>CM051520.1:76704269-82315823 GCA_028015205.1 Mytilisepta virgata | reverse complement strand
ATCCGGAACCAAAGGTGGAAATTTAATAGAGGTCTTTCCATACATCATTTCTGTCAACTTTGGTAACAATCTGCCCATTAGCTCAAGAGCAATTGACAAAAAGCGTTTTCCCATAAGGTTTCAATAGAAACTTTGAATAGCCCCAGACGTTGGTTGAATCTCAACAAAAAGGGATTCGTTTGTAGAGAGTATGGATGTCATCAATCCTGCAAAGTTTCAAAATATATCATACAGTAGTTTCATAGGAGAAGATTGTTTTAAAATTGGCCAATAAAAATCAAAATGGGCTCTGGCAGCCATGTTGTTCATCCAACCGGAACCAATGGAGGATCGTTTGTGGCTGCCATACATTATTCATACCAACTTTGGTTTCAGAGGAGAAGGTCGACGGGCAACGGACAGGTGAGCTAAAAATATTGACACCCTTTCCAAATGTGAAATCTCTGCTTGTGTATTTATGTTGTACAATGTGAAAAATTAAGGTTACTGATTTTATTATACCGCACTTTCGAATTTTGATTTCTAAACCCTGACTTACAGGGGTCGCACTTTGAAAATTGTCAATTAAATCTTATGAGGTAAACTCCTTTCTCATTTTTTCAATTTAAGCATTTTATTTCTGTACAGTGTTGTCTTGCACCATATAATTATGTAGATGCGCATTAATGTTTTGGAATTTTAATTTTCTAAAATTGAGGCCAACAGGGATCGAATTTGTTTATTTTTTTAGTTGGGGTTTTACGCCGTTTTCAGCACATATTTGGCTATTTCGCGGCGGCCAGTTTTGGTGGAGGAAGCCGGAGTACCCGGATAGAACCACCGACCTTCGGTAGGAAAATTGGCAATCCTTATCAATTAAGATCGGAATCGAACACACCCCACCAGAGCTGAGATTCAAACTCACAACCTCAGTCTTAACAGGCTAGTGTTCATTAATTAGTAGTCATGACGAACTACCTAGACCACTCGGCCACCAAGGCCCCGGATCAAATTTAGAAAACTGCATGTCAATTTAAGCTTGTGAGATCCACTCCTCTTTCATTTTCCATTCTATGCGTTTGATTTCTATACAGTTATGTCATGCACCATATGAAGATGAACAAAAAGGTTTTAGAATTTTAATTTTCTAAAATTTGGACCCACAGGGGTCGAATTTTGAAAATTGTGAAACTTGTGACCTGAACTCTTTCATTCTTCAATTTTTGCATTCACATGATCCATATTAAGCGGTTGACTGGCTTTTAAGTTTTATGTCAAAAATCAATTTTAACATACAAAGTGACCTACAATAATATTACATGGTGTGAGGGTGCATCTCTGGATTAGGTTACTATTACGCTTCAATGACTTAGGTTAAGTTTTACGTCTGAGTTCAGTTCTCCTATACCAAGGGACATTCAATCATATCACTTGGTGTCAGGGTACATCTCGGGGAATAACACAGCCTCACACCAAAACTAAGTCACTCTGTCCTACTTATTGCGCTCCATTGACTAGGCTTAAGTTATATCTCCGAGTTCAGTTCTCCGATACCAAGTGACCTTCAATCATTTTACTTGCTGTCAGGGTGCATCTCGGGGAGTAACACAGCCAAACACCAAAATTAATGAAGGAACTTTGTAATCATAGATTTCTGGTTATATAAGGTCCTACATGTATTAAACTAAGTTTGTCGGTGGTGGCCATCTTGGTTGACATTCCAAGCCATTGGACACAATTTTGAAAGAGGACCGTCTAAGGACCATTGCTGAAAAGTCTGATTCCAATTGGCTTAGTTGTTTCAGACAAGGAAAATTTCTCGATGAATTTTCCCATAGGTTCCAATGTTAAACTAGGTTTCGCAGTGACGGACATCTCTGTTGACAGTCCGGCTCATTGGACACAATTCTGAAAGAGGACCAACTAAGGGCCATTTCAACTAAGTTTGGTGCCAAATAGTTCTGGACTTTCAGACAAGAAGATTGTTTATGACTTTCCCAATAGGGTCCCATGTTAAACTAAGTTCAGCTGTGGTGGCCATCTTTATTGTTAAAATCAAGGTCCACATGAACACAATTTTGAAAGACCATTTCTGCCAAGTTTGGTTCCATCTGGCCACGTAGTTCCAAAGAACAAGGTTAAAAAAAATTCATTCACCTTTTTTTTTCTATTTTTAATAACAGCAGCCATGTCCTGTTGAAATCGAGTATGTCGGACAGATTTTTGGAAGGGGTCACCCAAAGACCATTCAACCAATTGGCCCAGTGGTTTCAAAGGACCTCTGAGGATCTTTAAAGGAAAGTGTATGACAACGGACGTAAATTGATGGCAATAGGTCACATGGACCTTAGGTCCAGGTGAGAAAAAAAAGTTTATTTGTCAGACTTGTCCAACAAGATTTCACCTGAAATTAAAATGTAATTAATAAATGTTGGACCACATTTGCCAGTAGCTGAATACAAATATTAAATACCTTCAAGTTGACATTTTGATAACAATAACATACCTGTCACCAATACAATAAGAATAAAAAAACCAGATACTCCAATTGATGTCTGTAGGCCAAAATATTGGATATCTAAAAAAAATATAGGTATTACATCTGTATTCATTGCAATATTAATATGCAATACAATCACTCATAACTGCCCATGTTAAAAATTATTCTACTTTTAGGTATCAAATCCCAAGTGTTTAAAACATTCCAAAAATACTTATCCAAAAGAGCTACTTCTGAGTAACGCTAAAGTAAATAGAATGAAACTTCAAGATTACTACGGTAACCAAACCACTGAATCAAGGTTATGTATTTTTCTAGCTAAATTTTATGCTTGAAAAAAGTCCTATAAAAGTTAGATCTGTATCAGCATCTATATGCTAAATACATGTACATGGAAGACTTCACTATTATGAAAGTTAGATCTGTATCAGCATCTATATGCTAAATACATGTACATGGAAGACTTCACTATTATGAAATTTTTTCCTAAACTGCGTAAATGGTTTCATCAATTTATCTGTGATTTTAGTTATTAAATTTCCTTCATGGTGTTACCTGTAGCATGTTCTGTGTCGATTTTTATGTCTCCCTCACGAAAACGGGGGTGGGGTGGGGGTATTTTTTTACTCGTTTAAAATAACTATAAGGAATAAAGCCAGTTTTTTTAAGAATATCCCGTTTATTACGATCTAGTGCACCTCACTTTTCATTTTTCAATTAATCAAATCTTTAATGATATATTCACTAATTAATAGAAATGCTAAAAAATACCACAGGTAAACTATGACCCAAATATCTTGTGATGCGGCATGTCATCGTAAATTATTGTAACATTTTCAATCGTTTCATTTCGATGTTATATATATCTGCCAGGCATTTACTCTATACCCCATATCTGTTATTTTTCATTTATAGTTTTCCCCTGGAAACCGTATCAATTCTGTATCTGGTTTACCATCACAATGTACCTGTCCTTATATGGTCTTATATATAATTTAGCTTAGTCCAATATTTCTTAGATTGCTTAGTATTCTATAGATGTAATATTGTCTAGAATTCCAGTAAAGGAGATATCGAATTCGTGCCGAACACATAAATCGACCTTTTTTTATAATTTTGCTGTTTGATTCCTCGTTTTATCCACTGATCTTATTTATTATTTTGTATTTTAATGGTTGTGGTATCGGACGTGGCATTACAATTATCAATTAATCAAAGTTTAACAATTTAAACTTCTATTAATTATATCCTGTGTTGTATTTTTTTTAATTAACTGTAAAATATTTCTTGAACTATTATCATAGATCTTGTCCTTCATAGGACTGCTCATGAGACAAAATTTGTACATCTTCAATCTACAATGAATAAAACAGACCTATAGATTTTTTACCTACTTTGATATCTTGGATGACGAGCCGGGTCATCGGATGCATTTCTGAATGAGGACCACCTAAGGATCATTGCTGTCAGGTTTTGTTCCAATTCGCCAAATGGTTTCAGACAAGAAGATCTTTAATTAAATTCCCCATAGGGTCCTTTGTTAAACTATGGTCGGCCATGGTGGCCATCTTGGATGGTGGATGTGGTCGTCAGATATAATTCTGAAAGAAGACCACCTAACGACCATTGCTGCTAAGTTTTGTTCCAATTGGCCAAGTGGTTTCAGACAAGAAGATCTTTAAGTAAATTTCCCTTAGGGTCCTATGTTAAACTATGTTGGGCTCTGATGGCCATCTTGGATGACGGACCGGGTCATCGGATATAATTCTGAAAGAGGACCACCTTAGGACTATTGCTGCTAAGTTTTGCTCTAATTGGTCAACTGGTTACAGGCAAGAAGATCTTTAAAGAAAAAATTACGACGACGATGGACGACCGACGACGACAAAGGACGCCAAGTGATGGCATGGCTAATAAAATGCTCCGCTGGGCGCAGCTAGATACGACCGCAGATGTCGAACACTGAATAGTTGGGGCAATTATGAACACAACATTCAAGCTTGATACAATACTGAATTTGGATTGTGAATAAATATTTGACACAGCATAGGTTTCTGACACAGAATGAATGTTGTCTAAGAACTTAAAACTTTTTAATTTACCTATTCAAACCATATCAGTATTATTTGTTTTTATATATAAATCAGAAATAACCAATTTAAAATTTAAAATTGGGCACACATATCAATTTCTTGCTATTGCGCAATACTGTGTAATTGAAAATTTCTTCAAATATTTGACACATAATAGGTTTCTGACACAGAATAACTGAAATCAAAGAACTTAAAATTGTTCATATGATTTGAATTTATATTCAATTTTTTGCTTCTTGTGCAATACAATATGCTGTGGAGAATTGCCCCCCCCCCCCAAAAAAAAAAAATAATAATTTACCCCTTTTTTTAGCTTTTGTGCAATACACTATGAAGTTGCACATTGACACCCCCCTCCCCCAAAAAAAAACAAAAAACAAAATTTATTGTAACCTCCCCCCCTTTTTTTGCTAAAAAAATTTGAAATTTTCTTTTTAATTTATGAAATATGAAATGAGAAAAAATTACCCCCTCCCCAATTTCTCATTTACCCCCCCCCCCCCCCCAAATTTTGTTTTCAACCCCCGCCCCCCCCCCCCCCCCCCCCCCCATTTCTTTATACCTTGCAACCATAACAGCCCATTTAAATACACCATAACATATTAAAATAGAAAATGACATCATAGTCATGGATGGCAAATTTTAAATATACATAATTTAAAGGCAGTTTAGATAAGATAAACAAAAAAGCTTCATCAGCACATTTTATATCGGCAAATTTCCAATGATGTTTGTTAATAATAAAGTTTTGATAACAGGGCACACATATCAATTTCTTGCTATTGCACAATACTGTGCAATTGAAAATTTCTTCAAATATTTGACACATAATAGGTTTCTGACACAGAATAACTGAAATAAAGAACTTAGAATTGGTCATATGATTTGAATTTATATTCAATTTTTTGCTTTTGTGTAATACAATATGCTGTGGAGAATTGCCCCCCCCCCCAAAAAAAAAAAAAAAATTTACCCCCTTTTTAGCTTTAATTTTGGACCCCGATTTGGACCAACTTGAAAACTGGGCCCATAATAAAAAAACTAAGTACATGTTTAGATTCAGCATATCAAAGAACCCCAAGAATTCAATTTTTGTTAAAATCAAACTAAGTTTAATTTTGTACCCTTTGGACCTTAATGTAGACCAATTTGAAAACGGGACCAAAAATTAAGAATCTAAATGCACGGTTAGATTCGGCATATCAAAGAACCCCAATAGTTCAATTTTCGATGAAATCAAACAAAGTTTAATTTTGGACCCCGATTTGGACCAACTTGAAAACTGGGCCCATAATAAAAAAACTAAGTACATGTTTAGTTTCAGCATATCAAAGAACCAAAAGAATTCAATTTTTGTTAAAATCAAACTAAGTTTAATTTTGTACCCTTTGGACCTTAATGTAGACCAATTTGAAAACGGGACCAAAAATTAAGAATCTAAATGCACGGTTAGATTCGGCATATCAAAGAACCCCAATAGCTCAATTTTCGATGAAATCAAACAAAGTTTAATTTTGGACCCCGATTTGGACCAACTTGAAAACTGGGCCCATAATAAAAAAACTAAGTACATGTTTAGATTCAGCATATCAAAGAACCCAAAGAATTCAATTTTTGTTAAAATCAAACTAAGTTTAATTTTGGACCCTTTGGACCTTAATGTAGACCAATTTGAAAACGGGACCAAAAATTAAGAATCTAAATGCACGGTTAGATTCGGCATATCAAAGAACCCCAATAGTTCAATTTTCGATGAAATCAAACAAAGTTTAATTTTGGACCCCGATTTGGACCAACTTGAAAACTGGGCCCATAATAAAAAAACTAAGTACATGTTTAGATTCAGCATATCAAAGAACCCAAAGAATTCAATTTTTGTTAAAATCAAACTAAGTTTAATTTTGGACCCTTTGGACCTTAATGTAGACCAATTTGAAAACGGGACCAAAAATTAAGATCCTAAATGCACGGTTAGATTCGGCATATCAAAGAACCCCAATAGTTCAATTTTCAATGAAATCAAACAAAGTTTAATTTTGGACCCTTTTGGCCCCTAATTCCTAAACTGTTGGGACCAAAACTCAAAAAATCAATCCCAACCTTCCTTTTGTGGTCATAAACCTTGTGTTTAAATTTCATAGATTTCTATTTACTTATACTAAAGTTATTGTGCAAAAACCAAGAAAAATGCTTATTTTGGCCCTTTTTTAGCCCCTAATTCCTAAACTGTTGGGACCAGAACTCCCAAAAACAATCCCAACCTTCCTTTTGTGGTCATAAACCTTGTGTTAAAATTTCATAGATTTCTATTTACTTATACTAGAGTTATTGTGCGAAAACCTAGAAAAATGCTTATTGGGCCCTTTTTTGGCCCCTGATTCTTAAACTGTTGGGACCAAAACTCCCAAAATCAATCCCAACCTTCCTTTTGTGGTCATAAACCTTGTGTTTAAATTTCATAGATTTCTATTAACTTATACTAAAGTTATAGTGCGAAAACCAAATGTCTTCGGACGACGCCACAGACGACGGACGACTACGCAGACGACAACGATGACGACGACGACGACGCCAACGTCATACCAATATACGACCGCAAAAATTTTGCGGTCGTATAAAAATCAAAACGGAAATAAATGTATAAACATGGAATAAAATACGAAATAAAATTATTTTCTTTCAGGAAAAAAGAAAAATATTGTAATGAGTTCTCGGGAAAAACTCCAGTAGTATCGGGAGCAAAAAAAAAAAAAAACAAGAGGCTCACCAGAGCCTGTATCGCTCACCTGGTTTTCATTGGACAATTAATCAAGTTTGTTGCAATTGGTTCAATTGTTCATGGAAAATTTGTTGAAGATTTATTTTTCATAAGGTTTAATGTTAAAATATGTTCCCTGATGGTGGTAGTCCTGGCAGGAAGTTGATAAAATTGACCAGTAATAAGGGTGAACCTTAAATAAATGTAACAGAACCTGACCTCAAATTACACAAACCAATAACTCCTAAATAGAATTTGGGATTCCCTTCAAAATTTCAGGGTAGGTAGATCTCAAAACATTTTTCAAATTTACATTTCACTTCTATCTCAAATAGTTTTGGAGATAAATGCAAAAATGTTAAAATTTTGAAAATTTGACAAAAAAAGGGCAATAACTCCTAAATGGGTTTTGGGATTTCCTTTAAAATTTCAGGGTAGGTAGATCTCAACATGGCAAACATTTTTCAAATTTACATTTCACTTCTATCTCAAACAGTTTTGGAGATAAATGACGAAAAATGTTAAATTTTGAAAATTTGACGAAAAAAGGACAATAACTCCTAAATGGGTTTTGGGATTTCCTTCAAAATTTCGGGGTAGGTAGATCTTGTCATGCTGATCAATTTTGCCCCGCCAGATTTTTTATATCTGTAATGGTTTTTAAGTTATAAGCCAAAAACAACACATTCACCCCTATATTCTAATTTTAGCTACGACAGCCATGTTTCATGTCAGATCAAAATAAATTGAGGATCGTTTGTAGAGGACATGTCATAGATCATTCCTATTAAGTTTCAAACCAATCGGCCCAGCGGTTTCAGAGGAGAAGATTTTTGAAAATCAGCCAATCAGAAACAAGAATTGCCTCTGGTGGCCATGTTTCTTGACCAATCAGAACTAAATGAGGACACTTTGTTGAGGACCTTCCATACACCACTCATGCCAAGTTTGGTTGGAATTGGCCAAATGGTTTCTGAGGAGAAGATGTTTGAATGAAAAGCTCACGACGGACGGACGACGGACTCCAAGTGATGGCAAAAGCTCACCCTGGCAATAGCCAGGTGAGCTAAAAACAAAAATGAGACGGCAACAAAAAACAAAATCATACACGAAAAATTTCAAATTAACTCATTTTCACACCACTGAAAACATGACTATATATAAAGGAGTTCCGGTTAGAAAATATATGCGGGATACCGGGTTCATATGCATAAATTTACAACACAAAAAACAAGAGGCTCTCAAGAACCTGAATCGCTCACCTGGCAAACAATGCACTATAAACTAAATTAATATATTAATGTTTGTTGTAAATTAAACTGAGTATTAAAGGTCATGTAAAATGCTGAAAATACCTTTAAAAGCCTTTCAAGAACCTATGGAAAGATATGGGCAGGAGTTCTCCCTACGCTTGATTAAGATACAGTCATGGTCAATCTGATGATTCACAATACAAAATACAAGCTTTAATTCATCTTCAACAATCATGCTAAGTTTCATCAAAATCCCCCTAGTAGTTTCAGAGGAGAAGATGTTTGAAAATTTGTTAACAACGATGATGACGGACACCAACTGATGGCAATTAAAAGCTCACATATTATGAAGTTTAATCTTTGTTATACAACATTCTCATCATCACAATTCACTAAGGATACCATGTTTACTTTAAAAACCAAATATTGTTGAAATCCGAGCAAGTGTAAATAAAATGCTCCGCTGGGCGTAGCTAGATACGACCGCAGATGTCGAACCCTGAATAGTTGGGGCAATTATGAACACAACATTCAAGCTTGATACAATACTGAATTTGGATTGTGAATAAATATTTGACACAGCATAGGTTTCTGACACAGAATGAATGTTGTCTAAGAACTTAAAAATTTTAATTTACGTATTCAAACCATATCAGTATTATTTGTTTTTATATATAAATCAGAAATAACTAATTTAAAATTTAAAATTGGCCACACATATCAATTTCTTGCTATTGTGCAATACTGTGCAATTGAAGATTTCTTGCTATTGTGCAATACTGTGCAATTGAAAATTTCTTGAAATATTTGACACATAATAGGTTTCTGACACAGAATAACTGAAATCAAAGAACTTAGAATTGGTCATATGATTTCAATTTTTTGCTTCTTGTGCAATACAATATGCTGTGGAGAATTGCCCCCCCCCCCCCCAAAAAAAAAAAAAATAATAATTTACCCCTTTTTTTAGCTTTTGTGCAATACACTATGAATTTCCACATTGACCCCCCCTCCCAAAAAAAACCCAAAAAAACAATAAAATTTATTGTAACACCCCCTTTTTTTTTGCTAATAAAAATTTGAAATTTTCTTTTTAATTTATGAAATATGAAATGAGAAAAAAATTGCCCCCTCCCCAATTTCATTACCCCCCCCCCTATTACTTTATACTTTGCAACCATAACAGCCCATTTAAATACACCATAACATATTAAAATAGAAAATGACATCATAGTCATGGATGGCAAATTTTAAATATACATAATTTAAAAGCAGTTTAGATGAGATAAACAAAAAAGCTTCATCAGCACATTTTATATTGGCAAATTTCCAATGATGTTCATTAAACTAGAGTTATTGGCAAATTTCCAATGGAATTTGTTAATAATAAAGTTTTGATAACAGGACACACATATCAATTTCTTGATATTGCACAATACTGTGCAATTGAAAATTTCTTCAAATATTTGACACAGAATAACTGAAATCAGAGAACTTAGAATTGGTCATATGATTTGAATTTATATTCAATTTTTTGCTTCTTGTGCAATACAATATGCTGTGAAGGATTGCCCCCTCATCCCCCCCCCCCAAAAAAAATTTACCCCTTTTTTTGCTTTAATTTTGGACCCCGATTTGGACCAACTTGAAAACTGGGCCCATAATAAAAAAACTAGGTACAGGTTTAGATTCAGCATATAAAAGAACCCCAAGAATTCAATTTTTGTTAAAATCAAACTAAGTTTAATTTTGGACCCTTTGGACCTTAATGTAGACCAATTTGAAAACGGGACCAAAAATTAAGAATCTAGATGCACGGTTAGATTCGGCATATCAAAGAACCCCAATAGTTCAATTTTCGATGAAATCAAACAAAGTTTAATTTTGGACCCTTTTGGCCCCTAATTCCTAAACTGTTGGGACCAAAACTCCAAAAATCAATCCCAACCTTCCTTTTGTGGTCATAAACCTTGTGTTTAAATTTCATAGATTTCTATTTACTTATACTAAAGTTATTGTGCAAAAACCAAGAAAAATGCTTATTTGGGCCCTTTTTTAGCCCCTAATTCCTGAACTGTTGGGACCAAAACTCCCAAAAACAATCCCAACCTTCCTTTTGTGGTCATAAACCTTGTGTTAAAATTTCATAGATTTCTATTTACTTATACTAGAGTTATTGTGCGAAAACCAAGAAAAATGCTTATTGGGCCCTTTTTTGGCCCCTAGTTCTTAAACTGTTGGGACCAAAACTCCCAAAATCAATCCCAACCTTCCTTTTGTGGTCATAAACCTTGTGTTTAAATTTCATAGATTTCTATTAACTTATACTAAAGTTATAGTGCGAAAACCAAATGTCTTCGGACGACGACGACGGACGACGATGACGCCAACGTCATACCAATATACGACCGCAAAAATTTTGCGGTTGTATAAAAATGGCGGGAAAATGGCAGCCATTTTAAAAATGGCCATCCAAAACAAACTTTCATCATCACCATTCAACTCGGGATACCATGTTTACCTTGAAAGTAGCTTTCATCTTCATTTTATTTCTATAATTCAGGAAAAAATAGCAAAAAACAGCATTTTGACCCCTATGTTCTATTTATAGTAAGGGCAGAAATGTTTTTCGACCAATCAAAAATCCAAGCATTACCTTTTTGCAGGATACCCTAAGGAACAATCTTACCAAGTTTCATTTGATTTTGAATAGTAGTTTCAGAGAAGAAGATTTTTGAAATAATAACATAAAACTAGAGGCTCTCAAGAGCCTGTGTCGCTCACCTGTATCTAATGTGATTTTGGAAATTATGTAAAATTATATAATGATTGAGACCAAGATTGGTTTAATTTGACACAGTATTTAAAATTAAGAACAGGTCATCTTTGTGTAGTCTTACAATAGCTACTGAAGACATCTTATCATTATTATTTTTTAATATGTGGTCAAGTTGTGACCATTCAGAATTTTTTTTACAATTTTCTGATAGACTTCTAAACATCTTGGATGATGGATCGGCAACAAAGTAACAACACTTGGTCAGCACCTCATAAGGAACATTCATGCTATGTTTTGTTACATTCCATTCAGTGGTTCTCTAAAAGAAGTCATTTGTATGCATTTCCCATAGGGTCCAATGTTAAACTTAGTCCCCCGCTGGTGGCCATCTTGGATGATGGATCGGCTACAAAGTAACAACACTTGATCAGCACCTCATAACTAACACTCATGCCAGATTTAGTTTCATTCCATTCAGTGGTTCTCTAAAAGAAGTCATTTGTATGCATTTCCCATAGGGTCCTATGTTAAACTAAGTTCCCCGCTGGCGGCCATCTTGGATGATGGATCGGCTACAAAGTAACAACACTTGGTCAGCACCTCATAAGGAACATTCATGCCATGTTTGGTTTCATTCCATTCAGTGGTTCTCTAGAAGAAGTTCAAAATGTAAAATGTTAAGGACGACGCCGGACGACGGACGCCAAGTGATGAGAAAAGCTCACTTGGCCCTTTGGGCCAGGTAAGCTAATAAGCCAAAAATGATAAAAAAGGGCAATAACTCTAACATCAGTTGACAGATTTTCACGAAAATCAGCACACAGGTAGCTCTCATCATGCTAAACACTTTCAACCTGCAGAATTTGCCATAACCTAATGATTTTTGAGATATTTGCGAAAAACTGATGTTTGACCCCTATGTTCTATTTTTAGTAACAGTGGCCATGTTTTTCGACGGATCAAAAATCGAAGCATAAACTTTGTGCAGGATTCCCTAAGGAACAATCATGCTAAGTTTTATCCAAATCCATTCAGTAGTTTCAGAGGAGAAGATTTTTGAAATAATAACATAAAAAAAAGCCAAAATGTCAAAAAAGGGCAATAACTCTAACATCAGTTGACAGATTTTCACGAAAATCAGCACACAGGTAGCTCTCATCATGCTGAACACTTTCAACCTGCCAGAATTTGCCATAACCTAATGATTTTTGAGATACTTGCGAACAACTGTTGTTTGACCCCTATGTTCTATTTTTAGTAACAGTGGCCATGTTTTTCGATGGATCAAAATTCGAAGCATAAACTTTGTGCAGGATACCCTAAGGAACAATCATGCTAAGTTTTATCCAAATCCATTCAGTAGTTTGAGAGGAGAAGATGTTTGAAAAATTGTTAACGACGACGACAGACGATGACGGACGCCAAGTGATGAGAAAAGATCAAATGGCCTTTTAGGCCAGGTGAGCTAAAAATGAAATAACGCAGTCATGTGACAGACTGTTCAAAGTGAAAGTAAAATGATGAAAATGGTGGGTTGAAGGGAATAAAGCTTTCGTTTGTGGTACAGGGAGATTGATGATAAATAAAATGTACATATTCTTAGAGAAAATGAATAAGGAATCGAACCGCTATCCCGCGCATAATTTCTAACTGGAACTCCTTTATATATAGACATTTTCAGTGGTATGTAAATGAGGTTGACCCGTGCCAACCTACATGCATAAATTAGCTTCCATGATTCCAAGTTTGTAACCAAATAACGCGTGATAGCAATATCTTGTTCAAAGTGAAAGTAAAATCATGAAAATGGTGGGTTGAAGGGAATAAAGCTTTCGCTTGTGGTACAGGGAGATTGTTGGTGAATAAAATGTACATATTCTTAGAGAAAAATAAATAAGGAACCGATCGGTGTATGATTTATCTACTTATAATTGGATATATAAAGATTTCAAGTCTAAAAACTGCCGCCTCAAGTCTGGGTCGCCAATTTCCATGTTTTCTATACGGAGTGCGCTCTGGCGTCCCATGGCCCCAGCATATCACAAACTAGAGGCTCAGAGGGCTGAGCCTGTATAGCTCTCCATGCAGAAACAAGAATTACCCATGGCAGCCAGGTTTGTCGCATGATCTGGGCAAAATAAGAAACTTTGTAAAACAAGAGTTGACACACAAAAATGTCTCGCCTGTCGTGCATTTCTAATGAAAGTAAAGGCTATCAGACATATTTCATACAGTATTCGAAAAACAGGCCAAAACACAAAAACTTAACTATAACCACTGAACCATGAAAATGAGGTCAAGGTCAGACGACACCTGCCAGCTGGACATGTACATCTTACAGTCCTTCCATACACCAAATATAGTAGACCTATTGCTTATAGTATCTGAGATATGGACTTGACCACTAAAACTTAACCTTGTTCACTGATCCTTGAAATTGGGTTGAGGTCAATTGAAAACTGTCTGACAGGGATGAGGACCTTGTAAGGTACGCACATACCAAATATAGTTATCCTATTACTCATAATAAGAGAGAAATTAACATTACAAAAAATCTTAACTTTTTTTTCAAGTAGTCACTGAACCATGAAAATGAGGTCAAGGACAATGTACATATGACAGACGGAAACTTCGTAACATAAGGCATCTATATACAAAGTATAAAGCATCTAGGTCTTCCACCTTCTAAAATATAAGGTTTTTAAGAAGTTAGTTAATGCCGCTGCCCGCCGCCGCCGGATCACCATCCCTATATCGAGCTTCTGCGACTAAAGTCGCAGGCTCGACAAAAAACTAAGTACATGTTTAGATTCAGCATATCAAAGAACCCCAAGAATTCAATTTTTGTTAAAATCAAACTAAGTTTAATTTTGGACCCTTTGGACCTTAATGTAGACCAATTTGAAAACGGGACCAAAAATTAAGAATCTAAATACACGGTTAGATTCGGCATATCAAAGAACCCCAATAGTTCAATTTTCGATGAAATCAAACAAAGTTTAATTTTGGACCCTTTTGGCCCCTAATTCCTAAACTGTTGGGACCAAAACTCCCAAAATCAATCCCAACCTTCCTTTTGTGGTCATAAACCTTGTGTTAAAATTTCATAGATTTCTATTTACTTATACTAGAGTTATTGTGCGAAAACCAAGAACTAGATGGAACTTTATACACAAAGTTATACTTCTCCCCCCCCCTTCCTGTTTGTCTATCCCCTAATTAAAACATTAGTGATCAATCTGAAAATATGAGGTGGGCAAGTTCTTATATATATGGCGAGTCTAGATATTGCAGTTGCTGAAAAATGGACTGTAAAAGAAAAAAATTGACAAAGTCACTGAACCATGAAATTGAGGTCAAGGGCACATGAAAGGTGTCAGACTGGCATGTACCCATACAGATCTTGCTATAAGCCATGTATGATGAGTCTATTCATTGTAGTTGCTGTAAAATAGACTTTAAAGAAAAAAATTGACAAAGTCACTGAACCATGAAATTGAGGTCAAGGACACATGACAGGTGTCAGACTGGCATGTACCCATATAGATCTAGCTATAGACCATATCTGATGAATCTAGTCATTGCACTTGCTGAAATATAAACTTTTGAGGAAAAAATTGACAAAGTCACTGAACCATGAAATTGAGGTCAAGGGCACATGAAAGGTGTCAGACTGGCATGTACCCATACAGATCTTGCTATAAGCCATGTATGATGAGTCTATTCATTGTAGTTGCAGAAAAATGGACTTTAGAAGAAAAAATTGACAAAGTCACTGAGCTGTGAAATTGAGGTCAAGGACACATGACAGGTGTCAGACTCCCATGTACCCATATAGATCTTACTATATACCAAATATGATGACTCTAAACATTACAGTTACTAAGAAAGGGACTTGAATGTAAAACTATGTCGCAGATTTTCGAAGTTCACTGAACCGTGCAATTGAGGTCAAGGACAAATGACAGGTGTCAGACTGGCATGTACCCATATAGATCTCACTGTAGACCAAATATAATAACTCTAGGTATTATAGTTTCTGAGAAAAGGATTTGAATGTAAAACTATGTCGCAATGTTTATGTGGGTATTGAACCATGAAAAAAAGGTCAAGGTCATCTAAAAATGTGCTGCTGAAAAGGTCATCACTTCATGCACCTGTGGACCAAAGATGAACATTGTAAGTATTATACTTTAAAAGTTATTAAGGTTTTACAAAAAGTTAACGCCGTCGCCGTCGCCGTCGCCTTCGCCGTCGCCGCCGGATTGCTATACCTATGTCTCGCTTCCAGCGACTTTCGTCGCAGGCGAGACAAAAACCTTCCACAGATGCTTCTAGTCAAGTTCTGTTTTATTTGGCCAAGTAGTTTCAGAGAGGAAGATTTCTTTATATCAGCTTATCAAAAACAAGAATTGCCAATGGCAGCCATGCTTGTCGTCCAATCATGATGAAAAAAATTGATTTCATAAAAGACTTTCCATAGATGCGTCCTGTCAAGTTTGGCTGACAGTTTTGGCCAAGTAGTTCCATAATTTTTTTTAAAATCAACCAATGAGAATCAAGAATTGCCCATTGACGGACGACGGATGCCAAGTGATGACAAAAGCTCACATGGCCTTTGGTCAGATGAGCTAAAAAGGGCATCAGACGTCAGAGCAATCTGAAGACTAGAATCTACCAACATATTCTAGACATTTCGGCACCAGGACATTTCGGCACCTAAGTAGACAATTCGGTACAAAGACAAATCGGCACTTGGACAATTTGGCACCTGAGGCAGACAAATCGGCACCTTGTTTAATTTCATTAATATAAATGAAAAATCTTTGGACTTTCCACATAAATCTATAATAAATTGCTTCGCTGGACGCAGCTGGATACGACCGCAGATCTCCAACCCTGAACAATTGGGGCAAAAATGGACACAATATTCGCACTTGATACAGGTCTGAATTTGGATTGTAATTAAATATTTGACACATAATAGGTTTCTGACACAGAATAACTGTAATCAAAGAACTTAGAATTGGTCATATGATTTGAATTTATATTCAATTTTTTGCTTTTTGTGCAATACAATATGCTGTGGCGAATTGCCCCCCCCCCCCCCCCTTCCAAAGAAAATAATTTACCCCTTTTTTTTGCTTTTGTGCAATACACTATGAAGTTGCACATTGACCCCCCTCCCCCCCCAAAAAAAAACAAAAAACAAAAAACAATAAAATGCTCCGCTGGGCGCAGCTAGATACGACCGCAGATGTCGAACCCTGAATAGTTGGGGCAATTATGAACACAACATTCAAGCTTGATACAATACTGAATTTGGATTGTGAATAAATATTTGACACAGCATAGGTTTCTGACACAGAATGAATGTTGTCTAAGAACTTAAAATTTTTTAATTTACCTATTCAAACCATATCAGTATTATTTGTTTTTATATATAAATCAGAAATAACCAATTTAAAATTTAAAATTGGGCACACATATCAATTTCTTGCTATTGCGCAATACTGTCCAATTGAAAATTTCTTCAAATATTTGACACATAATAGGTTTCTGACACAGAATAACTGAAATCAAAGAACTTAGAATTGGTCATATGATTTGAATTTATATTCAATTTTTTGCTTCTTGTGCAATACAATATGCTGTGGAGAATAGCCCCCCCCCAAAAAAAAATAATAATTTACCCCTTTTTTTAGCTTTTGTGCAATACACTATGAAGTTGCACATTGACCCCCCCCCCCCCCCCCCCCCCCTGCCAAAAAAAAACAAAAAACAATAAAATTTAATGTAACCCCCCCTTTTTTTGCTAAAAAAATTTGAAATTTTCTATTTAATTTATGAAATATGAAATGAGAAAAAAATTACCCCCTCCCCAATTTCTCATTTACCCCCCCCCCTAAATTTTGTTTTCAACCCCCCCCCCCCCCATTTCTTTATACTTTGCAACATAACAGCCCATTTAAATACACCATAACATATTAAAATAGAAAATGACATCATAGTCATGGAATTTGTTAATAATAAGGTTTTGATAGCAGAGCACACATATCAATTTCTTGCTATTGCACAATACTGTGTAATTGAAAATTTCTTCAAATATTTGACACATAATAGGTTTCTGACACAGAATAACTGAAATAAAGAACTTAGAATTGGTCATATGATTTGAATTTATATTCAATTTTTTGATTCTTGTGCAATACAATATGCTGTGGAAAATTCCCCCCCCCCCCCCCCAAAAAAAAAAAAAAAATTTACCCCTTTTTTAGCTTTAATTTTGGACCCCGATTTGGACCAACTTGAAAACTGGGCCCATAACAAAAAAAACTAAGTACATGTTTAGATTCAGCATATCAAAGAACCCCAAGAATTCAATTTTTGTTAAAATCAAACTAAGTTTAATTTTGGACACTTTGGACCTTAATTTAGACCAATTTGAAAACGGGACCAAAAATTAAGAATCTAAATGCACGGTTAGATTCGGCATATCAAAGAACCCCAATAAGTCAATTTTCGATGAAATCAAACAAAGTTTAATTTTGGACCCCGATTTGGACCAACTTGAAAACTGGGCCCATAATAAAAAAACTAAGTACATATTTAGATTCAGCATATCAAAGAACCCCAAGAATTCAATTTTTGTTAAAATCAAACTAAGTTTAATTTTGGACCCTTTGGACCTTAATGTAGACCAATTTGAAAACGGGACCAAAAATTAAGAATCTAAATGCACAGTTAGATTCGGCATATCAAAGAACCCCAATACTTCAATTTTCGATGAAATCAAACAAAGTTTAATTTTGGACCCCGATTTGGACCAACTTGAAAACTGGGCCCATAATAAAAAAACTAAGTACATGTTTAGATTCAGCATATGAAAGAACCCCAAGAATTCAATTTTTGTTAAAATCAAACTAAGTTTAATTTTGGACCCTTTGGACCTTAATGTAGACCAATTTGAAAACGGGACCAAAAATTAAGAATCTAAAGGCACGGTTAGATTCGGCATATCAAAGAACCCCAATAGTTCAATTTTCGATGAAATCAAACAAAGTTTAATTTTGGACCCTTTTGGCCCCTAATTCCTAAACTGTTGGGACCAAAACTCCAAAAATCAATCCCAACCTTCCTTTTGTGGTCATAAACCTTGTGTTTAAATTTCATAGATTTCTATTTACTTATACTAAAGTTATTGTGCAAAAACCAAGAAAAATGCTTATTTGGGCCCTTTTTTAGCCCCTACTTCCTAAACTGTTGGGACCAAAACTCCCAAAAACAATCCCAACCTTCCTTTTGTGGTCATAAACCTTGTGTTAAAATTTCATAGATTTCTATTTACTTATACTAGAGTTATTGTGCGAAAACCAAGAAAAATGCTTATTGGGCCCTTTTTTGGCCCCTGATTATTAAACTGTTGAGACCAAAACTCCCAAAATCAATCCCACCCTTCCTTTTGTGGTCATAAACCTTGTGTTTAAATTTCATAGATTTCTATTAACTTATACTAAAGTTATAGTGCGAAAACCGAATGTCTTCGGACGACGACGCAGACGACGGACGACGACGACGACGACAAGGACGCCAACGTCATACCAATATACGACTGCAAAAATTTTGCGGTCGTATAAAAAACAATAAAAATTACTGTAACCCCCCCCCCCCCCTTTTTGCAAAAAAAATTTTGAAATTTTCTTTTGAATTTCTGAAATCTGAAATGAGAAAAAAATTGCCCCCCCCCAAATTTTGTTTTCACCTCCCCCCCCCATTTCTTTATACATAATTTACGACTTGTAAGGGAGGTAATTGAATCATACACAACATTTTACTTTAAATGTGTTTGGATTACCTCCCTTACACCAAGATCATAACCAAAAATGCTTATTGGGCCCTTTTTTGGACCCTAATTCTTAAACTGTTGGGACCAAAACTCCCAAAATCAATCCCAACCTTCCTTTTGTGGTCATAAACCTTGTGTTTAAATTTCATAGATTTCTGTTTACTTATACTAAAGTTATAGTGCGAAAACCAAATGTCTTCGGACGACGACGCCGATGACGACGACGACGCCAACGTCATACCAATATACGACCGCAAAAATTTTGCGGTCGTATAAAAATGTACCACTGTTAAAGTCGTTGCCAGTTCAATGTCGTTTTACATATTTTGGACCTTGTTATGTTGGCATAGAAACCCTACTCTTTTTAGTTATCGATTTGCGTATTATTGAAGTGGTTAAGGATTTCTTAGTCAAAAATACTTAAGCAAGTAAATTAACAAATAAAACTGTTTCACGTTTATCGGAAATTTACAAAACTTTAAATTTTGTAATTGAAGAGAACTTTTTTGAGCATCCCTCATGACCGACAGCCGAATAGTATGTAAGGCGGATACGCATATCAAATCACCACATACAGACGAGGTTAGACGGAGACTAGCAGAGTCGGCCGAGGTTTGCCGATTGTGACTTGACTTGTGAGCCATCAGCCACATACAGACAAGGTTAGACGGAGAGTAGCAGAGGCGGCCGAGGTTTTCCGATTGGGACTTGACTTGCGAGCCATCAGCCAATGTGTGGTCGAGGCAAGAAAGAATAATTCTTTAATAAAAACATCCAAATTACCTTGATTATCATCCAGATACCTTTCCAGGGCTGCTGGTGTTATAGTGGCCTTGCTGAAAAAGATGAGTATATTTTATAAATATTCTAAAAATGTATGTTACATGTATCATTATGATGCATAATTGTCGAATTAGGAATCACCATTTGCTAAAAATGTTGAACCCAGAGTATTGAAAGTGTCGTGGGGGGGGGGGGGGGGGGAAGTTAGGGGGGGGTGTCAAGGAAGTTATAGGAATTCTTTTACGTTTGCATTGGTTTGCTCGTATATTTTTTTTTTAAATATATTACTTTTTGTCCTCTTATATGTTTTTTAGCGACAGTAAAATTTAATTGTGATGTCAAAAGTCAGTATTGGTACAATGTGTGCTGAAAAAGCTTGATAAAAACTCACCTGACATCTGATATAAAATCACATTGAAAACTAGCCTTCCAAGCATCAATAAGAATACATTTATAATCTGGAAAAAAAAAGGATCGTTGTTATCTAAAAATGTAAACTTCTTGAACATGTACAGTTGAGAACCAACCCTATCATAAATGGTTCTAGGGTAGAACCGTCAGAAATGGTTCTAGGTAGAACTGTCATAAATGGTTCTAGGGTATTTTTGAAATATGTAGTAACATTTCACATCGATTATAATTTCAAATTATGACAATAATTAATATTATTACATAAGGATTTTATTGAGATAATCTAATTGGTCTGTATGCGGTCACATGATATTCCGTTTATTTTTGTATCCATATTGACTCCTTTCACTTTCGCTTTCAATCACATGGGTTCTTTATCAAACCGTCCAATCAGATTAAGTTTCATTTCATTCATCATCCAACTAGATTCTTTGTATCGTCAGACTGAAAGAATGGTCGCAGACGTAAACCAAGATGAGTAAAATTATGGCGATTGTACAAGGTTATTTTTGTGCAACCTTTTTGCAGTGTTTTATTTCACATTTCTTTTCGAATTTGATGGTATATATTCGTTTGTTTTGTGCAAATATTTTAAAATGTCAGTGCAAGGTGCATGTCTTTTTTTCCACATTTTTTCATCGTTTATGATATTTTTTACATTCATCCCTATTTACCCCCATGCATGAACATAATAAATTTGAAAATTGAACCTTGCATGTTTTTTGCAAAATAAACAAGATTAAAAGTTTTTTGTAATAATAAAATATTCGTAATTTTGCCATATTAGACAAACCTAGAAAACCCCCATACTCTACCAGATGTTCTCAAACTGAATATATTTTTAACATACCTAAAAAATTAATACTGACCTTTGCCTTCGGCAGTGGTCAATATTAATTTTTTTTAGGTCTATTAAAACTCATATCTACCTCTACAAAAGACTATGATTGTATAATAATTAAATTTATGACCAATTTATACAAAACAGCAAAAGTGCATACATGTAATAAAGAGCTATGGTGCAAGTTTTTTTTCATTTTTTTTTACCCACAAGAAAAACGAATTATTGTTTTTGTTAAAATTTGTGATTTTTGTCTGAAGTAAATTTACAGGTAAAGAAATTGCGTGTTTCAGGTAATTATAACTAATTAACGTTTTGACATGTACATGTATATTGTACATTGACTGTCCGGATGTTTATTGTTCCAACCTTTAAGGTACACAGATACATGTGTATGTATATAGGTAAACCATTTTGGGGTTTTTAAAATTTTATAACACTACATTTTAAAAGTATTAATGCAGCATTTGAAAAAGAGGTGTGTATAAGGTGGTCCCAAATTTCAATGCAGAGATTTCAAATGTTAAATTAATCATTTATCTTTTTTACCATTTTTTATATGGTAAACATTTGATATACTATATAATTAATTATCTTTGCTCGTATGAATGATATTTATTTCGTTATGACAAGGTAGATGACTGGGATGAGTACGGTCATTTTGAAATAAGAGGTGCATGTCACCAATTTATCGAAAAATTACATAGACATAATGTATATATATGGAATTCTTACACAATTTCAGTTGAGAAGGGACAGGACTAAATCTTGATTTGAAGTGTTCTCTTCTGGAATGTTGTAACACCTACTAGTTTTTAAATCATTTAGTTTTAGTAAAAACTTTATTCTGAGTGAATTGTTTTCTTTTTTTTACTCTATTAATAATATATTTCGGTATGATAAAAGTTGATTTTAAAATTATGATAACAAATTAATTATTTTATTTCTTAACTAGAGGCTCTCAAGAGCCTGTGTCGCTCACCTGTATCTAATGTGATTACAATAGCTACTGAAGACATCTTATCATTATTATTTTTGAATATGTGGTCAAGTTGTGACCATTCAGAATTTTTTTTACAATTTTCTGATAGACTTCTAAACATCTTGGATGATGGATCGGCAACAAAGTAACAACACTTGGTCAGCACCTCATAAGGAACATTCATGCTATGTTTTGTTACATTCCATTCAGTGGTTCTCTAAAAGAAATCATTTGTATGCATTTCCCATAGGGTCCAATGTTAAACTTAGTCCCCTGCTGGCGGCAATCTTGGATGATGGATCGGCTACAAAGTAACAACGCTTGGTCAGCACCTCATAAGGAACATTCATGCCAGATTTAGTTTCATTCCATTCAGTGGTTCTCTAAAAGAAGTCATTTGTATGCATTTCCCATAGGGTCCTATGTTAAACTAAGTTCCCCGCTGGCGGCCATCTTGGATGATGGATCAGCTACAAAGTAACAACACTTGGTCAGCACTTCATAAGGAATATTCATGCCATGTTTGGTTTCATTCCATTAAGTGGGTCACTAGAAGAAGTCATTTGTATGCATTTCCCATAGGGTTCTATGTTAAACTATGTCCCCCGCTGGCGGCCATCTTGGATTATGGATCGGCTACAAAGTAACAACACTTGGTCAGCACCTCATAAGGAACATTCATGCTATGTTTTGTTACATTCCATTCAGTGGTTCTCTAAAAGAAATCATTTGTATGCATTTCCCATAGGGTCCAATGTTAAACTTAGTCTCCCGCTGGCGGCCATCTTGGATTATGGATCGGCTACAAAGTAACAACACTTGGTCAGCACCTCATAAGGAACATTCATGCCATGTTTGGTTTCATTCTATTCAACGGTTCTCTAAAAGAAGTCATTTGTATGCATTTCCCATAGGGTCCTATGTTAAACTAAGTCCCCCTCTGGCGGCCATCTTGGATGATGGATCGGCTACAAAGTAACAACACTTGGTCAGCACCTCATAAGGAACATTCATGCCAGATTTAGTTTCATTCCATTCAGTGGTTCTCTAAAAGAAGTCATTTGTATGCATTTCCCATAGGGTCCTATGTTAAACTAAGTTCCCCGCTGGCGGCCATCTTGGATGATGGATCAGCTACAAAGTAACAACACTTGGTCAGCACTTCATAAGGAATATTCATGCCATGTTTGGTTTCATTCCATTAAGTGGGTCACTAAAAGAAGTCATTTGTATGCATTTCCCATAGGGTTCTATGTTAAACTAAGTTCCCCGCTGGCGGCCATCTTGGATTATAAAATCGGCAACAAAGTAACAACACTTGGTCAGCACCTCATAAGGAACATTCATGCCATGTTTGGTTTCATTCCATTCAACGGTTCTCTAAAAGAAGTCATTTGTATGCATTTCCCATAGGGTCCTATGTTAAACTAAGTCCCCCTCTGGCGGCCATCTTGGATGATGGATCGGCTACAAAGTAACAACACTTGGTCAGCACCTTATAAGGGTTCATTCATGCCAGATTTAGTTTCATTCCATTCAGTTGTTCTCTAAAAGAAGTCATTTGTATGCATTTCCCATAGGGTCCAATGTTAAACTTAGTCCCCCGCTGGCGGCCATCTTGGATGATGGATCGGCTACAAAGTAACAACACTTGGTCAGCACCTCATAAGGAACATTCATGCCAGATTTAGTTTCATTCCATTCAGTGGTTCTCTAAAAGAAGTCATTTGTATGCATTTCCCATAGGGTTCTATGTTAAACTAAGTCCCCCGCTGGCGGCCATCTTGGATTATGGATCGGCTACAAAGTAACAACACTTGGTCAGCACCTCATAAGGAACATTCATGCCATGTTTGGTTTCATTCCATTCAACGGTTCTCTAAAAGAAGTCATTTGTATGCATTTCCCATAGGGTCCTATGTTAAACTAAGTCCCCCTCTGGCGGCCATCTTGGATGATGGATCGGCTACAAAGTAACAACACTTGGTCAGCACCTCATAAGGAACATTCATGCCAGATTTAGTTTCATTCCATTCAGTGGTTCTCTAAAAGAAGTCATTTGTATGCATTTCCCATAGGGTCCTATGTTAAACTAAGTTCCCCGCTGGCGGCCATCTTGGATGATGGATCGGCTACAAAGTAACAACACTTGGTCAGCACCTCATAAGGAACATTCATGCCATGTTTGGTTTCATTCCATTCAGTGGTTCTCTAGAAGAAGTTCAAAATGTAAAATGTTAACGACGACGCCGGACGACGGACGACGGACGACGACGGACGACGGACGACGGACGCCAAGTGATGAGAAAAGCTCACTTGACCCTTTGGGTCAGGTGAGCTAAAAAGGACAAATATACCTAAGGAGCAATAAAAAAAACGTAATCCATTGGACAGACAAACCCAGGAAGACAAATGAACAACCACAAGCACAACAAATAAACACAGAAAACTAAAAAACAATGAACAACACGAACTCCTATAAAAACCAGGAGTGAACCCATGTGCTCCGGAAGGGTAAGCAGTTCCTGCTCCGTATACGGCACCCGTCATGAAGTTCAACAAAGTCAATCCGGTGGAAGTCACAAATCGGTGGAGGTACATGAAAGGTTACAAAAGTGGGAACAGGTCAAACATCATCTTAGATATTGGAACACTGTAATGGTCAATCAATTCATGATGACGACCGTAAAATTTCTTAAGTGATGACATCAACTTATCCCTGATAAAACTCTTGTTAAGAAGCTTTTGTGACAGCAGTAATCTTCTTTGTGGAAAGTCAGGGTAACTCACGCATGCCCTTGAAAATCGGATAAGCTGAGAAACGTAGACGCCATATGCAGGCGATGCTGGTATATTGCTACTCAAGAAGGGAAAATTAACAATAGGAAAGTTGAAGTCATCACGTTTGTCAATAAAGTTTTGTCTTCAAACGTCCCTCATAGTCTATTTCAAGAAACAAATCCAAATATGAAGTGGACTTTGGTGTATCTGTAGTATCCTTAATTTCAAGTTCACTGGGGTAGATAAGATGTAGAAAGTCTTGGAATTTGTCGTTATTTATCGACAACACATCATCTATATAACGAAAAGTGAAATTAAAGGATTGGGCTAGTTTCTTTTTGTTTTCACGTAGTAACCCTTGAATGAAGTCCGCTTCATATGAGTACAGAAACAGATCGGCGAGGAGAGGAGGACAGTTGGTTCCCATTGGAATGCCGATTGTTTGTTGAAAAATTAGACCGCCAAATTCAATGAATATGTTGTCTATGAGAAAATCTAACATGTTTGTAATTTCATCTTCAGAATACTTTTCGTCAGAATCAGAGTGGTTCTTCACGAAATAAGACTTTTCTCTACCTAGAACAAGGAATTTATACCTGCGTGTCCCATTTTTCTTGAAAAAACATTGATGAACTAGTTGCTTTAAGCGATCTTTTAATTGAGAATGTGGTATGGTAGTGTAGAGTGTAGAGAAGTCGAAAGTTTTTATGCTGTTGCATGTAGCCAAAGATTTTGATTTTACATATTGAAGTAAATTTTTGGATTTTTTAAGAATCCACATCTGATTGACGCCACTAGTGGAATATGATGTTTCACAGTAATTCTGAAGGCCCTCTTTAATACATGTCAATATGGATGTTAAAATCTTTGAAAGAGGTTTTGTTGAGCAATTAGCTGACCCAGCAATGTACCTTTGTTTATACGGATTCTTATGTAGTTTAGGAATCCAATAAAGAGCAGGAAGGTCCATTTCTTCATCCTTTGTAGAAATGCCAAAGGAATGAAGAACAGTCTTGTGGTTATCAAGGACTTCCTGCTTAGTGAGTGTGGTCGGTGTATAAGTTGGGTTAAAATTTTGATGTTCAAAAGTCATGAACTATTGCCAGGATCATAAATGGTTCTAGGGTAGAACTGTCATAAATGGTTCTAGGTTAGAACCCTCCAGAATGGTTCTAAGGTAGAACTGTCATAACTGGTTCTAGGACAGGACACACTCTGTCATAAACGGTTCTAAAGGTGTCAGGATCACAGTTCTAGAACTGTTCTAGAACATTTCTTCTGACAGTTTTGGACAGCTCTAAAGAGAGGTTAGAACTGAGGTCAACTGTATGTTAGTCGAATTTAAGTTATATCGACTACAAATTTTAGGTATGAATTAATGTTGAAATATGTAAAAAGATGAAAGATGAAAATGTACAACAGCAATAAAAATTGCTGCTCACTTGTATTTTATATTATGATCCAATACTGCGCGGCTTGGTTTCTTACGTGCATTAACTCTACACCTATGTTTCATATAAATGATAAGCAGAAGCTTTATTTTAAAAAAAATGGCAATTGTAGTCGGCTGAGTTTCAAATTTCACAGTTTATATCCTTTAAAAGTTCAGTCTTACTTTAACACAAAAAGTATTTAAGAATACAAGGTGATGTTTTTTCTTACTATAAAATGATATCATTCATTTGCCAATCTTACCTGGCGTAAGGATTGAACCTTTTGGGCAAGTTTTAAAATAACAAGAACAGTCTTCTACCGATGGTACACAATAACATGGATTGTTTGGCCTTTTTACAAAGTCATATCCTCTAGTATAATCACACCGACATTGTCTGTCTAATGTAGTGCTTCCTTTTTTAAATACTATCTGTCCTTCTTCATTACAATAAGACTTTTTAAATATACACTTGTCACTTCCATTTGTCCAGAACACAAAAGGCTGATATCTGTTATCTTCACATTCTCTACCATCTATGTTTCCAACTAAAACTACCTTATAACCTGTGAATGAATTTCAAAAGTTAAGACTTGCTGAATTGCTCTTCTTTACTCTCAAAATTGCTATGCAGTTATCATCAAGGATAAATTTAAAGTTGCTTTCACAACCATCGTTTCAGGGTATCAAACTGTGGTTCAAATTACCAAAGTGGTTTCAGACAAAAAGTCTTACAAAAAACTTCCCATAAAGTCCTTTGTTAAATAATAACTGTGGCTGTCGTCTTAGACAGAACCATTTTATTTTTATGAGGGGAAGAAACAAATTTAAACATAGATGCTCAAATGAATGGCTCACCTGGATGATGAAGATAATTTACTGCATATTCATCGCTGTACTTACGTAGAAAGTTTTGGGGATATAGCGATTGTCTCCGTCCGTCAATCACATTCTTGTGATATAAACTCCTCCTTCACCCTTGAGTTTAATAATTTACTTTCTATATAGAATGGTTGCATACCAACCGTAAATGCGCAAGGTGTGAGAATTTTAATTCTCTTAACTTGATGTCTACAGAGGTCTAACTTTGAAAATACTTGTACTTATTAAGTTGGAATTTTGGGACAAAACACCCCTTTCATATTTTATATTTATGCATTTTATTTCTATAAACTATTGTCATGCACCATATGTAGATGCACAATAAGATTTTAGAAATTTAATTTTATACTAAATGGAGGTAGTCAGAAATGACAGCTATACCGGCACTCCCGACATGGTGTATTCCTGTGCACCGCTTTCACAATCATATGTTATTAAATTATTATATTTATTAAATTTTTAAAATATGTAGCTGGAGTTCATAAGACTGCTTCAAATGATGCCATTCTGGGAGACTTTGGAAGGTATGCAATGTATATAGACATTTTGACTAATACAATTAAGTATTAAGCAGGAAAAAATGAAAACTTGTGCCACAAACCAAACTTGCAAAATAAGAACATATAATTCAGCTTTTAAACAAACATTTTGTAAAGAAAAATATTTATCTGTTATTGACAATTTTGAAGTGCGTAAATGTTTTACAGCTTTTAGGATTAGTTCGCACAGCCTTGAAATTGAAAAGGGTTGATACAAAATATACCTACAAATTTGCGATTGTGAAAAATCTGCAACAGTGGAAATGTGGACGATGAATGTCATTTTCTGTTTGAATGTAAAGTATTTAATCAAAAGCGAAACATTTTTATGAAAAATATTTGTGATTCATGTAAAAATTTTCGAATTATATCTCAAGTGAATAAACTGATTTATTGATGAATAACGAAAATGAACATATTACTACACAATTTGCCAATTACATTTATGATTTATTTAATTTGAGAACCACCTTGTTAAATAAGAGTTTTATTTCTACCCATATTTATGTATATATAGACCCAGTAAATTTAGATAATGACATAATATTACATTGTGATTGCAAGTAAGTAATTGTTTTATGTAATTAAATCAATATTTTTTCATTCATTTACGTAATCATTTATATTGTTCTTATATGTATTCATGCCAGAGATGGCCCATAATTGGTTAAATAAAATTATTCTATTCTATTCTATGTTTGAATATGAGCCCAATTTAAGAAAAAAAAATAGAAAACTACTGTCTGAATCTAAAGTAATACGTGGATCCCCGCAATAAGATGAGACATATACCATGAGTAAAAAAATCACTTAATCCAATGGAAATGAAAAAAGTTTAGGTCAAAAGCTTAAATTCGACTCCTTTGCGCCCCAAGTTTTGAAAATCGAAAGTCTTAAACTTTATTGTATGTGTGTATGACAATACTGTAAAAATAAAAGAACAGTCTTCCAATGACACTTCATTTAGTGGATACATTTAAATAGATCCAACATAATACATGTATTTGCTTAGTACTTAATGACATAAAATGAAGCTGACATTTTGGAAACATCCCATTCAGAATTTCCCCGAGAACTGAACTCATTCTAGGTATAGACGAGTGAAACCTTCATTCAAATTTGAAGAGGACCAAAATATGAACAAAAAATTACGAAGGTGTTATCAAGACAAAAAGAATCAAAACGGGATAGTATGCTAAGTCCTCTTAGTACCTACCGAATAATGGACGGGTCAAAAAGAGTATATCTCATCAACTTTAGTGCCATTTGGATAATAGGTTGGGAAACGTCTCATCTTCACACCTCCCGTCATGTCTTTCCGATGATTAGAAACATTGATTCTGATTTTAACTTTTTAAATTTGTTATTCCGTTCCGTTCCATTCCGCAAAGTACCAATTGCTCTGAGGAATTGGTATTTAATAGATGTCTGTTTCCGTTCGATTTCGTTAAATACCAATTCCTCAGAGCAATTGGTACTTTGCGGAACGGAACGGAACGGAATAATAAATTAAAAAGTTTAAATCAGATTCAACTTGATCAGTTTTTCTAATCATCGTCGGAACGAGCGGAGAAAGGCCTCTCTTTATAGAAATAATTACGAATGGAAGGAGAAAGACTTTTTGTCTAACCTGCATTTGTGTTCAATTCATAATTATTGATCAGGTCGAGAATGCTATCTAAAACACTTACCACTCATGCAAAAAAAAGAGGTGTCAGACAATTTTTTTTTATCGTACTGCTTTTATTACATAATAGATGTCTGTTTCCGTTCGATTCCGTTAAATACCAATTCCTCAGAGCAATTGGTACTTTGCGGAACAGAATAATAAATTAAAAAGTTTAAATCAGATTCAACTTGATCAGTTTTTCTAATCATCGTTGGAACGGGCGGAGGAAGGCCTCTCTTTTTAAATATAATTACGAATGAAAGGAGAAAGACTATTTGTCTAACCTGCATTTGTGTTGAATTCATAATTATTGATCAGGTCGAGAATGCTATCTAAAAACACTTACCACTCATGCAAACTAGAGGCTCTCAAGAGCCTGTATCACTCACCTGGATTTAACTTTTCACCTTGAGTAGACCTAAAAATTTAAGCGTTGCAGTCAATTTGGCTGTTTTTTCTATAGGATTCTATGTTAAACTAATTTCAGCTGAGGCAGTCATCTTGGTTTAGTCCAGGTCAACGGATACATTTCTAAAAGAGAACCATCTAAGGACCATTTCTGCTAAGTCTTGTTCCAACTGGCTAAGCGGTTTCAGACAAGAAGATTTTTAAATGAATTTTCTTATTGGGTCCAATATTTAACAAAGTTCGGTGTGGCAGCCATCTTGGTTGACAATCTTGGTGATCGGACATATTTCTGAAAGAGGACAATCTAAGGACCATTGCTACCAAGTCTTATTCTAATTGACTTAGTGGTTTCAGACAATAAGATTTTTGAGTGAATTTCCCATAGGGTCCTATGTTAAACTAAGTTCTGATGTGGTGGCCATCTTGGTTCACAGTCCGCGAAATCAGACATATTTCTGAAAAAGCACCTCCTAAGGACCAATGCCGCCAAGTCCTGCTCCAATATGTCAAGTGGTTTCAGACAAGAAGATTTTTCAATGAATTTTCCTATAGGGCCCTATGTTAAACTAAGTTCGGTTGTGGCGGCCATCTTGGTTGACAGTCCGGGTCATCGGACACACCTCTGTAAGAGGACCATCTAAGGACCATAGGACCATTGCTGCCAAGTCTGATTCCAATTGGTGAAGTGGTTTCAGACGAGAAGATTTTTGAGTGATTTTCCCATAGGGTCCTATGTTAAACTAAGTTCTGCTGTGGCGGCCATCTTGGTTCACAGTCCACGAAATCAGACACATTTCTGAAAAAGCACCTCCTAAGGACCAATGCTGTCTGGCTCCAATATGTCAAGTGGTTTCGGACAAGAAGGTTTTTCAATGAATTTTTCCCATAGTGCCGTATGTTAAACTAAGTTCTGGTGTGGTGGCCATCTTGGTTGACAGTCTGGGTCATCGCACAAAATTCTGAAAGAGGACCATCTGAGGACCATTGCTTCCAAGTCTAATTCTAATTGGATTAGTGGTTTCAGACGATAAGATTTTTGAGTGAATTTCCAATAGGGTTCTATGTTAAACTAAGTTCTGATGTGGCGGCCATCTTGGTTCACAGTCCACGAAATCAGACATATTTCTGAAAAAGCACCTCCTAAGGACCAATGCCGCCAAGTCCTGCTCCAATATGTCAAGTGGTTTCAGACAAGAAGATTTTTCAATGAATTTTCTTATAGGGCCCTATGTTAAACTAAGTTCGGTTGTGGCGTCCATCTTGGTTGACAGTCCGGGTCATTGGACATACCTCTGTACATGTAAGAGGACCATCAAAGGACCATTGCTGCCAAGTCTGGTTCCAATTTGTCAAGTGGTTTAAGACAAGAAGATTTTTCAAAGAATTTCCCCATAGGGCCCTATGTTAAACTAAGTTCGGCTGTGGTGGCCATCTTGGTTAACAGTCCGGGTCATTGGACATATTTCTGAAAGAGAACCTCCTAAGAACTATTACTGCCAACTTTGGTTCCAACTGGACTTAAACTGAAAGTCACCCCCTTTTTTTCTATTTTTAGTAACAGCAGCCATCTCGGTTGGAAGTCGGGGATGCCAGACATAATTTTTGAAGTGGGCCACCCAAGGACCATTCCACCAAAGTTTGGTCTCAATTGGCCCAGTGGTTTGAGAGGAAAAAATCTTTAAAGGAAAGTTTACACTGGATGCCATCTTTAAAGGGCAAAAACTCCTATAAGGGGTCAATCAATGATTTTGGTCATGTTGACTTATTTGTAGATCTTACTTTGTTGAACATTTTTGCTGTTTACAATATCTCTTTATCTATAATAATATTCAAGATAATAACCTAAAACTGCAAAATTTCCTTAAAATTAACAATTCAGGGGCAATAACCCAACAAAGGGTTGATCAATTCGTCTGAAAATTTCATGACAGGTAGATCTTGACCTGATGAACATTTTTATACCCATGTCAGTTTTGCTCTAATTGCTTTAGTTTTTGAGATATAAGACAAAAACTGCAGTTTACCCCTATGTTCTATTTTTAGCCATGTCGGCCATGTTGGTTGGCAGGTGGGGTCAACGGACACATTTTTTAAACTAGATACCCTAATGATGCTTGTGGCCAAGTTTGGTTCAATTTGGCCCAGTAGTTTCAGAGGAGAAGATTTTTGTAAAAGTTAACGGACGACGACGGACGCCAAGTGATGAGAAAAGCTCACTTGACCCTTTGGGTCAGGTGAGCTAAAAAAGAGGTGTCAGAGATTTTTTTTTATCATACTGCTTTTATTAATAATAGATGTCTGTTTCCGTTCGATTCCGTTAAATACCAATTCCTCAGAGCAATTGGTACTTTGCAGAACGGAACGGAATGGAATAAAAAATTTAAAAAGTTAAAATCAGAATCAATGTTTCTAATCATCGTCGGGAAGACACGACGGGAGGTGTGAAGATGAGATTTAGTATTCAGTTGTGTTATTTGTATATTGAAAACCGTAAACAGAGAAATTTTAAAGTTTGTTTTGTTTTAAAGATTTTTCGAAATTTTGATAAAATTCAAATAGTTATAGAGTGGGAATCTCAATGTTTTCTCATTTATAAAGACAAATCTGTTTTGATTGTTTGTTTGTTTGTTTAATTGGGGTTTTATGCCGTTTTCAGCACATTTGGCTATTTCGCGACGGCCAGATTTTATTGGTGGAGGAAGCCGGAGTACCAGGAGAGAACCACCGACCTTCGGTAGGAAAATTGGCAATCCTTGTCAATTTAGATCGGAGTCGAACACACCCCGCCACAGGTGAGATTCGAACTCGCAACCTCAGTGTTGACAGGCTAGTGATCATTAGTAGTCATGATGAACTACCTAGACCACTCGGCCACACAGAAATCCGTTTTGAAGTGCAGGGCGTTCCTCCAAGGTACCCCCATACATCAATTAATGCATTTTCTGTGTGTCTTCTGATAAGGAGATCTCAACCGTTTCAGTTATCCCCGCACTAGCGAAGCGGCGGGGATAATGTTTTGCTGTTCGCCGTACGTATGTACGTGTGTATATAATGTCCAGGATTAACTCAGGAACCAAAAGAGATAGAAAACTGAAACTTTGATCATTGTTAGCATTGTTGATGTAGATAGTACCAAAGGTTTCGGAATTTTTGAATTTGCCCTTAGGGCATAATTATGAGCAAAAATCGGATTTTGCGATATCCAGTAAATAAATCTTCTAAAGTATTTGGATTATAATGCTGAAACTGAAACCATGACTAGTATTACATACGGAAAATTCAAATGGCATGAGAATTTTTCTGAAACCCCTGGGGGCATAGCAACAAGAGAGTTAAAAAATCCCCAAATCGATTGTCACAGAACGCCTTTTACACCCAAAGCGGTAGAAACATAAATATTGGTGCATTACTAAAAAGTTTAAAAGTTTTCTGTGCCGAAGTTTTCGGAATTTTGAAATTTGTCCTTGGGGCAGAAAAATTTTTCTGGAAGAGTCTCAGACTTATTAATTTTTGAAAAGTACCAATCAACCATACTGTCAGATACTAGCAGAATAATAGCTGTTAAATGGAATTTTTTGATTTAAAAAAAAAATAATTCCAACTTTGGTAAATTTCCTGAAAGACTCTATGATCTTCATTTTTTGGAAATGTATCTAGCAACCATGCATAATAAAAACCATTAATATCATCAGAGTTAAGTTTACCATTCAATTTCCAAAAATGGAATTCAAAAATTTGGTTAATTTCCTGAAAGACTCTAATATCCAGGGCTTTTTCTACCTATTTTAAACTAAGGCCCCTGCCCTTGAAATTGGGAATTTTTTATCGTAAAACGTGCAATTTGGGAAAATACAAAGAACCTTGTTGAAACTTTTTAATCAACACATGATCAAGTGAACCATAATTTTATTAGACTACAATGGTACCCAAACTGTTCTAGACGGATCGATTTTGTTCCATCTTTTTTGGTTAACTTTTTACAATCACTAGTATTTACTATTGTGACTCGCCATTTGGTGATGTTGTTATTGTAAACCGGAAATAGCGGTGCGTAAATAGGCTCTACGTATGTTCCTCCTTTGATAGGAGCACCCAAAAGACGAATACCGTAAACGGAAAGATGCCGTGTTTCACTCCCCCGACAAGATACATACCCATTGTTTACTTTCGTTTCTGATTTACGTTTGATTATCGATCTAACAATTAAAATATCGTATCTTCTCTTCAGAGTAAGTAATTTTTTTTTCTGATCTGGATTGGGAATTTGGACTGAAAATTTGGGAAAAAAAGACACTTTTTCACGTTGGGAATGGGGCCGATAATCGGCTGTAAATCAAGGGTAGAAAAAGCCCTGATATCTGATGTTTTTTGGAAAAGTACCTAGCAACCATGCATATTAATAACTATAATTATAAATTTTCGCTTATCAAAACTCCCAGTGCTGGACTAAAAAATGTCAACTATTTTTCACGTTTCATTTCTTAAATTCAAGTACAGATATTAGAATTAAATTCAAAATGAATCATTAAGCATGTTAAGAGTAATATCACCTGCAGTATCATGAACCGGCTTTTCCTGACAAATCTCTGTGAACAGCTTTTTATTTATATCAAACACACAGAAGTAATTTTCGCTTGTGTTGCATACCGCTCTTGCTCTCAACTTCCACTGTGAATATGTTGGACATTTCAAGTCATGAAATCCTCTGATAATTACTATGACACTAACCTGTTAATATATTAAATAACTTTTAACTGAAAAAAAAAAATTTCAGAAAAATACTTAATATTAGCTTAAGCTATTGAAAATAAATTAAAATTATATCAATCAAAAATACTGAAAGTAACCTGAAATACCCTTAAAAGGTTCCTGGCTTCAACTCTGTATTACTCTTTCAGTTTTCCTTCTTTTTGGCCATGATCACTGCTTAAAATTGGCAAAAGAATACCCAAGAAATAAGAAAATTGGTAATTGGAAAAAAGACCAAAATCCAACGATAATGCATTTCCGTAAAGACACTAATATCATAGTGTCCAATACCCCATGTGGGGTCGGTTATCATTTGTGACTCTGTTGACTCCTCGATAAAGAGGCAAGTTGGTGTGACCATGCAGATTTCTTCAAATTATTACTTATTTGAAAAACAAATAATTCGCGGAACACTATGGTTATACAGGAAGACGTTCATTCAACCCATTATGCATGCGGAAATTGTACCAATGAGACACTATCTTAAAAGGGTTGTCAAAATCCGAAAGCATCGGACTATTTTTTCAAGGCACGATTACATTTACTTGTAGCAGTTTTCACTATGGCAAAATATGCTAATGTTGTTTTTGGACCAAATATATATTTTTTTAAGATGCGGAGTTTGGGGCAGATTCTGTCTAGCAAGAAACGGTCTGTGATCAATTTTATGAAAGCGGGTAACTGAGAATATTTTTTCCCCACACATTTTTTGAAAGATCTATTTCGTTTTAAAAAGATGAATGCATATTTCTCCGAAGCACGGCTCATCACTTATTGTGAATGCCAAACATTTTACATGCCTAAGCCATAACCAACTACATGTAGATACATTGTATAATTGCTATGCAAATCGTAACAGATATTCCTATTGCCACCGGGGCTCCTAATATCAATTTCTACGGCTCCCTGAATATTTTTGATTTTTTTAAAATTTTTAAAATTTTCGAGTAGTGGACATCTTGAAAGCACTTGTGGTGACCTATTTGTATCAAGTATCACCCTTGACCCTCCATTTTACTTGTCCAGCTACCGTTTAATTTATTTCAAGTTATGCTCTAAACATCTGTGACAATATGTCAGACCAATATTTTTACTGATAATTACTGTTTACGTGTAAATAATCTTTCATGGGCAAAAAACTCCTATAAAATATTATTTTTTGATACCAATTTTGATGCACAAAATGTGCACATTTCGTCGATTTACGACTCACCAGTTGTGCTCAAGGCCTAAAATGTTAAACCAGATCAACAATCCAAAAGGTTGAAGAGCAAATGGAAAATAACAAAATGACCAAAAGAGGTAAAACCAACCAAGGACAGAGCTATGCAAGAGGGAGATATTCCTTAGTTTTCACAGATTTTACAATTTTTCAACATTAAATTTTTATTAACAATTTCGGGCTAGTATCGAAATACTAGCAACTAAGCTGAGGATACCCTCGGGGACTTGGAGTCCACCAGCAGTGGCAACGACTCAGTGGTTAAAATATAATTCTTTGATACCAATTTTAATGCACAACATGTAAAGGGGTCATCTGACGAATTTGGTCATGTTGACTTATTTGTAGATCTTATTTTTTTTGCTGTATACGGTCTTTATCTATAATAATATTCAAGTTAATAACCTAAAACTGCAAAATTTCAGGAGCAATAACTTGAAATGGGATGACCGATTCGTCTTAAAATTTCATGGCAGGTAGATATTGGCCTCATAAACATTTTTAGCCTGGCCAGTCTTGCTCTAACTGCTTTAGTTTTTGAGATATGAGCCACAAACTGCATTTCACCGCTATGTTCTATTCTAAGCAAAGGCAGCCATGTTTGTTGTTGGATCAAATCCCCGGATACAATTTTTAAACTATATACCCTAATGAAATTTCACGTATAGTTACGTTGAATATGGTATGATTGTAGTTTCAGAGATTTTTTTATATTTCAGCGAATCAGAGTGCATAAATGACCCTAGCAGCCATGTTGAATTTTGGATCAGAATCAAAAACATGAACTTTGTAGAGGGCCATTCAATAATCAATCCCACCAAGTTTGGTTTCAAGTGGCCATGGGGCTTTGGAGAAGACTGAAATGTGAAGAGTAAACGGACGGACGATGGGCGCAAAATGATGGCAAAAGCTCACACTGGCTTTAGCCAGGTGAGCTAAAAGAGTAAGCGAGTGGAATCTACAGATGCCGCCGCCGCCGACTGGCTCATACCATAATTCGTCCGCAAACATTTGCAGTCGTATAAAAAACCCTTAATGACCCTCAGAAAAAACAAGAGGCTCACCTGGCTTTTATAAGGCCATTTGAAAAATGTAAGCTCTTTTGTTTCCACAAGGCTGTTACAGAAACGCAAAATGTCAAAGTAACCTTGATATATGACCTTTGACCTAGAAAAAGGCAGGTCATTTCCATCTGTCCTTTCATATGACATTCCTGTCAACTATGGTTACAATATTTCCATTGACTTCCAGAGAAAATGACAAAAAAGAGGTTGCCAAGAGCCTGAATCGCTCACTTGTTACTTTTTGTGTAGATCTTGCATCGATGATTATTTTTGCTATTTAATGTATAATGTTGCATTTTCGCCTACATATTGACTTGTACAGCTAAAATATAGAATCCTGAACCCAAATATATATGGTTGCTATGGACTTTTTCCATGGCACTGATTTGAATTACATTTTGATTTGTACAGGTAAATTATAAGGTCCTTAACACAAATATATATGGTTGCTAGGGACTTTTCCACTGGTTGCTATAGAGTTTTTTATTGGTAGCTATGGACTTTTCCAATGACCTTGACCCTTGATCCTTAATTTTACTTGTACAGCTACAATTTAATTTATTTCAGGTTATGCTCTTAACATCTGTGAAAATATGTCTGACCATTTACACTAAGTACTGCTGTAATTGGTTCAGTTGTTTCAGAGGAGAAGATCTTTGAAAAAGTTTACGACGGACACCAAGTGATGGCAAAAGCTCACATGTCCTTTTAGGATAGGCGAGCTAAAAAGTCCTTTCCCATATAGATAACAAGGAAAATAACCTTCATAAGGAACATTCATATGTTTGTTTTCAATCCATTCAGTGGTTCAGTCTCTAGATGAAAATTTTTGTATGAAATTTCCCATAAGGTCCTATGTTAAAGTAAGTTCCCATCTTGTGGCCATCTTGGATGATGGATAGGCAACAAAGTAATAACACTTGGTGAGCATTCATGCCATGTATGGTTTCAATCTATTCAGCGGTTCTCTAGAAGAAGATTTGTGTATATATTTCCCATAGGGTTCTATGTTAAATTAAGTTCACAGCTGGTGGCCATCTTGGACCATGGATCAGCAACAAAGTAACAACACTTGATCAGCACTTCATAAGGAACATTCATGCCATGTTTGTCACATCGATAATTCAGGGTTCGCACACGTCCTTGAAAGTACTTGAAAATGGAAGAGGGGGAAAATCATGGCCTTGAAAACTGTTGAAAGTACTTACATTTTACAAAATGTCCTTGGAACACCTTGAAAAATAGAATTTTATTGAAAATAAATACTTCTTTGAATGTGTTTTCGTTTGTGATGTCCTTTTTCCCGATTTTCGTACCTACATTGTAACAATGCATTCGATTGTTTCTGCGTATAAATAGGCGCAACTTGCGAGAACGTGCATGGTTCATTAAAGAAAAACAAACTACTAAATAGTCTAGAAAGTTCCTTGAAACTAGAGGTTCTCAAGAGCCTGTATCACTCACTTGGATTTAACTTTTCACCTTGAGCAGGACTAAAAATTTATGTGTGCAGTCAGATTGATTGGCTTTTCTATAGGGTTCTATGTTAAACATGTTAAACTAAGTTCGGCTGTGGCAGTCATCTTGGTTGACCGTCCAGGTCAATTGGACACATTTCTCTTCCTGTTGATGCACAGGTAACCCTTAGCTGAGTTTGGATTCCCTTTTGTTTTAATTGTTTTTGGATTTTAATGGCTGTGCCTATTAATTCATCATTATATCTTTAACCGGTTTTCCAACACTTTGATCTCGGGCACTGCTGATGAGTTGTCACTCAACGAAATGGCCATACAGTGCATCAAATTTATTTCGGTATTTTGTGATACATTTTGTTACTACCACTGGGTCTACGTCACTACAGGTGGACTGTAAGTCCCCGAGGGCATTATCAGCACAGTAGCCAGAAATTTTGTTCTGGCATGATTCATTACTCAAATGCCTCTAAATTTTCCGTTCAAAATTTGATCAAATTTTCAGAAATTTCTAAGGCTCTTCCTGTTGATGCAGAGGTAACCTTTAGCTGAGTTTGGATTCCTTTTTGTTTTAATTGTTTTTGGATTTTAATGGTTTTGCTTATTAATTCATCATTATAACTTTAACCAGTATTCCAAAACTTTTGATCTCCAGCAATGCTGATGTGTTGTCAGTCAATGAAATGGCCATACAGTGCATCAAATTTATTTTGGTATTTTGTGATACGTTTTATTCTAAAAGAGAACCATCTAACACCATTTCTGCTAAATCTTGTTCCAACTGGCAAAGTGGTTTCAGACAAGAAGATTTTTAAATGAATTTTCCTATAGGGTCCTATATTTAACTAAGTTAGGCCGTGGCGGCCATCTTGGATGACAGTCCGGGTCATCGGACAAACTTCTGAAAGAGGACTATAGTTCTAATTGGATTAGTGGTTTCAGACATGCAGATTTTTGAGTGAATTTCCCATATGGTCCTATGTTAAACTAAGTTCAGCTGTGGCAGCCGTCTTGGTTCACAGTCCACGAAATCGGACATATTTCTGAGAGGACCTTCTCAGTACAATTGCTGCCAAGTCTGGTTACAATTGGTCAAGTTATTTCAGACAAGAAGATTTTTCAATGAATTTTCCCATAGGGCCCTATGTTAAACTAAGTTCGGCTGTGGCGGCCACCTTGGTTAATAGTCCGGATCATCGGACAAAATTCTGAAAGAAGAACATCTAAGGACCATTGCTACCAAGTCTAGTTCTAATTGGATTAGTGGTTTCAGACAAGAAGATTTTTCAATGAATTTTTCCATAGGGCCCTATGTTAAAACTAAGTTCGGCTGTGGCGGCCATTTTGGTTAACAGTCCAGGTTATCGGACAAATTTCTGAAAGAGAACCTCCTGAGGACCATTACTGCCAACTTTGGTTACAATTGGCCTTGTATTTTCATAGAAGATTTTTTAAATTCACCCCCTTTTCCTATTTTTAGTAACGGCAAGCCATGTAGGTTGAAAGTAGGGGATGCCGAACATAATTTTGGAAGGGGTCCATCTAAGGACCATCCCACTAAAGTTTGGTCTCAATTGGCCAAGGGATTTCAGAGGATAAGATCTTTAAAGGAAATTTTACGCTGGATGCCATAAACTCATATAATGGGTCAATAAATGATTTTGGTCATGTTGAATTATTTGTTAATTAATTTTCACATAGGGCCCTATGTTAAACTAAGTTCGGTTGTGGCGGCCATCTTGGTTAACAGTCCGGGTCATCGGACATATTTATGAAAGAGAAACCTCCTAAGGACCATTACTGCCAACTTTGGTTCCAATTGGCCTTGTAGTTTCATAGAAGTTTTTTGAAATTCACCCCCCCCCCTCTTTTTTCTATTTTTAGTAACAGCAGCTATGTCGGTTGAAAGTCGGGGATGTTGGACATAATCTAGGAAGAGGGGCCATTCAAGGACCATCCCACCAAAGTTTGGTCTCAATTGGCCAATGGTTCAGAGGAGGAGATCTTTAAAGGAAATTTTACTCTGGATGCCATCTTTAAAGGGCAAAAACTCCTATACGGGTTCAATCAATGATTTTGGTCATGTTGAATTATTTGTAGATTTTACTTTGTTGAACATTTTTGCTGTTTACAGTTTGTCTTTATCTATAATAATATTCAAGATAATAACCTAAAACTGCAAAATTTCCTTAAATTTAACAATTCAGGGTCAATAACCAAACAAAGGGTTGACAGATTTGTCTGAAAATTTCATGGCAGGTAGATCTTGACCTAATGAACATTTTTACCCCAATGTCAGTTTTGCTCTAAATGCTTTAGTTTTTGAGATATATGACAAAGACTCAGTTTACCCCTATGTTCTATTTTTAGCCATGTTGGACGGCGGGGTCATTGGACACATTTTTAAAACTAGATACCCTAATAATGCCTGTGGCCAAGTAGTTTCAGAGGAGATTTTTGTAAAATTTAACGGACGACGACGGACGACAGGCGCCAAGTGATGAGAATAGATCACTTGACCCTTTGGGTCAGGCGAGCTAAAAATGTGTACGAACATGATAAATTGGTACAGCCGGGTTTGGGGAAACAATTATTTATTTTTTGGTCATATGCAATAAAATGCTCCGCTGGGCGCAGCTAGATACGACCGCAGATGTCGAACCCTGAATAGTTGGGGCAATTATGAACACAACATTCAAGCTTGATACAATACTGAATTTGGATTGTGAATAAATATTTGACACAGCATAGGTTTCTGACACAGAATGAATGTTGTCTAAGAACTTAAAAATTTTTAATTTACCTATTCAAACCATATCAGTATTATTTGTTTTTATATATAAATCAGAAATAACCAATTTAAAATTTAAAATTGGGCACACATATCAATTTCTTGCTATTGCGCAATACTGTGTAATTGAAAATTTCTTCAAATATTTGACACATAATAGGTTTCTGACACAGAATAACTGAAATCAAAGAACTTAAAATTGGTCATATGATTTGAATTTATATTCAATTTTTTGCTTTTGTGTAATACAATATGCTGTGGAGAATTGCCCCCCCCCCCCAAAAAAATAATAATTTACCCCTTTTTTTAGCTTTTGTGCAATACACTATGAAGTTGCACATTGACCCCCCTCCCAAAAAAAAAACAAAAAACAATAAAATTTATTGTAACCCCCCCCCCTTTTTTTTGCTAAAAAAAATTTGAAATTTTCTTTTTAATTTATGAAATATGAAATGAGAAAAAATTATCCCCTCCCCAATTTCTCATTTACCCCCCCCCCCCCCCCAAATTTTGTTTTCAACCCCCCCCCCCCCATTTCTTTATACTTTGCAACCATAACAGCCCATTTAAATACACCATAACATATTAAAATAGAAAATGACATCATAGTCATGGATGGCAAATTTTAAATATACATATTAAAAGCAGTTTAGATAAGATAAACAAAAAAGCTTCATCAGCACATTTTATATTGGCAAATTTCCAATGGAATTTGTTAATAATAAAGTTTTGATAACAGGGCACACATATCAATTTCTTGCTATTGCGCAATACTGTGCAATTGAAAATTTCTTCAAATATTTGACACATAATAGGTTTCTGACACAGAATAACTGAAATAAAGAACTTAGAATTGGTCATATGATTTGAATTTATATTCAATTTTTTGCTTTTGTGTAATACAATATGCTGTGGAGAATTGCCCCCCCCCCCCCCCCAAAAAAAAAAATTTACCCCCTTTTTAGCTTTAATTTTGGACCTTGATTTGGACCAACTTGAAAACTCGGCCCATAATAAAAAAAACTAAGTACATGTTTAGATTCAGCATATCAAAGAACCCCAAGAATTCAATTTTTGTTAAAATCGAACTAAGTTTAATTTTGGACCCTTTGGACCTTAATGTAGACCAATTTGAAAACGGGACCAAAAATTAAGAATCTAAATGCACGGTTAGATTCGGCATATCAAAGAACCCCAATAGTTCAATTTTCGATGAAATCAAACAAAGTTTAATTTTGGACCCCGATTTGGACCAACTTGAAAACTGGGCCCATAATAAAAAAACTAAGTACATGTTTAGATTCAGCATATCAAAGAACCCAAAGAATTCAATTTTTGTTAAAATCAAACTAAGTTTAATTTTGGACCCTTTGGACCTTAATGTAGACCAATTTGAAAACGGGAGCAAAAATTAAGAATCTAAATGCACGGTTAGATTCGACATATCAAAGAACCCCAATAGTTCAATTTTCGATGAAATCAAACAAAGTTTAATTTTGGACCCCGATTTGGACCAACTTGAAAACTGGGCCCATAATAAAAAAACTAAGTACATGTTTAGATTCAGCATATCAAAGAACCCAAAGAATTCAATTTTTGTTAAAATCAAACTAAGTTTAATTTTGGACCCTTTGGACCTTAATGTAGACCAATTTGAAAACGGGACCAAAAATTAAGATCCTAAATGCACGGTTAGATTCGGCATATCAAAGAACCCCAATAGTTCAATTTTCAATGAAATCAAACAAAGTTTAATTTTGGACCCTTTTGGCCCCTAATTCCTAAACTGTTGGGACCAAAACTCCAAAAATCAATCCCAACCTTCCTTTTGTGGTCACAAACCTTGTGTTTAAATTTCATAGATTTCTATTTACTTATACTAAAGTTATTGTGCAAAAACCAAGAAAAATGCTTATTTTGGCCCTTTTTTAGCCCCTAATTCCTAAACTGTTGGGACCAAAACTCCCAAAAACAATCCCAACCTTCCTTTTGTGGTCATAAACCTTGTGTTAAAATTTCATAGATTTCTATTTACTTATACTAGAGTTATTGTGCGAAAACCTAGAAAAATGCTTATTGGGCCCTTTTTTGGCCCCTGATTCTTAAACTGTTGGGACCAAAACACCCAAAATCAATCCCAACCTTCCTTTTGTGGTCATAAACCTTGTGTTTAAATTTCATAGATTTCTATTAACTTATACTAAAGTTATAGTGCGAAAACCAAATGTCTTCGGACGACGCCGCAGACGACGGACGACGACGCAGACGACGACGACGACGACGCCAACGTCATACCAATATACGACCGCAAAAATTTTGCGGTCGTATAAAAATATGAAAATATTACGGTATCATTAACTGTTAACCAGGGTATGTGTTAAGTGACTACTTATATGAACTATGAACTTGTATAAATTTTTAACTGGCCGCTGTGACATTGCATAAAATTGTATTGACTTGACCTATCTTTGAGACACGATTTCTGGATTGTATAAACATTGAAATCAAAGGCTAATATAAAGTCGCATTGTACAAGAATTGTATAATTAAATCTATTTAAAAAGATAGAGATCAAAATGTCCCCAGGTCAATGTTTCAGAAACATGCACAAGCCTACGATTGAGACCTGAAGTCAACTGAGTAGATGTGAAGTCTAACTGAGTAGACGTGATCTATTGAAACCTTTATATCTATCATGGATTCAGTTTATAAAGGGCATTGTAAAATGCATTAACATTAAATAAAATGCTCCGCTGGGCGCAGCTTGATACGACAGCAGAGGTCGAACCCTGAACAGTTGGGGCAAGTATGGACACAACATTCAAGCTTGATACAGCACTGAATTTGGATTGTGAATAAATATTTGACACAGCATAGGTTTCTGACACAGAATTAATGTGGTCTAAGAACTTAAAAATTTTTAATTTACCTATTCAAACAATATCAGTATTATTTGCTTTTATATATAAATCAGAAATAACCAATTTAAAATGGAAAATTTTAAAGAAGTTTAATTTTGGAACCTTTGGACCTTAATGTAGACCAATTTGAAAACGGCACCAAAAATTAAGAATCTAAATACACGGTTAGATTCGGCATATCAAAGAACCCCAATAGTTCAATTTTTGATGATTCAATTTTTGATGAAATCAAATAAAGTTCAATTTTGGACCCTTTAAACCTCAATGTGGACCAATTTGATAACCGGACCAAAATATCAATTTCTTGCTATTGCGCAATACTGTGCAATTGAAGATTTCTTGCTATTGCGCAATACTGTGCAATTGAAGATTTCTTGCTATTGCACAATACTGTGCAATTGAAGATTTCTTGCTATTGCGCAATACTGTGCAATTGAAAATTTCTTGCTATTGCACAATACTTATTATAATAATTTACACATCCTGTTTGGTGTGTATCTCTGGCCTTATCATTATTATTTGCTTTTATATATAAATCAGAAATTCAATAATAAATTTTTTGGCAAATTTCCAATATACAAATCAAATAAAGTTCAATTTGGACCCTCTAAACCTCAATGTGGACCAATTTGATAACCGGGCCAAATATCAAAAATCTAAATACATGGTTAGATTCAGCATATCGAAGAACCCCATATATTCAATTTTTGTTAAAATCAAACAAAGTTTAATTTTGGACCCCGAATTGGACCAACTTGAAAACTGGGCCCATAATAAAATAAACTGTTATCACAGAGATATGTCTCGCCTTTTTGTAATTTTGATTATGCAAATGTTGAAATCATAATAGCAATACCTTAACATCTTACACAAGTTATGCAAATATTCAAAGTCAATGAAGCATGACTGAGTTACATAGTTAAACAATCTCCATTTAAATGAGATGTGTGAATGCTAATACAACTGGATACCAAATACCATTGACTTATTATAAGTCGTTCCCAAACCTAAATACAAAAATTTTGTGGGAAAAATTTGGTTGATTATATAGGGAATCACTGATGCGTGACTGGAGTGGGCCCCCCCTTAGGTCGGTCAGCGCACCCCCCCCCCCTAACAAAAAGTCCTGGATCTGCCACTGATAGCAATACTTTAACATGTAAGTTATGCAAATATTCAGTCAATGAATATGCACGAATTAGCATACCTATGTGTAGCTTTTCAACCCAACCTCATCATGGCGAGACAAAAATCTTTTTGCTTGGCTTAAAATTGTGTCCAATAAAATATAATTTTGTTTACTTATAGTTACTTATAGTTACTTATAGTTGATTTCCAGTGCAGGATCCCTCAAGGTTCCTCTTCACCAGACTCATAATATATGTAAAGTAATCAAACCATTCAAAGTCAATAGACCATGACTGAGGGGGTGGAGCCAAATAATCTCCATGGCAATGAGATGTGGCAATGATAATACATCTGCATACCAATTATCATTGACCTACCACTCCATAAACTGACCTTATACAAACTAATACATGTAAAGTAAGCAAACCATTCAAAGTCAATAGACCATGACTGAGGGGGTGGAGCCAAATAATCTCCATGGCAATGAGATGTAGCAATGGTAATACATCTGCATACCAATTATCATTGACCTACCACTAGTGGATCCCCATAAACTGACCTAATCACAAACTAATACATGTAAAGTAAGCAAACCATTCAAAGTCAATAGACCATGACTGAGGGGGCGGAGCCAAATAATCTCCATGGCAATGAGATGTGGTAATGGTAATACATCTGCATACCAATTATCATTGACCTACCACTAGTGGATCCCCATAAAACTGAGCTAATCACAAACTAATACATTGTTGACGCCATCGCCGCCGCCGCCGCCGACGCCGGAAACAGCATACCTATGTCTCGCCTTTTGACTCCGTCAAGGCGAGACAAAAACTAAGTACATGTTTAGATTCAGCATATCAAAGAACCTCAAGAATTCAATTTTTGTTAAAATCAAACTAAGTTTAATTTTGGACCCTTTGGACCTTAATGTAGACCAATTTGAAAACAGGACCAAAAATTAAGAATCTAAATACATGGTTAGATTTGGCATATCAAAGAACCCCAATAGTTCAATTTTCGATGAAATCAAACAAAGTTTAATTTTGGACCCTTTAGGCCCCTAATTCCTAAACTGTTGGGACCAAAACTCTCAAAATCAATCCCAACCTTCCTTTTGTGGTCATAAACCTTGTGTTTAAATTTCATAGATTTCTATTTACTTATACTAAAGTTATTGTGCAAAAACCAAGAAAAATGCTTATTTGGGTCCTTTTTTAGCCCCTAATTCCTAAACTGTTGGGACCAAAACTCCCAAAAACAATCCCAACCTTCCTTTTGTGGTCATAAACCTTGTGTTAAAATTTCATAGATTTCTATTTACTTATACTAGACTTATTGTGCGAAAACCAAGAAAAATGCTTATTGGGCCTTTTTTTGGCCCTTAATTCTTAAACTGTTGGGACCAAAACTCCCAAATCAATCCCAACCTTCCTTTTGTGGTCATAAACCTTGTGTTTAAATTTCATAGATTTCTATTCACTTCTATTAAAGTTATAGTGCGAAAACCAAATGTCTTCGGACGACGACGACGCCGTCATACCAATATACGACCGCAAAAATTTTGCGGTCGTATAAAAGCTTGCAAAGTAAACCTCTGTAAAGGGCGTTTTTTGTGGTCACTACAATTTATACAAAAGTTTAATTGTAAAAGATACTTAAATTCACATTCTCCTACTTACGTAAATTAAAACAAAGCCTACACTTTGACTAGGTAAACACATCTTCATGATCTTTTACACAGTCCTGTAAGAAGATAAATCATCTTAAGCAACAAATGAAATACGTGTACAATGTAAACAGTAAATAAAATCTTAATATCCTGCATGTATATACTATTATATCTAGAGGCTCCCAGTATCACATGGACTATGTCAATCTTGACTTGCAGTCTGGAACATTACTGTAAAGTTCCAACTGGCGCACTGGTTTCAAACAAGATCTTTCAGTAAAACATTAAGTACTATATTAAAGTATGTTCCACTCTGGCATCCATTTTCAATGGCGGACAGGGTCATCCGATATAATTCTAAAAGAGGGCCATTTAAGGACCATTGCTGCCAATTTTTGTTCCAATGGGCCAAGTAATTTCAGAGGAGATCTTTAAAGGAAAGTTAACGACGACAAAGATGACGGACGACGACGACAACAGACGCCAAGTGATGGAAATCAGTCAGCTAACGAGTGGAAATATATCAAACGTTCACATAATTTCACAGCCAAGACCGTTCCACCAAAGTTTAGTCTCAATTTTTGGATATATTGGTTCAAAGAACGAATCCTCCAACTTTGTTTTAGAAAAGAAACGCAAAAAGCACGGTTCTAAAATTTGGTTTCATTCTTTGGCCATTTCGGAGAAAGATCCAGGTCATCGGATGCATTTCTTTAAGAGGACCACCTAAATACCATTGCTACCAAGTTTGGTTCAATTGGCTTAGTGATTTCCGACAAGACGATTCCTTAAGGGTCCTATGTTAAACTAAGTTTACCTCTGTTAGCTTAACGATAACTTCTGCAATATAAAATAAAATAAATTAAACGCAGTTCTCTATAGGAATTAACTTTTATTGCAAAATCCTTTCATAAGTTGGATAAAATATCAATTTATATTTAGGCCATACAGTGTTCTCCCCAGAAATTTTGGATAGCACAGTGGTAACCATGAGGCAAATGATAAACGACGCGCGTCACAAAATACATGTCGGCAAAAAAAAAAGGGGGGGGGGGTTTACTACTTAATACAAATGTTGCAGTGTCAATATATGTTGCATTCCATTTAATTTGTGTTTGTTGTTTATTTTGTTATATGCTGTCATGCAAATAAAGTTATTATATAAAAGAGATCAACACATCATACTACAACTCATTTAATTAGGTGCAATTGGTGTTTTTCATTTGCCAAAAATATCTTTACATATGCTATAAAATCAAGTTATAGGTAAAGTTATTGCTTCTGGGTGGTTCTGTTTTTTTTTTTTTTTATTTATTTCCTGTATGACTATTAGCTAATTATAAGGTTGGCTTGTCAAAATTCAAGACCCATTGTTTGGTTTCATGTTAAATTTTATGCACCATTTACACAGCTTTCTTTGCATATCATGTGTAAATGAGTTATAGATACACTTTCTGCCATTCAGGGTCTATACATCATTGCCTAACTTTGGAAGCTCAGAAGGGGTTTTACACAAGCCACAAAGTACTTTGGTCACGGAAATTGTCGATATTGGCATGATCACTTTTTGGACTTTTTTGATCCAGTCTTTTTCACCCATCAAAATAAGGAATTATCTGTTGTTCTACATCATTTGCATTTGGTTATGACACTTCGGAGTTCTCTCAGATTCCAAGTCGACATGAACAGCTGATGAGAAAGACATCTTTGCAATGTCCTTGACCTACTGTAACTATTAAGTATTATGGAAACAATCTCGACACGCGTGATTTCACTGAATATCACCAGACTGGTCTTTGCTCAAAACAATTGTCGATATGCGAATCGTCTGTGAAAACCCAACAGGAAACCAGTTAAATTATTGAGCACGTGTTCTCCGGTGTAGACCGATTAATATTAACATTCCTAACATTCCTAGGAAATCTCCTCCACAACAAAGAAACTTTAGAATTTAAAATTTTAGAAAGACAACTAAGTATGGCAAAACGCAATGGGCAAAGTTACATTATTAAAGTTATTCAGAGATTAGAGAAATATGGTTTACCAGAAATTGAAACATTATTAGAGAATGAATTAGATACCCTGAAATGGAAAAAACAGTAAAGAAACATATAATACACTACTGGGATGATAAGTGGCAAGAAGAGAAGCAACAGAAGTCAACCTTGAAACTACTGCATATCCAGTCACATGCTATTGGAAATGCTCATCAGATTTGGAAATCTGTACCAAACTGTCACATTGAGGTGAAAAAAGCTGAAAAAACAGACTGTTTTAACGGGAACTTATACTTTACAAATTAATAAAGCCAAGTTTAGTAATAACAAAGCAACAGCAAAATGTAAAATGTGCTTAAATGATACAGAAGATATAGAACATTTTTATTGTTATGCGATAGATTAGAAGACGTAAGGAAAAAACACTTGACCACTCTAAAATGTTATGAATTCTAGTCAAATCGGAATCTGGTCAAATCGGTACCCGGTATAGTCAATTCGGCACCTGGTTAAATCGGCACCCAATGTAGTCATTTCGGCACCCATGATAAATATGTTGAATATATATATTTTTTTCAGGATTTTGTCCAGAAAACTGTTTTAAATAAGAAGAAAATATAAGTATCAGATATTTTTATTGCATATATATATATAAAGCACTATATTAAACAAGGTATTCATGTATTAATTAAATAAGAAGCACTAATTAAAGACAGTATACATGTGTACATAATATAGTAAGCACTATGTCAATTACGTCACTTTGCCGGTGGACCATAAATGGCAGCACATTCGCGTAGAAGGTGGCTGGCTGAAGTCGTACGCTCACTGTAGTCATACCATAGGCTGACCACCTTGCCTTGGACTTGTCGACTCTTCTTCCGTTGGTATCGCTGTAATTTCCCCTCATTTACCAGTTTCAGCTGAAGTGGGGTGTCACCGGCCTCTGCAAATAGTTGGGTTACCATCTGGTAGAAGGGTACAGGTCCTCTGGTAGCTACATGGCTGTTGAATCGGTTGTGCCACCCCTCTACATCATTGTTTGTCCTAATGGCTGTCATACACTCCAATGGTGGATCTCGAATATGCTGCTGTCGATCCATGTAGAGTACACATAGTTCATGACTGGAACTATGCTCTGTGGTGCTCTGGCATCTAGCTGCAGGAATGCATCGGTGATATGCTCTGGCGGCAAGAAGGGTAGAGCCATCAGTTGTCTCAAAAAGGTGTATACACTGTCTTTCTGGTTGTAGGCAGTCTGAAAAATTATAAATAAACAAATTAAATACTTATAACAAATTTGAGAAAAACAAATTATTATCCCCCCGCTTAGCGAAAGCGGGGGGATCATGTAATACAGTCCGTACGTACGTCTGTAGTGGCAAGGCATATCTCTGAAACGGTAAAAGATAGAAACTTGAAATTTGGCATCATGGAAGAGTATATGACCCACTAGGGAATAGACCCCTTAAAATTGGAATTCGACCCCTTGGGGCCAAATTATGAGCGAAAAACGAATTTCGCGATATCCAATAAATGGAGATATCTCCAAAAGTGTTAAAGCTAGGATATTGGAACTTATGTCACTACTTATATTGCCTTTCCCAAGTTGAAAGAGGGTATCAAAATTTTGGTCCCGCCCCTAGGGGCAATGCCCTAAGGAGTTAAAAAATGTCTAAAAACGATTGTCCAAGAACTCCTCCTACACCGTAGAAGATAGAAACATGAAATTAGGTACACTAGTAACACTTGAAGAGTTGTCTGTGGCAAAGGTTTCGGAATTTTGATTTTTGCCCGGGGGGTGGGGCTACACCCTAATATGTAAAATCTCAAAATATGGTAAGATCAGTTCATATCCCCACCCCTTAACCATATATATTTTTATTCCACATTTAAAGACGAGTTACATGGTCACCCCCGGGGGTCAGCCCCACCCCCCTCATTTGGAAAATTACAAGATATCTCAAAAACAGTTAAGATCCCCACCCCTTAACCATATATATTCTTAGTGGGCATGACAAGACAAGTTTAATGGTCATCCCCGGGGGTCGGCCCCACCCCCCTAATTTAGAAAATTACAAGTTATCTCTAAAACAGTTGAGATCCCCACCCCTAAACCATATATATTCTTAGTGGGCATGACAAGACCAGTTGAATGGTCATCCCCGGGGGGTCGGCCCCACCCCCCTCATTTACAAAATTACAAGTTATCTCAAAAACAGTTGAGATCCCCACCCCTAAACCATATATATTCTTAGTGGGCATGACAAGACCAGTTGAATGGTCATCCCCGGGGGTCGGCCCCACCCCCCTCATTTACAAAATTACAAGTTATCTCAAAAACAGTTGAGATCCCCACCCCTAAACCATATATATTCTTAGTGGGCATGACAAGACCAGTTGAATGGTCATCCCCGGGGGTCGGCCCCACCCCCCTCATTTACAAAATTACAAGTTATCTCAAAAACAGTTGAGATCCCCACCCCTAAACAATATATATATTTAATGGACATGACAAGTTAAGACTTACATTCATTTGATGTAGGCCATTTCAATTTTATCCTTCTTAAAACTTTTGCATTCGACTTTGTCCGAGCAGTAGAAGTCCAATTTCATATTTCTGTGTTGTTTCTTGATATCCAAAGATCAGTGTCAAACTTTTTCTCTATTTATGCAATTTGAAATTATGAGGGGTTCAGACTTTGTGCATTCCGACTTTGCTGGGAGCGGGGGGATGTGCAATCTCCGATTGCTGCGTTTCATATATATTGGTTCACAAATAAAAAAAAAATTTCACAATAAAAACATTTTTGAAGACAGTAAAGTGTGCTACAGTTGTTTATATATATAGATATGTATCTTACCTGCAGACCATGTTCTTGCACCTTTCGGAATACTGCTTGGGGCCAGTAGAAGGCACAAACCAGCTTCAAAATCAGCAACAAACCCGTCAAGGGAAATGTCTTCAGGTAGTCTGCGGTCAATGAAAACATCAAAAAAGGAGCGTACGAAGATCTTGAAAAAGAAGGACTCCTAATTCGACTTATTCTTGATTCTAGTTGCGAAAGTGTGAGAACATCTATTCACTTAATCAAAGTGATGGAAATCACCATTGGAAAGATTGCAACTATAGTTGTGTATAATTTCAAATGGAACTAGGTGGAACTGTTTTGCAAACAACAACATATGTCTCCCCTTCACTTTATTCTAGATCAATCTTTACCTCTAGGTTAAAAATAATAATTTTGTGACCTTGAGGTCAAAGGTCAAGGTCAAATGAAGGTCATAATGGTACGCGAAACACACTCTCATGGTAATACACCTATATACCCAAGGGTATAGGTCAAAAGACAAAAAAGTTGCAACCCGGACAAGGAAATACTATAATTTTAGTCATAATTTGACCTTGAGGTCAAAGGTCAGGGTCGAATGAAGGTCATAATGGTGCGAAACACACCCCTCATGGTAATACACCCACATGCCAAAGGGTATAAGCCTAGGTCAAAAGACAAAAAAGTAATGATTCGGACACGCTTCGCTGAGAATAAGAAGAAGAACTACAATTTCAATTGCGTCCACTGCGGCCATTTTGAAAATTTTGTATTTTGATGATTGCATCTTGTTTGCCACCCCACACTTAGCCTAGATATTAATTTTCATTGAAATCGGACAGTGTTCATTTTTTCAACATTTTTCAAAATGGCCGCCAAACGTATCCAACCGATCGCATTTTTTTTTCATGAACATGTTCTACTACTCATACTTTAGAGAAGTACAAAGTTTCATGAAATTCTATGGTGCAGTTTTGAGATATGAAAGACTTCAAAAATTTTCATACTTTTTCCGTTTCCATGGCAACGGCGGCCATTTTAAATTTTTTTAATGTTACATGCACAACTAGACTTGGTGATCATTATTATTGTGAAGTTTCATAAAGATTGTTCCAGTCATCTCTGAAAACTCGTGCGGACAGAATTAGATGGAAGAAAAAAAACCAAAGAAACAGAACAATAACAATCTGTCATCCCGACTACTTCTGGGGCGACATAATTACTACAAAAATAATATGTCTCCCTTCTACGAAGAGGAGACATAATTTTATCACAGATATTATCTTTGCTATATGGGATATGGGCCCATTAAAGAAATAATCGTCATATTAGTAAATTCACAATTAATTTTGACATGTTCTCAAGAACAGATGATTACTCGCTACCCTATTATACGTGAATGGAACGGATGGAAATGTGTTCAAAATGTTAAGTTTTAATGTATTTGCGACCAGGGCTCAGCGGCCTAGCTTCTTCAGGTTGACAGGAGAAATGACTTTTTCCCTGAACAATGCTGAAGCTAACAAGAAGTGGAGGGAAACAGGGAGGTCATTACGTGACGTTCCAAAGCACCAATCGGCACTGATTATGTTTTTATTTGAAGAGCTAGTCTTATTCTAATGTTTTTTAAAGAAATTAAGAGTCATTCTCTGATTTACAGTTCAACTAGGTAAAGGCAAATTTTACTTGTATGCCTTCTAAGCTTCTAAGCCAGTTTACAAAATCTGTACAACAGTCAACATAAAGAAGTTCATAAAATCGAATCATTACTTGATACACAGTATCTCTCTTATTGTTATTCCGGTCCGACTTACCGTGGTCCGAGTTGTCAGCGGGTCGAGTAAATTTACCCATGTTTTTTATTGGATTATTTCCCTTTAATTACCGATTGAAAAAAAATGGCGGCATGGATTTTATTTTCACTACACGAGTCGGACTTTCGTTAAAATATCGTCTGTCATATTCGCGATTTGGACCATTGAAATGGATCAGGCGAGTAATTAAATATATGTCAACTCAAACTTCGCTTTTGTAGTTTTGACGAAAGTTTTATTTGAGATTGATTTCATCGCCCTCCAGGTTGACAATAAAAGTCTGTTAATGACTGTTATAGAGAAAAGATTAAACATTCATTCTTGCTTTTCAAATTTCAACTCCAAATAATCCAACTCCCAAGTTTATCTAGATAAACGATTAGGTAAATCACTCACATGGAAGTTTTTCTACACCTTGACAATGCGCACGTACGGGGATTCCCGGAGTTATTTTTGGGTTCCCGAAATAACTATATATCCATTCTTGATCCATTTCACCGTCAATATTTTGAAATTGTGGTACACATAACTATCAATGGAAATTTAACCAGAGATTTGTCAGATTGATTTTTTATAATAAACAATTCAATTGAGTAACTTAAATGCACACAGCACGTTTCTCAGACCGAAATACAAAATGGCTGAAAGTTCAAAACATGCATAATTTAATTTTTAAAAGGGTCAATCCTAAAAGAATATTAGTTAACATTTATAAAAGCAACATAATACTTTTTATTAATCGATAATCTTTAAAATAAAACTATGAATGTAAAAGCCTTCTTAGAACTTCTATAACTGTATTTACATCTATGCACCCAGTGGAAATATAACTGGAAACTGTATCTGCGTAGATTTGTTTTGATATAATCATGCGCCGCACGTCATGTCTTCGAAATAATGTTTGGAAATTTATTTTATTTTCTTGGAAATTTATGTAAATAACAAAAATTAAGTTAATTAAAACAAGAGGCTGTCGAATGACAGCAAACCGGATTTTCCTGCAACAAATGACCTTTGCATGGAAACGACGACTTGAACTGCCTTTTTTCAATTTTTTAGAACCATAACTCCTGAACGGTGAAAGTGAAAATCGTCAATATCGGAACGGTGAAAGTGGAAATCGTCAATATCAAACTTGACCTCCATTTTGTCATCAGTAACAACATATTAAAATTTGAAAAGCTTTGGTTGAACAGTTCATAAGTTATCACACGGACACCACTGGGAAAGCCATTTTTCAATCTTTCAAGAACCATAACTCCTGAACGGTGAAAGTGAAAATCGTCAATATCGAACTTGACCTCCATTTTGTCATCAATAACAACATATTAAAATTTGAAAAGCTTTGGTTGAACAGTTCATAAGTTATCACACGGACACCAATGGAAAAGCCATTTTTCAATCTTTCAAGAACCATAACTCTCGAACGGTGAAAGTGAAAATCGTCAATATCAAACTTGACCTCCATTTTGTCATCAGTAACAACATATTAAAATTTGAAAAGCTTTGGTTGAACAGTTCATAAGTTATCACACGGACACCACTGGGAAAGCCATTTTTCAATCTTTCAAGAACCATAACTCCTGAACGGTGAAAGTGAAAAACGTCAATATCGAACTTGACCTCCATTTTGTCATCAGTAACAACATATTAAAATTTGAAAAGCTTTGGTTGAACAGTTCATAAGTTATCAAACGGACACCACTGGAAAAGCCATTTTCCAATCTTTCAAGAACCATAACTCTTGAACGGTGAAAGTGAAAATCGTCAATATCGAACTTGACCTCCATTTTGTCATCAGTAACAACATATTAAAATTTGAAAAGCTTTGGTTGAACAGTTCATAAGTTATTGCACGGACACTGTTTGGCAGCCGCCCGTCCGCCCGCCCGCCCGCCCGCCCGCCCGCCCGTCCGCCCGGCCGCCCGCCCGCCGTACATCACCAATTTAATAACCGATATTTTCCTATGAAAATCCGGTTAAATATTAGTTCAGATATTATCAATAAGAATAAAGTACTCGTAATTTAAAAAAAAATGCTGTCATCATTGGAACTACATTTTATGTACTAATGTCCGATGGTATCGAAAAGGCCACTTCCAGTTTTGCCGGCCGATGGCATAGGAAGATTTGCAATCTTTCCAAAAAAGGACAACTATACTGACATTGAGCAAATAACAAGGACATTTTGTTATGGACTACATGTGAGGAGAACCTATCTCCTAAAAGATGAAACATAAGAAGTAATAGACAATGTGTAAATAAACTTAAAACATGCCAAATGAACAATGCTCTTAGTATACGCAATAACCAAGGGTGGTGGGAAAACTGTACAGTTTAACGTAAGTTGTAAATATCTTTTTTAGATTATATCTTAAAATTTATGTATCCCTTTGGGAGTGCTCCTGAGAGAGGAGGAAATTACCAGTAACAGTAACAGTAACAGGTGTACAGAAAAACAAATACAACAGCTTGGGAAAAATGTGAACTGACGATTTTTATACCGCCGCGGTCGAAATTTATAGCACCGCGGCGATCATGATAGCAACGCGGCCGAGAAATATACCACCACGGTACCACGACGCTATTTAGGCTTGGGGAGAACACTGCAATACATAATTGTTTATTAATATTACTTTCAACAGAGTCATAGACTTTTGATACTTGTATATATATATATATATATGTTGAAAAATATTAAATAAGTTGTTATATTTCATGCTAAACACTACATTGGAAGAATAAATGTAGGGTGGGTGTTCCGATTAACGCTTGAATTGAAGTAGAGATAGAATGAATTCTGTTTTGGTCTGTCCCGGTTTCCAAGTTTCCCTTTTTCCTGTTTTTATTTTATTTTTATTTTTTTGCAAAAGGGGATTTCAGCTAATTATACTGTACACATGCTCTTGGAAACCCTTAATAATAACTATAATTGAAGAGAGATGTTCCTCTTGTATGCATTTTCAGTACAATCGGCGTTCCAATGATGTGTTAACTCACACCGATAAAAAAAATGGAAACAAATTTTCCTTTGCAGCTGTAGTTCTGGTATTCAAGACCTGTCTCCAAAAATATTGCTAAAGTATTTTTGTCATCAGTTTCAAATTTTTTTCGCAAAATTACATGTACATGTATCCCCTTCCCCTTTAAAACATTTATCACATGCTCTTTATTTATTCCTGAAGGTACTAACCTGACCTAAGAAATAGTTTCGATTGAATAAAGTTTTCTTGATAATCATCTTTTATCTGAAATGAATTCCGTCGAAGTTTGATACCAAGACTAACACAACATAGATTTGCATGTGTCACTGAAACCGGAAGTGACATTATAATCCCTGCAAAATAGAAACTTTATGATTTCACGTTTTTAAAAGTGATGAAAGGCACGCATTTTTATTGTCATGACTACTAAAGAGCCGCATTAAAATTTGAATAATAATAATGTGCTGTTGGCATGGCTAAAAAATCAAATTCAAATTCTTTATTGATTTAAAATCCAACAAAGGATTTTCTACTATACTGTGGATAAACGTAACAATGAAATTGTTCAAAATATTACTGGACAACTAGAGAGTGTGTGTAGACAGCTTATTAACAACCTGTATATGAAGCGGTCTGAACTGCTAACCAAACAACAACAAGAGGCTGTCGAATGACAGCAAACCGGATTTTCCTGCATGGAAATGATGTTTGCAAATCTGGATTCCCAAACAGGATGAAGTAAAGAAATATAAATGAATTTTTGTAGGGTTTTGTAGGGTTCAGAAATGGAAAGGCAAAAATCAATCTTGACCTCCTATTTATAGTAAGTGACAAATATTGGAATTTTTGAGAGAATATAAGTACACACACATTTGTTAAGCAGGGGTTGGTAGGCAGAAATCATGAAGTCAATAATGAAAGAAATACGCCAATGAGATTATAACCTTATTTTATAAACGACGACTTGAACTGCCTTTTTTCATTTTTTTAGAACCATAACTCCTGAACGGTGAAAGTGAAAATCGTCAATATCGGAACGGTGAAAGTGGAAATCGTCAATATCGAACTTGACCTCCATTTTGTCATCAGTAACAACATATTAAAATTTGAAAAGCTTTGGTTGAACAGTTCATAAGTTATCACACGGACACCACTGGGAAAGCCATTTTTCAATCTTTCAAGAACCATAACTCCTGAACGGTGAAAGTGAAAATCATCAATATCGAACTTGACCTCCATTTGTCATCAGTAACAACATATTAAAATTTGAAAAGCTTTGGTTGAACAGTTCATAAGTTATCACACGGACACCACTGGGAAAGCCATTTTTCAATCTTTCAAGAACCATAACTCCTGAACGGTGAAAGTGAAAATCGTCAATATCGAACTTGACCTCCATTTTGTCATCAGTAACAACATATTAAAATTTGAAAAGCTTTGGTTGAACAGTTCATAAGTTATCACACGGACACCACTGGAAAAGCCATTTTTCAATCTTTTTAGAACCATAACTCTTGAACGGTGAAAGTGAAAATCGTCAATATCGAACTTGACCTCCATTTTGTCATCAGTAACAATATATTAAAATTTGAAAAGCTTTGATTGAACAGTTCATAAGTTATTGCACGGACACTGTTTGGCAGCCGCCCGCCCGGCCGGCCGCCGTACATCACCAAATTAATAACCGATATTTTCCTATGAAAATCCGGTTAAAAATGTGAAAAGAAAAACAATCTGGAGTAAATATAAAGTAAACTATGACATTAAGCTGATGATCAGGGTGGGAATCTCCACAGGTACATGTATCATCAGTTGTAATCGAATCAAATAGACGGTTATCAACCAATAATAAATTTTGGTTATTATATGGGTGCATACAGATTAAAATTAAAGATAAATTTTATCTTTTATTGTCAAATCAAATATTAATTGTACATAACGGTGGCGGTACAGAAGTCATTTTTATTAATCAAATAGACGGTTATCAACCAATAATAAATTTTGGTTATTATATGGGCGCATACAAATTAAATTAAAGATAATTTTATCTTGTATTGTCAAATCAAATATTAACTGTACATAAGGGTGGCGGTACAGAAGTGACAGTCATTTTTATTGATATATTACTAAGTATTTATAATTGGATTAGACATTCATTGCGTATTATCATATTGTGTGGTGAAGGATATCTAAGTCCATCTTGACTGGCAGCCTGGAACATTGCTGTCAAGTTCCAACTGGCTCACTAGTTTCAAACAAGAAGATCGTTCAGTGACTTTTCCAATTAGGTCCTATGTTAAACTATGTTCGACTCTGGCGGTCATCTTGGATGACGGGTGGGGTCATCGGATATAATTCTGAAAGAGGCCCAACTAAGGACCAACGCTGCAAATTTTTTATAAACGTCCCAGCTAAGTTTTGTTCCAATTGGCCAAGTGGTTTCAGGTTAAAAGATCTTCAAATAAATTAGCCAAAGGGTCCTATGTTATAATATGCTTGGCTATGGCGGCCACATTCGATGATGGGTGGGGTCATAGGATATAATTCTGAAAAAAACACAAAAAGACCATTGTTGCCAAGTTTTGTTCCAATTGGCCCAGTGGTTTCAGAAAAAAGATATTTAATTAAATTTCCCATAGGGTCCTATGTTAAACTATGTTCTGCTCTGGTGGCCATCATGCATATGGATGGTGGACCGGGTCATCGGTCATCGGATATAATTCTGAAAGAGGACCATCTAAGGACCATTGTTGCTAACTTTTGTTCCAATTGGCCATGTGGTTACAGAAAAGAAGATCTTAAAGTAAATTTGCCATATGTTCCTATGTTAAACTATGTTCGGCTCTGGTGGCCATTTTAGATGGTGGGTGGGGTCATCGGATATAATTCTGAAAGAGGACCACCTAAGGACCATTGCTGCCAAGTTTTGTTCCAATTGACCCAGTGGTTTCAGAAGAGAAGATCTTTAAATAAATTTACGACGACGACGACGGACGACGGACGCCAAGTGATGGCAATAGCTCACATGCCCTTTAGGCCACGTGAGCTAAAATAAGAGAACTAATACTCTCAATTTAAAAGAAAACAAGAGAGGTTATAATTCTTTTTAAAATGAGCACAAACTGCTACGCGAAGACCAATGTACTTTCATTTCTTATATCTTACTGAATATGTACTTAAATTTGGGTGAACATCATCCATATGGAAAATATAACACAAACAAAAGACATATTTATATAAAAAATAAAACAATTAAAAAATATTTTTCTTTTCCGAAATTAGTTAGTTATTGCCCTTTGAACTCTGAAAATTTTGTCAAATTTTTTCATGATTTCTCTGTTGTTTTTTTTATATTTATTAATGTCAACAGAATTATTAGATCTACAGGGTACATGTCTTAGCTTAAGTTTTTTTCTATCTCGTTTTCTGAATAGAGGAATTATAACAGATTTTAATATTGGAAATGATTGTTACTTCTTTTTCATGGTAAAAAATTTATAAATTCAAGGAAAGTTTGGGTGAAATTCTGATAGTTATACTCTGGATTTATTATAGATTCCCAAACAAAATTGGATAAATATTTATTACAAAGTTCAAAATTTGTAATTTGGGAATACCAGACTTTTTTATCAAATGGCTTTAGAAACTTTAGTTGCTTCGTGATCTGTAAGATTCCTATCCGTTAAAATAACATATGAATCATCGTCTAATAATAAAATAGCGCCAAGGATTGACTGTCGAGTGTTACATACTAGTATTCGCGCAGGTTTACTTATTACATTCCTGAAGCCATACAGCCGGCTGATTTTGACCCCTTTAATCACTTTCATCTCTAACACAAAAATGCTTGGAGTTAATTTTATTTCTTATGACGAACAATTAAATAAAGGGCTTCACTAAGCGACCGCAACATGTCGAAAGGTAAAGAATGAATGTAAATCAAGCTTTACCCAATAAAGTGTTTGATAATATAATATACATTACACAGAAATATTGGATCTACTACAAATAAAGGACCTCGCTTAGCGCAGCACGATACGACCGCAATCTTTTTTTTACACCATTAACCCCCTGTATATCAAGAATGTAAAAAATTGTTGATGAAAAATAAAAATTTTTATTTCTTTTATTTAATTCATCGTTAACCAAATCAGTATCTCCATCCCAATAGAAAATTGTTCTATACTCTAGCCCTTATTACATCCTCCTAAGTCAGGGTTTTGTACCGACGTTCGTTCCTACAAACCCCTGACATCACACATTCATATTTTACGGGTCGGAATCCATTTGCGTCGTAGGTAGAATTTTCTAGGCCACACACCAGGCAGCGATATGTTCGACCCGCAATGAATGTGTGATGTCAGGGTTTGTAGGAACGAACGTGGATACAAAACCCTGACTTGGGAGGATGCCTTTATTATTTCTTATTCAGTTCGGTGATGTGCTGACAATTTAATCAGCCTAAAGAGATACATCGCAGATGATACTTCTCTTTAAACCTGAGGCCCTCAAGAGCCTCTTATCGCTCACCTGGATTACCACCGACACTTGATAAAATCATAAAAGCTATCAGATTTTCATACTTTTGACAGACTGTACTTCAAACGATACCTACCAACCAATTATTGAAAACATGCAGACTAGAAATCCATAATTATATATTTTAAAAAACTAAGTATGTTGCGAAACAGCTCATGCGACAATAGATAACAAGAAAAATAAATGGAAATGGTGAGCTGTCAAAAGGGGCGTAAAACGACTAAAATGTATGAAATACACAAGTCGAACAAAACCAAATATAAAATCGTAAAAAAACAAAAACAAACTAAAAAGTTAAAAATACTCAACGTTTCGACCAATATGGTCTTGATCACAAGTATGTAAATAAAATGCTCCGCTGGGCGCAGCTAGATACGACCGCAGATGTCGAACCTTGAATAGTTGGGGCAATTATGAACACAACATTCAAGCTTGATACAATACTGAATTTGGATTGTGAATAAATATTTGAGACAGCATAGGTTTCTGACACAGAATGAATGTTGTCTAAGAACTTAAAAATTTTTAATTTACCTATTCAAACCATATCAGTATTATTTGTTTTTATATATAAATCAGAAATAACCAATTTAAAATTTAAAATTGGGCACACATATCAATTTCTTGCTATTGCGCAATACTGTGCAATTGAAGATTTCTTGCTATTGCGCAATACTGTGCAATTGAAAATTTCTTCAAATATTTGACACATAATAGGTTTCTGACACAGAATAACTGAAATCAAAGAACTTAGAATTGGTCATATGATTTCAATTTATATTAAATTTTTTGCTTCTTGTGCAATACAATATGCTGTGGAGAATTGCCCCCCCCCAAAAAAAAATAATAATTTACCCCTTTTTTTAGCTTTTTTGCAATACACTATGAAGTTGCACATTGACCCCCCTCCCTCCCAAAAAAACAAAAAACAATAAAATTTATTGTAACCCCCCCTTTTTTTGCTAAAAAAAAATTGAAATTTTCTTTTTAATTTATGAAATATGAAATGAGAAAAAAATTACCCCCTCCCCAAATTCTCATTACCCCCCCCCCCCTAAATTTTGTTTTCAACCCCCCCCCCACCATTTATTTATACTTTGCAACCATAACAGCCCATTTAAATACACCATAACATATTAAAATAGAAAATGACATCATAGTCATGGATGGCAAATTTTAAATATACATAATTTAAAAGCAGTTTAGATGAGATAAACAAAAAAGCTTCATCAGCACATTTTATATTGGCAAATTTCCAATGAAGTTCATTAAACTAGAGTTATTAGCAAATTTCCAATGGAATTTGTTAATAATAAAGTTTTGATAACAGGGCACACATATCAATTTCTTGCTATTGCACAATACTGTGCAATTGAAAATTTCTTCAAATATTTGACACATAATAGGTTTCTGACACAGAATAACTGAAATAAAGAACTTAGAATTGGTCATATGATTTGAATTTATATTCAATTTTTTGCTTCTTCTGCAATACAATATGCTGTGGAGAATTGCCCCCCCCCCCCCCCCCCCCCAAAAAAAATAATTTACCCTTTTTTTAGCTTTAATTTTGGACCCCAATTTGGACCAACTTGAAAACTGGGCCCAAAATAAAAAAAAATAAGTACATGTTTAGATTCAGCATATCAAAGAACCCCAAGAATTCAATTTTTGTTAAAATCAAACTAAGTTTAATTTTGGACTCTTTGGACATTAATGTAGACCAATTTGAAAACGGGACCAAAAATTAAGAATCTAAATGCACGGTTAGATTCGGCATATCAAAGAACCCCAATAGTTCAATTTCGATGAAATCAAACAAAGTTTAATTTTGGACCCCGATTTGGACCAACTTGAAAACTGGGCCCATAATAAAAAAACTAAGTACATGTTTAGATTCAGCATATCAAAGAACCCCAAGAATTCAATTTTTGTTAAAATCAAACTAAGTTTAATTTTGGACCCTTTGGACCTTAATGTAGACCAATTTGAAAACGGGACCAAAAATTAAGAATCTAAATGCACGGTTAGATTCGGCATATCAAAGAACCCCAATAGTTCAATTTTCGATGAAATCAAACAAAGTTTAATTTTGGACCCCGATTTGGACCAACTTGAAAACTGGGCCCATAATAAAAAAACTAAGTACATGTTTAGATTCAGCATATCAAAGAACCCCAAGAATTCAATTTTTGTTTAAATCAAACTAAGTTTAATTTTGGACCCTTTGGACCTTAATGTAGACCAATTTGAAAACGGGACCAAAAATTAAGAATCTAAATGCACGGTTAGATTCGGCATATCAAAGAACCCCAATAGTTCAATTTTCAATGAAATCAAACAAAGTTTAATTTTGGACCCTTTTGGCCCCTAATTCCTAAACTGTTGGGACCAAAACTCCAAAAATCAATCCCAACCTTCCTTTTGTGGTCATAAACCTTGTGTTTAAATTTCATAGATTTCTATTTACTTATACTAAAGTTATTGTGCAAAAACCAAGAAAAATGCTTATTTGGGCCCTTTTTTAGCCCCTTATTCCTAAACTGTTGGGACCAAAACTCCCAAAAACAATCCCAACCTTCCTTTTGTGGTCATAAACCTTGTGTTTAAATTTCATAGATTTCTATTAACTTATACTAAAGTTATAGTGCGAAAACCAAATGTCTTCGGACGACGACGCTGACGACGGACGACGACGCAGACGACGGACGACGACGCAGACGAGGACGACGACGACGACGACGCCAACGCCATACCAATATACGACCGCAAAAATTTTGCGGTCGTATAAAAATGAAAATAAAAAGGTGTTGACTCTTTGAAACTCAGAGCAATCTGTCAAAGGGTTTCGAAGAAGAATTTGTTTGTATGTATTTCCCATAAGATCCTATGTTAACTATGTCCCACGGTGGCGGCCATCTTGGATTTCCAATTGGCACCAAAATTACAAATTTAACCATCTACTCTAAGGAACAGTCCTGCAAAGTAGAAGTTCATTTGGTCCTGTAGTTTCTGACAAGAAGATGTTTTAAATTTCAGCCAATCAGAACACATTATTGGACCAGGCAGCCATGTTGAATATTCGATCGAACCAAAATTACAAATTCTGTAAAGAACCTTCCCTTGAACATTGCTGCCAAGTTTGGTTCCATTTGGTTCAGTGGTTTTTTTAAAGAAGCTTGAAATGTGAAAAGTCAACGGACGAACGACGACAAACGACGGACGACGTACGGACAAACGACGAACAGATGCAAAGTGATGGCAAAAGCTCACCCTGGCTTTTCAATAATTTTTTTAGTCCATATATAATTGAAAATGTTATGAATGATGACTTATTAACAATTTCTGAATGGTGACGTTGTAAGATTTTTCCAGCAAATTCAATACGCCGGGGGAACTAGCGAAATAAAACTGAAGTCAAACGAACGTTTAAATTGTTCTATATTAAAATAATAACAATTCAAAACAGTAAAGTCAATTTTTACACACAATATTATCACTAAGCGTAAACTATCCATTAAATTCACAATTTGGTAATCCAAAATTTCGGATAATTACTTTTAATCTCGAACATACAATAAGTACAAATTAGAATAAAATGCTCCGCTGGGCGCAGCTTGATACGACCCCAGAGGTCGAACCCTGAACAGTTGGGGCAAGTATGGACACAGCATTCAAGCTTGATATAGCACTGAATTTGGATTGTGAATAAATATTTGACACAGCATAGGTTTCTGACACAGAATTCATGTGGTCTAAGAACTTAAAATTTTTTAATTTAGCTATTCATACCATTTCAGTATTATTTGCTTTTATATATAAATCAGAAATAACCAATTTAACATGGAAAATTTTAAAGAAGTTTAATTTTGGACCCTTTCGACCTTAATGTAGACCAATTTGAAAACGGGACCAAAAATTAAGAATCTAAATACACGGTTAGATTCGGCATATCAAAGAACCCCAATAGTTCAATTTTTGATGATTCAATTTTTGATGAAATCAAATAAAGTTCAATTTTGGACCCTTTAAACCTCAATGTGGACCAATTTGATAACGGGACCAAATATCAATTTCTTGCTATTGCGCAATACTGTGCAATTGAAGATTTCTTGCTATTGCACAATACTGTGCAATTGAAGATTTCTTGCTATTGTGCAATACTGTGCAATTGAAAATTTCTTGCTATTGCACAATACTTATTATAATAATTTACACATCCTGTTTGGTGTGTATCTACTTAAAATTTTTTAATTTAGCTATTCATACCATTTCAGTATTATTTGCTTTTATATATAAATCAGAAATAACCAATTTAACATGGAAAATTTTAAAGAAGTTTAATTTTGGACCCTTTCGACCTTAATGTAGACCAATTTGAAAACGGGACCAAAAATTAAGAATCTAAATACACGGTTAGATTCGGCATATCAAAGAACCCCAATAGTTCAATTTTTGATGATTCAATTTTTGATGAAATCAAATAAAGTTCAATTTTGGACCCTTTAAACCTCAATGTGGACCAATTTGATAACGGGACCAAATATCAATTTCTTGCTATTGCGCAATACTGTGCAATTGAAGATTTCTTGCTATTGCACAATACTGTGCAATTGAAGATTTCTTGCTATTGTGCAATACTGTGCAATTGAAAATTTCTTGCTATTGTGCAATACTGTGCAATTGAAAATTTCTTGCTATTGCACAATACTTATTATAATAATTTACACATCCTGTTTGGTGTGTATCTCTGGCCTTATCATTATTATTTGCTTTTATATATAAATCAGAAATTTAATAATAAAGTTTTTGGCAAATTTCCAATATACATAATTTAAAAGCAGTTTACGTGAGATAAACAAAAAAGCTTCATCAGCAACATTTTATATTGGCAAATTTCCACTGAAGTTCATTAAACTAAAGTTATTGGCAAATTTCCAATGGAATTTATTAATAATAAAGTTTTTGGCAAATTTCCAATATAAATAATTTAAAAGCAGTTTAGGTGAAATATTCAAATGAGTTTCAATTACCAACCTTACACTGCCTTTTAAATTATGTTTTGTACTTAAGTAATTGTCCATTAACCTGGAAACCCTTTCCCCTCTTTTTGCACCTTATTCCTTAACGGTTTGAGCCATAACTACCAAAGACAATTCTTACCATCCCTTTGTGGTATTCCAATATCCAAAATCTAAATACATGGTTAGATTCAGCATATCAAAGAACCCCAAGAATTCAATTTTTGATGAAATCAAATAAAGTTCAATTTTGGACCCTCTAAGCCTCAATGTGGACCAATTTGATAACCGGGCCAAAATATCAAAAATCTAAATACATGGTTAGATTCAGCATATCGAAGAACCTCATATATTCAATTTTTGTTGAAATCAAACAAAGTTTAATTTTGGACCCCGATTTGGACCAACTTGAAAACTGGGCCCATAATAAAAAAAACTAAGTACATGTTTAGATTCAGCATATCAAAGAACCCCAAGAATTCAATTTTTGTTAAAATCAAACTAAGTTTAATTTTGGACCCTTTGGACCTTAATGTAAACCAATTTGAAAACAGGACCAAAAATTAAGAATCTAAATACACGGTTAGATTCGGCATATCAAAGAACCCCAATAGTTCAATTTTCGATGAAATCAAACAAAGTTTAATTTTGGACCCTTTTGGCCCCTAATTCCTGAACTGTTGGGACCAAAACTCCCAAAATCAATCCCAACCTTCCTTTTGTGGTCATAAACCTTGTGTTTAAATTTCATAGATTTCTATTTACTTATACTAAAGTTATTGTGCAAAAACCAAGAAAAATGCTTATTTGGGCCCCTTTTTAGCCCCTAATTCCTAAACTGTTGGGACCAAAACTCCCAAAAACAATCCCAACCTTCCTTTTGTGGTCATAAACGTTGTGTTAAAATTTCATAGATTTCTATTTACTTATACTAGAGTTATTGTGCGAAAACCAAGAAAAATGCTTATTGGGCCCTTTTTTGGCCCCTAATTCTTAAACTGTTGGGACCAAAACTCCCAAAATCAATCCCAACCTTCCTTTTGTGGTCATAAACCTTGTGTTTAAATTTCATAGATTTCTGTTAACTTATACTAAAGTTATAGTGCGAAAACCAAATGTCTTCGGACGACGACGACGACGACGACGCCGCCAACGTCATACCAATATAAGACCGTAAAAATTTTGCGGTCGTATAAAAAATAACAAATGGACAAAGGAAAAGATTGCCGAAACGAAACTCTAAAAATTAGCTACCAAGCGAGGGAAAAATTTGTCCTTTCAAAATATGCGAAATGTCCAATAAGTCCTCAAAGTGGTTAGAGAGAGAATTAGGGACAATCTTACTGCATGACATTAAATGCACTTGTAGGGCTAATTTCAAAAATACCTTCCAAAATCTTTCGAGACATAATCTGACATATGTGTTCTCTTAAGATTTACTAATAATATCTAACAAATAAGTTACTAAAAGTTTTTCTTACTACTAGAATATCGCTTCTGGAGACAGTTTTAACATACATTTGCCAAATTACGTGAAAGATGAGCCTTTTATGTGACAGTAGAATGGTTTTGGGTCTAACAACATTCCAAAAAGTGATACAAAACTCTTGGAATATTAACCTAAATCACATCTATACACGAACTTTGCGGGTAGAAAACTTTAACGCATTAATTTCTTAGCAAAACAAATTATGTTTAAACATGTTAAACTAAACTTAATTCTGATGGTCATTCATAAAAATTTGTTAATTTATCAGGAATTTCCTTCTCAATAACTTTATTTTAAAAATGAAAACGGTGATTTAATCTCAAACGACTATGGAAAAGGTTGACTTTTGAATACGTATTTTTTTATTTATATCCAATCTGACGATACAAATTCTCCAACAACCCGAACCCATTTTCCACCACGAATACATGCTTTCATAGAAGTGCTCAACATAAGTTAAAACTTAGGTATGCCATATTCTACAACTGTTGAAACTGTGTACAATTTCATATAGTGATTCAATATCGATTCAATAGAAACATGTGTGACTGTTTCTCTTTGAAAAGGCTCATACATGTTCATAACAAACAAAGAATTCCATTTTCTATATAAACATGATAAACTATTATCATGATTATAGTTATATAATAAGTTTGTTTTTCACCAGTTATCAACATTCCTACATCAGCATCTTTTATCGGTGAAAAGAAAAGTGTTAATTTAATGTTCTAAATATATCACAATCGTTAACAAAATCAGTATTAATCCCATCCAAATAGAAAATTGCCATGGTTTAAAAAAATGATAAATCTAATTTTACAGTAATATCAACATTAAACAACATTTTTGTTCTTTTTAGGCTTAATACATGTTATTTCACCTACTGAAAAAAAAACGGTCAAGAGAGGTATAATTTTCGGATCCGAAAATGTAAACCCCGCAGAGGAAAGTTTACACCGAGTGATTGCAATAGCTAATCAAGAGCTAAGGCATGGTGGGTCATTGAACCGGGTCAAAATATTTCTGCAGCATAAAACTACTCCCTCTACTGACCAGTCATCGTTTATCTCCAAGAGGGTGAAAAAATAGTATGGGGGTCATGAAAACAGAATATTGTTCGGTAGGGGGGAGGGGGGGCGGTGTCGGTGGATGGGGGTTGTCCGTTAAATTTCTGACAAGGGGGTCATAATTTTTGGCAGTTAATTTTAAAGAAAACTAGAGGCTCTCAAGAGCCTGTATCGCTCACCTGGATTTAACTTTTCATCCAGAGCAGGACTAAAAATTTAAATGTTGCAGTCAATTTGGCTGGTTTTCCTATAGGGTTCTATGTTAAACAAAGTTCGGAGGTGGCAGCCATCTTGGTTGACAGTCCAGGTCAATGGACACTTTTCTAAATGATAACCATCTAAGGACAATTAATGTTAAGTTTTGTTCCAACTGGCTAAGTTGTTTCAGACAAGAAAATTTTTCAACGAATTTTCCCATAGGGTCTTATATTAAACTAAGTTCCGCTGTGGCGACCGTCTTTGTTGACAATCCGGGTGATCGGACATTTCTGAAAGAGGACCATCTAAGGACCCATGCTGCCAATTTTAGTTCCAATTGGCTCAGTAGTTTCAGACAAGAAGATTTTTGAGTGCATTTCCAATAGGGTCTTATGATAAACTGGGATATCTTATACACATACAAACGCAAAAAGGACATCACAGTATGATATATGTCACTGACATCAGAGTTTAAAAAAGGTGGGATCAAACATTTTTGTGATATGTATAAAGGGGGGGGGGGGGGGGGTCACAACTTTTTAGGTAACTTCATTAAGGGGGTCACGCTTTTTTGCAATTCATGAAATAATATTGCGCCCCCCCCCCCCCCCTGGAGATAAATAATGACCCGTTCCTTAGCAGTCAAGGGTAAAAAATACAAGATTGGCTAGGTTCACTATTGTTAATAATCAGCAAATGTAAACAAAGTTATACGAGTATGTGCAACTCAAAAATGGGGCTACTTTCATAACACACTACCAGTGTACGTACCGCAGTCAACATGGTAAATGGTGGTACGTAGTTTCATGTTCAAATTTATGGCAACAGTTCCATTTGACACCCCATAAGTACATCTAAATGTTTATTCCGTCTAATATATTGGGAACCTGATAAATTAAATCTTAAATTTTGCAAGTATGTTCTTGGTGTCTCCAAAAATTGCACAAATATTGGAGTTATATCAGAGCTAGGTAGATTTCCTTTATATATTAACATAGTAATTCAAATGTTTATGTATTGGCACCGCCTTGAAAACTCACCCACTGATCTCTTAAGTGATGCTTATATTGAAAGCTCCTCTGATAAAGCTGTGGCTAATCAATCGTGGTATGCAAACATAAAGTTTTTTAGTGAAAAAACTTGGTTTAAATTTAGCACTTTGTAAAAAACTCAGTAAAAATAAATTCAAAATTTTACTTAGAAAATGTATCAAAACTGATTTTTTAACATATTGGAGCCATCAAAAAGACTTAATAAAAAAAGATGATCACAGTAAATTGAGCAACTACTTTAAATTTAAACATAATTTCACTTTTGAAGATTACTTCAATATTAAAAACAGAGATAAGAGAGTTATACTAACTAGATTTAGAATAAGCAATCATTGTCTCCGCATAGAGAGAGGCCGTTACGAACGAAAAATTGATGAACATGGAAAAAATATTACACTACCAAGATCAGAGAGAACATGCCAGTTTTGCTCATTGAACTCGGTTGAAGACGAAGAACATTTTTTATTTAAATGTACCCTTTATAATAAGGAAAGAAAAACCTTTCTGGATGAACTCTTTACAAAATACCCATATTTATCCCAAATATCCGATAGTAATCTGCTTATTTGGTTCATGTCAAACGATAGCCATTATTTTAACTCTAAATTATGTGAATTGCTATCCTCATTTTACACATTGAGAAAATAAATATTTGCTTAACTGAAACTTATAAAACTTATTTATAGTCTTCACCAGTTCATTGTCACATTATACTTTATTTTTATTTTTTTTTTTTTTCTCTCTCTCTCTTTTCTGGGCAGTAAGAGTTATCCTTCGTTCCATATATACAATGTAGGCGACTGACTCTCCTCATAAAAAAAAAATAAAAAAAAAAAATAAAAATACATTTGTGTCTGTATTTTTGTCTGTATTTTTATCTGTATTTTATTTTTCATTTACATGTTGTATTGTTAAATCAATCATCCTTAATCAGAACGATAGTTGTATGTGTGAGTGTATGCGAGTGGGAGAGAAAGGCTTTTTATTTTTACTTTATGTGATTACATGCTTGTTATGAGCCCTATGATTAGGAAATAAAATATCTTATCTTATCTTATCTAATATATATGCTGCTGGGGGTGCCATATGGAACTCTTTCCATTTTGAAAATGCGATGGACACAATACTTCATTTGATATTACAGCTTCCACCCCCTCTCCGTGCTCGTAATAAACCCCATGAACTGCCCATTGACAAAACGACCCGGCCACAAAATACTTTTTTCCACCACATATGACAGGTACCAGAGCAGTGCCATTGGTTATTAATGGCGGTATCATGTGATAAACGTGTACAAATAAATAATCTATTAGATTATTTACTTGTACACGTTTCATAGGCTGATCGAGTAACATGGAGATATTTAAAAAAAAAAAGTTAATCTACTACACCTGCATATATACCTGTAAGACTACGACATTCATTCAGATAAATCCACAAGAAGTTTTCTGCGTTATATGTTCGGACACATGTGAACATATTTGTATTAGCTGTAGTTATAAATAGTTGCAACGCCGGACGTTATATTTAGGTCAAAATAGATGATATAACAGATCTATTTTTAAAGGTGGAGGTTTTAATTGCGACATAAAACCAATTTGTTGTTATCGAATAAAAAATAAAAACTCGGATAATTTTGTATATTATTTCATATTTTTACTTTTCTTTTTAAACACGCCCGTGTGGGAGAATCACACACATATTTACTGGTATTTATCAGTATTATTGATTTAAAAAAGTATTATCTGTATTTGTATATCTAACCAGTGTGTTGTATTGTGTTGTCATTATATATGCCTCTTAAATGAGGCCCTTAATTGGTAATAAAAAACTTGTTCTTGAACTTGACTTTTTGCCTCACACTTTTAATAAATATTTACCACACACATGAATTAATATATAAATTTAGCCGGGTTTCGCCAAGCCCAACATGATACGACCGCAACATGTCCACAGGTAAACATGCGGTTACGTAAGATTGGACACACTATTATGCTTGACCCAATAAAACATTCGATACATTTTGTATTATAATTTGTCATGATGCCTTAAAATGTAACCAAATATCCTGAATTGATCATATTTTATCTTCACAAGATGAAATTCCTGAAAGACCCCCCCCCCCCCCTCCCTTCTAAATTATGAAACCTAATTTAGTTTAAACATATTTTATTCAGAAAAGAATCTGAAAGACAGCAGTTTAATGCTCCATACAAGATTCAAGGCAACATGCAACATATATATATATATATATATAACAAACATAATGTCGACATAATACATTTGACCAAAGCGAGGTAATTCAATTCATTAAAGTAGGAATAACATTTTTAAATCAATGCATGATTTGTAAAATTTAACTGAATTTTTTAAAGAGACTTTAAACAGTTTCAGTCTCAAGTAAGAATGATGGTAATAATCAAATTTGTTACCATTAATACCTTTTGAGTTTTAAAATTAAGTAATTGTCCATTAACCTGGAAACCCTTTCCCCTCTTTTTGCACCTTATTCCTTAACGGTTTGAGCCATAACTACCAAAGACAATTCTTACCATCCCTTTGTGGTATTCCAATATCCAAAATCTAAATACATGGTTAGATTCAGCATATCAAAGAACCCCAAGAATTCAATTTTTGATGAAATCAAATAAAGTTCAATTTTGGACCCTCTAAGCCTCAATGTGGACCAATTTGATAACCGGGCCAAAATATCAAAAATCTAAATACATGGTTAGATTCAGCATATCGAAGAACCTCATATATTCAATTTTTGTTGAAATCAAACAAAGTTTAATTTTGGACCCCGATTTGGACCAACTTGAAAACTGGGCCCATAATAAAAAAAAACTAAGTACATGTTTAGATTCAGCATATCAAAGAACCCCAAGAATTCAATTTTTGTTAAAATCAAACTAAGTTTAATTTTGGACCCTTTGGACCTTAATGTAAACCAATTTGAAAACAGGACCAAAAATTAAGAATCTAAATACACGGTTAGATTCGGCATATCAAAGAACCCCAATGGTTCAATTTTCGATGAAATCAAACAAAGTTTAATTTTGGACCCTTTTGGCCCCTAATTCCTGAACTGTTGGGACCAAAACTCCCAAAATCAATCCCAACCTTCCTTTTGTGGTCATAAACCTTGTGTTTAAATTTCATAGATTTCTATTTACTTATACTAAAGTTACTGTGCAAAAACCAAGAAAAATGCTTATTTGGGCCCCTTTTTAGCCCCTAATTCCTAAACTGTTGGGACCAAAACTCCCAAAAACAATCCCAACCTTCCTTTTGTGGTCATAAACGTTGTGTTAAAATTTCATAGATTTCTATTTACTTATACTAGAGTTATTGTGCGAAAACCAAGAAAAATGCATATTGGGCCCTTTTTTGGCCCCTAATTCTTAAACTGTTGGGACCAAAACTCCCAAAATCAATCCCAACCTTCCTTTTGTGGTCATAAACCTTGTGTTTAAATTTCATAGATTTCTGTTAACTTATACTAAAATTATAGTGCGAAAACCAAATGTCTTCGGACGACGACGACGACGACGACGCCGCCAACGTCATACCAATATAAGACCGTAAAAATTTTGCGGTCGTATAAAAAATAACAAATGGACAAAGGAAAAGATTGCCGAAACGAAACTCTAAAAATTAGCTACCAAGCGTGGGAAAAATTTGTCCTTTCAAAATATGCGAAATGTCCAATAAGTCCTCAAAGTGGTTAGAGAGAGAATTAGGGACAATCTTACTCCATGACATTAAATGCACTTGTAGGGCTAATTTCAAAAATACCTTCCAAAATCTTTCGAGACATAATCTGACATGTGTGTTCTCTTAAGATTTACTAATAATATCATGAATATCTAACAAATAAGTAACTAAAAGTTTTTCTTACTACTAGAATATCGCTTCTGGAGACAGTTTTAACATACATTTGCCAAATTACGTGAAAGATGAGCCTTTTATGTGACAGTAGAATGGTTTTGGGTCTAACAACATTCCAAAAAGTGATACAAAACTCTTGGAATATTAACCTAAATCACATCTATACACGAACTTTGCGGGTAGAAAACTTTAACGCATTAATTTCTTAGCAAAACAAATTATGTTTAAACATGTTAAACTAAACTTAATTCTGATGGTCATTCATAAAAATTTGTTAATTTATCAGGAATTTCCTTCTCAATAACTTTATTTTAAAAATGAAAACGGTGATTTAATCTCAAACGACTATGGAAAAGGTTGACTTTTGAATACGTATTTTTTTATTTATATCCAATCTGACGATACAAATTCTCCAACAACCCGAACCCATTTTCCACCACGAATACATGCTTTCATAGAAGTGCTCAACATAAGTTAAAACTTAGGTATGCCATATTCTACAACTGTTGAAACTGTGTACAATTTCATATAGTGATTCAATATCGATTCAATAGAAACATGTGTGACTGTTTCTCTTTGAAAAGGCTCATACATGTTCATAACAAACAAAGAATTCCATTTTCTATATAAACATGATAAACTATTATCATGATTATAGTTATATAATAAGTTTGTTTTTCACCAGTTATCAACATTCCTACATCAGCATCTTTTATCGGTGAAAAGAAAAGGAACTATGTCCAGTACACGATGTTGTGTCGATATCGTCCACATCGCCGATATAGTTCACATCGTTGTATAGTCTTCATTACATGTCAACATCATCGACATCGCCAACATCGCGATGTTGACAACATTGTAACGACATCGTTCACATCGATATATAGTCTTCATAACATGTTTACATCGTCGACATCGCCGACATCGCAATGTTGACAATATCGTGTCGACATCGACGACATCGCGTCAGCATCGATGACATCGCGATGTTGTCAACATTGTGTCGACATCGTTCACATCGTTGTATAGTCTTCATTACATATCGTGTCGACATCGACGATATCACGATGTTAAAACATCGCGTCAGCATCGATGACATCGCGATGTTGTCAACATTGTGTCGACATCGTTGTATAGTCTTCATTACATGTATACATCGTCGACATCGCCGACATCGCAATGTTGACAATATCGTATCGACATCGACGACATCGCGATGTTAACAACATCGCGTCAGCATCGATGACATCGCGATGTTGTCAACATTGTGTCGACATCGTTCACATCGTTGTATAGTCTTCATTACATGTATACATCGTCGACATCGCCGACATCGCGATGTTGTCAACATTGTGTCGACATAGTTGTATAGTCTTCATGACAACATAGTGTCGGCATCGTTCAAATCAATATACAGTATTTATTGCATGTCAAAATCTTCGACATTGACGACATCAAGATGTGGTAGTGGACATCGTCCAAATCGATATATAGTCGTATAACCAGAGGTAGCGATATGTAGACGTTCCTGTACAATGCCTTTTAAATTGTATGGAAGGATTTTCATTGCAAGTAAATAACTGAAAACTGATTAAGAACATCCAACCTAATTTGTCAGAGTATCTTGATTTCATTTCGAAACTGTACATTAAATTCCTGTGTTGACATGAAACGATTTTAGTTATTCTCTCAACATTGTAAATGCATCGTTAGACAAGAAAACGATTATTATTAAGTGGCAACTAATCACAATGAAATTAATGATAATGCCCGAAACACGGATTCCATAAGAATAAATTTGAGCGCTTCAATGGAGTAAGCAGTTAACGTTTCCTAGCTAGAAACGTGTCATGTTCCTCATCGTAAAGCATATTTATGGATGGCTTTACAACCGTTCATTTGCATTGTAATTTAGGTATATACAATACATGTGCATTGTCGAAGCATGTATGTGCACGAGGCTTAGAAACACCGGCAACTGCGAGGCTCTGTCGAGCTTTTTTCCGCCAAATACACATATGTTACCTATATGCGTTGATAATCCATACGTATTGTGTTTATCCTGTAATTTAAATTCATTATTGTTTCATTTCCTACCAAAATGAAGTGAAATAACATCAAATTAGTGAGAATTATATTAAAAAAATCCCGTGACGCCCCCCGATATTCGGCAATGGGCGTGGCTAACATAACTGATTAATATCAAAAACGATATTGGTCAGGCTGTATTGGTCAGCTAGAGCCATCATTGCAGGATAAATATATAATACATGGTCATTGTCGGAAAATATAAAATTTATTTGTGCGAGCTTTAGAAACATGACAAAAGGCGAGCCTTGGCGAGCTTTTTTCGCATATTTTGTAGCGAGCACAAATAAATTTTATATTTTCCAATGACCATGTATTGTCTTTTTCCTGCAATGTAAAAATAGCTACTTTATCAGTAAAAATGCGTTAAAATTTCAATTTAAAATCATCGCGTAAAACGCGGGAAATGTCGTGACGTGAACTGGTATACAACTCTTTTGCCTTTGCTCTGTAACGTCAAAAGGTACCAGAAACTTTATTAGGTCAATGACCTAATACGACTCAATGTTATTCTACCCCCTTTATTAGGTCGTAATTGCAGGATAAAAGTATGCATTAGATAATATCCAAAACTGAGATTGTTACTGCCTGACAATACCTTGATCAATTACAGCAGATAAATACCGGCGAATTCAAGACAACGCGTGAAGTGTAGTAAGTAAGACATAGATATAAAGAAACTGAATTTTATTATTATCAAGAAAGTTATACAAAAACACGTTAAAATTGCACTAATGCATTTACAATATACAGTATCATACATGTATGTTTCAAGCTTTATGTTTGTACGTTTTCTTCAGTTGGAAACTATTTGTTCATTATCGTCTCTAACTTTTAATTTCTTCGCTGGTGGGGCATTTTCCTGATTCTTCAGTGATGCTCGAGGTCATGCAAGATACGGTAATGCCTTAAAATATGACCAACATTAATATGCACACCAGGTTCAACGTAACATATTTTATTGATAAAAAAAATAACTGCATAAGTATCCATGCCTTTTTGTATTTTTTTATTAAAATACATCAGTTGTAACAAAATAGTATAAACTCTCAATGATATTGCAGGACAAAATTGAAGAAGAAGACGATGAATTGACATGCAACACAAAGAAAGACAAAACGCCATTGCATAAATTTAAGACAGCAGGCATATGTGCGGCGGTATACAACTGTGGTGTTATTGTTGGGATTACGGAACTGTACGGCTCTGAGTCGTTATCCCAAGTGTATATGTTTTTAATTTGGTTGGCCAAGGAAATATTAAATTTCCCTGAACTACTTGCATACGATGATGCTTGTCATCTGAAAAGGTTTGTGAACAAATCAGTTAGAGCGGAAAAAACAGAATTTGCCAAGTTTTTGGCTACAATAAGAATGGTTGTTGACAAAATGCATTTTGCCAACCACATTGACAAATGGTGCCGTAGAAATGTTAATCCATACACTGATAACTTATTCAAAGATGTAAACACGGAAGCGTGTGAACAAACATTCCATTTTATTTCAAAATATAAATATGCAACCAAGCACATGTCATATGGCAAGTACAATTTATTTATGCTGTACTTAAGCAACATGTACAACAGAGATAGAATTATACGGCATAACAAAAAATGTAGATATGACAGTGATACGTCGTGAATTGCGTAGCATGTCTTATGAAATATTAATGACTGAGATAGAAAAATATTTCATCACAAATCTTTATTAATATCCCCTGGATTTATTTTTAATTATTTCTTTGAAATTAGTTCATTTACTTCCCATTCTTTAGTTGATTGTGCCACTAGTATCATTGTGTTTAATACTCTTATAATGTACATGTATTTGTTTATTTCATAAAATTGAAATTTATGTCTTGAATAAAAGGTGTTATTTTTTATTGATCAGCATTGCGTTTTATATATTGCATATATTGTTAAACCGATATCGTGATGCCAACATCGAAATGTCGGCGAGGTGAACAAAGTTAACACTGAAAAAAACGATGTCGTCAATGTTGGACCGATATCGTGACGACATTGCCAACATCGCGATGTCGGCAATGTGAACAGCTAGGTAAACACTGGAGAAAACGATGTCGTCAATGTTGAACCGATATCGCGACGACATTGCCAACATCGCGATGTCGGCGATGTGAACAAGGTAAATACTGGACAAAACGATGTCGTCAATGTTGGACCGATATCGTGACGACATTGCCAACATCGCGATGTCGGCAATGTGAACAGGTAAACACTGGAGAAAACGATGTCGTCAATGTTGAACCGATATCGCGACGACATTGCCAACATCGCGATGTCGGCGATGTGAACAAGGCAAATACTGGACAAAACGATGTCGTCAATAATGGACCGATATTGTGACGACATTGCCAACAGCGCGATGTCGGCGATGTGAACGAGGTAAACACTGGACAAAACGATGTCGTCAATGTTGAACCGATATCGTGTCGACATTGGCTACATTGCGATGTCGACGATATCGTGACCACATCGTGAACTGGACATTAATGAAGAAAAGTGTTAATTTAATGTTCTAAATATATCACAATCGTTAACAAAATCAGTATTAATCCCATCCAAATAGAAAATTGCCATGGTTTAAAAAAATGATAAATCTAATTTTACAGTAATATCAACATTAAACAACATTTTTGTTCTTTTTAGGCTTAATACATGTTATTTCACCTACTGAAAAAAAAACGGTCAAGAGAGGTATAATTTTCGGATCCGAAAATGTAAACCCCGCAGAGGAAAGTTTACACCGAGTGATTGCAATAGCTAATCAAGAGCTAAGGCATGGTGGGTCATTGAACCGGGTCAAAATATTTCTGCAGCATAAAACTACTCCCTCTACTGACCAGTCATCGTTTATCTCCAAGAGGGTGAAAAAATAGTATGGGGGTCATGAAAACAGAATATTGTTCGGTAGGGGGGAGGGGGGTGGGGGCGGTGTCGGTGGATGGGGGTTGTCCGTTAAATTTCTGACAAGGGGGTCATAATTTTTGGCAGTTAATTTTAAAGAAAACTAGAGGCTCTCAAGAGCCTGTATCGCTCACCTGGATTTAACTTTTCATCCAGAGCAGGACTAAAAATTTAAATGTTGCAGTCAATTTGGCTGGTTTTCCTATAGGGTTCTATGTTAAACAAAGTTCGGAGGTGGCAGCCATCTTGGTTGACAGTCCAGGTCAATGGACACTTTTCTAAATGATAACCATCTAAGGACAATTAATGTTAAGTTTTGTTCCAACTGGCTAAGTTGTTTCAGACAAGAAAATTTTTAAACGAATTTTCCCATAGGGTCTTATATTAAACTAAGTTCCGCTGTGGCGACCGTCTTTGTTGACAATCCGGGTGATCGGACATTTCTGAAAGAGGACCATCTAAGGACCCATGCTGCCAATTTTAGTTCCAATTGGCTCAGTAGTTCCAGACAAGAAGATTTTTGAGTGCATTTCCAATAGGGTCTTATGTTAAACTGGGATATCTTATACACATACAAACGCAAAAAGGACATCACAGTATGATATATGTCACTGACATCAGAGTTTAAAAAAGGTGGGATCAAACATTTTTGTGATATGTATAAAAGGGGGGGGGGGTCACAACTTTTTAGGTAACTTCATTAAGGGGGTCACGCTTTTTTGCAATTCATGAAATAATATTGCCCCCCCCCCCTGGAGATAAATAATGACCCGTTCCTTAGCAGTCAAGGGTAACAAATACAAGATTGGCTAGGTTCACTATTGTTAATAATCAGCAAATGTAAACAAAGTTATACGAGTATGTGCAACTCAAAAATGGGGCTACTTTCATAACACACTACCAGTGTACGTACCGCAGTCAACATGGTAAATGGTGGTACGTAGTTTCATGTTCAAATTTATGGCAACAGTTCCATTTGACACCCCATAAGTACATCTAAATGTTTATTCCGTCTAATATAAATGCTGCTGGGGGTGCCATATGGAACTCTTTCCATTTTGAAAATGCGATGGACACAATACTTCATTTGATATTACAGCTTCCACCCCCTCTCCGTGCTCGTACTAAACCCCATGAACTGCCCATTGACAAAACGACCCGGCCACAAAATACTTTTTTCCACCACATATGATAGGTACCAGAGCAGTGCCATTGGTTATTAATGGCGGTATCATGTGATAAACGTGTACAAATAAATAATCTATTAGATTATTTACTTGTACACGTTTCAAAGGCTGATCGAGTAACATGGAGATATTTTAAAAAAAAGTTAATCTACTACACCTGCATATATACCTGTAAGACTACGACATTCATTCAGATAAATCCACAAGAAGTTTTCTGCGTTATATGTTTGGACACATGTGAACATATTTGTATTAGCTGTAGTTATAAATAGTTGCAACGCCGGACGTTATATTTAGGTCAAAATAGATGATATAACAGATCTATTTTTAAAGGTGGAGGTTTTAATTGTGACATAAAACCAATTTGTTGTTATCGAATAAAAAATAAAAACTCGGATAATTTTGTATATTATTTCATATTTTTACTTTTCTTTTTAAACACGCCCGTGTGGGAGAATCACACACATATTTACTGGTATTTATCAGTATTATTGATTTAAAAAAGTATTATCTGTATTTGTATATCTAACCAGTGTGTTGTATTGTGTTGTCATTATATATGCCTCTTAAATGAGGCCCTTAATTGGTAATAAAAAACTTGTTCTTGAACTTGACTTTTTTCCTCACACTTTTAATAAATATTTACCACACACATGAATTAATATATAAATTTAGCCGGGTTTCGCCAAGCCCAACATGATACGACCGCAACATGTCCACAGGTAAACATGCGGTTACGTAAGATTGGACACACTATTATGCTTGACCCAATAAAACGTTCGATACATTTTGTATTATAATTTGTCATGATGCCTTAAAATGTAACCAAATATCCTGAATTGATCATATTTTATCTTCACAAGATGAAATTTCTGAAAGACCCCCCCCCCCCCCTTCTAAATGATGAAACCTAATTTAGTTTAAACATATTTTATTCAGAAAAGAATCTGAAAGACAACAGGTTAATGCTCCATACAAGATTCAAGGCAACATGCAACATATATATATATATATATATATAACAAACATAATGTCGACATAATACATTTGACCAAAGCGAGGTAATTCAATTCATTAAAGTAGGAATAACATTTTTAAATCAATGCATGATTTGTAAAATTTAATTGAATTTTTTAAAAAGACTTTAAACAGTTTCAGTCTCAAGTAAGAATGATGGTAATAGCCAAATTTGTTACCATTAATACCTTTTGAGTTTTAAAACGCTCAACTTAAATAGTAAAATGGTTTTGCATATTATAATTAAATTTCCAAAAGTCTTTTTAATGCTCAATATTTCAGTTTTGTAATAGAAATTAACTATAAATCATTACCAAAAATTAATAAATAAAACATCTTAACAGTACATATAATCAAGTCTGTCAACAGTCCACAATTTAATAATATTTGTCTCGCATTAGGAAAATCTTGGAACAGCATATGAACAGCATATACCAACTTTTCATTATAAAAATAATTCATTTAATCATTTCCATACAGAATATTTTGAATACAAAGTCAATATTAAGTTCTGCACAAACGTTCTGCAGTGACTGTCTATGAAAATCATAAGGGAAAAAAAAATGAAAAACAAATGTTGAACACCTTCAACTTGATTTCCACAGTGTACACAGTTTGCATTGTCACATAAATCATGGTAGAGCAAGTGTTCATTTAAATTGCTCGCATCATTTCTCATTTGACAGAAAAAAATATTTTCATTTCTATTACCAAATGAATGTTGTAGTAATCGGGTGTCTTCTGAAGATCTGAATTCAGTTTTTCTTGAAAATTTCAACAGACTAACTAGACTTAGTTGCTACTGGTAACTGATCCCAAAGCCGCAGTGTACTAGGTAAAAAAACTGTTATTGTATGCCACAGTGTTACAAAATGATAGACGCAAATTATCACTAGACATTTGTTGTCTCAAATTATAATTATGTATGTTGAACAAGATAAGTAATTTGGACAAATCCCATTTATTATTTTATACATATCTACAAGACTATGTTTTTCCCGTCTCTTATAGAATGGCTATCAAACAAGTTCCTCGTACAGTTTAGTTTTAGAGGAATAGACTCGAAGTCCAGTAATTATTCTAACAGCTTCAACCTGAACACTCTTCAACAAGGTTGCCTCCTGTAACGAACAATTATCCCAAACTATATCACCATATTCTAGAATAGGTCTAATAAATGAGAAGTATATATCAATCAGAACTTTTCGAGCCACCTGATACTTCAGCATTCTTAAAATACTCAATCTGCTACACGCTTCTTTATATATTTTATCAATTTGAGTTCTCCGCTTCCCATTACTCTTCAGATCAGGACCCAGGTGTGTATGAATATTTACATCATTTACCTGATTACCGGATTATCAAGACCCCCAAAATAGACGGTGGTTTATAAAGTTTCTCCTAGAAAATAGTAATGATTCTGTCTTAGATGGATTGAACTTAGTAGCCCATTTCTTTGACCAATTAAAAATATGGGATAAATCAGCGTCCAACGTCCTCAGGGGATTATCCAATGCATACATTACACAGAAATATTGGACCTACCTCAAAACCCCATTTTGGCCATTTTAACCTAAAAACCGTAAAAGATAGAAGAATTATGTTGACATACTGCTGGAACCCCTCCTCAATATCATTTAAAAGAAAAAATCCCCATTAAAATCAGATGAAAATAAAAAAAGTTAGGTGTCCTGCAAAATGGCTAGTTTTGGCCTCTTTAAACCCTTTTATGTCTGCAACGACAAAATATAGCATTAAATTCACTTGTAGGGCTAATTTCAAAAATACCTTCCAAAATATTTCGAGACATAGCCTGACATATGTGTTCTCTTAAGATTTACTAATTATATCTAACAAATAAGTTACTAAAAGTTTTTCTTACTACTAGAATATCGCTTCGGGAGACAGTTTTAAAATGCATTTGCCAAATTACGTGAAAGATACTCAGAACCTAAAAGATGAGCCTTTTATGTGACAGTAGAATGGTTTTGGTTCTAACAACATTCCAAAAAGTGATACAAAACTCTTGGAATATTAACCTAAATCACATCTATACACGAACTTTGCGGGTAGAAAACTTTAACTCATTAATTTCTTAGCAAAACAAATTATGTTTAAACTAAACTAAATTCTGATGGTCATTCATAAAAAATTGCTAATTTATCAGGAATTTCCTTTTCAATAACTTTATTTTAATAAAATGCTCCGCTGGGCGCAGCTTAATACGACCGCAGAGGTCGAACCCTGAACAGTTGGGGCAAGTATGGACCCAACATTCAAGCTTGATACAGCACTGAATTTGGATTGTGAATAAATATTTGACACAGCATAGGTTTCTGACACAGAATTAATGTGGTCTAAGAACTTAAAAATTTTTAATTTACCTATTCAAACCATATCAGTATTATTTGCTTTTATATATAAATCAGAAATAACCAATTTAAAATGGAAAATTTTAAAGAAGTTTAATTTTGGACCCTTTGGACCTTAATGTAGACCAATTTGAAAACGGGACCAAAAATTAAGAATCTAAATACACGGTTAGATTCGGCATAACAAAGACCTAATAGTTCAATTTTTGATGATTCAATTTTTGATGAAATCAAATAAAGTTCAATTTTGGACCCTTTAAACCTCAATGTGGACCAATTTTATAACCGGGCCAAAATATCAATTTCTTGCTATTGCGCAATACTGTGCAATTGAAGATTTCTTGCTATTGCGCAATACTGTGCAATTGAAAATTTCTTGCTATTGCACAATACTTATTATAATAATTTACACATCCTGTTTGTTTGTATCTCTTGCCTTATCATTATTATTTGCTTTTATATATAAATCAGAAATTTAATAATAAAGTTTTTGGCAAATTTCCAATGTACATAATTTAAAAGCAGTTTAGGTGAGATAAACAAAAAAGCTTCATCAGCAACATTTTATATTGGCAAATTTCCAATGAAGTTCATTAAACTAAAGTTATTGGCAAATTTCCAATGGAATTTATTAATAATAAAGTTTTTGGCAAATTTCCAATATAAATAATTTAAAAGAAGTTTAGGTGGGATATTCAAATGAGTTTCAATTACCAACCTTACACTGCCTTTTAAATTATGTTTTGTACTTAAGTAATTGTCCATTAACCTGGAAACCCTTTTCCCCCCTTTTTTGCACCTTATTCCTTAAAGGTTTGAGCCATAACTACCAAAGACAATTCTTACCGTCCCTTTGTGGTATTCCAATATCCAAAATCTAAATACATGGTTAGATTCAGCATATCAAACAACACCAAGAATTCAATTTTTGATGAAATCAAATAAAGTTCAATTTTGGACCCTCTAAACCTCAATGTGGACCAATTTGATAGCCGAGCCCAAATATCAAAAATCTAAATACATGGTTAAATTCAGCATATCGAAGAACCCCATATATTCAATTTTTGTTGAAATCAAACAAAGTTTAATTTTGGACCCCGATTTTGAACCAACTTGAAAACTTGGCCCATAATAAAAAAAAAACTAAGTACATGTTTACATTCAGCATATCAAAGAACCCCAAGAATTCAATTTTTGTTAAAATCAAACTAAGTTAATTTTGGACCCTTTGGACCTTAATGTAGACCAATTTGAAAACGGGACCAAAAATTAAGAATCTAATTACACGGTTAGATTCAGCATATCAAAGAACCCCAATGGTTCAATTTTCGATGAAATCAAACAAAGTTTAATTTTGGACCCTTTTGGCCCCTAATTCCTAAACTGTTGGGATCAAATCCCTCAAAATCAATCCCAACGTTCCTTTTGTGGTCATAAACCTTGTGTTTAAATTTCATAGATTTCTATTTACTTATACTAAAGTTATTGTGCAAAAACCAAGAAAAATGCTTATTTGGGCCCTTTTTTACCCCCTAATTCCTAAACTGTTGGGACCAAAACTCCCAAAAACAATCCCAACCTTCCTTTTGTGGTCATAAACCTTGTGTTAAAATTTCATACATTTCTATTTACTTATACTAGAGTTATTGTGCGAAAACCAAGAAAAATGCTTATTGGCCCCTTTTTGGCCCCTAATTCTTAAACTGTTGGGACCAAAACTCCCAAAATAAATCCCAACCTTCCTTTTGTGGTCATAAACCTTGTGTTTAAATTTCTTTGATTTCTATTAACTTATACTAAAGTTATAGTGCGAAAACCAAATGTCTTCGGACGACGACGACGACGACGCCAATGTCATACCAATATACGACCGCAAAAATTTTGCGGTCGTATAAAAATAAAAACGGTGACTTAATCTCAAACGACTATGTAAAGGGTTAACTTTTGAATACGTATTTTTGATTTATATCCAATCTGACGATACAAATTCTCCAACAACCCGAACCCATTTTCCACCACGAATAAATGCTTTCATAGAAGTGTTCAACAAAAGTTCAAACTTAGGTATACGATATTCTATGACGCGGAATCAAGGTCATAAATATCGATTTTAATATATCCTAAAATGATTTTAGGATATCCTAAAATCAATTTAGTATATACTAAAATCATTAATAAATTTAGCATATACTAAAATACTGTAAATTCGGAAATTATTGCGATGTTTTCATCATTGCGAAAATGCGACAGTGTTGTAATCGCTATAATCAAACTCGCATTTTGTAATTTTTTATATGAATGAAGTGGGATTTTTCTCAATATCGTAAAAATTAAAATCACATTTTGGTGTAGGATGACAAAATCGCAATAATAAATGCACGCAATAATTTATGAATTTACAGCTTATACAGAAATATTGGTGCGGAATCAAGGTCATAAATATTGATTTTAGTATATAATAAATTGATTTAAGGATACCCTAAATTGATTTAAGGATACCCTAAAATGATTTTAGTATATGCTAAAATGAATTTAGGATACCCTAAACTCGATTTTAGTATATACTAAAATCGATGTTTATGACCCTGTATTCTACAAATGTTGACACTGTGTAAAACTTCAGATAGTGATTCAATATCGATTCAATAGAAACATGTGTGAAAAGGTTCATACATTTTCATAACAAAGAAAGAATTCCATTTTCTATATAAACATGATAAACGATTATCATGATTATGGTTACATAATGAGTTTGTTTTTCACCAATTATCAATTTTCCTACATCAACATCTTTTATCAGTGAAAGGAAGTGTTAATTTAACAGTAGTATATGGGCACAGGCAAATTATCATTTGAGGAGGTGGAAGAGGTGGAGGTGCCGGAAGTGACGTCACTGGAACCGGAAATGACGTCAACGGAACGGAAGTACCCGGAAGTGATTTGCGCGCATGCACAACCGGAAATAGTGGATTTTCCCGCCATTTGTTTACGGAAGTGACGCAAGTCACCTGGTAGGACCCGGATGTGTGGTCTGCGCATGTTCATGCGGAACAGGAAGTGAGGTGCAACCGGAAGTGATGGGTTTTCCCCATGATTTGTTTACGGAAGTGACGTAAGTCACGGACCCCAAAGTACCATGCTTGACCAGATGTTTTCCGTGAGGACCGAAGGTAGGATTGGATTATTTCCCCTTACCTCCAAGTGATGCTGTCACCAATAGATCAATGGAGGGGTGTTCTTAGCAACCGCCTTAGCAACGGCGGTCCATTTCATTGCTCTATGATGCACTTCGTTTTCTTCTCTTGCCCCATCCCGCTCTTCGCTACTCTTTGCTGCTCATCGCTACTCAGGACCTTACTCGCGTGCTCATTTCGCTCCTATTGCTTGTTGCTGTTCGTCATCGCTGTTCATCACTTGCTCCGTGCTGCTTACAGTTATATGCCATGGTTTAAGAAAATGATAAATGTAATTTTAGAGTAATATCAACATTAAACAACATTTTTGTTCTCTTTAGGCTTAATACATGTTATTTCACCTACTGAAAAAACGGTCAAGAAATGTATAATGTTCGGATCCGAAAATGTAGACCCCGCAGCGGAAAGTTTACACCAAGTGATTGCAATAGCTAATCAAGAGGTAATGCATGGTAAGTCATTTAACCGGGTCAGAGGGGCTTGTTACAATTGACACATTATGTCAGCTGTGACTGATCCGGCCCCGATCTATAATACCATAACAAAAGGGAGGAATCAATTCCGAGAGCGCCAAATTTCAAATCATCAGAATTTTTTTTTCTGTTCTCCATCCAGTCTGCTTTTTTGCTTATTTCTGCAGTAAAATGATTATATTTTAACAAAATGCCTACCTTTTAGCTCTAATTTCCCACCAATCAGTTGTATTGGCTCATTTTAGTCCCATTTCTGATGAAATTAGAACTTCACTGTCCGGAAGTGACCCACATTTGTATAATTACCGCCAAATTTGACATATCCATTCCAGAGATAATTTGGAACTAACATTTTTTTCGGAATACATTTGAGGTAAAGATGTGACCATAGGAAAACTCTGGTAAGTTCCAAACTATCTCCGGAATGGATATGTCAAATTTGCGGACATTATACATTGGCGCTCTCGGAATTGATTCCTCCCTTTTGTTATGGTATTATAAATCGGGGCCGGATCAGTCACAGATGACATACTTTGTCAATTGTAACGAGCCCCTGTGACCGGGTCAACATATTTCTGCAGCATAGAACTACTTCCTCTACTGACCAGTCATCGTTTATCTCCAAGAGGGTGAAAAAAATAGTATCTGGGTCATGAAAACAAAGAATATTGTCATAATTTTTGGCAGTTAATTTTAAAGAAAACTAGAGGCTCTCAAGACCCTGTATCGCTCACCTGGATTTAACTTTTCATCCTGGGCAGGACTAAAAGTTTAAATGTTGCAGTCAATTTGGCTGGTTTTCCTATAAGGTTCTATGTTAAACTAAGTTCGGAGGTGGCAACCATCTTGGTTGACAGTCCAGATCAATGGACACTTTTCTAAATGATAACCATCTAAGGACAATTACTGTTAAGTTTTGTTCCAATTGGCTAAGTGGTTTTCAGACAAGAACATTTTTAAACGAATTTTCCTATAGGGTCTTATATTAAACGAAGTTCTGCTGTGGCGACCATCTTGGTTGACAATCCGGGTGATCGGACATTTCTGAAAGAGGACCATCTAAGGACCGTTGCTGTCAAGTTTAGTTCCAATTGGCTCAGTAGTTTCAGACGAGAAGATTTTTGAGTGAATTTCCAATAGGGTCCTATGTTAAACTGGGATACCTTATACACATAAAAACGCAAAAAGGATATCACAGTATGATATATGCCACTGACATCGCAGTTTAAAAAAGAGGGGATCAAAAATTTTTGTGATATGTATAAAGGGGGGGGGGTCACAACTTCTTAGGTAACTTCTTTAAGGGGGTCACGCTTTTTTGCAATCCATGAAATAATTTTGCGCCCCCCCCCCCCCCCCCCCCCCTTGGAGATACATAATGACAGGTCCCTTAGCAGTACAAGATTGGCTAGGTTCACTATAGTTAATAATCAGCAAATGTAAATATATATATATATGTACAACTCAAAAAGGGGGCTACTCTTATAACACAATACCAGTGTACGTACCGCAGTAAACATGGCAAATGGTGGTACGTATTTTCATGTTCAAATTTATTGATAGCAGAACTCATCTAACGTTATGCTTGAAATTCAGAAGGGAATGTAATTGCTTTCGTAAGTATTTTGAAGATGCGATCAAGGGCGGGTCCAGGTGAGGGCGTTATGGGCGTACGCCCCCACCCCCATTTCAAAAAAAAAAAAACAAAAAAAACTATCGTAATCTGCTTATATTGTATTGAATATGGCAACTTATCATATTCATTAATTAAACACATACTCTGATTTCTTTTTAAACTTTTAGATTATTTACTTGTACACGTTTCAAAGGCTGATCGAGTAACATGGAGATATTTTAAAAAAAAAGTTAATCTACTACACCTGCATATATACCTGTAAGACTACGACATTCATTCAGATAAATCCACAAGAAGTTTTCTGCGTTATATGTTTGGACACATGTGAACATATTTGTATTAGCTGTAGTTATAAATAGTTGCAACGCCGAACGTTATATTTTGAACAGATATATCATGTTAAGGAGGGGTATTTGCGAAAAATACCAGTCGAGAGAATGTTAAATTTCGCAAGCCGTAAGGCGAGGGAAATTCATTCTCAAGACTGGTATTTTTCGCAAATACCCCTCAAGAACATGCTATATCTGTTTAATTACACCGAATGTTAACGTACATAATTACACCTTATGTAAGAATCCTGGGTTTTGATTGGTTGATAGCCAGTGTATTTTTCACCAAGTTTACTTTTATCAAATGAATATCGTTTATTTTTAAACAGCGCCGGGGTATATGCAAAAAGGATATGCCTTTTTTACCCTCTCTGTCGTGGTATTTGCCAAAAAATACTCTATCCGACTGGACGCTTGTAATGTCACGATCATCAATGCGTTTTGTACGTTCACATTCGGTGTAATTAAACAGATATAGCATGTTCTTGAGGGGTATTTGCGAAAAATACCAGTCTTGAGAATAAATTTCCCTTACGGCTTGCGAAATTTAACATTCTCTCGACTGGTATTTTTCGCAAATACCCCTCCTTAACATGATATATCTGTTCAAAACGCATTGATGATCGTGACATTACAAGCGTCCAGTCGGATAGAGTATTTTTTGGCAAATACCACGACAGAGAGGGTAAAAAAGGCATATCCTTTTTGCATATACCCCGGCGCTGTTTAAAAATGAACGATATTCATTTGATAAAAGTAAATTGGTGAAAAATACACTGGCTATCAACCAATCAAAACCCAGGATTCTTACATAAGGTGTAATTAAGGTCAAAATAGATCTGATATAACGGATCTATTTATAAAGGTCGAAGATTTAATTGTGACATAAAACCAATTTGTTGTTATCGAATAAAAAATAAAAACTCGGATAATTTTTTATATTATTTCATATTTTTACTTTTCTTTTTAAACATCCCCGTGTGTGAGAATCACACATATATATACTGTTATTAATCAGTATTATTGATTTAAAAAAGTATTATCTGTATTTATGTATCTAATCAACGTGTTGTATTGTGTTGTCATTATTTTTTTTCAAGTATATATAACTTTATTCTCATAACCATTGGTACAGAGACAAACTATTTACATTATATACAACAAATACAAACATACATAAAACAAAGTCTGACATACAGAACAGCAATGACAGAGTATTAATTGGGAGGACTTGCTCTTTTCTTAATTACTCGCAGCATTTTGATTAAGTTTGATAATATAAATTTATCTTGCGACGTCATAAGATTCTTAAACTTTAAATCATTTGAATTTCTTCTAAGATTTCTTTTGATAAGTCTATTTCTGTCAACTGCCAAAACTGGACATTCTAAAATATAGTGGTATTCATCACCGATTTGATCATTGCGTAAATTACATTTTCTGTTGTTTCTTTCGATATTTTGCCATCTTCCAGTCTCAATAGGCAACTTATGATTCCCTGTTCTAAATTGGCAAAACAACATAGAATCTTTTGAGCTTAGAATATCAAAATATTTCTCTTGTTCTAATGAATCCTTAAATAATCGATAGTTTGTCGCTTTGGTGCAATTTTGAATTCATCATGCTAGTTTTGTCTGAATTGATCAGAAAGACATTGCTTCATTCTGATTTTTAACCACTTAATGTTTGGAATAGTCTGCGAGTTCCAGAAATTAGCAAGTCCACACTCGTTAAAGATACCTTTTACAAATTCAAGCCAATAAAAGTTAATATTTTGAGTAATATACAATTGATACATTAGCTTGTATGATAATGAACAAAGTTTTAATTGTTTTCCAGTAATTAATTTTGACCAATATGAAATTACTCTACTTTCATATCTACGATCAGTGGAAATCGACCAAGTTCTCCATACACAAAACAATGAGGTGTAGAAGATTTCAGCTTTAAAAAAAGTTTACAAACTTTAAATGTACTTTTTCAACATGGTAACAGTTTTTTAAATCCCCAAAGTTCACAGTTATATAGTAGAATTAGTTTTACCATTTTATCAAAAAGGTCTAATTGGCATAAAATAAACAAATTATGGTATTTCCCCAACTTAAGAACTTCATACATAGCTTTTGTTCCTTTATCAGCCTGTGCTTTTATTGCTAAGTTATAGTTGCAAGTCCTATTTAGGGTTGTGCCTAGATAATTGAATTCTTTGACAATTTCAATTTCTTGATTGTCTAGAATAAAGTGTATATTGTTTGGAAGTCTTCCGCCAGAGAAACATATAATTTTGTTTTACCTATATTAACTTTAAGTTTCCAATCTAAACAATACTTATAGAAACTATCTAATTGTTGTTGGAGTCCGACGGCGGATTCAGACATTAGCACAGTGTCGTCTGCATATAGTATAGCAAAGATATATTCCCAGGTTGGATTCAATATCTTCACTTATCGATGTAAGTCCGTTAAAACCCTCGTGTTACATCATATGAGAATGAAAACACTGTTCGAATCCGGGTAAAAGACGTACCCTTATCAGCGGAAGACGGCCAAATCCTTAGAGCTTTAGAGCAATACAATTGTTACATTATCACCCATTTCAGAGAAAAACTCAGATTCGAAAGGATGCTAACAAACTGTCAGACAGAATTGTAATTTGCAAAGGTCCGCTGGCACAACATATTCCTCGCTCCATAGTAATCAATAAATATAGAGCAACAATTCTATACTTTAGTCAACCAACTCCTAACTCCAAATTTAGTACTCAAAAATGCACAAAGTGTCTTGGAGAAGGTCATCTGGCTAATGAGTGTCAGTATGACTGGAAATGTCTCAATTGTGGAGAGATAGGTCACAAACAAAATGTGTGCCCCAAAGATGTATTTTCAGATAACGCAGAATCTGACGGTTCACAAGATGAGAGTGAAAACAGTGATTCAGAAGTGGAATTATCTGACAAAAGTGATGTCGATCAAAATACTCAACCACCTGAATCTATTAATAAGGGAGCATCAGGTAATCTTGATGTTAATGTAGCAGTGCATCATGAAACAGTCCAACAACATTCAGCATCGAAGCTGGTATCAGACGACAACGAACAGTCTCAATCTATTCTGTTACCAGTAGCTGAAACAGATGCCCCTAAGAAAGTGAAATCAAAAAGGAAAAGTCGTCGTAACAAATCAGGACATGCTAACCAATCAAGCCAATCTCAAATAACTTCATTTATGAGTAGCCAAAACATGTCAAGTGTGCCAAGTGACATTTCCCTTCATACACCGATTAAATCATCATCGAACCGAGCTGTCGAAAAGTCACCAATCACACCAACGGAAATTCTGCATGATGCAGAAAGCAATAAGAGTGGCAAAAGAACAAAAACAGGTCGATAAATGTAGAGCAACAAACATGTGCAATATAACCTGTATTGTATTTTACCATAGCTATTGACAATCTTAAAAAATGAGTAGCAAAATTATCATTTTATTTGTACTGTTTACTATAGTCTACATTCGCATAAATTTGGCAAAAAATCAGTATTATTTCAATTATATTTTAAATTTTGTCATATCATGTCAGAGCATGTTCTCATTATACCGTAAGTGTAACAAATTTGAGTCTCCTTCATCACATGAAAGTAGTATCATTTGTTGTTCAAACAATGTATTCTATATACTGATTCCATTCATAACATTTCACAATCAAATAGCAGAAGAATCGCACTGGTTCAAATCTTATAAAAGTTGTATCGTATTGCTGTTCTTCATCACTCTGTCATCACTATGTTTCAATATCCTGACACAACAAAATTTCAAAAGAAATTATCAAAATCCTATGCTGACATTAATCTGTACAACTAAAGTTCTGTCAAAACACATCCACTTAATACCAAATTCTCACAAAATAACCACCATGCATCTACAGCAAAAAGATAAAAGATGTGAATTACAAAAACCTACATGTACATGTATGCAATTACACATTAAAAAAAGTAAATTATACACTGACAAACTACGGTCTACACGTAACTTATTTAGAAAATTGCCAAAAAACTTTTCAGAAACACCATACGTTAAGGTGTCAGTTCATTACCCATTTCAAAGGTCAGAAAACACAAAATAAAAAGCTTCAAACAAGAGTTTTTGTACAAAGTGTATATCCATATCTTGTATATATGTTCTTTTACCTTAGATGTATTTATGCTGTGTTTTGTTCTGTTGTGGTATGTACAAAATCCACATCGTCATTGACAAACAAAGTTTGTCATCTTTTTTGTATGTTTGTAAACAAAGTCACATTGATGACCCAAATAATGACCCACCAGGTGTGGCCAATGATATATATGTATGTTTTTATTTATTTTGCACAAGTAAACAATGTAAAAGTAATAATTCGAATATTGACCCACACTGTGTGGACAAAAACATTATACATGTATGTTCACATGTATATTGTTCATGTTAAAAAACGAAAAGTAATGATCCAAACAATCACACATATAGCATTGCCAACTATATTTTATAAATACTCTCATATCAATTGTACGGTTTTTACAATACCATACCACTTAACTAATGTTTCTTCTTTACACAAAATCATTAGTTGTAAAATTGACAAGTTAATACGATTTGTTCATAAAGTCCCATCGTCCCAGAAAATGACCGACAATGAAAATTCGTATTTTTTCCTGTTAAAACACTTATCATCCAATCCAATATTTTTTATCAGAGAATTTTTTTATACTCTTAACATCATAATTGATATTAAAAATTCCATAACTTTGAAAATAAAGACCTGTCCAATCAATACAAAAATGCATAAAAGCGATATACAAAACAATAACAGCACCCGTCATCAAATTCTCCCTACTAGAGAGCTCATTGACTACGTGTCCAATATCAGACTTTCAACAGTAAAAAGTAAAGGTCAAGTTTTAATCAATACAAGGGTTACTATAAATAAACTTAAGATTTTCCAGGTGATTTTCGGAAAGTGTGATATAAATAAACTCACCTCATTCAAACAAAATGCAGGTACAAAATCTCCTTCATATTTGCACTGTCAACTGTAAAGGGTTACAACAGGCTGAAAAAAGAAAAAGAATTATTGAATGGACAAATCAACAAAAGTGTAATTTATTATTAATACAAGAAACACATTTTACTGACAACACATTAAATAAATGGTTTATTCCCGATTGTCCAACATTTTAAAATTATGGAGTTCTGATTGTCCAACAACAAAAGTTCTAATTGTCCTACATTAATTGTTGTTAATTAGACAATGTATGATCATCATTATAATCTGAGGGTAGCAAGGGGTTTTTATTTAAAATAAATAAATAATAAATAAATATTAGTATAGATTAAATATAAAATTTTTCTTAAAGTAGATGAAAGATAATTTTAATTTGAAATATATATTTATTTTTTATAATATTGTTTTGGATATTTTAATCTGAAGCAAACAATATTATCAAAACAAATCATACTTTTTTAAAAGAAAAATATTTAATATATTTTTTTAAATATCCAGTATTTTTAATGCTTTAGGAATCAAATACTATATAAATTAACAATGATTTTGATTTAAGTATAAATTCAAGCAATGTAAGTTATTTAATAAAATCATAATTCAAATATAATATATGAAATGTACTCAAACCCAGCAAAGTTAGAGGTCAATAAAGTACTGCAGCACATCAAGAAGAGATGCCGACAAGAAACTACTCCTGTACCTTCTGTCTACAAACAGGAAATTGCCAAACTAAGAACACCATACACAACGCATGGTTGAACAATTTCCAACATTCCCATCAGTAAAACCAACATTATACCGTCAGCGAGAGAACCTCATGCCAAACTTGCCAACATCTCTTCTAGATCTAAACAAACCACCTCGAGGCTTGGCATAGCAGTATGAAGAAGATTCAAATGATTGATGTTAAATAATTATTGTTAATAACTGTAATAGTATGTGCATTGCTTTAATATACATGTATAATTTCATATTCATTTAATGAAAATAAAACATTTAAATATAAGTATTGTCTTTTATTTTCCATTAAAAGAATATCACATGTATAAAAATCAAAGTGCAAATATGTTGCCATATTTCCATAAAAATATCTGAATACAAACATCGGCTATCGAATACAGAAGCAACAAACCAAAAGGATAATCAAAACAATCATAAGTCATAAAATATCAGCTAACAAATACTGACGCAACAAACCAAAGGGATAAACCTAAAGCAACACTAGTATATTTTTTTCTTTTAATGAACACCCCTTATAGAACCTCGAAACTATCTTTACCATACATTTTCTAATTAACCAACATGTATAATTTTTATCAAAACATTCCCAATTGTCCAACATTTTTTTACCTTTTTTTTACCTGTAATTTTCAAATGTTGGACAATCGGGAAGACACCAAATAAATTACAGAATGACTTCAAAGGGGATTTGTTCTTAAGTAATGGATCTAGTAATGCCAGAGGGGTAGCTATATGGTTAAAAGAGGAATTAAATTACAAAATAATTGATGTTCAAAGAGATACCGATGGCAGATTCTTGCTAATTAATATAGAAATAAACGAAAACATTCTGACAATAGTTAACATATATGCTCCCAATAATAGTAAAGCAAGAAACAGCTTCTTCAAAACAGTAAAAACATTAATTGACAAAAATAGCTTAGGGCAACTAGTGATAGGGGGAGACTTCAATGACATTTTATCTGTGCAAGACACCAAAAACAAAACAATTAGTCAAAAATTTGACAAACCAGTTAATAGTTTAAAAACACTTATAAAGTCACTGAAGCTGACAGATATTTGGAGAAAAAATATAAATAAAACCCAATTTACATGGAGTAGAAAAAACAGAATAGAATCAACTAGAATCGACTATTTTCTTATTGGCACAGAAGTTCAAAAAAATTGTTTTTCGTGTGACATTAGACCAGTAGTGTTACATTATACAGACCATAACAGTGTTTCTCTTAAAATTAATATAAATAGGGGCAATAAAGGGAGGGGATATTGGAAACTCAATAGTAGTATTCTAGAAGATGATGAATATATTAAGAAAATTAAAAAATTAATAGAAAAGTATAAAGAAAAAGTAAACTAATATAAAAAGCTAGATATATTATGGGATACTTTTAAAATAGAAGTAAGAGATCAAACAATTGATTATTGTAAAACAAAATCAAAACAGAAAAAGAATAATATCAGCACACTGGAGACTGATTTAAAAAACTTAAATGAAGAAATAGATGATATTAACAATAAATATGAAATCTTGTATAAATCAACTCTTGATAAAATAAACAAAATTGAAGAAAAATTAGACAAATTATATGCAGATAAAATCAGAGGCAATCAAATTAGGTCCAGAATAAAATGGATAGAAGACGGGGAAAAAAATTCAGCATATTTTCTAGGACTTGAAAAAACAAGGCAAAGTAGAAAAATGATATCTCAACTTTATGATGGAAAAAATCAAATAACACAAGATCAAAAAAAAATTTTAGAATTAGAGGTTGAATATTACAAAAATCTTTACTCTTCAACTAATCCAGAAATCAAGGAAATTAATAAATATCTTAAAACAATAAAAGAACATAAAAAACTAAGCGAACAAGAAAGTGAAGAATGTGAAGGGGAAATAACTGTGGATGAATGTACAGAAGCAATTTTTAAAATGAAATTAAACAAAGCCCCAGGGTTGGATGGATTAAATGTAGAATTTTACAGGACATTTTGGCAAGATTTAAAAGACTTGATAGTTTCAATTTTTAATTATTGTTATAAAAATGGAGAATTGACAAATACTCAAAAGATTGGTGCAATCTCCCTTATCTACAAAAAAAATGACCCACTTTCCCTAGATAACTATCGTCCAATTACATTACTGAACTATGATGTTAAACTATTAGCCTATGCATTAGCACAAAGATTAAAACCGATATTACCAAAAATAGTTCATACTGATCAAAAGGGGTACATAAAGAATAGGTATATAGGATTCAATATTCGGCAAATCCAAGACATCATAGATTATTCTGAAAACTTTAAAGTAGATGGTGCAATTCTTTTTTTAGATTTCACTAAAGCTTTTGACTCCCTTGAATGGACTTTTCTGTTAGAAACTTTAAGAAAATTTGGTTTTAAAGAAAGTTTTATTAAGTGGGTTAAAGTTATGTATACTGATATGAAAGGAAGTATACTGAATAATGGATGGATTTCAAGTCAGTTCAGAGTTTTTCGTGGGATCCGACAAGGATGCCCCTGTTCTTCGATACTTTTTGTCCTTGCAGTGGAAATAATGGCTATCAAATTAAGAGATAATAAAAAGTTAAAAGGTTTAGAAATTAAACTTGATGGCAAAAACTGTAATTTGAAAATCTGTCAACTGGCAGATGATACCACTCTTTTCTTGAAATCATGCAAGGATATAACACTGGCAATAAACTTAATTGAAACCTTTGGAACCTTGTCTGGACTTAAACTCAATAGAAATAAAACAGAAGGATTCTGGTTAGGTAAACTTAAACACAGTCGCGACAAGTTTGAAAATATTAGCTGGCAAACAGATCCAATTAAAAGTTTGGGTGTATTTTTTGGTTACAATTATAAAGAATGTCAAAAACTTAACTTTGAAAAACAATTCAGTAAGTGTGAAAAAATAATTAAAGATTGGAATAAGAGAAATATTACATTAATGGGGAAAATAGTAGTGGTTAAGGCACTAAGCATCTAATACTATTTTATCAAAAGATAACATACAACAATTCAAGTCTCTTGTATACAATTTCATATGGAATGGAAAAAAAGACAAAGTTAAACGAACTACACTGTCAAAAAACTATTCTGAAGGGGGTCTTCGCATGATAGATCTCGATTTGTATATCAAATCAATACAAACTCGCTGGGTAATAAAAATGTGGGAAAATAAAAGTGATAATTGGACAATCATACCTAGATTTTATCTAAACAAATTTGGCAAAAATCTTTTAATATTCAAGATGAACTTAAGTGATGTGAGAAACTTAGACAAAGCCGCTTTTCAAAATCTACCTGAATTTTACAAACAGCTCGTTAAAACTTGGATCAGTATAAAAGGGGGCCAAGCTAACACGCCACAAAACTTTCTAGACATTAGGAAGCAAGTAATTTGGGGGAATAATTTTAATAGATTTAATCAAAATTGTCTGTTCTTCAACAACTGGATTCAAAAAAATATTATCTATATAAATGACATAATAGATGGAAAAGGCTTAATTTCAGAAAACATAATACTTGCTAAATTAAGCAATAAAGAAGACTGGATCCGACAAATCTCTATAATCAAAAAAGCAATACCTAAACACTGGCAAAATATGCTAAAAATGGAAAGTTCCTATAAAACAAATGTTAACATAAATCGTTCAGAACATTTGCATATACTGTTCAATCAGAAACTCCATCCATCTACGAGTAACAAAGAAATATATAAAATACTACTTAACCAACTCGCACTAGATAAACCAGTTGGATTTCTTATGTGGGAACGAATTTAAAAAAAAAAAATATCTTCCATATTACAACACACATTTAATTTCACTTTTAATTACTTAAATGATAACAGACTTAAAATGTTTAAATGGAAAATGCTTCATTTTGTTTTACCATGTAATGATCTGTTATTCAAATGGAAAATCTTACCAGAAAATTTATGTACATATTGTAAAGAGAAAGATGATTATGAACATTTCTTTCTCACTTGTCAGTATAATTATGAGTATTGGCAAGAAATACACAAATTGTTCAGTTTTCTGCAAATTGATAAGCATGTATTCTGCCTTGAAAATCTCGTAATTGGTTACAAAATACAAGATAAGGCATACTTTGAAATTAATTATATACTAACTGTTCTGTTTTATTCTATTTACAAAGCACACTATGTCTCAAATAAGAAACAAAGAAAAATTGACATTTTCAAAATTTTTAAAAAGGAAATTTGTGATATTTTCTTAATCAATAATAGAATGGAAAAACAAAATAACAGATTGTTACCACAAATATTTAGATACATTAACAATTAACTGTTTAATTGTATATGTTTGTGTTTGTCTTATATTGTAAACATACTTGATGTAATACCTGTTTGTAGTTTTCACATGTTGCGATCAATAATAAATCCACAATATTACCGTTATCAGGTAAACATTAACGATCACGTGGGGTTCGCAACAAAGACCAAAATAAATATTGTTTCAATCATGTAAATACTCAACAAACTTACCATTATTATTAATAAAACAAAAATAGAAGCTTAATTGTCGTTAATAATGCATTTAATCCATAGAAATGTTCTCCTTCTGGAAATGATACATGTGCTAAATTTATAATACTCAAACCAATCACGGCAAATTCGCCACATATCATCCGGAAAACATGTGAAAATTACTTTTATCTGTTATACTATATGTATTACATGTAATAATAATTAAGTGTACTTCTAACAAAATAATCATTATTATTAGACATTCTCACTGGGTGTCTAATAAATAATTATCAGGGAATCTTAGTCCCAATGCTGTAAGGCTAAGAATAATTGTTAAACAGCAATAGTGCAATAAAGTTGTTTTGAAGTGTTAAAAAAAAAAAAATGTAAGTCCGTTATTATTTTGAGTTTCTAAGAACGATTCTAAGTCATTTAAGAAAATTGCAAAGAGAAAGGGGGACATATTTTCTCCTTGTCTCACTCCATTATTACAGGAGAAAAAGTCAGAATTGCTGTTGTTGTAAACAATATTCGATTTAATGTTTTTGTACATATTTTGAATGACTGTCAACATTTTTCCGTTTATCTTATTTAACACAAGCTTATAGAATAGGCCAGAATTATATATGCCTCTTAAATGGGGCCTTTAATTGGTAATAAAAAACTTTTTTCCTCACACTTTTAATAAATATTTAACACACACATGAATTAATATATAAATTTAGCCGGGTTTCGCCAAGCGCAACATGATACGACCGCAACATGTCCACAAGTAAACAGTTACGTAAGATTGGACACACTATTATGCTTGACCCAATAAAACGTTAGATACATTTTGTATTATAATTTGTCATGATGCCTTAAAATGTAACCAAATATCCTGAATTTTTCATATTTTATCTTTGCACAAGATGAAATTCCTGAAAGACCCCCCCCCCCCTCTAAATTATGAAACCTAATTTAGTTTAAACATATTTTATTCAGAAAAGAATCTGAAAGACAGCAGGTTAATGCTCATATAAGTCCTCCCCATGCAAGATTCAAGGCAACATGCAACATATATATATATCTATAACAAACATAATGTATGGCACGTCAAACGTTTCAATATTCAAAAAAAAAAATATTGATTCAAAAAAAAATTATGTTCAAAACTTACAAATATATATGCAATACTTTTTCTATTTATATATTCAAAAAATAAAAATTTATGCTAAAACTTACAAATATATATGCAATATTTTTCTATATATATTCAAAAGATGAAAAAAATACGTTCAAAACTTAATTTTTTTATATATTCAATAATATTGCATTCTGGGTAATATGTGTGCATGCTGGACAATCCGCCCCTTAAGTAGTAGGACAAGTCGAATCCTCTATGATACATGTCATCCCCTCTGTGATCAGGACAAGTCGCCCCTTCGGTTTGCGCTTCTGTGAATGCATGTTCTTGCATGTAACCAAGGTGCTTTTGAGCTATCGTTCTTGAATCTTTTAAATTTGATTGCTAGTTGATTTTTCTGTTCATAAACAAAAATCTTTGAAAGTTATCGTTTATCATTACTTTTTGTTAAATGAGATGAAAATAAATATTATATTAATTGGACATAAATATGGTTTTGGATTTTATCTAAAATATCTGTTTTTACTTGGAATGTAATTACCATATTTAAATGATTTGTTTGGTTACTTCCCTTGGTAAACTGGTTTTGAGAGGTAAATATGTTTTGATGTTAATGAAATAATTATATATTAAATTTCTGCTGTAAAACAAATTAAAATAAAGTTCTATAAACGGCTTTAATATGTAATAAAAAGTTTAGGGCAAAATACAGAAAATGTTGTAAGTTTAATAATATAAGAAACCAAGCTGTACAATTATTCATTTTTGTACATGCTGTTGATTGATGTTATGTCAAATTACTCTATGAACTATTAACTAATTACGTGGGGTTTACATCTACCTATATGCTGATTAAGGGTGATTGTATTAAGAGTCTATATGGGAGGTTTTAAATTTTAAACTTGGGAATCTTTTCATTTTTGACATACCATTGTTAAAATTAATTACAATATCTAATAATTTTGACTTTTTTAATTATGGTTTAGATAAGCGACGAGATCAAAAGTTCAATGTAGGATAAAAAACTTAATTCACATAGTTTTTTCACTGACACCCCACCCCCTTAACTTAATTTGGGAAAATTGATTGACCAATATGGGCATATGCTTTGAGAGTATACTTTTTGTATCATGGGTCCTGTTTTTCCTCAACAATGTATGTTTGTTCTGTATATTGACTTGGACATCACTTGAATCCGTATTTTTCAATCCGAAAATCGATTTCGGATATCAAAACTTGCAGCGATTTTTACCCCCCACCCCAAACAATTTGAATTAAGTTTTTTATCCTACATTGAACTTTTGATCTCGTCCCTTATCTAAGCCATATTTAAAATTTTATCCCGAAAAAAGTGTCAAAATTATTAAATTAATTAATCTTAACAATGGTATGTGAAAAATGAAAAGAATTCCCAAGTTTAAAATTTAAAATCTCCCATATAGACTCTTTATACACCCTTAATCAGCATATAGGTAGATGTAAACCCCACGTAATTAGTTAAATGTTGATAGAGCAATGTGGCATTACATCAATCCACAGCATTTACAAAAATGAATAATTGTACAGCTTGGTTTCTTATATTATTAAACTTACAACATTTTCTGTATTTTGCCCTAAATTTTTTATTCCATATTAATGCCGTTTATAGAACTTTATTTTAATTTGTTTTACAGCAGAAATTTAATATATAATTATTTCATTAACATTAAAACATATTTACCTCTCAAAACCAGTTTACCATGGGAAGTAACCAAACAAATCATAGTAAGATATTACCCAGAATGCAATATTATTGAATATATAAAAAAAAAATAAAGTTTTGAACATAATTTTTTCATATTTTGAATATATATCGAAAAATATTGCATATATATTTGTAAGTTTTGAACATAAATTTTTATATTTTGAATATATAAATAGAAAAAGTATTGCATATATATTTAAGTTTTGAACATAATTTTTTTTATTTTTTGAATATAAATAGAAAAATATTGCATATATATTTGTAAGTTTTGAACATATTTTTATATATATATATATATATATATATATATATATATATATATAAAATATTGCATATATATTTGTAAGTTTTGAATATAATTTTTTTTTTTTGAATCAATATTTTTTTGAATATTGAAACGTTTGACATGCCATAATGATGTCGACATCATACATTTGACCAAAGCGAGGTAATTCAATTCATTAAAGTGGGAATAGCATTTTTAAATCAATGCATGATTTGTAAAATTTAATTGAATTTTTTAATGAGACTTTAAACAGTTTCAGTCTCAAGTAAGAATGATGGTAATAGCCAAATTTGTTACCGTTAATACCTTTTGAGTTTTAAAACGCTCAACTTAAATAGTAAAATGGTTTTGCATATTATAATTAAATTTCCAAAAGTCTTTTTAATGCTCAATATTTCAGTTTTGTAATAGAAATTAACTATAAATCATTACCAAAAATTAATAAATAAAACATCTTAACAGTACATATAATCAAGTCTGTCAACAGTCCACAATTTAATAATATTTGTCTCGCATTAGGAAAATCTTGGAACAGCATATGAACAGCATATACCAACTTTTCATTATAAAAATAATTCATTTAATCATTTCCATACAGAATATTTTGAATACTAAAGTCAATATTAAATTCTGCACAAACGTTCTGCAGTGACTGTCTATGAAAATCATATAAGGGAAAAAAAAGGGAAAAAAAAATGTTGAACACCTTCAACTTGATTTCCACGGTGTACACAGTTTGCATTGTCACATAAATCATGGCAGAGCAAGTGTTCATTTAAATTGTTCGCATCATTTCTCATTTGACAGAAAACAATATTTTCATTTCCATTACCAAATGAATGTTGTAGTAATCGGGTGTCTTCTGAAGATCTGAATTCAGTTTTTTCTTGAAAATTTCAACAGACTAACTAGACTTAGTTGCTACTGGTAACTGATTCCAAAGCCTCAGTGTACTATGTTAAAAAACTGTTATTGTATGCCACAGTGTTACAAAATGATAGACGCAAATTATCACTAGACATTTGTTGTCTCAAATTATAATTATGTATGTTGAACAAGATAAGTAATTTGGACAAATCCCATTTATTATTTTATACATATCTACAAGACTATGTTTTTCCCGTCTCTTATAGAGTGGCTATCAAACAAGTTCCTCGTACAGTTTAGTTTTAGAGGAATAGACTCGAAGTCCAGTAATTATTCTACCAGCTTCAACCTGAACACTCTCCTACAAGTTTGCCTCCTGTAACGAACAATTATCCCACACTATACATGCTATATCCCCATATTCTAGAACAGGTCTAATAAATGAGAACTATATATTAATCAGAACTTTTCGAGCCACCTGATACTTCAGCATTCTTAAGATACTCAATCTGCTACATGTTTTTTTTATATATTTTATCAATGTGAGTTCCCCACTTCCCATTACTCTGCAGATCAAGACCCAGGTGTGTATGAATATTTACATCATTTACCTGATTACCGGATTATCAAGACCCCCAAAATAGACGGTGGTTTATAAAGTTTCTCCTAGAAAATAGTAATGATTCTGTCTTAGATGGATTGAACTTAGTAGCCCATTTCTTTGACCAATTAAAAATATGGGATAAATCAGTTGTTAATCTGTCCGCAGCCTGAATATAGTCGTCATTGTCTATGATGACAAACAGAGATGTATCAAATATGACCTACCATCTGCACTTTTCAGAATATCATGATATAAATAGGATATACCCCGGTCGGACCAACGTCCTCAGGGGTATATCCAATGCATACATTACACAGAAATATTGGACCTACCTCAAAAACCCATTTTGGCCATTTTAACCTAAAAAACCGTAAAAGATAGAAGAATTATGTTTACATACTGCTGGAAGCACTCATCAATATCATTTAAAAGAAAAAATCCCCATTTCTGGATGGATGAAAATTAAAAAAAAGTTAGATGTCCGGCAAAATGGCTAGTTTCGGCCCCTTTAAACCCTTTTATTTCTGCAACGACAAAATGACAAAAAAAATGCATTGAGTAACTTTAAGTGTATTTCTTATGAAAAACTATTTAAAAAAATCATCAAAATCTGATAAGAAATATCAAAGTTTTGAAAATTGAAGTGTGTCCATTTTTCGGCCCCTAATATCTCTAAAACAGTAAGAGATAGGCGTTTATCAATGAACATTAAAAACAAAAAAATCATAAAGATCCGATAAGAATTAAAAAAGTTACACAAAAATTATAAAAAACCCTTAATGACCCCAGAAAAAAACTGGAGGGACCAGATTTCCCAAAATCAATCACAACCTGTATTTCTTATGGGGACAATTGCGGTAAAACATAAGGATACTTCCATAGAACAAAAGTATATGAACGGAGACCTAACTGTCTACGACCATAATTAGAATACGATTTGTGGTCGTGTTTTTTTTTAAGTGCACGCTATGCCGGAGTAGGGGGGGCACTTAACCGTACTATTGGTGTATTTGTGCCTATTGCTTTGAAAAAACGGACCCTATTCTCGCAAGAAATTACTAAAAATATACTGTTTTTACGACATGAAACAACATGCTCTGTACCAGACAAAATGCAAACATTTATAACAATTGTAAGAACGGATTAAATATGCAACTAAAATTTTGGAAGAATTTAGAGAATATTGTTCTTTTTTAAACAAAAAATTATGCACCTAAGAAATAACTATCCTGTTCTAGACAATTATAACGAAAGTGTAGCTCCCCTCCCCATGGGATGGATGGTGGATGAATTATTGTTTAACGTCCAGTGGAAACCAGGAGCATATCAGGACGAGAACATGTTTATATGATAATGAATATGATCCCTGCTTTGTACAAGACCGACACGCTGAGTCGGATCTTTAATGTGCTAGGTCACGAGGTAACTGTCCGCAGGAAGACATATAACCTCACCTCACTCGGACACATTATACTGACTCCGAGCCGACCAGTCTTTGCTCTTACTCCTAGATGCCGCGTGCTTGGCGGAGAAGCAGCAAATACCAATTTTAATGTCTTTGGTTTGACCCGGCCGGGGATCGAACCCGCGACCTTCCGCACTCGGGGCGAGCACGCTACTACGAGACCACCGAGGCGGTTCCTCCCCATGGGAGAGATATACATTGTAAAAGGAAAAAAAAATATCAAGACGTTGACCTCTCTTCCTGTGCTGTAAATATCTGAAAGACGTAACGTTTTTAGCTTTAGTAACATACTTAGCAAAACACTTATAAAGCATAGGTACTACACAGCCATCTGTAAATTACAAGGGGGTCGTATATAACAGTTTGAACAGTTTGAACAATTTATTGGATAACACTCAGACACAGATAACATGCGTAACATGAGGTCATTATATAACAAATGTATATATATATATATATATATATATAAACATGACGGAATAAACATGAGGTGATATAAACAAATATACTCTACATAGTAGAACAATCAAAATTAAGAGACATATATCTCAGTTTTAGAACAAAGCACACATTTTTTTTAATGAAAACAGACAACTTCTTATACATTTCTGTGTTGCAAATAGAAAGAAGTCCTTCCATCTTCTTCATGTTTGGATTGATTTTATAATAATTTGGTAAGTATTTATTTCTAGGGTTAAGTATACTTTGATTTTTACACCATCTACCAGCTTCCATAGGTATACGTAAATTTGAAGTTCTGAATTTTGTTATCCAGATACGCAAATGCTCTGGTAGTCTAAGTAAATAATTTTCTAATCCATGTTGTTTTTTAAAGGATGAATATAACTGACCGCGAGATGAATTATACATATCACTAAACCATAGCTGACTATATTGATCACGTAGAGTTTGTTTCAAAAGATATTTTTCAAAAAATGGGAATTGATTTTGGAAGATGAACCCCATACCTGCTTCGTTAAATATTGATTCAACAAAGTTCAACCATTTAAAACACACCCCGTTTTTGGTTTTTAAACTCAACATCAGGTTATATAAAATTCTACTAAGTTTGTTTTCATTTTGTACAATTCTACTCCAAAAAGAAGAAATTCTCTGTTTCACTCGAATTTCAATAGGGAATCTTCCAAGTTCCCCATAAACCATAAAGTTTGGTGTAGAATTTCAGATGAATCTGTTCAATGATTTTCAAGATTTCAAACCCCAAATCTCTGATCCGTATTATACAATTGGTTCAATCACACAATCAAATAAATTCAGTTGTAAATCAGCAGGTATGGGGTCATTTACAATTCGTTTATAAATAAAAAAAACATGGTTTTCCGGGCTTGATCAGTCAAATTTTTTCTGGTATTTACAAAAGCACCATTATATTTAAAAAATAACACCAAGATAAGAATATGTATCTAAAATTTCTAAAGACTGTCCTTGAAGAAAAAAAAACAAACATTTTGTCTGGATTTTCTTTTACAAAAAATCTTTACTTTCGTCTTGTTAACATTAACTTGGAATTTTCACAGGTCACAGTATCTTTGAAAGACATCAAGAGCTTGTTGCAAACCAACTGGAGTTTCTGATAAAATAACCGTGTCATCGGCATATAGTATTATAAATATTTTGTAATAGACATGCAAGTCATTTTCCAGTTTATTTTGAATAACTTCAAAGGGTTTTGTATTTAACTGTACAAAATATTTCTCCAAGTCATAAAAAAAATTGAGAACAAAAACGGGAACAGATTTCCCCCGTGTCTCACACCTGTAAGACATGGGAAAAATTCTGAGTTTTCACAATTATGTTGAACACAAGATTTAATACCATCATACATATTATATAACTTGAAAACATTTCCCCTTAATTTCACTTTTTTGTAATTTTTTCCATAAACCTGTGCGCCAAATGGTGTCAAAAACTTTTCAAAAATCGACGAAGGTGCAGTAAAGCTTCTTCCGAAAAGAAAAATATAATTCAATGAGAGCATGTAAGACAAAAATATTGTCACATGTTGAATAACCTTGTCTGAAACCAGCTTGGTTCTCTGATATAAGGGAGACTTCATTTGTAAATACATTTAACCGGTTATTCAAAAATCGAACTAAACAATTTTACAAGACATCTAATAATCATTATGGCTCTGAAATTATCTGGATCCATCGGGTCGCCCTTATTTTTATAAATTGGTTTAATTACACCTTGTGTCCAACTCTCAGGGATAATTCCTGTATCCAATACTAAGTTAAAAACTTTACAGTAAATGGATATCAGAACTGGGGTGAAAATAATCAGATATTCGTTTATTATTTCACCAGTACAAGTGATTTGCTATTCTTGAGGTTTTTAATAGCTTCAGATATTTCTAACTCTGTAATGGCCCCATTTAGAACTTCTTCTATAATTGGGTCACTGCAAATTCCATTAAAATTTATATCAATAATTTCATCTTGTTCATCGTCTGAATTAGAATTCAAATTTTTGAAATATTCTAAAAAGACTTCAATATTAACTGCCGGATTCTGTTTCCGTTGAACTTTTTAACAATCTTCCAAAAATCTTTCGTGTTTGATTTTGAAAGTGATCTCAACTCCTTTTCACATTTCTGTGCGTGTTGTTGATAGCTTTGTTTTAAGACACGTCTGTATTCTTTTGCAGTTTCATTCATGACTATTGTTTTCGTTTATTTTGATTTTTGCGCAGTTATTTCTAGCTTTGTTAAATGTGTTGCGTTCGTTTTTGCATTCTTTGTTAAACCATGTGGTTTACTATTCTGACTGCCGAATTTTGAGTGTTTCGTTTTAGTGTGACCAAAAGTTTCAGAAGCTGTTTTTAAAAATACTCCCGAGATCAGAAGTAATGTCGTTAATTATCTCGGATGTAACCTCTTGTAAATCTAAATTATCTAGGGCTTCAAAAAGTTCGTGTATGGAGTTATCACTATCCTCAGTTAGTTTCTGTTGGAAATCAGCCGCTTTGTTGTCTTCCATTTGACGTAAGTATTGTTGTTTAGGGGATAACTGTATTGTATTTTATCAGTTGCCGACGTAAACCGTACCATCGCAAATATCGCGTCGCCAGGTAAACTCAATTTGCGACGGTAAAACCACAGGTTTATGTCGGCTTTGAAACTTTGAAACTTTTGAAACTTTTTATTTCTCAAGTCCCCATCAGGGGAATGTGAATATTAACATGTAATAACAATATAATGAACACATATACATAAATGTGGAAAGAATGAATGAAATGGTATGATATCAATGCAAGTACAATGTATCAAATACATCCAGTATAAATTTTACATAGGAAGGCAAACCTATTTCACAACAGACAACACAATTTTACAAAATTTTGCAAGTTTAACAAGTGTACTGTAATTATCAGAGCATAAAAGATCATAAAATTTTACAGTATTTGGCCTTTTGTAAACATTTTGTGGCAATAACCTTTTTCTTTCATTTGAAAAATAATTGCAATTAAACAAATAATGAAATTCATCACCAATTTCACATAGATTACATAAATCACAGATACGATCATCACGATCGACGCCCCAAAAACGACCCTGCTCAATTGGCAATTTATGATTCATACATCGAAAATTACCTAATGCTTTTCGAAGATCATATGGTAAATCAACAATATAACTCTCAAATTTGTGCACAGTTTTAAAAATTCTATAATTCAAACACTTAGGAGACTCATATATATCAGCTACCCATTTCTGTTTAAATTGATCACAGAGACATTTTTTAACAAGATTTGATAAATTCACATTCTTTGGTACACTTTGTGACAACCAGTATTGTGTAAGACCACAATTATTTAATGTATGTTCAATACAAACAATCCATTTAGAATGAAAAAAGTTTTCAATATGCATGTTATATAATATTTTGTACAGAGTAACAGCAATCTTATCCTGCTTATTACAAATTATTCTCTTCCAGAATCCAACCATTCTACTCTTGATAAAAATATCAATAGGAAATCTTCCTAACTCACCATACAAAACACAGTTAGGTGTAGTTTTCTTCAAACCTAGTATAGATTTATAAAACTGTAAACAAAACGATTCAATTATATTGTTATTTGCAAAACCCCAAATTTCACAACCATACATTAAAATTGGTAAAACCATTGTATCAAACATTTGAATCTGAATGTCAATAGGTAAATTCAATTTTCTACTCTTTTTTAAGATACTAAACATAGCCTTTCTAGCTTGACCAACCAGCCTTTCCTTATTTTTACAAAATGAGCCATTTGTTGTAAAAATAATTCCAAGATATGTAAAGTCATCTACAATATCTATATTCTGACCATTATAAGTAAAAACAAGATTTTCATCCAATTTAACAGTACGCTTTTTAAAAATTACAATTTTTGTCTTCGATACATTTACTTCTAACTTCCAGCATTTGCAATACAAGTACATGGCATTCAAAGCAGCTTGTAATTCAGACTCTGATTCAGCTAAAATTACAGTGTCATCAGCATAAAGTAACAGATACAGTTTGAAATAAACAGCAATTTCGTTATTATCAAGGAATATATGAGCAGCATTGTAAACATTTGACAAACCATCATATGAATGCGATAGAAATTCAACTAAATCATTCAAAAACAATGAGAACAGTACAGGTGACAGGTTTTCACCCTGTCTCACTCCAACATTGCTATTAAAGAAACTTGATGTTTTACAACCTAAACGTACACATGATTTAGCATTGTTATACATACTGTGAATAACTTTAAACATTTTACCATCAATACATTGTTGTAATAGCTTCTGCCAAAGTGCAGCTCTATCAACAGAGTCAAAAGCCTTTCTGTAATCGACAAATGCACAATATAAAGGTTTATTACATCTCAAATAAAGATCAATCAAACAGTTAATATTGAAGATATGATCAGTAGTACCATACTGCTTTCTGAAGCCTGCCTGCTCTTCACAAAGTATATTAAAGTTTTCTAAGTAACAATTAAGTCTATTATTCAATACACATGTAAAAAGTTTACCAAAACAACTTAAAACAGTTATGCCCCGATAATTATCAGCACTTGCTGGATCTCCTTTATTTTTATATATTGGTACAATAATACCTTCTGACCAAGCTTCTGGTATATAACCCGAGTCAAATACAACATTAAAAAGTGCAACAAAAATTGGTAACAGTTTATTTGCAGAATGCTTCAAAAACTCATTTAGTATCAAATCATTTCCACAAGCCTTGTTATTTTTCAAGCCTTTAATAGCTTGGCTAACCTCATTTTCAGTAATAGCTCTATTAAGTTCAGCATTTAAATTGCTAATATTTTCTACATCAATATTTTCAAAATTATCATCATTAACATCTTGTACAGTATTCAGGTTCTTAAAATGTTCAAGAAAACAATCAAGCGATACCTTATCAATAATATTTTGCTTAGTCTGGCTACTACATGCTCTGTTCAATAAATCCCAGTATGATTTACAATCATTTTGTCTAAGATTTCTAAGTTTCTTAATAAAATTCTTACTATACAAATTATATTGGGTACACAACACTTTCTTATACTCTTTACTACATCTTAATAGATTTTGTTTACTTTCAGCTGATTTAACTCTCCAGTTATAACATTTTGCTCTATGATACAATTTGCGTTTTTCATTACACTCTCTGTTAAACCATGGTTTTTTAACTTTTCTTTTCTTATTACAATTATTAACCTTTCTTGAAGGAATATTTTTCTCAACCAACAAATTACAATTAGAAGCAGCTTCTAAAATTAATGCATTACATTCATTAACTAATGAGTTAACAATAACAGGGAACTGATAAAATACAATACAGTTATCCCCATTCTAATGCAACCTCCGTTAAACGTTAAAAAATAGAATAAGAAGTAAACAGGAAACGTCAAATGCGTTTGCGCAACGTTGTCGTCAATGGTTCCGACGGTAAACCGTGGATTTTACGCTTGACGTTATACAATAAAAAAGGACGTTATATGTTATGTTGCATTAGAATTATATTTTGTTCGGGTGGGCTTGATTGGCTAGTGTTTGTTTGGGTATGTAAAGTTAGGTGTATCCGATTGTGAACGTCTGAAAACATTGGGTTGAAATCGGATATACTAAACTCTGAAACAACTTGTTGGCATAAGTAGATAGTCAACTAAGCTAACATCTTTACATGTAGCTTTACCTATGTATTTATCATTTAACAGTCCACCATGGTGTGTAAACAGAACAACGTTTACACAATACAATAAGTTTCTGCCCATATCTGTTACATCGTGATTTGTCTTGTGAAAATCTTTCAAGTGGAATACTTCTATTTACTAGATAAACATAGGATAAAAAATTCACATCACTATTCTCAATAATATCAGATAAATCTAGTATTTCAAAAAGGTTTTCATCATATTCAATAATATCACTAATACAATTTGTCGGCGAGTTAAAATCACCAAATAGTGCAATACATACATAAACCTAGCGAAATAAAATTTGACCTTTTTATCGAATAAAAAATATACTGTGCGGTACTGTTTTTTGTACTTTTTGGAGATATGTTATTCTTTATTATTTTACAGTTATTTTCTTTACCATGATTAATCATCCCCAGAGATGTGATATTGACCGAGGCCAAAAATTCTTCATTATATGAGTTTTTATAATAAAATTTCATGTTACTATATTTGGGTATTTGTTAGTTGTTCCAAATATTATATTAGCCTCCGACTGAATTAATCATAATTAAAATTATCAAAAGTTCCTGTTGATATATATTTGGGTACATTTAAGTTGTTCCAAATCTGATATTAACATCTGCTTGATTTCATTATAGTTAAAATTATCAAAATTCAATTTCACTATATGGTACATGTTAGCCATTTCTAATTTTATATAGCTTGATTTCATGATATTTATAATTATTGGAATTTCCTGTTACTGATGTTTTCCCATACGTTTAGTAAATTAAAAAATAAATGGTTGCTGGAAATTAAAACTATTTTTAACTGAATGTGGTTTAGATTTAATGTGGGGTGCTCAGCATGTTGATAAATCAATTAATATAAGTATGTTTGTTAAGATAACTTTCGGTGATAAGTTTATAGAAAATTGGTATATTTTTCAATATTGATAGATCTGAAAGATATTGTAATCTCTGTAACAATAATGAAATTGGTGATGAATTTCACTACTTGTTTAAATGTAATGATTTTAAAGGTGAAAAGAAGAAATTTTTAGATAGAAATATACATATGAACCCAAATACTATGTTATTTGAAGACATTATGTGTACCTCTGATGCCTATAAATTGTTTGGATTAGCAAAATTCTGTAAAATTGTGTTGAAAACTTTTAATACTTGAAACTTCCATTATATATATATACTAATCAACAAAAGAAACGATACAGGGTACATGCATTTTTCGTATATTCATAATTTAATATAGCTGTACTAACCAGAAAATAGACCCACATGTATGATTTTCATAGTAGATTGTTTTCTCATCAAAAGCATGCATTTTGTGCAAAAAAGTTTGAAAAAAAACCAATTTTTGAGATTTTAAAAATGACATTTTTCAATCCAAAAATAAAAAAACAGTATTTTTACCCCGTTATGTTAATCATAATGTCTGTGTGACAAAGATTTGAGTTTTTCTACTGATTTTAGCGACTGGATTTTCATTTTACAAAATGTGTTTCGATTTTCTTCTCGATTTTCCGCAAATTTAAGTTAACCGTCTTTTTGGAAATTTCCATTTTCCACAACTTCAATTGTTCTCCAAATTTCAAAATGAGACGCATTAGATCAAGAAAGGAAGTAGCAAACCACTGTTGTCCTCGTACTTAAGTTTTTTTTAGGAATTAACAAGATATTTTTTTACTTTTGTTGACTAGTATACATTATTGCATTCCATTATGTATGTGTGTATGCTTACAATGGTTTTATCTCAAATGATATGTACATGTAGAAGTTGCTCTAGAGTTGGTCTCTGTGGTCTTTATTTTCATGTATGTATGTTAATTGTTCACATTTATCAGTTATTAGACTTTGTACTAACATACCCATGTTTGGGGACTTTAGTGAATATAAAAGTCTCAAAGTCTAAAAAGTCTCAAAAGTCTTAAAGGTTAACGTTTTACAAATCTGTGTTGATGTTTACATGCAGATGTACCACAAAAAATATTTTTTTTAACCTGTACCTGTTGAAATGACCCAGTTTCGGGGATCATTAGCTAGGATTTAAAACAAATTATCTGATTTTTATTATTTTTGTTTTTAAATGTTCCATAATGAGAATGGAAAACCTGTTGAATATCACCATCCATTACCGTTTTAGAGATATGAGGTGCCGAAAAGGAGACCAGACACAAGCTAGCAGCCACTTTTAACCAGCCATTCGCTAGAAACCATTTTTTTGAAATATCTAAACACCAAACATTTATACATGTTATTTAAGAATATAACGTTGTCAACTGCTAGCAGCAACTTTTGAGATACATGTAAAAACCTATAAATTACGACACACTGAATCAATCATCCATACCAAAAAATTATAATACGGAGTTATTTATACTTAGATAAAATTCGTACACCATGTTAATAATATATGGGCACTACATGTATGTAAGATTATATTATACATACAAATAAACAGAATGTTCTTTGAGATCCTTGAAATTTGTTTGTTAATTATTTGAATATAATATTGGCGTCTATATAATTTACACCATTCTTGGCCTCAGTAAATTCACTGACCTCTTATGAACTTAATCCCATCTGAAAATATATTAAGTGTCGAAGAAAAAGGGTCACATGTCTGGTCTCTTGAAAAAATAATCGTCTTTGGATAAAATTTGACACATGTACATGTACCAGAAGGTTAGTAAACTCCATTCGATAATATATATGTATAGCCTAAACACTAATATTTTGTTTTAATATTATGAAACTATCTCTGTGTGTGTGCGTGTTAGATTGAGCGGTTATCAAGAACATACACATGTAGTTCAGTGTTCAGATGTTGTGGTAATCTTAGCAAAGCCTTTTATTTTTTACCATCTTAATATTTTTGTGGTACATGTAGGCTAAATGTTACTTTGGGACTATAAATAAAAGTCAGAAAAGAATAACCGTCCATGCATTATAAGCACAATGCGCGGCTTTGACTTGGACATTAATGTTCATAATACATGGAAAGCCATACTATAACATACATGTATGTATATATAAAATATCCCATACTCATTTATCTTCATTTTCACCTTCTTTTAGTGTTGAAGAACACACATCAGGAGTAAATGTAAAAATAAAAGTTCATGCAACCGCATTTCAAACACTTGTACCAAAAGAATCTAGACATATTACTCCAACGACTTGTATAAACTTAATAACCCATGAGCAGATTCTGGAAGGGGCACAGTCTCCTAAAAATTACATGCAACATTCAAAATTGTGCGAAAATATTTTATGCAACGTTCATTTTTCTATTATCAAGATAAAATTAAAAACCTGAATCCGCTTCCTCTTTTCAGTAAAATATGCAGTTTAAAGAAAATATCAAGCTAAACTAATCAGAAATGGATTGGTAATTTAAAATAGTGAACTTTTTGTCTACATTCTATTGGAACACTCTACATAGTTTCCGGTTAATATATATCATCACTTTCACGTGACATTTTCAACCTTTAATATTTCCCTGTATTCGACAGCGCACAATGAACTTGGGATTAATATTTTTATATCAGATAGCTTTTATATATTTCAAAGTGTCCTCTGCAAAACAATGCAGCGAAAACCGCACGTAAGTTCTTATGCTAATTTTATCATACTTGCACATCCTTCAAAATGGGACTCAACCCACAGAAATTCCCAGCGCGTCCGAAGATGGCGGTGGGTTCATGTCATATGGAAAGCCTGATCGCTATATATTGTGGGCAACTTGTTTTGAGAATGCCACGTTGATGCATGCTAAAGAACCTTTCAGCAGTTATCGACAAAGAGTAGGCTAATGGCCGCAACAGAAGGCTAAATTACTAGTATTCGAACCTACCAAACCATTCAGCCTTTAACATTGACAGTCAAAGTCGGTTCCCTTTTGTATCCTGACCATCCCTGTTTGAATTGTGTTTGGTTGTTGAACTGGTTCCCGTCTTGAATAAGCATGAAATATTTGCCACTGGAGAAAACAACAGTCAGTCAATTCAACATAGGACATTTACCACACTGTATGACAAGCTCTGGGCACAATAAACTTACATGTACGAGATATTAAAGTTGTCAGTTTTTGAAATTAAAAAAATCACCGAACCGTAGAAAAATAGGTGACAATCTCAAACTTTACTCACCCTGCTCTATCTCATTATATCAGAAAATATAAAAATATTGACATATACAATCAACATAATCCGAGATTCCCCTGACGTCAAATTGGCTTTGACTGTTCAATCGATTAAATATAAAAAAATATAATTCATATTCATCAATTTTCAACTTGAAAATTGCTTGCATGATTATAAGAATGGACTTGTAACTGTTGCAGATTTCTCAAAGGATCATTTCTTCGAATACAACATTTCTGTTTGATAATTGAATGCATTAGTGTGGTATAAGATTCTTTTAAAAAATCGTTGCTATCTAACAATGTCATTAAGGAATTCATTTTCAAGCCTTGTGTCTATTAATTCAGATTATAAAACCAGTTTCCATGTACCATTAAAGAGATTTGTAATACAATGGTCATAAGCGAAAAGAGTTAGAAAATAGATAAGAGAAAATACAAGTTCGAATTTACTACATGTCACAAAGTACAATAATTATATAAAACACAATAAATAATCGGAATGAAGGCTTGTTTAGACTAGATTATAAAATAATGAATATCTATCCGTTTTACTATCTATATCTCACGTGTGGTAGGTTATTGTATATACGTTTTAAAAGTGTTACTGGGATAAAGTGTTGATGATTCGGACATGTTATCGTAAATATATAAAGAGTAAATTAAACAGATAATGATGACCACCTATGTTTTCCGGTCAGCAAGGAATATTTAAATGGTTTTTCATTTTTATGGTACCTTTTTTATGTTTGATTTGTTTCCATTTATTTTTAATTGCCGATCTATTAATTAATGCGTCCCTGTTTTGGAACGTGACAAAAACAGTATAAAAAGAGAACCTAGCGGGAAGTCAGGGTGACCGTGCCTCGCAATACTGGCTGGAGACATAGCTATTATTATCTGTTTATTGTTTGATTAAGTTAGAAACTGGAGGTCATGAAAAAACCCTGTCAAAAAGCATTGTTCACGGTAGGGTTTATGACATTACCCCCCCCCCCCCCTTTCCAATAGTCAATTGTCGAATTCTTGTTTATTAATTTCAAAATATGCTAATGAGTATTGTTTTTCTTTGTGCATTATATATCTCTCGGTCTTTATCTCTATGTGGTCGCTAGATAGGACGAGGATCTGTTATAAATGGATATTTAGAAACAACGAGTATAAGTATTTTCGGTCTGGTTCTTTGGTAAAAGAATAAACAATTAAACAAAAAATACACGTTTTATTTGAGCAATTGTTTATTTCATTCATATCACCCCGAATACCATAACAGTCACGTCAGATCATGATCAGGGCCAATCTAATTAAAATTTGTTCTCCGCCCTTGCTCGTTATTTTCTTTCGGTTGTTTATATGTCGCGCGTAAATACAACATAAAAAAATTGTGGATCATAAAGTGCATAGTTGTCGTAAAATGCAACTTTAATGATATAATGCACTGTCTATGAATATTTTTTACGTCAATCAGTAGACCGCTATTTTCTAAATTAAGTTAGGAACTGGAGGTCAAGAAAAAACCGTCAATTACGTTTTTATTTATCCTACTTGGTATTTTGAGATTGTTTCTTGAATCTTACTTGTTGACTATCAATTTTCTTTTGAGAAATCAAAATTGACGGCGTAGCTCAGTCATGTGAAGTTTCCTTGATGACTTCCAGATTTAACAAAGAATTGCAATGTATATTTTACATCTTTAGTTAGGACTATATTTAGTCGCTACATTTTATTTATTTAATAAAACATAATTTAATGAATAATACATCAAAATTGTGTGTTCAGTTATTTTTATGATTTATATCGAAAATAATGAGAACACCGATCGCATGTCCATTTCAACTTTGTCGTGGAAGCCTAGAATGATTTTGGCTTTTCATGTTCATAGTGTATTGTAAAAATTGGTACAAATTTACTCAAATCGATAAAAAAAACCACGCGACCTTTGAGGGTAAACAAATTGAACTACTTAATAATTAAGTATAATTTTTTATTATTATTTGCAAGTGACATGTTTATAGGATTGTTTAAAGTATTAAAACCATTAACATGATATACTAGTAATAGATTTGTATAATAAAATTTATTTTATAAAGTTATTATTTCCTTTTACGAGTCATTCAAACCCACCAAACTCTTTGTCTATTCTTAAATTATATTTTGTATTTTGGAGAATCATTATTCTCTATTCTATACAAACCCAAACCCTCATATGTCACAGTACATTCTGATTCTTGTGATTACATTTCAGATATACAAGTGGTGGTAAAAAATTAACATCTACTTTTTATTACTGCTGTCGACATTCTGTGAGAAAAAAAGAGACATGTGAAGGTAATTATGTATTTATTAATAATTACCCCTTTCCGTAAAATGAAAAATAAGATAGACCAACTTTATTCATACATGTACATGTCTGTTTTCTTCATAGTTATATTTGTATTATTGAGAACAAATGCGATAAACAGAATTAATTTTAATTTTAGACTGCCCAGTAGGTTATATACCGAATGAATTGAATTCGCAGTGTGATCCTTGTCCTGATGGAACATATGGCAGTAAATGTACAAAATTCTGCAAGTGTACAGCAGGTCAAAGGTAGAGTGCTGCTATTGCACTTTTAATTTTATCTCTCATTAGATAGAAATAGAAAAAGAGACCTTTTTGTTCTGTGACAAAACTTTTTAACGTTCTTTTCATGACCTACTTTTTTACTTGGACTTTGCTTTCAAAAATGAATGTTTAAGTTGAAAGTCATTCGGTTTCCTTCCTGAAAGAGACAATTGACAAAACATACATAATATTACCGTTTTAAATATGACTAAAAGTGGATTGCTTCAAATTGTTTCCTTGATTAATCAAATATCCCTAAATGAAAGGAGGAGAATTGGTTTAATTGTTCATAGGTTTTTAGCAGTGATTTATGTTGAATTTATTCATTCTATAACACATTGGACAAAACATATCTAAAGTTTTTCAACCATTCTTAAAAATACTTTAAACACTGCCTGATCATGAATGGATCATAAAACCAGATTACGTTCATTATGAAAATCTAGAGTATAATGTTTAGAAAATAAAACATAAAAAAACACTTGTAATGAAAAGTGGATGAACCTGATTTTATATCCATCGTGCGAACGCTATTTTATCTTCTTCATTTTCTCGTCTGGACTTTCTGAAATCTAATAGTTAATTGCAATGACTTGAAGTTTTTGTTAACTTCGCACAATCTCAAAAATTACTACATGAATTGAAGACGATCCGAATCACCTAATAAGTAAATGAATGACTGGTATTTTTCATTTACAAAACCGACACACACACACACACACACACACACACACACACACACACACACACACACACACACACACACACACACACACACACACACACACACACACACACACACACACACACACTGGAAGAGAAGTATCACTGTTAAAGTAATGGCCTTTACTAAATTAACTAACAGAGTAAATCTTTACAGATTGTTAGGCTAAGTATGTGATGATTTGTCAATTTCCTGTCAATTTTAGTAGTCTTTCAATAGATGAAAATTAAAAATCATACACGTGCATACCGAAAAACATATTTCTGTAAAAAATGCAAATGATACATATGAAGAAAAGAAGTCAATGGCCAGAGATAACGTTTCGTAAATAAACCATTCTGAGAAAAAATTGGCACATTGTACTATGATATGCTTGTGTAATGCAACTTAAAATGTTTCATCAGATAAAGTAACTCAATCAAAATTCTTTTCGATATACTTGCATATATATATATCATTTACATGTAACAAGTAAATCAAATATTCAGAATTTCAGAGTTTATTCATCAAAAAGATTTAATTTGTTTGATTGAACTGCATACTAGTAGATACAATTTTACTAAATAGGCTGTGTTTTCAAAACGTAAAATATAATGTCTGATTATGGTTACAGTGTGATAAAAAAGCGCATTGTACGCAAGGAATTATTTTGATATTTTCAGTTGATGAATTTAATCGCCCCTGGTTGACCTTACGTAAATTTTAGCTGAACTATTTAACCCGGATTGGTTCTCTTGCTCTTAAAAAATGCACATTGTAGGCAATAATTTGTTAACGGTGCATAGTTTATTACCACTGATGGTATCATATCACTTAGTTGTCATTGCTTCGGTTATGAAATGATTTAACTAGTTACTTGTTTTGACATCTTCAGTCGATAATTTTAAAATTCTGGTATATAGTCATAGGGTATAAAGTGTCCAAAGCTAAGTTGACCCTGGATTTTGGCAAAATTGTTTAGGCACCAATGCGTTCTATTTCTCTGAATGTTTTTGTGTTTATTATAATCGATATTGTTTTCGCTTTCCAACGATTTGAATGTTAATCAAAATACATTGAAAATCACAATGTTTTGTTATTGCAGATGCCACAATGAATTAGGCTGTGTGGTACCTTCTACACATGTACCTTCTGGTAAGCAAATTATTGACAATTAAGTTTAAACACAGCTAACAAAAATACTGCAATAACAGCGTTGGTGTTTTTTCATTTTTTGAGTATCCTCGACCAAAGGTCTAGGTTAGCTTATTCCATCATTATGCGTTCCTAAACTTTTCATTTGTATCCTCTACTATAAAACTATACTGGGCCAATTTTAACCAAAGTTAGCCCCAAGATGCTGTACAAAAAGCTTGTTATTTATGTAATCCGCGAGATAAAACAAATGGCCCGCGAATGAGTTTGGTATTCTTTTTGATACTGTTAAGTCTCCAAAGATTTGTTTTTCTGAACTGGACGGCCAAATTTGTTGAACTTTACAGTATTGAAGACTGGTAAACTCTTGGGTAATCTATATTTGAAGTCAAATGGATCGCAGTGGTGACATGTTATAGTATTTTTAGATTAAACCTTATTGGAAATACTTGCAGCATTATATCTTTTTATGAAAATACTGGTCTGTTTAAATAAAACTGCACAGAGATACTATTAAGGTGATCTACAGAAAATCCAATTTTGGTTCTTGTTAGATAAAAAAACATGGCTGCAGGAGGCATTCTTTAATTTTGCTTGATGAAGGTCTCATCTAACAGACAAAATTTAATGTTTTGAAACTTGGCAGGATTTATGAATGGGACATCAGTCAAATAATAAACATGGCCACTAGAGTCATTCTTTGATGCTGGTTTGTCAATCTTCTAAACAATTCTCTAAAGCTGCAAGGTCAAATGTTTTGAAACTTTGCATTATTAACGACTACTGGACCTTTTACAAGTGGTCCTTATTCGAAGCTGATCGGGTAGTATGTCGTCACATAGTTCCCATTTAAACCAATTGAGAAATCACATCTTCATCTTTTCATTTGAAACCACACGCGTTATGTTAACTTAACTTGACCGAGATGTCATCCTCCCAAGTCCGTTCGTTTCTACAAAACCCTGACATCACACATTCATATTTTGTGGGTCGAATATATCGCTGCCTGGTGTGTGACCTAGAAAATTCTACCTACGACGCAAATGGATTCTCTTTTGAACTAGAAAAGTAACCAATGAAAATCGTTCACTTTCGACCCGTAAAATGTGAATGTGTGATGTCAGGGATTTGTAGGAACGAACGTGGATACAAAACCCTGACTTCGGAGGGTGAGAAGATGTATGAAAATTCCATTGTTCATTCCAGTCAAATGAAAGACATGGCCACCAGTGGCAATCTTGTTCTGATTCGTGAATATTCAAATATCTTCTCTGTATATCTTCAAGACACAATTTAAGAAACATTAAAGGATTGGTAACTGGAAGACCATTCACATGGATAAATGACTACCATAGGCTTTCTTTAATTGGGATTGGTCAGTCTTCTAAGATCTACTTTGCAGAATTGACGACTGTTTTAAGTTTTACAGATGTATACATAGCGGCAATGATGTTGCATAATTTCCATTAAAAAAATGAGAAATCACATTTTCATCTTATCCCCTGAAACCAATTAGTAATATCTAATTTTAACCAAACATGCCAGGTACATGTATGATGTATGAAAGGTCCTCTAAAAGCACTTAATTTTTAATTCCAGCAATAGTAATACATATTTAATATTTAAACTGTATTGGAATCTTTACTTCAGCTAACCCAGTGTACCATTTCCATCCCCGCTCTGCCTTTATAGTCCGTCGTCACTCGTAGTAAAACTTGTTCTCCGAAATAATTGACTGGGACAAACCTTTGATGGAATAGTTCTTTAGTAATGCCCTTTCAAAATTGTTTCCGGACCTTCAACTAATATGCCTGCCTTAAAAATAGATAAATTTGGAAAACATATTTAAAAATCTTCTACTATAAGTTGGCTAATTTACACCAAACTATAGCAGAAGAATTCTTGGCTGGCCAAATTCAAAATTGTATCTGTGGGGCCAATAAGGCCGCCGTCACTGGAAAAAAATCTTCTCTTGCACAACTGGATTAACTAGGGCCATCCTCAGAATTATGTTCCTTTGTGATCCATTTCAGAACTATGAAACATTGTTCAAATGATCCTAAGAAAATCCCAAGTATGGCTACTAAAACAGGAAAAGCAGCAAAAATATTTAAAACTATTTTCCACTAAAAAAAACCGGACAATTGACACCAAACATTAATGAAATGGTCCTCTGTATCTGTTGGGACCAATATGGCTGCCGTTCCTAAATTGGGAAATTCAGCAAAATTTAATTCTCTGAAGCGATTTATACAAAAGATACAAAATTATTGATAAAATGTTACTTAGTCAGTCCTTTGTCAAAATTGTATCCTGACCTGGATCATTATGACAGCCGTTACGAGTAGTAGAAAAATCAACAACATTATATTTAAATTTTAATTTTTCAGCTTTAGATTGGTCGAACGCTCTTTAGATGGTCACAATTATGTCTTGTGTCTGCACCTTCAACCAATATTACCGCCACAAATTGCAAAAATACATTCGTCTCATCTTACACCGTTTGCGAAATTGAAGTCACACATTGATGAATTGGCCCTTACATTGTCCTTTCTAAAACCTTAGGTGTTCCCCCTTAAAAATTATGACCTTCGACCGGTATGGAATCTCTTATTGAGGAAAAACGCCAAAAGGTTAGCTATTTTTTCGTGTCTATTTGTATAATCACCCTACATTGGTTTGTCTTTTCTTATGCTGACAGTATTCCCAACTAAGAGTTATCCTATTCTAATCTGAGGTGTTCTTTGGTGATTTTGGTATTTGTCTTGTTATGATATTTTCATCCTTGACTAGTCATAGTGGACGAAATCTGCATATCTACATTGTAACTACTGTATCGAAATGTTATTAGAAATAAGAACTAATAATGAGTAAGAAGACTTCTTACCTTCATTTTCGCCAAGTAACATCAAACAAAAAATTTAAAAAAGAGAAAATTAAAAAAAAATATGTTACTACCCGCACAGAAAAAACCCCAAAAAGTCCAGAACAGATTCTTAAAATCAATTCCAATCTGTATTTTTTTTTATAGTAGACCATTGTGAGAAAATATTATGAGGATATGTTAATTAGAACAAAAGTAAATTTTTACGGATTGACGCCCACGCCGCCGAGGACGACTAAAGGCTTACAATTACCATAATAAAAAGAGAATTCTATAAAACTATATGGTTCACCGGAATTAGTTCATCATCTTAAATACTCGTCTCCCAATCCACTATTGTGAGTTCGAATCTCACCTGTGCGGGGTGTGTTCGACTCTGATCTAAATTGACGAGGATTGCCAATTTGCCCACCGAAGGTCGGTGGTTCTCTCCGGGTACTACGGCTTCCTCCACCAAAAAAAAAAAAAAAACTGGCCGCCGCGAATTAGCCAAATGGGCTGAAAACGGCGTGAAACCCCAACTAAACAAACAAACATCATGTTTATCAAAAAGTCAAATGTACTAAATGTTTGAAGTTACAGAGTCTTTGTTTGCATGGAGTACCACCTTCGTAGTGTAAGGACAGAAAATGGTACCTGACAATTAAATGTTCTGTATTATTGCTTTGTTTTAGGTGGATCTCCAGCAGAAAACGAAAGAAGTAAGTATAGTAGGAATATATCTCAAATCTCAGTGTTCAGGAGTTACGTATTAACCTCCCTTATCCATATTTATGTACATCTCATTAATTCTAAAAGAAGGAAATCATTGTAGAGTGAAAAAATGTTCACGGACAAGATTTTGAAAGTGGACAACCAGAATGTGTCTGAAACTACCGAGCAGAAGGGAGTCGAAATTGGCAGCCAAGATTTTTATCCCATTACCTATTAAGACTTTGAACTAAGGTGTCCACCAATGGTAATATTGGATGGGAAAATTAACTTCATAAAGTATTATTCTGTGAAACAATTTAAACAAATGGTGGCAGCATTTAAACAAATGTCATCTGCGCCAGCTTCTCTCCTTTTCATTCTTTGCAGATTCAGCCAGAATTTGTAAATCCCGCGGAGCTACGTCTTGTGGCATACAGTAGTCACGCCAACTCTCATTACATCACTCTTGACCAATGGACGGTCAAACACAACCCAAAATACTTTGGCATTTCATCGTCTGAACGAGGCAAATAACCATAAACTTCAATAATTTAATTAAACGCAGTAAACACGTCGTTAAATAGTGTTCTTCTATGTTTTTGGAGCAAAGTCTCGTTGAATAATCTGCAGTTACAATGCATTTCGCCATATTATTTGTTTACATTATCGACATTTGATCGCTGTGGGATTCTGTGTATATACATGTATACACGTCTAAAAAGTTGCAAAACAACATCAAAATAAAACAAAAGTTTGAATTATAACAATAATAATAATTGAGATCCTTCACCATTGATGTCGCGTTGCGACCATGTACTTATGAAGTTATGGGGATATCATATGGGATATATTTCAATTCGACAACATCAAATAGAATTGAATATGTTTTAAAAATGATATATTTATTTAGTTAATATTTACTTGATTTCGGTATCCCCCCAATTCCCTTTTCCAGACAAATATGATATTGACTTAAAAAATCACAGTAAAATATTTACGTTATATTTTCCCTATGCATGAAAATATGGACAATTTACACGATTTACTTCTGCAAAATTTATAGTTAACTACATCTCATAATTCTAGGTTCAACAAACAGTGTTATTACATACATGTCATGCGTTGCGGTTGTTGGATTTCTGATCATTTTTGGTCTTTTATTGTGGAAGAATAGAGAAGCAGTGAAGAAGATGTTTGATAAACCAAAGTTTCCAAGGCTGCAGATCAGAAGTACAAGTAAAAATGGAATGGAAACGGAAAGGGGAAAATCTGTAAACCTTTATGAAGTAATCAATGAAAAATACATGATAAAGGATATTAAGGGATAGCCAGATTCTAATTAGATGAAGTTGAAACAGCAAATTAGTTTGCCCACTTGTTGGGAAACAAGAACATTTATATTTCGTTTTTTTTACTTTGTTTTTTGTTAACATGCTGTCAACATTATACCAATATTTTAAATAATTTCATACGCCAAATATACATGTAATATACTCAACTTTACCTTATGTTTACACACATAACGTTTATTCATGATCCAATAAAAGAATGCGTGAAAAATGTTTAATTACTATAATAAGTTGTCATTAGCATTTATGTTCAAAGTCGTTGGAAATGCTAATTTGACAGTCTAATGGACAAGATCAAAAGTTCAATGTAGGATAAAAACTTAATTCAAATAGTTTGGGGTGGGGGTAAAAATCGCTGCAAATTTTGTTATCCGACATCGATTTATAGATTGAAAAATTCAGATTAAAGTTCGGCCCTAACATATGTTTGGACTTTTAAAGCAAATAAAAGCCATCAAATCGTACCGAAAAGCAAATTTTTGGCCTAGAGTATTGGGGCGAAATCAATCATAGTATCTACGAAAAAACTATGTGAATTAACTTTTTTTATCCCACATTGAACTTTTGATCTCGTCCCTAAGTTGATAAACACTTTTAAAATGTGATCGAAAAAACCAAATTTTTCATTTACATTTATTGTAATACCTGGATAGTTAATTTCAAAAATTTAAAATGTATATTAGTAAAATTCACATTTTAATGTGTTACTCAAAATATTGAAAAAATATTTTTAGAAGATATTTAAAATAAATTTATGCTAAGGAACAATTATCGCAATTATTAAAATTCATCAGATTGTATTTTGTACATTTATGATATACTGCTAAAAAGTATTTAGAGATTAATTGAATTTTATTTTTCTTCAATTTCTGTATGTTTATTTAGGAAATCATAATTATTTGAAGATTTTACTTCAAAGTGGCTTGGAAGAACAACATAGCAATTGAAGGCTGGGTACACGACTTTTAAAATAATGACAATTCCGTGGAAGATTCATTTCAGTATATAATTAATATGCCAAATGCACGATATGTCTTTTCTGTTCACTGGGTGAAACATCGGATTTTATTTTACAAGGAAATACACACAATGTAATAATCTGTTAAAACCAGAAGGGGGAGCATGTATACTGGAGGTATGTGCTAAGCCAACTTAAAGATTTACTAAAATCTAGTCTCTTTCGACGTAGCCTCCGACTTTTTACATCTCTAGAGTAATTTTTGTGCTTTCATGAACTTCAGTGCTTTTTATTACCTTTAGTGCTTATTTGTTTTTAAAAGACTCCTTAAACATCCTAATGTTTTTTTTTAAAATAATTAAAGAATTAAAATAAATCTCTTTTTCATGTGTTATACATTGTCCACATTCAATTAATAAACTTTATTGGTTTTTATAGTGTTTTTATTTAATAGGTAACAAAACAATGATTTGTGTAAAATAGAAACAGAACATAAACCATACATAACCAATGGTACAGAGAAATAGTTACATATACCTAATAAAATAGAAATAAATACACTTTCATACGTACACACATACACATGCACACACGCATACTCTGAACTATACACCAACGGACAATGCGCAAAGCGCTCACACAACCGTATCTAATACTACAATGGAGCCTAGAGAACAAATGATTTGTTAATAATTCTTATAAATCTACACAGTTTTTATAGTTTAACTTTGTCTATACAGCTCATAACTTGACTGAATTTTACGACATTCTGTTTTTTGATACAAGTTACTGTCAATAAATTTTTTCCTATCATTTAAAAATACCTGACATTCCATAATAAAATGATATTCACCGATACCATTATTACATTTTGTACAGAGTCTATTTTCACGGTCAATTCCATTCCAACGGCCTGTTTCAATCATTTGTCAATAGGCAATTTGTGATTTGTAGTTCTAAATTTACAAAAAGTGTAAATATCTTTATCTTCCAGTATATTTAGAAAATTCTCAAATTCTGGCCTGCTTTTAAATAATTTGTAGTTCAGAGCTTTCGGAGAATTTTCTATTTCGGATAGCCACTCTTGTTGAAATTGGTCTGTTAATCTCAGTTTTAATGCTGAAATAAGCCAATCATAATTTGGAAAAAATTGGTTTGTCCAAATATTGGAATAGCCAGTATCGTCAAAATCTTCTTGACAAATTTTAACCACGGGAAATCAAAATGTTCGTCAACAAATAGTTTATTTTGTAATTTATAACATACATATGGTAGTTTTGTTTCTTTTCCACTCAAAAGTCTAGACCAATAGGCTATCATTCCAACTTTAATATCTATTTCCAGTGGATAAACCCGGAGTTCTCCGTAAATCATATAATTTGGCGTCGAAGATTTCAGTTTCAGCAACAACTTACAAAAACGTAACTGAACTTTTTCAAGATATCTGATATTTTTGTTAAATCCCCATATTTCTGAACCATATAATAGTATCGGCTTTACCATTTTATTAAACAGATCAATTTGACATTCTATTGATAAATTATGAATTCTTCCTTTTTTCAGAACTTCATACATTGCCTCTGTTGCCTTTCCTGTTTGTTTATTTATTGCTTTATTAAAATTCCCAGTTCTATTAAGCTGTATTCCGAGGTAATTAAATTCGTTAACAATTTCTAATTCTTTCCCATTTAGATAAAACTTTAAAGCTGTACTCTGTCTACCCCTAGAAATGACTATGACCTTTGTTTTATCTATATTTATTTTAAGTCGCCATGTGTCACAATATGCACCAAACTTATTCAAAATATCCTGTAAGCCTTCTTTGAATTCAGACATAAGCACTGTATCATCAGCATATAAAAGTACAAAAAGTTTCAAGAAGATATTAAGTTTGTCCTCTAAAATTCCAGATATTTCTGTAAGACCGGTGACATTTTCCTGTTCTAAGAAATTTTGTAAGTCTTTTAAAAATACGGCAAACAGAAAAGGTGACAAGTTTTCTCCTTGTCTCACTCCCATCTCACATGTAAAATAATCAGTTTTACTATTATTATACATAACGCATGATTTAACATCTTTATACATATAAAAAATAACATTATGTATTTTACCATTAATATGACTGAGAAGAAGTTTGTACCAAAGGGCCTCTCTCCAAACAGACTATAGCAGAATACCTGCATTAATTACTAAACAAACAACACACTAATTCTCACTTAGCCAACTTACCTTTTCAATACAAAATATAGACTGAGGATATAAGTACTATTTATACCGTGGCTTTTAAGAGTTGACATATTTGATGAAACGAGCGCTTGCTATGGCAAGCCGTCCTCGTCAAAACTATGTTTTAGCCATTTTTCGAAAAATTAACACACAGAGATTTTTAAAAACACACTGAGATTAAAAAACTTAAAAACACACACTGAGAATTAAAAATTACACACCGAGATCTCAAAAATACATACTTAGATTAAAAAAATTCAAAAATACACACTGAGAATTAAAAATTACACACTAAGATTTTGTAGGGGTGAGCAGCTGAGACATCAAGTACCCCACCCTTTTCATATATATTGTTTATCAGAAATATACTGTAACTGATTGACATATTTCCTTTTTACCTTTGAACTTTCAACTAACAAATGAGGTGACAGTTATTTTCATTGTCTTGTTACTGGCTAAAACCGCAAGGCATTGTGTAAAATGTAGACTGGTACTCGGGGGATGGGAGTCTGAAGTCTGGAGTTGAAGTGCAGTTTGTAACATTATGGAAATTATAATATTTGTAATGAAAAAAATATGGTCCAAACATGTAAATTTTTAAAATTGTTGCATATATGTATCTTAATAAAAAAAAACATTTAAGACTTGTCGCAATTAAAAAAAAAAAAAAACTGTTCCCAAATGATACAAAGTAATTCGGAGGTAATTAAGAAATTTCTTTTATCTAAACTTACAAGAAAACCATTTACCAACAATATTTTGTTGCTGACCTGATGTAATGATTATGATAATGCACTTAAATGCACGTGGGTTAAAATCCCCACTAAGATTGAATATTTGGACATGCTTATTAACATTACTTGCTATATATAGGGCAGGTATTTTGATATTTACAAAACTTTCAAAATTAAATAAAAAATTATTAATTTTTAATCAAAATACTGATGAACGAATTTTTACCACCTGTAAATGATACCTAACCCAGTAGAGGTGTGACAAATTTGATATCAGCTGCACAATATGGAATTCATAGTTGGCATATTGTAAAACAGGTATCAAGATGAAACAGCTCAACCATACCATCTCACCTTTTTTTCACGGGCTTATTAAAAAATGTTACGGATGTAGCCAACATTTTGACAAAGACAAAGGGTTCCACTACATGATTTGTTTTTAAAACGTTTTGACAATTGCGCACATACTAGTCCAAAAACAAAACAGATTAAAAAGTACAACTTCAAAATACATATTTTGATCTCAACAAAGACCATGCCAGGCGAATATGCCCTTATTTTGAAATGAGGAATGTTGTGATACATTGGGAAGTAAAAAATCAGCTTTCACCCCAACATATTAACCTTTTAGAGAAAACTGGAATACATTTGTGTAATTTTATTTATTTAGACTGTACGTTTCAAGTATAATGTATTTATTTCAGTACTTTATTCATTTTTCTTTAAATTTGATTTGATTTTATTTACTTCATTTTTTTTAAATCTGTAAAAATTGTAATGGTATGATGTCTGAAAAGTAAAGTATATGAATTTTTTTAAACAATCACGAGTATTTCTGATGTAAATTGCTTTTCATCTTTTTTTAAAAATTTTTCCTAGATAAATGAAACAGACTATAGTTTTGATACTATTATGTGATGTCCTTTTGACACATTAATAAAATAAAGCACCAAAATTTTGTAGTAATCTACCTTTCAAGATTAGAATCATGCCACGATTAACATAAAAATATATATAAAACATACCCACCTATTTGACAAATATTAAGGCGAAGTTTTTGACATACATACATTGTTCCTTTTTGATAAATCAGTAATAAGTAATTTTCAAAATAATCAAGACTCCATACTCCACTCTACAAGTTACACAATGCCAATTCAAAGTGCTGCAAGTTTTCATTGGCTCAATGTCATTTGATGGCTTTGTGGGAGGTGGAGCTTCTGCTATGGTATAACATGCATCTTGTTCATATTATACCATAGCTTAACCTGGAATTATGGAATAATATCAAGATCTGCATATTATACCATGCTTTTGTACATTCACCAGAAATAAAAGAAAAAGACCAAAGAAAATTCAGTCATTTATGTTACAACAATATTTATTACTATGCAGAGGTGTCTTGAAAGCGATTTTATATTTAAGGAGAGTGTAGGCCCGAGAACAAAATTATTTTACAGTACATTTTCATATTAGCATTAAGTCAAATTAAAAAAAAAATGCACTAATTTTGCCTTGTCTCTGGAAATACTTATTCATTTTTTGTTTCAGTGGTTTTGTTTGTTTATAATATTGTTCTTCACTATGTTTAGATGTGTAATAATGTTTCCAATTTTCAGACTGAAATTGTGAAACTGCTAATTTTTCACTGTTAATTATCCCTGCACTTCGAATGGAGTTCGGGGATATTTGTAATCGGTCCGTCTGACCGTCCGTCCGTCTGTCTGTCCGTCTAGCCGTAAGTGTGTCTGTTTGTCCGTCTGTCTATCCGTTAGATAATCTTGTCTCCAGAACTCCTCGTTCATTTTGAACTTCATGCATTTAATTTCTATACAGTATTGTCACAAACTGTATGTAGATGTGCAATAAGGTTTTAGAATTTTGATTTTCAAAAATTAGGGCTCACAGGGGGTCGATTTTCGAAAATTGGAAATTTAAACTTGTGACCTAAACTCTTCATTCATTTCTCATTTTATGCTTTTAATTTCTATACAGTTTCTATACAGTATTATCACATTTTGTATGAAGATGCGCAATAAGGTTTTCAAATTTAGATTTTAAAAAATTGGGTTCCACATGGGTCGAACTTAAAAAATTATAAGTTTAAGCTTGTGACAAAATCTTCTCATACATTTTTCATTTTATGCTTTAATTTCTATACAGTATTGTCACATACTGTATGTAGATGTGCAATAATGTTTTATAGATTTTTGATTTACAAAAACTGGCGCCCACAGGGGTCGAATTTCGAAAATTGGAATTTAAGTTTGTGACCTAAACTCCTCATTCATTTTTCACGTCATGCATTTAATTTCTATACAATATTGTCACATACTGTATCTAGATTTAATTTGTATACAGCATGTCACATACTATTTAGCAGACGTTCACGACGTCTCTGATGCATCACGCGAATTTTGAACAATGATTGATAGTTTATGAAAATTCAATCATTATAAGATAAAAATGATACAAATTCGAATCTGAATTTTATTTTTTCATCTCAGATGGGGCTAAATAAAGGCTGAAATCATATCATATCTGTTAAGCTTGTGACTTTAAACTCCTCATTTATTTTTCATTTTATGCTTTCTATGTTTTAATTTCTATATAGTATTGTCACATACTGTATGTAGATGCGCAATAAGGTTTTAGAATTTTGATTTTCAAAAATTAGGGCCCACAGGGGTCGAATTGCGAAAATTGGAAATTTAAGCTTGTGACCTGAAATCCTCATTCATTTTTAATTTCTATACAGCATGTCACATACTAAGGCCCAACATTTTTTTTATTTCCAATGTTTCCAAATTATTTTTATAATGTTAAAATGTTTCAAGTTAAATTAATTCTTTTAAACCAAGTTAATAGTGTTTTTTATTAATAATTATTCAATAAAAGTTGTTAATTAATTCTGTCACAGTGTGACAATGGAAGTTAGGATTTTTACAATATTGAGAATTGTTGTCAGTTACAATGTTGAAATAATTGTTTCCAAAATTTCACAGGGCTCAAATTTCGTGTGCTTAACGTATTTTATAATGAATTCATATTTTATAATGATAATTGATCACTTTATTCAAGAACATATTTCACGTTTTTCCAAGTTTTAAAATGTAAACAAACGTCGTCTACCAAGTTTTATCGTTTCCGACAAAAGTCGTCTGCTATAATTATTAGGGCATGTAAAAATACGTAATGTCTATTTTCAAAGCATTGCAACGCTAATAATCTTATTGGTTATACTTATTCATGTGAAGTTTATTGATATAATGTACGTTTTGTGGGAATTATTTGCAGACAGCCAAATTACAGTCTGCTACGCCATTTTTGTATTATACCGTCACTGCCTGGCAAATGGTTTTACGCTTGCCCGGTTACGTTTTTAATATTTTCTCATGTTCATACCTATTTACCTAATTTCTATATAGCCATGGCTAATAATTGGCAAGAAGCTGGCAAGCTGACATGTAATAATTAGTTCAGTAAACACAAAAGTTCATCCCAAATCCCGGCACTGCTCCTCGAGATATTTTTATAACGATTACCGCGATTGGTCAATCGGCGTCATGTGACCGAGAATTTTCCTATATAAGCGGGGGCAACTGTAAGAAATGGCGAATAGCTGCCAAGAGCGGTAAATACAAAACTAGAGCCATATCTCCAGAATTGAATTTTCGCAGAGTATTATTTATTTACAGTTAACAGAACAGTAACCAGGAAAGGTACATACATATTTCATAATAATGAAATCCTATACTCAGCAAATGGTTTCAATAAATAGTCCTTTTCCAGGAAGACCTCCAGAATAATGTATGAAAATTAAAAGTAGAAACAGCTAGCAGCTATTCCCCATCACATCGACCTATAACAGGTTTTTCCACAAATAAGGGACCGGATTAGTATTTTTCGACCATAGTTTTGTCCAGTTTTAGTGTTATAATATTCTGGATGTGCCAATTGTAATTTGGATGTGCCAGCACAATATTTTGCCAGGTGGTGGATCATAATATTTAAGAATATGTTATATTGTTATACTTTGTTCATAACAGAAAAAGAATAGATCAAAACAGATTAATAAATTATACTGCTCTGTGATTTATCTTTGTTTTACTACAAGATGGAACTGAAATTATCTAGTTGATAATTATACATACATGAAAACTTACCAAGGTTGAACAAATGGTTACTCCAATCAACTGCAGTCAAGTGTGCATGTATTGGCGATTTTGGTCTGGCAAAATTACCGTATTGGAATTCCTCCTCCCTGGATTTTATATAGTAAAATAAATACAGGCTGGATCAAATCAGAGACTTTAGAATTGGCACCCTGGCTAGTGTAAACAGAAGATGATGTCTATCCTGACAAGACCCCTGGTCCCCTTACAATATTTATATGTGCAATAAGGTTTTAGAACATTGATTTTCAAAAATTGGGGCCAACAGGGGGTCCAATTTCGAAAATTGGACATCTAAGCTTGTGACTTAAACTCCTTATACCTTTTTCCTTGTCTCTGAAAATACACATTCCTTTTGGTCCCAAAAAATAAAAAAAATAAAAAACCAAAAGACTAATAAAGGCTAGAAGTTCCTGATAGGCACAAACATAGTAAAACTCAGTTCAAAAGATGTCCGAGTCCGATGTTAAAAAAGGTAACAGAATAAACTAAGCAAAATAAAAATGATCATTATATATATATATTAACAAAGGACTACTAGTATAATATGTTTGGATGGGAATAAGGTTTTATATTTTGACTACTTACAGGGGGTGCGGGGATTACTGTTGATTTTGACAGTACAGTTTTCTAGTTTTTTTTGCTGTTGTGTTTTGTACTATCTTAAATTTAATTAAAATAATTCTACCATAATGTATTTTCTCATTTCAACAATTTATGTATAATGACCAGTCCAGTGAAAAACGAAAAAATGTCTGAGGATAGAGCTATGCATCATTGAATGTTTCCCAAAACGTTCTCGGTAAAAATTTGTACATCGTTTATATGGCTGTACCGAGACATACTACATTGTGTGGCAACTGAGCTAGTAGAGCGCCCAATTAGTGGTAATCCTGTTTCTTTCTACATAGTTTTAAGTTACATGTATGTATATATTAAACAAAAATATTACACAGTCACATTAATGGAAAGTAAATTTCAACAAAGAATAGAAAAACTATGGGTAGTAAAATCTTGAAAAAAAATCAACAAAGTCACCTGAAAAAAAATTTTTCTTGTTGTTCTTCATCTTTAAATCACATAAAATGCCTGCAAAATGGTTAAAAATAAAGTTTAAGTGAAATTCTCTTCTATAAAAGTCGATCTCATCATAAAATTAAATATACATGTAGTTTCTAACTACACAAAACAAAACAGAATAAATTTAAAGTGTTCACGTCACTGAGAGAAAGAGTATATGTCATATCTGTAGACCTTACTGTGAAAAGATCTTAAGAAACTTCCAAGGCTTCCAAGATTCTATGGGTAATTGGCGACTTTTGCATTTTTTTCAATAGGAACTAAGATTGGAAAACCCGTTCATGATAAGTGCTTTTCTGGAAGCCAGGTAATTAGCTAAAAGATGTTGATATCTATTATACAACTTTTTGAAAGCATAACACATGCAATAGAAGTTTTGTTTAGTAATCGTATTGTTTCACTCGTTAAAATTTTCTAATCTTGAGCAGGCCATCGCGAAACGTATAAGCTGTGATATTTAAAAAAAATGTATAAACCACACGATGGTGCCACAGACACTTTCTCAATTTTTATCGTCATAAATTTTAGTCTTGATTTCTCCATATTTATTTTAAGATCTTTTAAAGGTTCAGCATTTAGTGTTCGCATTAGCTTTGTTGAATAAATATCTTTGCATATTTAAGAAACCACAGGCATATCAAAAGTAAGTACATCAAGATACACAAATGTACATGCTGTTGTTGGTAAGAATATCAATTAATTTGTAATGATTCTGTATTTAAACTTCAAGGAGTGTTTTCATAACAATATAAAAATAAGTAGGCAATAAGAGGATCACAGTTTTTACCCATAGGAATTCCAATGACCTGTATACACAGTACTGCCAAAACGAACAAATATATTATCCAGCAAGAAGTTTCCTGCCTTGATCATGTCAACGCTTGTTCAACAAATGTAATTTGCATACGACCGAAAGCTTTAAAAAGTGTTACAACAAATACGATTTAAAACATAAGATTTAAAAGACCAGTTAATCATTAATTTTTTAATAAAATCTCGAGGAATTGTAGCACACAATGTACATACATGTATGCATATGATGTAGAATTTCAAATTTGAACCGATTTTCTTCATACCATATAATGTCATTTTTAATAAGTACAGAAAAAATATCCCGAGTTCCCATAATATTTTTCTGCATATTGTTTAAAAATTAATGATAAAATGGGTAAATGGCTTATGGATTCCAGGCACATATAATCTGTACCTGCTTGTCGTATACACCTCATATTATACTGTTATACTGCAAAAAAGTTTCATTGATAATAAAAGAATTTTTTAATTCTTCAAAAGAAAGAAATTTGTCCTCTTCTGATACACTGTCATTTACAAAAAATATATTATTTTTTAGGACATTTCAATAGATGGCCTTTTTCCATACACGAACAAATATCTCCGTATTCATCACATTCGCACTAAACTTAATTATACTGTTATACTGCAAAAAAGTTTCATTGATAATAAAAGAATTTTTTAATTCTTCAAAAGAAAGAAATTTGTCCTCTTCTGATACACTGTCATTTACAAAAATTATATTATTTTTAATGACATTTCAATAGATGGCCTTTTTCCATACACGAACAAATATCTCTGTATTCATCACATTCGCACTAAACTTTACTCCTTACCTCATTCAAAATAACATTCCTTTGATAAAACTTGCTTGGCTACCCCTGCTACTGGCCACACCTTTGTTGAATATAAAATAATAGCAATTGTGCTAGATGTTGGCAAACAGATTATTTAGGTCTGTTAGCAATTCTGGTAATGAGCCAGAACGTCGTTCATTCATGCAAATTAATTTTTCTAACAAAGGTCTAGATGGCATAAACCTTGGCAATATCTTGCACAAAAAAAAACGTAACATATGAAGTTCCACCTTACATGTATTTTAAAGACCAATCAGTTCCACTTATATATTATAACTATACCAAACCAATTGCAATCACTATTTTCAACCACAAAAGGGTATTGGGCGACCTCAAAATTGCTGACTTTAATTCAAAACAGCCTGATTGCCCCTGCTACTCTTCTCCACTCACTTATATTCCTGGTGGCCACGTTATTAGTGGCGACCTAAGCATCGTTATCAATACTCAATTAGAAGACATCCTTGCAAAAGGTTCCAAATTACGTGAGCCCCAGCCTATCAACTGGAAACACAACATCGAAATACTGATGGATTCAGTTGAGGACTATATATATGCCAGAAAATATGCGAAAAGAGGGAAGGAATGTGTCGAACGACATTCGAATTGGATCAGTCATTAATTCTTGCTAGCATTTGGCACCTTCGAACGTCCATGAGTTCTAAATCTGACAGCGTTTTCAACGATCCCAAGTTAGAAAAACCAGTCCTACCTTCATGACAATTATATCATTTTTCCAGCTGACAAAGCTCTAAAAAACATCGTTTTGTCTGCAAAAGACACTACATTGAGGTCTCATTATGCATAATTTCTTAACAAATTTGGTAGATTCCCCTTAAATAAGAATTATTTAACATGTGTATTCAATAATAAACGGTCATCATGTTGTTAAAACAATATCAAAATCTCCCTAACTGGTAATTATTTCGGTCATGTGATCACGCATTTGCATGTTACAGCGTATTACCAAAAACGGCCCACGGGTAAATTCAGTTTTCTCCAAAAGCATTGCAAACGCTGGAAGTGCGCAGCACTTTTCTGTTACCGGGGAATATTCAGATTTCCCACATTAAATATTACTAATATCTGTTCAGTCTATGCCCTTGTGCTTTTTGATTTTAATAAAGCCAAAATATTTTTATATTTCGTCTGGATTTTAAAGCACAAACGAGACTAAAACGTAGCCAAGAACGGAATAGATATATGTATCCGGGACGACGACGTTTGTATCGAACTAAAACGTTCTCTCACGATTATAAATTAATAATCTGCAAATTTGCTGTGAATCACCCTTTCTACTTAGTAAAAATTCTGTCGAAAAAAATGAGAGCAAAGAAAGAATGGCGATTCAATTTTTAACTTTATTTGCAAGAAATACAGCCATAGGAGTCACAGCAATACAAACTGCTAGAAATATATACGGGATATATTTCTTGAAAGCTGTTCAGTACTCCCAATCCAATCTTTGATATCATTTAAAAATAAAAAATCGTATCAGGATATACCCACAAACAGTACAATAATAAAAAATAAAATTCATACTTACAAAAATGGAAAAGGAGGGGGGGGGGGGGGGGTATTTTCATCGACCATAAGGATTTGTAAAAAAAAGTTCTGTCCTAATTATAATTTAAGAAATGTTTTACACTATTCCATACATCAATGTTTTTAATTATAATTAATAAAAAATTACAGAAATTTAATAATTGAAAAATTAATGCTCCCTTCTTGCATACTGGCAGCTGGGATTATTTGTTCCTTTTTCATATTTGATTTTGGTCGCAGTCTTTTGTGGTGCGAACTGTTGATCATCGTTTAAAATGAAAATACAGCAACCATTACCGGCATTATTTCATGTAATATTCATCAATCTTATTGATTGATATCTCTTTATTTAGTGGATATGCTCCCTAAGTACAAGTCAAGATTTTCAAAATTGAAAATTGTGTTTGTCTCATTTTCCAAATATACATATAAAAAATAGTTGAGTTTTAAAGAATTTCTCAATCACAAATGCAAGGTGAATCATTTGAATAGTTCGTATGGACCAGGAATATTTAAATTTTAGACTGTGGAGTAGTACGTTGGTGACCCCCACAGTCCTGAAAGTATATATACATCAAATTCTAACTTGCTTGACCAATCGAATTGCCCACTTTCTTTCAAATTAAATTATTGTGCTCTATTTCAAAATTTAAGGACTATCATTCAATGATATATTATTTTCTTATTGCCTTTGTTCGATTTAAAATCTGTTCTAACATGCATGAAGTAATTTTCAATCATTTGCATAGCCAATATTTGGTTGAAAAAACTTTACAACTATATTTGGTTGTATCAAATTTGGATAAACACACAATTCACACAGGAAATATTTCATTGAATCCAAATGTGAAATTACTCTGTATTTATATTGGTAGTAATATTCTATAAACCATCACCAATTGTTATGAATTAGAGAGATAATTGGGCATGACTATCTAAAAATGGATGTGAATTACTTGACCACAAAAATGAGGAAAAGGTCAGATGTCAGAAATCTATTGTACACCTTGCAATAAATACAAAGAACAAATAGAGTTGTGAGTTACCGAGAAACATACCCTATCCCAAAGACTTCATGAAAATGAAGTTGAGGTCAGGTGACCCAAATACATTAATTTTCCAAGGAAAAAAAGCCCATAATTAGTAATATATGTCCGGCATCAGTTTTCCTACTGTAGGAAAATTGTTTCTGGGACTAATTGGAACATCACAAGTTGTTTTATTTGTAGGGGATTTTTTTTTCAGTATTAAATCAGTTCAAAATTATCTAAATTCAAACTAGTGAGTATGTAACAGTAAATTTAGTCCCGTAGTAAGATATTTTCCCAGGACTTTGTTTCCTAGTAAAGTAAGTCCGTGTTTTGACAATAGATGATTTTTTCAACTCAGTTTTAAAGGCAGGAGCGAAAAGCATTAAGATTTTTGTATTGATGAGTACTTTTCATAATGAGTGTAAAAGATGTTTATATATATATATATCTTTATTCTGTCAAACCTTTGCAGCTACATTGGTATACAGACATCACACAATACAATAATATAATACAAGAACAATATAACAGAAACACACATATTATGTACACTATATACATAAAGAGGAAATGTTCATATACATGTAGGTAAGCCAGGAGATCAGACACTAGAGTTAATGAATCGTATGAAAGAGCATAGTTTCCTTAATTTTGATTTTTTTCGAAGAGACATAAGTTCTTTAAATACTAAAGTGTTAGCATTTCTATAATATTTCCTATCTATATAAAGTTTTCTCTGTTGTGACATAAAATTACATTTCAATAAATAATGGAACTCATCCCCAAAATCACTAAACTTACACAGGTGGCATACTCTGTCTTCACGTGGTACGTTATTCCAGCTTCCAACCTCGATAGGTAGTTTATGATTTGTAACTCCGAATTTACACAACGTAAATATACTACTATTATCCAAAATATCAAAATACTTTTCAAACTCAAAATTTTCTTTATGCATAAGGTAAATTAATGTCTTAGGGCTATTCTCTACATTAGCATGCCAAGTCTGTTGATACTGATCTTGAAGACAAGTTTTAATTTTATATTTTAACCACGTAACACCAGTAAAATACTGGGTTCTCCATACATAAGCGATACCACATTCATCTAAAATATTTTCTACACATTTTAACCATTTTAAGTTTATATTTGATTCATTCGTTAACTGGAAAAGTAATTTGTATGATAAATAAGATAATTTCGATTCTTTTCCTTGTAATAATTTAGCCCAAAACATAACCATTCGTAATTTAACATCCAGTTCAATAGGAAAGCGTCAAAGTTCTCCATAAATCACACAATTAGGGGTAGAAGATTTTAAATGTAGTAATAATTTGCAAAATTTCAATTGAACCTTTTCCAAAATATCATTATTTTCAAATCCTCAAATTTCACATCCATAAAGTAAAATCGGCTTTACTAGTTTATCGAATAAATCAAGCTGACATCTGATAGATAGATTATGTTTTCTAGCCTTTTTTATAACATTATACATAGCTATCATAGCTTTTTCTGATAGATGTTTTTAACAGGCTTTGAAAGTTCCAGTTCTGGAGAAAACTACTCCAAGATAATTAAACTCTTTTACTATTTCGATGTTAACACCATTAAAATTAAACGAAAGATTAGCTGGTAAGCGCCCCCTAGAAAACAACATAACTTTAATTTTTTCCACATGTACTTTCATTTTCCATTGCCTACAATACTGACTGAATATATCGATAAGCAAGATTTAATATGAAAAGGCATGATGTTGACATATCTTTATGTAAAATGAGTTTAACAATAGTCGGAAAAGGTTGTAAACTGAGCTTCACTACAGGCAGTACTGCCGTTTGTAATGTCTCTTTAAAACATTCGACATGCATTCCTCCCGGACATGAGGTTGTCGTAGAGGGTAAAGTAAAAAGGTTAAATCGAGGAATAGCAGCAGATAGAACATACCTTTTTGAACAAAAGGAGACATATTCAAGGTGTGACAAGGTGTGTGCTGCGAGGGTGCTTATAATTACTGACGGCACCAGTAAATGCATATCAAGAGTGTTCAATATCTCTGTAGAACAAGTGACAATGTATAAGAATACAGCTATTGAACAGCTTACCTTCGTCGAGAGTCCGATGCAACAAGGTACAGTCCCTCTGGAGCAGCAGTTTGCAGCTCCTGAAGGTGTAAATGATCTGGAACGAAAAACTCGGGAGCAACAGTTTGTAGCTCCTAATTTTGATGACCAAATCGACGGAAATTTAGAGCCTCACCAGAGAAAAATGTTGAAAGATCTGCTGCATGAGTATCGGGATATTTTTGCATGGCTACCCTCAGACGTAGGAAGGACAAATATTGTCAGACATCCAATTAACACTGGCATGGAGGCGCCAATAAAACGGCAGCCAAGGCGGATTCTTTTACACAAGAAAAGGGAGTTATTGGATGATATGTTAGAACGAGACATAATACGACCCTAAAATAGCCCGTGGTCAAGTCCTATTGTATTAGTGACGAAAAAAGATATAACCACGATATTTTGGGTTGACTTTCGCAAAATCAATGAAATAATTAAAAAGGATGCCTATCCAATACCTCGAATTGACGAGACATTCAATACGCTAGCAGGAGCGGGTAAGAATTTTTCATGTGTCGACATGTTTTATGGATACTGGCAAGTTCAGCTGTAAGAAGAGGACAAGGAAAAGACGGCATTTGCAACGCCTTATGGATTGTATTAATTTAATGTCATGCCCTTTGTTTTGTGTAGGGCACCTAGCCTATTTCAGACTCATGGAGAATGTTCTTAAGGGTTTCCAGTTTGAAATCCATTGACGATGTTGTAATTTTCAGTTCAATATTTGAGGAGCATGTCACAAGGCTACGGAGGGTGTTTTTGAGCGTTTTAGGAATAGTGGTCTCAAATTAAAGACTTTGGCAATTTTACAAGAGAAGTATAAGATGTCTGGGGCACATTGTATCGGACTGAGGTATTGGAACAGATCCGGATACAATTTTAGCAGTCAAGGAATGGCCACAGCCTACTAACGTTACAGAACGGAAATCCTTTATCGGCTTAGCGAGTTACTATAGAAGGTTTATAAAAGGATTTGCAGAAATTTGTGGCCTGTTGAACAAACTTTTACAAAAGACTGAGTGCTTTATGTGGTAGAAGGAATGTGAATTAGCCTTTGAAACGCTCAAGCCTGCTTTGACAAGTGCACCGATATTATCATATCCGGATGAAAATGGTACATTCACATTATATACCGATGCCAGCGGGAACAGCATAGGTGCCGTCCTCTCACAGTGTCAATGTGGTCAAGAGAAGGTGATTAGCTACGCAAGCAGAACACTTACAATAAGTGAAAGAAATTGTAGTGTCACTAAGAAGGAACTTTTATCGCTAGTTTACTTTGTCAAATATTTTAGACACTATTTTCTTGGAAAGAAATTTAGAGTTAAGCCTACTCATGGTTATGGAGTTTTCATGAGCCGGGAGATCAGATAGCTAGATGGCAGGCTTTCTTGCGTAATACGATCTTGAGATCATTCATCGTAAAGGCGTTAAGTCCTGCTCTGGAGAAGCAGATTGCAGCTCCCAGCAGATTAACTAGAGACGTGTTTGACGTAATGGATAGTGATGATGAGGATTAGGTAAATAATAGGAACGATCATCTCCCGCTAAATGACGTTTTTAATTAATGGTCAGTTTCGATGGACACGAGGACGTGTCTTTCAGAGGAGGGAGTTGTGTAACGATGTAAAATGTAAGTTCTGTTCGGCGGACGGGTTGTTAGGAAAGCGTGTTTTGGTGAAGAGCGGAAGTCAGAAACCGGTGGATTGTACAGCGTTAGTTTGACTAATTCTCTTAATTACTAATAGGCATTATTATGAATAACTGTTGGAAGGTAACCAGAATAAACGTTTTCTTACAAAGTAATGGATGCAGTCTTCATATGGATGGCCACAATTACGCAAAGGACTTTGTACTAAATTAATACGGTGCAGATATGCATTTAATGAACTGCACGAAGTGCGGAATCTGATAGGAATTATATTAAACTTTCTTTCACCAAGACCGAAATGAGAAGGAGGTTTATTAATCTGTATCTTAATATTTCTTTTGAATGAACTTATATTTCTGGAATCTTTTTTTATCAGGTTTGTAATTATTCCAATCTTTAGCAGTTGCTGGAAAGAATGACTTCAAGTCGACAATTGGAATAAGATAGTATAAAATTATTGAACATAGTTGAGGGATATAGCAATTTTATTAGTCCCGAGACATTGATGACTATTTTCCCGAAGCGTTACAGATCATACGATAATGCAATTGCTAGAGCCATAAAAGATAATTCGCCTTTAGATAAGCTCAATTTTATAAATAAGAGTCCCATCTGAGAAAAATTCATAAAAAGTTCTTTAAATATACATTTGGAATAAAGAAACGTGCCAGTAACATTGCCTCTAGATGTGATTTACTTAAAGAGTTTTATTGTCTTTCAAATGCACTACATGATCAAGGTATATACTTATGGTACTCATATGTAAATCATATTAGGTACGACGATAATATAAGAAAAACCAAAGATGAATCCAAAAACATGCAGAGCCTGTAAGAATCTCAGTAAAAAATACTATAAAAATGAACTTGAGCAAAGTTTAAGAAGTATATGACAATAAAATATCATCTCTTGATCAAAATAGTAAACTCCTTTTATTTAAACATATAAAAGCTGAATATAAACAAGAATATTATTTGATATACCCTAATCTCGATTCAAGAAAACTTATATGTAAATTTAGAATTAGTGATCATTCCCTCGCTACTGAAACTGGAAGATATAAAATTATTCCACGCCCTCAAAGTCTTTGTAACAGGTGCAAAGTTCTGGATGATGAATCCCATTTATTTCTACTTTGTAAAATAAATAATGATTTAAGACATGTCTTTTTAATGATTTAAAAGTAAGCGAAATCTTCAGGGTCCTTTGCACTTGAGGTCATTTGTTTTGGGTTAAATGTTTTATTTTATTTTATTGTGAATGTCATGATGATATTGTTGTTAATTGTGATTGTTACAATGCCTTTGACCCTCTTTTGGGTGTAATTTGTGCTTAATAATAAACAAACCTAACATTAATTCCAAAAATACAAATTAATCAACAAAGTTTGCTGTGAAGTTGCTGAATAATTACTGCATATCAAAGGGCCGTGATTTTGACATTTGTTCCGTTTAACGCCTCGGGAAATTCACCAGACTTTCAACCTGTATTTGTTGCCAAATACCATGCACAAACATGATATATATTTCTATAAAATTTTCTGCTTTATTTGAAGTCTTGTATATTTTATACAATTTAAACACTTGTTTATTTCGACAAGTTTCTTTGTTTATTATTATGTATATGTATACTGACCTCTTGTTACACACACTGTGTGTCCGAGTGTTATCAATAAATCTTACAATCTTACAATAGAAGAAAATTCGACTCATGCAAATCCGACTAAACTTGTCAAAACATTTGAGACCACATGAAAAATTCGACTCATCCGAAAATTCCATTCAAGCGAATTCGAGATAACGAGGGTCAACTCTACATGTATTATTATAATTTAAATGATAAAATCTTAGAGATTGTTAATAATAATAATAATAATAATAATAATAATAATAATAATAATAATAATAATTCTTATTATATAAATAATAATCTTAATATAAGGACTTGAATTATTTAATGATTCATTGCTGTGTTAAATACACTGTGTATGTTTCTTATTATGGATATGGACAATGAGCATTTCGTGCAATTATATATGTTTATTATTAAATCTAAATTTAAATTCTTAATTTCCAATAAATGTTTTTACCTAAAACAATATCATTGGTACAATATTACTGCAAACAATCATTTTAGAAGCCACAGAAGCTTGTATTGTTCATGCGGTTTGAATTTTCCCACTCAAAGCCAGGAATCTGGAACTGAAATCTTGAATGAGACAGACATCCTTGATAAACATGCAGTTATTAGAAACAGTTTTAAATAAGCACTACCTCAGGATTCTTAAAATTACCTACAATGAAGATTAAGTCTCTCTCATAAAGCTATTAATTTCAGTCAAAAAGATCTTATAGCGTGATGTATGCAAACAATTTTGATACAGACTGAATGATAATTTCAAACTACGAAAGCTGCATTATGAAGTAATAATTTCATTTAAATTACATTTAAAAACAACATCCAAAATATATAGATTTTATTAAGATATTTTGATATAGGGTTAAGGGAATCATGAGATGTTTGTCGTTTGAATACACTTAACACACAATCTCATTCCGTACGATGTAGTGTAGAAGATACCGAACCAACAATGCCGGAAAGGAAATCTGACAACATAATCCAGAGGACAATACCCGAACAAGACAAACCAAAAAGGAACACGACTTGCAAATAAAAGACAAAGAGAGAGACAGACGAACAAAGAACACTGCAAACCAATGCGTTGGGAATCAGGGATGGGGTCAATTACATACATGTACATAGGAAAGAAATCAATTAAATTACAATTACTTGCCCAAAACCTTCAATTAGATTACCAATGTAATTACATGTAATTAAATTACAATTACTTGTCCAAAACCTTCAATTAAATTACCAATGTAATTAAGTAAATTACAATTACTTTGCAAATGTAATTAATTATATTACAAATTACATTTGAAGAAAACATGTTATTGAACTAAAACTATATTAATGTAAAATCATGGATGCATTTTGCCTTGAACTTTCCTTTTTCAGAATTTTGAGGTATCTCAAAATACTTCAAAATGTTGGTAGCTGACATATTGTGTGTCAAACTACCATACATGTAAATGCGAAGTCATAGTGTGTGTAAAATATTTATCAATGTTTAGTGAACAGTTTACAGAGGATATTCACTTAATTGTATACATGGATGTACATATACATGACCTAAGGACACTAATTAAGACGTGTTAATCACTACGGACACAGGGTTATTTGGGCCGTCATCACGTAACAACTGCCATAGACACAATTCAAATCGGAATTTACTGATTGAGGATGAATGTGTTGTTTGAAAATTTCACACGTTTAGGTCGTTACGTTTCTTTAATTGCTGGAATTATCGACAAGTTTATACGATTCGAACCAATCCGACATGTTTCCATGTTTAGTTATTCATCTCCACTTCCGTTCTATGGATAATTGTTCAGCAAGGTCAGTTATAAGGTAACTAGAGGTAACAGGATATAATACCAATATGCCAAGTAATTATACCGCAAATGATACTATTAATAAACTAATTTCACTTCTAAATATTGAAGGAGCGGGTGGTTTTGGCTCTTTTTATATAAGCATTGAGAAGTAGGAAAATGAAATAGAGTTTATGCGCTGAATATTGCGAACTAATAATGGACCATTAATTAAGGAAACTTCATTCCACACTTGGATAAAACATAGAACCATCGGTTTTAGTGAGCTTTTAAAACGAACACACTAAATATACATACTACAAACACATAACAAGAGAAATTTTTTTAAATGAAGAGAATTGAAGAATTTCGGTTTACTTTTAAATATTGTTTCAATTTATTACAATAGATTGCTACCAATAAATCATTATTGTTATAGGAAATAGACAACAAAGTAGGACGAATTCGCTTGGAAAAGTAATATAATGTTTTTTACCCTTTGCTTTAATAGTAAAAAATATATCATCCTCCGAAAATGGTGGGATGTTCTGCCCAAGGGGTAAGAAAAGCAATCTCACTTTTTTTTATGATACTCGTGCTAATACGGATAGTTTCCTAGTAGGAGTAAAGAAACAAATCTGCAAGAAGCGGTGTACAATTGGTACCCATTGGAATACTAATGGTCTGCTGGAAAACATGTCCAACAAATTCAACAAAGATGTTATCAATTAAAATGTCCAGTGTTCTAACAATGTTTACCTCCGAGTACTTTTTGTTCGAATCAGTGTGCTTCTAGGAAAAAATCGACCTAAAACTAAACTAGAAATCTGTACTGTCGCACCCCATTGAAAGTAGTTTGGCCACTTACCTATAGTCAAAATTATAAAATCTTATTCCCATCCAAAAGTAGTAAGCAGTCATTCATTAAAGAAATAAAACCCATGTGGGTCCCTTGTAGAGAAAATCTAAATTCTAAAACCTTATTTTGTATCTACAGGTGGTATGCAACCATTCTATATAGAAATTAAATCCATAAACCAAACCCTTAAGTGAAGGAGGAGTTGATGTTGACAGACAGACGGACGGACGGACGAGAAAATCGCTATATCCCCAAACCTCCTTCGAAAGTGCGGGGATAATTGAAACTTGAAATATGTACTGTCGGAACTGAGAGTGATCCCCGCACACCGTGTAAGTAGTTGAGCCTCTTACCTATATTCAAAATTATAAAACCTTATTCCCATCCAAAAGTAGTATGCAGTCATTCTATAAAGAAATGAAATCAATCAAGAAAAATGAAAAAGCCTTAGTTCACAAGCTTTAAACTGAAAATTGATGGAATTTGACTTGAGTGAGCCCCCGGTTTAAAAATCGATATTCTAAATCCTTATATGCAACTAAGTATAGTGTAGGACAATACTATATATAAGCAAAATGAATAAATTGCAAAATGGAAGAGAACTTAATGTCACAAGCTTAAATTGAAAATTTCACATTTCGACCCCTGTGGACCCCAATTTTAGAAAATTAAAATTCTAAAACCTTAATGCACATCTGCATATGATGTTTGACAATACTGTGTATAAATTGAAAAACAAAAGACGAGTTTAGGTCACAAGCTTAAATTCCAAATTTTCGAAGTTCAACCCATGTGGGCCCCTTGTTTAGAAAATCAAAATTCTAAAACCTTATTGCGCATCTACAGGTGGTATGCAACCATTCTATATAACAGCAACAAGCAGCAGGAGCAACAGCAGCAGCGAAAACAGCGACAAGTAGCACCAAAAAACCTAAATGAGAACGCGAGTAAGGTCATGATTAGCGATAAACAGCAAAGAGCAAGAGAAAAACAGCGATGAGCAAGAGAAGAGCAGCGATGACGAACAGCAACAAGCAGCGGGAGCAGCATCAGCAGCGCAAACAGCGACAAGTAGCACCAAAAACCGAAATAAGCACGCGAGTAAGGTTATGAGTAGCGACGAACAGCCAAGAGCAAGAGAAAAACAGCCATGAGCAGTGTTGTATAAATTTCATTGCTTCGTAGTATTTTCGGGAATTTAATATATTTGACAAGCTTTCTTTTAAATCTGTTGAAATACTATTTGCTTATATTGTCCAAACTTACTATGCAAGGGATTAAATGTTTTATTTCCCGCAGTTTAAGAAAAGTGCGGCAATCTAGATCGCGATCTTTAATGTTTGAGTTGCTTAGTATTTATTCCGCGGAAATATTTGGGTGAACATGACGTCACGTTGTCCTTGACACTTTTGAACATCTTTTGGTAAGGCTGTTTGTATTTTTCCCAGAGACTTGATCTCCTGACCTTTTTGTGAAATTTGGGCTATACTTTTGGTGAAACTATTTATACTTAACTTGGAATTAATTTATTTAACCTGTATTTTATTGCGAAGTCACAGAGCGATGAAATTCGCGACTTATATACTTAAATCCAGGTTAGACTATTTTTAGAGCCCGGGGAATTTGTCCTGCATCTAAATTTGTTCATATCTAAATTGTTTAACTTGGAATTCGTTACGGGTTGGGCAATTCGCTGACAAACACTGGTTTTCTGGTTTTTAAACAATTTTATTACAGCTGTATTTGTTACATTTTGCATTGTTGATTTTATGAAGTTGTCTGTTAATGAATAAATCGTATATTTTTATATTTTCTTACTTGTGGAAAGCCATTGAAAAAAATCAAACCGCTCGGACCAGGCAAATTTCCACAATAAGCAGCAAAGAGCAAGAGAAAAACAGCGATGAGCAGCAAAGAGCAAGAGAAAAACAGCGATGAGCAACAAAGAACAAGAGAAAAACAGCGATGAGCTGCAAGAGCAAGAGAAAACAGCGATGGGTAAGAGATGAGCAGCGATGACGAACAGCAACAAGCACCAGGAGCAACAGCAGCAGCGAAAACAGTGACAAGTAGCCCCAAAAAACTGAAATGAGGACGCGAGTAAGATCCGGTTGACGTCACTGCTGGATGATCCTCCTCCTCAAATACGACTTTAGAATTGCATATATACTGCTAATCGGAAAGTTGAAGAGTCATCACGTTTGACATAAAGGTTTGTCTTTAATTGTCCCTCATTTTCTATTTCAAGAAACCAATCCATATATGAAGCGGCCTTCGATGTATCTGTAGTATGGTTAATTTCAAGCTCACTGGAGTAGATGAGGTGCAGAAAGTCATTTGTATAACGAAGTGAAATTAAAGTTTTGGGCTATATATCTGCCATAGTCAGGCAAAAATTTGACAGTATTAAAATCTAATTTTAGCAGTGTTGGGTTTGTATGTAGGCGTATATAAATGTTAAGGACTACCCTGTATCTCCGATAATGCTTCGGAAATCAACTGGATATATACATTATGTGGCTGCCATAATATTTAGACGATTAGTTGAATACTGTATTTACTGTGACTGTATGATAATAAAACATTATCATCCCATATATTGTATCAACAAATAGCTAAATCAGGTTGCCACCAAATAATAAAATTCCATCGCCACACGTATATATACATGTACCATGTTCATCCCATGAACCTCGGTCACTGAAGTTATATTCTTATATAGCAGATTTGGCCGAGTGGTCTAGGGCGCTGGACATGGTGCCAGACGAATAAGTACCATAGTGTCTCTACGGTGTAAGTTCGAGTCCCGCCATAGGCGGACAAAAATTTGACAGTATCAAAGTCTGATTTTAGTATCAAAGTCTGATTTTAGTATCAAAGTCTGATTTTAACATTGTCGGGTTACTGTTTAGGCGTGTATATATATACATATCCTAAATACTAAAGGAAGATGCTGTTTTCTTTGAGCTGTAAAAACTCTGAAACCATAACATTTTGGAAATGTTTGAGATATAACATATAATAGTGACATTCAGTAGTACCCAAGTTTGCCCTCAGAGGAATTTCTTTTTCTTACAAAACTGAGTTTTGTGTAAAAATGTTCTAAAAAAACGCCCGTCAAGGCTCAAGGGCTGTTTCCTTTTCGTACATGGAACGAAAATACTGTTTACACGGCATTAATAGTAGGTAAAATAGGTTTAAACATATGAAATTCCCTTTTTTATTTGATTCCCGTCATTGGAAACGCATGATTCAGTGTACATCTTTTAGCATTTTAATGTCTTACTGTCATTTACAGCTCAACACGTTTCCAAAATATGACCACATGGCGTGAACAAAATACACATGGTACATAATACTTTAGTCCAAATAATACTAGTCCGTCTTTGAAATTTTTTACTCGGCGTCTTTTCCATCGATTAGGGATCCAAAAGTAAAAAATGATGAAATACCCTTGAGACGTCATGATTATCTGGATTACTAAATTAACTAGAGGCTCCCAGAAGCCTGTATAGCTCACCTGATATTTTCATTTTTTCATTGCTAAAGGACCTTGAGATTAACCCCCTCCTTCCATTTTGGATGACAGATCAACACCAAAGTAACAACACTTGGTAAGCATGTCATAAGAAACATTCCTTCTATTTTTGATTTCAATCCTTTCAGTGGTTCTCTAGAAGATTTTGTATGTATTTTCCATAAAGTCCTATGTTAAACTAAGTCCCTGCTGGTGGCCATCTTGGATGGTGGATCTGCAATAAAGTAACAACACTTGGTCAGCACCTCATAAGGAACATTCATGCCATGTTAGGTTTGAATCCATTCAGCATTTTTCTAGAAGGTTTTTGTATTTCCCACAGAGTCCTATGTTAAACTAAGTCTCCTGCTTGCGACCATCTTGGACAACAGATCGACAGCAAAATTATAAATTTAGTAAAGGACCCTCATACAATCATTCAGGCATATTATCAATTCAATCTGTCAAACGGTTTAGAAGAAGTTGTTTGTATGTATTTCCAATCAGGTCCTATGTTAACTATGTTCCAAGGTGGTGAGCATCTTGGATTATCAATCGGCAACAAGTATAATTTGGTTGAAGACCATCTAAGGAACATTCCTGCAAAGTAGAAGTTCATTTGGACTTGTGGTTTCTGCCAAGAAGATTTTTGAAACACTGAGTCCTATGTCCTATGTTAATTATGTACTGCAGTGGTAGGTATCTTGGACTTCCGATCAGCATCAAAATTACAAATTTGGTACAGGATCATCATACAATCATTCAGGCATATTATTAATTCAATCTGTCAAACGGTTTCGAAGAAGAAGAAGTTGTTTGTATGTATTTCCCATAAGGTCCTATGTTAACTATGTCCGATGGTGAGAGCCATCTTGGATTTCCAGTCGACAACAAAATTACAAATTTAGTATAGGACCATCTAAGAAACATTCCTGCAAAGAAGAAGTTCATTTAGTCATGTGGTTTCTGACAAGAAGATTTTTTAAATTTCAGCCAATCAGAACACATTATTGGGCCTCGTAGCCATGTTGATTATTGGATCAGAACCAACATTAAAAATTCTGTAAAGGGACTTCCCACGAACATTGCTGCCAAGTTTGGTTCCTTTTGGTTCAGTGTTTTTTTAAGACGATTGAAATTTGAAATGTTAACGGATGGACAGAAAACCCAGAAAGACGAATGAACAAGCACAAAAAATAAACACTGAAAACTAAAAAACAATGAAAAACACAAACTCCTATAAAATCAGGAGTGAACTCAGGTGCTCCGGAAGGGTAAGCAGTTCCTGTTCCGTATACAGCACCTGTTATGAAGTTCATCAAAGTCAGTCCTGTGGTAGTCACAAATAACCACTTGGCCTATGGGACCATCGTTTGTAATTGTCTATTTGGTATCATTTTGTTTAAAATTGTGTTGAATTCTTCACATCTTTCACCAATATCATATATTTGTGCCACGTATGACTAAGTCAAATGAATGTTTCTTGATTAAGTTCATTTGAAAGTAATGAGTTAGCCTTTCTACTTAAAAAAATGAAACTTTATTAAGTACATGAACACATTTTTCTTATTGTTTCCAGGGTAAATATTTATAATTATTCTAAAAAACTTAAGTCATCCTTACTAAAATGGTGAAAAATGGTTACAAAATATTGCCAAGTTCTTTGTATCTGTGATCAAAGTTTGAAGTTGCTAAAAAGACTCACTAACTGAAATGTCCTTAGGCTCCTCTATCATGTCTATACTGTTACCGTATTAAAGTCACATGTTGTTCTGGAGTTATGTCGCCTTGTCCGTAAAAAAATCAAATGTGCACGAAAAATCACAAAATTAACAATTTTTGGGTAAATTAAAAATCGTGTAGACTTCGATGTGCTCAATATATCTTGTTAAAATTTGAAACATACTTTGTTAAGATAAGTATCTTTTAATGGTCAACTGCTAATCAATGCTAAACATATAGCTTCAACTCCTATTTTGTGTTTTAATTTAATGAAGTTTACCCTTCACCAAATGACAAACGTCAAGTAAAAAGCCTAAATGAGTGATATAATTCTGATATGTTTCAGGCTCCTTAGGGTGTCCTTTTAGACCAATGGAAATCTGTTTTTAGATTTGAATACGTGTTGATAAACAACAAAATATCAGAATATTTCAATAAAATTCATCTGTAGCCATTAAGAAAAGGAAAGCAACAGCCATTCTTTTATTTTATTCATTAATATCAATATCCATTTTTACTGACAACACCATAAAAAATGTAAGTTTTATTATTCTTTAAATGTTAGTGTAAACATGCATGATCGTAGCTATTGTCCATATTAGGAATCCTTTCCATTGTTAGGATTTTTCTCAATAACATCCCTTTCAATACCCGATTGACACAAGTTCAACAGATCAATACATACACCTTGGTTCAACCTTATTCTAAAACTATTTGTGCGATTTTATTTTGTGAAATGGTTTTCTACTAGCTTTAACAGTCAGTAGAAAACCATTGCACAAAATAAATTGCACAAATAGTTTTAGAATGAGGTGGAACCAAGGTGTATGTATTAGCCTTCTGCTAAGTCGCCATGTCTGCCCTACAGAACCCAATGAAATCGTTCTCAAAACATAAACCTTACAATAAAATCATTTTTACCCAATGCAAAATCTCGCTACGGCCTGTAGACAAACAAAACCGTATTTGGATAATGCAATATACATAATCCATATTTTGAGAGGTTACCGCACATCATTGATTCTTGTTTTTTAAACAATACATTGAAAAATCAATAAATCGTTGGAAAATGATTAATGATTAATGCTGCAGAATCAGTTTGCATAACAAGTCCCATTACCCTTACGAATTTTTCTTATTAAAATGAGGGTGGTAGAGTATACATGTACACATCTACACTTCATAACAATACACCCTACCAAATATGGAAGCAATCTGCCAAGCGGTTTCAGAGGAGATGCGTCCACAAGGTGTTGCGGACGGGATGACGGATACCAGTACCATGTCCCTCCGTTTCTTGGGGGGGGGGGGGGCACATATTTTATTCCAGGTCTGGGTATTATTATACGAAATAAAACAAATTTCATCGTGTATGGAAATATTAACCTTTTGTTCTATTTCTTGATCAATAATATTCATAAATCGTCGATCTCATCATGAACAGATAGTTACCACACATGCTGATTAATAAATGCACACAATGACCAAATAAAGTCATGTGGGCGGTTCTTCACTGTGTTCATTCAAATTTGCATCGACCTTCATTGGGAACCAAATCTAACCATACGATAAGTTATGACCCAGAGTGTGCAGTACTATGGAATTTAGACGGTGGACAAAATGCTGAACCGTGCAACATTTTTTTTCACCATCTAAATTTTCATGGTACATGTACTACAGACACAAGGTCATAACTATTTGTGTGATTTTCTAAGCAGCAATAAGAATTAAGGTATCCGGACCATAATAAGTCATGATCGAAAATTGTATCTCTTTTTGACCGTGAATGGCTGAACCAAACAATTTAAAGCTGGAAATTTATATATATATTTTTCTCAAGTTGAAACACACTTTGTTGTTTATATGCAGAGTCTGTAAAAATGATTTAGTTATATTGGCATTTCCGAAGTTTGCCGATAATTACCGAGGTCATTTCAATTGCGTTGTATGGAACATCCGGGAACTTTTGAATAATCACGTGGTCATTTATGGTCCGGATACCTTAATAGACAAACTGTAAACAATGTGTTGACCTTAGGCATTATCAAATGGTTGAAATTGAACTACAGTCAATCAAAAATACCCTTCCTTCAATATTGTCAAACTGAAAATTTACCAACAAATGTAAATTATTCATTCATTAAAAGAACTCATTCCTCCATTATAAGTCATCTTTTTGGTTTTACAATTTTAACTGCACATTTGTAAAAAATCTATTTAAACACATTAGACAGATATATATATATAGTTTACTTCTTGCAGTCTTTTCCTGTAAATCAAATACAAAGGCAAATAATATATCTGATCACCACTCAAAAACTATAATGTTTTATACACGAGAGTGTCAGGATAGATAAAAAAAAAGGGGGGGTGTTTGGGTACCTATTAAACTGGTTTAACCCCACCACTGTTCAGTGTCTGTACCAAGTCAGATTATCCTGACTCTGTCTGGTGTTATGTTTGTTATTGGTGCTCTTTAATGTTATTTTCTGTCAGTTGGGTTGATTTGATTGATTGGTATGCCATTTTTGAACTTACCTGTTATCCATTTTGCTGTTCGTGAAAGTGCTTGAACTACACTTGCCAAAAAATAAAAAGTGACAATTAAGATTTAACATGTACATTTGATTATGAATTTCCTGAGAATTTAACCTGACAAATGGAACCTGAAAATAAAATCAAGGTCATAGGATTACCACGACTGGATGACAAAGTGTCCCTATAATAAGCAACCATTAAACAAATTTTGGTTATCATGGGTAAAAGATTATTTTTATTGTTAATGCTTCTGTCAATGATATCTCAGTCTTGCCTAACACAATTTTTGTCACATGCAAAACAAAATGGACTAAAATGGCCTTTTTGTAAAAAAAATATACATCTAATGCTTACTCAAATAAATTTATCTAATGCTTCAAATAAATATTATTATTACATACATGGTTATATATAATGAAACAGACATTTAACCTGTGGGCAATAGTATACAGTTATTTAACAGTATTGATAGGGAAATGAGCCAATGTTCCGAGGGGACAAATTAAATGGATATATCTCGAAATAAACAACTGTTTTATTATACCGAAACACTTTACCGGTCAATACTTTCCAGTACTAATCACTGGTTACTATTTACCAGTGATTAGTTTCCAAAACTAATCACTGGTAAAAAAAAATAGTTAAATTAATGTCTTGATTTTTATATAGAAAAAATATACTGAGGTATAATAATATTCTATATACACCTATAATATTCTATATACACCTAACAAGTTGATGTAAATGTTTACATATTCCTGTTGACTAGCTGGTGTACATGTTTGGCTTCCTATTTCCGTATTTTTGGTTGAGTACTTCTTGTTTAATATAAGTTTGGTTTTTGGTCTTCCAAATGTTTCGATTTTAATGCTGCTGATGAGAGGTAACTCCTTGAAATGCGTTGTATACAGCATAGTATAAATTTACTATATGTAATATTAGTATCTTTGGATTGTTATTTTATTTTACAACAACAAATAATGAACTCTGTCAAAGGTGATTTTATATGATTGTAATAAACTGGTTCAAAGGAATTTAAACCACCTCAGTGCTCTCATGTTTGTTGTCTGGTAGACAGTGGTGGTTTTGATCCATATCGAGGACAAACCAAAGACAAAGAATTGATACATACTGCTTTTCCGCTTAGCACATGGCACTTAGAAGTAAGAGCAAAGACTTATCCCCTTTGAGTAAGACTGAGTCTATCTAGGATGATGTCTTCCAGCTGAATTGAAGAGTAAGCTAACATGTTAAAAATCAGGCTCAGTATGTCAGTCTAGCACAAAGCAGGATTCATTTAACATCAACATATGCATGTAATAACTGGCACTGGATGTTATACCAATAATCAATCAAAGGAATATACTAATAAAGAAAAAACAACTTATTATACAAGAAAATATTGGTCTAACAGACTTGTGTCAAAATTTGATCTTAATTCTCTCTGGATGTGTAATATCATTTCAAGCTAACTTGCATTTTAAAGTAAATTCATATTATATAAAAATCTTATGACAATGAACTAGGTAATACTATACAAGCACTTACATACAAAATATATTTTATATGTTTTACTAGCACCACTAGGTTTCATAAAAAATCCATTAAGGCAAAACAGAATATTTATGGACAGAGCAGACTACTGATCACTGTTTGATGATAAAAATCTAATTCATTTTACCTTAATATTTCTTACAAAAATGTAACCTTTGCATGAAACTGCAATTAGTAAACAAATATTTCAATGTTAGTAAAATGATTTAAAAATGTATGAGCTAAAATTGGTCTTGACAATAGATAGTCTGTTTAATGTAAAATAGTAAAAATTTAAGTGTTGCAGTCAATTTGGCTGGTTTTTCTATAGAGTTCTATGTTAAACTAAGTTCGGCTGTAGCAGCCATCTTGGTTGACAGTCCTGGTCAATTGACACATTTCTAAAAGAGAACCATCTAAGGACCATTACTGCTAAGTCTTGTTCCAACTGGATAAGTGGTTTCAGACAAGAAGATGTTTAAATGAATTTTCCCATAGGGTCCTATATCAAACTAAGTTTGGCTGTGGCGGCTATCTTGGTTGAAAATCCTGGTGATTGGACACAATTCTGAAAGAGGATCATCTAAGGACCAATGCTGCCAATTTTAGTTCCAATTAACTAAGTAGTTTTAGACGAGAAGATTTTTGAGTGAATTTCCCATATGGTTCTATGTTAACATAAGTTCGGCTGTAGCGGCCTTCTTTGTTCACAGTCCATGAAATCGGACATTTCTGAAAGAGGACCTCCTAAGGACCATATTGGTGCCAAGTCTGGTTCCAATTGGCCAAGTGATTTCAGACAAGAAGATTTTTCAATGAATTTTCCCATAGGCCCTTATATGTAAAACTAAGTTCTGTTGTGGTTGCCATCTTGGTTGACATCGGACACAATTCTGAAAGAGGACTATCTAAGCACCATTACTACCAAGTATATTTCAAATTGGCTTAGTGGTTTCAGACAGGAAGATTTTTGAGTGAACTTCCCATTGGGTCCAAAAAATCCGACAAATTTCTGAAAGCGATACTTCCAAGGACCATTGCTGCCAAGTCTGGTTCCAATTGGTCAAGTTGTTTCAGACACTGTCAAAAAGATTTTTCAATGAATTTTCCCATAGGGACCTATATGTTAAACTAAGTTCTGTTGTGTTTGCCATCTTGGTTAACAGTGCGGGTCATCGGACATATCTCTGACAGAGAACCTCCTAAGGACCATTACTGGGTCAATCAATGATTTTGGTCATATTGACTTATTTGTAGATCTTACTTTGTTGAACATTTTTGCTGTTTACAGTTTGTCTTTATCTATAATAATATTCAAGATTATAACCTAAAAGTGCAAAATTTCCTTGAAATAACAATTCAGGGGCAATAACCCAACAATGAATGACCGATTCGTCTGAAAATGTTACGCCAGGTAGATCTTGACCTGATGAATATTGTTACTTCGTCAGTTTTGCTCTAAATGCTTTAGTTTTTGAGATATAAGACAAAAACTGCAGTTTACCCCTATGTTCTATGTTTAGCAATGGCGGTCATGCAGGTTGGCAGGCGGGGTCATCGGACACATTTTTTAAACTAGATACCCGAATGATGCTAGAGGCCAAATTTGGTTCCATCTGGCCCAGAAGTTTCAGAGTAGATTTTTGGAAAAGTTAACGGACGACGACGGACGACGGACGTCAAGTGATGAGAATAGCTCACTTGACCCTTTGGGTCAGGTGAGCTAATAATAGGTCCTGGTCTGTACAGTATGCACAAAAACTTGAAATCTTATCAATAAATGTCTGTAAACAGTCAAAAGACACACACAGAGCTTTTCATTCAAGTTACTGTGCAGTATGTTAGTTTGTAATTTAAATTAAAAAAAAATGATCACAGACTGAATACCTACTGTGTGACTGGCCTTTATGTGGCATTTTCATGATAAACAGGTCCTGGTGTACATGTATGCACAATATACATTTGTACCTTTTTGTCATTTAAATAAAAATAATGATCACAGACTAAGGGACGAGATCAAAAGTTCAATGTAGGATAAAAAACTTAATTCACATGGTTTTTTCACTGACTCCCCTACCCCCCTCTTAACTTAATTTGTGAAAAATTGATTGACCAATATGGGCATATGCTTTGAGAGTATACTTTTTATATCATGTGTACTGTTTTTCCTCAACGAAATATGTATGATGGCTTCTATTTGCTTTAAAAGTCCAAACATAGTGCCGAACTTGAATCCGTATTTTAAATCCGAAAATCAATGGCGGATAACAAAACTTGCAGGGATTTTTACCCCCCCCCCCCCCCAACTATTTGAATTAAGTTTTTTATCCTACATTGAACTTTTTTATCTCGTCCCTAAGCATATTTTCCTACTGTGTGTCTCACCTTCACATGGTGTGTACATGATACATAAGGCCAAAATAAAAAAATGCAAAGTATGTGTGGGAAATTTTGGCAAATTATATTTTCAGAAGTATTGTTCTTGACAGCGATGTTCTTTTTTTTCAACCGCTACATTATTGCTGAAAACCGTCCACAAATATTGTGTAAAACCGAATAAAAACATATCAGATTGACAAAAACAACTTCTGCAATTGTGGCTAACCGGAAATAAAGGTAAATGTAATACCGGATCCGATTCTTGAACCAGATATGGCTTTTTTCGGGTTTGCCGGTCAAATAAAAAAGAGAAAAAAACTTTTGCCGACCCAGACCCAGCGTTCCCCATGACCTCTTTTACCATGGCACTCCGCCGTGGTTAAATTATCTGCGCCATGCTCAAAGATCGCCCGCCATGATTAAAATGCAAGTCCGCAATGGTTAAAAATTTAAATCATTTACTACCTTTAACCTGATAATTAGTTAATAACCAGCTTTATATTCAGCACTTCCGATGACCTCGGGGGGTATTGACAGCAGGGGAACGTCACGGGTCGTTTTACAGGTAAATTTGACTGAGTGTCATCGATCTTTTTTATTGGCATACCCTTACATGTTTTGTAAATGAATGAAATGTATTCACCACATGTTCACTGTATAAATAAAATCATACATCTACAACATGTATGACATTAGCGAACGTCAGTACTATCAGACAACAAAGTACTCTGACCTTTACGCCAAAACAAGTTCCCATTGTAAATAAATATGTCTTAAAATTTACAGAATATCAATTTTCAGCTCTGCCAAAATTCAAAAATGAATACTCTTGTACCAAAAAAAAATAGCCAGCCCCATCCTCACTCAGAATGAAATGGATGTCCAATAAGTAGTCAATGACAAAAGTCCAAGAGAAAAGACAAAGTTTAGGAAACAAACAGACATAATGACACGAAATTGTTGAAGAAGAAAAAAACTGTGCATCTCCTTACAGCAGATTTATATATTACTCTTTTCTGGTAGCCATTGCATTGCTCATCCAACAATAGTATAGGTGAACGTAAATTACAATTAAATGCACACCGGCGGCAATTCACGATACACTTCTATTATTGAGATAAACAATCCATAGTTTACCAGTAAATAGCAATATCTGATATACGGGCATAGTATCCATCTTCTCCTTAAAGACGCCTGCTGAAATTGTCGCATAAAATTAATACTGTACTATCTTTGATATAAGTTTATATTTGCAATCTCCCTCTTCAAATATTTTTTCTAACCCTGCAGCAACAATCCTGTTAACAGACCAGCTTCTCTCCACTTTTTTTACCTATCCAATACGATAATCGCGGGTTCCTTCTAGTTTATATAATATATAGTTCTGAAAAAAAATCTAAAATAGACTTGGTTATTGGTAAACGATGGAGCATTGACAGCAAAAACGTAGAGAGATGGTATGACGGCAAAAACGCAGAGATGGTATGACAAAATGTAGCAACTACATGTATGTTTATATACACATCCCAGTATATTTGCTACGTGAATCCAAGCAACAAATGAAATAAGTATTATTCAATGGGTCCGATGGAAAACCAAGATCTAAAAAGATGAAGCTTGCAGACCTGCGACTTGCCAAACATAGACAAAGATTTACTAACAATGAACTTTCTTTGATAGACAATGCTGATGCAGCTTCCCATTTGTTGCCTTAAGTGTAATTAAAGTGCTTTTCTTGAACTTTATTTAAATACTTTGACCATTATGTGTTTTAAAGGACTCATTAAACATCTGAATGTTTTTTATTCTAATAATCAAAGAATTAAGATAATGTACATTGTAACAGGGAATATTTCGGACTGTTCGTGTATTGGTGATTCTTGGGGAATAAATAGCTCACAGTTGAAATATTATAAATCCAAAGTCAGTGATAAATAAATGTACATAAAATATATAAAGTCAACACGGAAAGTCCAAGAAGATTAACGGTATCCGTAAATAGTCCTTAATTTGTATAACTTGTATGGCGTCCACACCCTTCGCCTGGTATCCAAGAACTGTCTAGCCGTCTTAAAAATGTCCCTCACAATTAAACATATGGCATGATTATAACACAAGATTAAATATATGTACACAATGGTTACTTAATTAGGAAAAGAGATAAAAGTAAAATATATAAAGTAAAGATAATTAAACTGTCTATTAATCTGTCGTCAGGCCAAATTTGTAAAGATAATTGAATTAAATCCGATAATCAATCAAGAAAATTGTACACTTATCTGCTTTCTAAAATTCATTAAAATATAAAATTTATCAATTTGAATTTCTCATTAAATTGATAAAAATGTCAAAATTTGGTAGGTTAATTTCCAAAGTTAATTATATCGGTGTCACAATAAACTGTCCTTTGTTTGAACATTTTCATGTCTTAAGTTATACATTTTCAACATTCAATTAATAAAATATATACTTATTATTTATAGTTTTATGTAATAGGTAAAAAACAATTTGATTTATGTCAAATAGAGACAGACTACATCAGAATATGTCATTAGTACATTAAAAAATTAGCATTTAATATAAAATTTCAAAATCTTGTCTAAGTGTGAAGACACCATCTGACATATGCAATTTTCTCTGATCAAACTCGTGTTGTCTGTTGGCTACTTTATGTATTATATTAAAGCTTTAACGTCTGTAACGCGACAACCACTGATACGAAAAGAATGTTTTCTTTTACAAGTTTTAGGGAAGGTGTACAGCTATTTATGAAATCCGTTATTGTTCTAAGTATTGTTAAATTATTATAAAACAAATACATGTACAAAAATGTATGTGCAAAAGCAAACTAAGATATACAAGATGTTTTTGGTTTTTTTCGTGAATTATTGAATATCACTTGTATTAAAAGGATGGTTTTTTATACAGCATATGTTTGTTCATTACTGATTTGGGGCAAAATTGTCTCGAAACCGGTTTTTTTCAAATTCCTCTTAATTCTGGACAATCAATATGTGTTAAACTGTTGTCATCATCAGACGATTTTGCGATCTTCAGTCTTTATAATCTTCGTCAGCTTTTACATAACTTGCACTCAATTTTCGACTGGCATCCAAATATCCACTAGATATATCATTATCTTCCGACTTAATTCGTTCCTTTGTGAGCCTCTGTACACTCATGTACATCGGCATCAAGTGTAATTATTGGCGGATAAGGATTTAATTATCCACTGGATCTATTTTCATCTTCCGGCTTACTTTGTTCCTTTACGTCATGAGGCTCTGTGTACTCATGTACATCAGCATCAAGCTTAATTATTGGCTGATAAGGATTTAAATATCCACTGGATCTATTTTCATCTTTCGGTTTACTTTGTTCCTTTACGTGAGGCTCTGTATAGTCATGTACATCGGCATCAATGGTAATCATTGGCTGATAAGGATTTAAATATCCACTGGATCTTTTTTCATCTTCCGGCTTACTTTGTTCCTTTACGTCATGAGACTCTGTGTACTCATGTACATCAGCATCAAGCTTAATTATTGGCTGATAATGATTTAAATATCCACTGGATCTATTTTCATCTTCCGGCTTACTTTGTTCCTTTACGTCATGAGGCTCTGTGTACTCATGTACATCAGCATCAAGCTTAATTATTGGCTGATAAGGATTTAAATATCCACTGGATCTATTTTCATCTTTCGGTTTACTTTGTTCCTTTACGTGAGGCTCTGTATAGTCATGTAGATCGGCATCAGTGGTAATCATTGGCTGATAAGGATTTAAATATCCACTGGCTCTGTTATCTTGATCACTATTTTGAAGCGGTTTCAACTCTTGTACATCGACCACGAAGACTGATTGATTTGGGTTTAAATAAGCATTACTTTTGTCCTCACTATTTCCCTCTTCCTTCTCATCTTTTAGCCGTCTGGTTTGTACGATATCTAATACGTACTGCTCACTAATTTCCGCATAATCATGTGAAAATCTGTAGGTGTCCTTCCTATTTTCTTTTTGATGATCAGGAGACGCCTTGTCGGTATTGGTGTTTGATGATAGATTTCGAGATATTTTAAATTTCTTTCGGCAAAACAAATACGCCAATAGAACACAAATAAAAAGCACCAATAGCCCAATACTTGCTGTATATATAGCTGTCTCATTTTTAAAAGAACCTGAAACGACATTAAACAAGAGGCTCACCAGAGCCTGTATCGCTCACCTGGAGTCTGGTTTTCATTGGACAATTAATCAACTATTTGACCAAGTTTGTTGCAATTGGTTCAATTGTTCAGGGAAAATTTGTTGAAGATTTATTTTTCATAAGGTTTAATGTTAAAATATGTTCCCTGATGGTGGTAGTCCTGGCAGGAAGTTGATAAAATTGACCAGGAATAAGGGTGAACCTTAAATAAATGTAACAGAACCCGACCTCAAATTACACAAACCAATAACTCCTAAATAGAATTTGGGATTCCCTTCAAAATTTCAGGGTAGGTGGATCTCAACATGGCAAACATTTTTCAAATTTACATTTCACTTCTATCTCAAATAATTTTAGAGATAAATGACAAAAAATGTTAAAATTTTGAAAATTTGACGAAAAAAGGGCAATAACTCCTAAATGGGTTTTGGAATTTCCTTCAAAATTTCTGGGTAGGTAGATCTTGTCATGCTGATCAATTTTACCCCATGCCAGATTTTCGATATCTGTAACGGTTTATGAGTTATTAGCAAAAAACAGCAATTTACGCCTATGTTCTATTTTTAGCAACAGTGGCCATGTTTTTCATCGGATCAATATAAAATGAAGATCGTTTGTGGAGGACATGTCATATATCATTCCTATGAAGCCTCGATCCAATCCGCCCAGCCATTTCAGAGGAGAAGATTTTTGAAAATCAGCCAATCAGAAACAAGAATTGCCTCTGGTGGCCATGTTTCTTGACCAATCAGAACTAAATGAGGAAACTTTGTTGAGGACCTTTCATACACCACTCATGCAAAGTTTGGTTGGAATTGGCCAAAGGGTTTCTGAGGAGAAGATGTTTGAATGAAAAGTTTACGACGGACGGACGGACGGACGACGGACGAAAAGTGATGGCAAAACCTCACATGGCCTTTGGCCAGGTGAGCTAAAAAGTTTGTTTTTTACTAAAAGCTTAGACAATTCGATTACTTTAAAGTTAGGTAAATAAACAACCAGTCAAATGTTAAGAGCTTTTTTATTCAAGCTCATCTAATCCAGACTTATTTGACCTTTCCTGTTATCCATTTTGTTGGGAATGACAAACTAACTGAATTTAGTTATTTTATTAAATTTTATTACATTTCGTACTTTTAGATTTATATAACAGTGTGTTTCAATATTCTGTAACTTAATTTCATTGCATTACTATTTTTATCTAAACCGTGTACATTTGATTTTTATAGGGGGGGGGGCTAGGATCAAATTTGAAATGAAAAGACAGGACCAGGATTTTGGCAAAATAAAAACACAGGATCACTCAGGTGTGAACAAAATTGCAGGACCTGTGTCAATTCAGTAATTGTTTTGGAAATAAAAAAAAAAGCAGGACCAAAATTTCGACAAAGAAAATAGGCATGATCAAATATTCGATCCTAGCCCCCTCCCCCTTCCCCCGTTATAAAAATCAAATGGTTGCTCCTTAAAAGTCTACTGGAGGTGTGCAGTATGTACATATCACGCTACCGCTTTTTGGTGCACCAACCAATTTGTTGTCATTTTTATGTCTTTTCATGTGCTCTCACTTGGTGCGTATTGTCTTTTAATTACTTTTTAAAATATAATTATGATTAATTCTTAATAAGTGCTAATAGAAATGAGAAAAAAAAGTATTTTCTTTATTTTTCCCTTCTTATTCAAACAAATCATTACAATCTCAACTGAAAAAAATATGAACAACAAAACTTCACAAAACACAAATTGTTATGAATCTCCCATTATATAGGTACATATAGATTTTCCTTCAGGTACGAGTGAGTTATGAAATTTCTCCACCCGAGATAGTTAAATTTTCGACTTTCAACACGCGAGTTTTTGCGAGCGTGTAAACACCTAAAATTTAACTATTGAGGGTAGTTTGTTTACATAGACGTCATTTCGGGACTTCTCTAGTTTATCGTTCCAATAACTGTAGAAAAAAAGGCGGTAATTCCCACGTAGAAATTTAATCACCGGGAAGTGGTTAAAAATATTATGTATTTTATCCCACCGATTAAACACGTCAAGAATAGGAGAAATGTATTTACAAAATTGAAATATAGTCTATAACTGACTCTCCAACCATAAATTAATGTGGTTTTAGTTTAAATAAAACGGACTATAGTACTGCATGTTCAGTGATTCCTTTCAAGTTTTTATTTATGTAACAATTTCTTAATTTGAGTAAATAAAAGTGGGAGAAACAGGATTCTCCTATTCTTGACGTGTTTAATTGGTGGGATAAAAATACATAATATTTTTAACCACTTCCCATTGATTAAATTTCTACGTGGCAATTCCCGCCGTTTTTTTCTTAAGTTATTGGAACCTTGGAACTATAAACTAGAGAAGTCCCGAAATGACGTCAATGTAAACAAACTACATAGCAACGACATTTTCTTGAGTTTTTTGTCGAAAGTCATAGGAGAAACAGATTCTCCTTCAATTAACTCGAGAGTGTTGAAAATCTAAAATTTAACTATCTCAGGTGGAGAAATTCCATAACTCACTCGTACCTGAAGGATAATCTATATTTATATTACTGGTGCCATAATTAATATAACCAGATGCTCTCAAGAGCCTGTATCGCTCACCTGATATATCAAAAACAAATTTTGTAGAAAACTCTCTGTTTGTATATATTTCCCATAAGGTTCTGTGTTAAACTATGTTCCCCGGTGGCGGCATCTTGGATTTCGGATTGGCACCAAAAACTCAAAACTTATAGGGGACCACCCTAGTATCATTTCTACATGATCTGGTTTCTATCTGTGAGATGGTTCCTGAGAAGAAGATGTTTGTATGTATTTCCCATAGGGTTTTATGTTAAACTATGTTCTATGTTCCATTGGGGTGGCCATCTTGGATTTCAGATCAGCACCAAAAACTCAAAATTAGTAGAGGATCACCCTAGTATCATTTGTGCATGATTTGGTATGTTTGTGTGAGACGGTTTTTGAGAAGAAACTATTCGTATGTATTCCCCATAGGGTTCTATGTTAAACTATGTAACATGGTGGTGGCCATCTTGGATTTCAGAACACCACCAAAACCTCAAAATTAGTAGAGGACATCCTAGTATCATTTGTGCATGATTTGGTCTAAATGTATGAAACAGTTTCTGAGAAGAAGCTGTTTGTATGTATTTCCCATAGGAATTTCTGTTAAACTATGTTCCACGGTGGCAGCCATCTTGGATTTCGGATCCGCACCAAAAACTCTAAATTAGTAGAGGACCATCTAAGGAACATTCCCACAATATCACAATCTGCCAAGCGGTTTCTCAAGAGAAGATTTTTGAAATTTCAGCTGATCAGAACGCATTATTGGCCCTGGCAGCTATGTTGAATTTCCGATCCGCATCAAAAACTCAAACTCTGTAAAGTACCGCCCAATGAACATTCCTGCCAACTGTCGTTGCAATGGGCCAAGTGGTTTTAGAGAATAAGTTTAAAATTTGAAAAGTTTACAGACGACAACAACGGCCACTACGGTGACGGGTGCACAGTGATGACAATACATCAGATGACCCTTTGGGTCAGGTGAGCTAAAAATGGCTTGCAATGAGTTTCACGTGTAAAGTGGGATTATCTCTCGCTGATATCGCTGAGATATATATTTCTTCTTTTTAAAGAAGTTTTCAATTGAATGCTGAATCTAGAGTTAAATATAAACCAGATCAACATATTTTAAGTGCAAAGTTTATTGAAGGGCGTGTAAGTGTATAACTATAAGTAGAATTATACGATTGGCCAATTATATTATAATAAATGTAAATTTATTGAAATATATTATTCGATTTGTGTAAAGTAAATATCTAACAAAAATCTTTATAAGTACGGGTATACGTCCAAGGGGGATAACTCTATTTCATTTTAAAAGGAACCTGACAGGGCATTAAGGCAGACAGTCTATTCTTCCTGTGCCTAGTGTAAAATTTTACTATTACACTTACATGCCCTTCAAGACGGTTTAGATAAAAATGGTAATGTAATAAAATTAAGTTACAGAATATTGAAACACACTGTTTCTATATAAATCTAAAATTACGAAATGTAATAAAAACAAATACAAATACAAAAGTTTTATTAAACATTGGTACATTACAAACACAATATCAACATTAACAAAGTTATATCTGTGTGCATTTATCCAGTCCGCATTTTTGTACACTATACTAACTAATAACCATGTTAAGATGTTTTATCCAATATTGAATCTATTTTAAAATGTTATTATGGATTTAATATCTATACATTGTATGTGGAAGAAATCATTTTATTTTGATATTTCCAATAAACTAGTCTTAGTCTTAGTAATAAGAATACCTCTCTGGAAAGAATAAAAGTAACTAAATAAATATATAACAAGAGACAAACGTGTACTTGTTTTATGTTATGTGTTACGGCCAGAAATCACCTTTAAATTGTAGCCAACAAAAGACACAGAATCAATAATAAAATTTAACAAGATTTATTATACACAAGTTTACAAGAAATATTATACAAAATGAAATGTCAACTTAACTGTTTAAGTATATGTCCGATCCTTTTGACTTTTCTTTACCCGGAATTCTTCTCGCCACTGTTGCGGGAATCCAAGCAGAATATTATGTCCAATCAGTCACAATCTAGTATGATGTGTGTAACGTAAATAAAAGTGTGTCAGTCCAACATCTCAGAACACAAGAATGTTAATGTCTGATCTGATCTGAAAGTCTAACTTTAATGTCCGTATATATACAGTTGTTACGGAAATGTCCAGAAGACTGTAGACGGGAAACTTGTAGAAACTGTAGAACGGAAACTTCTAGAATACGGTAGAAGTTTGAATTACACATCGTATATTATGATCATTCAAGAATTATTATGTAAGTCGAATAGAAAGTTCTAATCATTCCATCAGTATCTATGATTGTTCCAGTGATTTCTAAACTGCACAGTTATAACATTATTTGGTAAACAACTATAAGTATTATGTAAGCATATTATACATGTTATAAGGCCACACAAAACAAATTAGGCCACGATAAATAAATATAATAATTACAATATCATAACATATCTCAGCGGTTTTAAAAGCTCACTAGAGCTTATGTTTTTGTGTGTTTGTAATGTACTGGCGTTAAATAAAGCTTTTGTATTTGTATTTGTAGCTTGTGAAACATACAGACAACGTTGAAAGTGCAAGATGGAGAAATCTCAGACACCCGAGCGAAAGATTTCAAACGTTGGGTTCTGAGATTTCTGTGCCTTGTACTTGTACTGGGGTTGATTCTTTTCCTTACCCCTTCAATTTTCCAATCTAAATTAATTTACTAAGTAGGATTGTAACTGAATTTTTATTTTGGGGAGTTACTTTCCTTTTTATAATGCCATAAAAAAAATGGAATGTGCTTCCGGGTGAGTTGGTTTGTCGGAGAGTTATTTTAGCGTAATTAATTGCAATTCTGTTTGTAATATGACTTTGGAAGAAAACTTTAAGCTTCAAAATATTCTTATTCATCATCATAACAATAAAGGAAAGGGGAGGGGGGTTTATGGCGATCTCAATAAAAGGCACGTGATTTTCTGCATTGTTCATTAAAAGTGCAAATCCGTCTACGGGCAGTCCACAGTGTGGGAACGGAACTGTACGTGTTTTGACAATTTGGTCGCTCGGGAGACAGTCAAGCGAGGGCTCGTCACTTACTTGGAAAACAAGTTGTAGAATGTAAGGTTTGATTTACGCACATTCTACTATAGGGAGTTCAATTTGTGTAATGAAAAAATTTTACATGCAAAAATACACTAATCGAATTATGAAAACGACATATATATTCAAAGATTATCCTTTAATCCGTGGAGCTCCGAGTAAATAGACCAAACAGTCATACAACAACGAGACAATTTGCCAAAAAAACATACTAAAGCAAATCGTTAGTACAATATTTTTAGCATTTAACATTTTGGTGATATATAGTCCTACCTCCATGGAAATTTAATTGCCATTGTCCTTGTGGTATTTAAATAAAGTCCACGTCCAAGGTATTTTATTGACTGTACAACCACTTGCTCTCTTACTGTACAATCACTTGGGCCTTTACTGTACAATCGCTTGGACAAATTAAAAAAAAACATTGTATGTGCATTGTATTGATTCTTCCTTGTATTCATTGATGAACAATTCGTTATCGTAGCTTCTGTCATTTTTTTAGCTTATTAAGCTATCCACGGCAAGTATGGGGTACTCATATCAGAACCGTTATTCAAAATGGAACAGTATAAAAGACAGAGTACTTAAAATAAACACACATTTTGATAAAAAGAATAGAAATAGAATAGTCAAACATTCATTTTAAAGACTATCAACGCAAACCTAATAATGATCAGTAAAACAGGCGAGGCATATTTGAATGAGCTCTTAAAATTTAAGTTCCACCCGATCAGTTTAACAAAAATCTACTAACACCTACAAAAAAAAAGAATAAATTCAATTTTTTTTTTCAGACACTATTTTTGTTGGATTTTCAAAAAAAACCACTGACATTTTAATGTGACGACCATTTTAGTTTCTTGGGATGGGCTTGTATTATATTTTACAGCAGGAAAATTCACGGCTGTATAAAAGCACTTTACAAACCAAGTTAGTAATTATCCCCGCACTTTTGAAGAAAGTTCGGGGATGTACAAAATGTAGCGATTGTCTCCTGCTGTCCATCCGTCCGTCCGTCACACTTTCTTGTGACATCAACTCCTTCACTTTTGGGTTTAGGAATTTAATTTCTATATAGAATAGATGCACACCACCTGTAGATGCGCAATAAGATTTTAGAATTTTTATTTTCTAAATAAGGGGCCCACATGGGTTGAACTTCGAAAATTTGGAATTCAAGCTTCTGACCAAAACTCGTCTTTCATCTTTTAATTTATGCATTTTATTTCTATACTGTATTGTCAAACACCATATGCAGATGTGCAATAAGGTTTTACAATTTTAATTTTCTAAAATGGGGGCCCACAGGGGTCGAAATTTGAAATTTGAAATTTAAGTTAGTGACCTTAAACCTCTCTTTCATTTTTGCAATTTATTCATTTTGCTTATATAGAGTATTGTCCTACTCTATAGAATATCGACTTTTAAACCGGGGGATCAATCAGGTCAAATTTAAAAAATTATCAGTTCAAGATTGTGAACTAAGGTTTTTTTTCTTTCATTTGGTTTATTGATTTAATTTCTTTATAGAATGACTTTTTTTCATACTATTTTTGGATGGGAATTAGGTTTTATATTTTTGACTATAGGTAAGTGGTCCAACTACTTACAGGGAGTGCAGGGATCACTGTCGATTCCGACAGTACAGATTTCTGGTTGACACTACCGACCTAACAAATGATGATATGCCACCAAAGTATAGTTTTAAAGCAATTCATTTTTATTTTTATGTGTATATATATATATATCAATGTTAAATTTGATGAAAAACTATACACAAAGTCTTATCATAAGGTTAATATTTTTGAAAAGTCAATATAAAAGCAAAATAACATTACCATATGTACAAATTGGGTCGGAGCTTTTCGTTTTATTTCAATATTTACATTGCTTTCCTGCCTTAAGAATCTTTTCTGCCCCCCCCCCCCCCCCAATGTGTTTTTTTTAATGACAGGTATGCACGTTTATTCATTTGCATTTGAAGTAAGTCACAAGAATTATAGAAATTGAAATACTTAGCCTTGCGACTATTGAAATTATCTCAAATGGCGGAGCCCCGCTTGACAGACTCCCGAATAACCAAAATATAACAAAACCGTACAGTTCCGTTCTCACACTGTGCACTGCGACTGTTTAGTATTTATCGTGGCGTCAAGTCCAACAACGCTAATAAAATCGTTTTTTTTTTAATTCGCATACGGTAGTAGCGTACTACTAGGCTTCACTGTGCAGTCATATGAACAGGCAGTTTTTTTTTAAAATTATTTCAGGGTGACATTGGACAGTGCAATCTGTTTCCGCGATACATGTGCAACCCTACTAAAATGTATGGAAGTGGGGGTTGATCTACATCACGGACACAGATTATACTGTCATATCTCGCCATGAAATAATTTTTTACCGGGCAGAAAAGAATTCAAAAACTCGGGGCAAACCATTTTCCGATAACTTTTGTGGTCATTTTTACCACTTGTATTTATCGTAAAAGTAGAATTTGATAATTTCTTAATGGCCAAGGCCAATTTCTTTGTAAAATTTCTTTGCACTTTAATGCGAATCTTTATTTCGTAAAGTATTGCAATGAAACGCATAACAAATTATATATAATATAGGCTTTTTACTTCACGTTTTTCATTAAGTCAAAGGTAAAGTTCATTAAATTAAAACACAAAACAGGAGTTGAAGCTATATGTTTAGCATTGATTAGCAGTTGACCATTAAAAGATACTTAATAACAAAATATTTTTCAAATTTTAACAAGATATATGAGCACATCGAAGTCGACACGTTTTTTAATTTGCCCGAAAATTGCTAATTTTGTAATTATTCGTGCATATTTAATTTTGTACGGACAAAGCGACATAATTCCAGAACAACATCTATCTGACTTTATTAAGGTAACAATATAGAGGAGCCTAAGGAAATTTCAGTCTAGTGAGTCTTTTTAGCAACTTCAAACTTTGATCACAGATATAAAAAACTTGGCAATATTTTGTAACGATTTATCACCATTTTAGTAACGATGATTTAAGTTTTTTTAGAATACTTATGAATATTTACACTCGAATAAATGAGAAAAATGTGTTCATGTTTAAACTTATTAATAAAGTTTCATTTTTTAAGTATAAAGGCTATATAATACATAGTCATTGTCGGGAAATATAAAATTTATGTCATCAATGTATAGATAGGGGCACAGAAGGTAATCAAGAGAAATATTTGACACAGAACGTTTAATCATTTCTAACCATTTCCAAAACTTAAATTGAGCACGCATTACGTCGTATTTTCAAGTTTAAATCTTGTGGTTAGACTAAAAAGTTTTGTTTGTCGTAACTTATAGCTCGTGCTGTTTACTATTTTCTTCTCGTAATAAAATACTTTACAGGTGAGTAACCAATTCTTGGCGAAAGCGTGGATAGTAACAAGAGTGGACACACAAAAATGTCTCGCCTGTCGTGTATTTCTAATGAAAGTTAATGCTATCAGACATATTATAAATTTTAAGCTGTAAATAATGAGATAATGTCAATGCTGCTGATGCCTGTATGAACGCTAAAGCTGCTGTCAGGCCTGCTGAAGACGACTATAATAGTGTCTTCATACAACTAATTGTATAGGTTATTATTCGCTATATGAAGACATGCTGGATAACTGTGGTTAAGAGTGAAATAACTTTAATAGTGATATACCATTGATATTGATTATTGTAACTAAAGATGGCAGTGAACAATGATAGTATGATTGTTATATTTTAATACAAGAAGAATATTTAAACACAAGCTTTTGAAGGTGCTGAAAAGTGATAAAGTTACATCTGTAGTAAGTTATGAAAACATTAAAAATACTGAAAAAGAAAGTTATAATTATCAACTGTTACTGAAAGAGAACAATTTTCTTGATACCGGATGCACCACCAATGCTGCTTATTTTTCAACAAATATAGTCCAAACCACAAAAACTTAACATTGAGCAATGAACTATGAAAATCAGGTCAAGGTCAAATAAAACCTGCCAGACTGACATGTTCATCGTAAAATATTTACATACACCAAATATAGTTTACCTATTACATATATTTTTATAAAAAATACCAAAACACAAAAACTTAACTTTAACCACAGAACCTTATAAATCATGTCAAGGTCAGATGACACCTGTCAGTTGGACATGTACACCTTACAATCAATCCATACACTAAAACATAGTAGACCTATTGCATAAAGTATTCGAAAAAAAGAGCAAAACACAAAAACTTAACTATAACCACAGAACCATGAAAATGAGGTCAAGGTCAGATGACACATGTCAGTTGGACATGCACTCCTTACAATCCTTCCATACACCAAATTTAGTAGACCTATTGCATACAGTATTCGAAAAACAGGCCAAAACACAAAAACTGAACTATAACCACTGAACCATGAAAATGAGGTCAAGGTCAGATGACACCTGCAGTTGCACATGTACACCTTACAATCCTTCCATACACCAAATATAGTAGACCTATTGCATACAGTATTCGAAAAATACGCCAAAACACAAAAACTTAACTATAACCACTGAACCATGAAAATGAGGTCAAGGTCAGATGACACCTGCCAGTTGGACATGTACACCTTACAATCCTTCCATACACCAAATATAGTAGACCTATTGCATACAGTATTCGAAAAATACGCCAAAACACAAAAACTTAACTATAACCACTGAACCATGAAAATGAGGTCAAGGTCAGATGACACATGCCAGTTGGTCATGTACACCTTACAATCCTTCCATACACCAAATATACTATACCTATTGCTTATAGTATCTGAGATATGGACTTGACCACCAAAACTTAACCTTGTTCAGTGCTCCTTGAAATGGGGTCGAGCGAGGTCAATTAAAAACTGTCTGACGGGGATGAGGACCTTGTAAGGTACGCACATACCAAATATAGTTATCCTATTACTCATAATAAGAGAGAAATTAACATTACAAAAAATCTTAACTTTTTTTAAAGTAGTCACTGAACCATGAAATTGAGGTCAAGGACAATGTACATATGACAGACGGAAACTTCGTAACATAAGGCATCTATATACAAAGTATAAAGCATCCAGGTCTTCCACCTTCTAAAATATAAAGCTTTTAAGAACAAGTTAGTTAACGCCGCCGCCGGATCACTATCCCTATGTCGAGCTTTCTGCGACTTAAGTCGCAGGCTCGACAAAAACGCGGGCTATACTACAAGCCATTTATGGTAATTGTTATTGCTCTCTACAACACACAGAAAATCTCGTGCAAAAACAATCCTTTTATGTTGATGGCCACCACCCACATTTGGATACGTCACTAATTCGGAGCTTTGCAGCATTTTTTTGTGCGATAATAAATGAAACATGCTTCTAGGAGCGTTGATTTTCCGGATAGTGATTTTATTGTATTTGATTGCGATTTTATCTGTTATATGATTTTCAACGAAATATTTAAGCTGCTAAATATTTTTACTCAGAATAATAAAAACAAAGGAAGGGCGAACCCACTTTAGAAATCGATATACAAGCATTTTTTTGCGGGAAAAGGACGTGTAGATTTTTTACCCACCCATTTACGAGACAGAAATATCTCATTCTCTGAAAATGAAGGACTGCTCTATTCAAGAGATGGGAAAGACTGGTCTTTTTAGGAATAACCAGTCTGCTCTTCACGTGTCTAGTGTGGTGAAGTCAACACTCAGTCAAGTTACACGCGACATACAATGTGTTTTATAAACCAATAAGTAGCTTCAAAATAACTGTATTTTCTATGTCCAAAAGCCAAATCAGCTTACTTTCATAATCAAGGTTTTTGAAATTGTTATAATTCTGATCAATTGTTTGTAAAAGGTATCAATGTTAAAAATTAATAATTTAAGTGTTCTACAAAGTATAAACATCAAAATATATATATTTTCCGAATTTTGAATTCAATCAACCTTATATAAGGTACTTTTCTTCGTCAAAAGAAATTTCCCTTAATATATTTTTTTCTGTTCACATACCATCATAAACATACCTTCAGATTTTTAATATTTACTTTTTATGAACGGATTCAGTCTTGCTTGGGGTTTCCAAAAAATTAACATCTTTGTTATTGCCTCATGCTGTTAAACAAGGCCACATTGGACGACACATGGGGTAATTTTAACTTCTTTTTTAATTATTTTGCATTTGGGTTTTTCGGCTTTTGTCTTTTATTTATTTTGGCGACATAACCCTTTTAACTACCGACCATTTCCACTTATTTTCCTTGTATTTTAATCCCGGTAGTAGCTACGCAAGAATAAATCTTTTTTGTAACCACTCATGTGCATAATGTTTCGAATTTCAATATCAGCATCGTTCATACCTTGAACAGCCGTAGAATCTACATGTAAGCAATGTGCGGTTTAAGTGTTTGTACATGTACATTTAGTATTTTTGGATATCAGTCTCGTGAATTGATACTTCTTTATATAGTATTATAGATATATTGGTGTAACGGGAAGATAGTACTTGTTTGGAGTTGTGGTGCATCTGGATTTGTTTTCGAAATAAACGACAAGAAGGATTTCACAAGACATGAATCACCCGCACATTGCGGCACTACACACATTCGCTTTTCCTAATGATTATCGACTGTACAAATGCCACTTTTGTTTTGTTTTATTTCAATATATTTCATTTTTTATTTGATTTGATTAAATTTTGCTTTGTTTGTTTCATCTGTCAAACAAACATATTCGTTGATTTTTTTATCGTTTTTTAAACAAAGGAATTCAGTTTTGATTGTCGTGATATTCTAATTTACTGGAACAAAATGGGCGGCTATTAGAACGCATGTACGGAATCTCAACACAACAGGGTCGATTTCATCATAAAGATGAGTTCAATTTTTTCTTAAATCTGCAGTAGGAATAATCTCTTTATGCTTTGTTTGAAGGAACAAACTTGCTGAATTGTTCGTAATTCTTTTCCGCCAACATTTAGATACCTCCCAAGTTTTGAAGGTTTCTGTTAATTGCGGAGCGAATATATTCATAAGATATTTATTGTATTCGACTGCTGCTTGTTCTACAATCATTTGTTTTGTTATTTTTATTTTTGGGTGTAGCTTTTGCATAAAATCTTCATTTTTTTGTCAATTTCTTCAGCTGGTATTAATGATAAATCAGTCACCTCGCCTGTAGACTCTACACTCAATTCGGAAAAATATAAGAACGTATTGTTTTTAGTACATGTATCTATTTGGTTTAAATTATTACTCACCTTTTCTATTTTTGTTATGGATAAAAAATAAAAAGGAATTTATTTTACAAAAATAAACTGTCTAGATGAGCTACATTTGTGTATTCAATTTGTAACAAGGCCTAAATAGCTTAATAAAAGATTGATCGCACAGATATGCATGGATGAAGAAAAGTAAGGAAAAATATACAGTTCATCATAAATTGTATGGAATCATGCGCATATCTTAAATGTGAACTCTAGTGAGATGCTGCGCCTCCATACTTGATAACACTGATCCCTTGTTATTTAGTTGCTGTTTAAGTTGTAGCACTCTGTGGTTGATGCAGATATACTTTCTTCATTTTATGTGGTCGAACTACAGTACTCTAGATGAATGCCGGATAATTGTAATTTCATCGATGGCTTGAATTTTTTAAGATGTTTTGAGTAAACTGTAAATATTTGGGTGAGCATACCGGATTCGCTTCTTTATCTCGTTAAGCCAGTCCTTGGGATGACTGGTGTTCTTGGCCCTCTGGTTTTTGTACTGGTTCTAAAGGTATCTGTTTCCTTCGATCCAGTTTGTTGTTATGTTATCGGCGAATTGATTTAATTTTTTTTTTTTTGAAAAGCATTTATTAATCACTAAACATATGACAAAATGTATTTTTTTGAGATTTTTTTCCAGCTAACATATAAATCTTTACATTATGCTACATCATAATTGTCAGATATTTCACTCCCCCCTCCCTTTTTGCCTCTAGTATATAATTTATATTATTAATGTTTACATAAACGTTTTTAAATTTTCCTGATTGTCCATCGTTTTCAATGTATTTTACAGTACTGTAAGTGGGACCATTGAAAATACAATAATATTCAAGTGTGTGACAATCAGGATGTAATCGCTATATCCTTAAATATGGAGATTTTAACACACTGGAGTACTTGAACAAATGTAGGTTCAACAACGGTATTGAAGGGATTCAAAGATGGTTGGTCGTCCAAGCGCCAATCATCATGATCATAACGCATAAAAATTTCAGTTAACACGCAAATCGCACGTTATACGATTTCCGATCGGTCACGTGGTTTAAAAAAAAATTGTAGAATACATACAGAAAATCATGAAACGAATAAAAAATATTATACCGGAATGTGAATATTTGTACATAGTCAATCTCGATTGTTCATAAAAAAAGACGTGTTTATTTATATAAATTGTTTATGTATGATCATCTAAACCGGCGGACCTTCGTTTGAAAAGAGAAAAAAAAAGATTTTGAATCTGAGAAAAAAAGGGTGTAAAATCTGTAGCAAATGTCCGAAACATACAAAGCCCCGAAGGGGACATGACAAGAAAAAAAATATATCGTTATCTCGATTTATTATATCGTTATTTCAATTTATTGTATCGTTATCTCGATTTATGATATCGTTATCTCGATTTATTATTATCGTTATCTCGATTTATGATATTGTTATCTCAATTTATTATATCGTTATCTCGATTTATATATCGTTATCTCGGTTTATTATATTGTTATTTCGATGCAATATTGTTAGTTAAATACGTGTCCACTACCAATCCAACCCAATTAAGTTCACCATCAACAGATAATGTTTAAGTCATCATTTATAATCTATAATTCCAATACTAATAGTCGAGAAAATCATTGAGTAGTTGTTCAGTGTTTCTGTATAGGTTTACGAACCAAGGCATATCCTCATCAGCCGCCCCTAGCCTTTAATTCATAAAGAAGGCGTGTTTAAAAGAATTCTACTTTTATGTAGATAATTTATTTAAGTGTAGCTGATGTGAGATAATCTTTAATATTTTATGTCTTATATATGCAATAATAGGCGGTCTATTAAAGATTCTGTTGCTCTCTTCGTCATTTTGGATATAATACCAACGCTTCCTGATAGCACTTCCTTATTGCCGAAGAGTCGGGTTATATTTTGTTGTAACAAGAAAGTATGACGGACTGATGGACGTAGACAATCGCAATATTTCCGAAGTTTCTTCGAATGTGCGGGAATACAGAGTCAGTTTATTCCTTAACTATCATCATGTCACATTGGTAGTACGAATTGTTTTGTTGTTTTGATATTTTTAATTGATTTGTAAATGTATAATGAAGAATAATTTGAGTTCAAACACAATATATTTGATGTCTCAAAATATTCAATTAAATATTCAATTTAAAAAATTGTAAACGTTATAAAATATAACTTTATACATTAAAACATCACGATTCTATGGAATAATGTATGTTATGACAGTGTGTTTGTAGAGTAAAAATAATATTTTGAAATGAAATATATTTTCATTTTAATGAAATTGATTAAAAACCAACGATCAAGTATCCGTTGACAAAGCTCATTACAATAAAAAAACAGAATTAAAAATTGTGACCACCCATTAGTACAACTAATAAAGAATGAAAGTACTCTTTCTTTTTGGTACAATTCACAAATATTCCTGATAAATAACATTTTTCCAGTAAATAAAGTGAATACAAAATTATTTTTCATTTGTTCTTTTTTGCTTTATTCTATTTTATTTTGTTTCAATCTTATACATCATGTATGTTGACTAAATTTGTTACATTTGAACAATTACAGTATTACTATAATTGTATATTAATATTTTTTCTGTGAATCATTGTTCAGCATTCAATTTACAAATTTCATTTCCTGACACGTTGTTGGAAATACGTATAAATCAAAAACATACACAAGGGTTTACAAATACGCACTATTAATTAAAATTTAGAAATTTATTAGTTATGAGAAATATATCAGGTAAAGTCAAAATTGGTTAGATTTTAAAATCAGATTGAACTATTTGAACTAGATGCACCCGTAAATTTTAACGGAAAAAGTTAAAGTATATGTTCAAACGCAACGTGTGATACCTTTGACCCTCAGAGTTAAGCAAAAGACTCATTGGTAATAAATTCAATTTTTTATTGATTAAATCCAAATAAAGGATTATTATCAATGACAATACAAACATAATATAATAACAACCACAAAAAATTATAATTACATACAAAATATCCTGATCTGACTGAGGGGCACCATTTAAACATTATATATGCATAACTTAAAAATACTTCATTAACATACATTACTACATTTGCTAAATTTTCCCTTGAGCTAAAGCATTTCGTTTAATATACATTTGGCTAATATTTTTTAAATACGTCATAGTCATTATCATGAAAAATAAAATGAAATTTCTCTGTGTCAGATATTTCTGAAAATAATGGAGAAATAAATGTTAGCTTTTCAAAAAACTGAAACACGCTCAGAAAGTGCAGAGCATTATATATTATTATTATTATTATAGGATAAATAAATATAAATACAAGTGGGATGTTTATTTTTCTCTGGAAATCTTGACTTTTCGCGTATTAAAGGTTTAAATCTACATTACTAGTATGTATACCAATATGAAACACGATGAAATAATGAGTGCTGTTGACAGATCATGGCCTAGACTAATGAAGCACAGATTCGAGATACCTTCACCACTTAAGAAAATTACGCTTGACATAATCAATTTTATTCTTCAAAACAACGAATTCGAATTCAATGGTATAATGTATAGACACAAAATAGGGGTACAAATAAGTGCTCCAATCTCTTCCAGTCTTACTGGTTTACGCATGTTTGAAATAATAACACATATAATTGAATTGAACATACATTCAGACAAAATAATCTTGCTGTCTGTGTATCGAGACGACGTCGATTTCATTATTTCAAATGGTAACAAAGAGGAATTACGTCAATTTTTTGGAGATAGCGAATACTGTGCATTCATTAATAAAGTTTGGATTTGAAGTATCAGACCATGGTTTGGAAATTCTTAGATGTAACTGTATTTAAATGATATATGTTTCGAAATACACATATTTTAGATTTTAAGTTATATTGAAAACCTACGGAAAACTTCAAGTCATTACTTACATAAATTATCAGCACACCCATCTTCCGTGTTTAAAGGATTTGTATTGGGAGAAATAAAGATTTATTAGACTTACCAACAATAGAGAAGACCTCAAACCTCAAGTTGAAATATTTATTATGAATCTAATCAAAAGGGGTTATAAACGATCCGAAATTGAACCTTTAATACGCGAAAAACTAAAAATTCCAAAGAAAGAACAATTCACTATAATACGAAAAACAAATCAAAGATAAACATTCCACTTGCATTTAAAACAAAATATAACCCGACTCTTCGTCAATTAGGCATGGCTATTAAGAAGCATTGGTATTATATCCAAAATGATGAAGAGAGCAACAGAATCTTTAATAGAGCGCCTGTTAAAGCATATAAAAGACATACAAATATAAAAGTTTATCTCACATCAGCTATACTTAAATAAGTAAAGTCAAGAAATACTAAAGGGAAATTCGAAGGAGGGGAAAGTCGAAAACAACTAAGAAACTCCGGAGAACAACGCAGACAAGACCAAAACAATACAAACTATACACTTTAAAAAACAAATAACAATTAACAACATAGACCCCACCAAAACATGGGGGTAAACTCAGATGCTCCGAAAGAGTAAGCAGTCTCTGCTTCCTGCAGGACATCCGTCATGCTGCGCATGTTAAATCCGGCATGAGAAAGGGCCAACATCAATGGAACAGGTCCATTTTCATTTGGGAAACTGTTTTTTTCATTTCATACGAAATAAATGCAAGACACTTTTTATGGAAAGAGACCTTCCGTGTCGTATCCAATTTGTCTTCTATTAAAATATGATAGTTATGCGATTGGCGGCAACACATTTGCTTGTCTTTTTTATGAATAAAAAGACTAGGGGTGCATGATGAGGATATGCCTTGGTTCATAAAACCTAAACCAAAACACTGATCAACTACGAGATGATTGTATGGACTAGTAGTATTGAAATAATAAATTAAATGATACAAATGGTAATTGACTTTTAATATAATTATTTGATACCAAGTTTGATACACAAGATGTGAACATTTCGTGGATGTACGACTCATCAGTTGTGTTCAAGGCCTAAAATGTTGAAAACCAAAAAGGTTGAAGGTTAAATTATCTGTTAATGATGAACTCGGTATTTGTTTGGATTGGTAGTGGACAAGTATTTAACTAAAAACATTGCATCGAAATAACAATACAATAAACCGAGATAACGATATAATAAATTGAGATAACGATATAATAAATTGAGATAACGATATAATAAATCGAGATAACGATATCATAAACCGAGATAACGATATAATAATTTAAGATAACCATATAATTTTTTTCTGGTCGTGTCCCCTGCGGGGCTCCGTAGAAATCGCCTATATTCACGACTTATGCGGATAGAAAAAATGTCGAACTTATTGAATGTTAAATTTAATTAGGGTCCCTTATCGAAGATGTGGTCGCCCTATAGTAATAATTATGTCCGCCAGCACTTTCTGTGTTGTACCATAGAAATGGTTTGCTTTGACCGATCCTACTAATATTTATACACAGTGATTGAATTGACTAAACGAAGCTCGGTTTATTTTTGACAACTTCATTTATGTCATTCCAGTGTTATAAACTTATTTATTGAAGTAAGCATATTCCTTTGTCGTGAAATAACTCAAGTTATATTTTACACATTCTTTTGATTTTTATACACCTTATTGGGATAAATCAAACAAAGTTCCCTTTCATTTTTGTTATTACAGGTTATGGGATTTTTATGGCTTTCTTTTCATCCTTCGGTATTGTCATATGTGATTGATCATTGAACCCACAGAGTTGATTAGCAGTTGGCAAATAAAGGAGACTCCCTCGATGAGTGGTCACCATGGCAAAGTACGGAAAAACTGACGGCGGAACATTCGTTAACGTGTTTGGAGAATGCCACGTGCACGCTAAAGATCACTTCTGTCGATTTCGAAAAAAGTAGGTTAAGGGTCGCTTCAGAAGGCTAAATTATCCGATTCTACTCAACAATCCACCATTTTACATTGGCAGTCTAAATCGGCCCCCTTTGTGTCTCGTCCGGCCCCTATTTGAATTATGTTCGATAAATTGCTGAACTGATTCTCGTCCTTAAAAGCACGAAACATTGGATGTTAAGCAAACGAAAATCAATCAATCATCTATCGGTAAGCATATTCCTATGTCGTACGATAATGTAACACAAATTTGGTTCACCGATTCTTCAGATTTTCATGAACAGTGTTTGGATCTATCAAAGAATGCTAATTTTGTTGACGATTTTCACTCTTTTCCTCCAGAGTTATTGGACTTTTTTTATTGTAGTTATATTCTTTATCATATGATATGATTAGTGTTACATAATTTTTTAACAATGCAAGGATTGATCGAAGCTGGCTTTGGTTTCTGTCAATTTTAAAAGTTACCATACAGAGGAAATGGAACTTATAAAAGTCATTAATAATGAGAATGATTTTCTATGTCACACTTTTCCCCACAATATACCAATCAAAGTTCGTTTTCATATTTGACAATGTTAACCCATTGCCTTGGAATGAATCTAAAAATCCTAGCCTTGCAGAAATTGTCAGGTTTCTATTTTCGGTTTATAAACACCAATATACATTATATACCTTTGTTTACAATTATCATGTACGATTGAAATTGCCAAGTATACTCAAATCTGTTTATGGATTGCTGCTTAACGTCTAGTGGCAAATATTTCCTGCTTCTTCATGACAAGAACCAGTTCAATTTATCAAACAATTCAAATAGGGGTGGGACAGGACATAAAGAGGAAAACTTCAGAAGGGTCTTTAGCGTGCAGGGGGTTTGGCATTCTCCAAACACGTTCTGGGGTCAGGCTTCCCGTATTATGACCTAACAACTCCCAAACGAGAGGATCTCCCCTATCCGCCACCTTGGGACGCGCTAGGCAGCTCTGTGGGTTGAGCTCATCACAAGTACCTAGTAAAATTTTTGAAAAAGCAGTTGCGAGTAAAATAAATACGGGGAAAAGTTACCATTTTTCAAAAGCATTTGGAACAAGTAAATTTGAGGGTTTGTCGTTATATTTACCTATAACCTGGATGTGAGTATAATGTTTAAGAGCAAATAACCATACTGTCCAATTAAAAAAAAAAAAAAAAACAAGTGACTAGCGTTTGCATTGCGGTTCTTCATTTTACAATATTTTGTTTGAATTGTGAAAAATAATTTGCTTACCGGAAATGGAATGCGTAGTAGTTACAGTGACAGGTATAGTGACAGTCACACACCCGAATACGTTGTCGCACCTACAAAATAGTAAACAGAAAAGTTAGCTTTGATTATGATACTAGGTGTTAGCCAGGCATAGGATAATGTTAATTTGTAATTTTAATGCCCTGTAATGCATTAAATTTTCCCAAATAATTCATGTAATGTGTAATGCCCCAATTTTGGCATATATTACATGTAATTGTAATGTAATGCATTACATGGCATAATATAGCATTACTTCTGTCTGATAGATGCTATATATTGTAACAAATTTCAGGGATAATAAGTACCTACGTAATAGTTATACTACTCAGATGCGGTGTGTCTGTATAAGATCATTCCGAGGGCCGGAGGCCCGAGGAGTTATCTTATACAGACACATCAGGTCCGAGTGGGATAACTATTTTACATCCCAGCTCATTCGGGGTAAATTATTATATAAACTTAAAGTAAAGATGTCAGTACTATTATACGTTATATATTTACTTTTATATATAATATATATTGAATACCCCATAGGAACCCATAAAAATGTTTATATAGGTAAAATTAACACTTCCTCGGTGTGAGCTTTCGTAGTCTAGTGGTTAAGGCGTCTGGAGGAGTTCCGGTTTTATAATCCTGAGAGGAAGACGTATATTGTCTGTCAGCGAAAATCCAAACCTAAAGTGTGTTTATAAAAACCATCCGTATATATTGTAAGTGACACAAACATTAAAATGTAAGCATTTTTCTAATTAAGCGTTTATTTTCCAGAATTTTTCAGGAAAATATTGACTTTGACCATGGCCAATTTAAGGCCTTCAGAGACTACACCTAATCAAAATTATTTTACACGCGAGATGACAGTACTTATTGATGTAGAATGCAAAGAAGTTACTTATTGATTGAATTGAAATTCAGTGTGGTGGAAATGAGTGTGTCAAAATCAGGTAACGCTTATGAAATTACATTGAAAAATGAAAGTTATATTGAGTACCTGAATGATAGAGTTACAGTTTCTGGGGAACATTTTCAATGTCATGAACTTGTTGCCAAACACAAAATTGTTTCTATTTTAAATCTCAGAGACTGAGAATGATTATTCATTCTATCGGGTGATACATAACAATCAACCGAAGGTCTGTTCGAAATGTTTTTTCGGCTGAGATTGTCCCAAGTTTATATGTTTTGCATGTAATGAACAGGGCCATGTTCGTAGAAACCTCCCTCACACATTTTGTAAACACTGCCGACTAATTCTGAGCAAGTGCAGCTGTGAGAGTGAATCGCAATTTGTATTTCATGGCGCTAGTACGAATAACAACTCTACACAAGATGAACACACTTTCCCATCTAATGATTGTAATGAAACAAATAATGAAAAGTTTGATGATCAACCGTGCGATAAGGCAACGGAAAATGTTTTGGATACTAGTTTTGCTGATGATCATAATAGTAATGGTGAGGAACATGGTAATGAAAAAAATGATGAAAAAGATATTTCTGATTTACAACCTGATGTTACTGCAAATATTGAAAATGATGTTTTATACAAAGATGATGAAATTACTACTTTACAGTCTTATGAGTGTTTTCAACAGAATGGTACAACGACGGACACTTCAAGGGAAACTATTTTGAACAAAACATTTCAATGTAATGAACAAATGGGGTGGGGGAGTCTTTGAATGATATAGAAAAATCTGTTCAGTATCTCAAGCTGAGAGTAATGATGTTAACACAGTGGATGAAAACAACATCCCGGAGGATAAAATGAGTGATGATGAATTGTCTCAGTCTGTTGACGAAAACACTTCGAAAAACAAAAAAGGGGAAAAAATAAATCTGTTCCCTGTAAAATTTCGTCAGCCAAATATCAGAGTCATCAAAATGGATCCAATAAATAAATTTAATTTATTTTGTGTAGTTGGGGTTTAACGTCGTTTTCACCACATTTTGGCCATTTCGCGACGGCCAGTTTTTATTGGTGGAGGAAGCCGGAGTACCCGGATAGAACCACCGACCTTCGGTAGGACAATTGGCAATCCTTGTCAATTAAGATCGGAGTCGAACACACCCCGCCACAGGTGAGATTCGAACTCACAACTCCAGCGTTTACAGGCTAGTGATCAGCAGTACCTTAGTAGTATATGGGGACAGTTCAGTTAGTATTTGTGGAGGTGCTGTGGAGGTGCCGGAAGTGACGTCACCGGAACTGAAAATGACGTCACAGGAAGTGACGTCATCAGAACATGAAGTCACGTGACCGGAACAGGAAGTGACTTGCGCGCATGCGCAACCGGAAGTAGTGTTTTTTCCCGCCATTTTCTCATATTTTGTTTACGGAAGTGACGTAAGTCACGTGCTAGGACCCGGATGTGTGATCTGCGCATGTTCAGGAACCGGAAGCAGTTTTTGTGCGCATGCGCAACCGGAAGTATGGAATTTTCCCCATGATTTGTTTACGGAAGTGACGCAAGTCACGGACCCGGATGTGCCATGCTTGACCAGAACTCAGGTTGAATTATCTCCCTTTTCCCGCACTTCTCGGTAGTCTCTGGATCTTTCATCGGTCTCTAGGGTCTGATACTCTCACTGTTATGTCGAGGTCCGAGAGTATACGAAGTACACTATTGGATTATCTCCCCTTATCCCGCTCTTTTCATCTGCGGGTGATGTTTTCTGTGAGGACCAAAGGTAGGATTGGATTATGTCCCCTTACCTGCAAGTGATGCTGTCACCAAAAGATCAATGGAGGGGTGTCCTTAGCAACAGCCTTAGCAACGGCGGTCCATTTCTATGATGCACTTCGTTTCTCTTCTCTTGCTCCATCCCTCTCCTCGCTACTCTTCTCTTGCTCCGTGCTGCTCATCGCTGCTCATCACTGCTCATTGCTGCTCATCTCTTGCTCATCGCTGCTCATTGCTGCTCATCTCTTGCTCATCGCTGCTCTTCTCTTGCTCATCGCTGCTCATTGCTGCTCTTCTCTTGCTCATCGCTGCTCATTGCTGCTCTTCTCTTGCTCATCGCTGCTCATTGCTGCTCATCTCTTCCTCCGTGCTGCTCATCGCTACTCAGGACCTTGCTCATTTCGCTCCTGTTGCTTGTTGCTGATCGTAATCGTTGCTCTTCTCTTGCTCTTTGCTACTCATCGCTACTCAGGACCTTACTCGCGTGCTCATTTCGCTCCTTTTGCTTCTTGCTGTTCGTCATCGCTGCTCATCTCTTGCTCCGTGCTGCTCATCGCTGCTCTTCTCTTGCTCCGTGCTGCTCATCGCTGCTCTTCTCTTGCTCATCGCTGCTCATCACTGCTCATCGCTGCTCATCTCTTGCTCATCGCTGCTCTTCTCTTGCTCACCGCTGCTCTTCTCTTGCTCTTTGCTGCTCATCGCTACTCAGGACATTACTCGCGTGCTCATTTCGCTCCTGTTGCTTGTTGCTGTTCGTCATCGCTTATCTTCTCTTGCTCTTTTGCTGTTCATCTCTACTCAGGACCTTACTCGCGTGCTCATTTCGCTCCTGCTGTTTGTTGCTGTTCGTCATCGCTGCTATTCTCTTGCTCTTTGCTGCTCATCTTTACTCAGGACCTTACTCGCGTGCTCATTTCGCTCCTGCTGTTTGTTGCTGTTCGTCATCGCTGATTTTCTCTTGCTCTTTTGCTGCTCATCAATACTCAGGACCTTACTCGCGTGCTCATTTCGCAGCGATGAGCAGCACGGAGCAAGAGAAGAGCAGCGATGAGCAGCACGGAGCAAGAGATGAACAGCGATGACGAACAGCAAGAAGCAACAGGAGCGAAATGAGCACGCGAGTAAGGTCCTGAGTAGCGATGAGTAGCAAAGAGCAAGAGAAGAGCAGCGATTACGATCAGCAACAAGCAACAGGAGCGAAATGAGCACGCGAGTAAGGTCCTGAGTAGCGATGAGCAGCAAAAGACCAAGGGAAGATCAGCGATGACGAACAGCAACAAACAGCAGGAGCGAAATGAGCACGCGAGTAAGGTCCTGAGTAAAGATGAACAGCAAAAGAGCAAGAGAAGATAAGCGATGACGAACAGCAACAAGCACCAGGAGCGAAATGAGCACGCGAGTAAGGTCCTTAGTAGCGATGAGCAGGAATAGAGCAAGAGAAGAGCAGCGATGACGAACAGCAACAAGCAACAGGAGCGAAATGAGCACGCGAGTAAGGTCCTGAGTAGCGATGAGCAGCAAAAGAGCAAGAGAAGATAAGCGATGACGAACAGCAACAAGCAACAAGCAACAGGAGCGAAATGAGCATGCGAGAGAAGATCAGCGATGACGAACAGCAAAAAACAGCAAGAGCGAAATGAGCACGCGAGTAAGGTCCTGAGTAGCGATGAGCAGCAAAAGACAAAGGGAAGATCAGCCATGACGAACAGCAACAAACAGCAGGAGCGAAATGAGCACGCGAGTAAGGTCCTGAGTAGAGATGAACAGGAAAAGAGCAAGAGAAGATAAGCGATGACGAACAGCAACAAGCACCAGGAGCGAAATGAGCACGCGAGTAAGGTCCTGAGTAGCGATGAGCAGCAAAAGAGCAAGAGAAGAGCAGCGATGACGAACAGCAACAAGCAACAGGAGCGAAATGAGCACGCGAGTAAGGTCCTGAGTAGCGATGAGCAGGAAAAGAGCAAGAGAAGATAAGCGATGACGAACAGCAACAAGCAACAGGAGCGAAATGAGCACGCGAGTAAGGTCCTGAGTAGAGATGAGCAGCAAAAGAGCAAGAGAAGAGCAGCGATGACGAACAGCAACAAGCAACAGGAGCGAAATGAGCACGCGAGTAAGGTCCTGAGTAGTGATGAGCAGCAAAAGAGCAAGAGAAGAGCAGCGATGACGAACAGCAACAAACAGCAGGAGCGAAATGAGGACGCGAGTAAGGTCCTTAAAAGAGCACAGATGACGAACAGCAACAAACAGCAGGAGCGAAATGAGCACGCGAGTAAAGTCCTGAGTAGAGATGAACAGCAAAGAGCAAGAGAAGAAAAGCGATGACGTACAGCAACAAGCAACAGGAGCGAAATGAGCACGCGAGTAAGGTCCTGAGTAGCGATGAGCAGCAAAAGAGCAAGAGAAGATCAGCGATGACGAACAGCAATAAACAGCAGGAGCGAAATGAGCACGCGAGTAAGGTCCTGAGTAGATATGAACAGCAAAAGAGCAAGAGAAGAGCAGCGATGAGCAAGAGATGAGCAGCGATGAGCAGTGATGAGCAGCGATGAGCAAGAGAAGAGCAGTGGTGAGCAACACGGAGCAAGATCAGATCGCTGCAGCACGGAGCAAGAGAAGAGCAGCGATGAGCAGCACGGAGCAAGAGATGAACAGTGATGACGAACAGCAAGAAGCAACAGGAGCGAAATGAGCACGCGAGTAAGGTCCTGAGTAGCGATGAGTAGCAAAGAGCAAGAGAAGAGCAGCGATTACGATCAGCAACAAGCAACAGGAGCGAAATGAGCACGCGAGTAAGGTCCTGAGTAGCGATGAGCAGCAAAAGATCAGCGATGACGAACAGCAACAAACAGCAGGAGCGAAATGAGCACGCGAGTAAGGTCCTGAGTAAAGATGAACAGCAAAAGAGCAAGAGAAGATAAGCGATGACGAACAGCAACAAGCAGCAGGAGCGAAATGAGCACGCGAATAAGGTCCTGAGTAGCGATGAGCAGCAAAAGAGCAAGAGAAGAGCAGCGATGACGAACAGCAACAAGCAACAGGAGCGAAATAAGGACGCGAGTAAGGTCCTGAGTAGCGATGAGCAGCAAAAGAGCAAGAGAAGATAAGCGATGACGAACAGCAAGAAGCAACAGGAGCGAAATGAGCATGCGAGTAAGGTCCTGAGTAGCGATGAGCAGCAAAGAGCAAGAGAAGATCAGCGATGACGAACAGCAAAAAACAGCAAGAGCGAAATGAGCACGCGAGTAACGTCCTGAGTAGAGATGAACAGCAAAAGAGCAAGAGAAGATAAGCGATGACGAACAGCAACAAGCAACAGGAGCGAAATGAGCACGCGAGTAAGGTCCTGAGTAGCGATGAGCAGCAAAGAGCAAGAGAAGAGCAGCGATGAGCAAGAGATGAGCAGCGATGAGCAGTGATGAGCAGCGATGAGCAAGAGAAGAGCAGTGGTGAGCAACACGGAGCAAGATAAGAGCAGCGATGAGCAGCACGGAGCAAGAGAAGAGCAGCGATGAGCAGCACGGAGCAAGAGATGAACAGCGATGATGAACAGCAAGAAGCAACAGGAGCGAAATGAGCACGCGAGTAAGGTCCTGAGTAGCGATGAGTAGCAAAGAGCAAGAGAAGAGCAGCGATTACGATCTGCAACAAGCAACAGGAGCAAAATGAGCACGCGAGTAAGGTCCTGAGTAGCGATGAGCAGCACGGAGGAAGAGATGAGCAGCAATGAGCAGCGATGAGCAAGAGAAGAGCAGCAATGAGCAGCGATGAGCAAGAGAAGAGCAGCAATGAGCAGCGATGAGCAAGAGATGAGCAGTGATGAGCAGCGATGAGCAAGAGAAGAGCAGCGATGAGCAGCACGGAGCAAGAGAAGAGCAGCGAGGAGAGGGATGGAGCAAGAGAAGAGAAACGAAGTGCATCATAGAAATGGACCGCCGTTGCTAAGGCGGTTGCTAAGGACACCCCTCCATTGATCTATTGGTGACAGCATCACTTGCAGGTAAGGGGACATAATCCAATCCTACCTTTGGTCCTCACAAAAAACATCACCCGCAGATGAAAAGAGCGGGATAAGGGGAGATAATCCAATAGTGTACTTCGTATACTCTCGGACCTCGACATAACAGTGAGAGTATCAGACCCTAGAGACCGATGAAAGATCCAGAGACGACCGACAAGTGCGGGAAAAGGGAGATAATTCAACCTGAGTTCTGGTCAAGCATGGCACATCCGGGTCCGTGACTTGCGTCACTTCCGTAAACAAATCATGGGGAAAATTCCATACTTCCGGTTGCGCATGCGCCCAAAAACCACTTCCGGTTCCTGAACATGCGCAGATCACACATCCGGGTCCTAGCACGTGACTTACGTCACTTCCGTAAACAAAATATGAGAAAATGGCGGGAAAAAACACTACTTCCGGTTGCGCATGGGCGCAAATCACTTCCGATACTTCCGGTAACGCATGCGCAGACGACATATCCGGGTCCTTGCACCTGACTTGCGTCACTTCCGCAAACAAAATATGGAAAAATGGCGGGAAAATCCACTACTTCCGGTTGCGCATGCGCGCAAATCACTTCCTGTGACGTCATTTCCGGTTCCGGTGACGTCACTTCCGGCACCTCCACAAATACTAACTGAACTGTCCCCATATACTACTTACCTTGATGAATGAATGTAAATATCATGTAGTATTTCTACAAGAAACTCATTGGGATGATACTTTGGCTAACATGATATGTAAAAGTAAGCGAATGTGGAACGGTGATATATTATATTTTAATCACAAGGGTAATAATAATTCATCTGGTGTAGTGATAATGATTCGAAAAGCTATTGCTAGTAAAACGAAAAAAATCAATAAATTTGAAGGTAGATTTCTACATGTTAGTGTAACGCGACCGCCAAATTGAATCAGTTCGTTATTTTAAACACATTATATTGTCTAGTAACAATTTGGATTGGATACAACTTACATTAATCCTCACCATACAATATATATATATACAATGTAAAGACGGACGACAAGTACACAAAATAAAATAGTAAATAAATATAAAGCATACAAAAGTATTGTAATAAATGTGAAAACACGATGAAACATATCAGATTTGGGGGGGGGCGGAGTACATCTTTATAAAAAAGTTCTTATTTGAAGATTCATGTTATTATTCTATTAAATGTTTTGTTTGGTGTATAAATCTATCAACATTTTCAAAAATATTTTTATTCACTTCGTCACTCAACATATCTGATCCAAATAATATCTATTCTATTTTATTGTTTGGTTTAATATTATTAATTAATTGAGCTTGGGAATGTGTATATATGGGACATTCTAGAAAAAAATGTAAAGCGTCCTCCAACGGGGACCCACAGATGCAGCTAGAGTCATTAATCAAATTAACTCTAAATAAATCAGCTTTAAGTGGACTGCAACGATGACGACGTCTAGTATGTAAAATGTTAATTTTTTCTAGGTCCAATGAGATAATAAAACGGAACCAATGATTTTTTCTCCTATAACAGACCTGTTAAAACTTGAAATTGAGGGTATAGATCTTATAGCAGGATTTAGAGACTTAAACATGAATTAAAAGATCATAGGGAGGCTGAACAACCGATTTTAGGGTTATTGGAGAGTCATTTAGGCGATGGGGATCGTCACTCAGAGTTAGGATTATCCTATGAAGGGGACAATTGATGTTTTGAGTCAGAAAGTTGAGAATATGTTGCAGAAACTTTCATTGTTAGATACCTTCGGTCAGAAGCTGGGAAAATTTGGCAGTACTATACAAACATTAGCGACGAATGTTGAAAAAGTAACTAATAGAATAGAAGTTGAAAAAGGTATGGAGTTTATAAACTCGCAATTTGAAGAGAATAAGAAAGATTTAACAGAAGTGAAGAGAGACGTGTCCCATATAAAAACTGAAAATGGTAATATGGTTAATAATGTAACCCTAATGCAAACTGAAATTGACAATTTATTTCAGAGACATCTTGACCTCCAAACAAGGTCTATGCGAGAACATTTGGTATTTACTGGAATATCCACTGATACCCTAATGAAGAAAGTGATGCTGAGGAAGTTATAAAGAAATTTATGACAGGCAACTTGAAGTAAGGTCCTGAGTAGCGATGAGCAGCAAAGAGCAAGAGAAGATCAGCGATGACGAACAGCAAAAAACAGCAAGAGCGAAATGAGCACGCGAGTAAGGTCCTGAGTAGAGATGAACAGCAAAAGAGCAAGAGAAGATAAGCGATGACGAACAGCAACAAGCAACAGGAGCGAAATGAGCACGCGAGTAAGGTCCTGAGTAGCGATGAGCAGCAAAGAGCAAGAGAAGAGAAGCGATGAGCAAGAGATGAGCAGCGATGAGCAGTGATGAGCAGCGATGAGCAAGAGAAGAGCAGTGGTGAGCAACACGGAGCAAGATAAGAGCAGCGATGAGCAGCACGGAGCAAGAGAAGAGCAGCGATGAGCAGCACGGAGCAAGAGATGAACAGCGATGATGAACAGCAAGAAGCAACAGGAGCGAAATGAGCACGCGAGTAAGGTCCTGAGTAGCGATGAGTAGCAAAGAGCAAGAGAAGAGCAGCGATTACGATCAGCAACAAGCAACAGGAGCAAAATGAGCACGCGAGTAAGGTCCTGAGTAGCGATGAGCAGCACGGAGGAAGAGATGAGCAGCAATGAGCAGCGATGAGCAAGAGAAGAGCAGCAATGAGCAGCGATGAGCAAGAGAAGAGCAGCAATGAGCAGCGATGAGCAAGAGATGAGCAGTGATGAGCAGCGATGAGCAAGAGAAGAGCAGCGATGAGCAGCACGGAGCAAGAGAAGAGCAGCGAGGAGAGGGATGGAGCAAGAGAAGAGAAACGAAGTGCATCATAGAAATGGACCGCCGTTGCTAAGGCGGTTGCTAAGGACACCCCTCCATTGATCTATTGGTGACAGCATCACTTGCAGGTAAGGGGACATAATCCAATCCTACCTTTGGTCCTCACAAAAAACATCACCCGCAGATGAAAAGAGCGGGATAAGGGGAGATAATCCAATAGTGTACTTCGTATACTCTCGGACCTCGACATAACAGTGAGAGTATCAGACCCTAGAGACCGATGAAAGATCCAGAGACGACCGACAAGTGCGGGAAAAGGGAGATAATTCAACCTGAGTTCTGGTCAAGCATGGCACATCCGGGTCCGTGACTTGCGTCACTTCCGTAAACAAATCATGGGGAAAATTCCATACTTCCGGTTGCGCATGCGCCCAAAAACCACTTCCGGTTCCTGAACATGCGCAGATCACACATCCGGGTCCTAGCACGTGACTTACGTCACTTCCGTAAACAAAATATGAGAAAATGGCGGGAAAAAACACTACTTCCGGTTGCGCATGGGCGCAAATCACTTCCGATACTTCCGGTAACGCATGCGCAGACGACATATCCGGGTCCTTGCACCTGACTTGCGTCACTTCCGCAAACAAAATATGGAAAAATGGCGGGAAAATCCACTACTTCCGGTTGCGCATGCGCGCAAATCACTTCCTGTGACGTCATTTCCGGTTCCGGTGACGTCACTTCCGGCACCTCCACAAATACTAACTGAACTGTCCCCATATACTACTTACCTTGATGAATGAATGTAAATATCATGTAGTATTTCTACAAGAAACTCATTGGGATGATACTTTGGCTAACATGATATGTAAAAGTAAGCGAATGTGGAACGGTGATATATTATATTTTAATCACAAGGGTAATAATAATTCATCTGGTGTAGTGATAATGATTCGAAAAGCTATTGCTAGTAAAACGAAAAAAATCAATAAATTTGAAGGTAGATTTCTACATGTTAGTGTAACGCGACCGCCAAATTGAATCAGTTCGTTATTTTAAACACATTATATTGTCTAGTAACAATTTGGATTGGATACAACTTACATTAATCCTCACCATACAATATATATATATACAATGTAAAGACGGACGACAAGTACACAAAATAAAATAGTAAATAAATATAAAGCATACAAAAGTATTGTAATAAATGTGAAAACACGATGAAACATATCAGATTTGGGGGGGGGGGGGGGGGGGCGGAGTACATCTTTATAAAAAAGTTCTTATTTGAAGATTCATGTTATTATTCTATTAAATGTTTTGTTTGGTGTATAAATCTATCAACATTTTCAAAAATATTTTTATTCACTTCGTCACTCAACATATCTGATCCAAATAATATCTATTCTATTTTATTGTTTGGTTTAATATTATTAATTAATTGAGCTTGGGAATGTGTATATATGGGACATTCTAGAAAAAAATGTAAAGCGTCCTCCAACGGGGACCCACAGATGCAGCTAGAGTCATTAATCAAATTAACTCTAAATAAATCAGCTTTAAGTGGACTGCAACGATGACGACGTCTAGTATGTAAAATGTTAATTTTTTCTAGGTCCAATGAGATAATAAAACGGAACCAATGATTTTTTCTCCTATAACAGACCTGTTAAAACTTGAAATTGAGGGTATAGATCTTATAGCAGGATTTAGAGACTTAAACATGAATTAAAAGATCATAGGGAGGCTGAACAACCGATTTTAGGGTTATTGGAGAGTCATTTAGGCGATGGGGATCGTCACTCAGAGTTAGGATTATCCTATGAAGGGGACAATTGATGTTTTGAGTCAGAAAGTTGAGAATATGTTGCAGAAACTTTCATTGTTAGATACCTTCGGTCAGAAGCTGGGAAAATTTGGCAGTACTATACAAACATTAGCGACGAATGTTGAAAAAGTAACTAATAGAATAGAAGTTGAAAAAGGTATGGAGTTTATAAACTCGCAATTTGAAGAGAATAAGAAAGATTTAACAGAAGTGAAGAGAGACGTGTCCCATATAAAAACTGAAAATGGTAATATGGTTAATAATGTAACCCTAATGCAAACTGAAATTGACAATTTATTTCAGAGACATCTTGACCTCCAAACAAGGTCTATGCGAGAACATTTGGTATTTACTGGAATATCCACTGATACCCTAATGAAGAAAGTGATGCTGAGGAAGTTATAAAGAAATTTATGACAGGCAACTTGAAGTAAGGTCCTGAGTAGCGATGAGCAGCAAAGAGCAAGAGAAGATCAGCGATGACGAACAGCAAAAAACAGCAAGAGCGAAATGAGCACGCGAGTAAGGTCCTGAGTAGAGATGAACAGCAAAAGAGCAAGAGAAGATAAGCGATGACGAACAGCAACAAGCAACAGGAGCGAAATGAGCACGCGAGTAAGGTCCTGAGTAGCGATGAGCAGCAAAGAGCAAGAGAAGAGAAGCGATGAGCAAGAGATGAGCAGCGATGAGCAGTGATGAGCAGCGATGAGCAAGAGAAGAGCAGTGGTGAGCAACACGGAGCAAGATAAGAGCAGCGATGAGCAGCACGGAGCAAGAGAAGAGCAGCGATGAGCAGCACGGAGCAAGAGATGAACAGCGATGATGAACAGCAAGAAGCAACAGGAGCGAAATGAGCACGCGAGTAAGGTCCTGAGTAGCGATGAGTAGCAAAGAGCAAGAGAAGAGCAGCGATTACGATCAGCAACAAGCAACAGGAGCAAAATGAGCACGCGAGTAAGGTCCTGAGTAGCGATGAGCAGCACGGAGGAAGAGATGAGCAGCAATGAGCAGCGATGAGCAAGAGAAGAGCAGCAATGAGCAGCGATGAGCAAGAGAAGAGCAGCAATGAGCAGCGATGAGCAAGAGATGAGCAGTGATGAGCAGCGATGAGCAAGAGAAGAGCAGCGATGAGCAGCACGGAGCAAGAGAAGAGCAGCGAGGAGAGGGATGGAGCAAGAGAAGAGAAACGAAGTGCATCATAGAAATGGACCGCCGTTGCTAAGGCGGTTGCTAAGGACACCCCTCCATTGATCTATTGGTGACAGCATCACTTGCAGGTAAGGGGACATAATCCAATCCTACCTTTGGTCCTCACAAAAAACATCACCCGCAGATGAAAAGAGCGGGATAAGGGGAGATAATCCAATAGTGTACTTCGTATACTCTCGGACCTCGACATAACAGTGAGAGTATCAGACCCTAGAGACCGATGAAAGATCCAGAGACGACCGACAAGTGCGGGAAAAGGGAGATAATTCAACCTGAGTTCTGGTCAAGCATGGCACATCCGGGTCCGTGACTTGCGTCACTTCCGTAAACAAATCATGGGGAAAATTCCATACTTCCGGTTGCGCATGCGCCCAAAAACCACTTCCGGTTCCTGAACATGCGCAGATCACACATCCGGGTCCTAGCACGTGACTTACGTCACTTCCGTAAACAAAATATGAGAAAATGGCGGGAAAACACTACTTCCGGTTGCGCATGGGCGCAAATCACTTCCGATACTTCCGTTAACGCATGCGCAGACGACATATCCGGGTCCTTGAAGTTAGACCCTGTCGTAAATTTTCACCGCGCCCATCGATTCGGTAAGATTTCAGAACGTGAAAAACCAGACGAATCTGTAAGCGTAATTTCATTCCGCTGTGTATTTATTCCGGGTAACTGTTTTTCACTAGGGAATATTGGATGTGAAATTGTCGATATTGATCTCGTTGTTTTGTTTACATTAGACCCGTTTGTTGTTTACTTTCTTTTCATACTTCATTGACCTCGCAATATATATTTTAATGAATTCAATATTTTGGTACTTTTTGTACATAGGATAAAACTCTCTAGTGTATATTTGACTGAGTAAGGACTCTCTTTTGTTAGTTACAAACAATACATGTATTGTGATTTTAGCTGATTTGAATAGTCTCCCTTTATTCCGTCTTGATAAATTTTTTTTCTGAATAAGATGTTTAAAATAAGTTGAAACCTTTAATACAAAAAAAAATATAAATGAGCATTAGTTATCTAACTGTAAACCTTTTTTATTTTAAAATGCTTTCAGTATGTTATTAAAATTTGTAATTTATTTTATTTTTTAATATCTTTTCTTTAAATTCACATGGGAAACATATCTATAATACTAAATTTACAAATTAGCCGAATAGGCGGCAAAACGCGTGGTTCAAAATAAACGATGTATGGTTCAGATTATAAAGGTTATTATCGGATTTGACAATCTGCATTTATAAATTCAAACTGCAGTTTTGTTTATGTGCAAATGGAATTTGTATGCACTTTTCGGATATGAATTCTCCCAACATATCCCTAGAAGGTTCTCGAATGCATCATTTTAACACATTGATTTAAATAAACAAGTATCCACATAATTTAATTAAATGTATTTCTGTTTGAAATTACGGAAGAAGAATAAAACAAATTAAAAACATTCTCCTTCGAGTGGGATGTTCCCGCTTCATGTATTCAGGATTGTTTTTCTACAATAACGCTATTTCTCCTAACTGTAAAGGTTATGAACTTTGAAGATTATGAAGAAGTAAGGTAAAGTTCAGAGGAATTCATAACTTAGTTGTTTTTTGGATTGCACGGATGTTTACCTTGCACAAAGTGATAAAACCAACCATTATCTATTTTTACATTATTTTTCATATGACCTGTCTAAATATATCTCTACTATACAATTCCCTGTAAGCCCTCGATAAAAATATTTTTAACAAATGGTCATCTTTATCATTAATGACGAAATTTATCCCGGACATCTTTGATAAATATAAACGTGGACAGCACACGCAGCCACACACTAAAAATGTCATATTTTAAGCCTCCCTTGCCCTGTCCATGATGACAATGAAACAATTATTTTCCAAAAATATGCTCTACCTAACTCACGGCATCTTTTGAAAAATTCATCCGTCACTAAGGAAATGTTTACATCTACAATTTCATTTTCATATTTATTCTGAAGGAAAAAGGTAATGCATTATGAAATGTGTATTTAATGCAAGCTTTTCATCAAGTTCCAGTTCAGAATTAATTGTAACAATAAAAATATTGACAAATTTATGTGGTTGTGTTTTCGTCATAGATTTTGACTTTGATGGAACCTTAAGGTCCATTTTGGTAATTCTACGTGGCATACAGTCTACTTCATCAGAGGATACATCTTCGGTAGTAACGAAAAGCCATATGACAATTGGGTCACGTTGACCTACATTTCACGCTTCATTGACTTTGGTTAAATTTTGCATTAACATCCATTTCTGGAATACTACAGCATATATAGACATGAAACTATCAGTTGATACGCCCTACTTGAGAAGAAAGTTTATGGAAAGCCTGCCACAACATCCATATTGAGTTCCTGTTCCATGAATGACATGGCCGCAGCAATTTTTTATAGTCAATATGGCCACCACAAAAAAAAAAAAAAAAAAAAATGCTTATTTTCCCGCGCTCGCGCGGGTTCAATGTCTAGTTATAATTTAAATTCAACTCATTACTGAATAGTAAATTTATTGTTTTAATACATAGATACTTTATTGTAAATAGGATGAAATTACCTAGTATATTCCTGTCGCATTTTGAACTATGGGTGGTTATTTACATGTCGCTGTGTATTTTATAAATGTGATTTGTGTGGATTAGCATTATCTCTCTTGAATAGGTTCGGATTCATTTTTCTTAATAAGATGTTATTTATAAGTTTGATTTTGGCTTAAAACAAACTAAAATATTAAGAAGCTTTGATTATCTAAGTGTTAAAATATTTAAATTTTGATATGCATTGACTATTTATGAATATTCCATTGTTCAATATATTTGAAATACCTTATTTTTGATTTCACCTGATAAAAAAAAAAGTTGTAACAATTAAATCAGGAGATGTTGCCGTGGAGAGAATACCAGTCTTTCTTATGTTCCCTATACGTTCAATGTAGAATTTTTTTTTTTCAAATTGTCAAATGTGAGACAGATTATTTTTTTCAATACAAGTGCAGACCAGAAATATTTTTTTTTACCAAAATCAGGGTCAGGATATTTTTTCTAAAAAAACTCACCCCTCACTTATTTAAAATGAGTACTTAAACACTTCATCATTGTCTGGATCTAAAGCACTAGTGTAATCATTCCTGGTTCCAAATCACCAGTGTAATCATTCCGGGTACAAAAGCACTAGTGTAATCATTCCTGGATAAAAAAACACTAGTTTATTTTGTCCATTTATCACATAAATCATTTATGCAAGTTTCAGTATATTCACATACCCCCAAAAAATACCAAGCCCCATTTTTTATATAGTTCCCCTTCAAAAAACCCTCTTTAGAATGTTAGGATGTGTGATGGATATTTTACACTGGATCCGGAGAAAAAAACCTAGGGATATTTTGTTGGTGGATAAAAAACACTAGGGGTTTTCATCCGCCGGATAAAGTACACTGGCGGAATCAAACCACTGTTACAAATCAACTTTCATGACAATGCCAATAGTATGTCGTTTTAAAAACTTCAAAGACAGAGAGACGGTAGGGAAGGCTGCAAGTCATCTCAGGGGCACCAATTAAAGGATAAGCGAGCAATTTCCTAGAGATAAACAATAGAAGACGTACATTATGGCCTTACTTTCAGGAAGCTCGCAAGGGAAAAAAGTGGGCATTCTTCAAGAGAGACCGACTGTACATTGAGGTAAATGAATGTATCCCACCGCTACAGGAGTTGGATGTCCAGGATGAGATTATGGATGAAGAACAAGCCCAGGTATATGAAGCACACGGAGCTAGACCTAAAGACAACCAGCGACGCCGATCAAAATTTCCCTGTGGTGGGCCCCGTAACTGGTACATTTAGGTAAACCATGAAGGGTCAAAGAACACTTTGAACAATGACTACTCGAGTGTATCGAGTGACTTTCACAGTGTAAACAATAAATCATTTTCTTCTGTTGTGAATTTTAACTCAATTAAATTATTATCTTTGAATGTGTGGTATTAAAAGTAAACTACAATATCCGGAATTTAAATCTAGGCTGAATATGTATAATATTGTTTGTCTTACAGAAACTAAATTAGACAATTTATAGATATTATTAAAGACAAAGATTTTATATTTCTTTATAAAAATAGAAAGACAATTTCTAATTATAAATCAGGTGGAATAGCATTGGGATATAAAAAGGTCTTTGAAATTTTATTATTCCAGTGGAAACAGACAGTTCTTTTATTTTTTTTTGGTTTTCTGTTAAAAAATATTTTCTAGAATTGAAAAAAGATTTGATATTTGGTATAATTTATATACCACCAGAAAATAGTATATATACATCAACAGATGCCATTTCAGAAATAGAGTTAGAATATCAAAAATTTAATAAAAATAATAATTCTATTTGTCTGGTGGGCAATTTTAATAGCCGAACTGCAAATTTAATAGATGTTTACGAAGATTTAGAGTTGTCTGAGTTAGAAATCAACAACCTAGATGTCAACGAATTTTCAGATGTTCACATTTTAGATGAGTTATGTATTCCTAGAGATAGAAATAGTCCAGATAATGTTTTCAACAGTTATGGCAGAAAATTGTTAGAATTTTGTAAAAATAACAATATGTTTATACTTAACGGTCGTATTGGTAAAGATAAGACTGGTAGACCAACCACCAAAATTCAAATGTAATTGACTACATGATAAACACTGCACATTTTTTAAAATTAATTAATAATTTTGAAATATTAGATTTTAGTAAACATTTTCCTGATATTCATTCTCCACTTTCTATTGTTTTATGTAGTAAAATAGAAAATTCTATATTGATTGATAGTTCAGAAAATAAGAACAGTCCGAAAATAGGAAAATGGAATAATGATAAATGTGCAGAGTTTAAAGAAAATCTTAGTAAAAAAAAAGATAGGTGATTTATTTATTAGATTATTCTCGTTATATGAAGAAAATATAGATGTAACAAAATATACTATAAATGAAGCTGTTTTAGATCTATCAGATATTTTATTAGAGTCAGCAAAATCCACTTTTGGTATGCAAACACGTGTTAAACATAAAAACAATACATGTAAAGAATGGTTCAATACTGAGTGTTATAAAGCAAGGAAAGAGTATCGAAAAGCGAAGAGATTGTACAAGCATTACGGGTCACATTTGTTTTGAGAAAGACTGAAATTCAGTGAACGTTTTTATAAAAATACATTAGATGAAAATATAAGAAAATACAATAATGATTTACGAAATAAACTTAAAAATATGAGAACAAAAAATCCAAAAGACTTTTGGAAAATCTTTAATAAAGGAAGAAAAAGGGACCACTCAGATATCAGTATTGAGTCACATTCACCTTTTTTAAAGATTTAAATACTAATAAATTCGGTCCCGATGAATATGTTATCGATGACAGTGTTGATTCGGACGAACTGAATGATATATTGAACGGTGTAATAACCGCAGAAGAAGTTAGAAAAGCGTTCAATAACGCGAAAAATAATAAATCGCTTGGAGATGATTTAATTATTAATGAATACATCTCTTCGTCTTAGACTCAATGATTAATATATTTGTGTATATATTTAACCTTGTGTTTGATTCGGGTATATTACCTGAAGCTTGATTGATTGGAAATGTTATACCTATTTTTAAAAACAAAGGTAGGAAACTTGAGCCAAAAAAAAAAAAAAAAAAAAAAAAAAACAATAGACCAATTACTTTATTATCTTGTGTTGACAAAATTTTAACTTCAATGCTAAATAATAGATTAAATATTTATTTTGATCAGTTTATGATACTTCAAGAAAACCAAGCCGGATTAAGACAAGGTTATTTAACTAATGACCATATTTTTTCATTATATGGTTTATTTGAATTACCTTGTATGAAAAAGAAACAATTACACTGTGCCTTTATGGATTTTGAAAAGGCGTTCGATTTTGTACATAGAAATTCATTATTTTATAAATTTATTTTAAACAACATAAATGGTAAATTTTTGAAAGTTATAGAAAATATGCATAAAAATGCAAAATCTTGTATTGGTCACAATAATGAAAATTCAGACTTCTTTGCTTGTGAAATTGGTGTGCGCCAAGACGAAAATTTATCTCCCTTATTGTTCTGTATCTATTTGAATTGATTTACAAGAATTTTAGAGAGTTTGTTTGTTAAAGGGATAGAATATATAAGTAAAGACTTTGAAAATGAACTTATGATATATTTTAAGTTATTTATCCTATTGTATGCTGACGATACAACTCTACTTGCTCAGTCTAGCGAAGATTTACAAAATATACTTAATGTTTTTGATGAATATTGTGAGAAATGGAAACTTAAAGTTAATGTTAAAAAAACAAAAGTTTTAATTTTTTCAAAAGGGAGAATACCCTAAAATTTTAAATTTTACATTCGAAACAAAGAAATAGAAATTTTTAAAGATTACAAATATTTTGGAGTCTTTTTTTCTAGAAGTGGTTCTTTTTTAAAAACTAGAAAATATTTATAAGAGAAAGCTGGAAAAGCTATTATGGATTATTACAGAAATGTAGAAAAAATAATTTATCAATAGAATGTCAGCTTGATATGTTTGATCGAATTGTATTACCCGTATTATTATATGGTGCCGAAATCTGGGGCTTTGAAAATTAAGATATTACTAGACATTGAACCCGCGTGAACGCGGGAAAATAAGCATTTTTATTTTTGTGGTGGCCATATTGACTATAAACAGATGTTGCGGCCATGTCATTCATGGAGCAGGAACTCAATAGGCTTCCCATAAACTTTCCTATCAAGAAGGTGATATCAACTGATAGTTTCATGCCTATATATGCTGTAGTATTCCATAAATGGATGTTAATGCAAACTTTAACCAAAGTCAATGAAGCGTGAAATGTAGGTCAAGGTGACCCAATTGTCATATGGCTGTTCGATACTATCGAAGATGTATCCACTAATGAGGTAGACTGTATGCCACGTAGAATTACCAAAAATGGACCTTATGGTTCCATCAAAGTAAAAATCTATGATGAAAACACAACCACATAAATTGTCAATATTTTTATTGTTACAATTAATTCTGAACTGGAACTTGATGAAAAACTTTCATTAAATACACATTTCATAATGCATTACCTTTTTCCTTCAGAATAAATATAAAAATGAAATTGTAGATGTAAACATTTCCTTAGTGACGGATGAATTTTTCAAAATATGTCGTGAGTTAGGTAGAGCATATTTTTGGAAAATAATTATTCCATTCTCATCATGGGCACGGCAAGCGAGGCTTAATTTCACAAATATATCCAATAATAAAACGATAAAAGCATTTTTAGTGCGTGGCTGCGTGTGATATTCACATTTATATTTATCAAAGATGTACCAGATAAATTTCGTCATTAATGATAAAGATGACCATTTGTTAAAAATATTTTTATTTAGGGCATACACAGAATTGTATGGTAGAGATATATTTAGACAGGTCACATGACAAATAATGTAAAAATAGATAATGGTTGGTTTTATCACTTTGTGCAAGGTAAACATCCGAGCAATCCAAAAAACAACTAAGTTGGGAATTCCTCTGAACTTGACCTTACTTCTTCATAATCTTCAAAGTTCATAACCTTTACAGTTAGGAGAAATTGCGTTATTGTAGAAAAACAATCCTGAATACATGAAGCGGAAACATCCAACTCGAAAGAGAATGTTTTTAATTTGTTTTATTCTTCTTCTGTAATTTCAAACAGAAATACATTTAAAATATGTGTATACTTGTTTATTTAACTCAATGTGGTAAAATGATGCATTCGAGAACCTTCTAAGAGATATGTTGGGAGAATTCATATCGGAAAGGTGCATACAAATTCCATTTGCACATAAACAAAACTGCAGTTTAAATTTATAAATGCAGATTGTCAAATCCGATAATAACCTTTATAATCTGAACCAAACATCGTTTATTTTGAACCACGCGTTTTGCCGCCTATTCGGCTAATTCGTAAATTTAGTATTATAGATAGCACGTGTTCATTTACCTTTTTTGTAAACTGATTCTCCGTCTAAAACCTTCTACACCAAAGTTTATGGTATATGGGGAACTGGGTCGATTTCCTGTCTCACTGACGATAAAGGTTCGCATGATAAAATTTTGGTGAGCATTTTGAACGGTAATAGTAGAAAACTTTCTTTTTTGCTATATGACATATAAGTTATTGTACATTAACATCTAGTGATAAGGCTATTTTTCATATTGCGTGGCCTCATGAGATTGCTGGGAGCGACGATATCGATTTCATGTCGTTAAGTATGCCTGCTCTTGTTAGAGGAGAAAACTATATCATACACAACATTGAACCCACTGAATACAGAGACAAACGTGCTGAACATATTACACAGCTTATGTTTTACAGTGAACAATTTATTTGGTCTCATGTGCTTGCATTTCACAAAGACGTACTTCGAGAAATAGAAACTGATCGTGCTTCCTGCAATGACAATTTTGACTTCATCAAAGCACGTCGCTTGCATCAGTCACATCCAAAATTTTACTGTTCGGAGTACAATGAAGGCCCATCCAGCAAAAAAGATGCACACAAAAATACTCTTGGTTTATTAGAGGAACATTTATGTAGCTCGTGCTGGATTAAACGAAAAACTATCATGCATCATCCTGCAAAAGATTGTCAGAAACAGTTCCAAGGTAATGCAGGCCGGGGGCGAGGTTCAGGCGGCTTTGGTAAAAATTGGCAACATGTTCGTGACTTTTCTGCACGTAGATGACAAGGAAAAGTATGTGGTATTTCAGCAAATTTGAAAAATATTAATGTATCAACATAAACTGACAATTCTGGTATTAGCATTAAAACACATAATTATGTTGTTGATAGAGGTACACAAACATTAAGCACACATACACAATCAAAGGTTGAAACCTCATATTTGTTACTTTGATAATGAACTTAATTTAGAGCCAAAACTTTTAATTACACCTTCAAATTATCAAATCGGGTTAAGGATGCTCGCTCGTCATGTTTTGGTCCTTTTGTCAGGTTTTCGGAATCCTCGGGTTTTAACCATTTCTTAAACATGAATTTTTTTGCCCATGAACCTCCACTTTTTCTTTTATAATTCAATCATATATACCTTAAAATGGTATTTGACAAAATTTTATGAAATCCTTTTTTTTTCATACATCTTTGAGACACTGAAGTTGTCAATGCAAAGACAATGAAAAATCCAGAGAAAACCCATTTCCTGCAAATTTTCAATGCCTTATAGCTCTAAAATGAGCACATGAACCTACATTTTTTTCTTGCTTATTTGTTTACTATTCATATGTTCTCTCAAACTAAAACACCCATTTCAAATCCTATTTATTTCCTATTAGACAAGCGATCATCCTTAAGTTTTGATACATGTATCAACAGTAATCTTATTGGCAGTGTAGAACATACATGTAGGAATATTGCAAATGACTTTACATAGGTATATAATACATATCTGAATGATAATCAGCTAAATAAAAATCCTGTTGTTCTTAATGATATTTTATTTAAGTCAGGTGTTCAAAAATATCTTGGGGTACGAATACCGGTTCCCTCAACAATGAATATGCCTTAATGGAGAAACTGTTAAATAGTTATTATGACTGTGAAATTGTAGAATTTTTAGAATTTGGATGGCCCATTGGCTAGTAAACATGAATTTAAAGAGACTGTTGTTAGAAATCACAAATCTGCATTGTTTTTAAGAACACATACATGAATATATTCAAAAAGAGTTATCATATACTGCGTTAGTTGGTCCATTCAAGGTCAACCCTTTTCAAGTTCCCTTAGCTACCTCACCATTGTCTTCTGTACCCCAAAAAAGAAAAGATAGAGAGAAGGACTATTATGGACTTGTCCTTTCCAATAGGTACTTCGGTCAATGATGGTATACCAAGAAATACTTAAATGGGTGACCCATTTACCTTACATTACTCTACCACTGATCACTTAGTACAACTTATAAATCAAAGGGGTCCCAAATGCCTGTTGTACAAAGTGGACATCAAGAGATGTTACCGTTGGTTACCAGTAGCCCCGTATGATTATCAATTGTTAGGACTAGCCTGGAATGACAATTTATATTTTGACCCTAACATTTTTCCCTTCAGCTTGTGTACAGGTGCTATGGCAGCACAAAGAACCACAAACGCTATAATGTACATGTACAGAAACATGGGTCACAATGATGTTAATTACATTTACGATATAGGTTCAGTGGAAACGGCCGAATTTGTCGAGAGTGGGTTTCACAATCTCAAAACTTTAATTGATGACCTCGGTTTTAAAGTAGCGGAGCAAAAGTGTTGTGCGCCTGACAAAAATATAATATTTCTTGGAAAACAGTTTTAACAATTAGTTCAAATAAAATGAATTATTGAGAATTTATTGACTAAGAAAACTATCACAAGAAAAAAAGCTTGAATGACTCATTGGAAAATTGTCCTACATAGCTGATTGTGTTAGATCTGCAAAGTTTTTCATTGCACGCGTGCTTACTCAGAACCGTATCTCGCAAAGGTCATCACGTAAATTTTAATAGCGAAGTCAAAAAAGACTTGAAATGGTTTTTAAAATTCGTGACGAGGTTTAATGGAAGAAACACAATTCCCGAGCATGTCTGGACCGAACCAGACCAATTAATACAAACTGATGCGACTTTACCAGGAATAAGTGGTGTCTTTTTTTATAGCTGCATCATTGAGTACATTCGCTGTGACATACCAACGTCTTGGTAAAGTCACCATATAAGTGTATATGAACTTCTGGCTGTCCTGATCAGCCTAGAAGTGTGGGGTAAAAGACTGCAAGATAAACTTATTGTGTTGCATTGTGACAATTCATCTTCTGTTATTCTCCTTAATACAGGCAGATGTCGTGACAAGATTATGCTAAGCATAGCAAGAAACATTTGGTTGATTTGTGCTCAATGTAACATTCAGATCAAAACGACTCATAATCAAGGAATAAACAATCCAGCAACTGATATATTGTCTCGTTGGGCATCACTTGAAAACCCTGATACAAAACTATCTACTGTTTTAGATGACAACTATATGTTCGATATTGAAGTTTCGAATGGCGTATTTAATTTAGACATTTCCATTTAATTTGAGAAACAGGATCAGATGAATGGTTAGGAAGGCAAGAACCATCTTGAAAGCAGCTTTCAGACCAGGAACTTTTAAAAATTTGAGGACTCAGCTAAATACATACCTTATATTTTGCGAAAAGTTTTGCAGGTCCCCATTTCCTGTTGACCAAGGATTAATTATCAATGTTCAGTAGTCAAAAACTAGTAAAAAACACAATAACATTCAGCAGATTCCTCTCAAAAGAATCGAGGATTGTGTTCTATGTCCAGTACTAGCTTATTCTAGAATGGTTAAAATGTTGCCTGCACTACCAGAAGAACCAGCATTCGGTTTCAGTAATAGTAATGGAAAGATTTGTGCATGTTTAAAGGCGGATCTAGGCACAATGCTTCATAAACTTTTAGTGCGTTGCGAAAAAGATACATCAGAATACTCGTTCCATAGCTTGCGTAGAGGCGGTGCCACTTGTGGATGTACAGACTGAGAAATTTCTACAATAGGCAATTGGGTATCCACATGCTACAGGAGTTACATCAAACACTCTACTGACAAACTCTATTACATCTCAAACAAAGTGGGACTTTTTTGCAAACATTCCAGCTGACAACTTCCTTGATTTATTGTCTTTCAATTTCCTTTTGATTTCTGTGCTTTGGCATTGCGTTGCATTGGTGATTGTGGTGTTTAGTTTTAGACATAATGTCTAACATAACACTGTTTCTACATGCGTGTTTGCATATTTACATTTGTATGCGTATTTGCATTTGATTTCTGTATTACATTATTTAACACCACCTTTGAATGCCAGCACAGACTTCGAGTTTAATTATAAAAATCTTAGAGTACAAAACAGATTACATGTAGCTATAGTTCACCTTCACATATTTTCTTCATGCAAAAAGGAAAAAACTATAATATTTTTTTTCTTTATCATTGGAATAAATAACGATAACATAAAAAGGTCACAGCGAAACATCCACTTCGATGAATAATAGAAAAACCAATAGAAACGGAACATAATAGAAAATTGCTTTGTTCTGTTTCGATTAGTACAGTTTCCGACAAGGAAACTTCATAATTAAAAATGCTCAATTGAAGCTCAATAACAAATCAAAACTTTGTAAACTGCTTAAATTATTTCTATTTTCAAACGTATTTATATACATGTATTTTTCTAATTTTAAGGTAATTATTCCTTTAAAGATTAAATATACTAGTTCCCTGGAAATTCCTTTTGGATTTATCCTCTTTATCGAGGATTTCTAAGTGTAAACTACCTTTAATTAGCATAAACTATACTAAAAGAAAAACGACGTCTCATGACACAGTTTAACAATTGTGCGATTTTATCTCGGGGAGGAGGGGGAGGGGGGTTTAACTCAATGATATTTAGATACGGGACGTGCGGCAAATTTGGGTCAAGATTTTACATAACCGGGTTTCGGGTCCGGATTTCTTGACACTCTGGAGAATTCCGGTCAGGATTTTAAAAATATCTGTAGATTTTTATACAACACTGAGGAGAATTCAGTTCTATCCATCTTTTCTTTGATACGATAACAAATGTTTCAATATATAAATGTTAAATATATAAATATGTCTCATCATGATAACTGGCTTTTATCATTTTTGAATAATTTCGGGTAGGTAATTCTAGCTTTCTTGGATTCGATATAACGTGGATAATTTCGGGTAGAAGTCGCACCCAACACCCCCCCCCCCCGTCATAAAATGGTCATGAAATCGCACTCAAAACGTCAACAACCTTACAATAGTATCATTGATCCCTGGTTGACTCATGTTTGTTACACGCCACATTAAAAGATTAATAAATCGTCGGCAAAGTCCTCGAACAGACTGAAAAAATATGTATTTAAGTCTCCCAAACGACGTGGGAGACTTATAGATTTTTTTCATCGAAAAACTCTACGAGAGTGACCAATAATCAGCTCATATCATATATTTTATTATACACCGTGACAACATCTATTAAATTACATATACCTCGTTACTATACGGGGGTTATCATCCCCTCCCCCCAAAGTCGATAATTTTGAAAATTTCATATACAATTAAAATCAATAGCTTTAAATCATATATTTTATTATTCTCCGTAACAAGACGCATTAAATGATATGTACCCCATTCTTTCAGTAGGGTGATCCTCACCCCCATAAATCAATAATGTCCAATTATCTGATAAACCGTTGAAATCCCCACCCCTAAACCATATATTTTCTTATTCCCCATGGTAAGACACAACAAATGACACATACCTCGCTTCCCTGGGGGGTTATCGCCACTCCCATCAAATCAATAATGTTCAATTATCTGAAAAACCGTTAAAATCCCTACCCCTAAACCATATATTTTCCTATTCCCCATGGTAAGAAGCACCAAATGACACATGCTTCGCTTCCCGAGGGGGTTAACACAACACCACCAAATCCTTAATGTTCAATTATCTCATAAACCGTTAAAATCCCAACCCTTAAACCATATATTTTCTTATTCCCCACGGTCAAATGAATGAAAATGAAAGAGAAAAATTTTGTTGTTATTGACTCCAGAGGGTAAAAGGTCGACAGGGTAACTTACTATGAGAAGAATTTTGTTTCAGGATAATATCTATCTAAAGATGACACTGATTTCGTTCTGAGATTTCGCGCTTGTGTTATAGGGTAATTTTTAAAACTGTAAACCCGTCCATCTCAAACTTAAATATAAATACATGTATATTTCTGTTATCCCGTTAAATGCATTTTTGAAGGGTATTGCTAATTGCCTGGGGATCATGCCTATCCAGTTGTCTATTTTTCTTTTTTGCAGGTGTTCGTGTGATAAAAAAAGAATTGTCTTTTTTTATAGATAGATGTAATGGGCAACTCAGATATTTTTTATTATTAATGTGTTGTTTTGTCTTTAAATAATTTCATTTTCTGTCCTTACATTATATTGTAGATTTAATATAATATTGATACAAGGAACACATCAATGTATCAGACATAATATGTAAAAATAGATATTATTTCATTTGCTTGGTCATAAATTAAAACAATTTCTTGTTGTGTTGCAATTGTACCATTTGGTAAATATGATTCAAATTTTGGGATGACTTATCGCGGCAGGTAAGAAGTCTTTTTTAATATTTTTATTTAATGAAACCGAATGCATTTTATTACACCATACAATAACATAATTTTTCGTGAACGGTTCAGCAATATTGGAATATATCTCTGTCAATGCAGCATGTCGACAAGCAAAAGTTGATCAAGTGTGACATTGTATGATTGTAAAAATCGGGTCACAAAAAATACCCATATCACGATTTTCAAGTAACCTTTCCATTAAGTATGCATAAACTTTATAGGAGCAATTTCCCCGTTTCAGTCTCTGAAAAACAAATAATTTATTGAATACAATGTAAGGCATTTGAGATATCAGTTACTTCGTTTGGGGGACTTCGTAACAGTTAAACCACTGCTGTGCTGTCAGCCTATTCATTTACCGTTGTTTCTTTTTCTAGAATCAACGCTTCTTTAATCCGTCACTGATATGAAGTCATCAAATTATATTCAATTGTTCCCTTTGTGTCATGTGTGTACTTAATTTCATTAAGTTTGAATTGGCTAATTTACTGATTTCTGTTCACAGCTGTTATTAGTTTAAAAACTTATCTTTGACTTTTGCAAATTTTTATTTGCCGTGACTGGGTTCGAACTCCCTCCTTGAAGTTAATTATGTGTCATAGTTCAAGAACACATCGACGAAACCATTGATATAATTTAGTAATAAGAAAAGATTATTATTTTTTTTATTTGATTATTATCGACAATTTCATATAATTCAATAGAAAATTAGAACATTGTTATTTTGAAGTTTATGGCAATTTCATCTGTTTCACTGCATATTTTGACATATTTTTAAAATATTAAAAGTGGAAATCGAGTGGATTTAAACTATTTTTTCTTTCAGTAACATTATGTTTTACTGGAATATTATTTCGCCTTATATTGTAAGTTCATACGGTTTTGTTTTAATTTTCATTTACAATTAAAATCATCAACGTGACTATATATACTGTATATATCTAATTGAATATTAGTATAGAGAATTAAGTTAATTTAAGGTCACACATAATAGGGTCTAATTAAGAAAGGAACTGTAATTGGGAAAAGTCGTCACAACAATAGTTTAAGTAAGAGATACAATGGATAAGCATTGGTTCATGAAAAACAAACCATTCGCCCCCGGGCTCATGGTTTCTTTTTCAAGAACCAACGCTTATCCATTGTATCTATAATACTTCACTGTTACTGTTCCAGGTTTGGATATTATTATTTGAAATAACACAAATTTCATCTTTATATGAAAATATTAAAGTTTTGTACTATTTTTTAATCAACGGTATCCATAAAGTCACCACACACGCTGATTAACAAATGTACACAATGACAAAATAAAGTCATTGTAAGCGTTTCATTACTGTGTACGACCTTCGTCTTGAACCATATCTAAGTCAATGCATTGTTTACGGTTTGTCTATTAATTCTTATTAAAATATTGCTTAGAAAATCGCACAAATACGTTATGACCCAGTTTCTCTAGTACCATGAAAATTTAGACGGCGACAAAATTGTTGTAACGCCTCACAGTACAGCAATTTTGTCCGCCGTCCAAATTTCACTGGTACTACAGACACTGGATCATAACTTATAATATTACCTATCATGTGGTGCTTTACAAGTACATAAGTTGGCACATCTCCCACCATACTTCCCATTTGGACAAGGCTCACATTGCGACTGGTCTTTATTTGGTTTATAACCATGAGGACATTCTATAAAAAAAAAAGAATCCATGTAGTAGTGTAATAAGCCAATAATTTAGCTAAATACATTATACTATGTCTTAAAGAAAGAAAATCAAATGGACTGAGAAAAAATACAAACAAATAAACAAAATAAATTCTCTTAAATTTATAAAACAAAAACTTAATACGCAAATGCGTGAAACTAACTGCTTACCTTCACATTTTTCATTTCTCCGTATGTAATGCCGACAGCAGAAGTATGTTATTGTGTAGAACTCTTTACCATTGTTTCCTAATCTGAAACATTATACACACGTATATACAAGACTATAGTCTATTTTTTCTGAAATACTAAAACATTTTCAGTTGAAAAATGGAAATATACGATTCCTGAGTTTCAATAACATTTAGAAGAATACAATGATTTTGTTATTAGATTTTCGATCAATAATTGTACTCTGAGTATGTACTATAGATTTTAAAAAAAAAACCATATAAATACGGGAACATATTTTAAAAAGGTCTTGACATCGACAAAAATTGATGGATGTTTACATTCGTAGTAGGGATCGTCTTGTACTCTTCAACTCAGTCATGATACTGTGTATGCCCACACTAATGAAAAGTTCTTGATAGTTGAATATACAAATGAGTAGAAATTTTAATCAAATGTTCAAAATATCCTAAATGTATAATTTATAAAATCATAATATCACATACAGTCAGATACAGACCTAACCTCTCACCAAGTTAACCCAGAGCAGTTCTGCTGACTGCTTTAGAACTGCTCTAGAACAGATCCTGACCTGGGGCCATGTTTCGAAAGTATCATATGATTGATCGTAGGACATATCTTATGACATTACTTGCGACTAAGTTATGATGGTTTTACGACCTATCGTATGATGTAAAACAAAGTTATCCTAAGACAATCATAGTTACGACGATCGTATGACCATCGCAGGTCAGTAATGACAAATAATGAAATGTTAAATGATTTATCAAAATATGCAATTTAATTTAAAAAAGTTACATGTAACTTAAAGAAGAAAAAAAATTAAAAAATGATTAATTCATATACGTTTTTGTGTAACATACATGTACATGTAAATCCATTATGGAATGTGACAATCTATTTACGTGGATCAATTAAACCCTTGTAAAATTTTATCGGTTTACTCTATTTAAATATGAATAAGAATGTTTTATGTTGCATTAACTATCCTAACTTTTAATTTACTTGCGAGCATCATAAGACCATCTTACGACACCTTCTTTAGTGTCCGGCGTAACTTCGTGACAAATTATTTCCTCATCACGTAATCTAGAGGGTTATTACTATCATGAAATATCCTATTCCCACGAATATTTACATTCCGTTGTTGCAGATGTATGTAAGCAACAGCCATTTTTATGCTGCATTAACTATCATAACTTTTACTTTATTGAAGATCATCATAAGACCACCTTCTTTGGGGTCGTAACTTTGTAACAAATTTAATGACATGTCGTAATTTGCGACCCTTTCGAAAACATATTTTATGACTGCGACACGTCGGAAGACCATCTTACGATATGTCGTGGTCACAAGACATCTTCGGAAACCTGGCCCCTGACCTCTAAGCTGTCATGGTCAAGAACAGTTCTAACCTGTCATGGTCTAGAACAGCCCTGACCTGACAAGTTCTAGAAAAGTTCTATAACATTGTTATAGAACTGATCATGTTACTCACCCATTCATGGTATGGATCGTATCACTGACCTGACATTGCGTACATCATTCCTTCAATCTTTTGGGTTTCTTTGGATATTTTGCCGGGAAAACCCATCATGAGAAATTAATGTTTTAAGCATATTTTGAAAATTCGCTCGTTTTCGGTCCCAATTTTCACTCCATGAATGAAATCAAAATTTAAAAAACCTTATTGCGCATCTACATCATATGTACAATCATTCTATAATCAAATTAGAAGCCTAGCATCAATAGACAATAAGGAGTTGATGTCACATTTATATTTTGACAATTTGTTTGATTTCGTCCATTAAGCGAAAAAAAAAATTTTGAAACCTGTCTTTCAATCTTTACACCATGGACAATTTACCTATAAAGAAACCAGAAGCCTAGAATAAAAAATGCTTCAAAAATTGATGTTTTAAGCATATTTTGAAAATTCGCTCATTTTCTGTCCCAAATTTCGCTCCACGAAAGAAATCAAAATTTTAAAAGCTTGTTGCGCATCTACATCACATGTACAATTATTCTACAATGAATGTAGAAGCCTTGCATCAATAATGAATGAGGAGTTGATGTCACAAGCATATTATGATAATTCGCCGTTGTCGATCCCACATTTCACTCGTTGAGCGAAATCAAAAATTTTAAAACTTTATTGCGCATCTACAGGATATATGCAACACTAATGTGAAGGAATTAAAATGCTATACCCAAAACTGAATGAGGAGTTGATGTCACAAGAAAGTGTGACGGACGGAAAGACAGATGGACAGACAGACGGGCAGACGGAAGGACGTTGATATACAAATATGATGAAAGTTTTAAATATACAAGATGAAAAATGAAGCATTAAAATACCAATAAATATAATTATAAAATTCAAATTTGATAACATGTCAGTCAAAGTTTACATAAATCTCTTTATACCATTTTCTGAGTAAAGACGAACTATACCACAAATCACTACCAAGAATAGTAAGAACAAGCTGATTATTAGACTGTTGCAAACTTTTATACAAACTATAGATAATTTTACGTCTCATTTACTGAAAACATCTTACATCATTTCTGTCAGGCATACCACTAGCACTACATCATGTATTGAAACCCAACAATATTCTGAAAGCATTATTATACATTATTTTCATTTTGGTAAGAGACGATATTCCACAGTTGGACCATAATGACATACAATAAATATTCATACAATAAGACTGAAAGAGCTGTATTTTAACATCAAATGAACACTTATTAAATCTACGTTTTCCAGCTATTTTCGATAGATTTGAAATTCAAGTTGCTGGATAAACAGAATATGTGTACATTGTCTTTAATAATATAAGATTTATTTTAACTCGGCACGAAACAGGTGAGAAAAGCTATGCAAGCCTTGCATTTCTAACTGTTTCTACGCCTTGTGCGAATAAATTTTATATTCCGACACAATGTAAACATATTCTTTACTAGACATTGAACCCGCGCGAGCGCGGGAAAATAAGCATTTTTTTGTGGTGGCCATATTGACTTTAAAAAGTTTTTGCGGCCATGGCATTCGTGGAACACTAACTCAATGTGGATGTTGTGGCAGGCTTCCCATAAACTTTCCTGTCAAGTAGGTGGTGTCAACTGATAGTTTCATGTCTATATATGCTGTAGTATTCCAGAAATGGATGTTAATGCAAAATTTAACCAAAGTCAATGAAGCGTGAAATGTAGGTCAACGTGACCTAATTGTCATATGGTTGTTCGTTACTACCGAAGATGTATCCACTGATGAAGTAGACTGTATGCCACGTAGAATTACCAAAATGGACCTTAAGGTTCCATCATAGTCGAAATCTATGACGAAAATACAACCACTTAAATTGTCAATATGTTTATGTTACAATTAATTCTGAACTGGAACTTGATGAAAAGCTTTCATTAAATACACATTTCATAATGCATTACCTTTTTCATTCAGAATAAATATGAAAAAGAATATGAATAAACATTTCCTTAGTGACGGATGAATTTTTCAAAAGATGCCGTAAGGTTAAGTAGAGCATATTTTTGGAAAATAATTGTTCCAATTGTTCATTGTCATCATGGGCAGGGCAAGCGAGGCTTAATTTCACAAATAAATCCAATAGACGATAAAAGCATTTTTAATGTGTGGCTGAGTGTGCTGTCCACGTTTATAAAGATGTCCGAGATAAATTTCGCCATTAATGATAAAGTAGACCATTTGTTAAAAATATTTTTATCTAGAGCTTACAGGGAATTGTACGGTAGAGTTATATTTAGACAGGTCACATGACAAATAATGTAAAAATGGATAATGGCTGGTTTTATCACTTTGTGCAAAGTAAACATCCGAGCAATCCAAAAAACAACTAAGTTAGGAATTCCTCTGAATTTTGCCTTACGTCTTCATAATCTTCAAAGTTCATAACCTTTACAGTTAGGAGAAATTGCGTTATCGTAGAAAAAAAACAATCCTGAATACATGAAGCGGAAACATCCCACTCGAAGGAGAATGTTTTTAATTTGTTTTATTCTTCTTCCGTAATTTCAAACAAAAATACATTTAAAATATGTGCATAATTGTTTATTTAAATCAATGTGTTAAAATGATGCATTCGAGAACCTTCTAAGGGATATGTTGGGAGAATTCATACCGGAAAAGTCCATGCAAATTCCATTTGCACATAAACAAAACTGCAGTTTAAAATTTATAAATGCAGATTGTCAAATCCGATAATAACCTTTATAATCTGAACCATACATCGTTTATTTTGAACCACGCGTTTTGCCGCCTATTCGGCTAATTCGTAAATTCAGTATTATAGATGAATCCATTCTTGTCAAAGTAACGTTGGCGTCACAACATTGTATACTGTGCGTAGTAGAAATAGTGTTCGTCATTAATTTAGGATATGGTTGTTCTTTCTGTTTTGGTTCAATCTAATTAAAATTAGATATACTAATTGCCTTGACATTTTTATCAATTTAATTTGAAATTCAAATTGATATAAATTTTATATTTGAATGAATTTAAGAAAGCAGATAAGTGTACAATTTTTTGATTAATATCGGATTTAATTCAATTATCTTTACAAATTACAAATTTGGCCTGAGGACAGATTAATAGGCAGTTTGATTATCTTTACTTTATATATTTTACCTTTATCTCCTTTCCTTATTAAGCGCCCATTGTTTAAATATATTTAATCTTGTGTTATAATAATGCCATATGTTTAATTGTAAGGGACATTTTTAAGACGGCTAGACAGTTCTTGGAGAGAGAGTTCCGAATGGAAATGGCAGGTCGTGTTTTTGAACTGTGGTGTAAACAATAGACATTATGTACATTTTAAGGATCATATGACGGCTGTTGGATGAGGAATATGCGATGGTTTTGAAACACGAACTTTGCTTATGGCCAACAGTAAACGTAAGCGTAAAACAAAATCAAGTAAATCAAGTGATTCATCCACGCCCAGTCCTCACCCTTCTACTCGACCAAAAAAGATGGCGGCGCCAAGTACCTCTCCTGCTACCCCTGCCACCGCCAATGCTGGTCAAACCAAGAGTGGTATATATCCGAATATTCAACCCAGCTTTATTGGACTCAATGTACCACCCAATCCACCATTCAATACACCATTTATTAACCCACAAGCGCTCCAATTCAGTGACCAGGGACAGTCTCCCAACACCTCAACAACTAGTCTGCATGATATTCTCAAGGATATTTATACCAAATTGAAACCTTTAGACCTAATACCAGATATCAGTAGCCGTATAGGAAACCTCGAGAGAAAGTTTTGTAACTTAGAACAAGAAATTATATTCATGAAAGACAATATTAGTAAACAAAACGACCGACTACTTGGTACTGAAAACGAAACCAACTTTTTATTAAGAGAATGTGAAAAGCTTAGACAACAAAATAATCAACTACAAATCGAAACCGACGAGACTCACGAGAAACTTTAGAAATGCAGACAAGATCGATGAGAGACAACCTCATTATAGGTGGAATTCCTGAGGTATCGAGAACCGAGACACCCGAAGAGACTGAAGCTGAGGTTCTTAAATTCATTCACGAAACACTCGAAATAGAGGACGATATTAAACTTCATGTAACACATAGGTTCAGACGGAGGACAGATCGAAAACCAAGGAACATAGTGGCAAAATTCCAAAATCGGAAGGATCGAAACCTAGTACTTAAAACAGCCCGTGAAAAGCTCAGCGAAAGTGAATATAAGGTATACGAACAATTTCCACTTGAAATAATTGATCGTCGTAATGAGCTCTGGCCAGCGTTCAGACAAAGTGTTCAAGCCAAGGACAAAGTACGATTTTATGATGATAAATTGTTCATTAATGGAAGACGACTGTATCCGTCCTCATTCACATTACCACGTGATCAACCAAACTTTGTACCAGCCCCGCAATTTCAACCTCAAGCACAAGTAGATCAACAGTTTCCAGTGGGAAACATCCCGCCTCGATTCGAATCCTTTACACCTGCTACAGGACCAGTGCCGTTCCAACCGATGTATCCGAACGTTCCGCATTATCATAACGTACCTAGAGTTCCGTTCGTTCCGTTCGTCCCAATGCCACCTGATGTAGACCACTATAGACTTAACTTATCTCGTCAACTTGCACCACAACCCAGGTCAGATAGCCCGCGCAAGCAACAGACTGATAATAGATAGGACAGTGTTACAAGAGGCCCTACTAGGGGCACAAACAACAGTGCTCAGTTACCAAAATTTTTGAAAGTTTCATGTTTAAACGTCTGTGGTTTAAATAGTAAACTTTTGATACCAGAATTTATTGACTTGTTTAAGAATTTTGATTTATTTATATGCATTGAGAGTAAAACTGATGTACTTGATGCTTTAAAACTCCCTGATGGGTATTCCTATTTTGCTAAAACTTGAAAGGGGGCCAAAAAAAATCGGGAGGTATTGTTATTATATACAAAACTACCCTAAGTAAGACAATAAGATTTGTCGATACTGAGAGTGAATTTGTGCAGTGGGTTAGAATTATTGACACCCCAGTAGATGATAAATCGTTTTTACTTGGGTGTGTTTATATCCCCCCTTATAACAGTAAATACACATCGCCCGAAGCTTTCGATGAGATTGAAAATGAGTTAACCACCCTGCTTAACGACAGTACTTGTTATGCAGTCGTTGGTGATTTTAATTCAAGAACATCTGTTTTGCCTGATTTTTTCGAAGCTAATGAAAACCTAGCTCATTTTCTGGAAAACGTTGAGAATGATGTATCTGATTATATTTTTGATTTTAAGAAGCTACCTTTATATAATGTTTCTCTTAAGAGAAATAACCAAGATGTATCACAACCCAATATGTATGGGTATAAATTAATTCAATTTTGTAAAAATATGAATATATATATAGCTAATGGTAGAATTGGTAGTGATAAATTTTGTGGAAAATTTACCTCAGGTGATTGTAGTTTGATTGATTATTTGATAGTTTCTTCTGAAACCTTCCCTTATATTTACAGTTTTGATGTCCTTGACTTTAATCCGTTATATTCTGATAAGCATTCACAGTTACAATTCACTATACTTTGTAACGCTAGAGCGAACACAGAGAACCAGTCAAACGACTCCAAATCCTTTTATAGATGGAGTAATAGTAAACAAGAATCATACATCAATGCGGTTGAAGATCAGCGTGAAATAATTATTGATATTTTAAATGATCTTCAAAATGTAGATAATCCTTCGCAGGAGATGGTCGATGATATTATTGACAGACTAACAAACATTTATATTAGTTCAGCTAAGAAAGCCTTTCCGAAAAAGCACCTACTTGTGAAGTCAATAACAAAAAATTTGACCCTTGGGTAACGCGTACATGTATTGAAAAACGGAAGAATTTTCATAAAGCAAAACGAAAGTATAGCTGGACAAAAACTGCCCAAAATAAGCAAAACATGAAAAAAGCAAGTAGATTGTACAAAAGGGAGCTGAATAAGAGCTATTCTGATTACTCCCTTCGAATGGAAGGAGAAATTAGACACACCTCAAATTCGGATCCCAAAAAACTATGGAAAATTCTTAATCAGTTAAATGGTAAGAAAAAAGAAAAGTCGGAAATTGATTTGCAATCTCTTTTTGATTACTTCAAGGAACTTAATCAAGACGAGAGCGCAGATGATGAAGACTTTAATGTGGACCAAGAGTTCAATAACGAACAACGTGATGACATTGATAATATATTAAATGGTCCTATAACGAAGGACGAGATTACAAGTGCGATAAAAAACCTTAAAAATTCTAAGGCACCGGGCATGGATGATATAGTTAACGAATACATTAAGTCATCCCCTGACCTTTTAATTGACGTCTATGTAAAGTTGTTCAATTTGCTGCTTGATTATGGCCTTATACCAAATTCATGGACAGTCGGGATCATCCAACCTATTTATAAAAATAAAGGTGATCGTGGGGATCCAGATTCGTATAGAGCTATTACCTTGATTTCCAATTTGGGTAAATTATTTACGGCTATACTTAACTCTAGGTTAGCAAAATTTGCTGACTATGAGGAACTTATTACAAATTCACAAGCTGGTTTCAGAAAAGGCTATTCCACGTCTGATAATATTTTTGTTTTATATGCTTTAATACAATTATATCTAAGTATGGGTAAAAATTTATATTGTACATTCGTTGACTTTAAAAAAGCATTCGATACTGTTTGGCGAGTTGGTTTATGGCATAAATTATTATCCAGTGGAATTACTGGTAAGATTTTTGGAATTATTCATAAAATGTACGAAAATATTAAATCTTGTATAAAGCAAGATGACAAACTTTCAGATTTTTTTCCTTGTCAAATTGGGGTCCGTCAAGGGGAAAATCTTTCACCTTTCCTATTTGCAGTGTTTTTAAACGATCTAGAATAATTTTTCTATGATAACCAGGTCCAAATCTGGAGAATTTTAACAATGCCAAGAAAATATCCATACTTATTTATGTCTTTATGTACTGTTGTATGCAGATGATACAATATTGTTAGCAGAAAGCCCTGAAAAAATGAATATTGTATTAAAAAATTTTGAAGACTATTGTACATTGTGGAGACTTAAACTCAACATACAGAAAACAAAAGTTCTGATCTTTTGCAAGCGTAAAAGTAGGTTACAGTGTGAATTTAAACTTTTTGGTAATAATTTATCTGTGGTCGATGAGTATACTTATTTAGGAATAATTTTCAAGTATACTGGAAACTTTTATACTGCTAGGAAAACTCTCATACAGCAAAGCCAAAAGTCTTTATTTGCGTTATACAGACGCATTAGAAATATTAAAATACCAATCGACATACAACTGAAGTTATTTGATTGTTTGGTGGCTCCAATACTACTTTATAGCTCTGAAATTTGGGGATTTGACAAATTAGATGATACAGAAAAAATTCATATTCAGTACATTAAAAAGATATTGGGTATACGAATGTCAACACCGAATTACATGGTTTATGCAGAAAGTGGTAGATATCCACTTCAAATAAATGTACAAATTAGAATGTTAAATTTCTGGTTAAAGCTAGTGCAACATGGAGATAAGTTATCAGGCATTATACATGTTATATATATAGGGTATTGTTTAATTTACATGGTACTGGACATTTTGATTTTAAGTGGATTGATTCCATCAAATCTTTATTGGATAATACTGGTTTTTCTTATATTTGGTACAATCAATTAGTCGTTAGCAAAGATGATGTTAAAAAGGTAATAAAACAGAGACTTATTGATAACTTTTATCAAAAGACTTATAGTGACATGAATCAGTCATACAGAGGAACATTTTATATGAATATTACACCTGATCTGTCTTTAAAAAAATATCTTTTGAGATTTGGAGAACAAAATAGAAAAATAGTTTGTAAGTTGAGATGCTCAAACATTAAATTTCCGGTAGAAACGGGGAGGTGGGTGGGATTATCGCACGAAAATAGGTTGTGCCAATTGTGTAACAGTCTAGACATTGGTAACGAATTTCATTATCTGTTTATTTGCAGTAATCCTGCAATCAAAAACCTTCGAGATAAATTTATTCCTGCTTATTATGTTCGATATCCAAGCTTTCAAAAGATGGTTGGTTTATTAACAATTTGTAATGTAAAAGTTATGAATAATTTAGCTATTTTCCTGAAAAAGTTGATTAACTTATTATAATTTGTATGTTAACACAACTGATATTTCGGTATTTTGCTGCCATTTCCATTTGTTCTTTGTATTAATATTTCCTCTTGTAACACATGTATGCGTCTGAGTGAATGCAATAAAATCTTGAAATCTGAAAATCTGAAAATCTGGATACCAGGCGAAGGGTGTGGACGCCACACAAGTTATACAAAATTAAGGACTATTTACGGATACCGTAGTTTTCACCTTCATGGACTTTCCGTGTTGACTTTATATATTTTATGTACATGTATTTATCGCTGACTTTGGATTTATAATATATTATTGAATTTACATTATTTGCGTCTTACTAACTTCAACTGTAAGCTATTTATTCCCCAAGAATCACCAATACACGAATATTCCGAAATATTCCCAGGTACAAATTTGGTGGCGAATCCGGGAGCAGTTTGCCAGTACCATTCTGTAAGACAAACTGCATGCAAGATCCTCGTACATTATGGATAACCGTTTTATGAGATTTAACTGGTGGTGTCCACCTGTGTTTCGTGAACATAATACATTTTATGACCAGCAGCAGCAAATTCCAGATGAAAGACATTTAATAACAATCCGTCTCAAAATTATCAAGCCAAAATAAAAGCAGTCAAATATTCCCGTTGTGGGGAAACAAGGCATTTTCATAAACAATGCAAATCTGAGACTGCCAGAGTCAAAAGCAACAGCGAGACGATGAAAGACTTCGTGATTTTATTCAGAGGAAGAACTGTGCAATTTTTGCCTTTTCTGGATTAGACAATCCTGAAATTACTGATATGACAACTTCCGTTAAAATTGCAAAGTTAAATAAAACAATCATGTCGGTTAAACAGAAACTAGACGACATTTTAGAAGAAAATTCCGATCTAATAATTGCCGTCAGTGATTTCAAAAAGAAAGTATCCATGTTAACAGAGGAAAATAGTACAACTAAACTTGAAAACCAGAGTTTGAAAGAACAAGAAGACGAATACCAAAATATCTTTGTCGAGTATCAGGGTTTTGTAGATCAGAATGAAAATTTGTTTAAAGAGATTCAAGAACTTAGTGAAAAACTAGAACGTTCGAAAAATAGGAAAAGACATAAACAGTTTGACGAAATAAACAACCGTGGCTATCAAAATCACAGCCAAAATTGGCATAGTTCCGATAAACGAGGATCGAAGAGGTGTTTGTAGAGGCCGAATGTCGGATGTGCGTGACACGTGGACGTTTTTTGAATAAGGAAGGATTTGTGACACCGATAAAATTAACTTTGGAAATCAACCTACCAAATTTTGACATTTTCATCAATTTAATGTGAAATTAAAATTGATAAATATTATATGTTAATGAATTTTAGAAAGCAGATAAGTGTACAATTTTATTGATTGATTATCGGAATTAATTCAATTATCTTTACAAATTTGGCCTGAGGACAGATTAATAGACAGTTTAATTATCTTTACTTTATATATTTTACTTTTATCTCTTTTCCTTATTAAGTGACCATTGTGTAAATATAGATTCTCCTTAAGGTACGAGTGAGTTATGGAATTTCTCCACCCGAGATAGTTAAATTTTCGATTTTCAACACGAGAGCCAATTCGAGCGTATTAAAATCTAAAATTTAATCATTGAGGGTGGAGAAATTCCATAACTCACGAGTAAATTGAAGGAGAATCTGTTTCTCCTATGATTTTCGACAAAAACCTCAATAAAATGTCGTTGCTATGTAGTTTGTTTACTTAGACGTCATTTCGGTACTTCTCTGTTTATCGTTCTAATAACTGTAGGCGCGGTAATTCCCACGTAGAAATTTAATCACCGGGAAGTGGCTAAAGATATTATGTATTTTTATCCCACCGATTAAACACGTCAGGAATAGGAGAAATATATTTAATCTTGTGTTATAATCATGCCATATGTTTAATTGTAAGGGACATTTTTAAGACGGCTAGACAGTTCTTGGATGCCAGGCGAAAGGTGGGGATGTAACAGTGTATTCGTTCCACCAGTGTATTCTTTCCAGAGGACAACTTACACTAGTGTATAATTTCCAGAGGAATTATTGTACTAGGTTACTTTCTCCATGCTTAGTGTAAATTATAATTTGTTAAGTTGTGTATCCAAAACACTCTTAAAAGAGACTTTTTAGGGGGACTATTAAAAAACTGGGGCATGGGCCTTGTGGGGAGGGGGATATCAAAGTTAGCATTTAGAAATAAATCGTCATGTGGAAATTATACACTAAGAGTAATTTATCCTGGAAAAAAATTATCTAGTGCAATTATTCTTCAATGAAATATGGCGTACGATTTGTCGTTCGGTAATTCAAAATCGCCTGATATTCCTCTGCTCCATATTGAATAATATAATCTTTGTCATTATAATATGAGAATAAATTGATAAAATGCCATTTAATATGTAATCGGAAGTTCCGGATGTGGCAACAGCAAGTTACTGATGTGAAGATATTTTAAAGTCGTAGATTCGACTACAACTTAAACTTTATATGTACATAGCTAACTAATCAGGGTTCTAAAAGAAAGGAAAACTTTATTAAACAAATATAATTTGTAAAAGTAATTTCTATAAATCAACAGGTGTATAAACGAAAATTTAAATTATCATTTATTCAAAAGCAGTGTTAAATGCATAATTCTATATGGAACAATCCTATATTAAATGACCGAGTTACCTTTGCAGGAAGTACAATGATGTTGAAAAGCCAAATGTTAATATAAAAATACTCTTTATGATATTAAAAGGTTACATTCAATTTTTGAAAATACAAATATTATGCCAAATTAGCAAATTAGCTAATTCAAAACTTTAAACAATGAATACAATTTATAAATGTTTGTTAAACTTTTAATACATTTGAGCAAAAAGTCAATAAATTATATATAAATATACTAAATAAATAAATGATTTGGAAAATACGTTGAAGGTATAAAAAGTCATGAGATTTCCGAATACAATTAGGTTCTATCCGGGCACTCTGGTTCAAAACCTTGGTTCCATCCGGGTCTTTTGGTTCTGAACCTTGGTTCTATCCGGGTTCTTTGGTTCGAAACCATGGTAACTGGTTCAACATCCGGGTTGTTTGGTTATAGGAACCCAACTTCTTGGTTCTATCCGGGTTCTTTTCTAATATTCCCGTTGAACTTTGAGAAGATGTCCGCAAGTATCCGAATAAAGAGATAAAGTAGGTCAAAGACGCTTATCTTGTTTTATATCATTTATACATTTCAGCATCGCCGGAAAATGGAGCTGTAAGGTAAATACCTTCTCATTTTTATTATTTAATATGGGAAACTGGACAAAAATATAACATCGTATATATTTATATCAACCAAAATATACAGCATATCTAACATCCGTTTTTAGAATCAGAGTCGTTCCGTTTTCATTTATTTTTCACTACTCATCCCTCATTTCATAAACATACAAATAAATAAATGGATATTAGAAACTTAAAATGTGGGCCTCTATATAGAAGTATGATACATAATGCATAGTTCATAACGACCCTAAGTTGAAAAGCAACAATCGATTGTTTCGATTTTTATTATTTTTGTACTATATATAAGAAGCTCTTTTTGAAAAAAAAAATCTGCTCACACATTGAAATTCTCCCAACATGTTAATGATGTCATAGCTATATATAGGCAGCTACAAGCCTGCACGTGAAAGATCTAGCAATATTCCGAATATTTTGTTTGCAATCTTGGCTCCCTCGTTGGTAACGCTTTCTATCGAATCTAATAACATTGAGGAAAATTATGATGTTCGAATAGACACAAATGTTCTACAATCGGCTAAATGTGCCTCAACCTCTATCACTTTTCACAATTTTACTTTATTCATTTTGAAAAAACGACATTCAAAAGGTCAACCATTACGTCCGCGTCAATGAATTGAGACAAAACTGTGTGTATGTACGTCTATATTTCTATTTATAGATCGTATGCCACAAGAAACTGCTGTAAGAAGTGTAAAAAATGGATTATTTTTAATTACAAAATATTTTTTAATATGAATGCAGTTCAAGCAGTATTCATTGACAAAAATCCATTTTTCAAGTACTTTTTTGTTGATCTTAACTAAATTAATTTCTGGGCTAAAGATAGCTAGACGGATCGAGGCACGGGACTGTGGAAAACTTAAGAAATTAAAAGTTTCGTTTTGAATTGTTTTTATTCTTATTTTCGTCTATTTTAGTAATCCAGGAAAAAATATTCTATTTCAACCGAATCTTAACAAATTTAATTTGAATTCAATTTTCACTTTAATTTCCCTTTTTTTTTAAATGTAGTTTGGTTTGCAGGATTCCAAATTCATACTTCTTATCTTATGCCGCTGAATAAATTTCTATTTAATGTTGAAAACTTCTCGGAAAACTTACATCCACGTTAAATCTATAATACATAACTTTATACCGCACAAACACGGTTTAGGTGTGACGAGACATTTACTGTCATTTACCGTCACATGACCGTGAAAAAAAAGACAGTGTAATCTTATCACCTGAAAATTTATGTTTAAAATTAAATATTTCAATTAGCCTACCTTTATGGCCTGGCATCTCCAATGTCGTCGTCCGTCGTAGACACACCCGTCGGCGGAACTGGTGGTGGGAGTTTTATTGTTGAAATATTGTTTTTCAAATTTTATGTATAAAAATTCCGAATTGTATGATATACATGTACTGTAAAAAAATCCTTCAAATGCAATTTCAACTAAGAATGGCCGACCTATGCATTATTATATGATAAGAATGGAGAAATAAATACAGTCAGGGACACTGCGTCGTCTTTCTTTTTTAAAGATAGTGCTTGTTTATATTGTCCCGGTGAACCTTTGAATATGCGTCTGTAGCGATACATTTTAAACATTGACTTGAATCACATGGTGTTTTTTCTTAAGTAACTTACGCTAGACATTGTAATATTATTTATAAATTACAGTCAAGAATTGGGGGGCCTCGGTGGCCGAGTGGTCTAGGTAGTTCGTCATGACTACTACTGATCACTATCCTGTCAACGCTGGGGTTGTGAGTTCGAATCTCACTTGTGGCGGGGTGTGTTCGACTCCGATCTTAATTGTCAAGGATTGCCAATTTTCCTACCGAAGGTCGGTGGTTCTCTCCGGGTACTCCGGCTTCCTCCACCAATAAAAACTGGCCGCCGCGAAATGGCCAAAATGTGCTGAAAACGGCGTTAAACCCCAACTAAACAAACAGTCAAGAATAGCAACTAGTTAACATCTTTCATTGAAAAAAATTATTAAATGATTTTTTTTTATAGAAAAATACATTAAATTACGTCGTATATTTATATAAACGGTCAAACTTGTAAACTTTTAAATAAAAAATGAAATAAAACGCACGGGTGACATCAATAAGAAAACCTGTGATAATCAAAATAAACAAAACTTGACTGTCTGTTTGTTCTGTTTCGCACTTTTTACGGAAAGACAACACTAGTGTAAATTTACTCATCGGAAAATCTACACGCCGGAATAAAAGTACGCTTACATGGACGCCACACAAGTTATACAAAATTATGTCTGTCATGGACTTTCATCTGTCATGGACTTTCCGTATTGACTTTATATATTTTATGTACATGTATTTATCGCTGACTTTGGATTTATAATATATTATTGAATTTTCATTATTCCCGTCTCGCATGCGAGACGGGATAAGTAATCAAAAGCTAAACAGAGGGAAACAGGCGTTAAAAAGGACCAGAATAAGTCTCCTGATTTGGTCGTCCCAACATCATGAGATGGACGCATGCATGATCAACGGCCTCTGATTGGTCAGTCAACTGGAATAGCTGATCTGCGAATGCAACTCCGTACATTATTACGGGATAGCATCACCTAAACTAGGGAAAATCGTCACAGGCTGTACAACATACAATATTTGTTCAGTTTACCGTAGTAAAAATGTAAACTTATGGCTGGGTGTCTAATAAAACACAGAACTTCATTTGGTGCTTTTAGTTGGTTGCTTTAAAAAGCGTGTTTCACGCGTACATCTGCTTTCTATTAATAGACAAATAGCGGTCTATTTATAGACACATTGACTGAATACATATCGAGATACATTTTTAAGAGATCTAATTGGCTAACCCAACGAGGGGAAGATCATTGATTTGTCTTTCATATCGTGAAATATCACTCCTTACGTTTCGGAAGTTAACTTTAAAGATAAAGGCTATTACATATATATATCTGTATGGCAATTTAAAAAAAATCAAGTTTAAAAAATTAAAATCTTTGAATATCATTTAGTAACAAAATGCAGCCCAAAAAAGCCATCAAAACCCAGACTTTAAATAAAACTATGTAGTAATATATCTATTGAAAGGTAGTAATAATACATATAATAAGGGAAAGTTTAATGTGATTACATTACGAACATTTAATAATACATAAAAAATAATACTCTTTATTAATAAAAACCTAACAGACGGCTAGCTTTTTAGAAAAGTTATTACTTGTTTGCATCTTACTAACTTCAACTGTGAGCTATGTATTCCCCCAAGAATCACCAATACACGAACATTCCGAAACATTCCCAGTTACAGTTATCTACAAAGATTTATGATATACCATTCAATTCGTACACATGAATAAGCAACTTTAAAAAAATGCTCACCTTTTTTTTCTGTTGCACACTTTAGCAAAGGCAACTGAAAACAACAGAACCAGTATGTGAAAATATATAATCCATGGCAAAAGCATTGTGCATAATATTAAAATTACGGAAATACATAAATTTAAAAACAATTAAACAACATGAAAACCATTTAGGTATTTGACTGGTCGATAATTTTCAATGAATTATTTCATATCGCTTAAAAACCAGAAATGATCACTTAACTATCCATATAGTTTATGATGACTCTATGATGACTGTATATTTTTAGGTAATGACGTAAACCTGAGACACTATTAATAAAACCAAAACAAAAGTTCTGAAGTGTGGTCAAAATTTCTCAAAATAAAGCATAACCAATGAATACTGGAACAATTCTAGTCAATCGAGTCATTCAACATACAAATTAATTTATTTTACCAACTAATCAACGCACCATGCATGATATAGTTGGATAGGGCAGAAAGGTGTTATTTGTATGAGATAAAAATTTAATTTCAATAGCGCCCTTTAAAATACCAATCAAAATAATCACCCCCCCCCAAAAAAAAAAAAAAAAAAATATCCAGGAGAATATGTCTGGGGTAGCCCGCCGTGAAGATTTTCTGAAATTTTCAATTTTTCCATCTTCAGATTTTGTAGCATGTAGCGTGAGTATATCTGCAGAACGTGTTTCATACTGGTACCGATCGTCAGAATTTAGAAAACCATTGTCACTAAAAATTATATCAATTATTTCTAACCTTTCTTTTGTAGTAACACCAATTTTGTTGCGTAAATATTCGTTAACATTGTCTTTTAAATGCTTTGTACAAAGGGATCTTTTTGCAAAATTAAAAACAATATCAATTGCTTTTGTCAGAGCCTTTTCATCATCACTGCCGATTTGAACATTTTTTGGCAATAGCACATCAACATTATCAATTGTATCAGACAGTTTTGCTTGAACATGTGACAGGAAATAATGATATTTTTCAATATTTGCCTGTTTGTGAAGAAACACCGGGCCAAAAAATGGGATGATCACGAGAGTCCATCTTAGTTACACGGTGATTTTTCTAAACTATTGATGTAACATAAAACCACTCTAAATTGAAAGTTCTATCAATCTCTACTCTTGGATTTGGTGAAGTCTCAACAGACTTTTGAAAGTCTAACATCTGCATATCACTGTACAAAATAATAGATGGGATTTCGTTTTTTAGATTGTTCAACTTTCTGCATATATTTATTGTCATGCAACATTAGCAGCACTGTTAGTACGTCATCAGCTACATTACTACCAGAATATGTTACAGTTTTTTTTCTGCTGTTGGTGTTTTAAATTGTGGAGCTGTTGCAAGTTGTTTGGTGCATTTGCCTCATCAGAAGTAACCATTTCTTTGTACACCCGTCGTGGCTTCTTTGTTAACAGTTCATTAGCTGCACGTGCTAATATCTCGGGCCTGCATGGTATGCTTGTATGGCGCTTTTTCTTGTTTTGAATTGCCGTTTACATATAATACTATAGTGAAGACTATATATTACATAATTTTGGAACTAGATATCTATCGAAATAATCTTACTTCAAAAATATTAGTAAATAAAAAGTCAGATTTTTTCTTATTTTCGTTTCAGATATTATGTCAATGTATATACATCTAGTTTTCTCAAAGTTTTTATTCTGGACAAAAACTAGATTTCCATCGAAATAATCTTATTTCAAAAATATCAGTTAATAAAAATGCATTTTCTTTCTATATTTACGTTTCAGATATATGTCAATGTACATCTAGTTTTCTCAAAGTTTTTATTCTGGACAAAAACTAGTTTTCCATCGAAATAATCTGACTTAAAAAAATATAAGTAAATAAAATAAAAACTAGAGGTAGGGGCTGTCGGAACGACAGTTATATCCGCACCCCACATTTATTTGTAAACAAACATACTTAACATTTTCAGTTTCCACTGCATTACAGTTTGCATCTTTTCGAAAGTGCGGGTATAAAAAGTAATGTAAAATTGCATTTTTAACAGCAGGTCCTCTCTATACATGCTATAAGAAAGTTTTACTACACATTGAATTATTGACTAAAGATCATTTGCCGTATCTTTAAGAAGAAAAAAAACACATATATTATATAAACATGTGAAAAATTATAGGTCATCTTAAAATATTTTTGTTTTAAAAGTAACCCTATCTTTGCTTATTGTTGATAGCCACACGGCGAAACATATAGGTTGCTTAATGATTTTTTTGATGGTATGCTTTCTCATTGACGCATACCCCGTATACTTTCATTTTCATAATTAAGGTGGCTACAACCGTTACTTTGACTCTCAGTATCAGATTTTTTTTCCGTTTTTCACTAACAATTATTTCCATGGTTCAATTTTTCTAAAATAATCTATTTAAACAAGTAATAATTGTAACAGTGAATTGTTACTAAGTCTCCCAAACGAAGTTTCCCAAACATAACTCCCAAATATTATTAAAAGATTCATGTTTTCATAATTTCTATGAATCCAGTAATGCTTTAGAAACTGATCTTTGACCTATTAAGGGTTTTGTCATTGGAGGGGGTCGGTGGGGGATCTCAATAGTTTTCAAGATATTAAGTATTTTGTCATTTGAGGGCGTGTGGGGCACGCCCCCCTTGGACCTCCAATGGTACCATATGTTTCGTCTTTTCATAAAGAGTAATAATATATATTGTTATAGGGTGGGGATCTCAAGGGTTTTCAAGATATTAAGGGTTTTGTCGTTTGAGGGGGGTGGGGCATGACCCCATCAGACCCCCCAATGGTACCAAATGCTTCGTCTTGTCATAAGGAGTAATAATATATATGGTTATAGGGTGCGGATCGCAATGGTTTTCCAAGATATTTTAAAAGTATTTTGTCAATTGAGGGGGGCGGGGCATAACGCCCTCAGACCCCCATGTGATACCAAATGCTTCGTCTTGTCATAAGGAGTAATAATATATATGGTTATAGGGAGGGGATCTCAATGGTTTTCAAGATATTAAGTCTTTTGTCATTTGAGGGGGTGGGGCATGACCCCCCTCAGACCCCACTGTAGTACCGAAGTCTTCGTCTAATCATCAGGAGTAATAATATATACGGTTATAGGGTGGGGATCTCAATGGTTTTCAAGATATAAAGTATTTTGTCATTTGAGGGGGGCGGGGCATGACCCCCTCAGACCCCCCTTAGGTACCAAATCCTTCGTCATATCATAAGCAGTAATAATATATATGGTTATAGGGTGGGGATCTCAAGGGTTTTCAAGATATTAAGTCTTTTGTCATTTGATGGGGTGGGGCATGACCCCATCAGACCCCCCTATAGTACCCTGATACTGGTAGGTCGCCCACCATTAACGATTTGACATGTATATTGTACCTTGACTGTCTGGATGTTTATTGTTCTGACCGTTAAGGTACACACGCCCCAGGTACATTGTATCTGTACACGTAAACCGTTTCAACAGCTGACCAAAAACAGCGGGATTTCATTTTTTAATAATTAATGCAGTATTTGTGTATGTTTAAGGATGGGGGTATGGAAAGGGGTCACCGCCACCATTCTAAGTTCAAAGTTTTAAAAAATAAATTCTAAGTTCTAAATTTTATATTCCAAATCCCATATTCTATATTCTAATTTCGTTATTCTTAATTCTGTATTCTTAAACTTGTTAATTCTAATGGCCGTTTTGCAATTTGCATTATGCTTACCAGTAAATTACAACTTCTATAACTCATAATGTTGCATTTTTAAAATTATATTTTTATAACCTCCTAATTCTATGTTCTAAATTAGTTAATTTTGATTTTGGTCTTTCCGAATTCCAACTTTTATTTTCTTATTTCAAACTTTCAACTTCTAACTTCTGTTTTAATCTTTGAAACTAAGTAATATTACAAATTACAAATCTAGCGCGTATACAATTATGACGACAGATGGCGCTGTGTATCCCTGTCGGTATCAGAATATGCTGAAACGGATTGGACTTGGAATAGTGATGTTCCCACCATGCCATGATGCATAAATTAAAAATCATGGAAAAGAATCCCTTCATGGTATATGGCAGGTTGGGAACAACCCCTCAAATGAGGGATAACCCCTGAATGTAGTGACTACCCCTTTTATGAGGGGTTGAATTCAAGTGATAATTTTTTTTAAACCACTTCTTAGTACAAAAGGGCACATGTTTATATTATTTGTAGAAACTTTGTCCAAAGAACAATACTTCTATCTTGTATTATATTGACAAAACATGTCCATGAATTTTGGAATATTCATGGACTTCAATCTTCTTTATTTTTGAAAATAAGAGGACCCCTCTTTCAGAAAAGTTGTTCCAAATATAATGAATTTTCCCTCTTTTCGGGTGAAAAGGTTAATTATTCTACAACAGCAAAATCACCCCTTGTCTGAGGGACAGTCCCTCATTTAAGGGATATCCCTCATTTGTGGGGTTGTTCCCAACCTGAGGGGGGGGAGGGGGTCAGACCTTTATCGGGACTCCGGGATTTGGTGTTTTTAAGCTCGGGAGATACACAGCGCCATCTGTCGTCATAATTGGATACGCGGTGTGTCCGCCACCAAGCTAGATTTGTAATTTGTTAATATAATATTACTTAGTTTCAAATATTAAAACAGAAGTTGGAAGTTGAAAGTTTGAAATTAGAAATAAATTTGGAATTCATCAAGACCAAAATCAAAATTAACTAATTTGGAAACATAGAAATAAGAATATGGAATATGGCATTTGGAATTTAAATTTAGAACGTAGAACTTATAATTTAAAACTTAGAGTGATGGCGATGATCCCCTTCCATATGGGGGAGGGGGTCACAATACGATTTGAATACAGAGATGAATTATAATTTCAAATGTCACATAAGTAACATTTTAATTTATTTTAAATTAATCATTTATATTTTTGGGTATTTATATATTGTAAACATTTGATAATTAATTCTATTTGCTCGTATCAACGATATCCACAAATATCTCAAAAATATACACATAACACCAGCTAGAGGTAATTTTTCGTTTAATTAGACATTTTCCATTTATCGTAGTGTTTTCTATGTAATTAAATAATCGACCAGACGACCAGAGTTATACTTCACAAAGTCACGTGATGTCCATAATAGTTGGATATGTTATCTTGTCTACGTTTATCTTCCTTTTGGTTTGTTGTTTAGGTTTCTTATTTCGTGATTCCAAGATGTTCATAATATTGAAAGTATATTCATGGGGTATAAAATGTCAGGGTGTGAAAAAAGGGGTTCAGGTCCGAATGCATTAAACTAAATACAAATACAAATACAAATATTTTATTAGCACAAACTCATCAACAATAAATGGTTAAGGCTCATGGCGTATTAAGGTATCCGGACCATAATAGATCATGATCGAAAATTATATCTCTTTTTGACCGTGAATGGCTGAACCAAACAATTTAAAGCTGAGATTTTATATATATGTATTTCTCAAGTTGAAACACACTTTGTTGCTTATATGCAAAGTCTGTAAAAATAAGTTAGTTCTATTAGCATTTCCGAAGTTTGCCGATAATTACCGAGGTCATTTCAACTGCGTTGTATGGAACATCCGGGAACTTTTGAATAATCACGTGGTCATTTATGGTCCGGATACCTTAATTATATAATAGATTATACATAATAAGTGTTGTAAACAATGACTATATTAATATGTAATATTGACTATGAATTAAAGACAAATTGACAGTTCTATAGAGTTTGCTCAGCTTTACGCAGGTTCAAACTGTCTGAAATGAAAGAGGAAGTCAATCTTAGAATTGTATATGAATTGTTACTTAATAAAAAGTTTATATTATTTTCATTTTTTTTCAAATTTTGTAGGATCATCGATTATATTTGAAACTTTTTGGTAAAATATGGCCCTTTTCGTTGAGTATTTTTCACAATGTAAAAGAAAATGTTTTTCATTTTCAATTTGACCAGAATTACATACAGAGCAGTATCTCTCATTTCTGGGAATATTTAGATGTCTCCCTCTTTCAATCATCAGTGTATGAGCACTTATACGGATCTTACACATTGCAGCTCTGTCACTTCTGTTTCTTAAAATATCAACATAGGGGGGTCTCCGACCCATTATGTAGACGCTCTTGAAAAAGTCTAACTTCTTAGATTCAAGTATGTTTGCATTTTGAACTTGCAAACATTGGTCATTAATTCTTTGTTTAATGGAATTTAAATTACCTTTAACATAATTAAAGTTATTAATGATATACGACATTCCAAGTCCATTTAAAAGACTCTTTATCTTTATGACCCAATGGTTTGAATCTACAGATTTAGTGAATATATCATATACCAAAGAATTTTCCGTAGAAAGTATATGGTTCAGGAAATTGAATATTGAATATAATATTTTATTTTTCAAGGGAATTCTATTAAGTTCGGCTCGACATCCATCATTAGATGCCTTGCAATGAACCCCTAATATATCTTTGATAAATTTAACATGAAGTTTTTCAAAGGGGTCAGAATCTTTAAAATTTGAGTCCACCCCCAAATTTCACTACCATATGTAAGAATGGGAGTAACTAAACAATCAAACAATTTTTCAAGAAGTCTACATGGGTTGTTAAGACCTTAATTTAAGTGTTTCTCAGACTAGGATTTCATTAAAATTTCCTTAAACTTTAGTTGCATACATAACTTAACTTAAGTAGGTCATTAACAAAGGAAAGTGACAATACTTAGCTCAACGTGACTTTACATTTAAGCCTTTGACAAAAAGGAAAAGATAAGGCGAAAACATATTAAAATTTTACAGGAGACGCCATTTCATTAGTTCGCCTCAACGAAGTTGTGGGGGGGGGGGAATAATGGAGTCACCCTGGCATCCACAGTCAGTTCTCAGTTACTAGTTGACATATGGTCATCTACTTTTTGTGTGCAGGTGCACGTTGAAGAGACTGACCATGTGACATAAGATGGAGGTCACCTGACCCATATAACACGGTTGACTGGCTTTTAAGTTCTATGTCAAAAATCAGTTTTAACATAGAAAGTGACCTACAATCATATTACTTGATATGAGGGTGTATCTCGTGGAGTAATACAACCTCCCACCAAAATTAGGTCACTTTGACCTACTTATTGCACTTCATTGACTTCGGTTAAGTTTTACGTCCGAGTTCAGTTCTCCGATACCAAGGGACGTACGATCATATTACTAGGTGTGAGGGTGCATCTCGGGGGTAACACAGTCTCCCGCCAAAAATAGGTCACTCTGACCTACTTATTGCACTTCATTGACTTCGGTTAAGTTTTCCGACCGAGTTCAGTTCTCTGATACCAAGGGACATACAGTAATACAACTAGGTGTCATGGTGCATCGTGGGGAGTAAAACAGCCTCCCACCAAAATTAGGTCACTCTGACCTACTTATCGCACTTCATTGACTTACTTTAAGTTTTACGTCCGAGTTCAGTTCTCCGATACCAATTAAGCGACCTACAATCATATTACTTGGTGTGAGGATACATCTCGGAGAGTAACACAGTCTCCCTAGAAAAATTAGGTCACTCTGACCTATTTATCGCGCTTCATTTACTTTACATCCGAGTTCAGTTCTTTGATACCAAGCAACTTACAATCATATAACTTGGTGTCAGGGTGCATCTTTGCGAGTAACACAGCCTCCCATCAAAATTAGGTCACTCTGACCTACTTATTGCGCTCCATTGCCTTAGGTTAAGTTTTATGTCAGAGTTCAGTTTTCCGATACCAAGCGACCTTCAATCATATTACTTGCTGTAATGGTGCATCTCGGGGAGCTACAAAGCCACAAACCCAAATTGTCGGGGGAAAGAGGCGAACTTTGTAATCGTAGATTTCTGATTTTAATGAGGAGTTGAGGGTTGGAAAGGAAGTTATCGTTGATCCTAGCACTTTTAAACCGAATATCTGACCCTACTTTCTTTTTTTGTCTCAAGCGCGTAACTTTTTTTCAAAATATAATTTTATTCGATTGCAAGTGATATTCAATCCTGCCTTTTGTCACGTGTTGGCGTCTGTTTTGTTTCTCGAAAGTTTGGTGTCTACCTTTTTAAGTTTGAAATTATCCCCCCCCCCCCCACCCCACCCCAATTGTAAAAAATCTTTACAGAAAGATGCGTATGTAAATATAGCTATTTCCTGTTATAATCATAAATAATTCTGATAATACATCAGATTGACATTCGGACTAATGGACATTCAGACCAGTGGGTCTTCAGGTTAATGGGTCTTCGGATTAAAGTATAAATGGAGAATATATAAATACTACTCACCAATTATCCTTGTTGTTTGTATAATACCGAGTATTTAGGCGTGGGGAATCCGACAGAGTATGGCGTGCTTCTTGTCCACACTCAGAACTATGGGTGCGCTCGGTTGGACAGTTCAGAACATGTTCCATCGATTCCAGATTCCATGACGAACCGAACAGATTGGAACCGGAATGGAACAGGAAGAACTAAATTCAATATGGAGGTTGGCATCGCAACATTTTTTACTCTGTCTATGTTAGAAGACGACAATGAAGAAATTGAAGACGATAGCATTGATTTAATTCCTGTTTTCCCATTGCTATCATTTCTAACGTACGCCAAATATTTTATATTACAAATGCATGGCATAAAACTTGTAAAACAATGATTCATTGAATGAACTGTTGAATGCAATACACATATTGAGTTGACACAATGCATAATTTTATACAACTTTAATTCACAGGCGCTTGGGTACATGATTTAGGTTTTTTTATTGTTTGCACTGAATATTATTTTTTTCTATTAATTATATATCACGTCCTAAAAACTAAACTAATAGCGCCTGCGAATTAAAGTTGGATAAAATTATCAGGGGGAAAAGGGGGGGGGGTTATTTTCCTACTCAGTACTCATGTAAATTTACTACTGTAACTTATTTTATTCAGTATAAAATCCAGTCCAAAAGGATCATCGCTGAGATACAAATTTAATAATAACATAGAGAAAAAAGTTGGCACATATACTGAACCGCAAAAGAAACGTCGCACAAAATGACATGTTCACATACATTTATTTCAAAGTGACATTTATATATTTTAAATTAATTTTTACAAAATTTAATGAATGATTTACAGTCTTTTGGTTACAATGTTCACAAAAACTACACAATTGTCGCAACGTCACATGTTTTCAATGCTGTGCTCCCACGTCCGTTAATAACGTGTATGTCCTCCACCGGCACCAATTACTGCGGCACATCTTCTGTACATGGAGTTGATGAGCCGATTAATAAACGCCATCGGAATACGTGCCCATACTCTCTGAAACGCTTGTGAAAGTTCAGCTGCAGTTGTCGGACTTGGCTGCTCATTATTCAACCGTCTTTGAACTTCGTCCCATAAATGTTCAATAGGGTTTAAATCTGGACTCAAAGCCGGCCAATCCATAACATTAATGTTATTCTGCTGTAGGAAGTCTCTTGTGGCTCTTGCGGTATGCGCACGTGCATTGTCCTGTTGGAAAGTCTTGTTTTGATGACGTGCGAAATGGGGCTGAACATGGGGTGTCAAGACTTGGTCGATGTAACGGGCAGCTGTTACGCCATTTCCTCTGCCTGGGCCAAGGTTCTGAAAGATGACTGGACCAAGTTTAACGTTAAGGCCGATTCCACCCCATACCATGATGCTAGGTCCTCCCCACGCGTCTGTTTCCAGAATGCAGCTGTCTTCGTAACGTTCCCCGCGTCTTCTCCACACTCTGGTTCTGCCATCGGCTGTTGAAATGCAGTAACGGCTTTCGTCAGAGAAGATGATGTTACGCCATTGTCGATTTCGCCAATTCTGTCGCTGAGTGGCCCACTGAAGACGAGCTTGACGGTGTCGAGGAGTAAGAATAGGTCCTCTTGCTGGACGGCGACATCTCATGTTTCTAGCAGCAAATCGCCGACGAACCGTATCATCACTTATGGGTCGTCCATGTGTTCCAACAGTGTTTCTGGCAGTTTCGGCAGCTGGGGTGAACCGATTCATCAAATGGTGACGAACAATGCCTCTATTCTGTCTAGGGGTAGTGACTTGGGGTCTACCACTCCGTGGACGGTCATTTGTGCTGTTTGTTGCATTGTACCGTGTCCGTAGACGTTCAATTGTTCGAACAGCACAGTTGAAGTCGTTGGCAATAACTCTGGCAGATTGCCCAGCATCCAATCGACCAATGGCCTGTTCTCTCTGTTGTGGAGTCAGACGTGGCATAGCTTCTGTGTCAACACTGATACTAACACTCTTTAATTTTCTCCGGCCTTTTATACCCATAAAGGAGCATGAATTTCACGAACATTTAAGATTTAAGAAAAATTACCCCCAAGTGTGTCCCACGAGCGGTTTTAGGTACGGTCGCTCTACGATATCAACTGAAAATTATTCAACCGAAAATTTAATTCACAGGTAATTTAATCTTACCTGGTGATGTAATCGTAATACTGATTATATAAAAATCATTAATTAATATTTATTTTGAATTTTGCTAACATTTTGAAAAAGCGACGTTTCTTTTGCGGTTCAGTATATAACAAATAAAAGACAAAACATATTGCGCAGTTATCTGAAATCTGTTGAGAACATCTACAGTCTCAGAACAGTTCATTAAATATTTTAATTTATCAGAACCATAAAAATTACATGTATGTGTAAACTTTTTTGTATTAACCATATTGAAAAACATTTCTGACTCAGACGTTAACTTGGGCAAACTCGGGCAAACCCCAGTAAATCAAATGGTTCGTGCCTAATAGATAATTGTATATCTATGATATAGGATTTTTTCTGTTTTTAACAAAAAAATAAATAAATCAAATTATTTCTTTCAGGGAACAACAGTCACGACCAAAGATATACGGCTATGTTGAAGATGTGGTACCGCAGTATGAAGAAGAATCGTTTAAAAGGATGTTCAGGATGCGTCAGGCAACATATAAGAGACTCTGTGAATATCTGAAGGACTGTCCGGAATTAAACCAAACACAGACAGGAGGAAAAGAGCCAATTTCAATTGAAAAACAAATACTTATAACACTATGGTATGTTGGAGGTCAGGATACAATAAGAAAGATTGCAGATAGATTTGGTGTTTCTGAGTCATCAGTTATTATTTGTAGAGAAAGGATCATTGCTGCAGTACTCAATAACTTAAAGCAGAAAATTATTGCTTGGCCTAGTCAACAAGAAACGCAAGAGATTATTTTTTTCCGACAGAGAAATGGATTTCCTGGAATAGTAGGAGCCATTGATGGAACGCATATAAGGATTAAAGCACCATTAAAGCATCCACAGTCCTATGTCAATAGAAAAAGCTTTCACTCTTTACAGTTACAGGCTGTTTGCAGACACGATATGTTATTCACTCATGCCTATGCTGGAAACCCTGGAAGTGTGCACGATGTGATGGTTTTAAGACAGTCAGATCTGTGGGTAAATGGGCTGAATATGTGTAACCAGACAAATCATATACTGGGAGATGCAGCCTATCCAGTCCGGAGACGAAATAATATGGCGTATTACGCCTGGAAATCTGGCGTAAACCAGGCGTAACTGTGATTTTTAATAAAAAACCAGGCGTAAAGGAGCAGGACAAGTAAATCTTAAGTAGTGACGGGCGAAAACCCAGTAACAAACCTAACGTAAACTCAAACATACCAGACGTAACTGTACTTTTGAATGAAAAACCAGGCGTAAAGGAACAGGACACGTAAATCCCGAGTTGTGATGGGCGCACAACCAGTTACAAACCTGGCGTAAATTTTTGGAAGGCGTAAATATCAAGACTTTTACCCAGAATGCTCTATTAATCAAAGAATCATGGGAAAAAATATTTCAAAATTTGGCTCTCAGTTGGCATGGAGGGAGTGGAAATGCAGGTTGCATGTAATATAAACAATTTTTCATGTGATAAATTTGGTTCTTGCTCCTTACAAGAATTAAAATTGGATTATTTACAAAAAGAACAACAAAACTGTTAAAAAATTGTAAGTTTTATAATTTAGTGAATGATTTCCAATGCAAATAATGTCATTATTAACTGCCTGAGTAATCAAAATTCAATTTAAAAATTGCAACATTCATGTTAAGTTACTTTTTCATATTGTTTTTTTTTCTAATTTATAAAGAATAACATTTTTCCTATGGTAATTATGGTGTAAACAATGTTTAATTAAAATATAAATTAGATAATAGATTATACATTGTAAATATTAAATAATCTCAAATTTAATTATATCACAGGCACTAGCAGAAATTTAGTAACATAAGATATACGTTTGTCATTCTATGTCATTAGACACAGAAATTTTAAAGATCATTCAGTGCTTATATATTTTGTTTCAATTACACAAAATACACAGAAAGTTGTGTACATCCACTAACTCTTTGTTTTGTATCTAAACATAGATTTACGCCTGGTTTTGCAATTGACCAGGCGTACTCATTTGCATATTACATCTGGATTTTTTTTTTCAACCAGGCGTACTCATTTAAATATTACGCCCCATTTTACGCCTGGATTACGCCTAAATTGACGCCTGGTTTACTCCATTTCTTTAGACATTGGGATGACGCCTGGTTGCTAAAGAATTTTACGCCTGGATTCCGTGTGATGACCAGGCGTCACACTTCGTACAGGTACTCACACCGTACAGACATAATGGTCATTTAACTCAACAGCAGAAGAGATGTAACGAATTTACCCCATCGATGAACTTACATCATACATGACTTACATGTATAAACGAAAAGAAGCATAAATGTACATTCCCCCATCTCCAAGCTTATGACAAGCACAATGTTATACACGTAGAAAACAAATGCCAAATAATGCACACATACATGACATATGGATATGTGAGTTGACAAACTCCAGGTGATGACTGAATTCATAAGTACTTGAAATTTATACATATATGAATAATTGAGTTTTTTTTTCTTTCTAATGCATAACCTACATAAGTTTCTACTTTGTATTAGATGTTAATACATGTATCAATAAATCTTGTTAGACTTGAAATCTTCAAACTTCATCTTTCTTATAGACTACAAAAATAACTGTAAAGACTTTTAATTCAACAATAACAATAAAAAAACCAGTAACAATGAAATACACAACAACTATCACAATTATTGAGACTTTTTTGAACGAAAAGATCTGCACTTTGTTCTGTCATTTTGAAACATTGAAATTAAAGTTAATTGTTCCAATGGTAAATCCTGAGAAGGCAGGAAGAATTGGTTTATTTTGAATATTTGAGAAAGTAGTCTCTGTTTGTAATGTACTTGAAGGAAATTCAGTAAAAAGTTCTGAAATATTCAAGCCCTGCAATTCTGAAATTGCTGCTGAAGCACCATGTCCATCACCACATTCTAGTGTAATAGGAACAACACTAGGTTTTTCAGGAGGTGGCAGTGCAATTAAACTTGCATTTTCAGGCGGCGACAAAGCAAGTACAGCAGAATTTTGGGGGGCCAGACTTTTTCCAATTGCATGCCCCATCGCAATTTTCTCTTCAGTATCAGTTCTCTGATAAACAGTGAGAGATTGAACCGATTTGAGTCCAGTCACTGCCATAATTTGAGACGGATTGAACATATTTTTAGTCAATATCGTTGCTCCAGTTGCTCGTATGGAATGGTTTGTGTAGATTTGGGAAAGTTCGGCACGATCACTCAACTTTGACATAAATTTTGCCAATGTTTTCTCTCGTAATCGAGAGTTACAAAACCATACTGTATCGTCATCACTAAACGACTCCTTAGGTCGCTGCCATAAACTTGAACATGAAGGATGAAGTTTGTTGATGTATTTTTCAAAAGATTGTACAGGACAATAAGGTGATCCAGGGAATTCTGGCATAACACCTGAAGTTGATTCTCTGTCATTACCTCTATGATTTTTAGTAAGTTCATCTTCACACTTTGAGACATATTTAATTCCAGCCTTAGGATCCTTTAAAACTTCAAAAGTTGACTTTTTCATTCTATGCATATTTTCCTGTGATCTTCTACAAAAATAAAGTCTTATATCAAACTGCACTTTGTTCAACAAAGCTTCTGGAGACTCCGTACTCATGTAAGTAGATTCATACAGTTTCCTACGGTCGGGCTCATTAATAACTGCATGGTGATCAACACTACCTTTCCCAATCCGTTTTAGCTCGGCTAGCGCTGCCTTAAAACACACATTAGCATCAGAAAATTCTGTATCCTTTATAATATCTATCTTGCGATTGAACGGAACACCCTGTAAATGTCTGTTCAAAGCGTATCTGATATTTTCAAACGATGTTGCCTTGTAGTGTCCACCGTCTTGTTTACGTGCGTTCATGTAAAAGTGTCCCAACACTTCGTTCAGCTTTACTGCATCAAACACTTCAAAATTATCGTCCTGACCACCCTCCTTCAAATAGGACTTTAGTAAACGCGCTGCCTTTTGGTTGCTTTTGATTGTTTCCTTTGCATTTATGAGCATTTTCTTTTTTTTTAATCTCGTCCGCTGCAAGACAGGCGAACCGCTTCGTCGCCATGTTGATTTTGTTGACAAAGAACGATAACTCTAGCAGTGACAGGGTATTGCTAAAACAGTGACCCGGTATGGGAAATACACCGTCTTCACGTGATATTAACTTTGAAATAGAACAAAGTGTACAAAACTATGTGTGTAAAATTTGCATAAATGAAGAGCTTGATACAAGAAACAACTTCGAACAGTTAGCAATATTACAGAATGACTGTGCTATTAATAATCCAGAATTGTCAATAGCTGACGTGATTTTACAAGAAGAAATTCAATGTAATGCCTGCAATAATTTTGAACAAAGTGTTGAAAACAGATGCTTAATATGTGACATGCCATATCATGACAATTGTCTAGATAATGATACTCAAAAATGCTACTCGTGGATAGGGTTAGCTGAACAAAGAGACCTCAGTGACAAAACCCAACAACAAACACATGAAACAATACCAAAATCTGTAGAAATAGAGACAACTTACATTAATGAATCAGGACCAGTTAACATTACTCTTGAAACTACTTCAAAATATATTCAACCTGAATTTAGAGCTACTCTCAGTACTGCACAAAGAGATGAAATACGCCAAAAGACACAACCTGAATCTCCGAATACTTCACATCTGATCACTGATGGTTCTACATATACTGTAACTCTATAGCTGATAAAAACAAGCTAGATGAAAATCACAAAATTCGTATGAAGGAATTAAAACAATTAGAACAAAAGTTGAAAAAAAGAGAAGAACAATTAAAAATGAAAGAAGCCATGATTAATGAAAATATGAAGGAAAAAACAAACATTTTAGATAGATTACATAAAACAGAATTTCGAAATTTAGAACTGGAAAATACAATTAAAACTCTGTACACCAAAATAGTCTTTTCAGAACAGGCAAAATCACCATCCCTTGAACACCAAAACACGACTTAATAGAAGTTGTTCCAAATTGGACAAACAAAGAAAAGGTCCAAAACCACATATCTGTTCAAAACAATACAACACATCATTTAAGAACTAATGATCAGAATACATACCACTCGAGACATACGGATCAGCAAACAATAGAAAATCAGTATAGAAAAATAGGACAACCATTGTACTACCAACCTACATGCTATACAGATAATTTTTTTTTATACCATCCAAGCCTCAACCAGACACCGCACTGGATGACAACCCGTGTACACATGTAAATAGTAACGGTACAAATAACGTTTTAGATTTTAATGATTGTGAGCAGAAGAATATGAAAGTTTTGAGTTTTAACTGTAAAAATATCTTAACTTGTGGTCCATTCTTCAGAGAGATGAAGGAAGATGTAGATATTTATTTACTTCAGGAACATTGGTTGTTTGATTGTCAACTCAACATGTTGAATGAAATTCACTCTAAATATATAGGAATAGGAAAGTCCGTTGACACTGATGACCCTGTGTCTCTAATACAAATGCCGAGAGGATACGGTGGGGTGGCAATATTATGGCGAAAAGAACTAGACCCCTTAATTTCGACTTTGAAAGCAGGAAATAATAGAATTCAATGCATTAAAATAGAAGGAGATCCTAACATCATCATTGTTTCCCTATATCTACCATGCAAAGGACCCACTAACAGTACACAAGAGCTACTAGAATGTATAGACCAACTGAATGAGATTGTATGTACATACTCCAATACTCATCAGATAATTATAGGAGGAGATTTTAATGAAGAAATAATTAATGGTGCTTCCTTCCAAAGAAAGAAATATATCAATGACTTTATGCAAGACCATGAGCTATCTTCAAATGAAACTGGACTTACTTTTATACATTTAAATGGAAAAGATGCCACTGCCATTGACTTTATTCTTTATCAGAACAAATATTCAGAGAACATAATAGATATACAGAAACTAAATGTAACTTCGAATGTCCCGGACCACTATCCTCTGTTATTGTCTGTTTTACATCATCAGAAAAGCTCAATATTGTTAAAAACTTTCAAACATCTGCAAAAACATTTAACAAAAGAATAAAATGGGGCAAAATTGATACAGGAAAATATGCAAGCCTCATCTCTACAGAAATTAGCTCAACAAAATGTAAAATACAAAACCGTGAAGACCTTGAGAACGGCTTCAACACTTTAAATAACATCATAATTAAAGCTACAAAAGCTATTGCTCCTGATTCAAAAAAAAGGAAAAAAGAAGCCAAAATTACAAGTGATGAATGAGGAAATCCGTAAAGCTATCAGTAACAAGAAAATTGCGTTCTATAATTGGAAAAGTAACGGAAGCATTAATGATCCACACAACTACTACCTGAAACAAAAGAAGCTAACAACTTACGAACTGAGGAAACAATGTCGCTTAGAAATAGCAATTAGAAGAATAAATGAGAGGCAAAAACTAATGGATTCTAAAGTCACAGATACCAAAACATTTTTTAGAATGATTAGAAATCAAAGAGGAAAAATGTTAAAACATATAGATGAGCTCAATGTTGATAATCAAACTTATAACAGTGACAACCAAATTATTAACGGCTGGCATATACATTTTGGAGAACTAGCTAAAAAGTCTGTCAATACAAAGTTCGATCATAAATATTTGGAAAGTGTTGAAAAAGTAGTTAAAGTTATATCCGATATTTGTCAAAATAGATATAGTCATATGCAAGTAACTGATGAAGAAGTAGAAAAAGCAATATCAAGTTTGAATAAAAACAAAGCTGCAGACATTTATGGAATCACAGCAGAAAATATTATATATGGTGGTTAAGATCTGAAAGCTTATATACGTGAACTAATAAATATGTCATTTAAATACTGTTATGTTCCAGACCTACTCAAAATTGGCACATTATTTCCAATTTTTAAAAACAAAGGCAATATTAAAGATGCTATTAACTACCGTGGAATTACTGTCACTCCAACCTTATCGAAAATAATAGAAAAGATCTTGAAACTAAGAGAAAATATAAAAATTACTGAAACTCAAAACCCATTACAAAGTGGATTCACAGAGGATACCAGCCCACTTATGTGTGAACTCATCATAGAGGAGTTTGAGAGAGAAAATAAAGATCTAAAAAGACCAATTTACATAGCTATGCTTAATGGGAAATCAGCCTTTGATGTAGTAGTACATGCAAACCTCATTAGAAGACTCTTCCAAATTGGAATATCTGATCAATCTCTACTAATGATACAAAATCTTTACCAAAATGTATTAAATGGAATGGTCACCTTTCGGAACCTTTCTTAGTAGAACAAGGAGTACGTCAAGGTGGAGCTATATCTGCTGACTTATATGGGTCATTTTCAAAAAAAAGTCCAATTTCCTGTCCACCTATGCTAAAAAAATATTCAGACAGGATAGCAGTATTTTTTTGTGCTTAATCAAACGTTCGCATTATTCTTGAATCGGCACATCTAGAATGAATATGATTTACTCCTATTATTTGGAAATAAATTGATTTTTAACGCCTTAATTGTGCAATTTATGAGTGTCCGAGGTGAGAGAAGCGTGTTTGCACTTGATTTTTCAATAATTTTTCGTATGATTTCAAGTTAGAAAAATGATTTTTTTAAATCGTTTTTAATTGAATTTAACCAAGAAAGTAAAGTCTTGGAGATATTTGTCTCGTTGCTCATGAAAATTAAAATTATGCTGGCGTCCATGAAGTTCATGTCTGTCCTGTTACCGATAGAAAAATTGTACACCAATAATTTCTCCCTGCAAACACGGAACTCTTCTATGATGACGTCAAAACTACACAGCGTCTTAAAAATGGCGATCAAAACGTTACGACGTCAGGAGAAACAACAAGGAAGATATATCAAAAAAAGTAAGTCAAATTGATAGCGTACCCTTTTAAAATGTCTATCATGTTACCAACAATTTTATACATTAGCACAAAAATACACTCTTAAAAGGGTTTCTAACTGTTGGGAAACAAAAAACGCTTAATAAAAATAACAAACGCCGATGCAAAGGGAGGTGTTATTTCGCAATAGAATCAATAAACATATAATTTTGTCTATCCTGTTATTGTCTGTCCTGTTACCTTGAATAAAGTAACAGGATAGACTGATTTTGGTAACAGGATAGACATGTGTATCTGTATAGCCAATTAAATACTTGTAAATGATATATGATATGCGCGTTAACTACAAGGTGTGAAACATTTGATATTTCACAGGTTTTTTAGTAAAAATAAACGTCTGTATACTGACAATTAATCGGAAATGATATATAACATATCGCTCATTGGTAACAGGATAGACTATTTTGGTAACAGGATAGACAATTATGTATCTGTAAAGCTTATCAATAGCTTAAAATGCACAAGATAAGATATGTTTTTTGAATTACGAGGTGTGAGAAAATAAAAACATATAATTGAAATGAAAATCATCTTTTACTGACAATTTATTGGACATATTGTACCAACCGTTCATTGGTAACATGATAGACAATATTGGTAACAGGATAGAACAGACATATTAACATCTTTAATAAATCGACCTTCTTTAAATTAGTTTACAATTGTAATCGTATTGATGTTATTAATTAGGAAACTTACCCAAAAACACATAAATAAAAACATACGATTAGTATAAAGCCACAAAGGTAACAGTAAAGACAGGTTGTAACAGGACAGAAAGAAAATATAATGAAATAAAAAAAGGAGAAGATAACTTAATCATTTAAGTGAAATCAAGGAAAGCATGATAAGAACAGTGATAAAAAGTCAAATAACAACGGACAAAAGACTATTCATCAGCCCAGAAAATAAATACAAATACCACAAATGATTTTAAAGCCACTGAAAAGAAACGCACAATACAACTAAAGATGAATTATCAAATACACCTTTAAAGCAGACAGTCGCAATGTCGCAAATACAATGAAGACAACACAGGAAGAAGGATTGACAGTATTGAATTAAATCGTTCCCTTTACCACTTATATGTACCTACTAATATGAACTCTGACTAAATTTACTTGCATGCATTTGGTTTTTTTTATGATTTTTTCAGAAACAAGGCCTCTTTCTGCTGCCCTAAAGCAAAGGCGCTATAGACAAAGACGGGATGCAGACCAAGAAAGAGGAGCAGAATATCTTGAGAAAGAGAAAAAACGCTATCAACAATTAAAAGAAGTGGGCAAAAGAAAAACCAAAAATGAAATGACAGCAAGGGAACTACGTAGGAACAGAAGAATATGGAGGTTGCAAAAGAGAGACTTGAGGAAAAGAAAAAAAGAAGTACAACATATACTCACACCTCCTGGATCAACAGATCAAGTTGGAGGCCCTGCACCACAACATGCAGATGCAGCAGAGAATCAGCCTGGACAACTATCTTCAAGTATAAGGAAAAGGAAGAGAGAGAAATCAAGAATCTACAGACGTAATAAATTTTTGGAAAAAAAAACTTCAGGAATCCAGATTAAAAATAGAGGTGTATAGAAAAAGATGGATAAGGTTGAAGGGAGAACCAAAGACAAAAGGAGCGATAGAAACTCCAAAAAGTAAAACTAGGCGTCTTTTGAGGGATGCGTCATCCTCATATATAAAACGAACATTGGACTTCCATCATGTTCTTATTGAACAAATGCAGCAGAGCTCTAAACAACACATAATAAAAAAATCTCTAAAAGAAATCCTCAGAGGCAAAATATTGAAAAAGTATAAGCTTTCAACACATGCACACAAACAGATCAGGGTTCAAGAAAGAAGAAGAAAAAAGGGCCACAAAAAAGGATCAACTACACTACGATTGAAAGATAAAGTAAAGAGAGTTTTCGAACGTGACGACAACTGGAGGATCACGACAGGGAAAAAGCAGACAAAGACCCAATACAAAGTCAGAAAGCAAATTCGGTTCTTGAATGATACCATAAGCAATTTGTACCAGAAATACAAGGCTGAAAATCAAGATAAAATCAGTTTTATTACGTTTTGGAGGTTGAAACCATTCTGGACAAGAGCCCCAACAGAGAAAGAAAGAGACACCTGTCTTTGTAAAATCTGTGAAAACACCATTTACTTGGTCGAATGCTTAAACAAATCAAAAGCAATCGAAACAACTAATTTAGAGAGCTTGGTAAAGGAAACAGTTTGTTCTCTTGACAATAAAGAATGCATGTATTGTCATTGTTCTACCTGTAAAGATTGTAAGGTCAAAATGAAAGTAAAGGACCCAAATGAACAGACAACATGGACACAATGGAAAACAACAAAAGTTTCAAGAGCGTTTAAAAGCGGTGACAAAAAAGAGATAAACATTGTTGGGAAAGATGATGAACATGGCTCAGTTGGAAGGGCAATCGAGATATTTATACATGTTGACTTTTCAGAAAATTACAACGCCAAAATGCATAAAGAAATTCAATCAATGCACTTTGGTGCTTCATTGCCTCAGATATCTCTACATACTGGATATTACACAATTGGTCAAACAAACCAGATCAGTCATTTTGCGGAGTATCTGACTCACTCAGGCACGACCCGACCGCCGTATGGGCTTACCTTATACCAATTTTGAAAGAAATGAAAGAGAAACACCCAGGTATTGATTATATTCACTTCTACAGCGATGGCCCTACCGCACAGTATCGTCAGAAAATTAACTTTTATCTGTTTTCAACCTTGATTTTCGACTTTGGATTTCTAGGAGGAAGTTGGAATTTTCACGAGGCAGGACATGGGAAGGAAATCCCATACGGGATTGGTGGATCAATCAAGAGATCAGCTGATGACAAAGTTGGCTACGGGGCTGAAATCATGGATGCAGCATCATTTGTCAAGGAACTCAACAGTAATACGATAAAAGTCTACGAGATCAAAGAGTCTGAAATCAGCAAGATCGAAGAGGGAATACCTGCACTGAAAACAATTCCAGGGACAATGAAAGTTCACCAGGTGCTCGCAGTTGCACGGTCACGCCTAAAATACAGAGACATAAGTTGTATTCCTATTATATGTAATGAACATCCCTGCAACCACTTCGTGTTTCCAGGCGATAGTATTGAGGAAAACTACACAGATAAACAGAAGGGTGAAGATATCCCTGATGTAATCGAAGACTCTGCTGAGATATTAACTCCAGGGAAGAGCGCAAATGGCGAAAACAAAACAAACGAAGACATTGACAAGAAGCTTAGAAGCTGTAGAACATTTGAAGACATACAAAAATTGTTTTCCGAGTCTGGTACAGATACTTTACTAGTTGAAAATTTGCCAGATGATAAGTGTAACTCTCCTCTGGAAGTTCGACTTCTTTTAGGTACAAATGAAGCTCAAGAAACGACTGTGAATAATAAAACAAATGAATTTATGACCGAGAAGCAAACTCGAAAGGAGAACACGGACTATGATAAAAATAGAAAGAATCTCATCGCTAATCAGATGCAACAGCTGAATGACTGCGAAACATTTTCAGAAATGGAAATAGTATGTTCAGAATATCCTACAGAATATTTAGATGGGCATGACAGATACATAATTGGTGATTCTTTACTTGTGTGTGAGACTTCAATTGACTTGTACCCTGATGACGTGCCACATGGTACAATTTTTTTTCCTGTTGAAGTCCGTGCTAATGGGGATTGTTTGCCAGCTTGTGGAAGTGTCTTTGTACATGGAAGAGACACAAGTCCTGATGAAATCAGGTTAAACATTATAAAAGAACTTGTATCACATAAGGAGTTGTATCTCAATGAAGAATACCTATCCAAAGGTCTTGAATGCCCACGTAAAAACATCTTAAAGAGTTTTGCTATGTATTCAGATGAGTATGAACATGGGGCCGTATTAACAAGCAGGGTCATTGAAAATATATACGAACAGGAAGTAATGCATGTCAGAAAACCAAAAACATTCATGGGAATCTGGCAAATGTTTGCTTTGTCTAGTATCATGAGAAGACCTATATTTTCAGTGTACCCGGAACGAGGAAACCCAATTGTTCGTAAGGACCTCCATAGGAGAATAGAACCTAGAGAAAAGATATCTACCAAACCACTTTACATAATGTGGACGACCACTAGACAGGATATGACAAACACTCATTGGGCGCCGAATCATTTCGTTCCAGTTCTTCAGATACAAGAGCAAACAACTACTGCACATGTTGAAACAATTAGCGAAGATGACTGGAAAGAAAGCGAGATGCCTACAGATGAAAAGTTCGATGAACCAACCATTAGAAGCAAAGATGAAATGGATGAAGGAATACAAGAGACCTACAATGATAACGACATGGCACCCTATGAAGAAAAAATTAATACAAGAGAAAATAGCGCACAGGATAAGAAGGATATACCAATCGAAGCTCCAGAATGCATCATCGGCAAATATGTCATAGTTAACTATAATAATACACCTTATCCAGGCTATGTAGAAGACGGAGATTCTTCAGACATTTTTGTTGTTTGTATGCACAGGGTTTATAAAAAGATGAAAAGGAATGTATTCTTCTGGCCAACAGCTGTAAAGGATAAATGTTGGTATAGATATGACCAAATTCTAGCCACGATTCCAGAACCAAGGAAAATAAAAGGTTCAAGTGAGCACTTCGAAGTAGACCAAGACATTTGGTCTAAAGTTTTTGGAAAAGAGTTTGGAATGTAGAATTTTTAACATTTCTATAAGCATTAGATACAAGACATTAACATTCCAAGACATAGTATTAAGCTTCTGTCGTTTCTGCGCCTGTTGCCAGTCCTTTTGAAGTTTTTTACCTACAAAATTGAAAACATCTTCAAATAGATTATTTGGAGCCTCTACGAACATTCCAAGATTTTCTTTTAAGATTTGTAAATGTGTTTATTTGAAGTTCTTGATTAGTTAAAATTTTTGAGAAATGTTATGATTCGAAGTTCTTAATTGTTTTGGTTGCATATTGTTTATATCTTGAACAAAAAAAAACAAACTAGTGAACATCTCACATTGACTATACATTCGTCCTGGTAAGACCAATATTTTTAGCATGATAATTGAAACAAATCTGAGTGCACGTAACCCTCGAAATGTCTGGGGAATAGACTTAAGGGGTACAGGTATTTTTAGGTTTTCATGTTTGACTTAAGAATATAGTTTACAGAATAAAGCGTTGAATTGTCTTTCCTGTTACCCAAATTTCTTTCCTGTTACCTTTGATGTCCGTTCCTGTTACCATAGAAAAAAGTGTTTTACTCAAACCATATGTAATAAAGGAACTAAATATTGGTTTTATTCAAAAGTCACATCTAAGCGGAATATCAGGAAGTGCTTCCATTGGATTTGTGATGATTGTAGTATTTTTTACAGCTTTCGTAAGTCTATTTTTAGATGGTTTTTTCAGGACGCGATGATAATCGATATTTTTATCTTGCTAATGCAATGAAATTAAATATTTTGTTATTGTTTTCTGAAAGACCACTTACTTCTCTTTGAGAAAAAATAAACATATTTTCAACAAAATACCTGTTGATAGTAAAAAAATTCTCTTAAATGCGGTAACAGGATAGACAAAATAATGCACCATCATTCGAAAATGTGTCAATAATATTTTTACATTATGTCATTAAGATTGCATATTTAAGTATGTTGTTCAAGAAGTATCATGTATTTTGTTCGTTTAATAAATATAATGATTTAAGCAAATTGTTTTTTCTCAATTTTGCAATTTCAAAAACGCACATTTTTTGAAAATGACCCATATAAAGTATATATCAACCCTTTATTGAACCTCTTGAGTGAAACAGGACTCGGCGGAAAAATTGGTAACATAAACTGTTGAGCACCTATCTGCGTTGATGATGTCGCTATTATAGCAACAAATCCACTGGAGATACAATCCATGGTTGATATTGCAGTTGACTTCAGCCGAAGAGAAGGATACTTATTACAACCAACTAAAAGCGTAATACTGCCAGTAAGAACAACCTCAAAAACAATAGAAACTGGAGAAGGTTATTGGAGTATGGATGATAAGCCAATGCCAGTAGTTAAAACAGCAACACACATTGGAATACATAAATCAGAAAAAAACTCAGTCCAGTTAACAGTTGAAGAAAACATCAAAAAAGCAAGGCGCACTTTATATAGTTTAATGGGATCAGGTCTACATGGAACCAACGGTCTGGACCCAGAAACAATTCTCTCACTAGTTAAAACTTTTGTACTACCTATTCTTACTTATGGACTAGAAATTTTGATCACAAAAGGAAAATCTCTAACAACTCTTAATCTATACCACAAGAAATTATTAAAACAGCTACTATCATTATCTACAAATACAGCAGACCCAGCCATTTATATACTCTCTGGCATGATACCTATTGAAGCTGAGTTACATATCAAAATGTTGACATTATTTGGGACCATCACGAGATCAGAAAAAATTTCAAATATGTGGAGAATAGCGGAAAGGCAGCTTAAATTAAAATCTTTCAATAGTTACAGCTGGTTCATTGATATTAAAAAACTCTGTTTGTTATATAATATAGAAAATATAGAAAACTTTCTGGACAATCCACTTACAAAAACAAAATGGAAATCCTTTATAAACAATAAAGTGCAAAGATACTGGACCAATAAAATTCTTGATGACTCAAAGATGTACTCAACTCTTCGGTATATAAATCGTCATTATACTATTGGGAAAATACACCCATTGATCACTACGAAAACAGCCAACAATAGAGACATTCTAAGGATTCCAGAAGAACCAAAATTGCTACAGGAACATATATATTTCAATCGAATCGAGCATCATTCAATAAAAACAAAGTCAGTCTAACATGTAAACTTTGTAATAAGAGTCCTGAAATCTTGTCACATTTTTTACTAACATGTGAGTCACTTGAAAACGACAGGAAAAGATTGATGGAGATAATAATTGATATAGGAAGTGAAATTTTAGCAAAATCTTGCTTTTTAGAGGAAGTAGACTTAGTTCAGCTAATAGTTAATCCTTTCTACTATAATGTGGATAAACGTAACAATGAAATTGTTCAAAATATTACTGGACAACTAAAGAGTGTGTGTAGACAGCTTATTAACAATCTGCATATGAAGCGGTATGAACTGCTAACCAAACAACAAAAATGTGAAAAGAAAAACAATCTTTCATGTGAAGTAAATATAAAGTAAACTATGACATTAAGCTGATGATCAGGGTGGGATCGAATCAAATAGACGGTTATCAACCAATAATAAATTTTGGTTATTATATGGGTGCATACAGATTAAAATTAAAGATAAATTTTATCTTTTATTGTCAAATCAAATATTAATTGTACATAACGGTGGCGGTACAGAAGTCATTTTTATTAATCAAATAGACGGTTATCAACCAATAATAAATTTTGGTTATTATATGGGTGCATACAGATTAAAATTAAAGATAAATTTTATCTTTTATTGTCAAATCAAATATTAATTGTACATAACGGTGGCGGTACAGAAGTCATTTTTATTAATCAAATAGACGGTTATCAACCAATAATAAATTTTGGTTATTATATGGGCGCATACAAATTAAATTAAAGATAAATTTTATCTTTTATTGTCAAATCAAATATTAATTCATTTTTATTGATATATTACTAAGTATTTATAATTAGATTAGACATTCATTGCGTATTATCATATTGTGTGGTGAAGGATTTTATGTGTGTTCAACTCCATTGGAGGTGTGCCTATAATGGCAGAATTTATCTCGATACAGATTAGGGACAGGGATTGGTCAAATTTTTCAGAGGTGGGGTAAATAATGAATACCACTCTTCAAATCGTGTTGTCATTGAGAGAGCCTTTGCTCAGCTAAAAGGAAGATTCAGAAGATTGAAATTTTTAGAAAACACTCATATTGAAACACCTGTAGAAATAATTATGTGTTGCTGTGTTTTGCATAACATTTGTATTTTAGAATATGATTTCTTAGACGAAATACTTGAACAGGATGGTGACAATAACCAATTTAACAGAAACTTGTTTCTAGTAAATGATGAAGAAGCAGCTGGTGCTTTAAAACGTGACAATATTGCTCGCCATCTTCAGTAGTATATTTGATTTCAATGTATTATCATACTCAGTAAAATTCATCATCATAATGAAGATATTCATTTTTTTATCTATTTTTTTCCAGACTAAGTTGCAGGAAAAGAATATTTATAATCAGAAAAGCTATCTTTGTGTCATGAGCTTGCTTTAAGAAGAAACATGAATTCATTTTTCCCAGGCAAAACTGCTTCATTATGTAACAATCTTTAAAATCATTCCTATTTAGTGCATTAATTGAATATAAAAAAAGATGTTGTATGATTGCCAATGAGACAACTCTCCAATATGACACAGAAATTAACAACTATAGGTCACTGTACGGCCTTCAACAATGAGCAAAGCCCATAACGCATAGTCAGCTATATAAGGCCCCGAAATGTAGTCTTTTTGTTAATGTAGTGTTGTCATTCCCCTAACAATACAAACGACAACCAATGCATACAAATACTTTTCCGAATTAAACCTTTATTTTATACCAAACTATTGAAATTCAATTCTTTTATACCAATTTATGTGAATAAGATGTGCATCATGAAGCCTTATATTTTGAAATCCAATACAGCTTCTGCAATTCAAAAGGTTAAAGAACACATTCAAAATACTTGTTCCAATCTACTCATGTTGTAATGTGTCACCTCTATTCTATCCATTATTTTTTTATTTTAAATTTCTTAAGATAAAGTTTAACTTCAAGAAGCACATAAACTTGACATAATCAATGAACCATCAAAATGATATCAAGGTCATATAAACCAAGCCAGAAAAATATGTACATCTTCCAGTCATTACATATACTAAATATAGTTGACCTGTGAATATAGTATTCAAGAAACAGACCAAACCATAAAAATGAGGTCAAGGTTAGGTAATGCAGCTGAACAGACCACTTACAGTCATTCCATATATCAAATGTAGTTGCTCTTAGTTTCTGATAAACAGAATAAACTAGGACATGTTGTAACTTTCTGTCCCATTACACATTAAAAAAGACATAAAATTCATTATAAAAAAAAAAAATGATAGTCAATGTTATGGACTCTTTAATATTTATCAGAGGGATGGGCCAGCGCAAACTAAGTTTTGTATCTTCAAAAAAGTTGATGCCCATAGGTAAGAAAAGCTACAATTTTCAGTTTTGATGAAATACAGATGATCACCTTTTAAAATGTCAATATCTTTTTCAAATCTTTTCATTAAACATGTTAAACTGAACTGTGATCTCTATTATATATTGGTCATACAAATTACATATTATTTGGTATTTGGATTTTTACAAAACTTATCAGATAGCTTAATTATTAACTGTTACTACAAATAACAAAGTAATTTATTTATTGCTGTAAAATTTAATGTTTTAAGAAAACACCTACAATTTTCAGTTTGGACTAAGTATGGTCACCTTTAAAAATATCCATAACTGTTTCAAATTAACTTGGATTTTACAAAATTTATCAGCTAGCTCAATTATAAACTGTAAATGTTACAAATTACAAAATTATTTGGTATTTGGTTCATTGCTTGCAAATTTAAAGTTTTAAGAAATAGATTAAAAAAGCTACAATTTTCAGTTTGGATTAAGTACAGATGGTCACATTTAAAAATTTCCATAACTTTTTCAAATCAACTTGGATTTTCATAAAACTTTACATCTATTTCCAATATAAACTATTCTTACTAATTGCAAAGTTTTGATAATTCAGTTTGAGTACTTCAGATTTTATGTTTTTTTTTAAAAAAAAACTAATAGCTTTTTCAGTTTGAAAAAATGCAGTTATTCAACTTAGAGAATTTCTGTTATGTACATTTTGTTTTAGAAAACATGAGTTCAACATATCTATAGTATACTACTAAGGTAAAATTTATAAATATTTAACAAAGGTTAAAATTATTATCAATTTGTATTTGATGCCACTTGCATTTTTAAATACGTCTTCAATATAAGGAAAAAAGGAACATCCATTGTACATACTGTTCTTTTTACATGTCAAGGAAAATAGGAAATATTGTTGTTGCTTGTTCAAAAGTTACAAAATTGTTGTGTTTCAGGTTACATATATCTTTTATTCTCAGAATAATTCTTTTTCTTACACTGAAGCTGATGAAATTTATAGCATAAAAAAAGTCAGGCCCATCCACAGTATACATATTAAAAAACAATCTTGACCATCTAAATATTTACCAAAAATAAATGCTTGTCCCACCTAATTTTGCACCGGCCCATCCTTCTGCTAAATATTGAAGTCCCTTATAAACATGATAAACAAAAATAAGTTGACAAATTTTATATTCTTAGAAAATAAAAAAGTAAATAAAAGGTATAACAAATCATATAAATAAAGAAATAAAATTGTTTATAAAAAATGAAGGCTTCTTAAAAAGTAACAATAAAGAGATAATACATGTAAATCACTTATCTCATCCTTGAGAAACAATTTAAATAATAAGATATAAACAAATGTGTACAGTGTGGATAGTATCCAGCTTTCTGAGACTTGCATGGCAGCAACACATAGTCCCCATCTAGTTAAAATTTAATTGTGCCAAAGCAAAATTTGCATTTTAGCTGGAACTTGTCATGGTAAGTTTGTACATATCATATATCAATTAAATATATAAGCATGACCAAAAAGTGCAGAAAATAGATTACTTGTGTGAATTTGTATAATCCAATCGCCATTACTTGGAAAAATAAACAGACAGGAACAAAATTTGAACTTAATCTGTAATTTATCATGGTTAAAAGTATATACCAAATATCAAATCAATATCTTTAAGCATGACAAAAAAGTTAATAGGAAACTGATTACTTGTGTGTGAATTTTCTTTAAATCAAAGAGCTATAACTTTTGAAAAAAATATCAGACGGGAACAAAATTCAAACTTTATTTGCAACTTGTCATGGTTAAACTATATACCAAATATAAACACGATAACTGTAAGCATGACAATTTTTTTTAGGAAAACTAATTACTTGTTAGAATTTCTTAGTCAAAGAGCCATTACTTTGGAAAAAATTATTAGATCGAGGAAAAACTTTAAACTGTATCCGTAACTTGTCATGGTTTAAAAATCATATACATATACCAAATATCAAATCTAAGTCTTCAACCTTGACAAAAAAAATGTGGAAAACCTTTTGCTGGACTTATGGATGTACAAAATGACAGACAAGCAGATGGACTGAGTGCAAACATAAGCACCTTCAGTTAAAACAGTCTATTGGTGAACACAAACTTTAACAGCGAAAAATTTTAAGGTGTTTTTCAATTTTCTTCCTGCAAATACAGCAATAAGTCAGCACACTACCACATTGCATACATGTCGCTAGGTGGTTGCATGGAACCATAAGACAAATGGCTTCCCTATCCATACATATCTTGCATTCTGAAAAAATAAAAGAAATGATTTAATACATAGAGCAAATTTTATCTGTTATTGTGTTTAAAAACAAAATGTATAGTGTATCAATATATAATAAGACTTAAATCCAAATTCAACTATTTTTTAATGCTGTTCTAAGAAAGGGGAGGGTTGGTCACTGACAAACATGTGTCTGTCCCAAACTATGAACCAATAGTAAATTATTTATTAATGTCCTAATTGACTTAATTTATTGTTGTTTGTTTTATCTTTTTAGATGGAATAAGTTAAATATTTCTCTAGATTAAGAATAGATTTGCAATCTGTTATTATATGGCCTTTACCAGATTGCTTTTTTGTATGGACCTTTGTCGATAGTTGACATGCTTTATAACATGTATAGTCGCCTGTAGATGTTGAATTGTTTGTTGTATGAATTTCCTGTGGCTGGCTGCCGCATTGACAATCATATCACATTTATCATTTTACTAATATAACAAACAATGGTAATATGTATGTAATAATCATGATATTTAAGGAAAACAGGAAAAAATGATAAATAAACAGAAGTTATTGCATTACTAGCTCTTCCGGTACATCGAATCACCGAAAACCTCCCGGAAACACCGAAAACCTGATATAATATTACCTAAACCTCATAAAATGTTGCAAAAACCACATCCATTCGATCGGTATGCCAGTTTTACATCCAGAAAACATAATTTTATTAATATTGTATAAAAAATGTGACTTTTATGCATGATTTTCTAAACATAGTGCATTCTATATTAAATCAAAACGGCTGATCGAAAACCTCCCGAAACACCGAAAACCTGATATAATATTACCTAAACCTCATCAAATGTTGCGAAAACCACACCCATTCGATCGGTATGCCAGTTTTACATCCAGAAAACATAATTTTATTTATATTGTATAAGAAATGTGACTTTTATCCATGATTTTCTAAACATAGTGCATTCTATATTAAATCAAAACGGCTGATCGAAAACCTTCCGGAACACCGAAAACCTGATATAATATTACCTAAACCTCATCAAATGTTGCGAAAACCACATCCATTCGATCGGTATGACAATTTTACATCTAGAAAACATAATTTTATTAATATTGTTTAAGAAATAAGACTTTTATGAATGATTTTCTTAGACATAGTGCATTCTATATTAAATCAAAATGGCTGATCAACGTATAGATTAATGCCTGAAGGTACATTAAATTTAATTATTGTGTATATCATAAACCCATATTTGTACTCTATGGTTTTAATCAACTTTAATTGCCAATTAAACATTAAAGAAAAACAAAGAAAGTTGTACTGTATAACTGTGGTTATAGCCCAATTAGCATAATTGTTTAGAAAAAGATGAAAGATGGTTACTTATTATAATTAGAAAAAAAAATTATCAAAAATTGTGTTTTTATAAGATGGATATGAGATTTATGTTTTCTTTAATTTAAATTTACTAAATTTTAATTGTATATTTTTTTTTTCTTAGATGAAAACCATCTAAATAAATTTTAATTGGAAGTGTGAATTTGAATTAAGGCTTCTTGATTAAATGCAATATTTTGTGGCATACTAAAGCAAGATACATGTAAACCAAATTACAAATAAGCTATTATTTTATTTTTTATATAAACAAAACAGCAGTAATTTTTTCAAATCTTTCTGACATTTATCATCGATTATATTGTATATTATACAGTTCCTTGATTTCTGACACGTTTGTTAATTGGGATGGTCACACTTCTATTGCTGTCCATTTCTGTCTGTTTGACCTGTAATAAAAACAAATCAATAATGCCTTACTAAATTGATGATCCTTCACCAAAAATATAAGAAAGAAATCTGGATTAAAAAAATATATATATTAAAATATACTTACATATTTCTATCTGTATTGTTCACGCTTAGAACACCTTAATTCATTTATTAATTATTATTATTAAATAATACGATTAAAACAGGCCTAATACTACCAAAATGGGATGTGTCATACTGGTGACGTTGTCCTGGTCATATACCAAAACGGCAAGTGTCATACTGGTGACGTCGTCCTGGTCATATAAATCACGTGATCTATATTGCTTTTCGGCCCGGTCCAATACTGAAAAAGGCCGTATAAGCCCTAGGGCTAATACAGCCTTTTCACTTCCGGTCGTTGTAAACATATATTGTGCATGTAATTCAGGATTCATTGCCAGTCCGTATTGGAAATATTGGCCCTGTATTCACATTTGATGTATGTAATACAGCATTCAGAACAAGTCTGTATTGAAAAAGTTGGATTATTTAATAAAAATGTTATGAACTGGCTGTTTCTGTATTGGCACTGGTATAGATTCTCGGTCAGCTGTATTGGCCCTCGACCCTACGGGTCTCGAGGCCAATACAGCAAACCTTGAATCTATACCAGTGCCAATACAGAAACAGCCAGTTAATAACACTATAATATTAATTTATTTCTTCAAAGTGAATACTTTTAATATGTTAATTAATGTCTTATAATTAATAGTGATTAATTAAGCATTCCATGATTAATAGTGAACACTTTTATCATCTTTTTAATTAATAATTATTAACCCTTATACATGCTATATAAACCGTAAAATACATGTTAGTTGCATTATGACGATAAATAACAATGATCACATACGTTAAAGGAGAAAAAGATATACATTCAAATTTTTATCTAACCCAAATTTATTTTGATGGGGATGTATTTAAATCTGCCGAACATATATACCAAAGCAGAAAAGCCATTTTTCACAACCTATTAGAACTTGATGATGAAATACGACAAGTCCCTGATGCACTAACAGCAAAGATGATTGGCAAACGTATACCTACAGTTAGAACATGGATAGATTTAAGACCCATAATTATGGCTGAAATTTTGAATCTGAAGTTTGTACAATGTCCTGAATTTAGACTAACTTTACAAGAAACGAAGGGGTACATAGATCATAATGTCAACGATGCGTTTTGGGGATCCGGCCATGATGGCTGGGGGGGGGGGGGGGGGCAGAATATTTTTGGCCTTTTATTAGCAGCATTGAGACATGGCTCTTCTTTTGTGTAAGAAAACTTCAGAGAGCATCTTCAACACCCCTGTATGCTTTCATCCTCTCTTGGTGCATTCTCTCCTGTCTTTCTATAGGCAAAATCAAACTACAACACCCTGGAGATAAAAACCTAAGACCCAAACGTCTTAAATGAACTGAAGTTCCAGACAATCATAAACCACCTGTTCGAGGGACTGCGACCATTCCCTAAGGCAATTACAGTATCGGAACAAACTTGAAATTGCCGTTCATCCTCAAACTTTGTATTAAACAACTATAAAGCTTCAAACCTCCACTTGTAGTTTTTTCTCTGGTTTTCCAGTCCAATATCCGTGGCTTCCTATTCTTATTGTCTCCGAGCGATCCGCTTGCTTTGCTGGCCGGCGTAAGACTGACAATTTACCTGTGTTCTGCACGCATTTTATACCCACAACGCGGACGTGGCAGAAAGCACCCTGTCTATTTTTAGAACTGAATTACCTCCGTGTTATTTGTGTTTATACGAACATCTAATGAATTAATAAAGATTGGTATATGTTTTTGACATAATGAGTTAACTTCTTTATTTTATTAAAGCCTAGATTTACATAATTTGCAATATGATTGGCCTTCATTGTCCCGAATTGTACGACAATATTACAGTATCCAATATACACAACAAGACGATAAAGTGACGATTCAAGGTATTGATTTAAACACCAAAGACTAACTTTGTGAAACTTACACATTTGTACAAATCCTATAAACCTTATATCCGATTCCGTCACATTACCCACGCCTCTGTAGGAATGCGTCTTCGCATTCAAAACCACACCTAGCTAAACGTCATACCTCCACATTTCAGGAGCAAACTCATCAGCCTACAACAGCAGCGTTAACAGTGGAACTATTCTAAACAGCAAAGCTCCGAAGCTTTATTAACATATCTGTAACCACAGACTATGTTAAAAGATGTCCCAGACAAAACTGGCGACAAATATCAGCACAACTCGTAGACCAACATCTACCTAACAGTTCCGTCCGCCTTTTAGCTAAAATGTAACTTCAAATACAACAATGCAAACCAAATTTGAACTGTGGTGAACTTGTATTCAGGGATGATACATAAAACTGAAACTTGCATTTTTAATTGTCACTAAATAAACGGTTGAAATGCCGAAATACCGGTATTGGAAAAATTTAGCCTCAAACAGCGGCTCAAGAGCCTACTCTTAACGAAATCTGAGGAGGGGTCTTTAACGTGCCAAGAGCGTGACACTCTCTGAACACAGGACCTCGGATTTTACGTCCCCATCCGACGGACACATATAAAATAACAACACAAAAAAAACATTGGTACATATATTAATTGTTTTGAAATAAATTGCTATCTGCAGTATCTCAAATATTTTAATTATCCAACAAAAAAAATTATTCATAAGTGAATTCCTCCAAGACTGTTTTCTGGACGTCACGATTGTCCTCAATATACTTTGTTACAGTAGTGATAACTTTTCTGTATTTCACTGTCTCAACTTGTACAGCTTTTTCCAAGACTTCATATGTTCTCTTAAGTGTCTTCTCAATGTTGCCCTCTGACCTTACATCTTCCTTAGGGACGAAATCAAAAGTTCAATGTTGGATAAAAAAACTTAATTCAATAGTTTGGGGGGGGGGGGGTAAAAATCGCTGCAAGTTTTGTTATCCGACATCGATTTTTGGATTTGCCCATATAGGTCAATCAATATTTACCAAATTAAGTTTAGAGGGGGGGGGGGGGTCAGTGAAAAAACTATGTGAATTAAGTTTTTTATCCTACATTAAACTTTTGATCTCGTCCCTTAGCTTCCGAGTCTTTCCTGTCACTGACCATATTAACTGTTTTATCTTTATCCTCAAAGTTTTTACAGTCTTCGGTAACCATATCTTGTTCTGTTTTCTGTTTAAGCGGAGCCCAAACTTTTTCTGGTCTTGTTGGCTTTCTTATGGTCATGCCTTTCTCAAGATTCAACTTTGATACATAAATCTTTCTCTCTGCTGCAGTGGATGTTGAATCATGAGCAGTATCTTTCTTGTCAAATGTTTACTCGGGAATCTTTGCTTCTGTCCCTTTAGGGGTTGAATCATGACATGTTTCCTTCTCATCGTACCTTAACTCGGAAATATTATCTTCTTCTTCAACAGGACTTGAGCTATGATCTGTATCCATATTGTCGTCATAACAAATTTCTTGGTCAGGGATGTCCTCTGCATCACTACCTCCTGAGACATATCCTATGATGTCTTTTAAATCTCCAGGATCCGAAAGATAGGCGTCGGACTCTTCAGAAGTAACATTAGATTTTTCTTCGGCCCTAATCACAACTTTTGGGAGCTCCACTCTATCCTTTCCCTTCTGATCCTGTTCAGAATTCTGGACATCTACGACTTCTACGTCTTTATGATTGTGGAACTCTGTCATATGACGTCTGTAATATGCAGCTTTCTTGAACGTTTGGTTACAGGAAAAACATGTTAGTCCACTTTTTTCTTTTGCACAGCTCAATGCGTGGTCCTTCAGTCTATCTTTGTCCTCAAATTGTTCCTTACAAATAGGACATTCTTCTTTCACTACTACCTTTACTTCTTTTGTCTTTCTTGGAGTTACTTTAGTTTTTGCCATTTTCTACAAAATACAAGAACGATACACTATTACAAAATATTTATCAAATAACAATCAACGATACAATTATGTGCAAGCTATCTACATTTATTTACATTTAATATACACACGTTTGGTAGAGGATTAACCATTAACCTAATAGTCACAAACAAAGTCCCGATATCTGTCCGGACGCTTAATCTGGCGTCTAGGACGAAGTTGTTCTTGAGACTGAACATAATCATATTGCTCTGTCTGCATAGGTTCATCTACAGTGTTAACAATACTTTCTACATCTTCCGTTCGGGGTTCGACGTCTCTATCTTCTCTTAACCTTTGTGCAACCTTTTTCTACATACGATCGCAATGAATTATTTGTGGCTTACCATTTCTGCCACAGTCAACCTCATAGAGGACATCAGAAAGTTCTCTTTGAACTTTAAACGGACCCCTCCAATATTTAGTTAGTTTATGTGAACATCCCATCTTTCTTTGTGGGAAAAACACATAAACATCATCGCCCTTTTCGAACTTTTGCCATGCCAATTTCTTATCATGATAATGTTTCTGTCTAAGCATGGCTTGTTTGGTATGGACCCTTACAAACTCATGGGAATTTTCAAGACGTTCTCTTAGTTCCCATGCCCACTGATTTGTGGGAATAGGTTTTATACTTGGAGGCATGGCATACATAATGTCAAGAGGCATCGTGGTTCTTGTCTTTTCAATTTCCAAAAGGCTGCACATTGCCGTAAATAGATTGCTTTCATATTGTGTACCTTGGTCTGAGTGTATTACTTGTGGTATACCAAAACGGGCCACTACTTCCTCCACCAATATACTAGCAACCGTGCGCGCTTCCATGTTTGACATGGGGAATGCCTCTGTCCATTTAGTAAAATAGTCCGATATCACTAATATATTCTTATTCCCAGCCTCTGTCTCTGGCAGTTCCCCAAGAATGTCCGTTGCTAGACGTTCCATTGGGACCCCGCTTGAATCAACTGCATAGGAGCGCGTTTCTTTTGAAGAGGCTGCTTTCGTCTAGCGCACTTGTCACATCCTGCAACATACCTGCGAACATCGAGTTGTTGCCCAGGCCAATAGAACTTTTGTCTTATCTTTCCTAAAGTTTTAGTGACATCAAGATGACCCGAGGCTCTAACATCATGGCAGTACTGCAAAATTTTCAGACGCTCACTAAACGGTATAATAACTTGATGGTAGGTTATTTTCGTACCCAATATGTCCCATGACCTGCAAATAAGCCCATTCTCGATACTGAGGTGTTTGAACTGACTCCAAAGACTTCTTAGGAAGTAGCTGTCACAAACTTCATCCTATGGTGGTCGTTGTTCCTTTTCTAACCATTCTCTGACTTTACTTATACTACGGTCTGCCCTTTGAATCTTTTGAAGTTCCACTACATCTTCTACCTCATTCTTGTCTTTTGGTGGGTTCTGCAAAGTATGGACATGAGCTTTACTGGAACATTTGCTATTGCAGTGGTCACATTGTTTGCATGGTAACCTACTCAAACAGTCAGTATTGTTATGCTTCGACCCTGGCCGATGTTCAATTTGCATGTCATATGAAGACAAGACCTCTAACCAGCGTGCCATCTGTTCCTCAGGATCTTTAAAGTTCAGCAACCAGCGTAGTGTAAGAATTTTAAACCTTTTCCCATACAAATAGTTTTTAAAATACTTCTGTTATGATATTGTAATTATTATGTTTATTTATCTTGGCCTAATTTGTTTTGTGTGGCCGTATAACATGTATAATATGTTTACATAATACTTATAGTTGTTTACCAAATAATGTTATAACTGCGCAGTTTAGAAATCACTGGAACAATAATAGATACTGTTGGAATGACTAGAACTTTCTATTTGACTTACGTAATAATTCTGGTGTAATTCAAACTTCTACCGTATTCCAGAAGTTTCCGTTCTACAGTATATATACGGACAAGAAAGTTAGACTTTCAGAGCAGAACGTATTGGACCAGACTATAACATTCTTCTGTTCTCAGCTGTTGGATTTATTTACGTTTCACACATCATACTTGACACACTTTTATTTACGTTACATCATACTAGATTATGACTGATTGGATATAATATTCCGTTTGGATTCCCGCAACAGTGACGAGAATAATTCCGGACTAGGAAAAGACGAAGGATTTTGAACAGTTAAGTTGACATTTTAGTTTGTATAATATTTTTTTGTAAACTTGTATATAATAAATCTTGTTAAATTTTATTATTGATTTGTGTGTTTTGTTGGCTACAATGTAAAAGGTGATTTCGGCCGTAACAGAAATTGGGGGCTCGTCTCGGGAGAACGTTCATATCTTATTAAATTTTTGCAGTATTTTTATTAGAATTTGCCAACAAAATTCTACAAAATGGCATTTGATGCTGGTAAATTTTTGAAAACGTCAGACCTGGAAGGGTTTGATAAATTAAAGAAAGAAGAATTAGTGTTGCTTGCTAAACATCTAAAAATAGATCTCCTCAAGGTCGAAAATATTGATGCTTTCAAATTAAAACAGCTTGAATGAGAACATGAACTTAAATTAAAACAATTAGAAAAGAAAGATGAACTTAAATTAAAACAATTGGAAAACGAAGTTAAATTAAAACAATTGGAGAAAGAAGAAAGACAGGCAGAACTTGAAATGAAGGAAAGCCTAGAGATGGAGAAAATAAAAATGGAAATGGTCAAAGTAGAAAGCAACACTAAATATCAGTTAAAATCAGAACATTTTGATGCAGCAAAAAATATACGTTTGGTTCCTAAATTTTGTGAAAAAAAAGTTGATAAATTTTTTCCACAGTTTGAGAAAATTGCTCAAAATTTGAAATGGCCAACGCCTTATTGGACTACAATGCTGCAAAGTGTTTTTGTGGGCAAGGCCGCTGAAATTTACTCAGCACTTTCTGCAGAAAAAAGTTCTGATTATGACACTGTTAGACAGGAAGTTTTGAAAGCTTATGAGCTAGTACCAGAAGCATATAGACAGAAATTTAGATCTAATAAAAAGTTTGAAACACAAACCTATGTTGAATTTGCTAGGGAAAAAGAAGATCTATTTGATGAATGGCTTACGTCAAAGAAAATAGATAACAATTTTGATAAATTAAGACAATTAATGTTATTAGAAGAGTTCAAGCAGTGTGTTAATTTAGACTTAAAAACACATTTAGATGACAAAACTGTTGAGACATTGCAAGATGCAGCTGTTGTTTCCGATAATTATACCCTTTCACATAAAAGAAGTTTAAAAGTCAAAATTTTAATACTTCAAGCGGAATTTACAAAAATCAAAGCACTGAGCGTACTGATAGTAAGCCTGTTGCACAGAATAAGAGTCCGTCTAGTTATAATATGTCTGGTCCAAAATTTGATACTTTTAAGAAGAAGTTACTAACTTGTGCTTATTGTAAGAAAAATGGTCACCTGATGGCTGATTGTTTTAGACTGCAGAAGAAGAATGAAAGAGATAATAAGCCCAAGTCTAGTGCTTGTACGACACCCGTTGTTACCAATAAGTTGGAATGTCCTGCGAGTCAGGCTTTTAAGTCCAGTTTTTGTGATTACATGGAGGATTATAAGCCCTTTATGTCTGATGGGTCTGTTTCTATTGTTGATAATACTACTCCTCAGCCTATTAAGATTTTACGGGACACTGGAGCTTCTCAGTCTGTGTTGTTAGAAGGTGTGTTGCCTTTGTCCGAGGAGACGTCCGTTGGTGCCTCCGTTTTGTTACGAGGTGTGGAGTTAGGTTGTATAGATGTTCCCCTCCATCGTATTTATTTGAAGTCAGATTTAATTACTGGACCAGTTGTTGTGGGTGTTCGTCCTACTCTCCCTGTTGAGGGTGTTTCATTATTGCTAGGAAATGATCTAGCTAGGAACAAAGTGGTTGCTGAACCAATGGTTACAAGTGAACGGGTGGTGGATGTTAAATCACCTGAAGATGATGCTGAACTGTATCCAGCTTGTGTTGTTACTAGGGCAATGGCAAGAAAACAACAAGACAAGGATTTACAAGAAGGCCAGTATGATTATAAGGACCTTTCTGACTCTTTCTTTGCCGACATTGAAGGTCCCGGTACTTCAGAAAAGGCCATAATAAGACCACCTGGTACTAACAAGCATGTAATTATGCCATGGCCAGACGTGAACAGCCATTCATTAGACAAGAAAATTTATGGAAGAACAAAATAAAGACCCTGAGGTTCTTCAGCTCCGCAAGAGGGCTCTACCCCAAGAAGAAGCAGACAAAGTGGCCGAATGTTACTACCATCAAGGCGGCATTTTGATGAGGAAGTGGAGGCCCCCTGATGCTATCCCAGAGGAGGAATGGAGAGTGGTATACCAAGTGGTGGTGCCTAAAGTCTATAGGCAAGAAATTATTGGTCTTGCCCATGACACCCCCTTGGCTGGACATTTAGGTATAAGGAAGACTTGCCTAAAGATATTACAACATTTCTACTGGCCCAGACTTAGAAATGATGTCACAGAGTACTGCAAATCATGCCATATATGCCAGGTTGTTGGCAAGCCTAACCAGAAAATACCACCAGCACCACTTCTGCCAATTCCAGCCTTTGAAGAACCTTTCAGCCGAGTACTTATTGATTGCGTTGGACCTTTACCAAAGACCAAGACTGGAAATGCTTATTTACTGACGATCATGTGTACATCCACTCGCTTTCCTGAGGCTATTCCCTTAAGGAATATCAAGACACCAACTATTGTTAAAGCTATTATCAAATTTTTCACATTTGTAGGACTTCCTAAGTCTATACAGTCCGACCAGGGTTCAAATTTTATGTCAGGTTTATTTCAGCAGGTCGTTTATCAGTTAGGGATTGCTCAGCATAGATCAAGTGCTTATCATCCAAAATCTCAAGGTGCCTTAGAACGTTTTCATCAAACATTGAAAAAACATGATTAGAACTTTTTGTCTTCAATTTGACAGGGACTGGGATGATGGTGTTCACTTTCTACTTTTTGCGGTCCGAGAGGCTGTTCAAGAATCCCTTGGTTTTAGCCCCTTTGAGTTAGTGTTTGGTTAAAGGGGACCTTTGAAATTGGTTAAGGAAAAATGGCTTACTGAACACACTGACTTCAATTTTCTAGACTATGTATCTAGATGTAAAGAAAAATTGTATACTGCTTGTCAAATTGCTCAGAAAAACTTAAAAACTGTACAGAATAAGATGAAAATATGGTATGATAAAGATGCCAGGGACAGAGTTTTTGAGCCTGGTGATAGCGTACTTGTATTTTTGCCAGTCCCTGGCCATCCTTTACAGGCTAAATACTGTGGTCCTTATACAATCGACAGTAAAATCAATGATTTGAATTATATTGTAAAAACTCCAGGTCGGCGTAAACAAAATAGAGTGTGTCACATTAATATGTTAAAACCATATTTTGAGCGTACTAATGAAGGTGAGAGAAAACCATTTGCCACTTTAGCCATGGTTAAATCGGAGAACGATCATGATAAACCAGACATAATTGAACCATTTTTTGATTCCAAGACTATGGAACAAACTCTTAGATTGAAAAATTCAGAAATTTTGTCAAATTTAGACTCAAAACTTGCACATCTGACTTTCGATCGCAAAGAAAAATTGAAAACTTTGGTATTTTCTTTTAAAAATCTTTTTCCAGATGTGCCAAACAAAACCATTGCTGTTTGTCATGATGTTGATGTAGGCGATGCTTCTCCAATTAAGCAACATCCTTACCGGCTCAATCCACTTAAACTTGATGTTATGAGACAAGAAATTAGATATATGCTTGACAATGATATTATTGAGCCGAGTAACAGCGAACGGAGCTCTCCTTGTCTCCTTGTGCCGAAACCAGATAAAACCTTTCGTTTCGTTACTGATTTCAGAAAAGTAAACTCAGTCTCAAAATCTGACTACTATCCGATTCCAAGGATAGACGATTGCATTGATAACATTGGACAATCAAAATTCGTAAGCAAATTTGATTTATTAAAAGGTTACTGGCAGGTCCCTTGACACCGAGAGCTCGTGAAATATCAGTTTTTGTCACACCAGACTGCTTATTTCAATATACTATCATGCCGTTTGGTATGAAAAATGCTCCAGCTACATTTCAAAGAATGATCAATAATGTTAAAAAAGATTTAGACTGTTGTTATGCTTATATTGATGATCTTATTGTATGTAGTGATAGCTGGGAAGAGCATTTAACACATTTATGTGATACTTTTGATAGATTGTCACAATAAAATTTGACTGTTAATCTTAGTAAAGGTGAATTTTGTAAAGCCACTGTTGATTATTTAGGGCACACAGTTGGCCAAGGTCAAGTGAAACCTATTATGGCTAAAGTGGATACAATTACCAATTTCCCTCCTCCTACAAATAAAAAACAACTTATGAGATATTTAGGCATGATTGGATTTTACAGAAAATTTTGTTCAAATTTTGCTACTGTTGTTCAACCATTGACTCATCTTTTATGGAAAGATTCTAAATTCATCTGGAGTGATAATTGTCAAAACGCTTTTGAAAAAAGCAAATCACTTTTAATTAACAGTCCCGTTCTAATCACTCCAGACTTTAAAAAGCAATTCAAACTTGCCGTTGATGCAAGTGATGTAGGAGTTGGAGCCGTTTTATATCAAGAAACAGATGATAATGTTGAGAAACCTATATCATATTTTTCCAAGAAATTAGATAAACATCAGAAAAATTATTCCACTATTGAAAAAGAATGTTTTGCACTGTTGTCTGCTCTTCAACATTTTGATGTATATTTAAATCCCACTATGCATCCTATTCTGGTTTATACTGATCATAATCCTCTCACCTTCATACATAAAATGAGAAACAAAAACCAAAGGTTGACTAGGTGGAGTTTATTGTTACAGGAATATGATATTATTGTAAAACATATTAAAGGTAAAGATAATGTAATAGCAGATGCTTTATCTAGATCTTATTGAAACACTGTATACATACTATATATTTTTGTACATATTGTTCATGAAGTTCTCGTTACACTCAAACTTCTTTTAAGGAGAGAGGTGTTATGATATTGTAATTATTATGTTTATTTATCTTGGCCTAATTTGTTTTGTGTGGCCTTATAACATGTATAATATGTGTACATAATACTTATAGTTGTTTACCAAATAATGTTATAACTGCGCAGTTTAGAAATCACTGGAACAATAATAGATACTGATGGAATGACTAGAACTTTCTATTTGACTTACGTAATAATTCTGGTGTGATTCGAACTTCTACCGTATTCCAGAAGTTTCCGTTCTACAGTATATATACGGACAAGAAAGTTAGACTTTCAGAGCAGAACGTATTGGACCAGACTATAACATTCTTGTGTTCTCAGTTGTTGGATTTATTTACGTTTCACACATCATACTTGACACACTTTTATTTACGTTACATCATACTAGATTGTGACTGATTGGATATAATATTCCGTTTGGATTCCCGCAACAGTGACGAGAATAATTCCGGACTAGGAAAAGACGAAGGATTTTGAACAGTTAAGTTGACATTTTAGTTTTTATAATATTTTTTTGTAAACTTGTATATAATAAATCTTTTATTATTGATTTGTGTCCTTTGTTGGCTACAATGTAAAAGGTGATTTCGGCCGTAACATTTCGTAAAATGAACAACTGCCAAAAGTTCTTTTCTGGTTACACAATATTTGCGTTCTGATTTTGTTAAGCTTCTGCTTGCGAAGGCAACAACTTTTTCACAATCATTCTGAATCTGGGAGAGTACCGCGCCAATGGCTGTTCCACTAGCGTACGTGTCAAGGATGAAAGGTTTTGTAAAATCAGGATGGACCAGAATTGGTGCACATGTCAAAATGGTCCGAAGTTTTTGAAACGATTCACCGCATTCCGATGACCATTCAAACTTCTTGTTTTTCTCAGTAAGTTTCTGCAAGGGCCTAGCCCTTCTATAAATCGTCTGTAATAACTACAGAAACCCAAAAAGATCTGACTTCCGTCACATTTGTAGGTGCTGGCCATTTTTTAACAGTCTCTATTTTCTTTGGATCTGTGGAAACCACTTTATTGGAGACAACATGCCCTAAATATTCCACTTCAGTGGCAAATAATTTACACTTTCTTGGCTTGAGTTTCAGTCCAGCAGATCTCAATCTGTCAAATACCGTTGCTAACTTTGTTAACATGTCGTCAAAACCTTTAGCAAAAACGATTATATCATCAAGATATATCAGACATATCTCCCACTGGAGTCCTGACAACACTGTCTCCATCAGTCGTTCAAAGGTGGCTGGCGCATTGCACAAGCCAAAGGGGAGGACTTTAAATTGAAACAGCCCTTTTCTTGTTGAGAAAGTTTTGTAACGATCGGATGGATCCACCTTGCAAATACCCTGAGGATAAATCTAATGTAGAAAATATGCATGCCCCTGATAGCTGCTCCAATGAGTCATCTATCCGTGGCAAGGGATAAGCATCTTTTATTGTAGAGCTGTTGAGCATTGGATAGTCAACATAGAAGCGAGTGGTCCCATCCTTTTTCTTAACCAACACCAGACCTGAAGACCATGGACTTGTTGACTTTTCTATAATTCCCTTTTCTAATAGATCATCTATGGTCTTATCAACTTCCTTTTGTAAGTGAAATGGAACCCGTCTAGGAGGTTCCTTGTGCGGTCTCACTTCTTGTGTCTTTATCTGATGCCTAACGATTGTTGTCCGACCAAAATCAGACTCAGTTTTTGAAACTACGTCAGAATATTTTGAAAGAAAACATTTTACCCTTTGTCTCTTGTCATTGGGCATGCTTTCAACAGTATCCTCATATAGTTGTTACATGTGAGGTTCTAAAAGAACATCTGACGTTTGGTCTGTCATATCGGACATAACAATATCTTCAACTGGACTAAGTTGTCCGACTATTGTGCCCTTAAAAATTGTTTTGGGATAGTCTGACAAATTCATAAGCCTAAGGGGGACTTTATCTTGTTTCGTTACCAACGTTCGACCTAAAAGTCCTTTATCGGAATTGAGGAATTCCTAAGTGGGTTCAACGTTATTTGCCAGGGCCACTCTATAACAGCCAATCTGCCCCTCGAAATGCAATTTAACCTCATGTCCCTTTACCCAAAAGCTGCCTTTAGCAACATTTATGACACAATTCTGACTTCGTTGAAAATCAATTCCTATTATTCCATCAATATTCAAGTCAGCAACTACAGCTATATTAGAACAGACCAAACCACCAATGTCAATGTCAATGATTGTCTTTCCAGACACTGTCAATGGCGAACCGTTTGCCGTGAGAATTTCTCGGTCCATCTTTGCCATCTTGAGTAAACCAACTTTCTCAAATAATTTATTAGAAATCAGCGTAACGGTTGCGCGGGTATCTACCAAAAGCTTTGCTGGTGCCCCATTGACCTTACTTTCTATAAACATACCAGCTTCATTTATTAACCCCTATAGTTCCATTTGGCTTTTCTTTCCCATTAGTCTTTTCCCCAGATTTATTAGGGTTATCTTGCTCTTTAACGAAGTTAGGACAATTTCTTTTGATATGGCCAGGCTTCCCACATTCAAAGCACACCCGGTTATTCTTATCAAAATTTGGTTTTCTTCTAAACGTAGAGTTTCGTGTGTTTTGTGATTTTTTAACGTCTGAACTTCATGCTGCAACTCAGTCAGTGACGTTTGCATATCTTTCAGAAGTTTGAACGTTTGACTTCCCAAACCACAATCGTCTGTTGTTTGAGACGTAGTTCTAAGGTACCCCCGACCCTCTTAATGTTTCAGCTCTGCTTTATTGAATGCTTCAAGTTCTACAGCGTGTCGAACTGCGTCATTCAAATTAGTTGGTGTAGCTTGCTTTACCCTTATCCTCATATCGGAGCTTACAAGGGGATCGATAAATTGCTCTTTAGCAAGGGTTTCTCTGACATCGTTTGGAGCTGTGGGGTAAGCCAAGCTAGCCGAACGTCTTATATCTTGCCCTAATTCAGGTAAGCTATCGGACGCCTATTGTCGTCGCTCCCGAAACTGTTTGAAGCTGAAGGGTTTGACAATTGATTTGATCTTCCCAAGTAGAGATTCAGCTAAACCTGTATCCGAATGAGCTTCAATAAGCTTGTTTGCCTGTTTTGAAGTACTAGTATTAGGTTTCTTACGTCTTTGTGTCACAAAGTTGGTTGCAAATTTTGGACCTGATAAAAGTCTATCGTCAAGTTCCAATGGCGGAATATCTTCCACAACACGACTGAATTTGATTTTTTATTTTGTTCCTATTCCTACAGGTCTAGATTGTGACTTGTCTGACGTCTGGTATGTATGGCCATCCCTTTGTAAATCTAGAGTAGAGGTTCTGGCAGTGTCAATCCCAGAGTCAAATAGTTTTGCTCTTGAAATAGCAGGTGTTGATTGGGCAAAATCGCGACCATGTTCAAAACTTCGAGTTTTCAATTGATCAATTTGCCAATTCAACCTATCAATTTCCCTAGTCCAATCTCCGGGTCATATAACATGTCATCTTCTTGAAAAGACATGTTTCACAAATATAAAAATCAATTTGTGTCTCAGTAAAATTTATAAAATGCAACAAACAAAACAAAAACAAAAACAACTCAAGACACACTTAATTGCTATTTGCAATGTTTTACAAAATATTTAAACTAATGATAAAATACGACGCTGATGCCTCTCAGATCCCACCGCTGCCACCATTTCTGTAACGTATCGAGCGTGCGTTTATATTGTTGGTATCCGTTTATCAACAGGATCTGAGATGCTTCAACATCGAACCTTACAGCAAGACAAATATAAAACCCTGAACCTCAAAGTTTATATACAAACATTAATATAAATACCAATGTTCCAGACTTATCATAAAAACCAAACTAGAAACGCAAACTTTGAACCAAAACTTTCAAACTACAACTTTCGGACCGTTTACAAAAGCCGGGACACAAACCTCAAACCAAAATCAAACTACAACACCCTGGAGATAAAAACCTAAGACCCAAACGTCTTAAATGAACTGAAGTTCCAGACAATCACAAACCATCTGTTCGAGGGACTGCAACCATTCCCTAAGGAAATTACAGTATCGGAACAACCCGGTAGCTTGAAATTGCCCTTCAACCTCAAACCTTGTATTAAACAACTATAAAGCTTCAAACCTCCACTTGTAGTTTCTTCTCTGGTTTTCCAGTCCAATATCCGTGGCTTCCTATTCTTATTGTCTCCGAGCGATCCGCTTGCTTTGCTGGCCGGCGTAAGACTGACAATTTACCTGTGTTTTGCACGCGTTTTATACCCACAACGCGAACGTGGCAGAAAGCACCCTGTCTATTTTTAGAACTGAATTACCTCCGTGTTATGTGTGTTTATACGAACATCTAATGAATTAATAAAGATTGGTATATGTTTTTGACATAATGAGTTAACTTCTTTATTTTATTAAAGCATAGATTTACATAATTTGCAATATGATTGGCCTTCATTGTCCCGAATTGTACGACAATATTACAGTATCCAATATACACAATAAGACGATAAAGTGACGATTCAAGGTATTGATTTAAACACCAAAGACTAATTTTGTGAAACTTACACATTTGTACAAATCCTATAAACCTTATATCCGATTCCGTCACAATACATACATCATATTTTTGTATTAAATCATTAAATTCATGAAATTTTTAACTTTGACTTCAACCCACATTCATTTAAAAACTAGAAATTGGTGCCATCAGAAACGATGTCAATCCCCGCACTGCACAAGTCAAAAAACAATTAACAGTCAAAAATTAGCAATTTAACAATTTCAGTCTGAAAATTGGAACCCTGAATCAAATTTCAAAATTGAAAACCTTATTGCACATTTACACATAGTGTAACCTTTTTACTTGACGTTTTTCAGTAAGTCAGTGGTAAACTTCATTAAATTAAAACACAAAATCGGAGTTGAAGCTATAGGTTTAGCATTGATTAGCAGTTGACCATTAAAAGATACTTATCTTAACAAAGTATGTTTCAAATTTTAACCTGATATATTGAGCACATCGAAGTCGACACGTTTTTTAATTTACGCGAAAATTGCTAATTTTGTGATTTTTGGTGCATATTTGATTTTTTTTATGGACAAGCCGACATAACTCCAGAAAAACATCTGACTTTAATAAGGTACCAGTACAGAGAAGCCTAAGAAAATTTCAGTCTAGTGAGTCTTTTTAGCAACTTCAAAACTTTGATCACAGAAACAAAGAACTCGGCAATATTTTGTAACCGCTTTTCACAATTTTAGTAACGACGATTTAAGTTTTTTTTAGAATAATTATGAATATTCACACTGGAAATAATAAGAAAAATGTTTTCATGTACATATTAATAAAGTTTCATTTTTTAAGTAGAAAGGCTACATAGTGAAGAACAATACTATACACAAATGAAACCACTGAAACAAAAAATGAATGAGTATTTCCAGAGACAAAGCAAAATTATCAATTTCACCATTTTTGGTCCCAATATTTGATCCCTTTATTCTGAATCCTTATTGTGCAACTAAATATAGTGTAGAACAATATATATAAGCAAACGGGAAAAAAGTAAAGGTCACAAACTTAAATTAAAATTTTCAAATTTCGACCAATGTGGACTCCAATTTTAGAAAATCAAAATTATAAAACCTTATTGCGCATCTGCATATGGTGCATAACAATACTGTATAGAAATAAAATGCATAAATTAAAAAATGAAAGACGAGTTCAGGTCACAAGGTTGAATTCCAAATCAACCCATGTGGGCCCCTTGTTTAGAAAATCAAAATTCTAAAACCTTATTGCGCATTTACAGGTGGTATACAACCATTCTATATAGAAATTAAATTCCTAAATCCAAAAGTGAAGGAGGGGTTGATGTCACAAGAAAGTGTGACGGACAGACGGACGGAGACAATCGCTATATCCCCGAACTTTCTTCGAAAGTGCGGGGATAATTAGAGACTTTCAAGAGCCTGTATCTCTCACATGGACTTAACTTTTCACCTTGAGGAGGACTAAAAATTTAAGTGTTGCAGTCAATTTGGCTGGTTTTTCTATAGGGTTCTATGTTAAAGTAAGTTCGGCTGTGGCAGCCATCTTGGTTGACCGTCCAGGTCAATAGGCAGATATTAAAAGAGAACCATCTAAGGACCATTATTGCTAAGTCTTGTTCCAACTGGCTAAGTGGTTTCAGACAAGAAGATTTTTAAATGAATTTTCCTATAGGTCCTATAATAAACTAAGTTCGGTTGTGGTAACCATCTTGGTTGACAATCCGGGTGATCGGACACAATTCGGAAAGACGACCATCTAAGGACCATCTCAGGACCAAAGTTTAGTTCCAATTGACTCAGTAGTTTCAGACGAGTAAATTTTTGAGTGAATTTCCCATATGGTCCTATGTGAAACTAAGTTCGGCTGTGGTGGGCATCTTGGTTCACAATCCACCAAATCGGACATATTTCTAAACGAGGATCTTCTAAGGACCATTGCTGCCGAATCTGGTTCCAATTGGTAAAATGGTTTCACACAAGAAGATTTTTCAATGAATTTTCCCATAGGGCACTTTGCGAAACTAAGTTCGGTCATGGCGGCCATCTTGGTTGACAGTCCGGGTCATCGGACACAATTCTGGAAGAGGACCATCCAAGGACCATTGCTACAAAGTCTAATTATAATGGGTTCAGAGGTTTCAGACAAGAATGTTTTTAAATGAATTTTCCTATCGGGTCCTATGTTAAAGTAAGTTAGGCTGTGGCGGCTATTTTGCTTAACAGTCTGGATCATTAGACATTGTTCTGAAAGAGAACCCCATAAGGACCATTACTGCCAAGTTTGGTTCCAATTGGCATTGTAGTTTCATATTAAAAGATTTTTGAAATTCATGTCTTTCTTCTATTTTTAGTAACATCAGTCATGAAGGTTTGAAGTCCTGAATGCCGGACAGAAATCTGCAAGGGGTCTACCCAAGGACCATTCCACCAACGTTAATTGGCCCAGTGGTTTCAGAGGAGAAGATCTTTAAAGGAAAGTTTACGCCGGATGCCGTCTTTAAAGGGCAAAAACTCTTATAAGGGGTTAAAAAACGATTCTGGGTATGTTGATTTATTTGTAGATCTTACTTTGTTGAACATTTTGCTGTTTACAGTTTATCTTTATCTATAATAATATTCAAGATAATAACCTAAAACTGCAAAATTTCCTTAAAGTTAACAATTCAGGGGCAATAACCCAACAAAGAGTTGACCGATTTGTCTGAAAATTTCATGGCAGGTAGATCTTGACCTATTGAACATTTATTGGATTCCTAAACTACATAAGAATCCGTTTAAACAAAGGTACATTGCTGGGTCAGCTAATTGCTCTACAAAACCTCTTTCAAAGATTTTAACATTCATATTGACATGTATTAAAGAGAGCCTTCAGAATTACTGTGAAACATCATATTCCACCAGTGGCGTCAATCAGATGTGGATTCTTAAAAACTCCAAAAATTTACTTCAATATCTAATATCAAAATCTTTGGCTACATGCAACAGCATAAAAATATTCGACTTCTCTACACTCTACACTACCATACCAAATTCTCAATTAAAAGATTGCTTAAAGCGACTAGTTCATCAATGTTTTTTCAAGAAAAATGGGACACGCAGGTATAAATTTCTTGTTCTAGGTAGAGAAAAGGCTTATTTCGTGAAGAACCACTCTGATTCTCACATAAAGTATTCTGAAGATGAAATTACAAACATGTTAGATTTTCTCATGGACAACATATTCGTTGAATTTGGCGGTCTAATTTTTCAACAAACAATCGGCATTCCAATGGGAACCAACGGTGCTCCTCTCCTCGCCGATCTGTTTCTGTACTCATATTAAGCGGACTTTATTCAAGGGTTACTACGTGAAAACAAAAAGAAACTAGCCCAATCCTTTAATTTCACTTTTCGTTATATAGATGATGTGTTGTTGTTAAATAACGACAAATTCCAAAACTTTCTACATCTTATCTACCCCAGTGAGCTTGAAATTAGGGATACTATAGATACACCAAAGTCCGCTTCATATCTGGATTTGTTTCTTGAAATAGACCATGAGGGACGTTTGAAGACAAAACTTTATGACAAACGTGATGACTTCAACTTTCCTATTGTTAATTTTCCCTTCTTGAGTAGCAATATACCAGCATCGCCTGCATATGGCGTCTACGTTTCTCAGCTTATCCGATTTTCAAGGGCATGCGTGAGTTACCTTGACTTTCGACAAAGAGGATTACTGCTGTCACAAAAGCTTCTTAACCAGGGTTTTATCAGGGAAAAGTTGATGTCATCACTTAAGAAATTTTACGGTCATCATCACGAATTGATTGACCATTACAGTTTTCTAATATCTAAGATGATGTTGGACCTATTCCCACTGTCGTAACCTTTTATGTGCCTCCACCGATTTGTGACTTCCCCCGGATTGACTTTGTTGAACTTCACGACGGGTGCCGTATACGGAGCAGGAACTGCTTACCCTTCCGGAGCACCTGGGTTCACTCCTGGTTTTTATAGGAGTTCGTGTTGTTCATTGTTTTTAGTTTTCTGTGTTTATTTTTTGTGCTTGTAGTTGTTCATTTGTCTTCCCGGGTTTGTCTGTCCAATGGATTACGTTTTTTTTTATTGCTCCTTAGGTATATTTGTCCTTTTTTTACCTAGTCAGTTTTGCTCTAAATGCTTTTGTTTTTGAAATATAAGACAAAAACTGCAATTTACCCCTATGTTCTATTTTTAGCTATGTCGGCCATGTTGTTAAGTAGACGGGGTTATCGGACACATTTTTAAAACTAGATACCCTAATGATAGATGTGGCCAAGTTTAGTTCCATTTGGTTTAGTAGTTTCAGAGGAGAAGATTTTTGTAAAAAGTTAACGGACGACGACGGACGACGGACTTGAAACTTTCTAGTTATTTTTATTACCGACACATACGGGTTATAGAAGTGAAAACATATAAAGTCAAGCATATTGATAAAATTCGTTTGACAAATTTGGTATATTTACATGTAGATATGATAATGAGCGAATGATAATTCGCACCAGAATTCATCGCGAATGACTGATAAATAGTCACATGATGAAATTGCATGAATGCATGGATCAGCAAATATCTTCCCACATTTGTCATATATCATGTTGTTAATGTTAACTAAGCAGCACAAAGATACTATAAAGTTAGCTTGTTTACGTAAATATTGAAAGTTTGATGCCACGGTCCATGCAGGATGAGGTTGAAATGCTTTATGTATTTTCTTAAATGTATTAAAATCATTGTCACTAGTCATGCGTTGTCTTCGTTCGTTTGATTCATATTCACAAATTTGAGTTGCAAACGGTCCGCTTCCATAAACGTTGAGATGGGAAATTATCACTAGACATAAATTGTTCAATACAATTCGTCAAACTGTACAATAATTTTCTTTCGCTAATCAAACTCTCTATGCTGAACCAACCGATGAGAGAAAGACACATATCAGTTCTTGTACGTCTAAGTAGACCTTGAATATATTTACATATTTAGTGATGAGCACGTTCTAACATGAGTGTTTCAGTTTTTGACAGTTTTCCTCAGAGCTCAGGCCCGTGCAGAGCCTAAGGGTAACACACTTGGAGTAAAATATTTGCACACACTGTAGGGTTAAGTATAGCCGGATGAATACCGCAGCAAATAACACACGCCGTTGTAGATCTTAAAAGTCCTACACACGTTTAATGTCTCGGAATACAAATTGTATTAAGGATTACACTTTGGCAGTTTCGGATAATCTTTGGAAATTGCACTTTCCAAATACAGTTAATCTAATACTAAGTTATCGAATCGTACTATTCATGTAAAGTTGATGCTATTAAGGTAACAGGTACTTAAATGGGCTATCTTACGGATTTTTATGAAATTTTGCAAGCAATTAGAGCATGTGGAACTGCATATGAATATCGAAAAAATATGTAAATAACTTTTATACTTTCGGATATATAGCAAATTGAATATTCTGTAGAAAGAAGTACAAATGTATAGGATGCACGTAAATATCGCAAAAAATGTTGAAAAATTTTACTTTAAATTGCCTTTTCTCAAAAACGTGTCCTACGAATTTTCTTTAAAACTGATATGTTATTGCCACTAAAATTTCCGTTTTATTGATATGAAAGCTATAGGGGGTCACCGAATTTGTTTTTGCAGTATAAATCATCCAAGTGTGTGTGCAATACCTAAAAACGTCAAAAAATAAGATTTACAGCCACGACCATGACGACGTCACGATTATTTTTGCCTTTTCGGCGCTTTTTCCATGCTGTACAACAGATTTAACTATCCATACTCAAAAAAAGAATTTGGTGACCCCCTATAAATTTTATATCAATAAAACGGAAATTCCAGTAGCAAAAACATGTCATTTTTAAAGAAAACTCGTAGGACAGGATTTCGAGAAATGTTAATTTGTAGTCAAAATTGCTGAACTTTTTTACGATATTTACGTGTATTCTATATATTTGTACTACTATTTTCCGGATATTTAATTTGTTATATCTCAGAAAGTGTGAAAGTTATATATATCATTTTTTCGATGTTCATGTGCAGTTTCTCATGCTCTAGTTTTATGCAAAATTTCATAAAATTCCTTGAGATTATCCATTTACGTACCTGTCACCTTAATTAAGAAAGCTGAGAGTGACACTCTACCGTATAAAAAGTTCAAACGTTATGCAAAACCATACTGGAATGAAAACCTTACAGTTTTACGTTTTGTCCTGTATAACGTATTTGTCCGAGTACCTGCTTAGGTACAACGTATCTGTTTGTGCCTTATCTGAACACTGACCACTGGGCAGACTCATGATTGGTAGCAATTAGTGAAATGTCGTCTGCTTGGACGGGAGAACTACTCTTAATATCATATAAGAAAGCCCCTTTCAGGCTAGTTATAAATTAATTATAGTTCATTCATCAAATCATTGATGAAGATCAAATATATCTTCGCAGACGAAGAACTGCCTTGGCGCACAGCTAGGTTAAGTATAAACAATTTAGATAACTTCCCACCAGACAAAATAGCACTTGAAAGACCTGTATACATATTGTCCAATAATATCCATAATTTGCCCCTTAATTGCACCGTATTCAAAAAGTGTAATGCGTGTCCATCATGAGGTACAGTGTCAAATGCTTTGGTACTGTCTAATAAAATAACTATTATAACAGTTCCGTTCATTTCAATGTGATGAATAGTCACTTCCTGTAAATAAATGATGCATTCAAACTTAACTTCACAAGAATTTTTGGTAAGCTACTTGGTGACAGTTCGGGAAATCAGAACGTAACAAGGTTAATAACAAGTCAATGATCTTCTCGAAAATCGTTATGCTTGGGACGAACGAAATTCCTCTATATGAGTTTGTATCTGTTCTCGGTTTGTTACCACCTTTATAAAGCAATATAATTATACTCTTTCTCCAGTCGTTTAATTGGAATATATGTGCATTTGATACACAAGTTAAAAAGATGGTGCAAATGTTTTACAAGCAATTTACCGCCGTATTTAGTGTGTTCGAAAAATAAGCCGTCGTGACCGTAAGGTTTATTGTTCTTCAAGTTTGAGGAAAAGTTGTACACATCAGATAAGTTAACTGTAATGTCATTATTATTTTGTTGTACTTGCAGACGGATATATGATAGTTTTTCTGTAATCTCTGTTTCTTGATTTGGGTCAGAATATTTTTACGAAGAGAATACATCTCTGAAGTGTGAATACCATATTTCATTTTTCTCTGTATGATCCGAGTAAGTTTCACCAGCTTGCTGTAATGCACAACAAGCAGAAGAGTTCCAAACTGATTTCTGATTAATATCAATGTTACTTTCAATTGACCTTGCTGAATTACTTTCATATTCATCAAACGCTTTCATTAAAAATGTACGAAATTCCCTTTTTTGCAGAATTGTATTTATGAAAAAAATCACAGTTTAAGTCGTTGCAACTATTTCATTGAATCACGTAAAAATGTAAGGTTTTCATTCCAGTACGGTTTTGCATAACGTTTGAACTTTTTATACCGTAGAGTGTCCCTTTCAGCTTTCTTAATAGCATTAACTATACATGAATAGTACGAGTCGATTACTAACTACTAGATTAGCTGTATTTGGAAAGTGCAATGTCCAAAGATTATTCGAAACTGCAAAAGTGTAATGCTTTATACAATTTGTATTCCGAGCTCGTTCCCATGAAATAGTCGGCTCCCGGGTATTCAACGGAGTAGGGACATCAGACATCATTTCTAAGGTACACCCTATGGGATGATGATCAGACGTGCTGAATGAATGATTGTCAATAACCATTGCTTTTTTGACGTGGTTTAGTTTTTCACGATTCACTAAAACATGATCTATACAAGTTGCTGGTTCCCCTTCATAGGCTTGAAACGTATTAATGTGACCATTACATTGTAATTCCATATTTACTGAACAAAAGTTGTACATTAACATTGAAGTTTTACAAAGTTCGCCTCTATCATCATATTTTACTTGGAGTCTTGGTCCACCTAACTTAGTATTAAAGTCTCCTATTAAAATGACATTACCAAATTCTGAATCATACAGATGATAATTCAAATAGCAAGTCAACTTCATCTCGAACAAAGTCATACGGTTGAGTAACTGCAGGTAAGGATAATTTGGTATATTAACTTCAATCCCAATAATTCTGTCACTACTTATTTCTATATATTATTGACGTGAAGAGATAAAGATTTTTCGATATGAGAAATGCGACCTCGGAGCGTCCTTTACAGGTAAAAGAATCGGGATTATGTTCATCGGTTCCTTTAGCAAATGATACAAAATTGTTATAAACAGAATCTAGAACATGCAGTTGATAGGTACGTAGCCAGTGTTCAGATAAGGCACAAACAGATACGTTATACCTAAGCAGGTAACCCCTGAAGTGCAGTCTAAAAGATATCTTTTTAAAATTTTGTGCCTTTAGTACAAAACCAAAACTCATACTATGTTTTTGAATATAAAAATTATTTTGCACTAGGTCGCCTAGTTTACGAGAACACATTTTTGTGTCATGGCGCCCATGTTTATTATCCCCGTGCTAGCGAAGCGGCGGGAATATTGTTTTGCTGTTCGCCGTACGTACGTGTGTGCGTAATGTCCAGGATTATCTCAGGAACCATAAGAGAGAGAAAACTGAAACTTTGATCATTCTTAGCACTGTTGATGTAGATTGTGCCGAATGTTTAGGAATTTTGGAATTTACCCTTAGGGCATAATTATGAGTAAAAAACGGATTTCGCGATATCCAGTAAATAGTGAAATCTAAACTATTTGGACTATAATGCTGAAATTGAAACCATTACTAGTATTACATATGGCAAATTCAAAAGACATGAGAATTTTTCGGAAACCCCTGGGGGCGTAGCAACAGTGAGTTAAAAAATCCCAAAATCGATTGTCACAGAACTCCTATTACACCCTAAGTGGTAGAAACATAAAAATTCGTGCATTACTAGCACTTTAAAAGTTGTCTGTGCCGAAGGTTTCGGAATTTGGAAATTTGCCTTTGGGGCAGAAAAATTTTCTGGTGAGTCTCAGAATTATTAATTTCTGAAAATTATGGAATATTTTGATTTCAAAAAAAATAATTCCAACTTTGGTAAATTTCCTGAAAGACTCTAAAACCTTCATTTTTTGGAAATGTATCTAGCAACCATGCATATTAAAAACCATTGATATCATAAAAGTTAAGTTTACCATTCCATTTCCAAAAATGGAATTCCAAATTTGGTTAATTTCCTGAAAGACTCTAAGATCTGATTTTTTTGGAAAAGTACCTAGCAAACATACATATTTGTTTACAAAAAAGCAACACCGGTATAGGGAATGATTAAATTTCCAAAATCAAATGGAATATTTGGATTTCAGAAAAATAATTCCAACTTTGGTAAATTTCCTGAAAGACTTTAAAACCTTCATTTTTTGGAAATGTATCTAGCATCCATATATAAATAATCATTAATGTCACAAGTGTTATAGTAACCATTCAATTTCCAAAAAATTGAAATTCCAAAGGTAACCATTCAATTTCCAAAAAAATTGAAATTTCAACTTTGGTAAATTTCCTGAAAGACTCTAAAACCTTCATATTTTTGGAAATGTATCTAGCAACCATGCATATTAATAACCATTAAATGGTTAATTTCCTGAACAACTGTAAGATCTGAATTTTTTGGAAAAGTACCTAGCAACCATACATATTTGTTTACAAAAAAGCAACAGCTGTATAGGAAATGATTAAATTTCCAAAATTAAATATAATATTTGGATTTGAAAAAAATAACTCAAATTTTGGTAAATTTCCTGAAAGACTCTTAAGATCTTCATTTTTTTTTTGGAAATGTATCTAGCAACCATGCATATTAATGACTATTATTGTCACAAGACTTAGGCTATAACCATTTAATTTCCAAAATTGATATTCCAACTTTGGTAAATTTACACTTAATTAGTAGAACATGTCATCATAAAAACAGTTCACTACATGTATTTATATTATCAATGTATGATATCCTAATCAGTCACACTTCATTTAACATTATGACTACTATCTCAACTGTCCAATTCATTACTAAAGTTATTGTCACATCTGAACTTTATATATAATTTCTTTGGTCATTTGTGTTTTGCCATGCATAGCAATGGCTGAATTATTTAAAAAAGAAGAAATGGTAGTGAAACAGTGAAAAAAAAATGTTATTGTTCTTTTGTGAAATATTCCTTTGATTGAACTCGTAGCTGCCATGTTTCATTACCTTTAATTTTCAGCGGAGAAATGTAAGAAAAATAATCAGTCATGGTCAAAAATGTGAGATTGGAACCCTCGGGTTCACATTTACTGTCATCAAAAACCTTGACCAGCCTCGTTTCTGACTTGAAAATGTGAACCCTCGGACTGAATTGTCCAATCTCACATCTTAAACCATGACTGATTAGTATTGACTCTTCACTCACGTCATATATAACAACAAAAACGCAAACTCAGTTTGCCCACAGCCACTGAAGACCCTTTAGATATCAACACTTCATTTCCCTGTCTATTTTGGGTCATTTTTACCTCTGTTAATATTTAAAAACAGAAAATTATCTTTAACTTTAACATCACTTAATTTTAAAGAGCTATCTCGTCATACCTCAGTAAACCTGAAAACCCTAATAAAATCATAGTCAGATACCTTATAACAACTAATTCTTGTGAATCTGAAGAAATCTCACAAAGTTTTATCAACATGTCAGTGCTAACTGAATCTTTCTTATTAACTGGGTTTAGCAGCTTCATGTATTGACGAAACAAAAGAGTTTTCTGTAGGATCAAGAAATCCTTTTATCTCATGTGCCCAACTAATAGCATATTTAGCATTGTTGGTGGGATGATTTTTGTTTGTTTAGTTGGTGTTTTACTCCGTTTTCAGCACATTTTGCTATTTCGCGACGGCCAGTTTTTATTGGTAGAGGAAGCCGGAGTACCCGGAGAGAGCCACCGACCTTCGGTAGGAAAATTGGAATTCCTTGTCATTTAAAATCGGAGTCGAACACACCCCGCCACAGGTGAGATTCGAACTCACAACCTCAGTGTTGACAGGCTAGTAATCATTAGTAGTCATGACGAACTACTTCGACCACTCGGCCACCGAGGCCCCCGATGGGATGAAAAGTAGAACCTGCATCTAGTAAATGAGTGTAATAAAGCCTACATGAATTGGTTGAGCAGGTATAGCTTTAAAACCAAGGTTTGTGATATATTGTTCCCAGCGTCTGAAAGCTTAAAAATATGATTTAGTAGTATAGTCACATCTGCTTTCCACTAACAGTTTGCACATTTGGGATAAGGTTTGTATAATGAACTGCATGTTGAAATTCCACTCTCCAAAAATGCCGCTTGAACGGATTCTTCGATCTTTAAACCTGTCATAATACAAATAAAATTATCAGAATTTGACCTTCAATGCAAAAAATTTCAGTCTTAACGATCTTTTCCCAAAAATACCGTTCTGGGCCCGTATGCATAAAACAAATTAACTTAAGTATTTCTTAAACTAAGATTTTGCCAAGAATTTACTTAGCTAAGCAATTTACTTAAGTCATATGCATAAAACGACTTAAGTTTCTACTTAACTAAGAATAAATTAAGTAATATTACATCTGAAACCCTCACTTTTTATCATATCAATCCACGCCAATTAGCCGTTGTTTCTTGAATAACTCTCATACGAATAACTTTTTGTTAATGGGTTAAAAAGGAGTCCGGGAGTGTTTGAATAGCACTAATCCATTCAAAAAAAATTTTCAATATTTTAGAACCTTATAACAATTACTTACGACAACCAAATTTATTTAGAGCTCGATTGAAACGGTTTTCGCGCAAATCATTTTTTGCAATGTCTGATATTGATATATCGTATGAAAAAAATCATAGATGTTTATTTATTTCTACAAATATTAATTTTAAAGTTTGAATTTTTAGTAAAAGGTTTAGGAAGCTTACTATAAAAGATTTCTCTAATATAAGAAATGAAATAATTGTCACTTTTGGCGGAATATGAAACTCTAAGAAGTATAAACGAATATCACTAGAGATTTTTGAAGGTTCTTTATCAAACATCTATTTGGATTGCTTACACGTGTCCCTTCTTACCTACATGTATTCATTGATGAATTTAATTGTTATGTATAACCATTGAAGATGACTTATTTTAAACCATGTTTTTAATATTGTGTTTATATTTTTCACCAATTAAGTGACAAACTGGGGATCCGAGATGGAGTAAATTTCCGATAATTTTATTTTAGTTCTGTAAAAAGGTATTACTTTATTGCAAAAGTTGACGAAATAAGGGTTCATATTATACTGTACATGTGCAAGAAGTTTCACAAAAAAATCTGCCTAATATATTATACTGCCTAATCCAAATATAAACCAGTAGTTATGTATAAACAGTTAGCGGCCTTGAAGCTGCAGCAATTCCGGCTAGTGACGTCACAAAGGTTGAAGCAAGCTTGTAGCAGACACCTGCTTGCATGACGTCAGACCAGGTGTGGGGGAAATCGATATGCTTCAAGTCACGGTCTATAGCTTGCTGCAATTTAGAAATGACATTAATCTTTAAGTTGAGAGATTTCCTATAGCAGGTGCCCTTGTCGTAGTCAATAGCCTGCGGCAATTTTGACCTGTAATTAATTAGCTTAGCTCTTGTCATTTAAGTTTACAGTAGATCAGTATTTTTTTTTAAAAGAGTGACAATGAGTGAAAAGTTAGTTGTAATAAAAACTGAAGATTTGGATATAACTGTATTCCTTTGGTTTGTCGAAACAGATTGCTGATAATTTATCTTGTGTCTCGACAAATCAAAATAGTCAGAAATACCAAACAACATATCGTTTCAAGAATTATATCTTAGACTTTGAAATTTGTTTTTCTTCTTACAAATGTAAATGATTATATTAAGTAAGAGAGATTTAAATGTGCGAGACTTTCAGTAGATTAAACATCACGTCATCAAAAGCATATTTTAAAAGTTGTGAACTGACTTTCTAGTAATTTTTTTAATTCAATATTAAAGAAACGTTTTATGATGGTGAAAAATTTTAATCGATCACAAACGAGATTTCCTCGTACATTTTGTCAGAAATAATTTGTGATATTTGTTTATGAACCTTATGAACAAAATATTATGAAGCCGCATGACACTCTTTACTAAAAAGGAAATAATTCCTTCAACAATGTTAAACTAATGTAAATGACATGAACATACTGTTTCGTGTGATGATTGATGATCGACTTGATTTTTAAAACTGAAAACAAAATTTTGAATGAATCAAAAATGAATATCAACACGTTTTCCTGTTGTAAATTTCTAACTAGAATAAATATCAAGATTTTTAGTTTTCAACTTGTTATCGTTTTTAATTTTATTTCATTCCAATGTAAAATTTATTTGTAAGGAGCTTTAAAGATTATTTAGTTAAAAAATTAATAAAACGTTTAGCTTTAAAATTTCATATCTATTGAATGAAAAATATCCAATGGTTGAAGTTACATGTGTTTTATTCAGAGTATAATTGAAATATTTTTGATTGAACATATCTGTCTTATTTAGAACATTTGAATATTACTTAATTATTCAATAAAAGAATGTCAACAATTTGTTTTCAAAGAATCGTTTAATAAAAACGAATTAAGTTTCATTCTCTTAATACTAGGAAAAGCAGAACTATATATTTCACCAAGTTTACTTTCTTAATTTATTTAATTCAAAAATTAACTTTATGATATATTTTCAAAATTTTCTTTATCTTCCTCCTACATTTTATCGGTTGATTTCTTATTTGTTCAAATATTTACTATTCGCTCTTTATAAATAGGAGATAGTTTCCGATTCTGAAAAACTATTTGAAAAATCATCCTAATATCTTTCAAAGGTAATTTTGTTTTTTTTAACTGATTTTATTACAAAATCTTTTAACTAGAAATGGATACGAAAATGTATTCACTTTTCATTTTGATTATAAAAAATAATTCTCGATTCACAATTTTTTTGTTCAAGCATAGAGATATATTTCTCAGTTTTCAAACATTGGAAACTATTATAGGGGTTGATGAAAATTTGATACATTCACCAAAAAAAAAAGATTGTCATATAACACGCAAAAACAACTACATTCTAAAAAAACGTTTTAATTTCTTCAAATATAAAATCCATTTGTTAAGTTAAGATTTGGGAAAAAAGATTTGTTTACTAGGAACAAGGAGGTCCTAATAGAACTTCCTTGCTAGGAAGTAACACCAAACTGTACTCCTGTATTAATTAGATGATTCAAATTTGATTATTTATTCTTAAAGTTTCCACAAAAATTATAGTTCAAACATTGATATATATATATATATATATACTTTGGTATCAAATACTGAATACTATTAAAGAGGTTGATAAAGATTTTAGGAATTCACAATGACTGCCATATAACCCAAAACATATCTTTAAAAGCTATTTCATGATCTATTAAGTAAAAAAAAATATACAAGAAACATTCATTAATCATGTTAAGATTAATTATTTAAATAATTGCAACTTTATGTACATTAAAAAAGTTAGATCTATTGTCCATTTAACGACAAATTTGTAGACACTAGCTGAAAACTCGTTCAAGTCTTTACCTTTCCTTTATTTTGTGAGAGATAAACGATAAATAGAGTTTTATTTCGGGCTAAATGATTTCTTTACATAAAGTCTGAATTCATAAATTAGGCAAAGACGTTGCTCGAACAAATACTATTTGAAAAAATCAAAATGAAAGAAGCCTTCCAATTTTATCCAACCTGATAACTGAATAAATGTCAAATCCATTGAAAAATTAATCCAGATGTGAAACAGATATATTCTTTCCGAAAAAAAAAAAAACAATGGTACATATTACTCAAACATGACACTATACCTGCCAAGGATGTTGTTTTTTAATTTCTATATTAATCATTTTTAACACTCAGTGAACTGATAATCACCTATGTAAAACCTGAAAACTAGAAAAGTGTCAACTTTTTACAGGGGAGTTGAAGTAATATATGTAAAACAAAGATTAAGATCTTTTATCAATGAAACTAGTATAGCTTATTATTAGTTTTTCATAAAATTTGGAGACGGGAGAATTTTTCACCAAAATATATGGAGGAGACACCTTTCTGTTTTTTTAACCTATGTTCTATGGTGATGCATAACACATGTTATTTTAAAGATTGATAAAATCTGAAGACTGGAATATTTGTTACCAAATAAATGAAGCAAATATCTATCTATTTACCCTTTAGATTACTGTGATGCTTACCTTAGTGATTATTACTTTTGGAAAATCTCATTTAAGGATGTATTCTTCTGATGTTTCCGTCTCGTTGAATTCCAGTTGTATTTCCAAAACATGTGATGCAAGTGGAAAATATTAACGAAATTAAAAAATAGTATAATCCAACTAAACTCTGAAACAATTATGTACCTACACAAAGTAGTATTTGAGTAATAAATTTTCCAAATTTTATAACCAATCTGGTCAATGTCATCAGCCATAATGTTGCTAAAATGGGTACAAAGAAATGATTTCACCAAAAATATGTACATCCCATATCAATTTTTTCTTTTTAAATTCTTTAATATGTATTTTTTCAATCATTTATAACAAAGAAGTTGAAATTATATGCTTTTTGTTCTCAAAAACTTTACTAAATTGACTGCATGGTCATTTTGACACGACAAAACAACACCATTTTTATAAATCTTTCTTATATTAACACCTACCTATATTTTTTTTAGTTAAATTTATTCAGATTGGTCCACTTCGTCTTTAGCGAAAGTATGAAAAAAAGTTTAAATGTGGAACATTGACTTTTTTCGGGATTATAGCCCAAAATGGGTAAAAATGATCAAAAATGGGGAAATCGTCAAAAATGGGGTACTTTCAAATGACCGTAGCAAATAAAGAAGTGCACCACCATATGATTTTTTCTTCATAAATTACTTTCTTACAGTCATATAAACCCAAAAATCAGGTTAATAAAAAAAGTTTAATTCTAGAAATCTTTGGCTCCTCAGAGGTGTACATCCTTAATATTGGAAAATTTTACATGAGAACAAAGATGTCATTACTTTGCAGATTTCAATCTTATTATTGAATGAATATTAATAAGCTTATTTATATCTGCACCACCTATTTATAAAAGCTGAACAGCTTAATACTTGAAAAACCTTCATCAAAGGATAGAGATAAAAACCAGTATAAAATGCTTTCCAACCTTTATAAAATATAATAAAACACAAAAATATCTTTAAAAGTTTTAGACAATATACCAATACATCGTTGCTTCTTTAGTTATCATGCCCATTAACATCCTACAAAAGGATTTTATTTTCTGCATCAAAAATAGAATTGGGTTTTGTTTGTATATATATGTATGATAACCCTAAACAAATTTTAACCATCAAAAACTTTGTGAAATTTCAAAAACAATCCATGTAAGACATGAGAACGAACCAGTTATATAAAAATACTCAAAGCATTTTTAAATTATCAATTAACAAATCATGCAGTGACCACACCAAAATTTTCAATCCAGCCAATCGAATCAATGACCCCACCCTACCTGTTCAATACTGTCAATAAATTGTTGTCAGATCAAGTTTAAGTATTTATGAGATTGATACAGCTATTAAAGTATTTAATTTAAATTTTGTCTTGTAAATTCGTCACACTATAATTTTTCTATCAACATGGCATTACCATCATTTTAACCTATTGCAAACTTTATCGCTCTTTTTAAATTCGGAAAATGTGATTTCTTTGTACCCTTGAAACGTTGTTATGAATAAAATACCATATATAACGTTTTTTTGCAATATGGTAAACACGCATATATTGCATCAACATGTTGAAAGTATAATATTTCCTGAGTATCACAACCAATAAATAAGCAATCTAAAAGTACAAATAATATTTCCTGAGTAAAGACCAAAATATGAATCCTGACACAAGATTATAGAACACCATGAATACTGACACAAGATTATAGAACACCAATGTGATAGGAATTAAAATTTTCATCACCTAAGCATTGTAACAATACTGAGAAAAATAAAAAAATACATCAAAACTATGACTGTTTATGTATAAGAGCAACAATATAATAGGAAATAACCAAATATTTCTCCTGTGTATGTTATATTTGTAAATTGACTCAAAACAATTGTGAAATGCATAAAAGGAACGTTTTGATAACAACATTACTTGATAAAAATATGAGCACGAAAATTTCTTTTCATACTGTGGATTCATTAAAATTCGTTGTATACCAATTTTCGTGGTTTTCGTGGGTCCCAGTAAACCCCGAATTTAAATATCCTACGAAAAATAATATTTTTTACTTGAGTTTAAATGCACTCATGTTTGAAACCACGAAGTTTTGATGTACCTACCCGTGACAACATTGAACAATTGCGTTTTTACAGCATGTACTTGGATACTGACATATGATGAGTCAGCTATAGCTATAGAGGATACAGTGTTTCGTGTAATTTTGCTTTTGGTAACATATAAACGCTCAAACAATTTTATTTAAAAATATTTAGACTGTGTTAATTGTCGCGGAATTCATTTCCTGTAATTTTAAAATTCAAACATTCAAGAAAAATATTAATCCTAAGTAGGCCTAAACAATACAGACTTTCTCATAAATTACAGTAATAACATCTTGCAAAAAGATAATAAAGCAGAAATTATTGAAATTATCGTAATCGGATTAAAAATATGGATGTGTATGCCCCGAGGTATTTGGTGACAAGTGATTGCAATTTTGTCAATATATATTTCACACCTGATTAACCTAACAAGTAAATTACAGATTTTGTCAATCTTGTTAAATTCATGAAAAGCTTTGTTCCGTTCAAAATTTAAAGAATCTGTTTCTTAGAAGTTTGTTTTATAAGCGCTTAAAATCAGTACTTTACTGTAAAATATCAATATCTGATCGGCACGTTTTGTCGCAGTTCGTGATATCTGATGTGCCAAACCAGGAATTTCTGTATTCAACAACTTTTTATATATTTTTTTCTAAGCCAGCAATCCACGAATTTACGTATCCCACGAAATGCCTTTTTTCTCTATCCACGAAAATAAATGAATCCACAGTATACAAAACATTCACTAAAAACATCTATGTTTATCTTCACAACTGATGTCACTATCTATATTATAATATTATATAGAGAAAAACAGCTAAGATTATATAAAATGGTTTGGATTTCTCAACATCAATACATATAATTGAAATATGTTGTATGCAAAAACATCTAATAAATGCATAATCCCAAAATATTATATTCTTGTCAAAAATAATTCAGTGTGACGGATATGTTGTATAATCAATCTTAACAAATTTAGTCAAATTAGTGAGAAATTCATGTTAATTACGTTGTGATAGCTTGTAATTTTAAAACTTTTTCAGTTTGGGTGTCTTCCCATTTATCAAACTTTTGAAAATGTGGTATTCCCACTTATCCAAATTTAAATTTCTTACCTTTTGGTAACGAGCACCATGGAAATTATAGAAGTGCACTTTTGACCCCTCAAAGAGACAATAATGAATCATGTAGATCGGACCGTGCTAACCCCTTTAAGCGACAAAGACAGGGCTCTTCGCCCATCCCAGAACAAGAAGGTGCTACTGCATAGGGTTGTCGGGGAGAAACACAAACAGTGTCTGCATCTACTCCGGAAGATTGTGTAATTAACAGTGTATATAACTCTTATGACCTTACTTTACGCGATAATACCATGTATTATTGTACAAATGAAAATATAGCTTCGGGTGATACATGTTTGAATGTAGAAATGTTATTGATTTTAATTGTAATTTAGATTTAAATGGAAATAGTTCTATTTCTAGTCAGTTAAATTTAAGTGATAACTCTAATCTGACAGAAAGAAAACATTCTGACACACTAAATATCTTATCATTAAATTGCTGTGGAATTAAAAAAAAGTTACAGTATCCTGAATTTGAAACCTTGATTCGCAGTCATGATATTATATGCTTAGTAGAAACAAAAACTGATGACAGGGACGAAATAAAACTCCCAGGTTATATATTTAGATTTAAAAACAGGAAAAAGATAGCAAAGGTTAAATCCGGTGGTATATTGTTAGGTTTTAAAGATAAATATGAGAATCTTATAGAAAGTATCGAAACAGAAAGCAAATTTGTCTTTTGGTTTAAGGTGAGCGCGCATCTACTTGATAAAAATGAAGATGCCGTTTTTGGTATTGTATATATACCACCAGAATATACATCATACGCCTCATGGGATGCTTTCAGTCAGATTGAAAATGAGTTTCTGAACTTGTCATCACGATATAATTGCGTTAGCCTCCTTGGTGATTTTAATGGAAGAACTTCCTCCGATAAAGATTATTATGAATTTGACGAAAAAGATCCTTCGAACACGTTTTCTGAGTTTATAGAAAATACTTTTGTAGTTTTGGACTCCCTTAATATCCCAAGAGAAAGAAAAAATAAAGATATAGGGAAAAATAGATATGGGGCATTACTTTTAGATTTTTGTAAAGGAAATAATTTGTTTATACTAAATGGAAAAATCAATGGTGACAAGGACGGAAACTTTACCTGTAAAAATACAAGTGTTGTAGATTATTGTATAAGTAGTTATAGTTTTTTAAATAGATTTAAAAGTTAAGAAGTATTGGATTTCTCCAAGCTTTTTTCTGATGTACACTGTCCGTTGTCTGTAAGTTTGTACGTCACAGATATATTTGAAAATGAATGCCAGAATAACGTCAAAAAGGGGGAAGAAAAAATTAAAAGGTGGGACAATGAAAAAATATTTAATTTTCGAAACAATATAAATCCAGATAAAGTAAACGAATTATTAAATAAACTTACAAGACCTCGAGGTGAAATCAGCCCTGACATGGTAAACTTGTTAGTAACAAATGTCTGTGATATATTCATTGATAGTGGAAAATCTACTTTTGGTACTTTCTGCCCTAAAAGTGATCGACCGCGTCACAATAAATCCAACAATAAACCTTGGTTTAATTTAGACTGCAAATTTGCGAGACGAAATTATCGAAAGCTAAGGAGAAAATATAAAAAAGAACAGAACAGCGAACATTAAGTCTGAATTGGATAACTCTGAAAAGGTATATAAAAGGTTATTAGATAAATGCCAGAAGGATTATCGTAAAAATATGTCAGAACAGCTTAAAAATATGCGTACAAATAATTCCAAAGAATACTGGAAAATACTTAATCAGGGGGACGAAAAAAACAACCAAACATCTCTGTCCAAAAACTGTTTGAATTTTTTAAAAATTTAAACGCTGCTCCTGCAGATGAAGATAATTTTAATTTACCCCCAATAAGTGAAGATGCAGTAAATCGGGAAAACATGAATGTGAATATGTATATAGAAAAAGAAGAAATTCTTAAATGTATTACAAAACTGAAAAATAATAAATCCTGTGGCGAAGATGCTGTCATTAACGAATACATAAAGGCAACTTCACACCAATTCATAGAAATTTATGAAAAACTGTTTAATCTGATATTTGATACAGGATTTGTACCAGATAACTGGTTAATTGGAAATATAATTCCCATTTATAAAAATAAGGAAGATAAAAATGACCCCAAAAATTTCCGGCTAATAACAATAGTCAGCTGTTTAGGTAAATTATTTACGGCTATTATGAGTGAGAGACTGAACAAATACTCTGATGAGTTTCTTGTGTTAAAAGAAAACCAGTGTGGATTTAGACATGGCTATTGCACTGTTGATAATCTGTTTATCTTGCATTCATTATTTGAAATATTAAAAACAAAAAAGAAAAAAATGTATTGTGCATTAATAGATTTTGAGAAGGCTTTTGATAAAATCTGGTGTGAAGGTTTATGGTATAAACTATTATTAAACAGCATAAATGGAAAAATGTTAAATGTGATACAGAACATGTATAATAACATAAAATCTAATGTTATATTTAATAATAATAAATCTGATTTTTTCCCATGTGAAAACGGGGTTCGTCAAGGAGAAAATTTATCTCCCTTCCTTTTTGCACTATATTTAAATGACTTAGGGGATTTTTTTGGCGAACCAGAATGTATCAGGCCTTCTCACAATCTCACAAGAAGTTGAAAATATTATGAATGTTTATATGAAAATATTCTTAATTCTATATGCTGATGACACCGTACTGTTGTCGGAAACACCAAAGGATTTCCAAAAGCAATTGGATTCATTCTATGAATATTGCACAGAATGGAAATTAAAAGTAAATACAGAAAAAACTAAAATTGTATGTTTTTCAAATGGGAGATTACCACAAAATTTGCATTTCACCTACGATAACAAAGAAATTGAAATTGTGAAAGATTTTAATTATTTAGGAATAGTATTGACAAAAACAGGGAACTTCAAAAGGGCAATTAAATCGCAGGTTGATAAAGGGACATCGGCAATGTATGAAATTCTAAAAAGAGGAAAATTTCATAATTTATCTATTTCCTGCCAATTAGATCTGTTTGATAAAGTAGTAAAACCCATATTATTATATGGGTCTGAGCTCTGGGGTTTTAGTAATTGCGATATAATTGAGAGAGTACATTTAAAGTTTTGTAAGCTTTTGCTAAATTTGAAATCTTCCACACCAAATTGTATGCTCTATGGGGAACTAGGACGCTACCCTCTATATATTGATATAAAATTACGTATGGTGTCATACTGGAGTAAATTGATTATAGGTAAACAATCGAAGTTGTCAAGTTATGTATCGTCTTTTGTATCATATAACTAACACACAAAACGTCGACTTTAATTGGTTAAAATGTATCAAATGTATATTTGATGAGTGTGGATTTTCATATATTTGGAACACACAAACTTTCGTTAATGATATATAGTTAAAAGCAAACATTAAAGAAAGATTATACGACCAGTTTAAACAGACGTGGAAAGAAACAATCCAGAATTGTTCAAAAACTTTAAATTATCGAATATTTAAGGACAAGTTTACTTTTGAAGAATATTTTGATATTCTGGATGAAAAAGATTTTTTAACATTTTGTAAATTTAGAACAACTAATCATAAACTCCCTGTAGAATATGGCAGATGGAACAATATAGAACGGGAAAATAGAAAATGTAACTTATGTAATTTAGAAGAAATAGGTGATGAATTTCACTACATACTTAACTGTAAATATTTTGATGAATTCAGAAACATTTACATAAAAAAGAAGTTTACAAGACGGCCAAATACTATTAACTTCAATGATATTATGGCATCAAAGAATAAGACAAATTTAATAAAATTATGTAAATTCATAAGGATCATTAACGAAAGAGTGTGTTCTCCTAGTTAACCTTTTACCTTTATTTCATTTTGTGTAGATGGACTCTGTATATATTGTATATAACTTTTTTTTTCTCTCTCTATACCTATGTATTTGGTGATGAGAAATAAAGATATATATATATTAAATAACACTAATTAGGTGTAGGGTATATAATTGTGACAGGTAATTTGTTCCAGTTTTCATTAATGTAAGAGATACACGTATGAAGTAAGAATGTCAATAAAAAAAAAAAAAAATAAAAAGGCAAAAACATAAATAATATTTTTCTTATAGTGAACAATTTTGATACATCCTTTACAAAAATAAACCCTTTGTTCCATTCACATCAGGCTCACTCAAACATACATCATCTTAAACAAGAACACCGGATAATTTATTTCTAGTTTAAGCCAAGTTACAAGCAGAATCATATGCGACTTTAGTTTTTATTTGATATGTAAATGTTTGTCAAATTCTTTCATATTTTTGTTGTAATTCTAAGGAGTTTTATTGTCAAGTATCAGAATTATGACATTTCTTGATTGAATTTTTTATATTAAACATGTTATATGTAATACTAAAAAAAAATGCCGAAGGGCAAAATGTCAGTCCTGTTTTCTATGTGTCACACAACCAAAGTTCTTATTAATGATATTTTGTCTTAATTACCTTTGATTTCATTTATCCAACTTTTATTTTTACATTTTACCTGAAGTACCTTAATTTCATAAAAATTGGATAAATGGGAATGAACCTCATTTGTTGGTGGTTGTATTAAAATTAAAGTCAGCGGCAATTATCTTTTAAGCTGATTTATGGTAGCTAAAGGGCATAAAATAAATAAAATTAATATTTTGTGACGATAGTTCCTTCCTACCTTAGAAAAGGGTGGATGGATTTAAATTTAAACATCAGAGAGACCAATTATAGAGACTTTCTAATTGTAATTACGTTTTTGAGGTTATTAGGAGCTGATGGTTACTCTGAACCGGCGTTTTACGTTTCCGCATTTTGGCACTACGTTTCCGCATTAAAATTCCTACGTTTCCGCATTTTTATAGTACTCTTTTCCGCATTGTTTCTACATTGATTTTGTTAAAGGTTATTTACGTTTCCGCATTTTAATTTTTAATGTATGCCTCTTCCGTTTGCCACGTAAACATGTTGCCCCCTGCTCACCATTTGTAGTCAACTGACTTTATGAAGTCTAACCTCGTAATCTCTTCTCTACCATACTTGACAAACTGTTCGGATACGAATTCAATTCGTTCGGGGTCATTTTTACGAACTGGTGCTATTGCTGATAAAGACCGAATTTTGATGTAAGTTGTTGTTTGGATCTTCTGCAAAACGTCCATAAAAATAAATATACTTTGGTGTCATGCATAGAACTGGGAGTTAAAATGAGAATAAAACGATTCCGGCCCATTTGTGGTTCTTTTGGCTTCTGTGTCGGGAGGAGATGTCCATATTTGCGGTGGAAACTTAGAATCAGCGGCAACGTAGTGAATTTTGAAAAGTACTCACAATGTTAAATCTGAATATAATCTACCTGTTGAAGGAATTATATTATCATAATAAAATACAAATTAAGAAATAATACTATAATAAGATAACGTCTTATATATCATTATTACCATTTTTTTACAGGTGAAATACAGGTAAAAATGCGGAAAGGTGGCATCTATTTATTTCGGAAAAGTAATGCACGAAAATGCGGAAACGTGAAACTGGATTTTTGCTAAAAATGCGGAAACGTAATACGCCCACTCTGAACATAGAATATTCTGATACAATCAACGTTAAAATAAATCAAAGCGTTCCACACAATAAAATACACATCAAATTTTCTTGAAAAAATCTCTGTTTTTGAAATTAACTTACACGTTTATTATCTTAAACATTAAATTGTACTTTTCAAACATTAACTATTAAAAATTTATATAATACTGAAGACCCATCATGTTTCATTTAGCTTAAAAAAGTCCCACCATAATGTCAAAAGTTAAATTAACACTGTTTAATGAACAAGGATGAAATGTGTCAAATAATATCAAATACATAATTATTATTATTATTATTATTTTGGTCTGCGATATCTGATATTATGGATTTCGCATAGGTATTAAGTTAAACTCCAACTAAAACTTTTTGACAGTCTCGTTGAGCCCATCTTATTGTATGGTTCTGAGGTATGAGGGTATGAAAATTTAGCTTCCTTAGAGAAAATCCACTTGCAATTTTGCAAAAAGAAATTACAGGTGAGAACTTCGACTCCTAACTATATGGTTTACGGGGAATTGGGGATGTTTCTACTTTATGTTAAAGTATACACAAGAATGGTCACATACAGGAATAGACTTGTATTTAATGAGAATAAGTTAAGTTCAAAATTATTTAAACTGATGTGTACTCTGCAATATAATGGCATGTGTAGTTTTAAATGGTTGGTACATATTCAAAAGATTTTTAATGAAACGGGCTGAGCTATATTTTTGATTCGCAAATTCCATTACCTCCTCCTTTTATTAAAGCATTAATGAAACAACAACTATGTGACCAGTTTATACAAAAGTGGTTTTCCGATTTACATAACTCATCCAGAGAATTTTATAGAATAGTGAAAAAAGATTTCAAACTTGAAGATTATCTCATTCGTCTCTCATTAAAAGACAGACTCTATATTACAAAAATGAGAAGATCAAATTTAAAACTTCCTATTGAAACAGGAAGATGGTTCAGTATCAAAAAGGAATTAAAACTTTGTACTTTTTGGTGATTCTGTTTGTGATGAGTATCACACTGTATTTTTATGTAGAAATAACAGGATAACTGAACTTAGAAAAAAAAATTATTCCAAATTATTATTGGGTTATACCGAATATTTATAAAATGCAAGGATTGTTTTCTCTATGTAAGACAAGGGTTTTGAGTGGTATTGCAATTTTTATAAAGAAGGTGTCATTACTGTAGAAATAGAAGTCTGTTTGTGTATTAGGTATGTGTATATACTTGCACATTCTGTCATGTACTTGTATGTATATATTTGATAATGTACCTCATGTTACACTATATTGTGTCTGTGCGTTGTCAATAAAGCCTTGAAAGGTAAAATTGATAGGTATGGGGGATTTTTTCTGATAAAGTGTAATTTAATTTTGAGTCTTTTATTTTGTGAAAATATGTGATATATTATCTTGTTATTTTTAAGACTTGTATGATTTTGATATCCTTTAAATAAAATATGATTATGTATATGTAGATGAACTGAAGTCATGAAGTCTAATGTATAAAGACGAGGATCTTTCCTTTGATATTTTGAAATATTAATGTTCATTTATTTTCTACAAGCTCCAACAAGTTGCTCATTTGATATAAGGATTATGTTTATGTATTTGATATTATTTGACACATTTCATCCTTGTTCATTAAACAGTGTTAATTTAACTTTTGACATTATGGTGGGACTTTTTTAAGCTAAATGAAACATGATGGGTCTTCAGTATTATATAAATTTTTAATAGTTAATGTTTGAAAAGTACAATTTAATGTTTAAGATAATAAACGTGTAAGTTAATTTCAAAAACAGAGATTTTTTCAAGAAAATTTGATGTGTATTTTATTGTGTGGAACGCTTTGATTTATTTTAACGTTGATTGTATCTGTATATTCTATGTTCAGAGTAACCATCAGCTCCTATTCTCATTGGTGGCCAAGGGTCACATATATAGATAAGAGATCTAAGATTTCCTTTCAGTTTGCTGAGACTGGCTAGGCTGTGCACGCATTAAATTTGTCTCTCAATTTTCGCGTGCCTTTGATAATGAAGTTGATAAACGATCATCCGTTTGATTCGGAAATGTTAATGATACAATTGTTATGTACCAAGATAATGAACACTTCGAGACTTTGAACTGTTTTAAGGAAGATGAAAATTTAGATACCTTGGATAAAGATGAACTTGTGAGGAGACTTGATAAAAGTTTTGATATTAAGTTGGAAAAAGTGAGGAAAATCCTAAAGAAGGATCTTGATCAGACGGATTTGGTAAAACTCGCACATTGTGCTATAGAAGTAGCTAACCAAAAGTGTGGTCCGCAAAAAAGGAAGCATCCTGAAGCTAGTGCAACAAAATCTAGTTCTAAAAAGGGGAAAACTGATGAACCATCGGTAAGTGACTTGTGTTTTAACTGAAATAAAATACAGTGAATGAGATGAAACGATATGTGCTCCTTATAGATAACGAAACTGGTATAATTTTTCGATGTAGAATTATTATTCTCATAGGTTACAAATATGGGAGAGAGTGAATAACTTTAAGTGACTTTTAGAGTACATATGTAATTAATCTCAGCACGGGAGAGAGTTGTAGCCTTTCTATAATTGCATTACATTAGCAGATCATTTTGTGATTACTACAAAAAGGCTGTTTAGGAAACAGGTGCATCTGTTGTATCTAAAATGCAGAACACCTTTCAAAAAGTCATTGAGTGTAATGCAAATTTTTGTTTTTTGATAAATCCACGGCGAGCATGGTTGTCCGAGAGCTGTGGTATTTTTGATCTATGCATGCGTGTTTCAAAAATTTCAAAAATCAATATCCAAATTAAAGGCAGATTTACAGTTTATAAAGGAAGAAATGTGAAGAAAAAATGAAGAAACAATGTAAAATTATATGAGGTAGGACCCTCATTTGGGAGAAAATTTATGCTTTTGTTGCATATGTGTCAGGTCAGGGAGAAAGATTAAGAAAGGATTTACGGGAGAGAGTAATGAACAAAGTACTGTTGTCATTTAATTTAGTTTAGGGAGAAAGTGAAAGATTGAAAACATAATAATAGATAAATACGAGAGAGAGTCTTGCAGTTCAATATTGCTGTTATTTTGATTCAATTCAGGGAGAAAGTAAGAAAGATGTCATATGTTTAGTTCAGGGAGAAAGACAAGATTAAACAGATTTACGGATGTAAGAAATGAATTTATGGAATATTTTGTCATTTGGTTTAGTTATATGGGTGAAAGTTAAAATGAAGAATAAAAATCGGAACAGAGTAACGAAACTATGGCACTGGTGTCTTTTGTTTCAAGTTCAGGGCGAAAGTTAAAATAAAAGAATTATGGGAGAGAGAAATAAATTTATGTGGAATTTTTTGTCATTTGTTTTAGTTAGGGAGAAAGTTAAAATGAAGAAAAATACGGGAGAGAGTAAAGAAATTACGACACTGTTGTAGTTTTAAGTTCAGGGCGAAAGGTAAGATAAAAGAGAATTATATGGGAGAGAGAAATGAATTTATGTGGAATCTTTCGCATTTGTATTAGTTCAGGGAGAAAGTTAAAATGAAGAAAAAAATATACGGGAGAGAGTAAAGAAATTACGGCACTGTTGTCTTTTGTTTTAAAAAATACGGAAGAGAATAACAAAATTACGGAGAGAGAAATGAAGTTACGCAATGTTGTCTCTTGTTTGAAAATAAGTTCACGGAGAAAGTTAAAACATTAAAAAGGTTTACGGGATAGAGATTTACACTGCACAGCCATTTGATTTTATCAAGGGAAAGTAATATTAAAATTTGAGAGAGAAAAAATTAAGTTATGATTATTTTCGTCATTTTTGGGTTAGTCTATATGGATAAAGTCTTTAGGAAAATTAAGTTCATGTGTTTTTGGAAGAAGATAATGAAATTACGGTACTGAAGTTATTAGTTTTGGTAAAATAAAAAAAAATAAAAAAAATAAAAATAATGATAATAAAATAAAATAAAAATTAAATTAAATTAAATTAAATTTAAAGAAAACAAAAATAATAATAATAAATATAATAAAATTTTGCTTATGAAGAGAAATAACATCAATATTTATTAATTTGAGGTAAATAAAAAAAAAAAAAAAAAAAAAAAAAAAAAAAATAAAAGAGGTCTTCGGAAGACGTTTATAGGTTTATGATAACTGATACTGTTTTGGAAACAAGTGTTAAGTATATAAAGGGACTATTTAGTAAAAAGGAAAGAAAAGTGAAACTAAAAGTTATTTTTTTCTTGGGATAGAAAGGTGATTACTTGTAAATTGTGAAAGCTTTTTTCATATATCTTTATGACATAGATTTTACAAACGTAATTTAGTGCTATTTTTTTCTACTTTTGAAATTAATTTAATATATTTAATAAAATAAAATAAAAAATAAAATAAAAAAATAAAATAAATGAATAAAACAATAACATAATAGTAATTATAATGAATTAAAAATAAATAAACAGTAATGAAATTTTTCATTATTTAATTATAAAAGATAACATTCTCCCGTTTGACTTGAGTTTTAATTATTTACAGGAAAATTGTTTGATTGATGAAGAAGGAATTAATAAAAGATTAGACGAATTAGATGCTCTTTTAGATAACACAAAATATGCAAAACAAAAGGGATCATTAAAGGATGGTTTAATCAAATTTCTGAGCAAGATGAATCCTCCCAAAGATTTGTCCACCGCATATCCATCTGACGTTCGAATGTTTTTAGTGTTCAAAGAAAAAGATGGAAAAACGAAAGTCCATAGATCAGGTTGTGCCTTTATATCCAAAAAACCAAAAAAATCAAAATGTGATTGTCCTTTGAGAAGATCAGCGGGATCAGTCGACAGTCTCATTGGTCAAGTTAGAGCTATTTTTCGTGATTTTGGTAGAGGTTCAGATTGGAATGCAATTCTTGGAATAGGGAATCCCGCCGCCGCTCCTATCATAAAACGTTACTTAGCAGCAATACGCTTAGAACAGTCTGTCAGCGCTACTACTCCAAGAAGAGCACCTCCTTTATTTAGGGATAAACTTTATAAAATACTTAGACACATTACTTATAAACTTACAAATCCTAATCTTTCCTTGATTCATAGATATGTTTTACTTCGAGACCGAACATTCTTAAATCTTTTGTCTTATACTGGAGACCGAGCAGGCGATTTGGGAACGCTTTTAACAGATCAGATATTTACTATTCCTAATAATGAGGGGATTATTTTAAATTTATGTACTGGAAAAACGGTAGATATTCGTGATCCAAGAGTTGTTGTAGTTTTGAAGTGTGATAGCCTGGAGTTTTGTCCAGTGAACGATCAAAAAAGTATATGGGGTTTTGTAAAGAGAATGGTTTCGTGTTAACCGGTGGTTATGTGTTTAGACCGATTGATTCATACTCATATATAAGTGATAAGCCGTTAACATCATCTGCAGTAAACGGGCGTCTTAAATTTTATCTTTGCAAATTAAATTTATGGGAGGGAGAGACACCTCACAGTACAAGAGGTGGCTGTGCTTTAACTTTAGCTTGGATGGGAATTGATCAGGAATCAATAAAACAACATGTAGGTTGGAAATCTGATACAATGTTTCATCATTATACTGTGGGTAATGACATGTGTAGCAGATACGCTTCTGCGAAAGCCCTCTCTGTCGAGCAAAGTAAAACCCCTCGTCAAAAGATCTATGAACAGTGCAAAGACTATTTAAATTTTAAAAAATTCATTGAATTTTAAGTTCTGGTCTGTGGCTTAAAAAATTTGTTTCTTCTGTTTTAGAACTCTTATTTGAAGCAACAAATTCAGGAATTAAAAAACAGCATGAGTGTTGATAATGTGGCCAATGCGTTGCGTGAAGTAAAGGAGTATGCTGTAAGAACAAATGAAATTAATGTCGACACTTTGCAGATGAAACTGATGCATCTTGATGAGATGGGAAGGCGTTTTGATCACGTTGACAAGGAATTGTACTCGTTGGTACTTCAACGTTTTCTTTGTTATAAAGATCAGCCTCGGATAGGTCATTTAGTCACGTCGCTATTATGTTCTCCAGCAGAAGCTAAGGTGTACGAAAAAGAACAAAAATTCTTAAAATTACACGGTAATAAAGGAATTGATACGGAACCTTCCAACTCTAATGTGGCGACCAAAATAGAAAATACACAGAAGATCACGCCGTCGTTCGACCAATTTGCAACAATGTTACAATTTATGCAAAACTTTGTTCCGTCACATCAACAACCCATGCGTTTTTCAAGGCCACCGAGACCGTCCTTTCTTCAGCAAAGGAGAGGGGTTACCTCCAATGTTAGGCCTCGTCCAGGTCCAAATTATTCGGGATGTCACATCTGTGGCGATGTTTCACATTTCCAAGTAGACTGTCCACGTAGACAATAACTTTCATATTAAATTGTTATCTTTACAGATACTGTATAATTCACCTCTGTCGCCTTTTCCATGGGAGTTTCATGACAAATTTTTACCCTCGGAAGTTGAAAAGAGAACACAGATTCCAGTATTAGTATCATTGGAAAATGATGCAACTAGCCTAGAAAATGACGAGAAATTGGATTTTGACTTTAATTTCGAAGTAAACAATGTGCATGATTTATTATCGGAGCCATTATATGTGTATAATCAGGATCATTTTGTAGCTGGCAATTTGCATCGTAACTTAGCACAGTGGAATATCTTAATTGAAGATTCCGAAAGTGATATCTTAAAATGGATCAAAGACGGCGTTGATATTAATGACTTCATCCAAACATTTAAAGGAGAATTCTGGGGTGTACAGTATGACCATGAGTATCCACCGCCTCGACAATTTCAGAACGCCAAAAATTGTGAGCAATTTGTAGGTTTCATTAATTCAGAGCTACAAGAAAGGATAAGGTCTGGTGCAATTTCTTATGTAGGAAAAGTTGGAGAGGTCGCTCCACCTTACATTGTTTCTCCAATAACTATAGAACCCACCAAACCAAGATTATGTATAAATCTTATGTATCTGAACTGTTTTATGAAGGACACTTCTTTTTCCTTAGACACACTGTCAGAAGTTCCTAAAATTGTTAAGAAAAATAGTTTTCTAACTAAATTAGATGACAAATCAGGTTATGATAATGTGTTGATGTCAAAAAATTCTAAGAGTTTTCTGGGGTTTCAATGGGGTGGTCATTATTTTCAATGTAATACATTACCTTTTGGATGGAAAAACTCTGCCTTTGTCTATCATACAATAAATTTACAAGCCATTTCACGATTACGACAATTGTCGGTGTCATGCCTTCTGTACATTGATGATAGATTAATTGAAGAATTTAATGGATATTTACCACCCCATATAGACAACTCTACCACACGAGCTAAAATAGCAATTCATTTAGCTGTAAAATTATTTGTTAGTCTAGGATATTTTTTGAATATTGCCAAGTCTGTTTTAGAACCAGTACAATCTTTAATCTTTTTGGGAATGATTATAGACACAGAAAAGATGTCTTTCTTTTTAACTGAGAAAAGAAAAGAAAAACTTAAGAATGTCAGACAAATGATTTTACAGAGTAAGAAGGTACCAGTTGCTGTTATACAAAAATTCACAGGCTTGTGTATTTCCATGTGTTTGGCCATACCTGGAGCAAAATTGTATACCTCTGTTTGTAATCAGGCGATTTCAAATGCGATAGTAAATTGTTCTGATGTTATCATTGACGAAAAACTTAGGGAAGAAGTTCAGTTTTGGGAATTTTTAGATTCATGGGATAAGCCATTTCCTTGGGTGTCAGACAGACATTTCATTTTAAAAGTCACATCTGATTCATCTGATTACAAATGGGCTGGCACTATTTCAGGCCCTAATTTGGATAGAGTTATTTCAGATTATTGGAATGAATCAATTATGTCAGCACCAATTATGATCAAAGAGGCTCTGGCGTTAAAAAACTCGTTGTTGAGTGTGTCAGATGTTATTTGTAACAAGCGTATTGTTGCATATGTAGACAATCAAGCTGTGGTGTACGCTTGGGAAAATCAACATTCGAAGAATTATGATTTGGCAACAATTATGAAAGAAATTTTCCAAATAATGATGAAAAATAATTGTTCATTTACTTTGGTTTATGTTCCCTCTTCGGAAAATCAAGCAGATCTTCCCTCACGTACATTGTCAAAGTCAGACACCACAATTAGTAAATGTACATGGGTATATTTAGAATACTTGTTTGGAAAACATGATGTTGACATGTTCGCTTTAGATAGCAATGCAATGATCGATTATAATGGTGTTACTTTGGAACATTTTACACCCATGTCATCTCCCTTTTCAGCCGGTATTGATGCTTTTAGTCAATGTTATGTAGATGAGAAGAACTATTATGCTTTTCCTCCCTATTGCTTATTACCAGCCGTAATTAGTTTTTTGATAGAGGAGAAAATAAATTGTACCTTACTTTTTCCTCAGTTTGTTCCCACTCCATCATTGTTTCCTGTGGTTTTGAGATATGCACACATTGTAACTGTAGGTTTTCAAGGCGATAGGGGAGTTTTGTTATTTCCTTCACGGAAAGGGTATCAAGTTGATAAGCGTGGATTACAATTTAATATGTTAGCAGCAAGTTTCAGTTTTTTAGAGGAAAGAAAGAAGAACTATGTCCAGGATGGGTTAATTTCAATTAAACCTGAGAATTTTTCTCCTGTCCTTTTGATAGGAGATTCAATGGTCAGATTTTTAGAGGGTTTTAGATCAGAAGTTTCTGTAATCTCCCTTGGAGGAGCAAGAATTAATGATGTATTTGATATTTTGAAAAATGAATTGGACAGGTTATCAACTTTTGTTGTAATTATTCATATAGGAACAAATGATGTAAACAAAGTTTATAAATCTGTGAAAGATCAGCTCACATGCGCAAAAGAGGGGTTAAAGTATTTGTTTCAGAAAGTAAAACAATTACAAGTGTATCATGGATTTGCTGTAGTTTTTTCTGGATGTCTGTATACAAAATCACCTATTATTAATGAGCGTATTGATGAGTTGAATAAATATATGTATTCAATGTGTCGACAATGTGAATATTATTCTGTTGATCATTCAAATATTCCTGTTCATTTTCTAAAAGATCAGGTTCACATGAATGTTATGGGAGAAAAGATGTTCTTGAATAATACGAAAGGTTTTGTTTAATTTTTAGTAAGTTTTATTCAAACATATCTTTAGATTAGATTAAGTAGCAGTTAGTTTTGTTTACAGACTCAGTAGTTGTTAATATTACTTCATTTTTTGGCATCAAAATTATTTTTTCTGTGCATTATTGATATAACTACTTACAATATATAAATTTTAATTTGGTTAAATTTTATGCAGAAAATATTAAACAAAATTGGGAAAATAAAATAAGAAAAAGGACGAAATTATGTGAAACCAGAATATCTAGTTACAACGGTTAAAAACATGTATTTTTATTTGTTAGATCATTTTTTGTCAATATCAGTAATGTTTGTCATGTTGTTTTTTACAATATTTTGGAATATTAAAATGTTTTGAATTTATTTGTTCTTTTTCAGTTAAACAGATGGTTCACAGAAGTTAATTTTATTTATGTCCCGTTAAGTTGGAATGTCTGGGTTTGTGGTTTCAGCTGAGATTAATTGTAATTATTCCAATTTATCAGCCCTTTTGATGGTTCCTGGCTACTCCCGTAGGGATAATGTTTTCCCTATACTGAAGGTTTAGATTTTATTACCCTTGTCATTGCCCGATTTTGCTGAAAAATTAGTTTTTCATGACCCATGATTGTTTTCCTATGTGTTTGATGTCTGGTGGATTCTCTCAGAAAAAGTTTTAATGTTTTGGTTAATTTTCATGGTCATACAAAATTAAGCCTTAGTGTCAGAAAAATTGATGAGTTTATCGGTCGTTAAGAATGGGGTTTGATAAAGTAGGAATTTGTCATTTAGTGAATTAAGTATTGAATATAGGTATGGTATGTGTTGTGTATAATGTGGAGGTTAGTGGGTTTTTTCGCGATGACAATGTGTGTCATTTTTTACCGATTTTTTGTAGTCCATATCTCATATATATTGGGACACTAGGGTATTAATGAGAATAGAATACTATTCTCATTGGTAGCCAAGGGTCACATATATAGATAAGAGATCTAAGATTTCCTTTCAGTTTGCTGAGACTGGCTAGTTTGGTTAGTGCATTGGGTTTGGATCATGTACTTTTAGTTACAATATATGCTGGTTGGTTGTTAGTATAATAAAAAAAAAAAAACAAACAAAAGGTAGAAAAATTTACAGTATGATCAAGAAACTTCCCTTATTTGCTTAGTGTCCCAGTATTTTTTCCCTGATTTTTTGTAGTCCATATCTCATATATATTGGGACACTAGGGTATTAATGAGAATAGAATACTAATAACCTCAAAAACGTAATTACAATTAGAAAGTCTCTATAATTGGTCTCTCTGATGTTTAAATTTAAATCCATCCACCCTTTTCTAAGGTAGGAAGGAACTATCGTCACAAAATATTAATTTTATTTATTTTATGCCCTTTAGCTACCATAAATCAGCTTAAAAGATAATTGCCGCTGACTTTAATTTTAATACAACCACCAACAAAATGAGGTTCATTCCCATTTATCCAATTTTTATGAAATTAAGGTACTTCAGGTAAAATGTAAAAATAAAAGTTGGATAAATGAAATCAAAGGTAATTAAGACAAAATATCATTAATAAAAACTTTGGTTGTGTGACACATAGAAAACAGGACTGACATTTTGCCCTTCGGCATTTTTTTTTAGTATTACATTGAATTGCTTAATGTGTACATACAAGAGATATTTTGATCATTGAATTCATTCTTCAATAATATTTTTTATTTAATCGCTTCCCCTTTATTTGAACAGATTGTATTAAAAATATATATTTGATTGGAAACTTGATCATGTTGATAACTGACGTTAGTTAAATAGTAATGTTTTTCAGTATGATTTTTAAAGGTATTCCAGCAATCATTTGATAAATTTAAGGATATTCTGCTCAATTTACATAAAGTACCGTAAACTTTGTAGGAAAGACATCAAGTAAGCTTGTATAGAACAATTTTTCCATACGGTTTTGATAATTTTACAGTGATATATTTAAGAGTTTATAAAAGTCATATGGTGAAAAAATTCTTGTATGATTTGAAAGGTCTTTAAAAAAATTCAATCAAGAAATGTCATAATTCTGATACTTGACAATAAAACTCCCTAGAATTACAACAAAAATATGAAAGAATTTGACAAACATTTACATATCAAATAAAAACTAAAGTCGCATATGATTCTGCTTGTAACTTGGCTTAAACTAGAAATAAATTATCCGGTGTTCTTGTTTAAGATGATGTATGTTTGAGTGAGCCTGATGTGAATGGAACAAAGGGGTTTATTTTTGTAAAGGATGTATCAAAATTGTTCACTATAAGAAAAATATTATTTATGTTTTTGCCTTTTTATTTTTTTTTTATTAACATTCTTACTTCATACGTGTATCTCTTACATTAATGAAAACTGGAACAAATTAAAAACCAATTCTTCAGAGAACAATTGAAGGTCTTTCCACCTCAATTGCAGATTTGTTGATAACAAAAATGAGGTTTAAAATGTAACTGCTTTAAAAATCTGGAAAAAAAACCTTATAAAGTGTGAAAAAATGCAAAATACGTAATATAGGTCATGACCTTGACCTTTGACCTTGTGACCTATTTCAAGGTCATTGGTCGCTGAGGTCATTGTAGAAGACCCCATGCCATTATTATGTACCATTGTCAAGTTATAAACGAAAAACCTTAAGTTTGAACGTTCTAGGCGCAATTACTCTCAAAAGATGACGTCATACAACTTTAACTCAAAAGTAAAAAAGTTGCGCATCAGTGTCCTAAACATTTCCACCATTACATTTCCTTGGCTATCTACAACCATTTCAGAGGAGTAGTGATAACAAGCAAATGTCAAAAAATAGAACTTGACCTTGACCTTTGACCTTGATGCCAATTTGAAGGTCATCAATCCCTAATGTTAAAACAAAAGACCCCATGCCTTTATTATGTACCATTGTTAAGAAATAAACGAAAAACCGAAAATTTAAACGTTCTAGGGGCAATTACGCCTATAAAATGACGTCATACAACTTTTTCGCAAATGCAACAAAGCTAGGTCTCAACGTCCTTAACATTTTCTCTATTACATTTTATCAGCTATCTTTTACCGTTTCAGAGGAGAAGCGATAACAAGCAAAAGTCAAAATTTAGAACTTGACCTTGACCTTTGACCTTGACGCCAATTTGAAGGTTATGTACCATTGTTGAAAAATAAACGAAAAACCGCAAATTTAAACGTTCTAACGGCAATTACGCCTATAAAATGACGTCATACAACTTTTATGCAAATGTAACAAAGCTAGGTCTCAACGTCTTTAACATTTTCTCCATTACATTTTATCAGCTATCTTTTATCGTTTCAGAGGAGAAGCGATAACAAGCAAAAGTCAAAATTTAGAACTTGACCTTGACCTTAGACCTTGACCTCATTTTACTTGTTAGGGGTCATGGACCCTACATACAAAGTTTCATGTTGATATCTCAACTCTAAATAACAATTTGTATGATACACCAAAAGTGAAAGTCGTTTGAAGGGAAATAACTCCTATGAAATGTCGTCAGATCCTTTCCGACCAATGGAACAAAGTTGCGCACAGATACACTGAAGATATTGCAAAAGATTTTAGGTCGATATCTTTTACGGTTACAGAGAAATAAAGATAACAAGAAAAGAAGGGGGCGGGGAGATAACTCCTATAAAAAAAGGTGTTCGGTTACACAGGGTCAATGGTGAAATTGTAATCACTGTACGCAATCATGGGCCAAAAATCCTTTCGATATGTCAAGTAACAAAAAAACATCCTAGACGGCAGAAGAAAAAAAAAAAAAAAAAAAAAATAATCAGAACAAAAGCAAAAGGTCTTTCCACGGAAAGTGGAAAGACCTAATTATCTGTCACAATTATATACCCTACACCTAATTAGTGTTATTTAAACAACCCAAAAGGTAAGAAATTTAAATTTGGATAAGTGGGAAGACACCCAAACTGAAAAAGTTTTAAAATTACAAGCTATTACAAGGTAATTAACATGAATTTCTCACTAATTTGACTAAATTTGTTAAGATTGATTATACAACATATCCGTCACACTGAATTATTTTTGACAAGAATATAATATTTTGGGATTATGCATTTATTAGATGTTTTTGCATACAACATATTTCAGTTATATGTATTGATGTTGAGAAATCCAAACCATTTTATATAATCTTAGCTGTTTTTCTCTATATAATATACTCTCTCAAAAAAGAAACGCAACATACAGAAAATAGGAAATTTACTTCATATATTATTTTCATAATTTATGATATAAATAATTTACACAGGAATGCAAAAATTGGCACACTTCTTGTTCATGAGTTCTTTTACCTTGGAATATCACAGTTTGTCACATATTGTCAATAAATCACTCATAAATTGTCAATATCTGGTATGTCCACCATTTGCTTGTAACACAGCCCCGACTCTTCTTGGCATAGATTGAATTAAACGCTGAGTTCGAACACGCGGTATCCTTTGCCACTCAAACTGAAGTGCCTGCTGTAATTGTTGCAGATTTTGCGGTGGTGGTTGTCGTTGGCGCACGCGCCGATCCACTTCATCCCACAAATGTTCAATTGGATTAAGATCGGGTGATCGTGACGGCCAACGGATCACATTGACATTCTGTTGTTCTAAAAAGTCTACTATTACACGTGCTGTATGTGGTCGGGCATTGTCATGCTGAAAAATTTCTCTCCGAATGTCAATTACGGGCAATAAATGAGGTCGTAAAATTTCGTCTCTATACCTAACAGCGTTCAGATTGCCTTGGATATGTATCAGCTGTGTGTTTCTGGCATAAGAAATAGCGGCCCACATCATAACACTGCCTCCGCCAAAATTGTCTCTCTCCACAACACAGTTTTGCGCAAAACGTTCGTTTCGGCGCCTATACACACGTATGCGACCATCTCGCTTTTCCAGTTGAAAACGTGACTCATCGCTGAACCATACTCTTCTCCAGTTCTGTAAATTCCATGCACGAACTGTAGTACACCATCTAACCCTCGCTCGGCGGTGTTGGCGTCTCAGTGTTGCTCCAAAGTAAGGTCTTCTTGCCCTCAATCCATGAGAACGTAACCGATTGCGTACTGTCTGTGCTGATATACGGCGCAACCCAGGGACGTTTACAGCTGTTTCTGTTGCAGCAATAGTCCTATTCCGCAGATGGAAAAGTCTGATGTAACGATCTTGCGCCCTGGTTGTAACACGCGGGCGCCCTGAACGTGGCCGATCTGTCGTAGTACCAAGCTGCAGGTAGCGTCTCCAAAGGCGTGAAATTGTGCTACGATGAACATTGTACGTTACAGCAACAGCATTCTGTGATTCTCCGGCCTCTAGTCGTCCGATAGCGATATTCCGGGTAGCAGCGTCTAACCTTGGCATAGCGTCACCTCATCAGAATTTTATTTTACGAATGCATTCATGAAAAGAAATACCGGGTTTTTATACCGACTGACTGAGCTAAAAAATAACCCATGATTTGCACGTGAAAGTCGACCCAGTTTTTGGCAATGCGTAAATCGTAGGGTGTCCCAGATTGCGACCAAAGTCGTTTACGGGTGGATGAATTTAAATGATTGTACCTGGAAACTTTTTATGAAGGTGTAATTATGATCATGTGTACATATATTTTGATATTTATTGGTTATTTGTCCGGAAAAATAATATTTCAAAAAGATAATCTGATGTTGCGTTTCTTTTTTGAGAGAGTATATTATAATATAGATAGTGACATCAGTTGTGAAGATAAACATAGATGTTTTTAGTGAATATTTTGTATACTGTGGATTCATTTATTTTCGTGGATAGAGAAAAAAGGTATTTCGTGGGATGGTTCCGTGGGATACGTAAATTCGTGGATTGCTGGCTTAGAAAAAAATATATAAAAAGTTGTTGAATACAGAAATTCCTGGTTTGGCACATCAGATATCACGAACTGCGACAAAACGTGCCGATCAGACATTGATATTTTACAGTAAAGTACTGATTTTAAGCGCTTATAAAACAAACTTCTAAGCAACAGATTCTTCATGAATTTAACAAGATTGACAAAATCTGTAATTTACTTGTTAGGTTAATCAGGTGTGAAATATATATTGACAAAATTGCAATCACTTGTCACCAAATACCTCGGGGCATACACATCCATATTTTTAATCCGATTACGATAATTTCAATAATTTCTGCTTTATTATCTTTTTGCAAGATGTTATTACTGTAATTTATGAGAAAGTCTGTATTGTTTAGGCCTACTTAGGATTAATATTTTTCTTGAATGTTTGAATTTTAAAATTACCGGAAATGAATTCCGCGACAATTAACACAGTCTAAATATTTTTAAATAAAATTGTTTGAGCGTTTATATGTTACCAAAAGCAAAATTACACGAAACACTGTATCCTCTATAGCTATAGCTGACTCATCATATGTCAGTATCCAATTACATGCTGTAAAAACGCAATTGTTCAATGTTGTCACGGGTAGGTACATCAAAACTTCGTGGTTTCAAACATGAGTGCATTTAAACTCAAGTAAAAAATATTATTTTTCGTAGGATATTTAAATTCGGGGTTTACTGGGACCCACGAAAACCACGAAAATTGGTATACAACGAATTTTAATGAATCCACAGTATGAAAAGAAATTTTCGTGCTCATATTTTTATCAAGTAATGTTGTTATCAAAAAGTTCCTTTTATGCATTTCACAATTGTTTTGAGTCAATTTACAAATATAACATACACAGGAGAAATATTTGGTTATTTCCTATTATATTGTTGCTCTTATACATAAACAGTCATAGTTTTGATGTATTTTGTTATTTTTCTCAGTATTGTTACAATGCTTAGGTGATGAAAATTTTAATTCCTATCACATTGGTGTTCTATAATCTTGTGTCAGTATTCATGGTGTTCTATAATCTTGTGTCAGGATTCATATTTTGGTCTTTACTCAGGAAATATTATTTGTACTTTTAGATTGCTTATTTATTGGTTGTGATACTCAGGAAATATTATACTTTCAACATGTTGATGCAATATATGCGTGTTTACCATATTGCAAAAAAACGTTATATATGGTATTTTATTCATAACAACGTTTCAAGGGTACAAAGAAATCACATTTTCCGAATTTAAAAAGAGCGATAAAGTTTGCAATAGGTTAAAATGATGGTAATGCCATGTTGATAGAAAAATTATAGTGTGACGAATTTACAAGACAAAATTTAAATTAAATACTTTAATAGCTGTATCAATCTCATAAATACTTAAACTTGATCTGATAACAATTTATTGACAGTATTGAACAGGTAGGGTGGGGTCATTGATTCGATTGGCTGGATTGAAAATTTTGGTGTGGTCACTGCATGATTTGTTAATTGATAATTTAAAAATGCTTTGAGTATTTTTATATAACTGGTTCGTTCTCATGTCTTACATGGATTGTTTTTGAAATTTCACAAAGTTTTTGATGGTTAAAATTTGTTTAGGGTTATCATACATATATATACAAACAAAACCCAATTCTATTTTTGATGCAGAAAATAAAATCCTTTTGTAGGATGTTAATGGGCATGATAACTAAAGAAGCAACGATGTATTGGTATATTGTCTAAAACTTTTAAAGATATTTTTGTGTTTTATTATATTTTATAAAGGTTGGAAAGCATTTTATACTGGTTTTTATCTCTATCCTTTGATGAAGGTTTTTCAAGTATTAAGCTGTTCAGCTTTTATAAATAGGTGGTGCAGATATAAATAAGCTTATTAATATTCATTCAATAATAAGATTGAAATCTGCAAAGTAATGACATCTTTGTTCTCATGTAAAATTTTCCAATAGTAAGGATGTACACCTCTGAGGAGCCAAAGATTTCTAGAATTAAACTTTTTTTATTAACCTGATTTTTGGGTTTATATGACTGTAAGAAAGTAATTTATGAAGAAAAAATCATATGGTGGTGCACTTCTTTATTTGCTACGGTCATTTGAAAGTACCCCATTTTTGACGATTTCCCCATTTTTCATCATTTTTACCCATTTTGGGCTATAATCCCGAAAAAAGTCAATGTTCCACATTTAAACTTTTTTTCATACTTTCGCTAAAGACGAAGTGGACCAATCTGAATAAATTTAACTAAAAAAAATATAGGTAGGTGTTAATATAAGAAAGATTTATAAAAATGGTGTTGTTTTGTCGTGTCAAAATGACCATGCAGTCAATTTAGTAAAGTTTTTGAGAACAAAAAGCATATAATTTCAACTTCTTTGTTATAAATGATTGAAAAAATACATATTAAAGAATTTAAAAAGAAAAAATTGATATGGGATGTACATATTTTTGGTGAAATCATTTCTTTGTACCCATTTTAGCAACATTATGGCTGATGACATTGACCAGATTGGTTATAAAATTTGGAAAATTTATTACTCAAATACTACTTTGTGTAGGTACATAATTGTTTCAGAGTTTAGTTGGATTATACTATTTTTTAATTTCGTTAATATTTTCCACTTGCATCACATGTTTTGGAAATACAACTGGAATTCAACGAGACGGAAACATCAGAAGAATACATCCTTAAATGAGATTTTCCAAAAGTAATAATCACTAAGGTAAGCATCACAGTAATCTAAAGGGTAAATAGATAGATATTTGCTTCATTTATTTGGTAACAAATATTCCAGTCTTCAGATTTTATCAATCTTTAAAATAACATGTGTTATGCATCACCATAGAACATAGGTTAAAAAAACAGAAAGGTGTCTCCTCCATATATTTTGGTGAAAAATTCTCCCGTCTCCAAATTTTATGAAAAACTAATAATAAGCTATACTAGTTTCATTGATAAAAGATCTTAATCTTTGTTTTACATATATTACTTCAACTCCCCTGTAAAAAGTTGACACTTTTCTAGTTTTCAGGTTTTACATAGGTGATTATCAGTTCACTGAGTGTTAAAAATGATTAATATAGAAATTAAAAAACAACATCCTTGGCAGGTATTGTGTCATGTTTGAGTAATATGTACCATTGGTTTTTTTTCGGAAAGAATATATCTGTTTCACATCTGGATTAATTTTTCAATGGATTTGACATTTATTCAGTTATCAGGTTGGATAAAATTGGAAGGCTTCTGTCATTTTGATTTTTTCAAATAGTATTTGTTCGAGCAACGTCTTTGCCTAATTTATGAATTCAGACTTTATGTAAAGAAATCATTTAGCCCGAAATAAAACTCTATTTATCGTTTATCTCTCACAAAATAAAGGAAAGGTAAATACTTGAACAAGTTTTCAGCTAGTGTCTACAAATTTGTCGTTAAATGGACAATAGATCTAACTTTTTTAATGTACATAAAGTTGCAATTATTTAAATAATTAATCTTAACATGATTAATGAATGTTTCTTGTATATTTTTTTTACTTAATAGATCATGAAATAGTTTTTAAAGATATGTTTTGGGTTATATGGCAGTCATTGTGAATTCCTAAAATCTTTATCAACCTCTTTAATAGTATTCAGTATTTGATACCAAAGTATATATATATATATCAATGTTTGAACTATAATTTTTGTGGAAACTTTAAGAATAAATAATCAAATTTGAATCATCTAATTAATACAGGAGTACAGTTTGGTGTTACTTCCTAGCAAGGAAGTTCTATTAGGACCTCCTTGTTCCTAGTAAACAAATCTTTTTTCCCAAATCTTAACTTAACAAATGGATTTTATATTTGAAGAAATTAAAACGTTTTTTTAGAATGTAGTTGTTTTTGCGTGTTATATGACAATCTTTTTTTTTGTGAATGTATCAAATTTTCATCAACCCCTATAATAGTTTCCAATGTTTGAAAACTGAGAAATATATATCTATGCTTGAACAAAAAAATTGTGAATCGAGAATTATTTTTTTATAATCAAAATGAAAAGTGAATACATTTTCGTATTCATTTCTAGTTAAAAGATTTTGTAATAAAATCAGTTAAAAAAAACAAAATTACCTTTGAAAGATATTAGGATGATTTTTCAAATAGTTTTTCAGAATCGGAAACTATCTTCTATTTATAAAGAGCGAATAGTAAATATTTGAACAAATAAGAAATCAACCGATAATATGTAGGAGGAAGACAAAGAAAATTTTGAAAATATATCATAAAGTTAATTTTTGAATTAAGAATAAATTAAGAAAGTAAACTTGGTGAAATATATAGTTCTGCTTTTCCTAGTATTAAGAGAATGAAACTTAATTCGTTTTTATTAAACGATTCTTTGAAAACAAATTGTTGACATTCTTTTATTGAATAATTAAGTAATATTCAAATGTTCTAAATAAGACAGATATGTTCAATCAAAAATATTTCAATTATACTCTGAATAAAACACATGTAACTTCAACCATTGGATATTTTTCATTCAATAGATATGAAATTTTAAAGCTAAACGTTTTATTAATTTTTTAACTAAATAATCTTTAAAGCTCCTTACAAATAAATTTTACATTGGAATGAAATAAAATTAAAAACGATAACAAGTTGAAAACTAAAAATCTTGATATTTATTCTAGTTAGAAATTTACAACATGAAAACGTGTTGATATTCATTTTTGATTCTTTCAAAATTTTGTTTTCAGTTTTAAAAATCAAGTCGATCATCAATCATCACACGAAACAGTATGTTCATGTCATTTACATTAGTTTAACATTGTTGAAGGAATTGTTTCCTTTTTAGTAAAGAGTGTCATGCGGCTTCATAATTTTTTGTTCATAAGGTTGATAAACAAATATCACAAATTATTTCTGACAAAATGTACGAGGAAATCTCGTTTGTGATCGATTAAAATTTTTCACCATCATAAAACGTTTCTTTAATATTGAATTAAAAAAAATTACTAGAAAGTCAGTTCACAACTTTTAAAATATGCTTTTGATGACGTGATGTTTAATCTACTGAAAGTCTCGCACATTTAAATCTCTCTTACTTAATATAATCATTTACATTTGTAAGAAGAAAAACAAATTTCAAAGTCTAAGATATAATTCTTGAAACGATATGTTGTTTGGTATTTCTGACTATTTTGATTTGTCGAGACACAAGATAAATTATCAGCAATCTGTTTCGACAAACCAAAGGAATACAGTTATATCCAAATCTTCAGTTTTTATTACAACTAACTTTTCACTCATTGTCACTCTTTTAAAAAAAAAAATACTGATCTACTGTAAACTTAAATGACAAGAGCTAAGCTAATTAATTACAGGTCAAAATTGCCGCAGGCTATTGACTACGACAAGGGCACCTGCTATAGGAAATCTCTCAACTTAAAGATTAATGTCATTTCTAAATTGCAGCAAGCTATAGACCGTGACTTGAAGCATATCGATTTCCCCCACACCTGGTCTGACGTCATGCAAGCAGGTGTCTGCTACAAGCTTGCTTCAACCTTTGTGACGTCACTAGCCGGAATTGCTGCAGCTTCAAGGCCGCTAACTGTCTATACATAACTACTAAAACGGTAAAAATTAGTCATAAAAAGTATCAGAAAAGGACTTTTTAATACTTTCTACACAAAAGTAACAATGTTTACATTCTTATATTCCTAAGGTTCACATTATATAACGATCTTCATGTTGAGTTATAATTTTTATATTGTGTGTGGAACCAGATCTCGCCGTGATATGGCTTAAATGTCGCCCACACGGCGTTAAAATCTATTCAATCAATCAATCAATCAATATTGTGTGTGGACGCGATTTTTTAAGGCACGTTTCTCTGTTTTGTAACATTTTGTTAGTCTCTTTACCTCAAAATCGTGATAGATATCTATGGGATTTGTGCAATCTCTAAAAATCCGTTCCTTTCTTTCTTTAGTCTTATACGGTATCGAACAATGTTCAGTATTCATGGTATTACTGCTTTTTAAACAAAGTAACTGATGAACAACAATTATCATTCATTAAACGCATTAATTTCGTGCGTGTCATAATAGTAAGCACTGTATCATTAGACAGCACATGTGTAAATATATAAAAAAAAATATTGAGCGAGTAGATTTTAACCAAATTTAAAAACATGTACATGTATGTGGTATATAAATAAGCCAAAAATATGCCAGACACCAAGAGAAAAGGGGGTTAAAAAGATTTTTTTTTTCAAAATATTACAAAATTCGTATGACTTGCTTGTATTGTAAGTATTTAAGTTTTTGCAATTCATTAAGTCGCACAGATAAATGATTTAATCGGTTTTGAAACGACTTAAGACACCTCCATAGGTATCTTAGACTTAAGTCAAATATTAAGCAATTTCTTAACTTAAGTTGTTTTATGCATATGACATAAGTGGAGTGGGCGGGGTTTCAATAAACTAAGATTTTGCTAAGTAAATTCTTAACTTAAGTTGTTTTATGCATATTACTTAGGCAATTTGGGCGGAGTTTACTTAACTTAAGTCATTTCTTAGTAAAATCTTAACTTAAGTAGTTTTATGCATACGGCCCCTGACCTCTACACCCTTCACAATATTATAACCACTCAAATATCTGTGGTCTTTCACAAACTCAACAAATTTCGAATTGTGTGTTAACAAACACAAATAAGGTGCTGATTTCCACTCAATTAAAGTACCTACAGCATGTTCCAGTTTTGTTGATAACTTTTGAGAAATTAGTGTAGGTGAGGCACTAACCAATTGTTTTCTCCTGACAAATTATGATTAAACGCATCTATGTCTGAAGTACAGTAGAATTTAGAATTGTATTTTGCACATTTTGTGTTATAAATCACATGAAAATTTGTCATATGTAAAAACACCCCGTAATTTACTCATTCAAATACCCTGGATTCTATACCCCAATCATCACAATCTGATCGTCTACTGAGTGCGGCTGCTTTGTCATTTTCATCCCTGGGAATCAAGTCAAGACATTTTTACTGAGTACTCCCTACATGTATCGTGTACTGACATATATATTTTGTAAATAAGATTTTCTGCTACCTACTTTCAGTATACGTAACACGTTCTTGTTATCTTTATGAATAATTATTGACTTTCCTTTAGTCTTATCAACAGAACTCTTTAAAACTCTACCTATAGCTTCTAATTCTCTCGGGGTGGGGCTTTGATTCATCTCAGTATTTGATCAACAACTAAATACACCCGTTTTTACGATTCCTCTATTGAATTACATGTCAAATGGCCACCAAAGCCTACATTTGAGGCACCACAACACACCTGTACATCAAATGATATACTATCTGTCAACTGACTTAACTTGTCACCCTGTTCATTTAACCTATCTATATTATCCAGGCCAGAATTCTAATTCATCAATTGACTTTGTTCATAGCTATTCGAGAATTTCAACTCGCCTTTGTTAAAATTCTGTCATAACTAAACCTCATTCTCAATCTGACCTCATCTCCAGCCACTGCTTGTGCGGAGATAATTTGTCCCACGATAGAATCCAACAATCTAGCTTTAGCTAAAGTGTTTGATTTTTTTCCAACCTGCAAAAATTAACTTTTTATACAGCCTTTGAGTTTTTCTAGTCTATTTTCCGTTAGCCAAGTGAAGAATTGTGAGCTATAACAAAACCGAGCGTTTCTTAGATCTGACTTTACCTTTCTGCTCTGTTATCACCTAACCCCCCCCCCCCCCCCCCCCCCCAAACCGTCAACGAAGTACATGACTACTTTGAGACCTTCACTTCTCCATTACATAACCACTTCTCTCATGACTTTTTGAAAATATAAAACCGCTTGTTAACAAACGAAAAGGTAAAACATTGAAAACGTAAAACTTATTTTCCGAACCTGTCTGAACTACAAATGCTAATGTGATGGTAAAGCACTCTTCAAATCGTAACTGAAAGAAAAATCGCCTTGTTTAAATATATGTCTAGCTATCATGGCTATGCTAGCGTCTTCATATTTGTATCGAAATTTGAAAAGGTGTTGATTGTTGTGTCTCGTATCAAGTACACGTCTCAGTTTTTGTGCATTCTGTGAAACGGTTAATGGATTAACAACATGAGGGATATATTTTATTTCACTTATACATTTTTTCTGTAGTAAGCTTTGTATTTATGTAGAAACAAATTGAGCGTTATCTTTCGCCGACCTATCGAGTTCGACCTGATTTGATATTTTCATAAACGGAATTTTATACCCATTTTGTATAACGTCCATGATGTACTTATTTGTGTTTATTGATAACCATTTGCCTGTGTGATCTTTTAATCTTCCTACTGTGGAAACATTACTCACTTTTGAACTCATGTCAATATCATTGTTTTGATTTTCGATTTCATTGTTTATGTTCTACATTTCAATGTTAGAGGGTTGTCTCAAAACATTGATTTTGTGTCTTGAATTTATTTATGATAGAAGTATCTTTTCAGTTACTGAGTTTGACTCGATTCCCTTGTCGCTTCTGGACATTCTCTTGCTATGTGTGATTCAGCTAAAGCTTTTTGTGTAAACTGAAAATTCTTGTTAAACCGTTCCAAACGATTATCAGAGTGGTCAAACTATTGAGTAATGTAGTCTGTGAATTCTGCATAGCTGTTTGAACTTCATTTTGTATTTCTTTTCTTATTTCGGCGTCCAAAGTTGCACGGCAGCTAGAAAGTGACGCGATACCCAGCTACCCCCAAAATACCCTTAAATCTGTCATACCATTGGTCACTACATATGACCTTATTATATATTCATACGACCTGTAACCGTCAATACAACATTTGTCCGACTGTACTAAGTGAAACGCGGAAAAATACTACTGTCTCTCTTCCGCAACAAAAGTCGCAGGCTCGACAAAAATGACAATAAACAGCTGTGCCCCGAGCGCATGATACGCCCGTCGTCTTGTGAAAAAAACATAATAAATGTTTTTGGAATCCTCCTTTATTTAGTGGAGCTGCTGGTGGGATGTATATGGAAACCCGGCAAAACATAAGCGTATAAACTTTTAAGCAAGAGATACGGCGCGAAATGTGACAAAAAAAGACTACCTTTTTTTTTTACCAAAAAGCTCAATAAAAATTCAATAACTCAAAAATAGAATAAAGAATATCACGAAAAAGTATACAGATCTTCAGATTAATATAACTAAGAAGTGTGTAAAGTTTTAAGCAATAATCATAAATCGTTTTTGAGATACGGCGCGACATGTGAACCCCCCCCCCCCCCCCCTTTTCTTTTATAAAAAACTCAAGAACTCTAAAATAAAATTTTGAATCATCACCAAAAAGTATACACTGTCAGATCTTTAGATTAATATAACTAAGAAGTGTGTAAAGTTTTAAGCAATAATCATAAAACGTTTTTGAGATACCGCGCGACATGTGAACCCCCCTCCCCCTTTCTTTTACCCGTTTTGGATTTGACAACATATGATACCATAGATACACAAACAAGGGATTGTATCAAACGTGTTAAAATGACTAAAAACTAGGTCGGACATGCGTATTATTCATATGTTGTCAAACCCAAAAATAACGATTTTATTACACAAATATACATAATTTCAATACACCAACCTGTACCCAAGCGCCTGTGACAACACCATGACTTTTCCGTGGAAAGTAAATTGTTCGCAACGGTCACTATGGTTTTTGAGAAAACAAAGAACAACAAAAAGTCTTCGTGGCTCACATGGATTTAATTCGCCATTCAAACATCATAAAATGCAATTAAAATAATTAAAAATAAATCTGACATTCCTGAATTTAATTGCAGTAACTATATTATTTATGGTCTTGAACCAAAACACAATTCTGAAAAGGATTTAGCGTACTGGACGTTTCGGCCACGGTACGTGTTCGGCCTTGGTCGTTTCGGCCACACTACCAGTTCGGCCATATAGTAATATATAATGAAGTTTCGGCCATGGTTTTATTAGTCGATTCTCATCAACTGTTATATGTGATAATGGGCTTAATAAATTTTGTTACATTATATATATTTATTCTAAAAACGCATTTTTTAGAGGAAAATTAAAAAAAAAAATTTTTTGTGTGTATTTTTATAACCGTTTAATTCGTATATCTGTTAAAATTAAAGTTGATTGCACAACAAATATTAGACATGTGACGGTTATTGGCGATAATTAACTGAGTAATAAATTATTTTTAGTACAATTAATCTTTAATCTGGAAGTTGGAAAGAATATCCTTTACCCAAGCTGTTGCAAACTTTTTCATGTTTTTCCATCACTAAGATGCTCAAAATGAGAAATTCGTTTGATCTTTTGTATGTCCTTTTGATACTGCTAAATGTAATGGCGTATTTTTTTTCTTGTCGGATTTGTTTACATCTGCCCCTTTATCAATTAGAATTTTTGTTAACCATTTGTGGCCAAAACGTCTCGAATTCAGGATTTATTGCTCTGATGATTTTTTTCCCTATATTGCGGTACCAATTTTGTTGCACTAAAGTATACTTACTGTTTTTATTGCTACATACAAGAAACATATATATGCTAGTCTTGTTCCGGTAATATGAATATTACCAATACAATTACCGGTAGCTAAACAGTATGAATTCAGGAAATGAGCATTGCATGGCATTTTAATTTTTTTATTCAAATTACATGAAGTAAAACAAAATCTTTCTTATCAGCGGTCCTTCTGATGCATTAAGTCCACTATATCTGTGTAGCCCTTCCGTTCAGCTATGACCAATGGGGATATTCCAAATCTATCATAAATGTTCAATGAAGCACCTTCATTTAAAAGTAATTTCACAGCAGCAGTATGGCCCTCTGATGCTGCTTTAAAGATCGGCGTTTGACCAAATGTGTCTTGTTTATTTACAGTAATTTTATATTTCAATAGTGACTCTATTATATTAGTGTATCCATGTAGACATGAAATGTGAAGCGGTGTCATTCCATTTCTGCACGATGTATTTACATCAGCCTTTAACTCCAATAAAAGATCAACAACTTCCTTTCTGTTATCATCGCAAGCCCAATAAAGAGGTGACAAGCCATCTTCATCAGTTTCATTTATGTTGGCATTAGATTCAAAAAGAGCGTTCATTGTGTCAATGTGTCCCTCTCGACACGCAATATAAAATGGAGGTACACCATCGATATCCTTCTGATTTACATCTGCATCCATAGAGAGCAAAAGGAGTGCAAGTTCTGTATATCCATTTTCACAACAAGCTATCAGTGGAGTAACACCATGTCTATTTGATTGATTGACCAATGCTCCATTCTTAATCAATATTTCTGCAATGTCCTTATCATTATGCCAACAGGCTTCAAGAAGACAATTACTACTCGTCTCACTTTTCGAAAGAACAGATGCACCAATTGTAATCAAATACGAAACTATCTCTCGATGTCCTTCTCTGCATGCAACCATTAATGATGTCATCTTATCTTTGTTACGTTGATTTATATCTTTAACAGATGATGACATATGGCGAACAACATCAATAAGACCTTTTTCACAAGCAATATGAAATGGGGTGTTATGGCTTTTATCCTTAATGTTTACATCTGCTTTGTGATTTAATAACAAGCCTGCAATTTCTGAGCTTTTATGTTCACATGCGTGATGAAGTGCTGTTTTTCCGTTTGCATCAAATTCGTTGATTTCTGCCTCGTTTTCCAGGAATAATTTTGTCAACATTATATTTTCTGTTTGACATGCTAGAATAAGCGGCGATCTGTCAAAACTATCGCAACAATTTATTTCCGCATTGTTGTTTAACAACAACTGTATTACATCTGTATGTCCTTCCACTACTGCCAAATGTAATGGCGTATTTCTTTTCTTGTCGGCTTTGTTTACATTTGCCTCTTTACCAATTAGCATTTTAGTTAATCCCTGACAATTTGATTGACATGTATGATGTAAAGGTAATCTTCCCTCTATATCAGAGATATTAGGGTTTGCAGCCTTGTTAAGTAGGTACTCTGCTGCTGTTATGTGTTTCTTTTGACAGGCGATAAGAAGTGGTGTTTTACTATTGTTATCACGACAATCGACATCTATGCCATTTTGATTTAAAAGCAGTTTAATTATGTCCAGTCCTCCCTCCGATGCTGCTATATGAAGAGGCGTCTTTCCGTTTTTATCAGCCAAGTTTACCTTTGCCTTGAAAGCAAGTAGTAGTTCTGTTATTTTCACATCACCGTTTCTGCAGCTATCATGCAAGGCTGTTTTCAAATCTGTAGTCCTTTGCCTGATTCTAGCTTTATTTCGCAGAAGTATTTGAACTGTTGTAAAGTGACCACACCCACATGCTAAGTCGAGTGGGGTTTTGTTATCCTTATCAGTTTTATCTATAAAAGCATTTTTATCTATCAACAACTTCACAACCTTAGATTTTCCATTGAAAGACGCATGATGTAAAGGTATTTTACCCTCATTGTCATCTTGATTGATAAGTCCTTTATTCAGTTCTATGAAAAATGATACATACTCCTCATAACCTAGTGCAGAAACAACATGAAGAACTGAAGTACCATCGACACTGCTTGTTAGATCTGATGGCTTTAAATGTTTGGAAAGATAATCCTTAAATGCCCTTCGGAATTCAGGGATTTCATTTTGCATATCAGTAAAAACATTTGAAGTAAAACCTACTTTTAAATCCACTAATAGTCTTTCAAAATATGCTTTCTCCAAATGTGACGGGACAATAATTGTTAGTTCAGGATGTTTTACACGAAGAGGTTCAAACATAATTCTGTTTTTAAGAAATGAGCTTTCACCATATTTCAACAGTGACCTTATGCAATATTTACTTGTACAGTATGCGACGATATTAAAGATTTTATCACTAATAAATTGCAGTCCGGAATCAGTCTCTGTTGTATATGAACCTTTTAAAGCAATAAAACTAGCAAGTATTTTCGGTTTTAATGGAAATATTGAACATTCGATATCCTTTGAAAGATCAATCATTAGTTTATCATCCTGACGATAATCCTCTTGAAAAAAATCTCTCTTTATTTCGTTATTTTTTATTACTAGCAGTGCCAGTGCAAAATAATATATTTCTGAACCCTTTCGGAAATTTTCTAATTCTTCATTCACGAATTTATACGGGGTTGTAAAATACTGCAGCAGTGGTTCATTCGCAGTGCTTAAAAGACATGCACAGAGTGATGGAAAGAATGGAAAAAGCATTAATACATCATCACTGAGTTGATTTATTTCATCACCACTAATATATGACTTTGCTACCCTTCTTCTTTCCTCTGGAGTTAACTGTAAAGAATTTGAGATTAAATTACGGTTTACAAACGGAATACACACCTGATCTAAATTAATGGAATTGTAAATGTGAGTCTTGCATGTCATTATTAATTTCAAATATAGATTTCTTGACATCAGATTTTGAACTAAACTACCTTGCCGACTCCACCATATCGTGTCATTTTCATTAATAGAGAATTTTCCAAAAACATCGTCAAGTATGAATATTTGCCGTTTATCTGCTGATGCATATTTGATAATATCATGTGGATCTGTTAGTATCATAACCTCATATCCCTCTGTTTCTTCTAATTTAAAAGATATATAAAATGCAAGACAGCTTTTTCCACACCCAGATGGTCCTGTGATAATAACACAATGTTCCATTTTAACTGCTTTTAAAATTTCTTTTGATACATTTGTTTCTACAAAATTCTTGATTTTAGCTTTCCCTCGTTCCTTTTCAAAATGCTGAAAGTCTGAAAAAAGAATTACAAATTAAGACTCTACTATTATTCCAGGAGACTATATTGTTCACCTGGATTTAAATTGCCATTTAAAAATCATAAAAAGGAATTAAACACCTGTGCTTTTTATGGGTTTTTTACAATGCAATTGTCCATGCTGCTTTATGGTACTGACCCCAGACAAGAGGATCTCAAGAGCCTGAATTGCTCTCCTGACAAACAATGCATTATAAACTAAATCTCATCATCACCATTCACTAAGATACCATATTTACTTTAAAAACCAAATATTGTTGAAATCCAAGCAAGTGTAAAAAATGGCGGGAAAATGGCAGTCCAAAACAAACTTTCATCATCACCACTCAACTCAGGATACCATGCTTAACTTGAAAGTAGCTTTCATCTTCATTTTCTTTCTATAATTCAGGAAAAAATAGCAAAAAACAGCATTTTGACCCCTTTGTTCTATTTTTAGTAAGGGCGGACATGTTTTTCGACCAATCAAAATCCAAGCAATATCTTTTTGCAGGATACTCTAAGGTACAATCTTACCAATTTTCATTTGATTTTGAATAGTAGTTTCAGAGAAGAAGATTTTTGAAATAATAACATAAAAAAAGCCAAAAATGTCAAAAAAGGGCAATAACTCTAACATCAGTTGACAGATTTTCACGAAAATCAGCACACAGGTAGCTCTCATCATGCTGAACACTTTCAACCTGCCAGAATTTGCCGTAACCTAATGATTTTTTAGGTATTTGCGAATAAATTGCTTCGCTGAGCGCAGCTGGATACGACCGCAGAGGTCCAACCCTGAACAGTTGGGGCAAAAATGGACACAATATTCACGCTTGATACAGGTCTGAATTTGGATTGTAATTAAATATTTGACACATAATAGGTTTCTGACACAGAATAACTGTAGTCAAAGAACTTAGAATTGGACATATGATTTGAATTTATATTCAATTTTTTGCTTTTTGTGCAATACAATATGCTGTTGCGTAGTGACCCCCCCCCCAAAAAAAAAAAAATCATTGTACCCCCCCTCCCCACCCTTTGTTTTGCAAAATAAAAATTTGAAGACATTTTCTTTTTAATTTCTGAAATCTGAAATGAGAAAAAATTGCCCCCCCCCACAATTTCTTATTCCCCCCTCTTTCCCTTTTTCCAAAAAAAAAAAGATATGGTCATAATCCCTATTCAAATTTCTCATGGAGTTTGCAAACATAATTACCCATTTAAATATATCATAAAAGTCTTAAAATAGAAAATGACATATGGACAAAATTAATATTAATTAATAGTAACTTCTAAAAATAAACTGACAGCTATAAATCACCCCAAGACAATTTACATTTCTTTATACATAATTTACAAGCAGTGTGAGGGAGGTAATTGAATCATACACAACATTTTACTTTAAATGTGTTTGGATTACCTCCCTTACACCAAGATAATAACCAAACAAGAAAAATGCTTATTGGGCCCTTTTTTGAAACCTAAAATTTTCTTAAACTGTTGGGACCAAAACTCCCAAACCCCTTTTTTTTGCTTTTTTGCAATACACTATGCTCATAAACCTTGTGTTTAAATTTCATAGATTTCTATTAACTTATACCAAAGTTATAGTGCGAAAACCAAATGTCTTCGGACGACGACGACGACGACGCCAACGTCATAACAATATACGACCGCAAAAATTTTGCGGTCGTATAAAAACTGTTGTTTGACCCCTATGTTCTATTTTCAGTAACAGTGGCCATGTTTTTCGACGGATCAAAAATCGAAGCATAAACTTTTTGCAGGATACCCTAAGAACCATTCTTACCAGGTTTCATTTGATTTTGAAGAGCAGTTTCAAAGAAGATTTTTGAAATAATAACATAAAAAAAAGCCAAAAATGTCAAAAAAGTTCAATAACTCTAACATCAGTTGACAGATTTTCACGAAAATCAGCACACAGGTAGCTCTCATCATGCCGAACACTTTCACCTGCCAAAATTTGCCGTAACCTAATGATTTTTGAGATATTTGCGAAAAACTGTTGTTTGACCCTTATGTTCTATTTTTAGTAACAGTGGCCATGTTTTTCGACGGATCAAAAATCGAAGCATAAACTTTGTACAGGATACCCTAAGGAACAATCATGCTAAGTTTTATCCAAATCCATTCAGTAGTCTCAGAGAAGATGTTTGAAAAAATTGTTAACGACGACGACAGACGACGCCAGACGACGACAGACGCAAAATGATGAGAATAGCTCACATGGCCTTTTAGGCCAGGTGAGCTAAAAAAAAAATTGAAAGGGGACTAAAACAATTCTGAGGACTGTGCAACCAGATTTGGTCTAAATTATCCCAGTAGTTTCAAAGTTGAATTAAAATTTTTAAAAAGAAATTTGCAGATTTGTCTATTTTTAGTTACAAGGGTAAATCGGCCCTATTGGTCAGACCCAGACAAAATGTTGAAAGGGGCCCCCGGATCACCCAGGGACCATTCCATGAAAGTTGGTCTCAATTGCCCTAGCAGTTTCAGAGCAGAGATTTTCGAATATGTTTTGACCAATTTTTTTAATTTTTAGTAACGACATCCACATCGGTCATAGGTGTATACCTCTTGGACACAATTTTGAGAGTGAACCACCAAAGGACCATTCCATCAACGTTTATCTCAATGGAGTAAGTTGTTTCTGAGGAAAAGTGTTTTAAATATTTATTTGGCCGATTTGTCTTTATTTTTAGTAAGGACGGCCAGATTTCTTGGATACCCAGACCTCCGGACACTTGTGAAAGGTGACCACCTAAGGATAATTCCATCAACGATTGATACCAATTACCATGGTGGTTTCAGAGGAGAAATTTTTAAATATTTTTCTGCGGCCATATTTGTTGGGATTCCAGACTTTCGGAAACAATGTTGAAATGGGACATTCTATGGACCATTCCATCAAAGTCTGGTCTCATTTGTCCCAGTTGTAACAGAGAAAAGTATGTTTTCGGCAAATTTGCCCATTTTAGTAACGGCAACCATATTTGTTGAAGGTCAGGCCCCCCTGGACTTATTTTTGAAGGGGAATACTAAGGATTATTCAATCAAGTATGGTCTCAATTGCGCATTTTTTTTTCAGAGAAGACTTTCATATATTTTTTGGCTGATTTTTCTATGCTTAGTAATGCGAGCCAGTTGATCAGATGTCATAACACGAGGACCCAATTCTGAAAGAAGAAAATCTAAGGATCATACCATCAAACTTTAGTCTAAATTATTTTAGAGGATATGTTCAAATAGGTTTTTGTTGATTTTTCTATTTATAATAATAGTGTATTGCAGGATCCTGTAACACTCAACTGTGTTTTATTTTCGATATAACGTAGTATTTGGTGTTAATGAACATAATTAGATTCAGACAATAAATATCTTATAAGTTTACCAAAAGCTCAATTCGGGTTTGGCAACCATATTTGTTAGCATAACAGCAGAAAGGTAAGTAAAAAAATAAGTATCGATCTATACAATCAAGTGTACATTCTCTCCTATGGAGCGGGAGTACAAAAAATGTCCTTTTTTCAAGCTAGATGTCTTGTAGGCAAAGCTAATGAAGGATGCCCACGCCAATCTTCAGCTGTCTGTGGATACAAATTCTAAGTCAAATTATATCATTTTAAAGTGTGGGCATATACTTTTTTCGACATGCACATCTTCATAAGATATACCCCTTTGTGTAAATTTCATGAAATTTTAAGAAAGCGGTCAAAAGTTATGCCCCAGAAACCCCCTTTTCGCCTCAATTTTCAATTTCATTAAGTCTTTGTGACCTTGACCTTTGACCTACTGACACCAAAATCTATAGGGGTCTTCCTTACCTTATAACCTATCTAATGTCCAAGTTTCATGAAATCCCATTAAGATGTTCTCAAGTTATGCCCCGGAAATCAATTCCGAACGGACGGACGGAAGGAAAGCCGACAGCGAAAAGCGACCGGGGACAAAAAGAAATTTAAACCTTTAGTTAAACTTTAAATTATCCCCCTTTTTTGGAGGTCAGTGACGCATGAAGTTGGTGTAAGGTTGGAATTTTATTATAAATATTTAAGGGAAAATTGATGAAAAATGTTACTCGGATACTCGTAACTAATACTCGGCAAGTACTCGAATACTCGCATAAAACAGAAATTACATGTGACGAAAACAATTGCCCTTTCAATGTTTACTAACTTTGAAAATTTAATGGTAAATAATTTGCATAAACTGAACAGTTTCAATGAACGTAGATGTGCGTCAAAATAATATCTTTGCAGCCGTAGCATTTTTTAATGCATAAAACTCTAATAATTTGATATAAAAAACCTTTTAAAATTTTCTCAACGGTTCAAAAGATATTTCTTTTCCAACAAAATATTAACTTGCATCTGTGTTTGTTTTTCGGCCTTAATTTCGAACAAATGTGTTATGAAAACGTACAGTGACCAAACATCAGTGGTCTATAACGTTGAAAATGTAAATTATTACTAATTAGAATCACAAGAAATTAATGACCATTTGATTAAATATTGCTCAAAATTATTTCAAGGGTATAGGTTTGTTAATTATGAAATAAAGAATAAACAGCACACTGATTAGTTTTGTTTATTTAACTTGTGTTGTGTATACAGTAAAACAGTTAATTATCTGGACAATTAGACGCATAAAAAGTCAGTATGATCTGTTTATTGTTACGTAACAAATTTCATAACAGTTTTCAGAAAGCAATATTTAAAAAAAGAAAGATCGTAGTACTAAAATTGGCACTCGATACTCGGACCTTCCGAGCGATACTCGAGTATTCGGGTACTCGTTGCAATCCCTAAAATTTTTATTTGTTCATATCTTGATGCACACGTATGATAAAGCTTGTTGATGATAACATACTTTCTTTGCGGAAACGAAACTTAAACCCGTAGGTAAACCGGACTTGGGAAGGAAGGACGGACGGACGGACGAACAGACACAGAGACCCGAAGGCTATGCTTTTTAATTAAAGGCAGGGCATAAGAACCACGATTTATCCCAGATTACCATAAGAATTGAAAAGTGGGGAGGAGTCGTGTCTCCTACTAGTACAATATAATGAAATTTTGCACAATGACGACCCTCTCTTAGCTAAGCAACTTTTATCCTTACATTGATTATTTATCTCCATTTGTTTGCATTGAAATGGTTAAGGCAATTAAAATTTACAAAAATTGTTATTTCAATGGCAATAAATCAATCTGGATGTCCAATTGAAACGGAGTTTTGCACAATGACAGATCTACGGAACCAAAAAATAAAGTTAAAAATGTCTATGTGAAAACTTTGATAGTTGCCTTCGTTTTCAAATTATTTGCAGAAAAGGTTGACTATTTTTACTATGATTTTACATGTAGCCAGCATCCCATGATGGAGAGACAATGTCTAACAAGTTTCAGTGGTTTCAGAGAAGGTTTGAAAACTTAACTGACGACGACGGCGACGGGTGATCGCAGACGGATGCATTATGATGGCATTAAATCTTGATCCATGACCAGGTGAGCTAAAAAACCAACAGGAACCTATGAAAGAGCCTAAATCACTCACCTTGAACATCAAACTCACCACAAATACAAAAACCTTGAAAACAGCTGCATGCATATATAAATTAATTTTCTTTATTGAATATTTTGCGCTCTGGCAGATAAACGTCAAAAATTTATTTCAGGGTCTGACCTAGGTCGACAGATCATTGACATGTCTTTGTCACAAACTGTTTATATATGATTCATGGCAATAAAATTGATTGTTAGTGTTTTGCAGGTATACCTAAAGAACAACCATGCATGCAAACTTTCATTGAATTATGCCCAGTAGTTTCAGGGAAGATTTTTGACAAATTGTTTTAACCAAGTTTTAAAATCCACATTTTCACACATGTATATAGGTCATAATTTGACATTATACTGATCTACATTTGTAGCCAGAAACCAAATACCAATGGCATCAGACCGAACGGACTGCAGACGACGGCGGATGCCAAATGATGGCAATGCTCATGGGCTTTTGGCCAGGTGAGCTCAAACTGCTTTCTTAAAACAAAAACTGTCTGACAAAATTGTTATTAGTACCGATTGGTATTAAAGAAAAAGCAGAAAGTTGACACAGTTTCCCAAAGTCTAAAAAGGCTTGGGATGAGTACTTTTATTATAGGGCCCTAAACCTGCATTTTAAATTTTTGGAAAACTCCAGCAAAAAATTGATTTTTATGCATATTTTCCGAAAACAATAAAACAATAACAGTGAGTTATGTCACAGTTATAGTTTTAACGTGGTATTTTAGAAAAATGCCTTTTTTATATAAAAACCACAATTTTACTCTTGACTTTTGAATGCTTACTATAATATTTGTGTAATTATCTTATGATTACTTGTGAAATACATTTTTAATTTGACAACTGACCATGTTGTACGATCATAACTTGGAATAACTTAGATTTCAAAAAAATAATAGGAAGTTTTGTATATTTTCCATCGAGTCCTAACTTCGTATGTCAATATGTGCCGCTACTTTAAAAAAAAATTAACACTTACCCTTGCAAGAACTTTTTAAATTGTTCTTCCCACATGCCTATATGGGATCGGTGGCAGATATGAGCAGAATGAAGTACCGTTGTCTTGGAGGGCAATTTTATTTAAAAAATGTCTCGAATGATTGGTTATTTAAAAATCTTTAGAGTAACAATGATAAAAAATCCTCAAACATACATGTCATCTGACAGTTCTAATGGATTATCATTTATTATATATTACTCTAACACCGCTTCTAGTTTAAAATTATCTTAGGACGTTATGCCATGGGGGATATAAATGATTTATTGGATTCTCAATTAACACATTTCGACTTCAGTCCCTTTAAAGGATTTAGATAACACCAGATATTTATCACGGCAAGCAAATCCTTGTTAAAAATATATTAAAGCATCAAAAGACTTTCGGTGGAAAATACCTAGAAGCATACCACGTGTACTTTGCTTGTAGTAAGAAGATATCGCGGGCGGAGCTAGTTTTTCGTCTTAAGTCGGAACAGTTCTTTAAAAATGAAATTACAGTACAGAGGACCACGTGGTATAAAGATATGCATAAGCGATCTATGATAATTCAAGTTGTTCGATACAATACAGCATAAATATGACTGTTAATTTTACTAGAAACGAAATGTGTAGATTATACGTAACAACAGACAATGCAACCAAGTCCCATATTATGTCGATTATACCCGGCTTCTTAGCATTAAGAGTATATACATGTAACCATGTAACATTCATTAATTAAGAATTGAAAGCATCTTTTTGTAGCTTCATTGGCATGTAAAAGTGTGGACCGAAGCACATTTTGTATGAAGCGCGGAAGCATGTTATTACGTCACAATGTAATTATTATATTTTTAAATAAAAATCGTGAAGTTTTCCGTTTCCGTTTCCGTATTCCGTTTCCGTATTCCGTTTCCGTTCCGTTTCCGCCTTTTAGTAACACCCGTTCCAATTGGCTCTGTAGTTTCAGACGAGAAGAGTTTTGAGTGAATTTCCCATAGGGTCCTATGATAAACTAAGTTCGGCTGTGGCGACCATCTTTGTTCACAGTCCACAAAATCGAACATATTTCTGAAAGTGTACATCCTAAGGACCATTGCTGCCAAGTCTAGTTCTAATATGTCAAGTGGTTTCAGACAAAAAGATTTTTCAATGAGTTTTTCCATAGGGCCTTATGTTAAACTAAGTTCGGCTGTGGCGGCCACCTTGGTTGACAGTCCAGGTCGTCAGAAGAAATTCTGAAAGAGGACCATATAAGGACCATTGCTACCAAGTCTAGTTCTAATTGGCGTTGTGGTTTCAGACAAGAAGATTTTTGAGTGAATTTCCCATTGATTCCTATGTTAAACTAAGTTCGGCTGTGGCGGCCATCTTGGTTCACAGTAAAAAAAAACGGACATATTTCTGAAAGAGGATCTCCTAAGGACCATTACTGCCTAGTCTGGTTCCAATTGGTCAAGTGGTTTCCGACAAGAACATTTTCCAATGAATTTTTGCATAGGGACCTATGTTAAACTAAGTTTGACTGAGGTGGCCGTCATGGTTAACAGTCCGGGTCATCGGATTACTTCTGAAAGAAAACCTCCTCAGGACCATTAGTGCCAAGTTTGGTTCTAATTGGCCTTGTAGTTTCATAGAAGATTTTTGAAATTCATCCCTTTTTTCTATTTTTAATAACAGCAGCAATGTCGGTTAGCAGTCGAGGATGCCGGACATAATTTTGGAAGGGACCCACCAAAGTTTGGACTCAATGAGGAACCAGAGTGAGTTATCTTTTCCTAACCAATGTAGGTAAGGGAGATAATTAAATTCTCTCCCTTTTGTCCTCAGGCTAAAAAGGGAGACAAATTTATTATCTCCCTTACCTACATTGGTTATGAAAAGATAACTCACTCTGGTTCCTCATTGGCCCAGTGGTTTCAGAAGAAAAGATCTATAAAGTAAAGTTTACACAGGATGCCGTTTTTAAAGGACAAAAACTCCTAGAAGGGGTCAATCAATGATTTTGGTCATGTTGACTTATTTGTAGATCTTACTTTGTTGAACATTTTTGCTGTTTACAGTTTGTCATTATCTATAATAATATTCAAGATAATAACCTAAAACTGCAAAATTTCCTTAAAATTAACAATTCAGGGGCAATAACCCAACAAAGGGTTGACCGATTCGTCTAAAAATTTCATGGCAGGTAGTTCTTGTTCTGATGAACATTTTTATCCCATGTCAGTTTTGCTGAAAATGCTTTAGTTTTTGAGATATAAGACAAAAGCTGCAGTTTACCCCTATGTTCTATTTTTAGCAATGGTGGCCATGTTTGACTATGGATCATAACCTCGGATATAATTCATAAACTATATACCCCAAGGAATATTCACTTAAAGTTTTGAAGTATTTGGCCCAGTAGTTTCTGAGGAGAAGATCCTTGAAATAGTTTACGACGACAGACAAGGACGAATGCCAAGTGATGGCATAAGCTCACATGGCCCTTTAGGCCAGGTGAGCCAAAAAACAGAATTATTGTGGAGGTTCATCCAATGCTTGTTCATACATAAAAAATTTCAATTGGCTTGGTAGTTTCTGACAAGAAGACTTTTGTACAAATTTCCCATAGCATTCAATTTTAAACTAAGTCATATCTGCCCAAAAAACATACATTTTGTAGAGGTTCACCAAATTCATGTTTATACATAAAAAATTTCAATTGGCTTGGTAGTTTCTGACAAGAAGACCTTTGTACAAAATTCCCCATAAGCTCCAATATTATTCCGGCTGTGGTGGCCATCTTGAATTTTCCGATCGGCACAAAGAACATTAGTTTTGTAGAGGTTCATCCAAGGATCATTCATGCAACAATCCAATTCAATTGACTTGGTAGTTTCTGACAAGAGGAGCTTTAAAGAAAGTCCAATTAGAACAAACGAATTATCTGCTCTTGGTCATGTTGGTAGCCCTTCTAATATTCAATCGGCACAAAAACATAAATTTTGTACAGAACCATCCAATTAATATTCCTTCCAAGTTTGGTTGAATTTGGACTGGTGGTTTCAGAGAAGAAGATGAAAATGTGAAATATGGACGGACGACAGACGGCGGAGACAAAGTGATGGCAAAAGCTCACATGGCCTTTAGGGCAGGTGAGCTAAAAAAAAGCCAAAATGACCAAAGGGTTAAAGGAAAAACCATCTAAGGACAGATCTATGTTAAATTCTGTCCGGAAAACGGACGTATGATGAACATCAAAAGTGGTGGAAACTGCTCTTTTGCCAGTTGAATTAAAAAGGGTTATTGAGACTGAAACTGCATTCAATAGGGATATCTTATTATTATCAGTGTAAACAATTAAGCTAATGCTAGTTATTGGAATCTGAAATCTAACACTTATCTGCGTCATACTGTCAGGCTTGATTTGAATGTTTTATTATCGGGAATACAATACTTCTAATGACGAACTGGAATCAAATTGACTTTCATATACACCGATATGATATATGTAGTGAAAAATATGCAAGTATACTTTTTAATGTATTTCTTAGCTCTTACTGAAATAATAACACCTGAGCTGGTGATATCTTGACTGTGGGAACACCAGTAGTGGAATAATCTCAGTGTTAGTGTTGAATTGTACCCCAGAATAAGATAGACTAGATTCAATACCACATAGAAAAAGATGTTTAAATTACAAATAAAAAAAACCACACATATACCACAGAAACTGCCTCTAAAGATACTGCAGAAACCTGAATTGTAGGACACTTTCTAGAATCATTCAAAGTGATGGAAATCACCATTGGAAAGATTGCAACCGTAGTTGTGTATAATTTCAAATGGAACTAGGTGGGACTGTTTTTAACAAAACATATGTCTCCCCTTCACTTTACTCTAGATCAATCTTTACCTCTAGGATAAAAATAATTTGTGACCTTGAAGTCAAAGGTCAAGGACACACACTCTCGTGGTAATACACCTACATACCCAAGGGTATAAGCCTAGGCCAAAAGACAAAAAAGTAATGGCCTCTTCAAGCTTCGCTGAGAAGAATAAGAAGAAGAACTAGAATTGCAATTGCGAGCAATAGCAGATGTCGCCCCTTGCAGCCATCTTAAAATGGCAGCCATTTGGGGAAAAAAGTATTAAAAAGTCTCCCAAACGAAGTTCCCCATCAGACCCCCCAATGGTACCAAATGCTTCGTCTTGTCATAAGGAGTAATAATATATATGGTTATAGGGTGGGGATCTCAATGGTTTTCAAGATATTAAGTCTTTTGTCATTTGAGGGGGTGTGGCATGACCCCCCTCAGACCCCCCTATAGTACGGAAGTCTTCCTCTAATCATCAGGAGTAATAATATATATGGTTGTAGGGTGGGGATCTCAATGGTTTTCAAGATATAAAGTATTTTGTCATTAGAGGGGGGCGGGGCATGACCACCTGAGACCCCCCTTAGGTACCAAATCCTTCGTCTTATCATAAGCAGTAATTATATATATGGTTATAGGGTAGGAATGTAAACTATTTTTGACCTATTAAAAAAATATCAATTTTTGAGGTATTTGAAGGGGCGTGGCACTGCCCCTGGGGCCCCCTCAGACCCCCCTTAGGTACCAAATCCTTCGTCTTATCATAAGCAGTAATAATATATATGGTTATAGGGTAGGAATGTAAACTATTTTTGACCTATTCAAAAAATATCAATTTTTGAGGTATTTGAAGGGGCGTGGCACTGCCCCTAGGGCCCCCCTACACTTGAAAAATGGTTAGGACCAACATCTCATGGGGTACTATCATTGTGCAAAATTTGATTGAAATCGGTCAAGTATAAAGTACAAAAGAGCCCCGGACAAAGTTGGCGGCTTGAGAAAGAAGAAGAAGAATTTTTCAAAATGGCCGCCAAACGTCTCCAACCGATCACGATTTTTTTTTATCAGTTTGTTCTTCTAATTGTACTTTACAAACCTACGAAGTTTAATGAAATTCTATGGTACAGTTTTTGAGATATAAACGTTTTAAATTTTCGGAGGGTACCGATTTTTGAATGGCGGCCATCTTGAAAATGGCGGCCATTTCGGAAAAAAAAGTATCGATTGCACACCTTCACATAGTGATCTTACTTTCTGCCAAGTTTCATTAAATTCTATCCAGGCATCTCAGAGAACTAAGCCGGACAAAAATCATTGGAAGAAAGAAAGAATAATAACAGAGAAACGGAACAATAACAATATGTCGCCGACTTTCGTCGGGGCGACATAATAACAGAGAAACGGAATAATAACAATATGTCGCCGACTTTCATCGGGCGACATAACTAGAATTGCAATTGCGAGCAATAGCAGATGTCGCCCCTGGCACCCATCTTGAAAATGGCGTCCATTTCGGAAAAAAAAGTATTGATTGCACACCTTCACATAGTGATCTTACTTTCTTCCAAGTTTCATTCAATTCTATCCAGGCATCTCCGAGAACTAAGCCGGACATAAATCATTGGAAGAAAGAATAATAATAAAGAAACGGAAGAATAACAATATGTCGCCGACTTTCGTCAGGGCGACATAACTAGAATTGCAATTGCGCCCACAGTGGCCATTTTGAAAATTTTTGTATTTCGATGATTGCATCTTGTTTGCCATCCCAAATTTAGCCTAGATATCAATTTTCATTGAAATCGGACAATGTTTATTTTTCCGTCATTTTTCCAACATTTCTCAAAATGGCCGCCAAACGTATCCAACCAATCGTATTTGTTTTTCCATCAGTATGTTCTACTACTCATACTTTAGAAAAGTACAAAGTTTCATGACATTCTATGGTGCAGTTTTTGAGATATGAAAGTTTTCAAAAATTTTCATACTTTTTCAGTTTCCATGGCAACGGCGGCCATTTTGAGAATTTTTAATGTTATATGCACAACTAAACTTGGTGATTATCATTATTGTGAAGATTCATAAAGATTGTTCCAGACATCTCTAAGAACTCCTGCGGACAAAATTAGGTGGAAGAAAAAACATAGCACGAAGTGCTTTTGTCCAGCACTGATGCTAACATCCCACTGTAACAGGCATTAATATTTAGTTGATTTGTAAAGAGGATTTTTAAAAGGAAGAATCAATTTTTTTTGCGAATTAAAAAAATTAGATGTAAATGAATTATGTCAGACATACTTATTAGCAATTGATTTTGAATTACTACAAACAGATGTATAATTGTTCAATGGGTCCTTTATAAAAAAAATCTCTACCATTTTGCATAACTTTAAGAAGATACTAAAAGTACTAAAACTAAAATTTACAAATTAAAGGATACCCAAAATTCAGATATAATTGGAGAGTAGGAATCTCCATGTTTTAAAATATATAAATACCAATCCTAGGTACCCCTCATACACCAATGAATGTACGTCTTATTATAAGGGGAAACAAAATACGTTTAGAGTTGAGATCTCAGCCGTTTCAAAGTTATTTGAATGTTAAGGGGTTTGAGAGGGTGGATAAAGCCCCCTCCCCTTCTAAATATGACAGCTGACCGTCCATGTGCACTTCTTCTAAATTAGGAGACTTAATAAAAAAAACGCAAGAATGAATTATGACTTCTTTTTACAATACATATCCATAGTCATCTGAATTTTTTTTTACATCAAAACACAACAATGTTTAGTACAATTGGAAAATCGTTCAAAAAATAGAATTTGTTCGTTCCGTCCTCATTTTTGATCCCACAATTTTGGCACAAGACCGACCTGGCGTATGCATGTTAAGAATAGAAAAACATATTAATACATCATACTTTCAGCATCATTATTTTATTTTGGTTTCAAAAATTTATCTTTCCTGTTCCTTCAAATAGTTGTGTTAATGTGAAAGTCGAAAACGGCAGCAAACTCTAATCGACCCGCCATTATGTTGACAAATTCGCAGCACGTGACCCGGATCTTCCTCCAGTTTTGGAGCATCTCACAAATCATTTTTACGTTCAACGTTTGTTGACATTCGTCTTGTTAGAATATATATAACCATAACATTTTAATATCTAAGAAGAGGATTTGTTTTCTAAAAAAAAATAACCATTTCATTTAAATATTTCAAATTTATTCCTCTGAGAAACGTGAATACACAAGTCCATTCCGAACTTGTTTCGTATTTCTTTTCGAAAGATAACTTCCAAGTAGAAAACAAATCAATAAAATATATTTTAAAATCGTTCTAATTACAACTATTTTTAATACAGTAAATGGTTGAAATGGTTAAAGAATGACGAAATGAACACTCGATGAGGACTGAAAGTAATTAAGTAAAAATATGAAAATTACCCACTGTCACCAGCCGGTAACAATATTACCGACAATCTTGATGGTAAATTAAATTGAATTTCCCTCGCTTACGCACTTCTGTATCTTTTCATATTCATACGCTACAGTTTGCTTGACTCAAAACAGTTTTCTCTGACACCCATTTGTTATTCGATAGAGTTATCTTTCTATATATATTACAATTCAGTGAATAACTGCATGCAACCCTATGCATTTAACCTTGACTAAAAATTGTATTGAGTTCATAGGAACTATTTGCACATTGGGGGTACTTTGTCTCAACAGATCGTCCTGTCAACAATACTCCAGCACGGCTAGTTTTTATCAAAATTACCAGTGCTGGACTAAAAAACCAAAGAAACGGAACCAAAAAAAATCTGTCGTCCCGACTATGTCTGGGGGTGACATAAATACTACAAAAACTAGAGGCTCTCTAGAGCCTGTATCGCTCACCTGGATTTAACTTTTCACCTTGAGCAGGACTAAACATTTAAGTGTTGCAGTCAATTTGACTGGTTTTTCTATGGGGTTCTATGTTAAACAAAGTTTGGCTGTGGCAGCCATCTTGGTTGACAGTCCAGGTCAATGGACACATTTCTAAAAGAGAACCATCTAAGGACCATTATTGCTAAGTCTTGTTCCAACTGGTTAAGTGGTTTCAGACAAGATTTTTAAATGAATTTTCCTATAGGGTCCTATATTAAACTAAGTTTGGCTGTGGTGGCCATCTTGGTTAACATTCCAGATGATCGGACATATTTCTGAAAGAGGACCATCTAAGGACCCATGCTGCCAACTTTAGTTCCAATTGGCTGAGTAGTTTCAGACAAGAAGATTTTTGAGTGAATTTCCCAAAGGGTCCTATGTTAAACTAAGTTCGGCTGTGGCGGCCATCTCGGTTCACCATCCACGAAATCAAACACATTTCTGAAAAAGGACCACCTAAGGACCATTGCTACAAAGTCTGGTTCCAATTGGTTAAGTGGTTTCAGACAAGAAGATTTTTCAATGAATTTTTCCATAGAGCCCTATGTTAAACTAAGTTTGGGTGTGGCAGCCATCTTGGTTGACAGTCCGGGTCGTCGGACACAATTCTGAAAGAGGACCATCTAAGGACCATTGCTACCAAGTCTAGTTCTAATTGGCTTACTAGTTTCAGACAAGATTTTTGAGTGAATTTCTCATAGGGTCCTATGTTAAACTAAGTTCGACTGTGGCGGCCATCTTGGTTCACAGTCCACAAAATCCGACACATTTCTGAGAGAGGACCTCCTAAGGACAATTGCTGCCTTGTCTGGTTCCAATTGGTCAAGTTGTTTCAGACAAGAAGATTTTTCAATGAAGTTCCCATAGGGCCCTATGTTAAACTAAGTTCAGCTGTGGCGGGCCATCTTGGTTAACAGTCCGGGTCATCGGACATATTTCTGAAAGATAACCTCCTAAGGACCACTACTGCCAAGTTTGGTTCCAATTGGCCGTGTAGTTTCATAGAAGATTTTTGAAATTCATCCCCCCTTTTTCTATTTTTAGTAACAGCAGCCATGTCGGTTGGAAGTTGGGGATGCCAGACATAATTTTGGAAGGGGGCCACCCAAGGACCATTCCACCAAAGTTTGGTCTCAACTGGCCCAGTGGTTTGGGAGAAAAAGATCGTTAAAGGAAAGTTTACGCCAAATGCCGTCTTTAAAGGGCAAAAACTCCTATAAGGGGTCAATCAAAGATTTTGGTAATGTTGACTTATTTGTAGATCTTACTTTGTTGAACATTTTTGCTGTTTACAATTTGTCTTTATCTATAATAATATTCAAGATAATAACCTAAAACTGCAAAAATTCCTTAAAGAGTAACTAAAACGCTTATAGCAAGTTATTTTCATTTTATAGTACTAAATAAATGTATAAAAACGCAAAAGACCCGATGAAATTTGGTCAAGTAATAACGGAGAAAATAGCGAGTGAAGTTGGATTATTTTTACCCGTGGGAAATCCAATCAGCGCTATTTCCGGAAACAGGGTTTCCTCGCTGAGTGACCCCGATTGACCGGAAATGACGTACAGTGCGGGCTACTCTTGAACTTGTTTACATTGACCAGAAGGAATATATTATGGATGGAAACAGCAATGCTAGTGATTTATCGCTGTCATTTCAAAGCTCATCATTTGAAAGCATTGAAGAAGTTGACCGGCCAGAATTATCAGTGCTTACCAATTTGAAATAATAATTTAATTCTAGAAATTGGGAATTCTGGTAATAACTATAATAGTAAAGCCAATAAATTTCTATAAATGCCCCCATATTCATATATATAAAAAGAATGAAAATGAAATTATAGATATTTTGAAAGGTGTGTATAACGTAAACAAGAGGCTCACTAGAGCCTGTATCGCTCACCTGGAGTCTGGTTTTCATTGGACAATTAATCAACTATTTGACCAAGTTTGTTGCAATTGGTTGAATTGTTCAGGGAAAATTTGTTGAAGATTTATTGTTCATAAGGTTTAATGTTAAAATATGTTCCCTAATGGTGGTAGTCCTGGCAGGAAGTTGACAAAATTGACCAGGAATAAGGGTGAACCTTAAATAAATGTAACAGAACCCGACCTCAAATTACACAAACCAATAACTCCTAAATAGAATTTGGGATTCCCTTCAAAATTTCAGGGTGGGTAGATCTCAACATGGCAAACATTTTTCAATTTATATTTCACTTCTATCTCAAATAGTTTTGGAGATAAATGCAAAAATGTTAAAATTTTGAAAATTTGACAAAAAAGGGCAATAACTCCTAAATGGGTTTTGGGATTTCCTTTAAAATTTCAGGGTATGTAGATCTCAACATGGCAAACATTTTTCAAATTTACATTTCACTTCTATCTCAAATAGTTTTGGAGATAAATGACGAAAAATGTTAAATTTTGAAAATTTGACGAAAAAAGGGCAATAACTCCTAAATGGGTTTTGGGATTTCCTTCAAAATTTCAGGGTATGTAGATCTCAAAATGGCAAACATTTTACAAATTTAGATTTCACTTCTATCTCAAATAGTTTTGGAGATAAATGACAAAAAATGTTAAATTATGATAATTTGACGGAAAAAGGGCAATAACTCCTAAATGGGTTTTAGGATTTCCTTCGAAATTTCAGGTTAGGTAGATCTTGTCATGCTGATCAATTTTACCCCATGTCAGATTTTTTATATCTGTAACGGTTTTTAAGTCATAAGCCAAAAACAACACATGCACCCCTATATTCTATTTTTAGCTACGACAGCCGCCATGTTTTATGTCAGATCAAAATAAATTGAGGATCGTTTGTAGAGGACATGTTATAGGCCATTCCTATTAAGTTTCAAACCAATCGCCCAGCGGTTTCAGAGGAGAAGATTTTTGAATAAAAAAATTTTGAAAATTTTACAAAAAAAGGGCAACAACTCCTAAATGGGTTTTGGGATTTCCTTTAAAATTTCAGGGTAGGTAGATCTCAACATGGCAAACATTTTTCAAATTTACATTTCACTTCTATCTCAAATAGTTTTGGAGATAAATGACGAAAAATGTTAAAATTTTAAAAATTTGACGAAAAAAGGGCAATAACTCCTAAACGGGTTTTGAAATTTCCTTCAAAATTTCAGGGTAGGTAGATCTTGTCATGCTGATCAATTTTACCCCGTCAGATTTTCGATATCTGTAACGGTTTTTGAGTTATTAGCAAAAAACAGCAATTTACCCCTATGTTCTATTTTTAGTAACAGCGGCCATGTTTTTCGACGAATCAAAAATCCCCACATCAGTTCTATGCAGGGTACCCCAGGGAACATTCATACCAAGGTTGGTTCTAATTAGTCAAGTAGTTTCAGAGGAGAAGATTTTTGAAATAATAACGTAAAAAAAATCCAAAAATGTCAAAAAAGGGCAATAACTCTAACATCAGTTGACAGATTTTCACGAAAATCAGCACACAGGTAGCTCTCATCATGCTGAACACTTTCATTCTGCCAGAATTTGCCGTAACCTAATTATTTTTGAGATATTTGCGAATAAAATGCTCCGCTGGGCGCAGCTAGATACGACCGCAGATGTCGAACCCTGAATAGTTGGGGCAATTATGAACACAACATTCAAGCTTGATACAATACTGAATTTGGATTGTGAATAAATATTTGACACAGCATAGGTTTCTGACACAGAATGAATGTTGTCTAAGAACTTAAAAATTTTTAATTTACCTATTCAAACCATATCAGTATTTTTTGTTTTTATATATAAATCAGAAATAACCAATTTAAAATTGGGCACACATATCAATTTCTTGCTATTGCGCAATACTGTGCAATTGAAAATTTCTTCAAATATTTGACACATAATAGGTTTCTGACACAGAATAACTGAAACCAAAGAACTTAGAATTGGTCATATGATTTCAATTTATATTCAATTTTTTGCTTCTTGTGCAATACAATATGCTGTGGAGAATTGCCCCCCCCCCAAAAAAAAAAAAAAAAAAAAATTTACCCCTTTTTTAGCTTTTGTGCAATACACTATGAAGTTGCACATTGACTCCCCCTCCCAAAAAAAAAACAACAAAAAACAATAAAATTTATTGTAACCCCCCCTTTTTTGCTAAAAAAAATTTGAAATTTCCTTTTTAATTTATGAATTATGAAATGAGAAAAAAATTGCCCCCTCCCCAATTTCTCATTCCCCCCCCTAAATTTTGTTTTCACCCCCCCCCCCCATTTCTCTTGATACTTTGCAACCATAACAGCCCATTTAAATACACCATAACGTATTAAAATAGAAAATGACATCATAGTCATGGATGGCAAATTTTAAATATGCATAATTTAAAAGCAGTTTAGATGAGATAAACAAAAAAGCTTCATCAGCACATATTCAAAATTTGAGATAAAAAAAAGAGTTATCCCTCTTTGTACATATTTTTATAATCATGTTGTCATATTTGCTCTAAGTCATATTTAATTGTTAGCAGTAGTATGTATGTTAGTATCATATAATTTTAAAATTTCTGATTTGTAAGTTTATTCAATATATATGTTTGGATTGAAGTCATTGTTGGGTGTTACTGAAGTTATCCTTTAATTGTAATGTAAATAATGTAAATTGGTTTAAATTATACTGATTCTTGCTATTGCACAATACTGTGTAATTGAAAATTTCTTGAAATATTTGACACATAATAGGTTTCTAAAACAGAATAACTGAAATAAAGAACTTAGAATTGGTCATATGATTTGAATTTATATTCAATTTTTGAATTCTTGTGCGATACAATATGCTGTGGAGAATTGCCCCCACCCCCCAAAAAAAATAATTTACCCCTTTTTTAGCTTTAATTTTGGACCCCGATTTGGACCAACTTGAAAACTGGGCCCATAATAAAAAAACTAAGTACATGTTTAGATTCAGCATATCAAAGAACCCCAAGAATTCAATTTTTGTTAAAATCAAACTAAGTTTAATTTTGGACCCTTTGGACCTTAATGTAGACCAATTTGAAAACGGGACCAAAAATTAAGAATCTAAATGCACGGTTAGATTCGGCATATCAAAGAACCCCAATAGTTCAATTTTCGATGAAATCAAACAAAGTTTAATTTTGGACCCCGATTTGGACCAACTTGAAAACTGGGCCCATAATAAAAAAAACTAAGTACATGTTTAGATTCAGCATATCAAAGAACCCCAAGAATTCAATTTTTGTTAAAATCAAACTAAGTTTAATTTTGGACCCTTTGGACCTTAATGTAGACCAATTTGAAAACGGGACCAAAAATTAAGAATCTAAATGCACGGTTAGATTCGGCATATCAAAGAACCCCAATAGTTCAATTTTCCATGAAATCAAACAAAGTTTAATTTTGGACCCTTTTGGCCCCTAATTCCTAAACTGTTGGGACCAAAACTCCAAAAATCAATCCCAACCTTCCTTTTGTGGTCATAAACCTTGTGTTTAAATTTCATAGATTTCTATTTACTTATACTAAAGTTATTGTGCAAAAACCAAGACAAATGCTTATTTGGGCCTTTTTTAGCCCCTAATTCCTAAACTGTTGGGACCAAAACTCCCAAAAACAATCCCAACCTTCCTTTTGTGGTCATAAACCTTGTGTTAAAATTTCATAGATTTCTATTTACTTATACTAGAGTTATTGTGCGAAAACCAAGAAAAATGCTTATTGGGCCCTTTTTTGGCCCCTGATTCTTAAACTGTTGGGACCAAAACTCCCAAAATCAATCCCAACCTTCCTTTTGTGGTCATAAACCTTGTGTTTAAATTTCATAGATTTCTATTAACTTATACTAAAGTTATAGTGCGAAAACCAAATGTCTACAGACTCCGACGGACGACGGACGACGACGACGACGACGACGACGCCAACGTCATACCAATATACGACCGCAAAAATTTTGCGGTCGTATAAAAACTGTTGTCTGACCCCTATGTTCTATTTTTAGTAACAGTGGCCATGTTTTTCGACGGATCAAAAATCCCCACATCAGTTCTATGCAGGATACCCCAAAGAACATTCATACCAAGTGTGGTTCCAATTGGTTCCAATTGGTCAAGTAGGTTCAGAGAAGAAGATTTTTGAAAAATTGTTAACGACGACGGACGACGACGACGGACGCCAAGTGATGGCAATAGCTCACATGGCCTTTGGCCAGGTGAGCTAATAAAAATGGAAGACCATCTTATAGGAATAAAAAGCAAACACTATTTTTTTAAACAAGCAAATATAAGACACAATATTATTGATAGTTTTAAAACAGATGTTTTACAAATAGTGATATAAGTTACTGAATAGTAATATAGATTTTATTGAATTGACAGATTCATAAAATTTCAGAATTTTCTTATAAAAATATAACAAATTTCTTAGTTTAATCAGAGACATATATGTAGAGAGGGATAAGTAATTTCTTACAATCCTTGTTGTAATAATAAAAATATGTAGAGAATCATTGGAGAAACTGCACTGTACACCTAAAACTTTAATAAAAGATTTTGATGGATTTTAATAAAAATAAAATGCTCCGCTGGGCGCAGCTAGATACGACCGCAGATGTCGAACCCTGAATAGTTGGGGCAATTATGAACACAACATTCAAGCTTGATACAATACTGAATTTGGATTGTGAATAAATATTTGACACAGCATAGGTTTCTGACACAGAATGAATGTTGTCTAAGAACTTAAAAATTTTTAATTTACCTATTCAAACCATATCAGTATTATTTGTTTTTATATATAAATCAGAAATAACCAATTTAAAATTTAAAATTGGGCACACATATCAATTTCTTGCTATTGCACAATACTGTGTAATTGAAAATTTCTTCAAATATTTGACACATAATAGGTTTCTGACACAGAACTGAAATCAAAGAACTTAAAATTGGTCATATGATTTGAATTTATGTTCAATTTTTTGCTTTTGTGTAATACAATATGCTGTGGAGAATTGCCCCCCCCCAAAAAAAAATAATAATTTACCCCTTTTTTTAGCTTTTGTGCAATACACTATGAAGTTGCACATTGACCCCCCTCCCAAAAAAAAACAAAAAACAATAAAATTTATTGTAACCCCCCCCCCTTTTTTTTGCTAAAAAAAATTTGAAATTTTCTTTTTAATTTATGAAATATGAAATGAGAAAAAATTACCCCCTCCCCAATTTCTCATTTACCCCCCCCCCCCCCAAATTTTGTTTTCAACCCCCCCCCCCCCCCCATTTCTTTATACTTTGCAACCATAACAGCCCATTTAAATACACCATAACATATTAAAATAGAAAATGACATCACAGTCATGGATGGCAAATTTTAAATATACATATTAAAAGCAGTTTAGATAAGATAAACAAAAAAGCTTCATCAGCACATTTTATATTGGCAAATTTCCAATGGAATTTGTTAATAATAAAGTTTTGATAACAGGTCACACATATCAATTTCTTGCTATTACACAATACTGTGCAATTGAAAATTTATTGAAATATTTGATACATAATAGGTTTATGACACAGAATAAGTGAAATCAAAAAACTTAGAATTGGTCATATGATTTGAATTTATATTCAACTTTTTTCTTCTTGTGCAATACAATATGCTGTGGATAAATGCCCCCCCCCCCCCCCCAAAAAAAAAATTACCCCTTTTTTATCTTTAATTTTGGACCCCAATTTGAACCAACTTGAAAACTGGGCCCATAATAACAAAACTAAGTACAAATCTGAAATGAGAAAAAAATTTTCCCCACCCCCCGCCAATTTAATATTTACCCCATAAATTTTGACACCCCCCCCCCCCCCCCCCCACTTTCCCTTTTTCAAAAAAAAAAATCTTTCCCTCAAGATAATGTCATAATCCCTATTCAAAATTATCATGAAGTTTGCAAACATAATTAAACATTTAAATACATCATTGAAGTCTTAAAATAAAAAATGACATATGGCTAAAATTAATATTAATTCATAGTAAGTTCTAAAAATAAATTGACAGCTATAAATCACCCCAAAAACAATCAACATTTCTTTATACATAATTGAATCATACACAATATTTTACTTTAAATGTGTTTGGAATGTGTTTGGATTACCTTCCTTAGCCCACCAAGCTAATATCATAGATTTCTATTTATTTATACTACAGTTATTGTGCAAAAACCAAGAAAAATGCTTATTTGGGCCCTTTTTTAGCCCCTAATTCCTAAACTGTTGGGATCAAAACTCCAAAAAATGATCATAAACCTTGTGTTAAAATTTCATAGATTTCTATTTACTTATACTAGACTTATTGTGCGAAAACCAAGAAAAATGCTTATTGGACCCTTTTTTGGCCCCTAATTCTTAAACTTTTGGGACCAAAACTCCCAAAAACAATCCCAACCTTCCTTTTGTGGTCATAAACCTTGTGTTTAAATTTCGTAGATTTCTATTAACTTATACTACATTTATAGTGCGAAAACCAAATGTCTACAGACTCCGACGGACGACGGACGACGACGACGACGACGACGACGACGACGCCAACGTCATACCAATATACGACCGCAAAAATTTTGCGGTCGTATAAAAATTATTCAACTTATAAAATAATTCCCACATTTGTAGAGTTATAATTTGGTTAATATTGGTTATGGGACTTTATGCTCTTTGTATAATTTGAATTATAATATCAGTCGAAACTGGTTTTCATAACACCTTTCTAATGACTTTGTTATATTGATTTATTCCACAGGTGGTAGCTGGTGCATGGCCAAATTGTTATTTACCTGATTGGAGGGATTAAAACTTTTGTTTGATCTTTACTACTAGATAACAGGATGTTAATTAATAGGTGCTAAAACTTTAACTGTTTTAATTACCAGGATTAACATGATTAAAGGTGATAAATATCCATCCACATGTTTACTGATTTGTTTTATATCATGAACTAGTTTTAATTTTCACAGGTGTTTAATACTATTTAGGGGGAAAATAAAATTTCTTGCAAGATTGGAAGTGTCATATATATATATATATTTTTTTATAAATAATGAATAAATAAATACATATTCTTTTAATAAATAATTAGACATTCAAACTTTGCTTTAGCTTTAAATTGCCTAATGAAATAGAATGTCTTTAAAAAAAAGCTACATTTTACCCAAATTATTTTCTGCATTATCAGGATATGTATACTGGTCATGCTGGTTGCCCATTTTTCACACAAGTAGAAATATATAAAATTATATATATTAAAATAGTAAGTTAAAGTCCTCTTATACATATATGAACAAATTTAGGCAAAATATAAATCACAACCCTCCATCCAAGACACAATGTAATAAAAGTGAGCAAACATAGGTTAAGTCTTTATTCAATTAAACTTTTACAATTCTATTATGGCACCAAATGCACATCAGCTGTTTAGCGCAAAGAATTATGACGCTTTATATTATTTCTGAAGCCTCTAGGTATGCAAACTCATGATAGTAATGCCAAGTCAAACTTATTCATATACATTGCTAAGTCTCTGGTGGATTTGCATACATTGTATAATATCACAACTATTTTTTATAAATTTAATATACTTTATTAAGTCATAGTGTACAACAGATGCAATGGACATGCGTTTAAGTAATGTGCCTATTTATTGAAAAGGGGTGGATAAAAAAAGCGTGTTGAGTATGTCTCGTTTTTGCAGAGTTGCTGCATCCCGCAACTGCACAATTCCTTCCCATTGTTGAATTGTAGATTTAAATTAAGTAAAATGTTTCATCAAACAAGTGTCGGTGAATATATAAGAAGCACTGTCAATCGATAATTGTCACCAATAACGTATAAACAATCAACTGAATCTGCTTTCACTTTGCAAATGACCTGTACCTATTTATGTACAAGATCTGAACCGCACAGTACATCACTTCCGGTGAGTAGTAATATTAGAATAAGTGGCGAGTTTTTTAACAAATCGTTCTGGTGTGCAAATGACGATCGGCCAGTATTTTGCTAATATCTCGAAAACTAAGTTACCAAATTTCATTGGGTTTTTTGCGTTTTTATACGTTTTTTTAGTACTATAAAAGAAAATAACTTTCTATAAGCGTTTTAGTTACTCTTTAAAATTAACAATTCAGGGGCAATATCCCAACAAAGGGTTGACAGATTCGTCTGAAAATTTCATGACAGATAGATCTTGACCTGATGAACATTTTTACCCCATGTGAGTTTTGCTGTAATTGCTTTAGTTTTTGAGATATAAGACAAAAACAGCAGTTTACCCCTATGTTCTATTTTTAGCCATGTCGGCCATGTTGGTTTGCAGGCGGGGTCATCGGACATATTTTTTAAACTAGATACCCTAACGATGCTTATGGCCAAGTTTGGTTTCAGAGGAGAAGTTTTTGTAAAAGTTAACAGACGACGACGACGACGACGGACGACCACAGACGACGAACGCCAAGTGATGAGAAAAGCTCACTTGACCTTTCAGGTCAGGTGAGCTAATAATATGTCTCCCTTCTACAAAGGGGAGACATAATTTTATCACAGATATTATCTCTTCTATGTGGGATCAATTACAGTGAGTGTATTCGTTTTCCGAAGATAATTTTCAATAAGAGTTCAATGTGTTTAAGTTATACATTTTACTAAATTATGTTATTGGACCATAACTTTACTTGAAATGACTTAAAACTTCCAAGTTTATCTAGATAAACGATTATGTAAATCATGCACATGGAAGTTAAAGGATTATGTAAATCACGCACATGGAAGTTTTTCTACACCTTGTCAATGTGCAAGTACGGGGATTCCCGGAGTTATTTTTGGGTTGCCGAAATAACTATATATCCATTCTATTATTAAATTCTTGATCCATTTCACCGTCAATATTTTGAAATTGTGGTATATATAATTGTCAATGGAAATTTAAGCAGAGGTTTGGCAGATTGATTTTTTTATAATAAACAATTAAAATGAGTAACTGAAATGCATACAGCACGTTTCTCAGACTGAAATACAAAATGGCTGAAAGTTCAAAACATGCATAATTTAAAAGGGTCAATCCTAAAAGAATATTCGTTAACATTTATAAAGCAACATAATACTTTTTATTAATCAATAATCTTTAAAATAAAACTATGAACGTAAAAGCCTTCTATATCTGTATATACATGTATGCACTCAGTGGAAATGTAACTGGAAGCTGTATCTGCGTAGATTTGTTTTGATATATTCATCCGCCGCACGTCATGTCTTCGAAATAATGTTTGAAAATTCATTTTATTTTCTTGGAAATTTCGGTAAATAACAACAAGAGTTGACCCACAAAAATGTCTCGCCTGTCGTGTATTTCTAATGAAAGTAAATGTTATCAGACATATTGCATACAGTATTCGAAAAACAGGCCAAAACAAAAAAACTTACTATAACCACTGAACCATGAAACTGAGGTCAAGGTCAGATGACACCTGCCAGTTGGACATGTACACCTTACAATCCTTCCATACACCAAATATAGTAGACCTATTGCATACAGTATTCGAAAAACAGGCCAAAACACAAAAAACTTACTATAACCACTGAACCATGAAACTTAGGTCAAGGTCAGATGACACCTGCCAGTTGGACATGTACACCTTACAATCCTTCCATACACCAAATATAGTAGACCTATTGCATACAGTGTTCGAAAAACAGGCCAAACACAAAAACTTAACTATAACCACTGAAACAAGAAAATGAGGTCAAGGTCAGATGACACCTGCCAGTTGGACATGTACACCTTACAATCCTTCCATACACCAAATATAGTAGACCTATTGCATACAGTATTCGAAAAACAGGCCAAAACACAAAAACTTACTATAACAACTGAACCATGAAACCTAGGTCAAGGTCAGATGACATCTGCCAGTTGGACATGTACACCTTACAATCCTTTCATACACCAAATATAGTAGACCTATTGCATACAGTATTCGAAAAACAGACCAAAACACAAAGACTTAACTATAACCAATGAACCATGAAAATGAGGTCAAGGTCAAATGACACCTGTCAGTTGGACATGTACACCTTACAATCCTTCCATACACCAAATATACTAGACCTATTGCTTATAGTATCTGAGATATGGACTTGACCACCAAAACTTAACCTTGTTCACTGATCCTTGAAATTGGGTCGAGGTCAATTGAAAACTGTCTGACGGGGATGAGGACCTTGTAAGGTACGCACATACCAAATATAGTTATCCTATTACCCATAATAAGAGCGAAATTAACAATAAGAGCGAAATTAACATTACAAAAAATCTTAACTTTTTTTCAAATCAAGTAGTCACCGAACCATGAAAATGAGGTCAAGGACAATGTACATATGACAGACGGAAAATTCGTAACATAAGGCATCTATATACAAAGTATAAAGCATCCAGGTCTTCCACCTTCTAAAATATAGCTTTTAAGAAGTGAGTTAAGGCCGCCGCCGGATCACTATCCCTATGTCGAGCTTTCTGCGACTAAAGTCGCAGGCTCGACAAAAATTATGTTAATTAAAAATATTAGTTCAAATATTATCAACAAGAATAAAGTACTCGTAATTTAAACTAGAGGCTCTAAAGAGCCTGTATCGCTCACCTGCACTGAACTTTTCATCTTGAGCAGGACTAAAGATTTGGCTGCTTTTTCTATAGGGTTCTATGTTAAACTAAGTTCGGATGTGGCAGCCAAGATGGTTGACAGTCTAGGTCAATGGACACATTTCTAAAAGAGAACCATCTAAGGACCATTGCTACCAAGTCTGGTTCTTATTGGCTTAGTGGTTTCAGACAAGAAGATTTCTGAGTGAATTTCCCATAGGGTCCTATGTTAAACTAAGTTCGGCTGTATAGGCCATCTTGATTCACAGACACGAAATCAGACAATTCTAAAAGAGGACATCCTATGGACCATTGTTGCAAAGTCTGGTTCCAATTGGTCAAGTGGTTTCAGACAAGACGATTTTTCAATGAATTTTCCCATGGGGCCTTATGTTAAACTAAGTTCGGTTGTGGCAGCCATCTCAGCTGACAGTCCAGGTCATGGGACACAATTCTGAAAGAGGACCATATAAGGACCATTGTTGCAAAGTCTGGTTCCAATTGGTAAAGTGATTTCCGACAAGATTTTTCAATGAATTTTCCCAAAGGGCCCTATGTTTAATTAAGTTCGGCTGTGGCTGCCATCTTGGTTAACAGTCTGGGTCATTGGACATCATTCTGAAAGAGAACCTCATAAGAACCATTATTGCCAAGTTTGGTTGCAACTGGCCTTGTAGAAGAAGATTTTTGAAATTCATCCCCCCCCCCTTTTCTATTTTTATTAACAGCAGCCATGTCAGTTGGAAGTCGGAGATGCCAGACATAAACTTGGAAAGGGGCCACCCTAGGACCATTCCACCAAAGTTTGGTTCAAATTGGCTCAGTCGTTTCAGGGGAGTTGACGAAAAAGTAAAATTCCCATAGGCTCAATGTTAAACTAAATCCAGCCATGGAGGCCATGTTGGATGGCGTTCAGGGAAACCGAACACCACTTTTAAAAGAGGCCACCCAAAGACCATTCCACCAAAGTTTGGTTCAAATTGGCCTAATGGTCTCAGAGAAGATAACGAAAATGTTAAAATTCCCATAGGGTCAAGGTTTAACTATGTCTGACCATGGCAGCCATATTGAATGGCGCCCAGGAAAATCGAACAAAATTTTTAAAGGGGACCATCCAAGGACCATTCCACTTAAGTTTGGTTTAAATTGGTTCTGTGGTTTCAGAGGAGTTGACTAAAAAGTAAAATTCCCATAGGCTCAATGTTAAACTAAGTCCAGCTATGGCGGCCATGTTGGATGGCGTTCGGGGAAACGCAAAATAAAATTTAAAAGAGGCCACTCAAGGACCATTCCACCAAAGTTTGGTTCAAATTGGCCTAATGGTCTCAGAGAAGATAACGAAAATGTTAAAATTCTCATAGGGTCCAAGGTTGAACTATGTCGGACCATGGCAGCCATATTGTATGGAGCCCTGGAAAACCGAACATAACTTTTAAAGGGGACCATCCAAGGACCATTCCACTTTAGTTTGGTTTAAATTGATTCAGTGGTTTCAGAGGAGTTGATAAAAATGTGAAAAGTTTACGACGACGACGACAACGGACGCAAAGTGATGAGAATTGCTCACATGGCCTTTTAGGCCAGGTGAGCTAAAAAAATGCTATCATCATTGGAACTACATTTTTATGTACTAATGTCTAATCGAAAAAGCCACACTTTAGTAATGTCAGTAAACACTAGGGGCGCCACTGGGCGGAAACCACAGTTTGTTTACAGTATACTGGTCCCAGAATAGGCTGGAAAGGTTGTAAAGAAGCGGAATACAGTTTTCAAATAACATCCCCCAAAAAAGCTCCACCTGTTGTTCACTGACATTACAACACACTTTCAGTTTTGGAGGCCGATGGCATAGGAAAGATTTGCAATCTTTCCAAAAACTATTTACTAAACATGCTAAGGTAATGTTAACATTATAACACTGGAAAAAACACAAATATACATTATCAGTTATCTACATTAATAACCGGCATTGCGGTTGTACCCCTCCCCCCAAACACTTCTGTGCAGTCCGAGGCTGAAGGCTGTACAGTGGTGCTGAAAGATGGTACAATCTCAATACTCATGGCTACGAATCTAGATAACGGATTTATCTCTGGTTTGGCCTTATAACTTTTCTATGGTAGAAATATATGTTCGTCGGACGAAAAGCAAAGAAAAATGCGACATCAATTTCATTATGCATTTAAACAGATTTCATAGATATTAAATATAGACGGGGCATTGGTTTTAATCAACGTCATGTTATCAACAGCCGACTTTTATTCTAAGCTGGGGATAAATATACATGTTTATATATATATATATATATATATATATATATATATATATATATATATATATATATATATACATACATACATATAGGGCAATGATATGTTTTCCGTAAGAAGTGTCCTTTTCCCTTATATATTGTAATAATGAAGTATTGGGAATAACAGATTCTTGAATTTTTTGTCAAGTAGTCGGAGTTAGAAATTGGAATGATTGCGAAATTTTAAGCGCATATTGAGTTTTCAGCTTTCTCTCTTGAAGAATCCTACACGACCGATAAAGAATGCACCTTGTGTTGAAATATTTCACAAAAAATGATTCAGAATTTAAAGACATAACTTACGTTTCATCTTTTATCTTTACGATAAACGATATATTTTAGGTTTGTATCTTAGCCTGCGTCACCCACCCATCCAAAAATTTGAGGTACACAATTCAGTGTGTATCAATTAAACACCAAAAAGATTTGAAATTTAAAATTTTACTAACTATATTGAATAAACATGTACATGTACTCTAAACATCATGAAGAGAAAAGATTAAATAAAAAAAATTTGGACAACACACTGGACATCTTTTTAAAACTAAGGTGCTTATCGTCTAAGTTTATGACATGAAACGTTTCAGAAACTAAAAGAATAACTCATATTACATAACCTAGGTACACTACACAATGTGAATTGCAAATGAATTTAACATCTTTGAAAAAAATTACAAGAGGCCCATGATCTGTGTTTGTATTATAAACTGAACAGATGTACCTCCCAATACATTCATTTACAGTTAATTAGGAAATTTAGGAAAAAAAACATAGTATGATCTGGTTTTAAAAGGATTTTCATTTCATCTTGTCAAATTAACAAGAGTGTTTGTTTGTTTAGTTAGGATTTTACGCCGTTTTCAGCACATTTGGCTATTTCGCGGTGGTCAGTTTTTATTGGTGGAGTTCCCTGAGAGAACCAACAACCTTCGGTAGGAAAACTGGAAATTCTTGTCAATTAAGATCAAAGTTGAACACACTAAATAAGAATGGACACACTACATGTCTCGCCTAATTATATGCACATGGACACAGAATAATGATTATCTGATGCCCGAAATTTTGCAAGTCAAAGGAAAATGCGTTAAAAGAAATTGACGTCAAGGTCAAAAGGCATGTGTCATGCCAACATGTATCCTCTAAGAACTATTGACCAAATATGGTGGGTCTAGGTATCAAAGTTGCTGAGAAATGGACTTAATCTAGAAAATGTGACAAAGTCACTCAAGCATGTAATGGAGGTCAAAGTCCAGAGATAGGTGTCAGACTTGCATGTACCCACTAAGAACTATCTACAGACCAAACACAGATGGGTCTAGGTATTACAGTTGCTGACAAAAGGACAATAAATTTGGATGAAAGTCACTCAACCATGAAATTGAGGTCAAGGTCTAGAGACAAGTGTCACACTGGCATGTATCCACCAAGAACTATTAATAGATTAAAAACAGTGGGTATAGGTATTACAGTTTCTGAGAAATGGACTTACCCACGAAAAAGTGACAAAGTCCTCAAGCATGAAATTTAGGTCAAGGTCCCAAGCTAGGTATCAGACTGGTATGTACCCACTTAGAACTATCTATATTGTTTGGCCTAGGTATTACAGTTGCTGAGAAATGGATTAAACCACGAAACTTGGACGCAGATTTATGAAGTCAATGAACCATGAAAATGAGGCCAGGGTTACAAGTATACTGTGGCAAACCTTATACCATAAGCTATCTTGACTATAAATCTTAATTGTAGGTATTACACGTGCAAAGTTATTAAAGTTTCAAAAAGTTTATGCCGCCGCCACCGTATCATATTTACAAAATTTGACTTTACAATGTCTGGTACAGATAAGAATTAAATTCATGTTGACCATACACATGTAGTGCTGGATATCTACATGCATTATAACATTATATAACTAAAGTATTTACGGTACCTATCAGAATCTCTGGGACCATTTCCTGATGTAAATCCTGGGTCGGCAATTGTTCACTTGGTAATGTCCCTGTAAACAAATGTTCTTGTTCTGTCAGCTTACTAGGTCATTCTTATTAAACATATGTAGTTTATTTGAATGCGTTACCTTACTTCAAAAATGCAAACAATACCTGCCAAAGTATTACGTGAAAGGTCAAAAACATTCAAATTTAAGGAACTGGTGTCTTGTAAAAAAGTAAACCTTTAAGAAAATTATGTAAATCTATCAATGATTGTTTTTGTACTCCTAATTGGCCTGTTGTATCTAATAACCCTCCCATGCATGGACTCTGTATATATAAACACACACACATACATTGTGTTGTTATTTTGTTATGTCTTATAAGATGTTCTTCTCTGTATAAATGTTAGTATTGGCTGTATGAGAATAAAGAATTGTATGAACACGAAAAAGAAAATCACAAAAATATGTTCTCAGGGGTCGAGTTGGCAGTTTTAAAGACAGATAATTTTCATTAGAAATGATTTTTTTATGGCAAGCCTAATAAAACATCGATGTTGATGTTAAACCGGTGGTGACATGACCATCTTTGCTGATTGGAAATTTTATTATATTATGCTTTTAAACACCTGTTAAATGTGTTAAAAGCATGCATAGTTATTTTCATGACAATAAAAATTTTGGTAATTTAAATATTACAAATGTACCTTAATTGTTTATAAATTGAATTGTCCTCAGAGGGGGGGGGGGGGGGTCAATCAATTGAGCAGTACAGTGTAAACGAACTCAGCATATTCGAGTTATTGATTATATGTTTGTTTACAGTTGAAACACCTGCTATGTTTATTAGCCTGATGTAAACTGTCCAATTATCAATTATCATAGATAATTGACAACTGATGTCTCTTAGTCACCATTTTAAAAAAAATTCACATTAAAAAAAAATATTGAAAAAATTTTATTGCTATAAATATCGCCAACTATAAAATTCTGTAGCCAGATTGAATAAAAAATGGCATTTTGCGACATTGGTGAAGCACAGTGCGGTCCCTGATTCTAAATAAAGCTCCATGTATCCACTGTAATACTCAATCATGATGTAAATAAAATTATATAATTCACATTTGCGTTTCAGTGCCTTTTATAAATGATAACTATAATTAATAACATAATCTTTTAAAAATTGCATTGATCACATTGATGATAGGGTCTAAAAATGTGTGAGTCTTCCAAGGAAGACATGTGTCGCCTACGGCCGTCAATTTTTACCCCAAAAAATTTTAAATTTTCTAAAAATGAAACATATATACACACCTGTGCATTAAGGCTAATGGACAGAGAAAGTTTCATCAATTCCTTTGAGCGGTTATGGAGTAATTGAGGATAGAAGTTTTGACCCCCTCCTTTTTTTGAAAAATGTCAATTTTTACAACAAAAAAAATTAAAATTTTCTAAAAATGAAAATGCACACCTGTGCATTAAGGTTAATGCTCAGAGAAAGTTTCATCAAATTCCTTTGAGCGGATTGAGGATAGAAGAAAAGTGTGACGACACAAGACAACAGACGCAAGACGACAGATAGTGATCCCTATGTGTCGACAATGTGTTCCGCAGGCGACACAATGACGGTTTTCCCAAATTCATAAATCATGTAATCCTAATAGTTAATAACAGTGTTTCTTACACAATAGGTCTATTTTTTATATGCAGAATTTGATGGTCTTGGTCACAAACTTCATTAAATGATTTTATGTGGAGGTTTTGAAATCCACATCAAATCATGTAGTAATTTAAATAAGGATCTCAGTAATGCTGATAAGTTATCTACAGAATGGCAATAAAAAAGTACAGAAGATCAATATGAACAATACTTTTTTTGCATGTTACCTCCAGAATAAGAAGCAGATTTTTGTTTGTTTTGTTTTCAATAAATGTCAATAAATGCCTCAAACAAATTGAATAGCTATGATTTTTACTTTTCAGATATAATGTTCTGATGAAGAATAAAGAGTTTGAAGGTAGTGTATGTACTTCATGCCTTTCCGATTTACCTGATGAACACAATGGTTTCCCTTTTGGTTCCTCTAGATCTTCTGACCTTATATTTCCTGCAAATAAACAATTTGAAAATTTATGCAGGACGTTACAGCTAAAAAGCAGCAGAACAATACAGAAAACTGCACAAGATAATCTACAACTATGTTTTGTGAGAAAACAGATTAAGGCGACATTCAAAAGGACAAACCCAGGAATACATAATATACCAGATCAAATTTGATTTCAATACATGTATATACTGCAGTTTTGTTAATTAGTAAATTTATATTTGCTCAACTTCATATAATTGGTATCTAACAATACATCTGTCTGTTCCTGCTTACTTTAGTCTTGACATAGGGAACATCAATTTAATATTTTGGGAATATGTTTGGCAAAAAATGGAATTCTTTTAAAATCCCTAGAATCAAAAAGCTGTAAATTTTGAAAATAAGGAGTGCAAGCAGAAGTAACGAAATGCAGTAGATAAAATTTTTATACTTGCTAATAAAAAATTAATTCCAGACAACTTATGATATACATTAATATATTGTATTAAAACTTACATTTAATTTTTACAACAATGGATAAAGATATCTTAACTAATTCTTTTCCAGCTTGTCAATAATACTAATAGGGATTTAAAGTTAAAAGGCAACTTGTGCCAAGGAAGGAAATTTGCAGAAAAACTCCTGGCTCTAAAATGTTTTCAGCTTTTACCATTTCCAATATTTTGCCCCATGAGGCTACTTCTATATCTGACATGACAAAAGTTAAAAAAAAATATATAGCTATGCCATTTTTATTGTATTTATCATGCGACAGCATTTGTAAAAAAACATTATAAAAATAGGATAAAAAAAATAAAACCTTTCTGAAATGGGGGCATGACCTTTGTCAGGCCCTATATGTCTAAAATGATAAGACACAAGGAAAACACAGCGATGTTTCCAATTTTCACCAGGGAACATAAACAAATTAAGAACCATGAACAAAATAGCATACAATATTAAACTAGAGGCTCAGAGGGCTAAGCCTGTATTGCTCACCTGGCAGAAAAAGAATTACCCATGGCAGCCATGTTTGTCGCATGATCTGTGACAGAATGAGAAAACTTTGTAAAAAAACCTCTCACAGATACTTCTTTTCAAGTTTCGTTTCATTTGGCCGAGCAGTTTCAGGGAAGATTTCTTTAAATCAGCCAATCAGAAACAAGTATTGTCCATGACAGACATGCTTGTCGTCCAATCAGGATAAAAAAAATCATTTCATAAAACACTTTCCATAGATGCTTCCTGTCTGACAGTTTGGTCGATAGTTTTGGCCAAGTAGTTCCAGAAAAACCTCCCAAGATGTTTCCTGTCAAGTTTCGTTCCATTTGGCCAAGCGACTTCAAAGAATAAGATTGATTTATATCAGCCAATCAAATAAAAGAACTGCCCATGGCGTCCATATATGTAGTCCAATCGAGACGAAACGAGGAAATTTTATAAAGGATCTCCCATAGCTTCTTGTCAAGTTTCGTCCATTTGGCCCTTTGGTTTCAGAGAACATTTTTTTATATCAGCCAATTAGAAACAACAACCACCCATATTTGTTGTCCGATCGGGACAAAATGAGGATATTTTGTAAAGAGCCTCCCATAGATGCTTTCCTGTCGGGTTTCATTCCATTTGGCCCAGCAGTTCAAGAGAAAAATTTTTTTAATCAACCAATGAGAAACAAGATTTGCCCATGACAGCCATGTTTGTTGCCCAATCTGGACGAAATGAGGAAACTTTGTAAAAAACCTCCCATATAGTTTTCTGTCAAGTTTAGTTCCATTTTGCCAAGCGATTTCAGAGAAGAAGATTTTTTTATATCAGCCAATCAGAAACAAGAACTGCCCATTGCGGCCATATTTGCAGTCCGATTGGAACGAATGAGTAAACTTTATAAAGGACTCCCAATATATGTTTCCTGTCAAGTTCTGTTCCACTTGGCCAAGCAAGCAGTTAAGAGAATATTTTTTAAAACTCAGCCAAAAACAGAAACAACAATTGCGCCTGGAGGCCATGTTTGTTGTCCGATCAAGACGAAATGAGCAAATTTTTATTTGTAGTCAGATCGGAAAGAAATGAGGAAACTTTATAAAGGACCCCCCAATATATGTTTCCTGTCAAGTTTTGTTCAATTTGGCCAAGCAGTTACAGAGGAGATTTTTGAAAACCAATCAGAAACAACAATTGCCCATGGTGGCCGTGCTCATTGTCTGATCAAGATGAAATGAGCAAATTTTATAAAAGACCTTATACAGATGCTTCCTGCCAAGTTTAAATCTATTTTGACCCAGTGGTTTCAAAGAAGAAGATTAAAATGTGAAAAGTTAACAGATGGACAGACAACAAACACCAAGTGATGACAAAATCTCACATGGCTTTGGCCAATGAGCTAAAAAGTAACACCAAAATTTAAAAACTCTTATTGACCATATAAAAATTACAAGGGGCCAGATCCCCCAAAATTATTCCCACCTTGTATTATGGGGGACCATTCTTCAAAAAGATAAGGATATGTTGAAGTTGACAATAGAACAAAAGTAAATGAGCAGAAACCTTAATGTATACGACAAGTTCATACCATTATAAGATCGCACATAATTGCAGTTGTTTATAAAGCAAGAGAAACTGTGCTTTCCCAGGCTTTCTTCATTTTGGAGATTACTAACTTTAGGGTGTTAAGTAATTATCTAAATGCTAACACCTTACAGCAAGATAAAGACTATGCCTAATTATCCATTACCACTAACTGTCTCGGATAAAGTGAAGAATAAGAACTAGATTCTGGTACAACCAGAATTGTGCAATGCTGGTAGAAAAATTCATTCCAGAATTGTTACCAGAATTTTCCAGCATTGCAGATACTGGAAGATGCTGGAAAATTCTGGTAAACCAGCATTGTAACAAATTTTCACAGAACATCATGAATCACCCAGAATTTACCAGAATTGCAGATTCTGGACAATGCTGGAAGATTCTGGTTAAACCAGCATTGCAGATTCTGGAGAATGCTGGAAGATTCTGGTTATACCAGAATTGCAGATTCTGGAGAATGCTGGAAGATTCTGGTTATACCAGAATTGCAGATTCTGGACAATGCTGGAAGATTCTGGTTAAACCAGCATTGCAGATTCTGGAGAATGCTGGAAGATTCAAGTTATACAAATGTACCAGAATTGCAGACACTGCTCATGAAATTGCAAATTTGTGGCTTTGTGACCATTTTGAAAAAAATAATGTGAAAATTTGGTATGTTTATATCTGTAAATTATATTTGTTCAGCATCTACCTTGTTTAAAGAAACTTTAAACCACAAAAAGAAGAATATATGCTTAATCATTTTTATTAAATTTGAGATTCTTTACCTTGACATGTTGAAAAATTTAATAATTGGTCAACTCATGAATTACGAAATCTAGGTTGTAGCTTGATAAAAGATATGAAAACACCTTTAGAGTTGTTTGTTATAATCAAAAGACGGCTAAAATATCAAGAATCAATACATTCTGCTGAATAGGAGCGGTACCAGAATCTAGTTCTTATTCTTCACTTTATCCAACTGTCTCTGCTATATAAATGTAGGAAAACCGAGTAGAGTTTACAAATATCTGTACTGGTAACAAATTGTTTTGATATCAGAACACAAATTACAAATGTGAAACTTACTTTTGAATAAAGAGTCAAATACAATTTGTATCTCTGGATAACGAAGTAGAACAACACCTAGAAAAGAAAACACCAACTTTTTACTTAAATTACGTTACATTTCTAAACACAAGATGAGTGGTAGTTATATACTTGAAGCATGCTTATATTTCAAGTATTTACACAACAGGCATACCAGGATCACTGTTAAAATTGGCGGTTATCGTGAAATGAACGAAGCATGCCTGAGGCCTGGTGACTACAATAATCTTCATGTTTTGACTAAACAGTCTTACCTTTTTTAATTACCCGTATATTCTGTTGTTACCTACTGGTTTTGAGGGGGGTTACATATATATACATGGTTTGAGATCTCACAAAACATTTTTTTTGCACCTGTCCCAAGTCAGGAACCTCTACCCTTTGTTAGTCTTGTGTGTTTTTTAATTTTTGTTTAGGGGCCAGCTGAAGCCCGCTTCCGGGTGAGGGATTTTCTCGCTTCGTTGAAGACCCATTGGTAGCCTTGAGCTGTTTTCTGCTCTTTGATTGGGTTGTTGTCTCTGACACATTCCCTTTTTCCATTCTCTATTCTATGTAGCAATTTTATGGGTTTATCCAGTAAATTATTTTCTATTCTCCCACTTTTGATGCACAAGATGCATGTAATACTATGCATATTTAGCTGATTAAAAACTCACCTGTGCTCAGAAATGGTTGAAAGCTGACAAATTGAGGATGTAACTGTATGATTTTTAACGGGCGGGGGAACATGCCTAATATAAATTGGATGATTTGGGGTATCCTAATCCATTGGGGTAAAAAAGAAAAGAAAAAAATATGATACAAAAAATGAAATCGTTGATCATCGTATATGTGTGAAAAAAAACCAAATGATAACAGTCGCTTCTACATGTAGAAAGTGCTCCCTTAAATGTTCTTGGGTGAAGCAAATCTGAACTTTTGGGTTTCCTGTGACATTACATGTACATTCTCTTTAAGATCAGCATGTACTATAATTTTTCATGGCTAAATTTTATTGTCCTTCTGCAAAAGCCTGATATTTTTACTTTAAATTCTTCAGACATTATTTTCTAAAGTGCTGTAAATGTACTTCAAAAGCAGATGTCAGTCATGTCCGTTCTTGCTGTATCAATTTTTTTGTTATTTACAACTACTTTTTATCATTAAATACATGAAACAGTCTATGATTAAAAAAAATAACTGAGAAGTAAAATGGTTAAATAATTGTATACAAACTAAAGAAGAATATTTTAAAAATAAAATAGAATTTTTTTAAAATGAAAATCAATCAGATATGATATAAAAAATAACAGCTGATGTCCTTGAAAATTATTTAAGTGATATAACATCCAATACCACTATCACCAGAGCCTGCTATTTTATCTACCTACTGGTAAACGTTTGCGTATAAATGGATAAGCTTTCATCTGTGCATAATTTGCTTTATAACAGATAGTGTACCTGAACAAAACGAAAGAACAAAACACTGGCTTCTAGTATTTTAATTTCATTTTTTTCTCTAAAACACTAGAAGATACCGGACAATACTGTTTGAGTCTTCAAAATACTGTTAAATGCTGGTAATGCTTAGTTATAGATACTAAATGATACTTGAAAATAGTGGTATTACCAGAGTTACAGATACTGGAAGACACTGGTAATACAAGAATTACCGATATTGGAAGATACTGGAAAAATTCAGTAAGACCAGTGACATAGATTTTGACCTACAGTGTAGATCGAGGCTGACCTGGCTTACATTAGCCCATTTGAAAATTTAATTTCCTTTTTATCCAGGTCTGTTAAACACTAAATGTCTAAGTAACTGCAGCCATTGGGTGAGAAGATGGATCTCAATCAAAACTATCATTTGTATAGGGTATTGCTGTCATTAACATTGGAATGATTATTTCAGAAAATGTATTTTGTAAGAACCAACGACATAAGAAGTCGAAATTGTTGTTGCTTTATCGTATAATTCAGTTCTCCTAAGATGTACAATCTATAATACTAGTACATGTAATTCCAGTATTATATTCCTTAGAATCATCTCCCAGTATTCTAAATTTTGCTGAAATTCCTAGCATTAAAAACTATGAAATACTGGAATGAAGTATTAAATATAGTCCCCCTCTTATAAGACCACCTAAGGGACACCATGAAAGTAGTCTCATAATGGGGGTGGTCTTTCTTGAGGGGATAGCTCTGAAGTACGGCAATTTGTAGTGTCAAATTAACAACTAATATTTACTTGTAGATGTGTATCTTTGGTTTCAGAATGATGTGTAGCCATTTAACAAAAAAGATGCATGGAAACTGATAAAGACTTGATATGTCACTTTAATCAATAAAATATTTGTATCATTAAAACATTTATTAAATAAAAAAAATATTAAAATGTTCAATTGTCTTGTCATTATATTGCAATAAATGGCATCAAATTTATTTTATTGTTAAAACACCACAAAAGATTAAAAATGTCCAGACTTAATTATTTTCCGTCCTCCATCAACGTTTTATTGTTAAAACACCACAAAACATTAAAAATGTCCAGTCTTAATTATTTTCCGTCCTCCATCAACACCGTTCTCCCACTGATTTAATATCTCCGTTTTGTTGCTTATGATTGACTGAATTTGTGTCTTCCCCACGTCGTAATTGGACACTATCAATCTCGCACTGTCACCTTTTTTGTTCAGCCTGATCACTTTTATTTTTTCATCGAGTGTCAAAATTTTCCTTTTTCTAGACGACATCGTATTTTAGATACTGAACACTGTTACTGGTCCCTAAAACTGGTTGATTTTTTTCTACGACTTACAAACATCCAAATAACCACGGGATTATAAAAGATATTATCGTATTTCCCCATGACTATATCGACCTGCTGAGGCCTTCACAATTTCCCGTATTTCGGCACTGTGACGTCGTAAAGAATTGACCCGACCCTAATATGAGCTGACCCGAATATATCAGCGACGTCATAATGTTTGACCAAACGTTGACCTGAATATATCAGGAAAACATCCGGTTATAGGCAGATGGCCATTGAAAAGTAAGAAATTCCATTAAGATTGCTAGTTTACAATACGATAAATTTATCATCAAGTTTTCTCCAAACAAATAATGTAAAATATAAGCCGCTCGACACAATATGAAGCTTTTTAGCTCGTTCGCTATGCTCACTCACCAAAAAAGTTCACATTGTGTCTCTCGGCTGATATTTTATGATATACGTTTGCAGAAAACCTGATAATATGTACATATCAGACCTTCCGGTTTCTCTCAAAATTAAGATCGATCATTCTTTGGCTGTATCAGAGGGGTTTGTATTAATTTTTGGCCACAAAACGGTGGTCGCTGGTCGCGTTGGAGGGGTGGTTGTTCACGAGAGGTCATTTTCTTAAACCAGAGGCTCTCAAGAGCCTGTGTCGCTCACCTGTATCTACTGTGGTTTTTGAAATCATGTAAAATAAGGTTAAAATCATAATGAAAAGCAGTAATAAATTGCTTCGCTGAGCGTAGCTGGATACGACCGCAGAGGTCCAACCCTGAACAGTTGCAGTAGTACATTAAAGTAAATAAGTTCAAAGGGGCGTAACTCCTAGAAAAAAAACTGAATCGCAATTTCCTGTCGATATGCACAACTACATATAGTATGTCCTTATTATCTAAAAAGGTTTCGTGAAATTCTGTTGTGTGGTTTCAGAGGAGTTGCGATGACAAACTGTTGCAGTAGTACATTAAAGTAAATAAGTTCAAAGGGGCGTAACTCCTAGAAAAAAAATTGAATCGCAATTTCCTGTCGATATGCACAACTACATAGTATGTCCTTATTATCTAAAAAGGTTTCGTGAAATTCTGTTGTGTGGTTTGAGAGGAGTTGCGATGCCAAGAAACAGGACTGACGGACTGATGGACGGATGGACAGACGGACAGACAGACTGGTCAAAAACATTATACCCCCTGCAACCCGTTGCGTGGGGTATAAAAAATTCTTTCCCTCAAGATATGGTCACAATCCCTATTCAAATTATTCATGGAGTTTGCAAACATAATTACCCATTTAAATACATCATAAAAGTCTTAAAATAGAAAATGACATATGGCTAAAATTAATATTAATTAATAGTTACTTCTAAAAATAAATTGACAGCTATAAATCACCTCCAGACAATCTACATTTCTATATACATAATTTACAAGTAGTGTAAGGGAGATAATCGAATCATACACAATATTTTAACTTAAATGTGATTACCTCCCTTACACCAAGATAATAACCAAAAACTGCAAAATTTACTAAAATTTACCAATTCAGGGACAGCAACCCCACAATGGGTTGTCTGATTCATCTGAAATTTTCAGGGCAGATAGATCTTAACCTGATGAACATTTTTACCCAAGTCAAATTTATTCTAAATACTTTAATTTCAGATATACAAGCCAAAAATTTACCCCCTATGTTCTATTTTTAGCCATGGCAGCCATGTTGATTGGCAGGCAGGGTGGTTGGACATATTTTTTAAACTAGATACCCCAATGATGATTGTGGCCAAGTTTGGTTACATTTGGCCTGGTAGTTTCAGAGGAGAAGATTTTTGTAAAAGATAACAGACGACGACGACGGACGCCAAGTGATGAGAAAAGCTCACTTGACCTTTCAGGTCAGGTGAGCTAAAAAAGGAGTTGGGGATTTTAGTTTATGGTCGTAAAAGAGTGGTCGTTCGAGAGGGGGGTCGTTAAACAGGGGGACTACTGTACTCAAATTGCTAGTATAGTAAATTTTACAATACTGGAATACTAATATTTTAAATATTTCAACACTAAATTTTCTAGCATTATAAAGTATAAAATACCAGCTAGTATAGAAAACTAGTATTGCAATAATTTACAATACTGGAAATTTCTATAATTGTTCCATTATTATAACATTTAAAATACTGGAATTACTAGTATTATTATCAATTTGTCAAGACTGGAATTATCAGTATTCACTTCCACAATTATTTAAAAGTTTAAACACTGGAATTACCAGTATTGTACAATCTACAATACTGGAATTCCAGTAAAGTTAATTTTACAATACCGGGAATACTAGCTAGAGCATTACAATGGTGAAAATTGTAGAAATCTCAGCATTTTTCATTCCACAATATTTGAACTACTAGTAATGTTTGACAATCACGAATACTGGAATTACCAGTATTATGCCCACAATACTGACACAATAGTCTAGTTAAACTGTTATCATGTTTACTTTCTTCACTTTATCCGTTTCTGGGCATTATAGTCGATAAAATCTGCAAGCCATTTTAACCATTGCTGGAAATATTAACATATATTTGTAATACCTGTCACAATCACAGCAATCACAGCAAAAAAAACCATAATCACCAGTATAGGATAAATTCTTGTTATTTCTGAAAAATAGTAAATTCATTTTACACAATTCCCATCATTATTATTTGATTTATATTTGAATTATAATTATTTATTTATAAAACTTTAACATGAATTCAAAATTAAATACTTTTTAATATTTTTTTTAAGATTTGAAGAAAATGGAACGTTTTTCTTGAAATGTTTTATGTTTGTTTGTTTAGTTGGGGTTTTACGCCGTTTTCAGCACATTTGGCTATTTTGCGGCAATCCTTGTCAATTTAGATCGGAGTCGAACACACCCCGCCACAGGTGAGATTCGAACTCACAACCTCAGTGTTGACAGGCTAGTGATCATTAGTAGTCATGACAAACTACCTAGGCCACTTGGCCACCGAGGCCCCGAAATGTTTTATGCAATAGTAACATAATTAATAATTTTCTTTTTTTTATTAATATTTTTAAGTCATACAGAAAACACATTGCACATTGATCTTAAGCTACGTTCACACTGCCAATCAGATCTGACAACTTGATCAAGCCCGATCTGGATCGGAAGACTGGTCTGACTCGTTCGACAAGAATATTGGGGGGGGGGGGTCTACCTTGCTTGGCATTGCTCGGACTTTCTACCCGACAATTTTTGACATGAAAAAAAAATTTGAGTAGGGATCGGGTATTCGTCTAGTAGCACTCAAATTGGTCGAGAAAGGATCGTATAGAGATCGAGTTTTGTTGGGATACAAATACATTACTGATCAGTGCTCGATCATCTCGACCTTTATTCGACCAATACCCGTTCGCTTCCCAATGGTCAAGTAGAGATCGAGAAGTGATCAAGTGTGGTTGAGTAGAGATCGGGTATTGGTCGAGTTGGTATTGGAATCAAATATAATAATAGTCGCAGTGATCGTGAAGCGATTGGCATTGGTCATAAATTGTTTTGCCAAATTAGCATCTCAAATTTCTGGTGGCCATCTTGTATGGCAGATTAATTGTGCATATTTTCCTCGATTTCATTCATATTTATACGTATCGGATATATTTCTGAAAGAGTACCATCTAAGGACCATTGCTGCCAATTTTTGTTTCAACTGACCCAGTGGTTTCATAGGAAAATACGTTTACAAAATGGACAACAGACACCACGTCGCTCGCGTGGTCCTTTTGGCAAGGTGATCTAATAAAACCTTTCTATTTCATGCAGAATTTAAAATCAACCATGATTTACTAGACATTTGTTTTAGGGAAAAGCTGTTCAGACAACCTTAACATCATTTACCTGCTTTCTTCCTTGTTGGTATTTCAAAAAGTTGAATGCTAACTAATTCATTCATCCTGAAAAAAGAGAAAAAGATATTATAAAATATCAACCCAGATCTGTTTTTCAAAATTTAATTTCAAATGACAGGAAAAGGGTCAAAATAAAGAAACATATTGTCACATATGAGACTTTCATATAACTTAGATATCAGTGATTATTCTCCATTTAATTCTTGTGTTGTGTATATTGATGAATGATACGACAAATTCTGAATGATACATGTGCCATTTTTTTCACATTTGCAATATTATGGGATACTGTTTCATTAACACAAGCTACTTACAAAATGTAACTTTTTTATATATAGATAATCAAACTGAATCAACACACATTTTTATATATCACTCTACAAGATCAACTTTCCATATTTTCCCAGTTTCATTCACAAATGTTTTTTTTTACTTACTACATATTGAAAAAATACACAAGTAGATTTCTTTCCAAGTATCAAATGTAAATACGGCATATAAAATACTCAACATACTGGTAAAGAAATAAACTAATACAACAAAAAGACTGTATTTAAGGAAAAGCCAGTTGTTTTTTTTTTGTTCGCGAGTTGGAGTTGGAAAGTAATTCGAAATACCTCTCAATACACAAGTTTATGTTGATGACTTACCCCTCATCAAATATTAAGGGGCACTTAAATTTCTCTTTCCATTCTGTAGTTAAAACACACTGATACTCTGAAATGATGGTTGAGTACTATTATAACACAATCAATGAGGGAAAACGAAAGAAAGGATCACACAATTATACGCCCCGTCTGCTTAAATACATTTTGTCGCACAAAGTATTACAGTATAAACCATGATTGTGCTGACAAGTTTTATGCAAGTTGTTGCAAATCTATTTTTATTAAAATTACAAACTTACCAGTATATTGAATGCAAAACGTCGCTTTATCAGTAGAGCATTCAGACATTTGAACCACGTATAATATAATTCCTTTGAGGCATTCAAAATTTGTATGCCTGAAATTAATTTGTATGTCTTTGTTTATTTGGATATATGGTATGTAAAGTTAAACTCAGTTTTCACGTGACCTCTACAGAGGAATAAACCTCTCGCGTCACATATTCTCTGTTGACGAAATCATCCTCTATCATTTAATTCCTCCCATTAAAAATTGATGAGCGGGACATTGGATACTGAATATGTGTCTAAATTGGCATTGCTTATAGAGGATCAAACCTTATTTGCAACAAACCAGACTATGTTCCACATAAGTAGACTTTATGAAGTGAATTTTCCAACACGGTCCAATATTTGGCATTGATGACGTCTTGGTCATAAGATCAATATCAATGCTGCCAATCTCGACTCCTTTTTTCTCAATTAGCATTTCATATTTTATCAGACACAATTCTAAAAGAAGACTAAGGATGTTCATGGCATGTCTGGTTTCAATTGGCCAAGTGGTTTCAGATAAGATTTTTAAATGAATTGGTTTGCGGTCAGGGTAATCAGACACATTTATGAAAGAGGATCAACTGAGGACCAATGATGCTAAGTCTTGTTCTGAATAACCTCCCATTGATACAATCTTGCCATGTAGTGTTACAGGATAAGATTTTAAAAATTCATCCCCAATTATTTTTTGTTTTTAGTAACAGCACCCATGTTGATTTTAATTGCCAGACGCCAGACACACTTTTGGAAAGGGGCACCCAGAGACTATTCCACCAAAGTTTCACCCCAATGGGCCCAGTGGTTTCAGAGGAGAAGGTCTTTAAAGGAAAGTTAATAATGACCAATAACAGATGCAAGTCATGGCAATAGCTCAAAAGACCTTTTTGGCCAGATGAGTTGAAAAGTAGCATAAAAATATCCTACATCAAAATGTTTAATATATAACACTACTGAACTGGTTTGGAGAATCAATTTAACATATTCAATGAAAATGCCTAGTTTTAAATTGAATGATTACAAATGTAGGACAATTACTTGCCTGACGAAAACTATTTGATTTTTTCATGACAATATAAGTGCCCCATTATGATTCATTAATAACAAATTGTCAATTAATATAATCTAATAATTCATCATTGGAAAAAAATGACCCTTTCATATATACCCAATCTTATAATATCTTTATTTCTATTATACATATACCTGGAGTAAAAATATAACCAATACCACAAGATTTGATGTAACAGGAACAATCTTCTTTTGAAGGGTTACACAAACAAGGATCTTTGGGTTTTACTATATAATCATAACTTCTTGTATAATCACAGCGACACAATCTGTCAGACTTGTCCGTTCCATTATCTGCTATAACTTGCCCTTTCTCCTGACAAGATGATTTTTGAAACCGACATCGTTCACTACCATTTGTCCAGAACTTAAAAGGTTGATATTGGTCGTCCATGTCTTTGCTACAAGGCACATGATTTAGACCGCCAGCATAATGGATTTTGTATCCTTAAAGCAAATTTATAGTGGCTTAATATATGCAAATAAGAGGAATATTCTATTAAAATGTAAAAGATATCCATTGAAGTGGGGTTGTCTGTACCGAAATTATTTTATAGAAACACATACAATCTATGCTTACTATTTGGATCATGAGCATATGACATGGTCTTGTTAATGGAGAGCGGGTTCGATGGAAAACATAAAAGTTTCATACCGAAAAGAATAAAACAATAGGATAGGGAAAAGTTGACTTTAGCAGGATTTTTAGGCGTGTATTCCTCACAATGTTTAAGTGTATATTTTTTGGACACGAGCGCAAATTAAGAACTGATTCTAGTTTTTCTTGGCAGAAATAATAATTTGTGTTTGTCTTGTTATCTTGGTTTAATCTGATCTTTCAGAAATTAACGCGCTACCCATCAGTCAAAATGTGAACAGAAATGCCCGACCAAAATACCAATTATGAACAAATTCATCAAGAGATGAATGACCAATACCTTGTACAAGGTCACGAAAGGAGTTAATAACTCTTGGAAAAATCGATCAACGATGAAATCGACATAATGTGCATTATGTTTGAAGGTCAAATAAACAGATGAATGACTTTTTGCCAAAACAGGTCAATTAGGCAAAACAGATATGAAAAGGGCAATAGTCATAGCAAAAATCTATGGAAAGCCAACGGGGTCAAAATTCTTAATTCGTAAATTGTCAATTTGTAACTTGTAACTGTGTAATTTCTAAATTCTTAATTCGTAAATTGTCAATTTGTAACTTGTAACTGTATAATTTCTAAATTCTTAATTCGTAAATTGTCAATTTGTAACTTGTAACTGTGTAATTTCAAAATTCCGTAAATTGTCAATTTGATACTTGTAACTGTGTAATTTCAAAATTCGTATATTGATGTTTTGTAACTTGAAACATGTCGATTCGTTAAATGTCGATTCGTTAAATGTCATCGTTGTATTATTCTAACGATCATTATGACGACAGATGGCGCTCGGTTTTCTTGTTTTCTGAAGACGACAGGTAGCGCTGCGTTCGAGCATTACTGGAAAACCCAGTTAATAAATGGTTTCTATTAATCCTAAAATGCGATTATTGGAACATTTGATTCTGACTGAGGGGAAGGGCTGACAATGTATATATATTAATTTACATGCCTACTAAATTTAACTGATCAAGAATTAATTGCCGCCACCCCGATTTTTCGTCCTATATAAATTTTCAAAATGTGTTGCAGACAAAACACACACAGGGTGTTCTCCAAAAATTCCTGATTTCCTCCCTCTCAACTACGGCTTCACTCCCCCTAGTCCCGGGATCCCGCCTGCAATAATTTTTTTAAAGTTATCATGGGACATTTTCTATTGATATTCAGAAATTTAAGGGGACATTCTTTAACAATCTCTGTAAAATATTCTGATTTTAATGTGGCATTTTCAACTTGAATATGAAAATTGGTGCATGACCCTTTCTAATCCTAATCACTGTGTTTTGACATGTATTCTTAGGGATACCTTCAAAATAAGACAGATGACTTTGCATTGCGGAACAATGGGGATATATAATAATCAATGAAGGGCTGTATGGCAACATCCACAGGAGTCTGAAATTGTATCAATCAAACTTGAAAATATTTGAAATGTTAAGTCAAGGAAGCGTTCCTTGACATTTCATCATTCATGTTTGATTGATAAAATTGCAGATTCCTGTGTTGCTGCGCAACAAGTTACGTGGATTGTGTTTGAAAGCCATTCGCGTTAACAAATTTATGGTATTTGCGGGGACTTCATTTTTGGGTCCAAATAAATCATCAAAAATACATCTTCACATAGAGGTGACCTCGAATATACATGTATGTCTACTGTACTGGTCACCACACCTGGGATGGGGTGTCACTTTCTTTACTAAGGTATATTCAGATGTGTCGCTGGAATGGGTCCCTTTTTCAACTTGGCAAATATATGACTGTCACTTTGTCGGAAATTTCAGACTTAATAAATGACCGGGTCAAAAATTGCAGACTAAATATATGAAATATAAGACTGAGCCGGAAAATTCAGACTAATATTGTTCTGGGCCGGACTAAATATATTATGGGAGAAATGAGTTCACACCCATTATTCCTTAATATTAAAATCCCAATGTTAAAATTTTGGAAAAGAATTAAACCATCTAATTATTTTTTAATACAAGAAGCAAATAGATGAAAAATCTTTATGTATTTGGCTCTTGAGTAATGAAGATAAAATGTTTTATATCATGTTTGTACTTAGCAAAACAAATTGAATGAGTAAAAAAGTATTATTCTAAATGAGTCACTTAGTTAATGTATACTATATATTAAAACTGTATTGAATGTGCAATATTTTGTTATATATATAAAGTCTAAAGGAATCTGACCAACCAGTAAACTTAATGAATACTGGATCGTCGAGACATGACATATACTAGTAGTATAATGGTGTGATATCCTGGTGTCCCCTCAGGATATTTTGTCAATGACCATGATCATAAAACTATGAAACTGTTTCTTTTTTATTACACATCTTTACCCACTTTTAACCAAAGTGACCCCCCCCCCCCCCCCCCCCTTTTCCCCGACTGGTCAGAGAGAAGATCTCGCCATCTCGCCATTTTCATGACAGAAGCACTTCTCGCCAATCTGCATAGCGTAATTTTATTTCTCCACGAAAATCTTCATATAAGACAGCTCATTTAAGAGAGCAAAACATCAGCAATCTGTTAGATGTTATCTTCAAATTTAGGTATAACTTTCCAGACAGGAGGGGCGCCAAAAATGTGGTAGCAAGAATTACTTGCCGGCGAGAAATACTTTTTGACCAATTCTTCTACTGGCTGGTCAGAGAGAAGACCTCACAGAAACAATTCTCGCCAATCTGTTCACAACAATTTTATTTCTCCATAAAAAACTTTGCACATGATTGGGGGGGGGGGGGGGGTCTGTGATAGCTCATTTTTGAGAGCAAAATGGTGGCGAACTGTGAGGAGGGAGTGGCAAGGGGACGGGATCCCGGGAGTAGGGGGCGTGAAGTCGGAAGGGAATCGGGAATCGGGAATATTTGGAGAACACCCTGTGGGATGTTTTGTGTGCAACACATTTTGTAATTTTTTATAGGACGAAAAATCGGATGGTGGCAATTACTTCTTGGTCAGTAAAGTTTAGTAGGCATGTATTTAAGGATAAATAGTAACCGTTTATTACCCGGGTTTTCCAGTCATGATCGAACCCAGCGCCACCTGTCGTCTTCAGAAAACAAGAAAAACGAGCGCCATCTGTCGTCATAATGATCGTTAGAATAATACATCGATGACATTTAACGAATCGACATGTTTCAAGTTACAAAACATCAATATACAAATTTTGAAATTACACAGTTACAAGTTACAAATTGATAATTTACGAATTAAGAATTTTGACCCCGTTGGCTTTCCATAAAAATCATCAGGATGTTTTTACTGTAATTAAAGGGAGTCTGTATTGTTTAGGCTTGCTTAAGATTAATATTTTTCTTGAATGTTTGAATAAAAACCCGGAATCGAATTCCGCGACAATTTACACAGTCAAAATATTTTTAAAGGAAATAGTTTGAGCATTTATATGTTACCAAAGACAAAATTAACTGAAACACTGTATCCTCTGTGGATATAGCTGACTCATTTCATTATCCAAGTACATGCTGTAAATACACAATCGTTCAATGTTGTCTCGGATAGGTACATCAAAACTTCATGGTTTCAAACTTAAGTGCACTTAAGCTAACGTAAAAATATTATTTTTTGTTGGATATTTAAATTCGTGGTTTACTGGGACACAAGAGAACCACGAAAATTGGTATAAAACGAATAATAATGAATCCACAGAAGGTACATGTGTAATATGCGGCTGTTCAGGTCATGCCAGATTATCATACTAAATACGAAAAAAATCTGCGAAAGGCTGAACGATTGGCTGCGTACACAAGGTATTCCGACAAGTATGCGAATCAGACAAAGACATATGGACAGAGTGATTTCTAAAAAAAAAACTGAAACAATGTTTGCAAGGGGTACACTAGGATTACCCGATCAGTTTGCTCTGTATCTCATTATTATAATCTCACATACCAATAAGATCACTTGGTAACAGGGTTTGCAAAAAAGTCCAGAAAACTAATATTTTACAATAATTCCTATTTGCAAGGGCTATAACTCTAACAATAATTTTCCGATCAGAGTAAAATTCAAACTGTAGCTCATCATTATAAAATAACAATCCAAAGATACTAATATCAGATACAGTAAATTTATACTATGCTGTATACGACGCATTTCAAGGAATTACCTCTCATCAGCAGCATTAAAACCGAAACATTTGAAAGACCAAAATCCAGACTTATTTTAAACAAGAAGTACTCATAACCAAAAATGCCGAAATAGGAAGCCAAATTTCAACTAAGGAGATCTACCATGCGCAATACAATGAAAGAACCCCTAGTATTTCTATTATTTTTGAATTTTGCTAAATACTGGTAATTTATGTAACAAATCAATGAACAAGGTATAATTGAAACTGGATGCAGTTTCGAATGTCTCCCAAACGAAGCTCTTTCTCTTTCAGGGTATTTTTGGAATTCCTAGTGTTTGAAATACTGGGCAAGTGTACAAAGAGATTGAGTATATGCAAAATGTTTGATATATGGTATTCAATATCTGCAGTTTTATATGTTGTAATCGGTATTAACATGATTAACAGATGTTTTATCAAAATATTTTATTATTGAAGGTGCAATGGCCTCCACCTCCCCTTTAGCCATGCCTTTCCACCCAACATATATAGATAAAAAATATACAGACCCCCCTATGGTACCAAATGATTCGTCTTATCATAAGAAGTAATAATATATATGGTTATAGGGTGGGGATCTCAATGGTTTTCAGAATATTTAGTATTTTATCATTTAAGGGGGTGGGGCATGACCCCCCCCCCCCTCAGACCCCCCTATGGTACCAAATGATTCGTCTTATCATAAGGAGTAATAATATATATGGTTATAGGGTGGGGATCTCAATGGTTTTAAGAATATTTAGTATTTTATCATTTGAGGGGGTGGGGCATGACCCCCCCTCAGACCACCTATGGTACCAAATGATTTGTCTTATCATAAGGAGTAATAATATATATGGTTATAGGGTGGGGATCACAATGGTTTTCAAAATATTAAGTATTTTGTTATTTGAGGGGGTGGGGCATGACCCCCTTCCTAAGACAACGAAATGGAGGGTATAACATAATACCTCGCCACTTCGTGTGGCGGGGTATAAAAACTTCCGTCTATTTAGTATTTTATCATTTGAGGGGGTGGGGCATGACCCCCCCTCAGACCCCCTATGGTACCAAATGATTCGTCTTATCATAAGGAGTAATAATATATATGGTTATTGGGTGGGGATCTCAATGGTTTTCAGAATATTTAGTATTTTATCATTTGAGGGGGTGGGGCATGACCCCCCTCAGACCCCCCTATGGTACCAAATAATTTGTCTTATCATAAGGAGTAATAATATATATGGTTATAGGGTGGGGATCACAATGGTTTTCAAAATATTAAGTATTTTATCATTTAAGGGGGTGGGGCATGACCCCCCCCCCCCCCCGACCCCCTATGGTACCAAATGATTCGTCTTATCATAAGGAGTAATAATATATATGGTTATAGGGTGGGGATCTCAATGGTTTTCAGAATAATAAGTATTTTGTCATTTAAGGGGGTGGGGCATGACCCCCCACCCCCCTCAGACCCCCTATGGTACAAAATGATTCGTCTTATCATAAGGAGTAATAATATATATGGTTATAGGGTGGGGATCTCAATGGTTTTCAGAATAATAAGTATTTTGTCACTTGAGGGGGTGGGGCATGACCCCCCCTCAGACCCCCTATGGTACCAAATGATTCGTCTTATCATAAGGAGTAATAATATATATGGTTATTGGTTGGGGATCTCAATGGTTTTCAGAATATTTAGTATTTTATCATTTGAGGGGGTGGGGCATGACCTCCCTCAAACCCCCCTATGGTACCAAATGATTTGTCTTATCATAAGGAGTAATAATATATATGGTTATAGGGTGGGGATCACAATGGTTTTCAAAATATTAAGTATTTTGTTATTTGAGGGGGTGGGGCATGACCCCCCCTAAGACAACGAAATGGAGGGTATAACATAATACCTAGCCACTTCGTGTGGCGGGGTATAAAAACTTAAATATCCAAGGTAACAGGTAGTATTTCCAAGTTAAGATCACAAATGATCAAGTTATATCACTTTTCCCATAGACTTCTATAGTAAAATTTTGCAAAACCCCACCCCCTTTTGAGACCCCCAAAATATATGTTCCCTCCCACAGATTGAAAATTTTTTTTCAGGAGGCGCATCTAGGAATATGGGCCTAGCAAGTCGTATGATATCAAGCGATTCCGTCTATTGGTTTATGAGAAACGGTGCACACAAGTGTTCGAAAAAAAGCGCCCGGAAAGAATAATAATAAGAACTGAGCAAAAACAACATGTCTCCAAACTTCGTTTGGGAGACATAATAATCATGTCAGACAAGTCTGTCGACTGGGTTGGCGAATACCCTCGGGGACCTAGGAATCCACCATGCAGGGGCACCGTATCGGGAGTTTCAAAATAACAATCCAAAGATACTAATATTAGATAATACTAGAAATTAGATTATTTGATACAAAGCTAGGTTTGTTAAAAGCCGTACAGAAACCCATCCGTTCAACTTAAACCTCAAACTTGATCTGTATCTCATAATTATAAACTCATATACCAATAAAATGCTCCGCTGGGCGCAGCTAGATACGACCGCAGATGTCGAACCCTGAATAGTTGGGGCAATTATGAACACAACATTCAAGCTTGATACAATACTGAATTTGGATTGTGAATAAATATTTGACACAGCATAGGTTTCTGACACAGAATGAATGTTGTCTAAGAACTTAAAATTTTTTAATTTACCTATTCAAACCATATCAGTATTATTTGTTTTTATATATAAATCAGAAATAACCAATTTAAAATTTAAAATTGGGCACACATATCAATTTCTTGCTATTGCACAATACTGTGCAATTGAAGATTTCTTGCTATTGCACAATACTGTGCAATAGAAAATTTCTTCAAATATTTGACACATAATAGGTTTCTGACACAGAATAACTGAAATCAAAGAACTAAGAATTGGTCATATGATTTGAATTTATATTCAATTTTTTGCTTCTTGTGCAATACAATATGCTGTGGAGAATTGCCCCCCCCCCCCAAAAAAAAATTAATTTACCCCCTTTTTAGCTTTAATTTTGGACCCCGATTTGGACCAACTTGAAAACTGGGCCCATAATAAAAAAACTATGTACATGTTTAGATTCAGCATATCAAAGAACCCCAAGAATTCAGTTTTTGTTAAAATCAAACTAAGTTTAATTTTGGACCCTTTGGACCTTAATGTAGACCAATTTGAAAACGGGACCAAAAATTAAGAATCTAAATGCAAGGTTAGATTCGGCATATCAAAGAACCCCAATAGTTAAATTTTCGATGAAATCAAACAAAGTTTAATTTTGGAACCCGATTTGGACCAACTTGAAAACTGGGCCCATAATAAAAAAACTAAGTACATGTTTAGATTCAGCATATCAAAGAACCCCAAGAATTCAATTTTTGTTAAAATCAAACTAAGTTTAATTTTGGACCCTTTGGACCTCAATGTAGACCAATTTGAAAACGGGACCAAAAATTAAGAATCTAAATGCACGGTTAGATTCGGCATATCAAAGAACCCCAATAGTTCAATTTTCGATGAAATCAAACAAAGTTTAATTTTGGACCCCGATTTGGACCAACTTGAAAACTGGGCTCATAATAAAAAAAACTAAGTACATGTTTAGATTCAGCATATCAAAGAACCCCAAGAATTCAATTTTTGTTATAATCAAACTAAGTTTAATTTTGGACCCCTTGGACCTTAATGTAGACCAATTTGAAAACGGGACCAAAAATTAAGAATCTAAATGCACGGTTAGATTCGGCATATCAAAAAACCCCAATAGTTCAATTTTCGATGAAATCAAACAAAGTTTAATTTTGGACCCCGATTTGGACCAACTTGAAAACTGGGCCCATAATAAAAAAACTAAGTACATGTTTAGATTCAGCATATCAAAGAACCCCAAGAATTCAATTTTTGTTAAAATCAAACTAAGTTTAATTTTGGACCCTTTGGACCTTAATGTAGACCAATTTGAAAATGGGACCAAAAATTAAGAATCTAAATGCACGGTTAGATTCGGCATATCAAAGAACCCCAATAGTTAAATTTTCAATGAAATCAAACAAAGTTTAATTTTGGACCCTTTTGGCCCCTAATTCCTAAACTGTTGGGACCAAAACTCCAAAAATCAATCCCAACCTTCCTTTTGTGTTCATAAACCTTGTATTTAAATTTCATAGATTTCTATTTACTTATACTAAAGTTATTGTGCAAAAACCAAGAAAAATGCTTATTTGGGCCCTTTTTTAGCCCCTAATTCCTAAACTGTTGGGACCAAAACTCCCAAAAACAATCCCAACCTTTCCTTTGTGGTCATAAACCTTGTGTTAAAATTTCATAGATTTCTATTTACTTATACTAGAGTTATTGTGCGAAAACCAAGAAAAATGCTTATTGGGCCCTTTTTTGGCCCCTAATTCTTAAACTGTTGGGACCAAAACTCCCAAAATCAATCCCAACCTTCCTTGTGTTTAAATTTCATAGATTTCTATTAACTTATACTAAAGTTATAGTGCGAAAACCAAATGTCTTCGGACGACGACGCAGACGACGGACGACGACGCAGACGACGGACGACGACGCAGACGACGACGCCAACGTCATACCAATATACGACCGCAAAAATTTTGCGGTCGTATAAAAATAAGATCACTTTGTAAACGGGTGTGCAAAAAAGTCCGAAAAACTATTATTTTAACAATAATTTCTATTTCCAAAGGCAATAAGTCTGATGATAATAATCCGACCAGCGTGAAACTCAAACTTGATCTGTAACTCATCATTATAAGCTCACATACCAATTATACGATCAGTTGGTTAAAACATTTCTGAAAAAGTCCGGAAAACTATTATTTTGGCAAAAATTTCTAGTTCCAAGGGCGATAACTCTCACAATAATTTTTTGATTAGTATGAAACTCAAACTTTATCTGTGACTCATTATTATAAGCTCACACTCCAAAAATAAGATCACTTAGTAAAAGAGTTTGCGAAAAAAATTAGAGAACTATTATTTTGGCAATAATTTCTATTTCCAAGGGCAATAACTCTAACAATGATTATCCGATAAGCGAGAAACTCAAACTTGATCTGTAAATCATGATCATAAGCTCGTTAAACGGTTTCCGAAAAAGGTGTGGAAAAGTAAATTTTGACTGACGACGGACTGACGGACGAACGGCGTGCAAACCTATAGTCCCCTTCGACGTTTCCGTTATGTGACCAAAAATGATACCAAATATGAACAAAATTCGGAAAAGATTAGGTGAGGGTCCGAATTCAGAGGTGATTTTCTTCTTTTCAATTGGCCTCCCCAATCACTAATTTCTTGATCATTGGGAAGTTTCGAATTAATAATATTAATAGACATGTACACAAAATGTAAATGGCAAAATACAGGCAGTGTACATGGTACTATATATGTCCTAGTTAATAAACCCTTCTTGCAGTTTGAAAGCTTGTTCAGTTTATTTTTTTTAAATTTTATTATTCTAAAACCTATCCTTTTTCAATTGATATTCCTTATCTGAGTGTAATACATTCGTTATATGTTACCATGCTGGAAAACTTTACCAAATTTAAAAATCAATATATTTCTAGGGTGTGCATTTATCTATCTAAATAATTAAATCTGACAAGGGCATTCCAGTAAACCCATCACTCCTTGTGTGAGGGTATAATAAAGGATTCTACAGTAATACAGTCATTCCAAGCTTTTCAAGAAGAATAAACAACTTCTCTTCCACCATATCTCACTTAAACTGCACCCATGTCAAATAACGTTAACACATTGAATTTATGCATTGTATATCTGTATCTAATTTTTAGTTAACTGTAGTCATTCCAACACATTAAGTCTTCAGTTCTTTATTTGTAAAAGGTCTCAACAAAATTATTTCATTTTTGATACATGTATATGAGATTATATGGATGAGGTACAGATCAATTCCGCTATTGACTGATTGCTGTGGAATTTATTGACCTTGGAAATCAGTATTTATTTGAAAATATTAGCTTACAAAGGGTTGGTTTTCGGTACATCTATGTAGGTTTATTAGGATGAGTCCTGCTAATGCAATTCGTCAGTTAGCTGCCAGAGAAAGGCCATTAAAATAAAAAAAATAAAGAAAAACTAAGCGATCTATACTTGTATTTTCCTTGGAGAACTTGTGTTTTGGTTTAGTGTTTGATTTTTTTTTATAAAACGAGCACATTTGATCAACATGCATTCAGTTTGAATGGATTTGAATGCCCCAGAACAGTACAGATGAATGTGATGCCAATTTTCCACTTCGCTATAGCCGCAGGGGGCTTGCACGTATTTTGCCCCTCTGAGGTACTGCAAACAAACAAAAACAATTTTTTTCCAAGAATATATATGCAGTTTCATGACTATAACCCTTAAGAAAATCTTTTAATACTTAATACTTTAAAATTTACATTAATGGGAAGTAAAAAGTTAACATTGCCAGTAGATGTTCCAAGACTTACAAATCTGTTGGGAGAATGGAAAAATCAGGAGCAGGTAGTTCTGTATTTCTAGGTTGTAAAACACTATGTTTGGGAGGGGAAGGAAATAAAACACATGTATTACAAGGTTGGCATAGGTGGGCATCTTTGTTGGCAGCCTGGATCATCGTAGATACTTTTGATAAAGAATCACATAAGGCAAATCCTACCACAATCTGGTCACAATTGGCGCATTTTTTTCAGAGGAACATTTTCGCATGGGGCCATATGTTAAGCTAGATGGCTGTGGTGACCATCTTTCCTGGCTATCAGGGTCAAAAGACACAAGTTTGAAACAGACCCACCTAAGAAAAATTGCAGAAATTTTGGTTCAATTTGTTTTTGTAGTCTAGGACAAAGAGATCTGTCACTGAATTTCCCCATAGGATCCAATTTAAACTCAGATCGGCTATTGCAGCCACCTTGGTTGGCAAACCAAGTCATCAGACATATTTTTGAAAGGGAGTCCCATATGGTCTACAATCTTCAACATGTTCAATACATTTTCTAATGTTCAACTAAGATCAGCTATTGCAGCCAGCGGGTGACAGTCTTGGCCTTTGGACATAAATCTGACAGAGGACCATCTAAGGCTCGTTGCTGCCTAATGTTGGATCCAATTGGCCAAGTGGTTTCAGACAAGACGATGTTTAAATTAATGTCCAATCGCATATGTATTGTTCTTGAGTAAAGTGTTTTTTTTTAAGTTCAGTCAATCATAGATTAGAGTAGGCTAAGGCGGAAATGTTTGACCAACTGACACCAATGTAACGCTCTAAAAACATTGCAACAGACATCTCTGATTTTGTCAAATTATGTACAGTGGTATCAATACAGTTTCCTAGAAGGCTGTATTGGTCACCTGGATTCAATTTGCCAATCAACGGCAATACAATCATTAACCATCCAATCCTATGATAGGCATCTTAGTTCGCAGATTTCATCATAGGATAAATATCATTGCTGCCAATTCCAGCTCCATTTTGCCCAGTAGTTTCTGAGCATTTAATGTTACAGATGTATCAGACACATTTCTGACAAAGTGCCATCTATGGACAGTCCAGGTCATCAGACACAACTCTTAGAGGAACATCTAAGGACCATTGATGCCAAGTCTAGTTCTAATTGGCCAAGCGAATTTAGATAAAAAGATCTTTAAATAATCCCATGTTAAACTAAGTTTGGCTGTAGCAGCCTCGTCGGTTCACAGTCCGGGTCATCGGTAACAATTCTGAAGGACCATCTAAGGACCATTGCTGCCAATTCTGGCTCAGAGGTTTCAGACAAAACTATTTTTACATGAAGTTTCCAATGGGATCCTGTGCTAAACAAAGTTGGCTGTGGTGACCATCTTTGTCCAGGTGATCAGATAAAATTCCGAAAGATGACTTTCTAAGGATTATTGCTGCCAAGTCTGGTTCCAATTTGGCAAATGGTCTTGGAAAAGAAGAATGTTAAATGAATTTTCCCATAGGATCCCCTCTGTTAAGCTATATTTGGCTGTTGCTGTCGTCTTGTTTGATAGTCTGTGTCCTAAAAGGTGACCATCTAAGGACTAGTGCTGCTTAATTTTGTTCCAATTGGCCAAGTAATTTCAAACAAGGAGATTTGTAAATGAATTTTACTGTACTGTCCTACGTTAAAATACACAATGTAAGTATGGCTTGGGTGGCCATTTTGGGTAACAGTTCGTGTAATCGGACTCAATTCGTAGAGAAGACCATAAGGTCTTGTTTCTGTTACGGCCGAAATCACCTTTAAATTGTAGCCAACAAAAGACACAAATCAATAATAAAATTTAACAAGATTTATTATATATACAAGTTTACAAAAAAATATTACACAAACTAAAATGTCAACTTAACTGTTCAAAATCCTTCGTCTTTTCCTAATCCGGAATTCTTCTCGTCACTGTTGCGGGAATCCAAACGGAATATTATATCCAATCAGTCACAATCTAGTATGGTGTAACGTAAATAAAAGTGTGTCAAGTACGATGTGTGAAACGTAAATAAAAGTTTGTCAATCCAACAGCTGAGAACACAAGAATGTTAATGTCCGGTCCAATATGTTATGCTCTGAAAGTCTAACTTTCTTGTCCGTATATATACTGTAGAACGGAAACTTCTGGAATACGGTAGAAGTTTGAATTACACCAGAATTATTGCGTAAGTCAAATAGAAAGTTCTAGTCATTCCATCAGTATCTATGATTGTTCCAGTGATTTCTAAACTGCGCAGTTATAACATTATTTGGTAAACAACTATATGTATTATGTAAACATATTATACATGTTTTAAGGCCACACAAAACAAATTAGGCCAAGATAAATAATATAATAATTACAATATCATAACATGTTAAACTAAGTTCAGATATGGCAGCCATCTTGATTGACGGTTCGATTCATCGGACATACTTTTGAAAGAGAACTATCTAAGGACCACTGCATGCCAAGTTCGGTTCCAAATGGTCAAGTGGTTTCAAACAATGAAATGCATTTTCCCATAGGGTTCTATGTTAAACCAAGTTCAGGTGATTGACAAACCCAGTCATTAGACACAATTCTGTAAGAGAAGCACCCCAAAGGACCATTACTGTCATTTGTGGTTTAATTTGGCCATGTAGTTTCATAGAGACAATTTTTAAGGTATCCGGACCATAATAGATAATGATCGAAAATTGTATCTCCTTTTGACCGTGATGGCTGAACTAAGCAATTTAAAGCTGGAATTATATATATATATATATATATTTCTCAAGTAAACACACTTTGTTGCTTATATGCAGTCTGTAGAAATAAGTTAGTTATATTGGCATTTCCGAAGTTTGCCGATAATTACCGAGTTCATTGCAATTGCGTTGTAAGGAACATCCGGGAACTTTTGAATAATCACGTGGTCATTTATGGTCCGGATACCTTAAATTGAATCCCAACTGATTTTTTCTATTCTTAACTACAACATCCATATCAGTTTAATGTTGGGATGCCTGACAAAAAATTGAAAGAGGGCCACCAAATGACAATGCGTACAAAGTTTGGTCCTAATTAGTCAGTGGTTTCAGAGGAGAATATCTTTAAAGGAAGTTTTACCACGACGACCGACGATAACGCAAAGTGATGGCAGAAAAGTTAACAGAAGGACAAGGAACGGACGGACGCCAAATTATGGAAATATTTCACACCGGCCTTTGGCCTTGTGAGCTAAAAATGGAAAGGAGGTAGTCCCCCAACCCACCTTACCAGCAATAATAAAATAATCGGTTTATCGCATTACGACAAAAATGAACATGTACAGTTTAGCGATGGGTATCTCATCGGGTTTTTTCGAACACTTATCAAATAGAGGGGATAAGGATTACCTCTCGGTTTGTACTAATAAATTAACTCATATAAATTTTGCTTATGATGACAAAGAATAATAGACATGTATACATTAAATTATACACATGTTCAGTTAAATTAATGCCAAACCATGATACCAAACAAAATACGCCAAAAATGAAATAGACATGTATACATTAAATTATACACATGTTCAGTTAAGTTAATGCCAAACCATGATACCAAACAAAATACGCCAAAAATGAATGAATATTGGCTGTTACAAGATTATCGGACAACATAACACAGATGACACAAGGATACATGTGTTATATTTCTCATTTTGTAAATTCAAAATGTATTTTAAAATTCCTAATTTACAAAATGGTAAATATAACATTTGCATTGTCTAAGAGGAATAAATGTGAAATATTTGAACGCAATGAATACATTTTTTAGAAATCAATTCCTCTTATTAAACCTTTAAATGATATGTTTATTGATCTTCTAGCCAGAAAATAGAAGGAAGTAGTAAATGTAAAAAACATGTTGTAAAAATCCTATGTGAGGTGATCTAAAACTTGAGCAAGATCCAGATTACGTGTTGCAATATTTGTCAGCAACATACATGTATGGAGGGTTTTCGTCTTTCACAATAAGAGAACTATTTTCAGGTACAAGATAAATACATAAAAAAACAAAATGAAATAACAATACCGCAAGTATGAACTTTTATTTTACTATTCTTATCGTGCACTGGCTGAAGTCAAAAATGGCGACAGAAAGTCAAGTATTCTAAAAGGTTTATTTAAGGGTCTAAAAATGGGTCAAAGACACAAATGGCCGGGTTGCTGGGTGTTTACTGTAGTGGTGACAAAGGTGGTTACATGATCATATTGCACATTGGCAGTCATGAATATTTATATAGACAAAATCAGACACATTGTATGTTGGTGTACGAGCACAGAGGCAGCCATCAATTTAATTAGAAATAGGTGAGGTAAGCAATATTTGATTTGATTACATGTTGATAAACACTTGTTTGGAAAAATGGGAAATAATTCCTGAAATAATTCCATAAAGTGAGGTGCACATCTTCAATATATATAGAAACATTCTATAAAGTTTCAAGGATGTGGGTGAAAAAATGTAGGAGGAGTTGATTTCACAAAATAGGTACCCTCTATTGAAGATGTCAATAAAAAACGACTAAGTTCCAAAGTTTGGAAAAATGGGAAATAATTCCTGAAATAATTCCATAAAGTGAGGTGCACATCTTCAATATATATAGAAACATTCTATGAAGTTTCAGGGATGTGGGTGAAAAACTGTAGGAGGAGTTGATTTCACAAAATAGGTACCCTCTATTGAAGATGTCAATAAAAAAACGACTAAGTTCCAAAGTTTGGAAAAATGGGAAATAATTCCTGAAATAATTCCATAAAGTGAGGTGCACATCTTCAATATATATAGAAACATTCTATGAAGTTTCAAGGGTGTGGGTGAAAAACTGTAGGAGGAGTTGATTTCACAAAATAGGTACCCTCTATTGAAGATGTCAATAAAAAACAACTAAGTTCCAAAGTTTGGAAAAATGGGAAATAATTCCTGAAATAATTCCATAAAGTGAGGTGGACATCTTCAATATATATAGAAACATTCTATGAAGTTTCAAGGGTGTGAGTGAAAAACTGTAGGAGGAGTTGATTTCACAAAATAGGTACGCATTTTCCCCGCCCGCCCGCCGCCGCCCGCCCGCCCGACATTCACCATACTATAACCCGGATTTGCACTCTGTGCAACCCGGCCAAAAATCATAGTTATTATGTTTGTTTGTTTAGTTGGGGTTTAATGCCGTTTTCAGCACATTTGGCTATTTCGCCGCGGCCAGTTTTTATTGGTTGAGGAAGCCGGAGAACCACCGACCTTCGGTAGGAAAATTGGCAATCCTTGTCAATTAAGATCGGAGTCGAACACCCCGCCACAGGTGAGATTCGAACTCACAACCCCAGCGTTGACAGGCTAGTGATATTAGTAGTCATGACGAACTACCTAGACCACTCGGCCACCGAGGCCCCCCATAGTTATTACGGATAAAATCGTATGTACAATACATCACTGATTAGGGACACTCTCTTTTATAAATTAAATTAACCCCATTTTGTAACTTATCATGTTAGTGCACTTAATTCAGCCTTATTCGATATCTTGTTGGTTTTCGATAGAATTATATTTTTAGAAATTATATCCTCCTATTCTGCATACAATCCTCATGATCCTATGTATTCTGTCTTGGTTCAATTTATTTTTTTCAATTATTTCCAAATTGGAAGTACATTAGTGTCTTGCAAATACTCTAAGGGACCGACCATTTAAATTCAAAAAGGGAAGATGGGGGGGGGGGGGGGGGGGGGGGGGGGGGGGGGAGGGTGGGGGGATATAGTTATTTCCTAAAAAATATTCTGATCCCCAATGTGATAAAAAAACTATTGTGGTCAAGCAGACAACAAAAAACATATTCTAAACAGATTTTCCCCATAGCGTTTAGTGTTAAATTAAAAAAAATAATTTGATTGATAGCGCTGGAAAACTAAAACAAAATTGCTGACTCCCCCCCCCCCCCCTTGAAGTTAAAATGTCGGTCCCTAAAACTGCTAGTTTATTAAAAAATCCTAGTGCTTGAATAAAAATGTCATGCAGAACTGTCAGAGATATTGAAATCAGAAACTGTTGTGACTGACAGACAGGCGGACAATACAATTTTGTTTGTCTCCCTCTTGAAAAAGAGGGGCACATAATTACCTTTTATCGATTGCTTTTGTAGGTAATTACACAGTGCAAGAAAGTATCTGTGTAACATAGGTTAGAACACCCTTTCCAATACCCACCCATGCTGAAAGATAAATATATTACTGACAGTCATCGATTTCGTTGTTAACAAATGTTATATATGTAAAGCATTATGCACAGGTTATTTTAGGGATATGCATGCACTCTCATAAGTGTGCACAAACAACGAAGTTAGAAGGTTAATTGTGATCCATTTAAATATTTTTTCATCAGAAATTTTAGGTATATTTGTATTTAGACATGTCTGACATACCTGCTGTCCAATAATAGGGTTCTTCCCGGCAGAACTCTATAAATCCAGGTTTATTTTCATCAAATAGACAATAGTATTGGTCGGTTTTGTTACAAATAAAATTGGCTCTGGTGTTCCACTGTGGATGAACTGGGCACATAAAATCATGATAATCAGCTGAATTCAATAAGGTTACACTTATCTGTAAACAAAACAAGAAACATTTGCAGAAACAGACAATGTGTAAGACATATCAAATACTGGGCATATTTAATTTGTAAAACTTTAATCTTTTAAAGCACAAATATTATACAAACATAAACCAACTTTATAAATCACAATAATTTTTTTACTCTCTTTGAAAAAATATTTGTTGTTTTATTGTGTCTTTTGACAGCATTTGTATTCTAACAAATTCGGCTTGTCTTGGATTTTGGTCTTGTAAGGTTTCCGAGTGTCTGTATTACAGATATATATTTACAGTAAATTGAATCTAACGACGTAGTACTTACTAATAATAAAATGATAATTTGGAAGGGTTTATAAAAAGGCTCCATACTTCATGTTCTGAAAAAATAAAAAAAAACACTTATATTTGCATGGTACCAAATTTGGTCCCAAACTGATAAGTAGTTGCATTGTATTTTCCGATAGGGCCCTTTATTAAATGAAGGCAGGTTTGACGGCCGTCTTGGATGGCAGTTTAAATACTATTTTGAATGAAGACCAGGCGCTACTTTGGTTTCAACTGATTGTTTGGTTTCAGACAAGAATATATGTAACTGAATTACCCAATTGGATTGTCAGATACAAATTTGAAAGATGACCACCTGAGGGCCATTGCTGTCACATTTGGTTTTATAATTGCTATGTGTTTTCAGACAAGAAGATCTGCAAGATAATTTACCATTAGAACAGCTTTGTCGTTGATCTTGTTTTGGGGTCAAGATTATCGTACCAAATGTTTTAAATAAGACCGTCTGTGGTCAATTGTAGTCGCATTTGATTGCAATTGGCTCTATTTAAGATATAAAATCAGATACAGGGACCACTTAAAGATCAATGCTGTCAAGCTTGGTCCAAGTTGGCTCAATGTTGCGTCCTATGTTAATTTTTGTTCGCTTTTTGCGACCATCTTGGACATTGGGCTTGATCATCGGGTACATTTTGAATAAGAAAGTCGATTCCTTCCTTTTTGGTTTCAATTCGTAGCATGGTTCCATACAAGATCCTTCAGCGAATATTCCCACAAGGATTTCTGCTTTTAGTAACAGGGACCATATTGATGAGATATTGTCTTAAGAAAAATGGCACTTTGCATCATAAATGAATGATAAATAGAGGTCTTCCCTGTCTTGGGATCATATTCCACCAACTTTTGTGCTCAATCGAAAAAACGTGACTCTTTTTGTTGTAGATATATGCTAATTATCTGAAATCTCGTGCAAGTGGGCGATTCTCCAGATTATAAATAGTATATTTTTTTTTTACAAAACTAGTCGAAACAGCCCCGCTGCATATCCCCACACTACTCTTGTGTTTTTGAAATCCATACTATATAAACTAGTGCTGTTGCTATAGTGATTCCAAATATATATGATTGCTTAGTTATTCCAGACATTGACTTCATAGCTGGACAGAGCCCGGCTCATGACAGAAAAGCTGCTCAGACAGGGGCATGTTGCTCCTAAGTTGGAGTCATCCTTATTAAAGTTTTATGGACGTCATCATGACTTGGTTGACAGGTATGAAAAACCCGTTTTCCAAATGAAAATGGACCTGTTCCATTAATTTTATACCTTCCTTATACCGGATTTGACATGGCCATGGGCAGCATGGCGGGTGTCTTGCATGAAGCAGAGACTGCTTACCCTTCCGGAGCACCTGAGTCTACCCTAGGTTTTTTTGGTGGGGTCCATGTTGTTCATATGTTTTTAGTTTTTAATTGTAATGCATGTATTGTTTTGGTCTTGTCTTCGTTGTTCTCCAGAGTTTGTGAGTTGTTTCGATATTTCCCTCAATCGAATATCCCTTTGGTAATTCTTGACTTTACTTAGACATTTTCAGGAAATTTACAAAAGGTAGAATCACATATTTGTGACATCTAGATGATCCCAATATGTGTTACTGCTGATGTGATCCAGAACAAACCAGTTTCTTGTAAAAAATTACAAAAAATAATGGTCTTTGAGACTTCCAGGAAATTTACCAAAGTTGGAACCGCATCTTAAAACAATTCTGAAACCTTTAGCACAATGAACATAAGTGCAATTACTGAGCCAACTTTCAGTTCTATATTCCAAGTAACATCAGAGGAGTTGCGCAACTAAGGAATAATGTATCTTAAGGCTACATGTGTAGCCCGGCCCTGGGGTCGCGATTCAAATTCTGAAAGATCTGGCACAGTCTACATTGGCAGGGCAATTACTGATCCAACTTTCAGTTCCATACTCCAAATAACATGAGAGGAGGTACTCGACAAAAGAATAATGTATTCTAAGGCTACCTAAGTAGCTAAGGAATAATGTATCTTAAGGCTCCCTTTGTAGCCCGGCCCCAAGGGGCGCTATTCAAATTCTGAAACCTTTGGCACAGTGCAATCAATGGCCCAAGTTTCATGTTTCTACATCCAGTTGTTACTGAAATTATCCTGGACATAACTAACCTACGTACGTACGGCGAACAGCAAAACAATATCCTCACACTATCGTTACTGTTTTATACATTTGGTCTATGACAGTTATTGTAACTGTAGGTATACAATTCTGTTTTTACTAGCATTGTTCATTTTACAATGCTGGTTTTACCAGCATTTTATATGATACAATTCTAGATTTTCCAGCATTATTTTTTTTTTAATTCTGGTTTAACCAGCATTGTAATTGCTACAATTCTGGTATTTCCAGAATTGTAAACATCTTTTTACAATTCTGGTAAATATATGTATACCAGAATTGTTGACAATTCTGGAATTCCAGAATTGTACCAGGATACAATGCTGGAAATACTAGAATTGTTTTGCACAATTCTGGTATTGAGAACAATTCTGGAATGAATTTTTGTACCAGCATTGCACAATTCTGGTTGAACCAGAATCTAGTTCTTATTCTTCACTTTATCCCTGTTAACTATGTAAGAAATCTGTATTATAAAGATATTTTACTTTAGTTATCGATTAATGTGTACATGTATTTCATTCGATCTGGTTTCTTATCTTTGCTAAATAATGCCACTCCCTGTTTATATTATTTAAACTTCCTGAAACCTTGTCACATTGTGTTTATTACATATGATCATTATATATATGAAACTACAGTAACAAAATAGAATTTATAAAAGAACCCATGTTTTAAGTAACTTACCCCTTATTCTGATTGCACAACTATAAAAATGTCAATTAACGTGACTGACAATTTTGCTAACATATCCAACTATTTCGGTCATTTTCATGTCCAATAACTCTGTATAGATTATAGTTTCGCTTTTTCCAAACTTTTAAAAACATTGTTTTGATAAATGTAACATTTCACATCGATTAAAATCCCAATATACAAAATTATGACAATAATTAGTAATGTAAAGTTTATGATCAATTTACACAAACCAGCAAAACTATATACATCATTGTACACTGATTTCATTTACTTAAACTGATCATGTTATACTTTGTTTAATCTATTTTTAATTTTTTTAATTTTTTTTTATATTATGTTTGAAAATTGTGATTGTAATTATTCTGCTCATTTTGGGCACCGTGATTGGCAAGTATTCGTTTGTTTGTTTGTTTGTTTGTGTTCGTAATAAAGAGCTGTGGTCCTTTGACTGCCAGTTAAAGTTGTTGAATGACATAGGACACCAAAATTATTCTGGTGCTGGTAAAGCTGTAGACTCGGGTATCCAAATACCCCAAGGCGAATGCCTAGCGGTTATGGTGGGACAGCTATACTTTGGAAGAAATAACTAGATACAATAGTGACTCCATTGAAAGTATAGGAAATAATCGGATACAGTGCATATAGATTACAGGAGAATCAAATTTAATAGTAATTTCATTGGACTTACCATGTAGAGGTTCAACAAATAATCGAACTGAATTTCAAGAATGTGTAGATCAATTAATTGAATGAAATAATGGCAACCTATGAACGAACACACCAAATAAATATTGATGGAGACTTTAATGAAACAATCTTTGGTTCTAATACATGTACCTCACAAAGACAGAAATATTTTAAGTTTTATAGAAGAACACCTGGTGAATACAAAAGATGTTGGAGCAACCTTCATCAGTGCAAATGATAAAGATTGTACAGCCATTTACCATATACTTTATTTTTCAAGAAAAATATAAAGAAACTGTCATAAATATTAGCAAATGTGATCTTACAGGAAATTTATCTGACCACTATCCTTTACTGCTAAATCTGAAATACCAGATATCTAAGAGTACAAATAAGAAAAAAACAGAGCTTAGGCAAAAAGGGAAAATAAAATGGGAGAAATTGACATGTCTAAGTACACTGAGATGATAAATGAAAGACTTCTTACTTCATTGAAAGATATCAAAACATATGCAGAGGTTCCCATGAGCCTGTATCGCTCACCTGGATTACGTCCATCTTGACTGGCACCCTGGAACATTTCTGGTTTCAAACAAGAAGATCTTTCAGTGATTTTTCCAATTGGGTCCTATGTTAAATTATGTTCGGCTCTGGTGGCCATCTTGGATGACGGGTGAGGTCATCGGATACACTTCTGAAAGGGGACCAACTAAGGACCATTGCTTCTACGTTTTGTTCCAAATAGCCCAGTGGTTTTAGACAAGAATATCTTTAAGTAAATTTCACATAGGGTACTATGGTTTACTATCTTCGGCTTTGGCAGCCATTTTGCATGGTTGGCGGGACCATCGGAAACATTTCTGAAAGAGCCACTTAAGGACCATTGCTGTCAAGTTTTGTTCCAATTGGCTCAAGATCGGCAATGAACTTTGACCTGAGGGATACGAAAGAAGTCCATAAAAAATTATAATTGCACCATGATATATGGACCTACTGTACGAAAACTAACCATGATAACTGAATAACTAGTGTTGTTTTAAAAGTGTATTAACCAGAGGCATTTGACATAGAAATATTGAAAGGATTAAATAAATAAAACCAAGAATTTTTTTATTCTACATGGAGAGCATGAAAGAGGTACATTTTGCTTTACGGAAGGAGACTTTTTTACCATGGCTCATGATTTGTCAAATTACGAAGAAGCAGACTGACATCACACTCCGAAATTTTAACTGGATATGTGCCAACGTATGGCGATGGTTTTGAGCCATCTCCCATGTTTCAACGAAACTTATACAGACTTAATGCCAGCGTATTATTTCATGACTTCTAGCTGTAACAGAAAAAACAATTGCGCGTGTTGTCCCAATTGGCAAAGCGGTTTCAGAAAAGAAGATCGTTCAGTAAATTCCCCATAGGGTCCTATGTTAAACAAAGTTAGGCTCGGGCGGCCATCTTGGATGACGGGCGGGGTCATCGGATATAATTCTGAAAGAGGACCATCTAGGGACCATTGCTGCCAAGTTTGTTCCAATTGGCAAAGTTGTTTCAGACAAGAAGATTTTTATGTAAATTACCCACTATGTTAAAGTAAGTTCGGCTCTGGCAGGCCATCTTGGATGTCGGGCGGAGTCATCGGATATAATTCCGAAAGAGGACCACCTAAGGACCATTGCTGCCATGTTTTGTTCCAATTGGCCCAGCGGTTCAAGAGCGGAAGATTAAAATGTGAATTGTGGACGGACGGACGACGGACAAGTGAGCTGAAAAGGGTTCTGTGATATAACTACGGTATTATCTAAAGACACCAAAATGATCGCAAAAAAACAAAAATCAGAAATCAGAAAGAATAAATCAAAATTGCAAGAAATGTCTGATGAAATACCAAAAGCTATTAAAAATTAAAAAAAACAACATTTTACTAATGGAAATCAAATGGACGGCCAACAGATAGTCTCAATCCTTTCCTATTTGAAAAGAAAATCACAACAAAGAATTTAAGAAAACTGTAGAATTGAAGTAGCCCATGGACACAGACGAATAGAAGACGGACAAGAAATCATAGTGGCAAAATCTTCAAACAAAGCTCTCTTCCATAAACTTATTCGACAACAAAGAGGAAAATTACCAAGACTAATCGATGAACTTAATGTAGGTGACAACGTTTATTACACTCCTGGCTCGGGCGCCATAAAGAACTATTTTTGCTGAGCAAAGAAAATTTTACTCAAATTCCCATTCTCAACCAATCACACCCATTCGGGGTGTTACTAAAAGGCGGAAACGGAACGGAAACGGAATACGGAAACGGAAACGGAAACGGAAAACTTCACGATTTTTATTTAAAAATATAATAATTACATTGTGACGTAATAACATGCTTCCGCGCTTCATACAAAATGTGCTTCGGTCCACACTTTTACATCCCAATGAAGCTACAAAAAGATGCTTTCAATTCTTAATTAATGAATGTTACATGGTTACATGTATATACTCTTAATGCTAAGAAGCCGGGTATAATCGACATAATATGGGACTTGGTTGCATTGTCTGTTGTTACGTATAATCTACACATTTCGTTTCTAGTAAAATTAACAGTCATATTTATGCTGTATTGTATCGAACAACTTGAATTATCATAGATCGCTTATGCATATCTTTATACCACGTGGTCCTCTGTACTGTAATTTCATTTTTAAAGAACTGTTCCGACTTAAGACGAAAAACTAGCTCCGCCCGCGATATCTTCTTACTACAAGCAAAGTACACGTGGTATGCTTCTAGGTATTTTCCACCGAAAGTCTTTTGATGCTTTAATATATTTTTAACAAGGATTTGCTTGCCGTGATAAATATCTGGTGTTATCTAAATCCTTTAAAGGGACTGAAGTCGAAATGTGTTAATTGAGAATCCAATAAATCATTTATATCCCCCATGGCATAACGTCCTAAGATAATTTTAAACTAGAAGCGGTGTTAGAGTAATATATAATAAATGATAATCCATTAGAACTGTCAGATGACATGTATGTTTGAGGATTTTTTATCATTGTTACTCTAAAGATTTTTAAATAACCAATCATTCGAGACATTTTTTAAATAAAATTGCCCTCCAAGACAACGGTACTTCATTCTGCTCATATCTGCCACCGATCCCATATAGGCATGTGGGAAGAACAATTTAAAAAGTTCTTGCAAGGGTAAGTGTTAAATTTTTTTTAAAGTAGCGGCACATATCGACATACGAAGTTAGAACTCGATGGAAAATATACAAAACTTCCTATTATTTTTTGAAATCTAAGTTATTCCAAGTTATGATCGTACAACATGGTCAGTTGTCAAATTAAAAATGTATTTCACGTCAAGTAATCATAAGATAATTACACATATATTATAGTAAGCATTCAAAAGTCAAGAGTAAAATTGTGGTTTTTATATAAAAAAAGGCATTTTTCTAAAATACCACGTTAAAACTATAACTGTGACAAAACTCACTGTTATTGTTTTATTGTTTTCGGAAAATATGCATAAAAATCAATTTTTTGCTGGAGTTTTCCAAAAATTTAAAATGCAGGTTTAGGGCCCTATAATAAAAGTACTCATCCCATGCCTTTTTAGACTTTGGGAAACTGTGTCAACCTTCTGCTTTTTCTTTAATACCAATCGGTACTAATAACAATTTTGTCAGACAGTTTTTGTTTTAAGAAAGCAGTTTGAGCTCACCTGGCCAAAAGCCCATGAGCATTGCCATCATTTGGCATCCGCCGTCGTCTGCAATCCGTTCGGTCTGATGCCATTGGTATTTGGTTTCTGGCTACAAATGTAGATCAGTATAATGTCAAATTATGACCTATATACATGTGTGAAAATGTGGATTTTAAAACTTGGTTAAAACAATTTGTCAAAAATCTTCCCTGAAACTACTGGGCATAATTCAATGAAAGTTTGCATGCATGGTTGTTCTTTAGGTATACCTGCAAAACAATAACAATCAATTTTATTGCCATGAATCATACATAAACAGTTTGTGACAAAGACATGTCAATGATCTGTCGACCTAGGTCAGACCCTGAAATAAATTTTTGAAGTTTATCTGTCAGAGCGCAAAATATTCAATAAAGAAAATTAATTTATATATGCATGCAGCTGTTTTCAAGGTTATTGTATTTGTGGTGAGTTTGACGTTCAAGGTGAGTGATTTAGGCTCTTTCATAGCTTCTTGTTGGTTTTTTAGCTCACTCATGCTGGCTACATGTAAAATCATAGTAAAAATAGTCAAATTTCTGCAAATAATTTGAAAACGAAGGCAACTATCAAAGTTTTCACATAGACATTTTTAACTTTATTTTTTGGTTCCGTAGATCTGTCATTGTGCAAAACTCCGTTTCAATTGGACATCCAGATTGATTTATTGCCATTGAAATAACAATTTTTGTAAATTTTCATTGCCTTAACCATTTCAATGCAAACAAATGGAGATAAATAATCAATGTAAGGATAAAAGTTGCTCAGCTAAGAAAGGGTCGTCATTGTGCAAAATTTCATTATATTGTACCTGTAGGAGACACGACTCCTCCCCACTTTTCAATTCTTATGGTAATCTAGGATAAATCGTGGTTCTTATGCCCTGCCTTTAATTAAAAAGCATAGCCTTCGGGTCTCTGTGTCTGTTCGTCCGTCCGTTCTTCCTTCCCAAGTCCGGTTTACCTACGGGTTTAAGTTTCGTTTCCGCAAAGAAAGTATGTTATCATCAACAAGCTTTATCATACGTGTGCATCAAGATATGAACAAATAAAAATTTTAGGGATGGCAACGAGTACCCGAATACTCGAGTATCGCTCGGAAGGTCCGAGTATCGAGTGCCAATTTTAGTACTACGATCTTTCTTTTTTTTAAATATTTCTTTCTGAAAACTGTTATGAAATTTGTTACGTAACAATAAACAGATCATACTGACTTTTTATGCGTCTAATTGTCCAGATAATTAACTGTTTTACTGTATACACAACACAAGTTAAATAAACAAAACTAATCAGTGTGCTGTTTATTCTTTATTTCATAATTAACAAACCTAGACCCTTGAAATAATTTTGAGCAATATTTAATCAAATGGTCATTAATTTCTTGTGATTCTAATTAGTAATAATTTACATTTTCAACGTTATAGACCACTGATGTTTGGTCACTGTACGTTTTCATAACACATTTGTTCGAAATTAAGGCCGAAAAACAAACACAGATGCAAGTTAATATTTTGTTGGAAAAGAAATATCTTTTGAACCGTTGAGAAAATTTAAAAAGGTTTTTTATATCAAATTATTAGAGTTTTATGCATTAAAAAATGCTACGGCTGCAAAGATATTATTTTGACGCACATCTACGTTCATTGAAACTGTTCAGTTTATGCAAATTATTTACCATTAAATTTTCAAAGTTAGTAAACATTGAAAGGGCAATTGTTTTCGTCACATGTAATTTCTGTTTTATGCGAGTATTCGAGTACTTGCCGAGTATTAGTTACGAGTATCCGAATAGCATTTTTCATCAATTTTCCCTAAAATATTTATAATAAAATTCCACCCTTACACCAACTTCATGCGTCACTGACCTCCAAAAAAGGGGGATAATTTAAAGTTTAACTAAAGGTTTAAATTTCTTTTTGTCCCCGGTCGCTTTTCGCTGTCGGCTTTCCTTCCGTCCGTCCGTCCGTTCGGAATTGATTTCCGGGGCATAACTTGAGAACATCTTAATGGGATTTCATGAAACTTGGACATTAGATAGGTTATAAGGCAAGGAAGACCCCTATAGATTTTGGTGTCAGTAGGTCAAAGGTCAAGGTCACAAAGACTTAATGAAATTGAAAATTGAGGCGAAAAGGGGGTTTCTGGGGCATAACTTTTGACCGCTTTCATAAAATTTCACGAAATTTACACAAAGGGGTATATCATATGAAGATGTGCATGTCGAAAAAAAGTATATGCCCACACTTTAAAATGATATAATTTGACTTAGAATTTGTATCCACAGACAGCTGGATGAAGATTGGCGTGGGCATCCTTCATTAGCTTTGCCTACAAGACATCTAGCTTGAAAAAAGGACATTTTATACATTGTTTTGTACTCCTGCTCCATAGGAGAGAATGTACACTGTTTTACTCTGACTTGTCTGTCCGTCCTTCCGTAACTTTTTTCCGTCGCAGTTTTCTCATTAACTACTGGTCGCATCTGCTTGAAATTTTGAAACATTATTTCTGTATGTTATGCCGTATGGTGTGATTCATTTTCATAATTACTGTAATCAATTTCCTATTTACTAGGGACTTGGTTTTTTACTTAATTTTTTGGAATGTTGAAATTTCTGTCGCAGTTTTCTCGGCAACTACTTATCGAAATTTTGACACAATCTCTCTGAATGATGCCAGGGAACAACCAAGTCTTCATGTTTCTAAAGGATCTTCAATACAGGAAAATGTGAAAGCAAAATCAAGACAGTCCCTCATATCTCAGTCTACATTGATACATATATATAGATAAATAATCAAACCTTTCTTGTTGAGCAAATAAGTCTGGGATATCATTGAACATGCAAGCAAAAGTTGCTACCTTCTGTCCGAGATTATAGCTTCCTTAAATGGCTGACGTAAATGCAGAAGGTAGGTTAATATAAGTTTTAAAATATGGTGGTACGTCAGCATTCGTTCTCTGAGAATTCACCAAGATCCATCATGACAATGTCGTAATCTTGTAGTGCATGATGAGTATCAATGTATTATGTATTAGAGTATTACACTTCACCCAGTTCATCCTAAATAATCTACCCTAGTTTTATGTATGAGGATGTAATACCCTTAAGAACCGACTACTATGTAAAATCGGCTTTAAGTACCATGCAAGTTTATTTTATCAGCATTTTCGATTTTCTGAGTGCCGAGTATTACAATTTCGGCTTCTCGAGTACCATGTTACCAAGTGCTGCCTAAAAATTAGCCAAAGGGCAAAGTAACAAAAAGTGGGTTATATCCTCGAGTATCATGTATTAGTGTAAGCCCGTGAAGGTACATGTACTCATTGACTCAAGCAAGTTAGTCTAATTGATTTCAGATGAGGTGGTTTTATTTCAGTCCTTAGTTACACTCAACCACATGGTTTTACGTGTACTTTAAAACATATATATAAGACAAGTGGCGAATATATTAATTTCTCATAACACTGCAGATGTCGCCCTCGTTCATTCTAGTTTCATGTGATGTTTAATCTCGAAAGAGTATCATTGTTTACTGATTAATTCACGCCAAACAACCTTTATTCCATTTTGAAGACGTGTGGAATTTTAACACGCCTAGTTTGAAGACGTGAGGATACGAAAAATGTAGGTAAACTAAGGAAGCAAATTGCACATCTGCAGTTGCAAATATTTTTCCCATCAATAGTCGAAGTTTCATAGTTTCAGCCATTCACTTTTAAATGGCGCTAATTGTATTTTCAGCAATTCAGCAGTTTTTGCAGACATAGTGCACAAAAAGTAGCAATCGAAAGTGAAAATAAAACCAAGTGACTGACACTTGAGGCTATAACCCCTCTTTTCGTACGCAGGATTCGGGGGCCTTTTTAGAGCGTATTTCGTACGCAGACATGGTACGCGGTACGCAACACATGCAGTATACCGTACGCAGATGCAAATTTTGCACAAAATAACGGTTTTCAAACTGTAATTTAAAACGTACGCTGGATTCAAGCTGTAAATTTATAGCGTATCCCGGATGCAAGGGGGAGGGGGGTTATAGCCCCACACTTCCGGGCTATGTACTAATACTCTATATGCAGTCGGTAAATTCTCCCCAAATCCCTTATTTTTCTATCGTCCTCACTTTTTTTGATATTTCTTCCTCGCTTGCAATTCGTTGATAAATAATCTTAAATGGTCATTTTTAATTCTCTTGTCCGACGATGATGTTCGTTAACATCGACTCACTGTCCGACTGTTGTTCGTTAACATCGACTGTTTTTGATATATAACTAGGTGGCCTTATTTTTTATATTACAATTGAAGAACAACTGAAGGTTGCACGTTTTTTTTATGGAAATAATGCAATTTTTCCGTTCCCGTTTCCGTATTCCGTTTCCGTTTCCGTTCCGTTTCCGCCTTTTAGTAACACCCATTCGAGTATCCCAGTATGTAAGAAAATTCTCAGACTTAAGAATATTCTCAACTTTTATGGCGCCCAAGCCTGATTGATCATAATGGAAGGATGGAAGACACATGTTGGTCAATTAGCAGAAAGCACCATAATGATTTTGATACAAACGTTCTTCAAATTACAGAAAATGAACATAAAACCATCATTGAACTATGCAATGAACAATTCATACATGTCAGAGTTCCTGTTACACAAGACGAAATACAAAAAACTTCTAACAGTTTAAACCGCAACAAAATAAATTTTTAAGGCAGCAGATTTCTATGGCATTACAGCTGAAAATATTATCTATGGTGGAGACAATCTAATAACATATTTACAAAGGACCAATGCGGCTCCAGAATTAACATACCTATTACAAATATACTTAAATATGTTTGTACAAAACGTCATTCCGATATTTACAGTAATCAATGTGTATTTCAAAAAATTGTTTTATGAAATGAAGCACTAGATAGTCTGCAATCTTGCCGATAACAAGAGGCTCACCAGAGCCTGTATCGCTCACCTGGAGTCTGCTTTTCATAAATGTAACAGAACCCGACCTCAAATTACACAAACCAATAACTCCTAAATAGAATTTGGGATTCCCTTCAAACTTTTAGGGTAGGTAGATCTCAATATGGCAAACATTTTTCAATTTACATTTCACTTCTATCTCGAATAGTTTTGGAGATAAATGTAAAAAATGTTAAAATTTTGAAAATTTGACAAAAAAGGGCAATAACTCCTAAATGGGTTTTGGGATTTCCTTTAAAATTCAGGGTATGTAGATCTCAACATGGCAAACATTTTTCAAATTTACATTTCACTTCTATCTCAAATAGTTTTAGAGATAAACGACAAAAAATGCTAAATTTTGAAAATTTGACGAAAAAAAAGGGCACTAACTCCTATATGGGTTTCGGGATTTCCTTCAAAATTTCAGCGTAGGTAGATCTTGTCATGCTGATCAATTTTACCCCTGTCAGATTTTTGATAGCTGTAACGGTTATTAAGTTATAAGCCAAAAACAACACATGCACCCCTATATTCTATTTTTAGCTACGACAGCCATGTTTTATGTCAGATCAAAATAAATTGAGGATCGTTTGTAGAAGACATGTCATAGATTATTCCCATTAAGTTTCAAACCAATCGGCCCAGCGGTTTCCGAGGAGAAGATTTTTTAATGAAAAAATTTTGAAAATTTGACCAAAAAAAAGCAACATCTCCTAAATGGGTTTTGGGATTTCCTTTAAAATTTCAGGGTAGGTAGATCTCAACATGGCAAACATTTTTTAAATTTACATTTCACTTTTATCTCAAATAGTTTTGGAGATAAATGACGAAAAATGTTAAAATTTTGAAAATTTGACAAAACTAGATGTACTGTGAGCAAAGCTCACAAAGGATACCTCCCGCTTTGAAGTCCAATTATCTCCCTTGTGTGATATTGGAAAGCAAAGATTTTTCTTCATGCACATCTTTGGATGATGTACTTCCTTTCTGTAAAGTTTCGTTGAAATCCATTGAGCGGTCTAGGAGGAGTTGCGCTTACGAGGTTCATATACAATGTATAAGCCAAAAAAAAAAAAAAAAAAAAAAATAGAAGTCCAATTATCTCCCTTGTGTGATATCGGAAAGCAAAGACTTTTCTTCATGCACATCTTTTGATGATGTACTTCCTTTCTGTAAAGTTTCGTTGAAATCCATTGAGCGGTCTAGGAGGAGTTGCGTTTACGAGGTTCATATATAATGTATAAGCCCCCAAAAAATAGAAGTCCAATTATCTCCCTTGTGTGATATCAGAAAGCAAAGATTTTTCTTCATGCACATCTTTGGATGATGTACTTCCTTTCTGTAAAGTTTCATTGAAATCCATTGAGCGGTCTAGGAGGAGTTGCGCTTACAAGATATATGGACAGATGGACGGACAAGGTGATTCCTATATACCCCCCCCCCAAACTTTGTTTGCGGGGGGTATAACAAGTCGAATTATCTCCCTTGTGTGATATCGGAAAGCAAAGATTTTTCTTCATGCACATCTTTGGATGATGTACTTCCTTTCTGTAAAGTTTCGTTGAAATCCATTGAGCGGTCTAGGAGGAGTTGCGCTTACAAGGTTCATATATAATGTATAAGCCAAAAAAAAAGAAGTCCAATTATTTCCCTTGTGTGATATCGGAAAGCAAAGATTTTTCTTCATGCACATCTTTGGATGGTGTACTTCCTTTCTGTAAAGTTTCGTTGAAATCCATTGAGCGGTCTAGGAGGAGTTGCGCTTACAAGGTTCATATATAATGTATAAGCCAAAAAAAATATAGAAGTCCAATTATCTCCCTTGTGTGATATTGGAAAGCACAGATTTTTCTTCATGCACATCTTTGGATGATGTACTTCCTTTCTGTAAAGTTTCGTTGAAATCCATTGAGCGGTGTAGGAGGAGTTGCGCTTACAAGATATATGGACAGATGGACAGACGGACGGACAGACGGACGGACAAGGTGATTCCTATATACCCCCCCAAACTTTGTTTGCGGGGGGTATAAAAAGGGCAATAACTCCTAAATGGGTTTTGGAATTTCCTTCAAAATTTCATGGTAGGTAGATCTTGTCATGCTGAGGGCTATTCCAGAAAAAAATGTATGGGGGGGTTGGAAGGCACTTTTTTTTATACCCATCACCCACTAAGTTACATTTCATTATGGGACAATAACCCATACAATTAATTTTCAGTTTGACCCCACTGCCCATATAATTTAAAGTATCAGCTAGATTTTTTCACAACATGCACAAATAAAGAACAAAAATCATATACATTTTGATATGAGCTGAAAGTGGCTATATTAAAGACAGTACGTAAATTAGTTTTAGCATTCTAAAAATTTTTTGCCCATTTGGCAATATCAGATATTTGATATATATAGATGATTGGTGACTAGGTTCTAAAGCTAAACACCTAATATTTTGTCCTGATACTCTTGTCATTAAAAATAACTTTTATTGCAGATGTGTGCATGTACTAGTCACTGTCACTGTCAAAAAAATTAAAAAAAATGTATATATATATATATAAACTTAAAACTATCATATTGCAATTATCATTTGAAACAGTGTTTGGGTGACCTCTGGATGCTTTTCCTGTATTTGCTGTTGTCTGATGTGAATTTTTGAAAAGCTGCGGTTTATGTTTTTTTTAAATTTCTAATGGCATAAGTGATGTGGACTTTCAGCTCAAATCCTTGAGTAATATTCAACTTTAATAAATAATTCTGCTTGTGTGTTTTTAAATATTAAAATAATCCTTTGAAGCATCAGTGCGGAAATATTTTTATACTACATGCACATCTACAGGTGGAACACTACATATAGATTATCGGGTTTTCTGCACATTGATATTTTACAATATATATACGCAGAAAACCCGATAATCTGTTTATCATACAAATTCTGTACATTTTAATCTCCCCTGTAAGACATTTTTTACGCTTTTTTGTCCTCCTGGAGGTAAGCTTGATAACGTCTGCTCTCACATTGTGACGTCGCTAATAAGTCCTGCTCTCATATTGTGACGTCGCTAATGAGTTCTGCTGTCACGGATAATGTCTCCTAATACAGAGATTACAGAGCGGCTGAGCAGGGTGATATATACACAGGGAAGTACGATAAAACTGAATATAATCCATCATAATCTAAAAGAAGACGACTTATTTGAATAAATCTGTTAACACATCATGCAACATTATTTAACTTCCGACAGCAGAAGATGAGATTTCATGGGTTTAGTGTACATGGGTTCATAATACACATGTAAACCAGATATATAAAAAGTGTTTTATTGCTGCTTTTCATCTGGAAGGCTTTCAACATTTTACAAAACAATCCATTTAAACCAAACTTTAATCAAAATCAAAAGCTCGAACACATCAAACGTATGGAAAACAACTGTAATATTCCCATTTTTGGGAAAATCTGTAACACATCATCTTCATTTAGGCCCAATAAAGCATTACCATCTATTTCTTTTCCTGAAATTATAAAAAAAATGGTCTTGTAGAACAAATACTTACCGTGATTATACATTAAACCCCTCCTAACTATCATTAATTCCAACAATGTTTGGTAGTTCCCCTTTACGTGAATAACAAATGACAAGTTGAATATTTACCACCCAAGGCACATTTCTATGAAGTTTCATTTAAAATGACCAATTGGTTTCTGACAAAAAGTAAAAATGTGTCAACCAATCAGATGTCATTGCAGCCATTTTGCCAATTGGTCTCTTGGACACAATATTTTAGAGCCTATTTTTTTTTCAAATGTGCAGTTTGCACAGTACTGTAGTATATGTTTTATAAAATAAAATGATCTGCAGGGCGCAGCTTGATACGCACGCAGAGGTTGAACCCGAAACAGTTGGGGCAAGTATGGACACTACATTCAAGCTTGATACAGCTCTTATTAATCTAGAAAATTTTCAAAATCATTCTCCTTTCCTAACAAGAGTGTTATGTAAAAATTTGATCCATTAATACTAGAGCTAGTGCAGGACATTTAAAAATGCCTTTTATTTTTATACGACCGCAAAATTTTTGCGGTCGTATATTGGTATGACGTTGGCGTCGTCGTCGTCCGTCGTCGGCGTCGTCGTCCGAAGACATTTGGTTTTTCGCACAATAACTCTAGTATAAGTAAATAGAAATCTATGAAATTTTAACACAAGGTTTATGACCACAAAAGGAAGGCTGGGATTGTTTTTGGGAGTTTTGGTCCCAACAGTTTAGGAATTAGGGGCTAAAAAAGGGCCCAAATAAGCATTTTTCATGGTTTTTGCACAATAACTTTAGTATAAGTAAAAAGGAATCTATGAAATTTAAACACAAGGTTTATGACCACAAAAGGAAGGTTGGGATTGATTTTTGGAGTTTTGGTCCCAACAGTTTAGGAATTAAGGGCCAAAAGGGTCCAAAATTAAACTTTGTTTGATTTCATCGAAAATTGAACTATTGAGGTTCTTTGATATGCCGAATCTAACTGTGCATTTAGATTCTTAATTTTTGGTCCCGTTTTCAAATTGGTCTACATTAAGGTCCAAAGGGTCCAAAATTAAACTTAGTTTGATTTTAACAAAAATTAAATTCTTTGGGTTCTTTGATATGCTGAATCTAAACATGTACTTAGTTTTTTTATTATGGGCCCAGTTTTCAAGTTGGTCCAAATTGGGGTCCAAAATTAAACTTTGTTTGATTTCATTGAAAATTGAACTATTGGGGTTCTTTGATATGCCGAATCTAACCGTGCATTTAGATTCTTAATTTTTGGTCCCGTTTTCAAATTGGTCTACATTAAGGTCCAAAGGGTCCAAAATTAAACTTAGTTTGATTTTAACAAAAATTGAATTCTTGGGGTTCTTTGATATGCTGAATCTAAACATGTACTTAGTTTTTTTATTATGGGCCCAGTTTTCAAGTTGGTCCAAATCGGGGTCCAAAATTAAAGCTAAAAAGGGGTAAATTATTTTTTTTTTTTTTTTTGGGGGGGGGGGGCAATTCTCCACAGCATATTGTATTGCACAAGAAGCAAAAACTTGAATATAAATTCAAATCATATGACCAATTCTAAGTTCTTTATTTCAGTTATTCTGTGTCAGAAACCTATTATGTGTCAAGTATTTGAAGAAATCTTCAATTGCACAGTATTGCGCAATAGCAAGAAATTGATATGTGTGCCCTGTTATCAAAACTTTATTATTAACAAATTCCATTGGAAATTTGCCAATAACTCTAGTTTAATGAACTTCATTGGAAATTTGCAAATATAAAATGTGCTGATGAAGCTTTTTTGTTTATCTCATCTAAACTGCTTTTAAATTATGTATATTTAAAATTTGCCATCCATGACTATGATGTCATTTTCTATTTTAATATGTTATGGTGTATTTAAATGGGCTGTTATGGTTGCAAAGTATAAAGAAATGGGGGGGGGGGGGGTTGAAAACAAAATTTAGGGGGGGGGGGTAAATGAGAAATTGGGGAGGGGGTAATTTTTTTCTCATTTCATATTTCATAAATTAAAAAGAAAATTTCAAATTTTTTTTAGCAAAAAAAGGGGGGGTTACAATAAATTTTATTGTTTTTTGTTTTTTTTGGGAGAGGGGGGTCAATGTGCAACTTCATAGTGTATTGCACAAAAGCTAAAAAAAGGGGTAAATTTTTATTTTTTTTTTGGGGGGGGGGGGGGCAATTCTCCACAGCATATTGTATTGCACAAGAAGCTAAAAATTGAATATAAATTGAAATCATATGACCAATTCTAAGTTCTTTGATTTCAGTTATTCTGTGTCAGAGACCTATTATGTGTCAAATATTTGAAGAAATTTTCAATTGCACAGTATTGCGCAATAGCATGAAATCTTCAATTGTATAGTATTGCGCAATAGCAAGAAATTGATATGTGTGCCCAATTTTAAATGTTAAATTGGTTATTTTTTATTTATATATAAAAACAAATAATACTGATATGGTTTGAATACTAGGTAAATTAAAAATTTTTTAAGTTCTTAGACAACTTTCATTCTGTGTCAGAAACTATGATGTGTCAAATATTTATTCACAATCCAAATTCAGTATTGTATCAAGCTTGAATGTTGTGTTCATAATTGCCCCAACTATTCAGGGTTCGACATCTGCGGTCGTATCTAGCTGCGCCCAGCGGAGCATTTTATTTCAAATTGGAACATCCTCCCTTTTTTATTAATAAGGTCCCATTACTCCGAAAACAAAAAATCAAAAATTTATAAAAATCAAAATGGAGCTTATGTCAATAGATATAAAACAAGTTTCATGAAAATTGGTGAAAGCGGTTTTGGGTTATTGTCTGAAGTGTTGACGACAGATGGATGAACAATGGTATACAATTAATATATTCAGTCTTCAAAGACAAGGGTATAAAAACCAAATGTCTACAGACGATAAAAACAACAGGTCCGTAACATACATGCAATACATCCGCAAAAATTTTGTGGTCGTATAAAAAGTGTCTGACAGGCAATCACAGGACAAAGCGGCCATTTTAAAAATCTGGCAGTCATCAGAAAGTGTTACAATTGTAGTAAATGACGATCATGGAACACTCCTACCAAGTTTCATTCAAATTGTCTCTGTAGCTTCTGACAATAGTTTTATATCTGATTCCATCTCTCAGGTATTATGTGACCACTATATAACTCTTCATTCCATCTTGAATAGTCTGAGGTTAGTCTTAAAAGCATTTATTCAGTTCTAGGCTAACCTCTACTAGAACTGAATCACTTACCTGACAAGAATGCATATTAGTATCTATGTTATCTACTTAGTACTTTTTTTATAAGTGCTGCTTTTGGTGTAATATGAATATGTATAGGTATGAATATCTTTCATAATTTGTTATGAATAATCACTTTAAAAAGAATAATAATCAAAGGAAACTTTGAGAAATACAAAGAAGACACAGATCCATGACTTTGGTTTAGTCCGTGCATAGCCTTTCATTCATTATCCAGGATAACAATGCTTAAATGTTTATTAATAAAAAACAAAAATCTTCTCCTTTTTAGCAGGGAAAGGGCAAGGCATATGCCAACCTCTAAATTCATGCCTGTAGAATGATTACAGAAGCATAAGAATAACATATGTGATAGATATACAGCAGGGTATGACCGTTAAAGTAATTATACAAGACTATATACAAATTCCATCAACATCCAACAATTTTATGGTAGAATTCATCTGTAATAATTAAATGTAAACTGCATCAAATATCTTTATCGCATTAGGCAATTTGTTTATAAATTTATGTTTAAAATAACAGAAAAAGTGAAATTAATAAGAAGCTTGAAAACAAGTAAATGTGCATTAAAAGTATCGATTATATAGTGCTTTCACACAGCAAGTTTGCTATAAGTTATTAAGTATTATAAAGTATGATAAAGTATGATAAAATATTCATCCATCAAAAGCATGTGTAGGTTCACAAGTTCTACTACTTACAAATAATACTGGCAATTTATATCCGACATTGATTTCCTACAAAGTTTAATAGAATCTGCTTTCAATTTTGAAAAACTACTGTAACTATTTATTTCACTAACGTGTGTAAATAAAAAGTAATTTCTTGTTATGATTAATTTACCCAGTTATACATATCGCTGAGAATAATTACAATCAAACTATGCCAAAGCTGCTATAAATTTAGCAAACAAAAACTTATAATGCCTTCAGAAAATTTCACTGGTGCTTATCAAAATCTGGAGCATATTTCACACAATACTGATAAAAAAATGACTCTTGTGGTTAGATTATGTTTATTTTGGTCATTTCTGTGTTTTTAATATATAATAATAAAATAAAAATCAATCAAGATGTACCTATAACAGCTTTTTCTCGTACCAAAATTTTGATGATTAAAATTATTTTATTGACTGTATTGGGACTCCGTAACTTCCTATCCAATATACATTCATTTATCTGTTTAATTTCGCTTGTGAGTAAAACCTGGGACTATTATATATTATGTTCCAGGTAAACATACTAACTTTTTGTTTTTGCAAAGCATTTATTTCGTTTATAACATGGTGAACATTGCTTTTCTGAAGCCAGTCGTCGGCTTTCAAGTTGTGGATAAATTTTCACAACACCACCTCCTTTAATTAACACAATTTTACCTGTTAAAAAGGCCGCAAATTTCCCCAGTCCATTGATTGGAGCCAGGAACAGACAGCGTCAACATCCCACTGGCACACAGGCGCTTGTCTCTCTCCATTTTAGGAGCACCGCTATACATATACAGTTCCGTTCGAAACGCTCGGGCGTTAACCAAAGGATTAAATATGCGCAAAAAGTAAACAAAACCGCCGAATAAAACACGTTTTCCGTTTTTATGAAATTTCTATTAAAATACCATTAACAAACCATTAAATCTTAATATGGAGTAGGCCTTAGCCTAAAATCTGGCGAAGCCCATTCAATGTACGTAGCAATATTTTTTAGTCCGTCGTCATGTAAACACGGCCATATTGGAACCCGTTGTTAATTATGGTGTCATATTTGTAAGTCATTGAAGAAATTTTCGAATAAAGTTCCCAATGCGCAAAAAAACTCGAAAAAAAGTCGGTGGAAAATTATATCGTATAGAAATTATGTTTTGGCTATCGCCAAAACATAATTTCTTTTTAAGTTTGTGCAAGTGCGACAATATTTTAACCGGAAGTCGCGCTGTATTTTTGAGGGTTTCTGCGATAGATTTACAAATGCTACTTCCGGTTTGAAATTATACATTTTTAAAGTAAAATGAGATTTTATAATATAAATACTTACCATCATAAATTCTGAGTATACCATTTGCGCATGTCAGCAACAGCCGGAATCCCCAAAACTAAAAATAGCTATTATATGGTATCACCCAAGCACCTGTGTGAACCCCAAACCTCTATACATCCATTATATTTCCCAGGAAATGTACAGGCATGTAGGAAAAAAGGGGATGAAGGGGAGGCTGGGAGGGACCTTTAATTTATGATGGTAAGTATTTATTTTATAAAATCTCATTTTACTTTAAAAATGTATAATTTTATCGTAATAAATACGTTACCATCATAAATTCTGAGTAAATTGAATCTAACGCAAAGCTGAATCCCCTGAACCCGAAGATGCAAGTGGAAAATTAATTCTTTGCGCAGCAACAATAGGTCCCAAGGAAAACAGGCTTTGAGCTTGGGAAGCCATAGATTTCGATCAGATAATGGGTTATGAAGGAATTTTCATTCCTCCAAAAACCTGCAGAAAGTACCTCATCAATTGAGGCATGATTGAAAAGGGCCCAAGATGTAGAAATAGCTCTAACATCATGAGCCTTGACATTAAAACTGTCCAGAAGGGCTTCATCAGAAATCTCATATGCTAGACTGATAGTCCTGCTGATCCAGGAAGAGATAGTTTTGACTGATAAATCAATAACCCCTTTTTTAAAAGGGATAAAGAGTCTAGAGTTACGAGATGAGCGTAAACTCAATGTCCTCTGTAAATAAATAGATAAGATTCGAACAGGACAAAGCAAGCTTGAATCAGAATCTGGAGGTAGAGCAGGAATTACAACCGGCTCAGCTCCTCTAAGTGGCAATTGACTCTTTGCCATAAAGACTGGGTCGGTTAATAAGGTGACTGAGGACTTGTCCCTTGAAAAACGGAGACAAGCTTCTGATACCGAAAAAGCATGGATCTCGCTTCTTCTACCTGAGGCCAAGGCAAGAAGAAAACAACACTTGTACGATAGGAACTTGAGATCCACCTGGTCAGCCGGCTCAAAAGTTGAGGACTTCAAGGCTGATAGAACTAAACTGAGATTCCACTGAGGGAATAGAGTTCTCTGTTTGGGCCGTTCAAGACAAAAATTACGGACCAGAAGAGAAAGGTGTTCATTACTCCCAAAATCTTCACCACCAGCCAAATGGATGGTGCGAGAGATGGCAGATCTATATCCCTTAATAGTTGAGGGAGTCAAACCTCGAGAGTCAAACAGGAAAGTAAGAAAATCAGCTAATTCTTGTACAGTGATTTGGAAAGGATCGATTTCCCTTGGAATACACCAATCACTAAAAATCTTCCATTTAGCGTCATAGACGATATTGGTTGATTGCCTAACAGCTCTGGTGAGGTGTTTGGCTGTGCCTTCAGAAAATCCTCTCTTTTCGAGGCTATCCCTGAGAGAAGCCAAGCGCAAAGATTCAGTCTTTCCGGATTCTGATGAAGAATCTTTCCCTTGTGTTGGGAGATTTGGTTTTACCGGAAGTACCAGAGGATGGGCACAAGACAGACGTAGAAGATATGGGAACCACGCTTGACTGCACCAAGCTGGAGCAATAAGTATGATCTGACATTCTTCTGAAGCAATTTTCTGAAGGACGGCAGGCAGAAATCTGAAAGGAGGGAAGGCATACGCAAACATTCCCTTCCAAGATATTGTCATCGCATCTATTGCCCATGCTTTTGGATCTGGAATTGGAGATACAAAGGCGGGCAGTTTGTGATTTAGACTGGTTGCAAACAGATCTACCAGAGGAGAACCACATTGAAGAGTTATTGCCTCGAACACTACTGGGAGAAGTTCCCACTCTGTATTGACAGGAGTTAGACTCCTGGAAAGAGAATCTGCCAGGATATTGAGTCTGCCCGGAATGTGTTTGACTACCAGTAGGATATGGAGCTGAAAGCAGAGAATCAGAATATCCCTTGCTACGAGGTACAGATCGTGGGAGTGAGTGCGGCCCTGATTCTGTAAATAAGCAACTACTGTTGAGTTGTCCGTAGCAAGAGTTACTTGTTTGTCTTTGAGAACAAACTGAAAATGAGACAGCGCAAGAAGAGCCGCTCTCATTTCTAATAAGTTGATATGCTCTTTCCGGAGGTCTGGGGACCAGATTCCGGATACGGATTGACCCTCTAGATAAGCCCCCCAACCTAGGTTGGAGGCGTCTGTGTAAAGAGTCAGATCGGGAACATGTGAGGACAAAGGAAGGCCTCTCAAAACTTTCTCCCGATTTGTCCACCACAGAAGATGAGGGTAAAGACTTTGAAGCAACGGTATGGGTGCTTCCCAGTCTTGAGACATTGGGACCCAATGTTGATGTAGGTGAAACTGAAGCGGACGAATATGAAGTCGGCCGAGAGGAACTACATCTGCTAGAGCATTCAGAAAGCCCAGAAGCTGTGTAAATTGACGGGCCGTTACAGACTGAGAAGACATTAAAAGATGAATTTTCTGGCACAGAGACAGAAACTTGTCTTCTGGAGGCGGTACTAAGTCCTGAGAAGTCAGATAATGTTCTCCGAGGAATATAAAGTCCTGAGAGGGAGTTAGTTCCGTCTTTTGCCAGGAGATTAGGAATCCCAGAGATAGAAAAAGTTGAATTACTGTTTCTGTCTGAAGATTCAATTTCTGAGGACAGAACTCCTTGATGAGGGTGTCGTCTAGATATGAATGGATCAAAATAGCCTGAGCATGAAGATGGGCAATTGCCGCCTGCATGACTTTAGTAAACACCAGAGGGGCTATAGAAAGACCAAACGGGGTTGACTTACCTGCACCACCACCAGTTTTCCTTCTCTTGTTCAGAGGAAAAGAGGAATTCCTAGGGGAGAAGTTGGGGACTGATCTCTTACCACTGTTCACCTGTACATTAACCTTAACAGGGGCAGGTGTCTGCCTGATCTGTTCTTGCACCTCCTGAAGGGAATCTTTCACACTTACAGAAACATTAGATTTCTCCAAGATTTCTGACCTCTTAGAAAGAGTGCAGTTGGCTACAGAACCCATGATTAGGAGTTGAGAAGCACCAATAGCCTTGTCTACTTGGAGTAGAAAAGACTTAATCTCTGGAGAAACAGTAGAATCCTGTCTATTAAGACAGGAACCCACTGCTGCTAAAAAATGTTCTGCTGTTCCAAGTATTTGGGAAGTACTACGCAGAAGATTTTCATTTTTCGACTGAGACAGGCGAAGGCCGTCAACTGGCTTGGAATTAATAGCTGCGGAAAGAGATTTCTCAACCTTAGGAACTAACCTTCCAAGTGAAGAGTTGAAAATATCATAATCCTTCACCCGGATGTGCTCAGAAAAGGAGGCAATTCCAAAACCTGTAATGTTCCCAGACGAAACCTCGGAAGCTGAACCACCTATCCCTTCATTAATAATTTGCAGGGCAGTGGAAATGTGATCAGGCTCTGGAAAGCTACTACGAGCCTTACTGTCAGGAAAACCACAGGAGGCCTCGAAAACAGAGGAGAGCCTTTTGGGTTTAGGAGGTGACGCAAAAGGAACCTTGTTGACCTCCCTCATAATAGTGAAAACCTTACCTCTAAGATCCCTCATAGAAGAAGGAGCTTCCTCACCTTCGGACTCCTTAGTATGAGAGGGTGGAACTGAGTTCGATTGAGAAACAAGCGAAGCAGTATCTGTAAGGGCGGGATCTGACGGAGCCGGATCTGTAGGAGAAGGGTCTTCCTCATCCTCAGAAAAATTGCTTTCCTGACTACCAGGAGCAACCGACACTCTGTCATCCTCAACCTCTTGTTCACTATCGCTGTCCTGACCCCTGGCCACAGGACAAGGTTGGACAGCTTTACCTTCAAGTACAGAAAGCCTTTCAGAAAAGGAGGAAAAATCCTTTCGAATAGAATTTTGAAACTCCTCAAGTACACTCTTGAAAGATGCAAGAGAATTACCAGGGACAGAAACCGGCTGGTTGTTCTGGAGCCCAACAGTACAGGTTGGCTAGGAGACAGTTGCCGGCACTGCTATGGTGGAAGGTAATGCTACCGAAGGAGCCGGTATTGCTACCGACGGAAGGTTAGCAGTATGGCCCGAAACCGAGGTTGAAGGACCAAAATATCCACCATATGGCCAAAAACCAGGCATACCTGCACCAGGAAAACCTTGTGCCCAAGGTGGTCTAGACCAGGAAAAAGGATCATTACCTGACATAGGCAGGGGAAAACCACAGTATGAACTGGGGGGTCTAGAACCTGGGTTCATAGAACTACCTGGAGCATAAGAAACTGACCCTGTAGTAGAAACAGGTCTGGATATGGTGTGGGTGACAGTAGCCACAGTAGGAACGCTTCCATGCCTGATGACAGAAACCGGAAGTGTCAGCTGAAAAGCGGTACCTGCAACCGAAGTAGAAACGTCGGTAAGTGGGCAGAAGGTAACTGGAAGCAAACCTGAGCTCACCGGTGGCGAAGGGAACGGTAATGAGCCATCCAGAGACACATCATTGCCTGTGATGGTCTGGAATGGACTGTTTTTGTCATTGAATGACATTTTAATTAATATTTATCTAAAATTAATTGAATTTAGATAAATATAATGTATCTATAAATAAATGTGGATATCAATAATTAAATAATATTAATAATATTACAGTATACACAAAGTTTGTCAAACTATAATCGTTTTCATCTGTGACTTTACAAATCCAAAAGCGTGTTACCACGTGCGCAGCCGGAAATATAATGGATGTATAGAGGTTTGGGGTTCACACAGGTGCTTGGGTGATACCATAATCTGTAATCTGTTTTATAATTTCTGCCAATGTAGGCACACCTCTTTCGAGTGATGTTTTACAGTACGAATAAGAATAAAAATATCTTCCACCAATAACACTATACATTATTTACATTCTTGACGATCAAATTGGGCTATTGCTGCATATAATAGCTATTTTTAGTTTTGGGGATTCCGGCTGTTGCTGACATGCGCAAATGGTATACTCAGAATTTATGATGGTAACGTATTTATTACGATAAAACTACAGTCTACTTGATATCTGGATTTGAGACCCATATTCCACACTTAGTCGGGCTTCGGCCGATATAAATCCATTAAAATCCAGAATTTTTTGTCAGAAAGTCATTAATGGTTTTGTAAAATATGGCATTGAAATAAAAATTAATGGGAATCAATAATGAAAATACCATTATTTTTCATTAAATTGACTGAAATATTTCTCTTTTTAATAGATTAATGGGCATTATTTAATGTAGGCAAAAAAGTAATAGCCATTAATGAAAACAAAAGTCAAGAAATACCAAAGGGATATTCAAAGGAGAGAAAAATCGTAACAACTAACAAACTCCGGAGAACAACGAAGACAAGACCAAAACAATACATGCACTACAATTAAAAACATATGAACAACATGGACCCCACTAAAAAACTGGGGGTAGACTCAGGTGCCCCGGAAGAGTAAGGAGTCTCTGCTTTCTGCAGGCCACCGGCCATGCTGCCCATGTGAAATCCGGTATGAGGAAGGGATAATATCAATGTTAACAGGTCCTTTTTTATTTTGGAAACGGGTGTTTCATACCTGTCAACCAAGTCATGATGACGCCCATAAAACTTTAATAAGGATGACTTCAGCATAGGAGCAACGTACCCCTGTCGATCTGAGCAACTTTCTGTCAGGAGCCGGGCTCTGTCCAGGAAGTCAATGTATATGTCACAAGTTCTGGAATAACGTATGAGTTGTGAAATATATACTCCATACGCTGGCGCTTCTGGAATATTGCCGCTCAAAAATGGGAAGTTGACGATTGGAAAGTCAGTCATCCTGTTTGTCGTAAAGTTTTGTATTCAACCTTCCTCTGGTGTCAATAAAAATTAAATCAAAATCAATTTCATGACCATATATCTTGTTTATATTTTAATAGTTATTATTTAGTACAACACATATTTTAGTGCCTATTACTTTACACGATTTATATATTAATGCCCATTACTTGACATAATTTATATATTAATGTCCACTACTTGACATGATTAATATATTAATGCCCATTACTTTACATGATTTATATATTAATGCCCATTGCTTGACAGGATTTAAATATTAATGCCCATTAACGAACCTGATTTAAATAATAATGCCCATACATGCATGATTTATATATAAGACCCCAAAAATGTATATGTGTGTTTATTGTCACTTGCTGAATAGAAATAGGGTCGGTAGGTCGTTCAATTCGGCACTCTTCGGCAGATTATACTAATCTAACCTCGGCTGTATGACGTAATCCGCCATTGGAACTACTTTTCAAAATCGATCGATCTTCTCATTAGAGGCGAAGAGTGGCTGCGTGCATATGGGATGACAACTGCAACTTCTGTGAAAGAGTTTTTCTCTTCAATAATATTAGAAACATCTTGCCTATTATGCGCCTCCACTAGCAAAAGATTACATTGCCTTACAAAATTTAAATCAAGAAAAGAAAAATACGTCCACACTATCGAAACATTTACAGGGTTAAAACTCCAATCTTTTGAACATGTTGGGCTTAGTGATATGCACGTATGTGAAACTTGTATCAACAAAAGTGAAGCAGCAAGTAGCCTCAAACAGACATGCATTCTCAATTTACAAAATTTCATAAGTCTGTTTAAACGTCAAAAAAGACTTGCATCAACTCCACCATCAAGTATTAAACAGTCCGTTGCAGAGCAAATTCAGAGTTCAGTGGAAAAATTGAAATGCCTGAATTTAGAGAGCTATACAACAAAAACCTCTTCAAAAAAAATCCAGACAAATTAAGACTGAATTTTTCACCTATTTTGGCAGAAGCCGACTCGTTTGAAAACTCATTCTCATAGGCATGGTAGGTCAACAAATAAAATCAAGCTACAATGTAATTAAAATATTCAACTTAGACGTTAGAATAAAGATGATATTAAATTCTAGTAATATTAAGAATTTTTTTTGAACAAAAAGAAAAGTAAAAAGGGGCATTCAATATCCTGAATTGAAGAGATATTGACATATAAAATCAGGGACCGTGCTGGGCTTTGCCAATGTCGCAAAATGCTATTTTTTATTCAATCTGGCAACAGAATTTTATAGTCAGCGATTTTTCTGGCGAAAGAATTTTTCGGTCTTTTTAAAAAAAATTTATTCAAAAAAGCCATTAAGGGTCAACAAACTTGTTAATGTGTATTTATGTGAATATCTTCAATGGGAGGACTTCAACACTTTGCACCCTTTGTTTGATAGCTTCTTTGTTCCAAGCAACCCTCTTCATGCAAAGTGTATATGTGTTATATTTTATAGTATTTCAAAATGAAATGTCAACAATTTTCAATCATGCCACTACTTATGTGTTCAAAATTAGGTTTACTCTAGCTAAATAATTTAATTGTATCACTAATTTCATACATCCATATTAGTGTTGGTTTAATTTGGAGTTTTCTTAAGTATTTCTTGCCACTGTTTAATTCATTTATAAAATTATTATTTCCAAAAATAGGACACTGAAGAAGATTTTTCTCATCATGATCATGGATATACTTTATCCACACCTGCTGCAAGTGTAACATCTACATTTCCCATTAGCACTCCAATTTCATTGCCAGGCCATGATTACAGCTTCATGAACATATCAAATCAACATGAAGTTGCCGCCACTGCTATGGTGGAAGGTACTGCTACCGAAGGAGCCGGTATTGCTACCGACGGAAGGGTAGCAGTATGACCCGAAACCGAGGTTGAAGGACCAAAATATCCACCATATGGCCAAAAATCAGGCATACCTGCACCAGGAAAACCTTGTGCCCAAAGTGGTCTAGACCAGGAAAAAGGATCATTACCTGACATAGGCAGGGGAAAGCACAGTATGAACTGGGGGTCTAGAACCTGGGAGGCCTAAGTTCATAGAACTACCTGGAGCATAAGAAACTGACCCTGTAGTAGAAACAGGTCTGGATATGGTGTGGGTGACAGTAGCCACAGTAGGAACGCTTCCATGCCTGATGACAGAAACCGGAAGTGTCAGCTGAAAAGCGGTACGTACTGCAACCGAAGTAGAAACGGTAAGTGAGCAGGTAGTAACTGGAAGCAAACCTGAGCTCACCGGTGGCGAAGGGAACGGTAATGAGCCATCCAGAAACACATCATTGCCTGTGATGGTCTGGAATGGACTGTTTATGTCATTGAATGACATTTTAATTAATATTTATCTAAAATTAATTGAATGTAGATAAATATAATGTATCTATAAATAAATGGGGATATCAATAATTAAATAATATTAATAATATTACAGTATACACAAAGTTTGTCAAACTATAATCGTTTTCATCTGTGACTGTACAAATCCAAAAGCGTGTTACCACGTGCGCAGCCGGAAATATAATGGATGTATAGAGGTTTTGGGGTTCACACAGGTGCTTGGGTGATACCATAATCTGTAATCTGTTTTATAATTTCTGCCAATGTAGGCACACCTCTTTCGAGTGATGTTTTACAGTACGAATAAGAATAAAAATATCTTCCACCAATAACACTATACATTATTTACATTCTTGACGATCAAATTGGGCTATTGCTGCATATAATAGCTATTTTTAGTTTTGGGGATTCCGGCTGTTGCTGACATGCGCAAATGGTATATTCAGAATTTATGATGGTAACGTATTTATTACGATAAAACTACAGTCTACTTGATATCTGGATTTGAGACCCATATTCTATACTTAGTCGGGCTTCGGCCGATATAAATCCATTAAAATCCAGAATTTTTTGTCAGAAAGTCATTAATGGTTTTGTAAAATATGGCATTGAAATAAAAATTAATGGGAATCAATAATGAAAATACCATTATTTTTCATTAAATTGACTGAAATATTTCTCTTTTTAATAGATTAATGGGCATTATTTAATGGAGGCAAAAAAGTAATAGCCATTAATGAAAACAAAAGTCAAGAAATACCAAAGGGATATTCGAAGGAGAGAAAAATCGTAACAACTGACAAACTCCGGAGAACAACGAAGACAAGACCAAAACAATACATGCACTACAATTAAAAACATATGAACAACATGGACCCCACCAAAAAACTGGGGGTAGACTCAGGTGCCCCGGAAGAGTAAGGAGTCTCTGCTTTCTGCAGGCCACCGGCCATGCTGCCCATGTGAAATCCGGTATGAGGAAGGGATAATATCAATGTTAACAGGTCCTTTTTTATTTTGGAAACGGGTGTTTCATACCTGTCAACCAAGTCATGATGACGCCCATAAAACTTTAATAAGGATGACTTCAGCATAGGAGCAACGTACCCCTGTCGATCTGAGCAACTTTCTGTCAGGAGCCGGGCTCTGTCCAGGAAGTCAATGTATATGTCACAAGTTCTGGAATAACGTATGAGTTGTGAAATATATACTCCATACGCTGGCGCTTCTGGAATATTGCCGCTCAAAAATGGGAAGTTGACGATTGGAAAGTCAGTCATCCTGTTTGTCGTAAAGTTTTGTATTCAACCTTCCTCTGGTGTCAATAAAAATTAAATCAAAATCAATTTCATGACCATATATCTTGTTTATATTTTAATAGTTATTATTTAGTACAACACATATTTTAGTGCCTATTACTTTACACGATTTATATATTAATGCCCATTACTTGACATAATTTATATATTAATGTCCACTACTTGACATGATTAATATATTAATGCCCATTACTTTACATTATTTATATATTAATGCCCATTGCTTGACAGGATTTAAATATTAATGCCCATTAACGAACCTGATTTAAATAATAATGCCCATACATGCATGATTTATATATAAGACCCCAAAAATGTATATGTGTGTTTATTGTCACTTGCTGAATAGAAATAGGGTCGGTAGGTCGTTCAATTCGGCACTCTTCGGCAGATTATACTAATCTAACCTCGGCTGTATGACGTAATCCGCCATTGGAACTACTTTTCAAAATCGATCGATCTTCTCATTAGAGGCGAAGAGTGGCTGCGTGCATATGGGATGACAACTGCAACTTCTGTGAAAGAGTTTTTCTCTTCAATAATATTAGAAACATCTTGCCTATTATGCGCCTCCACTAGCAAAAGATTACATTGCCTTACAAAATTTAAATCAAGAAAAGAAAAATACGTCCACACTATCGAAACATTTACAGGGTTAAAACTCCAATCTTTTGAACATGTTGGGCTTAGTGATATGCACGTATGTGAAACTTGTATCAACAAAAGTGAAGCAGCAAGTAGCCTCAAACAGACATGCATTCTCAATTTACAAAATTTCATAAGTCTGTTTAAACGTCAAAAAAGACTTGCATCAACTCCACCATCAAGTATTAAACAGTCCGTTGCAGAGCAAATTCAGAGTTCAGTGGAAAAATTGAAATGCCTGAATTTAGAGAGCTATACAACAAAAACCTCTTCAAAAAAATCCAGACAAATTAAGACTGAATTTTTCACCTATTTTGGCAGAAGCCGACTCGTTTGAAAACTCATTCTCATAGGCATGGTAGGTCAACAAATAAAATCAAGCTACAATGTAATTAAAATATTCAACTTAGACGTTAGAATAAAGATGATATTAAATTCTAGTAATATTAAGAATTTTTTTTGAACAAAAAGAAAAGTAAAAAAGGGGCATTCAATATCCTGAATTGAAGAGATATTGACATATAAAATCAGGGACCGTGCTGGGCTTTGCCAATGTCGCAAAATGCTATTTTTTATTCAATCTGGCAACAGAATTTTATAGTCAGCGATTTTTCTGGCGAAAGAATTTTTCGGTCTTTTTAAAAAAAATTTATTCAAAAAAGCCATTAAGGGTCAACAAACTTGTTAATGTGTATTTATGTGAATATCTTCAATGGGAGGACTTCAACACTTTGCACCCTTTGTTTGATAGCTTCTTTGTTCCAAGCAACCCTCTTCATGCAAAGTGTATATGTGTTATATTTTATAGTATTTCAAAATGAAATGTCAACAATTTTCAATCATGCCACTACTTATGTGTTCAAAATTAGGTTTACTCTAGCTAAATAATTTAATTGTATCACTAATTTCATACATCCATATTAGTGTTGGTTTAATTTGGAGTTTTCTTAAGTATTTCTTGCCACTGTTTAATTCATTTATAAAATTATTATTTCCAAAAATAGGACACTGAAGAAGATTTTTCTCATAATGATCATGGATATACTTTATCCACACCTGCTGCAAGTGTAACATCTACATTTCCCATTAGCACTCCAATTTCATTGCCAGGCCATGATTACAGCTTCATGAACATATCAAATCAACATGAAGTTGCCGCCACTGCTATGGTGGAAGGTACTGCTACCGAAGGAGCCGGTATTGCTACCGACGGAAGGGTAGCAGTATGACCCGAAACCGAGGTTGAAGGACCAAAATATCCACCATATGGCCAAAAATCAGGCATACCTGCACCAGGAAAACCTTGTGCCCAAAGTGGTCTAGACCAGGAAAAAGGATCATTACCTGACAAAGGCAGGGGAAAGCACAGTATGAACTGGGGGTCTAGAACCTGGGAGGCCTAAGTTCATAGAACTACCTGGAGCATAAGAAACTGACCCTGTAGTAGAAACAGGTCTGGATATGGTGTGGGTGACAGTAGCCACAGTAGGAACGCTTCCATGCCTGATAACAGAAACCGGAAGTGTCTGCTGAAAAGCGGTACTGCAACCGAAGTAGAAACGGTAAGTGGGCAGGTAGTAACTGGAAGCAAACCTGAGCTCACCGGTGGCGAAGGGAACGGTAATGAGCCATCCAGAAACACATCATTGCCTGTGATGGTCTGGAATGGACTGTTTATGTCATTGAATGACATTTTAATTAATATTTATCTAAAATTAATTGAATGTAGATAAATATAATGTATCTATAAATAAATGGGGATATCAATAATTAAATAATATTAATAATATTACAGTATACACAAAGTTTGTCAAACTATAATCGTTTTCATCTGTGACTGTACAAATCCAAAAGCGTGTTACCACGTGCGCAGCCGGAAATATAATGGATGTATAGAGGTTTTGGGGTTCACACAGGTGCTTGGGTGATACCATAATCTGTAATCTGTTTTATAATTTCTGCCAATGTAGGCACACCTCTTTCGAGTGATGTTTTACAGTACGAATAAGAATAAAAATATCTTCCACCAATAACACTATACATTATTTACATTCTTGACGATCAAATTGGGCTATTGCTGCATATAATAGCTATTTTTAGTTTTGGGGATTCCGGCTGTTGCTGACATGCGCAAATGGTATATTCAGAATTTATGATGGTAACGTATTTATTACCATAAAACTACAGTCTACTTGATATCTGGATTTGAGACCCATATTCTATACTTAGTCGGGCTTCGGCCGATATAAATCCATTAAAATCCAGAATTTTTTGTCAGAAAGTCATTAATGGTTTTGTAAAATATGGCATTGAAATAAAAATTAATGGGAATCAATAATGAAAATATCATTATTTTTCATTAAATTGACTGAAATATTTCTCTTTTTAATAGATTAATGGGCATTATTTAATGGAGGCAAAAAAGTAATAGCCATTAATGAAAACAAAAGTCAAGAAATACCAAAGGGATATTCGAAGGAGAGAAAAATCGTAACAACTGACAAACTCCGGAGAACAACGAAGACAAGACCAAAACAATACATGCACTACAATTAAAAACATATGAACAACATGGACCCCACCAAAAAACTGGGGGTAGACTCAGGTGCCCCGGAAGAGTAAGGAGTCTCTGCTTTCTGCAGGCCACCGGCCATGCTGCCCATGTGAAATCCGGTATGAGGAAGGGATAATATCAATGTTAACAGGTCCTTTTTTATTTTGGAAACGGGTGTTTCATACCTGTCAACCAAGTCATGATGACGCCCATAAAACTTTAATAAGGATGACTTCAGCATAGGAGCAACGTACCCCTGTCGATCTGAGCAACTTTCTGTCAGGAGCCGGGCTCTGTCCAGGAAGTCAATGTATATGTCACAAGTTCTGGAATAACGTATGAGTTGTGAAATATATACTCCATACGCTGGCGCTTCTGGAATATTGCCGCTCAAAAATGGGAAGTTGACGATTGGAAAGTCAGTCATCCTGTTTGTCGTAAAGTTTTGTATTCAACCTTCCTCTGGTGTCAATAAAAATTAAATCAAAATCAATTTCATGACCATATATCTTGTTTATATTTTAATAGTTATTATTTAGTACAACACATATTTTAGTGCCTATTACTTTACACGATTTATATATTAATGCCCATTACTTGACATAATTTATATATTAATGTCCACTACTTGACATGATTAATATATTAATGCCCATTACTTTACATTATTTATATATTAATGCCCATTGCTTGACAGGATTTAAATATTAATGCCCATTAACGAACCTGATTTAAATAATAATGCCCATACATGCATGATTTATATATAAGACCCCAAAAATGTATATGTGTGTTTATTGTCACTTGCTGAATAGAAATAGGGTCGGTAGGTCGTTCAATTCGGCACTCTTCGGCAGATTATACTAATCTAACCTCGGCTGTATGACGTAATCCGCCATTGGAACTACTTTTCAAAATCGATCGATCTTCTCATTAGAGGCGAAGAGTGGCTGCGTGCATATGGGATGACAACTGCAACTTCTGTGAAAGAGTTTTTCTCTTCAATAATATTAGAAACATCTTGCCTATTATGCGCCTCCACTAGCAAAAGATTACATTGCCTTACAAAATTTAAATCAAGAAAAGAAAAATACGTCCACACTATCGAAACATTTACAGGGTTAAAACTCCAATCTTTTGAACATGTTGGGCTTAGTGATATGCACGTATGTGAAACTTGTATCAACAAAAGTGAAGCAGCAAGTAGCCTCAAACAGACATGCATTCTCAATTTACAAAATTTCATAAGTCTGTTTAAACGTCAAAAAAGACTTGCATCAACTCCACCATCAAGTATTAAACAGTCCGTTGCAGAGCAAATTCAGAGTTCAGTGGAAAAATTGAAATGCCTGAATTTAGAGAGCTATACAACAAAAACCTCTTCAAAAAAATCCAGACAAATTAAGACTGAATTTTTCACCTATTTTGGCAGAAGCCGACTCGTTTGAAAACTCATTCTCATAGGCATGGTAGGTCAACAAATAAAATCAAGCTACAATGTAATTAAAATATTCAACTTAGACGTTAGAATAAAGATGATATTAAATTCTAGTAATATTAAGAATTTTTTTTGAACAAAAAGAAAAGTAAAAAAGGGGCATTCAATATCCTGAATTGAAGAGATATTGACATATAAAATCAGGGACCGTGCTGGGCTTTGCCAATGTCGCAAAATGCTATTTTTTATTCAATCTGGCAACAGAATTTTATAGTCAGCGATTTTTCTGGCGAAAGAATTTTTCGGTCTTTTTAAAAAAAATTTATTCAAAAAAGCCATTAAGGGTCAACAAACTTGTTAATGTGTATTTATGTGAATATCTTCAATGGGAGGACTTCAACACTTTGCACCCTTTGTTTGATAGCTTCTTTGTTCCAAGCAACCCTCTTCATGCAAAGTGTATATGTGTTATATTTTATAGTATTTCAAAATGAAATGTCAACAATTTTCAATCATGCCACTACTTATGTGTTCAAAATTAGGTTTACTCTAGCTAAATAATTTAATTGTATCACTAATTTCATACATCCATATTAGTGTTGGTTTAATTTGGAGTTTTCTTAAGTATTTCTTGCCACTGTTTAATTCATTTATAAAATTATTATTTCCAAAAATAGGACACTGAAGAAGATTTTTCTCATCATGATCATGGATATACTTTATCCACACCTGCTGCAAGTGTAACATCTACATTTCCCATTAGCACTCCAATTTCATTGCCAGGCCATGATTACAGCTTCATGAACATATCAAATCAACATGAAGTTGCCGCCACTGCTATGGTGGAAGGTACTGCTACCGAAGGAGCCGGTATTGCTACCGACGGAAGGGTAGCAGTATGACCCGAAACCGAGGTTGAAGGACCAAAATATCCACCATATGGCCAAAAATCAGGCATACCTGCACCAGGAAAACCTTGTGCCCAAAGTGGTCTAGACCAGGAAAAAGGATCATTACCTGACAAAGGCAGGGGAAAGCACAGTATGAACTGGGGGTCTAGAACCTGGGAGGCCTAAGTTCATAGAACTACCTGGAGCATAAGAAACTGACCCTGTAGTAGAAACAGGTCTGGATATGGTGTGGGTGACAGTAGCCACAGTAGGAACGCTTCCATGCCTGATAACAGAAACCGGAAGTGTCTGCTGAAAAGCGGTACTGCAACCGAAGTAGAAACGGTAAGTGGGCAGGTAGTAACTGGAAGCAAACCTGAGCTCACCGGTGGCGAAGGGAACGGTAATGAGCCATCCAGAAACACATCATTGCCTGTGATGGTCTGGAATGGACTGTTTATGTCATTGAATGACATTTTAATTAATATTTATCTAAAATTAATTGAATGTAGATAAATATAATGTATCTATAAATAAATGGGGATATCAATAATTAAATAATATTAATAATATTACAGTATACACAAAGTTTGTCAAACTATAATCGTTTTCATCTGTGACTGTACAAATCCAAAAGCGTGTTACCACGTGCGCAGCCGGAAATATAATGGATGTATAGAGGTTTTGGGGTTCACACAGGTGCTTGGGTGATACCATAATCTGTAATCTGTTTTATAATTTCTGCCAATGTAGGCACACCTCTTTCGAGTGATGTTTTACAGTACGAATAAGAATAAAAATATCTTCCACCAATAACACTATACATTATTTACATTCTTGACGATCAAATTGGGCTATTGCTGCATATAATAGCTATTTTTAGTTTTGGGGATTCCGGCTGTTGCTGACATGCGCAAATGGTATATTCAGAATTTATGATGGTAACGTATTTATTACCATAAAACTACAGTCTACTTGATATCTGGATTTGAGACCCATATTCTATACTTAGTCGGGCTTCGGCCGATATAAATCCATTAAAATCCAGAATTTTTTGTCAGAAAGTCATTAATGGTTTTGTAAAATATGGCATTGAAATAAAAATTAATGGGAATCAATAATGAAAATATCATTATTTTTCATTAAATTGACTGAAATATTTCTCTTTTTAATAGATTAATGGGCATTATTTAATGGAGGCAAAAAAGTAATAGCCATTAATGAAAACAAAAGTCAAGAAATACCAAAGGGATATTCGAAGGAGAGAAAAATCGTAACAACTGACAAACTCCGGAGAACAACGAAGACAAGACCAAAACAATACATGCACTACAATTAAAAACATATGAACAACATGGACCCCACCAAAAAACTGGGGGTAGACTCAGGTGCCCCGGAAGAGTAAGGAGTCTCTGCTTTCTGCAGGCCACCGGCCATGCTGCCCATGTGAAATCCGGTATGAGGAAGGGATAATATCAATGTTAACAGGTCCTTTTTTATTTTGGAAACGGGTGTTTCATACCTGTCAACCAAGTCATGATGACGCCCATAAAACTTTAATAAGGATGACTTCAGCATAGGAGCAACGTACCCCTGTCGATCTGAGCAACTTTCTGTCAGGAGCCGGGCTCTGTCCAGGAAGTCAATGTATATGTCACAAGTTCTGGAATAACGTATGAGTTGTGAAATATATACTCCATACGCTGGCGCTTCTGGAATATTGCCGCTCAAAAATGGGAAGTTGACGATTGGAAAGTCAGTCATCCTGTTTGTCGTAAAGTTTTGTATTCAACCTTCCTCTGGTGTCAATAAAAATTAAATCAAAATCAATTTCATGACCATATATCTTGTTTATATTTTAATAGTTATTATTTAGTACAACACATATTTTAGTGCCTATTACTTTACACGATTTATATATTAATGCCCATTACTTGACATAATTTATATATTAATGTCCACTACTTGACATGATTAATATATTAATGCCCATTACTTTACATTATTTATATATTAATGCCCATTGCTTGACAGGATTTAAATATTAATGCCCATTAACGAACCTGATTTAAATAATAATGCCCATACATGCATGATTTATATATAAGACCCCAAAAATGTATATGTGTGTTTATTGTCACTTGCTGAATAGAAATAGGGTCGGTAGGTCGTTCAATTCGGCACTCTTCGGCAGATTATACTAATCTAACCTCGGCTGTATGACGTAATCCGCCATTGGAACTACTTTTCAAAATCGATCGATCTTCTCATTAGAGGCGAAGAGTGGCTGCGTGCATATGGGATGACAACTGCAACTTCTGTGAAAGAGTTTTTCTCTTCAATAATATTAGAAACATCTTGCCTATTATGCGCCTCCACTAGCAAAAGATTACATTGCCTTACAAAATTTAAATCAAGAAAAGAAAAATACGTCCACACTATCGAAACATTTACAGGGTTAAAACTCCAATCTTTTGAACATGTTGGGCTTAGTGATATGCACGTATGTGAAACTTGTATCAACAAAAGTGAAGCAGCAAGTAGCCTCAAACAGACATGCATTCTCAATTTACAAAATTTCATAAGTCTGTTTAAACGTCAAAAAAGACTTGCATCAACTCCACCATCAAGTATTAAACAGTCCGTTGCAGAGCAAATTCAGAGTTCAGTGGAAAAATTGAAATGCCTGAATTTAGAGAGCTATACAACAAAAACCTCTTCAAAAAAATCCAGACAAATTAAGACTGAATTTTTCACCTATTTTGGCAGAAGCCGACTCGTTTGAAAACTCATTCTCATAGGCATGGTAGGTCAACAAATAAAATCAAGCTACAATGTAATTAAAATATTCAACTTAGACGTTAGAATAAAGATGATATTAAATTCTAGTAATATTAAGAATTTTTTTTGAACAAAAAGAAAAGTAAAAAAGGGGCATTCAATATCCTGAATTGAAGAGATATTGACATATAAAATCAGGGACCGTGCTGGGCTTTGCCAATGTCGCAAAATGCTATTTTTTATTCAATCTGGCAACAGAATTTTATAGTCAGCGATTTTTCTGGCGAAAGAATTTTTCGGTCTTTTTAAAAAAAATTTATTCAAAAAAGCCATTAAGGGTCAACAAACTTGTTAATGTGTATTTATGTGAATATCTTCAATGGGAGGACTTCAACACTTTGCACCCTTTGTTTGATAGCTTCTTTGTTCCAAGCAACCCTCTTCATGCAAAGTGTATATGTGTTATATTTTATAGTATTTCAAAATGAAATGTCAACAATTTTCAATCATGCCACTACTTATGTGTTCAAAATTAGGTTTACTCTAGCTAAATAATTTAATTGTATCACTAATTTCATACATCCATATTAGTGTTGGTTTAATTTGGAGTTTTCTTAAGTATTTCTTGCCACTGTTTAATTCATTTATAAAATTATTATTTCCAAAAATAGGACACTGAAGAAGATTTTTCTCATCATGATCATGGATATACTTTATCCACACCTGCTGCAAGTGTAACATCTACATTTCCCATTAGCACTCCAATTTCATTGCCAGGCCATAATTACAGCTTCATGAACATATCAAATCAACATGAAGTTGCCGCCACTGCTATGGTGGAAGGTACTGCTACCGAAGGAGCCGGTATTGCTACCGACGGAAGGTTAGCAGTATGACCCGAAACCGAGGTTGAAGGACCAAAATATCCACCATATGGCCAAAAATCAGGCATACCTGCACCAGGAAAACCTTGTGCCCAAAGTGGTCTAGACCAGGAAAAAGGATCATTACCTGACATAGGCAGGGGAAAGCACAGTATGAACTGGGGGTCTAGAACCTGGGAGGCCTAAGTTCATAGAACTACCTGGAGCATAAGAAACTGACCCTGTAGTAGAAACAGGTCTGGATATGGTGTGGGTGACAGTAGCCACAGTAGGAACGCTTCCATGCCTGATAACAGAAACCGGAAGTGTCTGCTGAAAAGCGGTACTGCAGCCGAAGTAGAAACGGTAAGTGGGCAGGTAGTAACTGGAAGCAAACCTGAGCTCACCGGTGGCGAAGGGAACGGTAATGAGCCATCCAGAAACACATCATTGCCTGTGATGGTCTGGAATGGACTGTTTATGTCATTGAATGACATTTTAATTAATATTTATCTAAAATTAATTGAATGTAGATAAATATAATGTATCTATAAATAAATGGGGATATCAATAATTAAATAATATTAATAATATTACAGTATACACAAAGTTTGTCAAACTATAATCGTTTTCATCTGTGACTGTACAAATCCAAAAGCGTGTTACCACGTGCGCAGCCGGAAATATAATGGATGTATAGAGGTTTTGGGGTTTACACAGGTGCTTGGGTGATACCATAATCTGTAATCTGTTTTATAATTTCTGCCAATGTAGGCACACCTCTTTCGAGTGATGTTTTACAGTACGAATAAGAATAAAAATATCTTCCACCAATAACACTATACATTATTTACATTCTTGACGATCAAATTGGGCTATTGCTGCATATAATAGCTATTTTTAGTTTTGGGGATTCCGGCTGTTGCTGACATGCGCAAATGGTATATTCAGAATTGATGATGGTAACGTATTTATTACCATAAAACTACAGTCTACTTGATATCTGGATTTGAGACCCATATTCTATACTTAGTCGGGCTTCGGCCGATATAAATCCATTAAAATCCAGAATTTTTTGTCAAAAAGTCATTAATGGTTTTGTAAAATATGGCATTGAAAAAAAAATTAATGGGAATCAATAATGAAAATACCATTATTTTTCATTAAATTGACTGAAATATTTCTCTTTTTAATAGATTAATGGGCATTATTTAATGGAGGCAAAAAAGTAATAGCCATTAATGAAAACAAAAGTCAAGAAATACCAAAGGGATATTCGAAGGAGAGAAAAATCGTAACAACTGACAAACTCCGGAGAACAACGAAGACAAGACCAAAACAATACATGCACTACAATTAAAAACATATGAACAACATGGACCCCACCAAAAAACTGGGGGTAGACTCAGGTGCCCCGGAAGAGTAAGGAGTCTCTGCTTTCTGCAGGCCACCGGCCATGATGCCCATGTGAAATCCGCTATGAGGAAGGGATAATATCAATGTTAACAGGTCCTTTTTTTATTTTGGAAACGGGTGTTTCATACCTGTCAACCAAGTCATGATGACGCCCATAAAACTTTAATAAGGATGACTTCAGCATAGGAACAACGTACCCCTGTCGATCTGAGCAACTTTCTGTCAGGAGCCGGGCTCTGTCCAGGAAGTCAATGTATATGTCACAAGTTCTGGAATAACGTATGAGTTGTGAAATATATACTCCATACGCTGGCGCTTCTGGAATATTGCCGCTCAAAAATGGGAAGTTGACGATTGGAAAGTCAGTCATCCTGTTTGTCGTAAAGTTTTGTATTCAACCTTCCTCTGGTGTCAATAAAAATTAAATCAAAATCAATTTCATGACCATATATCTTGTTTATATTTTAATAGTTATTATTTAGTACAACACATATTTTAGTGCCTATTACTTTACACGATTTATATATTAATGCCCATTACTTGACATAATTTATATATTAATGTCCACTACTTGACATGATTAATATATTAATGCCCATTACTTTACATTATTTATATATTAATGCCCATTGCTTGACAGGATTTAAATATTAATGCCCATTAACGAACCTGATTTAAATAATAATGCCCATACATGCATGATTTATATATAAGACCCCAAAAATGTATATGTGTGTTTATTGTCACTTGCTGAATAGAAATAGGGTCGGTAGGTCGTTCAATTCGGCACTCTTCGGCAGATTATACTAATCTAACCTCGGCTGTATGACGTAATCCGCCATTGGAACTACTTTTCAAAATCGATCGATCTTCTCATTAGAGGCGAAGAGTGGCTGCGTGCATATGGGATGACAACTGCAACTTCTGTGAAAGAGTTTTTCTCTTCAATAATATTAGAAACATCTTGCCTATTATGCGCCTCCACTAGCAAAAGATTACATTGCCTTACAAAATTTAAATCAAGAAAAGAAAAATACGTCCACACTATCGAAACATTTACAGGGTTAAAACTCCAATCTTTTGAACATGTTGGGCTTAGTGATATGCACGTATGTGAAACTTGTATCAACAAAAGTGAAGCAGCAATTAGCCTCAAACAGACATGCATTCTCAATTTACAAAATTTCATAAGTCTGTTTAAACGTCAAAAAAGGCTTGCATCAACTCCACCATCAAGTATTAAACAGTCCGTTGCAGAGCAAATTCAGAGTTCAGTGGAAAAATTGAAATGCCTGAATTTAGAGAGCTATACAACAAAAACCTCTTCAAAAAAATCCAGTCAAAGACTGAATTTTTCACCTATTTTGGCAGAAGCCGACTCGTTTGAAAACTCATTCTCATTCATCAAGGCATGGTAGGTCAACAAATAAAATCAAGCTACAATGTAATTAAAATATTCAACTTAGATGTTAGAATAAAGATGATAATTAAATTCTAGTAATATTAAGAAATTTTTTAAACAAAAAGAAAAGTAAAAAAGGGGCATTCAATATCCTGAATTGAAGAGATATTGACATATAAAATCAGGGACCGTGCTGGGCTTTGCCAATGTCGCAAAATGCTATTTTTTATTCAATCTGGCAACAGAATTTTATAGTCTGTCAGCGATTTTTCTGGCGAAAGAATTTTTCGGTCTTTTAAAAAAAATTTTATTCAAAAAAGCCATTAAGGGTCAACAAACTTGTTAATGTGTATTTATGTGAATATCTTCAATGGGAGGACTTCAACACTTTGCACCCTTTGTTTGATAGCTTCTTTGTTCCAAGCAACCCTCTTCATGCAAAGTGTATATGTGTTATATTTTATAGTATTTCACAATGAAATGTCAACAATTTTCAATCATGCCACTACTTATGTGTTCAAAATTAGGTTTACTCTCGCTAAATAATTTAATTGTATCACTAATTTCATACATCCATATTAGTGTTGGTTTAATTTGGAGTTTTCTTAAGTATTTCTTGCCACTGTTTAATTCATTTATAAAATTATTATTTCCAAAAATAGGACACTGAAGAAGATTTTTCTCATCATGATCATGGATATACTTTATCCACACCTGCTGCAAGTGTAACATCTACATTTCCCATTAGCACTCCAATTTCACTGCCAGGCCATGATTACAGCTTCATGAACATATCAAATCAACATGAAATTAACCCAGTGGGTGCTGAAGACTTTATAAAACTGCTAGATACAAAGTGTGAACTTTTATCAATAGTTGACAATTTGGTCCAAAATATTTCTAAATTTGGAAACATCATTTTGTATATAAAACACCCAAACCAACTATGTAAAAAGGACTGGTTCAAGGCAGCAGCTAAGGAAATGTATGACAATTGTCCTGAGCTCTTCAAAGTTTTATTTTCTGCTATTGGTATGTAATCTGTAACTCTGACTGTATTGAACCAATATTTTTCGAACTTCGCATAGTGTATATATATACATAATAGCATTATGTCCTCAAACTTTTCAGAAGTGTTATATGATTAAAGTCTTTCAGTATACTAAAGTGTTGAAGTTCAGGGTTATAAGATAACGAAGGGATATGGTGTATAAATTCATGACACAAAATCCGTATAAGGTCCATATCCTGAAAAATATAATTGCAATCATGACATGAATAATGCTAGGTAAATGGAAGCATCTTTTTATCTAAACCACATACATATTAGAGTAATAATAACTTTGCCATGGGTTGTGTAACACCCAAAATATAAGTATGATAATTTATTTATTGATTGATGTTTGCATTACATTCGGCAGTATAAATATCAAGATGTTCCACAGGCGCTTGTCTCAGAAAAAAAAATACTATATATGCCAAGTGAAAAGAAAAGGTCCCCAACTCGGGCAACACAATTTTACGCGCCTGCTTCCATTTCCAAAGAATTATCGCTTTCACCTTTCGGTCTCGCTCAAAACTTTTGGATCAATAAAAAATATATTAATTTATCAACACGATGATGTTTGACACGCCTACCTTACTTGCCAATCAACAGCGCTTTAGGCATATGAAATCGGTCAAATGTGAATTATTTATCATTACTACAATGAACTGCAAATTTGAAGACAAGGAGCAAATAAAAAAAAAAATAAAGAAAATGAACTGTTTAAAAAATTTCTTTCTTTGTTCTTTTGTCATGATTAATTAATTGATAAACAATGGTATAAAGAAGTAATAATAAATCGCTGTTCTATTTATAAATTAATACTCTAGTTTCCAGGTTTTAATTTTAGAATACTCAGTTAGCCAATCAGAAGGCAGCAATGCATTTGATCCTAGTCTTCAAATTTGCAGATTATTGTAGTAATGATAAATAATTCACTTTTGACCGATTTCATATGCCTAAAGCGCTGATGATTGGCAAGTAAGGTAGGCGTGTCATACATCATTGTGTTGATAAATTAATATATTTTTTATTGATCCAAAAGTTTTGAGCGAGACCGAAAGGTGAAAGCGATAATTCTTTGGAAATGGAAGCAGGCGCGTAAAATTGTGTTGCCCGAGTTGGGGACCTTTTCTTTTCACTTGGCATATATAGTATTTTTTTTTCTGAGACAAGCGCCTGTGAGATGTTCCATAACAATATTGGAACAAGTCTTTTTATTTCTATGAAACTCATCACAATTTTATTGTATACATGCCTGAAATTGTTATATAATTATAACATTATAGACAGATGCTAAATAAAAAATGATAATAAATTGCATAGGTCACAAAGTTTCTGCAGATTCAAAGCTTTCAACTATGGCAACAATTTATGGCATCATCCTACACTGCAGAAACGCAAAGGCTTGTGCTATTCAGCACATAATATCTGCATTGTGTATAAGATATCATGTAGATAATAAGGTATTATCGTTCTCAAGCTGAATTTTGTATACTTCATTTGAAATTGATTGTTTCGTTTTGGTTTTTATTGGTTTGTTTAAAAAAAAATTATAATATTTTCTGCTCTATTGAATTTAGTTAATTACACATGTACATGAACCAATGAAGAAACTTTTTCTAATTAAAAGCAATCAGGTATGTGAGTGTTAACAAAATCAACTCAATATTTCTGACTGATTTAACTGCTTGGAAGTGTACATGTGTATTTTGTGCATGATAATGTTTACCTGTTTAATGTAATTTTAATTAATTTTCAGGTGTCATTCTATTTAGGGACAACTGTTAATATTGATGACATAATTGGTGAGAAAAATATTTAAAAATTGCAGTATTCAAGATAATCTTCTCAATTCAAATTTAAGCAATTCCTCTTTGCTAAAATGCCACACATACATGACATAAGAATAAACAAATTAAGTAAAACTAGAGGCTCTCAAGAGCCTGTGTCGCTCACCTGTATCTACTGTGGTTTTTGAAATCATGTAAAATAAGGTTAAAATCATAATGAAAAGCATTAATTAATTGCTTCGCTGAGCACAGTTGGATACGACCACAAAGGTCAAACCCTGAACAGCTGAGGCAAAAATGGACACAATATTCGCGCTTGATACAGGTCTGAATTTGGATTGTAATTAAATATTTGACACATAATAGGTTCTGACACAGAATAACTGTAGTCAAAGAACTTAGAATTGGTCATATGATTTGAATTTAAATTTTGTGCAATACAATATGCTGTTGCGAATTGACCCCCCCCTTTTTTTTGCTTTTGTACAATACACTATGCTGTTGCTTATTGACCCCCCTTTTTTTGCAAAAAAAGAATATTTGAAGAAATTTTCTATTTAATTTCTGAAATCTGAAATGAGAAAAAATTGCCCCCCCCCCCCTAAATTTTTTTTTCACCTCCCCACCCTTTCCGTTTTTCAAAAAAAATTCTTTCCCTCAAGATATGATTATAATCCGTATTCAAATTTCTCATGGAGTTTGCACACATAATTACCAATTTAAATACATAATAAAACTCTTAAAATAGAAAATGACATATGGCTAAAATTAATATTAATTAACAGTTACTTCTAAAAACAAGAGGCTCCCAGGAGCCTGAATCGCTCACCTGGTCCTTAAGGCATAATAGTGTTTTCTGTGAACTACAGTGTATAACGCCTAAAAGGGAACACCAGACAACTTTGACCATTTGAGATCTTTGTAGCACTATAGTTTAAAAACTTACAGCTTTTCTCTATCTGCAATAGTATTCATTTCACCAAACAAAACACCGAAAAAAAAAAATCCTTGTGAAAATTTCTGCCTATAGTTGTCAAACAGTTTTGTAATATCTCTTACCTTGACCCAATGGACACTTTTGAAGAGATTAATGAGCTAAACATTTATGGAAGCAACAGCTTTTCTGTATCTTCAATAGTTTTCCTTGAAAAAAAAAACCACAAAAAAAACTCTTTTTTTTAACCTTTAAAGGGTCATAACCCTAAAAAGGGGCCATTTGACAACCCAATGGGGACTTTTGTAGAGCTTAATAGGCTGAATGTTTAAGCAAGCAACAGCTTTGTTCTATCTGCAATAATTTTTATATTATAGGGCAAAAACATGAAAAAAACGGTATTTTTGATATATAAAGGACCATTACCCCAATAAGGAGTCAATCAACAACTTCGACCCAATGGAGACTTTTGTAGAGATTAATGAGCTGAACATTTAAGCAAGCAACAGCTTTTCTCTATCTTCAATAGTTTTCATTCTATAGGGCAAAAACTTGGAAAAAACGCTATTTTTGACCTTTAAAGGGCCATTACCCCTACAAGGGATCATCTGACAACTTTGACTAAATGGAGACATTTGTAGAGCTTTTAATTCTGAAGAGCCTAAGATCAATTCAATTTTTGTGCAGGATACCACAAGGATCAATCATACCAAGCTTTATTTAAATTCTGATCAGTAGTTTCAGAGAAGATTTTTGAAAATTTGTTAACAGATGATGGATGTCCAGGTGAGCTAAAAACATGTCATGCTAAAGCTGTCTATCAAATATTTTGAAATCAATCCATATGTGAAAGTTGAGAAATCTGTCAAAAAATAACGGACACACAACGTGATTGCAATATTATATAGCCTCCTCGTTTACGAGTGGGGGTATAATATACATGTATTATTTTTTGCCCTTTTTGGGCCCCTTATTTCAAAACAAAACAGAAGGGGACACAAGAAATATACTTCATTCTTTCTTAAATGGTAAGTACCATAATTGTAAAGTTTCATATCATTTGGTTTATTGGAACAAAAGTTATTGTAGGAAATGGGGAAAAGTGGTTTTTATGGCCCCTTTTGGACCCCAAAATTCTAAACAAAACAAGAATGGATTTCCAGGGTCCCCGGCCTGTCAAGCAAAAAAAACAGGTCATTTTTATAGTTAAAGTCCTATTACTTCTACAAAAATTATCTAACAACTTTCGAAGTTGACTAAGGTATTAGTGGTATAAACATTTTGTATAAATTTCATGAAAATCTGTCAACATCTGCATTGATGAGAGTGCTATCAAGGTCAATTTTGGAAAAAAAACAGAGTTGTTTTTATGGTCAAAGTTTCATTACTCTCACAAAAATTATTGAACAATGCTGATTTTCGAACTGGACCAAGGAATTAGTGGTATGAACATTTAGTATAAATTTCATGAAAATCTGTCAACATCTGTAGGGATGAGAGCGCTTACAAGGTCAGTTATGGAAAAAAACAGAGTCCTTTTTATGGTCAAATAAGAGGTATAAACATTTGGTATAAATTTCATTAAAATCTGTCAAAATTTGTAGCCATGAGAGTGCTTACAAGAAAGTGTTACGGGTGGATGGACGGACCTGACTCCTAGACTTGCTTTCGCCTTCGGCGATGCAGGTAATAATAATGAATCAAAACTTTATTTAAAAGAATCTTATTTTACATGTTCACAAGTTCTTATAACATAACAATGATATTATGACAGATTGTGAAGGAGCTGAAATATGTTTGAAAAATATGCTTTAGTACAATGTATACTTTATGGTGATTTATTCAAAACAGATTGTTTAAAAACAACACAAAATAATGGTTATCTTTATCAAGAAAATATAGATAAAGCAATGGGTAAAAATTAAATTTCTATTGACCTTATTCACAATTATTTGAAAAGTATTGAAAAGGATGAAATATAAAGTAAACAGGACTTTTATCAAAAATTTGTTGCATTGTCATGAACCTTTTTCAAATAATTTTCAAAGTGATGAAAGGCATTACAATGAAATTTTATCATTATCTATTTTTGTAACATGTACAACAAAAAACACTGTAAACAGCATACCTTGCAAAGAAACAAAACAAAACTTAACTAGAACTAAAGTTATCGTGTATACACTGATGTTAACAGACACCGACGCAGACGACGACAATGACGACGACAGCATCATACCATTATACGTCCGCAATTTTTTTGCGGTCGTATAAAAACTATATACATGTACATGGTTAAATTAAAACAAGTTAAAGTTTATCATGATGTAGTCAACATCTGGAATCACACAATGATCATGGTGACTAGAATAAAAAATAGTTGTAAAAGATCTACTTTGAAAAGAAATGAACAGAAGATACATGAATAATATTGATTGAACATGCAATATATTTTTTTTTGTGGAAAATGTTAAAACAATGAGGAAAAAATTAAACAGGATGGAAAATAATGAAAATATAAAAGTAAAAGATGCAATTATTCAATTTGTGTTGAATGCTCAGTATATTTTCCAAAATGAATACTTATAATATTCAAAGTCATGAAAGATTTTAAAATGAAATTATGATTGTTTATCAGTAACTATTTTTGTAACATGTAGAACAAAATACATTGTAAATACATTGTACCTTGCAAAGAAACAAAAACTGCTTACTGTATAATTGTTTTTTTTTGCCGTGATTAAATATTTGCTTTATTTGTGACAAGCACAGGCATGCAAAACTGAAAAATAATTTATTATCTAAAGTATATGTATTATAAAAATGTATTAAACTGTGAAAATAACATTACTCGAAAAAAAAAATTTCACACTTTTTTGTACAAAAACAAGAAATTTTCCTCCCGTGAAAATTCTACATATACAGTACATGGTCAAATCAAAACAAGTCATGATTTAGTCATTGTCTTGACTCATGACAAAACACAACAAGTAAAATATAGGTATAAAATAAAATAAAAGATAAAACTTTGAACAAAATACAATATTTATGTATCATTCTTGTTGGAGTGATTTTATCATGATATTGTTATGCTAACTTGCTTACGACATCAGAATTCAAAGGTTTAGTTATGGTGATGGTTGTCAAGTCTAAAAGATAGTCCTCAAGAAGGTCAGGACTTTTCATCAAGTTTTGTTCATTTTTTAGCTGTAAAAAGTCTTCAAGCGGTTTTGAGAATACTATCAAACGATAGTCAACATTCTGATCATCTTTCATATTGATAGTACAAGAAACTGCATTTCTGAAGGAATCTTTTTTTGATTTAAGCTTACAAGACGTACATTTTATTTTGTCTGCATCTTCATCAATATTTATGGATGCATCACATGCTGGGCAATGATATTTGATTACTACTCCAACATTGCGAACTTTGCCAGTAATTTCTTTAGATTTTATGATTTTTAAATCATCTGACAAATCTTCATCTGCAAATTGCATTTCTTCTTTAATGGTTGTTTTCCTTGTTGTTGTTAGGAAGAATTGTCCTGAAAAAATCCTGGATGATAGGTTTGTGAATTTGTATGTTGCATCAAGTTGTACTTCGTCTATTTGGTTTTCCCAAATTTTAATTTTCACCATTCCAGTCTGGTCAGCTACTTTTACTATTTGACTTTTTTTTATAGAACCAAACATATCCGCAGTTTCTACATGCTCTTTTGCTGTAACTTTGGCTTTAATAGTGTACTGCAAAAATAAAGAGGGAAATATTTACATGCAATATTTTGTTTCATTGTTGCTATGTTCATGTTATATGTATACATGTATGGGGTAATTCATGCTTCAATAAGGGCATAATAATATATTTCTTAGATTCTCATCCAACTTTTTGAAAAAAATTTGGGCATGGGACGAATATTATTATTTATTTCTTATCTATATTTATTTTTTATCTATTTTAGTGAAAAATGCTGTTATTTTAAAACCAATCATGGCAAATGCATACTTGAGCTGATTGTTATGCACAGCGTAACTGAAGTCCCCCAAATGTTCCCAATTGTCTCTAACCATCGTTTGTAATCGTTCCCTGCTACAATAGTTGCATAAGAACTGAATTTATATGTGTAAAACCACTAATTCGGGAACCAGCTTCCACACATATGATAAGGTAGTACTAAAGGAAAGACAAAATTGTCCCTATGACTGAGATGCTGTAGTTTTGGTCATATGTAAAGGTAAAGAAATAAACTTGGTATATTCTTAAAGCTGAATGTTTCAGGAACATTTTGAGCCCTTAATTTGAAAATCGATTGAAAAATAGAGAATTAATGAGCATTAATATGGGGTCATACATGTAGGTTTTTGGCTGGATTGTTTACATTGGTGGCAGATTTTTGGTACTTGGTACTTCTGGTGGCTTGTTTGTAAAGTGAAGGCATGAAATCTTAGGTGATTTTTTCATGAAAGTATGTAAAAAAATATTTAAAAAGATGTTATGCGTTTCCTTTTTTGAATAGTATATATCCCAAGTATGGAAGCCATCGGTCATCTGTGGATTTTTAAAGAATTTTTTTATTTATTTTTTTTTAGAACTTTGTCGGTTGTTATTTCGGAAACGTTGGCTGACCAATGCTCTTCATATCGACGTTGCACAACTTCAGATGGTCCTAGATTTTTGTGCCAAGTTTGAATAAAATCAATTCAGCTATCTTGAGATCTTGACGACACAATTTCATGACTGCCCAGGAGAATAATAATAAGAAGAAGAAATGGAGTAATCACAATAAGTCCCCCACTTCGTTTGGGGGACTTTATTAATAAAATTTACCACAACATTTGAGGGGGTGACAAACTTGGGATGGGAGGGGATGAGAATCTAGGATATTTCATATTTATACATTGAATGCAATGTTTACCACGCTTCATTAAAATGTGCTTTGGTCCACGCTTTTACATACCAATAAAAGTACAAAATATTGCATAATTACATTCTGACAAAATATATTAAATGTTGAACAGTTTGCATAGAAAATTGCACGAATTGCATGGATTACTCAGTGCACGTCATTGTCAAGGTGGCACATGTGCTGGTGAGTTTCATCGAGAAATGAAACTGCACAATAATTACTTTAGCACTATTAACCAATCAAAGTTGTCGTTATAAATTAGAATGTAAATTATATTGGGTTAAAGGTTCAACTTGAAAGAATAAAAAAATGAACAGTCTTGAAGAAAAAAAAGATCTCTAAAATAAAGGAATTTTACAGGAAGAATTCATAAAAAATTAAATACATGTACATGTATCTAGGGACAGCTACACTTTATATTTCAATTTTATGTGCAGTTTTTGCTGTGCATTTACAGAAAATAGATTTAACTTTACGCCATGTTTTAAAGAAAGGTACAGATGAACCTAACCCCTTCAAGGCTAGACAGAAATTTTCTGTCATTATGGGAAGGGGGCTGAGATAATACCTTGAGCTGAGTGTGTGCCTAGCAAATACATGTAATTAAATGATGAAAATAAACTTACAAATTTATTGGTGGTGTCAGTGTCAATATCTTTGATATTTATGTCTTCACCTTTCTGTTCAACACTAGTACTGGTGATGCTGGTAGTTGTCGAGTTTGGAGTTCTATCGTTCCAGCTAAAGTCCAATTTTTTTACAACATTCACCGACGTTGACCTCGATATTTGTATGTCCATTTTAGAATTGTCGGAAAAGTTCTGCTTCCACTGGAAATTTTGTAATTTGACAGGCGTTTTCCGATTGGAAAGTGAAGTGATCTCGTCATGTTTTTCAACACTGTAACTGACGATTGAATAATTCTTGTGTTCAGTTTGGAGCACTGCGTTGTAATATTTGTTGTTTTTTTTACTAATTTTTACTGGAGTCACATTGTGAATGTATCCCGATTGGGTGAATTCAGATGATGCATCTGGATCTGGATGTCTTTTGCTAGCCATCGTGTCGTGACAATGTGAGTTTTTGAAACGGCGGGAAACTGAGCTATTCGGAACACATCGGGAATCGTATGTCCAAATTCAATATGCACCTTCTGTACTCGTTTTAAAACCAATTGAGTCAACTATTGTAAACAATGCATAATCATAGAAAGGATATGTAAATCTGGAACCACTATAGAAATTGTGCCAGTCCAAAGTATTCAAGTCCAATTAGTATTAAAAATATTAAATTAACAAAAAAAAATATATATATATAAAAAAAAAAATTAAAAAAACCAGCCCTATAACAGCTAGGGCTGGGTTTTTTTTTTTGTTTTTTTTTTTATATCGGTAGGATATTACATTTGATAATACAAAATACTTAAAACAAAAGTATTACAACAATTACTAAACAGATAAATTTATAAACTTTTTCAGAGATAGCCAAAAGTTAAGAATAGAATGTCAAATTCTGGAAATATGTATAAACACATATTCCATTACTCGAAAATATATAAGAGCATACAAGTAAAGCACGGGAAATCTATTTCTGACATATATGAATCCTAATTTGTTTATTTGTTTTTTTAAATAAAAATGAAAAAGTCAAATCTGCAAGTTTCAATATATGTATAGAAAAATTGTAGCAAGGACTTAAAATAGGAATACATAATTGAGCATGTCTAGTGCTAATTATCAGGGTTATTCACAAAACATTTCTATTAAATCTTTGTTTTACTTTGACCATGTATTTTGTATTTTTTATATTGCTCAAATCATGGAGAATTTTATGAATGCACATTAGTATCAATGTTTATACATTTCACTTTACATAAAAGTCCTTGAAAACAATTTCTGGAAATTAAATGTCTATAAAATCTTGCAAATCTGACAGTTTATATTTTTCATCACTCAGTGTAAGACATTCAATGTTTTACATTTACATGCTATTCAAATTTAAATCAATTAGCAAATACCAGTACATGTACATAATATTGAATTTGTCACCAATAAAAGTTTTTCAGTATAAGTAGTAACTACATGCATAATAAGAATAAAAAATAAAATACCAGGAAGGTTAAGAATTTCTAAATTAAATGAATGAAGGCTTTCTAAATTCCATAACAAAGCTTTATTATAAATGCACAATGTAAAAACATATAACAAAAATGCAAGTACAAAGTAACAGCCTGAAACTACTTTTTCGTACTTAGCATCCAAAGACGAAAACAGGTTGGGGTCATTAAGGGGCATTCAGGTACTTTGTTATTAATGTTATATTTTGGGTTTTTTTCTATATTTTTGGTAGAGAGCTTTTGACGAGTCTTGAACAATAATAGCAAAATTATATAATTGTTGATAAAAAAAATATATAAAAAAAGATTAATGCAACCCCCCATCTTAACCCCAACCTACACATTTATTTGAGTGGAAACCCATTAATAAACAATAACCACTCTATGAACATTTGAGGTTGTTTAACAACCTCAAATGTTCTTAAAAATCTCCAGCGGGTTTTACTCTTACATACATATCACCCTCTGATTAAAATGAGTCTGCTGCTACATAAACAATTTGATGATCAGACCAATAAGCATCAAGCACATCTGTGTCAAACTGAAAATTTGAATTAGTATTGACAAAAATAAGATCCAATAAAGTTGCATACAGCCTAGTTGGTTTAGTAACAATTTGTGAGCACACAAATGTCTCAGACATAAAATTGAGGAAGTTAGTGTGCCCTGACAACAAATCAAAATTGAAATCCCCAATAATAAATAGATTTTTGTATTGAAAGTTCAAGACAGGAAAAAGATTGGAAAGAAAACCATCTTTTAAAGTTTTAAGAGAACATTCTGGTGATTTGTAAACAACCACTACTTGAAAGAGTCCTTTGCTGGGTGCAATAATTTCCACTAGTAAAAATTCTAATGTAGGTGTGGAGTAAAATAATTCTCTTTGAAGAACACAATTATTTTTTAAGTAAACAACAAGGCCGTGTGAAGGTCTAGAACCTGCATTTGTCTGATGTTGATCAAGTCTAATAGGTGGCTGAAATCCAGGTATTAAGAAATCGTCTGATTTATCCAAGTGAATTAATCTAGACTCTGCAATACCAATCACATCTGCATTAAGAATGTTTGGATCTGCCTTTACATCTTTATAATGTACATGGAATGATCTGGCATTGTTAAAAACAATTTTAAATTTTTCATTTGGTAGATTATACAGTGGTGAAAAACACAAGGAAAGCACTGCTTCAGAATTTAATCTTTCAATTTCATCCTTAACATTTTCTGAAACTGCAATTTTTTCTTGGTTTAAGCTAAGGATCTGTAATCCAGACAAACTGGTAACTCTGCTTAATGCAACATAATGGATATGGGGAATTTTTCCTTTACATTTTGAGTCAAGACTGACAACCACCTGTTTTAAAGTATCACCTTGTGACTTATGGATGGTTTTTCCAGCAGCTTGTCTAAGAGGCATCTGAATTCTCTCAAAGTTTTTCGATCGATAACTAAATGATCGCTTAATGTCAAAAACTGGTGTCCATGTTTTGTCTATATTTTGATTAAACAGGTGGCTATACTTTTTCCTAATTTTTGTTCCAACTTCCTGATCATCAAATTGGACCCATACAATACTTGGTCTTGTTGTCTTTGTCTTGTATTCAAATGATTTCACTTCACAAGAAGAGCCATTGGTCAAACCATCTACAACGTCTATATTTGCTGTAAGATCATACTTCATTCCAATTGCAAGTTGGACTATTTGTGCTAAATTTGCTGTGTCAGATTGCTTTTGAGGTAAAGAACTGATAAGTTTTGCTTTAATAGCTTGGGACAGGTCTCCAACAACTGAATCAACAGCTTTAACTGTCACTTTTTCAGATGTCAACGAATAAATGAACTTGTTGTTATATTGATCAACAAGACTATTTTCCACAAATAAATGAGTGCTGTTCTTTTGGTAAGATGCATCATCAACAGTAACCTCCCTAGTTTTAAGAATCGCAAAATCATTGTCATTGAGATTATTTTGCCTTAATCTGTTGAGCAATTCCGCAAACTCAAGATCATCTTTTTGTCTCATAATCTGTGTTAGCTCGTGCATTTTGAACAAATCTTTCCAAAGATTTGGAGCCAGAGCAGAGATTCCTTTGTTCAGATCCTGAAAAATCCAACCATCAAAAACTGGTTTCAATTGGAAAAAATCTCCACCATCAAATTACACTAACACCTCCAAAAACCTTATTGTTTCCTTTGATTTTTCTCAATCTAGTGTTTAAAAGTGAAAACATTTTGTTTCCAACCATAGAAATTTCATCAATCATTACTACTGATAAATTTTTGTACTTCATCCTAAGTGTGTTCAGAACATCACATGACAGAGATTGATCCAACCCTTTATTTGGCTGTATTTGAAAAGCATTGTGAAGAGTTAATCCATTAATGTTATAAGCAGCTTTACCCGTAGGAGCACATAACAGAATTCTAATATCATCAGGGTCTTCACCTTCTTTTGAACACAAATGCCTATGGAGAGCTTGAAACAAAGCTTTCACAACAACTGACTTTCCTACACCTGCACCACCTGTCAGAAACAAATGCAAAGGATCAGGTTTTGTTTTAATCCATGTAAGTACATGTAAGAAGAATTCTCGTTGCTTTTCATTCAAAGATCTAACTAACTTATAATAATCAACATCATCCATACGATTGGCATGGTTCATAACTTCTATTGTTCTGGCTGCTACACCAACTTCTTCTGATATGTCATAATGTTTATGTTCTGTTGGTCTATCTGGGTTAAAATGTACATACTGTTCTGCTTCTCTTGATCCTTCTTCAACGTCTTCAAGCTCTACTTGCTGAGTTCCTGGTGCTATTTCATCGTACTGATGGCAGTCATTTTCTGCATCTGCTAATGCTTGATCAAGTTTTTCAGCATTATGTTCATACTGTCTTGCTTTGCCCTCTACAATTCTATGAACAGTATTGTACATACTTTCATAAGTTTGTTTTCCTGCTTTTAAATCTGTTTGTTCATTTCTCCAAGGATAAAAAAGAAGTAAACGTTCTCGGAAATAGTTTTCAGAGTCAGTTTTCTTGTTGTATCTAACATATCTAATGACCCTTGGTGATTTTCTTTGTCTAATAACTATTTTATTTTTAAGAGTAATATTTATTTTTGTATTATCTTCTGAGATTTCTAGGTCATCTTCTGTTTCAGACTCATTCTCTGACTGGTTTCTGTTTTGTTCATCATCTGAAGCTGGAAATTTCACTTCAAGTTGGGAAATGTAGTCAGCAAGACACCAATTTTCCAACTGAGATGGTCGCTTTGCATAACGTTTGATGTCATTGTTCGACTCTATATCAGTAGAATCAGGTGACAGTTTCTCTAGTTCTGAAGCTGATTTTAACAAAAAAGTCCTCTGATCAGGTGGAGAAGTATTGATAAATACTACTTGCCTAGTAGCCTTTGTTAAAGGGATTTGTAGTGTTAAATAAACTGCTTCTTGTGCACTGGTTTCAACAGAATTAGTGAAATAATTTCCGATGTGCCTTACTTGGCGCTTCAAGTCTAAATTTCCTTCTCTAGCTTCTTTTGCAGCTTGGTCAAGCAACCCACTCATTCCTTTTTGTGATTTACTTATGTATGAGACAATGTAAACAGCACATGCATATGGATCTAAGACAAACTGTAGATCATGATTTGCTTTCCATGCTGGCAACAGTGCTTTCATATAAGGATTTACTCTTACCTCACTAGGTTTTCTCTTCAAGAACACTTTTGCACTTGACAAATTGCTTCTGATTGCTTTCAGATAATCCCCACGACTTAACTGTAAAACCGCAAGAAATTCATCAAAAGACATATCTTCAATATTGTCCATTGTATGAAGTGAATCAATCTTGGTTTGAACTTCCTTATATATTGCTTTATATTTTTCAACATCTTCATCTAATGGCTCCAATATAACTGTTGTATCTAATGGTGGCAAAGGAAATCCAAAGCGACAAATTGGTTGACCTTTTTTTCTACATGTCTTTGAATGTTTGTGAACTTGCAAATTAACCAAATCAGATGGAGCAGATGACAAGGAGCAACTAATATATTTGTCAATGAACTGTATGATATCTTCATTTGAATTTTGTTCATAAATAGGTGCATTATCAATCCAAACTAGCATATGAATATGGGGAGAACCTCTTTGCTGAAATTCAACACGATAGAAAAAGTCTATCACTTTTCCAATGGGGTCATGATCACTCATTAACACATTCTTAATGAATTGTTGAACCCTATAATCAAAAAACCTAGAGCATGTTACTGGATCTTTCTGTACAAGTTTGGATTTTGTATTCCAGTCCATTTGCTCCTATTCTTCTTCAGAATAATTTTTACCATCATTCAGTTCTCCAAGTATCCTTAACAAATCCTTCCAATTTGTGTCTGCAGAAGAAAAAGAACCAAACCATGTGGGCAAACCTAACTGTCTTATCATTGCGAACACATCTTTTTTTCTTTTTTCGAGGTACACAGGAGAATTTCTCAATGACCTGAAAATGTAGTATCCTTCATCTAACTTCACTATATCATTTACAGTAGAAGGGTTCAGGAAGTCTCTCACTGTCCATTTCTTTCCCTCTGTTTTACATCTACGTAACGCAAGATTTACTCGATCACTAATGTGTTTCATTTGTATTTTCTTCAATTTAAAAAATAGATTTGGAACTGACTGAGCAACCCTTCTATCTGCAGATCTCAATTCCCACTTCACAATATCTGTATAATGTACAGGAACTAATCTGTCTTTGTTATCAGGTCTGCGCTGACCACAAAATAGAGTTGGAAATGCTAAATACTCAGCATCTGTATCACTATACAAACTCAATGGCCTCTGTCCTTCCCCTGGAGCAAAAACATACTGGGAACCACCTGTGCTACTCTCATCTACAACTTCATCTAAAAGAGTGTCAGTATTTCCAGCATAAAGATCCTCCTCATTTATTTCATCAAAACAATCCACTTTGTCTGCATGTTCATTTTCATTAGTTGTTTCACTTGCATCATCACTTTCATCTTTGTTATGTAACGCAGTAATTTCTTGAAGCCAGTTTTGATCTATTTCTACACCGGATTCTTTGTACATATCACTTGTTTGCATAAGATAATGCAATGCCTGAAGTACTGCCAAAGGTCTAACATTTTCACTGAAATCGCACTTGTTATAAGAAAGCTTTTTCTTCAGCTTAACTGCTATTGTTCCTGATGACTCAAAAGTATGAGGAAGTGAATTGATTGTTGGTTGAACATCCACAGGTACATTTACAACATTTCCTTTAACAGAAAGTTGGCCTCCTCGTGGTAACATTCTTATTTGCATAAAAGGTATCCTCAAGGACAACAATCTTTCTTCCAATGGATACAAATTCAACTCTACTGGTTTTACAGGGAATCCCATTTTATTGGCAATAGATAGTCTTGGTATTTTATTTCGTCGTATAGAGTCAATGCATGAATTGCATATCCACTCAATGTTGTTAATAGATATTCTGTTTGTGAAACATTGCTTCATATCATCTTTGGCAGTGTGTTTTATCCTACTAGCATTAACTACTGAATCACTAAACCATGTTTGATGGCATGATGTGCAAATGTATGTAGGACCATGCAACATTTTTTTGTGAAATATATCAACACATTGCTGTAAAGAGGATCCAGTTTGTCTTTGTTTTTTCAGCTTATTTTCATGACTGGTAAATTCTTCATTTTGCCTTTTATGACTTTTTAACTGTTTGTCATAGCTTTTACTCTTGGATCGATTTTTATTTCTAGATGATTGCTTACACAGCCTTTCTTTTTCTTTTACTTGATCATTCTCTCTAGCTTTTCTTTTCCTGTCTAGTTCTTTTTGTCTGACTTCATCATCTTCTCTAGCTTTTCTTTTGTTGTCTAGTTCCTTTTGTCTGACTTCATCATCTTCTCTAGCTTTTCTTTTGTTGTCTAGTTCCTTTTGTTTGACATCATCATCTTTTCTAGCTTTTGCTCTTGCTTCTTTGTCTCGTGCTCTTTCATTTGATCTATAAATGGTATCTTCTCTTTTTAGTCTTTTGTCCTCTGTTTCTTGTAGCCTCACATCATCAACTTCTCTAGCTTTCCTTTTCTTGTCTAGTTCCTTTTGTCTGACTTCATGATCCTCTCTAGCTTTTCTTTTCTTGTCTAGTTCTTTTTGTTTGACATCATCATTTTCTCTAGCTTTCTCTTTTGCCTCTTTGTCTCGTGCTCTTTCCTTTTCTCGAAGAATTGAATTTTTTCTCCTATTTTGCATGTATCTCTTCATATATTCCTTTCGTTTATTAGGTGCATCAGTTTCATTATTGTTTATGTTGCAATTTTCTGCAAGATTTCGACGGTTTTGATCTTCAAAATAATCTTGAATATGTCTTTCAAGTACTAATGCATCATCCATGTTGACAAACTTGAGTGGAAGGATTTCAAATTGTGATTGCAAATCAATGTGCATGCTTGTATAATAAGAATACATATAGAAGACAAGACCTTGTATGTTTTCAAATCCTATTAGTATTGATGTACCTTTGGCCTCATGGGGCTCATAAAGACCTGACTGACCATGAGAATGTGAGTCAAAGAAATAGTATGCATTGCCATCATGGTAAACACCAGAACATATTGATCCAATCATAACTAAAAGTGTCTTTTCAATTTGAAACCCATAAGTGAGTGCATCATGTAATGACAGGAAATCATCAGTGGAATCAGACTGTACAGCACTACCAAACAACACATCTTGTTTTTCTATTCTAAATCGTGTACCTGTTATTTCAACAATGCATGGAATTTCATCAAATGACAGTAACATGTTTCTAAATCTACCTTCCTTTTTTAAATTCTGCACACTGCTAAAATAGATTTTGTCTCCCAAAATCAAAATATTGTCTAAATCAATATGTTGTCTCCATGTGTTTTGCGATACATAAGCCAGAAAAATCAAACAATTGCATGTGCACTGATTTCCTCTTGTAAGACTTGAAAATTGAGAATCAGATTGATCAAAACTACCAAAGTCTAAATAAATATTATCAAAAATTTTAAATTCTTTAAGCGTAAGAGTAAAATTTGTCAGTGAACCAGTATTACTTATTTTAGGATTCAAGTTCTGAAGGCTTTCTGTGCATGATTCATTTGGAAAGCTACTTTGTGCCCGAAGGCTATCTTTGTATGATTCATTTGAAAAGCTACTTGGTGCCCGAAAGCTCTCTTTGTAAGATTCATTTGTAAAGCTACTTTGCGCCTGAAGGCTCTCTTTGTATAATTCATTTGGAAAGCTCTTTTTGTTACTGTTGTTTAATTGGTGGAGGTCAGTATCCCCCAAGTAATCTGATTTGTTACTGTTTTTCAGGAGGACAGTATCCCCCGCCACCTGGTAATGGCAGTCAAGGTCAATCTTGTTACTGTTGTTGGAGTCAGAGACCCCGAGGCCAGTATCCTCAGTCAAGTCAGTCTGTTTCTTCTTTGACTGTGGGTTACCATCCCCTCTCATAATATTGCGTCGTTTCCAGTTAGCTCTTCGAGGCATTTTGATTCACTGAAAGTATATATTAAAGAACAAAACATAATATAAGACTTCTTATAAAAACACATAAGACTGAAAGTAAAAAAAAACATCTAATTTGACATTAATAAATGATACCCCGCCACAATATAATATAAATAGTTCATGAAATTTGATTTTTCAAAATGGCCTATCTCAAACACTATTTTTCAGATCATGCTGGAAATCAAACTTGACCTGTATTTTGTTGTAAAAAACAGCTGTGCAAAATATCATTCGAATCCTTTGACGGGTTTTCAAGTTATTGGTCGGAAACCTTTGGGGGACAGAAGGATGAACACACGGACGCACACTAAATGAAATGGAGGGTATGCCAATTTGTGTGGCGGGGTATAAAAATAAAATTGACCTTTACCAAGAATTTATCCAATTATTACAGGGTAAATTGTAGGTCATGGTGACCTAATTGTTATTGAGCGGTGTTATCGTACCTAAGACACATCTACTGGTGAAATCCATAACCTTAATAAATATAATATCCAAGAAATGGGCCTAAACCAAGAACTTTAAAGCCTAATATGTAGGTCACAGAGTCCTAATTGTTAGTGAGATGTGTTAAGGTATCTATGACACATATGAAATATCATAACCCTACAACAAAAGTTCCCGAGATATGGACCTCAGCTAATAACTGAAACCAAAGTTGCTCAAGCGTTAAATGTAGGCTACAGTGACCTTATTCTTAGTGGGTTGTGTCATGTTACCCAAGAGACATCTACTGGTGATATATCAAAACCCAAGTATATACAGTATTTGAGATATGGACTTAAGATATGGCAAAATCAATAAAAATCTTTATGTCGGTAGATCGTGACTTCAGAGGCATACAGATAAAATGCTGTGATGCTAATGCAACTGCATTTGAAATATCAATGGTATATCATAACTGGTTTATGTTATACAGACTAAATGAAAAAGGTTAACATTGACCAAATTAGGTAAAATCTCAAAGTCAATGGACCGTGACTGCACAGGCATATAGATAGGGTCGTTGCGGTAATACCTTCCATATTCTATTTATGTAACAATCGAAAGTTTGACAATGACAAACTTTTAAATACCTGGGCACGTGAGAAATTTTACGACGACTTTTATTTAATGCTGAGAAAATTATAACTAAATTTAATTATTGTCTCAGTTTAATGTCACGTCATAACAAACCTGTCGCTAGTTACGATCTAAAATTCCAGTCACAAACTTGATTCACTCAGAAAGATACTACTATTGGTTGACAATTTAGTTCATTTAAAGGTAGCGCATGTAAAATTTATTATGACATTGATTGGTTCGTAGTAAGCGACCAGGCTTACATATGGAAGGATTTATTAAAACGACTATAAAATGATGATGAAACTGATCTGTACTGATATTAATGAAACTGCATACTAAATATTAATGATGTACCATAACTTGTTCGCATAAAATAGACTTAAGCAAAAACTTTAAAGTTGTGTACATTTATATATGTCTGTGTTTTCATCTCCTGCTAGGTTGCATCAAAATCTGGCTACGTCCAATTAATGCAGTACATTGTAACTTTTATTTTTTTTAACTACATGTCTCGCCTGCTTGCATCATTTGAAAAAAAAACTTGTGTTTCTTGTTTACTTCCACTATAATTTCATGAAATTACCAGGCCTTCTAGTTTTCGAGAAAAAATAGGTGATCATTAAAGTAATTAAACCTAAACTGACCATGCTGTGTTGTCAAACCCTGAAAAAAATTGGCCCCTTATACCTTTTACGGGACAGCAGGAAAGGCCAGTTTATTTACGGAGAATTTGGGATACCGCTTATAAAACAGCTGGTATTTGTGATTTTCATGTAACGGGACACGGAAATGGTCATCTGACAATTTGCGAAGTGGATTGACAAAATTAAGATTTACATAACAATAAATATTACACAAAACCTTATTTTGTCCATTAAATACATCATACCCAACAAATTACTTGATATAAAATGTCTGTTTTTACAAGACATAGTTCACATCATAAATGAACAACAAAATAAGTACTTGGATAAAATGAAAATGAAAAACACAAAATAATAACTACCGTAATTGCTGTTCTTATTTTCCAGTTATGTTCACACACAGTGAATTTTTGTTTTATCATTTATAAAAGTCATGTCAATATGTGGAACATGTCTTCCTGGCACATATTTAATATTCTTTCGTTTTAAATAATACAAACTCTGAGAGTTCGCATAATGTGTTGGACCTATCAGACCTGACTGCTAAAATTTAAGCAGGTCCAGCATTTTAAACATACATACTAGACCCATGTCCGCTAGATTTTAGCAATTTTTTACAAAGTTTTAATAGACATGACCAGTTAAAAAAATTAAGTCCAACCAAAGATTCCATTTTGACGGACCTTTATTTTAAGTACCTCAAACTCTGGTCTGATAATAAAAGCGGACATATTTTTAATTAAGAGCACAATTAGAGTCACAGAGCATATTTATGGCGCACGCAAAAGCTTTGGTTAAAATGGTGCAAAATACTGCTTCTGAGCCCAATTTGGCTTGATTTATCATCAGGTTGAAAAATGACCAAGTCAAACCCTGAAAAAAATTGGCCAGCATGGCCCCTTAATTTTTAGTTTTCTTACCCCCAACCCATGAACCACAGGCCAACAGTTTGGACAAAGAAAGAATGCAAAGAGGTTAGGACAACTCTCCCTTATCCTAAAGAGAGCATACCTCTTTGTAAGAACAATAGATCTTTAATCGATGCATGCAAATTAAAATAATACAAACCATTACTGGCAGTAATGCATTTGACTGTTTCTTTTATGCCTCCTTATTTTCTTCATCTTTATTTTCATTGAACTATGATCCCTCTGTTTCATTTTTTTATACGAGGCGTTTGTTTGGTTTTGGTTTGTGTGCGTTTTCATTTTTGAAGGAATTCTTGTTGTTGATAAGTTCAGGTATACTAGTAGTACATGCAATAATGAATTTATGAGTCTAACTTAGACTAGGTAAATTGTTTCATGTTTGTGAAGTTTATCAGGCACATTTGAATAAATTGTGCTTCTTGCGTAACACTATTCACAGCAGTTTAGCCCAGTCATACAAATTAGAGTTCACAAATTACAGGTCCAATTAAATATTTACAAAAAAAAATTTGTGTACAGTACAAAATGTGCAAAAATTCACTGACACAGGACAGTCCGAGGTCATGACAACTATTACCCTGTGATTGCAGCATGTAAAAGAACTTGTAATTGTATTCCTAGGTTAAATTCGTTTAAATGTTTCAAAAACATAAAAACACATTTTCTTCGGTCTTTATAACTTATATATCAAAGGATAAATCAATAAAATATCTGGTACAAGTGTTTTGATGTGTACACTCACATTTTGCAACAGGAAAAGGAAGTACAAATCAACACGCATGTGCAATTACTGTTAGCTATGTTCCTCCTATTTTCGGAGCACCAGCAATAATTAAAATATGAGGGTGCAGTGAGGTTTAAAAATTAGAATAAAAATAATAAATAGAGAATAATTATAAGAATACATAATAATTAACCTTATACAATAGAAAATCAGGGGCTGATACAGAAATTTTCGAAAAAGGGGGGGGGGGGTGTCCACATACTGGCTACTGTGGGCTGTAAAAGGGGGGGGGGGGGGGTCAACACCAGTTTTGCTGAAAATCTATGTAAAAATGTACAAATTTTAGGGGAAAGGGGGTTCTGATGCTGGAACACCCCCTCCTCTATATCAGCCAATGAGAATAAAGAGAAAATTGGCCAAAACAAAAGGGCAAACTTTTTTACAGAATACACATCCTCATATATACAAGATTTCTGAGTAAACTTGAAATGTTTAAAACCCTCCACAAATACAATTTATCTATCCATACATAGATTAGAATACTATTCATTGTAAGTACTTTGGGTCATCTTGTAAAAATATTAAGAATGATGATAAGAACTTACTCAACAGTGTTCATACTCTACACTGAACAGTGGCGTAAACCATTTTTGACATGTAAGGGCAATACGATTAATAAGGAATCATCTGATATGGTGGCCATCTTTTGATGAAAAAAAAATCTAAACAACATTCTTGTAGCACTCATGCCAATAAACATCTGTACCAATTAAGTTTGAACATAATTGGAATTATGGTGATAGATGAGTGAACGATTTTAATGTAATGAAATGCTGAAAAATGGTAAATTTCTATGTTCTTAGAGGAATAACTCCTACAGAAATGGTCCTACAATGTTGATGCTGGTACATTTTTGTAGATCTGAATGTGCTTAAGCAATCTATAATTTAAATTTCTCAAATATCTTTTACACTTTTCAAGATATTAAGCTTCAAAAAAGAAAAATTTGGGGAAAATCTGGAATATTACTCCTACACGGGTTGTTGAATATTCTTGAAAATTTCAGGGCAGGTAGATCTTGAGGTGCTGAACACTTTTGCTTCCTATCACAGTTTTCATATCTGTAACTGTTATTTGCATAAAACTGGAGTTTACCCTGTGTTCTATTTTTAGCGACAGTGGCCATGTTATTTTAAGAATCAAAAATCCAAACAACAGTTTTGTAGCACTCATGCCAAATAACAACTGTACCAAGTTTGGATGTATTTGGATGTATTGTTTTAGACAAGTTAATGATTTTATTGTAATGAGGAAATGCTGTAAAAATTGTCAATTTTGATATTCTAAGGGGAATAACTCCTAAAAGGAATGGTCCTACAGCATTGACCATATTACATTTTTTGTAAATCTTGATGTGCTGAACAATATGCAATTTAAATTTCTCAAATAACTTTAATAATTTTCAAGATATTGAGTATACAAAGTGCAAATTTTAGAAAAAACTCGGAAAAAGGGCAATAACTCCTACATGGGTTATTGGATTTTCTTGAAAATTTCAGTGCTGGTAGATCTTGACATGCTGATCACTTTTACCCTTGGCAGAATTTTGATATCTGTAAACGTTTTTAAGTTATTTGCAAAAAACTGTAATTTGACCCCTATGTTCTATTTTTAGCCATGGTAGCCATGTTTTTTTACGAATCAAAAATCCGAACGATATTTTTGTACACATAATGCCACTAAACAAATGTACCAAGTTTGGTTGCAATTGGACTTATGGTGTCGGACAAGTTAACGTTTGAAAAATTGTTAACAGACGACGACGACAGACGACGACGACGACGGACGCCAAGTGATGGTAAAAGCTCACATGGACCTTTGGTCCAGGTGAGCTAATAAACTGACAGCTATAAATCACCCCAAGACAATCTACATTTCTTTATACATAATTTACAAGCAGTGTAAGGGAGGTAATCGAATCATACACAACATTTTACTTTAAATGTGTTAGGATTACCTCCCCTACACCAAGATAATAACCAAAAATTATGATTTCCCATAGAGTTCAATGTAAAATTATGTACCACTATAGCTGCCACATTAGCCATCTGATCGGAACAAAATGAGGAACCTTTGTACAGGACCTCCCAGTCATCATTCCTGTAAAGTATCATAACATTTTGCCTTGTAGTTTCAGAGGAGAAGATTTTTGAAAATCAGCCAATCAGAAACAAGAATTGCCTCTGGTGGCCATGTTTCTTGACCAATCAGAATTAAATGAGGAAACTTTGTTGAGGACCTTCCATACACCACTCATGCAAAGTTTGGCTGGAATTGGCCAAATGGTTTCTGAGGAGAAGATGTTTGAATGAAAAGCTAACGACGGACGGACGGACGACGGACGCCAAGTGATGGCAAAAGCTCACCCTGGCAATAGCCAGGTGAGCTAAAAAAAGTCTGTATCATGTATTTTGAATGTTGCCATATAACTTTTTAGTAGTTGTAGATAATACTATCTTTTTCTTTCAATTGAGGAAAAGAGAAATTATTTTATTATATTGCTTCTCTTCTCAAACAATCTTGTCCAGGCCATTTTTATACGACCGCAAAATTTTTGTGGTCGTATATTGGTATGACGTTGGCGTCGTCGTCTGAAGACATTTGGTTTTCGCACTATACTTTTAGTATAAGTTAATAGAAATCTATGAAATTTAAACACAAGGTTTATGACCACAAAAGGAAGGTTGGGATTGATTTGGGAGTTTTGGTCCCAACAGTTTAAGAATTAGGGACCAAAAAAGGGCCCAATAAGCATTTTTCTTGGTTTTTGCACAATAACTCTAGTATAAGTAAATAGAAATCTATGCAATTTTAACACAAGGTTTATGACCACTAAATTCCATAATGGTAGAGCAGTGTGACAAGTTGAAAAAAATAAATGTGAAAGTAGTGCAGTTAAGCCAGAAGTGCCAAGTTATTAAAAACAATGAAGACAGTTGTGGCAATGGTAAGTTTCATATTTTGCTTATTATGGTTAACAGATGCCTAGCAAGAAACATTGACCTTACAACATTGAAAGAAAAAACATCCACAATTGAAGGCAACAAACTGTTTTCAGAATGGACAAATATCAAGATAATATTTTCTTTTGATTAAAAAAATGTTATTTTGTGTAAATTTTACCATATTTCAAGGAATTGACAATTTGGTAGTACAAAAGTTTCATCATCTTTATTTATGGCTATTAATAATAAAACAACGTTTTTTATGGACACATGTGTCAATTGTAAATAATTCGTGACATTGGAATTATTTTTTACAGTCATTTGCATTTTGCTTGCAACACACCCTCAAGTGAATGGCTACAGTCTTACAATTTTGAATATATGCACCCTCTGAATGTTATTTTCAGAGGGATTTAATACAAAACAAGAGAGCTGTCTGAGTGACAGCAAACCGAGTTTTCCTTCTATTTAATTTTTACTGAGTAACTTTTCTCCAACAAAAAAGTGAAAGGTCAATGTCAGATGTCAACATCTTTAGTACACGACACATCATCTTGAGCTACACTACCCACACATCAAAGATCTAAAATCTAGGTTTTAAGACAAAAAAGTTACAGGCCGGACATGAAGATGATCTAAAATGACCAATTTATTCACCCTAAGGTCAAGGGTCAAGATCATAGATCAACATTTTTGAAACATGACATCGTATTGAGGTGACATATCCACATACCATAGATTGGCAGCCGCCCACCTGCCCGACTTCACCAATTCAATAACCGGATTTTTCCAGAGGAAAACCCTGTTAAAAAATTACTTTTATAAATTCTGTAATTAGTTCAGTGTGGGAAGGACCTCTTTCTTTATTAAACAGTGATGTTGATTTTTTTATATGAAGCCTAATAATAAATACAATAGTAAAGATAATTAAAATACATTGTAAAGAACATATAGATTAAAATAATAATTGGTATTATATGATTTATTATAACATTACTTAATATTTCAAAAGATACAAAAATTGAATATAAAAAGATCATCCTCATAATAAAGTGTCAAATTCTATCATGAAGACTTAATTCAAATGGATATTGACACTTATGTACATTAAGGGTTGCGTGATGCATGGGATCGAATCCCTTTGTAGAGGGCAAGCCCCTACTTCTCACACTGAACTTATTACTTATCTTAATTACATTGGATAGTCATACAGGAATCACTTAATGCCAGTATCATACTGACACATCCAGAAGGACTGTTTATGGCAGAAAACGGTGTAAAATTATTAAGATCATTAGAGGGAACAGTTGGAGCTATTATTATAGATGAATGTCATAAAATCAACGACTGGTAATTCATTGTTTCCATTCGTTGAATATTTCTTTTGTTTTCAACATCTGTTTGGTTTTTTTTCAATAATTATGAAATTGATTTTGACAATTTAAATGTTTCATTTACAAATTTTGAAAATACAGATTTTGGCATAAAGTTTGCCAACATGGCAAAGATGCAATTAATTCTTATTGTTAAATTTATTTAAAAATGTACATTAAAGTAGATCGTTTCTTCAGATCAATTAATACCTGTTTTACAACTGTACAGTAGAAGCTTTCTCATATAATTTTAAAAAAAAAATACAAAATAGCATCATCTTTGGCAACAAACAATCAAATGCAGATGATCATGTAACATTTTCATTAAATAAACACTACCTTAGACTTTTGCCCAAATCAGTATCCTTGATGTTTTTTTTTTCAGTTCAATTCCTTGTATTAAGTGTTATGATATTGTATTATTATATTTATTTTGATATGATATTGTAATTATTATATTTATTTATCTTGGCCTAATTTGTTTTGCGTAGCCTTATAACATGTATACTATGTTTACATAATACTTATAGTTGTTTACCAAATAATGTTATAACTACGCAGTTTAGAAATCACTGGAACAATAATGGATACTGGTGGAATGACTAGAACTTTCTATTTGACTTACGTAATAATTATGGTGTGATTCGAACTTCTACCGTATTCCAGAAGTTTCCGTTCTACAGTATATATACGGACAAGAAAGTTAGACTTTCAGAACATCATTTATCGGACCAGAGATAGACATTTTTGTGTTCTCAGCTGTTGGATTTATTTACGTTTCACACATCGTACTTCACAGACTTTTATTTTCGTTACATCATACTAGATTGTGACTGATTGGATATAATATTCCGTTTGGATTCAGGCAACAGTGACCAGAATTCCGGATCAAGAAAAAACAGGATTTTGAACAGTTAAGTTGACATTTTATTTTTGTGTAATACTTTTTGTAAACTTGTATATAATAAATCTTGTTAAATTTTATTATTGATTTGTGTCTTTTGTTGGCTACAATTTAAATGTGATTTCGGCCGTAACATAAGTTAGTTATATGCTTGTTACATGTAGCTATTTTTCTGACATCTTCCAATACTTTTTATTTGAAAACCCAATGAAAGCAATGATGAGTTACTGAATTACAGTACAAATTTAGTCAAATAAGTTCTCAATGCATAATGAATGAATATTTACCCCATCAATGTTGAAAAGCATTTTGATTTATAAACTATATTCCATATATTTTTATTTAAAAGAATTGACCTTTATATTAAATACTTTTTACATATTTCTTCAATTTAATTTACAATCCAGAGTTATTCATACCAGAGAAAGTTTATATTTTCAATACAACAAAAACAGGATAATATACTTTTTTTGACAAATAATTCATATATGCACAATATAATAACCAGATTATATCACATTGTAAAATAACATTTTTTGGCACAAATAATCAGCATATATATCACCATGATCACAGAGCACGACACAAGCACAAGTATACACAATATACAGTCAACAAAGTCATAATAGTTATTCTGTAATATAGTAATGAAGGAATTTATCAATGTGTAAACTCGGGCCATCTATAATACTAAATTTACGAATTAGCAGAATAGGCTGCAAAACGCGTGATTCAAAATAAACGATGTATGGTTCAGATTGTAAAGGTTATTATCGGATTTGACAATCTGCGTTTATAAATTTAAACTGCAGTTTTGTTTATGTGCAAATGGAATTTGTGTGCAATTTTCCGATATGAATTCTCCCAACATATCCATTAGAAGGTTCGCGAATGCATCATTTTAATACATTGATTTAAATAAACAAGTATGCATATATTTTAAATGTATTTCTGTTTGAAATTACGAAAGAAGAATAAAACAAATTTAAAACATTCTCCTTCGAGTGGGATGTTTCCGCTTCATGTATTCAGAATTGTTTTTCTTCAATTACGCAATTTCTCCTAACTGTAAAGGTTATGAACTTTGAAGATTATGAAGAAGTAAGGTAAAGTTCAGAGGAATTCCTAACTTAGTTGTATTTTGGATTGCTCGGATGTTTACCTTGCACAAAGTGATAATACCAACAATTATCTATTTTACATGATTTGTCATGTGACCTGTCTAAATATATATCTACCATACAGTTCCCTATAAGCCCTAGATAAAAAACAATTTTAACAAATGGTCATCTTTATCATTCATGACGAAATTTATCTCGGACATCTTTGATAAATATAAACGTGGACAGCACACGCAGCCATACACTAAAATGCTTTTATCGTCTGATTATTGAATATATTTGTGAAATTAAGCCTCGCTTCCCTGCCCATGATGACAATGGAACAATTGGAACAATTATTTTCAAAAAATATGCCCTACCTAACTCACGGCACCTTTTGAAAATTTCATCCGTCACGAAGGAAATGTTTAGATCTACAATTTCATTTTCAAATTTATTCTGAAGGAAAAAGGTAATGCATTATGAAATGTGTATTTAATGAAAGCTTTTCATCAAGTTCCAGTTCAGAAGAAATTGTAACAATAAAAATATTGACAATTTATGTGGTTGTGTTTTCGTCATATATTTTGACTTTGATGGAACCTTAAGGTCCATTTTGGTAATTCTATGTGGCATACAGTCTACTTCATCAGTGGATACATGTTCGGTAGCAACGAACGGCCATATGACAATTGGGTCACGTTGACCTACATTTCGCGCTTCATTGACTTTGGTTAAAGTTTTCATTAACATCCATTTCTGGAATATTATAGCATATATAGACAAGAAACTATCAGTTGATAGTACCTTATGGGAAGCCTGCCACAACATCCATATTGAGTTCCTGTTCCATGAATGACATGGCCGCAACAACTTTTTCTATTCAATATGGCCACCACAAAAAAAAATGCTTATTTTCCCGCGCTCGCGCGGGTTCAATGTCTAGTTATTACTTATAATTCCAAAGTAAATCAGAAATATTACATTTTCCATTTGAAATTAACATTTTCCTCGAGCACAATATTGCATGAGTATGTAGTCATATGCACGACGTCATGGAAGTAATTTATCAAGTTATAAACTTTTTACGGGAAGTTGCTGTTAGCCAATTAAATTACTGCATGGATGTTTTGGAAACAACATTGGAATTATACTGCTTTGTTTATCTTTTTTGTGTTTTTACCATTTTATCATTGTAAATAAAATATAGGCTTATTACACAAGATTTGTTCAATTATGAACAATTTACCAAAAAAAAAAAAAAAAAAAAAAAACACCGGTTTTTATCTAGCCTAAGATAACCCTTGTTACCTTTAAATTACTAAGGTCGTGTTTGATTACAAGAGAACCAGATACGGTTTCATAATCCGGTTTTTCAAAAACTTACAAATGAAATCAAACGCTAAAACTTAATACCGGTTTTGTTAAAGAAAACCGGTTTTAGTTTCAGTGTTTGATTTCATTTGGAGACCAAAGAATATTCTAAATCAAATTAATGAACATGGATATTACAAGTTATCCTGTGCTTGATTTTCTTTTCGATGATGATTTAAATTTTATACCAATGATTAATTTTATTGCTGCTGGAAGAACAAAGAGGGACAAAAAACCACGTATTGAAGGTTATGTTGAAAATGTGCTACCTTTCTATAATATAGATGACTTCAGATCTGTGTTCCGTGTTAGCAGATCACTGTTTGAAGAACTTGTGTGCATGATTGGTGACAATGTTGTAAACAAAATACCCTCGTGGCGGAGGTAAAAAGCCTGTGTCCGCTGAAAAAACCATCCTTGTTGGATTGTATTATATGAGATGTCAGGAAACAATTAGACGGATTGCGGACAAATTTAATATTTCAGAATATTCAGTAGTAAAGTGCCGAAACAATTTCCTAAGTGCACGATGAAAATGAATATGTCCTCCATACTATAGGACAAGACAGGATTGTATTAAAAAATCAACAAAACCAAAGCCATTCTGTATTGAAAAAAAAATATAACGAAACAATAATGTATCTAAACCGTACACACAAATATCATATTATATACTTTACTATAGTAACCACTAATAAAATAACCAGCACAAATAACATTAACCCCTCTTTCCCGCGGGTAACTGCGCGTAGGCAGAATAACTGTAAGGGAAAATGCACGTCGTAAAAATAAACCCTCATTTCCCTCGGGAAACTGCGTGTAGGCAAAAGAAAGACAAAATGTGAACGAGCGCGTAAATAAAATAACTCCTTTGTCGGCAAATTGCATGTCTTTGCAAATAACAACTTGTCGTTGGGTAGAAATGGCGGCGGATACAAAATTGTGTTGTAGATTTAGACTTATTTAGAATATATTCGTCTACAAAAAGACTCTTTGCACATCAGGAAAAGAACCCTATTCTGATTTAATAATTATATCTTTATTTTCAGTTCAGTATAATAATACAGTTATGGCCTTCATAAAAGTTAATATCCCAATTATTAAATCTTAAAAATTTCATCAAGTTCGCACGTTGACCTGTTGACCGGAACAGAGGACCATTAAAATGCACCCGTATATGCAATAGAATTATGTAAAGTTCTTTTTTTGAATAACATATTTTTTAGAAAGACATTTATCATGAATATAATCAAACTGTACTAACGATTCAGTTTCTTGGCTGGTGGGGGGCGAGTTCGTCGCCATCTTGAATCCGATAAATATACAATACATAGTCATTGTCGGAAAATATAAAATTTATTTGGGCGAGCTTTAGAAACATGAGAAAAGGCGAACTTTAGTGAGCCTTTTCCCCATGTTTCGCAGCGAGCCCAAATAAATTTTATATTTTCCGACAATGATTTTGTATTGTCTTTATCCTGCAATCCCCTTTAGATGCGTGAAATGCCTTAAAATTGCGTTTGAAGTTGAAATTCAACTGCAGTGAAAAGGCGGGAAACGCCACGACGTCATCTGTTACATTCGCTACGCTCCTCGCGCTCTTCATGTAAACAAGTAGCAGTAGACTTTATTAGGTCATTGACTTAATACGACTAAGGTTTATTCTACCCCTTTTATTAGACCGGAAATTGCTCGATTGCAGGATAAATCTTGTTTCAGGGCAGGTTTCATCGTTTCTTGAATCCGAGAAAATCCGGTTTTGGTTTCTTGTAAAATAACGTGTTGGCTTTCAAACCCGGTTCCGGACTCTTTGTAATCAGACACGGCCTAATTTGATGCCAGAAAGGTGAGCATTTTGAAATTTGCCATTAATCAAGGACGTATATTATAAATTAATGTTAGTTATACGTCCTTGCATTAATCAATATATAAATTTTATTAATAAATATAAATAATTAGTAAATATTGACGATATATTCTAACATTGATTGTAAATTTTCAAAGATTTGAACAATATCATCTGCATACATCCTATTATAAAATTACATGTGTAGGTAAATAATATGTATTTATAACAGTATATGATTTATGAAATCATTAACAATCTTAATACATGACATATATATACAAAAATTGTATATCAGTGTTAATAAAGACATATGCATTATAAACATACATGTATTATAAAATGGCACTATGATAAGACTCAAGGCCATTTATTTGTCCCTCACTAGTGAAAAATTCATCAAAACCTTCTAATTTATAACTTTATTTTGTTGATAGGTGAATTGGATATAAGGCATTACAGAAAAAAAATGGGAGAATAATATTTCTCACAATTTACTATATTACTCATTCTTAAAACAAGACCAATACTGTGTCGCTTCATATAGTTGTCAGATACAAAACAAATCTAAAGCAAACAGGAAGTGGCTGAATGGCAGATCTAAAAATTCTTACACACTACAACGCGACATGATATAGATCAAGACCAAATATAAAATCATTCACTTTCATAGAAGTGATGAAAATTTTCACAAGTCTCTTAGTACAATGAGTGGTTAAATTTCAGACTATCTCCAAACAGGAAGTAGTAGGCTGCATTGCAGACGACCAAAATTGCTTAAACACTACAACTCAACATAATCAAGTTCCTGACCAAATATAGAATCTTTCCCTTTCATAGAAGCCACGAAATTTTTAATGAAGAGGAATGATCACTGAAGGTGTGAAAAAAATGCAGGACCTGTGTAAATCAGGACATTTGTTGGTTTAAATGAAAATAAAAAATTTAATCCAGGACAAAAATTTCGAATAATTAAATAGGCAGGGTCAAACATTTGATCTTGGCCCCACCCCCCCCCCCCCCCCCCACCCCAAAAAAAAAAACAACAAACAAACAAAGAAAAAAGAAGGTTTTACTTTATTATTTGGTATTAGGTGTTATTTAAAAAATAGTTGGGAACATTGATATATTCTTTTCTTTCAGGGGAAAAGATCTAGAGTTCAGAAGAAGTTTTTCAGAATTAGCTGTCCTGAAGTCATTCTTTGACAACATCCCAATAGCCTGTTTAAGTGGTACACTTACAGGAAAGCATATAGCTGCTTTGTCAAAGCAGTTGTGTATTAGTGATTTTAAAATAATTTCTGTCAGTCCTGAAAAGATCAATTTAAAATTAATAGTTAATGAAAAGAGTAACTGCAGTTCTTTTCAGAAAATAGAACAAATTTACAAGTCTCAGATTTACCAGCTCTTGGTTGAAGGAAATAATTTTCCAGTAACTTTAATGTTCATGCCAATGGAATACATTGCGCATGCAATGAGGTATGCATATCACATTTTTGGGGGAGTAAACAATATAACATTATTTAATGCAACTTTTGGTTTCCTGTATTCTAACCAAGACGGGGAAGTTATGAAATGTATTATAACTGATCTGCAGAGTATTCAGCCTAGATTTAGGCTTGTTTTTTCCACTACAGTAGTTGGTATGGGTTTTGACCCCCCTTCTGTTACTAAGGTAATACATTGTAAACCTCCAAGAAGTATTACCAACTATCTTCAGGAAATTGGTAGAGCTGGAAGGAGGGGTCAACTATCTGCTGCCATATTGTATTTTTCCAATATGGACATATCAAGAAACCTCCCAGGTATAGAAGAGAACATCATTACTTACTGCAAACATAAAGCATGTTATAGAGAATGTCTTCTACATTTTTTTGATTATGAAAAAACAGCTGAGAGTCGTGAAGGCTGTATGTGTTGCTCTTTCTGCTCATTAGCATGTAGGTGTAGAAATTGTCAGTTGGTAAGAGTTGTAGATGAACTGAATTTGTGATTACATTTTAGTTATGATGCAGTTCAGGTGGCTCTATATACATTATTTGCCAAATAGAAAAAAAATATGCCATCAGGTCGCTTTGCTCTAAAAGGTCTTTAATTAATACTTAAATATTTACATATCATTTACTGTAAAAATATGGGATCAAACTGAGGAAACTATTCAGGATTCGGTGTCATATGCTTAAGGCACTTTTTTTATATTTAAAAAAAATCTAAAGAATGTGTGATTTGAAATAAGGTACTTTTCTGTGTCATAAATTTTGGGTTTCCAATCAAATACAAAACAGCTGGCAAAATACGGTGCTTTGATTTTAACAAATTTTATGTTTATGGAGAAAAAAACTGAATTTCATTCCTGGTCTAAAAATTGACATACATTTGTAAAATTTATCAGAGGAGCTTGAATTGCTTTGCATGCAAAGGTATTACTTTTTTGTTTCTATATCTGACATCAATATGTGCTGGTGTGGCATATCACTTTTACTAGTTTTTAAAAGTAATATATCAATTTAAAGTTTTTATATTATAAATATTTTTTCTATTATTCCAGTAAAAATATTTGTGACTCCATCATTTTTCTTTTGACCTCGAACTTGAAACTAGAGGTGATCTCTCATTTAAGTATAAAATTGACCTGAAATTACAAAAAGCAGTATATAAAAACCTTTTTGAAATAATGATTTATTAATAATTTTGTATTAGATACGAAACAAAAAATTTGAAAAGGAAACATATAATGATAGTATTTGTTGTCATCTGTTAGTGTAATGCCCAGATAAGTTATGGTATGTGTGTTAATTGTTATATGACAGATAGTAATATAGAGTACCGGTTTGTTGTTTGTAATAAATTTATCTTCAATATTTATATGAATAGCATCTATTGGTATCTGCAACTAAATGTAAAAGCAGCCTGTACCTAGACAGTAGTTTACTCATAAGGTCACCTTTTATTGTTTATAAGAAAATTAAGACAATAGCTGGAATTAAAAAGTAATTGTTAAATTTAAATGCATAATAAAGACGATAAGCATACATTGAATAAAGTGCTGAGATTTGTAGTAATTAAATAAAGTGCTAATCTAAGATTGGCTGTGGCAACCATCTTGGTCGGAGGTCGGCACCATTAAAGTATCCGCAAACAGGAAGTAGGTAATAAACATGGCTGCCATGACTTACGGTTGTTAAGCTGCTAACAAAGTATGAAGTCATTTTTCATTAGTACTTGAGAAAAGTGTGACGAAAAATTTTATGTTCTTTCAATATATTGAAAAATTTAAAGTATCGGCAAACAGAAAATCTAGGTATCTAAAAAGTCCTCAAAAGTTACAAATCATCACTATTAAGCTGCTGGTCAAATATAAAGTCATTTCATTCAGTATTTTCTGTGAAAAGTGTGACGGAAATATTTGTTAGATGAACAGACGGACCAACGGACAAGGTGAATCCAATATAGCTTCCTTAAGAGTGTTGGTAGTAATAAAATAAAGTGCTGAGATAAGTCATACTGTTTTGATCCACTAATAAACACTTACAAGTAGTTTATACAAAGAGGTACAATTAACTGCATTAAAGTGGTATATCTGGCAAATTCTCCTCATCCTCCTCATCAGTTGTTTCATTGTTGTCTTCTTCGTTGTCATCATCTATATTCACATAGCCTCTACCGACTCTACCTAGCATAACATCCAAATCAATATTCATTTTTATAATATCTATCTTGGAACAAGGCTGGGCTGGTATGTCAGGAAATGAACATGTTCTTCCATAAGTTAATTGAAAAGGTCTTATTTTCCTTAAAGTCTCTGACACCACTTTAATGTCAATTACAGATATCATCTTACTATGTCTTGAAGATTTTTTTGGAATAAGATGTTCCTTGTCAAAATAGTCACAAATCTTTGTGATAATTGGTGCGGCTGCAGTAACTGCTGAAATTGCATTTTGACTTTTGTTGGCACCAAGACCCCTTAACAATTCCTTTTGATTTCTTACAGTGTTCCTGTACAAGATCATTTGTGGAAGATTTGAAGAAAATCAAAATCCTGCAACACACATGCACACCTTTAGTATATGTACTAAAATCCTACATAATATTAAAGATATAGCTTGATTACTGTAGTAGGAGTAAGCTAGACAAAACATGTACCCTGCATGCCTTATATCACAAAAAAAATTACACAAAGTTCAACATCCCTTCATTTGTGTACAATTTGAAGAAAATCAAAATCCTGACAAGATGCACACATCATACATAATATAAAAGCTTTTGCTGGAAAACTGTAGGAGGAGTTAGCTTGACAAACCATATACTCTATGGTTGAACTTACAGAAGGACAGTAGTAAAACAATATTCCCCAGACATTTTGTTTCAATTAGCGCTTATTTATTGGTGTTCACTTATTTGGTGTCCAAAATTGTAATATGCATCCCTAAGTATGTCTGTATCTTAAAATTATATTCTATTTTATACAAACTTCCAGATAATCTTGCTTAAGATGCCACAGCTCACATACTACAGGTCTCAAATGTTCAAGTCTTCCAGATGCTGTTGGAGACATGAGACGGAGGTTTTTAGCCCCTTCAAATCTGACTTTGGTCAGTTGATCACCAGATGTTATCACCCCATACCTGTCTAACATTTCAACTATTCCTTTAAAAAATATATATATTTAGGGATTTTCTATATGAGAAATAATTCATGGTGGCTTCAAAATATCCTGATTTTACCACCTATAGGCCATTTATGCCAAATATTTTGCCATCAGCAATAGCGAGTGGTAAACTATCGGCATAAAGGGCGTACCTGTGGTAAAATCTGGAAATTTTCCAGCCACCGTCATTAGTGTATGTTTTCCTCTTATTATTGTACTGATAAGCAATGTTACTTAAAGTCAATAAAAGAATTTGGAATTATTTGCTAATCACAGCGTCCAGGACTGAGCAGATGTATCACAAGTTGAATTTAATTACAATGGTTACAATGATTTAAAATGATTAAACATTATATGAACAAAAATGAAAATGACTAGGAACATGTACACTTATGATTAGACAATGAATTGCCAATTGTACACCAAGCACGGTGATCTTATCGAACCACATTAGTGAGTCGGCTCACACGTCATTAGCTAGTTTTAAATATTTAAGTAACTGACTTGATAAACTCATTTCTAATTTCATTTAGTGTGTTAATATATTCATGTAGGGGCTTGATTGTATCAGTGTCCTCAAAGCTCATGATCCAGCTAAACTTGGATGTATCAGTCATGGTTTTAATATTTGGAATGTTTTCTTCAATAGTCTTAAGGAATTAATTTCCTTTATCTATTAAGTATTTTGGACGTTGATGTAGAAAATGAATTTCATCGTCGATGACCTGTTATATATTAAGCAGGTTCTATAGTTGACCTCAATATTTTTGTATCTTACTGTGTCTATTTCTAGTATATGCGCAATTATTCTAAATTTGTCAGACTATCCCTCCATTTTCCATTTATTAAAAGGTATGCTTCACGATTAAAATCTGATTTAAAAAAAAATCAATATGTACAGTTTATTTCCCTGACATTTGTTTCTAAATAGATACTTGAACAGTCCCTTGTTTCCAGGCCATATTATATTTTAAATAAGTATTCACTCCGTTTGAGTATCTGGAAACAATTATTTAACTGTCCATTATATACAGTTAAATATTTACACATCCACATCTTTCAATGTTTCCGCATTAACACATCCTCAAACATTTTAGTCAAAGTCCATTGAAAATTGAATCTTCCTTATATTTGGTTTTAACTTCCTTGAATCAGAACGAGAATGATGCTACACCATTATCTATTGAAATATAGTTTTGTTATTTTATTTTGGATCAATTGCACGATTTCAACAACATGCAGTAGAAAGACGAAGTAAGTATTTTCAATAGGGTTGTATAAATGTATCATTATTACCTAAAATCAGAGAAAATAAATATGTGATTCTGTATTTTAATCATGACATATATGTACATTGATACAATGATATATATATATATATATATATATATATATATATCATTCAATATTATACTTATTGATTTTTTTCTCTCATATTTATCTAAGTAAACTTCTCCGGTCCATATAAATGTATATGGACCGGAGCTCCCGGCCAATATACAATTATATGGACCGGAATCGCTAACGGGTTTGTTTTGTGTTTTAATTTCATTGTAATAATTCGTCTTTGACCAAATTCGGACAAATGAACAATTACAACATGTACAAAGAATAATTGATTGTGTAAATACGATTTAAAAGGAAGAAACAGCTTTCTTTTTTCCTGTGTGCAGAATGTCATTTTTTCAATTGGTTTGTGATTTTGTGCAGATACTAAAGTGAATGGTTTGGTGGAGGGGGGTATTATATTTCTAATATAGATAATTTTTTTCAGTTTGTATCTGAAAAAAAATAATTGTTTGGAAAGGATGGTGAACAAAATAATGGGCCTATATACAGATATTTAAGGCGATTAACCCCTCATGGGCTAATGCAGTATGACAATCTACATATAATTTATAAGTATAATATAAGAAATGGTTCATAACACTTAGGGTCAAATGGCAATATGGACCGACAGGTCGCTCCAAAAACAGTATATGGACCGAAGCGAACCAAAAACACCTCAGCTTCGCTATACTGTTTTTGGAGCGATGTGCAGGTCCATATATTGCCATATGGCCCTCAGTGTCATGAACTATTTCTTAAATATTTCTAGGTTATAACTGCACTTGAATGTTTACTAGATAACATTTTTGTTCGCTATGTTGGTTTTTTGTACGGAGTTCTGTCAGTTAAGTTGCTTTTATTGATTGGTATGTCATTGTTGACCTTTCCTGTTATCTAGTTTGTCGTTAATTCCTAGAACTTTTCTATCATTGAACATTGCTATGCACGAGGGAGATATCCTTAGTTTTCAAAAAGTTTAGCATGCATTGTTTTAAAAAACGACTTAAAGAGTAGAGACAAAGCCATTTAAGGACAGAAATATACACGCAGGAAATGTACTTGTTTTTTTTCAAAGTTAAACATTCAGGCTTAAAACAGTAAATTTTAAAGTATCAGTTTACACTAGTATCGAATACAAGCAACTGAGCTGATGATACGCTCGTATACGTCGACCGTATCATATCCGAGTATTAGTCATACAACATTGAATTGAAATTTCGTTTAAAAACAACATTTACTAAAAGTAATAATAACAAATAAACAAACCCGCATAGACAGCTTTTGCAGAGGAAAACATCGGGTGTGTGCATGTGCATCCACATCCCATTTTTACCCATGTGTATATAATAGCAGTGATTTTAGCTCAGACATTTGTATTTTAGACACATATGATTCCCCCCACTAGTATAGGCACTATGGGCTCCTATTTTGCACATGGACGTACATAAACTCATCTACAACTGCAAATATATTTTTTTAAATACAACGTTGAACAACCCGTTGTTTGTCAAAAAATGAAACAAATCATGATAATTATAGTATAACTAATCGTTGAATTCAAATACACGAAATAAACAACGCGTGCCTGCACTACGCACATAACGCAGCGCGCGAGTTATTTACAGCTGTAGTGCGGTCACAAGTTGTTAATTTCTGGTATTTCAATTCAGCCATTAGTTATACTTTTTATTATATTGAACAGAAACTAGCATTTTAGTCGAAACAAATTGAAATAAAAAGGACTATGTCTTTTGATATCTCTCCGCCACAATTATAGAGTGAAATACCGGCTGTTCTTTTCACATGTGATTTACCAGATTTTTTCACAGGTTACAATTGTGTAAATCCTAAGCATCCAGTATCCTCAGTATCTACTATAAACAGAAATTCTCCCTTGACAACTTTACTACTACTTATCTGATAGAACGAAAGCAAAGTATCTCCAGAAAATTTGTGAAATTTCAATAAAATTGAACGCTTATACATATTGTAATATTCATTCTACAATATATGTAAAATTCTATCTTGAAAGCTGTATGAGGAAATATCCGTACAACAGAGTTCTTGTTTCACCCAAAAAATGAATTTTAAAAAACTCACGATTAATTTTGTAAAAAAAAGTATATGTCGTTTCCCAATTTAGTAAAACTGATTTCTAAAACGAAATGATTACCGTTTTGTTTCGTTTCATTTCTTGAAGGGGAAGGACCAAATCGGCTCCAGAATTAACATACCTATTGCAAATATACGTAAATCTGTTTGTACAAAACGTCATTCCGATATTTACACTAATAAATCTGTATTTGAATAAATTGTTTTAGGAAATGAAACATTCGATAGTCGGCCATCTTGTCGACAAAAATGTAGATGGTGACGTCACGACCTATAAAATCTATCCTAAAATTTATGAGGAATTTTCCACAGCATGCTACCATTTACATACAGGCATCATATGGGGAAACGGTAATTACAAAATTAAAACGATTATATCACAAGTTAATTCGTGTCTGTTATTAATTCAAATTCGGTAAAAAGATATTTACCAAATATAATCCATGTAATTATAATTATGTAAGGAAATAAATTCGAAACAATAAAGAATTTAAACAATTGTAATGCAATTCTGAATTTCATCATATAGGAAAAAAAACGAAAACATTTTGTAACTTCTCACAGGTACAGCTGAATATTTACATTTGAATTAAATTATAGGAACAACATACTCGTAAGGTGATAATTGCATGTAAATGACCCCCGCTGATGAAATTATTATTAAAGTTCTTTATTGGCGTTAATTAACAGCATGAATGAGAAATTTTAGTAGATTTTAAACGATACGCAATTTTCAATGGAAATATAAGAAGAAAATAATGACGTTATAAAACCATCTGAGTATTTGATTTTTGGACTGGTTCATAATATTAAAATAATTTTTTTTTATGTGTAATAAACATGAAACGTTCGAATTACTTACTAGCAACTTTTAATTTATCACCTTTGAGAAAGCAACTGTAACTGAAATTTTCACGTGCAGGTATTATTGCGATTCTTCTACCCATGAAAAAATTGCGAGGTTTAATTATTGCGATCGCCGCCCCTGTGAAAAAAGAGTTTTTTATTGCGATCGGAGATCGTGTAAAAATTGTAGATGGAAGTTTTATTAATGTCATCGTTTTAATTAATTGTTTAAAAAATATTAGATTTCCAAATATTAATATATATATAATTGCGGCCAAAACAATAACTATTTAATTAAGAATCTACCAATTAACCTGTCTCTGGATGTCGGCAATCAAAGACCAGAAACTTACCCATCAAAATATAAACAAAGGGACACAAATTTAGAATAAATCGGACGTGAAAATATGCATTAAAATGAGAGTTTTTAATATTGCGATCCACAACCGATCGCAATTTTCGCTATAAAAAAAACATCGCAATAATATCCATATTTACAGTAATTGAATTAATTAAATTTAAATACCAACGATGCGAATTTAATAAGCGGAAATTAACCGAAGAATCGATTAATATGCCGACAATTAGCAATTTCATTTACTCAAATAATATTTAAGCTTGGATACAGATAGTATAAACTTGGTGTAAGTGACTGCCCAATGCTACTAGAATAATTCAAAATGTCAACTTCGGGTTCAGATAATGAAAGCTTTTCGCTGGACGAATCATAGTTTTAAGAACAAGGAGTTCTAGCATTCCGATATGAACTTAAATATAATAAGAAGAACTGGCTGAAATAGAACAGTCAAATGAAATCAAACGTCGTGGAATAGAAGAAAATCAATGTCGAAATAATACTAACTGGTGTCAATGCTCGAAGTGCATCAGCATGCCTTTACCAACCGAATGTTTATGTTGCCACGAGTTTGACTTGTTAAAAATTGATATGGATAATTATACATGCGTAAGTGAAAAAATAGAGTTCAAAACTGTGTGTTTGAATCCTGTCGTACTCGCCACCAGCTGTGTGAGCTCTTTGCGTTATAAGCGCTACCGTGGACGTGCTCCGGATATCTTAACCAACAGGTATTTGGCTTTATATTTAATGATGTGAACTATGGTTTCTTTTAGAAATTGTGGTTAAAAAGTCGCTGCACGTTGTCAAGGTTACCACAGTGTAATTCAAGGAGAGTCATAGGCATCTTTTTTATGTTAATTTTATTCTTAAAACCCAAGATTCTTTTTCTGCAGAAGATATGAGCTTGTAACTAGATTTTTAGTTCTGCATGTGTTTTTAGCAAGATATATTTACATAGAATACTGATTACAGAAGATAACCAGCCAGCAGAGGCATCATCCCAGGAGTTTCAAAATAATAATCCAAAGATACTAATATTAGATATTGTACTATGTATAAACAATAGAAACAATGGATCTAAAATAACAATCCAAAGATACTAATATTAGATATAGTAAATTTATACTAGGCTGTATACGACGCATTTCAAGGAGTTACCTCTCATTAGCTGCAATAAAACCGAAACATTTGGAAGACCAAAAACCAAACTTATATTAAACAAGAAGTACTCAACCAAAAATACCGAAATAGGAAGCCAAATTTCAGCTAAGGAGATCTACCATGTGCAATACAAGGAATGAACCCTTAGTATTTCTATTATTTTTGAATTTTGCTAAATACTGGTAATTTCTGTAACAAATCAATGAATAATCATGTCAGACAAGTCTGACGACTGGGTTGGCGAATACCCTTGGGGACCTAGGGTCCACCAGCAGAGGCATCATCCCAGGAGTTCCAAAATAGTAATCCAAAGATACTAATATTAGATATAGTAAATTTATACTAAAACATTTATTATTACATATAAATTGCATTAAATTCGATCGTTCATTCCCCGCTTACACCACCTTTCAAACCACTTTGGTTTTAACATATAAAAAATATCATTCAAGATGGTAACATGTCGTACCGTCCCAAAACCAGTCCGGCCCACGGTCGATCCGTCCCAAGTCGATTCGTCCCCGAGTCCATCCGGCCCACCATTATATATATAATATATATATACGAACTTTGATAGAGAAATACACAAGAGGGTTGAAATCTAAACTTTTGCATATTTTGTCGATTTTCTCAAAGCTTTCGATTCTGTTTTGGATAAAGCACTATTTATTAAACTTATTAAAACTTGTATTATAGGAGGGCTATTTTATAGCGCTATGACAAACATTTCATGCAAATAAGAGTTGGAAATTATTTGAAAAAATCCTTTGAATCAAATATTAGTGTACGACGAAGAGATACCATAAGGAAAAGCACATGAGAATTTACAATGTGATAAACTGTGCTTAAATTATATAAATATATTCTTGGTTCAAATAGTAATGCATGTAATAGTGCTAGGTTGAAGGTTAATTAGTGAAGACATAATTTGTAGTTTGTTTAAATTGCTTAAATTTTTGTATACGTGGCTTAAATTTTTGTGTAAAGATTTACAAATTGATAAATTGAATGTAGAAAATGTTAGAATTGATACTATTGTTGTTATTGTTTGATTTGGTGGGCGACCTACCATTATCAGGTAATTGCGCCCTGGTAACTATAATGAATGGGTTACGAATGGAAATGGTAGTGTTGTACAAAATTTCTGAGAAGATAAGTCTTTCGTTATATATGTACTATCGAACTGATGTAATAACCGACTGGGAAGCTTTATTATGGTTAGTAGTACCTCCGCCCTGTTAATAAACTGTCTGGTAACTGTCTGGGAACTTATAAGTATAAAGGTGTGAAATGTGAAACACACGATACGTGAAACATGCACATCATAACGTAAAAGCCCGAGAAATCTACATGTATACTCGCGTGTCCTTGTAGCCTTCACATACTAGTGAACCTATTCGAACCGTACAGTAAAAGTAGTTGAGGCTCTATACGAGTGGGTAAATGGAGATGGCCACGTCAGATGTTTTAAATGAGAGTCGCGGGGTTCTGTACGGTGAACACGATGAACCAGTTACGTTAAATAGCATGTACCAACTACTTATTGACATTAATGGTAGACTCGCAAAAATATAAGAAGGAATGACACACATAGATAAACTGAGTGCTACAATAACCAATCTAACATCTGAATTCGGAAACCTCAAAGTAAAAGTCGGAAACATAGATGGCTCAGTAAAAAAACTGGAAGATAAATGTAAAAGTGTTGTATCTGATATATTGGCATATTAAAAACTGATCAAAGCAAAATAGGAGGAGAAGTACATGAACTTAAACAAAATTGTCGCGAAAGAGCGACAGATATGCAAGGATTGAGTAACATTATGGATGAATTTAAGGAAAAACAAGGTGCAAGTGCTAAAGACATTAGTAAAGCGAAAACAGTCGTTTGTAAAGTGGCAAACGATCTAGAGGATCAAGTGATAGAGTTAAGACATGAAATCAGATCAGCGCTCAATGATGTAAGAGAAGAAAATGGGGAACTCAAGAACGACTTAAAATGCAGGTCTACGAACAATAACCTGATTTTTAATGGCTTGCGAGAACCAGAAAATGAGAACACAGAGAACCTTCTACGATAATTTATATGAACCGAGCTAAAATATAAAGCATCGAATAGAATTTGGGAACATTCGCCGTTTTGGAAATGGTGCACGACCGGTATCAAATAGCGGTCGCTCCAGACCAATTGTTGCGAGATTTATCTACCACAATGATCTTGAATATGTTCTCTCCAATGCACATCGGCTAAAGGGAAAACCTTTTGGCATCAAACAGCAATTCCCTGAAGTAATTGAACAAGCACGTATGGGTTTATATCCAATTATGAAGCAAAAACGTGCGGACGGGCATCGAGTTAAGTTGGGACGTTACCAAATGACGTTACGTCAAGAGTTATCGTATTTCCCCATGCCTATATCGACCTGCTGAGGCCTTCACAATTTCCCGTATTTCGGCACTGTGACGTCGTAAAGAGTTGACCCGACCCTAATATGAGCTGACCCGAATATATCAGCGACGTCATAATGTTTGACCCAACGTTGACCCGAATATATCAGGAAAACATCCGGTTATAGGCAGATGGCCATTGAAAAGTAAGAAATTCCATTAAGATTGCTAGTTAACAATACGATAAATTTATCATCAAGTTTTCTTCAAACAAATATTGTAAAATATAAGCCGCTCGACACAATATGAAGCTTTTTAACTCGTTCGCTACGCTCACTCGCCGGAAAAGCTTCACATTGTGTCTCGCGGCTGATATTTTACGATATACGTTTGCAGAAAACCTGATAATATGTACATATCGATCTTACCGTTATCGTAGCATACAGTGAATCCCTTGTTTTTTTATTAGAATTTGATACAATGATTGTATAAACAGAGGATCATGCAAGATTTTATGAGTTTATTATATGAAAAATATATGATTAATACTTTGATTTATTATCATTTTTATTTGCCAATATTTAGATCTAATTTGAATAATCGCAACCAACATCCATGTATCCAGCAAAAGCAAATGACAAAATAAATCTGCATTTCCAAATAAAAATATAGCCCTGAAACAAAACGAATTAAATAAAATGAAACTAGAAAAATATATAAGAAAAAAGTAGAAGCAGGCAAAAAAATTTAACAGAACCACCCCAATCCGCTTTCCCGCACTTTGTATACAAAGTATTTAAATCATTTACTTTTCAGGAGATTGTTTCATTCATAAAAGCGTTTTCCACATTCTGTCAGATTCAAAGTAGAAACCGACCCTACACTAAATGTATTTAATGTTGACTATTCTCTTCTAAATATTACGGAAAACTAACTGTTTTAAATTGTAATTCTCTACTAAATATTAAAAGGAACTATGTTTAACAAGGGGAGGAAAGAGTTTGTCTTTTTACTGCAAAATATCTGTTTTCCCATTATTTTATGAACATGACTAGAAAATATGACAATAACTTTAACCGTATTCATGTTCCCGAAAATTACAGGGCTTGCGGAAAATCTTAATCTTCTTTGTAAAAAAGCGGTTTAATTGATTCAAAAATAGCGAGCCGGTGTCGCGCTCACAAAAAAACACAAAAAACACAAAAACGACAGAATACAACGCTAATAGATAAATGTAATCAACACATTGTTGTAGTTTAGGATACCCTTCCTATATTTAACGTTGGGAGTGTTAGTTCTTCTTTTCACATTGTACTAAAATCAGAAATATCATTATTAGCAAATAGTGGATTTATGCTTGTGTTTAGAATATATTCTGTTCGATGAAAATGCACATTTACATCATACTGAATACCTTATGTTTACTATTGTTGTATACATGTATAAACTAATAAAGTTTTATCGAAATTCGAGAAACACATCATGCACGAAATACATACTTGTTTTCCTGGACAGGCATGATTGATAATCCCGAAATTAAAGCATCAGCATGATCAGGAAGCATCAGTGAATATTTGCATAAGGGAATTATTCACCTAACTATCGTACACAAATGAACCTAGCATTTCGCATTTTAAATAAAACACAATATTTAAGTGATGTTAATCAGATAAATCTTGATTATAGGTCAAACTAAAATTACCCAATAACACATAAATATATATACAAATATAACGTTTTTGTACAATTTAAAACATCGTATCATGGATGTCCCAGAAAACAGCCGATTATTTTACCCTACTTCATCACACAAACTGGTTTTAAAATATATGAAAAAACATTCATAACAGAAATATATCTTCTTTTATTTCTATGATATTATCATTAAAGCTTGACAGTAAGCATGGATCTTTAAAATTGAAGAAAGACATAGTTTTTACTTGTTTTAAATGAGAAGTCTAATTTAGCCACCACCGTGGAATGACCCTTAGATAAAAAATTGTAAGTGTCTATTGACTTTAATTTCTTAGTGGTTATAATCTTAACTTATTAGGGCCCCGCCATGGGACATGCGGCTGCCCTATAGTAACCAGTCTTGTCCGTCCGTCTGTCCGTCAGCATTTCCTTTGTCGTACGATAACTTAAGATTGCCTTCACGGATTTTTATCCTTTTTATACACAGTATTGAAATTGACCAAAGGAAGGTCCCTTTCGGTTTTTAGGAAAATCGGAAAACAATTTGGGAAAAACTTAGTTTTTATATGAAAAAATGCATATTTTGAGAATTAACCTTATGTCGTATGATAACTTCAGATTGCCTTCAAAGATTTTTTCATAAATTTTATACACAGTGTTGAACATGATCAGAGGAAGGTTCCTTTTGATTTTTAGGAAAATCGGAAAACACTGTTTGGGGAAAAACTTAGTTTTTATATGAAAAAATGCATATTTTGAGAATTAACACTATGTCGTATGATAACTTAAGATTTGCTTCACAAATTTTTTATAAATTTTATAAACAGTTTTGGACATGATCAGAGGAATGTCCATTTTGATTTTTAGGAAAATTGGGAAACACTTTTTTGGGGAAAACTGTTTTTATATGGAAAAAAGCAAATTTTGAGAATTTAGCTTCATGCTTTTTGATAGATAAAATGAATGTATGAAATCACAACTAGATTTTGAAGTGTTTTTGATAACCATGAGTTCAATCACACAAGACAGCGGGGCCCTTTCTGACATTGTCAGTATTCTAGTTACCAGATGTTTATTAATTACTAAATATATTTAATTTGAGCTAAATGAAATTAAAATTAAGATTAAATTTAATTTTAATTTAATTAACCCCAACACACCCCATTAACCCCACATAGTATTCTGTACACACATATGAATGTTCCTTTTCAATTGTAAAAGTCTTAACTTGCATATCTTTTGCGCCTACTTACAAATAATCGAACCGTAACGGAACGGGAATCAACCACGGAACTCGGATCACGGATATTTTTGGGTTTATTCAATTACGCTCGTTAATTAAAGCAATTACTATATGAAATAAGATAGTATATTACATGCACTAACTATTTATTATCATATAATATTTCTGACAATCGTCGGGTCGGAGGTAAAACGGCTAGAAAATTTCAGTCTGCAAATTTAAGAGTATAGATATTCTCTTCAATATCTATGCAAATCAGTCTTATCGCCAGAAATTATAATATTTACCCCATGAAAACATCACAAATTATCTTTGATCCCTGAAATATCTTTGTTAGTTTATACCCAGCAATATATACATTTTTTAACTCCCCCATGCCCCCACCTAAAATATACAGAAGAACTGAGAAAACTAGAATATCCCCTCCCTGATGTTCAGTGGTACACACATTTTAATAACTGTTACTTGCAATTCTAAGATTTATTGATAAATAAAATATTAAAAATAGCTTTAATGTTCATAATAAAATTAAATTTTCGTCGATTTACTTTATAAATTCATTGAAAAGTGAAAGTCCGCATAATCTATATTTAGAAGGGTCAGCTCTATACTAACCAGTGGGCCAAAATACTCGGTGTCCAATGAAAAAAGTTATAGAATGTACTTTATTATCGCGAGAATTTCTACTATATTAGCGTTTCCTTCCCCTTCCCTTTGACTCCCCTGCTATGATTGGTTAAATAAAACTTATCTTATTAAGTGAGATACCGTTTTAACCTCAGAAATAAATAAAAGCATATTGCTTTATGTACTATTTTTAATATGTTACTTTTTGTAAAAAAGATAATTTTGAGGATTCTTCACCAGCGAAACGTAACATTCCTTCAACATTTTGAATCTCTTCTGTTGCTTTTTAGAGACTCCTCATCGAGTTTTTGATCGTGTGATTACTTGGCTGTTTTTTTGTGATTATTTGATTACTAGACCAAATAATTTATGATTATTTGATTATCTAGGACTGTATTTTTGATAAATTGATTACCGAGTTAAAAAAATAAAATTGGAAGATAAAATATAACTACCTACTAGGACCACCTAGCATGTGAACGCTCAGCAATCTCAATACACGGAAACAACAAACCCGATATCGGTTTAATTTTACATTATAATTTAATCTGGTTCCCGTTCTTTAGCGTTTAAAGTATGAAGAACAGTAAGGGTACCAGTACACGAGATGAAGAAAGTTTAGAAAGAACATGACTGTTCAAACTAGAGGCTCAGTTGTGCCTGTATCGCTCACCTGGCTTTTTATTAAGCCATTATAAAATGTAAGCTCTTTTGTATCCGCAAGGCTTTTATAGAAATGCAAAATGTCAAAGTAACCTTAATATCTGACCTCTGACCTAAAAAGGTGGATCATTTGCATCTGTCCTTCTGTCAACTTTGGTTACAGTCTGCCCATTAGTTCCTGAGCTAACGGCAAAAAAGTCTTTTCCCCTATTGATTCATTGGATACTTTGAACAACCACAGCCGTCGGTTGAGGGGATGAATCTCAACCAAAAGTGGGTCGTTTGTAGAGGGTATTGTTGTGATCAATCCTGCAAAGTTTCAAAATATTTCATAATGTAGTTTCAGAGAAGAAGATTTTTTGAAAATTGGCCAATAAAAATCAGAGATGGCCTCCGGCGGGCATGCTGTTCATCCAACCGGTACAAATAGTGGTTAGTTTGTAGGAATCATTTCATACATCATTCCTACCAAGTTTGGTCACAATCTCCCAAGTAGTTTCAGAGGAGAAGATCAAAATGTGAAAAGTTTACGGGCGACGGATGCAAAGTGATGACATAAGATCACATGGCCTATGATTTCCCGGCAGGAATTAACAATAGCAGGAAGACTTCCCAGACAAGTTAGCAGACGTTTGAAGGCCTAGGGCTACTTTGTTGTTCATATTGAAGATTTCAGGCCATTTTCTCTTTATTTTATTCAAAAACTCAACAAAATATATCCCTTTTGCAATCCTCTTAATTAAGCAAACATTGATTTTCACGGCTAGGTATGTTGAAATTTTCAAAACTCTATAAATTTGTTCTGAAAACACGTTTTCTGTCGTTCCTATTAAGAAAATATTTCAGGATATAAATTTTGAACCATAATTCGATTCCAATCAACTTTGAAATTTTTTTTTTCATTTTTGATACAAAACATATTACTTTCCTGTCATTGAATCTTACAAAGAAATTTAAAAAAATAATTTCCTAAATCCCACAAAAGCCTTACATTTTTTAAGACTCATTTTCTCACAATTTAACCTACCGGTTCATGTCACAAAAATATTTTTCAATCATTCCCGTCAAAACAAAGTCTTAAGTCACGAAAGAACTAAACAAAAAGAAATGTATAAGCCCACGTTTGTGTATGGAAAACCCCAAAAATCGTTTTGATAAAAAAAAACAAAATATAAGGTGCACAATAGCAATGTACACTGAAGATTTCTTGAAAGTTTCACAGAAATCTATTTGCTGGTTTAGGAGGATTTGCAGATGAGGCGCGCCTACCTCCCTTACATAACCATATTATGAAATCCATGTTTGTCTGTACTCCGTGGAAAACCCCAAAAGTCATTCTGATAAAAAATGAATAGGTGGTGCACAATGCTACTTCTACTGAAGATTCTGTGAAGGTTCAATAAACTCCATAGACTGGTGTACAAGTAGTTGCAGGTAATAGGTGTGGGTGGATGAACGGGGGAAAGAATAATTATTTCAAGAATACCAGAATATATCAAGAATAGCTTCCTAAAAAAATCATAGAAGAAGTAAACGAGCAAGACATGCCAGTGAAGATCCAGATTTCCTTTACAACTGTTGAAGCTTTTTTTTGTTATTAAATGTTTTACATTTAAATTGTTATCTAATGATTACCAAGCTTTTATTTTATGATTATTTGATTTCTAAAGAAAATCAATTTCTGATTACCAACAAATATTTAATGATTATGTGATTATATGGGCAAATAATTGGTGATTATGTGATTACTATGACCGCCCCCATGAGGGGACTCTTTTTAAAAACAAACTATCATCCAACATCCAAGTTATATTTTATAGCTCGCATATTTACTTGCTACAAATTCTAGTTATGTTGAAAACAATTTGTTAGATGAATCGTTATTTATAAAAATTTCAGTAGTACAATGTATTAGAATTCTAATAGAAAACATGTACTGGTATACGTGTGAGACAATATTACTTGTGAGACAATATTATTTTTCAATTTTTGTGAATTACGGCTATGTAATTTATTTCGTTTAATATTTTATATTTTTATTTAAGTCTGCATTCAGGTTTAATTTTTTTCCCATTCATGCAAAAGAAGTTAGGTCGAAAGTTTAATCTCCAAAATTTATTACAAATATACTTAACGGTCAAGGATTTTAAACTGATATCAACATGATCAATACACATTATCATAGTGACAAAATGCACAATTCGAACAAAACCAAATACAAAATCATTAAAAAATAAACAACAACCAAAGTTAAAAGAAAAATTACCCAACGTTTCGACCAATATGACATTTACCACGAGCATGAAAAAAATAAAAAGGTGTCGAGTCTTGGAAACCCAGAGCAAGACTGAGTCCGTACATGTACATAAATGTAAAAATAAATGAAATTCCATGACGTTCCCTTGCAATAGATATAGCAATATATCTATTGGTCCCGAGACATTGACTATTTTCCCTGCGTGTTAGCGGAGTGACATACAAATGACATAGTCAAGATGTCGAGGGCTAATAAAATTGGTATATTCCGAAAAAGCTGTTCAGTAATTGTTTTATTATACCGAAAATTGCAAATTTCTCCGAAATGTGGAAAAAAACCCTGTGATTTCTTACAGTTATGGACAAAATCGGAACCATTAAAATCTTTTTGACACGCCCACTTTCGCGACTTGTCCAAAAACACGCCCATTATCGTGACGTTGTCCAATATAATTTGTCTCAGAAAAGAACTATTGCCCGGGATAATAGTTTAAAAACTATTACCCCGAGCAATAGTTCGCCCAACTCGAAAAGGAATAAACAGTTAATTTACTGAATAAAGTTTTACATAGTAAAAACATACTGAGGTACATGTTTAATAATAATAATTAGTAAAAAATTGTATTTGTCTGACGTTCAGCTTGTACAGAAAACGTACTATGTACACGTATAAGGTAGATGTACTGCAAGATGGTAGTAGTGTGCATAATTAGCATATTAACTGAAATTAAGAATTTTTAACATTGACTCCCAAGACTGAAAATTATTTTCTGCTGAAGGCGTTGTCTGTATTTCCTTCGCCCGTTAATGATAATGTCCAAAGCATAGCTTACACTTAAGTGCAACATTTATTATTTTTTTTCAAATATTTGTATATATGTACCATTTAAGAATCATGGTGGTTTTTATGCATAGCAGAGTGCTAAACGTCTGCTGTATGTTTTTGTTCATTTGCTGTACAACATTTTTTATTCTTGTTTCGCCTGCGAATTGAGTCCATATTTTTCGTTTTATCCTATACTTGCGTGCATTGGTAAGTTTACATTGATCTGAAACGGCCATTCTGATATTGTTTTCTTACTTTTTCCCGATCTACTGCATTAGCATATTTTCGAACAAGATCGAGATAAACTAAGATATTGTATGTTGAAGCCCACCAAGATCGCTTTAGTTTAGATCAATTCAGGTAAAGTTGAATATTAGGTAGGTATCTTGGTTTTGTGCGAAATTCGCGAAATTCTGAAAATCCAAACCATTAAGACGAAACAAGAAAGAAATGGCCGTTCAAGATAAAAGGTATTTTACTAGTGAACTCACCCTTCCGAATCATGGTTCACACATAATTTGTATAGGTATTCCTGTTGACCAGAGCTTTTTTTTCAGCTACATCTTTTGGATTGCTCACTAGCTTCCTTATTCATTTTTGTCCACATGTATCTGATATAAGATATGAATTTAAATACAATTCTTTGATACCAATTTTGATGCACAAGATGTGCACATGTCGTCGATTTACGACTCATCAGTTATGCTGAAGACCTAAAATGTTGAAAACCAAAACAAGAATCCAAAAAGCTGAAGAGCAAATATCAAAAATGCCAAAGTGACCTAAAGGGGTAAAGCCATTTAATAATTTAACAAACAAGAAGAGACACCCAAAACCATCTAAGGACAGAGCTGTGCGCGAGGGAGATGTCACGAGATAAAATCTCATTTAATAATTGAACAAACAAGAATAGACTCCCAATGGATGTGCAAATTAAGCCTAGTAGAACTCATATCAGAGACTGTTCATGTATACCACCGAACGGGAACAGAATTTAATTAAATCCCATGCTATTAGAGAACTAACTTTGAAATGAAGACGATAGGTTTTCACCATAATCCAATGTCGAATATGTAATTGTTTAATAAATATAGCTATAAAGGAGAAGTGGATAGGCCATAGTCTCTTGTTTAACATCCAGACTGTCGGTAATTGTAGAAGTAACTAGAAATCTATTTCTGTAATTGACAGTGATTACACGCCCTCCCCCCCGTCTCCCCCGCAATTACCCGGGACTACATGTATCCAAGTAAAAACTCTAAAACCTTGTTGCCCATTTAAAAATGTTATAAAAATTATTCTATGAAGAAAATAAATCACTAAATCCAATGAAAAATTAAAACGTTTAGGTCACACTTTTGAATATATATATATATTAAAATTTGAAACCTTTTTGCACATCTACTGTAAAGACACATAGTTGATGATACATAAAAGAAATACTCTCTTGTGTTATCAACTCCTCATTAGAATGAGTGGGGATTACAAGAGAATAAACACACGAAAATGAAGGACTTGACTAAGTTCTGATTTCTTGGTAGGAAATCTCTCTAAAGCACTAAAGATAAGTAAAATGCACAGAAAAACTCTTCCCACTTGCGTTTAAAACACAACTTAGTAAAAATATAACTTTCTAGTTTAATCATTTGCCAATTGAAAATTTGCACAGGTATTCAATACCGTTAATGTAATCAGGAACGGAAACATTTCATTTGATCAAATTTAAAGTTTACAAGTCTTTCCAAAATAGTAAAGAGCAGGTAAAATAAAATTTTACTGCTCAACCAAAGTGACAATATAAAACCGGATTACAGACAGTCTTTCTTATTGACCGAAAAACATTACTTCCTGGTTTTTTTTTTTTTTTTTTTTTTGGTTCTTTTACATGATGATAAATTTGAAACTATGATTGTTTCGTTCATGCACATTAAAATACTGTATGATTTTTTAAAATTTAGATTTGATGTAGGAACTGGAAAAACAGTATATGCTACAACCTATTTCTGCTGTGAGGATTCTATTGAGTATGACGGAGAGTGTAAAGGTATTAGATTAGAAACATCCATTAGAAATGACTTATGTTTACTGTTCACTGCTTAAATTCTCCTATAATAGTTCCCTTGCGTAAGATTATTACTTCACACAAGAAATTGAGTAAAATGTCTTGAAACACCTATATTCACATGTATAAGATGTGTGCATATATTTAAGGAATATTTACAAGATCAATTCCTTAAAACTTTGCTAAATGTACGAACAATTAACAGACTGAAAAGACCAGTTTTATGCTGAATGTTACTCAAATTTACTGAACCAGTCTGCATTTTTCTGAATTTCGTTGCCTACTGAACGAATGTTTCGAAATTTAACGATTAATTAGGTATGTAAAAATATAAAATATTTTTTTCTTCAGGTAAAAATGATTTATTGAAATTATATAGATTCATTTCGTGCAAAACGACGGCAAAGTGTCAGTAACCTAGTTTTATAAAGCTGGTTGAATAGGTTGTTGAATGTGGGAGGGGCTTCTTTGTTTAAAAAATTGGAAGGATTTACTATAGGATTAAATATGATTTTGTATGAGTTTATCGACGTGTAAACTCGGCCGACTCACTCACAAACCAAATAAAGTCCTGATGAAAGTAGGATGTTCCAGTCCATTGATTTCCCAGAGGTAGGGCCCTTTGGATTTAGAAATTTGACCCTTCCAATATGAACCTCATTGCAACTCCTCTGACGTGATCTGGGTTGTTAGATCCTCATGTCCATACGTGCACGAAGGAAGTATGTTGCGGTCAATAAATGTTCCCAAAGTTACGGGTCTTTGGACTTTTAATTTTAATTTTAAATTTTAATCCTACCCGAGTAGTATATGCGCACAGTTCAGTTAGCATTTGAGGTGGAGGATCATCCGGAAGTGACGTCAACCGGAAATGACTTCACCGGAACAGGAAGTCACATTACCAGAATCGGAAGTAAATTTCGCGCATTTTTCCGCCATTTGTTTACGGAAGTGACGTAAGTCACGGACCAGGACCCGGATGTGTGATCTGCGTATACGTGACCGGAACCAGAAGTAATCTTCTCTTGCTCATTGCTGTTTTTCTCTTGCTCTTTGCTGTTCATCGCTGTTTTTCTCTTGCTCTTTGCTGCTCATCGCTGTTTTTCTCTAGCTCTTTGCTGCTCATCGCTGTTTTTCTCTTGCTCTTTGCTGCTCATCGCTGTTTTTCTCTTGCCCTTTGCTGATCCTCGCTGTTTTTATCTTGCTCTCTTCTGCTCATCGCTGTTTTTCTCTTGCTCTTCTCTTGCTCATCGCTGTTTTTCTCTTGCTCTTTGCTTATCATCGCTGTTTTTCTCTTGCTCTTTGCTGCTCATCGTTGTTTTTCTCTTGCTCTTTGCTGCTCATCGCTAAAGGGTCAAGTGGGCTATTCTCATCACTTGGCGTCCGTCATCCGTCGTCCATTAACTTTTACAAAAATCTTCTCCTCTGAAACTAATGAACCAAATGGAACCAAACTTGGCCTAGGGCATCATTATGGTATCAAGTTTAAGAAATGTATCTGATGACCCCGCTTGCCAACTAACATAGCCGACATGGGTAAAAATAGAACATAGGGGTAAACTGCAGTTTTTGTCTATACTATAGTGATTCAGTCACAGACACCACCACAGAAGCCGATAACGAGGAATAGGAACAAATTAGTGATCATGGATCCAACGAAGACTCCGAAGAGCAATGCGGACAGTTTCCATGGGATGTCATTTTGAATAGATCATTTCAAGTACATCAATCTGAATACTCACAGACAGTAAACGAACTAGTCGAAGCCGGAATGGAAGAAGACAAGACACGCTTGGCAGCATATAGAGACATGTTTGACTCATACAGAGACGAAATACGAAAGCATTACCTCAGGCTGATGTCCTGGCATCAATACATGAATAAAGACCCTGTACATAGAAAGATCAAGAAAACGGCTAAACGCTTGAGAGAAGAGGAAGACTACGAATCAAAAGAATCATGGGAATATGCCGTAGAAAAACGAAAATATCTGCTTAACCATGTATTGAACGACTACGACCCATCGCCAGCTGAAGGCAGCAATGACCCTACCTGACGGAGGAATTGGAACTAACATTAACAAATCATAAAGAAAAACAGGAAAAAAATTAACAAGAAAGGGAAGGAGGGTAATACAACCTTTATATGTTTATACATATATATAGCCATGCAGTCACAAGCCTGGACAAATGCAGAGTGGCCTTAACAAATAGGGGAGGGCTAATGCTTATGGTAGCCATTCACATGCCTGGATATAGGCAGAGTGGACTTTCACATGACCCGGATCTACGGGTGCTGTCGCACAGATCCAAGCTTTGACTAACGACAATCGACCACAAATAGCAGCAGCAAAAAACCGAAATGAGCACGTGACTATAGTCATGAGTAGAGACGAGCAGCAAAGAGCAAGAGAATAACACTAATGAGGAAGAGAGGAGCAGCGATGGCGAACAGCAAAAAGCAGCAGCAGCAAAAACAGCGACAAGTAGCACCACCAAACCGAAATGAGCACGTGAGTATAGTCATGAGTAGCGATGAACAGCAAAGAGCAAGAGATAAACAGCGATAAGCAAGAGCAGCAGGAGCAGCAGCAGCAAAAACAGCGACAAGTAGCACCAAAAAAAAAAAACGAAATGAGCACGCGAGTATAGTCACGAATAGCGATGAACAGCGAGGAGCAGCTAAGAGCGGCATGGAGCAAGAGAAGAGAAGCAAAGTGCATCATAGAGCAATGAAACGGACGGCAGTTGCTGAGGCGGTTGCTAAGGACACCTCTCCATTGACCTCATGCTGACAGTATCAGCTGGAGGTAAGGGGACATAATCCAATCGTACCTTTGGTCTTCCCTTAAACAAACGGAAAACATCATCCGTGGTGAAAAGCGCGAGAAATGGGGGATAATCGAACAGTACCTCTGTACTTCGTATGGTCTCGGACTTCGATATAACAGTGAGATGGATGGATGAATAATTGTTTAAAGTCCAGTGGCAACCAGGTGCATATCAGGACGAAAACATGTTAATATGATATGAATATGATCCTGCTTTGTACTAGACCGACACGGTGAGCCGGATTTTTAACGTGCTACCTCACGAGGTAAATATCCGCAGGAAGAGATATCACCCCACTCGGACACATTATACTGACTCCGAGTCGACCAGTCCATAACAGTGAGAGTATCAGTCCCTAGAGGCTCGATGCCAGACCCTTACCATATACAGACCAATGAAAGACCCAGAGACGAACGAGAAGCGCTGGAAAAGAGAGATAATTCAATCCGAATTCTGGTCAAGCATAGCACATCCGGATCCCAGCAGGTGACTGACGTCACCTCCATAAACAAATAAAGGAAATTTGCGGGAAATTCCACTACTTCCGGTTGTGCATGCGCGCAAACCACTTCCGGGTACTTCCGGTTACGGAAACACATACGCAGACGACACATCCGGGTCCAGGCACGTGACTGACGTCACTTCCATAAACAAATGGCGGAAAAACTCAATATTCCGGTTGCGCATGCGCGCAAAACTGAAATGAGCACGTTAGTATAGTCAGGATTAGCGATGAACAGCAAAGAGCAAGAGAAAAACAGCGATGAGCAAGAGAAGAGCAGTGATGACGAACAGCAACAAGCAGCAGGAGCAGCGGCAGCAGCGAAAACAGCAACAATTAGCACCAAAAAACCGAAATGAGCACGTGAGTATAGTCATGAGTAGCGATGAACAGCAAAGAGCAAGAGGAAAACAGCGACGAGCAAGAGAAGAGCAGTGATGACGAACAGCAACAAGCAGCAGGAGTGGCAGCAGCAGCGCGAATAGCGACAAGTAGCCCCAAAAAACCGAAATGAGCACGTGAGTATAGTCATGATTAGCGATGAACAGCAAAGAGCAAGAGAAAAACAGCGATGAGCAAGAGAAGAGCAGCGATGACGCAAAGTAAGAAGCAGCAAGAGCATCAGCTGCAGCGAATACAGCGACAAGTAACACAAAAAACCGAAATGAGCACGTGAGTATAGTCATGAACAGCGACCAGCAGCAGCAGTGGCATGGAGCAGAGAAGAGAAACTAAGTGCATCATAGAGCAATGAAATGGACGGCCGTTGCTGAGGCGGTTGCTAACGACATCCCTCCATTGACCTAATGGTGACAACATCAGCTGGAGGTAAGGGGACATAATCCAATCCTACCTTTGGTCCTCTCTTAAACGAAAGGAAAACATCACACATGGTGAAAAGCGCGGGAAAAGGGGAGATAATCCAACAGTAACACTGTACTTCGTATACTCTCGGACTTCGACATAACAGTGAGAGTATTAGTCCCTAGAGACTCGATATCAGACCCTTACCCTACACAAACCGATGAAAGACCCAGAGACGACCGTGAAGCGCTGGAAAGGGAGATAATCCAATCCGAACTCTGGTCAAGCATAGCACATCCGGGTCCCAACACGTGACTGACGTCACTTCCATAAACAAATAATGGGAAAATGGTTGGAAATTTCACTACTTCCTGTCGCGCGTGCGCGCAAACCACTTCTTGGTACTTCCGGTTCCGGTTACAAATGCGCAGACGACACATCCGGGTTCTGGCATGTGACTGACGTCAATTCTATAAACAAATGGCGGGGAAACCCAATACTTTCGGTTACGCAAGCGCGCAAACCACTATCGGGTACTTCCGGTTCCAGTTACACATGCGTACACGACACATCCGGGTCCCGGCACGTGACTGATGTCACCTCCGTAAACAAATGGTGGGAAAACCTAATACTTCCGGTTGTGTGTGTTCTCAGAGCACATCCGGGTACTTCCGGTTCCGGTCACGTGACGTCCGGTTCCGATGACGTCACTTCCTGTGATGTCATTTCAGGTTCCGGTGTCGTCTTATCCGGCACCATCACAGCACCTCAGCACCTCCACCACCACACCACCACCACAAATACAACTTTAGAACCGTATATATACTACTACTTTGCTTTTTAGTTGATTCAGAGGATCTAACCCATGAACAGAATGTTCATATCTATAAATAATTAATCATGTTCAGAATTTTATCATTACACATAATTGTACTTTTTTCCATTGCACGGCATCATCTTAACGTGTTATCCCCGTCATTATATTATTCATGTAATTATTCAAATCACCATCACGTAGCATCCAGATTATACATGTTTCAATTATTGTCAGATTTTTATGGAAACGGATTAATATAAGATTCAGTAAGCTTGTTTCCGAACCAATTATTGTATTGTTTGTATGTTATATATTTGCTTGTTTATTTGAATAAATATAATTCTTTGATTCCAGTTTTGATGCACAAGAATTGCACATTTCGTCGATTTACGACTCATCAGTTGTGCTCAAGGTGTAAAATGTTGAAAACCAAAATAACAATCCAAAAATTTGAGGAGCAAATTTAAAATACCAAAGTGACCAAAAGGGGTAAAGCCAAAACCATCTAAGGACAGAGTTATGCACGAGGGAGATACTCCTTAGTTTTCACAAATTTTACAATTTTGTAACAGTAAATTTTAAGTATCAATTTCGGGCTAGTATCGAAATACTAGCAACTGAGCTTGGGATAAAATATAATTTCGATTTTGATGTGCACATTTCAGTAAGAACTAAATTTAATGTTCAAGGCAATGCATTCAGCGGGATTCATAAAATTTCAAATATTCATTCGGGCGTTTTTAGGACGAAATCTTTATACTTCGTCAAGTCTACGTTTACATGTATGGTTCAACATTTGGAAGTGCGATTTGATGAAATAGCTCCCGTGCGCATTACCCCAGATGTTAAAAAATATTTTTCGAATTAATATCACCCCCGAAGCAGATTGTAAATTAGTTCAGAGCAGATTTTGAAGCTCTACTCGTATGTAATTACAATATAATTACCGTTGAACGCACACGCTTAAATATATTATCGAATGACATTCCTGGCTTTTTAAATTTAAGCAGATTAATGTGAATAAATTCTGCATGGTGCCGCATCATGCTCAATGATAACGTTTATATACGTTTTTTTTCCAACGCACAGGATTTATCCGCTCTAGCAATAAATCCAACTGACTCAATTTTAGGAAAACAACATCGTTAACACACATAAACTTATTGCTACCTCTTTACAAACAGAACCTAAATAGTGGTTTTAATTACTTTTGGAATATCAAAAATCGTTGGAAGTACTGATCATGCTCATATTGGTGATTTCGAATCTGTTCAAAGGTTTGATTTTTCTACCCTATATACCACTTTGCCCCATAATCTCATTAAGATAAAATTCACATACCTAATTAAATGGGCATTTAAAAAGTCAGAATGTGAATATTATATTTTCAAACTCTTCAAACTCTTTCAGGTCATTTTTTAGTAACGACAAACAAAAGAACGATGTCAATTGGACCCGCTTTGATATGATAACTGCACTCAATTTTTACTAGATAACATTTTGATTCGCTATGGAAATTCCATATATCGCCAAGTATATGACATTTCGCCAAGTATATGACTGAATCGGAATTCCAGTGGGGACTAACTGTGCACCACTTTAACGGACCTGATACACAAATTTAATAACACTTTTAGATATTTGGATGATATTTTGGCTCTCAATAATAACGACTTCGGTATGTACACTAAAGAGATTTATCATGTTGAACATACTTTAAATAAAGCTAATACTAACAATGAACAGTGCCCTTTCCAGAATCTTGATATCTATATCTCTAACGGAAGCTTAATACTAAAATTTACGATAAGCGAGAAGATGTTTTTTCATTTTCTATTGTTAATTATCCGTTTTTAGATGGCGACGTTTCCTTGGCACCATCGTATGGTGTTTATATTCACTAATTACGGAGCTCGGGATGCATACGTATTTTATCATTTTTTGACAGAGTTCTCGTTCCTCACAGCAGATGTGATTTCGAGGTCACTCGTGGCATTTCGCCAGAATTGAATGAAAAAAGATCTCTGTATTACTGCAAAATTACTACAACAGGGATTTGTCAAAACTTTTACTATAATTTTATTATCGGTACAAGGACATCATTCGCAAATATAAATCAATGTGCAGACATCTGATATGTTCGGGTATTTCACACCCCATCATTTATGGTAACATTCTATACAAAGCACAAAAATGTCGTCATTCGCCTGAAAAGCAAACCAAACCTATAAACAGACTTATCTACTAGGGATATACAACTGTAGTTACGATACTGCTGTCAAGTCATTAAAGATGGCATTTTTAAAAATTAATATTGATTCACTCATAGGGTCTTTGCATCGGAAATAAACACATTTATTCTAAAACCGGTTGTTGGCATGATACGGGTTATGCCGGCATGATAATCCCTAACGGGAGGGATTGTAGCTGATTTTCTATATAATAAAGACATAATCTTTCGATCAGTTTAATTGGGGTCTGGAGTTGGCGTGTCAGTAACTGCTAGTAGTCCTTTGTTAATTTATATTGATCATTGTCATCTTGCTTACTAGTTTATTCCGTTACCTTTTCTAACATTGGACTTCTTTTGAATTGAGTTTTACTGTGCGTATCGCTGTGTGTTTTTTATTCCACATTGGCTAGAAGTATAGGGGAGGGTTGAGATCTCACAAAACATGTTTAACCCGACTGCATTTTTGCGCCTGTCCCAACTCAGGAATCTCTATTCTTTGTTAGTCTTGTGTGCATTTTGAATTTTGGTTTATTTGTATATTTCGGAGTTTAGTGTGGCTTTCAATTTGCTGAACTAGTATGCATTATTGTTTAGGGGCCAGCCGAAGTCCGCCTCCGGGTGCGACATTTTCTCGCTGCGTTGAAGACCCATTCATGGCCTTGGGCTGTTTTCTGCTCTTAGGTCGGGTTGTTGTCTCTTTGACACATTCCCCGTTTCCATTCTCTATTATATTATAACATTTTTTCGGTGTTCTCAAATACACTCAGGGCTAGAAATATTATGAGAGAGGATGCTAACAAGTATGAGGGTATAAAGTATATATTGTTTCGGAAACATCCGACACACGATACATTTGCCGTCAAGTCCCCTTTCCTCTTTATTTTAATTATAAGAATTCAGTAATTTCTTAAAAATTAAAAAAAAAACGTTTAATTGTCAGGTTAAAATAGTCATTTTTAGACTCCTGTTTTAATGTTCCTGATACATCTTTAAAATATCTGTCGTACAGGCGGCATCCACACAAAACGTTGTCTACAAGGTCCAACTTTGCCCTAAACATTTATTAACTTACAAAAACATATCTATCAGTTTTTAATAATTTACTTCAATTCTCAACGTTTCCAGAAATAATCAGGTAAAAATGCATTTGAATTAAGCGCGCATAAGATCGTATTTCAATGTTCAAAACTTGTTGTCAAAATAAAGAGTGTTGTTTGTCGTAACTTATTGTAAGGCTCTAAAGTGAATTCCAGAACTGAGTATTTTTGAGTGTTTGTGAACTTCATGTATCAACATTATATTTATTTAGTTGTTTACAAATCTGTCGATAAACATCAATGATTTTTCATGTACTGTTAAGTCACAATTTTTCGGTGTTCTAGCAGATTCAATAGTACCGTTTACGCCATTTTTAAATAAAAAAAAAATCAAAATACTATAGGTAATTGTACTGCTTTTATAAAGTAACAGATAACAATAAGGAATATGGAAGAAAGTAATGGGTATGCAAAGTAACAGTTTGACGTTAAACGATATTTTGCAACGAGCAAACTTTTTACGAACGCCGTCATGACGTTGCCTAAACATTCCGTCAAATCAGTACCTTGGTTTAATCGTCTGGAGTATTTCTATTATTTTTGAATTTTGCTAAATACTGGTAATTTGTGTAGCAAATCAATGAATAATCATGTCAGACAAGTCTGACGACTTTGTTGGCGAATACCCTCTGGGATCTATGTAGAGGCATCGTCCCAGGAGTTTCAAAATAACAATCCAAAGATACTAATATTAGATAAAGTAAATTTATATTATGCTGCAAGTTATCGGTCGTTTCCTTAATAATATCGGTCGCTCATTAATATCACGGAACACAATTAAATCTATCGGTGTTAGCTTAACCTCCTCGGCTTAAGCGTAATTTTGGAGGGTTTGGTTGAAAGTTAAGGTTTTCCCGACGATACTAAGCATTAGCTGTTTCTAGTGAATGCAGTCATCCTTGAATCTATGACAGGTTCAATACAGAAAAATACAGTTAATATATCATGGTAGCACCATAGTACTGATCCTCTTTAATTTTCTTTCTTTGATATCGTTTTTTACCTTTGATATATGCTCTATGTTGTAAAGATACTGGTTGAACAACTTGGGCACTATTATTACTTCAACTGACTATTAAAAGTTGTGGTCCCTTTTCATAATTACTTATACTTACATGTCCTAACAAAATTAAAAGGTAAGCTATTTAGAAATAAATTCTATGATACCATTTCAGCTGCAAACGATGTGCAAATTTCGTTGATTTACGACCCATCAGTTATGCTAATGGCATAAAATATTGAAAAAGAAAAACAATAATCCAAAAACATTGAACATAAATAAAAAGAATGGCAAACAAATGTTATTAAAAATAATGAAAAATCTTTATTTTTAGAATGTCCACTTGGTTCTATTCCTAAAACAGATAGATCGCAGTGTTTACAGTGCGAGAATGGTTGGTATGGAAGTCGTTGTGCAGAAAAATGCGAATGTGACATGGGACAAAGGTATTTTCTGATTAGAAATTGTGAAAGTTTTACAGCATGTTTGCTATTTCTACATAATGTGAACTATTTCTTCGTGATGGTCGAATTTAATTTTTATGCTTTTACAATATATGTTTAAGGTGAATTCATGCGATCGGTAAAAATGAAACGGTTAAATCCTTTAAGAACTTAATTATACAGATAAATAACCTGGTACCCTGGTGAAATATTTTTCGCGGCACTAGCTTCACTTAAAATATAACACCAGGTCAGGGACAACGGTGTCCTCTCTTTTATTGGTTTCTTTTCAGACGCCATTTAAATCTAATACTTCCTATTTCTGGAATGAGGAAAACCCTATTCAAATCTTACGTCACTGTTTATATTGTAAGGGGACCAGGGGTCTTGTCAGGATAGACATCATCTTCTGTTTACACTAGCCAGGGTGCCAATTCTAAAGTCTCTGATTTGATCCAGCCTGTATTTATTTTACTATATAAAATCCAGGGAGGAGGAATTCCAATACGGTAATTTTGCCAGACCAAAATCGCCAATACATGCACACTTGACTGCAGATGATTGGAGTAACCATTTGTTCAACCTTGGTAAGTTTTCATGTATGTATAATTATCAACTAGATAATTTCAGTTCCATCTTGTAGTAAAACAAAGATAAATCACAGGGCAGTATAATTTATTAATCTGTTTTGATCTATTCTTTTTCTGTTATGAACAAAGTATAACAATATAACATATTCTTAAATATTATGATCCACCACCTGGCAAAATATTGTGCTGGCACATCCAAATTACAATTGGCACATCCAGAATATTATAACACTAAAACTGGACAAAACTATGGTCGAAAAATACTAATCTGGTCCCTTATTTGTGGAAAAACATGTTATAGGTCGATGTGATGGGGAATAGCTGCTAGCTGTTTCTACTTTTAATTTTCATACATTATTCTGGAGGTCTCCCTGGAAAAGGACTATTTATTGAAACCATTTGCTGAGTATAGGATTTCATTATTATGAAATATTTATGTACCTTTCCTGGTTACTGTTCTGTTAACTGTAAATAAATAATACTCTGCGAAAATTTCAATTCTGGAGATATGTCTCTAGTTTTGTATTTACCGCTCTTGGCAGCTATTCGCCATTTTTGACAGTTGCCCCCGCTTATATAGGAAAATTCTGGGTCACATGACGCCGATTGACCAATCGCGGTAATCGTTATAAAAATATCTCGAGGAGCAGTGCCAGGATTTGGGATGAACTTTCGTGTTTACTGAACTAATTATTACATGTCAGCTTGCCAGCTTCTTGCCAATTATTAGCCATGGCTATATAGAAATTAGGTAAATAGGTATGAACATGAGATAATATTAAAAATGTAACCGGGCAAGCGTAAAACCATTTGCCAGGCAGTGGCGGTATAATACAAAAATGGCGTAGCAGACTGTAATTTGGCTGTCTGCAAATAATTCCCACAAAACGTACATTTTATCAATAAACTTCACATGAATAAGTATAACCAATAAGATTATTAGCGTTGCAATGCTTTGAAAATAGACATTACGTATTTTTACATGCCCTAATAATTATAGCAGACGACTTTTGTCGGAAACGATAAAACTTTGTAGACGACGTTTGTTTACATTTTGAAACTTGGAAAAACGTGAAATATGTGCCTTTTTCTTGAATAAAGTGATCAATTATCATTATAAAATATGAATTCATTATAAAATACGTTAAGCACACGAAATTTGAGCCCTGTGAAATTTTGGAAACAATTATTTCAACATTGTAACTGACAACAATTCTCAATATTGTAAAAATCCTAACTTCCATTGTCACACTGTGACAGAATTAATTAACAAATTTTATTGAATAATTATTAATAAAAACACTATTAACGTGGGAATTAATTTAACTTGAAACATTTTAACATTATGAAAATAATTTGGAAACATTGGAAATAAAAAAAAATGTTGGGCCTTAGGGCCCTACCTCTAACACCCTCCCCACCTTAAAAAGGTGGAATTCTCCTGAATTCAACAAATAGAATTTACATGACCAGCATTCTCATATCATAATATCAGTATTTTTATGCATTTATAAGCATTGTTTTGACAATCTTAACTTGATTTTCATTTGAAAATTCAAAAATTTAAACTTTACTTCAAAAATATCAAGTTAAGCTTTTAAGAGTACTGTTTTAAATTATGCAACACTTTAAACGTTATCTTTAAGTGTTTTTTTTTTTTTCTTTTTAAAAAATTATTAAGATATTTGAGCCTGCTCTCTTCCCTGGTGGTGGTGTTGGTGGTGGTAGAGGATCCAGCCTCATCCCCGGAGTAAATGGGCACGAAATCTTCTTCCTCGGGGTCTCTCTCATATTTCGTGCCCTCCCGCCAGCCTCTTTCCCAGTCTTTGGTATTCTTGAAGACCTTTAAGGATGTCTTTAGCCATGCCTGCATGGCAGTCTTCAGCTCCCGGGCTGATGGGGAATAGAAGCTGGTGGGCTTTACCACCCTCCTATATACCTCAGGGTGTATTGCGAGGTAATAGGAGTTACCCTCTGACAGAACATCTGAGCGCAGCTCCTTGAGTTGTTCTTTATGGTGTTTGGTACTGTGTTCTTTCAGTTCGGAAACCCGCCGATACTTGATTGGTCTGTCAGGGCACCAGGGACACACAACTTCCATTAAACCATGTTCCTTGCCAGCAAGGTGGTTTTTGAGCTGTTTGGTAGTATCAAACTCTGTGTGGCACAGCCAACAATTTTTTTCCATCATCTAAAAAAAATATAACACCAATTTTTACTTGTTTGTTGATTATGTTCCATATCATACAACACTAATTATCTAACTTTTATGTTTTATTTTACAGGTGTGAAGATCCAACAGTCTTCTTAGCAGGGTAACAGTGTACATGAAGTTTAAAGTATTCTTTGATTAGTCTCTGCACTAACACAATATATTTTCTTTATCACAAAATCTGGTAAAATTAAAAAGTTTCACATGGTACTCCATCTGTACTTTATTTTTAAGATCTTTGTCTCACTGACATAGAAATTTACTTGCTCAGAAGTGAACATCAGTTTGACTTGGAAAATTTTTATGAACACATTTTCTTTGTTGAAATGGTGTTTTCATCAGGCACATACATGTAATCAGGCATTATACGAATGTTAATAACACACACAATTGGTTAAATAATAGTAATTGTACTCAGCAAATGGTCACACTTTGGCATATAATAATCTCATTATCATTATGGTTATCAGGTTTCCCTTCCCTTGACCTTGGCAAATTTTTAGTTATTTTTAAAACAGAAATTCTTGGTTTGGCATTCTTTTGTTGAAAATTTAAACACAATTTCTAACCAGATCCAGGTGGTGCAGTTCCCTAACCATAGGGATATTCTTTTTCAACTATTGAATTCACAATTTGGGTTAACCGTAGGATGGCCAGTCCCTTGCCTTAACCCTTAAACACTTTGTTTTTGGTTGATCAACCACTTCCTCCAATAATGCGTCCATCTATTGGAAACTAATGTATATAGACCCTCGATCTTGTAAAAAATTCTGACAATGCATCCATTGTTCAGCTCTAGTGTAAATAGACAATCTGTCTTGTATAAAAACATTAAATCCACCCTGGTCAGTTCTCTTATCACAACATGGAAATCCATTTCCACAAATTATTCACAACATAGAATAACAGGTTAATCTTCAGTTTTATTTCAACAATGCAAACCTTCTCATTACAACAGTTACATTTTACACATTAATGAAAAAAATAACACTAACTTCAAATTTTCTTGAACCACTTTGGTCTGCCAAGGTAAGGCATTAGCCTGTCAACATGGTAGGCTTTTGCTATCTGTTTTGCTGATTTTTGTATCAAATAAGTGGTACTGTCAATACACCTGGTTACAACATATGGGCCTTTCCATTTTGCACACAATTTATGACAAACACCAATTTTTCTCGATGGATCATTCAACCATACTGGTTGTCCAACTTCAAAAATCCTCTTCTTTGATTTTACATCATAATGTCTCTTTTGATATTGTGTGTTCTTGTTCATATTATTACGAGCAATTTCATGAGCATTTTTCAATCTGTTTCGCAGGTCAGCAACATAACTTTCAAAGTTTTCTGAATCATTACTGGATGACTTTGGTTTTCCAATTACTGCCTGAAGTGGTAGAGTTACCTCCCTTCCAAAAGTCAAATAATTTGGTGTAAATCCTGTCGTGGCATGCACCGATGATCTATAGGCAAGACGTACTTGAGGCAAATATTCGTCCCATACACGCTGATCTTTTACACAATACATACTTAGCATTTTGATCAAAGTGCGATTAAATCTTTCAACACATCCGTTTGATTGTGGGTGAAAACTTGTAGTTCTTGTTTTGTCAATCTTCAAATAATTACATAGTTGTTGAAATACACGAGATTCAAAATTTGATCCCTGGTCTGAATGTATTTGTAGAAGTGTACCAAACCGGCACACAAATTCATTCACCAATGTCTTGGCTACTGTGGTTGCTTCTTGGTCTGGAATTCCATAAGCTTCAGTCCATTTTGTGAAACAGTCAGTTAGTACTAAACAGTATTTGTTACCATTTTTAGTCTTAGGGAGGGGGCCTAATATGTCAATAGCCACCCTTTCCATTGGAGCACCTACATTATAGGTTCCTAATGGGGCCCTATTTTGCATTATTACTGGTTTTCTTGAGGCACAGCCATCACAAGCTCTGATATAATCCTTAATATTCTGTTTCATTCCAGGCCAGTAGAAAGACTGTTTGACCTTTTCATACATTTTCTCTACTCCAAGGTGGCCAGCTGATGGTATGTCATGGTAATATTTAAGTACAACACATTTGAGAGGATCTGGAACCACTAATCTAAGATGTTCATGTTCAGCATTAATAAACCATTTCACATACAAAACACAATTGTGAATCTCAAATCTGTCCCACATGTTCCACAAAGTTTTTAAATCTACGGATTTATCAGAAACTGAATTCCACTCTGGTTTAGTACAACCTTCCTCAAATTTGACCAATAAAAATCTGATATTTTTATCTTCTAATTGTAATTTTCTAATAGAAGGAGCATCCCAACCCTGGAGTATAAACTGGTTTCTTGTTGAAGAGGAACTAGTTTGACTTCTTGTAATTACTCTTATAAATGATGTTCCTTGCTTCTCATTATCTTCATCCTCACTTTCAGAATCAACATTGTGACATTCTTGTCTACAACATGCTTTGCATGGGTTTCTGGAGAGTGCGTCTGCATTTCGATGTTTTAATCCAGCTCTGTGAATCACTGTCAGGTTGTAAGTTCCAAGCTCTTGTAACCATCTTGCAGTCTGACCTGTTGGTGTTTTAAGGCTCCTCATCCAGCTTACAGCAGAATTGTCTGTTCTCAGTAAAATTGGTTGTCCATAAAGGTAGGAATGGAAGTGTCGTAATGCACATATGACAGCAAGGAGTTCTTTACGGGTCACACAGTAACTCTGCTCATGTTTATTCATGACTTTACTCATGTAAGCAATCACTTTTTCCTGTCCATCTTGTTCTTGGGAAAGTACTGCTCCCACTGCCTTATCACTGGCATCTGTGTCCAAAATAAATTTCAAGTCTGTTCTGGGATATCCAAGTATTGGTGGGGTTGTAAGAGCTTCTTTCAATTTATTAAAAGAATTTTCACTTTCTTCAGACCACTGGAAAAACCTATTTTTCTCACACAGTTGGTGAAGTGGTCTTGCAATATCTGCAAATTTAGTTACAAATCGCCTGTAGTATGAACACAATCCAAGGAAACTTCGAAGTTGTTTTTGATTCTTTGGTTTTGGCCAATTTTGAACAGCTTCTGTCTTCTCGGGATCAGTTTGAATCCCATTTTCTGAAACAATATGTCCTAAAAATTTTACACTTTTCTGGAAAAATATGCTCTTTGAAGGTTTTAACTTCAGTCCTGCATCTATTAATCTGATAAAAACATTTTCCATTCTTTCCAATGACTGCTGAACTGATGATGCAGGTACAATAATATCATCAAGGTATAATAAGCATTCTTCCCACTGGAGTCCACGTAGCACATTCTCCATTAATCTTTCAAAACTGCTTGGTGCATTTGCAAGTCCAAAAGGCATCACACGAAACTGGTAAAGTCCCTGGCTGGTGGAAAATGCAGTCTTTTCCTTATCTGAAGTTTTCATGGACAGTTGCCAGAAACCACTATTTAGGTCCATACATCCGTACCATTTCGCAAAGGACAGTGAATCCAAGCATTCATCTATTCTTGGGAGGGGGTAAGCATCCTTCACAGTTACATAATTCAATTTTCTATAATCAACACAAAATCTTGTGCTGCCATCTTTCTTTGTGACCAAAACTACTGGTGAAGACCATGCACTTGTTGATGGTTCAATTACTCCCCTCTGTAACATTTTCTGTATTTCTTCTTTTTCTATCTGTCTTTTTCCAAAAGGTAGTCTCCTTGGTGGTTGTCGAATTGAGGTTGCATTTCCAGTGTTAATATAGTGTTGCACTAAATTTGTTTTTCCAAGGTCATCAGATGATTTGGAAAATGCACTTTTATACTTTATTAGTAACTTGGCAAATTTTTCACTTTCTTCTTGTGTTAAATGAACAGAACTTCTTGCCCATAAATCTTCTAAATAATCTGGCACGTCTTGATTTTCACTACTGAAATTTTCATCAATTTCAATATGGCGTACAGGTACACTTTCTTTTTCATAAAAGGATTCACAAATTCCTAACTTCATTCTTGGATACACAGTCACATCATTCTCACTATAATTATGAACACTAATAAATTTAATAGTTGCTGAATTCTTTATTAAACCAGGCATTACTGTGATATTCTTTTCTTCAAACAGGTGCGCTGAAGGTTCAACCACACAATTTTCACTTAGCTTTTCAGAATATGGAATCTCTACTGGTATGAACATCCTGGAATTGGCAGGGATGGTAATCTGCTCACTTGCTTCCACTCGACATACCATTTGTGCTTCTCCAGCTACATAACACTTAATTTCGGTCTTTGTCGTTTGCAAAACCATTCTTTCATAATCAATTTTCTTGACATAATTTAACAGGAAATCTTGCCCAATAATAGCATCTGGACAAATATCACACACAATAATGGTTTGTGGAAAGAGTATTCCATTAAAATTAATATTAATGGTATACTGACCATAATTGGTAATTTCATTACCATTTACATCTCGGATACAAAGCCTAGAAGGCTGCAAACTAAACTTTTGGTTGTCCGAAAACTTATCAAAAATATGACAAGACAATAGAGAAGCAGTTGATCCAGTATCAATCAGAAATTCAACATGTTTACCAATTATCTCCCCCTTGGTATAAAAACCATTATCAAATTTTCCACCAATCTTTCCCAATTGTCCAATTCTTTTATTATATAAATCAAATTCACAATTTTCAATATATTCTGCTCCAGGCCTGTTTTGGAACTGTACCGTCGATTGTCGGCCCTTTACATCGACGGTTTGTAGTTTCCCTGCATATTCTCAGTTGTTGCTTGTTTGAATTTAGGTTGTCTGTCAGACAGCTGCATACACTTTTTAAAAACTGGACAATCTCTGTACATATGGTTAGTAGAATCACAAACAAAACACTTGAATGGTTGTCTCTTCTGGTACTGAACTTGTTTATTTTGTGTACTATTGGGTCTGTTGGTAGTCTGTTCAAGCCTGGCAATTCTGGCTGTCAGATGATCAAAACCTGTAGCCTGGTCTTCTTCATCTCCTGTAATTTTTCTAATTGTTACTTTCTTTTTGTCTTGGGTCTGAGGTTCTCCTAGTATTGCTTCATACCGCTCAATCACTTGAATGGCATCAAACACAGTTTCACATTCTTTATCAATGCATTTGCACTTCATTTCAAGGGAAATAGATTTATACAACTGGTTCAATGCAAGAGCTTCCTGAGCTCTAGCATCCAGGTTGGCATAAGCTTTCTGTGAAAGCTGTCTTAGGTCATCACCTAACAAGGCAATAGATTCGCCTGGCAAACGTTTTCTTGATTCAAATCTTGAAAGCCAGCGGTTTTGCTGCCTGGTACATCCAAATCTCTGCTGCAATTTTTCTACAAGGACATCATAATTTCTTCTTTCAGCTTGGTTAAGGCTAATGTAAAATGTGCGGGCAGGACCACGTAAACTGGCTGCTAAAGTAAGGACTCTATCTTTGTTAGTCAATCCTCCAAGCTCAACACAATCTTGAAAATGAGAAAAGTATTCTTCCCAGTCTGTTCTACCACTGTAGGACTCTGGTTTGATGTAAAATCTGTGATTACCTCCCTTTGGCCCATCATTATGTCTCCTCTATCTCTTCTAGGTAGGTGCAAAATATCATCTTCATAATCAGATTCCTGGGCATCTCTGTCTCCCTGGCCAACTTCAGGGTTTGGTAGGTTAAATTCTATTTCATTGTCAGGAGTCTCTGCCATTCTTATCCTTTATTTCAAAAATATGGTAACAGGTAAAACATCACGAAAAAAAAAATCATGCGACACAATTTCAACATTCAACATAAAGTTTTAGGAATTTCACCATCACATCGAGCTACAAATTACTTAGGTTCGAATTACTGGATTGTCCTGAAAATAGACAATCCCACTTCTGACACCAGTTTGTAAGGGGACCAGGGGTCTTGTCAGGATAGACATCATCTTCTGTTTACACTAGCCAGGGTGCCAATTCTAAAGTCTCTGATTTGATCCAGCCTGTATTTATTTTACTATATAAAATCCAGGGAGGAGGAATTCCAATACGGTAATTTTGCCAGACCAAAATCGCCAATACATGCACACTTGACTGCAGATGATTGGAGTAACCATTTGTTCAACCTTGGTAAGTTTTCATGTATGTATAATTATCAGCTAGATAATTTCAGTTCCATCTTGTAGTAAAACAAAGATAAATCACAGGGCAGTATAATTTATTAATCTGTTTTGATCTATTCTTTTTCTGTTATGAACAAAGTATAACAATATAACATATTCTTAAATATTATGATCCACCACCTGGCAAAATATTGTGCTGGCACATCCAAATTACAATTGGCACATCCAGAATATTATAACACTAAAACTGGACAAAACTATGGTCGAAAAATACTAATCTGGTCCCTTATTTGTGGAAAAACATGTTATAGGTCGATGTGATGGGGAATAGCTGCTAGCTGTTTCTACTTTTAATTTTCATACATTATTCTGGAGGTCTCCCTGGAAAAGGACTATTTATTGAAACCATTTGCTGAGTATAGGATTTCATTATTATGAAATATTTATGTACCTTTCCTGGTTACTGTTCTGTTAACTGTAAATAAATAATACTCTGCGAAAATTTCAATTCTGGAGATATGTCTCTAGTTTTGTATTTACCGCTCTTGGCAGCTATTCGCCATTTTTGACAGTTGCCCCCGCTTATATAGGAAAATTCTGGGTCACATGACGCCGATTGACCAATCGCGGTAATCGTTATAAAAATATCTCGAGGAGCAGTGCCAGGATTTGGGATGAACTTTCGTGTTTACTGAACTAATTATTACATGTCAGCTTGCCAGCTTCTTGCCAATTATTAGCCATGGCTATATAGAAATTAGGTAAATAGGTATGAACATGAGAAAATATTAAAAATGTAACCGGGCAAGCGTAAAACCATTTGCCAGGCAGTGGCGGTATAATACAAAAATGGCGTAGCAGACTGTAATTTGGCTGTCTGCAAATAATTCCCACAAAACGTACATTTTATCAATAAACTTCACATGAATAAGTATAACCAATAAGATTATTAGCGTTGCAATGCTTTGAAAATAGACATTACGTATTTTTACATGCCCTAATAATTATAGCAGACGACTTTTGTCGGAAACGATAAAACTTTGTAGACGACGTTTGTTTACATTTTGAAACTTGGAAAAACGTGAAATATGTGCCTTTTTCTTGAATAAAGTGATCAATTATCATTATAAAATATGAATTCATTATAAAATACGTTAAGCACACGAAATTTGAGCCCTGTGAAATTTTGGAAACAATTATTTCAACATTGTAACTGACAACAATTCTCAATATTGTAAAAATCCTAACTTCCATTGTCACACTGTGACAGAATTAATTAACAACTTTTATTGAATAATTATTAATAAAAACACTATTAACGTGGTTTAAAGAGAATTAATTTAACTTGAAACATTTTAACATTATGAAAATAATTTGGAAACATTGGAAATAAAAAAAAAATGTTGGGCCTTAGGGCCCTACCTCTAACAATATTCCACGACAACAAATGTGACGTATTTCTATTGTACAAAAATAGCATTGGCGGAAGTGACGTCCTCATACTTATTTTAACGTTAAACTCAATGAAACGAGATTAAAATTTGGTCAAATATTATCTATTTACTGTAAAATCGTTACAAAATTAAAAATTGAAAGTAACAATACTGATAAATATCTCAAATTGTATTTTATCAGTTAAATTTATTTCCATTGGCGTAGGAGATAATACTACAGTATATTCGTAGTATTCCTAATCCGAATAATCCAGTCGTTATAGTCGCTCACTTCGATCACTGCATTACCGAAGGATAGAATCGGATACGGAAACGGCTTGAATCATTCGAGTTATAGTATTCCATGACCGGAGTGTACATCCGAAGGAAGGCCGCTAAGGACAACGAGGGTTACACTTCCGGATCCCAGATTAAACAGATACATGACTGATATTCTAAATCCTTTATCATGTTTATAGTGTTTATAGTGTATGATAATACTAGATGTAAGCAAAATGAATTGCAAAATGAAAGAGAAGTTTAGGTCTCAAGCTTAAATTGAAAATTGAAAATTTCTACATTCTAAAACCTTATTGCACATCTGCATATGGTGTTTGACAATACTGTATAGAAATAAAATGCATAAATTGAAAAAACAAAAAACGACCTGAAATTTATAGTTTTTCTAAATTCGACCCCTGTGGGCCCCAATTTTAGAAAATCAAAATTCTAAAACCTTATTGCGCATCTGCATATAGTGTATGACAATACCGTACAGAAAGAAAATGCATAAATTGTAAAATGAAAGAGGACTTTAAGTTCAAAAGCTTGAATTAACAGTTTTTTTCGAAATTCGACTCCTGTTGGTCCCAATTTTAGAAAATAAAAAATTTAAAACCTTACCACACATCTACATATGGTGCATAACAATACTGTAAAGAAATAAAATGCATAAATTGGAAAATGAAAGAGGAATTTAGGTCACAAGCTTAAATTGACAGTTTTTGTCTCGCCTGCGACGAAAAGTCGCGGAGGCGAGATATAGGTATTACTTTCCGGCGGCGGCTTAAACTTTTTCAAAACTTTAATAACTTTGCACATGTAATACCTAAAGTTAAGATTTATAGTCCACAAGGTAGCTTATCGTATAAGGTTCGCCGCAGTATACTTGTCTTGTGACCCTGACCTCATTTTCATGGTTCACTGACTTCATAAACATCTATACTACTAAATCTAAAGACCGTTTTTTGTTCACCAAATAAACGTATAACCGAAGAAAGCTACAAGTCAAACTTATATAAGGGTATATATACTTGATAGGGTATACTGAAAATTTTACCCTTTTACATCGATTACTGTTTGAAACAATAAGCAATTAGACAAATTAATAAGTTCCGGAACTAACCGATGCGATTTCCTTTTAGTCATGTCATTATATTTCCGGTCTAATGTAAGCAGTTTAACATGTTAAAGAACAAGTAGTATAGATATCACCATTCGTAATGAAACAAAGTACTTGCCCATTATACACTAACCATGCTGTACCGAACTTGAAACAAACTACTCCCGGCCCCGATATTTATAAACTGCACGTGTACTCCCTGTCACGTAAAAACATTGTTAAGAGGTTAAAGGCGGTTTGGAGATATCATGTTGTCTTATGAATACCAAAAATAATTTATATATATTGAACTTCCGATGTGCTCCATAAGAAGGACTTTCAAAATGGCGATAATGAAATTCCAATTCCGGTCAAATTTTGGTTCCGTCATGTTTTATCGTATGAAAAAACTATTACTTTAAACAAAAGGAAATACACATTAAGAAATATCTGCAATTTACAGACAAAAAATGGTCTACGCCTCTGCAGCCCCCATAGTTGAAGTTCCCCCTTTTGCAGACGATTTGTTCAAGTCCGACTTTGATCGCTCGGTAAATGACTCAGTTACGTGTGGGAACAACCTAATAACCTCTATTCTATAATACGCAAATCAAATAAGCACATCTTTCATTGGTCAATTTTAGCTCAAAATTGTGAATTTAAGTGCACAAAATCATACTTTGTAGAATTAATGTGTTAAAAGATATTTCTTACTTTAACTAACATAACACATGCATAAAGCATATTTCAACTTTAAATTGCAACAAGGAACTATTTGACACTTATTGGCATGCAGGGGTTAAAGCTAACTATACACGTGACTGACAATTTTCCACGGGTTTTTTCCTAGTGAATTTAAAATCTGCGTCCAAGTTTCGTGGTTAAATCCATTTCTCAGCGGCTGTAATACCTCGGCCAACCATATTTGGTCTATAGATAGTTCTTAGTTGGTACATGCCAGTATGATACCTGGCTTGGGACCTTGACTTCAATTTCATGCTCGAGTGACTTCATCACTTTTTCGTGGTTAAGTCCATTTCTCAGAAACTATAATACCTAGACCCACCGTATTTGGTCAATTGATAGTTCTTGGTGGGTACATGTCAGTCTGACACCTGTCTTTTGACCTTGACCTCAGTTTCATGCTTGCGTGACCTACGTCACATTTTCGTGGTTAAGTCCATTACTCAGAACCTAGAATACCTACACCCACCATATTTGGTTAATAGATAGTTCTTGCTGGGTATATGTTAGTCTGACACTTGGCTTGGGACCTTGACTTCAATTTCATGCTCGAGTGACTTTGTCACTTTTTCGTGGTTAAGTCCATTTCTCAGAAACTATAATACCTAGACCCACCGTATTTGGTCAATTGATAGTTCTTGGTGGGTACATGTCAGTCTGACACCTGTCTTTTGACCTTGACCTCAGTTTCATGCTTGCGTGACCTACGTCACATTTTCGTGGTTAAGTCCATTACTCAGAACCTAGAATACCTAGACCCACCATATTTGGTCAATAGATAGTTCTTGCTGGGTATATGTTAGTCTGACACTTGGCTTGGAACCTTGACCTCAATTTCATGCTTGAGTGACTTTGTCACTTTTTCGTGGTTAAGTCCATTTCTCAGAAACTGTAATACCTAGGTCAACCATATTTGGTCTATATATAGTTCTTGGTGGGTACATGTCAGACTGATACCTGGCTTGGGAGCTTGACCTCAATTTCATGCTTGAGTGACGTTGTCACATTTAAATGGTTAAGTCCATTTCTCAGCAACTAGAATACTTAGACCCACCATATTTGGTCAATAGATAATTCTTGGTGGGTACATGTTAGTCTCAAGTCTGGTTTGGGACCTTGACCTTAATTTCATGCTTGAGTGACTTTGTCACTTTTTCTTGGTTGAGTCCATTCTCAGAAACTGTAATACCTAGACGAACTCTATTTAGTCTATTTGTAGTTCTTGGTGGGTACATGCCAGTCTGACACATGTCTCTGGACCTTGACCTCAATTTCGTGGTTGAGTGACTTTCATCCAAGTTTCTTGATTAAGTCCATCTTTCAACAACTATAATACCTAGACCTACTGTATTTGGTCCATTGGCAGTTCTTGGTGGGTACATGCCAGTCTGACACTTGTCCCTGGACCTTGACCAATTTCATAGTTGAGTGACTTTCATCTAAATTTCTGGATTAAGTCCTTTTTTTCAGGAACCGTAATACCTAGACCCATCTGTGTTTGGTCTATAGATAGTTCTTAGTGGTTACATACAAGTCTGATACCTGTCTCTGGACTTTCACCTCGATTGCATGCTTGAGTGACTTTGTCACATTTTCGAGATTAGGTCCAGTTCTTAATAACTAATACCTAGACTTACCATATTTGTTCAATTGATAGTTCTTAGCGAATATATCTCGGTATGACACCTGCCTTTTGACCTTGACCTCAATTTCTTTTCACTCATTTTCCTTTGACTTGCAAAATGTCGGGTATCAGATAATCATTATTCGGTGTCCATGTGCATACTCAGGCGAGACATGTAGTTGGTCCACTCTTGTTTCGAAATTCGACCCCTGTCATTGACTGTGGGCCCCAATTTTAGAAAATCAAAATTTTAAAGCCTTATTGCGCATCTGCATATGCTGCATGGTGATCTGTATAGAAATAAATGCATAAACCGAAAAATGAAAGACGAGTTTAGGTCACAAGCTTGAATTCCAAATTTTCGAAGATCAATGTGGGCCCCTTGTTTAGAAAATCAAAATTCACCAGTGGATGTGTTTTGGAAAATAACGAAGAGCCCTATAAAAATTGGATCACCATGAACTACATTTTATGCACGAGTGACTCTAGTTAAGTCTAGTGTTAAGGTCCTGTTCTAACACACTGTAAGTCATAAAGGTATAATATTTCAACACTGGGTGCGTCTTGGAAAATAACGAAGGCTCGTATAAAAGTTGGATCACCCTGACCTACTTTTTATGCATGAGTAACTCTGGTTAAATTTTGTACAACGGTCCAATTCTAAGACACTGTAAATTATATAGGTATAATATGCATCTTGGAAAATAACAAAGGTCCCTATAAAATATCGGATCACCCTTACCTACATTTTATGCATGGGTGACTCTGGTTAAGTTTTGCGTTAAGTTCCAGTTCAAAGACATTGTAAGTCATATAGGTATACTATTTCACCAGTGGATGAGTCTTGGAAAGTAACGAAGGCCCGTATAAAAATTGGATCACCTACATTTTGTTCTTCAGTGACTCTGGTTGAGTATTTCGTTATGGTTCAGTTCTAAGAGACTGTATGTTCAATACAAGTTAAAATATGGGAGAGGGGATTTGCTGTCATTTACGACTGCTACATCTACTCGTTATCATTTTTCAACAGTCTGTCAATTTCTAGCAAAGTTACTGTAGAAATACGATAGTTATAACTGCTTGCGATGTAAGATTCTATATTTCCACGTATCAAAGGATGCTACATATGTTTGTCATATTGTCATATTTGTTGATGTACAAATCAAAATTCAAAGTTGTCTCTTCTTTCTATTTTACATCTTAAGTATTTTTTCTAACGCGTAAAGTTATGAAACTTTGTTGATTGGTTTGATGAAGCTTAATGCGTAGTTTTAAGGCAACTTTTCGTATTTAGCAATTTACTGGATATCTGGGAGTTATCGTCCTAATACGAAAAGTTGCCTTAAAATTACGCATTGAGCTTCATCAAACCATTCAACAATTTTTTATAACTTTAAGCGTTAGAAAAAATAAAGGAACAGTTACTTTTTTGCCAGAGGCAATGACTTTAATTTTACATGGCCCAGACTAGCAGGTTTAATGTCGGAAACATATCATATACCAAATATCTTCCCGATATCTTGAAAACTCTGTTGGTACGGTTGGCGGAATAATAATAATAATACAAATAATAAAGATAATAATCAGAAGCATAACAATAGATCTTTCCCTGGATATAGTAATTTTAAAAGTAAAATATGCATCCAGTGGTTGGAAAAAATCGCGGGAGAACAATTTCTATTTTTATTTTCTTGACAAATGAAGAATTTGGGATAAATTTTCAGCATTTTTGGAAAATGAATAGGCAAAGACAAATTTCTTAAAATTTACATCGTCAAAAAATCGGAGCGTTCCGAAAATCCAAAGAACTAAAGATCAATTTGATGTGGCCTTATCTGTGAGGGAATCCAACATCTGAACATTGTCTATTTTCTATTTTGTAAAATTTGGAGCTAAGGCACCAATATTTTGCTATGTCATAAATCTGCGTCACACAGGCGTTTATCATAACGTAATTGGTGTTTGCACATAACGTATCAGTGAGCTGACAAAACGTATTGAACATAAACTGGAATTAACAATTGATTGGCATAACAAATATAGGAAATACCATATCATATATAATTTGTCACAGAAGATACATATGTATAAACACAACATAAAGCCATTTAAACAGAACATCACCAGCTTTTCATAGAACAAAAAGGTAATCAGACCAAACGTTTAGAACATTCGACATAACAAACCTATTTTGACTGAGGGCGCACTTATTAACTGACATAACGACAGGAAGAATAGACAAAACATAGAAAAAAGGTGACAGAACGTAAAATTGTTTGATCATAGGTATTCACAGAATGTACAATAATTACAACATAATGTAATGTATATTGCACATAACAAAGATTAGCAATGACATAACATACAACTGACTGACAAAACAAATAGTATATTTGACATAACACAGAGACGAAGTGTCAGGAAATATATGTGTAAAGGCACTTGCAATAATATAAAGTAGAAATGACAGGACGTAAAGACAAAGTGACAAAACACATTAAATATATACACTATCAGACAGTTACGGCGTTCCATACTAGACCATCAATGGGTCTTCAAAGAGGCGAGCACATTCCGCACCCAAAAATGCGGGGGGTGAGGAGGGGATCCTGTTTTGTGAGATCTCAACCCTCCCCCTATACCTCTAGGCAATGTGGAATATACAAACACACAGTAAAACTCAGTTCAAAAGAAGTCCGAATCCGATGTAAGAAAAGTTAACAGAAGAAACTAAGCATAATGATAATGATTAATATAGATTAACAAAGGACTACTAGCAGTTACTGTCACACCAGCTCCAGACCTTAATTAAACTGGCCTAAATATTATGTCTTTATCATATAGAAAATCGGTTACAATCCCTACCGTTAAGGGTTTAGTATCATGCAATCATATATTATACGAGGAGAACGTAACCCGTATAATGCCAACAACTGGTTGAGATGTGGCCTTATCTGTATGGGAATCCAACATCTGAACATTGTCTATTTTCTATTCTGTAAAAAGTGGAGCTAAGGCACCAATATTTCGGAGCAAATGTGTTACCCGGTTACTCGTTATGTTTATAACGATATTTCCATGTCACGATAGCGTTTTGTTTAATCTGCGTCACACAGGCGTTTATCATAACGTAATTGGTGTTCGGTGAACTGATAAAACACTGAAAGCACCAATTGATTGGCATAACAAATATAGGAAATACCATATCATATATCATTTGTCACAGAAGATACATATGTATAAACACAACATAAAGCCATTTAAACAGAACATCACCAACTTTTCATAGAACAGAAAGGTAATGAGACCAAACGATTAGAACATTCGAATAACAAACCTATTTGAGACAGGAGGCAATTATTAACTGACAGAACGACAGGAATAATAGACAAAACATAGAAAAAAGGTGACAGAACGTAAAATTGTTTGATCATAGGTATTCACAGAATGTACAATAATTACAACATAATGTAATGTATATTGCACATGACATAACATACAACTGATTGACAAAACAAATAGTATATTTGACATAACACAGAGACGAAGTGTCAGGAAATAAAGGCACTTGCACATAATATAAAATAGAAATGAAAGGACGTAAAGACAAAGTGACAAAACACATTAAATATCTACACTATAAGACAGTTACGGCGTTCCATAGTCTTGGGCTGTTTTCTGCTCTGTTTTTGTCTTTAGGACACATTCCCCGTTTCCATTCTCTATTCTGGGGTTTAATTCTTTCCTTTTCAGCAAAGTTTAAATTGTTAAAATTTGTAAGGTAATTTTGGATTTTTCAGACTAATAGACTTTTATTTTCATCACTGTCATCAATTCTTTAATGATATTTATTTTTGAAGTAATATATTGTTTTATCTCTGATTTCATTTAAATGTCATAAATGTGTAGTCTTACTTATTTCGAAGCAATAGTTGTCTTTTTTTATTTTTAAGATAAATCTATGTATTGGCCGACAAATGTCTAAGTTTTAGCATTGTGTGCGTTAAGGTTCATCATTACAAATTGACAAATATGGCTGTGTTTACACCTAAAAAATCACTCTAAGCACAGACTTACCCGTGCAGTTGAAAACATTTTTAGCCTGGAACACACTAGATATATAAACGTTAAATGCATTTTGTGTGTCAGACAGATAAAATATTTGTTGTATTTTGATGGTCATTTATTTTCAGCATTGCAGAAGAGGACAAAATAAACATCACCGGAGTAATTTTTGACACTGTCCACCAGTTAAACTATTTAAAGCCCCTATTGTTTTGAGAAATCTAGTTTCATTCTATTGTCCAATACAATTGAATTGTTACCTGAAGGGGAAAATCTGGAAGATATTACACAACGAAGTTTATTTTTACAATTATGATTGAAGATCCAGACATGCGGACACAAAAACATATACCTATGCACCACCCCTCTACAGTTCAGTCTCAACTGGCCAATAAAGTCCAAAATTATATAAAAGGGCGAATTCGTAAGAACCCAATCGCCACAATAAAACATCAAAGACGTAACTAAAAGAATACAAAACACATAGGAGACTAAGCAGAAATAGAACAGGACACCACAAGTGTTAAATAACTATCAATGTGAATTCTGAGTGACGACAAGTGCTCCTAAAGCATACCCAACTACCTGTATTTCAAACATCACGTGAATAACATCGTACATGTCGTATATGTATTCATCGTCCACCTATTTACATATTTAGTATTCTTTTATTTTAACATCAATTTTAAAAAAAATCAATTGAATACCGTTCAGACCATATTAATTCAACATAGAAATTTCAACCCAGGATGAAACAAAATGCACATTATTACTGAGCCCTGTTGGTCTCACGCAGATAAAAAAAATTAATTTGAATGTCCATCGCTGAAGATTTAAATTCCCGAGCTGTTGATTTAAAGTCTAGCCCTGTAATTCAATGTCCATCGCTGAAGATTTAAATTGATGAAGTCCGGCAAAGTTTTTAACCGCTTGTGGTTTAAATGAAAGATACACGCCATAGCTTTTATTTCACCCAGGGGTTAGATGGGATAACGTCCCTGAGGCCCACACTAGATTTTCAAAGTTGAGTTGGGGGAGTGTCCGGACATATAATTTCTCAATGTTTTAAAAGTAAACCAATTGCATATAATAGGTGAAATTAAGGTGGAAAGAGTCAACTGATATGTAGATTTCGAAACTGGAAAGTAAAAAGTTCAGTCTACATGTTAAAGAAGAATTTAAAAAACACCTTTATTACAGAAGACCTTACAAAAACTCGACAAGCCTTGATAAAAATACTGTATGAACATAGACGCGAGGAGAGAATAAATTCCTTCTGGACATTTGATGGGCAAATATTCGCAACTAAAGAAGAAGGAGATAGTAAAGTTGTCATCAAAACAGTTGGTGATATTGACAATCTTCTCCAGGAATAACTAAAACTGTAGACTTATATATACCTGTGTATTTTTTCTGCGCAACTTTCAACGAGTCCTACCCTCTCACATGTATTTGACACTTATAATTTAGCATTTGATCTATACAATATACATGTGATATATAAATGTTCTTATATATAGAATTGTTGATTTTTCCCCTTTATGCCACAGGGACCCGACTTCTGGATATTTATTTCTTTTTTATTTTATTTTATTTTTTGTCTTATTTCATGAGTACTTTTAATAAATATTTGCTATAACAATGAATATTCTGCGTTTATTATCAATATGCTATACACTATCCACGTCCTTGTACTAAAATTTTTTTAAAAGATTTTGATTGAACCGGTTTACCATTGTGACCTTTTTGTAGTATACGCTGAAAAGTTTTTTTCTGTGTGAAAATGGGTAATAAGCTATTGTCTTACAGAGTAGCAATAAGTTTTTTTTTAGTTAAAAATCAAAGTATATTTTTCTACTTTCTACATATTTTCAGAACTTTGTGGGTGCAATTTCTGTTCAGCTGCTATCATGACACCTTTTTAAGAAATCAGATTCCTCCAACGCTTGTTTTCTTGATCCTGATTTTACCTTCTAATGACGTCCAACTAAACCCTGGTCCTGATCATATAGGTGAACTCTCAATTTTTCATCTGCATGCACGAAGCATTCGTCACAAAACCGATTATATTGAATGTATTTGTAACGAGGCAGATGTGATTTGTCTCACTGAAACTCATCTTTATCCTAGCGTCAAGGATGAAGATTTTTTTATTGAGGGTTATTGGAAAAAATCTTTCAGTAAAGACCGCAACAGTTCCGGGGGTGGTGTCATGGTTTACATTAATAACGTACTACATGTAAAATTAAGAAACGATTTAGACTTTGACGGGGAGATTTTGTGGCTTGAAATGAAATTTCCCCAACTTAAACTTTTACTTTGTTTGATATATCGCTAACCAAATGAAAACCCCCATTTTTGGGACAAATATTCCAACAGTCTATTGGAATGGCTATAGAATATGCTGCTCATATTATAATAACTGGCGATCTAAACTTCGACCTTTTAACTGAAAATAACCATCGACTTATTGATATAATGCGAATGTATGGTCTAATAAACACAATTAACGAACCTATAAGAATAGGCAATACACGCCAGACGCTGCTTGATCCCATTTTAGTTACTGAAGAATGCAGTGTTATCGACTTCCACGTACAATGTAATTCCAGTTGATAGACAGTATAGTGATCATGAGGCAACCATTATTTCTCTAAACATCCCTCTTATTTCCCAAAAAGCCTAACAAAGATTAGTATGGGATTATCGGCATGCCGACTTTCAAAAGTGCAATGAACTTATTTTGGCCTTCGACTGGGAATCTTTAATTTCACCTAACAACAGTATAGATGTTAATTGTAAAAACTTTACTGAAATTGTTTTAGAATTTATGATGTTCATGTGATAGCAGTATTATTGGTCAATTAAAAAATGAAAAGGGGGGGGGGGGGGGCCTAGTATCGGTCGATTATGATAAAGCATGTCTGCTTAATAATTATTTCTGTTCTATATCCACACTAAACGATCTGAACGTCCCAACACCATATATATATATATATATATATCAAGAACGAATGCTTCTATTGATACGGTTATAATTACCCCGATGAAATGAAGGATATCCTTCAAATACTAAAACTTGGTAAGGCCTCAGGCTTGGACAGTATAAGTCATCAAATGCTAAGAATACAGACTACTTTTTAACTTGTCCCTATTAAATTCTAAATTTCCCGAAATATGGAAAATTGCATCTGTCATACCACCTTTCAAAAAGAGAGATGGAGCAGAAGTTGCAAATTATAGACCAATTTCTCTTTTATCATCAGTTGGTAAAATATTCCAAAGAGTCGTTTTCAAGCACATGTTTAATTACTTGATTTCAAATAATTTATTGTATAAATATCAGTCAGGTGTTATCCCAGGTCATTCTACCTGTCCACCAGCTAATAGAAATTCATCACCAGATAACAATTTCATTAGAAGATCAAAACATGACGTCTCTAATGTTCTGCGATATATCAAAAGCATTCGACCGTGTATGACATGCTGGTTTGTTGCTTAAACTAAAGGCTTACCGAATCAGTGGGCATTTATATAAATGGTTTGAAAGTTAGGAGACAAAGTGTTTTAATTGCGAATTCTAGATCCCACTTTAAACACACTAACACAGGCGTACCACAAGGTTCTGTTTTGGGTCCCCTTCTTTTTTTTTGCTATATGTCAATGACATTGCGGATGACCTTATAAGTCTCATCAGATTATTTGCCGACGATACATCTCTTTCATATTTCTCCTATTATCCTTTTACACTGGAAGACGTTATGAACATCGATCTTGAAAACACTTCATCATGGTCTCAAAAATGGTTAATCAACTTTAACCATCATAAAACTAAAGCTTTGATTATCACAAACCAAATTATATCTGAAGAAGTAAACATTTCATTTCAGGGCCAATGGTTGGAATTCGTCTAGTATCATAAACATCTAGGCATCACCTTTGATTCTAATGGAAAATTCCATACTCATATACAAAATATCATTCAATCACCAAAAGGAACCTGTATAGAGAAATTAACAAGTGAACCAAAAGTTTGAAATAGTGTTATGCCAAATCCCCAGAAGTAACAAATCTCTTGACATCTAGGCCTTGAATTATACCCATACCATCTCTGATCAAAACTGATTTCATGGGACTACATAGTTGTAATATGAATGATTAACAGCCTTCACTTTCAAAAACATGGATAAAATCAGACTTACAGAATTTTGCATGGACCCATCATCGTGAAATAGAGCCGTTGGAATGGGCCCAGTGGAAACTAAGACTTTTTCCATTGTAATATCTTCTCGTACATTGGCCAGAAAAAGAGAACGGCGAAAGACAAGTTCCGGATTATATAGGACTTAACCAATTCTCCTGATCGGCATTTAAGATGACACGCCTTGGTCATGTTTTCAGTGAAGATCTCGTTAGTGGGACATAGAAATCACGATTTCCTTTTACGTCAAACTTTTAGTCAATAAATGATTTTTGCCAGTGGATGACCCTAGTCAACGCATTGCAATGATTTTTAGACATATTTTGTAGCAATCAATATATATGTATTATTCAAAAAACGCTTTTGGGGACTCCACTTATATGAATGGATTTGTCGTGTTTTTTTCTGAAAATGGTTTAGTACACGATCGTCGTCGCGTGTCATAGCTTTCTGACGATTTTCCTCATGTTCGGACTCAAAATCAGTCGCACTTTTTGTAGACCTGTCCTTCATTTTAGAAGCGAAATGTGCTAAAATTTTCATTGAAGCAAAGCTGACTTTTGTCGAGTCAGACCAACAATACCACCATTTCTCTTGATTTCTTTTATCAATGTCTTCTCGGTTGTCATACCAGTCCATACGCCATTAAATGTGCTGGCAATTTTTCTAACTGCAAACCTGTCCGACAGAAAAGCAGATGTGACTTAATCCGGCAAATTTAACATTGTCCAGGGTGTATGCTGGAGTCCATCTAGCATAGTTTATTTTGTTAGATACCAAAATATATGGCAACATAGAAGACACTGACTTCAAGTGAAGAGCCAACTACCCGATCACTCAGCCCTGGTGTTTACAAGAATGACTTCCACTGCTTTCAAAATCATTTCGCAAACTTTGAATGTTGGTGATCCTTGGTGACAAGGGTATTTGATTTGCTTTCAAAACTTTTATGATTACATATTGACAATATAAACACTACTAAATGTTTTTGTTAGATGTTAAATTATTGTACAAAAATAGAAATTATATTATTATATCTAAATATTGAAGTTGTAGTGCAAATACCGTTACAAAAACTGATCTCGAACAATTCAAATGTATATAATTTGATATTTATATCACAATCTTCAACTTTAAAAAATAATTAAACATAGAATATAAACTGATAAAGAATAGGAATCGATTTTATAAAAAATGAAAGACCCTCCATTTTTCCGAATTTAAAAAACTGCACAATGGGAAATCTTTACGACCGGGCAAAGAAGTTAGTCTAAGGTATACTCTAAACGATAGAAACCTGTCGTTTAAAGTCTTAAAATACGTTAGTTAGTCACGGCTCTATTAATTTTTATCCGCCCAATGATGGAATATGCATCTGAAGTATGGGGTGGATGTAGTCAACAGGATGCAGAAAATTTAGAAAAACTCCAATTAGAAACAGGCAGAATCGTTACTGGCTTACCTATCTTTGCTAGACGTGAATCAATCTATTACGAAACCGGATGGGAACTATTAGAAGACAGACGGAGGCTGAGACGTCTTAATTTGTTTTATTCTAGTCACCATAATAATGCTCTCCAATATCTTCATGAATTGATGCCACGCTTGGTAAATCAAATAACTATATTTCAAGAAATAACAATGATTATGTTTTACCGCAGTTCAGATTATCAACCACTGAAAAGTTATTTTTATAGGACAGCCAAAGAATGGAATAGACTAAATTTTGATATTCGAAATTCACAGAATATCAATATTTTCAAAAGAAATGTTAAACCAAGTTTATCAAAACCCCCTAATTATTATAGCTAAATATAATCCATACTCGTTTGAGACATATGTGTACTCCTTAAATGCAGACCTTCATCGTATTAACGTAATACGCATGTGGTCATCCTTATGACAATTGTTTTCATTCTTTTTATGGAATGTACATTGTTTGATGAGCATAGACGTAACCTCTATTCACAATTACGCGAATATAATATACATGTAACTATAGGATTTCTATTGGCTGGTGACGAAAATCTTAGTCAAGACCAGAATAATCATATTTTTTAAGTGTCCAAACATATTTTTGTAAGTGTCCAAACATCAAACGAACAAAACGATTTCAGGATTAATCATAACATTGTAATGTATTATTTACAGCCTCTCACTCCAGTCTTTATCTTTATTTTTGTCTCATTATGTCCTCTTATTATTTATGACTATGTATGTTTGTCTATTTTTTTCGTATTATTTTCATCCCTTTTAGTCTATTCATTATTCGTACACCTTTTTGTTAAATATGTATTATTGTCGTCATTATGCAAATTTTAAGTAATCAATAATTGTAATGGGAGAGGACTTTCATAATGTTGTAAAAACTTGTGTCATATTCCTTTGCTCAAAATAGCAAATAAATATGTTTAAACTAAACCCAGGGGTTAGATGGGTTAACGCCCCTTGGGCCCACGCCAGATTTTCAAAGTTAAGTGGGGGAAGGGTCCGGACATATAATTTTCACAATGTTTAAAAGTATGAAGTCCGGCAAAGTTTTTAACCGCTTGTAGTTTAAATTAAAGATATACACCATAGCTTTTATTTCACCCAGGGGTTAGGTGTGTTGTAGCAATTTGGTGGGCATCAGTAAATACTCTGAATAGGGTTCGTGATGTTTATTTCAACAATGTAGAAATATATAGCACTGAAAGTACACGAATAACAATAATAAGTCCAAGTTCAAATAGTGTACAAAGAACTATAACTCTAATTATTCGCATAAACTATTTCTATTAAAAATATATACGGTTCTTTTCAATAAGAACAAAACCAATAAAGATATATAGTTATCTCATTGACATTTACCAGAATATTAGATATTACTGAATTCTATATCAAGCTTATATTCTAATCAATCAATCATAATTTCGGCATTATATACAATGTACGCTATATATGTCTACGGTATCACAATAAACATAAATTTAGGTAAACACTATTAACAAGACATAAACGAAACGTTAATTGAACTAAAAATAATAAAGACAAACAGACAATACATTGAACGAAAAATACATTCAATACACTGATCTTACCATATAAATAGTACATCTGCCTGACATGAATTCCTCTCACACGTGGATGTATCAAAAAGGGATTACGTCTTAAGTAGACAGTACAAATTCTGGTCCTATACAAAATATAAATATTACCCTCATAAATATTTGGAATAACAAGAATAATGGTAAAAATACATAGTTTATAATAAATACACTTTACTGGACCATATTTCAAAATAATACTCCATATCTTATATTTGTTGTTAAACTCATATTACTCCATATCTGAACCCTTATTAATAAAATATCTATCTTTCAACTCATTCATTCTGATTCATACAAAAGGAAAACTGTGCAAATGTTAAATAATAGAAATATTAGTAACTGACCTGATTAGTATTAAATTCTTGTCCAGAATATGTATGAATATAACTTTCAAATGTTTTGTTTCAATCAGTCATTGTCATTCAGTCCATCAGAAATCTATTTCAAAAAGTGAGAGCCCTAAGGCTAGACCAATCAGATTTAAGAGATTAAAACACATGACTAAAAGATCTGTCAACCATGAGAGAAGGATGAAGAAGGAAATATATAAGATTTGAGAGTGAAAAGAAATAATGAACTCATAAAATATCTAATTAAATATTATTAACTAATCTAATCTAATTAATCTAACTAATTAAATAAATAGTAATAATAAACACTCGCCACATGTGTTAACGCCTATAGCACTGGACTTTGAATCTACAGCGCTGGACTTTTAATCTACAGCGATGGACTTTAAATCTCCAGCGCTGTATATTAATCAAATCATCAGCGGTGGACTTTACATCTCGAGCGCTGGACTTTAAATCTACAGCGCTGGACACTGAGTCTACAGCGCTGGACTTTGAATCTACAGCGCTGGGCTTTAAATATACAGCACTGGACTTTAAATCTACAGCGCTGGACTTTAAATCTTCTCTGTGAGACCAACAGTGCTCCGTACATTATAACATGGTTTTCAAATGTATTAAGGTTCATAATTGTAACTAGCCTGCCAACACTGAGGTTGTGAGTTCGAATCTCATCTGTGGTGGGGTGTGTTCGACTCCGATCTTAATTGACAAGTATTTCCAATTTTCCTACCGAAGGTCGGTGGTTCTCTCCGGGTACTCTGGCTTCCTCCACCAATAAAAACTGGCCGCCGCGAAATAGCCAAATGTGCTCAAATGGCGTAAAACCTCAACGACAGTCACGCGCCACGGTCCGGATGCGTCGTCTACACACGTGTAGGCGGAACCCGGTGTTCAAAGAGAGATAATTCAAAACTTCAGTGCAAGGTAACATTCCCCCGCCAGTTTTGAATTTTATTCATATCTCCTCCATCAACACAAGGGGATAATTTTCCCGTCAGTTTTGTATTTTTTTTTTACATATTCTCCTCCATCAATGCAAAAGGAGATAATTTTTCCTTTCAGTATTTCTTTTTTTACATTAAAAAAAATTATTTAAATTTTTTCCTTTTTTTCTTCTTTGTTCTTTTTTGTCCCTTTTTGTTTTTTTTTTCCTTTTTAATTTTTAATTTGTTTTTCATTTCTATTGTTTTTTTAATTTAATTTTTTAATTCAAAAATTTTTTTAATACTTTTTTTACAGTCTGTAATCTTTTTCATTAATTTTCATTGATTTTAATTATTCTGAAGTATTTTCTGGCTTTTCTGAAGTATTTAAACGTCTTCGGACACTCTTTGTAAAAAATCTCAATTTTTTTTTAATATTAAGAATTTTTTGGGGGTTTTTCTGAAGTATTTAGACGTGTTTGTAACCAATTCGTCAACAATTTCTAATTATTTTAATTTTTCTTACACATTTTTAGGCTTTTCGGCAACTTTCGGGTGTTCGCCACCTGTGAGTCAAACCAGTCCATCTCAACCAGACGTTTTGCCAGAAGATCCCGATACCAGGGTTTTGTACCTGAGGCACTGGCAGTCCACCCAGACAGGAAAATACCCGCAACCTTGTCCATGATAGTTCAAATATTCGTTGAACGAGATTACTTCCGCCACCTTTGATGAAATGGTTCGCCACATTTTCAGCCTTCAGACCACGGCCTTTAAGATCAACGTGTCATTTGAATTTGTACTGAGGAACGTAGAGATCGGAGAACAAAGATACTTCCATTCCAGACACAACAACGCCCGATTTTTTGACGTACCACACCTGATTAGGAATGAGGAAGACCTAGAGAAATTTTTGAACGAATTGAGCTGTCACGACATTTTGGAGTTCATAAGGCAGCAGAGACCCGATACCACGTGGGTGGTGAATGTATTGAAAAATGCTGTGTTTTATGTCAACAAGTTGGTGGAACACCATAGGAGCAAGAGTGTGTTACCAGTCCTTATTTTGAAAAAAAAACCGTGGTGTCGTCGCACTGGTTGCTGGATGCAATGGGCCATATAATGACAACTTGTGTTTTTTTCGGTGTTTGGCCGTCCACCGTTGAGCTCCGGTCGTAAATGTAGAAGTATCTGCCAAGACTTACCATCGAAAATATCTTGAACGTACAGAAATGTCCGGCGGTGATTTCAAAGGTATTTGTGTAGGCGATTTGGTGTACATCAATCTTCTGTTCCAAGTCAACATCTGTTTGTACGATTTTCAAGAAACAGAAGACGGCGACGTAGCGGCGAGATTGGCATGACGTTCTCCTTACAATTTCCAGGACACCATGGACCTGAATTTGTACGACAACCATTTCAGTTGTGTCAACGACATGGAGAAATACAGTTATAGTTACGTGTGTTCCAAATGTGACAAGTAGTGGAAGCATGTGGGCATGCTTCACAGACACGAGAGAACCTGCACAGGTGACGTACTGTACAAATTTCCCTGCGGCGTGTACCATACACCACAGACCGTGTTTGAACGTTTGGAGGACGAAGGAATCCAAGTCCCGGTCGAAGACAGATATTACTCGTGCAAAGCCACTTATGATATAGAGGTGATGTTTCAACCTACAGACAACCGAGGTCGGATAGATAAGAATGGACTAGCCAGTACGTTTTGCTCAGCGTCTCCGCAGTTTTTTTTCGTGTCCGAAGGTGAAACCGTAGATTCGTGTTTGATACATTTGACAGATATCAGTAACAAAGCCTTCAGCTTACTGATGCCCAGGTATGCTGGTGTCTTTGAAGAGATCCAAGAGAGACTGGACCAGGACCTGAAAGACCACCAAGACGACGAAGAGCGAGAACGTCAGGAAAGATAATATCACCTGATATTATCTTTCCTGACGTTCTCGCTCTTCGTCGTCTTGGTGGTCTTTCAGGTCCTGGTCAAGTTGAAACACCAACTGGAACTACATCTCCAAGAATTACCCGTGATTGGCCTCAACACCGAGAAATACGACGTGAACGCCATGAAGATAGATTTGTTCACTCGTCTGGTGGAAAGTCACAAGAAAAAGTATACCGTGAACCGCAACAACTTCATGTGTATAAAGACTGAGAAGTTAAAATTTTTTTGGACATTATCAACTACCTGACTCCTGGATTGCGTTGTATGAACTCACAAAAAGTTTTAACAGTTAAAAATCGACTGACATGAAAAAAATGCATCTGTTACAACTTTAAAAGGTTGTCACAAATACATTTCTACTGCCATAACATGACGAATGAAGATTTTGTCTTTCTAGTGGTATCTGTGGAAGACGATGCTGGCTCCACCCACTGTTTTCTTTGTACAACTCGTCCGGGGCGGTGAATAAATCGGATAGACCATCGAACATGGTTTTCAGTGTGAGTCCCGGGACGCTGATGCCGTGTTTAAACATGTCCATCTTCAAATCTTTGTAATGCACAAACATCTTCCCGATTGCTTCCAGCATTGGCTCCACGTCATTGTTGTTGTACCTTTCCAGGAACTTTTTCATGGTCCTCATGTTTTTTCCTGCCAGACATCTCGACGCAACTGGTACTCTTCGGGTGAAATGTTCTCGTTTTTCAGTGTAATGAAAAACTCCTGGTGTGATGTGAACTCCGTCACTGTCAACTTGTCCAAACCAGCCATTCACTTGTATGGAAAAAACCCTTTCTCTTCCGTACAACCGTAGGCTTTTAAAAACTGGGAATAACTTAATCCAGGAGCCAGGTAGTTGGTAATGTCCAACAATTTAAACTGTTCAGTATTTATACACATGAAGTTGTTGTTGTGCTTCACGGTAATTGTAACTTTCCAGCAGAGTGAAGAAATCTATCTTCATGGCGTTTACGTCGTATTTCCCGATGTTGAAGCCAATCAAGGGTAATTCTTGGAGATGTCGTTCCGGTCGCTGTTTCAAATTGTACAGGTGATGTTTCCTTTCCTGGCTTTCTCGCTCGTCGTCGTGTTGATATTCTTCCAGGTCCCGGTCCAGTCTCTCTTGGATCTCTTCAAAGACACCAGCATACCTGGGCATCAGGAAGCCGAACGCTTTGTCACTGATATCTATCAAATGTATCAAACACGAATCCTGGGACGGTTTCACTGCTATGTCCTTCGGACACGAAAAAAAACTGGCTCGGTAAACTCCGGAACGTTGGAACACATGGAGACGCAGAGGAAAACGTACTGGCTGGTCCATTCTAATTTATCCGACCTTGGTTTGTCTGTAGATTGAAGCATCACCTCTATATCATTAGGGTAATATCCGTCTTCTACCAGGATTTGGATTCCTTCGTCCTCCAAAAGTTCAAACATGGTCTGTGGTGTATGGTATACGCCGCCGGGAAATTTGTACAGTACGCAGGTGCAGGTTCTCTCGTGTCTATAAAGCATGCCCACATGCTTCCACGACTTACATTTGGAACACACGTAACTATATGACTGTATTTCTCCATGTCGCTGATATAACTGATATCGTTGTCGTAAAAATTGAGGTTCATGGTGTCCTGGAAATTGTATGGAGAACGTCGTACCAATCTCGCCGATACTTCGCCGTCTTCTGTCTCTTGCAAATCGTACACACAAATGTTGACTTGGAACAGTGGTTCGATAAACGCCAAATCGTCTACACAAATACCTTTGAAATCACCGCCGAACATTTCTGTACGTTCAAGATATTGTCGATGGTAAGTCTTGGCAGGTATACTTCTACTTTTACGACCGGAGCTCCACGGTGGACGACCAAACACCGGAAAAAACACAAGTTGTCATTATATGGCCCATTGGATCCAGTAACCAGTGCGACGATACCACGGTTTTTCAAAATAAAGTCTGGTAACACGACTCTTGCTCCTATCGGGTGTTCCACCAACTTGTTGACATAAAACGTAGCATTTTTCAATACATGCACCATCCACTTGGTATCGGGTCTCTGCCTCCTTATCAACTTCAAAATGTGACGGCTCAATTCGTCCAAAAACTTCTCTAGGTCTTCCTCATTCCTAATCAGGTGTGGTACGTCGAAAAATCGACCGTTGTTCTGGCTGGAATGGAAGTATCTTAGTTCTCCGATCTCTACGTTCCTCAGTACAAATTCAAATGACACGTTGATCTTAAAGGCCGTGGTTTGAAGGTTGAAAATGTGGCGACCCATGTCAGGTATACTTCTACATTTACGACCGGAGCTCCACGGATGACGGCCAAACTGCGGAAAAAATTATATTATACGTAAAGTTGAACATATCCTGGACACGGTTGCCGGTATTTTCCTCTGTCCGGATGGACTTCCAGTGTCTGAGGTACAAAACCCTGGTTTCGGTATCTTCTGGCAAAACGTCTGGTTGAGATGGACTGGTTGGAATCTCAGGTGACGACATCGTCCTGCGTCTTTTCGCACTAGGGCCAGGTAGTGGCGAGGTTGTGCACTGTATTTATATCCAGAACGCGACGTAAAAGAGAGAACCCGGACGTCACTTCCGACTCCACCTCGCACTACCTCCTCAAATAATAACTGAAATGTGTTCATATACTACTCTCAATCATAATTGCTGTTATTAAAAATAGGAATATGAGCAAAACGTCTCTACTTTGAAACTGCTACAAATGTAGGTCAATTGAGACTTAACTTTGCTTGAATGTTTTGTTACTAAAAATAGAAAAATCATCAGAAACATACTTAAAAATCATCTCTGAAACTAGACCGACACTAAGACCAAACGTTAGTGGAATTGCTCTTTAATGGTCACTTCAAAATTTGAATTCAGGGATTCAGACTATGGATCAATACAACCGATATTATCTAAAATATAAAAAACAACAAAATAATATCGAAAAATCTTCTCTTATGAAACTACCTTTAGTGAAATTGATCTTAGGTGGTTCTCTTTCCCTGTTGTGTCTGGAGGTCCGGACCTACGTAAAATATGTTCACCATTTGGTAAAACCAGACAAATTAGCAACTTATATAAATATCTAAAATCAAAATCTTTGGCTACATGCAACAGCATAAAAACATTCGACTTCTCTACACTCTACACTACCATACCACATTCTCAATTAAAAGATCGCTTAAAGCAACTAGTTCATCAATGTTTATTCAAGAAAAATGGGACACGAAGGTATAAATTTCTTGTTCTAGGTAGAGAAAAGGCTTATTTCGTGAAGACCCCCTCTGATTCCGACAAAAAGTATTCTGAAGATGAAATTACAAACATGTTAGATTTTCTCATAGACAACATATTCGTTGAATTTTCAACAAACAATCGGCATTCCAATGGGAACTAACTGTGCTCCTCTCCTCGCCGATCTGTTTCTGTACTCATATGAAGCGGACTTTATCCAAGGGTTACTACGTGAAAACAAAAAGAAACTGGCCCAAGACTTTAATTTCACTTTTCGATGTGTTCTCGTTAAATAACGACAAATTCCAAGACTTTCTACGTCTTATCTACCCAAGTGAGCCCAATTAAGGATACTACAGATACACCAAAGTCCGCTTCATATTTGGATTTGTTTCTTCAAATAGACTATGGGGCACATTTGAAGACAAAACTTTATGACAAACGTGATGACTTCAACTTTCCTATTGTTAATTTTCCTTTCTTAAGTAGCAATATTCCAGCATCGCCTGCATATGGCGTCTACGTTTCTCAGCTTATCCGATTTTCAATGGCATGCGTGAGTTACCCTGACTTTCGACAAAGAGGATTACTGCTGTCACAAAAGCTTCTTAACCAGGGTTTTATCGGGATAAGTTGATGTCATCACTTAGGAATTTTTACGGTCGTCATCACGAATTGATTGACCATTACAGTGTTCCAATATCTAAGATGATGTTGGACCTGTTCCCACTGTCGTAACCTTTCATGTGCCTCCACCGATTTGTTGAAACTTCACGACGGGTGTCGTATACGTAGCAGGGACTGCTTACCCTTCCGGAGCAGCTGGGTTCACTCCTGGTTTTTATAGGAGTTCGTATTGTTCAATGTTTTTTAGTTTTCTGTGTTTATTTGTTGTGATGTGGTTGTTCATTTGTCTTCCCGGGTTTGTCTGTCCAATGGATTACGTTTTTTTTATTGCTCCTTGGGTATATTTGTCCTTTTTATATATAAAACTTCCCTCTGCAAGTTTTCAACATTTGGCAAAGTGTTCTTTAGGGTGTCCCTTTGAATATTATGGACATACATGTAAATCCGATTTTTTGATTAATTTTGCTGTAGATTTTACTTAAAATAAGAAAGATACATAGCAAACGCAAATGTCTAAAATTCTTCTCCGACACTATTAAGGCAATGTATACCAAACTTTGTTTAAGTACTAGTATTCATTAGTGGGCTTTATTCAAAATCGTATCTAGATTCTGTACCATTATGAACAGTGTGACTGAAAAAAGTAAATAGCACCGCTGACTTTTTCCAGATGAGTAATACAGGACCACTATAGGTTTCAGTTAAAATATAAATTTAAAACAAACTAGAGTACTGTTGGAGACGACAGTTATACCCGCATCCCACATTTGTTTATCCAAGTGATGATTTTGATGCAAATTTAGTGTTAAGGACAAAAATTACCTCGAGTTAAAATAAACCATGCAAAGTTTATTTTAGGATCAAAGATCTTTATGTTAATGCTCAACAGCATATTTTGATAATTATAATACTTCCTAAATGCCATGGGTCTAATATTGTGTGTTGAGCAACTTTTTTTTTGCATCTGTCCATCATGGACAATCTACCTATGAAGAAACCAGAAGCCTAGCATAAAAAATGCGGCAGCCTCAGATTGTCGCATTCATACTTCGATATTTTTTTTTATTTCGTCCATTAAGCGAAAATGAAAATTTTGAAACCTGCCTTTCCATCTTTACATCATGGACAATTTACCTATAAAGAAACCAGAAGCCTAGAATAAAAAATGCTTCAAAAATTGATGTTTTAAACATATTTTGAGAATTCGCTCATTGTCGATCCCAAATTTCGCTCCACGAAAGAAATCAAATTCTAAAACCTGCATCTACATCACATGTGCAATCATTCTATAATGAATGTAGAAGACTTGCATCAATAATGAATGAGGGGTTGATGTCACAAGCATATTATGATAATTCGCCTATTTTAGGTTCCACGTTTCACCCGTTGAGCAAAAAAAAAAAATTTAAAACCTTATTGCGCATCTACAGGATATATGCAACACTAAGGTGAATGAATTAAAATGCTTTACCCAAAAACTTAATGAGGGGTTGATGTCACAAGAAAGTGTGACGACGGACAGACAGACAGACAGACGGACAGAGGGACGGAACGACAGACAGGCGGACAGACGGACGGAACAACAGACAGACATACGGACGGACGGACAGACGGGCGGAAAAAACGACAATACACCCGCAATGCGGGTTTAATGACTTCTGGTACATAAATATTATTTCAAAGTGTTTTTTATTACAGATGTGATAATGTTTTAGGATGTCTAAGTTACTCTCAACCCGAAGGTAGGTTTACATCTTGATTTAGTACTCCATTTTTCTCTTTTGTGTTTTATTATACTTTGCCGGAATATACAGAAAGGAAAGTTGTTTCCTTGAAATGTTGTTCATACAATCCGCTATAGAATAGGCAGTCCTTCAGTGCTGCTCCACTGACATGACTGATTAAATACCTCTTACAGTTTTTATGGTTATTATCACTTTTTGTCATATTTCCCTTTACAAAATCATTTCTCTTATTATAAAAAATAGAGTACATGTACATTATTATTGAAAACAGTCATATAGATAGAAACGTTTAGAAATATGACATTTCAAGATGAAAAAATTACTCATGAGAGTATTTTCAAGAAAGTTTAATTAATATGAGGTTATAAAAGAATCTTATCACAAGTTGTACATAAGGTAAAGCTAACACCTTTATGTTTTTTCAAATGTATTTGAAGTACATGTATGCTTTCAAATAAGATATTTTATTTAGTTAGAAAGTCTTCACATTCTTTTGTGCGGTTATACCTATCGACATTATTTGCAACAAATATTCTACCATTCCCATCCAAACTAATTTATTTAACACCCAAAATTGTCTGATTTCGGTTAGAGCATACACTACACAATTTACATACAGTTTCATATCTTATACATTGTCATAAATATTTGATTCAATTTTGGTAGTTACTCATCCAGCAAACACTGATCAAAATATCCAGAGCAGTAAGTATAATTGGAATACACAGCTAGATAAAATCAAAAGAACAACAAAAAGATTGTTATTTATTTACTCATTATATTCCTCAGTATAAAATACTTTTTTCTTTACCAATAACTAAATTTGCAAAAGTTTTATTGTCATCAATTTATTCATATTTATTCATATCGATATTTGTACATTTGAGTTTTCAAGTTTAAACAATACGACAGCAACCATTAAAGCATAAGTCTGAAAGGAATCTACTCAAACTACAGGAATGGTCCATAATATTAAGTACAAAATTTGTTTATCCCAATTCTATTATAAAACGTATGCCCGTTTACTAGTTATACTTGAGTGTGGTACTTGTATCTTTAAGTCTGAACATAGGAACTTAGTTATTCTATTTTAGATTACTTTATCTCCACCCTCTTAAAACCTTCTTCTTTGAAGTCATTCTTGTCCTTTTCTGTCTTTTCTCTCACGATTTTGTTTAATCACACAGAAAACTAGCTGGTTAAAAAAACACTTTTATTTAAAATGTCTTCATATACCTTCCTTTTGTGTAAGTAAATCTGAAGATGTGTTTAGTTAACGACCTACGCACATTGGTACACGTTTTTAATATCGAAATCATCGCAAAGATTTTAGTATAAACATATTTTATTCAGAAACATCAAGTACACATCACAATACAATATTAAAGATAGATGGGATTCGGGAACAAGCAACTGGATGCTTATATAAATCCGTCTTCCCAAAAAATATTATAATATGAATAATTAGGTATCAACATAGCAATGTTTTATCCAAAAAACTAAACATTATAATATATATGTTTTAATGCAAGACAAAATTATGTTGCAACTCATTTTTTTTGTATACAAATGTCAGTCTAGATCAAGTAAATTATAATAAAACTTCTAAAAACCAAATAATAACAGAGGTCTTACTAATATGTGACTAAGTAAAGCGTTTTGTTTTCCTTATATACTCAGATACACTTAAAACTATCTCTTTGTTTTCTTCAGCAGACAGTAAACTGTTCCATTAAGTAAAGATTTCACATCTTTGTGTGAGAGAAGCGCTATAGTTTCACGTCTAATTGTTGAATATTGGAAACAGTTTAACAAATAGTGTGACGTGGTTTCTGCATGAGCCGTGATTCCGTCAAGTTTTTACGGAATAAATGATCTTTAAGTAAACTACATTCTAATCGAAGTCTATAGAGATATATATATGATCGATCTTTTCGAGTTCCGTAGTTGAAATACGCGGGGCTTTTTATTAAATTTCGATTCAAAAAATGTTTAAAACTATACAATGAAGAATTGCGACGAATTTCAACTGGGATATTATTAAATTCTTTGATTGTTGAAGGTAAAAAGTAAGATGTTCGACAACGAATGCTTTGAATGTTATCAGACTGTCTTGTCCTGTGGTCATGAAGATTATACATTTGGGGTGGAATTATTGAATACAGATACTCGGGAGTTTTTTTATGTACCATCTGGTGGAATTTAATAAGTTTGTGTTTGTTGGTAGAGTGTCCCAAACCGTTTCATTATAACGCAACTGTCTTGAGGTAACTCTTGTTCCCCTGTAACAATGCGGGTAGCTTCTAGTTGTAAATGTTCATGTTTTTAAGTATTCGGGAACATTGTCCCAAACTATGTCGGCATATTCCATTATGGGTCTGATAAAAGAGTAACATATTGTTTCCAGATGTTTTCGTTTCAGTTTAGATTTTAATTTTCGTAACATAGCTCTAGCTAATCTAGGAGATACCTTTTCTTTTATTTAAATAACAAGTTCATTCCATGATCCGTTTTCCGAAAATATTAGTCCAAGATGTTTATGTAATTCTATTTCATGGATAATTACCCCATCCATATTTATTGGTGGGTGGTGAGGTTTAAGTACTTATTTTGTTATAGTCATAATGTCAGTTTTATTAGTATCGAAATTTACTAACTATTGCTTTGACCAATTATGATTTTTTTCCATTTCGTTATTCAAAATTTCTGCAGATTTATATTTATTATCAACTACTATATAAATAGAGGTGTCATCAGCAAATAGTTTAATATTGCATTTTATCATATATTTAATACACAGGAATTTTGTATATTTGATAAAGGTTCTTTTCTCTAGTCTGTATCATCTACCCTGTATCGCATACCCTGTATCGCATAGCTAATCCCGTATCGCATACCCTGTATCGCACCCCTTTCGGAACCTCTCATATGTTACTAACTGGTACTCCTCGATATTATTGTCAGTCGCAGACGACAATTACTGCCATGTCACGGAGTCCCCGTTCAGTTGAAATGGGGGAGAGACTGACGAACCAACTTTAGAAACCATTTCTCCCCCCGAGTTACATTTGCTACTTGCAAGGTTTAAAAAGGCTAATGACGGAGAATACCAGCCTGACATCTTGAATCAATGCAGGGCAGCATAAAGCCTGGTGGGAACAGCTCACAATATCATTAGTGAATGCATTTAATTACATGAAAAAATCATTGTCTCAAAATGCTCTTATACATGTATATTTGTGAATAGGTTATTAGAGACATTTCGGTGTAGATATATCATTTAATATGAAAGATTCCGAATTTTTATGTAAGTATCATGAAACAGGATAATCAAATCCGGAAGTCTATGAAAACAAAAACAATTCCAAGTCACTTGGAGAACTACAGGAAAATCATAATATTCTTGTCTACCCTTATTCTTATATTTTCGGACGATTGTAAACAACGATAAATCACAGACCTGTTATATATCATGAATCTTGATCTATTAAAATATATGATAAACAGAATAATACATGGCAAAATCCGTATCGCATGCTGTATCACCACTCGACCGATATCAGCCCTCGGGACTGATATTGGTTCCTCGTGGTGATACAGCATGCGATACGGATTTTGCCATGTATTATTCTATATCGATGTCATTCACAATATCATTTATATAAAGAATATTAAAGGTGCTACCATAGAGCTTTGTGGTACGCCTGCTGATATATTTCGGATGTCTGAGGTTTTACCATTAATGACAACATGTTGCCGTCTACATAAGTAACTCTGAAACCACTTTAAAAATTTCCCTCCTATTCCAATTTTTTTTAATTTGAATAATAACCCTATTTGCCAGTACCGATCAAAGGCTATGCTTATATCGCAAAATATTACACGTATTTCTTTGCCTTCATCTAAAGCTTTACCAAGATCATTAGTTACGGATATTAGCTGATTTACTGTTGAGTCACAGGTGTAAAGCCAGATTGAAACTTTGTTATTATGGAATGACTATTGAGGAAATTAAAAAGGTATTTAAAAATATACATCTTTCCATTACTTTTCCAATGACGGATAGCAACGAAATTGGACGATAATTTGAAATAGTTGCTGCATCACCTTTATTTGAGCAACACAGGTATAACATTTGCCAGTTTCCAAGCAGCTGGAAACATTTTTAGCTGTAATGATTTGTTTAATAAATTATCAAGAGGATATCTCAAGACTGTTGCACCTTCTTTAAGTATTCTTGGGTTAATTAAATCAGGCCCTGAAGCTTTTGTAGAATTCAAGTTTATTAGGACATCTTCGACGTCTTGTTAAGTTATGACAACCTCCTCGATTTTTGGATTATTATTCTCTACGTATTGCGGAAGGGATATGTTTGTATCGTCTATTGTAGATTGTTCCTAAAAGAATTCGTTGAAGCAATTAGCCTTGTCAATATCATCTTAAATAAACCGATTGTCGAAAGCAATAACTGGTCGATTTGTTTTTATGTTTTTCATAATTTGCCACCAATTTTGGAATTGGAGTTTCAAGTTTTCAAGTTTATTTATTTGTTTATCTTGGTAATTTTGTTTCGCAGTTCTAATCATACCTATAACTTTGTTTTTGATTGATCTGAATTCTGACCAGTCCCTCTCTTTATTAGACGTTTTGGCTTTACAACGGATTCTATTGCGTTTTCGAATCATTTTAGGAATATTGCTATTAATCCATGGCGGGTCGTTTTTCATAACACATATTAATCTATTTGGAATAAATGACTCTACTGTTTCTGATATTTTTCCTAAAACATTATCGACAGCTGAATTCAAATCTACGTTTTCTATAAGATCATCCCAGTTTGTATTCGAAATTTCGTTTCTAAAACCATTGTAATCTCCAAGGTGATATTGCCAAATTCGTCTCTTAACGGTCTTTGATTTTATTTTTTCAATATTGATTGTTCCACTAATGGGGCAATGATACCGGACAGTGTTTTCTAAAATATTTTCAGCTACTTCCGAGTATAAAATGAGGTCAGGGTCATTTACCAAAATTACGTCAAGTAAAGACGAGGATCTTTCACAAAAATAAGTAGGGTCGTTAATTATTTGGTGAAAATTATTTTGTGAACAAATATCACGTATATGGAACTTTCTGGGATTTAGCTGGTCGTCATTAAAGTCTCCGCAAATAATTATTTTTTCACAGTTTGAATTCAAGGCAAGATCAATAGAATGATTTATATTATCACATGAAAAATTTTCATTGTCAGGTGGCCTATAGAAATACCAAAAAGGACATCAGTGCCTTTTGAATGAATCTTTACCCATAAACATTCAACGTCATTTACTTTATATTCAGGCTTTTCCTCGCTGAAAACGTTTTTTTTTAACATATATAGCAACTCCTCCTCCGACTCTGACCTATCGAGTCGGTAAGGCGTTTTGAAAGAATGTAGAGTTATCTCGCTTTCAATTGTATCTGTGTTAAACCATGTCTCCGAGAACAATAAAACATCTCGATCACCGAGTTCTGTTTCGATTATATCCCGCTTATTAGTAAGACTTTGTGTGTTCAAACAAGTAAATGTAAGGAAACTGTCACAACCGAACAAGATGTCATTTTCAGAATTGGAAGATAAATATGCCGAACTACTAGAAGTATCTATTTCAATATTTGATTTAGGTCCGGGATTTTTTGCTATGGCGCCAGCTCTATATATAAATAAAGTTACCCACATTCCGAAAATAATAATTGCCCATAAAAGATACACTGGATTTACTATTTTATTGGTTACAATTTTTTCTTCAATTTCACGGGGATTAGGGTCAAAATGCATTTTTTATGGAGGATTTTGTCTGTGTTAAAAGATGAAGTATCATTTATCAAACTATGAATTAAAGCATGTGCTGAAAGTTTACCAATAATACAGTACAATATATAATAAGTAACAACTAAGACTCCAAAACAAAGTAGTATTAAGTACAAAAATACACAATACACGGTTAATTGTTTTATTTTTGGCAATCGAGTAGACCGACAATAATACAGCCCAATGCGCATCCTATGAATTTCAATGTGAGCGATCATCATAACGGTAAGTATAAAAATTCAAAATATGGATGTTACACTGGGCTGGGAACAAATATTGGTTTAAACAATGTAAATGAGTTGCAACAGTTAGTGACATAAAAAAGAAATAGTTAAAATGTGAACAAATTAGTAAAAAATCATATGTACAAATGACTGAAGAAAAATAAATCACGGAAATAATGGATTTTTTTTCTTACCACGACATTTTTTTTAAATTAAGCCTTATAAAACACGTCATATGCACGTGGATGGCATGAATTTATAAATTTACATAAACGAATGTTTCTGACTGAATGATTGGTTTTCATATGGGATCAAAATGTTATTTAGAATGTAATTACTCAGATCGTTTTGAATTAGCAGGATTAATAAAAGTTAATCATAGTGAAACATTTTTTTTTATATATATTTCAAAACAGACGTTGTTAAACAAATTTTCGCTGCGTTTCTTTGAGTAATTATCAAAATTTATTGATAAAGGATTTTTTGTTACGTTAATGAATGAAATTTTTTAACGAAGTTGTAGTTTTGAGATTTTGGCGTTTATCAGGGGGACATTATTACCTTTTCAATTAATTTTTGCAAGAAGTTGGATTCCCCTTAAATGTACAGCAGAATGTCTATTTAAATTGTTTAAATTATTTAAAAAGCTTTGTTTTAGAATGTCCACCTGGGTTTACTCAAAACACAGATAGATCTCAGTGTGTACATTGTGAGGACGGATGGTATGGTTCACTCTGTGCAGAAAAGTGCGAGTGTTACGCGCACCAGAGGTATTTTTCTAATTAGAATCCAATTGTTTTTTTTTCAACGTATTACTCATGTCACACGCAAAATTAGAACTGTAGCACACCTTAAATTGAAATTTATAGTAGCCAAAGAATTAAAGAACTTAGATCTATCAGTAGAGACAATTAAATTTATTTTCAAGAATATTAAATGTTTCAAATTGTATTGTGAAAATCATCGTAAAACTTAAATTGCAGATGTGACAACATAATTGGTTGCGTATCAGCCGAAACAGAGAGAGGCGGAACTGGTAAGTCATCTTAGATAACGCGCAGAGCTATCAATTTCCTTATTCGAGCATTAAATATGCTTTATCCTGAAATAAAGCCATTTCCGGTATAATAACAGGGGTAGGATAAACTTGAGTCGCATTAGGTCAATAATCTAATAAAGCCTACTGGTACAAATGTACTTGTTTTACATGAAGAGCGCAGATACAGGGATAGGGTAGTAAGGGACGAGTTCAAAAGTTCAATGTAGGATAAAAAAAAACTTAATCCAAATAGTTTTTTCACTGACCCCCACCCCCCCCCCCCCCCCCCTCTTAACTGAATTTGGGAAAAATTGATTGACCAATATGGGCATATGCTTTGAGAGAATACTTTTTGTATCATGGGTCCTGTTTTTCCTCAACAATGTTTGTTTGTTTTATATATTAACTTTGACATCACTTTAAAACAAATTTGGAAAAAAGTGATGTGTATTTTTAGTATACATAAAAAACGGCACTGTTAAATTATAATTTTATACATATCATTCAAAATTCACGATCGATAAAGCGTTTGAACGACGTAGATACATTTTGTACTATGATTGATTTTGCCCCAATAGTCCCGGTCAAAAATTTGCTTTCCGGTACGATTTGATGGCTTGCATTTGCTTTAAAAGTCCAAACATATGTTAGGGCCGAACTTGAATCCGTATTTTTCGATCCGAAAATCGATGTCGGATAACAAAACTTGGAGCGATTTTACCCCACCCCAAACTATCTGAATTAAGTTTTTTTTTATCCTACATTGAACTTTTGATCTCGTCCCTAAATGAGCCAGTTTAAGTCATGACGTTTCTCGTGTTTTCATGGAAGCTGGATTTCAACTTCAAAAGTAGTTTTGTAGCATCAGTTAACGTCTCCTAAGGGTCAATTTTATAACTGCAGAATATAGACAATAGAAAGTCATTGTCGAAAAATATATAATTTGTTTTGGCTTGCTGCGAAACATGGGGAAAGGTTCGCTAAAGGCTCGCCCTTTCCTATGTTTCTTGAGCTCGCCTAAATAAATATTATATTTTCCAACAATTACTTTGTATTGTATATTTATGCAAAGATAGTACATGTATGTACACAAGCAACAAGATGAAGATCATTCAATAAATACTTATTGTACCAAATAAATATGTGTATGTCAGTGTAATATTAAAACTTGCCATCTAATTTTTAGCTCACCTGATCCAAATCGCTATAATGCATCAGAGCTATTGTGATCACTTGGTGTCCATCGTCCGTGGCAGCAATTGCCCTTACACGGTTCTTTATCAGAATTGTATCCGATGTCCCTGCCTGCCATCCAAGATAGTAGCCATGGCCAAACTGTGTTTAACATAGGACCCAACGGAAATTCACTTCAAGATATTCTTGTTTGAACGAACTAAGGAAGGGATAATATCAATGGAACAGGTCCATTTTCATTTGGGAAACGGTTTTTTTTTCACACCTGTCAACCAAGTCATGATGACTCCCATAAAACTTTAACAAGGATGACTTCAGCCTACGAGCAACTTTTCTGTCACAAGCTCTATGAATAAAATGTACATATTCCTAGAGAAAGATGAATAGGGAATCCACTGATATATGATTGATCTACTTATAATTGGATATATTACGATTTAGAGTCTAAAAAATGCCGCCCCACGTCTGGGTCGGCAATTTCCATGCTTTCTATATAGAGTGCGCTCTGACGTCCCACGGCCCTAGCATATCACAAAAAGTCCCTCAGACGTCAGAGCAATCTAGGACTATGTAAAGCAGACTCAAATGCCAAAATAGTCTAAAAATATAGAGCAAAAAGAGAAAGAAACACTCAGGACATGAATTCGCCAACATACTCATCAACTCATAAAATAAACATATCTGATAACAGCTTTGATACACTATATTTGCACATTGCAATAATATATGTCTCGTCCCTAGTGCATACGATCGAGAAGTGGAAATCCTTATCAATTAGAAATATTGTTCAGTAGATTTAACCCCAAATGATGACAAAAATACCCAAACCCATCCAAGAATGGACTTAGATACAGTTGAAATCAGTTCTAACGTCTCAACTATTCTGTCAGAGAGGATGGTTCTAGAACCATTCTAGAATGCTTCTAGGGTAGAACCAACCCTGTCATAAATGGTTCTAAGGTAGAACTGTCATAAATGGTTCTACGGTAGAACTGTTATAATTGGTTCTAGGTAGAACTGTCATAACTGGTTCTAGGGTAGAACCATTCAGAACTGTCATAAATGGTTCTGGGGTAGAACCGTCCATTTTCATGTCCGATAACTCTATTGATTATGGCACATACCCCTCGTCTTCGATTTTTCGAAACTTTTAACAACATTTTCTTTTAAATATGTGGTAACATTTCATATCGATTATAATTTCAATATATGAAATTATGACAATAATTAATAATATTAAATTTATGACCAATTTATACGAAACTGCAAAAGTATACACATGTAATAAAGAGCTTTGGTGGAAGTTTTTTTTAATTTTTAACCCACAAGAAAAACTAATGGTTGTTTTTGTTAAAATTTGTGTGATTTTTATCTGAAGTAAATTTACAGGTTCAGAAATTTGTTCTCCGTAACATTTTGTGTGTTTCAGGTAATTGTAACTAATTAACGTTTTGACATGTAAATTGTACCTTGAATGTCCGGATGTTTATTGTTCCAACCGTTAAGGTGCACAGATGCATGTGTATGCATACAGGTAAACCGTTTTGTTCAGCGAGGTTTCAAATTTTCACGCTACATTTTAAAATAATTAATGCAGCATTTGACAAAGAGCTGTGTATAATGTGGTCCCAAATTTCAATGCAGAGCTTTCAAATGTGTCAGATAAGTAAGATTTTAATTTATTATCTTTTTTACTGGTTTTATATGAGTAAATATTTGATATATTATTTAATTAATTCTCTTTGCTCGTATGGACAATATTTATATATGAGTACTGCCATTTTGAAATAAGAAGTGCCTTTCACCAATTTATTGAAAAATTACATAGACATAACGTAGATATATGGACATTTTACACAATAATTTCAAGAAGGGACGGTATTAAATCTTGATTTAAAGTGTTCTCTTGTCGAAACATGTAGATTAATATTATTTACTAGAAAATAACACCGAATAATTTTTAAATCATTTAGTTTTAGTAAAAACTTATTCTGAGTGAATTATTTTCGTTTTTTACTTTATAATATATTTCGGTATTATGTTATAAAAGTTGATTTTAAAAATATGACAACAAATTAATTATTTATTTCTTATAATTTTGATGTTCAAAATTCATAAACTATTGCCAGGGTCATAAATGGTTCTAGGGTAGAACCGTCCAGAATGGTTCTAGGTTAGAACTGTCATAAATAGTTCTAAGGTAGAACCGTCCAGAATGGTTCTAGGGTAGAACTGTCATAAATGGTTCTAGGGTAGAACCGTCCAGAACTGTCATAAACGGTTCTAAAGGTGTCAGGATGACAGTTCTAGAACTGTTCTAGAACTGTTCTCCTGACAGTTTAGGACAGTTCTAATGAGAGGTTAGAACTGAGTTCAACTGTACTTGCATTGAGGAGATACATTTGTACACAAATTTACTCCTTAAATTTTCAAAACAAAATCTTTCCAAATTGTATAACGACAAGACATTATCAATTTCCCGACTTTTACGTCAATACTATTAACTGAGCTAGCGATACATGTAGTATCGGGAGCTTGCGTTAACAAAAATATTGCAAATGTAATATTTTGAAGAAAAAACATGTATAATTACACATCTACATATATTATCCAAGGACACTTTTATTAAAAGAAAAAAAAACTAATTTCAGGATTCTTTAAGGACAATGCTATAAATGCAACAATTATTGGATCACTGGTACTTGCAGTTTTTCTTCTATCTGCGTACATTTTCTACCGGAAGAAATTTAAAAACTCTAGCGATATATCATCTAATATTAATGCTAGTAACAGTTCTCGTGGTACTCCAGTACAAACAGAGGCCAGTACAAATGACACTTACAGGATTGCTCATGAATATGAAGAAATTGACGATCAGTTTCTATTGGATATTGTACCCACTAGGCGTAACGGAAGTGAGGAGGAGGAAGAAGGAAATAGCGTTAAGCACACGAGTAATGGCTACTTACATCCATACCAGCCAATCGCCGAGGCCGATGTAGATGAATATAAAACATCTCATAATGATCAGAGAACCTCCACAGATGATAATAGACCATCCATGAAGATTGATGCCGATGTACACGAGTATAAACCGCCGCAGAAAAACCTTCAAAGTAAGCCAGCAGATGATAATAGATCAAGTGGATATTTAAATCCCTACCAACCAGTCATAACGCTTAATGCTGATGTACATGAATATACACAACCCCAGAAAAGTGATCAATGTAACCCGACAGACTATAATAGATCCAGCGGATATTTAAATCCCTATCAACCATTGAGTATGGGTAATACGAAAACTGGAGACGATTATACGAGATTGAAAACTTTACCATCTTCATCTGCTGACGAAGTTTGAAACAAATTCACAGCCCAACAGAGAATTTTATCAACATTGATTTCAAAACAAAGTTGCTTTAGACAGACCTTGTGTGACAAGCACCATACATAGAATCATTATATTTTTTACCTCTAATGATCAAAATTAAGCAAGAAAAAATTTCATTTAAATCTGTCATTCTAAAATATTTGTTTTTCAGGATCAAAACTGTAGATATTCATTGAACTTAATTACATGTACCGTCAAACTTGTTTTAAAAAAATTACGATCCTGTTATTATAATATACTTGGCATCAGGTGTAAATGATTTATACGTACATATACATGTATTAATGTGTGTTTTCCTACTGACCTTCTACGGAACCATATAGTGGAAAATATATGCCAAAATCTATAGCCAAAGCTCATGCACTAATGATTTTATCAATCGCCTATTAGTATATTTTCAATTCCCATTCTGTCACTTAACCATGTGTAAGCGCCTTTAAATGTATTATTGTTCTAGCAGTTAGTACATTTAGTGTGTTTCAGACAAAGATTTGAAAGAATCATCAATATTTATTTTTTTTGCCAAAGTTTTTGAATAATTTATCCATCTTTACCAACAATTATCTATCAGAGAACAAAGTCGAGAATATTTGACAAAAGCCTGGCGAAGTTATCTTTTTTGTTAAAAAGGTTTTGTGAAAGTCATGAAAATGAAAAGTTTCAACTCAAATAGACCCAAATGACAATCAAATATCTTTAATTCATGACGGTAAGTATTTCTTTTTGATAATATAGCATATGCTAAAATTTCAGCACAAATCAGTAGGGGAACATTATTGTATCTTAATCCTTTTAATTAGCCGAAACCGCCTCGGTGATCTCATGGTAGCGTGCTCGCCCCGAGTGCGAAAGGTCGCAGGTTAGTAGTATATAAGGACAGGCAAATTAGTATTTGAGGAGGTGGTACCGGAAGTGACGTCAACCGGAAATGACTAATGGATTAAATGGAGTAGGGGTTTTCCCGCCATTTGTTAACGGAAGTGACGTGAGTCACGTGCCAGGACCCGGATGTGTCGTCTGCGCATGTGTAGGCGGAACCGGAAGTGGTTTGCACAACCGGAAGTAGGGGGTTTCCCCGGGATTTGATTACGGAAGTCACGTCAGTCAAGGACCCGGATGTCCCATGCTTCACCAGAACTCAGATTGAATTATCTCCCTTTTCCCACACTTCTCGGTCGTCTCTGGATCTTTCATCGGTCTCTAGGGACTGATACTCTCACTGTTATGTCGAAGTCCGAAAGTATACGAAGTACACTATTGGATTATCTCCCCCTTATCATGCTCTTTTCATTTGCGGGTGTTTTCTGTGAGGTCCAAAGGTAGGATTGGATTATGCCCCCTTACCTCCACGTGATGCTGTCACCAAAAGATCAATGGAGGTATCCTTAGAAACCGCCTTAGCAACGGCGGTCCAGTTCATTGCTCTATGATGCACTTCGTTTCTCTTCTCTTGCTCCAGGCCGCTCTTCGCTGCTCATCGCTAATAATCATGACCCTACTCGCGTTCTCATTTCGGTCCTGTTGCTTGTTTCTGTTCGTCATCGCTGCTCTTCTCTTGATCTTTGCTGCTCATCGCTACTCATGACCTTACTCGCGTGCTCATTTCGGTCCTGCTGCTTGTTGCTGTTCGTCATCGCTGCTATTCTCTTACTCATCGCTGCTCTTCTCTTGCTCTTCGCTGCTCATCGCTACTCAGGACCGTACTCGCGTGCTCATTTCGCTCCTGTTGCTTGTTGCTGTTCGTCATCGCTGCTCTTCTCTTGCTCTTTGCTGCTCATCGCTACCCAGGACCTTACTCGCGTGCTCATTTCGTTCCTGTTGGTTATTATTGTTCGTCATCGCTGCTCTTCTCTTGCTCATTGCTGCTCTTCTCTTGCTCTTCGCTGCTCATCGCTAATCGTGACCTTACTCGCGTGCTCATTTCGGTCTTGCTTGTTACTCTTCGTCATCGCTGCTCTTCTCTTGCTCATCGCTCTTTTTCTCTTCCTCTTTGCTGCTCATCGCTACTCATGACCTTACTCGCGTGCTCATTTCGCTCCTGTTGGTTGCTGATGTTCGTCATCGCTGCTCTTCTCTTGCTGATCGCTGCTCTTCTCTTGCTCTTTGCTGCTCATTGCTACTTATGACCTTACTCCCGTGTTCATTTCGCTCCGGTTGCTAGTTGCTGTTCGTCATCGCTGCTCTTCTCTTACTTATCGCTGCTCTTCTCTTGCTCTTTGCTGCTCATCGCTACTCAGGAGCTTACTCCCGTGCTCATTTCCTCCTGCTGCTTGTTACTGTTCGTCATTGCTGCTCTTCTCTTGTTCTTCGCTGCTCATCGCTACTCAGGACCTTAAGCGCGTGCTCAATTCGTTCCTGCTGCTTGTTGCTGTTCATCATCGCTGCTCTTCTCTTGCTCATTGCGTCTCATCGCTAATCAGGATCTTACTCGCCTGCTCATTTCGCTCCTGCTGGTTGTTGCTGTTCGTCATCGGTGCTCTTCTCTTGCTCATCGCTCTTTTTCTCTTGCTCTTTGCTGCTCATCGCTACTCAGGACCTTACTCGCGTGCTCATTTCGCTCCTGTTGCTTGTTACTGTTCGTCATCGCTGCTCTTCGCTACTCAGGACCTTACACGCGTGCTCGTTTCGCTGCTGCTGGTTGTTGCTGCTCGTCATCGCTGCTCTTCTCTTGCTGATCGCTGCTCTTCTCTTGCTCTTTGCTGCTCATCGCCACTCATGACCTTACTCGCGTGCTCATTTCGCTCCTGCTGCTAGTTGCTGTTCGTCATCGCTGCTTTTCTCTTACTTATCGCTGCTCTTCTCTTGCTTTTTGCTTCTCATCGCTACTCAGGACCTAACTCCCGTGCTCATTTCGCTCCTGCTGCTTGTTGCTGTTTGTCATCGCTGCTCTTCTCTTGCTCTTCGCTGCTAGTTGCTGTTCATCATCGCTGCTCTTCTCTTATTTATCGCTGCTCTTCTCTTGCTCCTTGCTGCTCATCGCTACTCAGGACCTTACTCGCGTGCTCAATTCGCTCCTGCTGCTTGTTGCTGTTCGTCATCGCTGCTCTTCTTTTGCTCATTGCTGCTCTTCTCTTGTTCTTTGCTGCTCATCGCTAATCATGACCTTACTCGCGTGCTCATTTCGGTCTTGCTGCTTGTGACTGTTCGTCTTCGCTTCTCTTCTCTTGCTCTTTGCTGCTCATCGCTACTCAGGACCTTACTGGCGTACTCATTTCGCTCCTGTTGGTTGTTGCTGTTCGTCATCGCTGCTCTTCTCTTGCTCATCTCTGCTCTTCTCTTGTTCATTGCTGCTCTTCTCTTGCTCTTCGCTGCTCATCGCTAATCATGACCTTACTCGCGTGCTCATTTCGGTCTTGCTGCTTGTTGCTGTTCGTTATCGCTGCTCTTCTCTTGCTCTTTGCTGCTCATCGCTACTAATGACCTTACTCGCGTGCTCATTTCGCTCCTGCTGCTTGTTGCTGTTCGTTATCGCTGCTCTTCTCTTTCTCATCGCTGTTTTTCTTTTACTCTTTGCTGCTCATCGCTACTCAGGACCTTACTCGCAGGCTCATTTTGCTCCTGCTGGTTGTTGCTGTTCGTCATCGCTGCTCTTCTCTTACTCATCGCTGCTCTTTTCTTGCTCTTTGCTGCTCATCGCTACTCATGACCTTGCTCGCGTGCTCATTTCGCTCCTGCTGCTTGTTGCTGTTCGTCATCGCTGCTTTTCTCTTGCTCATCTCTGCTCTTCTCTTGCTCTTTTTTGCTCATCGCTACTCATGACCTTACTTGCGTGCTCATTTCAGATTTGGGGCTGCTGCTGCTAGTGGTGGTCGATTGTCGTTAGTCAAAGATTGGATCTTAGCGAAGGCACCCTTACATCCAGGTCATTTGAAAGGCCACTCTGCATTTATCCAGGCTTGTGTCTGGCTATATATATGTATTAATATATATAGGCTGCATTACACTCCTTCCCTTTTTTTGTTATATATTTTTTTTCTGTTTTAAATGGGAAAAATAAGACATTACAAACCAAGATTTTGTGAGATTTTCAATTTCTTCTCCAAAAAATCAACAATATACCCATCTTCGCTAGTCTCAGTTTTCCATCTCCCGTGTCTTTTCACACCACTGTTATCATTATCACTATGATTAGCTGCTGTCGTGGCCCCTCCCGAACGAAGTGAATGTAAACCTAAATTAAGACTGTCCGACACTAATTTAAGTCTTGAGATAATATTCTCTCTAGCTGTCGTGTAACTTGGTTTTTTATTAATTTGTAAACAAATTTGCAAATACTGCCTGGTCTGAAAATAGGTTTAAACAAATAATAATCAGAATCATTATCAAAAACTGCCAGTTGAATATATTTCAAATACATATCGAAAGGACAAGCCGCTGAAGAACCTTTAGATATCAACACTTCATTTCCCTGTCTATTTTGGATCATTTTTACCTCTATTAATATTCAAAAACAGAAAATTATCTTTAACTTTAACATCGCTTAATTTTAAAGAGCTATCTCGTCATACCTCAGTAAACCTGAAAACCCTAATATAATCATAGTCAGTTCCCTTATAACAACTAAATCTTGTGAATCTGAATAAATCTCACAAAGTTTTATCAACATGTCAGTGCTAACTGAATCTTTCTTATTAACTGGGTTTAGCAGCTTAATGTATTGACGAAAAAAGAGTTTTCTGTAGGGTCAAGAAATCCTTTTATCTCATGTGCCCATTTAATAGCATTTTTAGCATTGTTTATGGGATGGTTTTTGTTTGTTTAGTTGGGGTTTTACGCCGTTTTCAGCACATTTTGCTATTTCGCGGCGGCCAGTTTTTATTGGTGGAGGAATCCGGAGTACCCGGAGAGAACCACCGACCTTCGGTAGGAAAATTGGCATTCCTTGTCAATTAAAATCGGAGTCGAACACACCCCACCACAGGTGAGATTCGAGTGTTGACAGGCTAGTAATCATTAGTAGTCATGACGAACTACCTAGACCACCGAGGCTACCGAGGCCCCCGATGGGATGAAAAGTAGAACCTGCATCTAGTAAATGAGTGTAATAAAGCCTACATGAATTGGTTGAGCAGGTATAGCTTTAAAACCAAGGTTTGTGATATATTGTTCCCAGCGTCTGAAAGCTTAAAAATATGATTTAGTAGTATAGTCACTTCTGCTTTCCACTAACAGTTTGCACATTTGGGATAAGGTTTGTATAATGAACTGCATGTTGAAATTCCACTCTCCAAAAGTGCCGCTTGAACGGGTTCTTCGATCTTTAAACCTGTCATAATACAAATAAAATTATCAGAATTTGACCTTTAATGCAAAAAATTTCAGTCTTAACGATCTTTTCCCAAAAAATACCGTTCCACGCCCGTATGCATAAAACAAATTAACTTAAGTATTTCTTAAACTAAGATTTTGCCAAGAATTTACTTAGCTAAGCAATTTACTGAAGTCATGTGCATAAAACGACTTAAATTTCTACTTAACTAAGAAAAAATTAAGTAATATTACATCGGAAACCCTCACTTTTTATCATATCAATCCACGCCAATTAACGGTTTTCGCGCAAATCATTTTTTGCAATGTCTGATATTGATATATCGTATGAAAAAAATCATAGATGTTTATTTATTTCTACAAATATTAATTTTAAAGTTTGAATTTTTAGTAAAAGGTTTAGGAAGCTTACTATAAAAGATTTCTCTAATATAAGAAATGAAATAATTGTCACTTTTGGCGGAATATGAAACTCTAAGAAGTATAAAAGAATATCACTAGGGATGTTTGAAGGTTCTTTATCAAACATCTATTTGGATTGCTTACACGTGTCCCTTCTTACCTACATGTATTCATTGATGAATTTAATTGTTATGTATAACCAATGAGGATGACTTATTTTAAACCATGTTTTTAATATTGTGTTTATATTTTTCACCAATTAACATGTGATTAAGTGACAAACTGGGGATCCGAGATGGAGTAAATTTCCGATAATTTTATTTTAGTTCTGTAAAAAGGTATTACTTCATTGCAAAAGTTGACGAAATAAAGGTTCATATTATACTGCACATGTGCAAGAAGTTTCACAAAGAAATCTGCCTTGATCACTGAGAAATAGTGAAATTTTAATTCTAATCCAAATACAAACCGTAAAAATTAGTCGTAAAAAGTATCATAAAAGGACTTTTTAATACTTTCTACACAAAAGTAACAATGTTTACATTCTTATATTCCTAAGGTTCACATTATATAACGATCTTCATGTTGAGTTATAATTTTTATATTTTGTGTGGAACAGGATCTCGCCGTGATATGGCTTAAATGTCGCCCACACGGCGTTAAAATCTATTCAATCAACCAATCAATCAATCAATATTGTGTGTGGACGCGATTTTTTAAGGCACGTTTCTCTGTTTTGTAACATTTTGTTAGTCTCTTTACCTCAAAATCGTGATAGATATCTATGGGATTTGTGCAATCTCTAAAAATCCGTTCCTTTCTTTCTTTAGTCTTATACGGTATCGAACAATGTTCAGTATTACTGCTTTTTAAACAAAGTAACTGATGAGCAATAACTATCATTCATTAAACGCATTAATTTCGTGCGTGTCATAATAGTAAGCACTGTATCATTAGACAGCACATGTGTAAATATATAAAAAAAATATTGAGCGAGTAGATTTTAACAAAATTTAAATACATGTACATGTATATAGTATATAAATAAGCCAAAAATATGCCAGACACCAAGAGAAAAAGGGGTTAAAAGGATTTTTTTTTCAAAATATTACAAAATTCATATGACTTGCTTGTATTGTAAGTATTTAAGTTTTTGCAATTCATTAAGTCGCACAGATAAATGATTTAATCAGTTTTGAAACGACTTAAGACACCTCCATAGGTGTCTTAGACTTAAGTCAAATATTAAGCAATTTCTTAACTTAAGTTGTTTTATGCATATGACTTAAGTAGAGTGGGCGGGGTTTTAATAAACTAAGATTTTGCTAAGTAAATTTTTAACTTAAGTTGTTTTATGCATATTACTTAGGCAATTACTTAACTTAAGTCATTTCTTAGTAAAATCTTAACTTAAGTAGTTTTATGCATACGGCTCCTGACCTCTACCACCCTTCACAATATTATAACCATTCAAATATCTGTGGTCTTTCACAAACTCAACAAATTTCGAATTGTGTGTTAACAAACACCAATAAGGTGCTGATTTCCACTCAATTAAAGTACCTACAGCATGTTCCAGTTTTGTTGATAGCTTTTGAGAAATTAGTGTAGGTGAGGCACTAACCAATTTTTTTCTCCTGACAAATTATGATTAAACGCACCTATGTCTGAAGTACAGTAGAATTTAGAATTGTATTTTGCACATTTTGTGTTATAAATCACATGAAAATTTGTCATATGTAAAAACAACCCGTAATTTACTCATTCAAATACCCTGGATTCTATACCCCAATCATCACAATCTGATCGTCTACTGAGTGCGGCTGCTTTGTCATTTTCATCCCTGGGAATCAAGTCAAGACGTTTTTACGGAGTACTCCCTACATGTATCGTGTACTGACATATATATTTTGTAAATAAGATTTTCTGCTACCTACTTTCAGTATACGTGACACGTTCTTGTTATCTGTATGAATAATTATTGACTTTCCTTTAGTCTTATCAACAGAACTCTTTAAAACTCTATCTATAGCTTCTAATTCTCTCCAAGTGGAACTTTGATTCATTTCAGTATTTGATCATCAACTAAATACACCCGTTTTTACGATTCCTCTATAGAATTACATGTCAAATGACCACCAAAGCCTACATTTGAGGCATCACAACACACCTGTACATCAAATGATATACTATCTGTCAACTGACTTAACTTGTCACCCTGTTAGAAGTATATAGGCACAGTTCAATTATGATTTGAGGAGGTGCCGGAAGTGACGTCACCGGAACCGGAAGTACCGGAAGTGTTTGCGCGCATGCGCAACCGGAAGTAGTGGCTTTTCGCGCCATTTTACCATATTTTTAGGGAAGTGACGTAAGTCACGTGTTAGGACCCGGATGTGTCGTCTGCGCATGCGTGGGCGGAACCGAAAGTAATTTGCGCGCATGCGCAACCGGAAGTAGGGGATTTTCGCGCCATTTTACCATATTTTGTTTAGGGAAGTGACGTAAGTCACGTGCTAGGACCTGGATGTGTGGTCTGCGCATGTTCAGGAACCGGAAGTGCTTTTTGTACGCATGCGCAACCGGAAGTGATGGATTTTCCCATGATTTGTTTACGGAAGTGACGTCAGTCACAGACCCGGATGTGCCATGTGAATTATCTCCCTTTTCCCGCACTTCTCGGTCGTCTCTGGATCTTTTATCGGTCTCTAGGGACTGATACTCTCACTGTTATGTCCAAGTCCGAGAGTATACGAAGTACACTATTGGATTATCTCCCCTTATCCCGCCCGCTCTTTTCATCTGAGGGTGATGTTTTCCGTGAGGACCAAAGGTAGGATTGGATTATGTGCCCTTACCTCTAAGTGATGCTGTCACCAATAGATCAATGGAGGGGTGTCCTTAGCAACCGCCTTAGCAACGGCGGTCCATTTCATTGCTCTATGATGCACTTCGTTTCTCTTCTCTTGCTCCATCCCGCTCTTCGATGCTCTTTGCTGCTCATCGCTACTCAGGACCTTACTCGCGTGCTCATTTCGCTCCTGTTGCTTGTTGCTGTTCGTCATCGCTTATCTTCTCTTGCTCTTTGCTGTTCATCTCTACTCATGACCTTACTCGCGTGCTCATTTCGCTCCTGCTGTTTGTTGCTGTTCGTCATCGCTGCTTACTCGCGTGCTCATTTCGCTCCTGCTGTTTGTTGCTGTTCGTCATCGCTCCTCTTCTCTTGCTATTTGCTGTTCATCGCTACTCAGGACCTTACTCGCGTGCTCATTTCGCTCCTGCTGTTTGTTGCTGTTCGTCATCGCTGCTCTTCTCTTGCTCTTTGCTGCTCATCGATACTCAGGACCTTACTCGCGTGCTCATTTCGCTCCTGCTGTTTGTTGCTGTTCGTCATCGCTGCTCTTCTCTTGCTCTTTTGCTGCTCATCGCTACTCAGGACCTTACTCGCGTGCTCATTTCGCTCCTGTTGCTTGTTGCTGTTCGTCATCGCTTATCTACTCTTGCTCTTTTGCTGTTCATCTCTACTCAGGACCTTACTCGCGTGCTCATTTCGCTCCTGCTGTTTGTTGCTGTTCGCCATCGCTGCTCTTCTCTTGCTCTTTTGCTGCTCATCGCTACTCAGGACCTTACTCGCATGCTCATTTTGCTCCTGTTGCTTGTTGCTGTTCGTCATCGCTTATCTTCTCTTGCTCTCTTGCTGTTCATCTCTACTCAGGACCTTACTCGAGTGCTCATTTCGCTCCTGCTGTTTATTGCTGTTCATCATCGCTGCTCTTCTCTTGCTCTTTGCTGCTCATCGCTACTCAGGATCTTACTCGCGTGCTCATTTCGCTCCTGCTGCTTGTTGCTGTTCGTCATCGCTGCTCTTCTCTTGCTCTGCTGTTCATCGCTACTCAGGACCTTACTCGCGTGCTCATTTCGCTCCTGCTGCTTGTTGATGTTCGTCATTGCTGCTATTCTCTTGCTCTTTGCTGCTCATCGCTACTCAGGACCTTACTCGCGTGCTCATTTCGCTCCTGCTGCTTGTTGCTGTTCGTCATTGCTGCTCTTCTCTTGCTCTTTGCTGCTCATCGCTACTCAGGACCTTACTCGCGTGATAATTTCGCTCCTGCTGCTTGTTGATGTTCGTCATCGCTGCTCTTCTCTTGCTCTTTGCTGCTCATCGCTACTCAGGACCTTACTGTGTGCTCATTTTAGTTTTTGGGCTTTTGCTGCTAGTGGTGGTCGATTGTCGTTATTCAAAGATTGGATCTGTGCGAGAGCACCCTTACATTCAGGTCATTTGAAAGATAACTCTGCATTTATCCAGGTTTGTGGCTGGCAGTTCTATAGGCTGCATTAAACCCTCCGTTTTTTTAATTCCTTTTTTAATTTCTTTCTTTTTATAATTTTATATAAACCTTTTGCTGCAGAGGTAACTCTTGGCTGAGTTTGGATACCTGTTTGTTTGATGTTCGTCATCGCTGCTCTTCTCTTGCTTTGCTGTTCATCGCTACTCAGGACCTTACTCGCTTGCTCATTTCGCTCCTGCTGCTTGTTCCTGTTCGTCATCACTGCTCTTCTCTTTCTCATTGCTGCTCATCGCTACTCAGGACCTTACTCGCGTGCTCATTTCGCTCCTGCTGCTTGTTGCTGTTCGTCATCGCTGCTCTTCTCTTGCTCCTTGCTGCTCATCGCTACTCAGGACCTTACTCGCGTGCTCATTTCGCTCCTGCTGCTTGTTGCTGTTCGTCATCGCTGCTCTTCTCTTGCTATGCTGCTCATCGCTACTCAGGACCTTACTCGCGTGCTCATTTCGCTCCTGCTGCTTGTTGCTGTTCGTCATCGCTGCTCTTCTCTTGCTCATCACTGCTCTTCCCTTACTCTATGCTGCTCATCCCTACTCAGGACCTTACTCGCGTGCTCATTTCGCTCCTGTTGCTTGTTGCTGTTCGTCATCGCTGCTCTTCTCTTGCTCATCACTGCTCTTCTCTTGCTCTTTGCTGCTCATTCTTACTCAGGACCTTACTCGCGTGCTCCTCCTGCTGCTGCTGAATGGGGTTTACTGCTGATGATCGGAAGGCCACTCGGTACTCATGTTGTCGGTTTGAGTTGTAGATCAAGATTGATCGATGTGATTGTATACTGGGATATTTATCGTGTAATGATGACAAACACAAATGAAACAGTTTCATATTTTATTTTACATTTTTACAAAATCTACATCAGTCAATGTTTTAAGTTCTGGATCTTTCTCTTCAAACAAAGGTATGATCTTCTTCAGTTCTTTCCATTCGCAGGTGTCCAAGCCGATTCCTCTTTTTGTTGGACGATAGGTCCAGTCTCCCCGGGGTATAAAGTGCTTTCTTATCCAAATCGTGGGGTATGGGGATTTGACGGTGACGAATACATTGTCCCAAATGTGATATCTCCTCCTCGTTATCGGCTTCTGTGGTGGTGTCTGAGACTGCATCACTATAGTCTGTTGAATCCTCTTCCATACCGTGTGCATTCTTTTTTTGTCGCACTAGGTTGAAGTTTCGCTTGGACTGGTATCCACATATGTCACAGGTATACATTTAAGACGTCTTTCTGTCCAGGGATTCAATAGTAGAATGAGCTCCGGTCGTCCTGCAAGTGCTTATATTAGCTACAGGTTCCTAAACGGCTTGTTGATTCATACACAAACGTTTGGGAAAGTATTCGTTTCGGGATTGTTGCAGTTCAGATTTCACTTTTCTGATGAGGTCTCTATTAAGTCTTGTCCACTCGTTGTCAATCCTTCTACACCCCTTGCAGACATTCATGTTTTTGTAGAATTCCCCAAAGCTCTTGTTCATTTGACACTTTGTACATTTCTTGTTTGGATCCACTTTGCTGGGTCATCCACTTGTGTTGTCCAGCCGTTTGGTTCTCTCCACTTTGGTTGGAAGTATTTTCCTTTTCATTTCTGGTTTTGCTTTGGTCTTTGAAAAATCCACAGGTATTAAGTATCTAGCAGGAACCAATAAACTGAGAGGCGTTTTCGACTCCATTGATACGTGTGTGTTGTTTGACGGTCTTCAAACAACTGACGAAATTAAACAAAACCTCAGATTATATTTTCGTTAAAAGCTTTCCAGTGTCATAGTGACGAAGATTGCTTTTGTCTATTCATTCAGACCACACAGTTCGCTGCTCGTCATTGTAGTTTGCTGCTCATCGCTGCTCTTCCCTTTCTCTGTACTGTTCTGTCGTGCTCATCGCTCATTATCACCATGCTCTCTTGCTCATTTCGTTTTTTTTTGCTGCTGCTGCTGCTGGTGTGCCGAGGTGAAGATGGGATTCTCACTGTTTCGTTATAAATCACCTCTTGGTCTCGATGATGTTACGATGAACATCAAAGATGGCTGTGGCCATGTAACGCGGACCTGAAAGAGAGCACCCTAATGAAATGAAAATTTCAGTCTTTCCGGACGGCAACGAACGTTTACGGATTTCAGTCCTAACCCCAACCCTAACTCTAATCCTAATTCTAATCCTAACCCCAACCCTACGTCTAATCCTAACCCTAGTTCTAACCCTAACCCTAACTCTAACCCTAACCGTAGTCCTGCCTCTAACCCTTATCGTGGGTCTGTCTCGTACTCCTACTCTTACAACTCATACCCCACGCCTGTGGTTCACTGGTGCAAGCGTGACAAACATGAGGCAAACAGTCACGCTTGCTTAGGTGAACCACCGTTGCTAAGGCGGTTGGTAAGGACACGCCTCCATTGATCTATTGGTGACAGCATCACTTGGAGGTAAGGGCACATAATCCAATCCTACCTTTGGTCCTCACGGAAAACATCACCCGCAGATGAAAAGAGCGAGATAAGGGGAGATAATCCAATAGTGTACTTCGTATTCTCTCGGACTTCGACATAACAGTGAGAGTATCAGTCCCTAGAGACCGATAAAAGATCCAGAGACGACCGAGAAGTGCGGGAAAAGGGAGATAATTCACACGTCACTTCCGTAAACAAATCATGGGGAAAATCCATCACTTCCGGTTGCGCATGCGCACAAAAAGCACTTCCGGTTCCTGAACATGCGCAAACCACACATCCGGGTCCTAGCACGTGACTTACGTCACTTCCGTAAACAAAATATGGTAAAATGGCGCGAAAATCCCCTACTTCCGGTTGTGCATGAGCGCAAATTACTCCAGGATACTTCCGGTTCCGCCTACGCATGCGCAGACGACACATCCGGGTCCTAACACGTGACTTACGTCACTTCCGGTTCCGATGACGTCACTTCCTGTGAAGCCATTTCCGGTTCCGGTGGCGTCACTTCCTGTGACGCCATTTCCGGTTCCGGTGACGTCACTTCCGGCACCTCCTCAAAACATAACTGAACTGTGCCCATATACTACTCCTGTTCATTTAACCTATCTATATTATCCAGCCAGAATTCTAATTCATCAATTGACTTTGTTCATAGCTATTCGAGAATTCCAACTCGCCTTTGTTAAAATTCTGTCATAACTAAACCTCATTCTCAATCTGACCTCATCTCCAGCCACTGCTCGTGTGGAGATAATTTGTCCCACAATAGAATCCAACAGCTTTAGCTAAAGTGTTTGATTTTTTTCCAACCTGCAAAAATAAACTTTTTATACAGCCTTTGAGTTTTTCTACTCTATTTTGCGTTAGCCAAGTGAAGAATTGTGAGCTATAACAAAACCGAACGTTTTTAGATCTGACTTTGCCTTTCTGCTCTGTTATCACCTCCCCCCAAACCGCCATCTAAGTACATGACTACTTTGAGACCTTCACTTCTCCAATACCTAACCACTTCTCTCATGACTTTTTGAAAATATAAAAACGCTTGTTAACAAACGAAAAGGTAAAACATTGAAAACGTAAAACTTATTTTCCCACCTGTCTAAACTACAAATGCTAACGTGATGGTAAGCACTCTTCAAATCGCAACTGAAAGAAAAATCGCCTTGTTTAAATATATGTCTAGCTATCATGGCTATGCTAGCGTCTTCATATTTGTATCGAAATTTGAAAAGGTGTTGATTGTTGTGTCTCAGTTTTTGTGCATTCTGTGAAACGGTTAATGGATTAACAACATGAGGGATATACTGTATTTCACTTATACATTTTTTCTGTAGTAAGCTTTGTATTTATGCATAAACAAATTGAGCGTTATCTTTCGCCGACCTATCGAGTCCGACCTGATTTGATATTTTCATAAACGGAATTTTATACCCATTTTGTATAACGTCCAGGATGTACTTATTTGTGTTTATTGATAACCATTTGCCTATGTGATCTTTTAATCTTCCTACTGTGGAAACATTATCAAACGGAGTGGTCAAACTATTGAGTAGTCGTCTGTGAATTTTGCATAGCTGTTTGAACTTCATTTTGTATTTTTCTTATTTCGGCGTCCAAAGTTGCACGGCAGCTAGAAAGTGACGCGATACCCAGCTACCCCAAAAATACCCGGAAAATCTGTCATACCATTGGTCACTACATATGACCTTATTATATATTCATACGACCTGTAACCGTCAATGCAATATTTGTCCGACTGTACTAAGTGAAACGCGGAAAAATACTATTGTCTCGCTTCCGCGACAAAAGTCGCAGGCTCGACAAAAATGACAAAAACTGGTAAAGCCAAAACCATCTAAGGACAAAGCTATACTCCTTAGTTTTCATCAATTTTACAATTTTGTAACAGTAAATTTTAAGTATCAATTTCGGGCTAGTATCGAAATACTAGCAACTGAGCTTGGGATCTCCAACGAACCTATGGCTGCCATTCACTTCTCAATTCAAATCGGTAAAAAATATAAAAAATTATGTTTCCTCCAAATTGCTAACTTTGACCCCTTGTCTCTAAGAAACAAAAGATAGAAAAAAAATGTTGAAATAATAATGAAAGCATATACAAAGGTGAATTAAAAGATAAAATCCTCATTAAAATAGGATGAAATTTTTTAAAAATTACACATCAAGGCACATCGCTTCTTTGGCCATTTAACCACTTATATCTCTAAAACCGTAATAGATAGAAGAAATCTGTGGTCATACTTCTGGAAACACTCATCAAGATGAAATAAAAGAAAAAAAATCCCATTAAAATTGGATGAGAAATGAAAAGTTTGTGTGTCCTGCAAAATGCCTAATTATTCCTGCAACGATAATAAAATGCTCCGCTAGGCGCAGCTTGATACGACCGCAGAGGTCGAACCCTGAACAGTTGGGACAAGTATGGACACAACATTCAAGCTTGATACACCACTGAATTTGGATTGTGAATAAATATTTGACACAGCATAGGTTTCTGACACAGAATTAATGTGGTCTAAGAACTTAAAAATTTTTAATTTACCTATTCAAACCATATCAGTATTATTTGCTTTTATATATAAATCAGAAATAACCAATTTAAAATGGAAAATTTTAAAGAAATTTAATTTTGGACCCTTTGGACCTTAATGTAGACCAATTTGAAAACAGGACCAAAAATTCAGAATCTAAATACACGGTTAGATTCGGCATATCAAAGAACCCCAATAGTTCAATTTTGATGAAATCAAATAAAGTTCAATTTTGGACCCTTTAAACCTCAATGTGGACCAATTTGATAACCGGGCCCAAATATCAATTTCTTGCTATTGCGCAATACTGTGCAATTGAAGATTTCTTGCTATTGCGCAATACTGTGCAATTGAAAATTTCTTGCTATTGCACAATACTTATTATAATAATTTACACATCCTGTTTGGTGTGTATCTCTTGCCTTATCATTATTTTTTGCTTTCATATATAAATCACAAATTTAATAATAAAGTTTTTGGCAAATTTCCAATATACATAATTTAAAAGCAGTTTAGGTGAGATAAACAAAAAAGCTTCATCAGCAACATTTTATATTGGCAAATTTCCAATGGAATTTATTAATAATAAAGTTTTTGGCAAATTTCCAATATAAATAATTTAAAAGCAGTTTATGTGAAATATTCAAATGAGTTTCAATTACCAACCTTACACTGCCTTTTAAATTATGTTTTGTACTTAAGTAATTGTCCCTTAACCTGGAAACCCTTTTCTCCCCTTTTTTGCACCTTATTCCTTAACGGTTTGAGCCATAACTACCAAAGACAATTCTTACTATCCCTTTGTGGTATTCCAATATCCAAAATCTAAATACATGGTTAGATTCAGCATATCAAAGAACCCCAAGAATTCAATTTTTGATGAAATCAAATAAAGTTCAATTTTGGACCCTCTAAACCTCAATGTGGACCAATTTGATAACCGGGCCCAAATATCAAAAATCTAAATACATGGTTAGATTCAGCATATCGAAGAACCCCAAAATTCAATTTTTGTTGAAATCAAACAAAGTTTAATTTTGGACCCCGATTTGGACCAACTTGAAAACTGGGCCCATAATAAACAAGAGTGGACACACAAAAATGTCTCGCCTGTCGTGTATTTCTAATGAAAGTAAATGCTATCAGACATATTGCATACAGTATTTGAAAAACTATAACCACTGAACCATGAAAATGAGGTCAAGGTCAGATGACACCTGCCAGTTGGACATGTACACCTTACAATCCTTCCATACACCAAATATAGTAGACCTATTGCATACAGTATTCGAAAAACAGGCCAAAACACAAAAACTTAACTATAACCACTGAACCATGAAAATGAGGTCAAGGTCAGATGACACCTGCCAGTTGGACATGTACACCTTACAATCCTTCCATACACCAAATATAGTAGACCTATTGCATACAGTAATCGAAAAACAGGCCAAAACACAAAAACTTAACTATAACTAATGAACCATGAAAATGAGGTCAAGGTCAGATGACACCTGCCAGTTGGACATGTACACCTTACAATCCTTCCATACACCAAATATACTAGACCTATTGCTTATAGTATCTGAGATATGGACTTGACCACCAAAACTTAACCTTGTTCACTGATCTGTGAATTTGGGTCGAGGTCAATTGAAAACTGTCTGATGGGGATGAGGACCTTGCAAGGTACGCACATACCAAATATAGTTATCCTATTACTAATAATAAGAGAGAAATTAACATTACAAAAAATCTTAACTTTTTTTTCAAGTAGTCACTGAACCATGAAAATGAGGTCAAGGACAATGTACATATGACAGACGGAAACTTCGTAACGTAAGGCATCTATATACAAAGTATAAGGCATCCAGGTCTTCCACCTTCTAAAATATAAAGCTTTTAAGAAATGAGTTAACGCCGCCGCCGCCGCCGGATCACTATCCCTATGTCGAGCTTTCTGCGACTAAAGTCGCAGGCTCGACAAAAACTAAGTACATGTTTAGATTCAGCATATCAAAGAACCCCAAGAATTCAATTTTTGTTAATATCAAACTAAGTTTAATTTTGGACCCTTTGGACCTTAATGTAGACCAATTTGAAAACGGGACCAAAAATTAAGAATCTAAATACATGGTTAGATTCAGCATATCAAAGAACCCCAATAGTTCAATTTTCGATGAAATCAAACAAAGTTTAATTTTGGACCCTTTTGGCCCCTAATTCCTAAACTGTGGGGACCAAAACTCCCAAAATCAATCCCAACCTTTCTTTTGTGGTCATAAACCTTGTGTTTAAATTTCATAGATTTCTATTTACTTATACTTAAGTTATTGTGCAAAAACCAACAAAAATGCTTATTTGTGCCCTTTTTTAGCCCCTAATTCCTAAACTGTTGGGACCAAAACTCCCAAAAACAATCTCAACCTCCCTTTTGTGGTCATAAACCTTGTGTTTAAATTTCTTAGATTTCTATTAACTTTTACTAAAGTTGTAGTGCGAAAACCAAATGTCTTTGGACGACGACGACGACAACGTCATACCAATATACGACCGCAAAAATTTTGCGGTCTTATAAAAATGACACAAAAATGCCTTGAATAACTTTTATTGTATTTCTTATGAAGAACCATTAAAAAATCATCAAAATCGGATCAGAAATAAAAAGTTTTGAAAATTAAGGTGTACGTGACCCCTTTTTGCCCCTTTTATCTCTAAAACGGTAAGAGAAAGTGAAAAATGGATCTATACATCTATACATTTTTTCCATTTCTGTCAAAGACATATATGACAAGATATTAAGAAATACCGGTTGGGATTGGTTCTGGGAAATCTGGAAATTTTGGTGTAACTTTTAAAAATTTTATCAGATTGTTTTTGGATATTTTGTTTATGATGTTCCTTGACTAGATGGGAGACCATTGTCGTGATTGTGGTAAAATATAATTTTGTACGTTCAATAGAACAAAAGTAAATGAGCGGAAACCTAACGGTCTACGGACGCCGAAGACGATGACATGCTCATACCATAATACGACCACAAATATTTGCGGTTGTATAAAAATCATACTTTAGGTATTTTTGGCAATGTTATCACATACACATGTAACACTTCCTAGGCTCACTGTTATTCCCAAATACTGCGTCAGACAACACCATGACTTTTCCATGGAAAGTAAATTGTTCGCAATGGTCACTATGGTTTTTGAGGAGAAAACAAAGAACAACGAAAAAGCCTTCGTGGCTCACATGGATTTAATTCGCCATTCAAACATCTTAAAATAATTCAAAATCAATCTGACATCTTTGAATTTAGTTGCAGTAACTATATTTTTTATGGTCTTGAACCAAAACACAATTCTGAAAAGGGACCATTAGGGTTTAGTGTACAGGACGTTTCGGCCATGCTACGAGTTCGGCCTTGGTCCCTTCGGCCACACTACCAGTTCGGCCATTTAGTAATATTTAATAAAGTCGTTTCGGCCATGGTTTTATGAGTCCATTCTCATCAACTGTTAAATGTGATAACGGGTTTAATAAATTTTGCCACATTATATATATTTATTTTAAAAACGCATTTTTTAGAGGAAAAAATCGAACAGCGTTCCGAAGTCCCCCGCCACTGGAGCATCAGAAACCCTTGGACAAGTGAAACATAACAAAATTTTCTCAAAGAGAGAGAATAGAAGGACAAACAATTTGTGGTTATTGCTAAAGTTTTTTACAAGTTAATGAGTGGTATGAAGACATTTATACAATATGGGTATAGTGTTGAAATCTTATTTTACCATGTGTATTGAGAATTTATACAAATGTACATTTACTCCTTTTCAATAAACAGAAATGCTTTGATCAAAAGTATTCCGCCTAACAAACTCTTAAAGACAGTATTTTTCAATTTTATAAGTTTCGATAGGAGTTTATGTATAAAACCTCCCTTTAGGTCCAAGTGTATAAATATTATTCCAATGCAAGGAGAATATAAATTTTCTAGAACACTTAGATGAACATTTTGTCAATTGTCAAAGTTATTAAGGGGCATAACTCCTACAAAAATATTTCGACATGACTCATCTTCGAACTCCCTGGAGGTATCATTGAGTTAAAGCTACTGTATAAATATTATCCAAATCGGTCAAGAAATAAATTTGCTAGAGCGCTTACATGAAAATTTCGTCAATTTTCTAAGTTATTAAGGGGCATAACTCCTACAAAAATATTTCGACATGACTCATCTTCGAACTCCCTTGAGGTATCATTGAGTTAAAGCTACTGTATAAATATTATCCAAATCAGTCAAGAAATAAATTTGCTAGAGCGCTTACATGAAAATTTTGTCAATTTTCTAAGTTATTAAGGGGCATAACTCCTACAAAAATATTTCGACATGACTCATCTTCGAACTCCCTTGAGGTATCATTGAGTTAAAGCTACTGTATAAATATTATCCAAATCGATCAAGAAATAAATTTGCTAGAGCGCTTACATGAAAATTTTGTCAATTTTCTAAGTTATTAAGGGACATAACTCCTACAAAAATATTTCGACATGACTCATCTTCGAACTCCCTGGAGGTATCATTGAGTTAAAGCTACTGTATCAATATTATCCAAATCGGTCAAGAAATAAATTTGCTAGAGCGCTTACATGAAAATTTTGTCAATTTTCTAAGTTATTAAGGGGCATAACTCCTACAAAAATATTTCGACATGACCCATCTTCGAACTCCCTTGAGGTATCATTGAGTTAAAGCTACTGTATAAATATTATCCAAATCGGTCAAGAAATAAATTTGCTAGAGCGCTTACAAGGTGGACGGACAGACGGACGGAAGCACGGATGGACGGACGGACAGACGGACGCCCGGCATTACCATATCCCCCGCATCGCGTTGCGGCGGGGGACAATTAAAAAAAAAAACAAATTCTGTATTTTTATAACCGTTTAATTCGTACATCAGTCTGTTAAAATTAGTTCAAGTTGATTGCACAACAAATATTAGACATGTGACGGTTATTGGTGATAATTAACAATGACTGTTCTCTTTGAACTTTTAACTGATTAATAAATTATTTTTAGTATAATTAATCTTTAATCTGAAAGTTGGAAAGAATATCCTTTACCCAAGCTGTTGCAAACTTTTTCATGTTTTTCCTTCACTAAGATGCTCAAAATGAGAAATTTGTTTATCTTTTGTATGTCCTTTTGATAATGCTAAATGTAATGGCATATTTTTTTTTCTTGTCGGATTGTTTACATCTGCCCCTTTATCAATTAGAATTTTTGTTAACCTCTGACCATTTGTAGCCGAAACGTCTCGGATTCAGGATTTATTGCTCTGATGATTTTTTCTCCCTATATTGTGGTACCAATTTTGTTGCACTAAAGTATACTTACTGTTTTTACTGCTACCTACAAGAAACATATATATGCTAGTCTTGTTCCGGTAATATGAATATTACCAATACAATTAGCTAAACAGTATGAATTCAGGAAATGAGCATTGCATGGCATTTTAATTTTTTTATTCAAATTACATGAAGTAAAACAAAATCTTTCTTATCAGCAGTCCTTCTGATGCATTAAGTCCACTATATCTGTGTAGCCCTTCCGTTCAGCTATGACCAATGGTGATATTCCAAATCTATCATAAATGTCCAATGAAGCACCTTCATTTAAAAGTAATTTCACAGCAGCAGTATGGCCCTCCGATGTTGCTTTAAAGAGCGGTGTTTGACCAAAATTGTCTTGCTTATTTACAGTAACTTTATATTTCAATAGTGACTCAATTATATTAGTGTGTCCATCTAGACAAGAAATGTGAAGTGGTGTCGTTCCATTTTTACACGATGTATTTACTTCGGCCTTAAACTCCAATAAAAGATCTACAAGTTCTTTTCTGTTCTCTTTGCAAGCCATATAAAGAGGTGACACGCCATCTTCATCAGTTTCATTTATGTTGGCATTAGATTCAAAAAGAGCTTTCATTGTGTTAATGTGTCCCTCTCGACATGCAATATAAAACGGAGGTACACCATCGACATCCTTCTGATTAACATCTGCATCCTTAGAAAGCAAAAAGAGTGCAAGTTCTGTATAGCCTTTTTCACAACAAGCTATCAGTGGAGTAATACCATGTCTATTTGATTGATTGACCAATGCTCCATTCTTAATCAATATTTCTGCAATGTCCTTATTATTATGCCTACAGGCTTCAAGAAGACAATTACTACTCGTCTCGCTTTTCGAAAGAACAGATGCACCAATTGTAATCAAATTTGAAACTATCTCTCGATGTCCTTCTCTGCATGCAACCATTAATGATGTCATCTTATCTTTGTTACGTTGATTTATATCTTTAACAGATGATGACATATGGCAAACAACATCAATAAGACCTTTTTCACAAGCAATATGAAATGGGGTGTTATTGCTTTTATCCTTGATGTTTACATCTGCTTTGTGATTTAATAACAAGCCTGCAATTTCTGAGCATTTATGTTCACATGCGTAATGAAGTGCTGTTTTTCCCATTGCATCAAATTTGTTGATTTTTGCCTTGTTTTCCAGGAATAATTTTGTCAACATTATATTTTTTGTTTGACATGCTAGAATAAGCGGCGATCTGTCAAAAGTATCGCAACAATTTATTTCCGCATTGTTCTTTAACAACAACTGTATTACATCTGTATGTCCTTTCAATACTGCTAAATGTAATGGCGTATTTTTTTTATTGTCGGCTTTGTTTACACTTGCCTCTTTATCAATTAGCATTTTAGTTAACTCCGGACAATTTGATTCACATGTATGATGTAAAGGTAATCTTCCTTCTGAATCGGCGATGTTAGGATTTGCAGCCTTTTTAAGTAGGCATTCTGCTGCTGTTATGTGTTTCTTTTGACAGGCGATAAGAAGTGGTGTTTTACTATTGTTATCCCGACAATCGACATCTATGCCATTTTTATTTAAAAGCAGTTTAATTATGTCCAGTCCTCCCTCCGATGCTGCTATATGAAGAGGCGTCTTTCCGTTTTTATCAGCCAAGTTTACCTTTGCCTTGAAAGCAAGTAGTAGTTCTGTTATTTTCACATCACCGTTTCTGCAGCTATCATGCAAGGCTGTTTTCAAATCTGTAGTCCTTTGCCTGATTCTAGCTTTATTTCGCAGAAGTATTTGAACTGTTGTAAAGTGACCACACCCACATGCTAAGTCGAGTGGGGTTTTGTTATCCTTATCAGTTTTATCTATAAAAGCATTTTTATCTATCAACAACTTCACAACCTTAGATTTTCCATTGAAAGACGCATGATGTAAAGGTATTTTACCCTCATTGTCATCTTGATTGATAAGTCCTTTATTCAGTTCTATGAAAAATGATACATACTCCTCATAACCTAGTGCAGAAACAACATGAAGAACTGAAGTACCATCGACACTGCTTGTTAGATCTGATGGCTTTAAATGTTTGGAAAGATAATCCTTAAATGCCCTTCGGAATTCAGGGATTTCATTTTGCATATCAGTAAAAACATTTGAAGTAAAACCTACTTTTAAATCCACTAATAGTCTTTCAAAATATGCTTTCTCCAAATGTGACGGGACAAAAATTGTTAGTTCAGGGCATTCAGCATGAAGATTTTCAAACATAATTCTGCTTTTGAGAAATGAGCTTTCACCGTATTTCAACAGTGACCTTATGCAATATTTACTTGTACAGTATGCGACGATATTAAAGATTTTATCACTAATAAATTGCAGTCCGGAATCAGTCTCTGTTGTATATGAACCTTTTAAAGAAATAAAACTAGCAAGTATTTTCGGTTTTAACGGCAATATTGAACATTCGATATCCTTTGAAAGATCAATCATTAATTTATCATCATGACGATAATCCTCTTGAAAAAAATCTCTCTTTATTTCGTTATTTTTTATTACTAGCAGTGCCAGTGCAAAATAATATATTTCTGAACCCTTTCGGAAATTTTCTAATTCTTCATTCACGAATTTATACGGAGTTGTAAAATACTGCAGCATTGGTTCATTCGGAGTGCTTAAAAAACATGCACAGAGTGATGGAAAGAATGGAAAAAGCATTAATACATCATCACTGAGTTGATTTATTTCATCACCACTAATATATGACTTTGCTATCCTTCTTCTTTCCTGTGGAGTTAACTGTAAAGAATTTGAGATTAAACTACGGTTTACAAACGGAATACACACCTGATCTAAATTAATGGAATTGTAAATGTGAGTCTTGCATGTCATTATTAATTTCAAATATACATTTCTTGACATCAGATTTTGAACTAAACTACCTTGACGACTCCACCATATCATGTCATTTTCATTAATAGAGAATTTTCCAAAAACATCATCAAGTATGAATAATTGCCGTTTATCTGCTGATGCATATTTGATAATATCATGTGGATCTGTTAGTATCATAACCTCATATCCCTCTGTTTCTTCCAATTTAAAAGATATATAAAATGCAAGACAGCTCTTTCCACACCCAGATGGTCCCGTGATAATAACACAATGTTCCATTTTAACTGCTTTTAAAATTTCTTTTGATACATTTGTTTCTACAAAATTCTTGATTTTAGCTTTCCCTTGTTCCTTTTCAGAATGCTGAAAGTCTGAAAAAAGAATTACAAATTAAGACTTCACTATTATCCCAGGAGACTATATCGTTCACCTGGATTTAAATTACCATTTAAAAATCATAAAAGGGAATTAAATAACATAATTAAAAACAACGCCTGACATCTGTGCTTTTTATGCTTTTTTTTTCCAATACCATAGTCCATGCTGCTTTATGGTACTGACCCCAGAAAAAATTTTGAAAGGGGACTAACACAATTCTGAGGACTGTTCAACCAGATTTGATCTAAATTATCCCAGTAGTTTCAAAGTTGAATTAAAATTTTTAAAAAGAATTTTGCAGATTTGTCTATTTTTAGTTACACAGTTAAATTGGCTTTATTGGTCAAAGGTCAAGACCCCAAGACAAAATGTTGAAAGGGGCCCCGGGATCACCCAGCGACCATTACATGAAAGTTGGTCTCAACTGCCCTAGTAGTTTCAGAGCAGAGATTTTCAAATATTTTTTGGCTAATTTTTACTATTTTTAGTAACAACATCCATATCGGTCATAGGTCTATACCTCTTGGACACAATTTTGAGATTGAACCACCTAAGGACCATTCCATCAACGTTCGTCTCAATGGCTAAAGTTGTTTCTAAGGAAAAGTGTTTTAAATATTTATTTGGCCGATTTGTATTTATTTTTAGTAACGGCGGCCAGATTTCTAGGATACCCAGACCTCCGGACACTTGTGAAAGGTGACCACACCAGGATAATTCCAACAACGATTGATACCAACTACCATGGTCGTTTCAGAGGAGAAATTTTTAAAATTTTTTTCTGTGGCTATGTTTGTTGGGATTCCTGACTTTCGAAAATGAAACCATTCCAAAGTCTGGTCTCATTTGTCCCAGTTGTAACAGAGAAAAATATTTTTTCGGCAAATTTGCCCATTTTAGTAACGGCAATCATATCTGTTGAAGGTCAGGCCCCCTGGACATATTTTTGAAAGGGGAACACCTAAGGATCATTCAATCAAGTATTGTCTCAATTGTCTCAAAATCAAATGACCATACCATCAAACTTTAGTCTAAATTATTTAAGAGGAGATGTTTAGTTTTTGTTGATTTTTCTATTTATAGTAATAGTGTATCCTAGGATCCTGTAACACTCAACTAGGTTTTATTTTCAATATAATGTAGTATTTGGTGTTAATAAACATAATTAGATTCAGACAATAAATATATAATAAGTTTACCATGTTTACTAAAAGCCCAATTCGAGTTTGGCAACCATGTTTGTTGAACAGCAGAAAAGTAAGTAAAAATATTCAGGCCCTCATAAGTATCGATTCATACAATCAAGTTTGGTATCAATAAAGTTCTTTAATGCACAAGATGTGCACATTTCGTAGATTTATGATTCATCAGTTGTGCTCAAGGCCTGAAATGTTGAAAACCAAAACAACCTTCCAAAAAGCTGAAGAGCAAATTAAACCAGAGGCTCCATGGAGCCTGAATCGCTCACCTGGATTTTAGGTGACAACAACTGACAAACCGCTATAAGGAATTGTTCTACAGTGTCCAGCACTTTTAGATAAGTATGTAAAAAATTCTTCAGGTGTCCAATGTTAAAAAAGTTAAATTGTTAAGCTATGGATTCCGATTTGACATGAAAACATAACTCTTGTAGCAGACATCTATCCAAGGATCTTCATGCAACAAAAATATTTCAATTGGTTTAGTATTTTCTGACAAGAAGACCTTTGTACAAATTTCCTCATAGGGTCCGATGTAAAACTCATCAGGCTGTGGCGACCACCTTGAATTTCAGATTGGCATAAAAATGTTGAGAGGCTCTCAACATCCTGTATCGCTCACCTGGATTTAACTTTTCACCTTGAGCAGGACTAAAAATTTAAGTGTTGCAGTCAATTTGGCTGATTTTTCTATAGGGTTCTATGTTAAACTAAATTCAGCTATGGCAGTCATCTTGGTTGACAGTCCAGGTCAATGGAAACATTCTAAAAGAGTACCATCCAAGGACCATTACTGCTAACTTTTGTTCCAACTGGCTAAGTGGTTTCAGACAGTCAAGAAGATTTTTAAATGAATTTTCCCATAGGGTCCAATATTTAACTAAGTTCGGCAGTGGCAGCCATCTTGGTTAACAATCCTAAGTTGGCTCTGTAGTTTCAGATGAGAAGATTTTTGTGTGAATTTCCCATAGGGTCCTATGAATGATAAACTAAGTTCGGCTGTGGTGGCCATCTTTGATCACAGTCCACGAAATTGGACATATTTCTAAAAGAGTACCTCCTAAGGACCATTGCTGCCAAGTCTGGTTCCAATATGTCAAGTGGTTTCAGACAAGAAGATTTTTCAATGAATTTTCCCATAGGGCCTTATGTTAAACTAAGTTTGGCTGTCGCGGCCACCTTGGTTGACAGTCCGGGTCATCAGACGAAATTCTGAAAGAGGACCATCTAAGGACCATTGCTACCAAGTCTAGTTCTAATTGGCTTAGCGGTTTCAGACAAGATTTTTGAGTGAATTTCCCATAGATTCCTATGTTAAACTAAGTTCGGCTGTGGCGGCCATTTTGGTTCACAGTCCATAAAACCGGACACATTTCTGAAAGAGGATCTCCTAAGGACCATTGCTGCCTAGTCTGGTTCCAATTGGTCAAGTGGTTTCAGACAAGAAGATTTTTCAATGAATTTTCACATAGGGCCCTATGTTAAACTATATTCGGCTATGGTGGCCATCTTAGTTAGCAGTCCGGGTCATCGGACATACTTCTGAAAGAAAACCTCCTAAGGACCATTACTGCCAACTTTGGTTCCAATTGGCCTTGTATTTTCATAGAAGATTTTTGAAATTCATCCCCATTTTTTCCTATTTTTAGTAACAGCAGCCATGTCTGTTGGCAGTCGGGGATGCCGGGCATAATTTTGGAAGGGGGCCAACCAAGAACTATTCCACCAAAGTTTGGTCCCAATTGGCCCAGTGGTTTCAGAAGAAAAGATCCATAAAGGAAGGTTTACGCAGGATGCCATCTTTAAAGGACAAAAACTCCTATAAGGGGTCAATCAATGATTTTGGTCATTTGACTTATTTGTAGATCTTATTTTGTTGAACATTTTTGCTGTTTACAGTTTGTCTTTGTCTATAATAATATTCAAGATAGCAACCGAAAACTGCAAAATTTCCTTAAAATTAACAATTCAGGGGCAATAACCCAACAAAGGGTTGACCGATTCGTCTAAAAATTTCATGGCAGGTAGATCTTGACCTGATGAACATTTTTATCCCGTCAGTTTTGCTGTAAATGCTTTAGTTTTTGAGATATAAGACAAAAGCTGAAGTTAACCCAATGTTCTATTTTTAGCAATGGCGGCCATGTTTGATTAATGATCAAAACCTCGGATAAGATCCTTGAAATAGTTTATGCCGACAGACAACGACGAACGCCAAGTGATGGCATAAGCTCACATGGCCCTTTGGGCCAGGTGAGTTCAAAAACAGAACTATTGTGGAGGTTCATCCAATGCTTGTTCATACATAAAAATATTTCAATTGGCTTGGTAGTTTCTGACAAGAAGACTTTTATACAAATTTCCCATAGCATTCAATGTTAAACTAATTCTGGCTGTGGTGGCCATATTGAATTTCTGATCCGCACAAAACACACATTTTTTGTAGAGGTTCACCCAATGCTTGTTCATACCTAAAAATATTTTAATTGGCTTGGTAGTTTCTGAGAAGAAGACCTTTGTACAAAATTCCCCATAAGCTCCAATGTTATTCTGGCTGTGGTGGCCATCTTGAATTTCCGATCGGCACAAAGAACTTTAGTTTTGTAGACGTTCAACCAAGGATCATTCTTTCAACTAATCAATTTAATTGGCTCAGTAGTTTCTGACAAGAAGAGCTTTAAAGATATGTCAAATCAGAATGAATTATCTGCCCCTGATAGCCATGTTGAATATCATATCGGCACAAAAAACATATACATGTATTTTGTAGTGGTCTATCAAATGATCATTCATACATCAAAAACATTTCAATTGGTTTTGTAGTTTCTGACAAGAAGACTTTTGTACAAAATTCCACATAGGCTTCAATGTTAAACTTAGTCCGGCTGTGGCGGCCATATTTAATTTCCGATTGACACAAAAAACATTAGTTTTGTATAGGTTTATCCAAGGATCATTCATGCAACAATCCAATTCAACTGGCTCGGTAGTTTCTGACAAGAAGAGCTTTAAATATAAGTCAAATCAGAACGAATGAATCATTTGCCCCTGGTAATCATGTTGAATATCCAATCAGCACAAAAAACACAAATTTTGTACAGAACCATCCAATTAACATTCCTGGTAAGTTTGGTTTAATTTGGACTGGTGGTTTCAGAGAAGAAGGTGAAAATGTGAAATGTGGACGGATGAGAGACGACGGATGTAATGTGATGGCAAAAACTCACATCGCCTTTTAGGCCAGCTGAGCTAAAAAGAAGCCAAAATGACCAAAAGGGGTAAAACAAAAACCATCTAAGGACGACTATGCACAAGGTAGATACTCCTTAGTTTTCACAAATTTGACAATTTTGTAACAGTAAATTTGAAATGTCAATTTCTGTCTAGTATCGAAATACTAGCAACTGAACTGGGGATACCCTCGAGGACACTTGGAGTCGACTCAGTGGTAAAAATAAAGTTCTTTGATACAAATTTTGATGCACAAGATGTGCACATTACGTCAATTTACTACTCATCAGTTGTGCTCAAGGCCTAAAATGTTGAAAACCAAAACAACCAACCAAAAAGTTCAAGAGCAAATTGAAAATACTAAAATGACCAACAGAGGTAAAGCCATTTCTTATACATTTCCCGTAATTACTAATATCTTGGATTTCTGATCGCCACCAATGTACACGTAACAATACTTCAACCGTACCTCGTAACTGATCATTCATGGAAGTTTTAAATCTAAGAAAAATGTTGTTTAAGGGAAGATTAGGTCCAATTTATTGAACAATAAGTCCCTCTTGAGAAGAAGTTTTTTTCAAATTTCATTAACTCAACATTTATAAGCTCTTCTAAGAAAATCTCTGCAAGGTTCAGTTAAATTCTGTCCGGAAAAAGGACGTACGATGAACATCAAGTGGTAGAAACTGCTCTTTTGCCAGTTGATTTAAAAAGGGTTATTGGGACTGAAACTGCATTCAATAGGGAAATTTTGTAAACAATTAAGCTAATGCTAGTAATTGGAATCTAAAACCTAACACTTATCTGCGTCATACTGTAAGGGTTGGTTTGAACATTTTATTATAGGGAATACAATACTTCCAATGACGAACTGGAATCAAATTCACTTTCATATACACCGATATGATATCTATAATACTAAATTTACGAATTAGCCGAATAGGCGGCAAAATGCGTGGTTCAAAATAAACGATGTATGGTTCAGATTATAAAGGTTATTATCGGATTTGACAATCTGCATTTATAAATTTAAACTGCAGCTTTGTTTATGTGCAAATGGAATTTGTATGCATTTTTGCAGTATGAATTCTCCCAACATATCCCTTAGAAGGTTCTCGAATGCATCATTTTAACACATTGATTTAAATAAACAAGTATACACATATTTTTAATGTATTTCTGTTTGCAATTACGGAAGAAGAAGAATAAAACAAATTAAAAACATTCTCCTTCGAGTGGGATGTTTCCGCTTCATGTATTCAGGATTATTTTTCTACTATAACGCAATTTCTCCTAACTGTGAAGGTTATGAACTTTGAAGATTATGAAGAAGGAAGGTAAAGGTCAGAGGAATTCCTAACTTGGTTGTTTGGATTGCTCGGATGTTTACCTTGCACAAAGTGATAAAACCAACTATTATCTATTTTTACATTGTCATATGACCTGTCTAAATATATCTCTACCATACCCTAGATAAAAATATTTTTAACAAATGGTCATCTTTATCATTAATGACGAAATTTATCTCGGGCATCTTTGATAATTATAAACGTGGACAACACACGCAGCCACACACTAAAACTGCTTTTTATCGTCTGATTATTGGATATATTTGTGAAATTAAGCTTCGCTAGCCCTGACCATAATGACAATGGAACAATAGGAACAATTATTTTCCAAAAATATGCTCTACCTAACTCACGGCATCTTTTGAAAAATTCATCCGTCACTAAGGAAATGTTTACATCTACAATTTCATTTTCATATATATTCTGAAGGGAAAAGGTAATGCATTATGGAATGTGTATTTAATGAAAGCTTTTCATCAAGTTCCAGTTCAGAATTAATTGTAACAATAAAAATATTGACAATTTATGTGGTTGTGTTTTCGTCATATGGATTTTGATGGAACTTTGAAGTTCCATTTTGGTAATTCTACGTGGCATACAGTCTACTTCATCAGTGGATACATCTTCGGTAGTAACCAACAGCCATATGACAATTGGGTCACGCTGACCTACATTTCACGCTTCATTGAATTCTGTTAAAATTTGCATTAATATCCATTTCTGGAATACTACTGCATATATATACATAAAACTATCAGACGATACCACCTACTTGACAGGAAAGTTTATGGGAAGCCTGCCACAACATCCATATTGAGTTCCTGTTCCATGAATGACATGGCCGCAACAACTTTTTATAGTCAATATGGCCACCACAAAAAAACATTTTTAATGAACCCGCACTCGCGCGGGTTCAATGTCTAGTATGTAGTGAAAAATATGCAAGTATACTTTTTAATGTATTTCGTAGCTCTTACTGAAATGCTAACACCTGAGCTGGTGATATCTTAATGACTGTGGGAACACCAGTAGTGGATTAATCTCAGTGTTAGATATACAGTGTAGTACAATAACATGTCATTTATCATATCCAACACGTCAAAACAGTGACTAATCTTTTTTTTATCATATACGTGTAGTTCTATACAAGAAAAACAAAATTTAATAAGTTAACGAAGAGGTTTGATTATGCATACAAACGCATTTGACAAGTTCTGGAATCAGTGAATAAAAGTATGCTATCAATAATATTATGTAACGTATAAAATTCTTTATAGCCATAAATGTTATCTTCCGGTAAAATTAAGCTTTTAGTTTCAGGTAAATCAATAACAACAAATCCTCTATTGCCAATTTTTATACTTTATAAATTTACAATTTTTATATTCTGGCTAATCAAGAGTGCTCAGGGTATAAAACGATTAAACGGTTGAACAGTACCCCAGAATAAGATAGACTAGATTCAATGCCAAATAGAAAAAAGATGTTTAAATAACAAATAAAAAAATACTGTGGATTCATTTATTTTCGTGGATACCAATTTTCGTAAATAGAGGAAAAAGGCATTTCGTGGGATACCTAAATTCGTGGATTGCTGGCTTCGAAAAAAATATAAAAAGTTGTTGAAATACTTAAATTCATGGCTTGGCACATCAGATATCATGAAAATACTGCGACAAAACGTGCCGATCAGACTTGATATTGTACAGTAAAGTACTGATTTAAAGCGCTCATTAAACAAAAGTCTAACAAACAGATTCTTTAAATTTGTAACGGAACAATTAAAGCTTGTCATGAATTTAACAAGATTAACAAAATCCATAATTATTTACTCATTAGGTTAAACAGGTGTGAAATATATATTGACAAAATTGCAATCACTTAATTGTCACCAAATACCTCGGGGCATATACATACATATTTTTAATCCGATTACGATCAATAATTTCTGCTTTATTATCTTTTGACAAGATGTTTTTACTGTAATTTATGAGAAAGTCTGTATTGTTTAGGTCTACTTAGGATTAAGATTTTTCTTGAATGTTTGAATAAAAAAAACCGGAAGTGAATTAAGCGACAATTTACACAGTTAAAATCTTTTAAAAGAAAATTGTTTGAGCGTTTATATGTTACCTTAAGACAAAATTAGATGAAACACAGTATCCTCTGTGGATATAGCTAACTCATGATATTTCAGAATTCAAGTACATGCTGTAAAACACAATTGTTCAAAACTCCGTGGTTTCAAACTTCAGTGCATTTGAACAAGAGTAAAAATATTATTTTTCGTTGGATATTTAAATTCGTGGTTTACTAGGACCCACGAAAACCACGAAAATTGGTATACAACGAATATTAATGAATCCACAGTACCACACATATACCACAGAAAGTGCCTCTAAAGATACTGCTGAAACCTGAATTGTAGGACACTTTCTAGAATCAAAAACTATTTACATGTACTAAACATGCTAAGGTAATGTTAACATTATAACACTGGAAAAAACAAGAATATACATTATCAGTTATCTACATTAATAGCCGGCATTGCGATTGTACCCCTCCCCCCAAACACTTCTGTGCAGTCCGAGGCTGAAGGCTGTACAGTGGTGCTGAAGGAAGATACAATATCAATACTCATGGCTACGAAAGAAGATAACAGATTTATCCCTGGTTTGGCCTTATAAATTTTCTGTGGTAGAAATATATGTTCGTCGGACGAAAAGCAAAGAAAAATGTGACATCAATTTCATTATGCATTTCATAGATATTAAATATAGACGGGGCATTGGTTTTAACCAATGTCATGTTATCAACAGCCAACTTTTATTATGAGCTGGGGATAAATATACATGTATATATATATAAACATACATATAGGGCAATGATATGTTTTCCGTAAGAAGTGTCCTTTTCCCATATATACTGTAATAATGAAGTATTGGAAATAACAGATTCTTGAATTTTTGTCGAGTTAGAAATTGGATTAATTGCGAAATTTTAAGTGCATATTGAGTTTTCAGCTTTCTCTCTTGAAGAATCCTACACGACTGATAAAGAATGGACCTTGTAATGAAATATTTCACAAAAAATGATTCAGAATTTAAAGAGATAACTTGCGTTTCATCTTTTATCTTTACGATAAACGATATATTAAAGATATTTTTAGGTCTGTATGTTAGCCTGCGTCACCCACCCATCCAAAAGCATAAAAAATATGAGGTACACAATTCAGTGTGTATCAATTAAATATGGAAAAGATATGAAATTTAAAATTTTACTAACTATATTGAATAAACATGTACATGTACTCTAAACATCATGAAGAGAAAACTAGAGGCCCTCAAGAGCCTGTGTCGCTCACCTGTATCTAATGTGATTTTGGAAATTATGTAAAATTATATAATGATTGAGACCAAGATTGGTTTAATTTGACACAGTATTTAAAATTAAAAACAGGTCATCTTAGTGTAGTCTTACAATAGCTACTGAAGACATCTTATCATTATTATTTTTGAATATGTGGTCAAGTTGTGACCATTCAGAATTTTTTTTACAATTTTCTGATAGACTTCTAAGCATCTTGGATGATGGATCGGCAACAAAGTAACAACACTTGGTCAGCAAAGTATCATTCCATTCAGTGGTTCTCTAAATGAAGTCATTTGTATGCATTTCCCATAGGGTCCTATGTTAAACTAAGTTCCCCGCTGGCGGCCATCTTGGATTATGGATCGGCTACAAAGTAACAACACTTGGTCAGCACCTCATAAGGAACATTCATGCCATGTTTGGTTTCATTCCATTCAACGGTTCTCTAAAAGAAGTCATTTGTATGCATTTCCCATTTCCCATAGGGTCCTATGTTAAACTAAGTCCCCCTCTGGTGCCCATCTTGGATGATGGATCGGCTACAAAGTAACAACACTTGGTCAGCACCTCATAAGGAACATTCATGCCAGATTTAGTTTCATTCCATTCAGTGGTTCTCTAAAAGAAGTCATTTGTATGCATTTCCCATAGGGTCCTATGTTAAACTACGTTCCCCGCTGGCGGTCATCTTGGATGATGGATCGGCTACAAAGTAACAACACTTGGTCAGCACCTCATAAGGAACATTCATGCCAGATTTAGTTTCATTCCATTCAGTGGTTCTCTAAAAGAAGTCATTTGTATGCATTTCCCATAGGGTCCTATGTTAAACTAAGTTCCCTGCTGGCGGCCATCTTGGATGATGGATCGGCTACAAAGTAACAACACTTGGTCAGCACCTCATAAGGAACATTCATGCCAGATTTAATTTCATTCCATTCAGTGGTTCTCTAAAAGAAGTCATTTGTATGCATTTCCCATAGGGTCCTATGTTAAACTAATTTCCCCTCTGGCGGCCATCTTGGATGATGGATCGGCTACAAAGTAACAACACTTGGTCAGCACCTCATAAGGAACATTCATGCCATGTTTGGTTTCATTCCATTCAACGGTTCTCTAAAAGAAGTCATTTGTATGCATTTCCCATAGGGTCCTATGTTAAACTAAGTCCCCCTCTGGCGCCCATCTTGGATGATGGATCGGCTACAAAGTAACAACACTTGGTCAGCACCTCATAAGGAACATTCATGCCAGATTTAGTTTCATTCCATTCAGTGGTTCTCTAAAAGAAGTCATTTGTATGCATTTCCCATAGGGTCCTATGTTAAACTAAGTTCCCCGCTGGCGGCCATCTTGGATGATGGATCGGCTACAAAGTAACAACACTTGGTCAGCACCTCATAAGGAACATTCATGCCAGATTTAGTTTCATTCCATTCAGTGGTTCTCTAAAAGAAGTCATTTGTATGCATTTTCCATAGGGTCCTATGTTAAACTAAGTTCCCCGCTGGCGGCCATCTTGGATGATGGATCGGCTACAAAGTAACAACACTTGGTCAGCACCTCATAAGGAACATTCATGCCATGTTTGGTTTCATTCCATTCAGTGGTTTTCTAGAAGAAGTTCAAAATGTAAAATGTTAACGACGACGCCGGACGACGCCGGACGACGGACGCCGGACGCCAAGTGATGAGAAAAGCTCACTTGACCCTTTGGGTCAGGTGAGCTAAAAATAAATAAAAATTGGACAACACACTGGACATCTTTTAAAAACTAAGGTGCTTATCCTCTTAGTTTATGACATGAAAAGTTTCAGAAACTAAAAGAATAACTCACATTACATAACCTAGGTACACTACACAGTGTGAATTGCAAACGAATTTAACATCTTTGAAAAAAAAACCAGAGGCCCATGATCTGTGTTTGTATTGTAAATTGAACAGATGTACCTCCCAATACATTCATTTACAGTTAATTAGGAAATTTAGGAAAAAAACATAGTATGATTCTGGTTTTAAAAGAATTTTCATTTCATCTCATCAAATTAACAAGAGTGTTTGTTTGTTTAGTTAGGGTTTTCAGCACATTTGGCTATTTCGCGGCAGTCAGTTTTCATTGGTGGAGGAAGCCAGAGTACCCTGAGAGAACCACCGACCTTTGGTAGGAAAATTGGTAATCCTTGTCAATTAAGATCGGAATCAAACACACTAAACAAGAATGGACACACTACATGTCTCGCCTGATTATGCACATGGACACAGAATAATGATTATCTGATACCCGACATTTTGCAAGTCAAAGGAAGATGCGTTAAAAGAAATTGAGGTCAAGGTCAAAAGGCAGATGTCATACCGACAAGTATCCACTAATAACTATCTATTGACCAAATATGGTGGGTCTAGATATCAAAGTTGCAGAGAAATGGACCTAATCTTAAAAATGTGACAAAGTAAGTGAAGCATGTAATTGAGGTCAAAGTCCAGGGACATGTGTCAGACTTGCATGTACCCACTAAGAAGTATCTATAGACCAAACACAGATGGGTCTAGGTATTACAGTTGCTGAAAAAAAGACTTAAGAAATTTGGACAAAAGTCACTCAACCATGAAATTGAGGTCAAGGTCCAGCGACAAGTGTCAAACTGGCATGTACCCACCAAGAACTGTCAATAGACCAAATACAGTAGGTATAGGTATTACAGTTGTTGAAATATGGACTTATCAAGAAACTTGGATGAAAATCACTCAACCATGAAATAGAGACCATGTGTCAGACTGGCATGTACCAACCAAGAACTATTAAAAGATTAAATATAGTGGGTCTAGGTATTACAGTTTCTGAGAAATGGACTTAACCACGAAAAAGTGACTAAGTCACTCAAGCATGAAATTGAGGTCAAGTTCCCAAGCCAGGTGTCAGACTAACATGTACCCACTAAGAATTATCTATAGACCAAATATTGTTGGCCTAGGTATTACAGTTGCCAGAGTTATCGAAATTTTTTTTTTTTCTTGTCAGACATTGGGTCTGACAGTCAGCAAGGTCTTGTCAGACCCACAATTTTTTAAAATTTTTTCTAGTTGTGTTAACTTGTACTATTCATGCCATGAAATGCTTGGAAAATATAAACATGTATTTTTCAGCAAGAAATTATACTAGAAGTCCAATTCGGTACAAAATATTTTTGGAAGTAAAGAATGATATTCAGTATAAAAGTATGTTTTTCAGCAAGAAGATCTGCTTATTGAAGTCCAGGAATACTACACTACGGCCCTGTCCTTTTTTTGTTGGAACTTCCTTCTCCGCTGATGTTTCTGTTTTCTTGCATTTATCACCCCGCTTTGCATATGCAGAGAATTTTATTTTCCAACCTCCGGTATCCATTCTATCGTAACTGGTAATTAAGCTCCAAAAAATTATATGGGGAACCAGTTGCCAATTGGAAGGGAGACAACTGAAATGTAAACAAATGATGGGATCGGCTTGTTTTGCCGGATCCGAGCCCCATTTTTTTTTGTCGGACACCAGGACCGGCAGAATTGACAGTTGAGTCGGACCTACTGGAATCTTGTCGGTCGGGACCGACAGGTCCGACGATTTTCAACAACTCCGAGTTGCTGAGAAATGGGTTTAACCACGAAACTTGTACGCAGATTTATGAAGTCAGTGAACCATGAAAATGAGGTCAGGGTCACAAGACAAGTATACTGCAGAAAACCTTATACCATACGCTACCTTGTGGACCATAAATCTTGTAGGTATTACATGTCCAAAGTTATTAAAGTTTCAAAAAAGTTTACCCAACGCCGGAAAGTATTACCTATATCTCACCTCCGCGACTTTCAGTCGCAGGCAAGACAAACATGGAGATTAAGGGATCAGGAACAATTGATATACATGTACATAACCATTTATCATATATACAAAATTTGGCAGACTTGACTACAATGTCTGGTACAGATAAGAATTAAATTCATGTTGACCATACAAATGTGGTGCTGGATATCTACATGCATTATAACATTATATAGCTTAAGTATTTACTGTACCTATCAGAATCTCTGTGACCATTTCCTGATGTAAATCCTGGGTCGGCAATTGTTCACTTGGTAATGTCCCTGTAAACAAATGTTCTTGTTCTGTCAGCTTACTAGGTCATTCTTATTAAACATATGTAGTTCATATTTGAATGCGCTACCTTACTTGAAAAATGCAAACAATACCTGCCAAAGTTTAAGTATTACGTGAAAAGTAAAAATACATTTCTTGTAAAAAAGTAAACCTTTAAGAAAATTATGTAAATCTATCAATGATTGTTTTTGTACTCCTGGTTGGCCTGTTGTATCTGATAACCCTCCCATGTATGGACTCTGTATATATTGTATGTATAGTGTTGTTGTTTTTTTTATGTTTTATAAATATAATCCTTTTAAACACCTGTTACAAATGTACCTTAATAGTTTATAAATTGAATTGTCCTCAGAGGGGGTCAATCAATTGGGCAGTCAAGTGTAAACGAACTCAGCATGTTCGAGTTATTAATTATGTTTGTTTAGTGTTGAAACACCTGCTATGTTTATTAGCCTGATGTAAACTGTCCAATTATCATACATGTAGATAATTGACAAATGATGTCTCTTAGTCACCATTTTAAAAAATTTTCACATTAGTGTCAGACTTTTAAAAAAAAATATTGAAAAATTCTGTTGCTAGAAATATCACCAACTATAAAATTCTGTCGTCAGATTGAATAATAAATGGCATTTTGCAACATTGATGAAGCACAGTGCAGTCCCTGATTCTAAATAAAACTATATGTATCCACTGTAATACACAGTCATGATGTAAATAAAATTATATAATTCACACTTGCATTTCAGTGCCTTTTATCAATGATAACTATAATTAATATCAATGATAACTATAATTAATAACATAAAAACGGCATTTATCACATTGATGATAGGGTCTAAAATGACAGTTTTCCCAAATTCATAAATTATGCAATCCTAATAGTTAATAATAGTCTTACATGTACAAAAAAGGTCTAATTTTTATATGCAGAATTTGATGGTCTTGGTCACAAACCTCATAAAATGATAATTGGCAGAGGTTTTGAAATCAACAAAAACTCATGTAGTAATTTAAATAAGGATCTCAGTAATGCTTATAAGTTATCTACAGAATGGCAATAAAAAAAGTACAGAAGATCAATATGAACGATACTATTTTTGCATGTTACCTCCAGAATAAGAAGCAGATTTTTGTATGTTTTGTTTTCAATAAATGTCAATAAAAGCCTCAAACAAACTGAATAGCTATGATTTTTACTTTTCAGATATGATGTTGCGATGAAGAATAAAGAGTTTGAAGGTAGTGTATATACTTCATGCCTCTCCAATTTACCTGCTGAACACAATGGTTTCTCTTTTGGTTCCTCTAGATCTTCTGACCTTATATTTCCTGCAAATAAACAACTTGTAAATTTATGCAGGACGTTACAGCTAAAAAGCAGCAGAGCAATACAGAAAACTGCACAAGATAATCTACAACTATGTTTTGTGAGAAAACAGAATAAGACGTCATTTAAAAGGACAAATCCAGGAATACATAATATACCAGATCAAATTTGATTTAAATATATATTGCAGTTTTGTTAATTAGTAAGTTTATATTTGCTCTACTTCATATAATTGGTATCTAACAATACATCTGTCTGTTCCTGCTTACTTTAGTCTAGACATATGGAACGACAATTTAATATTTTGGGAATATGTTTGGCAAAAAATGGAATTCGTTTAAAATCCCTAGAATCAAAAAGCTGTAAATGTTGAAAATAGAGTGCAAGCAGAAGAAAAGAAATGCAGTAGTTACATTTTCCAGGATTAGAGATAACTTTATTGTCTCCAATCCTAAATTTTTGTACTTGCTAATCTAAAATTAATTCCGGACAACTTATGATATATATCAATATATTGTATTAAAACTTACATTTAATTTTTACAACAATGGATAAAGATATCTTAACTAATTCTTTTCCAGCTTGTCAATAATACTAATAGGGATTTAAAGTTAAAAGGCAACTTGTGCCAAGGAAGGAAATTTGCAGAAAAACTCATGGCTCTAAAATGTTTTCAACTTCTACCATTTCCAATTTTTTGCCCCTTGAGGCTTGCTACTTCTATATCTGACATGACAAAAGTTAAAAAAAAATATAGCTATGCCATTTTTATTGTATTTATCATGCGACAGCATTTGTAAAAAAAACATTATAAAAATAGGATAAAAAAAAAAAAACCTTTTTGAAATGGGGCATGACCTTTGTCAGGCCCAGTATCTTTAAAATGATAAGACACAAGGAAAACACAGCGATGTTTCCAATTTTCACCAGGGAACATAAAAAAATCAAGAACTATGAACAAAATCACATACAATATTAAACTAGAGGCTCAGAGGGCTAAGCCTGTATCGCTCACCTGGCAGAAAAAGAATTACCCATGGCAGCCATGTTTGTCGCATGATCTGTGACAGAATGAGAAAACTTTGTAAAAAACCTCTCACAGATACTTCTTTTCAAGTTTTGTTTCATTTGGCCGAGCAGTTTCAGGGAAGATTTCTTTAAATCAGCCAATCAGAAACAAGTATTGTCCATGGCAGCCATGCTTGTCGTCCAATCAGGATAAAAAAAAATCATTTCATAAAAGACTTTCCATAGATGCTTCCTGTCTGACAGTTTGGCCGATAGTTTTGGCCAAGTAGTTCCAGAAAAACCTCCCAAGATGTTTCCTGTCAAGTTTCGTTCCATTTGGCCAAGCGACTTCAGAGAATAAGATTGATTTATATCAGCCAATCAAATAAAAGAACTGCCCATGGCGTCCATATATGTAGTCCAATCAAGATGGAATGAGGAAGTTTTATAAAGGACCTCCCATATATGCTTCTTGTCAAGTTTCGTCCATTTGGCCCTGTGGTTTTAGAGGAGAACATTTTTTTATATCAGCCAATTAGAAACAAGAACCACCCATATTTGTTGTCCGACCGAGACAAAATGAGGATATTTTGTAAAGAACCTCCCATAGATGCTCTCCAGCCAGGTTTCATTCCATTTGGCCCAGCAGTTCCAGAGAAAATTTTTTTTAATCAACCAATGAGAAACAAGAATTGCCCATGACGGGCATGTTTGTTGCCCAATCTGGACGAAATGAGGAAGCTTTGTAAACAACCTCCCATATAGTTTCCTGTCAAGTTTAGTTCCATTTCGCCAAGCCATTTCAGAGAAGATTTTTTTATATCAGCCAATCAGAAACGAACTGCCCATTGTGGCCATATTTGTAGTCCGATTGGAACGAATGAGGAAACTTTATAAAGGACCCCCAATATATGTTTCCTGTCAAGTTTTGTTTCACTTGGCCAAGCAAGCAGTTACAGAGGAGAAGATTTTTTAAAACTCAGCCAAAATCAGAAACAACAATTGCGCCTGGAGGCCATGTTTGTTGTCTGATCAAGACGAAATGAGCAAATTTTTATTTGTAGTCAGATCGGAAAGAAATGAGGAAACTTTATAAAGGACACCCCAATATATATTTCCTGTCAAGTTTTGTTCAATTTGGCCAAGCAGTTACAGAGGAGATTTTTGAAAACCAATCAGAAACAACAATTGCCCATGGTGGCCGTGTTTGTTGTCTGATCAAGATGAAATGAGCAAATTTTATAAAGGACCTTACACAGATACTTCCTGCCAAGTTTAATTCCATTTTGACCCAGCGGTTTCAGAGAAGAAGATTAAAATGTGAAAAGTTAACAGATGGACAGACAACAAACACCAAGTGATGACAAAATCTCAAATGGCTTTGGCCAATGAGCTAAAAAGTTACACCAAAATTTAAAAACTCTTATTGACCATATAAAAAATACAAGGGGCCAGATCCCCCAAAATTATTCCCACCTTGTATTATGGGGGACCATTCTTCAAAAAGATAAGGATATGTTGAAGTTGACAATAGAACAAAGTAAATGAGCAGAAACCTTAATGTATACGACAAGTTCATACCATTATAAGATCGCACATAATTGCAGTTGTTTATAAAGCAAGAGAAACTGTGCTTTCCCAGGCTTTCTTCATTTTGGAGATTATTAACTTTAGGGTGTTAAGTAATTATCTAAATGCTAACACCTTACAGCAAGATAAAGACTGTGCCTAATTATCAATTACCACTAACTGTCTCTGCTATATAAATGTAGGAAAAGGGAGTAGAGTTTACAAATATCTGTACTGGAAACAAATTGTTTTGATATCAGAACACAAATTACAAATGTGAAACTTACTTTTGAATAAAGAGTCAAATACAATTTGTATCTCTGGATAACAAAATAGAACAACACCTAGAAAAGAAAACACCAACTTTTTACTTAAATTACATTATATTTATAAACACAAGACGAGTGCTTTCACAAGTTGTAGTTATAAACTTGTAGCATGCTTATATTTCAAGTATTTACACAACAGGCATACCAGGATCACTGTTAACATTGGCGCTGTTATCGAGAAATGAACAAAGCGAGTTTTGCATGCCTGATGCCTGGTGATTACAATAATCTTCATGTTTTTGACTAAACAGTCGAACCTTTTTTATTTACCCGTATATTCTGTTGTTACCTACTGGTTTTGAGGGGGTTTGCATATATATACATGGGTTGAGATCTCACAAAACATGTTTAACCAAGCCACATTTTTGCACCTGTCCTAAGTCAGGAACCTCTAGCCTTTGTTAGTTTTTTTAATTTTGGTTTAAGGGCCAGCTGAAGCCCGCTTCAGGGTGTGGGATTTTCTTCCTGCGTTGAAGACCCATTGGTAGCCTTGAGGTGTTTTCTGCTCTTTGGTCAGGTTGCTGTCTATGACACATTCCCCGTTTCCATTCTCTATTCTATGTAGCAATTTTATGGTTTTATCCAGTAAATTATTTTCTATTCTCCCACTTTTGATGCACAAGATGCATGTATGCATATTTAGCTGATTAACAAGTCACCTGTGCTCAGAAATGGTTGAAAGTTGACAAATTGAGGGTGTAACTGTATGATTTTTAACGGGCGGGGGAACTTGCCTAATATAAATTTGGATGGTTTGGGGTATCCTAATCCATTGGGGTAAAAAACAAAAGAAAAAAATATGACACAAAAAATGAAATCGTTGATCATCATATATGTGTGAATAAAACCAAATGATAACAGTCGCTTCTACATGTATAAAGTGCTCCCTTAAATGTTCTTGGGTGAAGCAAATCTATCATTATGGAGAACTTTTGGGTTTCCTGTGATATTACATGTACACGGTCTTTTCAGACAATTTGGACATTCCCATTCTCTTTAAGATCAGCATGGACTATAATTTTTTATGGCTAAATTTTATTGTCCTTCTGCAAAAGCCTGATAGTTTTACTTTAAATTCTGCAGCCATTATTCTCTAAAGTGCTGTGAATGTGCTTAAAAAGCAAATGTCAGTGATGTCTGTTCTTGGTGTATCAATTTTTTGTTATTTACAACTACTTTTTATCATTAAATACATGAAACAGTCTATGATTAAAAAAATCACTGAACAGTAAAATGGCTAAATAATTGTATACAAAATAAAGAAGAATATTTTAAAAATGAAATAGAATTTTTTTTTAAATGAAAACCAATCAGATATGATATACAGCTGATGTCCTTGAAAATTATTTAAGTGATGAAACACCCAATACCACTATCATCAAACGTAGCTGCAGCCATTGGGTGACCAGATGGATCTCAATCAATACTTTCATTTGTATAGGGTATTGCTGTCATCAACGTTAGAATAAATATTTCAGAAAATGTATTTTCTAAGAACCAACGACATAAGAAGTCGAATACTAGTACATGTAATTCCAGTATTATATTCCTTAGAATCATCTCCCAGTATTCTAAATTTTGCTGAAATTCCTAGCATTAAAAACTATGAAATACTGGAATGAAGAATTAAATATAGGTACTCGAATTGCTAGTATTGTAATTTTTACACTACCGAAATACTAATATTTTAAATTTTTCAACACTAAATTTTCTAGTATTATAATGTATAAAATACTAGCTAATATAGAAAACTAGTATTGTAATAATTTACTGGAACTTCCATTATTAAAACATTTAAAATACTGGAATTACTAGTATTATTATCAATTTGTCAAGACTGGAATTATCAGTATTCACTTCCACAATTATTTAAAAGTTTAAAACACTAGAATTACCAGTATTGTACAATCTACAATACTGGAATTCCAGTAAAGTTAATTTTACAATACCGGGAATACTAGCTATAATATTATAACGGTGAAAATAGTAGAAATCTCAGCATTTTTCATTCCATAATATTTGAACAACTAGTAATGTTTGACAATCATGAATACTGGAATTACCAGTATTATGCCCACAATACTGACACAATAGTCTACTAAAACTGTTATCATGTTACTTTCTTCACTTTATCCGTTTCTGGGCATTATAGTCGATAAAATCTGAATGCCATTTTAACCATTGCTGGAAATATTAACATATATTTGTAATACCTGTCACAATTACAGCAATCACAGCCAAAAAAATCATAATCACCAGTATAGGATAAATTCTTGTTATTTCTGAAAAATAGTAAATTCATTTTACACAATTCCCATCATTATTATTTGATTTATATTTGAATTATAATTATTTATTTATAAAACTTTAACATGAATTCAAAATTGAATACTTTTGAATATTTTTTTTAAGATTTGAAGAAAATGGAATGTTTTTCTTGAAATGTTTTATGCAATAGTAACATAAATAATAATTTTCTTTTTTTTATTATTATCAATAAGTCATACAGTCATACAGAAAACACATTACACATTGATCTTAAGCTAGGTTCACACTGCCGATCAGATCTGACAACTTAATCAAGCCCAATCAAGATTGGGAGACTCGTTGGTTTACCTTGCTTGGCATTGCTTTGACTTTCTACCCGACAATTTTTGACATGTCAAAAAAATTCGAGTAGGGATCTGGTATTCGTCGTATAGCAGTCCAATTGATCGAGAAAGGATCGTGAAGAGATCGAGTTTGGTCGGGATACAAATACATTACCGATCAGTACTCGATCATCTCAACCTTTATTCTACTAATGCCCGTTCGCTTCCCGATGGTCGAGTAGAGATCGAGTATTGGTTGAGTTGGTCTGGGAATCAAATATAATAGTAGTCGCAGTGATCTTGAAGCGATTGGGCATTGGTCATAAATCATAAATGGGTTTTGCCAAATTAGGATCTTAAATTTCTGTATCTTGTATGTCAGATTAATTGTTCATATTTTTCTCGATTACATTCATATTTAAACGTATCAGATATATTGCTGAAAGCGTACCATCTAAGGAGCATTGCTGCCAATTTTTGTTTCAACTGGCCCAGTGCTTTCATAGGAAAATATGACGATGGAAAACAGACACCACGTGGCTCATGTGGTCCTTTGGGCAATGTGATCTAATTAAACTGTTCTATTTCATGCAGAATTTTAAATCAACCATGATTTACTAGACATTTTTTTAGGGCAAAGCTGTTCAGACAACCTTAACATCATTTACCTGCTTTCTTCCTTGTTGGTATTTCAAAAACTGGAATGGTATCTACTTCATTCATCCTGAAAAAAGAGAAAAAACATAAGATATTATAAAATGTCAACAACAGACCAGATCTGTTGTTCAAAATTTAATTTCAAATGACAGGAAAAAGATCAAAATAAAGAAACATATTGTCACATATGAGACTTTCATATAACTTACATATGTAGATATCAGTGATTATGCTCCATTTATGTATACTGATGAATGATACGACAAATTCTGAATGATACATGTGCCATTTTTTCACATTTTCAATATTATGGGATGCTGTCTCATTAACACAAGCCACTTACAAAATGTAACTTTTTATATATAAATCATCAAGCTGAATCAACACACATTTTTATATAACACTCTACAAGATCAACTTTCCATATTTTCCCCATTTCATTCACATTTATGTTTTTTTACTTACTACATATTCAATTTTATCTGCGTTTCCGAATTTTAATTTTTTTTTTGTATTAAAAAAAATTGGAATTGTCCTGGAATTTTGATCGCATCCGTGGAGCTTGTTTCGGGCTTTACTTATTTCAAATCACAATCCTAAAAGCGCTTGCTGTACACTGTATTGAGAGCAAACATTTAAATGACATAGAATAGAAAAACGTCTGCCAAAAGTAAATAATGTCAAAGAAGCAGGCAGTGGAAAGCATCCCCCTATGCTCCAATGCATGAGTTAAGGGTGGTGAATATTTGAGTCTGAAAATATAAAGCTTTTAAATATAAAAAAAATTATTTCCCTACCACCTACCCACATGCTGATAGTATGGGTCAGTAATGCCAAAACAAACAATTTTTTAAGGGTGACCTGCGAAAACTTTGTAAAAACCTCCCACAGATCAGAAACAAGAACTGTCCATGGTGGCCATATTTGTAGTCATATTAGGACAAAAAGAGGAAACTTTGTAAACAACCTCCCATAGATGCTTCATGTCAAGTTACATTCCATTTGGCCAAGCGATTTCAGAGGAGAATATTTTTTTATATCAGCCAATCAGAAACAAGAACTACCCATTATGGCCATATTTGTAGTCTTATCTGAACGAAATGAGGAAACTTTATAAAGGACCCCTCATATATGCTTCCTGTAAAGTTTTGTTCCATTGGGATGGCAGTTTAAGAGGAGAAGATTTTTGAAAACTCAGCTAATCAGAAACAACAATTGCCCATGTCTGAACAGGACGAAATGAGCATTCTTTATAAAGGATCTCCCATAGATGCTTCCTGTCAAGTTTCGTTCCATTTGGCCAAGTAGTTCCACAGAATTTTTTTTTTAATCAACCAATGAGAAACAAGAATTTTCCATAGTGGCCATGTTTATTTCCCGATCAGGACGAAATGAGGAAACTTTGTAAACAACCTCCCATAGATGCTTCTTGTCAAGTTACGTTCCATTTGGCCAAACGATTTCAGAGGAGAAGATTTTTTTTATATCAGCCAATCAGAAACAAGAACTGCCCATTACGGCCATATTTGTAGTCCGATCGGAACGAAATGAGGAAACTTTATAAAGGACCCCCAATATATATGCTTTCTGTCAAGTTTTGTTCCATTTGGCCTAGCAGTTTCAGAGGAGAAGATTTTTGAAAACTCAGCCAATCAGAAACAACAATTTCCCATGGCAGCCATGTTTGTTGTCCGATCGGGACGAAATGAGCAATCTTTAGAAAGGACCTTACATAATTCCATTTGGTCCAGTGGTTTCAGAGGAGAAGATGAAAATGTGAAAAGTTTATGACGGACGACGGACGCCAAATGATGGCAAAAGCTCACATGGCCTTTGGCTAGATGAGCTAAATATACACAAGTAGATTTCTTTCCAAGTATCAAATGTAAATGTGGCATTTAAAATACTCAACATACTGGTAAAGAAATAAACTAATACAACAAAAAGACTATAAATACTGAATTCAAGAAAAAACCAGTTTTTCTTTTTTGTTCGTGAGTTGGAGTTGGCAAGCAAGTAATTCGAAATACATTCGTGTTCCAACCTCTCATATACACAAGTTTATATTGATGACTTACCTCTCATCAAATATTAAGGGACACTTAAATTTCTCTTTCCATTCTGTTGTTAAAACACACTGATACTCTGAAATCATGGTTGAATACTATTATAACACAATCAATGAGGGTTATAGTGAAGGGAAAACGAAAGAAACGATCACACAATTATACGCCCTGTCTGCTTAAATCCATTTTATCGTACAAAGTATTACAGTATAAACCATGATTGTGCTAACAAGTTTTATGCAATTTGTTGCAAATCTATTTTTCTTACTTGTACATGTATACTGAATGCAAAACGTCACTTTATCAGTACAGCATTCAGACATTTGAACCTTATTCGTATGCCTGAAATTAACTTGTATGACTTTGTTTATTTGGATGTATGGTATGTAAAGTTTAACTAAGCTTTCATGTAACCTCTAAAGAGGAATACACCTCTCGTGTCACATATTCTCAGTTGACGATATCATCATCTATCATTTAATTCCTCCCATTGAAAATTCATGAGCCGGACATTGGATACTGGATATGTGATATATGCTTATTCCTACGTTGTTTTCGATATGCATAAAATTTTTGCTTCAAATCGCATTTATAGAGGACCAAACAAGACTAATTTTTGTAAGTATAACTGAAACAAGAGGCTCCCAGGAGCCTTTATAGCTCACCTGGATTCAATTTGCCATTCAATGGCCATAAAAGCAGTATTTGAAAAGCTACCTGGTTGGTTAATTGGGATCAATGGACATTTTTGGCCAGGTTGCACGAAGTTTCTGGTGGGCTTGGGTTGGTGGGGAAAATTTTTCCAGACTTGAAAACTTAGTAACTTAGTAACACAGTACCCATTTTATGTCATCAACTCCTCCTACAGTTTTCAATCCAGATTTATCAAACTTCACAGGAAGATTGTACACATATTGAAGTTGTGCACCTGCTATTATGGAATTGTTTGAATAATTTTTTCCAATTTTTCCAGACTTAGGAACTTAGTAATTTTTTCATTAATGTCTCTTGTTTTGATGTTTTTTTTGTTTTGTTTTTTAATTTTATGTGTTATATGCTTTTAATGCAGTCTTTGTTGTTTGCGTATTGTTGTGGGGTGTGCCACTGTTGGCATTTGTTGTTAACTTTTTTGTATTAATTAATTAAAAACAATAAATGCATTATACAACAACAATCTACAGTTAAAGTACAATGTATCAACATTCCAAATTGATTTCATACAATACCTTTATCTTGAAAGATACTATTAACTTCTCCATGGTTCATAACCCATTCTTTGCAACCTAGCCATTTGTGACTCTGACCCATTTTTTTATATAAGGTCAATTACTAATGCTGCTAAGATTTGTTTGAAGTGGATCACATTCCACAGAAGTAGACTTTATGAATTGAATTTTCCAACACAATCCTATATTAGGCATTGATGACGTCTTGGTCATAGGATCAATGCTGCCAATTTCGACTCCCTATTTCTCAAATAGCATTTCATGTTATCAGACACAATTCTAATAGAAGGCTATCTAAGGATGTTCATGCCATGTCTGGTTTCAATTGGCCAAGTGGTTTCAGATAAGATTTTTAAATGAATTTCCCCATAGGGTCCTATGTTACTAAGATCGGCTGTAGCGGCCATCTTGGTTGGCGGTCAGGGTCATCGGACACATTTATGAAAGAGGATCAAGAGAGGCCCATTGCTACTAAGTCTGGTTCTAAATGGCCTCCCATTGATACCATCTTGCCATGTAGTTTTACAGAATAAGATCTTTAAAATTTATCCCCAATTTTGTTTTTTTTAAGTAATAGCACCCATGTTGATTTTAATTGGCAGATGCCAGACACACTTTTGGAAGGGGGCATCGAGGGACTATTCCACCAAGTTTGGCCCCAACTGGCCAATTTGTTTCAGGGGAGAAGGTCTTTAAAGGAAAGTTAAGAATGACGGACGACAGATGCAAGTCATGGAAATAGCTCAAAATACCTTTTGAGCCAGATGAGCTGAAAAGTAGCTTAAAAAAATATCCCATATCAAAATATTTACATAATACTACTGAACTGGTTTGGAGAATTTGTTTTAACATATTCAATGAAAATTCCTAGTTTTAAATTGTATAAGTAGGACAATTACTTGCCTGACGAAAAAGATTTGTTATTTTTATGACAATATACATGTAAGGTCCCCATTATGATGCATTAATAACAAATTGTCTATTGAAATCATATACATGTAATAATTAATCATTGGAAAAAATGACCCTTTCATATATACCCAATCTTATGATATATTTATTTCTATTATACATATACCTGGAGTAAGTATGTAACCAGTTCCACAAGACTTGATGTAACAGGAACAATCTTCTTTTGAAGGGTTACACAAACAAGGATCTTTGGGTTTTACTATATAATCATAACTTCTTGTATAATCACAACGACACAATCTGTCTGACTTTTCTGTTCCATTATCTGCAATAACTTGCCCTTCTTCATGACAGTAGGATTTCTGAAACCGACACGGATAACTACCATTTGTCCAGAATTTATAGGGTTGATATTTGTCTTCTTCACAAGGTACACGGTATATATCGCCAACAAAATGTATTTTGAATCCTGAAAGAACAATAGTTTACAAGCAGAAACAATAATAATAATAATAATAATCTCCTTTATTTAAACAGGATAACATATTTAGTCAATCAACTAGTTTACAATATGGTCCTGCATTATATACATATTTACAGCATAAAATATAAAAGTTACAAAATATCACTAAAATATATATGATGTTCAACTAACAATACAATGTAAACTACTGACCATGATATTGTCGTAAATACATTGATTTGAATGATTCAATATTTGTACAATTTTTCAAATTTTCATCAAGATCATTCCAAAGATAACTACCAGAGATAACAAAAGATCTTTTATAATACTTTGTTTTTGATTTTGGAACATATAATAAATTACGAGAACTTTGTCTTGTTGATCTAGAGCTAACTTGATGAACATATTTAAAAACATTTAAATAATCTGGAACCATTTGATTTATTGATTTAAAAACAAGAATTGCCTTTCTATAAACAAAATAATCTGGCAATGGCATCCATTTCAACCTGTTAAAAAGTACAACAGAAGGCGTCATAAAATTTTGCTCGTTCAAAATAATTCGAGCCGCCCTTTTTTGTAGTTTATAAACTCTATCAATATTGGAGGCATTTTTGGCACCTGACCAAATAGTACAGCAATAATTAAAATGTGGAAAAATTACAGTGTTATAAACTTTGAGTAATGCTGAACTAGACATAAAATATTTCAAACGTCTCAAAACACCTATTTTCTTAGATATATAGACAATAAACAATAGAAACTTATGCATTGTCAGCTCTCATGATTACCATGATTATGGGATATATAAGTTTGATTTTCATATTTATTTCTTTGATTGACGAGTCAATATGAGGTTTTATGGAGCTGAGGACAGCAATATTGAACCAGGCAATGTCCGTTTTCTTCATACCAAATATGTACTGCACCATGGTTTGATAACAATATTTCTTTGCCACCATTTATGGTAACCATTGGTCAACCAAAAACACCATAACAATTGCATCCGTACATTATACTGGTTCATATCTGATTGGTTCATGCAAAATCAAACCTTAAATTTGATTGGTCGCTGGGATTTCATTTATATCAATCTACACGAGTGCAATAAGATGCACATGACTCATGACTGCAATTAGAGAATTTATGGACTTCAAAAAGCAAAATCTCAATGCAATCCAAAGTAAAATGGGGAATCATGTGATCATTGATTGAACAATAGAAAACTGACATAAATTACACTTTATGTGTAATAAAATGTCTTATCAAAATTTCACTAAATCCTATGTTGGAATCTACATCCCTCCAGTAATATTATGCTTAGGCCGCAAAAACACTCCATAAATATACAGTATATATAAAACTGGGAATTTTCAGAAAAGATCAAATATGAAAACAAACCAGTCTGAAACGCTCTGAAAGCTCCTTAATTTCTGCACCGGTTTAAAATATTATCTCTGAAATTTCCTTAATAAATCCTTTTGTATGTAATTCATTTTAGGTTAAATATACCTGCTGAATCAAACCATGGTTCTTCTCTGCAGAACTCGATAAATCCAGGTTTGTTTTCATCAAATAGGCAATAGTATTGGTCAGTTTTGTTACAGATAAAGTTGGCCCTAGGGTTCCACTGTGGATGAACTGGACACATAAAATCGTGATAATGAGATGACGTCAATAAAGCATAATAAGCTATCTGTGGATAAGAAAATTAAATTTAGCATATATAAATTATAAATTCCTTAATTCCTGAGTAAAGAAAAAGAAGATCTGACAAAATTTTTTCGTTTGATAGTATATGAGATCTTTGATTTTATTTTCGACATCTTTCAACCTGACGGACGAATTTTTGTTTTTGCTGTCTTATATTTCTTAATGTTCAGTCACAAGGATTGTTTATTTATAATTCTTTTTTCATTTTTAGTAGCCAAAAATTTCTTCTTGCAACTCGATATGTCACGGAATAGAAGTTCCACCATGATAATATTTATTTCAAAGATAATTTATTATGTGATAAAAATTCCAATTGGAATTTATTTTATGTGACACATATTCCGAATGCATTATAAATGGACCGATGCATTGGAATTTGTATCACATAAAATTAATTCCAAAAAATAAATTGTAAAAAAAGCTTTTCTGAATGTGGGCCCAATAGGGGATGAATTTTCAAAATGGTGAGTTAATTGTGACCTTAACATTTCTTTCATCTTTAATTTATACACTATATGTAGATGCAAATTAGGGTCATATCCAGCTATCGTGACCTCTAGTAGTACATAGTTGTCAAATAATGGCTGTCGATTTATCAATTCAGATCAATTGGACTTGTTAATTAAATGCCCATAACTCTTTGTTATCGTGTGTTTGACACCATCAAACCCCTCATTGTATTGCTTATTCCTACCTCATTTTCGATATGTACTTTATATCAGTCCAGGGCATAAAATTTTTGCTTCAAATCGCATTTGATTTTTCGTGTTTAACACCTAATAAAAACATATCACGTATGTGTATTTTTGCAATAGGACTCATCTTCGAAAAATAATTTCAACAATTTCTTCTTGATATATAATACCATCCAACCCCACAAAATAAAGTTAATATATGATAGAATATAATCATGAAGACCAATTCATTTCGGGTCCCATTTTTCTTGCTTCAAAATAAGGTTGAAATGTGTTCATTTTACGATTGTTGTGCAATTATTCAAGTTGGCACCCATCCCAATCAGCTTCTACCTTGTCAAAACAAAGTAAATATCGTGCATACGAGTAAACAGAATTAATTATATAATATGTCAAATATTTGCAATATAAAAATAACAAAAACGATAACTTATTAATTTAAAATAAATTAATTAAAAATGTTACTTATCTGACATTTGAAGTTATTATATTTCATCTCTGCATTCAAATTTGTGATCCCCTCTTACACACACACACACACCTCTTTATTAAAATACTGCATTAATTATCAAAAAATTTAGCATTAAAAATGAAATCACACTGTTTTTGGTCAGCAAACGGTTTACCTGTATACATACACTGAACCTGTGTACCTTAATTAAGGGTTGCAACAATAAACATCCAGAGTCAAGGTACTCAATATACACGTCACATTGTTAATTGAAACACACAGATTGTTAATTCTGGAGAACAAATTTCTTTACATGTAAATTTAAAATCAATCAATTTTACCAAAAAAAAGCACTTTTCTTGAGGGCTATTCTGGAAAAAAATGTATGGGGGGGTTGGAAGGCACTTTATATAAAATTGTATGGGTGGTCGGGGGTCTGGAAAAAAATTCTAAAGGAAGCATAAGGAAATTTTATTTTAAATTGTATGGGTAATGGGTGCTGAAAAAAAATGCCTTCCAACCCCCCCATACCATTTTTTCTGGAATAGCCCTGAGGCTTAAAAATAACTTGCACCATAACACTTTATTACATGTAATTATTTACTTTTGCTAGTTTATATAAATTTCATATTATTAATTATTGTCACAATCATATATTTGAATTATAATCAATGTGAAATGTTACTACATATTTCAAATAAAAAGGTTTTAAAAGTGAAGACGAGGAATACGTAGATGCTATAATCAATACAGAGTTATTGGACATGAAAATGACCGAAATAGTTGGATATGTTAGAATTTTAAATGTTAGATATTTTAAAAAAACGTACAGCCCACAGAATGCGAATTTCGAAAGTTGTGAATTTAAGCTTATGACTTCTAAACCCCTTTCAAAACTCCTTTCTACTTTACAAACATCAATTAATGATGGTCTCAAGTGATACTGTGGAAAGGCCTACTCTGACTAAACCAGTGGTGTGAATCAGGTGTGGATTCTAAAAAATTCTGAAGATTTCCAGGAATGTCTCTCTTCTAATGGCTTTTTCTATTGTAATTGCAATAACTTGATTTTTTCTACACTGTATACGACCCTCCCACATGATAAACTAAAAGATGTTTTCACATGCTAATTGAGCAATATTTCTGCAAAGATATGCCTATCTGGTATTAAGTAAGGACAAGGCTTACTTTGTTAAAAAAAAACAGATTCTAACAAAAAGTACTCCGAGACTGGTGTTGTTAACATGCTGGTATTTCACATTGACAAAATCTTTGAGTTTGGAGGAGAGGTTTTTCAACAGACGATCGGCATCCTAATGGGGAAAAACTGTACACCGCTTTTCGTCGACCTGTTCTTGTTTTCATATGAAGCTAAATTTTTAAAGCGGCTACTGAATCGGAAAGAAAAGAAATTAGCCCAGTCCTTTAATTTCAATTTCCGCTATATAAATGAAAGATGTTTGGTCACTTAATAATACTTACCTTAAGGATTACCTACTTTTCATTTATTCCAGTGAACTTAAAATTAAAGAGGCCATAAATTCACTGACTTCTGTTTCATTTCTAGATTTGTAGTTGTACATAAATGATAATGGGCGATTGTAATCAAAACTTTATGGCAAACGTGATGATTTTAATTTTCCGATTGTGAACTTCCCCTTTCTAAGCAGTAAAATATGGGGTGTACTTTTCACAGTTTTGTTTCTGATGCGCACACAACTTTCTTGGCAGGGCGAGAATGCTGGTACATAAACTTCTAAGACCTCGTTTTGTTCAGTCTCCAAAAATTTAATTGTCGTCTGTCGGATCACGAACTGATTGGCCGATACAAAGTTTTCGATCCCACAAATAAGACTAGATATCTTTTTACGAGAGATTTTACGTCCTTCTGCAATTGACACCTCATCGGACTGGACACTTCACTGGCCCTTAAGGGCAATCTGACGGGTGCTGTTAACGGAGCTGAACATGCTTACCCTTCTGAAGCACCTGATGTCACTTCTGGTTTTTACGGCAGTTCACATTGCATGTGCTTTGATTTTTGTCTTGTCTTGTTAAATTTCCTTAGTATACTTTATATTTTATTTCTTTGATGCATTTTTTGTAGTGTTTGTTCCCTTTGTCAGTGGATTTTTCCCCACTTGCAATATGACAGGTGTTGTTCACAGGACAGGACATGCTTACCATTCCGGGGCACCTGATGTCACTCCACGTTATTAATGGGAGTTCACATTGCTATAGTGCTTTAGTTTCTGTGCTGTTTTGTTTAGTTTATTATACGTTTTTTATTCTTTTAGTTATACATGTTTCCTTGTCACGTTTGTGGAGTTTGTTGTGTTGCATTTTCTCCCAACTTTGTCCTTTCCTTGGACTTCAAAATGGACTTTTCCCACTGTTTTGTTGATTTGGTATTCTGTTGCCAATATTTACTTAATGCATTTATTTCTATATAGTATTGTCATACAATATGCAATAAGATTTTAGAATTTTACATCTGATATTTTTGTTAAACAAATAATGCAAAAATTATATTTAATTTTATCGCTTTAATTACACTTACTAAAAGAACAAGTCCACGAAGTATATCAAACAAACTAATCATCTTCTGGAACAAGAGGCTCTCAAGAGCCTGAATCGCTCACCTGGCAAACAATGCACTATAAACTAAATTAATATATTAATGTTTGTTGTAAATTAAACTGAGTATTAAAGGTCACGTAAAATTCTGAAAATACCTTTAAAAGCCTTTCAAGAACCTCTGGAAAGAAATGGGCATGAGTTCTCCCTACGCTTGATTAAGATACAGTCATGGTCAATCTGATGACTCACAATACAAAATACAAGCTTTAATTCATCTTCAAATACAAGTATAAATCTTTTGGTCTATATGTTGTCTTCGTTTTTAAAATGTTTGAAAGAAGTTATATAAAAATTGTGGGTTAAGGCTTTTTATTGTACTTGAAAAGGAAATATTGCAGGAACAATCATGCTAAGTTTCATCCAAATCCCCCCAGTAGTTTCAGAGGAGAAGATGTTTGAAAATTTGTTAACAACGATGATGACAGACACCAAGTGATAGCATATTAAAAGCTCACATATTATGAAGTTTAATCATTGTTATACAACATTCTCATCATCACCATTCACTAAGGATACCATGTTTACTTTAAAAACCAAATATTGTTGAAATCCGAGCAAGTGTAAAAAATGGCGGGAAAATGGCCGTCCAAAACAAACTTTCATCATCACCATTCAACTCGGGATACCATGTTTGCCTTGAAAGTAGCTTTCATCTTCATTTTATTTCTATAATTCAGGAAAAAATAGCAAAAAACAGCATTTTGATCCCTATGTTCTATTTTTAGTAAGGGTGGACATGTTTTTCGACCAATCAAAAATCCAAGAATTCACTTTTTGCAGGATACCCTAAGGAACAATCTTACCAAGTTTCATTTGATTTTGAATAGTAGTTTCAGAGAAGAAGATTTTTGAAATAATAACATAAAAAAAAGCCAAAAATGTCAAAAAGGGCAATAACTCTAACATCAGTTGACATATTTTCACGAAAATAAGCACACAGGTAGCTCTCATCATGCTGAACACTTTCAACCTGCCAGAATTTGCCGTAACCTAATGATTTTTGAGATATTTGCGAAAAACTGTTGTTTGACTCCTATGTTCTATTTTTAGTAACAGTGGCCATGTTTTTCGACCAATCAAAAATCGAAGCATAAACTTTGTGCAGGATACCCTAAGGAACAATCATGCTAAGTTTTATCCAAATACATTCAGTAGTTTCAGAGGAGAAGATTTTTGAAATAATAACATAAAACAAGAAGATTTTTGAAATTTCAGCCAATCAGAACACATTATTGGGCCTGGCAGCCATGTTGAATATTCGATCAGCACCAAAATTACAAATTCTGTAAAGGACCTTCAGAGGAACATTGCTGCCAAGTTTGGTTCCATTTGGTTCAGTGGTTTTTTAGAAGAAGATTGAAATGTGAAAAGTTAATGGACGGACGACGGACGACAGACGACGGACGGACGACGGACGCAAAGTGATGGCAAAAGCTCACCCTGGCTTTTAGCCAGGTGAGCTAAAAAATGTAAAGTAACAGTGAATTTTGAAATTTATAAATTGCTTATGAAACAACAACTCTTCAAATAAAAACTTTGATGTACGCTTGCAAATTAAAAATCCTAAAAAATATTATTGAACACATACAATCAGTACTAAAGAAAAATTAAAAATGATACAATATAATATACTATGTTACAACAAAATGTTCCATTATATGTTTAAAAAACAGATCAACATATTACTTGTCAGGAAATAAAGTTGCAATATGTATGCTATTTTTGAATGCTGCCACAAGAAACCAAAAAATAATGATAAATAATACACAGAAAAGATGTTCAACTGGTCGTTCATAATAAATATGCCGATTTATACCACATAATTCAGTTTGCCTTTTCTTAAACTCATTATTAGATTCTCTAAGTGTTCAAACAATCTTTGCATGTTGAAGCATTTCTTAAACATGGCATAAAAGAATAAACAGAAAAATGCTACAAGAAAGAAAAGAATATGTTTTTTGTTTCGTTGAATACTGTATAATTATTCATTTCTGTTACCTCTACATCAACACTGAGGTTGTGAGTTCGAATCTCACCTGTGGCAGGATGCGTTCGACTGCGATCTAAATTGACAAGGATTGCCAATTTTCCTACCGAAGGTCGTTGGTTCTTTACAGGTACTCCGCCCCCCCCCCCAATAAAAACTAGCCGCCGCAAGATAGCCAAATGTGCTGAAAACGGCGTAAAACCCCAACTAAACTAAACTGTTACCCATGCACATCCGGGTAGGTGAAAGTAGGATTTTGTGCCTGATAATCTTTTTAAAATTGCTTCAAACATAAAATCTCTTGTTCTAGCACTATTGTATTCAATACAAGCAATCCTTCAGATTTTCTTTTTTTAACAATACTGGATTTACTAGCATTTTAAATGCTAAAATTCTGGTTTTTCCAGCATTCTTTATTTTACAATTCTGGTTTTACCAGCATTGTAAATGATACAATTCTGGATTTTCCAGCATTATTTTTTTTACATTCTGGTTTAACAAGCATTGCATATGTTACAATTCTAGTTTTTATAGAATTGTATTTTAATAATTCTGGTTTTTTCCAGTACTGTTTTTTTATACAATTCTGGTTTTACTAGCATTGTAATTGCTACAATTCTGGTATTTCCAGAATTGTAAAAATCTTTTTACAATTCTGGTAAATATATGTATACCAGAATTGTTGACAATTCTGGAATTCCAGAATTGTACCAGGATACAATGCTGGAAATACTAGAATTGTCTTGCACAATTCTGGTATTCTGGAATGAATTTTTCTACCAGCATTGCACAATTCTGGTTGTACCAGAATCTAGTTCTTATTCTTCACTTTATCCGATACCTTTAGATTTTGCCATTAGTGAAGTCATGCAATTCTTGATAATTCGATATATTCATGATATTAGATTAATAAAGCACCAAAAATCCCTTTCTCTGCCACGGTTTAAAATTTTAAACATTCTAGGTTGTTACAAGAAATAAATATCGGTTAATAATATAAAAAACAATTATGTGGTAATACACAAAATGAAAAGTTTTTTTTTCAACTTTACATATTCATATATTTAATTATTTTAACAACCTAACATTTAAATATTTCTTTAAAAATATCTAAAATAAATCTAAAGAAAAAAATAAAAATAAAATAAAATAGAAAAAAATGTCAATATTCAAAACTAGTGAAAAGAGATATCCCGGATTATATTTCAATTCACATTTATGCATTTTTTCTAAAATAATACATTCAAAACAATGCTAAATTAAATAAACATATATTATAATTATAAATTATTTTTGTATTGTTAATTCAAGGAACGAGTTCAATATACATGCATTAACATTTACATAGGCTTTCCAGCGTTCAACGAGAGCTTGCTAGATCACCGGTAGCTACAATATGTAGCTAGTGTTCAACGCGTTGAAAGCTCATGACGTTCGAACAAGCTGACAATAGTTTAAAATGGTCTGTCATTTGGCCATGTCAGGACTGTACTTATGTATGGATTAGGTATTTAAAAGAAACAGCAATTGTATGGTGAAATGCTCTTTATCTTATATCACAACATATGTTATTCCCGAGCTTTACTAGGTTCCAATCAGAAAAATTTTCAAGAAGGTAAATTTTGTGTAGTGCAACTTTGAAATTGTAATTTGTATCTACTATCAAGTGTAACGGTAAGTCTCATAAATTATTTTGTGATATTGCAACAAAGGACATGGTATGCTTTGGTCTGATATTTGGCCCCTGGAATTAAAAAATAACTAGAGGCTCTAAAGAGCCTGTATCGCTCACCTGCACTGAACTTTTCATCTTGAGCAGGACTAAAGATTTGGCTGGTTTTTCTATAGGATTCTATGTTAAACTAAGTTTGGCTTTGGGAGCCAAGATGGTTGACAGTCTAGGTCAATGGACACATTTCTAAAAGAGAACCATCTAAGGACCATTGCTACCAAGTCTAGTTCTAATTGGCTTACTGGTTTCAGACCAGAAGATTTTTTAGTGAATTTCCAATAGGGTCCTATGTTAAACTAGGTTCGGCTGTGTCGGCCATCTTAGTTCAAATTCCACGAAATCAGACAATTCTGAAAGAGGACCTCCTAAGAACCATTGCTGCAAAGTCTGGTTCCAATTGGTCAAGTGGTTTCAGACAAGAAGATTTTTCGATGAATTTTCCCATAGAGCCTTATGTTAAACTAAGTTAGGTTGTGGCAGCCATCTCGGTTGACAGTCCAGGTCATGGGACACAATTCTGAAAGAGGACCATATAAGGACCATTGCTGCAAAGTCTGGTTCCAATTGGTAAAGTGGTTTCAGACAAGAAGATTTTTCAATGAATTTTCCCATAGGGCCCTGTGTTTAACTAAGTTTGGCTGTGGCTGCCATCTTGTTTAACAGTCTGGGTCATCAGACATCATTCTGAAAGAGAACCTTCTAAGAATCATTACTGCCAAATTTGGTTGAAACTGGCCTTGTAGTTTCATAGAAGAAGATTTTTGAAATTCACCCCCCCCCCCCCCTTTTTTTCTATTTTTAGAAACAGCAGCCATGTCAGTTGGAAGTCGGGGATGCCAGATATAAGTTTGGAAAGGGGCCATCCAAGGACCATTCCACCAAAGTTTGGTTCAAATTGGCTCAGTTGTTTCAGGGAAGTTGACGAAAAAGTAAAATTCCCATAGGCTAAATGTTTAACCATAGCGGCCATGTTGGATGGCGTTCGGGGAAACTGAACACAGATTTTAAAAGGGGCTACCCAAGGACCATTCCACCAAAGTTTGGTTCAAATTGGCCTAATGGTCTCAGAGAAGATAACGAAAATGTTAAAATTCCCATAGCGTCCAAGGTTAAACTATGTGCAACCATGGCAGCCATATTGGATGGCGCCCCTGAAAACCAAACACACATTTTAAAGGGGACCATCCAAGGACCATTCCACTTAAGTTTGGTTCAAATTGGTTCAGTGGTTTCAGAGGAGTTGATGAAAAAGTAAAATTCCCATAGGCTCAATGTTAAACTAAGTCCAGCCATGGCAGCCATGTTGGATTGTGTTCGGGGAAACTGAACATATATTTTAAAAGGGGCCACCCAAGGACCATTCCACCAAACTTTTGTTCAAATTGGCCTAATGGTCTCAGAGAAGATAACGAAAATGTCAAAATTCCCATAGGGTCCAAGGTTAAACTATGTCCGACCATGGCAGCCATATTGGATACCGCCCGGGAAAACCGAACACGGTTTTTAAAGTGGACCATCCAAGGACCATTCCACTTAAGTTTGGTTTAAATTGGTTTAGTGGTTTCAGAGGAGTTGACGAAAAAGTAAAATTTCCATAGGCTCAATGTTAAACTAAGTCCAGCCATGGCGGCCATGTTGGATGGCGTTCCGGGAAACCGAACATATATTTTAAAAGGGGCCACCCAAGGACCATTCCACTAAAGTTTGGTTTAAATTGGCCTAATGGTCTGAGAGAAGATAACGAAAATGTTAAAATTCCCATAGGGTCCAAGGTTAAACTATGTGCAACCATGGCAGCCATATTGGATGGCGCCCGGGAAAACCGAACACAATTTTTAAAGGGGACCATCCAAGGACCATTCCACTTAAGTTTGGTTTAAATTGGTTCAGTGGTTTCAGAGGAGTTGATAAAAATGTGAAAAGTTTACGACGACGACATACGACGACGACGACGACGACGACGACGACGACGGACGCAAAGTGATGAGAAAAGCTCACATGGCCTTTTAGGCCAGGTGAGCTAATAAAAAGAACATAAAACAATTAGTTTATCTGCCCCACTGTATGCCTCTATTGAAGAACCCAGTGTAACGCCACCTATCTTGGTACAGGTTGTGGATAAAATGTGTAACCCATACCAAAAATCCCAGTACCGAAAATACCCTTTCTTGAATATAATTACTAATTCAACATTTATAGTTTTCTGTTGTGAAATCAATATAAATGTTTACATAATATTCAACAAAATATTTCTTTATCTTCAATTTTATAAGTTTTTGCCCTGATATATCACGAAAAACATTGTCAAAAGGGGTAAAATGTGTAATTCGAAGAAGTTTTGGTCTTACAATTATGATGTTTACATAACAAGAGTCTCTCAAGAGCCTGAATCGCTCACCTAGCAAACAATGCACTATAAACTAAATCTCATCATCACCATTCACTAAGGATACCATGTTTACTTTAAAAACCAAATATTGTTGAAATCCGAGCAAGTGTAAATAAAATGCTCCGCTGGGCGCAGCTAGATACGACCGCAGATGTCGAACCCTGAATAGTTGGGGCAATTATGAACACAACATTCAAGCTTGATACAATACTGAATTTGGATTGTGAATAAATATTTGACACAGCATAGGTTTCTGACACAGAATGAATGTTATCTAAGAACTTTTTTAATTTACCTATTCAAACCATATCAGTATTATTTGTTTTTATATATAAATCAGAAATAACCAATTTAAAATTTAAAATTGGGCACACATATCAATTTCTTGCTATTGCGCAATACTGTGCAATTGAAGATTTCTTGCTATTGCGCAATACTGTGCAATTGAAAATTTCTTGAAATATTTGACACATAATAGGTTTCTGACACAGAATAACTGAAATCAAAGAACTTAGAATTGGTCATATGATTTGAATCTATATTCAATTTTTTGCTTCTTGTGCAATACAATATGCTGTGGAGAATTGCCCCCCCCCCCAAAAAAAAAAATTATAATTTACCCCTTTTTTTAGCTTTTGTGCAATACACTATGATTTTGCACATTGACCCCCCCCCCCTCCCCAAAAAAAACAAAAAACAATAAAATTTATTGTAACCCCCCCCCTTTTTTTTGCTAAAAAGAATTTGAAATTTTCTTTCTAATTTATGAAATATGAAATGAGAAAAAAATTGCCCCCACTCCAATTTCTCATTTACCCCCCCCCCCCTAAATTTTGTTTTCAACCCCCCCCCCCCCATTTCTTTATACTTTGCAACCATAACAGCCCATTTAAATACACCATAACATATTAAACTAGAAAATGACATAGTCATGGATGGCAAATTTTAAATATACATAATTTAAAAGCAGTTTAGATGAGATAAACAAAAAAGCTTCATCAGCACATTTTATATTGGCAAATTTCCAATGATGTTCATTAAACTAGAGTTATTGGCAAATTTCCAATGGAATTTGTTAATAATAAAGTTTTGATAACAGGGCACACATATCAATTTCTTGCTATTGCACAATACTGTGCAATTGAAAATTTCTTCAAATATTTGACACATAATATGTTTCTGACACAGAATAACTGAAATCAAAGAACTTAGAATTGGTCATATGATTTGAATTTATATTCAATTTTTTGCTTCTTGTGCAATACAATATGCTGTGGAGAATTGCCCCCCCCCCCCCAAAAAAAAAAAATTTACCCCTTTTTTAGCTTTAATTTTGGACCCCGATTTGGACCAACTTGAAAACTGGGCCCATAATAAAAAAACTAAGTAAATGTTTAGATTCAGCATATCAAATAACCCCAAGAACTCAATTTTTGTTAAAATCAAACTAAGTTTAATTTTGGACCCTTTGGACCTTAATGTAGACCAATTTGAAAACGGGACCAAAAATTAAGAATCTAGATGCACGGTTAGATTCAGCATATCAAAGAACCCCGCTAGTTCAATTTTCGATGAAATCAAACAAAGTTTAATTTTGGACCCCGATTTGGACCAACTTGAAAACTGGGCCCATAATAAAAAAACTAAGTACATGTTTAGATTCAGCATATCAAAGAACCCAAAGAATTCAATTTTTGTTAAAATCAAACTAAGTTTAATTTTGGACCCTTTGGACCTTAATGTAGACCAATTTGAAAACACGACCAAAAATTAAGAATCTAAATGCACGGTTAGATTCGGCATATCAAAGAACCCCAATAGTTCAATTTTCGATGAAATCAAACAAAGTTTAATTTTGGACCCTTTTGGCCCCTAATTCCTAAACTGTTGGGACCAAAACTCCAAAAATCAATCCAAACCTTCCTTTTGTGGTCATAAACCTTGTGTTTAAATTTCATAGATTTCTATTTACTTATACTAAAGTTATTGCGCAAAAACCAAGAAAAATGTTTATTTGGGCCCTTTTTTAGCCCCTAATTCCTAAACTGTTGGGACCAAAACTCCCAAAAACAATCCCAACCTTCCTTTTGTGGTCATAAACCTTGTGTTAAAATTTCATAGATTTCTATTTACTTATACTAGAGTTATTGTGCGAAAACCAAGAAAAATGCTTATTGGGCCCTTTTTTGGCCCCTAATTCTTAAACTGTTGGGACCAAAACTCCCAAAATCAATCCCAACCTTCCTTTTGTGGTCATAAACCTTGTGTTTAAATTTCATAGATTTCTATTAACTTATACTAAAGTTATAGTGCGAAAACCAAATGTCTTCGGATGACGACGCTGACGACGACGTCAACGTCATACCAATATACGACCGCAAAAATTTTGCGGTCGTATAAAAATGGCGAGAAAATGGCAGCCATTTTAAAAATGGCCGTCCAAAACAAAAGTTCATCATCACCACTCAACTTGGGATACCATGTTTACCTTGAAAGTAGCTTTCATCTTCATTTTCTTTCTATAATTCAGGAAAAAATAGCAAAAAACAGCATTTGACCCCTTTGTTCTATTTTTAGTAAGGGCGGACATGTTTTTCGACCAATCAAAAATTCAAGCATTAACTTTTTGCAGGATACTCTAAGGAACAATCTTACCAAGTTTCATTTGATTTTGAATAGTAGTTTCAGAGAAGAAGATTTTTGAAATAATAACATAAAACTAGAGGCTCTCAAGAGCCTGTATCGCTCACCTGGATTTAACTTTTCATCTTGAGCAGACCTAAAAATTTAAGTGTTGCAGTCAATTTGGCTGATTTTTCTATAGGATTCTATGTTAAACTAATTTCAGCTGTGGCAGTCATCTTGGTTGACAGTCCAGTTTCTAAAAGAGAACCATCTAAGGACCATTTCTGCTAAGTCTTGTTCCAACTGGCTAAGCAGTTTCAGACTAAAAGATATTAAACAAAGGTCGGTGTGGCAGCAATCTTGGTGAACGGACATATTTCTGAAAGAGGACCTCCTAAGGACCAATGCTGCCAAGTCTGGCTCCAATATGTCAAGTGGTTTCAGACAAAAAGATTTTTCAATGAAATTTTCCATAGGGCCCTATGTTAAACTAAGTTCTGCTGTGGCGGCAATCTTGGTTCACAGTCCACGAAATCAGACACATTTCTAAAAAAGTGACCTCCTTAGGACCAATGCCACGAAGTCCTGCTCCAATATGTCAAGTGGTTTCAGACAAGAAGATTTTTCAATGAATTTTCCATAGGGCCCTATGTTAAACTAAGTTCGGTTGTGCGGCCATCTTGGTTGACAGTCCGGGTCATCGCACAAATTTCTGAAAGAGGACCATCTAAGGACCATTGCTACCAGTCTAATTCTAATTGGCTTAGTTGTTTCAAACGAGAAGATTTTTGAGTGATTTTCCCATAGGGTCCTATGTTAAACTAAGTTCTGCTGTGGCGGCCATCTTGGTTCATAGTCCACGAAATCAGACACATTTCTGAAAAAAGACCTCCTAAGGACCAATGCCACCAAGTCTGGCTCCAATATGTCAAGTGGTTTCAGACAAAAAGATTTTCAATGAATTTTCCTATAGGGCCCTATGTTAAACTAAATTTGGTTGTGGCGGCCATCTTGGTTGACAGTCCGGGTCATTGGACACACCTCTGTAAGAGGACCATCTAAGGACCATTGCTGCCAAGTCTGGTTCCAATTGGTCAAGTGGTTTAAGACGAGAAGATTTTTCAATGAATTTTCCCATAGGGCCCTATGTCAAACTAAGTTCGGCTGTGGCGGCCATCTTGGTTAACAGTCAGGGTCATTGGACATATTTCTGAAAGAGAACCTCCTAAGAACTATTACTGCCAACTTTGGTTGCAACAGGACTTGTAGTTTCATATAAGAAGATTTTTGAAAATCAACCCCCCTTTTTTTCTATTTTTAGTAACAGCAGCCATCTCGGTTGGAAGTCCGGCATGCCAGAAATAATTTTGGAAGGGGGCCACCCAAGGACCATTCCACCAAAGTTTGGTCTCATTTGGCCCAGTGGTTTGAGAGGAAAAGATCTTTAAAGGATAGTTTACGCTGGATGCCGTATTTAAAGGGCAAAAACTCCTATAAGGGGTCAATCAACGATTTTGGTCATGTTGACTTATTTGTAGATCTTACTTTTTTGAACATTTTTGCTGTTTACAATTTGTCTTTATCTATAATAATATTCAAGATAATAACCTAAAACTGCAAAATTTCCTTAAAATTAACAATTCAGGGGCAATAACCCAACAAAGGGTTGACCGATTCGTCTGAAAATTTCATGACAGGTAAATCTTGACCTGATGAACATTTTTACCCCATGTCAGTTTTGCTCTAGTTGCTTTAGTTTTTGAGATACAAGACAAAAACTGCAGTTTACCCCTATATTCTATTTTTAGCCATGTCGGCCATGTTGGTTGGCAGGCGGGGTCATCGGACACATTTTTTAAACTAGATACCCTAATGATGCTTGTGGCCAAGTTTGGTCCAATTTGGCCCAGCAGTTTCAGAGGAGAAGATTTTTCTAAAAGTTAACAGACGACGACGACGGACGACGACGGACGCCAAGTGATGAGAAAAGCTCACTTGACCCTTTGGGTCAGGTGAGCTAAAAAGCCAAAATTTCAAAAAAGAGCAATAACTCTAACATCAGTTGACAGATTTTCACAAAAATCAGCACACAGGTAGCTCTCATCATGCTGAACACTTTCAACCCGCCAGAACTTGCCGTAACCTTATGATTTTTGAGATATTTGGGAAAAACTGTTGTTTGACCCCTATGTTCTATTTGTAGTAACAGTGGCCATGTTTTTCGACGGATCAAAAATCGAAGCAAAAAATTTTTGCAGGATACCCTAAGGAACAATCTTACCAAGTTTCATTTGATTTTGAAAAGTAGTTTCAGAGAAGAAGATTTTTGAAATAATAACATAAAAAAAGCCAAAAGTGTCAAAAAAGGGCAATAACTCTAACATCAGTTGACAGATTTTCAAGAAAATAAGCACACAGGTAGCTCTCATCATGCTGAACACTTTCAACCGGCCAGAATTTGCCGTAACCTAATGATTTTTGAGATTTTTGCGAAAAACTGTTGTTTGACCCCTATGTTCTATTTTTAGTAACAGTGGCCATGTTTTTCGACGGATCAAAAATCGAAGCATAACTGTTTTGCAGGATACCCTAAGGAACAACCATGCTAAGTTTTATCCAAATCCATTCAGTAGTGTCAGAGGAGAAGATGTTTGAAAAATTGTTAACGACAACGCAGACGCAAAGTGATGAGAATAGCTCACATGGCCAGGTGAGCTAAAAAGGACAAATATACCTAAGGAGCAATAAAAAAAAAAACGTAATCCACTGGACAGACACACACCGGGAAGACAAATGAACCACCACAAGCACAACAAATAAAGACAGAAAACTGAACACCAATGAACAACACAACTTCCTATAATAAATTGCTTCGCTGAGCACAGTGGATACGACTGCAGAGGTCCATCCCTGAACAATTGGGGCAAAAATGGACACAATATTCATGCTTAATACAGGTCTGAATTTGGATTGTAATTAATTATTTGAACATAATAGGTTTCTGACACAGAATAACTGTAGTCAAAGAACTTAGAATTGGTCATATGATTTGAATTTATATTCAATTCTTTGCTTTTCGTGCAATACAATATGGTGTTGGGAATTGAACCCCACCCCCATTTTTTTGGCAAAAAAAAAAATATTTGAAGAAATTTTCTTTTTAATTTCTGAAATCTGAAGTGAGAAAAAATTGTCCTCCCCCCCTTAATTTTTTTTCACCCCCCCCCCCTTTCATTTTTTCCAAAAAAAAAGATTCTTTCCCTCAAGATATGGTCATAATCCCTATTCAAATTTCTCATGGAGTTTGCAAACATAATTACCCATTTAAATACATCATAAAAGTATTAAAATAGAAAATTACATATGGCTTAAATTAATATTAATAAATAGTAACTTCTAAAAATAAATTGACAGCTATAAATCACCCACAGACAATCTGCATTTCTTTTTTTTATATACATAATTACAAGCAGTGTAAGGGAGGTAATCGAATCATACACAATATTTTACTTTAAATGTTTTTGGATTACCTCCCTTACACCAAGATAATAACCAACAAGAAAAATGCTTAAAATTAAACTAAGTTTAATTTTGGACCCTTTGGACCTTAATGTAGACCAATTTGAAAACGGGACCAAAAATTAAGAATCTAAATACACAGTTAGATTCGGCATATCAAAGAACCCCAGTAGTTCAATTTTCAATGAAATCAAACAAAGTTTAATTTTGGACCCTTTTGGCCCCTTATTCCTTAACTGTTGGGACCATAACTCCCAAAATCAATCCAAATGTTCCTTTTGTGGTCATAAACCTTGTGTTTAAATTTCATAGATTTCTATTAACTTATACATGTACTAAAGTTATAGTGCGAAAACCAAATGTCTTCGGACGACGACGACAACGACAACGACAACGTCATACCAATATACAACCGCAAAAATTTTGCGGTCGTATAAAAACCAGGAGTGAACCCAGGTGCTCTGGAAGGGTAAGCAGTTCCTGCTCCGTATAAGGCACATATACATGTTAAGAATAGTAAAAATTAAAAAAAAAAATATATTGCTTTAAAATGGAGAAGCACGCTACATTGATTATATTTCTTTACATAAAATAACATACATATATTTATTCATTCAGTTAGTTAATTTTGTTATCCATTTAAATGATATAAACTAGAATATTTACAATATTCATATACATTGTACTATATATGCAATGATAGTGATTTTAATATTGTCACTGTTGGTTCATGCTTTTTATAATTATCATATTTGTCAACAGATAAATTTTATATGAATTATTACAATATAGGAAATTTTAAAAGGGTTGCAGACAAAAATAGTCGCAATGAAACATGCAATTTAATAAAAGCATGCTAAATATTCACGACTGAATAGATGTATAATAATAAGTGACATATAATTATGCACTTAAAGGGATATGATCTCCCTAATTGTCAAAATATTAACATATACCGTTACATAATAAAGATTCTGAAGATATGTGACTTTCCATGCATGAAAATTCAAATATATTTAAAATATGGGATGGCCTCTGATGAGGGTTGCCCTTGAGAAACTGCTAAAATAACCCGAAACATTGAAAATAGCAAACCTACAGTACAATACGCACTGTAAGAGTAAGCCAAAATAGTGTCCTGTGAAATGGTGTCCGCCTGGAGTTTTTCACAGAATTATAATATTAAATAATGTCCATTGCCATGAAATTTTGTTCCTTAAGTGGACAGAATTTACCGCAATAGTTATGAAATAGTGTCCTACCGCAGACAATATTTCATAGCAGTTGATTTATTATTATATTCTGTCCTCCAAGGGAGGTAATACAAAGGTTATCAAAATGTTTTATTATATAATTAATAAAGGTGTATGTGAAATAGATGAAGTAAAACATAAAAACAATGGATGGCAGTGAATACTGACAAATTTACAATTATCTATTATACGTAGTTCCAAGAAATACCCCAAAAAGTTTAATGAGGATGAAAAACTAAATGGAGGCATAATTAACAGTATCTATGAATATTTCTATTGATTTAGTCATGTTCATAATTAAGTTATTGAATGTTCTGATATGTACTTTAGACAATGAAATACTGATTTCCACTTACTGCTCTTCTTTGATTGAAACTTGTAATTGTTAAGTACATGTATATATTTATATTTGGAAATAATGAATTCATGTTTATACCATGCTTCTCAGGTGTCTCTTCATTTTATTTTATCAAATATTTCCTAAACTGCTGATATAAAATGATATCACCTTCAAAATGTACACTAATTTGTTTGTTTGTTAAGTTTAGGTTTTTCGCAGCGGCATGTTTTTATTTGTGGAGAAAGCCGAAGTACCCAGAGAAAACCACAAACCTTCGGTAGGAAAATTGACAATCCTTGTCAATTAAGATCGGAGTCGAACAGACCCCGCCACAGGTGAGATTCGAACTCACAACCTCAGTGTTGACAGGCTAGTGATCATTAGTAGTCATGACGAAATACCTAGACCACTCGCCCACCGAGGCCCCTACACTAATTTGTATGAAACAGATTTAAAATTACTTGATTAGGTACAGGCACAAAAGAATGTCAGAATTATCACATATACTGTTCAAAGACCAAATTTAATGGTAAAAAGTGTCCAGTGATAGCATGGACAATTTTTCATGGCCTTGGACATTTTTTCATAGGTAATGTTGTCCATGGACAGTATTTACTATGAAACATGGGGGACATTATTAAATCCTACATAAGGTCAAAGATACAATCCATACCATAGATGGTTGGATTTATGGTCATTTATACGGTACCTCGAATTACTGGAATCCCCCGTAATTACTGGAATCCTCAGGTAAATACTGGAATCCCCTTCGAAATAACCGAAATCCCCTTTAATATCACTGCAAACCCTTTGAAATCGATAAATAATGTGTGTTTTTATTAAAATATGTTATTTTTGGGTAAATTAATTCAGAAAAATGTGTATTTTAAAGCATTTTTCTATATATCCTTTACACTGTACATAAACAATATGGCGTCTTTTCTATAGTCATAGTCATCATAGTGTTTTTATTCCTTATAGAGAATTATATAACAGTAGTAATCAAACAAACAAACAGTAATTACAAAAATTTTAATTATCTATATTTGTTTCAATATACATTATTGATTGCAATAATCAAAATTACCTTTAAAAATTATTAAGATATTAATGATTATTAAGAAAATTAAAATTAATACTAAAATCAAAACATGAATTACAAAAAAAAACACAAGAAAAACAAAAAAAAAACATAATAACGATGTTTTTACAACTGAGCAGAAATAATCACCATACATCAGACAAGACCGAAAAAATATAAAAGAGCAGTGTATTGGACAAGACAAAATTAATTAAGAACGATGTTTGTACAAATGAGCATAGATAACGACCGTTTATTGGATGAGACTAAAACAATATTTTGGGGGAGTGGGATAAAAACTTGTGTTTTGTACTTACACATCCTAGTTATCAGAAAATTAATTATATTTTTTTCTGCATAATAAATTAATACTGTATTTGCCATGACGTTATACCCGTGTACCAGATGTGATGAGGAGTGTGATGAAGACACCATCCAGTGCAGTTGCTGTGACAAGTGGACACATAGTGCGTGTATACCAATGTCAGGAGAGCAGCTGATGGCGTGGTCTGACGCATCCCTGAGGTTCTTGTGCCCTGAATGCTGCTTCACAGACAACACCTTTGACACTGAGAAGGCTCTGGGAAGGCTGAAGTCGGTGGTTGGTGCTGCACCCAAAGATGTCCGCTTGGTAACCAAGACGGAGAAGTTGCTACTGGAGACTTATGGTGTACGGATACCAGAGGCTACAACCAACCCTTCCGGTGAAGCAGATCAGGAATCGGTAAGTATTCTTCGTCGATACCACCCAGTTGTTTTGGAGGAGAGCTTTCCAGCGAAGACTATAGGAGATGGGAACTGCTTTTACAGAGCCATTTCTTGCGCTTTGACGGGTACAGAGTCGTTCCATCTATTGCTCCGTTTATATACCTTACTAGAGATTCTTAGCTTCCCGATGTGACAATATCGAAGAAGCTTCTGTGGATTCGGAACCTATGCATCATGAGAATGAGAAGGTTACAGCGAACCCAGAGAGTGATTCATGTCCATTCATAGTGTCTGACAGTTTGCACCCTATGTCCAATGGCTGTCCTATAGAGCCACAACCCAACCCAGACACGGTCATAGAACTCATTCGCAACTACTCTTTTACTTTTTGAAAACATTAATTGGATTAAGTTTTATTGCCTTTAATCAATTGACTCGTGGCCTGGATAAAGTTGATTGTCGTTAATGATGATTGACACGTGGCCTGGTCGGGTGCCCTTTTGAACTTTATTATTTTTTTATAATTATAAAAATCATTGTACATTTCTTTATTTCCTAGATCTATTCTTTATATAATAATAAAATTATGATTTACAATTAAAGTTGTTTTACATCTTATTACTGAGATAGTCTATTTATGAACCAACTAAGAGCTTTTCTCATTGCTCTTAGCATGAGGCTGTACCAAGACCAACCAAACATGGGAAGAAATCAAGCCGATAGTAATGGGGGAAATTCTTAAAGTTAAATTCACCCAATGCCAAGAGTTTAGAGATAAACTTCACCAAGCCACAGGATACATTGCACACAATGTCAACGACAACTTTTGGGGAACTGGACCTAGAGGAAAAGGAGACAACGTTTTCGGTTTACTTCTTGCAGCACTTAGAAATGGAACCTTTTGAACTTTATTATTTTTTTTACAATTATAAAAATTATTGTACATTTCTTTATTTCCTAGATCTATTCTTTATATAATAATAAAATTATGATTTACAATTAAAGTTGTTTTACATTATATGTATTTTAATATGAACTAATAGAGACAGTAACAAAAAACATGGCAATTTATTTAAAAAAAAAACAAATTAATAAAAAAATAGACTAAAAAATAGATTTTAGTATTAATTTTAATTTTCTTAATAATCATTAATATCTTAATAATTTTTAAAGGTAATTTTGATTATTGCAATCAATAATGTATATTGAAACAAATATAGATAATTAAAATTTTTGTAATTACTGTTTGTTTGTTTGTTTGATTACTACTGTTATATAATGAGTAACAAAAAAAAAAAAAAACACACAAAGAAAAAAATTCTCTATAAGGAATAAAAACACTATGATGACTATGACTATAGAAAAGACGCCATATTGTTTATGTACAGTGTAAAGGATATATAGAAAAATGCTTTAAAATACACATTTTTCTGAATTAATTTACCCAAAAATAACATATTTTAATAAAAACACACATTATTTATCGATTTCAAAGGGTTTGCAGTGATATTAAAGGGGATTTCGGTTATTTCGAAGGGGATTCCAGTATTTACCTGGGGATTCCAGTAATTACGGGGGATTCCAGTAATTCGTGCCAATCGTGGTACCCGTCATTTATATGAGCATTTGGGTACGGGTACATGTTACACATTTTACCCCAAACCCTTGGTACACAACAGTTTTCTGCATGTGGGGCGTGACTTTTTACCCAATGACACCCCTAATCCCTTTTGGGATTCTGTGTCCGGAGCTATTTTTCTGACTTGGCCGCCCACTGAATCCCTTATCAACCACTAATAACTCTATTCGGGAAAATCAAAAGTGGACCCCCACTCTCATTCCGGCACTCGGAACGGTTTGAATTTCATATGGCAGTCCAAAAACAGGTATGTCTCCATTAGTAGACATATTTTACTTTTCAAAAAGCTTAAAATGATTTAAATCCTTCTCCTATTTCAGCAGTTATGGCTCACGATTACAAGACTCCGCTTCAGATTGACCGGCGGCAGCCATTGTTGTTGTCATTTGAATATCCCTCCCATGATGCACGTTTTTCATTATAGTCTGTTTCATTTTTCCATTTTAACCTCATCAATAGAAACAAGTGAAAGGAACAAGAAGATCCACTTCTATGGGATTTGTTTACTTGTTGGCATTCTAATTACAATTATACCATAGGGAGGGGTAAAAAATGTGTGGGGGGTAAGGGGGGGGGGGGGGCAATGTACATTTGTTTTTTTCATTCTAATGTTAAATGTAAATAGTTATATATGGGATTAAGATTTTCCTATTTAAATTTAATTTAGTATACTTACAATTATACCATGGGGAAGAATAAAAAAGGGGGAAGGGGGTTCAATGTACATTTGTGCATGTAAAAAAAAATATATATGTTTTGTTTGAATATATACACCTGGAAAAAAGTTAAGCACCCCCTATTTGTTTTCCGTTTATTTTTTGCATTTTATTCCAAAATATTATAATTTTAGGTTTCAAATTTTCTTCACAATATTGTTAAAGGGATGAAAGCATTCAGGTATGAAATTCAATTAAAAGTCCGCGAAATCATACTCATGAAAATCTCGACCTCGTCCGTGCAAAACATGCAGTTTGAAATGGCGCATTTTTACTGTATTTAAATCCGATTTTTTTAAATGCAAATTCATTGTACGTAAGCATGGCAAGAAGACGGTTGTCAGAGGCGCTGAAATGGCAGATTATTGGTATGCACTCCACTGGTATGTCGTACAAAGCTATTGGACGTCAGATTGGGTACCACTACACAGTCATCAGCCGATTGGTCAGGAAGCATACAGCGACACAAGATGTTAGAGACCGCCCAAGGACTGGCAGACCTACAGTAACCACAGACAGAGAGAACAGAAGCCTTGGTAGACTGGTACGGCGTAATCCATTTGCCAACAGCACCTACCTGAAACAGCAGTGGTTACCCGGACGACAGATATCGTCAAGAACCGTGAGAAATCGCCTTAGAGATGATGGTCTGAGGTCCAGAAGGGTCATCCGACGTCCCCTGCTGACTGATCGCCACCGCAGAGAGCGACTGAACTGGTGTAGAGCAAGGCAGAATTGGAACCTGAGAAACTGGCGTAAAATCCACTGGTCAGATGAAAGCCGCTTCCTTCTCCACGTCACAGATGGGCGAACGCGTGTATGGAGACGCAGAAACACTGCCTATGCCCAAAGGCACATTTCTGCAACAGTTCCGTTTGGTGGTGGATCCGTTATGGTGTGGGGATGCATCTCACATGATTGCAAGTTGGACCTACTGACCATTCACGGCAATCTCACAGGGGCTCGATACATCCAGGAAGTGCTCAGACCTGCTGTTGTACCTCATTTCGAGAACCATGCATTAGCCTCAAGACCTGTCTTCATGGATGACAACGCCAGACCTCATCGTTCTCGGGAAGTAAGGGCGTATCTGGAGGCAGAGTCCGTGAACACCATACCCGGGCCAGCAAGGAGTCCTGACCTTAACCCAATTGAGCACATATGGGATCAATTGGGTAGGCGTGTCTATGCCATGGAACCTCCAGCACAAAATGTGCAGCAATTAGAGGCTCGGTTACATCAGGAATGGCGACGGATAACGCAGCAGCAGATCAGAAGGCTTACAGGCAGTATGCGTAGGAGGGTTGCAGCAGTTATCCAGGCATATGGCGGATACACCCGATATTGACATTTATCTGTGATACGAATTTTGTTTTGATGATAATTGATCTACTGAAGTGAAAAATGAATTAAATTCAGTGTTTATGAACTCTGTATGACAATACTTGTGAAGGACTGTGATATTGTGAAAAAGTCATATGAATTTCAATGATATCATTTGTTAATAAAATTTTGTTATTTTTTTATGATATTGTTTTATTCTGACACATAATGATCAATATTATCCAAAGTAGTTCACAGAAAGCAAAAAACACATGACAATTTTACATAGTGAAACTTTGAATATAGGTGGGTTAAAAAAATAGGGGGTGCTTAACTTTTTTCCAGGTGTATATATATTTTTTTCAAATTTTGAGTCATTACAAGTTAGCTATGAAGCAACATATCAGATCTGAATTAATAAATTTTTTCTTCTCATAATTTTTTAGATAATTATACAAACTTATAGATCTGTTTTAATAAAAAATCAATATTTATTTTATACATTTGAGAAAGATGGGTTTGGAGTGAAAAAATTAAAAAATTATTAATCTTCAATGAGTGGGACACTACAAATCATGTTGCAGGCCCTAAATGGTCCTGACAAATTAACCAAAGTGTGTAAATCAGACACAACATACAGCTGCCAAATTAGGTTGAGAACATGAAGAAATTAAATAGATGATGCATTCAAGACTGTAATATTCTTGACTTCCCAAATTGCATGCAGTTTTTGAGTTTTTTTTTTAATTTTACTAAAAAAAATATTTCTTTTGATTTTTCTAACTTTTTCATTATTATTTTTTTATTTCATGTGTTTCTATTATGTTATTTATATTCAGTTCTATTTATAATATATGAAAGAAAAGGTGAAATTTTATCATATATTTATTATATGTCTAGGTGATCAATAAAAGTACAGGGACAGAAAACATGTAATAAGAAATAAAATACACATGTATTTATTTACTAATCTGTATTTTGTAGTAAGATAACAGGATACAACAAGAGCAATATCAGACCACTTTGATCAGAAAAAAAAAATGTTCTTTTATATTCAATAATATAAAAAGTTCATTAAGATACAATCCTCCTCATGATTTTAGCAAAAAAAGTGATTTTATTTAATGAAGTAATCCAAATGCAGATGTTAAAAACAACATGCTTTAATCGTGTTTCATAAGAAATTGTTTTTTTTTCCCACAAATATTCCACCTCATGACCATAGCACACAGATGATACATTTGTAAGTCATCCAGATGCACAGGTCACCAAGGGTCAATGCTACAAGACTATATGTTTATAGATCTTCACTTAAAAGAAAAAATGGATATAAAATAGGTAAACCTGGAATGGTCCTAGCATGCTAAGTGCACAAGGACAAATTTAAGTCGTCCAAATGCAGAGATAATCAAGGACATGTGATGAAGGACACTGAATATCCCAAGTGCACAAGGTTACTGAATACATGTATACTTTAAAAAGTTATTGATAACTAGAATTGTGAGCATTTAGGGCCTGCAACATGATTTGTAGTGTCCCACTCATTGAAGATTAATTTCTTAATTTTTTCACTCCAAACCCATCTTTCTCAAATGTATAAAATAAATATTGATTTTTTATTAAAACAGATCTATAAGTTTGTATAATTATCTAAAGAATTATGAGAAGAAAAAATTAATTAATCCAGATCTGATATGTTGCTTCATAGCTAACATGTAATGACTCAAAATTTAAAAAAAATATATATATTCATGGATGGATGAATTATTGTTTAACGTCCAGTGGCAGCCAGGTGCATATCAGGACGATATATATATTCAAACAAAGCATATATTTTTTTTAACATGCACAAATGTACATTGAACCCCCTTCCCCCTTTTTTATTCTTCCCCATTGTATAATTGTAATTAGACTAAATTAAATTTAAATAGGAAAATCTTAATCCCATATATAACCCCTATTTACATTTAACATTAGCCTTAGAATGAAAAAAACAAATGTACATTGCCCCCCCCCCCTTACCCCCCACACATTTTTTACCCCTCCCTATGGTATAATTGTAATTAGAATGCCAACAAGTAAACAAATCCCATAGAAGTGGATCTTCTTGTTCCTTTCACTTGTTTCTATTGATGAGGTTAAAATGGAAAAATGAAACAGACTATAATGAAAAAACGTGCATCATGGGAGGGATACTCAAATGACAACAACAATGGCTGCCGCCGGTCAATCTGAAGCGGAGTCTTGTAATCGTGAGCCATAACTGCTGAAATAGGAGAAGGATTTAAATCATTTTAAGCTTTTTGAAAAGTAAAATATGTCTACTAATGGAGACTTACCTGTTTTTGGACTGCCATATGAAATTCAAACCGTTCCGAGTGCCGGAATGAGAGTGGGGGTCCACTTTTGATTTTCCCGAATAGAGTTATTAGTGGTTGATAAGGGATTCAGTGGGCGGCCAAGTCAGAAAAATAGCTCCGGACACAGAATCCCAAAAGGGATTATGACACCCCATACCACCCAGTCCTACCCAATGCTACCTTTAAAAATCATTTTTAGGCTTTTTATCGTCATATATAGTATGTTATTGACCAATTTTTCACCTTTTTTGCATAAAATTGTCTTTAGTGAACCTTTATTACACGAAATAATCGGAAAACCATTGCGCCGCTTATCAGTATGTTCTTCTTCTTCTTCTTCTATACGTATTTCCGGGTAACACTAAAGACCTGACAAAGACCTGACAAAGACCTGACACGGACCTGACATTTTATGGGTGTCCGTACATAATTTGCTGTAGTTTCTTTAATTGTTGATAGATTTTTTTGAAATAAAATTATCCAAAAACTAGGATAATCAAGCTTTATAATTAATGACTATTTATTCATTTTAAATTATTTTTTTAATTAAGGAAAGCGGACCTGACTGAAGATTTGTGCAATAAATGAAAATTGAGTGGGCAGGCAACGATAATTTACTTTGACTGCTATCTTCAACATTTTAATCCAGATTAAACAAAGAAAAAACAAACCCCAAAAAAAACAAAACAAAAAAAACAAAACAAAAAAAACCAAAAAAGCAGAACATAAAACAAAACAAAACAACAAACAAACAAACAAAACTATATTTCGACAATAAAAAAGTTCTATTTAAGTTTGCGATGTTTAAAATTTTTATTTGAGAAAAATCCATCTAGAATAAAAGAAAATACAACAAATTGAATATGGGCACCCAATAATTTTCAAGTCAAGCCGGGGACGTCCTGAGCAGTCATTCTAATGACATAGGACCAACTACCGAAACTACCTGTCGCACAACTTGTATTAACTATAATTTCAATCTCTGTCAATTATGTCCAATTATTATTTGTTTTAAGGTTAACATAAGTTTCAAGAAAGTTATTTGCCCATTTATCATAAGTTAACCACCATATTGGTGTCGTGATGTTGGGAAGAAGACTGGGGTACCCCTTAAAAGTCAATGTCGCATAGGTAACATCAATGATATAGAGTTAGATTTTCATATGAAAAATATATTTTTCCGACACACATTTGTTGTAATTTGTTTGCGAAATGTATAAATTTCACAAATTAGACCTTCCTTTCATCTTCTATGTAAATACTTTTGTTAAATTATTAAACTATGGATGTCGCCAAAAAGTAGCTAACTTCCATAACGCACTAATAAACCGTGACAAAAATAGCATAGGCAATGATGAATACTTTATTTTTTTAAAAATACTAATTTGTCTAATCATCCTTGATAAGATAAAACTGTACTAGCATGATTATCAATAAACATATTTCAGAAAATGAGAATATAAGACTTTTTTATTTCATGTCTCCTTTAAGAAGCTAACTTCCGTAACAGGGTAATCATGGCATTTCATTTAATGGACAGTATAAATAGCTTTTTTTGATAACAGAGTACCCAATATTCTTTATCGTAAAACATTTGAAAGTTAAGTGATTTTCTTATTAAGCAAGAAATTTTCCGATTTTCTGACGAAATCTAACTTCCGTAACAATCTGACATAAGAACACGTAAGAGGACCATTTTATGAACATTTACGGCAATTTTGTAGTTGTAATCTAATAATTGTATGAAAATAAAACTATTTGAACAGACAATGCTTGGTTTTCCATACCGAGCCTATTGATCGTCTGTTACGGAAGTTATAATTCACGGCCTGAAAAACGTAAACGATATCACTAGATAACTCAATCATTGGCTATTCGTTTCGATTTGGTCCATCTCTTGGTATCCCTGAAATAACTCAGGGAAATATATGATAACAAAAGAATATTTGGGAGAATTTTGATTTTCTAACTTAAGTAACGGATTTATCATTACGTATTTTGCCAATTTTTAGAACATCTGTTCATACAGATTGGTATTGAACATCCATATATGTTCATCTATAACACATAATGCCATCTAAAATTAAAAAATCATAGTCCAGTGCCCTCAAACATCTGGAATGTTCGAAAACGTAACATAATTGTTATGGAAGTTAGTATAACACATAATTGATGAAAATTTGTGCTAACAAGGGTATTTTGGTATTTTAGATAAAACAAAATGAAATTCCTCTCTTATGTTACCAATATAAAACTCTTCCAAGTTTATCAAAGACATATACATACTTAATAGAACCATTTTCAGGATATCTAACTTCCGTAACGGGGTATTTACCTACATACTTTTAAAAGTAATACACTAATCTACTAACATTTTATGTGAGTGAAATTTTATTTTTAAGGAAATAATAGTATAAACTTTTGAAACTAAACAATTTTTAAACGATATCTTAAAGTCAAATTTTGACCAATACACAAACCCCAGTTGGTCCAGTTTCATTAGAATGAGTGCAGGTCTTAATAAAATTATTTGTCAGGCCCATTTTTCTCAATAAAAATTCAAATTTAGCTAAATTTATAATCAAGGATAATAAACCTTAATTATTCTAGTTTTTATAAATTTTTATTTAAAGAAAATCCATCTAGAATTCAAGAAAATAAAAGAAATTGAATATAGGCACCCTACAATTTTTAGGTCCTCGTTAGGCTCGCCAGGTCTTTATAAATTTCTTGGTCAGGTCCGCTTTCCTTAATTAAAAAATAATTTAAAATGAATAGTCATTAATTATAAAGCTTGATTATCCTAGTTTTTGGATAATTTTATTTCAAAAAAATCTATCAACAATTAAAGAAACTACAGCAAATTATGTACGGACACCAATAAAATTTCAGGTCCGTTTCAGGTCTTTGTCCGGTCTTTGTCAGGTCTTTAGTGTTACCCCGTATTTCCTTCCAATCATGGAACACCTCCTCAACGGATATTATCGAGGTGGGGAGTTAATAGTATACAATAAAAGTTTTTCCACAATGACTAAAAAGAATTTTTTTTTCAAATTCACCGTACACGGATAAAATCTAATATATTTAAGGACTGATAAAACAAAAAGATTTTTACGCAATTAAAAGGTAAAAAATATCTGGGCCTTGTCAACATGTATTTTAAGATTACTGTACACAACTAAAATCTAAAAATAATGGGTGCTTTATAAAATGGAAAACAGGACACCAATTCCTCTACCTTTACACATATGAACATGGTGTTTATCTCATATCTTCCCTTATTACACTGATTGTATTATTTATATATTTAGCGAGACAGTTATTATTTTCCTTGTAATTTCCATACACGCTGAGAATGGAGTCCATAACACATGTCCGTAGCTAATCTTTGAATTTTGTCCAATTCGGTCCTATTTTTAAGCTTTGGCAGCAGAAAAAAACTGTCGACAATTAGTCTTATCAGATCCGAATGACCTTTAAATTCTTAGACCAATATCCCAAGCCAATAGCTGATATCACATAACACTTAAGTTTGCTGAATGTTTCCTTTCTCTGCTGGTGTAAGGCAGGACACAGCAGAAGGAAATGGATTAAATCTTCATCCGACGTTCCACAGCATTTACATAATGCCGACTCCCTGCCACCACTAAATTCAGATCTGTGAGATTCAAGTAAATAAGTTCCAGGTAGTAGCCGGACTTTTATCGCTCCCTTTTTAATATCCGAGACGGTTGAAGAAAGGCTGGTCCTTACCGGATGTGCAGATCCAATTCTTAACAAGGTTTTGTTCAAATATGTTAATGAAGACTTTGTTTCTATTTCTTTAATGAGGTTTTAGTCCAATAATCCTGAATTGCGAATTTAACTGTTGCTTTCCATTTTAATTTTGACGGTAAATTTTGACTAAGTGTTGTTATACTAGGCAGATCATATAAAGCTAGCACACCTGTGACCTTACAGAAGAAGCTGAGATGTTTATCAATATTCATGATGATTCGTCTGTCTACTACGCCTTGAATTGTCGAATTGTTACAAGAAAGAACACTGTGCAGAAATGAGAGTTGCCTTTTATGTATTTCTGCCTCAATTGTTAGAGCACCCAACAGCATAAATACCGATCCAGTGGCTGTTCGTGTAGGTAGAGACTGAATATTACGCAATGTTTTTGTGTGGAAGCGGGTCATGATATCAAGTTGGTATTTCCATTCCATATAACTGACGAGGAATGACATAGCTCTGATATATCTTGTAAGATGTCTGTGGGTTTAGTCCATTTGTTCCATGTAGACCAGTATTCATCAGAGAGTATAGGGTTCTTCTCGCAATGCTGATGAGCACATCAACATTAAGATGTTTTCCTTCAATTCTGCTCTTATTAGGCCAAGATGTGTTGTGTCTTCTGATGGATAAACAAGGGTATTGCCTAGTGTCCAGTTTAAGTCGGACTTGTTTATGTTTTTCGGTTTGTTCAGGATGACAGCTTTAGTTTTTGGTAGGATTTATTGTTACTCTAGTCTGTCTGGCATGATGAGTTGCAACAGAAAGCATGCATTGTAATTCCTGATGGCTGCTGCTTAGGAATGTTATGTCGTCCGCACAAGTTGGGCAACCAACATAATTTGTACCAATTTTAAGACCAAGACTGTGCGATTTAAGATCATCAAGCAGATTGTTCACATAGACTTTATATAGAAAAGGTGAAAGAATGCCTCCTTGTCGTACTCTATATGTTAATGAAAATATTTTAAATGTACGATTCAATAATTATTTTTTTTTTTGTATAAATATTTATTTTTAACATATTAGTTTTGTAAAAATAAATTTGTATCAGGATATAGAATGAAGTTTTAATGTAATATTATTTGACTGTGTAAATTTGTTATAAAAGGGGGATAATTTCAAATCAAATCAAATAGTTTATTGATGAAAAACCATATATGTTGGCACTGCATCAAGTACAATATAATATGATACAATACAATACAATAATACAATGGTACATTACATATACTGTGTATAATATATAGGGCATAATGATTTAATTATGCATTACGTATGTTATAATTAGAGTATGTATCTTGGGGACGACCATTGAAGATTGATTGAAAGGGGGTGGCACTTTTGGTCAGACCAGAATATTTATTTTCAAAAACTTTCGTGTTAGAAAATTCATTTTCGTCCGCTAAAGGGTAATATTCTTTTATTTTCTACTATAGAATCTGGAGGCCAGGATATAATCATTTCCTCCAAAAAAAATCCAGGGCTGCATAATTATTTCACAAAATCTGCCCCCCCCATCTTCCACCCTTAGAATCAAATGGTAGTCCCCTAGCTCTGTTGGTAAAAAAATATGAAGCTGCTTTCATAAAATGGATTAAGCTCCATCAAGGGAAGAGCTCATCTGGGGTTGTTTCCCTTCCCCCCTTTTAAAAGCGTTTTTTTAACCTTGATTCAAACCCTTCACAAGGTCCAGGTTTCACCAAGTCCACGAGTAAATTTTATAATTATTCATTCCCTCAAAGGCTTAACCTAGACCCCAACCCTGCACAAGACCCGAGGTTTTCCGGCACCTTGTCCGCGAGTAAAATTTATAATTATTCATTCCCTCAAAGGTTTAACCTAGACTGCAACCCTGCAGAAGGCCCTGGGTTTTCACCTAGTCCGCAAGCAAAATTTATAATTATTCATTCCCTCAAAGGTATAACCTAGACTCAAACCCTGCACAAGGCCCAGTCCGCGGGTAAAATTTATAATTATTCATTCAAACAAGGTTAAATCAAGACTCCAACCCTGCACAAGGCCCGGGGTTTTCACCAAGCCCGCGAGTACAATTTATAATTATTCATTCCCTCAGAGCTTTAACCTAGACTCCAACTCTGCACAAGGCCAGGGATTTTCACCTAGTGAAATGTATTGCTTAAAACTCTAATGAAATGCATAAAACAATGAGTATACACAATACAGAAATACAAGTTATAGGCACCAGCATGGTGATATATTATATGTAACACCCCTCGTGTAAATATAGTAAACATTTTGAAGATATATCTGCGGTCTGAGATTCGGAGTCGAATTTAGTTTTTTGGCAACATACGTATTAGTCCGAGATTGGTCTGACGGCTTTTTTTTGTGATATGCTGGGGCCGTGGGACGTCACAGCGCACTCCATATAGAAAACAATTGCCGACCCAGACTTGGGGTGGCAGTTTTTAGACTCGAAATCGTAATATATCCAATTATAAGTAGATAAATCATGCATCAATCAATTCCTTATTCATTTTTCTCTAAGAATATGTAATTTTATTCTGACCCTGCCTGTCATCCAAGATGGCCGCCAGAGCCGATCATAGCTATAGTTTAACATAAAACCCTACGGAAATTTACTTAAAGATCGTCTTGTCTGAAACCACTAAGCCAATTGGAATATAAGACTTGACAGCAATGGTCCTTAGGTGGTCCTCTTTCAGAAGTATATCTGATGACCCCGCCCGTCATCCAGGATGGCCGCCATAGCCGAACATAGTTTAACATAGGACCCTATGGGAAATTTACTTTAAGAGCTTCTTGTTTGAAATGACTAGGCCAATTGGTACAAAACTTGGCAGCAATAGTCCTTAGTTGGTCCTCTTTCAGAATTGTATCTGATGACCCCGTCCACCATCATAGTGTAACTTGGACCCTATGAGGAATTTACTGAAAGATCTTCTTGTCTGCAAACCGTTTTGCCAATTGGAATAAATTGCTTCGCTGAGCGCAGCTGGATACGACCGCAGAGGTCCAACCCTGAACAGTTGGGGCAAAAATGGACACAATATTCACACTTGATACAGGTCTGAATTTGGATTGTAATTAAATACTTGACACATAATAGGTTTCTGACACAGAATAACTGTAGTCAAAGAACTTAGAATTGGACATATGATTTGAATTTATATTCAATTTTTTGCTTTTTGTGCAATACAATATGCTGTGGCAAATTGACCCCTCCCCCCAAAAAAAATAAAATTTACCCCCTATTTTTGCTTTTTTGCAATACTCTATGCTGTTGCGTACTGACCCCCCCAAAAAAATCATTGTACCCCCCTCCCCACCCTTTGTTTTGCAAAATAAAAATTTTAAGACATTTTCTTTTTAATTTCTGGAATCTGAAATGAGAAAAAATTGCCCCCCCCCCACAATTTCTTATTTACCCCCCTTTCCCTTTTTCCAAAAAAAAAATTCTTTCCCTCAAGATATGGTCATAATCCCTATTCAAATTTCTCATGGAGTTTGCAAACATAATTACCCATTTAAATATATCATAAAAGTCTTAAAATAGAAAATGACATATGGACAAAATTAATATTAATTAATAGTAACTTCTAAAAATAAACTGACAGCTTTAAATCACCCTAAGACAATCTACATTTCTTTACACATAATTTACAAGCAGTGTGAGGGAGGTAATTGAATCATACACAACATTTTACTCTAAATGTGTTTGGATTACCTCCCTTACACCAAGATAGTAACCAAACAAGAAAAATGATTATTGGGCCCTTTTTGGAACCTACCGGTAATTCTTAAACTGTTGGGACCAAAACTCCCAAAATCAATCCCAACCTTCCTTTTGTGGTTATAAACCTTGTGTTTAAATTTCATAGATTTCTATTAACTTATACTAACTAAAGTTATAGTGCGAAAACCAAATGTCATACCAATATACGACCGCAAAAATTTTGCGGTCGTATAAAAACTGGAAAGCAAGGGTCCATAAGTGGTCCTCTTTCAGAATTAATTCCGATGAACCCGCCCACCATCCACGATGGCTGCCAGAGCCGAAAATAGTTTAACTGTACCCTACGGAAAATTTATTGAAAGATCTTCTTGTCTGAAACCATTTGGCCATTTGGAACAAAACTTGGCAGCAATGGTCCTAAGTTTGTCTTCTTTCAGAATTATATCCGATGACCCCGCTCGCCATTGAAAATGGATGCCAGAGCGCAACATAGTTTAACATTGGACCTAATGGGGAAAATCATGGGGGAAAATCACTGAAAGATCTTGTTTGAATCCAGTGTGCCAGTCGGAATTTGAGAGCAATGTTCCATGCTGCCAGTCAAGATGGACATAGTCCAGGTAAGCGATACAGGCTCGTGGGAGCCTCTAGTTATTTTTTTTTTGTGGTAACCGTTTGTTTTGAAAGTTATGAATAAGCATGTAAATTACTACCCATATCGTAGTCGAGCAGTGCAGTTTAAGTTTGGATAGCTTGATTTGTTGTAAGTGCCAGGCCGGCATTGAACTACACGAAATTCATTAACAAAATAGAAAGTGGGAATGGTTGTCTTTTTAAATAAATTGTTCACAAGGGATGTTTTTGGAATAAATTTCATATATAAAGATAACCTGTAATTATGATATTAATTAATATTTAGTTGATTCATCGGCAACTGTAAAATGTTAAAGAATATTGATGTAACGGAACACGCAAGCTAGTGTTTGAACAAAAATAAAGTCGCATATTTCACACGTACGTTGAAAAATTAAATGCGAATAATGGTTCAAAATGTATGCGACTTGAATCATCTGTATTCAACAATAAATGTATCACTGTCCGAGTGCAGTCGGGTTATTGACATAGAACAGTACTGAAAATAATGTGTGTTTCAAGCGATACGTACTGGTCAAGACCCACTCTCTTCAGGTGTATCCAATATCGCCACATTCAATTTAGATTACGAATTTTTAGTTTAAATTTTCACGACAAGTATGGATTTCTGTGAAGTGGAGAATTTTTTTTATTTGAAACCATGAACAAAATTTTTGATTTGCACTTTAAAGTTGGTTAACAGAGCCCCTTGATAAATATGTATAAATGTAAGAGAACTATAGCCTTAATATAACAAAAAGTATTTGCATATTAAAGAATTGACAATTAGATAGTTTAGTCTGATAGCTCTCACGAGATAGTCTACATGTCATTAGGAAGGAAGGAAGAGACACAATGACAGACAGTGAACTTCATCAACTTGTGGAGAAATCCGGTCGGATATGTTTAAACAAAAGCGTAAGTTAAAAATTGACTTAATGTACACCTGTGAGGAGCCAAAAAGTTTTAGTATTAAACATTATTTTCTTATAACCTGATTTTTGGGTTTATATGACTGTAAGAAAGTAATTTATGAAGAAACAATCATATGGTTGTGGACTTCCTTTTTTGCTACGGTTTTTTGAAAGTATCCCATTTTTGATGATTTTCCCATTTTTCACCAATTTTTACCAATTTTTGGGCTATTATCATGAAAAAAATCATCGTTCCACTAGTAAACTTTTCTCATACTTTCCCTAAAGATGAAATGGACCAATCTGAATAAATTTAATTTTAAAAAACTATAGGTAGGTGTTAATATAAGAAAGTTTTATAAAATTTTGTTGGTTTTTTTTTTTCGTGTCAAAATGACCATGCCGTCAATTTAGTAAATTTTTTAGAACAAAGAGCACATAATTTCAACTTCTTTGTTATAAATGATTGAACAAATACATATCAAAGAATTTAAAAAGAAAAAAATGTACATATTTTTGGTAAAATCGTTTCTTTGTTCCCCCCTAACCAGTTTTCTCAACATGTTGGCTGATAAAACTGACCAGAATGGTTATAAAATTTGAAAATTTGAAAATTTTATTACTCAAAAACTACTTATCGTAAGTACATAATTTTTTCACAGAGTTAAGTTGGATTATAATATTTTTTTAATTCATTAATATTTTCCACTTGTATCACATCTTTTGGAAATAATTCCCGAACGCGTTTTCAACGATACTGAAACACCAGAAGAATACATCCTTAAATTTAATACATTGTGTTGAATTCTAAATACGACTCTAGCAATCTTTTCCAAATTCACACTGTTTACTTGCTATTTTCCAAATTTTAAGGACCCCGGGCCCCAGTTACAAATTTGTAGGAACATCACTGGGGTTAAAAATGCTAAAAAAGCATGTTGTGGTCGTATCATGTTTGCGCTTAGCGAAGCCCTTTTTCTTTGTAAATATTCCAGATACTACATATTATAATTACGAGAGTGGTACAGGGTTATTTTGCTGTTTTCGTGTTGGAAGGTCGATCATCATTCGTCGTTTATAGTGTAAAATGAATTTATAATAAATTGCTTTGCTGAGCGCAGCTGGATACGACCGCAGAGCTCCAACCCTGAACAATTGGGGCAAAAATGGACACAATATTCGCACTTGATACAGGTCTGAATTTGGATTGTAATTAAATATTTGACACATAATAGGTTTCTGACACATAATAACTGTAATCAAAGAACTTAGAATTGGTCATATGATTTGAATTTATATTCAATTTTTTGCTTTTTGTGCAATACAATATGCTGTGGCGAATTGCCCCCCCCCCCCCCAAAAAAAAAAAAAAAAAATAGTTTAGCCCTTTTTTTTGCTTTTGTTCAATACACTATGAAGTTGCACATTGACCCCCCCCACCCCCCCCCCCAAAAAAAAAAACCAAAAAACAATAAAAATTATTGTACCCCCCTTTTTTTGCCAAAAAAAATATGTTAAAATTTCTTTTTAATTTCTGAAATCTGAAATGAGAAAAAAATTGCCCCCCCCAATTCCTCATTTACCCCCCCTAAATTTTGTTTTCACCTCCCCCCCCCCATTTCTTTATACATAATTTACGACTTGTAAGGGAGGTAATCGAATCATACACAACATTTTACTTTAAATGTGTTTGGATTACCTCTCTTACACCAAGATAATAACCAAAAATGCTTATTGGGCCCTTTTTTGGCCCCTAATTCTTAAACTGTTGGTACCAAAACTCCCAAAATCAATCCCAACCTTCCTTTTGTGGTCATAAACCTTGTGTTTAAATTTCATAGATTTCTATTAACTTATACTAAAGTTATAGTGCGAAAACCAAATGTCTTCGGACGACGACGACGACGCCAACGTCATACCAATATACGACCGCCAAAATTTTGCGGTCGTATAAAAATGTCAGTTGCAGGTAATTTTGATTAAATTTTCGTTCATCGTGAATGAATTTCCTCGTTTTTATTTCTCGATGACCCGTGTTTATATCCCCCTATACGACACTGGATTGAACAAGAACGTAGAATTGGATTCAACGGCCCATATAGAGAGCAAAATTAGAATACAAAGTTGCCAGAGTCAGTAAACGGGTTGAAAACCAATTAAATTTCCCTCTGCCTATCCCCCTTTTCCTGCAACTCCCACCCCAAGCTGAAGCTTCATTATTAATAGACAGGTTAATTGGTAGATACTTAGTTGTATAGTTATGGTTTTTACAGCTATTACATGTATATGTATAATAACATTTTGAATTCTATTATTTTTAAAACCATTAATTAAAACGGTTACTTTAATAACACATATAACACTTCCATTTTCAATTTTTACCCGATCCCCGATTGCAATAATAAAACTTTTTTTCATACGGGCGGCGATCGTAATAATTAAACCTCGCAATTTTGCGTTCGGTAGAAGAATCGCAATAATAAGTGCACGCGAAAATTTCCGAATTTAGAGTATTTTAAGCCTGAACACCACTGCTGTGTCGTAAATAAACAAAATGTGAACTTAAAATTTGTACATCTTTTGCACGAGAACTAGCATCACAGAAATATTACCTTTATCACAGAAATATAACCTTTCAATCGCTATAACGACTGATGGACTTCACATTCCTTATAGGATATCACCAGATCAGTAGATATACCTTATCACCAGCTAGCATTTAGACACTATTTAAACTGATTAGTATCTTCTTTGTGTATAGATTATGCCGATTGTTTGTTGAAAAATTAGACCGCCAAATTCAACAAATATGTTTTCTATGGGAAAATCTAATATGTCTGTAATTTCATCTTCAGAATACTGTTTGCCAAAAAAACACCTTAAAAAAATCGTGTTCATATGAGAAACATGTGAATTAAGTGTTTTAATGAAGTATTTTAAATGCTCTAAAGGGAACATGACTTAATTTATCATTATCCATTTGATAAACATTTGAATTTGTTATCATAACATAGTTATGGAGCCCATTTAGTCAACTAAACTGCAAAGAAATACTGAAAGTTTTACGAAACCACACCAAAATTGTCAGAACTCAGTTGTTATATCCCAAGCCTTGTTTCAATTAGTCAGTTTTTTTGTCGAGCCTGCGACTTTAGTCCAGATAGCTCGACATAGGGATAGTGATCCGGCGGCGGCGGCGGCGGCGGCGTTAACTGACTTCTTAAAAGCTTTATATTTTAGAAGGTGGAAGACCTGGATACTTTATACTTTGTATATAGATGCCTTATGTTACGACGTTTCCGTCTGTCATATGTACATTGTCCTTGACCTCATTTTCATGGTTCAGTGACTACTTGAAAAAAAGTTAAGATTTTTTGTAATGTTACTTTCTCTCTTATTATGAGTAATACGATAAGTATATTTGGTATATACCTAACTTACAATGTCCTCATCCCCGTCAGACAGTTTTCAATTGACCTCGACCCCATTTCAAGGATCAGTGAATAAGGTTAAGTTTTGGTGGTAAAGTCCATATCTCAGATACTATAAGCAATAGGTCTAGTATATTTGGTGTATGGAAGGATTGTAAGGTGTCCAACTGGCAAGTGTCATCTGACCTTGACCTCATTTTCACGGTTCAGTGGTTATAGTTAAGTTTTTGTGTTTTGGCCTGTTTTTCGAATGCTGTATGCAATAGGTCTACTACATTTGGTGTATGGAAGGATTGCAAGGGGAACATGTCCAACTGGCAGGTGTCATCTGACCTTGACCTCATTTTCATGGTTCAGTTGTTATAGTTAAGTTTTTGTGTTTTGGCCTGTTTTTCGAATACTGTATGCAATAGGTCTACTATATTTGGTGTATGGAAGGATTGTAAGGTGTACATGTCCAACTGGCAGGTGTCATCTGACCTTGACCTCATTTTCATGGTTCAGTGGTTATAGTTAAGTTTTTGTGTTTTGGCCTGTTTTTCGAATACTGTATGCAATATGTCAATTTTAAATCAATTTACTCAAAATGCAGTATTTGACTATCGGGAATATCTCCTAAATTGTAAATTTTTTTAAAACAGGGGCCCGACTTTTGGATATTTATTTCTTTTTTATTTTATTTTGTTGTTGTCTTATTTCATAAATACTTTTAATAAATATTTACTATAACAACGAATATTCTGCGTTTATTATCAATGTGCTATACACTATCCACGTCCTTATACAAAACAAGAGTGGCCACACAAAAATGTCTCGCCTGTCGTGTATTTCTAATGAAAGTAAATGCTATCAGACATATTGCATACAGTATATCATATCATTATTCAGGGAGATTTCAATGCATATACAAAAACAACTCCTGACTTTGGTATTTTGTTATTTTGGATGACTCTCATTTCTGTTACTCGGAAGATCAAAATCATTTTATTGATTCTCCTTCAAGAAACAGTATGGATAAGAAATTGCCCAATAATAGTGGTAAATTACTCTTGAACTTTGTAAAGAAACTGGCCTCCGAATTCTGAATGGTAGAACCATTGGAGATCTTCATGGTAGATATACGTGTTCAACATATAATGGTTGCATTCTTGTCGACTATACACTTGTATCAGCCAATTTATTAAATGGAATTTCAAATTTCGAGGTGAAAGATATAACTACTATATCTGACCATTGTCTCATTAACTGTTCCTTACTTGCGTGTTTTTCTGATAAAGTACCAAGGGAACACCTAAATCCACGACAAGGAAAATTCATTTGGAATAGCCAATCTATTGAAACTATAAAACCAACTTGCAAAGTGCAACCACAAAACGTAAAATTAAGGATTTTTTATTTGATAACTATGACAGTTAAAACTTAATTCCATTTTACAATAAACAGCAATGATGTCAGGAAAATTTGTTAAAAGTATGTAACTTAGTAAAATGCAAAAAACCAATAAGAAAGAATGGTTTACTGATTCTTGCCATGACCTCCGAAATACTCTCAAAAGTTATATTTCCCTTATTAACAAATACCCCAACAATAGGTTATACCACTATAAATATTACCCCTTCCTCTCTAAATACAGAAGGAGGTGCAAAATAGAAGAAAGGAAATATAAAGACAAAATCTGTGACGACATCTATACTAATATGAAGCCAGACCCTAAAACATTTTGGGGCATGATTAATAAATTGGGAAACTGTTCTAAGGAGGACAAAATTTCAAATAAAAATGATTTTATAAACTACATTAAAAAAATCAATAAAAACTCTGAGCATATTCAAAATAATAAGTTCCATGACTCTATAGGTCACAAACTGACTAATTTAATGAACAATTTAGCAAGTCAAGATAATAATAATAATGAACCAATTAATAAACATGAAATAATTACAACTGTTAAAACTTTGAAAAATGGAAAATCAGCAGCCAGTGATTTGATTTCAAGTGAAATGTTAAAATCAGGGTTTCCTGTGCTCTTAGAACCAATTTTGAAACTATTTAATCTAATTTTCAAAGGTGGAAAATTTCCAAGGATAAGGAATTGAAGTTATATTACTCTTATACATATAAAAGGTAACAAGTCTGATTCATCTAATTATAGAGAAATTTCCCTAACCTCTAACTTAGGCAATGTGTCTGTTAATGCTCGCCTCTACGCAGATGATATAATTCTGCTCTCTAGCACTCAAAATGGATTGCAAAACACACTTAATACATTGAACAAATTCTGTTCATCATGGAAGATCCAAGTAAATGAATAAAAATCCATGATAGTAGTTTTTAATTCTAATTGGAAATCGCATTCAAAGAGTTTCAAATTTGGAGATAAATATATTGAAGCAGTCAATAATATTAAATATACTGGCAATTGCAACCTTTGAGCCAAATTATTGATGGAAGGAAGAAAAGCATGGTTTAAAATTAAAAAGAAAAGGTCTTAATAATCCTTGCAGTTTACTTGAAAAATTATATGATACATAAGTAAACCAATCATCCTTTATAGTAGTGGAATATGGGGGGTCGATTGTACTTTCAAAGATTCAGACCCTTTTGAGCACCTGCATATTATTAAAGAAACCCTTGGTGTACATTGTAAGGCAACAAATGCTGCCTGTTTAGCTGAACTTAATAGGCATCCCATGAAAGGTTAAATTTAACTTTCAACAATAAAATTCTGGGAGCACATTTCAAACACAAATAATACGCTAATATTGACCAAAATAATAAATGGAATTCCACAGTTCAATACTGTGTAAGAGAACTTGGGTTTGGATATTTGATTTCTGACACACTTAACATAAAAACAAAAATAGCAGCTATACAACAAAGAATAAATGATCAAGCTTTACAAAATCAACACAGTGTTATAATCAGAAATAATAAATTAGATTTCTTTCATAAAGTTTACAAATTTAATAAGAGACCTCCATATGTTGATTCTTGCTAATTTTTAGCTGAAAGATCCTTATTATGTAAATTTAGAATTAGTGCACATTCCCTAGAGATTGAAAAGGACGTTATAGGAATATCACTAGAACAAGTCGTTTTTGCACCTTGTGTAATACAGGACAAATGAGATCCATTTCTTTCTGTACTGTCCAAACTACAATATATTTCGGAGTGAATTAAATAAAAAATTAAAATATTGCACTGAAAATGTAGATTAAATAACAGAGCGTAACTTAGGTATCCTTTTGAATAGCAGCTCTTCAATTACACTTAAATCTTTTGTTAATTATATAAAGAAATGTAAACTTTATAAACAAAATGCTAGTACTTAGATTATATAAAAAACATGACTCCTGACAATAATGCTTTAATAATGAACGATTGCCACCGCTGCTTCATTACAACCTATTATTTTCTTCATATTATATATTATTGTTTATTTATTTTAAATGTGTTAGAACAAATAATTATATGAATCTCCAATGCAATTCCTTTAGAAATCCGTATCAGCCCCCATATCGGACCAGAGTAATAAAAAGTACAAAGACTAGTATACATGTACTGAGTTAAATCAAGTTTTCAGCTCTTTCATATGAAAGAAAAATCAGTGATCTTCCCCTCGTTGGGTTAGCCAATCAGATCTATAGTTATTCTTATTCCAAATGAATAAATATTTTATGGGTCTAGAAATAATGAAATCGTGTTAATTGAGTCAAGTTTTGGGGAAATGAAGAAAGTGCTAAAATAAAGAGTCCAAACCCGATCCCTTGCGGGATTGGAAGACATTTACTAGGTTTCAATTTTCTAAATCAATCAACGTACTTGATTCCTCTTTAGTCGGTATTATCTTCCAATCAGGTAGAAGATAGCATTCATTACGCTGACTGTCCACCATTCAACTCTTAATACGGTCTCCTCGGAGACGGTAATCAGCCCTCTCGTGCTCCCGTAATACCTCCCACTTCCAGTGCAACGTAAACAAAGAAAATGGGAGACTTGTTTAAAAATTGTTCATTAACACTATCAAAAGGTAGCCTACAAATTTTTTCATATAGTTTGCCACAATTTAAAAAATTTCATACAGCGGCTAAAATTTGTATTTCTCTGCCATTTTCCATATTATTAGCTCACCTGGCATGAGACCATTTGAGCTTTTGTCATCACTTGTTCCATTAACGTTTCACATTTTATTCTTATCCTCTGAAACCACTGGGCCAAAATGGAATTACGTGTGTAAATTTGGCAGGAAACATCTATGTAAGGTCCTTTATAAAGTTTGCTCATTTCGTCCCGATCGGACATCAAACATGGCCGCCATGAGCAATTGTTGTTACTGATTGGCTGATTTTTCAAAAATCTTCTCCTCTGAAACTGCTGGCCCAAATGGAACAAAAATTGACAAGAAGCATATATGGGAGGTCCTTTATTTTTCCTCATTTCTTCCTTATCGGGCTACAAATATAGTCGCCATGATCAGTTATTTTTTCTGATTGGTTGATATAAAAAAAAATTCTCCTCTGAAAACACTTGGCCAAATAGAACGAAACCTGACAGGAAGGATCTATGGGGGTCTCTTTACAAAATTTCATCATTTCGTCCCGATCGGGAAAAAACATTGGTTGATTAAAAAAAATGTTTTCTCTGGAACTGCTGGGAAAATGGAACGAAAGTTAACAGGAAGCATCTATTGGATGTTCTTTACAAAATTTCCTTATTTCATCCCGATCAGACAACATATATAGCCACCATTGGTAGTTCTTGTTTCTGATTGGCTTAAATAAAAAATATCTTCTAGTCTGAAATCGCTTGGCCAAATGGAACAAAACTTGACAGGAAGCATATATGGAAGGTCCTTTATTAAGTTTCCTCATGTCCCTATCGAAATGCAAATATGGCCGCCATTGGCAGTTCTTTATTCTGATTGGCTGATCTTTAAAAAAATCTTCTTCTCTGAAGTCGCTTGGCCAAATGGAACGAAACTTGACAGAGAGCATCTATGGGAGATTCGATTCAAAGTTACATCATTTTGTCCCGTTCAGGCAACACACTCGGTCGTCATGGGCAGTTCTTGTCTTTCATCGGTTGATAATCTTCTCTGAAACCGCTTAGGCAAATGGAACGAGACTTGACAGGAAGTATCTGTTGGAGGTTTTTAACAAAGTTTCCTCATTTTGTCCAGATCAAGCGACAAACACGACCGCCTTGGTTAATTCTTGCATTGTTTCTGATTGGTTGATTTAAAAAATAAATATTCTCCTAAACTGCTTGGCCAAATCATATGGAAATAGAGCCAAACTTGGCAGAAAGTGTCTATGGCATATAACAAAAATCTACAGAATCGCAAAATTGCTGGAAACCAAAAAACATGACCTGAATGTTCCTCATAAGGTGCTGACGTAGTGCTGTTACTTTGGTGCCAATCCCTAATTCAAAATGGCCTTCAGCAGAGGACTTAGGTTAATATAAGACCCTATGGGAAATACTTGCAAAAATCTTCTGGAGAACCGCCAAATTTTAGAATATGCTAACCTGTAAGTAGAAGGTCCTTGATGAAGAAAAATTTGGTTCCTACAAGGATTACCACACTAAAGATAGGAAGAAGTGAAGTCTCTATTTTAGGTACATCATGTGTGAGTGACAGCAAACCGGGTTTTCCTTCTATTTCATTTTTACTGAGTAACTTTTCTCCAACAAAGAAGTCACGGGTCAAGGTCAGATGTCAACATCTTTAGTACACGACACATCATCTTGAGGTACATTACACATCAAAGATATAGGTTTTAATACAAGAAGTTACAGACTGGACATGATTAGCAATTTATTGACCTTGAGGTCAAAGTTCAAGGTCAACATCCTTAATATGCGACACATCATCTTGAGAAAACCTACGTACACAACAATTATCCAAGGCCTAGGTCTTAAGGCAAAGAAGTTACAAAAATGACCAATTTATTGACCTTGAGGTCAACGGTCAAGGTCAACATCCTTGTAATGTGAAACATCGTCTCGGGGTAACCTACCTACACACCAAAGATCCAAAGCCTAGGTCTTTAGACAAAAAAGTTACAAAAATGACCTATTTATTGACCTTGAGGTCAACGGTCAAGGTCAATATTCTTGGTACAGGACACATCATCTTGACATAACCTACCAACACACCACAAATCCAAAGCCTAGGTCTTTAGACAAAAATGTTACAGGCCGGACAAGAAGATGATCTAAAATGACCTACTTATTCACCATAAGGTCAAGGGTCAAGGTCATAGGTCAACATTTTTGAAACATGACATATCGTCTTGAGGTGAAATATCCACATACCATAGATCTAAGGTCTAGGTCTTAAGACAAGAAAGTTATAGGCCGGACACGATTGGCAACCGCCCGCCCGCCCGCATTCACAAATTCAATAACCGGATTTTTCCAGAGGAAAACCCGGTTAAAAATGGCTTTCGTGCCAGGTGAGCGATACAGGCTGAGCCCTCTGAGCCTCTAGTTTATGTAGTTGTGTACAAGTTGCGATTTTGTACAGGTTACAAAATAATTGTACAGGTTGTAACTTGTATGACACTAAAATACATACAATTATAACCTGTACAAAAATGGTCCATACATGTTATATCCTGTACAAAATTTGACCAAAAATATGTTTCAACTTGTACAACTTTTCAACTGAAAATAAAATGCTCCGCTGGGCGCAGCTAGATACGACCGCAGATGTCGAACCCTGAATAGTTGGGGCAATTATGAACACAACATTCAAGCTTGATACAATACTGAATTTGGATTGTGAATAAATATTTGACACAGCATAGGTTTCTGACACAGAATGAATGTTGTCTAAGAACTTAAAAATTTTTAATTTACCTATTCAAACCATATCAGTATTATTTGTTTTTATATATAAATCAGAAATAACCAATTTAAAATTTAAAATTGGGCACACATATCAATTTCTTGCTATTGCGCAATACTGTGCAATTGAAGATTTCTTGCTATTGCGCAATACTGTGCAATTGAAAATTTCTTGAAATATTTGACACATAATAGGTTTCTGACACAGAATAACTGAAATCAAAGAACTTAGAATTGGTCATATGATTTGAATTTATATTCAATTTTTTGCTTCTTGTGCAATACAATATGCTGTGGAGAATTGCCCCCCACCCCAAAAAAAATAATTTACCCCTTTTTTTAGCTTTTGTGCAATACACTATGAAGTTGCACATTGACCCCCCCTCCCAAAAAAAAAAAACAAAAAACGATAAAATTTATTGTAACCCCCCCCCCCCTTTTTTTTTGCTAAAAAAAATTTGAAATTTTCTTTTTAATTTATGAAATATGAAATGAGAAAAAAATTGCCCCCTCCCCAATTTCTCATTTCCCCCCTAAATTTTGTTTTCACCCCCCCCCCCCCCCCCCCCCCCACCATTTCTTTATACTTTGCAACCATAACAGCCCATTTAAATACACCATAACGTATTAAAATAGAAAATGACATGGATGGCAAATTTTAAATATACATAATTTAAAAGCAGTTTAGGTGAGATACACTAAAAAGCTTCATCAGCACATTTTATATTGGTAAATTTCCAATGAAGTACACTAAACTAAAGTTATTGGCAAATTTCCAGTGGAATTTGTTAATAATAAAGTTTTGATAACAGGGCACACATATCAATTTCTTGCTATTGCGCAATACTGTGCAATTGAAGATTTCTTGCTATTGCACATTACTGTGCAATTGAAAATTTCTTGAAATATTTGACACATAATAGGTTTCTGACACAGAATAACTGAAATCAAAGAACTTAGAATTGGTCATATGATTTGAATTTATATTCAATTTTTTGCTTCTTGTGCAATACAATATGCTATGGAGAATTGCCCCCCTCCCCCCCCCCCCCCAAAAAAAAATTTAACCCTTTTTTAGCTTTAATTTTGGACCACGATTTGGGCCAACTTGAAAACTGGGCCCATAATAAAAAAACTAAGTACATGTTTAAATTCAGCATATCGAAGAACCCCAAGAATTCAATTTTTGTTAAAATCAAACTAAGTTTAATTTTGGACCCTTTGGACCTTAATGTAGACCAATTTGAAAACGGGACCAAAAATTAAGAATCTAAATGCACGGTTAGATTCGGCATATCAAAGAACCCCAATAGTTCAATTTTCGATGAAATCAAACAAAGTTTAATTTTGAACCCTTTTGGCCCCTAATTCCTAAACTGTTGGGACCAAAACTCCAAAAATCAATCTCAACCTTCCTTTTGTGGTCATAAACCTTGTGTTTAAATTTCATAGATTTCTATTTACTTATACTGAAGTTATTGTGCAAAAACCAAGAAAAATGCTTATTTGGGCCCTTTTTTAGCCCCTAATTCCTAAACTGTTGGGACCAAAACTCCCAAAATCAATCCCAACCTTCCTTTTGTGGTCATAAACCTTGTGTTTAAATTTCATAGATTTCTATTAACGTATACTAAAGTTATAGTGCGAAAACCAAATGTCTTCGGACGACGACGACGACGCAGGACGACGACGACGACGACGACGACGCCAACGTCATACCAATATACGACCGCAAAAATTTTGCGGTCGTATAAAAACTGTAATAGAGACAATGATATTTTGTAAGTATGAATACATATTATCATAATAATATTATAGCCAAAGTTAAATATGATAAAATGAAACACTATTATCATGACTATTATTAGTCCGAGATTGCTCTGACGTCTGACGGGCTTTTTAATGATATGCTGGGGCCGTGGGGCCTCAGAGCGCACTCCATATAGAAAACATGGAAATTATTGGGGCGGCAATTTTCAGACTCGAAATCGTAATACATCCAATTATAAGTAGATAAATCACACATCAATTGATTCTTTATTCATTTTTCTCTAAGAATATGTAATTTTATTCACCAACAATCTCCCTGTACCATAAAAGAAAGCTTTATTCCCTTCAACCCACCATTTTCTTCATGAGAAACAAGAATTGCCAATAATGGCCGTGCCTGTTGCCCGATCGGGACGAAATGAGGAAACTTTTTAAAGAACCTCCCATAGATGGTTCCTGTCATAGCGATTTCAGAGGAGAAGATTTTTTTATATCAGCCAATCAGAAACAAGAACTGCCCATGGCGGCATTATTTTGTAGTCCGATCGGGACGAAATGAGGAAACTCTATAAAGGATATCCCATATATGCTTCCTGTAAAGTTTTGTTCCATTTGGCCAAGCAGTTTCAGGGGAGATGATTTTTGAAAACTCAGTCAATTAGAAGCAACAATTGCCCATGGTGTCGGATCGGGAGGAAATGAGCAAATTATATAAAGGACCTTATATAGATACTTCCTGCCATATGTAATTCCATTTGATGGTTTCAGAGGAGAAGATTAAAATCTGAAAAGTTAACGGACGGACGACAAGTGACGACAAAAGCTCACATGGCCTTTGGGCAGGTGAGCTAATAATCATCAAAAATCGAATAAGAAATAGAAATACCCCATTGTGGTAAAATATAATCGTTCGTATACGTATACCAATGTTATCTGGTTATAGGAAGATTCTAAGTACACAGGTATATATATATCTATTTTCAGAAAACATATCTATGACACTAACACTAAATACATATGCACTGTATGTGCCGTAAATAACCTTGAAAATTTTCCAACATATATGCCGACAAACATTAATTACACTATCATGACTGTATGTCTTATGTTACTGCATATACATATTGGAAAGAACTGACGAGGTTAAATACATGTACATCAAGAAAAAAGGAAGAAAGTAAATTCGACTATTTATGATATAATTCTTGTTAATTACACGGTCATTTATCCTGTTGGGGGAAAAGGGGAAGGGGGGGGGGGGGTAACTCAGTGTTATTTTTAGAAACGGCATATTGTACAACATGGAGTGGAGTCTGGAGTCATATTTGGAGTGGAGTTTGGAGTCATTTTTGGAGTGGAATCTGAGTCATTTTTGGAGTGGAGTTTTGGATTAACCTACCTCCTTTTATTCATTTTTAATTGTATATTTTAAATAGATTTCATATTTTATTTACATTTATTTATAAACAGAAATATTTAATTTCAGTAAACTGATATCATTGTGAATTCTGACATAGGAGCAGTATCCTATTTCAGTAAATTTATAGTGCATTGCAAGACCTGATTGTAACCTGTAGTTAAATATCTTATCACAGCTACATTAAAATAATTAACACTAATGATATATTTACTTTTCTTTCATAGGAAATTATTCTGAAATACAATAGATGGAAAAAACCAAAGAAATGCTTCTCTAAAGTTTCCAAATTATACAGACACGACTACTTTGAGGGGGCATGGCATACCTGGCCCATAGAAACTCCCATACACATCAATGAATGCATCTTCTAATAATAAGTTGTAATATATATGGTTACAGGGTGGGCATCTCAAAGTTAAAAAGACAATCTATTTTGACGAGATGTGGCATACACCTAGGGACCCCCATATACCTCAATGAATGCATCTTCTCATAAAAAGTAGGAAAATATATGAGACCCAAAGTTTTGAAAATTAAAATTCTAAAACCTAATTGCATAACTTCATACTTTCGTCAAAGGTGCGGGCAGTTGGGGCAGCTCTAGAATTTTTCATAGTTATGTCATCAGATCGTCAGTTAGCTGAGGGGAACAAATTTTGTACCAGTAATAAAATGACTCCAGACTTCACTCGAAAAATGACTCCAAACTCCACTCCAAAAATGACTCCAGACTCATTAGTGTTGTTTTGTTTGAGCTGTCATCAGTTATTTAACTACAGGATGGGGTTACAAGCAGGGCTTGCAGTGCGCTATTAATTTACTGAAATATGATACAGCTCCTGATAGATTAAATTTTTATGTCGGAATTCACAATGATATCAGTTTACTGAAATTAAATATTTCAGTTTATAAATAAATGTAATATAAGATATGAAATCTACTTAACACATACAAGTAAAAATGATTAAAAGGTTAATCCTAAACTCCACTCCAAAAATGATTCCAGACTCCACTCCAAAAATGACTCCAAGCTCCACTCCACTACGACTCCAGATTCCACTCCATGTTTTACAATATGCCTTTAGATACGGGACGTGCGGCAAATTAGGGTCAAGATTTTTTAACAATTTGGAGAATTCCGGTCAGGATTTTTAAAATTTCCGCAGATTTTTATAAAGCACTGAGGAGAATTCAGATTGACTTTTATATGACGCGGAATCAATGTCATAAATATCGATTTTAGTATGTCCTAAAATGATTTTAGTATATACTAAATTACAATTTAGCATACCCTAAATTAAATTGATTTTAGGGTATACTTAAAAGATTTTAATATATACTAAAATGATTTTAGTATATACTAAAATCATTTTAGGGTATCCTAAAATCAATTTAGTATATACTAAAATTAATATTTATGACCTTGATTCCGCGTCAATATTTCTGTATAAGTTGAATATTTCAGTTTATGCTAAATTGATTTTAGGGTATCCCAAAATGATTTTATCCATTTTTTAAACATTAAATTTAAATTCGGCTGGAAAATCTAATGTACATCCCGGTCCTATTTGTGGTAAAGAATTAAATTGTTGGGCATCAGTCTGATGACCGAGAAATCCACTACGAATTAGACGGATGCAATTCTGATTGTCAACTAAAATTTGCATATGCATTCAATGCATGTATATGTCCGAAAACAAAAACACAATTCCTGAGGTTCAGTCTGAGGTCTATAGACAGCGTGCGAAGTTCCGTCAATTGAGAAAAAAGAAGCCAGATAAAAAAGCTAACAACAATGGAACTTGTTAGAAAAAACAGTAGTCGTATGGCCGCTTTACAACCAAACAGGTGCCGAAAATCCTGAAAGCGTTCGGCATTGACTGCAACTCAGAATCTGATTAACTAAATAAAATTTGTTTTGTCTTTATTTACATTTTTAAGTATCTATACACCCATATAAGCGATGCTCTTTCGCACCATTTAAAAAATATATTTCTATTTCAAAGATTCATATTTATTCACCATTAATTCTCCAACGTTTTATATATCATGTCTTTTACCAACTAACTGCCTTTTATTACTTTTGGATAAATTTAGGGTATGTTTGCCTCCTTTGACACTTGGCCGTTTACATGCCTATAAAATTACATGAACATTTTTTCACAAATATGATTAATATCACTTTTATCAAGCTTTGATCACGATGCTTCTTAAATTTACTGCTTGAAATTTTGACTTTAAAACGGAATACGTAAAAATGGTAACAAATGTGAAGGTATTCTTTAGGTTATCTAGAATTCAATTCATTTTTATACCCTAAAACCAAATTTTATCGAACTATTTTGCCTATAAAATGAAGTATATTACTTGCAAACAAACAGCACATCATTTCTCTGACTGTATGGGTGCTTGTATGTGTACTGTAAGGGCGCTTGCAATTTTTTTGTAAAGTCACTTGTTGCAATATAACGTAATTGAACTATAATATGGGGTTATTTCATGAATATTAGGAAACATTGTCCGTAGTAGAATGTAATTTCGCACGAGCTTACGGATGTGATACAATATTCTACGAAGGGACATTATTTCCCAATTTTGTGTATTATTGCCTTCATTGCATATCAAAGCAAATAAGACCTTCCAACCAACCAAGAAAACGACCGATGAGCACCCAGTGCAATATCGGCGCTAATTTTTTGTTGTGTTTAACAAGGAATATTACATTGCTATACAACAACAATTCATATAGCGATAGAGTATTATGCGAATGATCGCATAAAATAGTCATTTCGGTGACATAGAATAATAATTATTTTAGGAATGTTTCCAATTTGTGAACAGGTTATACGATATAACCTGGTTTGGGTCCATTTACGCATAATAAACCAGCGGTTTATGAATGCCATAAACTGACTCAAACCAGGTTATTGAAGTATAACCTGTTCAAAAATTGGAAAAATTCCTTATAATTTAATTTCCAAACAGAAGTACAATGATTCCTTGATTCAATCATCAATAATGATATTGGACTATTTTAATTTACAAGTGGCGGATTAATTAAAGACCAAACCAGGTTATACAGTATAACCAATGTTGGTCTATGCTGTTCATCCAATCAAATTAAATTAATAGACACTAATGGTTTTTGATACTGCTTTATCACGTTGAATATCGGTGGAGACGAAGGCGAGACATATATTCAAATTGATGAAGTCAATATTTAGTACATTAGTGTCTATTATTATTTATCGGCGAATCATCCGCTTTTGACGTCATAATGTATTGCATGATATTTTCGAGTGTTATGTGATGCATACTGAAAAACGTCTGACTATTACATCAAAAGGAAAAAGTATGAATTGCCGATAAACTAAATTTCTCGACCTGTAGACATCAAAATAAGGTTACTCAAATTATTGATATCTTTATTTGCAAAATTACGCCCATGTGGGCCAAGAAAATACAAACACTGAACAATGAAACAAACACAAAGTCAATGGTGCAAAGTATTTATAAATGTAAAACTCAAATTACTCTATTAGAATCCGATTAACACGCTTGCAAATTAATCTAAGAGGTTTTCTGGAAATAATAGACTGGGAGGTGGGGAGTGAGCCATCGTCAGCAAATTTTTAAGACCCAGGTCTTTGATTTTAATTATCATAAGCGTATTCAAAATGTTAAAGTAAGATAGATTTATAACTAAATATATGTAGTAACACAAATTAACACAACTATATGTGTTACCATACGTTATAAATGTACTTTGAGCTGCCTATTGTAGCATTAAGATTCAACTTGTAAAACTGTTTTTTAATATGCAGATATCATAGTATTACACTCACAATTACACGATGTGTGTCGCGAGCAACCTGAAACCTTGAGTGTGTCATCTTACGACGAAATATGCATTAAATTTTCACACAAGATATCGAGAAACTATACAATGCTATCGCAAGCAACTATGCAGCAAAACTTTTTGTCTTGGCAAGCACCTATACAAACCAAGTTTGTATTGTTTCACATTCATTTCAATATAGGGAATTAACGAGGCAACATTGGAAATTCGTATTTAACCTGAAAATTAATTGATCATTTTAGTATTCAAAATAAATATTATTGAAGGGAAAAGAAAAACAAGTTACGTTTACAAAGCATTTGAAGAAGCCGTGTTGTACCAACAATAGATGATTTCGAAGCATTTTTTACTTGATGTGTCTGTTATAATGAATAAATGTAGGTTTTAACAAGCATGAATGAATAATATCTTATTGTTTTAAATTCTTATCGATTTATTTCATTGAAAAATATGTTTGTAAACATGGTAAAATTGTCAAAAGCTTACCTTCTCCAAAGTGTGTATCCTTATCTAGAGCTTGACAGAATCGCAACTCAAATGTTGAAAAAAATACTGTACACTTCCGCTCCCACACTGTCACTGTGGTATAAGCATGTCTATCAATTCAATTGACCTACTTTTACCATGTACAATGTATATCTACAAGGTACAGAGCGAGCACCTGTTACATGTGTTACATTGATTATTATTTATAGTTTAATGTATCCCACTTTTTTACCACCTTCCGTCAATATCTGAAACTAATCTTTATAAAACTTTTATAGGAGTGTTCCAAAACTCACCTTTAATTAATTTTGTACGATCGGTATCCCGAACTTTCTGTCAGGTAAGCACTTAATTTACACCACAATATAGACAATCCGACAGTGTGATTTCTGTTGATAACTTTATAATATTTCAAGTCAGAATAATGTTGCCAACATATTGTTGGTATCATGCTGCTGTCGACATAATTTGGGTTTTTCCTCACTAAAAATAGCAAAATGGAAAATTATATATCGTGGTATCTATTTTTATCTGGAAGTGAGTTAGAAAAAAGTATGGAACGCCATGACTGCCTTATGTTATTAATCAGCATTATACGAACTGGTCACAGCATTATATGCAGTGCTCACAGCATTATATGCAGTGCTCACAACATTATATGCAGTGCTCACAACATTATATGCAATGTTCACAACATTATATGTAGTGGTCACAACTTAATATGCATTGTTCACAACATTATATGAAGTGTTCACAACATTATATGCAGTACTCACAACATTATATGCAGTGGTCACATATAATTGTTCATTTTAAAAAAAATTCTGATATTATACGTTTTTTGTCGATGAAGGTGATGATCAGTGATGGTGATGATGATGATTGATGTTAGTGATGGTGGTGGTTCAGATACGGTAAACATCGGAAATTTTATCGGACATTGCCGAATCCGGTCAAAAATATAAGACAAAAATTGATAATGCACCACCAAAATTTCAAATGGAACAGTTACTGAAGTCCTGTAATTTAGGCAATTTATCCGAAACGTTTATAAGAGAAAAATTTACACCGGATATTATCTGCAAATTGGACAGACATGATTTTTATAATTTAGGGATCGTTCATTCAGATGAAATGATAAAACTAAGAATTGCGTGCATTAGTTATGGTACTGTTCGTCCAGAGAAATACACAAGGAATAAAGTGAGTAAAAAAAACAAACAATCAATAATAATGATATATGTAATCATAGATTACATCAAACATCAAATATCAGAAAATTTTTTAAAATGAACAATTTTACCACAGTACAATAGCGGTAAAACATAAATTAATAAGCATTTGCAGCATCAGAGGAAAATAAAGAATCAATCCGAAAACAAATCCCTTAGAATATCACAGACATCAAATAGACTAGTCGTTCCCTTTAATTATCATCTCTTCGTCAATCGGAGTTTTGAAATGAATGTAGCATTTCCTCCGTCCATCCGTCACGGTCAAGTTTTGCGTCAAGGTCTATATATATATAAATTAACTGCGAATTGAATTAAAGATGAAAGATGTTCTGTTACTGTTCATGTGCACATCTTGGGTAGTAACAAAGGTCCAATAAAAGTGGGTCATCTCGACCTACATTTTATACAGAATTACCTCAGTCCGTTAAGCTTTGCATAATACGGAATCTATAAGCAAGTACAGCAGTACATGTCATATATATAAAGGAGTGCTACTTTGAGGGGAATGATGGGATATTTTCTTTCTTTGTGATCGTTGAATTTTGTTTTCCATGACTTTTTTCCATGGATTTGTTGTCTGTGATTCGTTAAGTTTTTTTTTCATGGATTTGTTATCCGTGATTAGTGATTAGTGCATTTTTTGTGACTCGATTTTAATTCAATTTGGTATGAGTAGACTGATGATAAGTCTCATATAATAGATAATAGATATAAAGAGATAGTAGGGTTACTTGAGCCAGGAGGCAGCACTATAGTCAGTTTATCTGATACACGTTCTCAGTGATGAAGGTGTTAATTTTTCTTGTTTCGGGAACAGTGACTTTTCCCCTATTGATTCTATCTGTTGTGTGTGTCCTGCATGTAAACTGTGACCCGCAAATTGAACAGTAACAAAAGACCTTGAAACAAAGTAGGTCATTGGGACCGGATTTTTACGCATTGACTATTCTGGTGAATTTTTTGTTTATCATCCAGCTTAAAGCATGAAAAGTCACTAAGGATACTATGTTGTGACGGCCCACTTCAATGACAAGACATAGACTTAGATTGTTTTGTAATGTGTAATGTCACCTCGAGAAGTTCCGAATAAATTTGAAGATTTCCCATTTCAAAAAATATACTTTGGTATTTCTGTTGTATTGGAAGATAAGATATATATTTTTATTACCAATTAAGGGCCCAAATAGAATTTGCATACACAATTACGATGCAATTAGACTGTAAAACAAACCCTTGGTGTATAGTAATTTTTATATGAGAAATTAATACATCCAACTCATATATATTGACTTGAATAAATTTTGGAGGATAGACGTCCTCCTTCTGTAACAACCGCAGGTACCGTGTTCACATGGAGTGCAGGAAGTCATGGGTTCGAACCTTGCTGGGTCAAACTGAAGACCTAAAAAATGGTATTTCTTGCTTCTCCCCTAAGCATGCACACGGCATTAAGACTGAATGTCCGCTCAGAGTCAGTTTAATGTGTCTGGGTAAGGTGACATGTCTGACTGTGGTCTAGGACCAAACAGTGTTAATATTCATTTAACATTAAGGGCATACGATACAGTTTTGATCCCATATTGAAAATTTGCTCACAATTTCCATATAGGATATTTTTTGCCTCATTAAATCAAATATGTAATAAAAATATACCTTCATGTGCTACTTTTTTTTAGTAAAATGAGGTCCAAATTTTATATATTTACTCATAATTTGGATTTGTAGATGTATTTTTCTTTTCGACAGAAATACATAACTTTTTTGTTTTAAAAGATGTTTGTTGTTAAATTATTTGTAAATTCTTTTTCATATAAATGTCATTTAAATGTGTGCAATTTCTTTTCAAATAACTCATATTTATCAAATGTTCACGAAAGTAGTAAAAAAACCGTCATTTTTTGCTGCATATTTATCAAATTTAAAAAAAATGCACTATTTACGTTTTTATGAAAATTGGCATATATAATCTTCTTCCGTAATCAAACCAAATGGCCTTAAAACAGAGGGGTCAATGAACTCGTTTTGAAGTTAGATAAGTTTGAATGATAAAAATCAGTGGAAAACTGAATCTTTTCTGGATAAGTCATAGTTTGACGTCGCGAAAATAACAATTTACGTTAGCAACGTAATTACCTCCCCTGTAACTGTATCGTATGCCCTTGTTAAGTTCTTGTCCTCAATATGCATATTAATTTGCCGCTGGACATTAGGCCTCCATTAATTATCATCGGCTTCCGAAATTATCAGTCTGAAAAGTCTATGGAATTGAATGAATTTTAAGATGAAAAATGGTCTTGTGCACCTCATATTTTAATATTTTCTGATTGAGGAGGGGGAGGGGGGTGTTTAACCCTGTCAGTCACAAGCTTGGATCCAAGCTATATTTTGTCGGTGTGTTTATTATTTTTTTTTATGAAATTGCTACACGCAATTCTTAGTTTCATCATTTCATCTGAATGAACTACCGCTACATTATAAAAATCATGTCTGTCCTATTTGCAGATAATATCCGGTGTATTTTTTTCTCTTATAAACGTTTCGGATAATTTGCCTAAATTACAGAATTTCAGTAACTGTTCCATTTGAAATTTTGGTGGTGCATTATCAATTTTTGTCTTATATTTTTGACCGGATTCGGCAATGTCCGATAAAATTTCCGGTGTTTACCGAATCTGAACCACCACCATCACTAACATCAATCATCATCATCACCATCACTGATCATCACCTTCATCGTCAAAAAACGTATAATGTTGTGAGCACTGCATATAATGTTGTGAGCACTGCATATAATGTTGTGAACACTTCATATAATGTTGTGAACACTGCATATAATGTTTTGAACACTGCATATAAAGTTGTGACCGCTGCATATAATGTTGTGAACACTGCATATAATGCTGTGAGCACTGCATATAATGTTGTGAGCACTGCATATAATGCTGTGAGCACTGCATATAATGTTGTGAGCACTGCATATAATGCTGTGAGCACTGCATATAATGTTGTGAGCACTGCATATAATGCTATGACCACTGCATATAATGCTGATTATTAACATAAGGCAGTCATGGCGTTCCATAATTTTTTCCAAGTTTTGTCTGCTGAGTTTGTATTTTAGTTTACGCAGACAAAAAGGCTCTAGGCACGTCACATGGTTAAGGAAAAACCTAAGCAGCATTCCAGGGCAATTAAGACTTCCAGTTGAAGCCCCCCCTCAATACATATCTTTACTTATTCCGTCATTATTGGGGGGTTCAAAAGGAAGTCTTTCCCTATCGGATTCTAAAATCAACATTTACATGATTTATGGAAATTCCAATTTATTTCCCTTGACTTGCCGTCATATGATATATGGTGGTCGCTATCTTTTTTTAAATCGTCGTCAGATAGCTTCATATATAGACAGATATGCCATATTTAAAAGAAATACTACTTGTGTAAAAAAAATTCTGTAGCGGTTTTCAAGGTGTTCAAATTTAAAGACTTTAAATATTACTGTAGGCCCTACGCAAATTATTCTAAAATTAACATTAATTAAAATAATGTAATTCCCATTGAGAGCTATCTAGCCTAGTTCCATTAAATTGGTCATGTACTTGTAAAATGAGAAATGAAATGAAACAATAAACGAAACGAAAAAACAAAACAAAACAAAAAATTAAAATAAAATAAATAGATATGATGTACGTCATTGTACGTCGTAAAATATTACTTTTTTTCACTTAATACAATAATCTATATAAATATCACGGTTTTATTGTTGTCAACATAATATATTTTGTTCCTTATAATATTTGTTCAATAAGGAAATAATATAATTATAGTACATGTAGTAAGTGTTCAAAGTCATATATTGTGAAGTTTTTGAGAATAAATATCATGAATATTATAGAATAAATTATCCACATGTATATTACATTTACCAAATATATATCTATAGCTTGTAATATGAGTAAAGTCATGTCTCACAGATAATAGATAAAGTACAATGAGAAAAAAAGAAGTGTCCTTCATAAGACTTAAGAAGATACTTTTTAAGCACAAGTACCCAGGTCAAGGTCCGAGGCGTAAAACTGTGATTGAAGGAGAGGAATATTAAATATTAAAATATTTTCATACCTATGCTAGAGGTAATTTAAGAATGTTAACATGTTTTTAGGAATGTATGGCCGTTCATTAAATATTGCAAAAAAAATTGCAAAAATGCATTGGCAACCAAAATCACTCCATTGCAGCCTATGTAATAATCTAAGGCCACAACAAAAAGATTTTCAGTTCTTTGGATTTTTGGATGGTAAAAATAGGTGAGAGCGAGCGAAATTTTAATTTTATTTTTTTTCTTGAGAACCAGTTTTTTCAGGCGAAGATCAAATTTATGTGCAGCACAAATTTTTTCTAACAATAATATTATACAAAATTTTAAGAGCGGGCGAACAATTTTATTTTTAATTTCTTGAAAAATTAAGAATTTTGGGCGAATTTTTTTAGCATTTTTGCAAAATGAAGCGGCAAAAAATGTTTTTCTTAAAATCTGCAAAGTCCAAAAATTGGGGCGGCGAAATCCAAAGAACTAAAAATCTGTTTGGTATGGCCTTAAGATTTTTTTTTAAAGTGCAATCGTTTGATGAATAACGTAATAGATGTTTCTTGATGAAACTTCCATACATAATTAATCTTCTGAAAGGGAACTAATAAAAGTTCTGTTGTCCCGCACCTGGGCATTAAGAAAATTCAGTAACTTAAAGTTAGAACTTTTTATAAATATACGGTGTCGGTTGTGTATGCACAATAGAACAGAGAATGGAAACGGGGAATGTGTCAAAGAGACAACAACCCGACCAAAGAGCAGAAAACAACTCAAGGCTACCAATGGGTCTTCAACGCAGCGAGAAAATCCCCCAGCCGGAGGCGGGCTTCAGTTGTCCAATAAACAATAATGCATACTAGTTCAGCGAAATGGACGGCACACTATACTCCGAAACATACAAATGAACTAAAATTCAAAATACACATAAGACTTTACAAAGGCTAGAGGTTCCCGACTTGGGACAGGCGCAAAAATGCGGCGGGGTTACACTTGTTTTGTGAGACCTCAACCCTCCCCCTATACCTCTAGCCAAGGTGGAATAAACACACAACGATACACACAGTAAAACTCAGTTCAAAAGATGTCCGAGTCCGATGTTTAAAGGTAACAGAAGAAACTAAGCAAAATGGCAATGACCAATAGGACTACTAACAGTTACTGACATGCCAGCTCCAGACCTCAATTAAACTGGTCGAAAGATTATGTTTTTATACAGAAAATCAGCCACAAACCCTCCCGTTAGGGGTTTAGTATCATGCCATCATAAATTATACGAGAAGAACATAACCCGCATCATACCAACAATTTTAGACAATTGCTAAATGTGTTTGTTTCCGACGCAAAGACCCTATGAGTGAATCAATATTAATTTCCAAAAATTTCATCTTAAATGACTTGACAACAGTATCGTAACTATATCCCTTGTGGATAAGTCTGTTTAAAGGTCTGGTTAGCTTTCAGGTGAATGACGACATTTTTCTGCTTTGTATAGAATATTACCATAAAAGACGGGAAGTGAAATACTTGAACATATAAGATGTTTGATTTATATTTATTAATGAGGTCCTTGTACTGATGATACAATTTAGTAAACGTTTTGACAAGTTTGTAATATTGAAATCCCTGGTATAATAATTTTTCAGTAATACAGAGATTTCTTTTGTTAAAATCAAATAAGTTGTTACATACACGAGCGAATCGAACAAGTTGAGATATATAAACACCATACGAAAGTGCCAAGGGAACGTCGCCATCTAAAAACGGATAATTAACAATAGGAAATGAAAAATCATCTCTAAGCTTCCCGTTCATTGCCGTTAGGGATATAGATATCAAGATCAAGGAAAGGGCAGTGTTCTTTGTTAGTATTAGCTTTATTTAAAGCAAGTTCAACAGGATAAATCTCTTTAGTGTACATACTGAAGTCGTCATTATTGACAGCCAAAATATCATCCAAATATCTAAAAGTGTTATTAAATTTGTGTATCAGATGTTGTTTTGTTGGACCCTTTGCTGATTTTAGACATGAATTGTAACAGGTCCGCAAAAAGTGGTGCACAGTTAGTCCCCATTGGAATTCCGATAACTTTGCGATATACGGAATCTCCATAGCGAACAAAAATGTTATCTAGTAAAAATTAAAGTGCAGCTATCATATCAAAGCAGGTCCAACTGACATAGTTCTTTTGTTTGTCGTTTCTAAATAATGACCTAAAAGAGTTTGAACATATATATTCACATTCGACCTTTTTTAATGCCCATTTAATTAGATATGTGTTTTTTTTAATGAGATTATGAGGCAAGGTGGTATAAGGGTAGAAAAATCTAAACTTTGAACAGACTCGAAATCACCAATATGAGCATGCAATGCATCAAGTACTTCCAACGACTTTTTGACACATCAAAGGTAATAAATACCACTATTTTCGTATACCTTATTTGAAAAATTTATTAACAGGTTTTTGATTGTACCAAGTGTACTAGTAAGTAGAATAGACAGTTTAGTAGTGGAACAATGGCTTGAAGACGAAATAAATCTATATTTGTAAAGTGTTTTCTGCAGCTTCGGAAGCCAGTAAATAGTTGGAAGTTCCATGTTATTCGGTTCTGCTTGTAAAGAGCTACCAATAAGTTTATGTGTGTTAACGATGTCATTTTCCGAAAATTGAGTCAGTTGGAATGTAGGTGAATTTGTGTTTTTCTTTTGCAGAACCTCAATATAAAATTTACGTCAAACAATAACGATATTATTGGCAGACTTATCAGCTGGGACAAAAACAAATCCTTTCCGAGTTCTTATAGCTTATGTTTGATACGAGAAATAGGGCTACTATGGTTATTGCTAGGAGTAAAATAATCTTTAAATCATTAAAATGTTTAATACAAATGTAATATGAGAGAATAGTTAGATTTTAGATTGAATTATTTCCCTTTGTACAGTAATTGAAAAATAGTCTTGAAATTATTTTTATATTTAAAATAACTATTGGTGATTTTAAATACTTAGAAATACTTATGTAAAAAATAGGGAAAAGAGTAAAAAGTTCAAAATAAATATATTTTATTTTTATTGTAAAAAGAAATTTTGAATCCACCATAGGTCAGAAGTGATTGAGTTTGCGCAGATGTTAGCGTGGGCAGATTTGAAGTGCTGGCAGTCAGTAGTCATCATGTGTGAACTTTTGTTTTTATACAAAATACAAAATACAAATATTTTATTGGCACAAACTCATTTACAATAAATGGCAAAGGCCCATTATTATAACATGATGTAACACAAATTCCAGAAATAAAATCAAATTACTAGTACATTGTTTCTAGTTTCAAGGCAATTATATATAAAGGAGGAAGATAATTTAAGGACCAAAGCAGATTCATTATTTTAAATTATTTTGAGTCTGTTGTAATCATTTTTTGGTAGATGTTTTGTTAATTTATTTAATTTGAACATAAATTCTGTTCGTTGTGTGGTAAATCCATCACACTTCAGTAAAAGATGTACTTCATTTTTAATTTGGTTTGTTTTACAAATTTGGCAGAATCTTTTGTCCCTAGGAATATTGAGATATCTTCCACTTTCAATCATAAGTTGATGTGCACTTATGCGTAGCTTTCATATAGCAGATCTGTCACATCTATAAGTTAATAAATCAACATAAGGTGGACGTTGACCCATGTTATATACACTCCTGAAGAAACTTAGTTTAGGAGAATTACAGATAATTGAATTTTGATCCTGTAGACACTGATCTTGAATTCTTTGTTTTATATTATTTAAATGCGGTTTTAATGAAAAATTTAAATCCGTTAGGTATGAGAACCCTAGCTTTTGTAGTAAGTACTTGATTTGATTAAACCATGGGTTTGTTTTTTTAGTTTCACAAAATATATCATACACTAAAGTGTTATCTGATGAAAGTATATGCATATATGCATTTATATGAATGCAAAGTACCAATTCGTTTGCTATGTTAATCTCAATATCGGGGTACCAAGATATGAAATAAAATTTCATAAAAATAAAAATTTAATTTCATGAAAAATAACAGCACCTCAATTAAGAGGAAATGTATCCGATTATTTTAGTGCAACGAGAATGGTACGTTCCCATGGCTTTTCATGCCGACAAATGAGGCTCAAAAAAGGGAGGATAAATTTTTGCTAAAAATCGGGAGGTACCCTCTTAAATCATTGAAATTACCCACATTCTTAAAAGCTAGTTTGAAATTGTTTTGTCTCATATGTTTCGAAAGAAGAACCACTGCCGTTTAAAATTATTTACTATTTAATTTAATATTGACCGATGGGCAGCGAGTCTCACATTCATTTCAACGCTAAATGTTCCCTTCGCAAGATGTCTGCGCCTAGTATTTTATGAATTGGTACAGTGTATCCAGATAATAAGTTGTAGAGTGAATTATGAGGATTCAGATATTGTAATAACATTATGTATTAGTAACAACATGACTGCCAGATAGAATTATTTAGATTGAAATAATTGTGTAATTATTCACATTGAGATGTCTACTCTCACCTTATTTAGGGTATGTCTAGTAATTATATTTACGGACAATTGTTTCCTAAACTTATTATTATAGATTTAATTTACTATCACTGTTCAGTCAATGCTTAATTAGCAAAGCAGTTTATTAGTGAAAAAAAAAGTGTTTGATATTTACAGATATAACCATGTTATAGTCATACTTTGAAGTACATTTTGTAAAGTCAATATTGATAAGGGGAGATAATTTAGTAAGGGAAATAACTTGTATTTAAGAATTGAAATACATAGTTCATATTTTTGATAACAAAACTTTGAAAGATTTTGATATCAGAATTACATTTCATAATGGTTTAAAGTTAAAAGGACTTTATAATTTATTAGGACTTTGTTATGAATTTGGGAAAGAAATTATACTTAGAAAAATTAAAGATTATTACACATAGTTAAGATTTAGCATCAAACATTAATTTTTGAAAAAAAAAACCTACTTATGATGTTTCCTTTTTATTTCTTTTATTGTATATATATTAAACGTTGCCTTAACTTAGACGTTACATTAATTCAGACGTTACTTAAATTTTAACGTCACTTCCTATATGAAAGATGGGACAAAATAATTTATAAAGATTAAAATTTTTAATGTGAATTTTTTAGAAGATAATCAAAAGGAAGATATATATTATGTGATCATTTGTTTTTCGTCAATAAACTGTGATATTTTCATCATTTTGTTTTATAACGTCTGTGCCGTTACACGAATATCAACTATTTTCATTGCTGAATTGAAAAAGGAATCTATGGAGTTTGTCAACTTTTTCTCGTTATATCCATTTTTTTTTACAGTAAGTGTGGAGTGAGTCGTGGAGGATGTTACGATCGACACTTATTCCACTTAATAATTTCAACAGTTTCTTAATTGTTTGTAATTGTGGTACTTGTATACATGATAGATTTGCCTATCGAGTGATTTATTGGTTTGTTACAATTTTACTTCCCTGTCTATATTTGGCACAAGATTAATCCGAAGTAATGACCTAATTTCGATACATATATAGAAAGGTCAACTAGTATAATTACAATTTACTACAGTACTCACATAAAGTGTTATTCCAAATACTAGTAAAATCAAATTAGAAGCCGTACCATGTAGATTATCACATACTAGAAAAATCAGTCATGGAAATGATATGAAAAACTTCTGGATTTATTTCAAGTTATTGTAATGTGTATGGAATATAACTAACATAGAGTAGTTCATTTACCCATATGAAACCCTGCTCACATGGGTATTAACATAACAGGGTACTTTGTCAGCGACAGCTGTAGTTGGCAAAGTGATTGTTCACAGCTTATTTGGTGCAATAAATTATTTATGTTTGGAAAAAAAATAATAATAATTGACGGGGGACGATATTTAGGTCCTTTTCTTAGGAATGATTTCAACTCTCTGTCTTGGACGATGTTAAGGTCTCCTGTTATAACAATGGCTTTTCATGGCTTAACTTTTGACACAACTTTAGACGATCAAAAGCAACTGAAATATTGCACGAAAAACCCCCATGCTCTAAAAAAAAAGCAGACGATATCTACGCGGTAAACGATTCTTTAGGCAATCGTTTGTTATCTTGGTATCTCGGATATGGCGCCGTTTGTTTCAAGATATAAAAAGAATCTTTACTTACCAATTATAAGGTTTTCATTAAATTTTCAATAATAATATACAATATGTCATAGTCCTCATTAACATATAAATAGGTCAGCCAAATATTAATTTAAAACTTTGTATGAACAGCGAAACTACATATGTAACCACTACGATATCACAGGAAGATAGTATACAGATAAAAAGAAGAGGAAGGGAAACAGAAACCTGACTGAATTACAGACCATTTTTGTAAAGCGTGTAACAAGAATTACATAATTTACTCTTGAATAAAATCTTACGACGCGAGATATTTTTTTTTTGTCAGTAGGAGATTAATAAAAATAACTATCATATAACTAGGACAACCTTTACATGACTTAATTAGTCTCCTTCCGATTTGATATATTTTTATGATACCCTATTTGTCTTAAAAGAACCGATAAAAAAAATGATATATCATATTAACCTGTTAAATAATAAGGAAACAACCCATGGAAAGTCATTCAAAGAATTGTCCTTTTTAGCAATTATAGTGATATGCTTTGATAAGTAACATTTTAAGGAAAAGTGTAATCGATTTTCTCTTATAACAAGTAATGTTCAACAGTGTGAAATGCTTTGCACATGTCGATGAAACACACTTATAGTAAGGTTTATTAGATATCGTACGATCATATAGTACATAATAGAGTGAGCTTTAACATATGTTGTTTACAACTCGGCCGACTCCGAAAGCGTTTTTCATCCGTCTCATAAAATGACATTTTGTTAAAGCCAAGATGTCATTTCTACAAAATATAGCAGTATATTTTACGATAGGAACAGTTGAATTTATGGATGTTATTGTTTAAAGTTCACCAGCATATCAGGATAACGACATGATGTGATATGAATGTGAACTTACTTTGTAGTAGACCGATACGCTGAGCCGGATTTTTTAACTTGCTAGCTCACGAGGTAACAGTCCGCAGGAATACATATCACCCCATCTGGATTCATTATTCTGATTCCAAGTCTACCAGTCTTTGCTCCCACTCCGGATAATCAGCAAATACACATTTTAAAGTCTTTGGTTTGACTCGACTGGGGTTCGAACCCGAATCCGAGACGAACACGCTACCACCAGACCACCGAAGTATCAGTTACATGTAACAAAGTATCAAATACTATCAAATAGAAACTTACCCACAAAACCATTTATTTCCGAAAGTGACAAATGGCCAAAAAGTCAAAGCCTTAACCTTAGGCGGGACGGACGAACGGAGCATACACACTGTACCTAAAATCTCTATGTCCCCCAACTATTGTTGGCGGGATATATAAAAATAAACAGCTGCGCCACAAGCGCATGATACGCCCGTCGTCTTGTGAAAAAAAAACATAATAAATGTTTTTGGAATGCTCCTTTATTTAGTGGAGCTGCTGGTATGGTGTTTATGGAAACCCGGCAAAACATAACCGTGTAAACTTTTATGCAATAGAGATACTGCGCGAAATGTGACAAAAAACGACTACCTTTTTTACCAAAAAGCTCAATAAGAATTCAATAACTCAAAAATAAAATAAAGAATCATAACGAAAAAGTATACAGATCTTCAGATTAATATAACTAAGAAGTGTGTAAAGTTTTATGCAATAATCTTAAATCGTTTTTGAGATACGGCGCGACATGTGAAAACCCCCTTTTTTACAAAAAACTCAATAACTCTAAAATAAAATTTTGAATCATCACCAAAAAGTATACAGATCTTTAGATTAATAAAGCTCAATAAGAATTCAATAACTCAAAAATAAAATAAAGAATCATAACGAAAAAGTATACAGATCTTCAGATTAATATAACTAAGACGTGTGTAAAGTTTCATGCAATAATCATAAATTGTTTTTGAGATAGGGCGCGATATGTGAACCACCCACCCCCCCCCCCCCCCCTGTTTGATTATCATTCTCACTTTTTACCAGAAAGATTTTCGTCGAAATTAGTTTAACTGTGTTACTATGGATTGGCCAAATGCACTAATACAGTCCTGTCAAAACTCCTTACTACCTTACTTACAGCAATTAACGATGGTCTCAAAAGCTACTGTGACAAGGCCTACTCAACTAGTGGTGTCAATCAGATGTGGATTCTAGACTTACATATATATCTCTTCCAGTGACCTTGCCTATTATAATAGACATCACACAAAATTGATTACTATACCGACTCAGTTCTACAACGACTTCTACAAATACACAGATACGCACCAGGGGTCAACTTAAAATGCCTTTACTTACATGTACAGGTAACTTCTTGAGTCTATTGTACGAGTTTTTTTTTCCTAAACATAAACAATTTATATGACCAAACCAAAAACGATCAATAAAGACGTTGTTTTAGTATTCTAATAGTTTGGAAAGATTCCAATCAAATTTCATGGTCAAAGGTATAGGCAGGACCAGTGTTTTGGCAAAATAATAAGACAGGATCACTTTAGGTGTGGAAAAAAATGCAGGGCATGTGTCAATTAGGATTTTTTTTTGGTTTAAATGAAAATAAAAATTTAGGCCACAATAGCGGCCGATAAAAAATGCTCAGATCCAAAATTTCGACGAAAAAAATATGCAGGATCCCCCCATGCCCCCCCCCCCCCCCCCTTTTTCATAAAAATCAAATGGATGCCGACTTATAGATATTTTTTTTAAGTTAAGGGAAAAGTTAGATTATTTCTCAAGGGAAGCATCAAATCCTAAAATTTCCAGGAACATCACACTCTGTGACATCAGTTATTTCCGTTGACATCAATTTTCGTCGATTGGGGCAAAAAGACAAATTCGTGGGTTCTTAATTTCGTGGATTTAAAATTAAAAAAACAAAAAGAAAATCAAATGGGACCAGTTATAATTAATGAAACGTGTTCGACATCGTTAACATCATTTGGAGGATATATTTTATTTTCAATAGTTTTTCTAAGCCCAAATCATTTCCTGTCGCAAACTAAAATCTTCTTCCCTGTCAACATTTTTATTTGTGATGTATTAACGGTGGTATTGTATTCTTTGAAAGGACCTCGATTGTTTTTTATTTCCTCTTGATAAAACGATTGAAAATATATATTTCGTTGTGTTTTTAAATTCGTGGATTGCGTTGTCCACGTAATCCACAAAAATTGGTGTACCACGAATAATAAGTGTTTCACAGTACATGTATATATTTCTTGAAATTTTCGAAACATCCTTGTGTTCGATACACGGCCTGTCAAACAAAACACATCAGAATTTAATTTGATGCTTCTCTGCCTAACATGCGGTATGTTTTATTAGAAGCAAAGTCTGGTCGGCTTATAGGAAGGATAATCTCCACAAAAAGCTTTGCATGTCTTCTGGACTCTTAACATGTGAGCCAGCATGCTCAAGACCAGCCTGTCTGTTTAGTACAAAGCCGGATGTTTGCATGTTCATTTGAAGTCAATAGCATATAGCCAGTCTGTGCTGATTGGTCACAAAACACCAACACTCAATAAAATCAATCAGTCAATCTTTGATGAATATACAAATACAGATCTGTAAATTTTCAAATTCTGGAATTTTAAAAAAATCCTTCCTCGTTCATATAAGGAAGAAACCATCTATTGTTCTATTTTGATGAGACAGGGGACTCTAGCTTATTAATTTTTTTCTTGTATTTCAGTTTATATATTATTGTACTGTTCTGCTATGTGGTTTTTTTTTATTTTGTATTTGTCACAAGCTTGTAATTATGCTTATGAATATGACGATAAGTTGATGGTTATTTTGATGACAATTTAAAAATCTATCTGAAAGCAAGATAACAAAAAATACATTGCACGAAGTCCAAGTTTGAATCTCCCCTTTTCACCTACAATCCACTGGTAACAACTATATCTTTGCAGATTTATTTTAACACTTTATTAAGGAAAGAATTTGTTGCATTCGTCTTTTTACAATGCCTGTGCATAATTCCATAAGTAATGCCTTTTTTTCGGCAATGAAGCTCAAATTGAAAAAAACAGGATCACTCCCGAAAATGATGGATGGATTTTCGACAAATATTATCTCAAGTAAGGATTAGTATGGGACCGAAGCCTGGATCTTATACAGATACATCATGTTCGGGAGGGGTATTTGCGAAAAATACCAGTCAAGAGACGTGAAATTTCCCCGCGTCCAACGGGCGAGGGAAAGTTTGTCTCGAGACTGGTATTTTTCGCAAATATCCCTCGCGAGCATGATGTATCTGTTTAATTACACCGAATGTCAAAATAAAATATTTCCATCTACAAACGCTTATACTAAAACGCAGTGATGAATGAAGACATTTCAAGCGTCCAGTCGGATAACAGAATTTTTCGCAAATACCACGGCAGAGGGTAAAAAGTGCAAATACATTTCGGCAAATACCCCGCTGCCTCTGAAATCGTTTGTAATGCACAATATTTGTGAAAAATACCCCTCTAATGAACCAATCAGATTACAGCATTTTTATATATGGTGTAATTGAACTTCTAATTCTGTACAGACTTTACATGCATATTCCGAATTCAGAAATGGAGTAAAAATGAAAAAAAATCTTGCAAATATACCAATTAGTATGTAATTGGTCCAAACCAATCCCTTTCCCCAAAATTCAAATGGTTGCTCCCCAAGGGGGCAGGGGGACTCTCCAAAATGTCCCATCCGTGGGCTTGCCAGAGAAAATAAATTTCAACCCAAAAAATACTAAACATTCTAGACACAGCCTAAAAAAACCTGTTGGAAAATCCCCCCCCTAAAAAAACCTGAGTATCCACCGAACTTTTGTTCCCAAAAAAATAGCACGAGCTTTTGTACGGAAAATACTTGGGAGTTCCTCCCTCCCCCGGTTTGCTCTCTCATAAAATCAACCAATCAATACGGGTCTTTATGACCCTGGCAATAGTTAATCGATTTTGAACATCAAAATCATAAGAAATAAAATAATTAATATGTTGTCATAGTTTTAAAATCAACTTTTATTATACCGAAATATATTATAGAGTGAACAAAAAGTAAAAAAATCACTCAGAATAGAGGGGGTGGAAAGGGGGGTACCTTTCTCCTTTCTCCCGCCCCTCGTCTCCTTTCTCCCGCCCCTCTGCTTCCATCTCCCACCTTAACAACCGTCTTTTTTCAGATCAATCGATTTTAATACTAATTTGAATTAATATATGACCATATATAGGTGGCATAGGTCTTTATTAAAGCATATACTGATTTTACAAACAAGGCCTGCCTCCAACTCGTACGCAAATTAATACACAATGTTGGAATGTTGTCAATGGTGCATTGTGCATGCTCCAATGTCAAGAAACTCATTTTTAGCTCACCTGGCCAAAGGCCATGTGAGCTATTGCCATCACTTGGCGTCCATCGTCGTCGTCGTCCATGGTCATGATCGTTAACAATTATATAAAACTCTTCTCCTCTGACACTACTTGACTAATTAGAACCAAACTTGAGTGTTCCTTGGGGTACCCTGCATAGAACCGATGTGGGGATTTTTGATTCGTCGAAAAACATGGCCGCTGTTACAAAAAAATAGAACATAGGGGTCAAACAACATTTTTTCGCAAATATCTAAAAAATCATTAGGTTACGCCAAATTCTGGCAAGTTGAAAGTGTTCAGCATGATGAGAGCTACCTTTGTGCTGATTTTCGTGAAAATCTGTCAACTGATGTTAGAGTTATTGCCCTTTTTGACATTTTTGGCTTTTTTTTATGTTATTATTTCAAAAATCTTCTCCTCTGAAACAACTTGACTAATTAGAACCAAACGTGGTATGAATGTTCTTTGGGGTACCCTGCATGGAACTGATGTGGGGATTTTTGATTCGTGGAAAAACATGGCCGCTGTTACTAAAAATAGAACATAGGGGTCAAACAACATTTTTTTCGCAAATATCTCAAAAATCATTAGGTTACGGCAAATTCTGGCAAGTTGAAAGTGTTCAGCATGATGAGAGCTACCTGTGTGCTGATTTTCGCGAAAATCTGTCAACTGATATTAGAGTTATTGTCCTTTTTTGACATTTTTTGCTTTTTTTTAGGTTATTATTTCAAAAATCTTCTCCTCTGAAACTACTGAATGGATTTGGATAAAACTTAGCATGATTGTTCCTTAGGGTATCCTGCACAAAGTTTATGCTTCGATTTGTGATCCGTCGAAAAACATGGCCACTGTTACTAAAAATAGAACATAGGGGTCAAACAACAGTTTTTCGCAAATATCTCAAAAATCATTAGGTTATGGCAAATTCTGGCAGGTTGAAAGTGTTCAGCATGATGAGAGCTACCTGTGTGCTGATTTTCGTGAAAATCTGTGAACTGATGTTAGAGTTATTGCCCTTTTTTGACATTTTTGGCTTTTTTTTATGTTATTATTTCAAAAATCTTCTTCTCTGAAACTACTATTCAAAATCAAATTAAACTTGGTAAGATTGTTCATTAGGGTATCCTGCAAAAAGTTAATGCTTGGATTTTTGATTGGTTGAAAAACATGCCCGCCCTTACTAAAAATAGAACATACGGGTCAAAATGCTGTTTTTTGCTATTTTTTCCTGAATTATAGAAAGAAAATGAAGATGAAAGCTACTTTCAAGGTAAACATAGTATCCCGAGTTGAATGGTGATGATGAAAGTTTGTTTCGGACGGCCATTTTTAGCTCACCTGGCCAAAGGGCATGTGAGCTATTGCCATCACTTGGCGTCCGTCGTCGTTGTCGTCGTCCGTCGCCGTTGTTAACAATTATACAAAACTCTTCTCCTCTGAAACTACTTGACTAATTAGAACCAAACTTGGTATGAATGTTTCTTGGGATACCCTGCATAGAACTGATGTGGGGATTTTTGATTCGTTGAAAAACATGGCCGCTGTTACTAAAAAAAAATATAGGGGTAAATTGCTGTTTTTTGCTAATAACTCAAAAACCGTTACAGATATCGAAAATCTGACAGGGATAAAATTGATCAGCATGACAAGATCTGAAATTTTGAAGGAAATTCCAAAACCCATTTAGGAGTTATTGCCCTTTTTTCGTCAAATTTTCAAAATTTTAACATTTTTCGTCATTTATCTCCAAAACTATTTGAGATAGAAGTGAAATGTAAATTTGAAAAAATGTTTGCCATGTTGAGATCTACCTACCCTGAAATTTTAAAGGAAATCCCAAAACCCATTTAGGAGTTGTTGCCCTTTTTTGTCAAATTTTCAAATTTTTTTTATTCAAAAATCTTCTCCTCTGAAACCGCTGAGCCGATTGGTTTGAAACTTAATAGGAATGATCTATGACATTTCCTCTACAAACGATCCTCAATTTATTTTAATCTGACATAAAACATGGCTGTCGTAGCTAAAAATAGAATATAGGGGTGCATGTGTTGTTTATGGCTTATAACTTAAAAACCGTTACAGATATCAAAAATCTGACATGGGGTAAAATTGATCAGCATGACAAGATCTACCTAACCTGAAATTTTGAAGGAAATCCTAAAACCCATATAGGAGTTATTGCCCTTTTTTCGTCAAATTTTCATAGTTTAACATTTTTCGTCATTTATCTCCAAAACTATTTCAGATAGAAGTGAAATCTAACTTTGAAAAATGTTTGCCATGTTGAAATCTACATACCCTGAAATTTTAAAAGAAATCCCAAAGCCCATTTAGGAGTTATTGCCCTTTTTTGTCAAATTTTCAAAATTTTAACATTTTTGCATTTATCTCCAAAACTGTTTGAGATAGAAGTGAAATGTAAATTGAAAAATGTTTGCCGTATTGAGATCTACCTACCCTGAAATTTTGAAGGGAATCCCAAATTATATTTAGGAGTTATTGGTTTGTGTAATTTGAGGTCGGGTTCTGTTACATTTATTTAAGGTTCACCCTTATTCCTGGTCAATTTTGTCAATTTCCTGCCAGGACTACCACCATCAGGGAACATATTTTAACATTAAACCTTATGAAAAATAAATCTTCAACAAATTTTCCCTGAACAATTGAACCAATTGCAACAAACTTGGTCAAATAGTTGATTAATTGTCCAATGAAAACCAGACTCCAGGTGAGCGATACAGGCTCTGGTGAGCCTCTTGTTAATATGTATGGTCATGTATGAGGATCATGAAATTAGACATAGTTTTTTATTGTGTCATCTCTATTTTCCCCCCTGAGAACACCTTACTTTGTATGGTCAAGTGGATAACGTAAATATTTTAAGGTGACCTGGAAAATTGTTGAAATATGCATAGACTATCCTGACTCTGTGATGTGTTCTGTGCTCATTTATGTTATTTTTGTTTGCGGGTCTGTCTGTTTAGGTGATGTTGATTGGTTGGAATATATGTCATTGTTGACCTGTCCTATTATCCATTTGTTGTTCATTTATAAATGTGCAGTAGGTCGAAATTGGCCTATACAGAGTCTACACACATTACCTACTTAAATGCCAAAGTTATATTTTTATCTTTACAAGTATTAAGCCCTCAGAAGTATGGTTTCTGGGACGAAGATGTACTATTCCTATGCCTAAGTATCCCACATCAAGCTCACGCGTAAACGTGGAGAATTTAGATTTTTCATGCGTAAATGGTTTGAAATGTCGATAAAATAATTTGTCTATAGTATCATGTTAGTTTAAGTCAGATTGAACATCAAATTCTTTAATGAAATGGTCGGAAATGGCAAAAATGGTTTGGGAAATATAAATGTTGCCTTTTTTCAAAGATTTGTCCATTTATTAGAACATTTAGTATCCAGTTTTTTCGTTTTTTTACCTCTTTATTTTTTTTTTCAACATTAAAGTTCGTCTCCCTTTGATAGTTCTCCCTCCTTTCTCCCGCCCTTTCTCTCCTTTCTCCCGCCCCCTCTCTCCTTTCTCCCGCCCCCTTTCTCCTTTCTCCCGCCCCCTTTCTCCCTGTCTCCCAATACCCTTTCCACCCCCTCAGAATAAAGTTTTTACTAACACTAAATTATTTAAAAACTAGTCCGTGTTACATGTGTATTTGCTAGTATATAAAACATTCCTCTACATATTTGTCAACAAGATAACACTTTAAATCAAGATTTAGTCCCGTCCCTTCTTAATTGAAACTATTGTGTAAAATGTCTATATATGTACGTTATGTCTATGTAATTTTTTGATAAATTAGTGAAATGCACCTCTGATTTCAAAATGACGGTACTCATCCAAATCATCTTCTACCTTGCCATAAAGAAATAAATATCGTTCACACGGGCAAAGAGAATTAATTACGTAGTATATCAAATGTTTACCATATAAAAATGGTAAAAAATATAAATTATTAATTTGAAATAAATTAAAATGGACGCACTTCATTTGGGCGGATTTGCCAATTATCTTTTTTTGCAATTGGGCGTTTTTTAGTTTTGCAATTGGGCGTTTTTTATTTTGCAATTGGGCGGACGTGTTTTACAGGTAAAATAGATGAAGTGTAACTAGTAAAATATGAAATAAATAGAGATGTGAATTCACAAGTGTTTTGTAGCTTAGTTTATTTTATTTATTTATGAACAGTATTTTATGAAAGTTTTATGTTTATTTTAAGATATTTTTAAAAGATTTTAAAATGTTTTTAAAGAAATATTTTTTTGAGTATTTTATGTCTATTTTAGAACATTTCCTATAAAGTTATGTTTTTCATCAACATTTGATGTCTATTTTTAGATCAATTTCAAACACGAAAATATTTTTATGAAAGTTTTATCTATTTTATGAAATTTCAAAAGAATATTTTTAGTATTTTAGCAATTTGTATGTATGTATGATATTGTTATGAAATAAATTTATATGTAAAAATTCTATGTTTTAGGATGCCAATAAAACTAAAAATACTTTTAATACAAATATAATTGTAACCCGAAAACTACATGTTGGTTAGATTAGTCATCGGAAAATCACAGGTAATCAGCCCATTTGAAAAAATTGCATTCCGCCCATTTGCAATTTTTTTCAGCCCAATTGAAATACTTTTTCAGCCCAATTGGAAAAAAAATTCAGCCCAATTGAAATCCCAATCCGCCCAATTGAAAGACTACCATTAAAATTTTACTTATCCGACACCTTTGAAATCTCTGCATTGAAATTTGGGTCCACCTTATACACACCTCTTTATTGAATTATTTTAAAATGTAGCGTTATAAAAATTTGAATGGCCGTTGATTTTATCAGCAAAACGGTTTCCCTGTATACATACACATGTATCCGTGTACCTTAAAGGTTTAAACAATAAACATCCGGACAGTCAAGGTTCAATATACATGTCAAAACGTAAAATTCACACAAATTTAAACAAAAACAATAATTCGGTTTTCTTGTGGGTTAAAAAAAATGAAAAAACTTGCACCATAGCTGTATGTACTTTTGCTGTATTGTATAAATTGGTCATAAATTTAATATTATTAATTATTGTCATAATTTCATATATTGAAATTATAATCGATGTGAATGTTACAACAGATTTAAAAAAATGTTTTTAAAAGTTTGGGAAAAGCGAAGACGATGAGAATGCAAAGTACCAATTCGGTTTCTATGTTAATCTCTATATGGGGGTACCAAGATATGAAAGAAACTTTCATAAAAATAAAAATTAATTTCTTGAAGAATAACAGCACCTCAATTAAGTGGAAATGTATCAGATTAATTTAATTCAACGAAAATGATACGTTCCCATGGCTTTTCATGCTGAAAAATGAGGATCAAAAAGGGGGGTGTAAATTTTTGCTAAAAATCGGAGTGTACCCACTTAAATCATTGAAATTATCCACATTCTTGAAAGCTAGTTTGAAATTGTTTTATCTAATATGTTTCGAAAAAAAAACCACTGCCGTTTAAAATTATTTTTTATTTAATTTAATATTGACCAATGTGCAGCGAGTCCCACATTCATTTCACCGCTTAATGTTCCGTTCACAAGATGTCTGCGCCCAGTATTTTATCCAGGAGTACGTGCCATAATCAATACAGTTATCGGACATGAAAATGGACGGTTTTACCTTAGAACCAGTTATGACATTTCTATTATAGAACCATTCTGAATGGTTCTACCCTAGAACCATTTATGACAGTTCTACCCTAGAACCATTCTGGACAGTTCTACCATAGTATCATTTACGACAGTTCTACACTAGAACCATTCTGGATGGTTCTACCATAGAACCATTTATGACAGTTCTACCCTAGAACCATGTATGACGGTTCTACCTTAGAACCATTTATGGTAGGGTTGGTTCTACCCTAGAACCGTTTTAGAATGGTTCTAGAACCGTCCTCTCTGGCAGAATAGTTAAGAGGTTAGAACTGATCTCAACTGTAACAGTCCCATCTAAAGGCAGTTTGTTTATAGATGTAATACATAAAATTGTCAACTATAAATATATAAAAATAGTTAAAATATGTTTATTGCACAGTATGATACATTGTTCGTTTACATGTACAAGGTTTTTAAAAGCTAAAAGTATCGATGTTTATATATACATATAGCATATATAGCTATAGTTAAACAATGTCAATTCTATTTAAATGCAATACTAGAAACAGTGATCCTTGATTCAAATTCAACGTTTGTGCGAAGCTTAGGTAAGAATTTGAAAAATTACACAAATATTATTGTTAAAATGTTTATCTAGGAACTGTAAACAAGCAGACAAGATTATTTAGATATGCTATCTTTGACCTCTTAGGGACAGAAGGTGGCATGATACATCCATAGACATTTTTCATGTTCTTCAAATATCGGAAATTTAAAATGTCAGCCATGACATATTGTTCAAATCATAAAAAATGGTCCCCTCCAAATAAAATAAACTGTTCCTAGATATGATATGGAAGATTCTTCAGCTGTTTAAAGTTTATATTTATTCCAGATTGACTAATAAGGTTGCCAAGGAAAATTCTAATTGCAAACTTGAATCCTTTAAGAAACCCTTGTTCACAATGAACTGAAACTTGAGATAAATTGTCTGTATAAGGTTTGTATATTTGTTCTACCTTTCGGGGCTTCAATTCGCATCCTCGATATGTAGCCCCTTCGCATTTCACCCGGCTGTCATTGACACCTTTAGGTCCTGGTTGGTCAAAATTAAAAACATCTCGACCCCCTTAAACTAAAACTTGATTTCAGTTATACATGAAACTATTTCTAATAATGAAACTTCCTTGATGTAGTTTTTCTTATTCAGGATATAAATACTTCATATTTATACATGTATGACAAGAGTCACATTTACTTAATAACAAACCAAAGATACTTATATTAGATATAGTTACATATATTTGGATATACGAGTGACACTAATTAATAAAAAAAGATAAATTAAAAGTCAACAAAAAACATGAAAATCAGTCAATGGTGTCAACAATTCTCTAGTAGACCACAAATCACAAATTAAAATCAGTAGAGCGTCATGATAGGTACAGTCGTATAATACATTCAAGTGTTTTAATTGAGGGAATTTTAAATGAAATTAAAACATACAAGGAAGTTAAGTAAATGTATAAATTTACAGGTGACTTTATATTATACAAATATATGAAAAAGGACATGTAGCATAAAATCTCTTCACGCACATGACAAATGTTCAAGAAAATGAACTGTGCATTTTTTTCCTTCGTCGTAAAGTTGTATATTCTGAAAATGTCAAGTGTTATCGACAGTATGTACAATAACTATGTACATGTATTTATATATTTTATGCAAATTATAGGTCATCAAAATCCTTGATCATGTATTGTTCCTTTATTTCGCAGTATATATCGTCTTCAGGATTCTGGCATTTGATCTTTTTTATCTTCTTATCTGGAATATACTCTTTCTGTAGAATTGGATATTTGACCTTTTGTGTAAGGAATTTCTTTGCAATATCATGTCTGTTTTTCCAAATCAGAAGGAAAGTCACCAAGAGTAATCCAATCGCAGCAACACAAGACATGTATATGATAACACGGTGGTCAACATCTTCTAAGAAAAAATAAAATTTTAAATCTTTATTGAATACAATAATAATAATGATTCACAATATTAAAAAAAAATCAAACGTCAATAATAGATTTTTTCAAACTACAGTCTTCTAATATAGTATACATAAAAAGTATCAAGTGAAATTGGGTGATAGCAGAACTTTTAAAAAGACAATTGAAAAAGTTTACACGTATGCAAATACACTCAAGGAAATATCAGATATCTAATGTTTCTATCAATGATTAACTTACTTCCTTTTGAGTCATTTGCTGACTTCACACTTGGACTCTCCGATGTGTTGGTTGCTAGGAAAAAAAGGGAAAAAAATGTGATTCATTGAAAAGAAAAATTTACACCTCCTGGTCATGATTTACATTTATTACCTCAATAATAAATAAGTCTTGGCCACATGTTCTTACATGTAAGTCATGGCAACGAGTTATTTTTAAAAAGCGTGACCACGATAATAGAAACGTATTCACTGTTCTCTTTTCGAGTAGTAGTTCAATCGCTGAAGCGGGACGTTAAATCGCGTATATCGGCATTTCCCCAAATTTCTGAGCCAATAAAACTACAAACTTAAAGATCGGCAAAAGAATACCAATCCGACAAAAACAATGGGGAAAGTAAAAAAAAATCGAAGTGCAAGGGATAATGGTACACAGCAACCAAACACCACAAGGATACATGTACGTATAACTAAAAGAATAAAAACTGATCATAAACTAAACAAAAATAGAACAAGACAGCAGAGAGACTAAAGCACAAGCAATGTGAATAAGCATTGACGACCAAATATGATCGTCTAAAACATCAATTTTGAAAGCGTGAAACCATCAGCAGCAAAGTGTGGTACAAACGGACAATATTTTTAAGTATGTTTTCTTATTTTGCTATTTTAAGTAACGTCGGCTATATATGTTGGGGATCTGGAACCACGGATAAAATTTTGAAAGGGGACCATCCAGGTCCATTCCATCAAAGATATGTTCCAGGTGGTCTGTAGGTTTCCAAGGAAAAGATTAAAAAAAAAGGTTTATTAGTAACAGTGATCAGGTTTGGACACACAACACAAATTTGAAGGGCAACCACGGAAGGACAATTTCAGAAAAGTTCGGCATCAGCTGTCCAATTTTTTTGCTGTTTAATCTATTTTAGTAACGGTGGCCACATTTGTTAGAGATCTAGAATATTGTACATATTTTTGAAAGGGGACAATCCAACAGCCATTCAAAAACTTTGGTCTCAATTGACACAATTGACACAGTGGTTTCAGAGAAGACGCTTAAAATTCACACACGCCAAGTTATGTAACAGTCCACATAGACCTTTGGTCCAAGTGATTTAAAAGTAAATAACAAAATAATAATAATAATAATAATAAATAAATGAATAAATAAATAAATAATCATATATAAAAAAAAATTGTTAACACAGAGATATGTCTCGCCTGTCGGCAGAAAATTCGAAAACAATCTGATGGACAGCAACATTGCTAATAAATTGAAAGTCGCTAAACCATGACCTTAGGCAGGGTCGTCTAACTGAGATGTACTGATAGTAATGCGACTTAATAGAAAATATCATTGATCTATTACAAGTAGTTCCTATCAAACTAACTTAAGCACAAAACTTAACATTGAAAATTGCTAATTAATTAAAAGTCACTGGACCATGACCTAGAGGGCAGGGCCTCGAAATGGTCAACAGATTGAGATGTACTGATAGTAATGCAACTTTAAGAAAATATCATTGATCTATAACAAGTAGTTCCTATCAAACTAACTTAAGCAGAAAACTTAGCAATTGTCGACGCCGACGACGCCGCTGTCGGAAAAGCAACAGCTATAGTCTCGCCTTCCGCGACTTTCGTCGCAGTCGAGACAAAACCAACAAACCAAATCATGAGCACTAATGGTCAGATAAAAACCTAAAACAAACATGATTTTTTGATTACGTGGCCCTAATTAAATTACTCATTTAAGATGCACATAGTAATTTTTGCCATGACAAATATTTAAACTTAATTATTCAATTTAAATCATCGTGATTTAAAGTCCAATATAATGTGTCTTCCTCTGTATAAGGATTTGCCAATTTTATATTGACTTGCATGTTTACTTACTATCCTCTAATCTGTCATTTGTATGTACACAACCATGAACATTGTCGCATCTGCAAAATTAGGAAAGGAAAAGCAAATAAACTGAAACGCCAAAAAAATTTTGTTTAACATGAAGTGCCTTGTTGCGTAAAAAAAAACATGAAATACAATTTGCTTGATAAATCAGCAGAAAAACATGATTTAACATTTTCAAAGATCAAACTTCCTGCTTGTTGTTAAAAAAAATTAAATAAATTTTTGACGCATACATGTATTCTCTGAAATTTATAAAGAGGACAAATATACCTAAGGAGCAATCCAAAAAAACGTAATCCATTAGACAGACAAAACCCTGGAAGACAAATGAACAAAACCAACTCCTATAAAAACCAGGAGTGAACTCAGATGCTCCGGAAGGGTAAGCAGTTCCTGCTCCGTATACGGCACTCGTCGTGATGTTCAACAAAGTCAATCCAGTGCTAGTCACAAATCGGTGGAGGTACATGAAATGTTACGACAGTGGGAACAGGTCCAACATTGTCTTAGATATTGGAACACTGTAACGGTCAATCAATTTTGATGACGACCGTAAAATTTCCTAAGCGATGATATGAACGTATCCCTGATAAAAAGAAGCTTTTTGTTACAGCAGTAATCCTCTTTGTCGAAAGTCATGGTACCTCACGCATGCCCTTAAATATCTGATAAGCTGAGAAACGTAGACGCCATATGCAGGCGATGCTAATATATTGCTACTCAAGAAGGGAAAGTTAACAATAGGAACATCGAAGTTAAATTAGGCCACACCAAATTTATTTTTTAGTTCTTTGGATTTTTTATGGTAAAAATAGGTGCGAGCGAGCGAAATTTCAATTTTATTTTTTTTTTCTTGAGGACTACTTTTTTCCAGACGAAGATCAAACTTATCCAACAAAGTTTTTAAAGTAAAATAGTTTTAAAAAATCCCTATTTTTTACAAAATTTAATTAGCGGGTAAACACTTTTTGTTTTTAATTTCCTGAAAAATTAAGTATTTGGGGCGAATTTGCAAAATGAAGCAGCAAAATGTTTTTTCTTAAAATTTACAGTCCGAAAATCGGAGTGGTGAAATCCAAAGAACTAAAAATTAATTTTGTGTGGCCTTAGAACTAGGTAAATTGTGTAAACAAAATAGTATACCACTAAAACTGAGCAGATATCTATGATACATACTGTATGGCTATACTTCTCCGCGGCGTAGCAATGCCTGAATTGACATGGAGGCACACAAGTATGGAAAAGGGCTAGGGCAGTTATTAATGTCCTTGGTTTGCCTCTACCAGGACGTACATGTATATATTTCAGGGAAAGGAATCCACATATACAAGGATTATCAGAAATATCGATTCAACACATCATATAAAGTTTTATTTCCTGTGATCATGCGGTTTTTAAGACGATTTCCGATATTTGTTTTTCCATATTATTTGAAACAAGTGACAGACATCATATAATGACAAAAGCTTACATTTGTAATTTAGGCCATAAAAAGGAAGGAAGAAGGCCACAATACTATCCCCAGACGTTTATTCAAAGGTGTTGTGGATGTTAAATTTGTGTTAGAAGGAACTTTAGCTTTCTATCCTTCACATACTCTATTTCTTTTGTTTTACTAGTATTTTATTTTCGCCAGAAAAAAAGTGGAAGCATGTGATCCCATGCCTATTCGTTGCTACGCCACTACTTCTGCTTGTGTTTGAGGCTTATTTGCTAAAATTTTCAATTATTATATATATAATACACATGTAGCCTCAAAATGAATCTTTACTATAATGTTCCCGTTATTGATACTGACCCTTAAAATTGAAGGTACAGTTGAGATCAGATGTAACATCTCAATTTTTCTGTCAGAGAGGACGGTTCTAGAGTCATTCTAGAACGGTTCTAGGGTAGAATCAACATGGTCATAAATGATTCTAAGGTAGAACCGTCATACATGGTTCTAGGGTACAACTGTCATAAATGGTTCTAGGGTAGAACCGTCCAGAATTGTTCTAGGGTAGAACTGTCATAAATGGTTCTAGGGTAGAACTGTCATAAATGGTTCTAGGATAAAACTGTCATAAATGTCAGAATTAAATGTACATTTATCTAAGGACATATCCAACTATTTCGGTCATTTTCATGTCCGATAACTCTGTATTGATTATGGCACTTACTCCTCGTCTTCGCTCTTTCCAAAGTTTTAAAAACATTTTTTTAAATATTTAGTAACGTTTCACATCGATTATAATTTCAATATATGAAATTATGTCAATAATAAATAATATTAATTTATGACCAATTTATACAAAACATCAAAAGTACATACATGCAAGAAAGAGCTATGGTGGAAGGTTTTTTTTTATGTTAACATTTGTGTGATTTTTATCTGAAGAAATTTATAGGTAAAGAAATTTGTTCTCCGTAACATGTTGTGTGTTTTAGGTAATAATAACTAATTAACGATTTGACACGTATATTGTAAATGTACCTTGCATGACCGGATGTTTATTGTTTCCAACCTTTAGGTGTATGTATACATGTAAATCGTTTTGCTGACATAATCAGCAGGATTTCAAATCTTTATACATTAAGATAATTAATGCAGCATTTTAATAAAGAGGGTGTATAAGGTGGTCCCAAATTTCAGTTCAGAGATTTCAAATGTGTCAGCAGATAAGTAACATTTTAATTTATTTTAAATTAATAATTTATCTTTTTTACAATTTTTATGTGTTAAACATTTGATATATTATATATTTAATTCTCTTTGCTCGTATGAACGATATTTTTATTTCGTTTTGACAAGGTAGACGATGATTGGGTTGAGTATCGCCATTTTGAAATAAGAGGTGCATTTCACCAATTTATCAAAAATTACATAGACATAACGTACAGATATTGACATTTTACACAATGATTTCAATTGAGACGGAGTGGGACTAAATATCTAGGTTAGAACCATCCAGAATGGTTCTACGGTAGAACCGTTCAGAATGGTTATGGGGTAGAATTGTCATAAATGATTCTAGGGTAGAACTGTCATAAATGGTTCTAGGGTAGAACTGTCATAAATGGTTATAGGGTAGAACTATCATAAATAGTTTAAGGGTAGAACCGTCCAGAATGGTTCTACAGTAGAACTGTCATAAATGGTTCTAGTGTAGAACCGTCCAGAATGGTTCTATGATAGAACTGTCATAAATGGTTCTAAGTCAGGACACACCCTGTCATAAACGGTTCTAAAGGTGTCAGGATGACAGTTCTAGAACAATTCTAGAACAGTTCTTCTGACAGATTAGGACAGTTCCAAAGTTCAACTGTATGGTAACATTCCACTTGGTCCACTCCCATTTGGTCTATTCACATATGGTCTATTCCCACTACATCTACTGTGGAATATGAAAAAAGTTCAATTTGGTCTACTTGTTTAAATTTAGTGTCTTTACTAGGGAACAAGAGGCAATTCCCATTTGGTCTACTCAATTAAAATAAGAGTGTTTAAATATAAAAGAAATAAATCTTCAACAAAAATTCTACAATTTTATAACAATTTTCTGTGAATATAACAAAAGTATTGCCCACATTACTGGCATTAATTAAATGGCTTCAATTGTCTAATTAAAGTCATATGTCTGAAATGTCAGTTTTGTTTTTGTTGATTTACAAATTGAATTGTTTATTGTTTTAACAATTGATGAGGTGAAATGTAATTGAACAGGTCCCAAACTTGTGCCTATATCAACAATTCAAAGTTGAAATTGTAGACAAAATGGGAAATGCCTCCTTTTCAATAATAGAGACACCCTATATCTAAAAGAGTAGACAAAAAGGGAAATCCCTAGTAAACATACTATTATTTTAATTGAGTAGACGAAATGGGAAATGCCTCTTGTTCCCTAGTAAACACACTAAATTTAAAGAAGTAGACGAAATGGGAAATGTTTCATATTCCACGGTAGACGAAACAGGAATAGACCTAATGCGAATGGTACAATCATAGATCAAATGGGAGTAGACCAAGTAAGAGTAGACCAAGTGGCAATAAACCAACTGTATTTACTATGCAAAGATACTCCCGAATGAATTCATACATGAGCACTAGATATGACCAGAGTGAATTGTTTTGGACACGATTTTTAGATATATGCAAGTATTTCATATATATATAAAATTCACCATAATACCGCAAAATTTCGGCAGTGATGACAATTTATCCGAGATACATCCCTCTTTTAGTGGCCTTTGTAAAAAGCAAAAAAGATAGTTTTGCTTTGATCGATAGAACTGATTCATCTCCGGCTGTTACATGTGTTCCATCTTCTGAATTTATTAATTGTAGATAAAACAGAGCTTCGACAACTATATTCTTAAATTTTCCATCAACTACATGCAGTTATAGGTAAAAAAACAAATGCTACAGTGTAAAATACAGACAAAATCTTTATCAGCATATCCATGGATAACATTCTAAGATATGATCATAAATGAACCATTTTGGTACATGTACCTATATAATTCTAACCTAGAACCATTTATAACCCTGGCAATAGTTTATGAATTTTGAACATCAAAATTATAAGGAATAAAATATTTAATTTGTTGTCATAATTTTAAAATCAAATTTTAACATACCGAAATATATTATAGAGTAAAAAAAGAAAACAATTCACTCAGAATAAAGTTTTTACTAAAACTAAATGATTTCAAAACTAGTCGGTGTTATATGCTAGTACATAATACATTCCTCTACATCTGTTTCGACAAGAGAACACTTTAAATCAAGATTTAGTTCCGACACTTTTCAACTGAAATTATTGTGTAAAATTTCCATATATGTACATTATGACTATTTAATTTTTCGATAAATTGGTGAAATGCACCTCTTATTTCAAAATGGCGGTACTTATCCCATTCATCTTCTACCTTGTCATATCGAAATAAATATCGTTCATACGAGCAAAGAGAATTAATTATATAATATATCAAATATTTACCATATAAAAATGGTAAAAAAGATAAATTATTAATTTTAAATCAATTAAAAAGTTACTTATAAGACACATTTGAAATCTCTGTATTGAAATTTGGGACCACCTTATACACACACACCTCTTTATTCAAATGCCGCATTAATTATTTTAAAATGTAGCGTTATAAAAACTTGAAACCCCGCTGATTTTGTCAGCAAAACGGTTTACCTGTATACATACACATGTATCTGTGCACCTTATAGGTTGGAACAATAAGCATACGGGTAGTCAAGGTACAATATACATGTACATGTCAATTTACTTATTTACTTCAGACAAAAATCACAAAAATTTTAACAAAAACAATAATTCGTTTTACTTGTGGGTTAACAAAATGAAAAAAAACACTTGCACCATAGCTCTTTATTACATGTATATACTTATGTTGTTTTGTATAAATTGGTCATCAATTTAACATTATTAATTATTGTCATAATTTAATCGATGTGAAATGTTGGTACATATTACAAAAAAATGTTTTTTAAAAGGTTGGAAAAAACGGAGACGAGGAGTATGTGCCATAAACAATACAGAGTCATCGGACATGAAAATGGACAGTTCTACCCTAAAACCATTTATGACGGTTCTACCTAAGAACCATTTATGTCAGGGTTGGTTCTACCCTAGAACCGTTCTAGAATGGTTTTAGAACCGTCCCCTCCGACAGAATAGTTGAGAGGTTAGAACTCATGAGTGATCTCAGCTGTATATATAGATGATTCATGAAAAAGAGTTGACATATATGCATCACAACACGTTAAAAAATCATTAAGATAGGGCATTAATTTCAAAAGGCATACTTCAAGCTATTTTGTTATTCTTATTTCCGTTTTAAATTATTGATATACCTTTGGTCCCCATTACAGTTGCATATGTCTGCACAACGTATACCGTACCAACCATCTTCACATTTTTCACATTGCATTTTATTCTTGTTGAGGTTATAACCGCGAGAACATTCTAAAAAGCAAAAAATTTCTTTTTTGTTTGTGTAATTACTCATATCATCTCTATACAGTCAAACCTGTATATAAAGAGCACACAACGGACCACAGAACAGGTGCCCTTTATACAGAGGTTAATTTTACAAGTTTTGTACATGACATGGACTTTTTCAACTATATAGCTTTCTGAAGGTATTTCATATATATACTTGAACACAAAATCTATAAATTGACCAGGATTTACGTTATACTTGCATGTAAGTTTCCGTGAGAAAATTTGTTATAATTAGATATTTTTGACCGAAACTAGGGTTAACTTACCAGCTTGGGTAATTTTAAGTATCCCTAGGTAGTGCTTATTTATAACTTTATTTAAGTGAATGCAAGTATCTGTTAACTAAGATTACTACCACATTCATGACTACAGTTCCAGCTTCCTGGCTTTGAGTGTTAAAATTCAAACCCCGTGAGCAATACATACTTTTAGAGCCTCTAGTATGGTTGACTGCACAAAAGGAAGCGCCCAGTAAGTAAGATAATGCATGTAACCTAGATATATTTATACGTATGTAAGTTATTAAACAAAGTTTTTGAGAGAAAAGGAACTATTCGCAACCAAATCAAATGCACTAGTGTAGGAAAAAGATGAAAAGTTGTTATACAGAATAGTAATTTCCTTCATCATTGCTTGTCAAATCATTCGTAATGGATCGAGGGTGAGGTCCATGGGCCTTAAGCAAATTATATTACCTTCGCATTTTCCTTTGTTGTCTTCAAAACCTAGACAGCAGAAATAAAGCGTACCAGAAACCGTTACACCACCAGTTCCCTCTTTACCACTAAAATATAACAATGGAGTACATTTATCTTTCCATGAGACGATATCCCATAACAATAATGAAAAAACAACGCACGTTAATACTATTAGATTAGTAATGCGATGTCTTTCCGATTAGTAAATCTAAGAAAAACTTTTCTTGATAACACATTTTGAAAAGCTCGAATTACATGTTAGCTATATTGTATATTGCTACGCATTAGAGAATGACATTTTCTTCTCAAAGTTTGATTTTGTTGTTATTGTATAAAAAGACCAATTTTTCTACGTATCCACGTTACAAGATTTCAATATTTCTTTGTTAACACTCAGACACAAAAATATAAAAATTAGGTTGAAGTATAATACATAAACAATAGAATGACGAAATGAGCATGGGGTAACAATTCTTAACACATATAAAGTAATAAATGTAATAGTGAAATTAAAACATACTAGCAATTTGCTTTGATAAACAATGACAGTCGTTTTTGGACTTCAACATTACAAGAGGACAATAAAAAAATCTTCCATTTTTAATTTAATATATGTGTATAATATGTACATGTAGGTAAGTATTCCCATCTATAGTTAACTATAGGATCAGAATGCATTACATTCAAACATCACCAACAGGTTCTTGGCACAACGTACACATTCTTTTTGGTCTCAGTATATTTTTCCACCGCCCCATTTCTATATAGGAATACGTAAGGTCCATGTTCTCATAATCGTAAATACTTTTCCAATCCAAATTCCTTGTTAAATATCCCATTAAACAGACCCCGAGAAGAATTTGTTATATCACTAAACCATGAGGTAATAAATTGACCACACACTATTCGACTAAGATAATTTTGTCACAATAGCCAGTCTTATTAGTAAAAATATATCCTAGACCAGTATTATTATTGTACTTTATATGTTTGTACATATATATGCTTTCAACCCTTAGGGGTACAATTATGCATTTCTAAATAAAGATTATTAAATATTGATTCTATAAAATTAATCCACCTAAAAAAATTCCGACCATCAATTTTCAAAGATAACATTAATCTGTACAGAGAACTACTGAACTTATTATTATTGTTTACAATTTTACACCAGAATGAAATCATCCTAATTTTGAATCGAATTACCAAAGGAAATCTCCCCAACTCTCCATACGCTATAAAATTAGGTGTAGAATTTCTAACTTTAAGAATTTTTGTACTTGTTCAATCTTTTCAAATTCTCAAACCCCCGAACCCCAGAACCGTACAAAAGAATTGGATCTAAGATAGAATTAAATACTAAGTAATTTAAATTGGATATTTACTGGAATAGATTCATTTCTTACATTTTTATATATACATGTAAGTAGTATATGGGCACAGTTCAGTTCGTATTTGTGGTGGTGGGTGTGGTGGAGGATCATGAGGAGGATTCTCCGAAAGTGACGTCACCGGAACCGGAAATGACGTAACGGGGGTGAAGTAACCGGAACAGGGAGTCACGTGACCGGAACCGGAAGTAGTGGATTTTCCCGCCCTTGTTTACGGAAGTGACGCAAGTCACGCGCTGGAGCCCGAATGTGTCGTCTGCCCATGTGTAGGAGGAACCGGAAGTAGAGTGTTTTCCTCCATTTGTTTACGGAAGAGACGTTAGAGCATCAAATGACCTGGATGTAAGGGTGCTCTCGCACAGATCCAATCTTTGACTAATGACAATCGACCACCACTAGCAGCAGCAGCCCCAAAACTGAAATGAGCACGCGAGTAAGGTCATAAGTAGCGATGAGCAGCAGAGAGCAAGAGAAAAACAGCGATGAGCAAGAGAAGAGCAGCGATGACGAACAGCAACAAGCAGCAGGAGCGAAATGAGCACGCGAGTAAGGTCCTGAGTAGCGATGAGCAGCAACGAGCAAGAGAAGAGCAGCGATGACGAACAGAAACAAGCAGCAGGAGCGAAATGAGCACCGAGTGAGGTCCGGAGAAACGATGAGCAGCAAAGAGAAAGAGAAGAGCAGCGATTAGCAAGAGAAGAGCAGCGATGACGAACAGCAACAAGCAGCAGGAGCGAAATGAGCACGCGAGTAAGGTCCTGAGTAGCGATGAGCAGCAACGAGCAAGAGAAGAACAGCGATGAGCAAGAGAAGAGAAGCGATGACGAACAGCAACAAGCAGCAGGAGAGAAATGAGCACGTGAGTAAGGTCCTGAGTAGCAAAGAGCAGCAAAGAGCAAGAGAAGAGCAGTGAATAGCAATAGAAGAGCAGTGATGAGCAGTGAAGAGCAGCGAAATGAGCACGCGAATAAGGTCCTAAGTAGCGATGGGCAGCAAAGAGCAAGAGAAGAGCAGCGATGACGAACAGCAACAAGCAGCAGGAGCGAAATGAGCACGCAAGTAAGGTCCTGAGTAGCGATGAGCAGCAAAGAGCAAGAGAAGAGCAGCGATGATGAACAGCAACAAGCAGCAGGAGCGAAATGAGCACGCGAGTAAGGTCCTGAGTAGCGATGAGCAGCAACGAGCAAGAGAAAAACAGCGATGAGTAAGAGAAGAGAAGCGATGACGTACAGCAACAAGCAGCAGGAGCGAAATGAGCACGCGACTAAGGTCGTGAGTAGCGATGAGCAGCGATGAGCAGCGATGAGCAGCGATGAGCAAGGGAAGAGCAGTGATGAGCAGCACGGAGCAAGAGAAGAGCAGTAAAGAGCAATAGAAGAGCAGTGAAGAGCAATAGAAGAGCAGTGAAGAGCAGCCATGAGCAGCGCGGAGCAAGAGATGAGCAACGCGGAGGAACAGATGAGCAGCGAAGAGCAGCTCGGAGCAAGAGATGATCAGCGATGAGCAAGAGAAGAGCAGTAAAGAGCAATAGAAGAGCAGAGGAAGAGCAGCCATAAGCAGCGCGGAGCAAGAGATGAGCAACGCGAAGCAACAGATGAGCAGCGAAGTGCAGCACGGAGCAAGAGATGAGCAGCGATGAGCAAGAAAAGAGCAGTGAAGAGCAATGGAAGAGCAGTGAAGAGCAGCCATGAGCAGCGCAGAGCAAGAGATGAGCAGCGAAGAGCAGCACGGAGAAAGAGATGAGCAGCCATGAGCAAGAGATGGGCAACGCGGAGCAAGAAATAAGCAACGCGGAGCAAGAGATGAGCAGCGAAGAGCAGCACGGAGCAAGAGATAAGCAGCGATGAGCAAGAGAAGAGCAGCGATGACGAACAGCAACAAGCAGCAGGAGCAAAATGAGCACGCGAGTAAGATCATGAGTAGCGATGAGCAGCAAAGAGCAGCGAAGAGCGGGATGGAGCAAGAGAAGAGAAACGAAGAGCATCATAGAGCAATGAAATGGACCGCCGTTGCTAAGGCGGTTGGTAAGGACACCCCTCCATTGAGGTAAGGGGACATCATCCAATCCTACCTTTGGTCCTCACAGAAAACATCACCCGCAGATGAAAAGAGCGGGATAATGGGAGATAATCCAATAGTGTACTTCGTATACTCTCGGACTTCGACATAACAGTGAGAGTATCAGTCCTTAGAGACCGATGAAAGATCCAGAGACGACCGAGAAGTGTAGGAAAGGGGAGATAATTCAATCTGAGTTCTGGTCAAGCATGGCACATCCGGATCCGTGAATTGCGTCACTTCCATAAGTAAATAATGGGTAAATCCACTACTTCCGGTTGCGCATACGCGCAAATCATTTCCGGGTACTTCCGGTTCCTGTCACGCATGCGCAGACGACACACCCGGGTCCTGGCACGTGACTCACTTCACTTCCGTAAACAAATGGCGGAAAACACTTTACTTCGAGTTTCGCCTACACATGGGCAGACTACACATTCGGGCTCCAGCGCGTCATTTGCGTCACTTCCGTAAATAACGGCGGGAAAATCCACTACTTCCGGTTGCGCGTGCGCGCAAATTACTTCCGGGTACTTCCAGTTCCTGGCACGTGATTTCCGGTTCCGGTTACGTCACTTCCTGTGACGTCATTTCCGGTTCCGAATCCTCCTCATGATCCTCCACCATACCCACTACCACAAATACTAACTGAACTGTGCCCATATACTACTCATGTAAAGTACATCGATTGTTGTGCTTGATCAATCAATTTCTTTTTAGTATGAAAAAAGTTTCCATTATATTTAAAAAATATATCCGAATAAGAAAATTTGTCAACAATCTCGAGTACCTGATTTTGTAATGTAAGAACAATATTCTGATTATTTTTTCTCGTGCTTAATACCATTTTATTTATATTTAATTCTTATTTCACAATAACATTTGAAAATTTGGGTGACTGTTGCATATGTTCTGTTGTTTCAAATAAAAAATCTTTTTAAAGATCATCTACATATAATATAACAAATAATTAAAAAAAAATCAATTCGAATGGAATTCCATCTAGACTCTTATAATACTCTTCTGAACCATTTAGTAATATAGGAAACAAAAAGGATATAAATTCTCTCCCTGTCTAACACCAGTTAGACATGGGGAAAATCTGACTGGCATCCATTATAATAAACACATGATTTAATTCCTTAAAAATAATTTTAAAACAATTCCCTTTTATATAACTAAATTGTAGTTTTTCCCATAGACCAGTCCTCGATACGGTATCAAATGTTTTGCGAAAATCTAAAAACGTACAAAAAAAAGTTTTCTACAAAAGGAAAAATATAACTCTATGGTTGCATGGAGCACAAATATATCATCTACGGTTGAATACCCTTTCCGAAATCCAGCTTGATTTTCATGTACAAGTGAGATTTCATTTGTAGAAAGATTCGGGTTTGGTATGGATAATGAAAGTAAACAATTTCCGTATACAACTAATTAATGTACATGTAATAGCTCTAAAATTATCTGGATTAGTGGGACAACCTTTGTTTTTGTAAACGGGTATGATTATTCCTGTTGTACATGATACCAGTGTCCAATACTATATTAAACAATTTAGTATAAATAGTTATCAAGAATGGTGGTGAGTTTTTCAAATATTCATTCAGTATTAGGTGAAGAAGAATTCTATCTGTACCCGGGGCTTTACTATTCTTCATTTCTTTAATGTATCCATCTGTTTAATATTTCATCATAAACTGCTTTACAGAACATTTACATACAGTTGTCGTATGTCAATAGACACGGACTTTGGCCCACAAAAACTAACATTGATCAGTACAAAATATATAATTTGTTTTTGTTCCGTTTCTTTTCCCAACACAGTATTACTAGTTATAAATTGTTTTCTAAAATAATACATATTGTGGATAGATCGTTATAAAGACAGACGACTGTCAGCAAATAACCGAGGTCAAAATGGATTTTAATCCAAAATTTCAGATTTGACAGAATGGCAGATGACCAAATCCAAACCTGAATAATTAATCATGAAATATTGTAAATGCATGGCGATGTTGATGAAAATCGCAATAATTAACATTCGTATTTAATTTTTGCTAGTAATTTATATTCTTTACAAAAAAGCACATAAGCCGCTTTAAATAATCGTAATTATAAATGCACAAATAATTTCTGAATGATTATTATTATCTACGGTAAATCACGTAAGATAACTTGTAAGAAGTGCTGAGGCTAATTTTCTCTCTAAAAACATATTTTTCATTGTTTTCAAATCATATAGAAGTTTCGAATAGAAAACAGTGTATTAATTATATATCCATATTATTTTTTTTTCAATACATTTTGAATTGTAAGAAACGTTTGTGAAGGCCAGTGCATCAAAATACTATCTTTGTTAAAAGAACTTACCTTGTTTTTCTACTGCATATTCTTGAAGAAATGGAATGAAATAAAATGAAACAGAAACACAAAGAAAAAAGCTGCTGCAACATTATTATCCACTGTTACAAGGAAATAGAAACCAATCGTTTATAAATAAGTGACGAAGTATAACTTTCGAAATATCGGAAATACATATAAATAAACCAGGAAAAAATTGTTTATATAAGGCCAATCTCAGAAAATGACAATATTTTAATTTTCAAAAATTTTTGCTCACAGTAGTCGAGTTTTCACATTATTAATCTCAGCCGGCTAGCAACCCAAATGTTTATGTTACATATGTGAGAAAAAAAGAGTTTTATAGCCCGATGTTTTACAGACCGGATACTTAACTGTCATCCTTGGTATCTAAATGGGAAAGAATTAGAAATTGTTAACAAATTTAATTATCTGGGAATACAGCTTAATAGAACTGGGAATTTCAATAAAGCAATAAATAAACAAACAGAAAAGGCAACAATGAACAAAGGCAATGTATGAAGTTGTGAAAAAAGTTGCAATTTATAATTTATCAATTTAATAAAATGGTAAAGCCGATACTATTACATGGTTCATAAATATGAGGATTTAGCAAAAATATCAGATATCTTGAAAAGGTTCAGTAACGTTTTTGTAAGTTGTTACTGAAACTTTAATCTTCGACGCCAAATTATATGATTTATGGATAACTCGGTATTTATCAACTGGAAATAGATATTAAGTTAGAATGATAGCCTATTGGTCTAGACCTTTGAGTGGAAAAGGAACAAAACTACCATATTTATGTTATCAATTACAACATAAACTATTTGTTGACGAACATTTTGATTTCTCGTGGTTAAAATTTGTCAAGATTTTTGACGATACTGGCTTTTCCAATATTTGGACAAACCAATTTTTTCCAAATTCTGGTGGGCTTATTTCGGCATTAAAACTGAGATTTCAACAAGAGTGGCTATCCCAAATAGAAAATTCTCCGAAAGCTCTGAACTACAAATTATTTAAAAGCATTCCAGAATTTGAGAATTTTCTAAATATACTGGAAGAAAAAGATAATTACAATTTTTTAAAATTCAGAACTACAAATCACAAATTGCCTATTGAGACAGGGCGTTGGAATGGAATTGACCGTGAAAATAGACACTGTACAAAATTTAATAATGGTATCGGTGATGGATATCATTTTTTTATGGAATGTCGGGTATTTTTACATGATAGGGAAAAATATTGACAGTAACTTGTATCAAAGACCGAATGTCGTAAAATTCATTCAATTTATGAACTGTACCATGTATACCATGTGTATAGACAATGTTAAACTAGAATAAAATGCTCCGCTGGGCGCAGCTAGATACGTCCGCAGATGTCGAACCCTGAATAGTTGGGGCAATTATGAACACAACATTCAAGCTTGATACAATACTGAATTTGGATTGTGAATAAATATTTGACACAGCATAGGTTTCTGACACAGAATGAATGTTGTCTAAGAACTTAAAAAATTTTAATTTACCTATTCAAACCATATCAGTATTATTTGTTTTTATATATAAATCAGAAATAACCAATTTAAAATTTAAAATTGGGCACACATATCAATTTCTTGCTATTGCGCAATACTGTGTAATTTAAAATTTCTTCAAATATTTGACACATAATAGGTTTCTGACACAGAATAACTGAAATCAAAGAACTTAAAATTGGTCATATGATTTGAATTTATATTCAATTTTTTGCTTCTTGTGCAATACAATATGCTGTGGAGAATTGCCGCCCCCCCAAAAAAAAATAATAATTTACCCCTTTTTTTAGCTTTTGTGCAATACACTATGAAGTTGCACATTGACCCCCCTCCCAAAAAAAAAAAACCAAAAAACAATAAAATTTATTGTAACCCCCCCTTTTTTTGCTAAAAAAAATTTGAAATTTTCTTTTTAATTTATGAAATATGAAATGAGAAAAAATTACCCCCTCCCCAATTTCTCATTTACCCCCCCCCCCCCAAATTTTGTCTTCAACCCCCCCATTTCTTTATACTTTGCAACCATAACAGCCCATTTAAATACACCATAACATATTAAAATAGAAAATGACATCATAGTCATGGATGGCAAATTTTAAATATACATAATTTAAAAGCAGTTTAGATAAGATAAACAAAAAAGCTTCATCAGCACATTTTATATTGTAATGTATTGTACATTTTGTGGAGAATTGCCCCCCCCCCCCCAAAAAAAAAATTTACCCCCTTTTTAGCTTTAATTTTGGACCCCGATTTGGACCAACTTGAAAACTGGGCCCATAATAAAAAAAAATAAGTACATGTTTAGATTCAGCATATCAAAGAACCCCCAGAATTCAATTTTTGTTAAAATCAAACTAAGTTTAATTTTGGACCCTTTGGACCTTAATGTAGACCAATTTGAAAACGGGACCAAAAATTAAGAATCTAAATGCACGGTTAGATTCGGCATATCAAAGAACCCCAATAGTTCAATTTTCGATGAAATCAAACAAAGTTTAATTTTGGACCCCGATTTGGACCAACTTGAAAACTGGGCCCATAATAAAAAAACTAAGTACATGTTTAGATTCAGCATATCAAAGAACCCAAAGAATTCAATTTTTGTTAAAATCAAACTAAGTTTAATTTTGGACCCTTTGGACCTTAATGTAGACCAATTTGAAAACGGGACCAAAAATTAAGAATCTAAATGCACGGTTAGATTCGGCATATCAAAGAACCCCAATAGTTAAATTTTTAATGAAATCAAACAAAGTTTAATTTTGGACCCTTTTGGCCCCTAATTCCTAAACTGTTGGGACCAAAACTCCAAATATCAATCCCAACCTTCCTTTTGTGGTCATAAACCTTGTGTTAAAATTTCATTGATTTGTATTTACTTATACTAAAGTTATTGTGCAAAAACCAAGAAAAATGCTTATTTTGGCCCTTTTTTAGCCCCTAATTCCTAAACTGTTGGGACCAAAACTCCAAAAATCAATCCCAACCTTCCTTTTGTGGTCATAAACCTTGTGTTAAAATTTCATAGATTTCTATTTACTTATACTAGAGTTATTGTGCGAAAACCAAGAAAAATGCTTATTGGGCCCTTTTTTGGCCCCTGATTCTTAAACTGTTGGGACCAAAACTCCCAAAATCAATCCCAACCTTCCTTTTGTGGTCATAAACCTTGTGTTTAAATTTCATAGATTTCTATTAACTTATACTAAAGTTATAGTGCGAAAACCAAATGTCTTCGGACGACGACCCTGACGACGGACGACGACGCAGACGACGACGACGACGGCGACGACGACGCCAACGTCATACCAATATACGACAGCAAAAATTTTGCGGTCGTATAAAAACTGTGTAGATTCATAAGAATTATTAACAAATCATTTGTTCTCTAGGTTCCATTATAGGTTTAAGATACGGTTGTGTGAGTGCTATGCTTATTGCTCGTTGTGTATAGTTCAGTGTTTGCGTGTGTGAATGTGTATGTGTGGACGTATGAATGTGTATTTATTTTATTTTTATTATGTATATGTAACAATTCCCCTGTAACATTATGGTTATGTATGGTTTATGAGAATAAATTTCTGTTATGTATTTATCTTCATACCTCTATTAAAAGAGGGACTTCACTTGTTTTGAACTTTGTAATTAGAATTCTATTATCTACATTGGGGTTTAAGAAGTATGGTTCTCCCCTATTTTATCATTGAATTTAACATATTATTTACATAAATTTGGGTTATTTTGACAAAGCTTGTTCGTCTTTGAATATAGCAACTTGTTATAAAATACACACGATACAGTAGCACTTCTTAATTTCTTAGTTTCTGGAGTTTTTATAGTTCTGAGAGATTTTAGTTTCTCAATATTTAGGAATAAGTTCCTTCTGAATCAATATTCTCTGACATTACATGTGTTTCTTTTGATAATGTGTTTATATATGCAAGTATTAAATCTCACGAGGTAAATAGTTTGAATTTTAATAAATTTGTCAATGGGGCTTCTACCTAATTCTGATCGAGATACTTGTTGGTTTGTTTTAGCCCTGTAGTAATTTATTCAAGTATCCATATAAAAGATTTCTGAGTTACACGTGAGTCAGAATGGGTTTAAGTAGTGCATTAAACATGTTTCAGGTAGCTTTAACTGGACCCTCCCCCCCACCCCAACACCCAAACTATTTGAATTAAGTTTTTTATCCTACATTGAACTTTTGATCTCGTCCCTAACTGAACATATCCTGTCTCATATGCGAGATAGAAACTTCGTATCGGCCAATCCATTCGTGATGACGACCGTAAAACGTATCTTTGGAGTGATGAAATTAACATAGGCTATACATAACCCTGTCTTAGAAGTATATGTGACAGCAGTCTAGCCCTGTCGAGAAAGCCGCCGAAAGTTTATAAGATATCTTATATATTATATGATATATCTTATATATTTATTATATGAGATATCTTGAAGTTAGAATAAATAGTAAAACGGCTTGCCATATATACCGACATCTTCACCGACCGACTTATTTAGTTAAGGATCATCTCAAAATACAAGATATGTAATTTCCAGTGATTCCTCTGAGGGCAATGTTCCTCTTTGTTAAAATGTTAAGAATTTAAAATGCATATATATATTTTGTTTTTAAAATTTGTTGAAGAGTGAAAAATATCGGAGAGTTTTAAAATTATTTTATTTTGATTTCACGGCATTCAGAATGGTTCTAGGGTAGAACCGTCCAGAATTGTTCTAAGGTAGAACTGTCATAAATGGTTCTAGGGTAGAACCGTCCAGAATGGTTCTAGGGTAGAACTGTCATAAATTGTTCTAGGTCAGGACACACTCTGTCATAAACGGCTCTTAAGGTGTCAGGATGACAGTTCTAGAACTGTTCTAGAACAGTTCTTATGACAGTTTAGGACAGTTCTAAAGAGAGGTTAGAACTGAGCTCAACTGTATGGTGGATTATCACGCTAAGAAAAAAACATCGATACCTTTAGCTATTGAAAACCTTGTAAAACATATTTTAACTACTTTTATACATTTATGATTGACAATTTTATGTATTACATAAACATACTGCCCCTAGATGGGTCTGTTATGGTGGATTATCACTGTAAGAAAAAACTATCACCCGAGTGGCAGTCATATATCACACTGTAAATGCTATTACCTCGAAAAACCCAACAAACTAGAAAAAGAGGATAGCCAGAGCCTGTATCGCTAACCTGAAATATATTTATTTGCGGTATGCGTAGGAATTTAGGTATATTCATGATTTGCATTGTGTTAAACACAATAGTAGAAAGTAAACCGGTTTGGCGGGTATTATAAAAGGTTATTCAAGTCCTCGTGATTTTATCGAGGTTCGGGCAGTGACCAAGTTAGACGCACGTTTTCATATATATGTATAAAGGAAGTCTTATGTTCTGAAATATATTATAATGATATTTTTGTATTTTGTAGATTTAACTGCATTAATAGGTCTTGTGATAAAGTGATAAAGTGTGATATGATGTATACGTGGACAGTCACAATATGCTTGGACGTTTTGTCATTTAGTTTGTTTATTTTCTTATATAAAATGAAATGGTCACTGCGCCTTACAGTATCTAAATTTTGAGTTATTTGTCTTTATGTTGCCATATTACTAGTTCACATAACTGTATGTGCTTAGTTATGTGTGCTATACACAAATTACAGCGTTTAGCACATAAATAATTTATGTTCGTTTGAACAGAGTGAATTTAGGACATAAGTCTGGTTTTCATTGGACAATTAATCAACTATTTGACCAAGTTTGTTGCAATTGGTTCAATTGTTCAGGGAAAATTTGTCTCATAAATAAGTTCATATATTTAAAAAGGGTAAAAGATATAATGGTATGCTGCTTTATACGTTTGTAGTATTAACAAAATAAAAAACTGAAAGGATATTTGTCCTTGTGTAACTGCACCTACCAACAGGAAGTTGATAAACTTGACCAGGAATAAGGGTGAACCTTAAATAAATGTAATAGAACCCGACCTCAAATTACACAAACCAATAACTCCTAAATAGAATTTGGGATTCCCTTCAAAATTTCAGGGTAGGTAGATCTCAACATGGCAAACATTTTTCAATTTACATTTCACTTCTATCTAAAATAGTTTTGGAGATAAATACAAAAATGTTAAAATTTTGAAAATTTGACAAAAAAGGGCAATAACTCCTAAATGAGTTTTGGGATATTCTTTAAAATTTCAGGGTATGTAGATCTCAATATGGCAAACATTTTTCAAATTTACATTCCACTTCTATCTCAAATAGTTTTGACGAAAGATGTTAAAATTTTGAAAATTTGACGAAAAAGGGCAATAACTCCTAAATGGGTTTTGGAATTTCCTTCAAAATTTCAGGGTAGGTAGATATTGTCATGCTGATCAATTTTACCCCATGTCAGACTTGATATCTGTAACGGTTTTTAAGTTATAAGGCAAAAACAACACATGCACCCCTATATTCTATTTTTAGCTAAGACAGCCATGTTTTATGTCAGATCAAAATAAATTGAGGATCGTTTGTAAAGGACATGTCATAGATCATTCCTATTAAGTTTCAAACCAATCGGCCTAGCGGTTTCAGAGGAGAAGATTTTTGAATGAAAAGTTTACGACGGACGGACGGACAGACGGACGACGGACGCAAAGTGATGGCAAAAGCTCACCCTGGCATAGCCAGGTGATCTAAAAATCTACGCACATGCATATCTGCACAGTATGATCTAACAATGCACCAAGTTACATATGTATTTAACAGATCATGTCAGAATAGTTGCGATGACACGATGTGTCCCATACATATCAAAATTTCCACAACTCATAAAAAATTTCATTGGACCGTATTATTTAACACACCGTGATCAATTGCTCTGTCAAATATCATCATGTGCATGAGGACTGGGCAAAGTAAAATAATGATGCTCAATAATCGCAATATTATACACACCAGAATGATTGTTTTCTTGATTGATACCTTCAAATAACGATTGTTTAAATATGACTGAAATACATGTAAATCTTAAAAGTAAAGAAAAAGCAAATCAGATAATACTCCACCGAAAAACTAATTAATAATAAAATTAACAACATATCATATATATATACTTTTTAAGACATATTTTTTCAATCGTTCTACTGCAAGAGTCCATGCAGAAATATACCCAGGATAATTGACTATCATTAAATATGTTCTTAATATGTACACGATATAAAAATTATTGATAAAACAACCGCATCACCAAAGATAGTTATTATGAAGTGTTCGTCGTATCATTCCCATTATTTTCAGTAGGACAATCTTTTTCGGGTTGAACTACTCCCTTTGACAGTAAAGAGGCCTTTTCTCCATTTTCATTACGTAAATATAGAGCCGGCCATACAACATATTTAATTTGTTTGCCGCTTTGTGTATATTCTTTGTGCGTGTCTTTATTTAGTTCTGTTCCTTTCAGGTTTTTGGTTTCCATATATACTGGAGGATCTTGTATAACAAGTTGCCAACAAACCTCGACACACTTTTCAAAGTATGAACTGTCCTCCAATATTTTCAATGTTTTACCATTAAGTGTAGGATGACATTCAGCAATTTCCTGTCTATAAATTTCATCCTTTTTTATAGTCTGAAATATAAATTTATTCATTTATATGTTCATCGTCTTGCATAAAATATCGAGGAATCACCAAAAATTTTATTACACGAAGAAAATTTTCACTGAAACTAAATAACGACATCTGCATCCACACTTCCACAGAAAATAAACTATACGGTTGAATTACTGGTAACATCTGCCGCAGTTCCTCTGATGTCAAACGACATTTTTGTAGAACTGACATAGCGCACACAGTATTTAAAACTTGATTTTTTAACGATATTTGCCCATAATATTTCTCATGGGGACCTATTTGGGAAAATGTTCAACAACTACATTCAATAGTAAATGATCGTACATCTAACTGTCTAGGACGCCGGCGACCATAGGCACATACCATAATAATATCGCAAATATTCCTGTCGTATAAAAAGCTGTTTGACATCAGAGGAAATCTTCGCTACTGCAACGTTTCCAGTACATGTTTTACACTCATATTTGTATACGACGATAATGGGGCTTTCCTGAATAAATGAAACAACTGTGCAATTGGAATTTAACTTGGCAGCAACGGTCCTTACATGGTCCTCTTTTAGAATTGCTTCCGATAATCCGGACTGTCAACAAAGATTGCCGCCACAGCTGTACTAGTTTAACATAGGACCCTATGGGAAAATTCACTTAAAGTCTTCTTGTCTGAAAATCCTGAGCCAAGTGGAACTAAACTTGGCAGCAATGGTCCGTTATTCTTTCAGAATCGTGTCCAACCAACATAGCCGCCACAGACGAACAAGTTTAACATAGGACCCTATGGGAAAATTCATTTAAAAATCTTCTTGTCTGAAACCACTGAGCCAATTGAAACTAGACTTCGCAGCAATGGTTTTTCAGAATTGTGTCCGATCACCCGTACTGTCAACCAAGATGGCTGCCACAGCAAACTTAGTTTAACACAAGACCCTATGGGAAAATTCATTTTAAATCTTGTCTGAAAATCCTGAGCCACGTGGAACCAAATTTGGCAGCAATGGTCCTTAGATGGCCCTCTTTCATAATGGTGTCTGATGACCCGGACTGTCAACCAAGATGGCCACCACAGCAAAACTTAATTTAACATAGGACCCTTTGGGAAAATTCATTTAAAAATCTTCTTCTCTGAAACAACTGTGCAATTGGAATTTAACTTGGCAGCAACGGTCCTTACATGGTCGTCTTTTAGAATTGCGTCCGATAATCCGGACTGTCAACCAAGATTGCCGCCACAGCTGTACTAGTTTAACATAGGACCCTTTGGGAAAATTTATTTAAAACCTTCTTGTATGAAAATCATGGGCCAATTGGAACTAAAGTTGGCAGCAATAGTCCTTACATGGTCCTCTTTCATAATTGTGTCTGATTACCCGGACTGTCAACCAAGATGGCCGCCATAGCAAAACTTAGTTTAACATAGGACCCTATTGGAAACCACTGAGCCAATTGAAATTTAATTTGGCAGCAATAGTCCTTACATGTGTCCGATAACGCGGACTGTCAACCAAGATAGCCGCCATATCCGAAATTAATTTATCATCGGTCCCTACGGGAAAATTCATTTAAAAATCTATTTGTCTGAAACCACTGAGCCAATTGGAACCAGACTTCCCAGAAATGATTCTTAAATGGCCCTCTTTCAGAATTATGTCTGATAACCTGGAATGTCAATTAAGATGGCTGCCACAGCTGAACTTAGTTTAACATAGAACTCAACTTGAACATTCATTTATAAATTTCTTGTCTGAACCCATCGGGGCATTAGGAACCAGACTCGGCAGCAATGGTTCTTAGATGGCCCTCTTTCAAAATTGTATCCAATGAGCTGGACTGTCAACCAAGATAATGGCAAAACCAGCCAAATTGACTGTTTCACTTAGATTTTTAGTCAAGCTTAAGGTGGACAAGTTAAATTCAGGTAGGCGATACATGCATCTAGTTTATTATTTTATACTATATGCTAATTTGCAAAATGTACATCATAAGAATATTGTATTGAACAATATTGAAAACAAAATATTTCATTTTCTATAGAAGTGTATCTACAGAGTTTAAAATAGGTACAGACTCTCTTATTAAAATAGAAACTTGGGTTATGTGAGAATTAGGACTTCTAAAACTTTTATTGCACAATGAAGTTGAATATGAACCAATGTGTTTTTGCTTCATGTCCTCTATATTCAAAAGTTAATATACATTGATGCAGTAAAATATTTTAGAATGGCCAACCAACTGTAGAAATGTTACATAACAGGAAGGAATTGAGATAAAATTCTTTGATACCAATTTTGATGCAGCACATTGCGTCGATTTACGACTTATCAGTTGTCCTCAAGGCCTAAAATTTTGAAAACCAAAACAACAATCAAAAACCTTGAAGACCTAATTCATCAATGAAAAATAACCTAAAAGGGGCAAAGCCAAAATTATCTAAGGACAGAGCTATTCACAAGGAAGATACTGATTTGATTTCACAAATTTTACAATTGTGTAACAGTAAATTGTATCATTTTCGTGATAGTATAGAAATACTAGCAACAGAGCTTGGGTTGCCATCTGAGATTCATGAAATGTCTCGGAGATAATAACTGTAACAAAACCAGTTTTCTCACCACACCTACGCTTATGATAATTTAAATTACACACATTGACACAGAAAAGGTGAGAATCACTTCATTCATATTAATAAATGAAGATAATTTGTCCATTATAATGCACTTTGGTGTCCAAAATAGATGTCTTCCGAATAAATAAATACATTTTCCTTCAACATTTGGACGTCATAAAATTGATATTTTAAGGAAAATGTTAAACAGTTCGATTTGCCCCGACTGACCACAGGTTAAATAGAGTAAATCATTAATAAATTGAAAGTAGATATTTTTCTATTGCAAACTACAGCCGTCGAAAAAAAATATTACCATACCTGATGCCCTTTACCACAATGTGAATGAGATTGGCATTAATCATCGATCAAATTTTGTTACTGTATTGGCGTAATATAATTTTCATACAAACCTTTTTAAGTAATTCAGAAACACAAGGCGAGGTCTTTTTCCTACTATCAATGATATTTTTTCGTTCTTCCGGAAATTCTGACAGCATTCCGTCTACCTTCAAAATCATGAAATAATTTTACATTTTTTGCAAGATTAAAAGTTATATTATTAATTATGTAGGTTTCAAAACCGATGCTACGGCTTCACATACATGTGTGCTTTATTGCCTCACCTGACCCGAACGATGAGCCATCATTTTGCGTCCGTCCGTCTGTTCACATTTCACATGTTGAGCTTCTTCCAGGGAATTGCTGAATGGATTGAAACGAACCATGGCAAAAATGTCCCGTACAAGGTGTTGATCACGTATTGTTACGCCAGTGCCGATCCGTCATAAAACATGGCTGCCAGTGGGGGACTTAGTTCATTATAGTACCTTCTTCTAGAGAACAGCTAAATGGATTGAATCCAAACATGGCACGAATGTTCCTTAATTTATGGGGAGGGTCTTAAATTAACATAGAACCCTTACGGAAAATAGGTACAAAAATCTTCTAGAACCACTGAATGGATCAAAACAAAACATGGCATGAATATGCTGACCAAGTGTTGTTTCTTTGGTGCTGATATGTCGTCCAAGATGGCTGCCAGCGGGGGAGGGGGGCTTAGTTTAAGACAGGACCCAATGGAAAATACATACAGAAATCTTTTTAAGAGAACTGCTGAATGCATTGAAACCAAATATGGCAGGAATGTTCCTTATGACATTCTTACCAAGTATTGTTACTTTGGTGCCGATCTGTCATCCATGATGGCCGTCAGCGAAAGACTTAGTTTAATATATTCCTATAGGAGTTGCATACAAACGGCTTCTTCTTGAAAACTACTGAATTGATTGAAACCAAACATGACATTGATGTTAATCTCTGGGAACTTAAACAATGTAAAAATGGAAATATCAGGTGAGCAATACAGGTTCCTGGGAGCTTCTGGTTTGTAACGATGGTCATACTGGTTGGGGGTCTGAACTCTCTTACTCAATTTTTAAAGAGTACCACCTAATTACTATTACATTCAATGTTGGTCTCAACATCGCCCGTAGATTTAAAGAATATTTTTAGCTGAAATTTGGATTCCTATTTCGGTATTTTTGGTTATGAGTACTTCTTGTTCCAAATAAGGTTGGTTTTTGGTCTTCCAAATGTTTCGGTTTAAATGCTGGTGATGAGAGGTAACTCCTAGAAATGCGTCGTATACAGCATAATATAAATTTACTATATCTAATATAAGTATCTTTGGATTGTTATTTTGAAACTCCTGGGACAATGTCTCTGCATGGTGGACCCTAGGTCCTCGAGGCTATTCGCCAACCCAGTCGTCAGACTTGTCTGACATGATTATTCATTGATTTGTTACAGAAATTACCAGTATTTAGCAAAATTCAAAAATAATAGAAATACTAAGGGTTCATTCCTTGTATTGCACATGGTAGATCTCCTTAGCTGAAATTTGGCTTCCTATTTCGGTATTTTTGGTTGTTAGTACTTCTTGTTTAAAGTAAGGTTGGTTTTTGGTCTTCCAAATGTTTCGGTTTTAATGCTGTTGATGAGAGGTAACTCCTAGAAATGCGTCGTATAGTATAAATGTACTATATCAAATATTAGTATCTTTGGATTGTTATTTTAAATATTTTTGTTTTGCTGCTTTTTTCTATTTACATTAAAGGTGGCAATATTTGTCGGAGGTCTCCCGGTACATAATTACCCAAAGACCATTCCACCAAAGTTTGGCCCAGTTGTTTCAGAGAGAAAGATCATTGAAGGAAGTGTTTACCACGACGGGTGACGTACATTTAAGGATGGAATAACATACACGGTACTTTGGGCCCGGTGTTCTTAAAACAAGACTCAAACGGTTAAAAATTCCATCATGAATAACACTTGCCAGTGTCAAATTGTTATAGATGTGTTATGTTGTTTGTCTATTAGACAGTGTAGAGAAATATCATACCAAATTCTAAATTACAAATCTAAGCTAGTTGTACAACAAAATTAAAGATTATTTAACTCCTAGATCAAAATTGAAGTAAAGACAAGTGTATTCAACATAACAGCAAATCTATATTTTAAAAATGACTGAAATTGCTTTACTTACCTGGTCATTCGACGGATTATTCATTGCAAATAAATGTCCTCCGAGCCCATAGAAGTGCAAGTCTGCTTTTCGTAGACAAGTTTTGTAGATCGCCTTAAATATTAAAGTTTTATTGATGAATGGAATCAGATAGGTTTTTGTTTGACTACCAGCGACAAGTATTACCTTCATACCAGGACGAGAACACGTTGATGTGATATAAATATGAACCCTGCTTTGTACTGGCCGAAACACGTTAATTCGGAAGGCATGTCTCCTCACCCAGACATATTAGCACTGATTCTGTCGTTCTTCTTACTCGTAAATGCCGTGTGCATAGTAGAGAAGCACAAAATACCAGTTTTAAAGTTTTTGGTTTGAACAAACCGGGGATTGAACCCCAACCTTCCGAACTTGAGGCGAGCACGCCACCGACAATCCATCCAGGCAGTTTAATGATGTATATTCAATGCTTCAACATTGCTATGAATATGTATCAGAATATCTAAAATTATTTCGTCATTTAACTGTGCCAAGATATAAAGTTCCTTGATTCTACATCCCAAAACATTAATACCCTTTCGCTATAAGATTGTATCTAATGACACCTCATTTGTCAAATTCAAAGAAGCACAATCAGATAACGATCAAATCATGTACACGTATATTGATACACATATCAAATGACTGATATGACCCACAGGCCCTTGGGACTAGGAATTTTCTATTTTTTTATATTTTTTTTTAGGTTTTGACAGTAAAATGCCACTGAATCAATTTCTCACACAATTTGAACTATTCTGTGTGTTGTCTGAAATGTTCTACTCTTATTTTATGCATTTAGTTTTGTGCCCAGTTTTTCATCTATCTAAGGATATAGATGAAAACTGGGCATATCATTAAATGCATTTAATAAGAGTACAAGAAGTCAGACAGCACACAGGAGATTCAGTGACATTTTACTGATAAAACCTAAATATAAAAATAAAACAATTCATGGTCCCAAGGGCATGTGGATATGAGAGTCACTATAGGGTTATTTCGATCTCTCTGAATTGAAATATCTCATTGCAATAGCTAATCGGGAAATCATACTTGTAAGTCTCTAGCTCGGTTTTAAGCTTGACCCTTATTGTTTATGTCCCCATGTACGTGCTTGAATTAGAGAACATTTTCTACTAAGAAAATACGCATCATTCTGGTGCATATATTTATACCTTTATTACACTGAAGAGGTGATGCACATGTTTTTCTTGTTTCTTTTTCTTCTTTGATTTTTTTTCTAATTCTTGCATGGCGTCTGTCCATTCATCATCATATATCTTATTGAGTTGCTCAGCTAACTTCATTGGTCTATTTTGGTCATTTAAGTCACATATATTTGGGTTATTCTCTGTAAGTCTTGCTCCTGCTACCTTACTTAGTCTAACAAAATATGCCGATATCAATTACGTCACTTCAAACAAAGTGTAATTTGAACCATTATTAACTATAATTGCACAAGTTGTAACTGAAACGTTATTTCAATATACAATCGATAGATATGATAAGAATGTCGAGACGCTAAAAACACATGGTTAACTCATAATAGCTAAATCGACTGGTATTTAGTTTCTACTATAGGTCTGCGTACAAGCGTGTTACGATTGGGTAATATTTACATTTAACTTGCAGCAGTTGTAATCCTGAAACATATCCCATTTGTTGAATACCCACTTCTGTATGTACAGTAGGATAAAACTATCACGATTGCGCAGGAAGTTGTTCCTTTCACTTCACCATGTTCACTGTAAACTGTTTTTATTTTTGTGTACATTTGACCATTTTTTTGGAACCAAAAAAGGCAATTTTGTGTACATGTATGATCACAAACATCTGTTAAGTACACAAGTCTAACATGATTGTCTTGCAAAGAAAACACGAGTCTTCGTTTAATTGAAAGGATTGTACTTTTTACCTGTTAAAGATAACACCCTCTGGTAGGCCCTAAGAGCGTATCCCCCAGTTATTTCTTATGTTTTGATAGTATATTCAACGTCATATAAGAGTGGAAAATCTGATGAGAAAATGTATGTCACCGGTCATTTTCGCGTGAAATCTTAGTCCACACAGAGAGGAAAATGTTATCGAGACGTATAAATATAATGCAAATATAATATTTTTCAGACACTTTTAGAATTATTCTTTCATAATAAAATACACTATAGGTCTGCGTACAAGCGTGTTACGATTGGGTAATATTTACATTTAACTTGCAGCAGTTGTAATCCTGAAACATATCCCATTTGTTGAATACCCACTTCTGTATGTACAGTAGGATAAAACTATCACGATTGCGCAGGAAGTTGTTCCTTTCACTTCACCATGTTCACTGTAAACTGTTTTTATTTTTGTGTACATTTGACCATTTTTTTGGAACCAAAAAAGGCAATTTTGTGTACATATGATCACAAACATCTGTTAAGTACACAAGTCTAACATGATTGTCTTGCAAAGAAAACACGAGTCTTCGTTTAATTGAAAGGATTGTACTTTTTACCTGTTAAAGATAACACCCTCTGGTAGGCCCTAAGAGCGTATCCCCCAGTTATTTCTTATGTTTTGATAGTATATTCAACGTCATATAAGAGTGGAAAATCTGATGAGAAAATGTATGTCACCGGTCATTTTCGCGTGAAATCTTAGTCCACACAGAGAGGAAAATGTTATCGAGACGTATAAATATAATGCAAATATAATATTTTTCAGACACTTTTAGAATTATTCTTTCATAATAAAATACACGTTTGCGTGTAGGGTTGACATTACATATTGTAATAAATATGCTTGGAAACATTCTGTTTATACTGACATAAAACTACGCTTGACTTATTACAAAATGTGGCAAAACATTTGGAATTATATTGTGATGTCTAATTGATTTTTAACCTATTTGCCTTGATGTCTTTTTTTTTCATGATTTAATATAATGATATATGTCAAAGCCTTTTAAGAGAGAAAACAGGCAAAGAATGCAGTTCTTATCACATGTATCAGTTAACCCGTTTTGACTCAACCACTACAAAATGCGGGAAATGAGTAAGTCGGGAAAAAGAATCTGGCGTTTCCCCTAATTGTTTGAGAATTCTATCTCAGCAATGGTTAACACGTTAATTAACGCGTGTTAACGCTGTATTTCTTCCTTCTTGAAAGTTGAATCTAAATTTCACTATGTTTACACATTTGACTGCTTAAAAAGGGCAAGTTTGTACAGTAAGCAGAAATTTGGAAAGGGTATTTCCGATTTATAAATTTACATCGGCTTTCTGTAGTCAGATATTTTTTCCACTCTCAAATGGTTAATAACCTTCCGATTTAAAAAAAATATTTCCAACCGAATGCCAGACAATGTCAATGAATTATTAATTGTAGGCCTTACAGTCAAATCTCCAAATTGTTGAAATCTGCGTTTCTTTAAGTTAAATTTCCAACCGAATGCCAGAGAATATGAAAGAATTATAAATTATCAATTATAATCTCCGAATTGTTGAAATCTGCGTCTCATTACTTTATATGGAAATCTCATGAGAAAATCTGATGGAATTCACAAATATATCAATCAATGCCAATACAATACTGGTTTAACGCTTGAAGAAGATTTTTTTAACGATATACAGATGGATTCGTGAATTCATTACAAACTGCCACAAAATAAATTTTAGGCCCGAAAAGAAACCCGGGCTTAACTTTTCCCCCACAAATAAAATTATATATTCAGCTGGAAAATGTAGCGCACCGCATAAGATTAGGATTATCAAATGATTAAAATTTGCATTCATTTTTCTGTATCCTTTAATACTTAATTTTATTGACTAACAATAGAATATAAGTCTAAATATGATAAAACCTGTCAGTAAAATACAAAATGTCACATACGACCCACACCCGTCCAATATGCCGTATTGGCCTAGTCAATATTACATATTGGACTGGTTAGTCAATAAAGGATCATATAAGACTAGTCAATATGACATATTGGACTGTTTAGTCAATAAATACCTTACGCAATAATACTATGCTATTTGCCTCAAGTTTAGAATTTATTTTTATATTATTTGCTATAACAAACTTTGAGCGCTCATTGCACTACACATGTCCTAGTTATTAGCCCGGGATTAGCCCCTACTTGTATTTTCAAAGCTAGTTTTGTTTATCTTTCTGCATTTTATTTTTCTAAAACCTATACTTTTTCACTTGATATTCCTTTCCTATGGATAATATATTTATTAATATGATAACCATGCTGTCAAACTTTACTAAATTTAAAAATCAATACAATTCTGGGGGTGCATTTAGCCGAAACTTAAATAATTAGTGGAGTCTTTCCTTAAGTTGAAAAGAAACGGGTATATATATAGTATTATTAACTAGTTAACTAAAATATGAATGAAATAAGCTATACAATAATAAGAGCACTGGACAAATATAAACACTCATAGGATCAATATGGGAAAGCAGGACAAAATACGGAAAAAAAACTAGCCACAATATGGAAAAACAGGCCCAATACGAAAAATCAGGCCCAATATGGAAAATCAGGCCCTATATGGATTATCTTCTTCCGGTTAATGAAACAAGCGAATTTTTATTCCCAAAATGGTGGTTCATTTGCGGTCATGCCAATGTTTACATTGTTACGCGATTTTTTTTTATTATAGCCAGGACCCTATTGACTATTTATAGACCGATTAGGCGACAGAAATGTCCAGGCAGATTCCATCCAGGATGTCAGACAGGGGCGCAAGATGCGGAGAGGACATGCTGGAAGTCCTCTCCCATGATATAATGAGGTACGAGATGATGTCAGAACAGGACCAAGCCTTGGCGTCCGCTCTTATGGCAGCTGGCCATGGACAAGAGGTGGAGGTGACGGACTTGGACTCGATTACAGTACACAGTTTACTAGCGGACTTGGAAGATGATGACGCTCATACTACTACGGAGAGACAAGAATCTCGATTCCAGCATGTTACAGTAGAGGAAACAGACAACTTTATTATAGACAATATGAACAAAAATACAATTATAAAAACAAAGTCCGATATTAAAATTTTCATGGATTTCTTGTTGTCAATCGAAGAATTCAGACCAATTGCCAATATCCCAGTGACGGAGCTTGATTCTCTGCTTGCCAGATTTTACTTGGGTAAGTCTGTTGTGTCCCATAAGTGGTTGTTTGGTTGCCCTTTATACATGGAAATGCCAAGGCCAGGGGCAAGTTGAATTCTGTTCAAATGTAACTTGCCCTTCTGGCAACCTCAAATATTAAAAATTGAGTCACAAATGTCCCTACAGGTACCCATCCACATAATAAATTTAGTGACTGATGGACTGCTTTTGCATAATTTTGATCACTTTTCGATTTTATTAAATTAATACATTGTTTTTTTTTAAGGCGTGACTTAGAATATGGATAGCGATTCTGGCGGCGGCGTCCACAATTGCAAGAGTTTCTACTTACATATACTTTTTTCCGATCCAATGTTTGAACATGTTTCCGAAAATATATGGAATATGATACGTACAGTCATGTCAGGTAATTCTGCGCATCGTCCTATTCGGCGCATAAACATGAAAATGATTTGAATGCGCCGAATTAAACGCTGCGCCGAATTACCCGACAACATAGTATGTGAAATAGGTGATAATTTTGATTTTTCTGTCTATTTTTAGGTGTCCGCAAGAAGGATGGGTCTGAATACGAACCAGATAATATCAGTAGTATTAAAAACAGTATCGCTCGCCATCTAAAAATATGAAGGTCGACATATGCATCAAAACAGATAAAAGATTTGACCATTCCAATAGAGTGCTGGAGGCAAAAAGGAAGCAGCTTAAAAGTGAAGGATTTGGAAACAAAAGTCACAAATCAGAACTAGTCACAGCCAGCGATACCAAGATTTTGTATGAGAAGCAGATCCTTGGATGTGGTAATTGTTTGATAATAAGATATTAGATAAACTTTTTCATTCTTTAAGAATAGTTTGACATTTTTAGAAAGATTTTTGTGAATCATAAATGCAAGTCATCAAAGACTGAGGTTAACTAATTTCATCACGCAAGACACGTCATTCGACTCTTGAAATCTCGTCAGTTGCGTTCACCAAACCCTCTTGTATTCATCCTTCGATTTGCGACTTTGAATACCGTTATGATTTTAGTTCCCTGGATTTCACCTTTTTAGAATGTGTTAAAAAAAATAGATTTTGGATAAGTGAACAAATATAGTATAGAATCCCTTCTTAATACTGTTTGGTTTAACAACGGAGTATTTTTCGGTTTTCGAGGCAGACAGGACCATATCAATCTTCTACTAGGAGACCTAGAGTTGAAGACAGACTCTGAAGACAGATAATGGCCATGAATATGTTGAGTTCACAGGTTTGTGGAATTAAATATTTGTACTGATTTCAGATTATGGTCCCTGAAGTGTTTTATTTCGAGCTCTATGAATGTGCATGTACCAGTATTCAAGTAAACTAGAATTTTACAGAATAAATGAAAATATAAATGATTTTTTGGCAACAATGACTTGCAGCGGTCAAAGAAATTCAATTTAATAAGGAATGACTGTCATAAATATTTGTTTCATGTGCAAAGTGAAAATTAATTTCACATCCAAGCGAAACAAATATTTATTAATGTCATTCCTTATAGATAAATTTCAAAAGCGAAGTTTGTTTTACAACAATCATGACAATGGACGAAAAAAACCAAGTTTTTCCTACAAAACATTAAAAATGTATATAACAGAAAATTATTGAAAAAGCACAAAATAAATTAACTTAGAGTATAATGAAAAAACAGCATATGGAATAAATGCCAATCAGAAACCTAATCACCCATCAAAATTAGAAAAGTTGCATAAAGACACTTAAACTATAATATAAAGTTTTAAAATTTATTGGTAATTTTTGTAAATTCTAATTTTGGAGAAAGAAGTACTAAGACTCGTAATGTTGCCAAGAGAGATGTTCGACCGGTTAAACCGAAGATGTTTGCCGCTCCTGATAACCCTAATTGCCCTGTTAAGACTTTTAAAACTTATATTGAGCATAGACCGGATGACATGAAAACAGACCCCAAGTCACGATTCTACTTGCGTCCACTAACAAATCCATGTTCCGAAGTATGGTATTCAAAATTGCCTGCAGGCAAGAACAAAATTGGAGACATGATGAAAAAAATGGCTGCCGCTGCCAATTTATCTGGTCGAAAAGTATATCATTCGACACGTAAAACATTTGCCACAACGCTTTTACATTCTGACAGACCCAATACTGAGGTGGCACAGTTGGGCGGATGGAAAAACGTACAAACACTAGTAGAATATTCTGCCCCATCCCTTTCGCAACAGAAGAATGCTTCTTCCATTATTTCTGAAAAAGTTCTTCCAAAGTCAAACGAAATAGTTAATGATAAAGAAAATGACTTTAATAACAATGCTATTGCAATTCTACCACTTGAAGTGTCAGCAGATATAGATGATAATGCAGGTATTGAGATCGTGCCAAAATCAATTCAACCAGAAAGTGACATGGTAGTGCCTGTTAAGAAAAATAATTATGTCTTTATCATCGAATAGAAAGGATGAAAACAGTAACACTGCTATGTCAGTATTGTGTGGTGCGACAATCAGTGGCGGAACAATAAATCTTAATATTTTTACAGGAAAGAGTAAACACTTTACTATGAACGAATTTGATTCGTCCCAAGAGTAGACTCATTTTCAATATGCTGACTGTGTTTTAATAGCAGTTCAAGTTGTTACTAATTTGTGTTATGTTATAAACATGAATTTGTTCCATATTCCATCTTTTTTTTTAAATGAAATAAAGGTAATAACAAAACTATCAAACTCCAATGCAAAGGTCAGAAGGATATTCCAAAAACATGAATCCATAAAACGAGACAAAACCGAAAATTAACCACCGGTAAGCTGGAAAATACCACAATGGTCCTGACTTGGTACAGGCATTTCAATGGAAATATGACCAAAAAAACAAAAATACCATCTTCAATAATAATTTAGTTCTTGTGGCAAATTTGAGGTAACTGGTTAATAAAGGTGTCATAGAATGGGTGATCTCATATTGAACCTGTATTATGTCCTCGGACAAGTCATATTGGGCCTCAAAAATACCATCTTCAATAATAATTTAGTTCTTGTGGCAAATTTGAGGTAACTGGTTAATAAAGGTGTCATAGAATGGGTGATCTCATATTGGACCTGTATTATGTCCTCGGACAAGTCATATTGGGCCTCGGATTGCCGTATTAAGCCTCGGCTCAATACGGCAATCCTTGGCCCAATATGATTGTCCTTGGACATAATACAGGACCAATATGAAATCACCCATTCTATAACACTATATTATTATAACGTTACTTGAAACCGGTTGATATGCCCTTTTAAAGACTACATGAAAATTTTGATTTACCTTGTGCTTTAAATTAAGCACTGGTTAAACTTTGACGTTTTAAATGCGGTGATCTTGACATAAATGTGGTGGACAAATATACGTACCTAGGTTTAGTGTTAACGGAGCATCTGGACTATCAAATTATGGCGAAACACGTAGCAGCATCGGCCAATCGTGTGTTAGGGCTAGTGATATCTAAATATAAATCCTTTGGCTGGCTACCGTTTGATTCTTTCACAAAATTATACGACTCGATTGTTTGGAGTACAATTAGCTACGGAGCGGCAGTGTGGGGAGATAGAAAGTTTTCCTGTATAAATTCGATACAAAATAAGGCAATTCGTTTTTTATGGGAGTCGGACGGTACACACCTTACGTAGCAGTGAATGGAGATTCAGCCTGGAAACCACCTTGTGTAAGACAGTGGCGAACCGTTATAAATCATTGGAATCTTTTAAGGTATATGAACACTGATCGAATAAATAAAAGAATTTATAACTGGGCGGAAAATAGTTTTAGACGTTATAAAGCATGTAAAAATTCAAATTATAGACTTTATCAGCAGTTTGAATCGTGTAATATTAGTGAATGGTATAATGACACGAACATTCATAAAGCTTCGGTGTTAGCTAAAATAGAAGATAAATTTTGAACCGATTTCAAAAATAAATGGACGGATGATCTCCATCGAGTTTCTGCAAGACGTACGGATGGTGGTGGTAACAAATTAAGGTCATATAGAACATTCAAAACTGAAACTTTATTTAAAGACACTGTTATCTCCTGCTCAACGTAGAGCGTATTCACAATTCAGGTGTGGGGTTGCACCTATACGAATCGAAACCGGGCGCTACGAACGTTTACCAATGCATGAACGGACTTGCTTTATGTGTGATAGTAAGATTGAAACTGAGGAACATGTACTACTTGAATGTCCGCTTTATGATGATTTAAGGAACAAACTTTATGAATACATAAACAGTGAAGATGAGAACTTTAACATGTTTACGAATCGTGAGAAACTGTCTTTTGTGTTGGGGTACCAAAACGTTAATGTTATATACAAATGTGCCAAAACCTGCAAATCTATTTTAGACAGAAGGAGACGTTTTTTATATCGACAATTTTTAGACTGTAAAGTTTTCGTAATTTTTAGAAATTTTAATAAGTACATGTACACAGTTTTATAAAGACCTTTAATGTTTGGTGAATTTTTTACTTTTTGTCTCTCTTAATTCTTTTAAGAATGGCATTAATATCTATTTATGTTTTTATGATATATGTATATATTTTATTGTGTATATTAATGGTGAGACGTTAATAAACTATCTATCTATCTATCTTTGTTTAGATTTCTTTTAGTACATTAGATACAGCTCATTAACTCATACAAATAGTGAAAAGAACAACAAATAAACATTTAAAGTTCCAATAAAATGATGAGGATAAATGTCTTTTATGGGATACAGGAAATCATTTAGATTATTGACTCGACTATGAAGTATATAATTATAATGCATAAATTTAATCCGAAAATAAAAATCACTATACGCAATGGACCCAACTATACTAAGTTGTTTATTTCTTTCGATCAGGCTTGCAGACTTGATTCAACAATAACCACAGAGGTAAAGATACATGTACCTAAAATTGGTTGGTCCGTATATAACTTAATATATAATTTTTGGCCAGATAGTGTTCGATTTAACTGGCTAAGGCTCTCATCGCTTAATTAAACGAAATAGTTAGGAATAACACAATTATAAAGTGTGTAATGCTATATCGTCATTGACATCGAGTTCAATAGAAATCTGCAGTATTCGTTAGAGATCAATAGGAATTTAAAATCTGAAAGTAACTGGAAGAAAGAGCTTTGTTTTTACCGACTTACAAAAATTTTTATATTTGTACCTATTACTGTGAAAACATCTTAAGGTATTGCCAAGTTTCTTTGGGTTATTGGCAAGACTTTTGCATTTCTTCAAGATGAAACCCGTTCATGATAAGTGCATTTCTGGAAGACGGATATATTTATCTAAAAGATGTTGATGGCTATTATAAAACTTTTTAAAAGCAATAAGCAGCTTGTGAAATTTTTAAGCGTGTAATATAAGCTTTTTAGTAATCGGACGGTAACTAAAGTTTATCATAAATTTTAGTAGTCCCCATTTTCGATATTTGCTATTCGTGTTAGCCTGATTTAAATGTAGCTCCTTTGGATAAATGTCTTTTGCATATTATAGAGACTCAGGTTATCAAGACACCTGCATGTGATGTTGAATATATCATTTAATTTATCGTGATCCTGTATTTCACCATTATATCGTCATATCCATGACAATATAAAAATAATCTGAAATAAGCGGAATCCTAATAACCCGTAAAGACATCAAGCATGTCATTGCTTGTCCAAAAACTGTAATTTGCATACTGTTTACGATTGAAAAAGGCCTTTAAACTGTAACAAAAATTCTAATTTAAACGAGAAAATCAAAAGCCCATAATCTTTGTTTTTATTTGACAAGTTAGATCATAAGGAAGAGTTGTATGCAATGTAGAAAAATCAAGACTGTCAAAAGCTGTTATCTGATGATTTACAGTTAGCAATTTATCAAAACGCTGAGAGCATTGTTTATACACCAAAAACAATTTATGCCCGAATTTCCATAAATCTCGCTACAATGATTAATGACAAGTTCCTTTCTACAAGTAAAAGAACTTGTTAACAGTACAGACAATCCTGTCTCATCAACAATGCTCAAGACAAAATAAAGAAAGACGAAAAAAAAGTCCAAAATTCAGATAAAAACCTACATAATCACACTGATATACCATTGGGAGATTTAATTATTCTGAAACCTTTTCAAAATAATTATTATTAATATACACATAACAATATCAAGTTAACGTAATAAAAATGAAATACTAAACTGAGCTGATGATACAGTCGTGACTAGAGTCAACCAGTGGAGGATCCACGTAACGATTACATGTTTTAACGTGTTTTCATATCTATAATTTCATAACTCACCTGTCCATATATTCGTTTTTCTCCTCCATTAAATGTTCTTTTTCAATAGTCAATTTCTGGATTTCCCGACTCATATCCTCTAGGGACTTTTCGATATATTCCATGCTTTCCTTGAAAACCCTTGGGTACAAGTTTTCCTTATACATATCTTCAAAGGGTAAAACGCTCGTGGAATCATCTTGGCGAAAGGCCATTTCAACTCTTGTTGCTTTGTTTATCATTTCATCAATCTGCATTTGTTGTAGTCTGTAATATTTTTTTTAAACTTGTATTTCTATTAATTCTTCATAAAACTAACAATTATTTCATCACTAACCGAAAAAGACAGTAAATGAATCTACATTATCGTGATGACCTTAGAATGAAGCTCATAACCACATGTACATAACCCTGTGTAAGTATATGTTGATTCAGCAGCCAAGCACTTTCAATGAAATGATTTTATTAGCCACAGGATCTGGAATATCGATTTAATTGCATTTTGGAAATTTCAAGTAATAATAATACGAGTCATTTCGGCTATGTGGAATTCAAGAGTTTTTTTCTCAAAAACTAACATTTCCAGTAAGACCTGAAATCTAATCGAAGAAATCTACTCTCATATATGAAATCAAGACTTTAGGTCAATTAAGTCGCGATGATGTCCGTAAAATTTCTTGAGTCTTGATGTTGACAGAGTCTGAGCATAACCTCCTCTTAGACGTTTATGTTTCAGCAAGTTCGGTCGGTCAATAAAGTCATCGTATAAATTACATGTACGATAGCAACTAATCAACTGTGACATGTAAACGTTATAAACTGGAGACGTTGGTATACTATTTTATCAGAAAGGGGAAGTTCAAAATTAGAAATTATCACTTTTACAAAAAAGATTTGATTTCAATCGCCCTTTGTCTCTATTTCCATGTAAGTATAAATCTAAGTATGAAACAGGATCGGCTCTGTCGGTGGTCTCTAGATCTAATTAAAAGCCAAAGACTAGAGATACATGTAAGATGTACAGGCACTCGACCACTGAACGTAGGTTTTCCCTTTTCTCCATTACAAAAAACTATTTTAGATCAAAATATGCAATCTATTTCCATGATACGTGCCACATTGTGTATACAAATTAGAAATAATACCCTGCTTAATTTTATTTTGAATGAGCATCCCCCTTCCTCTCTGTTTTACTTGTATTTCAACATAAATCTTCAGAGATAATTACAATTCATGAAATTCTGTTGGTACATGTATATATTTACTTATATTTAACATGTTTAAGTCTCTTGTACAAAATTAAATATGAATCTGATGTATAATTATTAGGTTTCCAAACCAGATATCTGACCCATATAATAATAGTTTTAGCTTTAAATCAACACGTTTTAATTAAACTCCCAAATAAGAAGAATTGTCAGCAATTTCTAAAGGATGGCCTCGAAGGAAAAGAATTCTGTCTGGATTCTTTTTTTTAAAAAAATCATCACATGTGCAATGTATTTGTTTTTTTATATCCTTACTTGTATTTATCGCCGATCATAAATCGCAAAATTGGGCCAAACCCATGGAACAAAATTGGTTGGACAGAGGCCTGATTGTCTCTTTTACCTGAATCTGGACAAGAGATTAAAAATAAACTTTCCTATTAACAAGCATGCACTATTGATCATGTGCTTGTTTTTTTAAGGTATTGGTGATTAGAATGTTTGTTGATTTTTCAAAGGTTAATTATAAACAACTTTTGTCTATTACCAGATACTATAACATTAGGAGTTTCATGATAAGTTGTCTTTAGCTCCTTAAGATGTATTTAATACAATTACGATAAATATGTAAGGGGGGAAATGGGTAAAAATTAAATGCTATGACAGAAATCGATCTAGAAGAGTTCGCAAATTTAAGAAAACACTGGAAATACGGTAAACAAACATCCCGAAATAAGTCATTCATGCATTTAAATATTTAAAATATTTGAACGCCGTATATATGTCACAAGTCGGGAATCTATATACATGTATGTTTAGTGTTATCTCATACATGTATCACGCTTTTGTTTTTTTTTCTTCTGCCGCATGTTCTAGAAATCAAGGAAACTTCCATTAGTGCTTCCTTGTGTCCACCTCATGGATGAATTCTCAGAATTTATTTGAGAGATGTATACCAATTAAACCGGTTATATGGACACCCAAAATATCCTCCTTATCTAACCTGCCACTCAGGGGTATAAAACATCCAATACAGTATGATTACCAACAAGGTGGCAGCTTAAATTTGGTTTAACGGTACATTTGTAGCAGGTCAGAATGTGCTCGTTTCAAACTAGCTATGATTCTCATAGCTGACGGTCGGATACTGTCGCTCTATTAAACGAAAAATCAAACTAACTGGTGACCTTGCTATTGCAACAGTATAAAACCTTTTGATTTCTACTGCCCTTCCACATGATAAATTAAATTTTGTTTTTCGTGATCTACGTAAACAATGTTTCTGAACCAAACTAAGTAATTATAAACAAAGCCATGATTATATCAGTAAAGAGCCGGACCTTTTAACTTCATATAAATCAAAGTTTTTACAACTGCTGCTACCGGCGACAAAAGAAAAGAAATTGCCCCTAATTTTAAATAATTTCTGCAATGTAATGATGCACTGCCTGTCAATAATCAATGAATTTGGCTTTAAGTATTACCTGCATTCTTGTCTATCCCAATTAATTTGAAGTTAAAGCAACTACAGACAAATCTAAATTTGCTTCATACCTACACTTGTACTAATAAATAGATTATAACGTAATGAAAGTACGAGTGAAATTCAAACATCAGCTTTCTCCTTTCTCAGCAGTAACATATCAAAGTCTCAAGACCATGATGTGTACATTTCTATTCAACAGTTGGTTAGCAGTTAGCTACTGTAACGCAAAAAATCTCTTAAATTATTTTCTAAACAGAGCTAAATCGATGTCCTTTACGACAGCGTTAACATTGCTAGTGCCTTAGTTTTCGTGTCGTCTTGTTCTAATTGTTTTTAGTTTGCTATGTGTCAATTATTACTTTACATATGTCTTTGTTGTATTTGTTAGAACGTATTTGCTGTACGTTCTCAAGAATTCGTCTCATCTGTGGATTGTTTATTGTTAGTTTGTTTAGTTGGGATTTTACGCCGTTTTCAGCACAATTGGCTGATTCGCAGCGGCCAGTCTTTTACTGGTGGAGGAAGCCTTCGGTAGGAAAATTGTCAATCTTTGTCAATTAAGATCGGAGTCGAACACATCCCGCCACAGGTGAGGTTCGAAATCACAACCTCGGTGTTGACAGGCTAGTTAGTGAACATTAGTAGTCATGACAAACCACCTAGACCACTCGGCCGCCGAGGCCCCCCTTTGGCTTGTGATATTACATGTATTATGGACTGTATTTTCGTTTCGTTATTCTTTTACTGACATATATGCAAATACATGTAACTGTATTATAAGCGCTTTCATTGAAAATATTCTTGTTTTTTCTATCAATGATATTTCAATTACGTTAAATAATGATCACCCATTAAAATATTGGTAGAGTCCACACGAAAATATTTGTACAAGTTACAGTCCTTGGAATTTACATCAGTTGAAAAAGAACTGATGTAATAACTGTAATAAAAACACTAAGTATGTTGCGAAACAGCTGATACGACAATAGAAAACAAGGAAAATAAATGGAGATGGTGAGCTGTCAAAATGGGCATAAAAGGACTTAAATGTATTAAATACACAAGTGTAACAAAAGCAAATATAGATTCGTAAAAAACAACAATCAAACTGAAAAGTTTTTTTACTACTAATCTTTTTTTCTCGTCTTCTAATAATTGTAATAAATGTGCTATTTATTACAAGATTACAATCTATTTCATACTGTTATTTTAAAGTATTCATTTTGTCTATATACTGTGTTATATTTCCAATAATTTGTTTTGTTGTCTGTTTAAACTACAAAAACTGTAGAATATATTAATATATACTTAATGTTTTGTTTGTATTCCATTTCACTGTAGTGTGCCTGTGGATTGTCAAATGAATTATTCGTTTTCGCTGTTGACTGTTTGAGTTGATCGTTCTCATATCTAAATAAAATAAAATAAAAATTCTGAGCAAGTGGAAGTTGAATTTTTATGTCATTAGTTAAAAGTTTGAAAATTTTTTTTAAACCTTTACTGATAGTGTTAAACCTCGATGGGTCGAACTCGTAGTGACCAAGAAAAACAGTTCGTGCCATCTGTATTTCGGGCCATCAAAGTTCGGTCATTTCAAGAATCTTTTCGTATCTGTACCGGAAGTGCGGTATTGTACAATATTTGCAGAATTCAGCTGATGTAACGAACACAATAAATATGTTCCGTTGACCATAAATATGGACAGAATACTAGAGAAAAAATGTAAAGGTTTTGAAGTTTAATTAATCTTTCATTTTCAATGAAGCAGGATAAGTAGTAACACATCATATCAAATTCAAAAATTTCTGAAAATTGGAATGTTTGAAATCAATTTATCAGTATATCACTTCATCTCCCCTTTGCTTAGTAAGCAATACTTTAAAAAAAAGTAAAGCAACCACAGACAAATAAACCTTTGCTCCATACCTACACAGATACGTAGACGACAAATAAAGATTATGACAAACGTTATGATTTTAACTTTCAAATTTTAAACATCTTCTTTGTTAGTAACAGTATACGTCACTGATGATTCGTTACTGTCTGGCATTGAGATCTACATTGACTTTCACAACAAAACATAATTAGTGTAATATTAACTACTAAGACGGTTTATGTATTTTATATCTACACTTTTCAAAATTCATAACTGCCATGAAGATTTGATCAAATAGTCAAAAATTTCCATCACACAAACTAATTTTAGTTTCTACAATGATTATGTGACAAACATGATAGATGAATTTAACCAAATGTAATTAATATATACTATACGTACAAATCTCTAGTATAACAAATTGATTACTACTTTGTATCAATATAATTTATTATTTCATATCAGAGAAAATTTAGTTGTTTTTATTGGTTAAAACATGGTCATGTGGTATTAATTAATCTCCGTTAAAATGCCAAGGAGGCATTATCATGATAATGCCCGTGGGCATTACCACACGGTAATGCCTCCTTGCAATTTAGAGTTACGTCACCTTTTTAAAACGCAAATGTGATGCAGCAGTTGTTAATTAAATTCTAGACAATTCTAGATGAAATTTGGTTTCAATGAAATAAAAACAATACTTGCTCAAATAGTATTGTTGTAATATTATATAACAGGGTGCCTTTTTTATGTACTTAGTAGGTATGCATATTTCGAATATAAATAAATTCTTGTCAGTAATGTAGAACAAAGAATATATATGAGGAACTTCCATGAATGTACAATATACCAGCATAGCACCAAAAGTAATGACAGAAACATAAACACACATCCAGAGGTCATCATGAGGTATTCAACATACATGTACATGTAAGGAACCCACACCCAGCAAATTTATATTCTTCAATGAAATAAACACAATAGTTGCTTATATATAGAGGGCATTATCATGATAAATTGACTACCCTCGGGACAGATATTGCCTTGGGCAGTCACTATATCATGATAATGCCCTCTATATAAGCAACTATTGTATAAATAACAGATGTTTTATTGTTAACTATTACATTAACTTTCCCTTCTTAAGTAGCAATATACCAGCATCGCCTGCATATGGCTACGTTTCTCAGTTTATCTGATATTCGAGGGCATGCTTGAGTTACCATGACTTTCGACACAGATGATTACTGCTGTCACAAAAGCTTCTTAACCAGTGTTTTATCAGGGATAAGTTGATGTCATCACATAGGAAATTTTACGGTCGTCATCATGAATTGATTGACCGTTACAGTGTTCCAATATCTAAGATGATGTTTGACCTGTTCCCACTGTCGTAACATTGCATTTACCTCCACCGATTTGTGACTACCACCGGATTGACTTTGTTACTTCACGACGGGTGTCGTATATGGAGCAGGAACTGCTTACTCTTCCGGAGCACCTGAGTTCACTCCTGGTTTTTATAAGAGTTCTTGTTCATTGTTTTTTAGTTTTCAGTGTTTATCTGTTGTTCTTGTGGCTGTTCATTTGACTTCCCGGATTTTGTGTGTCTAATGCGTTCCGTTTTTTGGATTGCTCCTTAGGTATATTTTTCCTCTTTATATACATTGTGACTTTACGAAAAATCGTTAAATTTCAAAAACCAGACTTTCCTAAAGGTCAACAAAATTCAAATTTTTGAAAACAAGACTATACAGACAAATACAGAAACGATAAATCTTGTCTTTTGGAAGCATTTAAAAAATTTCAGAACTATTGAAGGAAACAATAAAGTCAGTCGGAGAGAAATAGAAACAATGTAACACATATAGGTTCATGTTTGTTACAAATGGGCAGAGAATGGGTATTCTTATAAACAACCCAACCTTTCGGCTTGTTTCGGCTTTTTCTCTTTTTTGACCCTGACAAGTTTTAAAAATACACGATATGTAGAAATGTGTACGTATAGTGCATCGAAATAAGGATAGTAGAATTACTATTTCCAAAAGAAGGAAAATATACCATACCATAGAACAAATTATAAAGTAATTATTTTCAAAATAACGTTAGTTTCCAATAACTAATTACTATATAGATATACCTTTCTTTTGCTACACCTTTAGTGTTACAGGTATCTGGTGCGCTATCTAACTGATCTGGAATACTACTGAAATACAAATGCATATAAAACCTACTATGTCTAATGATCATATTTCATCTGTTAGAACTAAACTTGATTTTGTAATCTAAATATTATTTACAAACAAAACGTCTCTAAAAAGTTTTGTGTAAATGGCTTCAAGACTTAAAAAAAAAACGTATTGTGCTGACTTTGCTAATTTATCGTTTATTACCATCATGACAACATTCTGTAGAAGTTTTGTGTTTTTTCTAAATTTAGTGTCAAATTTGTCGGAGGACAGGGCCTCCAAAATACTTAACAAGCTAATACATTGTAACATTTTGCCTTATTTTCATTCCCATTTATTCCTGAAGTAACGAGAAGATAAAGATGTATTCTGTTTTATTTTTCCGTCGGTAGCAGAAACTAGAGGCTTACCTGAGCCTGTATCGCCCACCAGGCTTCTTTTAGCCCATTTGAAAATATAAGCTCTGTTGTGTCACAAGGCTGTTAAGAAATGCAAAATTTCAAAGTGATATTTGAGCTAATAAAAAATAATCATTTGCTTGTGTACTTCAATACAAGACCGCTGTCAATTACCGTTACAATGTGCCCATTGCTTCGGGAGCATATTTCTCATAATTATGGTTTCCATTGAAAATTTGAACTGCCCCCGCCATTATGTGAGCGGCCGAATCTCAACAAAAAGTGGATGACTTGTAAAGTGTATTGCTGTCAGCAGTCCTGCAAAGTTTAAAAACATTTCACAATGTAGTTTCAGAGGAGAATAGTTTTACAAATTGGCCAATAAATATCAATGATGGCCTCTGGCGTCCATGTTGATCATCCAAGAGGTCTTTCAATACATTATCACTGCCAACTTTGGTTACAATCTGCCCATTAGTTTCTGAGGAAATGACAAAAAAATAATGTTTCATATGGTTTCCATGCAAAATTTGAGCAGCCGAAGCCGTCCGGTAAGTGGATGAATCTCAACCAAAAGCGGATCGTTTGTAGAGGTACTGTACTTTCATATTATAGTTTCAGAGGAGGAAATTTTTGAAAATTGGCCAATCAAAATCAAACATGGCCTCGGTGGCCATGTTGTTTATACAATCGGAACAAAAGGTGGATCGTGTGTAGAGGTCCTTCCATACATGTACAACTTTACTACCAAGTTTGGTTACAATCCCCCAAGTTCGATGTAGTTTCAGAGGAGAAGATCAAAATGTGAAAAGTTTACAGACGATGGACGACGGACGCAAAGTGGTGACATAAGTTCACATGGCCAGGTGAGTTAACAATGCCACTCTTGACCGAATTTTTTACAGCCAAGCATTATTTTGCTTTTTATATATTTTTTTCTTTATTAGCCAGGCAGTTTTTGTAGTAATAGGACAATAATGGTTTCAGTTAAGCAACACACGAGATAATTTACAAGGACAAGAAATTAAACCATCCCTATATTGGAAAAGTAGTTCATTAACAAATTAACCATGTTACTGTTGAAAATTGTAATCAATGTCGAATACCTATGGAAAGCCGTAACTGTCTCATGTGTACTAGCTTTAATGTATGCACATAGTTTTTCTTTATATGCACATGCGTTTTCTACATTTGTACATACTTTTTTCTTTATATGCATATACTTTTCTATATATGCACATATATTTCTTTATATGCAAATACTTTTCTTTATATGGATATATTTTCTATATACTTTTTCTATATAAGAATTACCATTCATATGATGATTTAATGTTACCTGCATTAAAATAATATCGGATATTTTTGTGGAGCCTACGATGAAAGGCGGGAAGGCGAGACATAGGTGTTGCTTTTCCGGCGGCATCAATATTTGTTACGTTTTCTGATTAGCTCATTTATAAAGAAGTATCGCTCCTAGGTCAATGATATTCGGTAGGCAGTTGCGCTAGTGCTAGGACATCTCAATTTCACTATAATGTTGCCACTTTGAACTTGACCTTGACCCCTAGGTCAAATTTGGGAAAGCGAGACACATCTCTCTGTTAAAAGTTTATCTAAATAAAAATTGTACGTAGTAGGGTACATTTTCTTCGGGAAGGAATTGTTACATACATGTATGTAAAAAAGAATAATATGTTTTTTATTTCCATACATAATAGTTGGAGTTCTTAAAATGCATCTTTAGAATAATTAAAAATATGTATCTGGGCACTAGAGACAAACTGCATATGATGTCCATCTCCCAATGTGAACATTCAGTACTATGCAGAATTGATTGTGAAATTTCTTGTAGCTGGGTACATTTGTATACTGTTTCAAACTCTTGTAATTTTCGACACTTGCCTATAAGTTCAGGGTCGACATGGAGCATTTAATTAGTTACTGGCTCAAAAATATGTTACAGAACTTTGTAGACATTAACACATATTGGGTAAATCATATTACAGTTACAATATACATGTGTCAGTCATATATACACGTCGACCAAAGATAAGCGCCATCTCATATTTTTTGTCCCGCCTGCAACGGAAGTCAGACAAGTCAATCTACCTAATCTAAAATTTTGAGTGAAATGCATTACATTTTGGAATCATATTTTTATTATCTTCTGTAGAATGGCATAAACTTGATTCTGTGTCCAAATGCCTTTTCAGATGAGATATTAGTGTGTATATTCTCGTTACATAAAACAGATTTTGTTTGGAAAAATTATCATGATTTTTATGCTTCTTAAAAGTTCAATACCACGAGGAAGCTTCCGAGTCTTTTCTTTTTCATCCTGAAAACGTGAGTTTAAGATTGATGTTATGATTCAAAATAACAAATTTCAGAAAAAATTATGGTAGGTAATCGTTTTCATACGTAAAAATTTCATCATGCAAAATATTAAAGAAGTCAGTCTTATACTGATAAAGTTATTATAAATTTTAAAGAAGACTGAATCTTAAATTTTGCCTATTGTTTTACGAATAAGAATTATATAGCAAAAACATGAGCGGTTATTGCATTTTATACTAATTGTTTAGGAAATAAAATTTTCTTCAAGAAGCTTGTATATGTCTTTTCATTTGCTGCACAATTGTTGAATTGTCAATGCAACTGTCTATCTTAAGAACTGAAAAAGTAAAGAGAGAAATCTTAACTCTTGTTGGCTGAAAGAACATAGTTATTATCCAAGAGCAACCAAACTGAAAAGGGGATATTGTAACACAAAAGTCCATAATACACTTGTGAACACTCTGGAGCCTATGTTTCTCACTAATTCACATAAAAATTGGTACAAACATTAATCTTGGGAGAGTAAGAAGTCTAAAGATTTTCAAAGTCACTACAACATATTTAGTGTTTAAAATATGCTTGTGACACTCTATAGCCTGTCTCAACCAATTCCAACCAAACTTGATACAGACATTCATTTAAGGGGAGTACGAAGCCTATTGATTGTGAATTTCATAGGTCAAAGTTTAAGATCAATACCACTATTAATTGTTGAAAATATGCTTGTGCATTCTCTAAAGCCCATGTTTCTCAATCGATTCTAACCAAACTTGGTGCTAACATAAAGTCTGGGGATGGTAAGGAGCCTATTTAGTGTTTTAAAATTGTGTGTATACACCGCGTGAAATTATGTTTCTTTAGCAAACTTTAGCAAACTTGGTACAAATATTTCAAGTATAATCTAATTTGTAAAGTGGCAATATGCATACTGAGTCAAATATGTTTACGGGTTCAAACATGAATCTTGCGTAAAAAAAAGATGAGTGTCCACACTTGCTTCAACCTACAATACCTAAAAGTGTTGCCGTGCGTGAGGATGCTCCGATCGTTAGTGGCCTTTTTTTAAAGAAACATTTCTGATCTGCTTCACTGGAATACTATATGACAACACTAAAATCACGGTAAGTATTGTAATCATTTCCAGAAATGTTTTATTTATTGCAATAATAATGTTAAATGTTTGCTGAAAGGATCTGCTCGTATTGTTCACTTATTAAATTCAAAGGTTGAAATATTGGCCGTTCTGCATCTCCATTCTCATTGCTGATATTTCCTCCAATCCCAAATTCTTGCTATTATATCTGAATGCCAAAAGTATGTGGCATATATCGAAAAAAGTATGTGCATATATAGAAAAACTAGGAGCATATAAAGAAAACTATGTGCATATATAGAAAAAAGAATGCGTATAATCATGTAGAATCAGAATGTGCATATAAAGAAAAGTATGACTATTTTTTTGTTTGTGCATATAAAGAAAAAATATATGCATATATTAAAAATTATTGTAATATATAAAAACGAGTACAAATAAAGCAGTTACGACGTTCCATAATTACCCGTTAACCTTTCATTCAACTTTTAGAAACAAAATTATGTCGTCATAAATCAAAGTTTTGTAAAAATTTTACCAGTTTTCCGTATGGTTTTTCCAACTTGACACCGATTGCTTTTCTCCATCACCTATTGTTCGATGTCGTGTAGATTGGACGGTAAACATGTCTGCATGGTTCCCTTCATTTTTGTTTGTACCACTAAAGAATCATAATTGAATTACAAATATAGGTCGTACATATTACATTAAATGCATTTTTTTCCATTGGAGTCAACAGTTTTATAGTTGCTTGAATCACCGGCGTTAAATGATATAATAATATCAAGGGTCTATTGTTTTCGAATGTCAATTATGTATAAAAGAAAAGGCATACGTATCGACTAGAAGTGCTGCGTAACGCTAAAGATTGTATTTGTCTGTCTGTACGGTTTTGGTTTTTTACTTATCTTTGGGAAAACAACACGTAAAGTGATATTCACTTTTTGTATCATATTTCATTATTGCATGGGTTCATTTCCCAAGTAAATTAACCTTACATTCGTTTTAAAATATGTATCATCGACTAGTAAAAATGATAAGTTGATATGATGATTTCATTGTACATGTATAATAAACTAATCTAAAACTCAAACTGAGTTTTAACAAAATAACTTGAACGCGCACACAAAAAGAGAGATATTAACAGTTCAAAAGCACACATTATATAGCTTTATCACAATGACATATTTCTAAAACGTAATTAAGAATTAAATGTTACCTGTCGTTTGATGCTCTTTCGAGCACATAAAGAGAAGTTAACAGTTCAAAATTATAAATTATACAGCATAGTGGTAACATTTCTTTCAATTAATTAAAAGTTAACCTGACGCTTGGTTCACTTTCCTTCACATAGTCTTCTGGGCCAGCAGATGGAGCTTGTTTGTTTGGATGTTGAAAATCGTGCCGATAATGATCACCATTGGAAGTCCAATTATTCCTATAAAATACCCCATTTAGTTTTATGTAATAGAATTTATCACAAAATACCTCAATAAATTGTAAGTGCGAAGAAAGTAAGAAAATAAACTTTCAGTAATCATTTTTAATGGTCCGAGATTCGTCTTTTTCTCAAACGACCTGTTCTATATTTGGCTGAGCTCACCAAAAACAAAAAACAAGAATCGGTTCTTATCAGTGTTCTGCAATTAACACCTTGTATGCCTCATTTCTTATAACTATTTTTTTAAAAACAAGTATTCATGCCTAGTTATTTCGCCTCAATGAAGTTGAGGGGGGGCTATTGGAGTACCACCGGCGTCAACGTCCGCGTGCACGTGTGCTTGCGCGTACACAACAAGTTCTCAGTTACTAGTGGACTTAGGGTGATATAGTTTTGTGTGCAGGTGCAGGTTGAAGAGACTGACCATGTGACATACGATGAAGGTCACATGACCAATATTATACGGTCGACTGGCTTTAAAGTTTTATGTAAAAAATCAGTTTTAACATAAAAAGTGACATACAGTCATATTACTTGGTATGAGGATGCATCTCGGAGAGTAACACAGCCTCCCACCAAAATTAGGCCATACTGACCTACTTATTGCGCTTCATTGACTTAGGTTATGTTTTACATCCGAGTTTAGTTCTCTGATACCAAGGGACCTACAATCATATTACTTGATGTGAGAATGCATCTCGGGGAGTAACACAGCTTCCCACCAAAATTAGGTCACTCTGACCGATTTATCGCGCTTTATTGTCTTAGATTAAGTTCCTCGTCCGAGTTCAATTCTCCGAAACCAAGGGACCTACAATCATATTACTTGGTGTCAGGTTTCATCACGAGGAGTAGCACAGCCTCCAGCTAAAATTAGATCAATCTGACCTACGTTTTGCGCTTAATTGACTTAGGTTAAGTTTTACGTCCGAGTTCAGTTCTCCGATACAAAAAGACCTACAATCATATTACTAATACTTGTCAGGGTGCATCACAGGGAGTAATACAGTCTCCACTAAAATAAGATCAATCTGACCTACTTATAGCGCTTCAATGACTTAGGTTATGTTAATTTAATGTTTGTTATCATATTCAAGTTTTAAGTTTTACATCCTAGTTCTGTTCTCCTATACCAAGGGACCTACAATCATATTACTTGGTGTCAGGATGCGTGATCTAGGAGTGATACAGCCTCTCACCAAAATTCGGTCACTCTGAACTACTTATTGCGCTTCATTGACTTAAATATACGTTAACTTTTACGTCCGAGTTCAGTTCTCCGATACCAAGCGAGCTACAACGAGACGAACTTTGTAATCGTAGATTTCTGGTTTAATCATTGTATGCTACTTACATTACTTATATAGTTATTCAGAATTCAATTATTAAAAAGTTTTTGCCATAGATTACAGCTATATTTGTCATATATTTTCATTTTGCTTTTTATGGTCGAAAACTGTTATTATTAGAAATGGTTATAGAAGAGAGACACACTAGTTTTCTTGGTGTAAACTTAATTAAGTCCCCCAAACGAAGTAGGAGACATAGATTTTGATATCCTCTCCGATTTTGTTCGTTCGAGTTCTCAATAACCGTCACAGATATGGATCTGATATTTTCCATGATGAAAGATCAATGTTTCTAGATTTGCCTAATACTATTCAGTTTTTTGAAGGGGGAATGTACAGTTCAAAGAGAGTAGTGGTTTACTATAGGACCCTATGGGGAATTTTTTTTCGTCCAAAAACTCTACGAGAGTGACCAATAACCATCTCATATCATATATTTTATTATACACCGTGGCATCACCTATTAAATGACATATACCTCGTTTTTCTTGGGGGGTCATCCCCACCCCCCCCCCCCCCCTCGATAATTTTGAAAAATATCATATGCAATTAAAATACATAGCTTTAAATCATATATTTTATTATTCTCCGTAACAAGACGCATCAAAAGACATGTACAATGTACCTCATTCTTTCAGTGGGGTGATCCTCACCCCATCAATCCATAATGTCCAATTATCTCATAGACCGTTAACATCCCAACCCTAAACCATAAGTTTTCTTATTCCCCATTGTAAGACGCACCAAATTACACATATCTCGCTTCCACAGGGGGGTTATCATCATTCCCATCAAATCAATGATGTTCTAAAAAAAACCGTTAAAATCCCCACCCCCTAAACCATATATTTTCTTATTCCCATGGTAAGAAGCACCAAAATGACACATACATCGCTTCCCAAGGGGGTTATCACCATCACCACTCCCATCAAATCAACAATGTTCAATTATCTCATAAATTTTCGACGGTCAAGTGCGACGTCATAACAATTTTCAAAACTTGGGGCCCAGGAATTTAAACCTGTTACTTGAAATCCTTTTTCAGTATTTCGAATACTAGTAGACTGAAAACAAAATTACTGTGAATCCTTATAATTTTTAATATTCCAACAGTTGGTTTGACGTGCAAAACGTCTGGATTCCTTCAATGACGTCATAGTAGAAAAGATAATTGATTCTATGATATGAAAGACAAAACTATTTGACCAATTAAATGATGCGTTATACATCCCATATTAAATTATATACTAATGTTATGTTTAACATTGACTATGCTAAAATAGTAGCCAGAGTGGTAGACACCACGTACAACCCGGGAGGGTGTCAACTGTGCTATCCGTCCTGGCCACTTTTTTTTAAATAGTCAATGTTACCTGTAAACATAACATTAATATGATTATTATACTGACTGATCTCTATTAACAGACGTATTTCTTGACAGGATGTTAAACACACCATTATTAAATAATTAGAGAACTCTATATTATTACAAAAGTATAATAATTATACCCGCATTGTAGGTATATTATCGTTGTCTCCGTCCTTCCGCCCGTCCGTCACAATTTCTTGTGACATCAACTCCTCCTTCAATTTTGGGTTTAGGAATTTAATTTCTATATAGAATTGTTGCATACCACCTGTAGATGCACAATAAGGTTTTAGAATTTTGATTTTCTAAACGAGGAGCCCACATGGGTTGAACTTCGAAAATTTGGAATTCAACCTTGTGACCTGAACTCGTCTTTCATTTTTCAATTTATGCATTTTATTTCTATACAGTATTGTCATGCACCATACGCAGATGCGCAATAAGGTTTTATAATTTTGATTTTCTAAAATTGGGGCCCACAGGTGTCGAATTTCGAAATACTGTCAATTTAAGCGTGTGACCTAATCTCCTCTTTAATTTTTACAATTTATGCATATTATTTCTATACGGTATTGTCATACGCTATATGCAGATGCGCAATAAGCTTTTAGAATTTTGATTTTCTAAACAAAGGGCCCACAGGTGTCGAATTTTGAAAAATTATCAATTTAAACTTGTGACATAAAATTGTCTTTTTGTTTTTCAATTTATGCATTTTATTTCTATACTTTATTGTCAAACACCATATGCAGGTGTGCAATAAGGTTTTAGAATTTTAATTTTCTAAAATTGGAGTCTACATGTCCACTACAAAGTTCAGCTTGTGACCTTAACTTCTCTTTCAGTTTGCTTATATATAGTATTGTCCAACACTATATTTAGTTGCACAATAAGGATTTAGAATATCGATTTGATACGGGGGCTCACACAGGCCAAATTTCAAAAATTGTCGGTTTAAGCTTGTGAACTAATGTTTTTTTCATTTTTCATTTGGTTTATTGATTTAATTTCTTTATAGAATGACTGCATACTATTTTTGGATGGGAATAAGGTATTATGATTTTGACTATAGGTAAGTGGCCCAACTACTTACGGGGGTGCGGGGATCACTGTCGATTCCGACAGTCTAGATTTCTAGTTTATATAAAAGATTGTCACAAACTGTATTTATATGCGCAGTAAGGTTTTAGAATTTTGATTTTCAAAAATTGAGGCCCAGAGGGGTCGAATTTCTTAAATTGGCAATTTAAGCTTATGACCTGAACTCCGCGTTCATTTTTCATTTTATGCATTTGATTTCTATACAGTATTGTCACATACTATATGTAGATGTTCAATAAGGTTTTAGAATTTTGATTTTCAAAAATTGGGGCCTTTAGGGGTCGAATTTCAAAAGTCGGTGACTGAAAGTTTTCTGTCATTTTTCATTTTATACATTTTATTTCTATACAATATTGTCATACACTGTATGGAGATGTGCAATAAGTTTTAGAATTTTTATTTTCCAAAATTTGAACCAGTATTCAAAGGTATAATTGTGAAAAGGTTGCACAGGGATACATCTTGTGGGGAGTGCGTGGATAGCTGTCGTTTCCGACTGCCTCGGTCTAGTTTTGTTTGAAAATAACAACATTGTTATAAAAAGTAACAACAATGTCGTGAAATTCGACAACATTGTCATTAAATGTAATCTCCCAACAAAGAAATTGACAACTAAAGAATGTCAGGAATTAACATAAAGATCTTTGATCCTATTTTAACTCGGTAAGTTTTGTCCTTAACACTAAATTTGCATCAAAATCATCACTTGGATGAAACAAATGAAACAAATGTGGGACTGCGGGTATAACTGTCATCTCCGACAGTACTCTTGTTCTTTATAGTATTGTCATACACCATATGTAGATGCGCAATATTGTTTTAAATTTTGATTTTCAAAATTTGGGTACCAAAGGGGTCGAATTTCGACAATTGTGAATTTTAGCTTGTACCCTAAACTCCTCTTTCATTTTTCACTTAATGTATTGTATTTCTTTACAGTGTTATCATACACCATACAGTGTATGTAGATGGGCAAAAAGGTTTTAGAATTTCAATTCAAAATGTTTTGGTTGAGATTCATCTGCTCACCTAACCGCTGTGGCTGCTCCAAGTTTCCATGGAAACCATACGCCGGAAAATGATTTTGTTTTCCATTTGCTGAGGAATTAATATGCATATTGTAACTTATAAAGTTGGTAGGAATAATGTATGGAAGGATCTCTACAAATGGTCCACCTTTGGTAACAATTGGGTGAACACAATGGCCGCAAGAGGCCATCTTTAATTTTGATTGGACAATTTTCAAAAATCTTCTTCTCTGAAACTACATTATGAAATGTTCTCAAACTTTGCAGGACTGATGACAGCAATACCCTCTAGAAACTTTCCAATTTGAGATCCAACTGCTCCCATGACAGCTGCAGCGGCTCAATGTTTCCATGGAAACCATATGTGGAGTAACTAATCAGCAGATTGCAACCCAAGCTGGTGGGAATGATGCATGGAATTACCTCTGCAAACTTTCCACCTTTGGTTCTGGTTGTATGGACAACATGGCCCCCAGAGGTCATCTTTGATTTTGTTCGGCCAATTTTCAAAAATCTCCTGAAACTACATCATGAAATGTTGTGAAACGTTGCAGGATTGATGGCAGCAATACCCTTTAATAACTACCCCCTTTCTGCTTGAGATCCATATGATCCCCCTACAACTGCAACTGCTCAAAATTCCCATGGAAACCATATGGGAAATGACTTTTTTTTCATTTGCTCATGAAGTAATGGGAAAATTATAACCGAAGATGGCAGGAATCTCATATGGAAGGACAAATGTAAATGTTCCACCATTTTAGGTCAAAGGTCAAATGTCAAGGTAACTTTGACATTTTGAGTTTATTTAACAACCTTATTGATACAAAAGAGCTTGGATTTTCAAATGGGCTAATAGAAGCCAGATGATCGATACATGATCAGGTGAGTCTCTAGTTCAATTTATGCTTCCTATTTCTTTATAGTATTGTCATACACCATATGTAGATGCGCAGTGAGGCATTAGAATTCCAATTTTCAAAACTTGGGAGCCCACAGCTCACTGCAGCTGTCGAATTTTACATTTTGAGCTAAACTTTTTTCCATTTTTCATGAATGTACACATGTATTTCTTCATAGAATGATTGCATAAAATCTGTACATGGACAATGAGGGTTAACTTTTTTTTTGCTTTGGGTAGGTAAGTGTCTCAACTAACTGCGGGGATAACTGTCGATTCCAGTATTTTTCTAGTATATATTTAGCAATTGATATACTAGGTTGTTTTCCCCATATGACACAAACGTAAATGAACTTGCCATATCAGAAACCGCGGAGCAAAAATCCATATATAAGTATTGTGCCTGGTCTCAAAATCGAAATAAAGCCTCTCATAAATTGCTCATGTTGTTGCGCAGTATAAAAAAAATCCGGGTCAACAGTATTTCCCATATCAATTCTAATTTTGTACAGGACAGATTATTAATGATTTTGTTGATCACTGGTAAATTCCTTGGTCACACCGGAAATGTATAAATATAGAATCTTACTCGCAAGCATTTGATTATCGTATTTCTGCAATCGAGATAGTTACATGTAGATTTGTAGGTTTAGCTATCGAGACTAGAAATAAATAATCAAATACTCGCGATGTAAGATTCGGTTTCTCTAATTCTTTCAACAGTTTGAAATTAGCTATGAACTCCGTATTGACCCTCTAACATCTTCCGTATGATGCAACATATCTATACTTCACATTTGGAAATCTGGGCGCTTGAATTTTTTACCTGGTTGTAAGTTGATAAGAGATATCTTTATTATGCAGAATATTGCTGACGTTGCCGTTACTTTGTTTACGCGATGCTATGGAATTTTCGAAAAGCATGGAGAAAATCGAATGGAAATTTCAATGCATACCAATCAGCGACCGAGAACAAAAAAATCGCACTTGGATTATCAAAGTTTTCTCCAACCGATAACATGCCCTGAAAACAGGCAAACAGTTTATGACACCGATATTTCCATTTCAGTCCCGATATCATCCTGAGACCTATATTAGACTTCGGTCAAGACCTCGAGCTGATATGATAGTCCTGGGATGATATGGGACTGAAATGGAAAATATGGTACTTGTTTCAAATGATGAGTCTGTTTTATTGCATCTAATGCTTTTACCAACATCTTTTATCTAGATTTCTAAAGAACGTTTTGAGTACACACGAATGTATAGCTCAAGAGATTTAAATAAAAATTTGCATACTATAAACATGTTTTAATACTCTGTGTGTGCCTGACCCAATCGAAGGCCTAGTATATCCAGTGGCCGTCTCTTGAGGTACTGTCATATGTTTATTGCATTGATTAATCTTTATTTTCGGTTCACCATTGTTTCTTGAGCTGCACAGGCATAATGCCACACAGGGGACACGTGCGTTTCACATGTGTCACCATGTGTGATAGAAACGTTTCATACCACGCATGTGACTCATGTTTGTAAAACGTATGTAATACGCACGATTCACACATGTGATCGTGCGTTTCACATGTGAATTTCATGCATGAGAAAATACACCTGTGTCACATGCGTGCACATGCGTTTTCAGATGCATGCCATTCACATGTGTGTTACACGTGTATTACATACGTTCATGCGCGACAAATGTGTCACATTTTTGCATGTGTACTTATTGCTTTTTCTGGTTGAAACTAGCGAGTTTTTGAAGGTAGCATTTTAATGGTTGAGGAGTATACTCACTTTTTGACTTTTCTGTTCTCGTCAGAACTTTCAGAAATTTTGGCACTTCAAGAAAAAACATTTCCACGCATCAAGTGAATTATGCGATGTAAAATTTTACACCAAAGAGACAACTGAATACCGTGTTTATGCAAATTTTTCTAGAAATTCAAATTACAGGAAAACTTTCAGGATTGGCTGTTAGGAGTTCCAGTAAATTGTAGAGAGTCAAGAGAATTAACTACTTTTAATGTAAATTGAAATTTTCAAATGCACTAAAGTAAGGGTTTCTCAAAGATAGCTGAAACGATTTGTCTGGGAAGTATGAAGCATATTTCAGTATCTCTGGTGAAAACTAAATATTTCTTTTAGGAATACAGCTGAAACAAAGAAATGGTATTTCTTATGTAAGGTAATATTTTCACTCAGTTTAATGATACATTTATATAAGAAAAAAGATCTGGTAATATAGATTTTGAATAGGGTTGTCGTGTATGTTACTACAAATCTAAGTTGTGAGCCTCTTTCTGATTCCTGGTGCTTTGTACCATTTTTATTTGTTATACTTTCGGTTTGATTGATTTTTCGTTAGGTTTCATATTTTTTTAGGCAGTATCTTAATACCTATTGATCATATCATTACTTACGTCTGAAAAGATGTTTTTTGAAAAAAAGAATTGTCATAAAATGAATTCAAATCATACTTTAATATATCTTATTAAAAATAATCAAAGAGAGCCAATTATAATATTTAAGGAAAACGAATTGTGATCTTTTGACAAAAAAAGTATTCTAATCATATTATATTTCAATTATGGGTCGTATAAACTGTAATCTGTGTGGCTCAATTGAAATCTGAACAGCAAATGACGGTAAAAGGTATATAAGGCAAATGTTATATTTAATGAAAGACCATCAAGCATCTGCACATTCGCCATATTTTAAATTTATATTTCGGTTATATATATATATGTACATAGTATCAGGTTTTCTGCAAACGTATAGCGTAAAATATCAGCCGCGAGACACAATGTGAAGCTTTTTCGGCGAGTGGGCGTAGCGAACGAGCTAAAAAGCTTCATATTGTGTCGAGCGGCTTATATTTTACAATATTTGTTTGAAGAAAACTTGATGATAAATTCATTGTATTGTTAACTAGCAATCTTAATGGAATTTCTTACTTTTCAATGGCCATCTGCCTATAACCGGATGTTTTCCTGATATATTCGGGTCAACGTTGGGTCAAACATTATGACGTCGCTGATATATTCGGGTCAGCTCATATTAGGATCGGGTCAACTCTTTACGACGTCACAGTGCCGAAATACGGGAAATTGTGAAGGCCTCAGCAGGTCGATATAGGCATGGGGAAATACGATAAATAGAACTTACATCGCAAATAGTTGATTATCGTATTTCTAAGGTCGAGATAGTTGGCGAGAGATTTTAAGGTTTCACTATTAAGACTGTAAAAAGACGATAATCAAACGCGCGCGATGTAAGATTCTGTATCTCTAATTCTTTTAACATTAACAATATTCATAATTCGCCATGAACCCCGTATTGACGCTACATAATTATACGTCGCATTTGGAAACCTAAATTTTGGCGTATTCCACGGATTCCCCGTTGATTAATCTGGACGCGTGAAATTTTGCCCTTCTTGTAAGTTTTCGTTTTTTATTATGCAGAATATTGCTGACGTTGTCGTTACTTTGTTTACGCGCTGTTATGAAATCTTCGAAAGAATGGAGAAAATAAAATTGGAATTTCAACGACAAATCACACGTGGATTATCAAATTCTCCAACCGATCGGATGCGCTGAGATCGGGCCCTGAGAACAGGCAAAGAATTATAGAAAATTATCAAACAGGATTGTCTAATATATATAGATTCTCCTTTGGGTACGAGTGAGTTATGGAAAATCTCCACCCGAGAGTTATTTCTTTTCTTTTTAACACGCGAGCTTTTAGCGAGCTTGTTAAAATCTAAAATTTAACTATCGAGGGTGGAGAAATTCTATAACTCACGAGTAAATTGAATGAGAATCTGTTTCTCCTATGATTTTCAACAAAAAGCTAAAAAAATGCCGTTACTACGCATTTTGTTTCCATGAACGTCATTTCGGAACTTCTCTAGTTTATCTTTCCAATACACGTAAAAAAAACCACGGGAATTCCCATGCAGAAATTTAATCATCCGGAAATGGTTAAAAATATTATGTATTTTTATCCCACGTCAAGAATAGGAAAAATCTTATTAATCCTCCTCGGTTAGGGAGGCAAGTCAGTCTTAACTGGATGCCGCCATTGTCTTCTGACAAATCAATATTTTCGATGTTATCGTACTTTCACTTGAAGATAAGTAAAACTAGACGTATTCAAAAGAAATTTCGCGAAAAAATGCTTAATGTTTAAAAATTCCGCGAAAAAATCATACAGCTGGTCAAATAGTTTTTTCATGAAAGTACTATTGACCGGTCAATAGTACTTAGACAGAAACAATGGGAATTGTATGAACAAAATAACCAAAACGTTGTTACATCTTAAATATATCGCTTTGCAAATGTTTATAGCAAAGCTCACTAACGTTCGGTGTAACATATAAACAAATATAAGGCCTAACCATGTTAAAATAACCACAGAGCATGGCACAAATGAATTATTTCTTAATTAAAATACCAATATGACTGTGAACAATGAGGAGACAAAACAAGAAGCCCAATTCAATTTCTGAAATGTCCCGGAAACTCATTGCACGTTTGGATTTTCAAATTTATTATACATCACAATTGAATATTATGTAAAGTTAGTATGTATAGTTGTACAATTAATTTTTGTTATGTTCCAAGGGTTCAAACAACACCCAGTTTAAACGGGTATTTTTGTCATATCATTCCACATTTCTTTTTTTTTTCTCATTTCTTAATGGTTGCATACAGCTACTAAAATGAAACGCAATGAAATCTGTAAACCGTAAAACGAAATCGTAACGCAACGCAACGAAATCTGTACACCAAGAAGTGAGGTAGAAACATAGCGAAATCAGTAAACAAAGAAACTAAATCGAAACGCAAAACATTTATAAATCGAGAAGTACGAAGTGAAAAACGGCGTAAAACGAAATTTGAGACTTTGTCAACACTCCGGCCTGAGGTCTAAGACTTCAAAATTATAATGTTTTGTTCATGGTACAAACAAAAGACATAAAAGGAAACATTTCTTAACAAGAAATTGGTGCCATCAGAAACGATGTCAATCCCCGCACTGCACAAGTCAAAAAACAATTAACACTGAAAAATTAGCAATTTAACAATTTCAGCCTGAATCACATTTCAAAATTGAAAACCTTATTGCACATCTACACATAGTGAAGGACAATATTATACACAAATGAAACCACTGAAACAAAAAAATGAATGAGTATTTCCAGAGACAAAGCAAAATTAACAATTTCACCATTTTCGGTCCCAAAATGTGATCCCTTAATAGATTTTCAAAATTAAAAATCTTTTCGCATATCTACAGAAAATAAAGAACAATATTATATACAAATAAATTTTCTAAATCCAAATGAAAAATGAAAGAGGAATTTAAAGCACAAGCTTGAATTCACTATTCCAGAAATACAACCACAAGTCGTCAAAATCAAAATTCTAAAACTTAATTGCGCATCTACATACAGTATGTGACAATATTGTATAGAAATTAAAAGCATGAAATGAAAAATAATAAGCAGTTTAGTTTAAATTTCCGGTTTTCGAAATTCGACCCATGTGGGCCCCAATTTTTAAAAATCAAAATTCTAAATACTTATTGCACATCTACATATAGTACGTGACAATATTGTATAGAAATTAAATGCATGGCATGAAAAATGAATGAGGAGTTTAGGTCACAAGCTTAAATTCCAATTTTCGAAATTGGACCCCTGTAGGCCGCAGTTTTTAAAAATCAAAATTCCAAAACCTTACTGCGTATCTACATACATTATGTGATAATACTGTATAGAAATTAAAGCAGAAAACGAAAAATGTATGAGGAGCAAGCTTAAACTTCAAATTTTTGAAATTCGACCCATGTGGACCCCAATTTTTAAATATCAAAATTCGAAAACCTTATTGCGCATCTACATACGGTATGTGATAATACTGTACAGAAATTAAAAGCATAACACGAGAAATAAATGACGAGTTTATGTCACAAGTTTAAATTTCCAATTTTGGAAATGCGACCCCTGTGGGCCCCTATTTTTTAAAATCAAAATTCTAAAACCTTATTGCGCATCTAGATACAGTTTGTGACAATACTGTACAGATATTAAATGCATGAAATTTAAAATGAACGAGGAGTTCTGGAGACAAGTTTATCTAACAGACTGACAAACGGCACGACGGACAGACGGACGGACAAACGGACCGATTACAAATATCCCCGAACCTTATTCGAAGTGTGGGGATAATCATGTATTTAAGACAGAAAGTCAAAAGGAGAAGGGTGTGACAATGTTTCCCACAATTGCAGCCCAGTTTGACAAGAAAATATTATCAACCTACAACTAACTTTATTAAAAACATAAAATGTGTAAGATTTTCAAATTTCTTGACACAAAAACCACACATGCACCTGAAAAAAAATCATCAAAGTAACAGAGCTTTTCGAATTTGGTGAGGGGAGGTATTTTCATTATCAGCAACAATTATGAGTGACTGTTATCAGTGAACAAGATCTTTACTTAACATCTACTCATATTGGGCTACAAATGAAAATGAAAATCGCCTTTTTTCAAATTTGATTTGTTGTCATAGTCACAGGCCGGAGTGTAGACAAAGTCGCACTGTGCTCGCCTGTTATTTACCTTATTTTAGATCCTTCTCTAAAAAATTTACGAAGTAAAATCATGGTCCGAGAATCAAAATAGTGTGTTTATTTAAAAAAAAAAACATTTGCAAAGAGGCCTGCGGTAAAACAAGATATGGCAAATTAGTAGATGAATCCTGTAGAAGAGAGAGAGAGAGAGAGAGAGAGAGAGAGAGAGAGAGAGAGAGAGAGAGAGAGAGCGCGCGCAAGCGATCTTATTTATGAGGTATTTATGTTAAAGGAATATTGTTTCCATCTAATCAGTTCTTTTTCAGAATTGCGCATTCATTAACGTTGGTGGATTTGCAGGTCTCAGAAACCTGAACGAGTAAATGTGGGAATGTTTTAGTCATGAGTTAAAATATAAGATTATTTGGTTCGCTAAGATGAAAATGTTTATTAATGAATTTATCAATCGCATAAGACTTCTAATTTTATTTATTTTATTACTTCTGTTTTTTAATCCCAAATATTTAAGATATGTCGAAATTTGAAAAATTTAGCATGGGATATTGATCCGTTCGTTCAGATGTACAAACATTTGAGCATTCGTCGACGGATCGAGGTTATTCTATCTCGGACATTATCTTAGATCCTAAAATATGAAAACAAATCTATATATTCCTTTAAAGATATTTGTGTTATATTTCTCATTTTACAAACTTCGGTTTACGCCGTTTTTCACTTCGTACTTCTCGGTTTACAATAATTTTTTTTTTTGCTTCTTGATCTCGTTTCTTTGTTTACTAATTTCAGGGGCGTTTCCAGGATATTTTTTTGGTCCTTTTTTTTGGCTAAAAAACAAAATAATTGTGAAATGCACTAATGTAACGGTTCCTGACTTGGAGCATGTATATTTTATAGTTAAAGTGTCAGAGTTTGATATTTTTTATGCCGAATTCTCTCCATTAATTGTCTATGGTATGATTGGATGGATCTTAACAGCAGTAGACCAATAACGAGAAATTCCAAATTCTAGGGTATAAGGCGTTACTTAACATTTCAATAGTCTTTAAAGAAATCAGAGTATGTGTTTAATTAATGAATATGATAAATTGCCATATTCAATACAATATAAGCAGATTACGATAGTTTTGTTTTTTTTTTTGAAAAGGGGGGGGGGGGGGGGGGTGCGTACGCCCATTACGCCCTCACCTGGACCCGATTTACGATTTACATAATTATAATTTACTGCGTTTCGTTACATTGCGTTCCGATTTCGTGGCGTTGCGTTGCATTTCATTTCGTGTTCGTCTCTCGGTTTACATGGACCCAAAAAAAAATCGCAGGGCAACAATTAATCGTAAATCGCGAATTATCAAATGCATTTACATGTACAATTGATATTTTGCAAATATCTGCAAAAACCTTACTATATAGCTAAATACTTACGCTTTTCGAATTTCCCATTATGTAAGTGTAATGTAATTCATTCTGTCTTTTTTCAAAATCTCATTATGGTAAGTCTTTTACATTCTGTACACTGTGCATTTTAGATCAACTTTGAATAAATAGAAAAAATAGGTGGCAATCTACTTGAATTGATAAAAATATCATGAAAGATATCATATACTAGAGAAACATACAAGAAACATGATTAACTAATTATTAAAAAAAATATAAAAAAAAATACTATCATTTACTAATGACGCTTCAGTTGTGTGGTTTTTCTTTACCTTAAATCATTTCAAGCGAAGACTTTCAAATGAGGCCCGGTAATTGAAATGTGGGTTTGTCCCTTTTACCCTCTGCAGTTGGGTATTTTGAAAAATTATCCTTTCAAAGTCACATCCATAACGTATATTAATGATATTAGGTGTGATTAAACAAATATATTATAAACAGTATTTACATTTACAAAAAATACAAGATATCCTTCAACTGGATGCATTTGAGGGGGGTTAATTTATAATAAGTTGCCCTTTACTGCAGCACACTCGTACCATCAAATTGATAACATAACCCCCCCCCCCCCCCCCCCCCGCTTTCCGGACGGCTCGTTTTATTGCCGTCTTACTATTTATGTTTAAAATATTCTTTCTTTTACTGTTGTCTGTATTGCTAGCAATACGGTCATGACGGTGTGAACATTTTTTTCCATAGAAGCATTTAAAGTCAGCAAAAACTAACCTACCAGAAAATAAGTTTATAGTCACTTTTGCGTTTGACGCTAAACCGAAAGTCAGTTCTCTAACATTCTATGAAAAAGTTAAGTTTTTTACTACTCAGGTAAAAATATGTTTAAAAAATTACATAAACAGTATTACAATTATTTAAACTAGATATTATAACAACACGTACCTTGGTTACGCAAAATCTACAGTGCTTATTTTACTTCCTCATAAACAATATTGATTATAGATACCAAACTTTAAATCAGTGTATTGGTCGATCATTTTGAATTTTTAAAACTTGTATATCCGAGCCAACGACAAAGGCCTACCATTACGTACCATTTGACTTTCTATTTTAGTCGTCATTGATGTTTTTTCGACGCAAACAGAATTTTATTGATAATTAATGCGAATCCGCCCAGTATTCCGAAGGCCCAATAGTCATGGCAATTGTTGTTTCTGATTGGCTGAGTTTTCAAAAATCTCCTCTGAAACTGCTGGGCCAAATGGAACAAATGTCTATGACATATAACAAAAATCTACAGAACCGCAGAATTGCTTGAAACCAAACATGGTCTGAATGTTCCTCTTAAGGTGCTAACCAAGTGTTGTTACTCTGGTGTCGATCAAAAATGGCCTTCAGCAGAGGACTTACGTTAACACAAGACCCTATGGGAAATGCATGCAAAAATCGTCTGGAGAACCGCCAAATTTTAGAAAACGCTGACCTGTAAGTAGAAGGACCTTGACGAAGAAATAATTGGTTCCTACAAGGCTTACCGCACTTCATAATGATATGGAGAAGAGTGACTTCTCTCTTTCAGGTACATAAAAAATGGCTTTCATGCCAGGCGATCGATGCAGGCTCAGCCATCTGAGCCTCTAGTTCAACAGTTGCATTAGAATGTTTTGAGAAATGTTGATATTTTGAATTCAATTTCAAATTCTCCCCCCCCCCCCCCCCATCCCGACTACAAACCTCTATCAAGAATAGAACTATAAAACGTAACTGGGGAAAAGTGGAAATGTCCACTGATGAACTGTCAATCATTGTAAGTGACGACGTAAACTTTTGTAAATCGTTGTAGAGTGTTAAGGATTGTGTATCCCCTTTCATTCCGATGTAAATCCTATGGACAATTTGTGGGAAAATCCCCTACTATAATTACTGTTGATTACAAATTACAAAATAGCAAACAGATATGATATTTCGTTACTTACTTATTCCACCAGTCAATCAGATGTGGATTCTTAAAAACACAAACAAAAAAATACTACAATATCTTATATCAAAATTTTTGGCTACATGCAACAGTATAATTTTACTTCAACAATTTTGTGTCATTATGTCTTTGTTTGTTTCCTAAACTTTTGTCTTTGGCTTCTTATTGGACATCCATTTCATTCTGAGTGAGGATGGGGTTGCCTATTTTTTTCGGACCAGAGTATTTCACGGTCAGAAAATTTATTTGAAAAAACTGCCGTTCCCCAGGATAAAATGGTCGCCCTCTTTACTGAGGAAGCGATAGGTCTTTTTAAAATTATTTTTACGGATGTTTCAAGAATAAATCACTCATCTCTGTGACCTACTGTAAGTCAACATCTCTTAAAGTGATAACTAAATGTAATAAAATAGTTTCTCCTATTCTTGACGTGTTTAATCGGTGGGATAAAAATACATAATATCTTTAACCACTTCCCGGTGATTAAATTTCTACGTGGGAATTACTGCCCTGTTTTCTACAGTTATTGGAACGATAAACTAGAGAAGTCCCGAAATGACGTCTACGTAAACAAACTACATAGCAAACGACATTTTCTTGAGGTTTTTGTCGAAAATCATAGGAGAAACAGATTCTCCTTCAATTTACCGTGAGTTATGGAATTTCTCCACCCTCAATATTTAAATTTTAGATTTTACTATCTCGGGTGAGGAAATTCCGTAACTCACTCGTACCTGAAGGAGAATCTATATTTCTCCTATTCTTGACGTGTTTAATAGGTGGGATAAAAATACATAATATCTTTAACCACTTCACGGTGATTGAATTTCTACGAGGGAATTACCACCCTTTTTTCTACTGTTATGACAAGGATTTGAGACAAAAATATTTTAATCAACTTAAAACTTTTAGAAAAATTGTTAAACAGAAGAAAAAGATATGCATGCAGTCAATATATGATAAACTATCAGATTCTATACAGAATGATCCTAGGAATTAGAAATTTTGGAAGTTACTAAAAGAAAATGACCAGAAAGGAGATGAAAACCAAAATGTGGTTAAAGAATTGGTAAATGATTTTGAGAAAATAGTCCAACATATTCAGGGTCAAGGAGAATGCAAAAATATAAATTACAGTTTTCAAAATAAAGTTAAAATCGAATTGAACAATATAGAAAGAATAATCTGTGAAAATTCAGAAACACACAATACCATAAATATAAGTGAAATTAAATCGGCAATCAAAAAATTGAAAAAGGGGAAAGCAAATGGACCAGACGGTTTTAATGATGAGAGAATCCAAAATAATTCCGAGTATAAATTTTTAGGATGCTTATTAAAAAGCAATGGTAATCTAAAGTCTAGTCTAGATGATCTAGCAAAAAAGGCAAGAAAGGTATTATTTTTACTTAGAGAAAAATCCATGTCTATAAGGAATTTCCCTGTTAAAGTACTGAATAACCTATTTGATAAATTAATTAGACCAATTTTAACTTTAGTTCTGAGATTTCTTTTATGGACTACTATTTGCCCTTTTATAGAACAAAAAAGAGAGCAGCCCAGACAAATGATAGAGTAGATTATATTTCCTTTGTGGATAAAACTTCTTTAGAAAAAGTACACTTAAATTTTTGTAAGTCTCTATTAGGGACAAAGAAATCTTCAAATATTGGTGTGAGAACAGAATTAGGAAGATATCCTATTGAAAACTTCATACATAGTCAATCACTTCTATATCTGGCAAGACTTCACACAAATGATATAAATCCATTGCTCAAAGAATCTTTTGAACTTACTAAAGCACTTGACAATCAAGGCACTTTCAGCTGATACACCTTCGTTAAAGATATTGTTTCAGAATTAGAAAATGGAGACAATATATCTAGTTGCAAGTCATTAAAAGACGTAAAACTTATGAAATCTTCTATAAAAAATGGTGTAAATGAGAAATTTCAAAAGTTATTTTTAAATAGAATAAATTGATATGATGAAAATAGTAAATTCTATCTATATAAGAAGTTAAATCCATCTCTCAAAGGAGAGTTTTATCTTACAGATCCATTATTTTCAATTAGAAATATATTCACAAAACTGCGTATTAGTGATCACGACCTCGCAATAGAAAAAGGTCGTTATTATAAAATCCCTCGGCAAGATAGAATTTGTAAAATTTGCAAGACTATTGAAGATGAATCTCATTTCATTTTAAAATGTAAAACTAATAGTAAAATAAGGGAAACTTTGTTTAATAGTCTTAAGCTTGAAAATAGAGAATTTATAAACATGAAAGATGATGAAAAACTGGTCCTTTTGCTTAACCCAACAAATAATAAACATATTAGAATGGTTGGCTTCTTTTTAAAGCAGTCATTAGAACTGAGGGCAGAAGTCTTATAATTCATTTGATATGTTGTAATGTCTGTTACTAATACTTATGCGTATAATATTGCATATGGTCACCAAATTTGCTTTATATGTATTTGTATGTCTTTGTCACAAACTATACCTTTATGTTTAATGACAAATAAAAGTTATATGTTATAAAATAGTTTATCCTTAGGCTGTTTTTGTGTATGGTATAAATAGTAGTACTGGTGAGTTTATTATGTTTAAGGTCTTATATATACTGTAGTGTTTGTATCTTCGCGCTGTGTGAATACAGTAGAATGTGTCCTCGTGCTTGAGGTGTATGCTCATTTTTTATTATAGTTATTGGGATTACTTCTCATATGGGTACACGCATTTTTACACGCCATGTGAAGGTGAGACAGACAGTAGAAAAAGGTGCTTAGTTTGTGATCATTATTTGTATTTAAATGACAAAAAGGGTACAAATGTATACTGTAAATGCATACATGTACACCAGGACCTGTTTATGCTGAACATGCCACATGAAGCCCAGACACACAATAGATATTCAGTCTGTGGTCATGTTTTTAATTTATATTACAAACAACATACTGCACAGGAACTTGAAAGAAAGGCTCTATGTGTGTGTTTAGACTGTTTACAGACATTAATTGATAATATTTCAAGTTTTTGTGCATACTGTAAATCTTCATTGTACAGACCAGGACCTATTATTAATTTAGTAATCCAGATAATCATGACGTCTAAAGGGTATTTCATTATTTTTTACTTTTGGGTCCCTAATCGATGGAAAGGACGTCCTAGTTAAAATTTTCAAAGACGGTCTAATATTATTTGGACTCCAGTATTATGTACTATGTGTATTGTCTACACGCCATGTGGTCATTTTTGGAAACGCGTTGAGCTGTAAATGACAGTAACACATTAAAATGCTAAATCATGTACACTGACTGAATCATGCGTTTCCAATGACGGTGATCAAATAAAAAAAAGGAATTCATATGTTTAAACCTATTTTACCTATTACTAATGCCATGTAAACAGTATTTTCATTCCATTTACGAAAAGGAAACAACCCTTGAGCGCGAGCGAATAATATTCTTCCCAATGACTGGCGTTTTTTAAGAACATTTTCACACAAAAATCAGTTTTCTAACAAACAAAAAAATTCTTCTGAGGGCAAACTTGGGAACTGCTGAATTCCACCATTATATGTTATATCTCAAACATTTCCAACATTTTATGGTATCAGAGTTTTTACCGCTCAAATAAAACAGTCTCTTCCTTTAGTATTTATGATGATATAACCGCCTAGGTGGTGTAATGGTTAGCGTGTTCGCCTCGAGTGCGGGATGTCGTGGGTTCGTACCCCGGCCGAGTTAAATCAAAGACTTGCAAATTGGTATTTTGCTGCTTCTCCGCTAACTGTGACACGCAGCATTAAGGTGTTAGAGCAACGACTGGTCGGCCCTTAGTCAGAATAATGTGTCTGGCTAGGGTCACATGTCTTCCTGTGAACTGTAACCTTGTGAGCTAACACGTTAAAAATCCGGCTCTGTGTATCTGTACAACGCAGGATAATTTTTCTTTCTTTGTTCTTGTCCCGAATATGCATCTGACTTCCACTGGATGTTAAACAACCAACCATCAATTCATCTTATTTTTATATGAAGCGTAAAACTAGATAATTAGCAAACGATCTTAAGAGTTAGTAAGGACGAAAAAGAAACACACATAGACATTAAAATCTACATAGAGGTCAGATACGCTTGTTAGGCCAAATCTCTTGTGAAAGTGTCAAATCCAATTGGAGGCAATGATAAATCTAAGCTATTGGAAGAGATCGGTTACTACTTGGAAGCAAATACAATGAAACCTGTCTAATCTGACATACCTTGGAACAAAAATGTACGCCGGTTAAGAGAAGATGTTAAAATAAACAGGTTGAAAAATATTGAAAGTATTATCTTTAGTACCGACAAAAAGTGTCAGATTACTCAGGTGTCGTATTAGACAGGTTCTTCTGTATACGCAATCATACTGATCATACTGATCAAACTATCGGTATGGTCTTAACCAATCTCGCAACTTATGATTTGCACAAAAATGATATGGGTTGATCAGTTCAGGGCGTGTATCGGTCGCTTTGATAGTCTTGTTAAGTGTTCACAATTCTTCTGTTCTACCGGGAAATTTGCTTTTAAACAACTGAAATTTTCAGTCTCTCAGTATACTAGTTTATTTTGTAGTGTTTTGTGTGTATACTCGTGTGCAGTATCCCCCAATAAGATTGCTGTGATGTTATTTTTGTTACTGGTCACCTCTGGGTCTATTCATCCCAATCCAGGACCGACCGTAGATTTGTGCGTTTGTCACATTCATGCTCGGAGTTTGTATGCATTTGATAATAATTTGAATTCGAATCGTTCAAAATTAGACGAGATTGAGTCCGTACTGTGTAACCATTACCAATATGATATTATATGCATAAGTGAAACCTGGCTAAAGTCTAGTATATCGAATGATGATATCAAACTTCCTAAATATACTGTTGACTGATGACTCGGGTTACGGTGGGGTTGCAATCTATGTGGCGGACCATCTTCTAGCCGAGCATCGCACGGAGTTTGAAATACCAGGTTTAGAGTATTTATGTATTGAAGTCAAGAACTCTAACAAGTCGATTTTGGTCGGTGTGTGCTATAGACCACCGTCAAATCTTTCAAATATGCGAAAAACTTTTATTGAGAATTTTAAACGCGTTATTGAAAATATGAAATCGTTTGGTTCCGACTTCATGGTTATTACGGGTGACTTTAATGATAGGTGTGTATCTTGGCTGGATAATCATCGAAATAGTGATCTCGGTGTTAATCTACTTAATTTGTCCTCTATCTATAACTTGACACAACTGGTTAATGAACCGACTAGATATACGGATGACTGCGCGTCCCTGTTAGATCTAATATTTACCGATTGTGATAGGTTTGTTACGGATCACGGAGTTAAACCACCGTTACTCAACCTTGACCATTGTACTATTTATTGTAAGTTTAATTTCAGGGTGAATAGACCTCATGCATTCACGCGACGAGTTTGGGATTATAATGCAACTGATTTTTTTTAGCTTAAATACTGCCCTTAGAAACGCACCGTTTGACATTGCATATGACATATTTGATGATATAGATGACATTGTCTCATATACTAACAGTTTGATTATCACAACCTGTGCCGAATTTATACCGAACAAACTCGTGACAATAAGGCATAAGGATAAACCGTGGATGAGTAACGAAGTAAGACGAGCAATTCGTAATCGCAATCGCCGTTTTAAAAAATTCCAGAGGACTCGTCGTGACGAAGACAAACTACTTCATATCATTGCACGACGAGAAGTAAATCGCCTGAAGAGAGAAGCGAAACTTAGATACGAAAATAAACTTGTAAAATCGCTCTCTAATAAAAATCTTGACCCCAGAAAATTTTGGTCCCTTAGCAAATCAGTTTTGGGAGCGAATTCGGACAGAGTTATTCCCCCGCTTAAGGAAAATAATAAAGTTATTTCTGATGATCTCGAGAAAGCTGAAAATTTTAACTGCCATTTTGTTAGTCATATGTCTATTAATACTACTGAAATTCCAGTACTCCCACCTCTAAGTTATCTTACTGAGGGGAGAATTCAGAGTGTAACAGCGCACGAGACAGACGTCCTTAAATATCTAGGTATGATAAATCCTAACAAATCTAGTGGTCCTGATGGTATATCAAATCATATTCTTAAGTATTGTGCGAACTCATTATATAAACCACTCACGAGACTTTTCAACTACTCGCTTCAACTTGGAATTTACCCTTCTAGCAGGAAAATTTCAAATGTGTGCCCAGTCTTTAAAAACAAAGGTGATAGATGTGATAAGTGTAATTATCGTCCAATAGCCTTGTTATCCAGTGTATCAAAAATATTCGAGAAAATTATATATAAGTCTTTATATGAATTTTGTGTGTTGCACGACTTATTAATTTGTGAAAATTCAGGGTTTAAGAAAAATGATTCAACTGTAAATCAGTTAATTGCTATAACCCATGAGATTTATAAGAGTCTCGATAAGGGTAAGGATGTTTGTACTGTTTTTCTTGATGTATCCAAAGCTTTTGATAAAGTCTGGCATTCAGGCTTAGTTTTCAAACTTAAACAATTTGGCATAGGTGGAAAATTACTTGATCTTCTTGCAAATTATCTGTATGGTCGCTCACAGCGTGTTGTTATTAATGGTCGCTCATCCTCGACTCAACCAATATCTGCCGGTGTTCCTCAAGGGTCAATTTTAGGTCCCCTACTTTTTCTGGTATATGTAAATGATATAAAGCGTGATATTGTGAGTAATATTAAACTCTTTGCTGATGATACTTCGCTCATTCGGGAAATATGTGATCCTTTATTTGATTTTTTTACCCTAAACCGTGACCTTGAAACTTTAAATACATGGTCTAAACAGTGGCTAGTTACTTTTAATGCGACCAAAACGGAATACCTGGTCATTTCCAAAAAAACCTTAAAACGTCCTTTGCCACCACTTATTTTAAATAATGTTATAATTAAGCAAGTGTCGTGCCATAAACATCTTGGTTTAATATTCAACGAAAAATTGACGTGGTCGGAACACATCACCGACATTTGTAAGAGATGTAACAGGCACTTAGATATTATTCTTAAGATGCGCCATGTTTTGCCAAGATTTTGTCTGGAAAAACTCTACAAGTCTTTTGTCCGTTCACTCTTAGACTATGGTGACGTTATATATGATAATTGTTCGGATATTGAATCGACCGTTATTGAAAATGTTCAACGGCGGGCTTGCTTGATTATAACAGGTGCCATTAGGGTAACTAAACACCAAACTTTATTGAAAGAAGTTGGTTTAGAAACCCTAAAGACACGTAGAAAAGTACACAGGCTTTCATATTTATATAAAATAAAAAACAACTTAACACCTTCTTATCTGACTACCATCCACCCCCTCTTGAACCATAGTACAAATAATTATGATCTTAGGAGACGATCACAACTAATTCCGCTTAGAATTAGGACTGCCTGTTTTTATAACTCATTTTTTGGCCACTTCAATTAGAGACTGGAATAACCTTTCACCAGATATTCATACTGCGACCTCATTATGTACTTTTAAAAATCTACTTAGAAAATCTGAAGGAGTAAATACTAAACCTGTCTACTCCCTTGGACATGGCTATGAAAAAAACATCCATACAAGACTTCGTCTAGATTTGAGTGGCTTAAACCAGCACCTATTTTTAAAACTACAATTTAATTTCTTACAAGAATTGTACTCAGTGTACCCAAAACAAAAATGAAAGCATTGAACATTTCTTGTTTCATTGCGATCGCTATAGAAACCCTAGAATAAATTTATTACTTGGTGTCAAAAATATTTTATGTCCTGATTTGAATATAGCTATGTTGCGAGATTTATGTCCATCTTATTTAAGTAAAATTCTAATTGAAGGAAGTGATGACTTGTCGTCTCAAACAAACTTCGAATTATTTAAATGTGTATTCAAATATATCAAGTCATCTGGAAGATTTTCCCGATAAGAAACTAAGTCGTCATTCTACATGTAAACAATATTTTTTATTTTATTATGTTTTTATTATGTTAATCTGACTTTGTGTGTGTGAGTGTAATGGAGTGTCATGGTGTGTGTGTGTGTGATGGAGTATGATGGTGTGTGTGTGTGTGTGATGGTGCGTGCGAGTGATGGTGCGTGTGTTGGGGTGTTGTGTGCGTGTATGTGTTTCTTTTTCTTCATCTTGTATATAATGTTTTGTACTATTGAAGATATATATTGATGTATTGTTAAATGCTAAATGTATTGTATTGTATGTCAATGTATGTATATATGTTTTGAGGAGAACCGCTTGTAGCCTCTGGCTGTTGGTAATCCTCGTTAAATAAATAAAGAATTAAATTAAATTAAATTAAACTATCGGTGATGACAATATGGAAAGTTGTCTTGCACCTCCGAGAAACAACAATCTCAGGAATACCATGCATACATTCGTTACCTTACATAAATCACTCAACTTTAACCAAATTGCATGACCGCAGTCAAGTAATCTTGCACCGGTTTCTATTGAATCATTTATAACTAAAGCTACATTTGTATGGTAGTGTATTAACTGATTAATATACAATAAATCTTCCTAAAATTTAGTACGTCAAAGTTAAATCAATCGTAAACGGCGACCGCAAGGTCCCGCACTGGATGTGAGTAGTGCACACACGCGAGGAAAGGAGGCCTCCGTTTGGATGTTGAAACTGAGCATGCATGATCGGAAGTCACGTTCGGCTTTCCTCGGGTGGGTAGGTAGGATCAATTGTTCTCGAGTTTTTACCTTTAAGTCAATTTCTGTCAGGTGATTTTCGTCACGCATACGCAGTATTCACATCCCTAAGTGACTTCCGATTCGCATACAAAAGAAGCAGAAATATCACTGAACTGTCAGACTATCGAACCGTCGGAGTATTGAACCGTCGAACCGTCGGACCATCGAACCGTCGGACTATTGAACCGTCGGATTACCACTATAAATGACAGTGTCTGAACTAGATATATTCATTTCGGGACGATCATCCAGACGCTTTGAGAATAATTTCCACATTTGAAAAGATTATACACTGTGCGGGCACAACAGGGGATGCTATCCACGGAAGTCATTAGCGAAATCTTTTTGTGATTTTTTATTTAGTTTCATTTTAAATTTTAATATGATTATTATTATCTTCTTTCTTTTTGGTATTTCATATTCCTCTGAATTCAGTTGGAATTTCGACACAAGTATTTTTGTTTAATTTAGCACTAATTGTTTCCCGCAAATCTATTTTTTTAACCTATGCACATTTTGCCGTATTATTTCAACTGATATATATGTTTCAAAGGACCAACCCCAAAATGATGCAATTAAACTGAACAGAGAATTTTATGGTTTTGTTAGTATGTCCAGAAAATAAGCCCGCATGTTTGTAAATTTGGATTATATGTTGGAACAGAACAGAACATGAAGTAATGTCATTGTATTTCTTTTCGTTAGTAAATATAATTAATAATGACAGAATTTTTTTATATTAGTTAATAATGACAAAACCCAAATTAAATATATGTTAGATCTGCTTCTTATTCAGAAACTTTGGCAATTGAAATCTAAAGTAAATATCGAATACTTATCACAGCAACATACTGAAAATTAGGATTATTTATGCAAAACAGTTGGCAAAACGCGCTAATTAGGCAAATATTTACGTGAAACCAAATATACTTTGGTTTTAAGACACCTTGTTCTTTATTAGTTTAATTTTATAGAATTGCGTTATCATGAAAATAATTATCATCCTATTAAACCATATGACAGGGACAGATAATCCAAATGTACATAAGTGTGCTTTCACCTTTCGGTCTCGCTCAAAACTTTTGGATCAATAAAAAAGATATTAATTTATCAACACAATGATGTATGACACGCCTACCTTACTTGCCAATCAACAGCGCTTTAGGCATATGAAATCGGTCAAAAGTGAATTATTTATCATTACTACAATAAACATTTAATTTTACATTTTTTTAAATTTTCACACCTTCAGCCCAAAAAAATAATGTATATTTATATATTTTTTCAAATTTTAATCATTTTTGTTCATATTTCACCCCAAAATTTTCAAAATAAATTTTCAAAATGTATATTTTCTCACATTTTTTGCTCATTTTTGTTCATATTTTATCCTAAAATTTACAAAATTAATTACAATAAGGGCATATAATCAAGGCCCTTTACTATACCCCTTCATAACTACTAAAACAACAGTATTTAATTATGTGATTTTAAGAATGTTGGCACTCAGGAAAGACACCCGTAAAATTGTGTTGCCGGAGTTGGGGACCTTTTATTTTCTCTTGGCATATATAGTATTTTTTTTCTGAGACAAGCGCCTGTGTATTGAACACTTATACTTTGTATAAACTTAAACAAATTTTGTTTGGAATAGTTGAAATATTTTCTCCATAATTATGATTACTTTAGGTATGAAAATAAGTTTAAAATAGAGAAAAACGTTTTAAAAATGTACAAATGTATATATTTAGGCCGCACTAAACTGATTTGTAGTTCTTTGAATATTTTTTTGGCAAAAAAGGTGCGAGCGAACGAAATTTTAAATTTGAAATTTCTTTCTTGAGGACTAGTTTTTTAAGGCGCAGATCAAATCCACTTTCGGCACAATTTTTATAACTAAAATATTGCAAAAAATTGAAAAAATCCTTATCTTTTACAAAATTTTAGGAGCAGTCGAACACTTTTTATTTTTAATTTTTTGAAAAATGAAAAATCAGGGGCAAATTTTCAGCATTTTTGAAGCGGTAAACTGCTTTTTCTTAAAATTTATAAAGTCCGAAAATTGGAGCGGCGGAATTCCAAAGAACTAAAAATCAATTTGGTACTTGTACTATTTTGGGTATAAGCATTGAAAACTAAATATATTATTGATATGTTGTCAAAAGTCCCGGTAATATGTGTCTATAATAATTTGACCATCTGTACAAAATACACAAACTGAATAAAACCAAATACAAAATCGATAAAATAAAACAACAACAACCAAACTAAAAAGTTGATCACGAGCATGAAAAAATGAAAATAAGAAACCCAGAGCAACCTTGCTTGTGTATTTTGTACTTTTTAGTCGTTTTATGCCTCTTTTGACAGCTCCCCATTTCTATAATGTAATTTTATTCTTTTATTCACAATATATATATGGTTTTTGGCTCTGATTCTGACCAATGCTAATATACTAAATATGTATTTACATGTACTCTGTGACTTTTATTGTTGTAATTACCAATTATGTCAATCAATTGTATCTGAGTTTATGCCCTTTATGGGCCCTGTAATTTGGGAAATAAAACTGTTGAAAAAGAGTACTCTAAATTTAGTTAAACGGACACTTTTCTAAACTATTTAAACTGCTAGAAATAAACACTCAACGATAATGAACCCTGAAAGATTGTGTCATTGGGTTTATTTTCAGCAGTTAAACTAGTTCGTGTAACTAAGATTAGAGTACACTTTTTAAAACAAATCTTTTTAGTTTGACCACAAGTTTTAAACATTGAATTACGATGTACTGTGTGCTCAATTTACATGCATTTTGTGCAAATTATCTAAGAAAGGAGCGATTTTCTGACAATTAATTTTGTTTTGTAAAAATGATATCATGTTATTGCCAAAATTATATGGAATAACGGTTCATACTCAGCGCAAATGTGCAAGAAATTTCACGAAGAAATCGGCCTTGGTTATCGAGAAACACAAACCGTAAAAATGAGCCAAAAAAGTATCTTTTTTTCTCTCTTTTTCTACATGAAAACAATACTAAATGTTTGTAATCTTACTTTTTAAGATTTCACATTATATTATCAATTTGTAAGTTATGTGCAAACACGACACTTTGCTCTACATTGTATTTGTGAGTCTCTATACAATCACGTGAATGTTTAGTACGGCCAAAAAAAATAATACATGTGTTTCTGCTAACATGCTTAAAAAAATTGTAAGTAGGTAGGCAATATTATTTTATTTTACAAACAGTTTTTAGCTGGTTACTACTAGGGAAACAGTCTGAATTTAACAGTGTTCGTTTAAAAATGGCATAAAAGTGTTAGGGTAGGAATTATAAATTAGGGTAGGTAGGGTTAGCGGAAACACGTGTATTTTTTGTTTTTGCCTAAGCAGAGAAACTTAGAAAAAAAAAAGAACAACTTTGTAGGATAAACTTTATATGAAATCCATTAATTCTATATTCTATTTCAATCTAAATTCCAAGTATTTATAAGAAAATTCCATTTGTTGTCATTTCAAGCAGCGTGTGAGGTAACGAGAGCATATGCAAATGGTCATTATTTTTTACCGGAATCGGTCGGAAACTTGTATATTAAGACCAGAGGTTAGACTCCATTAATTATCTCAGTTTCACAGAAATTAGAACTACATGATAGATAAATAATAAATGTCTTAAACTTCAAAATTGTAGAATTGACTGAAAGAGGATAGATTTTAGTTTTAAAAAATACGAAAACATTAACTGATTTTGCTTTTGACAAGTAATGGGAGGTAATAAAATGGGACTTGTGAATTGACATGTGGTTTGTAAAACTTTGACAGTGATAATCGAAACATTCACTGGTAAGTTAAATTGCGGAAAAAAGAGCCGGAAAATTAAACCTTTTTTTCCCCACATATGTGATGGAATTTTATGCAGAATCTGAAAAATTAAGCCTCAATTGGATTGAAACGGTGTATCAGACCTCAATTTTAAAGCGAAGTGGAGTGAAATTTAACATTTTTAAAGCTTTTTTATGAAAAATTTTGAAATGCTGCTATGCCAACTAGGTTTCCATGGATATTTTTTTATTTATTTATCATGATTGAAACAATGCTAACATAATGGCCTTTCAGAATATATATATATATATATTTTAGCACACTTCACATAGAAAATGGTACTTTTAATTTATAGAGTCTAACCAGAGCCCAGTAGAATGTTCTAAAATTCCGAAATCAAAATACCTGTCTCCGAGCGATTCCGGTAAAAAAGTAACAGTATTTGCATATGATATCGTTACCTCGCACGAGTTGCTTGAAATGACAACAAATGAGGGTTGTCTTGTAAAAATACTTGGAATTTAGATTGAAATAAATATATCCAATAAGAATGATATCACCATGCAGGATAACCAGGTAGGTCGGGTTCGCATGATAATAACAGAAGTGTTTGAAGTTCTGTACCACGGGTACCGCTGAAATTTCAACTTTTTGAAGCACACCGTTCTGAACCCAACCCGACATATCAATATCCAAATAAAATTAGGAGGGTTGCAGGGTCAGACGAAATTCGGACTAAATGTTTTATAACTTTTATTACACCTAAGTAAACACATTTTCTCAGCTGGGCACTTGTATACTAGTATTCAATTATCAATTTGCCTACCTTAACGCCTTTCACATATCTAAACATTTCAGTCTTACACGTAAATTTGGATTATCCCCCCCCTCGATACCGCTAGGTGGCTCTCTTTTGGGGTAATTCGTGAATTTTTAAAGATGTTGTTCGTAATTAGGGCCATGATTTCATCTCAGAAGTTTCCTTTACAGTCTTAAATTAAACATATTTGAAACATTTTTGTCAAATGAACTGTTAACATTGCTTTGTATTTAGCCATTGTAGACAAATATTTTATTGCCCATAATACATGTAGTTCTCTAAAAGCACTTCAACATTTTGTTAGTTTATTTCCTCAAATAAGCAAAAATTCAACATAGTAGAGTCAAAGTTCGTTGTAAATTGAATCTTCCGCATTGGTGTTTATTTCCTTGAATCAAAGCGAGAATGATGCCACATCAGTTTTTCTTGAAATATATTTTTGTAGTTTTATTTTGTACCAATGCCACGAATTCAAGAAAATGCAGTAGAAAAATGAAGTAAGTACATTTTACAAAACCATATGCTACTATGGCTTTTGGTATTTACTTTTATCAATATTTAATAATCATATACTAGTATTCATCTGAAACCAAGTTGTGTTAATATGTATTGTTATGATATTGTAATTATTATATTATTTATCTTGGCCTAATTTGTTTTGCGTAGCCTTATAACATGTATACTATGTTTACATAATACTTATAGTTGTTTACCAAATAATGTTATAACTGCGCAGTTTAGAAATCACTGGAACAATAATAGATACTGGTGGAATGACTAGAACTTTCTATTTGACTTACGTATTAATTATGGTGTGATTCGAACTTCTACCGTATTCCAGAAGTTTCCGTTCTACAGTATATATACGGACAAGAAAGTTAGACTTTCAGATCAGATCAGAACGTGTTGGACCAGACTTTAACATTCTTGTGTTTTCAGCTGTTGGATTTATTTACGTTTCACACATCGTAGTTGACAGACTTTTATTTTCGTTACATCATACTAGATTGTGACTGATTGGATATAATATTCCGTTTGGATTCCCGCAACAGTGACGAGAAGAATTCCGGATTAGGAAAAGACGAAGACAGTTAAGTTGACATTTTAGTTTTTTTGTAATATTTTTTGTAAACTTGTATATAATAAATCTTGTTAAATTTTATTATTGATTTGTGTCTTTTGTTGGCTACAATTTTAAAAGGTGATTTCGGCCGTAACAGAAATTGGGGGCTCGTCTCGGGAGAACGTTCATATCTTATTAATTTTTTTCAGTATTTTTATTAGAATTAGCCAACAAAATTCTACAAAATGGAATTTGATGCTGGTAAATTTTTGAAAACGCCAGACCTGGAAGTGTTTGATAAACTAAAGAAAGAAGAATTAGTGTTGCTTGCTAAACATCTAAAAATAGATTTTAGAGCATCTATGAGGAAACAAATTATAAAAAATTTGGTAATAGACAATTTAGTTGATTTAGAAATTTTTGGTGAAGAGGCTCTTGACCTCAAGGTCGAAAATGTTGATGCTTTCAAATTAAAACAGCTTGAATTAGAACACGAACTTAAATTAAAACAATTGGAAAAACAATTTGAAAACGAAGTTAAATTAAAACAATTACAAAAAGAAGAAAAACAGGCAGAACTTGAAATGAGGGAAAGGTTAGAGATGGAGAAAATAAAAATAGAAATGGCTAAAGTAGAAAGCAACACTAAGTCAAAATCAGAACATTTTGAGGCAGCAAAAAATATACGTTTGGTTCCCAAATTTTGTGAAAAAAACAGTTGATAAATTTTTTCCACAATTTGAGAAAATTGCTCAAAATTTGAAATGGCCAAAGCCTTATTGGACTACTATGCTGCAAAGTGTTTTTGTGGGCAAGGCCGCTGAAATTTACTCAGCACTTTCTTCAGAAAAAAGTTCTGATTATGACACTGTTAAACAGGAAGTTTTGAAAGCTTATGAGCTAGTGCCAGAAGCATATAGACAGAAATTTAGGTCTTATAAAAAGTTTGAAACACAAACCTATGTTGAATTTGCTAGGGAAAAAGAAGATTTATTTGACAAATGGCTTACGGCAAAGAAAATAGATAACAATTTTGATAAATTAAGACAATTAATGTTATTAGAAGAGTTCAAGCAGTGTGTTAATTTAGACTTAAAAACACATTTAGATGACAAAACTGTTGAGACATTGCAAGATGCAGCTGTTGTTTCCGATAATTATATCATTTCACATAAAAGAACTTTCAAAGGTCAAAATTTTAATACTTTTAGCGGAAATTACAAAAATCAAAGCACTGAGCGTACTGATTGTAAGCCTGTTGCACAGAATAAGAGTCCGTCTAGTTATATGATGTCTGGTCCAAAGTTTGATACTTTTGAGAAGAAGTCACTAACTTGTGCTTATTGTAAGAAAAATGGTCACCTGATGGCTGATTGTTTTAGACTCCAGAAGAAGAATGAAAGAGATCATAAGCCCAAGTCCAGTGCTTGTACGACACCCGTTGTTACCAATAAGTTGGAATGTCCTGCGAGTCAGGCTTTTAAGTCCAGTTTTTGTGATTACATGGAGGATTATAAGCCCTTTATGTCTGATGGGTTTGTTTCTTTTGTTAATAATACTACTCCTCAGCCTATTAAGATTTTACGGGACACTGGAGCTTCTCAGTCTTTGTTGTTAGAAGGTGTGTTGCCTTTGTCCGAGGAGACGTCCGTTGGTGCCTCCGTTTTGTTACGAGGTGTGGAGTTAGGTTGTATAGATGTTCCCCTCCATCGTATTTATTTGAAGTCAGATTTAATTACTGGACCAGTTGTGGGTGTTCGTCCTACTCTCCCTGTTGAGGGTGTTTCATTGTTGCTAGGAAATGATCTAGCTAGGAACAAAGTGGTTGCTGAACCAATTGTTACAAGTGAACCGGTGGTGGATGTTAAATCACCTGAAGATGATGCTGAACTGTATCCAGCTTGTGTTGTTACTAGGGCGATGGCAAGAAAACAACAAGACGAGGATTTACAAGAAGGCCAGCATGATTATATGGACCTTTCTGACACTTTCCTTGCCGACATTGAAGGTCCCGATAGCTCAAAAAAGGCCATAATAAGACCACCTGGTACTAACAAACGTGTAATTATGCCATGGCCAGACGTGAACAGCCATTCATTAGACAAAAGAACATTTAGGGAAAAACAGAATAAAGACCCTGAGGTTCTTCAGCTCTGCAAGAGGGCTCTACCCCAAGAAGAAGCAGACAAAGTGGCCGAATGTTACTATCATCAAGACGGCATTTTGATGAGGAAGTGGAGGCCCCCTGATGCTATCCCAGAGGAGGAATGGAGAGTGGTATACCAAGTGGTGGTGCCTAAGGTCTATAGGCAAGAAATTATTGGTCTTGCCCATGACACCCCCTTGGCTGGACATTTCGGTATAAGGAAGACTTGTCTTAAGATATTACAACATTTCTACTGGCCCAGACTTAGAAATGATGTCACAGAATACTGTAAATCATGCCATATATGCCAGGTTGTTGGCAAGCCTAACCAGAAAATACCACCAGCACCACTTCTGCCAATTCCAGCCTTTGAAGAACCTTTCAGTCGAGTGCTTATTGATTGCGTTGGACCTTTACCAAAGACCAAGACTGGAAATGCTTATTTACTGACGATCATGTGTACATCCACTCGCTTTCCTGAGGCTATTCCCTTAAGAAATATTAAGACACCAACTATTGTCAAAGCTCTTATCAAATTTTTCACATTAGTAGGGCTTCCTAAGTCTATACAGTCCGACCAGGGTTCAAATTTTATGTCAGGTTTATTTCAGCAGGTCGTTTACCAGTTAGGGATTGCTCAGTATGGATCAAGTGCTTATCATCCAGAATCTCAAGGTGCCTTAGAACGTTTTCATCAAACATTGAAGAACATGATTAGGACTTTTTGTCTTCAATTTGATAGGGACTGAGATGATGGTGTTCACTTTCTACTTTTTGCGGTCCGAGAGGCTGTTCAAGAATCCCTTGGTTTTATCCCCTTTGAGTTAGTGTTTGGTAATATTGTAAGGGGACCTTTGAAATTGATTAAGGAAAAATGGCTTACTGAACACACTGACTTGAATCTTCTAGACTATGTATCTAGATTTAAAGAAAAATTGTATAGTGCTTGTCAAATTGCTCAGAAAAACTTAAAAAATGTACAGAATAAGATGAAAATATGGTATGATAAAGATGCCAGGGACAGAGTTTTTGAGCCTGGTGATAAGGTACTTGTATTTTTGCCAGTCCCTGGGCATCCTTTACAGGCTAAATACTGTGGTCCTTATACAATCGACAGTAAAATCAATGATTTGAATTATATTGTAAAAACTCCAGGTCGGCGTAAACAAAATAGAGTGTGTCACATTAATATGTTAAAACCATATTTTGAGCGTACTAATGAAGGTGAGAGTAAACCAGTTGCCACTTCAGCCATGGTTAAATTGGAGAACGATCATGACAAACCAGATATAATTGAACCATCTTTTGATTCGAAGACTATGGAACAAACTCTTAGATTGAAAAATTCTGAAATTTTGTCAAATTTAGACTCAAAACTTGCACATCTGACTTTCGATCGCAGAGAAAAATTTAAAACTTTGGTATTTTCTTTTAAAAATCTTTTTCCAGATGTGCCAAACAAAACTACTGCTGTTTGTCATGATGTTGATGTAGGCGATGCTTCTCCAATTAAGCAACATCCTTACCGGCTCAATCCACTTAAACTTGATGTTATGAGACAAGAAATTAGATATATGCTTGACAATGATATTATTGAGCCGAGTAACAGTGAATGGAGCTCTCCTTGTCTTCTTGTACCCAAACCAGATAAAACCTTTCGTTTCGGTACTGATTTCAGAAAAGTAAACTCAGTCTCAAAATCTGACTCCTATCCGATTCCAAGGATAGACGATTGCATTGATAACATTGGACAATCAAAATTCGTAAGCAAATTTGATTTATTAAAAGGTTACTGGCAGGTCCCCCTGACACCGAGAGCTCGTGAAATATCAGCTTTTGTCACACCAGACGGCTTATTTCAATATACTGTCGTGCCGTTTGGTATGAAAAATGCTCCAGCTACATTTCAAAGAATGATCAATAATGTTATAAAAGATTTAGACTGTTGTTATGCTTATATTGATGATCTTATTGTATGTAGTGATAGCTGGGAAGAGCATTTAACACATTTATATGATACTTTTGATAGATTGTCACAATCAAATTTGACTGTTAATCTTGCTAAAAGTGAATTTTGTAAGGCCACTGTTGATTATTTAGGGCACACAGTTGGCCAAGGGCAAGTGAAACCTATTATGGCTAAAGTGGATGCAATTACCAATTTTCCTCCTCCTACAAATAAAAAACAACTTATGAGATATTTAGGCATGATTGGATTTTACAGAAAATTTTGTTCAAATTTTGCTACTGTTGTTCAACCATTGACTCATCTTTTACGGAAAGATTCTAAATTCATCTGGAGTGATAATTGTCAAAACGCTTTTGAAAAAAGCAAATCACTTTTAATTAACAGTCCCGTTCTTATCACTCCAGACATTAAAAAGCAATTCAAACTTGCCGTTGATGCAAGTGATGTAGGAGTTGGAGCAGTTTTATATCAAGAAACAGATGATAATGTTGAGAAACCTATATCATATTTTTCCAAGAAATTAGATAAACATCAGAAAAATTATTCCACTATTGAAAAAGAATGTTTTGCACTGTTGTCTGCACTTCAACATTTTGATGTATATTTAAATCCCACTATGCATCCTATTCTGGTTTATACTGATCATAATCCTCTCACCTTCATACATAAAATGAGAAACAAGAACCAGAGGTTGACTAGGTGGAGTTTATTGTTACAGGAATATGATATTATTGTAAAACATATTAAAGGTAAAGATAATGTAATAGCAGATGCTTTATCTAGATCTTATTAAAACATTGTATATATACTATATATTTTTGTATATATTGTTCATGAAGTTCTCGTTACACTCAAACTTCTTTTAAGGGGGGAGGTGTTATGATATTGTAATTATTATATTATTTATCTTGGCCTAATTTGTTTTGCGTAGCCTTATAACATGTATACTATGTTTACATAATACTTATAGTTGTTTACCAAATAATGTTATAACTGTGCAGTTTAGAAATCACTGGAACAATAATAGATACTGGTGGAATGACTAGAACTTTCTATTTGACTTACGTAATAATTATGGTGTGATTCGAACTTCTACCGTATTCCAGAAGTTTCCGTTCTACAGTATATATACGGACAAGAAAGTTAGACTTTCAGATCAGATCAGAACGTGTTGGACCAGACTTTAACATTCTTGTGTTTTCAGCTGTTAGATTTATTTACGTTTCACACATCGTAGTTGACAGACTTTTATTTTCGTTACATCATACTAGATTGTGACTGATTGGATATAATATTCCGTTTGGATTCCCGCAACAGTGACGAGAAGAATTCCGGATTAGGAAAAGACGAAGACAGTTAAGTTGACATTTTAGTTTTTTTGTAATATTTTTTGTAAACTTGTATATAATAAATCTTGTTAAATTTTATTTTTGATTTGTGTCTTTTGTTGGCTACAATTTTAAAAGGTGATTTCGGCCGTAACAGTATTGATACGTGTAATTACATGTAAATACTTTAAAGCAACGCGGGAAAATGTATTGCTAGCCTCCCGAGAAACCGAGCGTACAAAAACTTGACCTAAACCAACGAAGCATGTAATTCAAGGCTGTGTAACGTATTGTATTCTTACATGTACACCTGACAAGAAATGAACAACCAAAATATTTTTTTATGATGTATAATCACAAACACTTAGGTGAAGCATGAAAATTAAGTTAAGATCAAGTGTCAAATGTCAGGCAGACATTTACTCTTCTTTTGAATTTGATCATCGCAACGTTTTGGATTTTGTTTTGGTTTTCAACATTTTAGATCTTGAACACAACTGATGAGTCGTAAATCGACGAAATGTGCACATCTTGTGCATCAGAATTGGTATCTTAGAAGTTTATTTTTACCACTGAGTCTAGGCATGCCGCTTCTGGTGGACTCCAAGTCCCCGAGGATATCCCCAGCTCAGTTGCTATTATAGTATTTCGATACTAGCCCGAAATTGAAATTTAAAATTAATTAAAATTTACTGTTACAAAATTGTAAAATTTGTGAAAACGAATTAGTATCTGCCTCGTACAAAGCACTGTCCTTAGATGGTTTCGGCTTTACCCCTTTTGGTCATTTTGGCATTTTTGAAGTTCCTCTTACATTTTTGGGATTGTTTTGGTTTTCAACATTCTAGGTCTTGAGCACAACCGATGCGTCATTAATCGACGAAATGTGCACATCTTGTGCATCAAACGTGGTATTTAAGAAGTGTATTATTACCACCAATAATATTTCCTAATAAAAATTATTATAGATCTACTAGCAATGGTTACTGAGAAATTGAGTCAATATCAGGCATCATTTCAGACAGACATCTGCACCTAACAATGATTCGACACATCAAATATTGACCTACATGTACCATGAAAAGTTACTTGACACAAATCTATTGTCGAAGTATACCATGGAATGAGGTCAATTAAGCTGAGGCGGTAGTGTCTTTTGTATAAACACGTGTAACAATATATTCTAACAACATTTACTGCAGATCTGTTTATGATGTATATCGTAATATATCATGTCATAATATAATTTAAGATCTGGCTCAGCAACTGGTGGGAAAACAGTATATACTACATCCTATTTCTGCTGTGAGAATTCTGTTGAGTACGACGGGAATTGTAAAGGTAGTAGATTTGAAACATGCTCCCAGCATTCATTGTTTCATATTCTCATTTCTCACAAAGATATACGTGGAATAATTAAGACTTCAATTACACTAATCCGTGAATTTTTTAAAATCTTTTCAGTGTTTTTTAAAGGCGATAGGATATAGATTTTTAAAAACTTTGGATATACTTGAGCAATGGGGACAAATGTTTAACCAAAGGAAAATAGTTTGTATTGCTCTGTAACAGTAACAAGAAGAAAACTCGCATACTTGAGCGAAATTTTATGAAGCTATTCATGAAAAAGCATGGACTTTCTTAACAGATTAAAGAAATATGACCTATTCAAAAATTCAAAGCAATGCTTGAAATTTAATTTTCAAATCAATGCCAATACAAAACACTGATGTAAATGAACCAGATATAATTATGTTTGCCTGAAATTGCAACTAGAATTAAATTATAGCTGTTAAGGAAATTGCGAATTAATTTATAAACTTTGCATTTCGGAAGAGAAATACTGAATAATGATTGATATATGATGCTTAAATTATAGTAATGTAAAAATAAAAATTCTGTATGTGTTTTGATTATTTTCAGTTTGTCCTAAAGGTTCGACTGCCAACAAAGATAATACACAATGTGTACAGTGTGAAGAGGATTGGTACGGATTACTTTGTGCAGAGAAATGTGGTTGCAACACAGAGCAAAGGTACATGTTTATTTTTATCTGAAAATTATAAAAAATCATATATGTTTTAAAGATAGCAAAATTAAAAAAAAATACGGTTCACGAAGATCTATCGGTACACATTTAGAAATCGAATCATTCTATTCTTTGACTTAGTAAATACTCCTTAGTTGGGAGAGATCTGGCATTTTTAAAACAGTGAAGTTGAATTTGAACTTTCAATTTCATGTACAAAAACAATAGAAACAGAGATTGTGTCTGCAGTCCAACGACATGGGTATTCTCGCAGTATTATAGCAATACACATTCTATGATATCAATTTCAATGCATTATATTAGTGTGTTTTAACTAGAATGTTAGTAAACAATGTATTTCAACAAACAATGTCTAACCGCTACGTATCCAAAGTCGAACACTTAAATAACCCGAAATGATAGTACGTTGAAAAGTAATCAATGCCTACTCCATAGTTGTTTTTGTTTTTTTGTTTTTAAATATTTAAATTTTTTAGCATTCAAAGACATTTTTTGTTGGCATTATCTAAAACATTGAAAATGGGTAAAAATTGAAGACGCCATAATTGCGTGTGATTTTTATTTGATCGTAATATTCAAATGTCGTGAATTATTTATATGTTGCGTGTTTATAAAAAGATAAACATACATTTAATACTTTAAATCTAATCAGGTTGTTTGCTTTTCTTATTGTTCAGATGTGACAATGTACTTGGCTGTGTATCGGTGAAAGACAGTTCGGAAACTGCTGACCATAGTAAGTAAGACATTGAAACATATAGACTCTAAAAGCAAATTCAAATACGGCTTGGTGGTTTTTTTTTTAAACAGCGGTTTTTGGAAAATGTCATTCTAAGTTTCATTAACAGTTTAGACAAAAACACATTAATGAATTTTACTGGAAGAAACTGATAGATGTTTTTCAAATACTGTCACGAATCATGAATAGAAAAATGTGTACATGTAGATTCTACATATATATGCTGTTCAATATATTATACTATACCAAATCAGGCAAATGAAATAAACTTATGGGTTGAAGTTACCCAGAAAATAATCCAGACAGAGCTTTGTTCTTTGTTTTCAGAAATATATTCTTGGTCTCTTAAAGTTCAATTTAGCATTTGTAGCAAATAAAAATGTTGAATTAGAAAATATAATAAAACCCAGTAAAACATGATACTTCTATTTCAACATTCTCTGTTTTGAGAAGACCACTGGAGAAAATATGGTAAAAGGTTAAAATGTTTTTTTATTTGCTTACTTATGTTGGTGGTTTAAGATATTGCATCAACATATGACTATGATATATATATGTGATAAAAGTTTTCTTGCATATAAATAATATAAGTTTTACATTTGCAGTCATAACTTCTTAAATAAGTTAGTAATTGTTTTAAAAATGTGTTTCTTTTTTTCCATTAAACCTTCAGTGATTTTTATTGCATGGTTGTTATGTTAACAAGGGATCTATTGAAAATGTACCATTGGCATTATATATATACTTCTAAGTCATTATTTCGCAGATTCTATTAAAAAAGAACGGAATACAGAAATAGTAAAAAATACAAACGATATGGCAAACAAGTATTAGATTTATGTAAGGACATTTTGTACAAGTAATATAAGGTATGCTCCCTAGCCATATCTCCTTTTGTCACTGTACAGTTCCCGACTAAGAATAGGGGTGGTTGACAATTTTTGCAACCTTTCAGCTGATCTGCCAAAACGCCTAACTCCTCAAATCGACGACCCTGTCGCCAATATTTTCATTAGTCAGAAGAAATGAACAAAAAGAAAAAAATATAAATTATGCCGTTATCGTCCTCCAGTTCTTTGAAAGGGCCTACCACACTACATAAAAAAGTTATGGGCCTACCACACTACATGAAAAAGTTATTTACAACGAACTTATTTCGCAAAATACTGATTATTCAAACATTTGTTGTAAAACAGAAATAAAGAAGCAATTCCTTTTGTTTTCAGGAATCAGACAAATTTTCATTTACATCTATGAAGTTAAATTATATATAATCAGTAGAAACATATATAGTTGAATCCAATCTGACTTTCGCGCGTTTTTTAAATTATCTTCCGTTGCCGATAGACGGCATTCATTAACGAACCTCTTCTCTTAATAATAAGAGGAAGAACTACCTTATTTAACTACAATGGAGTTGCAATAACTGATTATTGTATTTGTAGTAGTAATTTATTACAAAATGTTTTAAATTTTACAGTTGAATCATTTAATCCTGTAATCTCTGATCATTGTCCAATAACGGTTCAATTATTTTCACGATATAGGATCATATAGTAGTGACTCATCATCTGGATTACTAAAACCTAAAAGAAAACCGATAAAATGAGATAGAAATGAAGAGTTTATCTTCAATTAAAATCTGAAAAAAATTGTGAATTTCAATAGTATTAATAAGGAATTGGAAGAGATGTTGGAACAAACCAAGGATAACCAGAAAACGGTGTCTTCTGAACAAGTTGATAATGTCTACATTAGTCATTACTATATAATGCAGCTGCAAACAAATCCATCCTGGTCAATCAAAGGAAAAAAAGGGCTAAATTATTAAATAAAAAGAAGAAAAATAAACCCTGGATTGATAAAGAATGTGAAACTAAATATGGGAATATTAAAACTTTATCAAGATCATTAAAGGAAAACCCTTGGGATAAGCAATTACGCCAAAAATGTTATTTTATAAGGAAGAATTAAATAGATTAACCCGTAAAAAACAAAGGATATTCCAAAATAAAATTATGAGTAATATTTTAGAATCTGAAGAAAATGATCCTTCCGAGTTCTGGAGAACAGTTGATAAACTTGAAAGTAAATGTACAGACCCTAGTTCCAACATTTCTTCTCAAGAATGGTTTGATATTTCTATAAGTTAATGAATATTAGTTATGTAGATAACAACAACAATAGACCAAAACAGAATATAACTAGCTTTGAACCAACCATATTAAACTCTGATATCACGGCTGCGGAAGTGTTAAAGGCAGTAAAGTCTTTGAAATTTCGCAAATCTGGTAGTGTTGACGGTATAGATAATGAAATATTGAAACTGTTTTGTGCTTACAAAGTGGATGTATGTCTTACTTTTCAACTTAATTCTTAAATCAGAAATTTATCCAAACTTATGGAAACAAAATTATATTAAGCCAATATTTAAAGGGGGTGCTTCCATAATCCATCTAACTACATAGGAATAGCAACCTCCAGTTGTTTGGGAAAACTGTTTGCGAAAATCCTACATTTTAGGCTTGAAGTATATTGTGAAAATAATATCATTATAAACAAAACTCAAATTGGATTCCGTAGAGGGAGTAGGACTAGTGTTCATATTTTGACAATAAAAACTCTTATCGATAAGGCCTTCAGATCCTCTAAGCGACTATGTGCTTGTGTAACGGTTTATTTTTTCCGGTGTGAAATTATTTCCGAACTCGTATATTAATACACTTCTGACGGAATAAAGTTGGAAAATATTTCATTATATAAAAATTAAGATTGCTATAAAATATTATCTGATTCATATTTTACACAAGATCATCATTTGACGGTCGGAAAATATTTCACAGATATATGAATATCACAGCCGGAATAAATTATCTCTTACACTTGCTTTGTGGATCCGAAGAAAGCCTTTGATACTTTGGATTAAAGGGTAATTTCTTAAATATATTAAAAAACATGTATCAAGAAGTTAAATATTCAATAAAACTAGAGGGTAGAGAAAATGATTTTTTTCCTTCAAAGGTAGGAGTTAAACAAGGGTGTATATTAATTCCAACTTTATTTTCATTATATATCAATGACCTTGTAAATTCCCGTAACCGGATGGCCCGGGTGACCAAAGTATATAAAATATATTTCAATTAATTGAGAAGGGAATAATTTTAAAATTAAAATATGATTGTATAATAAGTTGTATTTAGACAGGCTAATACCAGTTTAGTACAGTACATCTATGTACCAAACATGGAAAAAAAGGCAAAACTTGTTAAAATTGACAATTAAGAAATAAATATGTACTAACATGATATGGTTCACACGTCAATCACCTACAGGTGTCTATTTGTAATAGTACCATTTGGGATCCTGTGATTGACGTGTGAAGGACAAATTTTCTATATTTGTTTAATATTTTCTATCTGCATATTAAAATATTGGAACCACACCAGTCTGTTAATACACAACGCAAGTAGCCAGTAACCTGAAAAACCACTATACGATCGACGACCCATAAGCCAACATGCCTTTGATCTAACATGCACCCCTCCTTCTCTTGATAATGAACACTTACATTTTTTATTATATGCTGACGATATTGTATTGCTATCTGAGTCAGAAGTACATGTAGGCATTCAAACAAGTTTAGACAACCATCATAAATATTGCAAGAAATGGGATCTTCAAGTCAATACTGACAAAACTAAAATAATAATTTTTAATAATTCTGGAAAAGTGTTTAAAAATTCTACATTTAGATATGAAGGTCAGATCATAGAATGCACTCATGCGTGTAAATATCTAGGAATTATTTTTAAACCTTCAGGTACTTTTGCAGCAGCAACAGGACATCTATGCAACAAAGCACGTAAAGCAATATTTAGTATTAGGAAAGCATTATTTTCAAACTATATGAATACAACACCTCACTTAAAACTTTTTGATTCATGTGTCAAACCTATTTTATTATACTGTAGTGAACTTTGGTCCTTGGATTTACTTATAAAAGATAAGAACAACTATAGGAAAAACATTTTTCTTTCCCTCCTGTCAAAGTTCAATTGAATAAACTGCTAACAGAACAAGGCCGTTATCAGAATCGTCCACTGGACCAAAGAACGTGTCCTCTTTGTAAATCTGATATTAGGGATGAATTTCATTTTATAATGAAATGTGTGGAATTAAATCCAATCAGAAACAAAGTTCTTTCAAAGTTAAACTCCATTGTCCCCTCTTTTGACAATATGTCCGAGAACAACGGAGAAGGATAAATTTCATTTTATACTTAGAAGTAACCATAATGATATCACAAAACTTTGTATTGAGAGAGTTAGTGAAATATATGATTTTAGAAAGACAGTCTAACAGATAATTAAAATATGTATGTAATTTCGTTTAATATATATTATATATTTCTTACTTCCCCTTTCCATTTGATATGATTATTTCGGAAATAATCTCGAATATTTATTTACAACCATCATGACCATAGTAATATTAATTGAAACATTCCTCAGCTGTAATAACAAGTTTGTAAGGTACTAGAAAAAACCCTCGCGAGCGCTGGTTGAAGACTACTTGAAATGTTTATGGTGATACACAGCTTGGGTTTGTGTTTCTCAAACTGTTTTTATGCACTGATGCATTATTATATTAAAAATTTGAAATTGGACATTTATGGTCCAATATCCAAAATTAAAATGCATTATTTGATACAGCATATATCAAAGAATTGTAAGTTAAATTTTGGACCCTTTGGACTGTAATGTAGACCAATTTGAAAACGGGACAAAAATTAAAAATAAATTTACTGTTCTAAGATTCAGCATATGAAACAACCCCTTCAATTCAATTAACGCTGAAATTCAACATTTGAACATTAATGAGGACTAATTTGAAAACAGGTTGTAAAATATGCGGTTTTATTCCACTGTATGTAAACATTGATAGCGTAACTCATGTTTGATTGGTGTAGAGTATGCCACATGACGTTTAATAAAACTTCATATTCCTCGCTTGAGAAAAAAACAACATCATATTCCCCTCTCGCGAATTAAGCACGGTTTATCACTGTTGTTATTCCACTGTATGTAAATATTGATAGTTAAACTAAGGTTTCATTGGTGTAGAGCATCCCACGTGACATTATTTAAAACTTCATATTCCCCTCTCGTGACGTTTCACGCGTGTTTTCACTGTTTATGTAACGTTGCAATAAAGGGATTTGGATTATTATATGTTCGGAAATCAAAAAAAGGTAAAAGCAGTGGAATAAATCATTTATTTCCCTTGGCTACGGGAGATATGAAGATTTCTTCACCCTCGAAAATCATATTTTCTTGGGTGAACAAATCTTCATATCTCCCTAAGGCAAGGGAAATAAATGTATAATATTCAGCATATCAAAGAACCAAAGTAATTCCATTGTTGATGAAATAATTTTGGACGGAAAATGAAACGAAATTAAATTAACTTTTATTTTGGACGGAAATGGTCCTCAATGTAGACCAATTTAGAAATGGGGCACAAAATGCATACTGCTAAAATTAAACATTTGAACGTTAATGAGAACTAATTTGAAAACGGGGTGTAAAATAAACGGTTATATTCAGCATATTAATTAACAAAATATATAAATTATTTTGATGAATGGACGGAAAATTTAATGAAAATTAAAAGAAGACCCTTTGGACCTCAATGCGGACCAATTTAAAAACAGGACACCAGATCTCTAATTCAGCAACTAACCTTCCTGAGGCCCTCATAAAATACAATCAGACTGTGCAAATGTTGTGTGTGTGTGATGCAATTAATTTAGCACTGTTCAGTCATGGCTCGTCTGTATGTTATTTATTTCATTTCTAAAGTATGTATGGGCAATTATTTTGGACGGAAAATGAAATGAAAATTAAAAGAAGTTTTATTTTGGACCCTCTGGACTCAATGTGGACCAATTTAAAAACAGGACACAAAATCCAGAAATGAGCAACGAACCTTCCTGAGGCCCTCATAAAATACAATCAGCGTGAAATATGTAAAACAAACAAAAATGTTAAACTCTGCAAATGCTCTGTGTGTAATGGAATTAAATTAGCACCGTTCATGGCCAGTCTATAATATATGTACAGAATTTATTTCATTTCTAAAGTATGTACATGTATGCTTCATTTCTAAAGTATGTATGCCCCCTAGCCCCCAAAAAAGCCCAATGGACTTACAGGCAGTGCTATGGAAAATAGTGACACATAGACATTTATTAACGTATGTATGATCTGTATTTTGAAAATATCATAAATATAAATATATCCAAAATAGTGACACGTACACATTTATTAATATGTTTGAGGGTTACACTAAAAGACTGACTAATTTACTTACCAATTAACTGACTGGTAAAATGCTTAAACTATTTAGTTTTCAATGAAATGTTGCTTTTGGAACACAAATAGAACAAAAAAAAAGAAGGAAAAAATGTTTTCAGGTTACAAAAAATGGAACTGACCAACAACGATAATTTACTGACCAATTTACTGACTGACATAAAAATGCTAACAACTTGTTTAGTTTTCAATGAAATTACTTTAAATTTAGAACATAGCAAGAATGTTACTTTTGAAACATAAATAGAAGAAGAAAAAAATAAGAAAAAAAAGTTTAAGTTGACGAAAACTGGAACTGTCCAACGACGATAATTGACTGACATAAAAATGCTAACAACTTTTTTTTTCTATTTATGCTCCAAAAGTAACATTCTTGCTATGTTCTAAATTTGAAGTAATTTCATTGAAACTTGTTAACATTTTTATGTCAGTCAGTAAATTGGTCAGTAAATTAGTCAGTAAATTAGTCAATCCTTTACTGTAACTGAAAATATTATTATATAAGTAAAATCACGGTTCTAATACCTTTTTCTTATAAATAACTTTCTGTGTTGGTGTTATTCTTTCTGGTAGCTTTTGCGCATATTCACAACGACCGCATTCCTGTTGGGGGAGGAGAGGGAGTTGTTCCAAAACTGCACAATGCATTACCCTGAGGTTGCATTTCACAGCGACCGCATTCCTGTTGGGGAGGGTGGGAGAGGGGGGTGTTCCCAAACTGCATAAGGCATTACTCAGAGGGTGCATTTCACAACGACCGCTTGCAAGAATTTGTCTGTTAGGGGATGGGGAGGGTACATCTTCACAACTAAGGGAAAGTGTGTGTGTGTGTAGGGGGGGGGGGGGTCCAACCTGCACAATGCATAATCTGTTTTGAATTCCGAGTCCTTAGCTATTTTCTGACTTGGCCGCTAAGTCAAAAAATAGCTCCGGACTCAGAATTCAAAAGGAATTACACAATGCATAGCCCTGAGAGTACGTACATTTCCAAACGACCGCCTTTCTCTTCTAATAAATGTTTGCATATCGCAAGTCTGTAAGTTTGATTTTAGTTCAATTTTTCAATTCTAGACTATACCTTTTTCGGATAAATATTTTTTTCTTTTTTGGTACCCTTTGCGCATGCTTAAAACGGATACAAAACCATTTCCGCCTGCTTACAAAACGTAGACGGTAAGGAACCAGCTACGGAACTTTATTTGAGGTTTAATTAATTAAGCTACGCTAATTAAAGCAATTACTATATGAAGTTATAAAGTACATTACATACACTAACTATTTATTATCATATAATACTTCAGACGATCGTCGGCTCGGAGACAAACCGGCTAAAAAATTTTGGTCTACAAATTTAATAGTATAGATTATTATTATTATTATTATTATTCTTTCTCGCGCCGCCAACTTTGTTAGGGGCACTTTTGTACTTATACTTGACCGATTTCAATCAAATTTTGCACAATGATAGTAACCCATAAGATGTTGCTTCTAACCATTTTTCAAGTTTAGGGGGGCCCCAGGGGCAGTGCCACGCCCCTTCAAATACCTAAAAAATTGATATTTTTTGAATAGGTCAAAAATAGTTTACATTCCTACCCTATAACCATATATATTATTACTGCTTATGATAAGACGAAGGATTTGGTAACTAAGGTGGGTCTGAGGGGTCATCCCCCGCCCCCTCAAATGACAAAATACTTTATCTTGAAAACCATTGAGATCCCCACCCTATAACCATATATATTATTACTCCTGATGACAAGACGAAGACTTCGGTACTATAGGGGGTCTGAGGGGGGTCATGCCCCACCCCCTCAAATGACAAAAGACTTAATATCTTGAAAACCATTGAGATCCCCACCCTATAACCATATATATTATTACTCCTTATGACAAGACGAAACATTTGGTATCACATGATGGTCGGAGGGGGTCATGCCCCGCCCCCCCCCCTCAATTGACAAAATACTTAATATCTTGGAAATCCATTTAGATCCCCACCCTATAACCATATATATTATTATAATAATATGTGGGAGTTATGTTTGGGAAACTTCGTTTAGGAGACTTAGTAACAGTTCACTGTTACAATTATTACTTGTTATATTATAGTTCATGTGTATTTGTAATTTGATGATAATACTATCAATAATACTTTGAACTTTGAACTTTTTATATTAAATCCCAGAAAAACCATTCCATGTAAAATTCTAGACAATGCTTATGTAAGCCTCAGATACTTAATTTCTACTATTTCTTACTTATTTTTTTCATTAGACAAATATTATTTCAAAAATATCATAAAACAAAACAAAAGGTTCTGGGCAAAGGGGAATAACTCATGTACAACGTTAATAATTTTGACCAGCGTCAGACTGAAAAATGATTTGAGGTTTTCTAATTAGAATATCTTAGGAAATAATAATTGAGATTACAGATCGTACAAATGAAATATATTACCAGCTTAATATTCAGTTCGTCAATTCCAACATTTTCAAAGATATTAACGATTTTGTCGGCCACAAGTTCAAAAAATTTTCTGCATCTGCTCAACTTCTGTTGCGATTTTTGAAATTAAAGAACTTAATTTATCTACAACATTATTAGAGAACGAAAGTACTTATCTTCAAAAATTGTTGCAAAGAAATTTTATTTGAAAAAATACAAAACTAATCGAGTACATGCAGATAGATAACAATTTTCACCATTCAAGATCAATGGAGGGGTGTCCTTAGCAAACCGCCTTAGCAACGGTAGTCCATTTCATTGCTCTATGATGCACTTTGTTTCTCTTCTTTTGCACTATGCTACTCTTCGCTGCTCGTTGCTGTTCATCGCTACTCGTGACCTTACTCGCGTGCTCATTTCAGTTTGTTGGGGCTACTTGTCACTGTTCTTGCTGCTGCTGCTGCTCCTGGTGTTGGTGCTGTTGTTCATCGTTGATGCTGTTCCTGGTGCTCCTGGTGCTTGTTGCTGTTCGTCATCGCTTCTGCTTCTCCTGGTGCTTGTTGCTGTTCGTCATCGCAGCTTTTCTCTTCCTCATCGCTGTTTTTCTCTTGCTCTTTGCTGCTCATCGCTGTTTTTCTCTTGCTCTTTCCTGCTCATCACTAATCATGACTATACTCGCGTGCCCATTTCAGTTTTTTAGCTCACCTGATCCAAAGGGTCAAGTGAGCTATTCTCATCACTTGGTGTCCGTCTTTCGTCGTCGTCCGTTACCTTTTACAAAAATCTTCTCCTCTGAAACTACTGGGCAAAATGGAACCAAACTTGGCCACATGCATCATAAGGGTATCTAGTTTAAAAAATGTGTCCGGTGACCCCCAGTCTAAAGCATTTAGAGCAAACCTGACTCGGGGTAAACATCAGGTCAAGGTCTACCTACCATGAAATTTTCAGACGAATCGGTCAACCCTTTGTTGGGTTATTGCCCCGGCAGTTCCAGATTATTATCTTGAATATTATTATAGATAAAGACAAACTTTAAACAGCAAAAAGTTTCAACAGTTAGATCTACAAATAAGTCAATAAGACCAAAAATGGTCGGGACATTCCATTGCTTCCGGTCGGCGTGAGCGCAACTCACTTCCGGGTCAGGTCACACATGCGCAGACGACACATCCGGGTCCCAGCTAGTGACTGACGTCACTTCCGTAACTAATAATGGGAATATGGCGGGGACACACTACTTCCGGTTTCACATACGCGCAAACACCTTCTTGGTACTTCCGGTTCCTGTCACACATGCGCGGTCGGCACATCCGGTTCCGGTGGCGTCATATCCGGCTCCTCCTCCTCAAATACTAACTGAAAACCGCATATATACTACTAATGGTGCCCACATGCTTCATGCAGTTGATGAATTTTTGTTGTGTAGTATTTTTTCTCGTGGTCAGTTATGCATTCTCTTTGAAAGTATGAAAACTTGTTTACTTTGTTTGAAAACTATATCGGAAATACAATGGAACTGCGTATCTCGACAAAAAGCTCGTCTTTTAACTGTCATTTGATTGGCCGTACTCCCATTACAGAATCGTAAGGAAACCGATCAAAATGGTTCGTGAATATATTCATGACATCGAGAAAAAATGAATGAATTAACTGGAAGCAAACCGGCCGTGGGGTTCCGACGATGCAATATGTAGCACAATATGGCCATATTCGTTTTACAAATAAATTCACTTCGGGTTGCATAATGACTGCCCCCAGACCCCATTAAACAAAGACTTTTTTAGATGACCCATATGTAAAAAAAATGCACATGCTCCTATAGCGCTCGCTATAAAATTGGAATGTTTTCCAAATTTTTCAGTCATGATTGTAGTTCATTGTGAAAGAGAGATATCCAAATTATCCTTCTGGCATTGAAGTTCTTTTAAAGAAGAAACAGTACTATTCTTTTATACTTTATTGCAGGTATTGTTATTGTGATTTAGACAAGTTGATATTGTCATTGTGCTGTTATTACAGAATTTCTACACATTTTATGAGTAACTAAAACTTATATGTTTTCAAAGATTATACCAAGTTACTAATTGCTCTATTGTACAAAAACATGTAAGAAACTATTTACTATTTTATTTAAGAAACTATGTCAGAAAGTACAACTGTGAAGAAGTCAAAACAACTTGAAGGACGTAAGTAAATTCATATTTTCAAATCAATGCTTTAAATATCAATGCTTTCATTGTTTTTCCGCCGATAAAAAGATTTGCTAATTATATCTAACAAGCATTGTACCTAATATCGCTTTGGGGAGCAGCTTGACACAAATTTGCCAAATAAACGACCATAAGACAGTCTTTTCAACGTGAAGAAAACTTGGAACCAAAAAAAATTTTTTGCTGTAAGAGAGATTATGTATTTTCTTTCATACGACATTAGTATGGTTTTTGTTCTAATTTCCTTTTTGGCAATATTAACAAAAAGTGATGCAAATTGACCCAAATCGCCTATATACGCGACCTTTGCCTATAGAAATCTTTAGCTTACTAACTTAAGCATACAATTGTGTTTGATAACATAAAAATGCATTGCATACAATCGTTTACGATCAAACGTAGGTAAATATTTAGGATTAAAAAATTAATGGTTACATGTTTGACCCTACTTCTTTAATATTTTTGTAACACTAACTTTAAGGTATCAATTTTGAATTTGTTAATTTCAGGAGATTTAAAAAAAGACATCGCTATATACGCAGGTAGTATTGGATCACTGATGCTTGTTATATGCCTTCTATCGGCGTACATTTTCTACCTTAAGAAATTTAAAAAATCTAGAATTCTGTCGACAAACACTAAAGTTGATAATAGTTTTCATGGTACCCAAACGCAAACAGATGCCAGAACAAATGACAATTACAGATTTGATCATGAATATGAAGAAATTGACGAGCATTTGCGATTGGATATCGTACCCACAAGGCGTACCGGCAGTGAAGAGGAAGGGGATATCTGCAATGGCTACTTAAGTCCATACCAGCCAATCGCTGAGGTTGATGTATATGAATATAAAACATCCAATAATAATGATCAGATTACCTCCACAGATAATAATGGACCATCCATGAAGTATACACCGCCCCAGAAAAACCTTCAAAGTAAGCCAGTAGATGATAATAGGTCAAGTGGATATTTAAATCCCTACCAACCAGTCATAACGCTTAATGCTGATGTACATGAATATACACAACCCCAGAAAAGTGATCAATGTAACCCGACAGACTATAATAGTTCCAGCGGATATTTAAATCCCTATCAACCACTGAGTCTTGGTAATATTAAAACTGGAGAAGATTATACGAGATTGAAAACGTTACCACCTTCATCTGCTGACGAAGTTTGAAACAAATTCACAGTCCAAGAGAGAAATTTATCAAAAATTGATTTTCAAAGTTGCTTTAAACAGACCTTGTGTGACAAGCAGCATACAAAAAATCATTATTTTTACCTTTAATGATCAGAAATTAAGCAAGAACAAAATTTCAACTAAATTTGTCTTTGTAAAATATCTGTTATTCGGCATCAATACTTTAGGTATTCACCGAACTTAATTTCATGTACCGCCAAACGTGTTTGGAAAAAAAAACAATTACAATCCTCTCTTTTTCCGTCGATGTTCGCTGGAATACACAATTCAAGACTTTTAACTCATTTTTTTCAAAAATCATGCAAAATTAGGTTTGAACAATTGACCAAACAGAAATAATTTAGTTTCAAAGATAAAAAACATTTATTGTATTCAATGTGAAAGCATAACCCCTTAGCTTCAATTTTTCAAATGTATTATTTGATATCCTTGGCAACTGTTGCTATGGTAACCAATCAAATTTCACTAACAACAAGACTTTTAAGTATATTTTTAGCAAAATCAAAATGTGCAGAGGGTTATGTTTTGTTTACAGGTAAAAATAGTTATTTCGTATATTTTTTCTAAAATGTTCAAATTTGAAAATGAGATGTTAACCTAACATGAAAAGTTTAATCACACTGACCAACTCCTACAAAGGTCCAGGGGCGGTAAAGCCCATAAATGGTCCCAAAAATTAAGTTTTTTCAGGATACTTTAATTGAAGTGCATTTGTCCCTAAAATTGAAATGAATATATCTATTTTAAAAATCGAAACTTAAAATCTATTTTTGTATTTCTGTGACGTCACAAGCAGCACGTGAAAACATCCGGTTTGCAGAAAATTGTGAAAAATATGCAGTTTGCCTGTATATATCTTCAAATTAAACATCCTCCACAACCGAGTACCAACTTTTTCTTAAAAATATAAAACAATAAAGGAAAGATACTACACATATTGAAATATTTTGTTGGTACTTGCCTGTGGAGGCAGTTTAATTTATAAATATATGACTACATTTTTAGGGAAATTTTACGTAATGTTATGTTTATAAACGTTCAACATTAGAATTTCACAGGTTTTTTTTCTGGATATGACTGAACGAAACAATTATTATGAATAGAAAAAATTTTATAAATATAAAAACCGCCTCGGTGGTCTTGTGGTAGCGTGCTCGCCTCGAGTGCGGAAGGTCGCGGGTTCGATCCCCGGCCGGGTCAAACCAAAGACATTAAAATTGGTATTTGCTGCTTCTCCGCCAAGCACGCGGCATCTAAGAGTAAGAGCAAAGACTGGTCGGCTCGGAGTCAGTATAATGTGTTCGAGTGAGGTGATATGTCTTCCTGCGGACAATTACCTCGTGAGCTAGCACATTAAAAATCCGATTGAGCGTGTCGGTCTAGTACAAAGCAGGAATCATATTCATTATCATATCAACATGTTCTCGTCCTGATATGCACCTGGTTGCCACTGGACGTTAAACAATAATCATCCATCCATCCTATAAATATAAAATATTATAAAGCGGAGACAGATGTACATATTTTTACAGTATTTCCTAACCCAGACGCGATAGTCGTTATCGCTTACGCGTTGCTTTTCAACGTCTGAAGTTTTTGAGAACGGGTTCGAATCCATGAAAATATATTTATTTTTGTTACTATAATTTTCGATTGATTTCATTTTTAAAAAATGTAATTGTATGTGAATGATAAGAACATAAAAATAAAAAAGTTAATATTAATCTTAGAATTAAAGATAGTACTTCAAGGATGTTTTAAGCACAACAATTTTCTTATAAAAATCCAAAACCAGTAATTCTCCCGGGGTATTTTGGAAAAGAATCATAAAACGATCACAGACTACAAACTTTTCCAACTAGCTTTAAATACTCCATTAATAACAAAGTTCACAGGGTCGGACTTGATAGCCGTGATCGTTTAAGCATGGCATGATTATCACTCAGTAGATGACAGGGTCGATACTGCACATATATTTTAATTTTGTTTATCTAATTTTCGTTTATTTTTACCAGAAACAGGATAAAATGGTATATGTTTTACTTTTTAATTTTATAAATAACTGCACAATTATTATTAAAATTGACCGTATGTGTGATATAATGGGTAAAAAATGATTTCAACATATGTCAATAATTTTCTAATAAAAATCCATACTCATTAATTCTGCATTATTTTATAATTAATATTAAAACATAAGAATTTACTTACTGAAGAATTTCTATTTTACGAATGAATGCAGATTACAGATTTTTCGAAGATTAAGCTTTAAATACGCTATTAATTACATCTGTTTGTGACATAATAGCGTTGAACGGCAGTTGATGATTCTGCTCAAAAAATAAAATAGGAGGTGCACATTGACATGAGGTATGGAATATTTCCTGAAAGTTTCACGGAAATCCATTCATTGCTATAAGAGCAGTTTTGGATAAATGAAAGTGTCACGACGACGCGGACGATGATGCAAAACGACAGATAGTGATCCATATGTTCCTACTCTGCTACGCAGGCGACACAAGATTGACAGAAGCAATTTAGAAATTCTAAATCCGAAAATATTAAAACCAAGTTTTTAATATGTTGATTGAAAATTGGCTTAATAATACCTGAAACTTAAAATACAAAATATATTAACATACAATTATACGAGAAGTTAATTTGTGAATACACAAATGTTTTGAAAATCTCCAACGTGTGTGTCTTCCTCTATTTAATTTGGCCCTTGTATTGTCAGTCTATCTATTTCCAGTTTCAATAAAACAAGAGTATTACTTTTAATGTCTCGTTTAGTACCATTAAACCTTTCTTCTAAAGTAAAGATGTCACCAATGTCAAAATAATACTTTTTTGTTATAGCTTGTAATTATTGTCAGTTTATATGAGCTTTTAACTTTAACATTTGACATATACCGTCCAAGAGTTATGCCACTGTCTGTTTTAAAATATGTGATGTGGAGGTTTTCTTTTAATATATAATGGATCATGTAAAGTCATCCTCCCAAGTCAGTGTTTTGTATCCACGTTCGTTCCTACAAACCCCTGACATCACACATTCAGATTTTGCGGGTCGAACATATCGCCGCCTGGTGTGTGACCTAGAAAATTCTACCTACGACGCAAATGGATTTTCTTTTGACATAGAGAAGTAACCAATGAAAATTGCTCACTTCCGACCTGTAAAATATGAATAAGAGATGTCAGGGGTTTGTAGGAAGGAACGTGGATACAAAATCCTGACTTGGGAGGATGATGTAAAGTGTATTTCATGTTTCATGTTAAATGTCACAACACCAAAGATATAGGGAAATTGCAGATTCGGGACAACGGAAATAGTGTTATTCTATTTCAGCATACATTTACGTATTCTGATTACAAATTATCTATTGATTATTGTTTCGGCAGACAAGAGTTTTACTTGTTTTAAAAATACATGTATAAAGGAGAAGAAAGCGTTTGGAATGTAGAGTATCATAATTCTGATTTTTATTGAAAGCTGAATGCATTGTTGAGATGTCTAACTTTTAATGTGTAAATAAATTGTCATTTGGATTTTGGTTTGTAGTATATTGTTAATTACATGATTAAATGGACAAGAAACACTGTCTCAGTGTCTGGGTCTGAACAAAAATATTAATACTGAAATTTTATAAATGAACATTTTGGTTACTATTAAAACTGGCTTACAAAAACACAAGCAGTGGGAAAGCCAGTGACATTGAAGAGTTACTTCCGGTGGTCACGCGGGAAAGGGGACATAATCTCAAATTTTTGAGGTGGCGCTGTGAGCAGCGTGTAAACAAAAACGTAGCATGTCATTCAGACAATAAATTTATCAAAACGACTTATCATTCAACAGTATTTGCGGTTTAATTTTCATCCGAATAGATTTTGTTAAACGACTGTAAAAAAAAATCATTAAAATAATTGTTTCGTTATTGAAATATGACAAAAAAAGTTTCGACCTCCTTTGACTTCCAAAAAACCGCGGGTAATTCCCCCGTCTCGAAATATCTGACACAATTGCATCCTAAAGCTTTTCATTGGTTGAGATATAAATACATGTGACCCAGATAGATAAAGGCACATGACAATACCAAGAACTTCCCGTCATTATTTGTCTTGTTTACATAATTAACGCTTGAAAGGGGGGTTATAAAACGACATTTTTCAGGCATTTTTGGAGTTATTTCGTCGCAAAATGGAGCACTAGATCTACCAATTACCCGTTTCAAACAACACAAATGATTAGAACAATGCAAAAGGATAATGTTTTCTCGAATTCAAATATATTTTAGTAGAAAATGGTGAAAGATTGAATGCATTTTATCGTCTTTTGTTGATCTGTCCTTGTTGCTCAGACTCTCAAAATCAATTATTTGTTTTTGATATGTAATCATTATGCAGTATGTAACATATTTTAGGTACTACACTGAGACTAGTTTTGTGTTTCACAGTTAGTTTAGTTGTCTGGTGCTCCCCTCCCCCTTTTTCCTACTTTCAAGGGAAAAAAACCTTAAACACATGCCAGGTGAAAAGTTAATCTCTACATCTCTACACAGCGGACTAAAACATGCAACATATATACATGCAAGCCAGGAAAATCTTTAGGGTAGTTGTGTTGTATACATAAATATTAAATAAAAGAATGATCCAGCCTTTAAAGGGTCCCAAATATTAAATGAGTCTTATTGTTCTTATTCACAACTTGAACATTTTTAGCCATATGTTCACAACACCCGAGTTGTTAGTATTAATTTATACAGAGATCAACAAATATATAGCCTGGGACTGTGTCTTGAAGAACCAATCTGATGAGTCAATCCCTTTTCACTTGATTTTTATAGAGTCTGTTCTTGTTTAAACAAATCTGCTGTACCAGACTAGTGGGAAGGTTACACTCCCACATTTGTTAATATGTGCCTATCCTTATTAAGAAACCTGTTGGACACTAAATCATTCATTTTATGGGTGTATGGGCCATGTGTAACTATTGAAACAAAAATTGTTTTAATCAATCAGCAGGAATACTTAAAGCCAAGAACACATCAGTCTCAGTTCAAGTTAATATATGACTAAAAGTGGAATAAAACAGAGGCCAAGTTGCTTGTAAGATCAAACTTGAAGATGCCTTGTATATGTCTCACTGATTTTGGTGGTTCTGTTTTATATAATTGAAATTTGTGTTAAACCCACATCTCTTATTTCACACTATTCTTTCTACAAGTCTCTCACAGTGGACATTTTAGGTACTGTAAATTCAGAAATTATTGTGAAGTTTTTATTAATGCAACAATGTGACTAGATGAATATCCCATCAAAAAGAACTTATATTCTGATAGCTTTTCAATCTGATTAAAATACAGTAAATCTTGCATTTTAGTTCATTCTTCAAAGATAACAATAATAATGCACACAATAATTTTGGAATTTACAGTATTAAAAAACCAAGGTTTTACAAAATCATTTGATCCCATGTGGGAAAAGACCACTTGGGCATATAATTCTTAATACTACATGTTGAGCAGGATCAACTTTCTCATTCAGAGCACCTGAAATCATCTTTATTTTTGTGCGGTTCATGTTGCTTAGAGTCATGTGATCCATGTCGTAAAGTAGACACATGATTGTCTTGTGAATGTCATCAATATTTTTTTGGTGATGGTTTTATCCAAGTTTTCAACTTACAGTTAATTGTCCTTTTATATCATCCACCTATATATCAGTAATACATTGAAACTTGACCATACAATGCAATATATTGCATGCAAATCCCTGACTTGTGTGATTAAACATGAAATAACCATAAATGTTGATAGATTATCAATGTAAAACAAATTGGAAAATCAATCAGGCTACATCCCACTGCAAATGTTTGCACCTGTCCTTAGTCAGGAATCTGATGTACAGTAGTTGTCGTTTGTTTATGTAATTAATACAAGTTTCTCGTTTTTTTTAAATAGATTAGAAGGCTCCGTGTTGAAGGCCGTACCTGGACCTATAATGGTTTACTTTTATAAATTGTTACTTGAATGGAGAGTTGTCTCATTGGCACTCATACCACATCTTCCTATATCTATAAACATTGGATACAGTTGTTTTGCACCAATTATTTTACCATTTATACAATGGTCTTGATGGATGGTTTGGGTTTGGATATAGGTGATAGAATTACTTGTTAATACTTAGTTTATCCAAATAGAACACTAAAGCATACATAAGATTCAATTTTTATTAAACTAAAAAACAAGAGGAATTTTTTTTTTTAAATGAAAGAAAAAAAAATTACACCAGCTACATTATCAACCTTTAACATATTTAATATTTAATAAAGGAATGTAATAAAAGTCCTTTTCAATTTTCCATATAAAAATAAAGAATTTGATATGATTGGCAATGGGACAATGTCCTTTTGTATCAGTCCTATGGATCATAATTGAATAACTTGCAGATAATTTAGTCGCTGTACTTGACAAATGAATGTCAAGATAAAAACTACAAACTGAATAACTAGCATTAATACACAAAACATACACAGAATGACTAGCATTCACAATAATAGGTACTTAGGGTGCAATACCGTCTTTCCCCAAACAAAACATAATGACTAGCATTCAGTTACAGAAACAGTAGTCTTTCCTTGCAGGAAGAAAATCACCAACAGTGACTTATAGTATATTTTACATTTTAGGTTGACTTTTTTGTCAAAATTTGTTTCAACTAATTGTCAACAAGAAAAAATTAGTCAAGAATTTATATCCTTGAAGTTAGTATCTTTTGATCTTGTTTTATCAACTAGGCTCTGCTGAAAATGATAAATGTAGCTGTGTGTATATTTAAAAACAAAAATAAGTTAAAGGAAAAAAAAGTTTAAAGGATGAAAAATATAAAAATAATGTAAAAATGAAGCATATGTAAATAAAAATTTAAATAAGTATAAAAATAAATAAACTTCTAGAAATTAAACAAAAATACTTAAGACTTTGAATCTAAATAAAAAATAAAAACTGCAATAATGATATATCTTGTTGTGATTCTGCTTTTCGTAACGTTAACCTTCACTAAATGACGTTAGTTCATTTCCCGATGTTTTATAGACAGTGACGTTAACTTCCGCCGAAGGAATTACAAGAGAAAAGGTTGAGGAACTGATAAGATGGACACTTTGTAATTGCTGTAAATGATGTGGTTTCATGTGCATAGAAGTGATGAACATTGAGGATCGGAACGGTGCTAGGTGATATTGAACTGTATTTGTACATGTATTGTATTTATATTCGAATTATTACTGGATTTCCGTGTTTTTAGTAAACCATCTTTTATAGTTATTTCTGTTTGTGATTTTGATTATGAAAAGAATTATATACCGCTCGGGCTCTTTTTATAACATTGGTGGCAGCGGACTTACCTACGTTTGAGGATTTGCAGTATGAAATTAAGGAATGTGCAGAGAAATATTTTTTATTGTCAGACAAAGTAAGAACTTGGATTTCTGTGTCAATATTTTCACAGTATAAGTTACATTCTTTAAAAGGAGGAGGAAAGTATAGATGACATTTACAATGAATAATTCCGGTTTCGATTTGCTGTTACCCTTATTTAATGGATTCACGTCTTTCGATGGATTTTGGATGCAATTTTCAATCCTTGCAGAATGTTATAATTGGAACAACGAATCAAAGGTCGGTAATTTCTGTTTATCTCTAAGAGACACGGCTCTTGAATATTATTCTTATTTGCCAGATGAATATAGACTTGATATTTCAACTATTTATACATCTTTCAAAAATCGCTTTGGAAATCTAGAGACTCCCGAAATGTACAGAATGAAACTACAGAACATTGTTAAATATAGCGAAGAGACTTTACAAGAATATGTTTGCCGTGTTGAGATTTTAGTATGGAAATCATTTCCGGGTATTGATGAAAGCTTACATGTAAAACTAACAACAGAATATGTTTTATCTGGTTATGGAGATCAAGACATTGCTTATAGAACTCTCGTTAAGCAACCCAATACCGTTTGTGAATTAATTAATGAACTCATGTGGCAGGAACTTTGCCGAGAGAAGTTTAACAAGGTACATTCTTGTCGCCAAAATGAACATTCTAAAGATCCTTGTGATATTCTTAATTTAGAAAATTCAAAGACAATTGACAAAATTAAGTGTTCACGGTGCAAATTAAGAGGTCACGTTAGGCGGACTTGTCCGCAGAAAAAGACCAAGATCTCCGTAGAAGTGAAACCCACAGTTAAAGAACTACAAAATTCTCGAACTACATGTAAATTGAATTACCATGTGACAGCTAGTTGCCAGTCATTTAAACGTAAGAAACGATCTTGTGATGTTAATACAAAAATTAATGAGACATTTAGTGTTGAAAACCAGGTACAGGATAACATTCCCGGAAAATTGCGCCGAATGGACAGACACTTTGATGATTCATTACAAAATTCAATAATGAAAACAGATACTGGTAACATAGAAAGATGTATGAGCGCAACTTATGGTGGATAAATGAGAGACTTATCAGAACATTCTAATTTGTAACTTTGTATATATGCGCATGATCTTGTATTTATATTTCGAGGACGAAATGTGTTTTTAAAACGGGGGCAGTGTTGTGATTCTGCTTTTCGTAACGTTAACCTTCACTAAATGACGTTAGTTCATTTCCCGATGTTTTATAGACAGTGACGTTAACTTCCGCCGAAGGAATTACAAGAGAAAAGGTTGAGGAACTGATAAGATGGACACTTTGTAATTGCTGTAAATGATGTGGTTTCATGTGCATAGAAGTGGTGAACTTTGAGGATCGGAACGGTGCTAGGTGATATTGAACTGTATTTGTACATGTATTGTATTTATATTCGAATTATTACTGGATTTCCGTGTTTTTAGTAAACCATCTTTTATAGTTATTTGTGTTTGTGATTTTGATTATGAAAAGAATTATATACCGCTCGGGCTCTTTTTATAACATATCTTAAAATGTAAGAGGCATTAATGTTAAAAAGTCCGTGTGAAACATCATCTAATGTCAAATAGTCCTCTGTTTCATAAATCCTCAAAACTGAAATGTTCCAAGCTATTCTTCATTCCTATTGTTATCTGTAAATATAAAAGATACATAAATAAGAATTATTTTCAACTTCTAATTAAAGCAAGTATTAACTGTAATAAAATTATAGTTATATTCTAATTGTCTACTGATTCTTTATAATGCAGTCCAACAATAACGACTAGTTTCACATTTCAAAATGAATGTCTCTAATTTCACTAAGACTTTTTAAAATATATTTGCAATCATCATTTTTATCAAACTAAAATAAATTTTATTGTTATAGTAAATAAACATGAGTAAATAAGCTTTAATAGAATAAACAAATCCCAGCAGGCACACAACATTGATTAAACATTGAATCAATGTTTATTTTCTATGTTGAATCAATGTTGAATTATTATTAGATTTTGCAAATTTGTATCAACGTTGAAATGCTTTGTTGAATCAACGTTGATGTTCAACTTTGAATCAATATTGAATAATGGTTGCTTCAACATTGTTTCAACCAACTACTAAATTTGAATTCAGATTGAATTCAGGGTGAATACCATATTTTATAAAACAATCAACATTGAGTAAAGATTGTTTCAACTAATAATTGGTTGATTTTAGATTGAATCAACATTGATTAGTGGTAGTATTCAACTTTGTTTCAACCTTGGATTTAAGTTTAATTCATCCTATATTTCCTGCATGTTGCATTCCATAATATCAAGGTGTAGCCACTATTAAAAATGATTTCATATGAAATATAACACATTCGAGATGCATAAATACATATTCAAGCTAAGTGTCTTCTCAAAGGCAATAAATCTCGAAGCAATATTCTCATGCAGGAAACATTCTCCAATATCTGCTCCACAAGACCAAAGTATAAAATGGAATGCTGTATTGAACAAACATTAGTCTTCAGGAAATTGAGACACTCTTGCTATTGTATATACAAGTACTCAAAATCAAATTCTGAAGATAAACCACAAAATCTCATTGAATGATCATATTTGACATAATATGGGCTTTTGCTCATTGTTAAAGATTGTAAGGTGCACAAAAACAGTCAAAAATGTCATGATTGACTGTCAAGTAACTCCTAGAAGATCAGTAACTTTCTAACAATAAAACTGAACACATTCAAGTATAGAAAGCATGACTTGAATACCAACAACCAGTCAACCCAATAAAAAATATGAGTGTTTAGGGTTGAAGAGCCATCATCTTTTGTTCCAAGCCCTAAGAATTTATCCACATTATAAACAATAAAAAAACAAATTATCCACCCAGAGAAAAATTGAAAAAATCACCACAATAAAAAGCATATTCTCATACTGAACTTTTCTATTTCTAAACCCACATCCGGGGATACAAATATATTTTGCCTAATGCCTTTTTCAAATAAGCGATAAAAATATATGAAACAAAGTTTGCTGTTCCTAACTCATGTATTCTAATGTTCAATCACTGATTATAGAGAAATATTCAAAAACAAAAAAATTTAAAATAAATTTATTTATCAATACAACTATAAAAAAGACAACATAATGGACTACTCAAATTAATTGAATTGACATCATTAGCATGAAAGTGAACCTGAAGGTAAAAATTGTCAGTTTTTTTTCCCAAAATGAACACCTCACTAGACATTCGAGATCTGTTTTAACTGGCTGCACTCTGAGGTACTATACTTCCAATTGCAGTATCTAAAATTTTTACTTCTCTCTCCCCCACCGCCCCGTCTATCTGGAGCCCATTTCAAATAGTTTGCTGCTTTTTCAGAAACTTCTTGTTCTGTTACTCCGAAATTCTTCATGATGACATCTACAAAATCAAAAGTTAAAACATTGTCAAGTTTAATTCTGTTCAACACATTTAACTATTATTATAACTTCATGAATATGATAAAAGTATATAAATCATAAGCATCAGAACTTGATGGCTTTCCATCATATATTTGTAATTGTAAACAACTCCCCCCCCCCCCCCTTTTTTCTAGATTTCGTGTAGCTTGGCTTGTACAGGTAAGTAATGATAAACTTTAATCTTTAATTCTTAAAAAGAATTTAAATATTCAATGACAAAAATGCACGAGATGCCCAGACATAGCTAGGTAGAATTTGGTGGTAAATGAAAATATGTTGAAGCCTGAGTGAAGAAAGAAAACAAACTTTTCGGGCAGTTTTCATTACAATATATGACATTACATTCCATAATTTCGATACTGCATTTACTGTAATCACAGTGGAATTGATATATACTTACGAAAATAATGTAAAAGCTGTATAAACTGTAAAAAAAGCTGTGAAAGATATTGATTGTAAATGTGTAGAATCAGCGTGGTGAGTACCTCGTGGTAAAAGAAAGCGGATATTCAATTTCAATACATCTGCGCAGGGGCTAAAATAGTTTAAAATGCCGCGAAAATTTAAATCCATGTTCCTTTATATTAGATATATATATAAATACAGATCTATCGATCGTTTTAAAACGGTTGTTTAATTATGTCACCGATACTCACAAATACTTACATTTACTGTATACAAAACTGGTTCTACTAGTATGTTTAGGGGTGGGTGAAATTTATATATTGGAGAGGGGGGAGGGGGGGGGGGGGGGTCTCCAACAGTTTACTTTTTCGTTCAGAAAATCAAGTACTCACATGGATAATCAACCTGATTTTGGTATGATATCAACATGGACAACAAATTAACGTTTTTAAAAGTGCAAACAAACGAAGATCAACAACACTCGAATAATTTTTTTTACTGACTAAAAAAACAGTCTGTAAACAGAGAATTCCCATATCAATGATTTCTTTATGCTAATATACATTGAGATTGCCCATAATATATATATAATTCTATTATCACAATGACTAGAATTAGTGATAATTCTACTTAATATTCAATCTGAATATTGTTGTCAATTTTAAAAGAATTGTAATGTGTTCAATAGATACTTCTTTTCTGACTATTCTGGTATCTATACTGATAAGATCCTATAACTATATATACTGAGTATTTATATATTGGTAAGTCAATGTTGAATCAATGTTGGTTTTTCAACACAATGTTGATTCAACGTTGAAACAATGTACTAATTTCAACGTTGAAATGTCAACGTTGAATCAATGTTGAATATTTGTTGATCAATGTACAACCTAAAATCAACAAAGATTCAACGTTGATTCAACAACGTGTGCCTGCAGGGATAAGACTAAGGATGTAAATAAATCACCTATGTTTATGACTTTATATGATATGTCTAAGGAGAGCATAATCATGATACAACTACATATACTCAAAGACATTATTCTATGAATTTATTAATATACTTGATCTTTAATTGACCACTTTAACACATCAATTTTTTTTATTATAGAAATCATGTCATATATATATTGTTAAACTTCATATTGCAACATTATATTATCAATTCTGTTGACTAAAATGCAACAAGTAAGAATGTGACAATAACAATTAATTAAAACAATGTTAAAAATATTTTACCAGAATGGACGCAATATTTAACAAAATTGCAATGCTGTTGACAAACAATGGGTAGTTGTGTAGGTTAGGTTTCACATAACTATTTCGGTTTTTAAAAGAAAAAACCTGTTTTAATACAGGTTGAACTTTTTTTACTATGCAAGACAACTAAACACTATCATCACACGACCTTAATAAATAAATTAAAATGTATATGAAATTATGATGAAGCAAAAGTTTGTGTAGCCATGGCAGGGCGGGGGCGTTGAATTACATGTGGTCTATAAAATGCTTGGATTTTAGCTTCGAAAAAGGGTCAATATCTCGCTATATATCGATCTGATCTATGGAAATGATGTAAGGAATATTGTTCAGACCTTTCTACATTTGAATCAATAATTATGATGAAAAAATAATGGGATTTTGTGAGCTTAGAAACCTGCTATTTATGAATGTCTGTCGAAAATGGCGCTGAATGATGCGCTTCCTTTTCAAAGCCTCAGTTGCAGTTTGACAAGGAGTGATGGGTAATTATGCAAATAATTGGGGAAGTCCATCATCATAGATGCTATTTTTGGTCATTTTATATTTAAATATAGATAAGAATGCAAATGTGTCAGCTATTTTCAGAAGGGGAAAACACCCGCCATATTTTTATCTTCCAAAACAACGTAGTCACTTGTCATTTTCAGAAGCTCGTTTCTTGTAAAATAAAATCTTCTGAGAAGAAAAAATAGTATGGTCACCTGTTAAACTTACCTATATAACTAAATGATGATTAAATGATGCAAGTTTAACTGTCTTTAATGATAAAAATCTTGAAAAATCACACGTACACGACGTAAACAAATTACCGAAATGGCGTGATACTGTCGCCGTCTATGTAAAAATCGCGATTGTCGCCCTTGATTTTTTGGCCGTTACGTCATATGGAAGGAGGCGCAGAACCGATCCGTGGCTTTCCCACTGAAGTGACACAAAACTTTGTTAAACATTCACAAAATTCACGTGGAAAAAGCATCCATATCCAATAACCGAAATCGATCTTCTTAATTTATGCAGTTATAAACAAAATAGATGTAGTACATACATTTAAAAGTACTTTTCTCATATCTTTAATTAAATTTTAAACGAATGCAAAGCAATACACGTCCGATATTAACATTTCATAAAGGAAACGTTCCAATGACGTCATGTTGCTTTCGTGTTGTTTTACGTCAAAACATAGAATGTAGGCGATATTATCAAAACAATGAACACAAAGAGTGAATCGCTTAATTCTGTTTCAATAGAATTAAGATAAATTTATTGTATTTTAAGCTTTGCGGACGAAAAGGTTGGTTTTCTTGTGACAGATGTCCGTTTACCTACCTCCTCTGGATAACTGCTAGGTAAACTCAATTTGCGACAGGTCAAGTGAGCATTTTTTCTCATCACTTGGCGTCCGTCGTCGTCCGTCGTCGTCGTCGTCTGTTAACTTTTACAAAAATCTTCTCCTCTGAAACTACTGGGCCAAATGTAACCAAACTTGGCCTCAAGCATCATTAGGATATCTAGATTAAAACATTTGTCCGATGACCCCGCCTGCCAACCAACATGGCCGACATGGCTAAAAATAGAACATAGGGGTAAACTGCAGTTTTCGTCTTATATCTCAAAAACTAAAGCAATTAGAGCAAAACTGACTAGAGTAAAAATGTTCATCAAGTCAAGATCTACCTGTCATCAAATTTTCGGACGAATCGGTCAACCCTTTCCTGGGTTATTGCCCCTGAATTGTTAATTTTAAGGAATTTTGCAGTTTTAGGTTATTACCTTGAATATTATTATAGATAAAGACAAATTGTAAACAGCAAAAATGTTCAACAAAGTAGGATCTACAAATAAGTCAACATGACTAAAATCATTGATTGGCCCCTTATAGGAGTTTTTGCCCTTTAAAGACGGCATCCAGCGTAAACTTTCCTTTAAAGATCTTTTCCTCTCAAACCACTGGGCCAATTGAGACCAAACTTTGGTGGAATGGTCCTTGGGTGGCCCCCTTCCAAAATTATGTCTGGAATCCCTGACTTCCAACCGAAATGGCTGCTGCTACTAAAAATAGAAAAAAGGGAGGAGGGTGACTTTCAAAAATCTTCTTATATGAAACTACAAGTCCAAATGGAACCAAAGTTGGCAGTAATAGTTCTTAGGAGGTTCTCTTTCAGAAATATGTCCAATTACCCGGACTGTTAACCAAAATGGCCGCCACGAACTATGGGAAAATTCATTGAAAAATCGTCTTGTCCAATTGGAACCAGACTTGGCAGCAATGGTCCTTAGATGGTCCTCTCACAGAGGTGTGTCCGACCCGGACTGTCAACCAAGATGGCCTCCACAACCAAACTTAGTTTAACATAGGGCCCTATAGGAAAATTCATTGAAAAATCGACTTGTCTGAAGCCACTTAACATATTGGAGCAGGACTTGGCGGCATTGGTCCTTAGGAGGTCCTTTTTCAGAATTGTGTCTGATTTCGTGGACTGTGAACCAAGATGGCCGCCACAGCAGAACTTAGTTTAACATAGGACCCTATGGGAAATTCACTCAAAAATCTTGTCGTCTGAAACCACTAAGCCAATTAGAATTAGACTTGGTAGCAATGGTCCTTAGACGGTCCTCTTTCAGAATTTTGTGCGATGACCCAGACTGTCAACCAAGATGGCCGCCACACCCCAACTTAGTTTAACATAGGGCCCTATGGAAAAAATCATTGAAAAATCTTGACTGAAACCACTTGACATATTGGAGCCAGACTTGGCAGCATTGATCCTTAGGAGGTCCTCTTTCAGAAATGTGTTCGATCACCCGGATTGTCAACCAAGATGGCTGCCACACCGAACTTTGTTAAATATTGGACCCTATAGGAAAATTCATTTAAAAATCTTCTTGTCTGAAACCGCTTAGCCAGTTGGAAGAAGATTTAGCAGAAATGGTCCTAAGATGGTTCTCTTTTGGAAATGTATCTGTTGACATGGACTGTCAACCAAGATGACTGCCACAGCTGAAATTAGTTTAAAACAGAATCCTATAGAAAAACCAGCCAAATTGACTGCAACACTTAAATTTTTAGGTCTGCTCAAGGTGAAAAGTTAAATCCAGGTGAGCGATACAGGCTCTTGAGAGCCTCTAGTTTCCTTAGCAACCAATGCCATCCCCTAGCAACCAACCGTGTGACAGCCTTATTGATATATATTCGTCATGAAATAATTGCTGCAAGTCCTATTGATAAAATGTAGAATAATCTTAGACATTCGCAGGTAAAAATCAATTCTACCAACTTAAAACAGTATGGTAACCTTATTTATGATAATATTACTAAGCAACCATGGTCATTTGTTCACAGTAGAAATTCTAGTAATTTACAACATGATCTATATTTTTGGAAGTTTTGATACCATATCCCACCTTCAACCTGTTTTTGAATTTAGCCTGAATAAATAATAGTTTTTTATTACAGACATTAAACATTTCTAATATCTTTCCTTAGCAACCAAATTCATTCTCTAGCAACCAAGGGTGAAATAACATTTTCCATGATACAAGAAGGTAGAAAGGATTCCTATATATATACTGGTTCAAAGGATTTTTTTATCATTGAAAAAAAGAATGAATCATCTGACAGCCGAATTGCATACACAAAAAGATATGGAAAACATTAACACTCCTCTATAATCACTACTTTAGTTCCCTTTTTAATGCGAATGCTTCTTTCTTGTATAGCGAGACAATGACAGAAGTAGCTTCCTGAAACTTTCTAGTGACAATAATCTTTATGGTCAGTTAAGGCTATTTGATTTGACGTAGAACATGTTGAAGTAGTATATTTCATTTGTATACATGTACAAATCATACTCGTGAGCTGAAATAGTATGTTCATTCGTTTCAAAACACTTTTGGCAAATAGTGTTAATGCTTAAATTTGTGGTTAGTGAAATTTACACACCAATATTTGGTACTTCATATAGAAAAGTTGACTAAAGAAGATACATATGTGTGTTCAGTTTATTATGGGGCAATGGGTGAGGTTTTTAACAGTTGTTTGCCTTTTAATGATATATAAATTGTTTGTAGGATAATGAACCCTATATCTCTTTCTAATCTTACGTGTTTAGTTGTATATTATGATGAACGTTTTGTAAATCCATATGCAATTGTCATACAAACACACCATTGTCATTGAACTACCAGTATGTTGCATATTTATCATTTATTTTGGAAAGATTTTGCTGAAATTTCACACTTCTTCATGTGTTAATAAAATACTGAAAGGGGAAAGAACAACATAAATAACAAAATATACAACCTTGAGAGACAAAACACACAAGACTGGTTCTTAAATATGATTTCATCGTATAAACATAAATACTGTTAAATGTGAATTTCAGTTAGATGGTTGCTTGTAGTGTATTAATAATATTGTAGTGGAACATTATTGCATCTTAATCCTTTTAATTAATCGACACGAAATGTCTATTCAGTTCCTAATTTTATATTTTACTGGAGTTGACAACTCACCGAATTTTGAACAGTTATATCATGTTCGGGAGGTGTATTTGCGAAAAATACCAGTCGAGAAAAGAGAAATTTCCCCGAGTCCAACGGGCGAGGGAAATTTCTTCGCTAGACTGGTATTTTTCACAAATACCCTCTCGAACATAATGTATCTGTTTAATTGCACTGAATGTGATCGCGATAATTACGTCGAATATCAATATAACATCTTCCCTCGATAAAAGCGTATCCTAAAACGCAGTGATGATGTAGACATTTCAAGCGTCCACTCGGATAAGAGTCTTTTTCGCAAATACCACGGCAGAGCGTAAAAATTGACAAATACCCCGCAACCTCTGAAATCGTTTGTAATGCATTATTTTAGTGAAAGATACCCCTCTACTGAACCAATCATATTACAGAATTCTTACATAAAGGTGTAATTATGTTTCTCTTAAAAAAATAGATAATTTGTTTCTGTCAAAAGATCTAAAACCTTAAATTTGAGTCATAGATAAATGAAAATTTTCTTGCAAATAAGTATAGAATCATGCTATTTAACACTTAAAATACAAGTAAGATCGTATGATAAAAAGGACAAATATGCCTAATGAGTAATCAGCCCTTTGTAGAAATGCCAAAGGAATGAATAACGGTCTTGTGGTTATCAAGGACTTCCTGCTTAGTGAGTGTGGTCGGTTTATAAGTTGGGTTACCCGCAGTGTTATCTATTCCTAATTCGTTTCTAAGACACTCGAAATAATAGTTCTTGCAGACAAAAACGGTGTTATTGGGGGGCTTTGTCAGCTGGGACATCTACATATATGTCATAGAGGCGAGTCAAGTTTTCAACAACCTTAGGATCTTTAAAGATGGATTTAGCTTTAGTGCTCATAGACCCTTGGAGGCTTTTAATTCGGATTTGTATCATTGACCTAATAGCCTTCACCCATTCTGACAGTGTGTCAGCAGGTTCCTGTTCCTTTGAAGTCCATTTTCTGGCATAGTCCTCAACAGAATCCATAAGTAATTTGAAATTATATTTCCAATTAATTGGAAAAATCACTCCATGTTCTATATTTATCCATTTCAAACCATTGTCTCAACTTCTAACTTTCATTTTAACAGCTGTCAAAATAGGTCACCAAAGTTATTGTGAGACAAGCTATTCAAGACGTGGTATCAATCAAATATGGATATTAAAAAACTCCAAAGACTTAAAGAATATTTTACGATCTCGGTCCTTTTCAGTCTGTAACAGCATCAAAACATTTGATTTCTCTACCCTCTATACCACCATTCCTCATTCACAACTGAAGGAGAAGTTGAAAGATATAATCCATCAATGCTTTCAAAATAAAAATGGCAACAACAGATACACATACCTTGTCATTGGTAGAGATAAATCATACTTTGTTAAAAACCACTCTAAATCTAACAAAAAATATACAGAGGACGAAATTGTCCTGATGATTGAATTTTTTATCAAGAACATATTTGTCCAATTTGGTTGACGTGTTTTCCAACAGACAATTAGTATTCCTATGGGTACTAATTGTGCGCCACTACTGGCCGACTTGTTCCTTTACTCATATATTTCCTTGCACAAATAGAGACGTTGCCATGACAACAAAAATGTGAAAATGTCCTGTTTCCGGATCCCACGATATCATGAAAAATTGAGAAATCATTGACATAAATAAAGTATTTATTTCGTGCCCATCGTAAGGGCTTAAATTTATTTGCGGTTTTTGATGAAATTCATATGGAAGACTTTTTTCGATAGTATCTAGTTCAAGTTCAAATTCGCGTGCAGTAACAAAGTAATAAGCATATATTGTGTTGGATCTATCTAACTTGCAACACAACCCTTTCGGTATTTCCCTTTAATGCAAATTTACAGGTCAATTTCTTGCAATTTAAAATCATTTACTTGTATAATATATATGTACCCAGTTAGGTAATTTTCTAATCGTCAATATATAGGGTGAATGTATATAAGACAAGTGTCCATGAAATCAAATATATATAAAAAGCAAGCTTAACAGCGATTTTATTGATGTTCATCATCTTAACAGCTTCTGGGAGCATTTAAACGACGAACTAGAGCTGGTAACATATTCAGAAAGAACAGTAAAGGTTAAACACTAGATTCATTTTTCTTTCTAAACTTGTTTTCGACATAAGAAATAAGTCTATTCGAATGGACTGTTTTGTAAAGTCATAATCTTCAGGTAAATATTGTCAATTGCATATTATTTTAAGGCGAGAATAAAAAGTTTTTATATTGAATGCATGCCGTGTGCAGTTTTGTTAAAAGCATTGGATTTACATTTTGTTTGTACAGATACGTTGAAGTATCGGATTCGATACTTCTTTAAATGACTGACTTCTAATAGAAATAAGAAAAAACACCAAAATATGAATGTAATAGGCTCTGAACTGTATGGAGTAACCCTTCCCTCTGCTAACAATACCCCTACCAAATCATTGCTCTACAGTACAATATTGGGCCCAAAAGTAGATGAAGACCAGAAAATCAATGGTCATTTTTATTGAACTAATGAAGTCAAAATACACGTAGCTATTCAAAATATGTTGCTGAACTGTTAGAAGTTAGATTTTCAATTCGTGGATAGATAAGGATTTATGAACTCTGTAAGTTCGTTGTTTGACTTTTTATAGCAAGTTGCGACTCTAATAATGATTTGTCCACTGTACCACGATCCTCATAATTTCTGGCCATCTTAAAAACGATTAGTTACTGAAATATTTAATAATTCAATGCATCGGCAATGATGAAGTCATCCATAAACATGAGACTGTCGTTTGAAAAAATATTCTCCCAAATCAACGACACTGATCAATATTCAACACAACCATACACGCTTCGGCAGTTGCGTAGACTTTAACTGTTTCTGAAAAAAACTTTGCTTGAATGACATTGATATAGTTCCCGAATGCATTCCAAACAACAGAGCAATGTTTTGATTTTAATCGTTAAACGTTTGATTCGATTCACTGCCTCGAAGTGTTGACATTTTGTGAGACGATAATTGTACGCAACGCGCTTTTTTGACGGTTTTAAATTTCACCGGATTAAACACTCAAGTGATCAGAACTTTATTGAACTTTTCAATTCGAGTTATCTCCCTGTGACCGCAAACCTTACCTTAAAGGACAGGTTACGATGACGATGACGATGGACGCAAAATGATACGTGTACTAATAGTTCAAATGACCCTTCGGGCCATGTAAACTAAAAGGACTAACCATATAAAATGTAATCAAGATTGCAGTCACTTCGAAATTCGTGGATAAACTGGTGTTTAATCGTTAATTTGATCGGAATGAAGAATAATAATCAGAAATGCAGATGTTAAGTGCGAGACTTATGTCTATTGAAATGATTTATTTGCCTCATCTGCTCAATTTCTAATAGAAGTGGACAGTCAATGAATTAAATTTGCTCTGCACATTCCAAAGACCCCATCACCATTGTCAAAGCCATGTTATTTATGGTAAGATGAAATGGGAAAATATAATTTATATAAGCAAAGTTAGATCGTTTTTAACATCTGTACTAAATATCAGTACTAACGAACTTTCTTATTCCAAATTCTACTGAAGTCCAAATGTATTGAGCGTTTCGACATCATTCAGATTTTATATCAGTCATTGTTATTTTGTATATTTATGTTTTATTAATAAAAACTTAAAGATAATCAAATGAGAGAAAAACCTATATTTTGCGACTTATCCTTACAATACATTACAAAATTTGCCATAAAAATTAAAGCATCTCAAGCATGTCTAGAAACAATACAAGTAGCTCATGTTCCATGCTAAAATGGAGCAATTTTCTTTCAATCTTTATAAAGTTGATATGATGTTTCACAATGAATGATTCTAATGGTTTCTTTATAACATTTTCAATGTCAGTCCTAGTATCTTCGGAACACTCCCATATAAGACCGTGGGGTGTTGCATACGGGTATATATAAAAATGAAATTATATAGTATAGGAATTAATAAGAAAACATCCTATTAAATGTAACTTTGGAGATAAGATTAGACATAACAAAATAAACACCTGAAAATTGTATGTAAATCAGTAAATTGGCCTCTCACGAATACTGTATGGCGATATTGCATAAAACCTTTATGGGAGTGTTATTTCAGAATTTTTCGTTTGGTAGAGCGACAATATCCGACCTGTAGCTATGAGAGTCTTAGCTAGTTTAACAGTTACAAGGAGCACATTCTGGCCCTCCTATATAAAGTATGTACCGTCCAGTCTAATTTTGCAGTTCTAGCAAGCGGTCACCTTGTTGGTAATCATACTGTATTGATTTTGTCTCGTGTGTTTTATACACCAGAGTGACAGGATAGATAAGGGGATGGTTTGGGTACCAATAAAACTGCTCTAAACCCACCACTGTTCAGTCGCTGTGCCACGTCGAACTATCCTGACTCTCTGTTGTGTATATGTTTGTGTTTTGTGCTCGTTAATGTGTATTTTTGTTCGGAGTTCTGGCAGTTGACTTATATGTCATTGTTGAACTTTCCTGTTATCCATTTGATTGTTTATCAAAACTAGTACAATGGACTGAAGATGCAGTCTCCTGTCATTCTGTATAAAAAAAAATCAGGTAAAACTCAAAAAACGAAAAATGCAATAACGTAATTATTTATTCTAATTCGCTGAGCTCAAACTAATATAACTTATTTATCAAATAAAACTCAAGACGTAAATATGGGAACTGTTCCTACTCGTGTAGCAGCTTTTTATTTTATTTTTTTTTAAATACGTTTGAAATAATCATATTTTCTATAGAAATGTCTTGTAATTATACTCGTCATCCATCCAACAGTCAAAGCATGGCCTTCATACATTAAAAACTACAAAACAGAAGACTTCACATTAATTCTATACATACTTTTATCGGCAATTCGTACATATTTCTTTTGATCTTTTTGCCTAATATTTTCGAGTATCACATACAGGCTGTATCACTGAAAATATTAGGCAATACATTGTGTGGCGTAATGCAGAATGATCTACTTATCTGATCGTCCAATAAAAATGAATTACGGAAATCATCGATGGCAAGTCGTCAATTCACGCAAATAGTCAATATTTTCCTTTCCCATTCACTGTCAAGAATGTGTTTCAAAATAATGTCACGCGCCAATGATTGGTCAACCGCATTACAAATTTCTTCTGCTATGAAAAATAGTCCACATTAACATTAGTTGAAAAGGAAATATTTTTCAGAAACAAAATTAATTACCGATAAACAGAATAATATGTAGTTTCGTTTTTGATACTGACTATATGATGTGGAATATCTAAACTCGCCCTTCGGGCTCGTCTAGATATTGCACATGTACTTTATCTACCATAAAAGCCGCATTGCCTACAATTACATCCAATCGTATTTTACATAACCACTGACCATGTGCGTACAGTAAACAATCACACGTGTTCATAAAAACCATAAACACTGAACACTTTGTATGTGTACCTGTACCTTTAATACATTTATTTTATCTTATTTAAATAATCATTTTACGATTCCATGCTTCTATTTCATCATTAAAATTCAAAGACAATTCAAACCTAATAGTTAGAAATTTAATCAACATGTATTTAATACTTGTACCTGCACACAAAGATCTTTTCGCGAATGCTTCATTTGAAGTTTTACTTCATTTTGAATCAGAGACAGATTAAAAAAAAAACAAATACCGTTATAAAGAATTGTTGTCTAAAGCCGATATGTTTATTTTCCAATTTGGACGAAATGAGTATTAATTTTTCAGATTGCGTTAAAATCAAGACCACTTTAACACAGTTTGAAATTTGTTTTCAAAATGCGTTAACAGTATACATCAAATTGTGTTTTTTTTTTTTCATTTTGCGTAATAAAATTTTGAAAGGGATTAAACGCCAAATTGCAGCCAAAACATAGCCTAATCAGCTCCCATTTTGTAAAAATGATTGCAAGCGTAAATTCAGCCTTCCAAGTCGGGGTTTTGTATCCGCGTTCGTTCCTACAAACAGCTGACAACACTCGTTCATACACTACGGTCACAACCTAAAAATAGTTGCTTTTATGACGTACTTATTAACGTCATGCTTTGCACACACAGGAAGTTTTATGTGTTTAGGTTCTAGTCTAAATTCTCTAGCTATTGGATCAATCCAAGGTAGCAATTTCACATCTTTTTCAACCAGCGGAAGTCCGTATAAGTTTAATTTTAATCATGCAAGTCTTTGAGACCCCTTTCGGCAACTCCGACCAGCATACAAACCCGAATACAAAGCATACCATTATAACGTTACGCCACAATGACAACCGAAAAATAGTATGCTTGGTGGGTAAATGCCAGTCTGACACTTGTCTCGACGTTGACCTCAATTTCATGGTTGAGTGACTTCGTAACATTTTCCAGATTAGATCCATTTTTCAGCAAGTTTAATTCCTATACCCACCTGACCATATTTGGTCAATAGATAGTTCTTGGTGGGTACATGTCAGTCTGACAGTAGACACCTGTCTCTGGACTTGACCTCAATATCATTCTTACGTGACCTGTGTTACATTTTTGAGATTAAGTTCATTTCTCAGCAACTGTATTACCTAGGCCCATCGTCTGTAGATAGTTCCTAGTGGATACATGCCAGTCTAACACCTGTCAGCTGAACGTGACCTAAATGACATGCTTGAGTGACTTAATATACATTTTCATGATTTACACTCTCGTGACTTTATGAACCTTGGTTGTTAATAGCGAGCGCTATAGAAGCATATGCATTTTCTACATATGGGTCATTTAGAAAAGTCTTTGTTTAATGGGGGCAGCCATATTGTGCTAGATACTAGGGCTAGAAAAGGTTTCGTTCGCCGGAAACGGAACTAAGGGCAATAAATTGCTTCAAATTATAATTTTAGAGTCGGAATCATGATACCGGAAATGAGTTTCTAGAAAGGGCTATTGCTGTGCTCGCATCATTGGCCAGGCCAACATCATGTTATACATTTTCATGATTTAGTCTATTTCTCAGCAACTATACTAGATTTGTAACTAGATCTACAGTATTTGGTTGATAGAAGTTCTTAGTACATAACCACTGTAACATCTGACACCTTACCATTGACTGACTTGTTTCACGTTTTTTGATAATATCCATTTCTCAGCAACTGCAATACACAGACCAACCATATTTGGTCTATACGTGTAGATAGTGCTTGGTGGGTACATGGCTGTCTGAAACCTTGGCTTGAATTTCAGACTGGAGTCACATTTCCATGATTAAGTGCGTTTTTCTGTAGCTGTAATACCTATATCCAAATGACCTCAATTTTAATCTTGTCCCATTTTTACAAAGAAGTCCATTTCTCAACAAATGCGTCGTATACAGCATAGTATATTTACTATATCTAATATTAGTATCTTTGGATTGTTATTTTGAAACTCCTGGGATGATGCCTCTGCTGGTGGACCCTAGGTCCCCGAGGGTATTCGCCAACCCAGTCGTCAGACTTGTCTCACATGATTATTCATTGATTTGTTACAGAAATGACCAGTATTTAGCAAAATTCAAAAATAATAGAAATACTAAGGGTTCATTCCTTTATTGCACATGGTAGATCTCCTTAGCTGAAATTCGGCTTCCTATTTCGGTATTTTTGGTTGAGTACTTCTTATTTAATATATGTCTGGTGTTTGGTCTTCCAAATGTTTCGGTTTTAATGCTGCTGATGAGAGGTAACTCCTTGAAATGCGTCGTATACAGCGTAGTATAAATTAACTATATCTAATATTAGTATCTTTGGATTGTTATTTTGAAACTCCTGGGATGATGCCTCTGCTGGTGGACCCTAGGTCCCCGAGGGTATTCGCCAACCCAGTCGGCAGACTTGTCTGACATGATTATTCATTTATTTGTTACAGAAATGACCAGTATTTAGCAAAATTCAAAAATAATAAAAATACCAAGGGTTCATTCCTTGTATTGCACATGGTAGATCTCCTTAGCTGAAATTTGGCTTCCTATTTCGGTATTTTTGGTTGAGTACTCCTTGTTTAATATAAGTTTGGTTTTTGGTCTTCCAAATGTTTCGGTTTTAATGCTGCTGATGAGAGGTAACTCCTTGAAATGCGTCGTATACAGCATAGTATAAATTTACTATATCTAATATTAGTATCTTTGGATTGTTATTTTTTTATTATAAATGTATTATATAGACCCACCATTTTTGGTCTATAGATACTTTTTGGTGGGTACATACCAATCTGCGATCTGTTAGCTCACCATGAACACAGTTTTACGCTTGAATGACATGAATGAGTTTTCAGGCAAATTATCGCCTGACCATAACAATTTTTTAACGCATTTTCCTTTCACTTGCAATAATCATTATTTTGTGTCCATGTGCATACTCAAGCGAGACTATAATAATCAGTCATGGTCTTACATGTGAGATGGGACAATTCCATCCGAGGGTTCACATTTTACAGTCAGAAACGAGGCATGCCGAGTTTCTGATGATAAAAAATGTGAACCCGAGGGTGGAATTGTCTAGTCTCACATTTTTTACCATGACTGATTATTTGTCTCACATTTATCGGCCGAATATTTAAAGAAATAAACATGGCCGCCATGACACGAAAATGCGCTCTATTAAACTAGACAACTTAGTGCAAAATAAATTACATATTTGAAAAGATCGTATGCGTTTTGGTTTTGTACGAAAGGTATACAAAACTTTAAAAAGATATCTTTTAGGTTGCGCTTCAGGGGTTTTCAAATTGAAGCGATGTTAATTTCGACGTTATCGTACCATTTGTGCGAAGATGTGTGTTTTTTTTTTTTTTTTTGGTGTTCTAGCATTGTTAAGTCACATTTTTTTGAATTTTTACGTCAAGATAGGTCATGTGATGTGAGATCCATGAATCTCACACTGGTGTCTCACACGAAATATAACTGTCCCAAACACATAGAAATGTGAGAAATTTAGTGTGTCTACTCTTGTTATAGGATCAAAATTTTATTTTTCCGGTATACTCCATCAATTATACGTTTGATCTGAACTCTTCCAAGATGGTTTTGGATGACTGTTTTAATTTTATTTAAAATTGTAGAATCAAAGAATTTTAATCTTGCTCCGGTAGCATCTTTAGTTTACGGCTTTATTTTTGTTATGGAAACAAATTCACAATTCTCATTGAGTGTCCGTACAAGGAGTCCAAAAGAATTAATGCCTCTATTACGCATAGAACATTTATTTAGTTCAGGTTTTGAATTTTGTTACAGAATAATTGTAGGCGATTTGTGGATGCTGAATAGCTTTTTGATTTTCATCTATGGATTCAAAGAAAGGACAAAAAGGGTCTTACGTGACTTGATCTCAAGCTACAGCTTTAAGCTTAATTTAAAGTTAAGTGTAATTTTAAGCTTAATTAGTATCAAGTTAATATATTTTTGTATATTAGCTTTTGAACTTTGGATTATGGCCCGGAAGATCAAAACATTGGTAAAAGAAAATACAGTGGAACCTCTGTAAACAGAACAGCTGTGGGACCGGAGAAATCGGCCGGTATTTTTGGCATCTGAAATTATTATATAACATTTTGTATATTCCATGACATAGATTTCACTATAGTAGGTGTTCCCCCAGGAACTTGTGTGTGCATTACATTTATAGTTTGTGTTCCTTCGGGGAATCTGTGTGTGCATAGACATCCCTATAGTATGTGTTTACTCAGGAACTCGTGTGTACATCACTTTTAACGGACATATACATCACTGTATTATGTTTCCTTCGGGAACTTGTAAATACATAACTATTACAGGACATAGATATTACTATAATACGTGTTTCCTCAGGGAATCTGTATGTGCAACACTATTACAGGACATAGGCATTACTATAGTCTGTGTTCACTCAGCCATTTCTCACATAACTCTGATTTCTTTTCTGGGTTTGGAATTCTAAAAAGACTTCCCATTCCCGAATCGCGTTGAACACCCTGTCGCTCTGCACGTCATTTTGAAAATGTATGCCCATGATATGCTACTTTTGATTTAAGACTTTGTGGTTTTAGGACTAAACCCACATCGATTGTGGCTCCACCTATACAAAAATGGCTGGCCTCCACAGATCGCTCATATCAAATAAATGTTTGATCCCTGATGCATACCTTATTGAATTGATCAATAAAACCACGAAAACCTTCGTATCTATATTGGTATATTAGGCCCGAGGGGTGATATAGGTCGAGGCTGATACAGCATGTGAGTAGTAGGGGTTGGGATCTTTTATCCCCCCAAAAACCCAGGGCGCCAGGGCGCTCCCAAATATGGTCATGCCCCGCCCCCTTTTCCATATATGGACATACGCCCCTCCCTCCTTTACTATATATGGACATCCGCCTCACCACCGACGTGAGTCATCAGATCATCGCGCAGTCCTTATTTGGTCAACAGATTTGCATTCAGAAAAACCCTATAATGTTTAATAAATATTTAACGAAACTAAGAAAATTAAGGTAGTTTCTGGTTGAAAATAGAGTGGTGTTGACCGACTTGAATAAATTTGATAACTGAATTTCACTCATAAAATTTAAGAGTTCTTCCGGAAAGAAACAATTGAATGAAATATTTGCTATTAACTACTTTTAAACAACCATATTGAAGCCGCATGCGAGTTTCTAAAAATAATAAATTGACGATAAAAAATTAAAAAATAAATTTTTAAACAAATATTAAAAAGTTACGATTCAAGAAGAAAACATCGTTACAAATATAATTTCTTACGGAAATCATAATTACAAACTAAACGGCTTGAAAATATTTATCTAATTTCTACACCCTTCACACTTGAAATTTTACACACTAAGCACTTGAAAATATTTATCTAATTTATTCAACATCGCTTATACAAAATTGATCGTTAAATGCCTTTTGTTTTGAAATATGTAAGTTTATGCATAAATATTAGGTTTCAATTACTTTCTTAAAACAATATACATTAAAAGTTGATATTAATATTAAAAAAAATCACCTTTCCCGAATACAAAATATAATTAAAGTTTACTTATGCACAATTCTGTTATGATGACTATCATGACAAACCTCAACTTGGGGAAAATATCGAATATATCCATTTGAAAACAAATATTCCTTTAAAATTTTATTTTTTTAAAGGCCTGAGGTATCTCACCTCAGGCCTCACATATACACATGTATTGTTTTTTCCTTTCTTTTTTCTTCAAGTGCATGAACTCTTTTTTCCATCTCCAGAACCCTCTCCCAAAGTAGGGATATGTTGGGGTCCTCCCATACTATGGTCTGGAAAAAAAAACGAAAATAGAACATGTAAAGATACATATTGATGAAAAACAGAAATAACACTTTTTTTCTTGATAGTATTTTATCCATTCACTCCATTCATTTTTTTTTAATAATACGATTACATTTAGAAAGAATTTCATACATATCAAAATAAATGAAACATTATTATTCTGTACACCGAAGCGATATTAACTATAAAATAAATAAACAAATAGATAACTTACTGGGGATGAACCCATAGAAAACTCAATGGACGAGGGTGGCTCTCTCGTCCACAATTGACGCCTTGTGTTGTTCTCAAAATTCTAAAACAAAGAAAAAACGGATTTCAATTATAATCATTATCATCATAAATACTAATATAATTATAATGAATTTAAATGAGTTAAGAAATCATCGTCATAATAATATTCATAAATATTAAACACAAATAATAATAATAATACAAATATTTAAAAAATAAATAAATAAAAATAAAATAAATACATGCTTAATACTTACATCATATCCATTTATTGGCGTTGAATTCATTTTTTTTGTCTGAAACGAAAAATAAAAAATAGTAAATCCAAATTTTATATATTACAATCATTATAAACAATACAAAGACATACATATAAAGTTGACAACACCCTGGATAAACTATTATGAATTAAAGTAAATAAGAAATAAAAAATTACACTTACAGTATAATAAGATCCTTTTGCCTTCGAGTGAAGAATAAAAATGATCCGAAAATATGAAACACAAACGAATAATTGGTGTCCAGACGAAATATAGTACTTACCATGAGAGGTACAAGACATTTCAAAACATAATTTCTTTAGAACTTCAGTATTATTTTAACTAACCGATCTCTATCGTAGAAAATATCTGTGTTTGCGTTCGTTTTACATCGGTCAAGAACATAGACTTTGGCGTCATAGACCTGATTTCTTTGTTCACTTGCAATGAGTGCGTAGGAGTGCGGCACCATGGTCAATATCAGATAAGGCAAATAATTCTAAACATATGCAATCCATATATTTTTATATAATCAATACTTTTCATGACATCTCTACAGATGTAATATGAGGTTGATTGACAATCCGAAATAAATAAGAATTTGATAAATAGGAAGCTAATTAAATCCACAGTATAATCTTTACCACAAGCGAGAGAGCATTTAATTAAAGTCAAAAGGTAGCCTTTCTACTTAAAAAAATGAAACTTTATTAATAAGTACATGAACACATTTTTCTTATTGTTTCCAGGGTAAATATTCATAATTATTCTAAACAACTTGAGTCATCCTTACTAAAATGGTGAAAAATGGTTACAAAATATTGCCAAGTTCTTTGTATCTGTGATCAAAGTTTGAAGTTGCTAAAAAGACTCACTAACTGAAATTTCCTTAGGCTCCTCTATCATGTCTATACTGTTACCGTATTATAGTCAGATGTTGTTCTGGAGTTATGTCGCCTTGTCCGTAAAAAAATCAAATGTGCACGAAAAATCACAAAATTAACAATTTCTGGGTAAATTAAAAATCGTGTAGACTTCGATGTGCTCAATATATCTTGTTAAAATTTGAAACATACTTTGTTAAGATAAGTATCTTTTAATGGTCAACTGCTAATCAATGCTAAACATATAGCTTCAACTCCTATTTTGTGTTTTAATTTAATGAAGTTTACCCTTCACTAAATGACAAACGTCAAGTAAAAAGCCTACAAAAGGTGATAACCTTTAATCAGAAAAAAAAAATCTTATCCGATAATAAATTATATCATTAACCACTTGTGAAACCATTATAAGCATATGCCAGATATTTGCTGATGAGAATAGAGCATTTATCAAAAATGATAGAGTTTCATGTCTACTTAGAAAATTGACAGTTTTAACAAATTAGATATTTTACTGGAGCTTTTTAAATCTAGCTCTTTGTAACTAATACTAAGTCTAAATGAACACCAAAATAAACAAAATAAATATATATCGGATAATATTATCAACTTTGATATACACACAGATGGTATACGTTAGAAGAGAAATAATTATTGATAATATGATTTGACCAAGACGAATGGAGTAGTCTCCCATGACTTGATGAATATGTTTATTTATATATTAGAAGTATATCTTTTATATTTGATTTGATCGACAAAATTTTAGGCACACTATCAAATACTTTTGGGTAAACTTTAAAATTCGATTAAAATGGTATGCTGTAAAATACGGAATAGTCATATTCATACGCAATTGTCGTTTGGATAGACTGTAAGAAACGTTTTTTTTTTATAGTCCAATAAACCGACACCCGGACCCAGTTCACGCCCAGACGGCAGGTCGTTTCGATGTCGAAGATGTACGGCACGTTTCCTTCACACACGTCAACTCTACCTCCACGGGATGCAACACCATTATCAGAGTGGAGCCGGTGCACTTCAAGCCAGACCCTGGGCCAACGGGGAAGCACCGTAGGAAACTGAAGAAGACGACAACAAACAAAACGCATTGATATTTTATTCATGACAAAACATGTTCATGACATGATTATATTCAACGATTTATTGATAATAGTCTTTCAATTCGTCTTCGATCTGTTTTGGGTCTCTAGCAGAGAGTTCATTGACGATGTGCTCCATGGTAAAGTTCTTGTGTCTGTCCTGGATAAATCGAACGCAATATAATCCACAGCTGTCTCCGTCCCGAGGTTGCACACGAACCTTGTTGAACATGTATTGAGGACCGTTGACTATCAAAACGTTTCTGAAGCGACGGTGATAGGTTTCGGGTGCCCGTCCAAAGGAATCGAAGGATTCGGCCGGTCCGTCTTTGGGAAAATGAAACGCTACCCAGTGAATGCCTTTTCCGTCGCAATCGTCCGTGTTGACGACAAAACTCCAAAGTCTGTTCTCAACTTTGGCTGGAAGGTCGTTGGCGCAGCACACATTGACCGGTAAGTCTTCAAGGTAACATTCCAACTCGTACCCGTAGGTTCCTTTGACGTCATTGCTCTCCTTTCTACATCGTTTGCGCGGCGGTTGACAATCTCTCTCTTGATGCTCTCTAAGTCCCCATGCGTGTACAAACACTAGTCCGCAATCTGTGCAAGCCAAGAGGTCTGATTCGTCGCGGACACTGTCTTCTTCGTCAATATCCATATCGTCTTTCGAGTCGGCGGTTTCTTCCTCCTCTCCCTTCCCCAAGATGTTGTCTCGCAGTCTCAAATGATCTGGTGTATCGGCCTTTAAGTCCACTAGAAGATAACTATGGGGACTCTTCGTCGCCTGTTCGAAGACCCTTAGTAGATAATCTCTATTCCGCGGATACATCTGTCTTCCCAATGTGGCAATAGGTTGACGATCGACTGGGTTGTTAAAGAGGACTAGGTAATGGCAGTTTCTTCTCTGAGTCGGATCTTTGCCAAAGTACAGGTTCTGATTAACGGAGACGACCGACAGGTTCCGATGATGCGATCCTTCTGTGAAGAGGTCGTTGATTCGAGGGTCCTTGATGGACATCATGTCGTCCAATACCACCATGTTTCTTTTGCGGGTGTCAAAATAATGGTCGGCGTCCAAGTCCGCGAACAAACTCCACCCTTGGTTCCACTTCCCGTCGTATTTCGTCATAGAGCGGTTGCCATCGTTTGTACAACCAGACAATTCTCTCTGGTGTGGGAGTCATCGCGCTTTGTGCTCGTCTCAGCATTTCTTTGACAAAGTACGTCTTGCCGCAGGACGAAGGTCCCGACACGATCATGGTGAAAGGATGTCGGAAGCGAAAACGATGCTCAGGCGTCGACGGTGGCGAATGTGGTGGTGGTGGCGGTGGTGGTGCTCCTCTTCCATGCATTTGACGATGATGTCTCAACATGGCGTCTCTTCTGGAAAACGGCTTGTGACAGGTAGGACACTTCATCTTTAACGATCCGTATTACTCTCTTCCTCTTATAACTTGTTGGAAGTGGAACAAACAGAACACGTGATCATCCTTACATCGACAGATATTTAACTGATCGTCTTTTAAGGTAATTTCCATCGTTTTCATGTCGCTGTTACGGACCATTACGTAGCGAGGTCGTTCAAAGACAATATCCGTTATCTCTTCGTTTCGTACGGACACAGACTGTAAGAGAGGTTGGAAGTTGTCTCTAACGTAAGACCAATCCCCAACCACATCGCTGCACACGTAAATCCTTTTCGTCGGTGATTCGAATGCAGGCACGAACGTCAACTCTAGCAAGGCACATTCCCACAATCCATCCATGGAGTAAGTCTTCGGTAGCATTATTCTGAACTGACCTCCGTTATTTTGAGGGAAGTGCTCCAGCGAATCGCTGCTATTGACAAACAGGTAAAACTCTTCCATCGTGTATGAAATGTACATCTTTTCTGTCTCCTCTTATAAACTTTTATCACACCACCACCGCCACCACCACCACCACATTAACCCATGCGTTGTAGAACTCTAGCGTATCGACACACGCGGAGTCTAGCCTCTTGTATGGATTGACATTTTCCGTTACAGTTAATGGTTCCGTTAGAAAATAACAGACAGTTTCCTCCAATCTTTCGATGTTGCCAGATCAGTCCCGAAAACGAACGAGGATCGTAGCGGACGTTTGACAAACGATAGGTCAACGCACGTAAATCGATGGAACATGACAAACTGGCTTGTGCGACGACGTTTTTCAGGTGCATTCCAATAAATCTGCTAAATCTACACACTCGTGGACTCGAAGAGCTTCGATAAAGAGTCTATAGGCAGAGTGAAGATCAATTGTCTGTTTTTAAGTCTACTCGTGTTTTGATAGACGATGTCCTCGGCAAGATCTAGGGTCAAAATACGTTGTGCTACAAAATAATTAACGACTTCCTCCGTGGGTGTTTCTTCGACTAATCTTACTAAATGACTCAGGAGCTTCTTTTGGTCACGTCTGTCCATGTGAACGGATAATGATGAAATGAAACAGGCACGTGTATACCCGCTTTCAAATAAAATTCGATCTTTTTGATTGGATGATTTTCGATCACGTTATATAGGGTTAACAACCTATCGTGACCAAATTAGGACTGCGCGATGACTCGCGTATACCAATCGGATTCTTGATGACTCATAAGACTTTGTTGACCAAATAAGGACTGCGCGATGATCTGATGACTCACGTCGGTGGCGAGGCGGATGTCCATATATAGAAAGGGGGCGGGGCATGACCATATTTGGGAGCGCCCTGGCGCCCTGGGTTTTTGGGGAGATAAAAGATCCCAACCCCTACTACTCATGTGATATAGATTTTGACATGTATTATTCAATATATCATATATTTAAACCATTCATGAAATTACTATCTGACTGATATTACATGTGCTGCCATTATCGCTGTCTTACTTTAGGAAACTGTGCGTTAAATAAATTCAAAAATTCAACAAAACAATATTTTATAAATTCAACAGTTGAATATCAAAAATACATTTAACATGTTTAAACTATTCAGAATCACTGTCAAAAATGACTCTTCGTCGCTTTGGTTGGACATTAACGCAAACATCTTCTTTCTCCTCAAGATGACTTCCATAGTTTCTTAATACATTTCCATGTATGTATGCACCTGATAAAATCTGTGGTGGCACTGGTATGTAATTTGACCGTATATCATTAGACATGGAAGATTTTGAAGCTGGCTGATTATGTATATTAATCAAATTGTCTTCATAGTTTTCAATTTCATTTAGTGTCTGTTCAACAATTTCTTGGGATGATCTTACTAATAAATCATCATCGTTATCAGGAATTTCATAAGAAGTAGTCGGTAAATTTTCTGTAACGGTAGGTTTGCTAAATTTACTCAATATAGATGACATTTCCTTTTGTTGTTGAACTGATGCCGAGCTATAGTTATTTATAGAGCTGAGACTTTTATGCCCAGAATGTTGTTGAACTAATATATTATCAATCCCAGCATGTACAAGTGTACTTATAGCGGTTTTCCGGGCACTATGATTGACTTTTCTACCTTCAATGCCAGCTTCTTTGCACATATTTTTGACAATGTTAGCAATTGTGTTTTTACCCATTGGTTGGTTGATCAACCATGATTCACTTTTGCCCTTTTTGTTGATTGCAACATAGAATTTACAATCAGGAGCTCCCATTGCTTCTGGTCTTTTTGCAGCATACAGTAAGTACAGCCCTACTGGACATCTAGAATTCCCTGCAATTTATGATTAAGACATTAAAGTAGGCTATTTATGTCTATATCAATATTTTATATATGCAAATTATTAATGAACAAAATATCCCAGCAGTTTCAGGCATGAAGTAAAATAATAAATTAAATTTACATTTGGTGACATCTGAATGTTTTGTTTTCTGTAGTTATGTTGGTTATGCTGACGCATTTGTCTTTTTGTCTTATCAGTTATTTTGTAAAAAAAAAACATATACATTGATTTGACGATATATCTAGACCTGCCTACATGTACCTAAATTTTAAAACCTCCGGGTTTTTTTATTGTATTTCCTAAAAATTGGCCGTAAAATCTTTGCGCTTTTGAACATTGTTTCTATGGAATGAATCACAACCCATAGTGATAGTGCATTATTTTCAGTCAAAATTTATACAAACTACGGAGAAACCGTAGAGGTAAACACCTCTAATAAATCATACCTCGGTCTTCAAACATTTTTGGCAGAAATGCTCTTGCATCATTGCTGACACCAGTTCTTGTCTTTGTAGCCCTCTCAGTACACTCTAAAAACCGCTCTCCTGAAGATGTGGTTTTTAACTCAATGTCACCCCATCTCAGATCTTCATGCTCCTTCCTAGACCTCATACCGATGTACATACTGTTATTGAGGTACATGGTATTACTCAGGGATATTGCATTAGCTGAAAAAAATAAGCAATAAATATCATGACTGATGACATATGCATTTTATGCGTAAATATTTGCTTCTCACCAGATTATTTATTATTCCAGAAACTGCTACTATTACTAAGAATAAGAATAATTTATTTTCTTAAAGGCCCTTGAGGGCATGTAAATTACACCAGTACATACATGTATAGATTCACAAAACTGATTACTGGGTACTGCTAATTTATACTGTATCCCTGAAAATTGTTCATTGTATAGTGTACAGAGAAATCATATGCATTTTTTTCTTTTGCCAAAACGGCAAATGTTGTCAGGAATGGAATAAAGTATTTATTTTAATATGTTTTAATTTCATTCAAACACAATTTAAGAACAGTAAACCTACCTCCACCAAGCAAGTTTTTCTCATATAACATGGTTAATTCCTCTGGGGAGAATGGTTCTGCCTTATTGGGATAATTTCCTTTCCCGTGTGAACATAAAAGTTTATGCTTGGAGTTCAGGACGTCCCTTGAATGTCGAAATTCCTTGTCTTCTACAATATTAAATGTGGAATGTTTGTCACTGAGGTAGCGGTTGATGCTACCATGTATCATATGTATGGTTTTCAAAGTCCCTGGTTCACAGTCCTCCCCATTTAATTTCTGAGCTGTCATGAAGAAACGTGCAAGATACAAGTCCAGTTCTTGAGCGGGGATGGATTCAATTTCACGATGTTCATTTCGATTTGTCTGCAGAAACTGTTTAAATTTGTGTACATCAGAATTTGTTTTTCTGGTCGTATTTTTGTTCCGCATACTAGCGACAAAATGATCCGTATCTCCAATGTTTACATAGTGAGACTCTTCCGTAGTAATGTCTCGATCCCTAATACGATCCTCTAATCTCAAAATGTCTTCTGCCAGTTGATTCATTGTCCTTTCCCCCATTGCAACTATGCCGGGCTTCTATCAATCATGGACGACATTGTCGTCTTCAGAAACGGACAGGATAAAACAGTCCGAGGCGCTCCGAAAAAATAAAAACAGTATTCCGAGTAGGGGTGCGATATAGGGTGTGCGATATAGGTTTAGGGGTGCGATATAGGGTATGTGATATAGGGTATGCGATATAGGCAAGTGACAAACATTGATAATACATATACAAAACAATAGTATATTACTCTAAATATATGATATATAATAAGGTACACACTTACACCCCGAGGTAACGAGTACTATAGTAATATCTATGTACTTTTATAATTGTAAACATGGTTATTCCCTGAGGAAATGCGTATTATAACTATTTCTATGGTAGACATACACGTATAAGGTATAAGGGCACCGGAAAGGGGGGGGATCTGCAGGTTACATAGCTGGGCTTCCGTTAAACATGAAACAAAAGACAATTACGCTCAAAATGATAATAAAATAGCCCTGATTGATTTTTCTTATCGTAATGAAATAATAATTATGGGATATATTTGGTGATTTTTAATACTCCCATATTTGCATTTAATCTGACATCCCAATAACATGAATAAAACATCTGTATTTATTACAATTTTATTTTGGAATCAAAATTTTGTTGCATCCTGTAATCAAGTTGTTTCGTTATTTTTTTATATGTTTTCTGCAAATAAAAACAGAAACTCAAGAAATATAAATGAATTAATTAATTGCTGTTAGTATTTTTTTTAATTTACTATAATTGATCATGGTTAATTTGCCCATAATGTTCTAAAATTAAAAACAGACAAGACTTTCGTTTAGAAATTTTAATTTTAATTCCGTTTTAAGTAGGGTGCACTCATTTATATTTATTTTACAAAAATTAGGCAAAGATAAACATATTTCGGATACTATCTTCTTCATGACTATATTTAGTGTTTCTTCCTTCTTAAAAAAGCAATTACAACCATATTAACAATATTTATTGTGATTGTTATTGAAATAATAACTGTTAATTTCCGAAATATTTTCATTAGATGTAGTCAGATGTCATTAGATTTTGGGAATAAAAAATTAAGCTTCGGAAACAGCAGAAAATTTCATAAATTTGAAATAAACCAATATAAAATTCCTAGAAATTCAATTAAAACAATTATAAATGTTAAATTTCCACATAGTAGTCCTGTGCGCCTGCTAGTATAGATTCCAGTGGCGTAGCTACTTATGTTTTGAAGTGGAAGCACAACTTAGAAGAGATCGGGTAGTTCACTCTAAAACTTTGGCCGGAAGAATATGTACATGAGAAAAAAAGTATCCATATTAAAAACTGTACCAGTAAAGCATTATAATGTAGCTATATATAACAGGATGCCTTTATCTATACATAACAAGGCTAAATTCACTTAATTAAGTCACAACTGTTTCAGTAAAAATGCAAGGTTCATACAAACTTTTCAATAGAATATCTATTATCAAGTTTCAGTTTCTTTGGCAACAGACGAGTTAACGAAAGCGCCGAGTTTCTGACAATAAGACATGCCCGATTTTTAGCAACTTACCTGAAGTTTTTGGTTCTTTATTCAAAAGAAAAAATAATATAACTTGTGGAGTGGCCAAGTTAAATGTAAATATGAACAACAAATGAATAAAAGGCAGCCACATATAAAAGATAAAAACAAAAACAAAATACATATAAAATCTAAATTAAAAAAAACAATGAAGATGCCCAAATTTTCGACCTTACGGCCTTCGTCAGGGGCGAAAGAGACAAAGAATGAAAAAAACATCCGTCCAGCTCGGACGAGAAGAGCCAACTTACCTTTGAAACCCCATACACCTTGATCCTGATCTTTATGGATCATAATATAGACTGTGTCTTTACATTCATTCCAAACGGCCGGACAGTTCCAAGAAAATTGAAAATCCTCTTTTCAAGGAACTGCCGCTGTTTTTCACCTAAGCAAGTTTCTAAAAGGACAGTAACTTGCATGTCTAGTGTGCTGTGGTCTTAAATTTATTCAAAAGCACTGTTAAAGTGAGTAGCGCACTCTATCGTGTCTATAAAATCTATGAAAATATTTCCCAAAAATTTGTGTTTTTGAGTAACACAAGGGTATGAGTAGCGGTTCATGTCAGAATAATGATACTACTATAAGGATACTTTTCTATGGCAAGCCGTTTTTCTATTTATTCTAACTTCAAGATATCTAATAAACTTTATAAGATATCTCATATACTTTATAAGATATCTTATATAATTTTCTTATAAATCATATGAGATATTTTATAAGATATTCTCTAAAGTTTATAAGATATCTTATAAAGTATATAATATATCTCATAAAGAATATAAAATATCTCATAAAGTTTATAAGATATCTTATCAAGTTTATAAGATATCGCATATAATTTATAGATATCTCTTATAATTTTCTTTATAAGATATCTTATAAATTATATGAGATATCTGCATATTGTGTTTGACAATACTGTATAGAAATAAAATGCATAAATTGAAAAACAAAAGACGAATTTATGTCACAAGCTTAAATTGATAGTTTTGTTCTAAATGTAGCCCCCGTGGGCCCCAATTTTAGAAAACCAAAATTCTAAAACCTTATTGCGCATCTGCATATGGTGCATAACAATACTGTATAGAAATAAAATGCATAAATTAGATAATGGAAGACGAGTTTAGGTCTCATGCTTAAATTTCAAATTTTCAGAGTTCAAGCCATGTGGGCCCCTTGTTTAGAAAATCAAAATTATAAAACCTTATTTCGCATCTACAGGTCGTATGCAACCATTCTATATAGAATTTAATTCCTAGACTTAAAAGTGAAGGAGGAGTTGGTGTCACAAGAAAGTGTGACGGACCGACAGATATGCAGACAGACAGACAGACGGACGGACGGACGAAGAAAATCGCAATATCCCCGAACTTTCTTCGAAAGTGCGGGATAATTAAAACTAGAAAATAAAATATGTAATATCGGATTGACAGTTTTTCGAAATTCTGCCCCTGTAGGTCCCCAATTTTAGAAAATACAAATTCTGAAAACCTTATTGCGCATCTGCATATTGTGCATGACAATACTATTTAGAAATAAAATACATAAATTAAAAAATGAAAGACGAGTTTAGGTCACAAGCTTTAATTCTAATTTTTCGATGTTCAACCCATGTGAGCCCCTTGTTTATAAAATCAAAATTCTAAAACCTTATCGCGCATCTAGAGTTGGTAAGCTATCATTCTATATAGAAATTAAATTCCTAAACCCAAAAATGAAGGAGGAGTTGATGTCACAAGAAAGTGTCACAAACGGATGGATGGACGGACGGAGATAATTGCTATACATGTATCCTCGAACATTCTTCGAAACTACGGGGATAATAAGTATACCTTCTTTCACCGTTCTTTTAAAAAAAAAAGATTTATGAATAATTTTAGATTGTCTTTTAATTTATCATGGGAATTGGAAGTGAAACGTGAAGAAAAGTCAAAGGTTTGAATGCTCATATAAGAAAGAAAGTCCTTGTATTTTAAACATCGCAATAAATATTTTGAGTTGTTCAGAATCCACATCTGTTCACACCGATTGTGGAGTACACATTGTCACAGTACTTTAGAGGTCCTTCCTTAACTGCTGTTAGAATAGATCTCAAGATTTTAGAAAGAGGCGGACTCAGCGATATACTGTTGTTTGTAAGGAGACTTATGCAATTTAGGTATCCAATTATTGGAATTGAAGGAAGATCATCATTGTCGTCGTTGTCGGTAATGTCAAAAGAAGACAAAACCGACTTGTGATTAGGCAGTATCTCCTCTTTAGGTATAGTTGTGAGGGTATATGTGAGTCGAGTTACGCTTCCATTGGGCAATTTGTTCGTCGTCGTATATCCTTTCATCTCAAATGTCTCCAATGCCAATGGATTTTAAACAGACATAAATTTATAGTGAACAAAATTATATATAGATTAAATGAGTAAATACACAAACAAAAAAGAAATGTATGTTTTTTTATAATGTTCTCCTGGCTATAACCTCAACAAAAATAAACTGCAATGTGAAAAATGTGAAGATGGCTGGTATGGTATAAGATGTGCAGATATATGCGACTGCAATATGGACCAAAGGTATATCTTTTAAATTAAAACAGGGATAACAAAATGGTGTTGTGATAGATAAGTGTCAACTCTTTTTTTATAAATTATTAATACATACTGTATATCTAACCACAGCAGTGAAGATATCTCTTTTTGATAGACTCAAGTTCCCGAGACCGAATCACCAGCTCAAATGCTAATATTTCGATACTAGTCAGAAATGTTTGATGTTATAAACATTTGATAAAAGTGTTTTAAAATTATTTAATACTAAGGAATATTGTCCCCATGACATTGCTCTGACCTTAGATAATGTGTGCCTTTAATCATTTTTGTAATGTTCAATAACATTTTGGAACATTGTTTCTGCTTTCCACATTGATGTGAAGTCTTTAACTTCGCTGGTGAGTCAAGATGTGCACATACAGTTCATCTAAAATCATATCTTAGAATGTAATCCAGGCATATGTTGATCAAAAAAATTGTCTATATTTTACCTAATACTAAATGTAGAAGAAGATAGTTAACATTTTAGAGTTGAAGCTCTGTTTTACCTATAATGAATAAATAAATTCAGAAGATAGAACACATTTAATCAGCTCCATCGATTGAGGAAAAACTACCTTATTGTATTTCACATTTATGCAATTTACAAAGGCTTCTCAAAACAGGGTTTTATAACGGATCGATTCTCATCATTGCGGAAAGTTACGATATTTTGGTGCATTATATGTATGAAATATAGCATGTATGTATAAAAATTGCTGGGTGCAAATTTTGAATAATTATCATATTTATGTAAAATCGTGCCTGGCCATACTTTTATTGCTAGTAGTCAATTTAAATGAAATAAGTATAGACATATATTAATCGTATATATGTTTACAATAATATTTAACATGAATTATTTTTATATTTGTAATATAAAGAATCGACCTTTTAGTTCAGTTTGGTATATTAATTAGGTAAAATATAATATATAAAACTGTTAAAGCTTTCTATAGCTTTTTAGATATTTAGTGATAAACGATGACGAGCCAGTGTTCAACCCGTTGAAAGTTTTTGAGTTTCAAACAGGCTGGCAAGTGTTCAAAATGTGTTGTCCATATAAACACTTTCATTGCCAGTAATTTGAATAGCTAGCTATCGCCGCCAACATTTTGTCGGACTCGCCTCTCTTTAGCCAGACGAATATACTGTATGTATCCTATGAACACTTCTTTCATTTCTCAGATATTATATTAAAGTCGGTGACAATATCTTAAATAAGAAAATTTAATTTGTCTTTTTTCCTGATTTTTAAAACATTTTTGGTCTCAACTTAGGGTTAAATATTTGTATACTCTTCAAAAAAAGAAACGCATAGACAAAATATGTATGATTGAGATTTAATTTTTCTCTCTGTTTATGTCTATTTTAAGCAAAGGTGTTTTATGAGGCAATAACTCAATGCTAAATGATTTCAAATCAAGTGCAAAAAATTTGTTACTACTGATTATGGCGTCATTTCACGAAATTTTCGAAAAATAACGAAATTGACAAAAATCACCCAAAATATGAAAAAGAAAACTTTATTAATGGCCTTTATTATGTTCACCATAATTCGTAAACTTAAAAAAACAACGGAAATGAACCTATTTCTATGATAATCTGGACCATTTGCCCTTCAATTGTCCGTTCGAAAAAACACGAAATCGGTGTTTCTTTCTGTAAACTTTCCAGAAAAAGAAAATTTTAACTTTATACAGCTGGGTAAGTTGTTCCATATCTATTCTTTCAAATGAGACTGTTGGTTTTAATGTTTCGACGTTCACGTCAGTGAACAGGGACAAATAAGGGTAAAATTGAAAATGTCCCCTCTCGGGCCTCAACTTTGATAAAAATTGTTCAAAGTTTGATTTTTCGATAGATGAAGTTTTAAATTACCCCAAATAATCACACGAAGAGGGGATGGGTGCATTCCAGCGTAGATGTATAATATCAAAAGTTAATGCACCAAGTTTACTGGTTAGCCGGTATAATGAACATTAATTTTCTATTGAATTGAATTGGGCAATTTCCGTTTGTTTGAAAGTGTTTGTTTTTGAAGCAAATTCTCTGTTGGTAATTGTTTTTTATTGATTTTTTAGACCGAACCATATTGATATGCATCATGATCTATCTACCAACCACAATTTGAATGATGGTTATCAATGCTGAGGCCCGAAAGGGGAGATTTTCAATTTTACAGTTATTTGGCCCTGTTCACTGACGTAAACGTCGGAACATCAAAACCAATAACCTCATTTAAAAGAGCAGATACGGAACAACTCACCCAGCTGTATAAAGTTAAAAATTTCTTTTTCTGGGAAGTTTCCAGAAAGAAACACCGATTTCGTATTTTTTCGAACGGACAATTGAAGGGCAAATGGTCCAGATTATCATGGAAATTGGTTCATTTCCGTTGTTGTTTTAAGTTTACGAATTATGGTGAACATAATCAAGGCCATTAATAAAGTTTTCTTTTTCATATTTTGGGTGATTTTTATCAATTTCGTTATTTTCGAAAATTTCGTGAAATGACGCCATAATCAGTAGTAACAAATTTTTTGCACTTGATTTGAAATCATTTAGCATTGAGCTATTGCCTCATAAAACACCTTTGCTTAAAATAGACATAAACAGAGAAAAATTAAATCTCAATCATACATATTTTGTCTATGCGTTTCTTTTTTTGAAGAGTATATATAGAGAAACCCCATACTCACATCATTGGCAAAATGGACGTTATCGTATTTACAACTTTCATACGCAGATTTCGGTACGTCATTGGTCTCTCCTGATAGGTTGGAATCAGTAAAATGAAAAATTAAAATCCAAATTTAAGAGAAAAAACCATCCAGCATCTTTTCATGACAACATTAATTCTGTTTGGTCTCTTAGTTATTGACGACTTGAAGACACATAACGATAATCATTTACAAGCATAATTGGTTTAATATTTACAGGTAGGAAATAAACTTTGAATCTACAATTAACAACTGGTTCACTTATTAGTTCCAGAAATCCTGAAGTATCTTGTGTTCAATGTTTTTCAAAATGTTCATGTAAAGCAAACTATTTAAATAACAAGTGCAAAGGTAAGAAAAATGGTGGTGTGCAATAGTTAGTGCAATTCTTCATCCTGTAATAAAAATACTTCTTACAAATTTTAGTACGTATTGCCATGGAACTCAGGTGTTTTTACTGTCATCCACTAATATTAGGACGAAATCATTTAATTTTTATAGGGAGGGGGAGGGTTGGGGGTAAGTAAGTGGTCTTCAATCCTGCCTCTTTTTTCGGCAGGCGAGATATATTTTGGTATGTGGTTCTTCCTCATACCGGATTTGACATGGGCAGCATGGCGGGTGTCTTGCAGGAAGCAGAGACTGTTTACTCTTCTGGAGCACCCCCGGTTTTGTGGTGGGGTCCATGTTGTTCATATGTTTTTAGTTTTTAATTGTAGTGCATGTATTGTTTTGATCTTGTCTTCGTTGTTCTCCGGAGTTTGTTAGTTGTTACGATTTTTCTCTCCTTCGAATATCCCTTTGTTATTTCTTGACTTTACTTAGTCCAGCCTTTTTATCAAATTTTGGAGACTGCCTTTTCAAATTTCTTCCTTGAATTCCCATTTAAAAATATTAAAAAAAAACAAATGTTTGGCATGACTCTATTTTAGATATTTGACAGTTTTATCTTCAGTTCTTATGTATTTTGTAGATTATAGATATATATTGGTTAAATGCAATTATATTTCTCTCATTCACATTTTTGGCATAAATTTGAACACATTTTGCAGGAATAAGGTTTGAATCCACTAGCTAGGATTTAAGCTTAGGTCCTGACAAAAGTGTCAAGACATTAAACTTAACGCCAAAAATTTAATTAAGAAATAAAAATACATTTATTCAATATTAAACTTTGTACATAATTACACGAAAAGAACTATTTATAACGGTCTGCAAAGCTTTTAAGGAATCTAGCGTTATTTTGACTAAAGGCGCGAAGTATACTCTAGTCAGTTTTCATCAATTTTCAAAACTTCGTGCAAAATGAAATTTTCCTATGTCTGAACATTTAAGAGTTATGTTGTAAAATTATTCCTTAATATAGCTTTATCCCGTTAAGTTTGAAATGTTATGAAAGTCACGAATTGTGTAGTTTAATTCATTAAACAAAAAGAGAATTTGAAAACGATAACATTTTAGACGTAATTCAATGTACCGTCTACGTCAATATGAGAGGGGAAGAGCCATTGAGATGTTGCAAACAGGAATGTCACAAACTGCAGGTGCCAATCAATATAATATCTCCAGAATAGCAATTTATAGACATTTGATTCCTCGAAGGGACACAGACACAACATCAGACCGCCCGCGTTCCGAAAGACCTCGGGCAATGACGTTACATTAGGACAGGCAACTTCATATTATTCACCTCAGCAATCGCTTCCTGATTGCAGTAGCTACCGCCAAGTGATTACCGGAATAGTCGACAATAGCATTTCAGACCAAATTGTAAAAAAACTCAATATTGCCTTCTCGCACCTCGTCCATTGAAGAGACCTATACTGAAACGACGTCACCGACTTCCACGATGTCAAGTTGCCCAGTTGACAATGGATTTTTTTTTTTAATTTCGTTCATTGTTTCCAAATAATGTTGTTATCTGTTATATGACATGAAATAGACCGATACCGCTGCTGATGAGCCCAAAGCCACGGAGAATATCACCATCTCAGTTGATAGTATTTCAACACTAGCTGGAAATTAATACTTTAAATTTACAGTAACAAAATATTAAAGTTTGTGAAAAGTATAGGAGTAGCTCCCTCATGCACGACTCTGTCCTTAATTGATTTTAGATTTACTCATTTGGTGATTTAGATATTTTGTTTTAGTTTGTTATAATAATGCAGCTTCTTGGGTTGTTGTTTTGGTTTTCATTATTTAATGCCTTGAGAACAAACTGGCGAGTCGAAAATGGAAGAAATGTGCAAATTTTGTGCAGCACAACTGCAAAATGTTCAGGCAATAACCTACTTTCTGTGCATTGCCCATGATTTAAGCTTAATGTTGCATTATACTCCATGCCTCTAATACATACACGTACGCACCCCGTCCAACCACAACAGAGAGATCATCAGCTCAGATGGTATTAATTCGTTATCAGTGGGAAATTTATATTTAAAATGTACTGTTTCAAAAGTGGTTACAAAGGTGTCTTCTAGCTATTCCAACATTTTAAAATTTAGTCCAACAGGCAAAGAACAATAGATGTTGTTTTAATTGTATATGTTGTTTAAGTAATTACCGACTAATAAATTTACTGAAAAAAATTACCTGAGAAATGAGAGTAGAATGGTATACACTAATAATGATTATTCTTGGTTCAATTCAATTTTATAAAAATAAATTTCTGTCAATTTACAGGAACAACTTTAATAAGATCATGCCAAATTAATTACTTTTTCTTAGGATTTTTTTGTGAAAATGACAGGTGCGAGCGAGCGATGTATTTAAAAAAAAATCCAGAAAAAAATTTTCACAGGCGAAAGAATTTTGTATATGGGAGCGATAATTTAAAAAAAATTAAAGCAGATTATCTCAAGCGAGCGACTATTTTTCTTGGCATTTTCAGCTTTTAATCAAACCTATACTACAATTAAATGCAATCAGCAACATGTTGGTCTAAAACTTTATCGGTACCAAAGTGTTTATTTGATGTTCAATCTTTTTTTTTTATTTTGTTAATAATCTGTATATGTTATATGTTACAGTACAAATTTGAATCCAGTAGGATCCAGGATCCTACTAATACAAATTTGAAATCTGATTTGTACTGGTTTAAATTCAGTACAAATTCGAATTCGAATTTCTACTAGGACAAATTGAGATATCCTGATTTGTACAAAAAGGATCCTGGATCCTACAGACTTTTAAAAAATACAAAGATATAGTATTAAATAGAATAGCAAAATCTCTAAATACCATGGTAAGTGTTATTAAAATGAATTAAAAATCCTTCCTCTGTTTTCAATGTCTTTTCATTAATGATTCCTAAATTATTTTTATATCTCAGTAAAATTTAATTCAATTTTCCAATTATAGTCAGTTTCTCTATCTGTACAAAAACCAAAGTATACTGTTTAACTTCTCAATCGTTTGAATACAGTTTATTTAACATGAAAAAAACACAAAGTAAATGTAATACTATGCGATGTTTTTGTCCAAAATTACTTGTTCTACCAAATGTCACAGACAAAATGTTAGGAAATGTTGCAATAAATAAAAAACGTTTTCAGAATCATATAGAAAAATGTCACAATATGTCACTTTATTGTTTTAGCATGCCAGAATGTAGTGTTTGAATAAATATTTTACACAACATATTTATTTTTTTTATTTTGAAAACTAATTGTTTTAATGTCAGTAATATCCAGAATCATATGAACTAAAATTTCTTATTACAAATCTCGTATTTCGAACTTTGAATATGGAATCTCGAATTTCGTATTTCGAATTTCATATGATTCTTCTGAGCTTTCGTATAATACACAACATCTACAAGTACCAAGTTACTTTCAAACGTGGTGACATACATTACATGTTACTGGCAGTGTTTTAATTTACTCGTAGCTTTTGTACATGTTATTAGAGGTAACCGGTGAGATCACGAATCACGTACGAATCACGAACGTATCACCTACTTTGCCGTATGACACGAAGCGGGATCATTAATTTCAAGTTAGGATGCCTAAGTGTTCATGATTATCTCGCTTTGATTATAAGTGCATTTTTTATTGATTGATACGCGTACTGTCTGTTTTATTCTTTTTATTTTGTATTTCGTCGTCAGTCACGGAGAATTTTCTGGTGGGAGTTGGGGGGGGGGGCTTATATTTTTTAGAAAAAAATATTTTGATTCTGATTTTGGTAAAAAAATAAGTCTGGCCAGCACCTAGAGTAGGGAACGACCGTTTGATTTGTAGGGGGGCTGAAATAAAAGAGGCAGGACAGGCCATAAGGAAATCATAAAAAAATAAAAAGATAGGCTCTCTTATTTTTCATAAATTATGTACTTATTATATATAAATATTTTGATTCTGATTATATATATATATATATATATATATATATTATAAGTACGTCTGAACAAGTGACAACTCTACGATAGATTGATACATTGGATCACCAGTGAAGGCGATACATGGCTGAAAACACATATTATATACATAATTACTCTAAATAACGGCACAACAATGTTAGATGTCCGGCGATCTAGACCACACGACCACCTAGGCTCGACAAAAATCAAGCTTTCGGTTGTCGTGTGTTACCTATATTTTAAATCGAAGCTAAGCGCCGAAGAAAAAAGGCAGCACCCATATTTTTTTCAAAATAAAAAAGCAGGATAGAAAATTCAACCTAGACAACCCCCACCTTGATTTTCTACATTGAACATATAGCTGGCTTCCACGTGTAGCAGTCGAAATTTTTTTTCTAAAATAAATAATCTGACTGACCAAATCTGCCAGGCCGGCCCCCTCAGAATCAAATGGTTGCCTCCTTATACCCTCCTCAAAGATAGATGACCGATACCCGCTATAACTGCGATATAAAATAATATATAGGAAAAAGACGGGGAAAAAATGGGGGTGGGTGTCAAATTATTTTTATTTTTTTATTATTTGTTGCAAATGTCTGGTAAGTCCCTTGCAAGAAATTTGCAACAAATAATAAAAAAAATCATTTGTCCCGGACCGACCATTTAACATGAAGAGGGGGCGGGGGCATGTTTCTTTCGGAAATCATATATTTGATTCTGAATTTTGAGAAAACAATTAATCTGGCCAGGTAAGGAAGAAAAAAATCTTATCTTGGTTAATAACCACAAAAAATAATGTTAAATTTGAAAAAAATAATTTGTCGCGCCGCATAAAAAAACATTCAAGTTAAATGGTCGGTCCCTACTAGTTTAAATGTTTATTTTTGAACAAATATATATTCAATATCTTCTATATGTTTTTCTATCAAACACATGCACAGTGGTATCTAAAAGAATGTCCCCATGATTAAATCATGCTATCATTCCACGTGACTATGAAAAGTGAAGAATGTGATCACCACAGGTATACATTTATACGTACTGTTTCGTTTTAATCCGTACATAGGCACTTCCGGTACATAAGTTAAAAATACATAGTCTTATATATCCATCCTTATACTTGAAAGCTCGTATTTTATCATTGTTTTCTAATAAAGGAAACTTTGTGAGGTGTCAAGGGGTATTTTAGTCGATTATTCGATTTTAATGAGCTTTACCCAATATGAAAATCACTGCTCCCAATACGTTCGTTCGTCATTATTCGTCGGTTCGTGATCTCACCGGTTACCTCTATTAAAACAATAATAACATCTTACCAACCAGACACAATGTAACTTACGAGTAGACGAGATCGTGCAACGTACGAAGGCCACTGCACAGATGTACACCGATTTCAACCATATACCAAGAAGAGCTGGTGAAACTACGAAACCTTAAGTGGAACAACGATACACATGAACTGGTCCCAAACATACCGACTTTCTAGTCCTATAAAGGAAGCCCATATAATGGGAGACACAAACTGCTACCACCACTACCAAACTCAGTAGCTTCTATTGTTACTGACGACGGGTGGACCCAAACCATTACTGACCAACGATTTCTACCCGCAGACGAGGGACCCAGCACAATAAATCATCTGAAAGGTTGGCACTATAGCTGACGAAACATCCCAACAGTTTCAATTTTATTAAATTGCTGCATGTAACAATTTATTATATATTTTCAGACTTTATTGTACACGCATGTTAAGATTATTGTATATTCCTTAATTTTGCTTCCAATGTGTAATTTGTTTTATACTTTTGAGTTTGCTACTGATATTTCTTAAAGTGTGTTTAATTCATGAAAATGTGTTCAATTTTAGTGTTATCCTATATGTATTACGTATTTGTCTTTCATTGAAATTTTTGGTGCTAATAAATCGTTGCATTAAGATTTGTAAAATAAATATTTATGATAGATTTAAAAAAGATACTTTATAAAAAATATGTAAATTTTCTGTAAGTTTATCATTTATACCTGGATTGACGAATGTGGTCTGGGTATGTAGATTTATTCATTTCCGTCCATCAGATTTGAAAGTGTTTAAGTTTTGGTCGATTTCTCAGAAACGTATTGAGATATACAAATGATATTACCTTACTTCATTCACCCGCTATAGTACAACAAAAATCAGCAACATTTGAGTCTTCACCACGTCAATTTTATGCTTAAGTCACATAAGTAATTTTTTTTATTTATGTGTATTTTTAAAGTGCTTATGGTAATACATAAACTCCAATACAAACCTATATAGACTAGTGTAAAACAACTACTAGTAAGTAACCCTTAAGTCATTAAGACCTACATTTTCTGTTTCAGTGACTTTGGTTTAATTTTTGCATTTAAGTCAATTTCTCGAAAATCTATGATGATACGTATACGGTTATGATATTTTACAACTACAAGCGTCTTTTTTTAGTTTAAACACAGATTAGCATCATATATGAGACATAGCCTTTATGCTTTGTGACTCCATTGAATTTAAGCCTCAGTTACCGTGAATTCAGTATTTTACTAAGTATCAAACTTTCAGATAGCTAAAATATTCATCAAAATGATTTCCTGCCATAGATAATAGATGAGAATGACGGGACATCCGTGTCTAGCAAACACAATATCTGGTTTCATATTCTTTTACTTTAACGTATTTTTGGCCATTTGAAATCGTGGATAAATTTATAAAAACTTTCTGTCTACAGTGTATATTTTACATTTAGCGCAGCAGATACATGATATTTCAGTTTTAAAGGTATAATCAGCTACTGTCATTTAGGACTGCAGTTACCGAGTGTTCTGGCTTGTTCGTCATAAATATACATGTATTGACGATCACTAGCCTGTCAAAACAAAGAATATTCGTCAAACGTTTATCTAAAAGTCTGGAGATGAAATGTTATCTTTGAGAATTAAAAATAATGTTTTCATCAGCTCATTTATAACGTAAATGTGCATGTACTACATGTATATTCAGTTATTTTTCTCTGATGACAGATCAGAGAATAGTAAGTAAAGTTTAAACTAATATGAAATTGGAGCATCTTAGTTTAATGCTAAGCTCATTACAAAGGATTTGGAAACATCAAAATTGAAATCGAATGATGTTTACATGGTACATGGTACATATATATTTAAATGAGGGAAATAGGATCAGGTCTTATAAATTTAAAGCTAAATTCGTGTAACAAATTCATAAAGGTTTTAACTAATTCAGCATGTTGAGTACAGCCATTTAAAGTCATTTCATGGGAACACATTTAAATAGTGGGAAAGACCTAAAAGGGTCTACTCAGATGTACGATTTAAAAGGACAGAAAATAATAAAACATAAAAAAAGGACTGAATATAGCATGCAAATTCAAGAAAAATGGTAAAAACAAACTTTCGGAATGCGCATAACCATGTATAAATTAAACCTGAATATACAAGTCGCACAAAAATATCCCATCCTTTCTGGTATGTTGGAAGAAACACAGCGGACTAACTGTTCCCAGTAAGAACATGTCCATTTGTACCTCAGAAATAACAAGATATAAATACACAAAGGAATACAAAAAAATAAAAAGACTTAAAATGTCAAATATAAGATCCAGCTGTTCATAATTGATTGCACTTTTTATTAGAATGTTCATTTGAAAAAAAATGTTGTGATTGCTTTAAAACACGTAACACAATGTCATTAGTTGAATATTTTGTTCGTATAGTTAAAATTTGAAGCACAAAATAAATGTTACCCATTATAGCGAGCGTCAATATAATTTTGAATTAAGAAAATTCGAAATTATTTTAAGCTGCAGGAAAACAAATCAATATAAGATAAGTTACTTCAGCTTCAGACTTAGCTTTATACTTGTATATAGACAACAAAGGGCGAATGAAATCAAAACTTTATGACAAACGTTGTGATTTTAACTTTCATAACTTCCCTTTTCTAGTAGTAGTATCATAACAACGTCTCCAGTTTATGGGGTTTACATTTTACAGTTCATGTAATTTGTTACATACAGATCCGTTTTTGATGTAAAAAAATGCGAGAAAACAACTTTAGTCTTAAAAATGTACAAATACGCCATAACATACTGTTAAAGTTTTCAAACTCAAAACATTTTCTCACCTATCTGTCGCTTATCGATGAGGTGGGTTTAAAGAAGATGTTTCTCTCCAAAACACCGTAAAATTATACTAAATAATGTATAATAACGCGATGAAATTCTTAGGATTCCAACTATACGCAAACCACATGCCCAGATCGAACACACAAATCATGCATTTAACAGGTACACAAACTTTTTTGGTGCATAGAACGTTCAACCATCTGTGCCAAAAATTTGTCTGACGACTGGGTTGGCGAATACCCTAGGGGACCTAGAATCCACCATACAGAGGCATCGTCCCAGGAGTTTCAAAATAACAATTCAAAGATACTAATTTAAACAAGAATTATTCATAACCAAAGATACCGAAATAGAAAGCCAAATTTCAACTACGGAGATCTACCAAGGAATGAACCCTTAGTAATTCTATTGATTTTTCTAGATACTGGTAATTTCTATAACAAATCAATGGATAATCATGTCAGACAAGTCTGACGACTGAGTTGGCGAATACCCTCGGGACCTAGGATCTACCATGCAGAGGTATCGTCTCAGGAGTTTCAAAATAACAATCCAAAGATACTAATATTAGATATAGTAAATTTATACTATGCTGTATACGACGCATTTCAAGGAGTTACCTCTCACCAGCAGGATTAAAACCGAAACATTTGGAAGACCAAAAACCTAACTTATTTTAAACAAGAAGTACTCATTATCAACAACTAAACATTGTTTACTTTTTAGAATGCTCTCATGGTTATATTTTCAACATAGACAAAACGCAATGTGAAAAATGTGAAGATGGTTTGTACGGCGAACGTTGTTCTAATGTATGTGAATGCAGTACAGAACAAAGGTAAATCTTATAATAAGAGACATAACAAAGTAGTTTCCAGAAAATTATTTCAATTATACCTTTTAAAAAATACCTTAATCGTATTCATGTCTTATTGATTTTTGAAACAGGCATACATGCCAATTTTTTTAAGAGTATATACATGTATATCCAAATCAGTAGAAAGGATGTATCTATTTGGTGGACTCAGCTTCCTGAACGACCACTAGCTCATATTGTTATATTTCGATAGTGACATGAAATTGATACTTATAATGAGCTGTTATAACATTGTTCAAAAAGTATTGAAACTGTGTAATATCTTACAAATAAAATAGCTGTTTCTTTAGAAATTGATACTTTAAATTAACCGTAACAAAAATATTAAATTTTGAAAAAATAAATAATCTCCCTCTGTCCTTAGATTGTTGTGTTCTTTGGTTATTTTGGCGTTTTGGAATTTGCTGTTCAACCGTTTTGGATTATTGTTTGAGCACACCTTTTGAGTCGCAGATCGAAAACATGCATACTTGCACATCAATATTGATGTTTCGTTACGTTATTGCGTATATTTCGGATAATACATAAAGAAATGAATTGTTGACCATGTGCAGTTCGGCGAACTATCAAATTGCAATAGAACAGATTTTCATTTCATGAACAATCTTTTATGTAAAATTTGTCCAATTCTCATACCTGCATAAAATAACATAAGGCATTTGATTGCTACGTGTGAAAGATTCCACTAAATTGCTCTAAAACTAGTAGTGTGTTAACGATCCACAGGTCTAACTTCATGAAATAGTAATTATCAATACTATGCACTTATGGACCTTGTGTCTTCATTATAAAAGTGTATAGCTTGAAAAGAGGAAAGTGAATATAAAATTTTAAATTATTTCCAAAAAATTAATTTCACATTTTAAAATGATTTGGTGAAAGAATATGAAGTTATTGAAAGGAGACCTCAATTTTGGTTATTATTATAAAAAACAGACACAATTCAGAATCGACTAAAGAAATAATGGGTCACCTTAAAACTGAATCTGTAGTCCCTAACAAAATTTCCAAATATCAAATGATTTAGTGAAACACTACTCAAGATATTGATCGTAATCTCAATATTATGGTACTTTTCGTATTATAAAGTTAACTATGTAAAATTTGATCTTGATCTGTGTTTAGTAGTCCTAAACAATACTTTAGGCTTTTTACTTGACGTTTATCATTAAGTCAAGGGTAAACTTCGTTAAATTAAAACACAAAATAGGAGTTGAAGCTGTATGATCAGCAGTTGACCATTAAAAGATATTTATCTTAACAAAGTATATTTCAAATTTTAATAAGATACATCGAAGTCGACACATTTTTTAATTTACCCGAAAATTGCTAATTTTGTGATTTTTCGTGCACATTTGATTTTTTTTATAGATAAAGCGACATAATTCCAGAACAACATTTGACTTTATTAAGGTAACAGTATAGAGGAGCCTGAGGAAATGTCAGTCTAGTGAGTCTTTTTAGCAACTTCAAACTTTGATCACAGATACAAAGATTACTTGGCAATATTTTGTAGCCTTTTTTCACCATTTTAGTAAAGATGATTTAGGTTTTTCAGAATAATTATGAATATTATACTTTTACATTTTTACTACTCTATTTATCTATATTATCTAAGCCGGTCCATATAATGTTATATAATGAGATCGATTAAAGCCCAGAAAAGTATTATATAACAAATAGTCCATATACTGCCGTATGACCATCAGTGTCATGAACTATTTGTTAAATATTGGAAACAATAAGAAAAATGTTTTCATGTACTTAGTAATAAAGGTTCATATTTTTAAGTAGAAGGGCTGAATACTTTAAATGATTTGAAGGAATAATACTCAATGAATTAAATGGAAACTCAAAATGTTATTAATGCGGTTAACGGAACAGGACACACTTGCCCCTCGGGAGCACAAGTTGTCAATGGAGGTTTTTAGTGGAAGTTCACATTGTTAGTGCGTTAGTTTCTGTGGTGTCTTCTTCCAATTCCTGTGTAGTTTATTATATATGTTTTTGTTCTTCTTGTTATATACGTATCCTTTGTTTGTTATGTTTCATTCTCGAGAGTTTTTCTTTTCCACTGTTTTGTCGCTTTTGTATTCTTTAACCGATATTAAGAATGAGTAGAGTGGAAAAATATAATTCACTACTTTTCCATTTACAAAGATACCGAACATCATACGTTTTTATACATACAGAAGTACATGTATATCGCTGGGTATGCAAAAAATACTTCAAAATACCTGTCCGCAATGTTTCTGGACTATTCAAAGGATACAAAGATATCTTGTATTAGGTAAGGAAAAGACTTGAAACGTCAAAAAATACATTGATTCTAACAAAATTACTCCAAGTCTGCACAAAGAATCTGTAAATTTCGATAATAGTATGTACTTGAAACAAACTTTAATAATTGAGCGATTTTTGCTCTGTTTTATATGATTGTATATGTATGTGTTTAAATATATATGTCTTAATTGTACTATATCGCATCTAAACTAAACTAAATGTTGATATCAAATTCTTTGATAACAATTTTGATGCACAAGATGCGCATATTTCGTCGATTTACGACTAATCAGTTGTGCTCAAGGGCTAAAATGTTGAAAACCAAAACAACAATCAAAAAGGTTGAAGAGCAAAATAATAAATACAAAAATGACCAAAAAGGGCTAAAGCTAAAACCATCCAAGGACAGAGCTATGCACGAGGGAGATACTCCTTAGTTTTCACAAATTTTACAATTTTGTAACAGTAAATGTTATGTCTGTTCCGTCGATGCTGCTTTCCCGTAGATACACGGTTCTTGTGGGGACAGTTTTTGCACTGGATGTATGAGAAATTCCTACATCCATATCTTTTCTCACTACAACATAATTATGAAGAAACAATGGGGATGGAAAGTAAATTACAGGCCTTCATTTGTTCTGCGAGATGAAACAAATTCACATTTCTTCGTCGCTCGTTCCAGTCTTGTAGCTCTTTCTCATTGTCTTCCGAATCATGTCTGACCTTGGACGCAACTACCTCGTTTGGAGATCTTTTGAACATTAAATTCATTTAGGGCTGTTGTTGATTGTAGGTATCTTTTACCTTTGAATTTGCCTAACAGATCTCTCGGACTTGCGTCGCACATTTTTCTCCGATTCATAGTGTAACTCACGTTATTAACGGCGCACGTTCTGATAGCCGATAACCGTTAGAGGCGCTGAATTACGTACACTTCACGTTAAGGATGCTCGCTGGTCATGTTTTGGTCTTTTTGTCCGATTTTCGGAATCCTCGGGTTTTATCCATTTCTTAAACATTAAATTTTTTGCCCATGAACCCCCACTTTTTCTTTTATAATTCAATCATATATACCTTGAAATGGTATTTGATAAAATTTTATGAAATCCTTTTTATTTTTTCATACATTTTTGAGAGACTTAAGTCGCCAATGCAAAGACAATGAAAAATCCAGAGAAAACCTATTTCCTGCAAATTTTCAAGGCTTTATAGCTCTAAAATGAGCACATGAACCTATATTTTTTTGTTGCTAATTTGTTACTATTCATATGTTCTCTCAAACTAAAACACCTATTTCAAATCCTATTTATTTCCTATTAGACCAGCGATCATCCTTAACAAGCTAGAATCGACAATATATTTGTTTTTTCAGTTTGTTGGACAGATTTTTCGGCAGGCTGTCGGAATCCAGTGGCGACAAACTGTATCGCTCTTACTGGACTTGACACTCTAATGGAGGTTCCTCTAATCTAATTTGACGGCCGTGTGCCGTTATTGGAGAAGGATATGCTTACCTTTCTGGAGCATCTGATGTCAATGTCGTTTTTTGTGGGTTTTCACCTTGCAGCGCTTTAGTTCTTGTGCTCGTCTTCCTTAATTTTAGTCTTGAAAAATGTATTGCTTCGGTAGTCTTTTTGCAATATTCAATACTGCAGAAATTCTACTCTTTTTTTTGTGCATTTCATTAAGGCTACATGTCTTAATTTTTTTCGCTGATTCGAAACACATCATGACATGAATACATATGTATGCCATGAATTTTATTGTATTTATGTGAAATCATTTCGCTCTATAAATCATCTTGCCACAAGTTATTGATAGTGGTCTCGTATGAAATCATATTTAAACGTAGATAAATATTCATTAGAGGGTTAGAAAAGGGATACATCGAGGTAAAGTGTCATGCATTTTCAAGCTCTTATCGAAATACTAGGAACTAAGCTACATGCAGATGGAGTATAACAATAGCAGAGACATCCACTCAGTGGTACTGGTAATTTTGTATGATTCCTAGTTCTTATTATAAGCCTCAAAGAATATTCGTTAAACATATATTTTATCTGAAAGTCTAGATACGTAATTTTTTTAATGACAAATAGTAAATTTGATCTTTGAGAATTCAACCCTCCTCCGCTGATTTATACTATTATATTTAGTTTTCTCTTCATAATTTCCAGATGTGACAATGTACGTGGTTGTGTAAATTTAAATGACAGATTAGAGAATGGTAAGTGCAAATGAAGTTAAACGCGAAATTGACGAATCCTATATATGAGCAAAGCTCTGACCATTTTATAAATTTGATATTAATTTAATTAAATTTTGGAGTCCATAAATTTTATTAATAAATATATAGTTCCTCGCAATTCTGGCATGACACTGAGGGCCATATGGTAATATATGGACCGGCAGGTCGCTCCAAAAATAATATATGGACCGAAGCGAACCTGAGGTCCATATAATGTTTTTGGAGCGACCTGTATTGTCATTTGGACCGAAGTGTTATGAACTATTTCTTATATTATACTTATAAATCATATGTAGATTGCCATACTGCATTAGCTCACGAGAGGGTTAATCGCCTTAAATATCTGTATATAGGCTCATTATTTTTCCCCTACCATTTCCAAAAAGTAGGTTTTTTCAGATACAACCTGAAATATCAATCTTAATAAGTTTTTTAAAGGCCTGGGAAAAATTCTGAACCGCCAAAATATCTATCTAAGAACATTTTCTCGCCCCGCCCAAACATACCTCCAATTTATGATGTTCATTGGAAAATATAGATGGTGCATGTCATGCTTACAATCAGTAACACTTATATACACAAAAAATACTTCAAAGTTTAGTTTACCCCTTTAAAAAGTAGCTAATTTGGAAAAAAAATTACCCGCATTAGAAATATAATACCACATCCCCCAAACCATTTACTTCAGTATCTGCACAAAATTAATAATCAATCGAAAAGAATGACATTCTGATTAAAAGAAAAAGAAATGGAAAAAATCATTTCTTCCTTTTAAATCGTATTTACAGAATCAACGATTCTTTGTAATTGTTCATTTGTAGGAGAAGGGACCCGAATTTAGGCACCAGACGAATGTTTACAATGAAATTAAAACACAAAACAAACCCGTTAGCGATTCCTGTAAAAAAAATCGTATATTGGCCCGGCGCTCCGGTCCATATACAATTATATGGACCGGAGAAGTTTACTTAGATAAGAAAAAAATCAATAAGTATAATATATTGGATCAGTGAATTTACAATTCATATTTGCATTTACATATATCATGTTCAATTTCTTGCCTTTACATGGCAACAGTGAATGTATTTATATGTGCTACAGCATTGATCCTTGCAAGATGATACATTAAAGGAGAACAATTTTTTACCCTCTTTTGGATGACTTTGACATTGTTGTCATGAATTTGGATTGAAAAGTTATATTCAAATCATCACATTTTTTTGACATAGTTTGCCATACTAACCAGTAATGAACACGCCAAAATAATGTAATTTAAAATTAATGTCATTTCTTTTTCATTTGCGTTCAAAATGTACCATGTTCAAGCACATTTCGTGGAATACGTATTTATAAAGTTGTAACATTACTTCTTTCCTTTGGGCCCACATGGGTCGATTTTTGAAATTGTAAATTTAAGCTTGTGGCCTAAATTCCTATTTCATCTCTCCGCTTCATTTCTATACGGCAATTGTTTAAGCTGGATAAGGTTTTATAATTTTAATATTTTCAAAGGTTGGGGTTTCTAGGGGTCGAATTTTGAAAGAGTAAAGGAGTAGAGCCACGAACCCACTAAAATGGCCCTGTCAGCTGGCATTTTGTCAAGTTGGGTCCATTTAGTACATATGGTGTTTATGAATCCTTTAATGTACATTCATTAAAAATATGGTGAAAAAAATCAATAAAAACAACATAGAGCGTATGAGAACACGTTGGAAAGGGGGCTTGTCTATTCAATTTGGTCAATTTTCGTTATGATTTCAGTTTACTGACCTATTTTTCATACAGGCGCCAGGCCTCGCCCATTGTATTGTTTGTGTAAAAAGAAGCACATGGTACTAAAAGATGTATTTCTATAGAGAAAATCGTGGGCGAGGCCTGGCGCCGTATCAAAATATTAAAAACAAAAACGCTAGATGATCGTGTTTTGCTTCCGAGCGGGTGTAATTATAGGTTCGATCACGGACCGACATCGAGAAAAAACACGGATTTCAGTACAGCCTGAGTGAAACAGGAGCCGTCGGTGTTTCAGGTAATACAAATATAAGACATGATTTTATAAAGAATTGATTTATTCCGATTCTGTATGTATTTATATTTGTTTCCCCTTCTACTTCACGTGTGTATTGATTATTATAGAGATTCCAAATAATATACATTCACTAAAAAGGGTTCTTCTAAAGTTATGTTAACTGATGCAGAGATACTTCCAATTGTAAGATTGAAATGCAAATCCAATAGAATTTAACCTTATTTTGAGAAGTGCAAACTTTCTCTTAATAAAAGACCATAACAGTAACGTTACATATTACTGCCATTGAATGACTTATTAGCATGATCGTAGATGCATGTAAGTCATTCAATTTATCCTTGAATTTTATATTTTTGGTTAGTAGAAGTTTCACTTCCATTTCCATTCCTTTATATCAAAATCCTTTACATCGATTTTTATTTCGATTTATTCTTTTCATTAGCAGACGACAGCGTCTATCTAGGGGAGTTTTAAACGTCCTTGACTACCTATTTAGGTCTCGCTCGGCCGTCGTGATTCAACTTATATTTATGCAACAATTTGAGTGATAGCAGGAAAGTACATAAGATATATTCTATATGCAACCATTTTTCTAAATCAGATAAAATTAATTTTTATTATATATACTAATATTTGGAATAATCTTTTTTATGAAATGACACGAACAATAACAAAAATAATAAATTTAACAAGATATAACAAGCTAATAAAAGTTAAAAAGTACTTTAAAGGGAGATAATTACAGTTTCAAAAAGAGATTTAAATACGATTTTCTGAGTTTGACGATGTGTAAATGTAAAATTAAATTTTGTCCTGTGTGGAATATTTTCCGGCGGAAAAAATTTAATATGTAATATTATCCACAGGATACTATTGTCTATCGAATATTGTCCTCATGTATGAAATACTTTCCGGGTGGCAAAATTGTGCTTTTGAAGGTAAGGAAAAATACACCATAAAATAATATCCAGCTTAATTATGGAAATGAACGCAACATAAGCGACTGCGGATATTGGTACTAGGCCCTATACCACAAAGGGAGAAAACAATTAAACTGTTACTGTTAAAAAAGTGTCGTACACTAAATTGGTACAAGTTTAATATAACAATTCAATATTTTTCTCCCTTTGTGCTACAAGTCTCAGTATCAATATCCGGTGTCGTTCCCATACGATGAACAATGCCTTTTAAACTTACCAAAAATAAGTTTGAAACCGACTTCAAGCAAGTACACATTTATAAAAACCTAGCAACCATTATGTACAACAATAATAATATAACAGAAATAATCTGCTCATTGTTAAAACCCTGTAGTGACTGGTAAATAAGGAAAAACTAATAAAACACCGTTCAAATATTTTGTTGTAGAAATTATTTAATCTACCTAGATTCGTCTTTTGAAATGTAATATAGATGATTGTCTTTTAGATCAAAGTCTTTAACTCTATTTCTCAATTTTCGCTTATCACTTTCGGGAAAATTATCAGGATATATATGATCCGTTATATATGTAATAATCCGATTGTATTCGTCTACCTCCATTGTACAGTAATTTTAACTGATTATTATTATAATAGTTAGAACCATTTTTTAAATAGTATATGAAATTACTCACCTGTAAAAAACAACTTACCTGTCCATTTAATTTTATCCGGATTTTTAATATAGTTATAATGTCCATTCATTTAATACTTTCCGGGTTCCGAATGCATTTATTCGGAATGCACCAGTCATGATCGATACTAACATGCCCTCGGAATGAATTTCACGACACGCCCATTAAAAAACGTCCTTTGCCGAATGCATCACTCATGATCAATAACTGACAAGTACTCGGAATTAATCTAATGATACGTCCATTAAAAATCTTCCACTCTAAGGAATAATTTTAATAAGCCCGGAAATAATATGATAATTTGATTTTTGCCGGCGGAAACTTTAACATATCAAATATTCGCCGTCGGATGAAATTAAACCCGGATGATATTATGGCTTACATAAACTCGGCCGACTCACTCACAAACTAAGGGTTTTATGTTGAGTTTGTGAGTCAAAAGGCCGCGTTTACACATCGATAAACTCATACAAAATCGTATTTAATCCTTATAATTCCATTTAAAACATCGAAAAGTTGTTCCTAAGGGGGGGCCACTTCCTATATACAAGGTGATAGGACGTGCCGCTGGAATAGGTCACCTTTTCAAGCTTGAAAATATGTGAATAGGTCGGGAAAACTATCATAAATATATCATAAGGTCAATAAAGTACACATTACTTGTTATACGAAAAGCCCTGTATTTTTGGCTCAGATTTTTTCCTTAGATTTTTTCACAGGGGACACAGCCGAAATCTGAGCGTCATTTTCTCTCGAGCATTTTCTCTTTTATTCCGGAATGTGGTTCCCGTCCAATATTAATATGGCAAAAGGTTACATTTTTACCTATGCAATATATGAAAAGGTATACATTTTTAAAATTTTAATTATATGAAAAGGTTGGGGTTACAGAGCCCCAGCGGCACCCCCTATCAATTAAGTATAGAAGTGGCCCCCCCCCCCCCCCGAGTTCCTAAATAACTTTGCCCTTTTCAGGCGACATTCATCTTGAAACTGGTACTATTTTTGACAGCTCAGCAATTGAATAAAAAAGTCAACAAAGTCATTTACAAATCGAAAAAACAAGGAAACTTACATTTTGATAGATTTTAATATAATCTGAGAGGAAGAGAAAAAAATGTTCGATAAAAATCGCAAATCAAAATCCATAAGTCTCTCACTTCGTTTGGGAGACTTAATAAAGATCAGACCTTGATTGGTAACAATCCATTAGTGAAAAGGTTGAATTACTGTGTCATAGTTATCATCAGGAGAATTTTAATGTGAAAACTTATATTTCAACTTACAAAAAAGCAAATAAACAAACAAAAAAAATCCCCAAAAATACAATAGACCTTGAGAAATATTCCTTGTAGATTTCCTAGACAGGGGATGTTTTTCCAATCAAAATATGTCCTTGAAACACTTCTCATCTGTCAATCGTTTAATTAGGAGCCGAAAATTTTATATGATTATAGTGGCTGGGTTTCATACGTCTTTGTTTCGGAATTAAAAAGAATTTGACGCTCCTCTTTAAAATACCATTATTTTAATGAAAAACTCGAAATCGTGTCTGTAATACTCAAATGCCCTGCCCTTTATCCTATATAAACACACAACTTAATCTTAGGTTTACAGAGTCGTCCATCACCGCCTGGTATTGTAAATGCCGCGCGGGAGCACGTGTAGTTGGAGTTTGCTCTCACATTGCCGCTGTACTTTGGTACTTAGGTTTTGCAAGACGAGTCGGAAAATCTACTTTTGGTGTACGTAATGTGGGAGAGTACATGAGGATGCACAAGTGATTGACCAGTCTGATTCTGAGACAGATTGTAGTGTTATTGAGGAATGAGTGTAGTTTCAGATTAAAATGTGTTGATTGTAGATTTTTTGTTTACCTTTTTGTCACCGGATTAAATATTAGACTTTGTAATGGAATAGTTAAAAATGTTTATTATTGTATAATTCCAATACGTTCTGTATTATTGATTCTGATCGGTCGACAGAGTGTGCCTGGGATCTTTTATTTTTCGATAAATGACGTTCACCGTATGAGTATGTGACCAAGTAAAAAGTGCCATTTTGTACAAATTATTTTTTTCGTATTTTACTGAAAAGTGTAATTATATCAAAATTGTAAGAAATAAGAGTTGCTTCTCCGTAATTTTTTGGTGTATAAACTCGACCAGGTCACTCACAAACTTAACATAAAGTCTTTGGACTTTGTTCAGTTTGTGAGTGAAATGGTCTCCTTTATACACCAATGAATTGCCTCAAAACAACTCTTATTACTATGACATAAACTTTATGAATCAACTATGTCCTTCATAGACAATGAGTATACTTAATATATTTGTATGTGTTACCGACACATGACCGAAGGCGAATTATTGTAATTGACATAAAAATATAGTAACGCATACCTATTTCAATTCATGGTTTTCGTATATTTCAGAACACAATTTATCATCAACAACGCGTCAACGGGTCAAGCAATCATTTACAATGAATAAGTTATCTCATATATTACGAAATCCTTTATTTCTTTGTCTGTTCTATTAGACAATTTAATTATTGTACCAAATGTAATGTACATACAATTATTTCCGCCAATTAAAAAAAAAACGTTTTTACTAGAAATCTTTTATTTCCTCTGATATTTGTTGATTTTAACCCGAAAATTCCACTTGTAAGTTGAAAAAAATATTACTTGCCCTTCTTCGTTACTTGAATTGGTCCTTTTGGAAGTACATCAACCATTGTTAGAATTAATATATAATCTTTTTCCAGAAATCTGATATTTTTAGTGATTTTATGTCATTTTTAACCCAAAATTAAGCCATGATATCAAATTAATCAAGTAAGTGATAAAGAACTGATCATTTCAATAATATACATCAAATTTCAAAATAAGTTCTCTAATAGGATTTAAATAATATAGTTTTACAATAAATTTCCAGAAATTCGTGATTTTTCATCATTTTTTGCTGTTTTTATCCCACAAATGCAGCTCAGTTGTATATTTTATAATTTAAACACGTTTTCTCATCACAAATGATCTATACATTAAACTTATGACATTTAACATAATATTTGAAGATAGGTCATTTTTGCTAGTTAGTGAACCTACTCCTTTAATATTGTCACCTTAAACTCTTTTATTTTTCACCTTATGCATTTTATTTCTAAGCAGCACTGTCTGTATGTACATGCGTTATAAGGTTTTTTAATTTTCATATTTTAAAACTTGGGGTCCATATTCAAACATATGATTGTAAAAGTGGTGCCGACACGGGATAGAGCATATGGGCAGTATCTTGCTATCTGTCTTTTCCAATTGCCTCTATAGTTCTCTTTTTCGTTTTTAAAATGTTTTTGTTTCTTTTTTAATGTAATTCTGCTTCCTCAGTTTGCCAATTTTGGACATGTTCTACACGAATTAAAATCCAATTTCGAAGACAATTATAGAAAGTTTCACTCAGAAAATGCAACGTTTCTGTATTCCATATCTCATCACTCGTACGAGATATTCTTGTTTTCACAACCATTTTGAGAGATTGCAATATTACTTTATATTTAATAATAACAATAATTTTGACTTAAGGTTAAAAAGAATAATGCATTTTAATAAACAAGCATTATGATAGAGAGCGCAGCGAGCGCTATAGGAGCATATGCTTTTTTTTCTAAATATGAGTCAATTAGAAAAGTCTTTGTTTAATGAGGGCGTCATATTGTGTTACATACTAAGGCTAGAAAAAGTTTCGTTCCCCGGACATAGAAGTAAGTAAAGTAAGAGAAATGACTTGCTTAAAATTATAATTTTAGAGTCAGAATCGTGATACCTGAAATGAGTTTCTGGAAAGAGATATTGCTGTGATCGCATTATTTGCCACGCAAACAGCATAATACCCTAGTATTTAGAAACCCTAAACATAAGATGTATTTAAATATAAAACATATATAATCACGAAGTGAAATAAAAAACTTATTTATTGTTTTTGTTTTCCTAATGCATATTTGGAATTCAAACGTAAAATTAAGAATTTCCAATACGCAGTTTGTTTGCTTAATGAAAAATACGTGCATACAGTTTACTTTATATAGAAGTAAAACAGAAATTCTGTCTTTGGGGGTTTTAGTTAATTTAACCCAATACATTCATTTGAGTGTCTTTATTATTCCAATATTCATCTTGTTGTATACATGTAACTACGACTTTCATCGTACAAAATGTCCTTAGATTGTGTCCATGGTGTCCAATCGATTAAAGTGCTAATTTACATGTAAACATATGGGGAGAGGGGGATTGCAAAAGACTCCCAAATATGACATTAATAAAATCGGTCTTAAATATACATTTATTTAGTAAAGAAAAGTAGGAATTAATACTATCTCAAATCGGGTAAAGGAATGTATTTTTAACAAAGAAAGTAAAACAAACCGGGATTATGGACGCTGAGAAAAATATTTATAGCATCGAAGATCGAAGATCACTTATTTTCCTGCTTCGTTGAAATCAAATAGTTCCTGTGGCATTAGGGTTCTATCGCTGGTTTTGGTATTTTTTTTTAAAAATGTATCCAAGATCAAGCAGCTGATATGACACGCTCTTTCTTTATTGTGAAGTATTCTCTATACTATCTTGACATAGTCCTATCATATGCAATCTTAACATGTCCAGGGACCAACTACTTGGTTTTCCTGGGAGAGGAAAGTAAAAAAAGGACGACTCCAGAAATTGATTGCAAAAAGGCAGGCTCAAAAGTATGTTGAAGAAAGGCAGGATTGAATATCCGAGGTCTAGAGTCCCGGATAATATTTGTTTCAGCATTTGTTTCAGCTCCAAACCACACAAAGGTTCTAACTGGTGGAGTAGTTTCAAGGAGAGACTGATAAAAGGAATTGTTATGTTTAACGAATTAAACCAAGCAATGTAAATAGCTCACCATGTCCTTGCACACAACAACCCCCCCCCCCCAAAAAAAAAGAGAAAATAATAATAAATAAAAATAGTTGTTTTTGTTGCATAGAAATGTAAGTTCTTCTACACTTTCACATGACTAAATATATATATATAAATGTACATTTTGGTATATTTACATATACAAACGTCTGTAAATCAAAAAGACACAATTGTGTTCACATGGGAGATAATACACTCGGTTGTAAAATTTATGTACATGTATATATAAAAATTCCACCCCTGTGTAAATAGAGAGCATATGAGAACGAGGCTTAATTGATCCGAAAATTACTGTTTTACTACAAACGTCATTGTTTTTTATTTTGATGATGTTTTGCAGCTTTTTAGACATTTATTTATATTTTAGTTTGCATTGTTCTATTCTCGGCTCAACATCGAGTATGTATTTATACATGCAATATATATGAGTGTATTCAAACTCAATTTGTTAAATATACAAGTAACAGATTAATGTTAATTTTAGGAAAAGACAGTGGTATATACGCAGGAATTATTGGATCACTTTTACTTTTCATATGTCTTCTGTGCGCGTACGTCTTCTATCAACAACAACAACAACAACAACAATTTTTATTTGTCAATCAAGACGCCCCGGGGAGCAGTACAATTACAGTTTAAATTAAAGTGTACAAATAATTGTGGTGATTTTTTTCATTGAAGTTACAATACATGACAATAAAAAATAAAACTATATAAGCGAAGGGAAACAACAAATACAGTATATATTCTCAAAAATAATGAGTGAGTGAACACAATCAGTACCGTTTTACAATTAGAAGAAGAGCTGTGGGCTGCTCATGTATTAATACTTAATTTTGTTCTTCTTGTCTTTATTAAACTATCTATTAATTTAATCATTATGTTATTAACAAATGGATCTTCATTTGACATCAACCATACAAATTTGGATTGGTCATTTAAAGTTTTAAAATTAGTAAATTTAGAGGATAAATCTGAAATAAAACTGGACCTTTCAGTTTTAAGTGATGGACATTGAAGGAGAAAATGAATTTCATCCTCAACAATGTCATTATTACATAAGTTACAAAATCTTTTATCTGGGGGTATTCCTTTATGTCTTCCCTTTTCTATTTCAAGTTCATGGGCACTAATTCTAGATTTGGTTAACTCATTTAATGTTTTACAATTATTTAACAATAAATATTTTTCAAGGCCTATATTATTTTTAAATAGTCTATAGGTCCTTAATTTATTTCCTTGCACCATGCCAGGTTTGTCATTATTTAGTTGGTTAAGCCAAATTTCATCATATTTAATTCGGAGTTTTTTAATGATAATTGACTTTATATGAGATTTGTGATTTAACAAATATTCTGGGGTTAAATTAAGATATTTAAATAATGAATAAATGCTTCCCAACCAATTGTCTTTACATGTTTTAGATAAAATTTTGGACTCTTCAAATGCTTCTTTAATGAGGGAGTTATTTTGTTCTGTGAGTCTGAGCCAAAATTTAGTCATATTAAGAATAACCTCAAGAGATAGGGGGTAGCGCCCCAACTCTCCCATCACTGCTAGGTTAGTTGATCTTCTAGGTACCTGTAGAGAATATTTACAAAATTTTACATGTAATTTTTCGATAACTAGATCTTTGCACATTTGGAAAAAATAGTTGTCTCCTTTTGATTGTAACTTATTTGGAGAGAATTGTCCCCAAATTTCTGAGCCATATAACAAAATTTGCTTCAGTATGTGGTCAAAAGATGTAAAAGTGTTTTAATATTAGGTTTAAAATGGGTGAAATATCTTTTTAATTTAAAAAAGGCTTTTAATGCTTTATTATAAAGATTAAACTTAGCATCTGTAAATCTGCCAGATACAGTGAATATCATGCCAAGATAATTATATTTTTTATCATTATTAATAAGCTGACCATTAAATGTGAATTTTTCCTTTTATATTCTTCCTGTGTTATTAAAAATTAATACTTTTGTTTTTTTCATGTTAATTTCTAGTCCCCATTTATTACAATAATCCATTAAATTATCTAAACAATTTTGTAATCCAGATGAAGTTTCAGAAATCATAATGAGGTCATCTGCATACATTAAACAGTTAAGGGTACTGTTGTTTAATAATAACAATCCAAAGATACTAATATTAGATATAGTAAATTTATACTATGCTGTATACGACGCATTTCAAGGAGTTACCTCTCATCAGCAGCATAAAAACCGAAACATGTGGAAGACCAAAAACCAAACTTATATTAAACAAGAAGTACTCAACCAAAAATACCGAAATAGGAAGCCAAATTTCATCTAAGGAGATCTACCATGTGCAATACAAGGAATGAACCCTTAGTATTTCTATTATTTTTGAATTTTGCTAAATACTGGTAATTTCTGTAACAAATCAATGAATAATCATGTCAGACAAGTCTGACGACTGGGTTTGCGAATACCCTCGGGGACCTAGGGTCCACCAGCAGAGGCATCATCCCAGGAGTTTCAAAATAACAATCCAAAGATACTAATATTAGATATAGTAAATTTATACTATGCTGTATACGACGCATTTCAAGGAGTTACCTCTCATCAGCAGCATTAAAACCGAAACATGTGGAAGACCAAAAACCAAACTTATATTAAACAAGAAGTACTCAACCAAAAATACCGAAATAGGAAGCCAAATTTCATCTAAGGAGATCTACCATGTGCAATACAAGGAATGAACCCTTAGTATTTCTATTATTTTTGAATTTTGCTAAATACTGGTAATTTCTGTAACAAATCAATGAATAATCATGTCAGACAAGTCTGACGACTGGGTTTGCGAATACCCTCGGGGACCTAGGGTCCACCAGCAGAGGCATCATCCCAGGAGTTTCAAAATAACAATCCAAAGATACTAATATTAGATATAGTAAATTTATACTATGCTGTATACGACGCATTTCAAGGAGTTACCTCTCATCAGCAGCATTAAAACCGAAACATGTGGAAGACCAAAAACCAAACTTATATTAAACAAGCTGGGCAACAACTAGAATCAAAGATTTCAGGTAAATCATTTATGAAAAGTTTAAACAATGTAGGGCTCAGATTATCCCCTTGACGAACACCAATATCTGATGGGAAATTTTCAGTTAGTGTGTTACTATTAGTTTTTACACATAGAGATGTGTTTTTATACATATCTTTGATTACATTATAAAATAAATCGCTCAATCCGAGCTTCCTCAATTTAAAAAATAAGGCTAAATGCCAAACCTTGTCAAAGGCCTTTTTAAAATCAACAAAACAGGTATAGACACATGATAGAGGCATTTATGTCCCTGCTTAGTGTATTTATCAATTAAGGTTTTAAGTACAAACATGTGGTCACTGGTTCTTTTACCTTTACAAAATCCTATCTGCTCTGGACCAACTATATTTCTTTTAGTTATAAACTTTTCTAATCTGTTATTAAGTATTTTTAAAAAGAGTTTTCCTACACAACTACCTATCGTGATGCCCCTAAAATTTGAGGGGTCATCTTTAGATCCGCTTTTATGTAATGGGACAATAAATCCTTTAGCCCATATTTCAGGAAATTTTCCTGAAGTTAATACTTTATTAAATATCTTTACAAAACATTTAAGCAGATATAATTGGCTGCACTTCAGCATCTCATTTATTATGGAGTCAAAGCTGCTTGATTTATTGTTTTTAAGTGATTTAACTGCTTCATTTATCTCTTTTTCTGTAATTGTATAATCCAATTCTGTGAAAATGTTATGCTTTTCTAGTTTATTAAGTGAATCAATTAGTTCTTTATTTACAGGTAAGGAATTTGAATTAAGCTTTTTAAAATAGTGTAACCAATCAGAGTTTGATATATTAGATGTATCTCCTTTCGTAGAGGATTCATTACTGAGAGACTGTAGTAAGGCCCAATATTGGGATGGATTGTTATCTCTCATGTTGTCTAGTTGTACAATAAGATCTCTACGGAACTGTTTATATTTACTTTTCCTAGTTTTTCTATAAAGTTTTAAAAAACTGAAGAAATTCCCTCTCACTATGGGGTCATTATTATATTTTTTTAATAACTTTTCCTTGTCATCTAATTGTTTACGCATTTTAATTAAAGAAAAATCAAACCACTTTGGTTGTTTCTTTATAGTTTTAGTATTTGAATTTAAGGAGTTAGGGATTTTAGGTAAAATTTGTTTTAAAGATTTATCAGCTGCCTCACAGATTATATCTTTTAGTTTTAAAGTCATATTTTGAGAATCAGAGTCGTCAGACAAAAAGTTTGATATTTTTTCTTGCATATCATTAGAGGTCAGAGCTGTTTGAAATTTTAATGCAGACTCATCATTCCAAATATATTTAGGGGAAGGGGGGGGGGGGGGGGGGGTGGGTTATCTGAGAGTGTTCACTCTGAATATCTAGTACAGGAACTTTCATATCTATATTTAACATAACAGAGACCTGACTGTGATCAGACAGATCAGCTAAAGAGTCATGAACTTTAAAAAAAGCAACTTTATCTAATAGTTCCTCTGATGCTATAAAGTAGTCAACTACACTGCTCCCCCGAGGATTATGGCAAGTTAATTGCCCAATGAAATCCCCTCTGGTTCTTCCATTAAGAATTCTAAGTCCCGTCTTCACACATATATCATTTAATAATTTCCCACGGGTAGATAAGTGCACGTCTTTACTATGACGGACTCATATATCATAATCCGGGTTATAATTATCATACAAAGGGATAAGATTATCTTGGGAATCATTATCTATAAAGTCAAGTTCCCCAGACCCAGTTCTGGCATTCAAGTCTCCTGCTAAAACAATTTTTCCTAATGTTGAGTACATTGCAATATCTTTTTCTATAAGATCAAATATATCATCATTTAAAGAATGGGTGTAAGATGAATTTTCGGGGGGTCATAAATGAAACATAAATAGATATCTTCTCTGAGATTAAAAAGAGAGCTACTCAACTTTAACCATATGTAGTCATTATTTGAATGCTCAAGAAATTTTACCCCTGATTTAATTTCATTTTTAACTAAAATAGACAACCCTCCTGATCTTTTGTTTGTGCGCTTTGATTTTGGTCGTATCAAATTAACAGATTTAAATCCTGGTAAAGACAGTGAATCCTCAAAGGAGCAGTGTGTTTCCTGTAAACAAATTATGTCTTTATTACTCAATTCTTTGATGAACCTAGGATCACTGTATTTGTTGTATCCCTTGTGTTTAAAACCATTGATATTCCAACAGGCTAAATGTGAACTTCTTTTATATGACATAATGTGATCAAGATAAAGGCTAAATTTAAAGATAAACCATACCCTGTTCATATTTATAGAAATAAAAAGCACAAAAGGTAATATTATGTTAACTTGCAACATGTACACTAACATATAAAATTGTATTACATGCATAAAATGGGAGATAACTCAAATTTGTTTCTGTAACTGAACACTTTAAAACTGTTTTACACATAAAAAATGTAGATCTTTAATTTAAAGATATGTTATATAATAATGTGCTAAAATTAAAAAGATAATACAAAATTGGGGTTTCACTTTGTCAAGATATCAATTATTTTCCTTGTTGGAATGCTGCCTGTTCGTGTTGTACAGCATGTTTCAGTTACAGAATGTTTATTCTAGATTTTTTATGATGGTAATATACATACATGGTAAATGTTTGTCATTAAACTAATAATGTGTACATGTGCATACATGCAAAATAATTGTAAGACCTGATTTACACTACATATTGTAAAAATGTAATTTGCTATTTAACAGACATATATAAAATTCTCTGAAACACTCTTCAATATTTTCTTTCATTTTTTTTTTTTTTGAATAAAAGACAAAATATATGCTGGGCACTTACAATGCCAAATTGTATGTAAAATACCTGTACAAATGTTTGTGTAAAATGACAGTTCAAATATTCTATAGTTACATAAAAATAAAAAATGCATTTATATACATACATGAACATGTATATATATGATACATATCTCTATATTTAAGACTGATATGGGGGTTGAAAATAGGGGTACATATAACCTGGGTGATAGCCATAAGGGCCAGGAGTACCAGATTGGAATATATCAGCTCTTTCATTGTGTCTGGCATTGTTCTGATATTGATACCGGTTGTCTCTATGTGTATCTCTATGTGTTGGTCTATAACCATTTCTAGAACCTGAATCAACCTTTCTTGTTACCTGCCTGAGGTCTAATTTTAGACACTTGCCAACAGATGATTTGATATTGGCAGCAAAAATTTTCAAACCTTCATTTGACAAATGGATTCCATCTTGTGAGAAAAATTTCCTGATTGGGTCCCCCCGAATACAAAAACCTTGATTCTCACATATCGACACTAAATTAACATTCATAAAAGAATATTGAATAAGAATAATGTAATTTTTGATCTTTTCATTTAGTGATCTATCTTTAAATGTTAAGAATGGTAGTGAAATAACAATTTTAGTATTTGCATGTTTGTCTTTAATGTCATCAACTAAATCCTTGCATAACTTGACGCAATATCGAAAGAAATTTACAAAAACTGAAAATCAGTCTTCAAACATCAATTCTGATGGTAATCTGTAATGGTACATATAGGCTATTCCTTGAACTTTTACCGATGCATAGGTCAAAAGCTAATCAAATTGTAATATATACAAACCCGTATTGTTTCAAGTTGTATTTGAAATATTTTGATTTTTTTAACATATTCATCTTCAAATTACTTCTCATTTAGGTACAATATTTCACATTTTTAGCCTATTTTTATCCAGAAACTTTTAATGTTTATCTGCCAATAGAGCGGTGACATAAATCTGTAGCAGTAATTTTTGAAGTATCAATTTCGCATCAGTACCAACATACTTGAAATCAAAAACTCATTTATTCTGATAAATAAAAACACTACACACTACAATTAAGGTGAATATACACCTTACAGCAATAATGCTCAGATTACCTTCATAGATGAGAATATAACACACCACCCCAGAAAAAAGGCCAAAGTAACTAAGCAGATGATAGAGATATTTGAATCGTTATCAACCAATCATGAAGCCTAGATACAAGAGTAAATGTATATACAACCTCAGAAAAAAATTGTCAAGGTCAGCCGGTGTAATGACGAATTTTGAACCTATTGAAAAGTGACCATTTCGTCATTTTTAACGTAGAAAATTGATTAAAAACCTTTGAATTTTGATCCGCTCAATATTCTATGAATTAATAGCCACTTTTCAACGAAAAGTGTTTCTGGTTTTATACCACATGCATTGAATACTGAACATCGTTGATAAGTAACCGATTTTGATAGTTTGTCGGATTGATATGCGAGTCAATTTTTCATACGATGGACATTCTGGAAAGTGTACAGTTTTACCACTCGAAAGAATTCCAATGTTTTGGATTCGATCACAAGAAAAATCAAATTAGCAGAGAAGTTAAAATGCAGTAAAATATCAAACATCTGTAGTCAAGACGTAGGGCCATTTCCCCTGCATTTATTTCAATTCTATGGCCATTTTCAAAAAGTTGCCTAAAACCTTTCAAAATCTCTGGATGCATAGCATTTTACGTGTTCCCTAAAAATTTGCTAATAATAACTAGTAAGTAAGTTAATAAAAATGTTTTAAAATACCCGAATATCGCTTCGGGAGTCTTAACACGAATTTTTCAACGTGAAAGACACTCAGAACCAAAACGAATTTTTGGCTGGAAGTGAGATTATGTATCTCCTTTCATATGACAGTAGAATGGTTTTGGTTCTGAATGTCCTTGGTAATATTCCAAAAAGTGATTTGCCATCATTTGGCGGTAAATAACTTGAACTTATTAATGATTAAGCATAATATTTTTATTTGCTAAAATAAAAATGCATTGCATACAATCGTTTACAATAAAAAGTAGATAAATATTTAAGATTAAAAAATCAATCGTCACGCGTGAAAAAAAATATAGAGGGAATATTGACCCTACTCATTTCTTTAGTCACAATGTTTCCCCCGAGGACGGCGTCAGTTCTAATAAGTTTCATTATTGACTAACAATAGAATATCAGCCTGAATATTATAAAACATGTCAATACAATACAAAATGTCAAAGTACGCCAAAACGACACATAACTGTCCAATATGCCGTATTGACTAGTCAATATGATATATTGGACTGGTTAGGCATTAAAGGATCATATTGGACCAGTCAATACGACATATTGGACTGGTTAGTCAATAAAGGTATAATTGCGCTTAAATTCATTGGCTTAGTTATTGGTCCTTGGCTAGCCATATTGGACTTCGGCTTCGCCTCATAATACACTCGACGGTAATGTATGGATGTGGAATAAACTGCAAGATGATAATTTACACGTTGGAAACTACATGCATGCAGTGATAATTTTTAACATTGAAAAATGATCCGGTCAATTTTCGACGACCCTTCAACGCGTAACCAGCGGGTTGCTAATCAGCTTTGAAAAACAACCTGATCAATTTCCAACCTGTAAAAATAACACGGTCAATTTTCAAAGCTGAAAAGGAAGGGATCTCTTTTTAACAGGTTCACAGGAACCCGTTCCGCTCACCTGGAAATCGTTTGAAAATTTAAAGCAGAATAAGTTGTTTGATTATGTCCATCTTGGCTGGCAGTCTGAAGGAACATTGCTGCCAAGTTTAGGCTCACTGGTTTCAAACATGAAGATCTTTTAAGTGAATTTTCCCAAGTAATTCTATGTTAAGCTAAGTTAGCCTATGGCAATCATTTTGAATGGTGGTCTGGTCAAAAAATACAATTCTGATAACGGAAGACCAAAAACCAAACTTTTTTTAAACAACAAGTACTCATAACCAAAAATAGCGAAATAGGAAGCCATATTTCAGCTAAGGAGATCTACCATGTGCAATACAAGGAATGAACCCTTAGTATTTCTATTATTTTTGAATTTTGCTAAATACTGGTAATTTCTGTAACAAATCAATGAATAATCATGTCAGACAAATCTGACGACTGGGTTGGCGAATGCCTAGGATCCACCATGCAGTGGCATCGTCCCAGGAGTTTCAAAATAACAATCCAAAGATACTAATATTAGATATAGTTAATTTATACTATGCTGTATACGACGCATTTCAAGGAGTTACCTCTCATCTCTCTGTTCTGTGTTAAGTTTAATATGTAAATATACTCTCTCAAAAAAGAAACGCAACATACAGAAAATAGGAAATTTACTTCATATATTATTTTCATAATTTATGATATAAATAATTTACACAGGAATGCAAAAATTGGCACACTTCTTGTTCATGAGTTCTTTTACCTTGGAATATCACAGTTTGTCACATATTGTCAATAAATCACTCATAAATTGTCAATATCTGGTATGTCCACCATTTGCTTGTAACACAGCCCCGACTCTTCTTGGCATAGATTGAATTAAACGCTGAGTTCGAACACGCGGTATCCTTTGCCACTCAAACTGAAGTGCCTGCTGTAATTGTTGCAGATTTTGCGGTGGTGGTTGTCGTTGGCGCACGCGCCGATCCACTTCATCGCACAAATGTTCAATTGGATTAAGATCGGGTGATCGTGACGGCCAACGGATCACATTGACATTCTGTTGTTCTAAAAAGTCTACTGTTACACGTGCTGTATGTGGTCGGGCATTGTCGTGCTGAAAAATTTCTCTCCGAATGTCAATTACGGGCAATAAATGAGGTCGTAAAATTTCGTCTCTATACCTAACAGCGTTCAGATTGCCTTGGATATGTATCAGCTGTGTGTTTCTGGCATAAGAAATAGCGGCCCACATCATAACACTGCCTCCGCCAAAATTGTCTCTCTCCACAACACAGTTTTGCGCAAAACGTTCGTTTCGGCGCCTATACACACGTATGCGACCATCTCGCTTTTCCAGTTGAAAACGTGACTCATCGCTGAACCATACTCTTCTCCAGTTCTGTAAATTCCATGCACGAACTGTAGTACACCATCTAACCCTCGCTCGGCGGTGTTGGCGTCTCAGTGTTGCTCCAAAGTAAGGTCTTCTTGCCCTCAATCCATGAGAACGTAACCGATTGCGTACTGTCTGTGCTGATATACGGCGCAACCCAGGGACGTTTACAGCTGTTTCTGTTGCAGCAATAGTCCTATTCCGCAGATGGGGAAGTCTGATGTAACGATCTTGCGCCCTGGTTGTAACACGCGGGCGCCCTGAACGTGGCCGATCTGTCGTAGTACCAAGCTGCAGGTAGCGTCCCCAAAGGCGTGAAATTGTGCTACGATGAACATTGTACGTTACAGCAACAGCATTCTGTGATTCTCCGGCCTCTAGTCGTCCGATAGCGATATTCCGGGTAGCAGCGTCTAACCTTGGCATAGCGTCACCTCATCAGAATTTTATTTTACGAATGCATTCATGAAAAGAAATACCGGGTTTTTATACCGACTGACTGAGCTAAAAAATAACCCATGATTTGCACGTGAAAGTCGACCCAGTTTTTGGCAATGCGTAAATCGTAGGGTGTCCCAGATTGCGACCAAAGTCGTTTACGGGTGGATGAATTTAAATGATTGTACCTGGAAACTTTTTATGAAGGTGTAATTATGATCATGTGTACATATATTTTGATATTTATTGGTTATTTGTCCGGAAAAATAATATTTCAAAAAGATAATCTGATGTTGCGTTTCTTTTTTGAGAGAGTATATTTCAGAAAAAAAATCATTTCATAACTTTTGAAAATACACAGATAAATAGTCTTTTTTGACGGGTGCCGCATGCTTACCCTTCTGGAGCACCTGATGTGACTCTCGGTTTTTTATGGGAGTTCACATTGCTAGTGCTTTAGTTTCTGTGCTGACTTGTTCTAGTTTTGTTTGGTTTATTATACGTTTTTTTATTCTTTCAGTTACACATGTGTCCTTGTGGCGTTTGTTTGTTGTGTTCCGTTCTCCTGATTTTGTCTTTTCCATGGATTTTGAATTTGTGGATTTTTCCCGATGTTTTGTGGCTTCGGTATTCTTTTCCCGATATATGAAATTTTACATGTAAATTACGATGACCGACGACGACAGACGGCGCACACCAACTGAATGTAATAGATCATATGGCTGTTTTGGCCAGGAGGCTAAAAGCGCTACTCATGGTATTTTTCCTAAGCTCTCGGTGTGACAGGTTCAGAGGCCCTTCAAAACAATAGGATACTTTCTAAATTGTTGTCATTTTCATTCCAAATTGAAATTTGACCGGACCTTCCAACCGTATAATAATTATGATTCTTCCTATCGCTTCAATCACAAGTTTAACCCAAATAGAACGCAACAAATGAATGACATATAGAACTATTAATAATCTAAAGTAAATTGATTCTATATTTGGCATTTATTAAAGTATTACTAATTAATAATTAATTTCCGACATAAACCATACAAAAAGTCTTTTTAAGGTCTGTTCATGTAATGAAAAAAAATGTTTATTTCATTTCATTCTGTAAATTATCTGTGCAATTGAACATGCCATGGCAGGTCTTACACATTTTTAATGTTTCTTAACAAGCTGACAGAAATTGGTGTTCTGTCAGCTTAAACAAATAGTGTTTCATTCCAAACGATATAAAGTAAAATTAAAAATATTTATTTACTTTTGACCGTACTGTTTCATTAAGTCCACAATATCTGAGTGTCCATTCTGGATAGCTATTTGCAGTGGTAACATTTCTTTATTGCAAGAATTATTTACATTTGCCTTAAACTGCAAAAGAAGATCTACGACGTCTTTTTTGTTCTCCGCGCAAGCTACATAAAGCGGTGACCAGCCGTCTTTATCAGTTTCATTTATGTCGACACCTGATTTATAAAGACACTTCATTATATCAATGCATCCCTCTCTACATGCAATATAAAAGGGAGTTAAACCATCGTCATTCTTTCGATTTATATCCGCGTTTTTAGAGATCAAAAATGCTGCAAGGTCAGTATTTCCATATTCACAGCATGCTATAAGTGGGGTAATACCATGTTTAATCGTCTGATTGACCAATGCTCCGTGTTTAATTAATATTTCTGCAGTGTCTTTATCATTACGCCTACAGGCTTCAATGAGGCAATTAGTAGTTGTTTCATGCATCGAACTAACAGATGCACCATTTTTAATCAAATGAAAAGCTATTTCTCGATGTCCTTCTCTACATGACAACATTAAAGGTGTCAAATTATCCTTATTTTGTTTATTTATGTCTTTAACATCAAACACCATATCTTGAACTTCATCTAAAAGACCATTTTTACAAGCAATATGAAATGGTGTGTTTTTATTCATATCCATAATGTTTATGTCTGCTCCAAGTTTTATCAAAGATTTAGCAATTTCTGACATTTTATTTTCGAGTGCGTAATGCAGTGCTGATTTTCCTCTTGTGTCATAGTTGTTTATGTTGACCTTGTTTTCAATGAAAAGTTTGGTCAATATGATATTTGCGGCTTGACAAGCTAGTATAAGTGGTGTTCTGTTAAAACTTCCACAAAGATTTATTTTAGCCCCACTGTTTATTAATAATTTTGTTACTTCTGTATCTCCTTTCAATACTGCTATATGAAGTGGTGCATTTTTTGTCTTGTCGATTTTGTTGACCTCTGATCCTATCTTAAGAAGCACTTTAGTTAATTTCTGCAAATTTGATTGACATGCATAATGCAAAGGCAATCTTTCTTCTAAATCAGGGATGTTAGGATCTGCAGCCTCTTTAATTAAGAGTTCTGCTCCTGTCATGTTGTTCTTTTGACAAACAATAAGAAGTGGTGTTTTGTGGTCATTATCAAAACAATTTACCTCTATATCATCTTGTTTCAACAATAGTTCAATAAGGTTATTGTTTCCTCTTAAAGCTGCGATATGAAGTGGCGTCCTCCTGTATTTATCAGTCAAATTTAGTTTAGCATTGAATGCAAGTAGTATCTCTATTATGTCAACACTGCCATTTTCACAAGCTCTATGTACAGCTGTTCCATGACCTGAGATTCTTTGCTCAATACTTGCCTTATTTGATAAAAGAATTTGAACTGATTTAACGTGACCACGTTCGCATACTATATCAAGTGGTGTTTGGCCATCATTGTTAGCTTTATCAATTGATGCATTTTTATCTATCAACAACTTTATAACGTTAGACATTCCTCCGAAAGACGCATAATGCAGAGGAAAATTACCTTGATTATCGTCTTGATTAACTAGGTCGTTGTCAAAGTCTATGAAAAATGAAACGTAGTCCTCATAACCTTGTTTAGAAACAATGTGAAGAACAGTTGAACCATCAATCCCTTTTCTCAAGTCCACTGGTTTTATATGCTTTTTAAGAAAGCCTATGAAAGACTTTCTAAACTCGGGAATTTCGTTTTGCATATCAGTAAAAACATTTGAATTCAAGCCTTCCTTCAAATTCCTTAATAATCTTTCAAAATATGCCTTCTCCAAATGAAAAGGAAGACAAATAGTAAGATCAGGACATTCGGCATTTAGAAATTCAAACAAAAGTCTGTTTTTAAGGAATGAACTTTCAGCGTACTTCAATAATGACTCTATGCAATACCTACTAGTACAATATGCAACAATGTTAAAGAGTTTATCGCTCATAAACTGCAGCCCAAATTCTGTCTCTGTAGTATATGAGCCTTTCAAAGCAATTAAACTAGCAAGAAGTTTTGGTTTAGATGGATATGTTGCACATCCAATGTCTTTTGAAAGATCATTAATTAGTTTATCCCCTTCGGGATAATCTTCTCGAAAAAAATCTCGCTTTACCATATTATTTTTAATCACTAACAGTACTAGTGCCAAATAGAATACTTCTGAACTTTTTCGGAAATTTTCCAATTCTTCGTTTATAATTTCGTATGGAGTTGAAAAATACCGCAACAGTGGCTCATTTGAGGCGCTTGAATATTTAGCACAAAGTGATGGAAAGAATGAAAAAAGCATTAAGATAGCATCACTGACCTGATTTATGCCATCGTCACTAATATATAACTTGGCTATTTTTCTTCTTTCATCCGGAGTTAACTGTAAAGAATTCGTAATTAAATTACGGATTACAAAGGGAATATACAGCTGATCTTTATTAACGGAATGGTAAATGTGAGACTTGCACGTCATTATTAATTTCATATACTTATTTCTCGACAGAAGATGTTGAATTACACTTCCCTGACGACTCCACCATATCATATCATTTTCATTAATAGAGAAATTTCCAAAAACATTGTCAAGTATGAATAATTGCCGTTTATCTGCTGATGCATATTTGATAATATCATGTGGATCTGTTAGTATCAAAACCTCATATCCATCTGTTTCCTCCAATCTAATAGCTGTAAAAAATGCAAGACAGGTCTTTCCACACCCAGATGGTCCAGTGATGATAACACAATGTTCCATTTTAATTGTTTTCAATATTTCCTTACATGCATTTGTTTCTACAAAATTCTGAAGTTTCTCTTTCCATTTTTCCTTTTCATAACGCTGAAATTCTGTTAAAAAAAATTTCTAAATTTAAGTACTAGTATGTATACAAATGTCATTTTTCCATAATTCTCTGATGAACCACCTGCTATTTATAATTCAGAACTCTTAGATTTCCAAAATGATGTTTTTTTCTTAAACATGAAAAAAATATAATTGTAGCTATGGTGCAGTCAGTTAGCAACTGTAAATCTGCACTTTAAATGAAACATATTTAGGAGTTTTGGCTTGATATTGATAATATGGAAATGATTTAAAATGATTGCACTAGCTCTTCCTTTGTGTCAGGTGAGCTAAAACATGATATATTAAGACCAATAACGAACAGCCGTGAATTTGGCATTTTATAATATGATTTACATTATCAAACACATGTATTAAAATTAATCTAACAGGAATGCATATGTACCTGACAACAAATGTCAAATATGAATTTTCAGTCATTGGAATAAGGCTTTAGAGGAAATTAAAATTCAGGTAAGGAATTGCAGATACATGTAGAAGCATTTTATGTTGTTTGTTGTGCAAATGAGGCAAACTATGCAAACTTCAGTGACTCTTCAGTAGATGCTTCAATTAATTAAACTGATTATTTCATTTTGGCCATGTGATATTAAAGTCATAACAGTCAAAATTTAACAAACTGTTTTATTTAGTAGGATTTTTTTTCTTAGATTCTTTGAAGGGGTCGTATTTTTTTTTCGGTAAATGGATCTAAACTAACAGGAGAGATAATTCAGCAACGTACTGAAACCGTAAATGAAAGTTGTTCATCTTGCTTTGAGGGAGGATGGTTTCCATGAAAACATAAATTGAATCCAAAGAGAGATAACAATAATAATTACGTGGACACGGTTCATTGAGTGTAAAGTTTGTTTTGAATATAATTTTGAATATGATAATTAAAATCCAGAATTGTCCGAAATCATGCAAGAAGGGAATTATGCATCAAATTTTAGGAAATAAGCTCAATGCCCAAGCTTTGTCAAAGATTTTCAGGCTATAACTTAATGCTTAAGAAAACTAACACATCCTCTGCATCTAATGGTGTCGTAAAATATTTATAGATGCACTTCTCTTACATTAGATGTGCCATTAAATAACACTGTTTCTGAAAAACATATTAACTTAACAATATTATACATTATCAGTTAGCTAGCTCTATCAGGTGAAATGTATATTTTGTCTGCCAGTCACATAAAATTTTATGCGACTAACTACATGTAGCAATACCTTTGTATTAGTGACAGATCAATTCAGAATATCAGCCTACGAAATAATTAGTATTTACCTAATACATTCTTTGGGATAGTTTCCTGGTCTAAAATGGGAAAGTCGAATTGTTTATTCAGTAGTGGCCCTGTAAAATATTTGTATCTGTCAGTTTCCTAAATAGCTTCTCTTTGAAAAAAGGTGTTTAAAAAAAACATGAAAAAGCAAGTGATTACTACAGACAATATTTTGAATATATATTTGTAAATCATGTAAGCTGGCAAAAATTACATGTGTATTTCAATGTTTTACCAATGCTAATTAATAATAAACAAGAGGCTCACAAGAGCCTGAATCGCTCACCTGTTATTTTTTGTATAGATCTTGCATCAAGGATCATTTTTGCTATTTAATGCATACCGTCGCATTATTCGCCTTAATATTGACTTGTACAGCTAAAATATAGAAACCTGAACCCAAATATATATGGATGCTAGAGACTTTTTCATCGGTTACTATGGACTTATCAATGGCATTTATTATTGACCTTCCATTTTGACTTGAACAGGTAAATTGTAGGGTCCAGAACTGAAATATATCTGGTTGCTAGGGACTTTTTCAATGACCTTGACCCTTGACCTTTGACCCTCCATTTTACTTGTACATCTACCATTTAATTTATTTCAAGATAGCTCTAAACATCTGTGACAATGTGTCAGACCATTATTTTTACTGATAATTACTGTTTACATATAAATAATGTTTCAAGGGCAAAAACTCCTATAAGGGGTCAATTGACGATTTTGGTCATGTTGACTTATTTGCAGAACAGTTTTATCTGTTTACAGTGTGTCTTTATCTATAATAATATTCAATTAATAACCTAAAACTGCAAAATTTCCTTAAAATTAACAATTCAGGGGCAATAACTCGAAAATGGGTTGACCGATTCGTCTGAAAAGTTTGTCTTTATCTAAAATAATATTAAAGATTAGAGTACTGTCGGGGAGGACAGTTATATACCCGCACCCCCACAGGTTTCATCCAAGTGATGATTTCGATGCAAATTTAGTGTTACGGACAAAAATTACCCGAGTTAAAATAAACCATGCAAAGTGTATTTTAGGGTCAAAGATCTTTATGTTAATCCCCGACATTCTTTAGTTGATTTCTCACATTAACTTTGTCAATTTCTTTGTTGGGAGATTACATTTAATGACAATGTTGTCGAATGTCACGACAGTGTTGTTACTTTTTATCACAATGTTGTTATTTTCCAACAAAATTATCACAAATTCACAGAAAATAGTTTTAAAACACTTTTTAAATAACAAATTCAAAAGGAATTCCACAGAACCCAGTGCCACATCTGCATTGTCCTGTTTTCATTTATTTCCATATCAGTCCATCCCACATAACCCAATAAGGGGATGACCATTTGAATTTGAGGGGAGGAGGTGAGGAGTGCTGGCAGATTTGATGAGGTCAGAAAATTTATTTGCATTTTTGCTTAAAATGGAAAAAAAAAATCAACAGCATATTTTGATAATTATAATACTTCCTATATGTCATGGTACTAAATTGTGTGTTGAGCATCTTTTTTTGCATCTGTCCATCATGGAAAATCTACATATGAAGAAACCAGAACCCAACATAAAAAATGTCTCAGAAATTAATGTTTTAAGCATATTTTGAAAATTCGCTCATTTTTGGTCCCAACTTATGCTCCATGAATGAAATCAAAATTTTAAAACCCTATTGGTATCTACATCACATGTACAATCATTCTATAATGAATGTAGAAGCCTTGCATCAATAATGAATGAGGAGTTGATGTCACAAGCATTTTATGATAATTCGCTCGTTTTCGGTCGCACATTTCACCCGTTGAGCGAAATCAATTTCTTTTAAAATCTTATTTCTCATCTACAGGATATATGCAACACTACTTTGAAGGAATTAAAATGCTATACCCAAAACTGAATGAGGAGTTGATGTCACAAGAAAGTGTGACGGATGGAGACAGACGGACGGCCGGACAGAGACAACGACATATAACAATAACCTTAAACTGAAAAATTTTCTTAAAATTAACAATTCAGGGGCAATAACACCAACAAACAGTTGACCGATTCGTCTGATAAATGCGGGTATAATAATAACCTAAAACTGCAAAATTTCCTTAAAATTAACAATTCAGGGGCAATAACCCCACCAAAGAGTTGACCGATTCGTCTGCAAATTTCATGGCAGGTAAATCTTGACCTGATAAAACATTTTCAACTCTGTCAGTTTTGCTCAAAATGCTTTAATTTTTGAGATATAAGCCAAAAAATGCTTCACGACGGTTAAGAAAATAAAATACAAAATTCATACTAGATACCCTAGGCTAAGGATCATTCCACTTAAGTTTCGCTGAAAATGGTTCGGTAGTTTCAAAGGACAAGATATTTGAAAATTTTTACAACGGACGACGACGGACGCTAAGTGATAGCAAAAGCTCAGATGTCCTATTAGGACAGGTAAAATGTCGAAATCAACTAACGATAAATCTTTTGAATTATTTATCAAATTGATATAAGGTAATAAATCGATCATTTTCCTAAATTGTATAATATTTACTGTAATTTTCAATTAATACTGTCATAATTATAATATTCTCCTTAATCAATTTGTTAATTTCATTTTTTATAATCTATGTTCGTAATATATATTTTTATATGCTACCTTCAAAACTAAAAGACGGATGTTTTTGTGTGTGTGTGTGTGTTTTAAATTTGTAATAAATGTCAAGCCTTACATAAACTTTAGCAAACATTCAGAAGTTTCATAATAATGTGTTTGAGCATATATAATAATTTAGAATTTTTAGAAAGAAGTGATGAAAGAAATAATTTAGCTTTCATTTATACACTGAGGTTTCACCTGTTAAAGATGTTGGTTCCTGTTCTGGTTTGTGTATTTGTTCACTAATCACTTTCAACTTGTCAGCCTTCTCTGTAAATAAAAGTCTGGCTGTCAATTTCTAAATCTTGCATCTACTTTCATAACGTTAATGTTATCAAACATAATAAGAATACAAAAACCAAAGGCGCCCATGAGCCCGTATCATTCACCTGATATTTCCATTTGTTCGCTGCTAAAGGACCTTGAGATTAACATCCATGCCATGTTTGATTTCAATCCATTCAGTAATTTTCAAGAAGAAGCCATTGCATGTAATTCCCACAGGGTCCTATGTGAAATTAAGTCCAAAGATGGTGGCCGTCTTGAATGACAGATCAGCACCAAAGTAACAACACTTGGTCAGAACGTCATTAGGAACATGTTTTGTTTCAATCCAAGAAGATTTTTGTATGTATTTTCCATAGAGTCGTGTGTTAAATTAAGTTCCCCGCTGGTGCCCACTTGGATTATGGATCGGCAATAAAGTAACAACACTTGGTCAGCACCTCATAAGGATCATTCATGTTTCGTTTCAATCCATTCAGCGATTCCCTAGAAGATTTGTGTATGTATTTTCCATAGGGTCGTATGTTAAACTAAGTTCCCCGCTGGCGGCCATCTTGGATGACGGATCGGCAATAACAGCACCTCAAAAGAAACGTTCATGCCATGTTTCAGTTCAATCCATTTAGTGGTTCTCTAGAAGAAGATTTTTGTATGTATTTCCCATAGGGTCCTATGTTAAATTAAGTCCCGCTCGCTTGCAGACATGTTGGATGACAGATAGGCACCAAAGTAACAACACTTGTTAAGCACCTTGTCAGGAACACTTGAGCCATGTTTCGTTTCAATCCATTCAGTGGTTCTCTAGAAGAAGTTCAAAATGTGAAATGTTGACGGACGGGCGACGGATGACGGACGAAAAGTGCAATTGTTCACATGACCCTTTGGGTCAGGTGAGCTAACAATCACAGCATAAAATATTTCTCAATTAACAAAGAAGATACTATTGCCCTATTACAAAATTAAGTAGTAAGTTTAGTTACCCTGCTACTAAACTCATCTCTACAAACACATTTCTCTGGTCTTGGTTAGAAACTACTTGGAAAAGAATTTAAAGTAGAAACTCAGAGGAGCGTGTATCACTCAAATGGATTCAATTTGCCAATCAACGGCCCTAAAAAGCATTAAATGAAAGCTTTCTTCTGCCGTGAGTTGGTTGGTGATAGGGATCAATGGACATTTTTATTTATATTTGATCATCTAAATGTGAATGTCATTGGTGCCAAGATTTGACGAAGACTTTTTGAATTAAAGTTTCCAATCCAATCCTATGTTAGGCATTCCATTTTTACATAGGTCCCTGTGTTAAACTAAGTTCGGCAGTGACGGACATTTTGGTTTACAGTCTGGGTAATCGAACACTTTTCTGGAAGATGTTTATTTTAGGACTATTGTTGCCAAGTCAATTTCTAGTACACCAAGTATTTCAGACTAAGATTTTCAAATGAATTTTATAATAGGTTCCTTTTTCAAACTGAGTTTGGTTGTGGCGGCCACCTTGATTGACAATCTGCGTCATAAAACAAACTTCTGAAATAGACCATCTAATATAAAGATCATTGCTGCCAAATCTGGTTCCAATTGTCCAAGTGGTTTTAGATAAGAAGATTTTAAAATAACTTTTTCTATATTGTCCCACTTTAAATTAAGTTAGGCTTGGTGGGAATATTATTTTACAGTCCGGGTTATTGGAAAATACTGAAAGAAGACCATCTAAGGAACATTGATGTTAATCTTGTTCAAATTGGCCAAGTGGTTTCAGACAAGAAAAAAATTTAATGAATTTAACCATAGGGTTCTATGCTAAACTAAGTTCGTCTTTGGCGGCCATCTTGGTTGGCAGTCCGGGTCGTCAGACACAATTCTGAAAGACGACCACTGCTGCTTAGTCTAGTTCAAATTGGCCAAGTGGTTTCAGACAAGATTTTTAAAATGAATTTTCCAAACGGGTCACATGTTTAACTAAGTTCGGTTGTAGCGGCCATCTTGGTTGACACAATTCTGAAAGTGGACCACCTAAGGACTACTGCTGCCAAGTTTGATGCCATCTGGTCATGTACATGTAGTTTCATAGAAGAATATTTTCAAATTCATACCCCTTTTTCTATTTTTAGTTGGAGGAGCCAAGTGGAAAATGCAGGACACAATTTTGACCACCCAAGAACCATCCCACCAAATTATGGTCATAATTTTACCAGTTGTTTTGAAATAGAAGATATTTTCGAAAGACGGACGAAGACGAACGAAGGACGCCAAGAGATGGCAATAGCTCACATGGCCTTATATGTGAGCTAAAAATAAAAGGCCGATTCGGAGTTCATGCACACATGTATATGGTATATTAAAAACTGGAAAATCCATATTAAAGTGAAAAGTACCTTTATTGCTGATCCTCCACCTGAAATTTGGCATACAGTTTTGAACAATGAGCCCAATTTTCACGTCTAAAAGCTATATGATGTAGTATTATTCACAAACGCAATTTCAGACGGAAGTTATAACGAAATACTAACAATTTAAAAATATTTTTTTGTGAATAAACAGAAGGTTATTGGCGTAAATGTAAGTGATACTTCATGCAATTTGCCCTTCATTTTACAAGAAGTTCAAAGTCAGGAATATTTCAGTGTGTGTCTCCTTTAGTTTCTCCTTGATGATTTGATCAAGTGTTGTGTCCACTAATTTTTTTTGTACAAAATTCAAATTGACAATACCTTGAGTACGTAACAAGATGTCACGATATGAGAATATAAATAACAGATGTGAAACTTACTTTTAGATATAAATTCAAATTGCTTTATATAGGAAAACAGAACAACAGCACCTAAAACAGAAAACACCGATCTTATATCAGAATCTATCAGAATCAAGTTCCATGTTTTTTTTCCAGCCAAATCTTTACTCACAATAACCTGTATATTTTACCATTGGACGCAAATAATTATCCCATATATATATTAAAAAAAATGCATGAGTATATAATTTTCGAACTAAATTTTAAGTTCCATATTATAACAAGAGTGGACACACTACATGTCTCGCCTGAGTATGCACATGGACATAGAATAATGATTATCTGATACCCGACATTGCAAGTCAAAGGAAAATGTGTTAAAAGAAATAGTAATGGTCAGGCGATAATTTGTCTGAAAAATCTCATGCATGTCATTCAAGCCTAAAACTGTGTACAAGACGAACTCACAGGTATCAGACCGGTACGTACCCACCAAGCACTATCTAAAGACTAAATGTGGTTGGTCTATGTGTGGCAGATACTGAGAAATGGATACTATCCCAAAACGTGAAACAAGTCAGTCATGCATGAAATATAGGTCAAAAGTAAGGTGTCAGATGTCAAATTGGTATATACTAAGAACTTCCATCAACCAAATACTGTGGGTCTAGTTACAAATGTAATACATTTGCTCAGAAAAAGAAGAAATAAAAAAAAAATGTATATTAAGTCACTGAAGTATGAAATTCAAGTTCAGCTGACAGGTGTTAGACTGGCATGTACCCACTAAGAACTATCTATTAACCAAATATGGTTGGCATAGGTACTACAGTTGCTAAGAAATTGACTTAATCGCGAAAATGTGACACAGGCCACTCACACAACCGACATGTACCTACAAAGAACGATATATTGACCAAATATGGTGGGTCTAGGTATTAAAGTTGTTGAGAAATGGACCTAATCTCGAAAATGTGACAAAGTCACTCAAACCATGAAATTGAGATCAAGGTCCAGAGACAAGTCTGAGACTGGCATATACCCACCATGATCTATCAATAGACCAAATACCGTGGGTCTAGGTATTATAGTTTCTGAGAAATGGACTCAAACACAAAAATGTGACGCAGGTCACTCAAGCATAAAATTGAGGTCAAGGTCAAAAGGCAGGGATCAGACTGACATGTACCCACCAAGAACTATCTATTGACCAATTATTTTGGATCTAGGTATTCTAGTTGCTGAGAAATGGACTTAACCATGAAAAATTTGACAAAGTCACGCAAGCATGAAATTGAGGTCAAGGCCCCAAGCCAGGTGTGAGACTGGCATGTAACCACTAAGAACTATCTGTAGACCAAATATGGTTGCCCTAGGTATTACAGTTGCTCATAAATGTATTTAACCACGAAACTTGGACGCAGATTTTACATTTATGTTTATGAAGTCAGTGAACCATGAAAACGAATTCAGAGTCAAATATACTGCGGCAAACCTTATACGATAAGCTATACGTGGACCATAAATTTTAATTGTAGGTATTATATGTGCAAAGTTATTCAAGTTTTAAAAAGGTAAATAACCGCCGCTGGAAAGTAATACCTATATCTCGCCAGCAACTTATTAACTGTCGACTTGACTTGCACTTGATGCGTCAATTTAATAGTTAATAATATTATACTTATTGATTTTTTCCCTATTTACATAGAGAATAATACATGGTAAAATCTGTATCACATGCTGTATCAACCCCAGAAACCAATATCAGCCAGAGGTCCTTGGCCCGAGGGCTGATATTGGTCGAGGTTGATACAGCATGTGATACAGATTTTAACATGTATTATACACTTTATCATATATTAAACAGAGGACTTCAAATTTTCCAAATTAAAGTCTACTGCTACAAATGAAATTGATTGGGGAAAATATTTTGTGAAATAAAAAATTAAAAAAAAATAGGGGGGGTTGAAAAAAAGTCAAATAATCGGGAAAAAATTTGAACAACATTTGTTTTTTTTTTAATTTACCACCCCCCCAAAAAAAAAAATTTCGCCCGACCCCCCCCAAAAAAAAACAAATAAAAAAAAATACGAAAAAGTAAAATTGAAAAAAAATGAAAAAAAGCTATGTGATAAAGGGGTGTGATAAAGGGTAGACATGCGATAAAGGGGTATGATAAAGGGTGCCCATCAAAGTTGAGCGATACGGATTAAACACCGGGCTATTTATCAAATATTCGAAACTACTGTATTTACTACTAAATATATGATAAAATGATTTATCCTATTAAACCTCCCCGGTCCATATAATCCTATATGGGTCGATTATCCTGATGTGTATTATATTTCTATTTTGAGGTATTGGCCAAATTTGCTACTTTTTGAAAGGGTTAAATAAAGGTATTTTTGTGGAGACGATATAAAATTTCAGAGGCACTTGGCCTGACAATTATGTGATATTTGCATGAGTTCAATCAATAATTTTTGGATGTATTTTTGGCTTTGAACTTTGTAAGATTGCAAGCATGACATCACAAAGAAAAATTCTGACGTCACAATTAAAAAAAAGTTATTATTCTACGACCTCAATAGGAAAAGTGGAGCCAATGTTCTACTGTCAATCATCGTCGGAAACTCACGGCCGGTCGCGCTTACGCTTTTGGAAGCAAGGACGCAAAGCGTAAGCGCGACCGTCCGTGGGTTTCCGACAATGACTGCCAATACGCATATGATGAACTTATAAATAGAAGATAGATAAGCTAACACAGAACATTGCAGCGCCACACATGTTAATGAAAACTCAACCATTTTTGTCAGTTTTTAAGTTTTTAAGGCCGCTGACAATCAGTTGAATATCTCTTGTAGATCTGTCAGTTAAAAAAGTGTCGTTTTTCTGACAAAAAAAAAGAAACAACAGATATGACCAAAATAATAAAAGTTGATATTGTCTATAAAATTATTTAAGTGGCAAAACATCCCATACCAAAGTTTGCGTCATCAAAATCCTCCATTTCTATACATGTATGACGGTGAAAAGGTTCCCTGGCAAGTGTCCGTTAACTTATCTATATTCTGTACAAGTTGTCAAATATATAGTGCAACCCGACCTGTACCGTCCTTTTAGGCTATTAAATGAAGTGTATCGAGATACAGTAAAGATATATACATATACTCTGCAAAAAATACTGCATTTTCTTTAGCATTTAATTTCGTTACTTCAAATCATGTTCATACATTTATGGTTAATGGCACAATCTGCAAATTTCACAGGATAATTATTTAATGTTTATTTCTACTTTTTCCGGAAATTAAGTTCACACAAACAAAATGACGTCACTTTATGGAAGCGTTAAATTTAGTACCCGTTATGTCCACCTCATGCGGCTAACACTGTTCTGCACCTCCTTGTCATGGATTGAATCAGTTTTCTAATTGAATCACGGGGTATCCTTTGCCATTCAAGTTGCAACATCTGACGAAGTTGTTCTAGTGATTGGGATGGCGGTCGACGTTTGCGGTCGCGTTTATCAAGATCATCCCGTAGGTGTTCAATCGGTTTTAATTAATCAGGTGATTTCCATGGTCACGTTTATGTTATTTTGCGTTAAGAAGTCCATCGTTACACGTGCTGTATGTGGTCTAGCGTTGTCCTGTTGGAACAACTCCCTCTGTCGATCATTAACGTTGAGGAGGTGTGGTTGCAGATATTTACTCTATAACATTCAGCCGTTCAACGTCCTTGAACGTGTACTAAGTCAGTCCTAAGGTTGTAGGATATTGCTGCCAACATCATTATACACTGCCTCCTCCGAATCTGTCCACTTCCTGTATGCAGCATGGGGCGAAACGTTCATTTCGGTGGCTATATACACGTGTCCTTACGTCACGTCTTTGAAGCTAGAAACGAGACTCATAGCTAAACCAAATTCTGCGCCAGTTTGTTAAAGTCCAACCCCTCAATGTATTTCACCAACGAACACGTGCACGCCTGTGTAACTGCGTCGAAACAGGTCCAAACTACAGTCTTCTGGGTCGAATTCTATGTTGGTCAAAACAGGTCCAAAGTACAGTCTTCTATGTTGAAGAAGTCGTTCCGGACTGTTTATGCTGAAATTCCACGTTAACCTGATATTTGGGTAGCTGTTGTAGTGGAAGTGACTGTTCTATGGCGAAGGTGGCCTACCACTTCTAGGACGGTCTTGTGTTGATCCAGACTGTTGGAATCTCCAAAAAACGTGAAATAGTGCTTTGGTGAACGTCGTGCTACTGCATACTGGGATTCCCCGGCTTGGAGACGTCCGATAACAATGTTGCGAGTAGCAATATTTCAATATTATAAGAATGAATAAAACCTAATTAATACACAGGTTTTATAGACAGTAGTTACACGGGTGATTTAATCTCAATTTACACGTGAATTACGCGACCAGTTTTCTGCACGCTTATTATGAACATGCATTTTTAGTCCCTTATTTTTGAACTTGGATAGTTGCCAAATCGACCTGTTATGCATTATTATTTTCAATAGTCATAATAAAAATGCATTAATAACATGTTTACCTTATTATTATAAACTATTTGTTAATAATAACAAAATTTCATTTTTTTAACCTATGTGTTTATTTTTTTGCAGAGTATATGTATGCAATTAAAAGGAAGAACAGTATGATAGATAATGTGCAAACAAACAGCATCACAGCATAACGTTACAGCTATGTTACCCCATTAAATCTTATTAATACGTATGTAATACCTGCTGTCATCAGAGCTATAATAATCAAAGTAATCACTAAAGGTACAATTCTTCGGGGCTCTGAAAAATATTTTACATTTTACACATTTCAGTCATTATTATTTTTAAATAAAACTTATCAGTTCATCATTGAATATCTTTCAACGACTTGAATAAGATTGCATTATAAAGATATAAAATATTGTTTTACACTTCTAAGCTAATTTACAATTTTTACAACAACAAACTGCATTTTTTTTAAATGTATCCATTGTTAAAGTAATATTATGACCAGTAAAAGTGCATATAGATTTGATAAAATCTGGGATCAACATCTGGCATAAATGTACTCCTACATACTGTTAAGTCAAGAAATACCAAAGGGATATTCAAAGGAGGGGAAAATCGAAACAACTGACAAACTCCGGAGAACAACAAAGACAAGACCAAAACAATACATGCACTACAATTAAAAAAGCAGGACATCCGTCATGCTGCCCATGTCAAATCCGGTATGAGGAAGGGACAACACCAATGGAACAGGTCCATTTTCATTTGGAAAACGGTTTTTTGATACCTGTAAACCAAGTCACGATGACGTCCATAAAATTTTAATAAGGATGACTCCAACTAAGGAGGAACATACCCCTGTCTGAGCAACTTTTCAGTATCAGGAGCCGGGCTCTGTCCAGGACCTCAATGTATATGTCACAAGCTCTGGAATAACGTATGAGTTGTGAAATATATACTCTATACGCCGGCGCTTCTGGAATGTTGCCGCTCAAAAATGGGAAGTTGACGATTGGAAAGTCAGCGCAATGTAGCGAAAACTGAAATTTAAGGCACGGGCTATCTTCTGTTTTCTCTTAAGAAGCCCGTCAAGGAAGTCTGCCTCATAAGAGTAAAGGAACAAGTCGGCCATGAGTGGCGCACAGTTAATGCCCTCAGTAATGCCAATAATCTGTTGCAAAACACGTCAAAGGCTAACATCTAATATTCTAATATGTCTAATGAGATCAGAACTTCATTTTTCTAATAATATTTATTTGATATCAAAATCGTGAAATATTTTCTTCCACTAGCAACATTAAAAGAAACGATTAAGAAACGGATAAAGATGTATTTGTTATTAACAAGAAAATATTTTATGGCCATAGCAATTCTTTATAGACAAAGTAAAATTATGCCGATTAAACCGAGAGGGGAGAGAAACCAGGTATATAAAGACAGACAATCAGTGTGTGTTACAAATAGATTCTACAAAGATGACCAGTTGATTATGAAAGTTATCAACTCGAAATAATTAAATTTTCATTTTGAAACTGGGAGGTGCACCCTGACAACAAGTAATATGATTGTAAGTCCTTGGTTTCGGAGAACTGAACTCTGACGTAAAACTTAACCTATGTAAGTGAAGCGCAATAAGTGGGTCAGAGTGACTTTGTTTTGGTGGGAGGCTGTGTTTCACCCGGAGATACATCATCACACCAAGTAATATGATAGTAAGTCCCTTGGTATCAGACTTAAAACTTAACATAAGTCAATGAAGCGCAATAAGTAGGTTAGAGTTAACTAATTTTTGTTGGAGGCTGTGTTACTCCCCCAGATGCATCCTTACACCAAATACAAATGTAATGTGATTGTACATTGTAGGTCACTTTATATGTTAAAACCAATTTTGACAAAACACTTTAAAGCCAGTCAACCGTGTAATATGGGTCATGTGACCTTCGTTGAGGCGAACTAAAAATGAAAATTTAATTATTGAGAGTGGATAAAAAAAAATTAATGATTAACACGTCAAGATTTTTAGAATGTTTTTCTCTAATGTCAAATAAAACTCCGAGAGGTCTCCCGAACGCTTTTTGGCGGGAAATTTCGCGAGCATTTAATTAACGTGTGGTGATATCAGAATTTATCAATAGAGTCAAGAGATGTGTAGAAATAATTATATGTTATTTATGTGTGTTTTGAGCAACCAAGCATTGATCTTTAATAGGAATTGCTCTTGAATTTCAGAGAAATCATATATGACCTTCCGAAAAATAAACTAAAACAACATATTTCATGTATTTACAATATATTTACCTTGCATTTACAAGTGAAAGACTGATATCAAACAATCTTAATATTGTTTACCTGCTTTTTTATCTGGTGGTTCTTCAATAGGCGGAAAGGTTTCTTTTTCTTCTTTTCTATAACAAAAAGAACAGGAACAACTGGTAAGTGGTTACTGTAAAAATTTCACGAAAAATACCAAGTACTACATTGCACCTACCCTTTCAATATATATATATTGAATTATATGGCAAGCCGTTTTACTATTTCTTTTCTGACCTCAAGATATCTCTCATAATATATAAGATATCTTATATAATCTAGTTTTTATAAGATATCTTATAAAGTATATAAGATATCTGATAAAGTATATACGATATCTTATAAAGTTTATAAGATATCTTATATATTATATATTATATGAAATATCTTATATATTATATATTATATGAGATATCTTATAAACTTTAGAAGATATCTTATAAAGTATATAAGAGTTCTCATAAAGTATATATGATATATTATAAATATTTTTTATATAAGATATCTTATATAGTTTATAAGATATCCAATATAGTTTATAACATATCTCATATAATTTATAAGATATCTTATAAAGAAAATTATATGATTTTAAAGTTTATTACATATCTTGAAGTAAATAACAAAGATTATGTTCTTTAAAAATGTTAGTTCAGATATTATCAACAAGAATAAAGTACTCGTAATTTAAAAAAAAATGCTGTCATCATTGGAACTACATTTTATGTACTAATGTCCAATGGTATCGAAAAGGCCACACTTTAGTAATGTCAGTAAACACTAGGGGCGCCACTGGGCGGAAACCACAGTTTTTTTTACAGTATACTGGGCCCAGGATAGGCTGGAAAAGGTTGTAAAGAAGCAGAATCCAGTTTTCAAATAACTTCCCCCAAAACAGCCTTACCTGGCGTTTACTGACATTACTACACACTTTCAGTTTTGGAGGCCGATGACATAGGAACGATTTGCAATCTTTCCAAAAATTATATGGTCCGTGTGCTTGTTTTCGAGATATAAGACATTGGAAATTTGGCGGGAAAAATATGCTCTCTAAACAATACTGTATAGAAATAAAATGCGTAAAATGAAATATGAAAAACGAATTTACGTCACAAGCCGAAATTGACAATTTTCGAAATTCAACCCCTGGGGACCCAAAATAGAAAATCAAAACTCTAAAACTTTATTTTGCATCTACAGGACCAGTGTTCGCCCCAGAAAATTTAGATAGCACATTGAACGATGACGCTATTTATGCTTGGGGAGAACACTGTAGGAGGTATGCAAACATTAAATATAGAAATTTAATTCCTAAACCCAAAACTGAAGGGGGAGGTCATGCAACAAGAAACTATGACGGATAGACGGACGGAAACAACTCTATATCCCTGAACTTTTTTCGAAAGTATGGGAATAAGAACCCCCTTTAAAATTGTAAGTTGTCCTGCGAAATGGCTAATTTTGGTGCCTTAAATCTCTTTTATGTGTACAACAATGCCTGAAGTTACTTTTATTTCTCACGAACACATGCTAATACCATTATTTGCAGTCGTATAAGACATAATCTTTTTTGGGGAGAGGCTAAGAGGCAAGGATTGAATTTAAAAGATCCAGATTGTTACATTTGGTGAAAAAAAAATCCATAATGCTGCTAACAATATTGTTTGATCTGAGATAACACACTGATGAACCCCCACCAAGAACAAGCTGTCACCCTCTAAGGGATTACTAATAACACAACTGAGTATCTCATACTTTTTCTATATCAAATCCTTCCCTATAGTCATACATATAACAACATTAATATTGGTCATATTATATACATGTTTTAAGGGCATTATATATCAAGTTTGTGTGAATGACTTACTTATCATCAAGCATTAAGGGACACTTGAACTTCTCTTTCCAGTCTGTAGTTAAAACACAATGATACTCTGAAATGAGCAAAGGAAATATTGTGTTTACAATTGTTTCATTGTCAGCTAAGATGGTCCAAATTGTTGCATGTAGATATTATTTTTTGAAAAAGAATTAAACGTCTTGAAAGAAAACTTTAACATAGATTGAATCCACATGGAATAAATCAAATCTTCGAAGAAATAAAAGCAAATACATTCAAATTCATTTTATTACATGAAGAAAGCTACATGTAATATTGAAGTGTTGACATCGAATTAAACTCGTGACCACGTGCGTTAGATTCGATCTTAATTAACCAAAAACGCAAATTATGCTGAAAGTGAATCAATCAATTGAAACCAGCTGAAAACAATTACCTGGAGTAAGTATATAACCACTTCCACAAGATTTGATGTAACATGAACAATCCTCTTCTGATGGATTACACAAACAAGGATCTTTGGGTTTTACTATATAATCATAACTTCTTGTATAATCACAGCGACACAATCTGTCTGACTTTTCTGTCCCATTGTCTGCAATAACTTGCCCTTCCTCAATACATGATGACTTTTGAAACCGACATCGTTCGCTACCATTTGTCCAGAACTTAAAAGGTTGATATCGGTCTTCCATGTCTTCGCTACAAGGTACACGGTGCAGACCACCAGTATAATGAATTTTGTATCCTAAAAAGCACATGTCGGAATAATATAGAAATAGACATAAAAGAACAATTGACTGTAGTATCTTTGTATTTTTAATAATGGATTTGGGAATTCAAAGGCTCTGAAGACCAATAAAGCCCATATCACTGAAAACATTATGTTAATCAGTCTAATAAAAACAGGCCTTCGTGGTGGATTAAACCCTGTTACATGTACCTTTTTATTACATTTATACAGTATATATTTGCCACCCGTATTAGCATATGGAATGGAAATTTTACTATCAAACACAGCTCAGGCCGCACAAATCGTGATATTGTATAGAAAACCAATAAAAAATAGTTTGTTTATGTCAAGTAACAGAGTGGACATTGCAATATATACTCTGGCTGGTGTCTATCTAGTTTTGTTTAAAGGATACAAAGCATACCCCGCCAACGATGTAAGTATTTAGTAAATTGAATTAAATTTGTATATTGTTGACTTTGAAGTCCCTAACGACAGGGTATATGAAATACTATCTCTCAGTACTTCATGAAAAACTACCTTCAAACTTAACCTTAAAACGGGATTCTAATATTGAAATTATATTAAAAAAATTCAAAGTCGATGACCCATGACCTCAAGGTCACAGCTTCTGTTTCTCATTAAAATGCCGCTGTTCATATCACAAGCTATCCATGTACAAAGTTTCAGGATGATACAATAACTCCTACATGAAAAACTACTTTAAACCTGAACCTTAACCTCGTACGGACGGACGGACGGATGCAGAGACCGAAAAACTATATGCCCGGTCTGCATTACAGGCGGGGCATAAAATATTGGGAGAAAAACATGTACACAGGTTATGGAAAAGCTCAGCTTATATCAACCATTTCATTATATAGCTCATTGCAATATTTATTCACTACCTATTTACTATATGACAAAATGCACCCATTTATAGTGTGGGGACCTGCATATACGATACTGGCCCTCTATCCGTATAAGTTAAACTCGTTACTAGAATACGCTATCTCCAAAGTAATAAAGCTGCCTGTGACCAGAGTGAAGTGAATCTTACGTACATTGTATAAGGTAAAATTCAAATTATCTCCCATGTAAGAAGTTGGACAAATATATTTTACTTCATGCATGTCTTCATATTGTTTATTACCTTTATGTTATGTTTCATTGATTTCAATCATACCGTTTACATGTTTGTACAAGGATCGACACCATATGATGATTCATATACTAGTAAATGTTTAGACGCACCTAAGCCCACTGCTAGACATCGGACATAGTTTGCTTCATCCATATCTTTATATTGTGTGCTACCTTTGTGTACAATTTCATTGATTTCAGTCAGACTACAGGTTTAAGAGGGGCTGCTCGTAGACGGTCAATACAATTTTATGAATCATATATATATCGTGCTGCTACATGTATGTTCTGCTCATCGCTGCTCTTCTCTTGCGCCCTGATGCTCTTGTTATAATACTGTTATTATTATATTTATTTATCTTGGTCTAATTTGTTTTGTGTGGCTTATAACATCTATAATATGCTTACATAATACTTATACTTGTTTACCAAATAATGTTATAACTGTGCAGTTTAGAAATCACTGGAACAATCATAGATACCGATGGAATGATTAGAACTTTCTATTTGACTTACATAATAATTCTGGAGTGATCATAATATACGATGTGTAATTCAAATTTCTACCGTATTCTGGAAGTTTCTGTTCTACAGTGTTCTAGAGATTTCCGTGACAACTATATATTTACAGACACTAAAGACTTTGAGATCAGAAATTAACATTCTTGTGTTCTCAGATGTTGGATTCACACACTTATTCACGTATTAGATTGTGACTTATTGGACATAATATTCTGGTTGGATTACCGCAACAGTGACGAGAAGAATTCCGGTTTAAAGAAAAGTCAAAAGATCGGACCCAGATATTTTAACAGTTAAGTTGACATTTCAGTTTATATAATATTTCTTGTAAACTTGTGTATAATAAATCTTGTTAAATTTTATTATTGATTTGCGTCTTTTGTTGGTTACAATTTAAAGGTGATTTCTTGCCGTAACACTCTCTGCTGCTTTTCTATTGCTCGAAGCTTCTCTCTGCTGCTCTTCAAATTATCTTCCCTTCAGGATATCGAAGCTGAATTTTTGGCTTCACTCACATTTTCCTATATGGTAACTAATGTTTTGTGTTGTTTCATTCAATTCCATCTAATGATTCAGGAGGAGTTGCGCTCACAAGATGCGTTGATAGATGGGCGGATGGTAAGACGGCTGATGTGATGATGGGACATATGTCCTATCCCTGTCGGTAGGTGAGTATTTAAGGTAATTATATTTCAATTGAGACATATATTAGACCTAAAACTAATTAAAACTTGGTAACATTACATGTACCTTATTTTGTCCGTTTTACCATTTATTATTTCAAAGTGGAGAGGGAAAAATATTTTGATTTTAATGGAAGCATTGGGCGATTTGAATCAATCCATGTTTTCTTAGGTTTGTGCAAACATATCAAGTAAAAGGTTAAATGTGATGCTTGTTCGTCATCAGAAATTAAATAAAACGGAAATTATTAAAAGACAAAAAATATATGTTGTAAAATACCTGCGGAATCAAACCATGGCTTTTCTCTGCAAAACTCAATAAATCCAGGTTTATTTTCATCAAGTAGGCAACTGTATTGGTCAGTCTTGTTACAAATAAAATTGGCTCTAGGATTCCACTGTGGATAAACTGGACACATAAAGTCGTGATAATCTGGTGACGTCGATAAAACATATATCAAGCTCACACTTATCTGTGGATAAAACAAGATTTCAACTTTTGGGTTAGCTTTTCATACTGTATCTCGAAACCTTTGTTTCTGCGATATCTGTATCTGTATACATGTGAAATTGCAACTTTGAGCACAAATATAACTAAAAACTTAAGAAAATTTAAGCGATCAGTCATTTATGAAAGAAAAAAAACAATTATATGGAACTTTTATCTTGATAAAAATATAAACCGATTATTTGATAAACAATAGTTATAACATCAATCATACATGTAAATAATAGTATGGAGTTTTCTGAGTACTTACATATACTAAAACGATGCTTCGGAAATGTTCACAAAAAGTCTTCATCATCACATATATACGTGCTGAAATAATAAAAAAACTTTAGATATAATTTTTTGATACCAATTTTGTTACAAATTGCATCGATTTACGACTCATCAGTTGTGCTCAAGGCCTTAAATGTTGAAAATGACCGGAAGACACTAATAATTCCCTCATGCGCTACGCGCATTCGTGAATTAAGATGTTTTTCGGTCACTCGTTGAATATTTTGCGATATTCAAATTCTTGAATTAGTTATCCTATAATTATATAAGTTAGAAAGAAAGATAACTCGTTAAGACTGTGTTGACTATCGTTTATAAAATTTTAAGACTCACTAGGATGCTTACCCTCTTCCACGTATTGCGGAATCGTTTGATACTTTGATGGTACTAACATTTTCTCAACTATGGACTTAAATAGGGTTACAATCAGGTTGCTATGCATGGATACGATATTGAGTAAACTGCTTACACTACATCAATGGGTTTGTACGAATATTTGCGAATGCCATTTGGGTTATGCAATGCACCCGCTACGTTTCGGCGTGTAATGCAACATTATGTTCGAAATGAACTTTGTAAGATGCTGCTTGTATTTTTGGATGATATTATTGTGTATTCCAGCGAATTAGATGAACATTTGAAGCGTTAAGCAACTGTATTTCAGCGGCTTCGTGAGCATGTGTTCATACAGATCTAGATAAGTTTAGTGTGATTGAAAATTATGAAGTTCCTTCAAAGGTTAAGAAACTGAAATAGTTCTTCTAAGGTATAACCGGTTATTACGGTAATTACATTTGAGACTATAATCAAATTGCTACACCTTTGAATCGGTTGGCTCAGCAGTCTATATCCATATCCTCGTAAGTTATTTGGGGAAAGTTGGAATAGCAATTGTCAAAAAGCGTTTGATAAATTGAAAGAACTTTTAGTTTCTGCTCCAGTTTTGAATTGTGCTAACTTTAGTGAAACATTTGTGTTAGAAACTGATGCAAGTTTTCAGGGTTAAGGAGCGTTTTTATCACAGTATGTTGATGGGAAATTGCGTGTTGTATCATTTGCTAGCCGTGTTTTAAGGCCAATTGAGCGTAATATGAACAATTACAGTTCCAGAAAATTAGAATTATTTGCTTTAACTTGGGCAATAACTGAAAAGTTTATTGACTATTTGCTAGGATCCAAATTCACTGTTTATACGGACAGTGATCCGTTATGCTACTTACAAACTTGTTTGCACAGGAACAAAGATGTTGTCTAGATTAACTGTAAAAGTACAAAAGATAGACATGTACATATATTGTCAGATAACACAAAAAGCTCATATTAACAATGTGGGTGGTATTAAATCTATGCAAATGAACGAGTTAACAAAATCAATATGGTTATTTTGTATTGATAGAAATATGTGGATTTCATCTGCTCGAGATCATATTCCTGGAAAATTTAATCCTGCAGTAAAGGTAAAAGTTAAAATTCATTAAGGAATAGATACCAACTATATGCATTCAAGTGTATTTAAAAATTTGAGTTTATAAAAGTAGAAAGTCCTTCAAGACAGTTTAATAATAATATTGAATGGGTGTTAGACTAACTTGTTTTCCTAAAATTAGTAGAAATATGGAGAAAACAATCCGTGGACTTATTGGCATTAAGGATAAATTGTCAGTTACCTGGGTTTGCATCTTGGAAACCAGATCCAGATGCTGAATTCATAGATGCATTTAGTATATCCTGGTCAAATGATTATTTCTATATGTTTTCTCCGTTTTCCTTGATTAACAGGTGAATTCAGAAGAAAATAGCCGAAAAATCAGAGACCCTTATGATAATTCCGTTTTGGCCAACGCAGAATTAGTCCAGTCAGACTAAGTTTTAACCTCAAACTAATTGCAACAGAAAATGTTTTAGTTCTAATCTATAGCATTAAGCCCCAAATATACACAGAAAAAAGTCTCATAAAATATAACTTGAGCAAAACTCAAAATCAGCATTTTTAATTTCCTATGGAAATTAACATTGGAAAGGGGAGATAACTCTGCAAAAATGAGTCTTTTTTGTCAGTTTTTGGTTGATTTTCTTAAAATTACTGTAAAGTATGATACTTTTATGGGGTTATAAGTTTGTATTTGACTATATTATATAATCTTCTGCTCATGAAATGTATAAAACCGAAATGTTATGGGTATTTCTATTTTTTTTGCGCATTTTTCATTAAAGAAATTGCAAATTTGTGGCTTTGTGACCATTTTGAAAAAATAATGTGAAAATTTTGTATTGTTTATATCTGTAAATTATATTTGATCAACATCTACCTTGTTTAAAGAAACTTTAAACCACAAAAAGAAGAATATATGCTTAATTATTTTTATTAAATTTGAGATTCTTTACCTTGACAAGTTGAAAAATGTAATAAATGGTCAACTAATGAATTACGAAATATAGGTTGAAGCTTGATAAAAGATATGAAAAAAACTTTAGAGTTGTTTGTTATTCTCTAAAGACAGCTAAAATATCAAGAATCAATACATTCTGCTGAATAGAAGCAGTAAAGTTATAATTTTGTATCAATTCTTATTGATATTTCTGCCTTTTTTGCAGAGTTATCTCCAATTTTCAATGCAAATGTACATAGGAATTTTAAAATCGTGATTTTTTTATCTTCCTCAAGTTAGATTTTGTTAGACTTTTTTCTTTGTATATTTGGGGTATAATGCTAAAGATTAAAACTTAAAAATCTTCTTTTGGAATTATTTTAAGGTTAGGGTCAAATTTATGCTAGATTGACTGGACTAAATTGGGTCTCTCCAATTTTGACGTTTTTACCTATTATGTCTGTTTGTTTTGCTTACACATTGTTGTCAATACAATGGTATTCTATGCGACTGTCCTACAAGTGAGAGGTTTAGCTAGCTATAAAACCAGGTTTAATCCATCATTTTCTACATAAGGAAATGCGTGTACCAAGTCAGGGATATAACAGTTGTTTTCCAATCGTTAGATGTGCTGAGCTTTTGGTTTTGCCATTTTATAAAGGACTTTCCGTTTTGAATTTCCCTTGGAGTTCGGTATTTTTTTTTTATTATTTTACTTTTTCTCCTAAAGGAGTTTTCAATAGACAAACCAGTGTTGCTTCCACGCAGACGGATGTTGTTAACAATACCTCATTCAGACAAGACTCATCCGTGAACAAATCTGCTTCGTTTGATAGCTTGTCGAATATCAGGACAAACTATGAAAACCAAGAATTTCTAGAGAAGCAACAAAAATCATCTTGGAGAGCAAGTACAAAGAAACAATATGTAATTACATCCATAGATGGATTCGCTTCTGTCTACAAAGAAAAATTGATTCAGTTTGTCCAACTATAGCTCAAGTATTAGATTTTCTAACAATGTTGTTTAACATGTTTAAGAATGGCATGAGTTATAGTGCTTTAAACTCAACTAGGTCTACTTTATCAGCATACGGTATTGTTCATAATGGTATTTTGCTTGGTAAGAACATAACTATCATAAGGTTTATGAAAGGTATTTTCAATTTGAGATCTCCTCAGCCAAAAAAAATCAAACATTTGGGATGTTTGTCATATATTGACATATCTCAAGAGAATGTCACCTATGAAATTCATTTCTTTCAAAGATTTAACTTTAAAATTAGTATGCTCATAGCTTTAACAAGAGAAAGTAGGTTTCAGTCATTACAGTTACTGACATTTAAAGACATAGAAAAGAAATATAATTCATTTGTATTATATTTTAATGGGTTGTTAAAACAAAGTAGATCAGGGTGGACACAAAAATGTATAGAACTTTTTGCTTATCCTATTGATAGGAGAATTTGTGTTTATTTTGTATTGAAAGAATATTTAAAGAGGTCAGCTCATTACAGAAAAGATAGTGACAAATTGTTTATAAGATATGTTAAACCACATAAGCCAGTTAGTGGATATACAATAAGTAGAAGGATAAAAACTGTTACACACAAAATGTATGTCAAGATCTGGTGTTAATGTGAAACAATTTTTATCACATAGTGTGCGATCAGCTTCAGTGTATAAAAACAGCATTAACACAGTATCTGTAGAAAAATAATCAAAAGACGCAGGCTGGTCAAACGAACAAACATTTGCACAATTTAATAAAAAGCCTATTGAATCTGTACAATCAGTATTTCAAAACGCAATCTTGCATAATTTAGAGTTTAGATTTACATGAATTTTGTATGATTTATCTAGTACATAAATGTTCTAATTGTTTTTTGGAGGGTGAGGTTTTTAGAATTGTATTTTGATTTTTCGGATTGTGCACTTTGAAATCTCGTTAGATCCCGGAAGTGGTATGACGAAATAGAATTGATGCCATGATGAACTTGGATATCGGGGGATTGAAAGAACTTTTACAACCATCCGCTCGATGCTATTAGCAAGGTATATTGAATTATATCAAGGACTATTGCAAAAACTGTAAACGTTGTCTAGTTTGTAAAATGCCACAACCTAGTATTAGACCAGCTATGGGACATTTAATCGCCACCAAACCATTACAAATTTTTGCAATAGACTTTACCGTTCTCGAATCTGCACATGACAAAGAAAATGTTTTAGTGATGGCAGATATATTTACAAAATTTACTCGTGCTGTACCTAGAAGAGATCAGGAGGTAGAAACTGTGGCTTATGTTCTGTTCACTGAATGGTTTTGTATTTACGGTGTGCTCGAGCGCCTACACTCTGATCAAGGTAGGAATTTCAAAGCAGACATTATTTTTTAGCTTTGTAAGCTTTATCCCATTGATCGCTCCCGTACAACGCCATATCACCCGAAGGTAATGCACAGTGTGTACGATTTAACAGAACTATGCACAATCTTCTGAAGTCACTTCCACCACAGAAAAAGAAACACTGGCTAAATTTTTTACCTTGTGTTTTCTATGTAGGAAGTTCATCCTGTGAGGCATGGCAACTTTGTTTAATTTCTGAATTTGAGATTTTTTTATTCTTAATTTGCTTATTTTCGTAAGTATATTTCATTTGTATATTTGTAATTTTTCAATTTTCGTATTTTTGAGAGTATTTTCGAGTTGCTGTGTCTTACACAGGAGGCTTCTTGCAATGCCGATTACCAAAAAGAACGCTAGAAAAGATTATAAGTTGTTTAATGAATTCGGTTTGAATCAGATGTCGCAAGTAAATGAAGATGTACTCGATGTGACAGATCCGACGTCCGATATGTTTGACAATGAAGATGTTCATGTTCCGGACGGTGAAGTAGTTTCGTTGGAACAACGTATTCACAATTTAGAAATAAGTATTTCTGAGAAAGAACGGCAGCTTAAAAGATCCGAATTTGTCAATGAATTCTACTACGGGTTGTAGTCCGTATTATTTATTATTTGGATATCACCCTAAATTGCCTGTAGATTTATTTAGGTACAAATCAGTCTGATGATTCTCCAGAAAACTTAGATGAATGGATTGTTGCGCATTAGAACCGTTTACGTTATGCTTATGAAAAAGCTGGGGAGGTCACAAATGATCGTGCGGAAGATTGGAAAAACTGTACACGAGAAGAAACGCTTTAATCCTGTGCTGTCTGTCGGTGATTTACTATATATTAGAAACCGTAGTGTACATGGTAGCAACAAAATTCGAGATACGTGGGACTCTACTGTTTATCGTATCATACGTTTATCTGAAAACACTGTGGTAGTTGGAACCTAGTGATAGAGCCCCTGTATCAAGAACATTGAATCGTCAACACATATTGAAATGTCGTCAGGAAACAATACCTTGATCACAAGATGATTCTAGTGACGATAGTGGCAATATTTTTTGATTCCGCGACCCACAAAACGTGTAAATGCTGGTAAATATTCCAATCCATAAAGACTACCAAGTTCTATTAATAATAGTACTTAAGTGGTTAGTTGTGTCATGTAGATATTGCAGTTCCTTATATACTTTTTGTTGTATTTTTCTTTTTCGTTTGTGCATAGGGAGTATGTAGAAATGAATTTGGGTATATGTATCGAGCTTGTAAATATTTCAGCTGCGGAGTATGTGGACAAGCTGATTTTTATTTTATTTTTTTATAAATAATTTTCCACATTCACTTAACATATTATATCTTACCCAGGTTTTGTTTATTCATTTAATTTAATTTGTCTCCTATAATGCCTTGTTTGATTATACGCTTCAGTGCCTTTTACTTTTTCTTGATGTGGTTTTGAAATCTACTCACTATTGGTCAAAGTTGTACGTCTAAGGCTTGCGTTATCCAGATTTTTCTAGTTCTGTATAGTTTTCCTAACATAAATAGAATATTCAATGTGAAACTGACAGGCATGAAAAGGAGTGTACCCAAGCAATAGTTGCCAGCAAATAAGGTATTTACGTGTTACTTTTTATTTTTTGTACTTTCTAATTTTGCTGTTAATCGGAAGTTGTATTTTCACTTCAAAGTTTTTCATACATGTTTCATTTGAGGCTAATTTGATATGTTTTAATTAGATTTAAATAAGTGAATTTTAATTTATTAATTTACTGTGTAAATGTACAAATATACTACCTTGCTATCGTGAACAGTTTTTATCGACTTTAAATATCTAATTGTTTACTAGTATAGTTTACTGGGCTATTGATTAGATTTTCATTAGATTGCACAATTAAGTCACCCAAATCGAAGGTTGGGTGACATTGTTTTTATAGCGTTTCTTATTATTATTATTCTTTACCCTGAACTTGTCCGGACTCTTATTTATACCCTGAGATTCCAAAAGTCACGAAACTTCATAGGAGGGTGGGGCACCATGAGTAGGGGTGCAACCAATTCATAGAATTCTGGTTGCCATGGAAGCGGTGCGAAAATATCCCAAAAACTGAAAATCAATAAGATTGATTTACTCCTAGTTGGAACTATGGATAGTCTTCAAACTTCATATGATGGTAAGGCACTTTGAGTACTTTCATAATAATGGCATGACATTCTGGTTACCATGGCAACGGTGCAAAAATATATAAAAAAAAATTGGAAATTTCTTAAATGGACGTGCCAAATACTCTTCAACCAACACATAAAGTTAAGGCACCTTGCATAGTTTTTAAATTCTGGTTGCCATGGTAACAGTTCAAAAATATCCAAAAAACTGAAAATTGCTAAAAATAATTCCAAATGTTACTTCATATATATGTTAGGGACAATGAGTGGTGGTGCCAACAAGAAAAACATTTTTGTTGCCATGGAAATAGTGCCAAAAATTCTAAAAAAGTGGAAATTTTTAGAATACCTCCAGATGTTACCAAATTTTATAGCAAGGTTGAAAGTCATGATAAATGGTAAATGTGTTGTTTATCCGACAGCTGCGTTCGGTTTGGGGGACTTTGTGTTGGCATCCCAACACAGTATTACTAGTATTAGAATGTGTTTGACTTAACATTTCAATCGATTAAATTAGTGTCAATGTTCTTGCTATTTATTGTTTGTGTGTTTTTCATACACAACATGATCATTTTATTATGATAATTAGCTTGCATTTGTTTATATGTCTTTTCATTTATATTTTGTAGATCTATCATTGCCTTCTGATACAGTGCTATGTAAATAAAAGTATAATTCCACATTCACATTTTTCGCCAGATTGAAAAAAAAAAATCACAAGTATTTTCCAAGTTTTCAAATGCGTCTTCCTTTGTTGACAAACAAAGTGTGATGCCTGCGTATTACAGATTTCTACACCACGTCATCAGTGATTCGCTCAAAAATGATACTTGCAATTTCCGAAAGATTTCAATTGTTATTAATATTAAATATATCTATTCAGTTCGTCATAAACAGAAAAAAAACAACAAAAATAAGATTAATATTAGTAAGGACTATTTTGCGAAAATATATCGTGGCGCATTGATTTAAATTCGTTATGTGGCGCTAATAAACAAGAAACGTTTCACGACTGGGTTACCAAACATTCATCCCATGTCTATTTATAATGCAGTACAAGTCCTATGAGTATTAATCGAAGGTGTTAATATTCAATCTGCACGATAGCAATGGAAGAGAACTTCAAAAAGTCCTTTCCCATATGGTTTCAATGGAAACTTTGAACAACCACACCTGTCGGTTGACCGGATGAATCTTAAGCAAAAGTGGATCCTTTATAGAGCATTGTAGAGGGCATTGTTGTCATTAATTTTGGAAAGTTTCAAAACATTTCATAATGTAGTTTCAGAGGAGAAACGGTTTTAAAATTGGCCAATAAAATCAAGAGGCTCCCAAGAGCCTGAATCGCTCATCTGTAATTTTTTGTGTAGATCTTGCATCAATGACTATTTTAGCTGTTCAATTTATACCGTCGCATTTTTTCGCAGTAATATTGACTTGAAATTCATTTAAAAAATATCAATCTTCTTGTCTGAAACTACTGAGCCAATTGGAACCTTTATGGCCATAAGATGTTATTCTTTCAGAATTCGGACTGTCAACCAAGATGGCCGCCACAGCCGAGCATACTTTAACATCGGACCCTATAATTCGTTAAAAAATCTTCTTGTCTGAAATCACGAGGCCAATTAGAAATAAACTCGACAGAAATGTTCCTTATATGGTTCTCTTTCAGAATTGTGTCCGATGACCCGGACTGTCAACCAAGATGGCCGCCACAGCCGAACATAGTTAAACAGTAGACCAGATGGGAAAAATCATTAAAATATCTTCTTGTCAATTGAAACCAAATTTAGCAGCAACGGTCCTTAGATGATACTCTTTCAGAATTGTGTCCATTGATATATCCTCAATCAAGCTGGCCGCCGCAGTCGAACATAGTTTAACATTGGACCCTATGGGAAAATTCATTGAAATATCTTCTACACAGACAGTTGGAAGGAAACTTGCCAAAATGGTCCTAAAATGGTCCTCTGTCAGAATTAAGTCTGATGACCCAGAATGGCAACCAAGATGGCCACCACAGCCGAATTTATTTAAGCATAGAACATTATAGGAAAACTAATTAAACAATCTTCTTGTCTGAAACCACTTAGCCAACTGGAACAAAACTCAGCAGAAATGGTCCTTAGGTGGTCCTCTTTCAGAATTATTTCCGATGATTTTGAATGTCAACAAAATGGCCACAACAGCTGAACTTAGTTTAACATATTACCCTATGGAAAAATTTAATTTGCAGATCATCATACCTTAAACCTGGCAATTCGGAACCAGACTAATGGCAGCAATGGTCCTCTTTCAGAATTGTGTTTGATAACCTTGAATGTCAACTAAGATGGCCACAACATCCTAACTTTGTTTAACATTGTACCTATGGGAAAACCAGCCACGATAACTGCTACACTTAAATCTTCAGTCCTGCTGAAGGTGGACAAGTTAAATCCAGGTGAGCGATTCATGCTCTTGAGAGCCTATAGTTGTATTTCTTATGAAGAAGAGTTTAAAAAATCATCAAAATCGGAAAAGAAATTAAAAGGTTTAGAAAATTAAGGTGTGTCCATTTTGTGTCCCATTATATCTCTAGAACGGTAAGAGTTCATGAACAACAGATCTATACAGGTTTTTAAATTTAGATCAAGGAAAATTATAAACCAAGAGTCATCAAAATTGGATAAAAATTTTAAAAGGTTACACCAAAATTATCAAAAATTTCTTACCCAGCAAAAACGGATTAGGCCAGATCCCAAAGATGTTTTTTTTTCCATTTTCATCAAGGTAATTACAAACGAAAACGCATAAAACTAAAACCTGTCTGCGGCCAGGGTAACTTTTTTCTACAGAAAAAAAAACGCCATTCGTCGTAAAATTGCCCAACAACCACAGTATGCCCGAAATTATTTCTTAAATAGTACTGTCATACTTAAATTTTGATATACAATAATATTTTTGAATTTTATTTTTTTAAAATCTGTGCCAGCATAGGTCAACGCTGTTAAAGTTTGATAATTGTGAATTTAAGCTGATGACATAATGATACAATTCTTATTTTTTGTCTTTATAGTATCATCATACATCATAGCCATGTACATGTATAAGTATGATATAGGCCCTGTCACCTGAAGTCACCTGAACGGAAATGACGTAACAGGAAATGACATAACCGTAAATACTTTTTGCTCCAACCCAACCGGAAGTGATGAACTTTCCCGCCATTTTTGAAAGTAATAAAAGAGGTCATTTCGTCCTGTTTTTTAACTTGTGGTGTTAGGTAGATAATTTCGCCGAGCTTTTTTTTAACTTGATATGTAAGCGTGATAACTTTTGGGTCATTTCGTGAGTTCCTTATACATCTAGTATTCTGATTGGGTTACCTCCCCTTTTCCTACAGTTTTCTTTCTTGAGGTTGTTTGGTCTATCGTTGGATTGTATCAGGATAAAATCAAGGTTTTTTGGCTCGGACATATCGCTGGAATGTCTACTTCCGAAAGGGCATGACCAGAAGTCCATTTTCTGGGTTGAATTATTTACCCTTTTCCCACGCTTTTTGTATGCATGGTCTTTTGGTTTCCCATGTCAATAGAAAGACTTTAATTTCCTCTTCGAGTTGTATATGCTTGAAAATTTCACCGTGAGGTCAATGGCCGACAGGTTCTCCTGGATTAAATTATCAACCCTTTTTCCGCGCTTTTTCAATCTGGGATAAATCTGGGTTTTTCGTAGTAATGTGTAAGGTTTTGAACTCTCAATGAAGTCGTGCTTTTTATTCCGCTTCTTTTCTCGGTCTTTCAATGGTAAGGATGTCATTCTGGAGTCTATCGATGTTGATCCTGTTTATTCATGGTTTTTATCGTGGCGTGTCTTGCTATTTGCTGCTCCAGTCTTTACTCATACTGCTCATGACTAGGACTATACTCACGTGCTCATTTCGGTTGTTTGTTGCTGCTGATAGGGGTGATAAATCTGGGTTTTTCGTGGTAATGTATAGGATTTTGAACTCTAAATGAAGTCTATAGGGTATTGAACACTAAATGAAGTCTATAGGGTTAAACCTGTAAGTGCTAAATCAAGGACCGAAACAATGGCATGATAAGGTTATCTTTCCCGTGCTTTTATTCCGGCTCTTGTCTTGGTCTTTCAATGATAAGGATGTCATTCAGAAGTCTATCGGTGTTGATCCTGTTGGTTCGTGGTTCTTATCGTGGCTCCCTTTTGCTATTCGCTACTCCAGTCTTTAGTCATACTGCTCAGGCCTATACTCAAGTGCTCATTTCGGCTGTTTGCTCTGCTGCTGCTACTGCTGCTAGGGGTGGTTGATTTTCGTTAGTTAAAGATTGGAACAGTGCTGGAGAACCTTTACATCCTGGGCATCTTGAAAGACCACTCTAAATTTTCCAGGCTTGCGACTGGCTATCATTAGATAAGCTGCATTAACTTTCTGAAATCTACTGCTGGAATCGACAATGATTCCAGCAGTAGCTTTCTAGTTTCATATTGAATTGTGGTCTTGTACAAAGAATTTGCTGCTTGTTACAGAAAATCTCAAAACAGAATTTTACCTAACTTAGCATAGATGTGTTTTGTATGTTTTTTTCAAGTTTTGTTACGTTGGTGCCGTTTGGTCAAGAAACATGGCAGAGCCCTTTGTAATTATTGGTGGCTGAACTTGGCGATCACTTCTTCTTGAGAACGGTATATCTTATAGAAAACAACCTTTAAAAACGTGTTTCTATAAAGCTCCTTAACAAAAGTTCTTAGGTGGGTCTGTTCCAAAATTGTGTCTGTCAACCTGGACACCCAGAAAAGATGGTCGTTATAGCCATCTTAGTTTAAAATAGGACCAAATGGGAAAATGTTTTTAAAAGTCTGAAACCAATGTGCCAACGGGGACTAAACTGTGATAGAATTCCAGTTAATCTTCCTTAAGAAAATATAACTTGAAAGCATGTTTTTAATATGACTCGACCACTGAAAAAGTATTGTCATAATATAGTTAAGGCCAAAATTCTTGTGTTTATGCTAACCCGACCTACCGACCCTTTATTTCACCGCCGATCCTAACACTTTTTATTCCCAAATTTTCAACCCCGATCCGCAAATAACGATCTTTCTGTCATCCTTCAACCTCGTTCTTGGAGCGCGTGTAGATTTAATCAGCTGCGTCCGAACATCGTGTTTTATGGTCGCCATTTTTGTTTCCATGGAAATCAAAAGGGGGAGGGATAGGAGATGACAAAATAAAAAGCTAGAAAATGGCGGCAATCGGAATATTATCGCCATTTTTCATTTGCCACAGAGTTTTCACCGACCGGTAACGTATCTAAACCTCATTTAAAATAGATTTACCGGACTTCGACGTATCTTTTTTTCATGTATGTGCACAAATGGAATTTTGTCAATAATAATTATTAAGGTGTTAAAAGAAGTTCAATTGGAAGAAAATAAGACAATGTTTAAGACAAAATAATTATAAAGTTTATATTAGATAAAATAATAAAATAAAATAAGTGCACAAATGGAAATTTTGTCAATAATAATTATTAAGGTGTTAAAAGAAGGTCAATTGGAAGAAAATAAGACAATGTTTAAGAAAAAATAATTATAAAGTTTATATTAGATAAAATAATAAAATAAAATAAGTGCACAAATGGAAATTTTGTCAATAATAATTATTAAGGTGTTAAAAGAAGGTCAATTGGAAGAAAATAAGACAATGTTTAAGAAAAAATAATTATACAGTTTATATTAGATAGAATAATAAAAAGTAAAATAATGATAATCATAAATAGGTTTGTAAAACAATAGCCCCTAGGGTACACAGTTTTTTGCTCATAATTTATATGTAACAGAAATTTTCTTTCTAGGTTGTAGCACCCCCGCATATTGTCCATTTTTTTTTAAACTTATACCAGTCAGTATGTTGAGGCTGCACATGATTTTAGTTAAATTTCAACAACAACAAAAAAACTATACCTACCATGGTATTGTCAAAATCATGCAGGCGTGTACGTTAAATAAAATGCTCCGCTGGGCGCAGCTAGATACGACCGCAGATGTCGAACCCTGAATAGTTGGGGCAATTATGAACACAACATTCAAGCTTGATACAATACTGAATTTGGATTGTGAATAAATATTTGACACAGCATAAGTTTCTGACACAGAATGAATGTTGTCTAAGAACTTAAAAATTTTTAATTTACCTATTCAAACCATATCAGTATTATTTGTTTTTATATTTAAATCAGAAATAACCAATTTAAAATTTAAAATTGGGCACACATATCAATTTCTTGCTATTACGCAATACTGTGCAATTGAAGATTTCTTGCTATTGCGCAATACTGTGCAATTGAAAATTTCTTCAAATATTTGACACATAATAGGTTTCTGACACAGAATAACTGAAATCAAAGAACTTAGAATTGGTCATATGATTTCAATTTATATTCAATTTTTTTGCTTCTTGTGCAATACAATATGCTGTGGAGAATTGCCCCCCCCCCCCCCCAAAAAAAAATAATAATTTACCCCTTTTTTTAGCTTTTGTGCAATACACTATGAAGTTGCACATTGACCCCCCTCCCAAAAAAAAAAACAAAAAACAATAAAATTTATTGTAACCCCCCCCCCCCTTTTTTGCTAAAAAAAATTTGAAATTTTCTTTTTAATTTATGAAATATGAAATGAGAAAAAAATTACCCTCTCCCCAATTTCTCATTTACCCCCCCCCCCCCTAAATTTTGTTTTCAACCCCCCTCCCATTTCTTTATACTTTGCAACCATAACAGCCCATTTAAATACACCATAACATATTAAAATAGAAAATGACATCATAGTCATGGATGGCAAATTTTAAATATACATAATTTAAAAGCAATTTAGATGAGATAAACAAAAAAGCTTCATCAGCACATTTTATATTGGCAAATTTCCAATGAAGTTCATTTAACTAGAGTTATTGGCAAATTTCCAATGGAATTTGTTAATAATAAAGTTTTGATAACAGGGCACACATATCAATTTTTTGCTATTGCGCAATACTGTGCAATTGAAGATTTCTTGCTATTGCACAATACTGTGCAATTGAAAATTTCTTCAAATATTTGACACATAATAGGTTTCTGACACAGAATAACTGAAATAAAGAACTTAGAATTGGTCATATGATTTGAATTTATATTCAATTTTTTGCTTCTTGTGCAATACAATATGCTGTGAAGAATTGCCCCCCCCCCCCCAAAAAAAAAAAAAAAATTTACCCCTTTTTTAGCTTTAATTTTGGACCCCGATTTGGACCAACTTGAAAACTGGGCCCATAATAAAAAAAACTTAGTACATGTTTAGATTCAGCATATCAAAGAACCCCAAGAATTCAATTTTTGTTAAAATCAAACTAAGTTTAATTTTGGACCCTTTGGACCTTAATGTAGACCAATTTGAAAACGGGACCAAAAATTAAGAATCTAAATGTACGGTTAGATTCGGCATATCAAAGAACCCCAATAGTTCAATTTTCGATGAAATCAAACAAAGTTTAATTTTGGACCCCGATTTGGACCAACTTGAAAACTGGGCCCATAATAAAAAAAACTAAGTACATGTTTAGATTCAGCATATCAAAGAACCCCAAGAATTCAATTTTTGTTAAAATCAAATTAAGTTTAATTTTGGACCCTTTGGACCTTAATGTAGACCAATTTGAAAACGGGACCAAAAATTAAGAATCTAAATGCACGGTTAGATTCGGCATATCAAAGAACCCCAATAGTTAAATTTTCAATGAAATCAAACAAAGTTTAATTTTGGACCCTTTTGGCCCCTAATTCCTAAACTGTTGGGACCAAAACTCCAAAAATCAATCCCATTTACCTTCCTTTTGTGGTCATAAACCTTGTGTTTAAATTTCATAGATTTCTATTTACTTATACTAAAGTTATTGTGCAAAAACCAAGAAAAATGCTTATTTGGGCCCTTTTTAGCCCCTAATTCCTAAACTGTTGGGACCAAAACTCCCAAAAACAATCCCAACCTTCCTTTTGTCGTCATAAACCTTGTGTTAAAATTTCATAGATTTCTATTTACTTATACTAGAGTTATTGTGCGAAAACCAAGAAAAATGCTTATTGGGCCCTTTTTTGGCCCCTGATTCTTAAACTGTTGGGACCAAAACTCCCAAAATCAATTCCAACCTTCCTTTTGTGATCATAAACCTTGTGTTTAAACTTCATAGATTTCTATTAACTTATACTAAAGTTATAGTGCGAAAACCAAATGTCTTCGGACGACGACGCCGACGACGGACGACGACGACGACGACGACGACGCCAGCGTCATACCAATATACGACCACAAAAATTTTGCGGTCGTATAAAAAGTGATGATGAGTCCTTTTACTACTCAACCTGATTTTTGTCTCAATTAATTTACACCGTAGTTTCAGAAGAAATTTTAAATTATTTACAGATTTTTTTTTCTTTTTAGTATCGGTGGCGATATTGGCCCAAGGTTTTACGCTCCGGAAACAATTTTGAAACGCAGTACCAACTAAAAACCATTCCACCAAAGCTTGGTCTCAACTGGCTCCGTAGTTTCAGCTAAGGTTAATAATTTTTTTTTTACTTTTCTATTAGTAATTTGTGCTGATTTTTTTTCTATTTTTAGTAACTCTGGTTCAGTATGATGTACATTTACTTCTTTCGCGTGACTGTATTCAACACGTAACGCTGGATGTCCCAAAAAATATAAAGTCCGTTTGTACGAGGTATTTTTGTCAATATCTGGTCAAATTTCGCGTAGGCGGTAAATAAGCTGAACATATCTTTAATTGTTTATCACCCAGCCTATTCCCCGAATGTTTTTACACTTATACAGCGATAGTCAGCGTTGTCCAATGTTGAGTATTCGTACTGCACTACATAATTATATGGCGTTACATAGCAAAAACACACTTGTCAAGGGGCCTCGGTGGCCGAGTTGTCTAGGTAGTTCGTCATGACTACTAATGATCACTAGCCTGTCAACGCTGAGGTTGCGAGCTCGAATCTCACCTGTGGCGGGGTGTGTTCGACATAATTGACAAGGATTGCCAACTTTCCTACCGAAGGTCGGTGATTTTCTCCGGGTTCTCCGGCTTCCTCCACCAATAAAAACTGGCCGCCACGAAATAGCCAAACGTGCTGAAAACGGCGTAAAACCCCAACTAAACAAACAAAACACACTTGTCAAAATTCCAAGTAATATTTCATCTTTCAGTGCCCTCGTTTGACATTGTGATCAGACACATTTGTGTTGTTTACAAAGTGTACTAGTTTTCGTACACAAAAAATATATAAAATGAAAACAAAAAAATAACAGTTAAAATTGATTTTTAACTTTTAACTTTTTTTGTTTGGTAATTTTTTATTTGGATATGTTCAAATTGTGCCTTTTGTACGTTCTATGCTCCTTTTAATTGACAGCTCATCATTTCCATTTATTTTCCACGTATTCTATTGTCGTATGGGCTGTTTCGAATCACAGATACTTTAATTTGAAAGGTCTGGATGCAAAGAAATTATTTTCAAAATAAGCTAGGTTGCTAAGAAATTTCTTTAATCCCATGTCTAAGTTATTGAAAATTGAATAAAATTCAAAGGGTAGATAAATCTGATCCATTAATCATTTTTGTATTTTTGTTCTAGTATATATTTTGAAATATTTTTCTATATAGTTTGTTAAATAACAAAAAAGAAGTGAAAAAATTAACTTAATTCACATTTAAAGGGTAATAACATAACTGTTCAAAAATTTACAAAACTACAGGGTAGATAGAAATCTAAGGAAACAAACTAAAATTAAACTAATTCATAAAATTATATTAATTTTCCGGAAATATATTAATATCTCGGATATGGAGGATACGGAGAAGTCAATCATATCCGAACGATGAGAAAGACGTCACTGATGTTGTGGGGGGGGGAGATGGCCGATATGATCAGTTAAGGGGGAAAGTGGATCGATCCAGTTTTTCCCCTGTAGCGTCGAAGGGAAAAGAACTGGAACTTGCCAATTTTACGGGGGAGGGGGGGGGGGGGGTCAGGACATGGGGGAAATGGCTATAGTACACCGGATCATTGTTTGGACTTAAAAGTTATACTTTTGATGAAACGAAAGAAGATATTTTATACACCCTCCTCGGCTCATTGATTACTGATTATAATCAAAGATATGCAGTTTTTAAGAAGATTTCGATATTTGTTTCTCCATATTATTTGAAACAAGTGTGTCACGTGAGAAGACTGATATATCAAACCCTTCAACACTCTGCTACGTCATTGCGTGTAAATACTCTAAATAGGTAGGTGTTACGTGTATATTGTTTCAGTTACTGACGATCATGAATACGGGTATAATTGTTATTCCAGTGTAAAATGTTTAAACTAGAGGTTCCCAGGTGCCTGTATCGCTCACCTGGACTATGTCCCTCTTGACTGGCAGCCTGGAACATTGTTGTCAAGCCACTGGTTTCAAACAAGAAGATCTTTCAGTGATTTTTCCAATTAGATCCTATGTTAAACTATGTTCGGCTTTGGCGGCCACCTTGGATGACGGCTTGGGTCATCGGATTCTGAAAGAGGACCAACTAAGGACCATCGCTGCTAACTTTTATTCTAAATGGCAAGTGGTTTTTAAGACATGAAGATCTTTAAGTATAATTTCCCAAAGGGGACTACATGTATGTTTAACTATGTTCGGCCCGGCAGCCATTTTGGATGTTTGGCTGGAACATCGGAAACATTTCTAAAGGAAAGCCACTTAAGGACCATTATTGTCAAGTTTTGTTCCAATTGGGCAAGCGGTTTCGGACAAAAAGATCTTTCAGTAAATTCCTCCTAGGGTCCTATGTTAAACTATGTTCGGCTCTCGTGGCCATATTTAATGACGGGTTGGGTCATCGGATAAAATTCGGAAAAAGGACCACCTAAGGACCATTGCTGCCAAGTTTTGGTCCAGTTGGGGTGGTATTTTCAGACAATAAAATCTTTAATTAAATTCCCCATAGGATCTTTTGTTAGACTATTTCGGCTCTAACGACCATCACGGATGACGGGTGGGATCATCGGATATAAATCTGAAAGAGGACCACCTAAGGACCTTTGCTGCTAACGTTTGTTCCAATTGGCCTAGTGGTTTCTGACAAGAAGACCTTTTAGTAAACTTCCCATAGGTCCTATAATAAACTATGTTCGGCTCTGGCGGCCACCTTGGATGACGGGTGGGGTCATCGGATATAATTCTGAAGAAGACCACTTAAGGACCATTGCTGCGTAGTTTTGGCCAAGTGATTTCAGACAAAATGATCTTTAAGTAAATGTTGCCATATGGTCCTATGTTAAACTATGTTCGGCTGTGGCGACCATTTTGGATGACAGGCTGGGTCATCAGATATATTTCTGAAAGAGGACCACCTAAGGACCCTTGCTGGATATTTTTGTTCAAATTGGCCCAGTGGTTTCAGAGGAGAAGATCGTTAAAGGAAAATTACGACAACGACGGACTACGGACGCCAAGTGATGGCAATATATAGCTCACATGGCCTTTTAGGCCAGGTGGTTTAAAAAGCGACATCTTATTTGTTGTAGACACTCTCCGATTTATTTTTTTTTCTTGATTTACATATGTATGCTAGATTATCACACACCCATAACATTCGTTTTCACTTAAATTTTATTTTGTATAGCTTTTTTTATGTCTTTCGTCCGTTACATACCATTGCCAAAAAGAAATGTTTGCAGCAAGCCTGCAGCTGTTCTGCAGCAAACCTACTGCAAACAAAATTGTTTGCAGGAATCAAAATTATATGTTCGCGGATGTTTGCAGGTAGCCGCAACCTTCTTGCGAACATTGCTGCAGACTTGCTGCAATATCGCAGAAACAACGCGGGAAATCAATGTTCGCAAGAACATTGCAGAAAAACTAATTAAATCTTGGAATGCCTAGTTTCCACTTCCTGTTAGTTTAAATTTGAAATTGGTTGGAATGACAATGAGCTAAGTTGTACTATGAATAAGTGCATAATTTGAAGAAACAAAGAGGGTATTCCATGAAGTAAGATGTTTCATTTATGTTGATTTAAACACAAAATTCACTGTTGAATGTTTTTTTTATACATAATAATGTATATAATTGTGGCATACAGTTGCATGCATGTATAATTAAAAACTGAAATCAATATATGTATATATACCACATCTCTAATTTGTAATATGGAACTTTTTTTTACTTTAGGACAATTAGCAGCTAAATAAAATGGTTGCTAATTTTTGTTGTGAATTAACAAATGCAGACAATTGTGTCTTCACAAACTGAATTCTTCCAACAAAAGACTTCAGATATATCATGACAATTAATGCAGCTGAAATAGTCATGCCCACATAAATCAATTATTTCTTTATTTTCCTATAATACAATAGCCATGTTTTGATGATCATTGATGTGTATAGAATTCTAATTTTTATACATATAGTTCCTGCAACCTTGCTGCGATATTCGCAGAAACATCGCAGGAAACCATATAAGGCTATCTATGTTCGCGGGAAGATTGCAGGTACCCATACAAGGCTATCTATGTTTGCCGCAGATCTGCTGCAACCAAAATTTGTATTGGTCAAAATCTTTCTGCGACATTGCTACGATGTTCGCAGAAACATCGCAGAAGCCATATCGCAGGAAGGACTTTATTTCGGTAAGGGTATATATGTACATGTACCCACATGACAAATTCATGATATAAACAAAATATGATACACATTGAACACTTCGCGGTTTGAGTGTACCATGGAATACTAGTGCCTCCTGCTCCTACCAGCCACTGATTAAGGAGTTATGTTATGAAGAAATGATCCATAGATGCATTTGTAAAGGACCCAGAAATGCTCATCGTACACAAGGAATTTATCAACTCAAATTACCGCGTGGCTATAAATAATCACATACGAAGATATGGTATTTCACCGTGACCAGCCAATTATAGTAATGGCGGCCGCCCTTCAAAGTAAAATCAATAACCATGTATAAGAATATAGATGAACAATACACATTTATATATATGTACAAATGTACCAGTATTTCATGATAATGATAACGTGAGAATGATTCATCCATATAGTCATAAATCGATATTGACAATAATTTATTAACCGGAATCGGACACCTTCCAATTGTTAATTTTTAGTAAAATACGTTACTTTGTTTTCATTGTTTGGACTTTATAAACCTAGGTTTGATCAGTATTAAGTATCATTTACAACAATAGATTTAGAACTTACCTCTAATTTGTCCTATACCGGGTGTCCTACAAATTCGCCTACAAACGTTGCTAAAAATAGACTGGAATTTTTTTTAGCTAAATATATTCATCTGCAACAGGGAAAATAAATTCATGGCTAATTCATAATTGCATCCTATTTGTGATAAAATAATCTTAATACATTCTATTTTTATCAAATCATCATGAACCCTAAAGGGCAATGGCAATTTTAATGATTCACAATAATTATGTATCACAAGATTAAAAGTCCCGTGATTCCGTCATATGCACATGCACTCGGGTACTTAAGGACAGTATCCCTTTCGGTGCCCTACATAACGGTTTTTTGTTTTGTTTTGTTTTATATTTTTTTTTTGGTGGGGGGGGGGGAGATCTTAAAGAGAGACTTTTTTTTTTAATTCTGAGTTTGAACAATGTTGAAATAACTTAAATAGATGAGGGGGTCCGCTCAGCAGTCCGACGGTTCAATAGTTCGACGTTCGGTAGTCCGACAAATCACACCGGATACGATAGACTAAATGAAAGATCCTAACAAAGGGTCCCGCATTCGCCACTAATATCTAGCATAAAATAAAGAAAGATGTTAACACAGGGTGCCACATTCGCCACTAATTATATCTAGCGTAAAATATACCAACAATAAACTAGCATCGTGTCTGTCAATGTGCTCAACCAAACATAAAGTATTATATACATTTTTATTTGAACCGAATGCGCCTCAAATCAATAAAAGTTGAATATGTATCGTATTATTATTTTTATTAAATTATTGAACTTAAAAAAAAATAAAACCGAATGCTCATACTTATACTTAAAATTACCATAAATCGCATACAATCCACACTAGATTTAACAATTACACTGGTTTATACATGTATATGCTGATCCTCTATACTCTTATAAAATATGGAAAAAAAACTTATTGTTAAATCGCATGGATAAGACATGTAAGAGTTAGAACACTTTAAAGTAGTGAAAATATGTTAAAATAAGTTGCAATATGAAAGAATATTTTCAAATAAAAATTAAACACAAAAAATTAAAAAGGGGGTTCCACCCCATAAACGCCTGTGATACAATCACAAAAAAACTGTCAACAATATACACAAGTATCGACTCCTCACTCAAGCCATATATAACAACAAAAACGCAAACATGGTTTGCCAACAGCCCGCCGTGCTCGATGGACACCGGAATATTTTATTCTATCAACAAAAAATTACAACATCGATTATTTTATGTACATGTCCCAGAGTACAGATTAGTTACTGAAATACTGAAAACATTTACTGAAGGCCATCTCAGAATTACCGAATCATATATATAAATACAAGAAAACCTCTTTCATTGAAGGTCAAGACCGACCATGAACAACTAGAGATAAAAACAGTAGTGAATGAAAAAATACTCTAGAAACCTGTGTCTCGATACGAAATGCACAATCCCGTCTCCAGAGCCAGGTGTTCGGACCTACACCTGAATAAAAAATGTTAAATAATGACAAAGTATAAAATCCCTAATAAAGTAAATTTAGTGTGCACAAGTTGCATGACAGCTAGAAAGTGACGCGATACCCATTTCCCCCCAAAATACCCGGTAAATATATCATACCATTGGTCACTACATTATTATATATTCATACGACTTGTAACCTTCAATAAAATGTTTTGCCGACTATATTACCCAAATATTACTAGTATTGACTCCTCACTCATGCCATATATAACAACAAAAACGCAAACATAGTTTGCCGACAGCCCGCCGTTCTCGATAGACAACACAAAGAACGGGGGATTGGGAAAAACGAGACATTACAAACCAAGATTCTGTGAGATTTCAATTTCTTCTTCAAAGAATCAACAATATACCCATTTTTGCTGGTCTCGATTTTACGTCTTTAACATCACTAAATTTTAAAGAGCTATCTCGTCATACCTCAGAAAACCTGAAAACCCTAATATAATCATAGTCAGATCCCTTATAACAACTAAATCTTGTGAATCTGAATAAATCTCAAAGTTTTATTAACATTTCAGTGCTAACTGGATCTTTCTTAATAACTGGCTTGTAAGCAGTGCGTTTAGCAGCTTCATGTATTGACGAAACAAAAGAGTTTTCTGTAGGGTCAAGCAATCCATTTATCTCATGTGCCCATTTAATAGCATATTAAGCATTGTTAATGGGATGAAGAGTAGAACCTGCATCTAGTAAATGAGTGAAATAAAGGGCTACATGAATTGGCTGAGCAGGTATAGCTTTAAAACCAAGGTTTGTGATATATTGTTCCCAGCGTCCGAAAGCGTACATATATGATTTTGTAGTATTGTCACATCCGCTTTCCACTAACAGTTTGCACATTTTGGGACAAAGTTTGTATAATAAACTGCATATTTTGGGACAAAGTTTGTATTATGAACTGCATGTTGAAATTCCACTCTCCAAAACTGCAGCTTGAACATATTCTTCGATCTTTAAACCTGTCATAATACAAATAAAATTATCAGAATTTGACCTTGAATGCAACAAATTTCAATCTTAACGATCTTTTCCCAAAAATACCGTCCTGAACTCTACCATTCTTCACAATATTATAACCACTCAAATATCTGTGGTCTTTTACAAACTCAACAAATTTCGAATTATGTGTTAACAAACACCTGTAATGTACTGATTTCCACTCTGTTATAATTAAAGTACCTGCAGCATGTTCCAGTTTTAATTTGTTGATAATTTTTGAAATTAGTGTAGGTGGGGGCACTAAACAATAGTTTTCTCCTGACCAATTATGATTAAACGCATCTAGAATTTAGAATTGAATTTTGCACATTTTGTGTCATAATCACATGCAAATCTGTTATATGTAAAAACACCTCATAATTTACTAGTTTGATTCATTGCAGTATTTCACCAACAACCAAATAATTCGTTCGATTCCTCTATAGAATTACATGTCAAATAACCACCAAAACCTACATTTAAGGCATCACATCAAATGATGTACTATCTGTCAACTGACTAAACTTGTCATCCTTTTCATTTATCCTATCTATATTATTCAGCAAGAATATTCTAATTCATAAATTGACTGTTTGTTCATAGCTCACAGTATTCGAGAATTCCATCTCGCCTTTGTTAAAATTCTTTCATAACTAAACCTAGTTCTCAATCTGACCTCATCTGCAGCCACTGCTTGTGCAGAGATCATTTGCCCATGATAGAAGCCAAACATCTAACTTTAAATAAAGTGTTTGAATTATTTCCAGTCTGCAAAAATAAACTTTTTATACAGCCTTTGAGTTTTTCTACTCTATTTTCCGTTAAACGTGATAACCTCAGCAAGTGAAGTTTTGTGACGGGATCCAATTACATTTTTCAAGAGCTATAACAAAACCGACGTTTCTAGATCTGACTTTACCTTTTCGCAACATTTAAACATTCTGCTCTGTTATCACCTCCCCACAAACGGTCATCTTAGTACATGATTATTTTGAGACCTTCACTTCTCCAATACCTAACCACTTCTCTCATGACTTTTGAAAATAAAAACCGCTTGTTAACAAACCAAAAGGTAAAACGTTGAAAACGTAAAACTTATTTCCCACCTAAAACCAAGATACGTTCTGTTTGAACTACAAATGCTAACGTGATGGTAAGCACTCTTCAATCGTAACTGAAACAATACTCGCCTTATTTAAATATCAGTCTAGCTATGCTAGCGTCTTCATATTTATATTGAAATTTGAAAAAGTGTGGATTGATGTGTCTCTCATCAAGTACACGTCTCAGGTTTTGTGCATTCTGTGCAACGGTTAATGGATTAACAAAATAAGGGATATATTTTACTTCACTTATACATTTTTTTCTGTAGTAAGATTTGTATTTCTGTAGAAACAAATTGAGCGTTATCATGTGAACATATATTTGTTCCGCATAATACTTAATTACTGCTCACCTCACATGTGTATGACATTTACCTGTACATGTAGTACATGCAAACAATGGAGTCTGAGGAATACAACAACATTTTTACATATTTAAACGATGGCTCTTATTCTAAACAAGGTAGAATGTATATTTTTAATATTTTATTACTCCATGCTCCACTTACTTAACTAAATGGTCCGTTTGTCTGTACCAAGAACAAAGTTTAACTTATACTTAAGCCAAGCATGAAGTTAGCCACAAATTTCAGATGAAAATCCTGTACTTTATTATTGGAAATTTACATGCATACATTTGTAGCTAGAAATAATTTTGGATATTGTAATATAAATTCCTAGAACTTTGATCATATAATAAATATTCCTGGAACATTTATAATATAACCAATATTCCTTGAACATTTATAATATAACCAATATTTCTGGAACTTTTATAATATTACAGAATATAATTTCCCCATAATATTTGTTCCAAAGAACTTTTAGCATATAACACAAGTTCCATTTGGAACTTTATGTAATATTTTATCCTTTGCGAAGGAAATTTTCTTATGGCATTGGATAAAATATTATATAAGGAAAGTTGCCATAGGAACTTTTGCTATATGCTAAAAGTTCTTTGGAACAAATATTATGGGGGAAATTATATTCTGTCACAGCCTTTCGCCGACATATCGAGTTTGACCTGATTTTATATTTTCATAAACGGAATTTTATACCCATTGTGTATAACGTCCAGGGTGTACTTATTTGTGTTTATTGATAACCATTTGCTTGTGTGATCTTTTAACCTTCCTACTGTGGAAACATTACTCACGTTTGAACTCATGTCAATGTCATTGTTTTGATTTTCGATTTCATTGTTTATGTTGTACAGTTCAGTGTCAGGGGGTTGTCTCAAAACATATTGATTTTGTGTCTTGAATTTATTTATGATAGAAGTACTTATTATTTCAGTTACTAGAGTTTGACTCGATTCCCTTGTCGCTTCTGGACATTCTCTTGCTATGCGTGATTCAGCTAAAGCTTTTTGTGTAGACTGAAAATTCTTGTTAAACCCTTCCAAACGATTATCTAACAGAGTGGTCAAACTATTGAGTAAAGTCGTCTGTGAATTCTGTGTAGCTGTTTGAACTTCATTTTGTATTTCCTTTCTTATTTCGGCGTCCATAATTTAATGTGCACAAGTTGCACGACAGCTAGAAAGTGACGCGATACCCACCTACCCCCAAAATACCCAGTAAATCTATTATACCATAGGTCTCTACATTATTATATATTCATACTACCTGTAACCGTCAATACAATATTTTGCCGACTATACTACGCGAAACATTGAATAACGATGTACTGTGTGCTCAATTTACATGTATTATGTGCAAATTTTTCACGAAAGGAGTGATTTACTGACAATTAATTTTGTTTTGTAAAAATGATATCGTTTTATTGCCAAAATTATATGAAATAACAGGTCATACTCAGCGCAAGTCATGCAAGTGTGCAAGAAATATCACGCAGAAACCGGCCTTGGTGATCGAGAAACCCCACAAACCGTAAAAATGAGCCAGAAAAGTAACTATTTTTTTCTCTTTTTCTACATGAAATCAATACCAAATGTTTGTAATCTTACTTTTTAAAATTTCACATTATGTTATTATCAATTTGTAAATTATGTGCAAACACGATCGTTTTTACGACACTTTGCTCTACGTTGTATTTGTGAGTCTCTATACAATCACGTGAATGTTTAGTAAGCAGAGAAACAAAGAAAAAAAGAGAGAAACTATATATGAAATTCAGTAATTCTATATTTTATTTAAATCTAATTTCCAAGTATTTACAAATGTATAAGAACCCCTTTTTGGTCATTGCAAGTATCGTGTGAGGTAACGAGATCATATGCAAATGATTATTTTTTACCGGAATCGGTCGGAAAGTTGTATTTTAAGGCCCGAGACCACAATTAATCCGCATCAACTCGTTGTCCACGAATATAGTTCCGCATATTTTATAGTGTATTTTTTCCATTTTAATTTTCCCCACTTTCTGTTTGACTTTTTTTAAAGTATCCTAGTTGGGATATAAAGCCCAAGGGTCAAATTATTAATTTCAAATAGTTTTTTAATCAGAAGTATGTAAAAGTTGTAATTTGGTGACTGTCAATATGACCTAATTTCAGGATACTAAGGGCTATGTAAATTATAACTATACCCTTAAAGACAGTTTGGTGATTTTCTTCAATTTGCAATGGTAGAATTTTCTATAATTTTGATATATTTTCCAGTTATGAGTGTGCATTGAGTAAAAGAAAGATTATAAAGTTTGAGCTGGTGCACTTTTTTTAATTTGACTTAATGCTAATATGAAAATGCACTATGAAATAATTGTAGTCTCGGGCCTAAGAGATGAATATGTAAAACATGATAACATGCCTTGTGAGGCATAAAAAGTATACACATAACTCATTTTGCTCTGATTATGTCATAGAAAGCTTGTTTTATCAATACCTTTTCAGATTCCCATTATTTTGAACAAACCCAATGTTCAGTGCAATACATAGAAATTGAGCCAAAGGCCTAGGACTGACTTCATAGAAGCTAGGTAAAATCAACTTTTATGCATTTATCTGAATGCAACAGGTTTGGATGAATTATTCTTGAGCTATTGAGTTCAAAAGAAATTTTGTATTTGGTCTGAGGATAAAAATATAACTGAATTTGTCATGCATTTATAGCTGCGGCAGGTAAATCACCATGGATAACATCATACTTTTATCACTAACATGCCACTTTAAGTGTATAAACCATTAAAAATGTTTAAAAGTGTGCAAGTTATATTTATAAATACTATTTTAATGATACTTATATAATTGATATTAAGACTGGGTCTCAACCCTTCAATAAAAGTCCTATTTGTGTTGGTTTTTCTGAGTAAATATATGTGAGCGGAGTGCACAGATGTATATAATCTGAACCCTTTTGAGTGCAAATACCCATTTTTTGCCACATTTTCTTGTTGATTTAAATGTATCAATTAAATGATAAAAAATACCAACCAAATCATTTGAATCAAATTTTTTTTAAATAATAAAGTGAAACGTCCAGCTGAAGTGAAATACCGCACTATTACAGATTTGCTTTTTGTCAGTTTGAGCCTACATATTTTTGATTAAAAAAGTAAGCAAAATATCTTAGAAAGGTAATATCATTAAGAAAATTTACCATTAAACTTTCATAAATGAATATTTTATTTTTTATATATCATTGACCCCATAATACTGAAAACCAAGATTGTATACCATAGGGTATAAACTATGCAAAATTCTGCTTTGTTCTATATTTCTAGTTCAGAAGCCTGGTATTATTATGTACAACATATGCCATTTCATAAAATTGAGAGAAAAAAATCAGTCAAAGTAGTTAAAATTTTATTTCAGTGATAGGAATAGATAGAATTTCTCATGTGAATAGTACTTAATTGGACAGCTGTACCACTAAGTATGAATATAGGCATAAATTCTAGAAATGTTGAGAGATTGTCATGAAAGTTGATGTAAACACTTGAAATAAACTATATTTGATATGCACAAAATTTTATTTGAATCCGATAATTCCTTCTACCCTAATAGGCCCGAGACCACAATTAATCCGCATCAACTTGTTGTCCACGAATGTAGTTTCCCATATTTTATAGTGTATTTTTTCCATTTTAATTTTCCCCACTTTCTGTTTGCCTTTTTTCAAGTATCCTAGTTAAAATATAAAGCACAAGGGTCAAATTACTGAATTTAAAACAGTTTTTTGGAAAGATTGCAATCGTTCCTATGCCATCGGCCTCCAAAACCGAAAGTGTGGCGCTTCGATACCATCGGACATTAGTACATAAAATGTAGTTCCAATGATGACAGCATTTTTTAAATTACGAGTCGTTAATTCTTGTTCATAATATCTGAACTTATACGTTTTTAACTAACATATTTTTTGTTATTTACCGAAATTTCGAAGAAAATAAAATGAATTTCCGAACATTATTTCGGAGACATGACGTGCGGCGGATGAATATATCGAAACGAATCTACGAAGATACAGCTTCTCGTTACATTTCCACTGAGTGGATACATGTATATACAGATATAGAAGGCTTTTACATCCATAGTTTTATTCTAAAGATTATCGATTAATAAAAAGTATTATGTTGCTTTTATAAATGTTAACGAATATTCTTTTAGGATTGACCCTTTCAATGCACACCCATAACTGGAAAATATATCAAAATTATAGAAAATTCTACCATTGCAAATTGAAGAAAACCCCCGAAATGTCTTTAAGGGGTATAGTTATCATTCACATAGCCCCTAGTATTTTGAAATTAGGTCATTTTGACAGTCACCAGATTACAACTTGTACATACTTCTGATTAAAAAACGGGTTTCAATTAAGTAATTTGACCCCTGTGCTTTATAATTGAACTAGGATACTAAAACAAGGCAAACAGAAAGTGGGGAAAATTAAAATGGAAAATATACTATAAAATATGGGGAACTATATTCGTGGACAACGAGTTGTTGCGGATTAATTGTGGTCTCGGGCCAAAAGAAAGAAAGTAGGTACAAGAAAGTAAAAGAAGAAATATTTCAAATGAAATATTTATGAATGTTTCAAACAAATACAAATGTAGTTGATATTTAATTCAATAATATTCATAAATACTCTTCCATTTTGACGGATTGATAAAGAATATTTTTTATTACAACAGTGAAAACAACTCGCTTGCATTAACACTAACCTGTAATGAGGCGGAAACTATTTAATAATTAGATACTGTAAGATTTTATCCTGGCTAACACCCACCTAACTTATAATGAAAATTAAATGCTGAAAACCACTGACAATCCTTCAGGAAAATTTTCATATAATGAGACACTAAATTATTATCCCGAAAGTTGTTTGGAATGAAATGAAATCATTGTAGACAAAAGGAAAAAAATTCATAAAGGGGGAATGCATTTAATAGTTAAATAATATCCCATGGAAACAATTTCATATTATATATTTTCCTCCGGAAACAATTTCATCCGGAAAGAATTATGGCTCACAGAAGAAGTAGGCTTTTTACTTGACGTTTTTCATTAAGTCAAGGAAATTTCAGTCTAGTGAGTCTTTTTAGCAACTTCAAACTTTGATCACAGATACAAAGAACTTGGCAATAATTTGTAACCATTTTTCACCATTTTAGTAAGGATGATTTAAGTTTTTTAGAATAATTATAAATATTTACCCTGGAAACAATAAGAAAAATATGTTCATGTACTTAATAAAGTTTCATTTTTTTAAGTAGAAAGGCTACCTAAGGAAATTTCAGTCTAGTGAGTGTTTCTTTTAAGCAATGTCAAAACTTTGATCACAGATACAAAGAACTTGGCAATATTTTGTAAATTATTAATAAAGTTTCATTTTTTTAAAGTAGAAAGGCTAGAAGAAGTGTTTGAAGTGCTGTACCACGGAGTACCGCTGAAATTTCAACTTTTTGAAGGTCTGACCCCAACCCGAAACATCAATATCTAAATACAAAAAGGAGGGTTGCAGGGTCAGAAGGATTCGGACTAATGTTTTATAACTTTTATTACACCTAAGTAAACACCTTTTCTCAGCTGGGCACTTGTATATTCAATTATCAAATTGCCTAGTACCTAAACGCCTTTCAGACATATAAACATTTCAGTCTTACACGTAAATTTGGATTCCCCCCCCCCCAACACACACACACACACACACACACACACACATACATCCTGATACCACTGGGTGGCTCTTTGTTTGGTAATTCGTGAATTCTTTAAGATATTTTTCGTAATTAGGGAGCTGATTTCAGTTCAGAAGTGTCCTTTGCAGTCTTAATTCAATCATATTTGAAACATTTTTGTCAAATGAACTGTTAACATTGCTTTGTATTTAGCCATTGTAGACAGATATTTTATTGCCCATAATAAATGTAATTCTTTAAAAGCACTCAACATTTTGTTCGTTTATTTCCTCAAATAAGCAAAACTTCAACATAGTAGAGTCAAAGTTCGTTGTAAATTGAATCTTCCGTATTGGTGTTTATTTCCTTGAATCAAAGCGAGAATGATGCCACATCAGTTTCTCTTGAAATGTATTTTTGTTGTTTTATTTTGTACCAATGCCACTGATTCAAGAAAATGCAGTAGAAAAATGAAGTAAGTACATTTTACAAAAACCATATGATACTATGGCTTTTGGGATTTACTTTTATCAATATTTAATAATCATATACTAGTATTCATCTGAAACCAAGTTGTGTTAATATGCATTGATAAGTGTAATTACATCTAAATACTTTAAAGCAAGAGAGAACGCGGACAAATGTATTGCTTGCCTCCCGAGAAACCGAGCGTATAAAAGCTTGGCCTAAGTCAGTGAAGCATGAAATGTAATTCAAGACTGTGTAACGTATCGTATTCTTACATGTACACATGACAAGAAATGCACAACAATAATATTTAGATCGAGCTAATCACAAAAACTTCAAATAATTCGGCGAAGCATGAAAATTAAGTTAAGATCAAGTGTCAAATGTCAGGCAGACATTTACTCTTCTTTTGAATTTGATCATCGCAACGTTTTGTATTTGGTTTTGGTTTTCAACATTTTAGATCTTGAACACAAATGCTGAGTCGTAAATCGACGAAATGTGCACATCTTGTGCCTCAAAATTGGTATCTTAGAAGTTTATTATCTCACCCAACAATAATTTCTAACAAAAATTATTATAGATCTACTGGCAATGGTTACTGAGAAATTGAGGTCAATATCAGGAAACATTTCAGACAGACATGTGCACCTAACAATGATTCCACACATCAAATATTGACCTACATTTTGTGTGTACATGTACCATGAAAAGTTACTGGACAAAAATCTATTGTCGAAGTATACCATGAAATGAGGTCAATTAAGCTCAGGCGGTAGTGTCTTTTGTAACACATGTAACAATATATTCTAACAACTGCAGATCTGTTTATGATGTATATCTTAATATATCATGTAATAATATAATTTAAGATTTGACTCAGGAACTGGTGGGAAAACAGTATATGCTACATCCTATTTCTGCTGTGAGAATTCTGTTGAGTACGACGGGAATTGTAAAGGTAGTATATTTGAAACATGCTCCGGCCAGCATTCAATGTTCATATTCTCATTTCTCACAAAGATATAAGTGGAATAACTAAGACTTCAATTACACTAATCCGTGAATTTTTTTTATATGTTTTCAGTTTTTTAAAGGCGATAGGATATAAATTTTAAACTTAGAATATACTTAATAAATGGGGACAAATGTTTAAGCAAAGGAAAATAGTTTTTATTCCTCTGTTTCGTGTTTTAGTCACAGTGACGCAGTAAGACGAAGAAAAATCTCGCATACTTCAGCGAAATTTTATGAAGCTGTTCATGAAAAAGCATGGACTTTCTTAACAGATTAAAGAAGTATGATCTATTCAAAAATTCAAAGCAATGCTTGAAATTTAATTTTCAAATCAATGCCAATACAAAACACTGATGTAAATATTGAAGACTACGTTCCTGAACCAGATATAATTATGTTTGCCTGAAATTGCAACTAGAATTAATTATAGCTGTTAAGGAAATTGCGAATTAATTTATAAACTTTGCATTTCGGTAGAGGAATATCGAATAATGATTGATATATGATGCTTAAATTATAGTAATGTAAAAATAAAATATCTGTATGTTTTTTTTTATTATTTTCAGTTTGTTCTAAAGGTTCGACTGCCAACAAAGATAATACACAATGTGTACAGTGTGAAGATGATTGGTACGGATTACTTTGTGCAGAGAAATGTGGTTGCAACACAGAGCAAAGGTACATGTTTATTTTCATCTGAAAATTATAAAAAATCATATATGTTTTAAAGATAGCAAAATTAAAAAAAAAATACGGTTCACGAACATCTATCGGTACACATTTAGAAATCGAATCATTCTATTCTTTGACGTAGTAAATACTCCTTAGTTGGGAGAGATCTGGCATTTTTAAAACAGTGAAGTTGAATTTGAAGTTTCAATTTCATGTACAAAAACACTAGAAACATAGATTGTGTCTGCAGTCCATTGACATGGGTATTCTCGCAGTATTATAGCAATAAACATTCTTTGATATCAATTTCAATGCATTATATTAGTGTGTTTTAACTAGAATGTTAGTAAACAATGTATTTCAACAAACAATGTCTAACCACTTTCGTATCCAAAGTCGAACACTTGGAAAATGATAATACGTTTTGTTTTTTTTTATTTTTGTTTTTAGATATTTACATTTTTAGCATTCTACTTAGAGATACATACATGTATGACACATAACCAAAGGACAAAGACATTTTTTGTTGGCATTATTTAAAACACTGAAAATGGGTAAAAAATTGAAGACGCCACAAATGCGTGTGATTTTTATTTGATCGTAATGTTTAAATTTCGTGAATTATTTATATATTGCGTGTTTTTAAAAAGATAAACATACATTTAATACTTCAAATCTAATCAGGTTGTTTGCTTTTCTTATTGTTCAGATGTGACAATGTACTTGGTTGTGTATCGGTCAAAGACAGTTCGGAAACTGCTGAACATAGTAAGTAAGATATTGAAACATATATACTCTAAAAGCAAATTCAAATAAAGCTCGGTGGTTTTTTTTAAACAATGGTTTTTGGAAAATGTCATTCCAAGTTTCATTAACAGTTTAGACCAAAACACATTCATGAATTTTACTGGAAGAAACTGATAGATGTTTTTAAATATTTTTACCAACCATGAATATTAGGTAAAAATAGAGATTCCGCCGCCAAAAGTGTTTAATATCTTACTACGGTATATTATATCCATCATCAATGAATCATCATCTTCGGTTTGTAAAATAATCCCCAACTCATTTAATTAGTTTTGGCTTTATCATGGATCTCTATAAAATCGGAATGTTTTCCAGATTTTTCAGTCGTGATTGTAGATTGTTGTGAAAGAGAGACATGGAAATTATCCTTCGGGTATGTAAAAGAAGGCATAGTACCAAATTGTTTTATACTTTATTGTAGTTTATATGGTTAATATGATTTAGACAAGTTGAAATTGTCATTGTGTTGTTATTACGGACTTTTTACACATGGTATTAGTAACTTAAACTTTTAAATTTTCTAAGATTATACCAGGTTACTAATTGCTCTGTACTGATACATGTGAGAAACTATTTATTCTAGCCACCGACAAGTCAGAAAGTGCAAATGTGAAGAAGTCACAACAACTTGAAGGACGTAAGTAAATTTACATTTTCAGTCTGTAAATATCATCAGTGTCAGTTTTGTTTTGTACGGCGTTTTGTCATTTGGGTTGCTTTGATTGATTGGTATGTTATTGTTGACCTTTCCTGTTATTTTGTTGTTTAACAGATGAAAAGTTCTACATGGATATTGACATGGTTCTATAGAATATTATGAACTAGTTATTAAATTTAATGTCCAGTGAAAAACATCCGCATTACATTTGCGCACATTCTCATAAAACTGTTTTTACCCTTAGTAAGTCAGACATTCCTGTATTTCACTTCCCTATAAAAGTAAATAAAAACGTCAAAAATTCTTATTCTCAAGTTCTGAGAATACTGTTTATGGTTTTATAATCTTACCTGCCTGATGTTTCAGTCTAATTTGTAATCAATGGCAGTTTAAAAATTATTCTTAATTTTTAGAGGTTCACCTGAACCTTTTATCGCTCATCTAGCTTTCATTATTTCGTTTAAAAATGTAAGCTTTTTTTGTATTCTGTTAAAGAAACGCAAAACGTCAAAGTGACCTTGAAAAAGGTGGATCATTTGCATCTATTCTGCCAACTTTGGGGTTTAGTGTCTGCCCATTATTTCCTGAGCAAATGACAAAACAAAGTCCTTTCACATATGGTTGCAATGGAAACTTTGGATGAGGATTTTTGAAAATTTACCAATTAAAATCAAAGATGGCCTCTGCCAGCCATTTTGTAAACACAACCGGAACCAAAGGTGGAAAGTTGGTAGAGGTGCTTCTATACACGATTCCTGTCAACTTTGGTTTAAATCTGCTAATTAGTTCCGGAGCAGTGACGAAAAAGTTCTTTCCCATATGGTTTCAATGAAAAACCGCAGCCATCGGTTGAGTGGATGAATCTCAACCAAACGGGAATCGTTTGTAGCAGGTATTGTTGTCGTCCATCCTGCAAAATTTCAAAACATTTCATAGTGTAGTTTCAGAGAAGAATATTTTTTTTAAAACTGTCCAATCAAAATCAAAGATGCCTCTGGTGGATATGTTGTTCATCCATTCGGAACCAAAGGTTGAACGTAGGTAGACGTCCTTCCATACATAATTCCTGCCAACTTTAGTTACAATCTGCCAATTAGTTTCTAATCAAAATGGCAAAAAATCCTTTCCTATATGGTTTCAATGGCAACTTTGAACAGCCGCAACCGTCGGTTGAGTGGATGAATCTTAACCAAAAGTGGATCGTTTGTAGAGGGCAATGTTGTTATCAATCCTGCAAAGTTTCAAAACATTTCATAATGCGGTTTTAGAGAAGATTTTGAAAATTGGCCAAAATCAAAGATGGCCATGGTGTTTATCCAACCGGAACTAAAGGTGGATCGTTTGTAGAAGTCCTTCCATACACCATTTCTACAAGTTTACAAGTAGGTGCAAAGGAGAAGAGCCGGGAAATTTACGGACGATGACGATGGACGCAAAGTGTTGAACATAATTTCACATGGCCTATGTGACCTAATAAAGTGGAATTCCACGTCGAAGAGGGACAATTATGGTTCATTTGTACATTCTGTACCTCGCTTATTGGAGAGGACGTTCAAAATATGCGAAAATGTAATACAAATTGCGGAAATGAAAACCTAAAACATGTTTTCTCTCTTCCATTTTATTTCAAAAGTTAAAGAAAACCTAAACAGTATAACTGGGTCTTAAGTTCAATATATTGCAACAGTATTCATTTAATAATTTATTCTGTCATAAACAATTGTGCCTTTTACCGAACCTCTTAACAGGAACATGGTAAGTTTTTTTTAAGTTGAAACGGCTACGATGGAACAAAGACACATCGACTATTCATCTCGACCTCTGCATATTAACTCATTTTATTTTGACATTTTTTCAATATGGGTAGCACGATAAAGACATTTCTTGTTGATTTTGTCCATTTAAATTAGCAAAGTACTTCCATGAGATTGATAGGCAACAACTGCATTTAAGTTTACATCATAATTTTGTCAAAAAGTGTTTAATATTATAATGATACATGTATAATGGGGACAAATAGGAGCAAATCATTATCCATGTCACCCGGGAAGACAAATGAACAACCACAAGCTCAACAAATAAACACCGAAAACTAAAAAAAAAAACAATGAACAACACGAACTCCTATATAAACCAGGAGTGAACCCAGGTGCTTCTGAAGGGTAAGCAGTTCCTGTCCCGCATATATAACATACGAAGTGGTGTAAAGAAAAACATATTTCCTTTTTTAGCTCACCTGACCCAAAGGGTAAAGTGAGCGAATCTCATCACTTGACGTCCGTCGTCTGTCGTCGTCCATCGTCTGTCGTCCGTCGTCGTCAGTTAACTTTTACAAACATCTTCTCCTTTGAAATTACTAGGCCAAATGGAAGCAAACTTGGCCACAAGCATCATTAGGGTATCTAGTTTAAAAAATATGTCCGATGACCCCGCCTGCCAACCGACATGGCCGACATGGCTAAAAATAGAACATAGGGATAAACTGCAGTTTTTGTCTTATATCTCAAAAACTAAAACATTTAGAGCAAAACTGACGGAGTAAAAATGTTCATCAGGTCCAGATCTACCTGCCATGACATTTTCAGCCAGATCGGTCTACCCTTTCTTGGATTATTGCCCCTGAATTGTTATGTTAATTTTAAGGAAATTTTGCAGTTTTAGATTATTATCTTTAATATTATTAGAGATAAATACAAACTGTAAACAGCAAAAATGTTCAACAAAGTAAGATCTACAAATAAGTCAAATAACCAAAATCATTGATTGACCCCTTATAGGAGTTTTTGCACTTTAAAGGCAGTATCCGGCGTAAACTTTCCTTTAAGGATCTTTTCTTCTGAAACCACTTTGCCAATTGGGACCAAAAGTTGGTGGAATAGTCCTTAGATGGTCCAAAAATTATGTCCGGCATCCCCAACTTCCAACCGACATGGCTGCTGTTACTAAAAATAGAAAAAAGGGGGATGAATTTCAAAAAAACTTCTTCTATGAAACTACAAGGCCAATGGAAACCACACCTAGCAGTAATGGTCCTAGGAGGTTCTCCCTCAGAAGAATGTTCGATGACCCGGAATGTTAGCCAAGATGGCCACCACAGCCGAACCTAGTTTAACATAGGGCCCTATGGGATAATTCATTGAAACAACTTGACCAATTGGAACCAGACTAGGCAGCAATGGTCCTTCGGAGGTCCTCTTTCAGAAATGTCTCCAATTTCGTTAACTGTGAGCCAAAATGGCCGCCACAGCCGAACTTAGTTTAACATAGGACCCTATGGAAAATTCACTAAAAATATTCTTGTCTGAAACCACTATGCTAATTAGAATTAGACTTGGTCCTTAGATGGTCCTCTTTAAGGTGTTCGTCCGATGACCCGGACTGTCAACAAAGATGGCCGCCACAGCCGAACTTAGTTTAACATAGGGCCCTTTGGGAAAATTCATTGAAAAATCTTCTTGTCTGAAATCACCTGACATATTGGAACCGGACTTGGCAGAAATGGTCATTAGGATGTCCTTTTTCATAAATGTGTTCGATTTCGTGGACTGTGAACCAAGATGGCCCCCACGGCCAAACTTAGTTTAAAATAGGGCCCCAAGGGAAAATTCGTTGATAAATCTTCATGTTTAAAACAACTTGACCAATTGAAATCAGACAAGGCAGCAATGTTCATTAGGAGGTCCTCTTTCACATCCGAACTTTGATTAACATAGGACCCTATGGGAAATTCACTCAAAAATGTTCTTGTCTGAAACCACTAAGCTAATTAGTACTAGACTTGGTAGCAATGGTCCTTAGATGGCCCTCTTTAAGAAGTTCGTCCGATGACCAGGACTGTCAACAAAGATGGCCGCCACAGTCGAACTTAGTTTAACATAAGGCCCTATTGGAAAATTCAATGAAAAATCTTCTTGTCTGAAACCACTTGACATATTGGAACCAAACTTGGCAGCAATGGTCCTTAGGAGGTCTTCTTTCAGAATTGTGTTCAAATTCGTGGACTGTGAACCAAGATGGCCGCCACAGCCTAACTTAGTTTAGCATAGAACCTTATGGGAAATTCACTTAAAAATCTTCTCGTCTGAAACTACTGTATCAATTGGACCTAAACTTGGCAGCATTGGTTCTTAGATGGTTCTCTTTTAGAAATGATTGCATTGACCTGGACTGTCAACCAAGATGACTGCCATAGCTGAACTTAGTTTAACACAGAACCCTATAGAAAAACCAGCCAAATTGATTGCAACACTTAAAATTTTCGTCCCGCTCAAAGTAAAATGTTAAATTCAGGTGCGCGATAGAGGCTCTTGAGAGCCTCTAGTTTATTCTGCAACAGGTGAAACTAAGGGAAATAGCCATTTCATAGGTGTTTTATTATGCCAAAGACAAAAAAAAAACAAGTGTTAATTGTACTCTTATGATATGCGACTTGTAACAGCACAATAATCATATATTTTCCACATTTAAATAACAATGTATTTAGAAATTGGGAAATTACGTTTAACATCGCAAAATGATATTCTCTTCCGAACACTTCCATTTGTTTTATGCTAAAAATCCTTTGGGGTTCTCGAGGTCCGCATTTACTACATATTAGCTCCGTAATAAAAACAACGGGAAAATGTTTGCTCCCAATAAATATTTTCAGGGTCACAATCTCAAGAGATAATAGCCATGAAACTTTTAATTGTCGTTTGGTGCTGTTGAAAAATGGTTATTTTGAATCGAAATTTAATCAACGTAAATTGTGTGTAATACTGTAATTCTATTCTTAGAAGTGTAAGTCATTTAGTTGCTGATCTGTGTAAATGCAAATCGAATTTGGATTTTATAATGCTAAAATAAGATTAATTTGTAAAGCTTCATTAAATCAAGAACGTTTGACTTCTATTCTTTCTACAGCAAACCATTACTTGCATTTTGTAATTGTATGAAAAATTATTATTTTACATGTCCTCTTAGATATTAGCCTGAATCTTATTATCTACATGTCGTGCATTGCCGCCCTTGGAGTGCTCCTTGTGGCTGTCGTTCTGATTTGGAAAAACAGACGTGCTGTTGCGAAGAAATTCCTAACACAAACAGTCAAATGTCCACGTCTGAAGAAGGAGCCTGATGCTGTTGAGAAAAATGTCCTTACACAAAGAGTCAAATATCCACGTCTGAAGAAGGAGCCTGTTACAGATACCAAAAACAAAAAGGTCAAATGCCAGAATCCCGACGACGTATACTGCGAAATAAAGGAACAGTACATGATCAAGGATTTTGAGGATCTTTAATTTGCCAAGAATATAATATTATTGTAAATACTGTAAATATAACTTGAAATCATGACAAAATACACGGTAACCTACTGAAAAGGTATTTAAATAGTGGTATTTAACAATGAAATAATTCGGTTTAATACAAGGTCTTTTATTTGGGATTTCTTGAAATTTTCAAAACTTTACAATGCTCACTGTGACTTTTAGATAAACAACAATAAAAAAAAACCTGTTAACTTGCTTGAAGGTTTCAAGGATTATTTTACAATTTTTTTATTCCAAATCATATACATGTATTTGAAATTTTTTATAAGGTTGAACTTAACTTCCTTGTGTGCTGAAGTTAAATGACGTAATTTTAAATGAATTTTTTCTCAATTCAAACACTTTCAATATACAAAAATAAACCACATATACACGAGTAATTACTCAACTATAGACAAAAGTATTAATTTCCTGATAAGTAATACAACATCAAATATTTCTCATAATTGAAATTTTTGTTTATATTGCCAATCGATTTTACGGGACTAATGTCAGTTTTATTCTATTGCATTTTATTTTATCCAGTGAATTTTGAAAATTCGTTAACATTTGTCCCTAAAGATGTACTTTTTAGCTCACCTGGCCTAAGAGGCCATGTGAGCTATTCTCATCACTTTGCGCCCGTCGTCGTCGTCGTCGTAAACATTTTTATCAACTCCTCTGAAACCACTGAACCAAATTAAAACAAACTTAAGTGGAATGGTCCTTGCATGGTCCCCTTTAAAAATTGTGTTCGGTTTTCCGGGGCGCCATCCAATATGGCTGCCATGGTCGGACATAGTTTAACCTTGGACCCTATGGGAATTTTAACATTTTCGTTATCTTCTCTGAGACCATTAGGCCAATATGAACCAAACTTTGGTTGAATGGTCCTTGGGTGGCCCCTTTTAAAATATATGTTCGGTTTTCCCGAAAGCAATCCAACACGTCCGCCATGGCTGGGATTAGTTTAACATTGAGCCTATGGGAATTTTACTTTTTTTGTCAACTCCTCGGAAACAGCCAATTTGAACCAAATTTGGTGGAATGGTCCTATGGTGGCCCCTTCCAACCTTATGTCCGGCATCTCTGACTAACAACCGACATGGCTGCTGTTACTAAAAATAGAAAAATGGGGGGGGATGAATTTCAAAAATCTTCTTCTATGAAACTACAAGGCCAGTTGCAACCAAACTTGGCAGTAATGGTCCTTAGGAGGTTCTCTTTCAGAATGATTTCCGATGTTCCGGACTGTTAACCAAGATGGCAGCCACAGCCGAACTTAGTTAAACATAGGGCCCTATGGGAAAATTCATTGAAAAATCTTCCTCCCTGAAACCACTTTACCAATTGGAACCAGACTTTGCAACAATGGCCCTTATATAGTCCTCTTTCAGAATTATGTCCCATGACTTGAACAGTCAACCGAGATGGCTGCCATGCACAACCGAACTTAGTTTAACATAAGGCCCCAATGGAAAATTCATTGCAAAATCTTCTTGTATGAAACCAATTGAACAATTAGATCCAGACTTTTCAGCAATGGTCCTAGGAGGTCCTTTTTCAGAAATGTCTGATTTCGTGGACTGTGAACCAAGATGGTCGACACAGCCGAACTTAGTTTAACATCGGACCCTATGGGAAATTCACTCAAAAATCTTATGGTCTGAAATCGCTAAGCCAATTAGAACTAGACTTCGCAGCAATGGTCCTTAGATGGTTCTCTTTTAGAAATGTGTCCGTTGACCTAGACGGTCAATCATCTTGGCTGCCACACCCGAACTATTAACATAGAACCTTATAGAAAAACCAGCCAAATCTTTAGTCCTGCTCAAGGTGAAATATTAATTATTGTCCTTTTCATACTAAAAATTGTTATGCAGACTATACAGTATATTTCTCTCTATCCATTGTCTCTAATAAACAGGACCAAATGGACCATACTGAATATCCTCTGGTAGCTATATGTAGAAACGTTCAATCTCATCAACCATATGAGTATATAGAAACGTTTAGGAAGTATGTATGGAACGCCGAAGCTGCCTTATGTTCAATAAATATATTATATGCACATAATTTTTCTTTATATGCACATACTTTGTCATTATATGCACATACTTTGTCATTATATGTACATACTTCTTTATATGTACATACTTCTTCATTATATGCACATACTTTATATGCATATAGTTTGTCATTATATGCACATACTTCTTCTTTTATGCACATATCTTTTTTTATCAAACCTTTTCGTTATATGCACATACTTTATCTTTATCGTGGTGATGCATGTTATTATAGCTTATGCTCCCGGTATTATAATTTATCACATAATTAACTTTTTTTTTCAAACAGTCTATAGAATTATAGATACAAAAATAAAAACACATTTTTATAATGTGAAAATACTAAATGATAATATCTAACTACAATTTTGTCTGTATTATATTGTTACAAGCAGACATATGGTTTATTTTGGAAATAAAAATCTAAAGAAAACAAATTTACTGTATATTTTATTTGAAACTCATATCGCAATTTTTGAATAGCCATCTATGAACAAAGATATGCATTAAAGAAAAAAGAAATTTTCCTAAGCTGCTACCTCAATACATTTCAATAAAAAAATAAAATAACCACCGTTTGGCTCAATAACGCTCATGACCTGATCAGGAGAACTGAACCTAATTTTTAAACAGAATTTTCAAATAAAACCAGTCCGGTTGTGCTGACTATCAAGAATTTTCAATCAACAAATAAAACATATATTTTGTAGTTGACTATCAAATGATTATTTACACGTCAAAAACATTTCAATTGGCGTGGTAGTTTCTGACAAGAAGATCTAATGTACAAAATTTCCCATGAGGTTCAATGTTAAACTAAGTCCGGCTGTGGCGGCCATCTTGAATTTAGATCGGCACAAAAAACATAAGGCTGCACACAACAGTTTGTACTTTTCATGACGCTATGAATTGAAGGAACATACTTAAAACATTGGTAGCTGGACAATTGGCTGTATCATATACTCATAGACAACCATATATCAAATAAAACATATTTCTTCAAGCTTTCACTGTATATACATTGTTTTAAGGAAATCCTTTCCAAATTCTTACCAATACAGAAAGATTACGGACAAACAATAGGTCAAATATTTCAAAAACAGACCAACCTCAGAGCATCCTGGCAAGGATTCCTGTGTAGTTTACAGAACTTAGTATATATGCTTTCAAATGTACACATTCAACTGGTTTCAGCACATGTAGTTTCAGGGTACATTCGTCGCCTTTTAAAATTGCTACATGAATTTCCGATTAGTTCCTAACAAGAAGAGCTTTAAAGATAAGTCCAATCAGAACGAATTATCTACCCCTTGGTAGCCATGTTAAATATAAAAAAAAAACGATTTTGTGCAGAAAAATCCAATTAACATTCCTCAAGTTTGGTTCCATTTAGACTGGTGTTGTCAGAGAAGAATGTGAAAACGTGAACTGTGGACGGACGACGGACGCAAAGTGATGGCAAAATCTCACCCGGCCTTTTAGACTAGGTGAGCTAAAAATGGGAAATTTCAACAAATATATCAGAAAGTGTGTCACTATCAAAGCAGCTACTACTGAGAGATTATTCGCTCATAGACTTGCAGTCAACCGACAGCGCCTCTGTATTTGTTGAATAATCTTAGATTATGATAAAATCTTTGGATTGATTGATTGTTGTTTAACGCCGTAAGGACAGTATTGTAGCCATAGCACGGCGATAAAATCTTTGGAATGTAGCCATATGGTACTACATGCATCTCACAAAGAAAACAGGTTTGGTGTTGTTCTTCACGTATATTTTTATATATATACGTTATCATTTTTTACTTTATCATTTACGTATTTATTTATTGGTTTTTGTTTGTTTGATTTCTTTTGTGCCTTTATAGTTCTTGGTAGTTTTGGAATTTGCGTCTGCTTTTCAACATCCCAGCAACTGCACCCTTTACTGAAACAAAAATGGACCCCTTATATACATGGGATTTGCATATTTTAGAATGGACATAGGTAACTCTAAGAATAAGAATAAGAATACTCTATGGCGACATAGCATTAAAACCTTTATGGAAGTGTTATTTCAGATTTTTTCGTTTAGTAGAGCGATAGTATCAGACCTGCTGCTATGAGAGCATTTGCTAGTTTTACAGTTATAACGAGCACATTCTGACCCTGCTATCTAAATTATGTACCATCCACTCTAATTTTCACCTTGTTGATATCATACTGTATTGGTTTTTATAGTGTTTTTTATACACCAGATTGTCAGGATAGATAAGGAGGAGGTTTTGGGTACCCATAAAACCGGTTTAACCCTACCACTATTCAGTGTTTGTACCAAGTCAGACTATCCTGACTCTCTGTTGTGTTCATGTTTGTGTTTTGTACTCTTTTATGTTATTTTTTGTCTGGCGGTCTGTCAGTTGGATTGCTTTGATTGATTGGTATGTCATTACTGACCTTTCTTGTTATCCACTTTGTTTTATTATAGATAATTCTACTAACGTTTTTATCACGAAAACTACAGTTTTAATGCAGTAAGTATTGGTACATTTTCCATTTCAATTTACAGTGATCTGTAGTTGGGTACCACGTTTTTATTATTTATTCATTAAAAATGATGCCATAAATCAGATTTAGATTGTTTGCTTCTTGTTATGAAGTCCAAAAAGACTCTGCATACTAGTGGTTGTCAATTTTTAGATATTGTGTATTTGCTCTGAATACAGTTGTTTTAACATTACAAAAAAAACTTCAAATAGAAGCTTTTGTTAGTAACTGAATGCATTAAAGTTGCAACAATGGTATTATATTACGGATGGATGAATAAAGCAATACCGAATCAATAAGATAATGATATTGTTAACACTGTATCAGATATGCGTTTAATAAGTACAAATTAGCTTCTATAATGTTTTGGGTTGAATAATCCCCTTTGTTAAAAGAGGTCCATTTTTGTCATGTGTACGATGCAGGTAAAGTGCTGGCCAAACAACATATTCTACAATGCATCCAGAAACAGTATATTCTTTATGTGTCTCTTTGTTGAGCGTTTGTCCTTCAAGACTCTCAGTTTCCAGATACATCGGTGGTTCTTGAATAGCAAACAGCCAACATATTTCTATACATTTTTCATAATATGCACTGGCCTTTATTGCCTTGAACAAGCTTTCATCCAGCGAAACACTACTTTTGGCTATAATGTCTTTGAATATGTCATCGTTTTCTAAAGTCTGAAAGTTGTAAAATTATATATCAAAATGAAAAGTTTATGTATACAAAAATCTCCCGATGTAAAAGAGAAAACAAAGATCTAGGTAAAACTGTAATATCAAAATCCAAAAGACGACGAATCCATAAACAGATAGGCATTGCCAAGTGTATAAAGATATAAACATTTTTTTAAATCATAGCAAACCAATGTTAATTTCCACAAGAGAGCACACTGTTAATGCGCTAGAGAGGGGAGATATCAAGTTCTCCGGAATTAAAAGCATGTCCTGACATGGTAACGGCATCGGTATTGCAAATGAGGGGAAAAAAGAAAGGTACGTGTAGTATAAAGTATGAAAAACTATGTTTTTAGAACTATAGAAAAAAATTACACACATGATTCACGTTATATTGTTTATTTATCATATCCCTTTTGGAGATTTGTTACAATGATACACGTAGCTTCAACATACAGAAAATCGAACACCTTATTACGATTTCATCATTTCTTAAACACTGGTTTGATCAAAATTCTTTGCTAAATACATGTATCAATTTCGCCACATTTACGCAATAAAAACACACAAAATTCTACTTACAGTATGATAATTAGCTACCAATAATAGCATGTAAATAAATCTAATACACTAATTGTCGTACAGTGTACTTTTAAATAATGCAAATCAAAATTTTGGTTTTTTTCATAGCACTAGCGTTTTGTCAATTGATATTAAAATAGCTCTTTGATTGCTCTTGCATTCGTATAAAAATCTTTGGTCAACATTTTTTCCCTAGTTTGTTCTCCTAGTGTTTTGAGTTAACAGCCAAATCAATGAACCCAATACTTGATACCCAAATTTGTCTCAGAAATGTCATTTCAACTTGGACTGTCATACCCGCCCTGATTAATAGTTAAGATGATTTTCATATATTATCGAGACAGGAATATATATGTACATATATGTAAAGACCAGATAGTCATATTTAAATATTACCCTTATTGGATATACAAGAACCCGACACTATAAAAAAAAAAATAAAAGGGTAAATAAAAAATAATTGACCAACGAGATTGTTTGTAACAATCATCATTATCATTCATATGTACTATACCCCTTTGCATATTCAAATTTTTTTTTATTTTCATTACAAAGAGAGTTTTAACACAAGAGAGCAACGACTCTATCAACATCACTCGTAAGAGCTGGACATCGTGAAAATGATAAAAATATTTTATTGCATTAAAATTTGCATCAGTTTATAATTTAAGAATATATTAACTGCAAGTTCCTTATATCCCATGATTTTCCTTTTAAAAAGGTGTGTTGCTCGTACCTTAATGGTATGACCATCAAGGCAAATATGCCATAAAGTCAAGGGTAAACTTCATGAAATCAAAATACAAAATAGGAGTTGAAGCTATATGTTTAGCATTGATCAGCAAATGACCATTAAAAAATACTTATCTTAACAAAGTGTGTTTCAAATTTTAACAAGATATATTGTGCACATCGAAGTCGACACGTTTTTTTTTTTAAATTTAACCGAAAATTGATAATTTTGTGATTTTTCGTGCATATTTGATTTTTTTATGGACAAAGCGACATAACTCCAGAAAAACATCTGACTTTAATAAGGTAACAGTACGGAGGAGCCAAAGAAAATTTCAGTCTAGTGAGTCTTTTTAGCAGCTTCAAAACTTTGATCACAGATACAAAGAACTTGGCAATATGTTGTAACCATTTTTCACCATCTTAGTAATGATGATTTAAGTTTTATAGAATAAAAATGAATATACACACTGGAAATAATAAGAAAAATGTGTTCATGTACTTATTAATAAAGTTTCATTTTTTTAAGTAGAAAGGCTACATAAAAGTTTCACCCTTGCTATTCTCCGGATAAATTGTTAAACGCACTGCAGTTTTAATGTGGACAAAAGAGGTCCAAAACGGTAAGATAAAAATATAGGTGGAAAGTCCGTAAGATAAAATCAAAGACAAGACTTATTCATAAGTGTAGATTTATAAGGTATAAATACTACAACGACATGGCCATAGAAAAGAAAAACAAATGGCAAATCGAAGTCAGTTCAGAAAAATCAGCGTAAAAATCAATCACCTCGCAATATAAAACTTAAAAACTTAAAGTGACATGAGGGATCCTAGCATGCATGTACTGCAAAGTAACACGAGGGTACCCCCGTGAAGTTTTGCGTCCCTTGGGGCGTCAATTCCAGTTATACTTGATATCTAACTTATGATATATATTCATATTGAGGGACAGACACTTCTTTCCAGACTAAATGGATCCGAAAAGTGAGCAACACCCCCCCCCCCCCCCCCCCCTTCCCACCTTACATCTGTAGTTATGAACTTGGGTATTCTTATTCTGGCTGCCTGCCAATGAAAGCGAAAGAGTTCAAATGTATATGGTATTTTGACCTCTTTATAAAGATGCGTTTTTGTATTCTGATCATCCTGCCAAAAGTGATTTTTCATCCATCGAGAAGTGTCATCTCTTTGTCATTTTTGTAGGAAAGAGCTTATTACCTCATAGTTTCCTGAACTGATAGTCATCGAAAAGTTATTATGGAATCTTGACTCAGGGATATCACTTAAGTAGGGATCAGTAAATAGACATGATAGAGTTAAGATGGACTTCTATATAAATTTTGGATTATAATTTGAAATAAGTAACTTTATTAAGGTCAAATCACGAATAATACCAAGTTGTTCTTACTTTTCTTAATTGCTGTATGACTGCACCTGCAGTCTTCTTCCGGGTATCCATATAGAGATTCCTTTCAACTGGGTAATCAGACCATGTAATCTAGAAATTTATAAGTTAGACATCTTAAACATGTGTAGATTAGAAGATCTAACTGCAAACTGGCTATTGAATACTGCAAACTAGGGATATATCTCACAAAAATACTGCTTAAATAGTGAGAATTAACATTATGAATATTACTACCATGTACAATATTATTACATAATGATTTCTGAATTGACCCCCTACTGATCCGAGACAAGATGTAATGTGTAACTCTACCAATAAGGTCTATATTGACCCAGAAGGCGTTTCTTAGTGTACATGTATGGGCAATTTTTCATTATATTATATATCAACTGAAATAACGGTGTAGTTTATTCAGTATTTAACATGTTCATTTCGTACCCAAAATGATTGTTATAATTCAATGATCCAGAACCACAAAATGGACACTCATTGATTTATCATTATTATTATTACATAATGATTTTATCGGGTAATGTAATTGGTCTGTATGCAGTCACATGATATTCCGGTTACTTTGATATTGTTTGATTAAAAACCATATCGACTCCTTTCACTTTCGCTTTCAATCACATGCCAATCACGCAGGTTCTTTTGCAAGCCGTCCAATCAGAATAAATTTCATTTAATTTACAATCCAACGAAATTCGTTGTATTTTCAGCGCTTTGAATCAAAGAAAAAATGTCAGACTGAAGAACTGTTAGACATGTAAACCAAGTTGAATGAAATTATGTCGGTGGTAAAAGGTTATTTTTCGTGCAACGTTTTTGCAGTGTTTTTTCACCTGTTTTCGAATTTGATGGTAGATATTCGTTTATTTCGTGCAAATAGTTTAAACAACAAATTGCCGGTACAAGGTGCATGTCCTCTTTTCATTTTTCGTTTATCGTGTATGACATTTTTTAGGTTCATCCGTATATACGCCCCTGCATGAACCGAATGAAGTTGAAAAATGAACCATGCGAACAAAACAGTCAAACTTTTCTAACATTTTAGTGACTTGGAACCCGTTTCTAAGCCTTGCATGTTTTATGCAAAACAAATCATTCAATTAGATTATCGAAATTAAAGTAATCAATCGTAATTTCGCCATATTAGGCAAACCTAGAAAAACCCCTACTCTAAAAGATCTTCTGAAATTGCACGTATGTATATTTATTCCACTTTTGAATAAAAAAAAATAGGAATTAATGAAGAAAATTTTACGATAGTTTTTTTTAAAATTTTTTTATTTATTTTTTTTTTTTGGGGGGGGGGGACTACTATTATCAAACATTCTATATTAAAATTACGGGGTTAATGGATTATTATGTAATAAAACAAATACAGTCTTTTGTATCGCTCGATATGAGTTTTAATATACCTAAAAAAATAATATTGACCTTCGCCTTATATCTACCTCTATAAAAGACTATAATTGTATATTATTATTATGGAAGACTATGTTCATTTTTTATTTGTTTCATGGGCCATTCAGTGTATGTGTTAATATTTATTATTTTCAGTCTTTTCAATTAGATACGAAGTTCGTTAGTTGCAAATAAAACAAAATGTTTTAGTCATTAGTTCCATTAGATTGACAGCTATTAAATGCTTACATTTCGATCAGAATTATTGTCAATCAGAAATAAATTTCCAAGTTGTACTTCTGCTTTCGCTACGCAGGTTTCGTAAACAGCCTGTAAAGTATTTGTGTAAAATAACGTACTTTAAGTTGGTAAACAACAATTAAAACAAATAGCAAATATGGAAACACCTTGTATTTTGTTTCAAATCAATACCTTTATAAAACGGATTTTTTTCATCAAAGAGTTCTATTAATAACTGTTTTGATAGATAACCTAAATTCATCTTACTTTGTAACTGTTTACGATATTAATGCATGTTGTTCTACCTTTTGATTTTTTTCCTAAATAAATTTAAGAGATTATAATCAACATTTTGACTTTTTTAAAACAATGCTCACATCCTTTACATTCTTGAACTGTTGACCGTCAAAAGTTTATAACTGTTGGACCTGGTCCGAACTTTTGACCGCTTGCCTTATTTTGATTGGTTACTATAAATAGCAGTTCCACGCGCGACAAACCATATAGATGACCTTGTTGATTGCACTTCAAAGTAAATCTGTTGCATAATAGAAAGATGTTTCTTATATAACTTTCTATTTTGTTCGCTTTTCATGATAATTGTTGTCATTTTATTTATTTTTTTTATTATTATTATTTTTTTAGAGAGAAATTTTAAATCCACGAAATTTAGAACCCACGAATATGTCGTTTTTTCCCAATCCACGAAAATTGATGCCAACGAAAATAACTGAATTCACAGTACGTATTTAATGGAATACCCATTTGACGTCAGATCAGGATTAATCCTTCCTGAAATAACTGTGTAAAAACACTTTTGAAATGTATATCACATCTAAACGACTTACCTTTATTATAATAAATAAATGATAAACACATTTGTCTTGATAAGAGTCAGTCGTTGGTCCCATTTTTTCTAAACGTTGCAATGCATCTGTCCATTCGTTATCGTATATTGAACTCAGTTGTTCGGCTAACTTTACAGGTCTGCGTGGATCATTTAAATCCATGATGTTCGGATTATTGTCTACCAACTTTGCCCCTGCAACTCTACTTAATCTGTAAGGTGTAATAAGACTTTCATAATTCTGTTTCAAAATGTCGAAGAACGAAAAACCATACATTATAAATAAATGAATTATATGTAAATGTACCAAAAAAATAAATGATTTGGAAAATATGTTGAAGGTATAAAAAGTCATGAGATTTCCGAATGCAATTAGGTTCTATCCGGGCACTCTGGTTAAATCCTTGGTTCTATCCGGGTTCTTTGGTTCGAAACCATGGTAACTGGTTCAACATCCGGGTTGTTTGGTAATAGGAACCCAACCTCTTGGTTCTATCCGGGTTCTTTTCTAATATTCCCGTTGAACTTTGAGAATTTACCCGCAAGTATCCGAATACAGAAATAAAGTAGGTCAAAGACGCTTATCTTGTTTTATATCATTTAGACATTTCAGCATCGCCGGAAATCAAGCTGTAAGGTAAATACCTTCCCATTTTAATTATTTAACATGGAAAACTGGACAAAAATATAACATCGTATATATTTATATCAACCCAAATATACAGTATATCTAACATCCGTTTTTAGAATCAGAGTCGTTCCGTTTTCATTTATTTTTCACTACTCATCCTTTATTTCATAATGAATATACAAATAAATAATTGGATTTTAGAAACTTAAAATATGCCTAAGGAGCAATAAAAAAAAACGTAATCCATTGGACAGACAATCCCGGGAAGACAAATGAACAACCACAAGCACAACAGATAAACACAGAAAACTAAAAAACAATGAACAACACAAACTCCTATAAAAACCAGGAGAGAACCCATGTGCTCCGGAAGGGTAAGCAGTTCCTGCTCCGTGTACGGCACCCGTCGTGAAGTTCAACAAAGTCAATCCGGGGGAAGTCACAAATCGGTGGAGGCACATGACAGTTTACGACAGTGGCAACAGGTCCAACATCATCTTAGATATTGGAACACTGTAATGGTCAATCAATTCGTGATGACGACCGTAAAATTTTCTAAGTGATGACATCAGCTTATCCCTGATAAAACCCTGGTTAAGAAGCTTTTGTGACAGCAGTAATCCTCTTTGTCGAAAGTCATGGTAGCTCATGCACTCGGATAAGCTGAGAAACGTAGACGCCATATGCAGGCGATGCTGGTATATTGCTACTCAAGAAGGGAAAATTAACAATAGGAAAGTTGAAGTCATCACGTTTGTCATAAAGTTTTGTCTTCAAATGTCCCTCATAGTGTATTTCAAGAAACAAATCTAAGTATGAAGCGGACTTTGGTGTATCTGTAGTATCCTTAATTTCAAGCTCACTTGGGTAGATAAGATTTAGAAAGTCTTGGAATTTGTCGTTATTTAACGACAACACATCACCTGTATAACGAAAAGTGAAATTAAAGGATTGGGCTAGTTTCTTTTTGTTTTCACGTAGTAACCCTTGAATGAAGTCCGCTTCATATGAGTACAGAAACAGATCGGCGAGGAGAGGAGCACAGTTGGTTCCCATTGGAATGCCGATTGTTTGTTGAAAAATTAGACCGTATGATACATTAGAAGGTATGATACATAATTCATAGTACATGACGACCCTAATTAAAAGCAAGAATCGATTGTTTCGATTTTTATTATTTTGTACTATAAGAAGCTCTTTTTGAAAAAAAAACCTGCTCACACATTGAAATTCTCCCAACATTTCAATGAATGATATGTTGGTACTTGTCGTTGGCACTGTTGGCACACATCTGGGATACTGTTGGCAATCTGTAATATTTGTAAACGAAAGGCATAGGAAGTTGGCAATCATTTTGATTCCGGAAACATGCGGATGTGGTACCGCCGATGTAGAGGTATTTTAAATAATTTCCCCAGGAATTAAAACAAAAAGCATGATTTTCGACATAGTCGTATAAGCTCGTTTTTGACATATTTAACTACCAGTAAAGATATGCTTTCCAATGACAACAGACCGAATGTGATAAATTTGCACCGTGTGATTGGATAACATTGAGGAAAATGGTGATGTTCATGATGTTCGAATACCATTCTTCATATGACGCGAACGTTCTAATATCGGCCAAATGTACTTCTGCTTTTGAAAAGCTATCACTTTTCACAATTTTACTTTATTCATTTTTTAAAACTTGATAAAAAACGACATTCAAAAGGTCAACCATTCTAATTAGTTAATAATACTGCAGTGATTTAAAAAATCGGCATTTCAAAAATGTGGGTCAACACAGTGTTGACCAATTTCGTCCGCGTCAATGAATTGAGACAAAATTGTTTGTATGTACATTTATGTTTCTATTTATAGATCGTATGCCATAAGAAACTGCAGTAAAAAGTGTAAAAAATGGATTATTTTTAATTACAAAATATTTTTTAATATGAATGCAGTTCAAGCAGTATTCGTGATCAAAAATCCTTTTTTTAAATACCTTTTTGTTGATCTTAACTAAATGAATTTCTGGGCTACTGATAGCGAAACGGGTCGAGATTTAACGGTTTTTGTTTAAACGTGCCTAATAACCTTATACAACTTTAACCAGTTATTAACTTAAGAAATGATTCGGAGGGGTTAGTGGGTGGGGGTGGAGTTATAGAGTTTAAGTAATTTGGTTGGGCCTTTATATTCGGATATAAATAGCTAGGTATAAAATACGTCCTGTATGTATCTGACATTGGTTTCTCTTGCTATTTATATGATACAAACTTTCCTTTTAAGAGCATATTTTGAATAAAACTATTTTCATAAGATGACCATTTCCACGTACAGTCAATTTGGGTAAGTCACCATTTCTCGCATGACAAACATTTTTGGTGGAGTCCATCTTGTTCATGTTTTAGTTTTTAAGTGTAGTGTTTGTTTTGTTTTGTTCTTGTCTTCGATTTCCCATCCTTCGAATATCCCTTTGGTATTTCTTGACTTTACTTATACGTGAAAAATTAATAAAACACGTTTCGCAGAATTACCAGCATCCGCCACTTTGTTAAAAAATCAAGATGGTGCGATCTACGTAAACGTGTATTACAGTGTACAACATTTTATAATTGTTGTTCTACAGAACTGTTGTGGTTGTATCGCATGACTTCTTTGTAAAGATAAATAATTTCGCGTGGAGTTCACACAATTTTCTTTTTCATAAAAGCCTCTACACGCATGTGCTAAAAGTGTATATATCGATATATTTGACGATAAATAGGACGTCATATTAGAATTAAACGGATTTTTTTGCTAACTTTGTTGGAAGACTCTCAGACAATATACTTTTGGATAGTAAATTACAACCACATACTTGAGGAATATAATTCCAATTAAAATCATTAAAGCAAAATTTTGCAAATTACAAATATATATTTCAAAGAGGACTCTCATTTCTATGATTGTTTCGTAGCATACCAGTGAATAAATAGCCTTCGATAAAGAACAATAGCGAAAACAAGGGCGCGCAGTAAAAACCTAAACCCATAGACATTTGGATATTTTCAATCTTACAGACAATTAGCAATCGTGAGGATTTACTTTTAATACATATATCCTTGTGGTGTATGTTTTGTTGTTTTCCTTGGACTTCGAATTGGTGGACTTTTCCCACTGTTTTGTCGCTTTGGTATTCTTTGGCCGATATATTTTTATTTAATGGATACCAAAACCCCCTTTCTATCCTGGCCATTTGTTGTAATTACTTGTAGAGGTCAACATAGTGTATTAAGTGCCAATTGGATGACTGCTACTTATAAATGCATGCATTCATTGGGTGGACGGTACCTTAAACACAGGGTTAAAGTAAAGTATGCTCGTTTTTTTTTTTCGTTTTCTGTGTAAAATTATTTAAGGATCTAAAAGCTGCTGGTCTGATTCTGTTGCAAATTCTAAAAATCTTTCTTAAAGGAGTGATATATTACTGAGTGATTCAGACATGTAGATAATGCCCCTGCCATTTTGAAGCGTGGCTGCTTTGATGGAGCCGTTTGACCAATTCAATGTTTGTCTTTGTTACTTGTTTTTGTCGAGCTAATGGGTGTCATTATTTTGAAGAGAATTTTACATGTTTTACTCTGAGGTTTTTTACAAGGACAAACCTGTTTTGGTAGTCATTACTTTCCTCCTGAAGCTTGCGAATTTTATGTCTGAGTTCTGACACACATTCCTCGGCATAATCAATACTTTTCTTAAATTCCAACGGAACTGTACTTTTATCTTGCTCCCTGTATAATGGTTTTATATAATCCTTTTGTCTACAGAAATTCTCTAGTCTCTGTGCCCTCTCTATCATCTGATTCACTGTACTTGTTATTTCTCTTTGCAAAAAAAATGTTTGCATAAATTTAGGTGTATCTAATGTAGCCTTTCTACTTAAAAAAATGAAACTTTATTAATAAGTACATGAACACATTTTTCTTATTGTTTCCAGGGTAAATATTCATAATTATTCTAAAAAACTTAAATCATCCTTACAAAAATGGCGAAAAATGGTTACAAAATATTGCCAAGTTCTTTGTATCTGTGATCAAAGTTTGAAGTTGCTAAAAAGACTCACTAGACTGAAATTTCCTTAGGCTCCTCTATCATGTCTATACTGTTACCGTATTAAAGTCAGATGTTGTTCTGGAGTTATGTCGCCTTGTCCGTGAAAAAATCAAATGTGCACGAAAAATCACAAAATTAACAATTTTTGGGTAAATTAAAAATCGTGTAGACTTCGATGTGCTCAATATATCTTGTTAAAATTTGAAACATACTTTGTTAAGATAAGTATCTTTTAATGGTCAACTGCTAATCAATGCTAAACATATAGCTTCAACTCCTATTTTGTGTTTTAATTTAATGAAGTTTACCCTTCACTAAATGACAAACGTCGAGTAAAAATCCTATCTAATGGTAATGCAGTGTATTGATTTTGTAAAAGAATAATAGTGTGAAAATCTTATGATTATCAATTGATTTATTTGTGTTTAAGAACACAATTTCTATCAGGCCCGGTAACATCTTCTAGGTACGTTTACATACATTTTAAACCATAGTCATTGGAAATATCATGGCAATAAAATTACAAGGACAAAATGTATACGTTAAATTCATGAAAATCATATGTTTGATATTTGAAAAATTGAATGTTTAAAATCTTTTGTATACATTTTGAAATTATTCTATAGTAAATATTAAAATAATTATATCAAATCGCAGTAAATCATTCGATCAGTTATCTGTCTCCTCTACAGCATCTTTGATTAACGGAGATATGGGTTTTTTAATCGTATTTTTTTTATCTCTTTCTTAAGTTGTATTTGTCAGACTTCTAAAACACGACTTAATACATGATTATAAAAACATGTTTCGGTAGATGGATGAACTTATTTCTTTTAACAGGATACTTTCAAAAGTTATGACAATGGGGCTTATCTTAAGTAAGCACACACTAAGAGTTTTATTTGTCAAATTTTGGAGTATTTTCATTTCATCTGCAATATATGATAAAACATATCATTCCCCACTGTTAACCCTTATTTGTTTTGACAGTGATGTCGCTGTAGCTCAATCATAAAATATATCCAAGTTGCCTCGAGTTTTTAACAAAATTGTTTATTTCAACAAAATCTTTGTTTCGCAAAGACTTCACCCATCAAGGAGTTAGATGCCACAAATTATTTCCAACAGTTACAAATTTTTTATTTATTTACGTGTCCTATTAAATCTGCTATTCTTTTCCGTGAACTTTATCGAGTTAAAAAAGAGACACGTTTAATTTACACATTTTCCCTGTTCCTAGTTATGATACATTTACGAAAATATTTAATGTCGTATATTCAAAACTGAGTTGAGTTATATTTACATACTTTAATTCAAGTTTTTGTGCTTGTTTCACTTCTTCTTTTGTCGTGTCCGCTTGATCAGGTGAAGAACTGACTTCACTACACATACTGCTGTATACAATAGATATGATATGACAATTAATATTACATTATAATATCTAGGAACAACGGTATCACACATTTTTAATACTGATTGCTTTGATTGTAGAAAAAACAGGATAGGATAACAAGATCAAAACAATATCCTGTTTTGAAGGAAATAATCTTATTGAAAGTCAATAATGATAATTTTACTTAAAATCTATTGTAATAAAATTGTAAAATTTATTAAAACTAAGGAATATCTCCCTAGTGCATAGCTCTGTCCTTTGATGTTTTACCTCTTTTGGTCATTATGGCATTTTTGAATTTGCTCTTCAACTGATCGGATTGTTGTTTTGGTTTTCAACATTTTAGGCGTTGAGCACACCTAGTCGTAAATCGATGAAATGGGCACATTTTGTGCATCAAAATTGTATCAAAGATTTTTATTTTTACCACTGAGTCGATTCCGCTGTTGATGGACTCCAAGTCCTCGAGGGTATCTCCAGCTCAGTTGATAGAATTTCGACACTAGCTCGAAAGTGATACTATTATTTAAAATTTACCGTTATGAAATTGTAAAATGTATGAAAAGTAAAGAGTATCTCCCTCGTGCATATCTCTGTCCTTGGATGGTTTTGGATTTAGCCTTTTTGGTAATTTTGGCATTTTGGAAAATGCTCTTCAACTGTTTGGATTGTTGTTTTGGTTTTCAACATTTTAGGCCTTGAGAATCAAAGAATTTTATTATCCTACATGAAGCTATGAGAGCCTAGCTTATTTTACAGTTAAAACGAGCACATTCTGACCCTACTATCTAAATTATGTATACCGTCAAGTCTAATTTTGCAGTTCTAGCAAGCGGTCACTTTTGGTACTGTATTGGTTTTCATAGTATGTTTTATACATCCGAGTGTCAGGATAGATAAGGGGAAAGTTTGGGTAACCATAAAACCGGTTAAACCCCACCAATGTTCAGTGTCAGTACCAAGTCGAACTATCCGGACTCTCTACTGTGTTTGTTTGTATTTTTTGTGCTCCTTAATGTTATTTGTTGTCCGGGGTTCTGTCATTTGGGTTGCTTTGATTGATTGGTATGTCATTGTTGATCTTTCCTGTTATCCATTTTGTTATTTAATGTTTAAATTTAACTGTGAGAGACACATCTGAACAAATCTTTATCTTTATTGACTATAAGACAATGTGGCATGATTTAATTTTGATATTTTGATTTTGTTTCAAAATTTATTGATGTAGAAATCTATTTATTTATTAGATATGAATATCTTTATAAAAGAATATTGTGTCAGTCATATTTTGTTTGAGACAATGATCGGAAACAGAAGAGTTCGATGCGATCACTGTTTTTTTCTTTTTTGGATTCGCTTAGGATCTCACACCAGGGTTCACATGTCACATCTAAATTTCTATTGATAGAGGTTTCATGATTCAAATGGCTACTACTCCAGGCAATTTTACTAATTGCTGAATAGGTCGGAATACATTTATCTCAGGGCGAATTCCAAAATTCATAAATCTTCGGCACAATATATAGCAATAATGGTCATGTCTCATAAAATGTTTGAGAAACACTTTTAAACATATTAAAAAACGAACGCGAGCACAACTTTAAGCTTGTTGCTTGCCACACGCTTAATTCAAGACGAACCTTAATGCAGATATTTTGATAACTTCTTTAACTATGCACAATCATCCCAGCCTCTGCCTAGTTTAATCATTTGTAAGTAAGAATCTACTGTCATGACTGTAGTTATCGTTGCTTTGAAATACCTGAATTCTGCGTCATTAAGAAATTATAAATTATACATTATTCTTCGATCATTACCCCAACTTTTCATTGCTTCCCGACAAGATTAACATTTCAAAGTAAGACGGGTATTATGTTATGCACACTAAATAAGCAACTTTAATACATGCCTATTTTCCATTAATAGTTGTACTGTTGTTTGTTTTTTCTTCTTTTTTTTCTTTAACATCTTTCCTTGTTTAAAAAAACATGAGAGTACAGATTAAAATAACAATATGCAGGTGACTAATAGAAAATTTAATCCTGACTATCTGACTTTTAGATCCCTAGATGAAAAGTGTCAAATCCCAAAGTTTTACACGGATATCAATCAATTCAACATTCAGATTTGATATTTTTCCCCAAAAAATTTTGAGGTTGAAAGTTCGTAGTTGAATGATGAACTAAAAATGCACATGCATCTTAGTTTAACATTCCGGGCAATCTCACCCAGAAAATTTTTCAACGTTGAAAGTTGAATTTTCTTAGTTCGACATTCGAATTTGACATCTTTCATTTGACATAAAATTTCAAGTTGAATATTATACTTAAAATAAATATCCGTTTAACATTCGGATTTGACCTTTTTAAACCTTGAACAGTTTCAAAGTTGAATTTACGTATTTGATTTGATGTTTTCAAGCCAGAGAAATATCTAATTACACATAGGCCGATAGGGGTGATCTCTTGGTTGGTGATTCATTTTTTTCCTTTCACCTCGAAACTCGTAGTTATGTTTGTTTAATGAAAAGAGCAGAAAAAGTAAATTAGGTATCATATGATTAAAAGTATGTATTTTCCAAAAATAATTTTTGTTATTTTTTATTGAAGAGGGCAAAGTCTGTACAAGAGGACGAAGGAGTTTGCTATAATTCATAATAAAAAATGTTATGCTATAATTTGCTATCTTTCTATATATTTACCGATTTTCATCGTTTTCATCAGATAACAATTCTCGATGTATTTCCTTCTTTTTCCTTTTCTTTTTCTTTTCATTGCACTCTTGTTCGGGAAGAATTTCAGGAAGATTGTTTTCAACCGCACTACAGTTCAAAACATATTTGCTTCATAATTTAATCCACAAAGACAACTAATAACTAGGGGAAAATGTCAGAAACAAGTAGTGAATTTAATAACCAAATGAATACATAATAATATAGTAAAAGTAAAAAAATTAGCTCTCTGAAGCAGTTTGTGGTGCAAACTATATGAAATGTGTATAAAACAATACGAGAATTTGTTGCGATGTGGTTATAAAAGTGTAATATAAAATAAGGAAACTAAAGTTGTTGTTTAACCACCCAAATAAAAAGTGAACATGAGTATCCAAACGATAAAAAACACTGAAATAAAAATAAAATATTAAGCTAAAAACTAAACCCAATATTTCGAATTTAAAAAATGGCAAGGTTAATGGAAATCGTTATGAAGAGGTGATACCTCTTGCAGTTCAGAACGGATATGAATCATAAAAAAATAAACGACACGGCTCTAGGCCTGAAAAATACTGGGGTTGACTACACATGAATTGTATAGAGACGTGCTTATGGCAAATTAGATTTAAAATGTGATTATAATAGAGGTATCTGTTGTACTATTTAATATGTTGAATTACCAAACATCTCTTTTGACTTCAGGACATTCATCGTTGCTAGTAATACTTGTCCCGTCTAATGTATCAGTGTTTGAAATTACCCTATATATATTTAACACGTTAATAGAAGAATGAACAGCCAACTGAGGTAAAAAAAAAATGGAGTAACTTGTTGTGATATATTAGGTATTATTACATTTATACTTTTAATTCTCTGTATATAGCAAAGAGTTTCTTCTATTCCGTAAGAAATGCTATTGCACGGCTAATCATGATAAAACGTGATATTATACAGTGACGTCACTTTGACACGCTTTTCATGTTGTGTGACCATAAATCAGATTTTATGACGTCACAATGTAATAAATGGCACTTTATTCGACCAAAATGAGGTCTCACGGAGCGCAAAATGTAATATTGAATACTTGTTTGCTCCGTTAGACCTCATATTGATCTCATAGACTAAAGTGCAATAATTGTATACAATATATTTTAGTCAGTAAGTCGAATTGGTTCATTTCATATATCAAAACATTCACTGATACATACACTTTGCTCAGAAAATTATCTTTTTATTCAAGACATTCGTCTAGTCTCTGAACAAAACATTCTTTGATATTAATTGTATGTTTCTATAAATATGAATTGAACAAATTAATTTTAATTACATCAAGTGCCCCGAACAGATAAGACAGCATTTGTTTATTATGTAATAGTGGTGGTGTCCCAAGTCTTAACCGTGTATATCGATTTAAGAAAATATGTCTAATCAGCGGTATGAAAGTCTAAAAAATAGAAACAAAAAAAAATTAGAAATGTGAACAGTCTGAATCGACTGTGATTCCCGCACCCCCTGTAAGTTGTTGGGCCAATTACCTATAGTCAAAAATATAAAACCTTATTCTCATCAAAAAATAGTATGCAGTCATTCTATATAGAAATTAAATCAATTTAAACCTAATAAAAAAATATATAAAAAGCCTTAGTTCACAAGCTTAAACTGAAAATTTTTGAAATTTGACCTGAGTGAGCCCCCGTTTTAAAAATCGATATTCTAAATCCTTATTGTGCAACTAAATGTAGTGTAGAATAAGACTATAATTAAAAACCAATTGAAGGTCTTTCCACCTCAATTGCACGTATGTTGATAAAAAGAAATTGAGGTTTAAATTGTAATTGTTGGTTTTAGAACATACCTAAGCTTTCATGGATTGCAAAAATATATGTTTCTATGTACTTTTGATTGAAATAAGGGAGGTATTATGCTACTTCCCGTATTACAAATATCACTGCCGGTTTGATATGAAAGGTAATTTCACAATTGTTCAAAAAAGTTTGAATAACTAAAAAACTAAACGTTTCTGATGAATTATACTGTTTTGCACTATAAAAATCAAAAACGTCATTAATATGACTTTAGAAATTGACAATTCTGGACGTTTTCATGGGTTGTAACATTGTAACATTAATTAACATTCTAATATATTCAAAGCGTCTAAAAAAAATTTACAGAAATAACAACTTTCGCAGAAATGACGTCATCAAAAGGAGTGCCTGAATTTTACGCTTTCAATAACTTTAATTGCTTTAAAAATCCGAAAAAACCTTAAAAAGTGTTAAAAAAAATGCAAAATACGTAATCTACGTCATGACTTTGAACTTTGACCTTGTGACCTATTTCAAGGTCATTGGTCGCTGAGGTCATTGCAGAAGACCTCATGTAATTATTATATACCATCGTCTACTTATAAACGAAAAACCTTAAGTTTAAACGTTCTAGGGGCAATTACTCCCAAAAGATGACGACATACAATTTTAACTCAAATGTAACAAAGTTGCGCATCAATGTCCTAAACATTTCCACCATTACATTTTCTTGGCTATCTACAACCATTTCAGAGGAGTAGTGATAACAAGCAAATGTCAAATAATAGAACTTGACTTTGACCTTTCATCTTGATGCCAGTTTGAAGGTTATCAATCCTTGGTGTCAAAACAAAAGATCCCACCCCACGCCTTTATCATGTACTATTGTTGAGAAATAAACTAAAAACCGAAACTTTAAACGTTCTGGGGGCAATTAGCCTATAAAATGACGTCATACAACTTTTATTCAAATGTAACAAAGCTAGGTCTCAACTCCTTAACATTTTCTCCATTACATTTTATCAGCTATCTTTTACCGTTTCAGGGGAGAAGCGATAACAAGCAAAAAGTCAAAATTTAGAACGTGAACCCTTGACCATGACCTCATTTTACTTGTTAGGAGTCATGGACCCTAAATCCAAAGTTTCATGTTGATATCTCAACACTTAATAACAATTTGTATGATACACCAAAAGTGAAAGTCGTTTAAAGGGAAATAACTCCTATGAAATATCGTCAGATCCTTTCCGACCGAATGGAACAAGTTGCACACAGATAAATTGAAGGCATTGCAAAAGATTGTAGGTCGATATCTTTTACGGTTACAGAGAAATAAAGATAACAAGAAAAAGTGGGGCATGGAGATAACTCCTATAAGAAAAAGTATTCGATTACGCAGGGTCAATGGTGAAATCGTAATGACTGTACGATATCATGGGCCAAAAATCCTTTCGATATGTCAAGTAACAAAAAAAAACATCCCAGACGACAGAAGAAAAAAAAAATAATGAGAACAAAAGCAAAAGGTCTTTCCACGGAAAGTGGAAAGATCTAAAAATGAATAAATTGCAAAATGAAAAAGAAGTTAAGGTAACAAAAAATCGAAAATTTCAAAGTTCGACCCCTGTGGACCCCAATTTTAGAAAATTACAATTCTAAAACCTTATTGCACATCTGCAAATGGTGTTTGATAATACTGCATAAAAACAAAATGCATAAACTGTAAAATGAAAGAGGAGTTCAGGTCACAAGCTTAAATTGACATTTTTTCGAAATTCGACCTCTGTTTAGAAAATAAAATTTCCAAAATCTTATTGCGCATCTGCATATGGTGCATGACAATACTGTATAGAAATAAAATGCATAAATTGTAAAATGAAAGAGGAGTTTAGGCCAAAAGCTTAAATTGAAAGTTTATTTTCTTTAATTCGACCCCTGTGTGCCCAAAATTTAGAAAATAAAAATTCTAAAACCTTATTGCGCATCTACATATGGTGCATGACAGTACTGTATAGAAATACAATTCATCAATTAAAAAATGAAAGACTAGTTTAGGTCACAAGCTTGAATTCCAAATTTTGGAAGTTCAAATCATGTGGACCCCTTGTTTAGAAAATCTAAATTTTAAAACCTTATTGCGTATCTACAGGTAGTATGCAAGCATTCTATAGAGGAGGAGACAATGGTTATATCCCTGAACGTTCGTCGAAAGAGAGGGGATAATAATAAAAGGTTGATGAAATATATGTGTAATAAATATAGTATTTACTTATTTTCGTTGTTTTGCGATGACATCTCTGTCACTGTTGTAACATAAGTCTCTGAGGTGCACTTTCGTGATGTTTCATTTCCGTCTAATTTGTCTGGAGTTCTTAATAGTAAGAAAATGAAAATAATATTAGATAATAGATGCAATATGAATAGAGCAACAGAATCAGCCACGTCTAAATATTGCTTGTTGGTTTTGCAAGCAATTAAAAAAAATATATTATTTTTTTAATTCCATACTTTTGTCATATAAAAATCAGTGTCACTTATTCATAACCCTTAATACTTCGTTTGGGTTACATGCACATGTGCATGTTGTTCTTTTCACTTGTGATGCATGAACATACAAAATTATTTACAGTGGATTCAGCATCCAAGCGAATGTCTGATGAAGCAGAAATGTGCAATCTTTATATTTTGTTGTCGTCCATCACACATAACAGTGTTGGTATGGATATGACGTGTTCACGCTTTCAAACCGAGAACTCTATCTTAAAATAAATTCTAAGTTGTCGAAGATTTGTGTACATTTAATTTCGAACTTAGTCAGAAATGTTACATTTACATGCAATTCCAATACCACAGTAAAATTTTAAACTATCTTATTTCTTATTTATATATAAGTAAAACAACAACGAACAAAAGTTGGTAAGTAACTGTAAATATTGTTACAGGGGATGCAAAGATCACTGTAGATTCAGACAGTACAGATTTCTAATTTATGTTAACCATTTTGAGACTACAATGAGGCCTTCGAAATTGTGAAAAATCCAGCTCACTATTTCAAATAAGATGTCCCACAAAACCTGTTGGAGTTCATTAGTAGCATCAATGAACAGCAGAACGGATAACAGGAAAGTTCAACGACGACATACCAACCGATTAACATCAGTTTATCGTCATTCTCATGCAAAAATAACATAAAGAGCAACAAACATAAAAACAACAGAGAATAACGATAGTCTGTGTTGATTCAGACATATAGTGGTGAGGTTTTATTAGTACCTTAACCTCCCCTTTATATATCCTGACGCGCGGGATCAAACACACTAAAAAGTCCAATACAGTATGATTACCACAATTTGACCGTTAGCTAAAAAGGTCAAAATGGCTGCACGATGGATGGCAGGTTTAAAATGTACTCGTTTCAACTGTAAAACAAGATACGGCCAGCATAGATGCTGATCTGATACTGTTGCTCTGTTATACAAAATAGTCAGAAATAACACTCGCAATATGGGTTTAATGGTAGCTCGTCATAGTGCTGGTTCAATCGTATTCGTGAAGGACCATTATTACTTTAAAATCTTAAAGTAATTCGGAAAAGAGTAATTTTTGCAGAATTACATGAAATATCATATTTCTAGTGATAAATGTGAAAAGATTTTAAGTAACTCCTGACTTTCTGTGGCTTACTGGCAAGAGGTTTATTATTTATCACGAAATTACATTAGAAACTAGAATGGAAAAGCTCAAGTTTAACAGCATAAATTGAAACTCTATTAAATGACAAAAAAACTTACATGGAAACATCTCCATTTTGAGCTCTGTCTTCCCTTGGTATGCCTTTTTTGAGATACAATTTGGTTATTGGATCAACAGACCTACATGTATATTGATATTCAAACAGAATGTTAAAGTTAGAACCATGAAGTGCTACAAAGGTATTTATAAAATTCAACAGTCTGATGCATATATGGTACATTTAGAGTTGCATAATGTAATAACATAAACATATATTAGTGTTCAAAGTGCAGTAGATTGTACAAAAATTGGTACTTGTTTCATGATCAAAGAATATGATGTAATGGTTGAAAGTGAAACTCACCAAACTGCACGAACACGATTCAGTGAAATCTTGATCGCTATTTGTATTATTATTATTATTTTTTTTTTTGAAAGGAAAGTATATCAACGTTTCACCATATCAAAGTGGTATGATATTTCTGAATTGGACTAACACTCATTTTGCTGATACTAGTATGCATTCCCCCTTTTTGCGAAAATAATGTTCTCATATAAAAAGAAGTTTAATTGTCTTATATCGCGACAACTGATATTACTAATTATACCATATTTCATGCTACAAATGATCAAAAAGTAAACTTTGTGTAGTTTCCCTGTGAATTTGGAATTTTCCTCCCATAACAAGTATTACTGTCTCACAGAAGATTTTGACATACCGTAGCAAATTTTATGAGTTAAATGATGTACCAAATTCATGACTTAATAGATGTAACAAATTTATGACTTAATTGATATAACAAATTTATAACAGTATTAAAAATGTTGATGTATGTATTTTGTGTTTTTTTATGTAAAAAAAAACATTTACATGTATTGTATGATGAAAATATTTTTGTCTTAAATCACAACATCAAATATTGCTAAATTATATCAAACGTCATCCAAAAAATGTTGAAGAAGGCCGATTTTGTCTAGTATCACTGTGAAAGTGGGTCTCAAAGCAAATGTTACAATAACTCTCTGAGATACCATGATAAATTTATTAATTGATGAACAACATCCATAAAAATATGTTCGGAAGTCTGATGACACAGAAATTATTAGGGAAAGTCTTAAAGGGAGGCCGTTAATAATCCATGAATAAAAATACATGAATGTTGTATGTTTGTTCTGTTTGTTTGATTTTATTCGTTGCTAAAAAAAAATATAAGAAACGTGGTTTTATTTTAAAATGGTATCTATGTTTTCATTCTTCTTTTCCGTAAAATTTTACATACAAATGTATACCTAAATATACATGTATCTATTTCAACTGATAATGATATATTTGACCGATTTTCAGCATTATCGGTAGAACCATTTCGTTTTGAAAATTATTAGAAATATGCATTCAATTAAATCTGCACGTTTTGACGTTCATTTCAACGAAGGAAATCTCTTACACGTTACATGCATGATTCGAATCTCACGATTCCTACCATACGCTTACGATCTACACGATACACACACTCGTGATTCGAACGTTACACGATTTTTTTTCAACCATCTGTAGCAGGAAAGTTAAAATTGGCTGGACGGTACTTATAATTTATAAAGCAATGTCAAAATGACTCTTTTTCATTTTAAAACTAGCTAAGGATATCAAAGATGCTGTTCGGATACTGTGGATGTTATACAAAATAGTCAGAAATAACACTTCAATAAAGGCTTTAATGTTAGCTCGTCATCTCAGATGCCAGTATAAATTTAAAATCTTCAGGTCACTCGAAAGAGAGAAAAGTTTACAAAATTACATAAAATTTCATATGTCTGGTCCTTGCACTGAAAATATTTTAAGTAACTCCCGAGTTTCTGTGGACTGCTGGAAGGATTCGCATTTTATCATGATATTACAATAGAAACTAGGATGGAAAATTCAAAGTTTAATAGCATAAATTACAACTGTATTACATGACCAATAACTTACATGGAAACATCTCCATTTTGAGCTTTGTCTTCCGTTGGTGTGCCATTTTTGTGGTAAAATTTGGTTATTGGATCATCAGACCTACATGTATGGAAATGAAGTTAGCACCATAGTGCTACAAATGTATTTATAAAATTAAAGATTGATGTTAGTATAATTATATCATTTACAAAGCAACCTCAAGAAAGAAAATGCACACATATTGTAAAAGACATAATTTGTGTTCGAAGCAGCCGTAGATTGTACAAAAACTAGTGCCTATTTTATAACCAAAGAATATTCTATAATGTAAATTCCTTACACTTTGCAATGGAATTCAATGCTTCTCATCCGCGTCAAACTTGAATATCGTATTGTAACATTCTAGCCCTTTACATTGCTAATTAGAACATTAGTACATTAATTTGGTGAAAAACTTTTTTTCCTTAAGTAACTGCCTAAGCCAATCCCTACAAAGCTGTCTGACGTTAGAGGAATCCCGGACTAAGCTAACGTCACAAAACCCAAATAACACCAGGTACCAACAATACTATTACTGTTACCTTTGAATAGAAGAGAAAAATGACATTAACTTCTGCATAAACAGGCAATTTAACAGAGTAAAAAATGACGGATTTCCCTTTTCTGAATATAATGCACTAGGGATAAAACTTAAAATTAACGTTCCTTACAGGTTGCACATAACATTTTTGATATAATGAATGAGTAATATCATTAGTTTTTCCAAAAGATTCAAGTTTTATAATGGCATATTATAATGCAATTTAACCTGGATTTTAAGTGTCAATACAACGTACACTGGTTGTGATTTAGATTTGCTTTTCAATTCGTTCATGGTGCACGAAAACAATGATAGACGAAGGTTCAAACTAAATATTCAGATATAAAAGTGTATAACAGCACTACACATATAAATGTTACATTTCCCCTTCTAGACTTAGCTCACTGGTTTCAGTCTACTTTTGGAAGACGTGTTAGCTTTTTAATTTAACATACAAACAGTGAAAATGGTCGGAATTTGTGTACTTTAACGTTATACAATGAAGAGTCCTTAATTATATGACATGCAATAAATTCTCTGCTGGAGTAAGTAACCGGAAGAGTGTAAGATGCTGGCGTAAGTAACCTGAAACGTTTAAGAAGCTTACCTGACTGGTTTCTGAAAAAAATACACATATATACTTGTACATGTAAATAATTGCATTAGTTGGAAACGTATATAATATTATCTCGTTACAAGGGCTTAAGAACAATGTTTACCGGTGTAAGACACCCATGTGGAATATTCTTTTCTCACATTTCAATGTGTTTGGGACAGTCATATTCCGTGTGAGACACCGGTGTGAGATTCATGCATCTCAAATCACATGACCTACCTTGACGTAACAATGCAAAAAAACGTCACGTCACAATGCTAGAACGTCAGAAAACAAACAACTTTGCACAAATGGTACGACAACGTCGAAATTAATTTCGCTTCAATTTGAAAACCACTGAAGGGCAATCTAAAAGATATCTTTGGTACAAAACCAAAACGCATGCGATCTTTCAAATATCTAATTTATTTTGCCCTAGGTTGCCTAGTTTAATAGAGTGCATTTTCGTGTCATGGCGGTCGTGTTTATTTCTTTAAATATTCGGCCAAGAAATGTAAGAAAAATAATCAGTCATAGTAAAAAATGTGAGATTGGACAATTCCACCCTCGGGTTCACATTTTCTATCAACAGAATCTCGCCAAGCCTCGTTTCTGACTGGAAAATGTGAACCCTGGGATGGAATTATCCCAGTTCGCATCTTAGACCATGACTGATTATTATATTCTCACATTTCTATGTGTTTGGGACAGTTATATTCCGTGTGAGACACCGGTGTGAGATTCGCGCATCTCACATCACATGACCTACCCTGACGTAACAATGCAAAAAAAAATCCCTGAAGCGCTACCTAAAAGATATCTTTTCAAAGTTTTGTACCTTTGGTACAATACCAAAACGCATACGATCTTTTCAAATATGTAATTTATTTTGCACTAGGTTGTCTAGTTTAATAGAACGCATTTTCGTGTCATGGCGACCATGTTTATTTCTTACAATATTCGGCCGAAAAGCTTACGTGAGAAAAATAATCAGTCATGGTAAAAAATGTGAGACTGGACAATATGAACCCTCGGGTGGAATTGTCCCATTTCACATCTTAGACCATGACTGATTATTATATTCTCTCATTACAAGCGGTTGAAGACAGCGTTTGCCAGTGTAAGATGTCCATGTGGAGTGTCATACATCACGTGACACAAAAGGTCACGTCATACTGCATTTCGTTGACGTAATATTGTCAATATGCCATTAAAACATCAATTTTCCCTCATGAATCCTTCATTTTGTAGCAAATTCAAAATGTTTTTATGACATAGTGGCCATTCTTATTTCCGATCTATATATTTCTATGAATTTTTTCGGTCTGTAATGAGAGAAAATTTATCATTCATACAGGGAGATGTAGGATAAGGGAATTCCATCCTCGAATCACGTTTTTAGTGTCAGGGCTCGTGTCTGACAAAAAATGTGACCCCTTGGGTGGAATTCCCCCCCCCTATCCTAAATATCTCTGTATGGACGATAGTTATGGTCTTAAATCAGGTGACACAAAACGTTACCAATCGGGTGAAATTATCCTATCCATTAGTTGCTGATTGCTATGCAGCAAATAAGACAGAAAACACATAAGCTTTAATCCAGATGAATTGAAAGGTGAATATCTAACTACAAAATTATGAAGTATCTAAATATTTGCTATATTGAAACTGGTTCTTAAAGAGGTATAGAATTGTAACAACAAACAATCCACATATGCTTAGAAGGATTGTATGAATAATAAATTCAGTTTCATTTACTTATCCTTAATAAATATATACATGACTACTTACGGTGGATGTGTTTCCCATTTTGTACTTATCGTGTAATAAACAAGTGCATGATAGTTTCCTGAAAAGAGAAAAATAAATAAAATTCTTAAGCAAAAATAGATAATTAACAAGAAAACTATTATCGGAATCGACATTGATCCCCGCACCCCCTGCAAGTAGTAGGGGCACTTATCTAGAAATTTGTTTAGAAATTAAATCAATAAACCCTATGAAAATTGAAAACAGTTTAGATTTCAAGCTTAAAGCTACAATTTTTAAAATTCGACCCAAGTGGACCCAGGCTTAGAAAATCGAAATTCTAAAACCTTATTGCGAATCTATATATGGTCTATGACAATACTGTAAAGAAAAAATTGGCAAATGAAAAAGAATGTTAGGTCAAAAGCTTAAATTCACAATTTTCAAAATTGAACCTCTGTGGGCCCTAATTTTATAAAAATAAAAATTCTAAAATATACTCTCTCAAAAAAGAAACGCAACATCAGATTATCTTTTTGAAATATTATTTTTCCGGACAAATAACCAATAAATATCAAAATATATGTACACATGATCATAATTACACCTTCATAAAAAGTTTCCAGGTACAATCATTTAAATTCATCCACCCGTAAACGACTTTGGTCGCAATCTGGGACACCCTACGATTTACGCATTGCCAAAAACTGGGTCGACTTTCACGTGCAAATCATGGGTTATTTTTTAGCTCAGTCAGTCGGTATAAAAACCCGGTATTTCTTTTCATGAATGCATTCGTAAAATAAAATTCTGATGAGGTGACGCTATGCCAAGGTTAGACGCTGCTACCCGGAATATCGCTATCGGACGACTAGAGGCCGGAGAATCACAGAATGCTGTTGCTGTAACGTACAATGTTCATCGTAGCACAATTTCACGCCTTTGGGGACGCTACCTGCAGCTTGGTACTACGACAGATCGGCCACGTTCAGGGCGCCCGCGTGTTACAACCAGGGCGCAAGATCGTTACATCAGACTTTTCCATCTGCGGAATAGGACTATTGCTGCAACAGAAACAGCTGTAAACGTCCCTGGGTTGCGCCGTATATCAGCACAGACAGTACGCAATCGGTTACGTTCTCATGGATTGAGGGCAAGAAGACCTTACTTTGGAGCAACACTGAGACGCCAACACCGCCGAGCGAGGGTTAGATGGTGTACTACAGTTCGTGCATGGAATTTACAGAACTGGAGAAGAGTATGGTTCAGCGATGAGTCAACTGGAAAAGCGAGATGGTCGCATACGTGTGTATAGGCGCCGAAACGAACGTTTTGCGCAAAACTGTGTTGTGGAGAGAGACAATTTTGGCGGAGGCAGTGTTATGATGTAGGCCGCTATTTCTTATGCCAGAAACACACAGCTGATACATATCCAAGGCAATCTGAACGCTGTTAGGTATAGAGACGAAATTTTACGACCTCATTTATTGCCCGTAATTGACATTCGGAGAGAAATTTTTCAGCACGACAATGCCCGACCACATACAGCACGTGTAACAGTAGACTTTTTATAACAACAGAATGTCAATGTGATCCGTTGGCCGTCACGATCACCCGATCTTAATCCAATTGAACATTTGTGGGATGAAGTGGATCGGCGCGTGCGCCAACGACAACCACCACCGCAAAATCTGCAACAATTACAGCAGGCACTTCAGTTTGAGTGGCAAAGGATACCGCGTGTTCGAACTCAGCGTTTAATTCAATCTATGCCAAGAAGAGTCGGGGCTGTGTTACAAGCAAATGGTGGACATACCAGATATTGACAATTTATGAGTGATTTATTGACAATATGTGACAAACTGTGATATTCCAAGGTAAAAGAACTCATGAACAAGAAGTGTGCCAATTTTTGCATTCCTGTGTAAATTATTTATATCATAAATTATGAAAATAATATATGAAGTAAATTTCCTATTTTCTGTATGTTGCGTTTCTTTTTTGAGAGGGTATATTATTGTGCATCTACCATGTCTACATATGGTGATTAGCAATACTGTTTAGAAATAAAATGCGTAAATAGGAAAATGAAAGACTAGTTCACGTGACAAGCTTGAATTCGTTCAGTCTAAAAATCCGACCCCTGTGGGCCCCAAGTTTAGAATATCAAAATTATAAAAACCCTATTGCGCATCTACGCAACAATTCTATATAAATATTAAATTCTTAAACCTAAAAGTGAAGGAGAAGTTGATGTCGCAAGAACGTGTGACGGACGGACGTACGAAGAATATCGCAATATCCATGATATCCCCGAACCTCCTTCGAAAGTGCCGGGATAACTTGTATGTGCAACCAGTCATTAATTTATTAATCCCATATTTTCCTTTTACGCGTTGCCAATTTTTGACTGGCACCTTTGCCCAAGATCACAATGTAGTTGGGGAATATTAAACTCAGATTAACTAATTAATTCCTACATTAAGATACGTTCTAAAGCTATTTAAAATGTACATGTAACCCCAAGTAAAGAGACAGTGAGATTGGTGATATTTTCAAAGTGGTGCAAAAATTACTCCGCAAAAAAACTTGTAAAAAGTATTATCAGTGTGTCGGATGAAATTCAGTATTTTACAGATATACGAGTGATTGTAATATTACAGTCTTATGATATCTTTTCTGACATGGTTATTTCATACTGTATGTCGTTGTTTACTGTGTGTCAGGTCACAGAATTGAACAATTTATTATTTTAAGGGGGTAGGCCTGGGTTAGGCCAAAATTTTCCACTCGTTTATTTTTTTTCATATTTTCGTCATGCATTATATATGTCTCAATACACCACCTGAGAAAATTTTCTTGAAATTCAACCACACGTTTCCTTCACAGGGTTCATTGAAAATTGGCATTTAAGGGGTACCCTTCATTCCCGGAGATGACACAAGTTAATGAATATTACTATCTCTCATAGCACATATGTTTGATGAAAAATAGTTATAATTGTTGAACTGAAGAACAGGGATATAGTCTTAATCAAAAATGAAATATGATGGTAAAATTCACTCTTTATATGAAAACCCAAAGGTAAAAAGTACCAGACATGTTAGGAATTTCGTTCATTTTCAGTTGCCTTATTCAATATTCAAACACTGCTGTAAAAAAATCTTGTCGTTTAATTCTTACAAAAAACTGTTACAAAAAATATCATATATATGTGTGTTATATGACAAAAAATTATGAAATTCTAACCACAAGTTTTCACAAAATACTCGATCAATTTTTAAGGTAGGACGTCATTACGTTACAATACGACGTTACGATAAGAGTTATCGTTCCTAACGTTATCGAGTATAAACCTATTTTATATGTTCAAAGAACGCGAAGAAGATTGAATAGAAGACGATGATGACTTAAATTATAAACGGAAATAAATTTAAAGAAAATATAATTATTATGACTGAAAACCAAGCATTCTCTCTTAAGTCCTGTGATACTTTTAAACTTATTTATTAATAGTGGATTGAGAAACAAGTGATACCAACTTATACCAATCCCTCTCCACATGGCGGGTGCGAGAGAGGCCCCTGTAGCGGCATTTTAGCATACTCTTTTTCAACATCTACACAGGAGTCTTTAACGTGCTAATGGTGTTTCCCTTCCTTAACACGGGACAGCAATTTTCGTCCCCATCCGACGGATTAGCATCGTATACCGAAACCATCCCCGCAAATGGTGTCAATAAGTCCGGTCGCAAATTTGATCCTTGAAATTTTTATATCGAACGGGAATCGAACTAGGGACCTTTGGCTTCGTAGTCCGATGCGCTGACCACTAAACCACGGCGCCCACGGCGATAGTTTTGTAAGTTTACTTTTATTTGTCAAAACTGGGTTTTGTTTATAAAATACATGATCTAAAAAACATTACAGAAAAAATATAGACTGTCATGAAAGACTTGATATTCTCCTAAATCTAACAAATTACAAAATATGATGGTTAAATCGCCAGTGACTAAAAGTTTTTATAAATACAAAATAGGAAAGGTAAAGCTGTGAGAGGAAAAGAGAAGAATGAGAGCAAAAAAAGAAAAAAACCCTGAAATCGCGTTATTTCGAAAAATCATGAACCAAAGACAATTTCTTCGAAAAATTTATTCTCCCGGGGTAGTCAATACATCCGAAAGCCGCGGAAGTGATCAAGAGGTATTGTTCTATAAATTTTTCTAAAAGTTTTGAATTTTCTGTTTATTGTTCCCATCTTGACTGTCTTTGAAAGAGATAAAATCCGCACGGGCTTTCTACGAGCTCGTTCGCAAAAGCTGCACATTAAAATGGAACCTTGTCTCACATAGACGAATTTACCAGCAAAACTTTTTACCAATAAATAATCTATTATTATGTATTATTTTTCATTTGTATTACAATTCGTTTTTTTATTATTATTATTAAAAAAAATGATTTGCAAGGGTAAGTATTGCCGGTGTGGTGTAAAATATAAATATACCTGACAATTATATATCTTCAATTTAATATGATTTAATTTAGTCCAGTTTTCCTCATTCACTTTGATAAGCCAATGTTTCAATGTTCAATATATCCACTAGAACATTTTGACCAAATGTTCAAAAGAAAAAAAAATCGATTTCATTAAATTTTGATTATTTACAAAAATAAATAAAAAAGATAGACCATTCCATAAGGGTTGGGGTATAATCCATGCTATTTAATAACGCATTATTATGGTAATGCTCGGGTATATTTGATTTTTATTTGGAATAAAACATGTCTTGGAACTTTGTCTGTTTATAACTGGTAAGTAAATAGATTAGCGTAATCCCTGGACACCGAACGTACAATAAAGAAGTTTCGTGTTATATCCATCACCGGAAAAGTTCGTCAATTATGCGCGCCTTTATGACGTCATTTACCAGATTGTGGGGCACGCCTGTATCCCTACACTATTAAAGTTCATCAAGCGTCTTCGTGATCATCATTATGCAGGATGATCTAGAAATATATTTTGCTCCGTAGGTACTTTATCACAATTCCTTCATGACTGCAGTACTGATTATCACTTATAAGAATTTAATTTGCCAAATATTTCATGCAACATAGCATCATTTTTTTTTCAACCGTTCGCTCAACACGGAGACGGAAGTGACGATGCCCCTAAACGCACTAAAGACGTTCACAAAAACCAGAGTTTTTGACGGAATTGCAACGAACTCGAAAGTGACGTATTGTTCAAATACTACGTTATTGCCACTGAATGTTAAACAATAATTCATCAATATATCAAATCCTACGTAATTATCGATTTTGCACATATTTCGAGAAAGTTTTAGATTCGTTACGGAGATGCCCCTTACCGAACCTCTTAACTTCGTCTAATGCGAGGAAATTTTGTACGTCATAGTAATGCCACGTCATTCCTATTGTTTTACGTCAAAGAAAAAACATCAATAGGAGTTATCTCCCATACCCCAGGCCTACCCCCTTAACTGCACCTTAACTATGTCTTTTTGCAATCTTAAATGTTCCAATTACTCCCCAGAACGCAATTAATCACTGAAATTATTATATTTAATTGCACATTATTGTCTTGAATCATGTTTTTCTCGTTGGAGCAGGGCAATTTTCGCTCTGTGCTTTCTAGTCCATGTACATATATTGCTCTTTGGTATACAATTTCCGTACTGTAAGTGATTTTTGCGGTCTATTATGGAGTCCAACATCAAAGGTTTTGACTATTTATGTCACCTGTTCAATATTACATGTTTGGTTATCCAGCTGTTTGGGTCTGTTTAATTCTATAAATTGCTTAAAATGTTTTTTTTTTATTACTATTACTTTGGCTTTCAAACTTTTTTTTTATACCTACTAAATATTAATCCACAAAATTCCCGGGTTACGCACATACTTTTTGATCCCTCACTTTGGTCCAGATATGAAAGTAGTTTCCGGTTCCTTAATTTACTGAACATTATCATTTATTGTTTTTCTGTGTTATGAAATGCTTATATTTATCGAGCTATAGTCTAAATCTTGTTTTTCACTTATTCTTTCGAAAATAACCTATCTTTTATTAAGTTAATATGAAACAGAAAGAATATTTTTAATATAAAAATATTATAATACAAATCCACCCCTTAATTATATAGTTCATGTAGTCTGTAGGAAAAGGTTATCTATTCATCAAACCCATAATCCTTTCAAAAACATAATTTTAAATGAATTATTATTAAAGAATCTTAGCAAACAACACACGATACCTACCTTAATTAAGAAATATACAAAACACTAATATTCGATTTTTACGTACCTCTGCTACGTTTATAGCATTGTGAAATACATGGAAAATTGTAGTTTGTGTTATAAATTATCTCAGAATGTTAATCGGAAATTTAAGTAACCTTAAAGATATTTTTTACTTCCTTCTTTGAACGGAAATAGATTTGGACTTTGAAATAAGTTACCTGTAAAATATTGATCTGTCTTGTCCTTAACATAAAATCTTATGAGTTATAATGTTTACGAAAATTATAAGAAACACCAAATTACTGTCAATCATAAAACAATTCACATGGTATTAATTAAATTAGACAAAAGGAAAAAATGAACATTTTTGTAATTGGAACAGAAAAGAACAGAACTTTATTTTCATAAACCATACATAACCAATGGTACAGAGAAATAGTTACATATACATAATAAAATAGAAATAAATACACATTCATACGTACACACATACACATGCACACACGCATACTCTGAACTATACACCCACGGACAGTGCGCATAGAGCTCACACAACCGTATCCAATACCTATAATAGAGCCTAGAGAACAATTGATTTGTTAATAATTCTTTTTTATACAACGGAGTATTTCCTCCTGAGTAATATTTGCGTTGAACTCCCCAGTTGTTCAATGATAATATTATCAGGTAAATTGAGATCAATATTATTTTCATTCGCGTTACGTTCCTCAGGCGATGCATTCAGTTTTTTTTTTTTTTAAATCGTATAAATCGTCAAGAGGAACGTCAGGCTGTTTTTTCTTCGCCCCCGATTTAAAAGTCTCCAGTATTCCTTGGTATTGGAGCTTTTTAAATTCTTAAATTTATTTCCCATATCCTTTCTATATTTTTTACTACTAATATCAATTAATTTTTTATATCGTTCTTCCGCTTCCAGAATCTCACGTCTTTGGGCGTTTGTAGGTCGAAACTTAAATTGTCTCTTGAGCTTTCGGTAATGTCGCCTTGCAAATTTGCATTGGTAATCAAACCACGGCTTATCTCCCCTTGGTTTTCGATTTATATTTTTGTTTCGGTTGCGCGTAGTTTCTTGGGTGTCAAAAGTAAATTTTGCGCTATCTATAAATATATCAACTAAATCCCTAACAATCTGGTTTATTTTTTATTTATCTAAATAATGGCATATAATAAGTACCTTTGTAAGCAGTGTTAATTTAATATACACTTGAAGGAACCGCGATTCTCGCGGGAGAGGTAAAAAAGTGGGGAAAAGCTGAAGTCTGTTAACAATGCTGCAGATTAAAAAAAATGTTAAGAGGGAGATTGCGAACAAAAAATAAAAAACAACAAAAACCTATATCATTGATAGCACAGTTTCAATTTTATGCGAAAATCTCGGCGGGTGTCTTTAAGGAGGAGAAGACTCATACTTTGCTAGTGCAGCTGATTTTTATGGATGCGTGTTCATTGTGTATCCCCGTACACCAGATATTGCTACATGTATTTACTGGTAATCAATGCATTATCTCAACAATAGAAGTGTATCGCCAATTGCCGCTAGTGTACCGTTAATTGCAGCCTGTTGCCATTTACGGTACACCTACATGTAGGTTCCAGAAAAGAGCAATATATATCTGCTGTAAGAGGAGAGTGGTGTTAGTCTTAATGTGTTTTTTCTTCAACAATTTTGTATTGTCATTAAGTCCTTGTTTCCTAAGCTTTTGTCCTTTCCCTTGAACTTTAGTATTTTAATACTTTGGGAACAATCCAGGAGACAACCATTCCATTCTGAGTGTTTATTATGTACACGCCACGTGAAGACCAGACACACTGTACATGTAGGCGTTCAGCCTGTGATCATTTTTTTTTATTATTATTTAAATGACAAACTAACATACTGTAAATGTTCATTGTACACAACGGGACCTATTATTTATTTATAAGTCCAGATAATCATGTCGTCTCAAGGGTATAATTATTTTTTGATTTTTTTTTTATCCCTCATCGATGGAATATACGTCCAGGTGAAAAATTTCCAAGACGGATTAATTATTTGGACTAACCTATTATGTCACATCGGTATTGTGTACACGCCATGTGATTTTTTTGGAAACGCGTAGAGTTGTAAATTACACATTAAAATGCTAAAAGATGTACATTGACTGAATCACGCGTTTCCTGTGACGGTGATCAAATAAAATGGGGGCTTTCATATGTTTAAATCTATTTTACCTACTATTAATACTGTGCAAACAATATTTTCATTCAATGTTTCACGGCGGTGTTACTTGTTTGGTACGAAAAGGAAATGAAACAGGAGGGTGTGACAGCTATGCGTTTCCAAGCCCCGCTGTGTATTAAAATGACTAGAGTTACTATTCCGACAAACCTCAAATAAAGGTTTCACAATAAACCACTAATTTACTGACCAACAAATGGACAGACTGACGGACATGCAGTTCGTTCCACTGGGACTCCAAGCTATTTATATAAAAATAAAATTAAAGTTTTCATATTTTATTAACCATTTTAACATAGAATAAACATTCGAAACATATAATTCACAAAAATAAATAGAAATTCCTTACAAAAAAAGTAATAGTTCTATATCAAAAATAATTATAATTTGGGAAAAACAACACTGGAAAAGTAAAAATGACCTCAGAAATAATAATCATAGAAAAACATACTTGGTTGTAAAGACATTCAGCGGAAATTTTTAGCGTAGTCTCCATTTTAATTTAGAAACTGAAATCTTTATTTAAACTTCAAAAAATTAAACCGAACCTTGTAGGAAGGGAACTTGGCTTTGCATTTCGTAAAGTATTTATTTAAGCAAGCTCCAAATCAATGGAAAAAAAAAATTTGATTGTTTACAGATTTCATAACTTTGTGAAGCGCTTACATTTGAACAATAGATTTTAAATCAAATATACTAATCATAAATTGTGGTACCATATAACTATATCGTTTGCAAAATATTTAAGTTAAACCGAATATCTAATCATAATAATTATTTTTTTATGTTAAATGGTTATTCCCGTTTTATAGATCGTTACATTTAACCAAAATAGATACTATCACAAAAATGAAATTAACTTAGCAATATTGTTATTTTAAAAGGGGAGATAATAAAATATTAATCATGTGAATAATACTCTTCCCAATGACGGGCGTTTTTTTAGAACATTTTCACACAAAACTCTTCTGAGGGCAAACTTGGGAACTACTGAATGTCACTTTTATATGTTATATATCAAACATTTCCAACATTTTGTGGTTTCAGAGTTTTTACCGCTCAAACAAAACGGTCTCTTCCTTTAGTATTAATATATTAAATATATTAATGATGGGGAATTATATAGAATGAAACGCGCATACCACAACAATTAAACTATAAACATCGTATCAAAATACGGTCTTGACTAGCTACTGTACAAAATACTGAACCTATGTTTGTGTTATATAGTCATGTTCTGGGGAAAATGCATAATCCAAATTTTCTTAGTATAGGCCAAAACTATATGAAATGGTTAAATCGCAATTTTAAGCCGTATTTCAAAGGAAATGTAACCCTGTTGCATGAAATAAGTAACATTTTCTTTCCTGGTAACTCCACTACAACCAGAGGGTTCGGAGAAAATATATTCGAGATGTGCATTCTTTTGGCATTGTTATTCATATCCGCCTGTATTAATGCATTAATGTGCGATTTCTCAGTAAAATGTCACACAGTCAGAAAATGACGTCGCAGCTCCAATTTGACATTAGAAAGGGCAGCGGGGCTTATCTGGATTTTATTTCTTAAATGAATGTCGTTGTTACACATATACCATATATGTAAAATATAAATTTCGATATTTTAGACACGAAGTCATAATTAGAAAGATAAATTTAACACCACAAAAAAAAATCAAAAGACTTCTAAAAATGGTAAATAGATAAACAGAAACAAAAAACACCAAAAAATAAATTAAATGAACCGAGAAGTTAAATTCTCCATAACAAGAAATAATTTTGTTACTGAGAAATTAACTTCTCAGTTTATTTAATTTATTTTTTTTTGGGGGGGTGTTTTTAATTTATTTAATTTTTGGTGTTTTTTATATGAATAACAATGTCAAGAGAATGCACATCTAGAATATATTTTTCAAATCTAATGTAAAGATCAAAGTTTCTGTTCATGTTGTTAAAATTTGAATGTGATGTGCGTCAAACGTTAATTTGTTCATTTTCGGCTCTGTGTGACATTTAGTTGCAAAATCGCAGAAATGGATGTTTAGTCATAAAATTGCAGAAGCGAAAAAAAATTCACGTTCAATTAAAATGAGAAAGCACATTTCCAATATAAATGAGAATTTTAGTATATGTTGCTAAGTTGAACATTGATATGATCCTGAGACTACTATAACCAGTCTCAGTATGATCGGAAATCGTGTTTATTACTTTAAATTCCGGAAAGATGGGCACATTTTCGAAATGTGACGTGAACCGTTTTCTTAAAAAAAAGAGTGGTTTGTGTAAAATTCAAGACGTAATGATTAACTGTTTTAGACGTATGTTTGTGAATGCATACTTATTGCACCTCCTATTTTAGATTTTGATCGGATGAATATTTGGGGTTACCCATACCAAAACATTGACTTTGACATTCATTGTCATAGGGGTACCATGATGCCATCCGCAACTCCTCCTAAACCACTGAATGGAGTTTGATGAAACTTTCCGAGGATCTTTATTACATGATGCTGTAGTGCACCTCCTATTTTAGATTTTGATCTGACCAAGATTTTTGGTTTCCCACACCAACACATGGACTTTGCCATTCATTGTGATAGGGGGTTCGAGTATGCCATCCGCAACTCCTCCTAAACCACTGAATGGAATTTGATGAAACTCATCTCACTGCTGTTGGAGTTTTCCTATCCAAAATATTGACATTTCCTTCCATGTATCTTATGCAAGGCGGGGGTATCAAGTAGTGAGCTTTGCTCACAGCATTTCTAGTTTCATATAAACTACAAGCTCATTAGCGTATTTTAAGGTTAATAACCAACGAAGGAATGAAGAGAACTGTGTAGAGAAAGCGGGGGTATAATAATCATTTTCTATTACCAATTGATGTAATTTTTCGATTAACCACTTTTTTCTGGTATTATAGATATTGATCCTTTATCCGCTCGTTTCAGGTATGAGTCATATCTATGGCCTTACATTGATAACGTGCTACCGTATTCAACATTTCGGGTTTTTTTTCAGGAAATTTTTCCTAGGGAAATCCTCTTCAGAGGCGCCCTTTGTGTGTTTATTTATTTATTTTATTTCATTTCATTTTTCAATAAATCTTTTAAATATATATTATTCTAAAGATATATTAGTGGTATGTATTGCGTACATCACTTCGTGGGTCTATTTTTCAGGACATCGTATTCAATACCTTCCGAAAGTTTAGACTACTCTTAAAAGCTGGTTTCGGAGGGGACATACAAATATAATCCCCGAGATTTCTATAGAATCAGGAACCTTTGGCATCGCAGTCCGATACGCTAATCACTACAATCCACCTTTCCTTGATACATTTTTATCCACACTAGTTCCATCTCACAGACATTTGTTTTATACAAATAACATCCCCATAAATTACTTTACGACACAAGGTAGTAACATGTTACACGTATACGTAATAAATGTACTGTACTTTTTCAGGTAACTATTGTCTCAAACATACAACTGTGTATATGTGTCTGTTTCAGACAACTATATATATAGTGATTGTTCAAAACTATAGCCTCACCGAATTAGCCAACTTTCCATAAACGATGACTGTATATAATTCGCATATAAATAATGTATAATTTACAATAACTGTACTTATTTCCTGAGTATATAAAAGACAGATGTAAATTGATCCAATAATAAATGAACCACGTGTGGGAAAACATCCTTCGTGTTTTTCTTGTACATGAAAGTTTACAATCATTAAGAGAAAAAAAGTTTGGAATACCTTTAGGCTTTATACAAGAAAACTCACAATAATCGAGGAATGCTAGACGTATATTAGTATTTACAATTTACCGTTTGACAAGAGTAAGATTTTGCTAGTAAAATACACATTATGATTTGGCCAATTATAAAAAAGGACAAATATACCTAAGGAGCAATAAAAAAAAAACGTAATCCATTGGACAGACAAACCCGGGAAGGCAAATGAACAACCACAAGCTCAACAAATAAACACAGAAAACTAAAAAAAAATTAACAACACTAACTCCTACAAAAACCAGGAGTGAACCCAGGTGCTCCGGAAGGGTAAGCAGTTACTGCTCCGTATACGTCAGCCGTCGTGAAGATCAACAAAGTCAGTCCGGTGGAAATCACAAATCGGTCGAGGCACATGAAATGTTACGACAGTGGAAACAGGTCCAACATCATCTTAGATATTGGGACACTGTAACGGTCAATCAATTCGTGATGACGACCATAAAATTTCCTAAGTGATGACATCAACTTATCCCTGATAAAACCCTAGTTAAATACTACAATGTATATGTCAGTAGGGTTTTGTTTTTTTACCTTTTTTAATTTTACATACATATGTACTTTACGTCATGATAGTTATCTGTAGTGTGAGCGTTCACTGTTATATGCAGTATTTTGGAGTCAAAATAGAGTATATACGTAAATAAATATTATTTCAAAATCTTTGACTATGTAAGCCCACAAATAGCTTGTCTACGAATTTGCTAATGGAAAATCTAAAATAGTACACATAATGAATCACGTTGCAACATTCAAAACTTTTTAACAACTTTCAAAACAGTTTTTATTCAACTTTTTAAGACTATCATTTTTCAGATATTATGTCACTTTTCTCTGGCTGAACGACACCTTTTGCAAGAATAGGTGCTTGGGTTCCATCTAGATGATGTAGATATAATGTAGGCCAAACAACATACTTTATTATTGTACCAGAAGTCGTATACTCCTTATGTGTATCTTTATTTAACGTTGTTCCAACTAGTGACTGTGTATCAAGATACATGGGTGGATCTTGGATTACAAACTGCCAGCATATGTGTACACACTTCTTAAAATATTTATGTGTCAAAAGTGTAGAAAATATCTCAATATCTAATGGTGGGTTGCTAGCTGAAATTTCTTCTACAAATAATTCATCTTCCTTCATTGACTAAAACATATAAGACAGTCGATGACAGTACTAATTAAAACATCACTAAAATATATATCCAGTTTTTATTTAAACATATTTATATACATGTTTGTGCCTAGCCCGAAATCCCTTTGTCGTCAAACAGTCATTTTAGAATTGCATCAGGTCTTGTGACGTCAGGGAATCGGCTCTTATCATCTGGTTTTCTGGTAGATAATAAATCGAAAGATTGAAAAAAATTGACAAGTGCCGATTCTAGACTGAATCAGCAAATTTCATGAATTTCGCAGTTTCATTATAAATCAGTTATTTATGTATCAGGTAAACCGAAGAATTATATCTATATTACTTAACATTGTATATGTGTTGCTCGTGTGATAATGGACTGCAATTTTATTTTGTCAACACTTTTGATGTGATTGCCCACAGTTGACGTACTTTTTTGTGTAATATTGTGAGATAAAATTAAATTAACATTAAAAAAAACATTCAAACTGATCATATAGCTATTTGACCTGCTCTGGAAAAATAAGGGTATTTTATTATGGTAATCCAGCTCAATGACAATTTAAAAAATACTTGTATTTCACCGATTGCGTGCAATTCGTTTTAATAAATCAATAGAAAACAGCAGTTTATATAATACACATAGTTTGGACGGTTTCTCTAAATACATACATTCTAAGGAAAGTATCATGCAGCTAAGTCTGTCGATAAGGCCATTTATTTTTAATTAGTTGGTTTACGGATCCGCCGATTTTGCCGATTTGAAGAAAAAAATAAAATTGAAAATTTTGGTTTTTTATTACCGCCGACCCTCTGAAATCAGCCATCCCAAAAATAAAAATAAATTAAAATCCTTTTTGCATCAAACTTTCATAAAAGATTATATTGCAATTCGTCTAAAAATAGATTATTTTCAATAAAATACTTGTAAACATGATGCGTCTTTTAAGTTCGTTTTGTATGAATATCTTGATTCCGTAAGATATCGAATCCACTCATTTTAAGTTGTCGTAGTTGACGAGTCGGATCCCTTAAAAAGGGAACGGGCTACTGAACAACACTTTTTAAGATAGATGTTCTGACATTTGGGTTTCAAAAGAGGGAATTAACTGATCTTTTGCAACCTTTGTATATTTGGCAATATAACCAAGATTGTTCAAAAGTACATGATTTTCCCTCTTTTTTTTCTTTTTTTTTTTCCGACCGACCGACCCTATTTTTTTAAAAAAAAATCCGTAAACCAATTAATTAAAAATTGACTAGTTCGACATTTAGGGTGGAATTTCCATCAAAATGGTGCTATGTGCCGTTGGAAGCTTTGTTCCTTTGCTTTGATTTTTTCACACATGCAAGTAGGAATTTCGTTTCAAGAACTTATCAACTGTATACTTTTGTTTCATATTTTTAGGTGTTTGTAACGACACACTAATTAATCACAATGTCATTATCATTTACTAGTACATTTATACAGTACCGACAAAAGTAACAAAATAACACTTTCTGCCGTTCTCTTCCGCATTTCAATTAGTTTATTTCTTTCATCATTGTAATTCTGCCATGTACTATCAATCTGAAAAACACCTGAAAATGTATATCTCTGCAGTTGTTATCCTTAATTTTGTAAAAGGGCTTTCCTCGTGTACGATAGAAGTTATAGAACCGTAACAGGTTTATAAGATCCCTCCATTAGCTGTTCTATTGGAGTACATTGTACTCCTTTAGCTAAGTTGGTATAGCGGTGGACTACTGAACCAAAGTTTTCGGGTTTGATCCCGGGTTGGTTCGATAGGTAATTTTGGGAGAAAAATCATGCTACCTTTCACAGCGGTTTTTTTTTCTTCAGTCTGTGTTGTTCAGTTTGCTAGTGATTTAATTTAGTATTATCTTGTTCTCTTTATTTTCCGTAAACTGTGTGCTTAATTTAATTACACTATTTTTGACTGTTTTATTTCCTGTATTGATATTCTCTCAAGCCCTTTTATCTTTCAATAAATTTCCTCTCACATTGTGGACATTGTGGACATCATATAAGTATCTGACGGTTTTGTTAGTTTGGGTAGTTGGTAATTTATACTTAAACTCTCCTCAAAACCATTTCAAATTGAGTTTTCCTATCTGGAAAAAAATTATTTTCCGTTACTGTCGATTTATTACATTTTTGCAATACCTATGTTTGTGATTTTCCGGAGTGTAGTGGAGTCACATAAGGCATTTAAGTACTAAGTGAAATACAAATTACATCTTAAGAATAATGAGAACATTTCAACGCCAAGAAATTTATATTATTCGGAACAGTGTTTTGGGATAATCATGATAATTCCCTTCGTAGAATACATAACTAGATTAATCTTCATCTTGCACGCTGGGAAAGCCAATTAAATCATAATTACCATATATATATATATGCAACAAAGCTAAAAGGACCTTTGCAGTTTATCACAAATCGAGAAAAAATAATGTATAATTTGTCATAATTGTCACAATTTGTCATATAAGTTTCTTTATAACAAACCATTGAAATCAAAACCTAATGGTGAGGACCTAAATATGGGGATTAGGAGAGTTATCACCATTTGCGGACATCACCTCGAGCTAATAGAAATCTAGGTAGATAAACTTTACGTGAGGGAGTTGAAATTCTAACCTTAACAGATTTTTTTTTTAAATTATGAATTCAAAATTCTAAAAATTATATGTTGGTAATTAAGTGTTTATATCAATTTGGATTTGTCCGCCATAAGGGAGAATTAGTGTCATGCGCAAGAATGTTTTTAACAAAATGTTTGCCAAACAGCTTGTGTGGTAAATGAACAAAGAACACACAAACAATAGAAGTTATAGGCTAAAGTTAAATGAAGCAAAAATAAAAATAAGTTTTCGATGAACTTTTTAGAAAGTCAATAAATCTATTCATGTACTCCTGTTCAAGGTTATTTAGCCGAAAAGTTGAACCATTTGTCTTTAACCGTTCTATTTTTTTGTTTTCGAACGTTGTGTATCTTATACAAAAAAAATACTTCAACGATTTGGAACTTAAGGTAAGGTTTGCGGTCACAGGGAGATAACTCGAATTGAAAAAGTTCTGATCACTTGAGCGTTTATTCCGTCGAATTTTTAACAACGTCGAAAAAGCGCGTTGCGTACAATTATCGTCTGACAAACTGTCAACACATCGTATAGCAGTGAATTGAATCGCATGTTTAACGATTAAGAATCAAAACGCTGCTCTATTGCTTGGAATGCATTCGGGAACTATATCAATGTCAATTTAAGCAAAGTTTTTTGCCAGAAACAGTTGAAAGTCTACGCAACTGCCGAAGCGTGTATCTATGTGTTGGATATTGTATTGATCAACGTTGATTTGGGAGAATATTTCTTCAAACGACAAAGTCTCATCTTTATGAACGACTTCATCGTTGCCGATCCTTTGAATTATTAGATATTTCAGAAACTGATCGTCTTTAACATGGCCAGAAATTTTGAGGATACAGTGAATAAATCATTATTAGAGTCGCAACTTGCTACAAGATCCAAACAACGAACTCAAGGATGTCATAAATCCTGATCTTTCCACGGATTTAAAATCTAACCTTTAACAGTTCAAGAAGAGATTTTGAAAAGCTACGTGTATTTTGACTTCATAAGTTCAATAAAAATGTCAATTGATTTTCTGGTCTTCATCTAGTTTAGGGCCATTCTTTTACTGTAGAGCTATGATTTGGTAGGGATATGGTTAGCTGAGGGAAAGGTTCCTTCATGCAGGTCAGAGCCTATTACATTGATAATTTGATGTTTTTTCTTATTTATATTTAGAATATAAAAACGGAAAACTATGCAGTATTTTTCATACATAACAAAACAACAACAAAAAAACAAAAAAAAAAACAAAAAAAAAACACACATGCCATCCATGAGGCATGTTTTCTAGTTGAATATACAATGCGCCACTATGCAAGTTAAACAGACCCAACACAATATTTGCTTAGTACTTTGTTTTACTGCACTCGAATTTAAACTTGATCTAGATACTATCAAAACAAGTCTTCCATATGAATTTCATCAAAAATCCGCAAATGAATATAGCCATGAGAGCGCTTACAATGGGGACGAACGGACAGATGGACGGATGCCCGGCATTTCTATGTCCCCGCATTGCGTTCCGGCGGGGGACAAAACTTATGCCCTGAAAACGGCTTTCAGTGATTGATTTTCTTACAAAACGCGAAAAATACGTTATTTGTGTGTTTAAGAGGGGTTCATATAGCATCCGTTTCCATGGAAACGAGATCGGGGACATATGAATTTTATTGTTTTATTATAATGGAAATATTAAAATCTATCAGTTCTCAATTTTTATTGAAATTGTGGGATCGGGAAACAGGACATTTTCATCTTTTTGTTGCCATGGCAACGTCTCTATTTTGGCAATGAAATGTTAAAATGTTGTGTTTTCGTGATTTTTTTCACAACTTTTCAAGCAAATTTTATAGATAATATCTAGAACATAATCATTTTTACAATTTTCATTAACAAATTTAATAGTTTTGATACTTACATAAATTATTTCTTGAAAATAGTAAAATAAATACATTATGACAAAACTACCAAAAATCCAAATTTTGAGCTGTTTTTACAAAAAAACTGGACGGGCGATTTTCTTTTAAATGCCGCGAAATACGAGAGGTTTCCCCAATGAACAAATAAATATGTCATGTTACTACAATATTATAATTATAAAAATCCAGAGAGAGCGCAAACCTTACCTTAATTTTTCAATGAATTCAGTACGAGAATTTTTCTCAACCCAATATATATAAATACCTGCTCAGTAGACGGGTTTTTAAGAAAAAATATTTCTTCCGCAAGTCTTCGGAGTTGAGTGTCTGCTTTTTTCTTACATGTAGTGTAAACAATCTATGAAGAGATAGAGCAGAAATATTAAATACAAATTAAAGTTTATTAAATGATGGCAGTGAAAATAAGAAAAAATTTAATTTGTTCAAAGGACATTAAAATGCTCATGTTAAAAAAACAAGTTCCAATACTTTTTGTTATTTTGTCTTACCAACCCATGATTGATTGCATTGTTGATTACTGCGACAATCCATTTGTGTTCCGCAGGGATGTAAACTGTACTATAGTATGATTTTGCCTTAGTTGGTATTTTGAACGATTTTCCTAAATAATTAAAAAAAAAAATATTTTTAAATATGTTTCCTTGTGTATATGTTTTCTTTGCTTGGTTTTGCATTTATCTAGTAATTTTCGGTTACTTTGTTTTGAGCCCTGTAGCCTAGTAGGATTTGTATTGCATGAGTTTCAGTACCTATGGTAAAAAATCATTAATAATAGTGTATATCAGATCTGATAATTTTATACGTTCTTTATTATATATACCTTAAGTACACTATACAAGTGATAAACACATTTTTCTTTATAATCTTCTTCTGAGTTTGGAACTATTTGTTCCAACATATCCATTGCATCTGTCCATTCATCATCATATATTTTATTGTACTGTTCAGCTAGTTTTGTTGGTCTATTTGGGTCATTCAAATCCGTTATATTTGGATTATTATTAGTGAGCATTGCGCCTGCAAAGCCACTAAGTCTAAAATGAACATTTTCAAAGCAAGTGTATGTGACGTCCAAACTCTTAACTAAATCTGGTTTGGATATGAAGAAAAATATAATGTCGTACAATTTCTTACTTGTAATTAAGGCAACTTGTCCATCTACTGAAAATTTATAACTAAATAAATGTATATCCCTCATATCTCTGCAACTGATTTATTGGTGAAAAACGAGTGGCTTTAGGCCAAACAAAAATATTTGTGTGTTTAAGGTTGCCCTACCTACTCTATTTTTGTGCCTACCCTAACCACTTTATATTCCCATTTTAGGACAAAAATGTCGCTGATATAATTATTTTCCTAATAAAACATCCACTAACAATTTTAATCCCATAGAGATCTATGTAAAATAATTTTTCAAAATAAAATGATTTTGCCTACCTAGCTACCATATTTTTTGTCACAATGTATCCATAAACAGACATATATTTTGTTCTGGCCTTACTACAATGCTGTAAATTTCAAATAACATCAATTATGTCCTACAAGTTAATAAGGTTCAAATGGTGGCAGCAAAACTTGCATCATGACTGTTTGTGATGAAGCTGAATTTGCTAAAATCAATGATCACACAAACGAAAAATCTTGGGCATTAAAGATTTTGATAAGGCAATAATTAACTGCAAGTAAACACAAGATACAGTTATGTATTAGTTTTTATTTCTACCGTCAGGAAATTTGTGAGATATCTGGAAATCGAGTTGCAATTAATTTCATGTAATGAATGTCCCTACATCACTGACCAATGCATGGTATAACCATAGTGAAATGTCTCAAATTATTGCTCTTTATGCAAATTTTAAAGCACGTTTAAATCTTATGGAATAGTTCCACAAACTTTCACTGCAGTAAATTTTGAAGATTATAATATTATTAAAATTTCATCAACAACTTACCTGTTTATATATTCATCGTTTTGTTTAGTTAACAATTTAACTTTCTTCCTTTCACTTATTATGTGTTTTTCAAGACTTCGGACTCCCTTTAGAAAATCCTGTGGACAAACGTTAGCCTTGTCTTCATCAATATCTGAAATAACATCTTCATCTTTACAGAAGTTAACTAATCGTTCCATTTTCAACGTCATAACTTTCAGTGTGAAGTTATTTTTCCTGGAAAAGAAAACAAATTAGCATTAAAAATTAAAATAAAAGAGTAAACTCGTTTATACATTAAGTAAAACATAATAACACATTACAAATACATGTATATTGTATTTATCTTAGGCAAACGTATTTATATATTTGAATTTAATGAAATTACCACTTAAAGACAAATCCCTCTATTGTTTTTGCGCATATAGCAGCGCAACGGTATTATGCCGTCCTCGGCTTATGACGTCCCGATTTTCGCAAACTTTTAGCGTTTCATAGAATAATGCGTTGTTGATCAACGGAAAGAGAAACACTAAGGTTCGCAAAAGTTAAGTTTAAACGATTTTAAGAGAGAAATGTGCCGTATTTATTCATGTAGGCATTAATTAAACTTTCAAAATAAAATAAAGATTTTAAAAAAAGATCCAGTCTGAACTACATGGAAATAATTTTCATATATCGCAGGTCGTAAAATACATGAAATATAATTAGTGATCATGACATTAATTAGCGTTTTAACTGCCGACCTTCATTGACTGTATATTTATAAAATGTAACAATGATTATTATCTTAGGCAACTATTAGCTTCATTTTGACTAATAGTGTTTTCTCTGAAATACCTTAGGGTCAATTTTAAAGAAATAAGAAGTAAATAGAGGGATTTGTCTTTAAAGGAAAATTTAAACTATAGTCATGACAATAGGAAGGTCATATTGTTACCTTGAAGCATGTAGATAATGTTTTAAAAGATATATAGATAATTAAAATCTTAAATAATCGTACATTTTTATGCTTTCAATCCTGTCTATCTTCCTTTTATCATTCGCCTGACACATGTCATCGTCTAAATCACATATTTTTTCTGTGGTATTTGTGCTGGTAGTGGTTATCGGACTACAATAAATCGTAAATGTAATATAATTTACGTGTTTCTCATTTCATGGGTTAGTTCTTCATAAATAATAAAATGGATAACAGGAAAGGTCATCAATTACATAACAATCAATATCTCCATTCAATCCACAGAAATGACTTAATGAGCACAAAGTAACAACAGTATACGTGAGGGGCCAGTATAACATTTTGCTTCTCCGCTCTATTTTTACTTGATTTTCCTTTGTTACTCCTTATCATAAGAAATATATTTATGTGAAAATGAGTGAAGTTAAATGAATATCTGCGCCATCAAAAGTCCTTGGGAGAAATTTTTTTTTTTTCATATCTTAAGGTACTCCGAGTTTCTATCGGTTATATGCTGGGCGTTTGTATTTTATAATGAGATTACAATAGAAAATCTGATTTTAAAAAAACCTGCTCGTAATAAGCTCTTTTCTTGAAGGCGTGTTTTGAACAAGGAGACACAATGTATCTATTATAACACTTTTTGAAAGCACTGCATTGATATCAACCCCACATCCATTTTTAACCCTATGATTGATAAGTAACTTCCCCGATGATATTAGATAAATTATGTAAATCTCAGTATTTCACATTCGTCTATAATGTAAAAATAAATAAGTTATAAATATGTTCAACTTCCTCACTCTTTTCTGTCATCAGAAAGATCATCATTCTCATTAGTCCATGCATCAGGCTTTCGTGGACATATATTGCTTCATATAAAATATAAAGAACATATTGAAAGTACACAGATAACTGTTGAAATAGGAGTCTATAAAATTGCGGTTAATAACATTAATGTGAATTACAGAAAAAGCATGAAGAACTAGAGGCTCTCAAGAGCCTGTATCGCTCACTTGGATTTAACTTTTCACCTTGAGCCGACCTAAAAATTTAAGTGTTGCAGTCAATTGGCTGCTTTTTCTATAGGAATCTATCTTAAAGTAATTTCAGCTGTGGCAGTCATCTTGGTTGACAGTCCAGGTCAACTGAAACATTTCTAAAAGAGAACCATCTAAGGACCATTTCTGCTAAGTCTTGTTCCAACTGGCTAAGCGGTTTCAGACAAGAAGATTTTTAAATGAATTTTCCTATAGGGTCCAATATTTAACAAAGTTTGGTGTGGCAGCCATCTTGGTTGACAATCTGGGTGATTGGACACATTTCTGAAAGAGGACCTCCTGAGGACCAATGCTGCCACGTCATGCTCCAATATGTCAAGTGGTTTCAGACAAGAAGATTTCTCAATGAATTTTTCCATAGGGCCCTATGTTAAACTAAGTTCGGGTGTGGCGGCCATCTTGGTTGACAGTCTGGGTCATCGCACAAAATTCTGAAAGAGGACCATCTAAGGACCATTGCTACCAAGTCTAATTCTCATTGGCTTAGTGGTTTCAGACGAGAAGATTTTTGAGTGAATTTCCCATAGGGTCCTATGTTAAACTAAGTTCTGCTGTGGCGGCCATCTTGGTTCAGCGTCCACGAAATCAGACACATTTCTGAAACAGGACCTCCTAAGGACCAATGCTGCCAAGTCTGCTCCAATATTTCAACTGGTTTCTGATAAGATTTTTCAATGAATTTTCCTATAGGGCCCTATGTTAAACTAAGTTCAGTTGTGGCGGCCATCTTGGTTGACAGTCCGGGTCATTGGACTCACCTCTAAGAGAACCATCTAAGAACCATTGCTGCCAAGTCTGGTTCCAATTGGTGAAGTGGTTTAAGACAAGAAGATTTTTCAATGAATTTTCCCATAGGGCCCTATGTTAAACTAAGATTGGCTGTGCCGGCCATCTTGGTTAACAGTCCGGGTCACTGGACATATTTCTGAAAGAGAACCTCCTAAGAACAATTACTGTCAACTTTGTTTCCAATTGGCCTTGTAGTTTCATTTTTTTTTAAATTCACCCCCCCCCCACCTTTTTTTCTATTTTTTGTAACAGCAGCCATGTCGGTTGGAAGTCGGGGATGCCAGACATAATTTTGGAAGGGGGCCACCCAAGGACCATTCCACCAAAGTTTGGTCTCAATTGGCCCAGTGGTTTGAGTGGAAAAGATCTTTAAAGGAAAGTTTACGCTGGATGCCATCTTTAAAGGGAAAAAACTCCTATAAGGAGTCAATCAATGATTTTGGTCATATAACTTATTTGTAGATCTTACTTTGTTGAACATTTTTGCTGGTTACAATTTGTATTTATCTATAATAATATTCAAGATAATAACCTAAAACTGCAAAATTTCCTTAAAATTACCAGTTCAGGGGCAATAACCCACTAAACAGTTGACAGATTCGTCTGAAAATTTCATGGCAGGTAGATCTTGACCTGATGAACATTTTTATCCCATGTCAGTTTTGCTCTAAATGCTTTAGTTTTTGAGATATAAGACAAAAACTGCAGTTTACCCCTATGTTCTATTTTTAGCCATGTCGGCCATGTTGGTTGGTAGGCGGGGTCATGGGACACATTTTTTAAACTAGATACCCTAATGATGCTTTTGGCCAAGTTTGGTTCAATTTGGCCCAGTAGTTTCAGAGGAGAATATTTTTGTAAAAGTTAACGGACGACGGACGACGACGGACGACGGATGCCAAGTGATGAGAATAGCTCACTTGACCCTTTTGGTCTGGTGAGCTAAAAAAATGAAAGTTTGTCAAACAAAGCAATGTTCAGAGTGATATATGTACCATTTTCCAATGAGTTTATTCAAGGTATCAGTGGATTAGAACGATTTTCCTAGACTTTTTCAGTTTTGACTGCAACATTAACATAAAAATATGCGTGCGAAATACCGTTTAAAATTAAGTATCTGCAATTGGCACATGTATTATACTGATTTAACATATCTTTAAGCAGACAAGGTTTTTACTTATCTTTTAAATTTTTAGTGGAAAATCCGTAACATCAAAATCTTACGACATGGCGAATGTCAAGACAGAAGGGGATTCAAAACAAATACATGTGTACTACAAAGACATGACCAAAGAGGTAAACAATATATACAAAATAAACAAACAAAAATAACTAAAAATAAACAGAACAATGCAGCATAATTCTAAAAACCTAAAAATATGAACCCTTATAAAAACGGTGAGTGACGCAAGAATAATGCCTGGCCTGTTCCATTACATACATCCAACACGATGTAAGAGGGTAAAAAGCAGTCAGGTGCCATAAGTAGTAAGACATGAAATTTGTACAATGGAAACTACCTAATCGAATCGTGACGACCAATAATATCAATTTTGTTCTGTTGAGCATGTAATGAATAAAGTGAAATTTAGAAACCATAGACCGAAGACACTGGTATGTTACCGCTAAAAAAACATTGAAAGTCAAAATCATCATCATAAATTGTCAATCGATCTATGTCCTCTATGTGAAATATAAAATCTAAAAGGGAACAGTGTTTCAAGAAAAGGAAAAACCAACTATAAAGGAAAGTCTCACATTTGTCGTATAATTTAATGTGAAGATTACCTGTCGGAAATTGCAAGGTCGAAAAAAAGTCACTGGGGGTAGTGTTTGCGTTAGGAATTCTGCAGAATAATTCAGTTTCATGTGTGTTGCAATTGTAACATTTACAAAATTGTATCTTACCTGTTTTTGCGTTTTGATTCATGCTTCTTTTTCTTTGATTTGTTTGTCTTCTTTTTATGTTTATTTTTATGTACATCATCATCAGATTCGAAAACTCCCCTTAAAGATATGAAAAGCATTTTTCATAACTATTTGTTCATTTATTATTATTATCATTATTATTAGTATTTAAATTTTACATTGTATCCCATTTCTAAGAACATATCATGTGTTCTTTGAATGTCATTGAAAAGTAATTTGTTGAAGCGTTCTTATAATTGTCTTACTTCAAATGTCCCAAGCAGAGTTCTGTAGCAGCATTGATTTTCAGGCTGATATTTGAAATATGGAATATATTAAATTTTTGTGGTACATGATTTATTCTATTTTGAACGGATATATAATGTGTTTGGTCTGTGAAACAATGTTGATATCTTTGAAGACTAATGCATTATTTAAATTCCCATTTTCTTTTGGCATATATAATCTAGAGTGTACCTTTGCATTTCATTAGCACTAAAAGACTGGTTTGTGACATTGTCCTGATTGTCATATTCTTCTGATCTGTAAAAGTTATCAAATTACAGCTGTGCAAATGAAAGATTGTGATACAAAACGCAAATAAATTTTTGGTTGACAAAATTAATTGATACGTACTTTATATATAACAGCATGTAAAAACAGAAAGAACATATTTAATGTAATACATTTGTTCATATAAGAAACAGAAAGAAAGAAATAAATCGTCTCTCTGGTCATAATTTTGGTTATCAGGTTTCAGTGTTCAATTGTGATGTCCAGTTCTACAAAAGGGGAGGATTTATACAAAGGTTTATTGACAAACGTTTGCAGTAGTCAGAAGAATGAAAAATACCCTGCTTTATAGTGTTGTTGGTTTTTTTAATCTGTTATAACTGAGTCATAATATATGCTTAACAATAAGCCTTTGAAAGTGCTGAGGAACTTGTGAAGTCTATAAGTTTGCAACAAAAAGTTTATTTGATTAGGTGTAGTTGCTCTCATTTCAAATTTTCAAGTAGAATATACAATTTGTTATGTGCATGAGAGACGTCATTAGCCAGAAATGAAAAACTTCCAAACATGCCTAGCTAGAAAAAGCTAAACACTTGACTGGACACCCATTACAATAAGTGCATGACAGAAAGCAAATAACATAAAATTTAAGTAAATATCTAAGGCTATTACTGATTATTTAAAACTAGCGTCTGGATCGGAAGTTTCTGTTGTGAATCATCTGACAGTGTCCTTTTTCTCTGAATTTGTTCAATAGTTGGTAGTCCAACCTGTACTAATCCATCAGGTTCTCTACAGTCAAAATATATTATTAACCTATAATTAAAACTAAAAATAGTTGTATTATATACATGTATTCTATCATCATACCCTTACCAGCTTACAGTTCAATTTATGTTTAATTACATCGATCTATTTAAGTGTTTTCTTTACAGTTCTTCATACTAGCAATGTGCTGGGGATGTAACTCCCCAGCTTTTTTTTACTCCCGTTTAGTTATATTGTTTTTAAAACGGTTTTGTATTTTTCTGGATCTTTGATCACGAGCTGATCAATTTAGATTCATTGTTCATCTTATTAACAAATTATTATTTTAAATTAATGATATCATGATTTTCGTTTTTAGTTAATGATTTCCTCATCGTTCAATTAAACTGTTTCCACAAAACTGCATTATTACTGACGGACAGAGATAAATATCACAACTTTTATGAAAAAGGAATAATTAATTTATGTGTTTAGTCCCAGTAATCATTGACCAAAGATTAAGCACTCATAAACGTGCTTTACCCTGCCACATTCTATACAATTATGTACGTACAAAAATGAGCTTGTAAACGTTAAATTTCAGTGGTTGTCTCTTTTCTACTTCTCTTTATACATGTAAATATTTTATCATCTGGAATATTTCCTTTATTTTGGAATATAGGTTACTTTTGTTGAAACTAGTATTTCCATGCCCATGTGGCGGTAGAAGCGGCTAAGAAGATGACCACTTGATCTTACCAATCTTTTCTCATGTTTATTCCTATGAGATGTCAAATTGAGGCTTACCCAGTATAAAATACCGACGATTGTTTTCTACTAGTATTTGCTTTAAAATTGCATTGGTTTATAATTAGATGTTAGATTTTCCTCAGTGCCTATATCTTGTATGATATAAACGACTGAAAGGATGAACCATCAATTCATTTCTGTGCACAATACTTTTTTACTTTGTACAATACTGAACTCATTAAGATACATGATAATACACTTTAAATATATAAGCATGTCATATGACTGTGAGGCTATAGCTACGTGTAGTTACCAATTACCTATTATCTAATTTTGCTTTATTGTCCCCAAAAATGTTAGGTAATTTTCTTTCCCATCCATCTGAGCCTACATCTTTGTTTTTACGTCCATGCAATCTGTTCAAATGAGTGATGTAAATAATTGTAAAACAAACGAAAAAAAAAATAGATAACTTGACTGGTTCTCGCTATTTTTACTTGATGTTCTTTCGTTAATTACTTCTTATCAAAGACATATATTCCTGTGAAAATGAATTAAGTTAAATAAATATCTGCGTCATCAAATATTTCTAACGCAAAAGACATGCATATTTTGGTTTAGAATGTTGTAAAAGTGACAGTGTCTACTGCTTGCTTCTCTCAGTGTCTCTTTTCGCGAATAAAAATATGGGTTGTTCACGTCTGGTCGTTATACACATCCAAAACTATCATATCTAGTGTATATATATATTTGGGATTGACTTTCTTGAACATAGAATAATTGCTATACTTGGCTTCAGTTGAGTAAATCATTTTTTTCCGAAGATATATACTTGTGTTAACTTAAGTGTGACTTAAAACTTACTAAAACAAACTACCTGTATTTAAAGTGTTTTTTCTTGGTAAGGGGTTAAATATAATTATCTAAATCCGTGAGTATATGCAAACTAACGACTTATTAATAAAATACTTTAGTTTATGAAATAATTTTTGAAATAATGGCTTAATCCTTACAAGGAAAAAGCTCAAGGTAATTCAAAGATCAGAAAATACTAAATTTTCAAAATTATTAACTCTGTGTAGTCGGTTGAAACAATATAACCAGGCGACGGAAGTAAGCAGTTGTTATTTATACAGTAGTGATTCTAAACAGATTCAGCAAATGAAGTCCAATGACTCCTAACCAATTCTACAAAAAGCGTCATAGAAACATCATACTATTGTATGTATGCATGTACATTGCATTGTCTTAATAAAATTCTTTTATAGTTATACCAAATTTGATACACATTTCGTCGATTTACGATTCATTGCTTGTGTTAAAGGTCTAAAATAATGAAAACCAAACAACAATCCAAAAAGTTGAAGAGCAAATTCAAAAATGCCAAAATAAATAATCGGTTGATTCATAAATACCAAAGTACTTATATTTCTCAATTAATAGTAATTGTAAATGTCATAATATTTACTTACAGTGATGTACCTACATGTCCTGCATTTGTTGTGTTATCCGGGTCGATAGGTTTTATATTCAACCTGCAAAATAAACATGTTTTCAATTTTTAAACAAAACGTCTTTAAATTCTCCCTATAATGCACAAGTTTATTTATAATGATTTTGATTTGTGTAAATCATCTGTCCCTAGCAACTTCATGACAATAAAAGAGAAAATGGATGAGATATGAGAAAGTGTCCCTTGTATAGCTAGAACAATACAATATCTAAGGCAACGGCACTTTCATTGCTATTAGGACCTTCAATGTGTAGTCTGAGGTTCGAATCTTTCAGCAGGATCAAGACGTCCCCTAATGTTTAGTGCGACATGAACGGACATAAGTTTGTACTTACAATGTAATAGACCATTAATAAATTCATACTTACGGTTTAACTCGTTCATCTTTCTGGAAAACAAAAATATTTGATACATTACCTATTAATACTATGCCATGTTCCATGTACAAAAGCGAAGTTAAATAAATATTCAAATATGCATAAAGTGGATACTCCTTAGCTTCAGGCTGAGTTTTACCATATTGTAACGGTAGCTGCCGATGAATATACACTCAGTTATCATGATTATAGTAGGGAACAATATTTGATACCATTTTTAAAAAAAGGCATTTGATATGGAAAATCTAATTCATATCACACAATGTTTGCCAAAACTTACTTAAGATCATATGCCTTCAAGAGGTAACACAGTATCTTAACGGACTGAAAACTTGAAGCCTTGACTGTTTACTGAGATTATGAACTTGTAACTTATGTTTTATTTGAAACGGTCATGTTTATTCTTAATTGTCTTGAATTTTCTGTAAAACCAGGTTCATTGTATATCATTTTTTGATATTTTCCTTTGCGTTCTTTGAATTTGTTGATTAGCATAAATCTACTTTTGAATAAAAATGGTATCAAGAAACAATACTGTATACCTGTCATCTGTTAATATTTACTTAATTTTGAAAAGGCAAGTGTATAATTAGTGTATATGCGATGTACTTACAGTTTGCTTTCCTCCCATTACAGCTAATGCTCATTCACACAGATCACAACATGTTGTCGTTTTAAAAGTATTTCTCAAGAGTACATGGATTACTACAAACTTAACAAAACAAAACAAACATTTAAATCAACCCCCTCAGTAGTCTGTATTGACAAGATTCTTGTAGACATACATAGTCTAATTTTACAGTTCTAGAAAGCGGTCACCTTGTTGGTAATCATACTTTATTGGTTTTTATACTATGTTAGTTAGACACCAGAGTGTCAAGATATAGATAAGGGGGAGGTTTGGGTACCCATGCAACCGGTTTATCCCCACCACTATTTAGTGTCTGTAAAAAGTCAGACTATCCTGACTCTCTGTTTATAGTTGTGTTTTGTGCACGTTTATGTTATTTTTTGTATGCTAGATTGCTTTGAATGATGAGTGTGTAATTGTTGACCTTTCCTGTTACTCATTTTGTTGTATATGTGTATATAAGTGTAATTAATTTGCTGATGAAACTACTATATTCATGTTTTATTAAAAGTAAGTTTTAAACTGCCTAGTACAATGTATCTTTGGATCGTATTTTTGTCATTTTGGATTTTTGATAATATATGTTCGACCTTCAAAAGTTCCTGAAACATGAAAGTATAAAGAAGATGATGTAGTTAAATTAAACTAGAGGCTCTCAAGAGTCTTTATCGCTCACCTGAATTTAACTTGTTCACCTTGGGCAATTAAATTAAAGGCTCTCAATTGCAAGAGCCTATATCGCTCACCTGGATTTAACTTGTTCACCTTGGGCAGGACTAAAATTTAAGTGTAGCAGTCAATGTGGCTATTTTTCCCATAGGGTCCTATGTTAAACTTAGTTTGGTTGTGGTGGCAGTAGTGGTTATCGGACATAATTCTGAAAGAGAGAACAATCTAAGGACCATTGCTGCAAAATCAGGTTCAAATTTGTCAAGTGGTTTCAGAAAAGAAGATTTTTAAATGAATTTTCCCATATGGTTCTATGCTAAAGTAAGTTCAGCTGTGGCGGTCAACTTAACTTGGTTGACAGTCTGCATGGGTCATCGTACATAATTCTAACAGAACACCATCTAAGGAGACATTGCTACCAAGTCTAGTTCTAACTGGCTCAGTGGTTTAAGACAAGAAGATTTTTAAATGAATATTACCATAGGGCCCTATGTTAAACTATGGGTGTGGCTGCCATGTAGTCTGGGTCCGTCGAACATACTTTTTAAAGAGGACCATCTAAGGACCATTGCTGCCAAGTCTTGTTCCAACTGGCTCATTTGTTACAGACAAAAAGATTTTTTTTTTAAATATTCCCTTTATGTCCTATGTTAAACTAAATTCAGCTATGGCGGTCATCTTGGTTAACAGTCCGGGCCATCGAACATAATTCTGAAAGAGAACCTCCTAAGGCCCATTACTGTCAAGTCTGGTTCCAATTAGGCCAACTAGTTTCATAGAAGAAGATTTTTAAAATTCATCCACTCCTTTTTTCTATTTTTAGTAACAGCAGCCATGTCGGTTGTAAGTCGGGGATGCCGGACATAACTTTTGAAGGGACCAAAGTTTGGTCCAAATTGGCACACTGGTTTCAGAGGAGATCTATAAAGGAAAGTTGGACGACGGAAGCCAAGTGATGGCAATAGCTCACATGGCCTTTTAGGCAAGTTGAGCTAAAAAGCGCTTCCTAATCACATTTTATACTAATCATTTGTCTGACAGTTTTCACATATAGGCAATTTAGGCTTAAATTTGTTGAATTAAACGTCGCCAGTTTTCATAAAACATTATAAAAACTACAAAACATCATTATCTTTCTACACTTTTTAAAACACTCTGGTATGAATTCAATTTCGAAGTATGGCGGATACTCTAGCATTCAGGAAAATGGTCTTTTATCACCAAGTAAGTCGTTTTATCTTTAGTTGTTAATTATAAAACGAGCTTCCTAAGTTCGATAATGTTTATCGTATCATCGTTTGTATGTGGTCTTTTGCTCTGGTAATGAAATTAATGAATTAAGTACTTATTGGGACTTATTTCATATGTTTCGTAACTATGCTTGCATATAGAGGGTATTAAATTCTCTAAAATAATTATTCCGAACGTTAAGTAACACACGGCGGTAAAAATATCATTTTATTTTTTATTTAGATGAAATAAGGGGAAAATTGGAACATTCTATCGATGTACACGGTTCACGAGAGAGATGATACTCGCGGTGCGGATTTTATATTTCTGTTGTTTTTCTCATTAGCGTGTATTCTTAATCTAAAGTACATGCAGTTGTCTTGGATTTTAGTCTTATGGAATTCCCTTTTAGAATTCGCAACTTTCAGTTTGAATTCTTGACATTGCGTGTATCTATGATATTACAGAATATTTGTTCCCTATAAGAAAAAATATACTGGGATTTATTTATTTCAAAGTGACAACTGAAAGAAAACAATACCTTAGTTACTGTGAACCATAAACAACCATTTTACTTTCCTCTCTTACAAAATCAATATTTCAGATCAGAACACAGGTAAGTAGCCTTCTTTAAATAGATTATTTTAACTACGTCCTAGTCCTATATTTATATTTGCAGTACTAAATATCCATATCATAACGGATAGATCTACTCCGCATCACAACCCAACGAAAATTCCGTATAGCACCCCTACGAAATCATAATTGAAGAATTTGTTACATATATTTCTGCAAGGGGTATATCATAATTATTAAATATGAATGATATATTTTTTAATCCACAAAAGCATTTCGTGAAATACAAAAGTTGAAATTTATTTAAAAATAATTATTGCACCTAAAACTGAGGAAGTAAAACTGACCTCTTATCCTGGAAACGCACACAATAACAGGCCTTAATTTTGAACAGATGAATTCGTGTCGGAAATGTTTGAAAAAATCGAAAATCATGTACATAGTTACTCCAAAAAAATTTAGACTTAAAAAAATATAGATAAATAAATAAGTCAGAACGTCGAATTTTGAGATTTGAGGAAAAGAAAACAAATGTTTTTAATCCTACATTGAACTTTTGAGTCGTCCCTAAATTGGCTTTAATGATGGGAGAGGCAGTAAAGAAGGCGCGGGTCTGGAGAAACTCATCCTTCCAAGTGAGGGTTTTGAATTGTATCCACGTTCGTTCCTAGAAACCCCTGACATCACACATTCATATTTTGCGGGTCGGAAGTGAACGATTTTCATTGGTTCTTCTCTTCGTAGGAATGAACGTGGATACAAAACCCTGACTTGGGAGGATAAGGAGTAAACACCCTTTTTTGCAAAATAATCGATGTCTTAGATAACTGATAAATACAATAATATCAAACTTTCCTGAAAAAGAAGGTCATCGTTTTTTGTCTTTCAAGTTTTAATTTCAATAGTTGACTGTTTAAATGAATATTCTTCACATTGGGTTCATGGAGAAATCCCGAGCATATTTAAATAAAGGGTTATTACCTTCAGACCTCTTGGTAGCATTTCGTTTTTTATTTCGATTGCATTTTAATAAAAGATCCGTGTGAATTATATTGTTTAATTTGAAAAAATTTTCCAAATCATCAACACCAATAATCCTGAATGTTACTCAAAGTAAATAGGAAAACAATATATCATCACTAAACCATTATACTTGTTTCTGAATGACGACAGATGCCATGTGATGCTCTAACTTTCTATGAATCATAAAAAAGATGTGTGAAAAATTAAAAACTTTAATTGTGATCTTATAATTCAAAATTGGTTGGAGGAAAGGCCGCAGCAATTGGCTAGACCCTGGCAGTTGCATGGGGAAAAGACATTCTAGGGAAATCCAACAGCAATGTCATAGCAAACCATTATTTATTTAATTTCTGACCTAACCATTGAGGTCGTGAACTATTGAACTAATTGACCTAACCTTTTGAGGTCATGGATTATTTGACCTAACCTTTTGAGGTCATGAACTATTTGACCTAACCTTTTGAGATCATGCACTATTTGACCTAACCTTTGAGGTCATGAACTATTAGACCTAACCTTTAAGGTCATGCACTATTAGACCTAACCTTTGAGGTCATTAACTATTAGACCTAACCTTTGAGGTCATTAACTAGCGGACCTAACCTTAGAGGCCCAACGAATTAGCTATCCAAAATTGTTTGAAAGTTCACTTCCCAGGGATAAATGCCAGGCAAGGTGTAATAGAAAAAAAATCAAAATAACTTTAAGCCTGTCTGAATCCAGCCATACGGGTTTGCTGCGACAAATAATTAAACTGTCATTCTTCTTTTCTCTTCAGGACTAACTCATCACTACATATATGTTGTTCCAGTTCAAGCAAGACTCTAAAATTACATTTGTATGTCCTGATTGAAACATAATTATTTTTACTGAATAAATGCTGTCCAATGATGCTATGTTAACTGTTCAAAACATTTATTTTTTATTAGGAATCAGTCCGCCACTGGGAGATCTATTTATCTACACCTGGATGTTATGGTCTTCGTATTAAAATCCAGCATGTCCAACACTAGTGGTCATCATTTCAATTATACATCACTCCAGGTGAAACCTGAAAGTATATATTCTTAACAGCAGTAAAAAGTTCAAAAGTATATACAAATATATAAACATAAAACAAGTTTAAATGACAATATATGCAAACTGATAACTTTAACTATAATGAATAAAGGGAGGGTGGTTGGGAATTTTAATGTGAAATTCAAAAGACTGTGTTAACTGCTCGAGTGCAACGTGGCGACTGACTGGCCAACCACCTAAAATTGCAAACCTAGCATTTATTTGCTGTCTCAGCATTTCCGGGATTATGAGCAAGATACAAACATTTTTGGAAAAACCGATTCTGAATGGCAAAAGCTGAATTGTACCAATCCCAATACATTCCTGCAGGTTAGTGTTGAAAGGGGGATAACTCAAAATAAAACAGATGCAAATTTACCCAAGCAAAATAATTCACTAAAATTAAAATTAAACTATTTTATTTCTTATTAAATAAAATGCATTTAATGGAAACAAAAAATGTCAATGATTCTAATAACGGTTTTAGTTTCTTTGATGTGTCAAGTGATGAAGTTTATTTAATGTGTAAAAAAGAAACCGCAACACGAAAAGAAAGTTTCGGTGGGAAAGTCTTTGAAGTTACCCGAATGCCCGATATCACTCTTGGTTGCACGAGACTAACTGCGCTTTTAGTTTTCATGTATAAATTAATCCCTTTCTCTTTTAAGTCGATTTTAAATATATGAAAAACATTTTTTTTTCTCTAAAGTTGAGGGAGGCAGCTGTCTCCTCCGCCTCTATGGAATTTACGGCCCTGAATGTCAGTATTAGTTGGTTCTCCTATGGAATAAGCCAATTTTAAAACAGACCGTTTGATTATCGCCTTTTCCAGTATGTTTTTACCATTTATAATAACTTTTTATAAACTTAAGATCATACGTAAAATTTTGACTTTGGTGCGTTTTAAGAATTTACATTCCGATTTATTTCATCCTTATTTCTTATAATTTCGAGCATTTGGGGATCAATTAAGTTTTTCTGAAAGCAGAATCATTTGAGTAACTTATTTAACTCAGGAATATTTAAATGGCGGACTGCAAAATAATACATTGGTGACTCCTCAGTAGATTTTACAATATAGTATAACTTGCTCAACCATTTAAAACCAGTCTACATGCCGGTTACAATTCAACTTAGAGTAATATGAATATTGAAAAGGTTGTAGTATGCTATTATAAGAAATGAATGCTTCTTTTAGTAATTTCATAGGGTGACAAAAGCTTTGAAGACCGTGTGCATATTTAATATGAATCGCTTCCGTTTTGGTCAACTCTCTTACACAAATTTTAAATAAGAAGCCTCATTAGACATTTCAGCAAGAAAATGTGTGTAATATCTTCATAATCTTTTTATAGTAGCTTCTGTAATAAATTTGTTTAACATCTGGATTCAAATTAACAAAATTGCTCAAGTTGCGACCAGTCATACCCTCTCGTCCAGTTAGAGCAGTCAGGAAGAATAATACATTTGTGTAGCTCTGGGTCAAGAACAATGCCGGTCAGGAAACAGAACAGCTTTGGTCAAGAATTAGAGCAGTTCTGGTCCACGGCTGCTTTTTAGAACAGCTCTGGTCAAGAATCCGAGCACTCGTGGTCCACGACTGCTTTTCGGGACAGCCCTGGTCAAGAATTGGGCTTTATTCAAGTGTGTATTTTTATTTATAATGTTACCAGAAGACTTTACTGAAACTTATTCTAAACCCTGGCTGTTACTAGAACTGTTCTAGACTATGACTGGTTATAGACCTGTTCTAGACCATGACAGGTTAGAGCTATTCTTGACCATGACAACTTAGAGCAGTCAGGATTCTATTCCAGAGCTGTTCTAGAGCAGTCGGCAGATGTCCATTAAAAGATACTTATTTTAACAAAGTATGTTTCAAATTTTAACAAGATATATTGAGCACATCGAAGTCAACACGTTTTTTAATTTACCCGAAAATTGCTGATTTTTTTTATTTTTCGTGCATATTTGATTTTTTTATGGACAAGGCGACATAACTCCAGAAAAAACATCTGACTTAATAAGGGAGCAATATAGAGGAGCCTAAGGAAATTTCTAGTCAGTCTTTTTAGCAATTTCAAAACTTTGATCACAGATACAAAGAACTTGGCAATATTTTATAACCATTTTTCATCATTTTAGTAACGATGATTTACGTTTTTAGAATAATTATGAATATTCACAATGGAAATAAGAAAAAAATTTTCATGTACTTATTAATAAAGTTTTTTTTTTTTAAGTAGAAAGGCTATGTCATCTGTAGAATATAATGATGAATAAATTAATGACGTGATCTATGACGAAATAAAGGCTTGGGCTCCTGATGATGGACATAGCCTTGATTAAGTAAAAAACTAAATAGATGTTCGAAACGCCCAGGCGGTCTGCTTGGATGGGATATGGCTTCTTTTATTTACAAACATGTGACACAGGTCAATTAGAAATGAAATTGAGGTCAAGGTCAAAAGACAGGTGTCAGACTGAGATGTACCCTCCAAGAACTATCTATTGACCAAATATGGTGGGACTAGGTATTATAGTTGCTAAGAAATGGACTTAACAATGAAAATGTGACAAAGTTGCTAAGAAATGGACTTAACAATGAAAATGTGACAAAATTGCTAAGAAATGGACTTAACAATGAAAATGTGACAAAGTCACTCAAAAATGAAATTGAGGTCAAGGTCCAGAGACCAGCGTCATACTGGCATTTGCCCACTAAGAACTATCTATTGACCAGATATGGTGGGCTTAGGTATTACAGTTGCTAAAAAATGGATTAAAACAAGGTTATGTGACACTGGTCACTCAACCATGAAATTGAGGTCAAGGTCAAAAGGCAGATATCAGACTGACATGTACCGACCAAGAACTATCTGTTGACCAAATATGGTTTGTCTAGGTATTAAAGTTCCTGAAAAATGGACTTAATGTCGAAAATGTGACCAAGTCAATAAAGCATGAAATTAAGGTAAAGGTCCAGAGACAGGTGTCAGACTGTAAAGTACTGACTGAGAACTATAGACGAAATATGGTGGGGCTTGGTATTACAGTTGCTGAAAATGGACTAAATCATGAAACTTGGATGCAAGTCACTCAAGCATGAAATTGATGTCAATGTCCAGAGACAGGTGTCAGACTGGCATTCACCTACCTAGAACTATCTATTGACCAATTATGGTGGGTCTAGGTACTATACATGTAGTTGCTAAGAAATGGTATTAACCACGAAAATGTGACAAAGTCACTCAAAGCATGAAATTGAGGTCAAGGTCCAGAGACAAGTGTCAGACTGACACGTGCCCACTAAGAACTATCTATTGACCAAATATGGTGGGCTTAGGTATTACAGCTGCTAAGAAATGGATTTAACCACGAAACTTGGACGCAGATTTTACATTTATGTTTATGAAGTAGTGAACCATGAAAACAAGGTCAGGGTCACAATATAAGTATAATGCGGCAAAATGTATACGATAAGGTATCTGTGGACCAAAAATCTTAATCGTAGGTATTATGTGTGCAAAGTTATGCCGGAAAGTAATACCTATATCTCGTCTTCGCGACTTTTTGAGGAAGGCCGCCGTCGGTTTATCGAAACAGTGAGAAATCTGATCAGTCAAGATGCGAGATATACAGTTAAGAATTTGACCATATTTTCGTCTGCAATTTTCACAATTTTAAACGCTTAAAACTCCGTAAAGTTTGCCCCAGATGTGTATTCCGTTTCCATTCAGCAAAAACAGGACAGAGTCGACTATGCAAGATGGCTGGAGATGAGAGATGAGTAATTTTTTAAGCCAGATTCAAAGAGGGATGATACAGTTTGAATCTGAGGCGGCGAGAGGCCACAATTTCATGTCGCAGTCGAACAGTGATATTAGGAATAAGTACGCCATATTCTTTGATGCTAAAGGGTCTATTGCTTAGATTCCCATGTCAATGTCACTGGACAATTTTATGCCATGAAAGTTCTTTCAGAGGTCTTGAAACATTACAACAGGGATCGCCCGCGCGACGGTACCCGTGTCTATGGCAAGCCGTTTTACTATTTATTCTATCTTCAAGATATCTAATAAACTTTATAACATATCTCATATAGTTTATAAGATATCTTAAATATTATATGAGATATCTTCAAGTCCACAAACCTGTTGTACATGGCATTAAGACTTTGCCTAAACAAATGTGATCGAGGCATATAGATTTACCCTTGTGCATCTGATTTGATTCAGTTTTTGCGATTTGGTCCAAATTGAGATGCTTCAATAATATTGTACACTGCATTCCTCTTATAAAATTGAACACCGTTCTATTACATTTGACGTTTTATTCTTTAGTGACATTGTTTATTTTGTTGCATACATATATATATATATATATATATATATATATATATATACAAGAGCATGTGTTAGTACTTCCATGATATTTCACATGTACAGCTACAATTAATTTGTACAAAACAACTTAGCAAGTTTGGGTCATTACGACAAATTCTATGCTTCAGTAACTTTGGTTAAATTTTTGTATTTAGGTGTATTTTTAAAGAATTTGTGGTGATATACTAATGATATTTCATAACTACAATCATCTTATAAAGTACCATATAGCTTATGAACATTTGAGTCACCATAATCTACATTCTATGCCTGAGTAACTGGTTAAATATTTGCATTTTAGTCCATTTCATAAAAAACCTGATGATGTCAACATTTTACTAGTCTTTGTTTTAGTTAAACACAAATAAACAATAATCATGACCTACATTTCATGCTTGAGTGACTCCATTTATTTCATGCATCAGTAACTGAGAATTAAATCTGAAAATTTTTTCGTGACAAAATACCAAACAGGCTAATTAATATTTGCTCATCTTTACAAGACATGAATTCTTTGTTTTGTACTTATTTCACTTTTTTCCTGTAATACTTAAATTTGCAAGTATAATTAAAAGTTAATAATAAACAAGAGGCTCCCAAGTGCCTGAATCGCTCACCTGTTATATTTTGTGTAGATATTGCATCAATGATTATTTTTACTATTTAATGTACACCGTCACTATTTTCTCCTTAATATTGACATTCACAGCTAAAATATAGAAACCTGAACTCAAATAGTTATAGTTGCTAGGGACTTTTTCATTGGTTGCTATGGACTTTTTCAATGGCATTGACTCTTGACCTTCCATTTTGACTTGAACAGGTAAATTGCAGGGTCCTGAACCCAAATATTTCTGGTTGCTAGGGACTTTTTCATCTGTTGCTATGGATTTTTTCAATAACCTTGACCCTTGAGCCTTTATATTGACTTGTACAACTATATTATAGGGTCCTGAATCTATATATGGTTGCTAGGGACTTTTTCATCTGTTGCTAGGGAATTTTTCATCAGTTTCATTGGACTTTTTTAATGACCTTGTCCCTCCATTTTACTTGTATAGCTACCATTTAATTTATTTCAAGTTATGCTCTAAATATCTGTGACAATGTCATGCCATTATTTCCTGTTGACATGTAAATAATCTTTCAAGGGCAAAAACTCCTATAAGGGTTCAATTCACAATTTTGGTCATGTTGACTTACTTTGCTGAACATGTTCGCTGTTTACAGTTTGTCTTTAGCTACAATAATATTTAAGTAAATAACCTAAAACTGCTAAATTTCCGTAAAGTTAACCATTCAGGGGCAATAACCCGAAAATAGGTAGACCGAATTATCTAAAAATTTCATTGCACGTAGATCTGGACCTCATACACATTTTTACTACTTGACAGTTTTGCTCTAAGTGCTTTCGTTTTTGAGGTATGACTCAAAAAGTGCATTTTCACCTATGTTCTATTTTAAGCCATGGCAGCCATGTTTCTCGATTGACAAGAAAATAAAACACAAATTTATACTAGATACCCTAAGTATCTTTCAGCCTAAGCTTGGCTGAAATTGATTCTGTAGTTTCAGAAGAGAAGATTTTTAAAAGTTTACAAAGATGACGAAAACAAGAGGCTGTCGAATGACAGCAAACCGGATTTTCCTGCATGGAAATGATGTTTGCAAATCTGGATTCCCAAACAGGATGAAGTAAAGAAATATAATGAATTTTTGTAGGGTTTTGTAGGGTTCAGAAATGGAAAGGCAAAAATCAATCTTGACCTCCTATTTATAGGAAGTGATAAATATTGGAATTTTTGAGAGTATATAAGTACACACACGGTGAAAGTGAAAATCGTCAATATCGGAACGGTGAAAGTGGAAATCGTCAATATCGAACTTGACCTCCATTTTGTCATCAGTAACAACATATTAAAATTTGAAAAGCTTTGGCTGAACAGTTCATAAGTTACCACAGGGACACCACTAGGAAAGCCATTTTTCAATCTTTCAAGAACCATAACTCCTGAACGGTGAAAGTGAAAATCGTCAATTTCGAACTTGACCTCCATTTTGTCATCAGTAACAACATATTAAAATTTGAAAAGCTTTGGTTGAATAGTTCATAAGTTATCACACGGACACCACTGGAAAAGCCATTTTTCAATCTTTCAAGAACCATAACTCTTGAACGGTGAAAGTGAAAATCGTCAATATCGAACCTGACCTCCATTTTGTCATCAGTAACAACATATTAAAATTTGAAAAGCTTTGGCTGAACAGTTCATAAGTTATCACATAGACACCACTGGGAAAGCCATTTTTCAATCTTTCAAGAACCATAACTCCTGAACGGTGAAAGTGAAAATCGTCAATATCGAACTTGACCTCCATTTTGTCATCAGTAACAACATATTAAAATTTGAAAAGCTTTGGTTGAACAGTTCATAAGTTATCACACGGACACCACTGGAAAAGCCATTTTTCAATCTTTCAAGAACCATAACTCTTGAACGGTGAAAGTGAAAATCGTCAATATCGAACTTGACCTCCATTTTGTCATCAGTAACAACATATTAAAATTTGAAAAGCTTTGGTTGAACAGTTCATAAGTTATCACACGGACACCACTGGGAAAGCCATTTTTCAATCTTTCAAGAACCATAACTCCTGAACAGTGAAAGTGAAAATCGTCAATATCGAACTTGACCTCCATTTTGTCATCAGTAACAACATATTAAAATTTGAAAAGCTTTGGTTGAACAGTTCATAAGTTATTGCACGGACACTGTTTGGCAGCCGCCCGTCCGCCCGCCCGCCCGCCCGCCCGCCGTACATCACCAATTTAATAACCGATATTTTCCTATGAAAATCCGGTTAAAAATGTGAAAAATTGTCTTTAATGGGCAAAAACTCCTATAAGGGGTAAATCGACGATTTTGGTCATGCTGACTTATTTGAAGATCTTACTTTGCTGAACACTTTTGCTGTTTACAGTATGTCTTTATCTGTAATGATATTCAAGATAACAACCTAAAACTGCAAAATTACCTTAAAATTAACAATTCAGGGGCAATAACCCAACAAAGCGTTGACCAATTCATCTGAAAATTTCATAGCAGGTAGATATTGAAAATTTTCACCCTGTCAGTTTTGCTCTGAATGATTTAGTTTTTGAGACTTAAGTCAATAAATTGCTTCGCTGAGCGCACCTGGATACGACCGCAGAGGTCCAACCCTGAACAGTTTGGGCAAAAATGGACACAATATTCACGCTTGATACAGGTCTGAATTTGGATTGTAATTAAATATTTGACACATAATAGGTTTCTGACACAGAATAACTGTAGTCAAAGAACTTAGAATTGGACATATGATTTGAATTTATATTCAATTTTTTGCTTTTTGTACAATACAATATGCTGTTGCGAATTGACCCCTCCCCCCCCCCCAAAAAAAAAAAACTTAACCCCTTTTTTTGCTTTTTTGCAATACACTATGCTGTTGCATACTGACCCCCCCCCCCACAAAAAAAAAATCATTGTACCCCCCCTCCCCACCCTTTGTTTTGCAAAATAAAAATTTGAAGACATTTTCTTTTTAATTTCTGAAATCTGAAATGAGAAAAAATTGCCCCCCCCCCTCTTTCCCTTTTTCCAAAAAAACAATTCTTTCCCTCAAGATATGGTCATAATCCCTATTCAAATTTCTCATGGAGTTTGCAAACATAATTACCCATTTAAATATATCATAAAAGTCTTAAAATAGAAAATGACAGATGGACAAAATTAATATTAATTAATAGTAACTTCTAAAAATAAACTGACAGCTATAAATCACCCCAAGACAATCTACATTTCTTTATACATAATTTACAAGCAGTGTGAGGGAGGTAATCGAATCATACACATCATTTTACTTTAAATGTGTTTGGATTACCTCCCTTACACCAAGAAAAATGCTTATTGGGCCCTTTTTTGGAACCTAATTCTTAAACTGTTGGGACCAAAACTCCCAAAATCAATCCCAACCTTCCTTTTGTGGTCATAAACCTTGTGTTTAAATTTCATAGATTTCTATTCACTAAAGTTATAGTGCGAAAACCAAATGTCTTCGGACGACGACGACGCCTACGTCATACCAATATACGACCGCAAAAATTTTGCGGTCGTATAAAAACTGAAGTTTACCCCCTATGTTTTATTTTTAGCCATGGCGGCTATGTTTCTTGATGGACAAGAAAATAAAACAAACTTTATTGTAGAAATCCTAAGGATCTTCAGACTACGAATGGCTGTAATTGGCTCAGTGGTTTCAGAGGAGAAGATCTTTGAAAAAGTTTACGACAGACACCAAGTGATGGCAAAAGCTCACATCCTTTTAGGAAAGGTCAACTAAAAAGCTTATCATTATGTGTAAATGTATATGTAATGTATGTGTAACCCTGGCAATGTGGGGTCCATAATATTAGTTTTAACCCCTACCACAGATGTACGGTTCAGCTGAAGCCCCATAAATTTCAAAATGGTTATTTTTGACACACATAAATAAGTAAAAAAAAAAACCTTTTGGCAACATTCATGGCATTTAATTTCATCTGGTTGCAGAAAAATGTTTCAGAGGGGTCTGATCTCTCAAGAATTGTTAATGCACTGCCATCTCTAAGATTCATGCCTACCATCGTAGACAAAGTATTCATTACAAATGATCATAGCTTTTTCTGGCAATATATGATGGCTTAACCAAACTTATAATGCAGCAAAAGTGAACTACAATTTTCACTTTCAAATTTTGGCTTCTTTGGTTATGCTTAAGGACTGAAAATTATCTGATGGGTTAATCCTATGACTTTGTGTGTCTATGCAAATTTTTTTACATAAAACATTACTTTCAATATTGGAAAGTGAAAAAAGTGATTTACATGGAACAACTGGGCCCAGGCCTCTATTGGCATGAAAAATAGCACATGTAATAACATCAATTAACTTCACCCTGAACCAAAAGTATCCCCTAGAAAGCCACCTTGAGCACTCTATACTTACCAATGTGACAGAGTTTATTCTTGTAACATTTCAGTCCAAAACTCCCAAAGCCCAAGCCCAGATTTAAGGTCCAAATTCATTGCAAATAAAAATTTGCATTGCCAACAGTATCTCCCCAAAATGAACATTATTGGGGGAAACAGGGTTGTCTTTCTTTTATTTCTAGTTTGCAAAGGAGGAATGAGTACTTGTGGATAATGCCATTTCCAGGCAAAATACCCTTAGGGTATGATAAAAGTATTAGCCAGTGAATAAATAATTTATTTTGTTAAAACTTTGATAAAAGCATCCTTTGGTACATTTATTTTTCCTATCATTCTCATCTTCTTTTTTCCTTCTCCTTGTTGTTTTAATAGTTTATTCTTTCTTGTTATATCACCACCATACTGAAATAAAATCACAAAGCATATGCAGTGTATTATTTCTAAAACAGAAATGATGATTTTCCAGATTTTCCAGCACTGCTGTTTGAAACTGCCCCTTTGTCCATCTTACATGTACATGTACAAACTTATAACCATATGGATATGGAATTCTAGCTTGTACAACATTGTAACTACAAATATTTTATTTCATTCTAAATGAAAAGAACACTATTTAAATAGTCACACTGAGATTTAAACTTTAACTTAGCAATTCAAATGAACTTCAAAATTCATGGAATTCACAACACCAGTTCAACTAGTGTGGTCTGCTAAATATTTGACGCACTTATCTCTGTTAAAATGATGAAGGAATGTATAACCTTAAATATGACAGTAAATTATACTTTTATAGTTAATGTTTGCACAGTGATAATATATAAAGTTAATTCACAGAAATGATAGAAAATATGGGAAAATGTCCTCAAATCAAATTTAAATACATGCTGTACAAAAGAGACAATTTTGCAGCCTTCAACACTAATTTTAGTTTCTGTAAACAGACTTTTAATTTAAATTCAATTTGAACATCAATGAATTAACATTAAAAAGAAGTTAACATTGTTTCAAAAAAATAAATTTCAAATATTAATTTTACAATCAAGGTAACATTAACACTTTAATATGTTCAAATTAAGTTAAAACTTTTGCACCATTTAATAATGGTGTTGTGGATTATAGCCTATATTCATGAAAAGGCTAACAAATAATATAAATTACATCAAACATCATTCAATTAATCAGTAAAAAACTCCATCCTCACATCTAAAAGAGTCATACAGTTTCAGTTGAGAAATGGTCCTATTGATAAATACTTTAAATCCTTTTACATACTACACATCTAGACAAGAAGGGATTTGAAAATGTCTTATAACTTACACATTTTGCAGTTACATCTTTTCTATATGGCTTGATATCTTCCCTGGCCAGAACTTTACTTCCAACAAAAGCTTGTATAGTAATTCTGAACAACTGCTTTGGAATAGCAATACTTAGTTTAGTGACAATCTTTCTTGCTGTTTCTCTAGCTCGTGAAACATGACTTATCATAGTCAGTTCATCTAGTTCTTTTCCATTCAATGCATAAATGATCTAGAGAACACAAAGAACCTGTTGTATAAAGACATAACTATTCTCTGAACAGATTTAAAGCAGATAAGGCAACTTTTATCCATCTAAAATATCAATTTTGTTGATTTTTGGGTAGTATTGCTAAGAAGTTTTTGTATACATGTAAATACAAATGTATACCAAATCATTCAGTCTCAGGCTTACTGGTGGTACTTATAGTTTATAACCTCACATGGAAAGCATGTTGCCATTTTTAAAGAAATTCCTAAAATGACACATTTTGTGAAGTTCCAAGTCTAAATAAAAATCATCTAAAATTGTACAGAATTGAGGCATTTTTGAAATTTCTGCTTGAAAAAAGCCTAACTTTTACATAAAAATTTTTGAACAATTATATTTCAGATGAACATGAATAAATTGTGGTTTTTATGATAGTTCTAGGACCATTCAATATTATGTTATGATGCCAGATTGTTGATTAGCGAAAACGAGTAATTTAGGCTTGCATGTATATAGGTAATGCATTCTCCTATATAAAGGTTATGTAATATAACAGTGAAATTCTTTGCCAAAATTTATTTCAGGACTTATTTTGTTAAGAAAAAACAAGACAATGTGTCATGGGCAAATACAAAATACCTATTAATTATACATTCAGAAAATTTGTTTCTCGTCATTCACTTTTGTATATAACTTTATTATTATTAATGCAAAACACAATCCCATTACAGATATAAGCATAAAGTGTACAAAATACAACATAACACACAAATGTGACAATAAAGAAGATATACAGACAGTTAATTGTTATGATAATCCTCTCTCCTCAGTTCTAATGACTGTTTAATAAATGGTGTAACTGTTTTAATATCACTTGGTGTTGACGGATTCAGAAGCCTTTTAAGTTTCTCAACGTAATTAAACTTATTAAAACTATTTTCTACTGTATTTAAATAATTGAACAATTTTGCACGTAGATCCTGGGTTAAATCGCAGGACAGAAAGAAATGAAATTCGTCATCAATTTCATTTTTACAATAAAACCATAATCTTTCTCTTGGTATTTTTTTGTGTCTGCCAATTTCTATTAGTAGTGTATGATCACTGATCCTAAATTTTGTGAACAATTTGCATACCTCAAAATTTAGATGATTAAGATAATATTCTGTTTCAGACCTATCTAGTTTTATAAATTTACATAAATATATTTTGTTATTTTCTTGAAGATTTTCAGTTTTATAATGCAAATGAATTTGAACCAATCAATGTAATATATCTCAATAAAACAAAATACATAGTGAACACTTTACACAGATTCATTTATGTTTGACTCTTTTATCCAACAAGAGGCTCTCAAGAGCCTGAATCGCTCAGCAGGTAAACAATGCACTATAAACTAAATCTCATCATCACCATTCACTAAGGATACCATGTTTACTTTAAAAACCAAATATTGTTGAAATCCGAGCAAGTGTAAAAAAATGGCGGGAAAATGGCAGCCATTTTAAAAATGGCCGTCCAAAACAAACTTTCATCATCACCATTCAACTCGGGATACCATGTTTACCTTGAAAGTAGCTTTCATCTTCATTTTCTTTCTATAATTCAGAAAAAAATAGCAAAAAACAGCATTTTGACCCCTATGTTCTATTTTTAGTAAGAGCGGACATGTTTTTCGACCAATAAAAAATCCAAGCATTAACTTTTTGCAGGATACCCTAAGGAACAATCTGACCAATTTTCATTTGATTTTCAATAGTAGTTTCAGAGAAGAAGATTTTTGAAATAATAACATAAAAAAAAAGCCAAAAATGTCAAACAATGAGTGCTGACCACAGCCAGTTTCAAAACTAATTTCACAAAAAATATATAAATATATACATCTAATGAAAGTTATTTTTAAGTACTATTGTATATTGAGGTAACATTGAATTTATATTTTAATAAATAGCCATTTAAAAACAAATTTACATGCAATCAAAAGCTTTTTTTCATTTTCTACAGTTTGCCATCTATAAGGCATCAACAGTTATTTTGACATTTAAGGGACAAAACTTTAACTCCTAAAGGGCTCATTTAAACATTTTGCAAACTAAGGGAAATGCTGTGAAAATGGTCAATTTTGATGTTCTAAGGGGAATAACTCCTAAAAGGAATGATCATACAACTTAATAAGTACAAATTAAAAAAAAAAAATCAAGAAAAAGGGCAATAACTCCTACATGGGTGGTTACATCTTCTTCAAAATTTCAAAGCAGGTAGATCTTGAGGTGTTGAACACTTTAGCTTCCCATCAGAATTTTGATATCTGTCACCATTTTTGAGTTATTTGCAAAAAACTGCAATTTACCCCTATGTTCTATTTTCAGCCATGGCAGCCATGTTTTTTTACAAATCAAAAATCCAAACGATAGTTTAGTAGCACTCATGCCAAGGAACAACTACACTAAGTTTGGTTGCAATTAAACTTATGGTGTAAGAGGAGTTAACGATTTTATTACAATGAATAAAGACTGCAAAAATGGTCAATTTTGACGATCTAAGGGGAATAACTCCTAAAAGGAACGAACCTACAACTTCGCTCCTGTTACAAATTTTGCAGATCTTTGTGTGCCTAACAATATGAAATTTAAATTTTTGAAATTTCCTTTATAGTATCCAAGATATTGAGCTTAATAAGTGCAAAATTTGGAAAAAATGCAGAAAAAGGGCAATAACTCCTACATGGGTCGTTGGATCTTCTTCAAAATTTCAGGGCAGGTAGATCTTGAGGTGCTGAACACTTTTACCCTATGCCAGAATTTAGATATCTGTTATGGTTTTTGAGTTATTTGCAAAAAACTGCAATTTACCCCTATGTTCTATTTTTAGCCATGGCGGCCATGTTTTTTTACGAATCAAAAATCCAAACGATAGTTTTGTAGCACATATACCAATAAACAACTGTACGAAGTTTGGTTGCAATTGGTCTTATGGTGTCAGAGGAGTTAACGTTTGAAAAAGTTTACGGACGGACGACGGACGACGGACGGACGACGGACAGACGACGGACGCCAAGTGATGGCAATAGCTCACATGACCCTTCGGGTCTGGTGAGCTAAAAAGTAGAACTTATTGAAAATACCTAAACAAATGTCAATCATGAAATATAGATCTAATGGAAAATGTTTAGAGGTACTGTAACACTAAATTAAGTATACAATATACAATATATAGAAGTAATTGCTGTAAACAAAGTAGTTACCTTAACTAAATCTGACTCTTGATAGCCATGATCTTCATAATCAAAGCTGAAAAATAAACGGGGCAAACTTTTCTTAATTTGGTATATTTGTCTTTTTACACCTCTTTCAGTGCAATTGGCGGTATTGTCACTTTTGTTGGTGGAGGAAGCTGGAATGCAGATATAGACTTTCATAAGAAAAAAACAGGTAATCCTAATCAGTTCAAACTGAGTTGAAGTCTCCTCACATGAGTTGTGTTTAAACTCACAAACTCTGTGTTGACAGGCCAGTGATCATTAGTAGCTCTAAGAAATGTCTAGTTCATTTGGGCTCCAAAAGTCCATATTGCAAAAGATGACATTTGAACACTATATAGTTTGTTTATGTTATGAATCTAAAATTTCAGATTCAGAAAAGAAGAATATATCCTACTTCATTTAAATTTCAAGTTTTTTTTTCTATATTTATGATCATAAATGGCATAAATAAATGAGATTTTTATTCAATTTCTCTGAAAATAATGTATTGATAAAAATAAATTTATGTGCTTTATTTATTTGATAAAAATATTTGTGTAGTAAATTTTGTATGCTTATGTGAATGAGTTAATCAATGTATTTTGTTTGTTTGTTTGTTCGGTAGGGGTTTAATGTCATTTTCAGTACATTTGGCTATTTCATGGCGGCCACTTTTTATTGGTGGAGGAAGCCAGAGTATCTGAAGAGAACGACCAACCTTCGGTAGGAAAATTGTCAATCTTTGTCAATTAAGTCGAACACACACCTCCACAGGTGAGATTCAAACTCACAACCTCATTGTTGACAGGCTAGTGATCATTAGTAGTCATGATGAACTACCTAGACCACTCAACCATCAAGGCCCCTCAATTTATTTTGAAAGATATTACAAATATGTTTTCTTTCTGACGTTATTTTTAAATCCCAAGTTATATATTATATACAAAGTCAATAGAATTTTACCTTGCATATCCTGATGTTACAGATTTTAATTCATCAAAGAAATCTATAAGGATTTCATTTAACGGAAAGATAACTTTAAACATAATTCTAGTATTATCAATGTACGACTGATCTAATATCGTTCCTCTTCTCTCCTGAAAGAATAAAGACACTGTACTGTATTAACTGTCACATTATGAAGACTAATGTTCCAAGTCGGTATAGCTCATCTGCCAAATTGGATAATTTGTGAACTTACGAAAAAAATTTGTTTTAAATTTCTTTATTAACAACAAAATCGGAGAAGTTGAAGATTAAGTATTGTGTTAAACAGCATATATTTTATGGCGTATAATAAACCATTAATGCTAGTGATGAAGGATGTACCATGGCCTCCTTATGTACTATTCAATTGATGTTGAACAGTAAGCCATATCTATTTCCATTTCATTAGTGTTGATAGTATAAAGTATGTTGTGTCCACTATTCAATGATTATGATGAAACATGGTTGTAATGATTCAAGACATGGAAATATATATGTTCCTTAAAATTTGGGAAATTTTAAAGCATTCCATTCTAAAACTTCATGTAAGTGACTGATTGCCCGTTTAATATCCAGTAGCAAGATAGATGTTTTAACATGCCAGCTCACTAGGTAACATTCTGCAGAAGACAGGTCCCCCTCCCTGGAAACATTATTCTGATTGCAAGTAGAGATTTCTTTGCTCTTTCTGCAAAATGCCATGCACATAGCAGAGAAGCACAAAACATCAATTTTAAAGTCAAATTCATGACCTCTAGGAAAGCATGCTAGTAGACCACAAAGGTGTTTATGAAAACATGAAGATGTAATGATGTGTGTTGGGCACCAATGAGCAATCTAAATGGTTATAATCTTGTAATTTACAGTCATACATACCATACATAAAGGAGTAACGGAACTCAAGAATTCTGAAGGTGCTATAATAGTACTGTATACCATTGGTTCATAGTATTTTTCTATTATACTCTGATCTGGTAACTACAAGTATATAAATATCACACATAATACTGATGCTACACTTACAATGTAATTTGTGCTGTATACATGTACTTCTGAGGCCAATTTGTATTTGTGCTGAATCCTTCTGAGGCCCAAGGATTCAGAGGCACATTTGTATTTTGTGCTGAATACTTCTGAGGCCAATTTGTAAAGTTAACTTTATTTAGATTGTATATACATGTCCATCTTAGTTATCCATTTCAACAAAATGATTAAAATCTGACGATTATGTGTAGGTTTTAACCAACACAAAAATTTGGCTATTAGTTTGCTAATGTATGGGTTGGTAGGTCAGAGGTCAGGAGATGACACCTCAAAACAATGAAGAAGAAAATCTTGGTTTTCTAACAATTTGAAACTCTTTTCCTTTATTTGGGTAAAATGACTAATATTACAGAAGGGATATTAAATATAGTTCATATTTAATTCTTAACATTAAACACCATTATAAATGTATATTGCAGAGACTTTAAATATAAATAACATAATATTTTGCTAAAAATATGACTTTAAACAAAAATTAACACAAAATTAATTTTAGGTTTTGTACAAGGACTACTATTTTATAATGAAAGGTTACCAATTTATAGTATTTGGCAATTCAAAAGAACAATAAGTGGCCATTTCAAATGACCTCCTGTTAAACTTTGAGGAAAACTATGCTGCCTTAGGAAAATCTGATTTGACTGGAAGTAATATACAATCCATATGATGTATGAAGATTGCATTTAGTATTAATTACAGAAATTTGATTTTTGAGAGTTAAGTCCACTAAAAATGAAAAAAAAAAGACAGCAAAGGAAAACAAATTATAAAACTTACATGACATGGGTTCAGTATCGTCAGTTCATCATTTCCGTATTGCTTTATATTCTTTTCACCTATTATTTTAACTGTAAAATTAAAATAGTAAATAGACAGAATATAATTGATAAACAGATAAAAATAAAATTTTCATTCTACAAAACACTTGTAAGATTGGCACAAATGAATACTTTCAAAATTCTACCGATAAGATTAATATCTGTTTAATATGAATCAAATATTCTTTAAGGCAGAATACGTAAAATTCTCTTTCGTGTCTCTTATGAGATTTTAACTTCATGGAAGAAAGTACAAGAGGTGCCAAAATCCAGAAATCAGGTAAAAAATTAATATTTTCTATAAGAATATTTCAGGATAAAAATTGTCAAATTCCGGAAATCTGGTAATTCCGGACAACTTTCAAGCGTGCAACTTAATTTTAAAAAGACATTAATTTATTCTATAAATTCCCTTTATTGCATTTTTTTTTTAATTCTAAATGTTCTTAAAGATATGCAATGTTTTATATTTCTATATGTTTCATACATTGTTGGTTTTTTTATTAACAGATTAATCACCCAACAAAAAAAAAAAAAAATTGAAGCACTTACTTTTATATGGTACATTTGGAGCTGTTGGAATGACTGAAGCATCATATTCTTGTTCTAGACGCTGGTTAAATACTTCCATATGTAATAATCCTAGAAATCCAAGTCTAAAACCTGCACCTAAAGCTGGACTGAAATAACACAGGAAAATCAGTTGTAAAGTCTGACATGTAATTATACCAATAAAACTATAAAGTTTGTCTTGATATTTGTTGACCTGTAGTTTCAATAACTGCCTCTCTTTAATATTATTTTTTATGTTCACACAAAGAATATTGGGATTATTTTTGATTTTTGCCATACTCTATCAAATATGGACTGCCACTCAGGGCTTCCAAAATTTTCTGACGACAGCCGGACATTTTTGACGGTCAATGATCAGCTGGATACTTAAATGTAACTGACAGCCCGTGAGAGGATGCATAAATTGATATATGTGTCTAAATAATTAGTAGTGTTATATGCAATAAAACTATTTATAACTGTTTTGTTTTCTTCATTCTAAAAATAAATAAAATATTATCCTCGTTATTGTGTCATTTTTCTGCGTATCGTAATACAGTAACCATCATTGAATCAATCAGCTTCAGTACCTGACTGTTCTCATGTTTTTGTTTCTGTTTATATAATCTATCTTCTCTCTGTGAGTACTTAACACTTTGTAAATTAAGGCCATCTTATTTGAAACTGTTGATGTTGGCTTTAATTGCAGTACAACTTGACCATCAATACACGTGATACTTTTCTTTTTGTGTATTGATTACCTGACCACATGACTTTTACAACTGATGCGGTATTTATAAACATGGCGGAGGCCCAATGAAGGATATTGTTTTAAACCGTGTAAAATCTACTGAACAGTGATAACATTTTTATTTGTACAATTTCCCAACCTGATTTAGAAAATAAGGAATAAATAAAAACATACTCAGTTGATAAATAATTTAATGAATAACAACATGATAATTTATGTAAGCATATAACAACAATAAAATATCAGAAGAGCACATGCAATGTTGACAAACACAAGCAATAAATATTACAATGAGCACATTGAAAAGAAGCACAGATCACAGCACAAGATTAGAGTTCATTGAGTCTAATTTAAGATTTTACATTCATGAGCTTGCTAAATGCATGTGTTAAATAGGATGTTGTTCCATACACGCTTACATGTATGATCTCGTTTACCTGATCACCTTTATGTACATTGTTATGCATCATTAATTCTATTGATAAAGACAAGCTAAGGACACCTCATCAAAGGTAACAAACCTGTAATCAGTGAATGATTTTGGCTTCAATATAACTTATTGAAGGGATAATTGTTTGACAGCTTGTTGTTATTTAAATAAAAGAAAACGTGTTTTTTCTACTTTTTATTGATGTACACAAGCTAAACACCAAGCCGTACATTTATGTATCCAGAGGATTAGACTAACTGAGACACTTCAAAGTATCTGAAATATGCTGCATTTGTTTTATTAAACCCAATTATGACCGAAATATCTTTGTGAAATAGATTGCCACAATTATAAACTAAAATGCCCAAACGGACATGCCCAAAGCCCCAAATGGAAATTTTTATTGATCGATAGTTGGTAAAAATTGAAATGACCGTTTTATGAAAATGCCTTGAATAACAAAAAGTGGCAAACCAATTCTATTTGACCGTTTGAGGCTGAGAGCAGCCGGACTTTTTATGAAAGTTTCGGTCAAGTCCGGAATATATGACAGTTTTGGAAGCCTTGCTGTCACTAGTATTTCAGAAGGTCACTTAGTACCGTACTTACTCAATTTATTTGACACTAAAATACACCTATTTTTTAGGAAAATTGGAAAATCGTCAAAAAAATAGTTTTTTCATATTTCCATCCACATCATTTCATTTTTTGACTCCATATGATCATCCTGGTCAATGTACTTTAAGAATAGGCAATCAAAATAATGGTTCATGCTTGCGGTATTGTTATTTGATTTTGCTTTCATGACCTTCAAATTAATAGTTAATTTAATGATGAAGACATAACAGTAGCAAACTTCAAATGACCTGCCATGTTGTTGTGACATCTCACAAATGATTTTTACGATCTGGATTTGGAGCATCTCACAAATGATTTTTACAACACATGTTACGTTTGTAGTCTCATCGTCTTTTTAAAACATATTATAACTATTACATTTAAATGTCTTATAAACAATGATAAGAGAATTTGTTTTGTAAAAGCATTATTCATTTCAATTGAAAATTTTAAAATTTATTTCTCTGAGAAACACGAATACGCAATTCCGTTCCGAACACGTTTTGAATTTTTTTTCAAAAGTAAACTTCCAGGTAGAAAAAATTCAATAAATTTTACTTAAAAATCGATCTTGTTTCAATCAAATTTATTAAGATAATTTAAATGGTTTACAAAGCCGAAATAAACACTCAATGAGGACTGAAAGTAATTAACTTACCTAAGAAGTTAAAATTACTGACTGTCACCACCTGAGAACAATGATCTTAACTTTGACAATTCTGAAATCGTCGAAAAAATAGAGTTGTCAAAAATTAAAATTTCCTTGAATTTTCAAAAGTGTCCAATAATAAGGCCGTCCAATAATTAGGGTTATTACTGTAATTGGTTAATTTATAAAATATGATTCTTTGTTGAACACTACAAATCAACCAACAGATATTTTGACGTGACAAATCATTTGATAGTTTGCTGTCACCAAATATCCTGTTTCATAGCATCATTATCAAAAATTTTTGTTGACAGGCACATAACTGCCATCATAAAATTCCATTAAAAGTTAACTAAATTCCTAATTTTAAAATTTAAAATTACCTCTGATCTCGACTGACAGACACACTTGGATCATTCATAGTTAATTTATTTAATGCCACCTTTAATGCCGGGTATTCTGACTGATCCATTGGATAGATCCCAGCAAACAACTGTAATTATTTATGTAAAAATATTTTTTTAACATTAAACAATGTTAAAAAAAACCTATCATTAATTTCTATATTTACAGTACCTCATTTGCAACAAAAAGAAAGGAATCAAATGAAAATAATAGAAATATAGAATTATAAAACATGTATACCATTCTTTCTCTTATGATTGCCTCTTATTATCTTAATTTGATATCACATTGTGTACAGTGTGATATGAAGCAATGATATAAAAAATCTGCCCATTTGATTGGTCAACAGGATTGTGTAGGCAAATTCATATATTTTCATTAGTCAACAATTTTTCAACACAATAGCGCCATATTTGAAAGGCATCTTTGCATAGCAACATTTAATGTCACAGAGAAACATTGAGAAATGAAAGTAAAGATTTCCCACAGCCTGGAGGCCTATCCACAAACAAATAATCTTCCTGAAAAATCATAAGAGAAATAGGTTTAACAACTCGTAAAAATTAGATATCCCTTTTATTACATTGATCATGGTGATTCATCTATTTCCAGTGAAAATAAATTCGATATTTTCACTCTGTGAAAGATCGGTTTTTATTTAATGTCGTCAAGGGCGTTACTAACAAATGACGTTTGTGACATAGAAAGATTCAGGAAGGGATCTAAGGAAAATATGACGACTTTTTTCGGTCACTCGTTGGATATTTTGCGATATTCAAATTCTTGAATTAGTTATCCTATAAATATTAACTCTCAATATTTAATTTGGATTTAATGATAAACTAACCAAAGGCTGGTTTATTATTATATCAAAATTGAATAACTCGAGTGATATCTAATTCTCACTCATTGTGAAATCTATATGTATTTGAAATGTTTACTATACAATGAAAGACATAGAACTGATCATGTTCCTTTATTTCTAACTACAGTTCTGTTTACATATTTGTAATGTCATAAATATGCAGATTTGTGTATAAAATATTCTACATATGACATACTCTTAAAACACCCAAGTCAATTAGCAATCTCCATTGGCTTGACCGATAAATTTGAATATTGCAGTAATAATCATGGTTTTTGCTTATTGTAACACTCTCGTAAGGCCTGATAGCAATAGTTAGAAACAACTGGAGGTAATATGTATGTACATAAAATTTCCACATGACAACTATTCTGGTAATGAATGACAAAATGATATCTTACCATAGGTTTAGCTGGTTTGAATCCTGGTAATGGTTCTACAGGTGATTTTTCATGATATAATGTATCACCTATCCAAACATCTGTCATGGACTTCATAGAAGCTATCATGTACCCTGCTTGACCACCATATCTAAAACATTTACAAAACTCTGTATGTTGAAGGCCTCACTTTGACATTGGTAAACATCAATAAAGCATCATTCCTTTACTCTAACTTACTTACCTGAGATTTGTATCAACAATTTATCCACCACATCATATCATAAAAATACTGAGTGCAGTATTATTGAGAAACATCAGTAAACTATGTTACCCAGGGGAGATAATAAAACTGCCTCCCTTAGCCATGAGGACCAAAAGGGAGCGATTGGATACTGTCTCTCATTGCTGTCCACAACAAAATGGTTTTTACTGTGAATTTTTTATACTGTGAATTCAGTTATTTTCGTTGACATCAATTTTCGGGGATTGGGGAAAAAAGACAAATTCGTGGGTTCTTAATTTCGTGGATTTCAAATTTATCAACAACAACAAAAAATATTGATAAATAATAAATTTAAAATAAACTAAAAAGTACCACAGTTATTGAGTTATTGTTGGTGAAAATGATTCAAAATCAAAAATTAAATATAAAACATGTTTCTATTATGTAACAGATTTACTTTGAAGTTTAATCAATAAGGTCACCGATATCGTTTGTCTAAGATTTGATTAATATTTACAAATGCCAGTTAAAGGCTTAATCAAATTTTGCCTTACATGAACACTTTACTATGGTTCACCGGAAGTGACGATCTGTTAAACAAGTGTGGACACACAAAATTGTCTCGCCTGTCGTGTATTTAGTAAATGCTATCAGTATTCGAAAAACAGAGCAAAACACAAAAACTTAGCTATAACCACTGAACCATGAAAATGAGGTCAAGGTCAGATGACACCTGCCAGTTGGACATGTACACCTTACAATCCTTCCATACACCAAATATAGTAGACCTATTGCATACAGTATTCGAAAAACAGGCCAAAACACAAAAACTTAACTATAACCACTGAGCCATCAAAATGAGGTTAAGGTCAGATGACACCTGCCAGTTGGACATGTACACCTTACAATCCTTCCATACACCAAATATACTAGACCTATTGCTTATAGTATCTGAGATATGGACTTGACCACCAAAACTTAACCTTGTTCACTGATCCTTGAAATTGGGTCGAGGTCAATTAAAACTGTCTGACGGGGATGAGGACCTGGTAAGGTACGCACATACCAAATATAGTTATCTTATTACTCATAGTAAGAGAGAAATTAACATTACAAAAAATCTTAACTTTTTTTCAAGTAGTCACTGAACCATGAAGATGAGGTCAAGAACAATGTACATATGACAGACGGAAACTTCGTAACATAAGGCATCTATATACAAAGTATAAAGCAACCAGGTCTTCCACCTTCTAAAATATAAAATCTTTTAAGAAGTTAGTTAACGCCGCCGCCGTATCACTATCCCTATGTCGAGCTTTCTGCGACTAAAGTCGCAGGCTCGACAAAAATCAACATAACGCGTACATTGTTTGAAGTATTTCTATATTTTCATTTATAATCTAAGCCCATATTCCTCCCTGTTTAACATACTAGCATATTTCTCCCCTGAAAACATGGTCATTCTAACTTCCTCATCCGTTTGAATGTACAAAGGTCAAACAAAGAGGTAGCATTCTTGGCAATGAACACAAACATTTCGATACCTCTTCGTAATAAAAGTGATTGACATAAATATTTCGTTACGTTTTTAAATTCGTGGATATGGTTGGACTTTTTTTTGATACTCCTAGTACCATAAATATATTTCCTGGTACCTTTGTCTTCACTTGCAATAAAATTTTGTATTGTGTTCTGGTTCATAATTTTTATGATGTCTCCCTAGATTATTTGCAAAAATTCACTTCTTCAAATAGGCTAGAAATATCACATTTTCATGACTTTCCTGATAAAAGATAATTTACTAAATATAAAAACAGTATGTATACATTGTCAGAAAATATAGAGTTTATTTCTACTTGCTGCTTAACAGGTGAGAAATACTTGGTAAACCTCACAAATATACCCGTTTCTAAGGCTGAACTGCATATTTGCTGATAATGTACATACATGTATTTTGTATACTAATTTTTCTAAAACAAATTGCACATTCCTTCATAGATCTATTAACTTTTTATTTAAAGGTTTTGTATTTCAAAATATCTTTGGTCTGTCCAACTCTTTACAATCTATGAAAATATAAATAAGACAGTGAATAGCATGGCTTTATTGTTTAATTTCTATACGAAAAAGTTTTACATACAAGATACCTGTAGGAGTTTCATCAGGGTATAAAATTCCAATATCTTGTACTTCATAGACCTTCTTGGTATGTGCAGATACTATTTTATCGCCTAAAAAATATGAATGACCAGATAATGCAAAAATAAAATATTAATAATAAAGTTATGATTTGTACTTGCATTTATCATGAATATGAAATCACATATATATAAAACAAAGCTAACCAAATTTAAACAACCCACTTTGCATTTTGAAAAATTTTAATAGGCAACATAGGACTTGAAATTTATTTTACTGATTACAAAAATATTGATATAACAGCTAGCAGATAGAATGTTTTGTACAATATACAGTAATATTGTAACAATAATAGGAATGTGCCTTGCGACATTTTCTGTAAATGGCTGTTTTCAGTAGGAGATGACTCATGCCAGAAGATCGTTGCACATGCATCAATCTCCAACTGTTGTGACATCCAATCGGAATTATTTCGCTAAACCTTTTAACGCTATTTGCCTTCGTCGACTGTGCTCAATGTATTTACCTAAGTACAGGAAACCTAATAATTGAGTATTTACGGAAGAAATAGGTACTTATACTTGTTCAAAAGTGAAGAACTGGAAAATCTTCAACTGGTTTTTAAAATTCAGCATCTTTCACCTCATTCCACTGTGCTCCACTCAGGGAAAAACGTGAATTATAAAAACTTGTTTTTTCAGTTTTCATTTTGAACTTGTGTAAGAACCTATTATTCTTGCATCTATTTTTTGAACAGCTCACAAATGAATAATATAAATGTAAACACAGATAGTGAAAACTCTTTTCTCAGCTCTGAATTGTTTAAATGCAAACCTTTCTGAACATATCCATCTTTTACACTAATATTAGTAATTGCTCCTCTAAATTTATCATATGTTGAATCAAACACTAAGCCTTTAAATGACTTATCTCTGTCAGTTTTAGGCCTGAAAAAAAACAGCTGATATACTGAATGTACATGTAATTATTTTTAAACCATATATATAGTAGATAAATTAAGCTTTATCCATTCTAGAAATTTTGTACCATAAATCTATGGTCAAAATGTTGGTAGATGTTAAAAATATTTCGTACAAACCTGATTTTGATAAAAGTGAAAAAAAGAGCAGAAATGATATGTTGGTGGCCATTTTACTGTGTATAATAAAAAAAACTATAATGGACTAATCCAGATTTCTGAAAGTTTAAAAAAATCAGTTCTGTTTGTGTACCATTACCTACATCTCATAAAGACTTATCAATTTTTAAAATATTACTTTTTAATTATGTCTGTTTTCAAAGTAAACAGATTTGGTGTTTAAAATCCATGTTAGAAAAATCTACTGAACTTGTCTAAAACTGGAAATGCCTTTTTGGGAATGCAATTTAATATTTCTTTATTTTTGACAAATGTTATATACATGCAGCATGGACACTGTCAATTATATATAATTGTTTAAAATTAACAAAAAACTAGACAAAGTGATGCCCCCGCACTCCACTCTGAAGTAACTGTATTATCACAAAGTCAATGTAGGACTTTCTTTGAGATATTATTGTATCTGGGAGACACAATTGATGCCTCGCAGTTTAAAATACACATGTTGAGCATGGGAGCACATTGGTCAAAGGTTCAGATCAAATGGTAGCTCCTTAATCAGCATTGTATGACATCTATTTTTAAGATAAATTTAAAACTAACTTTTACTAGAAATATTTGTACTGAACTTTTACAATAAAGCTTGTGTATGGTTTTTTGTGAAAAAAGTCTTCAGAAAGTTGTCAATAAAATGGAATGTAACAAGTAAATAAAAGTAGGTTTTAAAGTTGGTCATTAGATAGAAAGAAGTTATTAAACTTACGGTTGAATTTTTTCTATAACAGTTTTTAATATATCTTCCACTCCAGTACCAAGTTTAGCTGACACCTGCAAATACCACAAGTAATTTATATAACTATCTATAGATTTCAGTCATATTAACAATAGTATTGTCATATAAATTTCCTCCAAACCTTTTCCAATGATATCAATTCTGGATCTGGACCTGTTACCACAAGCATTACTGAACCAGAGCCAAAATATGACATGCAAATGTTAAATATGTAAAGTTTGAGTGATGAAAAAGAAAAAAGTTCTGTTAAGAGTCTACAGAGAAACTAGATACAATCCTAACCTGTAGCCTATATTTTTTCAGAGACATTAAGCTTTACTGATACTTGACATAGAAAGTTTTCTTTAAAAATTTGAACATTTTACTTGGTCTACATGTTTTTATTTATATGAATGTTAAGATGTGTATTATTGTTACTAGTTTTAAAAAAGGAAAATTTTTGAATTTTCAGTACACAATTTATGTCCATTGTTGTGTCTAACTTTCAGAGATCAGCATATTTTTTTTGACTTACTATTTGTTCATAGACATCAGGACTGATATTGTATAGATAAATGTATTACCATTGAAACTCTGAAGTTTGTGCTCATGTTACCTAAAATTTTCAAGATAATGAGAGTCGACTCTACATAAATAAATAAAACATCTACAATGAACTGTTCACTAATTTCAAACAACATTTTTAAGATCAATTTAACTTGCTGGTTAAAACCTGAAAAACCAATGTGTTCAGAAAGAGAAAAATAATACATGAATACTGTCAAATTTTCAAATCCTGAAAAAAACTTTTCTATAATACCTTAAGTATTTCCTCTGGATTAAAATCAAATACATTTTTCATCTGTGTTTCAACAGCTTGTATATCAGCTCCTTGTAAATCTATCTTATTTAGGACAGGTATTATGGTCAAATCTGCCTCAAATGCCAAGAAAAAGTTGGCTACTGTCTGTGCTTGAATCCCCTGTTATAAAAGAAACTGTTGTCTGTATTCTGTATATTATATGTAACATAATCATACCACATATCTGTTTCTGTGTGCTTCAATATATAGACGTCATAAGACCAAAATCTACTTTAAATTCTGTCTAAATAGGTATCAGAGCTGTCTTAAACTTGCACTGAGGTGTACACGCTTTTACTTCTTAAGAAGTTGTTAGTGATGACTTAATATGAAGAACAGCCAAATCACTGCTATTTCTTAGCTTGAACATTTATGTCAAGAATTTACCTACTGGGCCAGGCTTAAAACACTCTTTGTTTGCTGTAGAGCCAAACAAAACTTTGAAGAGTAGGTATTTGGGAGCCCAAATTCGAGTTCTTATTTTAGTGTTCTGACATGCTCATCACAGTCGTGGATAAACAAGGTGGTCTTCCGTTGCTTCAATCTGACAAGGTTTTGGTTTGCGACAACTGAAAGCATGGAGTTGTTGTTCACTTAACTGCTTAACGTTTTTGAACCTTACTCTTATGAGTGTTGTACATTAATTTGGTAAAACTTTGAAATTTGTGGCTTTTGAAATTATTCATGAGACACAAGCAACGTTTTGTTAAGACGACCACAACAATAATAGATGAGTGGAATCAATGCATTATAGGGGATGATGAATGCTTCTGCCTCAGTTTTCAAGAGTGCTAAAAAATAAATGAAAATTCCCCAAGATTTAATGGTGTGTTCCCTAAATAAAATGTATCTTCCCTCAAGGTTTTGAACAGATATTATTTTCTCTAGATTCTTTAACTATTTTATTTAATTTTTTTACAGTCCATACTGTTTCTTTCTGCATTTCAATTTAGAGCATGTCCCATTACCCTTTTATACTGTGTGTTTTACTTTAATGAAAAAAAGATCTTGGAAATAGAAATGAAACTATTTTAAACCATGAAAATAGATATACTTTCATAGCAAACTGATGTCAAAAGTTTACTTTCTTCAAAAGAATACTGATATTGATGTGTACTGAGTATAATACATGTAGCTGCAAAAATCACAGGTACTGTCCATTCGATACAGGATAGGTGCTGGACGAGCGCCCTCCCATTTGAAATCAAACTTTTGTTAACGTTTTTACTATTGAAAATATTACAAAATTGACTATGCCTGGTATTAGTTTCTGGAGTTAACTGAAGACGGCACCCTTCTATTAGAGACATCCTAAGCTTTATCCGACCATGTATTAAATGATTGCCCCTTTCATTTACCAGTTTTGGAGGGACAGGCAGGCTTACAGTCAACAAATTTAATTTAAATTTAGGCTCTGTACACAGTAAAAAATTTCTTCTGCATTTTTTATGAACCAGGAATTGAAATAAACAACTAAGTGCATAATGGATTATCGGTATTATCTACATAATTATAATACCATTAAGTTGGTATCAAGGAAAAAAAGAATTTTCATAAAACCACAAACACTGATAACCAAGAAAATATTTGATTCCACAGTATTAAAGACTCTTTCATAGTTTCTTTCATTCGTTAAAACTGCATACCTGATTAGCATCGACCAGTAAAATAACACCTTCACATGCTCCTAATGACCTTGACACTTCGTAATTAAAATCAACATGGCCCTGAGAAAACACAGATAAAGAAAGCATGTATTTCATCTTATTTTATCTTCACTAAACGTAAAGAATAACGAATTGTTTTATTTTCATTTTATATCATTTATTATTATTTATTTTGAAACAAAGCTGCAAATAAATTTTAGTTACTAGAAATTGAGATTGTTTGATTTAAATCTTCTACAAAATTTAACAGAATATTACAAGCCAGAAACATGAATTTTAATTATTCTGATCTCCATTCTATCATTTATTTTTTTGGCAATAAAAATATAGCATATATATTAGTTGTACTTAGAATTATAATTTACGGTAAATGGGATACTTTTTAACAATATTTACTACGTACTGGTGTATCTATCAAGTTAAGAAGATATGTCTGTCCTTTATAATTATAAAACAATGATGCTGTCTGTGCTTTAACTGTAATACCCCTTTCTCTCTCTACCTGTAGTTTGTCTAATACCTGTTCATTTTTGGTATTCTTTGATATAGTACCTGTAAAACACAATGAAAACTGGAATAACTCAAGCATCGTGGTCATCTTTAACTACACCATTGTTATCTCAAACTCGCCTGAGTCGAATTTTCAAATGAGTTGGATTTTCTTTGTGGTCCAAAATGTTTTACAGTGCAAAAATATGTATTTTGATTCCTGTTTCGTTGAATTTGCACGAGTCAAATTTTCTTCTATCTCAAACTAAATTTTTAGTACAAAATTATAAAAACAACATAAATTCATTATGTCAAATTATCTTTACATCACACTGTGGATTACTTGTCTTCACAGATAAATTTTATTTCCATTGACAATTGGCATTTATTGATTTTTTTCGGCTATTGATTTATTTAAAATTCACATTGATTTGTAAAAAAAATTCACCTTGAGTAGATTAAATAGTGTCAATTCATCTACAAAGATGTATCTGAATGGCAAAAAAGACAATTCATCTGAAAAAAGAATAATTCCATCTCTGACTGTGGTGAAGATGAAAATGGTAAAAAAAAAACTGAACTGACCAAAAATAAATTTTTACCTGTGATTTCCAATAATCTATCAGCTAGTGTACTCTTTCCATGATCAACATGAGCAATTATACTGAAGTTTCTAATTCTTTCTGCAGGATATTGCATCATTTCTATGTTTTCCTGCAAATATACAACACTGGTGTTATATCTATTTATTCCAATACTTTGCCATTTCCACACCACTCAGCTAGGTAGTTAAAAATAACTAAGGATTGTTTTCAATTTTGAACAGGTTATAGCATATAACCAACTTTGAGGTAGTTTACACTTAACAAACTGCAAATTGGTTTATGTTTAAGACATAAACTGACCAAAATATGTGGATACTTTTAATTTCTGTTCCAGAATTTAAAACAATCATTATAATTTAATTTTCTAAAATTTTCTGATACAAAACTACAGGTAGCATCAATAGGAAAGTGATATAGCTAGGGAATATTTAAAGCACAGACTGTGGAATAATATCAAAATACCCACAGTAGATTATACAGTATAATATAACTAGCTTGACCGATCAAATGACTTGTTTTAACTCAAATCAAATCATCTTAATTCAACAAATAAACTGTCTTGTGCAATGTCCTAAAGTTGCTCCCCTGATTTAGAATTCTGTTTGGTCGTCATGTGTCATGTTGTTACTTGAACTATATTTTTAGGCTTGTTAAAAATTGAAATAACAGGAGAAACTAATTCTACTTCCTTTTGTATGTAGGTTAGAAATTTCTTTACTCTCAAAAGTTAAATGTTTGATCGAAGAAATATTGTAACCCCCTCACAACAGTTGGGGAATCTATAAATACTACCATATACTTGTATATTTAAATTTTACTCACAAATGATGTTATCAAAGCTGTTTAAGTCTTCCATATTGTGTCTGTACACGTATTTAATTTAATGACAGATAACGAAAGTTTAAATATATATCAATCAACATGATCAAAGGATTTTGAAACATAGTTTGTTTTGTTGTTCGTGCTGTCGAAGAAGACCAGTGGTCAAACCTTCATTATACATGTACAGTACAATTTCTGTAACTCTGACACCTTGGACATGCATATGTTGATATCACAAATAAAATTCTTTGATACCAATTTTGGTGCACAAGGTGTGTACATATTGTTGATTTACGACTCATCAGTTGAGCTAAAACAACTATCCAGAAATATGAATAGCAATTTCAGTTTACATACATGTGATATCCCACCCACTGTACGAGAGAGTCACGCATTTTGGATCAATCTCCCGCCCTCACACATGGGCAACGATTTCTCACGCAGTCCTTTACTTCCGTGGAAAAATAAAATGTTTACAAAAGCCACACAACTTTAAATGGTAAATGGATATTTTTCTTTTAAACATCGTTCTTGACATGAAAAATACAGAAATGTTTGTTAATTCGGTCTTATTTCATATTGAAATTAGCATCTGAAAGATAACCTGTGTCCTTGAATAGCGATCACCGTCGGGAAACTTGTCATTATGTAAGTAAACAATGTTGAGTTATCTCCCTTGTTTAGACTAATTTCACAAAGTTAATAAAAATATTTTTTCTATGCTCATTGTTAAAAGATTGAATAAATTTAATATATTTCACTATTGTTTGTTTGTTTTAAAGACAATTGTCCTATTTCATTGTATTTTGAAATAAGAATAAAAGATTTGAAAAACATTTAAATAAGTTAACACTAAATTCCAGAACATTGATAACATGTATATTTCCCAAAGTTCTATATAGGTGGATGATTGGATAATGACATATACAAGAAAGTAACCATACAGCTGAAATGATTAAATCGATTATTTACTATATGATATTTGAGAATATTTTATTGTGAAAGCTTATTTTTTTATGTCAATAAAATCTCACCCTTAAATGAGCAAAATTTCACCCATACCCATTCTATATTTGTCATATGAGTTTAACATATGCAGATAATCAATCCAAGCTCTTTACAGTTTAATATTACTCACCAAAACTTTAAAAATTCAGTTGCAAGGATGACCAATATACTCATAATTTGTAATCAATCAATTTTAACAAGCACCACATTAGTCAAACAGGTTTCTTTCATCAATAAAATATATAAACTTATGGTGGCCTCGGTGGCCGAGTGGTCTAGGTAGTTTGTCATGACTACTAATGATCACTAGCCTGTCAACGCTGGGGTTGTGAGTTCGAATCTCACCTGTGGCGGGGTGCGTTCAACTCCAATCTTAATTGACAAGAATTGCCAATTTTCCTACCGAAGGTCGGTGTTTCTCTCCGGGTACTCTGGCTTCCTCCACCAATAAAAACTGGCCCCCGCGAAATGGCCAAATGTGTTGAAAACGGCGTTAAACCCCAACTAAACAAACAAACAAACATAAACTTATGTATAATTTAGTTTTACCTACCATCCTCTTAATTACAGAATTACTTGTATTTATATTTTCAGTGGTTTAAGCTTACCATCTTAGCTTGATGTTGCCAAGATTTACTGAAACTTCTCACTATGCTTTTGTTGAATATTGGAAAAAATCTGAAAATTAATCATAAATGGTTACAATGTACAAAGTCATTTAATAATTTTAGTTTCAATAACTACCAATTAATATGTCATTTGTTTTCTCATTATCTTGTGTGAATGCCATTTGCTTGATTAAATATTTACCATATTATCTACATTGATAACACATATCTGTATGTCTAGTTTGAGCTGTCAGCTTTCCGTAAAAGTTCTGAATGTACTTCATGTCCTGCACCTTTGATTTTATAGGATTAAAAAAATAAAAAATTCAAGTGCCTTTATTCATTAATTCGGATCCAAACTGTGTTTGGAAATGCGAAGTATTGTAATCGTACCATGTTTTCCGTCACAAATTTTGTTGCGGTCGTTTGGCAAAACTGCTGCATACTTAGTGAAAATTTACATGTGAATAGATTTTAATGTGGAATAGTGCACCTCGGTATATGTTTTTTGATGCATGAAGGGAAAATGTGCTTAATTAGCCTGTTAATTTTCTCTATGAAATGCACTAGGTGCTATTTATAGATTTTAAATTGAGATCGAGGCTGCTTATCATTTACTTAATTGTGTTATAAATAAATACAGTCAATGAATTAATAAATTTCTATGAAATGTCGTGCACTTTTTATTTTCTTATTTTATCAAATAACAATCAAAAACGTTTTATTAACTTTAAAATTTACCCAAATTGAATCATGCACTGATTTGGAGCATGTAGTTATTTTGATTGCGAATAAATTGAGTCAACACATACTACTGCCGGTTTATAAATATAGTTTATTAATTCGCCTCCAAACTTATATATAGCCATGCACATGGTTCAAGCAAACAATGTCTTCTATTGAACTTGAAATAATAATTTTAAACGGATTAATGGGAATTATTTGCATTAATAGGTGCATGTTCAGAAAATGAAATTTTTTGACAGTTTCACCATTGTTCATGGGAGAGGCAAATTTGTATGAATTTCAGTAGAATACTTCCATCAATTCTTTAGAGTGCAACTTAGTATTATCTATAGCTAGCTAGCATTATAGGACCATATGCATTTTCTACATATGGATCACTTAGAAAAGTCTTTGTTTAATGGGGGCAGCCACATTTTGCTACATACTTAGGCTAGAAAAAGTATTGTTCACGGGAAGCAAGTAAAGTAAGGGAAAAAACTTGCTTCAAATTATAATTTTAGAGTCAGAATCATGATACTGGAAATGAGTTTCTGGAAAGGGCTAATATTGCTGTGCTCGCATCATTGGCTATGCCAACAGCATATTAACAAAGTAAGGTGAACTGTTCATCAGATTTTAATACATGCATGCATCATTTGTTAAAGAGAAAACTCTTGAGTACATGTACAACCCTATCACAGTTTCTCTACTGGCCATATATTTTTTTTTGTTAAAATCAAATAAAGCATATATTCAGAACTACACAAATGTATGTATTGCTGTCAATTGTACATTTTGTAGTTATGCCTTTCATTTGAAATATAATTTTATAAATATCAAGACAGGTTTTTTATTTGATTGGTATCTCACAATGTTGCTAATAGATGGGTTATTGACTTTGTTCTTTTTAAGAATTCTGAATAAGAAAATATAAAATCAAATTGTGGTAAGTGTTGTTAGCAAGGTTATTTCCATATGATTTATAAAAATCAGGACACAAAATATTGTCTATATGATGGAAACATAAATTGCATCACTTATAATGGACTTTTACTTTTGTCATACTGAATCACTATCACCGACACTGAAACTGATGATAATGATGTATGACAATGCCAATGAATGTTAATGAGCTTTTCCAGAATTAGTTTGTATACTACCCCCTCCCTCCTCCTTTTTCCATTTATAGAAAATATTGGATTTCGAACCAATTTTATGGTCAGAAAACATACTGGAAAATATGAATTTCACATTTTTTAGCTTCCAAAAAAATTTTGATCAAATACGATGAATTCCAGTCTTTTTTCTAAACTTCAATTTCAAAGTTATGACTACCTCATCATCATGTATTTATTGAGTTTCTTTTCACATCGTGCGCATATACGCATAAATACTGGAGTTACGATTGCAGAGTGCATATTTCTAAGGGATAAAGACTTTTAGATATTGTCATTTCATGCTGTTAACCAATGTCGGAACACACAAATAAATGACTTTCATGTTTGACATTTTCATCAGGGCGCAGACATATTGAACCGGAAGTGAGCTTTACTATAACTTAAACCAAACTCCAAAACAGTGGCGACGTCGCTGCGCTAAACTTTCACCACTGCAACCAGCATTTATTCGTGCTGCACAAGTTAAAAAACAATTAACAGTGAAAAATTAGCAATTTAACAATTTCAGTCTGAAAATTGGAACCTTGAATCAAATTTCAAAATTGAAAACATTATTGCACATCTATACATAGTGAAGAACAATATTATACACAAATGAAACCACTGAAACAAAAAATCAATGAGTATTTCCACAGACAAAGCAAAATGAGCAATTTCACCATTTTCGGTCCCATAATTAGATCCCTTAATAGATTTTCAAAATTAAAAACCTTTTCGCATATCTACAGAAAATAAAGAACAATATTATATATATATACAAATAAATTTGTTAAATCTAAATGAAAAATGAAAGAGGAGTTTAAGGCACAAGCTTAAATTCACTATTTCCAAAATACAACCCCTGTGGGCCTCAAGTTGTCAAAATCAAAATTCTAAAACCTTATTGCGCATCTACATACAGTATGCGACAATACTGTATAGAAATTAAAAGCATACAATGAAAAAAATAATAAGCAGTTTAGTTTAAATTTCCAGTTTTCGAAATTCGACCCCTGTGGGCCCCTATCTTTGAACATCAAAATTCTAAAAACTTATTGCGCATCTACATATAGTATGTGACAATATGGTATAGAAATTAAATACATGACATGAAAAACGGATGAGGAGTTTAGGTCACAAGCTTAAATTCCAATTTTAGAAATTCGACCCCTGTGGGCCCCAATTTTTTAAAATCAAAATTCCAAAACCTTATTGCGCATCTACATACAGTATGTGACAATACTGTATACAAATTAAAGCATAAAACGAAAATTGTATGATGAGTTTAGGTCACAAGCTTAAACTTCCAATTTTTGCAATTCGATCCATGTGGACCCATTTTTTTAAAATCAAAATTCTAAAACCTTATTGCGCATCTACATACAGTTTGTGACAATACTGTATAGAAATTAAAAGCATGAAGTTAAAAATGAACGAGGAGTTCTGGAGACAAGATTATCTAACGGACGGACAGACGGACGCACGGACGGACAGACAGATCGATTACAAATATCCCCGAGCTTCATTCGAAGTGCGGGGATAATAATTTAACTACAATTATGCAGGTGTAGAGTTATATAGACTTTTTAATGAATGGAGCTGTATAATGCAAAATTTGTGGTAATGACAGAATTAATTTTAATCTGTTACCTTCATCATATTCGTCAAATTCAGGACAGACACTTGCTATGCTTTCATTTAGTTTACATCGCAAAATACGGTACTTTGGACATGTAAAGAAAAAAATATATTATCTTCAACTACATAAAAATGGCAAAGTTTACATAACATATCTTCTCTTTTAATTCTTCCCGTATGTCTTCATCTTTCAACTTGAAGAAAATGATCAGACACACGCATTTTACGTTAAGTTTTCTATTTTTAAAATCATAATTAAGAATATAGTTATTGATTTCATATGTTTTCTTACTGTTGTCTCAGTGTGTCTGTAGTTGATATTAGTTTTTCAAAAAATATGTTTTCATATTTCTGTTTTAGTTTTTCTCTAATGTCTTTATTTAAAGAGGTATTTTTATGAGAAATATGGGCATCTTGTATTTCATAATAAAGGTAGAGGTAAGTTTTATTTCTAACGACGGCGAGATTCACGACCGTTTGGCAGATATGGGGTTCTTGCATGGTCGCCAGGAGGAGGAAAGCCCGGAAAAATGAAACCCCAAAGCTGTTGTACATGAGGAGCCTTGAAACCTTGACGCATGCGAGGTTCGAATCCACAGCGGTGTCTACCTCGTGGTTAAAAGTGCAGCGCCTTAACCACTCGACCACCCTGTTCCCATATTTACACTAAGCCCCAAGATTCACGCCATTATTATCTATGTGCTATATATATACTCTTCGATGAACGAAAAAATAGCACATTGGAATAAAGAAAAAATAAAAAATTTATGTGTATGAAGCATTTTATTAATTTCAAGAAACAAGCGAAATAAAAAAAAAATCTAAAACTTTGCACGAAAATAGCCTTGTATACCGCCTCATTGGATGTCTAATATTCAGAAAATGATTATTAAGAAAACTTTCTTTCATTCTGTAAAACCTTTCTCTTAGATTTGTTCCAAGAGTAGTTCTAGAAGAAGATTATTTATTAACCAAATAATGGGCCCATGGAGGGCATAGAACAATACCAGTTTGGAACAGTGTCTCAGGCACACATCATTAGAATAAAGAAAACAACAAGAGGCATGGGGTAGAAAAAGCTGTATGGAAAATCAGACCCCACTTGCTGTTATTAAATCAGAAATTGAGACAAGTATACTTAAATTTTCATTATTAAGTAACGATATACATTTTTCATTGATTCTCATATATTTAAAATTAGCCCATGAGGTATTAATCAATTCAATCAATGATTTCCTTAATCGTTATTATTACACGTAAACAAAAAGTGCTTATCATCTATATCCCCTGGTGTGCATCTGACACGTCTTCTGTTGTGTCGAAGAATACCCTGATATCTACCACGTTCAATTTGTAACCTATATGCAGATAATCTGAGTTTGGTTATATTTCTCCGATGCACAAAGTTTTTCAAGATAAGCAAATATTTTTCAATTCAAAAATTATTTTTAAGTTGGCAGTAGTTCTCAAGTTTCCCATTGGTGTGTTTTGTTTTTTGGAGCTTGCCGCATCTCTAGGTAGTGTTGAAATATTAACTTCTTACTCATTTCTTTAAACTTTGTGAAATTGGTTTTTTCAACGATTCGATCATTCATTCCCTTTATATTACAAATGTATTATTAAGTATATATATATTACTTAACCAAACCATGAAGGAATTATAAGAAATCATTTACTCTCAATTAATAAACACATGATTTAATAATGAGAACAAATAGTTCATATTTTCCAATCTATGCCAACATTTGACCATAACTTTGATACTAACAATTGAAAATTTGAAATTTAATAACCTAGATCTGAATCAGATCTTAAGCAGAGTTACTTCTCGCCTTTTAGGATTTATAGGATATATACTTAGCGGACATAAATGAGTCTTGCTCTGGGTTTCCAAGAGTCAACACCTTTTTATTTTTATTTTTACATACTCGTGACATATTGGTCGAAACGTTGAGTATTTTTAACTTTTTAGTTTTTTACGATTTTATATTTGGTTTTGTTCGACTTGTGTATTTTATACATTTTAGTCGTTTTACGCCCCTTTTGACAGCTCATCATTTCCATTTTTTTTCTTGTTATCTATTGTTGCATGAGCTGTTTCGCAGCATACTTAGATAAATGAGTTCCCACTTGTAAATTTACCCAATATACAATTCAAATAAAACTACTTTATTTCAAAATACTGTCCTGATATTATTATTATCATATAATTATGAAATTTTTACGACCAATCTCAGAAATATTCAACGTTTCTTGGATTAATCATGTTAATTGTATTTACCATGTTTACGTTATTGTCTTTCATGCCACTGGGAATGAGTCCGTACGGCAGTTTCAATTTGTTTTAATGTTTTATGTCATTCTTATTCATGATTACAGTAATCCTTTTATCCATTTTCAAGTTATCACCTTTGGGGGATGGCAGTAAAATAGTTGGGGGGGGGGGGGTCATGTAAAAAAGGAATACTTCCAGTGTCTTTTACATTTCTGACAGAGAGGGGTCACATTTTTTCTACAGTTATTTGTAAAGGAAAAAATTTACGCAGGAAATGTGCGGATAACTGCACAGGACTATATAAAAATAATTTATGTGAGCTATGATATGTGTTGTCGTAGGTGAAAAAATAACAAAATCATGGAATTTTACCCTGTTGTTATTAAAGAATTCCCTTTATGTGTGAAACATAAAACTGATATATGGAGTGGTGTCACAAATAGAGCAACAGACCACAGGAACAGTTATACAAAAAAAAAACATCCACAACTTGCAACTAGTCTTCAATAGCAGAAAACCACACCATTCGGTGAGCCCTGAATGGCCCCTGATCTAGTAATTGTAATGTACAACTAACCCAAATCTAGAATAGTATTAGAGATGTTTAGATTTAATGAACTAAATGATACTTAAACATTTATTATTAAACACCCCCCTGTAAACAAATTTTTTTCTTGTTTTTTGTTTTTGTTTTTTTGGGGGAGGGGGGTATATAGGAATCACCTTGTCTGTTCATTCGTCTGTTGTGCCGTCCGTCCATGTACCTTGTAGGCGCAACTCCTACACCGTTCCAGGAATTTTGATGAAACTTTATGAAGGTTGGGCATTATGTAGATGTGCATGAAACAAGATAAGAGAGGAGCACATGTATGAAAGTGTCACAACGTATTAGATAGGTAACTTCTACAAGGGGGTACAAAATTCTCGGCGGCATTGCGTATAAAGATGATGGATGGATGGAAGAATTGTTGTTTAACGTCCAGTGGCAACCAGGTGCATATCAGGACTAGAACATGTTGATATGATAATGAATATGATCCCTGCTTTGTACTAGACCGGCACGCTAAGTCGGATTTTTAATGTGCTAGCTCACGAGGAAATTGTCCACAGGAAGACATATCACCTCACTCGGACACATTATACTGACTCCGAGCCGACCAGTCTTTTCTCTTACTCCTAGATGCCGCGTGCTTGGCGGAGAAGCAGCAAATACCAATTTTAATGTCTTTGGTTTGACCCAGCCGGGGATCGAACCCGCGACCTTCCGCACTCAGGGCGAGCACGCTACCACGAGACCACCGAGGCGGTCCCGTATAAAGATGAAGTCGATTGGATAAACTATATGTACAAATATATACTTGTATACTATTCAAGTTAGTCTTCCTCCGTCTGGTTCCTTAGCTGTTGACCGGATTCAAAGATTTATACGCCGCTTACTACATTTTCTACCAATGTCGTGCTTGACTCTAGACTTGCTACACGTCCCTCTCTAATACTAGTAATTAATACATATTTTCATATATTTTCAGAAGTGTTATCAGTATAGACAGCAGATGGTATAAATGGAATATATGAAAATGTGTATTATTAGAGATGGACTTGTACCACGTCTAGATCTATCCACGGCCTCGTGTTATTAACTTAAGCCTGGGTAGTATATACATGTATTGCCATGAATAATTGCACTAGTGGCAAATATCTATTAAAATAGGCATGAAATAAGACAAAATTCCCGTCAAGTCAGGACCATCATTTAGATGTGTTTATAAGAACTTATGGCCATTTTAAGATTACGTTTTAACGAAAGCACTTCAACAGAGCTATACTCACATACGAATAACACATGTAACACGAATTGCGCCAATTCAAACATATGTCAAAGGTCAATTTACTATCTCATTTCGTCCGTCATGTGCTTACCACCAAATTGAGGTTGACGTGGGCTTTGGAGCAAGATAAGTTCAGTTTTGGAAGTTTCTAAAACAAAATACATGCTTTTAACTTTAAATATTCAAAATTAAAAACAGACTCGCCGACTAAAATGCGGTAATCAAGGTTATACTCGTTTAAAGAATTTATACCCCTCGCAAACATAATTTGTGGGATATAGGAATATGTCTGATCATGGCTTTATACTATAGGTCTTTCTTGACATTTACGTTATAATAGTACTCGGAAAAGGGAGTGGATCTGTGATGATGGGATCAGACAGGGACCGTGGAAAGCAATCTAGGCAATGGTAGCTGGGACTATTGTTAGTATAATAGTCCCAGATGGGAGATTAACAAGGCTATTAATGGAAGCTACAAGTACAAAATTTACATTCACCTTCTTGTGATTTCTTGTAACACTATAAAGTACATGCATCTTCATCATCTGCAATGTTGATTATGACTAAGAGACAAAAAATATAGCTTTTTTTTCTGCTAAAAAAATATCATGGGAACGAGAGGTAGAGACAACAACTCTACAACAAATTACTATCAGGAATTCAGAATAAAATGGAAAATATTACAGCATTTTAACAAGAGAAAACATTGAAAGCAATATTCCTTAATTGCAATCTACAATTGACTTATGGAATATAAGACACACAAATATGGACCTTTGTTCAATTATCATAAATAACAAGTAAATTTTATTTTAATTATTTTGATATTTAGCCATCTTTCTCAAAATTAAATGTCTAACTTGTAGATTTTGACAATGCTTCTTTGATAGTTGTTCATGTGTAAGGAAGACACCGCCAGGAACAGCAAGATGATACTGAAAATTGAGAAATTAATATATTGAAAAATGCAACAGGATACCTATGAAATGATAAAAAAATTCACATTTGTTATTTTCTTATTAATTTTCTATCACAAATTGTAAAGGAATCATATCAATGAATTTTGCATTCCTGCCTAATGCAAAAATTCAAAGATTCACAAAAATATCTGTAGACATTAATTTCCCAATTTCCAAATTTTGCACATGCTCCACAATGAAGGCTTATTCCGTGGGAAAACTGTTGTCTCTGTTAGTAATGTTACATAGGAACTGAAACCCATTGTTTACAAGTCTCTTGATGTCTTTGGAAATATGACTGAACTGATAATGAATTGAGCCATGAGCCTGTATTGCTCACCTGGCAAAAATTCATTGGTGCTATTTCCTTATATTTTTTCAGTAACAGTGGCTATATTGGTGCACAACCTAGACTCAATTTTTAAGAGAAACCACCTAAGGAATACTTAAACAAAGTTTGGTATGGTTTCATAGAAGATTTGTAGATATATTATTTTCAGCTATATTCTCTAATTTTTAGTAACAGCATCCATATTGATCCATAATTCAACCAGAATTCTATGATGACAAAGTTCGCCTTGTTCCTCCACTAATTTTTGTGTAGCTTCCCAATATGCACCCTTACAGCAAGTAATATGATTGTAGATCGCTTGGAGAACTGAACTCAGATGTAAAACCTAACCTAAGTCAATGAAGCGCAGCAAGTAGGTCAGAGTGACCTAATTTTGGTGGGAAGCTGTGTACTCCCCGAGATGCACCCTGACACCAAATAATGATTGTAGGTTGCTTGGTATCAGAGAACTGAACTCAGACGTAAAACTTACCCTAAGTAAATGAAGCATGATAAGTAGGTCAGTGTGACATAATTTTTCTGGCAGGCTGTGTTACTCCCTGAGATGCACCCTCACACCAAGTAATATGATTGTAGGTCCCTTGGTATCGGAGAACTGAACTCGGATGAAAAACTTAACCTAAGTCAATGAAGCGTGATAAGTAGGTCAGAGTGACCTAATTTTAGTGGGAGGCTGTGATACTCCCGAAAATGCACACTCACACAAAGTAATATGATTGTGGGTCACTTTGTATATTAAAACTGATTTTCAACATAAAACTTTAAAAGCCAGTCAACTGTGTAATATTGGTCATGTGACCTTCATCTTATGTTACATGGTCAGTCTCCTCATCATGCACCTGCACACAAAAATATATGACCCTATGTCAACCAGTAACTGAGAATTGGCTGTGCACATGCACGCCGACGAGGATGTGGGGGGTACTCTAATAGTCCCCCTCAACTTCGTTGAGGAGAACTAAAAATGTGGACTATCTAAAGGCCACTTTCCGAATTTTGATTTCAATTGCCTCAGTTCTTAAGAAGAGATTTTTATAAACTTTAGTGATTTTTCTATTTTCAATAATGCTGTCCATATTGATCCAATGTATGGACCAATTGATACAACTGAGAATGGGGGCCATCTAAGTACCATTCCACCAAAGGTTGGTCTCTGTGCCTAAAGTAGTTTCAAGGGAGAAGATTTTTAAATATTTATTTGGCAAATTTTTTTCTGTATTTAGTTGCCATAACAGTCAAAGGTCTGTACCCATTGATACAATTTGAAAAGGGGACCATTTAATCAATGTAAGCCGAAATTGACATAGCAGTTACATAGGGGAAGATTTTACAGCATTTTCTTTGCTGATTTTTCTCTTTATAGTAACTGTGGGTATATTGGTCCAAAGTTCAGACCCTAAAACATGAATCTGTAACAAAACAAGCCAGTGGTTTATGAGATTTTTAAGGAACTATCACAAGGGACAATGAATGATAAGTGAAGGCAATAGTTCACTGGGCTGAGCCATAAATAAATACAGGTTAAAATAATATCATTCAAAATTTCAAATATCGGATACCCAACTAAAACTTCAAACAGAAGTATCTCCATCTGAGGATTTTTTCCATCATTTTTTGTTTTTGTGAATTATAACATGCTTGGTCTTCATCTGGAATGAACAGGTGGAAATTAATTCTTTGTTTGCTTATTTATAATCTGCATTATCTTTTAAAGACAGAAACACTAAAATACACATATTATAACATTGCTAACAAACCAATCCAAATACATGAAATACACATATTATGCTTTATTTAATTTTTTTTTAAATTAAAAAAATAATTGTAATGTCATAATTTACAAAGTTACAACCATTCACTGTTTCAAAAATACCTTATAGAATAATAAGAATATCATACATGTATGTCATACATTTTACATATTACTGATTAAAGCTTTAAAACTTATATATATATCATACATTTTACATATTACTGATTAAAGCTTTAAAATTTATATATATATAATCAGTAATATGTAAAATGTATGACATACATGTACATGTATATATATAGAAGGTTACAAAAAATCACTACATGCATGTTCTTTAACCAGCAGAATTCTAAAATTTAAGAAAATAAGTCTTAAGGTACAATAGAACTTTGATGGCTCGAACTCTAAGGGACCACCAAAAATTGTTTGTGTTATCGGTAGTTCGAGCCATTGAAGTTAGACAATTTCCAGAAATTTCCAGTTCCATACCGTGCTAGCTTTAGTATTCTAACTACTTTCCTTCTGTATCGTTATGGACTTTAATCATCTTTAATGAACAAAATTTGTTCTTTTTTGTCTATTGTTTGCCACTAATCGATTCTTATTAAAATTTTAGTTCGAGTTATTGATGGTGATTCACGTGAATTTCATATTGTATGGAATTTAAAATGAGTACTTGTTGTCGAGAAATCGATGTTCGAGGAACCGGGGTTTATCTAATAAAGACATAAAGGGAAAAATTATGGGACTTTCAAAACAGTTCGAGAAATCTATGTTGTTTGAGCAATCCAAGTTCGAGCTACTGAAGTTTGACTGTATAAAAAAATTGCAATATCAACACAAGTGTGAGTTTCTGAGTGAATTGCAGTCAAATAAGAAAACTATTTAAAATTTCTCACACCAGATAAAGATATGAAGATTTTTCATATTGGATGAATATAAAACCTTCTGTAAAATGAATAATCTGATTTTATATAGGGTAGATGAAAAATATATTTCAAATGGACATTATGTTCTATGCATAAATATGATTATCCAACCATGAAATTGCAGTCATAACTGTTTTGATACATATTTGATGTTTCTGTCAGCTTGATGTACTTTCGTTGGTTTTTACATTGTTCACACCATACTATCTTTAACGAATTTCTGACTAATATCTAAAGTCTGTATCTATCTCAATATACAGTTTAGCTTTGTGTATTACTTTGTTTACATGCTCTTAAACATGATTGTGGGCTCACAACACCTTGTACATTGATATTTTTAAATTATTCATGGTCAGTTGTGTCCCACACTCGTGTTTCATGTTCTTCATAACTTATGTTCCTCAACATTCTGAAAGCTAGTTGTGATATATAACAATTATAATACCAAATACTAAACATTCACTTATGTAAATAAAAGTTAACCTCATCAGGTTACCTTTCCTCAGCACAGTATGCAACATCCAAAATGCTTTAAACTTAAATTAAAATTTTTCTGTATAATTTATTTTTGAACTTTGTCTCCTTGCATTATATGCAGTATAAAAACTAAATTTCTTCTGTAATCCTTACATGTATATTCACCAAAATTAACCATTTCACCGAGTCATAATTAAAATGCAGAGCAACAATGTTGAGTATTATACACTGAGTAAAGATGTATTTATTTTTGAATGCTAATCAGTATAATACAAAATATATAAATAATATTCTTATTTTTTCATCATTATATACAAACTATTTGTGTCTGAATTCATCACAATAAAAATATCACATTTGGCAATACCAATAAAAAGTGTATAGAACTTATAATATTAAATTGTATAAATATATACTTTCAACTTTTAGATACGCCAGCAAGTATCGCTCCAGTAATGGCAATAGAAAATCCCAGGAATAAAATCATAAAATTACGTCTTCCCTGCAAAAAAATCATTAAATAATAAAAGGTAAAGTTAAGGTAATAAACACTCTAAAATTAATTAAAAAAAAACATAATATGCAGAATAACCTATAGTCAAATCACTTTGAGTAACTCATTATCTTATACAGGAATGAGATATAATTTTGCTATCTCCTTATGTGTTCAAGCAGAATAATTCTACTGTATTATTTTTTTCAGAAATAAATTCAATGATTTTTTTATGGTAAATCAAAATACAATTGGTCTCAATAAAATCACTTCTATTCTGAAACTTTCTGATGATCTGCATAAATTTTACAAATGGCAAAATTAATTTTTCACTTTGACAATGAATAAAGAATCGTATGAATTTTTATGTAGTAAAGTTAATTAAAAATTACTGTAAACAGACCTCATAATAATGGGCAAGGGAGCAATGAGTTGTTGTTTTAATTTTGGGTGAGCTGAAACTGCATTTTTTTTTATTGCAAGTGCACCCAACAGTTTTTTTTTATTTATCCCTTCCAAACCAAAAAATCAAGTAGTTATTCCTAGGAAAGGACATGGTGAAAAAACGTTTGAGGGATGCTGAGGTGAAGTGGTTAATACATAAGGCTATAAAGCCAGGAGTCCTACAAACCCAAGAGCCAACAGGTTGAGGGTTGATATATGAGAGAAGGCTTATAATAGATCTGATATGATATGTTATGATCATTTCATCATATGCATATGCTATACCTATTCTGGAAACTGACGAACATTTACGAATTGTCAAGAAATAACATTATGAAGAAGTATAATGCCAACCGACCATCGTGACTACATGTATTTTGAAAATATGTTATTTACCCCACATTAAATATATTTTTACAAACAATAACATTTTTAATACTTAAATGTATTAGCTACAGGTATAATAAATGCATATATTGATGTTTATTAAAGTTTTTTCTATCTCTTTACAATAAATTCAAGAGAATGTGTAACTTAAACTAGATTCTCTCAAGAGCCTGTATTGCTCACCTGCATTTAACTTTTCAACTTGAGCAGGATTAAAAATTTTTAAAAGTGTTGCAGTCAATTTGGCTGTTTTTTCTATAGGGTTCTACAGTCAAATTTGGTAGCTCGAACTCGGATCGTGCAAACACCACCAATGGCTCGAACCGTTTTGAAAGTCCCGTCAATTTTCCCATTATTTTCTTGTTGAAAAAGCCCCGGATTCTCGAACATCAATTTCTCGAAAAGTCGAACAAAAATGTTGGTCCCAACAATTACAAAATAGTGTATTTTACCAATGAAAACTCGAACTTGATAATTAAATGGACAATCTTGTTGGCTGATACTTATGCCAAAAATAACAAGTTTAATACAAAATGTATGAACCTGACAGGTAAATATTTACTGTTCAACATAATAAAAATTTCATGATAACTTTTGGTTAGTGATTAACCTGTTAAATTTTAATTTAGAAATATTTCGTGGTTATGATTAGCTATGCCAACTCGTATTCTGATGGTTGTGGCAATTTTTCTTAACTGAACAAATTTCGGTAACTCGAACTACCGATAACTTGATCAGAATTCTAGGGTCCCTTGGAGTTCGAGCCAAAGAAGTTCTACTGTATGTTAAACTAAGTTCAGGTAAGACAGTCATCTTGGTTGACAGTCCAGGTCAATAGAAACATTTCTAAAAGAGAACCATCTAAGGACCATTACTGCTAAATTTTGTTCCAACTGGCTAAGTGGTTTCAGACAAGAAGATTTTTTAAATGAATTTTCCCATTGGGTCCAGCCATCTTGGTTTACAATCCGGGTGATCAAAAACAATTCTGGAAGAGGACCATCTAAGGACCAATGCTGCCAAATTTAGTTCCAATTACCTCAGTAGTTTACGACGAGAAGATTTTTTGAGTGAATTTCCAATAGGGTCCTATGCTAAACTAAGTTCGGCTGTGGTGGCCATCTTGGTTCACAGTCCACGTAATTGGACACATTTCTGAAAGAGGACCCCCTAAAGACCATTGTTGCCTAGTCTGGTTCCAATTCAGAGACAGGTTAAGTTGTTTCAGACAAGAAGATTTTTCAATGAATTTTCCCGTAGGGCCCTATGTTAAACTAAGTTCAGCTGTGGTGACTAACTTGGTTAACATCCGGGTCATCAGACACAATTACTGCCAAGTTTGGTTCCAATTGGCCTTGTAGTTTCAAAGAAGATTTTTTAAATTCATCCCCCCTTTTTTCTATTTAGTAACAGCAGCCATAACGGTTGGGTCGGGGATGATTGACATAATTTTGGAATATGGTCACCCAAGAACTATTCCACCAAATTTTGGTCCCAATTGGACAAGAAGTTTCAGAAGAAAAGATCTTAAAAGGAAAGTTTACGCCGGATGCTGCCTTTAAAGGGCAAAAACTCCTATAAGGGCTCAATCAATGATTTTGGTCATGTTGACTTATTTGTAGATCTTACTTTGTTGAACATTTTTGGTGTTTACAGTTTTTCTTTATCTATAATAATATTCAAGATAATAACCTAAAACTGCAAAATTTCCTTAAAATTAACAATTCAGGGGCAATAACCCAACAAAGGGTTGACCGATTATTCTGAAAATTTCATGGCAAATTTCATGTGACCTGATGAACATTTTTACCTTATCAGTTTTGCTCTAAATGCTTTAGTTTTTGAGATTTAAGACAAAAACTGCAGTTTACCCCCTATGTTCTATTTTTAGCCATGTCGGCCATGTTTGTTGGCAAGCGGGGTCATCGGACATATTTTTTAAACAAGATTCCCAAATGATGCTTGTGGCAAAGTTTGGTTCCATTTGGCCGAGTAGTTTCAGAGGAGAAGAATTTTGTAAAAGTTAACAGATGACGACGGACGACAGACGACGGATGCCAAGTGATGAGAATATCTCACTTGACCCTTTGGGTCAGGTGAGCTAAAAAAAATTCTTACTTTAATTTCCCTGAAGAATATTGTGCCCCATAAAGAAGCAACAATAGATGGTCCTGTTGTAACTATAGGGAATGCAACTGGTATAGATAGTGATTTGTTTGCTACAAACCAACAACTTGTTGCCACAGCCCACATTATTCCAGAGATTATTGCTGGAAGTATGACTTTAGGATAAATCTTTGGTCTGTTCTTCATAATTATGATGTAAATACAGAAAAATGTTGTACTGGTCAGATATATACCACAAAAACAGGAAAATACATAATCCAATCCTGAAAAATATTGTACTGGTCAGGCAAATACTTCAATATTGCTGAATAATATAGCAGTGCTCAATTCCTAAACCTTTTTTTTATAAATTGCTACCTGTGACCTTGAACTTTGATGAACCTATCTCAAAATTATATGATTTTTCCTCTTTTCAAAAGCTATGTCTATCCAAATATTGCTTACATTGAGCTAAACATCTAGAAACATTATTTCTATAAACAAGAGGCTCACCAGAGCCTGTATCGCTCACCTGGAGTCTGGTTTTCATTGGACAATTAATCAACTATTGACCAAGTTTGTTGCAATTGGTTCAATTGTCCAGGGAAAATTTGTGGAAGATTTATTTTTCATAAGGTTTAATGTTAAAATATGTTCCCTGATGGTGGTAGTCCTGGCAGGAAGTTGATAAAATTGACCAGGAATAAGGGTGAACCTTAAATAAATGTAACAGAACCCGACCTCAAATTACACAAACCAATAACTCCAAAATAGAATTTGGGAATCCCTTCAAAATTTCAGAGTATGTAGATCTCAACATGGCAAACATTTTTCAATTTACATTTCACTTCTATCTCAAATAGTTTTGGAGATAAATGCAAAAATGTTAAAATTTTGAAAATTTGACAAAAAAAGGACAATAACTCCTAAATGGGTTTTGGGATTTCCTTTAAAATTTCAGGGTATGTAGATCTCAACATAGCAAACATTTTTGAATTATATTTCACTTCTATCTCAAATAGTTTTGGAGATAAATGACGAAATATGTTAAATTTTGAAAATTTGATGAAAAAAGGGCAATAACTCCTAAATGGGTTTTGGGATTTCCTTCAAAATTTCATGTTAGGTAGATCTTATCATGCTGATCAATTTTACCCCATCAGATTTTTGATATCTGTAACGGTTTTTAAGTAATAAGCCAAAAACAACACATCCACCTCTATATTCTATTTTTAGCTACGACAGCCATGTTTTAAGTCAGATCAAAATAAATTGAGGATCGTTTGTAGAGGACATGTCATAGATCATTCCTGTTAAGTTTCAAACCAATCGCCCCAGCGGTTTCAGAGGAGAAGATTTTTGAATGAAAAAATTTTGAAAATTTGACAAAAAAGGGCAACAACTCCTAAATGGGTTTTGGGATTTCCTTTAAAATTTCAGGGTAGGTAGATCTCAACATGGGAAACATTTTTCAAATGTGCATTTCACTTCTATCTCAAATAGTTTTGGAAATAAATGACGAAAAATGTTAAAATTTTGAAAATTTGATGAAAAAAGGGCAATAACTCCTAAATGGGTTTTGGAATTTCCTTCAAAATTTCAGGGTAGGTAGATCTCGTCATGCTGATCAATTTTAACCCATGTCAGATTTTCGATATCTGTAACGGTTTTTAAGTTATAAGCCAAAAACAACACATCGACCCCAATATTCTATTTTTAGCTACGACAGCCATGTTTTACGTCAGATCAAAATAAATTGAGGATCGTTTGTGGAGGACATGTCATAGATCATTCCTATTAAGTTTCAAACCAATCGGCCCAGCGGTTTCAGAGGAGAAGATTTTTTAATGAAAAAATTTTGAAAATTTGACAAAACTAGAGGCTCACCAGAGCCTGTATCGCTCACCTGGAGTCTGGTTTTCATTGGACAATTAATCAACTATCTGACCAAGTTTGTTGCAATTGGTTCAATTGTTCAGGGAAAATTTATTTGACAAAAAAGGGCAATAACTCCTAAATGGGTTTTGGGATTTCCTTTAAAATTTCAGGGTAGGTAGACCTCAACATGGCAAATATTTTTCAGATTTACATTCACTTCTATCTCAAATAGTTTTGGAGATAAATGACAAAAACTGTTAAATTTTGAAAATTTGACGAAAAAAGGGCAATAACTCCTAAATGGGTTTTGGGATTTCCTTCAAAATTTCAGGGTAGGTAGATCTTGTCATGCTGATCAATTTTACCCCATCAGATTTTTGATATCTGTAACGGTTTTTAAGTTATAAGCCAAAAACAACACATGCACCCCTATATTCTATTTTTAGCTACGACAGCCATGTTTTATGTCAGATCAAAATAAATTGACGATCGTTTGTAGAGGACATGTCATAGATCATTCCTATCAAGTTTCAAACCAATCGCCCCAGCGGTTTCAGAGGAGAAGATTTTTGAATGAAAAAATTTTGAAAATTTGACAAAAAAGGGCAACAACTCCTAAATGGGTTTTGGGATTTCCTTTAAAATTTCAGGGTATGTAGACCTCAACATGGCAAACATTTTTAAAATTTACATTTCACTTCTATCTCAAATAGTTTTGGAGATAAATGACGAAAAATGTTAAATTTTGAAAATTTGACGAAAAAAGGGCAATAACTCCTAAATGGGTTTTGGGATTTCCTTCAAAATTTCAGGGTAGGTAGATCTCAACATGGGAAACATTTTTCAAATGTGCATTTCACTTCTATCTCAAATAGTTTTGGAAATAAATGACGAAAAATGTTAAATTTTGAAAATTTGACGAAAAAAGGGCAATAACTCCTAAATGGGTTTTGGGATTTCCTTCAAAATTTCAGGGTAGGTAGATCTCAACATGGGAAACATTTTTCAAATGTGCATTTCACTTCTATCTCAAATAGTTTTGGAAATAAATGACGAAAAATGTTAAAATTTTGAAAATTTGATGAAAAAAGGGCAATAACTCCTAAATGGGTTTTGGAATTTCCTTCAAAATTTCAGGGTAGGTAGATCTCGTCATGCTGATCAATTTTAACCCATGTCAGATTTTCGATATCTGTAACGGTTTTTAAGTTATAAGCCAATAAAATGCTCCGCTGGGCGCAGCTAGATACGACCGCAGATGTCGAACCCTGAATAGTTGGGGCAATTATGAACACAACATTCAAGCTTGATACAATACTGAATTTGGATTGTGAATAAATATTTGACACAGCATAGGTTTCTGACACAGAATGAATGTTGTCTAAGAACTTAAAAATTTTTAATTTACCTATTCAAACCATATCAGTATTTTTTGTTTTTATATATAAATCAGAAATAACCAATTTAAAATTGGGCACACATATCAATTTCTTGCTATTGCGCAATACTGTGCAATTGAAAATTTCTTCAAATATTTGACACATAATAGGTTTCTGACACAGAATAACTGAAACCAAAGAACTTAGAATTGGTCATATGATTTCAATTTATATTCAATTTTTTGCTTCTTGTGCAATACAATATGCTGTGGAGAATTGCCCCCCCCCCCCCCAAAAAAAAAAAAAAAAATTTACCCCTTTTTTAGCTTTTGTGCAATACACTATGAAGTTGCACATTGACTCCCCCTCCCAAAAAAAAAAACAACAAAAAACAATAAAATTTATTGTAACCCCCCCTTTTTTGCTAAAAAAAATTTGAAATTTCCTTTTTAATTTATGAATTATGAAATGAGAAAAAAATTGCCCCCTCCCCAATTTCTCATTCCCCCCCCCCTAAATTTTGTTTTCACCCCCCCCCCCCCCCCATTTCTCTTGATACTTTGCAACCATAACAGCCCATTTAAATACACCATAACGTATTAAAATAGAAAATGACATCATAGTCATGGATGGCAAATTTTAAATATGCATAATTTAAAAGCAGTTTAGATGAGATAAACAAAAAAGCTTCATCAGCACATATTCAAAATTTGAGATAAAAAAAAGAGTTATCCCTCTTTGTACATATTTTTATAATCATGTTGTCATATTTGCTCTAAGTCATATTTAATTGTTAGCAGTAGTATGTATGTTAGTATCATATAATTTTAAAATTTCTGATTTGTAAGTTTATTCAATATATATGTTTGGATTGAAGTCATTGTTGGGTGTTACTGAAGTTATCCTTTAATTGTAATGTAAATAATGTAAATTGGTTTAAATTATACTGATTCTTGCTATTGCACAATACTGTGTAATTGAAAATTTCTTGAAATATTTGACACATAATAGGTTTCTAAAACAGAATAACTGAAATAAAGAACTTAGAATTGGTCATATGATTTGAATTTATATTCAATTTTTGAATTCTTGTGCGATACAATATGCTGTGGAGAATTGCCCCCACCCCCCAAAAAAAATAATTTACCCCTTTTTTAGCTTTAATTTTGGACCCCGATTTGGACCAACTTGAAAACTGGGCCCATAATAAAAAAACTAAGTACATGTTTAGATTCAGCATATCAAAGAACCCCAAGAATTCAATTTTTGTTAAAATCAAACTAAGTTTAATTTTGGACCCTTTGGACCTTAATGTAGACCAATTTGAAAACGGGACCAAAAATTAAGAATCTAAATGCACGGTTAGATTCGGCATATCAAAGAACCCCAATAGTTCAATTTTCGATGAAATCAAACAAAGTTTAATTTTGGACCCCGATTTGGACCAACTTGAAAACTGGGCCCATAATAAAAAAAACTAAGTACATGTTTAGATTCAGCATATCAAAGAACCCCAAGAATTCAATTTTTGTTAAAATCAAACTAAGTTTAATTTTGGACCCTTTGGACCTTAATGTAGACCAATTTGAAAACGGGACCAAAAATTAAGAATCTAAATGCACGGTTAGATTCGGCATATCAAAGAACCCCAATAGTTCAATTTTCGATGAAATCAAACAAAGTTTAATTTTGGACCCTTTTGGCCCCTAATTCCTAAACTGTTGGGACCAAAACTCCAAAAATCAATCCCAACCTTCCTTTTGTGGTCATAAACCTTGTGTTTAAATTTCATAGATTTCTATTTACTTATACTAAAGTTATTGTGCAAAAACCAAGACAAATGCTTATTTGGGCCTTTTTTAGCCCCTAATTCCTAAACTGTTGGGACCAAAACTCCCAAAAACAATCCCAACCTTCCTTTTGTGGTCATAAACCTTGTGTTAAAATTTCATAGATTTCTATTTACTTATACTAGAGTTATTGTGCGAAAACCAAGAAAAATGCTTATTGGGCCCTTTTTTGGCCCCTGATTCTTAAACTGTTGGGACCAAAACTCCCAAAATCAATCCCAACCTTCCTTTTGTGGTCATAAACCTTGTGTTTAAATTTCATAGATTTCTATTAACTTATACTAAAGTTATAGTGCGAAAACCAAATGTCTACAGACTCCGACGGACGACGACGACGACGACGACGACGCCAACGTCATACCAATATACGACCGCAAAAATTTTGCGGTCGTATAAAAACAACACATCGACCCCAATATTCTATTTTTAGCTACGACAGCCATGTTTTACGTCAGATCAAAATAAATTGAGGATCGTTTGTGGAGGACATGTCATAGATCATTCCTATTAAGTTTCAAACCAATCGGCCCAGCGGTTTCAGAGGAGAAGATTTTTGAATGAAAAAATTTTGAAAATTTGACAAAACTAGAGGCTCACCAGAGCCTGTATCGCTCACCTGGAGTCTGGTTTTCATTGGACAATTAATCAACTATCTGACCAAGTTTGTTGCAATTGGTTCAATTGTTCAGGGAAAATTTATTTGACAAAAAAGGGCAATAACTCCTAAATGGGTTTTGGGATTTCCTTTAAAATTTCAGGGTAGGTAGACCTCAACATGGCAAATATTTTTCAGATTTACATTCACTTCTATCTCAAATAGTTTTGGAGATAGATGACAAAAACTGTTAAATTTTGAAAATTTGACGAAAAAAGGGCAATAACTCCTAAATGGGTTTTGGGATTTCCTTCAAAATTTCAGGGTAGGTAGATCTTGTCATGCTGATCAATTTTACCCCATCAGATTTTTGATATCTGTAACGGTTTTTAAGTTATAAGCCAAAAACAACACATGCACCCCTATATTCTATTTTTAGCTACGACAGCCATGTTTTATGTCAGATCAAAATAAATTGACGATCGTTTGTAGAGGACATGTCATAGATCATTCCTATCAAGTTTCAAACCAATCGCCCCAGCGGTTTCAGAGAAGAAGATTTTTGAATGAAAAAATTTTGAAAATTTGACAAAAAAGGGCAACAACTCCTAAATGGGTTTTGGGATTTCCTTTAAAATTTCAGGGTATGTAGACCTCAACACGGCAAACATTTTTAAAATTTACATTTCACTTCTATCTCAAATAGTTTTGGAGATAAATGACGAAAAATGTTAAATTTTGAAAATTTGACGAAAAAAGGGCAATAACTCCTAAATGGGTTTTGGGATTTCCTTCAAAATTTCAGGGTAGGTAGATCTTGTCATGCTGATCAATTTTATCCCATGTCAGATTTTTGATATCTGTAACGGTTTTTAAGTTATAAGCCAAAAACAACACATGCACCCCTATATTCTATTTTTAGCTACGACAGCCATGTTTTATGTCAGATCAAAATAAATTGAGGAACGTTTGTAGAGGACATGTCATAGATCATTCCTATTAAGTTTCAAACCAATCGGCCCAGCGGTTTCAGAGGAGAAGATTTTTGAAAATCAGCCAATCAGAAACAAGAATTGCCTCTGGTGGCCATGTTTCTTGACCAATCAGAACTAAATGAGGAAACTTTGTTGAGGACCTTCCATACACCACTCATGCAAAGTTTGGTTGGAATTGGCCAAATGGTTTCTGAGGAGAAGATGTTTGAATGAAAAGTTAACGACGGACGGACGACGGACGGATGGACGACGGACGACGGACGCCAAGTGATGACAAAAGCTCACCCTGGCAATAGCCAGGTGAGCTAAAAAGCATGTATTTTTGGTGACAGTGGCTTTAAGCGTAAAGGTCAGTATGGTTCTATCCTTTCCACAATCCTTCTGTTTATAAAAGGTGTATTTCAAACAAAAGGGAATTTTTTGTATAAAAAAAAATCCTATATTAGTAGCAGTGGCGTCGCTCCAAAGTAGAAATAATGGTGTGTTCAGACATACAGTTATTGTGGAAAACGTTTTCGAATTGTTTCAAAATGCATTGTGCGTTCATGCCTCTCTTCATTTTAGCTAAAACCCATTTGAAAAGCATTATTTAGTCGTTTAACTAATTTGTTTCAGAATCACAAGTACATGTTTTTATTTGTACAGTTAATATTACATGTATTATGCAGGTAATTTTTATAGTTTAAATTTTAGGTATTTTTATAAAGTACAGTGTACTACCTCCATGGTATTACCACACCTTAAGCGACATTTTTTCACATTTAGGTCACAGATACACTCTTATAGCTTTACTAAACATCTCAACTCCTTAGACATGTTAGAACTAAGTAAATAACCCGAATGCATATGTGACGTCAAGTTGCGCATCTAACGTTATTTCTACTTTTATGGAGAAATAAAAAATATCCAGATGGTAGATGGCCAGTCTTCATTGTCCTTTTAAAAATATATTGATACCTTTATTTTTTAATGTATTTGCAATTTCTCTGTTCTCACGAATTCGCCTGGAGGAATTAATTTGTACCGCTTCGGTATTTTTTTGCTATTTGAATAATACTGAGAATCAAATTAAATCGATTGAAATTGTGTGTATGATCAACATACAGACCGACCAAGGTTAGCTTAATTTTATTACCTCATGATACATTGGGAATGTACATTCATTTTTATTTTTTCACTTTGGTTAATATGAAAGTCACACAAAATTGATTATTAGTTCTTTGGATTTTATGATAAATATAGGTGCGAGAGAGCAAAAAGTAAAAAAAAAAATTCTTGCAGACTACTTTTTTTTTTTAAAGCAAAGATCAAACTTAAGTGCGACCCAACTTTTAACTAAAGTATTGTAAAAAATTGAAGAAAATCAAATTTTTACCAAATTTTATAAGTGGGTGAAAAAATTTTCCTTTTAATTTATTGAAAAATGAAAAATAAGAGGTGAATTTTGAGCATTTACTTCTAGATGAAGTGGCGAAAAAATTTTCCTTTTAATTTGTTCAAAAATGAAAAATAAGAGGCGAATTTTGAGCATTTATTTCTAGATGAAGCGGCAAAAAAATTGTAGCAACAAAATGCCAAGGCCTATAATTCAATTTGGTTTTAGCCTAATTTGTTAGGGATTTAATGGGGAATATTTCAGTCAAAATAAGACATTATCTAGGCTTTTTACTTGACATTTTTCATTAAGTCAAGGGTAAACTTCATTAAACTAAAACACAAAATATAAGTTGAAGCTATATGTTTAGCATTGATTAGCAGTTGACCATTGAAAGATACTTATCTTATCAAAGTATGTTTCAAATTTTAACAAGATATACTGAGTCCATCGATCTCGACACATTTTCTAATTTACCCGAAAATTGCTAGTTTTGGGATTTTTCGTGCATATTTGATTTTTTTATGGACAAGGCGACATAACTCCAGAACAATATCTGACTTTAATGAGGTAACAGTATAGAGGGACCTAAGGAAATCACCTCAGTCTAGTGAGCTTTTTTAGTAACTTCGAACTTTGATCACAGATAAAAGGAACTTGGCAATATTTTGTAACCATTTTCACAATTTTAGTAATGAGGATTTAAGGTATTCGGACCATAATAGATTATGATCGAAAATTGTATCTCTTTTTGACCGTGAATGGCTGAACCAAACAATTTAAAGCTGGAATTTTGTATATATATTTTTCTCAAGTTGAAACACACTTTGTTGCTCATATGCAGTCTGTAACAATAAGTTAGTTATATTGGCAACCCGAAGTTTGCCGATAATTACCGAGGTCATTTCAATTGCGTTGTATGGAACATCCGGGAACTTTTGAATAATCACGTGGTCATTTATGGTCCGGATACCTTAAGTTTTTTGGAATAATTATGAATATTTACACTGGAAACAATAAGAAAAATGTTTTATTAATAAAGTTTCATTTTATAACTAGAAAGTTAACATTATCAGCTTCCACTGTTTGAAAAATGTTTCCAGGCGTGAGTTATCCTAACGGATCTTTACTCTCCTGCTTATCTCTCGCATGCCAGAATTTTTGGTTAAACTTTTTAATTTTGTGATAACAACAATACCCTCTAAATTTAATGCACTTTGAAATAAAAAATGGTGTTTTCAAACATGAAGTTGACGCACTTTACTTTTTTTTAAAATTTTGTTAAGCTTGACCAAAGTTTAATGCACTTTGAATTTGGAAAATATGTAATAAGTAGTAACTCGCTTAATAAATGTATATCAAATATATGTATTTCTTATACAAAATGTATCTACATTCCATATAGTGGGGTGGAAAAAAGAAAACTAGGTTTTAAATGTAAGAAACCTTTGAATGCTTAATATTTTATGGGACTATAAGGATACAGTGGCATCCATCGACAACATGAAAATCAAACAGCGTCATTCAACAAATAACAGAAAAAATCTCAAACTCCTTAAAGGAAATAAAACAAATTATAAATAAATAAATAAATAAAAAAGTAACTAAATAAATAAATAAAAATAAAAATATAATAAAAACATTAAAAAGAAAAAATGTATATCAGATGAGTGGAAAAGATTTGTTGTTCGTCCTGTAATTATTATCTGCAATACATAAACGTTAACGAACGCCGGACGTCATGACGTTGCCTGAAAACATTTTATAAAGCACTGAGGAGAATTCAGATCTATCCATTTTTTCTTTGATATCATAACAAATGTATGTTAAATGTATAAATATGTCTCATCATGATAATTGCCTTTTATTATTTTTTGATAATTTCGGGTATGTAATTTCAACTTTCCAGGATATTTTCGGGTCACAAATTCAATATAACGTGGATACTTTCGGATAGGGGTTTCAAGTTCACTGATGCACCCCCGTCATAAAATGGTCAAGTAAATAATTTATTTGGGAAATTTTTTCACACCAAAAAATGCCGTCTCATTTATCAAAATCCGAGCAAAAATTGTCATTTTGCAACTTCATTGCGAACGTCACTTAAGGTGTTACTTAAAAGCTAAAAAAAATATCTTCTTTTTGGCAAAATGTACACATTAACAATGCTGAATGTTGACATAGTCATGGGTAAATTAACTACATTGTATAAAGCATGCTTCTTGTATATCTAATAAGCTTGATCCGTGATCTAAAATTAAACAGTTGATATTTTATTTTATTTTATTTTTCACATAAGGTTTTTTGAACTGTCAAAAAACTGATTGGATGCCATTTCATTTTCCTTTCCATGAAAGAGTCTGTATATTTTCTGTCAATAAAAAAAAATTTGCATCGGGTAACCAGAAACACAGTGCATGATACGCTTCAGCGACCCTACAATGAAAGGCACTCCATGTGGTCGAAGTTTAATTAACATGTCAAAATCGGTTTTTATATCTTCAAGATTGCATTTTTGTGATTTTAAATACCTGATTCAACAATTCACGTTTTTGGTCAATAAAATTTTTATTCCACCAAAAAAACAGGGTAGGTTACAAACATTTCTTTTTTGCACACAAAAAAACACGTTCAGTCACGTAACTGGAAACACCGCATTTTTGAAAATGATGCCATTTGAATGGTATTCTTACCATTATGTGTAGCTCCTTTGAATTTAGGAATGTGATCTTGTATATAAGTGGCACCAGTAAACATCTGTCCATACATCAATCCAGAAAACACACACAGTACAAGACCTCTGTAAATATTTTAAGGGTAAGAGATACCTAAATGAGCTTTAAGACAAATTTATACCCCAAAAAAATTATGAGTACATGGAATGACATTTTAATTTCGAAAAACAAATACATGTACATATCATTTTAATAATTCCTGAATTTAGTATCGCTTCAAACATTCATTTATCTATATCCTTTAAACTGTGATTCCTCAAAATGCTGTCCATAGAATTTTTTTAAATGATAGAACCTTCAACAGTTGGAAAAAATTTCTACAGAAAATGAAAAATTTCCGTAACAAGAGGCTCTCAAGAGCCTGAATCGCTCACCTGGCAAACAATGCACTATAAACTAAATCTCATCATCACCATTCACTAAGGATACCATATTTACTTTAAAAACCAAATATTGTTGAAATCCGAGCAAGTGTAAAAAATGGCGGGAAAATGGCAGCCACTTTTAAAATGGCCGTCCAAAACAAACCTTCATCATCACCACTCAACTCGGGATACCATGTTTACCTTGAAAGTAGCTTTCATCTTCATTTTCTTTCTATAATTCAGAAAAAAATAGCAAAAAACAGCATTTTGATCCCTATGTTCTATTTTTAGTAAGGGCGGACATGTTTTTCGACCAATCAAAAATCCAAGCATTAAGTTTTTGCAGGATACCCTAAGGAACAATCTTACCAAGTTTCATTTGATTTTGAATAATAGTTTCAGAGAAGAAGATGTTTGAAATAATAACATAAAAAAAAACCAAAAATGTCAAAAAAGGGCAATAACTCTAACATCAGTTGACAGATTTTCACGAAAATCAGCACACAGGTAGCTCTCATCATGCTGAACATTTTCAACCTGCCAGAATTGGCCGTAACCTAATGATTTTTGAGATATTTGTGAAAAACTTTTTGCCCCCTATGTTTTATTTTTAGTAACAGTGGCCATGTTTTTCGAAGGATCAAAAATCGAAGCATAAATTGTGCAGGATACCCTAAGGAAGAATCATGCTATGTTTTATCCAAATCCATTCAGTAGTTTCAGAGGAGAAGATGTTTGAAAAATTGTTAACGACGACAGATGCAAAGTGATGAGAATAGCTCACATGGCCTTTTAGGCAAGGTGAGCTAATAAAAGCTGAACACGAAAATACAACCCCCGATATACGCTCCGTAAGCGGATTAAGGGCCACAAAAATGTGGTCAAATTAAACTAGTTAATCGGGTAAAATACTGCCCCTTCACACCTGTGACATTCACAAGACAACTTAACTACAAGGGACACACAATAAAAATCAGTGAAGAACAGCAAGTAAGTCAAATAGATATATATGATACTTGAAAATAAATATTAGCAAGTGAATATAAACCAGATCTAAAAGTGGCTACTAAAGATTAATCAATATAATAGCTGGCTTTAGTTGATTGTTTCAACAATAAGCTTTTATTTTGGATGTTTTGTGTTATCTGTTATATTTCTTTGCAACATTTTAGTATGGAGCCATTATATGCTTGTTATGTAGTGTTGACACGAGCCCATATTGATGGTCGTATAATTTATTTTAAATCTTGGAGAGGGATTTTGAGTAATTACATTTTCTTATTAGAACATATTTTATACCTATATTTTGATTCTAAATTTAGTAATTTTGCTGGAATTATTAATATTTGTGTTTAACAGACTAGTTTGCAGAACCATTGAACAATACAATTAAAGTTCAATCATTTCCAAATTTTACAATGCTGTTCTTCATCAGGCAAAACTGTTTCCCTGTTAAGGTCCTTGTTGAGATTTTCAAGATAAAACATGATTAATTGTTTTTTTTTTGTTAGAAATGTACATTTACTGGTACATGTTAAACTTACAGCAGCCTTTTTGGACCTGGTGACATTCTGTCAATAAATGAGTCCTCTTCATTACTATCTGGAAGGTTTATACTGCTACCCTGTTAAAAAATAACAACTTGAGGTCAGTATTTGTTCAACATATTAGAAAAAAACAGTTAGTACCAGTTCACATCATTTGAAATATTTTTCTATTGCACTTACAATTAAAGTTCCTCAAAATATCATTCATTCATTCTGCTTTATTTTTTGTATGATCATTTTTCCCAAATATTATTTACAGCAATGATTTTATTTCTAACATTAGAAATGCTTGCAAGACTCTGATTATACAAATTAATGACTGTATAATGAAGTAAAGGATTTGTAACATCAACTGTGTTCTACAACTAAGTGCAGTCATGCTACCATGATATTATACTTAGATCAGGGATCAGGAAATTTCATCAGCCTCTGCCGGACATTTTTTTGATAGAAATGAATTGTCAGTTTACACTCTTTTTAGCAATCTCAACACACGACCTTATTTCATACAAATGTTGTTATGCACGACTTATGTTTTGAGTAAGACCTTAAATAAATGTCGTGTGTATCAACTCTTTAACATTCTGTGCAACATTGTTTGTGTATTGATAATTTCGATGTTATAGGTGTCTTCTTCGACATCCTCGTTTGGTATGCATAAATAGGCTATCGATATGGAAATGGACTACAAAATGGAGTAGAATTGAACTAAATAAATGAATTAAATAAATTCAAGTCAAAAAGCTTTGAAGTCAGTATATGAAAGTCTTCCCGAAAGATGAAATTTTTATTATTTTTTCATATTTAACTACGACGATTCGCACACGCTCAATGATTATTTAATATAAACTACACATGCAGAAAATGGCAACAATGTGGAAATCTCAAAGTTTTGCCAAGTTAAAACTATAAAGGCGTTTTATCTTTTCAGGTTTATGATTGTGAACTGTAAGATCGTCCGAAACATACCATGTAATGACTGTTTTTAATTTCAAAGTAGAAAGGGGTGAAAAACGCCTGATTGATCGTCACTGATGAATGACCTCAGTTGAACTTTTGGAAATTGTTGACATGTGTACATTAATTATAATTAAGTGTCATAAAAACACATACAACTTTGTAAAATACCGTATTGACAATAGTAATTTCTGTAAAAGCAGTTTGAAAAGATCAGTCAAATATCGAGAGGAAATGACCTGAATGAGGTAAACGTCTGCCGAACTTCGAAATTTTGGCGTCACGACTTTTCAGTTCATCTTTTCATTAAAAAATAGAAATTTTGGACGTCTGTTTCACCCTTTTTATGGCTGGACAAATAAAAATTTCTCCGGTCATGTCCAGAAAATAGAAAGCTTTCCGGATCCTTGACTTAGATAATTGTTTTCTGTAAACACAACTTTTATAACAACTAATACTTATCAAAGGAGAGAAGGCAACATATAAACAATTAAAACTTACAGTCCTTTAATATGTTTATTTCTTAGTTTAGTTTTCTTGTTTGCAATATTTTTACTACATTTTCTTGAACAAGATATCTTCAATAGTCAAACAAAATGTTTTTTTTTCTGTTTTTATCATCAAATTAATTGAATAAAGATGACTTCACGAAGTTAGCACAAAGAGACCATGACATAACATAATCATTCCAGTTCAGAGGTGAAAAGAAATATAAAATTTTCATTGATCAGTCATGATACCTCAATAAGCCAAAGTTTTTAGTGCTTTGCCGAGAAGTTGAAATGTATGCTTAATAATAGTAGTAAAAACATCCCAATAACAAAATAAATAAAAATATTGGCAGTATAGTATACATAAAAAGAGCATCAGAAACAGAAATAAGTATTGAAATTTTAAACAAGAGGCTCAGTGGGCTGAGCCTGTATCACTCACCTGGACTAGATTGATTGCTGGAAACTTTGTAAATGTTCTTCTATAAATGCTTCATTCCAACTATAAGTTCATTGGTCAAACGGTTTCAGAGGAGAAGTTTTAAATTTCGACCAATCAGAACATATAAAGGTTTCTTCTGGTGGCCATTTTGTTTCAGGGACTATAAAGATTTATGCAAAGTTTGTAAAGGACCTTCCACAGATACTCCATACCAAAAAAAACCAGTTCATTTGGCTTTACGGTTTCAGAGGAGAAGAAGTTTTAAATTTCGACCAATCAGAACATGTAAATGCTCATGGCAGCCATTTTGTTTCATGGACCGGGAAGATTTATGAAAAGTTTGTAAAGGACTTTCCATAGATGTTCCATATAAAAAATCACTTCATTTGGCTTGACGGTTTCAAAGGAGACGAAGTTTTACATTTCGACCAATCAGAACATGTAAATGCTCATGGTGGCCATTTCGTTTCACGGACCGGGATGATCTATGAAATTTTGTTAAGGACCTTCCATAGATGTTCCATATAAAATATCAATTTATTTGGCTTTACGGTTTCAGAGGAGAAGAAGTTTTACATTTCGACCAATCAGAACATGTAAATGCTCATAATGGCCATATTGTTACACGGACCGGGATGAGTTATGCAAACTTTTTAAAGGACCTTCCATAGATGCTCTATACCAAAAATTAGTTCATTTGGCTTTACGGTTTCAGAGAAGAAGTTTTAAATTTCGACCAATCAGAAAATGTAAATGATCATAGTGGCCATTTTGTTTCATGGACCCGAATGATTTATGCAAACTTTGTAAAGGACCATCCATAGAAGCTACAGTCGAAGTTTCAGTTTAATAGGTCCAGGGGCTTCAGAGGAAAAGATGAAAATGTAAAAGTTTACAGACTGATGGACAGACAATGGACGCCAAGTGATTACAAAAGCTCATATGGCCTTTGGCCAGGTGAGCTTAAAATACAGGGAGTCCAAAGACAAATGTTGTCAAGATGAACAAAACTCAAAGAAATTATTAAACATGCTTTGATACAATGTACTTTCAAATTATGCAATGTGTATAAATGTTTATATGATCCTTTCTTACCCTCCTTTTATTGAAGACAAGTACGTCATGGTTATTAGTAGCTGTATACAGAGACTCACTAGACTGAGGTCCATACTCTTGACGTGTTTTCTGTCAATATAAATATATCCTAAATTAATCCAAATTATCTTTGAGCTTTGTACCATCAGACCATTCATATTCCAAGCTATTTTCTTCAGCGAGACTTCTTTACCCCCTTAACACACAAATTTTATGTCAGTATTTAGTGCAATTTAAACCTTCAAGAATTTCTTTTGCAATTTATCTAAAAATATGTCTAGCTCCCTGTGTGTCCCTTTTACTTATGAAACTGGTTTCTTGATAAAACTAGAGGCTCCCAGGAGCCTGGATCGCTCACCCGGATTTACTTTGTCCATTTTCAGCACAACTTAAACACAGTTCAGTCTCGATTGGAAAAGTGACTTCAGAGAAAACCTTCAAAGAATTTTACACAATTAAACTAAGTTCGGTTGTGGCAGCCATCTTAGCTGACAATATGGATCCAAGAAAACAATTCTGAAAGAGAACCATTACTACCAAGTCTGGTTCCAATTGGCCAAATGGTTTCAGGCAAGAAGTTTTTTAGATGAATTTTTCCATAGGGTACTATGTTAAACTAAGTTTGGCTGTGACAGCCATCTCGGTTGACAGTTTGGGATATCCGACACAATTCTGAAAGAGGATCATCAAAGGATCATTGTTGCCAAGTCTGGTTCTAATTGGCCAGAGGGTTTCAGATAAGATGATTTTTAAATGAATTTTCCTATAGGGTGCTATGTTAAACTAAGTTTGGCGGCAGCACTGCACAAAAATCACAAAAAGGACAATCTGAGCACCATTGCTGCCAAGTCTACTTCCAATTGGCAAGTGGTTTCAGACAAGACGATTTTAAAAATTTCCATAGGGTCCTATGTACAAAGAGAATGTACTATTATGAAATAGCACTTAACTCATTACATGTACATGAAATGTTAAGGAAGATAATTATGTTACAGAAACTACTACAATATCCCAAAGCAGTGTATGAAAGCAATGATAAATATCACATACCTCAATTGTATCGGAGTACTATAAATACAAAATATAAGTTTACTAAATATAAAATAAATACAAAATACAAATTTAAATATAATTTCCAGTTTGAAATGGCTAGAATACTGCTTTCATATTAATTGAAAATTTTACTTTCCTTACATCTCATTACTACAGAATAGGTCTGTGAGACATTCCCCTCCTCACAAACACATAATATATGTTATTCAATATTATATCCTGCTTACATGTACACGAGTTAAACGCAAAACTCATATAATAAATATAGGTCAAAATAACTCAAATGCTGCTGAACTTTGTTCACAGTTATTACAAGATTGTATAATTGGTATAAAATCATTGATGTATATCAATGAGCTTATGGGAGATAAACCTATATGCTTAATCTTAACCAATTCACTTAAGGACAGATAAGGATAAATCTGTATGCCCCTTACAAATTGTTGGACAAGGGCATAATAAGAACCCAAACACAAAGAACAAGACAAAACAATATATATTGAGTTGTAACACTGTATTAAATTCCTGACCACTTAAGGTAATACGATAGAGAAAGGTTCCTCTACTCATTATTTGCTGAAATTTTACCATATGGTCAATTTTTATGTATAATTTTCATATATGCCCAGAAAAACATACCATAATGACTTAATTTTTTAAGATATTTGACTCTGATTTTGGTATATTAAAGACAAAAACCTTTAATTTTTTATTTTTCGAGATTTTCACAAAAAACTGACAAATTTTTAACAAAAAAATGATAACTTCACCATGGCTTTTGTAAAATACTCCAAAATTCCTAGACTCTGTTCTCCGATAAATAATTGGTGCCAAAGATCGATAAACTAATTATGAAATTATTTGGATTTTTTGGCAAATTTTGACTAAATAAGGATATTGATGATCCTTGGGTATAACTTTAAAAGCATGTAGAAAAATCCTTTACAAATTTTTTTGTTAAATTTTAGTATAATTATCTTGAAGTAATCGTCTTAATTATTTGTAAAGTAAAAAAGTGGGGGTCCATGAGCTTATTAAAGAGATATTAAGAAAAACCTTAGATTTTCGGGTGTTTTAACGGTTTTCTTGCACCATACTATACAACATGTAGCTATGATGTCATAATCTGTATCTCTTGGCAAAGTCATTACCACCCCTTGTAATGTATCGTATTTCCTTAAGTCATATGAAAAAAGGATAGTAGTAAATCACCTCTGAAATTAATGGTTCACTCTCAATACTCTCTACAGGAGTTATATCATTCTTTATCATAGCAAACACAGCAGCACTGTAACAGAAGATAATTACAATATAGAAATTATAGAGATATATTATATCACTTTTACTGACTTGTCTTTATGATATCTTTATATATTTATTTTGAGTTCAAAGGCCATTATTATGTCACTATCCACAATAAAGATCCAACTGTGACTTTTAGATAAACAACAGCAATAAAATCAATGTGCCTTCAATAAAAAATTTGTGAATCTATGCCAAGAATTCTCCCATGACATCGTTATTACCTAATTCTATAAACAATGATGTCATATATTTCTGCTAAAATTTACAATTTTGATCAATGGTAGCCATGATCTTAACTTTCAGTCAGATTTTAAAGAAATATTTTGTATCAACCAAATATGGTTCATATACAACATGCACAGCGGTGACACTGTTTTTCAAAAAGAAAATTCTTAACAAAGAGTAGCCATTGTAAATTTCTCCCAGATTAGTTTCAAATATTCTCAGTGTATTTAAAAGAGAAATGTGACAACACTGAAAGTATATGATATATGCAAAATTATAGATTTGGATCAAATGCACCTTTTCAAAGCCAGATGATCTAAAGAAATTTAAATAATATACCTAATAACACACATCGCTACACCAACATAATTCATAGCTTCTTTGTTAGGTATAGATTTATTCAGACCAAATAATCCAAACCTGGAAAAACAAAATAATTGTACATATGCTATTTATGTAAGATGATTATTATAATATACAGCTAATATTTAGTCATACAATGTACGTAGTAGATATTAACATTCAATATCTTAGAAATTATGAGTTTCACTCAACAGTATGTTACGCACTGCCACCAATCGCTCTAAGTCACAGCCAAATGCTGTGTAAGAAAAAAGTTTAGAGGAATTTCCGGTTGTGACTTGGAGCAAACCATTTATGTGACCTTTTGCAGGTAGGTCGTACATATATGGTCCCGTATGAGGTTTTTAAAGAGAATATGAAAATTCTAAGAATGTCATCATACCCTTTAATAATTTCCCTGTCACATATTAACAGCGTTTTTACATCTGTAATATTATGTTGGTGCTACAACTTTTGGCAGACAGAAGTTGAGGTGTTTCATGCTGCAGACAATTTCAATTCATGTTTTCCGGAGCGAAATGGTTGTTTCTGGACATTTTTTTTTTATTCAAAAGGATTCTATTTGACAACCAAACATTCAAGTCACCTTTAATTAACCAAAGTCTTTGAATTGTCAACAAATACGGACATTTAGTACAATGCTGTGACTGGGAGAGACCTGTGTGACTTGGAGGAACTAGATATGATTTGGAGGAATCAATTATTAGTAAATTCAGTGGAGTATTATATAATCATGATATAAAAGTTGTCTTTCCGATTTTAAATGTAATTTCCCCCCTAGACTCGACCTTGAAAGTGGAAGGAGCATATAGTTTTACCCTTGATCTTCCGTCCCTCCCATTTCTTAGCAACTATTTGTGGTACATCAATGATAATTAACACCTGCAATGTTCTTTTATAGTACAAGAGGTTTCAACTTGCACATGTAGTTCTCTTTTTGGATTGTGTGTAATGGTAAAATGTCTGTCATGTAAAATCTGCCACAGCGAATTGCTGCCATACTAGAAAATTAAATTGTGGATTATAATCTCGCAATTATGACTTCTAAACAGTTCAGAGTAAGAAAAGTCATAATTATAAATATAATAAAATGTATCACAAAATACCGAAATAAATTTGATGCACTGTATGGCCATTTAGTTGACTGATAACTCATCAGCAGTGCAAATCACCAGTTTGGTTTCACATCAGGCAGCGATCATTTCTGTTCTCGGTAGGTAAAAAACATAATGAAATTTTTAAAAAAGACAACTGTACGATTATTTCGGCCAAGGAAAATGAATTGTTAGTTTCCTCTATTTAATCAATTTAATTAGACACGGCAGGCAGGTTTTTTGGGGGTTTTTTTATTTGATATTGTTAAATGAATCGAATTGTTATTTCATGTATGATATGCTTGATGATGGCCCACTATTGGATTTACAATCCATCAAAATTCAGTATGGACAAAGATCTGAACCTGCGCAACAAAACTCATTTGAAAAAGACATAAACATTGTGCATCACAATTTAAAAACCAATCACTGACCTGCGCAAACTCTCTCCACGACGTCATATACGACGGACCAATCACTTCGGAAGAGTAATACATAATGCCCCATCTGATGTGCGCAAATGAAGGAAATTCCGATTCAAAGTATAAATAAATAAAATCAAGTTTTACTATTTCTTTTAATCAAGTAAGAAGTTCAGCATACAAATTCAATCAATCAAATGATCAATACTTACAAATCGCGATATAAAAATAAAAACAGATTATTATAGTGCCAAAAAATGCTGCAAAGCACGTTTTGGTGGTATATTCAAATGTGGTGGTGGTCATCAGTTCGTTTTTGCACGAGATTTTCTGTTTGTTGTGGAGAGCAATAACAATTACCATAAAAGGCTTGTTGTGTACCCGCGCTTTTACCATCCACGCTTTTGTCAAGATGTGGTAACTCACCTGTAAAATGTTTTACTACGTACGAGAAGAAAATAGTAAACAGCACGTGCTATAAGTTACGACAAACAAATCATGTTAATCTAACCACAAGTTTTAAACATACGACGTAATGCGTGCTCAATTTAAACGTGTTTTGTGCACATTATATTTAGACATGTTTGAAATTTAAATACATGTATATTATGAAAAAATGATAGATAGACTTATGTTTATGCATTAAAAGTTAGAAGTTGAAAGAAAGGTTCAGGAAAAAAAATTTGTGGAATACATTAAAAAAAACATGTATATTGTAATTTGGCTGAATATAAAATTTTATTCACATAGTTTGTAGAAAGATTAGGAATAATACCCGAAATAAGTTTTGGAAATGGTAAGAATTTTTTTAAATAATCAAAATATCAAATATTTCTCTTGATCATGTTGATTACCCTCGGTGCTACTATCAATTCACTGATGACATAAATTTTTATATCTTTGCACCCTACTACGATGCGAATTCTTTCTTTATGTTACAATTATATTTTGATAAAGCATCTAATATCAACCATTTATTTTGTTTACTTTCGTACACGTTTCATTGTTTACTACTTCTAAATCCATTCATTGAACTGGGAGGTGTGTATGTTAAACATGATTTGATTGGATGTTCGTACAAGTTCAGCGTGGCGTGGTCAATTGCTGTCTCTCGCGTGTGAGTGGTTGTTTCATCGTGACATATGCAATTTCCAAGGTAGTGTTTGCGCAGGTCAGTTTACTCGCCCAAGCATTGTCCATACTGAATTTTGACGGCTTGTAATAAAATATTCTATTCTACTGTATTCTTTTCTATGAAGTTAATACCTTACCTCAAAGAAAAGATTGTTGTGACGGAAGTTTCGGACGGACGTTACAGATGGACGCAATGACAAACGAACAAAGTGATTCCAGTATACCACCACTCTTGCGACTAGGATATAATACAAACATTAATGCACTGCTAAATTTTCTAAATATTGATTCCTCCAAATCACATCTAGTTCCTCCAAGTCACAACAGGTCTCTCCTAGTCACAGCATTGCACTAATTGTCCGTATTTGTTAGCAATTCAGACTTTGGTTAATTAAAGGTGACTTGAATGTTTGGTCGTCAAATAGAATCCTTTCGAATAAAAAAATATATCCAGAAACAACCATTTCGCTCTGGAAAACACGATTTGAAATTCCATCTGCAGCATGAAACACCTCAACTTCTGTCTGCCAAAAGTTGTAGCGCCAACATGATATTACAGATGTAAAAACGCTGTTAATATGTGACAGGGAAATTATTAAAGGGTATGATGACATTCTTAGAATTTTCATATTCTCTTTAAAAACCTCATACGGGACCATATATGTACGACCTACCTGCAAAAGGTCACATAAATGGTTTGCTCCAAGTCACAACCAGAAATTCCTCTAAGTTTTTTTCTTTCACAGCATTTAGCTGTGACTTAGAGCGATTGGTGGCCGTGTTGCTCAAGAACAGGCCTAGCCTAGTAAAATGAGTTTGACTGTTGGGGATTAAAGATGAGGTCAAGGGATATGTCTGTGATTGTTTAACAAATTGTCATCAAAAGCAACCTTTATATACAAAGGTAAAGCAAAAATGAATAATTCTAAGGGAATCACTAATAAAAAGAACTAATGTCACTTTGCTTTATGCTGAACATAAAAATTCATCCTGAGCTCATAAATGTGATATTGTCATTTCCAAAGTTTTGTCATAAAAGAAAAGGTTACTGCATGATGCAAAAGTGTTTTCCTTAAAAACTTTTTGAAGTATAGGGTGATGACTGAAAGGACGGTGGTCATGAATTCTCAAGGATGGGGATAAAAACATGTGTATAGTATTATAAGGAATTTAAAAATTTCAGGCAACGGGTACTATGCCACCATGCATAAACCTTCTAGGTAAATCCCTGTACAATATTACCACTGGTAGAAAATAGTTCTTGCATTATTCTACTAAGGTCAATTTAAATTAAATTAGGGTGTTATCATAGTCCAGGTATGAGTGACATATTACCCACTCAAACCAGGGAAAATTTAGAATATAACCTCAAAAATCCCTAATACAAATTCTTTTTCCTCAAAATTACATGAAAATATTATTTTCAATTTTAATTTATATATCATTAATGAACATCAAATTGGATTATTTCCCTTTTTAATTAATAAAAAAAATGGTGGCTTGGTTTTATTTTCATTACACGAGTTGCGATTTCAACATGGAAATATTATCAGGCAATTGATTAAATTTATAGGCAACTCAATCTTTGCTTTTAAGACAAGATCAGTTTGCATGGCGACTCAAATTTTGCTTTTGACGAGAGGTAAGTCAAAGACAAACACTATAAGGATACTTCTTGTATGAATCTCTTTTCAGCATGAGCGCTGTGGTTTGTATTATGGTCTGTGTTTCGGCTGACTTCTATAGTAAAGTCAAGAAATACCAAAGGGATATTAGAAGGAGAGAAAAATTGCAACAACTGACAAACTCCGGAGAACAACAAAGACAAGACCAAAACAATACATGCACTACAATTAAAAACTAAAAATATATGAACAACATGGACCCCACCAAAAAACCAGGGGTATACTCAGGTGCTCCAAAGAGTAAGCAGTCTCTGTTTCCTGCAGGACACCTGCCATGCTGTCCATGTCAAATCTGGTATGAGGAAGGGATAATATCAATGGAACAGGTCCATTTTCATTTGCGAAACAGTTTTTTCATACCTGTCAACCAAGTCATGATGACACCCATAAATATTTAATAAGGATGACTTCAGCTTAGGAGCAACATACCCCTGTCTGAGCAATTTTCTGTCAGGAGCCGCCCTCTGTCCAGGAAGTCAATGAATATGTCACAAGCTCTGGAATAACGTATGAGTTTGTGAAATATATACTCCATATAGATTATTTATTTATTCTGTTGACATTTAAGTACTTTTAAAGACACTGACATTCTGCCACATTAAAGCACAGCAATAGCACAAAAGTACACATCTTTTTTACATGTGGACATACATGTATTAACCTAATTTACATGCTGCTTTTTGGTTGTGAAAATGCGTCAAACATATATACATGTAATTTCGACATTTGGACACATTACTCCAGTTTCTATGCTTTTTTTTTTCTGTTTTGCCCTTTTAAAAACCATCAGAGTTGTGTGTAAACATTATTTTATTTCAAGAAAAACAAAGATACATGAAACATACAATACATAAAGACATAAGTTATAAGACTTCAAAGGGATTCAGAAGCAGACAGAAACTTATATAAATCCGTCTCTCTATGTGATACATTAGCAGTTATAATAAACACCAATAGTATGCATTTATTTGCAACATATTGAATGACCCAATATTACATGTAAAAATGTACTGTTTAAGGCATGAAGCATAAAAATCACAAAAAATAGATTTACAGAATAATCAACATACCTTCCAGTAGACCACCCACTAAGCAGATTAATCATGCTCCATATACACAGTCCTAGACCCAAGCCTACTGATTTTACTATAGGTACTACACAGATGTTTCCTACATAAATAACATATAGGAAATTAATTCTCACCACAAACATAACTGAGATACAAATGTACTAATATGAGTAATATGTGAAATAGGTTTAATGTGTAATAGTATCCTAATTCAATCTTTTGTCAAACATGAGGTTGCACATGTTATCGTGCAAAGTATACCCCCACTCTTTTTGAATTTTGAAAACTGGGAAAACAGACTTGAAAAGTTTGACAAAAAATTTCATGTAAACATAAGGTATTGTAGAATTTGTAAGTACCGGCAAACAGAAAGTGGTTCCTTGACAGACCTGAAAATACGAGAGACGATACAACTTATGGTCATAAAGATACAGGCCAAATATTAAAACATTCCGTTGCAAAGAAGCCGAGATAATTGTGATGAAAAATTTCAGTTTGAACGAACAGACAGACTCTATAGGGGTATAAAAATAATGAAAGGTAGACTTAAAATATTTCCAGGCACTTCCCTTTAAGCAGTGGTTCAATTTTTAAAATCTTTTTTAATTTAGATTTGCAAGAATAAAATGAAATTTTTGATTATAAATTTTCTTCTACAACGTTTTGTTTAACAAATTCAGGACCAACAGAATGTTACTGTGGCTTTTCTGGTATATATTTTTATATTCCTTATAATTGTATGACTGACAAACTTTTCTTTGACAATGTGTTGGTACTCACCTGAAATTTATGTTGTACAGATTCTTTTAAAAATAAAACTGTCCCTTCATATCAATAGTAAGCATGGCATTAACCAAAATTTTGAACAATTAAAATATACATATCACAATTCCACATACCTACTTCCCATATCACACCACCTATCATTGCAATGGGAAAGAATGGAGGTTGATCTCTAATCAACTGTACTATAATTCCCACTACCATCACAGAACTACATACTATCCATTGGAAAAACATGCCTGTCAAGATAAAACAGCTTTTCATCGGAGAAATGGGTAAATTACCAGTATATTTTTTCTCTCTCTCTCTCAGTAAAACTTGATGAATGTCAGTTCAATTTTTTGTTTCACTTAAATTTAAACCTCACTCAGCCTGACAACACAACTTTTCCCACCTGAAATTAATGGTGTTAAAATGCTAGACAGATAAGAACATCCTCAACTAACCATTTAGGAGAACCTGTAGTCAGTTTCAGAGATCATAGTAGAAATTTTCTAGCTTTGTTGTTTTTACTCTCCATTTGGCAATATTAGTTCCCTGTCACATATATAATTTATATTATTATTCCTTACAGTATAATTAATTAAATCTACTGGCTAATTAATGATCTCATGACATAGAATAATTCAGATATTTCATTATAATTGGTGGTGCCGGGGAATAATTCATCTGTCCGATGAATAACCTTATTATTCCCCGCAGGTGAATAACCCATCACTTATACCAATTAAAGCCCAATGAGAAAGAAATCTCATCAAATCGATATGTTACAGAAAAATATTTCTTCAGTATAATAAAACAGTTACGGCCCTATGAGTCAGGAGATATCCAAAATGGTCAACCCTGCTGAAGGGTTATTCCCCTCTGGCTGACCATTTTGGATATCTCCCTCCCCCTAGGGCCGTAATTGTATATTGTCCCTGGATGTTGATCTTATGTAGTTCACCCTTAATCATATTGCTACAGTATAACTCCTCAGGTATCTGGACCATAATTGACAAAGTGATTATTCTAAGTTCCAGACTATCCAAACAATTTAATGGCAATGGATAAAGTAATTGTTGGCAAACTATGGAAAAACTGTATGCTTAATTTATTTTCAAAGAGGCTTTATGAAAACTTAGAAACATGTTTCAATTTCTGACAAATATATCTACAAATTTCTTATTGTAAACTTTCAATTTATTTTCCATCAAAAAGAGATAAAATTTACAGCTTAGATCCATTGTGGCATGGATACTTTATTCGATCTTTATTTATAATAATTAATTACCATCTCCAGTTTCATACTTCTTCACAGGAACAAAATTGCTGCCATAAAATAGAATAGCGATTCCAGCTGCTATAAATCCCATGACTTCAGATACCTCGCCCGTTGGAGTCTCAGCAGTAGTGTGTAGGTCAGAGGTCGTTGTTAGTAGCTCTGTTGTCTCTATTGTAGAACCTGGCCATCTTGTCACATTCATTGCTGTTGTTACATCAGGTAAAATTGTCAGATTTGGAAACATCTCAGTGGTCATATTTGCGATTTCCATGCTGAGCAACAATCTGGTTCCTATTCAAAAATAAAGAATAAAATCACATGTACTGCACAATTCAATATTTATACATGTATTCCAATAACTAGTGGTAGCAGGAAAATACATATTACCATGCATGTTATAAATAACAATTCATCAAACTTGCTGTATTATATAAGATGTTTGTAGTTGTGAATTATAATCAATATTTTACCATAGGTTCTTTAAAAATGCAAAACTTTAACCAAAGTCACTCAAGCATAAAGAGTAGGTCATGGTAACTCAAATCTGTTGATTTTTGTTGTACTATATATAAGATGAATGAATAGGTATAATATCACTGATATGTCTCAATAGGTTTCTGAGAAATGGAACTAAATGCAAAAACTTAAACGAGTCCCTTAAGAATGAAATGTAGGTCATAACGATCCAAATGTTGGAGAAATCCATTTATGTAATGTACGTGGTTTATAGTTGTGAAGTATAACTGATATAACATGGACATGAATTTAAATGCAAAAGATTGTAAGAGTCACCAATGTGTTTAATGTAGGACAAAGTTACCCAAAGGACTGTTGTGATATACATGTATATGTAGACATATCATTGATGTATCTCAATGGGTTTCTGAGATGCAAAAACTTAACCAAGCTGGATGGATGTACATATTTATGTTTGGATGTACAATGGTAACTCTATATTTCCCTTCCACATTAATGGACAGGGAATAAATATGCAATATGTGAAACAGTTTTAAGTGTATAAAACTAATTTCTTATTTTCTAAAGAATTTCAGTATTTCTAAACCAAAAGATATCATAATATGCAGTGATTTGGAAAAGCACTAGGGTACAATGGCCCACTGAAACTTTGCCATTCACAATCACTTATTTAAAATCGACTTCCAGTTAATTTTCTAACCAAAACAATTATGACAAGCAGAGAGATTTTCAAGAAAATAACTCTTCGGATGCAGCTGGTTAAATTTCCATACATTCCAGTAACCCACAAGTCTGAACAATAACACATCAAGAATGCTTTTACATGCCTTAGTGAGAACTATGGTTATCATGTTTGACCCCCCCAAAAAAACAAAAGATTGTGGGTCTGTAAGACACAGATATCATTGATATATTTCAATAGGTTTCTGAGAAATGGACATACTAGTAAACACAAAAACGTAACCTAGTCACTCATGCACGGAGTGTCGGTTATATCGACCCAAACGTTGGAGAAATACATTATATAATGTAAGAGGATTATATAAAGAATAAAATCACATGTACTGCACAGGGATGCAGCCTCTGCCAGACATTTTTTTGATAGACATGTAAATGTATTGTCATTTTACATTCGTTTTTAGCAATCTTAACATACAACCTTATCTAATAAATAATAAATAATGTTATATATGATTTATCAATGTTTTGGGGAGGTTCTGTAATAAATGTCAAGTGCATCTACTGCCTTAATGTTCTGTGCGTTGTTGTCTGTATATTTATGTTAGAAGTCCGTGTTTGCTACATATGAACAGATCAATATGAAAATGTGACTCAAACACGACAAAGCAGATAAGAAAATATAATAAATTCAAGTACAATGTAAAAATACTTTAAAATTGGACTATGAAAGCCTTTAGACATTTTTATTACTTATTTTCACATTTAACCGGATATAAAACCAAGCTAGAAGACTTCACAAAGACTTGTGCATGCTGAATGATTATTAACTGAACTACACATGCAAAAAATGGCAAAACTGTGGAAATCTTTAATTTTTGCAGTCACTTATGCATTAAATGTAGGTCAAAGTGACCCAAATGTTGTTGATCAGTGTACTGTGTTATAAGTAGACTGAAGTGGCATAAAATATCATTGAAATATCTACACGAGGACCCGACCACAAAAATTTATAAAATCCTGAACGACAAATTTTTCGCACTAATCTCATTTTCCTATGCCTTATTCTTGTTTTGAGTCTTAGGAGGGTTTCCTATCTTAATAATTAAACACTGGTTCTACCTTCATGCTGATACTGCACTGCCATACCATAAATTTACTTCAAATCTACCATTGTGCAATAGAATAATTGATCATTGGAAAAATTTGGAGACACTCATACTATTCCATTTAGAAATTATGTTGAACGGATATCTTTAACCAGAAATTCAACTAATGGATAAGCTGAATGGTTGAATAGAGACAATCACAATCCATGAATAACCAGAACTGTGAGTGACCTAACTGAGTGATACCCTCACTTGCAATACTAGGAGTTGTGCTTACAAGCTTTAAACATGAAAATTGGATTATCTCCCTTTGCAAGCATCTGGTGATAATTATCTTGCTTCATGCACATCTACATAATGATGCCCAACCTTCAAATAAAGTCTCATCAAAATCCACTGAACGGTTTAGGAGGAGTTGCGCTCACAATGTACGTGGACAGACAGATGGAGGATTCCTATACACACCAAAAAATAAAATGTGTTTGCAGGGGGTATAATAAATGGTCCATTCTGACCATTTCCACTTAGTTATTAGTTCACTAAAATAACTTGTGTAACTGTTAAGACATCTGACAAGTAATTAAGTTCAATAATTTGTTCTAAAACACGTAAAACAAAAGGCCAACAACAGATAAACTATCATACAACATCATATTCTACCGTCACTTTTTACGTATGAATCATCAGAGATACAATTCTTTCAACCACGGTATATTGTTTCAAGTAACAGGTTAAGGTATTATGTATACAAATGTAGCTGTGACCAGACCATAAAATTCTTGTACAAAAAATGGCAGGAAAATATACGAAAGTATGATAAAATCTTCAATCAATACAATTTGGAAAAATAACTTGCATGCCATAAAAAGGCAGACTTACGGATGCTCTGCCGAAATTAGTACATTTATTCACTGCACTACCAAATGTAGGTGAAGAAAGGTTAAATAAGTTAAACAGACTTTTCTATAATTTTATATGGGATGGGAAAATGAAAAAAATAAGAATACTCTCACTGGAGATTATATAGAAGGTGGTTTGAAAATGATACACATATTTTCCTTAATTTCATATCTTAAATTAAGTTGGATTAAAAGATATTTGTCAAATTCAGAAGGGTGTTGGCAGTCAATTTTTTTGTCTTTATTGAAAGCATTTGGTGGTGCAAGGTCTTTTTCATTACAGAAAGATAAAATTAAGGAAATTTCTGATACTATTGGTAATCTGTTCTGGAAAGATGTTTTTTACAGTTTGTACCTTGTGAAGCAATTAACAAAAATTAATCTGAAAGAATGTTTTTCTCTTGATATATACTAAACTTTGTGGAATTGACAGATTTCCCTTATTATATGAGATGGGAATCTAGTGATGTTAAGTATTTATACAATATATTTGATTTTGTACAAAAACATTTTTTTCTTTGGAGCTTATTAGAAATAAAATAAATACAAATAACTTTTTATGTTATTATACTGTAATATCAAATATACCAAGTGATGTAAAACAATGTTTTATTTAAGAGAAAATACAGAAAATATGAATGTAGAAAATTTTAGTGTAGAAAATGTATTTCTAGAGAAACTGATTGTTGGTAAAAATGTTAAAAGTATTATCAAACAATATGTATACTTCCCAATGTTAAAATTTTTAAAATGGGAAGATTAATTACAGTGTGATATTCCAGACTGGTCTAAATATTTTTATACTCTGAGATGTTGTAAAAATACTTATCTGTTTAACTTTCAATACAAATTCCTTCATAGAGTAATTCCAACAAATACCATATTAAAATTCAAAAGCATGTTCATTTTGTAACGCTGAAGACAAACATTGGAATATTTATTTTTTGATTGTCCTATCACACAGAGTTTATTAATAGTTTTCTTTATCTGCCTCAAAGAATATTATACTGATGTAGAATTAACAAAACAACATGTTTTACTTGGTTATTTGGACCTAAGTTTATTTTTTAATCTGATGATTATTATTGCCAAAATTTAAATACGTAAATGTAAACCTAATGATAGGCATCCAAACTTATTAGAACTTAAGATTAAAATCAAAAATTATTACTTGTTAGAATTGTAAGTAGCTAAGAAAAACAACAGAGTAGAGATATCTGAAAAATACTGGGCCCCTATACACTATGTATTTCCAGATTCTGATCTTTTATAATAAAGTTTTGAGATACCATATTAAGTAAGTCATTTTACTGTTCTTCTTAATCAAAGCACAAATGTAGAGATAAGGTAAAGTGTAAAACTAGTTTTTTTTTTAAATTGTATGTATGGTTGAATGTGTGGTTTTTTATTTGTCAACTCAAAATATTGTATATTAATATTTTAAATTTGCAATTTAGGAAATTAAATGTAAAATAGTCATGTAAAAATATGATAACTTGTATAAAACCCAGTAACACGTTAGTCAGGAGCACACCTGGGCATGGGAATTCATGTGTGTTATGGGACTACTGATACTGACCACGAACTTGTTTAAATTTTCAACTGGCCACTGTGACGTAGCATAAAATCGTATTAATATATTAGGGATTGACTTGACCTATCTTTGAGACACACTTCCTGGATAGTTATGTATAAACATCGAAATTAAAGGCTAATTTAGAGTCGCACTGTTCAAGAATTATATCATTACATCTATTTAAAAAGATGGGGATCAAAAGTCCCCAGGTCATGCAAAATTCTACAACTGAGACTGGTTCAGGGACATCAACAAATCTTGAACCTGGCCCTGATAATGGAGACTGCACTACTTTCAAATATTGTATCAATACACAAACAGTAAGCCACACGGACACATTTATAAGAAGTAAGCTGCCCTAAAATACACTGTAATACCGGCTTGTCAACAATCTTACACCCTGCGTCCGCTTGATAAGCAAGCTAATCTTCACTGCAGCAGTGCTGCAGAAAAAAAATAAATATCAATGATTTAAGAATGTCAGCAACTGAGAAGTAGTTAAAAATCTTTTTACCATGAGGGAGGCCTGGTTACTCTGTTATACATTGATACATGTATGCAGTATGCAGATCTATGTACAACAGGCCAAGTGGCACTGTGCTGGTGATTGTGTTCCATGCAAATTATGATGCATGCATGTCAGGAATCATGATAAGGGTGGCTCTGAACTGAATTATAGAAAAACCGACTGGAACTTACTGGAGATCTTACGATTTGAAGGAAACTCAGAAATCTTGTAAATATTTAAACCTACAACAGAATTTTTCAAACGTCTTTCTTCACATTTCGTCAACACCCACGCCAATGACCCATTTGCAGACTTGTTCTGTTTGACAACCGTGGGTTTAACACTACATTACAGCATGAATTGTCTCCCAAAATTATATATACCCACCGCACCAACCGAAGATCGAATCAGGAACCTTCGATTCAGTATTCCAATGCTCTACCAACTTCCATTAAAGGAGGTATTTTGAGAGACAAATCATGTACTACCAGACAATCAGAAACTTACCAGATTCCAAACTGAACTGCTTGTTAAAAAACAATATCAATGATTTCAGAATGTCAGCAACTGAGAAGCAGTTAAAAATCTTTTTGCCAAGAGGTAGGCCTGGTTACTTCAACGTTATACATTGATATGTAGAATGCAGATCTATGTACAACTAGGCCAAGTGCAGGTGATTGTGTGTCATGCAAATATTATAATTTATATGATACATGTCATGAATCATGATAAGGGTGGCTCTGAACTGGAATTACAGAAATTGGAGATCTTACGATTTGAAGGAAACTCAGAATATTGTAAATATTTGAACCTACAACAAAAATTTTAAACGTCAAACTTCTTTGTTTACATTTCGTCATTTGATTCGGAACAATTAACACGAAGAATCCAACACGGACAAACACAATTTATTTCCGGAAAAGATAAAATGATATCGCATGTATATCTACATGTAGCGACTGGGCCGTTTCAGCTGTTAAAGTCATCAGCTTCAACTGAACTAGCTACAATAATGTAACATAGCTCCTGTGACAACTTTTGACTCGAGTTGGCCGAGTCAAAAGATGTCACATGAGCTACATAATGGTAGCTGCAATTGAACATGTAAACTAGTAAACTGGTTACCGGACCCGCTGATTGACGCCCCGCCATAGAGCGAAGCAACAGCAGGGGTCCAGTTTATGAAACTATCTTAAGTATTTTGGGTTTAGGGCAAAATAAAAAAGACAGAATCACTTTTAAATATACATGTTATACATGTTACAAATGTTATGGGTACGAAAAAAGTGCAGGAAAATCAGGATCAGGAAATATTTGGTTTAAATGAAAATAAAAATTTAGGCCGCAATAGCGACGGTCACCGTAAAATAAACCAAAGACCAAACTTTCGACGAAAAAATTAGCCAGGACCAAACATTTGATCATAGCCCCCGCCCCCCCCCCCCCCTAGCCCCACCATAAAAAGCAAATGGTTGCTCCCTAAGGGGAACACATGTACATTTGGTTAAGCTTTTGATGTTCACTGAAAATTCATATGATATCCATTACAATAAATTCATTAGTGAAACGAACTCTACCGGAATCATTAAGATCATCATGATAACCGCGTGTCTAAAGTCATGTGAAAGTGTCACTCATCATGCTCATGAAATAGCTTTTTACAAATGTAATCTATGGAAAGGTGAAAAACAAGGTCATATGTCATGTATGTGTGAATACGGAATAGAAGAATATTTATTATCCAATTAAGGACACAGCTGGGGACATTCAATTTATTACAACGATTATACAGGATTAACAAACAATTACAATTATAAGATAAATACAACATTTAGCATGTATAACTACATAAATGTAGAAAGTCACAAGATACGTATACCTGCTACAGCAAGAGCATTCAATTTGTCAGATCACTTGAGTTAATTAAAGAGAATAATAAATTATTTCTTTTATTTTAATATATTCAATGCAGCCAACCAGTTCCTGGATCTGGAACTGCAGAATACATATAATATGACACATAAAAATGTTATTTCATTATGCAGATCCATGGCAGATTTCATAGCAAAGTTAAATTGTTATAACCCTCGTGGGAGCAGTGTAGTTGACTATTTTATAGTTTCAGACGGACTCATGAGTAACATATCTTTCTCTAATGTTCACATATTTTTGGCAGATCCTTCTGATCATAGCCAGATCTCAATTATGTTATAAATTGACATGAAAGTTCCCAAGCTAGACACACTGGTTGAACACACTCAGACAACACCTCCGAGATATATTTGGAATGATGAATCTGCATTCAAATTTCAGACAGTTCTTATATCAAATAACATGCAAGAAAAAAATATACATTTTTTGTCGGAAAACTTAGACCCTCAGATTATGACAACCGAGCTGACCGATGTTATTTCTGAGATAATTCAGTGAAAAAAGTATGCTCTAGCATTAATTCCTCGAAGCCTGGGACCAAAAATAAAATACAGCCTGAATAAATGGCTTGATTTCTCTTTAATTAAAATGCGGTAACAATTAGATGATAAAGAAAAATTGTTAAAAAAATATAACTGGCAAAGACCCCATAGTACGAGGAAATTTCTTCAGCTTTTTAAAATCATACATGAAAACAAGGAAACATAAAACATAGAGAATTCCAAAAAGAATTCATTGAGAAACTAGATAATATGAGAGATAATAATCCATCCAATAATGGTCCCTATTGAAATCCCTTAGCAATGAATCCTCTCCAAAAGGGGAAACTAATCATATACCAAACACAGAATGGTTACAATATTTTAAAAAAAAACTCAATTCAAGCTCCCAAACAGTTTATAAAGAATTTATGGAATCCCCCAATATCTTAGAAAAAGATAAATTTTTCACAGAACTGGATTATAAAATAACTGAAAAAGAAATAAATGATGCAATAAAAATATTAAAAAATAATAAATCTAGCTGATTTGACTCTATCATAATCGAAATGCCCAAAAATAGTCAAATGTACTTAATAAAATGTTTTGAAAAAACTCTTTAACAAAGTATTAACTACTGGGAAATTCACTGAAAAATGGGCCAAAGGATTGATGCTAAATGTTGCCAAGTATTTTTGAATGAAACTATTTGAAATTGTTTAATGTATGCAGATGACTTCAGTATGGTCTCTCAAACTCCTTCTGGTTTTCAAAGCTGTTTTATAGATAATTTATCCAATTACTGTAAGGAATGGAGACTTGAAATTAATATAAAAAAACTAAGGTAATAGTATTTAACAACACAGTAGAATATCAAATGAAAAATTTACCTTTAACAGCCAACCTACAGACAGTGAGAAAAAAATACAATTATCTTGGCATTATATTTACTGCCTCTGGTAAATTTACAGAAGAAAACAAAAATAACTAGAAATACTGTGAGCAAAGCTCACTAATTGATACCCCCGCTCCCCCTATCACAAGGAATGGCAAAGTCAATGTTTTGCTATGGAAAACATAAAAAGTTGGTCAGATCAAAATCCAAAATAGGAGGTGCACTATGGCATCATGTGATATAGATTCTCTGAAAGTCTCATGGAATTCCCTTTAGTGGTTTAGGAGGAGTTGCGGATGGCATATTAGTACCCCCTATCACAATGAATGGCAAAGTCCATGTGTTGGTATGGAAAACCCCAAATGTTGGTCAGATCAAAATCTAAAATAGGAGGTGCACTACAGCATCATCTGAAAGTTTCATCAAATTCCATTCAGTGGTTTAGGAGGAGTTGCGGATGGCATCATGGTACCCCTATCACAATGAATGTCGAAGTCCATGTTTTGGTATGGGTAACCCCAAATATTCATCAGATCAAAATCTAAAATAGGAGGTACACTATGGCATCATGTAATAACGATCCTCTGAAAGTTTCATCAAATTCCATTCAGTGGTTTAGGAGGAGTTGCGGATGGCATCATGGTACCCCTATCACAATGAATGTCAAAGTCCATGTTTTGGTATGGGTAACCCCAAATATTCATCAGATCAAAATCTAAAATAGGAGGTGCACTATGGCATCATGTAATAAAGATCCTCTGAAAGTTTCATCAAATTCCATTCAGTGGTTTAGGAGGAGTTGCGGATGGCATCATGGTACCCCTACACAATGAATGTCAAAGTCCATGTTTTGGTATGGGTAACCCCAAATATTCATCAGATCAAAATCTAAAATAGGAGGTGCACTATGGCATCATGTAATAAAGATCCTCTGAAAGTTTCATCAAATTCCATACAGTGGTTTAGGAGGAGTTGCGGATGGCATCATGGTACTCCCTATCACATTGAAAGTCAAAGTCCATGTTTTTCTATGGGAAACCCCAAAAATTGGTCCGATCAAATTCTAAAATAGGAGGTGCACAATGCCATCATGGGATGAAGATTCTCTGAAAGTTTCATCAAATTCCATTCAGTAGTTTAGGAGGAGTTGCGGATACAAAGGTCGGACGGACGGACGGACGGTACGACAGACGGTACGACGGACAGACGGACGGACGGACGGACACAACGAATACTATATATAATAAAGCTTCAAAAGCCTTCTTCAAAATAAAAAGATATTTTATAAATTCCAAACCCAATGTTAAAACCCTTTTACAGCTTTTCAATCGCACAATCAAATCAATTTTATTATATGGTTCAGAAATTTGGGGACACTTTTCTCAAAAACAAATTACAATCTAAAGGTGATTTATATTTTTCACAACTTTGTAAAGACTTTTAATTACTGAAAAAAAACATGTCAAATTTTGCAAATACATCTTGCAGGTACCAAGAAGGGCAACAAACATAGCGGTGATGGGAGAGCATGGGCGTTACCCATTGTTTCTTGAAGTTCTCCTAAACATGATCAAATTTTGGATAAGATTACCAGAACAAAGCGACTCAGTTATTAAAGAAGCATTTGAAGAATAAAAAAACATATCTAAAAAGTAATGATTGTTGGTTGTTTAAATCAATTCCTGAGTATTTAGAAATTAATTCCCAATGTCTGTTAAACCACAAAACTAGTTTAAAAAAATATATGATGAGGAAACGTAAGCCTGAATATGATAAAATTTTGGGGGACCAGTTGAACAATAACAAACCAAATATGGTTCATGGAAATAAATTAAGAACATATATCGACTTTTAAAAAAAAAAAACATAATTGTGCCTTGAAAATTTTTTAATGTTAGAAAATTGCAAGAAATTAAATGAGTTAACAAAATTTAGAATTAGTGCACATGATCTTGAAATAGAAAAGGCACGACATTGTAACATACCATCAGATAAAAGATTTTGTAAATTATGTAAAAATGACATTGTTGAAGACGAAATTCACTTTTTATCAATGTCCATCACCTGAAAATTGAAAGATTTGAAATTATTACAAATATATCCTCTAGATTCTTAAATTTTTAAAACTTGGACGACAAAGCCAAGTTTATTTGGTTAATGTCCAATTAGGACCATTTTGTTAACAAAATACTGGTAAATATGTAACACAATTTAATTCAAATCAGCTGGCAATATGTGACCCGTGGCTCTCCTGTCGCACGTTAATTGATACTTGTTTGGAAAATGTTATGATATAATACATAGTATATATATTTTTATGGCTGTGGTGTTCACTCAGTATATGATGGTAATAAGGCTCTGTCATGTCTGTATTTGTTGACCCCCCTTTTCACACCTACAAATATATCAATTTCATATATTTTTGTAATAAATATAAAATCAACACAAATCATTTGTAAACTTTACTTATAACTGTAATTGCTCTGCTCCGTATGGGCGTCATAATTGACAAATAAATATTTGTTTGTTGTTTATTTGTTTGTTATATTACTCAGCAAACATTTAACACAAATTATGGAAAAGAACACATAATAACAACAACAAAAACAAACAAACAAACGCCCCCTAAAACATGTCTTTACCGTCACAGAACTCGTTGATTTATAATTTAAAATTTGTTGAGCATTTATATGATATCTGGATTTAAGCTTAACTATCTAGGGACAATCATATGCGTTTCGGGTAGACTGAATATAGAGGTGAAAGAAATGATTAAACCGTTTTCGAAATGATAACCATGGAAATATTAAATTGGCATACCACCGTACACCTCTTAAATTAGTCTACACGCAAACTTCATGGTAACCAAAGAGAATTTAGTTCATCACTATGAAGCTATATATACACACTATATCATGCCGAGAAATCAAAACGATTTATTAATATGTAAATTTAAAGGAGAAGGATTTGGGTGTAAAACTACAAAATTTAGTACCAAATCTTGAGAGGATAGAAAATAATTACAGTTATAAATCGGGAGTATAGTCTGAGTTTTCTCATGTCTCTATAGGCGCAAGCCACTTTTAGCGTCATAGGAAATCAGACTATATATAAAGTTTTCCTGATAAAATTGAACACTATTTGGTGTCATCTTATGTTATCGTTGAGATAAACTGTAAATTATGTCTTATCTATAATGTAAGACTGATTCCAAATATTATACTGACTTTGTTTCCGCCACGACCGTAACATAAAATGGATCTATCAAAAGAATACAAATGGAAATTTATTTTGCCTCTTTTCCTCTTTATGAATCTTAGTAACGCTTCAAAACGACTGTTAGTGGACGACAAGGATTATGTCCAAACCACCTTACATCAGATCCAGGTAGATATGCAGCATCTGAAAACAAAACTGGCTGAGAAGGATGTCCACCTTATACAAATGCAAAATGTCATTCATGGATTAGCTGACCGACTTAACCAAAAAGACAACCAGGTTAGCTGTACTATTTGATTTGTTAGGAAGTCAAAAGATTCACCATATTTTTTTTTAGATAACTCATCAAACATTTTTAATAAATTTCCCCATTTGGATATATTGAACTTTTATCCGAAATCCGAAAATCATCACATATTTAGGATACATGTCAATTCAAAGCTTTTCTAGTCAATTTAATATCTTCTTTTTTTGATGATGTTTATTATTGGACTTTCTGTCTTAAATTAAAAGTATTTCGTATTTTGCATTTCACGTAACGCTTTCCTAACTCTTAGATTCTCCACTATTATATAGTGTAACTAGCTTGCCGATTCTATATTGGCGCTTGTATGGATTCAAGGTTAGCTGTATCCTGTATTGGTCCCGATGCCCGTAGGACCGAGGACCAGTACAGCTGACCGAGAATCAATACAGGGTTAATACAGAATCACCAAGTTTGTAATACTTTTATCAAATAATCCAAACCAGTCCGTATGGCCAGTCCGTATTACAAGCCAGTCAAATTGCTTGTTATATTGTGTGTAATTTGATGAATAATCTTCCAGCTGTGTCCTTTTATAACGAATATACAATCAACATTTAACAACGAATTCCACTAAAACGGTTACTAGGGCTAGTCTTGAATCTTCAGTGTGTGTTTTTTTAAAGACTGTGACTTTAAGATAAATAAAAGTCTTGTTCTTTTTTTTTTGGACTTTACATTGCTCTAAATAAATTGCAAAGGCGGGGTTCGAATTCAGTATGTCATCCGTCCGACTTCTCATTCGACACTGAAACGAAACATTTTAAAAATTAGTCGGAAGGCAGAAATCTCTATTTGTTTAAATACCGTTTGCAACTGTCATAGTTGAAGGCTTTGGAAAACGATGGCAAGAAATAAGAGCATGTGCTTGTACTTCTGGAATGTTGCAGTCACCTTGTCTTGTATGGTTTTGGTTAGACAGAACAATTATTTTGATCTCCATCTACATCAAGAAAGAAGATTACACATCACTCTCCATTATCACTTAAAACAGAATTTCACTCAAAAGGGGACGTCCTCAATTTGCAGTTTTGTGAGAAATATGTATTTATTTCCGTTTTGAAAACCCCACTGTAACTTTTAGGTAAAAGTTGTTCTTTTTGGTTTTACCTTTTATGCAATTAAATTGAAAGCCGAAGTGCAATTCATATAATTATGGCGCCATTGATATCAAGTTCTAAGCGTGTCCATCGTCTTCTCATTTTGAAGTCATTTACATTATTTCAAGATTATTTGAGAGACAGACACTTTGAATTCGTCTCGAGAAGCTTTGGAATACGATTGAACTTTGCACAACGTATGCATGTCACTTCTCAGGAATGTTTCCTCAAAAGATAAAAAATTGAAGTTTTCTTGTCTTTTCGTATTGATCTGATTAGACAGAACAATTATTTTGATCTCCATTTTCACCCAGGAGAAAGATTAATCTTTGTTATAAACGAGTTGAGATATATAAACACCATACGATGGTACGAAGGGAACGTCGCCATCTAAAACGGATAATTAATAATAGGAAATGAAAAATTATCTCTCTATCGTAAATTTTAGTATTGAGCTTCCCGTTAGAGATATAGATATCAAGATCCAGGAAAGGGCATTGTTCATTGTTAGTATTAGCTTTATCCAAAGTAAGTTCAACAGGATAATTCTCTTTAGTGTACATACTGAAGTCGTTATTGAAAGACAAAATATCATCCAAATATCTAAAAGTGTTATCAAACTTTGGTATCAAATGTTGTTTCGTTGGGTCTTTGCTGATTTTAGATATAAATTGTGATTCGTAACAATACAGAAACAGTGGTGCACAGTAAGTTCCCATTGGAATTCCGATAACTTGGCGATATACGGAATGTCCATAGCAAACAACAATATTATCTAGTAAAAATTCAAGTGCAGTTATCATATCAAAGCAGGTCCAATTGACATAGTTCTTTTGTTTGTCGTTACTTAAAAATGACCTAAAGAGTTTGAACATATATATTCACATTCTGACTTTTTAAATGCCCATTTAATTAGGTATATGAATTTTTTCTTAATGAGATTATGAGGCAAAGTGGTATATAGGGTAGAAAAATCAAAACTTTGAACAGATTCGAAATCACCAATATGAACATCTAATTTATCAAGTACTTCCAACGAATTTTTACCACTCCAAAAGTTATTAATACCACTATTTTCGTATACCTTATTTTAAAAATTGTACTAGTAAGTAGAATAAGTAGTACGAATTGTTTTGTTGTTTTGATATTTTTAATTGATTTGTAAATGTATAATGAAGGAATAATTTGAGTTCAAACACAATATATTTGATGTCTCAAAATGTTCAATTAAATATTCAATTTAAAAAAAATGTAAACATACTATAGAAAAAAATTAATAACATTTTAAATTATAAATGTATACATTAAAGATTCTATGGAATATTGTATTTTTGAGATGAAATTTATTTACATTTTAATGAAATTGATTAAAAAGCAACGAGATGTGTGATGTACATTTTTACTAAAACCTGTTACATACATACAGATATATCTGTGAAACACGTCAATTGTCACATGTGTCAGTATTCGTTGACAAAGCTCATTACTGTCAAAAAAAAAAACAGAATTGAAAATTGTGACCACCGATTAGTACACCTAATAAAGAATGAAAGTACTCTTTCTTTTTATGTACAATTCACAGATATTCCATATATTATAACCTTTTTTTCCAGTAAATAAAGAGAATAACAAATTTATTTTCATTTGTTGTTTTGCTTTATTCTATTTTATTTTGTTTCAATCTTATACGTCATGTATGTTGACAAAATTTGTTACATTTGAACAATTACAGTATAGAGTTAAGCAGCAGAGGCATACACTCATTGGTAATAATGAATACATGTCTTCTATGACACAACTGTAATGCACAAATAAGATATAAAAGTATTTATATTATTAAATCCAATTACGACTCGTCTCTAAAGCTTTCAAATTCAATTAAGTTTCTCAAATGTAAATACGAATCCAAAAAGCGATAAGCTTTTTCACAGATATACAAAAATTGCAAAAAATGTTCTATCAAATCTTATGAGTCCCTTTGTTGGCATTTTTAAATTTTTTTCTGCATATTGCGACCATTATTTGACTGTTAATTTTTATTTCCAGTATATATCAAAATATAAATGTAATTTTTACATTTAGCATTTCATTTAAAATTTTGCGAACAATTCTAAAATCTCATTTTAAATATATTCATCTCATATTTAATCTCACCCATTTCCATACAGTAAAAAATCTATTTCAGAAATTTCTCCATTTGGCAGCATTTTACGTAACATTCTGCATACAGTATATACTGTTTCAATGTGTGATAAGGTCTTCTCACTTCTAATAATGCCCGAGATAATCCTATCATGAAGATTTGCCTAATATGTCGGTAAATTATTTTCGGACCTGTTATTTTGACAAATATTCTAATTTTGGCGGATGCTGGCGTCTGAAGTTATAATAAACTGTATCACAAAATACCGAAATAAATTGATGCACTGTACGTTCATTTCATTGACTGACAACTGAACAGCAGTGCTCTAGATCAAAATATTGAAAAACCGGTTAAAGATATAATGATGAATTAATAAGCACAACAATCAAAAACCAAAACAATTAAAACAAACAGGAATCCAAACTCAACTTAGGGTTACCTCTGTATCAAAAGGAAGAGCCTTAGAAATTTCTATAGAAATTTTTGCCATATTTTGAATGGAAAATTTTAAAGGCATTTAAGTAATGATTGAATCATGCCAGGACAAAAATTCTGGCTATTTGGCTGCTAATGCTCTCGGGGACTTACAGTCCACACGCAGTGACATAGACATAGACCCAGTGTTAGTAATAAACGGTATCACAAAATACCGAAATAAATTCATGCACTGTATGGACATTTCTTTGACTGACAACTCATCGGCAGTGCTCGAGATCAAAATGTTGAAAAACAGGTCAAAGATACAGTGTATAATGATGAATTTATAAGCAAAACCATCAAAAACCAAAACACTTTAAACAAACAGCAATCCAAACTCAACTAAGGGTAACCTCTGCATCAAAAGGAAGAGCCTTAGAAATTTCTAGAAATTTTTGTCAAATTTTGAATGTTTGAATGGAAAATGTTAAAGGCCCATAAGTAATGAATCATGCCAGGACATTCTGGCTATTGGGCTGATAATGCTCTCGGGGAGTTACAGTCCACCAGCAGTGACATAACCCAGTGGTAGTAATAAACTGTATCACAAAATACCTAAATAAATTGATGCAGTGTATCAAAATCGGTTGTCAGAAGAAAAAAAACTTACCGTCTTTCTATTCTTGATATAGGTCTTTTTCTTAATTTATGAGCAAAATAACTTACATCAACTCAATAATACGAATGATGCTGGTGGGTGAAGTTATCAAATCAGTTGTCAGAAAAGAAAAACTTACCGTCTTTCTATTCTTGGTATACGTCTATTTCTTTATGGAAAACTTATATGAATCGAAAAAACGATTACCTGACAATGTAAAAAAAGTTATGAAATCTGTTGTTTTAATGATAAAAATAATGTTTTAATCAATACAAGCGATAACAGGTTTTATTCTACAGACAGTTTACTGACTGAAGGGATATCGTAGAAAAAAAAGCGGAAAGGAATGTAACGCGATCGAAGAAAAATAAAGGTAACGCGTTGAAAATGTTGCCTGGGTATAACTATTGAGAGATAATCTTTACGAGGTGAAAGATAACCGCGGGGATATAATCGAGCTGGGACTACTATAACACAGTAGTCTAAGAATCAAGGATGAACTCAAGGATTACGTCCGGAGAAAATAATTTAGCCAATAAGAGTTGGGCATTCCTATTGCAGCGTGATAATAGTCAACTTGATACCAAGGCTGACCTTAATTTAGCCAATGGGAATCGTGAAATAAAATAATTTAGCCAATAACAGTTGGACATGCCTATTGCAACAAGATACGGAAGTCAGTGATACCGAAGCTGACCTTAATTTAGCCAATCGCAATTGTGAAATACATATTTTATAGCTGACCTAAATCAGCTCGTTTCGCCAATGTTTTCTTATTATAGGATATATAATAAAATGCACAACTGTAGGTCGGACTTCTAAATAATTGTGTTTATTACTACCATTAATATTACTCTTATATTATCTGCTGTAGAGAAAAGGCTTGAAAGTGGGACATTTATAGCTGGTTTGAAGAAGGGGCATTTTTTGCGCGACATCCAGGGAAATATGACTTCGTAAACACTGTGAACCAGAATGCAATAATAACTAACGTTGAATTTGAAGACAATTAAAGGTACCAGGAGACTGTGTTAGTGACCCACTATCGAAAAAAATATTTGGCAGGCTATATTGGTTAAGCTGAAGACATAGTTTAGGATAAAGACCAAACTTGCTACATACATGACATATCCCTTCCTAATTATCTTCTTTTTTCAATTTTACCCCTTTAACAAGTTTACTGCTATAAGAGATTGCCATTATATTGACACATGGAGAGGAAGGCCTTTCTCCAAGGGCAATCAGTATACTGGGGCATTCAGTATCATGACAGTTTTCAGTAAACATATAAATTAGTAAGAAAGAAATAAAAGAAAGGGAATTGTAGCAATTCTAGATTAAGACGGACATGTATGAATTTGTCTTGCTATTTTTGTACATCAGAATTTTCGAAAATATCTACACTGTCCCACAGAAGCCTGGCTGCGAAAAAAAGTGGCTTGGTTATTTGCTCTTTTTGGCGCTTAAATGGTTCACACGTATAAAAAAAGAAAGGGCCATATGACAATGTATGAGATACTGTTCTGTAGTTAACTGTTAGCATGCCTGTGTTTGAATCGTGTGTTAACGAGAAATCTTCAATCTTTGGACATATTAGAAGAGATTGTTTGGAGTATAAGGCGCAAGGTGTTATCATTTCAGGGCAAATACATGTAGCTGCTTCTCAGTGCTCTATCTATATTTGAAAGCCTACTGTAGTCACAGAAAAAAACATTTGGAGTTTATTTCAGGTTCAAAGCCTTCAGTCATCTCTACAAGAAAAGACAAATCAAATATCAAATCTTACAAAAGCTTTGTCTGATGATCACATTAAAGGTAATACATGTATATAGTATATTTCTTACGGAAATGCAAAATTCTATGACTACATTTAGGTGACATAGCGACAAAAGTCAACTAAAAGGAACATTCGTCTTATATACTGACTTCTTGAGGCACCCGTAAAATTTAAAAATTAATACAATATCCGTACATTCAACCGAAACATTGCTAGACACACATTAAGGGATAGCTTTCGTACAGAAAAAAACGCTTTAACGGGATCCAAAAGTACTAAAAGGATTCGTCCTATAGATGACTGTAATATTATGTCAAATCTCATGACAATCTCTTAAAGGCACCAATCAAACCGGACTGAAAATAAATAAATCAAAGATAGTTCAAATCGTCAGCAATGCTCAAGACAAAACGTATAACAGTAATATAAACATTCTTCGATAAGCCAAAACAAACAGATGTGGAATTATTAGGTTACCAATTCTGATGTAATATGTAATTTATCACCAAAACGGGTATTACAAAATATTTTACGAACCGTTTTATTTAGGTAACTATGAACTTTTAACCTGTGTTATACATTTTTCTTTTTGACTACGGACGAACACGTTCCCTTTGTCAGTTCTTTTATAACTTTGTTCGTTGTAACTTGCACATTTTTAGTGGGAGTTCGCAGTGTTAGTGTTTAGTTTTTGTGCTGTCTCGTTCAAATTCTGTTTAGTTTATGATATGTTTAGTTATACGTGTATTCTTGCAGTATTTGTCTGTTCTGTAGCATTCTCACGGATTTTTCCAGTCTTTGGATTTCGATCGTGCAGAGTTTTCTGACCGTCTCCGCTTCTTGTGCCACAATTTACAGTTAACCACCGAGGATTTAAGTCTGCAAGCTGAAATTTTAATTGACAAGGATTACAAAATTTGGCTCTCTGAAATGTCGGTGGATCCTCCGTTCCGCCGAATACTCCGGCCTCGTCCACCAAAAATAACAAAAACGATATCGACAATTTCGAGTAAAATATTCCAATGTAAAACAGAATCAGACACCTAATTCCTTACGATATTGCATATTTCTGAATTAACATTCATTAGGTACACTCGTGACCAAATCTCTCGGAAAACCGAAAAATAAATACCAACACATTGTGTTCAATAGAGCAAAACAGTTCTAAAAAGCTTATCCAAAATCCAGGTTATGTTGAATTTAACTGAGGATCCGGGTTGAAAACCTACTTTTAACAGAGTTTAAAAATTTATCGATAAACTAGACGAAGCAGCCCTGAAGAAATCCATACAATCCAAACTAGTCAGTTGCTATAGCGATTCCAAATATATATAGTTGCTAAGTAGAAATCACAAATAAAGTCGTCCTTCAGGAAATTGACTAAAATTGGAATCACATATTTTTGAATTTCAATTGATCCAGATTGGTCTCAAAGCTAATATGATAAAAAAAATATATAGTTGCTAAGTAAAATTCCAAAAATAATAGTCTTAGATACTTTCAGGACATTTATCGAAATTGGAATCACAAATTTTTAAAATCAATATCACCCAAACTAGTGCTGTTGGTATAGTGATTCCAGATATGTATGGTTGCTAAGTAGAAATCACAAATAAAGTAGTCTTTGAGTCTTTCAGGAAATTTACGAAAATTGGAAGCACATATTTTTGAAATCCAAATGATCCTGATAAGTCTTAAATACATGGTGTCTTGTCAAAAATCCAAACAATAATGGTCTTTGATACTCCCAGGTAATTTACCAAAATTTGAACTGTGTCTTAAAACAATTCTGAAAGCTTTAGCACAATCTACATTAGTGGTACAATTACTGAGCCAACTTTCAGTTCCGTATTCCAAATAACGTGAGAGGAGTTGCATGATAAAGGAATAATGTATCATAAGGCTACCTGTGCCCAGCCCACAGGGGGGCTATTCAAAGTCCGAAACATTTGGCACAATCAACATTGGCAGGTCAATTACTGAGCAAACTTTCAGTTCCATATTCCAAATAACGTGTGAGGAGTTAACTGACAAATAAATAATGCACCCTTAGGTTGCGTTGTAAACCGGTCCCCAGCCGCGCTGTTGAAATTTCGAAACCTTTGGCAGGGCAATTAGTAAGTAAACTTTCAGTTCCGTATTCCAAATAACCTGAGAGGAGTTGCGTGGCTAAGGAATAATCTACCCTTAGGCTCCCTTTGTAGCACGGCCCCCAGGGGCGCTATTCAAATTCCGAGACCTTGGCACAGTCCCCACATTCAGTGCATCTAGTGGCTTTTGAGATTATGATGGACATTACTAACGTACGTACGTACGTAAGTACGCCGAACAGCAAAACATAATTCTCGCGCTTCGCTGAAGCGCGGGGATAATTATAATTTTTAAAAATAATTATCTAGTTTCAGCCTTAGAGGCTAGTAATACGCCAGTTGCATTCTATGCCCATCTCAGTGGAAACCTACAGATTACATCTTTGAAAACTCAACAAACCATTGTCTACAATGTGGTGGACCTAAATTTAGGGAATGGATATAACAGAATTAATGGGAAGTTTACGGCACCTGCCTCAGGAACATATGTTTTCAATATCGCCACTGGAGTTCTTGACAAATCCCATGCAAGTGTTGAATTAGTTCTAAATGGAATGATTAAGGATGTATCTTGGGCGGATTCTATGGACCATAATGACAGGGCGTTTGCAACAACTATAACACCACTGGCACTCAATACAGGTGATGTTGTATTGGCAAGAATTGGCAGTGCTCATGGTGGAAACAGCCTGGAAAGCGACGCTTATATTCGGTGTAGTTTTTCAGGTTTCAAATTATATTAAATGTTTTTTTAGGAAATTTATGTTTCATATATATGTACAGTTTTAGATATGGAGTATCTCCCTAAATCAATGCATTAAAAGCCAGTCTAGACAGAGTCCTACAAAGTTCGGACTAAAGCTTTATAAAATATATTGGTGTCAATGTTTAGTTATCGTTAAGATTAATTCTTATCTATAATGTAACTCTGATCCCAATATGGTCTTTGTTGATGCCCTGAAATATAGAAAATAGAAATATCAAAACTATATATACGTGTAAAGAGGAGATATATTCCTAAGGAGCAAATAAAAAACTGGACAGACAAACATGCGAAGACAAATGAACAACCACAAGCACAACAAAAAAACACTGAAAACAATGAACAACACGAACTCCTATAAAACCAGGAGTGAACCCAGGTACTCAAGAAAGGTAATCAGTTCCTGCTCTGGATACGGCACCCGTCGTGAAGTTCAACAAAAGCAATCCGGTGGAAGTCACAAATCGGTGAGGCACATTAAGTGTTCAACAGTGGGGAAAGGTCCAACGTCATCTTAGATATTGGAACACTGTAACGGTCAATCAATTCGTGATGACGACCGTAAAATTTCCTAAGTGATGACATCAACTTATCCTCGATAAAACCCTGATTAAGAAGCAGTAATCCTCTAAATTCCTTTTAGCTATTGTAAGGAACGATTACAACAGAATAAACGTTTACAGCACCTGCTTCAGGAACTTATATTTTTCATTGCATTGGAGTTCATGACCAATCCGATGGAAATGTTGAATTAGTTCTCAATGGAATGATTAAAGATACAACTTCGCATTCTTATGACCAGATGAACAGGGCTTTTTGCAATAACTATCATATAACCTCACTGGCACTCAAAGGCAATGTTGCATTGGCAGCGCTCATGCTGGAAACGTCCTGGAAAATGATGCTCTTCTCTGATGTCAAACGGCATTTTACTAAATAGTTTCCAGACCTTTGGCCAAACGGCTTCAGCCATTCTAAAATGCTGTTTGACGTCAGCGGAATCTCTGACTAAGTTCCCAATCACCCCTATGTGTCAATCTCTAGATAGTTCCCAATCATCACTGTGTGTCAATCTCTAGATAGTTCCCAATCACCTTTATGTGTCAATTTTTAGGTAGTTCCCAATCATTACGGTGTGTCAATCGCTAAATAGTTCCCAATCATCCCTATGTGTCAATCTCTAGATAGTTCCCAATCATCCCCGTGTCTCAATCTCTAGATAGTTCCCAATCATCCCTGTGTGTCAATCTCTAGAAAGTTCCCAATCATCCCTGTGTCTCAATCTCTAGAAAGTTCCCAATCATCCCTGTGTATCAATTTCTAGAAAGTTCCCAATCATCCCTGTGTGTCAATCTATAGAAAGTTCCCAATCATCCCTGTGTGTCATTCTCTAGATAGTTCCCAATCATCCCTGTGTCTCAATCTCTAGAAAGTTCCCAATCATCCTTGTGTGTCAATCTACAGAAAGTTCCCAATCATCCCTGTGTGTCAATATCTAGATAGTTCCCAATCACCCCTGTGTGTCAATCTCTAGACATTTCCCAATCATCCCTGTGTGTCAATCTCTAGACATTTCCCAATCACCCCTGTGTGTCAATCTCTAGACATTTCCCGGTCATCCCTGTGTGTCAATCTCTAGATAGTTTCCAATCATCCCTATGTGTGAATCTCTAGAAAGTTCCCAGTCTCCAGAAAGAGATCTACTATATACTGTAGTCTGTTTGATTTTAAGTTCACTAGTAAATATGTTTCATGAATACTCACTGAAATAAGATTTTTCTAATTGATCCCCAGATCTAGACCAGACTGGAAAGGATAGTGACATTAAGCAGGATTCAAATTTATCCGTTTGAAGAAATGTTTAAATGAAGAAATGCGAAGCTGTCATTTTATGAAATTATGACCGCAAACCAAGTCACTTTTATTATTTTCGGATTTTCTACTTTTTGAAATTCGCTTACGAGAAGATTGATCTTTCTTCCATAAGCAAGCGTGCATGTGAACTGCTGGAAGAATCTATCGCTCCCCTCTCAGAAATATAAGTCATAACAACCTTCTCCATATATATATTTAAAAAAATATTTATGTGTTGAAGACATCTTTTAATTAAGTATAAGATTTCAAGAAAGACGATAATAATGGACGAATAATTAAATTCCCTGCCCCTTTCTATTGCACAGTTGTGAATAATTAGATTCAAACGTCTTGTTAGTAAGCTATACAGGCAGAAGTTCCGTCTAACTTTAAAATCATATCTAAACTACCATGATTACAAAAAGAAGAAGACTGAAGATGATATTTCATTGTATTTTTACGATCCTAAACTTTCCAATAGTGTAAGGATATCGGTAAGCGCCAGTAACAGTACGATTTGACAAAGAAAAATATAACATCAACAGCTTGTTGCGTAATGTCTTCACACATGGGGCAACAGATCACATCTCAGTACACAATGTCCCATAGAAGAGTGGTGTTAAAATATCATCAAAAGACACCATTTAATTCTAGGTAAATAAACAATATAAGAGCACTGAAAATACAGCATCCTGCCACCTATAGAAATTGACTACGGAAACTGCGCGGTCGTCATCACGCATTGATTGGCCGACACGAAGATTCTATCTCACATATCATGCATATGAGACAAGATCTTCAGTTAGATTTCATGTCCTTCTAGAATTAACACTCAAAGGACTTCTTTTACTCATTGGCAAGGTGGCGGTTGCTGTAAACGGAGCAGGATGTCATACCCTTCCGGAGCATCTTATGTTTCCCTGGTTTTTAGTTTCTGTGCTGTCCTATTCAAATTCGTTTTAGTTTATTAAAAGTTATTTTTATTATTCTTTTAGTTATACATGTGTGATGTTGCAATGATTGTGTTCCATTCTCATTAACAACAAAATGGATAACAGGAAAGGTTAAAATCTAACAAAAAATATACAGAGGACGAAATTGTCCTGATGATTTAATTTTTGATCGACAACATATTTGTTCAATTTGGTGGACGTGTTTTCCAACAGACAATTGGCATTCCTATGAGTACTAATTGTGCGCCACTCCTGCCGACTTGTTCCTTTACTCATATGAGGCAGACTTCCGTGACGGGCTTCTTAAGGAAAAACAGAAGAAATTAGCCCGTACCTTGAATTTCAGCTTCCGCTACATAGATGATGTTTTATCACTCAACAATTCACGTTTTGGGAATTTATTACATCTCATCTATCACAATGAGCTGGAAATTAAGGTTACCACAGACACGGCCAAGTCTGCATCTTTATCTTGACCTTCACCTCGAAATTGACACCAGAGGAAGGTTGAATACAAAACTTAACGACAAACGGGATGACTTTTACTTTCCAATCGTCAACTTCCTATTTTTTGAGCGGCAATATTCCAGAGGCGCTGGCGTATGGAGTATATATTTCACAACTCATACGTTATTCCAGAGCTTGTGACATATACATTGACTTCCTCGACAGAGCCCGACTCCTGACAGAAAAGTTGCTCAGACAGGGGTATGTTGCTCCTAAGTTGGAGTCATCCTTATTAAAGTTTTATGGACGTCACCAAATGAAAATGGACCTGTTCCATTGATGTTATCCCTTCTTCATACCGGATTTGAAATGGGCAGCCAGACGTCTAGACAAAACGTGATATAAAAGAGAACAAAAGACAAACATAAACACAACAGAGAGTCAGAATAGTCTGACTTGGTACAGATACATGTACTTAACAGTGGTGGCGTTAAACCAGTTTTATGGGCACCTAAAGCTACATCTTATCTATCCTGACATTCTGGAGTATAAAACACGCTGTAAAAACCAATACAGTATGATTACAAACGAGCTGAACGCTTGCTAGAACTGCAAAATTAGACTGGACGGTACATAATTTAGATATCAGGGTCAGAATGTTCTCGTGTTAATTGTAACTAATTGTAGCTAAGACTCTCACAGTCGGATACTGTCGTTCTACTAAACGAAAATGAATTCTTGCCTTTTGATTTCGATTTTACGGACTTTTCACCCGGTTTTGTTCATTCGGTGTTGTTTTGACGATATTTACACGTCAGTGAGAAAAAATGCAACAAACATATAATCAAAATAATAAACAAAAAACACAACCATAGCAAACCAAAAACATTAATCCCAAAAATTACTTGAAACTTAAAAGATTTTATATGAAATGACAAAAAAAAACCAGAATGAAAAATGTGTGGAATACCAGCACCTATCTCAAAGCACCGTTTAGTAGGCGATAAGAGCATCATCTATACAATTTAAAATCTATTTCACAGCGTGAAGTCGTATAAAATACACAAAATGTTATATTAATTCTTATGATAGTAATTAATACACATCACAGCATGTCTTATTGAAAAACAACATCCCCACAGTCAGGGAATCCGTTTAGTCCCAGGCCCGAACTAGGACATCGGACCCCTGACTTCTGAAGATAGAAAAACAATAGACATAAAAGATTTTGATCTGGCTGTTAAATGCCAGCTTCAAATTTATCATTGAAGTTCTGTAAGATGAACTTAATTCATAAAAACACAAAAATACTGACATATCGATTTTAAGCAAGAGAACTGGTGGAAAAAGAGTAAGAAAAATTCAGTTAATTGTCAACATATATCTTAAAATAAATATTTACTTTAATTCCTTTAATAATTGAATCTAAAGTCTTAAATATATATTATACATTATCGAGGTATCCAATCATTAATTTTGTTTGTGGTGCGAGAAAACCTAAATGTAGATTTAGAGTTTATAAAAATACCATAAAGAAAGAGAAGTACTAAATATTATGCAATGTATTCAATTTTTCTTGATATATTTGGACCAGTTCTGGTAATGGGTAAGTAGGAATATAATTTAGCAAATTAATAGTGCTTTTATAGCTGTTCTGTGTATTGAAAATCGTTGTAAGGACTTCATTGGTGTGCCGAAAGTAAGATCAAAGTGGCCCTTTAACCATGTTAACTGGCTACCGATACCTGTAATTTTATGAAAACTGCTACATATTGTTCATCTCTGCCATTTTAACACTATGCTGGAGAGTATCAATGGTTACGGATCTAGATTTCACAAGTTGTCAACATCTCTCAGCTAGATAGTCGACTTCAACAAACATTACAAGGGAACTTATTATAAACAGCCTTTTATTCTGATCTGTTGTCGGGTTGTTGTCTCTTTGACACATTCCCCGTTTCCATTCTCTATACTTTTTTCTCAATTTATTGTGTACAATGTCCATTTCTTGCAATTGATTAAACTTCAAGTGAACTCGTTAAAAAAGTAAGAAATCAAAATTATTAATCAAAACATTGCGAGCAATAACGTCAAACATCCAAGTACTGTTAACTTTGCCTGATCGCGAGTTTACACTCTACATTAAACAAAATTTCAAAATTTATCGACTGCAAATTCCAACACGTGCATCTAAAAATCATACCATTGCTGAAGCAATAACTGGTGATGGGATGACATCTTTTTATGAAACTTTTAGTAAATGATTTCTTTTCATGATATAGGAATTCTAAATTGCGAGAACAGCTGGGAGTTACAAAGTTCGATATGCTATAAAATTCTTAGAAGTTCTACTGATGGCGTGTCATATGGAGTAGGAAAACATTTATGTAGATCAGAAGATGGAAATGCTGAACTAGTAATGCCAAAAACACACAATGAAAATGAAGTGCTTAAAACATATGAAGCAGTGTCAGTATACATATTTGTACCTTAATTAGTTGAAGATTTAATTATTATTTTAAAAAAAGTCTCATTCGTTATTTTTTTCCATTAACAATGTATGGTGACAAAACGTCAGGTTTCAAAGTAATAAAAATAACTCTAGTTAACTCAATGGGTTTACTTCAAATTCCTTTAAATTAAACCGTTCTTATAATAAAACTATCTTTAAAACATAACATGCACACCGCAAATCAACAATACGAGATGACACTGGTAAAATGTTCACTTTTTATGTTTGAATTATGTTTAGTGTTGGTAATATGTGGATTGGTTTGACGGAAATTGATTATGGTCACCGTGTTTGGACATGGGATGATGGGATGACTTTGACCCCTGACAAATATTCGAACTGGTATCCTGGTAAGCATGTTTACTGAATAGAATTTGTATCGTTAAAACTTGCTACACTGCCTACAGGTACTATAAGTATCGGAATTCTTCGAATCCATATGAGGGGGCCATCTGGCTTAATATGGCAGTCATGGCAATACTGCTCAAACGCATATTGACCAAAAATTCCGACTTTCATTGCCTTGTTGCCACCACTTTATTAAAACCAATGTTCATACGTTTGTTGTTTGAAACACTAATTCCAATCAATAAATAAGACTATATACAAGACAAACAATCAGGATCAGGCAAGACTGTAAGATAGAAACTTTCTTATACTGAAATATAAAACATCGTCTACTAGCTATAGCAAAAAACGTAAACCAAGACAGGTACCTAGCGTCGATATTAATAGTTCTGCTTGACATTTAGGGTTGTGCTGAAATAAGAAACGAAAACAAAACGAAATGAACGAAAGGAAACGACAGGAAACGAAAAACGAAACGAAATGAACAAAACGAAACTAAACGAAATGAACAAAACGAAACTAAACGAAACGATATGAAAAACGCGACGACATGAACAAAACGAAACGAAATGAAACAAAACGAAAAACGAAACGAAATGAACGAAACGGAAAACGAAATGAACGGGACGAAACGCAACGAAATACAATAAACGGAAAATAAAACTAAATTTCACAATAATTGCTAACTTTTAATGTTATACTGTTTATAATAGGAAAACACAACCAAATGACTGTCTCGTCATTTTATTTTATACCGGTGTTACATCCTAGTTTTTCCCCTCGGAAAAATGGGTATATTCTCAGATTTTTGTCTGAGGCACTGAGCGTTGAATGTGTGATCTGTTATTTAAAAAAAAAACTCCAATAAAGAAATATCAGACGACTAAGAACAAATAGAGAATTAAAGAAACCTGGTAATATGATGGTGTCATCACTGGTGGGGGAAGGGGGGGGACGTTGCAACTTAGTTTTCGACCATGATTTTACATTTACCATTATCATTATTGAAAAGTTTTAAGTTATGGAACAGAAATTATTTATGACGGACGGACACATGCATCAGGTAGGTGACACAGTTTAATTAAGCTTTGACAATGACCTACAACATATGGTTTTCTACCTTGTATGCATCACAACCCCTAGTAGTGGAGGAAAACCATGCCAAGTTTAATCACTAAACTCCAAGAGATATTAAATTTATTGATCGGAAACTAATTGTGACGGACGGACGGACAAGCTGATTTATGTAGGACCTCCGCCGATAGTCACCGGGGTCCGAATTAAAAGTCTTCCTAAAACCAATTTGTTGGCGTGATACCTATTAGGCTCTTCTCCTTCCAGTTACGATGTCAGTCATGATGGTAATCCACTAATAGGAGGGATTGTATTTTTTTTCTTTGGAAAAGCTTGAGGCTCCCACGAGCCTGAATAGCTTACCTGACGCTTTTATGCAAATTTTGATCTCGGACTTCGAAATCGGCACAATATTAACAACACTTATGACCTCATAGGAAAGACCTCTACAAAGTTCAAATTCTGATAAGTAGTTCTCAAACAGAAGACAAAAATGTCATTTTCCATTGGGTTTCAATGTAAACTTTGACCATGGCTGGTGCCATTTTGAATTTCTGATTGGTACTAAAGTAACAACACTTGTGAAGGACTGCATAGGGAAGAGGGAAGATCTCTGCCAAGATTGGTCAAATTCTGTCCAGTGGTTCTCAAAAAGACGACAATATCATTTCCCATATGGGGTTTAATATAAACTTTGACATCAGCTGGTAGACATTTTGAATTTCCGATCGGCACCAAAGTAACAACACTTGGTTCTCTATGTGGAAATGGTGGTCCAATATAAAAATAAATTCATTACCAACATATCCTTTGTGTTAAACTATGCTCAAATATTCAATCTTGTTAAAAATCATTGTTTTTTAGTAGATAGTACCAATTTAATCAAGGGGGAAAGTTTAGTATTGATTCCGTCTAGGGGGGATCAAGTATTTACTCATTTTTCCTACCATTAATATCGGGGGGGGGGGGGGGGGGGGGGTCTGTATATATTCAATGCAGTAAACTCAGTATATATCCATTTTTCCGGGAGGGATGAGTAGGGGGAAATCTAGTATGTGACACCGGCATTTAGAGTTTCTATGGAATAAAAATCGACGAAAAGATATTTATTGTGTGGTGCTAAGAATGGCACTTTGTATTAAGGCATTACTGTTTATTAGAGCCATATAATCATTTCCTATGGACATGTAATATTTAGATACCGCTACGACAAAACAGTTCTGTTTACCCTTGTCCGTTCGTTAGTATCAAACTTGTGATTATGGTGTGTTATTTAGCATGCAAAAATAAGAAATTTTGTTCGAAATTTGTGACTTTGGCATTTTTCGTTTCTGTGTTGGAATGCTCAGTTATATTTACGAGGCAGGACATTTGTGTCCTATTCTTTTAATAGTTTTTCGTTTCGTTTCGTTCATTTCGTTTTGTTTTCGTTTCTTATTTTATCCCAACTTTGACATTTATCCATGATCGCTGAATATTTAACTTGTACATACCAAACAATTATATTGATAATGAAAAAATTAACATTAATTTCTTTTGTTTTTAATTTTTATCGGATTTACTTAAATCGTAATAAATATTTGGTAAATAATTCAACATTTATGAGGGATATGTGAATAGCAAACATGGCCAACAGAATAATGATAATACTATCTACATTATATTTTCTACGAAACAAGAGGATCCAAATGTTTTAAATGAACGTTGCGTGGTTCTTGATGATGGGTTTTGGTATGACGCTACATGTAACAAAGACTATGGAGTCATCTGCCAGATGAATTCTTCTGAAGTTGAAAGTACGTCATTCGTGCATTCTATTTTGAAAATGTACTTAATAACATAGAAAATGCACTACTTCTTGTCAGATAATTCTTTTCCAACAGTTGTAGTATTTTGCAAAACCAAAATATTCTATGGCTGAAATTCTAATTTTTACTCAAAAGTTTGTCATGATGCTCCTTAGTTAAGTTGTGATCAAGGAGATATGAAGGGGAAGTAAAACTAAAAATACTGTTGTTAATTTTTAATAATCTTATATCAGTGTATATAATAGTCCGACTGATTGACATTTCAAAATTCTGTAATCTTGTAGATAATTTGTACAACTTACTCCTCTTCTTATTATGCAATGCATCGGGTCTTTGCAATTCGTTTTCTTTCTGTCTTTCTCTTTTTGTTAATCGTCTTCTTTTTCGCGGCCTTATTTATTTAGGTTTTGGCGATACAGTAATAAAAAAATGAGAACGTCATTCTAGTCATTGAAAAAAAACGAAAAGAGTGAGCATGCAAACCTCTTTCGAATAAACGTTATTTTGATTTGGTGTTTTAACAATGCTACTCAATATCTGAATGAATCTTGCTTTGTTGTATTCTCTTCTCCGTATCTTACGTGATTTATCATAATGCTGATTCATTGTCAACATTCATTTTTAGAATCTCTGCCTGGGACAGTTTTAATTTAAAGAATTATCATCATTTTGTGACAGACATATTGTGCATTCGATCGAATATAATTCTATAATAAAATCTGATACCAATTTTGATCCACAAGATGTGCACATTTCATAGATATACCACTCATCAGTTGTGCATATAAGGCCTACAAAAATGAAAACCAAGAAGAACATATTCAAAAGATGACAAAACAAAATATTATATACAATTATGGCACTTTAATGAGTGCAATATCATGTTTTATGGACAATTTAACAGCAATATTGCCTAAGGCCAACGGCCGCGGGCATTATTGCTTTAAGTGGTCCATAAAACATGATACTGCACGACAACGAAGTGCTATAATTGTTTTATTACATTTCACTTTAAAGAGCATGAATTGGAAATCACCTGTTTCTAAAAATAGTTCACCGTGCAGTATCACACACTGTTTCTATATAAATCTTAAAGTAGGAAATATAATAATACCGACTATTTATTACATTCCTTTCCTCTTACAGTTACAACTAGTAAAGGCTCTGATCATACTGAACTCCAAATGACTTTAAATAGAAAAGAATCTACAAAAACCAGCATTTCATCATTTGCACCACAGCATTGTATTTGTCCAGAAACGTCACAAAAACCCATGTCAAGGAACACAACGACACATTTTGACGTCAGTGACATTGAAGTTAATAAGAAAGAGCTATCATCGTCAATCAGAAAGAAAACAAGTGCCTCAGATCCGAGGGAATCATCGTTGTTGATCGGTTGTTTTGGTATTGTCGTTATTTTATTTGTCTTTCTGTCTATTCTTATTCTAGATCTTATACCAAAATAGTTAATTTACTAGTCAAATTACATAGAATTGATAAACAAAATGTGAATGTAAAGTGAATATAAATAAACGATCTAAATTAATGCCGTCTTTGTGACTTTTAATGATAACCACTTTGTACAGTATGTCATTACTAGGATCCTCAAGCTGTGCATGAGCCTTTGGATCTTCGCTGAAGGCTTTGTGGCTTGTGACCACTTTCAACCTGAAGACCAAGCAATAAAACAATATATATATTTAAATTATTTTCTTGTATAATAATCTCTCTTGATTTTTAAAGATTTCTTTTAATCTAAGTTATAAAATTCTGTAATGTCGAGATTAGTAAGATTTTTATACAGTTATTGTAACCAAACAAAACAGTGAAATAGAATTTGAAAGGAGACTATCTGCTAGATGTATTAATCGAAGGACTGTCTCATTATATTATATCATTATACTCATAACATGCTAATTTATTTGCGCCTTCAACAAAACTCAGAATTTGGCCAATCATAAAGTTTTGGTGCAAGAGGTTGAATATGTTTCCAATAATATATTACATGAATATTATTGTTGTTTTTGTAATATTTTTTGTATTTGAACCAAGGCATGATGTTTGTAATATAAAAGTTAGGATTTGTTATATTACTAGTACTGATTAAAAATAAAAATTCTGCAACATTAAACCAAACAAGATTATCCTACCATTAAGGAAAAACTATTACTAGTATATTTTCGTGGCAGCAGAGAGGGGCAATGGATAAGTTTTTAAAATGACAAGCTTTGTAATGTTTGTTTAGAAGAAAGCCTCTTTTTTTATTTTATTAAGTTCAATTTCAGGTTTGTTTCTTCGTTGTCCTTTCCCCAATATCTCCTTTTATTTTTGTGAATGTAATGGACAAAAGGGTTTATATCATAGAATAAATTAGTACATGTACTGCATTAAGAAAGAATAACTCAAAATAACCAAATTAGTTTCATGGAACTTTCAATTATCAAAATTGCAATATGGAATATAGAATAGGTACGAATGTATTTGTTTAATGGTTGCTTAGCAATGTGAAACTGAATTTGTTTTCTATTTTAATTACTTTAGTTTTAGATCTTTAGAATCAAATTATGCCAAATCCGTCTACATATTTCTGAAATTTCTTTTTATTTGAAAAGAGGGTTCAGAACTGTGTATTTGCTTAACCTTGATAAACTGGTGACCTGATTATTTACCAAAAAATATTAAGGTAAAGAAATCAAAAGTCCATATTTCAAAACCACTAATTTTTCAAAAACCCATAATAATAAAATAATTGTCTTTAAAATGAATTTTTGCAATGTCCATTTTGGTAAATACGGCATCTTTACATACTCCAATGATGTATTACCATGCATAAATGGTGGAGCACAGTTGCTAGTATAGACCTTTTGGAAATACTTCCTTTTGCACCCTCCAAAATGACGGAATAAATAAAGATATAGATGAAAAGGGGTTCAAATGGAAGTCTTACAAAAAAAAACGCCTTTTCACTTAGTTCACCGCTTTACAACAGAGCGCCTATTAAAACAACACTTTTCCCTTGCGATGTTGAGTTAAGTACATAATTATGTTAGAGCTATACATTGTTTCCATATTTTACAATTGGATCTTCATGTAAATAAAAACAGTAAATACTTGGTCGTGACACTTCTTGAATTAGTCTTGTTAAAAAAATAATTATATTTACAGCGGTAAAAAGATAGACGGAAATCAATATCTTTGTTAATTACCGTTAAAGAATTTTTTCTGAATGAGCAGGCTTTTAATAATCAATTATTGATAGTTTGCAACTTTTTTCTTGGAACGTTTATCTGTTGTTAATTAATCAACATCGCTTGAGTGAACTTTAAAAGTTGGTAGAGAAGTACATGTAAATATAATAAGAGTGCATACGGGTTTCTAGTTTGTATCAATTCATTCACGTTGTTAGTTATGGGCAAAAAAATACCGAAGCAACAAAACAGTGGGAAAAGTCCACAAATTCGAATCCCAAGGAAAAGATAGATTTAAGTCAGGAGAATGGAACACAACAAACATCACAAGGATACATGCATAACTAAATGAATAAAAAACGCATAATAAACTAAACAAAACCAGAAGAAGACAGCACAGAAACTAAAGCACTAAGATGTAAACTCCCATTAAAAATCGGAACTAACATCGGTTGTTCCGGATGGGCAAGCTTGTCCTGCTCCGTTAATATAATCAAATAAAAGACAGGGATTGAGAAATTTTGAAGAAAAAAAATGGTTTAAATACAGAAAGATATATAATAATTCCCAAATCAGCTGCATACTGATCAACAGACAATATGAAAATGAAACAACCGAATAGCCAATAAAATACAACAACATTTTAAGAAATATATTCCTCATACGTAATAATTTGTGGTTGTTTTCTGTTGATGAATTTTTAAATGAAAGTTTGAATTCTTCAGGAAGTATTTATTATCTTATTTTTGAAACTTTTTTTTATTAATTTATTAATTTTAATTGACTATGGGCTATTCTCATGAACCCAGAACTGCTCAACATACGCATAAAATGTGGTGTCCAAGTTCATCTTTCACATAAGTACCTGCTATTAGGTTTTTGATTCTTGATTTTGATTTTGTCTTGAATACAATAATAGCACAACATATTGTCTGTTTGGATGAAACGTTAAACCAAATAAAAAACAAAAACAAAACAAACGAACAATCTGACTTGCTCATATTTCCATCACCAAAAATAAGACTAGATTTGCATTTAAAAATACCTTGAAAAAATTGTAAGAGAAAAACACAAACCGACAACAATATGATGTATTCCGACAATACATATCGCTGACGCTTTTAATTTTAATAGTACAAGAAGTTAAAAGTGCGTACGATTATCGTTTCTGTACTGAATTTCCTAGGGTTTGCTTATAATTCAAATGTCCTAAAAACAAATATGAAACCTTTAAGAACAGAAGGACCGTAAAACATATATGAATAACCTTTTGAATGTATATATGCAACCTGATTTTGTATGTACATGTAAATTCCACAAAGCATGTCAATATAAGTTCATAATTCGGGTCACATGAAAATATCTCGTCCTGAATATGCGGGGGAATGCTGAATTATCACGACTCTATGTACTGCAATACAATTTTAAATTTGATCAATATTCAAAATCGGGAAAAAGATAGAGCGGCTTTATCAGGCCATTCAAGCTGATTGTACTAAAACCTGAAAACAGTGTTGTTCACAAAATCTACACTTTCCCGCTTTAGAATTTGCCGATATATAATATTTTTTTTTATTTGAGGTCGAATGGTTGCATTGACCAATTAAAATGACCGTTTCATTTCTTATTCATCGCAAACAGTTTTGTCATATTATTGTGTCGAACATCCTTTCGCAAAGCTGGAGAGCATTTAAGTGTATTGCTGCGTGATACCGAAGTCAGTGGTACCGAGCTCGAACCTGACCTTAATTTAGCCAATCGCAATTTTGAAATATCTATAGCTGACCTAAATCAGCTCGTCTCACCAGTATTTTCTTACTATAGGATATATAAAAAGTAACCAGGCTAAATGTTATGCAATTTTTTTTTTGTCGTACATTTTATTGAATTTCGTATTTTCTGTATTATCTTTATAAGAAGATCGTGACTATTACCATGTGATAAAATCAGATGAAAATTAGATAGATAGAAGAAAAGCAATAAGTAAGGTTTCCAGTTGACACTGCCAGTTGTCCATTACAGTTACTGTAGTTTGATAACGATATCCAATTTAACTGGAATTCTCACATTTGCAGATGTAATCAGTGATCAGCTGGTGATATATATACAGTCAAGTTTTATATTACTAGATTAGCACCTTTATTATCAAATAAATGATCAACATTGTACTGTTTAGTCCTTTGGGGCATTGTCACTGGTCACTCCGTTTGGATTGTTTTGTAGATTAAGGGCTTCGGTTGATTAAGATCAAAGATGACCAAACAGTTTTATACATGTTATAGCCATCCTGCATTAGCTACGCAAGTGGAGTAGTCCTTTACCTCAGTCGATAGAATGCTGGATACAGAAAATATAATTATGGTGTCGGGCTCTAGCCTGTGTAGTGTCGGGGATCTTGGGGAAAAAAATGCTCTACAATTGTAATGTTACTTCTCACCTTTCACCAATATTTCTTATTAATGGTCTGTCTCTTTCTGCATTTTTTGTTTTTTTTCATATCTATATTTCGTTATTCCTTGTTATTTCATAAACATTTAAGGCAACAATGCTATCTTGTATAAATGTTCAGAATCACAAAATCTGGCGAGATGGATAACAATATACAGCATATACAGAAAACATTGTAAATTTTCTCGTTATTTAAATCCCTCGGAGAGAGTTGATTTTTGAGCCGATATTTTCAAGTCATATGTATAATATATAGAAATTATAGACATAGATGGTTATCCCAGTTAAATTTCTTTATTGCTTAGGACAGTTATCAGCAGCATGCACAGTATGATTTACTCTGAATAAAAGTCGGTGTAATAGATTAACATTCAATGTTTATCCTTTTTCATAAAATAAAGAAAAAAATTAACAAAATGGATAACAGGAAACGTAAACAATCAATCAACACCATCCAACAAACAGAACCCCGGTAAAATAACATAAAAGAGCATAAAACACAGGATAGTCGGATTTTGTACAGACTCTGAACAGTTGTGGGGTTAAACCGGTTTTATGGTACCCAACTCCCCTCCCCCTCCTTATTTATCCTGAAATTCTGGTGTGTAAAACATACCATTAAAGACAAAACAGAACGATTACCAACAAGGTCGGCGCTTGTTGGAAATGTAAAAATTGGTTGGACGGTACATAATTTAGAAAGCAGGGGCCGGTTTCACGAAGCTATCCTAAGACATGTCATAAGATATATCTTAGGGCATATTTTAGGATCCTCCTATGATTATCTTAGGACATATCTTAGACCTCGTCTCGAAGCTCTCTTAGTATGATCTTAGCAAATAAGTCCTAAACGTGTCGGAAGTTGAATATTTATGAAAAAACTAATATAAATTTAGTAAAATATTACTAAATGTATTGATTAATATTCCCTAATTGGATCATTTGAAAACTGATTTTTTAAAGAAAAAAAATGAAGTGCAATTATAAATAATTTATTAATTAGACACCAAAATACAATACAAAATGAAGAGAAATACAGGTTGAAATAATAACTACATTTTTTCTACAAGTGAGTTGAGTTCAATTTGTCACTGTATCGGTTATAAAAAGGTTAAAGGATAAAATCGTGCATACTTGCTATAAATACATTGAATGTTTATAGTTGTTAAATCATTTTAAATATTCCGTCAACCTGTAATTGATCATAAGACTATCGTAAGACACCTGCCGAAAGTCCTAACTTTATGACCAACTTTGATAGATGTCCCATGTTAGGATCACTTTGTGAAACCGAATAAGGACTAAGAAATGTCGTAAGACGATCCTAAGACATGTCCTAAGACATCTTTGTGAAACTGGACCCAGAGCCATAATGCACACGTTTTAAAATTTACCTCTAAAGTTAATATAAAAACCATCAATCGTTTTGATAAAAACTAGCTTGTTCTGATAGAAGGCTAAAGTTTACAAAAGTGTTACAGATACTTCATGCATATCCTAGAAGACCTATAAATGCTAGTAAGACTAGTTTAATGTTCAGTATGGACAAACACAGGTAAGCGATTTTTACGTTTAACTAAGTAGTTTATTAGATAGCATTTTGCCGACAGAAATTATTTGAACTTTTTATTTAATGTCGTAATTATATATTTAGTATATGAATAATAATCTTGTTTATATGTATTTTTTATATTTCAAATTCAGTCGATTGAAATGATCTGTTTTAGCATTCCTCCTGATGGTTTTCAAATGTAAAGAAATCTTTCTAGATATTCGCATAGAAATCGTATCTTTATAGTAATATAGTATTTCAAACATTGCTATCCACAGCCAACCCTGGTCCAGAATGATTGGTAAAATTCTGGTGCTGTCCCTTTTGACTTCTCAAGTTCTGTCAGGTATATATTATATTCACATGAAAATTTAACGAACCAAACAGTGACTTTCCTGTATCAATGGTTCAAAATAACTGTTAAAATATCCAAAATGGAAAAGCATGTGTGTTCAAATGAAGTTTTTAAAATTTAGAACAAGAATGATTATTTTTTATGTACGCGAAAACTTCATCGTGTATGTGTACTTGTTAGTAGCTAAACGCTGTTTCATTGTTGATTTAAATTCTACGATAATTTGATAAAATCTGTTTTTCATTAATAGTGTTTAAAGTCAATGATGTAGACGGTTGAAACGAAAAATCTTGTAAATCAAATATTAATCCAAAATTACCTGAAATTATAGACTTGTCAAGAGAAAATTCATTTTCAAAATTTTCACTATCAATATTTCAAGAATATATTTGATACCAGTTAATGCATCAAAAAGCAAAAAAATTCACATGTCCATGCATATGATATATTATATACATGCATACATGTATCATGGGGTTTATATTGATAAAGACATCCTGAAAATATTTTTAGAGGATACCCCGTTAGGGAGCTGTGAGAATGGAGAACGGTATTGTACAGCAGATAACACATGTATACCAGATTATTGGTGGTGTGATGCCTATATACCAGGTGATTGTTCAGATGGGGAGGATGAAAGACAGTGTACTGGTATGTACTTGTAACCACTATATAAATTACCATATCTATATAAATAACAAGAATTTTACGTGGATTTTTTATTTCATGGTATATAATTCTATATTTAAATTATTGCCGAAATATTTTCAAAAATTTTCAAAAACGGCTGGAGTTAACTGATGATAAGTTTACAACAATTTTTAGTTTTTTCCTATGGTATTTTAGAAAAGAATACAACTTCTTATTAAATTTTGTTTTGACGCACCAGGTGCCAAATTTGAAATAGGTACTGATTTTTTTACTACTGAAATATCCCTTACTAACTTGTATTGGGGTTTGTGTTTAATTTTACGTACATGTATGTCTAACATTGCTACTTTTCAAAGTGTCATCGACGAAGGTTTCTCTTGGTATATTCTCAACCACAAAAGGGTTATTACCGGCTTTTTAATGTCAGCTGGTAGTACTTTAAACAGACAGCCCATTTATTAGTAGAAAATGTAAAGATTGTAAAGCTTACAATATTACAATATTCGCGTAAAACGTATGACCTTTATCATTATGTGGAAAAATTTCAAATAGAAAAGTATTGGATATTCCAGCTTCTGATTGTGCAAAGACGGATAACTTCCATTGTGAAAACAGCATGACCTGCACGAACATGATGAACAGATGTGACGGTCTGAATCAATGTGCTAACGGAGAAGATGAAGAAAATTGTGAAGGTAAATGAGCATCTAACTTGTTCTCTTTCCTATCTAAAAATTCATAACACAGACAAAAAGCCATGTTGAATCAATTGGTTTTAGTAGGATGTCACCAGAAAAGACGTTAATCAACACATATAGCAATATCATTATAATGACAACATGATTTTAAATTTGTAATCATGATATTGTAACATTAGCATTTCTAGTGACTGATGAATGTATAAATTTTCAATGCAGTTTGGAAAAAGTAAAGAAGTTCAACGAATATTATCGATATAGGGCAAAATTAATATGCTTTAGTACATTTAGGGTGTGAAAATGCAGTAATATGTATATATATTGCCACCAGAATGTTTATTGTTGGTAATATCAAGTGCCGAAGGGCATGAACATCTCATCGATATATTCTGCCGTGAAAATTTTGAAAATACTGTTATAAAGTTTAAGTTTTTAGAAATTATATGATATTTTTGTACTTACACAGTCTTGACTATCATCATTTTTTATGGCAGTATGATAGTTCAGTGCAATGACCAATGAGTGTATGTCATGTGTTCAATGTTGTTAGATAAACTTGTTAGAATACAAGATCCCCTATTTAACAATTGTTCTCTTGCGTTTAGTTGTCAATAAGTTTATATTCGATTGCTGTATATCATAATTTCAGAATATGTGTGTCCAGGAGGAACCGTTAAATGCAATGACAATAAGTGTATATTAGGTAGCAGATGTGACGGAGATGAACAATGCAAAGATGGCGAGGATGAAGAAAAGTGTGAAGGTAGTAATTAAAAGAAGATTTATGTTACCTTATATAAGTTAAAAAAAACTACAGTAACTATTTTAGCAACAAGTTTTTATACCACTGATATTCTCAATTGTAACATATCATGTTGCATCAAAATTTAAAAGTATTAAACATTCCATTAGATGTATAAATTATATGAAAAGAAAGTATTCTTGGTGCATTTAAGTTGGTATCAAAGAAATTTTATTCTATTCATTTCACAAATATATTATTTCTATAGAGAAAACAGTAACTGTTATTATTTTTTTCGCTCGTGTATTCCCGTATAAACATTCTTTCATAGTAATTTCTGTATCAGTAATATTTAACAATAAAAATTTTATCATTAATTCATGAAATTTGATCATTTCCAAGTACCATGATAATACCCTCTGCTGACAAATACTTAAAACAAAATACGTGTCTGAATAACACTTTATCAAAATGTTTATTAAAGCATGCTAGAATAAAATGCAAACTGCAAAAGTATATTTCTCAAATTTATATCTAATAAACTAAAATATGAAAAAGACGTAACACAGACATGCCAAAAATGACATAATTTGTTACCATAGGATATAACTTCAACTTATCAAACAAATAGATATGTATCAATAAGATATGTAGAAAACACCCTTAATCCGCAGGCTATAAAATATGAAAAATAAAGATGTTACCTTTACTTTACTTAACAGTTTCTTTCGTATCTATCTATTATCAGAAATGAAGTTGATTTGCTAGCAGGAAAAAACATCTAAGGAATTCTTATCTTCAAAGTTTGTACAATTATTGTATGTGTTGCCTATGGGAAAAATTCACACTTGTTGAAAGCAAATTCCTTGAAAATAAATTTTATCTTCAGTACACCTCCTTGGTATGACAAAATTAAAATAAGAAAATTGACGTTTAGATAATCTAATCTACTATATCTTATGTAACGCTCCAACATAGCAATTGGCAGGTGAACCAATCTAATTAAAAACCGATCTCTCATCGCTCCCGTTTTCTGATATGTCGCGTGGGAGATCTAACGAAACCCGCTTTGAGGTCACATGTGAGTGACCTCGTAGGTGTGTCCTGTTCGACCAATGAAATTGCGGCTTACGCGATCTTGTAAGTTGATTACGAAGAAATCGTCAGTCCCCAGAATTCATAAACTTTTTTGATTGGCTTACTGATAGGAAGTCAACTCATTTGCATGTCATTATAAATTCATAAGTTCCAGTTCACTCACATGTGACCTCAAAGCGGATTTCGTTAGATCTCCCACGCGACATATCAGAAAACGGGAGCGATGAGAGATCGGTTTTTAATTAGATTGCAGGTGAACTATGCTATTACCGGTGTTCCTCATTTTTAAGTCACTGTAAGTCTGTCAGTGTTTAGTCAAAGCTCATAAATTACAGCAAGATCAATATTGGCCAATATCATCGACATGCATAAATTATAAATTTTCAAAAATATAAGTAAGTTAAGTACATTTGGATACCATGCTTTATGCATATGTATTTAGGTGGATTTGCTGTCCCTTTCCTGTTTCTTTTGTATTCATTTTAAGACTCTAGAATATTTCTGAAGCTTACACATTTTCGGCGCGGGAAATTTTAGCGCATTGATAGGACAATTTAGCGAAAACATGGACATTTTAGTCGAAAATTTAAAGGATAATTTAGCGGAATTTAAAATAGTATGTGGATTTTTTAGCGGGAGAGTTTGGTCATGGTCTGTATCATTCAGCTGTAAAAAAATATTCAAATTTGTTAATTTGGATGTTTATCTTTAGAAACACCTTGGGCAGAGGAGGATTTGTCTTTCTTCTTTTCTACAAACAGCTTTTGCGACACTTTTCAGATCTTTTGGTAGTAGAATAATCTTTTTTGGTTATAGTCATTAATCTTCTCACCCTTGACCATATTTCTGCTGACTGTACGTTGTATGTAGCAAAATAATAAAAGTTACATGTAAAAATGTTCCACTGAAATGTCCATTGAATTTTTACAGGTAACCAATTTTTCTTCCTCGAAATTGTCCATTCACACATTCAGAAAATCCGCTAAAATGTCCAGCGTCCCACATTTTGCATTTGTATTGGAACAACCATGCATATATTTGTGACATCTTAAAATTACAACCATGCATATATGTCTGGCATCTTAAAATTAAAACCATGCATATATTTTTGACATCTTAAAATTACATGGACTTTGCTTCCTTTTTCAATTTGAGATGAATATCACTATTTGAGTGTAATTTTTTCAATGAAGACAGAAAAAAGTTCATCAGCCACAATATGCGACAAAGACCAAATACCATAAAATTAAAAGATCTCCTGGTTTCTAATAATAAAATTATTTTGGAAAAATAGATTTATAAGGAAAATAAACAATGAAATTGTTCTCTAGGCTAATTTTCACTCTGTTCCTATTATGTATATAATATATATGTATTATTGTATTAATTTATTTGTATATGTTGTCTTTTTTTTCCTTCTTTTTTGTTATTTTCTCTATACCATTGTATTATCTGGTTAATGAGAATAAACGTCTTGTCTTCAACTTTAATAAGATATGTTTAAAGATTCTTGTATTGCACACTGTCTGCTTTTTTCAATTATAAAAACAACGTTTGGTATCATAGGTTACCAAATGCTAACCTTATTTTGGCATGGATGTTGCTGTCTTGTATTGGCCTGTTCAGAATATTGTGGCAGCAATGTATCATCAATATATTTCCAACTTTCGATGTTCTATGTTTTGTCATGACCATATTGTTGATGAAACTTTATCCAGTAAAACGCAAAGATATAGAGCTAGTGCTTTTCCTAAAAGAAGTATAAAATATTAGCTAAATGGATTGAAAACAATACAATAAAGATATATAGATTCTATACCAGTGACCAGTTGATTATGAAATTTATCAACTCGAGATAATTAAATTTTCGTTTTTAAACTGCGATGCTTGTCTGGGCAGTTTAAAGAAATGAAAATTTAATTAATTATCTCGAGTTGATAAATGTCATAATTAACGCATCACGAGTTTTATAATCGTTTACTATAATGGCAATAGAAAACTGCGAGAGGTCTTCCGAACGTTTTTTGTCACGAGCATTTAACCAACATGTGGTGATATTAGAATTTATCAAACGGGTCAAAAGATTTATAAATGCGCACAGAATTAGAGAAATTCATTCATCGTCCATTAAGCCGTAGAGTTATAAATCCGAAAATTATCAAATCATGTGAACCGTAAAATCAACATTGACCCAAACAGCTAAATTGTGTTGAAATTGAAACTTTTACTTCTAAAAGAATTCCTCTTACCTACTAATTATTAATATAGACTCTTACTACATCGTTCTTACTTTTATTAGAGTACGAGTGCCCCGAAGGACAAACTAAATGTGATGACCATACATGTGCTTGGGCGTATCGATGTGACGGGTGGGAACAATGCAAGGATGGAACGGACGAGAAAGAGTGCGAAGGTATCAATATAAAACAATGCTACATGACCCAGAATTGCTTCATTACTTTGCAAGAACATCTTAGACAATTGGAATAATTATGGTCAAGGTACCTTAAAAAGAAAAGGCAATATGGCACGGATTTGCTTCATATATTCACAAACTTTTGAAACAGTAGCCTTTTGATATGTATACTTTGCAAGTGCCAACTACATCTCAAATTCAGTATAAGGATAAAGATATCATGAAAGCATTAGAACGTTATTTTACAAAGAAAGTTAAATATAATAGTTTTGTTCTATAGAGAGGATTATTAATGTCTTGAAAACTTACTTTGTCTTTTATAATAAAATATGTCATCACAAATCAAAAGACCGTTCTAGTGTCTCAATAAAAAAAATACTAGATGTTTTCCCGTTTTATGTGTTGTGATTTCGGCTTTCTGTTGATTTGTTTGATAGCACACGGATTCATCTTGAGTATCCGAGTTCAATCATATTTTTTTCTAGGAGTCCATAATGTCCATATATTTGTATTTTTCGTTGTTTTTCTACTTATTTTTATATTTTTTCATTTGCATTAATTGTAAGGTTTGTGTTTCAATTAGAATAAGGTCTATATGGATTGCTCTTAATGATATTTTCCAATGTTTTGTTTGATAACCTTTTCATATGAAAGTTTGGTTGTCGTCGTTGTGAAGTATGCAGGGTTTTGGGAGTTTAAGAGTTTAGACTAGGGTATTGAAAAAGCCGTCATAATAGCTTGACTATCAGACCTACGCCGTGCATACCATTTCATCAAAATATCTATCAAAAATACAGAAGTTGATATATGTTGTAGTTACTTTGATAGCAATTTTGTTATTTTTTCAGCATACGTTTGCCCCTCTGATCAAATGAAATGTGCAGATTATACATGTGCTTTTGGCGAAAAATGTGACGGATGGGAAAATTGTCGCGACGGAACAGATGAAAAAGATTGTCATGGTATACTATGGTCAGCCAATATTGTTTATTGTCATTCGTTGTATTTTATCGCTGGGCATGGTTACTTTTTGTTTATTATTGGTCATGTTACTCGCAGAGATTTATTGTTAATCACTGTAGTTTTTGTTGATGACTAATTCTTATCTTTGGTGTTTTACAATACTATGCTACATTATATCACCAACCACTTGAAACGACAACACAGCAATTGATGGACGAGACTTTGCCGAACTTTAATGCATTTTATCCGTTTTGTAAAAGACAGAATGTAATGTAGATGTTTTTAAAAACTGATACGTCGTTTTTTCTCACGTCTGTTTTTATCATACTTTCAAAACTTCATGTAATATATTTCGGGCATTTTATAAGTAAAAATCTTTTGAGCTAGATTAATACTTTTTAATTGGTATATCAAGTGATGAACATTAAAAAAATATTAAGAATTGTTTAATCTATTTTAAATGTCTTTCAAATACAGCATTTTAAATATGTTATCTTAATTTTGTTCAAATTACCAAGTGCGAGCGTTTGTAGTCTTTGACGCTTATCAGTATATGATAATGGTGTATTTCCATAACTGAGACAAATCTATCACAGATATGTTCATCAGATCGGTTCACAAATATTGGCGAGGCTGATTGTTTTATTCACAGAGTATGAGTGTCCACAGGAACGAATGAAATGTGATGATCATACGTGTGCATATGGGAAACGTTGTAATGGATACAGAGATTGCCATGATGGGTCAGATGAAGACAATTGTGGGGGTGAGGAATTTATTTTATTCATTTTTGTTTACTTGTTTTTGAATACAACAAAAAAAAGAGAACACGTATCAACATCGTTGCATATAATTTAACCTTCTAGATAAAGCTTCTTCAGAAACACTGGGGATCTAACACTATCGAATCACTGAGCAATATAATCAGACGAATAAAAAATTCCAGACAATCAAGATCAACCTTGCCTTATGGGAGTTTAAGTCAACCGAGCTTCTGTCAGAAATTTAAAATGTATCAATTGAAAACCTAACATTTGTTTTCTAAAGGACATATAAAAGTAGATATCCGTTTCCTACAGACATAGCAACTGGAACATATTTTTTATTCATATCCATTAACTAGCTTCGAACACCGCTGTTTTAAAATTCATATTAAATAATCTTGAGGTTGCATTTGATATCGTGTAATGGTGTATTTCAGAGTGTTCTGACAATGCTTTTTTGTGTACTGTCGACAATCAATGTATACCTGGGCATTATAAATGTGATTCCTATCCAGACTGCAGTGATTTTGAGGACGATCTTGGATGTGGTTGGTAATCTTATATTAACACGTCAAGACGCATAAAAATGAAACAATGAATTGTCCCACAAATGTAAATGCTTCTACAACTTGTTAGAAAAGTCTAATGGTGCATCAAATTTATTCCGTATTTTGTGATACATTTTATTAGTACCATTGGGTCTATGTCATTGCTAGTGAACTGTACGTCCCCGAGGGCATTATCAGCCCAGTAGCCAGAATTTTTGTTCTGGCATGATTCATTACTTAAATACCTTTAAATGTTCAATTTAAAATTTGACTGATATTTACCAGAAGTTTCTAAGGCTCTTCCTTTTGATGCAGAGGCAACCCTTAGCTGAGTTTGGATTCCTGTTTCTTTTAATTGTTTTGGGTTTTGATGGTTGTGCTTATTAATTCTTCATTATATCTATGACCGGATTTCCAACATTTTGTTCTCGAACACTGCTGATGAGTTGTCAGTCAACGAAATGGCCATACAGAACATCAAATTTATTCGGTATTTTGTGATACATTTTATTATAAGCTTATATCTGCGTCACATTCGTAAAAAAAACCCATGGAAATTATATGTGGTCATGAAGACGACAACTGTTTATGAGCAGAGAGTAACAAGCTACAACAACAAAAATATTGTAAAATATAATATAGAATATAAAGAGAGAAAAAGAACAATTGTCCTAAAAACAACAGAATACCTTACGTCGTAACTACTATTATATTACATAAGCAACCGTAAATTCAGAATATACCGATGTAATAAAGACACTTACAAATGGTAATGTTAATATATATATCGGTTTTAATGGCGCCTGGAACCTCCATATCCTTTCCAACGCATCGTTCAGATTAAAATGTTTTTAGAATTGTAGTAAGATTATAATAATATGTACTTTGAGGTGTGTGTGCTGAAGACGAATACATGTGCTCTAATGGTAATTGTATTGACCCAGAAAAGATTTGTGACGACGTGGATGACTGTGGCGACGACTCGGACGAAAGATGTGGAATTATGCCTGTACTGCCTCCAGTAATAGATCCAATAACCAGTAAGTGAAAGTGACTTATATAGTATAATTATTGGTCAATCAGCATTTATCAAAATTATTGTGAAAGTCTTCAAATTAAACTTTCGAACTTGTATCCTTTGACATGTATGAACAACTTTCAAAATGAATAAAATTAGTCTTTTTTTTATCGCCTTGTAAGGTGCAGAGTTCTGTCCCAATTTTCAGAATTGCTGCTACTTTCAATGTGAAGCACAGAAAAAAGTCATGAAAGTGATTATGATCTTCTTTTTAATATAATATTACAGTATAAGAAGGATTTATCTAGTGTATAATCATAACCAAATAACTTTAAGACTAGCTAAAGCATTCATGCTGCAGCGATGTTGATTTAAAAAAATCAATTTTCAACAACAATAGAATAGAGAATGGAAACAGGGAATGTTTCAAAGAGACAACAACCCGACAAAAGAGCAACAAACAGCATGCCACCAATTGGTCTTCAACGCAGCGAGAAAATCCCGCACCAGGAGGCGGGCTTCAGCTCAGTGGCCTCTAAACAATAATGCATACCAGTTCAGCGAAATGGACGCCACACTAAACTCCGAAACATACAAATGAACCAAAATTTAAAAAAAACACACAAGACCAACAAAGGTCAGAGGTTCCTGACTTGGGACAGGCGCAAAAATTCGAGATTAAACATGTATTGTGAGATCTCAACCCTCCCACTATACCTCTAGCTATGGAATAAACAAACACACAGCGATACGCACAGTAAAAAACAGTTCAAAAGAAGTCTGTGTCCGAAGTTAGAAAAGTGGACAGAAGAAACTAAGTAAAATCACAAAGATCAATATAAATTAACAAAGGACTACTAGCAGTTACAATAGTACCTTAAAAGATGGGATGTGAAATACATGAACATTCGAGATGTCTGCTCGTGGATTTTTACGAATGATGTCCTTGTACCGATGATAAAATTTAGTAACAGTTTTGACAAGTTTGTGATATCGAAATCCTTGGTATGATAATTTCTCAGTAATACAGATATTTATTTCGTTAAAATCAAATACGTTGTTACATACACGAGCGAATCGAACAAGTTGAGATATATAAACACCATACGATGGTGCCAAGGGAACGTCACCATCTAAAATAGGATAATTAACAATATGAAATGAAAAATCATTTCGCTTATGGTAAATTTTAGTATTAAGCTTCCCGCTAGAGATATAGATATCAAGATCCAGGAAAGGGCAGTGTTCATTGTTAGTATTAGCTTTATTTGAAGTAAGTTCAACAAGATAAATCTCTTTAGTGTACATACTGAAGTCGTCATTATTGACAGCCAAAATATCATCCAAATATCTAAAAGTGTTATTAAATTTTTTTATCAGATGTTGTTCCGTTGGGTCTTTGCTGATTTTAGACGTAAATTGTAATTCTTAACAATACAGAAACAAGTCTGCAATAAGTGATGCACAGTTAGTCCCAATTGGAATTCCGATAACGTGGCGATATTCGGAATCTCCATAGCGAACAAAAATATTATCTAGTAAAAATTCAAGTGCAGTTATCATATCAAAGCAGGTCCAATATTTATTTTTCGTGTTAGGATTCTCATTTTGTTTGTTTAAATCTATGCATATATGACACAAAACAGTTGTATTAATGTATTACTGGACAATACTTTTTTTTTTATCTTTATAGTTCCTTATTACTCCCAAAGACAATTAAGAAATAGGAAATTTTATAAGAGGCTATTAATGTCGAGTTCAAAACACCAGAGCATGCCAAGAGGTCCGAGGAAATATTTTGTGAAAGCACAGCAAAACGACAAAAGGAATAAGTACAAAAAGCTGATGCTTGACAGACTACGCAAAACTGTTGAAAAGGAAAGAAATTATAGAAGCAGGAATTATGGTCAAACTAGAACATCAGGGACATCTAGATATAACATGGTTGGAAGGGTGAATTTAGTTTCGAGAGGAAAGGATGACCATTCACAAATAATAACAGTACGGAATAATCAAATGAAACAACAAAGAAAAGGGGAATTGAAAACAGGTCGAATAAGCAATGTTGGTCAAAAACATCTACTAGAAAGAAACACTCTGGCAAAGTTAGAGGCTGAACTAAGGACGATTTTAGAAAAAAAGATTCAAGTGTAACATGTGTAAAAGATTATATAATTCGATGTTTGAAGTTTTCCAAAAGAGAGGTTGAATAAAAACAGCAGGGTTACAAAAATAGTTTTGTTTGTTCGGTATCGTCTACATTTGATTTTAACATGTTACATCAACACGCACGTACGTTTGGACCTTAAATAAGTACGTTTTTATAGTAATTATTGTTGTATATTATAAATAAAAGTTAGTAAAAATAAAACGCTATTAAAATGTACTATGCTTTAAAATTAATTGCCAGCTCGAATGCTATATTTGGTTGATATATAAATGAAAGTTAATTGTGTCAGCATCGATCAAACAGTGAATGAGCTGTGAATAAAAGATTGATGCAAATACTTCAATGATGACCCACAATCAAGACCGAGGTATATATAACATGTATAATGAGCTCCAAAAAACATGAAAAATTAACATTAACTAATTCTCGAGTAATAAAAACACAAAACAGTATTTTCTACACTTTGAGAGGAAGAGAATTTATGCGTTTTATAATTTTTAGTTTTTATAGTCATGTGACAATAAGTTGTAATTGATTCCCAGAACGAATCGCGTTCTTCGTTAGGAAATTAACAATTCTTAGTACGAATTTTTCAGTCAAACATGAATTCAGCTCTCTAGCTCAGAGTTCAAATAACTGTAATACATGTAAACATCCGATTTATTAGCTATTTTTTCTCTCTGATAGATTATTTAGTAAGGGGCATCTCTTCACCGTATTTATCTACTAGTTCGGGATTTAAGTCTACAAAGGTTTAGGGTATTGCTTAGGCTTAACAATCTTGGCCTTTTAAAAATACTGCTGATTTAGACATAATTTATATAAAGTATCAAAATGGTAACAGAGAACTTATAATTCATTGCCACCAATAGATATTTACTACATTCATACAACAACTGTTTGATGTTAACTGTTTTTATACGTTGTTGGTCTTAGTTGTTTATGGTATTATGCTGTCGTCATTTCTTTTTCATTTTATTATAAATTTTGGGATTAATCGTTTGGTCTCATGTACTGTTGAAGAGAACTACATTTGTTGTTTTGTCAGGAAGGCTCAAAGTCCTAATTAATAGATTTATACTCAAAATTTGAGTAAGCGATGTTTCTAATCACAAATTTGGCATTTCTTGTTAAGCGTTAACTTAAACTTCAATCTTAATACAATGTATGTTGAAATCGATGACAAAATTCTGGTATCGGTTTCTGGGGATCTTTTTCCAAAGTAAAAAACTGAAAAATGTAAAAATTCAAAGATACAAATAAAATTCTCCGTTTGACCAAGTATGTAAATAATTATGTCCTATGTTAAATCAGTAGAACATGCCGAGTAATTTCAAAATTTGGGGAATGTGATTTAATGAAATAGTTCCATAATGAAATGTATGTATTACCGCGGTACCCCATTAATTTAGATATACACAATTATGGCTGCAAAATCTTTTCCGAACAAATATTGGCTCTGAAACAGATTAAAAATTAATTAAGAGTGAATTTGGCAGTAATTCTGGCATGTAATTGACTATAATTGAACAGACACGCTAAGGAAATACTACTACATCGTGACACATTCTTTGAATTTTGAAATAAATCAGATTAATGTGCAAGTTCAACATTATTTATTGTTTGCATGAAAGATATAAGCAGGCATGATAAAGGTATCCAATAAATGAAATATCCCTCAATTTTTGATAGATTACATGGAATTGCGATATCACGGAATACAATAAATGTACAAACTTAATACAAACGGGAAGGTAACGTTTTGGTATTACATAATCCAAACCAGATACTACTTTGATGAAAGATTCTTTAATTTTTGAGAAAATTTTATACTTTTTATTCTTTTTCAAACTCGTGTTTGTCATTTTCTCTTAAATTTAAAAAAATATCTCAGTTGACAAGAATACTAAATATTTTTATTAAAGTAACATATAAACCCATAAATACAAGAGACAGTACACACAAATGAAAAATAAAAACTCACAAAAACTCCTGTAAAACCATGTGTGAATTCTAATAATACTCAGGACTGTTCCAAATACGACACCGTCGTGTTATCCAGCAGAGTATATAGTAGTTTTAAATCAGTAGAGAAACTTGAAGTGTTATCACAGTCCATGCATTCACACTGTGTTGATTTCTTTGTCTGTATATCATATATCTGATATCTATCATGACATTTTTCCTCAACTGTTAACGGTTAAAAAAATATTTCTGTGGATGGTCTTTAGCGGTAACATAACTTTGAAAGGTTATTTATAATAGTTAAAAATCTCATAGCAGTGCATAAAAACTATCTTCATACGCAAAATAATGTTTATTATACTACTCAACAAAATTAACAATACGGGTTTTGAAATAATATTGTAATAAAATATAGAAAGTTCATTTTTAATATGATAATGGAAAATCGGAAAACGGGAATTATGAATATCTTTAGCCAAGGGGTCAAAATAAGAATAAAATCACAAAAATAAAAAAATATGATTCTTAAAATTTAGAAGGAATATATCCATGAAAAACTTAAACATTTATCATGCTTATGATAGCGATGATTAAGCTCTAAAAACTGGTTCAAATTTTTCTAGGTAATTTTTCTACTTTTTGATATTTAAAATTTTTGGGTGTCGCTTTCAAACACTTTGCACAAAATGAAAGTTTAAAAAAACGCATTAATCAAAATAATGGTAAACAACATCACAGTTACTGTATTTCAACTCACCAGGAGTATGTCATCCCCTAAAAGAACAGGCCCTTATATCACTGTTTCATTTAGAACAAATACTTCATGAGGACAAAAACAGTTTTACGAAAATTACACATTTCAAATAACGATCAGATGTGTCCATGAAGTCAACGTGACTCAAGACAAATTTGTCTCACCATAAAGTCACAAATTCCTATAATGAAAATAGGGGGGCCGCGACAATAGTTTCAAAGCGATCATAATGACATCCAAAAGTTAATAATCGTTCATCATGTGTTCATTGATAACATACTTCTTGTGTACATATGTTAATAACCGAATTTTTCCATTCGGGGCCTAAACTAATGGATGACTCCAATCAATGATGAAGAAAAAACTCAGTTTGCTGTCAATTTGACAGTTCATTTCTTGTTTCTATGTATCTTATTTCTTGCTACAGTCCTGAGCAACGTCAGAACAATCATGAGCAGAGATCTGAGAAGACTGGCCTGAACTATCAAAAGAAACTGAGGATTCCACCCTCCTCTTCCTCCCCCTTAGAAGCGACAGGAATTACCATCTCCTCAAAATTGAGATAACCTTCTCCCTCTAATATCTTCACCAGCAGTAAGAACAGCATATGTCATCTACGTTAAGCATAACGATAACTATCGACAATGATACCAAAAGCCGACAAAGCAAGGTCATGCAAGTGCAAAATAACTACACGCATCCCTGTCACAAGCAAAAACCTCCTCTACACCCAATAACCAAGGAAACTCGAAGAACCCAAAACATCTTCGAATGGTGATTATCGATTTTATCAAGGACACGAGAATAAATGCAGGAGAGAATGAACAGACTCGTCCCTCCTCCTCTGCAGCAGCAATAATCTCCAACTCCTCAGTCTCAAAAACTGATCACTTGAGTAGCACGTGCTTAAAATTGTACACAAGCAATTCGGTGAAAATCAGTTTGGTTTCCGGGAAAATCATCGAACATCTGACGGCATATTTATATTAAAATCTTTAATTAATAAATACATACATAAAAAGAAGAAGAGGTTATATATTTGTTTTGTTGATCTTCGTAAAGCTTTTGGTTCTGTGTGGAGAATACGTCTATTGTATAAACTATTGAAAACAGGTTTTTTGTGCGAAATGAGAAATGATTATCGATTACGAAAAGAAGAACAATCTTGCATCTTTGTTCTAAAAAAAGAAATCAATGCAAGGACAGACTTACGACCGCAAAATAACCATGTATGCATGTTGAATATGTGATCAACAAGACCGCTCCCCCACCCCCACGCCCCCCCCCCCCCCCCCCGCGACAGCGGTAGCAATCCTTCTAAAAACGATATGATTCGTGAATATAGCCCAGCAATGAACAGTGAAGAGCAAATGAAGCCTAGACAAGCATAACTCTTTACACATGTGCCGATAAGGCGTTTACTAATTAAGAACAAATCATAAGGCCTATAGATCGAGGCCAAAGCTCCCCTAGAAACATACAACTTCCTAAAAAGCTGAGGGAAGGATAGAAAATACCATTAGTGCAGATTTCCAACATTTTAGCAACCACCTAAATCAAGGGAAGAACACGAGAACCAAGCCAGAAAGAGACGAACAAAGAGCCTACAGTCCTCCTACTCATCAGAAGTATAAAGATCATCTACATGATCTAAGCCACATCTCCTCTACATTCAATAGCTGAAGAAAACTGGGGCGACTGAAGGGTATACATAAACACAGAATTCAGACCTTCTAGTAGCAACATACATTTCTGCATGGGACTATTGGCATTGTCAAGGGCAAGCGGACTAACCGCCCACAACCACCCACCCCCTTTACAATATATCCTCGAAAACCAAGATGAGCACGTGAGTACAAGTATATATTATTATAGTTTGACCACAGATTAGCAGCTTATATGCAAGGATATGTGACGATTACATAGACGGGTCACAACGTATACAGTTTTAAGCCAAACCTCAATATCCAAAAAAACAAAGAAACTAAGAAAAGGAAAGACAATCCACCAACACATCTGCAGTACGTGATTTCAACAAAACCAAACGGAAAGCCATCGGGAACAAATATAAAAGAATATTAAATATAGACCCAACCCTCCTCCACCTCAGCAGCAACAATCCTTTCTCCTCCTAAAAACCGACACTGTGATCACGTGAATTTGACCTCTTTCAAGAACAAGTGAAGCCCTGCATGGAAAGAATATGTGTTGTTAAGTCGGTTGCTAAGCTTCGAAGCGTCACAGAGCTTAGTGATCTAGACCTGCACATGTGTTCATTTACCTATTGGAGATACAGAAACAATTTGCACAAAATTACAAAATTAATTCAATTTTAAAATAGGCCCTTGACGTCATAGTATTCAATGTCTTCAAAAATTCATTAATCAAATTCTTGCCGAAAAAGGTTGTGGATCTGATAACATGTTCTGCATATTCTGAGAGTGAACATAATTCAGACTATTGGAAATCTAACTTTCGGTTGTTGAACAACATGGCATTATTTAGTTAAGTGGTGGCGTCAGATTTTCCTTAAATAAATATTCCATGTGCACATTTCGTCGATTTACGACTTATCAGATGTTCTCAAGTCCTAAAATGTTCAAAGCCGAAACAGTAACAAATTTAAAGCTGTTATTCAAAGTTCACATTCAAAAGGTAAAATCATATTAAAAACCAAAACTATCTAGCAAGGACAGAGCTATGGGAAGTACTACTTAGGTTTTATAAAATTTTACGTTTTTATAACGAAAATCTAAAGTAGCGCTAGCAATTCCACGCTAGCAACTGGTGGTCCCCTCCGGGTCTTGGGTCCATAAACTGAGATATCGGCAGCTGAATCGGTGAGATGATAATGAATATCCCACATGTTCCATGATACTAATTTTGATGCACAAGATGTGTATCAAGTCCTAAAATTTTTCAAAACCGAAACAATAAACACAATATTTGGAAGATCAAATTCCACATGTTCCAATGGCACAAATACCAAAAATGGTAAAGCCAATGTTTGCATGAGTGGCCGTTCATGTCAGTGGCGCGATAATATACACGTATATAACAATATACACGTATGTTATCAACTTAAGATATACGCGTATATTTTGGTTATAGTCCAGTCAATCTAGCATAAATTTGACCCTAACCTTAACATAATTGCAACAGAAGATTTTTAAGTTTTAATCTTTAGCATTATACCCCAAATATACACAGAAAAAAGTCTAACAAAATCTAACTTGAGGAAGCCTAAAAAAATCACGATTTTAAAATTACTATGGAGATTTGCATTGAAAATAGGAGATAACTCTGCAAAAAAGGCAGAAATATCAATAAAAATTGATACAAAATTATAACTTTACCGCTTCTTTGCAGCAGAATGTATTGATTCATGATATTTTGGCCGTCTTTAGAGTATAACAAACAGCTCTAAAGGTGTTTTTATATCTTTTATCAAGCTTCAACCTAGATTTCGTAATTCATTAGTTGACCATTTATTAAATTTTTCAACATGTCAAGGTAAAGAATCTCAAATTTAACAAAAATAATTAAGCATACATTATTCTTTTTGTGGTTTAAAGTTTCTTTAAACAAGGTAGATGCTGAACAAATATAATTTACAGATATAAACAATACCAAAATTTCACATTATTTTTTCAAAATGGTCACAAAGCCACAAATTTGCAATTTCTTTAATGAAAAATGCGCAAAAAAAAAAAATAAAAATACCCATAACACTTCGGTTTTGTACATTTCACGAGCAGAAGATGATAATATAGTCAAATACGAACTTATAACCCCATCAAAGTATCATACTTTACACGAATTTGAAGAAAATCAACCAAAACCTGACAAAAAAGACTCATTTTTGCGGAGTTATCTCCCCTTTCCAATGTTAATTTCCATAGGAAATTAAAAATGCTGATTTTGAGTTTTCCTCAAGTTAGATTTTATGGGACTTTTTTCTGTGTATATTTGGGGCTTAATGCTATAGATTAGAACTAAAACATTTTCTTTTGCAATTAGTTTGAGGTTAAAACTTAGTCTGACTGGACTATTATACGTGTATATACTATTTTAATTATTTATTTTCATATACGCGTTAATATACGCGTATATGTACGCGTTCATATACATGTTAGTTTAATAATATACGCGTACACATGTATATACAATTATTTATTTCCATATACGTGTATATATACGCGTTAATATACGCGTATGAATACGCGTTCATATACGTGTTAGTTTCATAATGTACGCGTGAATGATTATTATGTCGCCCCGACGAAAGTCGGCGACATATTGTTGTTATTCCGTTTCTCTGTTATTATTCTTTCTTTCTTTCTTCCAATGATTTTTGTCCGGCTTAGTTCTCGGAGATGCCTGGATAGAATTGAATGAAACTTGGCAGAAAGTAAGATCACTATGTGAAGGTGTGCAATCAATACTTTTTTTTCGAAATGGCCGCCATTTTCAAGATGGCCGCCATTCAAAGATCGGTACCCTCCGAAAATTTAAAACGTTTATATCTCAAAAACTGTATGATAGAATTTCGTTAAACTTCGTAGGTTTGTAAAGTACAATTAGAAGAACAAACTGATGAAAAAAAATCGCGATCGGTTGGAGACGTTTGGCGGCCATTTTGAAAAATGATGTTAAAATGGCGAAAAACTTAACATGGATAGAATTGAATGAAACTTGGCAGAAAGTAAGATCACTATGTGAAGGTGTGCAATCAATACTTTTTTTTTCGAAATGGCCGCCATTTTCAAGATGGCCGCCATTGAAAGATCGGTACCCTCCGAAAATTTGAAACGTTTATATCTCAAAACCTGTATGACAGAATTTCATTAAACTTCGTAGGTTTGTAAAGTACAATTAGAAGAACAAACTGATGAAAAAAAATCGCGATCGGTTGGAGACGTTTGGCGGCCATTTTGAAAAATGATGTTAAAATGGCGAAAAACTTTACATGGATAGAATTAAATGAAACTTGACAGAAAGTAAGATCACTATGTGAAGGTGTGCAATCAATACTTTTTTTCGAAATGGCCGCCATTTTCAAGATGGCTGCCAGGGGCGACATCTGCTATTGCTCGCAATTGCAATTCTAGTTATATAATTGCTTTCGATTAAAATAAAACATTTTCAAAAAAGGCCTGTTTTTAATATACAGTCAGCAAAAATATCTTGTGATGAGATTGTCAAACTTTTAGGTATTGATATTGACTATCAACTTAATTTTAATCACCACATTAAAAATATTTGTCGTAAAGCATCGCAACAACTGAACGTTTTAAAGCGCATTGGCTGCTAACTTACTAAATTAAATAAATTGACCATTTTCCACACATTTATTTTATCTAATTTTAATTTTTGTCCTTTGGCTTGGCATTTTTGCAACAAAAATAATACCACTAAATTAGAAAAAAATTCAGGAAAGGGCTTTACGATTTATATATGAAGACTATGCTAGTTCATATGATGAACTACTTTTACGAGCAAAGGTTCCATCACTGAAAATTAGACGTATGCGTAACATGGCTATTGAATGTTTTAAAATTTTATATAAATTGTCACCACCATGTTTACATGATTTAGTTGTATTGAAAGATTGTAAATATAATTTTAGATATTCTAACATTGTAGATATACCTAGGGTTCGAACAACAACCTATGGTAAGAACTCTTTTAAATATGCAGCTGCTGTTTTATGGAATGATATAGATTGAGTTTAGAAAAATTGCTAATTTTAATCAGTTCAAAAATATTTTAATTAAGTCATGGAATGGAAATGACTGTAAGTGCACAGTTTGTGCAGATTATTAATTAATATATTATGCGAAAATTTTTACCATTAGATCATACCTTTTTTTATTTTTATGCAATGCATTTAACCAGCTTTTAATCATGCCTAGTTTACTATTATATGCTTTTAGCTTTAACACCTAGCTTATTATGCTTTTAGTCTGCTTATTACCATCATGCTTTTAGTGCTTTATTTTGTGCTGTAATTTATTGTATGTGTCTTGTATGTTGTATTTGTAATAGATGTCCTGTATGTCGGTTAAAAGCTCAGTAGAGCTTATGTTGTCTCTGTTTGTATACTCTGCCGACTCTAAATAAAGCTTATTTATTTATTATACACGCGTATATATACTTTAACGTATATTTTAACTTAATACGTATGTATACGCGTATAAGTTAAAAATATACGCGTATATAAACATTAATTTTGTTAATGTATATATACGCGTCTATTTTAATTATATACGCATATGTATTTTAACAAGGACGTATAACCAGAGACATATATGTTATATATGTCTCTGGTATAACTAACATAATATACGTCCTTGATTTTAACAATATACGCGTTTTGAAAATATACGTTTATATCTTGATATTATACGCGTATATGATTATATATGTGTATATAATAAGTTAAGATTAAAGGAAACGAAAGACGCCGTACTTTAGAATTTTTATTGATATTTTACGGACATAATTTTTCATGATTTTGCAGATAACGACTTTCCTGTAGAACCAAGATGCCTTAATTCCTTTACCCCTTATAGTGCATCTCGGGTACTATAAAAGTAGAATAATGATGCCCTGTTATCCCATAAATTAATAATTTTAAATAAAATGCTTTTTAAAACATGTTTTATATGATTCCGAATCTTTAAACGGTCCGTATTATTTATTCTTTTATACGCACAGTATGTACTTCCGGTTAGTTACGATTTCAAAAAGATCGTCATCACAAGAAAAAGAAAGTAGACTTGATTGTGATGCTAAAAACTACATAATCACTATAAAATGAAACTAGGCCAATTTCATCTTCGTATAGGAATACTTTGTATTTTGTGTTCGAACTGTGTTGCTATTGAACCAGTAACTAGTGTGACTGCAGTTGCTACTGGAGTGATTGCCACTTTTCTTGCTAGTTATAGAGCAGTAACTTGTCAGTTCAAGGAATGCTGTACCAAAAAATGGATTGATTTGAATGCAACTGGTATAAATGAAAAAAAATTGAACCATTTACCTCTTGATTATTAACCTCTCACTTCAAAGAAGTTCGTGGATTTGTTATCGGCAATAATGCCAATATAACTACGTCAAATCGCGGTCCTACTAAAAGAAGCCTGCCAAGGTAAATGAAGCCTGCAGGTTAATGGCTATAGGTACGTGGAATATTTTTACACATTATGGTAGATGACAGTATATTATTTGAAAATATCGAAAAAAAATTGATTTTGATAAGTTTTTCGACTCTTAATCGATGATTTTCTATTGTCGTATTTGAAGCCTGCAAGAATGCGACGCCATCTTGTTTAGATTCGAGTTGACATGTATAGTTAATTAGCCAGTGTATATTGTAAAATAAACAATTTTAAGTAAATAATCACATATTAACATTTTTATATAATTATTAAAAGAAATAACTATACTTATATAAACTAAAAATATTCTCACTTAAATAAACAATTTAATTAATATAATTTAATCACACAATCTTGAACTATACTGAGTAGTGAACTGGCTTCACTTATTAGGATTAATTATCATTTTAATGTTTTCATTATGTTTTAATTACAGCTCTTAATGGGCTATATGATAATAAAATATTTAATAAAGCAAAAATTTTATGAAGCTTGTGTCCCAATCACAGTTTAAAGAAATAATTGAATTAACTCGGTAGGATATAAATACTGAATTGAAAACTTTCTACATCACTTCACTTTTTTCACTTCATTTGCACACAATGTGATATTTGATTTAAAAAATAATAGTAGCTAATTGATAATAGTAGCTTTTTTTGTTTCATATTATTATTATTTGTTACATATTTTCAAAATAGTAGCAATTTGATATTTGATTTAAAGAATTGTGAAAATCTCACAAACACTAATTTTTCATTTTTCATTTTTGAGAAAATCTTCACTTTCATTCATTTGTTCAGGCTTCGGAAATTTTAATTTTTTTAGCAGGTTTAAAGAGGTTAAACAACAACGGGAATTCCGATGAAGCTGCCAAATTGGAGTTTATTCTATCCATATTTTTGTCAAAAACCTGTCTCCACAATCTTTAGAGGTAGATAGATCTTTGGCTATAGATTCAGTAGGAACTTCACAATTGGGCAAGAATTCAACATTGGGCGGTGGAGACGACTGGAGATGGGAATTGTCTTTTTAATGCCATCTCCATTGGAAAAAAAATTCAGAAATTCTTTCTGTAGAAATTAGATATAGGACATGTATTGAAATGATTCAGTACAAATCTTTTTATACGGACGAACACAGACATGTCAGACAATGGATTGTCTTTGGTTTCTGACACATATGACACCGCACTACAGGCCTGTTCTGTTAATTATTCTTTTTCATCAGCTTTTGTTATTCATGCAGCAGCATCAGTCATTGGCATAAGGGGTGCACTTCATGGGAGGGGTTGTTTGGAATTGGCAGAACGGTCAAGGCATTTCAGGGTGACTCATGATATTTGGATTGACTTGACGGACGAACAACGCCGCAAAATTTATTTAAAATTTATACATTTTAGGCTGCAGTCAAATTGGTTGGTGTCTACAGATGGACAATTGACAGTACTTTTTTTAAGATTTTTTTTCCAAATTGTAATTTTGTATATAGTTTCTCATTATGAAGAAAGTAAAAGTAAATAAATAAATTTAAAAAGTATGGACCCAGAAGTAGAACCACGTCCTCGTCATTGGGTTTGGTAACATATTCATTTATGAATATGACAGAGAGTTCTACATTTTTATTACATTCAATTAACATTAAACTCAATAAAATTGTTTATTTCACAATATGCACTGGCTAATTAACTATACATGTCAACTCGAATCTCAGGTAAAACAAGATGGCGTCGCATTCTTGCAGGCTTCAAATACGACAATAGAAAATCATCGATTAAGAGTCGAAAAACTTATCAAAATCAATTTTTTTCTTCGATATTTTCAAATAATATACTTTCATCTACCATAATATGTAAAAATATTCCACGTACATATAGCCATTAACCTGCAGGCTTCTGCAGGCTTCATTTACCTCGGCAGGCTTCTTTTAGTAGTACCCGTCAAATCGGGGTTTGTTTGCCCAGGGTCTGTTTGTCCTTTTACCTATTTGCCCAGAGTCCTTCGCCCTGATTTTTTAATTAACATCAAGGAATTGCTTAATTGTAAAATACGACTGATATATTTGAAATGAAAGATTTTTTTATTCCAGTGGCTATTTTTTTTCTAACAGTATTTGTCTGATGGAACGTAGCACTAAATTTTTTTGGTTTAAGATTATGTTTAATTTATCAAAATTTGTGATTTGTATATTTCGAAAAGAAAAAAATTGGTGCAAGTCCAGTAAGTAACTCCTCATTCATTTTTAATTTCATTCACTTAATTTCTATACATATTGTCACATACTGTATATAGATGCGCAATAAGGTTTTAGAATTTTGATTTTCAAAAATTGGAGCTCACATGGGTCAAATATAGAAAATTGTGAATTTAAACTTATCTCCTCTTTCTTTTTTTCATTTAATGCATTTAATTTATATACAGTATTATCACACACTGTATAATGATATGCAGTAAGATTTTAGAATTTTTTATTTTCACAACTTGTGGTCCAAAGGGGTTCAATTTTGAAAATTAAGAATTTAAGCTTGTGACCTAAACTCCACTTTCATTTTTGTGTAGACTGCGACTTTTGTTACAGAAGCAAGACTATAATAATCAGTCATGGTCTAAGATGTGAGATTGGGAAATTCCACCTGAGGGTTCACATTTTCAAGTCAGAAACAAGAATTGTCCAATCTCACATTTTTGACCATGACTGATTATTTTTCTGACATTTCTCTGCTGAAGATTAAAGGTGGTAAACATGGCTGCCATGACACAAAAATGTGTTCTCTTAAAACTAGGCGACCTAGTGCAAAATAAATTATATATTTGAAAAGATCGTATGCGCTTTGGTTTTGTACCAAAGCTTAAAAAGATATTTTGAGCAAAGTTGTGTGTTCTAGCATTGTGACATGATGTTTTTTACATTATTACATCAAGGTACAAATGTAGGTCATGTGATGTGAGATGCATGAATCTCACACTGGTGTCTCACACAGAATATAATTGCCCCAAACACATAGAAATGTGAGAAATAATGATCCTACATTCCGTAGTCGGCGGCATCAATATTTACATTCACTCTAGATCTGTGGTTAATTTTTTTAAAAATTAATAAATTTATTAAATAATCATGGATTTTTTACCAAACTTGGACAGAATCTTTCTCAGGATCAAAAGATAGTATCCAGAGGAAAATTTTTTAACAGTTTTTTTCCCATTTTTCTATATATTTTATAAATAGACTTAGTTTTTCTCCCAGTTAACATTACACATGTTACATACAGTCTGCAGTTAAAGTTTTTAAAACTTTATTACTTTCTTAAATCATCCTGTTTTTGAACCAAATTTGGACAGAATCTTGTTCATCATAAAAAAGAGTGTCCAGAGGAAAATTTTGTAATAATTCTTTTCCCCATTTTTCCATATTTTACTTATAATGGACTTAGTTTTTCTCCCAGTTAACACTACATACAGTATGCAGTTAAAGTTTTTATTTGTTTGTTTGTTCAGTTGGGGTTTTGTCCCATTTTCAGCACATTTGGCTATAATTTGCAGCGTTCAGTTTTTATTGGTGGAGGAAGCCAGAGAGAACCACGACCTTTGGTAAGAAAATTGGCAATCCTTGTCAATTAAGATTGGAGTCAAACACACTCCATCATAGGTGAGATTCGAACTCACAACCTCAGTGTTGACAGGCTAGTGATCATTAGTAGTCATAGAACACTCGGCCACCGAGGCCTCTAAAGTTTTTAAAACTAATTAAAACTAAATCATCCTGGATACAACATGAGGGGAGTGCAGGGATAGCTGTTGTTTAAAACTGCCCCAATCTAGTTTCAGTATTTTAATACATGTACACATTATATGTAACTTATGATCCAGTATAGTGAATATAAATAGGGTTGGAATTTAGTCCTTAGAATGGATACCTATCTCTCAAATTGAGGAAAAGTTTCACAATTTGATAAGAAAATTAAGTTTCAATTAAAAGGCTTTTCAATGAATATTGCACATGTTCATTAAAAAGTATCTATTTTTAGCTCACCTGACCCGAAGGGTCAAGTGAGCTTTTCTCATCACTTGGCATCCGTTAACTTTTAACTTTTACAAAAATCTTCTCCTCTGAAACTACTGGGCCAAATTGAACCAAACTTGGCCACAAGCATTATTAGGGTATCTAGTTTAAAAAATGTGTCCGATGACCCCGCCTGCCAACCAACATGGCCGACATGGCTAAAAATAGAACATAGGGGTAAACTGCAGTTTTTGTCTTATATCTCAAAAACTAAAGCAATTAGGGCAAAACTGACATGGGGTAAAAATGTTCATCAGGTCAAGATCTACCTGTCATGAAATTTTCAGATGAATCGGTCAACCCTTTGTTGGGTTATTGCCCCTGAATTGTTAATTTTAAGTAAATTTTGCAGTTTTAGGTTATTATCTTGAATATTATTATAGATAAAGACAAATTGTAAACAGCAAAAATGTTCAACAAAGTAAGATCTACAAATAAGTCAACATGACCAAAATCATTGATTGACCCCTTTATAGGAGTTTTTGCCCTTTAAAGACGGCATCCAGCGTAAACTTTCCTTTAAAGATCTTTTCCTCTCAAACCACTGGGCCAATTGAGACCAAACTTTGGTGGAATGGTCCTTGGGTGGCCCCCTTCCAAAATTATGTCTGGCATCCCCGACTTCCAACCGAGATGGCTGCTGTTACTAAAAATAGAAAAAAAGGGGGGGTGACTTTCAAAAATCTTCTTATATGAAGCTACAAGTCCAGTTGGAACCAAAGTTGGCAGTAATAGTTCTTAGGAGGTTCTCTTTCAGAAATATGTCCAATGACCCAGACTGTTAACCAAGATGGCCGCCACAGCCGAACTGAGTTTAACATAGGGCCCTATGGGGAAAATTCATTGAAAATCTTCTTGTCTTAAACCACTTGCCCAATTGGAACCAGACTTGGCAGCAATGGTCCTTACATGGTCCTCTTACAGAGGTGTGTCTGATGACCCGGACTGTCAACCAAGATGGCCGCCACAACCGAACTTAGTTTAACATAGGGCCCAATAGGAAAATTCATTGAAAAATCTTCTTGTCTGAAACCACTTGACATATTGGAGCCAGATTTGGCGGCATTGGTCCTTAGGAGGTCTTTTTTCAGAAATGTGTCTGATTTCTCGGACTGTGAACCAAGATGACCGCCACAGCAGAACTTAGTAAGGACCCTATAGGAAATTCACTCAAAAATCTTCTCATCTGAAAGCACTAAGCCAATAAGAATTAGACTTGGAAGCAATGGTCCTTAGATGGTCGTCTTTCAGAATTTTGTGCGATGACCCAGACTGTCAACCAAGATGGCCGCCACACCAGAACTTAGTTTAACATAGGGCCCTATGGAAAAATTCATTGAAAAATCTTCTTGTCTGAAACCACTTGACATATTGGAGCCAGAGTTGGCAGCATTGGTCCTTAGGAGGTCCTCTTTCAGAAATGTGTCTGATTTCGTGGACTGTGAACAAAGATGGCTGCCACAGCAGAACTTAGTTTAACATAGGACCCTATGGGAAATTCACTCAAAAATCTTCTCGTCTGAAACCACTAAGCCAATTAGAATTAGACTTGGAAGCAATGGTCCTTAGATGGTCCTCTTTCAGAATTTTGTGCGATGACCCAGACTGTCAACCAAGATGGCCGCCACACTCGAACTTAGTTTAACATAGGGCCCTATGGAAAAATTCATTGAAAAATCTCTTGTCTGAAACTACTTGACATATTGGAGCCAGAATTGGCAGCATTGGTCCTTAGAAGGTCCTCTTTCAGAAATATATCCGATCACCCGGATTGTCAACCAAGATGGCTGCCACACCGAACTTTGTTAAATATAGGAAAATTCATTTAAAAATCTTCTTGTCTGAAACCGCTTAGCCAGTTGGAACAAGACTTAGCAGAAATGGTCCTTAGATGGTTCTCTTTTAGAAATGTATCCGTTGACCTGGACTAAACCAAGATGACTGCCACAGCTGAAATTAGTTTAACATAGAATCCTATAGAAAAACAGCCAAATTGACTGCAACACTTAAATTTTTAGGTCTGCTCAAGGTGAAAAGTTAAATCCAGGTGAGCGATACAGGCTCTTGAGAGCCTCTAGTTATTTCAACAGAGTTGTATATGTACCCATTACAAGTGCATAGACCTGGACAAATTTGAAAAAAATGTACCGTTATAAAAAAAGTTTTCAGATATGATGAATGAGAAACTGTATTGACTCAAATTTTTTTATTTCTTTATCTCTTTTCCTCATTTGGAGTGATGTGCCAAACCTGAAAAACACATTAAGGATTTTCTACCTAATGATTGATAAAAAGCGATATATATAAAGATCTTTTGGGTCTTTATTCTGACAATTACATTTTTAGGATGCTCATGGGTCCATTTTGTATTCACATTTTTGTCTCGAGGGACATTCTGAACTTTTTCATGCTTTTCTGAATTCAGAGAATTTATATTCCATTGTCAATTTCAATTGATCAGGGAGACAACACTAGCTTTAGACTACTACTATTTACATATTTGATTTTTACAATTACTTTACTTTGCCAAGACTTTTCTTGGGTTAAAATGTATTTCTGTATATGTATATGTGTATTTCAGAATTATCATCAAATCTTGGTTACCAAGTATATGGCCAGCACCTTGTTTTAAAAGCTGTTGTTCGACATATGAAGGCACATTTGTCCAACAATGATCCATCTAAGGCTTTGGCATTGTCATTTCATGGTGGAACAGGGACAGGGAAAAACTATGTCAGCAAAATAATGGCTAATCATATCTACAGAGAAGGAATGAAAAGCAAATTTGTTCATATGATTGCTTCAACAAAAGAATTTCCACATGCAGACATGGTGCCGCTTTATAAGGTAAACATTTCCTTGAGTGATTAAACCAGTGCAATGTATTGAATGCTCCCTTTTAACAGACTGCTTAGTGCAGTAAGCTAAAGTTGCTAAATCCAGTGATTAAATAGGATGTTTTCTGCAACAAAAGATTATCGGTTATGTACATTCAGAGCCCTGTGCCCCTGGGAGTACAAGTTCTTATGGTATTGTAAAATGTATACTTTATACCATTTATTGAACCCTTATTTATATGTGACAGTATTCCATATACATGTAGTTGAAATTTGAATCTTATAAACCATATTTAAATTTAAATGGATCAAATTATTTGTTTATGTACTTAATATTAGATATATTCTTTCATTTCTCATCACTTTAATTTTTGTCCCCTTACGTCTGTTGTTAAACTATTAATCATCTCGTTTGAAAACACTGGGCAAATTTGAACCAAACTTTGCAGGAATAATGTATGGAAAGGTGTATGAAGAATGGCAGCCAGAGGCAATTCTTCATTCTGATTGGTCAAATTTTCAAATTCTTCCCATCTAAAACTTCAATGCTTAATATATTCAAACTTTACAGGAATGATGATTAGGAAACCTTCTACAAACAATCTTCATTTGGTGTTGATTGGGTGGCATACATGGTGGCTACAATTGCACATAGGCTTGCATTGAAGCCTAAGGGAAATCACAATTGCATCATCTCTGAATTTCAAAGTACAATGCCAATTATAACAAGCGTGACAGGAATAATGTATGGAAGGTCCTTGATAAAATATCCTCATTTCATTTTGACAGGATGAAAAACATGGCAGCCAGGGGTAGTTCTTGATTTTGATTGGTCAAATTTTTAAATTCTCCTCAAAAACCAAAATGCTTAATCTTTTCAAACCTTATAAGAATGATGATTGGGATACCCTCTATGAAGAATATTCATATGGTGTTGATTGGGTGGCATATATGGTGGCTACAGTGGCACAAAGTTTGCTTTGAAGTCCATGGGATTTTATCATCTCCTCTGAAACTGCAAGGCCAATTATATGTGGAAGCTAGGTCCTTTATATAACATCCCCATTTCATTTGGCATGTTTGGATTGGATGAAAAACATGGCAATTCTTGATTCTGATTCGTCAAATTTTCACATTCTTCTCCACTGAAACTACACTGCCAATGACAATGTTTTAAAACTTCACATGAGTGATGAATGGAAAGCCCTCTGCCAACTTGAAGATTCTTCATTGGGTGTTGATCTGATGGCATACATGGCAGCTACAGTGGCACAAGATTTGCTTTGAAGCCTATGGGAAATCACAATTGTATCATCTCCTCTGAAACTGCAAGGTGAGTAATACATGTGTAATATCCAAGTTTGGCAGGAATAATGTATTTGGGTTCCTTTATAAAAAATTCCAGTTTCATTTGGATCAGGTTAAAAAAAATGGCTCCAACAGGCTATTCCTGGTTTTGATTAGTAAAATTTTAATGGAGGCTACGGTGGCCATAGGTTAGCATTGAAGCCTAATGTTGGAAATTGCAATTTCATCATCTCAACAGTAATATTAACTGAACTTGGCAGGAATATTTTATGGAAGGTCCTTTATTAAAAATTTATTTATTTATTTCATGATTTACTAATGCATTAAACCTGCGGTAGATCAGACCAACAAGGTTGTGGTTAAGGCATGTACATGCATCCTGGACATGCAAAAATTTGACTGACACAAGGTTGCAGGTTCGATTCCCAACGACTTTAAAATTGGCATTTGCTGCTTCTCCACCAAGCCCACAGCTTCTAGGAGTAAGAGCAAAGGACTGGTTGGCGCAGATTGTGTCTTGGTGGGGTGATATGTCTTCCTGTGGACTTGTGAACTAGAACATGCCATGTCAGTCTAGTACAAAGCAGGGTTCACATTCATATCATTTCATTTCAACATCTCTCATCCTGATATGCATTTAATATTTCCACTAAATGTGAAACAATAATTAATCCATCCATCCTATGATATCAGTATGACATGATCAAAAACAAGAGGGTAAACTATAAAAACTCAAATATGTTGCATAGCTGGTCAAATGGTATTGATACCTCAGTGTAACTACTTATGATCACTTTTATTTCAACAATGAGGTTGTTATTTTGAAACCAACACACATAGAGTTGTATTCAACTCCAATCTTAAGTGACAAATTTTCTTGCTAAGATCTATGTATCTTTTCAGGTGTTTCAGCTTCTTACACCAGCTGAAAACTGTAGATCAATCCAAACCATTAATTCATGTCATGTATACTTTGGTATTTTCTCAAGTGATTAGCCTAAATTAAAATTAAGTTCTTTACTGTAGCCCTCCAACCCCTCCAAATTTGCCTGACCACAATATTTTAATTGACTTTAATTTCCATTTTCAGTAAGTTACATAAATTATGTTTGTTCAATTTTGTGCATGAATTTAATCATCAGTTGGATATGATTTTTTAAAAAAAATGCCTACCTATGCCCTACCCTACTAAGGAGGGTGGGGCTAAAGTGAACATATTTTAAGCTTGGCCTTGTCAAGATTTTATTTATTCATGAAGTGATGTACCTATGCATTTTATTTTAGGACAAATTAAGAAATTTAATAGAAACAAGTGTGAAGGACTGTGAAAGGTCCATGTTTATATTTGATGAGATAGATAAAATGCCCCCAGGACTGATGGATACAATCAAACCATATTTAGATTATTATGACAACTTAAATGGTGTCAACTATAGAAAGGCTATTTTTATTTTTCTAAGGTAAGTTTAAGGTGCTGCATAACATTATTTAGAACAGGAATTTTAAATTCAGGATCCATATCAGCCCTCAGTCCCTTATTGATACTTGATATTAAATAGTTCATTGCAAATCACTTTCCATATCATCCCCTAAACCATATCATTCTCAGGCTAAATCTCTTGGTCCTTTATATTAGTCTTTGGCTGAGAGCTGACAAAGCACTGTATCATTTTAGTACCGGTATCATTTGTAGATTCTAATGACATGGATAATGTTTGAGAAAACGAAAAATTGATAATCTTGAATAAGATTTTATATAAAAAAAAACAGTAAGCTACCATATGTAATTTCTGCTTAAAAAATGTCAAGAATTCTTATACAGAATTTTTGTGGCATAAACATTGTCATGTTTCTTTTGAGTGAGGAATGTCATATGTACTATTTCAAATTTGAGCCTTGGACTATTAAATTGTTTGCAGTAGTATCACTTCAATACAGAAACAAGTAATATAAACAATAAAATCACTTAAATTGTATGTAAATATACAGAATTTTAATTTTACTGACAGTAATACTGCTGGTTCAGAAATAACACAACAAACCCTGGAATTTTGGCATGAGGGGAAGGAAAGAGAGTCCATACAACTCAAAGACATGGAAAGATTGGTCACCACATCAGCTGTAAATACCAAGACCAGTGAGTAATTATGGGTTAACACTCATATATGAATTTAAAAGTACATTTGAATGTTGATGTGAACTGTTTCATATGAAGTGAACATGTTATAATATTTCTGGACTTTTAGTCATAAGTGTGCCTAATTTCAGAAGAAGAAAAAAATTGTCCATTGATCAATAACCAAGAGGTACAAAAATTTAATCAGATAGCCGTTTCGTTGTTTGATCCTAGTTAAACTTGGTTCCATATTTGAAAAACAATGAAATCAATAAAGAATTAGTTAAAATTATTTCGTTCTCAATAGAAGCAGATAGAACTATCCTAAAAGGCCATGTGAGCTTTTCTCATCACTTGGTGTCTGTCGTCCACAATTTACATTTTAATCTTCTCTGAAACCACTGGGCCAGTTGGGACCAAACTTTGATGGAATGGGCCTTGGGTGGTTCCCTTCCAAAATAGTATCTGGTGTCCCCAACCTCCAACCAAGATAGCCGCCAAGCTAAAAATAGAAAAAAGCGTGGAGGAATTTAAAAAATCTTCTACGTAACTACATGTCCAATTAGAACCAGAATTGGCAGCATTGGTACTTAGATGGTCCTCGTTCAAAATTATGTCCAATGACCCGGACGATCAACAAAGATGGCCACCACATCCGAACATAGTTTAACATAGGACCCTATTTGAAATTCATCTAAAAATCTTCTTGTCTGAAACTAACTGGCAAATTGGAACCAGACTTAGCAGCAATGGTTCTTAGATGGCCCTCTTTCAGAATTATGTCCGATTAACCAGAAGGGCAGCCAAAATGGCCACCACAGCTGAGCTAAGTTTAACATAGGACCCTATGGGAAATTCATTTAAAAATCTTCTGCTCTGAAACCACAGAGCCAATAAGAACAAGACTTGGCAGCAATGGTCCTAAGAAGGTCCTATTTCAGAATTATGTTCGATGACCCAGACTTTTAATCAAGATGGTCGACACAGCCGAACATAGTTTAAAAAAGGACCCTATGGGAAAATTCATTAAAAAAAATTTCCATGTCTGAAACTACAGAGCCAGTTGGAACAAGACTTGGCAGAAATGGTCCTTAAATTGTCGTCTTTCAATATTATGTCCGTTTACCCAGAAGGTCAGCCAAGATGGCCACCACAGCTGAACTTAGTTTAACAATGGACCATAAGGGAAAATTCATTAAAAATCTTCTTGTCTAAAACCACTAAGCCTATTAGAACCAAACTTGGCGGAAGAGGTCCTTAGGTAGTCACCTTTCAGAAGTATGTCTGATGACCCAGAAAATCAGTTAAGATGGCTGCCATAGCCGAACTTTGTTAAACATAGGACACTATTGGAAAATTCATTAAAAAATCTTCTTGTCAGAAACCACCAAGCAAATTGGAACCAGACTTGACAGAAGTGTTCCTCTTTCAAAATTATGTCAGATGACCCTGAATGTCAACCAAGAAGGCCGAACTAAGTTTAACATAGGTCCCTATGGGAAAATTATTAAAAAGTCTTCTTGTCTGAAACCATTCGGCCAATTGATATCAAACTTGGCAGAAATGGTCCTTTGGTTGTCCTCTTTCAGAATTTTGTCAGATACCCAGACTATCAACAAAGATGGCCACTACAACCGAAATTAGTTTAACATAGGACCCTATGGGAAAATTCATTTAAAAAATCTTCTTGTCTGAAAGCACTCAGCTAATAAGAACCAGACTTTGCATCCATGGTATTAGATTTTCTGCTTTTAGAATTATGTCCAATAATACAGACATTTATTTCTTAGGTGCTTTTTTGGCAAATTAATATATTGAATCCAGGTGAACAAGTAAAGTTTATAATATATAGACTGCTGATCATAGAGAAATTTATCATTTTACAATCCAATACATTATATATTTAGCTGCTGACACAAATCATCCAAGAAGAGATTTTGAGAAGTACATACATGTGTATTGGACGATAACAATTATACACAGTGTACACATAATAATGCTTTAATATTTTTCAGGTGGTTTCTACCATAGTGATGTGTTATTACGTCACATGATCACTGCATACGTACCATTTCTCCCATTAGAGAGAAGACATATTAGACAATGTATAAAAGATTATTTATTGGCCAAAAAGTATTATAAAAACTTTGGAGATATTGCAGAAGACAAAGTACGAGAGATAGCTGAACAACTACAGTATTACCCGGAGGAAGAACAGTTATTTTCTACCACAGGGTGTAAACGAGTACCTGAAAAGACAGATTATATCATGGAGGAAGAGTGATATTGTATTTGATGTCATAATGAAAGATCTCATTAACAATGAATATAGATTTATAACCAATTGTTAGAAGACCCTGCCATCATGACCATGTCATTGTCATTATTATCCAGACAAGATAGCCATTACAGACAGACTTAGTTTAACATATTGGAGTGGGAAAAAATTTATTGTCAAATGTTTATGTCTGAATACCACTTTGTAAATATGAGCCAAATTGGATATTTTTTTTAGCTTACCTGTCCTAAAAGGACATGTGAAGTTTTGCCGTCACTTGTATTACAGCCATTCTTAGTCTGAATGATCCTTATGATATCTAGAATAAAATATGTTTTATTTTCTTGTCTATCGAGAAACATGACTGTCATTGCTAAAAATATACATAAATGTAGGTGTAAAATGCACTTTTTGTCTCATATCTCAAAAACTAAAGCAGAACAAAACTGTCTATCAGGTCAAGATCTAACTGCCATGAAATTTTCAGATGAATCGGGCAATCCATTTTCTGGTTATTGCCCATGAATTGTTAATTTCAAGGAATTTTCCAGTTTTAGGTTATTAACTTGGATATTTTATAGATAAAGACAAACTCTATTTAACAGCAAAAATGTTTAGCATACAGTGCCGTTCATACATATAGGCAAATGAGGCAAATGCCTCATGCCAAATTTGACCAAAAAAAAAAAAATAAATCAATAAAAAAGAAATTTTGTTTAAAAATTAAAAATATAAATATGATATCCGCTAAATTTATCACTTATTTGTTACATCCTATTCCGTCATTCAGTACAAAAAAAAAGAAAATTAAGTCATAAAAAAATTGTATTACTAAACAAGGAAAAAGATGTCAGGAACTGGCTAGAATGGAGGATTAAGCATCATTTAGGCCAGACCCCTCGCCCTAAATGTTTGCCATTGTGATGTATTATTGTGATGTGAAATGGCTAGAATGGAGGATTAAGCATCATTTAGGCCAGACCCCTCACCCAAAAATTTTTGCCTCATTGAAAAAAGAGCCTAGTTATGGGGCCATGGCATAACTTGAAATATATTAAATGGTAGCTTCACAAGTAAAATGGAGGAACAAGAGTCAAGGTCATTGAATAAGCAACTGATGAAAAAGTCTCTAGCAACCATATATAGATTCAGGACCCTGTAATATAGCTGTACAAGTCAATATGGAGGCTCAAGGGTCAAGGTCATTGAAATAATCCATAGCAACAGATAGAAAAGTTCCAAGCAACCAGACATATTTGGGTTCAGGACCCTACAATTTACCTGTTCAAGTCAAAATGGAAGGTCAAAAGTCAATGCCATTAAAAAAGTCCATAGCAACCAATGAAAAAGTCCCTAGCAACCATATATATTTGGGTTCAGGGTTCTATATTTATGTTGTACAAGTCAATATTCAGACGAAAAATGTGATGCAAGATCTACACAAAAAATAACAGGTGAGCGATTCAGGCTCTTGGGAGCCTCTTGTTTTAGGTATACCTCTATAGAAATTGAATCGAAAGAACTTGCTTGCCAACCAAGAAGTCTGCCATGGCTGAGCTTTGTGTAATGTATGACATATAGAAAATTTCTTTGAAGGTATTTTTAACTGATACCATTTGCAGCTAAATTTGAATGGCATAATTATTCATTCAATCAGTTTCAGACTTTTATATGTATTTAATGGCAAACTTACCAAGAATAATTGCTGTCATTGCCAAAAAATAACATGGGATCCTTTGGGAAAATGTGCTCTGAGATATTTTTTATGAAACTTCCTGGTCCATGTAAAGTTTTTTGAAAAGTGATTTTCTCAGTTCGATGTCAAGAGATTTAAAAGGAAAAGAAATACTCCTTTACTTAAATTAGTTTGACTAGTAATGAGTTAATTGTGTGTCCTGTTTTGAGGATTTATTTCCATACATACTACAGAGTGCAATATACATGTTTTGATTTGGTTGCCATATTCATATTTCTTATTCATGTTATCTTTTGATACATGTATGTATTAATTTAATAATACATTTCCTTGGAGAAGTGGTGGGAAAATTGATAACACAAGCCAAGCTTAGGGAACAACCATTTGATCTGTTGCAAGTGCCCAAAAATCCAATCCCCATTCCAAGAAAAAAATAACAGCTCATGGCTGGTGGTGAATTATAAATTTGCAGGATAAAAAATCTGAATGCCTGCTGTCTGGACACCTCAGTTTATAAAATGGATTTTTCGCATTTTGAAAGTCTAAACGTTAGAATTATTAGACAATCTTTTGTTTGTTAATTAACCTCATTGTGTGGTCCAAGAAAACATGAAAATTGTAAAGTTGTTTATAAAGGTTATGTTTGTATACCTCACAAATGATTCTAAATGGGGAAATTCCAATAAAAAATGAATGTATTTGAAAATTTCAGAAAATTAATAATCTGAATTTATCATCTCCGACCTATCCTAAAATTTGTAAAACTGTGATTTTAAATATTTTTAATGCACTTTGTGCTTATTTCATGTATTATGGGGTTGTAATACTTCATTTTATAAAATCTCATTGGAAGAGTTATCTCCCTTTTACATTGAAAATTCCATAGGCGGATTTTTTTTTGGGGCTTCTCTGGAAGACAAGATTGAACAAAATTAGGTATGTTCAATTGTTTCAGTTACGACTAAGCTCATTGCATCTTTCACCCAAATGACTAGACAATTCACAGTGGTTAAGGTATTCAAATGCTGAAAAATGCATTTTACAAAGTGAGTTGTCCAGACAATGAATACCAAATGGTTGCTCCATAGGTATTGTTAATGTATTTTAAATTTTTATTTGGATGCTTTATTATATGTCATTCATTTGTATTAAACCAATAATTTGACGAGCATATATATGTCTATATGTATAGTTGTTGTGTGTAATTTTTTCCTTGTCTCTTGAGAAATATGTACAATAAAATTGTATGTATCTTTATGTACATGTAAGTGTTATGAATGCAAATATACAGTAAACTAAAACATGTATTACCCCTTATATTGCTGTTTATAATAATTTCATTCCATAGATGAAAAGTCATCAGCATCAAGCATGGTAAAAATAAATGCAGTATTTGAAACTTCAAAAGTGCAAAGAAATAGAAGACATGGATAAAAAAAAATCAGTCATTCCACTTGGAATTCAAAGTCCAAGATGACAAATTGGTCACTAGGGCATAGGAAACTAAGGAGATGCACCTATATGAAAAAGATCAAAAGCTTATCCAAATTGTATATCATGATGGTATAAAGAGATAATTGTCTCATGGATTCTACCTGTACCCACTTATCCTAGTCTAGACATGTTTAAATATATTGTATGCTAAAATTAGATAAGGAAGTAATATCTAAAGACAAATGTCAACCACAAAGATAGTCAGCACTTAAGCGTATGGAGATTTAACTTCATGTGCATGCCAAAATATGAAAAAAAACATTTGCAAATGGGGAAAAGTTCTGACAAAGAAAAGCTAACGAGCCCAAACCGCCAGCAATTTTAAGTTATGTCAAAGGTCAAGGTCCAGAGTTATGTAAAAATCTCATAAAATTATGCCAAAAGTTTAAAAACGAATTTTTAAACTATTTGAAAGGAAGAAAAGTCCTTTTTTGTCCCAAATCAGTACTTTAACCTCAGGGGCCTCGGTATTAGATTTTTCATTGAGTGGCCTAGGTAGTTCGTCATGACTACTAATGATAACTAGCATGTCAACGCTGAGGTTCGAATCTCACCTGTGTTGGGGCGTGTTCGACTCCAATCTTAATTGACAAGGATTGCCAATTTTCCTACCTAAGGTCGGTGGTTCTCTCCGGGTACTCTGGCTTCCTCCACCAATAAAAACTGGCCGCCGTGAAATAGCCAAATGTGCTGAAAACGGTGTAAAACCCCAACTAAACAAACGAACAAACTTTAACCCCAAGATAAAAGGTCACAGGGAGCTGTGTTATAGTAGTCTCAGATTAAAGAAAAGTGAAGGAAAAAAAATATGCGAAGTGTGCAGTACATTCTTATTTTAGAAAGGTACACTGTTCTATACGGAATGGAATAAAAGAAACAACAATTAAGGTTAAGGAGAGAACACAGGGATTATTAATAAAACACATGTATTGTTTTTATAATTATTAATTGACCCAATTTATTTTTGTCGATTCCATACTGGATTCATCTAATTTGACCCTCGCGAAGATCGTTCGGCTATTTTCGTCAATTAGTAGAACATATAAATTATCTGAACAGTGTTTGGTCGTAATATCGACAATCTGGCAACACGGAAAATTTGACTCGATGGGGTGGTTCTGGATGACGATATATATATCCAAGAACAAGACTTATCAATCGTTTTTTAAATTATTATTTGTTATTGAAAGATTTTGAAATGACGTTACATCAGAGACATATAAAACATGTCTCTGGTTACATTTATCAAATTTCGTTCTCACTTATCCTGGGCAAAAACAAGATAGGCTCGTCCCAAATACGAGGATATTTTTAAAAAATGCATTCGGGATCTTTATTAATCTGAAACTGTCTTGTCACCGTCAATTCATGTTACACAACCAAGTTCAGGGGCGGGTCCAGGTGAGGGCGTAATGGGCGTACGCCCCCCCCCCCCCCCCTTTTCAAAAAAAAAAAAAAACTATCGTAATCAGCTTATATTGTATTGAATATGGCAATTTATCATATTCATTAATCATGTTAATTAAACACATACTCTAAAATATACATGTTCCAAGACAGGAACCGTTACATTAGTGCATTATTTCACAATTATTTTATGGAAATATCAGGTGAGCGATACAGGCTCCTTGGAGCCTCTGGTTTATTTACTTGCACATGTGTTGTTTTGGATGCCACTTTCTGCTACTATCTTGAATGGTACTCTATATGTTTGTACTTATATATGCTTTCAACCCTTAGGGGTACAATTATGCATTTCTAAATAAAGTTTTTTAAAGTTTTTAACTTTAGTTTTGTAAACATAGAACAAATATACAACTGTAATTTGTTCTTTGAATCAATTTAATTATCTATGTTAATTCTTTGTTTTACATGAACTCTTTTCGTTATAGTATCACCCTTGTGCAGTGATCTGTCCTTTGATGGTTTTGGCATAACCCCTTTTGATCATTTTTTTGATTTTGAATTGCTCTTCAACCTTTTGAAATGTGCTCATCTTGTGCATCAAAATTGGTATCAAAGAATCGTATTTTTACCATTGGAGTCGATATGCCACTGCTGGTGGACTCCAAGTCCCCGAGGATATCCCCAGCTCAGTTGCTAGTATTTTGATACTAACCCGAAACTGATACTTAGAATATACTGTAGCAAAAATGTAAAATTTAGATAATTTTTTTTGGTAGATAAACCTAAGGAGTATCTCCCTCGTGCGTGCTATGCCGCACGGTCATTAAAACGTTTTGGCATAACCCATTTTGGAAATTTTGAATTGCTCTTCAATCTTTTGGATTTCAACATTTTAGGGCTTGAGCACAACTGATGAGTCGTAAATCACATCTTGTGCATCAAAATTGGTATCAAAGAATTGTATCTGATGATTCATAATTCAGAAAGTGACTATTTACTCTTTCACTGAAGAATATGTTATGTTGTTTGATAGTTTAAATGTTGTTAGCCTTTTGTAATACCCCCCCCCCCCCCCCCCCGCAAAAATTGTTTGGGGGTATATAGGAATCAGCCTGTCTGTCTGTCTGTCCAGAATTTTCTCCAGTTTCTCAAACATGCATTATCAGAGGTTAATGAACCTTTGCATACTGTTAGATCCTAGAACATAGATGTGCGCATGCGAAGTGTGTCCTGGTCCAATACTTTTTTCCATAATTTTATACCCTTTTGGACTTAAAAATTCGGTCTATCCCCCAATTTATTTTGTACCCGCAGTTTCTCAAACATGCCTTAAAAGAGGTTAATGAAACTTTGCATACTGTTAGATCCTAGTACGTAGATGTGCGCATGCGAAGTATGTCCTGGTCCAATACTTTTCCCATAACTTTATGCCCTTTTGTTCCCTCAGTTATACCCAGTTGGACTTAGAAATTGTGAGACAATTCACCACGATAAAGATGCCCTGGTCCATTAAATTAACAGCAGCGCAGGGTATAATTAGTGAGGTCCCCTCACAGTTCTAGTTTTACCTGTTTATGAACAAAATATTGAACTTTATTACGTGTTCTAACTTCACAGTTACATGAGTTATTTAAGTGAATTACTGAATAAGCGAAAATGGTCAGAATGTAGCATTTATTATAACCCCTGCAAACATAGCATCTGGTTTTTTTTTGTTTTTTGTTTTTTTTGTTTTTTTTTTGGGGGGGGGGGGGGATATATAGGAATTGTCCGTCTGTCTGTCTGTCTCTGTACATTGTAAGCGCAACTCCTTCTTAACAGTTCAATGGATTTTGATGAGACTTTATGAAGGTTGGACTTCATATGTAGATGTGCATGAAGCAATATAATTATCACCGGGTGCTTGCAAAGGTAGATAATTCATCTTAAGGGTTTTACATGTTTAAATCTTATAAGCGCAACTCCTCCTAAACTGTTCAATTCATTTTGATGAAACTTTATATGAACGTTGGGTATTTTATGTAGATGTTTATGATGCAAGATAAATATCGCAGGATGCTTGCAAAGGGAGATAATCAAACGTAAGGGTTTTACAAATTTAAATCTTGTCAGCGTAACTCCTTAACTGTTCAATGCATTTTGATGAAACGTTATATGAAGGTTGGGCAGCATATGTAGATATACATGAAAGAAGACAATTATCGCCGGATGCTTGCAAAGGGAGATAATCCAACTTATAGGTTTGAAGTTTGTAAGCGTAACTCCTAGTTTTGCAAATGGGGTATCACTCAGTGAGGTCACTCACAGTTCTAGTTATTCATGGATTGTGATGGTCTTTAATTGACCATTCGGCTTATCCATTAGTTGAATTTCTGGTTAAAGATATCCGTTCTAAATGGAATAGTATAAATGTCTCCAAATTTGTTCAGTGATCAATTATTCTATTGCACAATGGTAGATTTGAAGTAAATTTATTATATGTTAGTGCATTATCAGAAACCCTGTTAAGACTCAAAAGAACAATAAGGCATAGAAAAATGACGTTAGGGCAAAAAATTTAGCAGCAGCGCTGCAGATCAGCACGTCGGTGCTATGTTTAGTAATAGCCGCCATGTCGGTTGGAAGTCGGGGATGCCAGACATAATTTTGGAAGGGGGCCACCCAAGGACCATTCCACCAAAGTTTGGTCTCAATTGGCCCAGTGGTTTGAGAGGAAAAGATCATTAAACGAAAGTTTACGCTGTATGCTGTCTTTAAAGGGCAAAAACTCCTATAAGGGGTCAATCAATGATTTTGGTCATGTTGACTTATTTGTAGATCTTACTTTGTTGAACATTTTTGCTGTTTACAATTTGTCTTTATCTATAATAATATTCAAGATAATAACCTAAAACTGCAAAATATCCTTAAAATTAACAATTCAGGGGCAATAACCCATCAAATGTTGACCGATTCGTCTGAAAATTTCATGGCAGGTAGATCTTGACCTGATGAACATTTTTACCCCAGTCAGTTTTGCTCTAATTGCTTTAGTTTTTGAGATATAAGACAAAAACTGCAGTTTACCCCTATGTTCTATTTTTAGCCATGTAGGCCATGTTGGTTGGCATGCGGGGTCATCGGACATATTTTTTAAACTAGATACCCTAATGATGCTTGTGGCCAAGTTTGGTTCATTTTGGCCCAGTAGTTTCAGAGGAGAAGATTTTTGTAAAAGTTAACAAGACCACGACAGACAACGGACGACGGACGCCAAGTGATGAGAAAAGCTCAATTGACTTTTCAGGTCAGGTGAGCTAAAAAAGGCAATGTTTGGAATTTCCAAGATTTTTGTGAGGTTTATAATATACATCATCCTTTAAACACTTTTTCTGAAATTCGAGCGAAATTATTTAGCAAACTGTCCGGTCTTCATCAGCATGACTCTTTGCACAATCCCCATCCATTTTTTACCACCAATCCTTGAAAATATAATACTATATAATAAAATGCTCCGCTGGGCGCAGCTTGATACGACCGCAGAGGTCGAACCCTGAACAGTTGGGGCAAGTATGGACACAACATTCAAGCTTGATACAGCACTGAATTTGGTTGATTGATTGATTGTTGCTTAACGTCCAGTGGCAAATATTTCATGCATCTTCATGACGAGAACCAGTTCAATTTATCAAACAATTCAATTAGGGGTGGGATGGGACACAAAGGGGAACCAATTTTGACTGCCACTGTAAAAGGAGGATGGTTGGGTAGGGTCGGATAATTTAGCCTCCTGTAGCGGCCATCAGCCTACTCTTTTTCGAAAACTACAGAAGGGGTCTTTAGCGTGCAGGGAGTGTGGCATTCTCCAAACATGTTACCCACTATGGTCCGCGGTCAGGCTTTCCGTATTATGACCTGACAACCCCCCCAACGAGACTGAATTTGGATTGTGAATAAATATTTGACACAGCATAGGTTTCTGACACAGAATTAATGTGGTCTAAGAACTTAAAATTTTTTAATTTACCTATTCAAACAATATCAGTATTATTTGTTTTTATATATAAATCAGAAATAACCAATTTAAAATTTAAAATTGGGCACACATATCAATTTCTTGCTATTGCGCAATACTGTGCAATTGAAGATTTCTTGCTATTGTGCAATACTGTGCAATTGAAAATTCCCCCCCCCCCAAAAAAAAAAAAATTAATAATTTACCCCTTTTTTAGCTTTTGTGCAATACACTATGAAGTTGCACATTGACCCCCCCCCCCTCCCAAAAAAAAAAAACCAAAAAACAATAAAATTTATTGTAACCCCCCTTTTTTTGCTAAAAGAAATTTGAAATTTCCTTTTTAATTTATGAAATATGAAATGAGAAAAAAATTAAATGTGTTTGGATTACCTCCCTTAGCCCACCAAGATAAGATCATACATTTCTATTTACTTATACTAAAGTTATTGTGCAAAAACCAAGAAAAATGCTTATTTGGGCCCTTTTTTAGCCCCTAATTCCTAAACTGTTGGGATCAAAACTCCAAAAAATGGTCATAAACCTTGTGTTAAAATTTCATAGATTTCTATTTACTTATACTAGAGTTATTGTGCGAAAACCAAGAAAAACGCTTATTGGGCCCTTTTTTGGCCCCTAATTCTTAAACTGTTGGGACCAAAACTCCCAAAATCAATCCCAACCTTCCTTTTGTGGTCATAAACCTTGTGTTTAAATTTCATAGATTTCTATTAACTTATACTAAAGTTATAGTGCGAAAACCAAATGTCTACAGACTCCGACGGACGACGACGACGCCAACGTCATACCAATATACGACCGCAAAAATTTTGCGGTCGTATAAAAATGATGCAAGTAGGTTTTCAAAGCTTTTATTAAGCACATAAAACTTCAACACAAATACAAAGAGAAATGGGCTAATTCCGTTTTGATTATTGCACCTAATATTAACTGGAATGTTTTACATCATAATACATGTAATTTCAATGTAAATGTATTCTAGCAACAAAGAGATATTTAAAGATTCAAGATGTTCTGGCTGCCCTTTCTGTAAACAACAAGACGAAACACTTACTTATTTTGTGAATATGAAGTAGTTAATAATCTTTTCATTGGCAAATGGGGAATGTTGAAAAAAAAAAAAAAAACAGGAAATTTCTTGAATTATAAATGGGAAGCAGAAATACTTTGAAACTGAATGACAAAAATACATCAATTTATTTGAGGATTCACGTGAGAAATCAAGAAAATTTTAGTTGACAGAAACAGGACTTTCTTATCTGGAATCCTTTACTTATTGTGAAACTATGTTCTGCTCTAGTGGCCATCTTGGATGAGGGCAGGGTCATCAGATACAATTCAAAAAGATGACCACCTAAGGACCATTGCTGCCTAGTTTTGTTCAAATTTGCCAGGTGGTTTCAGACAAGAAGATTTTTTATGTTAATTTCCCATATGGTCCTATTTTAAACTAACTTTGGCTCTGGCGGCCATCTTGGATGACGGGTGGGCCCATGTTGGCCAAGTGGTTTCAGACAAGAAGATCTATAACAAAATTTCCCATAGGGTCCTATGTTAAACTATGTTAGGCTCTGGTGGCCATCTTGGATAACAGGCGGGATCATCGGATACAATTCCAAAAGAGGACCGCCTAAGGACCACTGCTGCCTAGTTTTGTTCAAATTTGCCAAGTGGTTTCAGACAAGAAGATCTTTTAAGTAAATTTCCCATATGGTCTTATTTTAAACTAAGTTCCACTCTAGTGGCCATCTTGGATGAAGGGTGAGGACATCGGATATATTTCTGAAATAGGACCACCTAAGGACCATTGCTGCTAAGCTTTGTTCCAATTGTCCCAGTGGTTTCAGAGGACAAGATTTTTAAAGGAAAGTTTACAAAGACAACGACGGATGACAGACGCCAAGTGATGACAATAGCTCACATGGCCCTTTAGGTTAACTAAAAATAAGATCAGTTGGTTCAACGGTTTCTGAAAAAAATCCGGAAAACTGAAGTGTGATTGACTCACTGATGGACAGAAGATAAAAGAAATCCACCACAAAAAAAATAAATATAATGCTCTAGTAAATAATATATTGACAGAAGCATGTAACAGTGAACTACATGTATATATCACAGCTGGCAAATAAAGCTGGCCTTTCATTTTGCAGTTATGAGGAAATCGACTAAAATAATTTTCAAATTAATATGTACATTCATCATTGTAAATATTCAATAGACAATAATGCAATTTTAAATCTTGTCAGGAAAAACAATATAAATGTTCCTGCAAAAATCTGAATAATGTAAGCAAAACCTATTGGATTACAGTGACGACAACCATACAAGGCCAGTAATAGAGCATTCAATTTTTATCGTCATATTTACTATTGAGTAACATAATATCTGCTTATAGCACAATATTTCACAGGTTATTGATGAAAGTGTAGATCAGATGCACAGTGAATTGTTGACTTCTATCAAAAGATAATTTTTCTAATTATTTGTCTAATACTATTCAATAATGAGTCAACCGAATAACTGTAAATGTGTCATGGAATGTTAATTACTATAACGTTTACAGATCATTTTTCATACTCTTTAGAACATGTATCCATCAATAAACTTGCATGCACACAATTAAAGCAATATGAAAAGAGAGATAACTATTTTGAGTTTTTGCACACCCCAACATATGAAGCTTAATCATAACTGAAGCAGATGCTTCATGTTAGAAATGCTTTAATTTTACAAAATGCATCCAAATATTCCATTATAAACAACATATGTGTAATTCTGTTCCTGCTCAACAATGAAAACCAAATAAAAATATTACTTTGAAAAATTGGCAATTCAAATAACGCAAAGACTGATGATATATTACAAAAAGCTACTTTATGTAACAATAAAAGGCTCAAGGCATAATCTTTCATCCCATACTTTAACTATTGTTGCAAATTCATTTTTAACTGAATGAAAACTGATAATAGAAATAAAATCTTTTTTTCACTACTGTGTTATCCTGCTCATGGCACAGTTTCAAAACTTTCAAAACCATTTTATATGTTATTATACCAATAATTAAATGGATTTTGTTCAGTCATTCATACATCCATGTTTTAAAATGTAACAGCCCACACATCCCAAAACTGTAAATATATACATTTTGTAAATTTCCTGGCAGTAATAAATTACCATTACATGTTATTAAAAAATTCTTGCATTATACATTTCTTTCAATTACATGAAAAACTTTAATGCATTAAAATTATTTACCATTACATTTCTAATTTACCAAATCCTAAACCAGAGGGAGACGGTTTGGGCAGGATAACCCCTTACTGATAATATAGGTATGAAAGATTATATAGCTTTTTATCTTTTTATAATCGTATTCACTTCAGTTCCTTATTCCTGCATGAAGCAATCAAAATTGTTGATGAGATTTTATTACCTCCTCAGTTAAAGTTTCCTGGATCAAAAAGCCGGCATTTATTTAATTGTCATAATTGTTCCAAGCATATTTTTAGCTTTAAAAAAAGTATAAAAAAATTTCTATCCATTAAGTATATCTCTAGACTCTATGCAACAGCACTTGTCTTTTCATCTGTGTTTTCTGTTTCTTCTTTCTCTGGTACATCGTGGTACTCCTTTGTCCCCAAATCTTCATCAATTGTCTTTAATAAGAGGATTTCCTAATTCTTTCTCTAACAAATAAAAAAAATAAAATTCTGAACATTTATTCAGCAAGTATAAATGTAGACCATTAGAGAAAATGTATTATATTTCACCTTATCCATGATCAGATGACATTAACTGCCACCTTAATAATTATTTTCTAATGTAATTTCCTTACATGTATTTTAAAAAAAATCATTACATAGTCACTTTGTAAGATTTTCATCTCTGCCGACCCCAAAACATTTTTTTTTTTTATATTCACCAATTTACAATTTACAATTTATAGAAACCAAAACAATAACATATTTTGCAAACTTCCAGTCATTTTTGCATAGTTTTTGTGATATGCTAGATAAATTAATCTCTCCTATTATTATACCTCATCTAGTATATTTGTAATAAGAAAATTTTAATGCTTCCTGAAAATTTGTGACACCTGGAGACAAATGTGATGTCCAATGGCTGTCTGGAATTAACCTTCATTAGTGCAGAATAATTATGGTTGTGACGTCATGAAACAATAGTAATGTACACCGGGGGACAAATGTGATGTCCAATGGCTGTCTGGAAAAAACCGTCTTTGGTTCCAAATTTACTCTGACCTACTTATCACATTTTATTGACTTGGGTTAAGTTTTACATCCGAGTTCAGTTGTCCGATACCAAGGGACCTACAATCATATTACTTGGTGTCAGGGTGCATCCTACTAAGAGGGCCATAATTGTATATTATTATTTTCCCCAGTCAAGTTTGACAAAAGTCTAAATATGAAGTTTTGATAAATGCTATATTAGTACTTTTTTGAACATCTAGGTGCTCTACTGTATATAAATTAACAACTAATAATGAAATCATGTTAAAACATCATCATGACCATGGTGCTTATATAATTGAACCAGTTTGAGAAGGAGAAGGTAGGAGCAAAAACCTTGGTGATTGGTTTAGTAAAAACATAAGTACTTTCTTTTTTGGTTTTATATCTGGTGTCAAAGGTTGCAGGCATTCAAACACTTCCATGAACTTGGCAATTGATAATAAATATAACCAACACTAGCAATAAAACCAATCTTTCATTAGATTCATAATACCAAATTTCTGTTCCTTTTGCAAATAACTTTCATTAAAGAATTTTTTTTCTACAGTTACAACTTATACTGGCTCACCTAGATTTTATTTGCCATTTAAAATTTGGTGTCAGTTGATATAATTATAAAACAGTAACACCTATGGTTAATGTTAACTAAGTCCATTTGCAGTGTCAGCCATCTTGGATTTCCAATCAGTAACTATGTAACAACTCTTGGATAGTGCCTTGCATTATGATCAATCCAAAGGGAACAGGCCTACAACATGTATTCAGTGAAGATCTAGGAAATTTAATTAATCAGAAAAGCCCATTTTGGGACCTGGCAGCCATGTTTGCAAGCAGAATGACACTACAGAAGGAAAAATTTATAGGTTTTACTTTTTCCTATCTTTGCTAGTCAACGGTTACGATTCAATTCTCATGCTTCTCTCCTCTTCACCTTTGGCAGATTATTTCTATAAGATGCAGCTGAGACTAGGTGCATCCAATCAGAACATGTCAAACAAAGAATCACACAATGATCACATGTCAACAATGTAAACAAATAATATGGCAAAATAGGTTGAAAACTGCAGATTATGCCAAGAGACTTTCTCCACAAAACACAGAAGAACGATATTTACAGACACAAGACTTTCTCCACCAAACACAGAAGTATGATATTTACAGACACATTTACTGTGTTTAATCAACTTATAAGTTTCGGGTTATGTACCTCGTTCAGATGATGGAATGCCAAAGTCCCTTTGTGCACGGATTTTACAAATTCTGGCTTAATCTGCCAAGGGTAAAGAGGAGAGAAGCAAATCGTAAACCTTGGCTAGTGAAGTTGTACTTCCACCACGTTTGGTATCAATCTATTTCAGAAGGAGATTTTTAAATACATTTCCCATAAGGTTCAATATCAACTGAAGTCAGCTGCAGGTAGTTTTTGATTTCCAACTGGAAACAAAGTAACAATTCTTTTTAAGTACCTTGCAAGCATCATTCATTATAACTTTCAAATAATTCAGAAAAGATCATGAAAATTTAACCTATCAAAAAAGCTCCTTTTGGGGTTTGTGGCCATGTTTGACTACAGAATGTAACAAAACATCCTTCGGTTCCTCATAAGTATCACTTCCAGAGAGTTTCATACCATTCTATTAAACTGTTCATCAAAGGACATTTTAAATACATTTTGAATTGGGTCCAATGTTATCAAAGTCTGACACTGGCAGCCATCTTGGATTTCCAATCAACATCAAAGTAATACCAGTTTGGAGTATCTTACAACATGTGCAATGATCATTCATCGCAAGTTTCAAATCTATGCCATAATTTCTTTCAGAGAAGACCTTCAACCAATCTGAAAAATTCCTTTTGGGAACCTTAAGTAAAGATATGAGAAATGGACACATATTTTATTTAACTTTTACAAAATATAGAATAGTACATACCTTTACCTTCCATGCTTATTTCTAGATTTTCTTCACGTGCAGATTGACGTGGATGTTTAAATACAATTTTGTTGAGAGCTACATATATTGCCAGTAATACCAGGGACAGAATTCCATACAAACGAAATGTCCAACGAAAACCAATCAGTGTATACAGTTGTCCTGTTATCAAACTACCTACACCTTTTCCTGTAAAGATGAAAAATGAACCTGATATCAGTTTGAGTTTTAATTCAACTTGTTCTATCCTATTTATTTATTAATATAAACTTTAATTATGTTTTATGTACTATGTATTTTGTACATGTACAATCATTGAATGTATTACTGATACTAATTGTAAAGTAGTACAGATTTTTGAATATCAATTTTCCCTTTTCAATACTGTAAATTCAGAAATTATTGCAAATGTATTAATAAATTCAATTTTGAACATGTTGCAATAGAATATTACAAGCAAAAATAAAACTGTGAGATTGAATTATAGTGATCTTGGGTTGCATATACACAGTTACAAGGCCAATATACCACATTATGAATAAAATAAATACAGAGGTCAAATTACCTCCCTTTAAGTTGTCATCCTGCATTTGTACAAGTATTTTACTTCATGCACTTCTGAATATAGTGTACTACCTTTGTAGGAAGTTATATTGGATTCCATTAGACTGTTTAGGATAAGTTATACATGTATTAAAAAAGTCAATACCATAAATGCTTGAGTCAAATTATCTCCATCATCATGAAGTCAGAAATCGTATGCTTCGTGCACATCTTCATACTCGGTAGTTTTATTAAATTCTATCGGACGCTACAGTATGCACAATATATTGTTTTATTTTCTTCCATTTTACACAGCTTCATTAAGACACAGGAAACTGGGCTTGTTTGGATGCACAGGTGAAAGTACAGAAGATGCCAAAATCCGGAAATGGGAAAGAATCCAATATTTTTTAAATATTTTAAATAGGAATATATAGAGGCTAAAATGGTCAAAATTGGGAAATCCAGCAAATTCCAGAAGAATTTTAGGCATGAGGATGTTATGAAACTAGAGAATATCCAAACCCTAGTTATTCAGAAAAAATATACTTTAATTTACCTTCTACAATTAAACCTATATGAATCACAGTCTGACAAGTTTTGTTTGTTCTACAAATTTAAAATTCCACTTAAAAAAGAAGTAGATGAAGTAAAAATTTAATTCCCAAGAATATACTCTGAATTTCTATTTTTATACACTATTGTTCTTTGTCGTTACATGGGGAGATGAATCTGGCTATTAATTTACCATTGAGGGCAATAATGATAAATATGGATACCATAAAATATAAAAAAAAATTATAGTGAGCTATGGGTACATTTTTTCTTCTAAATATCCTTCATTCAAGTTTGAATCCAACCTAAAGTAAAGACATATTTTCAATTTTTATAACTGAGAAATCAAACTTAAATAGTAAATTTATATCTTTAGTACTGTATTAAAACTGTTTAAATCAAAACTTAACAAGAAATTACCAAATCCAAAATGGACTCCGCTGATAAGTCCCTGAATAGTTGCAGACATTCCTGGTGGTGATATACTACTGCCATGAGAAGTAGCTGCAACCCACATTAATCCAAATGTTATTCCATGTAACAGTTCTATTGGTAATACTGTCCATACATTTGTTAGGAATGAATATGCTGTGAAGCGTACAAAATATCCAACAAATGCAATATAAAGACAGAATTGATGTTGAAAACGTTTGATGATCCGACCAGAAAAAAACATGAAGAATGTCTCGGAGATGCAGGCTAATGCTAAACACAGTCCAGGAATTATTTTAAGTTTATTTCCAAGGTCTGCTTCCAAGAACCAGTAAAGGAATGCCTCTATTGCTCCAGTCAATATTCCAAAATAAAATAAAACGAACAAGAAAATTAAGACTTCAAAATTGCGTAAAAGTTTACTTGTTCCGACTAGCAATGATCCACATTTAAGTTCATCAGAGATCTTCATTATAAATACAACCACGCCAGTCATGATATTTAGAAAACTATACAGGAAAAAGGATATGGTGAACATGTTCATCTTTGAACTGTAATTCAAGGCATCCATACTTGATGTTGTTGCAAGAGCAAAAACACCAAATCCAATTGTACCAAACAATCTCTGTTTTCCCCATTTATGCCTTCTTTCTTTACCAAGTATATCATACAAAATTGCATCACCGAGATTCAGAATAGGAGCAAAAAATATGTTTCCAAGTAAAAACAGTGTAAAAAATATCCAAAATCCAGCTGAGCTCAAGTTTTCAGCAACTACCACTGTACATGTCTCTACATGAGTACAACGTAGATCACATGATAATACAGTTTCTTGATTACATAACATTTGCCAGTACTCCTGGTCATTGTATACTATTTCTTTCAAGTCATAGTCTCTACATATTTGATCCTCAACTTCTATTTTATCTGATAAAACCTCTTTGTCCAGTATATATCCAAGATCTGGTATTTTTATACTGACCCCAACATCTAGATTTACATTGTAGCATTTAGCAATGTCATACATTCCTGTTGCATTTGTGAAGCATACTTCCTGAGGCATGTCTTGCCTGAAGTTGTATTTACAGTTCAAACTACATGACTTTTTATACTCTGATGTCTGGCTACTTGGCAGTGTACTGATCTCATAAGGCACATTATTACTAGAATTCGCATGAATAACACTAGTGAATATTTTTTCCCCATATGAATTTTTCAATACTTTACTAATATAAGAATGGAAAGACATTGGACAAGCATTCTCATTTACTGTTTGGTTTTCATGGTAACAATCTCTTAAATAGGAATCAGCTTGACTACACATAATGTCAGTTTTAACACTTGTATGCTTGATTTGCTTGTATGGAACAAGTAGCATAAAGTTGAAAGATAACGCAGTTAAAAGACAGCACAGAATCAAAATATACTTATGGTTCTTGAATTTATCAGCAATTGCTCCAAACAATGGTCTTATTAAAAAACCAACAAATGGCATAAGGCCGTAAAGTATTCCAGTTTGTGATTTGGTCATTCCTATCTGTTTCATATATAATGCCATAAATGGAAGGAGGCTACCAATTCCTGAAAATTGAAGAATACATAAAGTAGAGTCAAGAAATACCAAAGCGATAATCGAAGGATGGAAAAATCAAAACAACTGACAAAGTCCGGAGAACAATAGGATGAAGACAAGACCAAAACAATACATGCACTAACAATTAAAAACTAAAAACATATTAACAACATGGACCCCACCAAAAAACCAGGGGGTAGACTCAGGCGCTCTGGAAGAGTAAGCAGTTTCTGCTTCCTGCAGGACAACTGCCATGCTGCCCATGTCAAATCCGGTATGAGGAAGAGAAAAACATCAATGGAACAGTTTTAAATAAATAGGCATTGTGTTAAAAAAAAACATTTTCACAAATGGAATTTCGAAACTATTAATCTGAACAACTAATAAAATGCTCCGCTGGGCGCAGCTTGATACGACCACAGAGGTCGAACCCTGAACAGGTGGGGCAAGTATGGACACAACATTCAAGCTTGATACAGCACTGAATTTGGATTGTAAATAAATATTTGACACAGCATAGGTTTCTGACACAGAATTAATGTGGTCTAAGAACTTAAAAATTTTTAATTTACCTATTCAAACCATATCAGTATTATTTGCTTTTATATATAAATCAGAAATAACCAATTTAAAATGAAAATTTTAAAGAAGTTTAATTTTGGACCCTTTGGACCTTAATGTAGACCAATTTGAAAACGGGACCAAAAATTAAGAATCTTAATACACGGTTAGATTCGGCATATCAAAGAACCCAATAGTTCAATTTTTTATGATCCAATTTTTGATGAAATCAAATAAAGTTCAATTTTGGACCCTTTAAACCTCAATGTGGACCAATTTGATAACCGGGCCCAAATATCAATTTCTTGCTATTGCGCAATACTGTGCAATTGAAGATTTCTTGCTATTGCGCAATACTGTGCAACTGACGATGTCTTGCTATTGCGCAATACTGTGCAATTGAAAATTTCTTGCTATTGCACAATACTTATTATAATAATTTACACATCCTGTTTGGTGTGTATCTCTTGCCTTATCATTATTATTTGCTTTTATATATAAATCAGAAATTTAATAATAAAGTTTTTGGCAAATTTCCAATATCCATAATTTAAAAGCAGTTTAGGTGAGATAAACAAAAAAGTTTCATCAGCAACATTTTATATTGGCAAATTTCCAATGAAGTTCATTAAACTAAAGTTATTGGCAAATTTCCAATATAAATAATTTAAAAGCAGTTTAGGTGAGATATTCAAATGAGTTTCAATTACCAACCTTACACTGCCTTTTAAATTATGTTTTGTACTTAAGTAATTGTCCATTAACCTGGAAACCCTTTTCCCCCCTTTTTTGCACCTTATTCCTTAACGGTTTGAGCCATAACTACCAAAGACAATTCTTACCATCCCTTTGTGGTATTCCAATATCCAAAATCTAAATACATGGTTAGATTCAGCATATTCAAGAACCCCAAGAATTCAATTTTTGATGAAATCAAATAAAGTTCAATTTTGGACCCTCTAAACCTCAATGTGGACCAATTTGATAACCGGGCCCAAATATAAATAAAATGCTCCGCTGGGTGCAGCTAGATACGACCGCAGATGTCGAACCCTGAATAGTTGGGGCAATTATGAACACAACATTCAAGCTTGATACAATACTGAATTTGGATTGTGAATAAATATTTGACACAGCATAGGTTTCTGACACAGAATGAATGTTGTCTAAGAACTTAAAAATTTTTAATTTACCTATTCAAACCATATCAGTATTATTTGTTTTTATATATAAATCAGAAATAACCAATTTAAAATTTAAAATTGGGCACACATATCAATTTCTTGCTATTGCGCAATACTGTGCAATTGAAGATTTCTTGCTATTGCGCAATACTGTGCAATTGAAAATTTCTTGAAATATTTGACACATAATAAATTTCTGACACAGAATAACTGAAATCAAAGAACTTAGAATTGGTCATATGATTTCAATTTATATACAATTTTTTGCTTCTTGTGCAATATAATATGCTGTGGAGAATTCCCCCCCCCCCAAAAAAAATAATAATTTACCCCTTTTTTTAGCTTTTGTGCAATACACTATGAAGTTGCACATTGACCCCCCCCCCTCCCAAAAAAAAAAAACAAAAAACAATAAAATTTATTGTAACCTCCCCCCCCCCCCCTTTTTTTGCTAAAAAAAATTTGAAATTTTCTTTTTAATTTATGAAATATGAAATGAGAAAAAAATTGCCCCCTCCCCAATTTCTCATTTACCCCCCCCCCTAAATTTTGTTTTCAACCCCCCCCCCCCCCCCCCCCCATTTCTTTATACTTTGCAACCATAACAGCCCATTTAAATACACCATAACATATTAAAATAGAAAATGACATCATAGTCACGGATGGCAAATTTTAAATATACATAATTTAAAAGCAGTTTAGATAAGATAAACAAAAAAGCTTCATCAGCACATTTTATATTGGCAAATTTCCAATGAAGTTCATTAGAGTTATTGGCAAATTTCCAATGGAATTTGTTAATAATAAAGTTTTGATAACAGGGCACACATATCAATTTCTTGCTATTGCGCAATACTGTGCAATTGAAAATTTCTTCAAATATTTGACACATAATAGGTTTCTGACACAAAATAACTGAAATAAAGAACTTAGAATTGGTCATATGATTTGAATTTATATTCAATTTTTTGCTTCTTGTGCAATACAATATGCTGTGGAGAATTGCCCCCCCCCCCCAAAAAAAAAAATAATTTACCCCCTTTTTAGCTTTAATTTTGGACCCCGATTTGGACCAACTTGAAAACTGGTCCCATAATAAAAAAACTAAGTACATGTTTAGATTCAGCATATCAAAGAACCCCAAGAATTCAATTTTTGTTAAAATCAAACTAAGTTTAATTTTGGACCCTTTGGACCTTAATGTAGACCAATTTGAAAACGGGACCAAAAATTAAGAATCTAAATACACGGTTAGATTCAGCATATCAAAGAACCCCAATAGTTCAATTTTCAATGAAATCAAACAAAGTTTAATTTTGGACCCTTTTGGCCCCTTATTCCTAAACTGTTGGGACCAAAACTCCCAAAATCAATCCCAACCTTCCTTTTGTGGTCATAAACCTTGTGTTTAAATTTCATAGATTTCTATTTACTTATACTAAAGTTATTGTGCAAAAACCAAGAAAAATGCTTATTTGGGCCCTTTTTTAGCCCCTAATTCCTAAACTGTTGGGACCAAAACCCCAAAAACAATCGCAACCTTCCATTTGTGGTCATAAACCTTGTGTTTCTATTTACTTATACTAGAGTTATTGTGCAAAAACCAAGAAAAATGCTTATTGGGCCCTTTTTTGGCCCCTAATTCTTAAACTGTTGGGACCAAAACTCCCAAAATCAATCCCAACCTTCCTTTTGTGGTCATAAACCTTGTGTTTAAATTTCTTAGATTTCTATTAACTTATACTAAAGTTATAGTGCGAAAACCAAATGTCTTCGGACGACGACGACGACAACGACGACGCCAACGTCACACCAATATACGACCGCAAAAATTTTGCGGTCGTATAAAAACTGTCAGTCTCAAGTACTACAGTCAACCCTCTTTATAACGACATTCTTTACAACAGAATCCCTCTTTATAACAGCAAAGCTCTTAAACAAATTTGCATTTTTCTTAACTGTATGGATTCTGTATAACAGCAAATCCAGTTTAACGTCAAGACTGTCAGGGGACAAACATGGTCGTTGTAAAGAGGGTCCACTGTATTAATTAAGATGTATATAATTTGCAAAATTGTACTCGGGAATTTGTTGCTTGTAGTAAATTAGTCAAAATATTTTGAAAATGAATTCAAAATTTTTTTTTTTTACTTCAAAATGGTCACATAAAAATTAAACTGCTAGCTACTATGGTGACCTGAACCATTTGACAGCTGCTAAATAAAAGTCATTTTTCAGCTAAAATGTTATGACTGTGGTTCAAATTCAATACTGATTTAATATGTACCTAAAATAAACTTGTTAATTGCTTCTACCTATTATCAAAACTAAATTTATCAATTTCTTGTATGGCTTTTTTTAATTTCTAATTCATTAATGAAATATTCTTGTGTATTAGTTTGGCAGATTTTGATCACCATTTAAGACACAAGAAAGCAGCATGTTGAAAATAATAAGTTGTATGCAAATCATTATTTAATTAAGGATGCATTAATAACTGCATGGATCATATTCAATTCTGTAAATTTCACAAATCACCATATCAAATATCAGAAAAACAAGAGAACTGATTTTTGATTGCATGTATCAAATGCCCAGTAAAGGTATATACAATTAATATGTAAATCCCTATCATTGAGATTATTAGTTTTTTATTACCAAGAAATCATTTTCAGGGGTATATAGGACATATAATAATATATGGAGCTCTGACCTATACATACCTCCAAGATTAAAGAAGTAAAAACCTTTACTCCTCAGCAATATTCTATCTACTTTCCAAAAATTATCTCCCATTTTTCTTTCCATATAATATTACCTGGCTTTAAATATAATTAATTTATCTGTAAGAAAAAGAAAAATAATGTCATTTACATGTAACTAATTAGATAATAATATTTTTCCTATGTTTGACCCATTAAAAATAAAAATAAAAGTTGGAGAATGTGTTTGTTCGACATAGCATTTCCCATTTCCTTGAAAATATAATTGCAATCTATTATTTATGTGCAGAATTATTCAAAATATTTTAAAGTCAGATATTACATTATTATGATTCCAAAATAATCTAGTACATGAAGGGATTTTAATGGTATAGCATTATTGATATAATAATTTCATTTATCATATCACATTAAATTAACAAAACATCTGTATGCATATAAGTATGTGGTTTCCTACACACTGATGAATTCCAATAAAATCGGCATCACATAAAACCAGAGGCTCCCTGGAGCCTGTATCACTCACCTGGATTTACACCTTCAAGCTATCTAAGCTAGGATTAAAAAACATAGCACCTAAGTGTTCCTCTGCAGTGACGCTCATAATATCACGAATAAATTATTTATTTGCTGGTTATTTTTTTTTTTAATTTTAAAGGTAAAGTATATCCTTCAGGAATATGATTTAACTAGAAATACTGTGAGCAAAGCTCACTACTTGATACCCCCGCCTTACATAAGATACATGAAAGGAAATGTCAATATTTTGGATAGGAGAACTCCAACAGCAGTGAGATAAAATTTTTAAAAAGCTGTGAGTAATGCTCACTTAATGATACCCCTACATACAGTGGTTTAGGAGGAGTTGCGGATGGCACCCCCTATCACATTGAAAGTCAAAGTCCATGTTTATCTATGGGAAACCGCAAAAATTGGTCCGATCAAATTCTAAAATAGGAGGTGCTCAATGCCATCATGGGATGCAAAAGGTTCATTAAATTCCATTCAGTAGTTTAGGAGGAGTTGCGGATACATAGGTCGGATGAATGGACCGACACAACGAATACTATATACTGTGCTTTTTTCAAAAGCGTGGGTATAATAAAATTATTCAAGTTTTAAAAAATTTGGAATGTTGACAGGCTAGTGATCATAAGTAGTCATGATAAACTACCCTAAGACCACTCGGCCACCGGGGCCCCTTTCCCATAAGTAAATGTCCAAATAACTTCCAAAAAATATTCTTAATTTAATGGAACCTTAATGTTTGAAATTAAATAGTTCAAAGCAATTGCTATTCCAATGGTTATTTCTGTGATACACGGTTCCTAAATACTTCATCCAAAAATTAAAGACACAATGTATAAGATTTACTCAACAAGTATAGCAAAAATGAATTTGCAATGTGTGAATTCCAATTGAACTAAGAATGTCCTATTCAACTGATTCTACTTTTTGTTCCAAAAGGATATAATTTAATAAAGATGGAATTACTATGTCATGTTGTCTATCCATTTCGCACCCTTTACGCACTTCCAGACATTACAAAGATTGTTCATGATGAAGTAACAAATCCTTGCAATAAAAACTAGACTGAGGCAGTCGGAAACGACAGCTATCCCCGCATTCCCCACATCTTGTATCCCTGCGCACCTTTTTCACAATTATACCTTTGAAAACAGGCCCAAATTTCAGAAAATTAAAATTCTTAAAACCATATCGCACATCTGCATACATACTGAATAGAAATAAAATGTATAAAATGAAAAATGAAAGAAAACTTACAATCACTCTCTTATAATTCCCAATTTTTGAAATTCGACCCCTAAAGGCCCCAATTTTTGAAAATCAAAATCCTAAGACATTATTGCACATCTATATACAGTGTGTGACAATACTGTAAAGAAATTAAATACATAAAATGAAAAATGAAAAAGGAGTTTAGGTCACAAGCTTAAATTCCCAATTTGCAAAATTCATGACCTGTGGGCCCCGAGTTCTGAAAATCAAAATTCTAAAACCTTATTGAACATCTACATATAGTATGTAACAATACTGTATAAGATCAAATGCATAAAATGAAAAATCAATGCAGAGTTTAGGTAAAAAGCTTAAATTGCCAATCTAAGAAATTCGACCCCTGTGGGCCCCAATTTTTGAAAATCAAAATTCTAAAACCTTGCTGTGCATCTAAATACAGTATGTGACAATCTTGCATATAAACTAGAAATCTGGACTGTCGGAATCGACAGTAATCCCATGTCCCCTGTAAGTACTCGGGCCATTTACCTATAGTCAAAAATATAATACTTTATTCCCATCCAAAAATAGTATGCAGTCATTCAATAAAGAAATCTAATCAATAAACCTAATGAAAAAACCTTAGTTCACAAGCTTAAACTGACAATTTTTTAAATTTGGCCTGTGTGAGCCCCCGGATCAAATCAATATTCTAAATCCTTATTGTGCAACTAAATATAGTGTAGAACTATACCAGGTACTATACATAAGCAAACTGAAAGAGAAGTTATGGTCACAAGCTTTAATTAAAATTTTCAAATTACGACCCATGTGGACTCCTATTTTGGAAAATTTATTAAAATTCTAAAACCTTATTGCACACCTTCATATGGTGTTTGACCATACTGTATAGAAATAAAATGCATAAATCGAAAAACAAAAGACAAAGTTATGTCACAAGCTAAAATTGACAATTTTTCAAAATTCGACCCCTGTGGGACCCTTGTTTAGAAAATCAAAATTATAAAACCTTATTGCGCATCTGCATATAGTGTAGGACAATAGCGTATAGAAATAATATGCATAAATTGTAAAATTAAAGAGGACATTAGGTCAACTTAAATTGACAGTTTTTCGAAATTCGACCCCTCTGCGCCCCAATTTTAGAAAATCAAAATTCTAAAACCATATTACACATCTGCATATGGTGCATGACAATATTGTATAGAAATAAAATGCATAAATTGAAAAATGAAAGACAAGTTCAGGTCACAAGCTTGAATTCCAAATTTTCGAAGTTCAGCCCATGTGGGCCCCTTATCTAGAAAATCAAAATTCTAAAACCTTATTGCACAAGTGCGGGGATAATGAAATACATAAAATGAAAAAAAATCCACGTTCGTTTTTAATTTTATGCAATTGATTTCTATACAGTATTGTCAAATACTATATGAAGGTGTTCAATAAGGGTTTAGAATTTTGTTTCAGAACTCAGGGTCCACAGGTGTTGAATTTTGAAAATTGGGAATTTAAGCTTTTTTTATACATTTTATTTCTATATGGTATCGTCATACACTGTATGCAGATGTGCAATAAGGTTTTAGAATTTTAATTTTCCAAAATTTGAGCCTGTATTTAAAGGTATGTGAAAAAGGTGCACAAGGATACAAATGTGGGGACTGCAGGGATAGCTGATATTTCCAACTGCCTCAGTCTAGTTTTACTTGTGTCCACAAAAAATTTTCTTTCAGCAATTTTATTTGCATGAAATTGCTGAAAGGTTTTTTAAATTTAAACTTCACTTTATAGGGACGAATTTTTGGCCCAAACGAGGATTGTGCCGTGTGGGGATGGACATCTTTTATGATGGAAACACTTTAAGTATCGGTTTTATTGGGTTACCTAAAAATGTGAATAGCTGGCAAGTAAATAATCATGGTAAAAAAATAGGTTTTCTTTTTTGTTCAAATATTAGCAAAAAAAAGGAGTAATTCTTGACAAAAGATAAGAATCAGTTAGCAAATTTTAAAACTATATCAAACTTTGTAGATTTTTAGATCGTTTGAGTACAGACTTTTGTTTGATTTTGTCGTTGTTTAATCTGGCAACTAAAAAGTATGTGTACTATTAAAATCTGAGTGGTTATTCTTTTGAAAAAGGGCAAAAATGTACATAACCAGTGTAACAGACTTCAAGATCGATGGCACAGCATCCTTCACATATCTTACTGCATTATAAGAAAGGTATACAATCAAAGTCAACTTCAATTATTTCATGAAATTCATTTGTACCAAATTGGTCAATTGAATGTCCAATTTACACCACTCATTAACAGGTTTTGTGGTTTACAATTGAATATTTGTATTTGGATCTCAAATCTTATGAATTTATATGCTGTTGGCGTGGCAAATGATGCGATCACAGAAATAGCCCTTTCCAGGAACTCATTTCCAGTATCACAATTCTGACTCTATAATAATAATTTGAAGCAAGTTATTTCCCTTACTTTACTTACCTGTTTCCGGCGAACGAAACTTTTTCTAGCCACTATATAGCACAATATGGCTGCCCCCATTAAACAAAGACTTTTCTAAATGACCCATTTGTAGAAAATGCATATGCTCCTATAGTGCTCGCTATTACTAAAAATAATGATGAATATCGGAAACAAATTACTGAAGCAATAAGTCAGTGGGCATATTCTAAAAGACCAAAATTCAAGACAAGGCAAATTGCACATGGTAGATCTCCTTAGCTGGAATTTGGCTTCCTATTTCGGAGTTTTGGTTAAGAGTACTTCTTGTTTTAAAATAAGTTTGGTTTTTGGTCTTCCAAATGTTTCGGTTTTAATGCTGCTGATGAGAGGTAACTCCTTGAAATGCGTCGTATACAGCATAGTATACTGAACCGCAAAAGAAACGTCGCTTTTTCAAAATGTTAGCAAAATTCAAAATAAATATTAATTAATGATTTTTATATAATCAGTATTACGATTACATCACCAGGTAAGATTAAATTACCTGTGAATTAAATTTTCGGTTGAATAATTTTCAGTTGATATCGTAGAGCGACCGTACCTAAAACCGCTCGTGGGACACACTTGGCGGTAATTTTTCTTTAATCTTAAATGTTCGTGAAATTCATGCTCCTTTATGGGTATAAAAGGCCGGAGAAAATTAAAGAGTGTTAGTATCAGTGTTGATACAGAAGCTATGCCACGTCTGACTCCACAACAGAGAGAACAGGCCATTGGTCAATTGGATGCTGGGCAATCTGCCAGAGTTATTGCCAACGACTTCAACTGTGCTGTCCGAACAATTGAATGTCTACGGACACGGTACAATGCAACAAACAGCACAAATGACCGTCCATGGAGTGGTAGACCCCAAGTCACTACCCCTAGACAGAATAGAGGCATTGTTCGTCACCATGTGATGAATCGGTTCACCCCAGCTGCCGAAACTGCCAGAAACACTGTTGGAACACATGGACGACCCATAAGTGATGATACGGTTCGTCGGTGATCAGCTGCTAGAAACATGAGATGTCGCCGTCCAGCAAGAGGACCTATTCTTAAGCTCGTCTTCAGTGGGCCACTCAGCGACAGAATTGGCGAAATCGACAATGGCGTAACATCATCTTCTCTGACGAAAGCCGTTACTGCATTTCAACAGCCGATGGCAGAACCAGAGTGTGGAGAAGACGCGGGGAACGTTACGAAGACAGCTGCATTCTGGAAACAGACGCGTGGGGAGGACCTAGCATCATGGTATGGGGTGGAATCGGCCAGTCATCTTTCAGAACCTTGGCCCAGGCAGAAGAAATGGCGTAACAGCTGCCCGTTACATCGACCAAGTCTTGACACCCATGTTCAGCCCCATTTCGCACGTCATCAAAACAAGACTTTCCAACAGGACAATGCATGTGCGCATACCGCAAGAGCCACAAGAGACTTCCTACAGCAGAATAACATTAATGTTATGGATTGGCCGGCTTTGAGTCCAGATTTAAACCCTATTGAACATTTATGGGACGAAGTTCAATGACGGTTGAATAATGAGCAGCCAAGTCCGACAACTGCAGCTGAACTTTCACAAGCGTTTCAGAGAGTATGGGCACGTATTCCGATGGCGTTTATTAATCGGCTCATCAACTCCATGTACCGAAGATGTGCCGCAGTAATTGGTGCCGGTGGAGGACATACACGTTATTAACGGACGTGGGAGCACAGCATTAAAAACATGTGACGTTGCGACAATTGTGACGTTTTTGTGAACATTGTAACCAAAAGACTGTAAATCATTCATTAAATTTTGTAAAAATTAATTTAAAATATATAAATGTCACTTTGAAATAAATGTATGTGAACATGTCATTTTGTGCGACATTTCTTTTGTGGTTCAGTGTATAAATTTACTGTATCTAATATAAGTATCTTTGGATTGTTATTTTGACAAAATTATATTAAATCTAGCTTCACGACATCATTGTGATTCTTTTCAATAAAGTGATTCCTGGCCGAAATTCATAAACTTCACCAACATCATACACTTTAAAACCAACTTTAAGTTCCAATTTAGATTGCTTTGGATTTTTGCATAATCACAAGCTACTGAAACCATGGGCAAAATAGGGCACATGTTTTGTGTAATAAAGTCCTCCCTTTTACGTAATATTACTAGCAATTCCTCAATAATTAGACAAATGAATATAAAATTATTAAAAATATATTATATTATTAGATTTTTATCAAATAATATTTTTAAAATGTGTCGTTTTTTACACCTTTGTAAGAAGAAACAGCTGGAGAAGGGAGAGAAAAGAACAATTATAACCAAGGATTTCAAGGGGAGCAGGACAAATCGCCCCACTTCAAACTCGTCCCATACCAACCTGCACCAACTTTTCTTCTACTCGCCCCAACTCGGAAAATATTTGTACAATATTCACCATTGGAGCTAGTTTAAAATCTTTACTTTCAAAGTTTGGGCAAGTTTGTAACTATATTCACTAGTTGGAGTTGGAGCGAGTTGGTGATGATGATTTTCAATGTTGGAGCGAGTTTGTAACAAATATTTTCCGAGTTGGGGCGAGTTGGAGAAAAGTTGGTGCGAGTTGGTATGGGGCGAGTTTTCAGTGGGGCGAGTTGTCTAGCATTCATTGAATAGCGGCGCGTCTTTTTACCACAGAACACCGCAGAATACCACAGAACACCACAATACCAAAGAACACCACAGAACAGCTAAATTGTAGAAATAAAGTATATTTTTCTTTGATAATTATAAATTATCAATATCTTTTATATTAAGAATGTACATTGTACTTATCGACAGTCTTCACAACCCAACTTGAGAAGAGTTAAGATTGAAGAATGTCGGTGAGCCTTTAATTTTTCTCCTGATCATCAAAGCAATTTAATAAAAAAAATATATTTTTTATTTCAAATATCCAGACAGTAAGGGGAAAATGACTTATTAACTTTAGATCCACGGTTTGCACAATGAAAATTTTGGAAATTCTAAAATAAGAAGTAACATCTCATTGACAAGTAAAAATTTTTGAAAGGCGACTTCTCATTTAGGGACGAGATCAAAAGTTCAATGTAGGATTAAAAAAACTTAATTGAAATGGTTTGGGGTGAAAGGGGGAGGGGTAAAAATTGCTACAGATTTGTTATCCGACATCTATTTTCGGATTGAAAAACACGGATTCATGTGAAGTCCAAGTCAATATACAGAACAAACATACAGTGTTGAGGAAAAACAGGACCCATGATACAAAAAGTATACTCTCAAAGTATATGCCCATATTGGTCAATCAATTTTTCCCAAATTAAGTTAAGAGGTGGGGGGGGGGGGGGGGGGTCAGTGAAAAAACTATGTGAATTAAGTTTTTTTTTATCATACATTGAACTTTTGATCTCGTCCCTTATTTGATTAATTCAAGTCACACATATGTGTGTTATAATGTTATAAATTCAATAATAGTAATAGTTTATTGTCATATAAGCTATAATGAACAGCTTGTGACAAATTTTAAACACAAAAAGATAATCATGATTAAACTATACTCTCTCAAAAAAGAAACGCAACATCAGATTATCTTTTTGAAATATTATTTTTCCGGACAAATAACCAATAAATATCAAAATATATGTACACATGATCATAATTACACCTTCATAAAAAGTTTCCAGGTACAATCATTTAAATTCAACCACCCGTAAACGACTTTGGTCGCAATCTGGGACACCCTACGATTTACGCATTGCCAAAAACTGGGTCGACTTTCACGTGCAAATCATGGGTTATTTTTTAGCTCAGTCAGTCGGTATAAAAACCCGGTATTTCTTTTCATGAATGCATTCGTAAAATAAAATTCTGATGAGGTGACGCTATGCCAAGGTTAGACGCTGCTACCCGGAATATCGCTATCGGACGACTAGAGGCCGGAGAATCACAGAATGCTGTTGCTGTAACGTACAATGTTCATCGTAGCACAATTTCACGCCTTTGGGGACGCTACCTGCAGCTTGGTACTACGACAGATCGGCCACGTTCAGGGCGCCCGCGTGTTACAACCAGGGCGCAAGATCGTTACATCAGACTTTTCCATCTGCGGAATAGGACTATTGCTGCAACAGAAACAGCTGTAAACGTCCCTGGGTTGCGCCGTATATCAGCACAGACAGTACGCAATCGGTTACGTTCTCATGGATTGAGGGCAAGAAGACCTTACTTTGGAGCAACACTGAGACGCCAACACCGCCGAGCGAGGGTTAGATGGTGTACTACAGTTCGTGCATGGAATTTACAGAACTGGAGAAGAGTATGGTTCAGCGATGAGTCACGTTTTCAACTGGAAAAGCGAGATGGTCGCATACGTGTGTATAGGCGCCGAAACGAACGTTTTGCGCAAAACTGTGTTGTGGAGAGAGACAATTTTGGCGGAGGCAGTGTTATGATGTGGGCCGCTATTTCTTATGCCAGAAACACACAGCTGATACATATCCAAGGCAATCTGAACGCTGTTAGGTATAGAGACGAAATTTTACGACCTCATTTATTGCCCGTAATTGACATTCGGAGAGAAATTTTTCAGCACGACAATGCCCGACCACATACAGCACGTGTAACAGTAGACTTTTTAGAACAACAGAATGTCAATGTGATCCGTTGGCCGTCACGATCACCCGATCTTAATCCAATTGAACATTTGTGGGATGAAGTGGATCGGCGCGTGCGCCAACGACAACCACCACCGCAAAATCTGCAACAATTACAGCAGGCACTTCAGTTTGAGTGGCAAAGGATACCGCGTGTTCGAACTCAGCGTTTAATTCAATCTATGCCAAGAAGAGTCGGGGCTGTGTTACAAGCAAATGGTGGACATACCAGATATTGACAATTTATGAGTGATTTATTGACAATATGTGACAAACTGATATTCCAAGGTAAAAGAACTCATGAACAAGAAGTGTGCCAATTTTTGCATTCCTGTGTAAATTATTTATATCATAAATTATGAAAATAATATATGAAGTAAATTTCCTATTTTCTGTATGTTGCGTTTCTTTTTTGAGAGAGTATATTTAATTTGCGCTTGGAACAACTAAAAATTGAATTTAAAGTCATTATCAAGTCCAGACAAAATATAAAGTCATTTATAGATAATTTAATATTGGATATAACGCGTCATTTGATTGGTCTTTTTATTTATCTATCATATCATAGACTAAATTTACGTTTTCACTATGACGCCATTAAAGGGAATCACAGCGTTTTATACGTCAAAACATCCTTTGGAATTAAATTATAAGGATTGACTGTAATTTTGTTTCCAGTCTATTCGAAATAACCTCAATGCACATGGTGCACACCGCTATTTCTTCATAGACTGAAAAAAAATTACATTCAGTCCTTAAATATAGTCCAGACAAAATATAAAGTCATTTATAGACATTATATTTATATAATTTAATATTGGATATAAGATAAGATATAAGATATAAGATAAGATATAAGATATTTTATTTTTTCCAAATTAGGTCCCCAGGGGGCATACACACATAACAAATATAATCGTTACAACATACAGTATTTTACATGACATTCATATAATACACCTAAAATTGATATAAAGTTATACAGGCTATTATATGTTAAAAAAATTTTTAAAAAAAGTATTTAAGAGTTGCTACTCCAGAGATGTGGCAAATGTTCTCTCACTTGATTTATTTGCAGTTGTTTTTATTTTATAATATTTTTTGCTGGAAATGTATAAATATAATTGATTGTTTAGCTGCAACAGGTACCAAGGGACGATGCTCTAGGATTGTGAGCTTAAAAGCTCTAACAAGCCTCCTCGTATCTGATGCAGAGAAACAAACATAAATGTAACAAAATTTCAAGTTAATTCACAGCAAATAAAATATACTGCAGGAATAGGTATTGAGAATAGTGTAGGTTTCCCTACTGCAACAGATACCAAGGGGCGGTGCTCAAGGAGCTGTGTTATTTACACAGTCCTCCTCGTGTCTGAAGCAGACAAGAAAGCCACATAATTAACAATTTTTAGAAATAAATTTACCAGCAGCAGTGAGAATTGACTTATCTTCTGTGTTCATAAGCCATATCATTTTATCCCTTGAGTTAAGAGTTAAAAAATTGGGGCAACTTTTAGTTATAACACGTAATTTGATTGGTCAATTTTCTTTTCGTCTATCATAACACAGACTAAATTTTCGTTTTCACTATGACGTCATTAAACGTTTTAGACGTCAAAATAACCGTTGTAATTAAATAATAAGGATTGACTGTAATTTAATTTTCAGAATATTCGAAATAAACTCAATTAATGCACATGGTGCACGCTTTCAAATAACCCGTTATTTAGTTTGCACCACGTGATTGAGGTTATTTCTTCATAGACTGAAAAAAAATTACGGTCAATCCTTAAATAAAAATAATATCGATTTTTATTCAATTGACATATTAAAACTTTTCACTTACATAATGGAAGTCAATGATAAAACCAGAGGATTCTACATTGCATTCACCTCAATGTTTCGTACCCACTGTGGTTCCAATATACCTCCGAGACTGTCCTAATTCACCTACATGTATAAATCTACTTTTTGGGATCAGTTTTTAATCCAGTCCAATAGTATCGATTGTATCACCTATTTATAATTGGGGGGGGGGGGGGGGGGTAATGTAACAAAAAATTTGTTTCGGTGTGAAACTTGTTCCAGTGGAACTTTTGGTATGTGAAATTTGTTCCAAAGGAACATTGCGTGGAATTCATTCCGGTACATGTTTCATGACAATACTTATGGATATATTTCATTATAATATGAATGGAATTTGTTCCACAAAATCTATTTGTATACTACTCTGACAAGACAAATAAAGGCAAGACAAGTCAATACAAATTTATTCGTGGTTTGTTAAGACTAAGGGTAATTCATATTTTTAGTTCTTGCGTATTGATGTAGAGTTACCATTAACTTGTGTTGTCCAATAGCTGTTTCACTGATAATCACACCACTTCATTCATTATTTATACGCATAATTAATTTATCAGTTTTAGTATAGTATAGTATAGTATAGTATAGTATAGTATAGTATAGTATAGTATAGTATAGTATAGTATAGTATAGTATAGTATAGTATAGTATAGTATAGTATAGTATAGTATAGTATAGTATAGTATAGTATAGTATAGTATAGTATAGTATAGTATAGTATAGTATAGTATAGTATAGTATAGTATAGTATAGTATAGTATAGTATAGTATAGTATAGTATAGTATAGTATAGTATAGTATAGTATAGTATAGTATAGTATAGTATAGTATAGTATAGTATAGTATAGTATAGTATAGTATAGTATAGTATAGTATAGTATAGTATAGTATAGTATAGTATAGTATAGTATAGTATAGTATAGTATAGTATAGTATAGTATAGTATAGTATAGTATAGTATAGTATAGTATAGTATAGTATAGTATAGTATAGTATAGTATAGTATAGTATAGTATAGTATAGTATAGTATAGTATAGTATAGTATAGTATAGTATAGTATAGTATAGTATAGTATAGTATAGTATAGTATAGGTATAGTATAGTATAGTATAGGTATAGTATAGGTATAGTATATATAGGTATAGTATAGGTATAGTATAGTATAGTATAGTATAGTATAGGTATAGTATAGTATAGTATAGTATAGTATAGTATAGTATAGGTATAGTATAGTATAGTATAGTATAGTATAGTATAGGTATAGTATAGTATAGTATAGTATAGTATAGTATAGTATAGTATAGTATAGGTATAGTATGTATAGTATAGTATAGTATAGTATAGTATAGTATAGTATAGTATAGTATAGTATAGGTATAGTATGTATAGTATAGGTATAGTATAGGTATAGTATAGTATAGTATAGTATAGTATAGGTATAGTATAGTATAGTATAGTATAGTATAGTATAGTATAGGTATAGTATAGTATAGTATAGTATAGTATAGGTATAGTATAGTATAGTATAGTATAGTATAGGTATAGTATAGTATAGTATAGTATAGTATAGTATAGTATAGTATAGTATAGTATAGTATAGTATAGTATAGTATAGTATAGTATAGTATAGTATAGTATAGTATAGTATAGTATAGTATAGTATAGTATAGTATAGTATAGTATAGTATAGTATAGTATAGTATAGTATAGTATAGTATAGTATAGTATAGTATAGTATAGTATAGTATAGTATAGTATAGTATAGTATAGTATAGTATAGTATAGTATAGTATAGTATAGTATAGTATAGTATAGTATAGTATAGTATAGTATAGTATAGTATAGTATAGTATAGTATAGTATAGTATAGTATAGTATAGTATAGTATAGTATAGTATAGTATAGTATAGTATAGTATAGTATAGTATAGTATAGTATAGTATAGTATAGTATAGTATAGTATAGTATAGTATAGTATAGTATAGTATAGTATAGTATAGTATAGTATAGTATAGTATAGTATAGTATAGTATAGTATAGTATAGTATAGTATAGTATAGTATAGTATAGTATAGTATAGTATAGTATAGTATAGTATAGTATAGTTCAACAATAAGTCCTTTCAATTTTATATTGTATTAATAAATTGAATAATATTTCATGTGTATTAACTACAAATTAAATTTAATGTTTACAATAAATTCATTTGGATCCATTTTAAATTTGTATGTAAGCAATGTAAACAATAATCAAGCTCACCCAAGTTGATGTAAACTTGTTTAAACATACTTATTGCATTGAATTGCATGAAAACAAACCAGTTTAACCGGTGACACAAATGTCACAATATATGGAACAAATTTCACGAGGTAAAGGAACAAAATCTTACAATATGTAACTTATTTCACCAGTATAAGGAACAAATTTCATAATCAATGGAACATGTGCAGGTAAATCAAAGAAAAAATTTTACTTTGAGGAATAATTTTCATGTAAATTATCTTAGTTATGAAATAAATTCTCCCAGAACTAATATCACATAAAATTTGTTCCAGTGGAACTTTTTTCATAAGAAAAAATTTTGGCTTACAGTAACTCCCTATATAAACCTATACGGGGATGTGCGGAAAATTTAGGTGATTTTTTGATGATTTTTTTGTATTATTTCGGGGTATGTTTTGAAGAACTAATATTTATTCGGGTTGTATTTACACAGACTTTGGTATTAATTTGGGTCTATTATTTCAGGTATTATTTCACGAACATGTGCTGTATACATGGTATAATGGATTTATGTTCCATTTAATTGTACATTATACACATTATACATGTATATCATCTGGTGTCAAGTTACAAATTGAAATTGAATGCTATTCAATTCTTCAGATATTTGTATATAAACATCAGTATTAGTTCGGATGTGCTTTTTCGGTATGGCTGTTTTTCGGGTAGGTATTTTCATTGAAATTGTTTTTTTCGGTGTATAATGGACATGTATTCTTTTAATTGCTCGGGTACCTTTTTTAGGCCATTTCGGCACCCCCGTCAATATTCCATAGAGTTACACCATCTCCCCCTCCCACGGGTTTGTAATATATTTGATATGTATTTTCAATCAAATGTTTTTGAATTAAACATTTTTTTATTTGCCTGGTAATGATGCAGATTTTTCTTAATGTATAATTTTGTTCCTTTTGGCATTGCCCATATTCATTTCTATAGTACTTCTGTAACAGAGGTGAACCACATCACCTAAGGGAAAAGACGTGTAAAATACATCATTTTAATTAATATTGTTTATATTCAAAAACAGTAAAAATTGGTAATGTGTAAAAAACAGACGATATCAGTGGCAATTAAAAAACGGGTAACTTTATAATAAAATCATTTTTATCAAATATTTCTTTTAAATGAGTATAAAAATTCTTAGTCTACCCCTTACAAATGTCTTAATTCAACTATCGGAATAACTGCCCTTTCCCCTTCTAAAAAAGTCTGATATGTACGAGAGCAGATTTTTTTTTAATCTGACAAGTTTGAAATTTCTTGATAAAAATATGACGTCACCTCTGGAAAATGTAGCTTTGCTAGATATCAAGTTCTGTGTTCAAAAGTTTGTGCTATGGATATTGGAATGCATAAATGTGATTTGAAATGTCATGAATGTACAGGTTGTAATAAAGTTCGGAGTTTTTCATCATTAAATCCGTTGCCGGTATGTACAGATACAGATACAGATCTTTTATTTTTCCAATCACGGAGCCCATTACTGGGCATGACAATCAAATATATTCAATGTTGAACAAAATACAAATAAAGATTAAATAAAGATAATGAATGTTATTGTCAATAAAGGAAATAATAACTAAAAAAAACTTACATATATCAGTACATAACAACATATGTATATTAACGCACTGCCCGCAAATCAGACCCTGACAAAAGTTCATTACTCTTATTATATAATTCTTCATTTAGGGCAATGTAATCTTCTGACGACATAAGCCAATTAAATTTGTCTGTAGTCGTTAACAGATTAAAAGTTAAAAATTTTTGTATTTATTTTATTTATAAATGTTTTCCTTTGGTCATTTAAGCATTTACATTCAAGTAGAAAATGTTTTTCATATTCAACATAGGTTTTACATAATTTACATAAACGGTTTTTTTATAGCTTCAACTCCGAAATAACGCCCCTTTCTATTTCAAGGGAATGATCACTTACCCTTAATTTAGATAAAAGTCTTTTTTTGTTCTCTATTTCCAATGTTTAAATATGTTTCATAATTAAAGTTAGTTTTTAATAATCTATCAGGGGCGGATCCAGAGGGTCGACGAGTGGGGGCACAATTTTGAATAATTATCTGCCTTTGTTTTTTGTTTTTGTTTTTTGTTTTGGTTAATGAAGAGTTTACGACTTTTATTGTTGAGGGGGAGAGGGGAGGTACAGCATCCTATCTTCCTTTGCTTAACGTCACAGTACCCAAATTGCGTCCATGTGTTAAATTCAGAAGCTAATGTATCTGCCGTAATATTGAAAGCAATTATTATATGTTACTGCTGTTGTCAGGTTGTAGAACTTAATATCTGGATATTTAGTTGTAACTCTAGTCTTCCATGGTCTCTGTGCCTGATTATAATGATTGTAAGAAAGAAGACAAATACACCTAAGGAGCAAACAAAAAACGCAATCCATTAGACAGACAAACCCGGGAAGACAAATGAACAACCACAAGCACAACAAATAAACACTGAAAACTAAAAAAAACAATTAACAACACGAACTCCTATAAAAACCAGGAGTGAAGTCAGGTACTCCGGAAGGGTAAGCAGCTCCTGCTCCATATACGGCACCCGTAGTGAAGTTCAACAAAGTCAATCCAATTGTAGTCACAAATCGATGGAGGTGGGTGAAATTTTACGACAGTGGGAACAGGTCCAACATCATCTTCGATATTCGTGATGGCATCAACTTATCCCTGATAGAAAACGTACCATGAGCGATTTGAAAAGGGGACCCAAATTAAGTCATTCGTTAGACTTTCAATAATTAATCATTTTGTTCCGTCAAAAATGTCATGCAAAATCACCGAAATCCCAGAGCGTCATCGCTTTAGTCCAGCTTACAGAAGCTTTAAAATTTTTATGCATTGTACGCAAATCTGTAATTTTTACTCTGCTAAATTACCTACTAATTATATATGCAGAAGAATATAGCAGTTTTAAATTTCAAAGAATAATGATTGAAGTTGCTGCATTTTCAGTTGAACAGCCAGTGCAGTTTGGGTTCTCTGACGTTACATGTATCAAATTTCAAAATGGATCTCAAACGTTTGTTCTTTTATAGGGCCACCGAGGTGCTAAAAGGGGCCACCTCCTAAAAAACAATCAACTGCATGAGAGAAGATTTTTTTGTCATTTATTAATATCTTCAAGTTTTAAATAAAATAAATGAAAATTTATTAAATTAAAGGTTTTAGATTTATATTCCAAAAGTCTCACTGATATAAACATTCTAAAAAAAATGTTGATGTACTTCTCATATGTTGGAACAGTTTAAACAAATTATGGTAGTCAAGATTTTTAGATATTGTAAATTCCCATTTGTACTAACAACACACTTAAATTAAAAAAAGAAATAGTCCAGATATTTTTACTTACCAATGAATTTCAAATATATTAATTAAAAAAAAGATAGACATCTTTAATAATCTTTTGTTTGTCTTTTCATCAAATAACCTATTTTTCCTTATGTTCACATTTTTTTTATTTTTAAGTGATTTCACGTTACTCATAATGTAACTTGTTTTAAAATTGTTATTATTATTTAGGAAATATTCTAAATTTAAGTATTTTAATCAAGATTTCTTGAATGCAACAATTCCATGACCCTTTTTTATCTTGAGCCATTGATTTAGACAATTGAAAAGCTTCTGATAATAGATTATCATCAGATCCATGTTTAACTACCTTCCATTTTGACTTGGACAGGTAAACTGTAAGGTCCTGAACCCAAATATATCTGGTTGATAGGGACTTTTCCATCATTTGCTATGGACTTTTTCCAATGACCTTGACCCCTGACCCTCCATTTTACTTGTATAGCTACCATTTAATTTATTTCATGTTATACTGAACATTTTTGCTGTTTACAGTTTGTCTTTATATATAATAATATTCAAGTTAATAACCTAAAACTGCAAAATTTTCTTAAAATTAAAAATTCATGGGCAATACCCCAAAAATGGGTTGACCGATTCGTCTAAACATTTCATAGCAGGTGGATCTTGAGCTTTATTTTTTGACATATGAGCCAAAACGTGCATTTTACACCTATGTTCTATTTTTAGCCATGTTTCTCGATGGACAAGAAAATAAAACATAACGTTATACCAGAAACCCAAAGGACCCTATAGGAAAATTCATCACAAAATTTTCTTGTCTGCAACTGCAGAGCCAGTTGGAACCAAAGTTGGCAGAAATGTTCCTTTAATGGTCCTCTATCAGAATTGTGTCCGATGACCGAGAATGTCCGAGAATGTCAACCAATATTGCCATCACAACCGAACTTAGTTTAACATAGGACACTATGGGAAAATTCATTAAAAAACCTTCTTGTCTGAAACCACTACGCCAAACTTGGCAGAAATGGTCCTTAGGTAGTCCTCTTTCAGAATTATGTCCGAAGATCCAAAATGTCAATAAAGATGGCCGCCACAGCCGAACTTAGTTTAACACTGGACCCTACGGGAAAATTCATTAAAAAATCTCGTCTAAAATCACTAAGCCTATTGAAACCAAACTTAGCAGAAATGGTCCTTAAGTGGTCCTCGTCCAGAATAGTGTCCAATGACCCGGAATGTCAATAAAGATGGCTGTCACAGCCGAACGTATGAGGGACATTTGAAGACAAAACTTTATGACCAAAGTGATGACTTCAACTTTCCTATTGTTAATTTTCCCTTCTTGAGTAGCAATATACCAGCATCGCCTTCAGTTTCTCAGCTTATCCGATTTTCAAGGGCATGCGTGAGTTACCCTGAGTTTCGACAAAGAAGATTACTGCAGTCACAAAAGCTTCTTAACCAGGGTTTTATCAGGGATAAGTCGATGTAATCACTAAGGAAATTTTACGGTCGACATCACGAATTGATTGACCATTACAGTGTTCCAATATCTAAGATGACGTTGGACCTGTTCCCATTGTCGTAACCTTTCATGTGCCTCCACCGATTTGTGACTTCCCCAGGATTGACTTTGTTGAACTTAACGACGGGTGCCGTATATGGAGAAGGAACTGCTTACCCTTCCGGAGCACTTGGGTTCACTCCTGGTTTTTATAGGAGTTCGTGTTGTTCATTGTTTTTTTAGTTTTCTGTGATTTTTTTTATTGTTGTGCTTTTGGTTGTTCATTTGTCTTCCCGAGTTTGTCTGTCCAATGGATTACGTTTTTTTATTGCTCCTTAGGTATATTTGTCCTTTTTGTTTAACATAAGACCCTATGGGAAAATTCTTTAAAAATGTTCTTGTCTGAAAGCACCTGGTCAATTGGAACCTTACTTGGCAGCCATGGTAATTAGATTGTCCTCTTTTAGAATTATGTCCAATAATACAGACTTTTGTTTCGTATATAGGTGCTTTTATGACTGTTGATTGGCAAATTGAATCCAGGTGAGAGATACAGGCTCCTGGTGGCCTCTTGGTTGGACCCTTATGAATATTCCCAAGAGAGGGGGTCCATGACAATTCTGATTCAATTGGTTATGTGTATATAAAATGGGTGTTCCCCTTAATTCGAAGTTTTGAAAATATGGTATTCCCACTTATCCAATTTTAAATTTCTTACCTTTTTGGTTGTTTGTATAGCACTAATTAGATGTCAGGTACATAATCGTGACAGCTTATTTGTTCCAGATGTCATTTTTGTAAGTGATACCTGTATGACGTAAGAGTGATAAATATTCCTGCTTGAAGTACAATACAGGGTGAACTCTGTGTGTGTGTGTGTGGCGGGGTGATAGGGGGGTGCATGGGCTTTTACTGGATGACTCGAAATACATTTACCGATCATAATTCTGGACTTTGGGCAAATATCATCATTCAAAACTTAAAGCTTTAAAAAAGGAGATCGAAAACAATAATTTTCTTTCGCTTTCTGGACCTCATGCAGTTGAATATGCCCCCACATGCAGTTGCATCAAAATTCCAAGGACATAGGTGAAGTCGGCTTTATACATCATATTATATTAGTTTAGATTTAAGTTTAAGTTTTCTATCGCTAGTAATTCAGAAGATCTCTCGTTACTGGATACATATGCAACTCGAAATGCATTTTCGCTCATAACTTTGGCCTTGGAGCAAATATAATAATTCTAAAACCTTCAGCACAGACAACCCTTAAAGTGCTAATTACATACCAATTTTGATGGATATCTCAAAGAGTGTAATTTAAGAGATGTTCGAGAATATTTATGTTTTCTTTTTCTTGACACCCTACATAATATGCCCCCTTCAGTTACATCTATTGATCAACGCTTGTTTGACATGTTTGACTTACGAGTCGGTTGTTTGGCAGCTACTCATTTCCGTAAATATCTCAGAATTATAGCAACTGTCATGTAAGTGGGAGGTTTGGCATCCATGTCCAGTGCCCAATGTAAAAACAACATTGTCGAAATCGCGGTATTTACACGATATCGTTGTAATTGTGTTTACATCGTTAACATCACAATGAATACGTCTATATTATCAGGTTTTCTGCAAACGTATATCGTAAAATATAAGCGGCGAGACACAATGTGAAGCTTTTTCGACGAGTGAGCTGCTTATATTTTACAAAATTTGTTTGAAGAAAACTTGATGATAAATTTATCGCATTGTTAACTAACAGTCTTAATGGAATTTCTTACTTTTCAATGACCATCAGCCTATAACCGGATGTTTTCCTGATATATTCGGGTCAACGTTAGGTCAAACATTATGACGTCGCTGATATATTCGGGTCGGCTCATATTTGGGTCGGGTCAACTCTTTACGACGTCACAGTGCCGAAATATGCGAAATTCTGAAGGCCTCAGCAGGTCAATCTAGGCATGAGGAAATACGATAAAATGTAGTAACGATATCGTGTTTACATCGCTTACATCGCGATGTTTACAATGTTTACACGATATCGTGTCTATATTGTTTACATTGGAAGAACTCTTATATATTGTTTACATCGTTGACATCGTTAACATCGTGATGTATACAATGTAGTAACGATATCGTGTTTACTTTGTTACATACATGACTTGTTATAGTAGTTATTGCCAATGGAAGGCGACTTTCTGCGTTAATATTTCAGTTATTGCTTATTAATTGAAAACCTATTATTTAAAATTTTAAAGTGTAACCAAACTTTATCTATTTTTAGAAGTAATATGGCTGTAAAAATGCCTAAGGAACAACACTATTTCGTGAATATGAGTATTGCACTCAAATGAATTCCTTTATTTATTTTTTTAAGTTTCTCATTTACAAAACTTAATTTACAGATAGATAGCAAATGAACACAATCAAATTCATAAGTATTACAAAATAAACCAAACTGTTATTAATCATCGAAACCATCGAGTTATTGATTATTGAATAGATTGGATTAACATTTGGATTTTTTTCTATTTCTTACAATATGATCCCCATTAAACATGTCAGAAACCTTTAACATAAACAAATTGTATTTTCCATGTGACATATGTTTTGTGGCATATTTATATTAACTACATATTACAAAAATCTGAGTATTCCTTATATTTGAAAAACCACATTCACCCAGATAAAATTTAAAATTATTAATATATTAATTGTATTTATACTATAAAATAAAAGAAGAGGTAACTTGATTGCCAAACGAGACAACTATTTAATATATGGATTTGTGACCGATGTTAATACAAGAAAATAAACTTGGTATATATTATAAATACGATGTCGACGATGTTAACGATGTAAACATAAAAGTAAAGACTCGGTAAACAATATAAACACGATGTTGAAACAATATTGTTAACATTGCAATATTGACGAGACGAGTGATGTAAACACAATGATAAAATCTTGGTACACAATATAAACAGGATGTAGAAACGTTCTACTGTAAACAGGTAAACGATGGGAACACAAAAGTTAAAACGATATTGTTAACATCGCGATGTTGACTATGTAAACGATGTAAACACAAAGCTAAAGACTCGGTATACAATAACACGATATTGTTAACATTGCGATGTCTACTATGTACACTCGGTATACAATATAGACACAATGTTGACACTATATTGTTTAATTTGCAATATCGAAGATGTAAATGATGTAAACACAACGTATAAACTCGGTATACAATATTAACACGATGTTGACACGATATTGTTAACATCACGATGTGGACGTGGTAAACGACGTAAACACAAAGGTATAAACTCGGTATACAATATAAACACGATGTTGACACGATATTGTTAACATCACGATGTGGACGATGTAAACGATGTAAACACAAAGGTATAAACTCGGTATACAATATAAACACGATGTTGACACGATATTTTCAACATTGCATCTACGATGCAAACGATATAAACACAAAGGTATAGACATTTGAAAATGCCTGTACCAAGTCAGGAGTATGGCTTTACAGTTGTTCTGGGTATTTACGTACCTCCCGGCTTTGCCAGTTTTTCATACTTTGATTGTGACTTTCCACTTGGAGTTCAATGTGTTGAAACTTTATCTATGTAACAGCACGTCTGTTTTCCAAAGTTGTCTACCTTAATAAAGGCGTAAATTAGTCAGGGCAGTACACCCTGACATCTCTGTCCCTGCTTTCCCCTTTGATACAAGTTGCATGGATTTCTTAATTGTTCTTATTTCTCATGTTTGGTACAACACAACAGAGACCAAATAAAAGACCAAGCCTTTCGTTCACCACAACTTTATGCATAAAAACATCAAAGGAAAAAAAAGGCAATTTATATTACAATTATATATATACTTAAGTGTACAGGTGTTTTCTCTCTTAAACGCCTGAAAAATGATTTACACATGAATATTACACAACACAGAAAAAGCCATTAGAATATAAAAACATCTATCAGCTAAATTGAATACAGATACCATTGCATATCTAAGATACCGGTCTCCGTACTAAGTTATTGTTAACTGAATTAATCCATTACAGCTACCGGCTGTGCTAATGTTTTGGGGTCTTCTGTGAAATATTTCGGATGCTTGTTTTATGCTGTTGGTACAAATGTAAGTTTGGTACAGACAAATATGAAATGTACCCATCTAAAATGTTTTGTACAACACATATATTATATTAACTAAATTATTCTAGTAAGCCGTCAGTATAGCTTTGGTGGGTTTATGGGTTTTATCATGTTATGAGATATTTCTGACGTTTGTTGGACATATTTATATAATTTACAGTAAGTGCCGATGTAATGATACTGTTCACCAAATCTTCAGCACTAAACACTAATTATAACTATGTTTAACCATGCCGTATCCTTGACCCTGTACATTATGATTGTCGTTCGTTTCCAGATTACAGTGGTTGTTCTAAAATATGAAAAATTCGACCATTGGGCCACATCGTAGTAACAGCGCCTTATACGCTGCTTTTTCCACAATGAGACATGAGATATTTAAATTGCCAAGTATATCAGTTAAGAAATATTCTAAAGAACCAACATGTAGGAGTTCCAATCCAAATTTAATGTACAAATTTGAAATTTTCCTGTTTTTCAAAATCGTCGTTTCGGAGTTATAGAAGTTAGTATACTGGTATAATTAAAATTTATCTTCGCTATCAAATTATTTGATACCGATTTGATGTACAAGATGTGCACATTTCGTCGATTGACGACTCATATATTGTGCTTAGGGCCTAAAATGTTGAAAAACCAAAACAATAATCCAAAACGTTGAAGAGCAAATTGAAAAAGACCGAAATTGTAAAACCAAAACCATCTAAAGATAGAGCTATGCAAGAGGGAGATACTTCTTAGGTTTAAGAAAATTTCACATTTTTGTAACTGTAAATTTAAAGTATCAATTTCCAGATTATATCGAAATACTAGCTACTGAGCTGGGATACTCTTGGGGACTTGGAGTCCACCAGCATTGAGGTCTAAAATGTTGAAAAACCCAAACAATAATGCAAAAAGTTGAAGACCGAATTCAAAAAGGCCAAAAAGACCAAAACCCCCCAAGGCCAGAACTATGTACGAGGGATATACTCCTTAGTTTTTACAAAATTTCATATTTTTGTAACCGTAAATTTAATGCGTCAATTTCGAGCAACTGAGCTTGGGATACCCTAGGAGACCCACCAGCAGAGATATCAACTCAATGGAGATACAATTGCAGATACATGTAGTTATAATTATCTTGGTGTTCTGTTTAACTATAATGGTAATTTCACGAATGCAAAGAAAAAAACTTTGTACAGCAAGCACAAAAAACACTTTATGCTGTCTATTACAAAATCAGGAATATTAATATTCCTGCCGATTTACAGTTAAAAATCTGATTCACTGATTGCACCAATTTTATTGTATGGCAGTGAAGTTCTTGGTTTTGAGAAAAATGACAACATTAGAAAAGTTCATCTTCAGTTCCTAAAGAGATTTTTAAAGGTCAGAATCACTACGCCAAATTTATTTGTTTATAGCTATATAGTGAATTGGGCCAATTTCCACTTAATGTGAATAGTATATGTAGAATGTTGTGTTTTTGGAGTAAATTAATTTCCTCTGACAAATTATCCTAAAAAATGTACAATTTTATTTATAGTTAACGTTTAAAAATGACATGAGAGGCCTTAATTGGGTTGATTTCATTAAAAAAACCTTCGACGAAGCCGGTATCAGTTTTATTTTTTCAAATCAAATGTAAATTGGATAAAAGTAAATTTAAGGCAGGTTTTTTGTGATCAGATCCAAAAGTGTAGAGCTGAGATTTTAAATTCTTCATAAGGCAATTTTTATTTTATATTTAAACAAGACTTTGCATTAGAACCATACCTTATTAGACTATATACAAATAGTAGATTATATTTATCAAAATTGAGATTATCTAATTTAAAATTTTCTATAGAGACTGGATGTTGGAGAAATATTGCTAAAGAAAATAGGGTTTGCACCAAATGTACTTTGAACTGTATGTTGGAGATGAACATTATTATCCCCGCACTTGGAATTAAGTTAGGGAATATTTGTAATCGGTTCGTCTGCCCGTCTGTCGTACCATCCGTCTGTCCGTCCGTATGTCGTACCGTCTGTCTGTTCGTCCGTATGTCCGTCCGTTAGATAATCTTATCTCCAGAACTCCTGGTTCATGTTTAACTTCATGCATTTAATTTCTATACAGTATTGTCACAAACTGTATGTAGATGCGCAATAAGGTTTTTAGAATTTTGTCCAAAATTGGGGCCCACAGGGGTCGAATTTCGAAAATTGGAAATTTAAGCTTGTGACCTAAAATCCTCATTCATTTTTAACTTCATGCATTTAATTTCTATACAGTATTGTCACATACTTTATGTAGATGTGCAATAAGGTTTTAGAATTTTGATTTTCAAAAATTGGGGCCCACAGGAGTCGAATTTCGAAAACTGGAAATTTAAACTAAACTCCTTATTCATTTTTCATTTTATGCTTTTAATTTTTATACAGTATTGTTACATACTGTTTGTAGATGCGCAATAAGGTTTTAGAATTTTGATTTTGATAACTTGAAGCCCACATGGGTTGTATTTCGGAAATATTGATTTTCAGCACGTGCCTTAAACTCCTCTTTCATTTTTCATTAGAGTTAGCAAATTTATTTGTATATGATATTGTTGTTTATTTTCCGTAGATTTGCGAAAAGGTTTTTAATTTCAAAATCTCTTAAGGGTATCAAATTTTGGGCCCGCAAATGGTGAAATGGATACTTTTGCCTTGTTTCAGTGGTTTCATTTGTTTATAATATTATTCTTTACTATGTGTAGATGTGCAATAAGGTTTTCAATTTTGACATTTGATTCAGGATTCCAATTTTCACACTGAAATTGTAAAATTGCTTATTTTTCACTGTTCTTGTGCAGTGCGGGAATGGACATCTTTTCCGATGGCACCAATTTCTAGTTTGTTCGCTTGTGAAACCCTGATATTATAAACTCAAGAAATAGATTTATACCAAACTATTATACAACTTATCACGGCATTGAAAAATGTCTGGATTGTTTTCTTTGTGCAATGTAAAAGTATTGAAAAACTTGTCAACGTTTATAAAACACATTAGTAAGATGTTTTCATGAGATTTGTTAGATTTACTTAATACTGCTTATGTATGTACTTGTCCTCTGTATCCGGCATGTTTTCCGATTTATAATATGTATGTATTGTATTTATGCTTATGTTGCTCACTTATGTTGGCCTAAGTTTTGAAAATAAATCTTCAACTCTTGAAATCAATTCTTTACAAACAATTTTGATACGTTACTTCCCGCTCTGAAGAGAAGGCATGGAATGCATGACACTTGACTCACAAATAACATCTGAATTTGGTTTGGGAAGATTATTAAAATCCTTTGATATTTAATCAAAATTACTATTAAGTGTGATGACGGTATTCCTTTCCTGTAACTTCTGTCATTATGATCAAGTTACGGTTTTTCTGTCAGTTATAAATCCGCCATTATGGTAATCCTTTTTTTCTATTTAACAAATGTTTGAAGTTTATGTTTAATTATTTGAGTATATGAGTATAATTCCACCAAATGACAGCAATTTAAAAGTATTGAATGATACCCCTATACAGATATAGACAATGACACATTTGGAATTGTCACATTTTAGAATAAATGTTTTGGGGATTTGTTTAGCACAACTATCTATATTCAATAATGCGTAAAATTGATAACCGGTTCAATTCACCCAAGCCGAAGCATCTTCTAAAGATGTATAAATTCTGTCTTTTCTTAGTGGTTAAATTTTATCTGATTGGATTGAGTGAGAGACAGAGAGAGAGAGAGAGGCAAAACTTGATAAAGAAATATAGAAATATTTTATTTAGCCAATAAATGACCCTTTCCGGTATACAAGTGAATATACAGATAATGATTGATTAAAATAAACAAACAAAATGAACATATCGTCGTAAAAAGGGAGATAATCAGTTTGTATTTAGTTTAATTAATATTTGTAATTAGAGTGATCTCCCATTACATATGTGATTGAATTTCAAAATATAAGCATCAGGGATGATAAATATTTGGTCCCCAATAGAATTTATTATTATTGTTGTTAAGTTAATAATATATGAAAGATGCCTCCTGAAAATACCATGGAACCAAGTTATCAAGATATATAACAGCAGGGACTGGTTCCTGTCAGATACTACACATATTAATACAAATACAAATGTACGTATTCTAAACATTCATATATCGAGATAACTCATGCATATATTACTTAGTGTTTAATTGTTTGTTTGCTGAATGCGTTCTGCTCTTAGTTTAAAGCAATTAAATAGGTAATATCCAAGTTTATCTAATGAAATCTCATCTTCTGTTGTCATTAACCATGAAAATTTGGCTGTGTTATTTAAATATTTAAAATTCTTACAATTATTATCAACAATTTTATAAAAATCTTACCTAAGAGTGGAATATATAGGACATTCTGTAACAAAATGTATGTCATTTTCAATTTGTCCAGTATTACAGTAGTCACAAACACGTTATGATTTTTCTAAATGATTTTGGCTTATCTAGCACTCTCTTTTTTCAAATTATGTGCACTTATTTGTAATTTGTAAATAACCTGTCTAAAGTGGAATGTTTTCAAATAAGTCTCGCGTTCAAATTTATCTTAAGTTTGAAATAAGTGTCTTATTTCCCCGTTTCCAAGGATTTGCTTCTCTCATTTTGCTAATGTAATAAAAAGTTTGATTTGAGATGTTAAACGTTTAACAGATGTTTTTAAAATGGAGATAAATTTTGTTTACAAACTTATAACCCAACATATTTTGAATAAATATGGTGCTAGAATACCAGCTAAGTATGTTTATTATTTGAATGTAAGTTTTTGGCACATCTAAGGACGTAATGTAGTGAATTAGATTTACAGTGGTAAAGTCGATGAAGAAATAAAATCATATTCAATATAATATTAAAATATATGTGATATCTACCCAGTTCTGAAAGAACTGCTATATTTAAACTTCTTTTATGTGCCCCAAGGATATATTTACAAAATTTTATATGGGATTTATCTGAGATATTATTCTCAAATATCTTTTCATAAGGAAATGGGTTATCCCTGGTGCATGCCACAGAATTGGTTTTAAAAATTCCCCATTTTCTGAGCTGTATAGTATAATTGGCTTCACTGTATGATCATTTAGGTAAAATAAAGTGTTTCAACTAGGATTCGTTGTGGATAGGAGCTTACTTAATTTAAATGAAACTTTAGCAGCTTTATTATATAGTTCTTCTTTCCCATAATTAAATAGTCCACTGGATTGCAATATAAGACCTAAATATTTATATATATAACATTTAAAACATCAACTGACATGTGTCTTTGCATGAAATACATCTACTTTCCCGGAAGAAGTTCGAAGATTTAAACAAATTATTCTGCTTTCATCTTTTTGTCTTTCCTTCTACAACGCCCCACAAATAATTTACAGATGAAAAATACAAAACACAGAGCAAGCAAGTAGAATAAAAGCAGGTCTATCATATAATAAGAATATGATGCCATATCTAATGAAAACAGTCTAAAATGTTTTGTACCGTACATGGTGACCAAATTTATCCAGTAAGCCGCCCGCTGTGCTGGTGTTTGGGGTCGACTATGAAAAATTTCTGATGCTTTTTTTATGTTGTCGGCATAATTTCCAGTGATTGCCACTTTGATAATAATATCAACCAAATCGTCAACACTGAAATCTGATGTGTCCATAATTCGTCCGTATCCCTTGTCATGCATAATGGCTGCGTTTGATTCCTGATCAAGTCCCAAGGGAAATCCTATCATTGGTACGCCATGATATAGAGCTTCTAATACACTGCTTTTGCCACAATGCGTAATGAGTAATTTTGTTTTTGGATGGCCAATTATGTCATTTTGTGGTAACCAAGGACTAAGAAGTACATTTCCAGATTGTTTTTCTTCATTTCCATGTCTAATTATTATATAATTAAAATCATTTACTCTCTTAAAAGCGGAAAGAATTTTATTCAAAAGTTCTTCCGGATACGATTTTATAATACTCCCAAATGAAACCAAAACAACGCCGGTTTTTGAGAGCTGTATGAAATTTTCTAGGCCAGACGGAAGAGGTTTAGCGGGGCTCGTAGCTAGTCCACCACAAAAAACCATATTGGGTGGAATTGGGATAGGATAATCAAACAAGACATCGCCATCGATTATATGAAGTAAAGCACTATTCGTTAGTTCATGGTTTGACAAATCAGGCTTTTCTGGTGCATATCTATGAACGACATTTCCAAATGACGGCATCGATGGTTTACTCAGATGAACAAAAAACAGAAAAAAATTCACGATATGCTGACGAAATGTCATTCTGTCCGAAAAGCCTGACCAGAAAGTTGGCATAAATGACGGATTAAATGGTACACGACTAGCAATAGGTTCAAAAAGAGAACCAACAAAAATAAAAGGCAATGACAGTTTGTATGCCATGATTTCAAAACAAAAAAAAGTTGCATAATCTACAATCGCATAATCAAACCTTTCATTTTCTAATGTTGTGTATAATTTGTCATCAGTCATGAAATCATGGCATAGTTGATTATATATCGTCAATATCTGCAACAAAGAAATGGGTTTACTTCCGTTCAATTTACTCTCAAATATTAACAGTATATCTTTTAACGCGGAGGATTTGTCTAGACTGTCTGCTTTTATATGCGACATCTCAATGCCATTGGTGTGTAGATCTTCATACATAGTCGTTGACAGAACAAAAACCACGGTATGATTGTATTTCTCTAATTCTTTAGCTATTGCCAAAACTGGAAAAATATGGCTTTTGGATTGCCCAAGGAAAGCAGCAAATTTTGCGCAAAGTATGTGTTGTACCAGACAGCTGGATATTATTAGTGTGACGATGAGAAAACACATCCTTCAAAAGAAATAATTAAATATCTTCTATAATTTATGCCGAGCTTATAAAGTTAACAAATCTGATCATTTAATACATGAAATGAAAATACGTTTTTAAATTTCACCTTTAATCTAAAACCCGATTATATATGATAATGACATATTTCGTCAAAATCATGAAAATGAAGTGAAAGTACGTGTTTCCGTGCCTATGCGTTTGCTATTTATATTTATATTTATCGGCAATTCGTACATATTTCCTTTGATCTTTTTGCCTAATAATTTCGAGTATCACATACAGGCTGTATCACTGAAAATATTAGGCAATACATTGTGTGACGGAATGCGGAATGGTCTACTTATTTGGTCATTTAATGAAAATGAATTACGGAAATTATGGATGTCACGCGCCAATGATTGCTCAACCGCATTAGAAACTTCTTCCGCTATAAAAAAAATAGTGCACATTTTAAATTAGTTCAAAAGTGATATTTTTCAGGGAAAAAAATGAATTACCGATAAACAGAATAATAGTTAGCTTCGTTTTTGATACTGACTATATCATGTGGAATATCTAGACGAGCCAGAAAAACGAAACTACCTATTATGTAATATAATAATATATAAATGTCGATTTGAACGAAACCACCAATTATCTGATAAATAACATACAAAACAGCAACTGAGCAGGTTTCTAGTTTGGGATAGGCACAAAAAAACAACGGTGGAATGAACAGGTGTCAGGGATTCCGATTGATTCATTCAATGACTTTAATTGCTTAAACCTACACGGCTAAAAATATTACTAATTAATCGCTTTCATTTTTTCAAACCTCAATAATAAAATTAAGAAACCATCCTATATAATTGTAGTAAGTGATATTTCTTACAAAGTATCTACTTACTTTTTGTTAATAATAGAATCCATTTTATAAGATGTAAAAATTTTAATGTAAACATAGATCGGGTTACATGTGTCAATTACATAAGCTAAGCTGTGTGAAATCTGTATGACTCTGTTTTTAATTTCACAGGTTGAATTTGAACGAGTTCCTTGACGTTATTTTACTTCTTATACAGTCTGTTGTGTACTTCATACGTAGGCATAGGCATATATATCATGTTTGCATGGATCATGTGTTGGTCATAAAAAATTATTTCAAGCGAAATTTTGGTTTAAATACTACAGTGTAAGCAACTATGTCGAATACATTACGGGAGTATAAAAATAACAATCCAAAGATACTAATATAAGATATAGTAAATTTATACTATGCTGTATACGACGCATTTCAAGGAGTTACCCCTCATCAGCAGCATTAAAGCCGAAACATTTGGAAGACCAAAAACCGAACTTATTTTAAACAAGAAGTACTGATGACCAAAAATACCGAAATAGGAAGCCAAATTTCAGCTAAGGAGATCTACCATGTGCAATACAAGAGATGAACCCTTAGTATTTCTATTATTTTTGAATTTTGCTAAAGGCTGGTAATTTCTGTAACAAATCAATGAATAATCATGTCAGACATGTCTGACGACTGTGTTGGCGAATACCCTCGGGGATCTAGGATCCACCATGCAGAGGCATCGTCCCAGGAGTTTCAAAATAACAATCCAAAGATACTAATATTAGATATAGTAAATTTATACTGTGCTGTATAAGTCGCATTTTAAGGAGTTACCGATTTTAATAAAGCCGAGACAAAGAGAATTCGTGCCAGAACAACAATACAGAGTCAGAGCGATCATATAGCCAAAAGAAATTTAATGCACAGCAAATTAAACTAGAAAGGTGTACTGTCGGAATCGACAGTGATCCCTACACCCTCTAGCTGTAAGTAGTTGGGCCACTTACCTATAGTACAAAAGAAACCTTATTCCCATCCAAACATAGTATGCAATCATTCTATAAAGAAATTAAATCAATAAACATAATGAAAAATGAAAAAAAAACCTGTTCACATGCTTAAACGTACAATTTCTGAAATTTGACCTGAGTGGGCCGACAGTTTAAAAAATTGCTATTCTAAATCCTTATTGTACAACTACATAGTATAGGACAATACTTTATAAATGTATAAGCAAAATGCATAAATTGCAAAAAAAGAGAAGTTTAGGTCACAAGGTTAAATTTCGACCCGAAAATTAAAATTCTAAAACCGTATTGCACATCTGCATATGGTATTTAACAATACTCTTTAGAAATAAAATGCATAAATTGAAAAACAATAGACAACTTTACATCACAAGCTTATATTGACATTTGTTTTTTAATTCGACCCATGTTTGCCCCAATTTTTTAAAATAAAAATTCAAAAACCTTATTGTTTTATTTTTTCAAATCCAATAAAAATTAATGTAAATTGAATAAAAGTAAATGTAAGGCAGATTTTTTGTGATCAGTTCGTCCAAAAGTGTAGAGCTGAAATTTTAAATTCTTCATAAGGCAATTTTTATTCTATATTTAAACAAGACTGCATTAGAACCATACCTTATTAGACTATATACAAATAGTAGATTATATTTATCTAAATTGAGATTATCTAATTTAAAATTTCCTATAGAGACTGGATGTTGGAGAAATATTGCTAAAAAAAATAGGGTTTGCACCAGATATTCATTTGGACTGTATTGGAGATGAACACAATTATTTGTTTGTTTGTGAAAAGCCTGATATTATAAAATTAAGAAATAGATTGATACCAAACTATTCTACATCTTTGTCCGTCTGTCCGATAATCTTATCTCCAGTTCATTTTTAACTTCATGCATTTAATTTCTATACAATATTGTCACATACTGTATGTAGTAAAATATAAAGTCAAGAACTACCAAAGGGATATTCGAATGAGGGAAAAATCGAAACAACTGACAAACTCCGGAGAACAACGAAGACAAGACCAAGACGATACATACATTACAATTAAAAACTAAAAACATATGAACAACATGGAACCCTCCAAAACACCGGGGTAGACTCAGGTGCTCCGGAAGAGTAAGCAGTCTCTGCTTCCTGCAGGACACCCGCCATGTCAAATCCAATGTGAGAAAGGGATAAAATCACTGGAACAGGTCCTTTTTCATTTGGGAAACGGTTTTTCATACCTGTCAACCAAGTCATGATGACGTCCATAAAACTTTAATAAGGATGACTCCAACGTAGGAGCAAAATACCACTGCCTGAGTAACTTCTCTGTCGAGGAAGTCAATCTATATGTCACTACCTCTGGAATAACGTATGAGTTGTAAAATATATACCTCATACGCCGGTGCTTCTGGAATATTGCCGCTCAAAAATGTGAAGTTGACGATTGGAAAGTCAAATCATTCCGTTTGTCGTAAAGTTTTGTATTCAACCTTCCTCTGGTGTAAATTTCGAGGTGAAGGTCAAGATAAGATGCAGACGTATCAGTGTCTGTAGTATCCTTAATTTCGAGGTCATTGAAATAGATGAGATGTAAGAAATTCCCAAAACATGAATTGTTGAGTGATAAAACATCATCTATGTAGCGGAAGCTGAAAGAAAAGGTACGGGCTAACTTCTTTTGTTTTTCCTTAAGAAGTCCGTCAAGGAACTCTGTCTCATATGGGTAAAGGAACAAGTCGGTCAGGAGTGGCGCACAATTCGTACCCAAAGGAATGCCAATTGTCTGTTGGAAAACATGTCCACCAAATTGAACAAATATGTTGTCGATCAAAAATTGAATCATGTGGATAATTTCGTCCGTCCTCTGTGTATTCTATGTTGGATTTAGAGTGGGGATTTAAGAAAGTATGATTTATCTCTACTTTAGATGTGCAATAAGTTTTTAGAATTTTGATTTTCAAAAATTGGGGCCCAAAGGGGTCGAATTTCGAAAATTGGAAATTTAAGCTTGTTAAGCTTGTGACCTAAAATCCTTATTCATTTTAAACTTCATGCATTTAATTTCTGTATAGTATTGTAACATACTATATGGTGTGCACAAGAAGGTTTTAGAATTCTGATTTTCAAAAATTGGGGCCCCCAGGGGTCGAATTTCGAAAACTGGAAATTTAAACTAAACTCCTTATTCATTTTTCCTTTTAGGCATTTAATTTCTATGCAATATTGTCACATACTGTATGTAGATTCGCAATCAGGTTTTAGAATTTTGATTTTGACAACTTGAAGCCCACAGGTGTTGTATTTTGGAAATAGTGATTTTACGCTTGTGCCTTAAACTCCTCTTTCATTTTCCATTTAGATTTAGCAAATTTCTTTGTATATAATATTGTTCTTTATTTTCTGTAGATGTGGGAAAAAGTTTTTAATTTTCAAAATCTATTAAGGGTATCAAATTTTGGGGCCGAATATGGTGAAATGGCTAATTTTCCCTTCTCTCTGGAAATACTCATTCATTTTTTGTTTCAGTGATTTCATTTGTTTATAATATTGTTCTTCACTATTTGTAGATGTGGAATAAGGTTTTTAATCTTGAAATTTGTTTCAGGGTTCCAATTTTCAGACTGAAATTGTGAAATTGCTAATTTTTCACTGTTAATTGTTTTTGAGTTGTGCAGTGCGGGGATGGACATCGTTTATGATGGCACCAATTTCTAGTTTGTTTGTTTGTGAAAACCCTGATATTATCAACTTAAGAAATAGATTTATACCAAACTATTATACAACTTATCATGGCATAGAAAAATGTCTGGATTGTTGTCTTTATGCAATGTAAAAGTATAGAAAATTTGTCAACGTTTATAAAACACATTGGTAAGATGTTTTCATACGATTATTTAGATTTACTTAATACTGCTTATGTATGTACTTTTTCTCTTTTTCCCGCTTGTTTTCCAATTTATAATATGTATGTATTGTATTTGTGCTTATGTTGCTCACTTATATCGTGTGTATATGGGCCTAAGTTTTAAAAAGAAATCTTGAAATCAATTTTTTAAAACTAATTTTGATACGTAAGTACCCGCTCTGAAGAGAAAACATGGAATGTATAACACTTGGCTCACAAATAAGATCTGAATTTGGTTTGGGAAGATTATTAAAGTCACTTGATATTTAAAAATACTATTAAGTGTGATGACGGTACTTCTGTCATTATGATTAAGTTACGGTTTTCTGTCAGGAATAAATCCGTCATTATGGTAATCCTTTCTTTTCTATTTAACAAATGTTTGTTTGAAGTTTATGTTTGATTATTTGAGTATAATTTTACCAAATGACAGCAAATTTTAAAGTATTAAATGATACCTCATACAGCTATAGACAATGGCACATTTGGAATTGTCACATTTTAGAATGAATATTTTTAGGATTTGTTTAGCACAACTATCTTTATTCAATAATGCATAAAATTGATAATCGGTTCAATACAATCAAGGCGAAGCATCTGCTAAAGATGTATAAATTCTGTCTTTTCTTAGTGGTTAAATTTTTTATCGGGTTGGTTTGAGAGAGAGAGAGAGAGAGAGGCAAAACTTGATATAGAAATATAGAAATAGAAATTTACAAATATTTTATTTGACCAGTAAAGGACAATTTCGGGTATACAAGTGAATATTACAGATAATTGATTAAAATAAACAACAAAACATGATCCCATGGTAAAGTCACTGAGTCGTCCAAAGGGAGATAATCAGTTTGTATTTGGTTTCATTAATATTTGCAATTAGAGTGATCTCCAATTTCATGTGTAATTGAAATTATGACCCCTTTTCAAAATATAAGAATCAGGGGTGATACATATTTTGTCCCCAATAGAATTTATTATTATTGTTGTTAAATAAATAATCTATGAAAGATGTCTTCTGAAAATACCATGGAACCAAGTTATCAAGATATATAACTGCAAGGACTGGGTCGTACCCAGATATTACACATATTAATACAAGTACAAATGTACGTAATTCTAAACATTCATATATAGAGATAACACATGAATATATAACTAATTGTTTAATTATTTGTTTGCTGAATGTGTTCTGCTCTCAGTTTCAAGCAATATTAAAAAGGTAATATCCAAGTTTTTCTAATAAAATCTCATCTTCAGCTGTCATTAATCATGAAAATTTAGATAAGTTATTTAAATATTTAAAAATCTTACAATTATAATCAACAATTTTATAAAAAATCATCCCTAAGAGTGGAATTTATAGGACATTCTGTGACAAAATGTATTTCATTTTCAATTTGTCCAGTTTTGCAGTAGTCACAAACAACGTTGGGATCTTTCTAAATAATTGTGGCTATAGAATAGAAAATCTTTATTTTTCCTAATCATAGGGCCAAAGACAGGCATATCACAAAACATAAGTAGTATAAACCATTATTAAAGAACATTTTGATTTCAATGATTGCATATATAATACGGTAGAACAAAATATAACCAAAAAAAAGAGAACATGTTATATTAAAGAGTCAGCAGGTCAAAGAGACCCGACTCAGTATTATACAATATAACTCATCAAATATCAGCTAAATAATACATGTATATAATATACCTCATAAAAAATCAACTCATTATTATATAATATACCTAATAAAATGTAATACAATATAATCATGGTTTAGCATGTTTATAACTCCTGACAGTATAATTATTACTTAGATACATGTAACCACTAAGAGACAGAACAAATTATGTATTTACGTTGGACATAGTTCCAAAATATTCAGATTTGACAAATTTGGATATTTGTGAAAAAGTTTTTAACAAAAAAGTTTCTCTATTTGTTTTATAAAGTGTACACTCAAAAATGAAATGCACGTCATTTTCTATAGAATTTTTGGTACATTGTTGATATATCCTCTCTTCTCTTGGAAGTATCTCTTGCTTGCATAGCGAGTTCAATTTATGTTCATGTCTCCCTGTTTCAATTCTTAGGCTGTGGTCACTTACTCTAAATTTGGTAATTAGTTTCCTCTTACTATAATTATTAACATCAAGGCATGTTTCAGAAGTAACATGGCTTTTAAATATAAAATATGTATCTGTCCAGAACCAGACTTGTAGCTATCTTTGATTTTCTCCCAAGTTTCTAGAAAGTTTCTTTTTCGTGCATTTTCTAAGCTGACTCCTAAATTTTCCTAGACTTAATTTACAACAAGTAGTTAGATTTAAATTGGGTTTTGGACTGTAAAAATCTAATTTGTATACCATGTATTGTTTTATTTATTATCATTATTTTTGTATTCATTATATGCATTCTTCATTAAGTTGGATGGGGAGTTTTCAAATCTATGCCAAAAGATAATCTAGCATTCTCTATTTTCAAATTATGTGCACTTATTCGTAATTTGTAAATAACCCATCTAAAGTGAAATGTTTTGCAATTCAAATAAGTCTCGCATTCAAAAGTTCTCTTAAATTTGAAATAAGTGTCTAATTTTCCCATTTCCAAGGATTTGCTCCTCTCATTTTGCTAATGTAATAAAAAGTTTGATTTGAGATGTTTAAACACAGCTGTTTTTAAAATGGAAATAGATTTTGTTTTGCAACACTCTTCTGGTATACCTAACCTATTTAGAATAAACAAGGTGCTAGAATATACCAGCTGTGTTTATTATTAGACTGTAAGTTTTTGGCAAATCTAAGGGCGTCCTGTAGTAAAAACAAGAGGCTCAGTGGGCTGAACCTGTATCGCTCACCTGGCAGTCACAAACTTTTGATTTGACAGGCGAGATTGATTTCTGGAAACTTTGTAAATGATCTTCTATAAATGCTTCATACCAAGTATAAGTTCATTGGCCAAACGGTTTCAGAGGAGTTTTAAATTTCGACCGATCAGAACATATAAAGGTTTCGGGTGGCAAGTTTGTTTCACGGACTAGAAAGATTTATGCAAGTTTGTAAAGGACCTTCCATAGATGCTCCATACCAAAAATCAGTTCATTTGGTTTTACGGTTTCAGAGGAGAAGAACTTTTAAATTTCGACCAATCAGAACATGTAAATGCTCATGACGGCCATTTTGTTTCACGGACCGGGAAGATTTATGCAAACTTCCTAAAGGACCTTCCATAGATGCTCCATACCAAAAATCAGTCCATTTTGGCTTGAAGGGTTTAGAGGAGAAGTTTTAAATTTTGACCAATCAGAACATGTAAATGCTCATGGCAGCCATTTTGTTTCATGGACCAGGCTGATTTATGCAAATTTTGTAAAGGACCTTCCATAGATGTTCTATATCAAAAATCAGTTCATTTGGCTTTACGGTTTGTAAGGAGAAGAAGTTTTACATGTCAACCAGTCAGAACATGTAAATGCTCATAGCGGCCATTTTGTTTCAAGGACCATGATGAGTTATGCAAACTTTGTAAAGGACCTTCCATAGATCATCTATACCAAAAATCAGTTCATTTGGCTTTACGGTTTCAGAGGAGAAGAACTTTTAAATTTCGACCAATCAGAACATGTAAATGCTCATGACGGCCATATTGTTTCACGGACCGGGAAGATTTATGCAAATTTCCTAAAGGACCTTCCATAGATGCTCCATACCAAAAATCTCATCATCACCATTCACTAAGGATACCATGTGTACTTTAAAAACCAAATATTGTTGAAATCCGAGCAAGTGTAAAAAATGGCGGGAAAATGGCAGCCATTTTAAAAATGGCCGTCCAAGACAAACTTTCATCATCACCATTCAACTCGGGATACCATGTTTACCTTGAAAGTAGCTTTCATCTTCATTTTCTTTCTATAATTCAGGAAAAATAGCAAAAAACAGCATTTTGACCCCTATGTTCTATTTTTAGTAAGTGCGGACATGTTTTTCGACCAATCAAAAATCCAAGCAACAACTTTTTGTAGCATACCATAAGGAACAATCTTACCAAGTTTCATTTGATTTTGAATAGTAGTTTCAGAGAAGAAGATTTTTGAAATAATAACATAAAAAAGCCAAAAATATCAAAAAATGGCAATAACTCTAACATCAGCACACAGGTAGCTCTCATCATGCTGAACACTTTCAACCTGCCAGAATTTGCCGTAACCTAATGATTTTTGAGATATTTGCGAAAAACTGTTGCTTGACCCTATTTTTAGTAACAATGGCCATGTTTTTCGACGGATCAAAAATCGAAGCATAAACTTTGTGCAGGATACCCTAAGGAACAATCATGCTAAGTTTTATCCAAATCCATTCAGTAGTTTCAGAGGAGAAGATGTTTGAAAAATTGTTAACGACGACAGACGACGACAGACGACGACGACGGACGCCAAGTAATGAGAATAGCTCACATGGCCCTTTAGAACAGGTGACCTAAAAAAAGGACAAATATACCTAAGGAGCAATAAAAAAAAGGAATCCATTGGACAGACAAACCCGGGAAGACAAATGAACAACCAAAAGCACAACAAATAAACATAGAAAACTAAAAAACAATGAACAACACGAACTCCAGTAAAAACCAGGAGTGAACCAAGGTGCTCCGGAAGGGTAAGCAGTTCCTGCTCCGTATACGGCACCCGTCCGAAGTTCAACAAAGTCGATCCGGGGGAAGTCACAAATTAGATTCATAGTGGTAAAATCTATGACGAAATATTATCATATTCAATATAATATTAAAATATATGGGATATCTACCTAGTTCTGAAAGAACTCCTATAATTGAGCTTCCTCTATGTACCCCAAGGATAATTTACAAAATTTTATACGGGATTTATCTGAGACATTATTCTCAAATATCTTTTCATAAGGAAATCATACAGGTGAAGTAAAGTGTTTAAACTAAGATTCGTTGGGGATAGGAGCTTACTTAATTTAAATGAAGCTTTAGCTGCTTTATCATATAGTTCTTCTTTCCATAATTAAATAGTCAACTGAATTATAAGAGCCAAATATTTTTAATATTCAAAACATCAATTGACATGTCTCTTTGCATGATATACATCTACTTTCCCGGGGCCAGAAGAGCTCCGCATGTTATGTACGTTGAAAGATTATCAGAGGAATGTTATAACTTTTAAAAACAAGTTATATATTATCTATTGTATGATGACAGACAGGTTGAAAAAGAAGAAGTTCAAAGATTTAAAAAAATTATTCTGCTTTCATCTTCTTGTCTTTCCGTCTACAACGCCCCACAAATAATTTGCAGATGAAAAATACAAAACACAGAGCAAGCAAGTAGAATAAAAGCAGGTCTATCATATAATACGAATACCATGGCATATCTAATGAAAACGGTCTAAAATGTTTTGTACCGTACATGGTGACCAAATTTATCCAGTAAGCCGCCCGCTGTGCTGGTGTTTGGGGTCGACTATGAAAAATTTCTGATGCTTTTTTTATTTTGTCGGCATAATGTCCTTTGAGTGACACTTTGATAATATTATCAACTAAATCTTCAACAGTGAAATCTGATGTGTCCATAATTAGTCCGTATCCCTTGTCATGCATAATGGCTGCGTTTGATTCCTGATCAAGTCCCACGGGAAATCCTATCATTGGTACGCCATGATATACAGCTTCTAATACACTGCTTTTCCCACAATGTGTAATGAGTAATTTTGTTTTTGGATGGCCAATTATGTCATTTTGTGGTAACCAAGGACTAAGAAGTACATTTCCAGATTGTTTTTCTTCATTTCCATGTCTAATTATATAATTAAAATCATTAACTCTCTTAAAAGCAGAAAGCATTTTATTCAAAAGTTCTTCCGGAAACAATTTTATAATACTCCCAAATGAAACCAAAACAACGCCGGTTTTCGAGTCCTGTATGAAATTTTCTAGACCAGACGGCAGAGGTTTAGCGGGACTCGTAGCTAGTCCACCACAAAAAACCATATTGGGTGGAATTGGCATAGGATAATCAAGTAAGACATCGCCATCTATTATATGAAGTAAAGCACTATTCTTTAGTTCATGGTTTGACAAATCAGGCTTTTCTGGTGCATATTTATGAACGATATTTCCAAATGACGGCACCGATAGTTTACTAAGATGAAAAAAAAACAGAAAAGAATTCACGATACGCTGACGAAATGTCATTCTGTCCGAAAAGCCAGACCAGAACATTGGCATAAATGATGGATTAAATGGTACACGACTAGCAATTGGTTCAAAAAGAGTACTGACAAAAATAAAAGGCAATGACAGTTTGTATGCCATGATTTCAAAACAAAAAAAAGGTGCATAATCTACAATCGCATAATCAAACCTTTCATTTTCTAATGTTGTGTATAATTTGTCATCAGTCATGAAATCTTGGCATAGTTGATAGCATATCGGCAATATCTGCCACAAAGAAATATGTTTACTTCCGTTCAATTTACTCTCATATAGTAACTGCAAATCATTTATCGCGGAGGATTTGTCTAGACTGTCTGCTTTTATATGCGACATCTCAATGCCATTGGTGTGTAGATCTTCATACATAGTCGTTGACAGAACAAAAACCACTGTATGATTGTATTTCTCTAACTCTTTAGCTATTGACAAAACTGGAAAAATATGGCTTTTGGTTTGTGCAAAGAAAGCAGCAAATTTTGCGCAAAGTATTTGTTGTACCAGACAGCTGGATATTATTAGTGTGACGCTGCGAAAACACATCCTTCAAAATAAATAATTAAATATCTTTTATAATTTATGCCGAGCATATAAAGTTAACAAATCTGATCAATTAATACTTCAAACATGAAATGAAGTTAACAAATCTGATCAATTAATACTTCAAACATGAAATGAAAATACATTTATAAATTTCACCTTTAAGATAAAACGAGGTTCTATAGTATATATATGTTTATGACATATTAGGTTTTGCTTAAGTTAAATGTTTATCAGGTTTGGATCAACTGAGGAAATTCAGGCTTATCTAATAATTGTTTTCAAAATAGATTTTCAATTAACAGATACTTTTTCTTCCAATTTGCTATAATTTTTTATGAAGAACATTGTATGAATCTTCTCTTGTAAAAGAAATAGAACTCTAGGAATGTAGTGTCATTACAAAAAGTGAATACTTGTTGCATTTTACATTTACATGAATTTATCACCTTGGTTTTATATATATATATATATATATATATATATATATATATATATATATATATATATATATATATATATGCCTCCATCGCGAGGCATATATATTTTATTTTTTTAACAAAAATTAGTACATATAGAGAAGGAAAAATGTGTTTGGTTACTATCTTCGGAGGATGATTTTGTGATTGATAAAATAAGCCACCATATTTATGATAGTTTTGAAATTGGATTGATGGATGAATTGTTGTTTAACATCCAGTGGCAGCCAGGTTCATATAAGGACGAGAACATGTATTATAATGAATATGATCCCTGCTTTGTACTAGACCGACACGCTGAGCCGGATTTTTAATGTGTTAGCTCACGAGGTAACTGTCCGCAGGAGGACATATCACCCCACTCGAACACATTATATTGACTCCGAGCTAACCAGTAATTCTTTACTCTAACTGCAAGATGCCGCGTGCTTGGCGGAGAAGCAGCAAATACCAGTTTTAATGTCTTTGGTTTGATCCAGTCGGGGATCGAACCCGAGACCTTCCGAACTCGAAGCAAGCACGCTACCACGAGACCACCGAGGTGGTTTGAAATTAGAAGATACTTGTAATTTACACATTATATTTTCCTTATAAGGCATTGTTTTATTTTCATTAATGATTTTATTATTGGTAAATATGCCCTATATATTGCTATATGGGCCCATGACGTGGATAAAAAAAATATTCCTATTCGTATTTGTATGTTAATATTTTACACTACTGCCCAAGTGCGAATCAAGAAAAGGATTGGTTATCCTAACTTAGTCATGTTAGTCTTTTCTTATGTAAATATTTCAGTATCTATAAAATCCATCTTTTCCATGCTTCTATAGTTTTCTTAAGTACACGTATTTGCTCGATTTAGACAATTAAAAAGTGTATAAATTATAGCAGTTATGTAACAAGATTAATTAATACAATACTAGTTTATATTACAAATTTGAGTGCTTGTAAACATCTTAGTATTTTATCATTCACATCAAGAGCTTAACGCATGCTCTCTAAGTAATGTATAACTTCTGTAAAAGAATTGTATGACATACCGGTACGTCACTTCTGTAAATGCGAGGTTTTACTCACGTACATTGTAGATGGCTATATATATTACAGTTCTGTTATGTGTAAGCTGCAAAGCCAAAGTCATTAATAAGTTTTTCTACATTGTAATAGCAGTAGTACGGGAGAGATGTGGGTTAGATAAAATTATTATGAAACAAAACCCTAATATACAACAGACACTTCCAAGTCTGCATCTTATCTTGATCTTAACCTCGAAATTGACACCAGAGGAAGGTTGAATAGTACACTTTACTACAAACGGGATGACTTTGACTTTCCAATCGTCAACTTCCCATTTTTGAGCGGCAATATTCCAGAAGAGCCGGCGTATGGAGTAAATATTTCACAACTCATACGTTATTCCAGAGATTGTGAAATATACATTAACTTCCTATGTTGGAGTCATCCTTATTAAAGTTTTATGGCTTTCATCATAACTTGGTTGACAGGTATGTATTGTTTTGGTCTTGTCTTCGCTGTTTTCCGGAGTTTGTCAGTTGTTTCGACTTTTTCCTCTTCGAATATACCTTTGGTATTTCCTGACTTCACACATATATAAGCAGACATCAAAAATTACAAAAAGAGGGCACAATTTAGCCTTCACTGAACAAGTAGCAGAACTCGCATAGTAAGCTTTTCAGTATTGCCAGCGGCGTAGCTATACCTGGATAAAAGTGGCACCACAGAAGTAGGGGCAAGTGCTCGTGCAGTTATTACGTACATACAGTCCTTGATGTGTTCATTATAAAACTTTGGAAGAACGTACATGTGTATTTTTCCAAGATAATATATCCCTATAATTTCTTATAATATGTTGCATAATGCAATGATTACCATTGGGCAGACATTTTGATTCAACAGTAGCGGATTTTGAATATATTGTGTAATACCTGATCATTGTTTTGATTTGTTACAAAAATTATCTAATCGATGTTTAGTTCTCAAGAGGTTTAATTGGAAATAGACAACGTTTCTGATGCCTTCACATATTTCCCATATTTCGTCTTGTTTGTTTTTCGACGAGATCAATACGTGCAAAAATATATTAGCGTGATAGATGTATATTAAAACTTAAGTTTCATGATGCCATGTAAAAGCTTACATTTACGACACGAGGGAAATAAGAAAGGGTCACAATAATATCCTCGGACTTTCTTCAAAAGTATTGTGAATGTTTAACATGTTTAAGTAATGTTAATCAGGAAATTTAGCTCTTTATCCTAAATATACTATGTTTCTCCTTTTTTCGTCAAAATGAAGTTGAAGCATTTTCTTCCGCGCCTATGCGTTTGCTATATATATATATATATATTTATTTATTTATTTGTCGCCAATTCGTAGTGAAAATATCATAACGTGGAATATCTAGACTCCCCGTTCGGCCTCGTCTAGATATTCCACATGATATATAGTCAGTATGAAAAACGAAACTACCTATAATTCTATATTTGTAAATATATATATATATCTCGATTTGTACGAAACCACCAATTATTTGATAATAACATACAAAATAGCAACTCAGCAGGTTCCTATTTTGGAAAAATAAACGGTGGAATTAATTAACAGGTGTCAAGGATTCCGATCGTCCCCTACTGGTTCATTCAATGACATTAATTGATTAAACCTACACATGGCCAAAAATACTCTCGGAATTACTACTAATTAATCGCTTTCGTATTGTCAAAAACTCAATAATAAATATAAGAAAGCATCCTATATATTAATTGTAGTAAGTGGTATTTCTTACATGGTATCTACTTACTTTTTGTTAAGAATAGAATCCATTTTATAAGATGCAAAATTTTTTACGTAAACATAGATCGGGTTACATGTGTCAACCAATTAGATAGGCTAACCTGTGTGAAATCTGTATGAATCTGGATGATTTTAATTTCATTCTCAAAATTTACCTGGTTGAATTTGGACGAGTTGCACTGACGTTATCAGTATGTTTTGTAATACTTCAGACGTAGGCATATATATCACGCTTGCTTGGGTCATGTATTGGTCATAAAAAATTATTTCAAGCGACATTTTGGTTTAAATACTACAGTGTAAGCAACTATGTCGAATACACAACCGGAGTATAAAATCGTTTTTAATAAAACCGAGACAAAGAGAATTCTTGCCTGAACAGCAATACAGAGAGCGATCATATAACCAAAAGAAATTTAATGCACAGCAAATTAAACGAGAAAACTGTACTTTCGGAATCGACAGTGATCCATACACCCCATGGATGTAAGTAGTTGGGCCACTTACCTGTAGTAAAAAAGAAACCTTATTCCCATCCAAACATAGTATGCAATCATTCTATAAAGATATTAAATCAATAAACCTAATGAAAAAGGAAGAGAAAAAAAACAGTTCACATGGGTAAACTTACAATTTTTGAAATTTGATTTCAGTGGGCCGACAGTTCAAAATTTGATACTCTAAATCCTTCTTGTGCAATACTTTATATATGTATAAGCAAAATGCATGAATTGCAAAATGAAAGAGATGTTTAGGTCACAAGCTTAAATTTCGACCCCTGTGGGCCCGAGTTTTAGAAAATTAAAATTATAAAACCGTAATGCACATCTGCATATGGTGTTTAAAAATACTGTTTAGAAATAAAATGCATAAATTGAAAAACAATAGACAACTTTACATCACAAGCTTATATTGACATTTTTTTTAAAAATTCAACCCCTGTGGGCCCCAATTTTTGAAAATAAAAATTCTAAAACCTTATTGTTATATTTTTTCAAATCCAATAAAACTTAATGTAAATTGGATAAAAGTAAATGTAAGGCAGATTTTTTGTGATCAGTTCGTCCAAAAGTGTAGAGCTGAGATTTTAAATTCTTCAACAGGGAATTTTTATTCTATATTGAACCAAGACTTTGCATTAAAACCGTACCTTATTAGATTGGATACAAATAGAAGCTGATATTTATCAAAATTGAGATTATCTAATATCAAATTTCGTATAGAGACTGGATATTGGAGAAATATTGCCTAAAAAAAATAGGTTTTGCACCAAATGTACTTTGCACTGTATTAGAGATGAATACAATTATTTGTTTGTTTGTGAAAACCCTGATATTATAAACTTAACGAATAGATTGATGCCAAACTATTATACAACTTATCACAGTTTTGGTAATTGGTAATTCCTTAAAGAGCTTAAGTATTATGACAACAGTTGTTTGCTACTTCATTTCTTGATCTAATTAGTCTCATTTTGGAATTTGGATAAACTTGAAATGGTGGAAAATAGAAATTTTCCAAAAGAGAGGGTTAAATTAAATTTGCGGAAAATCGAGAAGAAAATCTACACACATTTTGTAAAATGAAAATCCAGTGACTGAAATCAGTACAAAAAACTCACATCTTTTGTCACACAGACATTATGATTCACATAACGGGGTAAAAAACTGATTTTTTAATTTTGGGTTCAAAAATGTGATTTTTGAAATCTCAAAAAATGGAATTTTTCATTTCAAACGTTTTGAACAAAATCCATGCTTTTGATGAGAAATGAAAATAAGACTTGTGGGTCTATTTTTCTACTTAGTACAGCTATTTTAAATTATGAATATATGAAAAATGCATTACTCTGTATCGTTTCTTTTGTTGAGTAGTATATTTAAAAAATATTATTAAGGGTGATGACGGTAGTCCTTTCCTGTAACTTCTGTCATTATGATCAAGTTACGGTTTTTCTGTCAGGAATAAATCCGCCATTATGGTAATCCTTTTTTCTATTTAACAAACGTTTGAAGTTTATGTTTGATTATTTGAGTATATGAGTATAATTTCTCCAAATGACAGCAAATTTTAAAGTATTGAATGATACCCTTATACAGTTACAGACAATGGCACATTTGGAATTGTCACATTTTAGAATGAATATTTTGGGGATTTGTTTAGCACGACTATCTATATTCAATAATGCGTAAAATTGATAATCGGTTCAATACACCAATGACTCCTCAATATACTGTGTATCGCAAAGACCGGTGGAATGACTCGGGTTACGGTGGGGTTGCAATCTATATGGCGGACCATCTTCTAGCCGAGCATCGCAGTGAGTTTGAAATACCAGGTTTAGAGTATTTGTGTACTGAAGTCAAGAACTGTAACAAGTCGATTTTAGTCGGTGTGTGCTATATAGACCACCGTCAAATCTTTCAAATATACGAAAAACTTTTATTGAGAATTTTAAACGCGTTATTGAAAATATGAAATCGTTTGGTTCCGACTTCATGGTTATTAAGGGTGAATTTAATGATAGGTGTGTATCTTGGCTGGATAATCATCGAAATAGTGATCTCGGTGTTAATCTACTTAATTTGTCCTCTATCTATAACTTGACACAACTGGATATACGGATGACTGCGCGTCCCTGTTAGATCTAATATTTACCGATTGTGATAGGTTTGTTACGGATCACGGAGTTAAACCACCGTTACTCAACCTTGACAATTGTACTATTTATTGTAAGTTTAATTTCAGGGTGAATAGACCTCATGCATTCACGCGACGAGTTTGGGATTAAATGATATAGATGACATTGTCTCATATACTAACAGTTTGATTATCACAACCTGTGCCGAATTTATACCGAACAAACCGTGACAATAAGGCATAAGGATAAACCGTGGATGAGTAACGAAGTAAGACGAGCAATTCGTAATCGCAATCGCCGTTTTAAAAAATTCCAGAGGACTCGTCGTGACGAAGACAAACTACTTCATATCATTGCACGACGAGAAGTAAATCGCCTGAAGAGAGAAGCGAAACTTAGGTACGAAAATAAACTTGTAAAATCGCTCTCTAATAAAAAATCTTGACCCCAGAAAATTTTGGTCCCTTAGCAAATCAGTTTTGGGAGCGAATTCGGACAGAGTTATTCCCCCGCTTAAGGAAAATAATGAAGTTATTTCTGATGATCTCGAGAAAGCTGAAAATTTTAACTGCCATTTTGTTAGTCATATGTCTTTTAATACTACTGAAATTCCAGTACTCCCACCTCTAAGTTATCTTACTGAGGAGAGAATTCAGAGTCGGTAACAGCGCATGAGACAGACGTCCTTAAATATCTAGGTATGATAAATCCTAATAAATCTAGTGGTCCTTATGGTATATCAAATCATATTCTTAAGTATTTTGCGAACTCATTATATAAACCACTCACGAGACTTTTCAACTACTCGCTTCAACTTGGAATTTACCCTTCTAGCTGGAAAATTTCAAATGTGTGCCCAGTCTTTAAAAACAAAGGTGATAGATGTGATAAGTGTAATTATCGTCCAATAGCCTTGTTATCCAGTGTATCAAAAATATTCGAGAAAATTATATATAAGTCTTTACATGAATTTTCTATGTTGCACGACTTATTAATTTGTGAAAATTCAGGGTTTAAGAAAAATGATTCAACCGTAAATCAGTTAATTGCTATAACCCATGAGATTTATAAGAGTCTCGATAAGGGTAAGGATGTTTGTACTGTTTTTCTTGATGTATCCAAAGCTTTTGATAAAGTCTGGCATTCAGGCTTAGTTTTCAAACTTAAACAATTTGGCATAGGTGGAAAATTACTTGATCTTCTTGCAAATTATCTGTATGGTCGCTCACAGCGTGTTGTTATTAATGGTCGCTCATCCTCGACTCAACCAATATCTGCTGGTGTTCCTCGAGGGTCAATTTTAGGTCCCCTACTTTTTCTGGTATATGTAAATGATATAAAGCGTGATATTGTGAGTAATATTAAACTATTTGCTGATGATACTTCGCTCATTCGGGAAATATGTGATCCTTTATTTGATTTTTTTACCCTAAACCGTGACCTTGAAACTTTAAATACATGGTCTTAACAGTGGCTAGTTACTTTTAATGCGACCAAAACGAAATACCTGGTCATTTCCAAAAAACCCTTAAAACGTCCTTTGCCACCACTTATTTTAAATAATGTTATAATTAAGCAAGTGTCATGCCATAAACATCTTGGTTTAATATTCAACGAAAAATTGACGTGGTCGGAACACATCACCGACATATGTAAGAGATGTATAACAGGCGCTTAGACATTATTCGTAAGATGCGCCATGTTTTGCCAAGATTTTGTCTGGAAAAACTCTACAAGTCTTTTGTCCGTTCACTCTTAGACTATGGTGACGTTATATATGATAATTGTTCGGATATTGAATCGACCGTTATTGAAAATGTTCAACGGCGGGCTTGCTTGATTATAACAGGTGCCATTAGGGTAACTAAACACCAAACTTTATTGAAAGAAGTTTGGTTTAGAAACCCTTAAGACACGTAGAAAAGTACACAGGCTTTCATATTTATATAAAATAAAAAACAAGTTAACACCTTCTTATCTGACTACCATCCACCCCCTCTTGAACCATAGTACGAATAATTATGATCTTAGGAAACGATCACAACTAATTCCGCTTAGAATTAAGACTGCCTGTTTTTATAACTCATTTTTGGCCACTTCAATTAGGGACTGGAATAACCTTTCACCAGATATTCATACTGCGACCTCATTATGTACTTTTAAAAATCTACTTAGAAAATCTGAAGGAGTAAGTACTAAACCTGTCTACTCCCTTGGACATGGCTATGAAAAAACCATCCATACAAGACTTCGTCTAGGTTTGAGTGGCTTAAACCAGCACCTATTTAACTACAATTTAATTTCTTACAAGAATTGTACTCAGTGTACCCAAAACAAAAATGAAAGCATTGAACATTTCTTGTTTCATTGCGATCGCTATAGAAACCGTAGAATAAATTTATTACTTGGTGTCAAAAATATTTTATGTCCTGATTTGAATATAGCTATGTTCGGCGAGATTTATGTCCATCTTATTTAAGTAAAATTCTAATTGAAGGAAGTGATGACTTGTCGTCTGAAACAAACTTCGAATTATTTAAATGTGTATTCAAATATATCAAGTCATCTGGAAGATTTTCCCGATAAGAAACTAAGTCGTCATTCTACATGTAAACAATATTTTTTATTTTATTATGTTTTTATTATGTTAATCTGACTTGTGTGTGTGTGTGTGTGTGTGTGTGTGTGTGTGTGTGTGTGTGTGTGTGTGTGTGGAGTGTCATGGTGTGTGTGTGTGGAGTATGATGGTGTGTGTGTGTCTGTGTTTCTTTTTCTTCATCTTGTATATAATGTTTTGTACTATTGAAGATACATATTGATGTATTGTTAAATGCTAAATGTATTGTACTGTATGTCAGTGTGTGTATATATGTTTTGAGGAGAACCGCTTGTAGCCTCTGGCTGTTGGTAATCCTCGTTAAATAAATAAAGAATTAAATTAAATTACACCAAGGCGAAACATCTGCTAAAGATATAAATTCTGTTTTTCTTAATGGTTAAATTTCGGCTATACAAGTGAATATATAGATAATGATTGATTAAAATAAACAACAAAACATGATCCCATGGTAAAGTCACTGAGTTGTCTAAAGGGACATAATCAGTCTGTATTTGGTTTCATTAATATTTGCAATTAGAGTGATCTCCATTACGTGTGTGATTGAAATTATGACCCCTTTTCAAAATATAAGCATTTTTGGTCCCCAATAGAATTTACTATTATTGTTGTTAAGTTAATAATATATGAAAGATGCCTCCTGAAAATACCATGGAACCAAGTTATCAAGATATATAACTGCAAGGGCCTACCCAGATATTACACATATTAATACAAATACAATGTACGTAATTCTAAACATTCGTATAACACATGAATATATAACTAAGTGTTTAATTATTTGTTTGTTGAATGTGTTCTGCTCTCAGTTTAAAGCAATTAAACAGGTAATATCAAAGTTTTTCTAATAAAATCTTATCTTCAGTTGTCATTAACCACGAAAATTGGGATGAGTTATTTAAATATTTAAATTTCTTACAATTATTATCAACAATTTTACAAAAGTGGTCCCTAAGAGTGGAATATATACGACATTCTGTGACAAAATGTATGTCATTTTCAATTTGTCCAGTATTACAATAGTCACAAACACGTTATGATCTTATTCTGAAAATGGTCAGAATGTAGCATTTATTATAACCCCTGCAAACATAGTATCTGGTTTTTTTTTTTTTTTTTTTGTTTTATTTTTTTTTTGGGGGGGGGGGGGGTATATAGGAATTGTCCGTCTGTCTGTCTGTCTCTGTCCATGTACATTGTAATCGCAACTCCTTCTTAACAGTTCAATGGATTTTGATGAGACTTTATGAAGGTTGGACTTCATATGTAGATGTGCATGAAGCAATATAATTATCACCGGGTGCTTGCAAAGGTAGATAATTCATCTTAAGGGTTTTACATGTTTAAAGCTTATAAGCGCAACTCCTCCTAAACCGTTCAATTCATTTTGATGAAACTTTATATGAAGGTTGGGTATTTTATGTAGATGTTTATGATGCAAGATAAATATCGCAGGATGCTTGCAAAGGGAGATAATCAAACGTAAGGGTTTTACAAATTTAAATCTTGTCAGCGTAACTTCTTAACCGTTCAATGCATTTTGATGAAACGTTATATGAAGGTTGGGCAGCATATGTAGATATACATGAAAGAAGACAATTATTGCAAAGGGAGATAATCCAACTTATAGGTTTGAAGTTTGTAAGCGTAACTCCTAGTATTGCAAATGGGGTATCACTCAGTGAGGTCACTCACAGTTCTAGTTATTCATGGATTATGATGGTCTTTAATCGACCATTCGGCTTATCCGTTAGTTGAATTTCTGGTTAAAGATATCCGTTCTAAATGGAATAGTATAAATGTCTCCAAATTTGTTCAATGATCAATTATTCTATTGCACAATGGTAGATTTGAAGTAAATTTATTATATGTTAGTGCATTATCAGAAACCCTGTTCAGACTCAAAAGAACAATAAGGCATAGAAAAATGAGGTTAGGGCAAAATATTTAGCAGCAGCGCTGCAGATCAGCACTTCGGTGCTATGTTTAGTAATAGCAGCCATGTCGGTTGGAAGTCGGGGATGCCAGACATAATTTTGGAAGGGGGCCACCCAAGGACCATTCCACCAAAGTTTGGTCTCAATTGGCCCAGTGGTTTGAGAGGAAAATATCTTTAAACGAAAGTTTACGCTGTATGCTGTCTTTAAAGGGCAAAAACTCCTATAAGGGGTCAATCAATGATTTTGGTCATGTTGACTTATTTATAGATCTTACTTTGTTGAACATTTTTGCTGTTTACAATTTGTCTTTATCTATAATAATATTCAAGATAATAACCTAAAACTGCAAAATATCCTTAAAATTAACAATTCAGGGGCAATAACCCATCAAATGTTGACCGATTCGTCTGAAAATTTCATGGCAGGTAGATCTTGTCCTGATGAATATTTTTAGTCCCAGTCAGTTTTGCTCTAATTGCTTTAGTTTTTGAGATATAAGACAAAAACTGCAGTTTACCCCTATGTTCTATTTTTAGCCATGTAGGCCATGTTGGTTGGCATGCGGGGTCATCGGACATATTTTTTAAACTAGATACCCTAATGATGCTTGTGGCCAAGTTTGGTTCATTTTGGCCCAGTAGTTTCAGAGGAGAAGATTTTTGTAAAAGTTAACAAGACCACGACAGACAACGGACGACGGACGCCAAGAGATGAGAAAAGCTCAATTGACTTTTCAGGTCAGGTGAGCTAAAAAAGGCAATGTTTGGAATTTCCAAGATTTTTGTGAGGTTTATAATATACATCATCCTTTAAACACTTTTTATGAAATTCGAGCGAAATTATTTAGCAAACTGTCTGGTCTTCATCAGCATGACTCTTTGCACAATCCCCATCCATTTTTTACCACCAATCCTTGAAAATATAATACTATATAAAAATGATGCAAGTAGGTTTTCAAAGCTTTTATTAAGCACATAAAACTTCAACACAAATACAAAGAGAAATGGGCTAATTTCATTTTGATTATTGCACCTAATATTAACTGGAATGTTTTACATCATAATACATGTAATTTCAATGTAAATGTATTCTAGCAACAAAGAGATATTTAAAGATTCAAGATGTTCTGGCTACCCTTTCTGTAAACAACAAGACGAAACACTTACTTATTTTGTGAATATGAAGTAGTTAATAATCTTTTCATTGGCAAATGGGGAATGTGATAAAAAAAACAGGAAATTTCTTGAATTATAAATGGGAAGCAGAAATACTTTGAAACTGAATGACAAAAATACATCAATTTATTTTAGGATTCACGTGAGAAATCAAGAAAATTTTAGTTGACAGAAACAGGACTTTCTTATCTGGAATCCTTTATTTATTGTGAAACTATGTTCTGCTCTAGCGGCCATCTTGGATGAGGGCAGGGTCATCAGATACACTTCAAAAAGCTGACCACCTAAGGACCATTGCTGCCTAGTTTTGTTCAAATTTGCCAGGTGGTTTCAGACAAGAAGATCTTTTAAGTTAATTTCCCATATGGTCCTATTTTAAACTAAGTTTGGCTCTGGTGGCCATCTTGGATGAAGGGTGGGCCCATGTTGGCCAAGTGGTTTCAGACAATAAGATCTATAACTAAATTTCCCATAGGGTCCTATGTTAAACTATGTTCGGCTCTGGTGGCCATCTTGGATAACAGGCGGGATCATCGGATACAATTCCAAAAGAGGACCGCCTAAGGACCACTGCTGCCTAGTTTTGTTCAAATTTGCCAAGTGGTTTCAGACAAGAAGATCTTTTAAGTAAATTTCCCATATGGTCCTATTTTAAACTAAGTTCCACTCTAGTGGCCATCTTGGATGAAGGGTGAGGACATCGGATATATTTCTGAAATAGGACCACCTAAGGACCATTGCTGCTAAGTTTTGTTCCAATTGTCCCAGTGGTTTCAGAGGAGAAGATTTTTAAAGGAAAGTTTACAACGACAACGACGGATGACAGACGCCAAGTGATGACAATAGCTCACATGGCCCTTTAGGTTAACTAAAAATAAGATCAGTTGGTTCAACGGTTTCTGAAAAAAAATTTGGAAAACTGAAGTGTGATTGACTCATTGACAGACGGAAGATAAAAAGAAATCCACCACAAAAAAAAAAATAAATATAATGCTCTAGTAAATAATATATTGACAGAAGCATGTAACAGTGAACTACATGTATATATCACAGCTGGCAAATAGAGCTGGCCTTTCATTTTGCAGTTATAAGGAAAACGACTAAAATAATTTTTAAATTAATATGTACATTCATCATTGTAAATATTCAATAGACAATAATGCAATTTTAAATCTTGTCAGGAAAACAATATAAATGTTCCTGCAAAAATCTGAATAATGTAAGCAAAACCTATTGGATTACAGTGACGACAACCATACAAGGCCAGTAATAGAGCATTCAATTTTTATCATCATATTTACTATTGAGTAACATAATATCTGCTTATAGCACAATATTTCACAGGTTATTGATGAAAGTGTGGAGCTAAAAAAAACATGTGCTAAAATAAGCCTTTTATGCTTAGGGCTATTCCATTTAAATTTACATCAAATGAGGGTATGTCCATTTCATTTTTCTCTGTTGATCCTGAGGTTCATTGAAATTTATCAAAAGTTAAAAACACTGAAAAATTGAGATCAGATGCACAGTGAATTGTTGACTTCTATCAAAAGATAATTTTTCTAATTATTTGTCTAATACTATTCAATAATGAGTCAACTGAATAACTGTAAATGTGTCATGGAATGTTCATTACTATAACGTTTACAGATCATTATTTTTTATACTCTTTAGAACATGTATCTATCAATAAACTTGCATGCACACAAATAAAGCAATATGAAAAGAGAGATAACTATTTTGAGTTTTTACACACCCCAACATATGAAGCTTAATCATAACTGAAGCAGATGCTTCATGTTAGAAATGCTTTAATTTTACAAAATGCAATTTTGTCATATATCATCCAAATATTCCATTATAAACAACATATGTGTAATTCTGTTCCTGCTCTACAATGAAAACCAAATAAAAATATTACCTTGAAAAATTGGCAATTCAAATAATGCAAACACTGATGATATACTACAATAAGCTACTTTGTGTAACAATAAAAGGCTCAAGGCATAATCTTTCATCCCATACTTTAACTATTGTTGCAAATTCATTTTTAACTGAATGAAAACTGATAATAGAAATAAAATCTTTTTTTACTACTGTGTTATCCTGCTCATGGCACAGTTACAAAACTTTCAAAACCATTTTATAAGTTATTATACCAATAATTAAAATGGATTTTGTTCAGTCATTCATAAATCCATGTTTTAAAATTTAACAGCCCACACATCCCAAAACTGTAAATATATACATTTTGTAAATTTCATGGCAGTAATGAATTACCATTACATGTAATTAAATGGTAATTCATGCATTATACATTTCTTTCAATTACATGAAAAACTTTAATGCATTAAAATTATTTACCATTACATTTCTAATGTACCAAACCCTAAACCAGAGGGAGAGGGTTTGGGTGGGATAACCCCTTACTGATAATATAGGTATGAAAGAGTAAATAGCTTTTTATCTTTTTATAATTGTATGAGGTTCAGTTCCTTGCTCCTACATGAAGCAATCAAAATTGTTGATGAGATTTTATTACCTCCTCAGTTAAAGTTTCCTGGATCAAAAAGCCGGCATTTATTTCATTGTCATAATTGTTCCAAGCATATTTTTAGCTTAAAAAAAGTATCAAAAAATTTCTATCCATTAAGTATATCTCTAGACTCTATGCAAAAACACTTGTCTTTTCATCTGTGTTTTCTGTTTCTTCTTTCTCTGGTACATCATGGTACTCCTTTGTCCCAAATCTTCATCTTTGTCTTTAATAAGAGGATTTCCTAATTCTTTCTCTAACAAATAAAAAAAATAAAATTCTGAACATTTATTCAGCAAGTATAAATGTAGACCATTCGAGAAAATTTATTATATTTCACCTTATCCATGATCAGATGACATGCCACCTTAACAATTATTTTCTAATGTAATTTCCTTACATGTATTTAAAAAAAAAATCATTACATAGTCACTTTGTAACTTTTTCATCTCTGCCGACCCCAAAATATTTTTTTTTATATTCACCAATTTACAATTTCCAATTTATAGAAACCAAAACAATAACATATTTTGCAAACTTCCAGTCATTTTTGCATAGTTTTGTGATATGCTAGATAAATTAATCTCTCCTATTATTATACCTCATCTAGTATATTTGTAATAAGAAAATTTTGATGTTTTTCTGAAAATTTGATACACCAGGAGACAAATGTGATGTCTAATGGCTGTCTGGAATTAACCTTCATTAGTGCAGAATAATTATGGTTGTGACGTCATGAAACAATAGTAATGTACACCAGGGAACAAATGTGATGTCCCATGGCTGTCCGGAAATAACCGTCTGTGGTTCCAAATTATACACCTGTTCTTGCGAAATGTTTTAGCGACTCTGACCTACTTATCACATTTCATTGACTTGGGTTAAGTTTTACATCCGAGTTCAGGTGTCTGATACCAAGGGACCTACAATCATATTACTTGGTGTCAGGGTGCATCCTACTAAGAGGGCCATAATTGTATATTATTATTTTCCCCAGTCAAGTTTGACAAAAGTCTAAATATGAAGTTTTGATAAATGCTATATTAGTACTTTTTTGAACATCTAGGTGCTCTACTGTATATAAATTATTAACAACTAATAATGAAATCAGGTTAAAACATCATCATGACCATGGTGCTTATATAATTGAACCAGTTTGAGAAGGAGAAGGTACATGTAGGAGCAAAAACCTGGGTGATTGGTTTAGTAAAAACATAAGTACTTTTTTTGGTTTTTTATCTGATCTCAAAGGTTGCAGGCATTCAAACACTTCCATGAACTTGGCAATTGATAATAAGTATAACCAATACTAGCAATAAAACCAATCTTTCATTAGATTCATAATAGCAAATTTCTGTTCCTTTTGCAAATAACTTTCATTAAAGAATTTTTTTCTACAGTTACAACTTATACTGGCTCACCTGGATTTTATTTGCCATTTAAAATTTGGTGTCAGTTGATATAATTATAAAACAGTAACACCTATGGTTAATGTTAACTACGTCCATTTGCAGTGTCATCCATCTTGGATTTCCAATCAGTAACAATGTAACAACTCTTGGTTAGTGCCTTGCATTATGATCAATCCAAAGGGAACAAGCCTACAACATGTATTCAGTGAAGATCTAGGAAATTTAATTAATCAGAAAAGCCCATTTTGGGACCTGGCAGCCATGTTTGCAAGCAGAATGACACTACAGAAGGAAAAATTTAAAGGTTTTACTTTTTCCTATCTTTGCTAGTCAACGGTTACGATTCAATTCTCATGCTTCTCTCCTCTTCACCTTTGGCAGATTATTTCTATAAGATGCAGCTGAGACTAGCTGCATCCAATCAGAACATGTCAAACAAAGAATCACACAATGATCACATGTCAACAATGTAAACAAATAATATGGCAAAATAGGTTGAAAACTGCAGATTATGCCACGAGACTTTCTCCACAAAACACAGAAGAACGATATTTACAGACACAAGACTTTCTCCACAAAACACAGAAGTATGATATTTACAGACACATTTACTGTATTTAATCAACTTATAAGTTTCGGGTTATGTACCTCGTTCAGATGATGGAATGCCAAAGTCCCTTTGTGCACGGATTTTACAAATTCTGGCTTAATCTGCCAAGGGTAAAGAGGGGAGAAGCAAATCGTAAACCTTGGCTAGTGAAATTGTACTTCCACCAAGTTTGGTATCAATCTATTTCAGAAGAAGATTTTTAAATACATTTCCCATAAGGTTCAATATTAACTGAAGTCAGTTGCTGGTAGTTTTTGATTTCCAACTGGAAACAAAGTAACAATTCTTTTTAAGTACCTTGCAAGCATCATTCATTATAACTTTTAAATAAATTCAGAAAAGATCATGAAAATTTAACCTATTGGAAAAGCTCCTTTTGGGGTTTGTGGCCATGCATATGTTTGACTACAGAATGTCACAAAACATTTTTCGGCTCCTCATAAGTATCACTTCTACAAAGGTTCGTACCATTCTATTAAACTGTTCATCAGAAGACATTTTAAATACATTATGAATTGGGTCGAATGTTATTAAAGTCTGACACAGGCAGCCATCTTGGATTTCCAATCAACATCAAAGTAATACCAACCAATTTGGAGTATCTTACAATGATCATTCATGGCAAGTTTCAAATCTATACCATAATTACTTTCAGAGAAGACCTTCAGCCCATCTGAAAAATTCCTTTTGGGAACCTTAAGTAAAGATATGAGAAATGGACACATATTTTATTTAATTTTTACAAAATATAGAATAGTACATACCTTTACATTCCATGCTTATTTCTAGATTTTCTTCACGTGCAGATTGACGGGGATGTTTAAATACAATTTTGTTCAGAGCTACATATATTGCCAGTAATACCAGGGACAGAATTCCATACAAACGAAATGTCCAACGAAAACCAATCAGTGTATACAGTTGTCCTGTTATCAAACTACCTACACCTTTTCCTGTAAAGATGAAAAATGAACCTGATATCAGTTTGAGTTTTAATTCAACTTGTTCTATCCTATTTATTTATTAATATAAACTTTAATTATGTTTTATGTACTATGTATTTTGTACATGTACAATTACTGAATGTATTACTGATACTAATTGTAAAGTAGTAAAGATTTTTTAATATCAATTTCAATACTGTAAATTCAGAAATTATTGCAAATTTATTAATAAATTCAATTTTGAACATGTTGCAATAGAATATTACAAGCAAAAATAAAACTGTGAGATTGAATTATTGTGATCTTGGGTTGCATATACACAGTTACAAGGTCAATACCACATTATGAATAAAATAAATACAGAGGTCAAATTACCTCCCTTTAAGTTGCATTTGTACAAGTATTTTATTTCATGCACTTCTGAATATAGTGTACTACCTTTGTAGGAAGTTATATTGGATTCCATTAGACTGTTTAGGATAAGTTATACATGTATTAAAAAAGTCAATACCATAAATGCTTGAGTCAAATTATCTCCATCATCATGAAGTCAGAAATCGTATGCTTCGTGCACATCTTCATACTCGGTAGTTTTATTAAATTCTATCGGACGCTACAGTATGCACAATATATTGTTTTATTTTCTTCCATTTTACACAGCTTCATTAAGACACAGGAAACTGGGCTTGTTTGGATGCACAGGTGAAAGTACAGAAGATGCCAAAATCCGGAAATGGGAAAGAATCCAATATTTTTTAAATATTTTAAATAGGAATATATAGAGGCTAAAATGGTCAAAATTGGGAAATCCAGCAAATTCCAGAAGAATTTTAGGCATGAGGATGTTATGAAACTAGAGAATATCCAAACCCTAGTTATTCAGAAAAAAATATATACTTTAATTTACCTTCTACAATTAAACCTATATGATTCACAGTCTGACAAGTTTTATTTGTTCTACAAATTTAAAATTCCACTTAAAAAAGAAGTAGATGAAGTAAAAATTTAATTCCTAAGAATATACTCTGAATTTCTATTTTTATACACTATTGTTCTTTGTCGTTACATGGGGAGATGAATCTGGCTATTAATTTACCATTGAGGGCAATAATGATAAATATGGATACCATAAAATATAAAAAAAAATTATAGTGAGCTACGGGTACATTTCTTCTTCTAAATATTCTTCATTCAAGTTTAAATCCAACTTAAAGTAAAGACATATTTTCAATTTTTATAACTGACCTAGTAAATTTATATCTTTAGTACTGTATTAAAACTGTTTAAATCAAAACTTAACAAGAAATTACCAAATCCAAAATGGACTCCGCTGATAAGTCCCTGAATAGTTGCGGACATTCCTGGTGGTGATATACTACTGCCATGAGAAGTAGCTGCAACCCACATTAATCCAAATGTTATTCCATGTAACAGTTCTATTGGTAATACTGTCCATACATTTGTTAGGAATGAATATGCTGTGAAGCGTACAAAATATCCAACAAATGCAATATAAAGACAGAATTGACGTTGAAAACGTTTGATGATCCGATCAGAAAAAAACATGAAGAATGTCTCGGAGATGAAAGCTAATGCTAAACACAGTCCAGGAATTATTTTAAGTTTATTTCCAAGGTCTGCTTCCAAGAACCAGTAAAGGAATGCCTCTATTGCTCCAGTCAATATTCCAAAATAAAATAAAACGAACAAGAAAATTAAGACTTCAAAATTGCGTAAAAGTTTACTTGTTCCGACTAGCAATGATCCACATTTAAGTTCATCAGAGATATTCATTATAAATACAACCACGCCAGTCATGATATTTAGAAAACTATACAGGAAAAAGGATATGGTGAACATGTTCATCTTTGAACTGTAATTCAAGGCATCCATACTTGATGTTGTTGCAAGAGCAAAAACACCAAATCCAATTGTACCAAACAATCTCTGTTTTCCCCATTTATGCCTTCTTTCTTTACCAAGTATATCATACAAAATTGCATCACCGAGATTCAGAATAGGAGCAAAAAATATGTTTCCAAGTAAAAACAGTGTAAAAAATATCCAAAATCAAGCTGAGCTCAAGTTTTCAGCAACTAACACTGTACATGTCTCTACATGAGTACAACGTAGATCACATGATAATACAGTTGCTTGATTACATACATGACTTTTTATACTCTGATGTCTGGCTACTTGGCAGTGTACTGATCTCATAAGGCACATTATTACTAGAATTCGCATGAATAACACTAGTGAATATTTTTTCCCCATATGAATTTTTCAATACTTTACTAATATAAGAATGGAAATACATTGGACAAGCATTCTCATTTACTGTTTGGTTTTCATGGTAACAATCTCTTAAATAGGAATCAGTTTGACTACACATAATGTCAGTTTTAACACTTGTATGCTTGATTTGCTTGTATGGAACAAGTAGCATAAAGTTGAAAGATAACGCAGTTAAAAGACAGCACAGAATCAAAATATACTTATGTTTCTTGAATTTATCAGCAATTGCTCCAAACAATGGTCTTATTAAAAAACCAACAAATGGCATAAGGCCGTAAAGTAATCCTGTTTGTGATTTGGTCATTCCTATCTGTTTCATATATAATGCCATAAATGGAAGGAGGCTACCAATTCCTGAAAATTAAAGAATACATAAAGTAGAGTCAAGAAATACCAAAGCGATAATCGAAGGATGGAAAAATCAAAACAACTGACAAAGTCCGGAGAACAATAGGACGAAGACAAGACCAAAACAATACATGCACTAACAATTAAAAACTAAAAACATATTAACGACATGGACCCCACCAAAAAACCGGGGGTAGACTCAGGTGCTCTGGAAGAGTAAGCAGTTTCTGCTTGCTGCAGGACAACTGCCATGCTGCCCATGTCAAATCCGGTATGAGGAAGGGGAAAACATCAATGGAACAGTTTTAAATAAATAGGCATTGTGTTAAAAAAAAAACATTTTCACAAATGGAATTTCAAAACTATTAATCTGAACATCTAAAAACTGTCAGTCTCAAGTACTATTAATTAGGATGTACATAATTTGCAAAATTGTACTCGGGAATTTGTTGCTTGTAGTAAATTAGTCATAATATTTTGAAAATGAATTCAAATTTTTTTTTTCTTCTTCTTCAAAATGGTCACATAAAAATTAAACTGCTAGCTACTATGGTGACCTGAACCATTTGACAGCTGCTAAATAAAAGTCATTATTCAGCTAAAATGTTATGACTGTGGTTCAAATTCAATACTGATTTAATATGTACCTAAAATAAACTCGTTAATTACTTCTACCTATTATCAAAACTAGATTTATCAATTTCTTGTATGGCTTGACAAAGAGGATTTTTTTTAATTTCTAATTCATTAATAAAATATTCTTGTGCATTAATTTGGCAGATTTTGATCACCATTTCAAACACAAGAAAGAAGCTTGTTGAAAATAATAAGTTCTATGCAAATTATTATTTAATTAAGGATGCATTAATAACTGCATGGATCATATTCAATTCTGTAAATTTCATAAATCACCATATCAAATATTAGAAAAACAAGAGAACTGATTTTTGATTGCATGTATCAAATGCCAAGTAAAGGTATATATGATTAATATGTAAATCCCTATCATTGAGATTATTAGTTTTTTATTACCAAGAAATCATTTTCAGGGATATATAAGACATATAATAATATATGGAGCTCTGACCTATACATACCTCCAAGATTAAAGAAGTAAAAACCTTTACTCCTCAGCAATATTCTATCTACTTTCCAAAAATTATCTCCCATTTTTCTTTCCATATAATATTACCTGGCTTTAAATATAATTAATTTATCTGTAAGAAAAAGAAAAATAATGTCATTTACATGTAACTAATTAGATAATAATTTTTTTCCTATGTTTGACCCATTAAAAATAAACATAAAAGTTGGAGAATGTGTTTGTTCAACATGGGATTTCCCATTTCCTTGAAAATATAATTGCAATCTATTAATTATTTGCAGAATTATTCAAAATATTTTAAAGTCAGATATTACATTATTATGATTTCAAAATAATCTTGTACATTAAAGGATTTTAATGGTATAGCATTATTGATATAATAATTTCATTTATCATATCACATTAAAGTAACAAAACATCTGTATGCATATAAATATGTGGTTTCCTACACACCGATGAAATCCAATAAAATCACATAAAACCAGAGGCTCCCTGGAGCCTGTATCACTCATCTGGATTTACACCTTCAAGCTATCTAAGCTAGGATTAAAAAACATAGCACCTAAGTGTTCCTCTGCAGTGACGCTCATAATATCACAAATAAATTTTTTATTTGGTGGTTATTTTTTTTTTTTAATTTTAAATGTAAAGTATATCCTTCAGGAATATGATTTAACTAGAAATACTGTGAGCAAAGCTCACTACTTGATACCCCCGCCTTACATAAGATACATGAAAGGAAATGTCAATATTTTGGATAGGAGAACTCCAACAGCAGTGAGATAAAATTTTTAAAAAGCTGTGAGTAATACTCACTTAATGATACCCATACATACAGTGGCTTAGGAGGAGTTGCGGATGGCACCTCCTATCACATTGAAAGTCAAAGTCCATGTTTTTCTATGGGAAACCGCAAAAATTGGTCCAATCAAATTCTAAAATAGGAGGTGCTCAATGCCTTCATGGGATGAAGAGTCTCTGAAAGGTTCATCAAATTCCATTCAGTAGTTTAGGAGGAGTTGCGGATACATAGGTCGGATGAATGGACCGACACAACGAATACTATATACTGTGCTTTTTTCAAAAGCGTGGGTATAATAAAATTATTCAAGTTTTAAAAAATTTGGAATGTTGACAGGCTAGTGATCATTAGTAGTCATGATAAACTACCCTAAGACCACTCGGCCACCGAGGCCCCTTTCCCATAAGTAAATGTCCAAATAACTTCCAAAAAATATTCTTAATTTAATGGAACTTCAATGTTTGAAATTAAATAGTTCAAAGCAATTGCTATTCCAATGGTTATTTCTGTGATACATGGTTCCTAAATACTTCATCCAAAAATTAAAGATACAATGTACAAAAATGTATAAGATTTATTCAACAAGTATAGCAAAAATGAATTTGCAATGTGTGAATTCCAATTGAACTAAGAATGTCCTATTCAACTGATTCTACTTTTTGTTCCAAAAGGATATAATTTACTGAAGATGGAATTACTACATTGTATGTCATGTTGTCTATCCATTTCCCATCCTTCCCCGCTTCCAGACATTACAAAGATTGTTCATGATGAAGTAACAAATGCTTGCAATAAAAAAACTAGATTGAGGCAGTCGGAAACGACAGCTATCCCCGCATTTCCCACATTTTGTATCCCTGCGCACCTTTTTCAAAATTATACCTTTGAAAACAGGCCCAAATTTTGGAAAATTAAAATTCTTAAAACCTTATCGCACATCTGCATACATACTGAATAGAAATAAAATGTATAAAATGAAAAATGAAAGAAAACTTTCAGTCACTCTCTTATAATTCCCAATTTTTGAAATTCGACCCCCAAAGGCCCCAATTTTTGAAAATCAAAATCCTAAGACCTTATTGCACATCTATATACAGTGTGTGACAATACTGTAAAGAAATTAAATACATAAAATGAAAAATGAAAGAGGAGTTTAGGTCACAAGCTTAAATTCCCAATTTGCAAAATTCAACACCTGTGGGCCCTGAGTTCTGAAAACCAAAATTCCAAAACCTTATTAAACATCTACATACAGTATGTAACAATACTGTATAGAAATCAAATGCATAAAATGAAAAATGAATGCAGTGTTTAGGTAAAAAGCTTAAATAGCCAATCTAAGAAATTCGACACCTGTGGGCCCCAATTTTTGAAAATCAAAATTCTAAAACCTTACTGTGCATCTAAATACAGTATGTGACAATCTTGAATATAAACTAGAAATCTTGACAGTAAAAAAAGCCGTAGGTTTTCTTTTTTGTTCAAATATTAGCAAAAAAAGGAATAATTCTTGACAAGATAAGAATCAGTTAGCAAATTTTAAAACTATATATCAAACTTTGTTGATTTTTAGCTCGTTTGAGTACAGACTTTTGTTTGATTTTGTCGTTGTTTAATCTGGCAACTAAAAAGTATGTGTACTATTAAAATCTGAGTGGTTATTCTTTTGAAAAAGGGCAAAAATGTACATAACCAGTGTAACAGACTTCAAGATCGATGGCACAGCATCCTTCACATATCTTACTGCATTATACGAAAGGTATACAATCAAAGTCAATTTCAATTATTTCATGAAATTCATTTGTACCAAATTGGTCAACTGAATGTCCAATTTACACCACAATTGAATATTTGTATTTGAATCTCAAATCCTATGAATTTATATGCTGTTGGAGTGGCAAATGATGGGATCACAGCAATAGCCCTTTCCAGAAACTCATTTCCAGTATCACGATTCTGAATCTAAAATTATAATTTGAAGCAAGTTATTTCCGTTACTTTACTTACCTGTTTCCGGCGAACGAAACTTTTTCTAGCCACTATATAGCACAATATGGTTGCCCCCATTAAACAAAGACTTTTCTAAATGACCCATTTGTAGAAAATGCATATGCTCCTATAGTGCTTGCTATTACTCAAAATAATGATGAATATCAGAAACAAATTACTGAAGCAATAAGTCAGTGGGTACTATGTTGTCGGGTAATTCGGCGCAGCGTTTAATTCGGCGCATTTAAATCATTTTCATGGTAATGCGCCGAATTGGACGATGCGCAGAATTACCCGAAACGACTGTATATTCTAAAAGACCAAAATTCAAGACAAGGCAAATTAATATAAAATTATTAAAAATATATTATTACATTTTTATCAAATGATATTTTTAAAATATTTCGTTTTTACACCTTTCTAAGAAGAAAAAGCTGGAGAAGGGAGAGAAAAGAACAATTCAGTCGGACCGCCAAGTGCCATTTTGACCGTTACGCTAGTGCATTCTATTTACAGAGAAACAGGTGGAGATAATTTCAGAATTTTTTACACCAGATGGCGCTTTTAGTCCCGCCTCGAATTTTTGATTGACATGACGGGTGTGAAATGTGTAAATATCGTCGTGCTAGTTTTTGACTTTCAAATAACATGGATGGAAATATGTGTAAAAATTATTTCGTTAACACCCTGGCCTATTGGATTCACCTGACACTGAAAATTATAAACGTATGAGACATCAAAAGTGAGTATTTTTGCGCACCTCAAAATGGCCGGCGACACACGTTGCCACTCTTTAGCCAATGAACAGATCTCGCTCGTTTACCGTTTCATTGGGAGGAGCCTATAATGCTTTCTTTTGCAAATTGATATAGTATCGGGTCTTTCATTTTCAAGTTAAAAAGGCTGTCCCGAGACTCCGTTACATAGTTCTTACTCAATATCCAGGGATATCAAAATATGCAAAGAAATGAAGTGTGTTTTTCTTGTTTTCACATAATGACACGATTGAAGTATTTTTTATGTTGGATATTCAATTTTCTGCATCAAATTTTAAAGGAGTGTCTATTTTCAAGATCAGTCACCTGGAAATTGCCCTGGGCCCTTCCCATTTTAATGGTTGATGATACACATTTTTTTTTTTTTTTTTTTTAATTTACTCAGGTTCATCTAATAGGTTACATTATGGACAGAAAAAAATCCATGATGAGATGATTTGTTTAAAAATAAGATAATAAAAAAAAGATTCACCGACAAAATTTGAATAAATCGTGTTGGAACACTTTTAGTCTTTACAATATTGTGAAATTATGCATAAATACTCAACCTATGAGCTACCAGTTTTATTTATTATTATTAGCAATCTACAGGAAAACTATTAGTAAATAATTGTTTTTAAATTGTATATCAAAAAATATATTTTAGGTGTATTTGTTTTACTTTGGATGGGCAATAGTGTATGATTTTCATATGTCTCTATGTGTATAATTTCTTAAATTTTTGTCAAAATAGTAATCTTGTAATATCTACAACTTCAAATTTTATAACCACTTTTTTTAAGTAAGGTTATCTAATTTCTTTTCATTTATGATTTAACTTTTTTACCCTCTGGTGTCATCTAGACTATTTAGTTAGAATAGTCCTATGATTCAATCAAGTAATAGTTTTCAGTTTTCAGTTTTATTATATTTGGTTGTGTTCTCATATAATATTCATTACATTCACATGAATTTCACCATGTTATGTACATGTATACAGCATTTATCATGTTAATTGACCTATTATCTTAAATTCTGTTGAAAATTTCTAATTTTTGTGCTTTGCCTTTCATTTCAAAATCCAGGATCTTGGGTTAGACTTCCATATTACAGTTTTTCTTAAAGAAATGATTTTATTTTGTTATTTCATGATTTTTAATTCATGTTCATGTCCAGATTTTTACTTTTTTACATGGAAAGTCAGCAAATTTCAATAATAAGCATGAGAAATTGGTCTATAAAATCACATGTATATTTTTGTTTTACCAATTTTGGCACTACAGGAGATGAAATAGGTCAAATACACAAAAAGCAATAATAATTATTCTTAATCAATACAATAAATATTAATTCATGAAAAACCAGATTGGGAAGGCATAACTTAATGTACAAATGTAAAATTTCCTTTTGTTGAAAAGAATATGAATATGATTCATGTGATTTGCTGGCAAAAAATAAATCTGTCCATGTCAGATCCTTACAGTTTTTGACAATTGAGTAATCGATAAAGGTAATTTTAATTTTAATAAAATTTTCTTTTTTTTTTCCAATGCTTTTTTTTTGTAATTTGTTACTTTTTAACCAAAAACTCACAATTTAGGTCCTGATAAAGACAAAAATCCATTATTTAGTAGCTTCCACATTGCAAAATGCACAAACCATTTAAATAGAAATTGGAGCTAGTAATTTTTTTCAAAATTAAAGTGAAAAAAAATTATTCAGTCCTGTTTTTGAATAAAAAATATAAACATTTGTCATTACTCAAATAGACCTACATTGCATACCAGTAATTCAGCTACTCCCCAGGCTTTCAGTTGTTAATTTCTATGGAAAATAATTTTAAATTCATTTCTGCTTATTCTACCATTCAAGAGAAAGATCCTTAACCCCTCCACAAGAAAATGATAGAAGTAAGTGGAAGCACCTGCCTGACCACCCCCCTTTTTCCCCCTGGTACATTATTTATTCTTAAATATGGGTTTTTTTATGTTTATTGACACATATTTATTATATCATTTGACAACCAAGCGTGAAACTTATTTAAAGTTCCTTTTTTTATCGATCGCTACCGTCATACCTTCTTTGTTTACATTTTATTGACAACGTCAACGTTGATTACCCCCCTTTATCACGTAATTTTTCACAGAAAAAGCTCGCTCGAATTGCGTTTCACTCGGTTTTGCGGATAAATATTTGAACTGTTCGTGAGAAAAGGAACAGCACACCTTTTCCGATTAAAAAATCCCCGTCCCGAGATCTGACAATGAAGAAATTGTCCTTTTTCTGACCAACGGTGACGAAATCGTCGGCATCATTGCCAACTTTGATTGTAAAATTTTGTATGAAAAGCACGCTAAAATATATGTTTTAAACTAATATGAAAAGAAAATATTCCCAGAAACCGTTTAATACCATCCCCTAGACCCAACTCAAACCGTACGTCATGTATGGCCAGAAAAACAGGCAGGTGATTGACGTTACAAAAAATGACCCATTTTCAAATGAAAAGTCACGTGACTCTGTAAATAAAAACGACGCCATTATTGACTTGGCGGTCCGACTGAATTAGCCTATAACCAAGGATTTGAAAAGTAGTGGCGTTAGTGGCAGGTATAAGTAGCGAGTAGTATAAAATATCGCCACGCGAGATTAAGCGAGGAAGTAGGAGATTCGTATACTCTTTACTATTTAATTCTTCCTTGGAACAACTTAAAATTGAATTTAAAGTCATTATCATGTCCAGACAAAATATAAAGTCATTTATAGATAATTTAATATTGGATCAGATATAGCGCGTCATTTGATTGGTCTGACTTTTTATTCATCTATCATATAAATTTTCGTTTTCACTATGACGCCATTAAAGGGAATCACAGCGTTTTATACGTCAAAACATCATTTGGAATTAAATTATAAGGAATGACTGTAATTTTGTTTCCAGTCTATTCGAAATAACCTCAATGCACATGGTGCACACCGCTACGCGGGTTATTTGGTGTGGACCACGTGATTGGGGTTATTTCTTCATAGACTGAAAACAAATTACAGTCAGTCCTTAAATATCGTCCAGACAAAATATAAAGTCATTTATAGATATTATATTTATATAATTTAATATTGGATATATAACGCGTAATTTGATTGGTCAATTTTCTTTTCATCTATCATAACACAGACTAAATTTTCGTTTTCACTATGACGTCATTAAACGTTTTAGACGTCAAAACAACCGTTTTAATGACGTCATAATAAGGATTGACTGTAATTTTATTTTCAGTGTATTCGAAATAAACTCAATTAATGCACATGGTGTGCACCACGTGATTGAGGTTATTTCTTCATAGACTGAAAAAGAAATTACGGTCAATCCTTACTTAAATAAAAATAATATCGATTTTTATTCAATTGGCATATTAAAACTTTTCACTTACATAATGGAAGTCAATTATAAAACCCGAGGATTCTACATTGCTTTCACCTCAATGTTTCGTACCCACTGTGGTTCAAATATACCTCCGAGACTGTCCTAGTTCACCTACCTGTATAAATCTACTTTTTGGGATCAGTTTTTAATCCAGTCCAATAGTATTGATTTTGTAACCTATTTATAATCGGGGGGGGGGGGGGGGGGTGGGTAATGTAACAAGAAAATTGTTCCGTTGTGAAATTTGTTGCAATGGAACTTTTGTTATGTGAAATTTGTTCCAAAGGAACATTGCGTGGAATTCATTCCGGTTCATGTTTCATGACAATACTTATGGATATATTTCATTATGATATGAATGGAATTTGTTCCACAAAATTTATTTGTATACTACTCTGACAAGACAAATAAGGACAAGACAAGTCAATACAAATTTATTCGTGGTTTGTTAAGACTAAGGGTAATTCACATTTTTAGTTCTTGTGTATTAACTTTTGTTGTCCAATAGGTGTTTCACTGATAATTACACCACTTCATTCATTATTTGTATGCATAATTAATTTATCAGTTTTAGTATAGTATAGTATATTTCAACAATAAGTCCTTTCTTTTTTTATATTGTATTAACAAATTGAATAATATTTCATGTGTATTAACTACAAATTAAATTTAATGTTTACAATAAATTCATTTGGATCCATTTTAAATTTGTATGTAAGCAATGTAAACAATAATCAAGCTCACCCAAGTTGATGTAAACACAAAAGGTAAGTTTAAACATATTTATTTCATTGAATTGCATGAAAACAAACCATTTTAACCAGTGGCACAAATGTCACAATATATGGAACAAATTTCACGAGGTAAAGGAACAAAATCTTACAATATGTAACTTATTTCACCAGTATAAGGAACAAATTTCATAATCAATGAAACATATTTCACCATAACCAGGTAAATCACAGAACAAATTTTACTTTGAGGAATAATTTTCATGTAAATTATCTTATGAAATAAGTTCTCCCAGAACTAATATCGCATAAAATTTGTTCCAGTGGAACTTTTTTCATAGGAACAAATTTTGGCTTACAGTAACTCCCTATATAAACCTATACGGTGATGTGCGGAAAATTTAGGTGATTTTTTGATGATTTTTTTGTATTATTTCGGGGTATGTTTTGAAAAACTAATATTTATTCGGGTTGTATTTACACAGACTTTGGTATTAATTTGGGTCTATTATTTCAGGTATTATTTCACGAACATGTGCTGTATACATGGTATAATGGATTTATGTTCCATTTAATTGTACATTATACATGTATATCATCTGGTGTCAAGTTACAAATTGAAATTGAATGCTATTCAATTCCTCAGATATTAGTATATAAACATCAGTATTAGTTCGGATGTGCTTTTTCGGTATGCCTGTTTTTCGGGTAGGTATTTTCATTGAAATTGTTTTTTCCGGTGTATAATGGACATGTATTCTTTTAATTGCTCGGGTACCCTTTTTAGGCCATTTCGGCACACCCCCGTCAATATTCCATAGAGTTACACCCTCTCCCCCTCCCACGGGTTTGTAATATATTTGACATGTATTTTCAATCAAATATTTTTGAATTAAATATTATTTTATTTAGATTTACTTTAATCTCATATTGACCGATAAATATAGATTATTACATGGGATTTTTCATATCAGATGCTTTATCAGCCTGAGGTCATGATATCAGCCCGAGAGCCACCAGGCTCGAAGAATGATATATGACCGAGGGCTGATAATTCATCTGATATGAAAAATGCCATGTAATGATCTTTTTATCATATACTTCCAGCTGTAGGCACTTATCATGCTTATATATTTTTTATTTGCCTGGTAATGATGCAGATTTTTCTTAATGTATAATTTTGTTCCTTTTGGCATTGCCCATATTCATTTCTATAGTACTTTTGTAAGCGATGTGAACCACATCACCTAAGGGAAAAGACATGTAAAATACATCATTTTAATTAATATTGTTTATATTCAAAAACAGAAAAAAATTGGTAATGTGTAAAAAAAACAGACGATATCAGTGGCAATTAAAAAACAGGTAACTTTATAATAAAATCATTTTTATCAAATATTTCTTTTAAATGAGTATAAAAGTCTTAGTCTACCCCTTACAAATGTCTTAATTCAACTATCGGAATAACTGCCCTTTCCCCTTCTAAAATGGTCTGATGTGTACGAGAGCAGATTTTTTTTTCTGACTTTGAAATTTCTTGATTTTGCGTAAAATATGATGTCACCTCTGGAAAATGTAGCTTTGCTGGATATCAAGTTCTGTGTTCAAAAGTTTGTGCTATGGATATTGGCAGAATGTACAGGTTGTAATAAAGTTCGGAGTTTTTCATCATTAAATCCGTTGCCGGTATATACAGATACAGATACAGATCTTTTATTTTTCCAACCACGGAGCCCATTACTGGGCATGACAATCAAATATATTCAATGTTGAACAAAATACAAATAAAGATTAAATAAGGATAATGAATGGTATTGTCAATAAAAGGAAATAATAACTAAAACAAGAGGCTCACCAGAGCCTGTATCGCTCACCTGGAGTCTGGTTTTCATTGGACAATTAATCAACTATTTGACCAAGTTTGTTGCAATTCATTCAATTGTTCAGGGAAAATTTATTTGACAAAAAAAGGGCAATAACTCCTAAATGGGTTTTGGGATTTCCTTTAAAATTTCAGGGTATGTAGATCTCAACATGGCAAACATTTTTCAAATGTACATTTCACTTCTATCTCAAATAGTTTTGGAGATAAATGACGAAAAATGTTAAATTTTGAAAATTTGACGAAAAAAGGGCAATAACTCTTAAATGGGTTTTGGGATTTCCTTCAAAATTTCAGGGTAGGTAGATCTTGTCATGCTGATCAATTTTACCTCGTCAGATTTTTGATATCTGTAACGGTTTTTAAGTTATAAGCCAAAAACAACACATGCACCCCTATATTCTATTTTTAGCTACGACAGCCATGTTTCATGTCAGATCAAAATAAATTGAGAATCGTTTGTAGAGGACATGTCATAGATCATTCCTATTAACTTTCAAACCAATTGGCCCAGCGGTTTCAGAGGAGAAGATTTTTGAATGAAAAAATTTTGAAAATTTGACAAAAAAAGGGCAACAACTCCTAAATGGGTTTTGGGATTTCCTTTAAAATTTCAGGGTAGGTAGATCTCAACATGGCAAACATTTTTCAAATTTACATTTTACTTCTATCTCAAAAAGTTTTGGAGATAAATGACGAAAAATGTTAAAATTTTGAAAATTTGACAAAAAAGGGCAATGGGTTTTGGAATTTCCTTCAAAATTTCAGATCAATTTTACCCCATGTCAGATTTTCGATATCTGTAACGGTTTTTGAGTTATTAGCAAAAAACAGCAATTTACCCCTATGTTCTATTTTTAGCAACAGTGGCCATGTTTTTCATCGGATCAATATAAAATGAGGATCGTTTGTGGAGGACATGTCATATATCATTCCTGTGAAGCCTTGATCCAATCTGCCCAGCCGTTTCAGAGGAGATTTTTGAAAAAGTTAACGACGGACGACGGACGACGACGGACGCCAAGTGACGGCAAAAGCTCACATGGCCTTTTAGGCCAGGTGAGCTAAAAACTTACATATATCAGTACATAACAACATATGTATATTAACGCACTGCCCGCAAATCAGACCCTGACAAAAGTTCATTACTCTTATTATATAATTCTTCATTTAGGGCAATGTAATCTTCTGACGACATAAGCCAATTAAATTTGTCTGTAGTCGTTAACAGATTAAAAGTTAAAAATTTTTGTATTTATTTTATTTATAAATGTTTTCCTTTGGTCATTTAAGCATTTACATTCAAGTAGAAAATGTTTTTCATATTCAACATAGGTTTTACATAAACGGTTTTTTATAGCTTCAACTTCGAAATAACGCCCCTTTCTATTTCAAGGGAATGATCACTCACTCTTAATTTAGATAAAAGTCTTTTTTTGTTCTCTATTTCCAATGTTTAAATATGTTTCATAATTAAATTTAGTTTTTAATAATCTATCAGGGGCGGATCCAGAGGGTCGACGAATGGGGGCACAATTTTGAATAATTATCTGCCCTTGTTGTTTTGTTTTTGTTTTTGTTTTGGTTAATGAAGAGTTTACGACTTTTATTGTTGAGGGGGGGGGGGAGGTACAGCATCCTATCTTCTTTTGCTTAACGTCACAGTACCCAAATTGGGTCCATGTGTTAAATTCAGAAGCTAATGTATCTGCCGTAAAATTGAAAGCAATTATTATATTTTACTGCTGTTGTCAGGTTGTAGAACTTAATATCTGGATATTTAGTTATAACTCTGGTCTTCCATAGTCTCTGTGCCTGATTATAATGATTGTACGAAAGAAGACAAATACACTTAAGGAGCAAACAAAAAAACGCAATCCATTAGACAGACAAACCCGGGAAGACAAATGAACAACCACAAGCACAACGAATAAACATTGAAAACTAAAAAAATAATTAACAACACAAACTCCTATAAAAACCAGAGGTGAAGTCAGGTACTCCGGAAGGGTAAGCAGTTCCTGCTCCATATACGACACCCGTAGTGAAGTTCAACAAAGTCAATCCAATTGTAGTCACAAATCGATGAAGGTGGGTGAAATTTTACGACAGTGGGAACAGGTCCAACATCATCTTCGATATTCGTGATAACATCAACTTATCCCTGATAGAAAATGTACCATGAGCGATTTGAAAAGGGGACCCAAATTAAGTCATTTGTTAGACTTTCAATAATTAATCATTTTGTTCCGTCAAAAATGTCATGCAAAATCACCGAAATCCGAGAGCGTCATCGCTGTAGTCCAGCTTACAGAAGCTTTAAGTGTTCCACCAAACCATTGTCTCAACTTCTAACTTCTATTTTAACAGCTGTCAAAACGGGCCTCCAAAGTTATTGTGAGATAAGTTATTCAAGAAGTGGTATCAATCAAATGTGGATATTGAAGAACTCCAAAGACTTAAAGGATATTTTACGATCTCTGTCCATTTCAGTCTGTAACAGCATAAAAACATTTGATTTCTCTACCCTCTATACTACCATTCCTCATTCACAACTGAAGGAGAAGTTGAAAGATCTAATCCATCGATGCTTTCAAAATAAAAATGGCAACAACAGATACACATACCTTGTCATTGGTAGAGATAAATCATACTTTGTTAAAAACCACTCTAAATCTAACAAAAAATATACAGAGGACGAAATTGTCCTGATGATTGAATTTTTGATCGACAACATATTTGTTCAATTTGGTGGACGTGTTTTCCAACAGACAATTGGCATTCCTATGGGTACTAATTGTGCGCCACTCCTGGCCGACTTGTTCCTTTACTCATATGAGGCAGACTTCCTTGACGGGCTTCTTAAGGAAAAACAAAAGAAGTTAGCCCGTACCTTTAATTTCAGCATCTTATCTTGACCTTCACCTCGAAATTGACACCAGGGGAAGGTTAAATACAAAACTTTACGACAAACGGGATGACTTTGACTTTCCAATCGTCAACTTTCCAATTTTGAGCGGCAATATTCCAGAAGCGCCGGCGTATGGAGTATATATTTCACAACTCATACGTTATTCCAGAGCTTGTGACATATACATTGACTTCCTGGACAGAGCCCGGCTCCTGTCAGAAAGTTGCTCAGACAGGGGTACGTTACTCCTAAGCTGAAGTCATCCTTATTAAAGTTTTATGGGCGTCATCATGACTTAGTTGACAGGTATGAAAAAACCGTTTCCCAAATGAAAATGGACCTGTTCCATTGATATTATCCCTTCCTCATTCCGGATTTGACATAAGCAGCATGGCGGGTGTCCTGCAGGAAGCAGAGACTGCTTACTCTTCCGGAGCACCTGAGTCTACCCCCGGTTTTTTGGTGGTGTCCATGTTGTTCATACGTTTTTAGTTTTTAATTGTAGTGCATGTATTGTTTTTGTCGTGTCTTCGTTGTTCTCCGGAGTTTGTCAGCTGTAACGATTTTTCTCTCCTTCGAATATCCCTTTGGTATTTCTTGACTTTATTTAAAATTTGTATGTATACAATGTATGGAAATCTGTAATTTTTACTCTGGTAAATTACCTACTAAGTATATAGGCAAAAGAATATAGCAGTTTTAAATTTCAAAGTATAATGATTGAAGTTGCTGCATTTTCAGTAGAACAGCCAGTGGAGTTTGGGTTCTCTGACGTTACATGTATCATATTTCAAAATGGATCTCAAACGTTTATTCTTTTATAGGGCCACCGATGTGCTAAAAAAAACAATCAACTGCATGAGAGAAGAAATTTTTTGACATTTATTAATATCTTCAAGTTTTAAATAAAATAAATGAAAATTTATTAAATTAAAGGTTTTAGATTTATATTCCAAAAGTCTCAGTGATATAAACATTCTAAAAAAATGTTGATGTACTTCTCATATGTCGGAACAGTTTAAACAAATTATGGTAGTCAAGATTTTTAGATATTGTAAATTCCCATTTGTACTAACAACACACTTAAATTAAAAAAAGAAATAGTTCAGATATTTTTACTTACCAATGAATTTCAAATATATTAATTAAAAAAAAGATAGACATCTTTAATAATCTTTTGTTTGTCTTGTCATCAAATAACCTATTTTTCCTTATGTTCACAATGTTTTTTATTTTTAAGTGATTTCACGTTACTCATAATGTAACTTGTTTTAAAATTGTTATTATTATTTAGGAAATATTCTAAATTTAAGTATTTTAAGATTTCCTGAATGCAACAATTCCATGACTCTTTTTTATCTTGAGCCATTGATTTAGACAATTGAAAAGCTTCTGATAATAGATTATCATCAGATCCATGTTTAACTAGATGACACCAATACCTTATAATTATGGCAAGCCGTTTTACTATTTATTCTAACTTCAAGATATCTAATAAACTTCATAAGATATCTCATATAGTTTATAAGATATCTTATGTAGTTTATAAGATATATTATATAGTTTATAAGATATTTTATATAGTTTATAAGATATCTCATATAATTTATAAGATATCTCCTATAAGTTTCTTTATAAGATAACTTATAAATTATATGAGATATCTTATAAAATAATATTTGTAAATTTGAATAGTAGCTAGGATATGTCTTTAAGTTCTTACCCATGCTTTTAAAACATTAAATTGTGTAGAGCCCTTTTTAAACAAATATATGTGGATACATATGTGTATTAAATATATATATTAGCTGACAGTCAAAGTCAGACCTAGAAATTTAAGATTTCTATGAAGTACGTTTACTGATCGACTCACGTCAAATATTATTTTTTTTACATGTTTTGTACGCACTCAGTCTTGCTCTGGGTTTCAAAGAGTCAACACCTTTTTATTTTTATTTTTTACATACTCGTGATCAAGACCATATTGGTCGAAACGTTGGGTATTTTTAACTTTTTAGTTTGTTGGGGTTTTTTTCACGATCTTATATTTGGTTTTGTTCGTTTTATGCCCCTTTTAACAGCTCACCATTTCCATTTATTTTTCTTGTTATCTAGAAATTTAACGTCTTTTTCCCAAGATACTGAATTTATTTCTAAATTGAAAGTAATTTTTTATTGATCTCTTAGGGCTAATTGTCAGTGCCTTACATTTGTTAGGATTTACCTTCATTTGATTGTCGGAAAACTCATATATTTTCATTAAGATCCACCCTTGCGACATCGTGATCGCAGTTCTGGTCACCATATATATAGATAATGTTGGCTATCAAGTGAAACTTGTTGGGAGTAAGAAATGAAACACGACAGATACGCTACCATTGCGCCATTGCGACACCGCGCAAATATAAAATTTCTGATATCTATCAAGTTCGCACAATCCTTAGAGTATTAAAATTATAAACCACCAATTTTCATAATACAATCTCAAATATTGAATGTGCAGTTCAAGGACAATTTATCTTTCTCTTTTTATATCATGTGAGCTTTTCTCATCACTTTGGACCGCCGTTCGTCGTCCATCATACAAAAAAGATTTCTCCTCTGAAACCGCTCAGCCAATTGAGACCAAACTTTGTTGGAATGGGCCTTAGGTGGTCCCCTTCCAAAATTTTGTCCTGTGTCCCCGATCTCCGACCAATATAGCTGCAAAGCTAGAAATAGAAACAAGAGGCTCGATCCAAGAGATGAATCGCTCACTTGTTATTTTTTTTGTGTAAATCTTGTATCAATGATTATTTTTGCTATTTGATGTATACCGTCGAATTTTCGCCTTAATATTGACCTGTACAGCTAAAATATAGAAACCTAAACTTAAATATATATGGTTGCTATGGAATTTTTCAATGGCATTGACTCTTGACCTTCCATTTTTACTTGGACAGGTAAACTGTAAGGTCTTGAACCCAAATATATCTGGTTGATAGGGACTTTTCCATCATTTGCTATGGACTTTTTCCAATGACCTTGACCCCTGACTCTCCATTTTACTTGTATAGCTACCATTTAATTTATTTCATGTTATACTGAACATTTTTGCTGTTTACAGTTTGTCTTTATATATAATAATATTCAAGTTAATAACCTAAAACTGCAAAATTTCCTTAAAATTAAAAATTCATGGGCAATACCCCAAAAATGGGTTGACCGATTTGTCTAAACATTTCATAGCAGGTGGATCTTGACCTCACAAACATTTTCACTTCTTATCAGTTTTGCTCTAACTGCTTTATTTTTTGACATACTAGTCTATTCCCTATAATAATAATCATTTATTGGTACCAATTTATTGTAATATATTGAAACAGTATTCAAAAGTAAACTGTAAATACTTTAATTCCCTCAGACTTGAAATTGATAACTACTTCTTCTTCTTCTTCTTTTGTATGTATAATCCACCACTAGATTGGTGAACCTATATTCTATTATAGTCACAGCTATTGGATAAAATAAATAAAGATAAAAATAAAAATATCAGAACTACGCCTTTGACATTCCTGAGTTCATTATAAACAGTCTCCCACAGTGTATAGAATAACACAATCTTCTGGTACAAGTTTCTATCCTAGTCAATAAATTGTCATTGCATCTAAGTAAACTGTTTCTATCAAGTACTTCAGGTTCCAAAATAATTTTGGTTAGTATAATAGGGTTATTGGATAAAGTTCTCCAAACTGACTCATCAATATCACAGATCAAAGTTTTTAATTCTACGATGTGGTCACGTCGGTAGCTGTGTAGGGCGTTGCACTTTATCAGAAAGTGGCAAATATCTTCGTTTTCCAGTTGGCAGAGTGGACATACTGGAGTGACTTCATGTTGGTTGAATTTACTTAGGTTACTTTGGAATATGTAGTTTCCTGTTAGTAATCTGGCTTTTATACCACCACGACGTACATCTTTTAAGTTGTTGCTGACTGACATCCAAATTCTGTGGGTTTGGCCAATTGCTAGTTTTGAAGTGTCACAAAAGTTAAGAGACGATTTTTGAGCACAATCAGATATGAGCTTCACATTCCAATATTTATCCACTGTTGTTCTAACTTCACGCTTCCATGTTGTTTTGCATGGTACTGTTTGTAATAATGTTTTTAAGGTTGGTAGGTCGTACAGTTCGAGTAGGTTGAGTATGTTTGTAAACCAGCTGTTGGAATCAGTAGATTTTAAGGACGTCTGTCGTAGGAGAATGTTTCTAATTATTTTGTTGTCACTTCTGATGATATCCCCTACAATTTTCAGTTGTCTGATGTGAACTTCGGCCGTGATAGGTCTAACTCCCAGAAGTAAATAGGTGACACCTTTAACTGAACGAGATGGCAGACATTGGATTTTTCTAAGAAAGCTAAGGTGGAATCTTTCCAATAAGTTTAAATGGATTGGTTTCAAAATGAATGTTTCTAACCCATAGAGTAGACGGGGAAGTACATATGTATTAAAAAGTTTAATGCATGTCGTTGGTGGTAGTCCGTTGGTACCATGTAAACCAGTTCCGGTTAAGCTATATAGTGTCTTTCTAGCGCAGGAAATTCTTTCTTCAACGTTAAGTGTGACATCATTCTTGGTGTGACGTAGTATTCCAAGGTGTGTTACGGTTTTTGATATTGAGACCTCTTTGTCACCAAGTTTCCAGTCAGTTACCTCACTATTGCTGCACTTGTTAGGAATTCGCATTAGAATTGTACTTTTTTCCGGATGGATAATGTATCTTTCCCTATTCGAAAAGGAATTTGTGACATTTAGCATAAGTTGTAGGTCAGAAGCAGAATTTGCTAGGAGTGCCAAATCATCTGCCACAGTCGGGCATCCTATGTATGTAGTTCCAATATGAGAACCAATATGGCTATTTTCTAAGGTGAGTAAAAGATCATTGATATAGGTTTTGTAGAGGCTGGTTGACAGGATTCCTCCTTGACGAACGCCCAGAAGTATCGGAAAAGAATCACTGATATGTCCTAACCATTTCACTTTTGAAGACAAGTTTTGATACCAAACGTCTATCAGACTCCAAAGTTTTCCAGTCACGCCGTTGTAGAAAAGTTTACATTTCAGAGATTGGTGATCCACGACGTCGAATGTCTTCTGCGAATCTAGAAAGGCTATATATAGAGGCAAGTTCATTTCCTTCGCTTCTGCTATTGACTCATTGATCACTAGGGCAGCAAGAAGTATGGATGTTCCTTTCGTAAAACCAAATTGCAGTGCTGATTGTCGAGATGGAAGTAAGTGTTCTATACGGCTGAGTATTACATGTTCTAGAATTTTTCCAAGAGTGCATGTCACTGTAATACCTCTATAGTTACTATAGTTACATGGATCACGTCCTTTTTTATGAACTGGTGTAATAGTTCCTGAGAGAAATTGAGGTGGTATTTGTCTATGGAGTAGTATAGCATTAAGTACTTCTGTTACGGCTGATATGATAGATTGACCTGCGAGTTTGAAATGTTCGGCGCTTATCCCAAATTCATCAGCCGATTTATTATTGTTTAATTTATTAATTGCCGTTCTGACTTCATCTTGCGATATGGGTATGTGATCGTCCTCCATATTGTTCACTATTTCGCGAATCAGCTCGATATTCTGTGAGACTTCCTCCTGATATGAAGAGTCAAATTGAGTTAATTGTTTAGGAACTGCCAAGTCTTCATAAAATTTTGAAAAACCATTACATTGATCTACAAGATTCACTATCATTTGTCCTTCGCTTCGTAAATATTGTGGCTTGTTTGTAGTGTTTGACAGTCCTCTGCGAATAAGTTTATAGAAACTAACATTGCCTTCTGATTCGAGTACTTGACTGTAAAAATGTTTTCGCTCACAGGCGATGTCCTGTCTCTGTTGAGATCTTATATGACGCTTTATGTTACGACGTTCCTCTACTATAGGATGATTTATCGTCGGTTTGCCTAATTCTATCCATCTCTTGTGAATGTCATTTCCCCGTTGGAGTAATAATCTTACAGCTGGACTAGCTTTCCATTTCGGCCCATTTAGTCTGATCTTTTTTGACGGTATCGCACACTGCGTTGCATGTAGAAGGTTACCGTATAACTGGTCTACAAAGTTTTTGATTTGGCCAGGTCGTTCTATTTTTAGATATTCTGCTTGTTGTAGGGTTGTCCTATACAAATTAATATCAGTATCTTTCCATAAAAGTCTCTTTTGGTTTGTCGGTAGTTTTGTAGATGTTTTCATCCGTTGAATGTTACAGTTTATAGTGCAGTAGACAGGTACATGACTAGATGAATTACAAGTATCTGTCTCGGCGATAATTAGATTTGACACCACACTGTCAGAGCTAGAGAGTATATAGTCTATTTGTGAGGAACCAGTTCCATGCTGGTATGTTGGGGAGTTACCCATCGTTGTCGGTGTACAAAGTTTGTTTTTCATAATAAATTCTCTAAATCGTCTATCGGAATCGTTCTTGCGTGACATAAGTACAGTGGCGTTCATGTCCCCTACTAATATGATCTGATGAGACTCGTGATATTTCTGGAATATCACCTCTAATAAATCGCGATTTTCTTGATATTTTTCTGATGTATCAGAGTATCCGAATGTTGGCATATAACAGTTGATAAGACAAATTGGGCGGGGTAGACAGTTAATTTCTACTGCAACAATGCGTTCATTACCATCCTCTAGTGGTTTCACGAAATTGTCTAGATTACATTTCCAGGCAATCAGAACTCCTCCGTAACCTCTGGATCGAACATGATGTATTTTTGGGAAATTGCAGTCACTTGATCTGATGGTAAAATTAAATCCGTTTAAAAATTTCGATGCCTCTTGTTCTTCATATTGCCACAACCAATGCTCTTGTATACATACCACATCATTAAAAGGTAAAATAGTCTCAAGGAACGGTAAATTACCTCGGAGACCTTCAATATTAAAAGTACATAGATTAAAATTGCTATTGTTAATTACATCTCTCTTTTGTCGATCTCCACTACATATAGTCCTTTGTCTAAAAAAGGGCATTTGTCGTCTTTTACGGAGTTGACAGAGTCACTAGTTGGACTTGATGAGTGATCGTTTGTATCTCTATTTAAAACAGATGATTGAACCGACGGATTCAAATATTGCGAAGTACAGTTTTGTGAATTGTCATCCTTGTTGGCTGAAGGTAGAACACTACAGTCTTCGATGTGATATGGTGACATTGTCTTGGGATTATTGGAGTTATCGACAGTCGGCTGTGATTTGGAGTTCACCTGTTGAGCAGTTTCAGATCCAATATTAGTATGTATTATGTTTGTATTGTCACTTTGTTGCAGTGTTTCCTGTCCCAGAGATAAATATTGTTGACAAGACTGTACCGGCTGTCGCTTTTGTGCTCGTTGGCCGTGTGATTTAGTAGGCTGTATAGCCTGAAGTGGTTCACCAATATTGGTTCGAGGATGTATAAGTAAAGATGGTCTATGTGAATGCATATACTGTGGATGAATAGGTGGCCTTTGCAAGTGCATTGGCTGATGATGAGCGGACGGGCCATGCAAATATATTTGCTGATGATAAACAGGCGGGCCATGTGGATATATTGGCTGATGATGACCAGATACGCTATGCAGATATATCGGTTGATGCTGAAGAGGCCGGCCATGTGGATATGTTGACTGAGCATGAGCCAGTGGGCCTTGCGGATATATAGGCAGAGGATGTACTGGTTGAGCATGTATACTTCCTTGTGGATAAGGCGAAGGTTGAGAATGCGGTACAGTAGATCCTTGTAGATAAGGAGACTGAAGATGAAATGGCGGAATTTGTTGCATCTGAGGCTGTTGGACAAATGCGTTATTCATTTGTCGATTTATAGTATGCTGTAGGTTGTCAATTTTTGAATTTAGAGTGTCATATGATAGCTGTTGTTGCTGCTGGGTTATTGATTGTAACCTTTTTTCAATAATTTCAATGTTGTGTTTCATGCTCTCCATGAGCCAGTTTTGAGGTGCAATTCTTTCATCTAATTGTGAAGACAGTCTATTCAGTGAACTATAATCACCGTTTTCATATCTGTCAGATTTTGCCATTTTTAACAAATTGATTGTTCTTTCTTGGTCATTCACTTTTTGTTCTAATTGTAGAATGATGGATCTTAAATTATCATTTTCTTGTTTTGATGTTTGGTTTCGCCTCTTTGGACGGGTTGGAGATGTTGAGGATATAACATTATTTATAACGGATGTTGTCGTCGTTGTGCTATTTATACATGCTTGAACTCGCTTTGGCTCATTAATACTACTAAAAGAATGAGACAAATTTTTCGCTACTGTTTTGAACCTGGAGCCTTTGGTGAAGTGTTCTTTATAAGACGGGGAAGCAAGCATATTTGCCTTTTTTATTTTCATTCATTTTGGGCATATGGTCGCTTTTTAAATTCCCAGTGCAGATGATTGAATAGAAAGACGTTAGACTTTTCTTTTGTGCATTTTTCTTTACACTTACGCAACGAAATCGTAAACCGTTTTCTGTCGAGCTGTCTTTAGACAAACTTTTCCTCGGTCGATACCGGAAACTTTTTGTGATGTATACTTCCGGAACGGTATCGGTTTTCGTGATCCGCATTAATTAATTAGGGGTAATTAGCAAAACGCGGAAACAATTGCGTATGTACTGATAAAAGTTTTAAACTACACAATGGTCTCATACTTCTGATATATAAAGATCGCACGTCGCATTTGTTGTTGAAACGGCAACCCGGCTAACAAAAATTTGTCTCATTCTTTTAGTAGTATTAATGAGCCAAAACGTGCATTTTACACCTATGTTCTATTTTTAGCCATGTTTATCGATGGATAAGAAAATAAAACATAACGTTATACTAGAAACCCAAAGGACCCTATGGGAAAATTCATCACAAAATTTTCTTGTCTGCAACTACAGAACGAATTGGAACCAAAGTTGGCAGAAATGTTCCTTTAATGGTCCTCTGTCAGAATTGTGTCCGATGACCGAGAATGTCAACCAATATTGCCATCACAACCGAACTTAGTTTAACATAGGACACTATGGGAAAATTCATTAAAAAACCTTCTTGTCTGAAACCACTAGGCCAAACTTGGCAGAAATGGTCCTTAGGTAGTCCTCTTTCAGAATTATGTCCGATGATCCAGAATGTCAATAAAGATGGCCGCCACAGCCGAACTTAGTTTAACACTGGACCCTACGGGAAAATTCATTAAAAAATCTCGTCTAAAATCACTAAGCCTATTGAAACCAAACTTAGCAGAAATGGTCCTTTTAAAGTGGTCCTCGTCCAGAATAGTGTCCAATGACCCGGAATGTCAATAAAGATGGCTGTCACAGCCGAACGTATGAGGGACATTTGAAGACAAAACTTTATGACAAAAGTGATGACTTCAACTTTCCTATTGTTAATTTTCCCTTCTTGAGTAGCAATATACCAGCATCGCCTTTATATGGTGTCTACGTTTCTCAGCTTATCCGATTTTCAAGGGCATGCGTGAGTTACCCTGACTTTCGACAAAAAGGGTTACTGCAGTCACAAAAGCTTCTTAATCAGGGTTTTATCAGGGATAAGTTTATGTCATCACTAAGGAAATTTTACGGTCGACATCACGAATTGATTGACCATTACAGTGTTCCAATATCTAAGATGACGCTGGACCTGCTCCCAGTGTCGTAACCTTTCATGTACCTCCACCGATTTGTGACTTCCCCAGGACTGACTTTGTTTAACTTCACGACGGGTGCCGTATACGGAGAAGGAACTGCTTACCCTTCCGGAGCACTTGGGTTCACTCCTGGTTTTTATAGGAGTTCGTGTTGTTCATTGTTTTTTAGTTTTCTGCGATTTTTTTTTATTCTTGTGCTTGTGGTTGTTCATTTGTCTTCCCGAGTTTGTCTGTCCAATGGATTACATTTTTTTTCTATTGCTCCATAGGTATATTTGTCCTTTTTTTAAACATAAGACCCAATGGGAAAATTCATTAAAAATTTTCTTGTCTGAAAGCACCTGGTCAATTGGAACCTTACTTGGCAGCCATGGTAATTAGATTGTCCTCTTTTAGAATTATGTCCAATAATACTTTTGTTTCGTATATAGGTGCTTTTATGACTGTTGATTGGCAAATTGAATCCAGGTGAGAGATACAGGCTCCTGGTGGCCTCTGGTTTAAACCCTTATGAATATTCCCAAGAGAGGGGTCCATGACAATTCTGATTCAATTGGTTATGTGTATATAAAATGGGTGTTCCCCTTAATTCGAAGTTTTGAAAATATGGTATTCCCACTTATCCAATTTTAAATTTCTTACCTTTTTGATTGTTTGTATAGCACTAATTAGATGTGAGGTACATAATCGTGACAGCTTATTTGTTCCAGATGTCATTTTTGTAAGTGATACCTGTATGACGTAAGAGTGATAAATATTCCTGCTTGAAGTACAATACAGGGTGAACTCTGTGTGTGTGTGTGTGGCAGGGTGAGAGGGGGGTACACGGGCTTTTACTGGATGACTCGAAATACATTTACCGATCATAATTCTGGACTTTGGGCAAATATCATCATTCAAAACTTAAAGCTTTAAAAAAGGAGTTCGAAAACAATAATTTTCTTCCGCTTTCTGGACCTCATGCAGTTGAATATGCCCCCACATGCAGTTGCATCAAAATTCCAAGGACATAGGTGAAGTCGGCTTTATACATCATATTATATTAGTTTAGATTTAAGTTTAAGTTTTCTATCGCTCGTAATTCAGAAGATCTCACGTTACTGGATACATATGCAACTCGAAATGCATTTTCGCTCATAACTTTGACCTTACAGCAAATATAATAATTCTAAAACCTTCATCACAGATAACCCTTAAAGTGCTAATTACATACCAATTTTCATGGATATCTCAAAGAGTGTAATTTAAGAGATGTTCGAGAATATTTATGTTTTCTTTTTCTGGACACCCTACTATGGCACGCCGTTTTTATATTTATTCAAATTCCAAGATATCTTATTAAGTATTAAGATATCTTTAATTTTTATAAGATATCTTATTTAATTTGAAAGTAAATAAGATATCTCTATAAGTTAATAAGATATCTCTATTAGTTAATAAGATATCTTTATAAGTTTATAAGATATCTCTATTAGTTTATAAGATATCTCTACTAGTTTATAAGATATCTCTATTAGTTTATAAGATATCTTAACAAGATATCTCTATTATTAACTATATAAAAGATATCTTATATAGTTAATAAGATATCTTATAAATTAATAGAGATACCTTATTAACTTATAGAGATATCTTATATATTTAATAAGATATCTTTATAACCAGTTAAATAAGATATCTCTATAAGTTAATAAGATATCTCTATAAGTTTATAAGATATCTCTATTTGTTTATAAGATATCTCTATTAATTTATAAGATATCTCTATTAATTTATAAGATATCTCTATAAGTTAATAAGATATCTCTATTTGTTTATAAGATATCTTATAAACTAATAGAGATATCTTATAAGTATTAAGATATCTTTAATTTTTATAAGATATCGTATTCAATTTGAAAGTAAATAAGATATCTCTATAAGTTTATAAGATATCTCTATTAGTTAATAAGATATCTCTATTAGTTAATAAGATATCTGTATTAGTTAATAAGATATCTTACTTCTTTATAAAGATATCTTTTAAACACATACTTTATTAGATATCTTATAAACTAATAGAGATATCTTATTAACTTATAGAGATATCTTATATATTTAATAAGATATCTTTATAACCAGTTAAATAAGATATCTCTATAAGTTAATAAGATATCTCTATAAGTTTATAAGATATCTCTATTTGTTTATAAGATATCTCCATTAATTGATAAGATATCTCTATTAATTTATAAGATATCTCAATTAGTTTATAAGATATCTTATTTAACTAAATAAGATATCTCGAAATTGAATAAATATAACAACGGCGTGCCATACCCTACATAATATACCCCCTTCAGTTGCATCTATTAATCAACGCTTGTTTGACATGTTTGACTTACGAGTCGTTTGTTTGGCAGCTACTCATTTCCGTAAATATCTCAGAATTATAGCAACTGTCATATAAGTGGGAGGTTTGGCATCTATGTCCAGTGCCCAATGTAAAAACAACATTGTCGAAATCGCGGTATTTACACGATATCGTTGTAATTGTGTTTACATCGTTAACATCGCAATGAATACGTATATATTATCAGGTTTTCTGCAAACGTATATCGTAAATTATTAATTAACTACTATGTTATTTGCTTAAATAACAGTTAATCTGTCTATACAATACAGATAATCGAACAAGGCCAATATAAAAAAAAGTAGGCCAATACGTACTTCCGAGTTTTCCCGTTGTAGCGTAAAATTTACAAATCCGTAAAAAATGGTAGTTCCGTTTCCGGTTTCCGGTTTGTCTTTCAAATTTTACGCTGTTTACTGTAAATTTCGCAAGTCGTCGTAAAATTCACAAGCTAGTTAGAAACACAAACTATTCTGTTAATTTTAACATATATACAAAGGACTACAAACCATTTACACAATAATTGAATGAATTAGTATTTACTTAACTTATGAATGAATGAAATAAATTATAAATACGCTTGTGGCAGCTTTGAAAAACAAAACATCGGCGCTCAGGATCGCGGCGTTGTTTTGTTGGGTTTTTTTTTAAAGCTGCCACAATCCGTTTTCGATATAACATTTGAAGTCAGAAGCCTATAAATTTGTGATAAACAGTTCAAATTCCAAGATTTATTTGGATTTTTGTTTTGGGGGGGGACTGTCGGCGCTGTCCGAGGGATCTGCAAAATTAAAGATAAGCCAAGCCGTGAATTAACAGGTGTATGGAATATAGTAGAATTAAAATAGGTCTAGATTTATAACATTCAATGAAAAGTCGTGAATAAATCTACAAGAAGAAAAATAATAACTTGCTCAAAGCCACAATGAAAATGCAATACTGAATTGCTTAGCAACATACAGTAAAAGGCCCTGTTAGTCATCACTTCTATAAGACATACAACCAATATAGTATATCATTAAACATGATTTAAGCCCTCACGCCACGTCAAAACCAGGGCACATGTGAGGGTTGTTGGTCATTTATCATCCAAATATGTACCAAATTCCACCAGAATCAAAATTCTGAGGCCGTAAAAAATGCAAATCTCCCTTTCAGTTTCAAAATATCAACATGTTTGGACATGAAATGTTTCAGAAATTCATCATTATACCTGACTATGTATTCATAAAGGGAATTCATATACTTCTCAACATATTTTTGTCAATTATCATCCAGATATATACCAAATTCCACCAGAATCAAAATTCTTAGGCCATAAAAAATGCAAGTCTCCCCTTGATTTTCAAAATATCAACATTTTTGGAGATGAAATGTTTCAGAAATTCAAAATTAAACCCAGCTATGTATTAATAATGGAATTTATATAGTTCTAAACATATTTTGGTCAATTATCATCCAAATATATACCAAATTCCACCAAAATCAAAATTCTTAGGCTGTAAAAAATGCAGGTCTCCCCTTGATTTTCAAAATGTCAACATGTTTGGAGATGAATGGTTTCAGAAATTCATCATTATACCGGACTATGTATTAATAAAGGGAATTTATATACTTCTAAACATATTTTGGTCAATTATCATTCAAAATTATACCAAATTCCACTAGAGTTACAATTCTTAGGCCGTAAAAAATGCAAGTCTCCCCCTGGGTTTCAAAATATCAAAATGTTTGGAGATGAAATGTTTCAGAAATTCATCATTATACCCGACTATGTATTAATAAAGGGAATTTATATGCTTCTCAACATATTTTGGTCATTTATCATCCAAATATATACCAAATTCCACCAGAATCAAAATTCTTAGGCCGTAAAAATGCAAGTCTCCCTTTCAGTTTCAAAATATCAACATGTTTGGACATGAAATGTTTCAGAAATTCATCATTATACCTGACTATGTTAATTCATAAAGGGAATTCATATACTTCTCAACATATTTTGGTAAATTATCATCCAGATATATACCAAATTCCACCAGAATCAAAATTCTTAGGCCGTAAAAAATGCAAGTCTCCCCTTGATTTTCAAAATATCAACATGTTTGGAGATGAAATGTTTCAGAAATTCAAAATTAAACCCAGCTATGTATTAATAAAGGGAATTTATATACTTCTAAACATATTTTGGTCAATTATCATTCAAAATTATACCAAATTCCACCAGAGTTACAATTCTTAGGCCGTAAAAAATGCAAGTCTGCCCCTGGGTTTCAAAATATCAAAATGTTTGGAGATGAAATGTTTCAGAAATTCATCATTATACCCGACTATGTATTAATAAAGGGAATTCATATGCTTCTCAACATATTTTGGTCATTTATCATCCAAATATATACCAAATTCCACCAGAATCAAAATTTCTGAAGCTTTTTAAGTCAATATATCTAGGTATTTTGAAACCCAAGGAGAGACTTGCAATTTTTACAGCCTAAGATATAGCACTCTGAAGGGAATTTGTTTATTTTTGGACAATAAATGACCAAAATATGTTGAGAAGTATATTATTTCCCTTTATTAATATAAAGTGAGGTATAATAATTAATTTCTGAAGCTTTGTATGTCCATACATCTAGGTATTTTGAGACCCAAGGAGAGACTTGTAATTTTGACGGCCTAATATTTGTAACTCGGATGGGATTAGGACTATTTTTGAACAATAAATGACCAAAACATGTTGAGAAGTATATTATTTCCCTTTATTAATACAAAGTGAGGTATAATAAATAATTTCTGAAGCTTTTTAAGTCCATACATCTAGGTATTTTGAGACCCAAGGAGAGACTTGCAATTTTATGGCCTAAGATATGGCACTCTGATGGGAATTTGTATATTTTTGGACAATAAATGACCAAAATATGTTGAGAAGTATATTATTTCCCTTTATTAATATATAGTGAGGTATAATAATTAATTTCTGAAGCTTTTTTAGTCCATACATCTAGGTATTTTGAGACCCAAGGAGAGACTTGCAATTTTTACGGCCTAAGATTTGTAACTCGGATGGGATTTGGACTATATTTTTGAACAATAAATGACCAAAATATGTTGAGAAGTATACTACTTCCCTTCATTAAAACAAAGTGAGGTATAATAATTAATTTCTGATGCTTTTTAAGTCAATACATCTAGGTATTTTGAGACCCAAGGAGAGACTTGCAATTTTTACGGCCTAAGATATGGCACTCTGATGGGAATTTGTATATTTTTGGACAATAAATGACTAAAATATGTTGAGAAGTATATTATTTCCCTTTATTAATATAAAGTGAGGTATAATAATTAATTTCTGATGCTTTGTATGTCCATAAATCTAGGTATTTTGAGACCCAAGGAGAGACTTGCAATTTTTATGGCCTAAGATTTGGAACTCTGATGGGATTTGGAATATTTTTGAACAATAAATGACCAAAATATGTTGAGAAGTATATTATTTCCCTTTATTAAAACATAGTGAGGTATAATAATTAATTTCTGAAGCTTTTTAAGTCAATATATCTAGGTATTTTGAGACCCAAGGAGAGACTTGCAATTTTTACAGCCTAAGATATGGCACTCTGATGGGAATTTGTTTATTTTTGGACAATAAATGACCAAAATATGTTGAGAAGTATATTATTTCCCTTTATTAATATAAAGTGAGGTATAATAATTAATTTCTGATGCCTTGTATGTCCATACATCTAGGTATTTTAAGACCCAAGGAGAGACTTGCAATTTTTACGTTACGGCCTAAGATATGTAACTCGGATGGGATTTGGAGTATTTTTGAACAATAAAAGACCAAAATATGTTGAGAAGTATACTACTTCCCTTTATTAATACATAGTGAGGTATAATAATTAATTTCTGATGCTTTGTATGTCCATACATCTAGATATTTTGAGAACCAAGGAGAGACTTGCAATTTTTATGGCCTAAGATTTGGAACTCTGATGGGATTTGGAATATTTTTGAACAATAAATGACCAAAATATGTTGAGAAGTATATTATTTTCCTTTATTAAAACATAGTGAGGTACAACAATTAATTTCTGAAGCTTTTTAAGTCCATACATCTAGGTATTTTGAGACCCAAAGAGAGACTTGCAATTTTTACGGCCTAAGATATGGCACTCTGATGGGAATTTGTATATTTTTGGACAATAAATGACCACAATATGTTGAGAAGTATATTATTTCCCTTTATTAATATAAAGTGAGGTATAATAATTAATTTCTGATGCCTTGTATGTCCATACATCTAGGTATTTTGAGACCCAAGGAGAGACTTGCAATTTTTACGGCCTAAGATTTTTAACTCGGATGGGATTTGGAATATTTTTGAACAATAAATGACCAAAATATGTTGAGAAGTATATTATTTCCCTTTATTAAAACATAGTGAGGTATAATAATTAATTTCTGAAGCTTTTTAAGTCAATACATCTAGGTATTTTGAGACCCAAGGAGAGACTTGCAATTTTTACAGCCTAAGATTTGTAACTCGGATGGGATTTGGAGTATTTTTGAACAATAAAAGACCAAAATATGTTGAGAAGTATACTACTTCCTTTTATTAATACATAGTGAGGTATAATAATTAATTTCTGATGCTTTGTATGTCCATATATCTAGGTATTTTGAGAACCAAGGAGAGACTTGCAATTTTTATGGCCTAAGATTTGGAACTCTGATGGGATTTGGAATATTTTTGAACAATAAAAGACCAAAATATGTTGAGAAGTATATTATTTCCCTTTATTAAAACATAGTGAGGTACAACAATTAATTTCTGAAGCTTTTTAAATCCATACATCTAGGTATTTTGAGACCCAAGGAGAGACTTGCAATTTTTACAGCCTAAGATTTGTAACTCGGAGGGGATTTGGAGTATTTTTGAACAATAAATGACCAAAATATGTTGAGAAGTATATTATTTCCCTTTATTAATATTTAGTGAGGTATAATAATTAATTTTTGAAGCTTTTTAAGTCAATACATCTAGGTATTTTGAGACCCAAGGAGAGACTTGCAATTTTTACGGCCTTAGATATGGCACTCTGATGGGAATTTGTATATTTTTGGACAATAAATGACCAAAATATGTTGAGAAGTATATTATTTCCCTTAATTAATATAAAGTGAGGTATAATAATTAATTTCTGATGGCTTGTATGTCCATACATCTAGGTATTTTGAGACCCAAGGAGAGACTTGCAATTTTTACGGCCTAAGATTTGTAACTAGGATGGATTTGGAATATTTTTGGACAATAAATGACCAAAATATGTTGAGAAGTATATTATTTCCCTTTATTAATATATAGTGAGGTATAATAATTAATTTTTGATGCTTTTTATGTTCATACATCTAAGTATTTTGAGACCCAAGGAGAGACTTGCAATTTTTACGGCCTAAGATATGGCACTCTGATGGGAATTTGTATATGTTTGGACAATAAATGACCAAAATATGTTGAGAAGTATATTATTTCCCTTTATTAATATAAAGTGAGGTATAATAATTAATTTCTGATGCATTGTATGTCCATACATCTAGGTATTTTGAGACCCAAGGAGAGACATGCAATTTTTACGGCCTAAGATTGGTAACTCGGATGGAATTTGGAGTATTTTTTAACAATAAATGACCAAAATATGTTGAGAAGTATATTATTTCCCTTTATTAATATAAAGTGAGGTATAATAATAAATTTCTGATGCCTTGTATGTCCATACATCTAGGTATTTTGAGACCCAAGGAGAGACTTGCAATTTTTACGGCCTAAGATTTGTAACTAGGATGGATTTGGAATATTTTTGGACAATAAATGACCAAAATATGTTGAGAAGTATATTATTTCCCTTTATTAATATATAGTGAGGTATAATAATTAATTTTTGATGCTTTTTATGTCCATACATCTATGTATTTTGAGACCCAAGGAGAGACTTGCAATTTTTACGGCCTAAGATTGGTAACTCGGATGGGATTTGGAGTATTTTTGAACAATAAATGACCAATTATTTCCCTTTATTAAAACAAAGTGAGGTATAATAATTAATTTTCATGTCCATACACCTAGAAATTTAGTGACTCAAGAGGAGACTTGTAATTTTTACGGCCTAAGATATGGAACTCTGATAGGAATTTGTATATTTTTGGACAATAAATGATAAACATATGTTGAAAAGTATATTATTTCCCTTCATTAATACATAGTGAGGTATAAGGATTTATTTCTGAAGCATTTCATGTCCATACACCTAGAAATTTAGTGACTCAAGAGGAGACTTGCAATTTTGTGGGCTAAGATATGTAATCTGTCAAGTATTAAATTTGTTTTAATATTTAGAAAATTCTATGGTTACTCATATAATTTGTTGAAAACCTTGCTTATATTATGTACGTATACGATACAAGATATTGTGTTCATTGAATTATTGAAATGTGGGGAAAAAAATTAATATATGGTAAGAATACAGGAATTTCAATAGTGTTAATGTTTCATAGACAGTAAGGTATACTTTTTGCCAGAAAAAAAACATTTTATAAGCAAATTTGATAAAATTTGGTAAAAAATTTGTAAATGTATTGTATTTAGGATATACAAGATGTCCTACAGTTTAAATAAAAGAATTGAAAATAATTATCCTTCTTGTATTGACAAAACTGAGCAATTTAAGGCATTTCATGTAAGAAGTCTGTCAAGTATTAAAACAGTTCTTAAATTTTGAAAGTTCTATGGTTTTTGATATAAATTGAAAAAAAACCTTGCTTATATTATGTACTTATACCATACAAGTTGCCAAGTTAATTGAATCACTGCAAATGTAAGAAAAAAACTTTTAATATACGACAAAAATACAGTAATTCCAATAGTGTTAATGTTTCATAGACAGTAAGGTACAATGTGTGCTTTAAAGCAATTTTTTATGTAAATTTATAAAAATATAGTAATAAAAAATGTTGGTGTCCTATGTGTTATGAGAATGAGAAAAATTAAAATGTCCAATGAAATAGAGTAACCAAAAAAGCCTTTTGATCCAGTGTCAATCCCCTGATAAATTTTGCCCGGTCCTTAACTACAGTTTGATGGAGATATATTCAAAAGTGACAAAATATGTATTAGAGTCAAAAGGCTACATTTACATGGCTCTTGAAGTAGATGAAAATGTATGCAATGCCCAAAATGCAAAAGAAGCCAAAAACAGCATGCCAGGTGGCTAACACGACGACATTAAGCAAATTGTGATGGCAGAAATGTTTTACATACAATTTCTTAATTGTGAAGAGTACACATGTACTACATTCAACTGGATACTTGTCACATAGTGTACATGATCCTTTCTTGGATACAGGCAGAGATGGGGAAAGGAAAAAATGTTTTTTAAGTTTATCCTATTGTTGATATCACTTGATATATTTTTATTTCTGTGTCTGATAATTTAATTACCATTAATCAATTTATGTATGAAATAATAGCTGTAGTTGCCTTATTTTGGCCAAGTAAACAACTACAGTACAATAAATTAACATATTAAATTCTATTTTGACCACTATAAGACACAGCTATCAACAATATTTTATTCGTGTTTATGAAGGCCCTGATAATCTACAATTCTTTTAAATTACATATATACAGTCAGTACACATAAATGAGTTCCCGCTTAGAAATTTTCCTATAAATTACATATAAAACCACAATTTTTCAAAATTTTGTTCTCAAGTTATTAAACATTCGGGAATTAATCTTGAGTTATTTGCTCAAATGTTGGTTAAAAGTATATTTTCCTACCAATTGTTAATATAACGGAAACGGTTTTTGAAAGTGAAACTTCCAATTTTTACACAGGAAGTGGTTTATATATTTGCACATGCGTGCTTGCATTTTTTACGGAACTTGCGATTTTTACGATACACCGTATTGGCCGACATCCGGGGATTTTCACATATGCAAATCTATAGGGACGTCGCAATGTTGGACGATTGTGCAAAAAGCTACTTAAATTTTTTAACTATTCATTTTTTACCCACTTGTGACCATTCATTTTACTTGTCTCAAAAAGTTTAACTAGAAAATAGATGATTTTTTTTTCATTCTTTACATATAGTATACTTTCGTAGCTTCACGTTCGTGCATAAGATTCTCTTGAGCTCTTAGAGAATTGTGGTTCAATTTCACAGACTATATTTAAAAGATAATTCTATGTAATGTTTATGAAAAGTTAATTAATAAAGATATTATTAATTGACAATTTGCGTATTGGCTGAGTTATTTGTCCTCGGCCTGCTGTATTGGCCTTCGGCTTCGCCTCAGGCCAATACAGCAAGCCTCGGACCAATAACTAAGCCAATACGGAAATTGTTAATTAATAATATCATAATATCAGCGGCGAGACACAATGTGAAGCTTTTTCGTCGAGTGAGCTGCTTATATTTTACAATATTTGTTTGAAGAATACTTGATGATAAATTTATCGCATTTTTAACTAACAGTCTTAATGGAATTTCTTACTTTTCAATGACCATCAGCCTATAACCGGATGTTTTCCTGATATATTCGGGTCAACGTTAGGTCAAACATTATGACGTCGCTGATATATTCGGGTCGGGTCAACTCTTTACGACGTCACAGTGCCTCAGCAGGTCAATATAGGCATGAGGAAATACGATAAAATGTAGTAACGATATCGTGTTTACATCGCTTACATCGCGATGTTTACAATGTTTACACGATATCGTTTCTACATTGTTTACATTGGAAGAACTCTTATATATTGTTTACATCATTGACATCGTTAACATCGTGATGTATACAATGTAGTAACGATATCGTGTTTACTTCGTTACATACATGACTTGTTATAGTAGTTATTGCCAATGGAAGGCGACTTTCTGCGTTAATATTTCAGTTATTGCTTATTAATTGAAAACCTGTTATTTAAAATTTTAAAGTGTAACCAAACTTTATCTATTTTTAGAAGTAATATGGCTGTAAAAATGCCTAAGGAACAACACTATTTCGTGAATATGAGTATTGCACTCAAATAAATTCTTTTATTTATTTTTTAAGTTTCTCATTTACAAAACTTAATTTACAGATAGATAGCAAATGAACACAATAAAATTCATAAGTATTACAAAATAAACCAAACTTTTATTAATCATCGAAACCATCGAGTTAATCATTATTGAATGTATTAACATTAACATGGATTGGATTAACATTTGGATTTTTTTCTATTTCTTACAATTTGATCCCCATTAAACATGTCAGAAACCTTTAACATAAACAAATTGTATTTTCCATGTGACATATGTTTTGTGGCATATTTATATTAACTACATATTACAAAAATCTGAGTATTCCTTATATTTGAAAAACCACATTCACCCAGATAAAATTTAAAATTATTAATATATTAATTGTATTTATAATATAAAATAAAAGAAGAGGTAACTTGATTGCCAAACGAGACAACTATTTAATATATGGACGATGTGACCGATGTTAATACAAGAAAATAGACTTGGTATGTATTATGACGATGTTAACGATGTAAACATAAAAGTAAAGACTCGGTAAACAATATAAACACGATGTTGAAACAATATTGTTAACATTGCAATATTGACGAGACGAGTGTTGTAAACATGTAACAGTAGAGCATGATTTGTCTCCCAAAATTACCTACCGCACCAACCGGGGATCGAACCCGGAACCTTTGGTTCAGTAGTCCACCGCTCTACCAACTGAGCTAAAGGAGTACTCCCCTAGCGCAGCTAATGGAGGGTGGTTATAAACCTGTTACGGTTCTATAACTTCTATATTTATCGAGGGAAGCCCGTTACAAACACAATGATAAAATCTTGGTACACAATATAAACAGGATGTAGAAACGTTCTACTGTAAACAGGTGAACGATGGGAACACAAAAGTTAAAACGATATTGTTAACATCGCGATGTTGACTATGTAAACGATGTAAACACAAAGCTAAAGACTCGGTATACAATAATACGATATTGTTAACATTGCGATGTCTACGATGTAAACTCGGTATACAATATAGACACGATGTTGAGACGATATTGTTTAATTTGAAATATCGAAGATGTAAATGATGTAAACACAAGGTATAAACTCGGTATACAATATTAACACGATGTTGACACGATATTGTTAACATCACGATGTGGACGGGGTAAACGACGTAAACACAAAGGTATAAACTCGGTATACAATATAAACACGATGCTGACACGATATTTTCAACATTGCATCTACGATGCAAACGATGTAAACACAAAGGTATAGACACGATATAATATAAACACGATAATGCACGATACAGCAGACATCGTGATGTTGACAATATCGATAAAACATCGTGCACTGGACATACTTCAGGTTTGGCATTCCGTAAACCCTGGGTTAACCAACCATTTTCATTTGAAAATGCCTGTACCAAGTCAGGAGTATGGCTTTACAGTTGTTCTGGGTATTTACGTACCTCCCGGCTTTGCCAGTTTTTCAGACTTTGATTGTGACTTTCCACTTGGAGTTCAATGTGTTGAAACTTTATCTATGTAACAGCACGTCTGTTTTCCAAAGTTGTCTACCTTAATAAAGGCGTAAATTAGTTAGGTCAGTACACCCTGACATCTCTGTCCCTGTTTTCCCCTTTGATACAAGTTGCATGGATTTCTTAATTGTTCTTATTTCTCATGTTTGGTACAGCATAACAGAGACCAAATAAAAGACCAAGCCTTTCGTTCACCACAACTTTATGCATAAAAACATCAAAGGAAACAAAAGGCAATTTATATTACAATTATATATATACTTAAATGTACAGGTGTTTTCTCTATTAAACGCCTGACAAATGATTTACACATGAATATTACACAACACAGAAAAAGCCATTAGAATATAAAACCATCTATCAGCTAAATTGAATACAGATACCATTGCATATCTAAGATACCGGTCTCCGTACTAAGTTATTGTTAACTGAATTAATCCATTACAGCTACCGGCTGTGCTAATGTTTTGGGGTCTTCTGTGAAATATTTCTGATGCTTGTTTTATGCTGTTAGTACAAATGTAAGTTTGGTACAGACAAATATGAAATGTACCCATCTAAAATGTTTTGTACAACACATATATTATATTAACTAAATTATTCTAGTAAGCCGTAACCGCCTCGGTGGTCTCGTGGTAGCGTGGGGTCTTCTGTGAAATATTTCTGATGCTTGTTTTATGCTGTTAGTACAAATGTAAGTTTGGTACAGACAAATATGAAATGTACCCATCTAAAATGTTTTGTACAACACATCTAGTAAGCCGTAACCGCCTCGGTGGTCTCGTGGTAGCGTGCTCGCCCCGAGTGCGGAAGGTCGCGGGTTCGATCCCCGGTCGGATCAAACCAAAGACATTAAAATTGGTATTTGCTGCTTCTCTGCCAAGCACGCGGCATCTAGGAGTAAGAGCAAAACCTGGTCGGCTCGGAATCAGTATAATGTGTCCGAGTGAGGTAATATGTCTTTCTGCGGACAGTTACCTCGTGAGCTAGCACATTAAAAATCCGACTTAGCGTGCGGTCTAGTACAAAGCAGGGATCATATTCATTATCATATCAACATGTTCTCGTCCTGATATGCACCTGGTTGCTACTGGACGTTAAACAATAATTCATCAATCCGGTAAGCCGTCAGTATAGCTTTGGTGGGTTTATGGGTTTTACCATGTTATGAGATATTTCTGACGTTTGTTGGACATACTTCTATAATTTACAGTAAGTGCCGATGTAATGATATTGTTCACCAAATCTTCAGCACTAAACACTAATTATAACTATGTTTAACCATGCCGTATCCTTGACCCTGTACATTATGATTGTCGTTCGTTTCCAGATTACAGTGGTTGTTCTAATAATATGAAAAATTCGACCATTGGGCCACGTCGTGGTAACAGCTTCTTATACGCTGCTTTTTCCACAATGAGACATGAGATATTTAAATTGCCAAGTATATCAGTTAAGAAATATTCTAAAGAACCAACATGTAAGAGTTCCAATTCAAATTTAATGTACAAATTTGAAATTTTCCTGTTTTTCAAAATCGTCGTTTCGGAGTTATAGAAGTTAGTATACTGGTATAATTAAAATTTATCTTCGCTATCAAATTATTTGATACCGATTTGATGTACAAGATGTGCACATTTCGTCGATTGACGACTCATATATTGTGCTTAGGGCCTAAAATGTTGAAAAACCAAAACAATAATCCAAAACGTTGAAGAGCAAATTGAAAAAGACCGAAATTGTAAAACCAAAACCATCTAAAGATAAAGCTATGCAAGAGGGAGATACTTCTTAGGTTTAAGAAAATTTCACATTTTTGTAACTGTAAATTTAAAGTATCAATTTCCAGATTATATCGAAATACTAGCTACTGAGCTGGGATACTCTTGGGGACTTGGAGTCCACCAGCATTGAGGTCTAAAATGTTGAAAAACCCAAACAATAATTCAAAAAGTTGAAGACCGAATTCAAAAAGGCCAAAAAGACCAAAACCCCCCAAGGCCAGAACTATGTACGAGGATATACTCCTTAGTTTTTACAAAATTTCATATTTTTGTAACCGTAAATTTAATACGTCAATTTCGAGCAACTGAGCTCGGGATACCCTGGGAGACCCACCAGCAGAGATATCAACTCAATGGAGATACAATTGCAGATACATGTAGTTATAATTATCTTGGTGTTCTGTTTAACTATAATGGTAATTTCACGAATGCAAAGAAAAAAACTTTGTACAGCAAGCACAAAAAACACTTTATGCTGTCTATTACAAAATCAGGAATATTAATATTCCTGCCGATTTACAGTTAAAAATCTGATTCACTGATTGCACCAATTTTATTGTATGGCAGTGAAGTTCTTGGTTTTGAGAAAAATGACAACATTAGAAAAGTTCATCTTCAGTTCCTAAAGAGAATTTTAAAGGTCAGAATCACTACGCCAAATTTATTTGTTTATAGCTATATAGTGAATTGGGCCGATTTCCACTTAATGTGAATAGTATATGTAGAATGTTGTGTTTTTGGAGTAAATTAATTTCCTCTGACAAATTATCCTAAAAAGTGTACAATTTTATTTATAGTTAACGTTTCAAAATGACATGAGAGGCCTTAATTGGGTTGATTTCATTAAAAAAAAACCTTCGACGAAGCCGGTATCAGTTTTATTTTTTCAAATCAAATGTAAATTGGATAAAGTAAATTTAAGGCAGGTTTTTTGTGATCAGTTCGTCCAAAAGTGTAGAGCTGAGATTTTAAATTCTTCATAAGGCAATTTTTATTTTATATTTAAACAAGACTTTGCATTAGAACCATACCTTATTAGACTATATACAAATAGTAGATTATATTTATCAAAATTGAGATTATCTAATTTAAAATTTCCTATAGAGACTGGATGTTGGAGAAATATTGCTAAAGAAAATAGGGTTTGCACCAAATGTACTTTGAACTGTATTGGACATGTTGGAGATGAACATTATTATCCCCGCACTTCGAATTAAGTTAGGGAATATTTGTAATCGGTTCGTCTGCCCGTCTGTCGTACCATCCGTCTGTCCGTCCGTATGTCGTACCGTCTGTCTGTTCGTCCGTATGTCCGTCCGTTAGATAATCTTATCTCCAGAACTCCTGGTTCATGTTTAACTTCATGCATTTAATTTCTATACAGTATTGTCACAAACTGTATGTAGATGCGCAATAAGGTTTTTAGAATTTTGTCCAAAATTGGGGCCTACAGGGGTCGAATTTCGAAAATTGGAAATTTAAGCTTGTGACCTAAAATCCTCATTCATTTTTAACTTCATGCATTTAATTTCTATACAGTATTGTCACATATTTTATGTAGATGTGCAATAAGGTTTTAGAATTTTGATTTTCAAAAATTGGGGCCCACAGGAGTCGAATTTCCAAAACTGGAAATTTAAACTAAACTCCTTATTCATTTTTCATTTTATGCTTTTAATTTTTACACAGTATTGTTAAATACTGTTTGTAGATGCACAATAAGGTTTTAGAATTTTGATTTTGATAACTTGAAGCCCACAGGGGTTGTATTTCGGAAATATTGGTTTTCAGCATGTGCCTTAAACTCCTCTTTCATTTTTTCATTAGAGTTAGCAAATTTATTTGTATATGATATTGTTGTTTATTTTCCGTAGATTTGCGAAAAGGTTTTTAATTTCAAAATCTCTTAAGGGTATCAAATTTTGGGCCCGCAAATGGTGAAATGGATACTTTTGCCTTGTTTCAGTGGTTTCATTTGTTTATAATATTATTCTTTACTAAGTGTAGATATGCAATAAGGTTTCCAATTTTGACATTTGATTCAGGATTCCAATTTTCACACTGAAATTGTGAAATTGCTTATTTTTCACTGTTCTTGTGCAGTGCGGGAATGGACATCTTTTCCGATGGCACCAATTTCTAGTTTGTTCGCTTGTGAAACCCTGATATTATAAACTCAAGAAATAGATTTATACCAAACTATTATACAACTGATCACGGCATAGAAAAATGTCTGGATTGTTTTCTTTGTGCAATGTAAAAGTATTGAAAAACTTGTCAACGTTTATAAAACACATTAGTAAGATGTTTTCATGAGATTTGTTAGATTTACTTAATACTGCTTATGTATGTACTTGTCCTCTGTATCCGGCATGTTTTCCGATTTATAATATGTATGTATTGTATTTATGCTTATGTTGCTCACTTATGTTGGCCTAAGTTTTGAAAATAAATCTTCAAATCTTGAAATCAATTCTTTACAAACAATTTTGATACGTTACTTCCCGCTCTGAAGAGAAGACATGGAATGCATGACACTTGACTTACAAATAACATCTGAATTTGGTTTGGGAAGATTATTAAAATCCTTTGATATTTAATCAAAATTACTATTAAGTGTGATGACGGTATTCCTTTCCTGTAACTTCTATCATTATGATCAAGTTACGGTTTTTCTGTCAGTTATAAATCCGCCATTATGGTAATCCTTTTTTTTCTATTTAACAAATGTTTGAAGTTTATGTTTAATTATTTGAGTATATGAGTATAATTCCACCAAATGACAGCAATTTTAAAGTATTGAATGATACCCCTATACAGCTATAGACAATGGCACATTTGGAATTGTCACATTTTATAATGAATGTTTTGGGGATTTGTTTAGCACAACTATCTATATTCAATAATGCGTAAAATTGATAACCGGTTCAATACACCCAAGCCGAGGCATCTTCTAAAGATGTATAAATTCTGTCTTTTCTTAGTGGTTAAATTTTATCTGATTGGATTGAGTGCGAGACAGAGAGAGAGAGGCAAAACTTGATAAAGAAATATAGAAATATTTTATTTAGCCAATAAATGACCCTTTCCGGTATACAAGTGAATATACAGATAATGATTGATTAAAATAAACAAACAAAATGAACATATCGTCGTAAAAAGGGAGATAATCAGTTTGTATTTAGTTTAATTAATATTTGCAATTAGAGTGATCTCTCATTACATATGTGATTGAATTTCAAAATATAAGCATCAGGGATGATAAATATTTGGTCCCCAATAGAATTTATTATTATTGTTGTTAAGTTAATAATATATGAAAGATGCCTCCTGAAAATACCATGGAACCAAGTTATCAAGATATATAACAGCAGGGACTGGTTCCTGTCCAGATACTACACATATTAATACAAATACAAATGTACGTATTCTAAACATTCATATATAGAGATAACTCATGCATATATTACTAAGTGTTTAATTGTTTGTTTGCTGAATGCGTTCTGCTCCCAGATTAAAGCAATTAACTAGGTAATATCCAAGTTTATCTAATGAAATCTCATCTTCTGTTGTCATTAACCATGAAAATTTGGCTGGCTGTGTTATTTAAATATTTAAAATTCTTACAATTATTATCAACAATTTTATAAAAATCTTACCTAAGAGTGGAATATATAGGACATTCTGTAACAAAATGTATGTCATTTTCAATTTTTCCAGTATTACAGTAGTCACAAACACGTTATGATCTTTCTAAATGATTTTGGCTTATCTAGCACTCTCTTTTTTCAAATTATGTGCACTTATTTGTAATTTGTAAATAACCTGTCTAAAGTGAATTGTTTTCAAATAAGTCTCGTGTTCAAATTAATTTCTCGTAGGTTTGAAATAAGTGTCTTATTTCCCCGTTTCCAAGGATTTGCTTCTCTCATTTTGCTAATGTAATAAAAAGTTTGATTTGAGATGTTAAACTTTTAACAGATGTTTTTAAAATGGAGATAAATTTTGTTTACCAACTTATAACATGTATAACCCAACATATTTTGAATAAATATGGTGCTAGAATACCGGCTAAGTATGTTTATTATTTGAATGTAAGTTTTTGGCACATCTAAGGGCGTAATGTAGTGAATTAGATTTACAGTGGTAAAGTCGATGAAGAAATAAAATCATATTCAATATAATATTAAAATATATGTGATATCTACCCAGTTCTGAAAGAACTGCTATATTTAAACTTCTTTTATGTGCCCCAAGGATATATTTACAAAATTTTATATGGGATTTATCTGAGATATTATTCTCAAATATCTTTTCATAAGGTAATGGGTTATCCCTGGTGCATGTCACAGAATTGGTTTTAAAAGTTCCCCATTTTCTGAGCTGTATAGTATAATTGGCTTCACTGTATGATCATTTAGGTAAAATAAAGTGTTTCAACTAGGATTTGTTGTGGATAGGAGCTTACTTAATTTAAATGAAGCTTTAGCTGCTTTATTATATAGTTCTTCTTTCCCATAATTAAATAGTCCACTGGATTGCAATATAAGACCTAAATATTTATATATATAACATTTAAACATCAGCTGACACGTGTCTTTGCATGAAATACATCTACTTTCCCGGAAGAAGTTCGAAGATTTAAAAATATTATTCTGCTTTCATCTTTTTGTCTTTCCTTCTACAACGCCCCACAAATAATTTACAGATGAAAAATACAAAACACAGAGCAAGCAAGTAGAATAAAAGCAGGTCTATCATATAATAAGAATACCATGGCATATCTAATGAAAACGGTCTAAAATGTTTTGTACCGTACATGGTGACCAAATTTATCCAGTAAGCCGCCCGCTGTGCTGGTGTTTGGGGTCGACTATGAAAAATTTCTGATGCTTTTTTTATGTTGTCGGTATAATGTCCAGTGAGTGCCACTTTGATAATATTATCAACTAAATCTTCAACAGTGAAATCTGATGTGTCCATAACTAGTCCGTATCCCTTGTCATGCATAATGGCTGCGTTTGTTTCCTGATCAAGTACCATGGGAAATCCTATCATTGGTACGCCATGATATAGAGCTTCTAATACACTGCTTTTCCCACAATGCGTAATGAGTAATTTTGTTTTTGGATGGCCAATTATGTCATTTTGTGGTAACCAAGGACTGAGAAGTACATTTCCGGATTGTTTTTCTTCATTTCCATGTCTAATTATATAATTAAAATCATTTACTCTTTTAAAAGCAGAAAGCATTTTATTTAAAAGGTTTTCCGGTAACGATTTTATATTACTCCCAAATGAAACCAAAACAACGCCGGTTTTTGAGTGCTGTATGAAATTTTCTAGGCCAGATGGAAGAGGTTTAGCGGGACTCGCAGCTAGTCCACCACAAAAAACCATATTGGGTGGAATTGGCATAGGATAATCAAACAAGACATCGCCATCTATTATATGAAGTAAAGCACTATTCGTTAGTTCATGGTTTGTCAAATCAGGCTTTTCTGGTGCATATTTATGAACGATATTTCCAAATGAAGGCATCGATGGTTTACTAAGATGAACAAAAAACAGAAAAGAATTCACGATACGTTGACGAAATGTCATTCTGTCCGAAAAGCCTGACCAGAACGTTGGCATAAATGATGGATTAAATGGTACACGACTAGCAATTGGTTCAAAATGAGCACCAACAAAAATAAAAGGCAATGACAGTTTGTATGCCATGATTTCAAAACATAAAAAGGGTGCATAATCTACAATCGCATAATCAAACCTTTCATTTTCTAATGTTGTGTATAATTTGTCATCAGTCATGAAATCATGGCATAGTTGATAACATATCGGCAATATCTGCAACAAAAAAGTGGATTTACTTCCGTTCCATTTACTCTCAAATATTAACCGTATATCATTTAAAACAGAGGATTTGTCTAGACTGTCTGCTTGTATATGCGATATCTCAGTGCCATTGGTGTGTAGATCTTCATACATAGTCGTTGACAGAACAAAAACCACTGTATGATTGTATTTCTCTAACTCTTTAGCTATTGCCAAAACTGGAAAAATATGGCTTTTGGTTTGCGCAAGGAAAGCAGCAAATTTTGCGCAAAGTATTTGTTGTACCAGACAACTGGACACTATTAGTGTGACGCTGAGAAAACACATCCTTCAGAAGAAATAATTAAATATCTTTTATAATTCATTCCGAGCATATAAAGTTAACAAATCTGATCAATTAATTCTTCAAACATGAAATGAAAATACATTTATAAATTTCACCTTTAAGATAAAACCAGGTTATATATGTTTATGACATATATTAGGTTTTGCTTAAGTTTAAATGTTTATCAGGTTTGGATCAACTGAGGAACAATTCCTTTTATTCAAGCTTATCTAATAAATGTTTGCAAAATAGATTTTTAATTAAAAAGGACACCTTTTCATCAAATTTGCTATTTTTTTTTTATGAAGAACATTTTATGTATCTTCTCTTGCAAAATAAATAGAAGTCTAGGAAATTTGGCTTTTTTATGGACATGTAGTGTCATCACAGGTTTAATAAAAATTGTATACTTGTTGCAGTTTACATGAATTTATCATCTTGGTTATATCTATATATGCCTCCATCGCGAAGTAAAGGTAGAGCGAGGCATATTTAGAAATTTTCTCTACCGAACCGAAAACCAAATGGGATTTTTACAATTGTGACATTCATGTATTACCCCCTTTTAGTTATCTCATTTGGTTCTGGTGGACTTTTTTAATGTGCCACCATTTCCAACAACTGCATCCAAAGTACGCACGTAAGAAAGAGATTAAAAATTAGTTCATTTTGGATTTTGCAGCTATTTTTGTATGTTTGATTATACGGTTGTACACGCACACGACGGCCATTATAACATCTAATAATTACTGTTAAAAAGATTATAGTGAACAGATATGAACATTTTGGCATAGATATATCTCAGAAAATTTTGAAAACATATGGAAAGGAGGGTAAATTACGAACATATTTTTCCTTTAAAAATAATTTTAATTGGGAAGTATATTTAGATAAGATAAAGATCCCATGTTAAGAAAATGTTTCAGTAGATTTAGAATCAGTGCACATGATTTAGAAATAGAAAGAGGGTGTTATACAAAAAATTGAACAAATCAGATAGAATATGTAACTATTGTCATGATGGTAAAGTTGAAGACGAATTTTTTTATTAGAATGTACAGCCTACAAATATAAACACATTACTTTAGATGATGTAATGAGTAGAACTTCTAAAAATTTTAACAGTCTTTCTAAGGAGGAAAAATGTGTTTGGTTACTATCTTCGGAGGATGATTTTGTGATTGATAAAATAAGCCACCATATTTATAATAGTTTTGAAATTGGGTGGATGGATGAATTGTTGTTTAACGTCCAGTTGCAGCCAGGTTCATATCAGGACGAGAACATGTATGATAATGAATATGATCCCTGCTTTGTACTAGACCGACCACCTGAGCCGGATTTTTAATGTGCTAGCTCACGAGGTAACTGTCCGCAGGAGGACATATCACCCCACTCGGACACATTATACTGACCAGTAGTTCTTTGCTCTTACTCCTAGTTGCCGCGTGCTTGGCTGAGAAGCAGCAAATGCCAATTTTAATGCCTTTGGTTTGACCCGGTCGGGGATCGAACACGAGACCTTCTGAACTGGAGGCAAGCACGCTACCACGAGACCACCGAGGCGGTTTTGAAATTAATAGATACTTGTAATTTACACATTATAGTTTCCTTATAAGGCATTGTTTTATTTTCATTAATGATTTTATTATTAGTATATATGCCCTATACATTGCTATATGGGCCCATGATTTGGATAATAAAAATATTCCTATTCGTATGTGAATATTTTACACTACTGCCCAAGTGCGAATCAAAAAAAGGATTGATTCTCCTAACATAGTCATGTTAGTCTTTTCTTATGTAAATATTTGAGTATCTATAATCCCATATTTTCCATACTTCTATAATTTTCTTAAATACGCGTATTTGCTCGATTTAGACATTTAAAAAGTGTATAAGTTATAGCAGATGTGTAATAAGATTAATTAATTCAATACTAGTCTATATTACAAATTTTGGTGCTTGTAAGCATCTTAGTATTTTTACTTAGTATTGTATCATTCACATCAACAGCTTATACTTAACGCATGCTCCCTAAGTTATGTATAAGTTCTGTAAAAGAATCAAATGACATACCAGTACGTGACTTCTGTACATTGTAGATGGCTATATATATATACAGTTTTGTGATGTGTAAGCTTCAACGCCAAGGTGGGTGTTAGATAAAATTACTATGAAACAAAACCCTAATATAAGCAGACACCAAAAATAACAAAAATGGAACGAAATGGACTTGATAGATGAAACATGTTTTTGTAAGCCTGAAACCTTATAGGCGCCACAAATATGAAGACATGTATATCACGTCTGTGTATATTTATGCAAAATTATCTTTAAAAAAAGGCAAGGATTGCATGACTATTGTTAAATTGCTATCAAATAAATCTTCGTACGTAACATAATACCTAAAATCACTTTTTTATATGTACAGAGTAATATCTGTTTACATCTACATAAACTGCTCATGACTAAGCTGAAACTGATCACATTCGTTGTTTCCAATTTTAATGTAAGTTAATTTAAGGCATAGAAATAATATGTGTTTATCATGTATATGTCGAATCAAAATTTAATATACTAGTAATATCAAAGCTGCATAAGCATAAGGACCGATTCAAACTGGAAAAGGTTTCATCTTTAAAATACGAAAATTTCCCAGTCAATAACGTCAGATAGAAAACAATTTAACATCTAGATGTCATGTTTTACTAAACTAACATTGCACATCAGTCGAAGGGCGTCCTGCAAAGAAATAAAGATTCGATCGCCATTTAACCAAATGATAAAATGGTTTCAATTGCAAAGGAATAGGACTGTATAATCTAAAAAAAAAGCCACCCTTAATTCTATGTGCTTGCTTATTAGGTATTTGTACGAGAATAACTTCCCATGCGAAAGTGAAAATAACTCCTACAGCAACTCGACAAAGTTATAATAAACTTTTTCGAATTGAAATGAACCAAACACTTCCTTTAATGGAAAACTACTATAGAAGTACAAATGTATTATCATGATATTACAAATTATTCAAAAATAAATCTATTACTGACTATAAGTCTGTGTTTAAGGGCATTTTTGATTCGTTGTTTCACCAAACAATTTATTATCACTGACATTTTTTATAGCATTAAAATTTTGAGGAAAATGAAGGAAACGTTTGTGGTGTTATACATTTTTTTTTTATTTAGAACTAGTTACTGAAAAGTTCCGGCGGAACAAATTGGCTGTTACATATACATGAGTTCGTACTGTTATAATTGCTCAAATCTAAAATAAAATTAGTTGAAAATTTTGGTAATTTTCCGCGGGAATACAATCAAGGATGAGCTCAAGGATTTCTGAAAGAACTGCTATATTTGAGCTTCTTTTATGTACCCCAAGGATATATTTACAAAATTTTATATGGGATTTATCTGAGATATTATTCTCAAATATCTTTTCATAAGGAAATGGGTTATCCCTGGTGTATGCCACAGAATTGTTTTTAAAGGTTCCCCATATTTTTGAGCTGTATAGTATAATTGGCTTCACAGTATGATCATATAGGTGATGTAAAGTGTTTAAATTAGGATTCGTTGTTGATATGAGCTTACTTAATTTAAATGAAGCTTTAGCTGCTTTATTATATAGTTCTTCTTTCCCATAATTAAATTGTCCACTGGATTGCAATATAAGACCCAAATATTTATATGTATAATATTTAAAACATCAACGTTTCTGGAATCTTCACTGTAGAATGTTTCCCATATATTTGGTCTTGTTTGTCTTCCGACGAGATCAACACGTGCAAAAATATATTAGCGTGATAGATATATTAAATGTTCATGATGCCATGTAAAAGCTCACATTTACGACACGGGGAGATAAGGAAAGGTCACAATAATATCCTCACACTTTCTTCAAAAGGATTGTGAATGTTTAACATGTTTAAGTAATATTAATTAGGAATTTTAACTCCTTATTTTAAATATACTCTGTTTCTCCCTTTTTCGTCAAAATGAAGTGGAGCACGTGCTTCCGTGCCTATGCGTTTGCTATATATATACGTCTAAATATTAACCCAACACTGTTAAAATCAGATTTTAATACTGTCAAATTTCTGTCCGCCTATGGCGGGACTCGAACTCACACCGTTGAGACACTATGTCACCTATTCGCCTAGCACCATATATATATATATATCCGGATTTGTACGAAACCACCAATTATCTGATAAATAACATACAAAACAGAAACTGAGCAGGTTCCTAGTTTGGGACAGGCGCAAAAACACGGTAAAATTAACAGGTGTCAAGGATACTGATCGTCCCTTATTGATTCATTCATTGGCATTAATTGCTTAAACCGACATATGGCCAACAAATCCGCTATATATATATATATATATATATATATATATATATATATATATATATATATCCGGATTTGTACGAAACCACCAATTATCTGATAAATAACATACAAAACAGCAACTGAGCAGGTTCCTAGTTTGGGACAGGCGCAAAAACACGGTAAAATTAACAGGTGTCAAGGATACTGATCGTTCCTTATTGATTCATTCAGTGGCATTAATTGCTTAAACCGACATATGGCCAAAAAATCCGCTATATTATATATATATAATGAAGTGGAGCACGTATATATATTATATCCGGATTTGTACGAAACCACCAATTATCTGATAAATAACATACAAAACAGCAACTGAGCAGGTTCCTAGTTTGGGACAGGCGCAAAAACACGGTAAAATTAACAAGTGTCAAGGATACTGATCGTCCCTTATTGATTCATTCAATGGAATTAATTGCTTAAACCGACATATGGCCAACAAATCCGCTATATATATATATATATATATATATATATATATATATATATATATATATATATATATTTTATATCCGTATTTGTACGAAACCACCAATTATCTGATAAATAACATACAAAACAGCAACTGAGCAGGTTCCTAGTTTGGGACAGGCGCAAAAACACGGTAAAATTAACAGGTGTCAAGGATACTGATCGTCCCTTATTGATTCATTCAATGGCATTAATTGCTTAAACCGACACATGGCCAACACATGGCCAACAATATATACTAATTAATCGCTTTTATATTTTCAAAACCTCAATAATAAATATAAGAAACCATCCTATATATTAATTTTAGTAAGTGGTATTTCTTACAAGGTATCTACTTACTTTTTGTTAAGAACAGAATCTGTGAAATTTAATAAAAATACTAAGGGTTCATTCCTTGTATTGCACATGGTAGATCTCCTTAGCTGAAATTTGGCTTCCTATTTCGGTATTTTTGGTTGAGTACTTCTTGTTTAATATAAGTTTGGTTTTTGGTCTTCCAAATGTTTCGGTTTTAATGCTGCTGATGAGAGGTAACTCCTTGAAATGCGTCGTATACAGCATAGTATAAATTTACTATATCTAATATTAGTATCTTTGGATTGTTATTTTAATTCTCAGCATTTACCTGGTTGAATTTGAACGAGTTGCACTGACGTTATTTTACTTCTTTAAATATATACAGTCTGGTTTGTAATACTTTATACGTAGGCGTAGGCATATGTATCATACTTGTTTGGGTCATGTGTTGGTCATACAAAATTATTTCAAGCGAAATTTCGGTTTAAATACTACAGTGGAAGCAACTATGTCGAATGCACTGCTGGAGTATTCGAAATTCCATTGCTGGACTTTAAATCTACAGCGGTGGACTTTAAATCTACAGCGGTGGACTTTGAATCTCCAGCGCTGGACTTTACATCTAGGGCTGGGCTTTAAATCTACAGCACTGGATTTTGAACATCTAGCGCTGGACTTGAAATCTACAGCACTGGACTTTACATCTACAGCGCTGGCCTTTAAATCTACAGCGCTAGACTTTAAATCTACAGCGCTGAATTTTGAATCTCTATCGCTGGACTTTACATCTACAGTGCTGGACTTTAAATCCACAACGCTGGACATTGAAATTCCATTGCTGGACTTTAAATCTACAGCGCTGGACTTACTTGTTTGGGTCATGTGTTGGTCATACAAAATTATTTCAAGCGAAATTTCGGTTTAAATACTACAGTGGAAGCAACTATGTCGAATGCACTGCTGGAGTATTCGAAATTCCATTGCTGGACTTTAAATCTACAGCGGTGGACTTTAAATCTACAGCGGTGGACTTTGAATCTCCAGCGCTGGACTTTACATCTCCAGCTTTGGGCTTTAAATCTACAGCACTGGATTTTGAACATCCAGCGCTGGACTTTAAATCTACAGCACTGGACTTTATATCTACAACGCTGGCTTTTAAATCTACAGCGCTAGACTAAATCTACAGCACTGGACTTTGAATCTCCAACGCTGGACTTTAAATCTACAGCGCAGCACTTTGAATCTCCAGTGCTGGACTTTAAATCTATAGCGCTGGACTTTTAATCTACAGCGCTGGACTTTGAATCTCCAGCCCTGGACTTTCAATCTACAGCGCTGGACTTTAAATCTACAGCATTGGATTTTGAATCTCCAGCGATGGAATTTAAATCTATAGCGCTGGACTTTAAATCTCCAGTGCTGGACTTTAAATCTACAGCGGTGGACTTTGAATCTCTAACGCTGGACTTTAAATCTACAGCGGTTGACTTTGAATCTTCAGCGCTGGACTTTACATCTACAGCGCTGGACTTTAAATCTCCAGCGATGGACTTTGAATCTCCAGTGTTGGACTTTAAATCTACAGCGCTGGACTATGAATCTCCAGTGCTGACCTTTATATCTATTTTGCAATCTATTCATTTTGCTTATATATAGTATTGTCCTACACTATATGTAGTTGCACAATAAGGATTTATAATATTGATTTTTAAACTGCACCCCCTAAGTAGTTTGGCCACTTACCTAAAGTCAAAAATATAAAACGTATTCCCATCCAAAAATAGTATGCAATCATTCTATAAAGATATTAAATCAATAAACCTATTGAAAAATGAAAAAACCCAAGTTCACATGCTTAAACTTACAATTTTTGAAATTTGACCTGAGTGGGGCGACAGTTTAAAAATTCATATTCTAAATCCTTATTGTGCAACTACATAGTGTAGGACAATACTATTTATAAGCAAAATGCATTACCTGCAAAATGAAAGAGAATGTTAGGTCACAATTAAGCTTAAATTGAAAATTTCAAATTTCGACCCCCGTGGACCTCAATTTTAGAAAATTCTAAAACATTATTGCACATCTGCATATAGTGTAGGGCAATACTATATAAGCAAAATGCATAAATTGCAAAATGAAAGAGAAGTTTACGTCACAAGCTTTTAAAAATGATTTTTTTTCAAAATTCGACCCATGTGGGTCCCAATCTTATTGCGCATCTGCACATGTGTATGACAATACCGTAAAGAAATAATATGCATAAATTAAAAAATGAAGGAGGAGTTTAGGTCACAAGCTTAAATTGACAGTTTTTTTCTAAATTCGACCCCCTGTGGGTCCCAATTTTCTAAAACCTTATTGCGCATCTACAGGTAGCATGCAACCATTCCATATCTATAATACTAAATTTACGAATTAGCCGAATAGGCGGCAAAACGCGTGGTTCAAAATAAACTATGTATGGTTCAGATTATAAAGGTTATTATCGGATTTGACAATCTGCATTTATAAATTTCAACTGCAGTTTTGTTTATGTGCAAATGGAATTTGTATGCACTTTTGCTATATGAATTCTCCCAACATATCCCTTAGAACAATGTAGAAGGTTCTCGAATGCATCATTTTAACACATTGATTTAAATAAACAAGTATGCACATATTTTAAATGTTTTTCTGTTTTACGGAAGAAGAATAAAACTAATTAAAAACATTCTCCTTCGAATGGGATGTTTCCGCTTCATGTATTCAGGATTGTTTTTCTACAATAACGCAATTTCTCCTAACTGTAAAGGCTATGAACTTTCAAGATTATATGAAGAAGTAAGGTAAAGTTCAGAGGAATTCCTAACTTTGTTGTTTTTTTTTTTTTTTTTTTTTTTTTTTTTTTGGATTGCTCGGATGTTTACATTGCACAAAGTGATTAAACCAACAATTATCTATTTTTACATTATTTGTCATGTGACCTGTCTAATATATCTCTACCATACAATTCCCTGTAAGCCCTAGATAAAACTATTTTTAACAAATGGTCATCTTTATCATTAATGACGAAATTTATCTCGGACATCTTTGATAAATATAAACGTGGACAGCACACGCATCCACACACTAAAAATGCTTTTATCGTCTGATTATTGGATATATTTGTGAAATTAAGCATCGCATGCCCTGCCCATGATGACAATGGAACAATTGGAACAATTATTTTCCAAACATATGCTCTACCTAACTCATGGCATCTTTTGAAAAATTCATCCGTCACTAAGGAAATGGTTACATCTACAATTTCATTTTCATATTTAATCTGAAGGAAAAATGTAATGCATTATGAAATGTGTATTTAATGAAAGCTTTTCATCAAGTTCCAGTTCAGAATTAATTGTAACAATAGAAATATCGACAATTTATGTGGTTGTGTTTTCGTCATAGATTTTGACTTTGATGGAACCTTAAGGTCCATTTTGGTAATTCTACGTGGCATACAGTCTACTTCATCAGTGGATACATCTTCGGTAGTAACGAACAGCCATATGACAATTGGGTCACGTTGACCCACATTTCACGCTTCATTGACTTTGGTTAAAGTTTGCATTAACATCCATTTCTGGAATACTACAGCATATATAGACATGAAACTATCAGTTGATACCACCTACTTGACAGGAAAGTTTATGGAAAGCCTTCTACAACATCTATATTGAGTCACTGTTCCATGAATGACATGGCCGCAACAACTTTTTATAGTCAACATGGCCACCACAAAAAAAAAATGCTTATTTTCCCGCGCTCGCGCGGGTTCAATGTCTTGTATAAATTAAATTTTTAAGCCCAAACGTGAAGGAGGAGTTGATATATGTCACAATTAAAAAGTGTGACGGACGGACGGACGCAGACAATCGCTATATCCCCAAACTTTCTTCGAAATGGTGCAGGGATAATCACAGGGACCCAACTTCTGGATATCTATTATATTTTATTTATTTATTTTTGTCCTATTTCATGAGTACTTTTAATAAATATTTACCAAAACAAAATGTTTTAGCATAAGGGTGTGGATAGTATTAAGCTCATTGATAATAAACGCAGAATATTTATTGTTATGGGAAAGATTTATTAAAAGTACTCATGAAGTAAGACCAAAAAAATAATAATAAATAAATATCCAGAAGTCGGGCCCATGTGGGGATAATTAGAACACGCACGATATATGTACATGTAAAACATGCAAGAAATGAGCTTAATATATATTTATAGTGACATATCCCTAAATTAAACAGAAATAGTATATAACAGACAACAGTCCTATGGAATTTAAATTGAAAATATCTATAAAAAAAATACTAAGTTTAACTTATCAATACCTTTAACGGGAACGACTAAACAGTATACATATAGGGTCTGGTAGAGTCTAATCGCAAAATGTCGGAATATATTAATGTTTGATTTCCAAGTTGACATGTACACAATTAGTTGGGTAATAAATCTTCCACCCTGAAATAGTACCACATTAAATATTTATAGGTACAAATTCGACTATGTAGTAGTGCCGAATTGACAATGTGCCGATTTGACCAGTACTCCATGAACAGATAACTCTAAATTGGCGGGAGTAACAAATTTTGAAAATGGTAGAAGGACCTGGTTGCAAAGTTAAAGGAGAGAAAATAAAGGGAAAGTTGAAAGGGAAAATAGTTAGAAGAGTTTCTGGAAATGCTGTGAATAAGGTTTTTTGGTGTTAACAATCATTTTAATGAGCTTTGCGATTGGAAAGAGCCGTACTATGGAGGTGGGTACCTCGAATGAATCCTAGACACTTCGGTACCTGGACATTTCGGTACTAAGGTAATTCGGTACTGACTATGGACATTTCAGTACTGAGGTTAGACATTTCGGTACTGAGACATTACTGAGTATATTGTGTTATATATTTGTAGGGTATTACACTTAAGCATGGAATTTTAATAACGAGATTCTTTATAAGGCTAAACGGCATAATAAGAACAAAGAAAATATTAATATTTATAAACATCAATATTTCAATGTAGTTTCATTTATACAATTTTATAAGAAAAGTCAGAGCTTCCATGATTTCTCAAATTCGAAGTTTGACTTCTGTATCGGCCGATCTCAGTTGGTATTTAAAATGTTATTTAAATGATTAAAAGAAAACGGTCCCAGTTAAAATACTTGTGAAAACAAAAAACAATAATATTTTTATTAACAACCTTTTCAATTACTGATGATTGCTTAAATAATGATAATTGCAAAATCAACAATTTTTTATTGAAATTGACATCAGACAAATATCTCATTTTACAGTTATAACATCATTATTAGTTCTTTATTGATGCATACATAAATTATACAATTATATCTCACGATTTATAACAAATTGTTAAAAGTACATAATCAAAACTCAGATCAGTTGTGATTTTACAACAGTTCATATATATGTTTATTGATAAATAACACAAAAACACATTCTTTATTGGGAAAAAATGTATACAAACAATAAACAATTGTCAACAATAATTTTTTTTCTAGTACCGAAATGTCTCAGAACCGAAATGTCCCAGTACCGAATTGTCTTTTTCAGCAGGTACCGAAATGTCCAGGTACCGAAGTGTCTTGATACCCCTCGAATCACCGAAAACCTCAGGCTCAGGTAAACACCGAAAACCTGATATAATATTACCTAAACCTCATCAAATGTTGCGAAAACCACATCCATTTGATAGGTATGACAATTTTACATCTAGAAAACATAATTTTATTGATATTGTATAAGAATTAAGACTTTTATGAATGATTTTCTCAGACATAGTGCATTTCATATTACCTGTAAATTATTCAATATGGCAGACGGACAGATCGATTAAATGCCCTAAGGTAAAGTACAATACACTATGTGTATACCTTGAATAAATTAAGTTTATTACCGATTTCGTTCATGTTGGACAACCATTATTTACAATTATCATTACACTAATAATGTAAATAATGGAAGAGCCCTCACGCCAAGGACGTATAACTAACATACGTCCTTGCTCACGCCACGTCAAGGCCATGAACGATGTGAGGGTAGAATCTCCCTATCCCAGACCTTTATTTGGGCTGTTAAGTTTTTCTTTAAAGTATATACATATACATTTATTTTGATAATAGTATGATTGTAAAATTTATTTTTATATTTTAAAAATATAAGTTAAAACTATTGAGATATCCTGCACAAGGCACGAGCATATCTGTAATAGTCCGCAAAAAAATTATTTATTTTTATATTTTAAAAATATAAGTTAAAACTATTGAGATATCTTGCACAAGGCACAGGTATATCTGTAATAGTCCGCGAAAAAGTTATTTATTTTCAATACAAAAAAGATAGTTAAGACTAGTAATATATCCTGCACAAGGCACGAGCGTATATGTAATAGTCTGCAAAAAAGTTATTTATTTTTATATTTTAAAATGATAAGTTAAAACTACTGAGATATCCTGCACAAGGCATGGGCATATCTGTAATACATGTAGTCCGCGGAAAAGTTATTTATTTTAAAAAAAAATTTCGTCTAAGAAAAACAAAATATTTATCCAATAAAAATTTAGTAAATTTAAATTAACATGATTAAAGAAAACATAAATCTCATATCCATTTTTATAAAAACGCAATTTTTGAGAAATTTTCTTCAAATTATAATAAGTAACCATCTTTCATCTTTTTCTAAACAATTATGCTAATTGGGCTATAACCACAGATATTACAATACGACTTTCTTTGTTTTTCTTTAATGTTTAATTGGCAATTAAAGTTGATTAAAACCATAGAGTACAAATATGGGTTTATAATATACACAATAATTAATTTTAATTTACCTTCAGGCATTAATCGAGGGTGCGTCTAAACACTGCTAGGGAGTCCTTAGTGCACTAAGGACTTATAATATGCCACTAAGGACAAGATGGGGTGCTGTTACATGTAATTTCTTTTCATATTATGGTAGATATTGATATTTAATGCATAAATTTCAAATTTTATAGAAAAATAATCATAAATAAATGAGTTATTGAACATTGTTTAGACACGTGCCTGTTTTTCTTTGATATGCCAAAAATCAATGAACCGTTAGACACGTGTCAAATTACTTAACTGATTACACGGGAATCCTGCTATCTGTTGTGTTTAATTGACAAGATTGGTTATGTTCTAAGTTCACTACATTCAAACGAACATAAAGAATTTATTTGCTTAACTCGCTGTTATTTGTATTGAAAATAACTGAAATATTGCATTGTACTTCATTAAATTTGCAAATTTTGCAAATTAGACTATATAATAAGTAAAGAAAATCATTAGATTTTTCGTTAGATTTTCTCAGGCACGGTGACCATTTCTTTTTTAATTTATTAATACAATCACAAATACTGTCACTGAATAAAGTTCATTTAAATGGCAGTCCATTATGAATTCACATCTGATACTGCTACAATCAATCTATAAGAAAAATATGAATATTTACAAAGATGTCATGGTAATATCTTACAATATTCAAAAATAGAAAAAAATAATAAATCGGAAACGAGTCGAGTGGTCACCGCCCCAACTTTGATAACTAAAATCTTGTGCACATTCTCTTATATACCTCATTAGTATTCATAACCGGTTTACTAACTATTTTTACACAATAGATAGACCTTGTAAACAAATTACTACTGGTACCCGCAAATAAATATATTTATGTTCTAAGTTCACTATGTTCAAACGAACATAAAGAATTTATTTGCTTAACTCGTTGTTATTTGCATTGAAAATACCCGGTAACTGAAATATTGCATTGTACTTCATTAAATTTGCAAATTTTGCAAATTAGATTATATAATAAGTAAAGACAATCGTTAGATTTTCTCAGGCACGGTGACCATTTCGAGGCACAAAGAAGCCAAGTGGCTAAAGTCCTAAGTTTTTGGAAACTGATAAACGTATACTGTGGATTCATTAATATTCGTTGTATACCAATTTTCGTGGTTTTCGTGGGTCCCAGTAAACCACGAATTTAAATATCCAACGAAAAATAATATTTTTACTCTTGTTTAAATGCACTAAAGTTTGAAACCACGGAGTTTTGAACAATTACGTTTTTACAGCATGTACTTGAATTCTGACATATGATGAGTCAGCTATATCCACAGAGGATATAGTGTTTCATGTAATTTTGTCTTTGGTAACATATAAACACTCAAACAATTTTCTTTAAAAAAGATTTTGACTGTGTAAATTGTCGCGGAATTCACTTCCGGTTTTTTTTTATTCAAACATTCAAAACAAATCTTAATCCTAAGTAGGTCTAAACAATACAGACTTTCTCCTACATTACAGTAAAAACATCTTGTCAAAAGATAATAAAGCAGAAATTATTGATCGTAATCGGATTAAAAATATGTATGTATATGCCCCCGAGGTATTTGGTGACAAGTAATTGCAATTTTGTCAATATATATTTCACACCTGTTTAACCTAATGAGTAAATAATTACAGATTTTGTTAATCTTGTTAAATTCATGACAAGCTTTAATTGTTCCGTTACTAATTTAAATAATCTGTTTGTTAGACTTTTGTTTAATGGGCGCTTTAAATCAGTACTTTACTGTACAATATCAAGTCTGATCGGCACGTTTTGTCGCAGTATTTTCATGATATCTGATGTGCCAAGCAGCGAATTTAAGTATTTCAACAACTTTTTATATTTTTTTCTAAGCCAGCAATCCACGAATTTAGGTATCCCACGAAATGCCTTTTTTCCTCTATCCACGAAAATAAATGAATCCACAGTATTCAAACTGTCAGCGACATAGCCTTCTTTTGCTGAATCAGACTTCCAGTGCCCGTGTGACTTGAATAATCTGTCCGATATACCTTGATTTGCTGCTGCAGCAGCACCGCCTGATCTAAAACTATGTAGGCCGAAATTGGCAATACTTAAACCTACGCCTTCTAAAGCTTCTTTGACTACCTCTCTTGCTCTAGTATAAGATAAGTTAATTTATCATTTTTTGCTCTTAAAACAAATGATTTTTTATTTTTTGAAAAGGACAAAGACCTGAATATAAATATATTAGAATTATTATTTCTTTTTGCAACCAAAATATACGATTCTAAAAGTTTTACAGGACAATATGGTGTATTAAGTCTAGCAATTACTACATTTTTGCCTTGTCTATAGCAATCAGTTTTACTTCTATGAATAAAAATATCTACATGAGAATGATAAAAAGTAATGTCTCTAGCCTTAATGTTAACCAATTCATTAAATCTTAAAAACCCAGTATACATTAAAGCACACATTGTCAGAAGTCTCAAGTCCTTCAATGAGCTAGTGTTATGTATGTTGAATATTTTTTTCATGACGGAAGAGTCAACTGGGTCTTTTTTCTTTATGGGCCGAGCTAGAATCCTTTTTGCAGCGTCTACAATATTTAAGATAATATCGGACTGACAAGGATCAGATGTTCCTGCTGCAGGATGAGCCCATTTGATGCTATAAAAAGCGGTTTCCATTGCGCTATGATGATTAGAAATTTCTACTAAATGTTGTAAATACAGACCCACGTATAGTTCGTTACAAGGGAGAACAGAGTCTATCTCAGAATATTTTTCTGTCCACTTTATAAATCGTTTGAAGCCACCAATATATTTGGAGACAGTAGTCTTGGCTCTTGAATCTAGCACTGTTGAGTTCATGTGTTTGAAAAGCTGTTTTAGTTCTGGATGCTTAATTGTATTAAACTGCGACCAAAATCCAGATGAAAAAATATTCTACAAATATATATATATGTGTTTTGACGTAGTGTAAAAATTGTATACCATAAGTGTTTTTTAAATATTAATAAAAAAAAAATATAATAATAAGAAGAATAAACATTCTTACCTTAAATAATCCATTTCAAAAACAAGGTCCAGTGACCAAGAAATTCAAGTAAAGTCCAGTGACCCAACAATACAATGCAAATATACAAGTTTCCAGTGAAACAGCATACAGGCACAGTCCCCGACCGTTGTGGTGTCCAACGACGCAAACATGCCAAAATTATCTATAAAATAAAGTAGTTAATATCAAAAACAAGTAGCATCAAGTTTTACAGCTAAAACTTTGCCTTTGAAATCACCTCTTGCAAAAAGAGAATTGGCATTGTTGCCTGGTCTGAAAATTCTATCATGTTCTTTAAACTCAAGTACACCAACCACATACTCGTACACTCTTTCTTTAAGTCTACTTTGAAAGTACATGTTGAAGTTTGGATAACAGGCAGAGATGTTTGTTGCCTTTTCATTAAACTCATCTTGATCTTGGGCTGTGATAAGTATGGTAGAACTGAACTTCGTTGCGTTCTTTGTCGTTGGAACCAATTTTTAAACAAAAGCAAAATTATTTGTCCTTTTAATCATTGTAAATAAGAACAACACATTTAATTATAAAATATTAAGCATTAATCTTTTCGATACAATTGTTAATTACTTAAAATAAAAAGGTTATGATTGTTTAATCAGTTGTTATGTTATATGGCACTTGTCAATCGGTTCACTGATTTTCGGCATATCAAAGAAAAACTGGCACGTGCCTAAACAATGCTTAATTACTCGTTTATTTGTGATTAATTTTCTATAAAATTTTAAATTTATGCATTAAACATCAATCTCTAACTTAAAATGTAAAAATAATACATGTAACAGCACCCATTCTAGTCCTTAGTGGCATAGTATACGTCCTTAGTGCACTAAGGACTCCTTAGCAGTGTTTAGACGTACCGATTAATTGATACGTTAATCAGCCATTTTGATTTAATATAGAATGCACAATGTCTAAGAAAATCATTCATAAAAGTCTTATTTCTTAAACAATATTAATAAAATTATAATGATTACATTTTCTAGATGTAAAATTGTCATACCGATCAAATGGATGTAGTTTTCGCAACATTTGATGAGTTTTTCGGTGTTTTGGGAGGTTTTCGATCAGCCATTTTGATTTAATATAGAATGCACTATGTCTAAGAAAATCATTCATAAAAGTCACATTTCTTATACAATATTAATAAAATTATGTTTTCTTGATGTAAAACTGGCATACCGATCGAATGGATGTGGTTCTCGCAACATTTGATGAGCTGAAGGTAATATTATATCAGGTTTTCGGTGTTTACCTGAGGTTTTTGGTGTTTCCGGGAGGTTTTTGGTGATTCGATGTACCGGTACTATGGTGAGGGGTAACTTGGCACAAGTTTAATTAGGCGCATTCAAATCATGTTCATGTTTTAAATGCGCCGAATATGACGATGCACAGAATTATCCGTAATGACTGTATATTTTTATACAGTGTACAGCCATAATTTACATCTTAACTCGTTACTCTGACAACAAATACTTGTACATATATTCTTTTGACACTCGAAACATTATCAAGTAGTTCCCACACAACCTGGAAAAACCCAGTAATTTAATTTCACACATTACAATCAGGGAGATGTCCTTGAAAGTTTAAAAAAATGCAAAAGAAAAAGGTACTATGTTGTCAGGTAATTCAGCGCAGCATTTAATTAGGCGCATTCAAATCATTTTCATGTTAATGCGCCGAATAGGACGATGCTCAGAATTACCTGAAATGGCTGTACATGTATAAACCCTAGAAAATTGTTGACCATAGTCATTTAGAAAAAAATAGATTACTCCCCTTAGACCATTGGTTTTTCATCCATAAACAGCTTCAGACGGTCAAGTTCGGCAGTGAGTTTATATTATAGTGTTGGTAAATAGGATGCATATTGCCTTGTGACGAATGATGGACAAAACTAGCCATTACTTCATAATCAGCATATATTAATGAGCTAAGGACAGTTTTTGAGGGAAGTAACAAATGTTCTTTATGTCCTCCCAAAGGAGAGCTGTCGTTAACATATATGTAAATGTGATGCCACCTAATGTTGTAACACCATAATGCATCTCTCATGTCTTTTAATCAAAACTAGAGACTTCCTTAAACCTGTATCGCTAAACTGGAGTGACCAAAAACAAATCAGCTCGTCATTGTAAAGTATAATACAAATTTTACTGGGATGCCAAAAACAATTTAGTATTTACAGGAACTTAAGCCAGCGCACATTGTGGAGTGTATACATAGACAGTAGAGCGTCATCATATGACCTGATTACGTCTAACTTGTGACTTTAATATTCTATGGATTTCAGCAATTGCCCACAGTACTGTCAACTCATGTATAACTGTATTGAGGTTGGATATTACAACAGGGGCTAGACATTATTTTCTTAACGAAAAAGGAGAAGGAAGGGGACAGTCACTTCTCTTTCACCCCAACTTTCCAACTCAACATGCTCAATCCATGTAATTGATGATTTAGTGTTTTTTGTTATGATTGCATAATTAGCCACTTGAGTTGTTTTCTGATCACTGCTTAAAATAAAGAAACAGACTTTTCATTTCCCAAGCAGTGTTGACAATCATTCTAAAGCTTAAATTCTGATTTCCAAATAACTTTTCAAAAGCAATATTTGAAATTATATAAGCTTTCTTCCACAGGAAATGTGAAATATTTTTGATCAATGAAAATGATGTTCAATCTTTTTAAACCAGAAGTTACCCTTCACACATCTTGGGACATATCAATTTGAAACATTGTCAATACTACATGTACATCCCTTCCCATTCAATGAATCTAACTTATAATTAGCTACCTTATGAAAACATATATTGATAATTAAATTTCTACTGAGTCCCTATTGAGCAGTGCATGCCCATATGATTTTTTTAAGATAAGTGGATACAGTAGTTTCCCTAGCCATATATATTGATAAGGTTCTGCACTACAATCATGTATGCTTTCATCAATGGGTGCCATGCTGCCCTTTGGATACTCTTTTGAATTTGCTATGAAATTCAATAGATTAAACCCTTTCTGGATGTCTCGTCCTTTTTGTCCCCTACAAACGCAAGGGTTTCGGGGGATATAGTAATAGTTTCCGTCATTACCTGTGTCCCAATGACTTTGTGAACGCAAATGCTCTGAAACCGTTTGAGGAAAATTTTGAAGGATTGTTTGCCATCATATGTAGTTGACCATATCATATCGCCATTTTGATTTTACAATTTTTATTGGAGTTGTGGGACTTGGACCATGTTTTGGGGGTATTGCAACATTGACCATTTTGGTACCTTAAACAACTATTTTCATTTTAAAATACACTTTAAAATGTTATCTCTGTCCCTGTGATTTTGTGATAAAAATAAATTTTACATCAATAAATCGAAAGTTTTCTTAGAGTATGTAATTGTCCTATTTATTCACACTACAATCGTTATAAAATTCAGGTTATGTTAATAAGGAATGAATTACCAAAAAAGAATTCATAAAATCAATATAGGTCAACATGAAAGGATTATCAATTTGTGATTCCAAACAAATTGTAATAAAAAAACAATAAGAATTTATGAGAATATCATCATAAATCAAAATCATTTGATTACGATAACAAGTAAAAACGAGCGACCAGTGAACGCATTGAAAGGAATAATGAAGTCATTTAAAGTTTATCTCCCTTGTCCAAAACTCGAGAATTTCCAGCTCCTTTTTAGTTGAACTTCGGCCATCTCGAACCCAATCCCATGGTCCCTTGCACTTCAAGATAATGAGATTCAACTGTACTTCCTTAGTTGCCTTCGCCTTGAAAAATTACCATTGCTACCCAAACTTCCAAGGAAAACATTAACCATAAATGATTGAGTTGCAATATATAATGATAGAAATATAGGATTAAACCTATGTAAAATTAACATTCATTAAATTTAATATATTGTTCGACTCTGATCTTAATTGACCAGGATTGCCAAGTTTCCTACCGAAGGTCGGTGGTTCTATCTGGGTACTCCGGCTTCCTCCACCTATAAAAACTGGCCGCTGAAAACGCCATAAAACCCCAAATAAACAAACATTTCATTTATTTTTATTATAGGAATTAAAATCAACAAAAGGAATGAAAACTTCACAGTATCATCAGATGATAGGAAGAAGACTTGATGAAGTACAGACTTTAGGAAAAGAGCTTTTTATGTACTTTGGTGATATTTGTCTCAGGTTAGCAAAAGTAGGGAGATGGAAATGCTTATATAAGTCTGTCCATCTGATTTGTAAATGAAATTTATGTCAAAGGTTTGGGTAAGCATTAATACAAGTTTCGAAATCAGCATCCTCATAGTTATTCCCATTGGAACAGTAAAAATATGGATAATTGACCTTGTACATAAGCACTGACATACCTACATGCCTCTACATACACATTCTAATTAAATTGATATCAAAGGTTTCAATCAGCACTCTCTTGGATGAGTTTCACTTTGAAAATCAGTACCTGTACATGTAATTCAAATATAGAATTGTCATTTTTTTCTTGTCTATTTCCCAAAAGCAAACAAAATTATTACATTTTACTTGCATCGATTCTATGGTGCATTGTTATGAAGCTGGATACCATGATTCACTTAGGATAACAAATATCAGTCAAAATACTTTTTCTTCAGCATCAGTAATATTAGCAATTTTTTATGTTACCGGTATTTTCACAAATTAACATATGTCAGCTCATCTGTACATTATTATAGTGTTATTAACTGGCTGTTTCTGTATTGGCACTGGTATAGATTCAAGGTTTGCTGTATTGGCCTCGAGAGCCGTAGGGTCAAGGGCCAATACAGCTGACCGAGAATCTATACCAGTGCCAATACAGAAACAGCCAGTTCATAACATTATTGTTAAATAATGAAACTTTTTCAATACAGACTGTGCTGAATGCTGTATTACATACATCAAATGTGAATATAGGGCCAATATTTCCAATACGGACTGGCAATGAAACGACCGGAAGTGAAAAGGATGTATTAGCCCTAGGGCTCATACGGCCTTTTTCAGTATTGGACCGGGCCGAAAAGCAATATAGATCACGTGATTTATTTGACCAGGACGACGTCACCAGTATGAAACATACCGTTTTGGTAGTATTAGGGCTGTTTTAATCGTATTATTTAATAAATATTGTTACAGTGTGAAAAGTTTCAGTCTGCACCGTTAGCCACTAGTCCGATGCCCCAGACTAGTAAATATTGATTCGGACTAGTGAAAATTTTCAAAATTTTATATAGGCATATAGGGACAAATGTTAATATTTAGTTTTCAAACTAGTTGTATGAAAATAATTCGTCAAAGGCTGTAAACTTTTATTGTAATTGATGTTTCAACCTAAAATACACAATATGACAGAATTCAATTAACACACAAGTCACAAGTTTGATATGTTGACATCGCGATTGATAAAAGTTAATAAGACACAATAAGCATTTCAAACATCAGCGAAATAATAATGTTGCATATCACTTACGCATTGACGGCCTATTTCATATCAATCATATGCTATTAACTTGTTGGTTTTCCAGGATGAACAAAACAAGTTCAAAAACCATTCAAGGGTTAATCGAGAAAAGGGGAAAGGAACGAGTCTGTATACTATACTTTTCTTCTCATAATTATACCTCCATCATTTGGAGTACCACTTCTTTAACGTATACTGTACTTCATCACATCATCAATTCAGGATAAATCCGTCATAAATCAATACTAATATCGGAAAAAATTATCAGATTAAAATAATCGCCATACAATCCAAAATTAGCTATCAGTCAAAGTTATAATGTTTATCGATCCGATACATTCCCCGCCATAAAGTTTCTGTGAAGTTACATCTCATTTGTTACTAATTTGTTCTTCAACTGGAAGCAACACTACAAGTCTGTGTGCAGATGTTCGGATCAATAAGTCCTGAGTTCCGGTGTATTTAGTTCCAGGTCCAATGTTCTTGTATCGAACAGTTACATCCCTCGTCACACCATCTCTGCTTGACTTTGCTTCAACTATTTGTCCTAATTTCCAATTACCACGAAATGAATTATTGTCCTGTACAAGAACAAGGTCCAAAACTTGAAGGTTCCGCTTACTGACATGCCATTTTTGCCTAATAATTAGCGATGGAAAATAATCTCTGTGCCATTTTCTCCAAAATGTATTAACTACTTGTTGTACGAATTTCCAACGTTTTTTGAAATTTTCTGATTCATCCCAATGTCCTACGGGAACATTCGGAGATGCTCTTCCAAGAATAAGATCATTCGGACACAAGTAAGTTCCCTGGTTTGGATCAGACGTTGAAGTTCCTATAGGTCTCTCATTCAAAATGTTGGCTACTTCAAATAGCACAGTTTGTAGTTCAGAAAATGTCATGATTGACTGTCCAATGGCAAGACTCAAACTTTTCTTGACAGATTTAATCAATGCTTCACTGCATCCATTTTCCCAAGGAGCGTCAGCGGCTTTCGTGAATTCCCATTCCATGCCATTACCGTTCCCAAACATTTTGATTGTATCCCAATTCCAATCTCTTATCACTTCCTTAAGTTCCTTACTAGCTGATACTAGTTGTGATCCAAGATCTGACCTCATTTTCTTAGGATATCCTCTTACAGATGTGAATCGTCGTAGAACCATAATAAAACTACTAGTATCGTATCCATCGGCGAGATCCACATACACAGCTCTACTGCTCATGCAATTGAACAGTACGCCATATGCTTTTCCATGAGTGCGCCTCTTAACGGTATCCTTGATCCCAAAAGGTCCAAAGAGGTCAACTGAACAGTACGAAAATGCTGGTGACGGTTGAAGTTGTTCCAATGGTAATGGTCCCATTTGTTGTCCAATACATTTGTTATCTCGCCTTCGACATATAACGCACTTTTTTCTAATCATCGAAATGGATTTGCGCACCTTTGGTATCCAGAATTTGCTTCTCTCTTTAGCTAATGTTACATCTACTCCTGCGTGATCCCGATCATGTACTGATTTTAAATATAACCACACATAATGCCCTTTATTAGGTAACAGCATTAAATCAGTTCTGTTCCAAGTAGCTTTCAGCCAATCAACTAATCTTTTACCAACAACAACTATAACTGCCTCATTCTTTTCTGGAGATAGTCTTCAAAACGTCTTTGTCCAACCATCCGAAATGTCTCTCTGTAAATATCTAATCCATTCAAGTTCTGCTTCATTCAGACGTTCGGCAGTTATACCCATTGAAGCACCTTTGAATGATTTCGTAGTGACGATACGCATCAGTATGCATGTTACCCGCAAAAGTTTTGAATATGAGGAAATGTTTTCCAGTTTTACATCTTCGAAATCCAAACCAGACTTTGAATCAGTTATCTTCTTGATGTCAGATGACATTACAATACCTATCGTGTCAGGTAACTCGTCATTACCTAAATTACAATCTTGCCTTAAAGGCCACTGGTCTATTGGATTATTCAAAAATTCAGGTCCATTTCTCCATATTGAGTTCTTAACCAAATCGTTAGGAGATGTAATCCTTGTCGCGAGGTCCGCTGCATTGAATTCACTTGGCACCCACCACCAATCGGACGGTTCAGTCTTATTTTGAATTTCTGCTACCCTTGTAGCAACAAATGTGCCGAATCCATAACTTTCTCGTTGAATTTGTGCCCTAACAATCATCGAATCGACTATGTGTATAACACGACTAAATTTGTAATCCATCTCCTCGACTAACTTTTGTCTAATTCTAGCTGCCAATACAGCTCCGCATAGCTCCAGTCTAGGAACAGACATCTGTTTAGTTGGTGCTATACGGTTCTTTGCTATCACTAATCTTGATTCAAATCCTCCGTGTGCTGTTCTCCATCTGACATATGAAAATGATATGCACATGTTCCATAAGCTAATTTACTTCCATCCGAAAATATAACTAGCATGGGATCCCCAACAGCATTATCGGGTTTTAAACATCTATGAAATTTCAACTGTTCTATGTCAAATAGCTCTTTGAAAAAATCCGTCCATTCTAATCGTGATTCTGATGACATAGCATAGTCCCATCGAGAATTGACTCGGGTTTTGTCATTCGTATTGTTTTCTATGCAAAGCTTTCGCATCAGAACCTTCGCTGCTAACGTATACGGAGTAGCAAGTCCTAATGGATCATACACACTAGCAACTTGGCTGAGTACCATACGAGGAGTTAATGATGAAGGTACGCTACTTTCAATCTGTGATTTCGTTATATTTTCTCCTTTCCGAACATTCTTGTACTTAGGAGAAAAATTTATCTTCACCTTGAAATCAAACAAGTCTTGTTTTGGATCCCACCTCATTCCAAGAATTTTTTCGTGTGTAAATTCATCTAAATCTACCTCCACAGATTCACCACTGTCTTGGGATTGTAATGTACTACGGCATTTTTCATTTCCAGATATAATCCAATGTTTAATGAGGAAACCTCCACATGCCAGCATTTGTTCGGTCTGATGGGTTATCAAACGAGCACTATCTACACTTTCAACTGACTGTAAAATATCATCTACATAACTGTTTCTTATCACCATTTTTGATGCATCTGGGTAGATGTGTTGATACATTTTTGCTGTTTGATGTAATGCAAGCGTCGAAATCGCTCCACTTGGTCTGTCGCCAAAAGTAACTGTTAACAGTGCATAATGATCTGGATCTCTGTGTGTTTCTAAATTTCTCCACACAAATCGGTGTGTTTGCTGATCTAACGGTGAAAGTCTTATCGCATTGTACATTTTTGAAATGTCACCAGCCAAAGCTATGGATTCTTGTCTGAATCGAATTAAAACAGCTAACAAATCATTGATTACATTGGACCCTTTCGCCCAATAGTCATTAAGAGTGTGTCCCATATAAGATGATGAAGAGTTAAACACAATTCTTAATGGTGTCGACTTTGATTCGGGTTTTAACACCTCGTGGTGTGGTATGTAATGTACCGGACCACTATGTATCTCCATCTCCTCCTTCGTCAATTTTCTTGCTATGCCACGCTTCACCATATCCATAATCTGTTCATCGTAGGCATTTGCATATTCTAATGAATTTCGAAGTAGTCGTTTTTCAGTAGATCCAAGTCTTAATACCGCTGCATTCACGTTATTAGGAAGGTTGTTTGGATTTTTTATCCAGGGGTAATTTACTATCCATTGCTGCGATTCTTCATCATGTGTCATTCCTGATTTAATTATATTTAATTCCCTCTCCTCTCTTATACTGTGTTGTGATTGTCCTATAGCACATTTGCCACACTTACATGAGCCACATTTCAAGGTGGTTTGTTTCCCAGGCCCTTCTATATCAAAAAATGAATCTAATTTGTCCTTAATACTGTCTCTGTCCAATACATGAATATCATTTAACGGAATTATTTGCCCTGATGCCCAGTAAATACGGACTATGCCATGGTTTGACAATTTTGGCACTTCTAGTAGTGGATGGCTGCCACGAATGCAGTACCCAAACTGATTTCTCATCAACTGTAGGTTTCCAATTTGTTCTTCTTTGTTTGGCATTAAAATACAACAATCGGTGCCGATCAATATGTCTACTTGGCCAGTTGGCCTTTGAATATCATTCTTGTTGATACATTTGAACAGATGTTCGACTTTACTCATATCAACTCTCGCAACCTCGGCTGTAACTTCCTCCATACCATATGCCTTTATTGTCCACATTTTACCTCCAAGGTCAGTCAAAGGTAGTACATACTCTTTACTTTGTACATGTTCGGTTACATTTCCAACCTTCGTCACAGATAATGTTATATCTTGTCCAGATAATCCTAATCGTTTAGCAGTTTTGTGTGTAATCAGTGACATATTTGCTCCAGGGTCCCAAAGTGTTGTCAATGACCTGTCCTTACACTTAACTGAACTGATCATTAATAATACTCCATTCTTGCTCTTGTCATCGTTTATCACCAGTGTAGAGTTATGAAAGGATATGCCATCCATGTGTGCAGTGTGCAAATTTTTGTGATGAATTTTCCCACATGTTTGATGAAGCTCATTTTGTATGTCACAAGGTTTACGACTGTGGCAATGCCTTGACAAATGTCCTGTCTTTAGACAACTGAAACATCCACCATTTTTTCTAACTAAATCAACCTTCGTCTGACTATCTAATCTCGCAAATATAGAACAATCACCTATTTCATGATTATCTGATTTGTGATACCAACACTTAAACTTCCCTTCTGTATTTCTATTTGTACCGGTATATTTGTCTGTATTATATCGATTTGTCGGTTTGTTCGACATGGCTTGCGCTACCTGTGCAAGACCTTCCACAACCTGTTTCAATACTTGCTGGTTCTCTTGTAATTGTACGCGTAAAGGATCTACAGCTTCAGCATTATTATTCTCGTCATTTTCCGATTCATTTGCATCAAAAGTATTTATCTTTCCCTTTGCGGTTCCATAATCACGCAAATCAGACTCCATGTACTCTAAAGCACTTTTTTCCTCTAGCAAAAAATTCAAGAATTCTTTAAAACTCAGGGGAATACTTTTCGATTCTGTCTTCTGTTTTCGTAACGCCCATTCACGTTTTTGTATAGGTGGTAGTAGCTTTTCAATCTGACTCACCATAGTTGCTGTATTCATCTCTGCTTCAAGGTTCATACGTTTTAAATCAAGCCAACATTTCTCGACAGTTTCTACCATCGAAATAAACTTTATGTTGTCACCTTCTTGAACTTTCTTTTGTCTTTTCAATTCATTTAATATGTGATCGATCAATTTCTCTGCTCTGCCATATTTCATATCCAGACGCCGAAACATTTCCTCGAAATCATTGTCAACACCTTTCACGACAGTTAGGGCTTCACCACTTAAACATTGCTTCAGAGCATATGGATCTTTACCGTATGAAGATAGCATTTGTCTTTCATAATCAACTTTGAAACTTGGATAATCACGAATGCTGCCAGCAAAAATAGGAGCCTCTAATTTTTTCACCCTAAAAGTATCTTTAATTTTCTTAGCATGCTTCATCAAGTTTTGTTCACTTGGTTTACTGTCTTGTTCACGTTTTATCTTTTGTTTTAGATTCTCACACAGTGATCTTGATTTACAAAGTTCTCGATACATACAAGTTAGATCATGATTAAGTTCATTTATCTTCGGTTTGTCGTCTTCACCTTCAGAATCAAATGTTTCTAAATATACCTCATGTCTTGCTTCTAGTTCTGTATATGCTGTTTCCAAATCTTGAAGTATTTTTTCAACCACAGTTGTCCCTAACTCATCCTGTATTCCTTCCAATAAACGACCATATATTTTATGAAATCTCCCTTTGGCTGTACTTCTTTTCTTCTTTGTTAACCTTATGTGATCGGCATCAACAGACATCTTGCCTTGCGTTGAAATGTATGAAAATAATTCGTCAAAGGCTGTAAACTTTTATTGTAATTGATGTTTCAACCTAAAATACACAATATGACAGTATTCAATTAACACACAAGTCACAAGTTTGATATGTTGACATCGCGATTGATAAAAGTTAATAAGACACAATAAGCATTTCAAACATCAGCGAAATAATAATGTTGCATATCACTTACGCATTGACGGCCTATTTCATATCAATCATATGCTATTAACTTGTTGGTTTTCCAGGATGAACAAAACAAGTTCAAAAACTATTCAAGGGTTAATCGAGAAAAGGGGAAAGGAACGAGTCTGTATACTATACTTTTCTTCTCATAATTATACCTCCATCATTTGGAGTACCACTTCTTTAACGTATACTGTACTTCATCACATCATCAATTCAGGATAAATCCGTCATAAATCAATACTAATATCGGAAAAAATTATCAGATTAAAATAATCGCCATACAATCCAAATTAGCTATCAGTCAAAGTTATAATGTTTATCGATCCGATACACTAGTAGATGAAAACGTTTTTGGCGCAGACTGAAGTTTGCACCTATTTTGTTTGTTTTCTGTGTATACACAAGTTTTCAAGTACAGCGGTGTGAAAAATTGAACATTTGAAAGAAAAAACAAGACCCCAATAGACATAATGGTATAATATTGAAATAAAACATTTTATTTTCATTCTTCAAAATAAATTGTGGCCAATACATGGATGTATGATTATTATGATTGCGTTTGTACTTTTTTTAGAGTTCACTTTTTGATGGCTGGATCTTTCCGGGTGAATAATCAGAAGTTAGACCATGATTTAGGAGGAAATGCTGAAACTGCATCATTAGAAATACAGCTATCTGAAGATGTTCTAAGTTTTTACAAATCAGCTGTTATTATTAGGTATAAGAGTTAAATGTGAAACATCAGCTGTATTTGTAACTGATGATTAACAAGATTTCACTTGGCAGTTATGTCATGCTGGTATTTAATATTGTGAGATCAACTTTTTTGAACAATAGTTACTTCCAGCCAACAATAGTATAACTGTGCTGTCTAAAAATTATATTCATCACCAGCTACCTAAACATGTTTTACTGTTGATTTTGTTTTGATTCTAATAGAGGAAGTGTAGATGTAGATAAATAGGTCAAGTGTAGATGTAGATAAGGAAACTGAATTGTTTTATGTACATGGAAAAATTGTGGTCACCTGGTGATTTTATGTCTAGGTAACAATCACCAAGTTAATACTAATTTAAAAAATTGGTCATGAAGTATCCTCGTCACGACGTCAGTGCTTACACTTAGGTTTCAGCTGTACTGTTTTAAAAGAGTAAGGTTTAAATCTTGAAATGATTAAAAACTTCAATACATGTACTGTTTGTTTGCTTAAACATGTTAAACCTTTTCTGACAATTTAGAAATTTCATGTGAACAATTCATCAATTATATTATCAGATTATTTAGATTTGATATGTATAACTGAAAGTTTACAGGTAATTAGAAATTTCAACATTTTAGAAATTTTTATATGTTTTTTTTTCAGAGTTTGTCATAGTTTTGACCACCATAACATGTCAAAGATAGTAGTAAATACATTTATTTATTAATTCCTTTTTGGGACCTCAGTGGCCGAGTGGTCTAGATAGTCCGTCATGACTACTAATGATCACTAGCCTGTCAACGCTGTGGTTGTGAGTTCGAATATCACCTGTGGCGGGGTGTGTTCGACTCTGACCTTAATTGACAAGGATTGCCAATTTTCCTATTGAAGGTCGGTGGTTCCTACACCAATAAAAACTGGTTGCTGCGAAAATAGCATAAAACCCCAACTAAACAAACAAAATAATGCCTTACTATTCTTGTAATCAAAAACTGTTAAAATTCACAATTTGTGATCATTTTATCCAGGTCATCACAGATTTGCCAAGAGAGATATGATAGTCTGCATGACCTTGACATTTGTTCACCAGTCTTCAACCAGAAAAGAGCAGTTGCCATGGTAATGGAACAGACAGATAGAATGGTGTGTGATGTTTTGTTGGATCAGGATATTTTACCTGGTGTAGGGAATATTATTAAAAATGAGGTTAGTGCTAAGGAAAAAACCATAATCTTTTTTATTGAGTAAAACAATTGCTCCTTTGTAGCTCACCTGGACCAAATGTTCATGTCAGCTATTGCTGTCACATTGTGTTTGTCATTGGCGTTCCGTATCTGTAAACTTTTACATTTTAATCTTCTCCTTTGAAACCACTGAGCCAATTGGGAGCAAACTTCAATGAGATGGTTCATTGGTTCCAAAATTTTATTTTAGGGCCAAACCTGCAATAATTATTACCGCCATTACTAAAAATAGAAAAATAAAAAATTATTTAAAAATCTTCTCATCAGAAATAACTTTGATGAAGGTGCTCCCCTTTCAAAATTGTGTTGGTTGTCCTGACATAGTCACCATTACTAAAAATAGTAAAATCAGCAAAAAATATTTAAAAATCTCCTTCTCTGAAATAACTGGGCCAGTTGAGACCAAACTATTCAGTTCTTTGATGTATATATATATATGTAATCACTGCATAACAATGACTAAAAAGAAACTGTGTTCTCTCTTCCAGTTTATGAACTTTCAGATTTTTAAATGAAACAAAATATTTGAGCAAATTCAAATTCGGAGGGTAACGAATACAATGTTAAGATTGTAATGGTATCAATCAATGCACATTTTCAGGGATCCTTGCAACGCATCTAGATGTATCATTTATGCAAAATTATTACAAGGTGGCAATTTTACTTCAGATGCTTCCCTGTATGCATTCGGATTCTGATCATGTCCAGTCTGTTTCAAATAAGATACTAACTTTTGTAAACAATTCAAATGGCTGTAACCCAATCTACCAGTAAATCAAGGTAGCCGTCTTAATAGAAACGTTGTTTTTAAGACAGTTAAAGTACCAGACAATGAGGAAAGACGATAATTATCAAACAATTCCGTTAACTTTAGTATATATATTTTTTTGGAAGACATTTGGACATTTACTTTTTGGAAATCCGTTCTTAGCAATATTACATCAGTGATATCAACAATAGATCAGAAAGTACTTGGAACACTAGGATTATTTCAATTTTTGTGCATTTCATGGAAAAATTACCTAGCATTTTCTGTATTCAAATTAAACAGTTATATACAAAGTACTGTTGTCATGGTCAAATGCCTAATTCTTATATGGTATGCTGCTTTTCCTTTGTAAAAAAGATTTAAATTTTTTTATTTGTTATCGTTAGCACACTCCTGATGTTATAGTTAAAATTACAAACTCATTCTTTTGAATCTCACCGAAGAAACTGTTAGAACGGGAAAATACTACAACTATTTGGACCTTTTATCCTTCAAAGTACAATAGTCAAATGAAAAACTGATCGTGTTTACTTTTCAGAAGTTTCAAAGTCAAAATTGCCGTCACATGAAAGGTCTAGCAGTACAACTTCATTTACCTAATTTCTGTTTTTGCCATATTAGAATCGAAATGATCTATATACATGATATATGTGGGTATTAGTTTTTAATGTGGATATCATTGATTATACAATGTATACTCAAATTTTACCCCTCTGTAATGCTCAGGATAAAATTTTACTCAGGTAATGTTACCCATATTAAAATCTTCAACTAATCTATAGCTGCCATGAATTATTTCTTAAATAATGCAGTAAGTTACATTGCTCTTTGGCTTTTGCATCCTTGGTGCCAAGTTCATTTATCATCATGATCATGTTTATTTATCAGATTCTTTTTTTACTTTCAAATGTTAGTTTTAGAAGAGATTAAGAATTTTTTAAAAGTTGAATAATTTTGATAAATCATATTCATAAAAAGACATATTTACATGTAAAATCAGATTATTCTTTTAAAAAAAAAATTTAAGATGACAATAGGCAATGAAGAATTCATTCATGATATTATCAGCATCACTGGAGAGGAGCACTTAGGTGCTACATTGTATGTTTATAGTTAGGGTACATAACAGTGTACAGGCAGCACTGTATTATATTTTTTCAACTGGTTCTTTAAATATAAATAAAATGTACTCATGTAGTTAAATTAAAAATTGAATGTTCTCATCTATTTTGTCTTCATCAGTGATACATGGAATAGTCTACATTTTCAGTTTTAACTATTAAATATTTTTGTGTATAAGTAGCTACGAAAATATGAACACAAAAAAGCTTTTCTAATTTCCAATACTTGTATAGAGATAATTACTTATTGCATTGTTATTTAAGGTTATCTGTATATAAGACTAAGTTTTGATGTGTTAATTTTAACAAATTCACCATGTAAAGAATTATCAAATCTAAAAAAAAATCACAAAACTGAAAATTTTACTGACATTTCATTTTTTATGACCTATTTCAGGCTCTCTTTGATAGTGGAATCAAGCCAGATTCTAAGGTAGTACTAGTATAAATTTTAAATAATAAACTTATTTTAACACAAATTTACTAAGTAATTTAATGAAATACATACATTAACCCAATTAGTTTGTTGTATATATACAGTTACAACAATGACATACATGTATAACATGAACACAAAATATCATAACTACATGTATGGATCTCCATGACTACTTAATATAAGAAATTACTGCTTTAATTTCATCAGGTGTTGATAGAAAATACATCAGACAAGTAATTGAAGCTGTGAGATTTAAAAATGAAAATACTGGTCAGACTTTTAGTCGAAACAGGTAATGCTGTGGAAATGTAACAGTATTTTTAGATAAAAAATATATTGTCTTCTGTAGTGTTATGGTTTTTACATTTGTGAAGTGTATTGCGCAGTGAAATTTAAAGAAATTAATGTCTTATTAACCCTTATTGATAATCTTTGATGCCTTTGTAAATTGTGTTTATTGGCAACAGTATCCCATTTCTGAAGATTAGCAATATTATAAATTAAAAAATATAATATAAATTTTAAATAAATTAACCTGACATCACCATATAAATACCAAAGGTAAAATATGATTTTTTTATGCCTCCTCTGTAGGGGACAGGCGTTCTGTCCATAGGAATTGGTTTCTGCACTAACTTGAGTTTACCTTGGCAAAATGTTTTGAAAGTTATATACATAATGCTTATTATCACAATACACAGATCAAGATTCAATTCAGGTGCCTATTATCATTCTAGAGAAAGAGCATCTTTATAAATGGATAGACAGTCTGTCCTTCCAACCTGCCTTTGCCAAATGTTTTGAAACTTATACAATGCTTATTACCACTGTCTTTTACCATTCCAGAGTTATGTCCCTTTATAAATGGAAAAATTGTGAATTTGTACTTTAATGGCTTAATGGTTAGGCGTGACACAAACATGTTCATATTATACATATTTCATTGATTTTGCAACTGTTATAGCCCTTTTCACATCTGTCGGCTAATGTCTTGTGTTTGGAAGTAGTCCTTCATTGGCGAATTTTGTTGGGCATGACTGAAAATGTACATATTTTACAGTTGATTAATATTTGCAAGAGGTATAACCCTTTTCATATCTGTTGACTGACTATCTTGTATATGTAAGTAATTCATCTTTTGGCAGATTTTTTTCATATTATATAACTGTCATAGTTGGGCAACACAAGAACATATATTTCTGATTCATGGTAGATTTTTGCAAGAGTTATAGCAATTTTCAATATTTGTTGTCTAACTTTCATGTGTTAGTAAGTAATTTTTAACTGCGAGCTTATGTCATCACTTGGCGTCCGTCGTCCGTTTACTTTTCACATTTTAATCTTCTCCTCTGAAACCACTGGGCCAAATAGAATTAAATTTGGCAGGAAGTATCTACGTAAAGTCCTTTATAAAGATTGCTCATTTCGTCCCTATCTGACAACAAACATGGCCGCCATGGGCAATTGTTGTTTCTCATTGGCTGAGTTTTCAAAAATCTCTCCTCTGAAACTTCTGGGCCAAATGGAACAAAACTTAACAGGAAGCATATATTGGAGGTCCTTTATAAAGTTTCCTTATTTTGTCATAGGCAATTCTTGTTTCTCATTGGTAGATTAGATTTAAAAAAAAAATTCTCTGGAACTCCTTGACAGGAACCATGTATGGGAGGTTCTTTACAAAATTCTTTATTTCATCCTGGTCGGAGTAAATATATGGTCATTATTGGCAGTTCTTGTTTCTGATTGGTTAATATAAAAGAATCTTCTCCTCTGAAATCGCTTGCCCAATTGGAACGAAACCTGACAGGAAACATAAATGGGAGGTCCTTTATAAAAATGGCCGTCATGAGCAGTTCTTGTTTTTGATTGGTTGATATACAAAATCTTCTCCTGAAGTCGCTTGGCCAAATTGAACGAAATTTGACAGAAAGCATCTAATTGGGAGGTTCTATACAAAGTTTCCTCGTTTCGTCCTGATCAGGCAACAAACATGGCCGTCATGGGCAGTTCTTGTCTTTCATCGGTTGATAATCTTCTTCTTTGAAACAGCTTTACCAAAGAGAATGAGACTTGACAGGAAGCATCTGTTGGAGGTTTTTTACAAAGACTCCTCATTTTGTCCATATCAGCTGACAAACATGGCTGCCACGGGCAATTCTTGTTTCTGATTGGTTGATTTAAAATTTTAAAAATTTTCTCTAAAACTGCTTAGTCAAATAGAGCCAAATTTCACAGAAAGTGTCTATGACATATAACAAAAATCTACAGAACTGCGGAATTGCTTGAAACGAAACATGGTCTGAATGTTCCTCTTAACGTGCTCATCAAGTTTTGGTACCTGGTGCCATTTCCTAATTTAAAATGACCTTCAGCAGAGGACTTATGTTAACATACAGGGATGATTCTACCATTCCTGTAAAGCCGCCAAAAATTGCTGGTGCCCCTAAAAAAATTGTGGCAAAATTATAATTCCCCTAAAAAAATTATCGGTATTTCCGGAAATTCTTACCGGTCCGAAATGACTTGTAATTAGAAGCGCAAATTATTGATCACTTGAGCGTTTTAATCGTGTTATGAGGTTTCACTTTGATACGCTGCTGTTTAATGAGTTTAATCTGTTTTAGCCGAAATTAATAACGCAGATTTTGAACAGTAAACAAACGGTAAGGACTTTATTGAATCCCAACAGGAAAATTTTAACTTGTAAATACTTCTTGTCTATGTATTGTAGAAGCGTAAATGGATCGTGCATTAATGCACACTGACAGTGTTCTGCAGAATTTCCCGTTCTGATTATTAATTTCATAGTAGTTAGCTGACATTCACAATTATGACAGAATTTAGCAGTTTAAAGAATTTTTTTATCCTAAATATTTTGAAAACGTTCATAGTTAGCTGAAAAAACTATACTTTTTAACAGGAATACAAAAAGAGGAACATTTTTCAAAATATCATTCAAATCTAATAGTGCTATGATTGTTGTTTATCATCTTGCTGTTGTAGGTTCACAATTTTTCCCAATTTTCTGGAAAATTCCCAATTTGATAGTTTGGGGACCCATTTTAAAACATGGGGAATCATCCCTGATATATTCCTATGGGAAATACATGCAAAAATCTTCTGGAGAACTGCCAAATTTTGGAATATGCTGACCTGTAACTAAGCAGAAGGACCTTGATGAAGAAAAATTTGGATCCTACAAGGCTTACCACACTTCATAATGATGGGAGAAGTGACTTCTGTCTTTGAGGTACATCAATAAAAATTGCTTTCATGCCAGATGAACGATACAGACTCAGCCCTCTGCACCTCTAGTTTTCCATATGTTTTATCAGTTGCTTGGGGAATCCCTGGCCAAATGCATATTATAGCGATTTCATGTTTAGATGATTTTTGAAAGAATTGTAGCCCTTTTCTTATCTTATCTGTTGTCTGCATATGTTGTGTACTCCACTATTCATTTATATTTTGGTTGGTTCTGTATTTCTTTTTGGAACCTTCCATACACAAATTCTGGATTAATGTGTTTATATATGGTATCGTAGTTGGGAATGACTTAAGCTGTTGTACATTATTCTGGTTTCCTGTTCAGTTGGAAAAGTAATGGCGCTTTTTGAAGTTAGTTGTTTGTTTGTCCATCCCCACATCATGTTTATGCTACTTTTTATTTTTGAACATCAATGTGGACTTCAACAAACAATTTTTGTAAATGTTAAAGCTATTATTGTAGGTTAGAGAATTGAAAGAAGAGCATGTCTCCCACTTGGTGAAGATGACCAGAGATTTTTCTATGGTTTTCTATAAGGTATCATTAATTTATTTTTATATGAGAGTAAATTGTGTGCAGAAAAATTTTGATCATGATAAGTTAGGATCAAAAGCAAATAAGGAAAACAGGGAGAATTTTATAATTCAGTAAAATGCTTAAAACATTTTTTTCATACATGAAATGATGATGTTTGTAATATAGGTCAGATGACCAAAATATATCCCAGGAGTATTATATATAAATTTAGAGTATGGTCTTCTCTTTCCCTGTGAATACCAACAAAAACAATAAGATTTGCAGAAAGACATTATAATTTGTTCACCTTTTAGTGAGATATGTTTTTGAAGGGTATAGCAAACACCCAGTAAATTGAATATATTTGTAAATCTAAATTGCTTGGCTCTAAGAGAGGCACCATTGAACAATGGTTTACTTCAACTTGCAATGACCCTCTGATTGTGGAGAAAATCTGTGTAGGATTTGTGTGGAGAATAAACAGACAGAAAACCTTGAATTGGGAAGCTGGATGTCAAACTTTATATTTCATAGAAAGAAATTCTTATAAGAATCTTTCATTAGAATTGGTATAAATGTAATTTTAATATAATTTTTTTACATGGGCAAATATCATTGTTTTAAACTGAATTTAAGTTTACGTAAAAAGTTGTTTTGTAATAGTTGAAAAATCATTTCGAATTTCATCAGCGATCAAGCGTTAATAAAATTAAAAACTATTCTTTGTCCTCCAAAAGAAATTTTGTCTGAGAGTTGTGACTTTATAAAGCAGTCTTTAGAATTGTGAAAATGAAGACTTGTGTCGGTCAAAGGCTATAATTACTAATACTGATATTGTCATGATTCTGTTTAATTTTCTTTTTTATTATGTTGTGTTCTTGTTAATTCCTTGACCTGTATGGGTGTAAAATGCAAATAAAGATTATAATAAATGATGATAAACAACATTGCAATATGTCTGGTGGGCAGGATTCCGTTTCACAAACATTCATATGACTACAGTTTGTTGTAAGTGTGATCTGATTTCCAGTCTTCTGTGTTTTCTATCTATGTCCTGGAACCAGTCTTGATTGTATTTGTATGAATGTTTGTAAGACCAGGGCTTAGATTATCAGGAAGATTTTGATGCTGTAAAAGTATTAATGATATGCATCGGCTTGAGCATGGTTCATTTTTATAAGATGAATACTACAGTTTACAAGATCATATGTTCAAGGAATTTTTATATCCTTGAAAATTAACATTTTAAAATGTAATTTTATGTTTTGAACAGAATTAAATCAGCATTAAGCAATCTGCTATATAGTTTTAAAAACAGTCAAGAGTTATAATGACAATAACATTGTGTGTTTTCCATGTAAAATATCAAAATATGTCCCACTGTTGGAAATCACAATGAACAACCCTAGTGGATAATTATACCCCACGCAACGGGTTGCGGAGGGTATAATGTTTTTGACCCGTCCGTCCGTCAGTCCTGTTTCTTGTCATCGCAACTCCTCTCAAACCACACAACAGAATTTCACGAAACCTTTTTAGCTCACCTGACCCGAAGGGTCATGTGAGCTATTGCTATCACTTGGCGTCCGTCATCCGTCCGTCGTCCGTTAACTTTTTCAAACGTTAACTCCTCCAACACCATAAGTCCAACTGCAACCAAACTTGGTACAGTTATTAATTGGCATGGGTGCTACAAATCTATTGTTTGGATTTTTGATTCGTATAAAAACATGGCCGTCATGGCTAAAAATAGAACATAGGGGTAAATCGCAGTTTTTTGCAAATAAGTCAGAAACTGTCACAGATATCAAAATTGTGGCATAGAGTAAAAGTGATCAGCACCTCAAGATCTACCTGCCCTGAAATTTTGAAGAAGATCCAACGACCCATGTAGGAGTTATTGCCCTTTTTCTGCATTTTTTCCAAATTTTGCACTTATTAAGCTCAATATCTTGGATACTATAAAGGAAATTTGAAAAATTTAAATTTCATATTGTTAGGCACACAAAGATCTACAAAATTTGTAACAGGATCGAAGTTGTAGGTTCGTTCCTTTTAGGAGTTATTCCCCTTAGATCGTCAAAATTGACCATTTTTGCAGTCTTTATTCATTGTAATAAAATCGTTAACTCCTCTTACACCATAAGTTTAATTGCAACCAAACTTAGTGTAGTTGTTCCTTGGCATGAGTGCTACTAAACTATCGTTTGAATTTTTGATTTGTAAAAAAACCATGGCTGTCATGGCTAAAAATAGAACATAGGGGTAAATTGCAGTTTTTTGCAAATAACTCAAAAATGGTGACAGATATCAAAATTCTGATGGGAAGCTAAAGTGTTCAACACCTCAAGATCTACCTGCTTTGAAATTTTGAAGAAGATGTAACCACCCATGTAGGAGTTATTGCCCTTTTTCTTTTTTTTTTTTTGAAATTTGTACTTATTAAGTTGTATGATCATTCCTTTTAGGAGTTATTCCCCTTAGAACATCAAAATTGACCATTTTCACAGCATTTCCCTTAGTTTGCAAAATGTTCAATGAGCCCTTTAGGAGTTAAAGTTTTGTCCCTTAAATGTCAAAATAACTGTTGATGCCTTATACAGATCAGCCAGCGCATGATGACGCTCATATGCGGTACACCGCGACCGCGAAATTCCACAACCCGCGGCGGATTTTCTTTTTGTACGCGCTCAATCCGCGGTGTTTCCGCCGCGGATTTTTGTAAAACGAGTTATTTTCGCGGCGGGCACGTCCTTTGTCGTGGCGAACGCGTCCCATGTCCGCGGCGGACGCGGCAAAACGAGGTTTTTTTTTTTAAAGAAACGTCGTGGTTCTTTATTTCAATACATTTTTTTAAATAATTACTTTCTTTTCTTTTTCAGTGACAGATCCAGATAAGACTCAATACTTTGACCATATACATGTATATTAGTCCTTTACATGAGTGATTTATAAGATCACTAAATAATGAGGTTAATTAAGAATGTACTGAGGTTAAAAATAATGATAAACATCCTTTATATCTTTAAATCAGACTTTTATGTAATCAGTTTTTTTTAACTTCAAGAGCTTTTTGTTTCTTTTTGGAAGGTGTCAATTCGTTCTGGTGATTGTATTAGTCTCTTAGTGTATTGTCTCCCTGCACAAAATAAGTCATAGTCAATTACGAAAAGTGTGACGTTTGTTGTCTCAGTGATCAAAATGTTAGAATTACAAATCAATCAGTGTATGCAAAGATGTGTTTTCAACATTCTTTAATTACCCTGAATTAGTAATTTGCTCAAGAAGCCATGTTTGACATCAAGCAGTACGATTATTTTTTTTTATCTACATGTACTGTTTAGATAATGGACCAGACTTGAGAATGGCTCTCTGCTTGGCTACAAGAAATCATAAATGATTTTACAACCGTTTTGATATCCCCATCATATCATCTGGTATATATTCTCAACAAAGCCATTCAAAATAAAATTATCTAAAGACAAATGCAAACTGTTTGTGTACGAGATCTCCTTTGCCTGCTGTAGCCCATAACCCCCAACTTAACTGAAACAATCTGTATATATGTTAAATGTTTTATGCATAAAAGAGAACATAAAGCATTAAGTCCATATTTAAAAAACGGAATCCATGCATGTGCATACATCTCAATACGATCTGAAGCTCTATAAATGTTTGTAGCGTTTTCTTAAAATAATAGTGAAATTGTCGGGGAAACAACGACAGTATTTGTTACATTTTTTTGCCAGTGTTTTGCTCAACCCGGGACAAGAGTAGTCTTGATCTTATATAGTGAGACGAGAAGGTTTTGAATATCTCACTATGACATACAAGGCAAAGAACGACAATAAAATGACTGTATGCTTTGCTTAATTTGTATGTACTGTTTTGGATTTTATGTCAAGACCATTTCACCATATCCCTATGCGCACTAGAGGTTTTCCGTATTCTTAGTGAATTTTATACAAACACAATACAAAACTGCCAATTTAATAGGGATATTATCATAGTTTAGCTTAAACAAAAGAGATAGTGTGAAAAATTTCCGACTTTTTGGTTTAAATTCAAATGTCTTCCTCTGCAACTACTCTTCACAGATATCAGAGACATATAAAAGATATAGTCTCTGTTGAAATTGTCTCCTGCGAAGGGATTTAAACAAAATTTAGAATTCCCTGATCCTGAAATCCTCTTTTGATGTTGATATAATTTCAATCCTTTTACAGTTAATCTTAATATTTAAATTTGAATATTGTAAAAATAAAATGATTTTACAATAATAAAATTTAAACAATAAGTAAATTAAGCACTACATTGAAAGAAACAAATATATACATAGAGAACAAATTATCAAAAGTCAATTTCATATGCACTGTGATCATCCAAAGTGAAGAAGCTGTGACAGTTCAAGAATTATTACTATATAAATGCAAAAATTGTAGATTATAAAGCATTATTTTATACATTTCTTATCAAATATGTTAAAAATCAAATATTATTTTAACTTTTTACATTAAAAATGTTAGTAATTTTCATGTTATTTTTTCAATATTTGTTCATTTTTATAATATTTCGTGCCATTAATCATATATTTAACAATACAAAAATCTTTCTAATTATTACCTAATCAACACCCCTTAGAGTACCCCACTGAAATGCCCAAAACAACATTATGTAATTTTAAGAATGTTGGCACTCAGGGAAGACACCGTTTTTTATTAGAAAAAGAATAAACAATAAATGTTTATACTACTGTCAAAATAGTATAATAGCAGCTGTCCGGCTTGGAACACTGACAAGCACTCGTGTTGTTACAACTCTTGGTTAACCGACAAACCATTGTAGCAGTTTTTGATTGCAAAAAAAAACAACAATTGTTTGTACAACACGCACACTACTAATTCCTTGACACTACTCTTGGGGCACATTGATTCAACCACACCTGTTGTTACAACTTTTGATGAACCGCCCCAATCGTTGGTAAGTACTCAACAAGCCATACACTTTCTAAAAATGTATATAATATTCGACTTGGGCCATTAGCTGCAAAATCATTATTTGTTACTGTACGTTTATTCGCTTCAAATCACAATGACACTTAGAATTCGTTGGAAGAACCAGGAAACACACTTTCTTGTAAAGTATTTAGAGGACAGCCAGTATCAAGTGAGGTCCAGAGGTTTTATCAAGTTTGATGGAAAGGTAGGTCTATTTATTACTTTGAATTAAACTTGGGTTTAGGTCGCTTAAATATTTTATCTTCTTTTAATGTAGTTTATACGACCAATAAATATTCAAGTTAACATTAATATGTTAAAACTCAAATCCGTTAGAATTGTATGTTGTTGCTTAGTTGTTTTGAAATGTTGATGTCAAAATCAAGACCTTAATAACTAAAGTCATCGGTATTTTAATTGTCCCATAATATTCAATCAGTTATTTAATGTTTATTCTTGGGTGTTGAAATTAAAGAAATAACACAAATTAATTACCGATAGTTATTACCTTTGTCAATAATTACTGTTATATTAGCAAGTTAAAGAAAAGTTATCACTACATGTAAAAATAAAGAAATTAGATGATTATCCATTTTATTAATTTAAAACAAATTTTAATATTTAACGAAGAAATGTTCATTTAAGATATGTGAAATAAATAAATGTGAAATACAAAACATATATGTAACTGTATCCAGCAAATATGGCTTTCATAATCTCGGACCAGTGATCATTGTTTAGATATACCTCTTCAACAAAGACTGTGCAATACATATAATAACAAAGAGATGATCATTTCTTTTTTTGTTGTCCTAAATAAGCTCAACTTTGAAATTTGTTATTAAAGTTAAATGTGATGACATTACGAACATTTAATAATAATACTTTATTGAAAAAAAACATAAAACCCTATTAAATATCATTGAAAACAATGTTAGTAAATTTGTCAGATTGAAGTAAAATATTTATTGTTCCTGCCCCCAACAGGCACTTGTTTCTATCAATGGGAAGATCGACTATCAAGCATTCAGAGGGAGAAGTTGCTTGTGCCCTCACCCCATAAATGGATTATAATTCTTTTATTTTAAAATACACCCATGTGGGTCAAGCAAATACATGAACAAGAAAATAAACAACAAAGATCATATTGACATATCCAACTATAGAAGTCATCAAGTAAATTGTATAGAAATGCAGTTGGGCGATCACGAATCGATAAAAATCAACTACTTTTAATTCGTGCTCAAACAAATTTGGTGCTATATAGTACTTCCTCATATATTTCGAAATAAATTTATGCTATTTGGAAAAGTTTAATTTTAGTCCCTTCCAAAATTTTGTCTTATCTTCTCGTTAAGTCCATACTGTTAAATCATCAGACTCCGATAAATTGGCTTCTTGTCGTTTTTAACATTTAATTGCGATTTAACCAATGCTATGTGCTAATTAATACATTTATAATTTTTGAAATATCGTAAATGCATAGTTAATTTTTTATTATATCCCTTCCAAATTGATTTGAAAATTATCTTTTTCGGAAAATCTGTTATTATTTTTCAAGATGACGACGATGACCGGAAACGGCACTAGGCGCGAAAATACAAACATTTAATGATTTTAATTTCATATTTGCATCGAAACAAACTATTATGTTTGAAATATAAAGTATATATATATAAATAACTGACATAACTTATTAATAAGTGTATAATTCCCAATTGCACTGCATATTAACTTATCCTCGTCAAGGGCGATATAGATTATGAAAAAAAATCGCACCTTTGCCAGTATTTAATACTATTAACGAATAAAAACTAACACAGATGACGGATTATTTCATACAGACATCATTTCTTTTCAATCAATGATTTTATTATATAATGCTTGTGATGAAGTGGTTATAATAAAAAAGGAGGATATGAATACTATAGATACTGATATATTACTAGAGACCAAGGACGTATAACTAACAAGGATTCGTGTCTCGCGGTATCTCGTTAAAATATCGCGTATCGTGAGACTTGTATTTACTCATTACTACAATTATGCGCGCTTCAATTAAATATTTCCGGTTAGTTACGATAATGTAAACAACTAGAACTCATACTCTCGATCATCATGACAGAAATTCTCTCATTTGTTTTTAACTTAAAAATATTCCGATGTTCAAAAACCAAAGTAACAAATATAAAAAAAAATTTCTGTCAAATATGTCTTACAGGGCCGTTAAAATCGTATAAATTTTTTTAACATTTTTATTATTGAAAAGTAAATGTCTTAAACAATGATTAATTTGATTAAAACCTTATTTAGTTTGAGCATTTACCTTTGCATTCCTAATTCCTGTGATGATTTATAATTAATTATGATAAAAAATAAATTAGTCCTGATTGTATGTTGTTCATTTGATGAGCTTGTGCGGTTTCTTTTCTACTTTTTGACAGAATGTAAGTTGTTTATTTAATGAGCTTGTGTGGTTTCCTTTCTACTATTCAATTTAGAAAAGCTATGACCCAAGCTAGACTAAAAGAGTCATTGTCTACTTTCAAAATGACCAAAGCTGATTTGAGAAAATTAATCTTGAGAAATATACACGAATATGTCATAAAAAGAACGAGTTGCAAAATCTGCTAATTACTTTTTAATTTGAACTCTATTAACATGTCAGATTTTTTTATATTGGGACACTGATCTTGATTTAGAACTATTGCTAGGGGAATATACAGAATATAATAAATATATTTATTTGTCTAACTATTTCTCTACTGAAAAACAACTTAAATGACATACCTTAGTAAAAAGTCTAGTTGTCATAAAACTTTTATTGCATAATCACATCTTTAAAATCCCATTTCTATCCAAATAAAAATCTTTTTCTCAGCGGGGCACCTGTATATTCAATTATCAATAGTACTTTACCTTCCGAGGTTCACCCGGCCACGACATTTGTTAATTACAGGTGTTATGATTGTATAAACATGGTCTGTTAGTTAGCCTGCCACGTAGGTAATTGGTGCAGTCTTTTACACATAAATTCGTACAATATCTACATCATACTACATTACTGATAGATTAATATTAAGATATCTAATATACGTCCTTGTAGAGACATATTGTTTTATGTCTCGACAGTTAGTAATAATAAAGTATATCCTTTGGTCTTCATATATCATATGTTTGAGTAAAACTTTCATAACTTTTCGAAATATCGTAATTGCAATAGTTTAAATTTCGATTCTATCCCTTCCAAATTGATTTGAAAATTAGCTATTTTGAAAGGTGTTATTTTTTTCTATTATTATTCAAGATGGCGCCCACCCTAATCAACTGCTACCTTGTCATAACAAACTAAATATATTTACGAGTAAATAGAATTAACCATATAATATGTCAAGTGTTTAATATATAAATACCAAAAAGATAAATTATTAAACTAAAATAAATTAAAATGTTACTTATCTGACATTTGAAGTTATATTTCATTTCTGCATTCTTTGTGCCCCCCATACCTTTTTTTTTGTATCATACATTTTATTTATGGAAACATTCAAAACATAATCGCACAAACATCCAACATTAATGTTTTACTACAACAGTTCGCGACCCCTTTCTGTATAAACTTTTTTTTAACAATTCAAAACAAATTTATTGCACTAAAGCTGTTAACAATGACTTTGCTGGTTACAGTTTTTACCAACAAAGTACCCTGCTGTATTAATATCTGTATGATCAGGGTTTCATACAGATAACAATAAATGTAATAAATTGTTAGTTTTACAGTACATTTTTACATTTATATAATTGCAAATTTGGCCACTTTTAAAGTATATAGATTATAAATATGTGAGAATGTTTGTAGTATATAGATAAAGCTTCAAATTTGTGATAACCTTTTTACTAAAATAAATTTTTGAATTTAAGAATTAATCTTTTTTTACCAAGACTGAAATCGTAAAAGTATATGTAATCTTTAAATTCTTTTTTAAAGACATTGTAGACATTTACTGTTTTACTTCGCTGTTCCGAAATATAAAAGGATTTATAAATTGAGAAAGCTATAATTGTTAGAATCATATTAAAATCCCAATATGTATGGTCACTAATTTTATACCCTATCACTAAATCTTTTTTAATGTTATGTTTTGCCCAAAATGAATAAGTTTTAATTTATCCATAACATTAGTCCAAAATTCGGTTAAGAAAGTGCAATCTAAAAAGAAGTGTTGATAATTGTCTACTTTGTGACAAAGTTCAAAAAAAGAATTTACACTGATTTTCCATTTATATAGGTTTGCAAGAATATAAGATAATAATTTCCATTTAAATATTTTTAGTTTATTTGATTGAATTTTGTTAAAAATGAAATCAAAGGTATTCCCCCAATTGACATTGTCAATGTTTAATTTTGTACGCCAAATATTTAATCCTATGTTAGGGAAAAATTTTTTGGTGTTTTTTGTAAACGTCTGTATTGTCTATCTCAGTTATTTCTTTTAGTTTGTTTTGTATCTTGACTTTATGTTTATTTAATTCTATATTCAATTTAGTATTTTTAGATTCTTCTGACTGCAGACATTTCGTCCAACTTTTCGGAATCGCTTTTCTTATAATACTAAGTTCCGAGATCCAATTTCGTTTTATTTTGAGTTTATTAAGTATTACATTTTGTGAAATTTCCCCGTTTTCATTAATGATGTCATTAACATAAATTATGTTACTATTAATCCAACTTGATAAGAATAAAGGTTTGTCTTTGAATTTCCCCAAATAATTCTTTTCTTATATCCCTAAAATGTGTTTTTGTTTGATATGTTTCTATCGTTTCAAACCAGCCTTTTATAATTTCTTGATAAAATTCTGGTATTTCTTTTATTTGACTAATGTTTTTTAAATCTTTAACATGCATGTTCATTTTAAATATTAAGTATCCTTCCCCTAATTTATTAAAATAAAATGTTGGTATTGCTGACCAATTTTCGGTAGTTGATTCTATTAGTCTTTTGACCCACTTGACCCCCCTACCTCCTTAAACACACACACACTTCTTTATTAAAATGCTGCATTAATTATCAAAAAATGAAATCACGCTGTTTTTGGTCAGCAAATGGTTTACCTGTATACATACAATATGCCTGTATACCTTCATTAAGGGTTGGAACAATAAACATCCGGACAGTCAAGGTACAATATACATGTCAAATCGTTAATTGGTTATAATTACCTGAAACACACAGCGTGTTAACAAATTTCTTTACATGTAAATTTACTTCAGATAAAACTCAAATAAATTTTACCCCCAAAAAAAATCGCTGCTCTTAAGGCTTAAAAAATAATAAAAAAAACTTGCACCCGTGTAATTATGTACTTTTGGCAGTTTGTATAAACTGGTGATAAATTCCATATTAAAGTGGAACTAAAACGCTTATAGCAAGTTATTTTCATTTTATAGTACTAAATAAACGTATAAAAACGCAAAAAAACCCGATGAAATTTGGTCAAATAATAACGGAGAAAATAGCGAGTGGATTTTTTTTACCGGTGGAAAATCCAATCAGCGCTATTTCCGGAAACAGGGTTTCCTCGCTGAGTGACCCCGATTGACCGGAAATGACGTACAGTGCGGGCTACTCTTGAACTGTTTACATTGACCAGAAGGAATATATTATGGATGAAGACAGCAATGGTAGTGATTTATAATAGTATAGCCAATAAATTTCAATAAATGCCCCCCTATACATATATATAAAAAGAATGAAAGTGAAAGATATTTTGAAAGGTGTGTATAACATAAATACAAATGGAAGACCATCTTTAAGGAATAAAAAACAAACACTATTTATTTAAACAAGCAAATATAAGACCCAATATTAATTGATAGTTTTAAAACAGATGTTTTACAAATAGTGATATAAGTTACTGAATAGTAATATAGATTTTGATGTAGAATTGTAATGTGTTTTTTTTTAATTGAATTGACAGATTCATAAAATTTCAGAATTTTCTTATAAAAATATAATAAATTTCTTAGTTTAATCAGAGACATGTATGTAGAGAGGGATAAGTAATTTCTTACAATCCTTGTTGTAATAGTAAAAATATGTAGAGAATCATTGCAGAAACTGCACTGTACACCTAAAACTTTAATAAAAGATTTTGATGGATTTTAATAAAAAAAAATTATTCAACTTATAAAATAATTCCCACATTTGTAGAGTTAAAATTTGGTTAATATTTGTTATGGGACTTTATGCTCTTTGTGTAATTTGAATTATAATACCAGTCAAAACTGGTTTTCATAACACCTTTCTAATGACTTTGTTACCGGTATATTGATTTACTGCACAGGTGGTAGGTGCATGGCCAAGTTGTTATTTACCTGATTGGAGGGATTAAAACTTTTGTTTGATCTTTATTACTAGATAACAGGATGTTAATTAATAGGTGCTAAAACTTTAACTGTTTTAATTACCAGGATTAAAGGTGATAAATATCCATCCACATGTTTACTAATTCGTTTTATATCATGAACTAGTTTTAATTTTCACAGGTGTTTAATACTATTTAGGGGCAAATTAAAATTTCTTGCACGATTGGAAGTGTCATATATATATATTTTTTTTATAAATAATGAATAAATGGGTATTGTTTGCAAATAAAGCATCTGTATTATTAATATCGAAAGGTTCCTAAATGGTGACCTCCTTTTAAATATGACACATAAGAACAAAAACAACAATGAATATGGTACTGTATAACGCTCTCATGCGTACTTCTTAAAACGTGGCACAATATCGACTTCCGCTGTGTAAAACCAAATGCATGTCGGAAAAAAGAGTATTTTCCGGATTTGACAAGATGTACAAAGTGATTATAACTCATATTTTCTGAACTATTTAACCAAAATTCAGCTATAGAAAACGTGTAATACAAAATGATGCTAATGTAATAAATATTGTTATTTATATGCTGTATACGACGCATTTCGAGGAGTTACCTTAAACAGCAACATTTGAGAGACCAAAAAACCAAACTTATTTACTCCGTCCCCCGCAAAAGTTTGGGGAGTCGTATATAGTAATCAGCCTGTCTGTCTGTCCAGATTTTTTTTTGTATTCGCAGTTTTCAAACATGCCTTATCAGAGGTTAACTAAACATACACGCATACGAAGGATGACCAGGTTTCATATTTTCTTCCTGCTCCTTAGACTGATGACTTAGATTTTTGTCTCAACCCCAATTAATTTTGTACAAATCTGCCTTATCAGAGATTAATGGAATTTTGCATACATTTAGATCCTAGTATGTAGGTGTACGCATATGAAGGGTGTCCTGGTCTAATATTTTTTTCATATTTACAAAGTGTTGGAGTTAAAATTTCAGTCACCCCCTCCCCATTTTATATGTATCTGCAGCTTTACATATTTGCATTGTCAGAGGTAAATGAAACTTGCATACAGTTAATCCCCAGTATGTAGTTTTCATATGAGAAGGATGTCCCATGTTTTGTGGGCCTGTGTTCTAATTCATATTTGCCCAATTAATTTTGAAATTTCGTCCAGATGTTGCCGAGGTTCCTTATACCCAGTTTGACAATATTGTAATGTACCGTTGTCCCTATAATTTTAAACTTTCACCAAAAGACATTTTGTCGTTTGTATTTCTTATACATGTATGAAAAGGGGCGGGGGGGGGGGGTATTTATTGAACTTTCCCCAGGCATCATTTTAATAACACTCATAGCTAAAAGTTTTGAAATAGGAAGCCAAATTTTAGCCAAGGAGATCTGCAATACAAATAATGAAATTTTGTATTTTTATTTGAATTTGCTAATTTGTGTGTGCATTCATTTCATTAATTTTGATTCAAATAATGTTTTCACCGACCGTGCTCAGTATAAAGCATACGAGCCCCCGGGTAACATGCGTACATAATAGTTTATTTGTCTGTATGTCTGTATCAATAAAGTAAAAATTAACGTGTTATAACCGTAAAAGTTAATTAGTTGTTTAAGATTTCTATTTCTTTTAACTGAATTACTATTTTTATTTTAGATTAGTGTATCGTCTACTTATCAAGTGCAGTACAACCGTGCGACTGAAATTGCAGATGCCACAGTCATAGGTGCGGGGACAGAACATGATATGCAGGAGTTGTTTAAAGAAAAAACCTCATCATCAGGTACAGAGTCAGAATCTCCTTCGCCACCACCTAAGAAGAAAAAAAGGAACCCAGCTCCAAAACAGCCTGCACCAAGACAGAAAAAAGAAGTTAAACTTGTAAAGGTAAATTCTCATAAAAATCGGATATGAAATGATTGCATTATATGAAAAAATGTAGTTTGCAGGGGACCTATCTGTTGCCATATTCTGGCAAGGTTTTCGAAAATATTTATTTTGTCGGTTTGCAAGTGTATTCAGGTCTTGGGTAATTTTTTTAATGCTCTGTTTTTTAAAATAAAATATTTTGGAGAGAAAGAGAGGAGAGAGGCGTAGGAGTTTAGCTTCTTCGATTTAATTGAATGATGAACAACAAATTTAGATTCTTTTCGAAAATGTTTGGTGGCCCTTAAAAGGGCCGTTGGTTTGAGATGGATGGTACCATTCACTGCCTGCTTACTAATGATGAAATCTTTTCTTGTACCTCTGGAGCTGACAATCTGTCGTTGAAGAACTGAAAACTCTTGCCATTTGATCTTTCTGAGAAAATTCTGTTTGGTAAATCTGCAGTTGCCTTTCCATCAATAAGAACAACAACTGGTGCCACTTTAAAGATGTGGTCAATAAACCTGCCGCATTTTTCTGGGGTCATTTCAGACTTCCAAAAATCTTCAATGTACTGCGTAAGCTCTGCCTTCGTGGTTGGGTTGCGTTTGGTAACAGATCTTTTAAGTTCGTTCCAAACCATTTCAATGGGATTGAGGTCGGGGGACTCGGATGGCCATTTCCACCAATTGATGTGATTTTCTTCCATGTACTGGCGGGCCTTTTTTGAAGTATGCTTGGGGTCGTTGTCTTGCTGGAATCTGTGTCCATCAGGGTATACTTTATCTATAAACGGCTTTAATGTTGACCCAAGGATTTCTGGTATGTAGAATGATGCATCCATTATTCCCTCAAAAATCAGGACTCCTGTCGACCCTCTTCTGCTGATTCCTCCCCAGACGTGTAATTTAAGGGGGTGTTTTGGTCTGCAGTTAGTTGGTGCTGCTGCATCTTTCTTTCTATATGCAACTGTTTTGTTGTCGTGTAGTTGTATCGTTGTCTCGTCTGTAAAGATTACATCTTGTAGACTGTCATTTGTTGTGATTAGATGTTTGCAAAAATCTACTCTGAGTGCTTTATTTGGTTCTCTAATCATCTGACAGTATCTTGGAGTTGTTTGTACAAAACCAGCAGCGTTGATGGCCTTTTTTACTGTTGATAATGAGACATTGGTGGCTTGGGTGTCCTTAAGCATTGTCTGGATTTCTCTAGCGGACGTGTTGGCATTGGAGGTCAGAGTATCTCTTACTGCATCAAGATGTCGGTCATTTACCTTCTTGAACGTTACAGGTTTCTGTGCAATTTCAGTAACGGGACTGAAAGTGCCATCTTTGTACTTGTTGACTATTCTCTCAACGGTCCTTGCAGATAGTATGGTATTTTCTTGTACGAGCTGCTTTCGAATGGCATATGGTCTCCAACCACTAGTATAAAGCTGGACAATTCTGAGTTTAGTTTCGTGTTGAACTTTCGGCATTGTGCATTGAGTGATCGAACATTGAATGAATTTATTTTGGTGACCCCCATCCTTTTATAAGGATATATATGTGTAATGTCAAATTTGGCAATTATCATAACACAACCTGTATATCATGTTTCCATTAAACAATATCCGAGAAAATTATTTTTTATTGCCTTGCAATGTTACCAATCAACATTTATATAGTTCTGTTTCCTGTGAAATTCCAGTTTATAGCTTTGTTACATCCGGATGCATTTCCTGTATGAGGTTGCAGTTTATGGCTTTATTACCGGATAGTTCATTTATTTTAATGCATTTACAAACAAAATAATTTAATTTGTAGGTAGTCATTTTTTAATTCATAGATAACAATTATACTTTACATTAATCAAAAATATTTATTTTTAACTATATACGTAAATCCAGTGATGCCAAAAGTATTTCAAAACTTACGTTTTTCACTTATATAACATTTGTCATATAATTAACAACCAATATATTCAAATAAAGTATATTTTGTTTGTTTAATTATTCTTTTCTCACGTTTATTGTTTTACATCAAGCACACGAACCTATATATCTCAAACTAAAATAACTATTTGCAATCCTATTTATTTTTACTTAGAGTAGAAATCATCTTTAAGGTACATCGCGTACCTGTATTTTGCTTTAAATAATATTTTTTATTTTGGGAAACGGTCACTATCAGTATAAAGTATTGTTATGAAATTGTTTACTTCATAATTATTAATTCATTATTTAAATTTTTCAAATAGAATATATCGGAAATTAGTTATCAATTTTGTTGTGAAATTAATTGTATCCGTAATGTAAAATTTATAAACACTGCGAAGGAGCTTCTTAGTGCACTAAGGACTATCGGGGCTGCATAAATGAGCACTACGAATAAACCTTTCATATTATCTTATGTAGTTAGACCGCATAATCCAATAAGTAAATAAATACAAGTGAATTGAAATTGAAAATGCACACAAAATTATAAAATTCCTAAAGTCCGAAATGAGAAATTCTGGAATGATTATAAATGCCAATTGATATCTAAATGTTCAATTAATATTGATTATAGATCTATTATGATTTTTACTTTATACACTTATCCGATTTTTTAACACATTATTTCGAACTCAGAAGTAACTCAATTCAAAATATTATGAATTACATGTGTATTATTGAAAAATCGTAAGTGACTGACCACTAAGACAGGTTTTTACAGTTTAAGAATGCATGTATTAATATTTATTTAAGGATGAACAATTAACTTTGCTTTTAGGAACCTTGAATTTAAGGCGGGGGTACAAAATGTAGCTGACCATTAGTTCAAATATGTGGTTCAATTTTTCGATTGGTGGAAATATTTTGTTTATTATAATTTTTTCTTTTTAGAAAAAAGCTGCAGCTGTAGTCAGAAGAACTGAAATAGATTCACCACCACCAGCACCTGCACCTATATTGCCACCACCAGCAGCACCTGCACCTATATTGCCACCACAACCACCAGCAGCACCTGCACCTATATTGCCACCAAAACCACCAGCAGCACCTGCACCTATATTGCCACCACAACCACCAGCAGCACCTGCACCTATATTGCCACCACCACCACCACCAGCACCTGCACCTATATTACCACCACCACCACCAGCACCAATTTCACCACCACCGACAGCACCAATTTCACCACCACCACCATCACCACCACCACCAGCGCCTGTATCGCCACGACCACCTGCATTATCTTCCACATCTGAACCCGACACATCTTCGACCCCAACCGTCGCGCAGTATGAACGTTTCAATTACCAGCACGTGTTCGGGTACATGAACAACACACCAGAGATACCTACATTTGATTTATCCGAGGGAACAACTGAAATGTGCAACACACCATTTAGACCAACCCAGGACACACATTCTATGAAAGCCCTATTCAGGAGAATAGCCACACTTGAACAGAATCACAACACCATCATGGCCAACCAGGCAGAAATTAAGGCAATGCTAGGCTCTATGATGCACATGCTCTCACACACACAGATACTGGCACCAACACAGCACCGTGACCAGCCACAACATCTGCAACCACCACAACCTCTGCAACCACAACCTCTGGAACCACCACAACCTCTGGAACCACCACAGCCTCTGGAACCACCACAACCTCTGCAACCACAACTTCTGCAACCACAACTTCTGCAACCACCACAACCTCTGCAACCACAACTTCTGCAACCACAACCTCTGCAACCACAACTTCTGCAACCACAACCTCTGCAACCACCACAACCTCTGCAACCACTACAGCCTTCCAATAGTATTGACCATGACGGGCCATACCCATTTTCCGATGTGAGAGATATTTACAGGATTAGCATGAAGGATCTGAACCAAATGATGAGGGAAAGCCACGGCCCTGGACATTTTGCTACGCGCATCACCAGACGCTTATTTCCAGAGCTATTTACAACTGAGAAACTCCGGAAGAAGTATTCTTACAATGGAAGCAAGGGTCCAAATGGAAAGTTTGAAATTGATCCAGAGAGGAAGAACTATCTGCAACGTTATGTTTTATTTTTCTATCCACAGATGTCTGACCCCAGATCTTGGCAGGATACCATTATTTCCAGGGTAAATGAGGTACTAAGAAGAAAGGACAAAGCTGAGAAAGAAAACTAAACTCGTATGAACAATTTGCACCTACCATATTTGATTTTTTTGTATAAATTCATTCTGTTTTTAATTCAGTTGGCTGTAGTTCTTTTTAGATTTCATTTTTAAAGATATTCATTTCTCTTGCTTACATCATGTACATGTTATCATTATACTTATATGTTGTTCATCATAATTTTATTTCACTCACACTATTACAAGTTTCTCTTATATGGATATTTTTTCTTAATGATGATACTATTATATTTTGTTATGTATATATGTATATGTACTGATTGTGTATATTAAACATTGAACACTAACGTCAATCTAATTAAAAACCGATCTCTCATCGCTCCTGTTTTCTGATATGTCGCAAGGGAGATCTAACGAAACCCGCTTTGAGGTCACATGTGAGTGACCTCGTAGGTGTGTCCTGTTCGACCAGTAAAATTGCGGCTTAGGCGATCTTGTAAGTTGATCGTGTGGTAAAGGGATGTAACTCATTTTATTAACGAAGAAATCGTCAGTCCCCAGAATTCATTCGGATCTTCTTTAACGACTAGATCTAAAGGAAAACTTTTTTGATAGGAAGTCAACTCATTTGCATATCATTATAAATTCATAAGTTCCAGTTCACTCACATGTGACCTCAAAGCGAGTTTCATTAGATCTCCCACGCCACATATCAGAAAACGGGAGCGATGAGAGATCGGTTTTTAATTAGATTGAACTAAACGTCTGACCTTTTATTTATCCACGAATCAATTTGTCATGGTAATATTACTGAACCATCTGACATTTATTCTTTACCTATACAACAGTGCGGAGTTCATAATATATGTGAAGGTACTACACTCAGGTAGTGTGCGTTCTCAGTACGCATCAGACTGCACAACACCCTCTAATAAAACAACTCACTCCATTTCCCTTTCTTACCTGCGTGACCCTATCCGACAACAACGAAATACCAATGCACCGTATAGTTTAGATTATATTATATGCATATATATATACTAGTACAATGTACCAAAGAATGAGATAACATCAGTTTCGCGTCGCTGTCTTCCCCCTGAAAAAAATATAAGTAAGCAAATTGTAAATCACTCTTACAATGTATGAGTATTCTGAATGTGAGCAACTGTTGTCCGGATATGTTCAAGAACACGGGAATGTTTACATCTCCATCATGCATTTTTGTACAAATTGAAAAAGAAAGGATAGTGGGTATGCGTCAATGAGCCATCATCTCAAATTTTTTTCCAACTTGATTGACGTGTTGTTACGTCGCAACTCGCAGCTTGTGCTATAATAATGACGTCTTCTTCCACCAACCATTGTGTTAACATTGCTATTCATGTACAACATGACCTCACTTTTTGTTTTGTTTTTTTGTATTTGTACGATTTGTCTATCTGTTCAAATTACGTTTTTTTTGGGTTTTTTTTTGTGTTGTTGACCCCTATACCCGCCGGGTGTATTGGGCTTTTCTCTGATAACGGCTCGCTACTGAAAAACGCTTAAAAAATAAACGACTGATATACCGATGCAGATTCTCATTTGGTATTCTGTTTATTTGTTTCTGTTCCTTTCGTTCTTTTTTTAATAGTCCCGAATAAGCCGTTAATGTGAAAAGAGAAAAATATTTATAACTGATGAGTGTGTGAAACCTTTAAGTACCCGCCTTATTTCATCGATAAACTTACTATGAATCAGAAACAATATATATATATACCCAGGTCAAACACCAAGATGATACACGCACATATGCAAAACTAATATTTGCAATACTCCAAGTATGTATTTCCGTTGAGCTATAAATTCAGTGCAATTGCAATCCAAATTAATATAAACACGGAAAAAATATTTTTTTATTATTTAAAAATAAATAAATCCCGAGGTCCTAAATCCGAAATAAAACAAATGAAATTGTACCAAAGATCGCCAATACATTGATAATGGATACGAAAGGATATGATGAATAAGATCCCGACACAAAATCAAAACATGTACATAATGTATTTGCAGCAAAGGATATATAAAATGTTTCATTTCGTGGTTGATTGGTGTAAAACCGTATATCTTAGAACATACATGTATAACGCATTCCACCGCGAAAACGGCCGCTATATATCGCCGCGGACAAATCCGCGTTCGCCACGAAACAACAGTGGTCCGCCGCGAAAGTCCGCCGCGAAATTCTGACGAGTGAAGAAAAATCCGCGCTAATTCCTCGTTTTTTCCGCCGCGGAAAGATGGGAATCCGCGCTAACCCGCCGCGATTTGACACCGCGGCCGCATATGAGCGTCATCACGCGCTGGCTGATCTGTAGATGGCAAACTGTAGAAAATGAAAAAAAGCTTTTGATTGCGTGTAAATTTGTTTTTATGTTATTATTTCAAAAATCTTCTCCTCTGAAACTACTGAATGGATTTGTACAAAACTTAGCATGATTGTTCCTTAGGGTATCCTGCACAAAGTTTGTGCTTCGATTTTTGATCCGTCGAAAAACATGGCCACTGTTACTAAAAATAGAACATAGGGGTCAAACAACAGTTTTTCGCAAATATCTCAAAAATCATCAGGTTACGGCAAATTCTGGCAGGTTGAAAGTGTTCAGCATGATGAGAGCTACCTGTGTGCTGATTTTCGTGAAAATCTGTCAACTGATGTGAGAGTTATTGCCCTTTTTGACATTTTTGGCTTTTTTTTATGTTATTATTTCAAAAATCTTCTTCTCTGAAACTACTATTCAAAATCAAATGAAACTTGGTAAGATTGTTCCTTAGGGTATCCTGCAAAAAGTTAATGCTTGGATTTTGGATTGGTCGAAAAACATGTCCACCCTTACTAAAAATAGAACATAGGAGTCAAAATGCTGTTTTTTGCTATTTTTTCCTGAATTATAGAAATAAAATGAAGATGAAAGCTACTTTGATGGCAAACATGGTATGCCGAGTTGAATGGTGATGATGAAAGTTTGTTTTGGACGGCCATTTTTAAAATGGCTGCCATTTTCCCGCCATTTTTTACACTTGCTCAGATTTCAACAATATTTGGTTTTTAAAGTAAACATGGTATCCTTAGTGAATGGTGATGATGAGAATGTTGTATAACAATGATTAAACTTCATAATATGTGAGCTTTTAATTGCCATCACTTGGTGTCTGTCATCATCGTTGTTAACAAATTTTCAAACATCTTCTCCTCTGAAACTACTAGGGGGATTTGGATGAAACTTAGCATGATTGTTCCTGCAATATTTCCTTTTCAAGTACAATAAAAAGCCTTAACCCACAATTTTTACATAACTTCTTTCAAACATTTTAAAAACGAAGACCACATATAGACCAAAAGATTTATACTTGTATTTGAAGATGAATTAAAGCTTGTATTTTGTATTGTGAATCATCAGATTGACCATGACTGTATCTTAATCAAGCATAGGGAGAACTCATGCCCATTTCTTTCCAGAGGTTCTTGAAAGGCTTTTAAAGGTATTTTCAGCATTTTATGTGACCTTAAATACTCAGTTTAATTTACAAAAAAAACATTAATATATTAATTTAGTTTATAGTCATTGTTTGCCAGGTGAGCGATTCAGGCTCTTGAGAGCCTCTTGTTAGATAATAAGGACATACTATATGTAGTTGTGCATATCGACAGGAAATTGTGATTCAATTTTTTTTGTAGGAGTTACGCCCCTTTGAACCTATTTACTTTAATGTACTACTGCAACAGTTTTTCATCGCAACTCCTCTCAAACCACACAACAGAATTTCATGAAACCTTTTCAGATAGTGTTCATTTTACTTGTGAAGTGAGGTTTTGTTTCTCCAGTGACAATATGAAGACGTGGGGTATGTGAGTGTGCTCACAAAGGTTCTTTAATTAAAACATGATATAACATATAAATTATGTATTTTGTTTACAGTGTAGAAGTACTGGTACCAATTTAAATAAGTTTATGAAAATCTATAAGAAAGGAAAGTGTACCCAATGTGACAATATGAAGACGTGGGGTATGTGAGTGTGCTCACAAAGGTTCTTTAATTAAAACATGATATAACATATAAATTATGTATTTTGTTTACAGTGTAGAAGTACTGGTACCAATTTAAATAAGTTTATGAAAATCTATAAGAAAGGAAAGTGTACCCAATGTGATGGTAAAGTTGTCATTTGTAGACTTGGAGATGATAATGACAGAGTGACCTATTTCTGCGGACAATGCCAGGATAATAATCTTAAGCATAAAAAACACAGGTAAATTAGATGGGTCAATGTCTCCATTTGACCTGTCTTCATTATCTTCATTACTGTCCACAATACATCAGCTGTTCTTTACAGTGGTTATGTTTACATTTTCATATGACCTTGACCTCATTTTCAAGGTTCCTTGATCAACTTTCGATTTTCATGACTCAGAAATATGTTGGTTAAGGCTGTCTGACAGGCCTCCTTTTGCCTCATTTTCATGGTTCATTGATCATTACATGTATTACGAAAATGGAATCACTGCCGAGCGGTTTGGAGTAAAAGTAAATTATTGCATGTTTAATAAATCTCTACTATTTAAATCTAAATCCAAAATCAGGCCAGGTATAGGCTAAAAATACATAATGGAAAACACCAAGTTGCAAGTAAAATTATGTCACGGTATTCACCGTCTTTAGACAATTCCTCTACTGGAAAATGAGCTAAAATATTTAAGCAATAAATATTGAACTAACGTTTAACAAATTCACAATGCCTAATGTGATTGAAAAGGGTCAGGAGAGCGGAAAACGTCCTCTCTGGGGCAGTTGGATTTCAACTTGCCAAGTGTGTTTTTCTTTGCTACCAAAAACGTCACATCACCATCTACTTCCTGTATTTTCCTATAATTTCCCGGGAAGGTAAAAACGAATATTTTACTGACAACATGCAGGAATACAAAACAATCATGACAATATTTTTAATATCTTAATTAATTAGTAAGCACTGATAAACTTCCCCGTTCTATTAATAAGTAGATAAATTTTCCAGCACCTAGAAAGTTAACTCGCCGTGACATGAAAACAAAAGTTGGCAGAAAAAGTAAACATTACCAATCTCAATAACTATGTTAAATTAATTGCAAAAGGTGCACAAACAATGAACTCAGAGAGGGGCATTGCAAATTACTTCCAAAAATCAAGAATTAAATATAGAAAGAGTTCATGGTATATTCAACTACCAAATAAACTTTCACAACACATGGTTAGCTTTGCAATTCCATCAGAAATAGGAAAACTATATAACAACGCATGCATATTCCTTAATAGTCTGAGATTGCTCTGACGGCCTTTTTTGTGATATGCGGGGGCCATGGGACGTCACAGCGCACTCAGTATAGAAAACATGGAAATTCACTTTCACTTTGAACAATTTGTCACATGACTGCGTTATTTCATTTTTTTGTGTAGTGAATTTATGCATATGACACCGGTAACCTGCATATATTTTCTAACCAGAAGTCCTTTATATACAGTGATATATTCAGTGGCGTGTAAATGAGGTTGACGTGTGCCAACCTACATGCATAAATTAGCTCCCGCGATTCCAAGTTTTGTAACGAAATAACACGTGGTCGCAATATCTTGTTCAATGTGAAAGTGAAATGATGCAAATGGTGGGTTGAAGGGAATAATCAAAGTGCATAGCACTGGTAGGGTTAGGTTGCTAGCATTTGACTTTTATTTGTACAAACATTGCTGATGATTATTTCAATGCTTTTTGTTTGTACAATGTATTGCAAAATAGGTTTTGGTATTGAATTCTTTTTATTAACAGTATTATTTACAAGGAAATATATCAATTATGAAAGTTAACGAGCTCTGCAGAAAAAGTGTCTATTATATAATAATGTTCCTGTGGGTAGGTGACTGATTTTTTTTTAAATTGACAGCATATGTATTGCTTTGGTTTCAAAATATACAGTGATTTTTTAAAACGTATATTTTCGCAACACAGTGTATCTGAGCTGAAGGTTCTACTACTCAACTTTACTGCGCATGTCTGTGGAAACAAGTCGTTTCGGCCATACTACCAGTTCGGCCATAGTCGTTTCGGCCATACTACCAGTTCGGCCATAGTCGTTTCGTCCATAGTCGTTTCGGCCATACTACCAGTTCGGCCATAGAATTAAAGTCGATTCGGCCATGGAATATTTATACGGAATCTAACAAATATTTAACAAGTTCTAAGCTCAAAATTTAAGTTTTATTTTATATATATAATAAATATTTGGAAATTAATCATGAAATTTCAGAATATTATTTATTTACTAGATGATTAATGATCAATATAAACCAGCTATTGTAGATCAATCGTAATTAATTGCAAGACAAATAAAATGTAATTATGTTCATTACTTCATGATAATTATCAATTATTTATTCTTTGATCTGACTATATCCTGCATTTTGTGATTGTTAAGCACACGAAATGGCTGCATATGGGTTATTTTTATCCAAGCTTGACCCAAGCTTATCACAAGATGATGCAATTAAACTTTTCTTGTTATGGAGAAAATTTTAAAACAACAATGAGACCATGAGAAAACTTTTTATATTTGCCGACATGCTTTATATAAAGGATTTGAAAATGTGAATTGTATTCATAAAAAAAAAAACTTTCCACATTGCCATTTCCATGTGTATCCAATCTAATTAAAAACCGATCTCTCATCGCTCCCGTTTTCTGATATGTCGCATGGGAGATCTAACGAAACCCGCTTTGAGGTCACATGTGAGTGACCTCGTAGGAGTGTCCTGTTCGACCAATGAAATTGCGGCTTACGCGATCTTGTAAGTTGATTACGAAGAAATCGTCAGTCCCCAGAATTCATAAACTTTTTTGATTGGCTTACTGATAGGAAGTCAACTCATTTGCATGTCATTATAAATTCATACGTTCCAGTTCACTCACATGTGACCTCAAAGCGGATTTCGTTAGATCTCCCACGCGACATATCAGAAAACGGGAGCGATGAGAGATCGGTTTTTTAATTAGATTGATGTGTATCTTGTAGCAAGCCAGTTCGTCCACGCCAGCATGCTCTTGAGTGCGAGTCTTGTTTCCGTTGGCAGCATCGGCTCTTGAGTATAAATTGATTCTTTGCAGAAGTTCAAGATGAGGTATATTGCATATTTTTTTTTTATGATTGATATTGTTTGACTATAGAAATTTTGCTTTGTGTACGCTACAGTTTACAGGTATTGTTAGTAATCAACAACGTGTGGCAGTAGCGTATTATCTCAATCACTTGATTGATCTTTCTTAATGGCTTCATTGCCTATAATTAATTATCAAAACATAACGCTTTTATTTATTGATTCATTCACTTAATAGTTTCAATGTTAAAGTTCACATTTTAGAAAATTAGAAAAGAAGAATTAAAAAAGTGCACATTATTAATAAAATAAATATTTTTTTCAGAACACTTCCAATAATGTAAATTAAATCTATTATATTATACCGCTGGGTTAAATTACAATCACTGTATAATAATTTTGAAGGTTGAACAAATCATATTTCCTGTGAAGTATGTTGTATTAATTCAATTATTACCTGTGGGGGCAGTATGACAGCAAGTCCATCAGAACATCAGACTTCCTGCGTGCTGTGGGTAACCTTACTCGCCAGCAGTACCAAACCAAGAAGACCTACCAGACTCCGATGATAGTGGTTCCGATTCTGATGCTTAGTGAACATATCTTATATATATAATTATAGTGCAACTCACCTGTTATAGCGCTTTTTTTTAAATTGTTGTTAATTATGTATTTGCTTGTTATCAACCTGATGATATAAATATATAAAGAGAATAAATAAAGTTGAAAACAATGATTGTGAGTGTTTCAAAACTTTTTTCTTCCCTACCAAGAATACCTCTCGTAAGAAACAACGATGCTATTAAGTATATATTTCATTATAAAAAGTATGGCCGAAACAACTATGGCCGAATCGGTCTACGGACGAAACGGTATATGGACGAACTGGTTTATGGCCGAAACGTCTCGAAAGCCATGTCTGTACATAAATATGCACTAATCAATCAAAGAAAGCACGAGTCGGCTAACGTTTCTTGAATTATCACTCTAAATTGAATTTTTTTTAAAAGTCAAACGCATAATAATGATTTGATGAATTAAAATAAACAGAAATCAAAGGTCTTCAAGTTATTAAGGTTATATAAAAAGACAAAGTTTGGACAATTGTAGAAGGGGGTCATTTCTATTTACACTACATTGCGCACGTGCAGGTAGATCAGAACGTAAACATTCAAGCTTTCAATTAAAATAAACCCATTATACCTTCAATAATACAGTTTTCTAAATTAATGATAAACACAGTGTTTTTCAATCTTAATGTGCAAGTTGTCGGAATTTCAAATAACCTGTATGCAATTCTATCACTGACCAACAGGTTTGACAAAATGAAGTCACGATGATCAGGTCAAAAGGTTAATCAAATACACAAAAAGAACGTAAACATTCAAGCTTTCAATTAAAATAAACCCATTATACCTTCGATAATACCGTTTTCTAAATTAATGATAAACACAGTGTTTTTCAATCTTAATGTGCAAGTTGTCGGCATTTCCAATAACCTGTATGCAATTCTATCACTGACCAACAGGTTTGACAAAATGAAGTCACGATGATCAGGTCAAAAGGTTAATCAAATACACAAAATACCATCAGAATTACAAGAAGAATAAGCAAATAATGTGCAAAATATGTTCTGTATAAGTTAACAATCACGTTCACAACAAAAATGGAACTTACCTTTGAAATCTTTTGAAAATAAACCTGATTGTAATCCTTCCCAAAATATCCGTGCAAAATCCTTACGCCGATAGCATTGTACACTTTAAAAGGTGCGAATACTTTACACGGCTTTCAAAACAAAAAGGAAATCGTCAATAAAACACACATCTTTTATTAAATAACTGGACAATTACACTTCTCGGTGTGTTTCAGTTACATTTCTATTAAAAAACAACTGCACCAGCAACAACAAATATTAGGACTATTTTACCGCGGAATGTTTATTTTCTTATATGATATTCCAATATAAACATAGTCGTAATTCGAAAAATATGGAGGTTGCTTTGCGCATGTGTCATCTCAAAATCGAGATAAAAAGCTGCTTAACTAGCCTTGCTTAAGCTTCAATCCTAGATAAGCTTGCATATTTACTCATAAAAACATAGTTTCAAAAACTTCTGGTCCAACTTTTTCCACAAAACACCAGATTTCCAAAGTTTCCTTCATTGTCTAACCAAACGACCGACGGCATAAGGGTTTTGGTTGCTTAGCAACCTAACCCTAAAAATTTTGTTTGTGTGTGGTACAGGGAGATTGTTGGTGAATAAAATGTACATATTGTTAGAGAAAAATTAATAAGGAATCGATTGATGTATGATTTATCTACTTATAATTGGATATGTACATATTATCAGGTTTTCTGCAAACATATATCGTAAAATATCAGCCCCGAGACACAATGTGAAGCTTTTTCGGCGAGTGAGCGTAGCGAACGAGCCAAAAAGCTTCATATTGTGTCGAGCGGCTTATATTTTACAATATTTGTTTGAAGAAAACTTGATGATAAATTTATCGTATTGTTAACTAGCAATCTTAATGGAATTTCTTACTTTTCAATGGCCACCCGCCTATAACCGGATGTTTTCCTGATATATTCGGGTCAACGTTGGGTCAAACATTATGACGTCGCTGATATATTCGTGTCAGCTCATATTAGGGTCGGGTCAACTCTTTACGACGTCACAGTGCGAAATACGGGAAATTCTGAAGGCCTCAGCAGGTCGATATAGCCATAGGGAAATACGATAAATTACAATTTCAAGTCTAAATACTGCAGCCCCAATGCCCCAGCATATCACAAAAAAGGCTGTAAGATGTCAGGCCAAAAAAAAAATATGTGTGTTTACGGTCACCCGAGCAACCCTAGTTTTTTTCGTCCCGACCCTAACTTTTTTTATCGACAATTTTCTGAAATTCAGGAAATTCCCGCCTTTTCCGTCACCGGTACTGATATTTATCGTATTAAACAACAATGGCGGCCTCTGGTGCCAGCACCGCGCCGCCAGCATTTTGTCACTAACTTTTAAACAGTGTCCCCATTTAAAAGCAGACAAAAATGTCATAGCTCTGTTTAACAATTCAAGAACTTTCATTGATATGCATGTATTCAATAAATATCACGATAGTGACGATTGTCATTTGGAAATCAATGATTCATGTAAAGTAACGTCTCCAAATAATTTTGAGGTTACTCCTACATTGTCAGTCGGAGAAGTAGTGCCATTTTCCAGTGTTAGACAGTTTACGTTTACCTGTATGAATGAGCCCTTAAAAAAAAAAAAAAAAAAATAAAACTGACCTACTGACCCAATTTTTTTTTCAGCATGTGACAGTAAACTCAAATATTTTTTTTTTTGGCCTCAGATCAATCTCGGACTAATTCCTTAATAGATGTACATAATATGAAAGAATCAATATGTTGGTTTAATTCTTGAAACATTATTCCTTTGTATAGGTAACAAAAGGGAAAGGAAAGGGAAAGCAAGTTTTAAATGTGTTTATACTAAGTGTAAACGAATGATAATTGAAGTATACTAACACTTGTTAAACTTTTATAGGCTGATATGGACCATTACATACCTGGCAGGATTAATATTTAGGATTAATTTGCAGTGTAATGTTCTCTTTATGGAACAAAAAATGCTGAAATTGAAGATTTTTGGATCATAATCACAGCTTGGACAAATGTGGTCAAGTTCAATTTTGTATTTTGCCATTGTGGAACTCTATTGATTAACACAAAATGCTGATAGTGAATTTTTCTAGATGATTACAAGAATGCAACTTGAAAAACATATATCTTATTTTAGAACAATGCCACCACAAAATACATAAAGTTTTGGTGATTTTGATTGTTTACTGTGATAGAGTTATGTCCCTTATTTAAAAAAAAGGGTGAAATTAAATGATTACAAAAGTGCTATTTGAAGAAATGACTATGATAAGGGGAAGTGATTCTCCATCCCTCTGTTTATCACACTATCTGTACACAGATGGTAAAGTTCCACTGGATGAAATGCTTTGAAGTTCAATCTGCTATGAATTATTGATTTTGATTATTACAATTTGCAGAGTTATGGTCCTTGATTTAATGGAAAATGTTGAATTTAAGGTTTCTGAATGGTGTATCTAGTTTTATTGGTCGTCATTATATAAAAAATTAGGCACTGAAAACACCTGTTCTCAAATCAAATCCATTATGTTGTAGAACATTACCAGCCAAAAACAGCTTGCTTGGATGGGTTCAGACTGGAAAACAACTGGAGAAATCATCAGTGGAGGAAATTCCAGACTGGGCATGCTCAGTCTGCACATTGATTAATAAAGGGACTAATACCATTTGTGAGGCATGCTTAACAAAAAGAGAAAGTAAACAAGAAACTCTAAAATTAAGATGTAATGGTTAGTAACTGACTTTGTTCGTGGCTTTCAGAATGTTGCCTGGAACTTTTGACCATGGATCAATGTGACTTTAATCACAGACACAGAAAATAGAAATATCGGAATTGTTAATTTATAAACTAATATGATGTTATGTTGTGGCTAAACATTGCGATAATTAAACATGAATTATTTTTGCTAGTTATTTTCTGCTAATAAAAGGAATCACAAAATGTATCAATTGTGCTTTGTGAAAGATTTTGCAATGGCATACTCGAACATAGACATACGAATTTCAGTAATTTTCTCCTTTGTAACTTTGGACAAAAGTTTGATGGAGTTGTCCTGAGGCACTCTTTTCAAAGTTATGAAAAATAATGCCTCATTCAGAAAAGAATATTAAAACATCTTCTCTACAACTACCAAACTATGGTAAAATGTTCCTTTTTCCTCTTCAAAATTTTCTTTGTTAGTCTTGACTTTGGCCCACTATGACCTCATTTACTAAATATTTAGTAAAACTATTTTTAGGTCCTCTTGGCCTTTTTTTGATGTTGATTGGTCATTTGGGTAGGCCTTTCAAAGTCCTCAATATCTTGGTAAACTGAGACTGAAATTGACTAATATATTTCTTAAATTCTGTCAGGAAATCCTTATCAACATATAATATAGAAATTTTGACAGTTTGTCATGTGGTCATATATATACAGTCAAACCTGCTTTAAAGGCCACTTCTATATAGCAAATTACTGTCTATGAAGGGCACAGTGAAAAAGTCCCATTCCTGAACAAAACATGTAAAATTAACCTCTATAGAGGGTACCTGCTCATAACAGGCACTTTTGTTTGGACCCTTGGTTGCCCTTTATAGACCAGTTTCACTGTATCAGATTAGTATTAAGGTGCCAGCAAGCACCTAAGCATATACTAATGGCGTCTAGTTTATAAATTTTGATTAATGAATACGGAATGAAGTATTGCATGATAAGGAATTTTTAAGAACAGTTGTTTTGAAAGATATTGTATAATATATATAAAAATTTTGTAACACTGATTGTTTGTTAGCACAGTTGAAATATACTATTTTAAAAATTATGTGAAGCTTGAAATTCTGTATTTGTCTTTTAGATAAACTGGAAAAGAATTATACAGGAACAGAAGACATTTCTACCAACTTCATCCATCATCCTCAGAAAAGAAAATTTTCAAGTACAGAAGCATGTAATGACACAAAAAGACCTCGACTCTAAACAATCAAAGATCAGAAACAAAACAATGTCGTTAGTAAAATACCTTTTTGTTCAGGACATAAAGTGAAGAGCAATATGACCGAAGTGAGAAAAAAGGGAGATAACTACTTAAGATGGTTCTTTAGTTGTAGTCTGCCAAGAGCAAAACAGTGCAAATTTTTCCAGGTAATCTATTTTGTAACAGCTATGATGTACATGTCAATTCACTATTATATACAATTTTATATAGATAAGTAAGTTTAAAATTATTTGTAGTTGGTATACTAGTTTACTTAAGGTTATTTGAGCAGATGAATAAACTTTGAAACTCTATCACACTTATAATTTTAACAATGCAAAATCACTGATACAATTTTTTGGCAAAAGGTTCTGATTGATATGTTGTTTCACAGTGTAGATTACATTGATATCATCAAATAACAACATAATTTCTCCCATTATAGGTCAGTTTCCACACTGCTCAGCTTAGTGATTACAAATTATTTAATTGCCACCTGAAGATTAAATTTTCTCATTATTTTCCCCTTCTGTGATGTGAAATTTTAGTTATTTCATTTGATGGATTTGTTTATGATATCATCTTTGGTAGCAACGGAATTGTCAGCAAATTTTAAAATGGTGGTTGCAATGAAATTTAATTTTTATATTTCAGAATGGAAAATCATTGGGGAAACAAATTCTTCTTCAGTTTACTAGTAGATTAAAATATTTCGTAATGGTTCACATGTTGAAAATCTAAAATTTAACTCTTAAGTGTGGAAATATAATAATCCACTCGTAAGAAAAGGAGAATCTATATTTAATAATTTGAATTATTCATTTAAAGTCCAGGCTTTATTGGTAAAATGTAGAAGAAATTGTAATGACTGGAGGTAATCAAGTTCCAATACCGCTTGCTTTTGGACTTTAGCTGATGAATAAACTATTTTTATAAATATATTTTTCAGTGGGCAGATGATAATTTTCCAATGTGTGAAGGACATGTAAAACCCTGTACTATCAGAACTGTGATGAAACAAGGACCAAATAATGGGAAAAAATTTTTTACCTGCAGCTTGCCAAAAAATAAGCAATGTGGATATTTTGAATGGGCTATTGGTTATGATTGATTGACACAAATATGTGTTGTGTCTTACTATAAATATGCAGTCTTGTTGATCAAATTTTATACCAAGTAGCATGGTTCTTTATCTGAAATCATGGTATAAAAAATAAATGTAAAATTTTAAAAATATGACAATTTAAGACCTCAAATGATTTCTTGCTGGAGTTATATTGTGTAAATTTATGCAGTAACAATATAAAGGAATTTTGTTAATAAATTAAATTTTAAGTTCCACTGACCCAGAAAACCGCAAAAACTGGGATCCAAAGAAAAATGTCAAATTTAGACAGTATCAGTGTCATTAAGACGACAATCAACAGAATCCAGAAAGTACAAAAAAGATTCTGTATAAATTTCTTGAAAAAAAGGTCATTTTATTTGATCTGATGGAATATGCAATAGGCAGGATGTAAGTGTTGGAAAATGTGACTTTTTATGAAGCACAGTAAAAATAAACTGTACTGGGTATATTGAATGCTTAAGAGAGAATCAGCTCCTGACTTGGACCATATGCACTAATATAAATCAACAAAAATATGGTTAACATTCTACATAGTATAACAAAATGCTAAATTAGATTTTCAGAATACTAAAATTGTTCAGATAAAATCAGTATGGCCAACACAACCAATGACAAGTACAAAAAAATGTATACTTCATCCCACCAATAACAGTAACACTATATATTTTTGTACTTAAACATCTTCAGTTTGGTATGACCAAATTAGACAAATTCCAATGATATTTATCACAGTAGTAGAATGTGTTTCTCGACTCCAGCTTCTTCATGATGAATATGATGAGGTATTTGGATAAATATGGCAGGTATTAGTGCCTAACGAAAAGGAAAGTTATAGTTACGTTTACACAATTAATATGAACGTAGGGTAATCTTCAATTACAGTGTTAGTGTTGTTCCCGACAATGTGCCTACACCTGAAGAACGTCAATGAAACGTAGGTCAATATTGCTGCTTTGCTCTTGACTTCTTTATCAAATAAATATAAAAAAGTTTGTATCAGAGAACTAAGCTCAGGAGTTAAACTTACTAATGAGTTATAAATACAGGTCATAATGGTCTATGTCTGTAGGATGGGGTATATGAGAACTATTCCAAGGTAAAACTTAAAAAAACTCAACGAAGCATGACGTGTTGGTTAAAGTAACATACTCTGGGTTGAAAGCGGTTGCAATTCTCTGGGTACATCTTTCAACTAATGTTAAATCCTTGGTCACATAGTACTACAGATGTACAATTGTAAATAAAACTTGACCAAAGTCCGTGCATCATGAATTGTGAAATATGGTCAGGATCCCTAAGAGTCATCTCAATACAAAAATACATGACCTAAGTTTCATAGTACATGTACCTGTGCACTACAGACAGGTGTAGAATTTAACCAAAGTGGAAATGTAGGACAAAGTGATCTACCATTCCACATTTTAGATGGAATTCCCCTAGTAAAAGGTGTCTCCGTGAGCTACCGCTGTGACGTAAAAGTCGACCTAGGCTTTGTAAAGGGGGAGGTGGGGTATGAACAAATTTGAAATAAAAATACAGGACCAAGATTTTGGCAAATTAAAAAGGCAGGATCACTTTAGAAGTGAAAAAAAATGCAGGACCTGTGTCAATCAGGAAATGTTTTGGTTTAAATGAAAGTACAAATTTAGATCGCAACGCAGGAATATTCGCCCCATACCGACTCGCACCAACTCGCCCCAACTCAGAAAATATTTGTTACAAACTCGCTCCAACTGTGAAAATCAGTCACTAATTCGCCCCAACTCATGAAAATAATAATCCCATACCCGATACACGTAAATATTATGGTTACCAACTCGCCCCAACTCATGAAAATAATAATTCCATACTCGCTACACGTAAATATCATGGTTACCAACTCGCCCCGGCCAACTTATTACAATAACGATTTGAATTCCAAGTGTGGGACTTGCACCAATTACATCTTGTTTATTAAGCCTTTGAAGACGTGATTGAATAAGGATTAGTCATTGGATTAAAGCCATATAATCAATAGAAATTTAGATTACTTTCCATTTAATATATTCACTAGTTGGGGCGAGTCAGTGATTCGGATGATGATTTTCACAGTTGGAGCTAGTTTGGAACTAATATTTTCTAAGTTGTGGCGAGTTGGTAAATGTGATATTCACCGTTGGGGCTACTTTAAAATCATTACTTTCACAAAGTTGGGGCGAGTTTGTAATTAATATATTCACTAGTTGGGGTCAATTGGTGACTGATTTTCACAGTTGGAGCGAGTTTGTAACAAATATTTTCGAGTTGCTAAGAATTTGGCGCAAGTTGTCTAGCATTTGGTCACAATAGCGGCCAAAAAAAAATCCAGGACCAAATTTTCGACAAAAAAATAGGCAGGATCAAACATTTGGCCCTAGCCCTCCTATAAAAATCAAATTCGAAGTATGGGATATGTGACAGGGTAGGAAAGTTGATGCAAATGCATACAGAATTGGATGGTTGTCAGTGAGGTCCATTGATTTCAGAGATTTGGACACACAGACCTAGCAGAATGTCGTTAATACAGAAATTTGTGTTGTATTGATAGGCTTTATGTAGGAGATTTTAATTTTAAAGATATACACTTTGAAAACAATAGCACCAATGTAGGCCTAAACCACATTGCATCAAAATCTCTTAGTTATAAATGACCTTTTTCTCCACCAACATGTACAAAATCCAACAAGACATAGAAGAGACAGCATACCAAATATACTAGATCTAATACCAACGAGGATGTTATGATAGATTCTATATATACACCATAAATGGGATTTTTTATCAAGTATATTGATAAGTGGTTCAATGATATAACTGTCTTTTGTGCTTCTACCATATATTTTGTTCATCATGTTCATATTTATATTGAAATACTTAAAGACGTAAAGAATTCTGCTCAAACCCGTGTAAGAGACCCTCTTGTATTGTTGAAGCAGTGTGGTGCGATATATTTTGCTATGTTGAATGTCACAGTGTCACTTTAATATGTAAAGCAGTTAAAAGTGTTGTTTCTTTGCATGGACTTCTATCACGCGAGTCACTGTGAGGGATTTGTCAAGAATTTATCCACCTCAATTTCCTGCCAATTCGGGATCTCTGTTTTAAGATTGAAACGAATTTTATATTGAATAATTGAAATATTTTTCTCCGTAGTTGAAATTATTTTAAAATAGAGAAAAAAAGGTTTTAAAAATGCACATGTATATTGAATTCTAATATTACAAGTGAAAACAGTGAAAACAAAACATCTTGTCGATTAATTAGCTGGTGATAATGAATTTTGTGGTTTCCCACAGACAAACATGGACTTTTTATGGTAATGTATGCCCCGACAGCAACTCTTCCTAAACCTGCGAATGGATGTAAGTGAAACTTTCAGGGAATCTTCAGTATACATTGCCATTTTGCACTACCTATATTATACTCTCTCAAAAAAGAAACGCAACATCAGATTATCTTTTTGAAATATTATTTTTCCGGACAAATAACCAATAAATATCAAAATATATGTACACATGATCATAATTACACCTTCATAAAAAGTTTCCAGGTACAATCATTTAAATTCATCCACCCGTAAACGACTTTGGTCGCAATCTGGGACACCCTACGATTTACGCATTGCCAAAAACTGGGTCGACTTTTACGTGCAAATCATGGGTTATTTTTTAGCTCAGTCAGTCGGTATAAAAACCCGGTATTTCTTTTCATGAATGCATTCGTAAAATAAAATTCTGATGAGGTGACGCTATGCCAAGGTTAGACGCTGCTACCCGGAATATCGCTATCGGACGACTAGAGGCCGGAGAATCACAGAATGCTGTTGTAGCGTAAAATTTACAAGTCCGTAAAAAATGGAAGTTCCGTTTCCGGTTTCCGGTTTGTCTTTCAAATTTTACGCTGTTTACTGTAAATTTCGCAAGTCGTCGTAAAATTCACAAGCTAGTTAGAAACACAAACTATTCTGTTAATTTTAACATATATACAAAGGACTACAAACCATTTACACAATAATTGAATGAATTATTACTTACTTAACTTATGAATGAATGAAATAAATTATAAATATGCTTGTGGCAGCTTTGAAAAACAAAAAACATCGGCGCTCAGGATCGCGGCGTTGTTTTGTTGGTTTTTTTTTCAAAGCTGCCACAATCCGTTTTCGACATAACATTTGAAGTCAGAAGCCTACAAATTTGTGATAAACAGCTCAAATTCCAAGATTTTTTAGGATTTTTTTTTTGTTTTTTTTTTGGGGGGGGGGGGGGGGGAGAGACTGTTGGCGCTGTCCGAGGGATCTGCAAAATTAAAGATAAGCGAAGCCGTAAATTAACAGGTGTATGGAATATGGTAGAATTAAAATGGGTCTAGATTTATAACATTCAATGAAAAGTCGTGAATAAATCTACAAGAAAAAAATAATAACTTGCTCAAAGCCAATGAAAATGCAATACTGAATTGCTCAGCAACATACAGTAAAAGGCCCTGTTAGTCATCACTTCTATAAGACATACAATCAATATAGTATATCATTAAACATAATTTAAGCCCTCAAGCCACGTCAAAACCAGGGAAAATGTGAGGGTTGCCCACCTGAAGCCATTAATTTTTTTCAATACACATGCCCGACAATGGATATGAAATGCATCAGAAATCATTATACCTCAACTATATATTAATATAAGAAATCTTTATACTCTTAATAGGGTTTGGTCAATCATCATCCAAAAATATATTAAATCCCATCAGAGTTACATATTTATGTCATAAAAATTGCAAGTCTGCCCCTTGGTCTCAAAATATCTATGTGTAAGGACATGAAATACTACAAAAAGTAATTATTATACCACACTATGTATTAATAAAGGCAAATAAAATACTTCTCGACATATTTTGGTCATTTATTGTCCAAAAATATACCAAATTCCATTAGAGTCACAAATCTTAGGCCGTAAAAATTGCAAGTCTCCCTATTGCTCTCCTTATGGCTTTCAAAATATCAATGTGTATGACCATGTAATGCCTCAGAAATTCATTATTATACCAAATTTTGTATTAATAAAAGAAATTTATATACTTCTTGACAAACTTTGGTCAAATATTGTCCAAAAATATACCAAATTCCATCAGATTTACCTATCTTAAAAAGTAAAAATTGCAAGTCTCTCCCTGGGTTTCAAAATATATATGTGTATAGACATGAAATGCATCAGAAATTAACTATTATACCACACTATGTACCAGTATTTATAAAGAAAATTAATATACTTCTCAATATGTTTTGGTCAAGCATCATCCAAAAATATACCATAATCCAATCAGAGTCAAATGAGGCCATAATAAATGCAAGTTTCCTCTTGTGTTTCAAAATGTCAACATGTTTGGATATGAAATGTTACAGAAATTCATTATTAAACCCGACTATGTATTAATAAAGGGAAATTACATACTTCTCAACATATTTTGGCCAATTATCATCCAGATATATACCAAATTCCACCAGAATCAAAATTCTGAGGCCGTAAAAAATGCAAGTCTCCCCTTGATTTTCAAAATATCAACATGTTTTGAGATGAAATGTTTCAGAAATTCATCATTAAACCCAACTATGTATTAATAAGGGAATTTATATACTTTTCAACATATTTTGGTTATTTATCATCCAAATATATACCAAATTCCACCAAAATCAAAATTCTTAGGCCGTAAAAAATGCAAGTCTCCCTTTCAGTTTCAAAATATCAACATGTTTGGACATGAAATGTTTCAGAAATTCATCATTATACCTGACTATGTATTAATAAAGGGAATTCATATACTTCTCAACATATTTTGGTCAATTATCATCCAGATATATACCAGATTCCACCAGAATCAAAATTCTTAGGCCATAAAAAATGCAAGTCTCCCCTTGATTTTCAAAATATCAACATGTTTGGAGATGAAATGTTTCAGAAATTCATTATTATACACAACTATGTACTAAAAAAGGGAATTCATACACTTCTCAACATATTTTGGTCATTTATCATCCAAATATATACCAAATTCCACCTGAGTCAAAATTCTTAGGCTGTAAAAAAGGCAAGTCTCCCCTTGGGTTTCAAAACATCAACATGTTTAGACATGAAATGTTTCAGAAATTCATTATTATACACATTTATGTACTAATAAAGGGAAATTACATACTTCTCAACATATTTTGGTCAATTATCATTCAGATATATACCAAATACCACCAGAATCAAAATTATTATGTCATAAAAAATGCAAGTCTCCCCTTCAGTTTCAAAATATCCACATGTTTAGACATGAAATGTTTCAGAAATTCATCATTATACCTGACTATGTATTAATAAAGGGAATTCATATACTTCTCAACATATTTTGGTCAATTATCATCCAGATATATACCAGATTCCACCAGAATCAAAATTCTTAGGCCATAAAAAATGCAAGTCTCCCCTTGATTTTCAAAATATCAACATGTTTGGAGATGAAATGTTTCAGAAATTCAAAATTAAACCCAGCTATGTATTAATAAAGGGAATTTATATACTTCTAAACATATTTTGGTCAATTATCATTCAAAATTATACCAAATTCCACCAGAGTTACAATTCTTAGGCCATAAAAAATGCAAGTCTCCCCCTGGGTTTCAAAATATCAACATGTTTGGAGATGAAATGTTTCAGAAATTGATCATTATACCCAACAAAGTATTAATAAAGGGCATTCATATACCTCTCAACATATTTTGGTTATTTATCATCCAGATATATACCAAATTCCACCAAAATCAAAATTCTTAGGCCGTAAAAAATGCAAGTCTCCCTTTCAGTTTCAAAATATCAACATGTTTGGACAAGAAATGTTTCAAAAATTCATCATTATACCTGTTAATATGTTGAGAAGTATATTATTTCCCTTTATTAATACATAGTGAGGTATAATAATTAATTTCTGAAGCATTTCATGTCCATACACCCAGAAATTTAGTGACTCAAGAGGAGACTTGCAATTTTTACGGCCTAAGATTTGGAACTAGGATGGGATTTGGAATATTTTTGAACAATAAATGACCAAAATATCTTGAGAAGTATATTATTTCCCTTTATTAATACATAGTGAGGTATAATAATTAATTTCTGAAGCTTTCTAAGTCCCTACATCTAGGTATTCTGAGACCCAAGGAGAGACTTGCAATTTTTACGGCATAAGATTTGTAACTTGGGTCTCAGAATACCTAGATGTAGGGACTTAGAAAGCTTCAGAAATTAATTATTATACCTCACTATGTGTTAATAAAGGGAAATAATATACTTCTCAAGATATTTTGGTCATTTATTGTTCAAAATTACTCCATATCCCATCCCAGTTACAAATCTTAGGCCGTAAAAATTGCAAGTCTCTCCTTGGGTCTCAAAATACCTACATGTATGGACATACAAAGCATAAAAAATTAATTATTATACCTTACTATATATTAATAAATGGAAATAATATACTTCTCAAGATATTTTGGTCATTTATTGTCCAAAAATATTCCAAATCCCATCCTAGTTCCAAATCTTAGGCCGTAAAAATTGCAAGTCTCCTCTTGAGTCACTAAATTTCTAGGTGTATGGACATGAAATGCTTCAGAAATTAATTATTATACCTCACTATGTATTAATAAAGGGAAATAATATACTTCTCAACATATTTTGGTAATTTATTGTTCAAAAATATTCCAAATCCCATCCTAGTTCCAAATCTTAGGCCGTAAAAATTGCAAGTCTCCTCTTGAGTCACTAAATTTCTAGGTGTATGGACATGAAATGCTTCAGAAATTAATTATTATACCTCACTATGTATTAATAAAGGGAAATAATATACTTCTCAACATATTTTGGTAATTTATTGTTCAAAAATATTCCAAATCCCATCCTAGTTACAAATCTTAGGCCGTAAAAATTGCAAGTCTCTCCTTGGGTCTCAAAATACCTAAATGTATGGACATACAAAACATCAGAAATTAATTATTACACCTCCCTATATTTTAAAATATCTTGAGAAGTATATTATTTCCCTTTATATATATATAATGAGGTATAATAATTAATTTTTGATGCTTTGTATGTCCATACATGTAGGTATTTTGAGACCCAAGGAGAGACTTGCAATTTTTATGGCCTAAGATATGGAACTCTGATGGGAATTTGTATATTTTTGGACAATAAATGACCAAAATATCTTGAGAAGTATATTATTTCCCTTTATTAAAATATAGGGAGGTATAATAATTAATTTCTGATGTTTTGTATGTCCATACATTTAGGTATTTTGAGACCCAAGGAGAGACTTGCAATTTTTACGGCCTAAGATTTGTAACTATAATGGGATTTGGAATATTTTTGAACAATAAATTACCAAAATATGTTGAGAAGTATATTATTTCCCTTTATTAATACATAGTGAGGTATAATAATTAATTTCTGAAGCATTTCATGTCCATACACCTAGAAATTTAGTGACTCAAGAGGAGACTTGCAATTTTTACGGCCTAAGATTTGGAACTAGGATGCGATTTGGAATATTTTTGGACAAAAAATGACCAAAATATCTTGAGAAGTATATTATTTCCCTTTATATATATATAGTGAGGTATAATAATTAATTTTTGATGCTTTGTATGTCCATACATGTAGGTATTTTGAGACCCAAGAGGAGACTTGCAATTTTTACGGCCTAAGATATGGAACTCTGATGGGAATTTTTATATTTTTGGACAATAAATGACCAAAATATCTTGAGAAGTATATTATTTCCCTTTATTAATATATAGTGAGGTATTATAATTAATTTCTGAAGCATTTTATGTCCATACACCTAGAAATTTAGTGACTCAAGAGGAGACTTGCAATTTTTACGGCCTAAGATATGGAACACTGATGGGAATTTGTATATTTTTGGACAATAAATGACAAACATATGTTGAAAAGTATATTATTTCCCTTTATTAATACATAGTGAGGTAGAAGGATTTATTTCTGAAGCATTTCATGTCCATACACCTAGAAATTTAGTGACTCAAGAGGAGACTTGCAATTTTGTCGGGCTAAGATATGTAATCTGTCAAGTATTAAATTTGTTCTAATATTTAGAAATTTCTATGGTTACTCATATAATTTGTTGAAAACCTTGCTTATATTATGTACTTATACCATACAAGATATTGTGTTCATTGAATTACTGAATTGTGGGGAAAAAAAAAATATATGGTAAGAATAGATCGAGGAATTTCAATAGTGTTAATGTTTCATAGACAGTAAGGTATACTTTTTGCCATAAAGAAAACATTTTATAAGCAAATTTGATAAAATTTGGTAAAAAAATTGCAAATGTATTGTATTTAGGATATACAAGATGTCCTACAGTTTAGATAAAAGAATTGAAAATAATTATCCTTCTTGTATTGACAAAACTGAACAATTTAAGGCATTTCATGCATGAAGTCTGTCAAGTATTAAAACTGTTCTTAAATTTTTAAAGTTCTATGGTTTTTGATATAAATTGAAAAAAACCTTGCTTATATTATGTAGTTATACCATACAAGTTGCCAATTTAATTGAATCATTGCAAATGTAAGAAAAAAACTTTAATATACGACAAAAATACAGTAATTCCAATAGTGTTAATGTTGAATAGACAGTAAGGTACAATGTGTGCTTTAAAGCAATTTTTTGTGTAAATATATAAAAAATATTGGTGTCCTATGTGATATGAGAAGGAGAAATTTTTTTTATACACATTGACATTATTTTTTCCCATTGCCCATATTTTATTATTATTGATAGGACGTCTAGTGCCTGTGATATAACGGAAACGGTTTGTGAAAGTGAAACTTCCAATTTTTACACCGGAAGTGCTTTCAATATTTGCACATGCGTGCTTGCATTTTTTACGGAACTTGCGATTTTTACGATACACTGTTGCTGTAACGTACAATGTTCATCGTAGCACAATTTCACGCCTTTGGGGACGCTACCTGCAGCTTGGTACTACGACAGATCGGCCACGTTCAGGGCGCCCGTGTGTTACAACCAGGGCGCAAGATCGTTACATCAGACTTTTCCATCTGCGGAATAGGACTATTGCTGCAACAGAAACAGCTGTAAACGTCCCTGGGTTGCGCCGTATATCAGCACAGACAGTACGCAATCGGTTACGTTCTCATGGATTGAGGGCAAGAAGACCTTACTTTGGAGCAACACTGAGACGCCAACACCGCCGAGCGAGGGTTAGATGGTGTACTACAGTTCGTGCATGGAATTTACAGAACTGGAGAAGAGTATGGTTCAGCGATGAGTCACGTTTTCAACTGGAAAAGCGAGATGGTCGCATACGTGTGTATAGGCGCCGAAACGAACGTTTTGCGCAAAACTGTGTTGTGGAGAGAGACAATTTTGGCGGAGGCAGTGTTATGATGTGGGCCGCTATTTCTTATGCCAGAAACACACAGCTGATACATATCCAAGGCAATCTGAACGCTGTTAGGTATAGAGACGAAATTTTACGACCTCATTTATTGCCCGTAATTGACATTCGGAGAGAAATTTTTCAGCACGACAATGCCCGACCACATACAGCACGTGTAACAGTAGACTTTTTAGAACAACAGAATGTCAATGTGATCCGTTGGCCGTCACGATCACCCGATCTTAATCCAATTGAACATTTGTGGGATGAAGTGGATCGGCGCGTGCGCCAACGACAACCACCACCGCAAAATCTGCAACAATTACAGCAGGCACTTCAGTTTGAGTGGCAAAGGATACCGCGTGTTCGAACTCAGCGTTTAATTCAATCTATGCCAAGAAGAGTCGGGGCTGTGTTACAAGCAAATGGTGGACATACCAGATATTGACAATTTATGAGTGATTTATTGACAATATGTGACAAACTGTGATATTCCAAGGTAAAAGAACTCATGAACAAGAAGTGTGCCAATTTTTGCATTCCTGTGTAAATTATTTATATCATAAATTATGAAAATAATATATGAAGTAAATTTCCTATTTTCTGTATGTTGCGTTTCTTTTTTGAGAGAGTATATTTTTTATCAGAATGATATTTGGGGTTTTCCACAGACACTCATGGACTTAGCCATTTCTTCCTGTAATGTAAAGGAAAGGGGAGATGTAGGAATGTCCTGTCCTCAACTCCTCCTTAACCAGTGAATGGATTTCTGTGAAACTTTCAGGAAATCTGTAGTATACATTGCCATTGTGCACTACTTATATTATTTTTGATCAGAATGATTTTGGGGGTTTTCCACAGACAATCTTGGACTTTGCCATTTCTTCATGTAATATAAGGGGGTAGGCATGCCCATTCCTCAATGCACTCATCCTAAACCAGTGAATGGATTTCAGTGAAACTTTCAGGGAATATTTGGTATACATTGCCATTGTGCACTAGCTATATTAGTTTTGTTTATCGGACTGAAGTTTTGGGTTTTTCTGAAACTTTCAGGGAATCTTTAGTATGCATGTATATTGCCATTATGCGCTACATAGATTATTTTTTATAATGATTTTGGGGTTTTCCGCAGACAAACATTGACTTTGCAATTTTTCTTCATGTAATATAAGGGGGTAGGCATGCCCCGTAAATCTTTCAGGGAATCTTCAGTGTACATTGCCATTGTGCACACCTATTTTGGTTTTTGATTAAAATGATTTTTGGGGTTCACATAGGCAAACACAGACTTGTACATTTCTATACTTGAACCGGGGTATATAAATTTTTTAGCTTTGCTCACAATACTTCTACTTTATATGTTAATTAAATTGACCATTCTGTTTTCTTCCGGTTATTTAACTGAGGAGAAATTATGACATTAAACAAGATAGGAGTGGTGGTATAAATCACAGCTGGAGAAAAAAAAATGGTTTCACAATACATTTCTTCATCTAGATATCTTGAAAACAAATATTAAAAACATAGCTGATAATAATTATTATTATATATTTATTAAGAGTAATTTGTAAAAAAAATACTCAGCGTAATGTAAATTTATATATAAAATACCGATGGGTGACATGCATGCTCACATGTGAGTTTATTTATCATAATTAAATGCTTTGTTTTGGTCCTTGTTTTTTATAATTTAGTTATAAATTATAAGTTACTATCCAATCCGACTATGTGTTATTGCAAGTCAGGGCCGATTTTTCCCTTTTGATAAATAAATTTTATCATACGTTTGCCCTTAAAAATAATCGCATACCAAAAGTTACTAGATTTTAGTAATAATTAGGATTTTTTTTAATATCCCCATTATTATTTTATCATAGTCATAGAGCGTATTTAGTTTCTTGTGCGTAGCCTTTGTCAGCTCTTTTATTTTAAAGACAAAAGAATCCGAATTTCTCTAGCACATTTTTCTTCTTTGTATTTTGTAATAGCCTCAGTGCTTTTTATAGGACCACCATGGAATAATTTCGTGTAGTTTTGGGCAAATTTAAAATATTTAAGTTTTTCATGGAATTCATCAAATTACTTATCTAATTTTAAAAGTATTTTTTTTTCTTTCATTTAGAATTTCTTTATTATTATTATTTTTATTTTTTGGATATTTATTCCATTTTTATTTTTTGTTTTTGTTTTTGTTTTTTTTTTTTTTTTTTGTGGTCTTATTTCATGAGTACTTTTTAATAAATATTTACTATAACAATTCAAATTATGCGTTTATTATCAATGTGCTATACACTATCCGCGTCCCTATATTAAAAAATCCTAAAGGGATATAAGCCGCACATTAATTTAATTAAAGAGTTTGGTGCCGCATCTTGGTAAAATGGTGACTGGATTTTGAAGATCATTCATTTTGGAGGAGATTGAGGGCAGATATGAAATAGATTGTGACTTGGAAGTATTTTTAATTTATTTTAATCGTGGCAGAGGTAGGAAATCCAAAATGGCGGCTTATATCCCTTTTTGATTTTTTAGTATAAGGACGTGGATAATGAATAGCACATTGATTATAAACACAGAATATTCGTTATTACAGTGAATATTTATTAAAAGTACTCATGAAAAAAATAAAATAAAAAAGAAATAAATTTCCAGAAGTCGGGCCCCTGTGTTCCATCTAAAGATAAAGCATTTATTGCCATGTACGTTTATTTAATTCACGGAGTGGTGATTTCAAATCCGTGTTTGGTTAAAAATTAGTTATGGTGCAGCAAATTACCGAAAAGGAAAACAACATTATCTTTATTATTTTGAAAGAACCCCCAAAATGCCAGGTGGTTCAGTGAACGGCAGACCATTTAGAGAAAGTAGAGACAGCTTTGGGAAGACAGGAGTACCATGGTAAGATATAGTACCTCTAAGTTATAATACTTGAGCTCATTGGCAAATGCAGTCCAGACAGGAACCCCTTTGAATTTTTTCCGTATTTTTTTTTATTGCGTCCATTCTATGTCTACTGCTATGACTTTTGACATATTTTTAATTTACTCAGTAATAAAACTTTCATTCCTTTGATTTGCGACAAAATTCCCGTATCGAAATCATTGCCTTGGCTCGCAGTTGCTACATTATAACACAGGCACTAGACGTTCTATCAACTATAATAAAATACATCAGGAAGAGGAGGGGACATATATTTTTTTAAACAAATGCCTGTGTCGTGGATACTATTTCAGGAAACAAGTGCACAGGTGCTTGAGGACAGGACCCTGTTTTAGGGGACCTCATACCCCCCCCCCCCCCCCCCCCCCATTATCAAAATCTAATTATTATCATTTATTTGTATCGTAAGGATACTAATATACCATATATTTACACATAATACACATGTTTACTACCAATGTGCCATTTGACTATATAGCGAAATTAGAAAAAAAGATATTTATGATAATAATGGGAAGGGGAGGGGGCCCCAAGACACGGTCCTGTCCTCAAGCACCTGTGAACAAGTGCACCATTATTTCATTAAAAAATCTGTGATATTCAAACCTACCCTTCTTGCACTGTCAGATCACTTTTCTAGCCCAAATTAGGAAAATTCTTCGAGATGGGTAGCCATTTCTTAAATAAGTAACAGTTTCACACCAATAGAAATTAAATTTTGAGTAATAGACTTTTTACTGAAAATTGGACTTGTTTGTGAAAAAATGCATTTACAATGTATTTTTAAGGATATTTATGTTTTCTGTTTCAAAGAAGTTACGAAGTCAAAGTACATGTATCCATAAAACTTCATATTTTCTAGGCATCAAACTGAAAAATTTGAAAATAAATATGACTTTCTTATAGAAATAGTTGCTACACTTTCCATACACAAATATGCATGCTATTTTGAATGAGTAGTGTTAACTCAAATATATGATTTTTCATCACCATTAAACTTGTTACTCACTTTGAAAGGGAATTCAAAAGCTGTACCCATTTAAAGGACTATTCTCTAGTTGTTTTTTATGCCCTGTCCACGAATGTGGAAGAGGCATATAGGTTTAGCCTTGTGCATCCGTACTGTATACAGCTTGGTGAAAATTTTTGTATTTAGGTCCATTTCTCAGAAACCCATGAAGATAAATCAATGATATTATACCACTATAATCCTCTTTTAACACCTAACACTGATTAACAACATTTGGGTCTCTTCGACTTACCTTTAATGCATGAGTGACTCTGATTAAGTTATGTTTTAAATCCATGATGTTATACAAAAGTTTCAATGATACTTCACCACTATAATCATCTTACATTATGCATTTCTCCAACAGTTGTGTCAATACGACCCACATTTCGTGCATGAGTGACTCAGCTAAGTTTTTGCGTCAGCAGTATTTGAGTCAGTTAAGTTTTTGCGTCTGACAGCAGTACTTAGTATTTGAATCCCCATGACCTATATTTTATGCTTGAGTGACTTTGATAAAATTTGCATTTAGGTTTATTTTTAAAGAAGCTATGGTAATATATTGATATTTCACCACTACATGTACAATCATATTGTATTGTACAACACAACTAAGCAAGATTTGAGTCACCACAACCTACATTTTATGCTTGAGTGACTTTGATTCAATTTTTGGATTTAGGTGTATTATTAAGGAACCTATCATAAAGTAATAATGATATTTCACAGTTACAGTCATCTTATGTAGTACAACACACTTCAGTAACATTTAAGTCACTATGACCTACATTTTATGGTAGAGGAACTTTGAATTTTTTTTGGCATTTAGTCTACCGGGGGTATTTCTAAATAAAACTTGTCGATATATCAATATTTCACAACTGCAATTATCTTGGTTCAACGGAGATCACCAACATACAAGTCTACATGACCTACATTTCATGCTTGAGTGATTCCATTAAATTTTAGGGTCAGTGAATGTAAGCAGGATATATTATGAAACTTTCATACATTTAAAATAATTCTGATTCCCATCATAAATAATAAATGGGGATTAAATGCTCAGGCATCCTTTTTCTTACAGACTTGCAATATCTAGTTTTAAATATTTTTCATTTCTTTCCAATGCCATAAAAAATCTTATTCCTTCCAACAGAGTTCTAAAGGAAGACATGTTGTCATACCACCAGGGTGTGCATCTCTACAGATTGCCATACATTATTAACTAACAGACCTTCATATTTTTATTTGATTTTGAATGCAGTTCAATCTAAGGTTGAGGTTTTATGTGGCTTCATATCTCAGTAACCATAGTTAACAACTGATGTGTATTTGTACAGATGTTCATGTATCTTGGTATTCAGCGGCGTAGCAATGACCTAATTGACGTAGAAGCACAAAAGTAGGGAAAAGGGATAGGGCAAAATATTAAGGTCCTTGGTGTGTTTATTATAAAACTCTGTCAGGACGTTATAATAATACAGTGAATACCAGAAATATCGATTCAACACAGGCACATTTAAATAACATACTTTGTAATGCCAGATGATGCAGATCATTGTTTGGACTCTACGGACGTTTTTTATCATTGATAATCAAGGTTTTTAATGGTGATTCAATTGATTATAAGCAAAGTTTCTGCAGTTTCTTAATTTGAAATAAGTGTTTTACAAGAGAAGACTGATATATTTAACCTTAACCACTCACAATAGACAGATATCATGTAATATATCATAAAAGCTTACATTTGTCATTTAGGCCATAGAAAGGTGGGAGGGATGGCCACAATAATATCCATAAACTTTTTTTCAAAGGTATTGTGGAACTTCAGGTTTCCATCCTTCATCTGCTCTATTTCTTTTTTCTTTTATTTTCACCATAATGAAGTGGAAGCACGTCCTTCCATGCCTATGCGTTGCTTCGCCGCTGGTATTTTACCACTGCACATGTTGTATTTGGTTATATATTTTATGCCCAACTTTATATCTTAATACAGGTACTTGAACTACATATACCATATAATTATGTCTCCAGGGCCAGTAGACATTTTTTTTTTATCCTTTCAATCTGTTTGTGTCTGTCACAAGAATTTGTGACATCAAAATCTAGGTACATGTGTAAGTTTACATTGGAATAAAAAGAAATTGTTGCCTACCATGTGAATTTGTGCAAGATTAAATTTCTGATTTGGTTGATTTTGGAGTTTCCCACAACAAAATATGGACATTGCTATTTTCACATATGTACAAGTTTAAATCTCCTTGACAAAATTCCTGCATATGATGTGTAATTGTGAGAGACAGCAATTTTTTGGGGGGGGGATTCACATAGCCAATTGTTTCATTAATATGTTTAGATGTACTTGCATATGCCTCATCACTCTTTGATGTATTCTGCTGTGTGCACCACACCTCTGTTTAATGAAGAATTACAACAGAATGAAAGAGGGAACACATTCTTTTTATTTTTGCCTGCCTAAATTTTTAACATTTTAAAATCTCATCAAAGTTCAAATTTTAAAGATACAAATACAAATTTATGACATCTAAGGGTGAAGTCTTGCATAGAAAAAAGGGTGATACAATAAAATAGGTTCCAGATGCTTATGTTCAGTAAAAAGTACAAATTCAAAATATCAAAGAGTGCAAGCTAGTGTAAAACCAATTCCGTCAAAATTTAGCAGACCTTTGACGTTATTGAAAATGAAAAAGATCTGTGTAAATTTATTGCAATACAATATATATATGTAAATCATATTTCACTTCAACAGGAATTGTCCCCTCAGAAGCCACATGATTTTGAGATACGGGTGTTCAAATTTTCAGTTAATAAGCGTTAAAATTCAGAAGAAAGTTGTTTCATCTCCTTCAGGCAAAGTTGAACTATTGTTTGGTTCGATTATTCACAATTATTAGTATATGTATAAGTTTTGGCCATGAATGTACCTAACGAAGGATAATTCAGAAATGTGCATTGTAGCTAGAAATTTCTTATCATATTATTGTGAACTATACTGTGCTACCACCAAACAGAAGACTTGCAATACTGTAAATTCATAGTTGTTCGTCTCTGTGGGCCTTTTGTCGATTTTTAAAGTTTTAACTGATTTTTCAAACAGCCACATAAGTCCACGATTTTGATTTTTTTCAACTTAGGCCACCTCAGGATCATTTGCCTTAATCTGCAAAATGTAAAATTTTATGTACGGAATGGTAACTTAAATGGATGCCAATAGTTGACACAGATCTTTAGTCCAGACGAACTATATAGCTTAAATAGGAGGTACAACCAAGAGGAGGTTTGGTCCATTTTTCCTATACCACTCCTTTGGCTATGGTCATACAAAGTCTTATTTGACAGTGTAACATGCTGCAAAAGTGACTGTCATATTTCATGTTAAATTAACTGAGTATTCTAACTGCCAAAATAGGAAAATATTTATTACTATGTGATTTTTGAAATGAGAAAAAAGTCCAAATATCGTTTATAAAAATTTCAAAAATATCAAAATGAACCCACCAAATGAGTTTTATTTACACTTGTACTATCAAATATTTTTTATATTTATTTGTATTTTGGCTCAATAAAGCCGCAGGAAGAAAAGGAGAGGCAATGTGTACTATCAAATATTTTTATATTTACAAATTATTTGCATCATCTCTCAATTTATGTTTGTGAGCAAAATTCTTAACTTTGTGAATAAATAGTTTTCTGTCTTCAAATGATTTCAAATGTCTTCAAATTTACAACATCATCAACAACATATCTGAAAGGTAGTTTTGCCACTCTGTGAATGGGGAGAGGGGTGGTGGGGCTATGCTATTATTTTTTAGCTCACCTGGCTATGGCCAGGGTGAGCTTTTGCCATCACTTTGCATCCGTCGTCCGTCCGTCGTTAGCTTTTCATTCAAACATCTTCTCCTCAGAAACCATTTGGCCAATTCCAACCAAACTTTGCACGAGTGGTGTATGGAAGGTCCTCAACAAAGTTTCCTCATTTAGTTCTGATTGGTCAAGAAACATGGCCACCAGAGGCAATTCTTGTTTCTGATTGGCTGATTTTCAAAAATCTTCTCCTCTGAAACCGCTGGGCCGATTGGTTTGAAACTTAATAGGAATGATCTATGACATGTCCTCTACAAACGATCCTCAATTTATTTTGATCTGACAAAAAACATGGCTGCCATAGCTAAAAATAGAATATAGGGGTGCATGTGTTGTTTTTGGCTTATAACTTAAAAACCGTTACAGATATCAAAAAAATCTGACATGGGGTAAAATTGATCAGCATGACAAGATCTACCTACCCTGAAATTTTGAAGGAAATCCCAAAACCCATTTAGGAGTTATTGCCTTTTTTTCGTCAAATTTTCAAAATTTAGCAGTTTTAGTCATATTTCTCCGAAACTATTTGAGATAGAAGTGAAATGTAAATCAGAAAAATATTTGCCATGTTGAGGTCTACCTACCCTGAAATTTTAAAGGAAATCCCAAAACCCATTTAGGAGTTATTGCTCTTTTTTGTCAAATAAATTTTCCCTGAACAATTGAACCAATTGCAACAAACTTGGTCAAATAGTTGATTAATTGTCCAATGAAAACCAGACTCCAGATGAGCGATACAGGCTCTGGTGAGCCTCTAGTTTAAAATCAAACTCTATATTGAAACTCAAGCAATATGACAAATCCTCCCATGTACATTTCCTCTTAAATTTTAGTTAGAAAGCATTTTTTGTACTTTATGGTAAACAAATGAAGAAACACAACATTTAAAGAAGTATTGTAATCTGTATTACATGGAACTAGATATAAATACAAAAGAAAACCAAAAAGTCACAATATATAATGTCATTCTGGTCTGCTATTCTGTCAAGAGGTACCAGCAGAGTCTATCTTCCCTGAAATGATAAAATAAATGTGAAATTGCATTTAATATTGACATTTGGTATTTTTTTAATGTCAGAGCACTTTTTTGTATTAATTGTTTTCCATTACTGACAATGACTGAGAGATTTTTGTATACATCCCTGGTACATGTACTTTAAAGTAATACTGTACAATGAACACTACAAATGTATATAAATATTTTTATTTTACAGTTAAATTTGTTTGTCTTTAATGTAAATGCAAAAATATATAATTTTACAGTTAGATTTGTTTGTATTTAATTTAATGCCTATTGTGTTGTAATATATGTGACTGATAATGACTTTGTATACAAAATATCCAATCACACTGAGTATTTGGAAAAAAAATATTATGAACTCATTTATCTGCAAAACCCCAAAAGTTCAATTGTTTTTATATGGACAGTTAATGAACATTGATTTTAGCTACAATTCTTTGTTTGTCTATAGCTAATTAAAGCAAAAGATCTGCCAAATTATCCTTACACCAAAATATCGTGATTTATGTGTGCAGACATGGTACATGTGTTTTGTTGGATACTTCATTTTAAGGTTTCAACTGAGATACATGCATGAAAGTTTTCCGGAATTTGGGGTTTTGACCATTTTAGTCTCTATATATTCCTATATAAAAAAATTGGATTCTTCCCGATTTCCGGTTTTTGGCACTTTCTGTACTTTCACCCATGGAGATATGAGAAGCCGGATGGATAGATTAATATAATTGTTTAACGTCCAGTGGCAACCCAGTGCATATCAGGATAAGAACATGTTGATATGTTAATGAATATGATCCCTGCTTTATACTAGACACACACGCTGAGCTGGATTTTTAATGTGCTACAAATGTAGCTCACGAGGTAACTGTCCACAGGAAGACATATCACGACACTCAGACACATTATACTGACTCCAAGCCCACCAGTCGATCTTTGCTCTTATTAGAGGCTGCATGCTTGGTGCAGAAGCAACAAGTACCATTTGTAATGTCTTTGGTTTGACCTGGTGGGGTATCAAACCTGCAACTTCCACACTTGATGGGTATGCTTCAAAATGGCATCAAGATCAAAGGTCAAGTTCTAATTTTTGACATTTGCTTGCTAAATGGTTACTCCCCTGAAATGGTTGAAGATAGCCTAGGAAATGTAAAAAGAAAAATGTTTGGGGCATTGTGAGGCAACTTTGTTACATTTGGTTAAAGTTGTATGATGTCATTGTATGGGATTAATTGCCCCATGAACATTCAAATTTATAGTTTTTTCATTTATAACTTGACAATGGTTAATGATAAAGGCATGGAGCCTTTTGCAAAGACTTTAGTGACCAATGACCCAAAACGTATGTAAACTTCAGAAAAGAGGTACAGAAGATGTTTGGAAAGGAAAGACCTTCTCCTTTGTGCTTGGCAGATATGAAAATTTAATTCTTTTTAGCTCACCTGACCCGAAGGGTCATGTGAGCTATTGCCATCACTTGGCGTCCGTCGTCCGTCCGTCGTCCATTACCTTTTTCAAACGTTAACTCCTCCAACACCATAAGTCCAACTGCAACCAAACTTGGTACAGTTATTAATTGGTATGGGTGCTACAAATCTATTGTTTGGATTTTTGATTCGTATAAAAACATGGCCGTCATGGCTAAAAATAGAACATAGGGGTAAATCACAGTTTTTTGCAAATAAGTCAGAAACGGTCACAGATATCAAAATTCTGGCATAGGGTAAAAGTGATCAGCACCTCAAGATCTACCTGCCCTGAAATTTTGAAGAAGATCCAATGACCCATGTAGGAGTTATTGCCCTTTTTCTGCATTTTTTCCAAATTTTGCACTTATTAAGCTCAATATCTTGGATACTATAAAGGAAATTTGAAAAATTTAAATTTCATATTGTTAGGCACACAAAGATCTACAAAATTTGTAACAGGATCGAAGTTGTAGGTTCGTTCCTTTTAGGAGTTGTTCCCCTTAGATCGTCAAAATTGACCATTTTTGCAGTCTTTATTCATTGTAATAAAATCGTTAACTCCTCTTACACCATAAGTTTAATTGCAACCAAACTTAGTGTAGTTGTTCCTTGGCATGAGTGCTACTTTTTGATTTGTAAAAAAACATGGCTGCCATGGCTAAAAATAGAACATAGGGGTAAATTGCAGTTTTTTGCAAATAACTCAAAAATGGTGACAGATATCAAAATTCTGATGGGAAGCAAAAGTGTTCAACACCTCAAGATCTACCTGCTTTGAAATTTTGAAGAAGATGTAACCACCCATGTAGGAGTTATTGCCCTTTTTCTTGATTTTTTTTTAAAATTTGTACTTCAGTTGTAAGATCATTCCTTTTAGGAGTTATTCCCCTTAGAACATCAAAATTGACCATTTTCACAGCATTTCCCTTAGTTTGCAAAATGTTTAAATGAGCCCTTTAGGAGTTGAAGTTTTGTCCCTTAAATGTCAAAATAACTGTTGATGCCTTATAGATGACCCTTTAAATGTCAAAAATAGCGTTTTCTCTTGTTTTTGCCCTATAGAATGAAAACTATTGTCGATAGAGAAAAGCTGTTGTTTGCTTAAACAATCAGCTCATTGAGCTCTACAAAAGTCTGAATTGGGTCGAAGTTGTCAGATGATCCATTATAGGGGTAATAGCTCATGAAAGACTCCCTTAAAGCTTAAGGACCAGGTGAGCGATTCAGGCTCCTGGGAGCCTCTTGTTATTATCATTACCATTTTAAGCCAATTTAGGAAAACAATTACTGCCAATCAAAATATATGATCTCCCTATCATCCTCAAGTAGCTTGATCCATGATATTAACTGACATGCCTTTCATATATTACAATCATTTTTGGAATAGGGTAGAAACCACACAATTTTTTTTCTATTTTCCATTAGTAAGTTTATGTATGTGACTTACTTGGGACTACTTCAGATTTACCATCAACCCACTTTGAACATTTTATAATTGACTCTGCTCTCTTTTCTGCATCATTTCTGAATTCAGGTTTTAAGGATCGCCTTACAACACTTGCACATATATTAGAAAACTGAATGTAGCTGAAAAATTAAAAACATTTATGTACATGTAGTTTAAATGTGCATGATGTAAGCATTTTAACAACAATTCAGTGGGTCCACTCATACATGTTATTTAAGGAGAAAAAGGATGTAAAGTTTGCTGACATACCTCTAATTTTAGGGCAAACTACTGAGTACTGATCCAATTTTACAGTTAGTTAAATTTGTCTGTTGATTAAAACAGAAGTTTAATTCGATAATTTTTTTATTGTGTACTTTAAAATCAATAGATCTCAACAACAGGCCAATGAAAAAGCTTTAAGTTTCCTAAAACTTGAATTTACGGAAACTGTTTGTCAAAATAATATTTCAAGCTGAAAATTTTCCGACTGGTTTTTATTAAATGAACAAGTTTTTGTTGTCCGAGTGATCCTAGTTTTTGAATGAAGATGTTCACTTCAGATAATGTAGTACAGTGAACCATGCACTGAGTGTCAGGAATGTCATGGTCTGGACAGAATATTGAACTAGAGGCTCTAAAGAGCCTGTATCGCTCACCTGCACTGAACTTTTCATCTTGAGCAGGACTAAAGATTTGGCTGATTTTTCTATAGGGTTCTATGTTAAACTAAGTTCGGCTTTGGCAGCCAAGACGGTTGACGGTCTAGGTCAATGGACACATTTCTAAAAGAGAACCATCTAAGAACCATTGCTACCAAGTCTAGTTCTAATTGGCTTACTGGTTTCAGACCAGAAGATTTTTGAGTGAATTTCCCATAGGGTCCTATGTTAAACTAAGTTCGGCTGTGTCGGCCGTCTTAGTTCAAATTCCACAAAATCAGACAATTCTGAAAGAGGACCTCCTAAGGACCATTGCTGCAAAGTCTGGTTCCAATTGGTCAAGTGGTTTCAGACAAGAATATTTTTCAATGAATTTTCCCATAGGGAATATGTTAAACTAAGTTTGGTTGTGGCAGCCATCTCGGTTGACAGTCCAGGTCATGGGTACCAATTCTGACCATATAAAGACCATTGCTGCAAAGTCTGGTTCCAATTGGTAAAGTGGGTTCAGACAAGAAGATTTTTCAATGAATTTTCCCATAGGGCCCTGTGTTTAACTAAGTTTGGCTGTGGCTGCCATCTTGTTTAACAGTCTGGGTTATCAGACATCATTCTGAAAGAGAACCTTCTAAGAACCATTACTGCCAAATTTGGTTGAAACTGGCCTTGTAGTTTCATAGAAGAAGATTTTTGAAATTCACCCCCCCCCCTTTTTTCTATTTTTAGTAACAGCAGCCATGTCAGTTGGAAGTTGGGGATGCCAGACATAAGTTTGGAATGGGGCCACCCAAGGACCATTCCACCAAAGTTTGGTTCAAATTGGCTCAGTGGTTTCAGGGGGGTTGACGAAAAGTAAAATTCCCATAGGCTCAATGTTTAACTAAGTCCAGCCATGGCGTCATGTTGGATGGCATTCAGGGAAATGAAACACAGATTTTGTAAGGGGCCACCCAAGGACCATTCCACCAAAGTTTGGTTCAAATTGGCCTAATGGTCTCAGAAAAGATAACAAAAATGTTAAAATTCCCATAGGGTCCAAGGTTAAACTATGTCCAACCATGGCAGCAATATTGGATGGCACCCGGGAAAACCGAACATAACTTTTATAGGGGACCATCCAAGGACCATTCCACTTAAGTTTGGTTTAAATTGGTTCAGTGGTTTCAGAGGAGTTGACGAAAAAGTAAAATTCCCATAGGCTCAATGTTAAACTAAGTCCAGCCATGGCGGCCATGTTGGATGGCGTTCGGGGAAACCGAACATATATTTTAAAAGGGGCCACCCAAGGACCATTCCACCAAAGTTTGGTTCAAATTGGCCTAATGGTCTCAGAGAAGATAACGAAAATGTTAAAATTCCCATAGGGTCCAAGGTTAAACTATGTCCGACCATGGCAGCCATATTGGATGGCGCCCGGGAAAACCGAACATAATTTTTAAAGGGGACCATTCAAGGACCATTCCACTTAAGTTTGGTTTAAATTGGTTTAGTGGTTTCAGAGGAGTTGATAAAAATGTGAAAAGTTTACGACGACGACGGACGCAAAGTGATGAGAATAGCTCACATGGCCTTTTAGGCCAGGTGAGCTAAAAAGTCGCTATCAACTGATGCTAAAGAAAATAAACAAGAAAACACCCTAACATCATATATACTTTTATGCATTTATTCTCAATAATAAATAGTTATATAGAAATATCCATGAAATAAAAATCCATGAAAAACCTACATTTAATTTTATTTATCTCTTTTTACCATTTAATATTATATAACTTTACAGAATTACATTTTTTTTTATTTTACATTTAATAGATCCATTATGCTAGCAATTTTAAATATTTAGTTTTTAAATTTAAAATGCTCATTAATATTATTTAGAGGCACAAAACATAAAAATTTTTAAAACCTGTAATTACATATTTTAAAAAAATAAGCATAGTCATTTTAGACAACAAAAAGCATATTGGACATGTTACACTGGTCCAATAAGTTAAACTTTGGTCTCAGCTAGCATCCAGCTTGGATCAGGTACGGATCAAAGCCACACAATTTTTGAAGGTGACCAGTTTGGTTTCAATTGGCCAAGTATTTCCAGTCTCAGCAGAAGAATTTAAAACTTTTCCCATAGGTCAAATATTAAACTATGGTCCCCGCTGGCACCCATTTTTGATTAAGTACAACCCTAAGCAACATAATTTTTTAAACAGGGCCACCCAAGGTTTATTATGACCAAGTTTAGTTCCAATTGCCCAGTTATATCTGATGATAAGATTTTTGAATGTTTTACCATAGGGTCCAATGTTAAAATTTGGTCCCCTCTGGTGGCCATCTTGGATTGGCTACGGACCCAAGAGACACAATTTTTAAAGTAGACCGTTGTAGCCAAGTAAGACCTGAAATTAGTTTCTATGAGAACCAAAACTTCTGCTATCCATTACAATTTCAGACCACCTTTCAAAAAAAAAATCGGGCAGGGGTTCCCCCTATAATCTAGGTTATATATACTGCTGAAATTAAAACCCATCAAAATCAGATATATATTAAATATTCCATCAGACATTAGAAATTTTTATTTCACTAATGCCAAATTTTGAGTTAGAGTTATCTTTCTTTGTATAAGAGTTGCAATGTAAAGACAAAAAGAATTTGAAACGCTTGTGGCCCCGCTGGCGGCCATCTTGGATAGGATACGGATGTGAGCAACACCACTTTTGAAGGGTACCACCCAAGGACTCATGTGATTAAGTTTGGTTCCAATTGGCCTAGTACTTTCAGAGGAGAAGATCTTTGAATGTTTTATCCCATAGGGTCCAATGTTAAATTATGATCCCCGCTGGCGGCCATCTTGGATGAGGTATGAACATGAGCGACACAATTTTGAAAGGGGGCCACCCAAGGACTATTGTGACCAAGTTTGGTTTGGATTGACCCAGTGGTTTCAGAGGAGAAGATCTTTGAATGAAAAGTTTACGGACGACGGACGGACGACGGACGCCGGACGCAAAGTGATGGCAAAAGCTCACCCTGGCATAGCCAGGTGAGCTAAAAAATGTATCTTATTGATTTGTGTTTCTGTGATGGTGGTGAAAATACTTAAATTTATATTTTTCTTCTTCTTCCAGTAAGTGACCACCATCAACTGGTTGACTATTCTCACATTTATGGAGTGTGTGCATTTTAATAACTGAATTTATAATTTGAAAAACGGGGTGAATTTTATATAGAAGTGCAATTAAAAACATTTCATTTTAATTTTTTTGACTGTACACAAATTACAAGGCTGTAATCATTTCACATATTTGCCCATATCATACTCTAATAAAAGCAATGCTTTATTTCCAGTAAAACTTTTGCAGTTGAGTTATGTTCTACGAGTCAGTATCTATGTCTGGGCCCCAGATTGACATTTACCAGGGATGATTCCATATGTTTTAAAATGGGTCCCCAAACTATCAAATTGGGAATTTTCCATAAAATTGGGAAAAATTGTGAACCGACAACAGCAAGATGATAAACAACAATCTTAGCACTATTAGATTTGAATTGTGTTTTGAAAAATGTTCCTCTTTTGTATTCCTGTTAAAATGTATAGTTTTGTCAGCTAGCTATGAACGTTTTCAAAATATTTAGGATAAAAAATACTTTAAACTGCTAAAGGCTGCCATAATTGTGAATGTTAGCCAACTACTATGAAATTAATAATCAGAACGGAAATTTTGCAGAACACTGTCAATGTGCATTAATGCACGATCCATTTACGCTTCTACAATACATAGACAAGAGGTATTTACAAGTTAAAATTTTCCTGTTGGGATTCCATAAAGTCCTTATCGTTTGTTTACTGTTCAAAATCTGCTTTATTAATTTCAGCTAAAACAGATTTAACTCCTTAAACCACAGCGTATCAAATGAAAACCTCATAACACAAATAAAGCTCTCAAGTGATCAATAATTGGCGCTTCTAATTACAAGTCAATTTCGGACTGGTAAGAATTTCCGGAAATACCAATTTTTTTAGGGTTACCAGCAATTTTTGGGGCCGCCAAGCGGCCCTACAGGAATGGTAGAATCATCCCTGTTTACAATTGAGAAATTATGTCAGGGGTCCAAGGTCTCAGGACAAATCGGCCCTGTAATGAATAAATTACAAGAAAAACATCTGATCCGGTTGTGATTTCAATTATTATTGATTATAATTATTATGGTTGATCAAACGAAAGCTTGACTGTTCAGCACGTGCCTTACGAATATATAATCATGATAATCAGTTAATTATTATATGTTTGATTAGCTGAAAGTGTGTGTCTTATGGATATTAAATTAATTACTGATAATTAACAAACTAATTATAGAGATAAAAGAAAGTGTGAAATTGATCAAATGGGAATATATGTAGGGTGTATAAACAACAATGTAAGCGAATATGGCTTGAGTAATTTTTAAGCTCGTTACCAAAAATTTAAACACACTGCAACCTTGGCCATGTATTCACAATGTTACGTTTTGTCCAGCTTTGGGATAAATATGTTGCAGCCGAACTCACCAGCCAGCTTTTGAGGAAGTGTTCCAACATTTACTCATTACCAACCATCAAGGGAAGTGATTGAAGTACTAGTAGTTATTATTGACTGATAGTGACTTCCTTAGTGCTCAAATGTTTATCACATTACTGTTCAATATTATTGAAAATGTAAAGAATCGTGACTTTAATATCAACTGAACTTTCAGTGCTCAAATGTTTATGACATTACCATGATTACTGTTAAATATTTTTGAAAATGTAATAAAGAATTAAACATGTTTTTTTATTTAATTCAATGCCTGCATCTAGTAATATAATAATTGAAGGTACCTCACATTAGCAAAACAACGAATTTACGCCATTTGTGTTCGTCATGTCGGTCTCTTCTTCAGTTGGTTTCTGTTGATAAAGATCTTCAAGGCTTGTTTGGGATATGTGAGAATACAGTATTTCTGAAATCAATCATGTATGTTACCTACATAGCCATAGGACTAGGAGAACCAAGTTGTCTTTTTAGTGGAGGGGCGAGTTGTCTTTTTAGTGAGGGTCGACTTGTCCATAATTGGAGGCCTGCTACTTGTCCTATGTTGGAGTCCAATTGGCTATGGGGATTCTAATTTAAATATGTTTGTCGTAAAAAGCATGTGCCTGTACCTGTACGAATAGGAATGCCTTTGTCAAAGTTTGCTTTGACAAAATTTGGGCCTTAGAAACTAAAATGTACCTCGCTAACAGTAACAAGAGAAGTAATGTAGAAGGATGTATTGCAGGAGGAAAAAAATTATGACTTCAGCAGAACTCTCTTTAGAAAATATAACAGTTTTACACATACTTTAAGCCAGCTTGTCGCCAGAATGTGGACATGCTGCCTGGTTTTGAGGAAATTTTCGTAGAGGTCACTGAACAACGGAAGCAGAGTATATCACAAATCAGTACAGGTTGCGAATGAATTCCGGATTTTTTTCCACAGCTTTGTATTCATAAATCATGTTAATAACATTAATTTAATATAGCTTTTTCGAGGCAGATGATATTTTAAAATATTAACTGGTAAAAATATAAAATTCTTTATAGTTGTATTATAGAAAATGTCACATTGTTTATACTGTTGCCCTGACTAAACCTTTGTAACACATTTACTCATGATCTACCGCAGCCGCACTGAACCACTCTTGTGATTGCTGACACCTTTGTTAACATGTTAACTATATTCATGTGAAGGTATTTAAAATTAATCATGTATAAGTTTTCATCGCAGCATGGGAATGACCCAATTCATAGGCAGGGGTTTAAAACGCTTCAAAACCTTGAATTCAGCATAACAATTTTCTGTTTACACTGTCGTGACTGTGACTATTACATTTTACACATTTAATTTTGTTCTCTGAAAAATGAGTTCAATATGCCCTTTTTTCACTTTCCGCATTTTAATGTCAGGTTGCCTACCCTGAGGGGGTGACACAGGGTTGCTCATTTCCAAAATCCCTCTTCAAGTTTCTTGGAAGTTTTTCCCACTTCCCAATTTTTTAGCTCACCTGGCCGAAGGCCATGTGAGCTATTGCCATCACTTGGCGTCCGTCGTCGTCCGTCGTCGTCTGTCGTCGTCCGTCGTCGTCGTTAACAATTTTTCAAAACTCTTCTCCTCTGAAACTACTTGAGCAATTGGAACCATACTTGGTATGAATGTTCTTTGGGGTATCCTGCATAGAACTGATGTGGGGATTTTTGATCCGTTGAAAAACATGACCGCTGTTACTAAAAATAGAACATAGGGGTCAGACAACAGTTTTTCGCAAATATCTCAAAAATCATTAGGTAATGGCAAATTCTGGCAGGTTGAAAGTGTTCAGCATGATGAGAGCTACCTGTATGCTGATTTTCATGAAAATCTGTCAACTGATGTTAGAGTTATTGCCCTTTTTTGACATTTTTGGCTTTTTTTTATGTTATTATTTCAAAAATCTTCTCCTCTGAAACTACTTGACTAATTAGAACCAAACTTGGTATGAATGTTCCTTGGGGTACCCTGCATAGAACTGATGTGGGGATTTTTAATCCGTTGAAAAACATGGCCGCTGTTACTAAAAATAGAACATAGGGGTCAGACAACAGTTTTTCGCAAATATCTCAAAAATCATTAGGTTATGGCAAATTCTGGCAGGTTGAAAGTGTTCATCATGATGAGAGCTACCTGTATGCTGATTTTCGTGAAAATCTGTCAACTGATGTTAGAGTTATTGCCCTTTTTTGACATTTTTGGCTTTTTTTTGTTATTATTTCAAAAATCTTCTCCTCTGAAACTACTTGACTAATTAGAACCAAACTTGGTATGAATGTTCCTTGGGGTACCCTGCATAGAACTGATGTGGGGATTTTTGATTCGTGGAAAAACATGGCCGCTGTTACTAAAAATAGAACATAGGGGTAAATTGCTGTTTTTTGCTAATAACTCAAAGACCGTTACAGATATCGAAAATCTGACATGGGATAAAATTGATCAGCATGACAAGATCTACCTACCCTGAAATTTTGAAGGAAATTCCAAAATCCATTTAGGAGTTGTTGCCCTTTTTTCGTCAAATTTTCAAAATTTTTTTATTCAAAAATCTTCTTCTCTGAAACCGCTTGGCCGATTGGTTTGAAACTTAATAGGAATGATCTATGACATGTCCTCTACAAACGACCTTCAATTTATTTTGATCTGACATAAAAAATGGCTGTCGTAGCTAAAAATAGAATATAGGGGTGCATGTGTTGTTTTTGGCTTATAACTTAAAAACCGTTACAGATATCAAAAATCTGACATGGGATAAAATTGATCAGCATGACAAGATCTACCTAACCTGAAATTTTGAAGGAAATCCTAAAACCCATTTAGGAGTTATTGCCGTTTTTCATCAAATTTTCATAATTTAACATTTTTCGTCATTTATCTCCAAAACTATTTGAGATAGAAGTGAAATGTATATTTGAAAAATGTTTGCCATGTTGAGATCTACATACCCTGAAATTTTAAAGGAAATCCCAAAACCCATTTAGGAGTTATTGCCCTTTTTTTGTCAAATTTCAAAATTTTAACATTTTTGCATTTATCTCCAAAACTATTTGAGATAGAAGTGAAATATAAATTGAAAAATGTTTGCCATGTTGAGATCTACCTACCCTGAAATTTTGAAGGGAATCCCAAATTCTATTTAGGAGTTATTGGTTTGTGTAATTTGAGGTCGGGTTCTGTTACATTTATTTAAGGTTCACCCTTATTCCTGGTCAATTTTGTCAACTTCCTGCCAGGACTACCACCATCAGGGAACATATTTTAACATTAAACCTTATGAAAAATAAATCTTCAACAAATTTTCCCTGAACAATTGAACCAATTGCAACAAACTTGGTCAAATAGTTGATTAATTGTCCAATGAAAATCAGACTCCAGGTGAGCGATACAGGCTCTGGTGAGCCTCTTGTTGCAATTCTCCCAAATCCCAGATTTGGGTTTTCCATAATGCTCCGTTGGATCCACACAGAGCTGTCTGCTTGCTTTTTTTGTGGTTCCACCACATTGGAAATCGTGCGGCTGATGAGCTATGTTTTTTGCATGTTACATTGGATATTTTTATGCCATTACCCCCGGCATTACCCCAATATTACACCTAAAAGGACATGTGACCTGTTTCCATCGTCCGTCGTCGTCTGCCGTCCGCGACATAAATTCAGAGTGTACTCATTGTGTATTGTATATCATTAACATCAAACATGTATTAAGTAGAAAATATCAGAGCATTTGATTCCTTCTATACACATAAATGAATTGAAACTTAGTGTTTTTGTTTTGATGTTCTTTCTGTTTTAAACTAAAGGATCAGCTAGAGTGCATGTATCGCTCACCTGGCATTAGTGAAAGCCGTTTTCATTGATGTACCTCTAAGAGAGAAGCCACTTATGAAGTGTGGTAAGCACTGTAGACAAATGTTTTCTGCATCAAGGTCCTTCTACTTACAGATCAACATATTCTAAAATTCAGCAGTTCTCCTGCAGTTGTTTGGACGAATTCCCATAGGATCTTATGTTAACCTAAGTCTTCTGCTAGTGGCCATCTTGAATTAGGGATTGGCTCCAAAGTAACAACACTTGGTCAGCACCTTATGAAGGAACATTCAGGCCATGTTTGGTTTCAATTGAGAGGAATAGGAAATCAGCATAGGACCTCCCAAAGCTGCTTTTTTGTGAAGTTTCGGTTCATTTGGCCCAGTGGTTTCAGAGGAAAAGATTTTTTTCGTAAATCAGCCAATCAGAAAATAAGAATTTTCTGTGGCAGCCATGTTTGTTCTTCACTTTCTGTCAACTTTTTTTTTAAATCAACCAATCCATACATGTGATGAATTCTGAATGGGTATGGGTGAGATTTTACTCATTTAAGGGTGAGATTGTGGTGGTTATGGGTGATATTTTTGTTCACATCGAATTAGTAGCTTTCACATAAAAATTTAAGTAATAAATTGATTTCATCTTACTTGAAAACAACAAATGATAAAATATATCAAATTTAACCAATGTCATAATAATTTTGCATAACAGAAAATATTCATTAACAATTTTGTGAAATTTTCACTTAAACAAAGGAGAAAACACAACATTGTTTACGAAAATAATCAGAAACAATCAGAAACAAGAATTGCCCATGGCGGCTATGTTTGTCGCCAGATCTGGACAAAATGAGGAAACATTGTAGAAAACCTTTCACAGATGCTTCCTGTCAAGCTTTGTTCCATTTCTACAAGCGGTTTCAGAGAAGAAGATTTATTTATATCAGCCAATGAGAAACAAAATTGCCCATGGCAGCCGTGCTTGTCGTCCAATCAGGATGAAAACAAATATTTCATAAAAGACTTTCCATAGATGCTTCCTTTCAAGTTTGACTGGAAGTTTTGGCCAAGCAGTTCCAGACAAAATAGTTTGTTTTAATCAACCAGTGAGAAACAAGAATTGCCCATGACGGCCATGTTTGTAGCCCCATATCCAACTTTTTTTACCCCCTATATCCCAAATTCCAAAAGCGTGTCACCCGCCTCTTCCCTAGCTGACTTCCAATTCTGACCCCTTAATTTGCGTCACAAAATCTGTCCTTTCCTATTTGCATTTCTTAATTGACCTCAAAGTTTGATACTTTGAATTCATTGTTACAAAAATGTAAAATTTTGTGAAAACTAAGGAGTATCTTTCCCGTCCATAGCTCTGGCCTTTGGATTATTGATTCGGTTTTCAACATTTTATGCCCTGAGCACAATTGGCGATGTAAAATCGACGAAATGTGCACATCTTGTACATAAAAATTGGTATCATATAGAATTTATTTACACACTGTGAATTCTACACATCGGTTTACCACACATTGGCAACTGGGACTGCCGATGCAATCGTAAACACAGAATGGTCAAATCAAAATAAGCCTAAATTTCTTTCATAAAACGTAAAATGTGACCAAGGAGTTGCATTGTAAAAGAAATATGCTCCAATGGACACAATTTTCATTAACGAGGCCTGGAACATGTGTGAAACATAATTTTATTCTTTCCCGATTTTGTTTCAAGGTGAAATCATAGATTTACATGCCTATTTTATGACCAATACATAAAGCACCACATATTACTAAATAAATGTTATAAATACTGTCAAATGCGAAAAAAATCACCTACCTGTTATTTCAGAAAACATCTGGCGCATCTGTGTTTACGATTGCATCGGCAGTCCCAGTTGCCGGTAATAGCGTGTGTCTAAGTCCAAGATATTTATATTTTCAAGGGATTGTAATGAAAGGAAAAATAATCCAGGTGCTTGTTTTTTTCAACTCAAAGGGCCATGTGAGCTAATGCCATCACTTGGCGTCCGTCGTCGCCCGTCGCGGTCGTAAAATCTTAACCTCTGAAAACATTGGGCCAATAAAAACAAAGCTTGGCAGCAATGGTCCCAAGGTGATCAGATGACTCTGCCTGCCTAGGACCCACAGGACCTTCTTGGAAAATTCACTGAGAGATCTTCTAGTTTGAAACAAGTGAACAATTTGGCAAATAATTAATTGGAATTTGACAGTAATGTTCAAGACTGCCAGTCAAGATGGACATAGTCAAACATTTTATTCTGCAAATGATTTTCCACGATACAGACTCGTGGGAGCATCTAGTCTTTTGGGGTTTTTTTTTTTTTTATCTAAAAGCAACTTTGTGCTGTTAATCTGTAAAATAGATTTTAATATTTAAAGCTGATCTCAATGAATAAAAAAGAAAATTTTTGTTTTTTGTAATAGTGGGAACCCAAAGCGATATCACAGCCAAGATGTTGTTCGAATGTCAGGTCAGCCAATTCGGATTAAAGATTTATCTGGTCCATTAGAAGATATTGAAACAGAAGGACAAAGACAGATGAAAAACTTATTGGACAAGCAGCTCAACACCAAAACTACTATCAAAGAGTAAGTTTGAAGGGAAAGGTCTGATTTATAGATATTATTTTACTATAGTTGTATAATAATCCATTCTCCCATTTTAAAATAATTTTTGATTAGATGTATTTCTACATTTCCCAGGAATTTGCTCAATGAAACCATTTAGCACTATGAACGTTCATTGCTGTGAAACCTGAAAAAATAAATCATGCATAATACGTAATATACAACATATCAATATTTGATAGATGTTTTCTAATTTTGTTAATACACTGTATAACCGATGAAGCTGGGCAGTCGGTACAATATTAGATTTTTCAGTAAATGTTGCTATCAACTAGGATACAATACAGTGAATCGGATCCAGAGGGATTACACATGTTTATGGAAGGTCATGTCATCTTCTCAAAAATCAGCGATACATTTTCAGAAAATGCACAAAATGAGGTTTGGAAAAATTACTGGTTTTCTTATGAATATCACAGATGCCTCGATTATAATTATCCTTAGGGATCTGATTTCACCATAGTTTATCCTTGTTGACTACAGCAATTTTTTTTTTAAACTGTGCCGTTTTTCCGGCGATCCCTTTGTACAAGGCGATGTTAGATATGTATAAATCTTATTTTGAGCATCGAACAAATGGACATGAACATTCACGTAGCCATTGACTGTGAACATATTTTGCTGTAACATGCAGTTTATGCGTTTATGAGGAAAGGAACCTGTATGCTTGACTATACCCTAAAGATGCTCATCATATTTACATTATTAACTTTTTTTCCTCAGACAACTTGAACAAAGACGAAACTTTTCCCGTGGTACATTATACAAACCGGCTACAGATGATGTTAGTGGTATCCTGGACCTGTCGGATTACAAAGTATTAGAGCATCATGACAGTCAAATCAATGAACTACGGTTATGTGGCCTTACAGACGAAGAAATAGAGCTAAAACAACTGACAGATAATGGACGCCCGGTATGTTAAAACTGTTAATTTTTATATTGAATTGGAATTGATAATTTATATTGAATTGGAATTGATAATTTTCCAAATTACCTGTTTATACTTTATATCTGCTCAAAGAGTAAGCTATTTTTAAAAAGGATTTCTTGTAATATTAACATTTTCTGTGTATTGAAACGTTTTGATATTTTCCTTCATATTTTATTGTTGATTTAGTCTGAGATTCCCGTGGTAATAAACGGCCCTTTTCGAATTTGCATGAGGCTTGTCAGGATGTCCTAGAACACGCAATTATATGATGTGTATATCTTTGATAGTGATATCTAAAATAAGTACATCTCTTATAATTAATAATTCTTGGTATAGATGATCAACTGTGTCATGTGTGTGTTCACTTTTATTATAAGAGGGGTATAGAAACAAGCAGCCACACGGAGAAGAAAGTAGTCCAGTATTTCAGTTTGAAGGAAAAATGATAAAGAAATCGAAAAGTTTTTAAAAAAAAATTGATTGTAAAACATAGGAGAGTGTTGAACCTGGACACAATTACACTACCAGATCATCTGATGTTTTACTCTCATTTTCTTCTGATGGAATCCACATTGCTAGTGCTTTTATTTTTGTGCAGTCTGCTCATTTTCTTTGGTTTGCTTATGCTTTGATAATTTGGTTATTTCTTTGTTTTATTTGTTCTCTTTCTTATTGTTTTCACAAAATCGTCATATTTGTGGATTTTGGTCTTTCATTACCAATGAGTAGGGTCATTTTCCCCTTTATTCGTTTTTCTCTTTGCCATAGCTTTTATATCTTAAAATGTTACCTACATGTACATGTACTTTTTATCCTAAACGATTGTATGCAGTACTTGTGTATTTTTATGTTAACAAACAGAAATCGTATGCTTAATCATCAATAAGTTCAAGTTTTCTACAAGCAAAGGTCGTGTATATAGGCAATTTGGGTCAGTTTGTATAAACTTTTGGAATATTGCCAGAGACATTTTCAACGTGAAGGACATTCATAACCAAAACCACCCTACCGTCATATGAAAGGAGATACATAATCTCTCTTACAACAACAAAAATCGTTTTGGTTCTGAGTGTCCTTCACGTTAATAAAGTGTCTTAAAGTTGTTAATTTGGGAGATATGTATTAAAACTGTCTCCAAGATATTCAGGTATGTGGAAACTTTTTAGTAGGGGAAATGACCCTACTTCTTTGATTTTCATTTTGGATCATATTGAGAGGGGGAGGATGGAAACTGAATTCACAGGAGAAAACAGCAATATCCAAGATCACAGCCTTGTCCCCAAACTCAACAACAAAATTAAATCGTTGCTGTCTTTATCTTATATGTTTCTTGGTATCCTTTACCGAAGTTTTGGATTATTTCATCATGTACATATTTTATCATTTGCGAAACGGTTTTGTCCCAAATTGGTCATGTAGTTCTGTTGCTTTGAATATACATTGCTAGTGTTTTAGTTTCTGTGTTCTCTTGTTCTAATTATGTTTATTTTGTTTTTTTTCCCATTATTTTAGCTATACCTGTAGCCTTGTGGCAATTGTCTGTTGTGTTACATTCTCACGAAATTGTCTTGCTTTGGATTTCGATCTTATACACTATTCCTGTTGATGTTATTTATATCTTTAATCATTTTGATAATAAGTCATTTCGAAAAATTGAATAATTAAATAATTAAGTAATTGTATTTGTGTTATAATTTGGTTAAAAATAGAAAACATGGTATTGATTGTATACTATTTGTTGGAATCGAAACGATAAAGAAAATGGAATGCTCTTCAATTAGAATTTAAATGTTAATCTTGTATTTACAGGAAGAGAAAAAGCCAAGACTAGGACAGGATCCATTGTATGTAGACAACAGGTTGGCAGAAATAAATAAAAAGATTGATTCACACCAAAAATCACTACAATTTCCAGACAACTTTTCTTGTCAGAAAAATATTGGAAGACATGCAATGGAGTTGGAGAAATCTCTGGTCAAAGACAATGTTAATACAAAACATCTAAGTACAATGCTGTTAAAAAGTCAAACTGCATCTAAGTTTCCACATCCAGATGATCCAATGAACCATTTACCAGAAATCCTGGAAAAAGTAGCTGGAAAGCATTTGTTTGAGAAAAAGCGACACAGAAAAAGACACAAGCAACTTACAGTGAATGAAAGTAGTCATGACAAAGATAACAAGCTTGACGATAGAGTTTCTGATGAAGACGACTGCATGAATCTCTATAAGAATTCAAGTAGTGAAATTACAGAAATTATAGGTTGTAAAACAAAGGAAGAATTGTTAATGGAGCAGATTTCAGAAGCTGATTTGGCCATTACAAAAAATGCATCTGCAACCACAGACAGTTTTCAAAATGAGTTGGAAGAAATTAAAACCGGCTCTGTTAAATCTACTGTTGCCACAGACAAAAATGATATTGTACACTGTAAAACTATCAATAGTATGGTAAAACAAATACCAGAAGCTGAAATTACCAATAATAGACTTTCTTTAGAGGAAATAAGAAAAATACAAAAATTTGTGAATTACGAAGAGGGAGAACCTAATAATGTAAGGATACTAAGTAAAGTCAAGAAATACCAAAGGGATATTCGAAAGAGGGGAATATTGAAAACAACCTACCAACTCCGGAGAACAACAAAGACAAGACCAAAACAATACAAACACAACACTTAAAAACTAAAAACATATGAACAACATGGACCCCACCAAAAAACCAGGGGTAGACTCAGGTGCTCAGGAAGAGTAAACAGTCTCTGTATATTTATACCCCAAGTCCGTCCGTCTGTCCGAAATAACGTGGTCCGCAGGTCCTCCATTACTTGCATGATTCTCATGAAACTTTATGGAGTGTTAGATCACTATATGGAGATGTGCATGTTGTCAGGAATTTCTGTTTGGACAAGAAATATAAAAGATACGGCTGTTTAGACTTAGGCTATTTTTAACAAAACTTTGTTACATGTATTGTCCGCAACTCCTCCTACATTACTTGCATGATTCTCATGAAACTTTATGGAGTGTTAGATCACATAATGGAGATGTGGGTATTATCAGGATTTTCTGTTTGGGCGAGTAATTTGAACAATATGATGATTTGAACTTTGTATAGGCTTCAAAACAGACATGTTGCTGCGGGGAGTATTAGTCCCTTTCAGAGCAGTTATAGTTTTTGTTAGATTTAGAGTGGGTTTTAACAAAGTATGATTTATTTCCACCAATGACAAGGTATGTGTATCTGCTGTTGCCATTTTTATTTTGAAAGCATCGATGGATTAGATCTTTCAACTTCTCCTTCAGTTGTGAATGAGGAATGGTGGTATAGAGGGTAGAGAAATCAAGGTTTTAATGCTGTTACAGACTGAAATGGACCGAGATCGTAAAATATCTTTTAAGTCTATGGAGTTCTTTAATATCCACATTTGATTGATACCACTTCTTGAATAGCTTGTGTCACAATAGCTTTAGAGGCCCGTTTTGACAGCTGCCAAAATAGAATATTTTGATTTTTATGCACTAGTAAACTATGTAATTGATGTTTAAGCAAAAATGCATTGTAAATTTAATTTTATAACAATTACTTATTATCTTAAAAGCTCACACCAAAGCTACGATATTGCTTATTGGAAATTGCACAGTTAAGTAAAGAAAATAATGCAGAACCTGCTTAGTTTTAATCTCTGTCACATGTGTAGTTAGATTTGCTGTTTCATTCAACCTTCAACCTTCAACAGGTTTTGTATTTGAAGAATTTACCAAACAAAGTAACAGAAAATGAACTTGGATCTTTGTTTCTGAGATACCAGACAGTTGGAAACTCACCAATTACCTTTAGAATATTGACTGGAAGGATGAAAGGCCAGGCGTTTGTAACTTTTGACAGTAAGTTCTAGCTACCTTTTCAGGTCTCTGTCCAAATAGTTCTATGAAAAAAATCAAATATATTCTCAAAAATGTCACATAAATTATATTTTATCAATTTAAGACAAACTAGTGATGTATATAGATTTCTTTCATTTTGTTGTTATTGATAAAATGTATCCAAAAATATTTTATAAACTTGGCGATGCTTAATTTGTGAAAATAGCAATTTAAAAAGAAGTTTGTGGATTTTTTTTTTTGAATATTTTTAAATATTTGTTTTTTTAACAGGAACAGAAACTGCTACCCAAGCTTTAAAACTTATAAATTTATACAAGTTTAAGGATAGACCTATAATAATACAATATGGAAAGAAATGATATTAGAAACATTGCCAAAAAAAGTAAGAAAAAGAAGAATCAGTAAATATTCTTTGAGTTGTGTCTTGTTTAAATTTCCTGCCAGATGTTTTAATTTTGCATCACTACTTGTGGATTCTTAGGATAAGGTTTCTGTGTTAATTTATCTGCTGTGGAAAACATTTCATTAGTAAGGGTTCCTTAAAGGAATGGACAACTATATTTTACGTGCTGGATTCTAATGAGTTTTTAAATTATTAAAAGTTTTGAAAATTAGAATAATTTACAGGTTTTTAATTTCAACAAACCGTTAACGAACTTGATTTTAAACAAAATGTTGACCTGTTTTTCTAGATAGGGATCATATTTCCAAACTCCCTCTGTTCACATTTTCATCTACTGGGATGAACTTAGAAACATTCACTGAATATTTTAAAAAGAAGTATATCTAAGTAAATTAATTTTTTAAAAATATAGGGTAAAATTAGCAAAGCGAATAGATTGTGTGGAAAGTCGTTTAGACTGAAATCCAAAGAAAAATTCGTTAGAAGGTAATACATATAGCAAACAAATACCACGGTGACATATCAAAACTTTAAAGTGTTTTAGAACAAGACATGTCCAAAACAACAGCACTATCAACATGAACTCCCACAAATATCGGGAACAACATCAAGTACTCTGGAAGGGTATGCATGTCTTGGACCGATTTGAGATAAAAACATGGATTTATTTATATAAGGCAAATATATATACTTTGTATTAATTTACAGGTAAGAACTGCATTTTTCCTTTTGTACATATGTAGGAATGATATAATTGAATAAATCTGTTTGCCCCAAAAAAGAAAAACAAACAGGAAACTCTTCGCATTTTTTATGTTATCCACGAATGATGCTCGTTTGCCTATATTTTAGATCTTTGCTGGCTTTTGTTGACTTTTTAAAACTTGTGTTTTTTCTGAAAAGCATTGTGGTATGCACCTCCATCTTTTTATATGTTTTTTTTTAGTTTCAATATAGTTTCCATAAGTTTATCCCAATGATGAAAATACACAATGTAAGTATTTTGGGTTTTGACAGAAACGTCTTAGATGCTAATATTCACATTTAGATTTCATTCAAGAAAACACTGCTTCAATGAATGTTTGTTTTTTTTTTCTTTTTTTTTTCTTTTTTTTGTTTTTTCTTTTTTTTTTTTTGGGGGGGGGGGGGGGTAGGAATGACAATATTATTTGGATGAAAACACTCAAATCCAAAAGTTATTTTAATAATATATAAGAAAACAAAACACAACAAATAGGTATAAAATGTGAAAGTAATATAGAATACTTCTAGATCCATTTCCATGGTAACCATTTCTATAAGTACAAAAATATAAATAACACTTAATTGTAACTAACCAAAATAACAATTCTACTTAAATAAATATATATATTATAAACAATGAACAAGTTGAAAAGCAACATACTTTTATATCACAGATATTTGGATCCGGGGGGGGGGGTTACTTCCTATATTTTTAGTGGTACGACTGTGCTGCAAAACAGGGTCGCTTTTTCATGCCCTGCTGGTTAGAATAGGGTCCCTTTTTCATGTCCTGCTGATGAGAACAGGGTCTTTTTTAAACAAAGTATTTGTCTAGAACAGGATTGCTTATTTAACTGTTTAAGATACAGTCTAGAACCCGGGTTTAGAACAGCATCTATTTTATACGGTCTAGAACAGGATCATTCCCGGTGCATATATTCTGAGCATGTCTAGAACAGGGTATGTTTTTCAATATTTCTGTTTAGAACAGGGTATGTTTTTCAAAGTTTTCTGGTTAGAACAGGGTATGATTTGGCAAGTGCTGTCGGCACAGTTATACCCGAAAGTATAGTCAGTAACCCCCCCCCCCCCCTTCTGGACAATGTAAGTATTTTGGGTTTTGACAGAAATGTCTTACATGCTAATATTCACATGTAGATTTCATTCAAGAAAACACTGCTGCAATAAATGTTTGGTTTTTTTGGGGGGTTTCTTTTTTTGTTGGGGGTAGGAATGGCAATATTATTTGGATGAAAACACTCAAATGCAAAACTTATTTTAATAATATATAAGGAAACAAAACACAACAAATAGGTATAAAATGTGAAAATAATATAAAATACTTCTAGATCCATTTCCATGGTAACCATTTCTATAATTACAAAAATATAAATAACACTTAATTGTAACTAACCAAAACAACAATTCTACTTAAAAAAATATATATATTATAAACAATGGACAAGTTGAAAGGCAACACACTTTTATATCACAGATATTTGGATCACAGTTATAACAAACATTGAGTATGTCTACAAAACCCTACGACTTGGAAACCGAAAAAAAACATGTATCTAAAGGTCTATTTCATTGTACATATTTCTGAAGTGTGGAAGCATTTGAAACATTGAGCATTTGTAGTATATTGCATGAATTTCTGGCAAAAGAAAGTCCTATAAAAAATTTGAAATGGGGAATACAGTAATTTGTGTTATGATGTCTATCTATAGAATATCCTTAATTAAACTTTATGACAAATGTGACTTCAACTTTCCTATTGTTAATTTTCCCTTCTTGAGTAGCAATATACCAGCATCGCCTGCATATGGCGTCTACGTTTCTCAGCTTATCCGATTTTCAAGGGTATACGTGAGTTACCCTGACTTTCGACAAAGAGGATTACTGCTGTCACAAAAGCTTCTTAAGGGTTTTATCAGGGATAAGTTGATGTCATCACTTAGGAAATTTTACGGTCGTCATCATGAATTGATTGACCATTACAGTGTTCCAATACCTAAGATGATATTGGACCTGTTCCCACTGTCGTAACGTTTCATGTGCCTCCACTGATTTGTGACTTCCCCCGGATCGACTTTGTTGAACTTCACGACGGGTGCCGTATACGGAGCAGGAACTGCTTACCCTTCCGGAGCACCTGGGTTCACTCCTGGTTTTTATAGGAGTTCATGTTGTTCATTGTTTTTTTTTAGTTTTCTGTGTTTATTTGTTTTGCTTGTGGTTGTTCATTTGTCTTCCCGGGTTTGTCTGTCCAATGGATTACGTTTTTTGATTGATCCTTAGGTATATTTGTCCTTTTTAGTACTTGTTGTTGACAGTATACATATAGATTCTGGATATCTCCAGACTTACTATACAAACGGATACTATAATAAACAGTTATTGCTTATTGTACACGTATATAACATTTACAAAAACCAGTTTAAGTCCAGTGCAATGCAACTTTATTAGCAGCAGAAAAATGCTGAAATCTACTAGTCACCAATGATCCTATATCTTCAATGGTTCATGCAAATACACACCAAGTATTTTATAAATTTCACCACACAACAAAACCTTCTCTCAAGCTTCCGACGTAAAAGTTACCAAAACATTTCTTTCTTTCTTCAATTCTTCCATGAGGACAAGAATTCAAGCGAAATATCATGTTCCGACCTTGATGTGTTTCCTGATTGAAATTCTGCCATTTTCTTATGAAGATGTGTTATGTTTCGTCGTATTTCATCTTCCTAAACACAAATATAACAATTTTAATATCATGTTATAAATAACAGTTGTTAAAATTTGCAGATAAATATCAACTGCTTCATAAAAGTCCTTAGAATTTTATCAAGTGAATATTGAATTATTTGACCTCAATTGTGCTTGAAATAATCTTAATGCTGTAAATAGAAGATATTATAACTTCTCTTGATTGAAAAATTCTCTTTTATGAAAACATGTATTTCAAGGGTATATGTATTAAAAGTCGGAGAAAATTATATGTTGTTTCATACATACTGTTTCAGCATTTGTGTTCTTGAGGTCTTCCAATATACTATTTCTCAAGGCAAAAAATGAAGTCCTGATAGCACTTTGCTTTGATTGATCAGAGTATGGGGTAGATGATCTACTAAAACTAGGACTACCTCTATTTCCATATAAAATCTCTTCTGTTTCCATGTCGATTCTGAAACCATGACATAAATCACATGAATTCAACGTGTAATAAGAGTTGTCTCCAAAGGAAAACAATACATTAAACGTTTTCATAACTATTGTCTGACTCCTGCCAACATTTTGCGTTCTTTGTACGTAATAAACTTTCCCGTAAATCTCCCATACACCCAGTTTGACAATAGATATGAAACTTGTTCTGAAGCATTAATAAAAGGGCCTCTATTTTTGGAAAACTTGCATGATGAGAATACGTACCCAATACATGTTCCTGATTAATGATAAGATTCGAAAAATGTTTTCACATGATATTGTTAGACCAAATTTCACATGAGCCATCAATTTGAGGGTCTGTATGACATTTGAACAAATTTAGACATAACCCGTATGAACAAGGTTACTGTATTATGTTTACCTGGCCTTTTCCAGGTCTCTAGCTGCAACTTCCGCTTTGGATACCATAATCGTACATAGCTTGTCTATTGATCTGGCGAAATTATCAAATGATGCTATATTGAAATAAAACAGCAATTCATTATCATGACTGGGGAAAAGGGTAGCAATTAAGATGCGAAATGACACATTTGTGGGTTAAACTTTAAACATTTCTGAATTGCAGATTTATACTTTGAGGGAGATAAAAGCAATAGAAGAAATGGAAATATAGCTTAGGTAACTAAACACTGATTGAAAAGTTATTTATTATGAAAGAATTTTTTTTCTTCTACAGATAAGTAGCATCTTTTTTATTTCATAAATTATTTGAAAAAGTTCAAAATATATCATGCCATAATTTGAAGTATTTTTACGTGGCTGAACACAACTCACCTTTCATCCCGCCTTCAACACTAATTAAATCCTGTTGTGTGATTGATGTGTTAGCAAGCTCTTCTCCCAAACTTTCGTTTAGATCTGGAATTTCGCCTAAAAGTTCACTAAATGATTTCTCACTGCTAATTAGAGTGCCATAATTACGACCTATTTTCCTTGCAGCCTGGGACATTTTTCGACACATTTGGTTAATGTGCCGTAAACGTTGTATTTCCTTTTCAATTTCATCATTAAGAGATTCTTCTGACATTTCCGATTTTTCTTTCATGCTATGCCAGTATTTTTTAAATACATTCATAGTTCTGTTTTTCCAACTTCTTCGTCCAGCCCAGTCTGAAAAAAAAAAACATTTAAAGTTTGGTTCAGTATGACAGTTTTGCGTTTAAAATTACCACTGATTTTAAGTTGTACTCTTTGCAATGTATCATAAGTTGCATTACCACATAACAGATCCAAAAGATCAGAGAGAAACAGTTCTAATAACTGTAGCCGATCTTCCTAATAATTCTTTTAAAACCAGTAACGTCTATAAATAATATGTGTTATGAATGGCGAATAATTAAATGTTTAGACAAATTTAGTGTATAAATAACAATAACTGAAAGAAATAAAGCATTGAAGTTGTAAACTGTTCTATGTAGAGCAATAACCTTTAGGTATGTGTTCTTCCCTCTCTATCTCTTGTAATGCTGCTTCTACTTCATCTTGATCAGGTTCATCATCCAACTGTTGTATGGTGTTCTTCATCTGCACTTCTCTCAACAACTCTGGTACTCTTGGACTACTTTTAGGTTTTCTTGGAGTTGAAGTACCTAACATAAGAAATTCTAACATTATTTTTTTCTGTTTGTGTAGGGTTTCTAAGTATCAATTTGCAATTTAATAATGGATTAATAAACAATACCATACACACACTCAAACTAGAGGCTCCCAGGAGCATGTATCGCTCAACTGGAAATTGTCTGACTGTCTCCATCTTGTTTGGCAGTCTGGAACATTACTGTCAAGATCCATTAGGCTCACTGGTTTTCCCAAATTGTTCACTGGTTTCAAACAAGAAGATCTTTCAATGAACTTTCTCATAATGTACTATGTTAAACTATATTCAGCTCTGGTGGCCATCTTGGATGGCAGGCAGGGTTATCGGATATAATTCCGAAAGAGGACCAATTAAGGACCATTGTTGCCAAGTTTTGTTATTATTGGCTTTGTGGTTTCATACAAGATCTTTATGTAAATTTCCCATAGGGTTTTATGCTAAACTATATTCGGCTCTGGTGGCCATCTTGAATGGTGGGCGGGGTCATAAGATACAAATCTGAAAAAGGACCACCTAAGGACAATTGCTGCCAAGTTTTGTTCCAATTGGCCAAGGGGTTTCAGACAAGAAGATCTTTAAGTAAATTTTCCATAGGGTCCTATGTTAAACTATTTTTGGCTTTGACAGCCATCTTTGGTGGTGGTCGGGGTCATAAGATACCAGTCTGAAAAATAAACACATAGGGACCATTGCTGCTAAGGTTTGTTCCAATTGGCCTTGTGGTTTCAGACAAGATCTTTAAGTAAATTTCCCATATTGTCTTATGTTAAACTATGTTCGGCTCTGGCGGCCATCTTTGATGGGGGCGGGGTGATCGGATACAATTCTGAAAGAGGACCATTGCTGCAAAGTTTTGTCCTAATTGGCCGAGTGGTTTCAGAGGAGATCTTTCAAGGAAAGTTCACGACAACGACGACGGACGCCAAGCGATGGCAAAAAAGGGAAGCGGAAAATAAATCCTGAAATACTGATGTTCTTAGTTTCTGAGAGACTTAAAACAATATTAAATGAAGCAATCGATTTATGATCAGTCTCACTGTTCTTAAGTGCTTTGATTATTTGTTTCTTTTGTTCTCCCAGTTTCATTTATTGTTGTTTTTAACATAATTGCTCTTTAACAAATCACTAAAAACATGTTATCATTAATGGGAGGACTTGGCAAAGTGGGTAATCCGACTACCTCTCCCAACAAAATGTCGACAGCACCGTTATTGTTGCTTGTCGCTCGAAGTGGCATTAACATGATAAAATGCCAATAAACTAAACAAACAAGTTATATGATGTATATAAATCAGCAATACCAAGAACAGGTCCACTAAAGGTATGTGAAGACCCTGTGAAGCTATCATCTCCCTTTGGTTCTGGAATTTCCGAGAAGGTCATGTGGGTCGTGTCTTTTGGTAGATACCTCATAGAATTCTGCATGCTTTGTTGCAGGAAACTCGTTTCTAGTTCGTATGAAAAAATTATGTAGAAAGGTTAATCATAAAAGATATGTGACCGTATAATCTTACTAGCCAAGCTGATTAATATTTTTTTTATTTGTTCTCCCATGAAATAGTACTCTTTCTAATAAATTCTTTTAGTTAGATTGGTGAAATAGGTGTTTGCATAAAGCCATCTTTGTGTTATATTATTATCCACTGCACAGCAAATCTTACATAAGTGTTGTATATAGCACCCGAGAATATGAATCTTGTGAGAACGTGTAAATTTAGTGAAGAAATATATGTGCTAAGTGCTTTTTTAACTTGAGAATATGTTGAATTACGAAATTACATGTTTTATGAAATACCCTTGATGTGTTTTCCATTTATGAACGAAACAAGAACCATATATTTGTCATGTTAATTTACTGAAAACAAAAATTCTCCAAAACTCTAACATGCAAACATTCTAGTTTTTTACTGAAAGCCATAGCTTTGTGTTACGCAAGCTGTCAAGGTTAATAAGGATATATGGGATTAAGAGATCTACTGTTGTTTAAGCATATGTATGTTAGACGGGTCTTTAGAAATGTGTCTAATACCTAATTTAATAACGACCATTTTGAGCAAATGAAAATGTTATTCGGCTTCTTACCTGCTCCAGTAAGTTCTTGTTGTTGCACCTGACCGTCAGGTAAAACATATATATGTACCCCACCTGTATTTCCTCTGTGTAATATGTTTTCACCACTGGCAGTATGTAAGGAAATGTCTTTTCTCACTTCATCTTTTTCTTTATAAAACATAAATATTTATAACTTTGCCCTATATTCAATACATTTCTTTCATTTATACCTGGGTCTTAGGATTTTCTGATAAAATATCAGGGCACTTGTTAACAAATTTCACATAAGCACACATTTTTGTACATAAAGCAGTGGTCTAGAAAAAAACATTGCAAGAAAGCACTACACTTTTACAAAGGAAAAGTACTAACAAAATACAAAAGCTGGGTTTTTTAAACTACAATTTTGCAACTTTTTAAGAAATGACGACAAGCGATTATTGTAGTTTCTATTCAGTCTATTGTAACATAAACAAATGTTCTAAAACATTCCAAGGAAACTGTATGACCAAAACATCTTGGACCTGAAAGTTCGAATACACGTTATCAAAGATTTATAATTCATAACATTTCAACTTTCTCTGCAATAGCTATCCAAACAAGATTGCTACACGTAGCCATATGTCCCCCGCCGCAGAGAAAAGTGGAAGCCCAACAAGATATACAAAATGTGTATTATTGAAATGGCAGCATAGGATCAAGTCCCGGGGATCGAGTACATGTGGTGACTAACAATCTTACAAAATTTGAACGAAATCTTATCAGCGGTCTCAGAGGAGTTGCCTCCACAAAAAGTTCCTATAGTGTCAAATACAAGAAAAAGTTATAGTCCCACAAGTCGAATCAAAATGGCGGTGACATAGGATGAAGGACATATGGTGACAAATCCGATCAGCGGTCTCAGAGGAGTTGTGTCCACAAATAACTGTGACGGACGGACGGACACAGACCATTACTAGGCCCCTCCGTCGCATTGTGGCGGGGGACAATCTATGCATGGGCTCTTTATTAAGTTTGTGTTTTTCCTTTCGGTCGGATACTACGTGGGTACCATGAACATTTTAAAATTTCTGGTTTGTTTATTTAAATAAAAACCTACATTACAACTGCTCAACAAAGAGAACCAAATTTTTCTATGATGCACTTATGCTTCATCGGGGATCCAATTGGTTATGTATAAATTTCGTACTTTTTCCGACATTTAGAGCGTGGTATACTCACCTTAATTATCTGTACGCAGGGCCTATGAAATATTTTGTAACCTTATGAAATTTAATGATTTTTTTGTTCAGAAAATTTTCTCCTCCCTCCTCCAACAAAATATGTCAAAAAATCCTTATTCTGTAATTCAGATTTATACCTAATATAGAAATATGTATGTGTATATATTGTATATGTCCAAAAAAAAGTAAATGGTTGTATGGTATATCTAAGGTCTGCAAATACTAAATGTAGAATATAAAAAAGAAGAGATGAGAAAAAGATCTATTAGGTTTTACATCAATGTTATTAAGAAATTGTGGAAGTTGTGATATTGTGAAAACTTACCACAATCTGGTAATTGTGAATTAAATTCTATATCTGAAATTCATTCACGCACATAATTTTACTTACAAGCACAACATAATCATTATTTATGTATTACAAGGAAGAACAATTATGAACTTTTTTTACTTTATCTCCGATACAAATGTGTGATGTAAACTATATTATTTCTTTAGTTTAGAGCCTTAGTTCAAGTATCCAACTGTAAAAATATAATAATTAATAGTATCATTCATTAAACTTTTACCAATATTTTGTAACAACTGTACGTGCACTGATACATGTGATATAAACACACTATTTGTGGATATACATTTCCCAAAGCCTTCAGATTAAAACTAGTGCCATACGCGTTTAAACACATAAATAACGAAACATGTTCTAATATTGACTATTTATCTCTTCATGTCATATTTATTTGTAGTTTTCTACGTATATTATCAACTTTTGATTAACACAAAAAATCAGTGGAGGGATGAGATCATAAAAACACGTTTTAACTAGTCACATTCAATATCCAGGGCATTCTATTTTCTTCTTTAGTGCTTGCCTCGTCTTGTGGCAAATTCTACGTCGAATAAAGTTACACGACCATCACTAGATGTTCATATCAACCTTTTTTTATGTTTAATCTACTGATATGTTGTCTCATTTGCACATACACCATATTCTTGCATTTTATTGCATCTATTTCTGAAATTTAAGACGATACCTTTTCTCTCTAACAGATTTCTTAAAACATCGACCGCAGAGGTGAAATCACCATCTTCTTCAACCATACCCAAACGTTTAAACTTTCTAACTGCTGCCTCAAGGGATGGAATGTCAGATATTCTTGTGGCCTTTCTCAGCTCCTTTCTCGCAATAAGTCTCTCTGAAATAATTAGATAAATAACAGTCAAACCTGCCTAACAAGGGCACGTCATTTTAGTAAATCACTTTTTCGTTTAAAAAAAAAGTTTATAAGTATTCCTCTAATGGCTTTTATACAAAGATGAAATAGGTAGTTCAGTCTTTTAGTTTAGTCTTAGACCAGTTTTTGTTATAGCAAATTCGTGTTTAAATTGTGGTTTAATATACATGTAGGATTTCTACAATTTCGATCTTTGACATTGCTGATAAGACGTAGAAGGTCGTTGAAATGTGCACATACAGGTAGAGCAACAACACTGGTATCAGAGAATGTTTAGCTATTAAAAAATTCTAGTGACAAAGATTTGTTGCATCATTTATACACAACGTCTTTCCAATTACAGTGGAACTCCCTAAACCGGCCACTCTAAAACCGAACTCTTTCTTTTGGTCCGGAATTTACACCTATATTTTCAAATAAAAAATCCTTTAAAAACCGGCCCCTCTTAATTCTGAATACCGGAGATAATTTCCGTTTCAAAACATATATATTCCTGTCAATTACAACACTAAAAATCTACGTACTTCTCATTCTCTTCATTCCGTGAATCAAATTACAAAGCCCCGTTGATGTGTATACAGGGAAAACTCCATTCTAATAAAACATTTTTATTTCCTTTTCTACCAAAAATATAACGGCTAAAAGAGTGAGATTCCCAGTAGTTACAGTGAGAGGAAAACCAATGCAAATGTACTATATATGTAATTTTCAAGTCTTTCGTATTTAACACTTACAACACTTCTGTTCTGTAAAACAAAATTTGGTGATATTGTTTCAAGAGACCTGTGTATTTTGGCTTTTTTTTTTTGGTACTTGATGAAGGTAACTGTACAGAAGAAGTTTGCTATCTGGGTTCACATTACTACCCATAAGGCGAAAGTGTTGCTGATGGACTGCAACTCAACGAGGCCATCATTCTCAGTAGTTATAGCTTCGACTGTGACACGTTCTATATACATGCGATTATTGTGTTGAAATATTCCATTAATAAATTTGGAAATTTTGGCAACTCTATATGCAAAGAATTTGGTAACGATTTTATTTTTAGATGTTGGAATTGTCAGCTGATTAAATCTGAATTCATTTAAAAGTAGGTTTTCAGCTCCTAGTATTAAGAAAGTTGATCTTACACGGATTTTGGCTTAGTATAGGCCGTTTGTAACTATTGCTCACAATATTTTGATATTGTTTTTGGCTTTGGTCTCGGGGGCTACTAATAATAATCCAGAGATCCGCATTGTAAGCATGGAATTTTTTGGCCGAATTTATTTTATTACCTATGAGTTTTGCAGAATTACCTCTTCACTATAATTAACATCTATATTACGTACCTTCTTCGTCTAACAGTTCTCTTAGAAGTACCTCAGCTCTTGCGATATCAGCAATACTGTCCTTAGGATTCAGTTCTTTAGCCCGTGCTAAACATTTTTGTAATTTTGGTCTGTTTCTTTCTTCGACGGCTTGATTTAACCTACTCATCAGTCGACTTTGCTCTGGAAAGAGTTCAGAGTAAAGTTGGAGGTAACGCCATATAATAATTATTTAGCATAATGTATCCGGAAAAAGTCAACAACGATAAATCAATAAATCACACCCTCTCAGAAAAAATAAACAAAGAACAGACACAAACACAACAGGTTTTCATTATTGTTTGACTCGGTAAAGGTACCAAAGAAAAGAGCGGTGGGCTAAACAGGTTTCCCCCCCCCCCCTTATCTTATGTAAAACTGATATATATTATTTAACATGTGTTTTATTAGATTTATTTAAAAACAAAAAGATGATATTGTAATCGATCTCAATACAAGCGCCAAAAACTGCAACAGGAGAAAATGAATGTAATTACTGTTCAACGTGCATTTGATTAATAAATCTTAATTAATGGTTGCTAACTTCTTTACAATTTAGTATTGAAACTTCATTCAATTTGGTCTTTACTAAAAATTTTGACTGGAATACGAATCGCCTTTCTTTCTAAGATTTTAAACTTACTTTCGGCTTCTTTAGATTCCAGTCTATTTAGAGCTTCTCTGAATGTCACTTCTTGTTTCATTTCCATCTTAAGAAGGTCCTCTTTGGAAACAACCTTGAATCATAATATTTGTTAATCGAACAAAGTGGTACGTTTTAGGAAGTGAAAGGTTTTTATAGTCCTTACGACTGAAATACCTTTGTAACTTCGATGTTGAAAGAGGACAGATGCAATCCATTAGACAGACAACCCCGGGAAGACGAACAAAATCAACCACAACAAATAAACGGTGAAAACTAAAAAACAATGAACAGAAGGAACTTCTATAAAAACCAGGAGTAAACTCATGTGCCCCGAAAGGTTTGCAGTTCCTTTTATTTATATTATACTGTATAAATTCTTTAAACAATTTAACCAATAAGATCCCTTTTGTACCTATTTTACCTGTATTAGTAAGAATTTTCTCACAAACTTAATATTGTTTTTACTAACAAGACAGATACCCAACATATCATTTCTTAGCTAGTACAGCACATATAATTTTGATAAAATAATTGAACGGTATGTAACAATATGCAACTGAAGTTCGTATACGGGTTTCTCAAATTTTATCATTTTATTGTCAAACATTTTACATACCTCACATGATATTATCTTTTCTGTTTGGTCTCGGTTTGTTTCTTTAGCCATAATATCTACCACACTTCCTGGAGGTCCTGTTCTCAATAGTCCTTCCCAGTACCCATCTTCATTTCTCTTCATCTTACATTCAGGGTGACCTTTTACCAAAACGACACTTGCTTCTGGGATAGCAATAGACACCATAACTTTTTCATTTGATGGTAAACAGCAGAGCTTAGGTTCCTTCAAACTGAAGCCATTACACCATGGGGGAAGTAGAGCTGTAGTTGGAACTGGCATACCAGTCAAGGTCGGCAAGACTACTTCAATTACTTTTACATATATTGGAAAGAATAAATCGGAGTCGTTGATTGCATTGTTATTTCTTGCAAATAATGTTAAGGTATAAGTACCTTGCCTTGGAAATGTTGCGCTGATGAATACAGTATCACCTTTAGTATCGATTCTTACGTAATTATGATAATCCGTAGTTTTATCTCCATCATCCAATTCTAAAGAGGCAGCAACAAGAATGTTTCTCTTTCTCTTAATTGTCATTTTAAACTCGCCGGTTACTAAATTGGTGATAAAAGATGGCCAAGGATCATCTTCTGAAAATCCAAGCTGTGCGAAATTTTGTGTTGGGCCTAACTGTTTGCCTTCTGTATCTGGGAAAGGTTCAGATTCCAGTGGATCATCTTGACAACTAACAAGATAGCTACAAGCAGGTGCAAATCTAGTTTTCTTGTTTTTCTCTTTCGCCATTACGTTCAGGGCGTATTCTCCTGCTTCAGGCAATCTTACGTTGATCGACATCTCCCCGTTTTCAATCGAATGTATAATATGACCCTCAGTAACTGGTTCGTCTATTTCTCCCTTTACCAAGTCATGCTTAAATTCAAGCTCCTTTTCCAAAGAGAACTTAATTTCTGCATCACCATCATCTGCTTCTACTTGTCCTTTCCGGTGTGTAATTGGAACCATACCCATATCTTTTGTATCTTCCCCTGGTCCCCATTCTTCGCGGATATTTGGCGGAAGTGGTTTGCAGTCTTCTGTTATATCAGTACAAGTGACACAATACGTCACTAGTAAAGCATGGTGGGTATCCGATGTTTCGCTTCCATGAAGTTCGAACAAGAACTGTCCAACAAAAGGGAATCTTATTATAGCTCTCATAACGCCTTCATCTAGATCTCGTTCCAGAAATACGTACCTGTCTAAAGCACTTCTTGTTGGAACAACCTGTTCCCTGCAACCCTTTGACCTGTAAAGTTTATATGCAAAAGTCATTCGCTTTTCTGTGTCAAATGCAATTTCAAAAGCAATCAAACCATCATTACTAGTAACATTTGCATTCGGGTGAGACTTCAGCGTGAGTTGTTGCTGGAAAAAGTCTGATCGTATAACCGGAAGATCACGTGCTTCGTCATATGTAATGGGGCGAGCCAACAACTGCCATTTTACGTCGTCAGGAAAATGATCGAATATAAATATCTCTGGGTCGGCTAAAAAGTAAAATTCTCGAAAGCGACAGTGAGTTTTATATGTTCCCCTGTTTTCTTCCATTGCTCTTTTTGCACTAACTTTTCCCTTTTCGTCTTCTATAAGTCGCCAGTTATTTTTAGCTACACCGTAAGCTGCTTCGCATATCCAGCGTACATCGATAAGGCGCCATTCACCGTCTAATAATGCTGCAGTCCAGGTCTTTCTTTGATCCTTGAAGTCCATTCCAATTTCATAATTGATGGTGTTGCGTACGCAACCTCGAACCCGTTCAAATTTTATACCAGCATACCTACAATCAGAAAACACGATTAAATTGTTTTAATACCACTGCAAATGGAGAAATCGTTGAGTGAATATTTAATTGAGAATCTTCTATAACAGTTAAAATCGCGAGATACATTGACGCCGCGATTTATATAGACAAAATTTTAAAACGTAATTTTTTATTTTAATCAATCCTGTCACATGTTTCGCACTTATAAAGACATCACATCAGTTTTTGAATTTACAGTACATAAATACCGTTTACACACGAGATAGGCCAAAATATCATTAATATATACTATCGTGCGTTTAGGTAATCAACAGCACCTTCCATTCGTAAACTTTTGTAATTTGACTACATATATAACAACATTTGTTATACCCTTTGATTTTTTCCCTATATAAATCTAATAAAATTATAATCCACATTTTGAATGTTTTAAAACAATGCTCAAATCTTTCAAATTCCTGAACTGTGAACCGTCAACAATTTTGAACTGTTGGGCCGGGTCCGAACTGTTGACCGCTTCCCTTATTTTGATTGGCTACCATAAATAGCAGCTCCACGTTTGAATTATAAAGTATAACAAAACAGTTATTGGCTGGTTCCTCGGACAACAGCTTTTTTGGTTTGGCCCTCTGGCTAAACTGTTGCACTCAGCCTACGGCGTCGGGCAACAGTTCAGTCCTCGGCTGGTCAAACAAAACAGCTGTTGTCCTCGGACCCAATCAATAACTATATACTGTTGTAATGCATTTCGCTGTTTGGACATTATTTTAGTTCATAAAAGGTTCTTTATTAATTAAAAGTCGTTTGCAGCTTATCGAATTATTATCCAACAAAATCAGTATTATTTACACTCTCTAATAGTGTTATAATTTGACTTTATGTTACGGAACCATTAGTATCATTTATCGATTTTTTGTATATTAGGCGCCTTAGATTTTAAAATTTAGATTATATCGGTTGTACCTGTGACCATATTGATATAATCACGGCTCGTAACGCACCTCTTTAGACCTAAATATATAAGTAGCTAAGGACAGGAATCCAGCAAACCATATCAATGCATTGTCTACTTTGGTAATTAAAGAAAATTTCCTTTCCTTTGATTTAAATATATGATAAATAGAATATGATATATTTTTGTCAAAACTCGACCAATATATAAGTTACAGGCGATTTAAAATCGGAAAATGTACGTACATTCATTGAAAAGTTGGAATGAGGGTTATATGCATCAGCTATTAATGAATAACCTATAATTATCATTTTTCCTTTTATCGTGTAAATTTAGATATACGTAATGTATAACATTTCCGAGTTTTCGTATGTATTCAAACTAAAGTCTAGAGAAAACTAGTCGAATCACAATAAATTGGCCGGGTACTAGTCGGCCGATACAGCAAAAAATCCGTATTGGCTGGATTAATGATTCTCTTTTGGAGGACAGTTTTAGTTGAAGCCAATAATACACTATACTACATTAAAAAAATTACTTTTCCCCAATTATGCAGTCAATAAGTGTTTTATTATACCGAAAGACAATTTACCGGTGAATAGTTTCCAGTAATATTCACCAATTACTATCAGAGACCAGTTTAAAGTAGCGAGAACTATTTACCGGTAAATTACTAGTCATGCACCGGAAAATAGTAAAGTTTAGAAAAAGATAAAATAGTAAAATTATTGTCTTGATTTTTATATAGAAAAAAACATTCTGAGGTATAATAGCGAGCGCTACAGGCATGACAGGAGCATATGCATTTTCTATATTTAGAAAAGCCTTTGTTTAATGGGGGCAGCCATTATGCGATCTGAAGTGAATTTATTTGTTAAAGCGAAGCTACAAACTAAGGCGAGAAAAAGTTTCGTTCGTCGGAAACGGAAGTAAGGAATCCTGAAATGGGAAGTTAATTTATTTAAATAAAATGAAAATGAAATACAAATAAATCCATTACATCCTTAATATTTTTTAAATATTAATCTGGTCAGTTGTATAAGCATTTTCCCATTTATAACATTCATTACAAAAGCCGGAATATTCACTCCCTTTGTATGCAGCTGTGACGCTGGACACAAGATTTGCGATCTTGAAAATTGTTATCTATCTGCCAGTACTCAATCAGTTTTGTACTTTTTCAAATAAAATTTCACGAAACAATTTTTGAATATATGTACTATCGTCATGATCGTCCTCTAATAATGTTGTAGATAAATTAAGTTCTTTAATTTCAAAAATCGCAATAGAAGTGGAACTGCTGCAGACAATTTTTTGAATTTGTTGCCGACAAAATCGTTCATATCTTTGAAAATAATGTAATTGACGAAATGAATATTAAGCTGGTAATAGATTTTATATGAACGATCTGTCATGTCTGTAATCCCAATTATTATTTCCTTAGATATTTTAAGTAGAAAACCTCAAATCCTTTTCAATCTGAAGCGGGTCAAATTATTAACGTTTTACAAGAGTTATTCCCCTTTGCCCAGAATGTAATGTTGAAACATCTTTTGTTTTGTTTTATTATATTTTTGAAATATGTTTGTCGAATGAAAAAATAAGTAACAAATAGTAGAAAGTATTTGAGGCTTACTACTAGAATGGTCTAGAATTTTGCATGAAATGGTTTTTCTGGGGTTGAATCCTCAATGGTAAATTTTCAATAAATCCCTTGATAACATTACAACCATGTATTTAGATTCACTGAGGGTTTAATGGATAAAAAGATGAAACACATTTTTAAAACAATTCATAACTTATTTAAGATGTTATGCCTGCAACTTTAAAACTTATATTATTTATATGCAAGAAACCCTTTATGACACATATTACTCATGTTGTCATTGTTGATGCAATCAAACCTCTACTTTTCAATTTTTACTTAAACCACAGACACAAGTAAGCAAATAAAAAAAAAAAACATTTAAAATTTAACTATTTTTTCTCCAGTGGTTTTCTCAAAACAAAGAATGTTGAAATAGAAGTATTATCTTATACTGGGTTTTATTATATTTTCTAATTCAACATTTTTATTTGTTACAAATGCTAAATTGAACTTTAAGAGCTCAAGAATATATTTCTGAATACAAAGAACCAAGCTCTGTCTGGATTATTTTCTAGGGCAACTTCAACCCACAAGTCTACTGACTAACCTTTCGGGTATAACTTTGCCGACACCACTTGCCAAACCATACCCTGTTCTAACCAGAAAACATTGACAAACATACCCTGTTCTAAACAGAAATATTGAAAAACATACCCTGTTGTTAAAATATGCACCGGGAATAATGCTGTTCTAGACCCGGGTTCAAGACTGTATCTTAAACAGTTAAATAAGCGATCCTGTTCTAGACAAATACTTTTTTTTAAAAAAGACCCTGTTCTCACCAGCAGGGCATGAAAAAGCGACCCTGTTCTAACCAGCAGGACATGAAAAAGAGACCCTGTTCTAACCAGCAGGGAATGAAAAAGCGACCCTGTTTTGCGGCACACTCGTACCACTGAAAAATCGCCACGCCAACAACATATTAAAATACTTGGAAACTATCCGTGTAAGCGTGCAAGCATGGCATCCGAGAAAGATGGAATAGCTTTTCTTATATATCCCTTGAACTGAGAATTTCGTCATTTTCGTAGGTGAGATTTTTCAATTATGTTATGTTGTTATATCTATCGAATTGAGAGACAATTAGATCTCCAACTGAATGGTTACCGTGTTTGATTTGTTTTACTCTTCTCTTTTACCCCCTTCTCTCCATCTGTCAAACCCTAGAATGAAGCACGAATTATGATATAGAATTTAAATACCTGGAAATAAATGTTGTTTTCAACATGTAATAGCTAACGCCTAACTGTACAACTATTTTGCCAATCGTCTAAATTATCATGGTACTACAAGCTATGGATCATAATTTATAATAATAACGTGTAAACATAACAAACCGTATCACCTATCGACCTATAGCACCCCTTAGCTGTTAAGTATCTCTAAATGGTCCGACAAGTGGTATAGATTTTTGCCATATTTCATTTTCTATTTAAAACTATTGAATAACATACCCGCACAAGACATGGAAAAGTTCATCGTAGTCCATTGTCCTTCTACGAAGCTTCCAGAGATAACTTGCAGTAGATTCATCTGTCGTCCATTCTGCTCTTGGAAGGTGACGGACATAATCGTCTTCGAGACATCGCGCTAGCCAGCTACAAAATTTTGGATTTATCAGAAATATTTTAACAGTCCTATTGATAACAGTTCCGCAAATCATTTTTTTTTTACATGATTATGTAATAAAATGCGCTGATACATGTATGCCACTTGAACATGTTGAAATCGCCATCTAACAAATATTTTATATTGCTTAAATTTTGATTATCCTTATTGAAGTTTCACTGCAATATGATTACTAATAACTATTTCAAATCGTAAATACGCTGAATCAAACAAAAATCGAATTCAAACATTAAGAATACCTCTTGAATAATCAAGACTTTTTGGGTTTATTACCCTAAATAAGAATCAGATAAGAAAAGAGTATATCACGATCACACAATGTACTATCGCGAGGAAACTCACCGTGTTAAAACCCGAGCTTTGTCGACATCAGTGTCTGTAGGCTGTAACAAATAGCTCACCAAATATTTAACATGCTGACTTACGTAAGTAAAAGGGGCCTACAATAATAAAATCATAAATTAATGAAATTATGTTTGCAGCTACATTGTATTTATATCTAGTACTATGTTTTGTAGAGGGATGCTACGACTTAGGTTAAAATAGATACGAAGCAATTGTTGCTCCATACACGTAACAAAAGCATTGCGTCTAGTGGAGTTATTTAGTTAGGATTCCGACATTAATATAACGAGTAATAATTGTAACAGCGAACTGTTACTAAATCTCCAAAACGAAGTAACTAATATCTCGAATGCCTCTAACGAGGTATATGTCATTTAATAGGTGTTGTCACGGTGTATAATAAAATATATGATATGAGATGGTTATCGGTCACTTTCGCAGAGTTTTTCGATGAAAATTTCCCATAGGCTCCTATAGTTAACCCCTAGCCTCTTTGAACTGCTCATTATACGTCTCCGTGATCACCATCAAAAAGAGAATAATATTATGCACATCTAGAAACATTGATCTTTCATCATGGAAAATTCCAGACCCATATCTCTGACCATTATTGAGGACTCGAACGAACAAAATCGCAAATCAAAACCTATGAGTCTCCCAATTTGTTTGGGAGACTTAATAAAAAACATAACCCAAGAGCAACACATGGAGTTTAAAGAACGATTAACGAGGATTTGTTACAGTACTCCGGAAGTGTTTTAGTGTTTGTATCTTTCGGATGATGAATTAAAGAGCACATCTGATAGGTATTAGGATATGATTAGTTACTTTTGAGACATACTTTCCATATTTTATCTGTAATTATGATATATTAATTGTACGCAAGAGCTTCGAATATTCTTAGAAGCAATTAAAATTCTCTAATTATTAGAAAAGTTATTTTATCATTTCAAAATTTCTAATATTTGAAACAAGTTAAACGAGAAAAATCAACACACATTTGAATGAAGAATGAAGGTCTTAAATTACATGTGTATTATATAAAAATTATTTAGAATATTAGTTTCTCTTTTTACTGGTATTACACAAGAGAAAAAAAACATCTTCAAACATCGACAGTTCTACAAAAAGCAAACTGAGAAAAATATCTAATCTCGAAGAACATCAAAAATTCAAAACCCTTCAACAGTGTAAATTATCCCCGGATTCTAACCTTCACGGCATGGTCATCTAGAACTGTGAAAGCTTCTTCATCAACAACATCTTCTTTTGTTGTCACAGGAGGAGAGGGTACTACATTTCCCTCTTCATCAACTGGGTGGTCCCAATCCAGCTTTCGGAAAACATCCTGAGCTTCCCTGAGTAACTCTGGAGTTGGAACTTCTCTATAAAATCCTAGCTTCGTAAAATGGTTACTTAGATCCTCTCTCTGAAATCATATGCATATTTAGACACTTGTGTACTGATGTTTCGAGAACAAAGATTCATCAGTTAGTAGATTGTACATGTGTACGAGATTGTTTGATTTAAAGTAAATACTCATTGATTTGAAAGAATCAGAGGCCCCGTATGATATAAGACATTAAAGACATTCGGTTTAGTTCAGAATTCTGAAACTGAGTGTGCATTTCGGACATTATGTCATTGTGACTCAAAATGAACACTAGAAGGAACTGTTTTTGTAAACCAAAACATATGTCACCCCTTCACTTTATTCTAGATCAATCTTGTCTACCTCTAAGACAAAAATAAACATAACTTATGCAGGAAATATTTAACCCCCTCCCCCCCCCCCTAGGTTTTACATATATACTTCATTCAACTTGTTTTGTCACAAAGAAATAATTTTAGTCATGATTTGTCCTTTAGGTCAAAATTGAAGGTCACATGGAGGTCATTATGGTAGACACACTGTCTCATGCTTATACATCTACATACCAAAGGATATCAGCTTAAGTCAGAAGAAAAAAAATGACAACCGAACAAGGAAATACATGTACTTTTATTTTAGTATGAGTTGACCTTGACATCAAAGGTCAAGACCACATGGTATGCAACACTGCCTAATGGTGATGCACCAATATATGAAAGGGTATACGTTTTAAGTCAACGGAATACTCTAATTTTAGTAATAATTTTACCTTGAGGTCAAAGTCATACGGAGGTCATGATGGTATGCGACACACTGCACATAGTGATATACCTATATACCAAACAGTATAAGCCTATGTCAAAAGACAAAAAAGTAACAACCCGGACAAGGAAATACTATAATTTTATTCATAATTTTACCTTGAGGTCAAAGGTCAAGGTCAAATGAAGGTCATAGTGGTATGCAACACACACCCTCATGGAAATACGCCTACATACCAAAGGATATAAGCCTAGGTCAAAAGACAAAAAAGTTAAAACAAGGACAAGGAAATACTATAATTTGACCTTGAGGTCAATAGTCAAGGTCAAATGAAGGTCACATACCACCTCATGGTGATACACCAACATACCAAAGGGGCAAGGAAATACTATAATTTTGGTCATAATTTTTACCTTAAGGTCAAAGGTCCAGGTCAAATGGAGGGTATGATGGTACGCGACATACCACTTCATGGTGATACACCAACATACCTAAGGGGGTAAGCCTAGTTCAAAAGACAAAACAGTTACAACCCGGACAAGGAAATACTATAATTTTTGTCAAAATTTGGTTAAATGAAGTTAATAATGGTACATGTCACACACCCTCAATAGTAATACACCTACATACCAAAGGGTATAAGCCTATGTCAAAAGACAAAAACTTACAACTCGGACAACGAAATACTATAATTTGACCTTGAGTCAAAGGTTTGGGTCAAATGAAGGTCATAATGGTACACGACACACACCCTTATGGTTATACACCTACATACCAAACAGTATAAGCTTAGGTCAAAAGACAAAAATGTTACAGCCCGAACAAGGAAATACTATAATTTTAGTCATAATTTGACCTTGAGGTCAAAGGTCAAAGTCAAATAAGGTCATAATGGTACCCGACACACTCCCTCGTGGTATATACATCTACATACCAAAGGGTATATGCCTAGGTCAAAAGACAAAAAAAAGTTATGGCCCGGCCAAGCTTCGCTGAGAAGAAGAAGAAGAAGTAATACTACAAAAACAATATGTCTCCCTTCTACGAAGAGGAGACATAATAAGACTGCCGAAAGAAAACATCAGTCGTTCGTAAAAAGAGGTGTAATGAAAAAAAATATCATTTGTTGGTATGTATGATTGTCCAATTTAATAAAAGCGAATTTCACAAGTATTTAAAATAAGGGCACCTTCATTTCTATTAAATATGTTTTATTGTAAACTATTTGAGTATATTATAATTTTACCAGTTAAACATTGTAATTTTGCTCTCTTCTCACACAGTAAGTAATGATAAATGAATGTTAAGTATAGATCTTCTCTTTTCATATAAAAATATTAAACCAGAAAACGATTTGATGATTATTTACCTATTACCGTCATATAAATGTCAGTATACATTAATTATTATTTTTCTTCTATTATAAATTTAAATTCCCATTCACAACAGTTCTTTAGATCATTTTATTAAACTCTTAATTGGTTTACTCGTTCGTTATTTACATAAATTATTGTACTTGCCATAACAGCCTAATTGAAAGAACACAAGTATACTATGTTGAAGGGGATATTGTGGATGAAACTCAACCAGTAGCGATTCCATTGCTGTTCGTCGTCTTCAAAAATCACAGTTAGGCGTGGAAAAAAATCTTATATCATACCGGTATTTCGGTTTCAAACATCGCAAACCATCGGCATACTTTTGGCCACACCAAATTGATGTTTAGTTTTTTAAATTTTTTGATGGCAAAATTAGGTGCGAGCGAGCGATTTTTATTTTTTTTTCTTGAGGACTATTTTTTTCGGGGAAGATTATATTACTCGTGGGGCGCACATTTTTTCAACTAAAATATCGCAAAAAAATGAAAAACAAAAATCCCCAATTTTTACAAAATTTTAGGAGTGGGCGAACAATTTTTATTATTACTGTCTTGAAAAATGAAGAATTTTGGGCGAAGTTTCAGTATTTTTGCAAAATAAAGCGGCAAAATATTTTTCTTAAAATCTACGTAGTCCAAAATTGGGAGCGGCGAAATCCAAAGAACTAAATATCAATTTGGAGTGGCCTTATAAAGTAAGTTTATCAAAAACTAGATGTACTGTGAGCAAAGCTCACAAATGATACCCCCCGCTTTGCCTTGCCCAGGGTAAAGTTTCATAAGATATTTGAATCAATTTAAGCATACTCATGGTTGCCTTTACTACTCCAAAACATGATATATCTGTTCATGTTTCGAATGGCTGATGTGGCTTGGGAAGTATAGGTACAGCAAAAATTGTTATTTTTTTTCAAATTGAATCTGAAACATATACCAATACAGATCTAGAATTAAGAGTATTAGTTATAAAATAGAAGTCCAATTATCTCCCTTGTGTAATATCGGAAAGCAAAAATTTCATGCACATCTTTGGATGATGTACTTCCTTTGTGTAAAGTTTCGTTGAAATCCATTGAGCGGTCTAGGATGAGTTGCGCTTACGAGGTTCATATAATGTATAAGCAAAAAAAATACAAGTAGAATTATCTCCCTTGTGTGATATCGGAAAGCAAAGATTTTTCTTCTTGCACATCTTTGGATGATGTACTTCCTTTGTGTAAAGTTTCGTTGAAATCCATTGAGCGGTCTAGGAGGAGTTGCGCTTACGAGGTTTATATATAATGTATAAGCCAAAAAAAAATAGAAGTCCAATTATCTCCCTTGTGTGATACGGAAAGCAAAGATTTTTCTTCATGCACATCTTTGGATTATGTACTTCCTTTGTGTAAAGTTTCGTTGAAATCCATTGAGCGGTCTAGGAGGAGTTGCGCTTACAAGATATATGGACAGACGGACAGACAGACAGACAGACAGACGAACGGACAAGGTGATTCCTATATACCCGCCAAACTTTGTTTGCGGGGGGTATAATTACGTGCATTTGTCCAGATTAGGAAATGGAATTTCTTTCCGCCTTAAAAGCCAAACTGTGACCAAGATTTGAAAATTTGCGATCTTCATGAAATTTTGTCAACATTTTATCACCCAATCTGCTTACTTAATACATTCGAAATACAAAACAAGATATGAACAAAATAAAACTATAAAGACCAAAAACTAGTCAAAAACACCTGGGGGCTACATGAAACTTTGTCAGATTTTAAATGCTTCAATTTACTAAAAGTATAATTTTCTGGCATATCCAATCCGTGATTCTTCTCACGTCAACCTGTCTGTGGAAATAGGCCGTTTGACGTTCTAGAGAAATCTCTTGTTACAAGAGTTATGTTTGTAGGAAACTTATGGCATTTTGTTATAAATGGTTATGTAGAGAGTATGAAGATTATTTAGGTTTTGGTGTTTATTTATATGTTTTTTTTCGATTTGAAGCAAACTTTTTAGAAATTATATAAGTAAATCGGATAAAATTTTCAATCGTTACTCGATTTTCTGGTAATTCCCTCGACTATGCAAATACGTACCTAGACCATTTAATTTGTAGGGAAAAGACAGAGCCGGCTTATATGGTTTAAATATATGTATTTTATTAAATAATATGATTAAATCAGTCCTAATATTGTAAAATCGGCATATGTAATACCGATGACGTATCCCCGCTGATATTAATACTTTAATACTCCGGGCCTCGAGGCCAATGCAGCCACCCTCGAATCTATACCAGGGCCAATACAGAAACAACTAGTTAATAACACTTTAGTCAGTAATATGATGTTTGAGAGGTAAAAATCACATTTAATATATAATGTTTTAGAGTTCAAATGAGACACAATATTTTACAATTTATATTAGAATTCAACCGTGTGTCAAAAGAACACGATGTAGTTGAAACGTCTATAAAACAATTTTTTTATTTTCCGAGAAACAGAAAGATAAACCAAGTCAATTTAACACTAATTCTTGTTGTAACTGAATGTTATATTGTATCGTGCATGTAGAAAAGAACAAGGACAGAAAACCACTTATTCACATGATTGTGAACTGTAAGAAAACAAATACACAAGAATGTCTGTTCTCATATTAGTTGTAGTTTTGAAAATAATTCAAGTATTGATGTCTCCGTCAACTGACAACCCAATAATCTACAAAGCTAGTTCTGGGTATAATGTGACCGAACTGTTACATTGCTCGTCGTGTCAAATTTAGAACGACCTTTAAAGAAGTTAAGAACGCGACCTAGGTGATGTATGTATGTATAGCTTTTCAAGTATTTAAAAAACACTTAAAAATATGTAATAAAATCTTCTTGTAATACCTTACTACCTGTCATTGATCATTTTGTTTATTACAATTTATAACATCTACATTTATGGAATTGTGCAATATCAAAATTACAATATTTTAATATTATGAGATTACAAAGGTCTACAATATTCAATAAATATTTGAAAAGGATACTATACATGGAATGTAAATGTTGGTTCTTTTGTTCATATGAACAGATTGCTACTTTCTTGTTGAATCACTTTATGATTTTATTTTAGTGTGATGTAGAAATATGAAACATTTTAGTTGGTATTCCCAATAATGAAGGTAGCTGTATATTATATATACTATGGTTCAGAAATAATAATGATAGTTCCAATTAATTCTTATATTTTTTTTCCATGACAGAGACATGGCAGAGCTTCTTCAAATATGCTTTCTAGTATATATTATACGTATTATATGACTTTCAACTTCAACTGAAAGCACCTTTGTAAATCTAGAACAATAAATTTATTGGATATGTGAAGTATATTGTTTAATTCTGTACAGTTTTGTCATGTTTGTTGTAACATTTTTTGATTTATAGAATACTTAAAATAGATTATTTGCCATCTTTTTTAAGGCAAATTTATTACAGAATATTTCTGGTTTCTGTTTTTCAAATACTGAAATAACGTTTTATGATTTAGACTCAGTGGTCTATCATGACAGAGCATGGGAAAACTATAAAACAACGCAGATTTTCATGGAGTAGTAGCAAGTAGATTTCTGTAAAGGACTTCAAGTTAAGCGACAGAGAATCTCATAACAAACACAGAATCAATTTGTTTAATACTGTTATTGTTAGTATGGGTGCTGTAGGATTGATATTTCTTGTGAATTCCTGTAAATTTTAAGAATCAGCGTCTAGTAATGCTCGTGCTGTAGGATTTTCACTCTAATTCCATAGAGGTAGTCATCAACTGCAGTAAGTAAGCAGTCTAAGAAGATGTAATACACCTGGAAGACCCAGCCATATACGTCTGTCTGTATAGGAATTTTTAAAATATGAAGACTCGATATCCATTCCATAGAAGGGATGTTATTTTTGTCATTACTTTGTGCGTATGATTTTCAAAAATGTTGTTCCTCGTTATGGAAGTGAGCGTGTAAGTTGTTTTACAAAGGAATTTAGCATTGATATATATTTCATACCCATCCATCTCCTTTATTATAATAGTGATTTTTGCCAAAAAACAAATGATGTTAAAAAGAGCTGTGTCAGCTTGAACAATGACATATACATATAATTATCATGAAGGACGGACAAAGTTTTTTACAACCAGGGATCATCAAGAATACTGTTAGAAAGTGGGATACAGAAAGCTCTTTCAGGCTTGGTCATTATATCAATCTAAGATAAATCTGTGAAGAAAATATGAAACGCTTTAGATTATTGGTACGTGAAAGATGACGCTCAATATAATGTTTGGTTAATTAAAGTCCGACACAAAGTTTTTGATAAATGTTACTGATAATTTTTCAATGAACTATGCAATGATATGAATTTGTCCATCTTGTAACCTACTCTTGTTTATCAGTTATGACCCATCTGTTTTTCACAACAGGAAGATACAAATAATTCATGTTCTATCAATATCTTTAACATTATAATTAAAATAAGAACTCGTCCATTATACCTCGCTATATCTAACGGTTCAAACAGGGGGAGATAAGAACCTCACGCACCTTACATTTTTTCAATGGTACGTCGGTGTACCTATTGATCCATTTTAATCAGCGTTAAATTACCGGATTTGTTTTGTTTACCATTATTTCAGCCATTTGTCAAAGATCGATACGGGTAAATCTGATTCAGATCGATCACGTGTCTGTAGGGGATCAGGTTATACCTATAACAAATAGCATGAATAGATAATTTGTTAACGTTTCTTTTGTCCAACAGACAATTGGAATGCGACAACTTAAATTTCTTGTGTATTCGGTCGAATTTATATCGTATTACTTATATTACAGTGACAAGTTCTTTTGTTTCACCTTTTAGATTGCTAAGCAATTTTAAAAAGTATTAAATTCATTGACACTTTTGTTGCAAAACAAATGTTTGATTTGTAGGATAAATATTTCTATTCAATATATTATATTTTGTTTTTAAATGTAGTAGGATTTTACATCGAATTTATTAATACTTTTAAAATACGAATCTTTTTTACGAACTTATTTTACTTACTAATCTCACTGCCTGCAAAATACATGAATTATGTAACATGCATTGAATATTTTCAGGTTGTATATTTTTCTTTTTATATACATGTAACATTTTATTAAACTGTTTTTCCCATGTTTATGTTATCTTATAATGTATGTTATTTTGTATTTCTGTATGTATTCTATAAACATGTAACATTTTATTAAACGGTTTTTTCCATGTTTATGTTATCTTATAATGTATGTTATTTTGTATTTCTGTATGTATTCTATATACATGTAACATTTTATTAAACTGTTTTTTCCATGTTTATGTTATCTTATAATGTATGTTATTTTGTATTTCTGTATGTATTCTATAAACATGTAACATTTTATTAAACTGTTTTTTCCATGTTTATGTTATCTTATAATGTATGTTATTTTGTATTTCTGTATGTATTCTATAAACATGTAACATTTTATTAAACTGTTTTTTCCATGTTTATGTTATCTTATAATGTATGTTATTTTGTATTTCTGTATGTATGTTCATATGTTATATTTGTTTGCTAGTGTTGCACTACAGTGCCTGAGTCTTGTTAATAAAATCCTTGAATCTGAATCTTCGTACTCGTAGTACGAACAATCCGACACCTAATTTACCCCAAACCCGATGCTTTCAGCTGTACTTCACTGGATATTGCGTACAGAATATCATTTTAGTGGAAAGAGTTGAGACTATTACAAATGTATACTCAAACATATACACAGTGTAAGAAAAAATATTTACCCCCCTCCCCCTTTCCTAAATATTTAGGTCAGTTTTAGATTTAATATCTATTGAGATCCAAAAGAAGCGCAACAATCTGTATCTTTGCCAAAAAAGATTCTACTTAAAATTATTCATTTGATTAATTATTTAAATTCATCTTGGCAAATGTGCAAATTGGCATGTTTCAATGTAAAATGAAAAATTATATCATAATGACATGCGATCTTAGTAATAAATAAATAAAGACTCAGCAAATTTGTATACTAATTGAGTAATTATTAGCCGTATATGTATTATCTTACAAAATAATGGTTACTGGTCACGAAACTCTCACATTTACTGAAAGTATGTCTAACGATTTTTTATAACAGTTTGAAACAATTACAAAATCGATTTTTAATTCGAATTCAACACAAGACACGAATCTTTTATTGAATATATAATCTGTGTTAGTATATTCAAAATGATTACTTGATAATTTTGAAAATCAATTCGGAAATTGATCAGTATTTTTAAATTCATTATGTACTATATATAATTTATATATACCAGTTCTAAACGTCATTGTAATTTAATACAAGGATGAGTAGTTTAATTTAATAGAAAATGGTAAATAATAAATATACCAAATCGATAAACAAATCTGACCGCATTAATAATAAACAAATATCTTTTCAGATAAAGACATTTAATTTTTTATCTATTGTCAGTATAACAATTCCTAATAAATTAACTTACCCATCTTGCTTCGTCAAACTTTCTTTTATCTGAGTAATCCTCTACAATTAACGATGAATCCATAAGTTTTGACATTTTTTTATCAAGTGTGTTTTACTAGACCATAACATGCATAATACATTTTTTTCAAAATAATGTCATAATATGCAGTTCTTAATTATTAGCGTAATCCCATACTAAATATTTTTAGCTACTTCAAAGGTATTATTCGGCTTATAGTATTCCTGTTACAGTTCAAATCACTCGGGTAATATATTTCCACCCAATACACAGAGGTTCGCACGGGGTGATACACAAAAATAATAGTCTATCTCACAAGTAATGAGAAATTTAGTCCACTAAGGTGCAAAAAAAAACTTTTTAAACGACAATTCCTGTTATTGAATCTGTCCTTCGGTAACTGAACTTTGATATCAAAGTATAAATACAAATATTTATTTTGCTTATCCAGTTTTGTTTTTCATTCTCTTTCAGGAAATCGATATATAAATAAGATATGAACATAGAGCAAATATTGATTAGGTTTGATTTAAAATGGGAAAACAATAAATATTTTCTATTTAAATGCTCGTTATATTTCAACTTGGCAATATTGAATAACCCTCATCAAATTTTCAACAATTCATAATTGAGGGAAGAAATTAATATTTAAGGCCATATATTAATTGTAAACTTATTTAATCGAGAGACCATTTGGCGTAATTTCAATAATTTATGTAGTTTTTACAATTGTCACGACATATTTAAACAAAGCTGATTGTGCAGCGTGACGGCCACCCTTTTTATTACTTGTTTAACGTGTTTAATAAGAAGTACACCTAAACAGGTATTTTAAAAAGTCAATTCTCTACTGATGTTTCTGATATATACAAAATATCAGTATACAATATAAATGATATATGTACAAACATATGGTAAGACTGTAAATATCTGAAGTATTAGATCATGTATTAAAAAATTGTGTTTCTTATTTGATTTAGTCATTTCTTTTAGCTGGCGGTTTTCGTGGAGAATTTGAAGGCATTTAAATGAATGATGGAATATTTTAAAATGTTCACAGTTTACATCATATACAATACAAACTTTTACTATAACAAATAGAACTTTCGCTCTGTTTTACACCAGGGGCTAAAAGTCATCAGACAGGGCAGAAAAGTCGTTACGACATATAAGTTAAAATGAAATACTTCGTATAAATCGAGCGAGTTTATAATTGTTGCACACTTGAAATGATACCGTTCTGTTTTCTAAAACCGTTACTCCAAAATATGAAAAAGAAAGGATATACAATACATCTACTTATGCAAATTCCTGTTAAAACAACGAGTTTATCAACGTCCGTTGACCGGGAATCGGGAATAAAATACGTCACGAAGTTGAATTTTGATTAGAAAATAACGAAAAAGATTATTTTTCTTGACATTCGGAGTTTTGGCAGTTTGGTGGTGTATTTTAATGCATATTATATACAAAAAACTAAACACAAAAACTATTTAAAATGTTAATGATCATGCAATTTAAATAAACAAGACCTTTCGTTTAAAAATGAAAAAAGGAGCTGTCTAAAAAATGGTTATATCTGTTTTTTTATGTATACTGGCGGGGTTGGACCTACATCAGGGATATAGTTCGAACTATCATGTTTCGCCATAAAGTAATTTTTATCATGCAGAAAAAAGGGAAAAACTAGATCTAGTGGTAGAGTGTTTGTGGATGTTGCCTCATTCTTTCCAAGACATCACATGTACATAGCAATGGGGTAACGACAAAGTAGTCGATTTAAAGAATTTAAAAAGACAGATCCGGTTATTGCATAGAAGTCATTTTTGACTGCATGGTAGTATTGTCAGCAACTAATGGTACTCAAGGTCGGAATATATTCACCTTAGAATGTTATATTAATTTTCACATCTCTTCATAGTGGGAATTTACTCGTAGACTGACAGTTTTCTGAGATCAATAATCAAACTGTTTAGTAATTTTTGTATAGTTAAATCAAATAGATATGATTATACTTGTACTGTAGAATACCCAAACAGTAGTGCAGGATTCATCAGGTTTTGTTATATCATAGATTGATTATGTTTAGTGGACGAACAAAACTTTATCACAGACTTCCAAACAGTAGTAATTAAGACCACACTTTACTAACTTAACTTCCCTAAGATATGCCTTAAATGTAATGAAGTAAGTATTCAAAGGTTGAACAAAGTTATAAAAAAATGAAGTAGTATAAAATTGTGTAAACAATGGTGGTGGTTATATTATTACGTAATAAATCACGTTTTATAGTACATACGGTAGGTTCTGTCGTTTGTCAGATTAGACATGGATTTGTTTCAAGAAGCTTAGTAAATTGACATTTAAACTAAAAATGAAAAAAACAAAATATGACATTAAATCCAAAACACCCCCCACAGATAATTTCCAGGCTAGGTTCGAATGAAACTGTATAACCCTAGATGTTTTCAGATGTATAACCAGCAAAAATGTTTAGAAACACTATTTTCAAGTATTAAATCATTTAGTTCTAAAAATCAGTAAAATGAGTTTAGTCAAGTTTCCTTAGTATATATATCGCTTTCAAGAATTTCAATCGACAAATAATTCTTCGAGATTTAATGACTTCTGTGTTAATTTTGTTATTGCTTATGAATGATGATCGAATTCTTATCCATCAAGCAAAAAAGCATATTGTCCTGCAGATTTTTGCAAACTCAATCAGGTCTGTCTGTCAGAAGTGTTTAAACCACACTGATGTACTATTTTTTTTTCTTTCTTAGAGGGTATTAAGGTACATGCCTAAGACTGTGAAATGCTGGAAAATGAGAGCGTCCATTCATTGAGTACAAACTGAAAATCGCATCATCAATTCATTGTAGCACCAAGAATACCATTTAGATAACATTGCGATATCATTTTCTCCAGAAAGATTTCAGACATGTGTCAAAGGGACTTTCTGTAAGACTGTTTATGAACAAAAGTTTTATATAAATTCAAACAAGCGTACGCGCGCGTGCACCATATATATAAATGGAATAAAGGTAGAAAAAAACTAGAAATACTTTGAGCAAAGTTCACTATTTGATACCCCCGCTTTACATAAGATGCATGAAAGGAAATGTCAATATTTTGGATAGGAAAACTCCAACGGCAACGAGATGAAATTTTTAAAAAGCTGTGAGTAGTGCTCACTTAATGATATCCCTACTTACAAGATAAAAGACAGCCTCTTTGGTCTCGTGGTTAGCGTGCATGCCTCGCGTGCCGGCCGGGTCAAACCAATGACTTAAAAATTTGTATTTGCTGCTTCTCCGCCAAGGAGAAGGCAATAAAAAGTAAGAGCAAAGACTTGTTAGCTTGGAGTCAGAATAATGTGTCAGAGTAAGGTGGTAGGTCTTCCTGTGGACTGCTACCTTGTGAGCTAGAATGTTAAAAATCTGGCTCAGAATGTCAGTCTATTACAATGCCGGGTGCATTTAACACACATTTACATGCTCTCGTCCTGAATATGAACGTAAATTTGCCACTGGATGTTAAGCTACATCAAATTTCCCCTTGTAGTTTAGGAGGAGTTCCAGATGACATAGTAGTACCCCTATCACAATGAATAACAAAGTCCATGTTTTGCTATGCGAGACCCCAAAAATTTGTCAGATCAAAATCGAAAATATGGGGGGCACTATGGCATCATGGGATGAAGATTCTCTGAAAGTTTCATAAAATTCCATTCAGTAGTTTAGGAGGAGTTGGTACCCCCTTTCACATTGAAAGTCAAAGTCCATGTTTTTCTATGGGAAACCCCAAAAATTGGTGCGATCAAATTCTAAAATAGGAGGCGCACAATACCATCATGGGATGAAGATTCTCTGAAAGTTTCATAAAATTCCATTTCGTAGTTTAGGAGGAGTTGCGGGTACAAAGGTCGGACGAACGGGCGGACTGACGGACACAACGAATACTATATACCCCGCTTTTTTCAAAAGCGGGTATAATAAATGTATGATTGGCCTGTACCAATTTGTCGGTTTTGACAGCATAAAAAAATCCAGTTCGAATTTTTTTTCTAAATTCGCGTAAATCATTTTTTAAGATTATCGTCTTCTATTTAATATGAATTTTTGGTGTCACTGAATATGAGTGAATATGAGTGTTGTGCATTTACTTTCTGTCGGTTACAATGATGAACGGTTCAAACCATCAACTTGCAAAGACTCCGGAATCTTATTGGCAATTTGATGAAGTTAATTTTGTGAGATACTACAGCCATATTTCAACAAGAGTTTATGTTCTTTATTGATAATATTACGGTAGCGATGAAAAAATAGAGCTTCAATTAAGATTTGTTTATAGCAGAAACACGTAATATTTATCATACATTTAGACTTTCGTGTTATAAACTTTAGAATAATATTCCCCGAAACAAATTTTGATAATCAAGATAATGTATAAGTATCTCATAGAATTATGAGTTGTCATGTGTATTTTATTCCGAAAAGATTAAAATAAAATCTATAATATAAAATGTTGAAAAGCAGCTTCAAATTCCATGAATGCCAAAGATAAAAAAAAAAAGGTTGAGATACTCCAAACTACTAACAATTTGAAGACAATATACTGTTGACAAGTATCGTTTTCACGCAAGTATCGAAAAACTGGTAAATGACAAATGCATTTGCAGAACATCAGCAGAGATATAGATCGTATAATATAATACAATATTCCGTGCATGCATTATGTTCACATATTTCGTCTACCAGATGAATGTTGTGTGTACATGAATATCCATGCATGTTTCTGTTGTATTTATTTTCTTAATTATGTAGAAAAAATGCAGCACCTGGGTTCACTCCCGGTTTTCATAGGAGTTCGTGTTGTTCATTTCATGTTTTTTTTTAGTTTTCTGTGTTTTTTTTTTTTTTTTTTTTGTTGAGCTTGTGGTTTGTTCATTTGTCTTCCCGGGTTTGTCTGTCCAATGGATTACGTTCTTAGCTCACCTGGCCAAAGGCCATGTGAGCTTTTGTCATCACTTGGCGTCCAGCGTCCGTCTTCGTTGTCGTTACATTTTCATCTTCTCCTCTGAAACCACTGTACCTATTGAACTGAAACTTGGCCTGTAGCTTCTATGGAAGGTCCTTTAAAATTTTGCATAAATCATCCCGGTCCGTGAAACAAAATGGCCGCCATGAGCATTTAAATTTTCTGATTGGTCGAAATGTAAAACTTCTTCTCCTCTGAAACCGTAAAGCCAAATGACCTGGTTTTTTATATGGAACATCTATGGATTGCATGAATCATCCCGGTCCGTGGAACAAAATGGCTGCCATGAGCATTTACATCTGATTGGTCAAAATTTAAAACTTCTTCTCCTCTAAAACCGTAAAGCCAAATGAACTTATTTTTGGTATGGAGCATCTATGGAACGTCTTTTACAAACTTTGCATAAATCTTTCTAGTCCGTGAAACAAAATGGCCACCAGAAACCTTTATATGTTCTGATTGGTCGAAATGTAAAACTTCTCCTCTGAAACCGTTTGGCCAATGAACTTATACTTGGTATGAAGCATTTATATAAGATAATTTACAAAGTTTCCAGAAATCAATCTAGTCTGTCAAATCAAATCAAAAGTTTGTGACTGCCAGGTGAGCGATACAGGCTTAGCCCACTGAGCATCTTGTTTTATTTGCTTCTTAGCTATATTTGTCCTTTTGATATACATGTGTACTTAATCATGCATTTTTATATTACATGTATACACAAACCGGTGCTGTAGAGGCCGTCTTGAAATAAGATGCGAGATCTTTCACTGCGTTGAAAATACCTGCGTTGAAAATACGTTGAAGGCTTCATTGCGACTTTTAAATATAAAATAGAAATAAAACGCTCTGCTTGGATTTTGTTTTGATAATTTGTTTACAATTATAATGTATGTTAATTTACTTTTTGTTATGAACAAAACCATGAACTCTACGTACAAATTTAATTATAATACATACATACGAATATAGATTTTTTTAAAACATGAAAATGGTTTATTTACACGACAATGTTGGTCATTTACTATATATTACAATTATATACATATTCTACCAGTACAATAATACATAAAAACTATTGTCTGTTATACATGTTTGTAAAGACTTTAGACAGACGTCTACTTTTTGTGTGCTCTGGAACATTGACCATTCTCCTATATGCCCCAGTTGTACTTTCCAATAACTGAATCTGTTTATAACTTTAAAGTTTACAAATTCATATTCACATTATTCTCATTGCTTTCTCTGATGATTACATGTATAACAATTTTTTTTTATATAACTTGAAGGTTCTAACTAGAACAAACATTTCTCATCATGGCGGGAAAGTCCCGACAACTCATATAAAGTTGTTCCTGTTTATGTATAATATAAATGTAAATCTTGAATAAGGAATACAAATATTACAGTAACTGCTGCTATATTTCAATGCCATAAAATATTCACAACATATATAACATTGTGCCATTTTTTTTATATAAATGACTGTATTTTACACAACCTGTTGACCACTTGTTTAAAAATGAGACTTTTTATATTCTATATACGGTTATATTGTCTACATAACAAAGGAAGTAAAGATGACAGATATGTACAAATATGTATATATATAAAACAACATAACATCTGATTATATGTATCGAAACAGCAAATGGTTCGGGAGTAGTATTTTGTACATAGCAAACAGTTTAATATACGTTTAAACCCAGTTTCATATAATAAGGTGCAGTTTACTCAGTTATGTCATTTTCATTGAACGGTACTATCTTTGTTTCATAATTTTCTTGAGAGTACTGAAAATGAGTACAAAAGAGTGAAATTTTGCATTGCAAAATATTTTACTGGAAGAAGAACAAAGAGAGAAACTTTTTTGTCAATCTTTTCATCGACTTCTATTTTTCACTGATGGTATACCCTAACTACAATTCCTTGGCCTCTCTTAAGAGATATATTCGTTAGGTCTATGTCAGAATTAAACACCAGATTAACAGTTCCAGTCATGGCTACCACTTTACCCTTAGTTGATGACACCGGTGCCTGACTAAAATCTCCCGTCGATACACGATTTTCTGTATCAACGTTTAATATCACAAGGTATTTTGGGCGGCCCTCGGCAGTCCTGATGTATGACAGAAACGTTTCATCTGTCTTTCCAAAAAATATATCCGCATTCTGGAAGGAAGGCAATTTTCTGATTTCAACTAATTCCTTGAAGACTTTTATGTGTTCGTTTTTGTCAGTTGATTGTTGAAGCTAAAAGTAAAATAGAGATACAGAGATATTTATTGTTATTTTTTTTTCCAAAAATATTATACATTTTAAATCTAAGATAACTTAAATGCACAGATGGCTCATCAAATTTCATATGGAAAGTTTTCTTTATTTTTTGTACATCAAACCAATATATCATGTACAATGCAAAAGGGCAAGGAATTCTTTAATAATTATTCTCTCCCTTATTCCATGCATAGTTAATTGAAGATAATATAAGCAATATGGAATTCCAAAATATATGATATTCTTCTATTACATTCAGAACAATCTATACTTAATCTCCGATTTTGCCAAAAACAGACCATGGGTTTCCATAAATTATTTCTTAAACATATATATATATATATATATATATATATATATATTCTCACTAAACATTCTTCCAAGTACCTTCACATTATTTTTGCTGTAGTCGGGAAATACATGAAGCCATGGTTTTCCTTCTGAAAATCCTGCATTTTTCGTGTTTTCCCATTGCATTGGGGCCCGTTCAGGATCTCGGCTGTATTTGGTGTATATCTGATTCCAATACCAAAAATATATATTATATTTTAATCAAAATACAAAATAAAAGAAAATTAAAAAGAATAAATATGTAGGAATAGAGATCTCGTTACAATTCATAATAACTGAAAATCCAAGTAAAATTGTCAGCATTCAGTTAAATGTTAAGTTATATCTTCTGTATCCTTCTAGATAAAAACAGACTGAACAAATACATGTAATACATAATGTAATTTTTATTTCACCAAATTTATCTCTTTTCTATTTGAAATTTCTTCCCTGTTAATTTTATATCTCCACAATATATTTATTACTATTTGTATGAATTTTGTTTTGATTGCATACATGTATTTATGTAATTTCTTATTTAGTATACGTTTATGGAGTTGTAAGTTGGATAAATTGTATCCGATTAGTTGCTAATTTTGCAATAAAATATGTTTAAAATAAACCGAACGAATAAATAATTTGAATCTTAAAAGAAAATTGATCCAGAAAAGTGAGGTGAACAAATATGTTATTTAATTAAGAGAATTCAATGTGCTAATTAATTTGATGTGCAAAATTATTTAGATCGTTTCTAGCAAAAGCCTTTACGATTAATGCAAACATCTAGTCAGTCAATGATGACACCTATAGATGTGTTACAAACCACTTCGAAAAGATTACGAAGATGCGTTTGTGTTTTCATTTGAGATTATTTTAAATTCATTGACACAAGTAGTGTTTCTCCCTAATAACATGTCAAACGTTTCAAAATATTTATATCTTTATCTTGGTAACATATTTGCCCCTTTGATTGACAAGGAATGCTTTTGTCTCGTGTACCTTTTCTCCATAGTATCGTCCGTATGGGTCCCGAGTTTGGTCAAACGTGTAAAAAACATTAACCATTCCAATCTCATCACCATAGTAACACGTCGGCGTCCCTGGTAACGTCAGAAGTAACATATTCATAACATCAATCATGTCGATACCCATTCGAGTTGCTACTCTTGGTTTGTCATGATTACCCATCTAAAATGTAAATCATTTTTATAGTACAACGACTTCTGGTTCCTCTCATTCCATTTCTATGCTCTCGTTACATGTATTACAGGTGAAAAATTCTAGGTATGAGTTTTTCTAAAAAGGTAGTATATTTGTAATCTATGTACACTCTGTTCATTATATCAGACCATATCACACAAAGGTGTTTTTATAGTCCCTATTTTAATACATTACACATATTACTGTGTCATGAAACAATTTTTTCAACAACTGATCACCACCACTACCAACAGGGTTGCATGATGCTGTACGTCAATAAAAATGTGTCTCTCATTATTGTAGTAAGAAACATAACAGAATGATTTCACTTCGTTTCAATTTTCTTTTCAAACGAAAAAAAAATGAATTTTACTATTACACATAGCGAATTCTGTTTCTATGGTGGCCGGATGCGGCCATTTCACCTTTTCGCGTTTTCGCGTTTTCCCCTTTCACTTTGCAAAATCGAGAAATCGGGAAATCGGAAAATCGAGAAATAGAGAAAGCGAAATCGAGAAATTGAGAAATCGAGAAATCGGGAAAGCGAGATATCGAGAAAGCGAAAACGCGAAATCGAGAAAGCAAAAACGAGAAAACGCGAAAATAGATTTCTCGATTTCGCGTTTTCGCTTTCTCGATTTTGCTTTCTCGATTTCTCGATTTCCCAATTTATCGATTTTGTGTGAAAGTGAAAGGACAAAACGCAAAAACGCGAAAAGGCGAAATGGCCGCATCCGGCCACCATATGTTTCGGATATTTCAACCGTAACTGTTAACAATACATTCCGATAAACAACAGTGGTATGCAAGCATTTGCAAAATAAATAACAATAAAAACACCTCGCCTGAAATGATAAACGGGGCAAAGTAAAACCAGGATACCGTGATTAAAGACTCCTCAATTTACTATAGTTACAGCAATTTTCTGGAACACGATACTTTTTTACTAATTTCACAAAGTAAACCAAAAATGTACCAATTGAATATTTTCATCTTAAAAAATAAAATTTTCTTCAGTGTACCTGCCTTATCTGTCTTTTCCAACAATATCAACTTTAACAAATTTAATATGCAATACAAACAGTAAACACACAAATAGATGCAATACACGTATCTGAGTTAAATGCCACAAGTATTTTATTTACGTTTTCTCGATTTACTTCCATTGTACTTGCTTCGAACCAACTTTTTTACATCAGTGAACTTAAATATCGTACTTTATCTAAGAAAAGTCTTATTTTCACAACTGTTTCAGGATGAATTCATACGCCAATTACTTTTTCCCTTCAGTTCTGCATGATAAAATATAAAATGTAAGGACCCCACTGATCTACATTTTTAATACATTTTTTTTTATTTACATCTTTTATGATCATTGTTGAAATGAGCATAATCCTCCATTGTATTAATTAAATTGTTCACCTTTTGATCTTATTTCCAGGTCAACAGAAGCCATCTTGAATATTCAAAGACCGGCATGGCCCTTATATCCTTCACATATTGGATAAGATTAATTTTTTTTAATTGTTTGTCCTCTTTTTTCGTAAGAAAAAGAATCTTGAAAATTTCAAGACCAAAGCACATCTCTTGAAATGGCACATTCAGCAGAAGTTTAGGTTTGGACGACTTAGTTATAAATAGAACTAGACATTGAACCCGCGCGGGCGCGGGAAAATAACCATTTTTTTTATGGTGGCCATATTGACTATAAAAAGTTGTTGCGGCCATGTTATTCACGGAACAGGAACTCAATATGGATGTTGTGGTTGGCTTCCTATAAACTTTCTTGTCAAGTAGGTGGTATCAACTCATAGTTTCATGTCTATATATGATGTAGTATTCCAGAAATGGATGTTATTTCATATCAGAGAAAATTTAGTTGTTTTTATTGGTTAAAACATGGTCATGTGGTATTTATTAATCTGCGTTAAAATGCCGAGCAGGCATTATCATGATAATGCCCGTGGGCATTACCACACGGTAATGCCTGCTTGCAATTTAGAGTTACGTCCCCCTTTTAAAACGCAAACTTGATGCAGCAGTTGTTAATTAAATTCTAGACATTTTTAGATGAATTTTGGTTTCAATGAAATAAAAACAATACTTGCTCAAATAGTATTGTTGTAATATTATATAACAGGGTGCCTTTTTTATGTACTTAGTAGGTATGCATATTTCGAATAAATAAATTATTGTCAGTAATGCTTGAAGTAGAAAAAAGAATATATATGGGGAATTTCCATTAATGTACAATATACCATCATACCACCAAAAGTAATGACAGAAACATAAACACACATCCAGAGGTCATCATGAGGTATTCAACACACATGTACATGTAAGGAACCCACACCCAGCAGATTTATATTCTTCAATGAAATAAACACAATAGTTGCTTATATAGAGGGCATTATCATGATAAATTGACTGCCCTCGGGACAGATATTGCCTTCAACATTGATAATGCCCTCGCCTGCGGCTTGGGCATTATCAATGTTTCAGGCAATATCAGTCCCTTGGGCAGTCACTATATCATGATAATGCCCTCTATATAAGCAACTATTGTATAAGTAATGCAAACTTTAACCAAAGTCAATGAAGCGTGAAATGTAGGTCAACGTGACCCAATTGTCATATGCGGCTGTTCGTTACTACCGAAGATGTATCCACTGATGAAGTAGACTGTATGCCACATAGAATTACCAAAATGGACCTTAAGGTTCCATCAAAGTCAAAATCTATGACGAAAACACAACCACATAAATTGTCAATATTTTTATTGTTAAAATTAATTCTGAACTGGAACTTGATGAAAAGTTCATTTAATACACATTTCATAGTGCATTACCTTTTTCCTTCAGAATAAATATGAAAGTAAACATTTCCTTAGTGGCGGATGAATTTTTCAAAAGATGCCGTGAGTTTGGTAAAGCAAATTTTTGGAAAATAATTGTTCCAATTGTTCCATTGCCATCATGGGCAGGGCAAGTGAGGCTTAATTCACAAATATATCCAATAATCAGACGATAAAAGCATTTTTAGTGTGTGGCTGCGTGTGCTGTCCACGTTTATATTTATCAAAGATGTCCGAGATAAATTTCGCCGTTAATGATAAAGATGACCATTTGTTAAAAATATTTTTATCTAGGGCTTACAGAGAATTGTGTGGTAGAGATATATTTAGACAGGTCATATGACAAATAACGTAAAAATAGATAATGGTTGGTTTTATCACTTTGTGCAAGGTAAACATCCGAGCAATCCAAAAAACAGTTAGGAATTCCTCTGAACTTTACCTTACTTCTTCGTAATCTTCAAAGTTCATAACCTTTACAGTAAGGAGAAATTGGTTATTGTAGAAAAACAATCCATGAAGCGGAAACATCCCACTCGAAGGAGAATGTTTTTAATTTGTTTTATTCTTTTTCCGTAATTTCAAACAGAAAGACATTTAAAATATGTGCATACTTATTTATTTAAATCAATGTTTTAAAAGGATTCATTCGAGAACCTTCTAAAGGATATGTTGGGAGAATTCATATCGGAAAAGTGCATAAAAATTCCATTTGCGCATAAATAAAACTGCAGTTTAAATTTATAAATGCAGATTGTCAAATCCGATAATAACCTTTATAATCTGAACCATACATCGTTTATTTTAAACCACGCATTTTGCCGCCTATTCGGCTAATTCGTAAATTTAGTATTATAGATACTTGACCATCTCTTTTCTTGACAATCGAACTTTTGCTAAGTTCATTGATAGATTTTAAAGCATTTATCTAATACATCTAAATAAACAAAAACCAGTTAAAATGTTAATTAAAGGAATTCAGTAACCAAAACTTTTCGTTCAGAAAATTTGTATAAGATTGGTTGATTGAATATTGTTTAACATCGAGCTGGCGATATTGCAGCCAATATCACGGAGATGTATAACATTGGTAAAGATGGGAATTTTCCAAAACTGTCTTAAACATTCCGACCTTTGTTTCTTACCTTTTGAGTTTGATAGATTTCAGCAAATACTGGATATAAATTAATATGAAAAGGATATAATTCATATAATATACGTCAATGCAAGGCCGGTTGTCATAAAATTGTCATGTTGACTCTGAACACAAGGAATATCTGACGCATTCCAAAATAATCAGCAAATGATACTTACAACAAAATTAGGCCAGGCCCCAGATGGAAGATTTTCCAGGGCACCTTCTATTATTTCTTTGAAGCAAAGTCCATTGCATTTTTTGTTAAGTTTGGTAATTAAATCAAAATTGAATGGTATTGATCCTGCTTCATAATATTTGTTTCTCATGTCTGATGTTAATCCATATGATTCTGTAGACATAAATCTAAAAATAAAGAAAACACTTGCAGCTACCAGGAAATATTGTCTTCATGTCATACTGCTGAAATTGATTAATCATATATGGTACTTTCATACCATAATATAATGATTAACCATACATGGAGCTTTCATACATTCAAAATCAAGAGACCAGACAAATTCGCGAGAAAAATAAAACAGCAAACAAACACTATGAAGCTATAAACGAAAGAATACTACCACGTGGTAAACCTGACAGAATAAGCATGTTTTGCTGTGTTAATACTGAAGCTGTCACATTGCAAGTGGGTAATATCCTGTCACATTGCAAGTGGATAATAATATCCGATGAAGTGTTAAGTTAGCTGAGATGTCAATTCCAGTGAAACGTCCGATGTGTAGCTAACTGAAGATATTCAGATATTTATATGAAAGCTAGAAACTTCATATCAACCAGTCAATTCATGGTGACGACAGTAAAGATGTTGGAGTGCATGATGATGTGAACAAATGCTGAACATAGTAAAAATCATTTATTTACAACCCCCTTAGTTTAAAAATTTTAAACAGGAAGTATTTTGTATTATACTCTAGAATCGAACTGATGAGATTTGAGCTGGTGATAGCATATTGGATAATGTAAATGTGTAAGAATTTATGATGAGTGTTTCAATCTTTGTTTCAGAAATCAAGTAAACGTTTAACCCCGCCATATTTTATATATATGCCTGTTCCAAGCCAAAACTATATGTTATCAGAGGCTCTCTCTGTAATATCATTTGCTTATTATATCAAATATTCCTTTTTCAGTTTTGCTGAATGTTGCACATCATTTCTTCCTTAGCCATTTAGCAATGTTAATGCTTGTCTTGCATGAGGGCGGTTGATGCTCGTTGTTTATTTATTTTATTTTTTCTCTTCTTCAAATCTATAGGGCGGGGTGTCGTCTTATTCCATATCCTTACATTTTAAAATCAATTATAAATTCAACGTCGGTAATTTTCGTAAATCTTTAGCAAATAATATAAGCTAAACTCAATAGCACATGTTATAAGGGGTTATATAATATTTCAATCCATTCGATTTTGAAGCTAACCTTGATAATTCATCTTTTTCTTTATATTTTTCCATCAATTTTCTCCAGTCTTTTATAACACCGTAAAGTTCGGGAAGGTTAGTTGTATAATTATGAGGTTGTTCATCTGTCCATTCGGTCTTCTCACCTTGAGTTACATTCTGTACGAATTAACATAAATACGTCATTAATTATAAAACGGCATTACAAGTGATGATTTTATACCTTAGTTTTGGAAACGTTGATCATTTTTCCTATTGGCGCGTTTTGAGGCGAGATATAAGACTTTCGTTCTAACTATAATTAAAATAAAATAAAACCCGATGCTTTTTTCAGCCATCATTTGTACAATGTACATATACATATCCTGACGATAAAAACAAATACCAATGTAACGGCCTTTAGACAACTGAATATTGGCTCTGTAAATACAGTTGAAATACACTTTCAAAGTTAAATGTTAAACAATATTTTGACTCGGTAAGTATAAACATATAATAGTTTCACAGATTATTCACATGTCAACGGTTTATCTTCAACTCTTACTCACAGGTAAATCTTCATTTAATGATAGGTTCTTAGCTTCGTACGCAAATTTAAAAGCATCGACTCGGAATCCAGCAACTCCTTTATCTAGCCAAAATTTTAGCACATTCTGAAATTAAACGAAACTGGTTTTATTTTAAAAAAGAAGATACCACTATATTTTAAAGAGGTACGTGTTTCCATCGTTCTTTTTAAAAAAAAATATACCGGAATCACCATCTAACCCTTTTTCACGTCTTTTCTTTTTTAAGTGATATGTTGATCAGAACGGAAGCTCTGGAGGGCCATGAAAAAAAAATAAATTGCAACTCGTGCACACGAGTTACTAACTTCCGCGCACGTGTTACGAACTTGTGCGAATGAGTTACCAACTTGAGCGCACGAGTTTCATAACTTGTGCGCACGTGTTACCAACTTGAGCGCACGAGTTTCATAACTTCAGCGCACGAGTTACTAACTTAAGCGCACGAGTTCTTATCATAAGGCTGGGGATATGAGTAAATAGGGAAGCGGGGAGGGAATAATCCATTTGTGAACTGTGCTCACAGTAATTAAGTTTTTTTTTAAGTGAGTTGAATTTTAAACGTTGTCAGTTTTGAAAATAAAAGTATTTGAATTATTTGAGTTTTTACAGATAGGTATACATGTTTATGTATTTAACTGAACAATTTTTATATGACTGCAATTTTTTTGAATATCCTATATTGGTATGGCGTTGTCGGTGTCGTCGTTCCTGAACGTCGGTTTCCGTGCGATAGTTACGGACCAAAAACGTGCAGTTTCACGAGTTACTAACTTGTACGCACGATTTTTGATTTTTGACGGGGGTATGCGGAAATGGCCTAAGAAAAGGTACCCGAGCAAATACTAGAATACATTTCCATTATATACCGGAACAAATAATTTGGATGAAATTACCTACCCGCAAAATAGCCATACCTAAAAATCACACCCGAACTAATACTGATGTTTATAAATTATATATCAAATACAAAAAAAACAAAGTTTGTGTAAATACAATCCGAATAAATATAAATTTTTCAAAACATAGGCCTATTTTTGGTCAGTTATCTTTTTGTAATTGTAAGAATTTGAAAAGAATTTCCTTAAAAAGATTATATACAGTGGAAGCTTGAAGAAATATCTTTTTTTGATATATGGTTGTCTATGGGTATATGTTCAGCCAATTGTCCAGCTATCAATCTTTTGAGTATGTCCCGTCAATTCATGACGTCGAGTAAAGAAAAACTGTTGTTTGCACTCTTAACTGAATACAACGCAGAAATTGGATACCCAAAATCCAGGACCTCATACACTGCATATAGATGTGCGATTTATATTTTCAAAACTATATATGGACTGAAGCTTGTGACCTAAACTCCTCTTTCCTTTTCAATATAAGTTCATCTTACTTTCATACTGTATTGTCATACACTCTATGTAGATAAAGAAGTCTGAAACATGTTGGACTTAAAACAAATACCTCTGTTTGGAATAAACATTTAAATATATTATTAATTAAAGTCATGACATTTTTGCATCAAGTTGCTTTCTGAAATATATTTGGGACAAACGGTATACATAAACTGTCTGAAAATATAGAATTATTGGTACTGGCTAAGAAACAGAAGATAGAAGCTCGCCAGTACATCGCTTAATTCCTGTTTTTAAAATTGGTACAAGCAAATTTTATATCAGAGAGAATGGTTTTACCTTCAATTCCTCCAGTACTTTTGGATTTCTGTAATTGAGATCTGGCTGAGAATCTAAGAAAGCATGATAATAATACTGATGGCGATATTCGTTATCATACTTCCATGCTGAACCTCCAAACACACTGAGCTGAAATACAATGAACTACTGCATGCCTTCCTTCAACTAAGTTATCTTCAATATTTGTAATGATTAATTTAATTTGATTACAACGATTTCCGTTCAATTATTACAATCTTCATCTTCTTTGAGCTTTTTGTAAGTAATTATGATCAATGTTGGAAAAAAATTGTGGATTTGTGATGAAAATAACCTTTTGAAAATGACCTCGGGCTTGACATTGGTATCACGTGGGTAGCAAAAGCGATTGACCAAAATGTATTTGTACACTTAATCAAATAAAACTATACATTGAATAAATCATAAACTTCCATTTTTTCTCATAAACACATATTTTATTTGAAAATAAATTATGTTTCTACGCATAAGCTTGAGAACGCTCATAAAAAAGATGTTTTTTCAGCTGTAGAGGCGTAACTAAAAACTCAAATATTCCTTTATATTTAACTTCAGGAAAAAGGTGGTTAGTCGAACAATTACCATTACTGGTGAAGTACATCACTTGGTATTAGGAAATGATTATTTCATATAAACTACAACGTCATTAGCTTATTTTACGGAAAATAACCAACGAAGGAATCAAGAGAATCATGTAGAGAATATAAAACGTCGGAAAATGAACCCAGTTGATAATGATAATCTTCGGAAAAGCTAGAAAACAACAATTTTATTTCTTATGAATTTTACAAAATGTTTTAAATTAAATATTTTTTTTGCGATATCATGTACTTATCAAAATATTGGAATGAAATTTTATTGTCGTATCATGTAACACTTGAAGTGAACGGAGGTGTCACAAAACGTAAGGAAATATTTTTAAACGCAGTAACGGATTCTAATTCAAGTGTTTTTTTTTCTTTGATAGTAATTTAGTTAAAATTAATATCGCCTTTTAATAAGCATGCATTCACAAACATGCGCCTAAAACAATTAATCATTAGGTCTTGAATTTTACACAAACCACTCTTTTTTTTTTTGACGAAATCGGTTCACGTAACATTTCGAAAATGTATCCATCTTTCCGGAATTCAAAGTAATAAACATGATTTCCGATCATATCAATGTTCAACTTAGCAATATATACTAAAATTCTCATTTATATTGGAAATGTGCCTTCATTTCTCCTTTTAATAGAATTTGAATTTTTTGTCTCTTCTGCAATTTTATGACTAAACATTTATTTCTGCGATTTCGCAACTAAATGTCACACAGGGCCAAAAATTAAGAAATTAACGTTTAACGCAGATCACATTCAAATTTTAACAGATTTTATTTCTTAAATGAATGTCGCTGTTACACATATATCATACATGTAGAGTATAAATTTCGATATTTTAGACATAAAGTCATAGGAAAAAAGATAAATTTAACAACCACAAAAAAAATTTAAAAGACTTTTAAAAATGGTAAATAGATAAACATAAACAAACAAATCCAAAAAATAAATTAAATCAACTGAGAAGTTAATTTCTCAATAATAAAATTTTGAAAAGTTCTAAATGGTCACCCTTCAAAGTGATCACACAAAAAAATCTGAAACAAAATAAATAGCATAGTAAAACATCTCACACAAGTCTAGCGTATTTTTACCTCAGAACGTTACAAATTGACGTTACGTTAAGTCAATAAAAATCCTGACACGCTGAAGTGAATCAGGTAGCAAATAATCTTACTTAACATTTATCATCTAGTTATTAAAAATTTAAGAACTTTGCATAAAATTCGCCGATTTTCATGAAGATGCATTGTATATTCGCTTAATTGGATTGAAGGATTGAACGCTATTTATATAGCTTAAGACATCATTCCACATACTAGTACTTAATGTATTGTGGTGATGTTGATAAATTAACCGGTTAACTAGACAATCAAATATTTTTTTTCGATCCCATGGGATAATCTCATTATCACATATCCTTACATTTCTGTGAAGTAACCAATGAGGATCAACATACATGTACTATTTTCAGATAAAAAGAACAAAATTATAACTATAAAGATTAGTACCCAATTGTTTGGTGGGTCATACTTGTTTGGATCGTCAAGTCTTCTTTTCCCATCCGACCATACATAGTAATCCTTATACTCCGAGTTCATTTTCCGTGATTCTAAAAACCATTTACTTTCATTGCTAGTATGGTTTGGGACAAAATCTAAAATCACTTTAATATCTGAAACACAAAACAAACGAAATTTTAAAACCATCAGTTTTTATTTAAATAAACCAAAGTAATAAATACATACATATAATATCTGTTTGTAATACAGAAATTGTTGGTACGTTACTCCTAAGCTGAAGTCATCCTTATTAAAGTGTTATGGGCGTCATCATGACTTGGTTGACAGGTATGAAAAAACCGTTTCCCAAATGAAAATGGACCTGTTCTATTGATATTATCCCTTCCTCATACCGGATTTGACATGAGCAGCATGGCGGGTGTCCTGCAGGAAGCAGAGACTGCTTACTCTTCCGGAGCACCTGAGTCTACTCCCGGATTTTTGGTGGGGTCCATGTTGTTCATACGTTTTTAGTTTTTAATTGTAGTGCATGTATTGTTTTGGTCTTGTCTTCGTTGTTCTCCGGAGTTTGTCAGTTGTAACGATTTTTCTCTCCTTCGAATATCCCTTTGGTATTTCTTGACTTTACTTTGACATTACTAAAACATTAATTTGTTTTGACCATAAACCTTTCGTCTTAATGTGTTTATTGAAATCATAACCTTCGACATTAGTAGTATATGGGGACAGTTCAGTTAGCATTTGTGGAGGTGCCGCATATGACGTCACCGGAACCGGAAATGACGTCACAGGAAGTCACGTGACTCGGAACCGAAGTGGTTTGCGCGCATGCACAACCGGAAGTGATGTGTTTTCCCGCCATTTTCTTTATTTGTTTATGGAAGTGACGTCAGTGCTGAGACCCGGATATGTCGTCTGCGCATGTGTGACCCGAACCAGAATTTCTTGCCATTTTCCGTACATGCGTAGGCGGAACCGGAAGTACCTGGAGTTGGTTTGCTTGCATGCACAACCGGAAGTAGTGAGTTTTCGCGCCATTTCCCCATTATTTGTTGACGGAAGTGACGTCAGTCACGTGCTGGTACCCGGATGTGTCGTCTGCACATGTGTGACCGGAACTGGAAGTGGAATGCGCGCTTGTGCAACCGAGAGTAGTGGTTTTCCCACTATTTCCCCATTATTTGCTTACGGAAGTGACGTCAGTCACGTGCTGGGACCCGGATGTGTCATTCTTGACCAGAATTCGGATTTGACTATTTCCCTTTTCCCGCGCCTTTCTGTCGTCTCTGGCTCTTTCATCGGTCTGTATAGGGTAAGGTCTCGCATCGAGTCTCTAGGGTCCGATACTCTCATTATTATGTCGAAGTCCGAGAGTATACGAAGTACAGAAGTACATTTGGATTATCTCCCCTTATTCCGCGCTTTTCATTGTGGGTGATGTTTTCCTTTCATTCAAGGGAGGACCAAAGGTACCTCCAAGTGATGCTGTCACCATCAGGACAATGGCAACCGCCTTAGCGGTCCATTTCATTTTCATTTCATTTCTCTATGTTGCCCTTCGCTGCTCCTTGCTGCTCATCGCTAACCATGACTATACTCACGTGCTATTTCGGTTTTTTTTTTTTTGGTGCTACTTGTCGCTGTTTTCTCTGCTGCTGCTGCTGCTGCTGCTTGTTGCTGTTCGTCATCGCTGCTCTTCTCTTGCTCATCACTGTTCTTCTCTTGCTCTTTGTTGCTCATCTCTACTCATGACTATACGCACGTGCTCATTTCGGATTTTTGCTGCTGCTCCTGCTGCGTGTTGCTGTTTGTCATCGCTGCTCTTCTCTTGCTCTGTGCTTCTCATCACTGTTCCTCTCTTGCTCTTCGCTGCTCTTCTCTTGCTCATCACTGCTCTTTACTGTTCAGCACCACGTGCTCATTTCGGTTTTTTGGCTGTTTTTGTTCCAAGGAATGAGGTTTTCTGATGATGATGGGAAGGCCAGTGTTGTCGGTTTGAGTGCTAGATCAAGATTGATCGATGTGAATACTGGGATATTTATCGTGTAATGATGCCAAACACAAATGAAACAGTTTCATATTTTATTTTACATTTTTACAAAATCTACATCAGTCAATGTTTTAAGTTCTGGTTCTTTCTCTTCAAACAAAGGTATGATCTTCTTCAGTTCTTACCATTTACATATGGGAGCCTTTGTGAAGATGGATTGGATTGGTTCTTATATTATGAAACGTGAAACGTGATTGGCTATCTTTCCGACATCGTGACTGGTCAACTTCTCCGGTTCCGGTCAGGGAAGATTTACGTCATATCCGGCACCTCCACAAATGCTAACTGAAATGTCCCCATATACTACTGATATTTGACTAAGTAATCAAATACATTAAACTGTAATAGATACAGTTACATTTATGTAGAAATTATTTCTGATTTTTTTATTTTCTAATTTGAAATTAGTTCCAAACGAATTATTTTCTAAATCTAGAAATTAAGATTCTAGACGGCATAAATCCACGAAATCTGATGTGAATTTTTCCTCAGTCTAAAACTATTGAGACACATAAGTGATTTATCTCTCTTCGCCAAATTACAACCAGAGGCCCGTTAACTTTAAGGACCGCGTTGTTTGGATATATACAAAATTGTTAGTAGAACCTTCTGGACGCGGCTAATTAATATATTTCGGGACTAGTTTTTTTTATTATTTATTTCAGGTGTTTTGATATTTCCTTAAGTTGAAAAAAGACTAAAATTCAAGAATGTTATTGAATTGAAATGAATATAAGCTTTTCAGCGTTTTGATAAGACACATTATCGACCAATTTGGCCTTTGAAAACATGGATATCTGCCATTATAGTACATGTATTGAATTCAATGAACATGTGTTGACATATTGTTTACGAGCTGGTGGTCTAAATTTTATCAAGAAATTCACTCAAACATTGTTAAATTGATATCCGCCTTTGCAACAATGATATTAAAAATATCCATGACTATATATCATTAAATATAATTAACCTCTCTTTTTGGCCTCCTTCATCAGATTTTCGAAATCTGTCATAGTTCCAAATATTGGGTCTATTTCGGTATAATTCTGAACATCGTAACCAAAATCCCTCATTGGTGACTTGTAAAACGGACTTATCCAAATAGCATCGATTCCAAGGTAAGTAAAATAATCCAGTTTATCAGTAATGCCTGAAAAATACAGTTATAAAGAGTGTTGAATCATATGACAGCAGCATAAAAAATATTAAATAAATGACATTTTTGTTCTTGTCACTCCAGTTTTTATAGTGTATGTTCACATTGCTAGTGCTTTCGTTTCTGCACTGTTTTATTCTACTTATTTTCTTTTTGTTATACATGTATCCTTGACGTCCCACGGCCCTAGCATATCACAAAAAAGGCCTTCAAAGGTCAGAGCAATCTCGGACTACATTCTCATGTGTTTGTCTTTTCTTTCAGATTTCCGATTTACGGACTTTTTCTACTGTTTTGTCGCTTCGGAATTCTTTTGCCGATATTTCTTGCTCATGCTTAAAACTGACATACAAATGTACCACAGTCGCCAGAAGCTTTAAAAAAAATACTCCTAAAAATATCACATTTCTCCCATTTTTTCGTTATAATTTTGAAAGCTTCAGGTGACTGTGAATGTACATGTACAAGTAGGTGATAAACCTCAAACTTGAATTCATGAAATTTGTAAATAATCAGGACCCAGCTGCTCAACTTTCTTTAACCAAGGATTCAATTTAACCACATGTTAAACGTAGTGCGTTTCTATATAAATTAACACGCGTTTAAATTTAACGATGGGTTAGAAAATTTGAACAACTGGGTCCAAGTATTTAGGCTTTTAATCATGAGATCGTCATATGCATATTCATGTCTCACTTTTCTATAGAACTGTAACTTAATTTTGCGAAGTCATTTCAGTTTGGAAATATATCCGTCAACAGGACACTCCGACATGCCAGAAGATTAATGCCAATGACTGGAGGATCATAAGTATGAGAATTAACGGATATGGAGTATAATTCAAGAAGACAATAATCTACCCCTGAATTGAACAGACAAAAAATAGATGAACTGATATTCATATGATGGACACGGCAAATAAAAATTCTTTTCTAATTTTGAGAACCAAATTTCATTAACAAGTGGGAACTTGTCCATATACTTTGACATTTTATCTCGGAATTTTTTGTAAGGATATAAAAATCTGTTGACAATTTTTTTTATACACCCATTTAGATAAATAACTTTTTACTACTTGACTACGTATATGTCAAAAACGATAACTAAAAAAACAATTGAATCCGATAAAAGGTGAAAACAATAGGAATATGACCGAAACCAGAACAATTTTGCATTTACAATGTATACTAGCCCCTTGATCCATGTCAACTTAACGACAGCATGGAAAAGTTCACCAAGACAAACCAAAATGCAAAACAACATCAAAATGAAACATATAACAAGATGTATTCATCTATGCCAAAAAGGCCTCATGCATTGATTTTTAAATTAAAAATTGAATGATATGTTGTATGTCATTGGCACAACATCCCATTAAACTTAACACGCATAGTTTTTTATAATGGCCTTCAGCCACAGCCACAGGACAATCATGAAACGCAACTAAAAAAAATAATATTTAAATTTAAAAGTAGTCGCTAGACAGTATTCTACACATAAAGATGTTTACTCTGTATAGGCTTCTTGATAACCAATGATAATGTTAATCCCAAACGAATTCCATTTGAGTTATCGTACACGAATAGGTGTATGTTGAAAGATGTCAATGGTCCCGAGCAAATAAATACCTTATCACTTTTCTGATATATATGATTGATACCTCCAACCAGGAAGTTAAGCAGCTTTACAGAAGATATATATATATAATGTCTAGCATGTATAATACTGATGCTTTCGATATTGTGCTCGCGTTACGTAAAATTATTCAACGATTTGAAGAATTTGTTTTAAAGACTCATACTTTGTTCATGATCTCTTTGCCTGCTTACATTTTAATTTAATGCATGTGTTTTCTTTAGTGACTAATAAAACATGCATTGACGTTTTCTAAAAGTTACAAAGTTTGTTGTTTTGTAAATCATTTAGACAATTTAAAAATATAAAGATTTAGAACAAAATATTGCAAAACATGAAACTCTCTGGTGTTACAACAGTTAGAATCCTACCTCTTAGGTCGCCTATCCCATCTCCATCGGAATCTTTAAATGATCTTGGATATATCTGATACACAACAGATTTTTTCCACCATTCCAGATCAGATGGATCATACTGTCGTTTAGTTCTTATATCCTTGTCCGTGAATATAACCACACAAGAAATTGCAATGGCCGCTGCAACTATTACGAGTAAAATTAAACTGCATTTGTTAGAGGTACAAAAGTTTACTTTTTTGCTACTTTCTCCCATGTTTTCAAATAGTACGGAAAAGTAGAAAAAAATATATTGTTTTAAATTGTCTATGTATGTCAACTTGGTTAGATAACGGTATATACGTAGGCAAGTTACTTATGTTATACTAACGATATAAATATTCTTTACTTGTTGATAATCTACTAGCCAACCCGGGAATTTCACTTTATGTGCTGAATAAAACACGTAACATAGTTGCTAGTAATATACCAGGGTTACATTTAAGATAAAAAGTTATTTAATACATAATTCATAACCAAACACTATTACAATGGTGACTATTCTAACTTAGGTAATATAATATGGCCGCGAACTGTAGATAAAAGTGCAATGCTGTTTTATTCTTCTGTGGGATTAGTTTGTCATAATTTTCTGGGATTCATTTCACCAGTTTTTTTTACATGACAGATAATTTTTTTAATCTGCGTTGTGTTTTTGGTTGTGTTTTACGCTGACTTCTATGTTATTGTTTGTCGGGTGTTCTGTCTGTTGTTTGGCGTTAATTGATTGGTTAGTCAATGTTGGTCTTACCTGTTATCCATTTTGTTGTTTATAAAAGCAAATAATTACAGTATGATTACCGACAACGTGATCGCTTGCTAGAAAGTTGTAGTTGCGACAAAATGGTTCGTTTTGACTGTAAAACTAATAATGATAAAAAAAAAACTTGTGTAATTAAATCTATAGGTTCCAATTTTTGAATACCAACTTGGTTTTAGGTAGTTTATGCTTCATACAGCGAAGCAATTTATAAAAATGCTTTATTGTCTAAACCAGATTATAGGAGTATAGACTGTTCAACACTGTAAAACAAACTTTTAAATATAATTTTAAAAACAAAGCCTTCAAAGAAATACTACTTGCCATATACTTGATGCATGCGAGATGTATGTATCATTGTGACAGCTGAACCAGTCACTTTAATTGTATTTTTCCCTCAACGCTGGAACTTTTTCATGATAAATGATAAAAATTATTATTCTTTGTATAACTCATTATGCAAAGTGATATGTGCAACAACATAAGTATAGACAATGACAACTGACCTATATCTTACTGCTTCAAATAACCTCCGCAATGATACTGACAGGACATAAAAAGATATTGAATTAAGAAGTCTGCGAGGATATCATCTGCTGCTATTTCGGTACTAGTTTTGAAGTTGGTACTTGAAATTTACTGCTTTTGTGCAAGGTACCAATGTTATTTATAAAAATAAATAATACTAGTCAATGCCTATTGACCTAGTAACTTTCATCCATATGTATGCTATAACCAAGGATTTAAAATTTTGGTTGAAAAATTAACATGAAAAAAGTAAGTGTCACCATCGAGAAAACAAGATTGCTACACGTAGCCATATATCCCCTGCCGCAGAGAAAAGTCGAAGCCCCACAAGATATACAAAATGTGTATTATTGAAATGATAGCACAGTATTTATGTCAACACATAATAAAAAAATTGCAGTACAATACAAAAAAAATTGCGTCTACAAAGTGTTCCTATAGTGTCACATGCACAAAAACGTTAAAGTCCCATAATTCCCGTAAAATTTGTCGAATCAAAATTGCGGTGCGATAGGATCAAATACATGTAGTGATTAACAATTTTACAAAATTTGAACGAAATCTGATCAGCGGTCCCAAAGAAGTTGCGTCCACAAAGTGTTCGTATAGTGTCACATGCACAAAAACGTTAAAGTCCCATATCTCCCGTAAAATTTGTCAAATCAAAATGGCGGTGTGATAGGATCAAGTACATGTAGTGACTAACAATTCTACAAAATTTGAACGAAATCTGATCAGCAGTCTCAAAGGAGTTGCGTCCACAAAATGTTTCTATACGGTCACATGCACAAAAACGTTAAAGTCCCATATCTCCCGTATAATTTGTCGAATCAAAATTGCGGTGTGATAGGATGTGGTGACTAACAATTCTACAAAATTTGAACGAAATATGATTAGAGTCTCAGAGGAGTTGCGTCCACAAAGTGTTCCTACAGTGTCGAATGCAGAAAAAAGTTAAAGTCCCATTGCTCCTTAAAATTGGTCAAATCAAAAAACTTGAGTTTTTTATGTCTTTTATTGTTAATCTTTTTCAATAGAAAAATACTCATGAAGTATTAATGTAAATAATGTGATTTTTAAAGTTCACGTCCAAAGACTGTTTAGCAGGAATTCAAAAAACATATTTTAATGTTTCAAAACGGTTTAATTTGGTCATGCAGTTTACACGAATGTCGTCTTAAAAGTTAGCGTTTTTGGTAAACTAGATTAAAGTCTTAGTTAATTGACCGGTATGCCATTGTTTACCTTTCATGTCATCCATTTTGTTGCTAACTTTTACCATTACATGTAGGTCTAGGTTTTCGGGAAACTATTATGGGTAAAAGTATACGAAAAGTTTTATTAATGAAAAATATTTAAAATTTATTATAAATCCAAAGAATACTTTTAAAATATCAAAATTAATATTTTATTTAAGAAATTCAATTTGAAAAATATATTTTAAAGAGAATTTATTTGTCGGAAATACGAGAAAAAATTTACAAATTGAAATAAGAAAAACAGTACTGAATTATGTAAGAAATAAAGTAAATTTTATAAACTATAAGGAATTTGTAAATAGCATGTGTCATTTGTTGAATAAATAGAGTTACATAAACTGAGTTAAGTAATGAAATTATTAATGGGTGGAAAAATTAGAAAATATAAGATTTTTGATTGGTGAAAATTACAGAAGTTCTGGAGATCAAGGATCACGTGGTAAAAGCTTCGTTTTCAAAAAAAAGTAATTTCGGCGTCATTCGATCCTTGATTTATTATAAATAAACATCGTATTTACAGAACTTCTTGTATATTTTAGGTGAGTACATTAGTATTTTATTTTACATAATATTATAGTCTTTAATTTGCTTTTAGTAATTGAAATTGAAAACAAGCTGCGAAAATATTTTATTTCACTGTAAAGTTTCTATTTAAATAAGTCACAGAAAGTCTTTGTCATGTAAATAATTGTAAATATAATATCTTTTTTTTATTTGCAAAAGAATGATTTTTTTTACTTTTACATTTCTTCATACCAACTAGTCTTATGAAAGAGAAACGTATTTATCTGGTTTATGTATCGAAATTAATAATTTATTTGGCAACGCCAAGCTTTTATATGGGAGATAACTCCATTCCATTGAAAAATGCTTAAAAGTTAATTAAGTCATAATAAGTATATATTATCTGCATTTTGACAGCTTGATATCGTAAAATATCATCCCGTGAGCCAGAATATGAAGCTTGGGACGAGTGAGCGCAGCGAACGAGTCCCAAATCTTCATATTCTGTCGAGCGGGGTATAATAAGTATATATTTCCTGAATGTTCATGCAAAATATCTGATAAACGATATAAAAACCGACATTAAGGTGTATTTTCATGTTTTAAAAAACAAAATCAATCTGGAAATTTTTGTTCATGATTTTCCGGGAAACTAAAGCACCCGCTTTCTAACTTGCAACCTCGTTGACATCATAGTCCGTCTCCATTCGCGAAACAACTTCTGACTAATATATGCGCAACGTAAAATAATCACTCAAATTTAACCAAGCAGACGACATATTTAAACAATATTTAGTCGTTTTTGTACAAATTCAGGCGAAAATATGGACATATAAAAATAAAACGTACGTTTAAAAATTTTATTTAATCGCAAATAATGAAATGCAATGGAAAGAGCGGAAAGAAGTCCCAGCAGACATTATCATCATCGAGGAAAGACACATTTTGTTGATGTAACTTTTATAAATTTCTTCATCATTCATTTTAATAAAACGCCATAATATAAAAAAGGAACACCAAATCTTGATATATTTATTAATATTTTGCAATTTTGAAAGCTATTTAAGGTAACAGGTACGTAAATGGGCTATCTCACGGAATTTTATGAAATTTTGCAAGCAATTAGAGCATGTGGAACAGCATATGAATATCGAAAAAATATATAAGTAACTTTATACTTTCGGATATATAGCAAATTGAATATTCTGTAGAAAGAAGGAGAAATGTATAGGATGCACGTAAATATCGCGAAAAATATTGAAAAATTTTACTTTAAATTGTCTTTTCTCAAAAACGTGTCCTACGAATTTTCTTTAAAATTGATATGTTATTGCCACTAAAATTTCCGTTTTATTGAAGTGAAAGCTATAGGGGGTCACCTAATTCGTTTTTGGAGTATAAATCATCCAAGTGTCTGTGCAATACCTAAAAATGTCGAAAAATAACATTTAGAGCCACGACGTCACGATCATTTTTGCCTTTTCGGCGCTTTTTTCACGCTGTACACCAGATATAACTATCCATACTCAAAAAACGAATTCGGTGACCCCCTATAAATTTTATATCAATTAAACGGAAATTCCAGTAACAAAAACATATCATTTTTAAAGAAAATTTCGAGAAAGGATTTCGAGAAATGGTAATTTGTAGTCAAAATTGCTGAACTTTTTTACGATATTTACGTGTATTCTATATATTTGTACTACTATTTTCCGGATATTTAATTTGCTATATCTCAGAAAGTGTAAAAGTTATATATATCATTTTTCGATGTTCATGTGCAGTTGCTCATGCTCTAGTTGTATGCAAAATTTCATAAAATTCCGTGAGATTATCCATTTACGTACCTGTCACCTACATTATATGCAAATTGGTACAACAGTTTGAAGTTTATACTTTATTCTAATTGACAACGCATAGTTTTAGTAAGTAAATATTGAAAACTGACATTGGAAAATAAGAATCATTATTATTATTCAAACCAAACAAATATGTCACACATTTTAGAAAAGACCTCAACTTAAGCATTTGGCAGTTTGAAATTCACTTTCTTTATTTTAAGTTTATTATAATAGTTAAACTTCATTTAATTTTACATTTATCTTGTTAGAATAACAATTTTCATCTGAATGCAAGTAAATAAATTAAAGCGAGTTTGCACAGAGCTAGGATTCCCCACTTTTGATTGATTATATTGAATTATCCCCCTTTATGAATTATTTCCCTTGATTACAAATATTGTGGTTTAATAATGATATTGTTTGCAGATATGATACATTGTATTGATTGTTTATTTTGTATGTGTTGTAATTAAAATTCAATCTTTAATTTCTTATAAATAAACATCGTATTTGCAGAACTCGTATATTTTAGAAAAAGCCTTAATATTTGGATAACAGAACTTTTAAATATGATTTAAAAAAACAAACTTTAATTTTTAATTAAAACTAAATGATATCGTAAATTGAACATGATATTTTGATAGTAAATTTGAGAGCTAGAGCATGGTATTGACGTTGGTAGTCTCTAAATTAACTAAAATTTACTCATAACTTTATAATTTTTAATTTGAATTTAAAATTTAATCAATGAAAGTCAAAATTGATTTGCATATTTTGTTATCAATGGTAACCATGTCATTTCAGTACACACGTTTGAGTATTTGATAAGATAAAATATTGTCGCTTATGTCATTAAACCCCGAGGACTCACGAAACGTGTTTGAAATTGCTGTTTAATTGTAACTCTCTATAATGTTTTGCAACCCGGAAATGTTGATCATGATCAACCAAGATGGTCCGTGATGAAAGAAAACGGGATAGAATTAAAGTTTATTAAATCGTAAGTAAATATTATTGTTATTAAATGCAAGTGTGATATCTATGACCGAAATAATGGACTGATAAAAGTAAATATGTTCTCTTATTTAGTATAAATATATCAGATGTTATTTTGTTTATAATTTCGTTATTCTTTCCATTTCCAATAAGTCCATAAGACATGTACATATAATGTTGATTCTAACCTATTTTATTCTTTGATTTTATTTTTATTATTTCAGCATTAAAACTAGCAGATTAAGAACGTATAGTCATGAAACTTTAAAAATATATCTCATTAATACGTATTTTAGATTTGTTCTTGACGAATCAAACACAAAAAGTAGAAATAAAAGTACATGGACTACGTGACACTTGATTAAAGATCATTTTTCTAAAAATAAAGATATTATTTTATCGACTGTCATAATCTATGAATCAACATAAATTAATTTTAGAATTGTGAAAAAGATTACTTCCATTTTCCCTGGGTGCCTTTCTGGAATTTGTCATATAGACTCTTACTTCCTTTTTCCCCATTGGTGTCTTTCTGGAATCTGTCATGTAGTCTCTGACTTCCTTTTCCCCCATTAGTGTCTTTCTGAAATCTGTCATATAGTCTCTGTTTAACTGAATAAATGTTTAAAGCGCTTAAAATGAATAATTTTATACTTCAACCATGACTTAAATTTTGGGTTCTATGGGGAAAATGTGTTTCAAGCTTTGTCTGTATATATAAAAATTGAACATTGACCACAAAGACCATTGTTATAAAATATGAAAGATATGCAGCAGTCCATCAAATGTCCTATCGGATGTTGTCTATTTTATGTACAACACACATTTTTTTCCGAAGTTAGCATTAATGTTTATGATTTTATATTTCTATATTGATCCGTATTCGCATTGGGGTCACCGGATATATGTTCTGGCATTTATTATAATTTGGTGACTGGCACTGATTCTACCTCTCATTTGTTTCTTTTTTTTTCGCCTTCGTTAACAATAGCGTCTGAAATTATGAAATATTCCGATAAAAAGGGTACTATTGACTAAAGTTTTATAACTATCGAACGATTCTAAGATTTCTTGATCTTTATATGCTTGTATTTAGATTTTCTTTTGATGATGATCCAAGATCAACCGACACACAGATCAAGAATGGTTATTTAAAAAAGTAAGCTTTACTTTTCATTCATAAAATTTGCAAGCTTGGATAGTGACCATCATACTGATGTCACATAAAACAGAATTTTTGTGGGAAGCTGGGGAGTATAGTATATATACGTACATGTAGTTCTGTCCTTAGCTTCCCTTTTCGTATTTGATCTACTACATCTTGGATAATTGATTCTTTCATTTTTTTTACCTTGAGCATTGCTGATGAAATGTAAATTGTTGAAACGTGAAAATACGGTGTATCAGAATTAGCATTAGAAAATGGGCAGATTACTGCTTCTGTATTTCATAAAGCACACAGTTTGAATGCCATGTGTGTGTGTTGATATTTTATAATGTTTTGATAATTTTGCAAAGTTTTAGTTGTGAAAAGCGTATCCGGCGCATATAAAATTTAATCATCCGATTACTTATTTGTGTCATATCTAAGTTGAAAGATTACATGTACTGGAAATTGTTAAATATTATGTAATATCAGTCACAAACATGCAGATACCACGAGGTTTTTTTTCAGTCGATCATCCTTAAGGTGATTTGAAGTGACGAACTCTCATTTAGTACTAAGTTTACATTAAACTTTTTTATTTATAGTGGATTGGGAAACAGTTTTGTGATAAGGTATAGATAATCTCTCCGTGGACTACAAAAGTGCAATCTATAAAGAATTTGTCATGCATTTTTTAATTTAGATTTTCTACAGATGAAGACTTAAAGCCAACAGAAAAAAAACCTCAAAACGGGAACTTCAAAAAGTAAGAACAATCATTTTTTAGAGGTTCAAATTTCATGTTACATCTGTGTTCATAGGGTGTATGGAGTGACAAGTTGAAATAGTATAAAGTGTATCTGGTTTTTTTATTGATATATTTCGTCGCATAAGAATTAAATTATTTTATCTCAAATTAGTCTTAAATAAAATTACCATCAAAAGAAAGCCCCATGAAACTGTTCCGCAAACAAAAAGTTCTTTCAAATTAAAACTGTCTAATAAGTCAGACAGAATTCGGTATTGTAATAATACACGTGTGTATCGCCAATTTTTTAAGTTTCAATATATAAATTGTGAAAGAAAATAAAAATAAAACATGTTCAGCGTTCAATTCATTGAGATTGACGTAAATGAAAGTAGACGATACATAAACGTCGTCTATACGAAGAAGTCGTTCAGGTGTCTTGATATTTTGGGGACATTAAAACTATAAGCATTTCACGAGAGAACGATGACAGAAACGAAGTGTATAAAGTTTTCTTGGTACAAGATGTATTAGTCGTAAAATAATAAGTGCCTAATCTGGATAGAATTGGCGAATTTTCCCAGTTTTATATATATATGGACTGTATATTTCTGGCATCCTAAGGCCAAAGCTAATACACTAGAAGAAACTAAATAAAACAATACAAGGCTTTTGTGGAGTAAAATTAATGCCAAATTACAATTCTAGAGAGCTGCTGTTGGAATACACAAAGACCCGAAAAGTATATAACGGAGATTTGTGACACCCCCAAAAGTACAAAAATCTGAAACATTTTTGCATATCTACGGATGATATACAATCATTCTATAAAGACTTTAAAAAGGAGGTACCTAATTGGGCTATATGTGAGATTTTTATAATATTATGCATGCAACTAGACCATGGTGAAGTTGAGTCTTTCACATTTTATTTTATTATATATTGACCATCCAACGACCGCTACACGTTTGACTTGTAACCGAACTGCAGTAAGCATTAGCGATATATTTATAAATTTGTGAAAAATAATAATCCATTCCCCAAGAAATAAGACAAAATCAAACGGTAATCTGTTTGAACGGTGGGCATTCAAATTTAAACACGAACACGTTGCATCGAAGTCGACTTCAAACACTCGGATTCTTTGAATATTTACCGAACATATAGCTTATTCCGAAAGTACGCTTATAGCATTTGTTTCGGAGGCCCAAATGTAGGTTCATTGGATAGTTATTATATAATTATGAGACTCAACCTGGAAAACATTACAACTTACAAAAATGTCAACACTTACCTTCTTCCGAGGCGAGAAGTTGCAGCAGTAATCCATTTGGGCGACCCGGATGTCATTGCAACAATCGTAAAATCGGCTTATAGTAACTGCAGTAAGCATCGTCCCATCTATCGGGGTGAAATACTTACATGGGGATAGTTTTCTGTTTACATTAACCACGTATATATTCATTTAAGATAATAATTATCTCAATAATCTTATATTTGTTAACAAAAGTGAAAACGTCAGAAGCAAGTAAAACTTTCGTGGTTTTTATTTTTGGAACCAATATACAAATATTTTTTAATGGCCTATAATAAGAAAGGAGGGATATTGGGTCAATTATTGACGCATAATCACTGATTCATAAAACACGAACAGAACTGTTATCTCTGTTCTTTACCTGAAAGTCATCGCAAGTTCACGAACCAGTTTTAAGAACTATTTGCCAATAAAAATATTCTATCATAATACAAATTTTGACGCACAAGATGTGCATATTTCATCGATTTACGACTTATAAGTTGTGCTTAAGGTCTAAAATGTTGAAAGCCGAGATGATAACCCAAAAAGCTGGAGAGCAGAATTAAATGTCAAAATGACCGAACAGCAAATTCAAAATTGTTCACTGACACATCAGCAGGGTCAAACAACAAACTTACACTCAATATCAGAGGCTCCCAGGAGCCTGTATCGCTCACCTGAACACCTGAGTTAATCTTTGGTTGGCAGACCATCTTATTAGACATAATTCTATAAGAGGACATTAACCTAAGGACAATTGCTGCCCAATTTGGCTTAAATTATCCAACTGTTTCCAGACAAAAAGATCTTTTAGTGATTTTCCCATAGGGTTTTATGCAATAACTCCTGCAGGAATTGAAAGACAAAATCGATCATGCTACATGTTATATCATGCTTAACAATTTTATAGTTTACAGTTTCTCTCTATCTATTACAGTTTTCACCAAAAAATACACAAAAAAAAGAAAAACAAAATTCACAAAAATAGAGTAAAAATTAAGGGCAATAACTCCTATAGGAATTGATTGATGATATCGGTCATGTTACATCATTTGTAGATCTCATCATGCTTGACAATTTCATAGTTTACAGTTTCTCTCTATATATTATAGTTTCAAAGAAAACAAATTCACCAACAACGGATAAAAATCGTCATTTAAGGGCTATAACTGATATAGGACGGCAACTGAGAATTTCGGACCAAATGAATGAAAGTTAAAACTTTTCATTCTGATCATTTTTAGGTAACGTTTTTTTCTGTTTTGGTGATAGATCATGATATTTAAGCAAAAATAAAATACTCATACCCCTATGTTCTATTTTTAGCCCAAGCGACCATTTTGAATGAACCACGGACACAAAAATCACAAACTTTAATCTAGATACCCTATATATGCATCAAAATAAGTTTAGCTTCAATTGGCTCAGTGGTTTCACAGAAGAAGATCTTTTTGTGAACTGTTGACAGACGGTCCCTACGTTCTTTTTTTTTTAGCCCAAGCGGCCATTTTGAATCAACAACGGGTACAAAAATCACAAGCTTTAATCAAGACACTCTAAAGATGAATCAGTCCAAGTTTGGTTTGAATCCGCTCAGTGGTTTCAGAGGAGAAGATCTTTTAATGAAATGTTGGTGGACAGACGACGGACGCCAAGTGATGACAAAAGCTCACATGGCCTTTGGCTAGGTGAGCTAAAAAGGCAAATCAATCTAGAAAATATTGTCACAACCTGCAAGAAAATCTGAAAATGCAGGAAACATTAAGATATTTACTGATCATTATCCGTTAAAAATGTTTTTATTGAAATAGATGTTTAATACGCAAAAAAGAAATCAAATTTTAAAGACAAAACAGTCTTTAACCATGTGTTTAGTTACTGTATTTACAAATACAGCTGCACATGTATTTATGTGGCTTTATTTTTACGATATTATATCTCTTTATCTTAACTTTAGCTTACTTAGTGTGTTTTTTAAAAATAAAAAAAACAAAATCTAGGAAAGAAGTTCAATTCATGATTGCCTTACACGTCGGAATTTATATTAACACTGTTAATTTAAACGAATTGACAATGAATAAACTTCTGGTGGAATACAAAAATATTATTGTTTCGTGTTCGAAAATTTTGAATGGAACATTTTGTTATTAAAAAACGAAACTGTTTTTACTTGTGACTGCTGCACAGTTGGGGATTTATCAGATCAAAAGAGGTCAAATGATAAACATGTGAGTTGTCTAACGTTTGCTGCGAAAACTTACAAAATCACATTCAATCAGATAAAATCTGTATCCGAGTAAATAACGTATATTAAAGTTTATCATGTGATAAAGATAACTAGTCATGTTCAAATTAAAGATGGGATATGGGGGACGATGAAAATCAGCGATTATTACGAACTTACCCACCCGGATACAGGTACATGTATTAATCTTAAACATTTGTTTTTTTCTACCCTAATTGATTGTAAGAGTTGGACTAATTTTCAATGCTTAATTCTAAACAACTCTAATTATAGAAATTATCAAATGACTCTTAATTTTGAACTATTGATTATAATAGTTAATGTACTCATCGTGCAGGATTTTGTAAAGTTTAGTCACAAGTAAAGGCTAGTGAAGGTTTGTATAGTGAAGTCCTTCCTACTGAAGATTTTGGTACTTGAGTAAACTTCGATCTTTATGTTTCAGTGGACATGGAGTGGGTGTCCCCAGTACCATACTGGAACCTCCTAACCAATACAAAAGCAGATGGCGGTCTATCCGAGTTATGTATCTCACCATGTTTCTCAGCAGTGTATCATTCTCCATATGTATGTCCTCACTATGGCCGTATCTAAAATTGGTATGTACTCTCTTTTAAATCCATTGGACACTGTATATATGAATGTCTACACTGTATGATCTTTAACAAAACATTTGAAAAATTATAGCTTAGGGGAAGAGAAATCGTGCTCTGTTAGATATTGTTTTTAAATGTTTTTCCCGAATATTTTAAAACATTTAAGGTTTGAAGGTGGATGTCCATCTAGAGCAGGCCTTTTAAAAAAAATCTCGGACGATATCGCTGAAAGCTGTCGAAAAATATATTATATTATAGGTTAGTTATCCACCTTAGAAGAGTGCCATATAAATTCTTTAGACCTAATGTAGACGGCTGTATTGGCTAGATGTGAATCTATCGACCAGTAATGTTAACCTATCCATAAATGGTTTGCAGGATGATTGTGATGGAAAAACTAATTAGATATCACTTACATTTATAAGAAAGTTCATAATATCTTATACTGGTGATAAGGATGCATATTCTATGTGGTAAACATGTTTGGATTAAAATCAAATTTTTAAAATTGTCAATTTTGTGATAAATAAAAACGCATAAGAATTGTCCTTATCAAATTTAACGACTAGTTGGAAAAATAACTTCTAATTTATTATCCTTTCAGCTTGACAATTCAGCTAATACAGACTTCTTAGGATGGGTAGTTGCTTCATATAGCCTCGGACAATTGATCGCTTCTCCTATTTTTGGAGGATGGGCAAATTGCCGTGGAAAGAGTCGGGAGCCATTAGTTGTTTCCATGGTGATCAATGTTTTGGCGAATGTGTTATATTCCTACATAGAGAGTATACCATCGAATAAACAAGTGTACCTCGTGGTCTCTAGGACCTTGGTTGGATTCGGTGCAGGTGATTCTATGTTTGATGATTTCGATATAAAAGATAATTTATTACTTGTTTTTAGTCAGTTTGAAGATGTACTATCAAATAGAAGAAAATATCTAATATATTTATATATAAAATATTTCAATATTTATTAGTAGACATAATGGATCGAATAAATGATAAAAAGAAAAAGAATATCCAAAAGATTATAGCGAAATGAGTTGAAAGCATTTATACTATGAAAAACTTTCATAGTTTCCAACGATTATAACTGTTTTAAAGCGTAAAAAATGTGCTGAAATTTTAAAGAGATTTATAATGTGAGTAATTTCTTATAGGTAATGTTGCTGTAGTGAGATCTTATGTAGCTGGAGCTACAACATTGAAAGAAAGGACATCGGCAATGGCTACAATGAGTGCTTTTCAAGCAGTCGGCTTTATCATTGGGCCAGGTAAATAAAGTTTGGTTTACTTTTTGCGTTGATTTAATTGTGTTAAAATTATTGACCAAAACAGTGTTCTATATTAAAATATCAGAGAATGGGTTTTAAAACATTTAGCCTGTAGAATAATTTACAACAGAAAGAGATCTTTTCATATTTTGAAATGTAAAAAACGTTATAAGTAAAACAACGACACATTAAAATGAAATAAGAGAATGTCAAATTTAATTCATATTTAATATTGAGTTTGGTTTTTCCCTATTTTAAAACCATAAATCTACGATTACAAAGTTCGCCCCGTTCCCACACTAATTTTGGTGTGTGGCTGTGTAGCTCCCCGAGATGCACCTTTACAGCAAGTAATGATTGTAGGTCGCTTGATATCGGAGACTGAACTCAGATGTAAAACTTAATCTAAGTCCATGAAGCGCAATAAGTAGGTCAGAGTGACACCAAGTAATATGATTGTATGTCGCTTGGTATGAGAAAACTGAAATCAGACATAAAACTTACCCTAGTAAATGAAGAGCGATAAGTAGGTCGGAGTGACCTAATTTTGGTCGGAGGATGTGTTACTCCCCGAGATGCACCATGACACCAAGTAATATGATTGTAGGTCCCTTGGTATTGGATAACTGAAGTCGGACGTAAAACATAACCTATATCAATGAAGCGCAATAAGTAGGTCAGAGTGACTTAAGTTAGGTGAGAGGCTGTTTTACACCCCAAGATGCATCCTCACACCAAGTAGGTCTGTAGGTCCCTTGGTATCGGAGACCTGAACTCGGACGTAAAACTTAACCTAAGTCAATGAAGCTTGATAAGTAGGCCAGAGTGCCTAATTTTAGTGGGAGGCTGTGTTACTCACCAAGACCAAGTAATATGATTGTAGATCCCTTGGTTTTGGAGAACTTAACCTAAATCAATGAAGCGCGATAAGAAGGAGGCTGTGTTACTCCCTGAGATGCTCCCTCACACCAAGTTATATGATTTCAGGTCACTGATTTTTGACATAAAACTTAAAAGCCAGTCAACCGTGCAATATGGGTCATGTGACCTTCACCTTACATCACACATGGTCAGTCTCTTCATAATGCACCTGCACACAAAAATATATGACCATATGTCAACTAGTAACTGAGAACAGGCTGTGGACGCGGACGCGCCCGCCGCGAGACTTGGACGCCGGAGTGACTCCAATAGCCCCCCTCAACTTCGTAGAGGCGAACTAACTAGTTGTGGTCTATGTCATAAATGAATTGAACAAATTCAATGACAGCTATTTGAATTTTGAATGAAACAACATGATCGAGCAATATATACATGCAAGATATTAAAGAATCGTTTTTTTTTCAGTAATACAGATTGCCATGGTACCCATTGGTTACCCAGGAATAGTTCATTTTGAATCCCTACATCTTGATCTTTATACATCTCCCGCCATTTTAAGTGCCATTGTAGGAGTTATCAATATTATATTGTTGTTTGCTATATTTAGAGAACATCGAGTGGACAACGATGAGGACATTAACTTTAGCGTACAACAAAGCTCCCGTTAGTATTTTTTTTAGTATCTTATCACATTTGCATGATGAAATGAATAGAGCTTTATTCTTTATTAAAATACCAAGGTAAAAGAAAGATGGTTTATAACACCAGAAACTAACTAGTGTGGGGCACTTGAACGTAATACAAAAACCAGGCAGAAAAAATGCACTTTTTTGTTGTTCTTCATCTTGTAAAATTCGCCGTAAGATTTTCAACAATGAGCTAAAAGCTCACACATTAAAGCGGGATATAATTTCTCAAATAAAAAGTAACAAGATTTCTCAGGTGTACACTATAGTGCATTTCTGATCTAGATGTACTCCACGTATTCTACAAAAGATTTTTTTCTCAGGCATTCGTTGAATATATTTTCCGACGTACTAAAAGTATATTTGAATGTTTAAGAAAAGGGTCGACTTTCTAATGCGTATGAACATACCCCCATACGGTCAGACTTTCTAATACGTGTGAACATACCCCCATACGGTCAGTCTTTCTAATACGTGTGAACATACCCCCATACGGTCAGACATTCTAATACGTGTGAACATACCCCCATACGGTCCGACTTTCTAATACGTGTGAACATACCCCCATACGGTCCGACTTTCTAATACGTGTGAACATACCCCCATACGGTCCGACTTTCTAATACGTGTGAACATACCCCCATACGGTCCGACTTTCTAATACGTGTGAACATACCCCCATACGGTCACACTTTCTAATACGTGTGAACATACCCCCATACGGTCACACTTTCTAATACGTGTGAACATACCCCGATACGTTCCGATTTCACTACAGTTTATCCTTCCTGAAAGTATACACTGTGATATCGAAAATTATGCATTCTTACCATGTACGTTAGTAATTTAAAATTCCAGAAGTTTGAGGGAAAATTACCTGGGAAAACCTTTGAGAGAAAGAAATTTGTTTTGGTTATTGATCCAAACGAGACATTCTGAAATAATATCTACTGTAAAATTGTGTAGTTTTTATCAACAAAAGAATACCGAAGCGACAAAACAGCCGGAAAAGTTCACAAATTTGAAGTCCAAGTAAAAGACAAAGTCAGGAGAATGAAACACAACAAATTAACGCCACAAGGATACGTGTATAACTAAAAGAACAAAAAAACATGTAATAAACTAAACAAAAATAGAACAACACAGCACAGAAACTAAAGCACTAGCAATATGAACTCCCACCAGTCAGGTGCTCCTGGAATATATATCATTCTGCCTAAAGTCTGAATTTTTGGATTATCCTCCATAAATTATTGCACTGATAAAATCATTATAATTTCTAAACATGGGATATCGGGTTCTCTTGAAATGTTAAAACTTAAAAAATATTATTTTTCATTCTTACATTTTACTCTAACAACTTTTATTACAGAAAGCAGTATTGTACCAGATTACAAACCAGACTATTTTGCAGTTGTTTCATCTATCCTGCTTTTCTTTGTTATCTTATTTATATTTGCTGTCTTTGAAACGTAAGTAAAATTAAGTACTGATATATTTGTATTTGTTAATGAGGTTATAAAAAATGTGTTGATTATTAAATGAACAAGATGAACAAAATGTTGTTTATAACTTAACACTAGACATTGTTTAACACGGAATAAGCAATAGTGAATAGTTTATCATTCAATTGTCTCTGCATATTTGATATACGGTACGCTTTAATGTACTAGTAAAGGATGTAATTAGGTATGCTTATAAAGGCATTATAAGCATCTATCGCGTCGCTTATAATGCCTTCTTTATATTTTTGGAAAATTTGAAGATGGAACTTTTTCATGAAAAAATTTACGTGTAAATATGAACTGTCTCCGTAAAATATTTTCAGTATTGCAACACCACTAACAATGCACATGTATGCTTGGACGAAAAGTAACGCCACATTGTATAATGGGATAATTCTCGGAGTTGGAGGTGTTGTGTCAATAGTTGTTTTTGTTGGTATTAAAATCCTGTCAAAACGGTAAGATATGTATAGATTAACACAAGATTATTTCTATAATATCCTGATATTAACCAGAGATTGCCATATTTGCCCTGATATTATCCCGAGACTTCCATATGTGCCCTGATAACATCCCTAGACTTCCATATCTTCCTTGAGTAAAGTATTCTTAAACATACTTTATGTCCTTATATTTTGCTTCTACCTTTTTGGTGTTTTTGGAATTTTTCTATATTTGCTCTTCAACTTTTGGAATATTGTTTTGGTTATCAACATTTTAGGATTATAGCAGAACAATCGACGAAACGTGGAAATCTTGTGTATCAAAATTGGCATCAAAGAATTTATTACACAGTGTATGTTCAAGGATAGAAATGGTTTGTACAACAGGGTACTGACAGGGCTGTCCACATTTTTGCCTTGAACACTGTTATTTAGACATGATTTGAAATATACTTATAAGTATTATAGAAAGAGCATTTCTACCACTGAGTTTATGTCTGCTGGTAAACACTGATCCGTGTTTTTTCAGGATATAAATTGGTTTCATAATTTAAAAAATACATTTCGTTCATTTAAAACTTTTGTAACCTTTCCCATTTAATTTAAAATATACAATAGCATTTGATCATTTGCAGACACGATTTGTTAAAATATGCATATATAGACATAGAACTTGATATCACAATTTTTTTGGTGGAATTCGTTATAATTATTTCAAGATTTGGAAAACAGTTACAAAATTAAACTTCCTGAAGAATTCAATGTCTTGATGGCGTTGAAATTACAAAATCGATATTGTTCGTCATGTAATAATATATAATGTCTTATCTCTGATAGAATCCGTCTTCAATTTATAATAGAAACATATTACTTGCTGTCCGCTAGGACATTAGGAAATAGAAAAAATAAACCAGGAAATATTATCAGTTGTATTTTAAACTCAAAGACCAGTACTGCTTTATTATATTTTAAGAAATTTGTCGTTTTAACACAATATTAGTGATCTGTCACTTTCTTATGTTAAAATAGGTTTGAAGTTTATCCTTTAAATATATAGAAAGATTACAAACTGCTTAATCTATTTCAGAGTAAATGAAAGATACATACTACTGGGAGGATTTATCATTTGTCTTCTTGGATTTTTTGTTTACCTGCCCTGGGGAACTAATTATCCAGCAACAACAATTGAAGGTAATTTATAACATTAGTGCACCATTGGACGATCCATAGAATTTTAAAAAGGGTTGGGGGGTGGTATCGTGATAATTTTCAAAATATTTACAAAATACTTGCAATTTATGCGTAGATAAGGCATAGAATCGTCCCCCCCTTGCTAAGATTATGCCATGGTACATTGTACCTGATGAAGACTCATGTAGAAAAACACATTGAACTCGTTAATTCGGTGTCCGAGTTACTACTGTTTACCCGATATTACTTACAGTGGACTTTGATCCCTGATTTAATGAGGAACCAGAGTGAGTTATCTTTTCCTAACCAATGTATGTAAGGGAGATAATTAAATGCTCTCCCTTTTGTCCTGAGGCTAAAAGGGAGACAAATTTATTATTTCCCTTACCTACATTGGTTAGGAAAATATAACTCACTCTGGTTTCTCATTAGTGGTTATTTTCTCGATTTAACCTTAACATAATTTAAAGTTACTTATGACAATATTTTGAAGGTTGTATTCGGCTATTTAAAGTTTAATTCATGAGCTTGTCTTGAGAATCCCAAACCAAAAAAAAACAGTTGGTGCACATTAATTTTCACTATATATGAGATTGAATTACAGCATGAATTTTCATTATAATTTGGAAAAAGTATTCAAGTATGTTTCAAGTTGTTGTCACCCCGACATTATACCATGTTTACTTTCGTTTCTATACAATCTTTCTGAAACAACTCAGAAGCTGTCCATTGTCTATAAATTAGCACAAAACATTAACTGAGCAAATTGTATTTTATATATGATGAGGCAACAAGTTAAGATTTAAGGCCTTTCAATTGTCAGATGTTCCATACTTGGAAAAAAAATTCAAAGCAACTATGTTTTCCTATTTAGATATCAATTCTGCAAGAACAACTGTCAATATCACAGATATCACAACCAATATAAATACAACAGATATCACATCACCAACTTGGACAGAAAGTACTGTACATGATCTATCATCTCATGGAACTACAATAGAAGAACTAAGCACAGTGGACCAGACTACATTGCCGATACTAAGGAGTAATACAGAAATGTCTACTGTTATAATTACTAAGTCAGCTAATCCTACTCAATCAGCTTCGTTAGAAAGTACTGTTGTAACTTCTGAAGATGAGAAAAGTTTTACATACATGAAAAACTTACACCCTCCTTCCAACGCAAATAAACCCAAACTTTTAAGATTGAAAAAGGAGACGTCATCATTTGATAATATTCAAATGGATTCAAATGATCAAGATGTTAATTCCTTACAAAGTTCAGCGGATGAAATGATAACAGAAGACTATCTAAATAGTTCTACCGAACTTCCATTTACAACATCTGTATCTCATAACAATGATTCTCATACCGTAGAACCGGTTGGTTGTCCTGACTCATATAAATGGTGCTCATACACACCTATCGTGACTTTGCCACAGTTTTTAATAGGAACGCTATTAATTGTGATAGGATATCCCACGTGTAATGTCATGTCTTACACATTGTATTCTAAAATCCTCGGACCTAAACCTCAGGTAAAGTCAACTTTTTCTATTGTCTTATAAGTTTTTGAAGTTAAAAATTTGTAGAAATTCTTAATTTCAGTTAAAAATGGTTCGGAAGAGCCCATAATCGGCACAATTTGGAATTTTGCTATAATCGATGAAAGTCGGACGTTATAATATAAGCTTTGAGTACATATCTGTACCTTTGAAAACAGAAACAAAAAAATATATAAATTTCATTAATCTGACAAAATCTGCTTTTGTTTATTTCAGGGAATGATGATGGGTTTGTTGACAGCTTCAGGAAGCTTAGCTCGAACAGTGGGGCCAGTTTTTGTTAGTCAAGTGTATAATGCTTATGGTCCACGAGTTACGTTTGTGGCTATGATCATTATTATATTTTTATCGATTTTAATGTATTTAAGTGTGTTTAAAAGACTTGTACCATTTAGATTTTCCACTGATATACAGCCCTCACAAAGGTTATAGCTGTGTTCTTATACTCTCTGTTCACGAAAAAGACTCTTGTGTTGAAATTATATATATTCATTTATGTCTTTATAAACAAAAGATTATTGTACCTTCCAGAAAGTTGTAATTTTATAGGTTATATGGTGGGGTTTTTTCCTGGATATACTCTATACTCTCATTATCTCAATGTTTGGACCGTGAAAAGATAAAATTACAATTTCATTACTGGGAGTTTGATAGTGCGAAATTTAATGTCGGGCAACCCAAACTTGGTATAATTTACGTTCCCAATGTATTACTCCATATTCTTAGGCAGCACCAAATGATTTTTAGTTCTTTGGATATTTTATGGCAAAAATAGGTGATAGCGACCGAAATTTGAATTTGAAATTTTTTTTTCTTGAGGACTATTTTTTTCTGGGGAAGATCACATTTACGTGCGGCACAATTTTTTAAACTAAAATATTGCAAAAAGGGAAAAAATCAATATTATAGGAGCGGGCGAACATTTTTTATTTTAAATTTCTTGAAAAATGAAGAATAAGAATTTGGAGTGTATTTTGAGCATTTTTGCAAAATGAAGCAGTCAAAATTTTTCTTAAAATTTACAAAGTCCGAAAATAGGAGCGCTGAAATTAAAAAAAAACTATGATCAATTTGGTGTGGCCAATTATGAAAGAATAAAATCCAAATTTTGTGGTGGGGATGTTTTGAAAATTAAGACTATAAGGATAATTTTTAATTTATGAAATATGAACAGACTTCTTTTTAGATTTTGATTTGATATTTCGTTTGTCGATATTGAACAGATTCATGAGAAGATGGTACAGGGTTCACGTATTTTCGTGTCGGAAACGTCGCTATTCACAAAGTTTTGCGCAAATTGATTACACTTTTAGTTTTCGTTCATCTTGAATGACATTTCTAGTTCATATTCCCCTTTTATGACCTTTAGGTTATACTTCTATACCGTGGTATACTCAGTTTACGATACTTCATGATCACATAAACTGCTTTAATGACTTTTTTATATCGTGTAATCTGAATTTAAAATAATGAGAATCCGTTATGAGTATGTTGTTAATATGCTAAAATGATCTCATCTTCCCTATGTTATTTCTATGTTATAGATTTGTTTATTTTTATTTTATTTAAACTTATTGTATTCGTATGAAAAAATACACATCTGTTAGAGAATGTTTAATATCACAGAAGAATTACTGATTGACATCATACCAGAGTTTTGCATGTTTTGGGGGCACAAGGAATATTTATATTTTTTGCGGAACGCTTACATTTTTTAATATACCAATATTTGATCCCTAGAAGAAAAAAACGAATGTGTCATGTATGACCACTGAAAAAGATTTTCTTATAATTTAAATTCAGTAAGGGACAAACAAGGATATAAATATTTGATGCATAAAGATTCTTAGATAATTTCACGTTGTTAATGTAAATCAGTAAATGAGTAATTAGAATATAGAATGTTTCCCTAGATTTGATAATAAAACGGTCAAAACATCCAAAAACATGCACTGAGTATCTCCCTCAGTAAGAACTCTGCCATTAGAGAGTTCCTGACTTTGGGATTCTTTTGATAATGTATGATTTACAATAACATTTGATTATTGTCTCGGCTTGTCTCACATTTGATTATTGTCTCGGCTTGTCTCACATTTAATAATTGTCTCGGCTTGTTTCACATTTGATTATTTTCTCGGCTTGTCTCACATTTGATTAATGTCTCGGCTTGTGTCACATTTGATTATTGTCTCGGCTTGTCTCACATTTGATTATTGTCTCGGCTTGTCTCACATTTAATAATTGTCTCGGCTTGTTTCACATATTATTATTGTCTCGGCTTGTCTCACATTTGATTAATGTCTCGGCTTGTGTCACATTTGATTATTGTCTCGGCTTGTCTCACATTTGATTATTGTCTCGGCTTGTCTCACATTTAATAATTGTCTCGGCTTGTTTCACATATTATTATTGTCTCGGCTTGTCTCACATTTGATTAATGTCTCGGCTTGTGTCACATTTGATTATTGTCTCGGCTTGTCTCACATTTGATTATTGTCTCGGCTTGTCTCACATTTAATAATTGACTCGGCTTGTTTCACATTTGATTATTGTCTTGGCTTGTCTCACATTTGATTATTGTCTCGGCATGTCTCGCACTTGAATATTCTCTCGGCTTGTTTCACATTTGATTATTGTCTCGGCTTGTCTCACATTTGATTATTGTCTCGGCTTGTCTCACATTTGATTATTGTCTCGGCTTGTCTCACATTTGATTATTGTCTCGGCTTGTCTCACATTTGCTGACTGCAGACATTTGATAAAATATGCATTATAGAACATTGAACTTGATATCACAGAATTTGTTTTTGGAATTTAAAACATTTTAACTATGATTATGGATATTATATTTGTTATGTTTTATTTTGTAGTTGATCATCTATAGATATGTTTATTTTATATATAAACTTCTTTATGTATCCAATGATGTTTGAAATTCCACTTGTAAGGAGAAAAAAATAATTGATAAAATTTCTATGTATTTGAATGAAAATTTCGACACAAAATTAATCACTATTGGAATTTTGGTTGGTTTATCGCTAGAAGAAAAAAAAAGTCAAAATTTTACTCTTTCTAGTGTTGTTGTTATTATAATCCATATAATACTGTTAAACAGAAATAACAGAAAATTTCACTAATGTCATATCAAACAGTCTTCAGAAAGAGGACAAAGTACAAATATAAAATCAACAGTCTGAGCCGTCCAGGTGGTTTGACTTGGTTTAACAATGAGAGGTTTTGGGGTTTAACTGGTTTGAGGGTATTCAGACCTATTGTCTATTCTGACCCTCTGATATATAAAATCCTTTAAAAAACCCAACACAACAATAAAGAACACAGAATACAAACACAATCAACACAGTCTTCAGCTTCTACTTAAATCGTATTTGTAGGTATCCACTGTGCAACAAATATAATTTAAATCAGAAGGCAGTGACCCTGTTTTTCCAGTGGTTGCATGCATATGTCAACTCATTGATATATGTCTCTATGTATTTGTGCAAAGAAAATTGTGTTTATTTGTTATCTTACGTACCATGTTAGTGTGTCGTTGTTGCTCAATGCTGAAAACCTCTCGAGGACCGTTATGAACCTTTTCCATGTAAAATGTAATGCATGTCATTTTCATTTCATTTAAAACTAGAGGCTCTCAAGAGCCTGTATCGCTCACCTGGATTTAACTTTTCACCTTGAGCAGACCTAAAAATTTAAGTGTTGCAGTCAATTTGGCTGGTTTTTCTATAGGATTCTGTGTTAAACTAATTTCAGCTGTGGCAGCCATCTTGGTTTAGTCCAGGTCAACGGATACATTTCTAAAAGAGAACCATTTAAGGACCATTTCTGCTAAGTCTTGTTCCAACTGGCTAAGTGGTTTCAGACAAGAAGATTTTTAACTGAATTTTTCTATAGGGTCCAATATTTAACAAAGTTCGGTGTGGCAGCCATCTTGGTTGACAATCCACGTGATCGGACATATTTCTGAAAGAGGATCTCCTAAGGACCAATGCTGCCAAGTCTGGCTCCAATATGTCAAGTGGTTTCAGACAAGAAGATTTTTCAATTAATTTTTCCATAGGGCCCTATGTTAAACTAAGTTCTGCTGTGGCGGCCATCTTGGTTGACAGTCTGGGTCGTCGCACAAAAATTCTGAAAGAGGACCATCTAAGGACCCATTGCTACCAAGTCTAATTCTAATTGACTTAGTGGTTTCAGACGAGAAGATTTTTGAGTGAATTTCCCATAGGGTCCTATGTTAAACTAAGTTCTGCTGTGGCGGCCATCTTGGTTTACAGTCCACGAAATTTGACACATTTCTGAAAAAGGACCTCCTAAGGACCAATGCCGCCAAGTCCTGCTCCAATATGTCAAGTGGTTTCAGACAACACAATTTTTCAATGAATTTTCCTATAGGGCCTATGTTAAACTAAGTTCAGCTGTGGCGGCCATCTTGGTTCACAGTCCGGGTCATCAGACACACCTCTCTAAGAGGACCATCTAAGGACCATTGCTGACAAGTCTGGTTCCAATTGGTCAAGTGGTTTAAGGCAAGAATATTTTTCAATGAATTTTCCCATAGGGCCCTATGTTAAACTAAGTTCGGCTGTGGCGGCCATCTTGGTTAACAGTCCGGGTCATTGGACATATTTCTGAAAGAGAACTTCCTAAAAACCATTACTGCCAACTTTGGTTCCAACTGGCCTTGTAGTTTCATATAAGAAGGTTTTTGAAATTCACCCCCCCCTTTTTTTCTATTTTTAGTAACAGCAGCCATGGAAGTCGGGGATGCCAGACATAAGTTTGGAAGGGGGCCAGCCAAGGACCATTCCACCAAAGTCTGGTCTCAATAGGCTCAGTGGTTTGAGAGGAAAAGATCTTAAAAGCAAAGTTTACGCTGAATGCCGTCTTTAAAGGGCAAAAACTCCTATAAGGGGTCAATCAACGATTTTGGTCATGTTGACTTATTTGTAGATCTTACTTTGTTGAACATTTTTGCTGTTTACAATTTGTCTTTATCTATAATAATATTCAAGATAATAACCTAAAACTGCAAAATTTCCTTAAAATTAAAATTTCAGGGGCAATAACCCAATAAAGGGTTGACCGATTCGTCTGAAAATTTCATGACAGGTAGATCTTGACCTGATGAACATTTTTACCCCGTCAGTTTTGCTCTAATTGCTTTAGTTTTTGAGATATAAGACAAAAACTGCAGTTTACCCCTATGTTCTATTTTTAGCCATGTCGGCCATGTTGGTTGACAGGCGGGGTCATCGGACACATTTTTTAAACTAAATACCCTAATGATGCTTGTGGCCAAGTTTGGTTCAATTTGGCCCAGTAGTTTCAGAGGAGAAGATTTTGGTAAAAGTTAACAGACGACGACGGACGACGACGGACGACGGACGCCAAGTGATGAGAAAAGCTCACTTGACCCTTTGGGTCAGGTGAGCTAAAAAATGAGTTACATCATCGTCAGCACTGCTTACTGTCAAAGTGTTAAACATGAAACAACAATACAAAACGTTTAAGAACAGATTCAAATCCAACATAACAAAGTCAATAAAATGCTCCGCTGGGCGCAGCTAGATACGACCGCAGATGTCGAACCCTGAATAGTTGGGGCAATTATGAACACAACATTCAAGCTTGATACAATACTGAATTTGGATTGTGAATAAATATTTGACACAGCATAGGTTTCTGACACAGAATGAATGTTGTCTAAGAACTTAAAAATTTTTAATTTACCTATTCAAACCATATCAGTATTATTTGTTTTTATATATAAATCAGAAATAACCAATTTAAAATTTAAAATTGGGCACACATATCAATTTCTTGCTATTGCGCAATACTGTGTAATTGAAAATTTCTTCAAATATTTGACACATAATAGGTTTCTGACACAGAATAACTGAAATCAAAGAACTTAAAATTGGTCATATGATTTGAATTTATATTCAATTTTTTGCTTCTTGTGCAATACAATATGCTGTGGAGAATTGCCCCCCCCCCCAAAAAAAAAAAAAAATAATAATTTACCCCTTTTTTTAGCTTTTGTGCAATACACTATGAAGTTGCACACTGACCCCCCCCCCCTCCCAAAAAAAAAACAAAGAACAATAAAATTTATTGTAACCCCCCCCCCCCCCCCTTTTTTTGCTAAAAAAAATTTGAAATTCTCTTTTTAATTTATGAAATATGAAATGAGAAAAAATTACACCCTCCCCAATTTCTCATTTACCCCCCCCCCCCCCATTTCTTTATACTTTGCAACCATAACAGCCCATTTAAATACACCATAACATATTAAAATAGAAAATGACATCATAGTCATGGATGGCAAATTTTAAATATACATAATTTAAAAGCAGTTTAGATAAGATAAACAAAAAAGCTTCATCAGCACATTTTATATTGGCAAATTTCCAATGGAATTTGTTAATAATAAAGTTTTGATAACAGGGCACACATATCAATTTCTTGCTATTGCGCAATACTGTGCAATTGAAAATTTCTTCAAATATTTGACACATAATAGGTTTCTGACACAGAATAACTGAAATAAAGAACTTAGAATTGGTCATATGATTTGAATTTATATTCAATTTTTTGCTTCTTGTGTAATACAATATGCTGTGGAGAATTGCCCCCCCCCCCCAAAAAAAAAAAAATTTACCCCCTTTTTAGCTTTAATTTTGGACCCCGATTTGGACCAACTTGAAAACTGGGCCCATAATAAAAAAACTAAGTACATGTTTAGATTCAGCATATCAAATAACACCAAGAATTCAATTTTTGTTAAAATCAAACTAAGTTTAATTTTGGACCCTTTGGACCTTAATGAAGACCAATTTGAAAACGGGACCAAAAATTAAGAATCTAAATGCACGGTTAGATTCGGCATATCAAAGAATCCCAATAGTTCAATTTTCGATGAAATCAAACAAAGTTTAATTTTGGACCCCGATTTGGACCAACTTGAAAACTGGGCCCATAATAAAAAAACTAAGTACATGTTTAGATTCAGCATATCAAAGAACCCAAAGAATTCAATTTTTGTTAAAATCAAACAAAGTTTAATTTTGGACCCTTTTGGCCCCTAATTCCTAAACTGTTGGGACCAAAACTCCAAAAATCAATCCCAACCTTCCTTTTGTGGTCATAAACCTTGTGTTTAAATTTCATAGATTTCTATTTACTTATACTAAAGTTATTGTGCAAAAACCAAGAAAAATGCTTATTTTGGCCCTTTTTTAGCCCCTAATTCCTAAACTGTTGGGACCAAAACTCCCGAAAACAATCCCAACCTTCCTTTTGTGGTCATAAACCTTGTGTTTAAATTTCATAGATTTCTATTAACTTATACTAAAGTTATAGTGCGAAAACCAAATGTCTTCGGACGACGACGCTGACGACGGACGACGACGACGCCAACGTCATACCAATATACGACCGCAAAAATTTTGCGGCTGTATAAAAACCATATCAGGGTGATATTGCTTTATAGTTTAATATTATATCTGTAGAGAAGTTAAAAATATATATGCTTTGATTCTGTTCCCATCAACATATCAATCAACCAACCATGACATATAATTTATCTAAAGCTAATTGTCAATTATATTATTGAACCTCAAAATAATAATAATAAAAAAAAACAATGAAACATTGGACATTTTTTTTTTATTTCAAATCACAGTTACATTAACAAACAATATATAAATATCATATAACATCACATCACATCAAGGCATCGAATATTGGATAAATTTTTCGTTGTTATGAGTAATATTTATCAAATTGATTTTTGACAGTCATATCAGTATTATAAAGGATACTTATTACTGCACCTACCAAGTATTCTCTAATCTTATTATCACTGATTTACTATTTTCCCTTTATTGTGTGCAAATATAGGTTAAATTTTGGTTTTCTGTCAATTTTCAACCTTTTTTTGATACTTTTTGCAGAGTGATCTATATTAATGGCTTTTTTCCTGTGGTTTGAAGGGAAAGAGTTTCCAGCTTTTAAAGAATTCTTTATAACTGAATTTTCTGAAAAGAAACATTTAAACTAAATAATTCTAAACTATTTTATCTCATAAAGCTAATTTAATTGTTTTTGTCATATTTTCAAATTAAATGCTGAATAAAAATCTGAACTTTGCAGCTATACTGTTATTTTGACAAATTCAGAAAAAAGAACTGACAGAATTTACTAATTTTATAAAAAGAAAAATAAATATTTTATGAACAACAACTATATGAAATAAGTCAAAGAATGATGTCTATGTAAAAAAAGTGTCAATCAACCATTAAGCCTTCATAGGGTCATACCCAACCTAAGCCTTAAAAGAGTACTACTCCTTAGATAATACATATTGACAACACAAAATGCAATTAATGTTACCAAAATCTATTTTTATTATATAGAATGTTGAAATACCATGATTTCTAAGTGAAAGAAAGTCTTATGATTCACAAATGAATAGAAATGTCAAACTTCACTCCGTTAAGTGATGTAACAATAGGCATTGCCAATATCATTATTATACAATGTGTAGTCACATAAAAAACTCATTCCCTCATTTTCTTGCAAGTAAATCTTATCTTGAAATTAGTATACCAAAACCTATGTATCATGACCAAAACACACCAAAAGCTCATGTTCATTAATAAAAAATTCTATTTTATCAATGAATAATTAAGAAGTTCATGAAATTCTCACAACTAAATTAGGACTACACTTACATATACAAAACAATAAATTATTACTACATACATGTAATGGTATATATAACAATTCGATAAGTTTTATACCCTGTCATAATTACCATTTAATGTGTTTAGCTCATCCCAGATAAACAGTTATACTCTGAATGCAAGAAGCAAAACTGGAAATAAATCATCTCATATCAAGTTTTAGTTATTTGGCCCTGCTGCAGTACCATATAAATTTAGCCCTCAGATTACATAGAAGATCAAATGTGAAAAGGGAACAGTTTAAGTAATAACACCAAGTTATTACAATATACACACAGTCATGACAGTTCTTTGAAAAAAAATAAAATAAAAAGATAAAATCAAACATCATTCATGATTATTGTCCACAATAAATCTTTATCATAAAATTGGCATTATTCTTAGGAAATATGTCACTATGTTAAACTAAGACATTCATATGAAAATTGCTGAACATGTAATTTGGAAAAAATATCCCCAACCTGATCTTCTTGAAATTTTAAAAGCTTTTGTTGAAACTAATGGAATGAAAAACTATGGAAAGCAACTTATATCAATCAAAGTGCTAGAAATCACCACTGGAAAGATTGCAACTGTAGTTGCGTATTTTTTCAGGTGGAATTTTATCACAGATTTTTTTTATCTGCTATGTGAGATCAATTAAAATGAATGTATTCCTTTTTTCTTGAAATATAGAGTATTTTTTTTAATTAAAAATCAATGTATATTCCGGGGTACGAAGAGGAATTTTCAATAAGAATTCAATGTTTTTAAGTTATAAATTTTTACTAAAATATTTGTTATTGGATCGTAATTTTACTTGACATGACTTAAAAAATTTAGATTCACGCACATGTCTGTATTAACAAATAATCGTAAGGTTTTTCTCGAATAATGGGTCCATTAAAGAATTAATCGTCACACTAGTAAATTCACAATTAATTTTGACAATAAATTAATTTATTAAATAAATGTAATGTTCCCAAGAACCGGGATGATAACTCGCTACCCTATTATACATGTACATGAATGGAACAGAAGGTAAACAATCAAAATGGCTGTATTTTCAAAACATGGATGGAAATGTGTCAAAAATGTTAGTTTTAATGTACTTTGGACCAGGTTCATAAAATCAAATCATTACTTCATTCACAGTATCTTTCTTGTTGTTTTTAAATTATTGTTATTCTGGTCCGACTTACTGTGGTCTGAGATGTTAGCAGGCCGAGTAAATTTACCCATATTTTTCTTATTGGATTATTTCCCTTTGATTACTGATTGAAAAAATGGTGGCATGGATTTTATTTTCACTACATGAGTCAGAGTTTCCTTATAATATAATGGACCAAGTCACTCACAAACAAACCATAAAAGTCCTTCTAATTTGTTTGTGAGTGAATTGGTCCATTTTATACACCAATAAATACTTTTTAAAATGTGTTTAATCCTTATAATTCTTCAAAATTGTATTTGAGGAGAATATTTTCCCCGCTCAGATCTTCAATGACACCTTCATTGTGTATTTGTTATTCCAGATTTTTAACCTCGATCCGAGTTAGGTATATTAACGCCGCCATCTTGTTTACATTGGTTACGAAAAGCAGTTTTATCAAAAAATAAATAACTTCACAAACTGCTACCGGAAACCTTCTTGACAATTATATGAACATATTCTTATTTCCAAATATGCAAATCATATAAGAATTATCAAATGATAAAAAAGATTTAAGAAAGAAGATGTGTTGAATAACAAATTATTCAAATTTCAATCTTTAAAAACAAAATAACATATCAATCTAACAAAAATGAACAAGTTTTATGTAAATCATGATAAAATAACAGCTGCCATTTAAAAGTACATTAAGATTTACCTCCCTTTTTATATAAATTGTGCGTATTCCAGAATCTCATACAGTGATCATCCAAGAAAATAGTCATGGTTAAAATTTTCTTAGTTATGGGAAGAGATTTTGAAAATTAAAAATCTATGGCAAATATATGAAGAAAATAAGGTTCAAGTTTTATACTCTTTCAGATGTTTATGTCACAAATGACAGACTTCATTTATTCTTAGGACTTGATGTTCATAACACGACAATCAATAATTCAAAACAAGGTACAGAAAGTTTCTGTTAAAGAAAGTAACTTTTTTGTATTCACAGTTACTTTTAATAAGAAAACTTTAATTTTAAAGAACTTAAGTCACTTGTACATAGGAAACTAAAGATGCTAAAAATATTACTAAAATTCTTACACTGATATGTTCTTGTTTATTTTATTTCATAACAATTATAATGATATATTATCAAATATTTTTATTCCACCGATTAAACACAGCAAGAGTATGAGAAATATATATTTCTCCTATTCTTGACGTGTTTAATCGGTGGGATAAAAATACACAATATTTTTAACCACTTCCCGGTAATTAAATTTCTAGGTGGGAATTACTGCCGTATTTTCTACAGTTAATGGAACGAAAAACTAGAGAAGTCCCGAAATGACGTCTACGTAAACAAACTACATCATGTACATAGCAACGACATTTTCTTGATGTTTTTGTCAAAAATCATAGGAGAAACAGATTCTTCTTCGATTTACTCGTCAGTTATGGAATTTCTCCACCCTCAATAGTTAAATTTTAGATTTTAACATGCTTGCAAAAGCTCGCGTGTTATATTGAAAATTTAACTACCTCGGGTGGAGAAATTCCATAACTTACTCGTACCTGAAGGAGAATCTATATTTATACATTTTGTATTTCCAATTATACAAAACAAGGTAAATGAAAATGCCTTGCGTAGCACAACAGTTTACAAATGCCACTAAATTTATTTCTAATTTAATAAACAACTATCACTGATCTACAAACAACATTTAAGGTCAAAACTGTACTTTTCAATTACAAGATGTCATTGGAGAGTACCAAAAATATTAACTTGTAGCACTATCATAATTGTGATATTTTGGTGAAGGGATAAGTGGGCTGTTTTGACTAAAAAGAAAGTTGATAAATATGGATGTATTAAATCTGGCACTTTTGTATGGCAGAAATGTGTTTAATTTTGGCATTAAGCATGATACAATGTCAATTTGAACAAAAAAAGTAGCCTACAAAAAATCGCATTAAATCCAAATTTTGGCTGATGATATACCTAAAAAAAAAAAAAATGCCCATGTCTATATATTTATATCCTTTGGATTTTTGTCTTCTAATTATAATGTGACTAGCTTCAAATTTCATGAATTAACTTCAGCACAAATTTCCTTCTACTGGTAAATATTGTCTCATGTATGGATTTATTGACAAAAAAGACAACAGCATCTTACCATAATACTGATAAAAAAAATGTGCTGTTATCTTAAAATATTGGATTTAACACTGAAAATTTATAAAAGGTGGTATTCACATAACTGTTTGGCAAGAATGTACATTTATATTAAATTAATTGAAAAATTATTTTTTTTACTTTATCATAGCTTTTTATAGTAGGTGAGCTAAAAATAAGATTTCAATTATCAAAAAATAATTTTTCATTATTTGCTTACAGTCTTTATAGAGCAAAACAATATCAACAAAATCATGATTGTTTAAAATAATACTTCAATTATCAAAACTTAATTTTTTCATTATTTGCTTACCCTCATGTTACATACTGCACTATAGATTACAAAATCATAATTTTTATAAATACTTCAATTATCAAAACATAACAAATATGGCTTTGTGGAATCAATAATTAATACAACAAATAGTAACACATTAATTTTATACTTATAACATATTTAAAGAAATCATTAATGATATACAACCAATAAATATATATATATTTAATTTATAATAATTATACAAAACAATACGCAATATATAACAATTCACTGGTATGGACTTTTAACAATATCAACAGAAGGCACCTTCTGGTATTGACCAATCAATGGTCACACTGTAATATACCTTCCCTTGTCCTAACATCCTATTGACCAATTAACACAGCACAAAATGCTTTTGTCCAGCACTGATGCTAACATCCTACTTATTTAGTTGATTTGTAAAGAGGATTTTTGAAAGTAGGAATCAATTTTTTTTGTTGCGATTTAAAAAAAATAGATGTAAATGAATTATGTCAAACATACTTATTAGCAATTGATTTTGAATTTCTACAAAAAGATGTATAATTGTTCACTGGGTCCTTTATAAAAAAATTCTCTACCATTTGCATAACTTAAGAAGATACTACGAGTACTTAAACTAAAATTCACAAATTAAAGGATACTCAAAATTCAGATTAGTTATAGAGTGGGAATCTCAATGTTTTCAAATGTGTATATAAAGACAAATCTGTTTTGAAGTGCAGGGCGTACCTCCTAGTAAGGTACCCCATACATCAATGAATGCGTCTTCTTATAAGGAGATCTCAACCATTTCATAGTTATTTGAAAATATACTAAATTATAAGGGGTCTGAGTGGGTGTATAAAGCCCCCCTTCTAATATGACAGCAGACTTTTTTTTAAATTCGGAGACTTAATAATAAAAACACAATGAATTGTGACTTCTTTTTACAATAGCCATACCCAAAGTCATTTAATTTTTTTTCCTCCAAAAAACACCAATATTTAGTTCAATTATAAAATCGTCGAAAAAATAGAACTTGTTCGTTCTGTCCTCATTTTTGACCCCACAATTTTGGCACAAGATTGACCTAGTGTATGCATGTTAAGAATAGGAAAACATAATAATATGTCATACTTTCAGCATTATTTCATTTTGCTTTCAAAAAAATATCTTTCTTGTTCCTTCAAACAGCTGTTTTAATGTTAAAGATGAAAACAGTAGCAAACTTTAATCGACTGTACTTGTTAAGTTATTTGACAAATACGCAACATGTGACCTGGATCTTGCTCCCGTTTTGGAGAATATCACAAATCATTTTTACGACATGTGTTCAACGTTTGTTCATAACTTTTAAATATCTAATAAGAGGATTTGTTTTCTAAATTTTTTTTCCCTTTCATTTTTAAATATTTCAAATTTATTCCTCAGAGTCACACGATTACTTAAGTCCATTCTGAATTCGTTTCTTATTTCTTTTTGAAAGATAACTTCCACATAAAAACAAAAATCAATAAAATTTATTTTAAATCCTTCTTATTACAAGTATTTTAATGCAGTAGATGGTTGAAATGGTTTAGAATGACGTAATGAACACTCGATGAGGTCTGAAAGTAATTAACTTACTTAAAAATTGAAATTTCCACACTTCCCACTTCTGTAACTTTTCATATTCCTACGCTAAATTTTGCTTTACTCAAAACACAGTTAGCTTCTCTATCACCAATTTCTAATTCGATAGTACCTCAATTTAAAATTTTATTAAGTTCATAGGAACTATTTGCCGATTGGGAGTACTTTGTCCCAAGGACACCATCGTGACAACAATAATTCAGCACGGCTAGTTTGATAAGCTTACGCTTATCAAAACCACCAGTGCTGGACTAAAAATGGAAAGAACTTTCTATGACAGGAATTTTAAACCAGAAATCTATGATTACAATGTTCGCCTCATTCCCCCGATAATTTTGGTGTTTGGCTTTGTAGCTCCCCCAAGATGCACCCTTACAAAAGTAATATGATTGAAGGTCGCTTGGTATTGGAGAACTGAACTCATATGTAAAACTTTAAAGGCAATGGAGTAGGTCAGAGTGACCTAATTTTGGTGGGAGGCTGTGTTACTCTGGCTGTGTAGGTTGCTTGGTATCAGAGAACTGAATACATGTACAGACGAAAAACTTAACCTAAGTAAATGAAGCATGATAAATAGGTCACAGTGACCTAATTTTGGTGGGAGGCTGTGTTATTCCCTGAGATGCACCCTCACACCAAGTAATATGATTGTAGTTCCTTGGTATCGGAGAACTGAACTGGGAGTTAAAGTGAAATAATTAGGTCAGAGTGACCTAATTTTGGTGGGAGGCCGTTTTACTCCCCAAGATGCACCATGACACTTAGTTATATGACTGTAGGTCCCTGAATATAACTCGGACGTAAAACTTAACCTAAGTAAATGAAGCGCGATAAATAGGTCAGAGTGACCTAATTTTGGTGGGAGGCGGTGTTACTCTCCGAGACGCACCCTCACACCAAGTTATATGATTGTAGGTCAACTGGACTAGGACTTAAAACTTAACCTAAGTTAATGAAGCACAATAAATTGGTCGAAGTAACCTTATTTTGGTGTTAGGCTGTGTTACTCCATGAGTTGCATCCTCACACCAAGTTATTTGATTGTAGGTCCCTTGGTATTGGAGAACTGAACTAGGACTAAAAACTTAACCTTAGTTAATGAAGTGCAATTAATAGGTCATAGAGACCTAACTTTGGTGGGAGGCTATGTTACTCTTTGAGATGCACCATGACACCTTGTGATATGACTGTAGGTCCCTTGGTATCAGAGAACTGAACTCGGACGTAAAACTAAACCTAACTCAATGAAGTGTGATAAGTAGGTCAGCATGACCTAAGTTTGGTGGGCGGCTGTGTTACTCCCCTAGATGCACCATCAGACAAAGTAATATGATTATAGGTCCCTTGGTATCGGAGAACTGAACTTTGCACGTAAAACTTAACCTAAGTCAATGAAACACGATAAGGAGATCATAGTGACCTAATTTTGGTGGGAGGTTATGTTACTCTCCGAGATGCACCATCAAAACAAGTAATATGATTGTAGGTCGCTTGGTATCAGAGAACTGAACTCGGACGTAAAATTTAACCTAAGTCAATGAAGTGCAATAAGTAGGTCAGAGTGACCTAATTTTGGTGGGAGGCTGTGTTACTCTCCGAGATGCATCCTCACAACAAGTAATATGATTGTAGGTCACTTTGTACACATGTATGTTAAAACTGATTTTTGACATAAAACTTAAAAGCCAGTCAACCGTGTAATATGGGTCATGTGAACTCTTATGTCACATGGTCAGTCTCTTCAACATGCACCTGCACACAAAAATAGATGACCTTATGTCAAATAGTAACAGAAAACTGGCTGTGGACGCACACTTGGATGTGGACGCCAGGATGACTCCATAAGTCCCCCTCAACCTCATTGAGGCAAACTAATAAAGCGGAATGAGGCATGGATTGGAGTTCAAAAGTTCTACTGCAGATATCTGTAATTGTAGAATTTACAATATAAAAGGGACATAACTCAACTCTTTTTGTAACGACTTTCTGAAATTAGGTATTACCTTCCTCGTGTGCCCATACGATGCATTAAGTGATTGAAAAATATCTAAAACAATAGTTTAACAAATTTATAAATAGGTTAGTACATTTGTACTATTATAAAGAGTTTTCTAGACAATAGTGACGTAGTTGGATGAAATTGAACACAAATACTGAAATTTACTGTTACCCTTTTGTTATTATATAATAACTTGACCCTCTGATTATTTCGTGAAACTAACTGTATTGAAATGAAACTGAAGGTAAATATATCTTGTGAAGGACCTGTAACAAGTACATGTATAATAGAGAAGTGTTATATATAAAATAAGTTTAACACAAAACATTGGTAGATAATACTTTTCTGGATTAATCATAATCAGGCACAACTTGATTAGAACTGCCAAAAAATATGAGAACATCACAAACATTAAAACTGAAAGAGACCTAAAAATTTCTAGGATAAGTTTGTTCAAGGGAATTGAAATCTTCCTTCATTAAAATCTATGAATTGCAAATTAAACAGCTGGATCCCAAATCATGTCAATTAATGCTTTTAAAGGTAATTAGCATGATTAGTGAAAGATATCCTCAGAGACTTGACAGTCAATTAAGTACCAGTGGCAGAAACAGGGTAAATGGAGTGAAATTATACAGTTATATTTATGACCAAAACTGTGGAATTGTAAAAACTGTCAAAAAAAACTTAAAATAACCCCCCTCTCCTATACAAATTTCTGCTTAAGTCATTTCAGGAAAGATATACATGAAATTAAACACAAAAAAAGGTCATATATGAATTATGAAAAACACACAAATAAAACTTGAGCAATCACAAAAAGGCACAAACCACATGACTTTTTAGATAGTTTGTTATATACATGTACATGTACAGTGCGGATGTTTGACTGATGATTTAAATGTAAAACAGTGGAAATCGGAATGTACATTATGTTACCTCATATTTATTTATTTTCATGGATACCATTTTTATTGTTTACATAAAATACATTATTTTGTTGAATACTTAAATTTATGATTTCATAGAACCCATATATAAACTGTAATAAAATGCTCCACTGGGCGCAGCTAGATACGACCGCAGATGTTGAACCCTGAATAGTTGGGGCAATTATGAAAACAACATTCAAGCTTGATACAATACTGAATTTGGATTGTGAATAAATATTTTACACAGCATAGGTTTCTGACACAGAAAGAATGTTGTCTAAGAACTTAAAAATTTTTAATTTACCTATTCAAACCATATCAGTATTATTTGTTTTTATATATAAATCAGAAATAACCAATTTAAAATTTAAAATTGGGCACATATCAATTTCTTGCTATTGCGCAATACTGTGCAACTGAAGATTTCTTGCTATTGCGCAATACTGTGCAATTGAAAATTTCTTGAAATATTTGACACATAATAGGTTTCTGACACAGAATAACTGAAATCAAAGAACTTAGAATTGGTCATATGATTTCAATTTATATTCAATTTTTTGCTTCTTGTGCAATACAATATGCTGTGGAGAATTGCCCCCCCCCCAAAAAAAAAAATTATAATTTACCCCTTTTTTTAGCTTTTGTGCAATACACTATGAAGTTGCACATTGACCCCCCCCCCTCCTAAAAAAAAACAAAAAACAATAAAATTTATTGTAACCCCCCCCTTTTTTTGCTAAAAAAATTTGAAATTTTCTTTTTAATTTAAGAAATATGAAATGAGAAAAAAATTACCCCTCCCCAATTTCTCATTTACCCCCCCCCCCCCCCTAAATTTTGTTTTTAAATCCCCCACCCCATTTCTTTATACTTTGCAACCATAACAGCCCATTTAAATACACCATAACATATTAAAATAGAAAATGACATCATAGTCATGGATGGCAAATTTTAAATATACATAATTTAAAAGCAGTTTAGATGAGATAAACAAAAAAGCTTCCTCAGCACATTTTATATTGGCAAATTTCCAATGAAGTTCATTAAACTAGAGTTATTGGCAAATTTCCAATGGAATTTGTTAATAATAAAGTTTTGATAACAGGGCACACATATCAATTTCTTGCTATTGCCCAATACTGTGCAATTGAAAATTTCTTCAAATATTTGACACATTGCACCCTCAATTCCTTTATTTAAAAAGCTAGGATGGATGAAAATTGAACATAGAATTTTGTACCACAAGTGTCTTTTAATTTTTAAATGTCTAAGAAATGAAGCACCTAGCTATCTTAGTGAAAAAACATCACTTGTGTCAGAAAGTAATCCGTACCAACTAAGAAATGTTGTAAATGGAGATCTAATGGTACCTAAAGCAAGGACAGAGCTATTTAAAAAATCATTCATTTACTCTGGTCCTTGTGCATGGAATGGTCTTCCACAATCAATACGGAACACACAAAGTTTAATTGTTTTTAAGGAAAAGTTGAAATGTCATTTTATCAATCTATTAAATGATTAATATAAAGCAATGTCAGATGTAACAAATTATGTAATGATTTTTTACTGGCTATATCTCTACAATTGTAATGTACAATTCCTTTTTTTATTATTATGTTTGCATATGTACATGTTATATTCATTGTATCATTATGGTTTATATCTAGTCGAGGGCCTCAGGGAAGATTAGTTTGTACTAACTGTGTTACCCTCTATAAATAAAGCATTATTATTATTATTATTATTATAATAGGTTTCTGACACAGAATAACTGAAATCAAAGAACTTAGAATTGGTCATATGATTTGAATTTATATTCAATTTTTTGCTTCTTGTGCAATACAATATGCTGTGGAGAATTGCCCCCCCCCCAAAAAAAACAAAATTTACCCCTTTTTTAGCTTTAATTTTGGACCCCGATTTGGACCAACTTGAAAACTGGGCCCATAATAAAAAAAACTAAGTACATGTTTAGATTCAGCATATCAAAGAACCCCAAGAATTCAATTTTTGTTAAAATCAAACTAAGTTTAATTTTGGACCCTTTGGACCTTAATGTAGACCAATTTTAAAACGGGACCAAAAATTAAGAATCTAAATGCACGGTTAGATTCGGCATATCAAAGAACCCCAATAGTTCAATTTTTCGATGAAATCAAACAAAGTTTAATTTTGGACCCCGATTTGGACCAACTTAAAAACTGGGCCCATAATAAAAAAAACTAAGTACATGTTTAGATTCAGCATATCAAAGAACCCCAAGAATTCAATTTTTGTTAAAATCAAACTAAGTTTAATTTTGGACCCTTTGGACCTTAATGTAGACCAATTTTAAAACGGGACCAAAAATTAAGATTCTAAATGCACGGTTAGATTCGGCATATCAAAGAACCCCAATAGTTCAATTTTCGATGAAATCAAACAAAGTTTAATTTTGGACCCTTTTGGCCCCTAATTCCTAAACTGTTGGGACCAAAACTCCAAAAATCAATCCCAACCTTCCTATTGTGGTCATAAACCTTGTGTTTAAATTTCATAGATTTCTATTTACTTATACTAAAGTTATTGTGCAAAAACCAAGAAAAATGCTTATTTGGGCCCTTTTTTAGCCCCTAATTCCTAAACTGTTGGGACCAAAACTCCCAAAAACAATCCCAACCTTCCTTTTGTGGTCATAAACCTTGTGTTAAAATTTCATAGATTTCTATTTACTTATACTAGAGTTATTGTGCGAAAACCAAGAAAAATGCTTATTTGGGCCCTTTTTTAGCCCCTAATTCCTAAACTGTTGGGACCAAAACTCCCAAAATCAATCCCAACCTTCCTTTTGTGGTCATAAACCTTGTGTTTAAATTTCATAGATTTCTATTAATTTATACTAAAGTTATAGTGCGAAAACCAAATGTCTTCGGACGACGACGCTGACGACGACGATGACGACGCCAACGTCATACCAATATACGACCGCAAAAATTTTGAGGTCGTATAAAAATTGGTGTACAACAAAATATAACGAATGTACAGTACATGATGAAATTATATACCATGTTTGCACATGGGATAAACTTTAATAAATTAATTTCAATCTGTAACAATTTATAAATAGTTTAAAGATACATGTATAACAATATGGCACTCTGGAGTGGGTAATTTATCTACTCACAAACTAAATGAACATCACTATCAATAACACAACTAATTATAATACACAGCATGAAGACATGTAACTCTGACCCATACACAGGGTTTTTTCAGAATGGGGAGAAGAAAGGATGAGTGTGTTATAATGTAGTCTGTTGGAATCCTTGGCAGAGGGGTTAAATGTATGTTTATAAAGCATCAAAACAACAACTCAGAGAAAACCTATCTTTCTAACAAAATGTGGTTTAAGCTTACTCCCTCTACAGCACCATATGTATGGGTCTCAAATATTATGACCTTAAATCAATTTTTCTTGGACATTTTTACATGTTATCATTTTAAAACAGAAATGACAGAAAATCAGATTTTCCTTCATCAAGGTTTGGAGCTAACAGTCTGCTTTGGATATTTCTATTGGCAAATCCAGTATAAAATAATGTGACATTTTTAATTTAAACAAGAATTTAAAAGAATTCAAGAGATGAAATTTTATTAAAAAAAATTAAGGCTCAAGAAAATTATGCAAGATAACATATATATGTAGGCTGAGAACTATAATTACTGTTTTCCTAAATAGTCATGATAGAAACTGTATTCAATACAAACATACCAGTTTTCATGTTCTTACATGTCTTAAGCATATTGGAATTATAACAAAACTTCACATCTAGAACAATGTCTTAAGCATCTTGGAATTATAACAAAACTTCACATCTAGAAAAATGACTTTGTATTTTCATTGCCTTGGAAAACACTTTCTAGGTGTTCCGATACAAAAAATAAACATTTAAATTAAAACAAGAAAAATCAATTTTAACTTCAAATCTGTACCCCTTTATGACCTTTCTTATTTCTCCATGGCAATACCATCACTGTAACATTAACTGTTTAATCTTCACACTTGACTGTTCTCTCAAATCTGACAATATGTTGTCTTGTTCCTGAACTTCTTTCTAAAGATAAAAAATAAACTGATAAAATACAGTTACACTCCAGGTATATCATAATTTTACTGCTGGAAAAGTTCTACTACTAAGTTCTACTAAGTCATGTATGTGAAGAAATTTTAACCAGAATCTAATCATACAAAAATTAAGTTTTTTCATATATCATATTTCATTAATAAACTGCTGCACCTTATGCGCATGATACGCCCATCCCCAGCAACAGATATGAAGTTAATGATTTTTATTTTAGCAAATTAAGTGTCATGTTACTTTTTCAACAGCTTAACATATCTAAATTATAACACTGTAACAATAAACTTAAAATATCATCATTTGGTAAGCAATTTGAAAAAAAATGGTCAAGGCATAGTGGAGTTAGTGCACGACGTGAAAAATTGCTTGTTTTGGACAATCTAATTCCCATAACTCTGGAATGACAAAAGTGGAAATCGTAAAAAAGTATACAGTCCCTCAGACCACCATTTGTAATACTGTGTTAAAGAATGAAGAAAATCAGTCTATGCGTACTTGATGAGTGAGCGACATGTGAAAAATTGCTTTTTTTGGGGGAAATCTAAGTCCCATAACTCTGGAATGACAGCCATGTTTATCATAGATCTTGAAATCCAGACACACTTTTGAAAGGAGACCACCTCTTAGGACCATTCCATCAAATTTTGATCTCAATTGCCCAAGTTGTTTCAAAGAAGATTTTAAAATATTTTTTTTCTGTTTTTATATTTTTAGTAATGCCCCCTTGCATATAAGTCAGAGGTCCAGATTTGAAATTGGACCATTCCATCAAAGTTTGGCCTATGAACTGACTCAGTTTTTTAACCCTTTTACAGTGGTAGTCAAAATTGGTTCCCCTTTCAACATGTCCCATTCCACCCCTACTTGAATTGTTTGATAAATTGTTGAACTTGATGTTAAGCAAACAATCAATCAATACAGCTGTAGTAGTTAATAGAAGATAAAATTAATCTTTTTTTTTTCATCAAAAGAAAATGTAATTATCATCTTGAACTTAATATCCATTTTAGAGTTTTATCATTAAAAAAATCAAATTCTGATATCAAAATTTTTGTGTACTGTACATCTGGGACTATTATACTAACGGGACTGGAAACCGGTACGCCAATCAGTGTAGTTATACTCAACATCACGGTCATTAAAACGTGAACGAGACTTGAAGATACGCCATATTGTTTGACAGCGTGCTTTGATCGCATAATTTCTATAAGTTGTTTTTATAGTTAATTGAAAAGATAATCCTTTATGTAAACATGATTACTATAATGATAAAAGGTATTTCGATCTTTGACAGTTGTTATTAATCACCAAATCCCGCCTTAAAGGTTGAAATTTTTCCAGATGATTACAGCGTGGGGACGCGTGTTTGTTGTTGAATCATATTTATTGATTACAGGTTGGATTGACCTATTTTTATTGTCACTTTTTAAAGTGAAAAGTGGAATATAAATCTCCTTCTCATTACAACTGGAAACCACATGCAGGGCTCAAATAAAATAAATTATACTGCTCCTATAAAATTGCCTACTCCTATTTACGTGTGCAATATTTGTAGTAAAATCAGGGTTTTTGTTGCTTAGTAATGGTCTTCGGATGGCATGAGCATTTGACTTCGTGAAAATATGTACAATAGGCTCCACAATCAGAACTACAAAATTAGGCCTTTCACAGCTATTGCTGCCGTATATAAGCATATTGAATAGGGGTAGATTTTCTTATAAATGGAGCTGAAAATGCTTTGCCAATGTTTTTTCGAAATCATATATATATATATTCAATTCGTTAAAATAATTAAATAATTCATATATTTTTAATTTTTTGTTCATTTAATTATATTTTTTATTTTAAATCCACCTATTTTAATGGTATAAAAATGCTGACATGTTCGCCGAAATCAATATTGTTTACATGTATCGAAGGCTAATTAACCATGTGACACGATAAGCTGTCAATCAAAACAAAAAATCAATAATCCGCTATCGGGACAATGAAATCTCAACAAACCGATCAGTTTCCAGTCCCGTTAGTATAATAGTCCCAGTGTACATGTTTTCTTTTTTTCAAATGTTGAATTTTGAAACAAAAATATATTAAATTTATGTCAAAAATGAAGAAAAATTCTCTATAAATAAGTTAAGGAATAGCCTTCTTAAAAAGTCATGACTAGCTATTTACCAGATGTGTAGGATGGCTAATTACGAGAGAAAACATTAGGATGTTTCTTCTTGGATATGTTAATTTTTACTCCACATGCAAATAAAGCATCTAAGTGATTAAAATCAGACAAAGAACTAGCTATTTAACAGATGTGTAGGATGGCTAATTACAAGAGAAAACATTAGGATGTTTCTTCTTGGATATATGTTAATTTTTACTTCACAGGCAAATAAAACAAGTGATTAAGATCAGACAAAGAAAATCAAATTGAAGACATTAATATCCGCTATTTCCTTGCAAATTTGCTTTTGTATATCCCATACCATTTTCATTTCAAGGTCTTTGTGCATGATAGGTTTATATAGCAGCGCTGGCACATGATGAGCAAATTATAAAAGAGTTTTTGCTGATAATTCTATTTTTTTGTAATGGTGGCCATATTAGCCAGATATGTGGACACAAGTTTAAAATTGGACTAAATAAGGACCATTCCAGCAAAGTTTGGTCCCAATTGCACAAGTTGTTTTAGAGAAGATTTCTAATTACTGATAATAAACATCTATGAGTAATTGAAATTGCATCATAATTTGTGAGTATCAAATTTGAAACTTTTATTTAAAATTTATGATATGAAGTCATCCATTCGATTCTCTGGTCCATCAAATATATCATGGAAAATCATTGACATTACTGGGTGGAAACATTGTAGTGCAACTTACTGTAAGATAAGCTTTTAAGTTTCTACCCATGAGCAAACATAATCTGTCATTTTTACTCTATTATAGACTATATATATGCAGAAGCAAATGGTAGTTGTTAAGATAACAGGATAATGAATACAGTGGTCTTACTTTTGGTATATGTACATGGTGTTATGTGTGTCTTCTGAAGTTATAATGCTATTATATTTAGATAACATACAATTTTGTTTATTTATACTAGTATTCATTAATATATTTTTTTTATCTTATTTTATATATGTATTGGATATATGCTAGAAATCTTACTGATCTAAAATAATCAGGAAAAACATTAGTTCCATGATTTTAAGGAAAAAACTTAATTTATTAACACTCTCTGTCAGATGCTGCACAACAACCCCATAAATAATACAAGATTCAATTAAAATCAGTCAGTATGACCTTTATTTCAAGTTGCAACTCTTTCCTTATCTTTGATGTAGAAAATGAACTAAAACTGGTTTAAGGATTTTGATCAAATAAGAGAAAAAAATTTATTCTAAGCTTTTTGTTTCACAAAACAAAAACGAGCAATAACATATTGTTATAATATGATGGTGAATTGAAACATTTTGGTCTATTACAATGAATTAATGTAGAACGATTTGTAAAATCTGATGATTAATGTTCTGTAAGGAAAACTAATTGATCCGAGTATTAATTAAGGGAACATAGGAGATAAATTGATCCAGAAAAAATTCAGAAGTCCGAATGGCTGAGAGAACTAAAGATCTAGAGGCTTCCCGGAGGAACATGTATCACTTGTCATGATTTCATTTGTTCATCTAAATTAGAACTGGATGTTTGACTTAGGCACCTATCTTGGTTGGTAGATGGCATTGACCGATAAATTTCTTAAGCAAGGCAACCTAAACCATCATTGCTTAGTCTGGTTCCAACTGGCTTTTTTTTCAAGTGAAAAAATCATTAAGTGAAGCTTTTTCAGTATGGGTCCTTATGTGAAGCTTTGGTAACATCTTGGTCTTGGGGGGGGGGGCCCTGGGGAAATGGCTTAAGAAAAGGTACCAGAGCAAATACTAGAATACATGTCAATAATATACTGGAAAATTTTTTTTTTATGAAAATACCTACCCAAAAAACAGCCATATCAAAAAGGCACACCAAACTAACACTGATATACAAATATCTGAAGAATTGAATAGCACTCAAAGTTTGTGTAAATAAAACCTGAATAAATATTACTTTTTCAAAACATACCCCGAATTAGTACCAAAAATAATGAAAAACCGAACAAAATTTTCCACACATCCCCCTATAGGTTTATATAGGGAGTTACCCCCAGGCCTCTTGTTTTGACAGTTTGTGTCGTCAGATACAATTCTGCAAGTTTGGTTCCAAATGGCTTGGTAGTTTCCAAAAGGAGGTCTTTATACGAATTTTCTCATTTGTGGGTTTTTGGGTATAATTCTGGATGAGGACCATTGTTGTTAAGTTCGGTTCTAATTGGCTCTGTGGCCTTAGATTAGAAGATAGAAATTAAGATGTAAGCATTGAAGCAGTAATGACTGATCTGCAAAATGAAAGGACAACTGAATGATCAGCTGATTAAGGAAATGAAAGGGTTTTAAGAATTGTTAAATAAAAGTGTGGTGGGAATCTATACAAATATTTCAACCAAAAGTGTTATCCCCTAGGTACCTCCAAGTTATTCAATCGTTGTAGTAACTCCATGTAATGTTGATTTAAGTTTCCTCCATCTTTCAACTGTGTCCTCAATAAACTGAGGTCTTTTCTCTGATTGGTCAAGTTACTGCCAATTAAATTCTGTTTTGAATGCAACTGGTGGGACAATTTCAATTGAATCTGTAATTCTTTCTCATCAATCTGAAACAAAACAATCCATATTCATACCCACATTACAAATATAAAAGAGTGGAGACACTAAATGTCTCACCTCATTATGCACATTGACATAAAATAAATATTATCTGATACCTGACATTGTAACTCAAATGGAAATTCTTTAAAAGAAATAGTAATGGTCATGTGACATTTGTCTGAAAAATCTAATGCATGTTAATCAAGCCTATATAATTGTGTCCAAGGTCAGCTGACAAAACTTTGACTGTTACGCATCTACCAAAAAGTATCTACAAACCAAAAATGGTGGGTCTAAATATATGTATAACATATTTATTTAGAAATGGGCTTATTTATAAAAATGTGATGAGAGTCACTTAAGCATGAAATTAAGGTTAAGGTTAGATGTCAGAATGTTACCTAGTAGCCAAGAAGAACATGTATCTACAGACCATATATGTTCGATATAGGTATTACAACTACAGAGAAATGGACTTAATCATGAAAATGTGACTCAAGTCACCCAAGCTTGAAATTAATGTCAAAGTCTCAGACAAGCATGTACCCACCAAGAACTATCTACAGACCACATATGGTAGGTCTATATATTACTATACAGTTGCTGAGAATTGACAATCACAAAAATGTGACTCAAGTCACTCAAGCATGAAATGGAGGCCAAAGGTAAGGTGTCAGATGTCAGACTGCATAACAGGTGTATTACCACTAAGAACTTCTATCAACCAAATTCTGTAGGACTAGTTAGTACAGTTTCTGAGAAACAGAATCAAGCCACTGAAGCTTGAATTTCAGGTCAAGGTCAGGTGACAGTTATTAGTCTGGCATGTATCCAATAAGAACTATCAATAGGTCAAATATGATGGGTCTAGGTATTAAAGATTTGAGAAATGGACTTGCCCATGAAAATGTAACACAAGTTACTCAAGCATGAAAATTACGCCAAGGTTGGGTGATATGTACACAACAAGAACTATCTGTAGATATAATATGATATGTCTATGTATTGCAAATGCTGATAAATTGACCATAATAGAGAAAATGTGATGCAAATAATTCAAGCATAAAATAAAGGTCAAGATCAGGTGACTTTTGTCAGACTGAAATGTACCCAACAAGAAATTTCTATACACCAATATTAATACGACTAGGTATCATAGTTGCTGAGAAATATACTTAAACTTGAAAATGGAACACAAGTCACTCAAGCATGAAATTGAGGTCAAGGTCAAGAAACAGTTATCAGACTGGAGACCAAGAACTATCAATAGACCAAAGATGGTGGGCCTAGGTATTACAGTTGCTGAGAAATGAACTCAAATCTCGAAAATGACATTATAGCACTAGTCACTCAAGCATGAAACTGAGATTAAGGTCCTGAGACAGGTGTGAGACTGACATGTACCCACAATAATATAGTTGGCCTAGGTATTACAGTTGCTGAGAAATGGACTTAATCACAAAACTTGGATGCAGATTTTAGAAATGTTTATGAAGTCAATAAACCATGAAAACAAGGTAAAGGTCACAAGACAAGTAAACTGTGGCAAAGTTTATATGATGATGTTTCTGCTAACCAAAAAATCTTAGATGTAGGTATTATGTGTGCAAATTTATTAAGGTTTTAAAAAAGTTTACACCAACATCGTTAATAGCTATATCATGCCTTATGTGACTATCGTCGCATGCAAGACAACATCTGATCAGATGTTTAAGGTCAATTAGTTTTTAATCCAATGATCTGAAACTCACATGGTGACTGACTAATCTATATCAACCCACTAAGATGTCTGGTCTAAAGGAGTCATTGACACACAATTCTGTTGTTTACATGTGAGAAAAAGTAACTAAAGCAGGTCATTCTCACTGAAACAATTTCCACTGAAATTAAAAGCACTGAAATTTAAAACCTAAACTTAAATACAGAAATACAGTCATCTTCCGTATCAGTTACCTTGCCGTGATAATGGCTGCAATATACTCGGCGTTAAACAATATTCAATCAATCAATTGTATCAGTTACCTGCAGGAGGATAATTACAAGACAAATTTTGTTGAATTTTATTATAATACAATTAAACTTAAACTTACAAACTTTTTGAATTTTAAGTCAAACAGCATTTTTCAGAATTGTCTTGGGCCAAAAGGTTGTCTGATTACAGAGGAAGTAAGAAAATGGAAATTTAGATGAACAAGGGTCCTACCCATAACAGTACCATAAAATATAATACCATTACAAAAATCTGCAGTTGTATGAAAAAAGATGATTTCTAGGATAGTGTGTTTTACCTTTATAGTCTATATTTGTTGAGTAATTGTCTTTTTTAAATTTCTATTTCATTATTATGAAGACCATCCAGGTTACCCTAAATGTTCCTGTATAACTTTCACTTTAATTTATAAAGAGGATGAGATGAAAATGAAGGATGATGGGTAATTACTCTAAGGACATGACATTTGTTAATTACCTAGTCTTTTTTCCTGAATGTTTTTCAGTTTTTTCTTGGTCACTGCCCTATAATCATAATACTGTATAGGTATATAATTTCAGAACGCAGTAAAAGTTACAATAAATCACTTCGTACAAACAATATCTGATTATCTGTATGACATGAACTTTAATTTAATTCTATTACTGAGGATAAATGATCTGAAAATAGTAATTCATGTGTTTTGGTATTATATCTAATATCTATGGGTGTAAAGATACTTTTATTGGAATATTTCTATACAGAAGAAATAACAATCTTAAGGTTACAATATACCATTAGAATACTGGGCGTGGCCATTTTATCATGTTTATGAAGGGTATGATTGAGCCCCAAAATGAACATCACACTCGCTTCTGATTGGTCAATATCATATTAATTTGTAAATTATTTAAAACGAGAGTGGGTCTTTATTTAAAATATTCTAAATCAAACTATTTTACATAAATATTTAAAATTGTGTGCAAATTAAAGATTTAAATGGTGGACTCTCAGAATTTCGGGGAAATTACATCCCCCCCCCCCCCCCCCCCCTTTTTCAAGTATATTTACAGGCAAGAAAAGCAACAGAAACATATATTTTAAATTGCTTTACATTATTCCGTTACACTTCCGCCACAACGGAATGCTATAGTTTTTCTATAGATTAATATGGAAATTTATTAAATTTTATTGCATACTGGGGTACCCCCCTATGGGAAATAACATAGAACGGCTAATTGTTGTTTGTAACCATAAAGTTTATCTTTGAATTGATGCATTATAAGCTATTTCAAAAACACAAATACGTTTAATCTTACAATGTTTTTTTTCGCAGTGAAGGGTATAACAAGTAGAAACTGTTTTAGTTGAACTAAAACAAATGTCTCCCCTTCATACATATGAATAATTCACATCTTCATTCTTAATATGATATGTCTATCTTAAAGAACAAATAAGTTATGGAACAGACAGAGATATTTTCATAAAGCATGACATCAATGAATTATTTTATTAATTTGAAAATGAGTCAAAGACTCAATAAGCTGGGTTGAATTATATGTATCAAGGGATTACATTTGATATTGACCTCACACCATAGATATTTTTATAACAAACAGAAACAGGCTAAACACCAGACATTGTATGTATGTATGTACATGTATATTATTCTGCTAACTATCCTATACTGGAGTTAATAGCTGTATATATAGGAAGAGCTGATTGCATAAAAGTTGTTCCCTTAATAGACAACTGAAACTAGAAGCTCCCAGGAGCCTGTTATGCTCACCTGGAAATCATTTGCAGACTTCAGGCAGAATAAATTGTATGACTATATCCATCTTAGCTGGCAGTCTGGAACATTGCTATCATGATCCAATTTACTCACTGGTTTTACCAAATTGTTCCATTGGTTTCAAACAAGAAGATCTTTCATAATTTTCCATAAAGGTCACTATTTTCAGATAAGGCACCCATCTTGAATGGTGGGTGGAGTCATCAGACACAAACCTGAAAGAGGTCACCTAATGACCATTACTGCCAAATTTTGTTTCAATTTACTATGTAGTTTCGGACAAGAACTTTAAGTAAATTTCCCATATGGTTCTATGTTAAACTATGTTCAGCGCTGGTGGCCATCTTTTTTATGGTGGGTGAGGTCATCGGATAAAATTCTAAAAGATTACCGCCTAAGGACCATTGCTGCAAACTTTTGTTCCAACTGGCTTTGTAGTTTCAGACAAGAAGATCTTTAAGTGAATTTCCCGTAGGACCCTAATGTTAAACTAATTTCGCCAATGGTGGCCATCTTGCATTGCGGTTAATGTCATTATATATAATTCTGATAAGGGACATTTTTATTATATAGGACCATTACTGCCTGGTTTGGTTCCAATTAGCTTACTAATTTCAGGCTAGAAAGTTTTTAAGTCAATTTTCCCATAGGATCCTATGTTAAACTATTTTCAGCTCTGGAGGCCGTCTTGGATGGCAGGCAGGGTCACTGGATACAATTCTGAAAGAGGACAAACTAAGGATCATTGCTGCCAAGTTTTGTTTAAATTGGCCAAGTTAGGTTTCAGAGAAAAAAGATCTTTAAAGGAAAGTTTACAATTCATCAACAGATGAACAACGGACGCCAAGGGATGACAATAGCTATTAAAAATGACTAAAATTCTACAACATAGAAAATGTAGAAAATATTTTTTAAATGGCATCTCACTCCTCCTATTCATGCATACAGTTTCAGACCTGGGATAAAATCTGTAGGATGATATATAAGACAATAAGTTAATTGAACGATTATCATCCCTGGCCACCCCTCAAAAAACAGCTCACCCATATTTCTTTTATTTTTCCAGAATACGATTTTCAGAAATTTTTTCAATTATCATTCCTAATCAATATTTGATTTGACATATATTTGACTATACTTTGTGAGTTGCCAAATCAACCACAAGTCCCTTATCCTGGACCTGCAGACAGCGACAATTTTTGGGCACTTTGTGGCTCCAAATTTCAGCTGACGACAGTATAATTATCCATAATATAAATATAATCCTCCCACTCACCCTATATTTTTTTAAGACAGGATGAATGATATTCTATCAATCAACATGAATTGGCAAATTTAGGATTTGATTATCTGTACAGAAACACACTTTACCATAAAATTACATAAAACTGGAACATATAGCTTAATGACACTGATGAATTATTTATCAGCTGTAGAAAAACAATGAAAAAGCATCTATAATATTTTCTATATCAATCAAACAATAAAAGGCCATAATTTTTGACAGAAATGACTAGTGAACTGAAAATCTTTGATCTGTATTCATGAATAGCAAGTCCATGACCTATATAAATGACATTTAACTTTTACATCCAAAATTAGGCTACATAAATCATAATGTCTGATATGTGACACATATAATAAGTGAACATGCACACACCGTTTATAATTTAGCTTAATTATATATTGGAACATGGCACTGGAAATTATATATGAACAAGTGCACTGGTATTCAGTTTGTTCCAAAATTTTAATTTGGAATTGATACAGTACTGAAAGCATTTCATATATCAGTTCTGGAAAACTTCATTCAATTTTTGTTAATGTTACCAAATTAATTAATGTTCCCATTTTCATTCACCCTTAAGTTACCAAAACGTTTTTGATATTTTGGATTTGGCATATCAGTATGCAACTTGGCATACTGACGTCTCTTCTACACGAATAATAAATCATATCAGAAATTTCCGTCTGGTTAAAAAATAAAATCCACCTGGGAAGTAAAAAATTACAGTTATCCAAAAGATGAAATTTCATGTGCACTGACATGCAATGGAGAAATTATTTCTTCACTTTGGACTTCACTGTTCAAGAAAATGTTTAATCATTTACAAGATAACTTCAATTACAAACTTAATTGATTTTTATCACCAGCAGAATATTTTGTTTCCTTCCAAGATAAATTTAATGCAGTTAATGAATTCGTTAACTTAAAGAGAATTGAGCATGTTGAATTGATATGTTATTAAATTTGTTAGCCAGTTACCAAATTTGGTAACGTTAATGAATTTGGAGTATTGTCTGAGGTCTGTCAAGTAAACCAATAATGTACCTTGTATATAATTAGGGATGTATAACATGTATGTCTTATTTCACTTCAATAAATATTACTACATGTTCAGAGGAGTATTTTTAATTTAGTTTTATCGTTGATTTTGGACTGATACAATATTGATCAGAATCATCTATCAGTAATTATTTTTTATCAAATCAAATTTTCCTCATACCTTATAGAAATAACACTTGGGATAACTTATCTAAATTAAACACAAGAAACAATTTAACCACAAAATTGGTATAAATTCAACTTTCCCTTTGTTAATTTTCCTTTACTGGATTAAAATATACCAGCTCTGCATGTGTATAATATCAATATTTCTTATTAGGTCATTTGTAAGTTAACTCACAGGGACTCGTTACAATTGACCCAGTATGTCATCTGTGACTGATCCGGCCCCGATCTATAATACCATAACACGGTATTATAGATCGGGGCCGGATCAGTCACAGATGACATACTGGGTCAATTGTAACGAGTCCCTGTGGCCACAGCTTGAAAAAATTGCAGTCTGACATCAGAGAAATCTCTTATTATCATTAAAAGTAATGTGAAATCACTTGTATTATTATGTCTTATTACATCAGTATAATAAAACTGTAAACTTCTCACAGTGGGTGATAATTAGAAATATATCACACATTTAGAATTAATATTTAATATGTGTGAAAATTTAATTGACACTTTAATTTTGTCTTCATAATCATCAAGTAAATTAACATGAAATTTAAAATAATCAATATGATGTCTAGGAATTTCAACATATAAATCAAAATTATACATATACAATCGAACATGCTTTTTAAAGGGCACCTCTATATAACAAATTATCTGTGAAAAAGTCCATGTTATGTATAAAATATATATATTTAGTAGTTATTACTTAGTGACTACTGATAATACAGACACTTAGCTGAAATCTATATCACATAACCTGTATCAAGTCTCCAGTTGAAACACATATTTTATATGATAAAGTAAACAATACATATAAAAATCTGTATCAACCCAATTAACCAATATCAGCCAGAGGACCTACAGATTTTGCCATGAATTATTCTTCAAATATAGATTCTTACACCATTACCAGTGAATTATCATTTATCTAATCAAGATATTTGAATTATTGAATTTTAATGTCTAAGCCATTGGGAATGCAGGGCATGTGGCTACACTTCATAACGAACTATCCATATTCCAATATATATAAAGTTAACATTGTGAACATCTTAACATAATTAAAAGGAGGTTTTGCAATTTATTTCCTTTCCAATTTAAATTTACATTGCATAAAAAAATCACTGCTATTTAAGTCAAATACTGTGATAATGACTATTGGATTGTTGTGATTTACATACCATTTTGGAACTTCCTGGACTTGTCACAGAGTCAACTGTTGGACTTTGAACCTTTATTTTACCTAAAATATAAAGCAACAGTATAGTCAGGCTACAGTTATTTCATTGTTTGTAAAGAAAAACAGAGAATCCATGAAAATTGGTCTAAACCATCTATAACCAGTCAAGACTATCCTTATAACCAAATATAACCAGTCAGACTATCCTTATAACCATATATAACCTTTATTTTACCTAAAATATAAAACAACAGTATAGTCAGGCTATAGTTATTTCATTGTTTGTAAAGAAAAACAGAGAATCCATGAAAATTGGTCTAAACCATCTATAACCAGTCAAGACTATCCTTATAACCATATATAACCAGTCAGACTATCCTTATAACCATATATAACCTTTATTTTACCTAAAATATAAAGCAACAGTATAGTCAGGCTATAGTTATTTCATTGTTTGTAAAGAAAAACAGAGAATCCATGAAAATTGGTCTAAACCATCTATAACCAGTCAAGACTATCCTTATAACCATATATAACCAGTCAGACTAACCTTATAACCATATATAACCTTTATTTTACCTAAAATATAAAGCAACAGTATAGTCAGGCTACAGTTATTTCATTGTTTGCAAAGGAAAACAGAGAATCCATGAAAATTGGTCTAAACCATCTATAACCAGTCAAGACTATCTTTATAACCATATATAACCAGTCAGACTATCCTTATAACCATATATAACCTTTATTTTACCTAAAATATAAAGCAACAGTATAGTCAGGCTACAGTTATTTCATTGTTTGTAAATTAAAATTGGTCTGAAGAATAAGGATAATTCATCTTTTTCTGATGGTCATTATAAATAGTTCCACCCATGCGTTACTGAAATACACTGGCAAAATAAACAGTAAGTAAACAGTACTATACTGCTGTTCTTCATACTAAAGTCAATGTAAGAACTATAACAGTAAGTCAAAGGTCACATCATATTGAACGATAAAAAAGGCTCCATATGCATCATTTTAAGCCTTGATACAATTTACTGCCAACTATTACATAAATGCTCTAAGCTACATGTATTATAAAATAATTCAGACGAGAATTTAACAAAAAGTGGAAAGCATAGACAATGAACAACTACCATCAGACTAGAATTTAATTTTTTCAATATCCTTAATTTTTTTAATTCCAGAGGCTTTGTCTAAAAGTGAAGATTGTCAGAAACAATTTTTAAAAGAAGAAACAGAATCAATATATATATCATATCTTGGAATAATTTTCTGATTCTACAATAGCAATACGTATATATTGATGAAGATGGTGAGTAGTTGAACTTCTATGAAAAATTAAAAAAAGAATGAAAAAAATTTACAATTTTAACTAATTTCAGTGCTTTTCTTCAGACCCTTCAGTATCACAGAAGATAGGATGACAAGAAAACAACAGCGTGCAAACATTATCAACCATGTTGCCCATGATATCACAATGTAATAATGCCTTTTTTACAAGTCACATTAAAAACTGATAAAATAATACAACTAAATAATTTATCAATTTTCTGCCAAGAAAACTGCATACAACATGTATGTTTCAACAATCTACATATACAATTTTGTACATGTATTTATGGACTTCACAATAACATCTGAGTAACATTATGGCAGACGAAAAGACAATAAGAACTGTTTCCAGAACATAATGTTTAAATTTAACCTGCAGTTTCACACTGGATAATATTTCTTTCGTCAAAAAAGTTATTGCAGGTGTAAATGAAATGGAAATTGAATCCTGTACTTGAATTAACAAGTTATTAACAGTATTATCCCTTGGATATAATATTGATTATCTGATTAACATAAAAACTTTTACGACAACATGTCACATGTTTTGGCACATTCAACACATTTTTTACAAAACAAAATGTAAATATTATTTTTATTAGTACGAATTGAACTTTTGTTTAAGATTTAAGTGTGTTTTTCTTTTTTTTCTCTCTTTTTTTTTTATTATTAATGAATGCATCCTGTGGTTGTTAATTTTGTCTTTAATTGTGCTGCATGTGTTTTGAAGTAAAAAATTTACAGCAAATATATTCGCAGGATGACTTCTCAATTTGTATTTTTTTGTATAATTTACTGTTACATTATTGCATTGGGTAAAATAAAGGGCTTCACAAAGTGAAGCATGATACAACAACAACATGCTTTTTTGGCACCTTTAACCCAAGAACTGTAAGTGAAAGAAAAAATGTTGACATACTACCAAAAGTACTCATCAAAATAAATTAAAAGAAAAAATTTCCATTAAAATCAGATGAAAAACAAAAATTCTATTTTTCCTCTAACATTGCTAACTTTGACCCCTTGTATCTCAGAAACAATAAAAGATAGAAAAAAATGTTGACATACTATAGAAAGCATTCACCAAAGTGAAATAAAAGAAAAATTTCCATTAAAATTGGATTATAAAAAAAAATTACATATCAAGACACATATGCATATTTGGCCCTTAGTCAATTAACCCATTATATCTTAAAAAAACATAAAAGATAGAAGAAATATGTGCAATACTACTGGAAAAATTCATCAACATCAAGTAAAAGAAAAACTTCCCATTAAAATTGGATGAAAAAAAATGGGTCAAAGACACAAATGGCCGGGTTGCTGGGTGTTTATTGTAGTGGTGACAAAGGTGATTACAAGATCATATTGCACATTGGCAGTCATGAATATTTATATAGACAAAATCAGACATATTGTATGTTGGTGTACGAGCACAGAGGCAGCCATCAATTTAATTAGAAATAGGTGAAGTAAGCAATATTTGATTTGATTACATGTTGATAAACACTTGTCTGGAAAAATGGGAAATAATTCCTGAAATAATTCCATAAAGTGGGGTGCACATCTTCAATATGTATTAAAAGATTCTGTGAAGTTTCAATGATGTGGGTGAAAAACTGTAGGAGAAGTTGATTTCGCAAAATAGGTACCCTCTATTGAAGATGTCAATAAAAAACGACTAAGTTACCAAAGTTTGGAAAAATGGGAAATAATTCTTGAAATAATTCCATAAAGTGAGGTGCACATCTTAAATATATATAGAAACATTCTATGAAGTTTCAAGCATGTGGGTGAAAAACTGTAGGAGGAGTTGATTTCACAAAATAGGTACCCTCTATTGAAGATGTCAATAAAAAACGACTAAGTTCCAATGTTTGGAAAAATGGGAAATAATTCTTGAAATAATTCCATAAAGTGAGGTGCACATCTTCAATATATATAGAAACATTCTATGAAGTTTCAAGGATGTGGGTGAAAAACTGTAGGAGGAGTTGATTTCACAAAATAGGTACCCTCTATTGAAGATGTCAATAAAAAACGACTAAGTTCCAAAGTTTGGAAAAATGGGAAATAATTCCTGAAATAATTCCATAAAGTGAGGTGCACATCTTCAATATATATAGAAACATTCTATGAAGTTTCAAGGATGTGGGTGAAAAACTGTAGGAGGAGTTGATTTCACCAAATAGGTATTCATTTTCCCCACCCGCCCGCCGCCGCCCGTCGCCCGCCGCCGCCGCCCGCCGCCGCCCGCCACCCGCCCGACATTCACCATACTATAACCCGGATTTGCACTCTGTGCAACCCGGCCAATAAAAATTTTAGGCATCCTGCAAAATGGCCAATCCTGGTCCCTTTAATCCCTTTTGTCACTAACAATGACAAAAGTAACACAAAAATGCCTTAAGTACATTTCCAATATGAAGAACCATTTAAAAAAAAATATCTCTCAAAATCAGACAAGAAACAAAACAAAAAATGGACTATAACAAGATTTTACATTTTTATCAAGGAACACTATAAACCAAAAATCATAAAAGTCGAACAAATATTAAAGGAAAAATCATCAAAACCTTAATTACTCCCTCTTCCTCCTCCCAAACCCAAAAAAATTTTTAAAAAATGAAGGGGCAAGAAATCCGAAATCCATCGAAACCTGTATTTATTATGGGGGAACATTCTGCTAAAATATCACAAGAATGTGTTCAATAGAACAAAAGTAAATAGTACGATGTCAACAACGACAGGCTCAAATATTTAAAGTCATATCAAAATAGGAAGGCATGTGTAGTAAAAAGTATTACTAATTTGCTGACACTACTTCATTAGGGACTGTGCTGTTAAATTGTGGTTATCTATAATGCCAAGAAGTATTACTTCTATTGACACTATGGACTGTGATGTAGGGTGTGGTCATCTGTAATGCCAAGTAGTATTACTTCTGTTCAAACTAGGGACTGTGCTGTAAGGTGTAGTAATCTATAATGCCAAGTAGTATGACTTCTGTTTATACTAGGTACTGTTGTGTAGGGTGTGGTCATCTATAATACCAAGTAGTATTACTTCTGTTGACACTAAGGACTGTACTGTAAGGTGTGGTAATCTATAATGCCATGTAGTATTACTTCTGTTGACACTAAGGACTGTACTGTAAGGTGTGGTAATCTATAATGCCATGTAGTATTACTTCTGTTGACACTAAGGACTGTACTGTAAGGTGTGGTAATCTATAATGCCATGTAGTATTACTTCTGTTGACACTAGGGACTGTGCTGTAAGGTGTGGTAATCTATAATGCCAAGTAGTATTACTTCTGTTGACACTAGGGACTGTGCTGTAAGGTGTGGTAATCTATAATGCCAAGTAGTATTACTTCTGTTGACACTAAGGACTGTGCTGTAAGGTGTGGTAATCTATAATGCCAAGTAGTATTACTTCTGTTGACACTAGGGACTGCGCTGTAGGGTGTTGTAATCTATAATGCCAAGTAGTATTACTTCTGTTGACACTAGGGACTGTACTGTAAGGTGTGGTAATCTATAATGCCAAGTAGTATTACTTCTGTTGACACTAAGGACTGTGCTGTAAGGTGTGGTAATCTATAATGCCAAGTAGTATTACTTCTGTTGATACTAAGGACTGTGCTGTAAGGTGCGGTAATCTATAAGGCCAAGTAGTATTACTTCTGTTGACACTAGGGACTGTACTGTAAGGTGTGGTAATCTATAATGCCAAGTAGTATTACTTATGTTGATACTAGGGACTGTGCTGTAAGGTGTGGTAATCTATAATGCCAAGAAGCATTACTTCTGCTGACATTAAGAACTGTACTGTAAGGTGTGGTAATCTATAATGACAAGTAGTATTACTTCTGTTGACACTAAGGACTGTGCTGTAAGGTGTGGTAATCTATAAGGCCAAGTAGTATTACTTCTGTTGACACTAAGGACTGTACTATAAGGTGTGGTCATCTATAATGCCAAGAAGTATTACTTCTGTTGACACTAGGGACTGTACTGTAGGGTGTGGTAATCTATAATGCCAAGTAGTATTACTTCTGTTGACACTAAAGACTGTGCTGTAAGGTGTGGTCATCTATAATGCCAAGTAGTATTACTTCTGTTGACACTAGGGACTGTGCTGTAAGGTGTGGTAATCTATAAGGCCAAGTAGTATTACTTCTGTTGACACTAAGGACTGTACTGTAAGGTGTGGTAATCTATAATGCCATGTAGTATTACTTCTGTTGACACTAGGGACTGTGCTGTAAGGTGTGGTAATCTATAATGCCAAGTAGTATTACTTCTGTTGACACTAGGGACTGTGCTGTAAGGTGTGGTAATCTATAATGCCAAGTAGTATTACTTCTGTTGACACTAAGGACTGTGCTGTAAGGTGTGGTAATCTATAATGCCAAGTAGTATTACTTCTGTTGACACTAGGGACTGCGCTGTAGGGTGTTGTAATCTATAATGCCAAGTAGTATTACTTCTGTTGACACTAGGGACTGTACTGTAAGGTGTGGTAATCTATAATGCCAAGTAGTATTACTTCTGTTGACACTAAGGACTGTGCTGTAAGGTGTGGTAATCTATAATGCCAAGTAGTATTACTTCTGTTGATACTAAGGACTGTGCTGTAAGGTGCGGTAATCTATAAGGCCATGTAGTATTACTTCTGTTGACACTAGGGACTGTACTGTAAGGTGTGGTAATCTATAATGCCAAGTAGTATTACTTATGTTGATACTAGGGACTGTGCTGTAAGGTGTGGTAATCTATAATGCCAAGAAGCATTACTTCTGCTGACATTAAGAACTGTACTGTAAGGTGTGGTAATCTATAATGACAAGTAGTATTACTTCTGTTGACACTAAGGACTGTGCTGTAAGGTGTGGTAATCTATAAGGCCAAGTAGTATTACTTCTGTTGACACTAAGGACTGTACTATAAGGTGTGGTCATCTATAATGCCAAGAAGTATTACTTCTGTTGACACTAGGGACTGTACTGTAGGGTGTGGTAATCTATAATGCCAAGTAGTATTACTTCTGTTGACACTAAAGACTGTGCTGTAAGGTGTGGTCATCTATAATGCCAAGTAGTATTACTTCTGTTCACACTAGGGACTGCGCTGTAGGGTGTGGTCATCTATCTTGCCAAGAGTTACTACTTCAGTTGACAATAGGGGCTGTGCTGTAAGGAGTGGTAATCTATAATGCCAAGTAGTATTGCTTCTGTTGACACTAGGGACTGTGCTGTGAGGTGTGGTCATTTATAATGCCATATAGTATTAGTTCTGTTGACACTAGGAACTGTACTGTAAGGTGTGGTCATCCATAATGCCAAGTAGTATTACTTCTGTTGACACTAAGGACTGTACTATAAGGTGTGGTCATCTATAATGCCAAGTAGTATTACTTCTGTTGACACTAAGGACTGTGCTGTAAGGTGTGGTAATCTATAATGCCAAGTAGTATTACTTCTGTTGACACTAAGGACTGTACTATAAGGTGTGGTCATCTATAATGCCAAGTAGTATTACTTCTGTTCACACTAGGGACTGCGCTGTAGGGTGTGGTCATCTATCTTGCCAAGAGTTACTACTTCAGTTGACAATAGGGGCTGTGCTGTAAGGAGTGGTAATCTATAATGCAAGAAGTATTACTTCTGTTGATACTAGGGACTGTACTGTAGGGTGTGGTCATCTATAATGCCAAGTAGTATTACTTCTGTTGACACTAGGGACTGTACTGTAAGGTGTGGTAATCTATAATGCCAAGTAGTATTACTTCTGTTGACACTAGGGACTGTGCTGTAGGGTGTGGTCATCTATAATGCCAAGTAGTATTACTTCTGTTGACACTAAGGACTGTGCTGTAAGGTGTGGTAATCTATAATGCCAAGTAGTATTACTTCTGTTGACACTAGGGACTGTGCTGTAAGGTGTGGTCATCCATAATGCCATGTAGTATTACTTCTGTTGACACTAAGGACTGTACTGTAAGGTGTGGTAATCTATAATGCCAAGTAGTATTACTTCTGTTGATACTAAGGACTGTGCTGTAAGGTGCGGTAATCTATAAGGCCAAGTAGTATTACTTCTGTTGACACTAGGGACTGTACTGTAAGGTGTGGTAATCTATAATGCCAAGTAGTATTACTTATGTTGATACTAGGGACTGTGCTGTAAGGTGTGGTAATCTATAATGCCAAGAAGCATTACTTCTGCTGACATTAAGAACTGTACTGTAAGGTGTGGTAATCTATAATGACAAGTAGTATTACTTCTGTTGACACTAAGGACTGTGCTGTAAGGTGTGGTAATCTATAAGGCCAAGTAGTATTACTTCTGTTGACACTAGGGACTGTACTGTAAGGTGTGGTAATCTATAATGCCAAGAAGTATTACTTCTGCTGATACTAGGGACTGTGCTGTAAGGTGTAATCTATAATGCCAAGAAGTATTACTTCTGTTGACACTAGGGACTGTACTGTAAGGTGTGGTAATCTATAATGCCAAGAAGTATTACTTCTGTTGACACTAGGGACTGTACTGTAAGGTGTGGTAATCTATAATGCCAAGAAGTATTACTTCTGTTGATACTAGGGACTGTGCTGTAAGGTGTAATCTATAATGCCAAGAAGTATTACTTCTGTTGACACTAGGGACTGTACTGTAAGGTGTGGTAATCTATAATGCCATGTAGTATTACTCCTGTTGACACTAAGGACTGTGCTGTAAGGTGTGGTAATCTATAATGCCAAGTAGTATTACTTCTGTTGACACTAGGGACTGTACTGTAAGGTGTGGTAATCTATAATGCCAAGAAGTATTACTTCTGCTGATACTAGGGACTGTGCTGTAAGGTGTAATCTATAATGCCAAGAAGTATTACTTCTGTTGACACTAGGGACTGTACTGTAAGGTGTGGTAATCTATAATGCCAAGTAGTATTGCTTCTGTTGACACTAGGGATTGTGCTGTAAGGTGTGGTAATCTATAATGCCAAGTAGTATTACTTCTGTTTATACTAGGTACTGTTGTGTAGGGTGTGGTCATCTATAAGGCCAAGTAGTATTACTTCTGTTGATACTAGGGACTGTACTGTAAGGTGTGGTTGGTAATCTATAATGCCAAGAAGTATTACTTCTGTTGACACTAAGGACTGTGATGTAGGGTGTGGTAATCCATAATGCCAAGTAGTATTACTTCTGTCGACACTAGGGACTGTGCTGTAAGGTGTGGTAATCTATAATGCCAAGTAGTATTACTTCTGTTGACACTAGGGAATGTGCTGTCAGGTGTGGTAATCTATAATGCCTAGTAGTATTACTTCTGTTGATACTAGGGACTGTGCTGTAAGGTGTGGTCATCTATAATGCCAAGTAGTATTACTTCTGTTGACACTAGGGACTGTACTGTAGGGTGTGGTCATCTATAATGCCAAGTAGTATTACTTCTGTTGATACTAGGGACTGTACTGTAGGGTGTGGTCATCTATAATGCCAAGTAGTATTACTTCTGTTGACACTAGGGACTGTGCTGTAAGGTGTGGTAATCTATAATGTCAAGTAGTATTACTTCTGTTGACACTAGAGACTGTGCTGTAAGGTATGGTAAACTATAATGCCAAGTTGTACTACTTATATGAACTGTTGACACTTGGAACTGTACTGTAAGATGTGGTCATCTGTAATGCCAAGTAGTATTACTTCTGTTGACACTAGGGATTGTGCTGTAAGGTATGGTAAACTATAATGCCAAGTTGTACTACTTATATGAACTGTTGACACTTGGAACTGTACTGTAAGATGTGGTCATCTGTAATGCCAAGTAGTATTACTTCTGTTGACACTAGGGACTGTGCTGTAAGGTGTGGCCATCTATAATGCCAAGTAGAACTACTTCTGTTGACACTAGGGATTGTGCTTTAATGTGTGACCTTTTGGCTCCTTACTGAAGACCTTTCACATACTTTCATTAATAATGTTCACCTGATTATCTGCATGTGTTAGTTTCTGGTATAAATTAACTTCATATGCATCTTTTAGCTTAGAAGTTAAAAGAAATACTTTGAAAATCCATAAGTAATTCAGAAAAATATTCTAATATTTCAATTTTCAAGAAACTATAGATTGTGTATAAGACAAGGATGCCCCATCCTCCTGAAAATAGAATTCCCATCTATTATTTATGATGGGAAATCATTGTGAGAAATATTTTAGATATATGAAAATGTCCCATAATATTTTGCTTATATTACTTGGTATCTCATGAAAATTTATGAATGCACAGTTACTAATGCTAAAATTCATTGGAGAATGAAATATAGGTCATGTTGGCTCATATGTTGTTTATCTGACTGTGTTGAAAGAAATAAGGCCACTGTAACTGTAAGATATCATTGACACATATCATCATAGGTTTTTTCCAAGGTCACTCAAGCATAAAATTTAGGTTATGGTGACTCAAATATTGCTAGGTTGTATTGTGCTTTATAAGATAACTGTAATTGTGAAATATCATATAATTATTGCAGATATTATCATGCATGCATTAATATTGTAGCTTACATTAAGATAAAACTGAAGAAACTACTTACTGAAAGACACATCATCATCACATTTTGGACCTTCTGTAACTATGTGTGTCATGTTTGACCTCTGGTGGGGAAAATGACTGACATTTCCATGTTGAGCAATTTCTAAATTAGTATATTTTTTCTTTTCAGACTGAAAACCATCACTGACATCCAGTGAACAAGTATCTACATCAATATAGTCTGACACCTTGATAGGTTTATTGCCAAATAGTGAAGGATCATAAGGAAAACAGTCAAAGCTGTCCACTGTACTGGAACTAGACACAGGGTAACAATCCTTATCTGATATGTTTTCTCTGCAATATGGAGTATAACTTGTCATTGTATCTAATCCTTGTTCTGACTCAGATTGGTAATTAGGAAAGGTAAAGTTCTTGTGTGCTGGCACATTGTTCTCAATATATATAGACTTTGCACCATCTTGTACAAGATGGCTAGGTCTACTAAAGCTTGGACACATCTCGTAAGGGTAATTCTGAGAACTTGGACTTCCTAAAAAATGTGTAAATGGGTGAAAATTTGAGGAATATACTGAATTCAATGAGTCTGATACTGCTAAATCTGATGCTGGAATTGCATTTCTTTGAAAGAAATTAGGTATTGATAAAGTGGGACTTCTTTCCATCACCATGGAATGTAATTCCGAAGAACTTCCTGTTGACACACTTTTTTTTGTTGTTCCTGATTGTTGTGTCCTTGTTATTACTCCATTTCTGTGATATGGGTGAAAAGAGTTATGCCCTAAAGAGGGATGTAAAAACATACCACCAGAACTATGATCAGCATTCAACTGAGGAGATTTGTGTGACAGTCTTGTAAAAGGTGATGGGTTAGTTTCATATTTTTCACTCGAAATTAGTCTACTGTCACAATTTTGGTAACTTTGTCCAATGAAACGAGATGGTATATCCATTTTGTTCAGAACTGATGAAAGTTCATCTTGATAACTACTCTCATCACGACTTTGCAACAAGCTTTTCAGAACGGAGTTTGTACTTTTAGATGAATCGGCACTACATATAGAAACACTGGAGTCTGAAAAAATACTATTCTCCTCATAATTTTCATTTGAAAGTGTTCTTTTATGAGACCTTATTTGATCTTTTGTACAACGTTTTCTGGAATCATAAATTTTTTCATCTCTTGATGAACAGATACTATTACTGGTGTCTAAAGATGGGAAACTGTCCACTGATGTCCCAAAACTGTCAACTAAAACACTCCTGTTCTCACACGATGATTTACTTTCACTATTGTCCTGTGTTAATTGATCATTGACACTGACCTCTTGGTTGTTTTCATTTTCTGTTGATAAAAACTTTTCTAAGGCAATTTTCTGTTCTTCTAACTGTTTTTTTCCTTCTTCCTCACTGTAATAATACAAAGAAAGAATTACTTCAATATACACATTATGATGCTAAAGTTGTCTACTTCACTGTACCAATCCTCTTAAGGTAATGTCTTTTTTAACTTTAATTAATAAACATCATGCAGATAGCACTTAATCACCATGATCACTTTCTCAAATGGCAATAACTATAACCTGACAGACTGATTGACAATATTATCATGAAAAAAAAATCCTATATTGATCCAGTCTATAAATAGTAAATACAAGCATCTTTAGTTCAATGCGACTTGTCATTAAGACATCATTTGAATCCTTAAGACTGTTTTACATGAAGTTATATATTGATTTTCAAAGACAATACAGGCTAGTGTCAGGACAGGTACCCCGCATTAACACATTCAGATAATACATATTAGAAGTTCTACATGAAATGATTGATTCTCTTCAGCTATAACATATTCATAATATATGCATAATTGACATTCATTATAAAAACCAGTGAATAATTAACACATTCGCCAAAAATATTTAAATATTTTGATAACAGTATATAAGTGTGAGAAGGTTAAACTGGCAACAACAACAAAAAAAATCAATATCTTTAGCATAATTGCAGTAGTAATCAATATTTGAACAAAATTAAACACTGAAAATAAGGTGAAAGTGGACCAAATAATGCACAGATTATTCACTGATCAGAAAAAAACTCAATAATTTCTAAACTTTGAGAATCTAAAATAAATATATGGTAAAAAATATGGCACTATAAAATCACAGAAATAACAGCTCAAATTTTTTAATATAAACGTGATCTTTATTTTGAATAAATTCTTATTCATATTAACTCTATTCAATTACCTCAAAAGGACATATACCATATCTCTTCTAATAAAGGCACCACATGCTTAGACAATTTCCAAAAGGGGTGCATGGGGATATTCGGTAATAGAGAAACAAATTTACTTTACTGAATAATATACCTATTTTGAAAAAATAATGATACATATATATGTTTGAAATGTGTCGCCTTATCAAATTACACGTGGACATTATTGGTTTTCATCAGATTTTCCTGCGTGACTGGATTGATTTCTTTCATGATTCTTAAATGTGGGTGTAAATCTTTTTACACAAAACATGTTGGGCATTAAGGTACTAAGGTCGAGAATTTAGGTATGGGGCTTCAATTAGAAGAAATACTATATTACAGTTTTATCAAACTCTGTGTAATATTTTACTGAATATACACATGCAATAAAAGCTATCTATGTGACCCATCACTACTACTTGTTGAGAATGCTTTAAAAAAAAATTCAGAATCGACAAGATGGAAATGTGTTGAATTCGAATTGATCTGTGTTCAGTTGTCCCTAAAAATATTTATAAATTTCAAATTATTTGGTGAAATAACTCAAATATTCTGACATTCATATCTCATCTGTGGATATCTCTTATCTACCGGTACTTTATAAAGACTGTAATTTAGAATCTTTTGGTCATTTATTATCTTTTTTGGTGAGTTTTTACAACATCACAATATTTCCGCCCATTCAAAGCATTATAACTTATTCGAGTAAGGTCATTCAACATGTGTAAAATTTCTGGGTTAATTAATCAAACTAATTAACATATTTGATTGTACATTGTCCTCTTTCAGATTTAGTCCACAACCTTGATTTATATAAAAATTTCAGAGAAATGGTCTATTTATCATATACCTGTCTAGATTCAGGATACTATTTAGTAACTATGTCATGTAGATGTTCTATATCAACAGCTGAATAATTGCCACTTCAATGTTAAGGTAAAGTTTACTGACCTATATCTTTCTCATTCATTAAGAATTGGCGCCACCATAAGCTGTGATCATTCCAAGAAATTTCTTTATAGATACTGGGTACTTACCAGTAATATTTTCACTTATGTCATGTTGCCATAATATGCAACAGGATATCCTCAATTTATCATAATTCATCAATGAATAAAATCAAAACCTTAAAAAAAATCCTATTTTTCATAGCTTATGATAAGTACATCTGCACCAACATATAGTACAAATGTATAATGGTATAAATCAGATATAACTCTGTCAGACTATAATTGTACCTTGTTCCTATATCCTGTACTTAATGACAGAAACTGTATACATTTGTTGTAGCACAAGAATTTAACCATAAAGTTTAGATATGTCCTTTTTTGAATGATCCTGGTTTTAATACATGTATCACAGAAATTCCTGACTTGTTTTGAAAAATAAGGCAGAAATGACAATATCTGAAATTCAAGCTCAACTTATATTCAATAATTTATAAAAAAAAAAAAAAAGAATTTCTAATTATATGCTAACAGCACAATTACTAAATAGAAAACATTAATTTTCATATTTTCTACATTATTGTGTGGAATAAATCCATAACAAGAATTATCAAATTATCAAGAAGTCCATTCCTAATTTCAAACAACCTAGGCATACTCACATTGTTGAATGACAACAAATTATCCCTTCCCCTATTACCAAGATAAATAACATGAAAAAGATAAATATGATTTAAGAATAATTCATTGAAGTCATACATTTGTTGGAGATTTTAATATTGTAACATTATTTGACAAAAATTTTATCCAGAGAGTTCAAAACATTTGGCTCTCAAACAGAATAAAAGGCTTCGCTAAGAGCAGCATCATACAACTGCAACATGTTGACCTTCCACAAAACCAGATGAAAAACCAAAAAAATTTAGAGTTCCAGCCACCTTGCTTTTAGGGTCCCTTATAACCACCTATCTCAAAAACTGTAAAAAATAGGAAAAATCTGTTGATATACAACTGAAATCACTCATCAAGATGAATTAAAAGAAAAAAATTGCCACTGAAAATGAGGGAGAAAAATAAAATTTTTATGTTTCCTTCAATATTGCTAACTAACTGATGCCTTATATCTCAGAAACAATAAAAAATAGAAAAAATCTATTGACATACTAATGAAAGCACTCCTCAAGGTGGATTAAAAGAATAAATCCTCAATTAAATGAAAAATTTTAAAAAAAAATTACATATCAAGCCACATTGCTTTTTTGGCCTTTTCAACCCCTTATATCTCAAAAACCATAAATTATAGAAGAAATTTGTTGTTGTTACTACTGAAAACATTCATTAAGATGAACGAAAAAATTTCCATTAAAATAGGAGGAAAAATTTTATTTTAGGTGTCCTGCAAAATGGCTAATTTTGGCTCCTTTAATCCCCTTTATCTCTGAAATGGCAAAAAAAAAACACAAAAAGGCCTTGAGTAACTTTTGTTGTATTTCTTATGACGGAACTATTTAAAAAAAATCATTAAAATCGGATAAGAAATCAAAAAAAGTTTCAAAAATTGATGCATGTCCTTACATCTCAAAAACATTTAGAGAAAGTAACAAGAGGCTCACCAGAGCCTGTATCGCTCACCTGGAGTCTGGTTTTCATTAGACAATTAATCAACTATTTGACCAAGTTTGTTGCAATTGGTTCAATTGTTCAGGGAAAATTTATTTGACAAAAAAAGGGCAATAACTCCTAAATGGGTTTTGGGATTTCCTTTAAAATTTCTGGGTATGTAGATCTTTGAATGAAAAAATTTTGAAAATTTGACAAAAAAAGGTCAACAACTCCTAAATGGGTTCTGGGATTTCCTTAAAAATTTCTGGGTAGGTAAATCTCAACATGGCAAACATTTTTCAAATTTACATTTCACTTCTATCTCAAAAAGTTTTGGAGATAAATGACGAAAAATGTTAAAATTTTGAAAATTTGACGAAAAAAGGGCAATAACTCCTAAATGGGTTTTGGAATTTCCTTCAAAATTTCAGGGTAGGTAGATCTTGTCATGCTGATCAATTTTACTCCTGTCAGATTTTTGATATCTGTAACGGTTTTTGAGTTATTAGCAAAAAAACAGCAATTTACCCCTATGTTCTATTTTTAGCAACAGTGGCCATGTTTTTCATCACATCAATATAAAATGAAGATCGTTTGTGGAGGACATGTCATATATTATTCCTATGAAGCCTCGATCCAATCTACCCAGCCGTTTCAGAGGAGAAGATTTTTGAAAAAGTTAACAACGGACGACGGACGCCAAGTGATGGCAAAAGCTCACATGGCCTTTTAGGCCAGGTGAGCTAAAATTCAAATGTTTCATAAGTTTTTTTATTTTCATCAAGGAACAATGGAAACCAAAAGACATAAAAAATCTGACAAATATTTAAAAAGTTACACCAAAATTATCAAAAGACCCTTTATCACCATTATAAACAAGAGGCTCAAGAGAATTGAGCCTGTATAGCTCACCTGACAGTTCCACAATCAATCCATTTTATTTCAAGTGAAAATCATAATTTACCTTCAATAGACGCTTCATACTAAGTATCAGTTAATTTGGCTATATGGTTTATGAGAAGATTTTTGAATTTGGACCAATCAAAAACTAGAACTGTCTTGAAAGGGACTCATACCCCCTGCTGCATGTCTGTTTTGAAGCCTACACAAAGTTCAAATCATCATATTTTTCAAAGTACTTGCCCAAACAGAAAATACTGACAATATCCACATCTTCATAGAGGGATCTAACACTCCATAACGTTTCATGTGAATCATGCAAGTAATGTAGGAGGAGTTGGAGACAAAGCTATTTTGGACAGACAGATAGACAGACGGAAAGACAGATCGACAGACAGTTTCAGAAAAGAAAATTTTTTATAGTTTGAACAATCAGAAATAAGAATTCATCATAGCAGCCATATTAGTTCTCCGACTGGAACAAAATATGCAAAATCATTCCCAACCTGTATTTCTTATGGGGGACCATTGTGGTAAAATATTATAAGGATATGTTAAATAGAACAAAAGTAAATGAGCGGAAACCTAACTTTCTACTGACATACGATGACACCGACATCGACACCGACGACGACAGGCTCAAATATTTGCAGTCGTATAAAAAACATATGATGTAAATATCATCCTTTGTATCAGCCCCATCAGTCCATTTATGTCATATGAGCAAGGCAAAAACATAATAATTTGGTAATTTACTTGTGTTATCCATGCACTTTTATCTCAAAGTAGTTTGTTGGTCACAATACAGTCAATTCAGTGATGTGACAAAGTGAAGATCGTAACAATTGTAGCCTTGCATTTCATTTTTAAGCATATAATATAAATTATATGGCAACATGACCAGGAATTCATACAGATCAGAAGTGTATATGTATTAGTATATGTATTAGCTGATTGTTGAAGATTTCCAATGATGGCAGTGGATGCAATAATTTCCAAATTTACAGTATTTACTCAAACTATTTGTGATGTGTAAATAACTCTGATATAATCAAGGAAAAAAGACCTCTCCTCTCCTTGATAAAATTGTACATCTGCTATGGTATTCTGGCCTCCATGTCATGGAAAAATAACCTCCCCTCCTATTGATAAAGTTTTAGATCTGCTATGGTATTCTGACCCCCTGTCATGGAAAAAAGAACTCCCTTCCCTTTGGTAATGTCTTAAATCAGCTATGGTATTCTAACCCCCTGCCGTGGAAAAAAGAACTCCCCTCCCTTTGGTAATGTTTTAAATCAGCTATGGTATTCTGACCGCCTGTCATGGAAAAAAGACCCTTCCTCCCTTTGGTAATGTTTATAAAAAAATCTTTATATTATTCAATAATAATTATTGTACAAGTAGTTGTTCCATTTTTATCTATGTAAATCATCCCAATTTTTTATGTTTGAAACAGCAAATAACGAATCGAAGAAAGCTACTGTTTTTCTAATCTTCTTCTATTACAGTAAAACATGTGACTTGACAAGTAATTAAAAGTGACAGCAGGAGGTTTTGGCACACTACCTATTTGACTTATTCAGTATAGTGTATGAGTTCCTTAGGTCTGGAATCGACTTCAACCAGGATGGACAAAAGATCCAATGAATGAATATAAACAAAATAATACTGAAACAAGATAAAACTTTAAAGTCCAAAAGACCACATCAAAATGATAGTAAATCTGTGTTAACTACAATACATACAGTACATGTAATTATTACAAAGACTTAACCCGAAAAATCAAACAAGAACACAAGCAAACCAAGGAAAATATATTTGAAAAAGATAACACATAAAACTACTATGTATACTATTTGCAATGTTAACTTGCACAAAAAACTGGGATTTCTTGCAAATTATAGCCATTCACATCGTCGGAAACCCATGGCAGGTCGTGCTTACGTTAAGTGTAGCAAAGCGTAAGCGGGACTGCCTGTGGTTTCCGACAATGAGCCATTCATGGCTAGATAGATATAAGGATTTAGATACTGACTCATCCTATATTACATCAAATATTCCATGACAGAATATCTAACATCTGGCTACATTCAACACAGAATTACTAATTGTTCAAAAGTTACTAATTTATATCTTGAAAATAACAAATATAGCACCAAATGCTAATATGTCCAGCACTGATGCTAACATCCTACAGGTAACAGGCAATCTTTATCTTCTTAAAAGGAGAAATTGACTTTTCTTTACTGATTGATTTTTACTTATTACATACCCCGGTAAAGATGTATAATTGTTTACTTGGTATATTTGGACTTCAGAAATAAACTTTTTCTACCACTTTGCATAATGTCAGAAGATAACAAAGGTATATATGTATCATTTGCAAGAATTTTTGTCGTTCTGTCCTCATTTTTGACCCCACAAGATTGACCTGGTCAATGAATGTTAAGAATAGGAAAACAAAATAATATGTCATACTTGCAGTATTTTTAATATTTCATTTTTCATAAATTTATCTTTTGTATTCCTTAAAATAGTTGTTTTAATGTTGAAGACAATAGCATTAGCAAACTTCAAATGACCTGCCATGTTGTTGACAAATATGCAACACATGATCTGGATCTTGCTCATGTTTGGAGCATCTCACAAATCATCTTTACAACACATGTTCAAACTGTTATCATTTCAATAATTTTTAATAAAGTAGATGGTTAAAATAGTTTAGAAAGATGAAATAAACACTTGATAAGGACTGAAAGTAATTATCTTACTGACTGTCACCTGCTGGTAACAATGATCATAAATTTGACGATTTAAGGGTTATCGAATAAAAAGTAGATTCAATACAATACCTGATTAAGAGTACTCTTGTCTGTAAATTAAATTCAATTCCCAAAGTGTTCGCTCTTTTTTAACTTTTCATATTCATAAGCTTAAATTTCCCCCGACTCAATATTCAGCTTTAACATCCTGTTATTCAAAATAATTTTCTTTTTATAAATGAAATCCTTCAATTACTACACATAATTGTAAGTGCTGCCTTGTTTCAAATTTAGTTCTTTGAACTATTTTCAAATCGGATTTACTTTTCCCTTGTCCTTGAAACCATCTTGATGCCAATTATTCCAAAACTGCTAGTTGATAAGCTTCAATTATCAAAACTTCCATTACTGCACTAAAAATCACTAGAATTAAGACAAATCACTATGACAATGGTGTAATCTGTGAAACATACGACATTTATATTTTTTGTAAACTTAAGCATCATAACATGACACTCAATAGACCATCCATACTAATGCAGACAATATCAATCCATCTTATTGTATCATGAAAGATAAGAGGAAATACTGTAAATGCATGAAAATTAGATTCTTAAATTGTAGAGGGACACTCTATAAATTACATTTTAATATTTGCCAGTTTCAACTGGTTTAGCACTATTTTCCAGTTTCAACTGATTTAGTACTAACAACAGTGAACTAATATTTGCAAAAATCAAATAATATAAACTGATACCAGCATATATTGAAATACAAGACTGTTATTTCCATTCTATTGCAAGTTTAAAAGTTTTGAACAAAAATAAGAAATTTTAATTTCAGAAGTGATGTTCTGTGTATATACTTAACTAAAATTGGGTTCAGCTAGTGATTTCAATGCCAAACAATAACTAGAGGCTCCCAGGAGCCTGTATCACTCACCTGGACTATGTCCATCTTGACTGGCAGCCTGGAACATTGCTGTCATTTTCCAATTGGCTCACTGGTTTCAAACAAGATCTTTCAGTGAACTTTCCCATAAAGTCCTATGTTAAACCAAGTTCCGCTCTGGCAGCCATCTTGGATGGTAGACAGGGTCATCGGATATAATTCTGAAAGAGATCCAACTAAGGACCATAGCTGGCAAGTTTTGCTCCAATTAGCCAAGTGGTTTCAGACAAGAAGATCTTCAAGTAAATTTCCCATACGGTCCTATTTTTAACTATGTTTGGCTCTGGCTGCTATCACGGATGACGATTTGAGTCATCGGATATAATTCAGAAAGAAAACCACCTAAGGAATATTGCTGCCAAGTTTTGCTCCAATTAGCCAAGTGATTTCAGACAGGAAGATCTTTAAGTAAATTTCCCATAGGGTCCTATGTTTAACTATGTTTGGCTCTGGCTGCTATCATGGATGACGGTTCGAGTCATCGAATATAATTCAGAAAGAAAACCACCTAAGGAATATTGCTGCCAAGTTTTGCTCAAATTAGCCAAGTTGTTTCAGACAAGAAGATCTTTAAGTAAATTTCCCATAGGATCCAATGTTAAACTAAGTTTGGCTCTGGTGGCCATCTTGGATGACGGGCAGGATCATCAGATATATTTCTGAAGAGTACCACCATTGCTGTCAACGTTTGTTCCAAACGTTGTTTAATGTATACTTATCAGACAGTATCCAACCAGCAGCTATGAGAGCCTTAAATAGTTTTACAGTTAAAACGAGCACATTCTAGATCTGACTCTTCTTTTTAAATTATGTACCATCAATCAAATTTTGCAGATCTAGCAAGCAGTCACTTTGTTGGTAATCATACTTTATTGGCTTTTATAGTACTTATGTTTTATACACCTGAGTGTCAAGATAGATAAGGAGAGAGGTTTTGGTACTCGTAAAACTGGTTTAATCCCACCACTGTTCAGTGTCTATACCAAGTCAGACTATCCTGACTCTCTGTTGTGTTTATGATTGTGTTTTGTGCTCTTTTACGTTATTTTTGGGGTTTTGTCTGTTGGGTGGCACTGATTAATTGGTATGTCATTGTTGGTGTTTCCTGTTATCCCATAAATGCATAGTACTTGATATTTGTTTGAAATTCTTATTTTTTTTAACTACCAAAATAAAATTTCTTTCAATTTATTATCAGCCAAGAACTTAATTTTTTAGAAAGAATATGGTGGATAAATTCTTGACACCAAATCCACACGTGCAGCAATAGTGCTTTAGAAAAACCAAGCTCATCAGTTTCCAATCATATATATAGCTTTTGGCTCATCATAAAGAATATGCTGTTCAATACGAGAAGCAGTTATAATAGAACAGTTCACATCATACGTCCTCATGCACATTTTTCCTCTTTTTTTCAACAAGATAATAACTTGTTTAACTTTCTATCTGTTGTTACAGCCTCACATGAATATTGAATGGTGAAATAGATTTTCTATTAGTTCAGAGACAGAAAATAATGTGACCAGATTAATTAAATGAGACTTTGTAAGAAGAAAGGAATATCTTACCATACTCAATAATTCAGATTAAAGATACATGTAATTTTTACTAAGTCCAAGCAAATTTAATTTGACTTGGGCTTCTGGCTATTTGCTAAAGGTACAAATTGAAGTTCCAAAAAACTGTCTTTTGAATTTGTATACAATTATATCTTGCTGGATGCCAGAATTCTACAGAATTACATTTTCTTACAGAATAAAAACAAAACAAATTATCCTGTAGTTAATTTGTCATATGTAGGAACTTTTTTTGACTTGGTTAATTTGTCACATGTAGGAACTTTTTTTTAACTTATCAATCATATTCCTTCTTAACTATTAGTATCTCTGGAATGTATCCTGTGTTGTAGGTGTATGCACTTATTTTAATTTTTTTTTTTTTAATTTATGACATTTATTTCAGAAATTTCTTTAATTGTGTACATCCATATAATTTTTAACCCTTTAACCTAAATTTACAAAATGTATACATGTCTCTAGAAGGTTGTACAACATGTAACTCTCCATGTTGAGGACCACACATGCAATAAGACCCAGATGTAATCAATCAATCTTATGTGATGTGGTTTCATTAACACTTATCCCATATCTTTACATTTTCACATTATCATAAGTTCATTGAAACAGAGGATGTTTAAATATAAAAGATATTTGGTATATAGATTAGGTGGAACCGAGACCACCATAAACATTAAACTGAAAGATGAACATGCTTTGTTCAGAAAAGACAGTGCATAGACCAAATTTTTATGCTCAGAAACATTATAGAACAATGTATTGAATGGAACATGCCTCTATTTATTAACTTCTTATGAAACACCTTAAGGAAAATCCTAACAGCATTAGGATAAAAAGCTCCCATATAAAACAAGAATTGTGAACACACTCACTAAGTTATACCCCCCGCCCAACAATTGAGCAGTTGTGATAACAAAATGCATGGTCCATGTTGAATTGTCTCAAAATCTCTGAAGTTTAAATGGGTATAACTCTAGGAAAAATAAACTAAAGTCTCTCAAGAGCCTGTATCGCTCACCTGGATTTAACTTTTCACCTTGAGCAGACCTAAAAATTTAAGTGTTGCAGTCAATTTTGCTGATTTTTCTATAGGATTCTATGTTCAACTAATTTCAGCTGTGGCAGTCATCTTGGTTTAGTCCAGGTCAACAGATACATTTCTAAAAGAGAACCATCTAAGGACCATTTCTGCTAAGTCTTGTTCCAACTGGCTAAGTGGTTTCAGACTAGAAGATTTTTAAATGAATTTTCCTATAGGGTCCAATATTTAACAAAGGTCGGTGTGGCAGCAATCTTGGTTGACAATCCGGGTGATCGGACAAATTTCTGAAAGAGGACCTCCTAAGGACCAATACTGCCAAGTCCGGCTCCAATATGTCAAGTGGTTTCAGACAAGAAGATTTTTGAATGAATTTTTCCATAGGGCCCTATGTTAAACTAAGTGGCGACCATCTTGGTTGACAGTCTAGGTCATCGCACAAAATCCTAAAAGAGGACCATCTAAGGACCATTGCTACCATGTCTAATTCTAATTGGCTTAGTGGTTTCAGATGAGAAGATTTTTGAGTGAATTTTCCATAGGGTCCTATGTTAAACTAAGTTCTGCTGTGGCGGCCATCTTGGTTCACAGTCCACAAAATTAGACACATTTCTGAAAAAGGGCCTCCTAAGGACTAATGCCGCCAAGTCCTGCTCCAATATGTTAAGTGGTTTCAGACAAGAAGATTTTTCAATGTATTTTCCTATAGGGCCCTATGTTAAACTAAGTTCGGTTGTGGCGGCCATCTTGGTTGACAGTCGGGATCATCACACAAAATTCTGAAAGAAGACCATCTAAGGACCATTGCTACCAAGTCTAATTCTAATTGGCTTAGTGGTTTCAGATGAGAAGATTTTTGAGTTATTTTCCCATAGGGTCCTATGTTAAACTAAGTTCTGCTGTGGCAGCCATCTTGGTTCACAGTCCACGAAATCAGACACATTTCTGAAAAAAGACCTCCTAAGGACCAATGCAGCCAAGTCTGGCTCCAATATGTTAAGTGGTTTCAGACAAGAAGATTTTTCAATGAATTTTCCTATAGGGCCCTATGTTAAACTAAGTTCAGTTGTGGCGGCAATCTTGGTTGACAGTACGGGTCATCGGACACACCTCTGTAAGAGAACCATCTAAGGACCATTGCTGCCAAGTCTGGTTCCAATTGGTCAAGTGGTTTAAGACAAAAAGATTTTTCAATGAATTGCCCTATGTTAGATTAAGTTCGGCTGTGGCGGCCATCTTGGTTAACAGTCCGGGTCATTGGACATATTTCTGAAAGAGAACCTCCTAAGAACTATTACTGCCAACTTTGGTTGCAACTGGACTTGTAGTTTCATATAAGAAGATTTTTGAAAGTCATCCCCCCTTTTTTTTCTATTTTTAGTAACAGCAGCCATCTCGGTTGGAAGTCGGGGATTCAAGACATAATTTTGGAAGGGGGCCACCCAAGGACCATTCCACCAAAGTTTGGTCTCATTTGGCCCAGTGGTTTGAGAGGAAAAGATCTTTAAAGGAAAGTTTACGCTGGATGCCGTCTTTAAAGGGCAAAAACTCCTATAAGGGGTCAATCAGCGATTTTGGTCATGTTGACTTATTTGTAGATCTTACTTTGTTGAACATTTCTGCTGTTTACAATTGGTCTTTATCTATAATAAAATTCCAGATAATAACCTAAAACTGCAAAATTTCCTTAAAATTAACAATTCAGGGGCAATAACCCAACAATTCGTCTGAAAATTTCATAACAGGTAGATCTTGACCTGATGAACATTTTTACCCCTGTCAGTTTTGCTCTAATAGCTTTCGTTTTTGAGATATAAGACAAAAACTGCAGTTTACCCCTATGTTCTATTTTTAGCCATGTCGGCCATGTTGGTTGGCAGGCGGGGTCATCGGACATATTTTTTAAACTGGATACCCTAATGATGCTTGTGGCCAAGTTTGGTTCCATTTGGCCCAGTAGTTTCAGAGGAGAAGATTTTTATAAAAGTTAACGGACAACGGACGACGGACGCCGGACGACGACGGACGACGGTCGCCAAGTGATGAGAAAAGCTCACTTGACCCTTTGGGTCAGGTGAGTAAAAACTAAAGTACTGGACCAGAACACAATTTCTAAGTCCAAAAGAGTATAAATATTGACCAGGCCATACTTAACAAGAAAAAAAACAATCAAGATCAAAGATACCCCAGTCAAAAATACTGAAGGTTTCATATACCTTGGTTATAGATCAAGCTAAGGAGTTATAATAGTAATGTAAAATGTGTTTTGTTTTATGGCTCTGAATGCTGGAAAGTTCTGGTATAAAATGGAAGTACAACAATGTATTCCACAACAGCTGCCTCAGGAAAATAAATATTTAGGGAAAACAAAGTAAGTAATAACGAGAAAAAAATCAAAACAAATAAAAACAGAAATAAAACAAAGGAGATTTAGATGGTTAAGACATGTTCTTCGTATGCCACCAGATTGGACTACGAAAAAAGCAATATATTGGACTCCAAAGAGGAAGGCTGGATGACCAAAAATCATATGGAGAAGGACTGCCAAATCTGAACTAGCAGGTATGGGATACATCAGAATAAGCAAAGGACAGAGTGAATTGGAAGCATTTTGTTGTCAGTTATGTCCCACAAATGATTAAGAGGATAGGTAGGTAGGAAAACACTCATCAAGGTAAATTAAAAGAAAAAGTCCTCACATTTACAAATAGTAAGAAATACAGCCAAAGATACAACTAAAGTCAAACAAGATGTACTGTAAAACATTGCTCACTAGTGATACTGCGCTGCGAAAAATAAACAGTTGTCAATTAGAAATTGATGTCGCCTTGATCCAAAAACGTATTCCATGATATGCCATACCTATAGAAGGCTTGTGACAAAATATCAAATGGGTGTAATGAGTAGTTGCAGTGAAAAGTGTGATGAAAAATATTGTTATTGACAGGTAGACGGAAACTACAAGGGAAAAACAGTATAAAGCCCTCTCCTTTAGAGCAGGGTATAATAATGACCTTTTTTAGAATTGGTTGGTGCTGTGGAATGTTAGAATGCACTCCATAAACTTTTCAAATCTAAAATTAATTTTGTGCCGGGAAAAAATTACATGTATTGCTTCTGTGACCATTTGAAAATTATTTTCCTCAACCTTTGGCCAGGTGAGCTAAAAAATATGAACTTTTTTGAAGAGCAAAAGTGATGCATATAAAGGTTTTTTGATACAGAATGAACCTTTTTAACTGTAAAACACTGATAAGATGTAATTTTGAACAGAAAAATTAACAATGCATGTTGTATTTATTTTGATTCTCCTCCTGTTGCATTTTGTACATTAATAAAATTCTTTGATACCAATTTTGATGCACAAAATGTGCAAATTTCGTCAATTTATGACTCATCAGTTGTGCTCATGACCTACAATGTTGAAAACCAAAACAATAATCTAAAAATTTGAAGAGCAAATTCAAAAATGCCAAAACCATCTTAGGACAGAGCTATGAACGAGGGAGATAGTCCTTAGTTTTTAAAAAACTGATTAAACTCCCCGGCTAAAAAATCAGTTTTTAAATTTACAGTTATGCATAAACATGGAATAATTTTCAATCAGGACCAACAAAGTAAGAAGAAGTTTTTATGAAATAAACCGTGTATAAAAACCACCAACCTGTGTTCAGTAGAACTGTCCTATCCGTTTACAGTGTTTGTATAAATTATGTTAAAATCACAACAACATTGCCTATATGCATCAAAACTCGCAAATGCTATATGTATCAAAAACGAGTACAAGTGGAGTCAAACAAAAATAAATATACAAGGCTTCGTAATATAGTCTTATATATCTTTATAAAGATGTTTAAAAAATATTTATGACTTCATGAAGACATTTTTTTATTCTCCGCCTTAACATCCTATCATAAAACACTGAACTTGTCACATGGAAGTTCCTCCACTCAACATGCAAGACGTCTGGAGTGCATGTAAGTAGCCAATGTATGTACAGAAACTTTACACTATGACCTTGAATAAATATTACATCTTACCTTAAAGCTATGTTTAAACTAACAATAAACTTAGGTTCATTGGTCCAACTATCCCTAGCCACAACAGATTTTGACATCAGGTACTGACAAAACTTTTTATTCACTCGTAATCTAAATACTGTTGTTGTCATAGCTGATTTCATAACTATAAAAAACAAATAAGAAAAAATAAACATTTCAGCTTGGAGGCCCAAAAAAGGGTAACAGCTAAATTTAGTAATATCTACCAAATATAATGACATGCATGCATACTTCAGTAAAAACTCAACCAGTAGAATTTTAGAGTTTTTTGTTAAGAACATACTTCTCCCTGATCATTTCAATTTGAATTAATTTTTTTTTTTAATTATCCTACTTACAATTAAAGTTTAAAAATTACAATGTAGTACATTCTAAGATTTTTATCCTTTAAAAGTTAATATGATTTGGTTGGTTTTATAATTGAGATGGTCATCTACCCCTCAAAAAGTTATATGGAATATTTCTTAATATAACTGTCCCTTGAAGACATAATCATTTACTCAGACTTGTATACTTAAGCTGCTCGAATTTGGATTCAATTAGATGCTCTTTAGATTTTAGTTTTTAACAAATACATTAAAAGTCTGGAAAGTTTAAATACACTCTCTGTGTCGCTGATGATGGACGTAAATTTAGTTTTTTGGGAATATCAACCCTTGATTGTTTAGAAAACAATAAAAAGTAGTCTTTTTTTAAGACAAAGAAACAGATCAAGACAGCCTCAGACTACTAACAAGACCAATATAGCTAACCTCAGACCAATAACCAGACCAATTTAGCTAACCTTACACCAATAACAAAACCAATAAAGCTAACCTCAGACTATTGACTAGGCCAAGTAAGCTAACCTCAGACCAATGACTAGTCCAGCTAATATAGCTAACCTCAGTCGAGACCAATAACAATTTAAGACAAATATAGTTAACATCAGACCAATAACCAGGCTAATATAGCTAACCTCAGACTAATGACTAGGCCAATTAAGCTAACCTCAGACCAATGACTAGTCCAGCTAATATAGCTAACCTGAGTCGAGACCAATAACAATTTAAGACAAATATAGTTAACATCAGACCAATAACCAGGCTAATATAGCTAACCTCAGACTAATTAACAGGCCAATTTAGCTAACCTCAGACAAATGACGAGTCCAATATAGCTAAACTTAGACCAATAACAATTTAAGACCAATATAGTTAACCTCAGACTGGCACATCTAAATAGAGTCTGGTAAAGTCTGGTGGCAAAATATCAGAATATACACATGTTTGATAATATTTTCTTGTTATATTTGTGTTATTATAACATTATTTCATCAATTCAATAAAAAAAAATTCATAATTTATGGTATGTTGGTTTTATTTACAAAGATCGGAAAACGGAAAACAGAGAGTCAGGCCATAAAATATCAGATTATAAACAAGCATGTTAATATTTTCTTGCAGTTTTTGTTTTATGCCATTATTATTTCACAATATTACTGATAATATATACTAAAAATTTATATTCATATTTTTTGTTATAAACTTATCTTGAAATAAACTGCAGGTATTTTAACATTTACATGAAAGTACTACATTTTGTTTCCTTTTTACAAAAATTGTTATTGATTTCAAGGGAAATTTTTGAAAAAAAATAACTTGAAATAAGGATTTTCCCTGTAACTAAGTATATACTAATATTAAACTATAATTTTAACATTATATTTAGTATTCAAAATGAGTCAGGCACAATTAAAATCCTCACAAAAATCAAAGAAATAACTTGGAATAGCCTATAACTTTATAAGTACTGTTATGCAACTAGAAAAATAAAGATTTTTGAAACAGACTTTATTTACAAGTTCATTTAGAACAAGTTAAAAAGTTAACATTTATAAGGTAAAGGAAATTTTGGTAGTTTCAACAGGTTTAAAAAAAATACTTATCGCATCATGTATCCAATTTTTTTATTGGCTGTTTTATATTTTTGTAATAACTTTGATTGCCTCCCTTTTAATATCAATTTTCCAAATAATGTATACTATTTATCTTTTATCTAGATATATTTTACTATGTTACATGATAATTATGACAACTAAATTCATTTCTGTGACACACGGAACAAGTTTTTTAGGACCCTTTTCATAATTTTTTTCACACTTCACTACTGACCTGCATAAAATACAAACCTTGTCCTAAATATTTGTCTGAGACATTTATAGGATATTAATGTTCATATTAAATATTCTGATTAGATATATCGTTATATGGTAATAACTGATTTTTTATATTGCATTTTATCAAGTTTCTCAGTAAAACCTCACTTAATCTGAGGCCTTTTTGCCCATTGTATTGAGCATTAATTTTTTTGATTTGGACTGACAATTGGTAAAGTAACCATGTTTCAAAATATATAAATTATAAACTGCATCATTATACCTGAGTATAAAATATATTCTATACAAAATTTCTGTTTAAATAAATTTGCTATTTTCTAAAGAATACAAAGAGCTGCTTAACAGTTTCATGATTATTTTCCCTGGGGTTTCATGTCTGAGTCGGAATTACAAGATATATTACACAACAAGGATGCAAAAAACACCAAAAATGTTATAAGGCATCATTAAATTGTCTTTTGGTATAATAAACTCACTGTTCCACTCATAACCAGTCAATAAGTACCGGTATATACAACCAGAGGCTCCATGGAGCCTGAATCGCTCACCTGGATTTTAGGTGACCACAACTGACAAGGCACTTCTACATAAGATCTGTAAGGAATTGTTCTACTTTGCCCAGCACTTTTAGAATAGATATGTAAAGAATTCTTCCAATGTCCAATGTTAAAATAAGTTCAGTTGTGGCAGCTAGCATGAAAACATAACTTTTGTAGCATACATTTATCCAAGGATCTTCCACAACAAAAACATTTCAATTGGCTTAGTGTTTTCCGACAAGAAGTCCTTTCTACAAATTTCCCCATAGTGTCCAATGTAAAACTAATCTGGCTTTGGTGGCCATCTTGAATTTCAGATTGACATAAAAAATATAAATATTGTAGAGGTTTATCCAATGCTTGTTCATACATAAAAATATTTCAATTGGCTTGGTAGTTTCTGACAAGAGGCCCTTTGTACAAAGGACCCATAGGGTTCAATGTTAAATCAAGTCTGGCTGTGGCGGCCATATTGAATTTGCGATTGGCACATAAAACCTACATTTTGTAGTAGTCTATCAAATGATCAAACATTTCAATTGCATTGGTAGTTTCTGACAAAAGACCTTTTGACAAAGTTCCCCATAGGTCCAATGTTAAACTAAGTCCGGCTGTGGCGGCCATCTTGAATTTTCCAATCGACACAAAAAACATAACTTTTGTAGAGGTTCATCCAAGGATCATTCTTGAAACAAATCAATTAAATTGGCTCTGTAGTTTTTGACAAGAAGAGCTTTAAAGATAAGTCAAATTAGAATGAATTATCTGCCCCTGGTAGCCATGTTGAATATCCAAGCATCACAAAAACAGAACTTTTGTAGTGGTCTATCAAATGATCATTCACACATCAAAAACATTTCAATTGGCTTGATGGTTCCTAAGAAGACCTTCGTACAAAATTTCCCATAAGGTCCAATGTTAAACTAAGTCTGGCTGTGGTGGCCATCTTGAATTTCCGATCGGCACAAAAAACATACATTTTGTAGAGGTTCATCCAAGGATCATTCATGCACAAAAAACATAAACAGAACCATCCAAAGGACTACAGACTAGAGGCCCCCTGAGGAGCCTGTATCACTCACCTGGACTATGTTCATCTTGACTGGCAGCCTGGAACATTGCTGTCAAGTTCCAAATGTCCACTAGTTTCAAACAAGAAGATCATTCAGTGAACTTTCCCATTAGGTCATATGTTAAACTAAGTTTCGCTCTTGCAGCGATCTTGGATGGTGGAGGGTCATTAGATATATTTCTGAAAGAGGACCTACTAAGGACCATTGCTGCCAAGTTTTATTCCAATTGACCAAGTGGTTTCAGAGAAGATCTTTAAGTAAATTTTCACAGGATCCTATGTTAAACTAAGGTTGGCTCTGGTGGCCATCTTGGATTACAAGCTGGGTCATCGGACACAATTCTGAAAGAGGACCATTTAAGGACCATTGCTGCCAACTTTTGTTTCAGGTGGCCAATTGGTTTCAGACAAGAAGATCTTTAAGTAAATTTCCCATAGGGTCCAATGTTAAACAAGTTCGGCTCTGGCGGCCATCTTGGATGATGGGCGGGGTCATCGAATATAATTCTGAAGAAGGACCACCTAAGGACCATTGCTGCCAAGTTTTGTTCCAATTGGCCTAGTGGTTTCAGAGGAGAAGATCTTTAAAGGAAAGTTTACGATGACGATGACGACAGATGCCAAGTGATGACAATACCTCACATGGCCCTTTGGGCCAGGTGAGCTAATAATATCTAAACACACTGCAATTGTACTTGACACAGACAAAATGCTCATTTCATAATAACACTACAAAACTTCTGTAGATCTGTCTAGATCTTCAGTCATATAGAAATTATACTAAAATTATTTTGAGCTTATAAATATGAGATATTTCTAGGACTTAGTACACATTTTTCGAGATTAATTTCAATAAGTTCCATGACCATTGTGTACTAATTAATTTAATATTTCTATAAATAGAGATGTATTAATTATCCTCAGGCATTTTAAACTGCGTGTTATTTATCTATCAAAAATACTATTTATGTCAGAGTGAAAAGGTACTTTGTTTTCGTGCAGCTGTACTGAGAGAAGCTTAATGAATGATAATAGATGTTAATACTTCCATGGGAAATCCCCATTGAAAAAACAAGTATGATATAAAGAGGGTTATATTTATCTTTTTTTAATGAAATGAGTACTGTTCTACTTAATTTTCATGATATAAATTGCTATAACTGTATATACTAGGTCATGCTGCAGAAGATTTTTTCTAGTACTAGCAATTTCAGCAAAAAATGCCCTTAGATCAAGCATATACACAATAAACTAAGTTATAATTCCATCCTTCAATAAGAAAATTTTTCTGGGAGTATTTTATTTCAGCTTCTTACCATTGCCTAGTAACCTTCTAGTGACAAGTCTGATAATGTCAGTATCAGAAAACAAATTACCATTATTATTTTGATCAGTAATATTACTAATAACAAAATTGTTTAGGACTGATATTTTAAGTTTAATAAATAGTAACCTTTTTGGTTGACGTATGTCATAGTGAGTTGTGCAGTTTCATGATATGACCATTTTATTCATAATAAACTGACATGGATGAACACAGAAAAACGACGTCAGTGCTTAGCAACATGACATCATCCTTGACATTGATCCAATAATTCTATTATCAGAGCCAGTCCACAATTCTGATGGGATCAAAGGATAATCACACGAATTGCCAATAAAACTAGCTTTAAAGGCTCTCATAGCTGCTTTTAGATATTAAACGAAATAGTCAGACATAACACTCTCATAAAAGAGTTCCATATTGATCATTATCATTTTGCTTAGTTTCTTCCGTTACCTTTTCTAACATCGGACTAGGACATCTTTTGAACTGAGTTTTACTGTGTGTATTGCTGTGTGTTTGTTTATTCCACATTGGCTAGTAATATAGGGGGATGGTTGAGATCTCACAAAACATGTTTCACCCTGCCGCATTTTTGCACCTGTCTAAAGTCCAGAACCTCTAGCCTTTTTTAGTCATATGTGTTTTTGAATTTTGGTTCTTTTGTATGTTTCAGAGTTTAGTGTGCCACCCATTTTGCTGAACTAGTATGCATTATTGTTTAGGGGCCAACTGAAGCCTGCCTATGGGTGTGGGATTTTCTCTCTGCATTGAAGACCCATTGGTAGCCTTTAGCTGTTTTCTGCTCTTTGGTCGGGTTGTTGTCTCTTTGACACATTACCTGTTTCCATTCTCTATTCTTTTTCATGCTGTCTCATCAATAAGTTTAATAAAAATCAGCAGTATTCTTGAGAGGCCAGTATAAATTTAAGTCTTCGTGTCATTGGGAGAAAGAGCAGTTTTTACAGAATTACACAAAATTTCATATTTGTATAGCCCTAACTGTGAAAATATCTTAAGATACTTCCAAGTTTCTGTTAGCAACATTAGCAAGAATTTGGCATTTATTCAATATACTAATAAAAACAGCTAGGTGAAAAAACCTGTTCATGATAAGTAAAGGTGGGTATTTAGATAAAAGATGTTGATAGCTATTATAAAACTTTTTAAAAGTATTAAGCAGCTTGTGAAATCTATAACCCCGTAATATTAATTGTATGGGTTTGCTCATTAAAATCTTCTAACCTGAGGCAATTCTGTACAAAACCGGGATCTGAAAATTTCATCAGCCTCTGCCCACAGGAGCTCATCACAATTGAAAACAGTATGTCATCTGTGACTGATAGGCCCCGATCTATAATTACACAACATAGATTGGGGCACTATCAGTCACTGTGTGAATTGAAACGAGCCCCTGTGTTATTATAGATCGGGGCACTATCAGTCACAGATGATCTAATGCGTCAATTGTAATGAGCCCCTAGCTGTGCTCTGCCAGACTTTTTTTGGTTAGACATGAATTGTCAGTTAAAAACCCATTTTTACCAATCTTAACATGCAACCTTATTTAATAGATATGTTGTTTTGTACAGTTTATCAGTGTTTTGAGTAGGTTCTGTAGTAAATGTCATGTGTATCTGCTGCTTTAACATTCTGTGTGATGTTGTCTTTGTATTGATAATTTCGATGTTATAGGTGACTAAATCTAGAGTTTGCGGTCTGCATTTTCAACATATAAATAGATTGATAGGAATACTGTATGTGACTTCACAACGCAAAAAAAAAAAAAAAATAAATTCAAGTAAAAAGACTTAAAATCATTTTACGAAGTCTTCTAGAAAGATTTTTATTACTTTCTTCATATTTAATCTCACAATGATTCACACATGCTCAATGACTATTTACTACAGGTGCAGAGAATGGCAACATTTTGCCAAATTAAACTATCATAGAATTTATTATCTTCCCAAGTTTATGATTGTGAACTGTTAGTTCATCAAATACATGCCTTGTATGGAATTTGTTTTAATTTCAAAGCAGAAAGGTGTGAAAAACGCCTGATTGATCACCATATGATTGTGCCATAGGCTAATGTTTTCTTCAAGAAAGGAATGTTAGAAATTGGAAAATAAAATTTTCCCTTTCATCATAAATTTTATTGTTTATCTGAAAAACAACCACAGCATTTGCTTTTCCTATTCGATTCTTTAAATGTATAGCTCTTTTGGATAATGTTAGAAACTCTGGGTTATCATCATCAAGATACCTGCAGTTGTTATAAAATATCATTAATTTATCATGATCCTGTGTTTCTCATTTAAGGAAATTTTTCATAAAAGATTTTCATAATAAAAACAAGCATTCTGAAAATATTGCTGTTCAATACAATGTCCCCTACCAGCTTGAGCTGTGAGAAAACACACAAAATCTCCTTGAATATGTGAATGAGACGAAGGCATATGGACAGGGTGACTCCTAAAAATCCTGAAACTATGTTTGCAAGGGTACACAATAATTACCTAATGAGCTTGCTCTGTAGATCATCAGTTATAAGCTCACATACCAAAAATAAGATTATTTGGTAAAAGCATTTGCTAAAAAAGTCTGAAAACTAATATTTTGGCAATAATTCCTATATCCAAGGGCCATAACTCTCACAACAATTATTTGTTCAGGATTAAACTCAAACTTGATCAGTATCTCAGCATTATAAGCTCAAATACCAAAAATAAGATCATTTGGTAAAAGGGTTTGCCAAAAAAATCCAGAAAACTATTATTTTGAGAATAATTCCTATTTCCAACGGCAACAACTCTCAAAATGATAATCTGATAAACGTGAAACTCACACTTGATCTGTAACTCATCATTATAAGATCATATACCAAAAATAATTTAGGTTAATTAAACGGTTTATGAAAAAATTCTGGAAAACTATTATTTTGGCAATATTTCATATTTCCAATTTTCAAAATGCTGCTGTTCATATCACAAGCTATCCATGTACAAAGTTTGATGATGATACCATAACTCCTTCATGAAAAACTACCTTAAACCTAAACCTTATCCTGGATTCTAATATTGAAATCCCATAAAGAAATTCAAAGTCGATGAACCATGACCTCAAGGTCACAGCATCCTTTTTGCATTAATATGCTGCTGTTCATATCACAAGCTATCCATGTACAAAGTTTCAGGATGATAGAATAACTCTTCATGAAAAACTACTTTAAACCTGAACCTTAACCTTGTACAGAAGGACGGATGGATGGACGGATGGACAGACTCAAAGACCAAACAACTATATGTCTGGCCTGCCTTACAGGCGGGGCATAATAACAACTTCCACTATATAATTACATCATACTTTTATTAAACTTTTGCCAGCAATGTTTCCCTGGTTATTTAATTCTTGACTTCTGGTTTCAGTTATTGGATTGATCAATAATGAAGACCACACAATGATCAGTAATCAATCTTTGCTTGCAGCTATCTTCAATTCTATGAGATTTTGTCTCTCTGACACATATCCTAATATAATATGTTATGGGAGATAACTCATCTTGAGAATTAAAATATTTGTATTATTTTTTTTCACTTTTCCTGATTAATTGCAAAGACCCTTTATTATAATTTAGGTTTCATGGTCCTTGTAATCCTTTAAAGTACATTGTACTTGAAATTGAAATAAGAAAATTCAAGGCCTTGATTGTTGTACTTGAATAGTACTGAATTAGCTTGGTTGTGATATTTGCCTTCAAGGTATTTCATAGACTTTTTTTTTCATGTCTATTATATCATTACATTAAAATCATTAAACTTCCTGTTATGTATTGTTATGTTATTAATATTCAACACTTCCTTTATAATGTTGTCATGTTAAAACTTATAAAAAAAAACATTTTTGCTGGTTTTTGTAATATATCATATTCTTTCATTTGACAAATTTTAGACCTTCTTGTTTACTGGATCACATCAGTACAACTGAATTGTTATGATAGAAAAAACATAGCACTGAAGTGCTGATCTGCAGCGCTGCTGCTAAATTTTTCGCACTAACCTCATTTTCCTATGCCTTATTGTTGTTTTGAGTCTTAACAGGGTTTCTGATACTGCACTAACATATAGTAAATTTACTTCAAATCTACCATTGTGCAGTAGAATAATTGATCACTGAACAAATTTGGAGACATTTATACTATTCCATTTAGAAATTATGTTGAACAGATATCTTTAACCAGAAATTCAACTAATGGATAAGCTGAATGGTTGATTAAAGACCATCACAATCCATGAATAACTATGACTGTGAGTCACCTCACAGAGTGATACCCCATTTGCAATACTCTGAGTTTACGCTTACAAACTTCAAACCCATAAGCTGACAAGCTTTAAATTTGTAAAACCCTCAAGTTTGATTATCTCCCTTAGCAAGCATCCAGCGATAATTATCTTGCTTCATACACATCTACATATGATGCCCAACCTTCATATAAAATCTCATCAAAATCCATTAAACTGTTTAGGAAGAGTTGCACTTAAAAATGTACATGGACAAACAGTCAGACAGACGGATGGACAATTCCTATATACACCCCCCCCCCCCAAAAAAAAACACAAAAAACTGTTTGCAGGGGGTATAATAAATGGTCCATTTCGGCCATTTTCACTTATTCAGTAATTCACTAAAATAACTCGTGTAATTGTTAAGTCAGAACAAGTAATAAAGTTCAATATTTTGTTCTAAAACAGGTAAAACAAAAGGCTAACAACAGTTAAATTATTGTACAACATAATATATTCTACAGTGTAACAGTAAACAGTCACTTTCTGAATTATGAATCATCACAGATACAATTCTTTGATACCAATTTTGATGCACAAGAAGTGATTTACGACTCATCAGTTGTGCTCAAGGCCTAAAATGTTGAAATCCAAAACAATAATCCAAAAGGTTGAAGAGCAATTCAAAATTTCCAAAATTACCGAAAGGGGTTATGCCAAAATGACATATCCATGCACGAGGGAGATACTCCTTTGGTTTTGCAAAATTTTACATTTTTCTAACAGTATATTCCAACTATCAGTTTCCTGTTAGTATCAAAATACTAGCAACTGAGCTGGGGATATCCTCAGGTACTTGAGTCCACCAGCAGTGGCATATCAACTCCAATGGTAAAAATACAATTCTTTGATACCAATTTTGATGCACAAGATGAGCACATTTCATCGATTTAAATCACATCAGTTGTATTCAAGGCTTAAAATGTTGAAATCCAATACAATAATCCAAAAGGTTGAAGAGCAATTCAAAATCACCAAAATGACCAAAAGGGGTTATGCCAAAACCATCAAAGGACAGATCACGGCACAAGGGAGATACTCTAATGAAAAGAGTTCATGTAAAACAAAGAATTAACATAGATAATTAAATTGATTAAAAAAAAATTACTGTTGTATATTTGTTCTGTGTTTACAAAACTAAAGTTAAAGATAGTAGCAGAAAGTGGCATCTAAAACATCTTATGTGCAAGTAAATAAACCAGAGGCTTCAAGGAGCCTGTATCGCTTACCTGATATTTCCATTTGTTCATCGATAAGGGACCTTGAGATTAACATCCATGCCATGTTTGGTTTCAATCCATTCTGATATTTTCAAGAAGACGCTGTCTGTATGTACTTTTCATAAGGTCCTATGTTAAACTAAGTCTTCTGCAGAAGGTCATCATGGATGACAGATTGGCACTAAAGTCACAACACGTGGCCAGAACGTCATAAGGAACATTCATGCTATGTTTCGTTTCAATCCATTCAGCGGTTCTCTAGATGAAGATTTTTGTATGAAATTCCCCGTAGGAGCAATCTGAATAAGTATAACGGACTGTGCAATGCCGAAGTTTTGCTCACCAACTATCCTATCTATGTCGGATGGTTAATAACTTCGTTGAATGTGGGCATCCTTTATCTGGCGAAACTTTGTTTTGACTGTGGAAAAACATGGTGGATGGTCAACAGATCGATATAATAAAACAGATAAAAATTAACGTTATGGTTTCTTACTAATTTAATTCGAGTTCTTTTCATAATTTTATAATTCTTCCTTTTGATGCAGAGGTAACTCTTAACTGAGTTTGGATACCTGTTTGTTTTAATTATTTTGATTTTTGATGGTTGTGCTTATTATTAATTCATCATTTATATCTTTAACCGGATTTCCAATATATTGATCTCGAGCACTGCTTTTGAGTTGTCAGTCAACGAAATGGCTATATAGTGCATCAAATTTATTTCGGTATTTTGTGATATGTTTAATTCCTATACAGTCGGAAGTTTTTTTTAAGTCCGTAATAACAGATTTGTCCAGCATCGGTGTCAGCATAAATAAATGGGTCACCTGTAGACCAGAGCATGATTGACAATAATCTTGACCGCAGTATATTGTTTGAAGTAACGGGTCAGGGTATTATTAACTTGGTTGTGTAACATGAATTGACGGGTGTCAAAGTATGTATTTTTGACAAGACCACAAAAATCGCGTGCAAAAACTGGCGGGAAAATATATGACGGTATGATAAAATCTTCAATCAATACAATTTGGAAAAATAACTAATGTATGCCATAACAAGAGGCTCCTAAGAGCCTGAATCGCTCACGTGTTATCTTTTGTGTACAGGTAGATCTTGCATCAATGATTATTTTTGCTATTTAATGCAAACCGTCGCAATTTTATCCTTAATATTGACCAGTACAACTAAAATATAGAATCCTGAACCCAAATAGATATGGCTGCTATGGACTTTTTCAATGACCTTGACCTCTGACCTTTTATTTTGATATGTTAAACTGCAGTTTACCCCCTATGTTCTATTTTTAGCCATGACGGCCAAGTTTCTTGACAGACAACAAAATAAAACACAAACTTTATTCTAGATACCCTAAGGATCATTCAGTATAAGTATGTCTTACTTTATTCTAGATACCCTAAGGATCATTCAGTATAAGTATGTCTGTAATTGGTTTAGTGGTTTCAGAGGAGAAGATCTTTGAAAAAGTTTACGACGGATGGACAACGGACGCCAAGTGATGGCAAAAGCTCACATGTCCTTTTAGGACAGGTGAGCTAAAAAGGCAGACTTACGGATGTTCGCGACAAATACTGAATTTGGTTATATTGTCAACGGGGAAATTTTATATGACCTATTGCAGACCGACCAAGAATGAATGAAATGGACAAAAGATAGATTTTCAATAGTTTTGTTGTATTTATATTTGAGGAAAATTCCCAGCACAGGAACCGTTACATTTTGTAAACAGAAATTTGATTTCATCTTGGAATGAAATAAAGGTTAATCAATGACATTTATTCCATTATGTACAAAATGTATTTGTATAGGAAGCATATAAAATGTTATCATTACATTTTTTCAAAAGATAACATTTTTAAGAACCAAATACATGCAATTTGACTATATGCATTAAGAAACTAGAGGCTCTAAAGAGCCTGTATCGCTCACCTGCATTGAACTTTTCATCTTCAGCAGGACTAAAGATTTGGCTGGTTTTTCTATAGGGTTCTATGTTCAACTAAGTTCGGCTGTGGCAGCCAAGATGGTTGACAGTTTAGGTCAATGGACACATTTCTAAAAGGGAACCATCTAAGGAGCATTGCTACCAAGTCTAGTTCTAATTGGCTTAGTGGTTTCAGATCAGAAGATTTTTGAGTGAATTTCCCATAAGGTCCTATGTTAAACTAAGTTCGGCTGTGTCGGTCATCTTGTTTCACAGTCCATGAAATCAGATATTTCTGAAAGAGGACCTCCTAAGGACAATTGCTGCAAAGTCTGGTTCCAATTGGTCAAGTGGTTTCAGACAAGAAGATTTTTTAATGAATTTTACCATGGGGCCTTATGTTAAACTAAGTTCAGTTGTGGCAGCCATCTCGGTTGACAGTCCAGGTCATGGGACATATTTCTGAAAGAGAACCATATAAGGACCATTGCTGCAAAGTCTGGTTCCAATTGGTAAAGTGGTTTCAGATAAGAAGATTTTTCAATGAATTTTCCCATAGGGCCCTATGTTTAACTAAGTTCGGCTGTGGCTGTCATCTTGGTTAACAGTCTGGGTCATCGGACATTCTTCTGAAAGAGAACCTCCTAAGGACCATTACTGCCAAGTTTGGTTGCAATTGGCCTTGTAGTTTCATAGAAAAAGATTTTTGAAATTTAAAAGGGGCCACCCAAGGACCATTCCACCAAAGTTTGGTTCAAATTGGCCTAATGGTCTCTGAGAAGATAACAAAAATGTTAAAATTCCCATAGGGTCCAAGTTTAAACTATTTCCAACCATGGCAGCCATATTGGATGGTGCTCCGGAAAACCAAACAAACGTTTTAAAGGGGACCATCCAAGGACCATTCCACTTAAGTTTTGTTTAAATTGGTTCAGTGGTTTCAGAGGAGTTGACGAAAAAGTAAAATTCCCATAGGCCTAATGTTAAACTAAGTTCAGCCATGGCGACCATACTGGATGGCATTCGGGGAAACCGAACACGATTTTTAAAAGGGGTCACACAAGGACCATTCCACCAAAGTTTGATTGAAAATTGGCCTAATGGTCTCAGAGAAGATAATGAAAATGTAAAAATTCCCATAGGGTCCAAGGTTAAACTATGTCCAACCACGGCAGCCATATTGGATGGCACCCCGGTAAACCAAACACAAATTTCAAAGGGGACCATCCAAGGACCAATTCCCTGCTTTCTTGTATTTCATGATCAATGATCAATTCATGAAATTTCATGAAAAAGCATGGTTTTAACAAAATGTTTCATGTCCTAATTCTTGATCATGCTATTTCACATCACATGATCATGAAATACCGTGAAAAACCAAGTGTACATGCATAAAAATCATGTGAGGAAAAGTTAGATCATTTAGTTATGAAAAACCATGAACAAAAATTGTGCATTTTAAAAAATTAGTATTAAGGATGTACTTAGGTGAAATTTAAAAAATCAATAATTTAAAATTGATAGTTATAGCCAGAAAAGCATAATAGTTAAGGATCAAAATAAGCTAAAAATATTGATAGGTCATGGAGCTCCTTTTCAAGATAACTTATTTTAAAAATATGGCGGGAAAAGGCTGACTCGGACTTTTATCTTATTACTTGCATTGGTATTATTTGGGTCTCAAATTAAAAGAAAGAAAATCAAGAATCTGCTTAAATTTGGTTAAGGCCTAAAAAAAATATAGTTGTGTTTAGGGTAACCCGACCCTACCTAATTTTTAGTGCCTACCCAAAATTTTTTATAACCTTCAACAAGCACTGTTAAAGTCAAGGTGACTCCAGCATACAACCTAACTAAAAAAATTAATGTAAAAAAAAAAAATCCCTACCTACCCTACCTAACTTTTTCCAGTGTGTTACCCTAAACACATGTATTTTTTTATTTGGCCTAAATGATCATTTCATGATAGGGACCATAGAACTTTGGAGTTGATAACTGTATAACCCTGTTGCAACTGCTTATTTGCAAGCAGTCAAGCAAGAAAATCAGATTTTTGTCGAGCCTGCGACTTTTGTCTCAGAAAGCTCGACATACGTGTAGGGAAAGTGATCCGGCGGCGTTAGCTAACTTCTTAAAAGCTTAATATATTTTAGAAGGTGGAAGACCTGGATGCTTCATACATTGTATATAGATGCCTTGTGTTCTGAAGTTTCCGTCTGTCACATGACCATTGTCCTTGACCTCAATTTCATGGTTCAGTGACTATCATGCCGGTCAGACAGTTTTTACTTTACCTCGACCTCATTTCATAAATCAGTGAACAAGGTAAAGTTTTGGTGGTTAAGTCCATATCTCAGATACTATAACAGGTCTAGTATATTAGGTGTATGGAAGGATTGTAAGGTGTACATGTCTAACTGGCAGGTGTCATCTGACCTTGACCTCATTTTCATGGTTCAATGGTTATAGTTAAGTTTTTGTGTTTTGATCTGATTTTCTTATGCTGTGTAAGCTAGGTCTTTGTATTTCATATTTTAGCACATTTTATTTGTACATTCATAGACAGATACAATGTAGATATTAAATGAACATGCAGATGAATCAATGTTGCAGATATATATAATTGGGGGGGGGGGGGGGTATTTGGAAAACACCACTTAATTTCAGCATTTTACCACAATCATCTTACAATGGATTATATAGCCTTTAATAGTCGTCAATCGTAAAAGAATTAAAGAATTTTGCATAAAAAAGAGGAAATTTAAATCATAGTTTCAAGCCTGAATTCCTGTGCCCATATCTGGCGCCCCTTAAATTAGGGCAACAGTTAATCTTTTGAAAATTATATATGACTTGTATTCATACCAATAATTACAATAAATGTGTATTACTATTAATCGATTCCGAAGTTGTCAATTTCGTCGTGAAGTGCAAAATTTGTCGTTTAAATTTTCGCGGGCTAATCAACAGGAAATAACAAATCCGCACATGCGCAATATCAACCGGTTCAAATTCGAGTTCGAGCGCAATTTGTACAACGACAGGATGAAGTTGTAAACGATGGATTATTAATAATATGAAGCTATTATTTTGATGAAGACTGTTTGAAAAGGTAATTATTATCCCACAAAACAACCATTACCAATTTTTTTAAATTCAACCTTGAATTATATTACAGAACACTGCTCGTGCTTGATTTACCCTGTTAGTGTTAGGTTGTTGAATGTCATGATATTATTATGATTAAAATTAGTTATTTTGTTCTAGTAAATGATTCTCTCAGAATATGAGTACCTTTTTGAACAATTTCGAAGAGGAATGTATTTTTAATTACCAAATTTGCCTGTTGTGGAAGTATTAAAAAAAAGGGGGGGTTAACTTTATAAACAGTTCATAAATTCCAATTCACGTACAAGTTATATAAACTTTTAATTATATTTGCATTTACCTCATATACATATTTTTGTATTTATTGCTTTTTAGGACATTGACTTGCAGCGTGAAGAGACATCACCAAAGCCGGCAAAGGAAAAACTTGACATACAAGAACTTTATATTATTATAACGGATTTACTAAGGTACACATAAAAGTTTATTAAGACCACATCCAAAATTACGTTTGTTTCCCCCTTATACAACCCTACCTCTGGAATTAGGTACGTATGTAGGACATTTCTTTTTATCATTAAAAAACCCATCTGATTCTGAAAAAAAGAATCATCAGATAAATAGAGGTTTAACATGATAAGGATAAAAAAAAGGGCTGCATTTTTTTATGCCCCGATCACGTACTGGGAATATAGTTTTACCCTTGCCCGTCCGTCAGTACGCACGTCTTTCCGTACATCCTGTTTTTGGTTAAGTTCTGCATTTAGGTCTGTTTCTCAGATACATGGTGTAGCATTGATACTTGGTCAGTGGATGGGTCTAGGGAAGTAATACAGGGTTCACTTATCATTTGGTCACTTTGACCTACATTTTACACATGAATGATTCTGGTTAAATTTTGTGTTTAAATCCATTTCTTGAATACCAGACATGGTGTAGCATTGATACTTTGTCAGTGGATAGGTTTTGGGAAGTATTGAATATAAACCACTGTTAAGGTTTACATGTATATAATAAGGTCACTCTAACCTATATTTTACACTTAAATGACTGTTGTTAGATTTTGCTTTAAAATCAATATGATGAACGATCTGGGCATACCGTGTCTCATAGACACAATCTAGTTTTTTGTGTTTTTTTTTATTTTTGTGTGTTTTGATCATTGACCGTTAGTCATTAAGGAATTATAGGTTCAAAAAGGGGGAAATTTATGATAAGCTTTATTTTTAATTTTTTTAAAATTTTTGCAGTCCATCATTCTCTCGAGTGACTAAGGCAATTGGCTTTCCATATTAGTAACTGAACGAGGGGGTGAAAGAATCTTTTCTTGGAGTCTTGAGATTCAGCGATTTAATGTCTTAAGAATTTGGTAAAACCCTTATCAGGATTCAGGATCAATTATTTCTTTTGTTCAGGATTCAGAAATGAAATAAATGCCGGATTACCCATATTATTTCTCAAAAGTTTGGGATAACACCCCTCCTTCCCTATTCCCTATGTGCTGCTGTTGTATCATGCTATAGTTTTTAATTGTTTTTTTTTATATTTGATTTGATTTGTATCTTGCATAAACAAATTATCTTTGTGGTAGCAATTGTTATGGTTTCACAATTTTGAGCACAGATAAACAGTAAAATTATGCGCAAGTTCTATTTTTTCATGGATTTCTATAGAAGGCTTAAATAGCGAAAAATTAGTAATCTGCAAAATAAATATGTTTTTAGAGCTTTAACTAAATCTGCTCTGTTGTCTTGCCAGTGTTACAACTGACCATTTTACTTTTTTTAGGAACAGCTGTTCTTGAAAATCTATGGAGAGACATGCTTCAAAAAGGGATCAACAGTTTTATTCAGTGCAATGTTTACAAAGGCGGAGTGTGTAGGAAGGTCTTTGAAAGGGCAGCCTTCCAACAAAGGGCTTTCAAGGCCAGGTCTTGAGGACCAGGAAAACCTATGTGCTCTTAAAAGTAAGTTTTACTCTATTAAACATGTACAGTAACTGTAATACACCAATGAATAATGGAAGAAGTGTTATATTTCCATATATTTTAATGTCTTATTATAAAAATTAAATAATGTTCCAGTTTACTAAAAGAAGGCACGTAACAGAAAAAAATATGCACATTTGATAGATTTTAGTGTAAAAAAAATAAATCTATTCAACTAAGTGTTCATGGAACTTGTTGACATTGATACTCTTCGGTATACACAAGTTTATACTTCAAGGCGTGACATGATAGCTGTTGGAAGGTCACCGTGTGCTCTACGGAGCATCTACATGTGTGTCTTTCAAAGAATTCCCTTTTTTAATTAATTATCACACATTATCTCTTGATAAGGGTACCCAAGACCAGCGGTATAAAATATATCAAACACATTTTTGGTTAATTTTAATACACTAGTATATATAGGATATGTTTCAAAATAAAAATTAATAGGGTAACTATTTTTTTTAGACATCATGCAAAAGAAATGGAAAGTTGATGACGCATCTGTCCACCAGGTCATCAACCATCAGCTGAAGCCAAGTAGGCAACACAAAGCAAAATAGACGATAGATAGCAAAGATGAACTTTGAACATTTCCAAAATGTTTTACTTTACATTAAAACATTGTTAATTTTATTTTTAATAGGTTTTATTATTTTAATCTTTTTTGCTAACAATATATGGCAATGAAATTTAAAAGGTGTAGCTTTATTTTGAAAGTAATCAGGTTAATTCAATTTGATGAGAACTCCTGCAGATAATTACTTTCCCGGCGTCCTATTTTGAAAAGAATATGTTACCTGCATGTCCATTTGTGAGTGAATATGGGGAAATGCCATGGATGCCATACTTTCCATGGCAATATGTAATTGTTGCCATCGTTTTCATGGCAACCTGCCATCGGTGCCATGTCAACCTGTCATCGATGCCATACTTTCCATGGAAATCATGGCAAACTGCCATCGATGCCATGATTTCATGGCAACAATGCAAATACTGAGTATACTATCCCTGTCACTCTTTTTTTTTCGATGCCATGGAATTCATGAAAACCATGAAAAAACTCGTTTCAATGCTCCATCGTTTTCATGGCAACAATTTTGCCATGGAAATTCCATGGCATGCCATGAAAATCCTAGGGACGGGTGTACATGATCATGTTATTTCATTCTGTTCATGTACATGATCATGTTATTTCATTCTGTTCATGTTTGCTCATGTTATTTCATTATCCTATACATGTTATTCATTATATTTCATCGTGGTCAGTGAAATTTTATTGGGCAGTTCAACATACCTGGTATTTCATGGTATTTCACCTCATGTTATTTCATGATATTTCATCCAAACTTTGTTCATGGTTATTCATGGTCACTGAAATTTTATAGTGCCATTTAACGCACCTGGTATTTCATGGTATTTCATGGTTAAAATCACGAATGGTTCACGAAATGTCATGTTCATAATTCATGAAATTGTCATGAAATTTCCACAGAAAGACATGAAATTTTACTGTTCAGGAAAGCAGGGAATTCCACTTTATTTTGTTTTAAATTGGTTCAGTCTTTTCAGAGGAGTTGAAGAACAAGAGGCTCTCAAGAGCCTGAATCGCTCACCTGGTAAACAATGCACTATAAACTAAATTAATATATTAATGTTTGTTGTAAACTAAACTGAGTATTAAAGGTCACGTAAAATGCTGAAAATACCTTTAAAAACCTTTAAGAACCTCTGGAAAGAAATGGGCATGAGTTCTCCCTACGCTTGATTAAGATACAGTCATGGTCAATCTGATGATTCATAATACAAAATACAAGCTTTAATTAATCTTCAAATACAAGTATAAATCTTTTGGTCTAAATGTTGTCTTCATTTTTAAAATGTTTGAAAGAAGTTATGTAAAAATTGTGGGTTAAGGCTTTTTATTGTTCTTGAAAAGGAAATATTGCAGGAACAATCATGCTAAGTTTCATCAAATTCCCCCAAGTAGTTTCAGAGGAGAAGATGTTTGAAAATTTGTTAACATCGATTATGACAGACACCAAGTGATGGCAATTAAAAGCTCACATATTATGAAGTTTAATCATTGTTATACAACATTCTCATCATCACCATTCACTAAGGATACCATGTTTACTTTAAAAACCAAATATTGTTGAAATCCGAGCAAGTGTAAAAAATGGCGGGAAAATGGTAGCCATTTTAAAAATGGCCGTCCAAAACAAACTTTCATCATCACCATTCAACTCGGGATACCATGTTTGCCTTGAAAGTAGCTTTCATCTTCATTTTATTTCTATAATTCAGGAAAGAATAGCAAAAAACAGCATTTTGACCCCTATGTTCTATTTTTAGTAAGGGCGGACATGTTTTTTGACCAATCAAAAATCCAAGCATTACCTTTTTTCAGAATACCCTAAGGAACAATCTTACCAAGTTTCATTTGATTTTGAATAGTTGTTTTAGAGAAGAAGATTTTTGAAATAATAACATAAAAAAAAGCCAAAAATGTCAAAAAAGGGCAATAACTCTAACATCAGTTGACAGATTTTCACAAAAATCAGCACGCAGGTAGCTCTCATGATGCTGAACACTTTCAACCTGCAGAATTTGGCGTAACCTAATGATTTTTGAGATATTTGCGAAAAACTGTTGTTTGACCCCTATGTTCTATTTTTAGTAACAGTGGCCATGTTTTTCGACGGATCAAAAATCGAAGCAAAAAGTTTGTGCAGGATACCCTAAGGAACAATCATGCTAAGTTTTATCCAAATCCATTCAGTAGTTTCAGAGGAGAAGATTTTTGAAATAATAACATAAAAAAAAAGCCAAAAATGTCAAAAAAGGGCAATAACTCTAACATCAGTATACAGATTTTCACGAAAATCAGCACTCAGGTAGCTCTCATCATGCTGAACACTTTCAACCTGCCAGAGTTTGCCTTAACCTAATGATTTTTTAGATACTTGCGAAAAACTATTGTTTGACCCCTATGTTCTATTTTTAGTAACAGTGGCCATGTTTTTCGACGGATCAAAAATCGAAGCATAAACTTTGTGCAGGATATCCTAAGGAACAATCATGCTAAGTTTTATCCAAATCCATTCAGTAGTTTCAGAGGAGAAGATTTTTGAAATAATAACATAAAAAAAAGCCAAAAATGTCAAAAAAGGGCAATAACTCTAACATCAGTTGACAGATTTTCACGAAAATAAGCACACAGGTAGCTCTCATCATGCTGAATACTTTCAACCTGCCAGAATTTGCCATAACCTAATGATTTTTGAGATATTTGCGAAAAACTGTTGTTTGACCCCTATGTTCTATTTTTAGTAACAGTGGCCATGTTTTTCGATGGATCAAAAATCGAAGCATAAACTTTGTGCAGGATACCCTAAGGAACAACCATGCTAAGTTTTATCCAAATCCATTCAGTAGTTTCAAAGGAGAAGATTTTTGAAATAATAACATAAAAAAAAGCCAAAAATGTCAAAAAAAAAAGGGTGATAACTCTGAAATGAGTGGTTGGATCTTCTTCAAAATTTCAGGGCAGGTAGATCTTGAGGTGCTGATCACTTTTACCCTATGCCAGAATTTTGATATCTGTGACCGTTTCTGACTTATTTGCAAAAAACTGCGATTTACCCCTATGTTCTATTTTTAGCCATGACGGCCATGTTTTTATACGAATCAAAAATCCAAACAATAGATTTGTAGCACCCATACCAATTAATAACTGTACCAAGTTTGGTTGCAGTTGGACTTATGGTGTTGGAGGAGTTAACGTTTGAAAAAGTTAACGGACGACGGACGACGGACGGACGACGGACGCCAAGTGATAGCAATAGCTCACATGACCCTTCGGGTCAGGTGAGCTAAAAAGTAAAATTCCCATAGGCTCAATGTTAAACTAAGTCCAGCCATGGCGGGGATATTTGATGGTGTTCGGGGCAACCTAACACAAATTTTTAAAGGGGCCACCCAAGGACCTTTCCACCAAAGTTTGGTTCAAATTGGCCTAATGGTCTCTGAAAAGATAATGAAAATGTTGAAATTCCCATAGGGTCCAAGGTTAAACTATGTCTGACCATGGCAGCCATATTGGATGGCGCCCTGGAAAACCGAACATAATTTTTAAAGGGGACCATCCAAGGACCATTCCACTTAAGTTTGGTTTAAATTGGTTGAGTGGTTTCAGAGGAGTTTTGAAATATCCCCGTATTTGGACTGGACGGGGAAAATTGACGATAAAGCCTATTTTGTTTTTGCCAAGGATAAATGAGAACCAAATTTGATCAATGTAACCAGAGACATGTTTTATATGTTTCTGATGTAACGTCATTCCAAACGTTCAATAACAAATAAATAATTTCAAAAACGATTAATAAGTCTTGTTCTTGGATATATATATCATCATCCAAAACCACCCCATCGAGTCAAATGGTCGCACCATAGGAATTTCCCGTGTTGCCAGATTGTCGATATTATGACCAAACACTGTTCAGATAATTTATATGCTCTACTAATTGTCAAAAATACCCGAACGATCTTCGTGAGAGTCAAATTAGAAGGATCCAGTATGGAATCGACAAAAATAATTTTGGTCAATTTATAACTTTAAAAATAATACATTCCTTTTATTAATAATCCTTGTGCTCTATCCTTAACCTTAATTGTTGTTTCTTTTATTCCATTCCGTATAAAACAGTGTACCTTTCTAAAACTAGAGGCTCCCAAGAGCCTGAATTGCTCACCTGTTATCTTTTGTGTACCAGTAGATCTTGCATCAATGATTATTTTTGCTATTAAATGTATACCGTCAAAATTTTCTCCTTAATATTGACCTGTACAGCTAAAGAATTCTGAACCCAAATAGATATGGTTGCTAGGGACTTTTTCATCGGTTGCTATGGACTTTTTCAATGGCATTGACTCTTGACCTTCAATTTTGACTTGAACAGGTAAATTGTAGGGTCCTGAACTGAAATATATTGGTTGCTAGGGACTTTTTCATCGTTTTCTTTGGACTTTTTCAATGGCATTGACTCTTGACCTTTCTTTTTGACTTGTATAGGTAAATTATAAAGTCCTTAACCTAATATGGTTGCTAGGGACTTTTTCATCGGTTGCTAGGGATTTTTTCATCGTATACTATGGACTTTTTCAATAGCATTGACTCTTGACCTTCCATTTTGATTTGAAGAGGTAAATTGTAGGATCCTGAACCCAAATAAATATGGTTGCTAGGGACTTTTTCATCGGTTGCTAGGGACTTTTTCATCGGTTGCTATGGACTTTTTCAATGACCTTGACCCTTGATGCTCCATTTTACTTGTACTGCTACCATTTAATTTATTTCAAGTAATGCCCTAAACATCTGTGACCATGTCCGATGGTTTTTCTGCAGCACTGCTGCAGCGAAGATAAGCTTTAACTTTTCTAGCTGACGCTGCTCGTAAGATTGTTAGCATGCTGGCAATAACTTTGTACAGAGCCATCTAACCTCTTTCTATGAATGATTCCGCATTTTTTACAATTTTTCATATTGGCTCAGTTGTTTCAGACAAGGAGATTATTTAATGAATTTTCGCATATGGTCCTATGTTAGCCTTAGTACAGATGTGGCGGCCATCTTTGTTGAAAGTCCAGGTCAACTGACACAATTCTGAAAGAGGACCACCTATTAACCATTTATGTCAAGTTGGGTTCCAATTGGCCAAGTGATTTCAAACAAGAAGATTTTTTTATGAATTTTCCCATAGGGTTCCATGTAAAACTAAGTTTGGCTGTGGCGGCCATCTTGGTTGACATTCTAGGTCAATGGACATATTTCTGACAGGATCGAGCATCTACAGACCATTGCTGTCAAGTCCGGTTCCAATTTGCTCAGTAGTTTCAGACAAAAAGATTTATTAATGAATTTTCTCATACGGTCCTATGTTAAACTATGTTCGGCTATTGCCGCCATCTTGGTTGATTGTCCAGTTCATCGGACACAAATTTGAAAGAGGACCATCAAAGACCATTGCTGCTAAGTTTGGTTGCAATTGGCTCAGTAGTTTCAGAGTAGAAGATTTTTAAATTAATTTCCCATAGGGTCCTATGTTAAAATAATTTTGGAAAGGATCATTTCAGAAAAATTTGGCTAAGATTGGCATAGTAGCTTCAGAGGAGAAGATTTTTAAAATTTTGACCCCCCTTTTTCTATTTTTAGCCTGGCTGCCATCTTGGTTGAGGTAGGGCACACCGAACACAATTTTGGAAGGGGACCACCCATGGACCATTCCATCAAAGTTTGGTCCCAATTGGCGCAGTGGGGAGATTAAAATGTCAATTGTGGACGACGGACGCCAAGTGTTAGGTGAGCTGAAAATGTCCTGATACATCACAAACCTTAAAAATTTCAGACGGTATATCATAATATTTGAAATTTTATTTTTCACTGGTAAAAGTGATCAACATCAAAACAATTTATTGTGTGTGTTTGTTTATAAAAATGTTACTTCTGGAAAGGATAATTTTTTGAAGAAAATGTTTAAATACACACGAGATATACACATTACTAATGTTGGTTTGTGACCATGCTGATGGTTTTTAATCGTATCATAACAATCTGGTTGTACAGTGTTTGTTTGGTGACAAGAATCTGAAAAAAGCCAGTTTTCAGTATTTAAGCTGAATTCAGAATAATTGATCAGACAACATTGTTTTGATTTTTTTGTGCAAGTTTAAAAAATAAACTAGAGGCTCTCAAGAGCCTGTATCGCTCACCTGGATTTAACTTTTCACCTTGAGCAGGACTAAAAATTTAAGTGTCAATTTGGCTGGTTTTTCTATAGGGTTCCACGTTAAACTAAGTTCGGCTGTGGAAGCCATCTTGGTTGACAGTTCAGGTCAACAGATACATTTCTAAAAGAGAACAATCTAAGGACCATTACTGCTAAGTCTTGTTCCAACTGGCTAAGTGGTTTTAGACAAAAAGATTTTTAAATGAATTACTGCCAACTTTGGTTCCAATTGGCCTTGTAGTTTCATAAAAGAATTTTTATACACCCCCTTTTTTTCTATTTTTAGTAATGGCAGCCATGTCGGTTGGAAGTTGGGGATGCCAGACATAAATTTGGAAGGGGGCCACCCAAGCACCATTCCACCAAAGTTTGGTCTCAATCGGGCCCGTGTTTTCAGAGGAGAAGATCTTTAAAGGAAAGTTTATGCTGGCAATAACCCAACAAAGGGTTAACCGATTAGTCTGGATATTTCATGGCAGGTAGATCTTGACCTGATGAACATTTTTACCCCTGTCAGTTTTGCTCTAAATGCTTTAGTTTTTGAGATATAAGACAAAAACTGCAGTTTACCCCTATGTTCTATTTTTAGCCATGTCAGCCATGTTGGTTAGCAGGAGGGGTCATAGGACCCATTTTTTAAACAAACTAGATACCCTAATGATGCTTGTGACAAGTTTGGTTCCATTTGGTCCAATAGTTTCAGAGGAGAAGATTTTTGTAACGGACGCCAAATGGTCAGGTGAGCTAAAAAGTGTTTTTTTTTATCCAAATCCAAATTAATCCTATATGTAGATCAACCCTTTGAGTACCTCTGACAACGGACCAGATTGTATGTTGACATTCAGCAAATTACAGAGCCAAACAGAATCTGTTTAACATTTACCATAAATCAGGATATTTTGGTGTGTTAAAATTTTGCTATTTCTGTCAGTAATTTTCAGAAAAAAATTAAAATAAAAATGATGGAGAGCTTTGCTAAGCACAGCATGAAACTTTGATCCTTTGTATCTCGGAAATATAAAACAGAAAAAATTTGTTAGCGACTTATGAAAGCACTCATCAAGGTGAATTCAAAGAAAAAAATCCCCATAAGAATTGGATGAAACATTTTAACTAGAGGCTCCCAGGAGCCTGTATCGCTCACCTGTCTATGTCCATCTTGACTGGAAGCCTGGAACATTGCTGTCAATTTCAAATTGGTTCACTGGTTTCAAACAAGAAGGTCTTTCAGTGAACTTTTCTATTAGGTCCTATATGTTAAACTAAGTTCCGCTCTGGCAGCCATCTTGGATGGTGGACAGGGTCATCGGATATAATTCTGAAAAAGGACCAACTAAGGACCATTGCTACCAATTTTTGTTCCAATGGGCAAAATGGTTTCAGACAAGAAAATCTTTAAGTAAATTTCCCATAGGGTCCTATGTTAAACTATGTAGCTCTGGTGGCTATCCTGGATGACACGGTTATATTTCTGAAAGAGAACCACCTAAGGACCATTGCGCCAAGTTCTTTTCCAATTAGCCAAGTGGTTTCGGACAAGAACATCTTTAAGTAAATTTTCCATAGGATCCTATGTAAAAACTATGTTCGGCTCTGGCGGCCATCTTAGATCATGGGTGGGGTTATCGAATATAAGTCTGAAAGAGGACCACCCAAAGACCATTGCTGCCTATTTTTGTTCCAATTGGCCAAGTGGCTTCAGACAAGAAGACTAAGTAAATTTTCTATAGGGTCCTATGTTAAACTAAGTTCTGCTCTGGCGGCAATCTTGGATGAAGGGCAGGGTCATTGGATACAAGTCTGAAAGAGGACCACCTAAACACCATTGCTGCCAACTTTTGTTCCAATTGGCCATGTGGTTTCAGACAAGAAGATCTTTAAGTAAATTTCCCATAGGGTCCTATGTTAAACTATGTTCGGCTCTTGCGGCTATCCTGAATGACGGACAGAGTCACCAAAGACAATTCTGAAAGAGAACCACTTAAGTACCATTGCTGCAAAGTTTTGTTTCAATTGGCCAAATGGTTTCAGTCAAGAAGATCTTTAAGTAAATTTCCCATAGGGTCCTATGTTAAACTAAGTTTGGCTCTGGTGGCCATCTTGGATGCCGGGCAGGGTCATCAGAGAGAATTCTGAAAGAGTACCACCTTAAGACCATTCCTGCCCTTTGGGCCAGGTGAGCTAAAGAAATTACCTTATGAAGCCACATTCTATTTTTGGCCTTTTTTTTACACCTTATATCTTAACTATAAAAGATAAAAAATCCCCATTAAAATCACTCTCACAATAATTATCCGATCAGCATGAAAGTCAAACTTGATCTGAAGCTCATCACTATAAGCTCACATAACAAAAATAAGATCATTTGGTAAAAGGGTCTGCAAAAAAAGTCAGGAAAACTATTAGTTTGGCAATAATTCCTATTTCCATGGGCAATAACTCTCACAATATTCAATCGATCGGCATGAAACTCAAAACTGATCTCTAACTCATCATTATAAGCTAACACACCAAAATTAAGATGAGTTGGTTAGGGACGAGATCAAAAGTTCAATGTCGGATAAAAAACTTAATTCACATAGTTTTTTCACTGACCCCCGCACCCCCCCTCTTAACTTAATTTGGGAAAAATTGATTGACCAATATGGGCATATGCTTTGAGTTTAATTTTTTGTATCATGGGTCCTGTTTTTCCTCAACAATGTATGTTTGTTCTGTATTTTGACTTGGACATCACTTGAATCCGTATTTTTCAATCCGAAAATCGATGTCGGATAACAAAACTTGCAGAGATTTTTACCTCCCCCCCCCCCCCCCCCCCACCCCCAAACTATTTGAATTAAGTTTTTTATCCGACATTGAACTTTTGATCTCTTCCCTTAAAGGATTTGCAAAAAAACTGGAAAACTATTTTTTTGGCAATAACTCTCACAATAATTATCCCATCAGCGTGAAACTCAAACCTGATCTGCATCTCATCATTATAAGCTCATGTACCAAAAATACGATCAGTTTGTTTAAACAATCTCTGAAAAAAAATCCGGAAAACTGTAGTTTGACTGACGGACGGACTGATGGACAGACCAACTGACGGACAGATATAGTGCAAACCTATATCCCCTTCGGTGTTGCCAGTAGGGGACTAAAAAAATCATCAAAACTGGACAAGAAATAAAAAAAGGTTTCCAAAATTAAGGTGTCCCGGAGTCCCTTTCTTGGCCACTTTCATCTCTAAAACAAGTCTTAAGCTTTTCAACTTTCACCAAGGAACATTAAAAACCAAAATCTTAAAAATCGGGCAGAAATTTTAAATGTTACACAAAAATGATGACTCTAGAAAAAACACTGGCAATCTATGATAAGAAAGTTCTCCTCGTTTGTGGCTGTGTAACTCCCTGAGTTGCACCCTTACGTAAGTAATATGATTGTAGGTCGCTTAATAGTATCAGAGAATTGAACTCAAACATAAAACTTAAACCTAAGTCAATGAAGCATGACAAGTAGGTGAGCGTGATCTAATTTTGGTGGGAGGCTGTGTTACTCCCTGAGATGCATTCTGACACTAAGTAATATGATTTTAGGTCGCTTTGTATAGGAGAAATGAACTCGGACATAAAACTTAAGTCAATGAAGTGCAATAAGTAGGTCAGAATGACCTAATTTTGGTAGGAGGCTGTGTTACTCTCAGAAATGCATCGTCACACCAAGTAATACGATTGTAGGATGCTTGGTATCAGAGAACTGAACTTGAATGTAAAACTTATCCTAAGTCGATGAAGCGCAATAAGTAGGTCAGAGTGACCTAATTTTGATGGGAGGCTGTGTTACTCCCAGAGATGCACAATGACACCAAGTAATATGATTGTAGGTCCTTTGGTATAGGACAACTGAACACAGACATAAAACTTAACTAAGTCAATGATGTGCGATAAGTAGGTGAGTGACCTAATTTTGGTGGGAGGCTGTGTTACTCCCCGAGATGCAACCTAATACCAAGTAGTATGATTGTAGGTCCCTTACTATCAGAGAACTGAACTCAGACTTAAACTTAACCTTAGTCAAGAGAGCTTGATAAGAAGGTCAGAGTGATCTAACTTTGGTGGGAGGCTGTGTTACTCCCCGAGATGCACCCTAACACCAAGTAATATGATTGTAGGTCCCTTGGTATCAGAGAACTGAACTGGGACATAAAACTTAACCTAGATCAATGAAGAGCAATAAGTAGGTCAGCATGACCTAATTTTGGTGGGAGGGTGTGTTATTCCCCGAGATGCATCCTCACATCAAGTAATATGATTATAGGTCACTTTGTATGTTAAAACTGATTTTTGACATAAAACTTAAAAGCCAGTCAACCATGTAATATGGGTCATATGATCTTCATCTTATGTCACATGGTCAGTCTCTTCAACATGCACCTGTACACAAAAATATATGACCCTATGTCAACTAGTATCTGAGAAATGGCTGTGGACACGTACATGCACGCAGACACGGATGCGGACGTAGACGCCGAGGGTACACAATTAGTCCCCTTCAACTTCGTTGAGGCGAACTAAACATTTATTACAAGGATTTTTGATTTACAGTCTGACTTGGTACAGACACTGAACAGTGGTTAGTATGGTTAGTTATCGGTAGAAACTACATGTACTAGAAACAGCTAACTTTATTTTAAAGAATATAAATGATGACATGTACCAGTATAAATCAAGTCATTCAAAGCCAAATGACAAACTTAATTGCCATGTAAGTACGTGACTATTTACATGCATGTCATTATGGTTTTCATGATATATGGTTATATCAAAATGTTGGTATCAAACAAATATTTCTCAGTGATTTTTAAACAAAGAATTATAGATAACTTTATGTCAGCAGGTTTTTATTTATTTTTAAATACTTCATATGTAAATTTTATCACCAAATATAGAATCAATTTTCATACACTAAATATAGAAACTGGTCTTGTTGCAAGAAATGATCGCCTTTGTTCTATGTACAATAAAAGAGCTATTGAAGAGGAATATCACTTTATTCTAGAGTGTGACAAAAATTTAGATATAAGTCATAAATATATTGAGTTATCTATTCTCAGCTTATCCTTCAACTTTCAAATTACTTCAATTGTTATCTGTGCATAAAAACAAAGAACTTAATAACATAGGAAATTATTACATTGTACCCAGTGATTTACCCTAGTATCCAAGTGAAAGAAAATCTGGTAAATCACATGAGAAAAGGACAGCCAGTATTTCACTCTAGGAAGTGATGTCACAATTGCTGCAGAGAGATATCAAAAGACAAAGTCAGTTTTATTTTGATTTATTTATGTTAAAATGCTAGATTCTGCACAATGTAATAAATAGTATAACTAATCGCTGAATTGAAATACCAGAAATAAACAACTTGTGACAGAACTATAACTGTAAATAACACCAGCACACTTGTGATTTACTGCGTTAGTCAGTCACGCGTTGTTTAGTTCTGGTATTTGATTTCAGTGATTCGTTATACTACAAATATTTATACACGGCTGAGAAATTACAAAATTGAAATTGTTTCAATTGTTAACAATTTTATGTTAACTTTGCTCCACATACATATACATATACAATATATGTACATTGTCAGAAAATAGACAATTTATTTGTACGAGCCTTAGAAACAGATAGAAATGCAAGGTTTACCAAGCATTTCACACCTGTTTCGCAGCAAAAAATAAAAAAATATCATTGCAAGTCACTAGTAGAAAGGTAGAAAATCAACCAAAGTCCATCAGAGGGTCTAAATTGTCATTCCATCTATATTTTCTTGATTTTCAAAATCTCTGAATATTAAGAGGTAAATCAAGATAAAAATACCACAAAACAAGATATATTTCCTTCCAATCAATCAAGATTGGTAAATAATAATAATGATAAAATAATAATACTTTACTTCAAGAGGGTAACACAGTTAGTACAAACTAATCTTCCCTGAGGCCATCATTTACAGAGCACATATAAAAACACTACAAAATTATACACAATATTGTCAATATAATTGCATTGTACATTTTATATAGGAAAATACACAAATAAATTCTGTTGAAATAAATTGTTTAACAAGTAAACATTGAGATTTTGCTTAAAAAAGCAAAAGAGCAGTTGACATTTGTTCAGAAACGCTTTTTAATTTACCTGTGCTGAACAGGCGTTTTAAAGTTTTATTAAGGTCTTTCCGGTTTTCAACGGGAAGACCTTCCTGTATTTCATCTGATTATTATTATTATTATCATTATTCTTAATTTTTTCCACCATTTTTCGATGTCATTTGTCTTTTTGATTTTATGACACAATGAAATAATATTTCACATGAAGGTTTGGAAAGATAAACTATATTCAGGATTGACCCTGCAAATCCGAAGTCTTTATTCATAAAGAATTATCTTCCTGAACACTGAAAACCTTGTTAGGGCTATATCACGGAAATAGTAACAGATAGCGGAAATCCGATAAGGTTGAAAAATTTTGACATCTCAAGACACAATTTTTTCTCATTTGGTCATAACATTTTGACAACTGCACAGTCTTCCTTCTTCTTTTAACAACTTTACTCCTTAAATAACACTTTAAGGAAATCACCATATTTCAGATATTCCTCCTTATAGGGAAACAATTTTATAATGTCCGACTTTTAACATCACTACTTTTGTTCAATAATTACTGGCTTTCACTCATTGGTAAGGATTTTTAAGGAACTAGAGTACACCATGCGCATTTGACCTTTTGACCTAATGTTACTTTTGTTTTTGAATTAGGGAGTAAAACCACTACTAACTTTGCCTTAAAATTCTATGTTAAATTGTCAAATTTCAATTTTCTATCGAAAATTTATGTTGATTTTAAATAAATCAAGAGGCATATCATATGAAATCAGCATCTTGTCAGTTTTTTTCATCTAATTCTTACCTAACCTTAAGTTGTATATAAGAAAGCAATATGATTTTGGAAATCTAACATCCTACCCAAACCTGAGTGTCCAACATTTTTATTATCTTTTGACAGTGTTTAAACTCACAGCAGTTTTGATTAAATTCATGTTATAATCATAAACATCTGCCAGCATAGGTACCAAAATTAATTCAAAATACTAATTAATTTACATAAAACTGAGCAGTGCAAGAAACTATGTTTTTTATATGCACTATTTTTAGGTATGTTCTAATAGGGGATATTGCCTGTAATTATGGTAACTATATAAAGATAGATAACTCTATCATATTTTAGCTGTTTAAAAATACATGTAGAATTCATCAATTGACATTAATTTTTATTTGTAACTATATGTAACTTGTAAAAGTCATGTGTCACTTTGCTAATTATTGCCTGACAATGAACTGACATACTTTGTGATAAATTACATCATGTTTTAATAAATATAGAAAATATATGAAAGAAAACTCACTGCTTTTTATTATAATGGTGATCTGCATTAATATGACAGTAAATTGAAAATGGCAGAACCCGGTTCAATCTACTATCGATTATCAAGTTAAGAATATCCATCAAAATGAGTTTATGATTTACAGCGGTTTATTTAATAATTGCTGTAGAATTTTTAAAGGAGAAGACTCAAAAAATTGTTATTTTAAACGAAAGGCAAACATTTTCACAATTTATCATTACTAGGCAGATTTAATGTACACAACACAGAAAACTATATTTCTTATTTAAATGACATACTACATATACAATTACAAAAAGGAAAAAAATTGTCTAAAAAAGGATCATAATTTCTTTAGAATAAATTTCTGTAAATTATTTCCAGTTTTTAGTCAGGTATGTAATCCATAAGCAGACATCTTATAAATTCTCTCATTTTATCTGGGACCGTGCAGCTTTTTTTTGTTTTTGCTTGTAGGGAACAGATTGTGTCTTATACAGGATATATTTTTCGTAATTGCCCTTCATAATCAGGGTTCGTTTTTGGAAGGAGTTATTAGCCCTTAATTGTTTCATTAATCACTGACATAAGGAAAATAATATTAAGGTCAAGGCCTCAAGGAAAGACCTTGCAATACTGAACAATTGTTTTCTAGTTATACTTACTTTGTGAATGAGAATGTGAAACATAAGGTAAATCTTCTTTAAAAATATCTTCATAACAAGATTTACCAATTCTCTCTCCTGGCATTTTACAAAGAACAGTTGATCCCCTGAAAAACAAGAGGATATTTCTAATGTGTTCATAAATATTCAATACAGGTATACTGGGGTCTCACTGTATCGCGGTACTTATTTTGTCAAGATGGGTCCAAATTATGTTGAAATAAGTTGGTAGTGCGATACAGTGGAATCCACGATACGGTGGGAACAGAGTATATATATTAAGTTTTAAATAGTTTAAAATTCATTTTATATTTCATAAGGTTAAATTTCTGGATTCTAAATTTCATAAGGGAAATTGAGAAATGTGTCAAGCATAATTCAAATTTATAAAACTTTTAAATTCACTTAAAACAAATATGACATGCAGTTGTAATGATAAACAATAAATAACAGGAGAGATGAACAATGCAATACCAATTGAGTGCAGTAGGATACACTTTTTGTCAGGATAAATTATGCAATTAACAGGAGTATACTTATAAGTGGAATTCTTTATTTTCATGTAAAAACACTTTATGTTTCATTTCTATTGTCACTAATTGTGATAATTACTATATAAACATGTGCATTATGAACTTTGTAAACAATTTTGTTAATTAATTTGATCTAAAAAGCCAAAAAATTGCATGTTTTTTTTTATTTTATAAAATATTATCATTCAATTTATCCTCACTTTGTATTAAATTTTGGCAAAAAATTCATGATTTGGAAAAAAATAAGCAATTAATAGGAGTTTCTTATTCAATATGCAATTTTTAGCAGCAATTAACATAGAGTATATTGTTATTGGTTTGGTTTTTTAAATCTTATGCAAAATCAGGAATATTCTATTAACAGATATCTAATTAAGTGGAGTTGAGTGTATCACCATCAAATACATGTAGACAGACCTTGAGAGGGACACAATATACAAGAGCAAAATCAAGTACCTATGGTCACTGAACCAAATATTTCCACACAAATCAAACTGAGTGACAAACTCATCCTCTTTATTATAAAGTACTGGAATATGGCTGATCATTTCATCTTTAGTGGGACGTCCTACTGCTATCAACCACCTGTTGTCAGTCACTACAAATAAATATAAATATATTCTTATAAAGACACATCATTATTCAATTTCTAATTCAGTAATATATTGCAACTTATTGCAAACAGAGTGTTTTTGTTAAAACCCATTAAGTATAGATTATCGGGTTTTCTGCATATTGATATCGTAAAATATCAGCCGCGAGCCACAATATGAAGATTTTCTGTGAGTGAGCGCAGCGAACGTGCCTAAAAGATTCATATTGTGTCAAGCGGCTGATATTTTACAATATATTTACGCAGAAAACCCGATAATCTGTTTATCATACAAATTCTGCACATTTTAGTCACCCCTGTAAGACATTTTTTATGCTTTTTTGTCCTCCTGGAGGTAAGCTTGATAATGTCTGCTCTCACATTGTGACGTCGCTAATAAGTCCTGCTCTCATATTGTGACGTCGCTAATAAGTCCTGCTCTCATATTGTGACGTCGCTAATAAGTCCTGCTGTCACCGATAATGTCTCCTAATACATCACCATGCCTTAATACAGAGATTACAGAGCGGCTGAGCAGTGTGATATATACGCAGGGAAGTACGACAACCAGGGTTTACAGGGGGGGTTGAATACTGTAAATTAAGAAATTATTGGGTGCATTTATTATTGCAATTTTGTCATTTTAGACCAAAATGAGATTTTAATTTTTGCGATATTGAGAAAAATCCTGCTTCGTTCATAAAAAAAATTCAAAAAGTGAGTTTAAATTATTGCGATTACAACCCTGTTGCATTTTTCGCAATATTAAAAACATCACAATAATTTCCAAATTCACAGTACCCAAAAAAACAATAAAAAGTCACCACATTCTAACATAACTTTAATTATCCCTTCAATTCATTTTTTTCATTGTATACGTAATTATAGTATATATACATTTGTATATTGTAAATTCAGAAATTTTAGAATACATTTGTACATTTAAACTGCTTCAGAATCCATTAACATGAACATTTTGCATGGATTATTTTATCCTTCAAACTTTTTTTTTCACAATAAAAATACCAAAACTGCTGAAAACAAAAAGTATGTTTGTTTAGATTATAAATGATGTCACAGATGAACTACATAACAGAATGACCAACATCAGAACCATTTCAGTCTTTCAGAAGGCATTTTTAATAGTTAATTACATGAAAAATTTGAATTTTTGTTCATTGGAATATAATATAGTAATTAAGGTTTCAGACAAGGTATATAGTCTGACATATCCTTGTTGTTTATCATATTCACAAATTAAACATCCAGTGTATGTCAAACTATATACCCTGTCAGAAACCTGAATAACATATAATGAAATATAAATGATTAAAGATCATGTTTTAATCTTGATTTATTATGAATATTAGGATACAATTTTCTTAGGGCTATCATTTACAGTAAGGTTTTAATTTTACTACATGTACCGGTAATATCCTATTAGAAAATGTATATGATATGCAGAGTACAAGAGCCAGGAATTTTTATTTTGTGGTCAAAAGGGGGATATCTATATAATAATCAAACCTTTTAACTACTTATATGGTTTATTAAGACAGCAACTGGACACAATTTATACCAACCTCCAAATGTATTTTCACTTTCTCGGCTGACTTTCAGTTGACCTTTAAAATGAATCATTTCATAATGACTTTCTATATCATTTTCGTTACAAGCTTTTAGCATTCTCAGATAGAAGGACCTCTCTTTGTTCCATGATGAGTTCACTGAAATGTAATCAATAATATGTATTTATTATAAATATCACTTATAAGGCTTTGTTTAGATTGGTTATATTCAAAACCCTAACCCCGTCTTAACTCTTCCCCAACTTTAAACAAAATTTGAGTGTAAAAATTTCAGACATATTTTTAAAAGTTATTAGAGAAACAAGGAGAAAAGAGGTTTTTGATGACATTTTACCAAATCTTACTATAGATTTCTCTTATCTAATGTTGCACTGTAGTAATGCAAAGTAAAACTATGATCAGAATCACAAGATCTTATCCAAACTTAACACTTGCAGTTCTCTTGCCACAGCCAGGCCATTGACATAGAGAAAATTTTGCAATATAAATACATTGGAATAAAATGTCCAAATTTATCATCTTTTTTTTGGCTTTCATAAGGCAAAATATGTTGAGTTTTACCCATATGTTCTAAAAATAGCCATGACCACCACATTTTAAGCTTGATAAGCATAATCAAAATTTTAAAGTAGATACCCCAAAGATGCCTGTGATCAAATTTGGTTACAATACACTGGTTTTATAGGAGAAGATGTTTTAAAAACTTTATGACGACGGAAGCCAAGTGATGACAATAGCTCACCTGGACCATATAAGTAATATAATTCCTCATGTAAGCATCTTAAGTAAAATGTTTTATAAGTAATTTTTTTTTTTAAGTAATTCTTTTAAAAACAATAAATTTCCAGTAAAACAATTACTTGTTTCAAGTAACTATGATCATATCAAGTAAAACCTAAGTAATTGCTAGTAATTGTAAGTAAATAGCTAGTAATTCCTAGTAATAAGTAATAAATTAAAATACTGTACATCAATGCAAGTCCAAATATTTGGTACCAAATTAAATAGAGTACAAAACTACAAAATCTGAAATTTATAAAACCAACACAAATTGGCATATTCAAGACAGTGGCCCCACCATCAAACAATAAACGGCAATCAGCTGTCCTAATTGTTGGTGTAAGCTAGGACTGACTACATAAAATTGTGTTAAAATTCATGGTTTGGAATATTTATGATGGTCATTAATTAATAATTGTATTAACAGGAAATAATTTAATGGCCATCATTCCAGAATTAATGGCAATTAAATGTTTAAGTTTGAAATTTTATTGAATTGGACACATTTAATGGCCCTTACTATACATGTTGCTTTTTAAAAGCTAATCATATCTACAATTAATGGCCATTAAATGTTCACGCTGGAGACCAACATGATGCACATTCCTTTAACGGCCATCATATTATATGTGTAAGTAATTAATTGGCATTAAATTACCATTAAATTTTTTTCATTACAAAAAATAATGGCCATGATATAAGAACAGGTTTTGGTAAAGTTATAATAATGGCTATTTAATGGCATCATTAACTAGAATGGCTTGATTTAATGGCAATTAAGTAGGATTATAATGGGTTTTTTCTGAACCCATTAAAAATTTCATTACAAATTTTGATAGGGCTTTTAATGGGTTAATGGGATTTTAACAGGATTTTAATGGGAATGTAATGGGTTGACGTTGCAGTAGTGCATGTGGACCTTTGAGCTAAAAAGAAATATACATCCTCAAGAAGGCTCTACCTAGAGGCTCCCAGGAGCCTGAATCACTCACCAGGATTCAATCTACCAATCAATGCCCACAAAAGAAGTAACTGAAAGACTACCACTACTTGGTTGGTGATTGGGATCAATGGGCATTTTTTTTCTATTAGATCATCTATATGTAAACACTGTTGCTGCCAAGATTTGTTAAATCTTGATCAAGTTTCACAGATGAAGACTATATGAAGTGACTTTTCCCAGCCGAACCTATGTTAGGCACTTGTGGCCATCTTTGCTGACATTCTTGGTCATAGGATAAATATCAGTGCTGCCAAATTCCTCTCCCTCTTGCTCAATAGTTTCAGACATGTTATCAGACATAATTTAGCAAGACAACCATCAAAGAACAGTCCAGGTCTTCAAATACACTTCTGAAAGGGAAGCACCTAAGGACCACTGCTGCCAGGTCAAATCTGGTTCCAACTGGTCCATTTTTTTCGGACAAGAAGATTTTTAAAGGAATTTTCCCATAGGGTCCTATTTTAAAACAATTTATGCTGTGGTGACAATCTTGTTTGACTTTCCAGTTAAACAAACTTATTTCTGAAAGAGCACCAACTTAAGAACCATTGCTTCCAAGTCTGGTTCCTAATGGCCAAGTGGTTTCAGCAAAAAAAAATTAAATTATTTTTCCTAAAGGGTCCTATATTAAACTAAGTTCAGCTGTGACGGAATTCCTGGTTTGACAGTCTGACACAATTTTCAAAGAGGACTATCTAAGGACCATTTATGCTAAGTCTGGTTCAAACTGACCTTTATAAAAACACATTTGTAAAGATTGGGTTCAACTGGGTATACTGTGAATCTTTCTTGTTGAGAATTTTTTCAAAGTTCAGCAAATCAGAAATTAGAATATGCTCTTATGGCCATATTTGTTGACCAACAGCAGGGGGTCAAAATGTGAAAATTTAAAAGATGGACGGATGAAGGACAACGGATGCCAAGTGATGGCAATAGGTTTCACTGGCCTTTGGCTATGTGAGCAAAAAAAGGCCATGCCTTGGAATAGTTATGATAAAGATAGCACAGCAATTTTCAATAGTTATAAGTTGTGTCTTAGGTTTTATATGGAAGAAAAAACCTTCTGTTAAATACTCCTGTATCATTACAGATAAGGACACAAAACTTACATCCCAAATACCCAGTGTGTTTCTTTAGACCATCTGCAACTGTTACTTCTCCATTAATTTGATCATTCAGTTGATTCCTAAACAGTTTGTTATCATCTGGATGTATGAAATTATGAACTTCTGATCCAACTAAATCAACCTGCAATGTCAATATAAAAGTAAAAATATATATTGAACAAAGTTGAGAGCTGGCTAAGGCAGTAAATATAATTTCAGAATGATTCATAGTAACATAGTACTTCAGACAAGGTATATAGTAAATTTGTTTTTAATTTCACTTTTTTATGACATAATATGATAAAATTACAGTGTGGATTAAATTCTGAACACAAAATTTGTTATATTATCTTAATCTTAAAGTCACTCAGAGATCTTCAACACAGAAAAAACACATCACCCCGACTGAAATTCTAGTTGGCCCAACACTGCTTAAATTTTTCATTAATATCTGGATAATATCCTACATATTTTAATAAATATATATATTAATAAAAATACAAATCACAGTTTAAGATATGAAGGATTTTTTTGTGGTCAGTTGGACATTTTGATGAATGTTTTGAGAGTTAAAATAAATGAACATTGTAAATATTAACCTGTTGGTAAACCATTACTGGTAAATTTGTAATACAAAATGGATAAAATTTCCAAATGTCACAATGTTTGAACTCAGATTTTTTTAAAAAGAAAAAAGAGTGTTTTCCATGTTGAAGTCTTCACATGATTTTAAGAGTATCAACTGCAATAGCTGATTTTAATTTCATTTTTTCCAAAACAGTGATATTTGCCAGACTTTGTGAAAAATGTTGAAACTGTGAAAAGACAATTCCAAAGGTGTTGATTATGTAATCAAAATGAAACCATAAAATTATTACAAATCAGGTGCAACCTAGAAAGTGAGCAAAACATAAAGTTTTTATTGCTTTTCGGTATTTAACAAAACTTTCCAAATGGTGGGTAAACATGACAACTCTTTTTTATTTAGCCAATTTGATTCAATGTGGTTTCTTTCATATTCATTTTATTTTTATTAATAATTAATAGCTAGAACAGATTAATTAAGTCCAACAATAATTCATTTTGTCCAAGTTATTCCTTTTCCACATTTTATCATACAAGAACCAAATTGGCTGCACCAGATTTCACATGGCAGTGGCCATGTTTTTGAAAAAATTTTGAAAGCATAGTACAATTGTACTTGAGTGGAGCTCCCATACATCTATTTAGTAACAGAAGAAGAGACAAAGATTATCTTTTCTTTCTCTACACTAAAGAGTGAGTTTCACTCACTTAAAACTCTTGTTCTATATTTTCACTACTTTTTGTTTTACTTTAATATGAGTAACAGCAATAAAAAAATTGTTTCTTTTGCATAAACTTTTGTCAAATATATACAGAGGAATCTCTGTAAACCAAACAGCTTAAGGACAGTTGAAACTGATGTGTTTTCGGAGGTGCTGGTTTTGAGAGGTTCTGTATAATTGTACTGAAATCTGACTGTAAGTAAATAAATTGAATATTGAAAGGCATGAAAATTATATAGTACTACATTAGCATTATTTTTCTTAAACTGTAGCTAAATTTTATTTTTTTGCTTTGTTGTTATTTTTTGGTAGAAAAGGGAAGTTAAAATCTTTTATTAGAATGGAATTTTCCCTTTACACATCAATGCATATGGCTTTGTATAAAATACTCCATTCAATTAAGACCATGAGAGTTTGACTGGTTTTTAGAGGTGTACATGTATATTTTGACAGAAATATATATGTTTTGGAATTATCTCCCATATTTATAAATTCAGAATAGACGGTTTTTGTGGGATTTTTTTCCTTGAAAATACAAGAACAAATGTCAGAAATCGTTCAGTTAACAGAGGAATCTGGTCTTCAGAGGGGCTGGTTTAGGGGAGTTTCACTCTATAGGTATTGCATGTCAAGAATTTATTCTCCATATCCCTTCTTTCACATTACCTGTTGGTGAAATTTGTTTTAGTTCTACTTTTAAAATAAAGATTCTAAAATATGCATGTATATGGAATAATAAAATATATTATTCCTCAAACAAAATATTCATCCATTCAGCTGTTCTCTAGAAGAAGATTTTTGTATTTCCCATAGGGTCCTATGTTCAACAAAGTCCCCCACTGGCAGTCATCTTGGATGACAGATTTGCAACAAAGTAACAACAGTTGGTCAGGACCCCATAAGGAACATTAATGCCATGTTTGGTTTCAGTCGATTCAGTGGTTCTCTAGAAGTTCAAAATGTGAAATGTTGAAGAAAGGACGACGGACGAAATTGATGGCAATAGCTGACACGACCCTTTTGGGTCAGGTGAGCTAAAAATCAAAGAATTGTTTCATAATTAGTGATAATGTATACCTGGTCAAAATTGATTGTTTTACTTCCAGTTTTTAAATAAAGATTATAAAATATGCATGTATATGGGATAATAAGATATAATTTCCTCAAACAAAATATTTAAAACATTTTATAATGATTTCAATAGCTTTGATCTGTTATTACCTGATATAATCCTAAATATTTAGTGACAGAAGAAGAGACAAAGATTATCTTTTCTTTCTCTGACACAATAATAAGGAATCCATTCAATGCCTGAAAAAAAAGAATGTAAAATTACTGTTAATATGTCCCACAATTTACCTAAGAAAATGTTTATTTCCTAACAGAAAATTCATGGCTATAGAAAAAGTATACATTTTACATTTTCCAAAGACAACTAGATGGAAACAGTTGGAAAAAACATCTATGTGAATACCCAGTGTTTCAACTATTGCCATACTTTTACAGTCAAATCTGTTTTTTTTCCAAATATTTCTCCTAAGAAAAGGCCTCAGTTATTGATAGATTTATAATCAATAACAGAGGACCCAGTTTTTGAAAATATATATTCTAAAACCTTATTGCACATCAAAATACAGTGTATCACACTAGTGAATAGAAATGCATTGATGCATAAATTTAAATGAAAGCACTTCTAAATATAAGTCCAGTTGTGGCAGCTAGCTTGGATTCCGATCGACACGAAAACTTTTGTAGCAGACATTTATCCAAGGATCTTAGTGCAACAAAAACATTTCAATTGGCTTATTATTTTCTGACAAGAAGACCTTTGTACAAATTTCCCCATAGGGTCCAATGTTAAACTAATGGGACTGTGACGACATCTTGAAATTCAGATCCAGATAAAAAAAAAAAACATTACTATTGTAGAGGTTCATCCAATGCTACAAGAAGACTTTTGTATAAATTTCCCATACTTTTCAATGTTAAACTAAGTCTGGATGTGGCGGCAATATTGAATTTCTGATCGGCACAAAAACATAACATAATGGTGGCCGAGTGTCTAGGTACTTCTTCATGACTACTAATGATTACTAGCCTGTCAACGCTGAGGTTGTGAGTTCGAATCTCACCTGTGGCGGGGTGTGTTTGACTCCAATCTTAATTGACAAGGATTGCCAATTTTCCTACCGAAGGTCTAGGTTTTCTCCTGGTACTCCAGCTTCCTCCACCAATAAAAACTGGCCGCCACAAAATAGCCAAATGTGCTGAAAACGGCGTAAATCCCCAACTAAACAAAAACAAACAAACGATCTGAACATAAAACATACCTATTGTATAGGTTCATCTAACGCTTGTTCATACATAAAAATATTGCAATTGGCTTAGTAGTTTCTGACAAGAGGACCTTTGTACAAGTTTCCCATAGGGTTCAATGTTAAACCAAGTCTGGCTGTGGCAGCCATACTGAATTTCCGATCGGCATATAAAACATGTAGTGGTCTATCAAATGATGATTCACACATCAAAAACATTTCAATTGGCTTGGTAGTTTCTGACAAGAAAACCTTTGTACAAAATTCAATGCTAAACTTAGTCCGGCTGTGGTGGCCATCTTTAATATCCAATCAGCACAAAAAAACATACATTTTGTAGTTGTCTATCAAACGATCATTCACACATCAAAAACATTTCAAATGACTTAGTATTTTCTGACAAGAAGAGCTTTAAAGATAAGTCCAATCAGAATGAATTATCTACCCCTGGTAGCCATGTTGAATAACCAATCGACACAAAAAACAAACATTTTGTACAGAACAATCTAATTAACATTCCTGCCAATTTTGATTCAATTTGGAGTTGTGATTTCAGAGAAGAAGATGAAAATGTGAAATGTGGATGGATGACGGCCACCAAGTGATGGCAAAAGCTCAGGTGAGCTAAAAATCTAAATTCTTAAACCTTATTTTGAATCTAAATACATTGCCAAGCAACTCATTGACATATTAGGTAAACCAGAGGCTCCAAGGAGCCTGTATCGCTCACCTGATATTTCCATTCGCTCACTGCTGAAGGACCTTGAGATTAACATCCATGCCATGTTTGGTTTCAATCCATTCAATAATTTTCAAGAAGAAGCCCTATGTATGTAATTCTCATAAGGTTTTTTGTTAAACTAAGTCTTCCACTGACGGCCATCATGAATGACAGATCGGCATCAAAGTAACAACACTTGGTCAGAAAGTCATAATGAACATTCATTCTGTGTTTGGTTTCAATTCATTCTGTGTTTGGTTTCAATTCATTCTGTGTTTGGTTTCAATTCATTCAGTGGTTCTGTAGAAGAAACTTTTTGTATGTATTTCCCTTAGGTGGCCATCTTGGATGACGAATTGGCATCAAGGAAACAACACTTGGTCAGCACCTCATAAAGACCATTCCATGCCATATTTGGTTTCCATCCATTCAGCTGTTCTCTAGAAGAAGATTTTTGTATGTATTTCCCATAGCGTCCTATGTTAAACTAAGTCCCCCACTGGCAGTCATCTTGGATGACAAATTGGCAACAAAGTAACAACACTTGATCAGCACCTCATAAGGAACAATCATGCCATGTTTGATTTCAATCCATTCAGCGGTTCTCTAGAAGATTTTTGTATGTATTTCCCATAGGATCCTATGCTAAACTAAGTCCCATGATGGCAGTCATCTTGGATGACAGATCGGTAACAAAGTAACAACACTTGGTCAGCACCTCATAAGGAACATTCATGCCATGTTTGGTTTCAATCCATTCAGTGGTTCTCTAGAAGTTTAAAATGTGAAATGTTGAAGAACGGACGACGGACGAAAGGGATGGCAATAGCTCACACGACCCTTTCAGTCAGGTGAGATAATAATCAAAGAATTGCTTCATAATTAGTGATAATATAAGGTCTTGCATAAATGATAATTTTGCAGAAACTTATGAGTGTAATTCATATTCTACAAGGGATAATACTCTAAAACACTTTTTATTCATGATACACCAATTGGTCATAAACATGTACATGATGACATAAACCATTGAAAAAATTTCAAGAGAAATCTATCAGACCTAAAACTCTTTAATTATCATCTGATATTTAAACATTTTGTAAATTACAACAACTTTTCATTTCAACATTTTGATATTTCAAATCCACGATATTAAGAACACAAAAATGTGACCTTTTCCCCTAATCTACATAAATCGATGTGAACAAAAATAACTGAATTCACAGTATTCAATGTTCATGCAGTAACCCTTTCAGTGTATATAGAATGGTTCAAAATCTGACAACCAGAGGCTCACAGGAGCTTGTATCGCTCACCTGGATTCAATTAGCAAATCCACAGCCATAAAAGCACCTAAGAAACAAACGTTTGTATAATTGGACACAATTCTGAAAGAGGACAATCTAATAACCATAGCTGCCAAGTCTGCTTCTAATTGGCTGAGTGCTTTCAGACAAGAAGATTTTTTAAATGAATTTTCCCATAGGGTTCTATGTTAAATTAAGTTAGGCTGTGGTGGCCATCTTGGTTGATCATCCAGGTCATCGGACACAATTCTGAAAGAGGACCATCTAAGGACCATTGCTGCTAAATTTGGTTCCAATCAGCTCAGTGGTTTCAAACAAGTAGATTTTTAAATGAATTTTCCATAAGGTCCTATGTTAAACTAAGTTGGACTGTGGTAGCCATCTTGGTTGATCGTCCGGGTCATCGAACATAATTCTGAAAGAGGATCCATCCAAAGACCATTGCAGACAAGTCTGGTTGCAATTGGCCATGTAGTTACATAGAAGATTTTTTAAATTCATTGGCACTTTTTCTATTTTTAGTAACAGCACCAATGTGGGTTAAGTCTGGGATGACAGACACAATTTTGAAAGGGGCCATCCAAGAACCATTCCACCAAAGGTTGGTCTCAATTGGCCAATTTCTTTAATCAACTAATGAGAAACCAGAATTGCCCATGACGGCCATGTTTTTTGCCCGATCATGACGAAATGAGGAAACTTTGTAAAGAACCTCCCATAGATGCTTCCTGTCAAGTTTTGCTCCATTTGGAAAAGCAACTTCAGAGGAAAAGATTATCAGAAACAAGAACTGCTGAAGGTGGCCATATATGTAGTCTGATCGGGACAAAATGAGGGAACTTTGTAGAGGACCTCCCATATATGCTTCATATCAAGTTTAGTTCCATTTGGCCAAGTGATTTCAGAGAAGACTTTTTTATATCAGCCAATCAGAAACAAGAACTGCCCATTGCTGCCACAAGTCCTATCGGGACGAAGTGAGGAAAGTTTGTAAAGAATAAAGAGTCTCCCATAGATGCTTTCTGTCAAGGATCGTTCCATTTGGCCAAGCCGTTCCTGAGAAAAAAAAAATTTTTTAATCAACCAATGAGAAACAAGAATTGCCCATGATGGCCATGATGGCGGCCATATTTGAAGTCCGATCTGGGCAAAATGAGGAAACTTTATAAAGAACCTCCCATTGATGCTTCCTTTCAAGTTTTGTTCCTGTTGGCCAAGCAAGCTTTCATTAGATATTGTGAGCTAAAATTTGATAATGCTCTACCCAGAATATTGACTTATTACATACTTCCTGTAAACATGCTTGTATAGATTCAGTGTTGAGATGTGACAGCTGTCTTTTCTGTGTTATCTTTAACTTCTTTATACCTATATGAAATATTTTAAGCACAGTATAATTTTGCTCAAACTACAAATTACTAGAATAAAAAAGAATTTATACAACATTATGAAACTATAAAGCTTTTTAAGTCCAGTCCTTTCTTTAATAAAATCCTTAATAATATCTAAAACTTCATATCAAAATTTTACAACACTTCAAAGCTTTCTCATTGAACTTACTCTAATGTGCAATAGCCCAAATTCTTTAATTTTTTAACCATCTGTAGCAATTTACATAAACATAGCACCTAAGTGGTGCTGCTTTGCAGTTACACTGATAATATCATCAATAAATTCTTCATTTGTGGTTATATATCATTTAAAAAAAATTATTTTAAGAATAATCTGATTTGACATGTAAAGTATGTCTCTTGATTTATCAAAATCATTCAATTTAAAAAAAAAATTCTTAACTAACATTTGAATGTGAAAAAAAAGAATCTGCTAAATAAATGTACATGTAATTGGAATCTAAGATATAAGAAATGGCAACAAAAATTACAAAATCATTCTGATCAAAAACAAAATTGCACATTAGCAATGTACACCGAGAGCTTCCCTGACAGTTTAATAGAAATCCATTCACTGGTTTAGTAGAAGTGCCCAAACGATGTCATTGTCTTGTACTTTAACTGTTGTAAGAAAACAATCAAAGTTTTCTATTATAATGACTACCTCAGTGGTCGTGCTGGCATTCGAAACTTGTTGCAAAGTATACTTTTTGTGGCCAGTTTCAAACTTTGTTCACCAAGTTACCTCCCCCTTTTTTAACATACATGATTGTTCTTTAATTCATTTCAAATTTGAAATAACATGACCTGAAAAGTATTTACGAATAATGACAATTATCTTTCATTCTAAAATGACTCTTTTTGTTTGATAGCAAGCCTAATAAAAGATTGGATTGTCAAAAATAATTTGAAATTTTGTGATATCTATAGTTTTGCACCTGTCCCAAGTCAGGAAGCTCCAGCTTTGAGCTGTTTTATGCTCTTTGGTCATGTGGTTGTCTCTTTGACACATTCCCTGTTTCCATTCTCTATTTTAAATGTGTTTTAAAGTAATGTCTTGGACCTACAAATCAGATATATCTGGAGGTCAGAGATACAAAGTTAGAGACCGTTCAACTTTTTAGATATCTATAGTAAATATGTTTCAAAGTAATATGTGGGACCTACAAATCAGTAATATCTAGGTCAGAGATACAGAGTTAGAGACCGTTCAAATTTTGAGATATCTATAGTAAACGTGTTTTATGTCTGGAACCTACAAATCAATAATATCTGGAGGTCAGAGATACAGTGTTAAAGGAAGCATTAAATTTTATTCTTCATTAATTATAAATTACTGTTTTTTAATACAAACCATGATGGAATTTAAGATAGCTGACTGTTAACTTGAGTATTCCAGCTTTATCTACTCTCTTTTCTGAAGAAGCACTCCATGGGTTTGCCTCAGCTAACTGTGCTATTAAGGTATTTAATTTATCACGTCTTAATTTTTCTCCAATTTTCCTTGATTTTCTGAAACAGAAAATAACATGATATAAATTTGTATAACCTGTGAGTAAAAGAATATGAGCCTGTCAACATATAGTATGTTAACTTGAACAAATCTTTTAACAACCTGTATTTGATTTGTTTCATATTTGACAAGGACTAAGTTTTTTCTGCTTAAAAGTATTCTACTTAGATACAGTACTGCATATCAAAATGAAATCTATCAAAAGTGCCATCTGGTGCGAACAACTTTTATTATCCAGACATCTTAATAGATTTACTTAATTTTTGGACCAAATGTACATATATGTTTCTGGTGTAATGGAGCACTTTGCACATAGAGAAATTTTAAGTATATCTTCCATCAGACTCTTTAACAGTAAACATTTCTAATCACATATCAGATCTACTTGTTGTATGTGCCCAGTAGGATATGACCACAATAACATCAATTTGTGATCATTTGATTGTTTTCTGTGATTACATGTACAAATGTACCTTGGCCTGGACCTGTGTGTTACCTGGACTACAATCCAGTGAAAGTCTAAAAAGGCCAGTACTTGTACTGAATTGTACCAAATTGTACTAAACCTGTTTGCCATTGAATCACTTGACCCTAGTCTGAAAAATACTGCATTTACTTGGCCTACTGGAACACATCCTCCCAATTGAGCTATTTTACTTCTGTCTGTAAAGTGTAGACACCACAGTTCTGCACCAATCCGCTGAATTAAGATCTTTTTAATTTTTTGATAGAGATTTCTATGTATGGCTCCTAATGCTGGACATCTTGTTAAAAAATGAATAACATCTTCTTCTTCAAGTCAACAATTTGGACATGTTGAATCCAGATTTTGTTTACTAAATTTAGCTGTTTGTTGTTGTAGAATATATGTTCCAGTTGCAAGACATACTTTAATTACAGCTTTTTTAAGTCCTCCAGTGTTAAGAGATACTGAATCCCAAAGTGGGATGTGTCTTTCCAATTTGTAGTTTTAATTTGCTAAGAAATTTTAAAGTTGGTTTAGTCTCTGCTTCACGCCGGAGATAGATAGTCCAATATTCATTAATTGCTTGTTTAACCTGGAATTTCCAGTTGAGTTTAGAAGGCATATTTGTAATGATTTGTTCCAGAGGCGGGAGAGAGGTCAGTTCATGAACCTGCATTCTATATTGTCTTTCAGTGCCATTTTCAAATTTTCATTTTCTGAGGTGAGGATTGAGTGGAATAAACTGAGTCTTCTTTTATCTAGCTCTGCTTCAATTGGTAGGGCCCCTATAAGAAGGTAAACAGCTGTTGTTGATGTTCTGACAGGTAGTGATTGAATTTGTCTGAGAAAACTGATATGGAAATTTTTAAGAAGTTTAATTTGATTACCTGTAATTGGCAATGTATCTAAACTGTACAGTAAGCGTTTATATTCTATAAATGGTATATGATGTTCTCGGATTTAATCCATTTGTTCAATGTTCTCCTACATTCATGAGTGCATAAGTTATTTTTCTATCTTAAATATTAATTTGGTTCTGATTTTTTTTTTTTGCTCCATTAAGACCTAAATGTGTTCCTTGTGAGACTGACGGCATTGTAGAATTTCCTAATTTAAAATTTTCTAGGTTTATTTTGTCTTTGTTGGCATAGTTTATATTCTTTCCTATAATAACACTCTTGGCTGGATGAATGTTATATCTGTGACCATCTGAGTATGACTTGGTTGTATCTTGCATAATTTACATTTCATCTTCCGAGTTTGATATTAATAAGATGTCATCAGCACATGTTGGGCATCTGGTGTAGTTCACCCCCATATGCAGGCCTAATCCATTGTCTTCTAGAATTTCAAGCAAATTATTTATGTAAAGTTTATAAAGATGTGTTGAGAGGATTCCCCCTTGATGAATTGGGAAGCTTTTACTATATTCATTTTTCCATTTCATCCTTGATGTCAGATCATGATACATATCAAATATGATTTCCCATATATTGTTAGAGATATCTGTATGGAAAAGCTTGTCAAGAAGAATGTCATGGTGAACGACATCAAAAGCTTTCTGGCTATCTAGCAGGGCAAAAAGTAAGATTTCATTACCATTTCTTGCAAGTTCCGCTTCGGAGGCAAGAAGTGCTGCCATGGCTGAGGTGAGCTTCCTGATGTAAAACCAAATTGTTGTGAGGATTGTAGACCAAGTTGTTTCGAAATTTTGACCAGTAGAACATGTTCAAAAATCTTTCCTAGAATGGATGATACTGTAATTCCTCTGCAGTTATCTAGAATTTTGTCATCTTATTCTATACACTACAAACCAGCAAAAGTCTGAAAAGGCCAGTTTTTGTACTGAATTGTACTTAAGTTGTCTGAACCACAGTCGTGACCAGTCTCAATTAGTCTGAATTAGTCTGAACAACTTTTTATTGTCTGAAATTTACTTAACCTGTGCTGATTGAGTCTTGACTTAGTCTGAACTGTCTCAACTAATGCTAAACCAGTCTGAGCCTAGTGTAAACCTGTCTCAACCTCCGATCAAGGTTCTCAACCTGTCTGAACCTAGTCTGAATTTGTCTTCGACTTCATCAAAATGAGTTTATCTAGTTCCAACTTGTCCTTGACTGAAGTTTTAAATTGTCTAAGCAGGCTTAATTAATAAGTCCTGGCTCCTGCAAATAACCCTCAATCAAATCTCTAAAGAACAATGACTTTAACATGCATGCCTGACAATGAAATGGAGACTGTGATTACATATATACAATGGAATCGATTTTTTTAATTTGAACTGGTTAAATACCAAAAATGGTAATTACATGTATATCATTCTGATTTATTTCATTTTCATTATTATCATATTATTCATATACTGCCTTTAAAACATTTGTTTTAAATTTGATTTAGCGCACTTATTTTGCTGAAGTCGCCTAAGTCAAAGTAACGGTTGTTAAATATGAAAAAAAATTATATAGGGTATGCGTCAATGAGAAAGCATGCCATCAAAAAAAATCATTAAACAACATATATGGATCGCCATGTGGCCATCAACAATTAACAAAGATAGGGTTACTTTTAAAACAAAACTAGAGGCTCTCAAGAGCCTGTGTCGCTCACCTGTATCTAATGTGATTTTGGAAATTATGTAAAATTATATAATGATTGAGACCAAGATTGGTTTAATTTGACACAGTATTTAAAATTAAAAACAGGTCATCTTAGTGTAGTCTTACAATAGCTACTGAAGACATCTTATCATTATTATTTTTGAATATGTGGTCAAGTTGTGACCATTCAGAATTTTTTTTACAATTTTCTGATAGACTTCTAAACATCTTGGATGATGGATCGGCAACAAAGTAACAACACTTGGTCAGCACCTCATAAGGAACATTCATGCTATGTTTTGTTACATTCCATTCAGTGGTTCTCTAAAAGAAGTCATTTGTATGCATTTCCCATAGGGTCCAATGTTAAACTTAGTCCCCTGCTGGCGGCCATCTTGGATGATGGATCGGCTACAAAGTAACAACGCTTGGTCAGCACCTCATAAGGAACATTCATGCCAGATTTAGTTTCATTCCATTCAGTGGTTCTCTAAAAGAAGTCATTTGTATGCATTTCCCATAGGGTGTAAAGTTAAACTAAGTTCCCCGCTGGCAGCCATCTTGGATGATGGATCAGCTACAAAGTAACAACACTTGGTCAGCACTTCATAAGGAATATTCATGCCATGTTTGGTTTCATTCCATTAAGTGGGTCACTAAAAGAAGTCATTTGTATGCATTTCCCATAGGGTTCTATGTTAAACTAAGTCCCTTGCTGGCGGCCATCTTGGATTATGGATCGGCTACAAAGTAACAACACTTGGTCAGCACCTCATAAGGAACATTCATGCCATGTTTGGTTTCATTCCATTCAACGGTTCTCTACAAGAAGTCATTTGTATGCATTTCCCATAGGGTCCTATGTTAAACTAAGTCCCCCTCTGGCGGCCATCTTGGATGATGGATCGGCTACAAAGTAACAACACTTGGTCAGCACCTCATAAGGAATATTCATGCCAGATTTAGTTTCATTCCATTCAGTGGTTCTCTAAAAGAAGTCATTTGTATGCATTTCCCATAGGGTCCTATGTTAAACTAAGTTCCCCGCTGGCAGCCATCTTGGATGATGGATCAGCTACAAAGTAACAACACTTGGTCAGCACTTTATTAGGTATATTCATGCCATGTTTGGTTTCATTCCATTAAGTGGGTCACTAAAATAAGTCATTTGTATGCATTTCCCATAGGGTTCTATGTTAAACTAAGTCCCCCGCTGGCGGCCATCTTGGATTATGGATCGGCTACAAAGTAACAACACTTGGTCAGCACCTCATAAGGAACATTCATGCCATGTTTGGTTTCATTCCATTCAACGGTTCTCTAAAAGAAGTCATTTGTATGCATTTCCCATAGGGTCCTATGTTAAACTAAGTCCCCCTCTGGCGGCCATCTTGGATGATGGATCGGCTACAAAGTAACAACACTTGGTCAGCACCTCATAAGGAACATTCATGCCATGTTTGGTTTCATTCCATTCTGTGGTTCTCTAGAAGAAGTTCAAAATGTTAACGACGACGACGGACGACGACGGACGCCAAGTGATGAGAAAAGCTCACTTCGCCCTTTGGGCCAGGTGAGCTAAAAAAAGATGACCTATAATTTTTCACATGTTTATATAATATTTGTTTATTTTTGTTGTCTTAAAAATACATCAAATGATCTTTAGTCAATAATTCAATGAGTGGTAAAACTTTCTTAAAGAGAGGACCTGCTGTTACAAATGCAATTTTACATTATTTTTTTTTAATTCTGTTTACTTAATTTTTTTAAGTAAGATTATTTTGATAGATATCTAGTTTACATCAAGTTTAGTATACAAGAAGACATTTTCCGCAATAAGTCTAAAAAAGACCAAATGAAATATGTGACAAACTTTATCAAATCCAACTGCTCCCAAAACTCTAATGTGACATCCAAACAAAGCCAACGTGTCCAAGAAACATAAGAACTTCAAAACATTTTTAGATATGTGACTTAATTGTTTTACTTCTTAAGTGTTTAATAAATAAGATATAACATATTGTTTCTACCAATTTCTTATAACATTGCATTGGATTTCAATTGTATCCTTGAAGTGAATTCTTTCATATTCCACTGATTTCTTGTATATTTTTAGGTATTCTTGGGGGTTCTGGGTATTCGTGGGTATTTGTATGGACCCGTTCAAATTATAATGATGAGTTAATAGGCAGGATCATCGAAAGTTATTTATCCTTTATTATTATTGTTATGAACAAAAACATATATATACATGTAATATACTAATTTTTACAGGAAAAAGAAGTGATTATAGATAATTTATGAAGTAAATTAAAATTTGCTGTTCAAGATTTACACATAACATCTAAAATGGGATTAACAGTGACTCTCTGTTTAGCCCAAAATTTCATTTTATTATTCTATTTACAAATATTTGGCTGTATATAGCATGTATAGATATTTTCATTTTATAATTATTTTTTACCTTTCTGTAGATATATTGAAATATTTTTGTTTTGTAACCATTCTATAAATTCCAGAAATGTACTAATGATATTTAACATTTTGACGAATTGCCATGATAAACCCGACAAATTTTTTTTAAAAAATGTACTGATACATTGTACATGTATATTTAACATCAGGTGTCCTTTAGCCATTCATGTGTCTATTAAAACACTGCAAAGGACCTTCTTTGTGCACAAAGGAGCACAAAGAAGCACAAAGAACTACAAGGATATGTTTTATGAGCACAAAGGATCTATAATTTATTTTCATTGTGTCAAATTAGGAAGTATTGTGCAAAAAAAATATTATTTTACTTTTGAAAACATATAAAAATCATTAAATATATATCAAGTTGTAAGGACTAATCAAGAAAAAGAAGTTAGTACAAACCTGAATATATTTACCGATTATGGGAACGATAAATATAGAACTTAAAAAATATATATAACTTTAAATAACTAAATTTGTAAATATATTTTGTAAACTGACAAAAAAGAGAGCACAGGAAATGAAAAAAATTTATGGAAAAGTGTTTTTATTTCTTTATATTGAAGGGTTTGTGTATTTTTTCATTTGTAATTTTGTTGTTATTTGTTTTTATTTCTTTTTATAAAAGTGTTTGTGTATTTCTTCATCAGTAATTGTCATTTTTTGAAGTTCTATTGTGCATCTTTTATGTTATTTCAATACGACACGAATATTCGTTCCGACCAGTAATTATTTATTACTATCTATTACATTTAATAATTAATATTAACACAACAATAAAATAACAATTATGTTTTCTTTTTTTCACCAAATATTATTTATTATTCAATTTCTTCAAAAAAAAATGTCCTTTGTGCTTTCTGAAACCTTCTTTGTGCTCCTTTGTGCACAAAGAAGGTCCTTTGCGGTGTTTTAAGAGACCAGCCATAAACTGTGTAATAAGTTTGACCACTTTCCTTGGTAATTGTGGTCACTGTAGATTAAACATCCTGTTAGTGTTAAAATTTGTGAAGACTACAGGGGGCATATGTACATACGTATTTGTAAAGTGTCTACTCAGGTGTGACAAGGTAGATTAACCTTTAAACTTAAAAGTAACTTCTCTTTATATAAGCTATAGTTTTAATTAGTTTTTAACATGACTCTTCCAATAGTTTTTATCTTCAAAGAATATTTGGAAACTTTTTGTTAGGAAAGAGTACAGAATACATTTAAAAAATTAAATCATGATATGGGACAAAAAGGGGGGGGGGGGGGGGGGGGTATTTAGGACAAAATATCATAATGAAAATTTGTGAGTCTAATAATAGGAAAAAGCAATTTCATGTTGTTGTACTGTTAAGTCAATTTAACATTTAAATGTCTCATCTATCAAAAGCATGATTTTTGAATGAAAATGTAATTTGTAAAAAATTTTTTTACCTCTTTAGAATTCTCAAAAATGTCATTTTATTATCTTATCATTAAATAGTTCATATAATAAATTGTAATGTTCATATTTCAAATCTATGACTGAATTTTATTCTGTAGTCTACTACTGGTTGAAAACAGCAGGATAAGTGAAAATAAATAAATATTCGCCGGGTTTGTACAACTTAAAAAATCTTTTTGACTTGAATACTGCATACGATAGACCCTAATAATGTGATCCTGTCAACCAGAGGACTTTATAATGAAAGATGATAGTTGAGGGGAAAATATAATTTGATATTTTATCATGATAAAAATTCTGAGAAAAAGTCTACATCAAACCACCTATTATGTCATAGAATAAGGATATTTTATCACTGTCTTTAAAAGTAATTATTAAGGTCACCTTGAACTACATTGACTTTATCCCAGATCCATTCAACTTGGAAATATATTTTGAATTGAAAAACAAATAAGTCACTGTTTGAAACAGTTAAAATTGTAATTTGATAAAGGAGGTAATTGAATGTTTGAAATGTTTGAAATTATGACAATTCACTTGTAATAAGATAAGTTTTGCCAGATATATTGTATGAAAATTTTCAAAAATTGTTAATGTTGAAATCATCACAGTGCCATTTTTGTTTAAATAATTAGTAAATTAGAAAAAAATAACTGATTTATTAGTTATTTCCTTATTTCCATTTTAATTAACAAAGATATTAATTCCAACAGGTCATAATTTCTAGACAAATGAAAAATTAATTTATATATATTTTGCTAAATTGGATGAGAGTTATTTTTAAGATCAAAGATGTATTACACCTGATAAGACAATTTACAACAGCAGCCATGAAATGTTGAGATAAAATTAACTCATGTTTATGAAGTTAAGACAAATTCAGACTAGGTTGAGACAGGTTGAGACTCTTCAGTGGTCTTGAGAAAGGTTCAGACAAGATTCAGACTGGTTTAGCAATAGTCGAGACAGTTCAGACTAAGTCGAGACTCAATCAGCACAGGTTAAGTAAATTTCAGACAAATAAAAATTGTTCAGACTTATTCAGAAAAATTGAGACTGGTCGAGACTGTGGTTCAGACAACTTAAGTACAGTTCAGTAAAAGTCAGACAGGTTGAGACAAGTTAAGTACAGTTCAGTAAAAGTCAAACAGGTTGAGACAAGTTAAGTACAATTCAGTACCGAAACTGGCCTTTTCAGACTATTGCTAGTTTCTAGTGATATGGTGACCAGGTCCTCTTTAATTGTTCAGCTATACAGTGACCAGAGGTCCTCTTTAATTGTTCAGCTATACGGTGACCATAGGTAACCGAACATAGTACCAGAATGCACAGTAATTTTATTGCAGATATAATTAATGCGTATTTTTCTGATACCCCTGCTTTCACTTGTAGTTGCCCTGTTTACTTCTGATAAAATGGCACTGGCTAAATTAATTTGTCTTATCATTAATCAAGATGAAGTTCAAAAGAACAGGAAAATTCCAGTAATGAAATTTATAAATTTATTAAAGTTTATTATGGCCAGTTAAAACACTCAAGAACCACTAAGTAGGCATACATGTTCATGTATATTTCCATAAGTATTCATGATCAGTAGTCCTATTAATCAATCATGTCAATAAAGTGTAAATGTTTTTTCTTTCAACAACTTTTGTCATGCTCATTCTATAAACCTTGAGTCAATGTGGGGTTTAATTCTTTGCTGCATATTAAAAACCCAATGGTAATGTTACTATTTTATTTAATGTCATTATGGTATTAATTGAAGTTTGTGACTTTTCATAAATTTATGCCAAATACATGTAGGTACACTGTATCATGTTCTGTTCAGGATTTGCACTCGGACGACCGCGGTTACCAAAGATTCAATTGCCCAACTCAAATTTTAGTCACCTTGGGCAACCGTTAGTTTTCATCACTAAAAAATATTCACAAAGTGCATGAAAATATTTGGAATAATGGTTTTACAAATTTCAGGATAGGCCTGAGTTAGTCAATTCACATTTTAATTTTCAAGTGAATGAATCTTTCTATTGGAAATTTCCCATTCTGAATCATTTCTGAGCTGTACAAATTTAACACAGGTACTTGTTTCTATGTTATTGGCATCCGCACTCCTGGTTGCGGATGTAAATTGCATAGAAACAAGTGCCTGTAAAATTTAACCTGTTTAAAGAATTGTACAACTTCTCTATTTTCTTCTATGACTCAAAAAGCTCAATTACTGCACAAATTGTCTTATAATTCTGACATTTAGATTTTAAAAATGCCAAAAATCCATTCCACACATTGAGGTTTTAATATATGGTCGGGAGATTAGATTTCAATAGGTTACTCATAATCTAGAGAATTGTGCACTTGCAAGAAATTTCAGCTAATTATGATATGTTTACAAAGGTGTCACGTTTTTTCGATTGAGCACAAACATTGGTGGAATATGATCCCAAGAGAGGTTAGACCTTTATTTATCATTCTTTCATGTTACAAGGAGCAATTTTTCTTAAAACCATTTCTCTTTAAAGTCAAATAGATTAGAGGCCAAAAATATGCATATACCTAAGGCATCTGCAAAGTAGACTTTGATGTTAATAATATTGACCACGTAATCTTTTAACCAATGGAAGAATGTCTTAAAATATTGGGGGTGATCGAAAATATGTTCGTCATATATCTGGTGTAATAGAGTAAGATCATTCAACTGGCAAGTGAAAATTAACTACAGGCTCAGATTGCGGCTATTTTTGTCGCCTGATCTGGACAAAATGAGGAAACTTTGTAAACAAGAGTGGACACACAAAAATGTCTCGCCTGTGGTGTATTTCTAATGAAAGTAAATGCTATCAGACATACATTATAAATTTTAAGATGTAAATAATGAGATAATGTCAATGCTGCTGATGCCTGTATGAACACTAAAGCTGCTGACGGGCCTGCTGAAGCATGGCTTCCAAAACAGTCATATATGCCGGACTTGACCGATATTGTCATAAAAAGTCCGGCTGCTCTCAGCCTCAAACGGTCAAATAGAATTTTCATAAATCTTCATAAAACGGTCATTTCAATTTTTACCAACTATCGATCGATAAAAATGTTCGTTTTGGGGCTTTGGGCATGTCCGTTTGTGCATTTTAGTTTATAATTGTGGCAATCTATTTCACAAAGATATTTCGGTCATAATTGGGTTTAATAAAACAGATGCAGTATATTTCAGATACTTTGAAGTGTCCCAGTTAGTCTAATTCTCTGGTACATAAATGTACGGCTTGGTCCTAAGCTTGTGTACATCAATAAAAAGTAGAAAAAACACGTTTTCTTTTATTTAAATAACAACAAGCTGTCAAACAATTATAATAGTGTCTTCATACTACTAATTGTATAGGTTATTATTTGCTATATGAAGATATGCTGGATAACTGTGGTTAAGAGTGAAATAACTTTAATAGTGACATTACATTGATATAGATTATTGTAACTAAAGATGGCAGTGAACAATGATAGTATGATTGTTATATTTTAATACAAGAAGAATATTTAAACACAAGCTTTTGAAGGTGCTGAAAAGTGATAAAGTTAAATCTGTAGTGAGTTATGAAAACATTAAAAATACTGAAAAAGAAAGTTATTATTATCAACTGTTTCTGAAAGAAAGGAATTTTCTTGATACCGGATCCACCATCAATGCTGCTTATTTTTCAACAAATATAGTCCAAACCACAAAAACTTAACATTGAGCAATGAACTGTGAAAATCAGGTCAAGGTCAAATAAAACCTGCCAGACTGACATGTTCATCGTAAAATATTTCAATACACCAAATATAGTTTACCTATGACATATATTTTTATAAAAAATACCAAAACACAAAAATTTAAACTTTAACCACAGAACCTTATAAATGATGTCAAGGTCAGATGATACATGTCAGTTGGACATGCACACCTTACAATCCTTCCATACACCAAATATAGTATACCTATTGAATACAGTATTCGAAAAACAGGCCAAAACACAAAAACTTAACTATAACCACTGAACCATGAAATTGAGGTCAAGATTAGATGACACCTACCAGTTGGACATGTACACCTTACAATCCTTCCATACAACAAATATAGGAGACCTATTGCATACAGTATTCGAAAAACAGGCCAAAACACAAAAACTTAACTATAACCACTGAACCATGAAAATGAGGTCAAGGTCAGATGACACCTGCCAGTTGGACATGTACACCTTACAATCCTTCCATACACCAATATACTAGACCTATTGCTCATAGTATCTGAGATATGGACTTGACCACCAAAAACTTAACCTTATTCACTGATCCTTGAAATGGGGTCGAGGTCAATTGAAAACTGTCTGACAGGGATGACGACCTTGTAAGGTACGCACATACCAAATAGAGTTATCCTATTACTCATAATAAGAGAGAAATTAACATTACAAAAAATCTTAACTTTTTTTCAACTAGTCACTGAACCATGAAAATGAGGTCAAGGACAATGTACATATGACAGACGGAAATTTCGTAACATAAGGCATCTATATACAAAGTATAAAGCATCCAGGTCTTCCACCATCTAAAATATAAAGCTTTTAAGAAGTTACCGGTATTTAACGCCGCCGCCACCGGATCACTATCCCCATTTTGAGCTGTCTGCTACTTAAGTCGCAGGCTCGACAAAAACCTCCCACAGATGCTCCTTGTCAAGTTTCATATCATTTGGCAAAGCGGTTTCAGAGAAGAAGATATCTTGTTATCAGCCAATCAGAAACAAGAATTGCCCATGGCAGCCATGCTTGTCGTCCAATCAGGATAAAAAAATTCTTTCATAAGAGACATTCGATAGATGTTGCCTGTCAAGTTCGGATTCAGTTTTGGCCAAGCAGTTCCCAAAACATTTTTTGTTTTAATCAACCAGTGACAACAATTGCCCATGATGGCCATTTTTGTTGCCCAATCGGGACGAATTGAGGAAACGAAAGTTCTTAATATGACGAGGCACAGATCCAGGTGACTCTTGATTTTGTGCAAGGTTTGGTCACAAACCCTTAAACCGTTTTCGAGAACACTCACAAACAAAACTCAGTCAGACAGGAAAAACTTTGTTGGGGTAACATAACTAGATTGAGGCAGTCGTAAACAACAGCTATCTCCACACTCCCCACATGTTGTACATGTATCTCTGTATATCTTCTTTGAATACAGGCCCAAATTTTGGAAAATCAAAATTCTAAAATCTTACTGCTCATTTACATACAGTGTGCAACAACACTGTTAGAAATAAAATGCTTATAAATCAAAACTGAAAAAAGAGTTTTGGTCACCCACTTATGATTCACAATTTTCGAATTTTGACCCCTACAGACCCCAATTTTAGAAAATCTAAATTCTAAAACATTATTGTGCAGTGTGTAATAAATACTGTACAAACATTAAATGCATAAAATGAACAAGGCCATTTTAGGAATTTGACGATTTTCAGTCCGAAAATTGGAAAACGGAATCAAATTTCAAAACTGAAAACCTTAATGCAAGTCTACACATAGTGAAGAACAATATTATAAACAAACAACCCCACTGAAACAAAAAAATAATCAAAGTACTTAAGTACTGTTTACTCGGATGGCCTCATGATCCGATGGCTGATGAATTAATGATAGTGATATAAACCTAACTGTATATATGGTTCAAACTGTTGACAGGCTAATATTTTTCACCTGTATACAATTTTGATAATTTAAATGTTGAAATGAATAAGGCATCTCTTAAACATGTGAATAATGCAAAACTTTCAAATGTTGACTGTTCCCCATAGACTTCACAACATGAACAACATAGTGAAGATTCATAGTCACTAGAATATAACTGAGGGGGCCAAGCCAAATAATTTCCATGTGAATGCTAATACAACTGCATACCAAATTCATTGACTGTCTATATGTTGTTCTCCATTAACTGACCTAATCACCAACTATTAACAAACTGATGATGTCATATGAAACAGCACATCTTTATGACTTTGTTAGGTTAGGCAAAAACTGTAGTGATATAGCACTTTAGACTGAACTAGAACACTTCCTGTTGTGTTTACTGTTTATGTCCTTAATATAGTAAAAGGGTGATATTTTGTGCATAAGTATATTAACTATTTAGATAAAATATAGCAAGAGCACAAGTTTTAACATAGGCATGACAGGTATAGATATGCACAGTATTCTCCCATTTATTTCATATATTTCCATGCAAACAGGGATAATTTGAATACCATTTTGATTCCAAATATTTTTAATAAAAAATATACTGCAGTATTCTCTATCACAATTCTCATACACTGTATGTTTAAAACCTTAAAAATGTAGTCATCGAAAAAAATATATGGCATATGTATTGATACGTGTATGTTTTTCTTCATGTTTTCAGACATGTGATATATGTATAGCATAACCCGATACTTGATACTTCTGTAATAATAGCAACTCCCGACACTTCTGTAATAATAGCTGCAAACAACATAGTTCTGTCAAGTATCATCTCAGGGGATGCATCCGCATTGTCGAGGATCATCTCGGGTGTAGCATCCTCATTGTTCCACATTTGGATCCTGCTTGTCTTGATATTTATTACACATTCCTTTAACAAGCAATTCAGTATGAATTTGTCTTCTTCTTAATCATAAGCTATTAATTGGCAGATGTGTGTTTTCTCTGAAGGGGATGTCTCAATCTATAAGTAAAGATATATGTATAGTTTCTCAACTAGAAGTATTCCTGGTGAAATTAAGATAAAAATATGATCAATTTATGTTTGCCTAATTATATACCCATGATTAACATGCTCAGCTTATACACATGTATATTTACCTGGGTAACCTAATTATTGCTTTCAAATTGTCAATACTCAACTTTGCTCTAATATACAGCACTTCTCATTGATATATACAAGTTTAAAATTCTCTGTGAAATTATCAAGGCTAAATATTACTCTAACATTATATAGCACTAATCATATTAGACATAAGCCCAAGTCAGGTTTGTCTCAATATAGTTTAGGATCCTCATATTATATCACATTATTGCTCTAATATAAGGCTCATGTTTGCTTAAAATATATCACTGATCATCTTCTCAAACATATGTTTTCAATTTAGTTAGGTTTGACATGCTCAAGTAATACATCATTATTGCCCTACATTATTTATACAATAGTTGCTTATATAGAGGGCATTAATTATCATGATATAGTGACTGCCCAAGGGACTGATATTTCCTGAAACATTGATAATGCCAGAGCCGCAGGCGAGGGCATCATCAATGTTGAAGGCAATATCTGTCCCAAGGGCAGTCAATTTATCATGATAATGCCCTCAATATAAGCAACTATTGTTTTTATTTCATTGAAGGATATAAATCTGCTGGGTGCGGGTTCCTTACATATACATGTATGTTGAATACCTCATGACGACCTCTGGATGTATGTTTATGTTTTTGTCATTACTTTTGGTGCTATGGTGGTATATTGTACATTCATGGAAGTTCCCCATATATAATTTTTTTTCTACTTCAAGCATTACTGACAAGAATTTATTATTTGAAATATGCATACCTACTAAGTACATAAAAAAAGCACCCTGGTATATAATATTACAACAATACTATTTGAGCAAGTATTGTTTTTATTTCATTGAAACCAAAATTTCATCTAGAAATGCCTAGAATTTAATTAACAACTGCTGCATCACGTTTGCGTTTTAAAAAGGGGATGTAACTCTAAATTGCAAGCAGGCATTACCGTGTGGTAATGCCCGCGTGCATTATCATGATAATGCCTGCTTGGCATTTTAACGCAGATTAATAAATACCACATGACCATGTTTTAACCAATAAAAACAACTAAATGTTCTCTGACATGAAATAAAAAAGATTAATTATGAGTTAGCTCTTATATAGCACTGATCAACTACACCTATGCTGAATTCAGGTTCTCTCCCAAAATATATTTATTTACATGTATTCAAGAATATTAATATTTAAGTATGATAAATTTAACTTGCATGTATATAAATATATTTCTGGATTGCTACATATTTAGGAAACTGATCACTGATTATAACAAATGTTACCATATATATGCTGCATCTGCACACACAAACATTATTTGTGCATTATGGACTGATTATATAACTGAAGATATTTTAAGAAATGAGTAAATGGCCAGGTATGGTACATCCCAATATAATGATAATGTTACAGCTTTTTTCTGATTAAAACTGCATTATATTCACTCATGAAAATCATTTACAATTAACATGGTTTCGAAATATCAAAGGGAGGAGACGGTTGTTAACTTTAACACAAATGACCTATTTATCAGCTGATATCCAAGATGGCGACAGGGGACGTTGAAAGAAAAATTGTACCCGATTCCATAATTACTGCTCTTCTTCGACAATATCTCGTTAATATATATTATATTAAACTATGATTAATGCTAAAACGATTAAATTCTATCAAGTAGAATATATTTACCTTTCTTGTGTTAAAATAGTTACTGATCACCTCTCATTTCCTCTTCGTCTAACCTCTGACTGCTGTAGCTGATATGCATCATCAATTCAGGAATCCATCCACGTTTATTAATATATATTATTCTCGGTACAAAACATGTTGATATATAAAAACATGTTAATAAAAATATGTTCATGAAATTGTTTTGTTTACAAGATTCAAATATATGAGTTGATAAAGAAATCTATGTTGCACTAGATAATGTCCCCGTATTCACACAATAAAAAATGAGAAATTGCGTGTGAGCCAATGTAGTTTCTAGCGGAAGTTGATCAGCTTGCCAGTTTAAGATCCGGGGTGATAGCTATACTACGGACAGCCATCCTTGTAATGAATGAGAATTTCCAGAGACAAGGCCAATTTAGCAATTCGACCATTTAAAGTCCGAAAATTGAACCCCTTAAACGAATTTCAAAATTAAAAACCTTCTTGCACATCTACACACAGTAAGAAACAAATAGTATAATTAATAAGGCCAAAGAAATAAATTTGCTGTAACAAAAAATGAACATGGGAGTTCTGAAGACAAAATTATCTAATGACAGACAGAAATATCCCCGAACTTCATTCGAAGTGCTGGGATAATTATTGAGTTGAAATCGAAGCTGAAGGAAGGATATCGACTCGTCTTTTTCTTGTTTTTGTAAAAAAAAAATGCGTATTTTAAAGAAACCACTCTTCCTTTCCGAACCTCTTGCGCATGAAACGGGACATCTCAGCACATTGTAAACTCGGTACACTGCAATCTTGGCATAGTACAAACTCGGCCTACGTATCTATTTAGTATTATAAAGTAAACTTAATGATATAAATTGGTGTTTCTATTATTATTGTGATGAAATATATATATATATTTACTTGTCATTCTATACTGAGACTATTATAACAGTCTCAGTCCTATAACATAAAAAAGAAGTAAATATAATTTATTAAAGATATTGAAACGAAGATGGTTGCAAATTATAAGCAGGTTAAACTTTTGTATTTGATATTATCTCAATTAATTTCAAATTAATGGTAAAAACTTTAAAAAATAATTACATTTTTTATTTATTGTTATATTTATGAGTAAATACCTATAAACAGAGATAAAAAAAAATATACTATATTATAACACATTTCCTTGAACCTGTTGCTTTGTTTATTAATTCATTGATAATTAATTCACGTTCTTCTGTGTCTATACCCCAACCCTCGTACCTCCCTATTTAGGATAAATTTATTAGTCCTTTATTTTATTTACTGATTTAAGTTGTATTTTGTTTGCTTTGATGCTTTGTTATATGTACAATCTTGAGGTTTAACCTTTTTGTGTATAACTTTATCTTAGAATTATAAACTTCAGTTGCAAGATTGTAAATAAGGTTTGAGTCAATTAAGATATATGGCGTTTGTTTATTATAGATTATATAAGATTTTGTGTTCATATAATATTCAATTGGTTTAATAAACATTTAACTTTGATGCGCGCATTTATCAAAAATGTACCGAGTTTGTTTTGTGCCGAGATGTCCCGGAATACTTGCGCCTCGACTTGCGCTTATTCCGTCAACCAAGTGGTGCCAATAATAGGAAGTCTTTCCCATCAATATACTCTATAACATACACATACTTAGATAAATGTATACTCCTGCTATCCATTTTTCGACATGATTATCACGATGATAACCAAAACAACAACAAAGCCCAGTTGTTGACATATACTGGTTCTGCTACTAAGACTTCTTCTTCTCTGTATTGACCTCCTTCTATAAAGAGCACCTCCCCCGCGAAGGCGTAAAATTAACCTTAAAATATTGTATTTTGAGTAAAAACATATATATATATAATGTGCAGCACACTTAATATAAGAGGAGTGCTAAAATATAAATATAAATGCATAAAAGGTATGACACATGACTATAGTAAGCAATGACTCTTCACAAAATGAATATTTAACCAGTAATACGAGTGGGGGACTACTATTTCAAGAAACGAAACGAAACGAAGGTTTCGTTTTTTTTTATTTTAGCAATTTCCCATAGACAATTACTATTTCAAGAAACGAAACTGTTCCGTTCCGTTTCTTGGTCTAGAAATCAAAATCGTGCTGTTTCTTGTTTTAGTATTTTTTTTTAATTTACCTGTAAGCCATGATACCTGTAAGATCGTTGTGGGGCTCGTAGGGAAAGATTCTACCCTTTTTAGCCCACCATATTTTGGTAATATTTCAAAACTTTAACAGACATCAATCTTGCATGGTTGAGTACCATAATACGCAACAATTAAAGAGTTTTGTAAAATATACTATCTGTGTCCATATCAGCCACTGAATTGGTAAATCAGTGTCTCCCAATGACGGTCTATATTTATTTTATTTCCTTCAATAGTTTTAGAAGTGATTACATCAACTGGTAAATTACTCCAATCATTTATTATGCGTTGTGAAAATTGTCTCAAACGAAATGTTGTGTTACATCTAGACTTCGATAATTTGCAATTGTGGCCACGGGTATTTTATGGCAAGCAAAAGTGGACAAAAAAGGGTATTTTCTAATATTAGAAAATGAAATTGTAATATTAGAAATTCAATTTCTAATATTACTTATTCAATTTCAAATATTACCAATTGAATATCTAATATTACTTATTCAACTTCTAATATTACTAATTCATTTTGTAATATTAGAAATTCCTCGATATTAGAAAATGATTCGTAAATGCCTTTAATTTGTAATATAATACCGTACATGACCGTATGCAATATATGATTTAAAGAATGTAGATTGATCTTTAAAACTAAATGTTCGGCTAATCAAACCAAGAAATACTATTGGCTTTATTTATTTTACTTGAAATATGCTGTGTAAATTTAAGGTCTTTTTGAAAAATAATTCCAAGCTCGTTTTCTTGGAGTGAACCCAGGTGCTCCGGAAGGGTAAGCAGTTCCTGCTCTTTATACGGCATCCGTCGTGAAGTTCAACAAAGTCAATCCGGGGGAAGTCACAAATCGGTGGAGACACATGAAAGGTTACGACAGTGGGAACAGGTCCAACATCATCTTAGATATTGGAACACTGTAATGATCATTCAATTCATGATGACGACCGTAAAATTTCCTAAGTGATGACATCAATTTATCCCTGATATCTTATAAAGTTTATAAGATATCTTATAAAAAAAATGGATTATATAAGATATCTTATATATTATACATAGTGGATGCGATTGCACTTATTGACATTAAGTTTTATGTCCCATAACTTTGACCAGTTGTACAGTGCATCAAGATCATTCTGTAAGACATCAGAGTTAGAAGTAGGTGCATAAATTTTGGTATCATCTGCAAATTTTTTTACTATACTCTCTACAACATCTGGTAAATAATTGATATATAATAAAAAGAATCTGAGGTCCCAATACAATGCCTTGGGGTACTCCACATGTAACATTTTGCCATTCAGATTTCCCCCTTTCACTGCTACTTGTTGTCTACGTTCAGTTAAAAAGTCAGTTATCCATCCTTATATGGATCCACGGATACCGTATGAATACAATTTCTTTAATAATCTTTTATGAGACACTTTATCGAAAGCTTTTGCAAAGTCACGGTATATTGTATTCCAGGATACACCATTATCTATAAACACTGACCAGTCTTTCATGACGTCGAGCAAATGTAAAATACATGATCTACCAGATCGAAAACCAAACTGTGAATCTGATATCAAACTGTTTGAAACTAAATGATTAATCAATTGCTTACGGTTAATCTTCTCTAACGTTTTACATGTACATATAATTGATTTTAAACTGACCGGTCTGTAATTACCAGCATCCAACTTACTACCTTTATTTTTAAAAAGAGGTGTTACTCTAGCATCTATCTTTCCATTCTTAAGGCATATTTCCAGTGTCAATATACTTTTGAAATGTGAGGGACATGGTAATGGTATCCGTCCGTCCCGTCACCTTGTGGACGAATCTCCTCTGAAACCGCTTGGCGGATTGCTTCCATATTTGGTAGGATTTATTGTTATGAAGTGTAAATGTGCATAGTATACCACCATTTTGATTCCAAAAATTTTGTAGGAGTTATGGGACTATTTTCAACATTTATTAACAATAAAAGACCTTGTTGACGCATCGCCTCTGAAACCGATTGACGGATAGCTTCCATATTTGTTAGGATTTATTGTTATAAAGTGTAGATGCGCATATTATACCACCATTGCAAACTGATTCTGCTGCGGCAGGGACATATGGGTACGTGTTTTTTTGTGTAGATCAGAAATTGAAGATGGATTTGTACAAAGGTCTTCTTGTCAGAAGCTACCAAGCCAGTTGAAATTCTTTTGATGTGTGAATGATCATTTGATAGACCACTACTAACCTTATTTTTTTATGTGCCGAAAGGAAGTTCAATATGGCCGCCACAGACAGACTTAGTTTAACATTGAAAACCCTATGGGAAATCTGTACAATGGTCTTCTTGTCAGAAAATACCAAGCCAATTGGAATGTTTTTGATGTGTGAATGATCATTTGATAGACCTCTACAAATATTTTTTGTGCCGATCGAAATTCAAGATGATCGCCACAGCGTCTTAGTTTAACATTAGACCCTATGGGGAAATTTATACAAAGGTCTTCTTGTCAGAAACTACTAAGCCAATTGAATGTTTTTATGAATGAACAAGCATTGGATGAACCTATTTTTTTATGCCGATCGGAAATTCAAGTTGTCGGCCACAGCAGGACCTAGTTTAACATTGGACATATGAGGAATTTTGTACAAAGGTCTTCTTGTCAGAAACACCAAGCCAATTGAAATGTTTTTGACGTTTGAATGATCCTTTGATAGACCACTATAAAATGTATGTTTTTGTGCCGATCGGAAAATCAAGATGGTCGCAACAGCAGGACATAGTTTAACATTGGACCCTATGGGGATATTTGTACAAGGTCTTTTTGTCAACTGAAATTTTTTATGTGTGAACAAGCATTGGATGAACCTCTACAAAAGATATTTTTTTTGTCGATGGCCGTCACAGCTGGACCTAGTTTAACATTGAACCTATGGGGAATTTTGTACAAAGGTCTTCTTGTCAGAAACTACCAAGCAAATTGAAAATTTTTTGGATGTGTGAATGATCATTTGATAGACCACTACTAAACTTCTGTTTTATGTGCCGAAAGGAAGTTCAATATGGCCGCCACAGACAGACTTAGTTTAACATTGAAAACCCTATGGGAAATCTGTACAAAGGTCTTCTTGTCAGAAAATACCAAGCCAATTGAAATTTTTTTGATGTGTGAATGATCATCTGATAGACCTCTACAAAATTTCTTTTTTGTGCTGATCGAAATTGAAGATGATCGCCACATCCGGACTTAGTTTAACATTGGACCCTATTGGACATTTTGTCAGAAACTGCTAAGCCAATTGAATGTTTTTATGAATGAACAAGCATTGGATGAACTTCTACAATTTTTTTTTGTGCCGATCGGAAATTCAAGTTGTCGGCCACAGCCGAACCTAGTTTAACATTGGACCTATGGGGTATTTTCTACAAAGGTCGTCTTGTCAGAAACACCAAGCCAATTGAAATGTTTTTGATGTGTGAATGATCATTTGATAGACCACTATAAAATAGATGTTTAATGTGCCGATAGGAAATTCAATATGGGCGCCACAGCCAGACTTAGTTTAACATTGAACCCTATGAGAAATTTGTACAATGATCTTCCTGTCAGAAACTACCAAGCCAATTGAAATATTTTTATGTATGAACAAGCATTTAATGAACCTGTACAAAATTTATGTTTTTTGTGCCGATCGGAAAATCAAGATGGTCGCAACAGCCGGGCATAGTTTAACATTTGACCCTATGAGGAAATTTGTACAAGGTCTTTTTGTCAGAAACTACTATGCAAATTGAAATGTTTTTATGTATGAACAAGCCTTGGATGAACCTCTACAAAAGATATGTTTTTTTGTGTCGATCAGAAATTCAAGATGGATTTGTACAAAGGTCTTCTTGTCAGAAACTATCAAGCAAATTGAAATGCTTTTGATGTGTGAATCATCATTTGATAGACCACTACTAACCTTATTTTTATGTGCCGAAAGGAAGTTCAATATGGCCGCCACAGACAGACTTAGTTTAAAATTGAAAACCCTATGGGAAATCTGTACAAAGGTCTTGTCAGAAACTACCAAGCCAATTGAAATGTTTTTGATGTGTGAATGATCATTTGATAGACCTCTACAATTTTTTTTGTGCCGATAGAAATTCACGATTTAGCTTAACATTGGACCCTTTTGGAAATTTGGTACAAAGATCTTCTTGTCAGAAACTACCAAGTCAATTGAAATAGTTTTTATGTGTGAATGATCATTTGATGGACAACTATCAAAATATATGTTTTATGTGCCGATTGGAATTTCAAGATGGTCGCCATAGTCGGACTTAGTTTAACAATATTGGACCCTTGGGGAAAGTTGTACAAAGGTCTTCTTGTCAGAAAATACTAAGCCAATTGAAATGTTTTTGTTGCATAAAGATCCTTGGATAGATGTCTGCTAAAACAGTTATGTTTTCGTGCCGATTGGAATCCAAGCTATAGCTGCCACATCTGGACTTACTTTAACATTTTTAACATTGGACACTGGAAGAATTCTTTACATATCTTATCTAGAGACATTGGACACTTTGGAACAATTCCTTACAGATATTATCTAGAAGCGCTTTATCAGTTGTGGTCACCTAAAATCCAGGCGATCGATTCAGGCTCCATGGAGCCTCTGGTTTTCTATTTCCCTTAATGATTTAGAGTCTAATTTAAAAAATTTAGAAGTATTACCATTAGAAATATTCAATATCAATATTCAAGATACCTTACATAAATTTATTGAAATATTTGTAGTATTGTATGCCGATGATACGGTAATTTTTTCTGAATCAAATGAAGGGATGCAAAGGGCACAGATGTTTTTTTCAAGAATATTGTGAAATTTGGAAGTTAGAAATTAATGCAAATAAAACAAAGGTAATCATTTTCAGTAAGAGGAAGTATAAGGAAAATTTGATTTCAGGCTGAATGGTGAAATATTAGATATTGTTTCGGTATTTTTGGTTGAGTACTTCTTGTTTAATATAAGTTTGGTTTTTGGTCTTCCAAATGTTTCGGTTTTAATGCTGCTGATGAGAGGCAACTCCTTGAAATGCGTCGTATACAGCATAATATAAATTTACTATATCTAATATTAGTATCTTTGAATTGTTATTTTGATTCTATGAATTATTTAGGTATATAGTTTTTAAGTATAATGGAAGTTTTGCTGACGCCGAAAACATGTAAAAAGCGATTGCTTGAACAGTCTTGAAGGTCATTATTTTCAATTAATAGACGAATACAAAACCCAAATATTCCTATAGATATTCAACTCAAACTATTTGACTCTCTGGTTGAACCAATTCTTTTGTATGGCTCAAGTGTGGGGTTACGAGAATTATGTCATGTATCGAGAAGATACATCTGCAGTCTTGGTGATGAATTCTTTATTTGACTCTTGTCAAAATTTAATGTGTATATTCCCTAATTATAGAATTAACAAATTCATTTTATATTATTGAAATTAATGAGATTATTAATAAATATATAAATTTACAGTTCATGTGATATGTTTATAATCAATCCTTAACGTCAATACATGATACTACATCTGTCTACTAGATCTGTCTTGATTTAAAGGGGGGAAATCATCTTTAAATGGCCATTGACACCTTAAGAAGTTATTTTTGTATAATTAGAATTATTTTCTTCTCATAATTCGATCCTTATTCATTTGGGAACATATGCGATGTGGAAATTTTACAAATCTTGCCTGCCCTGGAAAATTTTTCTTAGTTTAATAAAATTTAAATCGCAAAAATTACTAAAGGTGCCCGATATTTTCCCATACAAATCAATGCAAATCAGAAACACGTTACTGGGTGGATTTCTGATAAGGATTTTCAGATAATGTGGTCGATATTCTTGGGTATGAGAAGATTTAACCACATCTTACACACATTTATGATTTATTTGAATTAAGGACTACCTTGTTAAATTAGAGATTTATTTCTCTTCAATATTTATGTATATTTAAATATTGACTTATAATACACTAGTACATTGTGATTGCAAGTTAGTATTTATAATAGACTAGTACATTGTGATTGCAAGTTAGTATTTTCATTCATTTTCGTACACCATGTTTCGTAATCATATACAATTACGGCCCTCAGAAGACATGGAAGAGGGAGATATCCAAATTGTCAACCCTGCTAAAGGTTATTTTCCCGACTGGGCTTTAAATATCCCCCGACTCATAGGGCCATTACTTTTTTGGTGCTCAATTTGGACTCTGGAAAAAAGAAAACAAATGAGAAAGCATTATTTATATAATTAACAAAAATAGGTTATTCACTGGCGATGAATAATATGGTTGCTCACAGGACGATGCAGTTTGTTGAAGTTATTCCCCGGACGATGCCCTGGCCTTTATATCAATATTCGGAAAATTACGTTTATTTAATAATCTAGGCTGCATGGTTGGATTAATGTCTGCACTCTTGATTTAAATATTTTTAATTATGATAACACATTACTTTCAAATTAACAGAATGAAACTGTTTTCAAAACGTCAAAGAGATTCATTATATTTATAAATAAAATTTAAGACACGGATCCACAAACGTCTTTACACATCAGCTCAACTTTTTTTTCTTATATTCATTAGATAAATTATTCTTACTATGAGTCATATTCTTTTATATAGAACTTGGATGCAACTATATTTTGATCCATTTTGCATTTTTTTTTTTTTGTAAATAAAATATGTTTAAACCGGACGATGCAATTTGTTGCAGCGGCTATTCACCGGAATCACCGATTAGGACGAAATTTTCCGCATAATTTCTCTCCATGTGATCTTTTATTAGCCAATAGATTTATTCAATTAAATACTGTGAGGTATAATAATTTTAGTTATATTGTTTTTATATGTATTTATGCCAGAGATGACCCATTATTGGTTTAACAAAGTTATTCTATTCTATTCACCGACTTAAGTACCATTATATTCCATTTGGGTATCGTGTCATTTGTTTAATTTTGATTTTTCAACGTGTGTTGTGAAGTGGGTTCAAAAAATAGTCATTCGCATACTACTAATACATGTAATAACCACATAGATCCAAACTTTTTTCTTTTTTCAAAAAAAGTTAATTACTTAAAGGTATTTATACTAAAATTTAAGGAAAAAAATCAGTAGAGCCTTTTATTTACATGCATCTAAAGTTACCAAATTATTATCAATATTCCTTATATTTAGCTTAAATTTGCATAATTTTCTTATTAGTTTATCAATCATTTTTCATCAAATATTTATCAGAAAACACTATATATAGTTAGAAATATTTGACAAAAGACCCGGTGAAAATATCTTTTTTCGTTAAAAAGTTAATATAAACAGTTTTTTGTGACAGTCTTGCAAAATGACAAATTTAGGGTTTTAGGCTCAAATATACTAAAATCAGTGTCAAATATCATAAAAACTAAGTCATGAAGTTATGTTTTTCTTTCGTTTTTGAAAAGTACATATAAAAATTGACCATCTGGTAAATTTTCGACACAAAATCGGTAGAGGAACCTGTTATTGTATCGTATTCCCAGTAATTTCTCAATATGGCTTAAAATAGATCATAACACACATGACACACTGGACCTTAAAAGAAAAGTATATCTTGGGTTCTGTTATATTACCCCCTCTAAGAAAAAAGACATATCTCAACTAGCTTTCTCAAAACTAGAAAGTGAGAGATAATATTTTAAACGTAAAGGTGAGACTAAAACGCAAGAACGTTTGGTATGTTAGATTTTCTCCCGTCAGATAATATAACAGAATCTTTCTCGGATTGTCCTTTACCACCAACATACATTCCTGCCTCACAAACACGTAGAAATCAAATGGATACAAAATATAACATGGGTAATTACTTACAGATATTTCTAAAAACCACCAACTCAGTATCTTAATGGAAGGTTTCTTTGAGACTCTTTAAGTTACTTTACGTTTTTTAACTCAAATGGTAAAAGTACAATTGACTACATGTTGTCTACAATTGAATTGTACTATGACTTTGGATATTTTAATACCTCTCCTCATAATGAACTTTCAGATTGTTTAATTAGTGCAGGAATTCATAATAATTTGAACAATGTAACATGTATTGAAGAAAAATACAATATATTACCTTTGGTCTGGTGATATTAAAGAAAGGTATATATAAGCCCTAGTAGATTACGAATCAATACAAGAAAATCATGGATCTTAACGAAAGCTGCATAACCCATCTCTTAATATAAACAACTTAGTTAATGAACAAAAATGCAGCTGAAAAGACTCTGGTCTTTGAAAGTTTTACAAGGAAAGGGAGAAAAAGAAACGCTAAGAAAATAAAACAAAAAAAAAGCAATGGTTGTCAAATGACCGTCTAAATCTGCGATAAGAAGTGAATTTTTTATCTACAAAATTATATAAGGACCCTAACAACTGTGCATTAAAGCTTGTAGAAATACTTACAACAAAGTTCCTAAGAGACTCGGGGGCTAACTATTTCCATTCCATGACTAATAAAAAATTAATTCTGTAAACCCTAAACTTTCCAAACAATTATGGAACTCAATTAAAGACATGCTAACACAAACAAATAATCACACCGCCCCAATTTCATTAAATGAATGGGTATCTGTTTCAGTCAAAGGGGGATATCTTTGATAGGCTAATAGAATCAGAAAATATGTTTATTGCAAAAACACCTCTTGATTTTCCCTTTATATAGGCTTTTTACTTGACGTTTTTCATTAAGTCAAGGGTAAACTTCATTAAATCAAAATACAAAATAGGAGTTGAAGCTATATGTTTAGCATTGATTTGCAGTTGACCATTAAAAGATACTTATCTTAACAATTGAAAGTATGTTTCAAATTTTAACAAGATAAGTCGACACGTTTTTTAATTTACCCGAAAATTGCTAATTTTGTGACTTTTCGTGCATATTTGATTTTTTTATAGACAAGGCGACATAACTAGGGAAAAACATCTGACTTTAATAATGTAACAGTAGAAAATTTCTGTCTAGTGAGTCTTTTTAGCAACTTAGAAACTTTGATCACGGATACAAATAACTTTTTTTGTAACCATTTTTCACCATTTTAGTAACGATGATTTAAGTTTTTTAGATTAATTATGAATATTCACACTGGAAATAATAAGAAAAATGTTTTCATGTCCTTATTAATAAAGTATCATTTTTTAAAGTTGAAAGGCTACTTTACATGTAAAGAAGTAAAATTTGGAATTTACTGTATCAAATTAAATAAAAAAGAAGGACCATGTCTAATTTGAAATTAATTTATAAAAAGTAGCTGCCTACTATTGTTAAACTTTTTAATAGAATTCTAGATGATGGAGTCTTTCCTGAAGAATGGAACCTTTCATTGATCTCATCAATCCATAAGTCCAAGAGATCCAACTGATTGTAACAATTATAGAGGTATAAGCATCTGTAGTTCTCTTGGAAAATTATTCACTAGACTGTTGCAAAAAAAAGACTAAATAACTTTCTCGAAACTAATTGCCTGCTGATGTGATCCAGAAAATACATGGTTTCTTGTCAAAAATAATAAAAAAATAATGGTCTTTGAGACTTCCAGGAAATTTACCAAAGTTGCAACTGGATCTTAAAGCAATTCCGAAACCTTTAGCACAATCTGCATTAGTGGATCAATTACTGAGCCAACTTTTAGTTCCGTATTCCAAATAACTTGAAAGGAGTTGCGTGACAAAGGAATAATGTACCCTAGGCTCTCTTTATAGCCCGGCCCCCAGGGGCGCTATTCAAATTCCGAAACCTTTGGCGCTGTTCCCACACACAGTGCAATCAATGACCAAAGTTTCATCTTTCTACATCCAGTAGTTACTGAGTTTACGTACGCCGAACAGCAAAACATAATCCTGGCGCTTCTCTGAAGCGCGGAGATATTTAATCGTGTACATATTTAAATCTTCTCAGACAACTGACAAACTTAAGTAGAATGCATGTTTAAATTTTTGATACATAAATTGTGTGATATATATAGATACTGAAATACCAAAAGCTCACAAACACAGTCGTTTCTGTAAATAATTAGTCGGAGTCAAATATTAGAATATCAATTTAATTTTAAGCCTTTGAAATTATCTACCGTGCAAAAAGCTTCGTGCTCTCTAGCTTAAACAAACGAATTTCCGTTACATCACTGTCAAATGTGTTAAATCATTTTCAAAGATTTTAAGAATTCTGTTGGTTTAAATGAATGACAAGAGAATTTACTTTTTTTCTAAAATTGCATTACAAATACAAAATGAAATAAAAAAATGAAAACAAAACGATAGAGATGAAAATGATGTAATAATTTCATCTAATATTATTTCTTCTTTTTCCTCCGTTGAATCGTTATCTTCCTTTCCCATTTCTTCAAAATCCCCACTGACTGCCTCCTGGAACGCCTCGTCCTCCGCTTTGTCTACCACCACCTCGTCCACTGCTTCGTCCACCACCTCGTATACCACCACCTCGTATACCACCACCTCGTCCACCGCCTCGTCCACCGCCCCTCCTAGATAAAATATAAAATGACCAATTATTTGACTTGCTACGATACATTTCATCTTCTTTACCATATGATTTAATTTCAGGCATGGTATCAAACTCAAAACCCTTTTCAAAGCTCGTCAGAGCCTTGAACCAGTTCATCTTGGGATGAACGGATACACGCTATGTATACTGATATACTGAATGTGGAGTGATATGCAAACCGGGGAGCAGAAAACAAAACAAATAAATTGGTAGGACCGTTAGGTTTCCCTTTTGTCAGTCACATTGTATCATTTCGTATAAATGATTAAATGAAAAATAAATAGATATTGCAAGAGGAGGGAGCAAGAGTCAAAGGCTGGCAAACGGAAGAGGTACATGTAAATTGTAGGTAAATCCGCCCTTTTGGAACAACAAAAATCCGCGCATTTGATGTATAAAAATCCGAGCTTTTTATATAAATATATACTAATCTGCGCTTTTGATAAACTCCTATGATCTTTATTTAAATAGGATTGCCTCAATAGCCTTTTGATAAACTCCATTGATCTTTATTTCAATAGGATTGCCTCAATGGCCTTTTGATAAACTCCCATGATCTTTATTTCAATAGGATTGCCTCAATAGCCTTTTGATAAACTCCATTGATCTTGATTTAAATAGGATTGCCTCAATAGCCTTTTGATACACTCCATTGATCTTTATTTAAATAGGATTGCCTCAATAGCCTTTTGATAAACTCCATTGATCTTGATTTAAATAGGATTGTCTCAATAGCCTTTTGATAAACTCCATTGATCTTTATTTAAATAGGATTGCCTCAATAGCCTTTTGATAAACTCCATTGATCTTGATTTAAATAGGATTGCCTCAATAGCCTTTTGATAAACTCCATTGATCTTGATTTAAATCGGATTGCCTCAATAGCCTTTTGATAAACTCCATTGATCTTCATTTCAATAGGATTGCCTCAATAGCCTTTTGATAAACTCCCATGATCTTGATTTAAATAGGATTGCCTCAATAGCCTTTTGATAAACTCCATTGATCTTGATTTAAATAGGATTGCCTCAATAGCCTTTTGATAAACTCCATTGATCTTGATTTAAATAGGATTGTCTCAATAGCCTTTTGATAAACTCCATTGATCTTGATTTAAATAGGATTGTCTCAATAGCCTTTTGATAAACTCCATTGATCTTGATTTAAATAGGATTGTCTCAATAGCCTTTTGATAAACTCCATTGATCTTGATTTAAATAGGATTGTCTCAATAGCCTTTTGATAAACTCCATTGATCTTGATTTAAATAGGATTGCCTCAATAGCCTCTTGATAAACTCCATTGATCTTGATTTAAATAGGATTGCCTCAATAGCCTTTTGATAAACTCCCATGATCTTTATTTCAATAGGATTGCCTCAATAGCCTTTTGATAAACTCCATTGATCTTGATTTAAATAGGATTGCCTCAATAGCCTTTTGATAAACTCCATTGATCTTGATTTAAATAGGATTGCCTCAATAGCCTTTTGATAAACTCCCATGATCTTGATTTAAATAGGATTGCCTCAATAGCCTTTTGATAAACTCCATTGATCTTGATTTAAATAGGATTGCCTCAATAGCCTTTTGATAAACTCCATTGATCTTGATTTAAATAGGATTGCCTCAATAGCCTTTTGATAAACTCCATTGATCTTGATTTAAATAGGATTGTCTCAATAGCCTTTTGATAAACTCCATTGATCTTGATTTAAATAGGATTGCCTCAATAGCCTTTTGATAAACTCCATTGATCTTGATTTAAATAGGATTGCCTCAATAGCCTTTTGATAAACTCCCATGATCTTTATTTAAATCGGATTGCCTCAATAGCCTTTTGATAAACTCCATTGATCTTGATTTAAATAGGATTGCCTCAATAGCCTTTTGATAAACTCCCATGATCTTGATTTAAATAGGATTGCCTCAATAGCCTTTTGATAAACTCCCATGATCTTTATTTAAATAGGATTGCCTCAATAGCCTTGACTAATCTTCCTGGGTGTCCTCGAAATATGAAACATACAAACATTATCATATATACAAACGAAAAGTATCATACAATTAAATAATAATTAATCCTATTTACTTAAAAAGAATCCAAAACATTTCTTTTTGAAGATAGAAAAAGATGTAAAGTTTTTAATTTCTGCTGGAAAACTATTCCATTTTCGAGAACAAGAATACAAAAAAATGTTCTCTTGAAAAATTTTGTGTTTGGTCTTATTAAATGCATAAAATGTGCATCGACTGAACGTTAATCATAATTTTGATTTTCAACATTATATCAGTATAATCAACATTAAATCCTGTTTCATGTTGGTAATTAATCAATTTATAGTTTTGCGTTCGTGTCGGTCATTAGAAAATATTTCCGTAGAAGTTCATTGCGATCAACTGCTTTTTGACCATTCGGCGATAAATGTCGATGTCTACGTGCACGACAAAGGTAAAATTCAGTCATTCACAGACTCTACTGATAGATAAAAATGAATGTAAAGACCAATATCAGTCGTTTTTGACTACAAAGGACATTTTTCAACTGTAAATGACTGCAAAATTAGTTGCAAATTATGTTTTTAATACACTCAATCATTACTATGTTTAGTTACGGATCTACTTATATCCTATTATATACAAATTGTATTCCATTATACAAATGTTATTTTATTTTAAAACTCTTTATCTTCTTTTATCAATTTAAACGACTCCAAGCATACAAGAAATGAAACTGCTTTAGTCGTTCAATTTGACAAAAAAGAATATTAGTCATATAATTACAAAGTCTTACTTTTTAAATAACTGAACAGTTTCTAAGTAAAATAATATTTTTATAATATATAGAATACATTTTTATTCCCCTGTGTATGCATGACTGAAGCTATTTAAACAGCTGTGGCGTGTGAAACGTTGCAATATTCACAAAAAACAAAATATATGTTCATAAAATTAAATAATTGTTCGTAAAAATGAATATTTGTTCATAAAAAACAAAATATATATTCAATAAATCAAAATATGTGTTCATAAAACTATGGCGTGTGAAACGTTTGCAATATTCACAAAAAACAAAATATATGTTCATAAAATTAAATAATTGTTCGTAAAAACGAATATTTGTTCATAAAAACAAAATATATATTCAATAAATCAAAATATGTGTTCATAAAACATAAAATCCAAATATTGATTCATAAAATCCAAATATTGATTCATAAAATCATAATATTGATTCATAAAATCAAATATTGATTCATAAAATCAAAATATTGATTAGTAAAATCAAAATATTCATTCATAAAATCCAAAAAATATTCATTCGTAAAATCAAAATATTCATTCATAAAATAAAATATATATGTTGGTAAAATTTATAAATACGTTTAATAATTTGCATCATGGGATAGTCGTTTCTTTTGTCACAGTGTATTTGATTGGACAATCAAAAACGAAACTAGGATGACTGGGTTGCATAATTTGTAAATTGTAAAACTTGAGCGTTTTGCCATAGGTACTCGTGTTCAGGACCCCATATGGTACCCCTATGATACCGGACCCCTCTATAATTTTTTTTGCGATTTTTCAGATATTTTTCTCTTGGAATTCACATGGATATTACTATCAAAGCCGTATTTTCTATCCACAGCGGGATACTTGTATGTATAAAGAGAGTACATACTTATATGTATAAAGAGAGTACATTTAAGTATCCCGCTGTGGATAGAAAATACGGCTTGATCATAGGGGTACCATATGAGGTCCTGTACACGACTACCTATGGCAAAACGCTCAAGTCTTACAATTTACAAATTATGCAACTTTGTCGCTGGTTGATGGTGATGTGACGTGTGCATACTGGCTGAAGTCTGTGAGGACCTAGTGTCTTCTTAATCTTTTGAATAAACAGTCTAATCAGTGTATTTCTGGTACCACAACCTCATGAAATGATAGCATGCACCTATCATTAGCCATTTTGTTCAATGAAACTTAGAGTCAATTTTTCCCGCCATTCGACCAGTCATCCTAGTTTCGTTTTTGATTGTCCAATCAAATGCACTGTGACAAAAGAAACGACTATCCCATGATGCAAATTATTGAACGTATTTATAAATTTTACGAACATATATATTTTATTTTATGAATGAATATTTTGATTTTATGAATGAATATTTTGATTTTATGAATGAATATTTTGATTTTACGAATGAATATATTTTGGATTTTATTAATCAATATTTTGATTTTACGAATGAATATTTTTTGGATTTTATGAATGAATATTTTGATTTTATGAATGAATATTTTGATTTTATGAATCAATATTTGGATTTTATGAATCAATATTTGGATTTTATGAATGAATATTTGGATTTTATGAATCAATATTTGGATTTTATAAATGAATATTTGGATTTTATGTTTTATGAACACATATTTTGATTTATTGAATATATATTTTGTTTTTATGAACAAATATTCGTTTTTACGAACATTATTTAATTTTATGAACATATATTTTGTTTTTTGTGAATATTGCAACGTTTCACACGCCATAAACAGCTTTTTAAATAAAGAATATTGATCCATTTCAGTAATTATTTTATTTAATGTAAAGAGTATATTATATTATAAAGAATATTATTTGTTAATAAGTAATTGGGCTTTATATATCAATAAACAATTCTCCCTTCAATTTGTAGATCTTCAAAGAAAGGTTTTTTTACCAAATGAAAGAATAACAAAATATTTTTGGACTAGGACATTAAAAAATGAAATATAATAGTAAATTTAACGAATTTATCATAAAAAGTGAAAATAATCAAAATAAACATATAATTTTCTCTTTCATCGTAAGGAACAACAACTTTGATTTTTTACTTGGTGAGAACTGGGACTATTATAATTGCCATAGTCCCAGGTGAGAAACAGTTAAAAGGTGTTAAACCTTTGCTTGAAATTTTATTTGTTTATTGAACGCATTTAAAGACTTTATAATTGGATTTAATCCATACAGTTCCTTCATTTATAGAATACGTGTATCAAAAATAGATAAATAAAATAAAGACAATCAACAGCAAAATACATGAAAGATAATGTTATTTTCTATTATTAAATGCGATATAAAATTTATTTGCATAATACCTTTAAAAAATATGCATATATACTAGTCTAAAAAAAAGAAAGGTTACATGGTAATGTATTTCCAATGGATAAAAAGATTTCAAAACGTCGTAGCGAGCTTAAAAATTTTCCGATCCTTCTCGTGTTCACAGGGCATTGTTTTCTCTTCAAAGCCTTAGATTTTGGGCAAAAAACAAGAATTCTTAAAAATCACTTTTTTACCAAAAAGTTTTAAAAATTGAAATTTTCACATTAAGTTTGAAGCACGAATAATGTCTCATTGTCATATTGTTCGGTTTGAATAATACTTAATACTATAAAATTTTGATTTTTCCAATTCTGATGATGATTTTTGTCATGACTTTTGCGAAATTGAATTTGAGCCTTTCGATAAAAAATCCAGATTTTATACCTGTTCTTGCCATATCAGATTATCGAGATCAATCAAATAATTTTTATTGAATGATCAATTTTAGCAGAATAATTGCCTTTCGGATCACTTTCAATATTCTTTGATAAATTTGGATTTAAAGGTATGTAACGTTTCTTATTTTGACTAGTATATTTATTTATACATTCCATATTCTTTTTATCAATGGATTATTATTCATCACTGAACTCAATCAATTTCACCTAAACCACGCCTCATATATACTGCAATTAAGTTTATCTCTACGTAAAATATCTGCGAGATGCTTTCGCAGCTCCTACTATTCTAATCGGTTTAATCCTGATTCTCCCACTTTTAATTACCACAATTAACAAATAGCTACATAAACAAAAACATAAAAGGAATCACTGACCATGCAATGCTATAGTCTGTTCTATTTAAACCACTAAAATCGCATTTAATACCAGTATGGTGGAAGAGTTAGCTATAGACTATATTTCATATTTTGTAAATACCTTTACGATAATTTGTGTTCTTCGACAAATTTGGAGTTTCATGTTTTTTTTTTTTAGTTGATAATATTTTTTTTTTAATTGTGAAAGTTCTTTTGGAGTCAATCATAAAATTCACTGAAAATATAAAACAATGATTACTTAGGAAGTTCCTATTGGATAAGGGAGAGAAGAATTCAAATTCAGTAAATTTCGACTTCAGAAAGCAAAAAAAATGTTGTATGCAGAAAGACACTTACTTCTCTTAATGAATTATTAAGATTCACAGATTCAGAGCTACATTATTATAAATATTATGAACATCCATTAAACCTATTATGTCTAATACAGAGATGACCAAACTGCACAGTAGAAGACAAATGAGACATTTGTGAGATCCGCAATATCTATTATATCAATATTAATACATGTAATATTCATATTCAAATTTCTGAGAGGCAATTCCATTATGTTATAATAAAGTCCGTGAAGGTTACACATATAAATGAGCTTGTGTGCCATAAATTAGGTCTATAATTACATATATATGCAGAAGTCAAATATATTTTGTTCATAATGAGAATTTTAAGTAAACGATTTATTTTAACAAGTAATTTATCACCATTTTCAAATGAATTTTGAATCTAAAATGCATATTTATAATTTCATCACCCTTTTCAAATCAATTTTGAATCTAAAATGCTATTTATAATTTCAAATATGATACAAAAAGGCAAAACCCATCTCTAAATTTGAAGTTCAAAAAGCTGGAACCCATCTCTAAAATAGCAAAATTTTCATCTAATTTAAAGAGAATAAAGACTTGAAAGACTATAATTATTGCAGCTATGTTACAGGTAATCTTTATTAGAAATGAACTATAAATATTATCACAACATTCCCTAATTAGTCTCTTTATATAAGGGATTAAAAGTGGAAGAATCAGAATGACACAGCAAGGTGTCTGCTAATTATACCGTTGTGCAGGTGGACACTGTCATAACAACTCATATTTCATAAACATATTTATTTCAAATAATAAATAAAAAGTAAAATACCCATGAAATAGGTTACTTTTTATCTGTATATTTTCTAAGCAACCTGAGATAAACAATTTTTCTCCATTAATTAATTTTATTTCATAACGGATTACTTTTTTAATTAAGTTCACCCCATAAAGTTAAAACAGATCACCTCATGATGTTCGATACAACGAAATATGTCTTTGACAACATGTAAAACGTTGATTCAGTCATATTCAGATTATCACAACACAGGTGAATTAAAAAATGTCCTTTGCAGTTAAAAGACGACTGACATTGGACTTTACATTCATTTTTCTGTCAGCAGTGTGTGTTTCATGCTCTATCGTACAGGTTCGGAATGGATATGCGTACTCGCGTTTCTCAGATGAATACATTTGAAATATTTAAATGAAATGAACAAAGTTTTATTAAAAAATCCATCCTCTATTTAAACATTTAAAAATTATAATTATAGATATTCTAAAAAGAATACCAAGTCAACAAATGTTGAACACGTGTTATGAGATGTTCTACAACATGAGCAAGATCCAGATCAAGTGTTGCATATGTAAACAATTATACATCTTTTTGTTATAGTTAAAAAAAAACAATTGACAATGAGTATGCATGCTATATTTCATTTACATCAATTGCTAAATGATGCTATCAGGTTATCAATATTAAAATTAGAGGCGTAATGTAAAACACGAGAAAACAGGGGTAATTTATGGCAAGCCGTTTTACTATTTATTCTAACTTCAACATATCTCATATAATATATAAAATATCTTCTATAATCTAGTTTTTATAAGATATCTTTTAAAGTATTATATAGTTTATAAGATATCTCATATAGTTTATAAGATATCTCATATAATTTAAAGATATATTATAAAGAAAATTATATGAGATATCTTATAAAGTTTATTAGATACTAGTATCTTGAAGTTAGAATAAATAGTAAAACGGCTTGCCATAGTTATTTGAGGCAAACAACGAGTGAAGAAGCCGTAAGTGCAAATGAACACAAATACATTTGGAGGGGAGAGGAAGTTAGCGTTATGGATGGAGTCAATGGAAAAATTCTCTACATTCCTTAACTGACGAGATTATTAAGCTTAAAACCGCTAATCCCCTGAACAAACGTTGCATGCCTGTTACAGATGGTTACAAAATTATTAAGGCAAATAGGGGTAATTCATTCTGCTATAACTGTGGAGGAAAAGTCTAAAAACCCGACAAAGGGTGATAGTGTAGGGAAAAAACCCGAGGGACCTAAATAGAACATTTTAGAGTTCAGATAAATCTAAAGCTGCTGTTATGTCCGTATCTGAAGATGTAGGCATGATTGTCAATTTATATGTTCATAGCATATCGGCAAAATTCGTAGTAGACACTGGACAAACACTGACATTTACATCAGTTATAAACTTTCATGTTCACAAAGACATTGAAAAGAAGTAAAGACACAAATAAATTCAGTTTGTGGCAACTATTGTAAGTTTATGTTAAGGGAAAATTCACTTTGAATTTGACAAGGGAAGAGGGAGAAGTAACTGACTTACAAGTTGACGGGATACTTGGTTTAGAAAACAAAAAAAAACTGTCTCATTGACACCAAGAACAAAGTTCTTAATTTTAACGACATAACGCTCGTTTTAAGTATCCAGGGTACGTTTGGGAGTTACAGAGTGGTTTCAGCAGAGAGTGTAGTCATCCATTCTAGGTAAAAAATGATAGTGAATTGTATGGTTTGCTTGACTTCGGACAAATCACTTCCTGTTCAAGATGCTTTGACAGAAACTATCAATAATGGTGGCAAAAATGACATACTTACGTCTAGATCTCTAGTTAAACCTAATGGGATTGTACCAGTAAGGCTTATGAATGTAGAACAGGAAGCTAAAACGGTTTATACAGGCACCACCATTGCACAGCGAAAATCAGTCAAGGACATTTAAGACAGAATTGCGGTCTGATTTACAAGATTTGTATGACAGGGTTACTGACAGTCTATCACAGGAGGACAGACAAACAGTTAAAGAACTACTCAAACAGCATGACCTATAAATCCGAATTGTGGAGAACGAACTTGGTTAAACATGAAATTGAAACAGGATGTGAAACGCCTTTTAAGGGGCCTCCCCGCCCAACACCCTACCATTTGACCAAAGAGGTCGATCATGATAGTATATACATAAAGAGCCACCAAGCAGCTCATGGAGTCGTTGGAAGAAAGAAGAAAATACTTATCGCTTCTATGCTGACTATAGGAAATTAAACAGTGAGACAGTGAATAAGTGTATACTCCTGGTTGTCAGCATTACTTTGACTTATTAAAGTTCACCTCCCCAATATTATCGCGCCCTGATTTCAGTAAAGAGTGTATCCTAGACACTGAGAACTGGAAAGAGCGTGTTCTAGTGGTATCTTATCGGTCAGAACGCAGGTATTGTGTCACATTAGAAAGGAATTACTTGCCTTTATTAAATTTGTAAAATATTTTAAACCTGACTTGTTTGGTAGAAGGTTTACAATAAGAACAGGTCATGGATCTCGGAAATGGCTGTTAAATCTAATAAATCCCGAAGATGAAGTAATATCTAGGTAGATCAAAATAGTGAGTGAGTATGAATATTGTATGCAAAACAATGCAGCAACACATTTAGTATAAGTCATGAAAAAGTTAAGTAAAAGTGACAAAACAAGGTCAACATGTAACAATGAGAACGAGAACCAAGACCATTCTGGGTTGTCCATCAGAGAACTTTAAACGATTAATGCTGATTTAACAACAGTGAAAGAGTGGTTAGTTTCTGGTAAGATACCTCCATTTGCAGATGGTGCTGGAAAATGGTTCTATATGAAGTCGCTTTGGAGTCAATTTGACTCTTGGGAATCAAATAATGATCTCATTTATAGAAAAATTGAGGATTTTGAAGGAAAGGATGCGAAGATGCAATTTGTTGTAACCCGGTCTGAGCGTAGGCGTATATTACAGTGTGGTCATGGCGCGAAGTATTCTGGTCAAAACGACATCCGAGCGTACATATTGGATTCTGATAAATTTTCGAAAAAGTAAAGCCTCCAAGGCCCAGTTATTCAAAAGTTCATCACTTTAAATTATTTCGATTGTTAAGTAACATTCCTTTACAGAATTTTGCATGGACACACAAAGTCAAAGGATTACCAAATCAGAAAATTTTCAGTCCGCAGGCATAATCAAGGAATCGAAAATTTGAAACTGAAAATTGTGGTTAACGTTTGAACAACTTGGCTCTGGTGATTTTATTTTGTGTAAGTTCAGCATGATCCCCGTTATAAACATTATTGAACTGTTGTCAATATAGTATGTGTAGTAAAGAAAAGACCAAGGTTTGTTATATGCGATAAAAAATTCAATTTCAATCTGATAGCTTCCGCTTTGAATATTTCGATATATTATATATGAAAAATACTTAGAATATCCGACACCCCTAATTAAATTGACTGTCCTGTGCCCATTCAACCGATGTAAGCTCCGCCCGATCAGGTGAAAAAATGAGTAATGTTTTTTTTCCAGTAATTTTATTTCAGTAACTACATAATAGCTACGTAAACCCATTTAGCATTTATTGTAAAAACATATTTTATTCATGATGAAATAATTTTGTAAATATCCGTATTTTTATTGGTTAATTTATTAAAATAAGATAAAAATTAGCTTTCGGAAACTTTGTAGATTGCAGTGCAATCACGTCCTTTAATACAAGTGATATTTCGTAAATTGATGTCTGAAGAAATTCTATTTTAGAATGTCAAACATGGTAATGTGAGAACCTGATTGTTCAAATAGTAGTTTATTAACTTAATGGCATTTCCGTGAATTTGTTTATTGATGTTAATGTATAAACCAAGTCTTATGAATGTATATATTTTCTTTTCACAGAGTTGTTTATTTATATAGAATAAACTTGAAACCAGATTATTGTCGGCTCTTTGGTAGTCCTATATAGACAAACATATTATATAATGATGCCATGTCACTAAAATGTAATGGCTACCAAATTTACTTAACCATGTAATATGTGGAGGTCCTTCATTAGACAAAGCATATGTGGAGAAAATTGTAGTCCAAGACACTCAAACGCTGAGAAATTGTATTATGTAGTCAACTATATGTATCAACTTCGGTATTTCAAATCTATCTCATTTAGTCAACCATTCATTCCAATAAAAAAATATAAAAAATCGTTTGCAGAACTTTAAAAAATCAATAGTGTTTAGTCTTTGAAATGATGACTTGTTTTTTTTATGCTGCTCACAAAATAATAATCCAAAGACACTAATATTAGATATAGTAAATTTATACTATGCTGTATACGACGCATTTCAAGGAGTTACCTCTCATCAGCAGCATTAAAACCGAAACATTTGGAAGACCAAAAACCAAACTTATATTAAACAAGAATTACTCCACCAAAAATACCGAAATAGGAAGCCAAAATCACAACTGACGCCTCAACATTGGCACCATGTATTTTTTCATACCTTGGAATGAATTACAGGAGATCATTTCATCATTTTGTGTACTGCCTCATTACCAATTGATGTATCGTTAGCTATGTAAGGTGTAAACTTCCCACATTGAAGATAGATCACGTTTATCCCCCTTCTTTACCCAATTTAGATGCTATAGATGTTCAATTTTCCTGTGTAAATTGTTCTCTGACATAGCTGTAACCAGTGTACCGGCTTGAAAATTGATACAAACAGTGTTGATAAGTGGTTTACCAAATCGAAAATGTACCTTTATCCGTACTAATTTCTCAGTTCTAAAGGCACACATTTTATTTTCCGTATTATATACCACATTTTCCATATTATATACCACATTTTCCTTTACTGTTTTCAAACTCTTTTGGTTGCCTTCAACCTGTTTAGGCTCCTTGATGCACTAGAGAGAATTATGTTACGAGATACGAATATTTCTTTGTAAGTCTTGTTGATGTTTGGATCTGAGAAAGAAAGGGTATGTAGTAAAATGTCAAAAAGACAACATCCCATCTCCAAATGAACAGACTCAAAATATATGTCCAGTGGTCACTACATGGTTTCCAAAGGGAATACCGCACACCATGTGGCTAAACGACTCCGACAAACAATCTAAATGTAGACATCCGTGAAAACTACACTACATCCAGTCAACAAATACTAATAAATAAAGGTTAATAAACTAAAGAACTTAAATGAGCGATTCCAAGTTACTAGTGACTGTAATATTGCATCATCATTATCTGAGCTTATACATCCAGTATCATAGCTTTTCCAGATTTTTAGTTAAGTTTCTTTTAAAAAAATATAAAATGTACTTACAAATCCACACATTCGTTCTCTTCATGATAGATCTCATTGCTTTTGCTTTTGGTCTTCAAAACTCAGGTCTCAATTTCATTCTTTTGTGTTGAATTTATCATTTCTCATTTATTATTGAAAAGAGAGATCCAAGGTACCTTTGTGTGTTAATCTTATTGACATTTACAATGTGTAACTCCGCCTTGGTCGCGGAACTTTCATCTTCAACAGATCTTTCAGTCTGATGAATTGTTAACACGACTTGCAATTTTGTGAATACGAGAATTGTACACATTGTCTGCAACTTGAGTACATTTTTTAACCTCATAGACTTTTCCAAGAGTATTAGCTTTACTAGCATTCCAAAAAGAATAACCCTTGCGAAACCAAATTTTCTTCCAGTATTTTCTTACTCTATTAGCCATTTCCCATATACATGATATCGTAAATTGTAATTAAATTGTATAAAAATTATCAATTTTATGTACTTTATAACACAATAATGACAGCATGTAACTGGAATCTTCCTCCATGTTTTAGATAGACTTTTGGTTTTATACCTAATGGTGTTTTTATAATATTTAAACATTTAGTAAGAGCTTTATATGATATATATTAGGTTAGCAAAATTACCTGCACAGTTGGGGACCGGGCAATATTTAAGCAGAGATGGGACGTGCGAGAGGGTAGCGTGGACAGGTTGGTCCTGCACGTCACACAGTGGGAATATATCTGTGGGAACGTATTGGAGTTAATTCTCCAAATTCGGTCTTGTACTAGGATTAAGAATACACGCGCGCCTTGAAAGACGCACACTGCTGTCCCTCTTGCACCTAAGCGATCCAAGAGTTACCGCAGGGCTATCTCTGAACGTCAAGACGCACTGTCTAATGTTTAATAGATGTAGCTGTGTCATTCTCGGTTGACAATGCGCTTATTACCAGGTCTCTTACAACACTTCTCCAATGCGCATTAACCCGTGCGCTGCACGTGTGATACTGAAGTCTCTGCACCAAGTCAATATCACCTTTCCACCCGATTGTCTCGGCACTACAGATGGGAAACTTGTGCCTATCAGTATACTCCTGCTATGTAGCCTGTGCACCTTACAACCGAGGATTAATCCGGTGCGTCACGTTGTCTCCCGTGCACTTCTCCTATATACATGTACAACCTTGGCACTAACCACCACTCTGAACGCTTTGTTCTCACCTTGGACTTCTAAACTTCTTGATTTGATCGCAAATGATCGACAGTACAACAGTCCCTAACATAGGTGCTAACACTAGTAAAGCTTTTCAGTGACGCTAGGTAAATCTATGATTGGAATTAGGCTATAAATCCGGAAGTCGTATCCGTCTATGACTTTGTATTACTATCGCTAAATATAACTCAAAAGTGAAAGTAGAATATGTAACAATATATATATGAACGAACGGGACAAGATATCCCGGCAAGGTATTAACATACTATATTGAGCTAACGATGTATTCTGAAGGCACTTAGTATTAAAATGGTCTGTTCTATGTCCTTCCTGGGATGAATTTCATTACACCGGTACAAATGGGCATGGGACATCTAGACTTTTTAAATACTTGTAAGCCATTGGGGTGCATATTTCTTTCCAAAAGAAATGTCTGAAATTCCCAACCCTAATACTAACCCTTAACCCTAACTCTAACTCTAACCATCCTTCCTATTTGAACCTTACAATAACCTTGAACCATCTGTGTTTGGAGGTAGTTTTGTGCAGATCCTATCCCTACGACATTGTTCAAATAACGTAATATGTCAGGTTATTTGCTGCATGAACAAATGTCATTGAAGTAATAACTGTTTCTCTACCTTCATGACCTTTAGGGTTCTAATTAGGTTATTGACTTTCTATAATGCCTTTTTTCTTCTTTTTTTTTGGGTCATATTCATTGATTTTTGTGAAAAATATGACATTGTGATGAATATATAAAATAAGTTAACTTTTAGTACACGTGTTCCTTTTTTTTAACTTTCTATATATCCATAAAGCGAAGTTTTTTTTGCGGTATAAAATAAGTTTCTGAAGTACTTGTGACTTGCATTAGCTTATGCCTGTCAGGAAACTAAATTTTTCACACTGTTTGTGCTCTGCATTATATATAAGGTAAACGTAAAATGTAAAAGTAAGTAATGTTCTCCAAAATTACTGTCGATATTTAGACAAAAAGTCCAGCTTCTACTTATCATCTTGTAAAAAATATAGTACCGTTATCATGCAGTCATTGATTTCAGTATCCTTTCCAAAATCTTCAATGCGTAACTTATTCCTTTTCATATCACTTTAACGTACGCTGTTCTATCACGTAAGCACCGATTGTTAGGGTAAAACGTGTAAAATTCAGACTAATAATTTGAAACTATCTATTATTTAAGAGTTAAACTGATAAATACAGCCATATGTATAGTATGGAACATGTATGAAAGGCAAAGTCAACAAAATTCCCAATGCAAGCGCGTTGGTTTTGTGAAGGACACTGTATGATTTGGCTTGATATTTGGCCTTTGAATTCCAAAATCAAAAAGTATGAACAACCTACTCTCGGCTATCATTAAATACTCTTAAAATGTATTTTAAGGAACACGCTTTCTTACGTTAATGGCCGTTTTCTAGTTGAGACGACCGAGTGAAGACTAGTTCACGTGCGCTCGTCTTCATTGGGTATGACGTCCCGTAAGAATCCTTAATACATTCGTTTACTGTGACTCTTGACCAATCAAACATAACGTTACTATACCTTTTCGGTTGTTCATACTGAAAATACATAGGTGTGCTAGGCCTAAAAACCATGTTTTTACGGAAGAAATAGGTTCTTATACTCGTTCAAAAATGAAGAACTGTAAAATCTTAAACTCGTTTTAAAATTCAGCCTCTTTGCCTTCGTTCCGCTGCGCTCCACTCGGGAAAGACGTGAATTTTAAAAAATCGTTGAAGATTTCCCAGTTCTTCATTTTGAACTCATGTGAAAACCTATTATTGTTTCAACAAGACCGACATTTACTGTCAAAGATGGTTTATGTTGAAGAAATCAATGAAAAATACCAAATTTCACTCATTTTTGGACCTTTGAATTAAAATTTTGATATGTGGAACAGCCTTGTCCAAAAAGATATTTGACTGAAATGTGTCTTTATGTTAGACATACATTATATTAAAAAAATGTTTGGGCAAGGGTGTTGTTCATAGTTGTTTGACCAAAATCCTTCTTTTTTTCTTCCGTATTTTCTTTTTTTAACTTATTAGGTACAATATAAGTAATCACATGAATTGTATCAAATATCTGACTTTTTTACAAAAAACTACTTTGAAAACACTCAATTGTCGTCAAATCCTTGATTTAGCAGAAATTCATGACATCACTGTTGCATCATGGCAAGGAATTTTGTACAATGATTGCTACATTTTTAAATTTCAATCATTATCCGATAAAACTCATACAAAATAGAATCTGAAATGATACTTAATATAGACATAATGGAAGAAAATGACCGGACTTTCGTAAACGGTAGAGAAATCCATGGTGTTCGAGCGACCCGAGTTCGAGCCACCGAGATTCTACTGTATAAACCTGTGAGATCAATTGTTTTAACCGATTTTAATAGTTCAGCATACAAAATTTGAATGCCGTCTGTTATACCTGACGGAAAGGGTGCAAAGAGAGTACATCTGGGTTATTTTGGTAGTACATGCAGCTCTAAGCGTAGATAAATAATATTTCAATGAAAATTGATTTTTTGATGATTCAGTACCATGCAATTCCTTCTGTCCTTTCTGTCTTCTGTATTAATCTCTGGCTTCGCATCTGACCATCTGATACATGTATTTTTCTAATATTTCAAATTAAATTTCAAAGCTTATATATAATTAATTTGCTAATGTTCGTTCTATATTACAATAACTGTTGTTTGACACGATGGAAACTTAGAACCAACAGTATTCTTTGTTGTTAATAAGTACATGTGGCACATTCATTTGACAGTAAAATGAGTGTCCTTCATGACAATATTCCAACAATAATTTTATAGATCTTGTCACTACGGAAATAAATTTAAGATAAGTTGATTTAAACTACAGGCAAATCTGATTGCTCTACAATTGTGTTATTGTGATTACTTTCTGGCCATGTGGATTGGCAGGTAATAATCGATTCTTCTTTTTAAAAACCCAGAATATTTTATTACATTGTGTACAAGTCTTCTAAGAAAACTGCAATTAAAATCTGATTTTGGTTTCCGTAAAAGTTGTTTCTGTGTTGTGTTGCACGATAAATAACTAAACATGGTGAAGTTACGCATTGAAGATTTTGGAATGGTTCTTTTGTTAGGTCTGAATACTGAAACAAATGACTGTATGATCGCGGTACCAAATTTTTTAAAAGATGATGCAAGCAAACTACTTTTTGTGAAAAATTGGCAAAACGAAAATTTTAGTTTTTTGTCTAAATATCGACAAAAGAATACAGAAACGACAAAATAATAGGAAAAGTATGCAGAAAACTCAATAGGGTGTTGTAAGACGAGAAATAACATTGCCCTACAATTTCCTGACCTCGGATAGGTATGACTCATGCAGTGAAGTAAAACAAAGTTTTGTGTTTGAAGAACCCTCCCACTTAATTCACGCCACAGTAGAAATAAATTTTCACACGAACACCATTCAAAATCATTCCATAGAGATCCAATTCTAAACTCATACACATAGACAATATATACTGCATCGTGAATGCTCCTTGTTAATTGAAGGCAAACTCGGGATTCAATACAGAATGACAAAAACCACCCATGTTTACCCCAAAAGACATATTGATACAGCAGCATCATGCGCTAATTCACCGTTCATTAATTCGCCTGCATATGGCGTCTACGTTTCTCAGCTTATCAAATGGCATGCGTGAGTTACCGAGACTTTCAACAAAGAGGATTACTGCTGCCACAAAAGCTTCGTATCCAGGGCTTTATCAGGGATGAGTTGATGTCATCACTTTGGAAATTTTATGGTCGTAATCACGAATTGATTGACCGTTACAGTGTTCCAATATCTAAGATGATGTTGGACCTGTTCCCACTGTCGTAACATTTGACTTTATTGAACTATACGAGGGGTGCCGGATACGGAACAAGAACTGCTTACCATTCCGGAGCACCTGGGTTCACTTCTGGTTTTTATAGGAGTTCGTGTTGTTCGTTGTTTTTTAGTTTTCTGTGTTTATTTGTTGTTCTTGTGGTCGTTTATTGTCTGTCCAATGGATTGCGTTTTTTTATTTGCTCATTATGTATATTTTCCCTCTTTTATAGACCAAATATCTAGTTGAAAATAAAGAACTGGGCCAGTTTCTTTTCTTTTCGTTGTAGAAGCCCATGTGAAAATTTTAGCTTCATATGAAAACAAGAACAGATCGGCGATCGTCTGTTGAAAAAACTGTCCTTCAAATTCAAAGATGTTGTCGGTCAGAAATTCCAGCATGTTAACAACATTATTCTTAAAAGTACTATTTGTTAGAATCAGTGCTTCTTTTTTTCTTTTTTTTTTGGACAAATAAGACATATCATTACCTAATACCAGATAGGCATATCTTTTCAAAACTTGTTTAGCCCAGAAACATTGGTGAATTAACTCACGGACAGCAGATTTTAGTTTGTGATATGGGAGGGTCGTATAGAGTGTAGAAAATTTTTTAAAAGTTTGTTTTAACAGTAGCTCTTGAGATCGTCTTTAATTGCTGCAACTTAATTGTAAAGAGTTTTGATGGGGATTTATTGGTGCACTTGGCAGAGCAATGGACACTTATGAAGTTTGGGTATCCAGTAAATAGAAGGATGGTTATAATTGACAGCACTTACAGCAATAACGAAGGAAGATAGAACGGAAATATGATTATTGATAATATCTTCCTTTGGTATCGTAGTGCACACTGTGCGTGCAAGTGGGATTGCCAAGTGAATTGTCAATACCCGTCTGCTTAATAAGACACTCAGTGTAGTGTCTTTTGCAGACAAAAACGATGTTTTTGGAGCTTTTGTCAATGGTGTTGAATGCGTGCAAGAATTAATGACTTTATCGACCTTATCCAGTTTGAACGTGTTTCAACGTCTTCCTTCTCTCTCTCGGGCCATTTTTCTCAAGAACTGTAGGAAATGAATGGGTCTCTTGTGATTTATTGAATCTATAAAAACTTTGAACAAAGCACATTTTTATGACAATGGATGTCAATAAAAAATGACGGATTCCCATGAAGCATAGTTTTTCATGCGACATGATTATTATTGAATTCTTTGACACCTAACTGGTAGTAATCGACAGCGAAAAATAGAATATAAATAGTACAGTTTTAGATTTAAGTCCGAATAGTGAAATAGCTGTTTTATATAAAAGATCCCCTGACATCAGCCACTCCTGTCCTTCTTATGGATCCAACAGGTAACATTCCTCGTACGTCCGGTGGCATTGCTGGAGGCCTAAAATTGATTAAACATCATACTGAATATTAATACAGAAAAGTAAAGTCATTTCCAAGCATGGCGTAATTACAAATATAATGAAGCCATTTGAGTCTGCAGGTTAAATGTATGTAACTAACACATTGTGATCCTGTTCTAGTCAAATGTTCAGAAATTATGATCCTGTTCTAGACTGCAAGATCGTGAAAACATGGTTCTTTACTGCAAACTCCTACTATCAAACTTATTACGAGTATCAACCGGCATCAGTAACCTGTGTAGTTCCTTTAATTCTAGGTAGGTTTTTCTGGTAATGATAATAAAATCATTGGATCGATGTCAAGTTTTAAATCATCAACGTCGTTTATATATGTTCGTACAAGCCAGTTTCATAAATGAAATAATCATACCGTCATTTAAAAACCAATAGAACAAACATAAAAAAAAAGTTTTTATGTATCTTCAAATTTCATTCTTTTACAAAATTTCCCCAGAAAGAAGGATTTTATCGTGTCTGACATTTGCCTTGTGGGCTCGTCCAATAAAGAATCCAATAGAGTCATTATCAGAAAACAAAATTCTACTGTTTTTGTTTTTAAAATATATGAGATGATATATTTTAACTGTTTTCTCTGTCAGCTTTTGCCAAACAAAAACAGTAATGCATTCTGAAATCATCAAAGCTGCACTTTTGAATGCAAACACGAAGATATTTTCCTTTTATATGCTAATGTAACTGGTAAGTCAGAATGATATTGCCCCGATGATACATGTATGTGGCATCTGTTACAGTTACGGGTTGATTCGGCATATGATACGTATATTGAATTTTATTGTTTGCTTTGTCACGTTTTTCATCTAGATGTCTATTCCGTTGGTAGAGATATGAAAATAATCTGCACAAGTTTCCTTCCGTAAAGTTTGAAGTTAAGAGAGCAACCATTTGAATTTTTAAGAGAGGAAGGGGGCAGGGATATACAGTTATTTCTTGGCATCGATGAAAAAATGTTTGATTCCAGGTTTAGTTCAATCCTGACAATATTTTTAGCCTGCGTTTTTTAAATTCTTTTGCTGTCCATCCCTTATAAAGATAAAATAGTTATTTTCTAATTGCACTATTTCATTTCATTTTCAGGGCACTGCAGTTCATGCTGAACGTCAAATGTAAAAACCGAAAAGGTTAACCGTCGAGGTGATCGGCATAATGACCAGAGATTCAAAACCTATGATAAATGTTAGATACGAGGTTTGCAATACATGTTAACTGAGCATAATTGTTACTTTCACAACCTCAACAAAGTAGTTTTACCTTAATTTTAGCTTAATGAACAAGTTATACCAACTTAAAGTAATCCCTCACCACATGGTGGGCGCAAGAGTGGCTCCTGTAGAGACAGTTTAGCCTACTATTTTTCGACATATACAAGGGAATCAAAGTTTTTATATATATAAGGTGTTGCTGAACACGGGACAGCCACGTTTTGTCCAATCCGAAATAAAGCATCTTTTATCGAGACCATAATCGCAAATGGTATCAATAGGGCGTCCCAAATTTAATTCCTGAAATTGTAATCCCGAACATGAATCGAACCAGGAACCTTGGTTCAGAATTCCGATGCGCTAACAACTACATCAAGACCTTTTTTACTCAATAATATCAGGTCAGCTTCTCAGGCAAAAACTTTATGAGAAATACTTTTCCTCATTACCTTCCTGCAACAGAGTGAAGAAATGATATTCTTTTATCAAAAAGAGACAATCAAAAATAGTATCGGTAGCTGTAAACAAGTTCGGGTGAAGAATTCGTCATTCAACGACCATGAAAATAGCTATAGTCCCTGTGATGAATAAATTATTTTACATCAAGAAAGTCATGACATAGACTTGTTTTTCTATTATTTTCTTTTATTTTTGGTCGGGTTGTAGTATTGCAAAAGCGGCTTATAATATATGTCGGACGGACTAGCGGGGAAAATACGGTACCTACTTTGTGTAATCCACTCTTCCTACAGCTTTTTTGGTGGGAAACATGTTCATATGTTTTTAGTTTTTAGGTGTAGTGTTTGTATTGTTTTTGGTCTTTTTCGTTGTTCTCTGGAGTTTGTCAGTTGTTTTCGATTATCCCTTCCTTCGAATATCCTTTTGGTATTTTTTTACTACTTTACTTTTAACGCAGATCTTTGAAACTTTGCAGAATTTGTATAGAAATGAAGGAATATGATGTCATTTGAAGAAAGTTTCCAAGGTTTTCCTTATTTTGGAGCTTAGTCATTTTTTGCAACAGTTTTGTATGGAGGGTACAATTTTATGCAATTAAAGTCTCCTAAAGCTTTTAACCAATATCTTTGAAATGTTGCAAAACGTTAATAGACATGTTAAAGGTGTGCGTGAAGGTGTATGATGTCATTTGGAGACTTTCCCTGCAGATTTTTGTAACGTTACAGAATGTTTAAGACATACTGAAGATGTGCATAAAGAAATTTTCCAGATTTTCATGTTCTGGAACAAAGTGGTTGTGCACAAAAATTGTATCCCCCAATTTTTTGGTCTTCCATGTCATACTGTTGTTTTCAGTGAACATAACCGACTTACAGCAAAGAATTCGCTTTCGTTCTGAATGTTCTTCACGTTGAGAAACTGTCTCAAAGATGTTAATTTGGCACATTTGTGCTAAAACTGTCTTCCAAAGCGACAAACAGGCCCGTAGAAATAATTGTAGTAGCTTTTTAATTTTTTGGTTTAGGGAACACAGAAATAATTTTTCGATGTAATAGTCAACTGTTTTGTGAGTTTCCTAGAATTGTTTTGTATGCACATTGGTTTGGGCTTAGAATGAAATGTATTTTGACAAAACAGTTAGTTATCAATTTGGGCTTTGATATGACTACATAGGCAATGCTTGCAAAGTATTCGAGTTATTGTTTTTATTTTACTAAAAACTACTGTCTCAGTAGTATAGGATATCTCCTCGTTGAATGAAATTGCATGAGATACATGTATAAAACACTGAAAATTAATATTAGCATGTAATACCATGAAAATTTTATTTATCACCTGATATTCAGTACGTTGTGTATACTGAGGTATTTAATGTTCGATGGAAATTGTAGATACATTTTATAGCCTATTTGTATTTAATTCAGTTTTATGTCCAGTATAAGGTAAAGTTTTTCTCGGGTCTATTCCTCGTTTATTCATACTGATTGACATCTATACATTGATGATATGCTACTGATAACCTTATATAACGTACATTGTCAATTTATACAAATACAATGCAGCCAGTGTATAACACTTCACACAACAAAGAATGGAGTTCTGTAGAAACTATTATATAACTTTCTTGTGTTCTACACGTCTCAGTTTATACATAATGCCAAGGTAGACAATTTCTTTCCAGTTCTGGATATTTTGTAAAATATCCTTGTTAATTCCAACTTGTATAAAATGTTCGCAGATAACAAGTGTACAATCTAAGTTTTGTTTCAGTTCTGTAGTGGTCGTGATATTGTCAGTATTGATTTCCATTTTTATACAATTTATACAGATGGTACATTTAGATCTAAAATTCTTTACATTCATATATTATCTGTGCTTTAACCTGTAATCTATACATTATTGATTTTCAATTATATGATACGTATAAAGACGAACAATTACGAAACTTATATAGATGATCAATAAAGAAATTGAATTTCTTTGAGTAGTTTAGAAGCCATGCTATACTTTTGTGTCCATGGTCTTCTATAAAATGTATACAAGCCACATAGCCAATGTAGAAATTAAGTTCTTTTCAGCACTTCAGAAGCCGTGTTTTACGTTTGTGTCCTGAAATTCTATAAAATTATACAAGCCATATAGCCAATGTAGAAATTAAAATCTTTTCTGTATTTTTGAACCGTGTTATACTTTTGTGTCCTAGAACTTCTATAAAACTTATACAAGAGATATATCCAATGTAGAAATAAAGTTCATTTCAGTACTTAGAAGCCGCGCTATACTTTTGTGTCCTGGAACTTTTGTAAAATGTATAAATTAAGTTCTATTCAGTACTTTATAAGCCGTGCTATAATATTGTGTCCTGGAATTTCTATAAAATGTATACACGCCATATAGCCAGTGAAGAAATTAAGTTCTTTTCAGTTCTTCAGATGCCGTGCTATACGTTTGTGTCCTGGAACTTCTATAAAATGTATACATGCCATAAAGCAAATGTAGAAATTAAGTTCTTCAGTACGTTAGAAGCCGTGCTATACTTTTTTGTCCTAGAACTTGTATAAAATGTATACAAGCTATCTACCCAATGTAGAAATTAAGTTGTTTTCAGTACTTTAGAAGCCGTGCTATATTTTGTTGCCCTAGAACGTCTGTAAAATGGACACAAGTCATAAAGCAAATATAGAAATTATTGTTCTTTTCAGTACTTTATATGCCGTGCTATACTTTTGTGTCATAAAAGGTCTATAAATTGTATACAAGCTATATAGCCAATGTAGAAATTAAGTTCTTGTCAGTACTTTAGATGCCGTGCTATATTTTTTTGTTCTAGAACTTCCATAAAATGGATACAAGCCATAAAGCAAATATAGAAATTAAGTTCTTTTCAGTGACTAGAAGCCGTGATATACTTTTGTGTCATAGAACTTTTATAAATTGTATACAAGCTATATAGCTAATGTAGAAATTAAGTTCTTGTCAGTACTTTAGATGCTGTGCTATATTTTTTTGTTCTAGAACTTCCATAAAATGGATACAAGCCATAAAGCAAATATAGAAATTAAGTTCTTTTCAGTGACTAGAAGCCGTGCTATACTTTTGTGTCATAGAACTTTTATAAATTGTATACAAGCTATATAGACAATGTAGAAATTGAGTTCTTTTCAGTACTTTAGAAGATGTGTTATACTTTCGTGTCCTGGAACTTCTATTAAAAAGTATACAAGAGATATAGCCAATGTAGAAATTAATTTCTTTTCAGTAGTTAAAAGCGGTGCTATACATTTGTGTCCTGGAACTTCTATAAAATATATACAAGCCATTTAACCAATGTATAAATTAAGTTCTATTGAGTACATTATAAGCCGTGCTATACTATTTTGTCCTTGAATTTCTATAAAACGTATACAAGAGATATATAGCCAATGTAGAAATTAAGTTCTTTTAAGTACTTAGAAGCCGTGCTATACTTTTGTGTCCTGGAACTTTTATCAAATATATACAAGCCATACAGCCAATGTATAAATTAAGTTATAATCAGTTTTTTATAAGCCGTGCTATACTATTGTATCCTGGAATTTCTATGAAATGTATACACACCATATAGCCAGTGTAGAAATGAATTCTTTTCAATTCTTTAGATGCCGTGCTATACATTTGTGTCCTGAAACTTCTATAAAATGTATACAAGCCATAAAGCAAATATAGAAATTAAGTTCTTCAGAACTTTAGAAACGGTACTATACTTTTTTTGCTAGAACTAATATAAAATGTATACAAGCTATATAGCCAATGTAGAAATAAGTTCTTTTCAGTACTTTAAAAGCCGTGCTATACTTTTGTGTCATAGAACTGCTATAAATTGTATACAAGCTATATAGCCAATATAGAAATTGAGTTCTTTTGGGTACTTTAGATGCCGTGCTATACTTTCGTGTCCTTGAACTTCTATACAAAGTATACAAGACATATAGCCAATGTTATTAAGTTGTTTTCTGTACTTTTGTGTCCTGGAACTTCTATACAATGTATGTAAGCTATATACCCAATGTAGATATTAAGTTATTTTCAGTACTCAGAAGCCATGCTATACCTTTGTGTCCTTAAACTTCTGTAAGATGTAAACAAGCAATAAAGCCAATGTAGAAATTAAGTTCTTTTGAATACTTTAGAAGCCGTGCTATATTTTTTGTCCTAGAACTTCTACAAAATGGATACAGGCTATATAGCCAATGTAGAAATTAAGTTCTTTTCTGTACTTTAGAAGCCGTGCTATACTTTTGTGTCCTGGATCCTCTATAATATGTATACAAAACATATAGCCAATGTCGACAATAAGTTGTTAAAGAAACTAGCTCAATCCTTTAATTTCACTTTTCGTTATATAGATGATGTGTTGTCTTTAAATAACGACAAATTCCAAGACTTTCTACATCTTATCTACCCCAGTGAGCTTGAAATTAAGGATACTACAAATACACCAAAGTCCGCTTCATATTTGGATGTGTTTCTTGAAATAGACTATGAGGGACATTTGAAGACTAAACTTTATGACAAACGTGATGACTTCAACTTTCCTATTGTTAATTTTCCCTTCTTGAGTAGCAATATACCAGCATTGCCTGCATATGGCGTCTACGTTTCTCAGCTTATCCGATTTTCAAGGGCATGCGTGAGTTACCCTGACTTTCAACAAAGAGGATTACTGCTGTCACAAAAGCTTCTAACCAGGGTTTTATCAGGGATAAGTTGATGTCATCACTTAGGGAATTTTACGGTCGTCATCACGAATTGATTGACAATTACAGTGTTCCAATATCTAAGATGGTGTTGGTCCTGTTCCCACTGTCGTAACCTTTCATGTGCGTCCACCGATTTGTTCGTTTTGTTCAATGGTTTTTAGTTTTCTGTGTTTATTTGTTGTGCTTGTGGTTGTTCATTTGTCTTCCCGGGTTTGTCTGTCCAATGGATTACGTTTTTTTATTGCTCCTTAGGTATATTTGTCCTTTTCTGAACTTTTGTGTCCTGGAACGTCTATACAATGTATACAAGCTATATAGCCAATTTAGAAATTAAGTTCTTTTGAGTACTTGCTATACTTTTGTGTCATAGAACTTCTATAATATGTATACAAAACATATAGCCAGTAGACATTAAGTTCTTTTCAATACTTTTGAAGTTGTGCTATACTTTTGCGTCCTTGACCTTGTTGATTAAAACTTCTTTAAGATTTATACAAGTCATAAAGCCAATATTGAAATTAAGTTCTTTTCAGTAATGTTAAAGTTGTGATATAATTTTGTACTAATTGTAAAATATATCTCCACTTTCCAATGTAGAAATAAATTCATTTCAGTACTTTAGAAGCCGTGCTATACAACCCATATAGCCAATGTAGAAATAACATTCTTTTCAGTACTTTAGAAGACGTGCTATAATTTTGTGTCATAGAACTTCTATAAATTGTATACAACCTATACAGCCAATATAGAAATAAGTTCTTTTCAGAACTTTAGAAGCCGTGCTATACGATCCATATGGCTAATGGAGAAATTAAGTTCTTTTCAGTACTTTAAAAGTCGTGCTATACTTTTGTGTCATAGAACTTCTATAAATTGTATACAAGCTATACAGCCAATGTAGAAATTAAGTTCTTTTCAGTACTTTAGAAGCAGTGCTATACTTTTGTGTGCTAGAACTTCTTTAAATTGTATACAAGCTATGTAGCCACTGTAGCAATTAAGTTCTTTTCAGTACTTTAGAAGCTGTATTATACTTTCGTGTCCTGGAACTTCTATCAAAAGTATACAAGACATATAGCCAATGTCGAAATTAAGTTGTTTTCTGTACTTTTGTGTCAGGGAACTTCTATACAATGTATACAAGCTATATAGCCAATGTAGAAATTAAGGTTTTTTCAGTACTTTAGAAGCCGTGCTATACTTTTGTTTCCTGGAACTTCTATAAGATGTATGCAAGACATAAAGCCAATGTCGACATTAGGTTGTTTTCTGTACTTTTGTGTCCTGGAACTTCTATACAGTGTATACAAGCTATTTAGCCAATGTTGAAATTAAGTTCTTTTGAGTACTTTAGATGCCGCGCTGTACTTTTGGGTCCCGAAACTTTCTATAAAATCTAAACAAGACATATAGCCAATGTAGAAATTAAGTTGTTTTCAGTACTTTAGAAGCCATGCTATACTATTGTGTCATAGAACGTCTATAATATGTATACAAAACATATAGCTAATGTTGAAATTCAGTTCTTTTCAATACTTTTGAAGTTGTGCTATACTTTTGCGTCATTGACCTTGTTGATTAAAACTTCTTTAAAATTTATACAAGTCATATAGCCAATGTGGAAATTAAGTTCTTTTCAGTAATGTTAAAGCTGTGATATAATTTTGTACTAATTGTAAAATATATCTCCACTTTCCATATTTTATAATATCTACATTGGAAGAAACTGTAGAAATAAGGTACTTTGCAGGTCTGTATTGTAATCTAACCCTGTCTGTTGTACGATGTTGATCTTCAATTCCATAAAATTTATAAAACTAATAAAGTTCTTCTTTTTTTCATTGGATTTGTAACACTGAAATTTTACATTGTTGATCTTTATATCTGGAAATTTTAAACAAATTCAGCACAAGTTGCTATATAATCCTGCATCATGTACATTGTTGATCCTCACTTCTGTTAAAAAATATGAAATTCATTTTCACTTCTGTACAGAGTACTTGTTCTGGTATTCTAAATATTGCTGATACGTTTCTAAACAATAATAAGAAGTTTAGAAATGAAGATTTTGGGGGAAAAACTGTAAAATCTGTGACATAACCTAGCATTCTGTACCGATTTCCATCGCTCTAAAATGTATGTTAGGCAGTGCTTATATGATACAATGTACCAGTCGACCAACCTTGACCTCAAAGTTATGCTTGAGCGACTTGTTTTACGTTTTCTAGATTAAGTCCATTTCCGAGCAACTGTTATACCTAGACTTACTGTATTTGGGCTATAGGCAGTTCTTTTTGTGTGCATTGCAGTTTGACACCTGTCAAATGATCTAGACACAATTCATGCCTTACTGATTTGCATCAAATTTTCACAAATAAGTCCATTTCTCAGCAAATATAAATTACATTCCTTTTTAGTTCTGTAGACCATTTATTGTTGAATGTCCCGTCAATGAAATTTATAGGGCCTAAGTTTCGCGAACCACGATCCGTAAATTGGAAACATAATTTCAAACTACTGATAGATGCTGTGGAGGACTATGTCAGAAAATGGACCAAACGTGAACAAGAGCCACTAGATTCGCTTTCAGAGTGGGTTAAAGCTGTGAGATCGTTGATTCAAGTCCGAGTTGATAAAGTTTGAGTAAAAAGTGAACATCAGTCTTCAGCAACCTGATGCTGCCAAGACATTGTCTGCCATTCTTGACAAATATGTTGTTGTTCCTGCAGATAAGGCCCCTAATAATATTGTATGAAAAATCTACTATATTCAATGCTTGATTAATGAATTAGGGATTGCTAGTTCACTTGACAATCCTAGTTACAAAGCTACTACACTTTCAAAGGAAGAAATACCCGACAATCATAGATCGGTCTTATCGTCATTTGGTATTTCCATCAAATATGATGATTGTGATCTTCCTACCTTGTACTGGATACCCAAGTTACATAAGTGTCAAAATAAACAACGATTTATAGCTGGATCTGCAAAATATTCCACCAAACAATTGTCTCAACATCTAACTTCTAACTCCAAAGACTTAACGGATATTTTATGATTACGGTCCATTTCATTCTGTAACCGCATAAAAACGTTTGATTTCTCTACCCTCTATAACTCCATTCACAACTGAAGGAGAAGTTGAAAGATCTAATCCATCGATGCTTTTAAAATAAAAATGGCAACAGCAGATACCCATACCTTGTCATTGGTAGAGATAAATCATACTTTGTTAAAAACCACTCTAAATATTAAAAAAAAACATATACAGAGGACGAAATTGTCCTGATGATTGAATTTTTTATCTACAACATATTTGTTCAATTTGGTGGACGTGTTTTCCAACAGATTATTGGCATTCCTATGGGCACTAATTGTGCGCCACTCCTGACCGACTTGTTCCTTTACTCATATGAGGCAGACTTGCCTGACGGGCTTCTTAAGGAAAAATAAAAGAAGTTAGCCCGTACCTTTAATTTCAGCTTCCGCTATAAAGATGATGTTTTATCACTCAACAATTCAGGTTTTGAGAATTTCTCACATCTCTATCACAGTGAGCTCGAAATTAAGAATACCACAGACACTGCCAAGTCTGCATCTAATCTTGACCTTCACCTCGAAATTGACACCATAGGAAGGCTGAATACAAACTTTACGATAAGCTGGATGACTTTTACTTCCGAATCGTCAACGTCCCATTTTTGAGCTGCAAAATTCCAGAAACCTCCGCATATGGAGTGTATATTTCACAACACATACGTTGACTTCCTGGCTCCTGACAGAAAAGTTATTCAAACAGGGGTATGTTGTCCTAAGTTGCAGTCATCCTTATTAAAGTTTTATGACGTCATCATGACTTGGTTGAAAAAACCTGTTCAATTGATGTTGTCCCTTCCTCATACCGGATTTGACATGGACAGCATGGTGGGCGTCCTGCAGGAAGCAGAGCCTGCTTACTCTTCCGGAGCACCTGAGTTTTTTTCCATCTCGATTTTGTCTTTGTTTCTGAGATTATGATTGTTGGTTTGCATTTTGGGTTTTCCTTCCATCTTCATAATATTCATTGAAAAGAACAGAAAATATTTCATCCATACTAGTCAGCTTAAAATTTCAACACTTTATTAAATTAGTTTTAAAAAACTTGTAACAAACTCATTATCATGAAAGAAAATCGTCTATTGTTTGATAAGCCAATAATTTCCTTTCTAATATATTTCTTTTAAATGGAATACGGTTCTCCTTTTAATAAAGCCACGCAGAATAAATATGCTAAACAAAAAAGGTTAGCAACCTAAGATATATCTTTTCATTATTTATGGAAAGTATATTTTTTTTTTCCAAACTTATTTTTTAGATTTAAAATATTGACAAATGATTTTAATCCTTCACATTTTTTCATTTTAAATCGTATCGGGTTGTTACTTATGGTGCACTCTTATGCACTCTTATGGTTACTTATGGTCCGATTAATACAGGGTCTCACGACCACAATATGGGACATTTTTCGATCAAAAATGTTAGCACATTAATTTTTTGACACGTTTATTGGACAGAATCAATATGGGTGCTACTTTTATCTGAACAATATTAATTTTTTGCTCTTAATTTCAAGCATGTTTTATGTTGAGCTTGTCAACTTTCAACAAATGGAAAGCAAGAATAAAGTCCTATGTTTTTATCGATTTCCGACAGACGAACCTTATATGCATTATGCAGAAATCGCTAAGTTACCCAACTGTGTAATATTCGTTTTGCCGGGTAGATAATCATTTTCTTATCATTCATTAAGAGCGAAGACAAGTCTCTTTGGAAATGACTTTCTTATCCAGATTTTCTGCAAAATTAATGCAGACTGCATTAGGGACACAGAATTAGCATTTTCGTACCCCATCATGTCAAGTCACGCATATAAATTGTCTACTAATTGAAATTCTTGACAGCACATAAACTATTAAAACGTCGCTTAAATAATTTTATCCTTTTAGAAAATAAAATATTTTTTGAAAAACTGTATGTTGCTAAACATTTTTTGTAGAGTATATATCTTGAATTTCATGAAAGTGTAAGTTTTTGTGTATATAAAAGTACAATTTACTGGGGTATGAGACATGTTAATCAATTATTTGTCATCACATATATTAACACGAAAATGTTTTCTATATGGGATGGCTTTGACGAATTACCTCTCGAATGCGTCTATACATTTGCCTACAAGCATTGACAAGGAAAACAAAACAAAATACCCTGGTCAAGATATCAAAATACTAATATTGCAACCTGAAAGTGTTTCTTCTTAATTAAGTTTTTGATTTAATATGCGGAAAATATTCGGGGCTGGGCGTCATTCATGAAAGGAGAAATAACCATTAAACTAAACCCATAACATATTCTCAAAATAAAACATTCGTCAGTTCACTGTTACGTTTTATCTCAACTTTTTGAAGTACGAAAACGCACAATATCACTACAAACAGTTAATATGAACCTTACATCAGAAATATTACATTGCCAATATTGCCTTGGATAAAGTTTCTGACTTGTCAAGACGTTGACCAGCGTACAATTCTTAAACGATTTCTCACAATTTTCAAAAGTGATAGAAATAAATGAACAAAATCCCAACAGTTATAGGGTTCTAAAAAGTCTTTTTGTACACAGAGGCCAAATTTAGAATATTTCGTAAAATAACCTCTTATGATTTAAAGCGCGTCACTTTAATTTTCTTTCAGATACTCCTGTTGATTCTCCTCTAAACTCTACCGTTTTGGGCCAAGACAAGACCTAATTTTTATCTATGATCATCCACATGGAGATTTAAACAACCTTCATTATTCTTGTACATCCCTCGGCTACGCATGTACTTTAAGGTGTTAAATCGTCATACATCTTCAATGATTGGAAAGTAGAATAGAGAATGGAGTAGTTTATTATACCCGCATTGCCGGTATATTGCCGTTGTCTCCGTCCGTCCGTCCGTCCGTCCGTCTGTGTGTCTGTCTGTCCGTACGTCACACTTTCTTGTGACATCCAGTCCTCATTCAGTTTTGGGTATAACATTTTAATTCATTCACAGTAGTGTTGCATATATCCTGTAGATGCGCAATAAGGTTTTAAAATTTTGATTTCGTTCAACGGGTGGAATGTGGGACCGAAAATGAGCGAATTATCATAATATGCTTGTGACATCAACTCCTCATTCATTATTGATGCAAGGCTTCTGCATTCATTATAGAATGATTGTACATGTGATGTACATGAACAATAAGGTTTGAAAATTTTGATTTATTTCGCAAAATTTGGGACCGAAAATGAGCGAATTTTCAAAATATGCTTAAAACATCCATTTTTGAAGCAGTTTTTTATTCTAGGCTTCTGGTTTCTTTGTAGGTAAATTTTCCATAGTGTAAAGATGGAAAAACAGGTTTCAAAATTTCGTTTAATGGACGAGATCAACAAATTGTCAAAATATGAATGTGACATCAACTCCTTATTGATTATTGATGCGAGGCTTCTACTTCGATTATAGAATGATTTTACATATGATGTAGATGCGCAATAAGGTTTTAAAATTTTTATTTCATTCGTGGAGCGAAAATTTGGACAGAAAATGAGCGAATTATCAAAATATGCTTAAAACATTAATTTCTGAGGATTTTTTTTATGCTAGGCTTCTAGTTAGGTAGATTGTCCATGATGGACAGACGCAAAAAAAGATGCTCAACACACAATTTTAGACCCATGGCATATAGGAAGTATTATAATTATCAAAATATGCTGTTTGAGGATTAGCATAAAGATCTTTGATCCTAAAATAAATTTTGCATGGTTTATTTTAACTTAGGATAGGTTTTGTCCTTAACACTAAATTAAGTTTTAATAGGTTCTTATATGAGTTATAATAAGATAAGACAATACGATATGGAAAACATGTATCTTTTACACGTATGAGAAATTACGTGAAAAGCACCAACGATGAAGAGAAACCACCAATAAAGCCATAACATAAAAAGAGCACAAAACATAAACATAAAATCAATAGAAAGTCACTGACATGATAGCGTTCTATGGTGCGCACACGGAGCAGTGGAGGAGGCTAAATCGGTTGTATGGTTAATCAAACCTTCCCCTATCTATCATGACCCTCTGATGAATAAAACACTAAAAAGCCAATATAGTAGAGTGTTTCACAAGTATCTTTTTACTGTTACATTAAACGAAATTAAGACCTTCTGTCGGTTACATTCAAAAAATCCTTTAGAGCATAAGAAAACGCCAGTTCAATTGTCAAAAAACGAGGCCACCGTGGTTGTCTCTAGTATTAATTGGTCAAACTTAGTCCTGACTTCAGCTTAGTGCATGCGCTATTTGAAAAAAAATTCTACGGATCCCGATAGAACTGTCAGGAAAGATAATCAGTAGTGTTACAAAGAAATAACTCTAAAAGGTTTTTTCTATATAATAATCAATGTTTTCCACTACTCTGCACAAGGCTACGGATCGATTTAGACGATTTTTTTTATTTCGTTTTATGAATGAATTGCCATATATTTGACCTGTTTTTTATAACTTTGTATCCCAGCACTTTCGATTGTCTCCGTCCGTTCGTCAGTCCGCCCGTCACACTTTCTTGTCACATCAACTCCTCCTTCACTTTTGGGTTTAGGAATTTAATTTCTAAATAGATGGTTGCATACCACCTGTAGATGCGCAATAAGGTTTTAGAATTTTGATTTTCTAAACAAGGGTTTTCATTTTACATTTTATTTTTAGACATGTATAGTACTGGCATGTGCAATGTATAGATGCGCAATATGGTTTTAGAATTTTAATGTTCTAAAATTTGTGCTCACAGGGGTCGAATTTCAAAAATTTTCAATTCAAGATTATGACCCAAATTCTTTATTTTTTCAATTTATGCATTTTATTTCTATTCAGTAGTGTAATGAACAATATTTACATGTACAACAAGGTTTTACATCTGGGCATTTTGTATATGCATTTTTATGGACAAGAAGGTGACCAAAAAGTGGGAAAATGTTCTTCGATAAAATGTGCATCTGCCATAAATGTACAAAATTTATTGAAATTAACCTGCAAAATACTAGCCCGATTTATCAATTAACAGTTTTCAAATCCTGATATTTATGTCGGTTTTAGTTTCATATATTTTAAGGACCACGTATAATAAAATTTGAGATTCAGTTTTTCACTCATCTTTTGGAGTTTAATTGTCAAGGTTCAGGCACTCCTTTCATCAGTGTTTTCTTAACTCTAATAAAGCCTAAGGAATACATATTTATTTAGAAAACGTGATATTTGATCAATAGATTTAGCTATGCTAACTTTCCCAGCGAACATTCAATAATTAACACTCTTAAATCTTTGTGTCTGTAGTTATGAGTGGCAAACTTTCTTAAGTTGTTGCGATTCTGTACTTATTCTTTTTCGAAATGTGTTGGTAACCTACTTTCCTCACACTTTTACAGGAAAACAATGGTTGAGTTCTTGATAAATTGTGTCAATCAGTACTATATTTACCAATTTAGAAATCTTTGACAGTGGTTGTATGTCTTTTTTATTTATTTATTTCCGATAATTTGTGATTTTGCTTTTAATTGTATGTTACGTTTTTACAATGGGCCGTAAAGCTATTGTTTATGCAGTTTGAGCACATGTATCGTGATTAGGATATAGAAAGACTTCTTTTCCATTCCATAGTCGTGTAATCAACACGGCCATGTATTATATCTCTACAAAAGCCAAGAAATATATAAATTCCAAGAGGTCAAATATATACCTAAAAGTACGAATTAACTTCCTTTTAGGTAAAGGCTGTTCAACATTTGGTAAACATTAAGCCTTAAGAAAAACTGACAGACTAAACATCCATTATAAAGTATTTATTTTAATATTATAAAGTACAACTATACATCACTATTCGTAACGCGGTCTTTGTTCCCAATATCGGAGATCAAAAACAATATCAATACGTGGATGAAATAATTTTCTTAATAATATGTCAGTTTGGAAACTTTTAATCTTTAATTTATCTTGTCCTGTTAACATGGCGTAGGCCACGGAGAACTTTTAAGGTATTCAGTAACACTATTATGATAACAATAGCTAGTAATTAGAATCTGTCATAGAATGCTCCAAAGTATGCTAAATTTTAACTATAGATCAGATTCCCGGCATACTCGATTATGCTTTCATTCGACTCTAGATACGATCTCCTGTGTTTTCCACTATGTTTTCGTTTGACTAAAGGTCTATTTCCCAGTCGCCGCAATATTATGCTATCATTTTTCTCATGGTATGGCTTCCTGCAATCTATCCACTATTCTCTCCTTTTGCTCTAGATTTGTTTTTCTGTCGTTCATACATTGTTGTATTCTTTCACTCTTAGCTAGGTCGGCGATCCCTGTCATCTATAATTTTATTCTAGATCTGGTTTTCTCTGAAATTATTCCCATTTTTCTCTACGCTGACACTGGCTCTGAATTTCTGGTTCCCTGATGTCTTTATGCATTCATTGCTTTTTAGTCTAATATCTGTATACACAATATACTATGTATTGGAGATACAATGGATAAGTGTGGATTCGTAGAAAAGAATCCACGAGCCGGAGCCCGAAATTATCCCAATGATACCACAAAGATTTAGATAAAAGGGAAAGCCGAAACAGAGATTCGAACTATGTCTGCAAGTGTTACTCTCAACTCATCCTAACCTTGCGGCTACCAACTTACACTATACAAACGTCGTTTTTGTCGAGCCTTCGACTTTTGTCGAAAAAGCGAGACATAGCGATCCTACATTCCGTCGTCGTCGTCGTCGTCGTCGTCGGCGGCGGCGTCCACAAATATTCACCCTGTGGTTAAAGTTTTTGAAATTTTAATAACTTTCTTAAACTATCCTGGATTTCTACCAAACTTGGACAGAGGCTTGTTTATGATCATAAGATAGTATCCAGAAGGAAATTTTGTAAAAAAAAATCCAGTTTTTCCGTATTTTACTTATAAATGGACTTAGTTTTTCTGCCAGGAAACATTACATTCACTCTGTGGTTAAAGTTTTTAAAATTTTAATAACTTTCTTAAAATATCCTGGATTTGTACCAAACTTGGACAGAAGCTTGTTTATGATCATAAGATAGTATCCAGAAGTAAATTTTGTAAAATAAAAATTCCAGTTTTTCTGTATATTACTTATAAATGGACTTAGTTTTTCTGCCAGGAAACATTACATTCATTCTGTGGTTAAAGTTTTCAAAATTTTAATAACTTTCTTAAACTATCCTGGATTTGTACCAAACTTGGACAGAAGCTTGTTTATGATCATAATATAGTATCCAGAAGTAAATTTAGTAAAAAAAAAAAATTTTTTTCCGTATTTTACTTATAAATGGACTTAGTTTTTCTGCCAGGAAACATTACATTCACTCTGTGGTTAAAGTTTTTAAAATTTTAATAACTTTCTTAAAATATCCTGGATTTGTACCAAACTTGGACAGAAGCTTGTTTATGATCATAAGATAGTATCCAGAAGTAAATTTTGTAAAATAAAAATTCCAGTTTTTCTGTATATTACTTATAAATGGACTTAGTTTTTCTGCCAGGAAACATTACATTCACTCTGTGGTTAAAGTTTTTAAAATTTTAATAACTTTCTTAAACTATCCAGGAATTTTACCAAATTTGGACAGAAGCTTGTTTATGATATAAAGATTGTATCCAGGAGAAAATTTTGTAAAATATTTATTTCTGTTTTTCAGTTTTTTACGTATAAATGGACTTAACATTGCATTCTATTATATGCATTCACCTATCACACTGAAAATATAGACAACATCAAAAGTAGGCGAGACACTGGGTTCCGCGGAACCCTTACGAATTTTTAAATATATAAAGGCGAAAGCCATATGTATATATTGTACAGTATCATATTGATATATGTAAAAAAAGACATTTGGATATCATCTGATTGGTAGCCGAGAGGTTTCGTCGATTAGTTTTTCAACTATGACACATAATTTACTTCAAGGAGGGAGTTCGAACCCCCCGTCACGACTAAAAAAAAATTGCAAAAGTCAAAGGTAAGTTTTTAAACTAATAGCAGCTGTCAACAAAAATCAGTAAATTAGCCAATTAAAACTTAATGAAATTAAGTTCACAAAGGGAACAATTGAATATAATTTGATGACTTCATTTCACTGACGGATTAAAGAAGCTTTGATTCTAGAAAAAGAAACCACGGTAAATGAATAGGCTGACGTCACAGCAGTGGTTTAAATCTTAATCCTCACTTACTCTTTCTTATTTGTCTACTCAAAGGTCTGTTTATCCGTAATCATTTCCTAATTCTGTCATGTCATTATGTTTTTTTCCCCAAGTCATTTTCATTCCAATCTACTAAACCTGTTTGTTACAAGACCTTAGATATGATGACTTTTCTAAATTTTTTTGCTTGTTACTTCCTTCTTCATTTAACCAGAAGTTTTATAACATCTTATTTAGTAGTATATAATATAAAATTGTCTTCAGTTTTTTTCCTTCTTTTCAATATTGTGCTTGCCTATTTTGTATATCATTTAAAGTTTATATCTTCATTCCTGGATTATCATAAAACAAATCAAATTCTTTCTTACAATGCGAAATCTTTGTCTCGTTACCTCCACAGATAGATACTGGTCGTCATAATAACACTGAGTCACAATTATTTTCTTTCGAATGACGAATATTGTAATGCCTTTACACAATATGCTGTATCTTTTTTATTTTATTTTACACTAAAATGTTCTGATTAACATTCATAAGGCAACACCTGTTAACTGCCTGTCTGAATGTAAACCTTTTAGTATGTTAAGGATGCTTGCTGGTCATGTTTTGGTCTTTTTGTCAGATTTTCGGAATCCTCGGGTTTTATCCATTTTTTAAACATAAAATTTTTTGCCCATGAACCCCCATTTTTTCTTTTATAATTCAATCATATATACCTTAAAATGGTATTTGACAAAATTTTATGAAATTCTTTTTATTTTTTCATACATCTTTGAGAGACTAAAGTTGTCAATGCAAAGACAATGAAAAATCAAGAGAAAACCCATTTCCTGCAAATTTTCAAGGCCTTATAGCTGTAAAATGAGCACATGAACCTATATTTTTTTCTTGCTTATTTGTTTACTACTCATATGTTCTCTCAAACTAAAACACCTATTTCAAATCCTATTTATTTCCTCTTAGACTAGCGATCATCCTTAACTCAGCCTTTCTACACCAATACATATATACCTTAAAATGGTATTTGACAAAATTTTATGAAATTCTTTTTATTTTTTCATACATCTTTGAGAGACTAAAGTTGTCAATGCAAAGACAATGAAAAATCAAGAGAAAACCCATTTCCTGCAAATTTTCAAGCAAGGCCTTATAGCTTTAAAATGAGCACATGAACCTATATTTTTTTCTTGCTTATTTGTTTACTATTCATATGTTCTCTCAAACTAAAACACCTATTTATTTCCTCTTAGACTAGCGATCATCCTTAACTCAGCCTTTCTACACCAATACAGTGTATCTTTTATTTCTGACCTTTTAAATGTCATGACTGCGATAGCAGTGGGGTATACTGTGTGATCGTCCACCGGTGCCTACGTACGTTCGTCCTGCTTAAAGTTAAAGTTTAGATTGAATGTAGAATAATGGGAAGTAGTTGTCATCAACATAAAACTTTGCCACTAAATACCTTAAGATGGGATGTATTCAAATTTTAGGTCAACGAAATGGTGTGACCTCAATGTCACGGTTGACTGATCATGATTAGCGTATGTCAAGCTTAAGATTTAAGCTTAAGTTCGGTAAATCAACTAAATGTGCATATTTGAAAAGTCGGGAAGAGCCCACTCCTAATTCTGCACAAACTATATATATTTATAAACAGAATTCATGGATCAGGATTTCTATCTGATTTTCAAAGAAACAAAATTACTTTAGAGAATGGTATTAGCGAAAAAAAAACATAATTTGTTTTTCCATTCAGCTTCAGACATACTGAATTCTACTTATTAATATATTGGAAATGTACATTTTTAATCTTGGAAACGTTATGTCACAATAACTTGAAGTCATAATAAGTAAACGTCACAATGCATCTTATGAAGTAATAGTACTGTTTTTTTTTAGCTTGATTGTATTTGACGTTTTCAAAATTTAAAACGAATTCAAAAATATGGCTGCTCTACCATGTATTTTAAAAGACAAATAAAGAAGCTAGGAAAGTCTGTGAAAGATCTTAACGATGGTTCTTTTGCTACAATAATATTATTGTAAATAAAGAACTTGGTTTTTGCTTGGTACTTTGTATTTGCTTTTGAAAAAAAATAAAGAAAAGAAAGTGTTATCGGAATTCTTTTTCAACACCGACACACTGTGTAAATCGCTGAAATTGTTTAACACTTAATGGAAAATTATCGCTCTTTTAGAAAAAGTGACCTTATAGTTGTGACAGCAGGTAAAAAATCACTTTTAATTAAATATTGTTACGATATAAAATATATACAACGAAAGTTCTACTTTTGTCTAAACTCATCACCCTTTAAATTCTAAAAAGCAGGTAAAAGAATGTCATCTGTAAAGAATAACATATACATGTAAACTTACATCATCATCATCATTCCCATCCCCACCATCATTCCAGTAGCCGCACCTGCCGCCGCTCCAGCTCCTGCCGCTGCACCCCCTTCATTATCCAGCAAGGAAAATAACGAGGAGATAACAGCTATTACGGTGAACAATGTAATAACTACAAAGAAATATTGTTATTTTTATGTAAAATATTTTAATCATTTTCTGAAATTTATGAATAGTATAAAGTTATTCTGCTGCATCGATCAAAGATATATATATATATATATGATCATTTTATTATTTATTCATTTAAAATATAATAAAACCATAAGTGAATAAAAATATTTAATATGTAAAACATTTGTACATAAATATATTTGATATAATAATCATAAATTTGTCAGCAAAATAAACATTACGTCACAATTATCGCTTCGGGGTTTAGTGTGCCGTTCATTTCGCTCTACTAATATGCGTCATTGTTTAGGGGCCAGCTGAAGCCCGCCTCCGGGTGCAAGATTTTCTGGCTGCGTTGAAGACCCATTGGTAGCCTTGAGCTGTTGTCTGCTCTTTGATCGGGTTATTGTCTCTTTGATAAATTTGAATAAAATATTTATTTTGTCAGTAAATTGTTTTAGGGATCTATTTTATTTCCATTAAATAATGTATACTTCATTTTATCAAGAAAAATCTTTAAATATGGCAGATTTCTTATGGATTCCTTTCTACAATCAGAAAGCTAATCTAGAGGTAAATAGGCATTTTCCCTTCATATGACCTCTTAATCCTTTGTCTCATTAGATGTTGTTTTAGCATCCAGTGAATAGACCGTTTTGGGAACATCATAACCAAATAATTACTTATGTAAAAGATGTACGATGAAGATATAAATGAATAAATGACATATGTTAAAAAAATTAAAATCTCCAGATTTAAAGAATAATTTAAGATATGTTCACAAACAAGTTAAAGTTCAAATCTATGTTTTATTTGCAAATGCTGTATGCATGTTATATGATCATTAAATTTAGGAAATAATATTATTTAATTTAGCCTTTTCAAACCAAAAAAAAAAATGGAAAATTTAAATTAGTAAGAGAAGAAACTTAGAATCTGTGCGGGATTATTAATATCAACATTATTAAATATTTGACCGGTGAAAAAATAACAATCCAAAGATACTAATATTAGATATAGTAAATTTATACTATGCTGTATACGACGCATTTCAAGGAGTTACCTCTCATCGGCAGCATTAAAACCGTCTCGTCAGCAGCATTAAAACCGAAACATTCGGAAGACCAAAACCCAAACCTATTTCAAACAAGAAGTACTCATAACAAAAAAAGACCGAAATAGGAAGCCAAATTTCAGCTAAGAAGATCTACCCTGTGCAATACAAGGAATGAACCCTTGGTATTTCTATTATTTTTGAATTTTGCTAAATACTGGTAATTTGTGTAACAAATCAATGAATAATCATGTCAGACAAGTCTGACGACTGGGTTGGCGAATACCCTCGAGGGCATCATCCCAGGAGTTTCAAAATAACAATCCAAAGATACTAATATTAGATATAGTAAATGTATACTATGCTGTATACGACGCGTTTCAAGGAGTTACCTATCCGTTCGTTCCAACAATATTTTATTCGAGTTTGTAATATGTTCTGATTTGAAATCACACGTCTCATACACTTCACACGATTTAAATTGCACGTTTTCCCACACGCACATGATTCGCACGTTGTATGCACACAATTCACACGTTACACACACACGATCAGCACTTTAGACGCACACGTTTCGCACGTTACATGATGTTTTTTGTGATTTACACGTTCAACCAAGTGTAATAGGCTCAGATGTTGGTTAAAGTTGGAACGCTTGCAAACAATTATGGTAAAGTTATATCTCTTACTCCGACTTTCGGAAACGTTACTCAGATTATGACTAGAGCTGCTTTTGCTGTGAAAAACGAAAGAGAAGATTAGGATCAACTTATTGATATCAAATTTCAGACTGAGTAAATTTTTGAATGAATGTTTTGGAAAAATAACGTTCATTTATTAATGTCTGTTACGAAAGAAAAGTGAGTACAGTATTTATAGCGATGTAAGTGATACTGGTGCTGCAGGATTTATTCAAAATTCATCACATGTCATTTATAAATCCTGGACAAGTTCAGGAAAATTTAAAAGCTCCACATGAAGAGACGTAAAAACAATTGAATTGTGTTTACTGTCATTTGTAAATTTAGTTATTTTTATCCAGACAACCAAAATGCAATGAGCATTATTGTGAAAGGTACCAAGATACTAGAACTTCAAAACTAGTGACACTTACTATTTTTAAGATCTGTGTGGTCTCTTGTATTTCAATAAATGTTCAGTGGACCCACAAGAACTGAACGAACAAGCTGAATGTTTAAGTCGAATTATTGATATAGATGATTGGGGTACCTCAGAGGAATTTTTTGATCTTATAGAAAATTTATGGGGTCCCCATACTATTGAAAGGGTTGCCAATATGGATAATAAGAAACTTTATATTTAATTCTTTATATTGGATTCCAGGTTCAGAAGCTATCGATTCATTTACATGTAACTGACATGCAGAAAATTCCTGATCAGTACCACCTATGGCACTGGTATCTAGAGTAATTAATCATTTATTAAAATGTAAAGCAGTTGACACACTGATAGTTTTTGTTAGGCCAACATAACATTTGTAGCTGGAAATAATATACATTTTATTTTTACTAGAGGAGATTTTAAGGGAAAGGTTTTAGCAGTGATATTAAATGCTTCAGATATGTAATAACATATTTATTTTACAGATTAGAACGGAGTATGTTAGTCTCTGGATAGTTATTTGTTGCGCTTTTATAATGGTCACTGAACTGACGATAGTTTCTGGGTTTATGATTGTCACTGGACTGATAATATTTGTTTTACGACGGTCACTGGACTGATGATGGTTACTGGTTATAGGATTTGTTATGGTCTCTGGACTCGTTGGTTAAGGTTCCGGGACCATTCAAATAGAGTACAAATTTAAAAGCTAAATATATTTATACTTATAATTTAGTACTTATAATGATAATAAAAATAAAATACAATAAAATAAAATACAATAAAATTAAAATAAAATAAAATAATCTAAAATAACATCTTATATTACAGAAGTTTTTACAGCTGGTTTGTGGAAGCACAGTCATATTATTACTCATCCACAGCTGAAAACACTTTTTAAAAACTTTTCATCAACAGTAATAGATTTGAGGGCTAAAACAATAGTGTCAAAGTACATTGGATCTTTCAAAAGATTTATACAATGAACAAGAACATATTCAGAGATAATAAAAAAGTTTTTACAACTGGTTTCTATAAGCAGAGTCATATTATTACTCATTCACAGTAGAAAATACTTTTTAACAAATTTTCATCAACAGTAATAGATTTGAGGGCTGACACAACAGTGTCAAAGTACATTGGGTCTTTCAAAAGATTTATACAATGAACACGAAAGTATTCAGAGATATCTTCGGTGCTTCCGTGTAATACATTAAATGTTAGGTTATATTTGCAACATTTAAAAGACAACAGCAGTCATTTTAGCGTTGTTGAAGCAGCATTTTATGGCATAAGGTGGGCACATCATATTGCGGGTCTAGAGAATCCTTGTGATTCGGATTTTGCTAGAAGTGTACTTGACGCATCTAGAGGTATACTGATTCAGAAAAGGACACCAATGATCCAGATATCATGAAACACCTTTTTTAGTTATCAATGGACATAATAGGACATTAAAAGATTTGCGTATGCTATGTATATGTGTTTTAGCTTATACATGTTTTCTCAGATATAATGAATGACATAGTATAAAGGGTAGAAATGTTTCTATTAATCATGAATATGCAGACATTTTTGTAGAAAAAAACTGATTGTTATAGCAACGGTAAAAATGTTTATATTCCATGAATAGCACTGTTAGGATTTTGCATTCTTATTTAGCGGAAGGAAATATAAATATGGGTTCAGATTTGTATTTCGTTCGAAGAATGCAAAATTATCATATATACACGAGCCAGAGAATTAAGTAAGGAAGCTCTTGATAATATCAGTTATTCTGAAAAAGACTTTGGTTTACATAGTTTTTTGTTCAGGAGGATCTACCATGTCAGCTAGAATAAAAAATTCCCGTGGCACGTTAGTAGAACGGGAATTGATTGTCTTCTTGGCATGCGTAGAATACGCGTAGGAATTTTTGGCAGTAAAAATTTGGTATAATTTGATAGTCAGTTAGTGGTCAATTCTAGCCCGTCTTTCAATGTGTTAACATCAAATTTTTTATGAGCGCCGGTTTCGCCATGGACCCGACTGATTTGGAGAATACCGTGAAGAAGTTGGTAGGAGAGGAAATCCAGAAGTCTCAGAATGACTTTCTTTCGAGTCTGGATACATTGATTTCTTCAAAATTACTAGACTTAGATCGCCAACAACAACAGCGGGCGGACGTGCAGATATCAAGAATTCAAACAGGAATTTTAATGGCGGATACTTATAAGTTCCAACGTAAAAGCTGTGAAGACCACTATAAGTTTAATCAGAAGGTGACAGTTGCTCTGAAGGAGGCGGAGGCTACTATAGAACCTAGAGATGCAGCATCGACGCACGCAAAACAGAAAATTTCTGAAGGTATAGAACTTTTAAGCTATAGACAGAAATTGGTAAAAATGGCAGATTCTTCTGAATGTGGTTGGAAAGTTGTCGAAGAATATACCGCTAATCCTCTCCCTGATGATTCAGATGATGATAAGAAAATCTTCCGCGCACAGGCAAGAGCAGAACGCAAGATAAAAGCAGAAAAGGCAAAGAAGTCTCGTCCTGTACCATACGCACAACCAAGCAACAACCAATACAACGAGGGACAAAAACCACGAAAGCCCGGAGTGTGTTACAATTGCTACAAACCTGGTCATTGGCAGAATGAGTGCCCAGAAAAGAGAAAATGTAAGTTAAGTAAACTTTCTTATGTAAATTGTATGTCAACTGATAATATATTTGAAAGAATTGAGTTAGACTCTGACACGAGTAATATTCATCAGAAGGTAAACAATGTAATGTCAAAATCCAATGCACAGGTGGAGAAGGCAGGTAGAAGCGATTACATTTTACATGTTATAGAATATGGTTATGGTATTCCATTCAAAACTTTGCCAGATAAAATTGTACTGCACAATAATAGTTCCTCCTTAGATAACGTAGATTTTGTCTTTTCTGAAATTTCAAAACTTTTAGAAAAGGGATGCATTTCAGAGGTAAAAGAAATTTCACATGTGGTAAATCCATTAACAGTTGCTTACAGCAAATCTTCAAAGCCAAGATTAGTTTTAGACTGCAGACATATTAATGTTTGTATTCATCAGTTTAAATTTAAGTTTGAAGATGGGTCGATTGCTAGGCAAATATTTAAGAAAGGTGATTTTCTTTTTCGATATGATTTAAAAAGTGCATATCATCATATACATATTTTGCCTGAACATCGACAGTACCTTGGTTTCAGTTGGGTTTTCAACGGTAAAGTCAGATACTTTGTATTTAATGTTCTCTCTTTTGGTATAGCAAGCGCGGGACATATTTTTACCAAACTCATGAAACAAGTATTGAAAAATTGGAGAAATCAAGGTTTAAAAATCATTATGTATCTTGATGACGGTTTAGGTGGGGATAGTACTTTTGACAAAGCTAGTAAGGTTAGTAGTTACGTAAGAGAAAGCTTAATAGACTTTGGCTTCTTGATAGCAGAAGAAAAGTGTATATGGAATCCTGTACAAAATATGACTTGGATAGGGTTAGTATGGGATATGGAGTTAGGTAAATTAAGGATAACAGATAAAAGAATTTACAGACTGTTGTCAATTTTAGATCAGACTCTGAAAAATGTTGGTCATGGTCAGCTTTTGTAAAAGCTAGATTTGTAGCTTGTATTGCAGGGCAGATAATTTCTATGATGGCAGTTTTTGGCAGCATTGTAAGACTAAAAACGAGGGAAATATATAAATGTATTTTTCTCAGGTCTAGTTGGAATTCTCTGGTAGCAATAACTGCTCCAGTTATTGATGAACTAGATTTTTGGTTCAGAAATGTGGTAAAGTTCAATACACTTGGCACGGATCTGCATGAGACAGATTTATGTGAGTTTGAAGCGTATACTGACGCGTCAGAATTTGGATATGGGGGATACTTAGTCCCAGTAGATATTGAGTCGGTCTGTGACTCTATTGACCAGAATACAATGGCTGATTGTTTAAAGACTGACTGTAGTCTTCAAGTTCCTGATGATAGTTTAAAAACTGTTACGGGAAGTTGGAATATATCGGAAAAAGTTCAGAGCTCTACTTGGAGAGAGCTAGAGGCAGTAAACAGAATGGTAAAAAGTTCAGTAACTCTTTTAGAAAATCAGATTAAATACAGACAACAAAAATGTATCTAGCATCATTCTCAATGGTAGCAAGAAGACTGTTCTACAAAACGTTGCCTCAGATTTACACAATATATGCTCTGAAAGTAACATTAAAATGACAACTCGGTGGATTCCCAGAGAACAAAATAAAAGTCAATCAGAAATATTTTATTATTTTATGCATAAGGTTGCGTAAAATACAGGTTGAGTTCGAATGGTATGTTTCGAAAATTAGAAGGGTTTTGGACATAAACAATTTATGTTCGGTTGAAAAAGGTGAATTTAGAACATAAGATCATGACTTATTTCAAGCTACCCCTGTGAAAAATATTACATGTATATAATTTTTATACGAGGTAGTGTAATACTGATTTTATTGTGACTGTGTGATAATAAAACTTCATCCCGTACAATGTATTCAAAAAGATAAATCAAAGTAATACTAAAGAGGTATGAAAAATACCATTGTAACATCCGTATAAATACATGTATTATGTCATTGTACACTTAATTCTTGATAGTTTTCTATTCATGAATTTTGGTATATAATTCTTGAAAAGCTTTTATTTTCTGAATATTTACACTATTGATATTGTGATTTTTTTATTTTTGATTAGGAGAATCAACAGTGTGAAATTCCTTCATTGAACATTTTTCATTTAATTTGTTCAAACACATTCGTTAATATTTCAATTGTTTAAATAATTTTTCAAATTCATATTAATAAGGCTTATTCTGAAATACATGCTTCTTTCTTGAATTTGTATATTTATAGAAATACGATTTCTGTTTTAAATACTTGAAAACATTGTTGCAGAATAGAAGGGAAGAGAAAGGGAGTCTTAGCTGTGTACAGATTCTTCGTCTTTGAATGAAATACAAAGAAAACGACTGTGTTTGGTACAAGTGTGATGTCACGAATTGGTGTAGAGAATTTATCAAGGTTTCAAAAGCAATTCAGTACCAGTTAAAAAGTGTTTCCTTGAAATTAGAGTCAAAGAGTTATTTAGAAGTTTAAAACGATCAAGACCAGAACCGCTATCAAGTGACACAAGGATAAACTTAGTTCCCTGCGGAAAAAAAATGTTTGCAGACGCCATGTTTAACGCTAAATTAGGAGGGGTAACCTCCACTCACACAAGGCTAATAGTTTCACAATAGTTTCATTATCACTTAATTACACTTACAATCAGCGCATTTCATACACTACGGACTCAAAAATATCTTACGGTCGGTGACGTATTAAAATATCTTCAACGTCAAAGTTGATTATATGGAATGGAATGTGATGCCAACTCTCACATTATCATTTGCCCATTCAGTTGGCAAAGTAATTCCCTATTGGGAACAACTAAAAATTTAACTTCAAAAGGATTTTATTCCCAAAATCGATTAAATTTTTTTTTTAATTTAAAGGAATTATTTATATTCATGCATCCGCAGCGCGTACCAAAACGGACAAGATCTTGTCCTGCGTTAATACGGTTCACAACTGTTTAATTTCCCAGTAGGGTGATGCTCGATTAAGGAATGGATATGACCTGGCTATGGCTCTTAATGTGATTCCTATTCTTAGAATGAAGAAAACCCTCTTCAAACCTTACGTAATTGTTTGCAGTCTCCGTAACAGGGTCATTACCGTTCAATAATCATTGGGAAATTAAGCGGTCTTAAACGCGCAACATATTGTCCAATTTTTTATTTCGGATATCTGCGGATGAATATGAATATAATTTTTCACTTTTTTGACCCACTTTTTAAAGTTATTTATTTACATATTTATACCCCCGCTCCAAAGGAGGGGTATACTGTTTTACCCCTGTGGTTCCATGCGTCTGTCCGTCCGTCCGTAACAAATTAACTGATTTTTTCATCACACTTTTCTCTGAAACTACTCATCACAGCCGTTTGATATTTTGTCACCGGATTCTATAGGTATACCATATTGTGGGATACGTTTTCGGACCAAGGTGACATCAATTTCCCGTTTGACGACTTCGTTTATTTTTCGACATTATCGCGGCGGGCTATAACTAGTGAGCAATGGCTCACAGTACATCTTGATCTTTCTAGTATTATTTAATGATTTTTAGAAATATATCCTTATGAAATTAAATTTTAGTTGAAACTAATTTAATATTATTTGAAGGAAATATGTATATAACTTTATAGAGTGGCCAGACAATGAAGGAGTGTCATCATCATGCTACACAAATTCAATGCTACATATAAACTTACTTTCTTCGATACCTACACCTTCAACTACAGGACCAGAATCAAGTAAGATAATCCTTTCTGGGGATTCAAAACCAACATCAACTTCATATGGTAAAAAATAAGGTATTGGCACAATCTCTGTACCAGCATCAAGTGTTGGTGGGGCAATTGACGGAGCAAATTGACCTAATCCAGTTCCAATGTTCGTGGATCTAAATGGTTCCATATTCGTCACAACCGATGCGCAAGAAAGGAAAATAAAACATGACAGTAAAGTTGTCATTTTTCCTGAAATGACAATGATACTTTTTTTAACTAACATTGACAACTTATGAAGCAATATTGTTCAATTTATTTGGTCATCTGTCTATAATTATTTCCCTCTTTTAGACAGACACCATCATATTATTGGACGATAATGGAGATTGAGTAAAATTAACTTGTTTCAACGTATCGATTGTGAAATTCATCGTTTTAGCTCACATGGATCATGCGAGGTATTACCATTGGTTGGAGTCCGCCCGTAAACTTTAATATTTTAATCTTCTCTGAAATCATTTAGTCAAATTAAACCAAATTTTTCAGCGGAAGTTTTTCAGTGGTCCTCTTTCAGAATTATATCTGATGACCTGGACACCCATCCAAGGTGGAAGTCACAAGGGAACTTATTTTATAAAAGTACACTATGTGAAAACTCACTTAATGATCTTCTTTTCTGAAACTATTCTTGTTGCTGTAATCAAGTACATGTATCTTCTTCCACGTAGCATTAAAATAGTGTCCATATTGGGGCTTTAAAAATATGTAAATTATCGAGCAGATTCACTTAAAATTTTGTAAGTTGGAAACTTTAGGGGGAGCTTGGGAGAAATTTCCACTCAATACGCTTCAGAGAGTTTCCTCTTTATAAGGTAAATTTATTCAAAATGAAACCAATATTAGTAGTATTTTAATCGGGTTTTAAATTGTTTATCTTTGTTGATTCGATATTTATAACGAAGTCAGTTCTTCTCTTTTTCTGAAAAACAACATAGGTTGGAATATTATTTACTTAGATTACAGAACATTTTCAAGTTTGAATAACAAAATAAAAAACTTGAGATTTGTGTATTCCCATAGAGACTTGCAGATGGGTTTTAAGAGGAAATAGAATTTGTAATGTATGAATTCCATATATTATTTATTTGTAAAAACCAAAATATTTAATGATTGACCGTAATTTTTTTTCAGTATATGAAGAAATAACCCCAATCACGTGGTGCACACTAAATAACCTGCGTTGCGTGTTATTTGAAAGTGTGCACCATGTGCATTGAGGTTATTTCGGATAGACTGAAAACAAAATTACAGTCAATCCTTATAATTTAATTCCAACGGATGTTTTGACGTCTAAAACGCTGGGATTCCCATTAATGACGTCATAGTGAAAACGAAAATTTAATCTATGATATGATAGACAAAAAAAAATGACCAATCAAATGACGCGTTATATCCAATATTAAATTATTGTTAAATTTTAGAAACAAAAAAAATATTTACCAAATTATTAGCAATATAAATATGAGAGGTTTTCTTTCGAATTACGACACAAAGCTATATAAACAGCTGTCTTTTTTCGTTAGTAAAATTTCTGCAAAGTTTTAGAACATCTGATTCTGATTCTCTATATATGTTTATTTTTATATAATCGCCTCATGTTATTTCTGTCATTTTGTTTGTATATATATATATATATATCTGTTATATAATGGCCTAAGTTACACATAGTGTTATTCAATTAACTGATTAAACTAGTATATTTATTCTGGTACATGTAACCTTAATTTCTATGATTTGAAAACGACTCACAAATTGAATGAAATTTCACCATATTTTTGGGGTTTTACATTGATCTTTGGATCAAATGTTTTGTACTGGTTTATCTTATCGGTCATAAACATCATTAAAATTCTCTACGAACAACTACAGTCAATACAGGAATATGAATTATCTCCTATACTACTGATGGTGAAAATACTAGGTCACATTTTTTTAGACAGCAACGGACAATTTATTACCATGAAACAAATGTCAAAAAGTTAGAAAATGTCTGCAAGTGCCATGTAAAAAAAAAACTAGATGGAGGCCGTCGGAAACGACAGATCCACGCACTCCCAGCATGTTGCATCCCTAGTGTTTCAAATACTGCAGTCCTTTCACAATCATATGTTTGAATATAAATTTTGCTCAAACCACCTGTCAGTTTTTTTTTAATCTACTATTCTACTATTATTGATGATACATATGTAGTTTTGCTTATCATAAGTGTCGGACTCAATTTTCGGAAAAAATCGACAGGTTATCATCTACAAACAGTGGGTGACAATGCGTTATACAAATGCATAACTTAAAAATGCGGTATACAAATGAAAATGCAGAACTTTAAAATGCGGTATACAAATAAAATGCATAACTTTAAAAATGAAAGAGGATTGTGGTCACAAGAAAAGTGTGACGGGTGGCAGGATCGAAACGCGGACAGAAAGACGGGGTCATAACAATATCGCACGAACGTTATTTCACAACACCTCAACTAACGTAGAAATTGGAAACAGTGTAATTGTGCACATTCCGAGAATAAAAATAATTTAGAAATTTATATCCTGAACAGAAATTTCGTAACTTATCCTCCGTCCGCTTTGAGATTTTTACTTACACTGTATTTCGCATCAGTAGATTATTTAGTCAGATAAATAAGTTCATCTAGGTTTTTTTTTATTTCTAACAATTATTTTAGCATTAATGATACTTTGTGAAAATTAAGATTAAGAATTTGTCTGTTCTTGTAAACTCGTGAATACTTTTGAAAAATATCAGCTACAACGATAAACCTACCTTTCTTTTCCCACCAAACATCCAAAATGCTGAACTATTTTACGTTGTAAATATGATATATAAATAGGATATATTTTTTAAAAGAGATCAGCCAATGAGAAAAGCCAGTAATTGTACTTTAAATACTATAACTTACCTCGAAGCAACTTGTCTCACGCCAACCTGTCAGTGAATGCCTTATCTATCTCGAGGTACATAGAATAAAATGTATCACAAAATACCGAAATAAATGTGATGCACTTTATGGCCATTTCGTTGACAGACAACTCATCAGCATTGCTCGAGATCAAGATGTTGGAAGTGTTCAAGACAATTGTTAGTTTTCGGATGCAAAATATACAAAAATTAAATGTTTTATCTATGATGAATAAAATTACAATAAAAATTAGGAATAAAAATTATAACTATTAAAAAGTCTTTCCACTAGCTTTGAAGAGAATATCTATAATATGTACAGTCCGGAAACCCCATTTAGTTTGAGTACACATCGGTCACATCTCTCGAAACATTTTCAGTCACGAAAGAATACGGATCGGATACAATATTTCATATTCAAATTAAGTTCAACATAATCTTGAAATAACAACTACCAAGAATGCTAAAAAATGATATTTATAACGTTAAGATTCGATTTGAGACCAAGTACACTGCAAATGCAAAAAAACACTTACAACTAAATTAGGGCATATTTCAAAATTACTTTTAGGTGAACAGTAAACTCGTTCAATGAGCCACTGTTTCATTATTTTTTTTCTATATGGCTTTCTACTCTATCTCGCCGTGTACCCAATATCGCCATTTAAGGGGTTTTTTTTAACAACAGTGAAACAGATTTTATTAAGGTACCTTTATTATTATATCATAATTAAACAACTGGAGTTGATATCAAGCGACATCTAATGCTGACTCATTCTAAAACCTATAATTATCAATATTTATACCACGAAAAAAGCTAAAGTTATCAAAAGTTGTCAAAAGGTTGGAATTTATTTTCCATTATGAAATAGTTATATTTGAACATAAATATTTAAAAAATGTTTTAAGTGTAAAAAATGTACAAATACAAAAAGCCCAATTTAAAATTTACTCCAGATTTGTAATGAAATGTACGTGACAAAAGCAGGCCTGTTTTACCGCTTTGGACGATTTATCAAGTATAACAGGCTTAATTTTAGGGGTGTGCTATTCTACTGTGGAAAATGTTGTTGTCATGTTGTAGAACAAATTTTATTATATTTTATTGTCTTGCATAATTATTATAAACAAGAATACTAAGTCAAATCAACTGGTTGGCGGAATTGTACCAAATTAAAAATTATATGAATGTTGCGTGCACTAAATTGAATATTTGTTTTAGCTTTGACAAAAAAATAAAATAGGTTTATCTAAAATTCTAGTTCTAAATTTGAATTTAAACGGATGAATTTGAATCAATATTCGCTTTAATAACCAACTCAAGTAAATAATTTTGAAATTGGTGTACACAACTTTAATTCATCTGAACGTCACATATAAAAATATGTCATTCTAGGATATTAAACATGAATAATATTGTACTGACTAAAAGAAGATCAGATGTTGTGTATCATACGCAATATATTATAATTAGGAAGTATCACCAAACACCCGTCATTTATGGTACTGGATAGTAGGTAGGCGGTAAATTCGCGCAACTTGAATATTCGAGTCTGCATCTAAATTTCGAAGAAAAAAATTATATTAAGCTTTCATAGTTCTTCAAGAAGGTTGATTTAAAATCCTTAAAATAAATGTCTCTGTAGCTTTCATATAAAAACTGCCAAAAAATTAAGAATTTCACTTCAAATCGTCATTTCTCAAAAACAAATCTCAAGAATTTCTTTTAAAAATGATATGTTATTGCTGTCAACTTTTTCTGTTTCATTGATACTAAAAAGATATAGGGCCATAAGCCTCGTTTTCGTTGTCGAATTCATTCAACTATAAACACTAAAAATCTATATTTTTCATTACGACGCTCTTTGACGCTTGCTTTACTCTATATATAGCATTGTATAGTACTCAATTTAATATACTGAAAATATGAATTTGCTGACCCTTCATAAAATTTATATAATTTAAATTGCATTGTAATAGACAATTTGGTTGTTTGTTAATAATTGAGCAAATTAGAATATATTGTATAATGTACTCTGTATACTGTGACGTCACCAACGTTATTCTTGAGCTAAAAATATATTCAAATGATTCTATATACAATTTTAGATCAGAACATTTTTTTTTAAATTAAATTAAAAGGATTGTTTTAAATTTTGGAACATGTTTTACTTGGAAAAAAATAATTTGGTCAGTTTACGCTTAACTGCCTCAAAGTATATTATATCGTATTATATGTTCGAAAAATCCTGAAATCAATAAAATTTCAAATTGGCAAAAATGTGTCATTTAAAAAATTCTAGGGACAAGATTTTGAGAAATCATAACTGAAGACTGAAGATTTGACATGTATTCTATATATTTACACATAAAGTGATAGACATTATTCTGATATTCAGATGTATTTCACGATGCTCTTGTTGCATGCAAAATTTTACAAAACTCTAAAATAAAGTCCAATTAGGTACCTCCTACCTTAAGTAACAGCTTGGTGATGTTACAAGTTTCATAATCTGTCTTCACATTCTGCACAATAGTGTGATTCTCCTCCGATAGTAGTTCTATTTTAAAATGGTAGACTGTATGCTTATGGACGCGAGGAATTTGGGTTTTATCATAGGCAAGAGTTTTTTAAGATCATTACCGAAAATTCTCGTCGTAGGTCACCATTTTCCGATTAGAACAGTTGATCCAATAAACCAGTATACATCTAATAATGTTCATTATATTTAATAAATTTTTATGTGCATTTGTACATATAAAGATTAGTAGGGGAAACTGGATTATTCTTAAATCTTATATACTGATCAAAAAAGTTCAGCAACTTAAGATTTATCATCTATAGACATAATAATTTTTCAGGTATAAACGGATATTTAGGGTTACAATACTGATAGATCGCGCAAGTCAATCTTATCACTGTTGTCCTTTTTTAAAAGTGTATCCAGTTGTTACGCAATTTATGGAAAACTGATAAGCATTTTCACGCATACATAGAACTATAAAACAGGTAAAATGTTTTTTTTTTTTTCGCATTATAATTTTCTTGCGGTATCCCATAGAGATCTGGGTGCCCTGTTACCTGATGTTTCGATTTCAGTTTTGGCACAATGAATGTAAGCTTTCATTTTTTCAGAATTTTTATGTCTCAAGCATTGTTACCTTACAAAATTGAAATGCTTCTTAGCAAACGGAAAGCAACAATAAAAAATTTATTATTCAATATGAAGTATACGTAAAACTTTGGATTGCTCGTTTTACCAGATGAATCAAAATTTTCAAATTCTTAAAACGCAACAAAAACTCTCCTTTAAAAGCTTTGGTTGTGAAGCTTTCATGAAAATAAATGCAGACCGCATTAAAGCAATTGAATTAACGAAAGTCTCACCGTCAGTATTCATGAAATCAAGCAATCATAAACAAAACTTTTCGATACCAATTTTGTTGCACAGGATGTGCACATTATGTCGATTTACGACTCATTAATTGTGCTCAAGGTTCACAATCAAACAATCAAGCAAAAAGGTTGAAGAGCAAATACAAAAATACCAAAATAAACAAAAAGGGTAAGCCAAAACCATCTTAGTACAGGGCTATGCACGAGGGAGATTCTCCTTAGTTTTCAAAAAATTTACAATTTTGTTACAGTAAATTTGAAGTATCAATTTCGGGCTAGTATCGAAATACAAGCAACTGAGCTGGGGATACCCTCGGGGACAGTGGTATTAACTCAGTTGTAAAAATAATGAAATTGTTTATCGATTCAATTCTTGAATGCATATACTCTTATTGAAACTAAGTTGAATGCAAGGCACTACATTACTTTCAAAACTAATATGTTTTTTCGTTGAGTATATGTCTCTTTTGTAATGATTTTAAAGCCTATGATTCAAATAGCCGAAGCATTATCACTTCCAATATGAAAACGTTAAAAAACCCGAAATCGAGATGGATTAAAATCGCTGTTTCATTACTTTAGCTTTCGTGTACGTATGAATTCTGTATCCAGAATTAATTCACCATATCATTTTTTTACTTATATTATGAACAGAGCTTCATCTACGTGTAACAGAAATTACACCGTTAAATATATATCATTATTATACTTTTTCCTTGTTACATTCAGTACGATTCCCTTGGTTTTTATTTATCATTTTATATGTCTACATGTATTTATTTATTTATTTTTTTAATAGATTTAGAGAAATATTGCGATTTGGAATAATTATTGTCAACACTTTTCAAACATTGGCGTTAACCTATTTTATAACTGTTATGCCGTATATGTATCCGGAACATGATTTTTTACCAATCAAAAATGACATTTTACCGTACTCAAGACACTACTTTATCATATTTTTTTTCTCTTTTCATGACTATTTATCATATTGCATATAGCTTCAAGGTTATACATTACAACTTAATTTATATCTACACGATCTAGGGACATAAAAATATGGAAGTTCAATCAATGATGCAGAATCTAAGGCTTTTTTTCATATTGCAGACGTGTTTATTCTTTTTTATCAAATTACACGATAAACTGGCATCCTTTTTAAGAATCAATATGGTTCAAAGAAAATCATGACAAAAGGTGACGTCCAATTCGTAAACAAATAACATATTTTTAGTTTAAATCGAAGAAAGTAACAAGACATTGATACATGTACATTTGTATTCATGGAACACATGCCCCAAATATATCAAAATCAGTGTCCAGTATCTTAAAAACTAAGTCATGAATGTATGTTTTTCTTTGCATATTTGAAAAGTAAACATAAAAAATTATCATATAGAAAAATTGAACAAATCAGTAGAGGAATCTGTACGTATCGTATTAATATTCATAATGACTTAGAATTATTATACATTAGAAACAACGTATTCAAGTTCTTCTAAATTAACAAGCTGGTCATGAATATTTCTAATATCATGTTGTAGCTTATGTATCCTTTTTCTTCTCTCATTTAATAAAAGAAAACTGAGTAACTCATCTTTTTTGTTAGAATGTTGCGATGTTATTTCTCCTTTTTGAATATTACACATTGCTGAAAGAGTTTTGCTTTCGGCCTCATCTGTAGCACACGTGTCCATGGATACATCAGGTGAAATCGATGTAATTTCTATAATATCTTCACTTTCTGATTCTGGAGTCAGCATTATACGCCATTTTGCTTTTGAATGGATACCATCCAAATATTGCGGCTTGTTTTGATTACTGTCATCTGGAACTGCAAGGTTTGATGTAAAAGTACTCTCTTGATCCAGATTATTTGTCTTTGGTTTGATGTCGAACAGCAGTTGATTTCGTTGTTGACATTGCGCACTATTGATAGTCTTTTCTTTATTGTGTTTTTCAGTAATTGCCTTTCTCCATAACGATAAACGCCTAGCAGTCGATGCAGCTGCGTTTTTAATACTAACCCTGAGCGGATTCCGCCTGTTAGCGAAGGCTGGGATAATAGTACCAGAAGCCAGTGTATCGCTTTCAGAGGCACTGCTGTCAGAAGAATCGGATCCGAATCCATCAATACTGACCTCTTCTCCGTTAACAAGAATGGAACGTCTGTAAATACAGTAATATGAATACGGTCAGTGTAACATATATCTATTGATTAACATCCAATTAAAAATTCTAGGGAAGAAAAAAAAATATTAATACAATCAGTTGTGTAGGTGACCGAGTGGATAACAGAAATGATTGGTAATTTAAAAACTGTCATTGAAAAAATACAAGGTAGCGGTAAACTAGCCTACCACAACGTTGTTGGAAATATCTTTTTCATGCAGAGAGCATGACAATAGACAAGTGCGATCGGACCTAGATGCCTATTTACACAACATTTACAGCAAGGTTTCGGGTACCATGAACTTTACTAGTAACGATTATGTATTTCGATAGTCCTGCTAGACAGTGTGTATTAACCTTTAAGTATCCTTAAATATCGGCGTTCCAATGGGGACATACTGTGCGCCGCTTTGGTCGACCTGTTCTTGTTTTCATATAAGGTTGAATTTTTACAGGGCTATTGAATCAGAGAGGAAAGAAACTTCATATCAGTTTCCGCTGTTTAGATGACGTTTTGTCACTTTACAGTCCTAACTTTATTAACTACATCTCATCTATCCCAGTGAACTTGAAATTAATGAGACCACAGACACACCAATATCTGCCCCATATCTAGATGTGTACTTGTATATACTAATAGTATCTAATAAAGGGCGAGTGAAATCAAAACTTTATGACAAACGTTATGATTTTAATTTTCCGATTGTGGACTTCTGGTTGTAAATTTCACAGTTGATTCATTACTCCCGTGCATTTGATTTATACAGCAACTTTTTCGGCAGGGCTAGATTGCTGTCACATAAAATTTTAAGACATGTTATGTTCAATCTCTGTTAATTTCATCACTCCAAAATTTTATGGCCGTTACGAAGTTTCTATCTCACGTATGAGACTAGATATATTTAGGTAGATTTCACGTCCTTCTGGAATTGACACCTCACTGGACTTGAAACTTCACTGCCTTTGATAGTTCTACATAATTGTCATGCTGAGTTGAATTTTAGCTGCAAAATATGAAATTGTACCTATATGCCATGAACAATCTTCTCTTTAGTTTGGTTTTTAGACCCAAATATGTATATATGAAAAGAATCCCAAAGTTCTGTTGATCCAGGGCATTTAATAATTTCTTCTGAAATATCTTTTTTTTTTCTTGGATACCCACAGCCACGAAAATGGTAACTTTTTCAAAATATTGTGGAAAGTACATTGTAGTGACCCAATTCTGGGATCAGTTATCACCTTGTAGAATTTCAATGAATATGACACATTTCATAAATTAAACATAGCATTGGGCCAATTCAAAATTTTTCTTTCAAAACTTTTTTCGTATCTTACATTTAAAGACTTCGTGCAAAATTTACACACTTAAAAAACCACACAAAATATGCTGATTTACAAAACGGACCAAGGACAGGTGGAGAAGCCGCTTAAACCCATTAAAATGAGCTTTAATAAAATGTCAATTAAATATCCTCTCTTTCAGCATAAATCAGCTGCGTGGCCAGAAATTATAATTATCAGCACATTTTACCCATCAGTGTTAAACTTTCAAAATATTGACCGTCGTATTTTCCGAAACTATATAAAATAAAATTATAACTGTGTAGTGGTACCTTTAACTCACTGGCAATGCGACGGGTGTCGTAAATAGAGCAGGACATGGTTACCCTTCCGGAGTACCTGATGTCACTGTCGGTTTTTAGTGGGAGTTCACATTGGTAGTGCTTTAGTTTCTGAGATGTCCTGTTATTTCCGCACTTTCGGGGGCCCATAGGGGAATTTCGAAAAATGTGAAATTAAGCTTGTGATCCAAACTCATCTTTCATTTTCACCGCAAGCATTATACTGCTATACATTATTGTCAGAATTTTTTATTTTCCAAAAATTGGGGCCCGTATTCAAACATGATTTTGAAAGTGTAACACAGGGATACAACATGTTTCCAACTGCCTCATTATAGTTCTATGTTTGTTTAGTTATCCCTGCTCTTTCGAAGAAAGTTCGGGGATATAACGATTGTCTCCGTCCGTCACACTTTCTTGTGAAATCAACTCCTCCTTCACTTTTGGGTTTAGGAATTTAAAAAATGCATTTTATTTTTTTTTTTATGTCAATAAAATCTCACGCAAAATTACCCAACCTCTCCCTTAAGTGCACAATTTTTATATGTACAATAAGGTTTTAGAAAATTGTAAATTAAAGTTTGTGACATAAACTTGTCTTTCATTTTCCAATATATGCATTTTATTTCTGCACAGTATTGTCATGCACATTAAATAGATACGATACAGTTTTTATAATTTTAATTTTTCTAAAATTGGGGCCCATAGGGGTCTAATTTTGAATATTGTCAATGTAAGCTTGTGACGTAAACTCCTCTTTCTTTTTTAAATTTATGCATTTTATTTCTAAACAGTAGTGTCATGCACAATATGTAGAAGTGCAATACGGTTTTAGAATTCTAATTTTTCAAAATTGGGACCCACAGAGGTCGGATATCGAAAATTTTCAATTTAAGTTTGTGACATAAAGTTGTCCCTCATTTTCCAATGTATGCATTTTTTTCTAAACAGTATTGTCATGCACCATATATAGATTTGCAAAAACCTTTTTAAAGTGCTGATTTCAAAACATGGGGCCAATAGGGGTAAATTTGAAAATATGATGAATTTAAGCTTAAGCTTGTGACCTTAACTTTTTCATTTGTAATTGGAGCTACTGATTTAATTTCTTCATAGAATGATTGCATAACATCTTTAAATGGGCATAAGGTTTTAAATTTTTGCATTTTGCTGAGTGTCCGTAACTAATTGCATGGGTGCGGGAATAACTGTCGATTCCGTCGGGTCAAGTTTTTTTTATTATATGATTTTTATCTTTTTGTTATACATGTATGCTTGTGGCTTTTGGTTGTTGTATCCCATTCTCTTGACTTCGTCTTTTCCTTGGATTTCGAATTTATGGACTTTTCAACTGTTTTGTCGCTTCGGTATTTTTTTGCCGATCCTTGTAGTGTTTGTGAAATTAGGTTAGCCATTAATCGAAGGGGATAAATCGCAGCAGTGTAGTTAAGGTTTAAATAAAATACTAGTATATTTGTTTTTTATTTAAAAATTCGCGGTGACATGTATGGAAAATGTTGGACTGGATAGTACATATATATTCATATTTTATATCTTTCTTGATATTTTGCAGGACCGTTGTCCCCCTAAACCTGGATAACTGCCCCTTCACTATTGCCCCCTGACAACCTCCACCTAGACAACTGCCGTGTGAAGCACAATTTCAGTATATTAAATCAGTGTTGCTGTCTTTACTCCAATTTCCTTTTCATTTCTCTACCCATTACCTGTATTTATTTCTTTTTATTTCTCTCTATTTTTATAAAATAGGTTATTATTGAAGATAAAGTTCAATTTCTGATTGTAATAAAATGGAAAGAAAGATATAACAGTAATGAGAAAATTTACCGTCTAATGCGACGAGTTATATCCGGAGTAGGAGATAAAGAGTCGATACGTGTTTCTGGAAGAGATTTCATTAGGTCTGACGTCATTTTTGGATATGGTTCCACTGGTAACTCTAACAACCGTTCTAGTCTGGATATTTCTTGCTCAAGCTGCAAAACATAAAATATCAAACTTTGATTCAGATAGGAATGAAGATTTAAATCTGATGTACAACGTTTTAAAAATTGAATAATCATGAGGTGAATTACTGATTGAACGTGAAGTTAAATGCCGCTGTAACCAGGAAGGACAAACACATTTACATCTATATTAAATAAATTGTTTGATACAGGACGTGTCAATCCGGTGTCTAAAACTTGTATAAAAGTACATTTGCCGCAGTCCTTCAGATTTAAGTTTGTATAAGTTGTTCAGTTATCATTTGCGTTCTCTCGTTCATACTTATGAAAACAGAATTCTTCTTTTACCATTGACTTCATGTCTATGCTATGAACTCAAATCCCAAATCCCAGCTAAGTGGCTTAAATCTCGATAGTGGCCAAGCAATACTCATTTTTTGTTATAACATTAAGACATTTTGAAAACTAAGGAGTATCTTTATCAATCATCTATACATGCATAAAGCTCTGTCCTTTGGTTTGTTTTTTGGTTACCTCATTTTGACATTTGACATTGCTGTACAATTAAAAGATAACAGTATTGTTCTTTGATATTTGATGGTTGCAAATTGGTGCCGGCAAATATTAAAATACAATACTGTTATCGACATAATCATACCTTAGTACAAGGTGGGACTAAATCAGAATTAAATATAACACACATTTAATAAAATCGACTCTCATATTAATCCTGTTCTAGTTCCATCTTTCACGTGTTTGTTATATTTTTCATAGGGCGGAACTAAAACTGTTACAGGATTAATTATAAGACACTTTTGATAAAATTTGACTCGTATGTATTAATCTTGTTTTTGTCCCACTTTTCATGTGTTTTCTTATATTTTTCCATAGGTGTTGGACTAAATAAAAAAAAATATATATCACTTCAACAGATTAAAAGATAATGAAAAACTACATATTTTTTCCGCCTTTGTTCAGTTGATAACATGCATTACCACGGAATACTTTTTAGGAAACAAAATTTGGTATTTAAAGGAATTATCAAACTGCTACAACCTTAGAATGTCACCTAGGATGTCTCCATTCTAATTTAAACATAAAAATTTAAAATAAAAAAGAATTTTGAAAATCGGAAGTCATGCAGTCATCTCAAGGAGCATCAGTTGCAGAATCCTGTGAATTTTCAACGTCATACAATAAAAGTTAACGTTAAACAAGTGTTGCATTAGAATGGTTTACCGTATTTGTGGCCTTGATAGATGCAAATATAGTGAATAAACTTTTTCTCAAATAATGTTTATTTCGTCAACCGTACATAGAAATTATCATAACTTTGACAAAACTACCAACAACAAAAACAAAACTATAGCTATAACATTAGATTAGACATTCTGCCAACATATGAATCTGTATTCCTTCAAATGATCAATTCGTAAAGAAATCGAAGCATTTGTTCAGGTTTATTTTCTGTAGTCTCAGTTTTGAAAATTGTGCTGAAAATGTCGTGATAGTACATGTAGTTATTTTTCTAGTGTTTTACATGTTAAACCAAACATTTGAATCCCATACAAGCATTCGTATTCGAGTACTCAAACACCTACTTCAATAATTTCACGTTTGTAAACCCTGTTCTGGACCTCTGCTCTGTAGTATATCTCCCTTTTATCATTAACAATAAAACGCCTGGTCTTGTCCTCTACTAGAATACCAGAGGATGCTATGACAGGCTCCCCTTTGGCAGTAACAATACAATAAATCTAAAATGAAAATTTGTATTGTACATGTATTGACCATGTGGTTCTATTTAATATGATACTTTCCATTTTCTAACTATTTTCTGATTTTTTTTAAGTGTTCGAGTGTTATTTCTCCATGTAATCTATTGTTCGGCTTTACTTGACTGCCTGGAAAACCTAGGCCCTGCTTTATGGTCGGTGGAAAGCAAAAGTTCGTGAAGAAAAACGGACATGGAATGAAATTACAAAGAAATCACAAAATCACAAGTATATAACCAAACAATCATTCAGACATGACATGATCTTAATTGGTAGACAACTGTACCATGCAACATGCCCTGGGTGGCCCCAGAGTAATAAATCATTTATGTAATATGTACGTATGCAATTTATTAGAATGAGTTTTTGCTAAGGGCAATAGAACAAGGAACTTAATTTTCCCAGTAACTAGGGGAAAATGTTATAACTTATACTATCTACATTTTGTCTCTGATTTTTTTGTAGAAATATATTTTTTTCGTGTTAAATCTAGGACAATGCTTATTAAAATATTCGTAAACTGAACTGTTTCCAGTATCATAGGAAATATTCTGGTCTATGCGTGACTACACATTATATAACTATACACTGTCTGCATATTTTCTCTATTTCTTTTTTAGAAAGCTTTTATCTGTCTCTCATTTCTATGATAGAGATACAGTGTATACCACTCTTTTGTGTATTAAGTTACTGGTAAACGTTTTGACTGCTAACATCAAAAAGGTCACAACAATAATCTCCATTGTGTGAACATTAATCTATCGATCGATAAGCAATATAAACGATTTTAACTTACCTTTGGAGCAAACAGCAAACACAATGTAACAGTTGTTGAAACAAGTAGAATGGTGCACTCGACTATATACGCTAGAGTGGGTGACTTGGAAAGTATATTTGACATAACAACAACAGTAATCGTCATAGTAACGACGTTATATACATTCATTCCAATATACTGTGAATCATTTAATGCAGGAATCTTGACGTTTCTAGTCTCCCATGCCATATACACACCAAATATTAACAGAAGTCCTTTAAATGCATAGAAAGATCCTAACCATTTATCCATATGGACGGAATGACAGCTGGAGGATTGGTATATGTATAAAATGTCTTGATCTTCTGGAGAAGGCTGAAGGCACATGAAAGGAGAAACATAAACTCACTCACAGCAAATAATTCCGTTTGGTTTTGAGTGTCCTTCATGAAAAAATGTCTTAAAGACATTAATTTTCCAAATTTGTGTTAGAACTGTTTCCCAAAGCGATATATAGGTATGTTTATTAAATTATTTGTTAGTTATTATTAGCAGAACACATACCGGGCTAGGCAACTTTTTGAAATTAGCCCTTGAGGTGAAATGATGGCCCTACTTCTTTAATGAACTACTGATTCATTATTAATTCATTACAACTGTGATTTATTGTATCCTCTGTTTTGTTTTTGGTTAACCTTTTAGTAACTACTGGAAAATCAACTTGAACAAGAACTTGTAATCCATTGGAAGCGATTGCCTTATAATACCAAAATTACGACTGAATTTGATTTTCTCATGGAGCATACATTTTTATAATAGAAAAATATTAAAGTAAATATAATGTGAAATGGAGCAGTTATATGTACATATACCTCAGTGGTAAGATTAGAAATGTTTCTTTGCATAGGATCAACACACACCCACAGCATCATCATTGCACAGTCAACAAATAACAGCGCTAAAATAATTATCATCAATTGTTTGTCCTGCAAGAGCTGAAACAGAAGGAAAGTTATATATTTTCATCTAAATAATAATTAAACCCTCTGAATACTTATATGTTCAGTGACGATGATCTTTGTTATCGCGGAACTAAAACAACTAGATCTTTTAAAAGGGACGTTGAACAAATTTTAAATTACAAACAAGTTTGCATTATGATATAGTCATAATATTTATAAGAACTAAATTTTATATAGGAATTAAATAGTGGTATCATGTAGAATCACAGAATCCATTATTTATTTTATGTTTTGTTACTTTTCATCTTTTTCGTCGTTTCATTGTTGTTGATAAGGTTGTCTGGAGGGTGCAGTTGTTAGTTATCAGAAGAAACATAATGTAAAGTTAATGTGTTATCATGGGATTAGATTTAACTTTTAGATTTCAATTTGACCCAGTAGAGTTTGCATGAATGATAACAAGATTCTGTATGTTGGGTGGCGTTGATCGATTGGTATGTCCTTGTTCATCCATCCTGATATCTATTTTGTTGTTTATCAAATGCAGTATCGATGAACCACTTACCTTACTTTTGATTAGTCCGCTATGTGCTCTAGTAAAAATTTGATGGACTCTGTATGTTTTTGTAAACATGGAGCCAAAAGCCAAAGAAAATCCAGCCGCAAACAGAAATGAACGTACCTTGAAAAATTAAGCATGCCTTATGTTAGATTTTAAAGTGTGGTGTTTCAGTTATAATTGTTATATATCATTTTTGATGATTATTTTTTTTATTGAGGTGAGGTACAATGATAATTGTATTTGTAGAAATGCTAGCTGGCGAATCTGATTTGGTTATAAAGAATGTATATATATATAGTTTGGATAAAACAATAAATAGCGACATTCAAGATGAATAAATCAATAAACCACAGTTAGCCTCATTATGTTATATTTTCCCTGAGACCAAGTAAGAAAATAGTGGTGTTCCGGTTACATCAAGATAACAAAGAGGTAAGGAAGGTAAAGATTTTTTATATGGAGAATTCTGACTTTAATAGTGCTTATTGAAAAATTTCAAAAAGATATTTTAGTGTGTTGGTACCAAAAAATTAGGTAGGTAGCTATAGGGTAACAGGAACAGCACATTTTTAAGGCTTAATTGAAGGTTTTTTTCACCTTTTGTCTTCAACAATGTAACCTGAGGCAAGTGTTATATGGATAGTTGTAATCAATATAGTCGATAATCTGCTATTAATATAAGAGAACAGTACTTTGAAATTTAACTTTCTTGTCATCATACACCGAACGATACTTTATAAAGGCAGAATTTTTTCTTTCTATCTATTCGTTAAAATTGATTACCGTACAGAAAACAGGATAGTTCTTCTGCTTCAATCGGTTATCATCAAGTCCTAAAAGGAGTACTCCACCGTAGACTAGTATACATCCAAAAACTGCTAGATTGTTTAGTTTTGGACTAGAGAGCTTAATATATCTGAAAAAATAAATATCATCAAAAATTGATATTTTCACTCCACAAAAGATACAAATCTACTGTCTTAGCCTGCTTTTTTCTACGACCGAATTTTCAAGAACTTTTGATACCAACTAAATATTCAAAGTCTAAATAAGTAAAGTTTTTGACATGCTTAAATTAATTCACATCCAAATTGATTCATATGAAGTATCATTTAAACCCTTTGGATAAATTTTTTAAATCTAGAATATTAATAATTTTGACTTTGGTGTCAATAGGCACAAAACATTGCAACATAAAATATTTCTTCAGTTACGTAAAAAAAATCGTCCGGAAAAGTATTTTCAGGAAGACTAGATATACACAAACTACACGGAGAGTAACTGTTTTGTATAATACTATTTAAAAAAAGTACGATGTTTTTCGTTCGACGAAATTGATGCGATGATAGCTCATCTAAAAAGTACAAATGAAATTCCGATTCCGATTCTACAGATTGGAAGTAGACGGCACAGTATATTTTTACATAGTAAATATATGACACGATATATTTTGTAATACCTTAGTTTCCTAAAATGATAGTTAAACCATAGAAAGAAGACACAAGATACAATCCCTGCCAATGCTATGAAAACAATAACGTAGAACACGACATTGTTTATTCCCCTCTGTTGAATAATGTATAAAACTTTATCTCTAGGAAACCTATTTCCTGAAAATATACAATAAAATATAATATATAGTTACTTTTTACTTAAGATCGATGACAATTAATGATCGTCATGTTAGTGTTAGATATTTTTTGCGTGTACATTGTATTAGGTAACCAGAGACATTTGAAAATGATAAATCCATGGTGTTCAATAATTTTTTTTTCACTAACGGTTTTTGTCTAGTCTTGGCACCTTTACTTGTCACTTCGAATCGTACCAAGGGTAATGCGTTTTTAACACAGGGTGCAAACCATTTCGATGCGTCTCATTCCGTTTTTAGTGTTTAATATTATTGTTTTACACTGGAATGAGTTTTTAAGAGAATTTGATTCTTAATCTGAAACGGATAAGCTGAAAGTAAAGGAAGTAAATGTAAGTGTACGTTTCCAATAGAATTCTTTGATACCAATTTTGATACGCAAGATGTGCACATTACGTCGATTTACGACTAATCAGAACCCCAAATGTTGAAAACCAAAACAAAACTAGAGGCTCTCAAGAACCTGTATCGCTCACCTGGATTTAACTTTTCACCTTGAGCAGACCTAAAAATTTAAGTGTTGCAGTCAATCTGGCTGGTTTTTCTGTTGGATTCTATGTTAAACTAATTTCAGCAGTGGCAGTCATCTCGGCTGACAGTCCAGGTCAACGGATACGTTTCTTAAAGAGAACCATCTAAGGACCATTTCTTGTTCCAACTGGCGAAGTGGTTTCAGACAAGAAGATTTTTAAATGAATTTTCCTATAGGGTCCAATATTTAAGAAAGTTCGGTGTGGCAGCCATCTTGGTTGACAATCCATGTGATCGGACACATTTCTGAAAGAGGACCTCCTAAGGACCAATGCTGCCAAGTCTAGCTCCAATATGTCAAGTGGTTTCAGACAAGAAGATTTTTCAATGAATTTTCCTATAGGGCCCTATGTTAAACTAAGTTCGGTTGTGGCGGCCATCTTGGTTGACAGTGCAGGTCATCGGACACACCTCTGTAAGAGGACCATCTAAGGACCATTGCTGCCAAGTCTGGTTCCAATTGATCAAATGCTTTAAGACAAGAAGATTTTTCAATGAATTTTACCATAGGGCCCTATGTTAAACTAAGTTCGGCTGTGGCGGCCATCTTGGTTAACAGTCCGGGTCATTGGACATATTTCTGAAAGAGAACCTCCTAAGAACCATTACTGCCAACTTTGGTTCCAACTGGCTTTGTAGTTTCATATAAGAAGAGTTTTGAAATTCACCCCCCCCCCCCCAAACTTTTTTTCTATTGTTAATAACATCAACCATATCGGTTGGAAGTCGGGAATGCCAGACATAATTTTGGAAGGGGGTCACCCAAGGACCATTCCACCAAAGTTTGGTCTCAATTGGCCAAGTGGTTTCAGAGGAAAAGATCTTTAAAGGAAAGTTTACGCTGGATGCCGTCCTTAAAGGGCAAAAACTCCTATAAGGGGTCAATCAATGATTTTGGTCATGTTGACTTATTTGTAGATCTTACTTTGTTGAATATTTTTGCTGTTTACAATTTGTCTTTATCTATAATAATATTCAAGATAATAACCTAAAACTGCAAAATTTCCTTAAAATTAACAATTCAGGGGCAATAACCCAACAAAGGGTTGACCGATTCGTCTGAAAATTTCATGACAGGTAGATCTTGACCTGATGAACATTTTAACCCCATGTCAACTCTGCTGTAATTGCTTAAGTTTTTGAGATATAAGACAAAAACTGCAGTATGTTCTATTTTTAACCATGTCGGCCATGTTGGTTGGCAGGCGGGTTCATCGGACACATTTTTTAAACTAGATACCCTAATGATGCTTGTGGCCAAGTTTGGTTCAATTTGGCTCAGTAGTTTCAGAGGAGAAGATTTTTGTAAAAGTTAACGACGACGACGGACGACGGACGACGGACGCCAAGTGATGAGAAAAGCTCACTTGACCTTTCAGGTCAGGTGAGCTAAAAATTAAAAAAAGTGGAAGAGCAAACTCAATAATGTCAAAATGATCAAAAGGGGGAAAAGACAAAACCATCTAAGGACAGAGCTATGTAGGAGTGAGATACTTCTTAATTTTTAAAAATTTCACATTTAGAAATTTTGTAACAGTCAATTTTAAGTATCAATTTCGGGTAATATCGAAATTTATCATATATTTATAGAAAATAAAGGTAAAATTTTACCCCACGATAAAAATTGTAAATTGTACATATTTCTGCCTGGCGGCTCTCGGGCTAATCTTGACCTACGGCTGATAATAGATGTGATATGAAAAATGTTATAATCTATATACATATAATTTTGTTGTTATATCATATGTTTTCTTTTAATATAAATTAAATTCTAGCAATAATTTTCTGCTAATCAAATGTTACATTGTGCAAACATGTCACCTAAAAATACGCCATTTCGATGCTGCTGTTCTAAACCTATTTTCCAAACATTTTTGTTAATACATTAGCATTAAGAGTAAGGAAAATTTGGATATTGTCGTTACCTACTACCTACAGTCAGCTACAGTATAAAAAGGACAGCAATACATAGAAATCAATACGACATACAACGATATGACAGACCCAGTAAATCATGTAAATCAAAACAGAGAAATATTGAAGCAAAATACAATGAACCTGGGGGGGAGGGGGGCATAAATTTATTTAAGAACCAGGTTTGAACAGGAAGGCTGGTCCTCTTGAGCGGTAGACTGTTACTGATATAGCAAAGACTTTTCAAAGTCCAAGTCGAGATCAAAATTATATGAAATTAATTTATTTTCGAGATTGCAATTGTCAGTAAAATCAGTCAATTTTTAAACACAGTCGAAAGAATCGAATCTAATTTGCTGTATACAAAAAGGTATAAACCAATGTATTTGAAACTTTAATAATAAATTAGTATAAAGGAATATAAACTTAGTTTTTTTCGAAAAAAGAATAACTTGGCTGCTATATTTTTTACATTTCGTGTTGTTAAAAAATACCTTGCCAGATAATCTGTACACATTGGGAACAATTAAAATCAAGAAGCCGGTTTTCCGGATCGAACATTGCAACAGTCTTCATTACTCCAGCTACAATGGAAAATTTATTTTGCAAATATTTAAGCAATAAAATAAACAAAAATAACTTGTTTCTTCCAGTCAAATTGAAATTATTTCCTTTAAAAACAACAAAATGGATAGCAGGAAAGGTCAACAATGACGTACCAATTAATCAATGCAACCAAACTGACAGAACTCCGGAAAAGAATAATACCAATCATCACAAAACACAAACATAAACAAAAAAGAGTCGGGATATTCTGACTTGTTACAGACACTGAACAATGGTGGAGTTCATGACCGCTTACTTTTTTCTTGCATATTACTCATTTCTCCAAATGAATGGCATGTACATAAAAAAAAACCTTTAAAATCAACAAGAAATATATTCAATGAGTAGTGTGCAATTTAAAGTTTGCAGTGAAATTTTTGTAAAACATTCATCGACCGACAGGGTCCTTTCTTCATCCAATTGTGAAGCGCTAAGAAAGCTGCATAATTTAAAGACAGAATATGGTAGATTTATTCTTCACATAAATCAATACACACATGGCATACAAAACAAAACATTCAGCAAATAAACGTTCCCTTAGTTTTATTTACCATCCCAGTATCAAGTGTTTTTATCTACACACGATTTATACTAATAATTTTTTTATTAACTGTTATTGCCTGTTGGGAATTCCTTTTCATCTGTTTAGCTATCTATTTTGGCACCATGTATAATCTTGGCGCACTTGGAATCTGATATCCTTGCTCAGTAAACAAACAAAACACGACGTTTATAGTCAATTATTTTCCAGTAATTTGTGTACTCAGTTGTTATTATTTATTTCAGTACATATCGTTTTCCAGTTTTTCGTATCGTCAATGGTCTGTTAAACCAGGTATTTCTAACATACCTTGATTTTGTGAGACTACTGATATTCCTCTTCTGTCTGGACCCCGAAAAGATATGGGACCCTAAAAACAACAAATAATTAAAAAATAACACATATTTTGTGTATTGCTTGTTGGTCAATCGAAAAATCTAATAAAAATGTCCAATTTCATAATAACATAAAACGTCAGGTATGGGGATAATACATGTGTACACGAGAAATACTGGAACGTAATGCGCAAAATCTGAAAAAGACTTCTTGTTGGCCAGGTTTAGATACACCCCTTCTTGTATTTAGATCGATATTGATCATTTTGAATTCAGGACGACTGTTTCAATTTATTGATAAGTAATCACATATTCAAGAAATACAATTTTGCTTTGAAAGAAAGTTCATAATATCGACAAAAGAATACCGAAGCGACAAAACAGTGGAAAAAGTCAGTAAATTTGAAATCCAAGAAAAGACAAAGTCATGAGAATGGAATACAACAAACACATAATTTATGATAAATTAAACAAAAACAGGACAAGACAGCACAGAAACTAAAGCACTAGCAATGTGAATTCCCACTAGAAAATTGGAGTGACATAGGGTGCTCCTGAAGGTTAAGCATGTCCTGCTCCGTTAATGACACCAGTATTATTGTATAAGTTTTAAAATCCTGTATTAAACTTTATTCCTCTAAAAACTTTAGAAAACATACATAACAAAATAAATTGACAAATTTTTTTTTATAAGTTGACTTCACAAAGCTAAATACTTTTTAACTCTATTTCAATTAATAAGATAATGGACTTCTCAATATATTTAGCACTGGAGTTTATTTTACTATCATGTGATACAGATGCTGAAAGTCAGTATTTGGCAATTTAGAAATATTCATTACATGCTACAAATTTAATATTTGAGATTAGTTTACTACCATTTCTGAATCTTCTATTGCTCACAAACTGTTTTCAGTACTTGGTTTTCCTAAGTTTATGTGGCGCTCGTTTGACTGATAAAGGTGAGTCAGGCAATGCCCACTGTTTGCAACAAAAGTATTGTACCTGACTGTATCTAATATGAAGGAAGCAGTATTGTGAATTAATTCTCGACACATAATCCTTACATTTACATCATGTACGTGAGAAAAGTTTAAGCAAAGGAACAACCCCTGTCACAGCGAAGCCTTCACCCCGGCATCGGCTTCAAGGGAAATCTTTGTTACAATTTACAATAAATGTCGATTACGTTAAATGAATTTATTTTATAGCCATGTGACATATATACTTTGCAATATTTTGAAAGTACTCGAAATTGTGATTAATTGAAATAAGCAAAATTAGACGCTAGCCGTCTTGATGCGACACCCTTTTTTGTTACAATATTAGAACAAGATTAACGGCAATGTAGACTGTGAGCGATAAAAACGGTATAAGCCAAACTAAAGTTTTATATATTTATTCATTAATGATCTTTCCCATGCTTAAATCACAGCCATCTATCAGACACCTAATTTGTCTACATGTTTGTCTTACTTTCAAAACACGTTATGATTTAGTGATGAAAAATGAGATAAATCATACCACGGACATTAGCAATGTCAGCCATTATACAGCATTGCTTACGTCTAATTGAATAGACAAACTATAAAGTAGCCGTTTAACAGAAATAATAACTCTGTCGGATAACAGTATCATATAGGGAACTATAAATCAAGGAAGTTGTCAATAATTTTTTATTTCCCTCTGTAGTTATCTATCCTAGACAAATATGGTTTTTTGGATAATGACTGTACGAAATGAGGTAGAAATATCACGCCACTTTACTCTCATATATTGACTAAAAATGAATATTGGAAATGACGAATGATATACAGTTGACGAAGTGGCAATCTATGCCATACACTTTCAACTTATATACATTTATACTTTACATTATTCTAAGATGTATTCTTATTTTCGTATTATCGAATGAAGTTTCTATTATCCTATATAAGTTTATATAAAACTTCGTGCAATGTAACGAATGTCCGTTAACGGATCAGGACAGTCTACCCTTCAATAAAACTTCAGTATTATTTTCATTCTCTTTGGTTTGCTTTGATTTTTGTAGAATTTGCTATATGTGTGTGTATGCGTGTTAATTTCTCCTTAATATTCATCTCGTGGTCTTGATGTTGCAGAATACATCTTATATTTTGTATAAAATTTGTGATCTACACATTAGTATGTTTTATGATTATTAAGGAAAATGGTCATGAGAAAGACCTTAGATTTATAATATAATGAGTAGTTTTCGTGAAGTATCATTTATATTGCTTGTTTAATGGTCCCTTGGAGGAAGCAAAAAAGACAATTGACATTTTGACATTTCAGACAGTGTCATTAACTGTAGCAACTCATTCATTGTTGTTGTCTTTATGCACACAATTATATGATATATGTAAAGACGACATGCAAGTTTACGATTATACATGTAAATGGCAGCAATGCATCTCATAATACACCGGATGCTACTATAAAGTGAAAAATAAATAAGGTATTTTACTAGTATTTGTGTGTCAGATCTTTACAGCGGATTAAAAATGCAATATATAAAATCCCTATTTCCAAGAGGGGTATATTTGGCAATGTCATGACTCATAAATACATCTGTTGATAAATTTGTGATGGTTACAACTTTTCAACTCGCTCAGACAAAGCTGACTTCACCTGGATTATGCCTGAGTATTGATTTTTGTTTAAAACTGATATATATCTTATTACCCGTCTACGACCTGCAACTATGACAGCCTTGGCTAGTTTTACTTTTAAAACGAGAGCACATTCTGACCCTGATGTCTAAATTATGTGCCATCCAGTCTAATTGTGCACTTCTAGCAAACGGTTACCTTGTTGGTAATCATACTGTAATGGTTTTTCTTTAATATTATTTTTTTCCGGGGTTCTTTCAGCTGGGTTGCTTTGATTGATTCGTATGTCATTGTTGACCTTTCATGTTATCCATTTTCTTGTTTATCAATGATATTTTGCAACCACAGTCGTCTTTTTAAATTCAACATAGATCAGCAAAATATGACACATCATGACCTATATTTCATGCTTCAGTTACTCTATTATTTTAAGCCTCAGTAACTGTGCATTTATTCTTGTTTTCAATTCATGTAAGCAGGACATAATGTGAAACTTTCATATACAGTCAAACCTGCTTTAAAGGGCACCTCTATATAGCAAATCACTGTCTATAAAGGGCACAGTTAAAAAGTCCCATTCATGAACAAAGCTTGTAAAATCAACCTCTATATAGAGGGCACCTGCTCATAAAGGGCACCTGCTCATAAAGGGCAATTTTTTCTAGTCCCTTGGGTGCCCTTTATAGACAGGTCTGACTGACAGGTAGACTGGAATTCTATGTTCAGGGCCTCTAATTTTCTTTTGGATTGATGATTTTTAGGTATTTTCGTTTGTATTTATTTCTAGTCTAATTTGTAATATCTTATTTATATTTTTTCTTTAATTTTATGTGTTTTTATCTTTATTTTTTCTGTTTTTTTTTTTTTGTTTTTTTTTTTTTTTTGTTTTTTTGATTTCAACTGTTTTTTCAAAATCGTATCTATATCTGAGAAGATTGTCCAGAAATGTACATCGTACATGAGATTTGTTATCTGAGCTTGTTTTTCCTTTCATTTTCATTTTAGAACACGGTCGTTTTTATGAAATTGAATTTCATTTTCTTCAATCTGCTTTGTATCAAATAAAACTGTTATACAAAAAAATACTTACTGACAAACCATCAAAGCTTAAATTCTGCATAACATCCCTGAGATCCGTCATAATTGGTTTTCCATCTTCGTAGTTAAATTGCGAGATATCGTACTGGGAATTTGACTCCTTCCAAAGACGTACAGTTTCTTTTATTGTCAAGGCCATTGTCCAAACAGTGTCGTAGGCACTCGTAGCGTAACGACTTAATGGAATAGATCCATTTATTGTTTTGTAATCTTCTAGGAATCTTTCCACAGTCTGCAAAATAAATAAGACAAATTCTTACCTGCTTTGATGAGTGCTAATTGCAATCTAAATTACTATCGATAAAAACGGATAAAACGGATAAGAGGAAAATCAGTTTCAAAATAATGTCGAAATGTACTACGACTGCTAATCTAGATAAAACTTGGTTATACAGACAACGTTTTGGTGTCTGTATACATTCAGACCATCACAACTGCATGCTATTATTTACATGTGTTTGCATTTTTCATCTTTTTGTCTAGTTTTCTAAGAAGATGTGATGTTGTTTCATATGTCAATAAGTATCTTCCGCGAGATTTTGAATAATTCACTGTAATACTTATCTTTTCCTCTTCCTACACTAGACACTTTCACTACATATAAATTGGGAAATCCATTACAAGTGGTGCGTGCAAAGCAAGGAATAATCACCCCGTCGACAGATATCGTCTCAAGTTGTGTATGAGTTTGGAGTTCATTTCGATACTGCTTCTTACATGGTTTTTTATCTGTTTGATAATAAACTTATGAACTATGTATTTATGAATACTACAGTTTATTTTTATTACTTTATTTCAATGGAAATCTTACTATATTGGATACAGACATTCTGTTGTTGTCAAACACGTTAAGACTAGATACGATAAAATATCCCTCTGTGGCCTGCTGAAGCTCGTAAACGCTACATTCTGTATCATTACTGGACTCCCACCATTTGTCTGCGAAATCCTTAATCAATATCCAAACAAACCGGGAACCATACATTCCACGCTTGTATGCCTGCGAATATCATAAATTTTACTATAAATTCTATAGGGATCGATATTTGCATTTGTACTTTTAGCAAACAGAATATATACTTTTTTTATTTGTTTTAAATATTGTATTGTTAAATACTGCATTTGTTCATGTTAAGAATGAATCTTGAAAATTTTAAACAGATGGTCCTTAAATAAAACAGAGAGAAAATTTATGGAAATTGGTATTTTAAAGATATAGAATTGAAGTCACAAAACTTCAGGGTGTAAATCTAGACTTTCCAATAATACAAAATCTAACTGGCTATTACATTTGCAATAATAAAAGAAATAGATAATCATGGAGCTTAACGTGTCAAAGGCGACAACGAATTAAGTGAAATCGTATTGTATTCTACAACTTCTGACTTTTTAATAATTGACTAACCTTACGGCTTATTAAATGTGCATGTAAAAGACGAAGATGGCATATTTTGTATTAAAAATAATTTGAACGCAATTAAAAATAAAATTGGTATATTAAAAATACCGTGTACTCTTACCTGACAGAATACTTTTCTGGCGGCTGCCTCTGAAAAGCCAGCAAGTATTATCCGAACATCGGCTTCCTTGTGAAACAATGAAAATCAAACATATTTTAATGCATTTTGGAATAGATGTCAAATATACTTTATTATTTCTGAGGGTATTACACAACCTTCATACTATAAAATTTATGACTGTGTTAGTATTTCTGTAAATAAAACTTGTTACAGAGAAATACTGCCTTTGTCGTGAGTAGAAGGATATACTTGGGCTTTTGGAGCGCCTATGTGAAAAAAATGATATTTTTTCTGCTAGAAAATGTTATTTAAATTGGGGTTTATAGTACAAGTTCATCAAATTGTTATTAGTTTCATTTCAGTTTTTGTGGCATCAATAATAAAAGTTTTACAGAATTCTCCCTTATGGATAACTCTTTCCTTCGATGAGTGTGACATTATCATTTTTGTATTAGAATTTGCTCCTCAACATTTTATGTTGTTGATTCAGCTTTCAACATTTTAGACAACGCTGATGTCTCACAAATCAAATAAATTTTGCACACCTTGTGCATCAAAATTAGTGACAAAATATATATATTCTCACAATAAGCTCTAATGATAATTAAGACAACTCAGCTAGTAGGATACATGTGTCGCTTTGTAGCAGAAACTGTGAATTGTTTTCATATTATTATTTTGTAGATACGTGAAACTGATTGAGTAATCAAGCGCGAGCTTTTTATTATCAAAAATCTAAAGGTGGATCTTTTTTGTTAATACGTGCTGCAAAAATTTAGAATTCCAAAGATACAAATTTTAATTTGCAAAAGCATTTTCTTTTATATGAAGTTTTAATTGTATACTATATATGCCATTTTTAAAAAGATTTCTTTACGCTAAACACATGAAACAGTTGCATATATAAAATTCATTGTTCTATTTCCAATTTTCTTTTGCCATCAGTTAAGTTTTTAATTGAATTATTTTACCTGCAATTCCTGAATTTTTGTAGATATTTCAGTTTCTTTGGTATTGAAGGATACAGACCTCTTGATGGTTATTTTACTTTTTTCGAGTGTTTTTGCTAGACCATATATTGCCTACAATATTAATTTTAATGTAAAATTAAACAAAGTACTGCATTCACAAAATATTGCATCTATCTATCTATCTATCTATCTGTCTGTCTATCTGTCACTAAATCGATATTGTAAAATGCGTTTTTCCATACTGTTTGATAAATATAATCGCATGTATATCAATATTTTTTTTATAATTCTATGATTAAATCTTCTGAAAGTATGGTTTAATTCTGTACTGACAGTAACCTTTTAAACTCTGCCAAGCAACCGGATCCAGGATACAGTGTATCATTTTTCGGTCCGTTTTGATTTATTTGTTTCAAAGTTATGGTTCGCAACTAAATCTGTATTTTAAATAAATTAATAAGTGCTTTTGTGAATATGAAAGTCTTGGGATATGGCATACGCATCAGTAAAACTACATGCCATACCACATGTACTAATGAACAACAAACAAAAACAGCCCATGTCACAAGCCAAACGGTAACATGTAATGAAAACAATGGTGTCAAAATACATAATACGAAAATAACCACAAATCAAAAATAAACACTTAGAAAAAACTGACCTAAACCAGGACACAAAAAATCTGATACAAGATAAATTTTTGTTGAGCTAGTGGATGTCTTAAAATTAAAATTTGACAATTTATATCAACTAATTCCTATGTTTTTGTGCACACTGAGTTATTATATATTGAATTGGTCTATGACATTTTGGGATTTTTTGTTATTTCTGAGGTAATAATATTTAAAAGAAAATTATCTCTGTATAAATATACCTACAAGGTAATACATTTCTTTATTTTCATATATAGTTGCAACTGTATCCCACTTGAAATGTTTAATGAATAGCTTTCTGACTGGATTGTTCGATGAGTCTGTTGAGGCTAGTCGGAAAAATGTTTTGTAATTTTCCCTTTCACTTAAAGCAGGTGATGTGGAGGCGTAGGAGACCTACAAATAGTAAATTCGTTTTTCAGTAATCAATATTCACATCTTGAATTTTTTTAAATATTATTCAATGGTTACAATTTTTATAATTTAAGAATGGCTGTAAAGTGAAAACCAGATGTGGAAATAATGTACATGAGAAAATGAAACATAAGTAAATATAATACAAAAATGAACAGAATACAATAAGTATTATATTAACAATCACTCATAATGATATGACGATCATTTTGCAATTTGACAGCCTTTTAAATGCTATATACATGTGCATTTTGTAAATTGCATGTATTATAATTACTACAATTATTACATGTGATTTTTCAATAACTAAGTTAGAAATCGCAGTTATTGCAAGGTTATTAACTTGAATGGTAAACAATAAATAAAATATAAATGACATTGGCCAACTGAAGATATAAAATTTTAAACAACGTGGAAATGTATTTGCCTTGTTTTGTGATAAAAAAAACCAATATTTCCCTTAATTGACTTCAAGTTCTTTTAACAAACGCTAAAGAAATACCCTCAAGAATTGAAGAATTGAAAGCCAATGAAGAATGGGTTAGAAGATGCAATTTATTCTGGAAAACTGCCGGAAAACTATACGACATTACCTTTTTATATTACATACGTGGGTGTGTTGAAGTTTTTATGAAGCTTTATTGAATACAAAAGAATGACAATAATCCTTTTAGCAGAACATTAAAAAGAAATCAAAGTTTCTGGCTTTTTTTCTATTTTAACAGTACTAGTATTAATAGTGTATCAATTTCTTTTCTTCAAGAGTACTATTATACAATCATAAAGTTTTATATAATGTTTTGTTACTGTTAGATTAAAGCTAGTTTTTTCATACAAATACCAGTATCAAATTCCAATATGGTGCCAATTCTGCAAGTGTTTCTGTAACATCAGAACAAGCTCCACCCATTACCATCAAAATCTGAGGTTTACGATAAATTAAGTCCAACAAGACATCTGTAGCCACACCCGGATCACACTATAAAAAGATATTCACACAAAGTAAATGTGTGTATGAATTATTTGAAGTAATCTTTAAATTCATTTTAAAATTTATGTATAATTGTTTAAAGCTATAGTTGGCTTTGATTTCAATTTTACGAATTTGACGAAAATACAACAACCATGTTTTCATTTTGGGAAGTTTAAATTTGTTCTATTTTGACACCGTAAATAATTATATACTGTATCAACATTTCAGATATTTTGTTTTCATCGTAGTACGCACCACAGATTTGGAGGTTCAGTGCAAACCGCATAGCGCAAGTAACACGTTGTGTGATTTCCGATTTAAAAACAAATCAACTGTGAATACAATGAATGTCAGTGAAATTGATTATCAAAGGACAACCGAATTCGATACACAATGGGTAAAAAACTTTCAAGATTCCGAATTTTATCTTAATCGCCATTGTTTTTCAAACAAATTATAAACAAATATTTCTTATATCGCAAATATAATATTTCTTCTGAATTGACTTGCTTTAAATCTAATTAAACTAAAGAACCGTTAACATATATCATAATAAATTTTATACTTGACACTTATACAACTAAAATCATTGTTATCCGAGAAATATTTGTTTGTGTTCGAAATTTGCTTTAATCCGAATTCAAACATTTTCGACCAATCAATTCTCATGCACTTTACAAGACTCCATAGAATCGCACAATCACAACCATACATACACGATCACATAATTGGAACATTGCATACGCAATTCATATCGACTTTCATATTGTTAACTTTCCCTTCTTGAGTAGCAATATACCAGCATCGCCTGCATATGACGTCTACGTTTCTCAGCTTATCCGATATTCAAGGGCATGCGTGAGTTACCATGACTTTCGACAAAGAGGATTAGTGCCCTCACAGAAGCTTCTTAACCAGGGTTTTATCAGGGATAAGTTGATGACATCAGTATCTAAGATAATTTGGACCTGTTCCCACTGTCGTAACCTTTCATGTACCTCCACCGATTTGTGACTTCCACCGGAATGACTTTGCTGAACTTCACAACAGGTGCCGTATACGGGGCAGGAACTGCTTACCCTTCCGGAGCACCTGAGTTCACTCCTGGTTTTTATAGGAGTTCGTGTTGTTCATTATTTTTTAGTTTTCAGTGTTTATTTGTTTTGCTTGTGGTTGTTCATTTGTCTTCCCGGGTTTTGTCTGTCTAATGGATTGTGTTTTTTGGATTGCTCCTTACGTCTTTATTTGCTTATTTGGATATACTCGTTTGTCTCGAATGGATTTAAAAGGATGTTATGTCATTCTGAGAAGCACATCTGAACAATTTATTTTTAGACATTGTTTTATTTTGTTCTTGTCGTACCAATGCTGATAGGTTAATATTTTATTACATATACTCTGGTTATTACATGTATAGAAAATCTTTTATATACAGAAATATGAATATCGGAAAATTGTGTAAAAATATCTGTAATAAAGTCTCATTTCTTTCATTCTGTATGTAAACAAGGATTCCATAAAGCTGATTACTTCCAAAGGACATTTACAGGTCACTCAAGATGTCAATCATCTGTATATAATATACTCTTTTATCGATAATGTTTGACACGTTTCTAATTAAGCCTTTACTCGCTTTGGTGCCTTTAAAACATTTCTCGATTGGTTTTCTTTGCATTATTTAAATGATTCATGTGATTCTCTTTCGTTTCCATGGTTTAACAAATTCAACATTAAGTCTTTAAAATAATGTAATGTTAAATTCAGACGTGAGAAGACCAGATTAGTTAAACACTTCCATATACAGTATTTATATAATCGCATGCTTCTTGGGTGCATGTATCATCTCTCACATCGGCAATAGAAATGTTTAAGATAATCCAGGTTCTCATATTAAGGATGCATTGTTGGCTGTTTTATGTGTTTTGTAAATAATAATTTTGCTATAATAAAACATTTTGTGATACAAATTGTGATGCACATTATGAACACATATCACTATTTTATCATGTTTATACCTTATTAGTAGTGCTCAATGTCAAACACATATCACTTCTTTATACCTCATTATTAGTACCCAAGGTAAAAAATGTATAAATCTGAAACCATTATGTTGTAAAGCAGATTCCAATGCCAAAATGACTGAAAAATGTCAGAACTCCACACAAGGAAGAGCCATTCATGTGTAAAATGATCCTCAATGTCTAAATTTCTAATGATTGTAGTAAATTTCGGGTATAAAACATGACGGCCAGTACTAGGAATCTGTCAACTGAATAGTGACATTCGAAAGTACCGGTTTAATCAAGCTAAATAACAAGCCGAGTTTTCCAATGTTGAATTGGGGAATACGCCTTTTTTCTGCTTTAGGGACCGTGCAATATTTATCAGGAAGGTGGGACCGGTGCAAACTCTGATTATTGCTTTCAAAAAGTGAATGTCCTATACTGATTTGGGCGGTAAAAACTCATGCATGCATGCAGAAAAAAAGTATGTGTCCTATTATCTTAATCTGAAAAACTTGGCACACAAATTGATATGATATTACAAAAGAGTTACTTTAGTTTTTAAATTTGACTGTGTGTGTTGTCGCATATACCAATAAGATTTAATCCATACTAAGTAAAATGCCCAGATTTTTTTATAAATTTCATGGAAATATAATGAAACTTGCCATGTAGTAAGAGAAATATGTACTGAGGATAGATACTAAGTATTATTAATATCTAAGATAAATTTTGGTGTGTTTAATTTTGGTGCTTTAATGGTAGGCACCAAATACGCCAAAATAAAACTACATACAAAATTTCCCGATTTACGGTATTACAAAGGAGTTACTTTAGTTTTTAAATTTGACTGTGTGTGTTGTCACATAAACCAAGAAGACATAATTTAATCTACTAAGTGAAGTGCACAGATTTTTTTTTATAAATTTTATTGAAATGTAATGAAACTTGGTATGTAGTAAGAGAAATATGTACTGAGGATAGATACTAAGTATTATTGATATCTGAGATATTACAAAAGAATTACTTTAGTTTTTAAAGTTGATTGTGTAAGTGTTGTTTGATGTGCCAAAAAGATGTAATTTAATGTACAAAGTGAAATACCTGTACTTTTTATAATTTAGATTGAAATACAATGAAACCTTGCAAGTGGTAAAAGTAAAATGTACTAAGGATAAATATTATTTATCATTTATATCTGATACAAGGCAAAACAAAATGCTTTAGTTTTTAAAGTTTATTATGCGGGTTTTATTTAGGTATGGTTTCATCTACAAAATAAAGTGTTCAGATTTTTTTGTAAATGTCATTGAAATACAATGAAAGTTGATTGGTAGTAAGAGTAATGTGCATTTAGTAGTATACATACTCATTTATACCAATATCTGAGATAAAACAAAAGAAATACCTTGGTTTTTAAAGTTGACTGTGCAAGGCTTAAAATTTTTAAAAACTGCCCCAGTGGGGTACTAATTGTCCAGCAATAATGCAGACAGTGTGACAAAGGGTATACATGGTATAGGGAATAGTTATGCATGGCTGTATGGTACCTGTCTATTTCAGAATATTTGGGTTTTATGGAAAGGGAATATTACTTTATTTGCCGAGCGGAGCGAGGCGGATATTTTTTTTTAATTACATTGTAGCATATGCTTTGTTTTCTAAAGTAATTATAAAAAATTGCTGCCATATCACTTTTAAGGATAAAAATAATTACAGTCCTATCTGTATAAGAGCAAAAAAAAAGTGCATTTTGCACCGGTCCCATCTGTCTGAAAAATATTGCACGGTCCCTTATGGAAGCAATAATGTATAAATTGTATTTAATTTATGCAATACTTCCTCTTTGTTAATTACATATTTATTTTATATTTAATGGTCTTCAAAAATCACAAAATGTTGTACTCAGCTTATGAAATACAATTAGAGCAAACAGAATTAAAGTCTTTCAACCAGGTATCTGTGTATTTGTACATGCATGAAGCTACTTATTTTCACTGCCAAACACGACAAAGATCTACCATACCTCATACTGGTCATTATGTCACTTAATTAGTACTTTTACCTATCTGTTAACAGTACCTTTCCAATCTGTCGGTTTGTCTTTTTTTAACTAAATTATATTTGTTATGTTTTTGTTTAACCAAAGACCTTTGATTTAAATGATTGTCCATAGCCAAGACCATTCATTTTCGGAAACTATGTTGATCGGGATTTATAGTTCAAAATTCACAATGACGACAAAGACGATTGAAATCACATTTCATCAAACGTTCCCTTTCCCTAGTAATCTACGAAGGTCTTCGGTGAATATTGTAAGTACTTAATTTGTTTCTGATTTCTTCAAAAATGACCGTCTAAAAAAATTAACAAATATTTGCTTAAAAATTCACTGTCTTGGAAAATCAGAGTTCTGTTCAGCAATCATGAGTTGATTTTGTGATCAAGCTTTTGCCACAAGAAACAGACGAGATTTGTAATAACATATGCCTCTCCAATTTTACATAAGAACTAAAGGGATGTTATGTTATTATCTCTCCTGGGTAAGGTACATAACCGAAAAGTGTTTTTCATAAATGCCAAAGAGCAGGTGTTACATGTACGTACCTTGGAATCGTTGAATAACAGTTCAATCTTAAATTGTGTGGAAATATCATTAAAATGATTAACTGCAATTTTGGAAGCTATTAATTCAGAATACCCCATCCAGTCGGACCTTCTTTCTTCTATATCAAAAATTGCTCCAATCTTTATGACTTTAGTGGAATTTATGGTTACACGAGTGAAATTGTTTGTCGTAGAATAAAAGTGAGTTTTTCCTGAAATCGTTTGATTTAGAACTATTACGTGAATATATATGCAAATAATCCAATTGAATAAAGCTCGATAACAATTACTGTTGATTTCTATTTTATGCATGTTAAGTTCCATCGAATTCCTTGTTTACTATTTGTTACACGGAATAATTTCGCATTCTCTGCACAATTCTATAAATTATATAGATAATCAGGTTATAGCGTGGCTCCCATATTTGTTAATTAGGCATTATGTCAGTCAACAACAAACTGCATTTGTGAACTTGAAACCAAATTAAAAATATTTATTCCATTCAGATTTTATATCCGAACACCTTTACACAATGTAATCTTTTGCTTTGAAATACAAACTACTCGTTTAACGTAAAATTGGACAAAGACTTAATCAAAATTTTCCAAACAAAAAAGAATACCTCAGTTTCTCATTTAACTGGAAAGTATTGCTCTCCGGACTAACGGATTTCCATTCTATTTTGTGATACCATCAAAACTGACAACGCGAAAATACAGTTTAATCAAAAGACACAAGACACTTCAATTATAATTTAAGAGTTTGTCTTCCTGATTTCGCAGTGATACCCAAGTAAATTGATTTGAATGAAGCTTTGTTGTTTCGTATTACCGTACATGCGACACAATGAATTTACTTCAGTCAATAACCAATTTAGATTCCATGGCATTATCGCCATTGTCTCTTACTATATCCTTTAATGTGCCTTCGCTACACCGATTATTATCGCTATGATTGTCAATTTTCTGCACTTTAATGCAATTTCATCAACCTTTTTTGACTACATAACGAATTTAGTGATATAATCCAACGGAATTAAGCAGTTGCATGTCCATTATATTTTACGCTGACTTAATGCCTTTACTTATATTAGCATTCTTGTTTCGGACGTATCGTACAGTCTATGATCGCTAGCACGAGATGTTGCTTTAATTTGTACAGTTAAGACAAAGATATTATATAATAATTAGATAAGAGAAGAATGCATTTAAAATGAGACATATAAACTAATTGTATTTATAAAAAGCGTGGCTATATACCATTTCAATTTACCATCAAGATCACGGTTAGTTACGCATGTAATAATGTGGTATAGAGCACATCTTTGTACACTGCAGATTTCTGCCTAAAGCTTTAACTTTGTGATAAATCTTCGTTAAATTAGTTATAGAAAATCAGACTGTATAATAAATGACAATTATTAAGCTGAGCATGGTTAACTATTGAAAAAATGTTAACTTAGAAGTGGGGTTTAACAAAAGGCAATGAAATTAATTTGAGTTGGTTTTGTACCAGATTCTGTTGAAAAGCATTGGCTGAGTTATGCTTCTTGGTATACACTTTCATTGTGTATTTTTTTTTCTTATTATTGTATTTGTACTAAAAAGCAATGTTGCTTGAAGTCAATAAAAGAATTTGAAATTTGAGTTTCATTTGCTTTAGGTATTAATTTTCTATGTTTTGCCATTAAAATTTTTTTGCTGTGATTTCATATCTGGTATTCTACGTTAATGTTGGTTGTAACGTTGATTTTCATTGGGTGACGTCGAATATTTCAAACCATCAATTCTGCAACTGATGCCATCTGAGAAGACGGCACGTGCAAACCGTTACTTCCGGATTTAAAAACATTCTTAATTTATTTAAAATCTGGCCATTTGCATTAGAATGGAAATTTAATATTTGCCAGCTTCAATTTTAATTTGATGGATGGAAATATCCGTTTACTGGATTTTGCAACCATTAAATCCACAATTGGTGCCGGTAAATGTAACCAGATATCCTGCATTTATCATAGTTTATCATTGGTCAAGATGAAACTCCAGAAAGACACCCTCCCCCCTTGTCAATTATTAAAACCTACAATTTTGCGCTTTTCAGAGTATCATGATATAGAAATATTTTTCAATCTTCAAACAGAAATGTTTTTGAATTCTTTTTAAGTAAATAAAATTTATTATTATTTAATTGTTTGATAATTTTCGTTTGTATACATATTAATGTTTGTATATTTCATATTTCGAGGACCCTCAGGAAGATTAGTTTAGGCTAATGGGGCAATCCTCTTTAAATAAAAATTATTTATTTATTTATTTGATAGAATATTCCCCTGTTGGACTTGCGTCTTCAGTGGAATATCCGTTACATATAACTCAGTTGTTGATATCTAACTACTGTCACTGAAATTAAGAATAATTTTTGGTATTTTTATCATAAATACCTTTGTCCTTAGAAGGTTTTTCTTTAACACTTTTCAATGATTTTGATACGTAATTATGTTTAATTAACAGATATGATGAGACCAAGAAACCTAAAATTTTCATAATTCTTTAATAAAGATGTTATAAGCATTTCTCCTATTCCTGACGTGTTTAATCGGGGGGATAAAAATGCATAATATCTTTAACCACTTCCCGGTGATTAAATTTCTACGTGGGAATTACCGCCCTTTTTTCTACAGTTATTGGAACGATAAACTAGAGAAGTCCCGAAATGACGTCTATGTAAACAAACTACATAGCAACGACATTTTCTTGAGATTTTTGTCGAAGATCATAGGAGAAACAGATTCTCCTTCAATTTACTCGTGAGTTATGGAATTTCTCCGCCCTCAATAGTTAAATTTTAGATTTTAACAGGCTCGCTAAAGGCTCGCGTGTTGAAAATGGAAAATTTAACTATCTCGGGTGGAGAAATTCCATAACTCACTCGTATCTGAAGGAGAATCTATATGTATCGTTCCAAGTCAAAATCATTTATGGCAAAAGAGCAAAACGGACAATTTTTCGATGTTTATTTTGGGTTTCCAATTTCTTTACAGTGATTTTCCTTCGGTTCCCCAATTATGTTTGCATTGCTAATATTTATTTTAAAATTAAATTTCAATAACGGCAATCATTACAAAACAAATTCAACCAGATATTATCCATATCGTGATAAGTCTTCTTATAAGGATTTCATATCCTAATTCACATAGTACTCCAGGTAATACATATAAGTTCTTTCGTTTGGTTTCACGAGTCGTGCTCGTGACCAAGGCCATATTGGTCGAAATGTTCTACAGTTTTAACTTTTTAACTTTTTTGTTTGGTTTTGATTTTGCATTTGTTTTTGTTTGACTTGTATCTTTCGTACGTGTTAGTCGTTCTATGCCCCTTTTAAAAGCTCACAATTTCCATTTATTTTCCTCGTATTCTAAGTACATGTATGTCCCTCTATATATTTTTTTCTTTGAATAAAATTACTCAGTAAATGTTAATTTATAATAATTTTATTTTCATTTTTTCTTACATATGAAATATAATGAGTTAATCTTTCCAAACTTATAGATATCTCCAAAGGTACACAAATGTTTGTTTTGATTAAAAATTAATGAAAGCAAAGGCATATTTTCTTTATTGCAACTGCTATTCTTCTTGTTAATTGAGAGCAGATATTTGCAAGTACTAAAAGTTCACAGAAAGTTAGATTAGAAACAAAGCAAGAAGCGGTATTTTTCATTTATATTCCGTTCTCAAGAATGCAATGCACTTGAGTTATTTTCGACAATTTAAGAAGTTGAGCTGGAACCGGCAGGGTTACATTGTTAACAAAAATCGATGAAAATTTCAAAATAAAGGTGTATTTTAGATGATATTAATATTAATTTATACTTATAAAATTAAAATAGAATACAAGGAAGACAACACAGCTCAAAAATAATGACAGAATTTATTCATTTATTATTATTATTTTTATAAAACTAGTTGATTTTTTTGCCAAGTGTTTACTTTTGCCTCGCATCATTTTTATTTTCTCGAGTTTAGAAATGTTTTATCCTAAGTTGTAATGGAAAAATTAATACGCACTAATTTTATTTTCTTCCTCTATCATCGTGACATTTATCCAGTTCACATTGATATAATGTGATGTTTTAATCCTTTTTGAATTGAAGATGACAGTAATGAACAGTTTGATAAATCCCTGATATCCCTATCAGGCTTTTATTAACTTCACAATTATTTGCATACATCCTTTTTCAGGACGGATTATTTTCTACTTTCCCTTTTTGCCCTTAAAGGATAGTAACAAGACCGGGAATTTTGTAACATAAACCACTTATCTCCCTTAACTCAATTATTTTTCTCTGATTATACAAGTTAAATGGAGGTTATAATGCCTTCTCAACGTGTTACTGTTTGTATACTAATAAAAATAAATTTAAAAATACAGTAAATGAAATGCTATATTATTATTTTTTTTTTATATAAAAAAAGGATGTAGTATTTAGGTACTGGCATAAAACTCGTGTATTAAATTTAATTTTAAAACTGTTACATTATAATCTTTCTAAAAGTATCTTCCTCACATCAATCTTTATCTGTAAATGCCTTTGTCCATACCTTTCTTATAATTTTACTCTTTATCTTTGCTCTGTAACATTGTTGTTTGATTGGCCTCTAGTATCTCTGAAAAGACTTTATATAAAAAAAATGTGCCATGTGCAGGTAGACTGTAATAAGCTCAATTTAAACATTTTGAAAAACTTGAAAGAAATGAACCCTTACCTTTGAATCGTTGGTCAGAAGTTCAAAGTTATAACCATCCAGAATATTACTTTCATTAATATGCCTCAAGGCAATAGCTGCAGCTGCATATTCCGACAAAGCATAGGTTCGCCTATTGGAATCGAATTCAAAAAGTCCACCAATTCGTATTATATTTTCGGTTTTATTTTGATAAGACTTAGTTATGTCCTGAATCGTACTATACTGTGTCGTAAGTGGTGCTTGGCAATAGTCAGAGGATTGATTACAAGAGTTTTTATCTTCTAAAACTTCACAAGATATTTGTAAAATAGAATAAAGTAAAGTAAAATATACCAGTTTAATACATATGCACATGATTCTCCGTGAATAAGCAAAACTAATATTATTTACTTAGCATACTAGTGTATCACTTTATACTTTAAGAGAAAAAATGGATAAATTCCTAATATTTAGAGTGATCCAATCACAAGGATCAATGTTACTTTCCCTCACCAAGACTATGTTGATCAGATTAATGGAAACCTTTTCAGTATATTTGTCAGCTTTGATTTATTAATATTGAAAAGAAACTTTACATTTCAACCCCCTATCGCTACAAAAATATTACCATATCTTTTTCGCCAGTCGTATAGATATTTATTCATATTGTTTATTTTCTGAATTTGCTATACAGTGTAAATTTAATCATGTAAATCCATTAACAGACATTTGTCCTCTGTCTGAAAATAAAGGGAATGATGGAGAGCTGGTACAATAAGCCAATAAATTAGAGAATTTGTATGTAATTAGCTGAATATTGTGTATTGATAAACGTAATTCTGATATTTGGATGATTCAAATTTGTAATTTTGCATGCATTTTTCATTGTCGTTGCTTGTCAAAATGAAGACGCTTGACGTTAATCCTTTGAAAACACGCATGATACTGTAAATTTGATTTTATTTCCCGGGTTCTGATGAAGAACCACTGAAAGAAATTTACGAGACTTTTGCTTTACATAAAAGAACTGGAAAAGTGTACGTTTTGTTTACAAAATTTGAACAATGATATCCTTACGTGCATATCTTTTCATTACAGAAATGTGCAGAATGTCAATAAATGCCGGGATAACTCAGTTTGTATTTTTTTAACTTTATTATTATTTGTTATTTCTATCTCTTTTTCCTGTTTCTTTTTTTTTTTAATTTATTGTTGTTGTCTTTTTCTGTTCTTTTTTGTCTATCAGATACATACTAATAACACAACACATTTTATTGTCTTTATTAAAAAGCTCACAAGCTATATCATCTGGGAATTAAAGGTTTTCTTCAACTTCAAAACTAGTTCTCCCGATGACAGCAAATTTATTCGATTGAACGGAACAACTTAAAGCAATAGATTAGATGAAATCCTATTTACAACGAAATACTTCTCGCCAAACTAGATTTGTAACTCAAACGATTATTTCAAGAAAAGGATAAAAAAAATAACTATAACATGTACAATGTGAAATGAGGGATATGCAAATGATATTTGAAATGTCGATAACCAGTTTGAGATGAATTTTTATGGAGCAAATTTCTAATTTTACAATCCCCTGCGCAAATACGCTTTTGTTTTACCTATCATTTAAATTTGCTAAATTTTCAAAGGCGATTATTATTATTTTTAAATTAAAATATTTGATGAAGCTTAATAATTGACATAATTTTATCAGTCTGCATGTACGTTTTTGTTTTTTTAACATACAAGCGATAACATTTTTTACTCTGCAGACAATTTACTGACTGAAGGGATATCGGAGAAAATATAGCGGAAAAGAATGTAACGCGATCGGAGAAAAATAATCAATCGGATAGAAGGGTAACGAGTTGAAAATGTTGCTTGGACATTCCTATTGAGAGATAATCTTCATGAGGTGAAAGATAACCGCGGGGATATAATAAAGCTGGGACAACTATAGCACGGTAGTCTCAGAATCAAGGATGAGCTCGAGGATTACGTCCGGAGAAAATAATTTAACCAATAACAGTTTGCATTCCTATTGCAGCGTGATAACAGTCAACTTGATATCAAGACTGACCTTAATTTAGCCAATGGGAATCGTTAAATAAAAACAGTTGGACATGCCTAGTGTAGCAAGATACGGAAGTCAGTGATACCGAGGCTGACCTTAATTTAGCCAATCGCAATTTTGAAATTTGTATAGCTGACTTAATCATTTAGCCAATCGCAATTGTGAAATATATATAGCTGACCTAAATCAGCTCGTATTTTCAGTATTTTCTTATTATAGGATTTAAATTAATGTCCATCATTTGCATAATTTTGATGTTTCTTTCGTTATCAATAGTCTTGCAGAAGCAATGCCATGCATCTTTTTGGTGTTTTTGGCAAAAAAATGAATATTAACTTTTATGATTAATGTTCATGCACAATACGTACAAATAAATCGACAGAAATACCTATAAATAAAACGTAAAACAAATAATACACAAAACAACAGGGAATCATGACATTGTGAAGAAAATCTGTAAGGTTAAACAGGTTCGTATGTAACTAGAAATAATTCAGAAACAACCCTCAAACTTTTTGCACGAGCTAAAACACAAAAGAATTACTAGTAACACAAACGGCAAGTCAGGATAGTCTGGCTTGGTGTAGATACTTAACAGAGGTGAAATAAAACTGGTTTTATGAGAACTCATACGGTCCCAGGCTGAACTAGATGTACTGTGACCAAAGCTCACAAAGGATACCCCCCCGCTTTGCCTTGCCAAGGGTAAAATTTCATAAGATATTTGCATCAATTTAAGCATACCATGGTTGCCTTAACTACTCCGGTCTAGGAGGAGTTGCGCTTACGAGGTTCATATATAATGTATAAGCCAAAAAAAAAATACAAGTCGAATTATCTCCCTTGTGTGATATCGGAAAGCAAAGATTTTTCTTCATGCACATCTTTGGATGATGTACTTCCTTTCTGTAAAGTTTAGTTGAAATCCATTGAGCGGTCTAGGAGTAATTGCGCTTACAAGATATATGGACAGACGGACAGACAGACAGACAGATAGACGGACGGACGGACAAGGTGATTCCTATATACCCCCCAAACTTTGTTTGCGGGGGGTATAATAAATTTAGTTTATAGGAATATAACTTTTTTAAAAGTAAGAATTATAAACCATAAACACAGTAACAACAATAACGAGCACAAACATCAAGCAAACACAACAGAGGATCAAAGCCCGCGTTTTACAAACAATCTTACGACTAATTTTGAGTATATAAAATGACAGGCGATGAGTCAAACAGTTCCGAGAATTGTAGTCAAACAGGGGACAGGATAGTAAGTTAGAGGCATTGTTAGAAGATGTTTATTTTCAACTTTAAGAACACGTTTAAGCTAGATATTCTACCATGTACTACTAAACTGAGCAGTCAGAAATAAAGACTTTAACAGCATCTCGAAATATAGTTTCAATATAAAATGCAAATTTAAAGTATTAAAGCCACTGAGAAATAAATTCCTTACAAACAAAATTACATACTTGACATAGAATTTCATAATTTTAGACCTAAATGTAATATTGGTAATTCGTTTGCAACAAATTTAAAGGTACTTCCGGTTTGATTAACGTTTGCAAAGAGAGTAGATTTATGTCTTCATGCAGCTAAGAATATAACAAATCTTGGAATTGAAACTCCCAAGCATGTCTAAATCTTAAAAATTTGTAATATCATGGTGATTTATACAGGAAATTTTACTCCGATTAATTAACTTTTAGCTAATATTTATTTTATTTTATTGATTTAGTTTATAAGATGAGACTTAATCGTTCTGGTAAAGGACTATATACATCTCTAGCCAAATTTAATCAAATACTTTCAGGGAATAATCTATCTCGTGGTTAATCAGTGTAATTATTTTCTCTTATGTTTTTATTTATATCGATGCAGAGAAATAATTTGTTTGCAGTTCTTCAGACTTAGTATGATTATAGAAAATAACAAATAAGCATTTGAGCATCAATCTATACACGTATGATATTACTTTCGATAAAAATTTCAGTGAATCACATCTGATCAGTGGTTTTCGAGGTTTTCTCAAATACATGTAAAGAATCCTTATTTAAATTTAGGAAAACACAGTACATAAGCTAACGTTTAGAAAGTCAAAATATTAATACTTGAATAGTAAATGAAAATTGATAATATTATTAAAGAATTTATAACAAAAACTAATTGATTAAAAATATCACAAATTAACTGCAATAACTATGTTTCACTAAGTTCAGAGTGAGACATGGAATAATGATGAAAATGATGGAAATAAGAAAATTCCTGTTCAGTTGTCATTGCAATGTAAATGGATTATGATTAGTAGCACAAAATACAATAGTGAATCAACGTACTAGTATTTTGTTTTACTTCATCTTTGAAAAATGTTACGTATGTTACATGTACCTCCCCTAAATAAGATGTACATTTTGACGTCTTGGAATTTGGGATAACAGTGTGTTACATTTATAGTTACAAATCTTGTAACATTTATAAACTTTATAGTAGTAACACTACTTTGGAAAGGTGGAGTAACATCACTGAAATAGGTAATTACCATTTTAGGCAAGTTTGAGTTTGACCGCCAGATCGATGTAACCGAAAAGACAAGTTTGCATCTTCATTGATAAGTTGATTTCAAATTTATTTTGGTATTTTGTGATACGTTTTATTCCGAATAGACAGGCGGGCTGATGGAGAGATAATGACTGCAAACCTCCCCAAAATGCATTGCTTTAATTTGCACCAATGCACATAATGTTTAAAGTTTACGCATTAAGAGAACTCATTTAATTTGCAATGAAAAAACTAACACCGTTAATAATGCATTGGTTTCTAAATGGAAATATAAACCGTAAGTGTTAAGATCGATGTACCAAATCATTTGGAAAGGAAAATTGTAATCATGGTAAAATAGCATTAGGAGAGTTCGCTTTTGACGTTAACGAATATCTTTCGTAAAATTAACCTTATTTGTCAATATCACAAGTGTTATTTTATCAGTCAACAGTAGAATCATAATCAAACTAATTTAATAATGAATCAAAGTACTGAAGTACTGAACATCAGAGGACCTCAAGTTATGTTGGATTATTGATAAATGACAGGTGTTTATATAGTACCTGCCAGACAGATGTTCACCTTACAGTATAGTACACATAATATAATTTGCTATCATATCTGAGATACCGTCTTATAGTAAGAAACTTATCTTTGTGAATTATCCATGAAATGTTGACGTGGTCAAATGAGAACTGCTAGATTGGCATTATAGTTGCACACTTGCAAAAATCTTTAGCTTATTACTTATGACAGAGAATCAACATAGCAAATATTTTTTTGACTAGTCACTGAATTATGAGAAAGAGGTCAAGACAATCATATTAAAACAAATAAATTGTAATATTTGGGTGAAAGATACCACATGAACAGTAAACTCATATATCTATTACGCGGAGCTTTTTGGTCTAATTTTAGCCAGTGATGATACTGTTGTATGTGTGTGTGCTGGCTACAAGTATGGGGAACAGGTACCGAGAATTATACTCCTTGCTCAACGCAACACAACTCTCTCAACACAGTTAAGGAATTCAATCCTTCCCAGAATATGCACAAGCTGTTTTAAAGAAAAGTAAAAATCCAAAATGAGGAGGACGAAATGTGTTTATTAAATACATGAAGCCAATAAACAATAAACATTAATAACATTATTTTTCTCTTTCCGCGAGTACAATAGATATCTCTCTTTTCTAATTAGTCATTTCTTATTCATTAAAAATAAAGACGAGATGCCAGTGATTATTTTTTTACTTCTAATACATATCTGCGAGGAGAAATATTATTCTTTGATTCACTTCAACTTTGCTCCACACTGTAACTGTAATTTATTTACAAACTAGAGGTGTGAATGACCCGTTATCAGTACACTTTAACCTCACAAAATTATGATAATTAATGGAACTGTGCTTCCCTACTCTACAATATAACAAACCGCTAACTTAGGATCATTCTAATGATATCTCTTAACAAGAAAGATCACATCAAATGTCTAATAGCAGTTTTTCACAAATTAGAGCAACGAAATCCAGCATGTATAAAATATAAGAACTACTATGCTTCCCCACTCTACAAAATGCAACAAGTTGACAATCAGACCACTTTAATAGCATTTCTTAATAAGAAAAGCCACATCAAATGACCAATTATCTTTTTTTGCAAATTAGAGCAACGAAATACAGCATTCCTCTACCAAAATAAAGTTTTTCTCAAGACAACCTGAACAAGAACACCTATACCAAAATCAACAAAGACAATGCTATTATTTCCATGAAGTGAATCAAGAATATTTTAATTTTGAATTATAAAATTGCCTACATAACACCCAATCATTTTAATTAATAATTAATGGTTAATTATGCCAAAACATATAAATTTCAGACAAAATTGACCAAAAATACAAATAATGTATAATTATGGGGTCATAACTTCAAGATATTTAATAGTAGGTGCCAAAATAGTATATTTTAGCCTTAATAGAATTATCACAAGTATTTCTATTTGAAATTTGTAATCGCTTGACCAATTTAGGGCCATTCTAATCCTTCGTGAACCTCTCTTTTCCTATAATATGTAGTAAATTCATCCGCAACAACAATTTTTCGGTACGTCATTGATATTAAAGATTGTTTGATTAATATACTAATATTTCTAACGACAAAACATTTTCATATTATTAATTTGGATTTAAAAAAAAAAAAAATCTGAGTATTCATTGAAAACATGAATTTAAAAGTAGCGATAAGGAATTTTATTTTGCACTATATAATGTCCGCGGGTCTATAATTTTTATAGGTCGGTTATCATTCCAAAACTAATTTAAATATATGCAAATAAGCGGAAAATTTAGGCGATGGCAATACACCCGAGGCCCTGACGGTCCTCTGATGTAAAAATTGATGTTAGAAGAACCTAGAATATCAGTTACAAGTTTATGTAATGTTTGCCAGACATAAACCTGAAATTCCCAAGGGGAAATAGCTAAATATTGTGTTAGATATTAAATTTGAAAAACTTAACCATCTACTATGATATGTGTTAAAATTGTTTCCTTAAGTTAAAATTACACATCCCATTTAACGATGTCCAATTGCTTCAGTTGAACGAAAGGTTCTCTATTTTTTTCGCTCACGCGACCCATACCGTTGTTGTGTAAAATATGCACAACTATTAACAAATATTGTTTTGTTGTTCTATGTTAAATTAAGCCCCCCGCCGACGGCCATGATGGATCGGCAACAAAGTAACAACACTTGGTCAGCACCTCATAAAATTCATGGAGCATTCATGCCATGTTTGGTTTCAATCCATTCAGTGGTTCTGTAGAAGATTTTTGTATGTATTTCCCATAAGGTCATATATATTAAACTAAGTCCTGCATTTGCATCCATATTGGATGACGGATCGGCACCAAAGTAACAACGCTTGGTCAGCACCTTGTAGGGAACATTTGTGTCATGTTTCGTTTCAATCCATTCAGCAGCTCTCTAGAAGAAGTTCAAAATGTGAAATGTTAACGAACGGACACGATGGACGTAAAGTGTGACCTTCGGGTCAGTGAGCTAAAAATTTCACCCAATGGTGTGCAAAAAAACAATACAAGACCAGACAATAACATTTTATTCTATAACATAACTTTGATGACAAGTAACATGTGTTGTGTATAATTTATAGCACCAGTGCTCTGTGGCAATATTAATAAACAACAGGTAGGTATGGGGTATAAAAAATGAAACCTAAATTAAATTTTGTATTTGAAATACATTAAATGCATTTATAACAATTAAAAAGCGGAGATATTATACATATATATCTGAGTAAACTATATGCATCGTCACAAATCACATCATCAAACTATCGTCTCAACAAATGACGCAGCTTTTAACCAGTCAAATCGCTTGTACTACTCCTTTACAAATAACAGGTCCATTTTTATGTAAAAGTAGTGCAGGCCATACAATATATTCAACATAGTCTCCAGAACTTGTAAAATGACGGAAGTGATTTTTGTCGATTACATCCCCTGATTTTAAATCACCAAGCATATGCACTGGAGGGTCATTGACAGCCATTAACCAACACAGCTCAATGCATTTATTAACAAACTGTTCACACTGTTCAATCTGTTCTTCGGTTATGTACGACTTTCTTTCTGATGTTTGATACAACTAAACAGAAATAAAAGTTATATAATTCCTTAAATCACATGCACATGTATAATGTATTAAAAATATGTAACATAAAATGAAGTAAGGAGTAAGGCTATTAATTGTTGACACAAATTCCTTAATATACATAACAAAAATTTTATAAAAATTTATGTCGGACCTTCAACAAAGTTCATTAATTCATGACACAAAATCCATTGCTATTATGTAAAGTCAAGGAATACCAAAGGGATATTCGAAAGAGAGAAAAATCGTAACAACTGACAAACTCCGGAGAATAACGAAGACAAGACCAAACCAATACATGCACTAGAATTAAAAACTAAAAACATATGAACAACATGGACCCCACTAAAAAACCGGGGATAGACTCGGGTGCTCCGGACGAGTAAGCAGTCTCTGCTTCCTGCAGGACACCCGCCATGCTGCCCATGTCAAATCCGGTATGAGGAAGGAATAATATCAATGGAAAAGGTCCATTTTCATTTGGGAAACGGTCTTTTCATACCTTTCAACCAAGTCATGATGACGCCCATCAAACTTTAATAAGGATGACTTCAGCTTAGGAGTAACGTACCCCTGTCTGAGCAACTTTTCTGTCAGGAGCCGGGCTCTGTCCAGGAAGTCAATGTATATGTCACAAGCTCTGGAATAACGTATGAGTGAAATATATACTCCATACTCCGGCGCTTCTGGAATATTGCCGCTCAAAAATGGAAAGTTGACAATTGGAAAGTCAAAGTGATCCCGTTTGTCGTAATTTTTGTATTCAACCTTCCCCTGCTGTCAATTTCGAGGTGAAGGTCAAGATAAGAGGCAGACTTGGCAGTGTCTGTGGTATCCTTAATTTCGAGCTCATTTGGGATAGATGAGATGTAAGAAATTCCCAAAACGTGAATTGTTGAGTGATAAAACATCATCTACGTAGCGGAAGCTGAAATTAAAGGAACGGGCTAACTTCTTCAAGACACAAAGAAACTTTAAACTTGGAATTTTTTTTATCTATAGGATACTTACGCCTATGACAGTGGAGGCGGAATATTTTGCCAGTTGTTTTCGTGTATCTTTTATTTGTCTGTTTTCATCTTGATTCAATGAATGTATCTTTTCTGGATTGCTCTAAAATTACAAATTACAAGAAATACTGATTATTATGTGGATTTGAATAATGCCAAATACTTAGAATTAATAAATAAGGTTCTTTGATAATCAAATCCTGTCGTATTATCCATGTTAACCGAAAAAAAACATCATTCATCCCACCCCTCCTTCCAAAAATGAAAGAAACTACTTGCAATACGGATGAATATTTGTAACAAAGTAACAGAAAGCATTTTTCACCTTTCGAACTTTATACTAACGATTTAAAAAAAAATACATACTTATTGCAGAATCTGATAACAAAGTTTCACAATAATTTAATACTGATGACTACTAATTGTGATTATGTTGTGCTAGTATCATCATCATCATCATATATAATGTATCAATCTATAGACCGAGAAGACAGTGTTACAAAATATAAACTAATGTCATTTCGCCTGGAAGAATAAGAATGAAAATACACATATTATGCGACTGAAACCTCTATATTAGAAATTACCATTTCCTTAACTCCGTCCTTATATAGCATTAATAAAACACGCGTAACATCCGTAATTTGGTTCCCAGCAAGCTTCAAACAAAAATGATATCCTTCCTAAAACAGACAAAGATGAAATAACTACTCTTATACTTTGCTTATTGAAAGTGTTAATCTTTCTACTATAACGAAAGAAGCTAAACCTTAATCAGTTGTAAACGCATGTTTATCACTCGGTGTCTGCAACAAGTCCGGCTATCCTGACTCTCTGTTGTTTCGATGTTTGTGTTTTGTGCTCATTTATGTTATTTTTTGTCTAAAGGTCTGTCTAAAATTGATTGCAATGTCATGGTTAATTTTTTCGTGTTATCCGTTTTGTTGCTTATTAAAACACATCTGTACGCCATTTATAAATGGATTATACCCCCCCCCCCAACATGTACTTATATGACTTTATTAATAAAACTGATACATTACCTTGACAATATTAAACAAACAGTCAACTGCCATTTTCTCATCCATTGAAAACATACTAGTGAGTATCTCAAATGCATTTGTCCATTCTTCGTCATACAACTGTGAAAATTTTTCGGCCATTTTTTCAGGTCGATAAGGATCACTAAGATTAGCTACTGTTGGATTTCCATCTCCAAGTTTGCTACCCATAGCTTTACTCAATCTACAATGCATTGTTTCAAAGTTTCACCATTTATATACTTGGCTATTTAAATAAAAAAACAATATTCTTATCTTCTTATTATAAAACAATTGTTATAGCGATAGTTAGAATATCCCTTTGGTATTTCTTGACTTTACTTAACAGATTTAGAGATTACTGAGAATTTTTTTTATTTTTGTGGGTGAAAATTTTGGCGGTTTAGTAAAAATTCGTCGTTTCGTTGTCATTAGATTTCGTGGTTCTTTCATTTACCGCAATCAACGCATAATAAACTATATATTTCGTCCGATAATTAAATTCATGTTAAAACTGAAACAAACATGACAAAAACCACGAAACTTGGTAGACAAAATCACGCCTGCTTATCTCTCTTGATAATTTTAAAAGTGTTCATTTATCAGTTTTATTTTAAGAATCCAAGAATGTGATTCGCTGTAATATTATTTCCTTAGTTTGTTTATTTAAGCTGCAAAATCCGCTCTGAATTAATTTCCAATCCCTTTCATAGCCAAAATTAGTTCGAAACTTATTTTTCAATAATAATTGTATGTATCTAAATAACAATCCAAAGTTACTAATATTAGATATATTAAATTTATACTATGCTGTATACGACGCATTTCAAGGAGTTACCTCTCATCAGCAGCATTAAAACCGAAACATTTGGAAGACCAAAACCAAGAAGTACTCAACCAAAAATACCGAAATAGGTAGCCAAATTTCAGCTAAGGAGATCTACCATGTGCAATACAAGGAATGAACCCTTAGTATTTCTATTATTTTTGAATTTTGCTAAATACCGGTAATTTCTGTAACAAATCAATGAATTATCATGTCAGACAAGTCTGACGACTGGGTTGGCGAATACCCTCGGGGACCTAGGGTCCACCAACAGAGGCATCATCCCAGGAGTTTCAAAATAACAATCCAAAGATACTAATATTAGATATAGTAAATTTATACTATGCTGTATAATGGGGCAATAAAAATGGGAATTATTTCATCGAATCACATTCTTCAAATTTAGAAATTACTCAGATTTTTGCATATTAACCATTAAAATTGTTATGAATAAGAGAGATAATTGGATGTGAAAATATAATTAATCTACTGTATTGTTTTCTTCTACATGTCATCGTGTTTTGTTTACACATCAATCTATTACTGTTTGACTGTCGAAATGGTATTTGACTCACCAATTACTGACATTCACCTGATATATGAAATTATACTCTCAAGTAAATATATATTTAAATAGCTTTTTTCAATCAACAGAATGTTTTTATACCATTACGTTAGAGAATTTGTTAACTACAAAAAATTATACCGTCTCAGAAGGTTATTTTTCTCTTCTTGAGTATCTTTCAGCTCATTGCTAGTCTTGTCCAAATTTGACTTCAAATTTTCAACCTCTTTTTCCAACTGACGTTTTTCTCTTGATAAAGCTTCAATATTTTCTTGAAGTTGTTTGTTTTCTTTCGTTATTTCACTGGCCACATCTGTTAACCTGAAGCCATAGGATAACAACAGTAACAACAGGAAAATGAGATATCAGATATTACTGATTTTCCCTTTTATGCATTGCAAAGAAATAAACATCATGATAGTTGTGAATAATTCAAAAATAGACATCCTATGCATCAAAATCGGTACAAAGAGTATATGCATTCTACGTTGTCGGAATTTTCCTTTTTTGTTACATTATACACTGAACTATTTTTGTGAAAAACGTTTAACCCAATCAAGAACAGAACGTTGAACAAATGTTCATGTGTTTAGTATTATTTGGAATATACATATACCCTATATTCGACATTTCGTCGTCTTCAATTTCTATGAGCAACTGGATTAATTTTAAGTCCATAGTTATAAGATTTCAATAACAATACAATACTTTAGGTATGGTTCTTGACTTGAAAATAACCAAAATTTTTATAATGCAAGAGGTTTTAATTTTCTTACTTTCGTAGTTCATTGTTTTTCTCTTTTATTTCAGTCTCTCTAACAGTAACCTGTATTTGAAGTTTTGACATCTGCTCTTTCATATCTGCAATTTGCTGAGACTTTTCATCGATTGTGCTGAAACGTATATTGACATTGTATGTAAATCGTATGTACATATACATGTACATTGTTCATTGTAATCTGCGATTTAATGTCGCATTTATCTAACCCGGATTTCGATGAATTAACAAGTGCACATCTATACTATTAAAATTAAGGGCTCGATTTCTTTGGGCGTCATCACGTAACAACTGCAATTGAAACAATTTAAATCAGAATTTGACTGATTGAGGATAAATTTGTTGTCTGAAAATTTCACAAGTTTTGGTCGATACTTTCTTTAAATGCTGGAATAATCGAGTTAACACGATCCGAACCAATCCCACATGTTTCTATGTTTCGTCGTTCGTCTCCACTTCCGTTCTAGGGTTTACCTTCGAGTATTGCTTATTACAATAAATTGGTACCAATAAATGATTATCGTTATAGGGAAAAGACAATTCTTAGTAGCAATAAAGTAAAAATGTAGTATAGAAAACCAATATCATGAGGTTTTTTTCACCCACTTTCTTACAAGAAACGAATATTTCGCCCTCCGAAAATAGCGGAGTTGCTCTGTCTAAGGGATAAGAAAGGTTAGTGAACCTTTTTATGATACGCGTGCTTGTACGGGTTGTTACCTAGTGTTAATAAAAATAAAATGGGTTACCAAGTGAACATTTTAATAAAAATAAAAGGAGTAGTTACCTATATTTAGAAAACGAAATGTCAGGAGAGGGCAGCATAGGTGAACGAAATCCAATTCAACAATGCCACCAAGCTAACCCGACGTCTTTGTATGAGATAGTAATCTAACCCGAAATCACAGAACACAGAGTATCACATGATCACATCACATCAGGTGCGTCAATAGTGTACACACCATGCTATTTGACCTATCGAAAGAGTGTCCAATCTGGTAGAAGTCGTGTCAGTGATATCAAAGATGAACAAAAGGGAAAGAACTATGACAAAACGAAGAAGCACGTGTAAGTTGAAACTCAGACCTTATTGCATAAATCATTATCATTTATGCTCCCCACCACACATCAGAAGACAGTTTTAGCACTTAAATGAAAATAGACCTTAAACAGAACAATAAATATAGATAAACTTACTCGATATACGCTTTCTTTTCTCCCACTGCTTTCCAAAGATTTTGCTTCAGTGCTTCAACATCTGCTAGATAATTAATTTCCCCACTTTTTGGTCTTTCGGTCCCATTCTTCTGGCCTTCTACTTCCTGTCGTAACAGATGAATTTTCTGAGCAAGGCGGGATAGATCTTCAACTGAACTTGTATGCTTCCTTTGTAAAAGGATAATAAACCATTTTCTTTAAAATATTAAAATTAGGTTCGCACAAAATGACAATATGAACTAAATATGATTTTATTTTCATTGCATCGTATTTATTTTCTACGCACATTTTACATTGTTATCCCATAAGATTTTGACAAATAACGAAAAATAGATAAATGCAGAATTATAAGCAGTTTATGTATAAGCGATTTTTAAATTTTCTTTTTCGATCTTCTACATTTATATAAATGTTTCTTTAACTGAGACCAATGGTCTCAAGTAACGAAATATAGATAGAGAGTTATAAGTAGTTCATGTATAAGCAAAATGTACCTCTTAAATTCATCTTTTTCCATTGATATTTCGTCAACATTTTGTGTTATATCGTTCAGTTTTAGTTGTGCTTCCTCTACTGCTGTCTGAATGACGTGTCCTTCATTTTTCCTTCCATCATCAGATTTATGCCTTATCTTCCTAACATGGTGATGGAGAGTTGCAACATGCTTTGTTACTTCCGTTATATCTATAATTGCTTTGGCTAATTTCCTGTATTAATAATAAAAATATGTGTATATTTTTATGTATACATAAACCAATATGAACATTTACCCAAATCCCTTTCGTACTATCATCCAGTTAAATGAAAGTGTTAGGCCATGGCTTTATAAAATCAAAGGAAATTATGAACATATGTTGGAATTTAAATACACCCTTCCTTTAATTCATTTTTGAAAAAAGGAGATTATATACACAAGTGATCAGGAAAAGTATACCTTTCAATATTTTCTTTTTCATCTACGAGTTTTCTTGATACAGTTTTGCACATTTTGATTTGAGATTTAAGTTTGTCACCAGACTCTGTATGTCTATCATTGTCTGGCACTCTTAGTATATTGCATAGTTCATGTAAGTCTGTCTCCATTACAGCAAGTCTGTGACTGCTTGCATCCTTTCCTTCCAATTGCCTTAAAACAAAAAGCTTGTGATAAATAGAAAATAATGTAAAATCCAAATTTGATTGGGTATATGATTGTCTTTAATAAGAAAATGAACGATTACACAAAGACCAGATTCAACTACGTAAACTTCATCATTTATTTTTCCCTCCTTCGAATATCCCTTTGGTATTTCTTGACGTTACTTATAAATTTCGATCAAAGTGTACTACAACTGTGTTATGTGTCGTTGCATTCAAACAATATATTTTATTAACGCATGGAAATGCATTGAAAACGAACTTTATTCTCGTGAATAAAAATTACCCCTATATTTATATATACATACCGTTTATACATCCTATTTTGCACCTGAAGCTGTTTTAAACGTTCGTCAAAAATTTCCAGTTTTTTCATTAAAGCGTCTAATTTTTCTGAATACATCTGAGGATTTTTAGCTTTGGTATCGTCAAATTCACTATCTGGCTCATGAATATTATCATCATTAAGCACACCTGCACCAAGTTTTACAACTCTACGTCTTAGAATTTCTAGGTCATTATCATGGTCTTTAATAGTCTTTTCATATTCAGAAATTCGGCTGAAATATGAGAGTTAACATAATGAGATATTTGAAGAAAAAAATCTGTCTTGGTAAATTCAGGAAGATAATTCCTATAGGAATGCATTATCTACAATATCATCTCTATTATGGTGTGGGTATAGATTTATCACTGAATAAACTTTACTTTCTGGAAAAAAATGCTGCTTTCTAACACTCCAATATAGTTTAGACACATTTATCACAAGAAACTGGCTGCCACACAAAAACATTAATTCCAAAACCCGTAATTTTTATTATTAAAGAAATAAAAATCAAGAGCCAAACAACTTGAATGATCAATATATTCACAAAATAATCATGGTTATATTGCACTAAAATTTGATAATTAGTATGAGAATATACATACCATAATAAAAGTTTAAGAAAAGAAATTATGCGCTTACATTACTGATCTTGTTTTTCAGTTGGTATACGCAGAAAAATATCGCACCCATTGCAAATTAATACAGCCCATAAACGGTTTGGTATTTGTCTAAGATAAGAAGTACCCGTGGACTCCAATGCCTCTTTTGTGTCAAGTACACAGTCATAAAATGACATTGTATTAAAAATTAAGACACACTTTAATTCTTTTTATTGGATATGTATTGGCAGCCCACTATATCGCGGTACTTTACATCGTCAAAGTGGCACCAGTAATACGTTAAAAAAGCACATGATTAGTTCGATGTCATGTGAAGAGAGTGTATGTATTTGATACATGTAACATGTTAACTTGCCTGTCAAAATCTTGTATTAATTTCCTGATGTTCTTGACAGAATTAGTAATCTCTGTTGTTTCTTGAAGTTCGTCTGATTTGTTTGTACTGATACTTCTCAAACTCAGTCTACTGTTTGAAAGTCTATTGTTGTAATCAGATTGAAGTTTATTCAGTTCCTCTGCTACTTTTTTAAGAACATCGTTTGCATTTAACGATCCTAGGCTTCCACTCAATCGTCTGGAAAATAAATCATTTTGTTATTTACTTATTTTTTTCTGTATTAAATTTGATCCTTCACAATAATTATATTTCAGTGTATGATTTAGACGATTGAACGTATTTTTCCAAATTTCGTTTCTTCTACAGTTTGCTGCATGTAATTCAAATTCAGAAATTTTATACGCAGTATCAGAATTTATTTTTTCAGAAAAACAGTATATATTTGTCACTCTGTACTATTTTATTGATTCTTTTATTTTTTTGTTTAAAGCATTTCGGTATCGTAATAATTTTTAACGAAACGAATACTATACTCAGATCGGTTGTAAATATCGGCAAACGTGCCGAAAAAATAACAAAAATGTGATAATCCTTTTTGTGGTTTTTTTTTCAAAATAAATCTATCCAATCGTCCCATTCTAATATTAGTTATCTTTCTTATAATATGGAAGTTTGAAAATACATAATTATTTGCACCTTCTCTTTAATTTCACAAAATAAGAGTTATTATGTAGTATTACTTTTCTGCATCTTCCAGCTTCTTTGTGTTGTTGATGAGTAATGCTTTAGCAGTAGCTAGTTTGGCTTTAATTGGTCCAGCTTTTGATCTAGGACTGTCTGAATCGGTTGATTTAGATATATTTCGCACGTCAGGAAAATTTTTATTTGAATAAACTTCTTTCCATAGAGAATCAGCCTCTGCAGAAACTTCAGCAAAACTTGATTTCCATATTTGCAAATCATTGTTGTCTCTAGAAACAAATTTATTACTTTATTGTGTATATATGAAATGCATATCATCATCCCCACAAAATATTCATTTCAGACTTATCTTAGCTTCAGTTATTAAGACTACAATTTTCTTGGCATTAAACTGATTACAATTGCTTTTGGGCGTCATTTCGTTCCAGTTAAGTAACTATACGGTCTTTTATTGTTATTTTAGTTTATTGGAATTTTAATATCCATTTACGCTCAAACCAGAGTTGTAGTCTGGGACTTCACTTGATTCTTTTTAAGCCGTAAGTATAAGATTTAGAACAGAAATAAATGAGCTATTATTGTTCATAAACTTAAAGAACGTCACTGTGTGTATTTGTTTCAATAATGTGTTTACCATGGCCATTCTTAATGTTTACAATGACAGAATACATCTATCATGCTCTGTTTTAAGCCATAGAAAGTATCCTTGTCATTGAAGTGTATGATTTTTTAAATATGGAGAATCTTTTCTCGAGATAACTTCCAAGCATCAAATTTACTTGGATCATGTGAATGGTATCCCAACTTATTATAAAACTCACGTTTATTATTTCACTGTAATTGTTTGTCTGTTGTATTGTGGAATTTCATTGAAATATTTTGACAGTATGTGTTGGATTTATTTGCCTATTATTATGTCCAATCCGTTGATGCTGCCTGGAATCAAAGTCCATGAATGTATCAAGGTGTCAGATTGTTTTTTTTTATGCTGAAGGCATCCATCCCCATTCCTTGATATGAAGGGAAAAAACTTGAACTATGGTCATGTGTATGTTTTGATTTTACGTCAAGAATACCATACCCTTTCTTCAAAACGGTATAGTTTACTTATATGTAAAATCAACCAGAATCGAAAGAAACTGTATGCTTTTTTTATGGAACAGCCTGTTTGCCATATTTGATGACATTTAATTTATTTTTGACAGCGTTGTTTATGGGGCCAAATAGTGTTTTTTCTAGAGCTAGTGACTGCTAATCTTTGTTGAAGACGCAATGACAGTTAGATATAGTCTATGGTATTTCGCTTTCAATCCTCTGGATATTGTGTCACTGGCGGTTACGCCATACATGACCTTAAATTTTCATGAATATATACAACTGTCTTACTTTGATAATTCTGATTTTGTTTTCTGTAAATTTTGTATTTCTTCTCCTAGGTTAACAATCCGCGGTAACAAGTCATCGTAAGAGTCTTTTTCTTTGATCATATTGGAAGCCTCTGATCGAGTACGATGTATTTTATTCCGTTTGTTTACAGTAGTACAAACACGAAGTATTTCTGAGGAAAGTGTGTCTAATACTTGTCTGTGTCTGTTACCATCTGATTCCTTGAGGTTTCTAGATAAATTGTAAAAAGAATTGTTACGTTAATATATAAATTTTCCTTATTGCGATTCTAATCATCACATGCCATATCTTCTCTTTTAATAGGACGGCAAATACATACTTATGTTAGTTAAAAATGAGGCTTAATATATATTCAACAAGAAAAATTAATGAAGCGTGTTCACCTTCATACCCGATTTATTTGCTTCATTGGTGCCTACATTATAAAGTCCTTCCATTTTTTTTTTCAAAAAGAGTGTTTTAATAGCCGCTTAACATTCCTCCCTATACATCTCTCCAAACTGTTTTCCCTTTGTGTCCGTCACACAGTTATAGTAAGTAATGGAAATTCTTTATAGATATATACCCTTCTAGATTCTTCTTTATATTAAGCTCCAGCGTCTGCAATTTCACAATCATATCTTTTCTCTCATGTTCATGTCTGGAAAAAGTTGTTGCATACACTTAAGCATTTAGATCTTAATAAACGTGACCTTTATTACTGGTTGTATTATGATTTGGAATTCATGAGAAACAAACCAGAACAAAATGGTGTGATATGTTATGATGTAAAAGTATTCAAAAATACATTTCTTTTAGCTATTTATTTCCCTATATCCATGGAATATATTATATTAGAAAAACATTTGCCGCTTCATTTTGCAAAAATACGGACAATTCGTCCCAAATTATTCACTTTTCAAGATATTAAAAATAAAGTGTCCATCCCTGGTAATATGTGGTAAAAAATAGGGATTATTTCCATTTTTTGCATGATAATAGTTAAAAAAAGATTGTGCGCATATAAATTTGATCTTCGCCTGAAAAAAAAAGAGTCAAGAAAAAATGAAAGTTAAAATTTCGCTTGCTCGCACCTATTATTGCCATTAAATAATCCAAAGAACTAAAAATAAATTTGGTGAGGCCTAATTTATATACTGCACCCTCTTGATATTCAAAATTATTTCTTTGTTCTAAAATTGTATTTTGCATTGTATTTACATTGAAAACTTCTGTTATCTCAAAATTATTTTTAATTGTCACATCAGCTCAGAAATAACTACCACCTCTATTACTTACATTTCTGCCATTCTTTCAACAGCCTTTCCCTTTGCTCGATGAGCAATTGACTGTGTACTCCGTATTCTACAATATGCTAAGATGTGAATAAGTCTGTTCACTTTACCTAAACTTTCATTTTATCCTTCCATAGCACCAGATGTGGCTCCCTGTTTAAAGGTATGGCTTCACATTGATTGTGTTTTAGTTTTTGTGTTGTCTTTTTCTGTTCTTTTTTTTCCTTGTACTTTTTATTCGTTTAGTTTTATCCTTCATTAGCACCAGATGTGGCTACCGATTTAAAGGTTCACATTCCTGATGCTTTAGTTTTTTTTGTTGTCTTGTTCTGTTTCATTTTGTTTTGCTTGGTACTTTTTATCCGTTTAGTTTTATCCTTCCATAGCACCAGATTTGGCTCCCGATTTAAAGATTCACACTCCTGATGCGTTAGTTTTTTGTTGTCTTGTTCTTTTTCATTTTGTTTTGCTTGGTAATTTTTATCAGTTTAGTTTTATCCTTCCATAGCACCAGATTTGGTTCCCGATATAAAGGTTCACACTCCTGATGCTTTAGTTTTTTGTTGTCTTGTTCTGTTTCATTTTGTTTTGATTGGTACTTTTTATCAGTTTAGTTTTATCCTTCCATAGCACCAGATTTGGTTCCCGATTTAAAGGTTCACACTCCTGATGCTTTAGTTTTTTGTTATCTTGTTCTGTTGCATTTTGTTTTGCTTGGTACTTTTTATCCGTTTAGTTTTATCCTTCTATAGCACCAGATTTTGGCTCCCGATTTAAAGGTTCACACTCCTGATGTTTTATTTTTTTTTGTTGTCTTGTTCTGTTGCATTTTGTTTTGATTGGTACTTTTTATCCGTTTAGTTTTATCCTTCCACAGCACCTGATGAAGGTTCAAACTGCTGATGCTTTAGTTTTTTTTGTGTTGTCTTGTTCTGTTTCCCCTCTGTTTTGTTGGTTACTTTTTGTACGTTAATTTTATCTTCGTATTATTTATTCTGTGTTACTATTTTCCATAATTCGTCTTGTCTCTGGATTTTTCACAATTCATCTATCTTCTGGACTTTCTCCTCAATCATAAATTCATTTAATAAATGGTTTTGTTATGTGTGTCTCAACCAGCAGTTTTTGTGTGTCTCCACGAAAATTGACAAATCAACAAAGGTAAAATAAAAACTAATAAAACCAGTATTCCATATAGAAATCAACCAAACATAGTCAAACAAGAGACATCTAACTTAACCTGTTATTACAGGCGAGACATATTGTGTCTGTGCATATATTGGACAGCCAAATTGGTATTAGGGTAATCAGAAAATAAGTATCCATCCATTACAAATACCATTTAAATCTTAATTAAAAGAAAACAAATTTAAACAATAAAATAACGAAGTTCTTATTATCGTAAAGGTAAGCTAACATTATCCATTACCTAAGGAGTCAAAAATAATTTTAAAATCTTGCATTACCTGTCAAGTTCTTGTTCTTTTTTCACTAAAGCGGCTTTCAGTTTTTCGATCTCGGTTTCCAAACTGCAAGAAATGTTTTAAAAGTGTGGGAAAACATACGGTAAGCTTTGATTGTATATAAACATATCAAAATGTTAAGAATTAACACGAATGTAAAACAAAATATGGTTAAAAGGCTTCCAAACTGTTGTCATATCAGCCCATCTAAAGGTCGAGACAAACATAAATAAGATCAATCGAACTTTTCATGTATATGAATTATTCTGTATGCAATTTTCATTTAAGTACCTACGATACGTTGTAAATTCGTAAGTTTTGTCATGATATTGTACCGGTGTCTTTTATCGATTCATGAAACCACGTGATTAGATTTGAGTAAATTTCCGAATTCAATGATGTAATTATAATAAATGGTTTATGAGATTGAAAACCTAGTTTTACTGTAGTGGCCAAAAACAAAAGGTCGTGACGAATATAGGACAGTTCGGACCCGAGACAATTCGGGCCGACTGCAAAGACAATTCGGCTCGTCTGTTGAGACAATTCGGACCGTGTTTGAAAAACTATGTTAATTAATTTTTCATATACCTTTGTCGGATACGTGGACAAATAGGCTGGGTTTTTATATAATATGCAAATATTTATTTCTTTGAACAACTATATTATAATTTTTACATTTAAAAAATAAATGAAATTCGTGTCCAATTTCCTTTTAATAAAGTTAGAGAAAAGTCTATCATTTTTGAAACATTTTGCCACCCGCCCCACTCTATGGGTTATTTGGAGGCTCTTAGTTTTGTAATCCAAATTCTGCTTTTTTCACTTAATCTTGTTAAATAATTTTCTAGTCCAAATTTTTTGTTGAATAAACCATACAATTGCCCCCTTGACGGGATTGATATTTCACTAAACCAAGACACACTAAACTGATCAAATAAAATTCTTTTAAGATAGTTCTTATCACAAAACCTGTGCCAGTACGTATGGACATTGGAACCGCTTAAATTTATTATATGTAAAATACATGACTTGTGCTATTTCTTAGAGCTTTTGATTCATTGTGTCAGGCTTTTTACTTGACGTTTGTCATTTAGTGAAGGGTAAACTTCATTAAATTAAAACACAAAATAGGAGTTGAAGCTATATTTTTAGCATTGATTAGCAGTTGACCATTAAAAGATACTTATCTTAACAAAGTATGTTTCAAATTTTAACAAGATATATTGAGCACATCGAAGTCTACACGATTTTTAATTTACCCAAAAATTGTTAATTTTGTGATTTTTCGTGCACATTTGATTTTTTTACGGACAAGGCGACATAACTCCAGAACAACATCTGACTTTAATACGGTAACAGTATAGACATGATAGAGGAGCCTAAGGAAATTTCAGTCTAGTGAGTCTTTTTAGCAATTTCAAACTTTGATCACAGATACAAAGAACTTGGCAATATTTTGTAACCATTTTTCACCATTTTAGTAAGGATGATTTAAGTTTTTTAGAATAATTATGAATATTTACCCTGGAAACAATAAGAAAAATGTGTTCATGTACTTATTAATAAAGTTTCATTTTTTTAAGTAGAAAGGCTACAAATTGTGTGCTTCTTATTGTTTATTATTTGTTATGTATAGTGTTCAATAAATATATATGTATATATAGTTTATTCAATATAATTAAATATTTATTTAAATCCCTGCACAAACCACCCTACAAATGTCATTCACGGTCCGAATTGTCTTCATTAACAGTCTGAATTTCTGCATAGAATTGTCTTCATAGTCGGTCCGAATTGTCTTTCTAGTCGGTCGGAATTGTCTTTTTTGTCGGTCCGAATTGTCTTTATACACAGTGCGAATTGTCTTGTACCTGTCGTGACGTCAACGACTTTTCATACCTTTCACACATCTTATGCAGAAATACGTATAAAGATTATAAAATATTTCACAATCTCCTGCAACTTAAAACAAATCTTTACATATCAATAGAAATGGCATTTTCTGGTACTATTTATATTGTTTATAAGTGGCATATTAAACAGTTTTAAAACTTTTCTGTAAAAGCTTGATATTTCAATTTCAATGTTTACTACATGTTTACTTGCTGATTTTAATTTAACAGATCTTTTCATAAAATATATCTTTCCTAAATAACCCATACCCGTGTAACGTTTCCTCTTGAGATGACTTTCTTTTTTGAAATTCATCCTCGAAAAGTCTAAGTTTTGTGGCCAATAATTTCACATCCTTGGCATCTTCAGTTCTTGTTACCTTCTGGGTGGTTTTTGTTTGAGTTTTTGTTGGTTTAGGCATTGATTTTGAGGTATCCTTCTGCGGTACGTTTTGTGCATGTTTAGGTTTATCTATCTCTAACTGATCAAATAGTCTTGATATTGTTTTATTTAGTCCAACAAGTGCTTCAGGCGATCCACGCCCGTTGCTTCCTCTACCACTACTGAATTGTAAAACTTAGGAAGTAAGATTTGTGTATGAAACTATTATAAATCAGAAAAAACATACATCATGTTTAATTAATTTTTAAAGTATAATATTTCGAGAAGAACACAAATAAGCTGTGTGTGTACATCTTTTTTAATACATTCACTGTCTGTTTACTTTCCATGAAATGACATGCTAAGCCTATTCTCAATGATATTATATCATCATATAAAAATGCATTTCTAAATCTAAAATGAACAATATGAAAACATGGAAAAGGCATCCACCGATATATGTATTTCATAAAAAATCCAATATAAAACAAAAAATTATTACGCAGGAAACAGTGTTGGTAATTATGTGAGCACTATGGTACATGTACATGTACATGTACATGTATATATATATATAAACTATACATATATATATATATATATATATATATATATATATATATATATATATATATGATATTTTCTGAGCTAAGAGAGCTGATGGAAATATACACTGTATGTGTGTGCAGTAAATGTTTATAGTTGTATTATTGTACAGTTTCTAATCAGAATAACATTGTACTTAATATAGCAACAACATTAAATCCAAGCTGTTTGTTGTGTGAATTGGGTTTTAATATCTGTTGGTAAACAACTATCTTATTACAGACTAGGATAGCCAATCTTTTCCAAGACAGGACAGGAGTTTTCACTAAATGTTAAGAGAGCTTTTCAATATGAATTGACAGATGCAAACTAATGGGTAAACGTACATGTTAATAACGAAGCTTAAAATGCCAACAATATATTTCCCTTCTAGTTTGTAAATTAAGAATTATTTAATCTGCTTTTAACTTTGATGTCAAATACTGAATATAACTAGATATATTTATACTGCACATTAATTTATTGAATTAGGATCAATCCTCTATGTTGATACTGTAGTTCGATGTTATATCAACTTACACTTCAATAACTGGGGTTTTATTAACCTTCAAAGCAGCATGGGTTTCAGGCTGAATAACAGGTCGTTTAATAGTGGATATAGGTGGACCATTTCTAGCATTCTGTCTGTCCTGTGCATGAGCAAGTGTCACTGTTCTGGCTCTGTTACTCGTTTTGTCCGCCGCCCTTTTTTCTTGTCGTTGTGGACTGTGTGACTTGTCGTTCTCTCTTTTTACTGCTTTCATTGTATCATATTCAAAATGCTACAAGTAAATGTCAGATGTTAAGCTGAAAATTACATCTTAAAACTAATAACAGTGTTTTAAAGCAAATCAATAGCAATCAACTGCTATAAAACGCACTACTACCAGAATGGTTTAATGTCAGAGTTCATTTAAAAAGTACATAATAAAAAGATTGCTTCTAAAAATAAAAACAACATATGAATCTTTATTGATCATAAACTAGAATTGTAAAGAATTTAGAAGGTTAATGATAATTAAATATTATAGTAATTATTGAATGGACTTACTTCAAATGAAGCTAAACGTATATTCCATTTTTATCATCTTTATTATCAGTTTACAAAACTATTTATCTGTACATCTATATTTATATTGTATTCGTGTCTGTATACATACATTAATTTTTCATGCAAATAATCATTGCATGTCAACATTTTTAATCAATACTACAATTATTTGTTATATTCATTTATCCACAAAATTAATATTATATAAAATTTATTTCTATATCAAACCAGTTTATATTATTATTTTATGCTCCAGAAGTACTACATGTACACTTAAAACAGCAAATGTTTCAGAGAAATTAAAGTCTGATGTCTTTCTTTAGATACATGTAGTTTGACGAATTATAGAAAACTTAATTTTTATCAAAGACCAAAAATATTTTATATTTAAAGAGTTATAGTCTTTTTCACTTGAATACCATCAGTTTAAAGATCAAAACAAAATTTCAAGTTTGAAACTATTTACCTCAGCACGTGGTTTTAACAGATACAAGTTGTTTCAAAAGAGATATTTCTCGAAAAAAAAATGAGATAACAAATACATTTTATAGCTGGCTCGGGTAACACTATTGTTGTCGTTTTAATCGACAATGATTTTGCTAATCATTTATATTATCACATAGAATACCATCATTATAACTACATGTATATATAGCTTACCTCAAGTATTTCAGTTTTTATTTGCTCAAACTTTGTTTTAACATTTTTGTAGGCTCCTTCGTTTTTTAGACTTTGTTCTAGCCGTTTTAAAGGTGTCTGTAAGTTTATATGTTGACCTGCTTTCGACTGCAAATATATACGTTTGAGGTATATTGTTACACAATGGCTCAGTTGTTTTAGATTATAATTTGTAATCAGTTTATAGGAGCCTATCGTAAAAAAATAGAGTATGTTTTAGTGTATTTTACTGAACTCTACATTTTACACACAAAAATTATATGAATGCTTAGTAATATAAAAATAATTAAATTTTCATTCAAGATGTGATTTAATTGTACAGTGTGAGATAAATACGTACATACAGTCAGAGATCCCACTTGTACAAGTAAATCGATTTTTACTCATATGGGTAAAAAAAAAATTACGCGATCGCGTAAATGGTTGATCGGAGAGTTTTCCCAAGATCTACAATTTTTTTGAAATTGCCGCTTATTGACGTATCAGAGCACTCCCGAAATGCATTGGGGAGAATCAGAGCATCACAGCCATCGAAAATATCACGTGGAGTTTTGAAAGGTATATATGAAAGTGTTTTTATTGAAAGATTTTAATCGTAATTTGTGTTTTTTGGGCTAGTTTTCAAGAGATTGGTTTGTTGACGAAAACTTTTATCTAGAAATACGGAGAGTTTTCTGATAAAACTGAATGGTTAAGCAGTCTATTTTATTATATAACGAAGAAGCGCACTGCGGTTATGGGTTGACGCACGTCATTTTAAGTTGACCACTGTTCCTTAATATTTACGCATGCAAGTAAAAAAATATTTCTTTTCATTTTAAAGACATTTTGGGGAGACAACTCATGCGTCCTTGTAGCTTGTTTCGTGAAGCTACCGTTATAGACATTTATTGGGGACAACAATCAGGATGGGAACATGTCTCCAAACTGTCGGGACAGGGGCTCCAAACATGAGTTTTATATGTTTATGGATAAAAAAAATGGTTTCATACCTAAAGCATCTAAAGTGTTCATATTAAAAATAATAAAAAAATGGGGAGGGGGAGAGGGGGTGCACATGGGCTTGTACTTAGGATGGGGACTTTTTGGGGTAAAAAAGTTGGTTAGGCAAGAAATAATAATAATAATAAAAAAAAAAAAAAAAAAAAAAAAGCACCTTCGTGTGGGGGAGTAGGGGATACATTTAAAAAAAAGATTAGTCTGTTAGTTGAAAAAGACTGTTAGGGAAATTTTAATCTTTCATTTCTTTTCAATATGGAGTCTAGAATTTTTTGTGCACCAAACCATTTCTCACAGATGCCTGAAACACATACATTGACATACATATAAAGGTATGGAACGTTTATCTTTCAGCCAATTCTTGATTATCAAATTATTCTAACACTGGTTGAGAGATGTGAAAAATGCACGTAAAATTAGAGAAATAAAAAAATAATGTCTAACGTTGGGGTACCCAAATCGCCCATGGTTAAATATCAGCCCCATTGACAAAACTCAGGAAAAACAATTACATTTTGTTAAAGAAGGTTATTTTTAATAAATTTCTGTAAAATGAGTTCATACATTTTATGCTGCGTTAAAAAATAAAGTACCACGTGTGATTTGAGTACCTGTGATCGATTTTAATACCCCAACGTTATACCTTACAACTCTGACTTATTTAGATATTTCAGCAGAAACACAAGTATTTTTTATTTGGCTGAGAAGTAAATTATTTGAGATTCTAATATTGTCAAAATTGTGCAAGGATTTCATGAACTGTCAAACAATCATTTGTATAAAGAGTGAAAAATAAAACTTATACAAGTAAATTTCACCAGGCAATGTTCTATTTTGTATTTCAATTAATTGTTTAAATCAAATTACTTTATTGTCCTTAAACATAGTTTGTGACAACAACAAAAAACAGATTAACAAATACACAATATTGAACATTTTAAACACAAAGAACAAGAAAAAGTGACTAGTCCCCTAAAGATTGACTTTAAGGAGTAAAAAAAATGAAACTTGTATAAGTAAATTTCATTTGACGTGCAAGATTTCATATGACGTGTAAGACAAAGTATGTTTTGCACAATAAAAAATTACTTCAGGGAGTAAAAAAAAAAAACTTTAGTTAGTAAATTTAATTAAGGCCTAATAAAAAAAAAATACCTGCGTTTCCGCTAACATGCCAAAAAAGAGTAGATAGGTAGGCATTACATTTTATTTGTTTTATATATGTTACCTTAAGTTGTACTATGAAAACATTCGAACTTAAATAGTGCTTGTTTAGGCGTCGGTGTAAAGGATAACTTGATATTTGAACTTGCATTAATAATTTGTCATTATTTCTATTTTGACATTGCGATCATATTTTTCGCGCGAAAGACACAATTGAAAGTTACTTCCCTTGTTGTTAACGTTACTCTATATTGTTTTTACATTTTACCATTGAACTTTTTAGCATTAGGACAAGAGTCTGATAAACTTTCATATGTAACAACTTACTTCAGTAAGGCCTAAAAAATATATATCTGTGTTTCTGCTAATCCAACCAACCTTAGTTTTTTGGGCCCACCTTGACATATTTTTATTTTTTACTTATTTAGGCAATTCAGCAAAAACACAAGTATTTTTTATTAGGCGGAGAAGTAATTTAATTTGAAATTTTACTGTCCCAAATTGAACAAGCATTACATGAACTCCTGTTAAAAATATCTGTATAATTATAAAGTGTAGAAAAACAAGACTTCTTCAAGTAAATTTCACAAGGCAAAGTTATAATGTTTTGTATGATAAAATTTTACTTCGAGGAGTAAAAAAACGAAACTTAAGTTAACATACTTTATAAGACAAAAAAAATATTTAAATTATGAAAATTTCATGGATGGCAAAGTTTAAATATACTTTTCACTTACTCTGCGGAGTAAAAACATTAAATCTTATAGAATTAAATTTCCGAATTAAGACAAAGTTCAAATATTTTGTATAATAAAAGATTTACTTCAGCGAGTAAAAAAAAATCAGACTTATATAAGTAAATTTCAGAAAAATTGTGTATTCAGTGTATATATCGGAATGCTTTACTTTGCAAGCTTGTACACAAATGTACCCTGTACACTATATAATATACTATTTACATGTACGACAGTTGTATTTGAAGTTGTAAGAGCACTATTGGAACAGTGAAGGATTTAATATGCATTATTGAATATTCCCAATTGCCCTATCTTGCAATATGGGGTATTAACAACAAAGAAATTCACAAGCATCCTTTATACTTTCAAATACAATGTAATGTAAAGTGTGTCTAATTTAATTTATTAACTTTGGTCAGTCCTTTCACAACTGCAATTAGTTGTGGTCAGCACTCTTGCTTTTACATTTGACCATTAACCTTGTAAACATTTTAAGAACAAGAGCCATAATAGCACCATATACTTCAATCAGGAAAAAAGTTTACTTATACAAGTAATCTCTTAAGGTGAGGTTTTAATGATTTATATCACATATGTATTTCATATAGAAATTTACTTCATTGAGTAAAAATTTGTTTACTTGTATAAGAAATTTATACCTTTATTTCTAATAATTTAAGACAACATATGATTTGATGTTTGTATGCAGTTGGTCTTTTTTTATTATTAAATATACCTTGACGTTCGGTTAAGTAGCAAAAAAATAGGTAATATGCTCCAAACATTACGGCCTAACCAAACCAACCTTAATTTTTTGGGCCTACCATGACATATTTTTATTTTTCACTTATTAAGGCATTTCAGCAACAACATAAATATTTTTTATTAGGCGGAGAAGTAATTTTATTTGAAATTGTACTGTCCCAAATTGAACAAGCATTACATGAACTCCTGTTAAATAAATATCTGTATAATTATAAAGTGTATAAAAACAAGACTTCTTCAAGTAAATTTCACAAGGCAAAGTTATGTTTAATATTTCATTTAATAAAAGATTTACTTTAAGGAGTAAAAAAATAAAACTATACCTGTACAAGTAAATTTCACAACACAAAATTACAATGTTTTGTATGAAAAAATTTTACTTCGAAGAGTAAAAAAACAAAACTTAAGATAACAGATTTTATAAGACAAAAAAATATTTAAATTATGAAAATTTCATGGATGGCAAAGTTTAAATATACTTTTCACTTACTCTGTGGAGTAAAAACATTAAATCTTATAGAATTAAATTTCCGAATTAAGACAAAGTTCAAATATTTTGTATAATAAAGGATTTACTTCAGCGAGTAAAACAAATCAGACTTATATAAGTAAATTTCAGAAAAATTGTGTATTCAGTGTATATATCGGAATGCTTTACTTTGCAAGCTTGTACACAAATGTACCCTGTACACTATATAATATACTATTTTCATGTAGATCAGTTTTATTTGAAGTTGTAAGAGCACTATTGGAACAGTGAAGGATTTAATATGCATTGTTGAATATTCCCAATTGCCCTATCTTGCAATATGGGGTATTAACAACAAAGAAATTCACAAGCATATCATAGGTTGTGCTGTATATATATTAATTAGAAACAATGCGTTTTTAATAATATTTTTTTCATGTTTTTTTTCTTTCTTTTACAGAATATTTTATTGCTCAGTGTTTTAAACAGTGTCTCTCATGATGTATGGTACATTGTCTCAGGGATGTCGTAAAATGTGTCCATGTGTTACTTGATATTGATAATCTTTATATTTTTAGTGTCATTACATGTATCACTTGTATTAGGCATGTAAAAGAAATTCAAATGGTGGGAATTCCATTATCTCTTTATGCTGCCATGACGGTTGTAAATATGTTATATTTTTAGTTTGTTAGTTATGTCATTGTGTATGTTAAAAATAAGTATTAAAAGAATATACTGTCATTACTGTGGGTATTTTTTTGATAACTAATAGAAATAAATTGGCCATGTTTCTATTCAATATGAAAAAAAAAGTATGCATCAACGGGACACTATCTGAAAAAAAATGCTATCATCTAAGGGTCGTTCAAGTGTTCAAGCTGGTTAGAATAGATAGGAAAAGCCACTTTTTTGTCATTAATCAATCTTACGATTCAACAAAATGGGGGATGGGGGTGTTCAACCGCTTGGCAGTGCCCTTTTCTCATTCAGACTTGACAAAATGATACTTCTAAGTCTAAATATTCCATTACTGTTCCCAGATGATACATTTCAGGCACCTATCAAGCTGATTATTGATTAGCATGTATCTGTCCATGAACAAGTATGGATCAATCAATGGGACATTGGTTTTTTGGACATACAAACAATTACTTCAGCTGAACAAATCCCACTCATATCAAGTGGTTAACACCATACAGGCCTATATATCATTATGAATTGCGTTTTACTTGTACAAGTAATAACTAAGGGAAACAACTCTGATATGAAAGTTGACCTGAAAGCATCTTGTGATGTTTAGATGGTATCTAAAAAAATTACTTGTATAAGTAAATTAATATCACAGTATTAAAAGGGAGGCAATCCAATTTGCAATTTTTCAGTTACCTATTCAAGTAAATTTTAATTTACTTGTACAAGTGGGATCTTTGACTGACATATGCGTTATACAACAGGGGCAAGTTTATCGAAGCTGTCCTAAGATCGGTCCCAAGATCAATCTTAGGACAGATTTAGAATCAAGTTAGGACCGACTTAGGACATGTCTCAGCATACACATAGAAGATATCTTAGGACTGTCTTAGCTAAGATGTCCTAACTATTGTCCTAATAGCGTAAAAGAAAAAAACAAGAAAATATAGAAAAATGCATTGAATTTAACCAATGAAAATAATTTTGATAAGATGAATAATTATAAATATCATTTTTATAATTATATAGATAATAGATAATAATTAAATAGTAATTGTACATTTAAACTTTATTAAAATAAACGAAACAAAATAATAAAAAGTTAAAATATATATATATATATATATGTATATCAACTAAATATATAATATACTACATACGGTAAAAATCATTATTTCTTTCAGTGAGTTGAATTCGAAGTGTCATACACGTTTTCATAAAGGCAAATCTCGTGCATCTTTTTCATATAAATAAGAAGATCTTTAACATATTTTATCAAGACAAAAACAATACACGTATGAATATGAGCAAGAGAAGCAATCCACATTTTACAGATGCAGAACTACATTTGTACAGACACTGCTGAATGAAATGGAAAAGAACAAATCTCTTCCTTTCAGTAAACTAAATATTTCCTAAGGTTAGGACCATCCTAAGATCATCTTAAATCACCTAATTTGGTTTCCTAAACTTAGGAAAATTCTTAGGAAAATCCTAAGTTACGACATGTTCGATAAACCCATTTAGGATTAGGATATTTCCTAAGATGGTCTTAGGACATGCCCTAGTCCTAGGAGAGCTTCGATAAACAGGCCCCAGGTCCTTCAAATTGTAATAAAATAAATTCGGGCAATAAATTTCTTGCTTCCAGAACGTTTTTCGATCACGTACAATATATATTTGTGTATTAATCTTTATCAAGTACGTTTATGATCGAGGAATTAGAAAAACTAAAAGTATCAAACTTTTGCGAGCCACAAAAACAACGTATGTGGTCAAAATCCAAGTAAGGTTAACGTTGCCTGAAGGAGTTGAAACCAAAGAATTCCCAAATTTATAAACAGAATATTTCAAAATATCGTGTTATTACCAAGACAAAAATGTCTGTCAACTTGTTTGGAAACTTTGCAAGAGAGAAGGCATTCACTTTATACCATGCAGATGTAGATTTTACTAGCAAAGTGAAAATGGTTTTTAAGCCTTAGCGAGCTCAGCAAATTTAGTTCAGACTGGTTTAGTAGACCCACAGACAATTTACTCTAAACTTAAATTTTAAAGACCAACTATGTTGAGCTATAGACAAATGTGTATTACCTTTGATAAACAGTTCTTAAAATGATTATACGAATCTGATACGACTTTAGAATTGAGAGTCCTTTTTTCTGTCAGCAGAGTTTCTAGTGATTGTTGTAGTGTTGTAAGTCTCTGTGTATTAACTGTCATCTGAAATTGGAGAAATAAATCCATTTTTAAGAACAATAATGTGTCAGATGGCCATTAACTATACTAAAATAATGGAAATAAATAACATAGCTATTATACATATATACTTTTATTTTAAATAGTTTCCAGTAAATGTGGCTGTTTTAAATAGTTTCCAGTAAATGTGACTGGTAATGGCGTGAAAGTAATAGTTACTATAATAAACATTATTAATCTATTGAAAAATAGAAGAATATCTCAGTCAAGCATAGATATATTCTTAAATATCTTTTGGCTCTAGACTTTTTTCGTCATTTTGAATATGAATGCTCTCCAACAAATGGCTTGTTTTGTCGGTTCTCAATCTTTTTGGCCTTGAAATTGACTGCTCGTGAGACATGCATTGTTAAAAAATGCATATCTGTGGACAGTCATTGGTATCACAGTATATATATATTTGTGTAAATCACAGTTTGATTGAGAACATACCCACAAAAAACTTCAAATTGTTTTTAATAAGTGTATCAACAAACACAATATCTATCCAACTAACATGACTAATAAAAAACTGAAATTGCCGTTAGTACTGTAGAACATATGTTTAATTTTGAATTTGATTTATTCTGGAATGTAGCTATATCAGTAATAATTACAATGTATAACAATGACAAAAATATTAATGCCAGATACAGTACACAAACATTAAAATAAACACAATCAAAGTTAACATACTTCAACACAACACACCCTCTCCGTGTAAAGACAGTAACAAATAACCAACTAAAAAAACAAACCACTTAAAACTGCATATTAGATATAACACATATCAAATCAGAAAACCTAAATTTGTAAATTCATAAACACATAAACATAGAGCTCTTATCATGGTGTAAACACATACAGAAACATCTACGGTATTTTTTTAAACACACACATATACATGCATAACAAAAGCATTAACAGAACAACTATATTGTACAAATACGCAAAAATATTCATTTAAACATGTGGCAATAAACATTGCAAAAACATAAACAAGAAATTGCGAAAAAAAATATAACGTGTGTTCCCATTGTGCCCACTTTTGGTATATGTGTATACTTAGCTTTAACTTTCAAGCAAAAAATTATGCGTGACCGCATCTATGAAAATATTAGCAATGTATGATTGATCTACGTAAACAAATTAACACAAAACAATGTTCTATATTATCTAGTTTGAGGCGAGTGTTTACGTCTAGAGAATACCACCTGCTGATTTGAAGACAGTATGTACATGTACACTGCACATGAACAAATATTCTAGAATAGCCACTAGTAGAACTAAAGATGGCAAAAAACAACTGTCGTGATTATTGTCAATTTAATATATTAATTAGTTTATTGTCTGTTATCTAAATCATGTTTATAATTTAGCATTACAATACATCTTGCTATTGTTCTTAATGTTCAATTAAAAAAAATAAAAACTGGATAAAATAACGTGCATACCTGAATGAAGAAAACCATATCAATACTTACAACCTATTAGTTCTTCCCTTAGACGTCAGTTTATTCCGAATATTCATTTTATCAGCAGTTTTTATCATTAGCGTAGTCACAACAAGAAACAAAACATGAATGTCTATTTTATTTCCCGGGCCTCCCGTTAAGGATAAAAAAGATTAATTCCTTATAAAACTTTAATTCCAAAGTAAAACACCTGACGTATGACAGATACTTTATAATCAACAACAGGTATCCTTAGAATTAATGTTGCTGAGACCTCGTCACGTTAGATTGTCGATTTTCTCATCAATAATGGATAAGAAATTGATCACTTGACGGCAATAAACCTACGATGAATTGATTATATCCTGCTCTCGGTGCCAGGTAAATATGACGTACGACTGGATATTATTGTTGTATTAAGACATTGCTTTATTAATAAAAGTTAAATTTTGTTTACTTCGCTAAGGATATTAACCGTATACTTAACATTTTAGAAATTGTATAATAATGGTACAAAAACATGAACGCTTAAATCAAAATTGTTTTCGCATCACATTTCTTTTAAAAACTGCAATAATTTCAAGGATTAATATGGTACTGAGAAAGCAATTATGACTACATGTTTCTCTAAATACTTATTTCCAAGTGCTGTTCCCGAGATTTCAATTTTGAAATCAAGCTTCAGCCACTGGTTTTGTATTGTGTGATTATGGACAAGATGCATGTATACACAGCAGAATCCAAAGCGTTCTCGAATTTGAAACTGCGTGCAAGGAAATAAAATCAGTCGCAATATCACGTTAATATGACGAACACTATCCCAGGAATTTTAGGGAAACAAGATTAGTATGTCCGCCAATGAAAGATAAGGGACATATACATTTTTGGTCTGTGTGTCCGACCCGCCTCAGTTATGTTTTGCGGTTAAACATTTTTTTCTATGAAGATTTGGTCACACCATTATGAAACATGGTACAAATTTATATCATGATTTGAACTTTGTAAACTATATGCCATTTTGAGGTTTTGATCTAGATTTTACGGTTCAGTCACTGGAAATGAGATGGTGAATCATCAAGTTAAGTTATACGTTGAATCTTTTTTCTATGAAGATTGGGTAACATCATCATGACACTTACATGTACATCATGATATTAACTTTCTAAATTCACGCATTTTTATGATTTTGACCTCGGTTTCCCGTTTCTTGGAACATAGGAAATGTAATGCTAATGACTCAGGTTTAGGTTTGCGTTAAAGCTTATTTTCTATGAAGATGGGGTCACATCATTATATGACCTTTCTAAACTTTATGTCTATTCATTGTTATAACCTTTGTTTCACGGTTCTTGGAACATAGGAAATGTAATAGTGTCACAGTATGTTAAGGTTTACTTTGAAGCTTTTTGTTCCACACATATTGAGTATTTGGTGTTTTCCTATGAACAATGAAGTAAAACGCGTTTTTCAGTTAAATACAATAATCAATTTCGGTCAAATCTTTCGAATGTGGTACATTAGTGTTGTCCCGACACATTTTCTTGTTGAAGCTAACATTGTGTTGAAATTGAGTTTGGTACATGTATTTGAAAGCAGTATCATAACATTATTGATAAAACCTTGTGGAAACTAAACCACATAAGACTATAACCTAGTACAGAAATGAACTGTCGCTTTTGAGTTTTACTTAAAAGTTTTTTTGTGAATTCTTCAGTAATGATCCAAAAGCTGTCATAACCGGTTTAATTTTACCATATTAAACATTTTGTACAGCAGCTTCTGATAAATACAAAAATTAAAAAATAAATGTCAAATTACAACGCAGAACTTAAGATTCGTAGGAACAAACTTGAATTGTATGTCATAAAACGGGCATTTTCGGCTTTATTCTTGTGTTTATCCATGTTGGAACACCACAATACTATAATGCAAGGTTTTAAAAGACACAGATAAATAGATTGGCTAGTATTGATTAAGTTGTCCAATGCTAAAATACTTTCACCTTCTTGGGTTATGGACAGAGTTATAAGGTGCGATTTTGATATTCGAAGGAGGGGAACATCGACACAACTGACAAACTCCGGAGAACAACAAGACCAACCAATACATGCACTACAATTAAAAACTAAAAACACCAAAAAACCGGGGGGGGGGGGGGGGGGGGGGGGGTAGACTCAGATGCTCCGGAAGAGTAAGCAGTTTCTGCTTCCTGCATGCTTCCCATGTCAAATCCGGTATCCGGTATGAGGAAGGGATACCATCAATGGAACAGGTCCATTTTCATTTCGGAAACGGTTTTTGCATACCTGTCAACCAATCATGATGACGTCCATAAAACTTTGATAAAGATGATTCCGATTTAGGAGAAACATACCCCTGTCTGAGCAATTTTTCTGTAAGGAGCCGGGCTCTGTCCATGAATTCAATGTATATGTCACTAGCTCTGGAATGAGTTGTAAAATATATACTAGTACTCCATACGCCGGCGCTTCTAAAATATAGCCGCTCAAAAATAGGAAGTTGACGATTGGAAAGTCAAAGTCATCCCGTTTATCATAAATTTTGTATTCAACCTTCCTCTGGTGTCAATTTCGAGGTGAAGGTCGAGATAAGATGCAGAATTTGCATTGTCTGTAGTATCCTTAATTTCGAGCTCATTGGGATAGATGAGATGTAGGAAATTCCCAAAACGTGAATTGTGAAGGCCAAGGACCATTTCTACCAACTTGAACTGCAAAGTTGATAGCATATTACAGGACTACCTAGAATCATTGAAGCTAAGTTAGATTACAGCTTGAAACAATATCTCTATGCAAAATCTATATAGTTACAGAAAGCTTAGTTTCCGAAGACTGTACTTAGCAGGATTAGACTTCATGTTCATTACTGTTTTTATCTTTACTCAATCCAGCTTTCTCTAAAATGCTACCGGGATCCATGGTACAGGTACAGAGGTTAAATGTCGAACAAAATGAGGCCAAAGTACAATGTTCTGATTGTGGTCCAGTGTGAAAATTTCAAGTATCCATTTGCGACGATGTTTAAAGAAGTTAGTTAATACGTCTGATTGGGACGAAAATGGTTATTCCGTGTTGAAGGAGTGTATTAACCTTGGCACGTTAATTATTCCTCTAGAGATGTCGAAAAAAAAGTAGGCTAAAATTCCAAAAGAATAGATGCTCTAGCAACAGGTCAAAGTAAATATTTCGTCAAAATTTAATGAAAATTTAAAAAGCCAAATCTATTTTAGTAAAAGTTTTGGGTACCCCCTTAAGGAAAGAAAGTATTTACCTATAAAATATGTTGGAAGGAAAGATTCTTTCGTCATGAAAGGAGTATCAGTATATAGATATCATACAATTTGCCTTATTTCACTGGTGATAATAACCATTCACTTTAAACAGTATATAGCTATTTACTCTATTTATAAACTACAATATCCTTTTGTTAGTTGTAATGTTTTATCAGTAGGCTAACTTCTCACCTTAAAATTCGTTCAAGTTGATAGTAGTCAGTAAGTATTAACAATGAAGCAGTCAATAATTCGATTCTATTGATCGCTATGATCTTTTACATACCACTACAAAAATTTACTTCTGGAACATTAGTATGGTGAATTAAACTTCACTTACATATGTGTATTTTTGTTTTAAATACCGACAGAAGAAATAACTACGAAGCAAAAGGTCCCTGGTTTGATTCCCGTTCGGGGTGGAAATTTCATGGGTCAAACTTGCGACGGCCTAACAACACCATTTGCTAGGATGGTCTCGGTAAAAGATCCTATTCCGTCGAATGGGAACGAATAATGGCTGTCCCGTGTAAAGGGAGAGCACCACCCTTAGCGCGTTAAAGACTCCATTATAGATTTCGAAAAAAAGAGTAGGCTAAAATGCCGCTATAGGGTTTGTTCTCGCACCCGCTAAGTGGAGATTATCATAAGCTGGTATAACTTGTTTCCCAATCCACTATAAATAAATAAGTTTAAACTAAGAAATAATAAAGATGTAAAATCCTAAGACAAGACGATTTCCTAACACAGTGAATTCTACAATGATTTAATAAAAATCCTATATAAAACCACGTAAATTTAGAACACAACTCAAAAACTTAGGCACTGGCAATGTGAAAACTTATGCTGTGGTCCACATACCGGATTTAGCATGGGCAGCATGGTGGTTGTCCTGCAGGAAGCAGAAACTGTTTACTCTTCCGGAGCACCTGAGTCTACCCCCGGTTTTTTGATGGGGTCCACGTTGTTCATATGTTTTTAGTGTTTTTAAGTGTAGTGTTTGTATTGTTTTGGTCTTGTCTTCGTTGTTCTCCGGAGTTTGTAATTTGTTTTCGATTTTCCCCTCCTTTGAATATCCCTTTGATATTTCTTGACTTTACTTTGTAGAGATTGATATAATTTTTTAGATTTCTTCCTAATCTTTAGTATTAATGAGAAGGCACTCTAACTGAATGTGCAAACGAAAAAAAACAATGAATAGTTTTAAGGTTTAGAGAACCGGTTCATATAAAATGTAACTCATATAAGATTATCTTTATAAGCAAAAAATAAACTTAATAAAATTTTGTATTCACTTGAATGGTACAGTCGTCTTTAAATTACTTCACTGTTTGTTAATGTCGTATCTTATCCATTATACCGTTGTATTCTGTTCATGATACCGATTGTCAGGTTGTAGTGATAAAAATGATGGATTTAGAAGTATTAGCCCTTTTGATTGTATTATTGACACACATATATATATATATAAACTCTCGTTCTCGACACTGAAAATAAATTAAGTTGGAGGAAGAAATTTGAATCATGGCAATCTCGTATCTAGAATTGCATTATAAATATTATGTGAAGAAAGGAGGAAGACCAAATGTTTACAAACGAACTGATGTAAGTATAAATTTATGTTAGAAGAATATAATTTTAACATAATAATTATGTGTTTCCAAGTTATTTTATAAATCTGCCAGTGAGTTGAGGGTGTTTTAAAAGTTTTAATGATAAATTTATAACATATCCGAGTTTGGGAAAACGAAATCACAACATAATACTCTATTTCTTAAATTAGACATACTTTTATTAGAAATTTAAAAACGGCAACAAAGGAGATAGAGCAATGTACCAAAAAGAAAATTAAGAATCAATATCTTTTTTAATAATAATTTGATATCGACGTGTAATAAATACTATGTCCATCATTGTCCATTGTAACATGTAACACCATGCTACTGTTTTAACCCCCTACTGCATAAAATGTTTGATGATGGAGTTGTAAAAAAATGGTAATTGTTTTTTTTTTTTTAAATACTGTGTAATCTGACTGAAAAGGCAGAGGTGCATGTATGATAAGGCAACGATTTGTCCTAGTTTATATTAACATGGATGGGTACCAGTTAGGCAGATTGGAAATCTACCATAAACTGGATGTTCATATGATATTATCATAAGGGTTGGTAAGTAACGAGCATTCCAAGAATGGTATATTTACTGTTCTGTCTTGTTCCGTTTATATACACTATAATATAATGGAAAATTTGAAATATTAGTGCGTTAATCCCACTGTTTGACAATTTTTTTAAAATTTTATTTGTTTTTATATTCATTTACTTTATATAATACCTGTATATTCAGGTTTGATTTTTATCCCCGCGCTCAACGAAGCGGCATGGATGATGTTTTGCTATTCGCCGTATGTACGTACATCTGTATGTAATGTCCAGAAAAATCTCCACAACTACACACCACACAATCTTGAAACTTAATACAATATTAACACTATAAATGTTGATAATGCCGAAAGTTTTCGGAATTTTTATATTCGCCCTAAGGATGGAATGATGGACGAAAACAAATTGATATCCAGTAAATCGTTGAAATCTTCTAAACTATCTAAGGAATAGAATCGCAACTCACTATATATATGACAACTTCACCAGTGGCGTCGGTATTTTTACATGCCCACTGAAGTCATATTATTCAGACTGCCAAGAGAACGAAACTTTCATTGTCCTTGATCTCCTTTTACAATATTTGAGATAGGATCGTGAAAACTGGTATCTTATTAGCACTGTAAGAGTTGTGTGTGCCGCAGAATTTTAATAATTGCCTTGAAAATTGACAGGTGTGAAAAAACCGTTTCCCAAATGAAAATGGACCTTTTCCATTGATGTTGTCCCTTCCTCATACCGGATTTGACATGGGCAGCATAGCGGGTGTCCTGTCGGAAGCACCTGAGTCTTTTTGTTGGGGTCCATGTTGTTCATATGTTTTTAGTTTTTAAGTGTAGTGTTTGATTTTTTTTTTTTTTTTTTTTGGTCTTGTCTTCGTTGTTCACCGGAGTTGAATTTTTTGGCCGAGTTTAATGTAGTGCAAATCCGGCTTATACTGTGGTGAATGTCTGAAATCAGGGCAGGGAAAATATGTTACGGGTTTTATGTAATCACTTTCTTCTACAGCTTTTAACCCTTTGCAGAATGTTTATGGACATATTGGAGATAAGCCTGAAGGAGTATGATTTTATTTGAAGAAATTTTTCTAGGTGTTCTGTGTTGTAGAACTTGCTGTCATTTTTTGCCACAAATATGTCAGTTGCTTTCGTTTTTTCCCTCCTTCGAATATACGATGGTATTTCTTGACTTTACTGATGAGCGAAAATGTATTTCGAGTTATCCAGTAATTAATTAAATCTTTTCTAAACTAATAAGCAGAGGATATTGATATTTGAATCATATGTCACATTATATATACTAACTCTATCAACAGCATCGAAATTTTTATGCGACCACTCGCAGCATATTCTTTAGGAAAGCGAAAAATCGATTGTTCTCGAACTTAGATAGCCTTGTAGGTAATAAGAACTACATTTATTCTGTGCGAAAGGTTTTTGGATTTTGATATTTAACCAGAGGCCAGGATTAGTGAAACTACTTGGAATAGGAAGTTTAAACTTAAATCACAACTAACAACTTGACCAGTGGCGATGAATTTCATGCAACCCCTGAGGACATAATCTTAAGGTGTCCAAAAATTGATTTTTGATTAATACTATAATAGTTGTATGCTATAATGATTTCATATTTTAATATTTGCGCAAGATATGCAGCGTACATGGTTGTATATTTTTGTATTTTTTATAATTTTTTTGTTTAGTTTTTTTTTTTTTTTTTTTTTTTTTTTTTTTTTTTTTTTTTTTTGGTTTTTTTTTTGTTTGTTTTGGTTCGTTTTGTTTTTTTAATGGCCATCTATTTTCACTATTTCTGTCATAATCAATACCAATCAATGTAATCAATTGTATTAAATTTCTATCAATTACTCTGCCTTCACAGGTGCCTTTGATTGGCAATAAAATATTTGTTGTTGCTGTTGTTGTTGTGTGTTGTTGTTGTTGTAGCTTCCTTTTTTCATTTTCTTTTTTTTCATTATTGGCTTATGATTATTATATACTTAATTTTCACAATCCTTCAAAATTGTTACTGACATGTAAATCATAATTCAATAGGTGATTAACTTTTTTTACTGAAATGAAGTTGAGATTTTTGGTATGAGGATGATAAAATGCAAAAGGATGATATGAAAAGTCACATATAATCTGGACCAGACTACATGTACCCACATGTATATTTCGTTCCCTATAATTCATAACTTACTTTTTTCTTTTTCGTCACATCAGTATTTAATATCTATGGTCCGCCTTGATGAATGTAATTGATACGCATTTCGTGAGAGTTTTATATTCCCTGTTAAGAAGTAATGTACTGTACTGGTGACACTTTGATTCTGGAAGGTAAACAGATTTTGATTACATTTGTGTATTCCGAATAAGATCAATACCCTCTCTATTAATTTTAAAATGAATAAAAAATTCACTTGAAGTGGAAAATTTATTGGATTCAACAAGTAAATGTTCAAATTAATTTATATTTAGAGACCCACTAGACACTTGTTCAAAACATGATATATTTTCAGAACTAATTTTATTGTTGAAATGCAAACAATAATTTCTTACAAGGGAAATTGGGTTTAAATTATCATAATTTAAATGCAATTTTTATTCATCATAAATTCATTATATCTCATATGAGGAAATTAAATTATTGTATTGAATAAAAAAATATAGTTGTCTAAATGCCAAAAATTTTAAACTACACAAAAAGAAAGTTAAATATTAAATGTCTGCATACATGTTTCGTGTTTCGTTAAAATAAATGTAATAAAAAACATACGTGGAAATTTCTTCCTTACCTGTATGTGTACAAAAATTTACATTTTTTAAGAAAAAGATGTTTCAGTGTACATAGCTGATCTAGGACGTGTACACAGCTGGGTATGAGATAATGGATTTTCAAATAAAAATGAATTTAATTGGCGAGTAGTTTTTGAGAATTTTATGGATAGCATGTAAATAAATAATTAAACAAGTTAGGATAGATTTATATTGAAATTTAATTTTCAGCTGGACATAATATTTGTTCAATAAAAATATTGACAATCTATGTGGTTGTGTTTTCGTCATAGATTTTGACTTTGATGGAACCTTAAGGTCCATTTTGGTAATTCTACGTGGCATATAGTCTACTTCATCAGTGTTTCCATCTTCGGTAGTAACGAACAGCCATGTGACAATTGGGTCACGTTGACCTACATTTTTGCTTCGTTCTTTTTTTACATATCATAAATTTTATATTGATACAAAGGTACATGTATCATATTAATGATAAACAAATACAGATATCCAGTAGTATTTTGTAGTGCTGATAACATGAATTTAGGAATTTATTTCCGTTTGAACTATCGATTACGTTATTTCAAAATTAATTTACATGTAGTTGCTTTTTGATATATATAATTGTCACTAGACATTGAACCCGCGCGAGCACGGGAAAATAAGCATTTTTTTTTTATTTTTTTATTTTTTTATTTATTTTTTTTTTTTTTGTGGTGGCCATATTGACTATAAAAAGTTGTTGCGGCCATGTCATTGATGGAACAGGAACTCAATATGGATGTTGTGGCAGGCTTCCCATAAACTTTCCTGTCAAGTAGGTGGTTTCAACTGATAGTTTCATGTCTATATATGATGTAGTATTCCAGAATTGGATGTGAATGCAAACTTTAACCAAGTCAATGAAGCGTGAAATGTAGGTCAACGTGACCCAATTGTCACATGGCTGTTCGTTACTACCGAAGATGGAAACACTGATGAAGTAGACTATATGCCACGTAGAATTACCAAAATGGACCTTAAGGTTCCATCAAAGTCAAAATCTATGACGAAAACACAACCACATAGATTGTCAATATTTTTATTGTTACAATTAATTCTGAACTGGAACTTGATGAAAAGCTTTCATTAAATACACATTTCATAATGCATTACCTTTTTCCTTCAGAATAAATATGAAAATGAAATTGTAGATGTAAACATTTCCTTAGTGACGGATGAATTTTTCAAACGATGCCGTGAGTTCCGTAGAGCATATTTTTGGAAAATAATTGTTCCAATTGTTCCATTGTCATTATGGGCAGGGCAAGCGAGGCTTAATTTCACAAATATATCCAATAATCAGACGATAAAAGCATTTTTAGTGTGTGGCTGCGTGTGATGTCCACGTTTATATATTTATCAAAAATGTCCGAAATAAATTTCGTCATTAATGATAAAGATGACCATTTGTTAAACATATTTTTATCTAGGGCTTACAAGGAATTGTATGGTAGAGATATATTTAGACAGGTCACATTACAAATGATGTAAAAATAGATAATGGTTGGTGTTATCACTTTGTGCAAGGTAAACATCCGAGCAATCCAAAAAACACTAAGTTAGGAATTCCTTTGAACTTTACCTTATTTCTTCATAATCTTCAAAGTTCATAACCTTTACAGTTAGGAGAAATTGCGTTATTGTTGAAAAACAATCCTGAATACATGAAGCGGAAACATCCCACTTGAAGGGGAATGTTTTTAATTTGTTTTATTCTTCTTCCGTAATTTCAAACAGAAATACATTTAAAATAAGTGCATACTTGTTTATTTAAACCAATTTGTTAAAATGATGCATTCGAGAACCTTCTAAGGTATGTGTTGGGAGAATTCATATCGGAAAGTGCATACAAATTCCATTTGCACATAAACAAAACTGTAGTTTAAATTTATAAATGCAGATTGTCAAATCCGATAATAACCGTTATAATCTGAACCATACATCGTTTATTTTGAACCACGCGTTTTGCCGCCTATTCGGCTAATTCGTAAATTTAGTATTATAGATAAGGCAAAGTGTGTAATGGAACACAAATGTGTGTCGTATTGGAATGAGACTGACAGCAAAAATATCAGGTAATGATGAATGCAGTGCAAACTCGGTCTATATTGTAGATAACTATAAAACTCTAGCCTATCATAAATTACTAGAATTATAAAATTCACATGTAATCAAACGGATCACAATACGTAGGAATTTTAATATTGAAAATAAACATAAAAAATGCACCGAACTTTACAAAAAAGACGACATTTAAGTTTGCGCTTGATCAAACGCCGTGTTATTCGTAAATATATGATTTAATTTTCTAGTTCAGGGCTTAACCATACACTGCATCATACAATTAATATAAGTCAAATATAATATATTTTATTTAAACTTATGATTTACACATTTTGTGATTTACGGGACTTTAATTTATGCTCTGAGAACGCCCCGACTGGTTCAATGAAAAGACCATTTATACATGGAAAATTGATTTATACCATAAATTTTATTTGATTTCGTTCTTAATTCGTTGACATATTGAATGTGTTAAATGGAGAAAACATTTACCTGGCGAAACAATTCATCCTTGTTTTAGCCATTATTTGGTAGTTGTTGAATGTCTTTTTTTACAATATTTGGCTTGTAGCATCGTTGAGGGGGAATTTAACGCCTAAATCTGAGTCAACTACTTCCGATTCAACTAATGTATTTTATTCACTTGTAAATGACTTCATCTAAACTATAAAGACTACCGACTTTGAACAGGCCTATTTATGTGTTGGCGTATTGTAATTCCAAAATGTAATACCGATTCTATTTTAAATATGTATTTTGGTTTTCTGTAGCTATTGTTAATTTCCTTTATTTTTCGCTTTATAGTATTTGATTTCAAATACTATAGCTTCAAGCCCCACCTACACTCCAAATGCGTGTATGTGAAATTAATGTTGATACCATTTGAGTACATGCGGCCTAAAGATTTTTCTTCAATATTATACAATGGGACTCCTCTAAACCGGCCCCTCTGAAATCGGATTCCTCCGCAAACCGAACCCTTTCTTTTGGTCCTAAATTTACACTTATATTTTCAAGTAAAAATATCCCTCAAAAATAGGCCCCTCTGAATTCCGAATACCGGACTCCAAGATAAGTTCTGGTCCAAAACGTATTCCTGTCAAATACATCTCTAAAAACCAGCCGAACTCTAATGTCATGAATGTATTAACTTCCAAACAGTCACAGTAGTCGGATAAGAATCTCCCTAATGCACATTAATTTTGTCAATTGTTACTTGTCAGTAGTACTCAATGCCGAAATTGTTGAATTCCCTTTCAAACAATCTCAAAATTTAGGATAGGTTTTACACTGAAATCAGTTTACTAGCAACAGAGCTAATGATACATTTTACTTTAGGAAACTTGAGTCCATAAGTGGAAACATCCAAACTCATCGTAGCAACAAACATTCTCGGTACATAAAGTAGCCTTTCTACTTAGAAAAATGAAACTTTATTAATAAGTATATGAAAACATTTTTCTTATTGTCTCCAGTGTAAATATTCATAAATATTCAAAAAAACTTTAATCATCATTACTAAAATGGTGAAAAATGGTTACAAAATATTGCCAAGTTCTTTGTATCTGTGTTCAGAGTTTTAAAGTTGCTAAAAAGACTGGTACAAGACTCACTAGACTTATCTAGTAACATTTCCTTAGGCTCATCTACTGTTACCTGAAGAAAGTCAGATGTTGTTCTGGAGTTAAGTCGCCTTGTCCATAAAAAATCTCATACGCACGAAAAATCACAAAATTAGCAATTTTCGGGTAAATTAAAAAACGTGTCGACTTAGATGTGCTCAATATATCTTGTTAAAATTTGAAAAATAGTTTGTTAAGATAAGTATCTTTCAACGGTCAAATGCTAATCAATGCTAAACATATAGCTTCAACTCCTATTTTGTGTTTTAATTTAACGAAGTTTACCCTCGGCTTAATGAAAAACGTCAAGTAAAAAGCCTACATAAAGACATATAAGGAGATAGTATTATATGTTGATGAGAAAATAACCCTAAAAGGAATTTTTAAAAATATGTTATAGAGAAGCATACAGCTGCTGACAAAGACTCCGAACTTCACAGGCACATTTCATTACATGTATATTTTGTCCATTTATTATATGTCAGCAGTGCTCCATATCGGCAACACAGAAAATTCAAATCGAATAAAAAACGTGGAGTTATGAGCCGGTTCAATTCACAAAATAACCCAAAATATCAATAAAAATCATCTGATGTACAGAGCTGTGCTCTAGGAACACCAGATTTTCAACAACTGCAATACTAGTCTTTTTATTATAAACATCTCGGTATCTAGCAAGTACATGGTCTAGTAAATTAGCCTCGGAAACTTGTTACCAACACAAGTTTTTAGTCATTATTTGTACTCTGTACAAAAGTGTTACACAAATTCTGGATACTTTTTTATTTAAAAAATATGTTTTCTATAATGTTTTTTTTTTTTTTTTTTTTTTTTTTGTTAATTGCAGCCAAAGTAATTAGTACAAAAAACATGAAGATTAATGTTTTAGATAACGAGAAATTTAATTAGGAAACCCCACTTTTATGATAAATCCATATAACATCTTTTGATGTTCACAATATTTAAATAGGAAATGGCAAATTGCTAAAGCCTCGTTGAAGGTATTGTGATAATTACTTTAATGGACCGTAGTTAAGGATTAAATTCCTGGATGATATTAAATTGCATGATTCTGCATTTTTTTCATGTATTAAATATGTTTTTCTTGTATTTATATGTTTCCTAAATCAATTACAATGTTGAGTTAAAGAAAAAGCAATTAATGAATATTAATAATATGTGTTAACTGACTCTGACTCAGTAAACATGTCTTATTCTAATATTGGTGCCTGCTAAATTGCAAATAGGAAAATCAGGCCAAGAATTAAGCACGGACAGTTATCAAATTTAGACGACTTTTCATTTGTGAAAAACATCTGTGTCTAATCTCATTTGTGAGAGACATCGCACGGGTTAATATATGGTCTCATTTCTGAGAGACATCTTACCAGTTGATATTTAGTCTCATTTGTGAGACCTATCGGTTAATATATAGTCTCATTAGTGAGAGATATGGTACCGGTTGATGTCTAGTATCATAAGTGAGACACATCGTTCTTACCGTTCAATATCTAGTCTCATTTATGAGAGACATCATACCGGTTGATATCTAGTCTCATTTGTAAGTGACATCGTACGTGTCGATATTAAGTCTCATTTGCTGGAAACATCCTACCAGTTGATATCTAGTCTCATTTGTGAGAGACATTCCACCGGTTGATATCTAGTCTCATTAGGAAGAGACTTCGTACTGGTCGATATCTAGTCTCATTAGTGAGAAACATCGCACCGGTGGATATCTCGTTTCCTTTGTGAGAAACATCGTACCGGTCGATAGAATCGTTACTGTACTGATTAAAAAGAGAAAGTTCATAACTGAAAATTTTAATTCACCACGTTTGTCATAGAGTTTTTATTTCAAACGTAAGACAAATATGCATGTCGTCTAAGTATAAATTCAGATATCAAACTAAGAAGGTTGTTTCAAAGGAAACTAGCGCAGCGTTAATCTTAATTAATAAAATAAAAAAATATTTATAAGTTTCAACCAACATAACACCAGCGTTATAAAACAAAATAATACAAAACGAGAAACACTCAGTGATGCTTGCATACATGTATTGTATGAAAATTTTTTATAAGAGTGTGCTTGAATTGATCAGACCTGTTATTGTGTCACGGACATTTATTTGAAGTATGCGGGAAAAAAAATTAGTTCATCTCTGATCAATACGAGAATTTAAGTTATTTTCAATATATTCAGAAACATAATATGCGTCATTTCAGTTCCTATTTAACAAACTTACACCCTTTTAAAATGGAGTATTTTTTGTAGAAACAGTGCGGATGTTTAAAAGATTCCGAAAAAAATTGAACAAAAATCCAAGCATGTAACAGGCATGTATATATACATCTTGTACATGTTAACTGAAAGATAATTAGGTGGACTCGCTTACATCTATAACAAGTCTAATCTTCAGAATAAAATTTGGTTTTATAACAGTTTAGAAGATGAAGATGTAACAATATAACATCCGGGTATAATAAAATGAAAATTATCAGAAAATATTCAGACTGAAATACACTGGATAGAGGTAGAAGTTACCCCTGATAATTGTGTTACTGTTTACATATCCGGATGTTATTTTTCTGTAAAGTACAGTTTGAACACGTTTTCTTTCTTTATACTTCTGATAAATTGTATGCATAGGAATATATAAAACTACAAACTTACCTTAAGTCAATTTTTATGTACGAAAGTTTCCCCCATGAAAGAAATTTACTTATTTCATGTCCTTACAATGTAAATCTCCAACTGTTATTCGATAAATTTGATCTCATACAAATGGTAATGTAGAAATCAAAATTGTATGAAAGATATACTTGATGTAAAATGAATAGGACCAGTATAAAATTAAATGTATAGTGATAATAGCGTGCATTCTATGGGAAATTTAAAAGTCTCTACTGTTGTTCGGGGTGACAAAAAGGGTCTCATTGAAAAATTAAGTTTTTACAATAATACTTCACATCATAGCAATTGATATTATCTCTGGTGTTAATAAATAAATATATATTTCAATAGAATCAACATCTTACTTGCTTGAGTATACATATATTAAATACTATTTATAGCAGATTCAATTTTTTAATTTCAAGTCTTAAATTTGAGGATTTTATCTGGAAAATTGTAAGTTAATTGTATACCCAGAGACGAGGCTACTAAACGGGTTTATGTGATTTTACGAAAAAAACATTATTTCGTATTAATTTAATATTTCATTTATATGTGGTGTTACATGTATAAGTCTGTCGATTTATATAACATTCTCACTTACTTTCTATTTTACATATTTATTATACATCTTTGTTGCACGAGATTCGGACTTTTAGCTCATTTGTAAGAAAAAAATGTTCAATCGCATGCAATATGAAAAGGAAGGGATAAATTTTTGATACACAATCCCTTCATGAACTCAAATTCCCTGACTATAAGTCGTCAGGCGAAGGAGAGTACATATACATGTATATATCCCCCGTGAAGCCTACGTAAAAATCATACTATATTTGAATACCACGATTTTAGCAACAATGGACTTTTTTTTAGGGTATTAATTTTTTCACACACTGGATTACTGAGTATTTTGCATTCCTTTCACTAATTCAAGGCTCAAATGAAATGCATGTATAAGTACATTTTTCTTTACAATTATTGTAATCTTCTGTTTTACAATTTTCCATATCGCTGTCAGGACCACTTGGACATGGTCTCGTTTCACCTGTCAAGCTAACAATCAAACTGCATTAAACAGTATATTACACTCCAGTATAATACACAAGTATAATAAACATATGTAGAGGTACATAAAAACATTGTATTGTGCTGACTTACTGTAAAAGTATTAATTCCATTGACTATAGTTGCCCAGGGAGTTTTATTGCATTAACTTTTTATAAACATTATTGCACTACAATGATATTTTCATTCGGAGTCATTCTTAATAGATTTGTAATATATCACATATCATCTTCTTAATGAATTGTAATATATCACATATCATCTTGTACTTGTATGGGAAATACATGTAGTTGTACCTTTCGCATATTTGTTCAATTATAGGCTACTTTATCAAATTGCTTTGTTGATTAAAACATAAGCTTAGTAAATTATTAATACATGTAATACGTAATGACTGTGAATATGGAAATTCAAAATCAATTGACAGTAAATATGATATTCCCATTTCATCAAACACAGTCATAAATTGAACAATAAGCATGATAACAGTTGATCACAGTCCTATAAAATGTAATTTTGCGTGGGGTAACTGTTTTCAAAATGCTACATCAACTACAGAGGACCATATTGGTAGTGTATCGGTAAGCTTGATAGCTGAACTGTTATACAGTTGGTACTTCTTCAAGTAATCATACCTGACATCACAAACATTAATGGAGGATGGACCGAGTATATAAGCAGCAATGACGGATGACCCGAAGTTATTATCGACGTCACAATGTTTGACCCGACATAACCAAGATTTGACCTTAAGTTATTAGGACTTGAAAAACGTAGGAAAGCTACATTTTTCTCGCAGGAAATACATGTACCGCGTTCAGAATACGATAAGCAGATTATCGAGTTTTCTACAGATAAAATATAAATCTGCAAGAAACCTGATAAACTATTCATCCAGATGCTGATTTTTTTTTTAATTTCTCCTAATGCATACTTAGATGTAGAAATTAGAAGTAATATTTTATAATTGTGACGTTATTTTATAACAGTAATGATGGTGATGTACTGTATGAACCATTCTGTGACATTATTTTTAACTATAGTTATTCTCAATCTCATTTTACTCCTAAAGTTGCTGGATTTTCTTTTAACGGTATGATTTCAGTGTGAATTTTCTAGTATTGACATATATTTGAAAAAGAAAATGCACGAAATCCTCTAAGTGATAATTTTTTTCCAAAGATGCACATCTGTAAGAATATACCACCACGTAATAAAACGTATAGAAAAATAGTGATCTAATTCGTATAGAAAACATCTCTACCAATACGAAAGTAGGACCTAACATGTAGGACGGCAAAGGATGCAGACAATGCAAAAACCATATAATTTTGCCAGTAGTGTATATTTGTTCCCCAAAGTGCATCGCTGTTCAGTCCAAACAGATTTAAAACCATTGATATTATGTCTTTTCAAATTTACGTCGTGTTTAGGACATTTCTTAAATTTATGTGCCTCATAAACAATATTAGGTTGTGAAAAACTTCCACAAGAAGTTCGTATAACGATAATAAAACTGTATTTCCGACAAAAAGATTTTTTTCTTTCAAATATATACAACATAACATTTAAACTCCAATTTAAAACGACTTTTTTTTTATATATATATTTCCCGACATATCCACTTTTAGCACAAAGACTTTTGAGAAAACTGTAAAATTATAAACGGTAGATTAAGCTTCACTTATTGATGCAATTTATTTTCCTGTGATAAAATGAGTATATATATCAATATAAGATAGGTCAGGGGAGACAACCCAAACAAATTTAATAAACTGAAGTTATAAGTTTAAACACCAGTCATTCAAAAAAGATACATGCAAAATAGATCAAATATTCTCTATGAATACGCAGTATAAAAAAATAAAGTACATAGTTTGACATACCAATTACGTAACTGACGAAGGCAAAGCTAACAATTCTGTTTCTATAATGGTCCGAAAATTTAAAAAACGACAATATCTGTCATCCCCTACTACATGTACCTGTACTACAAATGTATCATTTATTTTTTGTATATATAAGGTCTGTCTTCAAAAATCTTTTCAGCTTAAATGTATGTAGCGTATGCTTGCCCATAAGATTGGGAAAAACACGAACCTGTAGAACCTGCTGCTCTTTGATGAATATTTCCGAATTCTTTACACGATGTCTTATTTTAAATGCATTTTTTGTGCTGGGATTTCTTGATACGATAGTCGCAAGAAAGAAATATTTCTATCGACAACGATAAGTTTGAGCTTGTGAAACTTTGACCGCTGGATTGTGCATATAGTCAAACAAAAACGTTTTTTGAAAATCATTCTGGTCAATGCAAAAGCGTCACTTTTCTTCTCACCAATATAAGTCCAGAAACGAATAAATCTGTCATGGCAATTAGTTTTCTTGTTAATTTCTTTATTTGCTTCTTCCTACGTATTCCGGTTTTACGACGTTGCAGGGACACAAATCTGTGTACGTACTTATAGGCAGTATAAAATTGAATTTGTTAACTGAAGCAATTGCATCCTTCAGATCCCATCATATTTTCCCAAGTATGGTGTAAGCTAATTTCGAAGAAATTCTCAAGGACTATACGGTAAAATCCTACGACGGTCAAAACAATTTGATTCTTTCCTTTTTTGCATTTTGACTCAAACATTTAAAGCTTGACGACCTTCACCTTATATTTATCAAGGACAAATCTGGAATTATAGATGTTGATCACAGTATATCAATAATCAGCAGTTCTTATCTCTATAGAGTATTATGTTCACGTCTAAAATTAAATGTTCTCGTCTTTAATTAAATATCCAGAAACAAAAGATTTATTACATTTCAGAATTTATCTATTAATTGCACACCGAATAAACCCATTTATTGATTTATATTAAATAAAACGTGAATAACATAATATTATTTGTTGTAAGTTAGAATTATATTTGGGGATTTTTGTAAGATGGAAGAAAGAGCAAGGACAGATTCTATGAGATATGGTCTATTTGTATATGAACGACAGGTAAATTATTTGATTAACAAGAATTATCTAAATATTCGGTATCCGTATTTGTTTTACATTTTATATGAGACAATACTGCTGGTAGTAGAGGCTATAATCATCTAAGGGAACAACCATTTGCTTTTTTATACAGGGGTTGCGAGGAACTACATGTGTAATCTTGTACGGTTGAAAATTTTCCGGAAGCTTCCACGAACCTTCTCCGTTTGCGCTAATATTAAGTAATAAATAGTTTTCGGTCTTTTTTAATAACCTGTTTATCATTATGATTCACTGCATTGTGCATATAGCGAGTTTGCCTGTACAACGAAATGGATACGCGTAAAATTTGCTCTAGTATATTCATTTTACAGTGTACTTTCAAAATTGACAGAAAGGTTAGAGTGAGGTCAGGTAAGTAAGAAATGAAATCAGATTTCGGTGGTGCAAAAGTACATAAAGAGGTCATGGCACAGCCATCAATCAACACGAGACTTTTGTCCCCGATTATTTAAACGTATAACGTGCCCTTAGTGGATTCACTCCTTTATTGCGCTGAGAATCAGCGCAGTGCTATTTGTATTTGTATTTGGTTTTTTCCTTATGCCATGGTTAATGAGAGTCTGGTTCCCATCTGGCAACCCTACGTCTAAACTAGGATAGCTCTCTGTGTAGCCTAACGTAATCTTCCGAGTATTCATATTGACTCGTTTATCGTTTTATGGATTCTTGTCCATTCTGCGAAACAATGAAATATCTATATTACTCAAATCCTGTTCATTACGATATTATCTATCTTACTCAACCCCTGTTCATTACGGAATTATCTATCTTATTCAAATCCTGTTCATTGCGGAATTATCCATCTTACTCAAATTCCTCTTGAAAACGGAATTATCTATTTAACTCAAATTCCTGTTCAATACGGAAATATCTATCTTACTCAAGCTAATCTTCAATACGTAAGTATTTGTCTAGGTTACTCAAAGTCCTCTTGAATACATAATTATCTGACTGAGCCAATTTTATCTTGACAATGGAACTATTTACCCTACTCAAATTCATCTTTAATACTGAATTCGAACGCATCTATCTAACTCAAATTCTTCTTAGCACCAAGTGCATAATGTACACGATTTCACAGCATGAAGTCCTATTTTGGCCAACAAAGGCTATACATTTGTGAAAACGCTTAAATTTTATTTTTCATCTCTTATATACTTTCTGCATAACTTTGCCAATACGACACGCGAAGTTTTTTTCTAGGGGTGGTATTTTCTAAAATATAAATAAAGTATATTTTGACCTTGAATAATATTAAACTATATGTATTTTCTTTTTATTATCAAGTTGGTATTACAGTAGTCCTGATAGGTCTATACTGCAATAAACTATCCAGTACTAAATATTTTAAAGAAAGGTGAAAATGTAGGTTCTCTATATATTGATTAAAAAGTAGAACATTTTCATTTTGAATAATTGTTCATAAGAACATTATCTAATAAATATGTTCTTCTTCAACATTATATTTGCCTGATTAATTAAAAACATTATAGAACTCATTTAATTTTTGCCTGATTGACCTCGATCAAAGAAATTGAATTTAAATTATTTTATTTGGAAAAACAAACATTCGATTTATTTCTAGTTAAACGAACCATTTGACTTCGTTGCTAATCTGTCAACGATATCAACTTTAAACATACAGATTATTTCAGTTCTGGTCACTAGTTATCAATACAAACTTTTTATTATGTTGATAATACAACCTTCAAGGGATTGGGTCATAAAACAAAAGTTACAATTTATATATAAATTATTTACCAAACTAAATCGTTGTCATATTTGCCTGAATTCTTATAAGTGAAGAAAGTTGCGATACGTAAAACTGAAAATGAATGCTGAGGATACTACATACTTTACGGACCATTCTGATGCGTCCACTCCTGAATTAGTCGTAAGGAAGGAAAAAACTCGGATCAAAAGGAAACCGGTATGTGATATCTAAAATATTTAATATATGTCCCTTTTTTCAAAATTAAGCTTTAAACATTGTTCGAATATGGACTGAGAGAGTCTTTTCTTTACGTTTTGATGGATGTTTCCGCTGTAAATGTCTAAATTACAACCAAAACAGGTATTTTCAAGGTTGTTTGGTGGGATAAAACATTATATGATACTCAATGCATATTTCATCAAACTATGTATCATCCACAGTGTTCAAGACCTAAGATATGTAAGGTAAAAACAATATCTAAAGATTTCATAGAGCCGATTCAATCCAGCTTGATAAAATAGCATCTTAGGACAGAAATTTACTCTAGGGAGATACTGTTTAGTTCCTAAATTAAAAGGGTAGAAACATTTTGAAAAATTTGTATATGACGTTTTTTTCCCTCTTCATAAATCAAAGTACTGAAGTACTGAACATCAGAGGACCTCAAGTTATGTTGGATTATTGATAAATGACAGGTGTTTCTATAGTACCTGCCAGACAGATGTTCACCTTACAATATAGTACACATAATATAATTTGCTATCATATCTGAGATACTGTCTTATAGTAAGAAACTTATCTTTGTGAATTATCCATGAAATGTTGACGTGGTCAAATGAGAACTGCTAGATTGGCATTATGACCGTATAGTTGCACACTTGCAAAAATCTTTAGCTTATTACTTATGACAGAGAATCAACATAGCAAATATTTTTTTTGACTAGTCACTGAATTATGAGAAAGATGTCAAGACAATCGTATTAAAACAGATAAATTGTAATATTTGGGTGTAAGATACCACATGAACAGTAAACTCATATATCTGTTACGCTGAGCTTTTTGGTCTAATTTTAGCCAGTGATAATACTGTTGTATGTGTGTGTGCTGGCTACAAGTATGGTACTCCTTGCTCAACGCAACACAACTCTCTCAACACAGTTAAGGAATTCAATCCTTCCCAGAATATGCACAAGCTGTTTTAAAGAAAAGTAAAAATCCAAAGTGAGGAGGACGAAATGTGTTTATTAAATACATGAAGTCAATAAACAATAAACATTAATAACATTATTTTTCTCTTTCCGCGAGTACAATAGATATCTCTCTTTTCTAATTAGTCATTTCTTATTCATTAAAAATAAAGACGAGATACCAGTGATTATTTTTTTACTTCTAATACATATCTGCGAGGACAAATATTATTCTTTGATTCACTTCAACTTTGCTCCACAACCTGTAACTGATGATTTATTTACAAACTAGAGGTGTGAATGACCCGTTATCAGTACACTTTAACCTCACAAAATTATAATTAATGGAACTGTGCTTCCCTACTCTACAATATAACAAACCGCTAACTTAGGATCATTCTAATGATATCTCTTAACAAGAAAGATCACATCAAATGTTTAATAGCAGTTTTTCACAAATTAGAGCAGCGAAATCCAGCATGTATAAAATATAAGAACTACTATGCTTCCCCACTCTACAAAATGCAACAAGTTGACAATCAGACCACTTTAATAGCATTTCTTAATAAGAAAAGCCACACCAATTGACCAATCATCTCTTTTTGCAAATTAGAGCAACGAAATACAGCATTCATCTACCAAAATAAAGTTTTTCTCAAGACAACCTGAACAAGAACACCTATACCAAAATCAACAAAGACAATGCTATTATTTCCATGAAGTGAATCAAGAATATTTTAATTTTGAATTATAAAATTGCCTACATAACACCCAATCATTTTAATTAATAATTAATGGTTAATTATGCCAAAACATATAAATTTCAGAGAAAATTGACCAAAAATACAAATAATGTATAATTATGGGGTCATAGCTTCAAGATATTTAATAGTAGGTGCCAAAATAGTATATTTTAGTCTTAATAGAATTATCACAAGTATTTCTATTTGAAATTTGTAATCGCTTGACCAATTTAGGGCCATTCTAACCCTTCGTGAACCTCTCTTTTCCTATAATATGTAGTAAATTCATCCGCAACAACAATTTTTTGGTACGTCATTGATATTAAAGATTGTTTGATTAATATACTAATATTTCTAACGACAAAACATTTTCATATTATTAATTTGGATTAAAAAAAAAATCTGAGTATTTATTGAAAACATGAATTTAAAAGAAGCGATCAGGAATTTTATTTTGCACTATATAATGTCCGCGGGTCTATAATTTTTATAGGTCGGTTATCATTCCAAAACTAATTTAAATATATGCATATATGCAAATAAGCGGGAAATTTAGGCGATGGCAATACACCCGAGGCCCTGACGGTCCTCTGATGTAAAAATATCACGTTTGAAAAATTTGGAGATTACAACGGACCATGCATATATATTCACTTTACAAATGTACCTTTGTCTGCACGTAAAAACCTTAAAGCAGTATTCTAATAGAAAATATTAAACAGAAGGCTTCCATTCACCTCTCTGTACTGAATCAATTGAATATGTGTTCCCGTAGTGAACTTATATTCACTTCTTGATATGCTATTCATATTGTAGTATTGGTTTCAGTTTCAGTTTTTGGTATGTAAAATTCATTGTTATGAAAAGTTAATAACTTTTAATTGGAAACTGTGGAATTTCTACATTTTTACCTCATGACTCATAGCTGAGTCTTTACATGTACCTTCATCTGGTTCATCTAAGCTGGTATAAGAGATTTTATTATTACCATCGGGTCAATACCACTGCTGGTGGTCCCTGATTGTATCACCAGCTCAATTGCTAGTATTTCGATACTAGCCCGAAATTGATACTTTTTCTGTTGCAAAAATTTTACATTTTGTGAAAATCTACGAGTATCTCACTCGTGCATAGCTCTGTCCTTATTTGGGGTAGGCTTTACCCTTTAGGTCATTTGGAGTATTTGAATTGTTCTTCAACATTTTGGATTATTGTTCTAGTTTTCCACGTTTTAGTCCCTGAGCACAACGGATGAGTCGTAAATCATCGAAATATACACATCTTATGCACCAAAACCGGAACCAAAGATTTTTAACTCATTAACTGCTTTGTCATTTGAATCTTTTCGTCAACATTTTGGGTTATTGTTTCCATTTACAATTTCTTGCTTTGAGCAAAACAGTTAGGTGACGAAATACAATGAATTTATATCTTGTGAATCAAACTTGGTATCATAGAAAATTCATCTATCTTGCAACTGTGAATATGGTGTCTAAAAAGAATTTTCTTTGATAGTTGTATCTTGCTCACGTTATACTTGTTTTTTTTTTTTTTAGATTTATTTTGTTTCTCTATTTCATGATCATTGATTACCAATCGTATAAGAACGAAATCCAGTGCTAATCAATGCTAGATTCCGTCTTGAACCAGCATGTGTATATAGCCTGTGGCTTAGCAATTAATAAATTTAACTTTTGTGGAGTTGCATCATAATTCAACCACAGTTTAAAAAAAAAAAACCAGCCGACAAAAAGTAATGTTAATCTGTAAAGTTTTGTTATCATTTAGGAAATCCTGCCATTTTATATAGTCATTTTGTAATTTATGACTACATCATGGCAGATTGCCAATAAATGTAGAACAACTTGATAACAATCTTTAAATTTAAATTTTTCGACAAAGAGGTCTTGTTGTCTCCCTTGAACTGAGAAAAAAAATAAAATTCATTACTTGTCAAACCTGTTGTGAAGTCTAAAGGTCTAAATTTATTATATCACTAAATCGACAATGTGTATATACTCACTTTCACTTAATTTGTGATTTTCATTAAATTTCCCTCCTTCCAAATACAATTTACCACACTAAGTACAAATGTAGATGAGCAATCTGCTACATTTTTCTCTCTCTTCCTTTGAAGCGTAACACAAATTTGAATAATAACAAAAAATTAGAGAAAATCACCTCTTTTTTTAAAAGGTGACCTTAGGAGTATTTTTATTACTATTTTAGACGTCCAATTTAAAGATGCTCTTCACAATTTTCTCAGTTTTAAATGTTATGATATCTTCAACGTAGGTCTAACCTTACATGATATTGATATACATATGATCTCATGTTATCACATTTTCCAAAAAGACATAACAATATTTTAGAAGATTTATTGACACCTTTTTAGGTAAATTTATACTACTATGTATTTGCGTTGCTAACTGTAACTGGTATACGTTTCTGAATTATTGAAGAATCAACTAAATGTTGAAACGGTTGACGGGAAAGACATGACACCGGTAATATATATGATCTCATTAGTTCTTAATGAACAATATATATTGTCTCTAATTTGTTTACTTCCATTTAGACTGTCAAAAAATTGATATTTTATAATGCTTAGACTGTTTTTTTTAATATAGCGTCGGCCACCTAAGAAACGTTATGGGTGATGCAAATGTTTCATAGCAAAAATTAAAAAAAATGATACCATTTTTCATTAAAACGTATATACCTATAGAGATTTTCTTCCTGGACAATGATCTTTTATATCTGAATCGTAGATTGTATCAAAAATACGAGATGGGCCGTCCTGAAAACAAGCGATCTCAATGTAACTTTACATATTCTTGGTCCATATAATATTATATGTATTATATTTTTTATAGTAGAAATGATATGAAATACTATATAATATTATACAAAATGCAAAATTCTAAAAAATATTCAATATCTCCCAATAAAGCATTTTCAAATCATAGTTTAAAATTTATATAAAATAAATTTTATAAGAGACAAAAACAGATTTGTAATCAAAATTATATTTAGCAACGTTACATTTATTTGTGATGACCTCATATTTTAAGTTAATATCAATGTTTTGCACAAAAAATGAAAAATTCCTCCTTTTTGCGGCATTTCAGAAAATTATTTCGACTATTGGAAACAAAAAGTAAGGTTAATATTTTTACTTTCATTTTAAAGAAATATTTAAAATATTGCACAAACCCCATTTGCAGTTAAAAAAAAAAGACACACAGAAAATGTAATCTCATATATGTTTATTTTTATAGGGTATCGTGTCTTCGGCTCTTACCCCAGATCATTACATTTTCATATTTCCAACACTGTGTGTGCAAATAGTACACTGTAGTTTAGCTAGCATTCTTACAGTAACAGGTGAAATTATTTTCTCCTGTATGTGTAGAATTTGTTTCTGTTTTGATAGTTATATTCACATCATCATTTGAATGGGGTGAAGGACTTCTGGTTTCTCTTTCTTCTTGGTTTGGAGATAGCACTACAGTTTTTGTAAAAACTAGAAACAGTGTCTGTAAGACACGGATGCTAGGCCTAAAATGTAGCTCATCATGTATGAATGCTCAGTACTATCCAAGGCACATCCACTGATGAAGTTTCGTTGATACACTATGCTTAGTTCCAAAGAAATGAACCTTAACTCAAAACTTAACCAGAGTCGTCCAAGCATAAAATGTAGGTCATAATGACCCAATTATTGTATGACTGCTCTGTACTACGCAAGGCACATCCACTGACGAAGTTTCATTGATACACCTGCACTTAGTTCCAAAGAAATGAACCTAAAAGCGAAACTTAACCAGAGTCACTCAAGTGTAAAATGTAGGTCATAATGACCCAATTGTTGCATGACTGCTCTGTACTATCCAAGGCACATCCACTGATGAAGTTTCATTAATACACTATGCTTAGTTCCAAAGAAATGAACCTAAACACAAAACTTAACCAGAGTCGCTCAATCATAAAAAATGTAGGTCATAATGACCGAATTATTGTATGACCGCTTGAGGTACTACCCAAGGCACATCCACTGATGATACACTATGCTTAGTTCCAAAGAAATGAACCTAAACGCAAAACTTAACCACATAGTTCGGACGGACAAAGGTAACTCTATATGCCCCAGCCACATTCGTTGGCGGGGCATAAAAATGATAAAAGTAAAATTGTCTTACGCATCAGATAGATTCTTAGTTTTACTCTAAGTCAATTCCTTTCAATGTGACCGAGAATAGTCAAACCTGCTAACTGTATAATATTTTACTTAAAATCTGCAAGCTTTGTTCATAAATTTTCATGGCACATTTGATGGAAAGAATAATTTTCTATTATTTCAAGAAGGACATTATTCAGTATGTTGCATCATTTGGAGAATTATCTATTGTTGTTTCTCCTCCATTGCTTGTCGTGTCATAGCATGACTACCGTTTACATTTGCATTTACTTTAATGTTTGGTCTTCTTGTTCTCTCTGGGGAAAGCTGTAGAATGGCTAAAAATTTCTTACTTATACGTTTTAATGGGAGGGCATTCAGTTTCTATCTTGTTCTGAAGTTACTCAAGAACTTTGAAGAGATACAAAATCTCGTTTTGATATATAGATTTCTAACTTTTTATTAATATATTCAAAATTTATTTTCTCAATAATAATGCCACCCCTTGAGTACAAAGCTCATTGCTGTATCAGCATTGTTGATTCTGTCCCTCCGTCTCTATACTTAAGTTCTGAAACCGCTGGAAATGTGCGAGTTGGTACGAGTATTTACAAAAATTAAGACGACTGTATTTATTTATATTGTTTAGTTACAATAAATTGATTAAATGGTTTCATTTTATTAGTTTCGAATAAAACCCATTATGATGTGTTTCCAATAAACAAATACAGATTTATTGCAGGTAAGAGTACAAAGGTCACAAACAGATATTAATCTTATACCAATTTGAGAGTATGCCCATTGTCTGCCTTAATTATTGAAACAATAACAATGATATCATTTCTGTATACTTGGATGATTCACTTTGTTTATTTCATATTGAAAGTGTTTAGTAATATAAAAAAAAGTATACGAGCAATCTTTTAAAAATTGCCAACAAAGACAGGTGTATAGTTTTTGCGGTTAAATTTACTGAAAGGAAAGATAAAGATGGCGGAGTCAAAATTGAACTTTCTGCTTCTTCATGAAAACAGTAAAATGTCACGATTGTCTTCTGCTACAAAGGTAAGTCGATAAATTCCACGATATTATTCCAGAGAATAATTTTGAAAGACAAAATTCATGTCTTCGGCAATAAAGGTTAGAACATAAAAATTCGCGACTGTCTTTGGCACCAAACGAAAGTTGATTAAAATCACGATTACCATGCAACACAATCAACAAATATCTTCAGTAAAAAGGTTTTTAAAAAAATAAAATTCATGATTTTCGTTCACACGTACAGAATCTCCGCGAACATTTGAAGAATTGTACTAAAAATTACCATTCTCATACCATACCAGTCCACAATATTGGTTCAGCAAAATAATTGTATCTATTATCAGCATTATATTATTTATGTTTATAAAGAAGGGATTTGGATCAATATAAACAAGTTATTACTATAACCCTTTAACATCAGATTATTTGGACTGAGTGACTATAAAATAGACTAATTTAAGTTAGGTCATGAATGGTAGGTTTTTATTTCGTAAAATTCGATATGATGAATATATGCATATCTGTTTTGTGTAAACATTTCAATGAAATTGTGTCAGAGGATTTTTTGTAAACCTCCCACTGCAATTTCAAGAAGTAGATGTTTATGCCTAAGACAAGGTAAGCAACTAACATTGGGCTACCGCAATTTTGTAATAGAGTATATACAACTTGACCCAGCTAGCAATTTTGACTGTTACGGCATTGAGCCCTGACTTTAAATATCTTATTTGTTACTTCTCTTCTTAGAATGCTAATATGTTTGTAATAAGATGGGTATATGTAGAACATGTATTCTCTCCTCATATGCACCCAACAAATTCTCTAACCTGATCATAATTCTAATTTAAACATATAATTATATTGAGGGAAATAGTGTTTCTTTTCCTTTACGATGTGAATGTGCATGCCAATAGCCGATTTCACTCCCGTTTTTTAATGGGAGTTCACATTGCTAGTGCTTTAGTTTCTGTGCTGTCTTGTTATAGTTGTGTTGAGTTCATTATACGATTCTATTATTCTTTCAGTTATACATATTTCCTTTTGGTGTTTGTTTATTGTGTTCCATTCTCCTGACTGTCTTTTTCCTTGGACTACGAAATTATGGTCTTTTCTCACGGTTTTGTCGTTTCGATATTTTATCGCCGATATTTATAGAAAACATAAGGGTCATGTAGAGCTCGCCATATGATATGGGATTTCCAACCCATTGAATATCGTCTATTTTTGGTTTGTCCATGTCGGAGATTGGATGATGTCTTCTTCGTGTTTTACTCCATCTCCTTTCTTTCTCACATCAATTCATTTCAGCGTGTAGGTATTCATGATTCCGTGTAAGGTTTTGATGAATTCACGACTTACATTGCAAACTGTTTGCTATTTTGGTCTTATCACTACTGGTGATATCATTTCTGTATACTGTACACTATTTTTTTCACAGACAAAGGAGTTTAACGAACGGTGGTGTGTTTGATTCTAGTACAAGCACATTACCAAACCTAGTAGTGAATATTTGTATTCAACAGCAAAAATACAAGTAGTTCCATCGTCATCAAATGTAATTAATATCCTGTCATAGTATTGATAATCCCAAATGGTTCAATTATGATTAAATTAGCATAAAAATATCTGCCAAAAATAATTATCATACACACAATTTACAACTACATATGTATTATTTTTCTCTTTAGCCCCATACATGTCTACATATTTATAATAGTATCACTTTTCGTCTCACCCACAGTTTCCGTTGATGTTTTTAAATAATCTTTTCGCTAATAAATTCCGAAGTCGAATTTCAAACGTCAACTAAGAAAGTTGAGAAGGTAACCAACTCGTGCTAAAGCAGGTACATGTAGATAAGAATGTGGTGACTATTTTTGACACACAAATTGAGGACAATTCAACCAAAGAAAGCAAGAAAAAATGAATCTTTGAGATCAAATGGAGATAACAGTATCCTGTATCACAGTTTTACTGTCATCCTGAGAACGTAAAAATGTTCTGCATTGTACCATCTTTTAATGTATATACACAATACGATTGGACAGATGATAATCTGTTCCTCTGATTCAAACGTTGCTTTCTCTGGGTGGAATTGTTATTATTCTATGTCGTTTCTTGTAGAAGAAAAAAATGTTGGTTTAGTTATATTTTTTAAGAAGGGTTCGATCAAATGAGTTTTTGGTTTTACCAATGGCATCGAAGCAATAATCCTCGGTAACCAGGTTCGACATGCCGACCAAAAGGGAACATCGATTTTTTGTTATTTCTAACTAATATATGTTACAATATAAATGATATAAAGCTGAAAGTTCTTTTGAAGATTTTTATTAAATGTTAATTCAAAATTAACTCTAGATAACACATCACGTTTACCATACACTTGTTTTACGCATATTATTTGGATAATAACCAAAACGAAACAATATCGATTTCTGTATAACAAAGAAACTTAATTAGGTCATAGAAGGAACTTTTTCAAATCGTATGTTCAAGAAAGTTCCCCACGTTTAAAAGGTATTGAATAATAATCTCATTAATTATTCACCATTTATTTCTTGAGTTCTTCTTTCCTTTACGGTTCGCAGTTTAAAACGCAAGGTCATTGCGCAATGTTTACGCTTTATTTGTATTTCCAACTCCTGTCATGTATTGAACATGTATTGTTCCGTCAGAAACAGAATCTTGCACATTTAAATTGGAAAGTGCACTTGGGTGTAAAACCTTTGATTTGAAAAGTCGAACACCAGGAGAATTAATACTTTGTGTGTTTGGCTGGTTTTATTACGAGGATTACCCTTATAAACAGTTTCTAGTCATTAGTTAAGGCACCGAAACTCCGTAGCGGTCAAAAAAGGTCGTGGTGACGACCATATATATAACCGTAGGTCTCTTCCTGATAAAAGTTACTTGCCCTTGCGAATTGCATCCAAATTAAACCACTCATGTATGGGAAGTTATGCATGTAAGAAACTAAACCATTGCGTTTATCCTAGTCATCTGTTGTTCCTGGCCATGGAATTTTGAAAATTCGATTTTTATTACAGTTAGATATACAAAAGAATACCGACTGTTTATTTGTAAAATGGAATTGATATAGCAAAAGTTATCCTTTGCCCCCTAGGTTCGCCCTCCGCCTTACCTCTGCAATCCAAAACTTTTACTTGCATTCTTTTACTCTTCCTTTGTTTGTGTATTTCGTGTTGATGATGATCTCTCCAATCTAAGCTGTTCAATGAACCATTAAATTTTTAATTGATATATTACATTCCTACTATTACATAATGACTTTCAAAACTCAATTTCTTTAAAATGATCAAGTTATCTTGAAAAAATCCTAACATAAAATGTAAGTTTTTTATATATTTTTTTTTTACAAGGTGGGCTTATTATTGTATTATTATTATTTAGATATTGGTAAATAAAAAATAATGACCTTCAATACTACCTGACAAAAGTGTCATTGCCCTGTTGTTTATATTAATATCATCCAGTTGATATTAGATTATGTGTTATTAGAAAAGCAAAAACAAACCTGACAAGACAATAAAATATTGGTTACTGTGATCAGGCCGCACTTATTTATATTCGCCACTACGGATCGCTTATTGTGGCATTAAATTTCACCCAAGGTTTTTGTTAAACGATTTATTTCATTTGACTATTGACATTGAGTTTTAAATTAAATCACAGTTTTTGTGAAATGCCGAAGATGCCACATACACATTTGACAACAATACAGTTATATACAAAGATATAGAATAAATTAGAATTTATTAAGATCATGGAATCAGATGGAACTATATCGGTCATAATTAAGTTAGGTAACTCTGTTTAGACTTATTAACTGGTTACCCAATATCGGGAATCTACTGGTCCCGTTCATGCCAGGCATTCATCGTACTCCGGTAACTCTGTATTGATTATAGCACGTACTCCATGTCTTCACTTTAAAAAGCTTTTTATTTGAAATATGTAGTGACATTTCACATGGATTATAATTCCAATATATGAAATTGTGACAATAATTAATAATATGAAATGTATCACCAATTTATACAAACTGTCAAAAGTACATGATTACACGTGACAAAGGGTAATGGTGCAAGTTTTTTAAATTTTTTAAGCCGCGAGAAAAGCGAATTCTTTTTGGGTAAAATTTATTTGAGTTTTATCTGAAGTAAATTTACATGTAAAGAAATTTGCTATGCGCAATTAACATGCTGTGGGTTTCAGGTAATTTAAACTAATTAAAGATTTTACATGTATATTGTACCTTGACTGTCCGGATGTTTATTGTTCCAACCCTTAATTAAGGTACACAGGTACATTGTATGTATACAGGTAAAACGTTTGCTGACCAAAAACAGCGTGATTTCATTTTTAACAGTACATTTTTTGATAATTAATGCAGCATTTTAATAAAGAGGTGTGTGCGTGTTTAAGGGGGGATCACAAAGAATGCAGAGATGAAATATAATTTCAAATGTCAGGTAAGTAATATTTTAATTTATTTTAAATCAATAATTTATCTTTTTGGTATTTATATATTAAACATTTGATATAATATATGATTAATTCTATTTACTCGTATATATATTTACTTTGTTATGACAAGGTAGAAGCTGATTAGGATGGGCGCCATCTTGAATAATAATAGTAAAAAATAACACATTTCAAAATAGCTAATTTTCAAATTAATTTGGAAGGGATATAATCAAAATTTAAACTATTGCAATTGCGATATTTCGAAAAAATATGAAGGTTTTACTCAAACATATGATATATGAAGACCAAAGGATATACTTTATTAGTAACATCCGAGACATAAAACAATATGTCTCTAGTAATATATCAGTATCTATAGTATGCATATCCCCCCTTTTTATTATAACCACTTCATCACACAAACATTATATAATAAAATCCTCGATTGAAAAGAAATGATGTATGTAAGAAATGATCCGCCATCTGTGTTAGTTTTCATTCATTAATAGTTTTAAATACTGGCAAAGGTGCGATTTTTTTTCATAATCTTTATCGCACTTGACGAGGATAAGTTAATATGCAGTGCAACTGGAAACTATACATTATTAATAAGTTATGTCAGTTATTTACGTATATATATACTTTATATTTCAAACATAATCGTTTGTTTCGATGCAAATATGAAACTGAAAATCATTAAATGTTTGTATTTTCGCGCCTAGTGCCATTTCCGGTCATCGTCGCCATCTTCAAAAATAATAACAGATTTTTCCGAAAATAGATAATTTTCAAATCAATTTGGAAGGGATATAATAAAAAATTAAAATATTGAATTTATGATATTTCAAAAATTTATAAATGTATTAATTAGCACATAGCTCCAAAATTTTTCCATCAGTTTTGGTTAAATCGCAATTTTATGTTTAAAACGACAAAGAAGCCAATTTATCGGAGTTAGATGATTTAACAGTATGGACTTAACGAGAAAATAAGACAAAATTTGCAAAAGCATTTGGAAGGGATAAGACCACAATTTAAACTTTTCCAAATAGCATAAATATATTACCAAATATATGAGGAAGCACTGTATAGCACCAAATCTTTTTGAGCACGAACTAAAAGTAGTTTATTTTATCGATTCCTGATCACCCCAAGTGCATTTCTATACAATTTACTTGGGCATGGTTTAGCTGATGTGTGACGTCACCAAAGTCACGTGATGACTTCTATATATATAGTTGGATATGTTTCACTTCGTGGATGTACCAAGTATGTCTTATAGTATATTTAATTGTGTTATGTTTTAGATGGCCAATTACAAGTCCAAAGTACAGCAGTTACAAACAAATATAGCTCAGTTACTGGCTAAGAAACATTCATTAAACTCAAAAGTTGTTTCACATGAATTTGAAGCGTTTCAGCAAGCTGTTGACAAGGTAAGTGTACAATTATTATATTTAAATATAAATTTTATTTACGTATTATTTATACATATTTATATAGAAATTTATATTAATTACATATTTTTAATTATTTCCTGTAAACATTTTTTTTATAATTGTGCAGGCATGAAAGCGCGGACTGTTTCCCAATGTGGAAATGAACTGATCGTGTAAAAAGTAAAAATTAAAAGGTGTTGACTCTTTGAAACCCTGAGCAAGACTGAGTCCGTACATAAAATGTACTCAAAAACAAAAATTTATTTGACGTGGGTGTCGACCAGTAAACGTACTTCATAGATAATAAAACTATATTTGGTTTTCTTCGACTTGTGAATTTCATACATTTTAGTCATTTTATGCCCCTTTTGACAGCTCACCATTTCCATTTATTTTTCTTGTTATCTGTTGTCGCATACTTAGTTTTTTTAACTTAAAATTATGTCGTTTGTAGTTAAATTTTCATTCTTCAGTTGGAAAACTAATTGACGAGGAGAAACATGGCCCAAACAACTAGTAACAAGGGCGGGTCCAGGTTAAAAAAAAACCTATTGTAATCTGCTGATATTGTATTGAATATGGCTAAAAAATATACATGCTCCAAGCCAGGAACCGTTACATTAGTGCATTTCACAATTATTTTATGTTTTTTAGCAAAAAAAAAGGTCCAAAAAATTTTTCGCCTCGCTCCCCTCGGCGAAAGTGTTATTCTCCCACCCCCCTTTCAAATATCCTGGAAACGCCCCTGAGTAATTCGGTTCTGGTGTGTTGCTGGTTCATAAAAATTACTCTGTCAGAAACTGTATATACTTTCCTCACAAACAATGTTTTCTTTGGTTTAACTTCATGGTTCAAAATTGTATATGTTATAGATAATGCATATTTTAGATTGCCCCGAGGTGTGTTATACGACAAGAAAAACCTTAAAATATGCATTATCTGACTTATATACCGTCAAAAAATATTATTTTCTGCAAAGATTTGCAGGATTTGCATCCTATTTTACTGACCACATTAAAGTGGATATTCTTTTCTGATGCGTTCAGGTTTTAATACGCCCTACGGCTCATTTATAATGTGAAATAAAACTCACTAATTAATCTAGATATAAACTTTAGGAATCATTATCCAGTTACAATAAAAATATTACTGTAACTGCATGAAGCAAGACACAAATGAATTGTTACGGTGTATGAAAAATACAAGTCACTTTGTAAGTAATTTATTGTATCAACTTAGTTTATGAAAGGGGGATGCTATGTTTTTTTCTTTTTTTCATGACATTTTTATCGCGGAAAAGCAGATTATTTTTCCAACAATTTTTAACGAACTGTTCAGAATAATTGTTTTCTCTCTTTTGAATGGCAATACATTTTTTTTTTAAACTGAGAATCATGATTAAATATTATACTCCCCTCCATCTCATTATATGTATGTGGCTGTTATTCTATAGAAAATAAGAATATTTGGTCATTTGATCATTTGATAAAATAAAAGGTATATATAGATGTAAAAAGTTAAGAACTGACACGAATAGGCACGAAATCGTGATACATGTACATTTTTTCAGGAAAAACGAATATCCATAGGTCAAAGTATGATTTCCAATACAGTTGAATCAATAAGATTTTCAAAATCCTACACACGAATGTGTTAAATTTGTTTTGTTTTAAAAGTGTTATGAAAAGGTTTGCATTATTAAATTCATCTCAAATAATGTCCCTTTATTGTAGCGATAAATTAACATACTTCACATTATTTGTTCCGAAAATTAAAATGTGCGTCAACTACGATTGTTGGTTTTTCAGTCTAATAAACGGAGAAAAGGATTGTTTCTGCCTTAAACCTAACAAAGATGGAAAATTAAAACAACACACGATAACTATCCAACGAATTAAATGCTAAAGTAAATTATAGTTTGCATTTTAATCAGGGAAAATAATGACCTTACACAGGTCATTATTTTATGCCCTGAAGCAAATTTCATTGAAACTTGGTATCGTCCGGGTTGATTCTTCAAAAGAAAGACCTGTCGTTCTGAAAGAAAATAACTCCATATAGGTATATAATAATGGTTTTTTTAGCTCGTGGGTGAAATATTAATTAATGACAAGACATTGCATAGTAATAATATTTATATACAATATACATATATTGGTTTCCTACAAATATAAAGCACTTGCCAAACCAGTCATAGTCTTTAGCCGCCTAAAATTCGAAGTTGTGCATAAATATAACAATATTATGTGTATGCTCTTGCCTAAAAAACAGTATATAGTGGTGAAAATGAACTAGTTTGTAACAGTATCAAGAACAACTCCCCTAGTGTCCTCTGCACTGTTCATTTCACTTCCGTAATACACCATGTCTATTAGATGAAATCTACTAAGTATTCCTCTCGACAAAACAAATAGACGCTAAATCATGGCATAAATCAGCTTTAATCCGAAATCAAACAAACAATACCTACAGGTGGTTTTTACGAATAGTATTAAATATTATTACACGTATAATATTTGTATGTCTGTATTTTAGATACAAAATGATGAAGGATCATCTCATGAGGTTAAACAAACACTTCATGGCTTGGAGAAAGCATTGAAAAAGGAAGGTCTATTTAAAAATGTGAAAGGTCTATTCGTTGGAATGAAGAAAGACTTTTTATCTGTAAGTTACAATATTGTATTTTTCCGATTAACATGGATTACCGAATAATTCTTTTGAGACAAGACATTCATTATTTATACAATTGTTCATATGCAATTTTGTACTTATATCTACATGTACTAGATGAAATTTATAGCCCCACTTTAAATAAAAGTACTTTGATTTAATTATAGAAAGTATTCATATCGGAACGTTTTAACGCTATTGTTTTAATTGTAGTCTCCTTCTGCAAAACCACAACCCCCCTTAGACCTAGAAACTTTCGACGATGATGATAAAAAAGAAAATAGAAGTCGAGTTACAACAGCTGTACACTCCCATCGTTCAGACAGTAAACCAGTGTGAGTAGACTATACATTACAAATAATTTTCTTTAAAAGATGGGTTTCAACTCCCTTGTGCGAAGATGACTTTATCGGCTAGGGTTTTTCCTTTTCTATTTCTATCTGGACTCTAAATGCAGAATTTTAATCCAGAAATGCACATTGTTTTCAAATTTAATTTTTTATTTGTCCTTTCTGTACTGTCTAATGGTGGTCACATCTTTATTCTTCACTCCTTTAAAACAAAATGCTTTTTCTTTGTCACTTATGTGGTAGAAGGATATGTTGGAATAGTAGTATTATACAGTTAAAGGAGACGGCTAAAGGTGTTTCTATTCTACCGTAGAATGATAGGTCTTGTGGAAGTCTAAGTTTGTAGAAACATTTGATCAGATTGGGGAATTCAAGTGAGATAACCATACTCTGATAAAAGAAAGGGGTGTTTGCGGTAATACGTAGGACGATCCAATTTAACTCGTTTCAAAGCAAATTTGTTTACTTTACCTTCTACAATCATGTCCTCGTGATAGTCTTATTGCCCTCTAGTACAATCCTGACAGTATTATATTGAGTAAAAATGTATTGTATAATTCATAGTTAAACTAAAAACATTCTTGATTGTTTAAAGTTGAGAATACTACCATTAATTATTTATATCATTGAATTCAAGATTGATTTAAGCACAGCCATATTCTATCTGAATCTGTTTCTTATGTCGTAAAAGTTTTAGTCTACCAATTCAAAATAAAAACGAACAGTTGGTTAAAATGTAATTTATTTTTTCCTAAGTTTTCTTGCTATTCTGTAAACTTTCATAGATGGTCATGTAGTCTATATGGAAAGTTGTTTTAGCTCTTTTGGTAACAACGGACCATTCTTCCAAGTAAACTAAATCTTGATGATTATTCATATATCCTTTTTCTGTTAATCATAATGGAGAAATCAAGAAATCATTTTTTAGTGGAAAAATTATATCAAACCCCAAAACATGGAACCAAACCCTTTTTATTTCCATAAAATGAATATTGAGTTTCTAAGCTGATTTTTTACTCATTATATTCTTAATTTTGATGTTTTAATCAGCAACATGTAATTATCAGCCAATCAATTATTTGGAAACTCCGAACCAATTTTACGTTTCAAAGTATATGACAAAAAATTGTCCGATACCAAAACATTTGTCTTATTGTACTGACTATGTAATACATGTTAAGTAAGTCGTTGAACAGTTTCGATTCATTCATAAATTGTTTAACAGGTGCATAAGGGATTAAAATCCAGAACGGGGCGTTCCATGTCACAATTTTATTTAATTTTATTTTACATATTGACAGTTGATTAAGCCTTGCTGAATCGAAACAATAGTTCAATAAAGTGGTTTAATTGCTAAGTAATTGATTTGTAATAGATACTGTATTGAGATTATCTAATCTCTGATTTGGTAAATTAAATGGAGTTTCTTTTTATTTGAAACAAAAGCAAAGAAAGGGACCACAATGACTAATTACATATTCTAAAGAAAATGAAAAATCATGAATTAGTTTGGACTACTTACGTGCTTATGAATGAATTGCAAAACCCGGAACTGCTTAGGTCAGTAGAAATATATTGGTATGACGCAAACTTATCAGTTTGAAATTTTAAGTCAATATACAAATGGTTTGTTCCCATTAGGCCCACTTTTGAAAAATGAAAGTGCCACTAAGCCCATTGCTCCCGTAAAAACGTGTTAATAAGGTTTGTTGTTTTAAGAATTATAGTCTTTCCATATACATGTATCTTTTTTTTTATTTTTTTTTTATTATTATTATATATATAACTTTATTCTCAGAACCATTGGTACAGACACAAACTATTTACATTATATACAACAAATACAAACATACATAAAACAAAGTCTGACATACAGAACAGCAATGACAGAGTATTAATTGGGAGGACTTGCTCTTTTCTTAATTACTCGCAGCATTTTGATTAAGTTTGATAATATAAATTTATCTTGCGACGTCATAAGATTCTTAAACTTAAAAACATTTGGATTTCTTGTAAGATTTCTTTTGATAAGTCTATTCCTGTCACCTGCCAAAACTGGACATTCTAAAATATAGTGGTATTCATCACCGATTTGATCATTGCATAAATTACATTTTTTGTTGTTTCTTTCGATATTTTGCCATCTTCCTGTCTCAATAGGCAACTTATGATTCCCTGTTCTAAATTGGCACAAAAACATAGAATCTTTTGAGCTTAGAATATCAAAATATTTCTCTTGTTCTAATGAATCTTTAAATAATCGATAATTTGTCGCTTTGGTGCAATTTTGAATTTCATCATGCCAGTTTTGTCTGAATTGATCAGACAGACATTGTTTCATTCTGATTTTTAACCACTCAATGTTTGGAATAGTCTGCGAGTTCCAGAAATTAGCAAGTCCACACTCGTTAAAGATACCTTTTACAAATTCAAGCCAATGAAAGTTAATATTTTGAGTAATATACAATTGATACATTAGCTTGTATGATAATGAACAAAGTTTTGCTGTTTTCCAGTAATTAATTTTGACCAATATGAAATTACTCTACTTTTTATATCTACGATCAGTGGAAATCGACCAAGTTCTCCATACACAAAACAATTAGGTGTAGAAGATTTCAGCTTTAAAAGAAGTTTACAAAACTTTAAATGTACTTTTTCAACATGGTAACAGTTTTTAAATCCCCAAAGTTCACAGGTATATAGTAGAATTGGTTTTACCATTTTATCAAAAAGGTCTAATTGGCATGAAATAGACAAATTATGGTAATTCCCCAACTTAAGAACTTGATACATGGCTTTTGTTCCTTTATCAGCCTGTTCTTTTATTGCTAAGTTATAGTTGCAGTCCTATTTAGGGTTGTGCCTTGATAATTGAATACTTTGACAATTTCAATTTCTTGATTGTATAGAATAAAGTGTATATTGTTTGGAAGTCTTCCGCCAGAGAAACATATAATTTTTGTTTTACCTATATTAACTTTAAGTTTCCAGTCTAAACAATACTTATAGAAACTATCTAATTGTTGTTGGAGTCCGACTGCGGATTCAGACATTAGCACAGTGTCGTCTGCATATAGTATAGCAAAGATTTTAAGATATATTCCCAGGTTGGATTCAATATCTTCACTTATCGATGTAAGTCCGTTATTATTTTGAGTTTCTACGAACGATTCTAAGTCATTTAGGAAAATTGCAAAGAGAAAGGGTGACATATTTTCTCCTTGTCTCACTCCATTATTACAGGAGAAAAAGTCAGAATTGCTGTTGTTGTAAACAATATTCGATTTAATGTTTTTGTACATATTTTGAATGACTGTCAACATTTTCCCGTTTTTCTTATTTAACACAAGCTTATAGAATAGGCCAGTTCTCCATACTTTATCAAAGGCTTTTTCAAAATCTATAAAGGCGCAAAATAATTTCTTTTTTTAAGTTTCAGAAGTTCAAAAAATGCGTGTAGGGTAAATAAATTGTCAGTGGTACAATTACCTTGTCTGAAGCCGCATTGATTTTCATTTATAATTTGAAACTCTTCAGAATATTTATTAAGTCTCTCGGTTAGTACCGCAGTAAAGTTTTCCAAGACAACTGACTATTGTAACAGGTCTAAAATTTTTAGGATCTTTACTGTCCCCTTTGTTTTTATAAATGGGTTTAATATTTCCCACTAACCAGCTATCGGGTATTTGCCCTGTGTCAAAAATAAGATTTAATAGTTTTTCATAGATATCGATAAACTGCCCTGATGTTGTTTTGATATATTCATTTATTATTTTATCTTCGCCACAAGCTTTATTATTTTTAAGTTTTGAAATGCACTTTAAGATTTCTTCTTTTTCAATATATAGATTGATCTCGTTGTTTACATGGTTTAATGTTTGTTCATCAAGCTCGGGTAAATCAGTTTCTTCATCCTCAATGGGTGCTTCATTCAAGGATTTAAAAAAGTTATATAAACTTTCAATTGGAATATTTGGTTGTTTTTTACTCTTCCCCTGTCTCAAAAGTTTCCAAAACTGTTTGGAATCATTTTGTCTGGTGTCCTTTAACTTTCTTGACAGTTTATCAGAGTATTCTGTTTGGCACCTATCCATAGTGGTCTTATAAAGTTTTTCAGCCTCCACTAACCGAATCTTGTTTATTTCGGTTTTATGATTTTTAAACTACGCTTAAACTTCCTATAGTTTTTCATGTCGAATTTGCATTCAAAATTAAACTAGGGCTTAGAGTTTAATTTTACCTTACTATTCTTTTTTGTGTTACTTTTATATGTTCCAAAGGTTGTCTTAGCACTGTCAATAATGATTTCTTCTAATTCATTTATCAAAGTGTTAACATCATTTACTGTTGTGTTAACAGCATCCGTTTCAACAAGTTTATTTAATAGGGCATCCTTTCTTGTTATGTTAATATTTCTCTGAAATTCATCAGTTTTACTGCTATCCCACTTTTTAGCATTAGTGGTATTTGAGTTTATTTGAAAAGGGGTATTATTACATTCATTTATCTCATTGTCATAAACAATAGTACCAATACAAATAGACAATGGACAATGCACATCAGAAAATAGCTTAGAAAAATCTAAAATATTACAACTACGAAAACTATTTACAAAATTAGCATTACTTATACAGTAATCAACCACACTAGCATTTTTACAAGTAAAATTTCCTTTCTTGTCACCTGTGAGTCTACCATTCAAAATAAAGAAATTGTTCCCTTAACAGAAATCTAACAATAATGAACCATATCTGTTTTTAACTTTATCTTTATTTTGTCGCTCCCTTGGGATACCAGCTATCTCAAGAACATTTGAGCTGTTGTCAAAAATTTCAAGTGGTATGTTTAAATGATCGATATCAGATTCATCGAATTGGAAAAAATCTTTATCAGTGGATGTGCGACTATTAAAATCTCCCAGTAATGCTACGTTCTGGTATTGGTTTGACAAGGAAAGAAACTCATTTTCAATTTGACTAAAAGCATCTGGTGATGAGTATGACGTGTAATTGGGAGGAATATAACATATATGGTTTAACAGGTGCATAAGGGATTAAAATCCAGAACGGGGCGTTGCATGTCACAATTTTATTTAATTTTATTTTACATATTGACAGTTGATTAAGCCTTGCTGAATCGAAACAATAGTTCAATAAAGTGGTTTAATTGCTAAGTAATTGATTTGTAATAGATACTGTAATGAGATTATCTAATCTCTGATTTGGAAAATTAAATGGAGTTACTTTTTATTTGAAACAAAAGCAAAGAAAAGGACCACAATGACTAATCACATTTTCTAAAGAAAATGAAAAATCATGAATTAGTTTGGACTACTTACGTGCTTATGAATGAATTGCAAAACCCGGAACTGCTTAGGTCAGTAGAAATATATTCGTATGACGCAAAACTTATCAGTTTGAAATTTTAAGTCAATATACAAATGGTTTGTTCCCATTAGGCCCACTTTTGAAAAATGAAAGTGCCACTATGCCCATTGCTCCCGTAAAAACGTGTTAATAAGGTTTGTTGTTTTAAGAATTATAGTCTTTCCATATACATGTATCTAATATAGCATACAAATGAAAAGAGGTTAATTCAACACGACTTTTACCTCCTTATTCGAGATTATTATTATTATTATTATTATTTACTACAAAAGAATATCTAAATATTTTACTTTTTTCTCTGAAATTAGTTTCTTGGAATACTGTTCCATTGAAACAAAAATCATTATCTGAAATGTATCTCCGACATATTTTCGAAATTAAAAGTATTCAGCCTCCAAGTTAGGATCCTATCATATGTATTACTTTTTGCTTATATTATGAGAATAGTATATATAACTTGAAATTATAAAAAATAAAAGTGACAAGAAAGATTTAAAACAAAATCATCGTGTTTAAACCTTCTATTACTAACAAAAAGCTTGGAATTAATAAAGAAAAAAAAATATACATGATATAACAGACGTATTTTACTGAAGGTAAAACCTCTGATGGGTTTCCGACTCATAATTAAATGAAAACCAATGAAATCTTACACGTTAGAACCATATGAATCTCGAAATAAGACACTTAATGTGGAAGTACAAGAGCAACAAATATAGACACCACTAATAGAAGCCATAAGGAATTCGGTTAAAAAGAAAACTAAAAATTCCTTTTTGTTCCAGCTGATTGATTTATACATATACCGGGACTATTAATTACGTTATCTTGGTACTTTGAAAAAGGATTTGCTGACTTTTGCTGACTTTTGCTGACTTTTATACTAAACGTAACATTAACATTGGTTTTTTACATGAGAACTAGTAACTGTCATTTCAATAGTTCTGAAGTCTATGATTTTATTGTTTATTCATGAATTTATTCCAATATACATGAATATTTAAAAGTGTTCTTAATATCATTTCTCATTCAGCATTCCAATCATTAAAATTTACATATTTTGTACTATAAATTTTATGCGTATAGGGTTTTCAAGGGCATGCGTGAGTTACCCTGACTTTCGACAAAGAGGATTACTGCTGTCACAAAAGCTTCTTAACCAGGGTTTTATCAGGGATAAGTTGATGTCATCACTTAAGAAATTTTACGGTCGTCATCATGAATTGATTGACCATTACAGTGTTCCAATATCTAAGATGATGTTGGACCTGTTCCCACTGTCGTAACCTTTCATGTGACCCCTACGATTTGTGACTTCCACCGGATTGACCTTGTTGAACTTCACGACGGGTGCCGTATACGGAGCAGGAACTGCTTACCCTTCCGGAGCACCTGGGTTCACTCCTGGTTTTTATAGGAGTTCGTGTTGTTCATTGTTTTTAGTTTTCTGTGTTTATTTGTTGTGCTTGTGGTTGTTCGTTTGTCTTCCCGGGTTTGTCTGTCCAATGGATTACGTTTTTTTGATTGCTCCTTAGGTATATTTGTCCTTTTTTTTTTTTTTTTTTTTGATCTCTAATTAGTACATCTATCAAAAGAGTTCCCACTATGCCCATCACAAATTTACCTATATTTTCAAAAGTGGGCATAATGGGAACACACCATACAAATATAGTTCAGCGTCTTTTTTACTGTTCTTTCTATTGCCTATATAAAGTACCCATTAAATTGAATTCAGGGGCTTAATTAAGAACATAAGAATAAGACTTTTTTTGTCAGTGAGAAGCTAGTAATATACTGAGTAAAAAAAGGACAAATATACCTAAGGAGCAATCAAAAAAACGTAATCAATTGGACAGACAAACCCGGGAAGACAAATGAACAACCACAAGCACAACAAATAACACACAGAAAACTAAAAAACAATGAACAACACTAACTCCTATAAAAACCAGGAGTGAACCCAGGTGCCCCGGAAGGGTAAGCAGTTCCTGCTCCGTATACGGCATCCGTTGTGAAGTTCAACAAAGTCAATCCGGAGGAAGTCACAAATCATCGGAGGCACATCAAAGGTTACGACAGTGGGAACAGGTCCAACATCATCTTAGATATTGGAACACTGAAATGGCCAATCAATTGGTGATGACGACCGTAAAATTTTCTAAGTGATGACATCAACTTATCATTGATAAAACCCTGGTTAAGAAGCGTTTGTGACAGGAGTAATCCTCTTTGTCGAAAGTCAGGGTAACTCACGCATGCCCTTGAAAATCGGATAAGCTGAGAAACGTAGACGCCATATGCAGACGATGCTGGTATATTGCTACTCAAGAAGGGAAAATATACGGAGTAAATGTGTTTGTATCTTTGACTGGATGTTTTATTAGATAGATTTTTTCTGTCATAAATCGTTATGTTGACTTTAGATAAACTACCGGTACTTTTACATGGTCATGATAATATTGGTTTTTCGCAGACCCCTCTACATGGTCTGAGAGCCATATTTGAAGTTACTACGGAAAACTCCAAAAATCACACGCACAAAAATTACCACAGAAACTGGGAGAGGTGTTTGATTATCTATACCTCCGTCGTATCCCTCCGTTTAATACATTTCAAATGTCACTTTAGGATTTTTTAATTCAATATTTCAGTCGTTATGCAGCAACAGTTCACGTTGAAGATGTCAAAAGTGTCAACAGAGCAGTTGGCAAACTATTTAATCATCTAAAACCACCCAAAGGCAGCGAATTAAGAGACACGACAATGTTATCCATTCATGGACGTTCAAATACCGTTGTCAAGTTGAAAGATTTCGATGAAACAAATTTCTCAGATGTCATTAGAAGACTTAGACATTTTGAAAAAGAACTTAACAGACAACGTGCTGCGCAACATAATGAGATTATGAGGTAAAGTGTTTCTGACTATTTTGTTCTAATATATAGTATAAGTACGATAGGCAACACTGGTATGGTGTTTTACAAGAGAAATATTCAACATTGGTAACTTCTCTTTATTTAATACTGGTTTTTCGTCATTCTGAAAATGAAAATTTTTGAGTATTCAAATTTTCTTTTTTCTAGATGTTTTTATAGTTGAATAGTAAAAGAAAACATAAAAAATAAATGCATAATAAGTTTATAGTTTAAAATTCCAAATTTGACTCCGAATAAGAAATTGATTTGATAAAGGAAATGTAATAGAAACATTGAAATGACCAGTTCATATCAATTTGAAAGTTTAGAAAACCATTGTAACATTTTTCTGGAATTGCAATTTTACTGTTATACATGTAAGAGGAAAATGCATAGCTATAACTTGACCTTAGCTATCTCCACAATTTCTGCACCACAACGTTTTTGTATTGGTTTAAATTTCATCATTGAACATAATTCTATGTATTTCCACCTGTTTTTATCTGAGATATCCAGACAATTTTAAGGGTTTATCCATGTGTGAAACAGATTTTATACCTGTGTTCTTCTTTCGAATAGGAGATATGTACAAAGATAGCGCGCTCTCTCTTACAGAGATTAAAATATTACATCATTTTGTAGATTTGTTGTAATTTATATTTTTCTGTCGGAACAAACGTTTTTTTTTTAATTTTCTAATAACACTCTGATATATTTTATTAGCAATATCTAAGTAACATTTCATTACGATAATATTTTTTAGACTTGCAGAAGAAAACCAGTTCCTGAAATCGTCTATGAATGACCTGCGAAAAGAACATGACAGGTGAGAATGTTATAAATTGTACTGAATAAATTTTTACTAAGTAAACCTGATTACATATTTTTAAATACAAGATAACACTTTATACAGTTTAAGATCTTTATGTTGGGATATAATAATAATATAAGTAGTAATAATTAAAACAAATGCTGCAAAACTTCTACTCATTTGCATACATTAGGGCATTGAACAGATTAGTTATTGCATGCAGACTGTAAAAATGACATTCAATTAAAACATCCACCAGATAAATTGTTATTTGTTGTCTTCTGTAGTGTGAAAAATGACAATCTATATGACATTTATTCTGCAATTACAATAATCTGTATACTCGATACAAAAAATCAGCGAAATGAAGCTCATTATTTCTTCTGTTTAAATATCTGAACTGTTTATATATGTATTACTTATTATGATATTTAAAAACTCCCCCCCAAAGTCTAAAAGTGTCTTCATATTATTTTACTGTAAGAGACAAATCAGTAAGAATTTGATATGTAAATGTTGCAGAATTAAAGGTACACAGCCAATATCATCTAAAGCCAAGGAAAAACACATCACTAAACTGGAACAAAAATTTAGAAGTCAGAAAAAAGGAATGGAGGGTAAAATTTCAGAGATTGAAAGTGAACTACAAGTCAGTTTAGAACAGTAAGTAAAATTACTAATTTGATAGTACGTTATCTTGGTACTTTGAAAAAAGATTTTTTTTTATAAAGAAATCATAGTGTTACTAGAATTGAGTATTTATCAAATAATACTCACAATCCTAAATATCTGCATGGTTTAAATGCCTGGAATCAAAACTTCCACTTGTCGACTATATTCAAAGTAATTCAGTAACTTTATGTTTTAGCAAAATTCTGTGAATCACGAATGGAAAATTGGACATCTGATTTATCTATATTTTGAGTAGCTATGTCGAATAACGACTTTAAAGAAACAAAAAGGTGCAATCAAATTTTTATCTATATTACAAAGAGATTATTTTCAACAGATAAACGTTGCTAAAACTCCTGTTTATTCATAGATTCCTTTCAATATACATATTTAACATATTTGTAGATAATCATGATTCTTCAGTAAATCATATACAAGTACAAGTTAATATTTTACATGTACACAATGTACAACAATCGCGGTAGGAAAAACGACGAGACAGGTTCCTCGTCTTGATTTCTTTTTTTCTCTCTTAAAATTTGTTGAGATTTTTTTTCTTTTTAAAAGGACTATGAAAGAGAAAGGTGAACTAGAACAGATGATTATGGATGGGGTGGCACGACTAAAGACCGCCATAATATCACTTCATCAAAAGTTGTGTCTTGGTGATGGAGAGGAAAGAGAAATGGGCACCATTTTAGAAAAAGATGAGGAAGCAGATGAAGCAACAGGGTCCAACGAACCAGAAAAATCTATCAGTGTAGATGAACTAATGAAGAATATTGCTAATATTGAGGAGGAAGCACGGTCCTTGCAGGAAAGAAATGACAGACTACAGCTGTACGAAAAAGTTTGAATTAAATACATGTGTAAATGATTAAAAAGTCTTTTCATTTGAATTATACTGTTCTGTTTTCACAAAAAATAAAGCAGTCAATTACAGATATGAAATAAGCTGAAATGTATTCAATTGATAAACGGGCCACGTTGCATCCTTACCTACATTTGTTGCCAAATGAGAAATGTGTGTACATAGTTGGTATCATTTTATAGAATGCATTCATATAGATTTATTAGTTTATGTCTTTATAACATAGCTTTTAAACATTTTATTACATAATTATCAAAAATCTCGATGTTTCCCCTCATTGTTCTTGGAAGTGGCTGACATACATTTTTATCTTTATTTGTTTTCTTTGAATAGACTTTATACTCATGACCATGTGATGACTGTCGTATTAATTGTATTTTTTAAACGTGTGGTGAGTACAAAGAAATTTACCATGTGATTACAATGTTTATTTGTCTTAATACAGAATTATAACAGAGAAGGAATCTGAGATTATAAACCTGAAAACTGCTTTGGGCGATATTTCGAATGAAATAAACAAGATGCATGGAACAGTAACAGCACTGGATGGGTCATCTCAAGCAAAGTTCGGACGAGGAGCTGTGAAACCGTCAGTAAAAGGTCTTGACACAAAAGAAAAAGAGCTTGCAATTTCAAAACTTCAACAGGTCAATGCAAGTATCCAGCAGTACAAAAGGTAGGTTGAAGAAATGTGTTGTAATCAATATTAGAATAGAAATGGCGGGAGAAAGTAAAAAATCTGTTAAATTAAATGTTTAGGCTTTATCATGAAACTGTTATAAGTGCCTACATTTACTTAAAATATTAAACACTTATCGCATATTAATCCGATTGGTTACATAAAATACAATGTAGCTAGGTCATTACCATCGTCGGAAACCTACGACCGGTCGCGCTTACGCTTTGCTTCCACTTACCGACCGTGTGTCAATTAAATTGTTTTTATCGTTTTTATGAATATTCATAATTCAAATTGACCATTGAAATTACTGCTAACAATAATGGAATTCTCCACTTTGGAGATTTTAACAGTAGTGAGGTTCTCCATTTTGGAGATTAAAAAATCTTTGGAAAGTAAAACGGTGCCACATGCGTAATGCATTTGATGATTTTTTGTTGTGTAGTGATTTTTTCACGTGGTCAGTAATGCATTCTCTTTGAAAGTATGAAAACTTGTTTATTTTGTTTGAAAACTATATCGAAAATACACTGGAATTGCGTACCGGCGATGACATATATCTTGACCCAAAGCTCGTCTTTTAACTGTCACTTGATTGGCTGTATTCCCATTACAGAATCGTAAGGAAACAAATCAAAATGGTTCATGAATATATTCATGAGAACGAGAAAAAATGAATGAATTGACCCACGGTCGGTAAGTGGAAGCAAAGCTTAAGCGCGACCGGCCGTGGGTTTCCGACGATGGTTCATTACATACTAAGCGGTAATCTACTCAAACCGGGACCATTTTTGATGGATTGGTCCCTTTCAAAATTGTGTATTTTACCAACTTGGCCGCCATTCCTTGAATAGACAAAAAAGTTTTAAAAAAAAAGCATTATAAAATATTCACCAACGAAATTATTCGGTCATGTTGATAAAATTAGTCAAATTAGAATAAATGTTGGATACAAAATCCAAGAATCTCAAGTTTATATCTAATTGACTGTGCTGTTGTAGATTACTCCAAGAGGGATCAAGAACCAACCTGAAACCAAAAGATGACTTTAAACCATTGAGGGAACAGGTCAATAAAATGTACAATGAATTCAAGAAAGACGTTGAACGCTTTGAATCAGAAAAGAGTGGATTGAGTATGGACACGTTGCTAGATGAGTCAACAAATCATGATGATGTAGTCAATACAATGATGAAGAAACTAACCAAGATTGAAAAGGCCTATAAAGTGATCAAAGAAAAGGATGCAGAGAGCAAAGGATAAACAAATAATCGAACAATTTGCTTATTTGTTAGTGAATTATATGTGATGAAAAATGGATGTCTTTCGCTTCGATCCTACCAGTGAGATTTCAGTGATTAAAAGTGAAATAATCCACATTACATGCATGTGTTTTCCAATGCAATTTACATAGTATATTAATTAAATGTACTGATAAAAACAAGTATATCATTTCAAACCATTTTCGGAAAATATTCATTAATATTGATATTCGTCCTTATCTGTACATGTTCTGGACTAATAGTATAATCATTTTCAAGTATTTTAATGCATTGATTACGTTTCACAGAAAATCCCATTCGCATATGTAGATATACACCTATTTACCCTTTAGAAAAGTGTGTTGCTACATCTGTAATTAAATGTCACTACAAATATTTAATCTAATAGTCTTTATAAGTAAATGATATGCGAGTTAAGTGATCTGCATTTGATAACAATGATAAAGAATCATTTATGTTTTACGAGAATTTATCAGTGAATAGAAACCATTGAATAAATGTTAGCACAGTCAAACCTGGCTTAAAAGTGAACCTCTACAACAATGTAACCAATCACTAACTACATGTAGAAAGGACAAATCTCTTTATATAAGGGTACCTGTTGGTAAAGAGCTTTTTTTTCATGACATTAAGGTGCCAGTAGTACTTGCATGTAACAAAACATTTTCTTTAGACTGGCATTGGAATTATACTGATGTGAATTACATAATATGTACAGAAGTAGAATTCAATTTGACGATTAATTGTTATATGAAAAAGATCATCTATTTGTATTCTGATGCAAACATGTCTTAATTGACATTCCTGAAACTCCTTTTTATATTTATACTGATGTAAATGTCCACAAACCTAAATATAGTACAACATGTACATGTAACTGCATAGCTATAAGTTATATGTATTTATATAGCAATCAGTTATATAATTTATACATCTCAAACTTGATAAAAATTTAAATTAATTTATCACTATACATGTACATGTAATGCAACCAGAACTGGTACTAAACCCCAACTTGTTTGAAAGTAAGTTTTCAGCTGGTCGTAACATTTCCTCGTTTTCTTTGTTTTTTTTTTTATTTTATAACATTAGCGCCGATATAGATAGTTTTTTGTATTATTTAGATATTAGTAAAACGGTACGAAGGCGCATGAAAAGTGCAATTTTCTCATGTTAATTAGGGCATACGTATCATGTATCATTTTGTCTCATAACGTTCGATTTGTTATTTTGTTTATTCCTTACTGAAAATGTTTCCTTTTGTAAAGATATATCTCTTGTACTATCACAGGGAGCAAAATACAAATTTAACTACATTATATAAGATATGAATGGGGTAAATATTTGAGATTTTTGCAGTATGGAAATGTCATATTGAGCATTGTAATATAAAACTTCCCCAAATGAAATGTCAGATGGAGCATAGTAAAATAAAATCTCCCTATTTTTTCAAAGTAAATTTTGATTCATTTCTCCAAAGCATGTTCGGAAATGTATTAAATGTCCCTGAACAATGGCCTATTTATGACTGTATTAATGTGTTTTTTCTTTAGCAGAGCATGTCTGTATTTCTTTGTTTTACTTCAAAAGAATAAATCGGCCAGAAAACGTGAAATTATATGCCTGTTTACACAAAGGAATTGCTCCAAAGTCAGTGTTTGATTCCCTTTTCAACAATATTATTACTTTTGTACCGAGTACACTCCATTAAGATTAAATATAAAATACTAATATCGAATCAGATTTTTATTTCAAATAATCATTTTGTGATTCATTTTTCCTTATTTATTGTTTAATATCCTGTTTTTTTTTTTTTTTTTTGTTTTTTTTTTTTTGTTTTTGTTTTTTTTTTTTTGTTTTTTTTTTGTTGTTTTTTTTTTGTTCCTAATGTATTTCGTTGTGTTATTACATTGACAAAGATGATACAAAATAAAATATACTGGTTCATAATTTTATGGACTATTATACATTTTTTTAAATCTATTTTTATGTTATTTTCTAAAATAATTTAAAATGACTACATGTAACAGAGAACAGGTAATTAACAAACATATTTGTGTATCATCGGCTTTTAGTTGATAATGACTGAAGTCTTGTATTGATTAATAATATGAGGAAAAACTTTTGGGACTCTTACATTTCAATGGCGTTTGTTGTTTGACAATACAACAAACAGCTCTATATTAAAAACCAAAGTACGTACATTCAATGCATATTCTTAATTATTGACTAACAATAGAATATAAGCCTAAAGATGATAAAACCTGTCAATACAATACGAAATGTCAAAGTACGCCAATATGATACCTACCCGTCTAATATGCCGTATTGGCTCGGTTCCGCCCATTTTTGGCGTAGTTTGGTATCATATTGGACTAGTCATCAATAAAGGTATAATTGCGCAAGGTTTTCCATATTGTCTTAGTTATTGGTTATTCGCCTCAGTCCAATATGGCTTGCCTCGGACCAATAACTCAGGCAATATGGAAAACCTTACGCAATAATACTATAATATACTGTAATGTAAAAAAAATGAATGAAAATATTAAAATCTATAAACAGATGGATGAGAATTGTAAAAATTATCTTTCGTCATCTATGCAAATTCCGTAAAGTTAATAAACTGAAAGAGAATTTAGAGAAATATCATTGATCATGATATCTTGATAAAGCTACCTGGGTGTCTTCCCTCTTCTTGGAATAAAGAAAAATTATGAAGATGCAGTCACTCATAAGAATAGGTACTGAATAATAAATACTCAAAGACTCCTGATAGTAAATAAATGAAGAAGCTCAACCATTCATGTTCATATTATAATTATTATAGTGGTACATTGTTACATTTTGAATGAAATGTTATGACAAGGCATAAAATCATCACATTTTTTTCTTTTTTTTTCAGAAATGTTAATACGTTTATTTGTGTATTTCTTTCAATGAAGAACTGTTATATGAATTACACATACTTATAAATAAATTTGAAAAGAAAAAATTATTATCATTCCTAATCCAGCATATTTTAGTTTGTGTCCATATAGAGTTGTTTCCCTTTGGTCAAGACGGCTTCTTATTGTCGGAAAATCAAGACGTTGTGAATAGTTTGCCAATATTAAATGTAAGGATTAGGGGGAACGAGACAAAATCCAACCAGATCGGACAAGGAAAAAAGGAATTTCCATCTAGTCCAAATGAAGGAATAATTATGGCAAGCCGTTTTACAATTTATTCTTACTCCAAGATATCTAATAAACTTTTTAAGATATCTCATATAGTTTATAAGATATCTTGTATAATGTATAAGATATCTTATAAACTATATAAGATATCTTATAAAATATATGAGATATCTTATAAAGTATATAAGATATCTTATAAACTTCGTAAGATATTTTATAAACTTTATAAGATATCTTATATACTTAATGAGATATCTTATAAAGTTTATAAGATATAAAAACTAGATTATCTTATATACTTTATAAGATATCTCCTAAAGTTTATAAGATATCTTATAAATAAAGTATATAAGATATCTCATAAAGTTTATAAGATATCCTATATAGTTTATAAGATATCTTATATAGTTTACAAGATATCTCATATAATTTATAAGATATCTCATATAATTTTCTTTATAAGATATCTTATTAATTATATGAGATACCTTATAAACTATATAAGATATCTTATATAAAAAACTTCCAAAGTTTATAAGATATATTATAAAGTATATAAGATATTTTATAAAGCTTATAAGATATCTTATTAAAACTAGATTATATAAGATATCTTATATATAATATGAGATATTTGAGGTTAGAAAAATAGTAAAACGGCTTGCCATAAATAATAGTTAAATTTTGCTGTTTATTTCTTTAGTACGTCAACATTAAATGAAAATCCTGCAATAGAAATACATGTATAAATATCGACAATTGAAAATAGATTAAAATGTATTCGTACTGTGCTAGCTTTTCGCAACATTACTCATGAAAATATACATCCTCCTAAAAATTTCCAAGTTCATTTCTGGATAATTACTACAGTAAATCTTCGGGAAAATCCTAAATTGGCACGAGAACACGTGTTTAAACTTCCGTCTTTAATATCCTGCAGAAACTCCGTCTACAGAGATATATTATAGATTTTACATCTTTAAATGCATATCTGTTTTACTTATACACGTATACAGAAGGAATTTCCTATTTAGCAAATTGCGGAAATTCTTATATTTTACTTGGCGCACAGTCAAGTAAATATATGACTTGTGGTTGAAGATTTTATGTTTCATGGCAATCAGAACTTAAAGTGTCATATTCACATATATGTGAGAAAAGAGGGAGTAAAATTATTTTTTAAAAAAAGATAAGAAATATAGGTTCACTACGCGTTGTTGTTTAAAAGAAGGATGAAAAAAATTACATTTAGTTTAACAGTTTATAAATACATGTATGCTTAAAAATTAACGGTTAATATTGGATGTGGTACAGAACGTAAAGCAAATGTAATGTATCAAAAACATAAGAAATTGTAAATAATTTTGAAGATCCAGGTCAGAAAAAACTGAAAAAGCTACTAACGCATTAAACAAATCCAGAGCCAGATTGAACAATTCCGTTTCATACATCTTTCATTCAGTCGGGGGTGAATACGTACGTTATCCAGAAATCACTGCAGACTGTGGTTTGTTTCAGGATGATGGTGTACATCTATCTAAGGTTGGAAACAATGTGTTTTTTAATACTATTCAGGGGGGGTATTGAACGTTTTTTGACTTCGCCAGAAATAGATTATCCTTAAATATTGCGTCCTAGAATAGTGCTGGTTTTCAATCATCAGACTTTGGTCACGGTTTTTGTATTTTTGATTTGATTGAAGTTGGTATGCTTCAAAATTTCAAGATCCATTCTTTGGCGAATGTGCGTACCAAACTTTTGATGTACATTTATTAATTCATTTTACGTAGTTAGCGACATTTTTGTTTATTTTCGTTGATTCTTGAACGGGGTTCAGTGCTCGTTTATTATGTAATTTTAATTGACATAGATTACGTAATTGGGCCTCTGAAATTTACACAGGGTTCAATGTCCTCGATCAAGTTTTAATCGAATTTATGTTGTTTTGATTTAATAATTGAGCTTCTGAAAATGTGCATAGAGTTCAGTTAATTTTCAATGTCATGTTACCGTGTGTTCAGAATCTTTTACTGGTGAAAGTTTAATGTCCACATTGGGCCTTGGGCCTCTGAAATATGCACAGAGTTCAATGGTCAGCGACAAATATTTATATAAAGTCAATTGGACTTACCTTTGATTAAGTTTGTTTTGATATTTTGTTGTTGAGATGTTTTGGACAATCCAAATACCTAGTGAAAGGTCGGATGTCCCGTATTGTAACAAGTCAGTCGTGACCAAAGAAAATTGCCATGAAATATTTAGATAACAGGAAACACATGGTTTTATTGTTTTTGAAAAAATGTCTGCGATAATTAGCTATAGTCGGAAAATAGTTATCAGACCTGCTCCGGTGGTCATGAAATTCGTAATACTTGACATTGATAAATATGGTGCATATGATTATGACATGTTTCAGTTTTTATGTACTTTCACATGTATATTTCATGAAATTATAAATGGTATACTTGTCGAGGATATTTTGTCTTCAGCACATGTGTCTTACATTTTTTTTAATGTTGTTTGTTGTTTTACAATACAACAAGAAATTCTGTAATGAAAAACAAAGCACGCACATTCAACGTACAAATGTATATCTTTTATATATGTAAGTTCTAAATTAATCATTGTAAACGTGTGTTACACTATGTTAATGAATTTCTTTCATTGTAGAACTGTTATATGAATTACTTATCAATAAAATTGAATGGTATATCAATAAAATTGAATGGTATAGATTAATTTCCTAAATCCAGCTTATTGTAGTTCGTGTTCACCTAGAGTTGTTTCCCTTATGTCAGGAGATATCGAAGCAGACAGTCAAACCCAAAGTAACATGAATTCTAATTTAAGACTTTTATTGCTGGAAAGTAAAAAAAGACTATATCAAAAATAAAAGAAGCAAATCTAGAGTGAAATGATTCTGCGTTGTTGAAGGGTTTGCCAATACGAAAATGTAAGGATTCGAGCCGGGTACATGTAAGCATCAATGTGGCAAAATCTGACTTGATTGGCCAAGGAAAAAAATTATTACATCTAGTCCAGATGAAGGAACAATATTTTAATTTCTGTTTATTCCTTTTGAAAAGAGAAATCCAAAAAAGAAATATATATATCGATAGTTGAATACTGGCCTTCCCGGAAAGATGACAAATAGATGATAATATATTCATACTAATCTAGCTTTACGCAACACTACTCATGAAAATATACTCCCTCCTATAAATGTTGTCAATTCCAAATTAATTTCAGAATAATTACTGTACCAAATTTCAGGAAAATCCCATATTTTATCAAATTGAACTGATTGCTTCTTGGCATGAGAACGCGTGTTTAAACCTTCCGTCTTTAATATCCTGCACAGACTCCGTATAGTGAGATATATTTTATTTATAGCTTTAAATGCATATCAGTTATAATTTTATACACAGATGTAATATTCTTTTTCATATTTTTAGCAATGTGCTGAATTTCTACTATTTTACCTTGTCCAGAAGTACATGGTTAGGAAGGTTGAAGAATTTTGTTTTTAATAGCAGAACTTAAAAGGTTTCATCTTCTCTATGTTAATAGAGTTTGAAAAGGAGTGAAATGTACAAAATGGGATAAAACAAATAGATTGCATCGTTGAAGAATGAAAAAATGATACTTAGTTTAACGGTTAAAGGTAAACATTGGATTTGGTACAAACATAATTAAAAACAGAAGAAGCATCAGCATCAGGAGTTAGCAGTTTGTCAAATTTATCATCGTTGGTATCTCTTGAAAAAATTAACGCAGTCCTTCCGGAAATAACGTAATGTTATTTATCCTGCAATCAAGCCATTTCCGGTCTAATAAAAGGGGTAGAATAAACTTTAGTCGTATTAGGTAAATGACCTAATAAAGTCCACTGGTACTTAATTACATGAAGAGCGCGAGAAGCGTAGCGAAAATTTCCTTTGTTTCAGATACATATTCAATACATAGTCATTGTCGGAAAATATAAAATTTATTTGGACTCGCTGCGAAACATGGGGAAAAGGCTCACGAAAGCTCGCCTTTCTCATGTTTCTAAAGCGCCCAAATAAATTTTATATTTTCCGACAATGACTATGTATTGAATATGTATCTGAAACAAAGGAAATTTTACTAATTTTGATGTCATTTATTTTTGTTGGTTTTTTTTTTACTGAAAATTGTAAATATACTATTACACCTACATTTTATATCAGTTTTGATGGGCTTTTAAACATTATAACGCGTCAGAGTCCTCAAGGTCGAACATATTGAACTCCGAAACAGTTTTTATTTCAAAAGTAGCTTTCTCTTTCAGTTTTGTCGATTATCTAGTTGTTTTTATCTTTTTTATCTGCAAGGTACAAATGTAATACCCTGTACGCTTGTTAAAAATATTTTTTCTTGCAGCACACGGAACTACCAATAAAATATTTTTCTGGCATGGTGTTTTAGACACATTAGCAATTTAATAGCAAGAAGGTTTATTGAATTAGATTGAAAAAGCTGTGGTGAGCGAGAGTGGTGATATTCAACTTGACTGATAGTCAATTTAAAATTAGAGTGCATAATTTTTTTCTAACAGTTTGTCAGGTTTAATATACCACTTATGTGGCAAAATTCTACAAAAAATGTTCTTCTTGTACTTTTCTTTTTCAGGCATGTGATGAGGCTGATATTAAACACACATCTCTTTGTATTCCTGCTTATCCATCATTCTCTTGTTGTTTGGATAAACATGAAAGTGTATAAATGTTTAATAGTATAGTACCCGTCATTTCTTCATGTAGTAAGGTGTCAGAAATTGTATCGGTAGAATATATAAATATTTATGAAATTAAAAGTTACGCGAACAGAAAATAGAGATATAAAATTATTCTTTTCGTGTTCATTATAAAGGTTTAAACGTAAACACAATACAATAAAACTGCATTAGCTGATACTGTAAATATTCAGTTGACATTTTATTGTCATTCATAATCTGCAGGTTGTTTAATGCGCTGAGCAAGTTCTAATCTGATTTTGATATCCGAAATTGAAATAATTCGCACTTTTTAAAATCTTTTTAAAGCTTTCAAGATGCATTTTATGCTATAATTTAGTATTGCATTGGTTATTTTGTGTACATCAACCCCATCCGACTTTTTTATTATATTTTTATTACAAATTTACAGTAGAAAGCTATAATGAAAGAAATTACAAATGTGAACATATTAAGTGCAGTAAAATCCCTTGTGTTTTGTACTTAATTAGCTGAACATTACTTTAACCTTAAGAAGGACCTTGAAATTGTTTGGAAAACCCAGTTTGAAATACAATCACAGAAACCTGATGGTGCATTAGGTTCGCGATTTTCTTTACGGAAACTGTAACAAGTGATCACTTGAAAACTAATTAAATCGAGAAAGTGAAATTTATTACTTTTGTGCTACTGCACTTTGTCTTAAATCATTCATTATTAGCTTAAAAGAGAAACTTAAATATTTAAAATTTCATGCGTAGGTGATAAATTTCAATAGAACCCTAAGACGAATCAAAATTTTGCAACATATTCAAATTCAGTAAATGTGGAATCACACTTCATGAACACTCCCTATTTCTACAGCGTTGAGAAAAGGCACATTTTGTCACGTGCATTTTGTATATATTTTTTTTTAGGATTTCTCATTAAACCGAGTTCCAATGTAACTGATAAGAATAAAATCCGATGTAGATATTCCGTAATGACTGAAATTTGTTAAAATATAGAAATGAGACGTTGTGAAAAATTGTAGATAAGTCATGCTGATCTTGACAATTTCAGCTCAATAAATGCGTTTTCTGAAGAACTGATGTAAAAAGGATATTAAAGTCTAATAGAAACCAAGTTACGGAAATTAACGTTTGGTAAGGGTTTTTTCGTCAACCCTCTCAACCAATACTCCTGAAAGGTAATAAAAAAGAAAAAAAAAAGTCATAAAAACATCTTTGCGATGAAACTCAATATTCAGAAATGAAGATCGGGGAAAGGAAAACATTTTCTAAAAAATAATAAACTTTTAAAATTGAAAAAAAATTCAAATGTTAGCAAGAAGTTAAGTGCAGGAGAATTTCAAAAATATTTTTAGCTGCATGTACGATAATTTAACCGCAAAACATTGACAAAATAACCTTAAATGGTTGGTACATTTACTTCCATTTGGTAGTAATTTGGTTAATTTAGACGTACTTAAAGACAGTAATAAAATCCTGTTACCAGCATTAGACATTTCCCTCTCAGAGCTTTTATTTCATTCAATTTATCATTCATTGATATGGGTATTATCATTACGGTCATAGATATCGAAGGCAGATAAATACAGATGTTTTTTTTTTTTTTCGTTAAAAAAACATTTAAGATGAAAGAAGACGTGGGTTTAATGTCGAGCAGACAACACCCATAAAATTGAATCCGAAAAGTACAAAACAAAAGTTTAATTTACATATTTATCTATTTACCATTTAACTTATGATCTTCTACAGAAAATATTCAGCATAAACAGTCTCCCGAGTCCAATGTTATCTGAGTATAAAATTGTCAAATTTAGCAAATCGTACATTTTACACATGCACTACGTGTATATGTGTTGATGAGAAGTCTTACCACTAATTAGAAAGGAATTGAGATTGGCCAGTAGATCGTGGTTCATTCATCTGCTGTAAAGTTCACTTTCATATAGCAAATCGCACTGTGATTACTTTCCTGGCATGAAGGGCACCTGTAGAAAGGACACGTTTGCCTTGTTCCTTGGTTAAACAAGTTTAACTATATTCTGATTTTGATCTCAAACCTTTTCGATTTCGGTTTTTGAACATCGATGTGTTTGTCTGAAGGTTGTCTTAAAAATTATAAATTGATGTCTTACTATTGTTACCTCTGCATTATGATTTCCCTATTGAGACATTTTATTGACTGATAACAGTATCATAAACAAAACCGTTTAGAAACATTTATTTTTTAATCGTTGTGCAAAATCTCAGCGGGTATGTCATAACAAATGGAATTAATTTTCACTTTATTCTTCTCACAACAATCTAAATAATTCAAGAAAATATTGTCTACATTGAAATTCCCTTAAGAAAACCTCTATAAACTTTTAATGAGAATAAAGTTTTAGAAATTGCATTGCATAACAGTGTTTATAAACTGTGTTGAAAATGCCAGTCACATGATATGTTTTGATGGAAGTCTTATTGTGTTTGATAACAAGGTTTTACTTTCTATTTATTTGTCGAATAAGATATTGATGGCAGATCAACGCAATTTCCAGGATTTGATTAAAATGTAAATTGATAATAATTTTGAACGGGTTTCATTAAAATGCAAAAATACTGTAATTAAAATCCATATTTTAAACTGGTTCATCTTTAATTTCAAAATCGTCACGATCGTCAATTTTAACAAAACATATAACTGATTTCTTTTCAATGAACAAAACACCGACTATGTGCTACCTTCATAAAGACATTGGCTGCAGAGAATCCTTTTTAGCGCCTTCTTCCGTCTGTCCGTCTGTTATTTTTTCACATTTTAATCTTCTCCTCTGAAACCACTGGGCAAAATAGAATAAAACTTGGCAGGAAGCATCTATGTAAGGTCCTTTATAAAATTTGCTCATTTCGTACCGATCGGACAATAAACATGGCCGCCATGGGCATTTGTTGTTTCTAATTGGCTGAATTTTCAAAAATCTTCTTTTCTATAACTGCTTGCCCAAATGATACAAAACTTGACAGAAAGCATATATGGATGGTCCTTTATAAATTTTTCTCATTTCGTTCCGATCGGACTACAAATATGGCCGTAAAGGAAAATTCTTGTTTCTCACTGGTTGATTAAAAAAAAATCTCTGAAACTATTCGGCCAAATGGAACGAAACTTGACAGAACGCATCTATGGGAGGTTCTTTACAAACTTTCCTCAATTTGTCCCGATCGGACTATAAGTATGGCCACCATGGGCAGTTCTTGTTTCTGATTGGCTGATATAAAACATCTTCTCTGAAATTGCTTGGCCAAATTGAACGAAACTTAAAAAGAAGGCATATATGGGAGGTCCTTTATAAAGTTTCCTCATTTTTTCCGATCGGACTACAAATATGGCTGCCATGGGGCAGTTCGTGTTTCTGATTGGCTGATATGGCCAAATGGAATGAAACTTGACAGGAGGCATCTATGGAAATTCTTTTATGAAATATTTTTTTTCATCCTGATTGGACGACAAACATGGCTGCCATGGGCAATTCTTGTTTCTGATTGTCTGATTTAAAGAAATCTTCTTCTCTGAAACCACTTGGCCAAATGGAACGAAACTTGAAAGGAAGCATCTGTGGGAGGTTTTTTTTACAAAGTTTCCTCGTTTTGTCTAAATCAAGCAACAATAATTGCCGCCATGGGCAATTCTTGTTTCTGATAGGTTGATTTTTGTTTTTAAAAAAAATTTCAAAAACCTCTTAGCCAAATAGAGCCAAAGTTGACAGAAAATGTCATGGCATATAACAACAATCTACAGAACTGCTGTATTGATTGAAACCAAACATGGCCTGAATGTTCCTCATAAGGTGCTGACCAAGTGTTGTCCACCAGCAGAGGACTTAGGTTAACATAAGACCCTATGGGAAATACATGCAAAAATCTTCTGGAGAACCGCCAAATTTTAGAATATGCTGACCTGTAAGTAGAAGGACCTTGTTGATGAAAAATGTGGTTCCAATAAAATCGGCTTTCACGCCAGATGAGCGATACAGGCTCAGCACTCTGAGCCTGTAGTTTCATTTTATCATTTGATGAATGTACCAAATAAGTTTTAAAGAAAAATCTTGATTTACAACGTTCAAAACTCCTATTGGTATGCCTATCAACAAAATTACTGCAAACGACTTGTTAATAACCAAATAAATGGGATGTACTTTAAGATCATTCTACAATAAGGACACGAAAGCTATACAATTCTACTAAAATGACTCTGGAGGAAACAGTACATGTGCATTAAGGTGCTGAATCTATTGTCTAATCTCACGAATCAATCCGATTTCAATAAAATGTCGTAACGATATACCATTAAACCTACATAAGGAAGTAGTACTTTAAATTAGATTGTTTAATACTGTGAAATTGTCTAAACAGTAGCTAATAATAACCCGAATAAGTTTTACAGTAAAATAGAGAACATTTTGATCCTCCAATCAATTAAATTTAAGTACAGCTTTACTGTTCTTATTCTAGAAAACTCTCAAAAGCTATTGATTTTTATCGCATCGTAACAAAATATTGTAATTGATAGAATAAAGTCCAGTTAGAGATATTCGGCTTGCAACAGCATTTTTAAATTGTCAACTGAAAACTTCAATATGTGTATCTTAATATGTTATAACTGATACATTCGCCATACAAGAAAACGATTTTGTCTAACTCTAACAGAGTATATTTTTGGCATATATAGAAGAGATTTCCTTTCTTCCCACATTTCGAGTAATTAGAATTTTAATTTTATGTATATTCAAGAAAGTTATACAGTGCTATAGCTTTTCCTTTACGTCAATCTTAATATTTTCTTTTACATGTATGGATAAGTTTTACATGTGTCTATTTTACAAATAATTATGTCAAATTACTCATTGTAACCGACACAAACAGACATTTTAATATTCCATATTGGAAGTAATACGTATTTCAATGTTTAAAATTTGTTGTGAAGCAAAACATATTCTGTGTCATTAAGCAACTTCTGTCTCATTCTTACTACTGAACCTTAGCTTTGTATTTTATTACGTAGTTGTTAAGGCAGTAATTGGTCAAAATACTGATCAAACCAAAAACTATAGATAATTATCGGTCTTAGAAGTGCTTGCATAAATTCCGGTTGTAGATCATTGACGTATATACAGAAATTTTATTCTGTATTTATAGTAAATGTATAATTCTTTCTTACATAAGTATACATGTATTACTTAAACATGACCTTGTTGTTTTTTTCTCGGATGCCAGTATGGAGATCCCCGAGTCGTTGTCGTGTCAATCGCATATTCATTAGTGAATTCAATAAATGTATTTTACTGTGTCCACAGTCTAGATAAAAACTGTTGTTATAATGAAGACACTACAATTCAAAATGCTTAATTTTCTTTATAAACAATTAAAGCTTGATAACAAAATTTACACATATAGCATCACATATTTTAAACAAAATGACATAATTATATATATTCACAAATAGTTGAATGACTCTTAGTGTTGTTGTATTATTTTGCAGTAATGTGAATTAAAAATAAGATAAATGAAACCTCAATACATCCTTATTTTCCATGTTTGGTAGATTTTTTAATTTGTTGGATGTAACTTTTTTTTACATGTAACCCAACAGTGAAGAGATTCATTGTATATCTAAAAAAAGAAGTCCTTTGTGACTTTTCCTGATATACAACCTGTCGAAGTGAAAATATTGCCTTGACTTACATTAATGTATTTCCATTAAATGGAGCAAAAATGTACCATGAACATAGATAAACTCATACAATTTTTGCCTGAACAAACGTACAATTGTTATTTTAGTCTGATATTTAATCATTTAGAGATCTAATTATTTCGATATTCATGTTGTATTGTAAAATATGCAAGATTAACCATAACCATATGAATGCATCTTAATTATTTTTTCGTATTTCTTAATTTGCTTTAGCTGAAAGATAAAATATATATATATCAATGTTTTATCTGTTTAAGTCCACTCTTCTAAAACTGAAAGTATTTGTCATACCCAATTTGTTGTCTCTAATTGGATGAATTGAACCATTAAAGATCCTTTGCTAGATCTAACCCACGTCTAACGACCAACAATACTGGCCTTGTAATGTTTAAATCACTCTTTTGAGACATAATCATGATAATTAAAAAAGTTTATTTAGATTTGTTACTCTTTACATGTTCAGTTACAAATGTAATTATATTAGATATTAGTAGTAAGTCAAGTTTACGTTGAGAACAAAGACCTTTAACATATCTTTTATATTAGATTTGTAATAACAGATATTAATTTAGGATGCATGGGCACTATTTGTCCAATCCCAATTTTACAATGAACAAACATAGTCAAGTTGAAAGGTATTATTTACGTTGAAATTACTTAAGATTAAAATTTGAATTTTCTATACAAATTGTGAAAAATAACAAAAATAATGCCACAAGAACTCGAGATCAGAGAACACACTGGTGTGTTTACCATCCAAAGATTATTGCACGGATTACATGAAGAAACCAGTCGTAACAAATGGCGGGGGATAATCAAGTCAGCATCAGAAAACAAATTGCCATTATTCCATATATCTGGCTGGTAATGTGTTGCTATTTAATTTCATGTATATATGCGTGTATTATATACATTGTGACCCAATGTTTGCACCGTCCTATTGATACAGGTAGTTTTAGTCAGTGGTTTTGAAAAGTTATGCTGGACAATTGAAAATACAAACAACAAATTTGAACATAACTGTTTATTTTATTATTATGTCCCTCAGACTTAAGTTACCTCTTCAGTTGTACTGACAAATTATTTTATTTTAAAAGCTGATTTTAACATTAATAAGCACTCAAAAACAAAACTCATAGAGTTTTCGTCAATTCAAAATAAAATCTGCTGTTCCATGAAAGACATGATAATTAAAAACAAAGATAACAGAAAGGGTCAGCCACGAAAACTTAAAAGCAAAGTGACAAAAAGTTTACACTCCGGAAGACATACTCAATTGTTTTTTTTTAATGGTGTTGTTTGTATGAATGATATCATCCATATTCTACTATGACGTGGGGCTTTCACTATAGAAACACAGCCGTGTTCTAAATAGAACAATTATTTTTAGACATGCGTACAATGCATTGTTGACGCGAAGGCACACGAAATCACTAAACTTGTATTTTGTTGATAAAATAGTTTCAAAGTCATATTCTTCCATCTCACTGAATCTATCTTACATATATATCGCTTTGCGAACATTTAGCAAAGCTCGATATACAACAACGATAACTGTCACAGTCGAAAGTGCGACGTATCAGTCCAGTGTATAACGTCATACATTCAAATGACGCTAGATCGACAGTTAAAAACGGAAAATTGTACGTTGTACAGGATCTGGAACGCTGATATTTGCTTTATAATCTCACAAAATTGAGAGTTTGATTTTATATTGTTTGTTTAAAGGCACTTTACGTTTTTCTGTAGAAGTTTTTGCCTTGTTAAAACCGTATACATGACGCCTTATATGGTTCGCTTTGATTACAGAAATGATGCATATTGTCCTATTAGAATCGAAATAATTCACGGGTGCCATGCTCTATGCTTATTTTAACATGGTAAGACCTTATATTTGTTAATATTTCACACTGTAAGAATAAAATAACCATACACCATGGCACCAATGAACTATATATTTTTTGGTATCCTGCATTTAAAAAAAGCTATTCAAGGATTAACATAGGCTTGAACAAGTGAACTTTTATTTGCTTTCAGTAGAATTAAATGTGATTAGAATGAAAAACATGACCTTCAGTACAGAAAAAGTATGGCAACAGATGGCATGGCCTGTAATTTTAAATCCTTAAGGTCTGTAATCATTTTAGCTATTAATCTTCATTCAAATATAATAGACATTTAACAGACATTGATGATGGAATTTTTCTGAATGTTTACATCATCAATGTTCTCATCAATGTCATCAGTCGTATGATTGATCTTGCCGAATTTTGGTTTTATGTGTTCTTAAATTTGTTTTGCGATGAAAACACTTATGATCACTACTGAATTAAATTTCCACTGCATGTTTTAATGATGCCACGCAATAAGAAACTCACAAATGTAATTGGTACTTCTTATCAGTTCGCTATAAAATAATGTTTTTTTTAAATAACAGACATTCTTGTAGTTAAGAGGTTTCAGTATCGCCTCATGTACACATGATGTAAAGTTAGATTACAAACGGTTATCTTTTTGGTAATTTTTATACACCAGAGGGTCCCGATATACAAGGGGGATGTTTGGGTACCAATAAAAACCGGTAAAACCTTACCAGTATTCATTGCCTGTTCTAAATCTCTGACTCTCTGTTATATCTATATTTGTGTTTTGTGCTCTTTGTGTTACTTTTTGTCTTAGGGTCTGTAGACTGGATGACTTTAATTGATGAATGTGTCGTTGTTGAATTTTCCTATTATGCACTTTGTGGTTAAGCTGTATTTGGCCTTACGCGATTACAGCTGGACGAGATGATACAGCACGTCCTAAAATAAACAGACAATCCATAAATACCATAAAGGTTTTGATACTTTAGTGTTGCCAATCGAATATTAATCCCATACTGTCCCGATCTGAATTGATACAAGGTACGAATACTTCCGACGACAAAATTAGCTGTATCACTCATACCATTAAACTATTGCAGGTTGGATTTGATTCTAATATCTAATAAAATGGAAGAATTTGCCATTGATATAAAAAAAAAGTTGGATCATGGAAAAAAGGAAGAAACTTATATGGAAGTCCAAAAGGTATCAAACGGAAAAAATGTAACCAAAGCGGGTTTAAAGGTTGTATTTCTTTGAGCACAAAAATATCAGCCAATCACTAGGATTACCACAACATCTTATTTGTTTCTAGCTTTGGATTTGTTCACATTTAAGGTACGTGTTTGGGGCTGACACAACGTACAAATGTAGCTATTCTTCAGAAAAATCCAATTCAAACAATAATACGCGATTAAATATGGGCGTTGTGTACATGTAGAATTTAGATTGTTTTGTTTAAAAGGAGACTTGTCTATTTTACAAGCCATGCTGTACCTACTTGGATGTTTACCTTGAAATTGACGACAAATGAAAACTGCAAACGGAATTCTACGACAAATGTGATGACTTCATTTTTTCCATTGTGAACTTCTTTTTGTCAATAGCAACATACCAGTAGAACAGGGGTATGCTGTTCCAAGGCTGAAGTCATCACTTCAAATATTCTACGATCGTCATCACGAACTAGTAGATCGTAATGGAACATCCCTTTCCCAGATGTTATCTGATCTCTTTTTCGTAGTTTCGCTGTTTTTCTATCAACGAACATGACAATAAACTGGACTTGAAGTGAGAAACATGGCTAGTGCATTATAAGAGGCAGATAGTGCTTACCAAGAGTTAAACCATTGTTGTGACGTCATCTATTGAAGAAACAGTGTATTATTTTTTAGGAATCCACTGAAGTTCTGATTGTGTCTATAAATACTACTCACCACAGTTCAACGAATTTCTATCTACAAATTGATAGAAAATGAATGTTGTAAACGATATGGCACCAACTATCGAAACTGTTTTTTTTTTTTTTTTTTCTCGAGACAAAAAATTTATTTTTTCTGTTGGTCAGAGGATTATTTTTATTTTACATGTAGGAACAGGATTTTTCAAAATAAAATGTCGTTAGTGAAACAAACGATGTTTTGCCAACACTTTTGAAATATTTGCTTCCCATAAAATTTAGTACCCCCTCCCCCAAGTAAAACTTGAAAGTAAAGGTAATACAATTAAGACATAAAGACACACAATCATAATAGTCAGACGATTTATTTTGCTTTTAATATTTGACATATAAATGATTGAAAGATTGCACTGTATATCTTGTTCAAATCTCGACATATCAATTATTTGAATTGCTAAGATTCACTTGCAGTGTTATATTAATGTTCGCTCCATCAACTTGAAAGGACGATGACAGCGCTGTTTTAGTACGTCCAGAAACTTCTGAACGGATTTGTTTACTTGTTGTTGGTCTGCTGTTTATTGTTTGGTTTGCTTTCCTTTTAATTTCCGTATTTGTTCTTTTGTATTCCCGTATGGCGTTGCTTTTATGTCGTGTAATTTCTGAAATGAGCTGCTCGTCTTGCCCGTCTTCGTACAATCTTGTGGCAGCCGTAGCGCGAATACTTCGGAAAAAGTGGGGATGAGTATTTATCTCTAAAGAATCAAATAAATATAAAAATATAACACTAACCTTCTCACAGAAAGCTCCTCTATTTGATTATCAGACACTATCTTCTTTATTCTTGACGGCCCTGGTTTGGTTCGTAGCTCAGAATCTACCTTATCGACTAAGGTACACATTAAATTCTCGTCTGATGCAGACGATATATCCTCATAAATAGGTTTTATAACAGGAAAAGTTTCATTTTCAGATGCCGACGAAATGTCATCATACATTAAAAAAAGTTTGCACTTAAATCCTCATCAGATTTTTGTGGATTTTCACAAAATTTAGATTGCGTTATAAAAATATCCTCGTCGTCCATTTCCAAATATCCTCGTCGTCCATATAATTAATGATGAGTAGTTTTTATTCAAACTTCTACACTCATATATATACTAATATTTGACTAGGGGTAAGTTCAAAAACCATTTTTATGACATATGTTCTAGCGTCGTGATTTAATGCTACTTTTTTAAAAATACTTTTGGAATTGTAGTCTTTTTTTATAGTGATTTTAAATGAAATACATATGGTTATTATTCTGTGTTAGAATTATCTGTATTTATAGTCGGACTATATTCATTTGGGATCGATTTTTTATTTTCATCTTTGAAATAATCCATCCATGACAAAAATCCATGCAGAACGAATAGTGATTTTAAACTCACTCAGAATTAAAATTTAATTTTAAAAATGTGATTCGAAAGGGATATATTTTATTCGATTCCGACAACAAAATGAGAAAAAACTATAAGGAAACGCTGAAATTGTATATCACAAAGAGTAATGACTTAAAGAATACATAGCAATGGTTTAAGTGAGAGAACATATAAGAAGTAGTGAATTCTGAATCGATAATCAACTCGCGACTGACGTCGCTCGTTGATTATCTTTTCCGAATCCACTACTTCTTATAAGTTCTCTACTACGGAATCACCTGAGTTCACCCAAGTTTTTTGCAGGTTCCATGTCGTTTATGCTTTTGTTTTTAGGACTGTTTTTGTGATGTGGTTTTGTTCTATGTCTGTGTTGTCAATTAAGTCTTAATCTTGTCTGTCCTCGTCTTAAATAACATTTACATCACATATTCGGTTGTGATACAGGGTTACAGAATTTACACGCGCCGTTCGATTACATCATTGTTAATGTCTAAGGTTTAGACGAACAACTACCTATATGCTTCCATATCATTCAGCACTGGAAATACAAATGAGCAGCAAAGCGGATGTCTTATAAGAGGCAGAAACTACCTACCCGTCCTGACCATCTGGGTTCACCCCCAGTTTTTGGTGGGGTCCACGTTGCTCAGTTGTTTTAGTTTTTGTGTTTATTAGTTGTTTCTTTGTTCTCGTCCTTGCCCACCTTGTTTTTTTTTCCTGTCTCTCGAATTATGATTGTTAGGTCGCCCATCGGATTTTCCTCACCTTGTCTTAAATTGTTTGCTTTTGATTAATATTTTTGGTGGAATCCGTATTCAATACAACGAATACTGTCAGTTGGATCTTCAATTTATGATTGTAAATGTAGAATAATTTTTGAATACCACACTACAAGGCTCTTCGCTCAGATTTTATTCAAGTATTTTTTTTAAATATTTTTGACTGTTGTTAATTAATTTACTGTTCCCTAAAAATTTTGTACTTAATATAATGTATGATGAATTCAAAATTCATTTTTTTTATCTAATTATGCATTTTGCTACAATTTCCAACCAGGTACACAAAGTTCATTACATTAAAACTGTATGATTATTCCCTTCTGAAGTACAGCATTAAGGCGCAACAATACGGTCTTACATAAAGTCAGCCTTTTATCATTAATTCAAATGGTAAATTGTTAGGTCATTGTATTTAATGATTGATTTTACAAGATGAATAAAATATTGTTTATGCCATTTAAATGATTTCAGGGAATATTAATGTTAGTGCAAGGTTTTGTAATGGAAATGTTAAATCGTTTCTGATGATTGTTTTTATTTGTTATGCAAAAACTTGTATGTGGCTTTTGCAACTTATCGAACGGTTAGAATTAAAGATGTGCATTGAATTAATCGACATTCAACGACATTTCTATTTTTACTCATTCGCTCATCGGAAATTTAAACTAGATGAATAACGGCATCAAGAAAAATAACCGAAATTTATATTAAAGTGATATATGTTTCTATTCTTTGTTCTCATTTTTTATCTTCGTGTTTTGCCCTCTTTGCATCAAAGATTTGGATAGTCCGAAACTTCTCTGATGTCAAACTGCCTTTTGTGGTATTCCCTTTGCCTGTTAATTGAAATTCGAAAAATATTTGTGAATGTCGTTCGACAAATAACATGTTTATTGGGTGTATTCTGACGTCCCACGATCAAAGGCAGTACAAAGTCAGAGGAATCTCGGAGTAAGGTTTCGACGAACATATGATATTGTATTTATATTTATTGTTTGCGTTTTTTTTTTTTTTTTTTTTTTTATTGTTGTTGTGTTGTTTGGATGCAGGTATGGTTTAGTTCATAAATTGATTAATTGGTATGTAATTCGGTAATTATCGTCAGAATAGAGATTTTTATAAAAATTTTATAACAGAATGTTTGAAACAAAACTAGGACTAGACAAGAAGACATGAACACAAAACGTAATAACTTTTATCCCTAAAATCACATTTAATATATTGAGTGGGCTGTTTGATTACTTGGGAATTCAACCTGTAAATCATTAGTCAAATGTTTAATAAAAGAACCAGACACCATATAAATGTCAATTTAATATTTCAATGTTTCAACAGAAATGGATTTTCTGAGAAACTCAATCAATTTTAAGTTTTAAAAACTCATTTTTAGTAAAGTTAGAAGCGAGGCTGAAAATATAATAAATAAAATGTTCTGAACACATTTTGTTGTAATTTTTAAAATGGCTCCCATAAATAATTTCCTTATCCTCATACAGATTTTAGACTGGGAATAATTTTATATCTTAAACCCCTTCAAACAAACGTATGTCTTTTGATGCCTTTTCTTCATTTCTATTTTGTATCTGAATACTCTACAACAATGAATCAAACATTTTTACCATTTAATGTGAATGTATTCCCATGATTTCCATGGTTTACTTATGTACATAAGAAAATAATCTGTTAAAGAATAATACAAAGAACAAATGATTTGCCTAAAAAACATTACAATAAGATGCGGGCGTTTTTATAAATTGTATAATCGTCTGATATAATATAGTCTATTTGTGACAACTAGACATTGAACCCGCGCGAGCGCGGGAAAATAAGCATTTTTTTTTTTTTTTTTTTTTTTTTTGTGGTGGCCATATTGACTATAAAAAGTTGCTGCGGCCATGTCATTCATGGAACAGGAACTCAATATGGATGTTGTGGCAGGCTTTCCATAAACTTTCTTCTCAAGTAGGGCGTATCAACTGATAGTTTCATGTTTATATATGCTGTAGTATTCCAGAAATGGATGTTAATGCAAAATTTAACCAAAGTCAATGAAGCGTGAAATGTAGGTCAACGTGACCCAATTGTCATATGGCTTTTCGTTACTACCAAAGATGTATCCGCTGATGAAGTAGACTGTATGCCACGTAGAATTACCAAAATGGACCTTAAGGTTCCATCAAAGTCAAAATCTATGACAAAAACACAACAACATAAATTTGTCAATATTTTTATTGTTACAATTAATTCTGAACTGGAACTTGATGAAAAGCTTTCATTAAATACACATTTCATAATGCATTACCTTTTTCCTTCAGAATAAATATGAAAATGAAATTGTAGATGTAAACATTTCCTTAGTGACGGATGAATTTTTCAAAAGATGCCGTGAGTTAGGTAGAGCATATTTTTGGAAAATAATTGTTCCAATTGTTCCATTGTCATCATGGGCAGGGCAAGGGAGGCTTAAAATATCACATTTTTAGTGTGTGGCTGCGTGTGCTGTCCATGTTTATATTTATCAAAGATGTCCGAGTTAAATTTCGTCATTAATGATAAAGATGACCATTTGTTAAAAATACTTTTATCTAGGGCTTACAGGGAAGTGTATAGTAGAGATATATTTAGAGAGGTTACATGAAAACTAATGTAAAAATAGATAATGGTTGGTTTTATCACTTTGTGCAAGGTAAACATCCGTGCAATCCAAAAAACAACTAAGTTATGAATTCCTCTGAACTTTACCTTACTTCTTCATAACCTTCAAAGTTCATAACCTTTACAGTTAGGAGAAATTGCGTTATTGTAGAAAAACAATCCTGAATACATGAAGGAGAATGTTTTTAATTTGTTTTATTCTTCTTCCGTAATTTCAAACAGAAATACATTTAAATTAAAAACCAATTGTTCAGAGAACAATTGAAGGTCTTTCCACCTCAATTGCAGATTTGTTGATAAAAATGAGGTTTAAAATGTAATTGTTGGTTTTAGAACATAGCTAAGCTTTCAGCGATTGAAAAAAATATATGGTTCTATGTACTTTTGATTGAAATAAAGGAGGAATTATGCTACTTCCCATATTACAAATATCACTTCTGGTTTGATATGGTAGGTAATTTCACAATTGTTAAAAAAAATATATGGACTCCTAATTTGAATAACTAAGAACAATGTTTATTTCTGGTTAGCTAAATGTTTGTGATGAATTATACTGTTTTGCACTATAAACATTAAAAACGTCATGAATGTGACCTTATAAATTGACAATTCTAGACGTTTTCATGGGCTGTAACATTGTCACGTTAATTAACATTCCAATATATTCGAAGCGTCTTAAAACGTCTACAGAAATAAAAACGTTGCCAGAAATGATGTCATCAAAAGTAGTGCCTGAATTTCACGCTTTCAATAACTTTAATTGCTTTAAAAATCTTTGTAAAACAAAAGACCCCATGCCTCTATCCCCCCTACTTGTATTCAGCAATCCTTGGAAAACTTGCTACCTACAAATAAAAAAAATTATATAACAAACAAACAAACAAAAACAAACAAACAAACAAACAAACAAACAAATAAACAAAAAAAAAGGCCCGTCCCGCCTTCAGAAAAAGAGATATTGCTACATCATTTTTTTTTTGACAATTACTATTTGGAACAATACATTAAAAATTTAAATGATTTCAAGAGAAAATAGAAGTAGCAATATCCCTTTACTGAAGACGGGACGGGCCTTTTTTTTTCTTTATTTGTTTGTTTGTTAATTAATTATTTTTTTTATTTGTAGGTAGCAAGTTTTCCAAGGATTGCTGAATACAAGTAGGGGGGGGGGGGGGCATTTTATTTTCATTTCTCTAGATACACAAGTGACAGTAAAAGTACATTTCTACTATAATGTTTACTTCTATTGATGACGTTGTGTAAGTCACGTGACGTCCATTTATATATGTCTGGACTTCGTTTATTTCTTTCTTTTCGAAAGAGGACGTCGTCGGGTGAACATGGCACAGGATAATGCAATTTGCTGTTTGATGTGGAAATAGTCATAAATAGAAAACTGAGTGTACGTGTACACATTTACTTATATCAAAATGAAGATTCATGTAGAAATTTGACCTCACAATTTATTTATTCCGATTTCCGATGCCATTTTAAGCAGACGACATCTCCGTGAATAAAATACTGTTAATTTGACGCGAAATTTTGACATTCAGATGCAATTAATTGGTAACATTTGGACGAATCTTGTGTTTTCTGGCGGAAAATAGCTTTTTATTACTGCACTGCGCGAACGCTATTTTCAGGAAATTGGTTGGAGTTAGCGTCATAATTTTTTCTCATTAACAAAGCCCTGGATATCCCCTAGCTGTCTGCATGTACTTTATATGCATTTACATGTACATTCAATAAAACTGATCAAAATTCGGTAAAATCGAAAAAGGGAGAGGGGGAGGGGGCTGTATTTACACATTAAAAGGTCATTTGTGCTAAATGGATTTGATAAAGAGTGAACTTATGTTGAATTAGATCATTGTAAAGCAATGTAAAGGAAAGACCTTTTAAATAATCATGCAAAAAAGAGACAGATCTTTCCCAAAACTTCAACAATTTGATAAAGAGTGAACTTATGTTGAATTAGATCATTTTTAAGCAATTTTTACCACATTCCCCCCCATTTTGTAAAATTTAAAAAATGCTTCAATCAAGCATATATGGATATTTTTCAAATCTAATCATCACTGTCATCAATTTGCCACACTTTTTAAGTTGATATCATGAAAAAAAGTTCACTTCCGGTTGATATTTTTAAATTTTCAATTTTTGAAAGGCCAGAACTCTAACCATATTAAATCAGATTTAAAACTCTTTATAGTTTTGAGATGTGCAAAGACCCATTCTACCTTCCGGTACCCGTTTTATATCTCTAAGAGCAATGCTTTTCTAATTATTAGAAAAAAAAGTTTACCTCAACCTATGTTGGAAATCTATAATTTTAAGAGATACAGCTAAAAGTTGAGGTAATTCTAGAAGTACTATAGAATACCAAAATGCTACATCAAAGACAAATATGAAATACTGCCAAAACAATTTTGCGCCAAGAAAAAATGGTTTTTTTTTTTCAAATTTTTCGATCTTTAAAAATTTTTCATTTTTTCTCATTTTTTGTCTTACGAAAATGGAAAATAACATATTTTAAATGATTCCTGCTAAAAAATAATGCATTTTTGAAAAAATTCCATGTATTACACTTCAAATTAGAAAAACAGCATTTTCTAGAACATGACCTTGACCTTTGACCTTGACACCATTTTGAAGGTCATTTGTCCCTGGTGTCAAAACAAAAGATCCCATGCCTCTATCTTGTACCGGTATTAAGTTATAGCCAAACACCGAAAATTTAAACGTTCTAGGGGCAATTACGCCTATAAAATGACGTCATACAACTTTTACGCAAATGTAACAGAGCTAGGTCTCAACGTCCTTAACATTTTCTCCATTACATTTTATCAGCTATCTTTTACCGTTTCAGAGGAGATGCGATCACAAGCAAAAGTCAAAATTTAGAACATGACCTTGACCTTTGACCTTGACCTCATTTTACTTGTTCGGGGTCATGGACCCTAAATACAAATTTTCATGTTGATATCTCAACTCAAAATAACAATTTGTATGATACACCAAAAGTATAAGTCGTTTGAAGGGAAATAACTCCTATGAAATGTGCTCAGATCCTTTCCGACCAAATGGAACAAAGTTGCGCACAGATAACTGAAGACATTGCAAAAAAATTTAGGTCGATATCTTTTACGGTTGCAAAGGATATGCGCGCACAAGAAAAACAGTGTTTGGGGAGATAACTCTTACAAAGAAAATTGTTCGGCTTAACAGGGTAAAATTGAAAAGCGCATAAACTGTACGATACAATATAAGAAATATCTAAGCGACATGTTGCGAAACAAAAATTTATCGCAAGAACAAAATTTGGCGGAAGAAAAAAAAAATAATAATCAGAACAAATACAATAGGTCTTTCCACAGAAAGGTGGAAAGACCTAATTATGTGCATACTTGTTTATTTAAATCAATGTGTTAAAATGATGCATTCGAGAACCTTCTAAGGGATATGTTGGGAGAATTCATATCCGAAAAGTGCATACAAATTCCATTTGCACATAAACAAAACTGCAGTTTGAATTTATAAATGCAGATTGTCAAATCCGATAATAACCTTTATAATCTGAACCATACATCGTTTATTTTGAACCACGCGTTTTGCCGCCTATTCGGCTAATTCGTAAATTTAGTATTATAGATATACAGAAAAACTAAATGGATATCAACAATGACATACAAATCAATGGACAGGTCAAGAATGACATACCAATCAATCGACAGGTCAAGAATGATATAGCAATCAATCGACAGGTCAAGAATGACATACTTATCAATCGACAGATATTCACACAAAAAATAATAACATTAAAGAAGTACAAAATACGGACATGGAAACAACATAGTCAGGATGGTCTGACTTGGTACCTGAATAGTGGTGGGTTAAACCGGTTTTATTGGTAACCAAACCTCCCAATTATGTATCCCGACCCTTTTTTGTATAAACACAATATAAACGGCTGATACAGTATGATTACCAACATGTATTTGTAATTCTTTGCCAATTTAACCCCTTCTGAAATCTTTGTTTATCAAACATTTAATCAACTTGTGGTTGCCGACGATCTCAGTCGATGGTTAAGACCCGCCTTTACGGCTTTAACGTTCTAATTTCTCAGAATCGATTAATAACATCACAGAAACATATAAACATATTGCACAACTGTATGACTTAGTAATTAAGAATGTGGGGGTACTCGAAGAGGTTTTTTGTTTATTAAATATAATATCTTATTTAATAATCATTAGAGAAACCGATACTTACATCGTTACTCTAGAATTATCGGATTTATCAAACATTGATAGTTTTGAATTATCGAATTTTTAAGTTCTCGCCAAGGCTCGGATATTTAAAAGTCGATACTTAAACTATCTCGATTAGCCACATACGTTAATCTAATGGTATCGATGTAAGAATCTATATATCCACAATGCAATAGTTAGAATTTTTGTGAATTTTTGTCCAAAGAACAATAGAAAAACATTGTTATTCGGTAACAAAATTCGACTTACCTTTAACCGAATTTAAGGGCCATTTTGAATTTAAAGTGAAATGCGATTGGTTTTTAAGTGTGCCTTACTATAACTTTAAGATGAAGAACAACAATCAGAGCGCTGTTCCTTTGTATTCATGAACATTTGTTATACCCCTTCTTTTATATTTACTTTAGATTGGTCAGAGTAAAATGACAAAGATAAAAAGCAACAACAAAAATTCTAACTGAGGCAAAAATTCTATTAACCGCGCAATTTCCACTACTGTAATACTGAATATCAAGTGACGTTTAACAATATAGCCTAAACCGTTCATTTGCAGAGGTTGTGCCCGATAGATATATTAATTTTTAAAACGATTTACAGTTTTAAAACAATCCATTGTAATGTATTGATTTTCATTGCCGATCTAGCAACTAACATACCACCCCACCATAAATCTGCATCCACTACGATACTGTACACTCAATGAATTTGTTACATTGTATTGAATAGTGGATCAAACCATTGATCTGCATCATATGTATGCTTCTTTAGAAAATAAAGGTTTGTGATTCATTAATATATGTATAATAAGAGTTTGTAAGTGTATTTTTATGGTTTATGTCAATGTTTTACCTAGATCTCCGACAATTTCTACAAATTAAATGAAACAAGAGTTGGAGATGGTTATAAAATTTTGATTATTTTGATTATTCTTGACAAGTCTGAACTAGCAATATTAATGTACGTAGTTAAGTTTTATTGTATTTTAAGACTTAAATACAAAATTATATAGATTTATATTTGTGTAAATAACGCATGTATATGTATGTGTAAGGGTCCATTACAGTTTTTTGCATTACAGATTTATTATAGGAAGTCGATGTGTAAAGATAACCGCCCGACAATAAAATATAAGAGGGATAAACGAAAAATAGAAAACCAACACGTGAATACAAAAGTATTTTGTCCCTCTTTCCGCTAAGCCAAATGTTAGACCGACTTGTATCCCACCCTCCCTACTTGCGCTTTACATTTGGACTTATTTCTGAAATAGACAAACCTGTATGAAAAACATTATGCCTGAAATTTTACAATTTATAATTGACCTTTTTTAGATTGTAATATACATGTATAAGAATCGCCTACCGTCATCACTGATTGACCATTATTGATGTTATTTTCATTGTCCTAACATGTTATGCATTAGCACCGATACTACAACTTTGAGCAGGAACAGGAACTGCTTAGAATTTTGGATTGCTTAATAGACGTTCTTATTCGTCCTGCATTTTTTCTATTCCTTTATTTCCCTAAAGACAACAAATTACATTGTCAAGCTGTATAAATAAGAAATCTCTGTGAAAGGCAAAAAATGCTATGTCTACTAATTATAAAAATGTGATCTTATGTCTTTAATTGATACTGTTGTGGATAGATAGCTATATAATAAAGTTACGCGGATAGATTTCCGTATATCAGTAGAATTTGGAATAAAATTGTACTAACTGTGTTCCTTTTTCATATAAACCATGATTCCTTATATTTTATATAAGTACATGTAACACTTTTTAGTCCACATCAAAAGAAAAACTGGTTTTTAACAATTTAACAATGTGTCAAATATAAACAAAACCATTTTGTTTCCTTTAATCGTACCTAGCTATTGTTCTTCCCAATGCTTCGATGCCTCAAATTTTTAACGAAAGCAAAATTCCGTATTTGTGAATGTGTGTGATTCGATGCTTTTTAGCAACATATGGTGGACCTTATACAATGTATTGTTGTTGAAGTTTTCTGTCCAAAAGTTCATGTTCAAGTTTGAATCACATAATGTCACATGCTGGGCATGTCTGCATATTTGTTTGAAATTATGCTATCAAGATATCAATTTATGAAGTATTTGATATACACATTTGGCATACATGTTCTGTTTAATTTGTGTCACTTTGACCTCATTTGATACACTTTCAACAGATGCTATAGAAAAGAGCTAATTAAAGACAAGCTGAATTATTCCTACTGTCAATTACTGAAAAGATAATGTAATTATGCCAAAGTAATTATCTTTCCAGTATATAACATGTCATATCAAGTCTAAACAGTCCTACAGTAAAATATTCAGAGGCTGTGCTTAGACGAAAGAAAATGGTTATTGTTGGAAAAAATGCTTTAAAATGACCTACGGTACTGGTACTCCATACGATTATTGTTGTTTTTTTTCACATTAAATGAAAGTTAAGGATATGAAAGATTTGCAGTTTTTATTTTTTTTAATTAAATTTATTTATATCTTCTATTAGTTGACTATTTAAGAAATAATTCATGGGGGTTATAGGTTGCAGTCATTTACACATTCTGATATTTTTATGCCGAGCGTATGCGAGGTATAAAATACGAATATAAAGGCCCAGTGCATATGTAAATGACTGCAAATCTATAACCACCATGGCTTATTTCTATTCTAATAGGACAAATTGGCTAATTTTGCTCATTTGGGTTGTCCTATATGGATCTAACATTGTTTCGACCGTTCCATTTCTCTTATTATTAATATGTTGCATTTTGAACTTTTAAGAGCATATTTTGAATAAAACTTTTTTAATAAGATAACCATTTGTACAAGAAAATTAATAAAACATGTTTCACGGACTTACCGCGGTAACTGTCACGTCGTTCAAAAATCAAGATGGCGCTGTCTACGCAAAGGTGTATTCCAGTGTACAACATTGTCATAATTCTTGTTGTACACAACTATTGTGGTTGTATCGCGTGATATCTTTGTAAAGATAATCAGTTTCGTGTGAAAAAGAAAAGTTTCTTAATAAAGTTCGCACATTTCTTGTTTACATAAAAGTCTTTATACGCATGTGATAGAAGTGGATGTATCGGGTATTATCATATTTCATGCCAGAAACTACTGTGATATTTGGTATATTAATAATTGGCATATAAATTCCAACCTATCCGGCAAATATGGCATATGCAATGTGTCCACGTGCGGCTTTATATGTCACCTGAGTTTTTGTGTATATTTACGGTTACAAGAATAGAGCGTAGTTATCGATGCGCTTATTTACATCAGAAAAGTGATTTTTTTCAAGTTAGATGAAGTCTTAGCATGAAGTATAATAATCACAATATGAGAGTCTTGTGACGGTTATATGCGAAATACTTGCCTGGTCTGTATGACATATTACCCTCGCGGCAAATATTTCGCATATATGAACTACAGTAATTCGTTTGACGATATACAATGTATACAATGTAGGACGTCATATTAGACATTACAATATTAATCTAAATGCGTTGTATATATCAACAATATTTGTTTCATCAGGGAAGTGCTCAAGTTATGAAAAAACTTTGGAAACCCGAAACAATGACCTAAAATTAGTAAAACAGTTATAATATAGACTCTATAGACGAGGCTACACGATCTTAGTTAGCAAACATTTATTTTTAAAAAAATCAAATACATGTATCAGTATCACGCCAAAACCGAAATACATATAGTAACTGGGCTAGTGATTCATCTAATTTCCACACTATATATGTACATATAATATTACAGTAAGCTAATCAACCCTATAATTACCTTCACATGTTACATGTACATTTCATTACATCACGTAGAGATTTACAAAATAATTTTATCTAAAATTTAAAAATATATATGACACAATGTGTCTCACTAGTTACCCCCATTTCGTAATATTTTAATATATCATTATTTATTGCTGCTTCTGCATTTAAATTATCAGTATAGGCTATTTTATTGTAGTCTTTTGTGTTTGGGGGATATCCACCACTCAGTGTGTGCTTCTTAGAACCGAAGTTCTTTCTGGTGTCATCAATTACCACTAGATACTTAGGGAAATGTTTGATTAGAGAAAATCAAACGTTCGTTCATTAGTTGTCTATTTTCCCTAATCTCACAACTGTTTAAGTTGTCAAATGAATCAAAATTTTCCTTCGAGGCGTGTTTTTAGAGCAAACGTTCTATTAACATAAAATGGCTATTTTTCACATCAGCAGAGGGATTGGTAATCATGTGAGAAAACAGCCAATTTGAAAACACTGATTTCTTTACGTATTGTCTCTATTAGAAAACCACATTTGACCCTGCATTAGAATAGAAATAATTCATGGCATACTGTGGTTTTCTTTGGAGTAAAATGTATGAAAAAAATAAGTCGCACCCGTGGTAAAATCTCCCAACAAACCACAGTATGCCATGACTTATTTCTTAAATCGACATTTTTAAGTTAATTGATAAATATTTATTGTAAATTATACAGCAAAAAATATCTAAGATTGCAGTACCAATAATACTCAAATGCATGTTTGTATATTATATGTACGTTATTTGAATTCATGGAAAGAACAGCGTAGGAAATGAGACTTCTGATTGCTAAAGACATACGTCTGGATTCGTGGTGCAAGAAATATAAATTACACTTATAATACCGTTAATTGTATTTTACCAGTGTCATTTATTCATTATTCAAAGTTACTTATTATTTGTAAATGACATCGTATACGTCCAAACTGTAATTATAATCAAAAGTCTGACTTTGACGAATCTATACAAGTTCGTTACTACACACCAACTGACAGAGGTTTTTCTTGATGTAGTAAATATCGCGAAAGGGCAATGTCCAGTCACTCCTCTTGTCGATGCATTTAGTAAACAGAAAGGCGTGGCAAAGATTTTGGCCTGATACTACTTTGAGAGACATTGCATGGTAGTTTAGTTTAGTATCAAACATTACCATAGCCTTAACACTATGATGAAAGTGAATTAAGCCCGACTCTAAACTCTCTCCACCAAAATCCTAATCAGAAAATGAATCATTGCCATACATTCGAGGTCCTTCAATCTAAATCCATGCCAAGATTAATTTTGTGACATTTATAAAATCAAAATAATTTTCCCTTTCTTTTATCGTAAAAGAAATGAGCCTTTGAAACTACTGAAAAACTAATCTGTCAAGCTTTTCTTTAAAAATGGTGGATGGGAAAGCTTCCAACCAGTTTTTTAGACTTTTATGGGATTTGTTATACATGGAAGAAATTAAATGCACTTGTACAGATGAATATAATTATGTAAGGTCATACGTCTCCATGTACAATTGGCAAAATTTTTCAGGTATATCTTGACTTTGACCTGGAAAAACCGTAAATTAAAATGTCCATTACAAGTTAAATTAGGAACATGTTGGAATTCTGAGTTTTTTTATCACAGAAACGGGGAAAAATATTGCTACATATATTTTAGATATCTGAAGAGATTAAATTTCATATTAAAATAAATTCCACGTACTAAATAAATATATAAAGGAAACACATTATTTGTAGCAACATATTACTGCAGTAGGAGCTTACGAAAGATAGCATGACATAAATAAAGTTATTTTCATTTTTTTTTTGTAAGTACATTCGTTTAATTACAACTGTCCAATACAGACAAAACCAACATAAATTAATACAAGTCTTCCCCACTACCCACTGCTTTTGGCAGTCACGTTTATTTAGTTTAAAAACTACAACAGCATCCAGACAGCAACTACGAGAACCTGAATTAGATTTTCAGCGATAACGTCAAAATTCTGAATTCAAGTATCTAAATTACCGTTAATTCAATTTTACTTTTCAACAAGCAGTCATTTTGATGATGACCATAATGTATTGGCTCTTAATATGTGTTTAAGATAGATGAGGAGCCCGTAATTTGATAATTAATACAATTGAGCTGGTTTTGTAATATTTATGGTCCCTCCGACATAAAAAATTTAAATTAAGATTTCAGATTCAAATTTGTATCATTTTTATCTTATAATGACCGAACTTTAACAATCCATCAATCATTGTACAAAATTCCTTCCCATAATGCAACAGCGACGTCATTAACGTCTGTTACATTTAAATCAAGGATTTGACGAAAATTGAGTGTTTTCACAGTAGAATTTGGTCAAAATAACTATGAGCAACAGCCTTGCCCAAACATCTTTTTGAATAAGATAAATAAGATATTGTCTTAGATGAAGACATATATAAGTGAAATATCTTTTTGGGCAAGGCCGTTGCTCATATCAAAATTTTAATTCAAAGGTCCAAAAATGAGTGAAATTTGGTGTTTTTCATTGATTTCTTCAAAATTAACCATTTTTGACAGCATATTGGCTCTCTTGCAGAAATTTCTTGTTCTTGAAAACTAAACAATGTTCCTAAAAACATTTTGTAACATACAACATTTTCAGAATACTTAATGATAGCTGAGAGTAGCTATTTCATTATTTTTTAATTTTGGAATTCCAGTGGTCAAATATCAGGTCAAATCATATCATGTCCTTTGTTTCGCTTTGTGTTGGTTATGTCATTTGCCGTATTGGTATTGACGTACATCATTATTTTTTACGTATTTTATGACACTATAGTATGAAAACAAATTTCAAAGTTCTATAGCTCATACTCTGGTTAGAGGGAACTGGTTTTTAACTATCACCCATAACAAAGAGTATTCTTAATATTTCATCGTATCTGTGTTTAGGTTGAGGCTTTAGTAATCACTAATGTGTTTCTTAATTCTCCTATTCTTGACGTGTTTAATCGGTGGGATAAAAATACATAATATCTTTAACCACTTCCCTGTGATTAAATTTCTACCCGGGAATTACCGCCCTTTTTTCTACAGTTATTGGAACGATAAACTAGAGAAGATCCGAAATGACGTCTATGTAAACAAACTACACAGCAACGACATTTTCTTGAGGTTTTTGTCGAAAATCATAGGAGAAACAGATTCTCCTTCAATTTACTCGTGAGTTATGGAATTTCTCCACCCTCAATAGTTAAATTTTAGATTTTAACACGCTCGCTAAAGGCTCGCGTGTTGAAAATCGAAAATTTAACTATCTCGGGTGAAGAAATTCCATAACTCACTCGTACTTAAAGGAGAATCTATATGTAACTGTAGGCCATGTACATATAGTACACTGTATTTCCTGTAGTTTGTCTCTTGTCTACTAATCGTTATTTAATGTATAATCTATTTATTTTGGATTTATGATTACTTTTGTTGAATTTTTGACATCATTGTTTTCATGATAATTTAGTGATCCTGGTTGAAGGCCCCTAGACTTAATATAATAAAGATATCATTGACTATAAAAAAAAAGACATTTTCTTATAAACCCACAACTGATAAGCGTAATATTTACTCATGTACCAAGTTTGTTTATTGTATGGCTGTATGTCTGCAAATTACTTACTGTCTGTCCCAAAATTCAAACACAGGCATAAATTCTAAGAATGTGAATATCCGTGTGATATTTTTGCTTAAAAATATTGTCCACCAAAAACTATTCAAAAATATATAAATTTCTCAACACCACTTTAATAATGTCAATATTCATATGTAGTGTTGTATGTAGTTTTTCTGTTCAACATTTGAGGCCTAAATCCCCACGGTGGAATTTTTATTCTCTAAAAGATTTTTCTTCAAAAACTGGCTTCTTAGAGGACACTTTTTTGGTTAACAAAAAATGATAGGCTAATTTTGTAAGTGTACCTTTCTAATCTCAGAAGTACAGCTCACAGTAAGTGTAGAAAGACTGAACAGAAGACTTTATAGGGAATATATACTTAATTCGATACTTTTCCGATCGTATTTTGTTCTATACGTAACCAAAAAATAACTTATGATGACATGCTGTGCCGTCAGAAGTAAAAATTCTATCAAGTTTCATGTAAATTATTTATTAATCTCCTGCTTGACATTTATGTTAATGACTTTACTCGAAGGGATATTTCCTGGAAAACGATTAAACGGAATTTCTCCCGGAACCATTCCTAGTCCAAAACAATTGTCTATCGATTGCGAAGATGTACAAACGTAAATAAGATATAAAATTTAAACAAAACATGTTACCTTTTAATAATTCAACTATTAAACATTAACCTGATTTCTCGATTTAAAAGGTCATGACAGTTTGTAAATCCTGACATAATTCTGTTCTAATCATACTTTACTGTGTATATACCTAAGTTGGTGGAATGGATTACAATTATAAGATATTTTTGTATTGATTAATGGTGTTGATTCGTACAAGAAAACAAAGAAATTTTATAATCTTAAAACAGGTTATATTTGTACACTTTAGAATTGTTCTGAATGGAAATTTCCAACAGAAAAGTTTATGAAAATTTGAAGAAAAAAAATAATTTTGAATTGACTAACTCAGATCAAGACCTATCCTAAAATGTGTAAAACCATTAATTTTTCACGCATTGTGTGCATATTTCATGCACCACAGGAATGTAATACTTAATTTAATAAAATCGCATAGAGTTATCTCCCTTTTACATCGAATTACTGAGATTTTGAAAAATTTCTTCCGCGGGCTGGGGTTTACAGACAGTAGTCTTGTGGTAAAAAGCGAAAAGGCGCACATATGAAACCACATCTAATAAATTATGCAAAACCAATAAAACTTCTAGAGCTTGTTCATTGCTGGGTATTCAAGTCACAGGGAGTCAAACTCCAACACAACTGCATGTTCAAGTCAGATGTAGCCCCTATTTTAGCAGAATGTTTTGCTAAAGATGGATAACATCAGTACAATTAAAGAACACAGCTCCAACGTTCACCATCAAATAACAAACATTAAAATGCAAAGCAATGTAACAAATGTTGTCATAATTTTCCCCAAAATCTCACATTCTCACAATGAAAGTCCAGTACATAAATAACGACACGTCAATAATTTGAAGTAACAAACATGTGAAATAACAAATAATACAGGGTTTGTTTTTCTACCAATTTTACTAAGACTATATAGTCTTGAATTAGGTTTATATTTTAATTTAATATATAGTTCTTAATGTATTTTATCTGACTTTAAAATACATGTTTTATGTCATCATATCACCAGCTAGCAACATTATGCCACAGGCTCCTGGAAGCTGAGTGAAACAAATGTGAAAAAGCTTAAAACTGTATCGGTTTTATGGCCCAACTACTAGTATTCGGATACAACAAATAGTGAAGAGAAGGGTGAGAAAGCCAACAAATTTGTGTTAGCACTAGCAGACTGTCCTTTCAACAGACATATTGCTAGTGAAAGCATATTTATAATTTCAAGTAAAATTCCCGTACAATGTAATTATACTTTGTCTGGAGATAAATAGATTATGTTGACAATATATCAATACTTAATTCTATTGTCTTTTTGACAGTTTAAGGAAAATTAACATCAACACAGCAGAGATAAATGTCTGAAATATAAGAAATGTTTTTTTATTAAAAAAAATCGAAGATTAATGTGTTTCTCTTCTTACGAGTCTTCAAACCAGGAACTCTTCATAACGTTTCTTATTTATTAATAAATCTTTATGGAGCAAATAAGTTCGTATTTCCCAAATTAATACATGTTATGCATTATTTCTCCTTTAGTAAACGAAACTATATAAAACACAAATTGTTTTTAATTTAATGGTGTTTCTAGTTTAATTTGATTATTTTGACTCATTTTGCTTTTTATAGTAACCTGCAAGTCATAAAAGGAAATCATGATCAGACATGTTTCCATTATATAACCGCCCTTAAAGGAAATTAAAAAGTGTAAACAATATAGATTTATCAACAAGCAGGAAACTTGCACGTATCAATTTGGTATGTAGTGGACATAGTTTTGTCGATTCAGTTGTAGGCAATCCTATGAATGGCACTCCTAAAATTTATACCATTTTATAAGCTTGTAAGTCATCGAACTGTTTAGCACTGCGAATTCGATAAATTAAGTTACAAATTAGACATTTAAATTCATGGTGTGATTCTGGTAATTAAGGTTTTCTCTTTCAAATTCAATTATCAAAACCTTAACATAGCAAATGTTTTGATTCTCTGTAGGAGCATCGGACATGGAAGTACAATGTATCTTCATTTCACAATCATGGTAAATTATGTATATTTCTTCAATTCCGATCGATGTTCAATGCATTTGAACCACTCCTAACCGCCGTTTGAGTGAATTGCTTCCAATGCCTGTTTTTTAATGTTGCTTTCTAAAGTTTTGGCTAAGAGCGTACATAATGAATTAAATACAGAAATGGGCATTGTTTGTATCATTTGTGGTACACGTATCCGAGTTATTTTGTTGTCAATGAGACAATACCATTTCTAATGAACACGTTATCCTCCACTTATAGATGTGCATTTAGCGACTATTTTACTTCATAAAATTTTAAATTCTGTTAATATAAACGTTCTTTGGTTTCTAAATTTATACAATTGAGTTTAAGAAGGAGCTATAGCTTATATATATTGTATAACTGAATTTAAAAATGATCCATATGTTGTATTTTCAACTATACTCTACAGAGGTTCCTCAGAAGATGCATTTTTAAAATAAATTTGAACTGGATAACCGTCTGTATAAGACAATAAACAATATACATGTTCATATAATTCAGTTCGTCATACTTCAAATATTTACGAAAATCCAGTACTGTCACCAGCTCAGTCATGTCAGTTGCAAGTATTTTGATACATTACATAAGTGTGATAAAGATTTTAATTTTGTGAAAACTAAGTAGTATCAGCCTCTTGTATATATAGCCCTGTCTTTAGATGGTTTTGGCTTTACCATTTGGTCATTTTGGCATTATGCTCCTCAACGTTTTGGATCATTGTTAAGTTTTCAACATTAAAGACCTTTAGCATAACTGATGTGTCGTAAATCTAGGAAATGTGCACATCTTGTGCATCAAAATTGAAATCTATTACTTTGTTGCACACTTTAACTTAACCCTTTGTTAAAAATTGAAGGTAAATTCAACATTAATAAAAACAGATATTATAAGATTGTTCCACAGACACATTAGCCTATATATGCTTAATCAGTTATCAGGATTCGTTTAGTCTGCTTATTGGAAATAGTCCGGCATTTAATGAATTCTATTCATATGTAATATGATCCGGTAAATTAAAACAAAACAGAATGTAGGGGAAAATAGCAGTAGTAGATTAGAATCTAGTGAATTCTTAGCGCTTCAAATTTTCCTTTCTAGTCTGAAAATTTTTAAATAAGGTAATTCCTTAAATCTTGTTTTCGGTTTTACAAATCCGACCCATCATTCACTTTATATAATTTTCAGAAATGTATATATTTATTTTTTGTTCCGACATACTTGTTTTCAAATTTTAAACATAAAATAAATAAAAAACATATAAAATATATATATTATGGTTATAAAAAAAATAACTATTGACTTCTCATCATTGTTCTGCATTGCCGCGAACCAGTTTGCGGTTTGGAATTAGAAACAATTATAGTTTAGTTATAAAAATTAGAGTCGAATTCAAGAGACCGAAAAGAAATTTATACAAATGGTTATAAAGTACAAGATTTACATCAATGTATGTATATTAAAAGCGATAAACTAGGTTTGAAGATACATTGACAAAGGGATATTCGAAGGAGGGGAAAATCGAAACAACTGAAAAATTCCGGAGGACAACGAAGACAAGACCAAAACAATACACACACTACATTTAAAAACTAAAATAATATGAACATAGACAAATGTGTAACCGATTTTTATCTTTTTACTGCTGACAGAACGAAAAAATTGAATCATTGAAATAACATTCATAAATAAAATGAATTTAATAATTAAAATATTAGCATTACAAAAATAAATACCGATTCTGTATTAACGGCATCAAATCATTTCACTCCGACGTGATCTTCGTTGTCGCACTCGAAAAACGTTTTTATTAATGTTATTACTAGCTCGAATACTGGCTAAGTGTCGCTTCCTACAAACATAGTGTTTGAAATAACCGTAAATTAATAAGTTCCATATACCACGAGTGAAGGAAAACATAATGGCACAGTTTACAATCAATGGCCATACTAAAGAATCATCAGAATGTGCTTTATCCAACACTACAATTATTTCTAATGGAATATGGCACACAAATATGACACTGAATAAGGCGATAAGAAGCTTAATGACAAAAAAGTAAGTCAAAATTCTCTCTTTCAATACTGTAAAATAGTTCCGGACCAAAATAAGAAATATAATTATCGTTGATAAAATAGGTATTATACACAAGACTAACAAATCAATGGAGAGAAATGGGATATGAAGATAATCAAATCTCTCATCCAATACACATCTAGTTAATGAAGATGTTTCAAAATGTCCAATTTCGGTACGTCTTCTGTGTTTTTCTGTGCTAAAAAGTACGACACACCATATGTTGAAAGAAGCTGCAAAGAACCACAACAGACTAGTACAAAACATACATCTTGCAACTGTGACAATTTCCTTTGTCGGACATAGAATTCTCATCGCCTTTTCTATTGACATGAATACTACAGTATATGGCACAACTGTTTTTGATAAGTAAGACACAAATGTATAGCACTTGCACATATAAATAGATAATTCTCCTTTGAATGTAATAGATAAAATATGTGATGGTATGGATATTGCTCCATTTAAGAAATCGGCAACAGCAATAGAAAACACGAAAACGTTTGTTGATCGTCCTAACAGTTTTCTTTTCTGTATCAATGCCAAGGTAAAACCATTGCCGGCAACCAAACAAACACTAGTGCCGGCCTCCATGAAGACTATCATATTAGCCATAGTACTTTCTGATATTCCGAATAAAAGTGACTGTGAACTTCCATTTAAACTGTCAGAAGTAATACTATTATTCATTATATATATTACTTAAACAATTCTTTCCATTTCTGCTCTTATTTTCCAACTGTACGTTAGGTCACAATATAAAACACTTTATAAATCAATGGTAAAAATAAAAAGTTTCTTTCAGATGAATTTTCTAGATTTTTCCGTGTCAGTAAATCAATTGTCTCCATAATGGCACCATGTTATCACTCATTAACTGAGATGAAAAGCAAATAAACATTCCATTTACAACTAAACGACAAATAATTACACGGTACTGCTTATAATCCTTATTCAAAAAGATTTTCTCAGATGAAGATTCTCTAAAAAAGACGGAGACAAATTCCACCAATGAAATCGTCAAACTTAACTTATTGATTTCTAAAAGAACCTGTGTTTAATATTTGCCTAATCTATTGCTTGTATCAATGGGGATACTAAGGTTGGATCTACTACAAAATACGATATTCTGCTAAATTAGCATTTCCTTTTCAGTGTCATAAACTTGCATTAATTTTCACAATCAAGCATAAGAGAAATTATTTCGTGTGGTATACTGACAGTTTTAATATGTGCCAATCACATTAATTTGATTTAATAGGCCAACGCGATTTATGATCAACATTTGGAAAATCACATTTTTTAAACCTCGTTACATAATAAAAATCACGAAACTGTAGTTCTATATTCCCCTGGGAGCTTCAGATTCGAACATAATGTCACAAAATGCAATCAGGCAAGCACTTTATCAGTTATTCCGGAAACTAGGAGTTACTCATTCGATACTTTTCTAGATATTCCTAAGTAAATGAAGATTAATAACTCAGATTTCCGAATCCCCAGGGAGTGAGTATTTACACCTACTTAGTTCATAAAAATATCAAAATGTATTATTGCTTAAGAAAGATATGGGTTGTTTATTTCTAATATATTGATTAGATTTCACGACAGCCTTACACATATGTATAATTTTTTGTTCTACATGAATAATATGTAAAAGATTGTACATCTGTAAACATCCGGGGAATAGATTTTTCAGAATTTGAGTGCATTTTATTGTCACTTGGCTGACAGATGCTATTAGCCAAGTCGTCTCTAAAATAATTAAACTAACTTTATGTTGTTAAATCACGTCTTCCTGAGAAACAAAAACATTTCCAATGTAAAAGGGAAATAGCTCTTCCTGGAGATTTTAGTAAATTAATATTACATCTGTGTTGCAGCAGATACGCATAATGTGGTTTTAAAAATTTCAGGATAGATCTTAGTTGTCATTTCAAATTTTGAATAATTTCAACTTTTCAAGTGCATTTATTTTTCTATTAGAAAGTCTTCATTCAGAATCATATTTGAAGTTACAAAAATATAACGTTTATTAACAATAGTTTTGTGTATTCTTGATCTTCATGTACTCTTCAAGGTTAACTAACCAAAAAAGGATAGATTTATAATTCTAACAGACGTTCAAAATGCAAATAAAAAATCTTTTTTATAGAATGCAAATAAACATGGCAGTTGTTCTTCACCACTAGAGTTGCTGTTAAATAACCCCAACAACTGAAAAACTTACATTAAAATGGTCCCAAAACGCGTTATTGTACTCCATGTTAACTGGTTACCTGTTAGACATGGAGGAGGATGCCAGTGAATCATGGAATTTGAGAACCGGTAAAGTACATGTAAATGTATAGGTTTATACAACTGAATAGATACTGAAGCGCATTTTTTTTAAAAGTAGCAATAAACTTCGAGTGAAGTGATTACTTTTGATGTTTAAAAATGTCATGCGTTTTATTACTTTGCGATATCATGACCAATGAGTTTTAGGACAATGATCGTTATCAATTTCTCCGTTCAAGCCGTTGTATCGTAAAAATCGCAAGTTCCGTAAAAAATGCAAGCACGCATGTGCAAATATTTAAAGCACTTCCTGTGTAAAAATTGGAAGTTTCACTTTCACAAACCGTTTCCGTTATATTAATGTAACAGTAGAGCATGATTTGTCTCCCAAAATTACCTACCGCACCAACCGGGAATCGAACCCGGAACCTTTGGTTCAGTAGTCCACCGCTCTACCAACTGAGCTAAAGGACTACTCCTTTAGCTCTACCAACTGAGCTAAAGGACTACTCCTTTAGCTCAGTTGGTAGAGCGGTGGACTACTGAACCAAAGGTTCCGGGTTCGATCCCCGGTTGGTGCGGTAGGTAATTTTGGGAGACAAATCATGCTCTACTGTTACATTAACAATTGATAGGAAAATATACTTTTAACCAACATTTGAGCAAATAACTCAAGATTAATTCCCGAATGTTTAATAACTTGAGGACAAAATTTTGAAAAATTGTGGTTTTATATGTAATTTATAGGAAAATTTCTAAGCGGGAACTCATTTATGTATATATACAAAATTATATATATGTAATTTGTCAGGGCTTTTATAAGATTACTCGAATAAAATACTATGGATAGCTGTGTCTTATAGTGGTCAAAATAGAATTTAATATGTTAATTTATTGTACTGTTGTTGTTTACTTGGCCAAAATAAGGCAAGTACAGCTATTATTTCATACATAAATTGATTAATAGTAATTAAATTATCAGACACAGAAATAAAAATATATCAAGTAATATCAACAATAGGATAAACTTAAAAAACATTTTTAACATTTTTTCCTTTCCCCATCTCTGCCTGTACCCAAGAAAGGATCATGTACACTATGTGACAAGTATCCAGTTGAATGTATTACATGTGTACTCTTCACAATTAAGAAATTTTATGTAAAACATTTCTGCCATCACAATTTGCTTAATGTCGTCGTGTTAGCCACCTAGCATGCTGTTTTTGGCCTCTTTGCATTTTGGGCATTGCATACATTTTCATCAACTTCAAGAGCAATGTAAAATGTAGCCTTTTGACTTTAATACAGATTTCGTCACTTTTGAATATATCTCCATCAAACTGTAGTTAGGGACTGGGCAAAATTTATGAGGGGATTGACACCGGTTCAAAAGGCCATGGGGACAAACACTTTTTTGGTTACTCTGTTTCATTGGACATTTTAATTTTTCTCATTCTCATAACACATAGGACACCAACATTTTTTATTACCATATTTTTATAAATTTACACAAAAAATTTGCTTTAAACCACACATTATACCTTACTGTCTATGAAACATTAACACTATTGGATTTACTGTATTTTTGTCCTATATTAAAAGTTTTTTTCTTACATTTGCAATGATTCAATTAACTTGGCAACTTGTATGGTATAAGTACATAATATAAGCAAGGTTTTTTTTCAATTTATATCAAAAACCATAGAACTTTCAAAATTTAAGTACAGTTTTAATACTCGACAGACTTCATGCATGAAATGCCTTAAATGGCTCAGTTTTGTCAATACAAGAAGGATAATTATTTTCAATTCTTTTATCTAAACTGTAGGACATCTTGTATATCCTAAATACAATACATTTGCAAGGTTTTTACCAAATTTTATCAAATTTGCTTGAAAAATGTTTTCTTTATGGCAAAAAGTATACCTTACTGTCTATGAAACATTAACACTATTGAAATTCCTGTATTCTTACCATATATTAAATTTTTTCCCCACATTTCAATAATTCAATGAACACAATATCTTGTATGGTATAGGTACATAATATAAGCAAGGTTTTCAACAAATTATATGAGTAACCATAGAAATTTCTAAATATTAGAACAAATTTAATACTTGACAGATTACATATCTTAACCTGACAAAATTGCAAGTCTCCTCTCGAGTCACTAAATTTCTAGGTGTATGGAGATGAAATGCTTCAGAAATAAATCCTTATACCTCACTATGTATTAATAAAGGGAAATAATATACTTTTCAACATATGTTTGTTATTTATTGTCCAAAAATATACAAATTCCCATCAGAGTTCCATATCTTAAGCCGTAAAAATTGCAAGTCTCCTCTTGAGTCACTAAATTTCTAGGTGTATGGAGATGAAATGCTTCAGAAATAAATCCTTATACCTCACTATGTATTAATAAAGGGAAATAATATACTTTTCAACATATGTTTGTCATTTATTGTCCAAAAATATACAAATTCCCATCAGAGTTCCATATCTTAAGCCGTAAAAATTGCAAGTCTCCTCTTGAGTCACTAAATTTCTAGGTGTATGGACATGAAATGCTTCAGAAATTAATTATAATATCTCACTATGTATTAATAAAGGGAAGTAGTATACTTCTCAACATATTTTGGTCATTTATTGTCCAAAAATATTCCAAATCCCATCCGAGTTACAAATCTTAGGCTGTAAAAATTGCAAGTCTCTCCTTGTAATTCGTTTTTATATATTAAATTTTTAAATATTTTATTGTGAGAATACAAGCCCACCACTTTCACGTAAAGAATTCTTCTGTAAGAATATCTCATATGAGTAATTGGCAGGGTCACTATTTCATGGGTAAGTATAAGATTTGGATACATTTGTTTAAGGTTCTTATTTCTTCGTACAATAAATCTCGACCTTGATTTTCTTTTGGATTTTTTTTATATATTAAATACTACTATATGGGATGAGACATTATCCCACAAAACGTAACAAGGGGAAATGTTATGGAGTTCTCGAAAAAGAGCAACCGCCAATACCTGAGACTTTAAAGCACTAAATTGCCACAAACTATAGCGCCAAAAATTCATAAAAATTATCCACAGATCCCTAACCGAATACAATATTACGTATAATATACAATATATTTTAGCATACAGGAAACCACCATTTGGTTGTAACAGAAATATAAATAATATGACAGTTACATGTATGAGTGCTAAACCCTTCCCCTAAATACTTATTTAATGGATAAACAAAGGTTTAAAATCAAAATTCTCAAAAACCCTTCATTTGCTGCAATTAAAGATCAATTTGGAATACTCTTACCTTACCATGATATTAACTTGGATGACCTCTAAATATATTTTATCACAAAAATTTCTGTTGGATTTTAATACCATTCTCCGAAGGAAAAAACAGGAACATTCATGTTACACAGCAATTACCTAAAGCAGAGGTTTACATCATACATGTTTGTCAAGGAAATACGAATTGCATTGTTCATGATAACTTATTATTTACACAGTACATGTAATATTATACTACATAATTTCGAAAATTGCATTTTAAAATATTTTATATTACTTTGTATTTATTGTGTACATTGCATGTTTCATTTTACATTGGTTTATCATATATCAAAAATAGTTTTTTTTTTTTTTTTGTATATTCGATAAAGAACTTGGTTTTTCTCCCTTATTAATCTCACCCTCTATCATATGGCTACATTTTATCACGCCCCTAATTGCGGAAATCCTCGGTTGCATTAGTAGTCTTCAGCGGAGAATAAGAAGTACAGGATCAAGAAAGATCATAGCGAATATCCCATTTATTGACGGAGCAAAATATAAAAAAAATCTCATACAGATCATATGTGAATTTCAAGTATATGGTACAATCCTTATCAACACTGAGAATCAGTTAAATTATTATTAACCTTCAAATATTCATAATATTCACAGTTTACAATTTCCCAAAACATTATTATATGAATGGGAGCATATTGGATTACTCTAATGATATCATTGTGTAGTTTATCCATGATGTACATATGGAAAATACTTTTCAATTTCAATTACAGAAATAAAATAATTTCTGTATTCTGCCTGCACTAGTCATCTAACTTAATGATCAGTAATAAAGAGGTTATTTACCTAATAAAAACCACGCATAGCTTTTACATTCGATGAAGATGACTTTAGAGACATTTTGCGTGATGTGCCGCTTTACATTCTGATGTCTTTTAAGAGCTTTGTGATTATACTTGAAATAATATGACTTCTGACCTACTGATAAAAATGAAACAATACAGCTATTACATGCAGGCTTCAAGCAGAGGAACTGCGCCTTTGTTGCAACAGTGATACATTCATGTGACATTTAAGAAATCTCGCACCTCACTCAACATTCAATACAGCACTTGTATGAGACAATATTAAGCTATCAATTTATTTAAATTTTACAGTAAAACATCTAGGAGATATAGTGCCGCATTCATATAAGTACAATCCCATACCCCAAAAAAAACTAAAACATATACTGACATCATAACGTATTAAGATAAGATATCCAAGCATTACAATTTACACGATGATCCCATAAAATCAATCAAACTTGTATACAAAATATATGTAAACAAATATATAATACTTATAAGGTTTGAGTTCGTCCTATGAATGTCACCTGAAAAATGTCATATTCTCTTCATTCTAAGTATTGAATCAATACAAGTGTTATAATTCTCTTCAGCAGCTGACCGTTAGTAGTCTTACTTATGTCTATGCATCGCTGGAATATATTTTATAAATAACCAAAAATAAACAATATACATGTAGAAAAATACATTTGTAGTTGGCCGTAATACGTGTATTATTTAGAGAACATTGAGATCATTATAGATTTATTACTGGGGTGGTTATTCCTAAATAAATTGTAATTCTTAGAATTAAAAAGTTCAAACAATAAAATATTCATTCAGCATCTATTCTCAATTATACGACTGATATTTTGTGTAAATATCTAACCGATTTGACCTATCAAATGTGACTTAATTGTCTGCAATACGGCAAGGAAAGTCTAGGTTTAAAAAGTAATTTTCCCAACAAGTGTCGTAACCTTGAAATGTATAGAAGTTATACAGAGGTGTAAATGTAAAAAGAGTAAAAGCTATGAAAAAATGAAGGGTCAACAGAATGGAATAATACGACTATTTTTAAGGATTTTTGTTATATCATTCTAAGAATGAAACTAAGATTAATGGGGTATTCCTAATTAAATCGTCTGTTATACTGACGTTTTAAAGGATAAACAATAATATTATTACATAGAACTAATTTACTTAAGATCACAACAGTGAACTCCTTCTATGTACGAGTTCAAATCGGGGATAATGTTGATTTTTATCTTCATAGATTGGTCCGAATGTTTTCTGAAAACTGATCTCGTATTATATACGATACAATTACAAATAAAACAAAACAGATACTTTTACTAATACAGGTTTGTCAACTGAAACCATCTTCGAATTCTGTTAAGTATGATTTATTTAAATAAATGGCTTATAGCTCTTTCTTTCTTTCGAATAATCTTTTTGTGTATTGATCAAGCATGGTTCTCTTTCTTACATCGAGAACAGCTAATACTGATAAATTGATTGGGGTTTTTTTTTTCTTCAAGGTTATCAATACCGTTCATTCAGTACGGAAAATACTACGACTCTACATGCACGTGTTGCGTCGTAGTACTTAAGTATTATTTTTTTAAATTCATAATATATATTCATTCTAATATTGTTGAACGTTATGTAATTAACAGTGTCGTCTTGTTAGGTTATCCATCTACAATAAATCATCAATACTTTTTGGAAAATAAACTCAGGCGTACAATTTGTCTCTCCGAGTTAACCTTAACCAGAGACCCTCGTGAACAAAAATTTGTTGCTTTTAGAGCATTAGAAACAAATGAGCCAAAACAAGATAAAAAAAACTGTTTTGTTGATTGTATTCTTTAACAAATTTCTTTTGGTGTATTCCTGATTCTGTATTTCTTATTCCTTTGATGAGACATTAAACATGTTCAGCTAAGTTTCATGAGATGAACATTGTGTATACATATTTGGCAAAGAAAGTATATCTAAATAATATACTCAGACAAAAAGTAACCTGCTGAAATGTTTTAAGGGATATAAATGGTAATGTACGAAATGCAGAAATGCTTACAATATATATTTTGCAATCTGTACAAAATTGTTTTACATATACATGTATATATATATATATGTTGCTGCAGCAACTTTTATGATGCAAGTTGCCCTTGTAGGTTGCAGCTAGTGAAGAATGTGTTAAACAGTTGGTTTACTTATTTTATTTCATTGAAATCCTCATTTTTAATCGGAAGAAGTTAGTCAGTGGTTCTGAAAAGTGATTTTTTTTATATCCCAATAAAAGGCAAAATCTTGTTTAGCACGCGCTCCCATCACAGCAATGCAGCGGAGTAATATTTCGAGACAATACGGAGAATATTTTAAAATCGCGGTAATTTTTTACTTGTCAAATATAAAATGTAATTATAAGAATTTATTCATAATTTTAGTAGTTCTAAATGGTTGTAAAAGCCTTGAACTCGCTTTATACAAAATGTGCAGCGGGCAAATTTTCTACATCCCAATAAAACTACACTAAAATGAAGCATTCAATTCTTAATTCTATGATACCAGTTTTGACGCACAAGAAAGACACATTTCGGCGAATAACAGCTCATCAGTTGTGCTCAAGGTCTAAAATCTTGAAAACCAAAACAATAATCAAAAGTTTGAAAGTAGTAAAAAAATCTAAAATTACGAAAAGGGTAAAGCCGATACATTCTAAGTACAGAGATATGGACGAGGGAGATACTCCTTAGTTTTTACAATATTTAACATTTTTGTAATAGTACATTTACATGTAAAGTATCAACTTCCGGCTAGTATCGAAATACTAGCAACTGAGCTGATGATCCCCTCGAGGACTTGGGGTTGGACGCAGGACAGTTTAGCGGATTTTCTAAAGGTTAGAATGGATATTTTAGCGGTACCTTTAGTCGACATTTTAGCAAAAGAAAAATTGGTTACCTGTATAAAAGAGAAGAAAGACATATCCTCCTTTGTCTGAGTTGCAGTTGCTTCCAAAGATGAACATCCAAACTTACCAAATTTAAATAATTATTTACAGCTGAATAACCCAGACCATGACTAAACACTCCCGCTAAAATTTCCATATACTATTTTAAATTCCGCTCAAATGTCCACAAAATGTCCGCTAAAGGTCCATTTTTTCTGCTAAATTGTCCCGCACCGGGGGACTTTGAGTTCACCTGCAGAGGTGAAAGTATATAATAGATAAATAAAACAAATTTTGACTGCAATTTAATATTTAAATTAATAACCCAAACTGTAACAGTGTATGATCAGAAAATACAGTCCTTGTGTTAATGACAGGAAGGATTGATAAAATCATGACACATAATCAACACATACATGTTTCAAGAGTTAAAAAGGAACTTCGTTTTGATTGTTTTTATCTAGATTAACACATGCAGTTCACTAAATATATTGAAGACGGCTCCTTGCACTGGAATAAACGTAGAAATAGATGACAAGAAATGATGAAAGCTTTGTGATCTACTGAATTGTAAATACAAACATTGAGGGGAACAACTTGTATGTGTGTCTGTGTGTATTTGTTCGTTTGTTTGTTGGTTGTTCGTTTTGTTTTGTAATCAATAAGCTGCAACTGAATTTCAAATTAAAGACTGAGTATTCTCTTTGTATAAATCATTTTCAGAAACTGAATGTCTGAATTGACAATATTCATAGTTGCCTAATAAAATAATGGCTTTGTTAAAATATCAATAAAAAATATTATATATTCAGGTCATATTTGACATTTTGAAAATTAGATTTATTTCTCAATATGTGTTTCCTCTATCAAGATTTGTATAATTTTACTTGAATATATGCAAATTTGTATGATTATTTCATAAATGACATGCAAATTTAACTTATAACGGAATGTCATCATCTCTGTTTCTTTGTCAAAGGACAAAATGTTTAAACACTGGAATAAAATTATTAATGGTAATGTAATAAAAATGAATATAAATGGCTATCATTAAATAGTACCATAATCATTTTCTCCAAATATATGCAATTTAAAAAAAAATCGTGAGAAAATATTCAATAACTAATTTTTTTTAGACTGAAACTATTTTAAAATAAATTATGTGTATGTCGAATATTCAGAAATTTGTTTTAATTGTTTGTATTTTAACGCTTTTTTATTGTCACAAAAATGGTTAAAAAAGGGTATTATCACACCAAACAGCTTCAGCAAGTTAAAGTCCACTTGTGAGCGAAAAGACTACAACTCGTAGGTCATCGATTATGCCTTCTTCTTCACCTGTCAGCATTCCATGTCCAGTTAGGGACTTGTACATACTATTTAAAACTATATATATTTTTTCATAAAATAATAATAATAATAATAATAATTTATTTTATTAAAGTGTCACATATCTGTCTACATTGTTAATAACACAATATGTACAACAAAGAACATGGTTAAAATAAGACAAATACCCAGCCATAGTTGGTTTATGAGACACTATACAATACTATAGTATTATTGCTTAAGGTTTTCCACATTGGTTTAGTTATTGGTTAGAGCCAATGCCCATCCAGTCCAATATGTCACATTGACTATATTGGACGGGTATGTGTCATATTTGCGTACTTTGACATTTTGTATTGTATTGACAGGTTTTATCATATTTAGGCTGATATTCTATTGTTGGTCAATAATAATATTACCTATATATATATAAATCAGAATATAACCTTATTAAAATAAAATTAAAAGAAAACATCTCAACAGCGATCCAAAGAATTAATAAATATAAATAAAATATTGACATTTCTGTAAAATCATTAAAACATAACTGTTTAATAAAAGCGATAAATGTGTAAGAAAAAGAAATAAATATTCTACAAGTTACTTAACAAGGCACGACACCTTCTAATAATATCATACACCATATTAGCCAAATCATATTGTTTAGCAAGACACGATGGCCATCCTAAAACATTTTGCAATATAAATACAAATTTGTCAAAATTAGACATTATTGAAAAGGTATTATTAAAGTCACTATAAATATCACAGTTTATCATAAAATGAACCTCATTCTCACCGACATTACGACAGAACGGACAAAAATCTTTCATTAGCGACCCGTCTCTATGGACAAAGGTTAAGTTCAACATCTAAGTCTTCATATTTAACTACGTAGGTGACGTGGCATATTGTGAATAACATAGCGTTCAGGAATAAGGTCATTCTTATAGCGTCTATAAAGTCTCAACTTATTGCTGTTTATATTCAAATTGTCATTCCATAGTTTGGTAAACCATGCTTGTTCATCATTAATTCCAATTTTACGTTTGACTTCTCTCAAAAATAGTTCTTTACTAATTCCAGTTTGTAGTATGCCGTCTAGATTCAAAGTACGAAATTACTTAGTCACATTCAATTCTATGATCTGCGTTTTCGCCGTGACCATTGGTGAATCTTAAATAGTACCCGGCAATTGTCCATAATCTCAGGTTTATGATAAAGTCTTAACACCTCAAGTCTGTTTGGCAAGACATGCTGGTCATCCTAAATCTCCTTGCACTTCAGTGTTACTTGTCAATTTCGTCACTCTAAGGAAGATTTTAGCAACCCGGTTTTGAACGTTATTAATAAGTCTTTGTTCATTAAGTCCCCATATCGCGGAACAGTATAACAATATTGGTTGTACCAAACTTTCATTCAGCTTTATATATTTTGCCAATCAGACGATTATATTATCAAAACAAATATATAGTATTGTCTAGGACTAGAAATGGTCACACCTAGAGAGGAAATTTGGGGTATAGCTAGACCAAAATAAAGTGAACACAAAAATGTCGGCGATGGAAGCTCTCGGATTTTAGAAAAATAGCTCTGAATACAAGGTTTTCTTAACCCCATTCACTGTATTGGGTTTAAGCTTTTGAACGAGGTGCCTATATTTCAATGTGAGGTTAATTTCATTTCATGTAATGTATTACAGAGTTTAGCCAAGCAAACATGGATGAATACGGTCGTGTTCTTTTTCTATATAATATGTAATAATCGTAAAATATCTTATTTCAACGATACAAAATTTCTATCAGTTAATACTAAATGAGAACCTATAAATGTTAAAAGGTCAAGAAACATTACATTCACAATCTGTTTTTATCACTAGGAAAATTACAGTTATTAATGCTTAATATCAGACAATAGATGGTAATTATATCCTGTTATACGGAAGTGCTATAAGCTACAAAGATAATCATTATGTAAAGTGCTAGGGCAGAATGTATTTGCTGTACTTCAGTTAATATCTTGTAATATCATCTTCTATATTGTAGTGGCGTGATAGTTATTGTACATGTAGGTGTAGATATTAAACATTCATGAAATTATGTACTTTTACTTGCGCTGAAGACAAACAAGAGGCTCTCAAGAGACTATATCGCTCACCTGGATTTAAATTTTCACCTTGAGCAGGACTAAAAATTTAAGTGTTGTTGTCAATTTGGCTGATTTTTCTATAGGGTTCTATGTTAAACTAAGTCCAGATATAGCAGTCATCTTGGTTGTCAGTCCGGGTCAATGGAAACATTTCTAAAAGAGAACCAGACAAGAAAATTTTTAAATGAATTTTCCCATAGGGTCCAATAATTAACTAAGTTGAATCGTGGCAGGCATCTTGGTTGACAATCCGGGACCATCTAAGGACCAATGCTGCCAAGTTTAGTTCCAATTGGCTCAGTAGTTTTAGACGAGAAGATTTTTGAGTGAATTTCCCATAGGGTCCTATATTAAACTAAGTTTAGCTGTGGCGGCCATCTTGGTTCACAGTCCACGAAATTGGACACATTTCTGAAAGAGGACCTCCTAAGGACCATTGCTGCCAAGTCTGGTTCCAATATGTCATGTGGTTTCGGACAAGAAGATTTTTCAATGAATTTTCCCATAGGGCCTTATGTTAAACTAAGTTCTGCTATGGCGGTCACCTTGGTTGACAGTCCGGGTCATAGGACAAAATTCCGAAAGAGGACCATCTAAGGACAAGTCTAGTTCTAATTGGCTTAGTAGTTTCAGACAAGAAGATTTTTGAGTGTTTCCCATAGGGTCCTATGTTAAACTAAGTTCGGCTGTGGCGGCCATCTTGGTTCACAGTCCACAAAATCGGACACATTTCTGAAAGAGGATCTCCTAAGGACCATTGCTACCTAGTCTGGTTCCAATTGGTCAAGTTTTTTCAGACAAGAAGATTTTTCAATGAATTTTCCCATAGGGCCCATTGTAAAACTAAGTTCGGCTGTGGTGGCCCACATGGTTAAGAGTTCGGGTTATCGGACATATTTCTTAAAGAGAACCTCCTAAGGACCATTACTGCCAAGTTTGGTTCCAACTGGCCTTGTAGTTTCATAGAAGAAGATTTTTTAAATTGTAGATCTTTGTTTCCAGTTTGTCTTTATCTATAATAATATTCAAGATAATAATCTAAAACTGCAAAATTTCCTTAAAATTAACAATTCAGGGGCAATAACCCAACAAAGGGTTGACCGAATCGTCAGACAATTTCATGGCATGTAGATCTTGACCTGATGAACATTTTTACACCATGTCAGTTTTGCTGTAAATGCTTTAATTTTTGAGATATAAGACAAAAATTGCAGTTTACCCCTATGTTCTATTTTTAGCAATGGCGGCCATGTTTGATTATGGATCAAAACCTCGGATACAATTTATAAACTTGGTACCCTAAGGAACATTCACATAAAGTTTTGAAGTATTTGGCCCAGTAGGAGAAGATCCTTGAAATAGTCATGGATAAGTTGATATCATCACTTAGTAAATTTTACGGTCGTCATCACGAACAGATTGACCATTACAGTGTTCCAATATCTAAGATGATGTTGGACCTGTTCCCACTGTCGTAACCTTTCATGTGCCTCCACCGATTTGTGACTTTGTTGAACTTCACGACGCGTGTCGTATACGGAGCAGGAACTGCTTACCCTTCTGGAGCACATGGGTACACTCCTGGTTTTTATAGGAGTTCGTGTTGTTCATTGTTTTTTATTTTTCTGTGTTTTTTTTTTTTTTTTTTGTGCTTGTGGTTGTTCATTTGTCTTCCCGGGTTTGTCTTTCCAATGGATTACGTTTTTTATTGCTCCTTAGGTATATTTGTCCTTTTAAAAGTAATGGTTGTTTTGAAAATCGTTGGCTAAAATGTTTCGGCAGATTTTGTTCTATTGCTCTCAGTTTTTGCCTTTCCAAACTTTTATTCGCAAGTGCCTTTTATTGACTTTGAAAAGGCATTTGATAGAGTATGGAGATGTGTCCTTTTCCATAAAATTTTATTGAATAATACGATATATAACATGAATGAAAATAATAAGCTATCAATTTATTATGAAAATGGAAAACCTGATTTTTTTTGTTGTGAAATTGGTGTCAAACAGGGTGTCTCATTATCCTTTACGATATATTGTCAATTCAGCTATGTTTGTTAACATCAAAGGGGAAAACGCCAGATTCGTGGATTTATATTTATAAAACATGTTGACATGAAGAACAGTTGTAATTGGCAAAAAGTATTTATAACCAGGGGCCAGTTTCACAAAGCTGTCTTAGGACTAAGACATGTCTTAGGATTGTCTTACGACTAGTCTTAGTCCTAAGTCGGTTTCACAAAGTGGTCCAAGCTTAGGAAATCTCTTAAAGTTGGTCATAAATAATGGTGATGTGTACAAGGAAGGTGTCGCATGATGGTCTTAGGATCATAACTGTCTTTATAGGCTGATGGAATTGTATTTATAGCAAGAATGTACGATTTTATCCTTTGACATTTTTATAACCGATACAGTGACAAATTGAACTCAACTCACTTGTAAAAAAATGCAGCTATTATTTCATTATTTTTTCTTTCATTTTGTATTTTAAATTTTCATATATATATTGTCTGTCTAATTAATAAATTCATTATAATTGCACTTCATTTTTTTCTTCTAAAAACTAATTTTCAAATTATTTAATTAGTTAATATTCATCAATACGTTTAGCAATATTTGGGAAACACATACTACATTTATAATTTAGTTTTTTTTCTTCATAACATCATGTTAATATTTAACTTGCCACACGTTTAGGACATCTTTGCTAAGATCGTCCTAAGACTGTTTCGAGACGAGGTCTAAGATATGTCCTTATAGATAGTCATAAGAGGATCCTAAGATATGTCTATCTTATGACAGGTCTTAGGATAGCTTTGTGAAACCGGCCTCAGGAGACAAATCAAGTAATTAAAGTTTTTGACCCGATACATTAAACATGACGACTGTAGGAACATTCATAGTTCGTTGGGTTATTAAGTTCGTGGATTATTCTGTCCATCCAAAATTGGTGCACCACGAATAATAAGTGTTACATAGTAGATAATTCCTTAGAATTTAAATAATATTATTGACTTGAAAAATATATCAGATGAATAAGAAAATGAAATGAATATCTATAATACTAAAATTAAGGGCTCCGTCTCTTAGGGCCGTCATCACGTAACAACTACAATAGAATTTGATTGAAACCGGGTGGGGATAGACTCAGTTGCTCCGGAAGAATTAAGCAGTCTCTGCTTCCAGCAGGACACCGCCATGCTCCCCGTGTCAAATCCGGTATGACAAAGGAAAAAACATCAATGGAACAGGTCCATAAGTTTATACGGTCCAAACCAATCCGACATGTTTCCATGTTTCGCCATTCGTCTTCACTTAGGTTCTTAGGATAATTGTTCAGCTATAAGGTGACCAGAGGTAACCGGACATACTACCAATATGCCCATTAATTATACCGCAGATGATATCAAAATAGACTATACTTTCATTTCTAAATATCGAAGAATCGGGTAGTTTTGACATGTTTTATATAAGTAATGAGAAGGTAAGACAATTACATAGAGATTATGCGCTGAATATTTTTTACACAAAACGGATTAATAATGGAACAATTAAGAAAACCTTTTTCACTTGGATAAAACATAGAATCATAAAATATAGATACGACAAGCACATAACAAGAGAACGTTTTTTTTTAATGAAGGAAATTAAAGTATTTCGGTTTACTTTTGGATATTGTTTCAATTTATTACAATAAATTGGTACCAATAAATGATTATTGTTATAAGGAATAGACAAGTCATATTAACAACAAAAAGGGCGAATTCGCTTGGAAAAGCAATATAATGTTTTTCACTTATTGCTTTACAAGAAACAAATATCTCAACCTCCGAAAATGGTGAGGTGCTCTGTCCGAGGGGTAATAAAAGCTATTCCAACTGTTTATGGTGTACAGGTAGTCCCTAGTATTTTTGAAATCGTAATGTGCCTATTATACCACACTATTAGCGGAATCTGCAAAAGACTTTCAGATACAGTTAGATGTTTTTTAAGTGTATTGTAATACATGTAGCAAATAGAATTTCAGCTGAACTTTTCGTCATAGTTTTGAAATAAAAGATAGTTTAATGGCTCGAACCAATACAGACGTACATGTAATTGACAGAACTGTGATTAAGTTTCTTGGTTTCGTTAAAACAAATGCAGTTTCACTGATTTGGATAAATCTCTACTATTGAATGTCTATAAAGTAGCAATTTACACAGTCTACAACGAACCAAAGCTGTCATTACAATATTTTATTTTTTGAAGTGTTATAGTAATAAAGGTTATTTTGAAGGAATTGATCAATGTGTAAACTCGGGACATTACATTACAAAGTGGCGTATGTACTCTTACATTCATGTTTTATTTTTTGAAATATTGTTGATCTGAACTGGAAATGGTGATGTGTGCTTGTAATTGTAGCAAATGGCGGCAGGTGTGAGGTCTAAATCTACTGGAAGAACTGAAGATGAAGATGACTGAAGCATAGCACATGTTTGTTGAAATGGAATCTCTTGGTCTAATTATCCTTCAATGGTAATCTGGTATTCGGCGCTATAATTCGTCTACTGGTTTCCGCATTCCGGACTAATGCAAATCGATATCCATGTTTATCTAATTCCTTTTCTCTAAGAGACAGACATCTGTAAGCTAAATACCATGGTGTTGATAATCTTGCAGTCTACAGAAATTGATGTCCATGTTGCTTTTCGGTTGCATTTATAAGAACTGTCAAGATGTTCGTTCCAGGTACTGATGAATGGTAATCACTGGTTGGTGTCACACGGGAAATACAGTTGTCTAATGATGTTCGCATGGGTAAATTAAGTGCGGCTTCAATGTACCCAATGTACGGTAGCTGTTTTCCGTCTGCACACTCTATGTGAAGAAAATCTTTGAGTGGTTATATTGGTTTCTTGCTCAAGTGCTTGTGGTAAAAAGTGTCAAGTAAAGCTTCTGTTTGAATGTTGTTAATGTTGAAAGGGGGGGGGTACTTCATTAGCGGTACCAACTAATTGTATCTTTAGTTGTCATTCTGTGGAGTTGCTTTCGACTTATTCAAGTTGCTGCTTTGGTAGTATAGGCAGTATCAAAATGGTAATATCTCCTTGAATGGTCTAGTCGTACTTTGCAGTCTACTGACAAATAACCAAATTGTTCACAGCGGCAACATCTTTGATCTGTTCTTTGTCTATTTCGATGCTCATGACAATATGGTCTTGATCACGAGTATGAAAAAATAAAAAATTGTTGTTTCTTGGAAACCAAGGATAAACTCTTGGTTTCCAAGAGTCAACACCTTTTAAAAATTTTATATTTTTCATGCTCGTAATCAAGACTATATTGGTGGAAACCGTGGGCAATTTTTACTTTTAAATTTGGTTGTTGTTTTTTTATGATTTTGTATTTGGTTTTGTTAGACTTGTGTATTTTGTACATTCAAGTCGTTTTATGTCCATTTTGAAAGCTTACCATTTCGATTTATTTTCCTCGTATTCTATACTTGTATGAGCTGTTTCGCAAAATACTTACTTTTTGTATATTTCCAGTATGTCGTTTCTTCGTTACTATGGTTACAGGGATTTCACCAAAGAAAACGGGTATGGTAAATCGTGGACCTTGCTATGATTTGTTGTATTTTTTTTTCTTTTTTCATTTTTGAAAACTACGGCATATGTGTAGCTCTCCTCCTCCTCATCTCTTTTTCCTTTCATGGATTTGGCTTTACACCGAAGTCATTTTTTGAATTCCGCTATATTATTTTGAGTTAAGCAATTTAAAACGTCCTAAATTTTACTTAAAGTAGAATTTTACCATATAAATTTCGATATTTGAGGTGCATGACCATGCAGAAAAAACCTGAACATTGCAGAAAATAAAATAAAAAATCTAAATTCGCTACAATATTTAATTCTAATGAAACTCAGTTTAATCTTTCTTTTTCTTTTTTCCCTTAGATTTCATTAATAATATCAATTCATTAATAATAAATTATTTTTAAAAATACTTTATATTTCTCTATATTTTGCAGTTTAGGCTGTTTGTGTTGTCTCTAGTTTTAGTGTGGTTTTTTAACTGTTCATGTCTGATTTCATCAGTACCCAGAGACGTCTTCAAAATTAAATAATATGACAGAGCTATATATAGAGTAAAATAATAAAGTTGTATTGACTCTTAAAGATACATTGTACTTTAATTGAGATGAAACTGTGATAAACATGATGTGCTATTTACAGATATATAATCGTAGTCATTTATTTTTGTTGAAATTTTAATTTGGTGACGTCTTAAAAGTTAAGCTATATGAAGTAATGAAAAACACTTACTGACCACGAACCAATCAACCTTAACTGGAGGCGTATTTTGGAGTCGTATTTAAGTTTGTCTTTGCGTCATTTGATGTTAAAGACCAAGTTATCGAAGGACCATGAACATATTTTTATTTTATTTATTTATCACCCTTTAAAAAAAATACCGAAACAGAAAAGGAGGACGTCTATAGGATCCAGATTGTAAGAACAGTAACACAAAGGTATCACCAAAATACAAATGTTGGACATAGCAAACCAGAGAGAATTAGAACACTAGTAATATAAACTAACATATGAAAGTGAAATAAGCTACTCTAGAAAGATAAGCATTTGCTTTCATCCTCAAGTCTGTCCTTTTCGATTTTTTCTGCGGCAAGCGAGACATATCTATGTGTTTGCATTTTGTTTTACAAATGATGACTTGCCTTCATTTAAATGTAACTTGAATGTCTATATAATATATCTGAATGATATATTTACCAATGGCATTTTCCGAGAAATTCAGTTCCGTTCTAAATTAATCAAGTTAATTGTATAATATTCTCAACAAAATGTGATCTGTTTTTAAAATGACAATGTATTGTATTTTCCTCGGAAAAAGTTAATTTCTTAACTTTAAAATAAAAGAATAATGAATTCTCGCTTAACATTGATCCATCATCAATTATACAAACAATCTTATTGAAATTTTAATATCAATCAGAACATCATTTCATGATTTTTATCATGCTTGGAGTCTCAAATGAATTTTTGAAATGACAAGATTAAGTAGAATTCATTAATATTGATAAAATGCCTTTAAGCTTTTCTTGACAGCTTAAGTTTCATAATACATTTGTGTCAGTTTAAATAATGTACCTACTGTATTTGCAAAGCATCAAATTAGACTATATCGAACGATATTATTTACATGTACTTTTTATAACCATAAATATTTCACGCCGCCTGTGAATTTTTTATTTTTCTCGAGGTTTTGGAAAAAAATTTTTTCGTTTGACAGCAACGTTATCTATTCGGTCTGTTCAGCACAAGTAGGCATTTTAAATATCCGAAATGGCTGTGAGGTTTCACTTATTTCCTACACTTAATCTGAAGTGTTAATCAGTTCATCTCGATGTTCTGAGAATAAATGGGATAGGGTTGCTGATTCTATAAGACATTTGTATGAAGATATCGATTTTTTCAGAATAATTATGACATGTTTAGCTACTTTCGAAATACATGAACCCAAGACATTCATGAAAGCATATTGAAGTCTAAACTGCCTTTTTTTTTAAATTGTTTATAAAATATCGGCAAAAGAATATCGAAGCAAAGCAACAAAACTGTGGGAAGATTCCGTAAATTCGAAATTTAAGGAAAATATAATGAGGCATATTGTAATCGTCAATTATACTATGCAACATCCTGATAGAACAAAAAAATTATTACATGTAGGATATGTTGAGTCGTCTTAAACACGGAACAACAATCTTAACATCAGAACAAGCTTTAAACGGGAACGACGGTGTAAACAAGCTACAATGTAACTACAGACAGTAGTGTAGTAATCACTTTAATTTCAAAACTAGAAATGTAATTCACTAACACTGTCAGAAGTCCCATCAAATCAGCAAAAAGTGCTAAAACACTAGAATTTAGAAAACTATATTTTGTTACAAAAAGCGTTGCAATCCCAACCGTTTTTGTATTAAAATTTCAAAATACACTCATTTAGGAACTATACTAATCACTAACACCTTTAGGCGACTCACCCATTCACAAAATGCAGTGTTTCAGTGACTCAGGAAGGGAATCAATGTTCGGTCGGAAAATTACAATATTCAAGGTTTTAATAGTGATAATATATACTTATAGCCTTTTCGAAGTTTGTTTGAAGGAAGAGCCCAGACCGAGAATGTATTAGTCAGATTATCTCTGTGAGGACAAGATAGCTTGGTACATTGTATTTCGTATTCATTTACAAATAAAACCCTTGATTTAGGGTTATGTTTTAATTGTTGCTAGTTTATTAGTATATCATGTTCTCAAAACATGATGTTTAGCAACTGGTTAGAATATGAAACTAGTTACTTTAGTCCGAGATTGCTCTGACGTCTGACGGCCTTTTTTGTGATATGCTGGGTCCGTTGGACGTCAGAGCGCATTCCGTATAGAAAACATGGAAATTAGACTCGAAATCGTATCCAATTATAAGTAGATAAATCATACATCAATCGATTCCTTGTTCATTTTTCTCGAAGAATATGCACATTTTATTCACCAACAATCTCCCTGTACCACAAACGAAAGCTTTATTTCCTTCAACCCACCATTTTCATCATTTCACTTTCACTTTAAACAATTTGTCACATGAATGCGTTATTTCATTTTTTGTGTAGTAAATTTATGCATATGAACCCGGTAACCCGCATAAATTTCTAACCGGAAGTCCTTTATATATAATAAATGTAAATGAGGTTGACGCGTGCCAACCCACATGCATAAATTAGCTTCCGTGATTCCAAGTTTTGTGACGAAATAACGCGTGATCGCAATATCTTTGTTCAAAGTGAAAGTGAAATGATGAAAATATTGTCAATAGTTTTTTTTCAATGTTTCTGTTTTGTGCTTTGATTTTTTTTTCATTTTGTATTCGCGGTATTGTCTGTCCTTTAGGATCGCTTGGGGATATTTTTGTAGTTTCCTTATAGCATTTGTGACAGGATGGAATAAGTCTCAATATGTAACTTTAGGCTTCTGTAAGATGAACTGTTAAACGAACGCAAGTCTCTGTAAACTTCATTTTACCTTTACCATTTCAATTACTAGAGAGCAATTGCGAGAGAACTTTCGAAAGAATGTTCCTAATCAACGGTTCCAATGGAACTACTAGAACTCCTTGCGGTCATCTGAGAATATTGACAACATAATGTAATTACGTGGAACTGATAAAACTATAGAAGTGGGGATAATTGTGTTAATTAGAGAATTCATCCTGGATAATAATTTTACTTAATTATTATTGATTTTTTATTTGGAATTCCACATTAAACATAATTACAACTCTGTATAGTGGCTTTTGATTAATTTGGCGTAAGTCGCTTACACTTAGAATTTGAATTTTAGCCGCAATCTCTTTTGAAAAGCATGAAGCTACAATTAAAGTCAGATGATGATATGTTTCCGTATACCTAGGTCAGATGAACTCGTTTACATGTATGCGTGTTTTTTTTTTCAAATATGATTCCTCTGCTGGTGCTAATATATCACTATGGCCATGAAATATCGGCAAAAGAATACCGATGCGACTTAAAAGTGGGAAAAGTCATTAACATCGGAAACCAGGACAAACTCATGAAAACGAAAAATAGGACAAATACCACAAAGGATACATGTATAACTAAACGAATAAAATATATAAACTAAACAGAATTATAACAAAACAGCACAGAAACTAAAGAATTAGCAATGTGAACTGTCACTAAAAACCGAGAGTGACATCAGATTCTTCCGAACGATAAGCATGTCCTTCTTTACGTCTTAACATTCGGTGAAGTGTCAAGTCAAGTGAGGTGTCCATTCAAGAAAAAAGTGCATGTCCTTCTTTACTTGTTAACATTCGGTGAGGTGTCAATTCAAGGAAAAGGGAAATCTAGCTGAAGATATATGGTCCCATTTGTGAGATATAAACTTCGTATCGGCCAATCAATTCGTGAAGACAACCGTAAAAGTTTGGGAGTGGTGAAATCAACAAGGCCTAAACATAGCCCTATTTTAGACGTTCTGTTGAGAAAGTTGTCCTATACATATATACCACATGCATGGCAGTAACGAATCAACTATTAAATGTACACACTATATGCTGGTTACTGCTAAGAAAGGGGGGTTCACAATTAGAAAGCTAAAATCATCACGGTTGTCATAAAGTTTTGATATCAATCGCCCATTATTGTTAATGTACAAGTATAAGTCTAGATATGAAGCAGCAATGGGTGTGTTTTTGTTCTCTTTAATTTCCAGTTCACTGGGAAAGATAATATGTAGATAATTCTTAAAGTTAGGATTATTAAGTCACAGATATTATCTGAAATTAAAGGACTCGGTCCGTTTCTTTTATTTTCTCTGTAGGAGCCCCTGTAAAAACAAGAGCAAATCGACCATAATCTGCGCACAGTTTGTCGTCGTTGGAATTCTGATTTTCTCTTGAAAAAACAGTCTTCCCACTCAACAAAAATGTTGTTGATTAGAAATTCTACATGTTAACAGCATCAGGCTTAGAGTGCTTTTTGCTAGAATCAGTGTGGTTTTTTTTTTAACTTAATAAGCCTTTTTTACCTAATACCACTAATGCACATTTGTGTATTTCTTGTTGCACGTTCTGTTAGAAATTAAATATAATGATAATCTCCCTCGTGTATCGATGTTTTTGCTTCAACCTATTTCAGTCATTTGATTGCTCTACAAAGTTTTGCTTCAGTGTTTCAGACTTACATTTTTTTCACGTTCCTCACTGCCGATGAAATACATGTATTAGTTGATGAAATGTACGTTTACAGTACCTCAAAATTGATATCATAGAGTGTTTATTGTCAATTTGTTCTTGTTACGAAGAGAACCCACAATATCAGAGTGTAAGAGATGTTACCAATATTTACTACTCTAACAATCACTAAATATATAAACATTCATTTGTTATAAACATAAGAAGATTAATCAAATATTTTATTTAAATAGTTTGTTTTTGTTACTCACAATAAAATGATCTTAAAGTCTATTCAATAAGACACTTCACCAAGTAAAGTTAATGTAATATGTAAAATTCTCGTAGCAGAAACATTTCTTTTTAAATCGTCATAATTCTAACAATTTTTTAAGATATTTACATAGCTTAAGCTTAAATTGTTATAAACATGTATTATTAATTTGATATTTAGTTTTATCATATACTTATAGAAAATAAAGGTAAATTTTTACCTTACGATAAAGTTGGAAATTGTACATATTTTTGCCCAAATCTGATAAGAATTGGCTTAGCGTTTGATATGACTTTGCTATCAACTGTTTCCGGTTTATATCAACTGCTTCCGTTTTATATCACACCCCTAATCCGTAAATCAGTCGTTTCCATAATCGATTCTAAACTTACTAGCACATAGAAACACGACAGACGATAGCGGGACGAAACTGTGGATTATATTAATTCGCTCAAAAATGTTAATACAAACAGAAAAACATTAAGTGACAAAACATTTTGACTAAATGGATGAGGGACAATGACGATTTGCAGCGCCTCGAGGATATTCGGTAATACGGCAATGAAACTGAAATCATTGAGATAAGAATTTTCATGGAGATCTATAAAACACCAATGTTGAAGTATATCGTAAAAATATAACATGTCATTATTCATATCAGACCCATTATCAGCCCATGGTCAAAATCATCCTTCGAGCCTGGCGGCTCTCGAACTAATATATCTTAACCTAGGGCTGATAATAGGTGTGATATGACAAATGCCATGTTATAATCTGTATGTAACAATTTCCTTTTTTAAAACATGTACACGGACGTGTATGATTACATTATGTACATGTACCAGTTACAGATATGATGCAATGATTTAAAATTTGCATTGTTGGAAATTCGTTGCCAATTCTTATTAAAATAGGAACACGTGGAACATATAAATAATTTTTTCTAAAATTAATACATTGTATGTGCATAAATATATTCAGCTCAATAGTAACTTTAATTTTCTTTTCTTTGTCAACATAAAATATTGTATAAGGCATGCAACCTACAATGTGAAAAAATGTCTATATTTATTAAATGACAAAAATGACAAAGCTCGGCGATTAAAAGTGACAAGTTGAACTGCGAAGATTTCAATTATTAGTATACAAACATATGTAATGGACTGACTTATTGTACAGAGATTATAGTTTAATAAAAAATATACATTCATAAACTAGAACAAGAAAAATTTCATGTCCACACTTTACATCATTTATTCATAGCAACACATGCGCGATGGTGTCTAGAACTGTAAAGAATCGTAACACTATCCCGTCACAGTGAATTAAAGTTAGCGTATGAGAAGTGCAATGCGTTTTAATTTTAATTACGAAGTATACAATATTTTAAAACATAAATCCGAAATTACGTCCACGAATCTTTTAAATACGTTCCAAATATAGAACTAGGAAATTAACGAACGAAAATTTTCAGTGTTAAAATATAAAATTAACTGTTAATAGTATCTTCTCCGAAAATCTACATGTATTATGTTTAGCTTTCATTTTTATCCTGCAACTACGCTTTTAGCTGACCAATATTGTTTTTCGATATTGGGTTAGTAACCAAATATAGTCTCCGTGTACCCTTGTCCTCACATTCAATGATATTTTGCATTGCGTTCTGGTTCACAGTGATTATGACGTCGTGTTTCCCTAGATTACGCGCCAAAACGGTCCTTCTTCAAATCAGACATAAATGTTCCATTTTCATGCCTTTTCGCTCAAACAGATAACAATTTAGTGTTGCAGGATAAAAACGATATACGTATATTGTCAGAAAATATAAATTATATAATTGTACTCCCCGCGAAACGGGCGAGAAATGCTCGGTAAAGCTCGCTTTTTTATCCGTTTCTAAGGCTCGTACATTTTAAAAATAAACTTTATTTTTTCTGAAAATGAATATATATTGTATATATATTTACCCGTTAAAAAAGATTTGTCCACAGTTAAAAATTACATTTTGTCATCAAAAGCATACTTAATGTATTGGTCATTGTAAAAATTATATTTCTGTTTTAACATTTTTACCGAAAACCCATGCAGTTAAACCCCAAAAATTAATCATAAAAATATTAATAAGTTGTATGTATGTACATGTAATTAGTTGTTTTCGGATATTATCTATAATGTAATACAAATTTATGTAGACATGGTAAAACGAATTTTCACCATTTACAAGTACATATCGTCAAGGAATACAAATGCGATATTGAGTTTGTGTGACAGTTTCTTTGAAAACGCCATTTTTTTTTGGAACATAGTACAAAAAATACACAAATGCATGTACAATTTTTGTAATAATTTTTTAACCCAATTTTTAAAATGAAATTAGCTTTGGACTGAATATACAGTATATTAAGAAATTAATGCGTGCAGTTCATATTGCGATGATTATAACCACCTTCAACTATACTGCGAGTTTGATCAATGCAATGTTAATCTTGTAACACTTTTTGCAATAATAAAAAATCACATTAAATTTTTAATAAAAAGTATATTTTTTTTCAATCTTTTAGAATATTTAATACTTTTCATGTTGTCATGTATTTACCCCTAACCGATTTCCTTACATGATATTGATACGGAATAATGTGACATTATCATTTTGTAATCTATCAAGATGATATCCGTAATATCATTTATCATATATGAAACCATTTATGAAATGAAATATTTACATGAAAAAAACACATCCATCAATTTCAACAATTCAATTAACGTATTCTTCTGCAATTCACTTAGTCTATATAATATTCTCTACTTAATTTTCATTTAAGTACATTAAGTGCATTATTGCTAAAGATGAAAAAATAAAGCATTTTTTTCTCTTGGAAAAATTGCAGTTCTAACCTTTTTCTTTGTATGCATGGTATGTTTCACACACGCCCAGCAACTATTTGCTACAAAAAGGAAAACATCGTTAAAAAGTCAATACAGATCGTATCATTGTCCTTCTTTTGACAGCTAAAATCAAATTACAGATCAGGTTCTATCTGGCTGTGGACTTCGAAAGATTACAATTCATCAAACACTGACAAGTGAACACGCAACTTACGGCAAACAGGGAAACGCTGCTTCTAAACTTTTACACTTTTAGTTATAATCGTTCTGTTAAAAGAAGAATTGAGAAAGGAAACGGGGAATGTGTAGTTCAGTTGCAGAAAAGGCGCTTTTAATGAAGTCAAAGACAAAAAATGCATGCATTAGTTTAAATGATAAATGATAAACCTTTAACATGACATTACTATTAATGATTTTGGTAGGATTAATGTAGAAATAAATTGCTGAGATGAAATAAAATGATATGGGGTATGCCTCAAAGATACAACATTCTCTTTTACTGAACATGTGGAAATATTGATAATATTTACAGAGTTATCTTCAAAACAATACCACATTACAGACCTCACGAAAAGTCAAATGAAGCTACATTATTACAGGGTTAACGAAAGATATTTAATTTCGTAATACATGTATTTTTTCTTGATTAACTCGTATTAATTTAATAAAACTGGAAACTAAAAATACTGTCCTCGGATGGGGGGGGGGGGGGGAAGGGTTATAAAGCACTGAGGAAGTTCAAGTTGACTTTTCACAATGAAAGGCCGATTAAAATAAAAGATATAAATGTTAAATGTATAAATATGTCTCATCATGATAACTGCCTTATATTTATACGGTTGGATAATTTCGGGTAGCGGTTCCAAGTTCACCGACGCACACCCGTCATAAAATGGTCAAGTTACCCCCCCCCCCCCCCCCCGAGATACTGTCAAACTGAGTGCCAAATTTTAATTGGGCCGAAATCGGACTATCAAAATTAATATAATGTCAAAAAACTATTACATTCCATTTATAGAAAATCCTTGCATGTAAACAGATGATCTTCTCTGTACAATTCTCTTAAGTTTAGAGATCACCTTCATTCTTTTTGTTACGGTCAACATACATGTGTCACTTTTGGGGAGAGTCATATTGGCATTTTCACATTTACTGTTTCGGCTTTCAGTACAACTTTACATCATAGATTACATTATTCATAACTTTGAATAAAGTTTGAAAACAAACTTTTATGACAAATTTCTATCCAATAATATACTGACTCTGTGTTATTCGATACGTTTAAATAAAGAAGAAAAAAAATAATTATTTTTTACTTATAATATGTTATTTGCATAAGATAGTTGAAAGATTCATTATCAGATTACCTTTATTATTTGCTGTGCATGTACATAAATGTTCTGTTTTTCTGATGTCAAAAGTCTGAAACAAAAAAAAAAGGTTCTGCATTTTTCTCATAGAACAACCTAAAAATACATTTGTACACTTAGCTTTAGAATTAAGCAAATAAGTTTTGCCATATGTCAGAAATTAGTCATCTGAATACATTGTACCAACTCTCTCAACCCTGGGTTAAAAATTTTGAGAGCAAACACATAAATACACGTTATACTGTATTCATATTTTATATTTAACTAAATGCACATTATCAAGTCGAATTAACAACAAACTCAAAGTAACGAAATTCGAAATTTCTTTGTGTATATTTTAATACAATGTAGTGGCCGAACGTTTTGCTGTATTTTTGTTATCGAATATATTTATGTTTGGTATGGATGTTCAAGTTTTGATACAATGTATTGACTGTAGAGTTTTATTCTCTTTATTTTTGATATCGAATATTCTTTGTCAGACATATAACTTTTATATTACCTACCTTGTATTAACTTTCTGGGCTATGCTGTATCCTTTAGCCGTGCACCTCTTTGACGGACATTTACAGAAGTCATTCGTATCATATTCCTTTTATTACAAGCTCTGATAGTTGCTAAATGACGCTTCTTTGAGAAGAAATGACGAAAGTAACAATAGATAAAAACGTTCCAAATACCACGTGTAAAAGACAAAACTACAGAGCAATTGACTAACAGTGTCAAACTTTTTGATGCACTTTTTTGTAAATTGGCTATGAATGAAACTATTTCCAATGGTAGCTGACAAAGAATAATTATTGTATACAATGCAATTAATAGTTTTATAACAAAGAAGTATGTTATAATTCTCTCTTTTAAAATAGTAAAATATTTTCTTATGAGTATGATAAATATAATGAGCACCGAAAGACATGGACAAATAAACAAGACTATTAAATCGATTGACAAATATTGTTTATGTAAATAACCAAATCTTGGTTTCAAAACACAAAGGCTTAATGATGTTGTGTCAAAGAAACTTATTGCACCATTTAGTTGTCTGTCTTCCACTGTGAAGAAAATTACACACCAAATATTGAATGACGGCGCAAAAAACCACAACAAACTTGTACAAAACATACATCTGGCGACGGTTATAATTTCCTTTGTAGGACATAAAATTCGCATTGCCTTTTCGATTGTCATAAAGAGAATTGTATAATTTACGACTGATTTTGAAATATAAGATCCTAGAGTAAATAATTTACACATATAGATTGCCAATACTCCTCGAAATACCATGGACAAAATATGCGCAGGGATTGAGAGTGTTGCATTTAACAAATCTGCAATTGCAATAGAGAAGACAAAAACATTTGTTGAACGTCCTAAAAGTTTTCCTTTTTGAATTAATGCGATCACATATCCATTTCCTATAACTAAGAGAACACTTATAATTATTTCTATGATGATCAATGCATGGCCAGATATTTCGTTCGTAATATCAGAAATGAAATCTGAAGAATTTGTATGCGAACTCTCGTTTATAGCACTTCTGTTCATTTCCTGGTGTAATTAATATAATATATAGCTGATAAATATATCAACGTCACTTTGTTAATCAAACAGCAGTTAATAATCCAACGAACTCTTTAGCAAGTTTTTTAATGCAAATAGACATGTTTTCCATAAAATCACAAATGGCACAGAAAATTGTCCGAATTCATGGTTTATTCATGATGTAAAACGCTGTTTAAAAATGAAATTCAAGTAGACTTCACTTTATAGTATCGGAATATTTGCCAACTGAATCCCCAATAGTTTAATTGATTCCATCGCATCAGCTTATACAAAGAAGTTTCCTTATTTTCTTAGAATATTGAATTATGTTTTTAGTAGTATATTAGATGTTGTGAAGGCTTTTCATCGAGCCAATTTCAACTCGATTCTAAGATGCAACAATATTGACAAGGAAAAAAGTGATTAAATTATCCTTGTAAAATTAAGTTAAACTTCAGTTCTAATAAAGGTGAACATTTTTTCTGATTGCTCTGTCCAGATTTTCTTTAAGAAAATTGCTTGGTACTCATTCAATTTGGTTTCTTTGTTTGAATTTGATCGCACTCTTAAAACACAGTTATAAAATCGTTTACCTGTGAAATAAACAGTATTTATATGCGTATTTTTTTTATTCATTTTTTTAGATTCACGAAAAAGAATTGGAAAATATTTTTCATGTACAATAATCATGAATGAGGAACCAGAGTGAGTTAACTTTTCTTAACCAATGTAGGAAAGGGAGATAATTAAATTCCCTCCCTTTTGTCCTGAGGCTAAAAGGGAGACAAATTTATTATCTCCCTTACCTACATTGGCTAGGAAAAGATAACTCACTCTCGTTTCTCATTAAAGTTTCAGCCATCTTAACGATAGCTGTTTTTAATCCGTAAATAGAAAGGATGTGGAATATGATCCTTTAATAAATGTGATTTATTTATTTATTTACAAGTTTGGCCGTTTATATAAATATACGACGTGATTAATTCTATTTTTCAACAAAAATACATTTCATTTAATAAATTTTATTTTTTTCGATGAAAGATATTGACTAGTTCCTATTCTGGACTGTGATTCTAGCCAATGTTTAAAAAGTATTGCTACAGACGCACATTCAAAGTTTCACCTGGAAAATATAAACCTTAAAAAGGTATAAACAAGTACTATCTTTAAAAAAGGTGTGTTCGTAATGCTTCTGTCACGTGACCATTTGGTATTTAAACTGGTGTTTGTGATTTTTGGTATCCTTATTTACTGCTTCTTTGAGTTCAGCTTTGTCAAAGCAGAGACACGACATTTTGTCAGAATTAAGACCAACCGTAACAACACCAGGTGCTTCTTCATCTTGTGCCATGCCGTAAGTGAGTAATATAACACCAACCACTTGCCAACAAACTCCGTTTGAGTTTAAACAAGACGGTACAAAGACCTCCATAGAATTGACGCACTTATTTCCGAAAATAATTTCGACGAGGCAAAACGTGTGATTACAACTGAAACTGGTGCACTCATCAAAAGAACAAGATATTGAAGATTGCCGACCGCCATTGGTGGGACACATCGTATGAATATTTGGATGACCCTCTTGCTGATAACAACGAGGATGCCAATAAACTTAGTGGGCCCATTGGACGGACCAGCCGCAAACGGAAACGATCAGCTACTAATAACTGTAAGAGTACATTTAATCCTAGAACATTTTTTCGTTTCCTCGGCCAAACGTCTGCAACCAGAAACCAGCCCACTAGTTCTCAAAACTCAGCCACAGACAGCACATGCTATTACTGCAAAAGAACCGGCCATATCGCCAGGGATTGCCCACACAGGCAAAAATCAGGGATTAAGTCATCACCAGCAGCCACCTTTGGTCAACCACAGCTCCAATAATGACCCCGAATTAGTTAAGTATAATTTTGATTGTAACATGTTGGGAACAACCCGCGATTTCAAGGACTACCCCTAATTTCAGGGTCAACCCCTTAAATCAGGGATACAAGTATTACTAAAATCGGTAACACTTGGTTTTGAATAGTTATGTAACAGCAAAGGCATGAAATGGCATTTTCACGGGAAGCGGGAAAGTTGTTCCAGACCAGAGGTATATAAAGGAGCGTTTCATTGTATTAATAATCGCCTATCTTGATGCCAATATGACTGGATGAAAAACCGGATGTGAGTACTTTTTTCGCCATTATAGTGACTTATTTTTACGTTACATTTGATTTTCTGCTGATAACATGCGCTTTGTCTCACTTTGTCTTCTTTGCATCCACCATTTTGGACAAGAAATATTGTCACATGATCAAGAGATTAGCCAATAATATGCAATGTATCAAATGATCAAACGAAGAATGCATAATGTATGGAAACCTGTTAGCGTCGTCCAAATGATAACGTAAACTACCGATATTTTTAAATAAACTATAGAATTCTGTTTATTACATATACTATTAACAAAAAATGTTAATTTTAACTTTGTGGTAAATAAATAAGGAATAAAATCATATATTTTCATTTCTTATAGTTATTAATTAGTATCGTCGTAGTAAAAGGGGAGGGGGGTGTTTTTTTCCGTTATCATTTGATATCTAATATAAATGGATATATGTTTCTTTTCTGGTTACGTTTTCTATTTCCTTTCTTATATGACAGATTTAGCGTATACAAGTACATTTCTATTTTGGAATTATGGTGTAAAACATATTTGAAAATATAGATTACCTTCCCTGAAATAAAAATGCATTTTGTTGAAAAAAATACTAAAAATAACAATACTTTGATTTTTTTCTATAATAAATCAAAGGAAAGATAAAACATAATTCTTTTAGGGTAATTACATTGAGTGATATATCCCTGTCACAAATATTGCAAGAAAGTGATATTGGTCTTTCCTCCAATTAGCATGATACGTTTATTATAAGTTTTCTAAATGAATATTCGATGTTTTTTGTGCTATTTGAAACGAATATTACACTTTCCCTTGAACCTTTCAAATTCTTAATGTTAAGTTTCTTGTGTATATCTTAGGTTTTTGATCATATTTTGGAAAAGACCAATGTAGCCCATGGAGAAGGGAGGAAGTGGACATTTATGGGATGTGATGGTCTTCCTTACACACTAGGAAGTCGCATTATAGAGAATATGTTTACTTGCCAAACCTGTCATATGGAATTTTCTTCCCGTGAGAACTATGTTGAACACCGAGCAGATAGAAGTCATGACGAGTATATACAAGTATGGGACTGACGAAAGTACTCTAGCATTGTTATGATACCTGGTAAGAGTTGTTTTTAACTATCTATATATAGCATGAAATATATGATATACTATATACTTCAACATCATCTAATTTTTAATTGTACAAATCAATTATGTCTATTTATGCAGACCAGAAAATTTAGCTTGAATTAACCGAAAATTTGAGATATCAGGAGCAAATTTGCTTAATATTACTGTTGATGACCTAAACACTTAATTCGAGTTACCAGGAATTTCGACATAAATGTGTTCGAGTAGAGCTGTCTACTGTAACTTTTAGGTTAGCACGTAAAAATATTCATGTCTCACAACTGTCTCTAATTAATTCACAATTTGTGTACTCTATTGTTTTTTAGGACTTGCACTACAAAATCAACATGGTTAAAGCACTTTTTAAATTGTTGTGGGATCTAATTTTGATAGACCTAACCAAGATGCTTGGGTTTCTAAGTTTAATGGAAGTCTTGTCAGAGTGCATTAGGTAAATTTAAATGACATTATCTCCTGATTTATAAAAAAAAAACCAACTCCTTCTTTCTTTGTTTTTTTTTAACATTTAGCATGTATATTGACTCTTTCCATCAAACGTATGGAGAAAAATGCAATATTGTTTGTATTTTCAACAAAAGAATAACCATTTATTTCATCTTTAAACAAAAGTAATGTCTATAGTGTTTTCAGTTTTGCCTTTGACCATACTAAGGGGGAGGGTTTGGATACAACAAAACTAGTTTAACCCCACAGCATATTATTCGCACCTGCCCCAAATCAGGAATTGTGCTCACAGGCATGTGATTGGCACCTTTTATTCTTTAGTCTATAAATAATACCCGATGATTAGATGTAGTTTTGTATCTGCTGATTTATCCACTTGGTTATTTTGTCTTAGCCATTTAGGGCCGGCTTGCTGCATGGTGTGGGTGTTAAAGACCTGTGGCAAGCCCTACATGTATGTTCTTGGTTAGTTTATTTTGGAGATAGGATGTTTTCTCCTTGCCATAACTCCGTATCTGTTTTTTTATATTGTGAATGAGAAACAAACTTTTAATTTAGTAAGTTTTCTTTTCAGATCACCATTAAAAGCTGGCAGATTCTGGAAATGTTTTTATTTGCTATGTCTCAAGAGCTACTGGTTGTATACTATCGAAACTGTTTGGCGCAAAATGAAACACCATCAGTTCAGGGGTATTATTCTTGGCACAATAAAGTTCAAAACCCAAATTACAAATTTTTATCAGAATGTATTTTTACATATTGCTTAGCGTTACATGTATTTCGAGCAGGTGTCCGTAGATATGATTCTAACGCCATTCAATATGCAAAATCAAAATGTTCACCCTTATTTTTTGGCCTGAACATGCCATTTTATATGGAAACTTTTATTCGAGGTTGTGTTGTAAGGCTAAAGTGTCTACCTGGATTATTATCTGTCATTAAAAAACATGAATCGTACAGTATTAGTGGAAACTCTTCTAAAGGCGAATGAACAGATTTTATTTTAGAAAATCGCAATTGAAAGACCAAGATGTTTATTCTTGCAGGACTACCGGATAATGTCAAATGGTTGCAGGTGTGCAGAAATATAAATAGAATAGACAAGGTAATCACACGCTAACAAATACGTTTAATGAATTTAATATAGCATATAATAGAATAAATCAAAAAATACTTGTTATGTCCAAAACAAGTTTATTTAGCTGATGCAATTTGTTTAGGGCAATAGGATTTTATTTTACTAAGTGGAGCCTTAGTTTTAACTGTTATGCCTATATACCTTGCATGGTGCCAGTATTCACACTTTATTTTATTCTCACATCCAACCCATAGTGCTTTGGAATCTTTCTCTACCTCCCCACATGTCCTACATTTTTTTTCATCTACGACGCCTCCCTTCAACGCACTTTGATGGGTCTGACAGTAAATATCACGGGTTACCAAAGTCTGTCTCTTCACTAGTGGTTTGTTCACTGCTTTGAACATTAACAGTTGAGCTCTAATCAAATCAAAATGGAAAGAAAAGAATAAGCAACAAAACAAAAGACAGTCATAAAACAAAATAAACAGCAGAAAATAATAAGAAAAGAATAGTCATCAAACAAAATAAAAATAAAAAATAAAGTTGTCCCTCTCTTTTGAGACAAGCTCTTCTGTAACAAAAAGTTTGATTTATAATGATGAAGACGGTATATTGTCACAGAGGCAATGAGTTTAATACTGGTCTTAGATTTTAAGGTTAGGTTACGTTGTCAAGGGATTTCTAAAAGAGAGACTACATGTGGTATATATCAAACTAAACTCAACAGAAAACAATAAACGAATTTTAAAAAATGAAAATGCTAGAATCAAGTAAGTATAGTAGTGCAAAAAAAGCGGAAAAATAAAACATTGTAGAAAAAGTATGCAACGAACGAAAAATGGAAGGCAGTCGGGAAAGCATCGCTGTGTTCATCATTATATTTACGTGTATGCAGAAAGATATTTTTGTAGGACACAACATCGAAATAATTTAATTGGCATTTTAAATTACCGTATTTTCTGACTCTGGGTAAATGTATTCCGATCCCAACCTGTTTGTAACTGTTATATGTACTTTAGCGCCTGTTGCAATTTCTAGATCATGAGCCTTAAAATCAAATAAGATGAATTTTAATATTGCAAATAATATTTTCAGATGAGAGAACATTTCAATAATTTGCTAGAAATCTCGAGCGATCAAGATGAGTATACGCATAGCTATGACATACCCAACGAAATTTTCAATTTCCGCCAAGTTGTTAGACAGAAAAAATACCTAGATGATCCGTTTATTACCAAAGAACACAGAGACTTCTCTGGCAGTCAGCAGCTTGATTCGCATCTGGTTGATTTTTCTCAAAAATGCAAAACCTCTACAGGTGTTTTTATTTTAAAACTGCAGGAGGAAGGATTGTATGGTAAGAGCAAATTAGAGCCCATATTTATTCTGAAAACTGACAGAGAGTCATTTAATGATATTGGGAATCAAACAAAGATGCACATTATTTCTGTTGTGAACAAAGAGCTGGAGAACATTGGCGACGAAAAACTAGACGCTCGTTGGAAAAATTAAAAGGAAAATCAAAAACAGTTAATTCAGAGTTTTTTAAGGAGATCCGGGAGTTACAATATAGTGTTTAGTTGTTGAATGTGCTTTTATTTTATTGCAAAATATTTAGTAAGATTAGATATTTTTATTATCTTGGGTTTGTGGGATGTAACTGACAGCGGGAGGTGCAGTAAATTTGGGTGACATGCTTTTGTAAAGTTACAGCAGATATTTTGCACTTTGGGTTGCATTTTTCATGTAATCCACAGATTTGTGGGTCACATTTTAATATTTCTAAAAAATGTTTGGTTCACTTTGTAAAAAAAAATAATAAATGTTGCATAATTTGGGGTTCATATTTACTGCATAATGGTGTCAACTTTAATTGTGGTTCGATAATTTAGAGTAGGAATTATGAGAACTGTTAACGGCACACCGGTTATTATCTTTAGATTCACCTTGAGTAACTCCCCACCCTTTTTTTCCCCTTTTGAGATTTTTTACTTTTTTTAATAGTTGTGCATAATTTTTTCTACATACATTTCGTTCTGATTGATAAATGAACGATACTGTGAACATATATTTACATATTTTTAACATGTACATATTTTGCAATTAATTTATACCTTTGCAAACAGAGTGTTTTTCCTCTCAATGAACGCCTTGTTAATCCTTTTATTTCCTTCTAGTAGTTTCACTTGTCGTTTCCTTTTTCTTATAATATCAACGCTGTGGAACTTCCATTTTTGGTTCTCTTGTCTTAATAAGAATGACAATTAACTAAGTGCTCCCCCCTGCAATTTTCTTTACTTTTTAAATTTTTGAGATTACCCCTTTAAAATTGGTATTGTATATCCAAGTGCTTAATAATATTTATAATTAACTATTTTGGACATACTAATATCACTCTATTTGTGTATTATTTGATATTTATAAATAAAAATAATATTTTTTATTTTAGTCATTTATTAATGTTAAATCAGGTCTTCCATACTTTAATCTTTCGTTTTAGCAGGAATAATTAAGTATTGTTCATTCTGATTGGTTAATGCGGTCTCGTGATGTTCTAAATGGACAAAATGGAGAAAATATGAAAGAGAAAGTGATCCGTAGAACAATCTTTGTCTGTAGGTAACAAAATGCAAGAGTAAATTGTGGTTGAAATGCAAAATATAGCACTTCCGTTACAAAACAGAATTTATAACGATAAAATCAATGATGAAACAGGTAAAAAAGACAACCAAAACTGATTAAGAATGATCAAAATATCTCAACACTCTTGGTCTCATTATGCCGTTTTGTGCGTGCCAGAGTTCCGAGCTAATTGGAGACAAGTGTCCTTGATTTCGCGGGTTTTTCGATACATGAAACACGGGGTTGACCCTGAAATTAGGGGTAGTCCTTGAAATCGCACCTATGCTGAACTGATTCGAACATGTCTTGACCGATCTTGATTGGCTGCTAGACAGCATGTCTTGATTTGATCATGTATTTATATCCCTTATTGATTACCCGATTAAAAGGCTGAAAAAGAGAATAGGTTGAATTGATGAAGGGCATACGATATAGTTACAGGGGAGATAATAGCGTCGTTAACGTCCAACCAGAACTTAACGCGGAAAATCTTTAAATCGTTTATCCTTTTTCCGCAACGTCGCAACGTCGCTAATTCGGACGTCTCCTTTTCGTGGAAAATTATATTACGTCATAAAACAGATCGCGCAGACTTCAAATCCGAGCAAGATGCATTTTACGAGAGAAAAAAAAGCGGAGAGCAGAATGTTCCACACGGTGAAAAGATATTCATTTCGGAAGACAGCGGAAATACATTTTACATGTATTATGCAGATTCATTTATATTTTTTTTACATCAGCTAATAAAAGTAAAATTACAGAATTAATTTCTCATACTTCCTACTTTATGGTGATTCGCTTTTTTCAAAAGAGAGTACAAATACTAATTACGTATGAGAAATACATTATAAAATATTGCTTTGGATAGAAACAGAAGTTAAATAATCGGCGTAAATTTTCAGTGTCTCCAAAAATATATGGAAAAAAATAATTATTATCAAAATTAAAAGGTCATTTGTGCCTAGCACAAATGATAAGGTCTTTCCTTCACACGTTTCCAGTTTTTCAATAAAGAGGACCTGCCCCTCTATTTTTGGCAAGGGGCGTAACTCTTGAGAAATAGATAAAATAGACCCCAAAAAAGTAGCAATATCTCTTTTTCTGAAGGCGGGACGAGCCTTTTTATCTTGTTTATATGTTTGTTTGTTTGTTTATTAATTATTTTTCTTATTTGTAGGTAGCAAGTTTTCCAAGGATTGCTGAATACAAGTAGGGGGGAGGGGTGGCATTGTATTTTTATTTCTTTAGATACACAAGTGACAGTAAAAGTACATTTCTACTATAATGTTTACTTCTATTTCAGGGACGCTGGATGACGATGTGTAAGTCACGTGACTTCCATTTATATATGTCTGGACTTAGGTTATTTCTTTCTTTTCGAGAGAGGACGTCGTCGGGTGAACATGGCACAGGATAATGCAATTTGCTGTTTGATGTGGAAATAGTCATAAATAGAAAACTGTGTGTACGTGTACACATTTACTTATGTCAGAATGAAGATTCATGTAGAAATTTGATCTCACGATTTATTTATTTCGATTTCCGGTGCCATTTTCAGCAGACGACATCTCCGTAAATAAAGTACTGTTAATTTGACGCGAAATTTTGACATTTGGATGCAATAAATTGGTAACATTTGGACGAATCTTGTGTTTTCAGGAAATTGGTTGGAGATAGCGTCATAATTTTTTCTCATTAACAAAGCCCTGGATATCCCCTAGCCCTGTACGATTTTTACTTTTTGAGGAGATACGATCACATTTCCAGGGGGTCCCGCGTGGATTTTTACCGAACTTTCTAAGAAGAATTGTATTTACAATAAAATAAGTGGTTGCTGAGGACTTATATGTCGTTGCTAGGGACAAAAATGTCATTTCCAGTATTAAAAATGTCATTATTCATAGCCTTCTAAGTTCAAAAATATATGTTTGTTAAGGTTTTTCACGTCGTTGCCAGGGACTTTGACATTGGACCTTGACCTAACTTTGTAGATCGTATTATGCTGAACATTTTTGCGATTCAAAGTTTCTTTCTATCTCTAACTTCGTTTGAGATATAAGCAAAAAATCTTCATTTCAGACCCCGGAAAACAGTTTTGGTGCCCTAGGTCCATAATGGTTGGTCCAATCATTTTGGACCCAATATAACAAATGTAGATCTTTATAAGCCACACATTTTCTCCATACATTTTATCAGCCATCTTTTACAGTTATTGAGTAATTTTGATAACAAGCTAAGGTCAAAATCTAGGTCATCACCTTGACCTTTGATTTTGAGGCATTTTTAAGGTCACATAAATTAATGATGATTGGTGAAGATCCTAGGTGGCTACGACTTACGGTTTCTGAGTTTTAGGGGCCAACTGACATCGGTTAATTTTCAAAGGGGCATAACCCTACCAATGAGTCGTTGAATCTTTAATCCAAATGTAACGAAGAACCAGGGTCTGGTCCTGAACAAATTCCACCCTTCAGTGTTTTTCTACCTATTATGGTTACGGTGTTTGAGTGATAACAAGGTTTTCGGTGTTAGTGGAGATAACCGCTATAAGGGAAATGTTACGGCGTGGTGCCCTAACCACAAGATAGCTTTTGGTCAACCGATACTTGATACCTAATATCATTTCAACATGTCACATACTTTTCTTTTTTGGGGAAATGTCGTTAAAGTTTGGCGGAAAAAGAATAATAATCAGAAGAAATACAGTAAGGTCTTATAGTGAAAGGAACGACCTCAATTATTTTGACAGAGGCAACACATTCCACAGCATAATGTCCCATTGGTGACAGGACATTTAACACAAAAGATGCAATAATCAAAATTGTTGTAAAACATATAGTTTGATCAGGATATTTTACAAAGTGATTCCAAGCCTTTTATTCATACATGCGAGAATCGTGACCAGGCGATTTCCCGTTTTGCGTTATGATGGCACTTTATTTCCCACTTAAATTCAAAATTTGTATCAATGTCTAAACAATCAACAGTTTCAGAATATCTAATAAATGGGCAAATGGAACACCTAATTTCAAAACTGCATTCGATAGCAAATTATAAGGACAACATTATGTTATTTTTTTAATGCAATTATTAATAGCAGATTTTTTTAATACACTGATGTATCGTGCTTAAATTCAAAGTGTTTGAACATATATCATATATGTTGAAAAAATAAAAAGATATAGTAGCAAATAATCGCCTAAATTTAATTTATCGGAAAAGAAGAGATACTCAACTTCTTTATGCAAAAGAACCCGATGTAAAAAAAAACAAGACTATATTTGCGAAATTTTAGTAAAATTCCCGAAAATGAACATTAAATATCTCAAAAAGTAGCACATGAAGGTCTAATTTTCTCTGCATTTTTAGAACGATCGGTGAAAAAAAAATACCATTATGTAAACTCTTAAAGAAAAATCAATAGTAGATTGAAACTGTATCATATGCCCTTAAAATAAGTTCTTGATATCTATAGTAAAATTTTAAACATTCTTCTGAAAGAGTTTCTCAGTAAAAAAGATGTTGCGTTCGTTGAAATCCGACACATTATTACAATAAAGTATCATAATACCATTCAACGACAAAATACCGAGTCACGAAAAATGAATGACAAATTATGAAATAGAAGTGAATAATGGTAAATACCAGCAGTAAGATACCAAGGTCTCAATTTGATTCTTACAGCCGTGCATGTGATTATACGGCGACATTCTTGACCATACAGGATTGCTGTCACGTGAACTTGTAAGACAGGGTTATGTTCAGTCTGTTAATTTCATCAATACAAAAATCACGAACTGATTGGCCTAAACGAAGTTTCTATCTCATGTATGATATCTTAAGTTCGATTCCACGTCCTACTGGAATTAACACTTCATTGGTTTTTACTCACTGTCAATGTTACCGGAACAGGACATACTTACTTTAAAAAAAAAAACAGTATATTAATATGTCAAGGGCAAAGCGGACACCAAATACTACACGATTTCATAATTTGGCTGCGAGCAGTATAAATTTGATTTGTATTATGAGAGCATTTTCCTATTTGACTCGGGTATTTTGGGTTTCGAATTCTTCGATCTAGTAAAGATTATTCCGACATCTGGTTTTGAGAGTAATTTCAAGAATTCAATTTTCTAAATGTCTTTTCGTAACAATGGATGACATAAATAGATTTATCAAAATTGAGTTTAGTTTCTAATTATGATGGCTTTTGGTAAGATGACCCGATCCTATGATGGCACACCTTCTATATCTGCATAAACAAATAATACCGAGGGAAGCTATTGCAAAGTTTATTACAATGGTCAAAATTAGTGTATTTACAATGTTAGCGACTACAGTTTGGAATCGACCTATTTTAATCCTTCTATAATAAGTTTTCTCTGAGTACTGGCCATCGGCAGAGAAAGGACTACTTTATGGATGTAATGTCTACTGTAATATCAAATGTCATTAATAAAAATCTGTTTTTTGTAAACATATTTGTGTGTAATAGGATTTGTAGTACCCTAGAGTGGAGCATTAACGAAAGCTGTCAGACAAAGTCAAAGATTAATTGCCTTTTTTATTTATAAAATCTGACAAAGAGCAACAGACATCATTTGTTGAGCTAAACCTTAAACCCTTATTTGTTTTTAATTTTATATAGATCACAGAAGACGAATAACATTGATAAGAAAGTTTGAACAATCCGATTGATTATTTACAAGCGGTTGGGTTGAATATGAATGCTTATCTGTCAATTTCTATTTTTAGGGAACAATATGACAACATGGTTAATTTAAAACATATTTGAGCATTTTCATATTAATCCTCTTCGGTTTATTATTTTCGTTCCAAAAATTTTGAAAGCAAAAACAATATTCATCAAATTAAACAATTTAAATATCGGGAAAAACCAAAGCAAGAAGAAAGTGGGAACATTCCACTAGAACAGACTTCAAAAACAAGGCGAATTCGTGTGAAAACTAACACAGCTAAACCATACAATACAGACACAACCAAAGAAGCAAAAAATACAGAGCTTACCAAAGAGAATCAGAAAATACAACACAAAAAACTAAAGCACTTGCAATATAAACCGAGAGTAAAATAAGGTGCTCCGTTAGCAGTGTCCGTCACACTGCAAGTAAGGAAAATCCGCTATGGTATTACATCATGTTAACAGACATGATATATCTATTTTCATATGTGAGATAGAAACTTTGTATCGGCCAATCAATGTTGATGACAATCTTAAAATTTCTATGGTGATGAGTCTGAACATAACCTTGTCCTAGAACAAAATAGATAACACGTAAGGACAACAATGACATATTAATCTATCAACGTCACCCAACAGACAGAATCCCGGACAAAAAATAAGATAAAAGAACACAAAACACAAACACAAACATTAAACATAAACATAAACACAACAGAGAGTCAGGATAGTCTTCTTGGTACAGGTAATTAACAATAAATTATGAATACCCAAACCTCCCCCTTAATTATTCCTGACACTATGGTGTATAACACATATCATAAAAGACAATACAGTATGATTACCAACAACTGCAAAATTTGGTTAGACATTACATAATTTAGATAGCAGGGTCGGAAAGTGCACGTGTTAACTGTAAAACTAGCTAAGGCTCCCATGGCTGCTGGGCGGATACTGTCGTTCTAATAAACGAAAAAGTTAGAAATAACATTCCGTAAAAGGTTTGATGCTACCTGGTAAGAGAGTTTGATAGAAATCGGCAGTATTCGTGATAGACCAGTAAAAATTTAAAGTCTTCAAGTCACTGGAGGGAGAGCAATTTATACAGAATTACACAAAATTTTATATTTGTGGCCCTAATGCGAAAAGATCTTGAATAACTTCCAAGTTTCTTTGACTTATTGGCGAGACTTTTGCGTTTTTTCAAGACATCGCAATAGACACTAGGATTAGAAAAGCTATTCATGATAAGTGCTTTCCTGGGAGCCGGGTATTTAGCTTAAAGATGTTGTGATCTATTATAAAAAAAATTAAAAGCATTAAGTAGCTTGTGAAATCTATAACCCTGTAATCGAAGTTTAATTCTAACCTTGAGCAAATCCGTGCAAAACGTACAAGCTGTGATATGTACAATTTATTTTGCTGTAGATTTGGTGTTCTTCGTTAAATCTAAAAGCTGTAAGCTGAAGACGTTGGTATCTAATAACTACTAAGAGATAGGAAGTTCATAGTTGGAAAGTCAACATCTTGGGGCTTGTTATAAAGATTTGATTTCAGTCGCCTATGTGTAAGTATAAATCTAGGTATGAAACTGAAGTGGATGTACCGGTGGTCTCTTTAATATCAAAAAAGTTCATTTGGGTAGATAAGCTATTATAGATAATCCTGAAGGTTAGGATTATTTATAAATAGTACGTGATCTGATAGCGGAAACTAAAAAATGAAATGTTCAGATATGATCTATCAGAACCCGTTTTAGTGCAGGGATTCTGTGGTCTGATTCGGTTCTGAACAGTATTTGAATTTTACAAATTACTATCACAACAAACTTTTTCGTATTTTGGGCTGTTTGCGCTTGCTTTATATTTTACCACTTAATGTGCCAAGATTCATGTATAAATGAAGGTTTGGAATATTATATACATTTTGTACTCACCACATTCTGTGTGTCATTTAAAAGTCAAGGACGATGTATTTATTTTTCTTTGTACTGTTTTATAGTCAACGGACATTTTATTTGGTTTTTAATATAATTACATTTATGTATTGAAAATGACCTTCTGGGGTTAGATTATAATAGGAAATGACTCACTTAAGCATAACCCCATATCTTTTCATTTTTACCTCTCTACATGTTGCTGTGTGACTAATTGCTCTTATCTTACTATTCTATATGGTAGAAAACAGCTGCGTGTCGGTACAGGAACTATTTGATAAATACGGAAGTTTTTCTTTTGCTCTCTAAGTGTCATTTATCAATTACTTTGTGAAATGACTTGAGGCGAGTCATCTAAATCATATTTGTCAATATACAGATAATTAATCTCTTAAAAGACACATTAATCATGATTCAAACAACCGAATGGTGTTTTTCTAATGACTAAAAATCTTTTATTGATGAAATAATGCGTTGGATGAAACAAAATTCTACAAATGTCATTTTTTATCAGAATTGAAATTGTTAAATCCTGGGACTACTTGAACCAAACAATACTGTTTTGCAATCAAGAAAACCAAACATTCCTAGAATTTGTCGATAATTTGCAATTTGACAGCTTATTAACTAACTTCTTTTCATTTGTTGACGGTTTGTTTGGTGTTCATGAAGGCTTGATTAAATTTAATCAGAACATTTCTTGGATTGTATTTTCAGTCTGGTGCATACGGAATGAATGAAAAAAAGATTAATAAAGTACACGTTTGTATGGAAGATAGTGACTCTGTCGGCGTGTTATATTAGGCTGATTGATTACATATCAGTCACGTGTATAAATAAGCCAGTTTTAATTGCATAATATTGCGTTAGTGTTAACTTTGTAATTCATTTTTTCTTCTGACCTGTACGAGATTACCTCACAGTAATTTCCTACTACCGGTAATTTAGCTGCAAATGTTTATGAATTTAAAAATATTATATCCGACTTAATCACTCGCTACATTTATCTAAATGATATGTACCATTATTATACACTGTGTAGAATATGACCGGGATACATGTATAACATGGCAAGCTAGCAAGAAGTTCATATTTATCAAAAGGGAAAAGTGGCAAGGAGGTAATATGAGAAGATTCGAACCTGATATATCCAAAGAAGGGCATGTAATAAAATGGAACATATTAATAGTGATAAAAAGAACACTTTTCGTAGACAACATGTTTGTCGAATGTGCCGGTCAATCGGTATTCCAACGGAAACCAACTATGATCCTCTCCTCGCCGATTTGTTTCTGTACTCATATGAAGCGGACTTCATTCAAGGGCTACTACATGAAAACAAAAAGAAACTTGCCCAATCCTTTAATTTTACTTTTCGTTATATACGATTACGTGTTGTCGTTAAATAATCTACAGATACATCGAAGTTCTCTTCATCTTTGGATTTGTTTCTTGAAATAGACAATGAGGGACATCTAACGAAAAAACTTCATGACAAATGCGATGACTTCAACTTTCCTATTGTTAAATTTCCCTACTTGATTAGCGTCTACGTCTCTGCAGGTCAAAATTTGCTTCAACATTAAATAATAATGATTCTCGAAAAATTACCTGTTACAATAGCTGGAAAGAAGAATATATAACGGCTACCTTGTATCTGCACATGAAGCTCGTGCCGCGGCGACATCATATATTTGTTTAGATAAACACCCAGAGTATAGTTTAGTTGGGGTTTTACGCCGTTTTCGCGGCGGCCAGTTTTTTTGGTGGAGGAAGCCGGAGTACCCGGACAAAACCAATGACCTTCGGTAGGAAAATTGGCAATCTTTGTCAATTTAGATCGGAGTCGAACACACACCGCCACAGGTGAGATGCCCAGAGTATATAATAGGTGGAGCCGAGTGATATAACGGAAAACTTGTATATGAAGTAATTGCAAAATGCGGATCTTTAAAATGTCCACCCTTCAAAAATTGATATCCTTTGACCTGTGGTGTATGTTCTTAGTAGTAATTACAGTAATCTTACTCATAATACTTTTGTAAAATAATACAATTATTGTTTCGTAATTTCATCGGTTAGGTGACAATCGGTTTTCCTAAGCTTTTTGCACAAGGGGCGCATTTCTGTGCTTTTTGGGTTTTTTTTATTCTCTAATATGGAAAGAAGGGATAAAGGCTATGCTTGAAATAAATAGGACCCCACCAAAACATAACCAAACATAAAAAATATAGAATAATTTTGTGTTCAATGTTCGCGACATATCCTTTTCAACGCTTGTATCCCCAACATTGAAAAGATATTTCATTGGCCAAATACTATTCACAGCTTAGAAGCTTTACTGTTGTTGGTTATTCTAAATGTTGAATTTCTAATCTCGAATTTAATGTATCAAAGTTGTATTTCTGGGATTTCGTAGGAAGTGATTTAGAATTGACACTATTCATCAAATCTTTAAATGTGGTGATTCTACGAAGTCAAACATTAAGAATGGTCAAGTCCGAATGGAACTTCCCGTGAATGAGAGTTAAATTGTATTCGGAGATCCCAACAATGTCCAATAATAAGAATGTCCAATTCAACACTTCTAAAGAATGACTCGTGTAAACAATTGTGAATGGCTACTCCGTGTGTTGATGGTTTGTTCATATACATGATATATGAGCTCTAGGAAATGTTAAGAAACTGGTAAAATTCTGTTTTACAGAAGTCATTATCTGAAATATTCAATGTTATAATTTTGATTTAACAATGAATAATAAGTTTTGTACAATCATAATTTTGTTCTATAAACAGGTATAAATAAAACGTATCACAAAATACCGATATTTTGTCACAAAACTGTAAATAAATTGTAGACCACGTAAAACAAACTAGGCTATAACAGTTTCATAACAATAGGCTATAGGGCTACTATGTGAAAACAAAAAGAAACTAGCCCAATCCTTAAATTTTACTATTCGTTATGTAGATTACGTGTTGTTGTTAAATAACGACAGATTCCAAGACTTTCTTCATCTCAATTACCCCAGTGAGCTTGAAATTAAGGATACCACAGATACATCGAAGTCCGCTTCATATTTGGATTTGTTTCTCGAAATAGACAATGAGGGACATTTGAAGACTAAACTTTATGACAAACGTGATGATTTCAACATTCCTATTGTTAGCTTTTCCTTCTTGAGTAGCAATAAATCAGCATCGCCTGCAGATGGCGTCTACGTTTCTCAGCTTATCCGATATTCAAGGGCATGCGTGAGTTACCCTGAATTTCGACAAAGAGGATAAATGCTGTCACGAAAGCTTCTTAACATAGGTTTTTTCAAGGATAAGTTGATGTCATCACTTAGGAAATTTTACAGTCGTCATCACGTGATTGACTGTTACAGTGTTCCAATATCTAAGATCATGTTGGACCAGTTCTAACTGTCGTAATATTTCATCTACCTCTACCGATTTGTGACTTCCACTGGATTGACTGTGTTAAACTTCACGACGCGTGCCGTATACGGAGCAGAAACTGCTTACCCTTCCGGAGCACCTTCGTTCACGCTTGGTTTTATGGGAGTTCGTGATGTTCATTGTCTTTAAGTTTTCAGTGTTTGTTTGTTGTGCTTGTTCGTTTTTCTTCCTGAGTTTGTCTGTCTAATGAATTACGTTTTTTGATTTGCACCTTAGGTATATTTGTCCTCTTGATATAATGTAAAAGGTCTTTTTTTCTTTCTTTCTTATAGCACATATAAATTAATTAATTTATCTCTTTTTAAATCAGTCATCTTATTTTATACTTTTTTAATCAAGTATTTCCTTTTATAATTTTGTTTAAAAACAAAATATACGTAAAGGAAGATACTGTAAAAACCTCTACGAGTTTGTAATACAAAACCCACATTGTACACCTCCAAATTTGTAACATAATTTCAATGTTTAATGGCGATGTACATAAAATTTTAATAATTGAAAAAAATGTAATTAGATATTATTAAGAACATCCAAAACAAACAAAAATACATGTAAATTAATGTGTGATTTGCATGATGCCAGCGTGACTTCTTTTCCATTGATACAAATTTTATCAAAACTTTGCATGAAACTGTTTAATTAAATAAAGTAGAACAGAATTATTTGCTTGCTACAAATTATGTCACGGAAATGTAATTATATTATTATTCTGCTCGATGCAACAAAAAGTTCATGGTAAAGGAATGTCATGTATCTGAATATATAAATATATTTATTCTAAACAAATTAAAACTGCTGGGCGTCCGTCAAAAGTTAAAACCATTTCTTGGATTTTATAGAAAAAACATAGCATGGTAAAAATTGTGTAATATGAAACAAGAAGCTGTTCGAGTTATAGCAAAAAGGATTTCCGTTTATCACTGGTTGTAGCCGACCGCCCGCCCACCCGCAAACCGGACTTTCCTATTTCACTGTTTGGAGCTGGTACAATTCGGATTGGCCGGTATTACTGTTTAGAGCCGCCTGCCCGCCAGACAAACCGCATTTTCCTTTATCACTGTTTGAAGCCGCAAGCCCGCCCATCGAACAGGATGTTTCTTTATCACTGTTTGGAGCCGCCACCCGCCCGACAAACCCGATTTTCCTTTATAACTGCTTGTAGCCGCCCGCTCGCCCGACAAACCGGATTTCCTTTATCATAGTTTAGAGCCATACGGCCACCCACCCACAAACCAGGCTTTTCTTTATTACTGTTTATTGCCGCCCGCCAGCCCAACAAACCGGAGTTTCCTTCATCACTGTTTGGGGCCGAACAAACCAGACTCCTTTATTACTGTTTGGAGCCGCCCGAATATCCGCCCAACAAACCGAATTGTCCGCCATCACTGTTTGGAGCCGAATCGCACGCTATACCAAAGCTGCAAATTTATGAAGCTTTATCATCCTAACCAACATATCAAAATGTAACTTGTCCAAATTTGAAAATCTCGAGCGGAATCCGATGTTATTACCTTAACGGGGGGCTTGGTGCTCGAGTGGTTTAACAAGTTTTTTTGTAGGAGGATTGGGTATATTTTTTTAGTCTATAGCTCGAGACAGCATAATTTAGTTCAAGAAAACATATTAATGAAATTGTAAAAAAAAAACTTGAACTTTTTTCCCCAAGCAGGTAAAGAAAGTGTTAATTTGTCCTACGGTACAGTAAGTGACAGAGGGAGTGAAGAATTTCGACTTGATGAGATTACATGAATACTAATTTAAGGACATAAAACGCAACGACTTGTTAGAGAGCTTCACTTCCTGTTATATAATGTATGTGTTATAATAATGACTTGTGTCATGATTATCATTAAATTATAATATCCCTTAAACAATTTGGATTACAATTATCTGTAACAGCGGAGATACACTGCTAATTTTCGCCACTTTATCTCTGGAAAGACAAACGCCATAAAAAAATTCCTGGAGTAATTTTTATTGTATTTTCCATGAGGAATCATTTTTTTTTTTTTTTAAAAAGCATCAAAATGATAAGACATTAATCAATTTAATAGGTTTCGAACATTTTGGTACGACCCTGCTTCTCTATAACGGTAGGAGATATCAGAAGTTAGATTCGATAGTAGTTAAATTCATATTCATCTTAAGAAAGTTTCAGACGCGATTCGTGATATAAATATCTGCAAAAGAATACCGACATTAGAAAACGTCGGTAAGATAGAAATGCAAAGTTAAGGTAAATTATTTTTGCTTGAGTAGTTCTTGTTTAATATAAGTTTGGTTTTTGGTCTTCCAAATGTTTCGGTTTTAATGCTGCTGATGAGAGGTAACTCCTTGAAATGAGTCGTATACAGCATAGTGTAAATTTACTATATCTAATATTGGTATCTTTGGATTGTTATTTTGAAACTCCTGGGATGATGCCTCTGCTGGTGGACCCTAGATCCCCGAGGGTATTCGCCAACCCAGTCGTCAGACTTGTGTGACATGATTATTCATTGATTTGTTACAGAAATTACCAGTATTTAGCAAAATTAAAAAATAATAGAAATACTAAGGGTTCATTCCTTGTATTGCACATGGTAGATCTCCTTAGCTGAAATTTGGCTTCCTATTTCGGTATTTTTGCTTGAGTACTTCTTGTTTAATATAAGTTTAGTTTTTGGTCTTCCAAATGTTTCGGTTTTAATGCTGCTGATGAGAGGTAACTCCTTGAAATGCGTCGTATACAGCATAGTGTAAATTTACTATATCTAATATTGGTATCTTTGGATTGTTATTTTGAAACTCCTGGGATGATGCCTCTGCTGGTGGACCCTAGATCTCCGAGGGTTTTCGCCAACCCAGTCGTCAGACTTGTCTGACATGTTTATTCATTGATTTGTTACAGAAATTACCAGTATTTAGCAAAATTCAAAAATAATAGAAATACCAAGGGTTCATTCCTTGTATTGCACATGGTAGATCTCCTTAGCTGAAATTTGGCTTCCTATTTCGGTATTTTTGCTTGAGTACTTCTTGTTTAATATAAGTTTGTTTTTGGTCTTCCAAATGTTTCGGTTTTAATGCTGCTGTTGAGAGGTAACTCTTTGAAATGCGTCGTATACAGAATAGTGTAAATTTACTATATCTAATATTGGTATCTTTGGATTGTTATTTTGAAACTCCTGGGATGATGCCTCTACACGTGGACCCTAGGTCCCCGAGGGTATTCGCCAATCCAGTCGTCAGACTTTTCCGACATGATTATTCATTGATTTGTTACAGAAATTACCAGTATTTAGCAAAATTCAAAAATAATAGAAATACTAAGGGTTCATTCCTTTTATTGCACATAGTAGATCTCCTGAGCTGAAATTTGGCTTCCTATTTCGGTAATTTTGCTTGAGTACTTCTTGTTTAATATAAGTTTGGTTTTTGGTCGTCCAAATGTTTCGGTTTTAATGCTGCTGATGAGAGGTAACTCCTTGAAATGCGTCGTATACAGCATAGTGTAAATTTACTATATCTAATATTGGTATCTTTGGATTGTTATTTTAAGGCGAATGTAACACTACAGATAATACCACAATGATATATTTGTACCTGTCTAAGTAATATAATAAAAACCATATAATTAACAAAACAGAATAACAAGACAGCACCAGCAATATTAATCAAAACTGTCCTACTCCATTAACGACGCCCATCACACTGCGCGTGAGTAACACCCGGTATAGTATCAAGTCCGTCGAGGTGTCAATTCCAGGAAGACGTGAAATCTAACTGAAGTTATCGGCGTTTCCTTTTGCGCCAATCAACATAAAATTTGCTTCATTTTATTTTTGTGCCAGAAAAAAAATTTGCGCCACTTCAATTTTATTTATGTATTAACTACTGTATTATTATTGTAAATAATGAAAAAAAATGTCCTTACAATACAAAATTACTAACTCGGCCAATACAAGAAAAGTCGGCCAATATCGACTTCTCTGATATTGGCCGCGGTCCGATCCGGACCTTTCGGAACCTCTGATGATTTCCGTTAAAGGGGAGGTAAAAATGCGAGAAATCAATGCGACCGATCGGACAAGATCAACAAAACGACTCAGATGAAAAGAAGAAAAGTCAAGAATAGCATCGAAATGAGAGATGAGTTAGTGGAAGATATTATATGACGATCTTGTCAGAAAGAAGGTGGGGGCGATACTTCAAAATGCATCTGGCAGTGTTAAAATCGGATTAGATGCGATGAATGATATGCTTTCTCATGATTTGCTCAGGAATGATCTGCAAGATCAAGAGAAAAACCAAAATGACAAGAGCATGACAGTTGAACAGCCAAACGAGTTTCGATTTGTTATATTCCCAGAAGATGGCACTGACTCTTTTATTCAAGAAAATCGTAATAAAGACACAGGACAGAAAACCAAAAGTAATCCGAAAATTGTTGGATATTTTTTCTAGTCGATGAACGAGTACAGAGACAGTGCTCGGAAACGAGATTGTACAGAGTATGAGCCAGGAATACTTACAAGCATCAACAACAGTTCAGATTGTTACATCCGGACAAGAAACTTATTTTCGGGTAAATTGTTTTTTTTCTCCTTCATAAACTTGAAATTGGCACAAGAAAATAAAACATGAGAACTGCAGTATGCAATAGTTTGTACCCCTTGTATTTTTAAATTCTTGGATATTGTCAAAAATGTTTAAAATTTACTAGGTTTGTAATGCTTTCTTCATGCATACATGTACATGTATATCCATGATACTTTTTTATCATATTGATACAATTATTTGGAAGCCTCCTGAGATTCTGTATACAAATATTTAACTTACCCCCTCCCCCTTTCCCAGCAAAAAAACAAAAAAAAACATCTTAAATGTCACACCCATTTTCTATCATTATACTGCTAATTCTTTATTTGTGTATTTTTTTAACAAGTTTCAGCTTTTGCCTGAATTTCACTTTGAAAATTGCATTCAATTTTTTGCAGCATAAAGAAAGATGCCGAGTTTGCCCATAGCCGAAGAGTTTTAGAGGCGAAGACCAAATCTTTAAAAGCGATCATCTTGGGAAAGGAAAATAAGTCCAATGCCGCAGAGCCGTTAAGTTCTGAGGAACTAAAGATTCTTAGAGAGAAGAGAATGATTGGCACCCACGAGTATTATTTGGTTCTTAAGTATTTAATCACCTGAAATTGGTATTTACTGATGCAAACAATCCAGTTTATTTTTCTCATTTGGGTTGAAAATTAAATTCACCATCAACATGTTTGTAATTGTTGTATAATATTTTAAATGAGTTTGTAACTTTTGAGCTGAAGTTAAATTATGTTTTTCAACACAAGTACCATGGTTACAGGACAAAATGAAAAAATGTGAATTATATGGTTCAAAAGCAACAAGCATTATAAAAATTAACTTCCAGTCTTGGAATTCACGATCAGCTCCAACATTATCATCAAATTTGTATCTCTTGACTACTTTCAGATAATCCAAAGGCTTTGTTGAATTTTGTTTGGCTTAACAACAGTATGTTTGTTGCACTGCGAGGTCGACAGGACCACGTTAATATGCTGTGGGGTGACGTTCAACTAAATAAGACCTCAGATGGAAAAGATTTTGTTTTTCTTTATTTATAATATATTTTGTCAGGGCGCAGTGCGTAAACCAGAAGTGGTGTGAAAGTAGGTGACATAAGACCCATATGCATACAACCAAGAGCCTTTGCTGTAGTAAAAAGACATCTTTTGTCCAGTTCATGTCTACAAAGAATATCGTTGACATCGACATGTGTGAACATGAATCCACGTTTTATTTAAGGGCTTTATTAGACCCCACTACTGATGTACGGTTCAGCCGACAAACATGGGAAAGACAAGTTAGAAAGATTCATGAAAGATATGGCTGATGAAGGCAACCTTAAAGGTCGAAAGGTGAACCATTCAGGCCGCAATACATTTGCGACTAGTTTACTTCAAAGTGGTAAAGCCTAACTGCGGTTGCTCAGTTGGGAGGTTGGAAAAACATTCAGTCCGTTACACACTATTCTGTACCGTCAAATTAATCAACAGGAAGAGAATTCAAATATCATTTCTAATATTTCAATGTCAACTGAATCTAATGTTACCTTAGATCCTATTAACACTGATAATATTGATGAGTCTAGCAAACCCACTCACTACAACAATAATGCTACTGTTGTTGATCTTGTTCCTGTTGTGCAGGCAGGTAATCTGTCAGAGGGTGTTGTACAGCTGTCAAACTCATGTGCCAAGATGCAGGCAGATGCAAGTGAAAAAAAGGATAATCCTATGAATTTATGTTATTAGAGGTGGAACAAATAATATTAACATTATAGCTGGTAGTAGCAAAAAGAAAAACTCGAGAGGTCAAATGAAATGGTTTCATCTCAAGAAATATTCATCTATCTAGTCACATGATAAAAATATTTCAGTACAGCACTAAAATAAGCAATGCACAAACTTGAAATAACGGAGTTGCTTTGCTTCAACTTTGCGATTGTCTGCAACATGGTTATACTCGTGTAACTTTCAAAATATTCTCTCCTTCAGAATCGGATGTTATCCTAACATAACAACTCTTTTGTGTGCAGCGGTATGAAATATACTGAACCGCAAAAGAAACGTCGCTTTTTCAAAATGTTAGCAAAATTCAAAATAAATATTTAATGATTTTTATATAATCAGTATTACGATTACATCACCAGGTAAGATTAAATTACCTGTGAATAAAATTTTCGGTTGAATAATTTTCAGTTGATATCGTAGAGCGACCGTACCTAAAACCGCTCGTGGGACACACTTGGCGGTAATTTTTCTTAAATCTTAAATGTTCGTGAAATTCATGCTCCTTTATGGGTATAAAAGGCCGGAGAAAATTAAAGAGTGTTAGTATCAGTGTTGACACAGAAGCTATGCCACGTCTGACTCCACAACAGAGAGAACAGGCCATTGGTCGATTGGATGCTGGGCAATCTGCCAGAGTTATTGCCAACGACTTCAACTGTGCTGTTCGAACAATTGAACGTCTACGGACACGGTACAATGCAACAAACAGCACAAATGACCGTCCACGGAGTGGTAGACCCCAAGTCACTACCCCTAGACAGAATAGAGGCATTGTTCGTCACCATTTGATGAATCGGTTCACCCCAGAAACTGCCAGAAACACTGTTGGAACACATGGACGACCCATAAGTGATGATACGGTTCGTCGGCGATTAGCTGCTAGAAACATGAGATGTCGCCGTCCAGCAAGAGGACCTATTCTTACTCCTCGACACCGTCAAGCTCGTCTTCAGTGGGCCACTCAGCGACAGAATTGGCGAAATCGACAATGGCGTAACATCATCTTCTCTGACGAAAGCCGTTACTGCATTTCAACAGCCGATGGCAGAACCAGAGTGTGGAGAAGACGCAGGGAACGTTACGAAGACAGCTGCATTCTGGAAACAGACGCGTGGGGAGGACCTAGCATCATGGTATGGGGTGGAATCGGCCTTAACGTTAATTTGGTCCAGTCATCTTTCAGAACCTTGGCCCAGGCAGAGGAAATGGCGTAACAGCTGCCCGTTACATCGACCAAGTCTTGACACCCCATGTTCAGCCCCATTTCGCACGTCATCAAAACAAGACTTTCCAACAGGACAATGCACGTGCGCATACCGCAAGAGCCACAAGAGACTTCCTACAGCAGAATAACATTAATGTTATGGATTGGCCGGCTTTGAGTCCAGATTTAAACCCTATTGAACATTTATGGGACGAAGTTCAAAGACGGTTGAATAATGAGCAGCCAAGTCCGACAACTGCAGCTGAACTTTCACAAGCGTTTCAGAGAGTATGGGCACGTATTCCAATGGCGTTTATTAATCGGCTCATCAACTCCATGTACCGAAGATGTGCCGCAGTAATTGGTGCCGGTGGAGGACATACACGTTATTAACGGACGTGGGAGCACAGCATTGAAAACATGTGACGTTGCGACAATTGTGACGTTTTTGTGAACATTGTAACCAAAAGACTGTAAATCATTCATTAAATTTTGTAAAAATTAATTTAAAATATATAAATGTCACTTTGAAATAAATGTATGTGAACATGTCATTTTGTGCGACGTTTCTTTTGCGGTTCAGTAAATATTTCCTTTTTTCAAAACATTTACTTTACGGTAAGTATGGCCATCTATTATTGTTGACTTATTTCCTTTGTTTTTCCTTTGGTATATACAATATCCATCTTGTCTAGTTCACTTTTGTTCAATAAATTTATTTTATTATATGAACAATAAATCGTTGAACACAGTTCTCAGTTGTCAAATTTTATCCTCGTCGATTCTCGGTCAAATAAACCTTTGGGGTAAAAAATCAGAATACGGATTTCATTTCATATAATTTATTATATAAGTGCAGACATAACCTCTCGCCAAGTTTATTGCTTTAGAACTGCTCTAGACTAGAATCCTGACTGCTCTAGAACAGAATCCTGACCGATTCTGACTGCTCTAGAACAGAATCCTGACCGATTCTGACTGCTCTAAACTGTCATGGTCAAGAAACCTGTCATGTCCTAGAACAACTCTAACCTGTCATGGTCTAGAACAGTTCTATAACCAGTCATAGTCTAGATCAATAGATAACAAGAAAAGTGATCAAGACCATATTGGTCGAAACGTTGGGTATTTTTAACTTTTTAGTTTGATTGTTGTTGCTTTTTTACGATTTTACATTTGGTTTTGTTCGACTCACCATTTCCATTTATTTTTCTTTTTATCTACTGTCGCAGGAGCTGTTTCCCAACTTAGTTTTATAGTCTTGAACAGTTCTGGTAACAGTCAGGATTTAAAATAAATTTTTAAAAAATCCGAACTTAAAGTTTACGTAAAGTCTATTTGTAACACTATAAATAAAAATACCACACTTAAATAAAGCCGGCGATCAAGTTGTTATTTTTGCATTTTTTTTTTTTTTTTTTTTTTTTTTTTTTTGGAGGGCAGGACTGCTGTAATTCTTGACCAGAGCTGTTCTAAAAAGCAGTCGTGGACCAGGACTGCTCTGATTCTTGACCAGAGCTGTTCTAAAATGCAGTCGTGGACCAGGACTAATCTAATTCTTGACCAGAGCTGTTTTACTTTCTGACAAGAATTGTTCTTTACCAGAGCTATTCTTCTTCCTGACTGCTCTCGGTTAACTTCAAGCAGTTCTCAGAACTGCTCTGCAAGTTAACCTGGACCGGTCGCATTTGTAGGTTTTATTGAAGCAATTTATCGGTGTATAAAGTTTGTGAGTGACATGGTTAAGTTTATACACCGATACATTAATAGCACTTATTACTTATATTTCCATAACAATTACACTTTTGTCATACGCCCTAAGTTTTCTAGTATCATTTGTGTAATGTGTGATTACAGAAGTAAAATTTTTGAAGTGATGAAATAAAAAAAAATGAACATAAACCTGTCTTAGAATATTCGGTGAATAAAACGTTTCACATTTGTTTCTGGAAACAAGGAGCAACACCGCGCTTGGACAAAAAGTTATCTCCGTATATATGTTCAAGACAACTAATATATATACAAGGTACATGTACATTTGTAAGTCCTCATGGAACATTATATACCCTGTTCTTAAATATTACACGGCAATTAATGTAAATAGTATTCCCTCCAGTATTCCATGATAGATGTTTACAGTGACTGCTTTCTACAAATAAGTCTTGAAACTTCGCCATCATGTGCATGTACATTGTATTACTATTGAAAGGATACATATTTCTTCAGTAACCTCACGATTTGTAAAAATGACAAGTTCTAATTAAACAATCGTAAGAAATTCATACAAGTTATGTAATAGATTCTACGATATAGTCTTTCTACTTAAAAAATGAAACTTTATTAATATACTTAAAAAATGAAACTTTATTAATAAATACATGAAAACATTTTTTATTATTGTTTCCAGTTTAAATATTTATAATTATTCTATAAAACTTAAATCATGGTCACTAAAATGGTGAAAAATTGCCACGTTCTTTGTATCTGTGATCGAAGTTTGAAGTTTATTAAAAGACTTGTACAAGACTCACTAGACTGATATTTCCTTAGATTCCTCTATATTTATACCTTATGAAATTCAGATGTTCTGGAGTTAAGTCGCCTTGTCCATAAAACAATCAAATATGCACGACAAATAAAAAAAAGCAATTTTGGTGTAAATTAAAATACATGTCGACTTCGAACGGCTCAATATATCTTGTTAAAATATGAAACATACTTTGTTAAGATAAGTATCTTTGAATGGTCAACTGCTAATCAATGATAAACATATAGCTTCAACTCTTATTTTGTGTTTTAATTTAAGGATGTTTACCCTTGACGTAATGAAAAACGTACAGTAAAAAGCCTATGTGTAGAGAAAACAATGAAAGAGAGATAAATCTCGATAAAACTCAATTCACTATTGAAGGAATATGACTAAATCCAAATTTCACCCAGAATTCTTTAATTTTAAACAGGTATATTAAAATAATTTTGTTAGCAACACTTACAATAGTGATAATGGTATATACATGTATGTACCGACACTTTGATATTGTTTTTCTATGCGAGCTATGATATGGTACATGTATGTTATCAAATGAAGAAAAAAATGTTTATTACACAAATTAAAATACACAATCCTGTAACAAAGTGCCTATACTATGGACTGTACAGTCATGTGCATAAGTATTGCACCACTGGACTTTGTTTTTTTTTTTTTTTTCCTTTTCGGCATGATCAAAAATAATTTCAGTAGTGAGATTCGACAGTAAAATCTGTTTCCGTGATACATGTTCAATCGTACTACTTTCACGCAGAATTCCTGTACCAGTCAGGAGTATGACTGTTGCTTTCCAGTTGTTCTGAGTGTTTGCTTGTCTCCCGGCCTAGCCAGTTTTTTGGACTTTGGTTATGACATTTCCCTTGGAGTTCCATGTGTATTTATGAAACTTTATTCATGGAAGTAGGGTCTATACTACGTAAACAGAATATTCTGTCAAATCTTGCCCCTGAAATAATTTTTCATCGAGAATTTACTCCTCTATGTATTCAGTTGTTTGAAAAAAATGACCTTGTATCATATACAGTTATACTTTTAGCTCCCCCTAACGTTAACCTTAAAATGTTTTGATATGAATAAACATAGGTCTATCTATCTTTTTTCCATCATATATTAAAATTTCACACATTTCTAAATATAATTTGCGGAAAAGCGTCGTAATTGAGCATGCATTACGTCGTATTTGAATGCTTTTAAAAAACATGTGGTCAGACTAAAATGTTTTGTTTGTCGTAACTTATTGTAAGGTTCTCATAGCAAGTGCGCCCTATACAAAAATCTTTTATGATAATTATCAATATTGCTATTTACAACGCAGAAAATCACAAGCCTTTAAATAAGATCGCCACCACATATTTAAGGCGGGGCTTTGCAGCATATTTTATTCCCGATCATATAACATAGAAACGTATTCAGCAAATAAAAGTAGAAATTAGTAATGATGGTTGGGGAAATTTATAATGAGTCTGAACTATATCAGTAAAATCTACCAGAGTGTGATATGTAATCCTGAACTACCTGAATACAGCAATCTTTTCTCCAAAACTCAATGATGTATCACCACACAATAATAAATCAAGTGTAATAGTACTAATATAATCAATATTTACGAGTTTTGTAAACAGTTTATCTCTAATTTCATCATAAGCTGGACAATAAAAAAAAAGTGCTGAGTGTCCTCATATTTAGCATAACATCTAGGACATAAAGGATCATTAGACAAAAAATCAACAAACATTTAATCCATAGACAGAAGAAACTTTTGAGAATATCAAAAAAATACTATATCAAAATAAACTAAAAAAAATTTTTTTTTTATTCATATTGTATTATCCAATGAAAATTGACGATACATTTTTACTCAAATTAATTTTCCCCGTTTGGGGGTGGGGGGTCACGATATAGCCAAAAAGGAAACAAAAGGAAATTTTTTGTGATACTAATTTCGATGCAGAATGTATACTTAACTAGTGTAAATTCAACGACAATGCACCCCGTAAGATTCTGTCGTTGAGTTTATTTTTAGCAGTTAAAATAGTTCAGAAAAAGTGTCTGTGTTACTAAGATTAGAGCATACCTTTTCAAACAAAACCTTTTAGTTTGACTATAAGTTTTAAACATTGAATTACGATTTTACATTAATTTTTTGTGTAAATCATTTAAAAAAAGGAGTGATTTTCTGACAATTGTTTTTATTCTGTAAAATCTTTATTGTTTTATTGTCAAAATAATGGAATAACGGTTCATATTACAGTGCAAATGTGCAAAAAATTGGCCTTGGTCATCGAGAATTTTTTCAATCCTAATTTTTACGCTGAATACAAAGCGTAAAATGAGCCAAAAAAGGTATCGAACTTTTTTTCTTTCTACATAAAAAACAATGCTAGATGTTTGTAATCTTATTTTTTATCTAGAAAAGATAACCGTTATTTTGATGGGTTGATCAAAAAAAGTTTAAAGTTTTACAACTTAGAATTCATTTTCAAATGAGTGCATTTTTAAGTAGTATTCCTTTTTTGTAAAATAATTTGATAATCTATACCTTTCTAGAAAGTCGTGTTCTACCTGATATGTTGGCCAGAGTGCACATATTTGCCTCGGACCTTGACATTAGTACTCGTGCATAAAAAGTATCCTCTAACGTCTAGCTTATAAAGGACACTTCTTTTGTTTTCTTTGTACTGTATCTATTACATGTACATATCCCAACAAATCGTGTCTCATAATTAGTCCTAAAGGCAAAAAACATCGTAGAGTATATACAATAACTCTAAATGATGAAAAATGTATTTATATCCAAACTTACCCATAAACAATTACGACGTAAGCAGTGCATCTAAGGACAGCTACTGAGTGATATACTCTTTAGATTCTGGAAATTAAACATAACACTGTAAACTTGGTACTTGTGTGTATTTACATTAAACATAACACTGTGACCTTGGTACTTGTGTGTATGTACATTAAACATAACACTGTAAACTTGGTACTTGTGTGTATGTACATTAAACATAACACTGTAACCTTGGTACTTGTGTGTATGTACATTAAACATAACACTGTAAACTTGGTACTTGTGTGTATGTACAGTAAACATAACACTGTAACCTTGGTACTTGTATGTATGTACATTAAACATAACACTGTAACCTTGGTACTTGTGTGTATGTACATTAAACATAACACTGTAACCTTGGTACTTGTGTGTATGTACATTAAACATAACACTGTAAACTTGGTACTTGTGTGTATGTACATTAAACATAACACTGTAACCTTGGTACTTGTGTGTATGTACATTAAACATAACACTGTAACCTTGGTACTTGTGTGTATGTACATTAAACATAACACTGTAAACTTGGTACTTGTGTGTATGTACATTTGTAACTGCTTCTTATCCATGCATGATAAACTATAATTAAGAACAAATGTAGAATTGTAGATTTGAGATGAAGATAAGACATTTATTCTGTTTACATTCGAGAAAATTATAGCTGTAATTACATATATCTTGCAATAATGAAGGATATTGCTGTCTCGATTGCTGTACTGTGTATGAGATCTGGTGACTTCGGCATTGAAGATACCAGGTGATGTCTGTTGAGGTTTTTCCATGTTAATGAAGTCTTACTTGTGAGCTTACGATTCAGAACTTGATTGAGCTATTGCCGTCCATGGAGTGATTTTTATCCATTCCTGTAATATGTACACAACACACTTACGAAATAATCAAATGTATCTATTACATGACTTTTATGTATTGGCAAACCAGAGACATAAAACATTTTTTGTATCTCTCTGGCAAAACCTATTCTAGTGCAATTAAACATGTATCTCAGAGGATTCGGATAATTAAACTGACTGAGCTAATTTTTTTCTATCATATATTATTTCCAACACGAAGAATAAATAACAAAACTGGTATCATATATTGGTTAATGCAATAAAAAAACAATTTAAATAATTTAACACGACACTGTGAAACATATCCATTATTGCTTTTACAATAAAATTTTGTTTAAACTCATAAATCAATAATGATTTAAATAACATCAGGGTGATTTTTTAATGTACTCTGTTTTCCAGATTGAATCGAGATACGGAAAAAAGCAGAAAACTGTTTATGTTTTGGTTCTGGAAAAAATAATGTGTTCATTTAACAATGTATGTCAATGTCTTGCAATAATGAGTTATTCCTCTTTTCATTTGTTTGCAATACTGCAAAAATGTTTATTCGTTTTTTATCTTCCTAAGATAAATATTCACTGATAACCTTTTTGTACAAGCTGAGAAAAAAAAACAATTTTCTAAAATTAACTTAGTGTCTGTTCTAACAAAGCTTTTTTATTTTTATTAACTCAAATACAATTTGTTTTCATTTGAAAATGTTACCTTACATATCATCAATATAATTTTCAATCATTTTGATCAATTTAATTTCATATTTCGATAATCTTGCATGCCATATGTACATTTAGTTTTTTGCTTTCCCAGGTAGAACAACTTTTACAGCGAACTTGTATCGCTCTTCCGATCGTTAATAACAAATGATTGCACGGAAAGAAGTAGGGTACTGTTCCCTGTATTTGTTTCACTTATAAGTTTATTTGTTAATCTTAATTAATTTTCCAGATTTTCATGTGTTCTTTAGACTTATACATGTACAAATGTATGGGTCTTCCATTTAACATGTCTAATCTGACAATCGTATTCTACGAAAGCCAGAAATTTATGTTCTATGGTGTAGATGTATCTAAACGAACAGTCCTAATATTCTATAGTTTACATTTCACAGCTTGAAGACGAAACAGTCTGTTGTTAATGAGTTGAATATAACAAACTCCAATAAAGAAGCCAAGTCTTCTACTTCTTTGATAAGCAGATAAAAACGTAATAAAAAATAGAAATCTGTACTGTCTGTACTGCAGTGATCCGCGCACCCCTTTAAGTAGTTGGGCCACTGACCTATAGTCAAAAATATAAAACCTCATTCCCATCCAAAAGTAGTATGCAGTCATTCTATAAAGAAATTAAATCAATGAACGTAATGAAAAATGAAAAAAAAATTTTTTTTGAAATTTGACTTCAGTGAGCCCCGGTTTAAAAATCGATATTCTAAATCCTTATTGTGCAAAAAATATTGAGTATGGCAATACTATAAAAGCAAAATGAATAAATTGCAAAATGAAAGAAGTTAAGGTCGCAAGCTTATATTGAAAATTTCAACTTTCGACCCCTGCGGACCCCAATTTTAGAAAATTGAAATTCTAATACTTATTTCACATCTATATGGTGTTTGGCAATACTGTATAGAAACAAAATGCATAAATTGAAAAACAAAAGAAAATTTATGTCACAAATTTAAATTTAAGTTTTTCAAAATTCGACCGCTTTGGGCCCCAATTTTAGATTATCAAAATTCCAAAACCTTAATGCGCATCTGCATATGGCTATGTCAATACCGTATAGAAATAAAATGCATAAATTGTAAAATTAAAGAGGAGTTTAGGTTACAAGCTTAATTGATAGTTTTTCGAAATTCGACCGCTTTAGAAAAATCTCAATTCTAAAACCTTATTGGGCATCTGAAATATGGTGCATGACAATACCTTATAGAAATGCATAAATTGTAAAATGAAAGAGGAGTTATTGCCTATCTACAGGTGCATGTATGCAACCTTTCTTTATATAAATTGAATTCCTTAACACAGAAGTAAAGGAGGAGTTGATGTCACAAGAAAGTGTGACGGACGGACGGAGATAATCGCTATATCCCCTAACTTTCTTCGAAAGTGCGGGGATAACAAGATTTCATATTGTATATTATCCAGAATTTGTCGTGCAGAATATGAGTTACGTGTAAACAAGATAATGGCTGATATCATACCGTCTCACTTATTGAATAAATGGTGCCCGAAACTTAGGTTTGTACGCACGAGTTGGTTTGTCGGTTTTTGGATTCCATGATAATCCCTTTCTTGTGTTGATTTCAAGAAACATTGAAGGACTAATTTACTTCAATAAAATTACTCACTTTATGATATTACGAAAACATTCCTTTATACGTGTATTTTGTAGAAAGACGCATAATGACATTTTGCTAAGCACTAACTATTAGCTAGTTTCATCAGGCATGGCATTGTACAACAAAAAATAATTTCAATAAAATGTAAATGTGGTATCAGCCGAATTTGTCTTGACTGAGGAGTATGAGAAATTTTGTTTTCATATTAAAGTTGTGTGACTTTCAGTGAAAAGATATACTGGGATTACAAAGCTGAATGATTCCCAGTAAATAAAAAAAACACTGTACAAAGCTGAACACAATGTATGAATTAAAGTTGTGAAACGACATAATTGAACAAAGAAGCCTTTTAACTCCGAAGAAACTATTACATAGAAACAGTATTGGTTAAATGTACGAAGGAAAGTATCTACTATTTGATTATGATAGAATAGAGAATGGAAAAGGGGAGTGTGTCAAAGAGACAACAACCCGACCAAAGAGCAGAAAGCAGCTGAATGTTTTATAATAACAGGCGTGGTAATCTGTATTCAGATATACAAATTTATGTACACGTAATGACGTAAATCATAATAGGAATCGAAAGACAAGTTTGGAACAAAGCAATTGAAGAACTAAACTTTCAGAAAAAAAACGCGCTCTTTAGTACTGTTGATTTCTGAAATTTCTCACCTTATTGTACAAATAGGAATAGAGGAAAAGTCAATAACAGAACCCTCAATCATCAGCAATGACGTAAAGCCTTGGTTTTTAAACATCCTGTTATAAAGAAATGTACATTTATGTAATCATAATCAATAATAGTCATTTCTGAAAAGACGTTTTCACCCAATTAATGGTGAATTACAAATGAGTTGTATGTTTGGAATAAGATTAAGCGGATCATTACTTCATTAAAATACATGTATAAAATAGACATTTAATTTTTTTGCAAACAGAACTAATGATCATATTTGGTAAAAGAAAAACTACTTAATGTAGTACTCAAAAATCTACAAAGCATGTGATTGTTGAAAGCCACTTCGATAAAATATATACAACATAGGACAAGCACATATCAAAAATCAAGAAAATCACACAATTATTGTGACAATGTTTCGGGTGTCATTGAGAATAACCTTGAATTGTATCTACTTTTTTTTTAAAAATCAGTACTTTTCATTGGTTTTCTTACAACTTTATATATTAATCATGTTTATAGGGTAACCTACTATATTGTTAGGCCACGTCCCTTGATACTTGATAACACTTGTGCCATTCAAGCTAGTTTCGTTGTCGATCGAAACATGACTGGTAAAAATTATTGTCGGTAAATTATTTGACTAATTTTGTTAAAAGTTCATTTTGTTACATGTACATGTACAAAGGTTTTATCTTGTATTTAATACCAGTCTGTCTATAGTACATGCATTTTATATTGATCAGCTAATGAATCTGTATTCAAGTAAATGGCTAACATAGATCATTAAATCAAAACCTAATATTTCGTGCTACATGCTGATATGAAGCGACGCAAGAGGAAAATATTAATAAAATTGAAAGTTGGCATCAAAAAGCAGATATTTGTTTTAAGGATCTACGTACTACTACTTCATATAAAATAAAGTGTTTGTCAGAATGAATTGCATTAAGAATTAAATCTATTCAATTACTTTCCAGACAAACTTTCTAAGAAGACTTCATTTCGTAATTGTATTTATTGACTTTGATCAAGCTTAGCCGTTTTGTGTTTCAGAATTTATGACAATATGGTAGTCAAATCTGTCGAACAAAATTAAATTGTATACCAATTAAACACGTGACTGTAGCTTTGGGTCATGCAAAAATGTCAAGTAAAAGACATAAACATGTTACTGATGGTAAAAAATGGCTATTTTATTCAAATTTTCAGACAGTTTTTGCATACATAGCATGTTTTCCGTGGTTTGTAAATAAGTAACATTTTTTTTCCGAAAAGCAGCAAATAATTTTTATTTACAAATACCACTATTAAAAGAAAAAAATAAATCAATTGTCGGGTTTGCTGAACGAGTAAAAACATAAATCAACTACTCAGTCGCTAATATACTTCCTTTTTAGTGCAGAAAGAGCAGTCCATGAGTCCAAATAAAATTGACAAATATGAAAAATGGAAATTGTGCTATAAAATCTTAGATATAATGTGTATCATAGGATTATATTCACATGCATACAACAGATTGGTTTATAATGACCAGTAGCACAATAGATATGACATGCTACACCTAAACTTCTAAGTATACTAACAAAAAAATATAACTCAACAAACTGGAAAATCAGATATACTTATCTGAGCTATCAAAATTTTATGCCATTAATAAATAAAAAAAACATTTTCAATAATTATAACATAATAAATGTTAAAAGGTATAGATAAAAAGCATCCTAAGTAAACTTTTTCTGCAAAAGGACGATGTTCAACAACATAGAAAATCTAAGCAATGCATTTTTTTTCAAATAGCAACAGCTCTTTTCCATTTTCTCCACCTGTTTTATCCTGTCCCTGATACTATGATACATGAGATTTGAATCTCATCTATACAGACCTAATTCTCATCAATATAGATGATGCTTCCATAGTTATTGTTATTCCTTCGAAAGTTTTGGTAGTACTCCGTTTGAAGTTTGAATTTTCTACATTACCGATCCCAGGTTTTTAAACATAATGATGGACTTAACCCGCCACATTCCATATAAACTTGTCCCAAACCATGACCCTTTTTTATCAGTGGCTGTCTTTTCTTTTTTTTTCTTTTTTTTTTTGGAATGGTATACATGGTATATTGTGTTTAGTTGAAATTTGTTATTTTCTTAACACCATTACTTCATGTGGCATTTTGTGTTTTTCTTGTGTTTGAGATGTTTGATTCTAAGGGAGACCCATAGATGAAAATAGATTTGATCTTGTTCAGTCCAGTGGGATTTTGTCTCAAATGCATATGTTATATTATTCTATAAACTGAAATAAATTGATGACATATTTTAATATACCAGAAGGATAAATCCTACTGATTAATGTGACGATAAGAGGGATAAAGTTTAAAAAACGTACCGTACAATTTAACAAACATCTATTGATTAAATGCTTATTTTTAAATAACGGTGGTTCAATTTAATTTTTTGAGATAATTTATTGTCTTCATTTAATTCGAGCTTCTCTACTTAATGAAATGATGTGCAAGAAACATTTGAAATCCATTAATATCAGATAACACTGCAAGCTATTTTGAAGCTTTGTCAATTAATTACTGTCGTTAATCATTTGGCTATGATTTTATAGGCTTACAAAGTAATTAAAGAAATTAATTGTTCACTCTTTAATATTTACTGGCTTGTAGCTTAGAATTAAGTTTCCTCCAATTATGCAAATCACTTTTTCCCACCCACTGTAATTTACATAACTTACATTGCATAACTCCTTCATATAGCCACGATAGTTAATGCTTGGTCTAAATTGGGTTTTCCTGGGCTAACTGCATACCATATAGTAGTTAATAGAAAATGTCAGCGTTGTTTTCTCTTCTTTCTATTTATTAAAGAACGTTACACACTATATGAATGACATTAATAGAAAATGCCATTTTATTTTGTAAACCTTGATGATATTTTTTGTTGACGTCGACACAGAAAGATCATTAAAGCTTGTTCAAATGTTTAGAAAATAACTGAATTCTCTGTTCTTGCTCACAACATGAATATTCATAAACCTTTTAGTGCTGGACATTATGCATACAATGATCGGTCAATATAAGTAAACCACATTAAAGCTATTATCTGAGACAAAAAAAAGATTCTGAAATTACGAGATTTGCATATCTCAATAACAATAAGGACAATGATCAATCCGATTTATATTCTACAGCCTCTATAAATTACATACAGGCTCGTTAGACATGTACTGGTTGTGAATAAGGCTAACAAAAAAACTGAATATAGTTGCCTGATTACAAAGGGAATTGTACAAAATGGCCATGCAATTGAAAAAGAAATTGTTTCTCTCATAGAAAGTTGTTAAAATACCTTCGTCCTTAGATGGTTTTTGGCCTAGCACTGCATTTTAATCTGCTCTTTTCCACTTTTTATTTACTTGATGATATATAAAGCGTTGAAATGTGCACCTACAGTGCATTCAAATTGGTATTTTTATTCTGAACAATATGGCATATACAGTTGTTTCTTTCTTACAAGTCCGTAATATGATGTTCAATCGTGCAGTTTCGTGGATTTTGAAACTAAATAAATTGTACTTGTAGATTCAATGCCAGTTAATTCAATGCAATTAATGGAAATTTATACTGGACAATATCCTTTGTGATTAGCTACCCGGTGAAGAAAAGGTCTTAATTAGGACTTTATTACATGCATTATTTGGACTTAAGTTACCTGCATTTATTACCATAATCATAGTTATCGAATAGTACTTCTCACCTTATACTAATGTATAGTTTCATTCTTAATTATTGTAAACGGACACGGTACCGATGTAAAGAAAGAGTCCTATCTATTTTGTTGTTTACTTCTATGATTAGCTAGGCTAGAATGTGGAGATCAAATTGGTTGACGGAAAAGGTCCATGAAAACATGTACACTTTTGAAGGACAACGTTACAGGCACTGTTGTGTGAGGAACGGTTAAATTTAACCAATTTATTGAAGACAAAGAGGTTTTAAAACAAATCTGAAAAGAAATTTGAAAGTATTAAAATTTTTTGGAGGGGGGGGGGACTCACAACGACTACTGATGTCAAGGTTGGTTATAACGGGACAAATAGTTTACAATAAACCTATATTTACAGATAATCAATAAGCTCATATGTTTAAGTCTTGATGTAGCAATCTTCTCGTTTGGTGGCCTGTACCAGTTTTGCTACTAAATATTATTATAATTGTTTAAATTTATTCCACCGGGAAAATCTTTCAGTAGTTCACAATAAGAAACAAAGGCATATTAATGTTAAGCTAAGTTAGACTGCCATTAAGGTTCGCAGATGGGGCTATTGGGTGCCGTTCTGAAAAAAAGAAACACAAATAAACATTGCCTTTAGGTTTGGTTGCAATTTTTAGTATAAACCTCCAGTCGACCTTATGATCTTAAATCAAAGCTGACCGACAAGTACACAGGAGGATGCAAACATTATCACTATTTCAGCTACTCCGTTTATGCTCCGCTGCTTTAAAAGTACTTGAATATAATAATTGGTCATCATGGAAGTCTTGTATGCTAAATTATTCCCGGGGTAGATGTTGTCATTTAAATATAATGTACGGTGTATTTAACGTGTATATCAACTGAATATTTAAATCAAGACTTTATCCCAATAGTTTGTTAAGTTATAGAATCTTGTAAATTATTCCAAATCTGCCATAAGATATTTGATTTGAGACAATATATACAATTCAATGCAGATTTCGGTCTGTATGGAAATAAAAACCTAATTGCTATGTCAAAAGCTATTATACATCAGGGATTTATCTTTCTTAAGATCGCCGTCTTGCCTGAAAGGATGCACATCTACAGAGACGAAAACCAATTTGTTCCATGATGCATTGCAAATGTCCCCTACATGATTTCATTTAGAAGTCTATGATTATTGATTGGCGCCTCTTTTTATTGTTTGTGTCGAATGAAACACTGAATTGAGCAGTGACAAAATTATACAAAATCCGATATAAATAAGAACGAAAGTAATAAAGAAACATTTTCTAATAAAGAACAAGCCATATAAAGCAATTTGTACGTATACAATTGATTCATTTGTAACAGAGTTTCGTCATCACTGCATGTTGTAGTTTTCATTGAAAACTACATTTCACGTCTTTGACAAGTTGTTACTACATGCTAATAACAAGGCTATTATAAGAGTTCCAATGATTAAGACTTTTATGGAAAGAGTCATCGTTTCTTCATAAAGCGGTTTGTGATTAAATTGGAGGATGTCGCGATATCGCGTAGTGACAGGCTAATCAGATTGAAATTGTGTTCTATTTTGCTACAGATATAGTTGTTCAGAACATTTCAAGAGGCAAAAACGAATTAGCTTTGAAATCAACAACTGTGTGACATTTAAAAACATTAACCATGTTCTACTATGTGGGTTAGACATGTGACAGATTTTTATGGCTGCTGGGTAAGTCATTTTGTATGAGTTTCAAAAACTATCTGAATTTTTTTTTTAATTTATTGAAAATGTTGATACAGACACATGACAGATGGCTATCTACACAAAGAACAAAATTCCTTTAAAAGTCATTTTCGTTCTCTATTTACTAGACTTTTTAGGACTCCTGTTCGTGAAACTTGGGTGTATTTGAATCATTTCGTTATGTATGCTCATAACTACTTCGAAATAAAACATGTACAAATATCTAAGAAGGGAAGCAACTCACTATACTATTTTATGCAATCTGACAAATATTTATCTTTATTATAATCTTGAGACTATTGCCAGTCATATACTGTAGCCGACCTACAGCAATAGTATCCTTATAGATCAATACTTATCTTACTAATATCTGGTGATGATTAAATACAGTTGTTGCTCGTTATCTCAATGTATTTTATCTAAAAAATGATGATTTATGAGTGATGTTTTGGTCCTAATATTTTACTCTACATTATTTAGTCTTGATATCTCAAAATTCCTGTTAAATAAGATTATTTTTGACGATCCCGTGGATTTTGGTATAATAAGAGACCAATAATAAATGCCACACTTTACATTTTATTTTATTTTTACGCATTTATTTATTTTTATTTTCTATAATTTACATCGGAATAAAATAAAATTCTAATGAATGTGATAATGATATATACAAAAATATTCCTGAAAATTACATAGTTGACATACAGCAAGTGTATCCTTTCATAAGTGAATTTAATTATAGATTAATACATGGTCTTTTCATATTGCCCTTGTTATCAGCCCGAGACATTCATATCGGCCCCGGGGTCTTTAGCCCACGGAACGATATCAGTTGATGGATGATAACACAGGCAATATGAAAAAGGCCACATATCAATCCATCTATCACATATTTTGCCACTACCAAGAAATAATTTTACTGTTGAATTAGATTGTCCAGTCTTTTTTTCAGGTTTTCGAAATCCCTGAATATAAGTTCACAATGCTACTTTCACTTGGAGTACAAGTCAAACAAATGAATGTAATTTCAGTTTCTGTGTTTTCCCCCGAGAACTACAAATAAGTTCACCATAACTAATGATCAGACGATTATCTAATATGTTATCTGCCCTCGTATGATGTTATTGCCCCGGGGGCAAATAACATGCATCAAATTATGCTTTAATTACAGATACAAAATCGGCGTTATTTGAATAAAATATGTGATAATAAAGTTTTGTGATCTCAGTTGTTCATGATGTTGTTAGATCTACAAATATTTTGTGATTGACATAAGTAATAAAAATCAAATAAACAATATTTGTATTTCTTCAGTGTTATTATTATACCGTTAAATAAAGTTAATACAAATATGTCAAATGTTAAATCTTACTACATTGTATTGCAAGTGTGCCCTTGTAGATGTTGTCATACAATTAGTATGGGTTTCTCCAGTTAGATTTTTGGTGTTACCTATAGGTTTTCCATTTTCGATTTTCTTTAGATACCAATATCTTGTGAAGAATATAAATAAATGAATAAAAAGGTAATTCAAGAAATGACAGACTTGTCTTAATTTATGGCATTGCCTATTAGAAGACGCACAATAGAATTTGCTGAAGATAAAAAGTAAAATACTGTTATTTTGTTTTAATTTGATAAAGCAAACAATATATTTATTATATTACATTCAAGTTTATTTTCGAAGAAACACATTTGGGAAATTACGATGTGTTAATCTGCGGTTTGACATTCCATTAAAAAGATTGCATTTTTGAGACATAGATAAAACCATGTATAAATAGACTGTCGTATTGACAATATTCATCCCTATGGATATAGACGGTGTTCAAATTTACGCAGTTAATGGTAGTAGGCACTTTTTATATTGATCAGGCTACACATAAACTTCTACTCTAAAACAGCTGTTTTTTCAACAATATCTCTTGGCAATCATGGCGCCGACGTTATGACAACTAATACATGAAAATGACGTATTTCCATTTACATCAGCTTTCATCACTAAAGTAATTATTGTCTTAAGAGGATGGTGTAGCGGCGTCTACATCAAGGGATCCAAAATGTCTTGAATAAATAAAGTTATAGAATTATCACATACAAAGAATGTCCACGTATTATAATATCATTATATAATATAAAAGTTTCCTGACTGTAATTCTGTGTATTTCTTTCTGAGCTCTTTGAGTTGTTTTCATCTGAGGATCTGTCGATATAAATGGCCGTTAAATGATTGGTATGCCACTGAGGACATTTCCGTATATTTACACGTACAGGTATACGTGTATTAACATAAACTAGTGTGCTGTATTGCTTGATAAATTAAAATAACATGCATTTGAAATCATCAATTTTTCTACTTTTTTTAAAATTAAACGTAAAAATGTTGTATGCATATATACATGCACACTTGAAACTCATCTTAAATTTCCTAGAAGATAATTTGAAGAATTTTATAATGTCCGTGTGTGTCCCACTTCGAAAATCTTGGTTGCGATTAAACTGCATGTAAAAAGGACCTCGATGACCGAACTATCTAGGTAGTCTATCGTACATTTAATGATTACAGCCCTTTCAACACTTAGTATGTAATGTAGTAGACTGGCAGGATTGTTGCAGGTGTCTCCACACAATTAAATGGTCAGCACAATTTATTAAAGACAACGTGAACGTTTGTGAGAGATGTTACAATGAGGTGAGCACTTTAATATTTGTTCACGTTCTCTAACAAATGCGTTATATTTCATTCCCTAGATGACCACGTTCTACTTAAATATCTAAACAAATGAGTTGTAGCTTATGTTTAGATGGTCAAGTTCTGCTCTAGTTTAGTTTATTCTAATTTTATTTGTTCAAAAACAACAAAAGGGATAAGACACAAGTTATAATCCAACTTATGAGAGTCTTCTCCCGGTTACAATTGTTATATAATCTAAATTATAGTGAAGAATGCATATTAGAACATTGTATATCTATATATATGATTAAATAGGTTCATCAGGGTACATGTAAATGGTTTGTTCTTGTTCTGCACACTTTTTGAAATTTCAATTCCTGTTCGTTCTGCCGGTTCATTCAACCTATGTCAACATTTGAAAAATAGGTATAAAAAAGTCTGTTTTATATCAACAAACAGCAATCAAATTTCGCCTGTACATGCAATTTGAAAATTACAGTCAAACTTCTGTAATGTGTTAAATCTGGACAGTTGTGGGTAGCGCATATCCAGTATACACTATCATTTCGTATGGCCTTCTCTCTTACTTAAGGTCTGGTTACCAAGTCTGTTTGTAGTAAAGCTGATATCATATATGATTTAACCATTTAACCAGGATATTTGTTTCTAAACCAAGATTACTATTTTCAATATAAAGAAAACTAAGTGCGAATTTCCTGTATTTTTGGAAAGAGAATATTTTTATATATGTGAATTATTATGAATAAAAAGTTAGAAACTGTAATTATTGCAGAAGTGATATTGAGGACGAGCTTCATCGTATTATTTTAGAGTGTAAAGAATTCTATCATAATAAGGAATAACATGGTTGAAGAAATTAAATTTATTTTACCTATTTTCCAAGACAAATCAAAATTAGAAAAGTTCACTTTTTTTTATCTAGTAATCACTATATTTTAATGAAAATTTATATGGTGAAAATAAATGATATGTACAACAAACATACCCCTGTTAGATTTTTGTATAATTTGCAAATAATCTAATTTAATTATTGTAGCTATCTAGGCTTCCATAATTAGTCGCCCTCCTCAGCTGAGCACATTATTCATCGTTTATGTATGTAATATTTGATTATATGTATGCATTATTTTCTTAAATTATCCAAGCCATGAATGCAATTTTATTCTCAAATAAGTTCACCAATCAATCTTTTATTAGACATAATGCAGCAATTTATACTGCAATATAATACATTCAAAAATATTATTTCAATGTGAATATATTTTATTGTTAATGCACATTTATAAATTTAATTCATTAAGATCCCACAAACTTTAAACTTTTTAGTTTGTTGTTGTTTTTTACGATTTTATATTTGGTTTTGCTCGACTTGTGTATTTCATACATTTTAGTCGTTTTACGCCCCTTTTGACAGCTCACCATTTCCATCATTGCAGCGTCAAAAACAATCGTGGAGAGAGAACATAGTGGCGATGCACTATAAAAGATTGCCCTGACACATTATTGTTATGAATTTAATGAGCTATTATAATATGATATAATATAAGATATATAAGATAATAAAAAAAAATCTAAATATGCATACCATCTTGTTTATTTCTTCCATGGTTGTTCCTCTGAAGAGAAAGACACAAGAAAGGATATATGGGGAATGACATTAATGTACCAGCATGTCGCCCAAAGCAACGATAGAAATATAAGTGGATATTTTAAATTTATACTTAGATATTTCTTTCTGTTAATTTCTACTAAAAAGGATTTTTTATGGACGAGACTATAACTTCAAATCTATTGTTCTCTGATTAGATCTAATTAGAGTCTTATCTGGAAGATCCCTTTGGTATTTCTTGACTTTACTTTATACTACCTGTTCTGCCCACTACATTTTCTACCTATTTTTTTTAAAGTGGGCAGAACAGAATCACACCATGTAAACGATAACATATCGTGTTACGTCTAATTAAGTAATGATGAAGCGTTTGGACTCTTTAATGAATTCAAATACTTGTCTAAAGATATTTGTATTTTCGTTATAGGTAAATTCATCACTACCTAAAGTTCTGCTTTGTTCGAGTAAATGAAACTAACGGTTTTCATATTGATATCCCTTTAATAAACAAATATATTATACTTGGTTCGTGTTCTGTTTTTCGTACAATTAAAAACTTTTTAAAAAATATCTTCTCTAATAGAAGTCAGTCATTTAAAGAAATATCGGACCCGTATCCGATATGTTAACTGTACAAAAATGAGAGTTACAAGTAAATCCAATGCTTTTAACAAAACTGCACACGGCATGCATTCCATATAAAAACTTTTTACTCTCGCCTTAAGATAATATGCAATTGACAATATTTACCTGAAGATTATGACAACTTGATGTCGAAAACAAATATAGAAAGAAAAAAATAAAATGTATTTTTTAACCTTTACTGTTCTTTCTGAATATGTTACTAGCTCTAGTTAATCGTTTAAAAGCTGTCAGCAGCTGTTAAGATGATGAACATCAATAAAATCGCTGTTAAACGTGCTTTTTGCGAGTTAGACCAGATTAATTGTTTAAAATTTTTCAAGCCATCCTGTTATCCCAGCAGAAATAATGAGTGTGCAGCACAAATAACTGAAGCATGTCTTACAAAAAGATGCAAAAAGTTTTGTTTTTTCTTTCTATATTTGTTTTCGATATCAGAAATAAGTCTATTCGAGTGGACCGTTTGGTAAATATTTTCAATTGCAGAAACTGATTACTCTTCCCGAGCACCTGAGTCAACCCCCTGTTTTTTGGTGGGGCCTATATTTAAGTCTCCCAAACGAAGTTTGGAGACTCATTGTTTTTACTCCGTTTCTTATTATTATTTTTCCGTCTTTTTTTCCGCTTTCCATTTCAACTTGTCCGACGCAGATCTCGGAACACGACTCAACGGAATGAAATGAAACTTACTGGGGTGATAGACCCCAATGCCTAGTTGTGCAAGAATGTTTAAAAATTTTCAAAATACCGCCATTTTTAAGATGGTCGCCAAAAACCGAAAATTTTCAAAATGGCCGCCAATAGTGGAAAAAAGTGAACTTGCTTGGATTTGAACGATTTTTGGTTTATATAGTAAACATGATATCCCGAGTTGAATGGCGATAACGCAAATGTTCTACCGGCAGCCATTTTCAAAATGGCCACCATTTTCCCGCCAGAAAATGGCCGCCAATAGTGGAAAAAAGTGAACTTGCTTGGATTTCAACGATTTTTGGTTAATGTGGTAAACATGATATCCCAAGTTGAATGGCGATAACGCAAATGTTCTACCGGCAGCCATTTTTAAAATGGCCACCATTTTCCCGCCAAAAAAGTGAACTTGCTTGGATTTCAACGATTTTAGGTTTATTCAGTTAACTTGATATCTGGAGTTGAATGGCGATAACGCAAATGTTCTACGGGCAGTCATTTTCAAAATGGCCGACATTTTCCCACCAAAATTTCAACATTCTTCAATTTCAATGCAATTTGGTATAAAGGGTAAACATGATATCCCGAGTTGACTACAGTTAAAAAAAAAGTTTAATGGGCAGCCCTTTTCAAAATGGCCGCCATTTTCCAACCAAAATTTCAACCTTGTTCCATTTCAATGAAATTATTTCAACCTTGTTCAATTTCAATGAAATTTAGTGTAACGGGTTAGCCGGGTCTAGTGGAACCCCTGCTCAATTTTTTTTCGTTTGGGAGACTTCATGATCTTTGATCATAATTTTAATGTTCATGTTTTTAGTTTTTAATTGTAGTACACGTATTGTTTTGGTCTTGTCTTCGTTGTTCTCCGGAGTTTGTCAGTTGTTTCGATTTTTCCCTCCTTCGAATATCCCTTTGCTTTTTCCTGACTTTACTAAACAGCTGCTGGGAGCTTTTAAACGACGAACTAGAGCTAGTATCATATTCAGAAAGAATAGTAAAGGTTCAAAACTACAGTTTCTTTTTTCTTTCTATACTTGTTTTCGATATCAGAACTAAGTCTATTCGCGTGGACTGTTTTATAAAGTTGTCATAATCTTCAGGTAAATATTGTCAATTGCATATTATTTCAAGCGAGAATATTTTTTTTATACGGAATGCATGCGGTGTGGAATTTTATTAAATGCATTGGATTTACATGCAACTCACACTATTTCTACAGATACGTTGACGTATCGGATGCGGATGCGATACTTCTTTAAATGACTGACTTCAAGTGGAGATACTAAAATTTAATGTAAGGCAGATATTGTTTGTATTCACTATGTTTAAGAGTAATTAACTCACTTTTCTAACAAAACGTATAACGTTCTCTGCCTCTTTTCAGAAAACAGCCTCGTGTTTATTTAATGATCTAAAATAGCAAGTGTGGATTAAATTTAATGATTTGAATTTAATGGTCTGCCTATTTCATTTATGTACTGAATCATCCGTTTAGTTTATTTACACTGTAGTTCTTTCTTTCTGATTTTTTATATAATTAACGGAATTTTTAATATGATTCTCGATAGGTAAATTGGGTGCAGACTTTTATAAATTAATAGCTATAGAATCTGACAAAGACAAATTAATCGAAAACAATGTTTACATTGTACGGGTTCTTATGCTACATCAAACAAGGTTAAAGAATACACTTGCATATGTCAAACAAGCCATACAAGAGATACCGGAGGGAATATATCACTCTGTATGGTATCATTTTTATACAGAAAATAAAATCGTAAATTTCGTGTCTGCAGTTTAGTAGTTGCAACACCGATTGCATTGTATGGTCTCTAGAGTTTCATCCACTCATTTGTCATTGCTTCGACATGACTTGAATTTTGATAATTTTGCTGACATTTTGCAGTTCATTAATTTGCAATTTATGTACTTATAGAAGTCCTCTTCTGTGTTCGAAATTGATGTTTTAAGAATACATATCCTCGCAAAGTTCCATTGCTTTGACATGCGTTGATATGAAGGTACATACTCACAGAAATGTCGCGATTTTTTCATCAATCCTTCATTGACATTAGCATGCAATGAGAAAGTCTTGAGCTGGTTTTAATTCAGTCTTGAAATTTTACTATAACACAATTCTTCCGATTAAGTGCATTTTTAAATTATAAATTTCAGCTTTTGTTGAGCCACTCTTCCGGGTTGTGTATTTAATTGTTACAGATTAATTTTCCTTAATTTAATTTTTTTCATTTATTTTTATAAATATAAAGTGTATAAATGATATCAATGGGACAAGAAAAAAATGTCCCTTATATAAAGGTATATCTTACCAGCTTTATTCTTTCCAGGACATGTGCACGATGCTGATTATAGACATTGGTTTGGTTACAGAGGTGCTCTTTAATGCAAGTTTGACTAACATGTTACTGTTTTACAATGTGGTCTCCAAAAGGGAACATTTGAAAGTATTTTGAATTAAAAATAATCATAAACGGTCTATTGTCTAGTTACTTATAATTTCCTTATGGAGTAATGTATCAACTTGAATCGGGAATTTGTGGGTTTTTTTTGTTTTTTTATTCACTCGAGTATATCTGAAGTACATGAGTATATTAGTCATTGTCTTGTGCTGTAAGATTTTGTTCTCCATTGATTTTTTCAATGTTTTTTTTATATCAGTTCTTTCGTGGACCACTTAATGCGTGTTTGCTATTAATCGTTAATTTGCTGTTAATTGTTCATTGCTACACAATGTAAATTTTTGAACTATATTAAAAGGGTATATAAAGTAACAGTAAACGGCAATTAGTAAATATAAAAAGGTATATTAAATATCAGATAATGGGCAAATAGTCAATGAAATTAAATCATTTGGGTCGTGCTATAACGTGCGAGCCTTTGACTATAGTTGATCATTACGATCTAAGATGCAGAACCACAATTAAAGCACTGTTGAGTCGTCGTTTCGTATTATGCCACAATAATAGAATCTCATGTACATTTACATTAAACCTCTCTTTCATCCTACTTACTTTCTGTATGTTTTGTCAACATCTATAGTAATTGTGTAGCCATGAACCCTGAACAAAAGCCAATTAAAAAAAAACAAGCCTTTACGGATGTTAAAAAATCAAAAATAGGTCTGCATAAATCCGAAATAAACAGGATTCCAAATGCAAAATACAAAGGTACTCAAGACACACTCACTTACATGTTGATATGACTGTCATAATTGTTGTTTCTTTGTGTATAAAATTCATTAACTTTTTACGTGAAATTAACGTGAGTGAAATTTTCCTGTGTTGGTATGATCTGTTGAGTTGAAGTATCGATAATTATGACCTTAAATTTATGTGAAGATATTTAGTCTGATTTGTATGACCTAAATGTTGTTATGAAGAACTATTCAGATCTTACAGACGAACAAAATACATAATTATAATTCCATGAAACAGTTCTGCCCTTTGGTCTGGCTGTTCTCTCTTTGACACATTCCCCGTTTCCATTCTCTATTCTACTTTACATAGATTTTTTTCTGATACTTTTGTCTACTTTACTTATCTAATGACACATATTTCTCTTTAATGCGCTTCCGCTCTTCTCGTCCTTAAGCCATGTTCTTTTTTTAAAGCACTAATTTTTATCTTCAGTATTGATTTTATTATCCTCTTCTAGTCTTTTATGTTACGTGTTATACAAAAAATTAAACTTCCATCGGTTGTTAGAGTCATAAAACTCTGTAAATAGCATAAAAAATTATTATGTCTTGGAAGATATAAAAATGGTTATGAAGAATTCAATCAACAAGAATAAGTCTTGAAATACATTTTTAAGGAAGTGGGGAAATTTTCTTTACCATTTTCGATGCATTTTATCGGCATAGTCAATAAATCTTGTCTCAGCAGTAATACTAAAGCCATAAAGTGTAGAAACCAGAATGATAACACAATGTGTTAAGAGCATATTCAGTCTGTAATGACCAAAAAAGGCTACAATCAAAGGCTATCTAAGCAGAAAACAACAATAGTTTTATTTAAAGAATGGAAAGGTTTCTTTTTTTATAATTTTTAACAGTGTGAAATATTATCTGTATGTAATACAATTTGCCAGGACCCATTTGATTGAAAGTTAACAAGTCTTTTCAAGCAAAGAATAAAAAATGTGAAATTGAAAAGTGTCATTAACATTTTAACAACTGGCACCAGATTCTAAAATGGTTTTTTAAGTCTTATAATATTTTGTTCTTTAATCTTTGTTAATCAATACACAATATTGGTTTTTTATTGTTTAAAATCAAATTTAATTTTAATGATGACATCATTAAGAAATGTAATAAAAAGGACAAATATACCTAAGGAGCAATAATTCACTAATGGTGTTATCCATTTTGCTTTACATATAGTATGGTTTATTATTGTATTAGGAATTATAATAGGCTGTTTCTGATTGCTACAACAAACATTGACAAACAAAAGCTGTTTCTTAACACTGAATTTACCCTGAATATAGCTACTTACATACTAATGATTCTTGTGAAGCTTTCGTTAGTTGTTGTGCACTCTATCTCCTGCAGGGTTAATAGAAGCCTTCAAAGCAAATATCAAGAAATCAAGAAAATAGCTTCTGTCTTAATTGCGGTTGTTTTGTGAGTAAATTGTTTATATACCACAAATTGCTATTAAGGATGTACACCTCTGAGGAACCAAATATTTATATTATTTTGGGGTTTATGTGACTAAGAACGTAATTTATGAAGAAAAAATCATATGGTGGTGCACATCTTTTTTTTTTTTTTTTGATGATTTTCCCATTTTTCATCAATTTTTATTCATTTTTGGGCTATTATCATGAAAAAATCACAGTTCCACAGTTAACCCTTTTTTTACTTTCCCTAACGATGAAATTGACCAATCTGAATAAATTCAACTTAAAAAAAAACTATAAAGAGGTGTCAATATAAGAAAGTTTTATAAAATTTTCGCGACAAAATGACCATGCTGTCAATTTAGTAAATTTTTTTTTTCTCATTTTTTTAGAACAAAGCGCATATAATTTTTACTTCTTTGTTATAAATGATTGAAAAAATACATATTAAAGAATTTTAAAAAGAAAAAATTGCTTTGGGATGTACATATTTTTGGTAAAATCATTTCTTTGTACCCCTCACCCATTTTCTGAACATGTTGGCTGATGACACTGACCAGATTGGTTATAAAATTTGAAAATGTTATTACTCAAAAACTACTTATTTTAAATACATAATTTATTCATAGTTTAGTTGGATTATAATATTTTTTAAATTAATTAATATTTTCCACTTGTATAACATGTTTTGGAAATAATTCCCGAACGAGATTTCAACGAGATTGAAACATCAGAAGAATACATCCTTAAAATATAACATAATTTTCAAGACAAACCATATAAACTAAGATATTTTCATTGAATAAATGCAGTTGTTGGACTAATTAAATAAAAAGTTATTGATTTTTTTGTTTACCACACATTAAACTTTATTATGTACGAAAAAAATTGAGATAAATGTATTTCAATCATTTATTTACAAGGTTATAGTTTTTACTATAATTTAATGTTATTTCTTCAACCCAGGGCAACCAAATTTCAAAAAAATGATTTACGACGATGTATTTTCTTAATGTATATAAATCTAATTGGATCAGCATAATTTATACAATGCATCTGGCTCAAATGAGTATGGTAATTCCCATTTCTTCCCGTTCGAAAAACTAACTTAAGGGAAATATCCAATATTTGATTCTGATTGGACACATTTTAAAAACTGTAAGGCCAAATGAACTAAACTAACATTCATTTTATGTTTGAAGTTGTTTCCTTCATTTTGTTCCAGTCAGACATACAAGCAATTTAAAATATTCGTTTTCGAAATAGTCAATAATCTACTGGGAAATTGCTTGGCCAAGTAAACATAAATTCATACATGTAATACGGAGCAACTATAAAAATATCTCTATTAAATATGCTCAATTTTTCCAAATCGGACCCCTAACGTATTTCTTCCCTTTATATTTTGATCTGGAAGACTTTCGTTTTAAAGAGGACAAATCTACATAAGGAGCAAATACAAAACGCAATACATTGGACAGACAAACCCGGGAAGACAAATGAACAACCAGAAGCATAACAAATAAATACTGAAAACCTCAAAAATATATTTTGCTGCCCTTTATTCTCTTGCCTAATTTTGATGGACATCATAGTTTAAAACACGGAGACATGTTTCTATTTATTAATACAATAAGATCAGAAATTGATATTCTACCATCTTATGTTACATTTATCAATAAGCCAGTAAAGAATGAGGATCGTTGTATTTTATGTACATTAGTTTTATTGCAGCTTGATGTGGCCATTTCATTTTTTTTTTCGTTATCGTCTTTCCTACTGGAAAAGAGTCGATTATTTTAACAATAAAATGTAAAAGAAAGCATGAATGTTAAGAACATCAAAGCTGTTGCCGATATTTTTTTAAACTTGATATTTTTCTTTTTGGCATCTTTTTTAACATAATTCGTTTAAAAACACAAAAAAAAAATCTTTACCTCTTACTGTCGATAAAACATCCCCCATAACTGAAACAAACTTTCACTGGACCTAAAACGATATAAAAAAAAGTCTTGTAGAGTTCTCTAACTGAACAGAATATTACCTTATCTTCGAGTTATGTCTGTCAAGCTATTGTGAGAGTCCTGCTTTCATTCAACAAATTGTTTTATTAAACTTTATGGAATCTTGTTATCTAATACTACCAAATCTATAATTCATAGTATGAAATTAAAAATTACGTAATTCAGACAGAGAAAACAGACCGGATGTTATCTGGAGACCAAACGAAATGACATTATACGTTAAATCACTACGGTGTTGGCAGACAATATTGACTTAGGATGATTAAATTGCAGCTGTTTAAATACACATACCAAAATGATGTCGTCTGAATATTATGCAAATTTACTGAATATTAGGAATAAATTTGAATTTGTTTTATTTTTCAAAATTGATGTAAAAATAATAATCCACAATTGATCTGAAAAGTGTAATTTTTTTATTTTTGTTTGATACTGAATGAATAATTCCTATAATAGTGGCAAAACTTAAGACCTGCGACTGGATATTTTTATAGCCAAATTTTAGTCGAAGGGTGTGGGTTTTGGGGGGTTTTGGAGGGTTGGGGTGTTCTGTTTTATTTTTACTCTTTATTTTTCTTTTTTTTTCGCATTTAATTTGACGTCTTTACACTGAAGAGCTCACCTCGCTTATTACGTCGGTTCCTTTAAATCGTGGTTTCACTGCGCTTATAAAAACTACGACAACTGGTATCAAAAGAAATATAATAATCCACCATAGCCTACTGTTTTAGCTATTTGCAGTTAAAGATAACTTTGAAATTTGTTTACTGATAAGCATATCGATTCGATTCTAGTGTGAAATTTATCGAACCATAGAGGTAATTTTGGTATGGGTTTATACACCTCATGACTGTATTCGACATGAACGTCTTGAGCCTTTCCATTTACATCAACATTCATTTTATCCGTATTACATGTATCAATTTATGTTTACTTGGCCAAGCAATTTCCCAGTAGATTATTGACTATTTCGAAAACGAATATTTTCAATTGCTTGTATGTCTCAGTCTGACTGGAACAAAATGAAGGAAACAACTTCAAACGGTAAAAAGTTTTGCAACACTTAAAAAAAAATTATTCAGTGAACAACTTTAAATAAAATTGCTTGCTTTATCATAAAAACTTATATATTGTCATCATGGTCATTATAATAGATGCCTACAGTATAAAAAGACAGGATACATTCAGATAATTATATTTAAAATCCAACGTTTCAATCAATGCGAATGTTCTTATGAAAATATACCCTATTTGACCATTGGTCAGGCTTGAAAATGCTTGTGTCCATCAACAATCAGTTTTGAGTAGAAAGTCCAAATAATCGTGTTGTATTACATCAGCCAAACATTTCAATAACTAATACATTCTAGACTGACCCAGACGACTTCTTCTAATCACCTTATTTTACCTTAGATTTCACTTTTTCCATATGTACTATGCAGTGAAGAAAACATGTATTTAGGGTTCAATAAAAGAATATAATATATAAAACAAACGAAGAGGGCTTGACAAGCTTAAAGCAAGACTTGAGGATATTTTATTTTGTCAATTACCAATAGACACTACATTTGTTCTTTCTTTCGCAAATGTGAGAAAAGCACCATTAAAATGGAACTTGAATGTATTTTTCATTTATTTGATTCGTCTCGAGAGTCTTCAACAATGAACCAGCAGCTGACATCTAATAGCAAGAGTAAAACGTCCTATAGGGATCTGATGGTACTACCTGTACCTGTAAAATATTTTCAATGTTATATTGCTAACCGTTGTCTTCAACAATGAACCAGCAGCTTACATCATATACCAAGAGTAAGACGTCCTATAGGGATCTGGTGGTACTACCTGTACCTGTAAAATATTTTCAATGTTATAATGCTAACCGTTGTCTTCAACAATGAATTAGCAGCTTACATCATATACCAAGAGTAATACTTTCCATAGGGATCTTTTGGTACTGCCTGTTATATTGCTAACCATCGTCTTGGTCACATAAATAACTTACCATTGTTTTCAGTTTTGTGGATAATAATATAATTTAATTATCATCTTAAAATACAACTTAAGTATGGCCAAAGAACTTTAAGGAGGGTACATGTTACTATAAATAAGATCTAAAAGACACTAACCAAAGTTAACTGATCCCTTATAAGGTGAATCTCAACATATGTTATGTCTTAAATATCAATGATCCTAGAACAACCTTACAATGATGTAACAATTCTACTTAGGATTACCTATAAGTGTATCTGAAATGTTAACAAATTTTATTAATCTTCAAGGAAAAGTGATATTTGTTCATTGGTTTAGTTGAGAGTACCATTCTGCTCTAACACATGACATGGTCTACCACCCTCTTTGGTGTAGACTACCATAAAATCAAGTAAACCTCTATGTTAGAGTTTGCTCCGCCAAGAGGATGAAAGAGGAATCATTTTCCCATGTGTTACAACAGAATACAATGTTGTACCATCTCCATTTAAAAAATCATGAAATAAAGAATTTAATAAGATGTAATATTATGTTTAAGAAATGTTTCTGAAAACATAGAATAAAAATTTAAAACTATTGTGTCGAAAACAACAAACTGACAAAATATAATGATCGCAATCACGTTTCTTTTGCCACAAATGCACGTGGGATTTTCTAAAGTAATGAGATGAATTGTATATCCCGGATAAATGATGTAATATGACAGGAAAATAAATCTCCAGAGAATACAATCATTTTTGGGGTCTGGAGGTGAAATTGACTTTATATAAAACATCGTTAAAATCAAAGGGAACTTTAAAGAGTCGTAATTCACAAAGCTTGAACTTGTTCATCCATTTAACTGAATAGACAAAGGTTTGTTAGACATCAGAAGAATACTTCAACCAAATCTGAATCAGTCATTTCAAAGCAATACTAATAATGTATCATAATATTGTGACTTTTGTTATAAAAAAAAACAAAATCATAAAGTAAGCTATGCATGTTGGTCATATTATAGTAGTAAAAAGTAATAGCATACATGTATCATACGTCAAAACGTACAAAATATAGGATTACCATCTTCCTATTCTTTTTAAAACTAAAGTTACCGGTACATTGCCGCCTTTTTACTTACACTGAATTCAAAAGTTTAGGAAATTCCTTTATACCTGTAGGAAAAAGTCTTCATTACAAATTGACTAGCCAATACAAAGTCTCTATATCACAAATGACACTTAGACTATATTTCACGTCTCTCTGGATTTGACACATGGACTTGTAATTTTATTTGATGCTACTTACTTGCAGGACGAATTACCCTTCCGGAGCACATGATGCCAATCCAAGTTTCTGTGCGTGTTTGCATTGCTAGTGCAGTTAATGTATTGTCTTGTTCTAATTTTGCAATGTGTTTTTTATTCATTCAGTTACAGTCAAACCTGTATTAAGAGATCACTCAAAGTATATCTTTTTTGTAGTTGTTTGTTATGTTAAACAGAGTGTTAAATTCTCACGATTTTGACTTGCCTTTGGATTTTGGTCTTTTAGATATTTTCCATTTATCGCTTTGATATTCTTTTGACGATATATATCTTATAATTTGATACATCTAATTTTCCTAAAACATGTGTTCAGTACTTAGACACGGACTTTTGTTCAATCACAATGTATACCTATATTAACTGGTGTAGGGTACACAAAAATGTAACCTTGTCCCCGATTGGTGTCAATGACCACAAGCTACAGAGTAAAGAAAAGAAAGACGCCTAGTTCTTTAAATTCAGTTTCTTTCAATTAATAATCCTTACTAAATCACAACTTTGGTATCAAAGAATTTACTACAGAAAAACATACATCTCATATCTAGTGAACTTTAAATTAAGGAGACCACAGGCAAATCCATTTCTGCTTCATATCTAGACTTGTACTTATACATAGATGATAATAATAAACGATTGAAATCAAAACTTTATGACAAACATGATGAGTTTGATTTTCCGATTTTGAACTTCTCTTTTCTTCCAGGCCTCCAGTTAATGCTGTGTACATTTCACGGATGATTCATTGCCGTCTTGCATGTGATATATAGGAAAACTTTCTCGCCAGAGTGATATTGCTGTCACATACGTCTAAGCATGGTTATGTTAATGTTATCACTCAAAATATTTTACGATCATCATCACGAATTTATTGGCCGTTTCTGTACGACGTTTCTACCTCACCTATGAAACTAGATATCTTCATTTAGATGGCAGGTTCTTCTGGAATTGACACTTCACTGAATCTGACACTTGTCATGATTTTATTCACTGGCAATGTGACGGTGTAGTTAACGGAGCAGGACATGCTTACCCTTCCGGAGCACCTGATGACACTTCCGATTAGTCTTGGTTCACATTGCTAGAACTTTATTTTCTGTGCTGTCCTGTTCTAATTCTGTTTAGGTTATTATATTTTGGTTTATTCCTTTAGTTGTACATGTATCCTCGTGGCATTAGTTTGTTATGGTCCATTCTCGTGAGTTTTCGATTTTACGGACTTTTCCCACTGTTTTGTCGCTTCGGTGTTCTTTTTTGCCGATATTGAACAGAAACAGATAAACAACGGAAAGGTCAACAAGGATATACCGATCAATTAACACCGTACAATCAACGGACCCTCAGACAAAAAATATGCATAAAACAGCATAAAACACAAACATGGATCTATGGATCTTATGTTAAACAATAAGTGCAGTTATCTCCTAAATGTGACTTTGAAGTTCGCAGTGATGTTACATAAATACCTTTCCAAGACATATATATATATATATATTTATTTATTTATTTATATGGATGCATTCAATAATAGCTCATCTGTGTTTTTCAATTTTATTAATAACTGTAATTAATGTTAACAGAGTGATAAAATCCTCTTATTTTGAAATGAAAGCATCTTTCTTTTTAAGAAGATTTACTGTTAAAAAGTAAATAAAAATAATTTGCAATCCATTCAATAAATTTACATGTATACGGTCAGGTAAATTTTAAAAAATAGTTTACGTGTCTGTTCATACCAATGCAGCAATGCTGGTATTATATCCTATATTTAGTTAATGATTATTTACATACGTATAGAACAAGGAAAAAAAGGTTTTCAGCAGCACGTGTGCCACGAGTATTTTCAGGAAATAGATCAGTTTATTTAGATAACAACTGATCGTGTCACGTTTTACTGTAATAAAACATATTGAAACAAAATTGGGGCAAAAGAAAGCAACTATATATCAGAAAACAGACAAGGGAGAAATAACATCTAATTTTGATAATATAAAAGATGTTCATACCAAAAAGAAGGTAAGAAACTTTACAATGTAATAGACTGCATGGTACAGGTAGGAATATTGACTCGGTTGTGGATGAACAGAGATTAATCAACCCAAAGATCATTGATCAGTTTAAAACTTTTATTTGTCAAATTAAAAATAATAATAATAGTAACAGTATACTTAAATTGAATAGGAATTTCGATTTTTGACTTCCTGGATAAAGCCAGGCTCCTGACAGAAAAGTTGCTCAAACAGGGGTATGTTGCTCCTAAGTTGCAGTCATCCTTATTAAAGTTTAATGGACGTCATCATGACTTGGTTGACAGGTATGAAAAAACAGTTTCCCAAATGAAAATAGACCTGTTCCAATGATGTCCTTCCTCGTGCCGGCTTTGACATGGGCAGCATGGCGGGTGTAATGCAGGAAGCAGAGACTGCTTGCTCTTCCGAAGCACCTGAAGCTACCTCCGGTTTTTTGTTAGGGTCCATGTTGTTCATATGTTTTTAGTTTTTAAGTGTATTGTTTTGCTCTTGTCTTCGTTGTTCTCCGGAGTTTGTCAGTTATTTTAGATTTTCAAAAAACTAAGTATGTTGCGAAACAGCTCATACGACAATAGATAACAAGAAAAATAAATGGAAATGGTGAGCTGTCAAAAGGGGTGTAAAACGACTAAAATATATGAAATACACAAGTCGAACAAAACCAAATATAAAATAGTGAAAAACAACAATAAACTAAAAAGTTAAAAATACTCGACGTTTCGACCAATATGGTCTTGATCACGAGTATGTAAAAAATAAAAATAAAAAGGTGTTGACTCTTTGAAACCCAGAGCAAGTCTGAGTCCGTACATTTACATTTTATGTACGGACTCAGTCTTGCTCTGGGTTTCAAAGAGTCAACACCTTTTTATTTTTATTTTTTAAACAGCTTTTGACAGCTCACCATTTCCATTTATTTTTCTTGTTATTTTAGATTTTCCTCTCCTTCGAATAACCCTTTGGTATTTCTTGACTTTACTTGATACTGATAACCAGACAGGGAAAATCCAAAAATCAAAATATAAATTAGATAGGAACGTGAAACGCTTTAACTTAAATATAATTCGAAAGCCAACAATACCTTTATTTGCATTAGGACTGTTATGCAAGATACTATTGTCATGTGACTGGTATTTTTACGTTATCCTGGTAATTATAAATACTGGTATTTATATGAAAATTTATCCGGTTAATAATTTAATAAAGATTTAGGCTCAGGGCAATAAGGAAAGTCATATTGCCCCGTAATAAAGTCAAATGGAAACAGGGTAATATGGAATTCCATTCGGACCTGCAATTTGGAAACATGACACTATGGAATTCCATACGGAGCGGTTTTGACTATTTTGTTATATAGACCAGCTGTTTAGGCTGGCTTGTCATACGGACTGTTTATATTATTTAATAAAAGTGTCGCAAACTTGCTGATTCTGTATTAGCCCTGTATTGATTCTCGGTCAGCTGTATTGGTCCTCGTATCTACGGGCCTTGGAGAACAATACAGCTAACATTGAATCAATACAAGGCCCAATAAAGAATCGGAAGTTAGTGACACTATATTATTGATGCTCAATTCAGCGTAATGCCTTAACTTTTTTCGAGACAAATAGGCTTTCAAAAGTAATTCATCATGCACGTCTGAATCTAGCATTTTTTGTTTTTCCTTAAGAATCGAAAGTTTTGAAATAATTCCTGAATACCATATCGAAAATATACATATATACGCAATCTACTGACATTGATTTAATATGATTAAAATATTAATTTCTGATGCATTTTGTATGCTAGGCTTCTGGTTTCTTCATAGGTAGATTGTCTATGATGGACAAATGCAAAAACAGTTGCTCAACACACAATTTTAGATCCATGGCATATAGGAAGTATTATAATTATCAAAATATGCTGTTGATTTTTTTTCTATTTCAAGCAAAAATGTAAATAAATTTCTGAACTCATCAAATCTGCCAGCATCCCACACCTCGCCCCTCAAATTCAAATGGTCATCCCCCTTATTGGGTTATGTGGGATGGACTGAAATGTTTTTTTATTTTAACTCGGGGGTAATTTTTGTCCTTAACACTAAATTTGCATCAAAATCATTATTTGGATGAAACAAATGTGGGGATGCGGGTATAACTGTCGTCTCCGACAGTACTCTAGTTTAATTTGCTCTTCAACTTTTTGGGATTGTTGTTTTGGTTTTCAACATCTTAGGCCTTGAGCGCAACTGATGAGTCGTTAATCGACGAAATATGCACATCTTGTTCAAGAAAATTGGTGTCAAAGATTTTCATTAGTTCGATATTCCAAAAATAACACTTGGTCGTTACCGTAGGACACACAGTAATTGTGGTTTTCTGCTCAATGCTATTGAGTCAATCACAGATTTAGGTCTAGATACTGTTCATTGCTATGTGAATATCCACTACTCAAAAAATTAGCCAAAAATTGGAAATTAACTCAAAAGTAAAGTTGAAAAAAATGCCATCGCATTAACATTGAAAAGAAAGAAAAACGACATGAACAGAAAAAGCTAAACTTTAAAGCAGCAAGGCGCCTATATGTACATTAAAGTCTGATGAATCATTTTAAAAATGACGTGACACATTTTTATACATAGACATTTCGATTTAACAGAAGGCTTCACGATAGAAAATGTCAAATTTGTTTTTACATCCAAGTTCATTTTGTCTTTAATTTACATGATATGGTAAAATACTTGATAACTAAAGATCAGAAAACATCATTGTATGTCTTACATTGCAACGCTTCAAATCCCAATTTCATTTAATATAAATGACAATCAACAAAGGAATCAGAATGATAAAACTCTTTTAATGCATTAACGAATCAAAAAAGTAATAAATTGTCTACTTTAATTTTGCGAAGTCGATGGATGCCTTATCTAACTGTTGTGTTCGATCTAAATTTCATGCACTGCATCAGAAATGAACAAACGTTGGGTGATCAATAACAGCATGCCTTCGTCAAAGGCTACTAAATTAAGTTCATCAATTATCTTTGATTCCAGATTTTTAGCCATTAATACAAATCAATAGCCTGTTAAGCATAACGCACCCTTATCATCACAGATAATCATATCTGTAGTTTACTCTAGTCGTAATAGAACGCAGCTATGTCTGTATTTTGTTCAGATTTTTTTACTCCAAGTAAACAAGGCCTTTGTAATCTGGATTAAAAAGAGTAGTAAATAGATTTGTTGCTAAGTACCATGTTGCTGACACTTGAACAACTGTTTTGTCATATCATTCGTGTCATGCCCCAAGTCAATAACGAACCGTATTTCAGAATGAGTTTTGTCAACTTCCTGTTTCCGTAGGAGGATTTTCAGAATAAAGGCGTTTGTAGAAATCTCACAGTTGTCGATGGAAAAATTAGTCTGATTTACATAGAAATGAATGAACAAATTGATCGTCGCGTTACACATGTCTCTAAAGCACAAAAACGAGTTTGCTTAATTTCAGTCTGCATACGCTAGGTCTGTTCTTGTATGATACATGCTCAAGAATTCCTTTTAAGAAACTTTAATACACATTGTGTATTTTGTTATAAGAAACATTTATACCAGCAATGGGGTGAATTTAAGGATGCCAAGATGAGTCTCTGATAAGATGCGCGAATATATTCCTGACAAGCTTATTTCCATAATTTAAGAACAAATAAATACTTTTCCTTTACGATGCCTTGGCAAATAAAAGGCAATTTGTCAACTTTTAAACATCAATCAATCAGGAAACCAAGCATTTACACAATAAATACAAACTTGTACACTCTTAAACATATACCAAATGTACAATGATAAAGGTGAATTTGGAAGATTTACTCTTAGATTGACTTCTGCTTTGGTATCTTTCATTTTCAGTGTTATCATTATCTTTTTTTTAAACAAAATTCGCGTATAAAGGTATTACAATGAGAAATAATTGTCAAGTTTCTTTATCTTAAGATAAGGGGGACCACTCCTTTGCTCTTACTCCTAGTTGCCACCTGTTTGACAAATTTTGGTTTGACCTGACCGGGGATCGAACCCGTGACCTTCCACACTCGAGGCGAGCAGGCTACGACGAGACGACCGAGGCGGTCTTAAGATGAGAAAATGTTTGTGATGTACTATATGTGTACATTTCAATAATGTGTGTGTCACCAGCATTGTACGGGACCGAAAATGTTGAAATCCGGAACTATTATAAAACTAAAATTTGTCACCCGAGAACAGGTTCAAATGCCAAAATGGACAAAAAATTAGAACAAAAAAAACGGTCGAAATACAGAGCTAGGGAAAGATTCCTTGGTTTTCACCAAATATATTCTCTCTTATAAACTGCGTACATGTTTTGTATATTTTTTTAGCTGACTTTACTGCATAAAATCATCCTAATATGTAATACACATGTCATTTTAAAATGTTTATCGATAAATATCCATAACCAGACAAATTATATTTTATCTAATCATATTTGGAAAAATATATTTCAAATCTGGATGATATTTTCTGGAATAATATAAAAAAATTATGTAATTTGTAAAGATGTCTCTTAGGACCATTATTGATGGTGTAACAAAATATTCTGTCATTTAAGAAATAATATTAATCAATATTGGTGCTTTTTTCAGCATGACTATGTCAACCCTTTTTGAAAAACCTTTCATGAACAGTGAATAGAGACAGTATATTTTTCCATTAGTGCAATAGTTGGCTGAAGAGACAAAGATACAAGTAAGTAGTCAAACATGCTTTGAAGGCCCCTCTGTAACGAAATCATATACCAGATGACAAGCACTAAATGGACTCATGACACATATGGAATATGGTGTTAAACTCAGTCCTCCTCCTAAATACCATGTAGGCGCTTGGGCAAAGGTATACAAATGATAAGGTACTAGATTCAACACTTAATCAAACTATTTTATACAATACAATCTTATAATTTTTGTAACTATAACCAGGGAAAACTATACATATAAAATTGTTGAATTTAATGTCTTAAATAAATATAATAGCATTGCCAACTTTAACGAGATCAAGAAAATGAAAGAAGTATTTATTTTCCAATTTTACGTCATGATTTAAAAATACAAAGAGCAAACTGACATTCTTCATGATACATAATATGAGACGTAAAATGAGAAAATATTTTTATATAAGAAGTATTACAGTTGTGTGTACTTTTATGATCATAGTTTTAATATATCTGAAATGTGAATTTTGTATGAGCGTGGGGAATTGTATATGCATGCTATTATGTCATATTATAAAAGTAACATGACAAATAAGATAAACAATGAAATAGTGTTTTAAAGCTAAATAATAATGGATATTGTGGCACATGTATTGAGCCTTATTGGCGTCGCTGTTGAAATTTAAGTCAGGCCCTTGTTTTATGGTAACATCAGTGTTTTGGCCACGAGCGTTAATCAAGAATGTCCATTGTAAACAAGAAATTTTATATCTGAGTTCGTGGCGATGGCACTGACATCTTATCCCTGTTATACAAGGTAACGGCCGGATATAGGGTTTAATGTACTTGAGAAAATAATATTTGTTATAATAATAAAAGAACATAAAATAAGAGACAAGTGAACACTGCTTTTTTCTGTCCCGGGGGTACCATCCCCTCAAAAGTCAGAGCTTCGGAAATAACACGATTTTTAGATACAAGAGTTGAAATTTGCGGTCTCAACTCTTGTCGGCAAAGTTCACATTACTTGAGTTATGGTCCATTTTGTTACAAAATACGCAAGTAATTTTTTATCAAAGTATCAAGTGTCTGTCTTGTAATGCTTCGCTTTGTCATGATTTTTAAATACTTGTTGAAATTGTCATATAAACTATGAAATTGTGTTTAATTACCCCTTCAGGTAAAGCTGATCTTTCTTGGATTTTGGCTAAACAGTTTATGCCCTTTGGTTGTATTGCTAATCTGTAAAAATTAGAGTTTCAACTTCTTAAGGAAAATTTTACCTTACGTACATTTTGGCTGTATTGCTCTTTATGTTTTTGGTGTTTATTATCTGACTTTCAAACTTTTGGTTTTATCATTATCTGGCTTTCTAACTTTTGGTTTTTATTATCTGGCTTTCCAAAGTCAATGGTGTACCTGATGAAGATTAATCCAGAAATTCACATCGTTGGTAAAGAATTTAGGTATCGCAGTTTATCTGAGATTTTTTAATTTTTCCAATTTGTTGATTACAGCCTTTGCTATAGTATACGTGTAGATGATTACCAATTAACTATTGGGGCCTCGGTGGCCGAGTGGTCTAGGTAGTTCGTCAAGACTACTAATGACCACTAGCCTGTCAACGCTGAGGTTGCGAGTTCGGATCTCACCCGTGGCGGGGTGTGTTCGACTCCGATCTTAATTGACAAGGATTGCCAATTTTCCTACCGAAGGTCGGTGGTTCTCTCCGAGTACTCCGGCTTCCTCCACCAATAAAAACTGGCCGCATCGAAATAGCCAAATGTGCTGAAAACGGCGTAAAACCCCAACTAAACAAACAAACAAACCAATTAACTATTGGAATTTGAAAGTTTGTGACCCGAGTTCAAAGAATTTCATATTAATTTTAACCATTTTGTCGGAAACATTTTAATACGTTCACTAGAAACTATACACTTGATTTTGGTCGTTTGGTATTTTAGTTTTTCTGTTAATAGCCGTTTGTCTGGGTCTTGTGTAGATGATTTATTTGGTAATTAAAGTATAAAATCAGGTATTGTCTAAATCTAGATATTTTATATGCTCTGATATTATCGGCATTCGTTCAAAGCGTGTAAGGTTCTTTAGCCTTTAACAGTAATAACAATGACATTTTGCAACGTGTGACCAAGCTACGAAACTCATCATGTGTTACAAAGCTAGAATAATGGTTGAGGAAACAAAACAATTTAATTAACCTTTAATTTATCAATTTAGAATATTGATTTGTCAGTTGGAATTCAAGATAAAAAGAGTATAGTGAGGAAAAGAAAGACTTTGTCTTCATACGATAACACGCAATTAAATTAATGATGGAAAAAGTCGATATAATTGGTCAATTATTTTGCAGGAAAAACTTTAGATCTTTTAGCGACAAAAATAGGTAAAAAGGAAATAGTATATAGATTCTTGACACAAAATCGACACACGCCCGTCACACAAAATCCACATTCCTGGGACACAAAATCCACACATGCCCGTCAAAATGTAACAGTCTGCTCTTTCACTCTTAAACATTGGTAGTATAAATAAAGTAAATGCATTTGAAAAAAATACTAACGTCCAATACATTTATTCTAAAATCTTGTCAATCCAGAATCACTCAATACTATGGAACGCCACACCTGTCTTATGTAAAGGGTTTTTTGGTATTTTATGTAGTTATTTCATTATAGTATATAGTTTCGTATTTATATTAAGCAGATACTTTATTACGTTATGTAGTTATTTCATTTTGTTCTGTGGATACTCTGTGATTTATTTTCGGTACAAAAGATCTTTATAAGAAGTAGCCACGTTATTATTCGCAGTGCTTTATTCTTTGTTATGTTGTGTGAATTTTATGACAGCACCGTTTTTTTGTAATAATACTCCAAAACCCGCCGTAATTACTAAGAATGTTGTTTTTTTTTTAGTTCACATGAAAAAACAAGATCGTGGGTGTTTTTTTTTTTTTTTTATAGATAAATATTAATAATAAAGATGTCAGAAAACAGGAAAAAGAACAGAAATAATGCGCACTGCTGTATTGTCCGTTCCTAAATCAATAAGACTATATATTTACTGAATTAAATTCATTAAAACACCGGGCGGGGTGCTACTCCCAATGATTTTGATAGTATAAGTGTAAAGGGTTGCATTTTATGCTTTGCTATCTAGAACAGGGTAATTTTTCTGTATACTTTTTCTATACAAATGCTAGAGCAGAGTCACCATTTCTTGTGTAAATGTATAAAATACAGCAGTAAATGGTCAGTAAAACGTTGTTTCATTTTACTTATCAATTAATCTTTATAATTTTTAGTAACGTATAAAGAATTTACTCTACATTTTCGTATTTATTGAATATGGTATGTTTTTTGCCGCCGTGAAGATGGTCTGTTTTTGCTAATTGTCCTGCCATGAACAGTGTCTGTAATGACAATCTGCACAGATACACAATCCTTATTGTCAAGTAACCCCAGCGAGGAAAACACTATTGGAGTATCTTAAAAATCAAGAATATAACAGTTGATACATATTTTCTTCTGAATTTACCCAAATTTGATATATCTGGGATGGTCCGAGATGCCCTGTGAAGAATAAATTATGCGGATCCGAACGTACCGCACTAGTTGACACTAATTTTGATTCCCAATGCACGAAAATTTCGAAAATCAACAGCTGGGTGCCCTGTTGTTTCTTTGCAATTGAAAGTAAAGCGTGAAAGGCACTAAGTTCTGCGTGGAATGTGATCTCGCTGACGCACTCCTAGTATGAATTCATTTTCATATTGCCATGATTACTGAAGAGAATAATTCTAATTGATGAAATTTATAAAGAAAGGGTCTGTCAAAAACAATTCACTTTAGCTACACGGTAGGAATTTTCTGAAATTTCTTTCTTTTCAACTTCACTTTCTGTGGCTATATGTTGTTCATACTCAGTACCAATTGCGAAATTTAATATTTTCCTTATTTTATTCATTACTATTTTTCCGTGTTCTGAACTGAGTTGCTTAAATATATGTTTTTTTAAGAAAATATAAGTAAGTACTTAATATTAAGTTTATGCATTACAAGTAAGTTTAAAAAAAAAACCTGTGCTGTCATAAAAATTAACGGAACAAAAAGTTCCGAAAATCATAATAAAGTTTGCACATACATTTTGTAACATAAAGGATTAAGTACTGCAAATAACAAGGTATATATACTCCATATAACAAATGTATAAAGATCTTTGTACCGAATATAAATATGAGCTTCAACCATTTAACATAAATAAAAACGTACACAATGTAATAATGTAACCACATCATATAACAAAGAAACCACATAACATAATTAGATATCTAGACAATATAATAAAGTATGTACATAACACAATCACGTATCCACACAATATAATAGTGTAACTACATAACATAATAGGGTAACCGCATAACATAATGAAATAACTACATAACGTAATAACGTTTCCACAGAACATAATGAAATAAATAAATAACGTAATAACGTATCCACAGAATATGATGAAATAACTACATAACGTTATAAATGTAAAGTATCCACAGAACATAATGAAATAAATACATAACGTAATAACGTATCCACATAATGAAATAACTACATAACGTAATAACGTATCCACAGAACATAATGAAATAAATAAATAACGTAATAACGTATCCACATAACATAATGAAATAACTACATAACGTAATACTAGTACATGTAAAGTATCCACAGAATATAATGAAATAACTACATAACGTTTTACATATAAAGTATCCACAGAACATAATAAAATAAATACATAACGTAATAACGTATCCACATAATGAAATAAATACATAACGTAATAACGTATCCACATAATGAAATAAATACATAACGTAATAACGTATCCACAGAACATAATGAAATAAATACATAAGGTAATAACGTATCCAGAGAACATAATGAAATAAATACATAACGTTATAAATTATCTACTTAATATAAAGAGGTAAATACATAACATAATAACGTATCAACAAAATATAATGTTTGTTTGTTTAGTTGAGGTTTTACGTCGTTTTCAGCACATTTGGATATTTCGCGGCGACCAGTTTTAATTGGTGGAGGAACCGGATTAGCCGGAGAGAACCACCGAACTTCGGTTGGAAAAATGGCAATCCTTGTCAATTTAGATTGGAGTCGAACACACACCGCTACAGGAGAGATTCGAACTCACAACCTCAGTGTTGACATGTAGTCACGACGAACTACTTTGATCACTCGGCCACCGAGGTCCCCAGAACATAAGGAAATAACTACATAACGTAATAAAGTATCTACTTAATATAAAGAGGAAGCTATATCATATAATGAAATCACTACATAATATGCAAAAAACCCTCTACATAAGACAGCTATGGCGTTCCATAGAATACTGAAGGGAATAATATACTTGGGGAATTTAAAAGTATGAAATCGATTGCACATACCTGTCTTCTATAACCTAACCTAAACTTTAACCAATTAATTCAGGATCCGCTTGATCAGAACGCCCAAACTCGGTTCAAGCGTTACTTTTGGAATTTTTAGGATATTCAAAAGTTAACCGGGGTCTGTTCCCGGAAAAGCTTTTAGTTTGCGATACTGAATAAAAAACATTAACTGGGATATATCGAAGATGATGTTGGACCTGTTCCCACTGCCATAACTTTTCATGTGCCTCCACCGATTTGTGACTTCCCCCGGATTGAACTTCACGACGGGTGCCGCATACGGAGCAGGAATTGCTTACCCTTCAGGAGCACCTGGGTTCACTCCTGGTTTTTATAGGAGTTCGTGTTGTTCATTGTTTTTTTAGTTTTCTGTGTTTATTTGTTGTGCTTGTGGTTGTTCTTTGTCTTCCCGGGTTTGTCTGTCCAATGGAATACGTTTTTTTGATTGCTCCTTATGTATATTTGTCTTTTTTATTAACTGGGATGCCATCTTTGTAAGTCACTGTTGTTGTAGTCAAAGAAATGCAACAAATACAAACAAATTACAAAGCTGAATTTTGAATAATTTTTCTCAAGAATCAGATCGTGACAGTAAAATTTCTGGTCTAGGCAGTATCCTTTATCATTATCTGATAATGGCTTTGTTAACACAATCATGCGAATCGTGTACTTATGTACACGAAATGGCCACATTCTGTCTTCAGCATATGATGCAAATTAATGATCAACGTCAGAAAAATAGACATTTCACTCCGTGCATTTACTTTTTCCTACTTGTTCTATTTCTCATGAGATCCTTAATGAACAACTGATACGTTTCTCTGATTGATCTTTGTGCTTTCTGATCTCCTTCATAAAAGAGTTCTGTCAGGGGAATTAAGGAATAATTTAAACGAAACATTTTGTCCATGGAAGAAATCACGTGTTTGCCTCAAGCATTTATTACAAAAATCTATACTATTTATCACTTGATTGGAACGATAAATACACCAGTTGTGTATGCATTAAACAGAATAATTAAACAAAAATATCTCGCCCCTCAGTGTTACAACTTCCCTTTCAATTTATATCTAAGATTCCGTGTTTTATTATTGTCTCACCATATACCAATCTAGTAAAAGTTATACATGAAGATTTGCAATATATGAGCAAAAAAAAACACTAAAAGCTGCAATATATATGTGCCAAACTTAAAAGATTTATTACAGACCATAAGAACAAAATACGTGTATATACACAAATCATAAATAAATAATTTTCATTATAACCATCGCTGACTTAAAAAAAAAAAAAAAAAAAAAAAAACGTTTTAGTCTAATTAAAACGTCATGGCAGATTTTAGCTGTTATGTTGAAATCTTTTCATGACTGAATAGAAATACAAACTTGTCAATCTCTAAACCAACCAAGGTAAAAGCACTTTCATACACCTTGATTTTAACTTGCTTGTTTGGGCCGGTTTTGAATGTTCTACCCTTTTAATTATTATTATTATTATTTAGGCCTACCGGAGGTTTGGGTCAAGGGCGTAGCTGATGATGATTAATAAAGACAAATGCATTAGTTTAAACATATTTTATAACTCAATACAATTACATACATATTAATACAATAACATACAATTAATTAATGGGATTGGGAAACACGTATAAAACTTATATAAATCCCTATCTTATTAAGATTATATAGTGATATAATTTTCAAAAGGTAGATAAAATTTAAGTTTGCTTGATCAATAAGATATATTATTATAATATTTGTGAAGCAAAAGGAATAGGGGTTGAGCTGTTTTAATAAAAAAAATATATAATTTCCTTTTTTTATTAATATATCCCGTTAAATTTTTATGGTGGTTGGTTTTGTGTGGAAAAGCGCTTACTAGACACATGAATGTAAATATAAGAATGATTACGTTTCTTTGATTGCTCCTTATGTATATTTGTCCTTTTTATTACCACTGGGCCGATACCTCTGCTGTTGGACAATTTGTCCCCGAGGGTATCAACCGTCCAGTAGCTTATTATTATAGGATGAATTATAATGATACCAATGGGATACAGGCTAGGACGTCGCCCTGTATAAAAAGGTCCTACCCTGACGACATCACGGACGCCATGTCGCCAGGTAAGATGAGTGTCCATTCACAAGAACTATCGGATTTGACATTCCCCAGCTATGTACAGTCAGATGATCATCATTTTCAATACAAAAATGCTGACCTCTTTAAACAGACTGTGCCATGTGAAGTTATTTTAGATGAAATCTTACAATATGATGACTCAATGGCACACTGCACCATTTCACCGTGCAAATCTAAAAATTGTAAAACTTGTAAGATTCGTATAACAGAACCGTATTTTACAAGCAACTTAACGGGAAAATCTTACAACACTTGAAGTCATGATCATCTGACTTGTATACGGGGAAGAATGTAATCTCTGTGGCTTGGTTTATGTGGGTGAAACAAAAGGTAGGTTAAATACAAAAATGAACGGACATAGATCAGGTATTAACAACAACGTTAATCAGGTTGTTTATCAACATTTTAACCTTCCTGATCAATCCATCCTATCAATGAAAGTCCGTATATTAGAAAAATATATCACCCTACTAATAATCCAAACCTCAGCACACCTCTTCGCAGACAAACACAAGAATTTTGAATTAAGGAATTTTGTACCGCTATGCCATATGGTTGCAATGATAAAATTGACAGCATTGGGAATCTTTCAAGCCCAAAATGCAGCGAAATAAATGTGATGAATATTTTCAATATAACTCCACGCCGTAAACGCAGTCATGGTCATCGACATTGCACTTCGCCTATTGACCATGACATCTCCTTAAATGCGTTATTACCGTACATACAAAAACCTTTAGGACTACATCACATTCGAACTAAACTATATTCCATTCCTTTGTGTACGCTTAGCTCACTCCACAAAAAAGCAGTGGAGCAACAAATCAAGAATTTTAATTCAGCTGAATGTAAACTCGCTGCTGTGGTATCGGATATTGCTTCTCACAGATTGTTCAAACCAGTTCGCATCCATAACAACGAATCTCACCAAAGGTCGTTCCTCAAAGTTAACTTTGTTAATAAATCTCAGCAATATCCTTCACCACAAAACAGTAAAATCTAAAATTCCACCATATTTCAAAGACCAAACTGTTCTACTTAGTTCTTATTCTTATACAAAACCCATTGCAACAAAGGTTTTTAATTACAAACGGGCATTGCGGGACCTTAATTCCGATGACCTCAAGTCTAAACCCCCTGACTGTTCCTGTTCAACATCTCCATTCAATTATAGTCCTGTGGGTCATGTTATCACTGGAGATTTCAGTCTAGTTGATAATCAAAAGCTAAAACATATGCTAGCTAAAGGCCCCAAATACAGAGAACCTCAACCAATTAATTGGAAATATAATTTCAAATTACTTATGGATTCTGTTGAGGACTATGCCAGCAAATGGACTTCAAAGGAACAGGAACCTGCTGACACACTGTCACAGTGGGTGAAGGCTATTAGGTCAATGATACAAATCCGAATTAAAAGCCTCCAAAGGTCTATGAGCACTAAAGCTAAATCCATCTTTAAAGACCCTAAGGTTGTTGAAAACTTGACTCGCCTCCATGACAAATATGTAGTTGTCCCAGCTGACAAAGCCCCCAATAACATCGTTTTTTTGTCTGCAAGAACTATTATTTCGAGTGTCTTAGAATCGAATTTGGAATAGATAACACTGCGGGTAACCCAACTTATACACCGACCACACTGACTAAGTCCTTGATAACTACAAGATCGTTCTTCATTCGTTTGGCATTTTTACAAAGGGTGAGGAAATGGACCTTCCTGCTCTTTATTGGATTCCTAAACTACACAAGAGTCCGTTTAAACAAAGGTACATTGCTGGGTCAGCTTATGTCTCTACAAAACCTCTTTCAAAGATTTTAACATTCATATTGACATGTATTAAAGAGGGCCTTCAGAATTACTGTGAAACATCATATTCCACCAGTAGGGTCAATCAGATGTGGTTCTTAAAAACTCTTTAAAAAATTTACTTCAATATCTAAAATCAAAATCGTTGGCTACATGCTAGGTAGAGAAAAGGCTTATTTTGTGAAGAACCACTCTGATTCTGACAAAAAGTATTCTGAAGATGAATGTTAGATTTTCTCATAGACAACATATTCGTTGAATTTGACGGTCTAATTTTTCAACAAACAATCGGCATTCCAATTGGGAACCAACTGTGCTCCTCTGCTCGCCGATCTGTTTCTGTACTCATATGAAGCGGACTCCATTCAAGGGTTACTACGTGAAAACAAAAAGAAACTAGCCCAATCCTTTAATTTCACGTTTCGTTATATAGATGATGTGTTGTCGTTAAATAACGACAAATTACAAGGCTTTCTACATCTTATCTACCCCAGTGAGCTCGAAATGAAGGATACTACAAATACACTAAAGTCCGCTCGCTTCATATTTGGATTTGTTTCTTGAAATAGACTATGAGGGACATTTGAAGACAAGACTTTATGACAAACGTGACGACTTCATCTTTCCTATTGTTGATTTTCCCTTCTTGAGTAGCAATATACCAGCATCGCCTGCATATGGCGTCTACGTTTCTCAGCTTATCCGATTTTCAAGGGCATGCGTGAGTTATCCTTACTTTCGACAAAGAGGATTACTGCTGTCACAAAAGCTTCTTAACCAGGGTTTTATCATGGATAAGTTGATGTCATCACTAATGAAATTTTACGGTCGTCATCACGAATTGATTGACCATTACAGTGTTCCAATATCTAAGATGATGTTGGACCTGTTCCCACTGTCGTTACCTTTCATGTGCCTCCACCGATTTGTGACTTCCCCCGGATTGACTTTGTTGAACTTCACGACGGGTGCCGTGTACGTAGCAGGAACTGCTTACCCTTCCGGAGCACCTGGGTTCACTCCTGGTTTTTATAGGAGGTCGTGTTGTTCATTGTTTTTTAGTTTTCTGTGTTTATTTGTTGTGCTTGTGGTTGTTCATTTGTCTTCCCGGATTTGTCTGTCCAATGGATTACGTTTCTTTGATTGCTCCTAATGTATATTTGTCCTGTTGATCTGTTGTAATATCATTAGATCCATATAACAGGTAATTGATAGTCAGAGGTACTAAAGTTGCTAGTAGATCAATATGTTGCTCTCTTAAAGCACGGAATATTGGACAATGTAATAAAAAATATTTTGCAGTTTCAGGTGCCCCACATACACAGTTTGCATTATACGTACATAATTTGGTATCTGTGTTTATCTGTTGCTTATATCGTACAATCCTGAAACCAAGAGAAACATTAGGGGTTGCTGAATAGCAGATACTGTGAGTTTATTTGTTTGAATTCAAAATTTCGTCGTTTGGACACTTTCTAATAAAAACACATTATAAAATAGGTACCTTGTCGATAACCTAAATTCGCAGTTCCTCTTCCCTCACATTACCTCGAAAATTGATATCTGACGAAATAACATGAATCAATAAAGGGATCCTTCCCTGGTTACATGTTTGTCAGCGGCTCGTTACATCTACAATGTATTTGGTCTTCACTTGATCACTCGACATTGTACATTATATATGCTTGTTATTCATTAAATTCTGAAATATATGAATTAAATATACATTTTAAATGTAAATAGCGAATTCACATTGTAAAGTCGTATGCATTAATTTAGAAATATATTATGTCGTCTCAGTATCTTTACATTCTGTGACTTGTTAAATACCGGAAAATTTCCATCTCTCCCGCTTTCTCTCTCATTTTCTCTGTCCGTCAATTTAAAATACATTTTTTTTTTAAATGCATAGTGGGATAAACATTCATTTTATATATGAGTATTGGAATTAATTTGTATTGAGTACTTGATTGTTTCAAAATAATAGTTATAGTAACTGTCCATAGGTTTTAGTATGATAGACTTGTTGCTAATGAACATTTAAATGCGTTTGAATATAACTTGTTTACAATCATGACAATAGATGTGCTTCATTTTTTATGAACTTGTCGTCTCCCTGGCCGATGTTATTCAGAAAAGCAAATACTATTAAATGTCATTTTTCCACACGGAGAGATAAGATAACCTATTTAAACAAATACATATGTTCGGAATCAAAATGAAATCTGACTTCATCAAACCTTGTACAAACATCCGAACCATTTTTAGAATGGACTAATAGAAACAATTAATCTAAAAACCAAATCTATCTTCATCGTACTCTCCAATTTTGATGACAGCTTTTCAAAATTTGTGACAGCATATTGTTTTTGATTTATTCGATAGATAATAGGATTTTGAGAGGGACAATACGCAATTACAAGAATAATTGAACAGAAACATGCTATATCTATAAATCATGTGGAACAGAAAGAGAGGATGTCTTTGTACAAAGTTCCTTAAAATTGCATAGCAAAACATGATGTGGGGAAAATAAATGAATTTGATCATGTAAAATTGCTACCAAGAGAGATTTGTTCGCCATGAATCAATTTTCTGTCTCCATTAAATGATGAAAAATTAGAAGCTCTAATCCATAAAAGAGAGCCATCATACGAAAATGATTGAAAATTAATAATCTTATATACCAAGTCCTGTGATGCAGGTTTTTAATGTGACTTATGATAGAAATAATGTCGTATGTTGTAGAATTCTTTATTGCTGTCCATTTAATTATATTTTATTACAAGTTCTAAAATAAGATTACTCTACATTTCTGATTTATTTTCCATTTGAGACTGAATTATATGTAATATTTCAATTTATCAGTTTATTTTGTTAAACATTATAGCATTTCAAAAAAGACTACTGAAACAAAAAAGTAGAGAGAAAAGTCTTCATGATTCAAAGACATACAAAGACAAAACGAAACAGTAACACAAGAATTAAGTAATACAAATACATTTGTAAATAGCTGAATGAATAAAAATACATAACAAACAAATGACAACAAGTAATACTGTGTTAGGATGATAACACGAAAGATTTCTGAAGATTCATGGTCTCATTTCTGATAAATCAAATCGTGATGACGACTACATTTAAGAAATTTATTAGAGTGATAATACTGAATAAAAAACTGAACTTAACCCCGTCTTAGAAGTTTATGTGAAAGTAAACTTGATCGTTTGAGAAATTCATCGTACAAACCACATGCACGACAGTAACGAATCAAGTGTGAATGTAGATACCATAGACTTGAAAGATTGATAAAAAGAAGGGTTCACAACTTTAAACATAAAAATTTATTTAGACTTTTTTTCGTATTTGTTGATCAACAGCGATTTTCTGTAGTAAAAAGTTCTTTCAAACACCATTAACAGCAAACAATTTAGATCCCTAAAGATTGACATCTTTCATCTTTTTGTAAAATTTAATTCGACTTTTTTTTGTTATTATCAGAATTATTTCCTCAAAAGCATCCATATTTAAAACTTGGCAGTATGGCAAAATTAAAGCATCAAAAACATCTGTATTTAAAACTTGGCAGAAAAGCAAATTATTCCACAAAGTCGATTGTATCTCAAAAGTAATCCAAATGCCATTTAATGGTGCCCACAAACAGCGTATTGATAGGATTACATAATACCACTTTGAAATCTTTCATCAGATTCGATGAGATATCAGAAATAGGTTATTGATCACAAAATCAATGAATACATAATATTTAAAATTACCATCTGTACCTTTAAGTTTAAACTTGTTTATTTATAGTGGATTGGAAAACAAGTTATACCAACTTAAATTAATCCCTCTCCACTTGGCGGGTGCGAGAGCAGCCCCTGTAGCGGAATTTTGGCCTACTCTTTTTCGACATCTACAGTGGAGTCTTTAATGTGCTAAGGGTATTGCTCTCCCTTCACACGGGACAGCCATTTTGCGTCCCCATCCGACGGACTAGCATTGTTTATCGAGACCATCCTCGCGAATGGTGTCGATAGGGCGTCGCAAATTTGATCCCTGAAATTGTAATCCCGAACAGGTATCGAACCAGGGACCTTTGGCTTCGTAGTCCGATGCGCTAACCACTACACCACGGCGGCCTTTGCTTTGCGCGTTTTTTTTAAATGATAGGACACTGGATACGCGTCAAAGAGACAACATCGAGTGGTGGTTATGGCCTTCATTGATTAACTTTCAGCTAAGGATCAACCGTAGCTAAAAATTTCAACATAAATATTAGATCCGTTTTTTAGGAAGACTTCGGTATAAAATCCGACATTCAATATGAAAGAATTTCCACATTTTTACAGAATTCGGTGGAGTAAAAGGAGTTTTAATTTCAAATAAACTTCATGCAATAATGAGTTATTTCCCCTTAACTGGTAATTTGTGTCCCATTCTGTGCATTTGTTGATCCACTATTGAAAAATTGAAAAACGAAAGCGGTATTACTTTGAATTTTGAATTCTGCTCTAGCGTCGGACTTCAAAAAATAGATATCCGCAAATGAATACTGAAGTGACAAATTAGTTGAATAGGTTCTTACACGACTTCAAAGTGAAGACTGGAAGATCTTCAACGAGTTTTTAAAATCCACGTCTTTCCCGAGTGGACGCGCAGCGGAACGAGGTAAAAGACGTTGAATTTTAAAAACGAAATGAAGATTTCCCAGTTCTTCACTTTTGAACGAGTATAAGTGTCTATTTCTTCCGTAAATACTCGATTTTTCATTTTCCTGTACCTAGGTTAATTCAATGTGCACCTTCGACGAAGTTAAATAACGTTACGCCTGATTGGTCAAAAGGTATGTGCATTTGTGAACGGCGCGATTTGGTTTGTCTAAAAGCAGTGGAAGATGAGGTCTCGTGCAGTCGGAGAGGTCGCGTTAACAGATTTTCAACAGGTCATCTCACACTGAAAATGGCCATTTACGGAAGAATAAATCCGTACGAGTATACAAACCCGTGAAAATGCAACATAAAAGACAAATATCACAAGAATACATGCATAACTAAAAGTACAAGACAGGACAGAAACCGGAAAGCAGTAAACCCGGGAGTGACAAAAAATATCAATATGCATTTTAAAACTACCTTATATCTCGGACAAAGCTTTTCCTACTTTTTTTTTTGAAAGTTTCATCCGTCAAATTGTGTGATATAATGTACTAGCACGATTTTTAGCAGTAGGTGGTGAAATTCTCACTTTATAATTTTTATAAAATTATACCAAATCATTTAGTATGGGGCACTGTCTGACTTAATAGCGATTGTGAGTGCATGTCTTAATTAGTCAAAACAATTTAGTTTAGGAAGGAACTGGAATAAAATTAAGATTCAAATTTTGTTGATAAGGTTTGGGATCGTAAACCACATCATTGAACCCCACCTCATTCCTGTAAATTAAATCATAAGTCCATAAGTTCCACACTTACTATGCAATTAACTTTTAAATAAATTTTAGGACAGACAAAATTAAGTTGGTTAAGTTAGAATTATTTTATGTCAGCAAATGGAATACTTTATTATATTGATTGATTTCCGATAGATTTTGTCCAGTATGTTGAGGTTAATAAACTGGCTTTTTCATATATATTCATTTTGTACATGCACAAGAGTATTAGGATAGATAAGGAAAAGATAAGGGTACCCATAAAATTGGTTTAAACCCGCCGCTGTTCAGTGTCTGTACCAAGTGAAATATCTTCACTCTCCGTTGTGTTTATGTTTGTGTTTTGTGCTCTTTTATGATATTTTTGTCTGGGTTCCGTTTGTTAGGTAGCGTTGATTGGTATGTCATTGTTGACTTTCCTGTTATCCATTTTGTTGTATAGGTATCGAACCCAGATTTGATATGGTGGCAGATATAAAGGTCGATTTGGATTAACTACATGCAACCCTTATCTCTGATCTGATGCCACGTTCGGTCGCTGTAAATTTCATAAAATGACAGAAAAAAAACAAACAAACAAACATTTTCAATATTCTTGTAATATGTTATGGAATAGATTATCATATGCCATTTTTCATATCTCCCTGGTATCAATCCTCGACAAATAACCACCGGATGTTGGGCTGAATGGATTGCATAATGTATAATTATCAGATCCCCTCCTATTTTGTTAACCCATGCTATAACTAGTGTCACGAAGTCTCATTTCATTTGACGCTTTGAAATTATAAGTAAATAAATTACTTCTGTGGGATAAAATTTGTATTAAGAAATATTAGATTTAAACATTTGAGAACGCAAAGTATCACATGGGACTGCGCAAAAAATATTTAATTTCTTAACGTCAATGGAAGATCTTCATAAATCATGGTTTATTCTAAAGATTGAAGATCTGATCAATTTTTTTATCCTTTGTGACTGAAACAGCAAAACGTATTTAATCAGCATTAAAGTTTTCAACTGTCATCCTTTTAAGCCATTTGTAAATGTCTTTATTCCTGACAATCATTCCATTGAACATAAAGTCTTTGCTTTTTTGGATTACGAATATTAAGATTAATGGGTTAAACTGATCTATAAGCTTAGTCAAACTGGTCTTACTGATAAATGCTGCAATTTATTTATAGCCATGAGTAAGCCCTTGTCTTTTCATTATAACTGTAATATCATGGTACTGGGTGTGTTATGTTGTAGATATTTGTTGTAAAACTTCCCGATGTTTTTCGAGACTTATGAATAATTACATTAATATCCTGTTTCTTCGAACATCTAAATATCCATAAAAGTTGCACAAGAAAATTAAATGAGTGATATTTTCTTTCTTTTTATGTTTCGATTGTTTCACTTTAATAGAATTATACTATTTTATCTTTTAATGCTTGGACTTGGAGATAGGAGTAAAATTGATTTTATCGCTGGGAGACAAGAGTAAACTTGATTTTAACGCTGGGAGACAGGAGTAAACCTGGTTTTTAACGCTTCGACTGGGAAACAGAAGTAAACTTGATTTTATCGCTGGGAGACGGGAGTAAACTTGATTTTAACCCTGGGAGACAGGAGTAAACTTGTTTTTAACGCTGGGAGACAGGAGTAAACTTGAGCATCAGTGCCCTTTTTTGTCAGACCTTCTTGGTTTTCCAAAACTATCAACATAATTTGGATGTATGGACTTTTTATTAACAATAACAAAGATCAGTCAGTTTAGCAAAGGTGAAGTGTATAATGCTTCTGAACGAATAACAATTAAGACTTGATTGACCACAAAACGATACAAGTACATCTTGTTTGGTCTTTTTATCTTGATTTAGTCTAAAAGTTCAGAAAATGAGAATATCAAGACAAAGTTATGGTTGTAATGACCTTTTGAAATTTTATAGATATATAGATGTTTGAAGATCGAACCTAAAAATTGTTTACTATAGTCCATCTTGCACATGTAAAGCAAAAGCTCTCCGAGTGAAATGTTCTTATTTATCATTATGTGGGTTTGTTTTGATTTGCCAGATAAGATTTTTCATTGAAGATTTACATTTCTAAGTAGATTCTTTGCTGGTCCACTTAAGAAAGACCGAGATTTTATGTTTTCATTTTTTCGGATTACAGAAATACAATGCGTATCTTGACAGCAATGTTAAAACCAGAATAAGGAACAATCTAAGAGATAAAGTAAATACGAAATGAAAGATCAAAGCGTTGTCTACAGAGGAAGATCGAACTTTACCACTGTCCCAAGATTTTGTTTTCTGGTAAACAATCAGTGAAATGGGAATGCCTATCAAAGTGAGTAACATAGAAACTCGGGAATTACATAAGAACAATTACAAATCACATTTAATCTTTAATCTTTATTACGGCGAATGCATGTATAATGACAACAATAATAAATGCTCGGCATTTTTCTATGTACAAACTTTGACTGAAGTTAATGAATACAAGTTATTTTCAAAAGAAAGTAAGCTTCACCCCTAGAGCATATCAGTTTGCTTTAGTATTATTGAAACTATTGTTTGTATGAAAAGGATATATATTAAGAACTGAAATTTTACGTATGAAACATGTCATTTATGTCAATTCTATCCATATGTGACCTTTGGGGTGAATAATAAAATCATCTTTTCAGGAAATTTGATTTTGTTTATTTAATAAAACATCTCCATAGATTGTCAAATTAAGGTTAATGGGAAAAATTGTTTAACCGTGTAACTTAAACATACATGTAAAGTGATTTATATTTGCAGTCTTCATTCTCAACAGAATTTATGTCAAGGATTAAAAACTCAGACTGCAAATATGAAGTTTGGATGGTAAACTTGTACAAATTGCTTTTATGACATTTTCAAAATTAAGTGGTTTTATATAAATATACATTAATGTCCATCATACAAGCTATTAACTTTAGTTGGATCATGAATAATAATCACTTCTGAAATGACAACATTAGGATGGGAAATCAATGATTGGATAACACCTTCTGTCTATCAAACTTTATTTCCTAAAACCAAATGCATTTACGACGTCCATTGTGATCAAAAATGTCTTTGTCATTTGGACAAGCAAAATTATAAATCGTTTATCGAGATCATCTAATGTAATTTCTAAAGTATTAGTTGGGGAATCGTATAGTCAATTACATGATTAGACCTACGATCTAGTTATCAATTTCATATTATGAGATATCGAACAGTAAGTTTGAGCTATTCCACAAGGCATCAAAGCCATTTAGGTAAGATTTTCCAATGTTCGTGGTCCGTCTCTGCACATTTCCAGCGTCCCAGGGGTTCTTTGGATTAGAAATAAATTGATTTTCTTATTAAAGATAGATTTATTTACGTGACCGTAAGGTTTTATGCTGCATAGCTTCTATACTATCTTCCGTTTCCGTTATTACGACAGTCAGAACAATTTACGGCATTACCTCACCAACAAGTTCCAATATTTATAGCTGATCACCAAGTTTAGATAACACAAATATATTTATTGATATCTTGATGTCTCTGTCGAGATTCTGTCCTTCAGTCATCAAAGTTATCCTACGGGATTATGGTATCTCGTTCCAAATGCGCCGTCAATATTCAAAATGGAATACGCAAGCATAAACAGAAGTCCTTCGCCAGGGGACAATCGTCATATCAGTATTAAACCTTTCCTATAAAAACTTCAATCAATGAGAGTGGTACGCATTTTCAGTCTATTTAGATGGAATAAATATTTGATAAACTAACATAGTTTATATTGACGAGTTTTCATTAACGCCTATAAAGACAAAGGTTATATTTACAACGACTAATAAATCGGTGTGCAATTAAGAAGATTTATATATGTCTCCGGTCTGGCAGTTACAGACAACACTAAAATGGTTCTCTACAAACGGTAAGTCCATTAACGGTATGTTTAATTAATGAAGTATCGATTTTAATGTCAATATTTTAATTACAATTTTTTCTGTATTTATTTGATTTCATTTGAATGAAAATAGATTTAACTATTTTACGTTTCTTTTTTCTTCAGTGCAAGTTACTTTTTTCATTATTTTGTACTACTTTTTTTTCGTATGGCTGTTTACTTCCAATTATTGTTTTCTTAAAAAGCAAAAAGAAGTTTGACAATTTAGACGAAAAACATGAGCTAAACATGTGAGATAATTTAAAAAATATAAACTTTATATTTTATTATTATTATTATTTATTGCTTCATCTAAATTGGATTTGACAGCAGGGTCCAGTTGTTCAAAAGTTAACTACAATTTCTAGTTTAAAATGCTCGCTTCTTTTGTAATGACTATGGACAGAAAATTTTCTGATGGGTCAATCCTATGTCTATGCAAAATTTTGTACAGAAATATTACTTAACAATCGAAATAATGGAAAGTGAAAAAAGTGACTAACTTTTGAACAACTGGATCCAGATTACGCCTCTAAAAATAATTAATGATAAAAGAATACCTAAACCCCTTATTATGTGATCTATACAAAAATACCTATATTAATGGGTTGTATTTTCAAGGAGGTTGGAGATTATTCCCCATTCATGAAACCTCGCTGTAACATTTAAATTGTTTTTAATATTCGTCTGATGTTGATGTTTAAAAATCTGTTTGTCTTTTTAGCCTTTAAATAACAGTTGTGATGTTCTAAAACAGGTCTTAGTCTTTTACGTTTAAGTGTTCCAGATTCGCATTTACATGTAATGTTGTATTTTTCTACTTGGAATGTTTAATACGAAAGAAGAGATATAGTGGGCTAAGTAATTAATCCCTTGATATACATTATAAAAATTCAATTAAACAACGATTTTATTGCTGTTCCAGAAGTTTAATACGGCCCTTTACATCAGTTTGAACTGACCTTTCTGTCTATAGGGTCACATCTGTACTTTGAAAGATACAGCTCCAAGGTCAGAATTTACAAACTTTAATAGTTTGTCCTAAAATATCACACCAAAAACATAAAAACATAAACATTCACATAGTAATCAAGATATATTTTAGGAAAAATTGTGCAGTAAAGTAAGTATAGAACAGGGCAAATATTCAGATACGGAATTTGTTTATATAATACTCATTTATGCATTAACTTTCAACCGCTACCTAGTCTGATAACATAGGTGAAACTTCGGTGATGCTAAACTGGTATCCTGACCTTTATCTAGTCGGACTGGAACAGACATAAAGCTTCGGTGATACTAAACTGGTATCCTGACTTTTACCTAGTCTGATTGGAACAGACATAAAGCTTCGGTGGTGCTAAAATTAGTAGCATGACCTCTACCTAGTCTGAGTGGAACAGACAAAGCTTCAATGGTGCTAAACTTGTATTATGACCGCTACCTAGTCTGATTGTAACAGACATATAGCTTAATGGTGCTAAACTGGTATCCTGGCCTTTACCTAGTCTGATTGGAACAGACATAAAGCTACGGTGGTGCTAAACTGGTATACTATCCTTTACCTAGTCTGATTGGAACAGACATAAAGCTTCGGTGATACTAAACTGGTATCCTGACTTTTACCTAGTCTGATTGGAACAGACGTAAAGCTTCGGTGGTGCTAATCTGGTATCATTACCTTTACCTAGTCTGATTGGAACAGAGATAAAGCCTCGGTGGTACTAAACTGGTAGCATGACCTCTACCTAGTCTGATTGCAACAGAAATAAAGCTTCAATGGTGCTAAACTTGTATTATGACCGCTACCTAGTCTGATTGTAACAGACATATAGCTTAATGGTGCTAAAATGGTATCATAACCGCTACCTAGTCTGATTGGAACAGACATGAAGCTTCGGTGGTGCTAAACTAGTATCCTGACCTTTACCTAGTCTGATTGGAACAGACATAAAGCTTCGGTGGTGCTAAACTGGTATCATGACCTTTACCTAGTCTGATTGGAACAGACATAAAGCTTCGGTGGTGCTAAACTGGTATCCTGACCTTTACCTAATCTGATTGGAACAGACATAAAGCTTCGGTGATACTAAACTGGTATCCTGACTTTTACCTAGTCTGATTGGAACAGACTAAAGCTTCAATGGTGCTAAAACTAGTAGCATGACCTCTACCTAGCCTGAGTGGAACAGACATAAAGCTTCAATGGTGCTAAACTTGTATTATGACCGCTACCTAGTCTGATTGTAACAGACATATAGCTTAATGGTGCTAAAATGGTATCATAACCGCTACCTAGTCTGATTGAAACAGACATGAAGCTTCGGTGCTGCTAAACTGGTAGCATGACCTCTACCTAGTCTGATTGCAACAGAAATAAAGCTTCAATGGTGCTAAAACTAGTAGCATGACCTCTACCTAGCCTGAGTGGAACAGACATAAAGCTTCAATGGTGCTAAACTTGTATTATGACCGCTACCTAGTCTGATTGTAACAGACATATAGCTTAATCGTGCTAAAATGGTATCATAACCGCTACCTAGTCTGATTGGAACAGACATGAAGCTTCGGTGATGCTAAACTGGTATCCTGACCTTTACCTAGTCTGATTGGAACAGACATAAAGCTTCGGTGATACTAAACTGGTATCCTGACCTTTAGCTAGTCTGATTGGAACAGACATAAAGCTTCGGTGGTGCTAAAACTAGTTGCATGACCTCTACCTAGCCTGAGTGGAACAGACATAAAGCTTCAATGGTGCTAAACTTGTATTATGACCGCTACCTAGTCTGATTGTAACAGACATATAGCTTAATCGTGCTAAAATGGTATCATAACCGCTACCTAGTCTGATTGGAACAGACATGAAGCTTCGGTGATGCTAAACTGGTATCCTGACTTTTACCTAGTCTGATTGGAACAGACATAAAGCTTCGGTGGTGCTAAAACTAGTAGCATGACCTCTACCTAGCCTGAGTGGAACAGACATAAAGCTTCAGTGGTGCTAAACTTGTATTATGACCGCTACCTAGTCTGATTGGAACAGACATGAAGCTTCGGTGGTGCTAAACTGTTATCATGACCTTTACTTAGTCTGATTGGAACAGACGTAAAGCTTCGGTGGTGCTAAACTGGTATCCTGACCTTTACCTAGTCTGATTGGAAGAGACATAAAGCTTCGGTGTTGCTAAACTGCTATCATGGCCGCTACCTAGTCTGATTGGAACAAACATAAAGCTTCTGTGGTGCTAAACTGGTATCATGACCTTTACTTAGTCTGAGTGGAACAGACATGAAGCTTCGGTGGTGCTAAACTTGTATTATGACCCGCATCCTAGTCTGATTCGAAGAGACATAAAGCTTCGGTGTTGCTAAACTGGTATCATGGCCTCTACCTAGTCTGATTGCAACAGCAATAAAACTTAGGTGGTGCTAAACTGGTATCATGGCCTCTACCTAGTCTGATTGCAACAGCAATAAAGCTTCTGTGGTGCTAAACTGGTATCATGGCCTATATTTTGTCGTCTGGGAAAAAACAAGAGATTATTTGTGAGGGGCAAGTAAGAGCTTGTTATGAAATCATCTTCTGTTATGTTCGAGTTAGGAGGATTATTGGAAGTTTGTTTGCCTAACATGTATTTACGTATTTGGGAGATATTGCAGACCATTTGGTCAACTAAGTATTAACATTAAACTATCATAAATCCAGAAAAAAGGATAAAGCCCAGGTGGAGAAAGAATGACAAGAGCAAACAAACAACAGAAACAATACATAAAAATACACTGGGGACAACACAGAATCGTAGAATATTAAAACATGTGGAGAAGACTAACTCCTTTAAATACGTATGATGAACATATACGCTTACAAGAGCTCATGCTCCTTATACGGTACCCGTCGTGTTGTTTTATTCGGTAACAGTTGCAAATCAGTGGGTTAATATGATGTGTTGCGACAACGGAGACAAGTTTTATTATATGCCTTTACTTTAGTTTTTAATTAATATGTGTTCTAGCTTAAGGATATAGGTTTTTATAAGTATGTGTTCTCCCTGGATGTTTTTGTCTTTTACTAGTTGTGTACTTTCTGGTAAGACATTTTCATTTTTTTTTTTTTTTTTTTTTTGGCGAAGGCAGCTCTTCTAGATTGAGCATATTCAGCTAAAACTAAGATCAATACTCTGGAAAGTCATAAGTTATCAAAACATTGGAACTAGGACAGTAAATCATTGTCGAAACTTATTTTTAATACAATTCTTAAAAAATAGAACAAATATGTCTAAAAATCCAAATGTTCTGCAATGTTGGTGTTGGTAAAAAATTCATATGCTAAATTTTCTGACAAGGAATAATACATAATGATTTATCAAAACGAGTTTTCAACTAAATTTGCTTTTTTGTAAATTTAATTATAGTAAAATTTATCGAAACTTGTCCGTCTTTTTCCTGGAACAGTGACAGATGAAATTTTTGAGCTTAGTGACTGAGCTGCTAATATGATAGTATTCACTCTGGTATTATAGCAGTTAAGGAATTAAACTTAGTTCTTGGTTTTTTGTTTATTTTACAACAGTCAATGAATAAATTCTAACATAACTCTTTTACTGTTTTCATTGGTCTTGGATATAGATTCCAGCAATGAAAAAAGAAAAATTCTAATTACATGTAGCATTTTGTAGCAGTCATAAAACATAAAGTGATGTTTTATTGACAAATACCCCATACTCTTTAATTCTTATATTGTCTCCTTTTTATAACATATAATACTACCATATCTATTTGTAGTTTTATTTTATTTTCAAAACTGATTTTTTTACGTTAAAATAACTGTTACCAACATGTTTCTTCGTGCGATCAATAAGCACTTTTCCTGTTATTAACTTTTTGCGTTGACAACTTAAAATTACTGAAAATTAAGTTCAATAAAATTTTAAAAGCTATTGTACCCGTTTAAGTGTTAAAACATTTTACAAATAAGGGTGATATACTGACCACAATAAATCACTGTTGAAAAGATTTACCATTTTGGCTGTAAAGATTAAAGTGACTTCAGTATGGCTATTCATATGGTAATGTGAACTTAATTTCTAGAATGTCTTCAGCAGCCAACGTAGAAATTCAACCGACCTATCATATTGTTCAAATTTACATTCATGGTCTTCCGTGTCTTTTTAAACGTGCAAAAAAACATCCCTCACAAGCTTAATTGTAATTATAGATGTCGACGACTGATTTATCAAAAAGTGATAAAATTTATCTTTGTGTTAAGAGCAAAATGTTTTGCTTCAGTCTGAGAGATCAAATGTAACAAACAACCTCATTTTCCTGTGACTATCGTAGCATTTCAATAGATTTTACGGTGGCGCTGTAATTTTATTTTCAATAATAATAATAATGGGCAAGGTCACTAGACCAAATTCTACGTAACAACTACGTCACTGATCTCACTCCCAATTACATTCCAGAAACCAGAATTTGTGGTAGTAATGCTATGTATACTGTCACTATCTCTCTTTTATACGCAAACATCATTTATATTCAAAAAGTACAATATTGCACACACAAGTAGTATACAATTGAGTTTATTTTTGTTTATCTCATAATCGCTGATTAACGAACTATCTGAATACAAGACACTTTGCTGGTTTGTGCTCTTTTGTGTGTATGTGTGTACTTGTTTGTTTTTCTTATGGTTTCATTAGATGTTGTTCTGTTGGTAGTCATTTAATTTTACATTGATATAGTAGATGGATATATAAAAAGCTAAGATTTTTTATATATTTTTGGGGGCTATTTGCAATATACATGTATCACTTTGTGTCATCCATGGTAACAGAATATATTATAAATATAGATTATAACTTACCATTTTTTCAATATTAAACCTTTTAGCCCAAGGTGATGAAATCATACAAAGAGCTGATATGTGACATATAGGGCTGATAATGGATTTGATTTCTTTTCGTAGTCTTTTCGTAGTCTAAAATTTCTGAAATTGCCATCGAAGAACCGTGTGATAAAGGAAATAACATAACATCACCTTGTCGTTATCAATTTTTGAAAATCTGCTATTAACACAGGTTTAGTATTATTTAGTAGTATTTTCCGTAAGTAAATGTACTCGATGAAATTCAATATTAAAACCGTACTTTTGATATAAGATACAGAACATTTACTGTTATCTTTGTATCATTAAAGATTCAGATCTTACATCTTTTAAAGACTAAAACTTGAATAATTAAATAAACTACCATTTCTGGTAAACAGAAGTACTTGACAATAGATTAATTGAATTTTCTATACAGATGGTATCGGGTCGTCATGTATTGCAAATCTGCAGCTGAGCTTTATCTTAGAATTAATCTACCTGGAAACGACATCAAATATTTACCCTGGTGATAGCCGTCATTCTGTCACAAGAACCACTTCTTTGTTTCCAGTAAGTTTGTTTAAAAGAGTAATATGACAGGATCTGTAAATATCTTTAAACAGAAGCATATGTTCAGGTCTCAGACTAAATGATATTCGATTGGGAACTAAATTCCAATTGAACTCGGGGAAATACAATGAATGCCATTTTGAAACAGTCAAATAGTAATCATATTAATGAAATTTATATTATAAGGGTCAAAGTATCATTCTGAATATTATTTACATTTTTAGGATTGTAAGAAATGTAAAAACAAAAACAATCCTATTTCTTTAATCTGAATTTTAATAATATATAGCCGATCTAATTGTAGTACACTAAATATCAATATGCAAAACCAAAAAATAAACCCGAAAGTTATGGGAAAGAACCAAATTTCGCAAGGGGCCAAAAGAAAATCTAAAACCATTTCAGTGTAGTGCTAAGAACAGATGAATTACTTTTGAATTTCAAGAAGTTTATCAGCCGTCTATCCAGATATATTTAAAGTACCTTTTCACAAAATACACCATATTAATCCATTTAGAACACTGAGAAATTTGACAAGCTTTTTCAAAAGGAAATCTCTCCAGTCCGCTGTTTATCTTGAATCGGTAGTTCATTTTTTATAGATATTGTGAATACTAATATTGTATCACTATAAATATCGACAAAAGAATACCGAAGCGACAAAACGGTGGAAAAGTTCCGTCGTAAAATCAAAATCCAAAGGTAAGACAAACTCATCAGAATGAAACATAACAAACAAATGACACGAGGAGACATCTATAACTAAAAACATTTAAAAAATTCTATAAAAAAACAAATCCCAATCCCCACACGTTCAATGGATATTTTCTCCATATCCGTCTGGGGTTGATGGATGAGGAATGTTAAAAAAATTTCAAGACTTTATTCGTGGTATCTATCTTACAAAAAAAAATCTTTTATATTAGTATAAGGTTTCATAGAAAATTTTATCTATTCAAACATAACTACTTATTGTAAATTTTCGTCTTCAATATGACATGTTACCGCTATAAACCTTAGTGTTTCATGATTTCAATTAAAGTGCATCGACCGATTTCCACAATCATTTAATTTAATGAACTTTTAATTGATAAGAGTACAAATTCATTATTACAAGAACAATGAACTTTATATGAAGTATTTAAATAAATTAAGACCTTTTTATAAAATTAATAATGAAAATTCTGCTCTTTTTAAATATTCCGCTTGTTAAGCTGTATGCATCAATAGCTACCGTATTAGAACCTGAAAAATAAGTTGTACCTTTTTCTTTATATTAAAATATGAAAGTTATTCTCAATACCAGAACTCTTTTCTGGTCGGTTGTATCTTGACATTTTTTATTATTGTAATGCATGTCCATCTGTATTATAGGGGTAAGCCTGTATCAAGATAATCGAAAAATAAATGTTTGAAACAGAATAGTAATACAAAAGATATGCTTGTAGGAATTATTACACAGTGTTGTGTCGTATTCTCTTTCAGATAAATATTTTATTTCGACGTGAAAGGTGATAATGGTAAAATGACAACAAGTATGAAAATAAAAAAAAAAGAAAGAAGCAATGTATAACCAAGTAGGCACTGCATGTACATCTTTGTAGGTAGACTATCCTAAAATATCCATTCTTAATTTTTTACCATCATTTCTAACACATTTTTCTTTTTTTTTTTTTTTTTTTTTTTTTTTTTAGTAAGGTGAAACATTCTGTCATTATAGTAAAGTGAAACATTCTGTATATAAAGTTATACAAAGGCGATTTACATATTCATACACTCGTTCGTTTTCAACTTAAAAATTTCCTCGCTTTTCCCAAATGTGGTACAAATAACGTGATAATGGTAAGTAATCGACATTTTTTATCAATATCTTCTTTTACCACAAATTTAGTCAAATTAAATTTTAAACGTTCAAACTTTATAATCTTTTTTATCTTCATTGTACGCTCATAACTGAAAATATTTCAAAATTCTACCATTGCTAACTCAAGAAATGCCCAAAATTACTTTAACGGGTATAGTTATCATTCACTTAGCCCGTAACATCCCACAATTGGCAAATTCTGACTTTGACCAATTGAATGTCAGGTAGAATTAATAGTTTGAGTGAAATTATTTGCTGTTTCATAAAATTTCATTCGGTTCGGGAAAATCGTATTACGTCTGTATCTATAAAATGTTGGCTCTATACTTTTTGTCCGCTGAACTATTTATTTTCATTTCCAATGCTATGATGCCTAAAAATTTGAGTAGGGAGAGATTTTCTGTTTTCTATCTACAACTGAGTATTTCGTAAGAATTGACGTTAACTACTGGCATATATAAAACCTGTTCCCACTATCGTAACATTTGATGTACCTCCACGGATTTGTGACTACCACCGGATTGACTTTGTTGAACGTCACGACGGGTGCTGTATACGGAGCAGGAACTGCTTACCCTTTCAGAGCACCTGAGTTCACTCCTGGGTTTTATAGGGGTTCGTGTTGCGAGCTGGAATATTTCAACATTTTTAGTACATTTAGCTTATAAATACATTGTGAAATAAATTATGTAGTTACAAGATCGAAAAAAATTTAATCTTTATGAATTTAAAGTATAAAGAACGTTTAGTTCTTCCTGTTCAGTATTGGATTTTTCATTCGGGTGAATTCTTCTATTTAAACGAAGCTAATTTTATTTAATTCTAAATGTTAAATGCATTATAGCCGTGACTTTATTTCATAATCAGAATATTTCCACTGTTTCTTATTGATTTGCAATGAATCTGTGCAACATATCTCTCTGAACCATTTATGCTTTTCATTAGCATTAGTTTGATTGGGAATGCCATTTTAAACGTTAAATAAGACAATAATGTCATTGAAACTCTATCTCGCGTGCAACTTTCAGATTTGCAAACTAGAATTTCAACAATAAAATAAACACTGAACTCAAAATCTAAGGTTTCCTAAAACACTAATTAAGTTTTAAAAGGTTATACATCAAACCAATATCGGAAATTATCCGTCAATTCTCTCAAAAATCATTAGAACTGATAACTGTATTCACTAGAGAAGGACGAAAGATCTTTTGTCAATAACGGCAAATAACTTTTATGTAGAAACATGCTTCATTGATTGGAAATGTAATCTTTTGGGACCGGTTCTTAATTGCGGTGTAGCACTGTTATGCATGCAATCATACCTTGTTTTCAACATTTTGTGTAAATACCAATCTTCCCTCTACCAGTAATTGAAAATCTCCAATCTTACCTGTCAAATCGATAATATTACCTGATTTAATTGTTTTTTCCAGTACAGTATTTGATATTCGTGTTTCCCCGCTGTAGCATGACATTAAAGCTATTTTAATGACATGTTTAAAGGCGTCTGAAAACTCGTGCTGAAACAAGTCTCACAAAATTACTCTTATCTTCAGTATTTAAACCCAAAGAACAAGGTTCCGTAGAGATATAAAGGATGACTATCGTTAGTTTCTATGGATCCAATATACTTGCTGATGAGGTAAAAGGTTTTCCATTGATTTCCGACATTCTTAATCAAAGGAGAGAATGTTTGCAGGTAATTCAGCACTTGAGAAACCTTATGGCCATTGTCCCATCATAAAAGGCCTATATTAGCTTTATTTAACCTTTAGATTAAGCCTAAATTGATGCAAATGTCAAAAATAACGATGAAAGAGCTGCAGATTGGTAATTGAATTTAGTAACATCGTCAAACATCATATTAACTGCGAAATTTAAGATTCTGCAAAATATCGACTTGAAAAGAAATGAGAGATTTATTTGAAATTCTGAAGATAAATATATTCAACCTTTTAATTCATTCTAAAGAATGTTGAAAAAGTATGATGTCCTATAAAAGAGTGAATATTTCACTCATAGCTTGATGGATGAAGAATTATTGTATTTAATTATCCAGTGTCTATGATTCTTTTTATGGTTTTGAGCTTTTCGCTCCGTTGCTTTTCAAATTCAATTGTCATTTTTATTAATATCCTTTAACTTTCTTATAACCGAAAACTATTCAAAACGGGTAAATAAATTTTCAGCAAAATCGGTAGCTTCAAAACAATTTATGCAATTATCATTGCTTACAACAAAGCGATAGATACATAAAATGTAGTCTTATTTTTTTTCTCTCTCTCTCTCTCTCTCACACAGTTTCAACATGTGTATGCAGGCGTTAGTAAAACAGCAATAAAAGTGCCCTCAACTGTCATTTAAAATTGTTCTAGTACAGAATTTCTGCTGTTTTTAGGTGCATTATCACCACATGTTTTTCACTAGTATCATATTGTAAACTTTTAAATTATGTTTTTCAAATATGTCTAATTGGCCTGATTTAAAGTGCATTTTAGAAAAATTCGTTACCTAGATCATCATCGATGATTCTCTGTACAAGAAAATGATTGTAATTATATCTCACAGCATAAAGATGCTTTCTTATTACTAATTAAAGGCTTTAAAACATGCAATTTTACTTATGACTAAACAAGACCTTAGCGTTATAGACTTATGATTAAACAAGATGTTAGCGTTATTGACTTATGACTAAACAAGACGTTAGCGTTATTGAATTATGACTAAACAAGACGTTAGCGTTATTGACTTATGACTAAACAAGACGTTAGCGTTATTGAATTATGACTAAACAAGACGTTAGCGTTATTGACTTATGACTAAACAAGACGTTAGCGTTATTGACTTATGACTAGACAAGACGTTAACGTTATTGAATTATGACTAAACAAGACGTTAGCGTTATTGACTTATGACTAAACAAGACGTTAGCGTTATTGAATTATGACTAAACAAGACGTTAGCGTTATTGACTTATGACTAAACAAGACGTTAGCGTTATTGACTTATGACTAGACAAGACGTTAACGTTATTGAATTATGACTAAACAAGACGTTAGCGTTATTGACTTATGATTAAACAAGATGTTAGCGTTATTGACTTATGACTAAACAAGACGTTAGCGTTATTGAATTATGACTAAACAAGACGTTAGCGTTATTGACTTATGACTAAACAAGACGTTAACGTTATTGACTCCTGATATTTACCACATTTCTACTTCATGTATTTACAAATTAGTTTGTTTTTATATCAACCAAGTTATAATTTGTTGTATAAGAATCGAATGCTTCTTTTTATAGTTTCAATGAGTGCTTCGCACTGAAAAAAAGCAGGACGGTCAATCAATGTTTTAACAATTCTATGAAACATTCTTTCATTCAGCTATTAGTCCGTGTTTATAATACAGATTTCCATAATCCATAAATAAACAATATTATCGCAAATCTGTTTTCTGCTTTTTTCAGCCGATGCAGAGGAGACTGAAAGTTTGTGTGGGGGGATGAAACAAAATTGATTGTAGTAAAATTCTATTCCCCTCTGACAGTCAGACTGAAATATGTGATAAAAGCTGCAGACCTTTCAGTCTGATATACGTGTCCCGGAGTTATACTAGTATAAGTGATCTAGAAATATCTATGGAATGTGCAAAGAACAATAAAAAAAAAACTAAATCATCCCATATAATGTCGAACAGAGGTATCTATAACATGACATTAATGTTGATTTTCACGCGTCTTATTTTTAAATGAAAGGATGTTGATTTTGCGAAAATAAAACACATACTATCAGTAATTTATTGTTCAATAGATGACATTAGTTAGTGGTACATCGTATAACTCCATAAACTGTTGCTACTGGAAACTAGTGTCTGTTGCAGGATACTAGTAGTCAACTTAAACATGATTAAATTATTCTAAGCATTATAACTGTCATATATTAAGCCAGTATTATTTGGGATTTACGTTGAAAATGTCCCTCGAGAATAATGTTACATTTGCAACCAGATACGAAATTAAGACGACAATATTTATTACATTATTTCAAAATTCAATACATTTAGCTAGAACAGGTGATTTTGATGGACACTAACGCATGATTAATTGCTGAAATGTATGTCCCGAGAGAAACTGCTCAAAACTGATGGTCGTTTATGACTAATATGAAATCGATAGCCGTTTCATAATTTAACACCTTCCAAACAAATGCCTGTGGGTGATAAATGTATAAGAGGCACATAACTGGGGTATGATATGATTTGATTGAAATCCATGAAGGTTAATACGGTCCATGTTGTCATGGTTTGTTGTTCGTTCTTGATTCTTTGTTCTAAAATCAAATTGTTCTTCCTCTGTTTAATTCAAGCTCCAAATAACACATCTGGTGACTTAAAAACAAGAACAAGCAATTATTTGACTTGGTGTTATCTCGGTTTTAGATTATGATCAAAATAATTAATGGTGAGCAAATATATCTGGATGATTTCGACAATTCTGTGTAAATATATTAGTCAATACTACAATATCATTTTAATTTATTTTTCAAATCGTTTCAAGAATGCCAGTTAGATTACAGCATACATATTCTTATGATTTCTCACGATTTACTGAATTTAACGTAATGTTATATCCCCATCACTCAGTCAGTCAATTAGTATTCAGCAATGGTCATCGTATTCGTGTTTCCGTTCGTCATTACAAAGAAATGGAAAATTCTGAATTTGTCACTTTGTCCATCAATTTATTCTAATGAGAGTTGTACGGATTTGGAAAACGTATCCGATTCCGCTTTTATTGGACAGAATACGTTTTTATTATACATTGTAAAATAGGTTTTTATTAGTGGACTAGTTTCAGTTCGTGTTTCTCATATATTGTTACACTCGGGCATAGCTACAATAATCGAGAAACGATATAAAAGAAATATATTGGATAATAGAGTAAATACATTAGTATATATTGCGTTACTTAATGGATACATGACGACCTCAAGCAGTTGTGTATCTATTACATGTAGTATTTCTACATTGTCTGCTTTAATGTATTCGTACCAAAGCATATCCCCATATCCTATTATTTCATGTACCGTGCACTGACCCAAAAGGGAGTCACAATAGAGGCAATATCACTGCTACAGCAAATTTTTTTTTATTAACTATGAATTTTGATTTCTTTTACCAAGTTGAATATAATTCTTGATTACTTGACATCGACTTTAAAGACAGAGACTTCGAACTTCATTATTTTAGACCTTGCGCACAACTGATATAGATTGTTGAGTATCATAGTATGTTATCATAGTTTTGCGTATATAGATACAAGATTGTTCTACCTACTCATAAAGAATCTACTGAAATGCAAATAGTCAGACTATAAAGTGTAGAAATTATCACTTTTTTCAATATTTAACGCATAACAATCCGTACTTTGCTTTAATATTCATCTATCATATATTCCTAAAGGGAATAAAAGAAATGGGAAATCGATATTTTTTCTTGCACTGTCTCAAATTTACATAAAATGCATTACGTTTAATTGATACTTACGTAGGTTTGTAAACTTTATGATATATAGTTATGTCATTTTTAATCTAATCTGCCGTTTTTTTAATGTCTAGTTCTTATGTACAACGTAGTACGGTTTAGGTCGAAGATAGGGGACATTCTGCTGATTGTCGAAACTGTATAACTACTTTAAGACGTAGAACACCGATCAAAATAAACATGTCCATATGCTTTTTCCAAGTTTAACATGAATATTAAACACGTATATTTTACAAAAAAAAATTAAAGGGTTTTTGCAGTCATTATTATATACCTGTACCGTAATTTTATTTAATTTTTAGTGTAAATCCACCATAAAAATGCAAGCATGGGCTTCAGGAAAACAGGAGTAAAAATGTAAACTTCAACAATATATGCAGTTATATGGAAATGAATAAACATACAGTTTATTTTTATTCTGAACAACATGGTTGTAGTGCATTTGCATGTTTTCCTTGAAAGCAAACTAATCAAGAAAATGGAAAACAAATTCAGCCGTTCATTCAGTTTTACGGAAATGGGTTTCTAAAAACCATTCTCGTTTCATTAATGGTAGAAAATAAACAAATGAATGTACTGCATAGCAGTAGCATTTCTCTAGCATCACTCGTCTTTTCCATCTACGAGAATAAAGGCCTTAATACTTACGTACTATAGAGAAGTTGAACGACCCTTTGAATTAAACAAACGTCTTTTTATGTCACCCTACCATGGAAAGTTATTTCCAGATTTACAATTAACTTGTCAATATGATTCTACTGTAGATAGTAGTCAGGATTGGACATTGGTCTGGCAGTCAATACCTTGTACCGGTACATGATTAATTTGAAAAACGGTTAACAATACGTAGGCTGTAACACAGCAATCTTGCAAGCTGAATAACCATTAAAGGACAAAACCGAATTATAAGAATCATTTCATTGATTAGCTGTTTAGTACAAGTGGAGCTATATTTGGTGTTATTTGGTGTGTATGAATATTTACAGACGAACGTTTTTGAAGCATTAAATCTGCATCGTTACGAATATAACACGGTTTTCGTCACTGCAACCTTTTCCAAACACACATATCTTTCAAATTGTATATTTTAGATAGATGTTAGTTTTTTTTAAATGAAAATGCTGCTTTTTAACATACTTTGGTTGCTTGAAAAGAATCATTTATACACTATACATTTTAAAGGATCAGCAACTTCAATTTGTTATTTATAAGATAGTGTTGGTAATCCAATTTTTTTTAATGGATAGGGATTTTACTCCGTGATTATAATAACCGTTAGCTATCAATATGGTTCTAACAAATAAAAATCAATGTACATTCAATATTTATCTGCTTTTACCCAGGTTAATTCAATCATTTAAAGTACAGAAACTCACTTAATAAGTTTCTCTTAAATGGAAGAATCTTTTCAGGAATATGATGACGTCACAGCCTCGTGACAATGTCGCACCTGAGATGTTAATTTCCAATAAAGATCAATTTTTCAGTTTTTCAGATTGAGCCATATGTTGATTGTCAAATCATTTGACGGCCGTTGCTGATGATGGAAGCATCGGTTTTTAATCTCATCATCGATACAGATGCGTAATGTATAAATTCCACATTGGGACATGCGAAATTTAACATATGACAACCTTTGGATTTTACAAAAACAAAGTGAGTATCATTTCTTCTTATTATTTTTTTTTATGAAATTATACAAATTAATAGAATATCTTATTAATCTGATGTTTGAGTTTTTTTTATATTAATAGTAGTTTACTTAACAGAAACTTAATCAAAATCTACTGTTTATATTTATTTACATTTTTTAATGCGATATGTCTTTGTGATAATATATTTCTTTATAACCAAATATTTCTGTACCATCATTTAAGTTATGCCCAAAAATCTTGACAGTTTGATAAAAAAAAATGTAAAAAATTACTCCTTTAGCTATGATACAGAAAGTTACACTCCATCATAATCACATTTAATATTAATCTAATCGATCAAAGTCTTCAAACAATCAGTTTTTATAAATATTGGGATGTATAAAACAGAAGATTAAAGTCCTACGTATGCCTATTATTCTTCGTAGCTTTATGAAACAGATATAGATTATACGTTACCATAAATAGATCGGCACTAAGTGTAATTTCTCTGGTTCTGTTTAATAAAAATCTGCTTGTATTTTTCAAAACTAAAGTAAAATGTTTACACTATCACCATCTTCTTTTTATACTGTAGGAGACTTGTATTTTAGTTGCATTTTATCTATAGAGAAAAATCTTAAATCTTTATTTTATGAAACATTTTTAAATTATTATAATAAGAAACGGAGTAAAACAAATCAGATTCCAAACTTGGGGAAATCAATTATCAATTAAAATCTTGTAATTGCACACTTTTCTCACTCACAATTATCCATGTAAAAACATCCCTTGTATCAGAAAGCTTCATCTCTAGTAAATTAAATTTCGGAAAATCCGATTTTTATAGAAAGAGGAAGTTATTTCTGACATACTGTAGCCTTTTTATTTTCATTGCTGAGATTAATTCAATTTCATTACAATTCGTCCTACGTGTAGTTTGTTTTTCATCCTAGGTTAAACTGTCTTTTGAAAGTGCAGGCTTTGTCTAGATAGGATCCTGGTTTAACCATGCCAAAACGTTCAAAGCCCATTTGAAATCAGATTATTTTTTACGATTTTGAAAATTATTCTTTCGTAATTGAAGGCCATGCCATTAATATAATTTAAATATTTTAAGCCCCGGTAATTTAACTTTTATATTTTTGGTTAAGCAGTTATTTTCAAAAGATTGGATACAGTTTTCCTTAAATACTTAATAGATGTATTAGGCATGAGATCTAAACAGGAATAAATTTCTTTGACTGCAAACATCTTTCAAACTGTCAGTTATTCGAAAATGCTTTCACATAACCTTTAAACCTTTAAAGGACAGACATTACTCGACTTTTGAAACAATAATGGACTTGTAAGGAGGTTAATATGGTGTTATGTTGACCGGTGCCGTGCAGATAATGTGGAACTGTAAATGTAAACAAGGAGTTATGAAACATTATGTAATAAACATCATTTATAGATGATTTAGAATTTTTGTTTTAGCTATATATTCAGTTTTACTTATCTTAATTATAAAACGGATAACAAGAAATGTCAACAACATGGAAGAGCACAACACAGAACTTAGAATCAACAGTCAGCATGACTTGATATAGACCCTTGGGAGTATGGGCTTAAACCGGATTTACCGGATACCTAAGCCTCTCCCATTTATCCTTATCCTATGTAGTCTTATTTTCCCTTATCGCAGGTAGACACTCTTTCTGGAACCTACCTAACAGATTTATTGATAAAATTTGTTTTTGTCCTAAATAAGCATGAAATACCCCGGTATTTGATACTGAACATCAAACCATCCAGGTAACGGTAATGCGTTTTCAGCATTGAACACTGCCATCTGACAAAACATCTCTCAACATTTTTACATTTAATTACCGCCGCATAGTTAGAATCATGGACAATTTACCCCCTACTTAGCGGATGTCTCTGCTGATGGATTCAACTCTTTGTCCCCTACTTAGCGGATGTGTCTGCTGGCGGATTCATCTCTTTGCCCCCTACTTAGCGGATGTATCTGCTGATGGATTCAACTCTTTGCCCCCTACTTAGCGGATGTCTCTGCTTGTGGATTCATCTCTTTGCCAGCTCAGTTGTTAATATTTTTGCACTGTCATAAAATCAAACATTCATTGTGATCAAATTGTAAAATTTTGAATCTTAAGATTTTTTTGGGACTATACTCCTTTTTAAAACATGTTTACTATGATAGTTAATTCCTTTCTGTCTTTAAATGCCCTATAGAAATTTGCAATTTTTCAGATCTTAAAAGTCCGACGATGCCTAGTTTTCTACACGCTTAACCTATATCTTTCGATTTTAAGGCTGTGATTATCGGCCACTCATGAAAGAAATGATGAATTTCAACTGTCAAAATTGATGGCAATTTTAACTGGCAAAAAACTATCTGTTGAATTTAAACTCTACAGAAGGAAAGAGAATCCATGTGAAACCGATTATTACATAGATACACTATTCTTTTACTATTTTTTTCAAATATTTAAATCTATATCTATATTCCTCATCAATATTAATCTGATAATTATACCCTAGCAACACACAATTATATGTATAGTTTTCAATTTTAACACACATTTCACATTTAGACGTCTTTAAGGTATCCTGACCATAATACGGAAAATAAATTAAACATAGTGTGTATGCGGCGTCTATGAAAACAGAAAGTTAGATATATAGTGTTTCCGATGTTTGCCGATAAATACCGAGGGTTTCTGTCATTACTTTGCATGGAACATCTGGGTTATTTGAAATAATCACATGATCATCTATGGACTGGATACCTTTAGACGGTTGTTCAACATGAACTGGAACACTCAGAAAATTAAATTTCTTTCCTTTCTTTATCCAACCATGATGCAAACGAGCTTGACAAATGTCCAAAAACCGCCTCCTTCGATCACTACCTTTATGAATAGAAAACATGAACTTATAAATTATTAAACATTATAAGTTATCATGCTTTGACCCAACTAACATGATTATTTAGACAGTGTCGAAAATTGTTGAACGGTGAGGGCGATAGCCCGAACCGTTCAACAATTTTCTACACTGTCTATCGCCCTCACCGTTCAACAATTTTCGACACTGTCTAAATAATCATGCTAGTTGGGTCAAAGCATGATAACATTTTTGTGCGGTTATGCTAACCGTAATGAGTATATAATTAATTAAACGTTAAACACACAAATGTCCTAGATTTCACTTCGCAAAATTCACATGTTTACTCCGCCCACTGACCGCGTGTTTGACCCTTACTCTTAATGTGTATGCTCCGCCCACTGATCGTGTAACCTGATGATCTATTGATTTTCATCTTATATTGTTTTTATTTAGATTTTTAAGGGTTTTCTGGACGAAAAACATTTTTTTACATGTGTTATCACTTTTAATTTTGTATGATATATTACAGAGAAGTATAATAAATATATTTTATTTGAATTGCTCTAGATCGATAAAGCCCTGGATTGCGTCATGCATGTATAGATGTCAACCAGTGGAATTTTCCATTCGCCGACCGGTTAACAGGTCAACTTGCCTTATGTAGGGCAATACACTAAGGTTGTCACAAGACAGCGTGTTCCTTACTTTGTTCTTTTTATAGCACACATGATTTAAGGTCAACAGGTTGAGCACACATGATTAAAGGTCAACATATTACAACGCGATTGCTGGTTGGCTACAGGCACATGTTTTGTAAGAAGTTTTCTTTTTGGGGGCAATTTGATTGGGTTGTGTATGGCGAACATGGTTATTTAGCAGATGGCAAGGCAGCCAGTAGAATTCAAGTTTACAACTGCATAACCGTACAATATGTTTTAGTTTGTAAACATTCTAATACATTATATACCATTGTTAATGAAATTTATAAATATCTAAAATTTTAAAATTAGCAGTTAGGAGTGAAAGAGTTGAGAAAGAAGTGGCCCTACGCGTTTTATATAGTATTGTGTTCCACTATCTGAAGAGATGATATATGGGTGAGAATTACAAGGGAAAACAATAAATAAAACATCAAAGAAGAACTATTTTTAACATAAAGTATAATGTTATTCAATCAAGCTAAGAGTTCAAAATAGAATACGAATGTCATCATTTTTTTTCAGATTTTTAACAGTCAGCTGAGCTTCATGACCTAGATATTAAATTTGTTGACCAAAAAATAAGTAGGTCTATTTTACCATGTCATACATGTAACTTTTGGCAACTTTGAACATCTTTTTGTGCAACTATTAACTCAATTGCTATGTAAAAGAACTATATATGTATACTGATTAACCGGAGGGCATGTCTGAGATAATTTTAAGAAGGTTAAAGCCTACACACAGCAAATAGATTATAGCAAGTGGGTGATAATGTCTTGATACAAGATGTGCTAAATTTGTTTGTCGAATAATTTATTTCTTCTTATAATAATTTCTCTATGTTGATATAAAGTTTGCATTAAAAATTGCTCGTTACTTATAGATAGCAAGCTGAATAATATCAGGCAACAACGTCAGAGGCCTTAGCTAGGGGAGATGTTAAATTATCTGCCTTTAAATTAGTTCATTTCCTCGCCTATAGGTGGCATAGTTAATGTAGTCAACTGTTTTTCACTGAATCAATTGATATCTGGTTAACACTGAACGACAGCAGTAATAACTAAAAAATACAAGTATGTTATACACAAAAATTGTGATTCCAGTTTCAAATTAATCAATTTCTAGAATCGGCCTGTAATTTGATGATAAAATTTTGACAACTGTTGCGAGTTTCAATTATGATTCAGGATTGTTACGATCACTAAACAAAGAATAAATGAAAAAATCAATAATGTTACTATAAAACAAATGCTATAAATTCACACAGCCTAACTAACTCTCTTATTTTCTAATCAAAACGACAACATTTCTGTCCATAAATTCTTTTTAATGATATAGCATTCCAATTAATATAGGATATCAGCGGGGAACATGCAAATATTTTTATCTTCAATTGAAAATTTCTGGATCACTGACAGAACTTGTTATTCCCGTTAAAATCATGTACGAATATATCCCAGAACAGCCAAATATTTCTTTCATCCCAAAATTTCTGAATTCTAAATACTAATTTCCACTACATAATTACCTCTGTTCTCTCAAAATTCTTCTTATCTCGAATCATATTTGACGTTCCTTTTAACGAGAATCAACAGTTTCTAAATCAAAGCAACAAATTTGAACCGATTTTTTTTTTTATTAACTTTATGATCGATATCTTACTAATAATGACATAATAGTAGACAAACAATTGTTATTGCATAACTGATTCTTTAAGAACAGCAGGTGTTTGTTTGAAGCGAGAAAGCATTGACAAGGAACTAATTACAATATGCTATTTTTAGTTCAAAACCAAATTTTTTTTCATTGAAGATTGATATTCCGCTGTGTGCACTTGTTTCGTTTATTTGTTTTCCACGACAGTAAGATTATCGAAGAAAATATGGAGAGAAAAATATTCATTGTTTATAAAATAAAATTATAGCATAGGATTTAAAAAATCTTAACTACAGAAAACCCGATGCATCATAGAAATATACAATATGCACGTATGTACATTGTCGGAAAATTAAGAAATAATTCATGGACGCCTGTGGTTTGTTGGAGATTTTAACACGGTGCGCCATATTTCTGTCGAAATTTTACCTTATGCGTAGCAAAGCTGAGCGAGGGGTAAATTTCGCAGAAATATTGCCACCCCGTGGTAAAATCGACCTCAAACCACGAGCATCCATTAATTATTTCGATTTTAATAGGAAAAATCCATTGAAAAACGACTTCAAATTGCCGACGCCATCGAACAAAATATGAGGTTTTTGCGTTTGCAGCATACTGTGACGTCGTCACTTCATACTTGTGGTTTATTGGAAATTTTACTACGGGCTGGTTTTAATGACGTTTTCAGCAGCCCATATTACAATATACAGGAACGTATGAGCCTTAGAAATAGGTAGAAATGCAAGGTTTACCGAATATTTCTATATATTTATATATATATGTACATATATTGTTTTTTATCCTGCAACGATAAATTGTTATCTCTTTTCGGGAAAAGCTATGAAAATGGCACATTTTCAGCTTATTTTAAGAAGTCGGTTTTAGCGCGTAATATAGGGAGATCAAGACGTCATCAACACTGTTAACCAGAACACAGTACAAACTGTCATTGCAAGTGAAGACAAGGGTACAAAGAGATGTGGTGATACTAGACGAAAATCGAAAAAAATATTCGACACCCTTTAGATTTAGCTAGTAAATAGGCCAGTTGCAGGATAAATATACAATATATGTACATTGTCGGAGCCGTAGAAACAGGTAGAAATGCAAGGTTTATATTAGGATGTTTATGCATTAACGTACACGAATCAAACATTTATTCATAAATAGTGGACTAGGTTTGGGTTCCTTAAAACCAGTTTAACGGCACTATTATTTAGTGTCTCCACCAAGTCAGATTATCCTGAATCTAGTGTGTTTATATTTGTGTTTTGAGCTCTGTAATATTACTTTTGTCCGGGATTCTGTCTCGTGCCATTGATTGATTGGTATGTCATTACTGACCTTCCCTTGATATTCTGACGTTTACTAATGTATTTCCTCTAGTGGGTACTAATAAACAACATAATTGATAACAGGAAACGTCAACAATGACAAACCAATCAACCAGCGTCACCCAAGAGACAAAACCCATCTCGTTCCCATCAGACGGGCTATCATCGTCAATCGAGACCATTATCACAAATATTGTTAAAAAGAGGGTTTGAAGGATTCCTAAATTTTTTCCTGGACGACAGTTGAACAAGGAATTCTTTGTTTTGTAGTCCGATGCGGTAATCACTACACAGGGCCTTATGTTTACAGTAGTTCGTATGCGGTAATCACTACACAGGGCCCTATGTTTACAGTATTTCGCATGCAGTAATCACTACACAGGGCCCTATGTTTACAGTAGTTCGTATGCGGTAGTCACTACACAGGGCCCTATTTTTTCTGTACAAATGCACAGTAACGGATATTTCCATATCATGATCAGTGATACTAATGCATTACAAACAACAAATATAATGAACATGTGAAAAATTCATTGTTAAATAAGTTACAATATTATTGATACATGTAAACATTTCAGGACAAAGAGGAAACATTTATTATTCCCTATTTTACTTGATATTGCAACAAACCATAAACTATTAAATCGATTCATGAAATATATGCGTGAATAATCTGACCTCGTCCTCGTAGGTTATCATAGTATACAATATACATGATGTAGGTTAAGAAAGGAATAACTGTTTATATGAGATCTAAAAGCTGACTGCTTACTCGAAATAATCCGCTTAAATAACAAATCAGGATAATTTTCACAGTTTGTCTATTTCATAATTATTTTTTTTTTATATTTGCCTTTCAGTAAAAAAAACTAGAAAATTAATTGTCTATTTTTGGTCTGTTCAGTTCAAAGATAACGTTGTGTCTTCCTGATATTTATTCCATATCCGTTCTTTTTCATATATTTTTCCTATGATTAATACTAATTTTGGTGTATAAGATGTGTATATTTTGTTGCACAAGACCCTCTCGTTGGGGGTTATAATACAGAAAGCCTGACGGTGGACCATAGTTGGTAACGTGTTTGGAGAATACCACGCTCACTGCACAGTAGTTATCAAAAAAGAGTAGGCTAATGGCCGCTTCATCGGCCTAAATTATCCGAAGCTACCCAGCCATTCACCCATTTATTTGGAATTTTTTTAAATTTGGTTCCCCTTGTCACCCCTATTTAAATCGTTGAACTGGTTCTCGTCCTGAATAAACATTAGATATTTACCACTGCACATTAAGCAAACAAGGATCAATCATTAGTTGACACTGTAACTAAGGCTTGGACAATATTTTCGGTGCCGAGCACAATGTACAGTATATATAATAAATCTTAAAATTGGTGTCTCGGATTTTTTTCTCCCGTCATACGATGATATTGAAATTATTTATTAGATAAATAATTGTTCTCAAAAAGAGTGATTTTTTAAAGAGTGACTTTTTGGTCTTTAAAAAAAATAAAGAGGTCGTGTAAAATAATATTGCCAATTAAATAGTTATTACAGAAAACCATATATTTTTCTCTACATGCCTCTTTGAAAAATATCTCAAGTTCATAATACATCTTATATATGAAAATATTAATATCGTAATGAGTAACTGATATCCTTTCTCTTTATTCGGTCTTCCTTTTAATGATATTAACATTGAATTTGACGTTTATTTTTGATGTGGAACTGTCGTCTTAAATATCAAAACCAATATTAACTACACAGGACATTGATTCATGGCGGATTATAATTAATATTTAGACTTTAGTAATGCTTCTGAAAGGGACATAACTTTTCATTGATTTTTCTTTTGAATTTTGAAGTGGAATCAATAACAATACATTTAAACTGTACAAGTGATTAACTACATTTAACAGATCGGAAATACGTGCTTTGGCACATCGGCTGTTTTCATTTACACTGTAATACTAGAACTGTACCTAGGAAATAGATGGGCATTGCGTGTAGTCCACATTTCGTGATGAAAACAGATTGGAATTTTTTTTCTAGAACCGATCAAGAAATGGAAAACGGTTTTATATCGACCAGTTCGACATTAAATTGTTTGTGTTTGTATTGTTAGTAATTATGCAAGGTATCGGTTTACTAGAAAATGTCTGGTATCGTGTCATGTAATATGGTATTTTTTAATGTACATCAATTAAAAACGTTTTTAAATAAATTATTTAGTATGATCTTCATTTACTACCATATTTTTAATTGTTTGTCATTATAACTTTATTGAATATAATATTTACATTTTTTTGGAACTTTCGTTTGTTCATTGAACCAACTTTGTGGCCATTTCCAGAAACTGAGAACATCAATATCACTTACAATAGCAATGAGAGGATTTTATATAACACCAGAAGTTCAATATTTGTACGTATTTCCTTACACACAATGCAGATTACTGGATTAACTTTCATTGTGACCAAATCTGTTGAAAACCAAACATCATTCAAAACTCCAACATAATATTCTATTTAACACATTATAAAAAAAAAGTAAGAATGCTTTAACCAAAGAGCATTTGAAACATTTATATCCCTACGGACCATGTATAATTATGAAAAATGAACTTTTTATTGATATTACACTTCTATTAAAACCAGGGTTTAAACTCGCATAACCGACGTTGACCTTACCTGGATTTCGATTGTATTCTATAAGCCTTTTAATCACTTGACTTTACATGGATTTCGCCTACCCGCTGTTAGTCCGTTAAACATACAAAAAAAAGCTGGTGAATGTGAATTAAGAAAAAAAAGCTTTATGAATTTGTATTTCAAATGTTTCATATGGATTTTCCATAAGTATCATTTGCAATACAAAAATATACAGTGATGTGTATGTTGCTGATACTAACGTAGCAGTTGTCTATCGATTGTGGTTAAAAGCATCATATTTAACAAAACTATACATAAAACGAAGAGGAGGTACAGCCACATTGTTCTTTTAATCGTAACTTTTATACCTGTTTCTTTTATGTAGAATCTACAGATATATTCCTGAAGATACAGAAAGATAAGATACCTTAGATATGACGCCCAGATCCATAGAAGACCATTTCCTTCAATTCCTTTTGTTTTGACACAGTACTATTTTGACGGGTTTCGCGATTGATGAACATTAACTTATAAAGGTTGTTCGTTGTCGTCGAAACCTGCCTTAGATAGAATATAACTCAGCTACAGAGGGAACCTGCCTTAGATAGAATATAACTCAGCTGCTGAAGGAACCTGCCTCAGAAAGAATGAACTCGAATACACATGGAACCTGCTTCAGAAAGATTGAACACAAATACAGAAGGAACCTGCCTTAGATAGATTATATTTCAGCTACAGAAGGAACCTGCATTAGATAGAATATAACTCAGCTACAGAAGGAACCTGCCTTAGATAGAACATAACTCAACTACAGAAGGAACCTGCCTCAGATAAACTGAACTCAAATACAGATTAAACCTGCCTTAGATAGATTATATCAGCTACAGAAGGAACCTTCCTCAGATAGAATGAAATCAGCTACCAGAGGAACCTGCCTCAGATAGATTTAACTCAAGTACAGAAAGAACCTGCCTTAGATAGAATATAACTCAGCTACAGAAGGAACCTGCCTTAGATAGATTGAACGCAAATACATATGGAACCTGCCTCAGATAGATTATAACAGCTACAGAAGGAACCTTCCTCAGATAGATTGAAATCAGCTACAAAAAAGACCTGTCTGAGATAGATTGAATTCAGCTACAGAAAGAACCTGCCTTAGATAGATCATAACTCAGCTACAGTAGGAACCTGCCTTAGATTGAATATAATTCTGCTATAGAAGGAACCTTGCCTTAGATTGAATATAACTCAGCCCCAGAAGGAACCTGACTTAGATAGATTAAACTAAGTGACATAGGGAACCTGCCTCAGATAGATTGAACACAGCTTCAGAAGGAACCTTCCTCAGATAGACTATAACTCAGCTACAGAAGGAACCTGCCTCAGATAGATTGAACTCAGCTACAGAAGGAAACTGCCTCACATAGAACATAACTCAGTTACAGAGGGAACCTGCCTCAGATAGATTGAACTCTGCTACTGAAGGAACCTGCCTCAGATAGATTGAACTTAGGTACAAGAGAAACCTGCCTCAGATTGATTTAAATCGGCTACAGAAGGAACCCTCCCCATATATAGTATACCTCCGCTACAGAAGGAACCAGCTAAAGAAGGAACCTGCCTTAAAGAGAATATAACTCAGCTACAAAAGGAACCTGCCTCAGATAGATTGAACTCAGCTACAGAAGGAAACTGCCTCACATAGAACATAACTCAGTTACAGAGGGAACCTGCCTCAGATAGATTGAACTCTGCTACTGAAGGAACCTGCCTCAGATAGATTGAACTTAGGTACAAGAGAAACCTGCCTCAGATTGATTTAAATCGGCTACAGAAGGAACCCTCCCCATATATAGTATACCTCCGCTACAGAAGGAATCAGCTAAAGAAGGAACCTGCCTTAAAGAGAATATAACTCAGCTACAAAAGGAACCTGTCTCAGATAGATTGAACTCAGCTATAGAAGGAACCTGCCTTAGATAGATTATAACTCAACTACAGAAGGAACCTGCCTTAGATAGTAAATAACTCAGTGACAGAAGGAACCTGCCTCAGATAGACTGAACTCAGTTACAGAAGGAACCTGCCTTAGATTGAATATAACTCAGCTACAGAAGGAACCTGCCTCAGGTAGATTGAACTCAGTTACAGAAGGAACTTGTCTTAGATTGAATATAACTCAGCTACAGAAGGAACCTGCCTTACATAGATTATAACTCATCTACAGATTGAACCTGCCTTAGATAGATTGAACTCAAATACAGAAGGAACCTCAAATTAAAAAATAACTCGGCTACGGGAGAACCTGCCTCAAATAGACAATAACTCGGCTACAGGAGAAACATGCCGCAGATAGAAAATAACTCGACTACAGAAGAGACACCTGTCTCAAATAGAAAATAACTCGGTACATGAGAAACCTGCCTCGCCTCAAATAGAAAATAACTCGGTACATGAGAAACCTGCCTCAAATAGAAAATGACTCGGTTACAGGAGAAAACTGCCTCAGACAGAAAATAACTCGGCTACAGGAGAAACCTGTCTTAGATAGAATATAACTCAACTACAGAAGGGACCTGTCTTAGATAGAATATGACTTAGCTATATACAGAAGGGACCTTTCTCGGATAGATTGAACTCAGCTACAGGAGAAACCTGCCTAAAATAGAAAATAACTCGGTACAGGAGAAACCTGCTTCATATAGAAAATAACTCGGTACAGGAGAAACCTGCTTCATATAGAAAATAACTCGGTACAGGAGAAACCTGCCTAAAATAGAAAATAACCCGGCTACGGATTAAATTTAGCTTCAGACTGGAAATTGCGCCGAAAAAAATATAACTCTGCTGCAAGAGAAATCTGTCTCGATTAAATTCTGTTACAAACTGGAAATTCCGCAACAGAGGGGAAATCCTTAGAATATAGCTCATAACTACATCGTAAGCTTGTCGTAAATGTAAAGTAAACAAGCTAAAAACAGAACTACCTTAGACGGAATATGTCAGTTATGGACAATCCCGCGTTAAGAAACCGCTTAGCTGTAAACGGGGCCTGTCTCCAGTTAGTTTAAACTTATTTATTTATAGTGGATTTGGACACAAGTTATACAAACTTGCAAATGTATGTTAATCTTCCACTATGTGGGTGCGAGGGTGGCTATTCTAGTGGCATTTTAGACTACTTCTTTTCTAAAAAGGATATATCTCAGATATATAGCATATACCACTTAACTGAAATCGGTAGCTAGTAATTATTTATCCAAGATAACATTCTTTCTGAGAAAACTGTGAATAATGTTCCGTCCTTTCATACTAATTGCTCATGACATGGCGATTTAAAATTTTCCGGCTTATAGTTCCTTTAATTTTCCACATTAGCATGTAAATATTCTGTGCATCAAAATTATCATCATGTATTCAGCAAAATAATTTATGGACCACACTTTTCGTGAATTAATTGTTGTGCTTTCATTCATGTTGCCGTTATTTATGGACCACACTTTTCGTGAATTAATTGTTGTGCTTTCATTCATGTTGCCGTTATTTAATTCAAAAAGAATTTATTCAAGTTATTTGAATATATTATTGTTATGTTGTTAATGACTGTAATATTCCATTGATATATAAGATAATGATTTTGAAAAATATTTGGTTTTTCAAAGAGATCTTTAATACTTTTTGATGAGTATTTTATTGCAGAATGTTTATGGTTCACCAAGTAAGTTGTTTTTGTAATTTTGATTATGTATTTAAAAAGTTAATCAAGCAAGACCAAGTTTAATGTGCGTAAAATAATCTTGCGTATTATTAATTTTCATCAGCAATTTCCCAATAATCAGTACAATAACAGTGTAATAATTTGAGGACAAAATACAGAAAAACGTTAATGAAGTTAAATCAACCTATATCACTGCATATATTCACAGAGGAAATTTAAAATTTGTAGATGCAAAGTATGGAGTTTTTCATATGTTCGCAGATTTTTAATGTAAAATTATTTTATTACATATTTGGTAGAAATAACATAGATTTTGCATATTTTTATAAAAGTCGAAATTACCGGCTCTTATTGGCCCCCAAACATATTGGCATGAGTGACAATGATGGAAGATGAAGTCAGAAGAGTTTTGCTGAATGTCCTTTGATGGTTTATTTTTTGCCATTTATGAATTTGAATTTGCTCTTCAAAGTTTAGGTTGTTGTTTTGGCTTTCAACTTGGAGCACAGCCTATGAGTCGTAAAAGACGAAATGTGCACATCTTGTGCTTCAGACTTGATATCATGGCCTGAATATTTATCAACGTTTCTGAACATGATACTTGCACATTCATTATTTCGTAAATAAATATTTAATGAAAGATGTCAATACATGGCCTTTTCATCATCCCTTGAATTATACCAACCGGACTCAGCGTAGTAGGATAAAGCCCTCAGGGCCGATACTAAGATCTAGGAATGATAACAAGGCCAATATAGAAATGTCCGTTTATTCAGTTTTTTTATTTTTTCCTTATAAATAAATATTTTTATATCGTTTTATTTCAAATATTATCATTTGAAAATACAGCTGATTGAATTTATACTAGAAAAAGTATGAAAACATTTTGTTAAATGGTGAGAAAATGAGAAGGTGACCTCAATTTCTTTAATTATTTCCTTAATAAAAGCTATCTACAGAAAATTTATTTTCAATTTCTATTTGTAGGAACATATTTATGTTCACATAAAATGAATTTTTTTCCTATATTGTATATATAATAAAATAATTTTGCATTATCCGTGGATAAAAAAACATAACACAATTACATTTACTTTTATCACGGATAAAAAAACATAACACAATTAAAGTTACTTTTATTATAATTTTGGAGTGCGTTATAAGCAGTACAGTTTAATAAAGTATGCAATGCCTATTTATAAGAAGTGGTATGCTCCAAGTAGATAAAATATGAAATACATACCCCATTTAAATTCATTTCATTCTATTGCTTAACAATTGTTTTAGGTTTCTTCAAAGCGTAATCCTTGACTGACTAAAGTTTGATTTCAGGCTGGAAAATAGCTGGCTAACTAGTGATCAAATCGACAGCCAATGTTTGGAACACAGCTAGAGTCCCGGCGTGCGTAAAGTTTAACAACAGCTAAATGTTTTGGTAGGAAATGTGTTGTTATTCAAATAAAGACATATGTACAAAATGTACAAAATGTATGGGATACATGTCTAACCAAGTGAGATAACAATTCTGAAACAAAACTAAAATAGTACAAATAGAGGTACATGGAGTATCTGCCTACACTGTATAAAAAGATATTAATTGGCCCATAATAATAAATTGTGAAGAAATTTAGCCATAACTATAAAATTTCTAAAATAAAACACAATGGTCTGACTTCTGGATATTTTTGTTCTCTCTCTCTTCGGTATATCACGCACACTTTTAATAAATATTTACGATGAACACGAAGAATATGTTATTATCTATGTTCTATATATATCGACGTCCCTATACTGAAAAATCCTCTAGGGGTCTAACCCGCCATATCTGATTGCCTACCCCTATCACGATTAAAAATTCTTAATAATTTCATATTACAATTAAACCCATATCTGCCTTCAATCTCCTTCAAAAGGAATGATGTTCAACGCCCAATAATCATTTTACGAAGATACGACATAACACTCATTAATTTGACAAGCGAAGTCAGAAGTTTTCTTGTCAGTGAGAGTCAGAGTTGCCTCCCTTTGACGAGTAATTGTACAGTAGCTATTGCTTTCGTTGCGAAATATGAAAACTTTTTGACTTTGTTCGTAAAATTATTGACACTCAAAATAAAAAAAATATTCTGAAAATCGAAACATTTTTAGCATGAAGTTTGAACAACCTAATTTCAATTTTCATTTTTTAATTTCAATTTCAAAATTGAAAATTGAGTTGCCAATTTCATTTTTTAGTTTTCAAATAAAAATCGCAAAATGAAAAATGGAAAAGCATACCGTAAATTTCAAATCGAAATGGAAAAAATAAAAGATAAAAAAAGTTGCAAATTTCATTTTTTTCAAACGACAACTGAAAAATGAAAAATGGCATTGAAATTTTCAAATGGAAAAATGAAAAATAGTGTACATATTTTAATTTTTCATTGATAATAATTTGAAAGAAAAGTGAAAATGAAATTTTATATTATAAATTTAAAATTGTTTCACCGCTATATACACGGACCCTGTTCTAAACATGATTTGTAAATCCAGAAGTCTGTTAAAATACGGTACATGTTATATTCTACCTACTTCAAATCAGCGGACATGACACGATCTGCTGAATATAAATATAATCAGTTTTATTACTTCTGACTTTTAATGACAATTGATGACTGGACCAGTAGATAGCAATTTGAACACTGCTGACTGTTGTCTGGCTACTTAAGGAGAAAACAGACTAAGTTAGCCCGTACCTTTGATTTCAGCTTCCGCTACATAGATGATGTTTTATCACTCACTAATTCACGTCTTGGCAATTTCTTCCATCTCATATATCCCAATGATCTCAAAATTAAGGATACCACAGGCACTGCCAACTCTGAATCTTATCTTCACCTTCACCTCGAGATTGACACCAGAGGAAAGTTGAATACAAAACTTTACGACAAACAGGATGACTTTGACTTTCCAATCGTCAACTTCCCATTTGAACGGCAATATTCCAGAAGCGCTGGCGTATGGAGTATAAATTTCACAACTCAATTCCAGAGCTTGTGACATATACATTGACTTCCTGGACAGAGCCCGGCTCCTGAGAGAAAAGCTGCTCAGACATGGGTATGTTGCACCTAAGTTGGAGTCATCCTTATTAAAGTTTTATGGACGTCATCATGACGTGGTTAACAGGTATGGAAACCCGTTTCCAAAATGAAAATGGACCTGTTCCATTGCTATTATCCCTTCCTCATACCGGATTTGATATGGGAAGCATGGTGGGTGTTTTGCAGGAAACAGAGACTGCTTACTCTTCCGGAGCACCTGAGTCTATCCCCGGTTTTTGGCCAGGTCCGTGTTGTTCATATGTTTTTAGTTTTTACTTGTAGTGCATGTATTGTTTTGCTCTTGTCTCCGTTGTTCTCCGGAGTTTGCAAGTTTGTTTCGATGTTTCCCTCCTTCGAATATCCCTTTGGAATTTCTTGACTTTACTTGTAGCCAACTGATTGACATTTTGACGTACATTGTCATACACCTGCCACCATGAACTTCACCATAACTTCGAACCATTTCAAATCACTTTCACACTTTCAGTCCGAAATCCAGAGCAATAAAACTCACACTAAACTTTTTTTTTCAAGTTATCTGTTTTGCCTTATTCTAGACTGATTTCTCCCTTTTTAAATCTTTCTGCAAGATGTACATGTATGTTTAATCTTAACTTGAGTCCTGTCTAGACAAGATCGAATTCAAAGATTAAGCAAACATGTACGAAAGACACATACGTCATTAATTATTCAAGCATTGAAAATTTCTTGACATTATCTTTTGCAGAGGTGTTGTTTTTCTTCACGACCAAGCTTCCACATGACAACCTGTCAACGTTGCTAGCTGGTGTTCAGATTGTTAACAAAATTATTTTAGGCTTGGGCATTGAAAGCCTTTTAACAACGACAGTTAGCTATCGGTAAAAACTGTCTTTCTGTTTAATATCTTTCACTTGCTATTGTTTATCTTAAGCCTGGCATTAATCGGTAGAAGGTTAATCGGTCCACAAATATTTGAATAGAATGAAGATTTTTTCTCAGTTTTTAGACACTTTGCAGGGAAAGTCTAAAATAATATACATTATATATGTACATAGTGCACATTACTTAAATAAAGTGAATTACATCTAGTATTTGTCATTATTTTTCCTTTACAAAGCATATACATTTACAAATTCATATTGATTGGCAGTATTTTATTGTCGAAATCTTTTTGTGCATCTGGAACTAAAGTACAATTGCATTGAATTATGGCATAATGAATACTTACAAACTTGTCTTTGATCATTTTGTTTAATTCAAATTGGCAGGTCGTGTAGTTTTACAATGATGTATAACAATGAATTTCCATCAGAGAGTTACAAAAGTAATTTTCTGTTTCTAACTGTTTTTTCAATTATTTAAAATTGAATATAAATCAAGTTTAATTGAAAAAGTATTTATCAATATCAATATTTTCTGGGAAAAAAAATCGAAACTTGCGAAACCAAAAATTAGGTTTTCATGTTAATGGGTTTCTGTAAATTGAATTTACTTTTAACACAGTTATCTAAATTTTCAATGACATCACGATTTTAACCCTGTATTGCATGAAACTATTTAAAGCCGTGGTATTTCGAATAAAAAATGGACCCCTGTAATATTCGAACCATTTCGATCCTCTTACCTATGTAATATTTATTAGTTACATATGTTCCATAGCATTTCGATCCCGACCACAGAAAAGGAGCTCCAAGTAACATTTAAATGTTTTATTTTCCGTGTCATTTTGACCTCTAAACTCTCCTATAACATTCATTCGTTATGCTCCATTGCATTTTGACTTCACAGAAAAATGAACCCACTGTAATAGTTATTTGTTATATATGTTCCATAATATTTCGACCACCACCACCTCCCCGAAACCACTGAAAATGTACCCAAATAAAATTAGAATTATTTTGATACACATTTCGTCGATTTACGACTCATTCGTTGTGCAAAGGGCCTAAATGTTGAAAACCAAAACATGTTAAAACAATACATTGAGAAATATTTACTTATTTCTATTTCCTTGTATTATACTTAACAAAAAATGCGCTTTTTGAATAAAAAGACACCTAATTTACCAAGGATACCAAACCTATACAGAGCTTATTGGGAACATTGATATTTAAGAACATCTACGCTAACTTTTGATTACGTTTGCCATCAAAATGACAGCGTCATTCTTTTCTCGTTTCACATATTGGGCCAATAAATTACCAAATAACGTTGATTTATGGTTCAGATTCACAAAATTATTTGTTTGCAGTTTATAAATTATGAACCATCTTTGTGATATTGTTTACAAAATTAATACAATATTTTTCATTTATCTGAGTGTAATAAACTTAAAGAAATGAATCTGTATCTCTAACCTAGAAATCCCATAAATCATATGAAATCATTCTACAATATACGCAAGTAATTAAGTAAATTTTATTTAAAGTCGGCACATATATACATACAACAAATAACCTGAGCTATATTACCTCTTTAAACTGACTATAAAATATATACAAAACCAGCAAAATAAATAGCAATATTAATAAGCCATGTTAAAAACCGGAGCACATGAAAATAAAACAGACACAAGCATATCTTTAAGACTGAGTAAAAACATTTAAGCATTACTAGTAAAAGAGCACAGAAACAGCACTAAAACAGCATAATCAATTGTAAGATATTAAGCATAAGCATTTATAAAACACTAAACAGAACCATTTATGCATGCACAGCAGTTAAGCATAAATTATAGCAGTCATGAGGCAGCACTCTGTTTGATATTTACATGAGCTGCAGAAACATTTTTGTCCGCCACACCAGCTGGAAATATAGTTTTTAAGCTGGTCAAATGCGGACATATTTCTGGCCTCATTTGGCAGTGTGTTCCACAGTCTTGCTGCCTCATATCTGAAAGAATTCTTACCGCACTTTGTTGTTCTTGGACGTGGGATGTCAACAGTATTTGTATACCTAAAATTGTAAGAATTATTTTTAATTACTACAAGATCTTGTATAAAAACCGGACTTTTTTATTTATAATTTTGACGGTCTCCAGACAATAGTTCTCATTCTATTGGTTTTTAGTGACAGTAGTTTAGATTTTTCAAGTAATTTTTCATATGAGCTATCCAAATTTACGGCCTTTGTTTTGGAAATTCTTATTGTAACTTTATAAAATAGTAAAACATGGTTTGCAATAACCTTTTTATGCTGGCCTTGTTTAAACATGTTGACCGTATTAGCAAACTTCTTGCTGAGAAGTTAAACAGGAGAGTGCGATTACTACTGTAAAAAATTTGTTGGGCAGGGTGCTGCAAAGTGAAACTTCTTACCTCTCATAATGTAACTTTCATGAGAACATTGCTGAAATGGAAAATAACATGTTAGTATTCGCATATTTAGGGAGCAACCATTTTATTTTATGGGGGGCTAGGATTAAATGTGTAATCCTGCCTTTTTTTCGTCGAATTTTAAAATTGATGTCTAACAAGCAAAAGTCCGTGGTTACAATATGTCAAAACTGTTCAGTATAAAGTTGGTTTAAACAAATTACATATTTATGAATAGTAACACCAGTTTAGCACATACATACACGCTTGAGATGCCACTATGATATCACTTCATAGACAGATATTGGTAATTATCATATCAAGCATCATTCTCATGAGGTCAATTCCCTCCAACCGTCAGCTGTCTGTAAAAGTTTTGGCGTCCATTGAAAAGGATATATATGTGGTAAGAATTTTTGAATTTCGATTTTAACCTTTTACTTTTTTGGTATTTTCTAATTAAAATTCTGATGGTGCCTCTGAGTAGACGGCAAAGCGTCGCTTTCGGATTTTTATTCAAATCTTTACCTTTGCATTCGAATGTAGATAACAGTATCTTATTTTAGTATTTGACGGTATCAATTTTGATTTGATGGTTGCAGATATCCCTTTCAGGCTCATTTACAACCATCAAATCTAAAATTGATGCATAGAGAATAATACATGGCAAAATCCGTATTCCATGCCGTATCACCGCGACATTTCAATATTAGTCGAGGGATGATATTGATCGAGGGTGATACATTTTGTACGGTATGTGATACCGATTTTGACATGTTTTATATGCTTTATCATATATTTCAACAATGGTGAAGAATTTGTTTCTGGTCACGTGACCAATATCATTTTAAGGGTGTGATAAAGGGGTGATGATATCGATATCATCACGGTAGAAAATACAGCTGATAATGTTCTTTCAGTATCGTATATGCAATTTTCCTTTATTTAGTACTAAGTATATGATAAAGTTAAATCTTAAAATACAATATATGGCATGTCTGTAACAATAAAACTGTTTTACATGTTTTAACGTGAGCGGATTGTATTTTTGTGTTCTATGTCTACTTTATTGTTATTTTAAAAGCATCCATTACGAAAATCTGTTGGATAATGAGAAGAAAGATATACAATTTATAGCGTGTTATAGTTACATCATATACAGCTGTTCACGAATTTAAGTTCCACTAAAGCTTTCCTTGATAAAAGAGCGATAACAAATGTCAGGCTAACATTTTTATTTTATTCAGATGAATAAAGTTCATCGACAGAAATACAGACAATTGATCTCGCAAGTTGAATATAATGTAATCATTTTAAAATTTTAATTTCATTGTTAGCTATTCTCAACAGAGATAAACAAATCAAAACTGCCGAGTCTTGTCAAAAATTCCTTTAAGCGTTTAGTCATATCGCAGATTGTTCATCTTCTAAATAAATATATTCAGACGTATGTGAATTTTCATCAATTAGAAAACTTCAAACAGTTTACACTACAGTACCACTAACTTTACATGCAGTATAAAACTTCCAGACCTCTCCTTCTAATCACAACTAAGTATTCACTGATTTCTGCAAGAACCACAAGTGTATATTTCCTAATCAATTAGAAACGGTAATTTCTGTCCTTCTCTGTAGGTTGTTCCTCCCGTATTGATATATGGGTTAGTTGGGTTGCTAGCAAACCAAACAGAATAGGAATTACAGACTGTTATCAGTGGAGCCATTTTGTTGTTGGATTTTTGGAGTATGGTTTTTATTAAGACATTTAGTATTTTCTTTTGAATATCTTCAGGTATGAATATCGAGGCTTTAAAAGATATAATTTGGTATTAATATGTTTAATGTCTCATTGATATTTGCCCCATATATTCATTCATTCATTTGTTATGAGTATGCCTTTGCTAGCGAACTTTCCTCAGGTGTAATCCAGTTCAGTTGTATTGCGATAAAAGCGTGAAATTTTAGTTATAAATAGTTAAATTCTGTGTACCTTCCTCGGACGCAGCTCTGTCCTTAGATGGTTTTGGCTTTTTAATGTTTTAGGCTATTTTGCGTTTAAATTTGCTCTGAATCTTTTTGCGTTATATCTTTTCTAGAGCACAACTAATTCGACGCAATATGCATATCTTTTCTTGAGCACAACTAATTATACGTAATATGTATATCTTTTCTACAGCACAACTAATTCGACGTAATATGTATATCTTTTTAGCACAACTAATTCGACACACTATGCATATATAAATATAAATCATTCATATTTAAAGGTTGTTGCCATACATATATACGGAGCTAACAATATTCTGACATGATTTTAATTTTAAGGTCTTAGTTACTTTTTGGAAAATTAAAAAAAAAAAAAAAAACAAATGATGCATATAACTATCAAAGGAAAGTAAAAAAAACACTCAGTACGTTAGTCAATAATAAATGTCTATGGTATATTCATTCTCTATACGACTTTATGCAACAGACAATTTCTGAAACTAGGATGCATTCAACAGTAAAGCGCCTATGGAACTTATCTGTACCTGGAATAATACATCAGATTAGTAGTTCTGTATTTGCATTTAAATTGATGTCGCTATGATATTTCAGTCATGTAGATTGGGAGATTTAATCAACTTGCTTTTGTAAATAGAACATAAATCTATAAATTATGCATCTTTAAATCCATTATCGTTACTGAGTACCGACACAGTCCATCCATATTTAATGTCTGTCGTGCCAAAACAAATAAAACATGGCAACAAGAAAAAAAAAACGGATCGTGTTGACAAAAGTTACTAATTACAAATTTAAACCTACTGTTTATGAAAATGAAAGAATTTGGAGTATGAAAACTATATTGATTATATTATTATTAATAATAATAATAGTAATCATAATAATAAATATAATCAAATAAATTCATATCAGCCATTGGTATAAGCATAAGATAAAGGTCATTTAGTATGAGTAGAATAGCAGAAGGAATAGTATAAGGTAGTATAATATTTTCAGATCTTAAGTTTTGTGCTAAAAGTATAAATTGACCTTAAGTACAATCTCTCGTGCAAGATTTAGTTTACCTGAATTTTGATACCCCATTTAGACCTTTGGCTGATTATATAAACATATAAGATAGGGTTATGTTCAATCTCTGTTAATTTCATCACTCAAAACGTTTTGATTGGCCGATACGAACTTTCTATCTAGCGTATGAGACTAGATATCTTCAGTTGATTTCGTGTCCTTCCGGAATTGACAACTCACCGGAATTTGACACCTCACCAGACCCGAACTTTGGCTTTTACTTACTAGCAATGTGACGGGTCTTGTTAACGGAGCAGGGCATGCCTTCCCTTCCGGAGCACCTGAAGTCACTCCCGGTTTTTAATGGGAGTTCACAGTGATAGTGCTTTAGTTTTTGTGCTGTCTTGTTCTAGTTTTGTTAGTTTATCATACTTTTTTCATTCCTTGTGGCGTTTGTTTGTTGTGTAACGTTCTCCTGGCTTTATCTTTTCCTTGGACTTCGGATTCGTGGACTTTTTCACGCTGTTTTGTCGCTTTGGTATTCTTTTACCGATATTTTAATGATTATTTTGGCTTCCTAAAGTTTTGCCCATGCGTGCACTCGATAAGGAATGATTCAAGAAAATAAATGTCTGAGATTATCTATTGGTACACTGTGTATAATATACCAAAACAACAACACCACGTACGATTTATACATATTCTATACAGACGAGGTTTATCCAGATACAACAGGCAAGTGAAATACCTTTTTTACGCCGGGTTGCCGTCATGTGTCATATAGCCTTCAGTAACGAGGAACAGCCTACACGAACAGAAATGCAGAGAACAGTCAAAATGATATCAGTTTTAACAATACATGTAGATACGATTTAAAACTATTCATTCCTTATAAGAATTACAAACGACATGTGAAGTACTACATGTATATTGTAAATATGTTTAACAACACAACCATCCCAAATTACCAAATTCTGCAGCATACAAACATCACGTAATAAGCAAACCAAGATACAAGTAAGGCATGAATGAAAAAGTATTTAGTGAAATAGTATAAATCAGTTGGTAGGTCACTGTTAATTTTCTCCCGGATCAGATTATGTAATCAATAATGTAAAAATAACAAAAAATTAAAGTTATTGTAGTTAAAACGCAGTTACAAATCATCCAACCAAAAAGCCTAGAACCAGAATTTGGTCAATTCAAGAAAACAAAGAAAAAAAACCAGAAAACGCTGCTATTTGAAGGAAAAATGTTAATAAAAAATTTGCTATGTCACTAATTAGTTAGCATATTTAATATAAAATATATTGATCATGCATAATGTAGCATCATTTTAATAACTCAAGTCATATATCGAATTTGATTTCCACGTACTAACACAAATATTTCACAACCATATTGACTTATACAACAAAAATGTAGAACTGTTGCAATAACTCTTTTCTATATTAAGAATAAATCTACTAAAAAAGTAACTTTTTTCCTGTTGATTAAAGTAAAACTTTTAGTCCCTGTTTAGGCTAAATACCAAAGCAATAGTTTGAAGAGTAAATTTCATGTTTTAATGTGTTTTCTAGATGTCAATATATGTAGTCTGAAGACAACAAAAAATGTTTAGAATTCTGGAGATCTCTTTTAAGGTATACAAATCCAGTGTGAAGTAGATATTTTTTAAAATTGAAAGGAAAGTTCAAATTAATAGATTTTCTTTTTTCTGTTTTTCATTCTATAGAAGACTGTGGTTGACAGATACACTTGTGTCCAATTCTCAGACATACAAACTGTTTCACAAACATAAAAGATCATCACACTTACCAAATTCGGAGATAATGCTATTTTCAAAACTTGGAGGCCAGAGGGGTCGAATTTCGAAAATGGTGTATTTAAGCTTGCGACCTTAAATTTTTCAATTTTTTATTTGATTTAGAGATTTAATTTCTTCAAAGAATGATTGTATATCATCTGTCAATTGGTTTTAGATTTTTGAATCTGGATATGCTTCCCAACTAAGTGCGGGATTTGGGGATCACTGTAGATTCCGACAGTAGCTTCCTAGTTCATTTAAAGATCAAGTTTGCGACAAGATTTTCATAGACAGTTTAAATTGTATATTTTGTATAATAAAAAATCCGAGAATTTTTAGGTTATCAGTATCATCGTCTAAAAGTCAATTTATTAACTCTGTCTTCATTTATTCTTTATATAGAATAGCATTCATTCAAAAGGCTTCTATAGATAGACACTAAGTCTAATATCTAGTCCTGTGATGGTTACCTACGTACGTTAATTATAGGCAATTTATTTACCGTAGTCAACTTTATATGGTTCTTGATTCTTAATTGTTAAATATTAAATATCTCACTGTAAAATTAATTTTTTTGTTCGAAATTTAATTGGTTATAAAATAACTATTTCTGGTTTTAGTTTAAAAAAAATAATTCTGGTGAAGTAAATATGCATTTTGTTGTCTCTTATATTAATTTATTTCAGTGCATCACCTTGGTGATGAAAATTAAACATATTTGACTCATTGAAAGGTTTGTTTCCGAAAGATTAAGATATTTTCCTAATTTTCCAAGTCAAAATGTATATATTTTGTGACTTTTGTAGACAATTAATTACAAATTTAAACGACTTCATATTGCAGTTTTCAAACCAGGAAAAACAAAACTTCAACAATAATGAAAACTATGGACGAATTCCTTTATAAACCAGGATTGAATCACAGTTTTCCGAAAAGGTGCATCTAAGCACTTGTTGTGCTTTATCACAAAGCCAATTGAGTAGTATACTAGGTACATAAAGTTTTAGTGAATTAACCAAAAACGTATTGAATCAAACTCAGTAATGCTTTCGACAAGGAAGAGTTTCTGGTTACTGTAAGTTTATCTAAATATATCAACATTGATAACATTTTTTTTGCCTGACAGGAAGTTGAACAAAATAACATTTCCGACAATGAAAAATAACCAACAAAAAAATCTATCAAAAGTGAAAAGCCTGCAGTACGAGATATATAATCGTCTGCCAAAACTGGACATGTTCGATTATAACAAGTACGTAAAATTGATTGCTGAACATAATTGTCATAACACAATAACACGTAAAATCCGTGGTACATATGAGAAATTTTAGAACTCTTTTCCTCTGTCTAAAAGCTAATGCAATTCATCATTTTCAAATAAAACATTAGCCGCCTGTGTTATTTACATTCAAACTTGATGATTTGTATGACAAAATTGGAGTTATATTCGCTGCTATCACGCAATGGGGATATTATTTTCAACATATTGTAAAAATGGTTGACAAAATCTATATTAATTGGCATTCACTGTTTTATTATCAGTGCCTTCGAAATACATTAATGGCGCTTTTACAATCTATGGTGTACATCCGGAATAAAAATCATAAATTCATTTTTCGTTCAAAGAATAGAGGAAGCCGACTTCGTCTCGTTATATATTAATAGAAAGTCGTGTTCCTTGAACGGATATGGTTTACACTTAAACTGTTGTAAGTGTTTCTGAAAAGTTTAAAGCGTTGTAATTGTCTGCGTCATTCGGATGATATGGCACGTGCAGTTCTTAAACCATAAAAATATTAAATATGAAGCTTATCTACTATAAGTAGGAATTCAGACTTTGGTTCGGTTACCGTTTAAAAACGAGGTTAAAAAAACAAGACAAAAAGTCTGTGCGGGATGATTAATCAAAATTTTCCGTTCAACATATTGAGAAACATATTTTGTCACTTACCCCATTGATTTCACAAAATGTATCCACTATAATTGGCTAAATTTCAAGTCTCGCATTTATTATCTCGAGTAGTATTTAACAATATGATGCAGTTGAATCCATAAACACACGAGTAATTAAGGCATATAAAGTCCAGTATGATGCAATTGAATCCATAAACACACGAGTAATTAACCCATATAAAGTCCAGTATGATGCAATGGAATCCATAAACACATGAGTAATTAACCCATATTAAGTCCAGTATAATGCAGTAGAATCCATAAACACATGAGTTATTAACTCATATTAAGTCTAGTATTATAGCTCACCAAATGGAAGTGGAAATGATGAAAATAAACCTCAAAACCAGATATGTCGATAGGACACAGCTTTGTATTTATTAGGAATTGGTAAGAAGACATACCACTATCGGTGGTCGCTATATTTGTAGTATAGATACTGATGGAAAAATTGAATGAGGCAAAAATGGGTATATAAATATTAAGACACAAAATAATAACTTAGAATATCGGAATTAGGAGTTAAAATTTGTAAACGTAGTGAGAATGAAAATATATTATTAAGGTCTTGGAAATTTTGAGTGTCACAAAGTAAGACACCTAACTAGAACTCCAATGCAAACACATATACCAGATGTTACCACTTAATGATGTGGACAAAAATGAAAGGAAAAGTTTTTTAAAATACATTTACGTGCTTATCTGTTCTCTGGATGATCTACCTCTACTTTTTGATAGGCTGTGAACTCATTGACGCATACCCCATATCATTTTTACTATAAGGAGCAAGTGGGAGGGGGGGGGCAAAACCAATAAGATAAAGAAGAAATTAGAATACAATACTGTCAATAAATATTACAAATGTTTAAAAGAAAAAAATATAACTAAACAAATATTACAAATAATTAAAAGAAAAAAATATAACTAAACATAACAAGAAAATATTTTTTTAAATCTCAGCGTAGCCACAACACGTGTCCGTCACATTTGAAGTGGTAAATTCTTAAGTACGAATATCATCCTGCGTTAAATGGTAATGTATACCAGCATGAGACTGTTCTATAACGGTAACTTTTTTTTAAATATCAAGGAGTTATTTTTAGGGAAAGATTGCAGAATTGTTCTGAATAATTACTGCTCTAAACTATATTGTGTAGCGCTTACAGAAACTGCTTTAGGGAGAAAGCTATTTTGGTCTGGAACTGTTATAGAGGACATATGTTCAAAACTTTACTATATGGTGGTATTGTTGTAGTAAACATGTTTTTTCGGGAGCCGTCCTTTTAAAAAATTCTGGGGATGAGCTCCTCATTAGTTTGTCCAAGATTAATCAAGTGAGATTTTGTATCACAGACGCATTATCCTTTCATATTCTTATGGAATATAAAATAAAACAAAACAAAATAAAATAAAAAAAATAAAAGAAAAATTATTTTTTTAGAAACCATAATCTCTAGCCTTATAATAGTAACAAAGTAAACATCTGGCATCAACGTGAGTACTCTCGATGTCTACGAAAACCGTGACTTATAGGAAGTCGTGACAAATGCAGTACTTAATGCAATACAAAGGAAATCCATAAAAACCAAATTTTTCATCCAATTATGAACTAAAAATCACATTTTGCAATAATTTTCTCTCAGAAAATAGTTTAATTTGATTTGAATACTGCATTTTAATTGGCTGAACAACATAGAGCAACATTGGTTATTCTGTATAACATGGTTTGGTCTTGTGATGTCACCAAAGGATTAATCTGCAGCTTGTAAATTCAAATAGTCCCACGTCGTTATTGATGCTTGAATCGAGGAATCATTGTACTTCTGTTTGGAAATTAAATTGTAAGGAATGTTTCCAATTTTTGAACAGGTTATACTTCAATAACCCTGTTTGGGTCAGTTTGCGGCATTCATAAACCGCTTCGTGGTTTGTTATGCGTAAACTGACCCAAACCACGTTATATCGTATAACCTGTTCAAAGATTGGAAACATTCCTTAAATAATTTGACAGCAAACAACTGAAAAATCTGCTCCACAACGTAAATAGAGTAATGAAGTCCAGAGTCAAGAAGACACCATCTTGGTTTATAGTTTGGAATGTCCACATAATCAGTATTGAGCGCTGCGGATGAGACATAACTTTCGATATCAAATTTGTACATGTATCAGAGAATTGTCATTAATATCGATCTGTTGGGCAAATTTCAATATAAAGTGATCACTCAGCTCAAGATACTGTCTAGGTTTTTTTCAGACAATTACAAGTAGAGTTCATTTTATAAGGATTTCAAAGCGCACGTCTTTCCTGTCATAATATCTATTATGTGATATGTATATATATAATAAGGAGGGAAATCATTAATTCTTAATTAGGAATAATTTCCATATTATTGCCGTCTTCCGGTAAAATCAAACTATATTTTATTAATTGTCAGATAGTATATACGGTCGTATTAATTAAATTTTTAAGTAAGTAACACACCAGTGGTTTATTAGAATTAATTGAAATATTTATGGTAATTACCATTTAAAATACAGTAATTTTGATGATGTTTATAAGAAATGTTGCTAGTAAATTACTTTTTTTCAGAAATTCAAATCAAAATCTCATAAGGACAGAAAAAGGTATTTCTACCTCGTCTATTTGTGCTGCTTCAGAAAAGAAATAAAAAACTTTCCATTTTCTATTTTTTATTTTCAACGTCATTATTAGTGAGATAACTATAAGTAACCAAAAATGATAAAAGACGAAAAAAAAAAACAATAAAAACGGCATTCACCTGGTATTATTATTATCATTCTAGTATTACATTTTTCCTACCTCTGTTTTATGTATTATGGTGTATGTCTATTTGTTTCATTATGTAATCGGAACTACAAAATTTATGTTTTCTTACTAAATATGCATAACTTCTGTCAACCAAGGAGTAATACAGCTTGTCTTTTTTTTGTTACCAGAACATCGACATGTCAGCATTCTATGGAGAGGACTTCGACTTGATGATCATAATGCTGAAAAAAACTCTGCAAATGTGGTAACATTTGATTATTGTCTGGGCGGTATACATGGGGGATGTTACTGCCTCTAGCTAGTCTTGTTATACCTTATAGCTCAAAATGCGCATATTTCAAAGGTGTAACAATTAATAAGGACTCCTTAGCTGAGTTGACCAAGGTACAGGAAATAAAAGATTATGATGTGTGCGACACCAAATCAAAATTCTACGACGTAGCTGCTAGACAGAAAAATCCCATCGGAGACATTTTGACAATAATATTATCGGACGATTATGTAATGTCTTCATCTCCATTTTCAAACACTAAACGCACTTTGATGGGGACATTCCATTTATCTTTCTGACAGTGATGTCAGGAATATTCTCTATTTTTAATCTGTTAATGGTTATTTGTTTATGTTACCATTGCTTTTGTTGTTGTTTTTCAAATATTGGGAAAAAAAGACCATGTGCTATGGTAGATACCCTTATAATTTTTTCTCTATGACAATCTCGGCTTTTTTGTTTGGTTTATGCTATTCTCACAATCGGAAATCGGAAATTCCAACCAAAATATACTCTCGATAATTTCAATTTTTTGGAGTAGCCTTAGTCTGTTGGTTGCTATAGGAATGATTATCAGGTATATGTGTGTTTAATGTCACAAGATGGTCATAATTTTCCTTCAGTAACTTCCAGTATAAGTTTATAAATTGTTCTTGTAATATTGATTTGCTATTGTAAATTGAAATTACCATAGATTATTGATTAATATAGCATAAGAGGTCTGAAATTGTTCCTTTTTTCCTTTTTAGCTCATTTAGCCCAAGGAGTCATGTCAGTTATTTCCATAACTGTGCGTCTGTCGTCCAGCCTAATTTTTCTCAAAATCTTATTTTGGGACCAAACTGATGGAACAGTCCTTGGGTGGTTTAATATTTTCTAAAATTGTATCCGTTGGTATAGATTTTCAATAAACATGGCTGCTATTACAAAAAATAGAAAATTAAGCAAAAAAACATTCGCATAGATTATGGGGGCAATTCAGACGAAAACTCGAAGGACTGGTCCTAAGGTGTCCCGTTTCAAAATAGTGTGCGGGTTCGGTAGCATTGTTGAATATAACTGTCGTTACTGAAATCAGAAAAATCGGCAAAAATATTTGAAGATCTTTCCTGGAATTCCTGGAATTCATACCAAACTTTGATGGATTTGTCCTTAGATGTCCCCTTTCAGAAGTTTGAGTGGGGTCCTTACCATAAACCAATATGGCTGTTGCTATGTACTGGAAAAAAATTGCAAAAGCTTTGCATGCAACTATACTTTTTTTAATAGACGTCACATAGCTAAAAATAACAAGAAGTGACCATTAATTTTTATTTTGTCATTATAAACAACATACTGAGATTAAAAACTGAAGCTAGAGGCTTAGGTGAGCCTGTATCGCTCACTTGACTTTTATTAGGTCATTTGAAAATGTAAGCTCTTTTTGTATCCACAATGCTGTTAAAGAAACGCAACATGTCAAAGTAACGTTGATATTTAACTTTTGACCTAAAATAGGTAAATCATTTGCATCTGTCCTTCAATATGAGATTACTGCCAACTTCTGTTACAGTCTTGCCCAGTCTTAGTTCCTGAGCAAATGTCAAAGAAGTCATTTCCCATATGCTTTCAATTGAAACTTTGAACTATCGCAGCTGTTGGATAAGCAGTTGAATCTTAACCAAAAAGGATCATTTGTAAAGGCTATAATTTAATTTGTTGTCATCAATCCTGCAAAGTTTCAAAATATTTCATAATTCAGTTTCAGAGGAGAATATTTTTTTTAAAAATGGCCAATCAAAATCAAAGATAGCCTCTGGGAGTCTTGCTGTTCATCAAACCGGAACCAAAGCTGGAAAGTTGGTAGACGTCTTTCCATACATAATTTCACCAAACTTTAGTTATAATTTGCACATTAGTTTCTGAGGAAATGACACATAAGTCCTTTCTCATATGGTTCAAAGGAAACTTTGAACAGCTGAAGCCACCGGTGGAGCTGATGAATCTAAACCAAAAATTGATCATTTGTAGAAAGTATTGTTGAAAAAAATTTCATAATTTAGTTTCAGAGGAGAAGATTTTTGAAAATTAGCGAATCAAAATCAAAGATGACCTCTGGTAGCCATGTTATTCGTCAATCTAGAACCAAAGGCGGAACTTTGGTAGAGGTCCAAATCTGCCCATTAGTTCATGAGCAAATGACAAAAGTCTTTTTCAATATAGTTTCAATGGGAATTTTGTACAGCCGTAGCCATCGGTTGATCAGATCAATCTCAACCAAAAGTGGATCGTTTGTTGAGGGTTCTATTATCATCAATCCTGCAAAGTTTCATAACATTTAATAAAGTAGTTTCAGACAACATTTTTGAAAATTGGCCAATCAAAATTAAAGTTGGTCTTTTGCGGCCATGTTGTTCATCCAAGGATTAAAAGTTGGTAGAGGTCTTTCCAAAAATTATTTCACCAAACTTTGGTTACAATCTCCCTATTAGTTCCTGAGCAAATTATAAAAGTCCTTTTCCATATGGATTCAATAGAAACGACCACGACGCACGCAAAGTGATGATATAAGTTCACATGCCTATAGCCTAGGTGAGACCAAAAAGAGGAATCTGTAGAAATTTGAGTTACTCTTTCAGTTTAGATAGGTATTTCAAAATTTGATAAACATCCGCTGACTACTTAAAGAGTTATCGTCTGGAGACATCTCAAGGAAGAAAACCTAATTGTCAAACATATTCAAATTTCTGGGGGAAAAATATGTGTTTAAAGTTTCTTGATTTATCGATAAAGCTCTCTACGCCCATTTTTTCTATAAAAACAATTTAGTAAATTCAAAATGGATACTGACGTCCATTTTGTCACCAGAAACAACATGTACGAATTTGAGTTAATTTTCATACCACCGAAGCGACAGCTCTGCTGTAAGTCTGTAAGTCTCCGAAGATATCATTCCTCTCAGTAGTCGGTCCTTCGGCTACACATGGTTGATGAATTTTGAAATTTTATTATGATCAGAGTTTCACTTTTCTCAGACAAAATTGATCTTACTTGGATTTTGGATAAATTCTAAAGGCCCATTTGGTTCAATTTTTCTGGCTTTTCAAAGTTTTTGTCACTAGTATACCTAATGAAGTTTGATCCGGAACTTTTTTGGTATATGATCTGTGGAGTGGTTCTCAAGGAAACTGTCGGGCCATTTGCTATACATGGCTACCCTACTGAAATGATTTTACGGTGGAAAACCTAATTTAAATGACTATAAAAGCAATTCCAAATGCACATATCGACAAATTATATTTCCGCGTAAGTGCTCAATGCAAAAATCTTTTACAAGTTAAAATATTATTAACTAAAAAATGTTTCTGTTGAAAAATATTGAAGGCAAAACCACATGAGGAAAGCTAAGCTATCAGCGTCAGTAGTTATGGCTTCGGATATGACATGATTTTTTTATACTTGTGTTGAAATTTTCAGTTGATATTGCTTTGAAATGAGGTCAAAAGTAAGGTTTTATCAAGGATAAATTGATGAAATCACTTATGAAATTTTACGGTCGTCATCACGAATTCATTGACCATAACAGTGTTCCAATATCTAAGATGGTGTTGGACCTGTTCCCACTGTCATAAAATTTTATGTACCTCCACCGATTTGTGACTACCACCGTAGTCACTTTGTTGGACTTTACAACGGGTACCGTATACGGAGCAGGAACTACTTACCATCCGGAACTCCTGGTTTTATAGGAGTTGTTCATTGTTTTTTTTTTTTTTTTTTTTTTTTTTGTTTTTTTTTTAGTTTTTCAGTGTATGTTTTGCTGGCTGTTGTTCATTTGTCTTTCGGGGTTTGTCTGTCTAATGGATTGCGTTTTTTTTCCTTCTTAGGTATATTCGTCCTCACCTTCAGTTAGAGTTGACTATGCCTGGATTTTACCAAAACTGTTTATGCCCGGTTGGTTGTATTGCTCACAATGTTTTTTTGTGTTTGTATTTTTTATTTTTATTGTTTTTTTATGATCGTCCCGGATGAAGGTTGATCCAGATATATATAAAACGTAAATAAGAAGGACAAGAAATTTGAAACTTCATTTTACCAAAGTTATCGTTCAGGGAAAGCAAATGTACCAGTATTTCATGATTTATTTGCTAATTTAACCAATTATAGTTTCTGTACTTTTTTTTGTCAGTTCCATTAATATGTTTTTTATCACTTACAGATGGTGGTACTCTGCTAATCTGTTGTCATATTCATTTAACTGCGTATCCTCCTCTTATCTGATTCTCTGTCGCTCTCTGTCGGTGCTATCACCTCTTCAGATGGTTCCAACCTTCACCAGATGTTTTGACCCTGAACAATTACATCCTCCAGTTGTTGGGTCAGTAGAGGTGGCCAAACTCTACTGCTGTATTCCGTGCCTTTCCAACTATTCCCATTTCCTGTAGCATTTTCCATACTGATTGTGCAGGAAACTCTCTGCAGCCCACTTCTACTGGGAACAGCAACGCTTTCCAACCTCTCTCTCTCTCTCTCTCTCTCTTCATGTTGTCATCAGCTCTGTATACTTCTCCTTTTTCCGCTGGTATGTCTCTACAGATCCCTCTTCCCAAGGAACTGTTAGTTCTACTGCAACTATCGTCTTTGACTTCTGTGACCAAACTACAATGTCTGGGCGTAGAGTTGTCTGTACACACTCAGGAAACACAAGCTTCTTACCAATGTCAGCCCTCATGTTCCACTCTCTGCCCTTGTCCAAGATGAAATCCTGTTGTGACTTTGTTGCATGACCAGTCTCTCACTCTGATCTGTCTCGCCTCTGTTGTTGTTTGTCTCTTCTTCATCCTCTCCACATATAGGATCTCTGCAGGTTTTGTAAGGACCTTGTCGTGCCGCCATCGATATCGTCCCTGGGTCAGCGCTACTTTACAGCCTGAAAGTAAATGTGCCATGGTACCTCTTTCGCCACATAACTTGCAGCCTGGTTCTTCTATCAGTCTCCACTGGTGTAAGTTTGAAGGGGGAGGAAGTGTATCATAGACTGACCTAAGCATAAATGAAATTCTGAATGGTTCCATCCTCAATAACTCTGCCCGTGTGATCTTTCTTTCTGGCAAGTTCCATCCATGCTCATTGACGGCTTAACTCTACTGCATTTGCCCTTCTTTGTTCTTCTACTTGTCTAATTTCTGTCTGCACCGTGCTGCTCTTCTCCTGTCTTGTTGCATTGGACCACTGTTGGAAATGTGTCATTCCTAGGCCTTGTTTTCTAACATAGGTGTTGCCTAAAATGTCTTTGTGGTGTAGGATACTTTCTGCTGCAGTGCTCGCAAACCATTTTCGCCCGGTGCGTATCTGGATTCCAGCCTTACTGATCTTATTACCCTTTGAGTTAATAATGTTTCAGTAATTATGTACATTGAAATGTATTTATTATTTGATTAAATTTTGGCTCAAATTTGTAATATAAATTGCCGGAGCGTTTGTATTGTTTCGCTCAAATATTTTAACGCGATGTGGAATCTCAAGCAGTTATATGCGGAAGTACGTTTCTGAAGAGCAGTTCAGATTTCAAATCATGTTTAAGGTACATTAATCATTCCTGTGTTCTAGGACGAAAAAATAAGTTTCGAATCTAAAGATTAGTTCCTTGAATAAGGACGGATATCAAACACTTACTACTAGTATATATAATTTGAGAAATTCATCATTATTCATTAGCTTCAGATCAAGTTAAGTTCCCTGTTTTTTGAGGATCCTGATTATCTTTACCTGATTTTGAAGAAAGGTAGTAAGTTTACCATTTAATATTTTTTCCAAAACAATTTAAAAAAATTTATGCATGAAATTTTCAAATGCTAAACTATTTTCTTTTACAAAAATATTAAAGCAATATTATGTAAAATAGGTTGGAACGTAATCAAATACTTAAAAAGTAATGGTATATTTTGAAAAAAGAAATTGAACGCGCTTGCACACTTAAAAATAACAATCCAAAGATACTAATATTAGATATGGTAAATTTATAATATGCTGTATACGACGCATTTCAAGGAGTTACCTCTCATCAGCAGCATTAAAACCGAACTATTTGGAAGACCAAAAACCAAACTTATATTAAACAAGAAGTACTCAACCAAAAATACCGAAATAGGAAGCCAAATTTCAGCTAAGGAGATCTACCATGTGCAATACAAGGAATGAACCCTTAGTTTTTCTATTATTTTTGAATTTTGTTAAATACTGGAAATTTCTGTAACAAATCAATGAATAATCATGTCAGACAAGTCTGACGACTGGGTTGGTGAATACCCTCGGGGACCTAGGGTCCACCAGCAGAGGCATCATCCCATGAGTTTAAAAATAACAATCCAAAGATACTAATATTAGATATGGTAAATTTATAATATGCTGTATACGACGCATTTCAAGGAGTTACCTCTCATCAGCAGCATTAAAACCGAACTATTTGGAAGACCAAAAACCAAACTTATATTAAACAAGAAGTACTCAACCAAAAATACCGAAATAGGAAGCCAAATTTCAGCTAAGGAGATCTACCATGTGCAATACAAGGAATGAACCCTTAGTTTTTCTATTATTTTTGAATTTTGTTAAATACTGGTAATTTCTGTAACAAATCAATGAATAATCATGTCAGACAAGTCTGACGACTGGGTTGGTGAATACCCTCGGGGACCTAGGGTCCACCAGCAGAGGCATCATCCCATGAGTTTAAAAATAACAATCCAAAGATACTAATATTAGATATGGTAAATTTATAATATGCTGTATACGACGCATTTCAAGGAGTTACCTCTCATCAGCAGCATTAAAACCGAACTATTTGGAAGACCAAAAACCAAACTTATATTAAACAAGAAGTACTCAACCAAAAATACCGAAATAGGAGATCTACCATGTGCAATACAAGGAATGAACCAAACTTATATTAAACAAGAAGTACTCAACCAAAAATACCGAAATAGGAGATCTACCATGTGCAATACAAGGAATGAACCCTTAGTTTTTCTATTATTTTTGAATTTTGTTAAATACTGGTAATTTCTGTAACAAATCAATGAATAATCATGTCAGACAAGTCTGACGACTGGGTTGGTGAATACCCTCGGGGACCTAGGGTCCACCAGCAGAGGCATCATCCCATGAGTTTAAAAATAACAATCCAAAGATACTAATATTAGATATGGTAAATTTATAATATGCTGTATACGACGCATTTCAAGGAGTTACCTCTCATCAGCAGCATTAAAACCGAACTATTTGGAAGACCAAAAACCAAACTTATATTAAACAAGAAGTACTCAACCAAAAATACCGAAATAGGAAGCCAAATTTCAGCTAAGGAGATCTACCATGTGCAATACAAGGAATGAACCCTTAGTTTTTCTATTATTTTTGAATTTTGTTAAATACTGGTAATTTCTGTAACAAATCAATGAATAATCATGTCAGACAAGTCTGACGACTGGGTTGGTGAATACCCTCGGGGACCTAGGGTCCACCAGCAGAGGCATCATCCCATGAGTTTAAAAATAACAATCCAAAGATACTAATATTAGATATGGTAAATTTATAATATGCTGTATACGACGCATTTCAAGGAGTTACCTCTCATCAGCAGCATTAAAACCGAACTATTTGGAAGACCAAAAACCAAACTTATATTAAACAAGAAGTACTCAACCAAAAATACCGAAATAGGAAGCCAAATTTCAGCTAAGGAGATCTACCATGTGCAATACAAGGAATGAACCCTTAGTTTTTCTATTATTTTTGAATTTTGTTAAATACTGGTAATTTCTGTAACAAATCAATGAATAATCATGTCAGACAAGTCTGACGACTGGGTTGGTGAATACCCTCGGGGACCTAGGGTCCACCAGCAGAGGCATCATCCCATGAGTTTAAAAATAACAATCCAAAGATACTAATATTAGATATGGTAAATTTATAATATGCTGTATACGACGCATTTCAAGGAGTTACCTCTCATCAGCAGCATTAAAACCGAACTATTTGGAAGACCAAAAACCAAACTTATATTAAACAAGAAGTACTCGACCACAAATACCGAAATAGGAAGCCAAATTTCAGCTAAGGAGATCTACCATGTGCAATACAAGGAATGAACCCTTAGTTTTTCTATTATTTTTGAATTTTGTTAAATACTGGTAATTTCTGTAACAAATCAATGAATAATCATGTCAGACAAGTCTGACGACTGGGTTGGTGAATACCCTCGGGGACCTAGGGTCCACCAGCAGAGGCATCATCCCATGAGTTTAAAAATAACAATCCAAAGATACTAATATTAGATATGGTAAATTTATAATATGCTGTATACGACGCATTTCAAGGAGTTACCTCTCATCAGCAGCATTAAAACCGAACTATTTGGAAGACCAAAAACCAAACTTATATTAAACAAGAAGTACTCGACCACAAATACCGAAATAGGAAGCCAAATTTCAGCTAAGGAGATCTACCATGTGCAATACAAGGAATGAACCCTTAGTTTTTCTATTATTTTTGAATTTTGTTAAATACTGGTAATTTCTGTAACAAATCAATGAATAATCATGTCAGACAAGTCTGACGACTGGGTTGGTGAATACCCTCGGGGACCTAGGGTCCACCAGCAGAGGCATCATCCCATGAGTTTAAAAATAACAATCCAAAGATACTAATATTAGATATGGTAAATTTATAATATGCTGTATACGACGCATTTCAAGGAGTTACCTCTCATCAGCAGCATTAAAACCGAACTATTTGGAAGACCAAAAACCAAACTTATATTAAACAAGAAGTACTCAACCAAAAATACCGAAATAGGAAGCCAAATTTCAGCTAAGGAGATCTACCATGTGCAATACAAGGAATGAACCCTTAGTTTTTCTATTATTTTTGAATTTTGTTAAATACTGGTAATTTCTGTAACAAATCAATGAATAATCATGTCAGACAAGTCTGACGACTGGGTTGGTGAATACCCTCGGGGACCTAGGGTCCACCAGCAGAGGCATCATCCCATGAGTTTAAAAATAACAATCCAAAGATACTAATATTAGATATGGTAAATTTATAATATGCTGTATACGACGCATTTCAAGGAGTTACCTCTCATCAGCAGCATTAAAACCGAACTATTTGGAAGACCAAAAACCAAACTTATATTAAACAAGAAGTACTCAACCAAAAATACCGAAATAGGAAGCCAAATTTCAGCTAAGGAGATCTACCATGTGCAATACAAGGAATGAACCCTTAGTTTTTCTATTATTTTTGAATTTTGTTAAATACTGGTAATTTCTGTAACAAATCAATGAATAATCATGTCAGACAAGTCTGACGACTGGGTTGGTGAATACCCTCGGGGACCTAGGGTCCACCAGCAGAGGCATCATCCCATGAGTTTAAAAATAACAATCCAAGATACTAATATTAGATATGGTAAATTTATAATATGCTGTATACGACGCATTTCAAGGAGTTACCTCTCAAAAATATATGACATAAATTCAAAAACATCAAAGTAATAGAATGCAAAAAAGGTTGGATCGTTAACTTTAACTGGAATCAATTCTGCAAAAGTCATTTTATTGGAGCAATAGAATACCGAAGCAACCAGACAGTGAGAAAAGTCCATAAGACTATAACCCAAAGTAATCAAATGATGGTTGGATGAAAATGATGGATAAATGTTTGTTTTAACGTCCAGTCACTATTGTTTAACGCATATCAGGACGAAAACATGTTGTTGTGATATGAATATGAACCTTGATTTGTACTATACCGACAAGCTTAGTAGGTCTAGCGTGCTAGCTCACGAGGTAACAGTCCGCAGGAAGACATGTCATCCCACCCAGACACATCATTTTGACTCCGAGCCGACCAGTCCTTTGTTCTTACTCCTATATGCCGCATGTTTGGCGGAGAGACAGCAAATACCAATTTTAATGTCTTTCGTTTGACTATGTTGGGGTTCGAACCCGTGACCTTCCGCACTCAAGGCGAGCACGAGACCACCGAGTCGGTTTTAAATAATGGTATATTTTGGGGGGGAAAAGTTCAGCGCGGTAGCACACTGAAAAAAATATAAGCTCATTGAAACCACAACAAAATACCGGAATCCAAGATTACTTCTTCCCCCTTATTAATTTTCAAATGGTTCCTCTCTATAGTAATATTTAAGAATTAATAACTCCATACATGAAGTGAATAGATTTCTCTTTATTTCAGCAACAATTAAGCTATGGAGGAAGAATTCGATCTATTGATTATAATCCTGAAAAAGATTTGTGTAAAAGCAACAAAACGCGGGGCAAAGAAGGTCATGAAGGAGGACAACATTTGGCTACTATTTGGAAGATTTTCATGGGGAATTATCATCAGTGTACTCAATCTTGTAATTGCCTACGGCTCGAAATGCGACTATTTCAAAAGTGTTACAGTCGACAAAGAAGAATTAGTAAAATTTGTGCCCTATGATCTCGAGGGCTTGAGAAATTTTGACGTTTGCAACTCAAAATCCAAATTTTACAATACATCGAAAATACAATCAAACTTTATGAAAATTTTTTTGGGTCAAGAACAAGAAGTTGGTATTTCGGAAAACATTACTGCCACATTAGATGGTAATATCCCATTTATGTTTCTGACTATAGCGGGTTTTGCCTTATCTATCATGTTTTTGGTCATGTTTTTTATTCTTGTATGTTATTGTTGTTGTAGGTCCGACATTGGAATAAAAGCTATGGGCTATGTTCGATATCCTTACAAGGGTTTCTCTTTCGTAGTCTCTGCTTTTATTTTGATATACGAGATTGTCGTAGCTGACAAATCGGAACAAAATACACTGTCAACAATTTCAATTGTCTGGAGTAGCCTTAGTTTGTTTGTTACCATACTAATGATCATCTGGTATGAATACAATTTACGATGTAAAAAGAAAAAAGATCGTCATAGTGAAGATACTGTTACTTAATGAGAGTACATGTAGATACACTGCCTGAACGGAGGAATTATTCAGAGAACTATTGTATAACTTAAAGAACTATTATATTGTTTGCTTGTAGTATTCTGCATACATATTAAAAAATTAAGCTTTAAATATTGGTGTTTTTGGTCTTCCTTCTTTCCTGTTAATGCTGAAGTTAGTTTGGCAGTATTTACATGTAAACAGAAGCGCAAAAATATGACACAGGTAGTGCTCTTTCAGTGACGTATAAATGGCTAAGGATATGGCGTAAGTTGATGGTAGGTCGTCTTGCTTAGTTTAGCAGATTTACAAAAAAATAAACGACTAAAATTTAAACATACATGCTAGATTTTAAAAATCACATTTAGATTACGAAAATAATCAACCGTTTAGATTCCACTGGGTACAAATTGTGTATTATTGACCGACTATTTTTGCAATCGAATAAAGCTGTACTCGGGCCAAATCTTCTGGGATAAACTACCTAAACAAAAAGCTTTTATTTCAAATCAAAAAATGGTATATTTTAACTCAACAATATATACCTCTGTTATTTTTTAGATTAAATACTATTAAATCCTATGGGTACTAATTGTGCGCCACTCCTGGCCGACTTGTTCCTTTACTCATATGAGGCAGACTTCCTTGACGGGCTTCTTAAGGAAAAACAAAAGAAGTTAGCCCGTACCTTTAATTTCAGCTTCCGCTACATAGATGATGTTTTATCACTCAACAATTCACGTTTCGGAATTTCTTACATCTCATCTATCCCAATGAGCTCGAAATTAAGGATATCACAGACCCTGCCAAGTCTTATCTTGACCTTCACCTCGAAATTGACACCAGAGGAAGGTTGAATACAAATTTTTACGACAAACGGGATGACTTTGACTTTCCAATCGTCAACTTTCCATTTTTGAGCGGCAATATTCCAGAAGCGCCGGCGTATGGAGTATATATTTCACAACGCATACGTTATTCCAGAGCTTGTGACATATACATTGACTTCCTGGACAGAGCCCGGCTCCTGACAGAAAAGTTGCTCAGACAGGGGTACGTTACTCATAAGCTGAAGTCATCCTTATTAAAGTTTTATGGGCGTCATCATGACTTGGTTGACAGGTGAAAATGGACCTGTTCCATTGATATTATCCCTTCTTCATACCGGATTTGACATGAGCAGCATGGCGGGTGTCCTCTAGGAAGCAGAGACTGCTTACTCTTCCGGAGCACCTGAGTCTACCCCCGGTTTTTTGGTGGGGTCCATGTTGTTCATACGTTTTTAGTTTTTAATTGTAGTGCATGTATTGTTTTGGTCTTGTCTTCGTTGTTCTCCGGAGTTTGTCAGTTTTTTCTGTCCTTCGAATATCCCTTTGGTATTTCTTGACTTTACATACATATCACAAAGAATTGAGATCAAAGATACTAGAGAAACAATTAGGTCTGGAGAATGGAACACAACAAACGAACGCCACAAGAATACATGTATAACCAGAAGAATAAAAACGTATAATGAACTAAACACAACTTGAACAAGAAAACACAGAAACTAAAGCACTAGCAATGTGAACTTCCATTAAAAACCGGGATTGGCATCAGGTATTCCTGAAGAGTAAGCATCTCCTGCTCCGTTAACGGCACCAGTCACATTTGCCAGTGAAGTGACAAATCTGTTGAGGTTTCAGGTCCGGTGAGGGTCAATTCTAGAAGACGTGAAATCTAACTGAAGATATCTAGTCTCATAGGCGAGAGAGAAACTTCGTATCGGCCAATCAATTGGTGATGACGACCATAAAAATTTTGACGTGATGAAATTAACATAGACTGAACATAACCCTGTCTTACAAGTTTATGTGCCAGCAATCTCGCCCTGCCGATAAAGTCGCGGTATAAATCATATATACAACAGTAACGAATCAGTAACGAATTTTTTAAGATGTGTACTAATTATATACCGCAAAGGGAAAGGTGTTATAATACGGATGTGCCGTACAAGATTTAAACTGCCCCCTCCCCTCTTACTAGACATTATCATTTTATAAATAAAAAGGATTGGAATAAACTAAAATAATACATTATACTATTAATTACAGTTAGAATGACATCATGTGGTCTTCTACGTGGAGCAACAGTACAAGACATGTACCAAATATACCCGGGAAAACCAATCATATTAGTAGCCACAAAGGCCGAATAAGCACACTATTCCACATAATAAATATACTGAAATGATTATACAAGTGCCAACCATTGAAAATACATGATTTTGGCTTAAGACAGGTACACCCAGATGTGGTGGGGCTAGATATGTACTAAACACTTCCTCTAAATTCCTGGATCAAGCAATGACTAAACAAAGCCAGAAAAATAATAAAAAATCAGACCTAGTAAGTTTTATACTAATAGATTTACATTAAAACTACAAAATTATAACACTCAGAATAATCAGTGATAATAGATATCTAGCTCAAAGTACTATATGTAACTTGATAAAAAGACCAGTCTATCAACCTGATATGGTATTTTCAAATATCTCGTACTATGAAGTCAAAATATTGAAAATAATGATATATTGCAAGATCACATATCAAAATCAAAATTAATATAGGAATTGCAAATTATTTTGGCAACAAAAATAAACAAACAAACAATAACGATATAGGCAACACAAACTAAAACTGAAAGTATTAGTGTATCAATGACTCAGGGATGGAATGAAAATTCCGTCCGAAAACACAAAATTCAAATAATTTACAAATAAAATTATCCTTGGGACAGCGTACTCCATATATAAAACTGGAAAAATATTGTAAACAATATTATAATAACCAAAATAAATAAAAATTTGAGGATTTTTTATCTAACTTGGGAAGTCACTACATAAAAGGAGCCTTCAAGTTCTCTAAAGGGACTGAAAGATCATCATAGTTTTCATTCACTTACTTTTACAGAGTACTTCTGGTGTACAACGTATATGATTTGTTCTTGTTATAATAATTTGCCGTTGTAAATTGAAATTACCACCATCTGTTGATTAATATAACATCAGAAGTCTGAATGGTTCTTTAAATTTTTTTTCTTTTTTATAGCTTGGCCCTAGGAGCCATGTGAGTTATTTTCATTAATATGCTTCCGTCTTCCAGCGTAATTTTTTTTAAATCTTCTCGGCCAATTGGGACCAAACTGAGGGAACAGTCCTTGTGTAGTCTTTTTATTTCTAAAACTGAGTATGGACTTTCAATATGACCATCATTAATGAAAATAGAAAAATAGGCAAAAAACATTTTCTGAAATCACGGGGGCAATTGAGACCAAACCTCGAAGGAATAGTCCTTAGCCGGTCTCGTTTCAAAACATTGCCCTGATTCGGTACCTTTGTCAATATAACCGTGGTTACTGAAATATGAAAAATCATCAAAATAATACTTCAGTCTCCCTAGAATTGTTTAGGCAGTTGCTACCAAACTTCGATGGAATTGTTCTTTTAATTGTCAAAACTTTTACTGGAGTCCAGACCAAGAACCAAAATGGCCGCTGCTACTGGAAAACACAATTAGCAAAAAAAGGTATAGACGTCACATAGCTAAGACAAACAAGAAAAGAGCTTTCATTTTTATTTTGTCACTATAAACAACATACTAAAATTACAAAAAAAAATTTTAAAAAAGAATCTGTTGAAGGCTCTTTCAATTTAGGTAGACAAAATCGTTGAAATTGGATTTTATCTTCAATTTGCAACAAAAAACAAAATATCAAAATTTGATCAACATCCGCTGATCACTTAACGAGTTATCTGCTGTGAACCTCTCAAGGAAGTAAACTTAATTGTCAAACATATTCAAATTCTGGGAAAAAGATATGTGTTGAAAGTTTCTTGATTTATCGATAGAGCACTCTAAACCCATTTTTTCTCTAACAAAACACGAATAAATTTCAGAAACAAAATATACGAATTTGACACCAGAAACAAAATATACGAATTTGTCACAAGAAACAAAATATACGAATTTGTCGCCAGAAACAAAATATACAAATTTTTGTCACCAGAAACAAGATATACGAATCTGAGTTAATTTTAATACTATTGAGACGATAGCGCTGCTGTAAGTCTGTAAGTCCCAAAGTATATCATTCCTCTCGGTAGTCTGTGCTTCGCCTATACGTGATTGATGAATTTTGAAATTCTGTTAAAAGTAGAGTTTACACTCACTCAGATAAAGTTTCCTTTATCTGGATTTTAGCTAATCAGTAAAGGCCAATTTGGTTCATTTTTTCTGGCTTTCCAAAGTTTTTGTCACTAGCCTACCTAATAAAGTTTGATCCAGAAATGTATGCTAGTGACATTGATATATATTTGTCCTTTTTCAATACCTTCAGTTAAAGTTGACTATGCCTGGATTCTAACAAATCTGTTTACGCGCGTGTGGTTGTATTGCTCACACTGTTTTTGTATTTGTATTTTAATTTACTTTTCTGGTGTTACGATCGTATCGGATGAAGGTTAGTCCAGGTATATCTAAAACGTAAATAAGAAGGACACGAAATGTGACACTTCATTTCACGAAAGTTATCGTTCAGGGAAAGCAGAGGTACCAGTATTTTATGATTCAATTTTGCTAATTTAACCAAGTATAGTATCTCTACTTTTTTTGTCAGTTCCATTAATATGTTAATAATGTTTCAGCAGTTATGTACATTGAAATGTATTTATTATCTGATTAAATTTTTGCTCAAATATGTAATATAAATTGCCTGAACATTTGTATAGTTTCGCTCAAATAGTATACTGTTTCGGTGGCCCAAAAGTCAAAGGTGGATATTTTAACGCGAAGTGGCATCTCTATGCGAAAGTACGTTTCTGAAGACCAGTTCACATTTCATATCATGTTTATGGGTACATTAATCATTCCTGTGTTCAAGGAGGAAAGAATAAATTTCCAATCTAATGATCAGTTCCTTGAATAAGGACGGATATCAACCACTAATTAGTATATATAATTGAATAAGGAAGTAAAACACTTTATATAAATTGAGAAATTCATCATTATTGATTAGTTTCAGATCAAGTCAAGTTCTCTGTTTTTTTTAAGGATCCTGATTATCTTTATCTTCATTTTGAAGAAAGTTAGTAAGTTTATCATTTTATGATTTTTCCAAAATAATTTAAAAAATTTAATGCTATACTGTTTTTTTTTTACAAAAATATCAAAGCAATATTATGCAAAATAAGTTGGAACGTAATCAAATACGTAAAAAGTAATGGTATATTTTGGGAAAGGAAATTGAACGCGTTTGCACACTGAAAAAAAAGACACAAGTTCAAAAACATCAAAGCAATAGAATGCAAAGAAAGTTGGATCGTTAACTTTAACTGGGTGACATGTATAATTTATGGGAATCAATTCTGCAATAGTTATTCTATTGGAGTTTAGGTAAAATGAGAATTATCTGCAATAGAATACCGAAGCAACCAGACATTGAGACAAGTCCGTAAGACTACAACCCAAAGTAATCAAATGATGGTTGGATGAAGATGATGGATAAATGTTTGTTTTTACGTCCAGTTACAAGTGTTTAATGCTTATCAAGATTAAAACATGTTGATATGATATGAATATGAGCGCTGCCTTGTACTAGACCGACACACTGAGCCGGATTTTTAACGTGCTACCTCACGAGGTAACAGTCCGCAGGAAGACTTATCACCCCACCCGGACACATCATTTTGACTCAGAGCCGACCAGTCCTTTGTTCTTACTCATAGATGCCGCGTGCGTGGCGGAGAAGCAGCAAATACCAATTTTAATGTCTTTCGTTTGACTCTTTTGGGGTTCGAAACTGTGACCTTCCGCACTCAAGGCGCGCACGCTACCACGAGACCACCGAGTCGGTTTTAAATAATGGTATATTTTTGGGGACAAATGTTGAGCGCTAGCGCACTGAAAAAATACAAGCTCATTGAAACCACAAAAAACATACCCGAATCCAAGATTACTCCCCCCCCCTCATTTATTTTCAAATGGTTTCTCTCTATAGTAATATTTAAGTGAATAGATTTCTCTTTATTTCAGCAACAATTAAGCCATGCAGGAAGAATTCGATCTGTTGATTGTAATCCTGAAAAAGATTTGTGTAAAAACAACAAAACATGGGGCAAAGAAAGCCATCAAGGAGGATAACATTTGGCTACTATTTGGAAGATTTTCATGGGGAATTATCATCAGTTTACTCAATCTTGTAATTGCCTACGGTTCGAAATGCGACTATTTCAAAAGTGTTACAGTCGACAAAGACGAATTAGTAAAATTTGTGCCCTATGATCGCGAGGGCTTGAGAGATTTTGACGTTTGCAACTCAAAATCCAAATTTTACAATACATCGAAAATACAATCAGACTTTATGAAAAATTTTTTGGGTCAAGAACAAGAAGTTGGTATTTCGGAAAACATTACTGCCACATTAGATGGTAATATCCCATTTATGTTTCTGACTATAGCGGTTTTTGCCTCATCTATCATGTTTTTGATCATGTTTTTTATTCTTGTATGTTATTGTTGTTGTAAGCCCAACATTGGAATAAAAGCTATGGGCTATAGTCGATATCCTTACAAGGTTTTCTCCATCGTAGTCTCTGCTTTTATTTTGATATACGGGATTGTCGTAGCTGACAAATCGGAACAAAATACACTGTCAAGAATTTCAATTATCTGGAGTAGCCTTAGTTTGTTTGTTACCATTCTTATGATCATCTGGTATGAATACAATTTACAATGTAAAAAGAAAAAAGATCGTAATAGTGAAGGTACCGTTACTTAATTAGAGTACGTGTAGATTATTTTTGCAATCGAATAAAGATGAACTCGAGCAAAATCTTCTAGAATTAACTACTTAAACAAAAAGTTTTTATTTCAAATCAATAAAATTGTATCATTTAACTCAACAATATATACCTCTGTCATTTTTTAGATTAAAAAAATATCACAAAGAATTGAGATCAAAGATACTACAGAAACAGTTAGGTCTGCTTCTTCTTCTAGAAAATGACAAAAACAACAATTCATTGCATACTTTTTGTGAATTAAACATTCAAAACAATGACACATATGTTTGTATCCACGGTGTGTTCCCGTTATTTCCACTTTTGAAAATACATGCATAGGTAAAATTGATGTTTGGCATAGTGGGAAATGTCGGCAAAGAATACCAAAGCGACAAAACAATGGGAAAGTCCACAACTTTGAAGTTCAAGTAAAAGACCAAGTCAGGAGAATGGAACACAACAAACAAACGCCACAAGGATACATGCATGTATAACCAAAAGAATAAAAAAACGTATAATGAACTAAACAAAACTAGAACAAGACAGCACAGAAACTAAAGCACTAGCAATGTGAACTTCCATTAAAAACCGGGATTGACATCAGGTATTCCGGAAGAGTAAGCATGTCCTGCTACTTTAACGGCACCAGTCACATTGCCAGTCAAGTTTAAAATCTGGTGAGGTGTCAAGTCTGGTGAGGGTCAATTCCAGAAGGACGTGAAATCTAGTAGATGATATCTAGTCTCATAGGCGAAATGTGTTATAATACGGGTGTGCCGTACAAGATTTAAACTGCGCCCCCTCCCCTTACTAGACATTATCATTTTAAAAATAAAAAGAATAGGGGTAAACTAAAAGATACAGGATACAATTAATAACAGTTAGAAGGTCATCATGTGGTCTTCAATGTCCAGCATCAGTATAAGACAAGTACGAAATATATATGACACGCCGTTTTTTTATTTATTCAAATTCCAAGATATCTTATTTATTTAACAAGATATCTTATTAAGTATTAAGATATCTTTAATTTTTATAAGATATCTCTATAAGTTAATAAGATATCTCTATAAGTTAATAAGATATCTCTATTAGTTAATAAGATATCTCTATAAGTTTATAAGATATCTCTATTTGTTTAATAGAGATATCTTATAAATTAATAGAGATATCTTATAAACTAATAGAGATATCTTATTAACTTATAGAGATATCTTATATATTTAATAAGATATCTTTATAACCAGTTAAATAAGATATCTCAATTAGTTAATAAGATATCTCTATAAGTTTATAAGATATCTCTATTTGTTTAATAGAGATATCTTATAAATTAATAGAGATATCTTATAAACTAATAGAGATATCTTATTAACTTATAGAGATATCTTATATATTTAATAAGATATCTTTATAACCAGTTAAATAAGATATCTCTATAAGTTAATAAGATATCTCTATAAGTTTATAAGATATCTCTATCTGTTTATAAGATATCTCTTTTAATTTATAAGATATCTCAATTAGTTTATAAGATATCTTATTTAACTAAATAAGATATCTCGAAATTGAATAAATATAACAACGGCGTGCCATAAATATACCCGAAAATATCAATCATATTAGTAACTACAAAGGCCGAATAAACACACTATTTCACATAATAAATATACTGAAATGATTATACAAGTGATAACCACTAATATTATACTTTTACATTTTTACTACTCTATGTATCTATATTATCTATGCCGGACCATAAAATGTTATATGGACCGGTTGTACATTATATGGACCGCCTCGTTTTAACGAGATCAATTAAATTCGATTAAATCCCAGAAAAGTATAATATAACAAATAGTTCATGACACTTCGGGTCAAATGTCAGTATATGGACAGGTTGGTCGCCCGACAAAAATTATATGGACCGAAGCAAAGAGGTCCATATAATTTTTGTCGGGCGACCAACCGGTCCATATACTGCCATATGACCCTCAGTGTCATGAACTATTTGTTAATATAACATAAGAAGTCTGAAATGGTTCTTTTTTTTATTTTTATCACTTGGCCCTAGGAGCCATGCGAGTTATTTTCATTACTGTGTGTCCGTCCTCCATCGTAATTTTTTTTTAATATTCTTCGCCAATTGGGAGCAAACTGAGGGAACAGTCCTTGTGTGGTCCTCTTTTTTTAAAATTGAGTATTGACTTTTAATATAACCGTCATTAATGAAAATAGAAAAATAGACAAAAAACATTTTCTGAAATCACGGGGGCAATTAAGGAATAGTCCTTAGTCGGTCTCGGTTCAATTCATTGTCCTGGTTCGGTACCTTTGTCCAATATGACCGTGGTTACTGAAATTAGAAAAATCATCAAAATAATATTTAAAAGTCTCCCTAGAATTGTTGAGGCAGTTAATACCAAACTTCGATGGAATTGTCCTTCGATGGCCCCCTTTCAAAACTTTTAGTGTAGTCCTGACCATGAACCAAAATGGCCGCTGCTACTGGAAAACACAATTAGCAAAAACTTTGCCTACAATTATACTGTTTTAGACGTCAGATAGCTAAGACAAACAAGAAAAGAGCTTTCATTTTTATTTTGTCACTATAAACACTTACTAAATTTACAATTTAAAAAGAATAAGAATCTGTTGAAAGCCGGTTGAGTTGCTCTTTCAATTTAGGTAGACAAAATCGTTGAAATTGGACTTTATCTTCAATTTGCAACAAAAACAAAATATCAAAATTTGATAAACATCCGCTGATCACTTATCTGCTGTGAATATCTCAAGGAAGTAAACTTAATTGTCAAACATATTCAAATTCTAGAAACAAAATATGTATTGAAAGTTTCTCGATTTATCGATAAAGCTCTCTAAACCGATTTTTTCTCTAAAAAAACACTAGTAAATTCAAAATGGATACTGGCGTCCATTTTGTCAACAGCAACAAAATATAGAAATTTTTCACCAGAAGAAAAATATACGAATTTGTCACCACAAACAACATATACGAATCTGAGTTAATTTTAATACCATTGAGACGATAGCGCTGCTGTAAGTCTGTAAGTCCCCGAGGATATCATTCCTCTCAGTAGTCAGTGCTTCAGCTATACATGTTTGGTGAATTTTTATCAAAGATACTACAGAAACAATTAGGTCTGCTTCTCTTTCTGGAAACTAACATAAACAACAATTCATTTCATACTTTTTGTGGATGACACATATGTTTGTATCCACGGTTTGTTCCCGTTATGCCCACTTTTTAAAATACAGGTAAAATTTATGTTTGGCGTAGTGGGAATTGTTTCAATATGTGTACTAATAATATATTAAAGGAGCAGTCGTTATAATACGGATGTGCCGGACATGATTTAAACTGGTCCTCTTGCCAGACATCTTAAAAAATAAAAAGGATAGGATTTAACTTTAAAAAAAATCCCTCTGTTTACTTCTGACGTTAGGAATTTCTTTAAAATCGTCCGTAAGGCAGTTCAAGTAATACTGATCAAAATGAGTGTAACGTGTCGAGCGTGCATTTATATTGTTCATATCCGTTTATCAACAGGATCTGAGCTGCTTCAACATCGAACCTTACAGCAAGACAAATATAATACACTGAACCTCAAAGTTTATATACAAACATTAATGTAAATACCAATGTTCCAGACTTATAAAAACCAAACTAGAAACGCAAACTTTGAACCAAAACTTTCAAACTACAACTTTCGGAACGTTTACAAAAGCCGGGACACAAACCTCAAACTAAAACTCAAACTACAACACCCTGGAGATAAAAACGTAATACCCAAACGTCTTAAATGAACTGAAGTTCCAGACAATTACAAACCACCTGTTCGAGGGACTGCGACCATTCCCTAAGGAAATTATAGTATCGGAACAACCCGGTAGCTTGAAATTGCCGTTCAACTTCAAACCTTGTATTAAACAACTATAAAGTTTCAAACCTCCACTTGTAGTTTCTTCTCTGGTTTTTCCAATATCCGTGGCTTCCTATTCTAATTGTCTCCGAGCGATCTGCTTGCTTTGCTGGCCGGCGTAAGACTGACAATTAATTTACCTGTGTTCTGCTCGCCTTTTATACCCACAACGCGGACGTGGCAGAAAGCATCCTGTCTATTTTTAGAACTGAATTACCTCCGTGTTATGCGTGTTTATACGCACATCTAATGAATTAATAAAGATCGGTATATGTTGAGTTAACTTCTTTATTTTATTAAAGCCTAGATTTACATAATTTGCAATATGATTGGCCTTCATTGTCCCGAATTATACGACAATATTACAGTATCTAATATACACAACAAGACGATAAAGTGACGATTCAAGGTATTGATTTAAACACCAAAGACTAACTATGTGAAACTTACACATTTGTACAAACCCTATAAACCTTATATCCGATTCCGTCACTTGAGGTTTAAAAAAATGAGGCCAAATACACTGAAAGCACATTGTTCCACATGATAAATAGAATGAAAAATTATACAAGTGTCGACCACTGACAATAGTCTAGGCTCAAGACAGGTTCACCGAGAATGTGGTGGGATTAAACATATACTAAACACTCCATCCATATTCCTAGATCAAGTAATGGCTAAAAAACAGACAATAAATAAAAATCGGATCCAGTAAGTTTTCTACTAATACATTTACATTAAAACTACAAATGGACTGAAAAGTTATCATACTTAGAATAATCGTTGATGTCTGATATGTACCTCAAACAAGAGTGGACACACTAAATGTCTCGCCTGATTATGCACATGGACACAGAATAAAGATTATCTGAAACCCGACATTGCAAGGCAAAGGCAAATGTGTTGAAAGAAATAGTAATGGTCAGGCAACATTTGTCTGAAAAATATCATGCATGTCATTCAAGCCTAAAATTGTGTCCAAGGTCAGTTGACAAGTCTCAGAATGGTATGTACCCATCAAAACATTTATAACATTTGTTGAGAAATGCACTTATTTGTAAAAATGGGAAAAGAGTCACTCAAGTCTCAAATTGAGATCAAGGTTAGGTGTCTGTCAGACTGACACCTACTTGCCAAGAAGTATCTACAGACCATATACAGTGGATATAGGTATTACAGCTACGGAGAAATGGACTTAATCATGAATATTGACATTATCCAAAAAGCGTGAAACAAGTCAAGCATGAAATAGAAGTCAAAGGTAAGGTGTCAGATGTTAAAGTAGTATATACCCACTAAGAAGGTCTATCAACCAAATACTAAAGGTCTAGTTAGTACAGCTGAGAAATAGACTAAATCATGAAAATGTATATTAAGTCACTCAAGCATGAAATTCAGGTCAAGTTCAGCTGACAAATGTTAGACTGGCATGCATCAACTAAGAACTATCTGCAGACCAAATATGATGGGTCTATGTATTAGAGTTGCTGAGAAATGGACTTAATCTTGAAAATGTAACACACGTCACTCAAATATTAAACTGAGGTCAAAGTCTGGATACAGGTATCAGACTAGCATATACCCGCTAACAACTATCTACAGACCAAATATGGTGGGTCTAGGTATTACAGTTGCCGAGAAAGGCACTTTATCATGAAACGTGGATGCAAGTCACTCAACCATATAATTGAGGTCAAGTTTCAGAGACAGGTGTCTGACTGGTATGTACCCATCAAGAACTATTAATACACCAAATATGGTGAGTCTGGGTATTACAGTTGCTGAGAAATGGACTTAATTACGAAATGGTAACACAAGTCAATCAATAATGAAATTGAGGTCAACTATCTATTGACCAAATATGGTGGGTCTAGGTATTACAGTTGATGGAGAAATGGACTTAGCAACGAAAATGTGACAAAATTACTCAAGCATGAAATTGAAGTCAATGTCCAGAGACACGTGTCAGACTGGCATGTGTCACTAAGAACTAACTATTGACCAGATATGATGAGCTTAGGTATTAAAGTTGCTAAGAAATGGAATTAATCACGGAAATGTGACGTAGGTCCCTCAACAAAGGTCAAAAGGCAGATGTCAGACTGACATATACCCACTAAGGGCTATCTATAGACCAAATATGGTTGACCTAGGTACTAAATTTGCTGAGAAATGGATTTAACCACGAAACTTGGACACAGATTCTACATTTATGTTTAGGAATCAGTGAACCATGAAAACGAGGTAGGGGTCACAAGACAAGTACACTGCTGCAAATGTTATATACCATAACGTATCTGTGGCAAAAAATCTTAATTGTAGGTATTATGTGTGTAAGGTTATTAAGGTTTTAAAAAAGTTTACGCCGCGCCACCGAAAAGTAATACCTATATCTCGCCTTTCGAGACTTTTCGTCGCAGCCGAGACAAAAACTATATGTAAATGTGTGATAAAAAAAACATTTTCTTCAACTCGATATTCCATTTTCAAATATCTCGTACTTTAAATTGAAAACCAATCTCAAAACTAGTGCAAGACCACATATCTAAATATAAAAGTTATTATATAGGATTGCAAATTACTTTGGCAACAAAAATATACAAACAAACAATAACGATATAGGCAACATAAACAAGCAAAACTGAAACTAATAGTGTGTCAGTTATTCAAGAATTGGAATGAATATTCTGTCCGAAAACACAAAATTCAAACATTTAACAAATGAAATCATTTGGGGTATCTGGGGCCGTGTGAAGTCACACCCTACTCCATATATAAAAGTTGGAAATATTGTAAACAGTATTATTAGAAGCCGGAATAAATCAAAATTTGAAAAGATCGTTTATGTAACTTAAGAAGTCACTACATAGAAGGATCCTTCAAACCCTCTGAAGAGGCTCATGTTGTATCGAAGATTCGGGGTGTTTCTGTATATTAATTTGTTTTCTCATTGGACCATTTATTACATTTGTTTTACTTTCTTTTATTTTGCCTTTATCTTTAAATTATTGTTTCTTAATTTTAAATTAATTTAAATTGGTTATTAAAAATAGTATATGTATTCCGTTTCTTTTTTAATAACATCAATCTTTAAAATGACGGCTATACTAAAATATTTACAATAACTTGAGGTGATTCATTCACTAGCGTTTCAAGCGGTTTTATCCTGAGCTACATTGTTTGTATATTGATATAATTATCATTTTTCATTGTTCTTTGAAATTCTAGAAACAAAAATAGATTTTGTATAATTTCTTTGAATTTAAATGTTGGTTTTGTTTTCCGTCCTGGTCAATACAATATCCGGATTTCCTTCTTTTCATTTAGAAAATTTAGGGAAGACCGATTTTAATATTAAGGTAGAAGGCGCCTAATTGGGCTATTTTCAGATTTTTATAAAATTTTGCATGCAAATAGAGTATGCATCTGAATATAAAAAAAATAATGTATGTCACTTTAATATTTCCCGAAATATGGTGTTTCAAGTTTTGGCAAACAGATGTGTGAATACATAGAATGCACGCGGATATCGCTCAAAAGGTCAAATATTTAGACTTTAAATTATGATTATAAATTATGACAAAAAAATTTAAATGATATAATATTATTGTCATTGAAATTCTCTTTTTATTGATATGAATTTTATTAGGGGGTCATGAGATTAGGTTTTTTTCAGTATATTAAATTGAAAAGTATATTTAGAGTGAAAACAAAAAGCCAAAATAAGAGTAACATTTTGATCTGATATTTATTTAGTAACCATGAAACAGAGGGTTGACAGAAATAACATATCATTTTTAAAGAAAATTCTAGGCATTTGTTTTTGAGAAATGGCGATCTAAAGTGAATTTTTTTTTTGGGGGGGGGGGGGGCAGTTTTTATATGAAATCTATGGTAAAAGACCTTTGTATTAAGGATTTTAAGTCGACATTGTGGAAGAAATATAAAAGCTAAATATTATTTTTTTCAATATTAAGATGCATCTTCGAATATTCTATCCGCTATAAATGGCATAAAAATCCGTAATTTATACCTTTTGACAGTTGCAATCAAATTATTAAGGTCCAAGATAACTTCCTTATTCCCCATTAAAACCAGAATTTATCAGTCTGTGTTCCTAGAAAGAATACACATTTAATTAATTTTAAAGTATTATAGCATACCTTTTACAAGTATTCTTTCACCATTAAAAGCAAATAGAAAGCAAACGAAAGCCAAATACGTTTCTTAATTTTCAGTATTAATCTAAACGACTATTTCGGAATATTTGAATTCAATCTTTTTTAATAAACAATTACATGTGTTCTACACTTAGTAAGGTTAATTAGACATTATTTTAGAGTTTTTATCACATGTATGTGAACTTCATGTTAAAAGTTCAAAGAGGAAGCATTGCCCTTCTTACCACATTATTATTTTAGCACAAAGATTCTGGTGGTTTTTTGTGACAGTTACTATACAAACTGTACTTTATAGTGCTGATACACGAAACTTTAACGGTAACTTATGTATATGTAAATTTAAATTTGGTTAGCAAAAAAAATTGTATATTGATATCAGTATCATAACGGTTTTGGTTTTACGCGTTTGTAATGTAATTTATAATTTTAATATATTAACACATTTTGTATTTAATATTCTTGTGGCTAATCCTGCGCGTATTCCAAGTGCACCATACAGAAACTGTTTACCATTTAAAATGGCGCCTGAATGGCGATTAAGCTGAAATCCATATTCCCCTTGGTTTGCTTCTGACATTGCGTAATTGACATAATAGGTCCGGGAAATCAGTTTGCATTTTGAGTTTATTCTAGGCAGTTCTCATTTGGTTCAATATTTCAATTCTTTTTGACGTATAACAATTATTCAAATGTCGTACAGCTAATAAATCAACGTAAAATGTCTTGTGTTGCTTCTAATAGCCACGTTTACGTATTAGGATGTGGAACTAGTGAACATTTTACAAGTTTTTTATATAAATTCTGTTGAGAACCATATACTTACAAATAAAGGGTGTTATCATTGTTACGGAAAATTTTAATATCTAATTTCTATAACCACAACAATATGGAAAGCTCAAATTCACAATTATTATGTTGAGAAACAATCCGTTGAAAATTACTTATAAATAATTGCCATTATTATATATGTTTTCATTTCTTTTTTTATAATTCATGTTCATGCTGAGGCAATGTATATGTTTCATCTTTGAAATATTAATATGGAAAGACAATAATGTATTTTGACTTTATTTGATGAAAATAGCATCATTAGAGATATGAATAGTGGATTAAATCTTGACATAAAATCCCTACATAATTTACGTGATTCATTCTACCTGTTCCCACAAAAGCCTACAGTGATTTTATTGCTGTACTTTATCTAAAGTCACAGTGGGACTTCCTAAAAGATACTAGAAAGGGTCAGTTTGAAATTTATTGAAAATTTTAAGAATTAATGGCTACAAAGTAGCAAAATCTATAGCAAGGAATAAAGAGAACAATCAATTTTTTTTAAACATATAAAGACGATATTTATACAGATATTTAGTTTCTTAGAAAGAAAAAAAATTACAATCTAATAGTAAGCAGAGGTAATTGTCAGCTTGACATTTGATATCTTAATTGTAGTTTACAAAAATGCCGGATGCATATCCGCCAAAGGAAGCGATATGGTTTTATTTTCCCAGAATATCGGATGTGAAACAATAATCTGCAATAACGAATAGTTGTGTTTTCAAGCAACATGTAGCAGTCACATTTTGACATTTTTACAAACAAAACATTTAGTTACCAGGTAATGAGTATCTATAAAGCGAACACTTTCGAGATTCATGTAAAAACTCCATAAATTGAGGTACATTCCCGGTCTGGCTAAAGTTTAGATAGAAAAAATGTTAAAATGAAATGAAATAGCAAGTTATGTCTGGAAAGATTCCGGCATTCGTAGGTAACACGATTGGGTGGTCTTCCTTTTTCCCGTCCTTCTAGGTTTGATCCTGTCTACGGCAAATCTATATAGAAGCTGCTCTTTGCTTCTCATGAGTATGCATCTCACGCTCATCTCGGTATTGCAACTCGGAGGGATTGTTGTTGCTGTTTGGCCCTGATGACTCCTCTTACTCTCGATAAATACCATACAGATATGACTCTGACAATCTAAGGTCAGAGGTTTGCGATTATGGGATCATATACATTTGCCTGTTTCTTCCGCTGTTGGGTGCAGAGGAGGTGTGGCTTATATCTCTAAAAACATACAATTAAATTAGCTACTTTGCCCCCCCCCCTCCCTCTTCCATAAAAATCAAACCGTTATTCCCATGTTATTGTTGGAGAACGTGAAATATTTCTAAAACCTTGCTGAACTGGAATTTTGAAATATTTCATGAACTCCATAAATAATCTTAATTATTATTAATTCGACATCTGGATCTCTTTATATAATTACATGTTATAACTATTTTAGTATAAAAAGAATTCAGGACCTTATAAAAAACAATTTTACAAATTATTTATGGAGGAACCAAAATTGTGGGAACTATCCATCGTGGATTTATCAATGCATTCACGAAATTTTACATATCCTTGGGGAGTCGTTATTTCACAACGTACAATCAAGTTAATTGTAAACAACAAACGATCATACAAGTCCACGTCAAGTATTAAATCAGATATAGAAAAATAATTGAAAAAAAATAATGCATTCTTTGATTTAAGCTCAAACCATGTCTCATGGGATCACCTATGTGTAAGAATGTGAGGCAATCAAATATTAAATTCATTGCCTAAATCTACAATTTATACAAATGAATTTTGCTCTTTAATTGCATTGCATTCTATTGACCACAAGAGGACAATTTCACTTGGAACTCGGGGCCTTAATGGGGAAATGAAGCCCATTAGATGATCAAATTGACATCAGTAAAATAAACTGTGAGCAATATTGCTTTTTCTCCCTTCAAAATATAAAATATGCTGAATATTAAAATGATATTGTGGAATCATTGTTGAGTGCTTATTTTCGTATTGATTTTTATGAATTCACGAAATTTTAAGTATTCAACGAAATGATTTTCGTTTTTAGAAGAAAGTAACAAAGCCATGAAGCATGTGATGAATATATATTGAGGTGTTATTGTATTGTTTTGCTTTGACCTATATGGGTGTATTTTATGCAAATAAAGGATACATATAGATGTGTATCAGAGGTTTATGATTTCCGGTTTCGGCGATATGCGTGCTCTCTTGACCAACAAACCTTCCCGGAGCAGTGAAGCCAAATGGTCTATTCGTTGTAAAAAGAAGACATCGTTATGTTTAAGTGTGAATGGAAAGAATTGTGTTTACAAAAGAATGCAAAGACTATTAATTTTATACACACTGAACCCCATTTTTTAAAACAAATTACAATCAGAGGAGTTTGCAAACAATATGTTTACGACCCCGCTGGCAACCTCACTGTCGCGTAAGAACGATCTACCTGTTATAAATTTGAGATGATTTTGATTAAAAAGCTTTATCTAAAAGATTCTATCGTTTGCCAATATTAATACAGCCACTGGGAAATAAAAATGCCAGATTAATGGAACTATAATTTTCCCTTACAAGTCCTTTGTGGCCTTCTTTTCACAACGTGGTCTATAGGATGATATATCGGGAGACTTAGTATTGTTGGGTAGCTTTTGCACATTTACACAGTGTTATATATTATAAACGCCACATATTCACAGGTTCTATTAAATCGATTTCGTGTGTTAATCGTCTGTGCCAGATTTAAAAAATAATGCACGATGAACAAAGAGCAGTAACCAAAATACAAAGGAAATAAAAACAACAGAATTTAACCTTTCAACTGTACAAAACATGCCTGAATTGACATCAGACGCTCTGAATGTCCAGCTCAGTTATGGCACCCGTCATATTTAACGGGTCCTCGGGTGGGGATATTTTTTTATGCCTTGTAAGTAAATTTTAATTAAAGCATTTGAGACATGGAATTAGTTAAAATTATTGTATTTAAGGGGGTATTCACATTGTTATTGAATATGTGTGGATCTCCATAATTCAAATTTAGAACGTCCTGGAATATTTTAGGATCTCCATACAATTTATTTCTGTATGATGTATAAAATGCCACTTTGGCCGAATGGTCTAGGTAGAACATCGTAACTACTAATGATCACTTAAGTTCTATGTTCAAATCCAACTAGCATGACTAGTGGCCAGATGTGCTCGATCCAAATCTCAATAGACAAGAATTTCCAGTTTTCTTGCCGTAAGTTGAGGTTCTCTCCGGGTTCTCTTGCTTTCTCCGCCAATCAAAATAGGAAAATTTAAATTTCTTTGTATTCAATCATCTGTTTGGTGTATGCGTGAGTGTAGGTGTGTAGTTTCTTCATTCCACCCCCCCCCCCCCCTCTAATATTGAAAGACCCCTAATCTTTCGTTGTAACGCTGCTATCAAAAGTACGACATAGGGAACAACCATTTGTTGTTTTTTTTTTATACTCGCACATAAGAAAAATATTGTAACAGGATCAGAGATATTTATTATAATATCTATATTCTGATAATAAATAAATCACGTTCAAAACAGTATTCATGTAGAGCGTATTATCACAGTTCTTATAAATGTATTTTGAAACAAAATCGTTTATAATAATTTTGAATTAAAACAATAATAATACAGAAAACATAATTAGAAATATATGTTTTGAGGGAATGTAAAAAGCTTTCAATTTTTCACCCATATCCTCAGAATTTTCTAATTATACATGTATATGATCGCTTTTCCCACCCTACAAAATTATGTTAACCATCCCTCCTTTCAACCTTCATTTCCAACATTCACACATTTTTTGTGGTTTTTTATAATCTATTACACGTATAATAATTCATAAAGAATGCGGGATAACTCTGTCATGCAACATATTTTATTCATACAGTTCCTTGTTTAATTATTTGATAAATGCCCCATAGTAAATTACAATGTATAACCATAAAAATAAATATTTAATATTTCAAATTATATATTCCAAAAAATACATCTACATGTAAATACAAATACAACGTATCTAATAAAATTCATACCCGTTTCTCATTATCAAAATAATATACCAAAATAACTGGTTTGTGTTTTATATTGTATTGTTTTAATTTTTTTCATATATGAAAATTTGGTGTATTTTTTGTTTTTGGGCCAGTTATAAAAAGTTCCACTGAAAATCACCTTTAACTGGTACAAAGATTCAAGATAAATGTATATTGGAATCCTATATGCCATTTATGCAAAACTTTTTGAATATATTTCTTTGTCCAGACATTTTTTCAATTCAATTATATTAGCTGTAGCTGAATATTTATACAGCTTAGGCCTATAAGCCATTTTCAATCAGACTTGATATATTTTGAATAAATTTGTTTTTAAATTTAAATGGAGTTATAATTTGTACTGTATAACGTGTCAATTCATATAATTAATGCCGATTAATATTGTACCTATATAATATATACCAACAGTATACAGAATTGCTCATGAAATGTTCATATTTCGTCGTAGGTAAATCCTGCTCTATGAAAGCATGGACAACAAGACAAACAACGAGATTTCTGTCTTGTCGTTGGTTTATATGATGTCGTGTTCCAAGAATAGACATTTATTTGTGAGAATTTCGTTCCCCGCATTGCGACAACTATTTTTTCACGAAATATTGCCACGTTCGTTGGTTTTACGTCCATCCCAAATTCGTATGTATTACTGACGGGACAAGTGATAAATCCGCCTTCCTGCGAGAACATCTGAATTCGGAAATTATTTGCATCAGCCACGTATATATTGTCATGGTCATCAACGCATACACCCATTGGGTAAAACAGCTCTCCGCTCTCTGAGCCCTGACTTCCGATTGTTAAAAGAATAGACCCATCATTTTTATGCACTTTTACTCGATGATTTCCGCTATCAGAAACAATAACGTTACCCTTGCTGTTAACACAAACGTAATACGGAAGAAGAAAATGATTGAGGCCGCTACCATGAGAACCGAATTTGAAAGACGGATGCTTCCTTTCTGTGAAAAACTGAATGTTATTCTGTTGTAAGCTTGTAACGATAATTTTATCCTGTTTCGTTATTGTTATTCCAAAAGGATTATCATATTTGTAAAAGGACCCGAAAGAGCCAATTAATCGCCCATCAAATCCATATTCACGTATGTTGGCTGAACCGGAACGGCTAACGGACAACAGAATAGTACCGGCTCTTGTTATAGCAACGTCTCGTATTGAGCAATCACAAAGAAACTCTGACCGGAATTCACCTTTTATAGAATAAATCAAAACTTTGTTTAAACTGCAATCTGCTATAACGACATCGTCTGTCAATTTAGATATCGCTAATCCTGAAACATGGACCAGTCCTTGCTGGCCTGTACCGAACTGTCCAAACTGTTGTATCAAATTTGCATTTCTACTGTTGGTAAAAACCACCGATTGCTTTTCTGACTGTAAAACAGAGGTCAACTCCGTGTTTCGTGGTCTGAAGCTTCCAGACAATTCTTTTGAACTTATAATTCCACCACTTGATTCAACGGTTTCCTGCAGACTTTTGATAAAGTAGTTATCGGGAAAACCTCCAACACCAGTATTTGGAACATAAATTACCTGAAATTAAAAATATCATCTTTGAAAAAGAAAGTGAAATTCCTACCCGTAAACAATGTTATTAACAAATGACTTAAAATGCCATGTGCGTGATAAAGTATCACATATTTCAGTGCCAATTTGGAAAATGCTGATACCAGGGACAATATGGATTTGCGAGTGAGAAATTAAGGATACCACAGATACACCAAAGTCTGCTTCATATTTGGATTTGCTTTTTCAAATAGACTATGAGGGACATTGAAGACAAAACTTTATGACAAACGTGATGACTTCAACTTTCCTATTGCTAATTTTCCCTTCTTGAGTAGCAATATACCAGCATCGCCTGCATATTGCGTCCATTTTTCTCAGCTTATCCGATTTTCAAGGGCATGCGTGAGTTACCCTGACTTTCCACAAAGAGGATTACTGCTGTCACAAAAGCTTCTTAACCAGGATTTTATCAGGGATATGTTGATGTCATCACTTAGGAAATTTTACGGTCGTCATCACGAATTGATTGACCATTACAGTGTTCCAATATCTAAGATGATATTGGACAAGTTCCCACTGTCATAACCTTTCATGTGCCTCCACCGATTTGTGACTTCCACCGGGTTGACTTTGTTGAACTTCACGACGGGTGCCGTATACGGACCAGGTAATGCTCACCCTTCCGGAGCACCTGGGTTCACTCCTGGTTTTTTTATAGGAGTTCGTGTTGTTCATTGTTATTTAGTTTTCTCTGTTTATTTGTTGTGCTCGTGGTTGTCCATTTGTCTTCCCGGGTTTGTCTGTCCAATGGATTACGGTTTTTTTTTATTATTTTATTGCTCCTTAGGTATATTTGTCCTTTTTAAAAATCGTTACAGGAAATGGCAGTCAAAGTCTTTCAAAATAATGTAAATCATCAGAAACCAGCATACAAGAATCAGCGTACTTTCAGTCGTTGTCCCTTTTACGGGCTATTAAAAACTTAGGGATTTTTAGCAGGCGAACCGAACGCAACTCTGCTTGTCACTCGCAAAGTGTCAGAAGGTAAAACACCTTCAAATAATAAACAATTTTAGCACATTGAACATAAGTCAAATATGATTATAATTACCTGTCTACATACTGGACATGGAAAATGACCCAAGTTTTGGTATCGACTGACAATATAATCCCTAATGCAGTCTTCACAAAAAGAGTGTAGACATGACAAGGCCTTCGGTTTTACATAATGCTGAAGACAAATAGGACACGATAAGAAAGACTCCTGAATTTCATCAATAAGAACGTTGCTCGCCATTCTCTTATTTAGTTTTTTTCACACCTCATATCCGCATGATTTCAGTCCGAAACAATATTGGTAACAGCCACATGACTACCGGAAATCATAATATTCGAATAACCTCCAGTTCACCCGAACACACCTATCTTATCTATCGGACTGCAAAATTTATATATCTATCCCCTTCCCTATGATATCACCTACACGTGAAAAGTTCCATTTCTTCGTTAACAACGTTAATTGAATGTTAATAGTGCAACTGTTGTCAAGATCATTGTAATTGTTATATCGAGAATGTTTTAATAAGAACTCCATTAAAACTCAAAAACATTTAACTTTTGAATCTGAAAACTATATCATTCTGACATTTCTGTGGCAACTATAATTTGTACTGTTAGTGTCGGTGTCCTTTTTAAAACGGAGAGTAGTTTTTTCTCGTATGTTTCATTAAAATGAAAGTAGAAAGTATTGCACTGAATTTTATTTCCACAGCCATAACACATTATTGTGTTTTTCACTGCTGAAATGCTCATGATATTTAACAAGTGCTGAGTTTCCAAATTATTTTTGTGTGCATTTTGTTTCTTTAACAATACGAATATGGGTACCACGAATTACTGGAATCCCCCGTAATTACTGGAATCCCCTTCGAAATAACCGAAATCCCCTTTAATATCACTGCAAACCCTTTGAAATCGATAAATAATGTGTGTTTTTATTAAAATATGTTATTTTTGGGTAAATTAATTCAGAAAAATGTGTATTTTAAAGCATTTTTCTATATATATCCTTTACACTGTACATAAACAATATGGCATCTTTTCTATAGTCATAGTCATCATAGTGTTTTTATTCCTTATAGAGAATTTTTTTCTTTGTGTGTTTTTTTTTTTTTTTTTTTTTTTTTTTTTTTTGTTACTCATTATATAACAGTAGTAATCAAACAAACAAACAGTAATTACAAAAATTTTAATTATCTATATTTGTTTCAATATACATTATTGATTGCAATAATCAAAATTACCTTTAAAAATAAGCATTCCTGGCACCTAAATCCGCACAGTCATCCACTAACTTCTGCTTTACATTCTGTCGTATATGTCTCATGCAAAGCAAGTGATCCGCCTCGGACGGATGGGTAGCTTCAATACGGCACTCATAGCATACATATGTAGCATATCAGCGTACGCTCCGACAGTTCCGACATCTAACATCAACTGGAGATATGTAGCTGTCACAACTCTGCTGTCCTGTACCAAATCAACAAACTTCTTATGCTCCATATCGTAAAACATCGGTAAGCTAAGAATCTCTAGTAAGGTATATAAACGGAGCAATAGATGGAACGACTCTGTACCCGTCAAAGCGCGAGAAATGGCTCTGTAAAAGCAGTTCCCATCTCCTATAGTCTTCGCTGGAAAGCTCTCCTCCAAAACAACTGGGTGGTATCGACGAAGAATACTTACCGATTCCTGATCTGCTTCACCAGAAGGGTTGGTTGTAGCCTCTGGTATCCGTACACCATAAGTCTCCAGTAGCAACTTCTCCGTCTTGGTTACCAAGCGGACATCTTTGGGTGCAGCACCAACCACCGACTTCAGCCTTCCCAGAGCCTTCTCAGTGTCAAAGGTGTTGTCTGTGAAGCAGCATTCAGGGCACAAGAACCTCAGGGATGCGTCAGACCACGCCATCAGCTGCTCTCCTGACATTTGTATACACGCACTATGTGTCCACTTGTCACAGCAACTGCACTGGATGGTGTCTTCATCACACTCCTCATCACATCTGGTACACGGGTATAACGTCATGGCAAATACAGTATTAATTTATTATGCAGAAAAAAATATAATTAATTTTCTGATAACTAGGATGTGTAAGAACAAAACACAAGTTTTTATCCCACTCCCCCAAAATATTGTTTTAGTCTCATCCAATAAACGGTCGTTATCTATGCTCATTTGTACAAACATCGTTCTTAATTAATTTTGTCTTGTCCAATACACTGCTCTTTTATATTTTTTCGGTCTTGTCTGATGTATGGTGATTATTTCTGCTCAGTTGTAAAAACATCGTTATTATGTTTTTTTTTTGTTTTTCTTGTGTTTTTTTTGTAATTCATGTTTTGATTTTAGTATTAATTTTAATTTTCTTAATAATCATTAATATCTTAATAATTTTTAAAGGTAATTTTGATTATTGCAATCAATAATGTATATTGAAACAAATATAGATAATTAAAATTTTTGTAATTACTGTTTGTTTGTTTGATTACTACTGTTATATAATGAGTAACAAAAAAAAAAAAAAAAAAAAAAAAACACAAAGAAAAAAATTCTCTATAAGGAATAAAAACACTATGATGACTATGACTATAGAAAAGACGCCATATTGTTTATGTACAGTGTAAAGGATATATAGAAAAATGCTTTAAAATACACATTTTTCTGAATTAATTTACCCAAAAATAACATATTTTAATAAAAACACACATTATTTATCGATTTCAAAGGGTTTGCAGTGATATTAAAGGGGATTTCGGTTATTTCGAAGGGGATTCCAGTATTTACCTGAGGATTCCAGTAATTACAGGGGATTCCAGTAATTCGAGGTACCGTACGAATATGAATACTTTATTATACTTCGTTTCCGAGCATGATACATAAATATTACAATATATAATTATGATATGTTATAAATACAATTTACATTTGTAATATAATTTAAAAGAAAAAATAATAATAATAAACATGTATCAATACACCACTAATAATATGTATTAGAAATGCAATTTAATTATTGGAATCAAAATTTTTCCTCATTTCAAAACATGTACTAATAAATAACGATTATCAATATTCTCAACCTGAGACAAGTACGATTCCTTCTTAAATATGTTTTTGAAATCAAAATATGTACGCAATTTACCTTTCTGATTACATGCATTATCACTTAAACAACACTTCCAAAAACGCATTAACATGAAAAAATAAAATGAAAGTAAAAATATACACTTTATTTTATTTCAAACAGTCGTAACAAAATATTGTGTTTTCCACTGCTGGAATGCTTGTGTTATTTTACAGAGTTTCCAATTTTTGTGTGCATTAATTGGTTTTTGCATCATATACATGTATGAAGTCATCACAAGCAAATCTGACATTACAGAATTTATTTAGGTTTCTGTTTCTGAAAGTTTGATCCATGTTTACTTTAAAGACATAGCTTATTGTTATTTTTAAAATACAAAATAGTAATGAAGTCTGAAGTTTTTTTTCACGAACTCATTTTCCAAAGCATGTGGGACAAAAAGTAAATGGTTAATCTTTGAAATGAAACACCTCTTGCAAACTTTGAAACAACCTCTACTTGTAAAATTGCATTTTTTTTGCCATTTTTACATTAAATTTATAATGCCTGTATATAACACAGTAGAGATTTTTGTTATCTTTATAGAAGAATGGCCTCTGCATCGGTTTTGCAGCGACTACAACAAAGGGCTAAGGAGGCAGAGAGTCTGATAACAGAACTCAAAGGACAGATAGAAAATCTTAGACAAACAGCTGGTATATATAGCCTTGATTTATTTATTTTGGATATATTTATGGATTAATAGCTATAGTATTCAGGTACTATATTTAGTTATGGTCACAAGTCACATTGTTTGTCCTGGGAGGGGGGATCCTCGAGGGAGTAAGATAGCTACAAATCATAGATTTTGTCAATTGTGTCACAAAGTAATTATTTTCACAGAATGTCAAATATATTATTTTTTTTTTATTTTCAGTTATAAAAGGAATTTACATAAAAGCAATTACTTTTTAAAAAAAATTATGTTCCTAAAAATGTTAATTTTCTTCTTCTTTTTTTTTTTTACTAAAACACACTTTTATCCTATTTCTTTTTCAATTGTTATTACATTTCGTTTGACTACTCCTAGGAAAAAATTTATCATATCTGTGTTCTTGTGTCTGCCTTTATTTGATAATTTCATTAAAATTCTGTGACATTCTATCTATTCTATGGTATACAAATGTACATACTCCTGTGAGGCTGAAATGATAAGTAAGAAATAAGAATTATATATACCCTCACTCCCAGAGTGTTGGTACACTGGAATACCCTTGTCTGTTCATCAATACTTCTGCAGATTTTGTTTATATTTGGTATCAAATTTGGGAATGACCTGAACATATGCATATTATACCGATTTCATGGTTGGTCGATTATAGCAAGTTATTGGGCTTTTCGTATCTTTTGTATGCAACTAGTCATTCATCTTTAGGCAGATTTTGTTCATATTTGGTATCATGGTTGGGCATGACATGAACATGTGCAAATTATACTGATTTCACGGTTTATTGATTTTTGGAAGAATTCTTGCAATTTTTGTTTCGCCTGCGACGAAATGTCGCAAAGGCAAGATAAAGGTATTACTTTCACCTTTTTTAAAACTTTGCACACATAATATCTACAATTAAGATATTTGGTCTACAGATACCTTATTGTATAGATTTTGCCACAGTATACTTGTCTTGTAACCCTGACCTCGTATTCATGGTTCACTGACTTTACAAACATAAATGTAAAATCTGTGTCCAAGTCTTATGGTTAAATCCATTTCTCAGCAACTGTAATACCTTGGCCAACCATATTTGGTCTATAGATCATTTCCAATCCTCACTTGGGACCTTGACCTTGTCAGTGTGACATCTGCCCTTTGACCTTGACCTCAAAGTCATGTTTGAGTGACCTGCTTCACATTTTCATGATTATATAAGTCCATTTCTTAGCAATTGTAATATCTAGGCCCACCATATCTACAATAGTCAATAGATAGTTCTCTGGACCTTGACTTCAATTTTGTGCTTGAGTGACTTTGTCACATTTTCGAGATTAATTCCATTTCTCAGCAACTGTAATACTTAGACCCACCATATATGGTCAATAGATAGTTCTTAGTGGGTACATGCCAGTTTGACACCTGTCTATGGACCTTGACCCTAATTTCATGCTTGAGTGACTTGTGTTACATTTTTGAGATTCAAGTCCATTACTCAGCAACTATAATACCTAGGCTCAGTGTGGCTGAGTTTTCAAAAATCTTCCCCTCTGAAACTGCTTGGCCAAATGGAACAAAACTTGACAGGAAGCATATATGTAAGGTTCTTTGAATCCAAACAAGAGTTTCGTATAAAACTCCAGTTGTTTTTTTCCTAAATATATTACGTTATAAGTTTGGGATTCCCTCTATTTAAAAGTTCTAGATATTGATCTCCGATTGTTTTTTGGTTTCATTATTTCAATTAGAGTCTTGGCTTTATTAAGTAATTTTTTTCAGAGATGTTTTATTAATGGGACACTACTCTATAAACATCCAAAAATAGGGTAGGTGAAAACACAACATATTTTATACCACTTCATGTAGCAATTTTAAAAGACGGTGAATGTAACCTGGAACTACATGTGCTGAAACCAGTTGAATGTGTACTTTGGAAAGCACATATACTAAGTTCTCTAAAGTATGCAGGAATCCTTGCTAGGATGCTCTGAGGTTGGTCTGTTTTTGAAATATTTGAAGGGGGGAGGCCTATTTTTTATCAGGTATCTTTCTGTAATTGTAAGAATTTGGAAAGGATTTCATTAGAAAAAATTATATACAGCCATATATACCCTCTGAGCCTCTAGTTGGTATATAGATAGTATTTGGTGGATACATTCCAGTCTGAGACCTGTCAGCTGACCTTGGACACAGTTTTAGGCTTAGATGACATGCATGAGATTTTTCAGACAAATGTTGCCTGACCATTACTATTTGAATTGGACAATCTTTCTTCTGTGTCCATGTATGTACTCAGGCAAGACAGTAAGTGTGTCCACTCTTGTCTTATCTTTTGTCTGAATACCTTTTGTATGAATCAAGTCATTTATCTTTTGGCTTATATTATTAATACATGTATTTGGTGCATATTATACAAATTTCACAGTTGATCAGATTTGAGCAAGCAACTACCAGTGGTCATTCATCTTTTAGCAAATTTTGTATTTTGCATAATGGTTTAGGTTGGGTATGACCATAGCATGCACTGATTTTACTACTTTCATGGTTGATTGATTTTTATACGACCGCAAAATTTTTGCGGTCGTATATTGGTATGACGTTGGCGTCGTCGTCGTCCGAAGACATTTGGTTTTCGCACTATAACTTAAGTATAAGTTAATAGAAATCTATGAAATTTAAACACAAGGTTTATGACCACAAAAGGAAGGTTGGGATTGATTTTGGGAGTTTTGGTCCCAACAGTTTAAGAATTAGGGGCCAAAAAAAGGCCCAATAAGCATTGTTCTTGGTTTTCGCACAATTAGTCTAGTATAAGTAAATAGAAATCTATGAAATTTTAACACAAGGTTTATGACCACAAAAGGAAGGTTGGGATTGTTTTTGGGAGTTTTGGTCCCAACAGTTTAGGAATTAGGGGCCAAAAGGGTCCAAAATAAAACTTTGTTTGATTTCATCGAAAATTAAACTATTGGGGTTCTTTGAAATGCCGAATCTAACCGTTTATTTAGATTCTTAATTTTTGGTCTTGTTTTCAAATTGGTCTACATTAAGGTCCAAAGGGTCCAAAATTAAACTTAGTTTGATTTTAACAAAAATTGAATTCTTGAGGTTCTTTGATATGCTGAATCTAAACATGTACTCAGTTTTTTTATTATGGGCCCAGTTTTCAAGTTGGTCCAAATCGGGGTCCAAAATTGAACTTTATTTGATTTGTATATTGGAAATTTGCCAAAAGCTTTATTATTAAATTTCTGATTTATATATAAAAGCAAATATAATAATGATAAGGCCAGAGATACACACCAAACAGGATGTGTATATTATTATAATAAGTATTGTGCAATAGCAAGAAATTTTCAATTGCACAGTATTGCGCAATAGCAAGAAATCTTCAATTGCACAGTATTGTGCAATAGCAAGAAATCTTCAATTGCACAGTATTGCGCAATAGCAAGAAATCTTCAATTGCACAGTATTGCGCAATAGCAAGAAATCTTCAATTGCACAGTATTGCGCAATAGCAAGAAATTGATATTTGGGCCCGGTTATCAAATTGGTCCACATTGAGGGTTAAAGGGTCCAAAATTGAACTTTATTTGTTTTCATAAAAAATTGAATCATCAAAAATTGAACTATTGGGGTTCTTTGATATGCCGAATCTAACCGTGTATTTAGATTCTTAATTTTTGGTCCCGTTTTCAAATTGGTCTACATTAAGGTCCAAAGGGTCCAAAATTAAACTTCTTTAAAATTTTCCGTTTTAAATTGGTTATTTCTGATTTATATATAAAAGCAAATAATACTGATATGGTTTGAATAGGTAAATAAAAAATTTTTAAGTTCTTAGACCACATTAATTCTGTGTCAGAAACCTATGCTGTGTCAAATATTTATTCACAATCCAAATTCAGTGCTGTATCAAGCTTGAATGTTGTGTCCATACTTGCCCCAACTGTTCAGGGTTCGACCTCTGCGGTCGTATCAAGCTGCGCTCAGCGGAGCATTTTATTGTAAGAGTTATTGCCTTGTGGCTGATTTTGTTCATATTTGTTGTCATTGTTGGGCATGACATGAACATGTGCATATTTTCCGATTTCAAAGTTTTTTGCTAGAGCTATAGCCCATTTCACATCTAAGGCTGAATATGTTTAGTGAGTAAGTAGTCACTCATCTTTTTGGGGATTTAGTTCATATTTGGTATCATATTAGGGATGACCTGAACATGCGAATATTGCATAAATTTCATGGATCATTGATTTTGCAAGAGTCATAACCCTTTTCATATCTGTTGTAATCAAGTAAGCATTTGTCTTTTGGAATATTTAGGTCATCTGTCCTAAAAGGACATGTGAGCTATTGCCATCCTTGGCAACAGTAAACTTTCCTTTAACATCTTCTCCTCTGAAACCCTTGGGTTGATTACTTAAAGATCTTCTTGTATAAAACCGGTAGGCCATTTGAATCAAAACTTAGCAGCAATGGTCCTCTTTCAGAATTGTATTTGATGACCCCACCCGTCATCCAATATGGCCACCAAAACAAACATAGTTTAACATAGGACCTAAAGGGAAAAATCATTGAAAGATCTTCTTGTTTGAAACCAGTGAGCCAGTTGGCTTGACAGCAATGTTCCAGGCTGCCAGTCAATATTATGTATGCACAGGGATCACCACAACCTATTTAAGCATGGAGGTCTGCTTCTCTAAAATTTTCTGCACCACCCTTAAATATTTTATTGCCATGATTCACAGAGATTTTTGTTTCATCCTAAAATATTATGGAACATAAGAGCTTACAAATTAAGCACTCCTTTCAACAATATTGGTAGTATACCTGAAAGAGATCGATCAAATCCAAGAAAACCAATAGTAAATTGTAGTCTAAATCAATTGTGTGTACTTTTATTTCTTTTAAAAAAATATTAAATGATGCATCTGTGTGAAACTATTTAATAAACAGAGAATGATTCCAAATGGGATAGGAATAGAAATACTTAACCAATATATCAGAACAGTATAAAGTATTTTGATGTTTAGATTGTGTCAATTATGGGTAAAACACAATGTCTGGCATAAATTTATGTAAATTGACTATTAAACTTTGAGATGATTATGGCATGGAAGAAAATTACAACATTGGATTCCTACAGCATGAGACCCCTCCTGTTACAGATACACCAATATTTAGCATTGAATCTTTATTATGGCAAAATACTTCAGACAGTTTAGCCCTCTGAGTTTGATACCTCAACACTAAAAGGAAGCAAAGCTTGCTTATATATACTATAAATTTCATTATTGGATTATTTTTTTTTTCTTTTGAACTATATCTCAGTTAAGGGCATACGATACAGTTTCGATTTACTATTGATTTTTCTTTGAGATTTTGCATATTGGTAGTTTTTTCACCGATCTTTCTAAAAATACAAAGAAAATTACACCTTCATATGCTACTTTTTGAGATACTTAAGGTTCAATTTCCGGGATTTTTACTAATATTGTCTTTTCACTTATTTCGATAAAAATCAATTGCTTTCTTGTTTTAAAAGATAAATATATCGTGTTTTTTGCATAAAGAAAACGAATATCTCTTCTCTTCCGATAAATAAAATTTCAAGACGATTTTGTGCTACAAGATCTTTTCATTTTTTCAAAATATGTGATATATTATCAAAAACTTTGAATTTAGGCACGATACATCAGTGTATTAAAAGAAAATCTGCTATTAATAATTTAATCTAAAAATCACATAATGTTGTCCTTATAATTTGCTATCAAATGCAGTTTCGAAATTAAGGGGTCCATGATCTCATTTTTTAGATATTTTGAAAAAACTGTCGACTTTTTAGGCATTGTACAACTGTTCATTTTAAGCGGGAAATGACCTGCCATCATAACGCAAAATGGATACTCGCGTGGTCCCGATTCCCACGTGTATGAATAAAAGGCTTGGAATCACTCTCTTTGAAAAGAATGTTTTACAACAATTTTGCTTATTGCATCTTTTGTGTTAAATGTCCTGTCACCAATGGGACATAATGCTGTGGATTGCATTGCCTCTGTAAAAATTATTTTTATAAAATTGTTTTTTCCATATATATCTGGAGATACTGACAATTTTCGCCGATTATTGAACTTCTTTTTCTATCCAAAGCAATATATGTATTTAAACATATATGACTAGCGTTTCTTAGCATATATATGTCTAATTAGTATTTGTACTCTCTTTTGAAAAAAATCAAATCACCATAAGTTAGGAAGTCCGAGAAATTAATTCTGTAATTTCATTTTTATTAAATGATGTACAAAAACGTAAAGGTATCTGCATGATACATGGAAGTTCCTCACAATATTAATGCACCATTTGAACTAAGGGATTTTACAACTACATGAACTATAGATATAGATGTCAATGTATCAGAATCTTTATATATTCCAAAAGGGAAAATTTTTCGCCATGAAACCCATTAAAACGCCACCCTTTAGTTTTGGTGGGGTTTCTGCTACTCATTTCTGTGTGTACTTTTTAGTATTTTGTGTTATTTGTTGTTTGTCGTTTGATTGTCGTCGTTTTTGGTGTTCCTGATGTTTTTTTTTTGTCCACTGATTTTTCTCTCTGCGCGAACAGTTTTTGTCGAGCCTGCGACTTTAGTCGCAGAAAGCTCGACATAGGGATGGTGATCCGGCAGCGGCGGCGGCGGCGTTAACTCACTTCTTAAAAGCTTTATATTTTAGAAGGTGGAAGACCTGGATGCTTTATACTTTGTATATAGATGCCTTATGTTACGAAGTTTCCGTCTGTCATATGTACATTGTCCTTGACCTCATTTTCATGGTTCAGTGACTACTTAAAAAAAAGTTAAGATTTTTTGTAATGTTAATTTCTCTCTTATTATGAGTATTAGGATAACTATATTTGGTATGTGCGTACCTTACAAGTTCCTCATCCCCGTCAGACAGTTTTCAATTGACCTCGACCCAATTTCAAGGATCAGTGAACAAGGTTAAGTTTTGGTGGTCAAGTCCATATCTCGGATACTATAAGCAATAGGTCTAGTGTATTTGGTGTATGGAAGGATTGTAAGGTGTACATATCCAACTGGCAGGTGTCATCTGACCTTGACCTCATTTTCATGGTTCAGTGGTTATAGTTCAGTTTTTGTGTTTTGGCCTGTTTTTCGAATACTGTATGCAATAGGTCTATTATATTTGATGTATGGAAGGATTGTAAGGTGTACATGTCCAACTGGCAGGTGTCATCTGACCTTGACCTCATTTTCATGGTTCAGTGGTTATAGTTCAGTTTTTGTGTTTTGGCCTGTTTTTTCGAATACTGTATGCCGTAGGTCTACTATATTTGGTGTATGGAAGGATTGTAAGGTGTACATGTCCAACTGACAGGTGTCATCTGACCTTGACCTAATTTTCATGGTTCAGTGGTTATAGTTAAGTTTATGTGTTTTGGCCTGTTTTTCGAATATTGGATGCAATATGTCTGACAGCATTTACTTTCATTAGAAATACACGACAGGTGAGACATTTTTGTGTGTCAACTCTTGTATGACGTAACATTATTTTCTGCGAAAAGGAGACGTCCGAATTAGCGACGTTGCGGGAAAAGGAAAATGTTCTGCGAAAAGTTCTAGTTGGATGTTATCGACGCGATTATCTCCCCTGTAACTGTATCGTATGCCCTTAATAATAAGATTTTTGTCGTTTTTCTTTTCCTGGATTTTGTTCACATTTTTGACTAATGGGCAGCAAGTGGGAGTATTGTAGTACCTTTACACATGCAATTTCATTTCTGTTAGTTAAGGGAGATAACTTGCATAATACAAGAACTATTTAATCCCTAACGAAATTTGTTTACAGGTATCAGTATAAGTAAACCAGAAGAAGACCGTCTAAAGAAGGAAAATGACATCCTGAGGAAGGAGATTGATAAATTGAAAGTTCAGCTGATATTAGCTGAGGCTAATAATGGAGGTAATTTTGTATTCATTGACTGAATTCTATTGTATTTTGCAGTTTGCTATTCATAAATATTAAGTAAAGACAAAGACAAAAAGTCTAATTTCTAACAACTCTTGATTGACCCTTTGGATATTTATCTCCATATTGTTGGTTTGAATAATTTCAGACTCGAAGGTGAAGTTGAAAATTCAATAAAATTCCTTTGCTCGCTGAATTGTAGCATTACAGTACTTTGTGTTTTATCATTTTGCAGTTTTATGTTATTACCTTGAATATTATTACAGATAAAGATAAACTGTAAACAGCAAAAATGTTCATTAAAGTAAGGTCTACAAGTAAGTCAACATGACCAAAATCATTGATGGACCCCTTATAGGAGTTTTTGCCCATTAAAGACGGCATCCAGCTTAAACTTTCCTTTAAAGATCTTCTCCTTTGAAACCACTGGCCCAATTGGGACCAAACTTTGGTGTCATGGTCCTTGGGTGGCCCCCTTCCAAATTTATATCCGGCATCCCCAACTTAGAAGGACATGGATGCTGTTAATAAAATAGAAAAAAGGTGGGATGAATTTCAAAAATCTTCTTTTATGAAACTACAAGGCCAATTGAAACCAAACTTGGCAGTAATGTTACTTAGGAGGTTCTCTTTCAGAATTATGTCTGATGACCTGGACTATTAACCAAGATGGCTGCCACAGCCAAACTTAGTTTAACATAGGGTCCTATGGGAAAATTCATTTAAAGATCTTCTTGTCTGAAACCACTAAGCCAATTAGAACTAGACTTGTAGCAATGGTCCTTAGATGGTCCTCTTCCAGAATTATGTCCGATGACCCGGACTGTCAACCAAGATGGCCGCCATGACTGAACTTAGTTTAACATAGGGCCCTATGGGAAAATTCATTGAAAAATCTTCTTGTCTGAAACCACTTGACCAATTGGAACCAGACTTGGCAGCAATGGTCCTTAGGAGGTCATCATTCAGAAATGTGTCCGATTTTGTGGACTTTGAACCAAGTTGGCTACCACAGTCGAACTTAGTTTAACATTGGACCCTCTGGGAAAAACCAGCCAAATTGACTGCAACATTTAAATTTTTAGTCCTCCTCATGGGGAAACATTAAATCCAGGTGAGCAATTCAGGCTCTTGAGAGCCTCTAGTTTTGTGGGGCATGGAGTATGCGAGTTTACTTGCTAAAGATTGTTTAATTTTCTTTTGTATTTTAGTAAGGCAAGTCCCTCTGCCTTCAATGAAAGCTAGAGAAGTTGTAGGAAGTAGTAAAGATATAACAAAAGTCAAAGAAGAAGCACCAAAAATACAGGCTGGACAACAAAAAGACAATGAGGAGAAACAAAAGCCATCAAAAGGGGACAAAAAGAAAGAAAAAGCCAATACTTGTGATGCTGGTAATGGTTAGGTTTTTAGTTCCAGTGATTGTTGTTGGTGTCATTTTCATATGTTGAACTTGTTAGTTACAGAATTTTAGTTTAAGTTCAATAAACCTCAGTTTCTTGGATTCTAATAAATCCATCACTACGGTGATCTCAGTTTTCCCTTTTTATGTCCCTTTACACAGATATACATTCTTTATAATTCAATTAATTCAAATTGCCCTATATCTGAAACTGCTTTTATCAGCCCATTAAATGTTGCAGGAAGGAAATTCCTACTGTATGTTTTGTCTTCTGCTGCAACATGGAACTGGGGTGGAGGGGGGGGTTACTGTCTATGTGTCATTGCATCAATCTCAATTAGTACTCTGGTCCTAAAAGGGTAATTGGATTGTTATAACATTTATATGACAGATCTAAATCAATGATATGAGTGCCAAAATCAAATATCTACAATTTTGTGAACATGTGAAGATTACTTCCCCATTGAAGAGTTAATTATTGAAGTAATTGTTGTTAGAACATATTTTTTAATGATGTTTCCATTTCATCATTCCATATCATCTTTATGTCTAATTGCCCTGTAAAGTGCTGATGTTGATGACTGAAAAGCTGGTAGTTGTTTAACCATTTCGTAAGTTTCATTGTTCCAGTCAGTAGACCTAAGTTTTGATACTTCTTCATCATATATCTTTGATATTGATGTAGTTTCTTCTAGATATCTTTTACAAATGGCTAGAATATACATAGGTCTGTTTTATGAAAAAGACTATAATTAATAAAACAACATTTACTAATTATGTTTATATAAATAGTGGGAACTCAGGGAACACACCTATCATCTTGGGTATCAAACAGATGTATATTTATATGAGATAAATCCAGAGTTGTTTCTTTTTGATGAACAATTTTATTTAATGAATTATTTGTTCCTAATTAAAAATGAATTCGAAACTTTTTTTGTACATATAATTCCATGTTAGGAATGAGATCAAAAGTTCAATGTCGGATAAAAAACTTAATTCACAAAGTTTTTTCACTGACCCCCCCCCCCTCTTAACTTAATTTGGGAAAAATTGATTGACCAATATGGGCATATGCTTTGAGTATACTTTTTAGCTCACCTGGCCTAGAAGGCCATGTGAGGTTTTCTCATCACTTGGCGTCCGTCGTCGTCTGTCGTCGTCGTTAACAATTTTTCAAACATCTTCTCCTCTGAAACTACTGAATGGATTTGGATAAAACTTAGCATGATTGTTCCTTAGGGTATCCTGCACAAAGTTTATGCTTCGATTTTTGATCCGTCGAAAAACATGGCCACTGTTACTAAAAATAGAACATAGGGGTCAAACAACAGTTTTTCGCAAATATTTCAAAAATCATTAGGTTATGGCAAATTCTGGCAGGTTGAAAGTGTTCAGCATGATGAGAGCTACCTGTGTGCATATTTTCGTGAAAATCTGTCAACTGATGTTAGAGTTATTGCCCTTTTTTGACATTTTTGGCTTTTTTTTTATGTTATTATTTCAAAAATCTTCTTCTCTATAACTACTATTCAAAATCAAATGAAACTTGGTAAGATTGTTCCTCAGTGTATCCTGCAAAAAGTCAATACTTGGATTTTTGATTGGTCGAAAAACGTGTCCGCCATTACTAAAAATAGAACATAGGGGTCAAAATGCTGTTTTTTGCTATTCTTTCCTGAATTATAGAAATAAAATGAAGATGAAAGCTACTTTCAAGGTAAACATGGTATCCCGAGTTGAATGGTGATGATGAAACTTTGTTTTGGACGGCCATTTTTAAAATGGCTGCCATTTTCCAGCCATTTTTTACACTTGCTCAAATTTCAACAATATTTGGTTTTTAAAGTAAACATGGTATCCTTAGTGAATGGTGATGATGAGAATGTTGTATAACAATGATTAAACTTCATAATATGTGAGCTTTTAATTGCCATCACTTGGTGTCTGTCATAATCGTTGTTAACAAATTTTCAAACATCTTCTCCTCTGAAACTACTAGGGGGATTTGGATGAAACTTAGCATGATTGTTCCTGCAATATTTCCTTTTCAAGTAAAATAAAAAGCCTTAACCCACAATTTTTACATAACTTCTTTCAAACATTTTAAAAACGAAGACAACATATAGACCAAAAGATTTATACTTGTATTTGAAGATTAATTAAAGCTTGTATTTTGTATTATGAATCATCAGATTGACCATGACTGTATCTTAATTAAGCGTAGGGAGAACTCATGCCCATTTCTTTCCAGAGGTTCTTGAAAGGCTTTTAAAGGTATTTTCAGCATTTTACGTGACCCTTAATACTCAGTTTAATTTACAACAAACATTAATACATTGTATATTAATTTAGTTTATAGTGCATTGTTTACCAGGTGAGCGATTCAGGCTCTTGAGAGCCTCTTGTTTGTATCATGGGTCCTGTTTTTCCTCAACAATGTATGTTTGTTCTGTATTTTGACTTGGACATCACTTGAATCCGTATTTTTCAATCCAAAAATCGATGTCGGATAACAAAACTTGCAGAGATTTTTATCCCCCCACCCCCAAACTATTTGAATTAAGTTTTTTATCCGACATTGAACTTTTGATCTCTTCCCTTACACCTTTGTAAAATTTAGATTAATTTGATGAAACAATATTCAAGTGATTTAATTTCAAAAATTGATATGATTTTAATAAGGCTAACTAAATTTATTGAACAGAAACCCGTTTCATACATATGGGCAAAGGTAAAACTTAATGCCCCCCTTTGCCTTTTGACAGGGCATAAAAATAAATAAATAAATAAATTGATCTTCATTCAAGTTTATTTCTAAAAATAAATGGAAATACAAGAAATTACATTGAATTTATAACCAAATATATTGAAAATGTACTCCTTTTATACAGAATATAAAGACAACATAGCAAAAATTTGTAAAACATTTTCACCCATGGTGTAAAACCATTTCTACTTGTTTCTAAGGCCCATATAAATAAACTCTATATTTTCCAACAACGTACATATTTATATACATGTATACATTTATTTCATAATCTTATTGTGTAAAAGAAATGTTAATTTTCTCTTTAGAAAGAACTCAGAAATAATAAGAAATATGCTTGCCATTTCATTTTTGATAAAATTTTGGAAGAAAGTCTAGGCATAATTTTTTAAGTTATGTCAACTCAGAATTTTTTTTGTTTTCATACAGAACCCAAAGCCAAGAAAGGAAAACCAGAAAAGAAAACTGCAGCACCAGGAAATGAGAATATTGATGTATCAAGACTGGACTTCAGAGTTGGGAAAATTGTCAAAGTGGAAAAACACCCTGACGCTGATACACTCTACCTAGAACAAGTAGATGTTGGGGAAGACAAAAATAGAACTGTAGTATCAGGTCTTGTAAAGCATATAACACTTCAGGAGGTAAGGACTGTAGTATCAGGTCTGGGAAAAAATGTAAAACTTGAGGAGGTAAGGACTATAGTATCAGGCCTAGGAAAACATGTAAAACTTGAGGAGGTAAGGACTGTGGTATCAAGTCTGGTAAAGCATAAACACTTGAGGAAGTAAGGAATGTAGTATCAGGTCTGGTAAAGCATGCAACACTTGTAAAGACTGTGGTATCAGGTCTGGTATTAAAAACATGTAACACTTGAGGAGGTAAGGACTGTAATATCAGGTCTGGTAAAAGATGTAAAACCTGAGTATGTAAGGACTGTGGTATCAGGTCTGGTAAAGCATGCAACACTTGAGGAGGTAAGGACTGTAGTATCAGGTCTGTTAGAGCATTTAACACTTGAGGAGGTAAGGAATGTAGTATCAGGTCTGGTAAAGCATGCAACACTTGAGGAGGTAAAGACTGTAGTATCAGGTCTGGTATTAAAAACGTAACACTTGACGAGGAAAGGACTGTAGTATCAGGTCTGGGAAAAAATGTAAAACTTGAGGAGGTAAGGACTATAGTATCAGGGCTAGGAAAACATGTAAAACTTGAGGAGGTAAGGACTGGTATCAAGTCTGGTAAAGCATAAACACTTGAGGAGGTAAGGACTGTAGTATCAGGTCTGGTAGAGCATTCAACACTTGAGGAGGTAAGGAATGTAGTATCAGGTCTGGTAAAGCATGCAACACTTGTAAAGACTGTGGTATCAGGTCTGGTATTAAAAACATGTAACACTTGAGGAGGTAAGGACTGTAATATCAGGTCTGGTAAAAGATGTAAAACCTGAGTATGTAAGGACTGTGGTATCAGGTCTGGTAAAGCATGCAACACTTGAGGAGGTAAGGACTGTAATATCAGGTCTGGTAGAGCATTTAACACTTGAGGAGGTAAGGAATGTAGTATCAGGTCTGGTAAAGCATGCAACACTTGAGGAGGTAAAGACTGTAGTATCAGGTCTGGTATTAAAAACGTAACACTTGACAAGGAAAGGACTGTAGTATAAGGTCTGGTAAAAGATGTAAAACCTGAGTAGGTAAGGACTGTGGTATCAGGTCTGGTAAAGCATTCAACACTTGAGGAGGTAAGGACTGTGGTATCAGGTCTGGTAAAGCATGTAACACTTGAGGAGGTAAGGAGTGTGGTATCAGGTCTGGTAAAGCATGTAACACTTGAGGAGGTAAGGACTGTGGTATCAGGTCTGGTAAAGCATGTAACACTTGAGGAGGTAAGGAGTGTGGTATCATGTAACACTTGAAGAGGTAATTATATAAGGACTGTAGTATCGGGTCTGGTAGAACATGTAATACTCCAGGAGGTAAGAAAGGCAGGTCTGTTAAATCATGCAGGAATGATTGCATCCTATTTTTATGCCCCTGGAGCTAGGCACTCTAACTTTACTTTGCCTCAACCAAATGTATGAAACTTATACTCAATGAGTACTACCACCAAACTCAAATCTAGTTCGAATTTGGGTGGCATCACATTCACTGTTCTCAACTTATGTCCTTTATAAATAGAAAAATAGCTGAATTTTCCGTTTCCACACACTGACTTTACTTTGCTTGAACTAAATGTTATGAAACTTATACACAATACTACTTACCACCAAACACTGATAAAATTCCACTTTGAGTGATGTCACTTTCATCATTCTTGTGTTGTGCCCCATTATAAATTTAGAATTGCCAAATTTGCCTTTTTATACACTCTGTGACTTTTACTCATTGTTTCAAAGAAAACAAAACATCAGTAGGTTTGAATTATTACATTGACTCTTGCATATTTATAAGCAGGGGCATGTGTGTCCAATGGACACATTCTTCTTTTATTTAGTGGGATTCCATTTTTGGCAGGCTGGCTTTGTCCAATAGTTTATGACACATAGGAAAATTGCTTCTAGTACAACATTCCACTTTTTTCTGGTTGACAAATCATGCAACTCTTTATAATGAAAGGAAGGCAAATTTAGAAGTGTAGTATCTTTAATATAACACTTAACGAAGTAAGGAATGGACAACATGTATCAGATCTGGTATACATATAACAGCTTTAAATTTCTTTTGCATCTTATGACTGCAGCTACAAATCAATATTGTCATGACTAGTTAAATACAGGATCCTATAGAGAATTTTTTTTAAATCTATCCTTGTAAAACACTGGAAAAAATTCAGTTTTTGCCTGTTGAGAAAAGGAAATCAATGCAGAAAAAAAATTTGAATATTTTTAAAAATTGTATCCAGTTATGGTCTCTCTATATAAACATATTCTAAAATTGAAAAAGAAGTGGTATTGCTTTGTATATGGCACATTGACATTGAGTTTCTGTCTTGTAAATGAGGTGGACTTTGAAGCTCTAGTTCCGCTTAATGACAAATAAACTTGTAAAGTATTTTTCAGATGCAAGATAAAGTAGCTGTATTCATGTGTAATCTGAAACCAGCAAAGATGAGGGGGATTTTATCAGAAGCCATGATAATGTGTGCGAGTACTCCAGAGAAAGTAGAGATCCTTAATGTACCAGATGGAGCATGTATTGGAGACAGAGTGTATGCAGAAGGCTATACTGGTATGGATTCACACTATTTCATAGTAATGTCATAACTGCATACAGATGTTATAGTTATACCCCCCGAAAACGAAGTTTTGGGGGGTATATAGGTTTCAATATGTCTGTCTGTCCGTCCGTCTGTCCGTCCGTCTCTCCGTCTGTCCGAACCTCGTGTACATGCTTTGTGTTATCAATTCCTGTTACAGCTTATTCGGACCTGTTTACCGCTACGATTTTAGCGTTAATCACTACGATTTTCAGACCCCCAAATTATGCCTTCCGCTCTCTTAAACGTTTTTCTACGTGAACTAAGTAAAAGGGTAAAAAAAGAAAAACGCAAAATTCGCTCTGAACCTTTCACGACATGTCGATATGCCCAGGCATAAAGTTAAAGGACGCTTGAACGAACGTTGAATTATCCTCACGGCGCTTTGACTGATGGTAGAACTTTCGACTTTGCAAACGCCCGTAAGATTTTGACTCGGCATCATTTAATGGCGGCATGATGAAGCCAGTAAAAAACATGCCAGCCAAATGTGAATACACTGATCTTTGGAAATTCCTTCAATCTTCATCAAAAGGCGAAACCTTTATATTATGTACTACTCATATTTGTCAGTCGGTGAAGTCTCACAAATATTTCCATGTGCTCACAGAGGTAAATTTTACTTGTGAAGTCTCACAAGTATTTGGAAAAGTGCCGAAAATCGGAAGAGGACAAAACGAGGGCGGCTGATGATGTGCACAATCATAGCTCAAAATGAATTCCCATTTAGTAAAGCTCTGCTCTTTACAATTTGCATTAAGGAAATGTTTCCAGATTAATGACTTGCTGCAGATATGTAGATCATTTTATCAACTATCAACATAAAAACACTTTCTCACAAAGACAAGTAAAATTTCATTAGGATAAATGAAATTTGTCCCAGCTTGTCTTTCACTCTCTTTCTCTTAATTCCCTCTATTATGGTCTGGGTGATGGGAAGGGGGGTAAAAAGTAAAAAGCGTATTTTCTAGGGGCCACTATGCCCAAATTTTTTTCAAGTTTGGACTTAGTTTTTTTTTCCAGCATTTTTTGCAGCAAATTTCTCCTCCCCCCCCCCCCCCCCCCCCCCCCCCATTTTAAGAACTTTGACTTATCCTCACGGCACTTCGACTGATGGTAGAACTTTCGACTTTGCAAACGCCCATAGATTTTGACTCAGCATGTTTTACTGGTGATCTACATACCTGCAGCAAGTCATTAAGATTTTCTATCATCATTTTTGCATTTTGAACTTGCTCATTTTCCAACAATATTCTATATGAAGAGTACCCATTTTGTGTAATCAACTCTTCTTACAGCTTTCAATCAATGGTCTGAAACTTTGCAGGGTGTTTCATCTACTCTTCTTACAGCTTTTACTTTCTAAAGTGCAGAGGGCTCAACAGATGCATGATCGGGGGTATCAATAGTCCGTTAAGGACAGATTATGTGGACAGGTTTACAAAGCAGTTAGCACGGGGGGTATTTGTGGGCCACTAGACCACAGTAAGTCTAGTTTAAATTAAAATTTAAATCAGATTCATAGATGACCCTTTGATTACGACAGGAATTTTTTGAAATATCCAGACAGAATTATTAGCAATATAGCAACATATTTTTTTGCTTTTTGGAATTTTCGAAGTTTTGAAAAAAGAGCACTTTTCAATAGTTGTTGATGTGTATTGTTATCTCACTTCCTTGAGAGAAAATATGGGTTTTATTTCACATGTGAAATAGCACATTTTATTTCACTGGAAATCATGACGTTTCACCCTTATTAATAAGCATATTATGCTGTCAGCTAAGTTAGCTGCTGCTAAAAAAAAATCTGTAACAAACAATACTTAACATGATTGAATGATCAACCTGAATCTCTTAAATTTTGTGTGACATTACCAGTTGAATGACTATTACAGACAACAGAATTAATTTTTTTTTTCAAAAATTCAAATAGTTTCATAAACTTATTATTTCTTTAATTTTATACTAATATTTTTATTCAGGAGAACCAGATGCAATGTTAAATCCAAAAAAGAAGATTTGGGAGGCAGTGAAACCTGATTTACGTGTTGACAAAAATAAAGTAGCAAATTACAAGGGAGCAGCACTAAAAATAGAGGGAAAGGGGGAGATAACCTCAACATCTCTAGCAGATGTTCAAATCCAGTGATGTTATAAAAACTGTATTTTATGATAAAGCAGCGATATTTTAGAACGTGAAATTGAAAAATTATCATTTATGTGAATCTTTAAGATCTGAAAACTAAGGCATGTAAATTAGCAGAAGTACAATTCAGTAATTAAGTATACAATAAAAATTAAGTTATTCTTTTTGTCTTTTAATCTACCCAAATAGATTTCTCAATGCTTTCTCATTTATATATATATATATATACCGGACAACTCAGTATTACAACAGCTCGTTTATTTTCTTAAGAGTTTTATCAACGTTCATTCAAATACTTTAAAAAGAAGTCTGCAAGATGAGATGAAGTCAAGTTAAACTAGAGGCTCGGAGGGCTGAGCCTGTATCGCTCACCTAGCATGAAAGCCATTTTTATTGAAGTACCTCAAAGAGAGGAGTCTCTTCTCCCTATCATTATGAAGTATGGTATTTAGCCTTGTAGAAACCAAATCAACGTCCTTCTACTTACAGGTCAGCATATTCTAAAATTTGGGGGTTCTCCAGAATTTTTTTTCATGTATTTCCCATAGGGTCTTATGTTAACCTAAGTCCTATGCAGAAGGCCATTTTGAATTAGGGATCGGCACCAGAGTAACAACACTTGGTGAGCACCTTATGAGGAACATTCAGACCATGTTTGGTTTCAAGCAATTCTGTGGTTCTTTAGATTTTTGTTAAATGTCATACACACTTTCTGTCAAGTTCGGCTCTATTTGGCCAAGCAGTTTAAGAGAATTTTTTTTTTTTAAATCAACCAATCAACAAGAAGAATAGCCCATGGTGGCCATGTTTGTCACCTGATCTGGACAAAATGAAACTTTGTAAAAAAAACCTCCAACAGATGCTTCCTGTCAAGTCTCGTTCCCTTTGGCCTAGCAGTTTCAAAGAAGAAAATTATGAAAGAGAAGAACTGCCATGTTTGTTGCCTGATCAGGACGAAATGTGGAAACTTTGTATAGAACCTCCCATAGATGCTTTCTGTCAAGTTTCATTCCATTTGGCCAAGCGATTTCAGGGGAGAAGATTTTTTTATATCAACCAATCAGAAACAAGAACTGCCCATGGTTGCTATATTTGTAGTCCGATTGGGACAAAATGAGGAAATTTATAAAGGACCTCCCATGTCCATGCTTCCTGTCAAGTTTTGTTTCTTTGGCCCAGCAGTTTCAAAGAAGATTTTTGAAAACTTAGCCAATCAGAACAACAATTGCCCATGGTGGCCATGTTTGTTGTCGGATCGGGACGAAATGAGCAATCTTTATAAAGGACCTTACATAGATGCTTCCTACCAAATTTAATTCTATTTGGCCTTGTGGTTTCAGAAGAGAAGATTAAAATGTGAAAAGTTAATGGCCAGTTGAGCTAAATATGAAAGCCATTAGAAATTATGGCCCTTAGAAATATGAAATGTGCGGCAATTTGATTTGAAAGCACTGTTCTTTTTCTGGTAATCGTGACTAACTATGATCATTAAAATTTGGCTCCATTAATTTTTTTTTCAAGTATTTCTTTCTGAACAATATTGTCTGTTCAATAACATGCAACTATACAAGCTATTGGTTAGGGTTATTAGCTAATAATTCTAAAACATGAAAAATCTTGCACCCACTTAAAAGTTCTAGAATGTGCGTAACATTTTGACATTTTGAGTGGACTAAATGTCATTTAAATCACATTTTTTGCAGTGAAAGACACAGCTATGGAAACTTATTATAGAATGACCCATATACACATTTGAAAGAGCAGTTTATCAACTACACTGTTTGTATTTTTGTTCTGCCTGTGAGGAATGTCGCAAAAGGCGAGATATAGATTACTTGGCAGGGGCATAAACTTTTTTAAAAGCTGAATAACTTTGCACATATAATACCTACACACAAGATCTTTGGTCCTAAGATTCATTATGATATAAATTTTGACAGTATACTAATCTTTTGACTGTGACCTCTTTTTCATTGTTCAATTTTGTGTTGCCAGCGTTGAATATCGTGAAAGGCAAGATACAGGTATTAGTTTCTGCCGGCAGCGGCAGCAGCGTAAACTTTTGTAATGTTTTTTAACCTTAACTTTGCACAAGTAATACTTAAACTTAAGATTTTTGGTCCACAGATGCATTATGATATGAACTTTGATTGTGACCTTGACCTTGTTTTCATGGTTCATTGAATCTGTGTCCAAGTTTCTCAGCAACTGTAATACCTAGGCCCATCATATTTAGTCTATAGATAGTTCTTGGTGGTAACATGAGTCTGACACCTGTCACCTGATTTCATGCTTTAATAGCTTACATTACATTTTCATAATTCAGTCCATTTCTTAGCAACTGTAATACCACCCCCACCTTATTCTTGGTGGGTACATGCCAGTCTGGCATCTCTCTCTAGACCTTGACCTTTCATGCTTTCATGACATACATCACATTTCATGATTTATTCCATTTCTCAGCAACTATAATACCTAGACCCACCGTATTAAGTCTATAGTTGTTTTTGTTGTGTCCATGCAAGTCTGACACCTGTCAACCAACCCTGACCTCAATTTCATGGTTATGTGACTTACGTCACATGCTCATTATTAAGTCCATTTCTCAGCAACTATAATACCCAGACCGACTATATTTGGTGTGTAGATAGTTCTTGTTTGGTACATGCTAGTCTGACACCATATGACTGACCTTGACCTCAATTTCATGCTTGAGTGACTTGTGTTACATTTTTAGCTCACCTGACCCAAAGGGTCAAGTGAATGATTCTCATCATTGTCGTCCGTTAACTTTTACAAAAATCTTCTCCTCTGAAACTACTGGGCCAAATGTAACCAAACTTGGCCACAAGCATAATTAGGATATCTAGTTTAAAAAAATATGTCCGATGACCCCATCTGCCAACCAACATGGCCGACATGGTTAAAATAGAACATAGGGGTAAACTGCAGTTTTTGTCTTATATTTCAAAAACAAAGGCATTTATAGCAAAACTGGGGTTAAAATGTTCATTAGGTCAAGATCTACCTGGCATGAATTTTTCAAACAAATCTGTAAACTCTTTGTTGGGTTATTGCCCCTGAATTGGCATCTCCGACTTAACCAACATTACTGCTGTTATTAAAAATAGAAAAAAGGGGGGATGAATTTCAAAAATCTTCTATGAAACTACAAGGCCAACTGGAACCAAACTTGGCAGTAATGGTCCTTAGTAGGTTCTCTTTCAGAATTATGTCTGATCACCCGGACTGTTAACAAAGATGGTGGCCACAGCCAAACTTAGTTTAATATAGGACCTATGGGAAAATTCATTTAAAAATCTTCTTGTTCTGAACAAGACTTAGCAGTAATGGTCCTTAGGTGGTTCTCTTTTAGAAATGTGTCAATTGACCTGGACTGTCAACCAAGATGGCTGCCACAGCTGTAGTTAGTTCAACATGATAAGAATCCTCTAGAAAAACCAGTCAAATTGACTGCAGCACTTAAATTTTTAGTCCTGCTCTAGGTGAAAAGTTAAATCCAGGTGAGTGATACAGGCTCTTGAGAGCCTCTAGTTAGATTAAGTCCATTTCCTGGCAACTGCAATACCTAAACCGACTATATTTAGTCTAAAGATAGTACATGCCAGTTTGACACCTGTCACCCAACCTAGAATAACCTGTACAATAAGTCCATTTCTCAGCAAATGTAATATGTAGACCCACCATGTTTGGTCTATAGATATTTTTGGTGGGTTCATACCAGTCTGAGACAAGTCAGATGACCATTGAGACAGTTTTAGACTCGAGTTACCTTCTTCAGAGAAATGTTGCATGACCATATTTCTTTTATTGCATTTCCTTTGAGTTACTATGTCATGCATCAAATAATTTATTCTGTGTCCTTGTGCTTACTCTGGTGAGACATTAAGTGTACCCACTCTTGTTGCAATTAAGTCCATTTCTCAGCAAATAATACATAGACCAACCATATTTGGCCTATAGGTAGTATTGGTGGTTATATGCCTGTCTTAGACCTTTACCTGAATTTCACACTTCAGTGATTTGTCACATTTTTGTGAATATGTCCATTTCTCTGTAGCTTTAAGACCTATATCCACTATATATTGTCTGTAGATACAATTTGGCAAGGTGTTAGTCTGGCACCTGACCTTGACCTCAATTTCACTTGTTTTTGGTGTGTACATTCCAGTCCGAGACATGTTATCTGACCTTGGACACAATTTTAGGCTTGAATGACTTCTATTTCGTTTTGAGTTACAATGTGGTGTATCAGATAATCTTAATTATGTGTCCATGTGTTTTGTACTCCAGTGAGACATTGTATGTGTCCACCCTTGTTATATATCAGTTGGATCAACAGAAATTAATTGTGAATTCAAATTCTACCCTGAAAACTGTTTTTGTTTATCCTCCATATTTGTAGAAGAATAATTTTATACAAATTAACTCACTGCAACTAAATGTTTAGATGACACATTTATATCATCAATTCTTTTATTTGAAAACAGTAGCTATAATACTTTTTGTTTTGTCGGGTGTGCATTAAGTATGAAGGCAAAAATAAAATTCAAATTGAAAGTTTTTAAAATCTTGTTCGGATTTAAAAAAGATACCAAGAATGTTTTGTTTATTTTCATTTCAAAAATCACACAATTTAGATTGAGTAATTAGTTGCTTGTGATGGAGTTAACAGATATTTATAACTGCACAAAGAAACAGTGATTTAGATCACTTTCAATGAGACATTCTTGTCAGTTTGTCTTCTTTCACAAAATCCACAAACAGTGTAAAAGGACAGAAAAAAAACAAATTAAAAGAATCAAACCTTTTTTAATATATTCAGCTGTAAACAGAGAAAATAATACAAATAAAAGTAGAATATTCATGAACTGGAATTTATTTTTTAATCAGATCAACTGCACATAATGCATTAGTTAATGAGTATTAAATAGAGGCCTGTATCACTCACCACTTATTAGGCTATTTGAAAATGTAAGCTCTTTTGTATCCACAAGGCTGTTTAAGAAATGCATAATGTCAATGTAAACCTTGATATTTGACCTTTGACCTATAAAAGGGGGATGATTTGCATCTGTCCTTCCATATAAGATTCCTGCCAACTATGGTTACATTCTACCCATTACTTCCTGATTAAATGACAAAAAAGTCCTGTAATGTTGACTTATTTGTAGATCTCTTATCATGCTTAACATTTTTACAGTCTACAGTTTCTCTATCACACTTTTCAAGAAAAAAGCCAATTTCACAAAAAACACCATTTAAGGGCAACAACTCCTGTAGAAGATCAATTGACAATTTCAGAACAATTGGAAAGAATGGTAGAACTTTGCATGCTGAACATTTTAAAGTAACAGTTTTTTCAGTAATGGTTATAGTTTTTTCAAATTTAACAAAAACATGCTCAGACCCCTATGTTCTATTTTTAACCATAGCGGGCAACTTGGGCACACCACAGGGACAAAAATCACCAAGTTTAATCTAGACAGCCTAAAAATGCATTGGACTAAGTCTGGTTTCAACTGGCCATGGTTTCAGAAGAGATGATCTGTAAAGAAAGTTTAAAATGATGACGGACACCAAGTGATGGCAAAAGCTCACATGACCCTCTGGGTCAGGCGAGCTAAAACTTGAGATGTCTAAATGGGGCCTTAAATGACATGATATGAAATATAAAAAGAGTTCAAAATTTTCTCTTGTAAGGAAAGAAAAAAAACATTAAATTCGGTTAATACAAAAGTTTGTTATCACATCTTATAATAAAATAGGACATGGACTCAATAGTTTCTACATTGAATTCATTTAGGGGGCAACCATATCATTTTTATGGGGACAAGAAATCATGGTTCCTGGAAAAAAAATTAGGCCATCCATGAGCCTGCATGGCTTGCTTGGAACTATTGCTTTTAGAAATACTGTATAGTGCGAATGGAGAATTTTTTTTAGGAAATACTGTATAGTACTGGTTGATTCCAGGTAATAATTATGCATTTTTTCACAACATTTGTTTTTGAAAGATTTTTTTTTTCTTTCAAATTCATTCATTCTCCTTCCAATAAAATCAAATGGTTGCTTGATTATTTTCTCAAAATATTTTAGTACTATAAATTAACATGAAGAAGGTTTAATTTATTTCTTGGTTTGCTTTTATGTACAGGAGCAGTTGCAGGTTTCATTATAAGGATACGGGCAAAATTAAGATCAGTTTGAATATAACATAGTTTTTTATAAAACATCTATCTTTTTTTTTAATATGCCTGAGAAAAAAATATATATTCAATCTTAAATAATGTGCTTTATAAATCATTGTTATAAAATCATCATTACACTTCAAACAATATACATAACCGATGATTTTTCTTTTGATCTCATTTACATTAGTCACAGAAACAAAATTATTTCTTTAGTGTTCTTACAATCTTATATCAGGTAAAAAAAACTGATCGACAATACTTTTTTGGCAAAATTCAACATTTTTATGATATTAAAGCACTGATCAACACAATCTCCAATTAATGTGAGTATAACAAAATCTTATTTCAAAGAATAATATGTTATCTGATGTAACAAATATTCAGAAAAAATAAAATAGTACATCTCTTTTAAGATAATTTTATGATGATAGCTGGTAAAAACTAATTTCTTGATCCAAACAGAAAAAAAATTCTTATATTTCTTATTGCAATTAACATCCTAAGAAGATAAACATATTAGCAGCCTTATGTGTAAATAGTTTTGCATCATGTGGAAATTTGCTTCTGAGTAATTTTACTTTCTAAAATCTGTGGTTTCTTGTTTCACATCTTCTGCATCTGAAATAAAAAAATTATACTTTTCTGACATGAGATTTTCAGTAATGGTTTTGGGAACTTATCTACAATTAATTACATTTTACAGCAAAACATCTACATTATATATGGCATTATTAAGAGCACAATAATATGATTTTTATGGGAGGGTATATGGACAGGATCTCATACAAAATTACAAAATGGATATTTGCATTGAAAAAGGTTTGAGCTCACTCATCAAATGGATTTATTATACTTAATGTAAATTTCTCTACTTTTAATGCATTTTCATTGGTTCAAATGTGGTATTTTACACGATCACCCGCTGGAAAGAAACAGTGGGTGGTATTTTACACTGTCACCCTCTGGAAAGAAACAGCGGGTGGTATTTTATACTGTCACCCTCTGGAAAGAAACAACGGGTGGTATTTTATACTGTTACCCACTCATAAAAACCAAGACATTCAGTAAAATAAAATAAATAACAAATTTCTAAGAGGGTGACAGAGTATATTGTAACCCCTCTGAAAACATTGTCAACCTCGGCTTTGCCATGGTTGACAATGTTTTCTCTGGGTTACAATATACCCCTCTTAGAAATATGTTATTTATTTAATATTCAGGGTAATAATGTCAACTTACCAAAGGGATATTTGCAATGTAATATCCACACAGAATACTTGCTTTCCTCCATAATGGCCATCTGCTCTAGCTCTGTAGTTACCAGTGGGAATGTAATCAATATCAACCTCAAAGTTAGCATCATTCAGATTGTATGTGCCCTGAAAATTTAAAAGACTGAGTTACTTCCCCTTTCAAATTGATTCTGTTGCAAGAATTATCTCCCATTTGAACAGGATACTCCATCTGGATGTAATGGGTAAATTCAGAATATTTTTCATTTCCAAATTAATTTTTAGCCACTAAAACAGCTGTTACTTACTATATTCTATGAAAGAGCATTTGTGCAACGTCTGTATAAAAATTTTGGTTTATGGTTTATTGCACTTTCAGTGCAATTAGCTATATGGTAGTGACCAGTTTTCACTGGTGTGGGAAGCCATAAAAACTGAGAGAACCACTAAACTACAGCAATATACCGGCAATCCTTGTCAATTATTAAAAGTGTCAAACACATCTTCCCTACAAGTTAGTTTCAAAATTACAACCTCATGCAGTGTTGGGCAAATCCAGCGATGAAAGAAAATTCAGTTGCTGCCTATCAAGCAGCGTCTTGTCTAGTTACTTGGTGAAGACTTTAGTTACTGGTTTCACATGATAACAACCAAAAAATTGACAGCCAGAATATATAGTGTAACTTGTCTAAACCAAACATGGTCTAATCTATAAATCTGTCCTAGACAAACTTTAAACATAATTCCTTTAATATTTTACCTTTCAAACAAAATCTATTGCTCCAAATGGTTTGGTATTAAAATTTCAACTGTATATAAATTTTTACCTGTTTAAATGGACACTGACACGGGATACCAGCAGCTACCAGTGGATCCGGACATGCAGGAATGGTCGCTAACAATTCACAGACATTTGTATAGTTACAGGTTCCAAAATTCTCTATACATGGTATGGGTACCCAGTGGCCTGTGTCATCTGATCTTTCTATGGATACATGCATCTAAAATAGAAAGGTTATTGGACATGAAACAATATGAAAGAATTCCTTCTTTTTTTCTAATCTGAAAAAAGTGTTATCTAATGTTTGAACAGGTATCTCACTATGGTAAATTCGAAAATTTATTTTTCATCTCATCTGCATTTCATTATTCATCATCCGTTAAATCTTTTCTATTTGTTTGATAAAATCCCAATGCATTTCTTTCAATCATTCCCAATATACCATGTAGAAACTAATCTAGTCAACTATTCTGGAAAAGTAAAAATTTTGTACGAGTTCCACAGAACCAGTGTCTCTCCTGATTTCGCTGTTGTCTATGTTTTCAGTTTAATAGTGGAATGTACATAATTTTTCTCTACAGTCATGTTAATTATTGATCATGAAGAAGCTTCTGTCCAAGTTTGGTAGAAATCCAGGATGGTTTAAGAAAGTAATTAATGTTTTAAAAACTTTAACTGCAGACTGTATGTAATGTTAACTGGGAGAAAACCTAAGTCAATTTATAAGTAAAATAGGGAAAAATCGGAAAAAATTATTACAAAATTTTCCTCTGGATACTATATTTTGATCATGAACAAGCTTCTGTCCAAGTTTGGTAAATATCCACCATAGTTTTAAAAAGTTATTAATGTTTTAAAAACTTTAACCACAGAGCAAATGTAAATGTTGACACTTTTGCTGATCTTTTTTCTTTTTGTTGCTTTTTAACTTTTTATAGAATTAACTGATCTTAAGGATGTTTGCTGATCAGTTTCAAAATAACAAGCTTTTCATAACCCTGGTAAATATTGATAGTGGATTAATAAAGGAACTAAAAGAGTGGAAAAAATTATAGGTCCGTGTGCTTGTTTTCGAGATATAAGCCATTGAAAATTTTGCAGGAAAATATGCTCTCTTGATTTTACATAGCTTTATCATTGACAAGTTTTATTTCTCAAAAACCATTAAATAATAAGGATTTTATAAGAATTTATTACAAATGGCTTATTATTCTGCATGCAAAAGATTTATGAAAAGAAAAATGGGGTTTAGCAGGAAAAATAATTTATGGCATTCAAATGGATAAAACCAGATGATTCTGAACATCTGACAAAATTCAAAAACATGACCAGCGAACCTCCTTAATTATAATAAATATGATTTGAATTATATCTGATGTTGGTATGTTTAGACATTAAATGCAATTCTTATTTTTTATTATTTTTATCATTGGATGGTGCCGGAGTAAACAGAAATAAACTCAGACTTTTAAAAATACCTTGACGATTAAAATTTGAGTAAAATACAACTTGCCATGAGCATTTACATCTAGTATGTATATTTGTAGTTGAATATTAGCCAATTTGTAGCAAACTTATAATAGTCTCTTTCCACCAAGTGATGGAATGGAAACCCCTTTAGCGGTATTTTAGGCTGATCTGTTTCTTTGACAATGAGTAGATTCTACACTCTCTGCTGTCATAATAGTGATTACAATGAACTGTCCAAAGATATTGAGTATACATCACGGAGAAAGCATCCATGTTTGGGTGAGTATTTACTCATAGTTGTAATATTTAACTTAGGGTTTTTTGGTTTGTTTTTTTTTTTAACTTCTTTCAATCTCCAAATTCTGGACAACTTCAGTAGTTATATGTGTTGTATGTTGCATAATGACAATAATTTTTTTCTTAACCCAGAATTAATGCAATAGGTCAAAAACAAGAATTTCAGAATTAAAATTCATATTAATCATAAACTTCCTAATCATTTAATGGACACATTGTACATTTAAAATACAGAAGAAATCCTGATATATCTGTATTAAAACATATCTGGTGATTCCAAGTATTCTGGCTTACTGTGCTATCACAGTAAATACACAAAATTGATTGTCCAACATAACATACACTGTATGTCAGGCTACTATTAATTCAAAAATTATGGCAAACAGCAAAAAATCGACAATATTGAGATGTTAATTATTGCCATTCATCTATATTATCAGGAAAATTTAATAACATTTGTCTTTTAACTACCCTATTCCTGTCACATTATTGTCATTAATAAAAACATTATACACTTTATATACTGGTGATGTATGAATTCAAAGTAAATAGGGAGTAGACAGATGAGTTTCATTAAAATATGTTTGGCAATAAAATATAACAAAGATGAAACATATTGGATATAATTTTATTTATTAAAAAAAACTCACGACAAGTATAAATGTATAAAGATGTATGACAAAAAAAAACCAGAAATTTTCTATTTAGTTTATAGAAGTGCAAATAAAACTACAAATACAGTCTACATTTTGCATCTCTACTTTAATATAATTAACAATAGCTTCTAATGAGTTATAAAAATTTATAACCATTTTTCGCATTTTCAACATCTTCATTTTGTTGGATTACTATCACATTGAAATATTTTCAAACATTTCATATGTTTCTTAATATGCCAAAAATCAAATTCTTTGCGTGAATTTCATCTTCCTCAAAAATACCATCTGTAACAATATACATGTACAAGGCCAATTAAACTTTTAAAATACCCTATGTAGATTCTCATCTAGCCAAACAACAAAAGTGAGGCAACCTGGAGGATGTTTTTTTATGTATTATGAAGACCTTTTATGTTGAAAAAGCTGCAAATTTCAGAATTCTTTCAGATCAGTTTTCAGACACAGATAAAAATAATTCCTGATATTTTACTTTAACAAATTTTGAAATATTTTAAATGGGACAAACAATAATGAAAATATACAGATCTATTTTAACATGTTTTTATGGTATGTATATTTTCTTTACAATAATACTTCCTTTCTATAGACAAAATGGTGTAGTAAGTGTTAAGTACAAAGACAAATATAAACTTATACAGGCAAATCTCACTCAAATAAATTCTAACCTAAATGACAACTCAAATTCAGCTTATATTTAATTTTATTTGCAATTCATGTGCATGAAAACACCACAATAAAAAGTTGTTCTATCATTTGTCACACCCACATTAAAAATTTTAATTTATTAAGTTTTATTTAATTAAAGATAACATATTAAAAATTTAAATTCATGTATTACAGCTAATCATTAGAAAATATGTGAATAACCATTCTAAAAAATATAATTATTAGGAATGTATGTTCAAATATATAAATATTCACAATAGTATGTTCAAATAGATCTTGGAACAAATATTTCATATACACATAAAAGGTTTGCAGTACAAGTAAGCTACAATGAAAATACATTCAGTCCTACTATGAGTTCTCAGTTTGTTGTCGAACACCCTTAATTCGAATAATATGGATATTTCAAAGTTCCTGACTGGACACAAATTTTTGCCCATTTATTCCAAGTAAATTGAAAAATGTTTATATGAACATACTTGAGTTGAATACATGAGTTGTGTCGAACTATTTGTATAGTCCCTAAGTCAGAAAGTTGTATAATTTTACCATTTATAAGTCAAACTTAATAGCACAAATGTGTTTCTGATTTCATAATGTTACTTGTAGATTACTTTAAAGTTGTCTATTCTAATTGTTAACATTCTTGTTTCCGAAAAAATGTATTTGTTTAGATGGGGTTTTGTTTCGTCATGATGAACTACCTATTCCTTATTTTTTAAATATTTTTATCACATTTAAAAAGGACACTTTTGTAAACAATTAAAACTCGAATCATTATGTGTGTGAATCAATCATAGATTAAAATAGATGTCAAAACTGAATTTGGATGACAAGTCAAAATTTTCTTAAAATCCCTTGTACTTCGACACAACTGAGTTTCACTGTATATTATACATGTACCAATTTTTATTGGTTTTCATCGGTGCAGTGAAAATCTACATTTTGTGTTATGACTTTTATATGAAAAAAAAATAACAGAAAAATTCAATACCACTGAAATAATAAATTATCACTGAACCTATGAAAATAAATGAATCCACAATAGAACTTTATACATGTATATACTTTGTATATACTTTAGCATATAAAATAAAGCTGAACATCATATTATGCAAATTTATTGAGAGTAATAAAACGTTTGGTTATATGTACAATGACTGTTTCATGAAACGATTCTTTTTTTAAAAATTCATTACATCTTGTAAAGTTTGTCAATGGCACTTTTTTTCTGGAACAACAGATTTTTAAATAAATTGATGTAAAATTTCACACAATTCCAACCAGCTTAACATACAAGAACAAATATATTCTGGAAAATGATACAAATTTTTTAAAATAATATTAAGATTCTTACACTAAAAAAATTTTGAATAGGCAATTTTCAAATAAAGTACAAAAGATTTAACCTAAAAGCTTACAAAACAGATATCAACATGTTAAATAACATCCCAAATAACCACCTGAATAGTATGAGGCAATTTGTTTATTATCAGAAACAGGATAATCATGTACAAAAATGTATAAGACAAAACTAATTTTTTCTTTTAATTTATCAAAAGACACATAAAATCTCAGTGATAGTTTTCAGTATTTGAGTATCGATTAATTAAATAATGGAGATTCATGTTTACTTTTATAAAAACATTATGATTCATCTTTCATACCTTTGTCAATACAAACAATCCCAAATTTAATTTATTAATCGTACATATTGATAATTTTCTCTATAGATAACATTTGCTCCATAAAAATTTCTTAAATTACAGTACTGAGTTCTACAATTTTTACAGTTTGTAGTTCCATTTATATAACAATAATACTAATTCATAAATCATTTTTATTCTTTTACATTCAAGTCAATTAAACCCTTTCTAAACCCATTGTTTAACTAAAATTTTATCAAGACGTGATGGCCAAATATCTCATGTTGATGATTGGTTAAGAGTCAATAAGACAGAAGATCCATCTTTTACCATTGAACATAACATCAGCTGTAGGTTTGAATGTGTCCAACATTTATTTAAACTACTTATCTTAGAAAAGAATAATTTTATTAATACTTTGTACTAAATTATAAGAGTTCTGCTTTACATTCTACGCCATTCCTCGTCTTACTTTGGATTGATCTGAAAATATAATATTCACCCATAATTAGGTTTGAGAGTATTGCATCAATGTATGTTTACAAAATTCAAAAGACAAAATTCATAATTTCTGATAAATTTATAAAAGATGACTTTGTAAGAAATGCAGATTTTGTGGAAAATTTATCCAGTGACATAGCTCTCTGAAGAATCCAATAAAAGAACAAAAAAAACTCTTAAAGAGAAAATACATGTACTAATAAACATTTAAATAAAGAATTTGTGTCAGCTTTAAAAAGTTATCAAAAATACTATCAAATGTACCAGTAAAATTAAGTTTGGAAAATGAACATTCTATTACTCCTGAAGGTGTTTCAAAAATACTCACAATTCAATATGAAACAGAGGCATAGACATCAAGACAACCTGCTTGTTTTGAGCCTGATTTGACAACTATACTTAAGTGGTAATCTCCTACTGGTAGGACAGCCGCATCTATCTCAAAACTTGTTGATGGAAGATTGTATGTGTTCTGAAAACATAAAATTCACAAATTTGTCTTTTCTTTCCATGAATTTTATGGTTACTGGTATAATATTTTAAAACACCCTTTTTCTTCTTGAATATAGCATTTATTATTAGTGAACCAGACAATGAAAGACAGGACTGCACAAGGGTGTCTAACATGAGCAATAATGAATTGGATGTTCTTGTTCTTTTAACAGATGACCAGGGGTCGCACTGACATTCAAAAACATGTCACCAAAAAAATCGCCAATGCATCATTTTTGTCGCCAGTTTCAAAATTTGTTGACCAATTAGTCACCCTCCCCCTTTTGGAAGCATTCTGCCATATGTGATTGTTCTTTTATTCATTACTATTTGAAAGATGGCCTGAAAAGTAATTTTGATGAAATAGTTTTAATGACAGTTAACTTTCATCTGAAATGACCTTTATTTCATTTTGATGGCAAGCCTAATAAAACATCAATTGTTCCACATGTGTTTGTTGATGTTAAACTGGAAGTGACATCACAATCTTTGCAGGTTGGAAATTTTATGATATAATGCTTTTAAACACCTTTTAAAGGTGTTAAAAAGCATGCACATTTAATTTCATGACTAATAAAATTACCTAATAAAAATTTGGATAATATAATTACTATCTTAGTCCTCAGAGCGGTCAATGAATTGAGCAGTTAATGATCTCAGCACCTGCAAGTTATTGTCTTTGTTTACTATTGAAACACCTGCTGTGTTTATTGGCCTGATGTAGACTGTTCAATTATCATAGATAATTATATAAAACCTACAAATGATGTTTCTTAGTCACCATTTAAAATTTTTTCATATAAGTGCCAGATTTAAAAAAAAGATCGAAAAATTCTGTCGCCAGTAACATCGCCAACTATAAAATTCTGTAAAAAATGGCATTTGGTGACATTGGCGAAGTCCAGCGCGGTTCCTGGATGACAACTTGAATAAAAGATTTACCTCGCCATCCTTCTACTACTTATAATAAAGAAACCCTTTTCTCCTTCCATATAGAACTTTATTATTGAAACAGCCAACAAAAGACAGCATTGCATTAGGTTTTCTAATACGAGCAATACTGAATTGGATGTTCTCTTTCTGATAATGGATGACAAACCTGGAAAGATGAGTGGAAATGATACCATTTTACTATGTATAATAAAGAAACTGTAAGGACAATTCCAGACTCTGAGAAGCAGAATTCCACTTTAAAGCCAAAAAAAAAAAATTTTAAAAATGTCAGGTCTGAAAACATGACTATTATGTACAGAATGTAGAGCAAGGGAACTGAAATCTTTCAACCGCTAAATAAGAAAATGCTTGAATCATACACATACACTGATGGCTTCAAAGAAGATAAGTTTGTACTAACTGTGTAACCCTCTTGATTTAATATATTATTATCATTTTTCATTATACTGTAATTCTTAATCAATGAGAAAGATTATTTTTGTCGAAAGCTTTTCATTCATGATTGTCTGTATTGTTTTACATTACAAGTAAGTTTATCTCAGTAACCTAACCCTAACCCTACCCAAAACCTAAAAAAACCTAAAGGTCCTCTTATCTGTTTTATAACTATGCATGATATTTCTTTAAGTCTGGCAACAGACTGATTCACTGCAACTACATTTCTGTATTGATAAATTAATTTCCATTTATTCACAAATCTTTGAGGTTCAAATAAAGTATTTACATGCTTTTAATAAGATTGTTAGTCATCAAACAATACAATGGCCAGTAGTAATAGAGGTGTTCAGGTAGCCACTGCCATGAAAGATTTTATTTCATATCTGTTGACTAAAGCAAGACTCTTATTCATCCCCTTTCATTGGGCAAATAAATTTCTCTTGACCTGTTTAACATGTTTAGGGAAAATAAGCCATAAAATAAAGAACAGTGTTACCTGTATATGTTCATGCACATGTGCAGGTATTTAACAAACCACCAGTTCTGGCTTTCAGGTAATACATGTAGCTTACTGTGTTTTAAATTAATAACAAACCTTCTGGAATGGACACTGACAAGGAATCCCTGCTGACACCAGTGGAGGAGGACACGAAACTTGAGCTAGAATTGCACATATGTCTTTATAGTCACATGATCCAATCATACCAATACATGGTATCTTTACATATGTAGATCCCTCCTTTTTCTCCATTACAACACTGACCTACATTTAGAAAAGTACAAAAAATTGATAATTCATTAGAAAATTCAAGTCTTCTATTTTCACAATAGTAATTATACTTTTACATCACATTAATATCTGTATTAACAGTATATGCAATTGAAAAACAATACTTTAGGTACTGCATGCAAAGCAGGAAATGATTGCACTTCAGAAGCATCTTTGATTTATTTACTGTGAAAAAAAACCCTTATTTCTTTGTTGCTTTTTTTTATCCTGTTATTATTCTTTGCATTTTATTTAGTTAATCTGATTTATTTTTACTAACTTTTAAATTTGATAATATAGAACCATTGATTGGTGATGCTCACCTTATAAACAATGCATCTGTACATATCTTCCTGGGTCATTATGGCAAAAATACAGCAACAAAAAACTTTTATGCCAAAAAATTACCGAGATGAGAGAATAGTATCATTAACATGTACACTAAAGAGCATATTTAATAACAATATACATGTAGCTATGTTTTATCGAAACACTTTAATTTAATAAACAACAAATATGATGTCAATCAAATTAACCAAATGTTGAATGTAAATGTATTGGATTTGTACATGTACATACATTTTTACTTCTAATTTTGTTTAATAGCCTGCTAAATACACACACAACTGAGTTATTCCAATGTTTAGTGTCCTAATATGAAATTGTAAGGATATAAGGGTATAAGCATCAATAAGACAACATTCCATAGAGTTGAACATGGAAAGATTATTTAACCACTTTCCAGGTAAACATTTATTACCTCCCCTGATTTCTAATAATGACTCTGTTAATGTACATGGGACTAGTTATATATGAAATTTGTTTACCTGTATAATTGTTTAAAACCGGTTAAGTACACATAAGTTATGTGATATATAAATACTTTAGGTAGTTAACCCCACCCAGGGCAACAGGTAAAGTTGTTTATTGTTGAGTTAAACAGCATGGGAGGTAATTCATACTTATTTGGAAATTGGTCCATTATATATGTTCTAGGTAACAGTTATATTATGAATTTTTAAATCAAATATATATTTTTCCTGCCATGATAGTAATTAAGAAACAGACCTCATCCTGAAAACCTAATCTGAATATAGCTACTGAGGCATGAAAATGGAGTCCATGCCATATAACTTGCATTAGACAAGTCTTATAAAATTTTTAGATTCCTTACAATGATTCCACATAACAAATATTGTTGAGTTGTACTGTTGTACACACCTAATCCTGAAAATGTACTCTTACCTATAAACTTTAAAAATTTGATCAAAGACATGATCATATAGGTCATTTTTACATGAATCCCAATACATGTATGCAGGCTGGCATGCTAAGTTAACCAAGAAATACTTTAAAATGAAAAATTGAAAATTTTAAATGACAACTGAAGCATAAAATTGAGGCCAAAGGCAAGCGCCAATGACCGCTGAAAAGGTGTGATCCAAAGCCACTTTTATGGTTACCATAGATAAAAGATTTCAAGGCATTTGCCCTTGTTAATGCTGCATATAAGTGTAACATATAGGCCTTCCATCACAGACAAGACCCAATTAAAACAATATACTGATACTCAGTAACCAATTAAACTATGATGATGTATCAAGTTTTTAAATGCTATTACTGTAAATTCAGAAATTATTGCGTGCATTTATTATTGCGATTTTGTTATTTTAGACCAAAATGCAATTTTATTTTTGCGATATTGAGAAAAATCCCCTTCATTCATATAAAAAATCCCAAAATGCGAGTTTAAATTATTGCGATTACAAACCTTTTTTTCGCAATAATAAAAACATCACAATAATTTCGGAATTTACAGTATCAGATATCATAATACAGGTAGTGAGTACCGGTAACTCACACACCAGTTATGTGTAAAATATCCAATTAACATACCTAAAGCTAACCTGGAACAATATTAGAACCAAGGGTTGGACTTTGAAGAATTAAATACAATCTTTAAAGAATTTCAGGCATATAAAAGGTAGGATATAGAAATCTTATGAAAAAACATGGCTTACATATAAACAAAAAATGTTGAATTCCTTTTCTAAAGTACAAGATATCACATGCATAATATTATATCAATTCTATGTACTGTTATGGTACTAAACGCTTTATACAATGAAGCACAAATACCAAATCAAAAAGAAAAATGGGTCCAAGACTCAATAGGCCAGGTTGCATTTAATGTTTTATAAACTTTATAAAAGGACTACATGTAATATCCACCCAATTACTATGCTAAGTCTGAATCGCAAGGAATAATTATTTGAACTTTATTACTTTCAAAGTCACACACAAAAAAATAAAAACAGTTTTTCCTGTTTTAATACAAAACATCGTCATGATCATGCTTTAAAAGCATACAAATTAAGTCGAAATTTGTAAATATTTCACATCAAGCATCAATAATGCAGTAAAAAATACTTCCGGTTCTATCTAGGACGACCTACCAACGTACAAATTAAGAACCGGAACCAGTTATAGTAAAGATCTACAATTATGTCTTTTCATGGTCCCCATCCCCTTTGATCTCCATGAAAACAAAAATGGCGGCACTGACATTTTGATGAAAATTACAGTCTTCGGACACAGCTAATAAAATCTACATGCGTCCCAGGGACACACAAGTTTAAAGGATGACGCATCCAGGACGAGAGCCATGGTCTTGCTATGTTCAACAAACTCGACAAACTGGTCAGTCAAGGTATAACTTGCACATTATTTTTACCAGCTCATACCCATCTTATCATTTTTTTCAAAAGCTTAGTTTTTTAAACATTTAACCTATAGATCTACATTTTCTCTTCGCAAGAGATAGTTATTGTATAACTCAACTGTTTTGGATGTTCAAAGTGCGATAAGTCTATCATCCAATAATAATACTATACCAATTTTATAATTAACTAATTAAATGTTCAATGCAGTGTTTCCGTAAAATAAGATCTACATGATCAATTTGGCCGAAATTGTCAGATCTCTGTCTCATGGGTTATTGCCCTGCGATCCATTTTTTACAGGGAAACTATTAGTAGCAATAATCGGCAGCAGAACAATGTCTTTAATTAGGTAAATATATAGTACAGATTAAATATAAACTCTACTCTACAATTATAATAACAACTAACAGCCTGAGTTTCTGACTTTTTGTCAGATAAATCTTGTTTTAAACTGCTCAGACAACCCTCAAAGTTTAAAAATAAAAATTTAATTATCTCGACTTGATAAATTCCATAATCATTGTTGTAGAATCTATATTTCTCTAACTAGTTTCTTGATATTGGACTTTTATTCAAATGTTTAAACTTGATAAGAAATAATTGTTTAGATATACTCGGTAAGTATTATTTGTATAAAGAGATACAAAATAATAACTATACTATATTTCTGAAGTGGAATATTTAATGTATGGTTGAGATTAAATTAGTTAAGAGAAGGTGAGAGTTCCTGAGAATTAATTTAGATCATGATGAGTGGAGACTGTGAAAATTATTGGGACAACTATTTACCTGAAGTGGAGCATTTAACGTAGAGTTGAGATCAAGTCCAGCAGAGACTGTGAGAGTTCCTGGGAAAACAATTGGATCTGGGGAGATATCTAACTTCGTAATCTTGCCTGCTGTTCCACCACAATCTTTCCATGTAAACCCATTTACTGTTTGCGTCAATTTTCCAGGATTGAGCTTCTAATAAATAAAAATACTGACTAATTTATCAGCAAAAGCATATATGGAGACATCTTTTTAAAGGGGAGGTAACTCTTAAAATGTTACATGTTTATAACAAGATAGCCTGCATTTTATTCATGTTTGCTAAAAAAAATAATCATGAACCATTATCTGGTTTGTTCCCAACATGTTATATGGAACTATCGTATAATAAGATATAGTAAAATCTGGATACTTCCAAATGAAAAACTCCAGAATAATGACAATGTCCATTCCAGTACCACATAAAAAGTACCGGGGTAGTTTTACTTTCGTTTTGTGTCCATTTATGATCATTAATAATGTCCTAATAATCATTTTCATAAAAACTGAATGTGTATTAGAGGTGACAGTTTTTGTATAGCAGCCTGTGGGGATAGTAAGTGAATTTTTTAAAGGTGGAAGAGGTCTTCACATTTCTCCATGAAAAACACTGCAAATTGTGAAAGTTGCATGCCAAACTTGAAAATTTGGGTGCTGCAGTGCAGCAATTCATTAATTTTTATGGTCTATTTCTGTAGTTGATCTATGTAGAGTTGTTTTTGTTTGTTCTGCTATAGATTGACTTTTTGATTATATGCACATGTGATAAAATTTACTTCATCTGTAAAGGATTTAGTTGAATATATGTGCACGAGTGACCTTTCCATTGGTACTCGATCCTGTTTCTGATTGGGTAATTGCACTTGATACATATGGACTGCTTCTAAATACCATTTTTACAGAATTTTTAAAACTTTTGACGATTTATTGGAACCTCAACTCATTGAAATGTAAGCATTAATTAAATGTTTGTACTTCATCATAAATATCCTTGTAACGGTAAATTAACTTCAATCTTTTTTAATTTCCTGGAGGTTTACCCGTTTGAGAGTTTCTCTATAGTTCTGCACTAATGAGGTGCTATTTTTAGTTTGCAACTTTCCTGTTAAAATGACATACATTTTACCAACTTTTATGCAATTCTAAGTCAAATTTGAGATATTTAAAGCAACAAGCAATTTTGTGAAGTAAGCCCAGTGGAAAAAAACTAGAAAACAACAGGAGCTACAATGTACTTTATTGTAGCTAGAGGGAACTGAAGTCAGTAGTATTTGTAACAGGTCAGAACAAATGCAGTGAGTTCCGTTCTGTTTAGGACTGGAATTCTTACCATCAAATTTATCAAACTATGCTTGCTTTGGCCGGTCTGTGAGAAATGAAATCCGGAAAGAAGCGTATTGACAAGATCACTAAATCGTGTCTTTTTCACCTGTCCTTCTTGAACTGGTTGAGGAATTTCAAAGTTGAAGACATTAGGCAAAGCCTGTGAAAAGGCCAAAGAAGATACGACCAAAAATGTGATAAGGTAAATTTTCTGCATTTTGCTGTATTTTTTCGGGTTCTTTGTGATCTTGGGTGCGTTCGGCTTCGTTGCGAATCACAAGACCTGTCACATGATTTTCAAAATCTAAAACCAATATCGGTCGAATTTTCCGGAAAAATACGAACCTCCTGTTTTTGGCGATATTGGAATAAAATTTAAAAAAATATACAAGATGGTGGTAGATGTGTATTTGAAAGGTTACATGTTGGACAAAATAAATTTTATATCAATAAAAAGAGAATTTCAAAGGCAATAATATATCTTTTTTTTCTAATTCTAGGGACTGGGTTTTGAGAAATCATAATTTAAAATCTAAATCTTTGACTTTTTGGAGCGATAACTCCGTGCATTCTATATAAATGTATTTACCCATCTATTTGCCAAAACTTGAAACACCATATTTTGGTAATGGGCCTACATTATTTTTTTGATATTCAGATGCAGTTCAATGTATTCTAGTTGGATGGCAAATTTTATAAAAATCTGAAATATAGCCCAAATAGATACCTCCTACCTATATATCTGCCTTCTTTAATATAAAGAGAATGTTCACTGATTCGATTTTTTTTCAGAAGCTATCTCATTGTAAAACTTTTTTTATATTTCAAATACTCTTCTAATTTTTAAGGTCTTTTAAGTTTTTTTAAGTTTACTGTATAAATAATAAATTGGAACTATCATCTATTTTTGAGAGTTTAGAGAATGTTAATTTTAATATTTCTGTTTAATAATGTTTTTTGAGTTTATCTTTCAAACTTTTATTTAATACTGAAATATGATTTATCAAAGTCAGAATAATCTTTTATGTGTAAATGAAATTCTCTAAAATTGTAGAGGCCAACAGTGTATGTAATATGACAAAGGTCGATAAGCTGTCCAAATTACAAATAACCTTGTCGCTGACATTTTATTCTGTATATATTTTTCGTCCAAGTATTCAAGGATCGTGAAGGCGAGGGGAAGGATAATGGTACACCCGCGGCGCATTTCCAACCCCTCATAAAAATATATAGTTAGATTTCTGAACTGTACGTGTACATTTATTTTGTATATCACATCTCATTTATGGCAAATCTTTTTGTGGCTTTATTATATACTGGGTACATATCTCATATGTTATCATAACAGAAAAAATTATCAAGATAGTTGTAATATTCGACCTTTTGGTTTGTATAAACCCGCCCTTGTCAACAACTTTATATCAAATTATCAGTATCACAATTAGATATATAAAAGCTGACTTAATCAGTTTGATATCATTAACTTTTCGGACAAGATGACGAGAACTCCTGTACTGATAGTTTTGGTTGCACTTTTTGGCACACTGTCTCAAGCAAAAGTCCTTAAGTTTCAGGTGGAAGATGCCGAGAATAACATTATAAAATTCTCAGTAAGTACTGTTAAATACCGATATACAGTTGATATAGTTGTTATATTTGTGTCTGCGATATATATGTTGTTGTTTTTTGCTTCTGGAAAGAAAGGTTTGAATGTAAATAACATATAATGTATAAATTCACTACTAATAAATGAGAAAAGATACTTTAAAAATTACTGTTAAAAAAATAAGTCAAATTTGCGACAACTAATTAGGCTATCTTCGTATTCGTTCCTCCCTTCTTGTATGGCTTTAACCTTCGTATCGTTTTGGCCTGTGGATCTGTTCTTCGGTGTTTTTGGTTACTGTTTTCCCTTCCAACATTTTCGGCATTTAACGCAACTAGTCAATAGTAAATTCTTTTATAATTATTGGTTATTTTGTCGTTTTTATCTTCTCGACACATCATTTAAGGTTACTTCTAATATTTTGTCAGATTCCACGCTTATACTTTATCAAAATATATTCACTAAAATTTAATATTAGATGTTATGTTATTATTTATCACTTAATATTTTATTTGTATTCATTATTTTATTTCATTTTTTTTTTATTTGTTAGTAACTAACAACATTTTATAGGTGGAAAATATGAAAATATATGTACACCGCCTCTAGATTAAAAGCACTTTTTTCTTTTTCGGGTCTTTACTGTAAATATCTACGTGAAAAAAATGAAAAATTTGTTTTTTTTTCAGATTCCTAATGTAAATAGCTTTACGTGGAAAAATTGTGGTGGAAATGGAGCAGGCTTTTCCGACCTGAAATTGACCCCCGATCCATTAGAATTCCCTGGTACCATACATATTTCAGCAAAGGCATACTTCAATACTACAGTACAGGCTCCACTTCCCGTAAGTTAAAGATGTATAATTTAATTTGATTTGAATACTGCATTTTGATTGGCTGAACGGCATAGAGCAACATTGATTATACTGTATAGAATAGAGAATGGAAACGGGGAATGTGTCAAAGAGAAAACAACCCGATCAAAGAGCAAAAACAGCTCAAGGCTACAAATGGGTCTTCAACGCAGCGAGAAAATCCCGCACCCGAGGCGGGCTTCAGTTGGCCCCTAAACAATAATGTATACTAGTTCAGCAAAATGGACGGCACACTAAACTCCAAAACATAAAAATGAACCAAAATAAAAAAAAACACACACAAGACTAACAAAGGCTAGAGGCTACTGACTTGGGACAGGCGCAAAAATTCGGCGGAGTTAAATATGTTTTGTGTGATCTCAACCCTCCCCTATACCTTTAACCAATGTGGAATAAACAAACATATAGCGATACACACAGTAAAACTCAGTCCAAAAGATGTCCGAGTCCGATGTTAAAAAAGATAACAGAAGAAACTAAGCAAAATGACAATGATCAATATATATTAACAAAGAACTACTAGCAGTTACTGACATGCCATCTTCAGACTTCAATTAAACTGATCGAAAGATTATGTCTATATCATATAGAAAATCAGCCACAATCCCTCCCGTTAGGGGTTTAGTATCATGCCATTATAAATTATACGAGAAGAACATAACCCGTATCATGCCAACAACTGGTTTTAGAATAAATGTATAACCTGGTTTAGTCTTATGACATCACCAACGGATTAATCCGCCACTTGTAGATTCAAATAGTCCCATGTCATTATTGGTGCTTGAATCAAGGAATCATTGTACTTCTGTTTGAAAATTTATTAAATTATAAGGAATGTTTCCAATTTTATACTTCAATAACCTGGTTTGGGTCAGTTTACGGTACTCATAAACCGCTTTGCAGTTTATTATGTGTAAACTGACCAATACCAGGTTTTATCGTATAAAGCCATAGACATAGTTGTTTTTTTTCTTGATTTTGCGTCCGCGTGCGGGTAAGTTTTGTGCCTCATATGGTCAAAAACAAACACAGTCGAATTTTTGAACAGTCTGTAACAAAAATCGAAAAGGTTTCTCTTCGTAACCGTGTTTTAGTGTTTTAGTTTTTTCTAATGGCCCCAGAACAGACAAAAACTTTTTTTGTTTTTTTTGTTTTTTTATGCTAAGTGTGATTTTTTCCTGGCTGGTAGGTTTTCACAAACCAGTTGACGCAAAACAAAGAAGAAAAAAAACAGACACGGCCTAACCTGTTCAAAAATTGGAACATTCCTTAATTAACTTCCACTTACACACGGACTTTTTCACTCGCGTGGATCATCTTAATGTGAATTCGTAGTTCTACGGATTTAGCGCAAATTTCAAACAGATGTTTAAAAGTTAAAATATCAAAATTAACAGTGTCTTAATGGTGCACCTAAAAATACAGTTCTGACTGAAAATTTAGTCTTAAAAATTTGACAGAAAAAATATCCAGGTTAAATTCACACACTTAAATCCGAGTATGAGCTCGGTTAAAGTTTTTATGTGTCATTTCAGGCATCTTTGCTTATAGAAAAACAAGCTGCTGGCAAGTATATTAAAATTCCATGCATAGACGATTTTGGATCCTGTGATTATGACGATCTCTGTGAACTGCTGGACATGATATCATGTCCCGATCCTCTAGTAAAAGCTGGAATACCATGTCAGTGTCCTTTCAAACCAGTAAGTCTCACCACCTTCAATGATTGTATAGATATATTTGTAAACTTATAACATGGTAAAAACTACCCTGCTCAATTGTATTTTTAGCTCCTGAATATGGAAATCATAAAAATTTGAACGATATCTTTAATCCATCCAAAAACAACCATATCTATAGCTTAATGTTCTTAAAAGAAGGTTTTTTGTTTTTATACATTATACATAAACTGAATAAACAGAAATTAGTTGCAAAACGTTGACGATTAGGTGCATATGTAAGACTTAGATAACTGGTTTTCACACGCTGATAATAAAATGAACTTTGCAACTACTTGTATACTATATTTAGTTTATATTTGATAATCTATAATGTACACAGGATAAAATTTTGCTCAAATAATGTTACCCATATTAAAATCTCCAACGAACCTATGGCTGCCATTAATTATTTCTTAAGTATAAGGACGGCACATTGATAATAAACGCATAAATATTCGTGTTTATGGTAAATGTCTTTTAAAAGTACTCATGAAATAAGTAAAAAAAAATAATAAAATAAATATCCAGAAGTCCTTATCCCCGCACTGTAGATATTTTGATCGCCCCGGTCTGTCACACTCTCTTTTTGTAACCTAAACTGCTCGTTCATTTCAACTTCATGCATACTGTATGTAGATACGCAATAAGGTTTTAGAATTTTGATATAAATAAAAAAAAAATTGGTGCCCACAGGGTTCGAATTTCGAAAATTTGGAATTTAAGCTTGTGATCTAAACTCCTCTTTCATTTTACGAATTTTATTTCTATACAGTATTGTCATACACTGTATGTAGATTCGCAATAACTGCGTAGAATATTGATTTTCAAAAATTGGGTCCACAGGTGTCGAATTTCGAAAATTTGGAATTTAATCTTGTGACCTAAACTTCTTCTTCATTTTTCATTTCATTTTGTATACAGTTTTGTCACACAATGTATGTAGATGCGAAATAAGATTTTAGAATTTTGATCTTCAAAACTTGGGGCCCATAGGGGTTGAATTTCTAAAATTGTAAATTTAAGCTTTTGTAACCAAAGTTAATTTTTTTCTTCATGTATTTTAATTATGACTGTATCATGTGTATATAGACACACAATATATATTAATAATTTTGATTTTCAAAAACTTGGGCCCCATATCCCATATATTTAAAAATATGATTGTGAAAATGTTGCATTAGACTTCTGTTACGACAGCCTTAATCAAGTTTCTATACAGTATTGTCATACACAGTAAACTATGTAGATGCGCAACAACGACAATAAACAAGCCCTAAACTGCAAAAAGGCCCATTCTACAAATTCTGGTCCTAACTGACAATTGTTTCAACAGTGATTTTCAATTATATTTTATGCTGATCACATTTTTTTTTAAAACGACGACTATCTTCGCCCAATATCCAGACTCCTGTCCAAATTACGAACGGGTCCTAATGCAGACATTTTAATTATGTTTGATATTTTTCGATTTTTGGTAATGGTTGCCACAAAGATAGAATTTGGAACCAATTTTCAGTTAATTAAATTACTGGGATTCTCTGCAAATTAAAATATCAAAATGGAGCTCTCATATATAAGGATGACTTGTACATATTTCGGTTGATATAGACGTGTTTTTACAAGATTGTCAAAAGTAAACAGAACTCCGAAGTATTATATCAATCTGTTTTAGGCTCAATACACATTGCCGACTGCGGATTTCGAGGTGGACACTTCGTTTTTCCCATCTGGAAACTATCACATGAAAGGAAGCATTAGTATGAATGGAAAAATGACTGGATGTTTGGAACTTTACATAACTGTTAGTTAAGGTTTGTACAAAAAAGAAAAAATGGTGTATGAACTGATTACAAAAAAATATTGCATTCCTCAACAAAGTACACACTGGTCCAAACAACGGACAGCATTTTATTGCCGTTCTTCCTCCTATCCTTAGAATGCAATGTAGTAAGAACATATTGGTGCGAGAAGGTGATAGTGAGAAGAATTAGAATCGAGGTGAAATTGTTGCTGGAGTCTGTATGAATATGAGGGGACGTCTGGTTTTCTATCAGGAAGGTGCAAAAAAATATTTTAAACAATGGCAAAATTGACATGTTTGATTTTGTTCCTTTTCAGCTGGAAAACTACACAGAAAAGAAAGGATTTCCAATTAACAGTAATATATGTTCCAGCTTATTTCATATCCACTGTAGTGAACTATATAGTTTAGCAGAGCAATATAAAACGCGTATATATCATCAATTTCTCTTTATACTTAATCATTAACACTGCCAAATATTAAATTTCATGTAGAAAGACTTGTTTTATCTTATAGATATAAAGAATTGTAAATTTAGCTATTAAAGTTAGTAAAAAATTTAATTGCCCTTTTTAAGGAAACTGACAGAGGTAGAGAAATTGCATATGAAAATGTATAAAGGATATTGGGGTGAGCATTATGTCGCACCCATAGGATTGTACTTAGGGAAAAATGGATTACATCTCTCAGTTGTCATGTAGTCTTTGACAAAGAGCAACAACCCACACCCTATGGACCCTTAAACAACGTTGTGATATGCGTTTCCTTTCTTTCAATATTTAAACATTCCATGACATCAAGTATATTTCAGTGCATTAGATGTGCATTTCCATTAAATTATTTTTAAGGATACACCGAGATTGTAAGACATGGTTCCAATGGAAAATAATCTGTTTATTGACAATTTATCGCGGATGGGTGGGACCAAACTCTGATAAAGGACAATCTGGTTTGCTGTCCGTCAGATATTTAAAGCTTGTTTTATTTTCATATTCATCAACATATTAAGAAAACCACTTCTGCACTTGATAAAACACATGTTAAATTATGTAATTAGATTTGGTAACTAGAAATACTGTGAGCAAAGCTCACTACTTGATACATAAGATACATGAAAGAAAATGTCAATATTTGGATAGAAAAAACTCCAACAGCAGTGAGATGATAATTTTAAAAAGCTGTGAGTAATGCTCACTTAATGATACCCCTACTTGCAAGATAAAAGTCTCTTTGGTCTCGTGGTTAGCGTGCATGCCTCGCATGCTGAAGGTCGTGGGTTAGATCCCTGGCCGGGTCAAACCAATGACTTTAAAATTTGTATTTGCTGCTTCTCCACCAAGGAGAAGGCAATAAAAAGTAAGAGCAAAGACTTGTTGGCTTGGAGTCAGAATACTGTGTCCGTGTAAGGTGGTAGGTCTTCCTGTGGACTGCTACCTTGTGAGCTAGCATGTTAAAAATCTGGCTCAGAATGTCAATCTATTACAATGCAGGGTTCATTTAACAAACATTTACATGTTCTCGTTGGAATTCCCTTTAGTGGTTTAGGAGTTTCGGATGGCACCCTCGTACCCCCTATCACAAGGAATGGCAAGGTCCATGTTTTGGTATGGAAAACCCCAAATGTTGGTCAGATCAAAATCTAAAACAGAGGTGCACTATAGCATCATGTAAAAAAGATTCTCTTAAAGTTTCATCAAATTCCACTCAGTGGTTTAGGAGGAGTTGCGGATGGCATACTGGAACCCCCTATCACAATGAATGGCAAAGTCCATGTGTTGGTATGGGAAACCTGTGTTGGTATGGGAAACCCCAAATGTTGGTCAGATCAAAATCTAAACGAGAGGTTCACCAGAGCCTGTATCACTCACCTGGAGTCTGGTTTTCATTGGACAATTAATGAACTATTTGATCAAGTTTGTTGCAATTGGTTCAATTGTTCAGGGAAAATTTGTTGAAGATTTATTTTTCATAAGGTTTAATGTTAAAATATGTTCCTTGATGGTGGTAGTCCTGGCAGGAAGTTGATAAAATTGACCAGGAATAAGGGTGAAACTTAAATAAATGTAACAGAACCCGACCTCAAATTACACAAACCAATAACTCCTAAATAGAATTTGGGATTCCCTTCAAAATGTCAGGGTAGGTAGATCTCAACATGGCAAACATTTTTCAATTTACATTTCACTTCTATCTCAAATAGTTTTGGAGATAAATGCAAAAATGTAAAAAATTTTGAAAATTTGACAATAAAGGGCAATAACTCCTAAATGGGTTTTAGGATTTCTTTTAAAATTTCAGGGTATGTAGATCTCAACATGGCAAACATTTTTCAAATTTACATTTCACTTCTATCTCAAATAGTTTTGGAGATAAATGACGAAAAATGTTAAATTTTGAAAATTTGACCAAAAAAAAGCAATAACTCCTAAATGGGCTTTAGGATTTCCTTCAAAATTTCAGGTTAGGTAGATCTTGTCATGCTGATCAATTTTACCCTTTGTCAGATTTTCGATATCTGTAACGGTTTTTGAGTTATTAGCAAAAAACAGCAATTTACCCCTATGTTCTATTTTTAGCAACAGTGGCCATGTTTTTCATCGGATCAATATAAAATGAGGATCGTTTGTGGAGGACATGTCATATATCATTCCTATGAAGCCTTGATCCAATCTGCTCAGCCGTTTAAGAGGAGAAGATTTTTGAAAAAGTTAACGACGGACGACGACGGACGCCAAGTGATGGCAAAAGCTCACATGGCCTTTTAGGCCAGGTGAGCTAATAAAAAGCAGGTGCACTACAGCATCATATAATAAAGATCCTCTAAAATTTTCATCAAATTCCATTCAGTGGTTTAGGAGGAGTTGCCGATTGCATACTGGAACCCCCTATCACAATGCCATCATGGGATGAAGATTCTCTGGAAGTTTCATCAAATTCCATTCAGTATTTTAGGAGTTGTGGATACAAAGGTCGGACAAACGAACGGACGGACGGCGCGATAAACATACGGACGGCACAACGGTACGATGGACGGACACAACGAATACTATATATATACCCTGCTTTTGAAAAAAGCAGGGGTATAATTATGTCAATTTATGAAGTTCAATGTCAAAATATTAAAATGTAATATACAAAATACAGAGATATTTATTATATTTAACTTCTAACTCGTTTTTGAAACATTTTTTGTTCCTACTGGACTAGAAGCTTCATGCAAGGGTTTTAGATAGAGAAGAATTTGGTTATTTGTTCAGTATCTGTACCAAGTAAGACTACCCTGACTCTTTGTTTCAATGTTTGTATTTTGTGCTCTATTATGTCATTTTTGTATGAAGTTTTGTTGATTTAATGATGTTAATTCATTTGTATGTCATTGTTGACCTTTCCTGTTATGTTTTACTGCAGATGGGAGTCAAAATCATGTTGCCTTGTTCTATATTTTCATTTTTAACTAAACTGTATGTAAGGAAATCTCAAGTCATCTCAGAAATTAAAATACTGTGTGTCTTTTTTTAAACTGCAAGTGGTTTTTCGTGAATATTTCAATAAAAGATAAAACTATTTCGAATCACTACCTTTTGTTTCCAATAGTCATAATGAAGTATTGTCCTTTCCGCTGCTGAAATGTCCCAAATATTTTATGAGAACTAATTTTCCATTTTTTCTGTGCATTTCACTGATTTTTGCATAAACAAATATGACGCTGCAGAATATGCGCAAGTTTTGTTTCCGAAAGTTTGATCCATGTTGACTTGTAAGACATATGGAATTGTTATTTTAAGTGTACAGAATAGAAATGAAGTCTGGAGTTTTTCATCAAGAAAGCAGTTCTCAAAGTATGTGACACACACAGTAGATATTTTTTTAACATTTGACAAATCTAAAAATTAATAGCGTTTGGTTGAACCCCCTCCATGCATATCTTTACTTATTCCATCATTCAGGGTGTTCAAAAGGAAATATTTTATACAGTTCTTCCTCTTCCCTATTCATTTCATATGAAGTTTATACAAAAAAAATCATGAAAAGTAGAAAAATGTGTGAGTCTTCCAAGGAAGACATGTGTCGCCTGCGGACGTCAATTTTTACAAAAGATATTAAAATTTTCTAAAAATGAAATATATATGCACACCTGTGCATTAAAGTTAATGGACAGAGAAAGTTTCATCAAATTGCTGCGAGCCGTTATGGAGTAGTTGAGGATAGAAGTTTCGACCCCCCCCCTTTTTTTTTTTAAAAATGTCAATTTGTTTAATATTTATAAAAATAAAATATATATGCACACCTGTGCATTAAGGTTAATGCACAGAGGAAGCTTCATCAAATTCCTTTGAGCGATTATGGAGTAGTAGAGGATAGAAGTTTTTTTTACCTCCCTCCTTTTTTTTCAAAAATGTCAATTTTTAGAGGAAAATTATTAAAATTTTCTAAAAATGAAATATATATGCACACCTGTGCATTAAGGTTAATGCACAGAGAAAGTTTCATCAAATTCCTTTGAGCGGTTATGGATTAGTTGAGGATAGAAGTTTTGACCCCCCCCCCCTTTTTCAAAAATGTCAATTTTTTGAGAAAAAAAATTAAAATTTTCTAAACATGAAATATATATGCACACCTGTGCATTAAGGTTAATGCACAGACAAAGTTTCACCAAATTCCTTTGAGCAGTTATGGAGTAGTTGAAGATAGAAGTTTTGAACCCCCCTTTTTTTGCAAAAATGTCAATTTTTACAACAAAAAAAATTGAAATTTTCTAAAAATGAAATATATATGCACACCTTTGCATTAAGGTTAATGCACAGAGAAAGTGTCATCAAATTCCTTTGAGCGGTTTATGAGGAGTTGAGGATAGAAGAAAAGTGTGACGACGCAAGACGCAAGACAGATAGTGATCCCTATGTGTCGACCATGCGTTCCGCAGGCGACACAATGAATGATTGACAGACACAAACTCTCTGTTCCATTCAAACCACAACACCTGTGTGATAAAAAGTGAAAATTCAATTGATTTAAAACTTTTATTCATTTTCTTCATCATTGCTTTCATCTTCCTCATCACTATCATCACTATCATCACCAGCATCATTACAAGCACCTGTTTTCTCTGTTTCTTCAGCAAGTCCTGAGAAAAAATCATCTTTTCCCGCTGATGATAAATGTTTTGATTTATTAGACTTCTTAGCTTTTTTCTTGTCACTGACTTTCTGTGTCCTTAAACTTTCAACATTCCAGAATTTAATTGTCTGATCATGAGAACAACTGGCTAATATCGTTTTGTCACGTGATAAACTGAGGTTCTCAACAGGGAATTTTTCATGGTCACCAACGATACCAATTATTCTATTAGGTAAAATGTTTACTGCTCTGGAAATATATAGTATATAATATTAATAGGTGTGTTTCTTTGAATTAGAATACTTGGCTCACAATTTTACCAAACTTTATGTTTAATAATTAACAATAATTATACTGTTAAACTATGACTTATAAATCATGCATGGCTGAAAAAAATGCCTTGGAACATCAGAAATATGAGAAATATTTGGTAAAAAATGTGCTACTTTTAACAATAAAGGGCTTTGCTAAGTCTGCAGCAATTTGACAGGTGAACAGTTGAAGTATTTTAAAAGTGTGGACCTACTATTATGCATGACCCAATTAAATGTTGGATATTATAGTAATATATAGGATCTACCATAAAAACCAGATTAAAAACAAAACTTTTACATACACAAATTATTTTATTAGCCCTTGTTTCAACAACTAATATTTTGAAGATATAAAAGATAGAAAAAAAATGTTGACATGCTAATGAAAGAAAAATGTGCTGACACATTACTGAAATATACGTCTTTTACGTGTCCTGCAAAATTGCTCATTTTGGCCCCTTTCAAACCTTTTATTTCTGTAAAAACAAAACTTACATAAAAATGCCTGAGTAACTTTTATAATAAATTGTATTTTTCATAACCATTTGAAAAAAAAATTTATCAAAATCTAAAAACAATTTTTTTTCTCGAAAATTGGAATGTGACCCTTTTGAGCCAATTATATTTAAAAAATGGTAAAAGAGAATGAAAAACAGTTTACAAGGAATTTTCCCCAGAAAGTAAAAATTTGCAGTCAAATAAAAATACAACACGCATTGAATACATCACTTTAAAATAATGAAAGTTCACCTTATATTTCCATCATCACATCCTGTACATATAATATCTTCTGTTAATGCTACCATACAATCTAAGGAAACAGGTGGTGAGTGTAAAGCAGGGAACCTGTCACTCATGTTACCCCATTCTCCCCAGTTAAATATATAGAGCACCCCATCACCAGATCCACAGACAACTTTCTGGTTGTTCTAAAATATGAAGAACTGAGTTATGTTTAATTAGCAAAATTCAGGATTGTTTACTGTTTACTCCACTAAATGGTGAAATTTTAGAAGTTTAAAACTGCAAATTGTGGGCTGTTCCTGCAGAAATAATTTATATAATAAGTTGCCTTATTGCCTTATTTTTTTCCCCACAATATGATGTCTGACACTATCTGACATCAGGAATTTTGATTTGAAAGACTTTCCACATAACAACAGTTAACTCAAATGATATGTTGTCTCACTGAAACTTATACCCCATTATCCTTTCATTCCAGATAAAATAATGGATTAAAACATACCTTCATTTGAGCTAATGAAAGGAACTCTGAATCAAACAGCTCTGATTGAAGCTCTAACTTTTTACGTCTGATGTTGAAGGCTGTCAGTGTTCCATCACCACTGGAAACGAAAAAGCTTGAAATTCAACCTTTTATTAAGTTTTATCAAATAAAATCCATTATCCATTCATTCGTTTATGGAAAAATGTGAATGAATAAATGTTACAAATGATTCTTACCTAATATATTGAGATTGTACTATAAATGATCCTTGTATTTTTTTATTTCTGGCCACATTGTGGCAGCCATTCTTCATTGGAAGGTTGAGTAACTGGAGAAAATCACTGACTTTTTGACATTAAAACTCGTAAGTTATCTCATTTAAGACTGTAATCAACACACTGTGGTTCAAACTGACAGCCAAAGCAAAACAATCATTGGTAGTTATGACGAACTATATAGTACACTCGTCCATCAAAACCCTTCAACTATAAATATGACACAGACACAACTGTTGCTGTATATTGAATAGATGATTTTAAATGTTCAATTAAGGAAACATTATTTCCTCTTTCAAAATAACCATTATTTAAGCAAGTCTTTATATGATATACCTGTAACTTTTTTAAACAGCTATATCACTTAAATTATTGTATAATAAAATCAAGCAAAATTGCAAACACTGAACTAAATGAATATAAAATAATAACAAGAGTGGACACACTACATGTCTCATCTGAGTGCACATGGACACAGAATAATGATTATCTAATACCTAACATTTTGCAAGTCAAAGAAAAATGTGTTAAAAGAAATTGAGGTCAAGGTCAAAAGGCACGTGTCATACCAACATGTATCCACTAAGAACTATCTACTGACCAAATATGGTGGGTCTAGGTATTAAAGTTGCTGAGAAATGGACCTAATCTTGAAAATGTGACAAAGTCATTCAAGCATGCAATTGAGGTCAAAGTCCAGAGACAAGTGTCAGACTTGCATGTACCCACTAAGAACTGTCTATACACCAAACACGGATGGGTCTAGGTATTAAAGTTGCTTAAAAAAGGACTTAATCAAGAAATTTGAATGAAAGTCACTCAACCATGAAATTGAGGTCATTGTCCAGAGACAAGTGTCAGACTGGCATGTACCCATCAAGAACTATCATTAAAACAAAATACAGTGGGTCTAAGTATTACAGTTTCTGAGAAAAAGTGACAAACTCACTCAAGCATGAAATTGAGGTCAAGGTCACAAACCAAGTGTCAGACTGACATGTACCCACCAAGAACTATCTATTGACCAAATATGTTGGGTCTAGGTATTCTAGTTGCAGAGAAATGGACTTAACCATGTAAAAGTGACAAAGTAACTCAAGCATGAAAATGAGGTCAAGGTCCCAAGCCAGGTGTCTGCCTGGCATGTACCCACTAAGAACTATATATAGACCAAATATGGTTGGCCTAGGTATAACAGTTGCTGAGAAATGGATTTAACCACGAAACTTGGACACAGATTTTAAATTCATGTTTGTGAAGTCAGTGAACAATGAAAATGAGGTCAGGATCACAAGACAAGTATACTGTGGCAAACCTTATACAATAAGCTACCTTGTGGACCATAAATCTTAATTGTAGGCATTACATGTTCAAAGTTATTAAAGTTTTAAAAAAGTTTAGCCGCCGCCACCGGAAAGTAATACCTATATCTCACCTCGGCGACTTTTCATTGCAGGCAAGACAAAAATGGTTCAAAGAATCAAATGGCTGGGTTACATTACTTAACAATGACTAAGAAGTGGAAATTTAAATGTTCCTGTAATTGATGAAATGAAGACTATAAGAAAATGTAATGTTACAGCAACTGGGAATTCTGCAAAAATGTTCCAAATGTATCCATAATAGGAGGTGCACATTATAAATACAAACACTCTACCAAGTTTTAAGGCTCTGGATTGAAAACTGTAGGAGGAGTTGATTACACAAAATAGGTACTCTACTTTCACCACCCACCCACCTTCCAGCCTGCCCAACATTCACCATACCATAACCCTGAATTCACTTCGTGTAACCTGGCCAAAAACTGATAACAGGGAAGGTCAACAATGAAATACCAATCAGGGGCAACCACTAAGCAGTCCTAAAGATGAAAACAACAATATAAAACAGCACAAAATAAAAATATACACTGTAAAATCCGTCAAGATTCTGCTTACTCTTACTTGGTACTACATGAGCATTGTTTGGGTTAAACCAGATTGATCGGTACCCAACCATCTGACTTATCTATCCGGGCCCCCTGGTAAAGCCAACACAACAAAGAGCACAAATAACAAATAAACCAAGAGAGTGTTTCGGTAGTTTGATTTGGTACAGACACAAAGCAGTGGTAGGGTTAACAATGTTTATAAATAGGTACCCATACCTATAAACAATAAAACACATGTTATAAATAGGTACCCACATGTATAAACAACAAAACACATGTTATAAATAGGTACCCACAGGTATAAACAATAAAACACATGTTATAAATAGGTACCCACACGTATAAACAATAAAACTCATGTTATAAAAAGGTACCCATACCTATAAACAATAAAACACATGTTATAAATAGGTACCCACACGTTTAAACAATAAAACAAATGTTATAAATAGGTACCCACACGTATAAAAAATAAAACACATGTTATAAATAGGTACCCACACGTATAAACAATAAAACACATGTTATAAATAGGTACCCACACGTTTAAACAATAAAACACATGTTATAAATAGGTACCCACACGTATAAACAATAAAACACATGTTATAAATAGGTACCCACACGTATAAACAATAAAACACATGTTATAAATAGGTACCCACACGTATAAACAATAAAACACATGTTATAAATAGGTACCCACACCTATAAAAAATAAAACACATGTTATAAATAGGTACCCACACGTATAAACAATAAAACACATGTTATAAATAGGTACCCACACCTATAAACAATAAAACACATGTTATAATAAAGAGATACTATTTATTACCTTGTTGCTAAAAGGATTTTTCTCTGAGGGTCAATATTCATAGCACTTATAAAATCATCGTTCTCCTTTATTTCAACAACTTCTTTGTTCACTCTTACATCCCAGATCTGTTCTGAAAATCAACATATTGTGTCTACTGATCAAAAATGGTGGTAAATACATTGTTCTTGTAAACAGTCTTAGTAAAATAGCATAACTGATTAAAGGCATTCTACACTTCAAATGTGATGAATTTTTTTTTTTTTTTTTGATACAGTCAACTCTAGTTCTCAAACTCGCTTGAGTCAAATTTTCGGATGAGTCGAATTTGTTATGTGGTCCCAAAGGTTTTACAGTGCAAATATATGTATTTTGACTCCTTTTTAGTCGAATTTGCATGAGTCGAATTTTCTTCTATCTCGAACTATATTTTGAGTCCAAAATTATAAAAACAAGGAAAATTATATTCGTCATGTCAAATAATCTTCATCAAAACATAACCTTGCGGAACAATTATTTATTTTAATCTATTGTAATCAATTTATCTTCAACTTTTTATTATTTTTATAAATATAAAATGCTAAAAATGAATTAAAGTATTTGAACATGGAAAAAGTGATGTCTCGATAGTACACGTACGTGCAAACTATCGTTTTACTCCAGCACCTACAAAGATTTTAGATTTACCGGTCATTCAAGGTAGTTTATTACCTACCCTTGGAAAATTTGTCATCTCCCTTTTAGTCAAATTTCGTTTATCTTGGAAAAATTTCGCGGTCCAAATGACTTCCAAGATAAAGAGTCGACTGAAATTTGTTTTTGAATGTACACTGTACAGTATAAATTGACTCCCAGTAAATACTTATGTTTACACATTATCTTTGAATGTACATTGTACAGTATAAATTGACTCCCAGTAAATACTTATGTTTACACATTACCTTTGACTGTACACTGTACAGTATAAATTGACTCCCAGTAAATACTTATGTTTACACATTACCTTTGAATGTACACTGTACAGTATAAATTGACTCCCAGTAAATACTTATGTTTACACATTACCTTTGAATGTACACTGTACAGTATAAATTGACTCCCAGTAAATACTTATGTTTACACATTACCTTTGAATGTATACTGTACAGTATAAATTGACTCCCAGTAAATACCTATGTTTACACATTACCTTAATCACTCCATCATCATCACCAGTAGCTACAAAATGTTCTCCTGTAAATTGCATACTATACACGGGACACCTGTAAACAAAGCATATAATATACAGAACATCTGTAAACAAGAAGCTCCCAAGAGCCTGAATCGCTCACCTGTTATCTTTTGTGTACCAGTAGTTCTTGCATCAATGATTATTTTTGCTATTTAATGTATACTGTCACAATTTTATCCTTATTATTGACCTGTACAGCTAAAATATAGAATCCTGAACCCAAATAGATATGGTTGCTAGGAACTTTTCCAACGTTTGCTATGGACTTTTTCAATAGCATTGACTCTTGACCTTCAATTAGCAACTGCGGCCATGTTTGTTGATAGATCAAAACTTCAGATATACTTTATAAACCAGATACCCTAACGAATATTCAGTTAAAGTTTGAAGCTATTTTGCCCAGTAGTTTCAGAGGAGAAGATTCTTGAAATAGTTTACGACGACGACAGACAACGGATGACGACGGATGCCAGGTGAGCTAAAAAGCATACAATAAATAGAACACCTGTAAATAAAGCATACAATATATAGAACACCTGTTAACAAGCATTCTGAAAGTATTGCTAGGCAATACAATGTCCCTACTAGCTTGAGCATCAGACTGGAACAAAATTCAAATTTGATCTGTAAGTGGTCATGATAAAACTATAAACCACATATCAAGTCAATATCTTCAAGCACAACTGAAAATATTGCGGAAAACTGATTTGCTGGACTGGCGGATGGACAGACAGATGGACGAACGGATGGCACAACGGACAGATGGATGCAGGACATTAATATACCATAATATGCCCCGTCAAAATTTTGACGGGCGTATAAAAATTGTTCTCATATTCTATAAAACCATGTAACTTACTCATGTGCTCTTTTGAACTTGTGCTTAACACTACCAGAGTTCAAATCCACAATCTGTAAGGATTTGTCTCTGGATGCTGTGTAAAGTTCCTCCCCATTATTTGAGAACCTCAAACATCTACAAGCTTTCTTATGGTGATTTAGATTCATTATTTCACTTGTGTCTCCAGAAGTTGTATAAGAATATCTAAAAAACAAAATGCAAAATACATGTATTTAACACGCAGTGAGACTTATCTTGCCTTGATTCAAAATGTTTGGTCCTTCAAGATCAAATTATGACCCCAACATGTCATTACATCATGGGTGAAAGTACAGGAGGTGCAAAAAGCCAGAAATTGGGTAAAAATAGGTAAAAGTGAAGAACTGGAATATGTTCAACTAGTTTTGTAAAATTCAGCGTCTTTTCTAGACGCTCCACTTGGGAAAGACATGAATTTTAAAAACTTGCTGAAGATTTTCCAGTTCTTCACTTTTGAACGAGTATTAGTACCTATTTCTTCCGCTAATACTTGATTTTCAGGATTCACTCTTAACTTGTGTAAGAACCTATTAATCTTTATCCTGCAACACCAATTTTGGCCTTCCTGACATTATATTTAACTCAGGAAAAAAAGAAAAATATACTTTCATAAAAAACAAGGAATCTTTTTAGGATAAAGACAATAATGTATAACTATGGTCTATGAAATATGCAGTAATGATGTTGTTTAGAGAGTTTTTAATTATTTTCAAAAACATTTGTATCAATTTTATGTGGGACACTCAGTGATTTCCCATTTAAAGTATACTAAGTTATACAGTAACTAGAATTACTGAACATTTACTTTTAGATAAACCAGTTCATACAACAAGAGGCTCCCAAGAGCCTGAATCACTCACCTGGATATTAGGTGACCACAACTGACAAAGTGCTTCCAGATAAGATCTGTAAGGAATTGTTCTATAGTGTCCAGCACTTCTAGATAAGATATGTAAAGAATTTTTCCAGTGTCCAATGTTAAAAATGTTAGTATTTTCTGACAAGACCTTTGCACAAATTTGCCCATAGGGTTTCATGTTAGACTAATCTGGCTGTGGTAACCATCTTGAATTTCATAGCAGCATAAAAAAAAACATAACAAATGTAGAGGTTTATCCAATGCTTGTTCATACATAACAAGAGGCTCCCAAGAGCCTGAATCACTTACCTGTTACTTTTTGTGTAGATCTTGCATCAATGATTATTTTTGCTATTTAATGTATACTGTTGCATTTTTTACCTAAATATTGACTTGAAAGGCTAAAATATAGAATCCTGAACCCAAATATATACTCTTGACTAATTTTTTGACTTGTACAGCTAAATTATAGGGTCCTTAATCCAAATATATGCTTTGCTAGGGACTTTTCATCGTTGCTATGGACTTCCTCAATGCCATTTACTCTTGACCTTCCATTTTGACTTGTAAAGCTAAATAATAGGGTCATGAATAAATATATATAGTTGCTATGGACTTTTTCATCAGTTGCTATGGACTTTTTCAATGACCTTGACCCTCCATTTTAGTTGTACAGCTATAGCTACCATTTAATTTATTTCAAGTTATGCTCTTAACATCTGTGACAATATGTCAGACCATTATTTTTACTGATAATTACTGTTTACATGTACATATTTAATAATCTTTCAAGGGCAAAAACTCCCATAAGAGGTCAATTGACGATTTTGGTCATGTTGACTTATTTGTAGATCTTACTTTGCTGAACATTTTTGATGTTTACAGCTTGTCCTTATCTATAAGAATATTTAAGTTAATAACCTAAAACTGCAAAATTTCCTTAAAATTAACAATTCAGGGGCAATAACCCGAAATATGGTTGACCGATTCGTCTGAAAATTCCATGACAGGTAGATCTTGACCTGATAAACATTTTCACTTCTTGTCAGTTTTTCATATTACTGCTTTAGTTTTTGAGATATGAACAAAAAGTGCATTTTGCAGCTATTTTCTATTTTTAGCCATGGCAGCCATGTTTCTCGACAGACAAAAAAAAAAACAAAACACAAACTTTATACTAGATACCCTAAGGATCTTTCAGCCTAAGTTTGGCTGAAATTTATTTAAAAGTTTCAGAGGAAAAGATTTTTTAAAGTGTACGAAGATGACGAAAAAAATGTGAATAATTGTCTATAAAGGGCAAAAACTCCTATAAGCCAATAAGGGGTCAATTGACAATTTTGGTCTTGTTGACTTATTTGTAGATCTTACTTTGTTGAAGTTTTTTTCTCTTTACAGTTTGTTTTTATCTATGATATTCAAGATAATAACCTAAAACTGCAAAATTTCCATAAAATTAACAATTCAGGGGCATTAACCCAACAAAGGGTTGACTGATTAGTCTGAACATTTCATGGCCGGTAGATCTTGATCTGGTGAACATTTTTACCCTGTCAGTTTTACTCTAAATGCTTTAGTTTTTGAGATTTTGCAGTTTACTCCCAGTGTTCTATTTTAGCCATGGTGGCCATGTTTCTTGAAGGACGATAAAATAAAATACAAACTTTTTTCTCGATATCTAAGGATCATTCAATCTAAGTATGGCTGTAATTGGTTCAGAGTTTCAGAGGAGAAGATCTTTGAAAATGGACAGACGACAGACGCCAAGTGATAGCAAAACCTCACATGTCCTTTTAGGGCAGGTGAGCTAAAAATATTTCAATTAGCTTGGTAGTTTCTGACAAGACTTTTGTACAAATTTCCAGTAGCAATCAATGTTAAACTAACTCTGGCTGTAGCGGCCATATTGAATTTCCGATCTGCACAAAAAACAAACCTTTTGTAAAGGTTCATCCAATGCTTTTTCAAACATAAAAATATTTCAATTGCCCATAGGCTTGGTAGTTTCTGAGAAGAGGACCTTTGTACAAATTTCCCCATAGGATCCAATGTTAAACTAAGTCCTGTTATGGCAACCATCTTAAATTTCTGATCAGCACAAAAAACATAGCTTTTGTAGAGGTTCATCCAATGTTTGTTCATACATAAAAATATTTCAATTGGCTTGGTACTTTCTGAAAGAGGACCTTTGTACAAATTTCCCATTGGGTTCAATGTTAAACCAAGACTTGCTGTGGCAGCCATATTGAATTTCCGATCGGCACATAAAACATACATTTGGTATTGGTCTATCAAATGATCATTCACACATCAAAAACATTTCAACTGGCTTGGTAGTTTCTGACAAGAGACCTTTGTACAAAATTCCCCATAGGCTCCAATGTTAAAGAAAAAAACTAAGTCCGGCTGTGGCGGCCATCTTGAATTTTTGATCGCCACAAAAAACATACATTTTGTAGAGGTTCATCCAATGCTTGTTCATACATAAAAACATTTCAATTGGCTTGGTAGTTTCTGACAAGAGGACCTTTATACAAATTTCCCCATAGGGTCCAATGTTAAACATAGTCCAGCTGTGGCGGCCATCTTGAATTTTCCTTATCGGCACAAAAAACATTAATTTTGTAGAGGTTTATCCAAGGATCATTCAAGCAACAAATCAATTCAATTGGCTTAGTAGTTTCTGACAAGAAGAGCTTTAAAGATAACTTCAATCAGAATTATTATCTGCCCCTGGTAGCCCTGTTGAATATCCAATCGGCACAAAAACATAAGTTTTGTAGTGGTCTATCAAATGATCATTCTCACATCAAAAACATTTCATTTGGCTTGGTGCATTAAATTTGTTGTTTCTGACAAGAAGACCTTTGTACAAAATTCACCATAGGCTCCAATGTTAAACTAAGTCCAGCTGTGGTGGCCATATTGAATTTACGATCAGTACAAAAAACACAAGTTTTGTAGAGGTTCATCCAATGAGTTTTCATACATAAAAACATTTCAACTGGCTCGGCAGTTTCTGACAAGAAGAGCTTTAAAGATAACTCCAATCAGAATGAATTATCTGCCCCTGGTAGCCATGTTGAATATCCAATCAGCACAAAAAACATATATTTTGCGCAGAAACATCCAATTTATATTCCTGCCAAGTTTGGTTAAATTTGGTCAGGTGGTTTCAGAGAAGAAGATGAAAATGTGAAATGTGGACAGACGACAGACGGATGCATAGTGATGGCAAAAGCTCACATGGACTTTTATGCCCCTAAAGGTTTGATATTTATTTTTTTTCTCAACCCTTTTTATATCATACCAGCTGATATACTAAAGAAATATTTCAAATGCATGCACATTTTCAATATATTTCAATTATCCTTTAAATCAATATTTACAATTTATATATAAACATCACCTACAATTTGACCTCTCCTTCTATGTCACCAGCAGCAAGAACATCTTTACTGGGATGGAAACACAGATCTACAGTCACATTTTCTGTCTTGATGGTATTTGGTTTTGATTCCATCTATAAAGCAATATAACATTTTTTTAAACGAGAGGATATTTCCCCCACTAGATACTGTAAAGATATTAGCATATTTGTACATCACATTTTATTCACTATTTAGAGTATAAAGTATGTGCGTGTAGTGAGTTATTGCAGTTTCTTGCAAAGAAAGTTCAATAAAAATTATTAATGTTTAAAAAGTTTTTTTGGCTTCAAACTCAACCTTTTTTGCAGCAAAGGACTAATAAATATTTTACAAAGTTTTTCCCTGTTTACCTTTAATATTGAAATACAATGTAAAAGGATAATAAAATCGACTTTCATTAAGTACATTTTTTTCAAAATAAACTTAATGAAAATGTTTGTCTTCCTTAATATAATGAACTCAATAACGAGAAAAATGTATTATTTTGGAAAGCAAAGATTTGAATCATCAATAGAAAAAGGAAATTAAATAAAAGTAAAGAATTAAAAAGTAGATATGAATTCCTAAAACCCAAATCGCCCAGGTAGTGAATAGATCCAACGAGACTTCAGTGCACAAAATTTGTTCCTGTCTGTTAATGCTACATCTGCACAAGAAAATTTTCAATCAGTGTTTACAGTGACAAAATAATAGGGGGTGGGTGACGTTACCCACACCTATCAATTTTGAATGTTACATCTCTGTTCCTCTAGATTATGTCTAATGAAGACGCAAGATTTATAAATTCTTTATCCAAATATTTAATGTCAATTTATTCTGTTAGAAATGCCACATAATATTTTATTTTATTATTATAAATATATGCGTGTTTAACATAGATTGATTTACAATGTAGCTCTATAGCAAGCCACTTTAACTTCAAGATATCTAATAAACTTTATTAGATATCTCATATAGTTTATAAGATATCTCATATAGTTTATAAGATACCTTATATAGTTTATAAGATATCTCTTATAAATTATGATATCTTATAAACTATATAAGATATCTTATAAACTTTATAAGAAATCTTATATACTTTATGAGATATATTATATACTTTAAAGTTTATAAGATATCTTATAAAGTATATATATATATATATATATTTTATAAGATATCTCATATAATTTTCTTTATATCTTATAAAATATATGAGATATCTTATAAAGTATATAAGATATCTTATAAAGTTTTATTTATAAGATATCTTATATATTTTATGAGATATCTTATATATTATACGAGATATCTTGAAGTTAGAATAAATAGTATAACGGCTTGCCATGTAACTCCTCTGCTGGTTGTGTCTTGGCCAATTCTACAATGTTTGAGACCGAATAATTTTGTCGTTCAAAAGGTAATTTTTCAATATTTTCTTTTACACATGTATCTTTTATCATTAAGACATTTTCTTTTTTCTTTCTTATATGCTTTTTAAAAGGCATATAACAAATTAAAAAGAAATGTCATAATTTTTGTATTTTCTTTAGTTTTTCTGTTGGCCTTTCTCGTGATTCGTTTTCACCTTTTAATAATCAAAATTGTGTATACTGCTGACCTGTGATGTTCAGCTACCCTTCCATTGATCTCAACACAGGAACTTGAAATCTTCCTATTATTCAATAAATGTCTGTAAATAGTAAAACAAAGTGTCTGTACACTCACAGAGAAGAGCTTCTCCCTACTCTGTAAATAAAACAAAATGTCACGGAGAAGAGCATTTATTTATTAATATTTGTTGTGGTTCAGTCATTTTATTTTTATTTGTAATGCCCTGATTGCAAACTATATGGGCTGTCTGATTATTCGAATAAAATTAAATTTTCAGTTTTTAGTTTTTACAATAAAATTGTATTGACAATTGACTTGTTTATACTAACAACACGTGTTCTACTGTCTATTCACCTATAAAATAGCTGACATATCGGCCCACGGACCACTCGGCCCTATACCGCTCAGATCGTATCATCGGACAACTCGGACTGAACAAATAAATTAAAATCGAGTGAATAGATAGTCTTAATTAATTAATTAGTTATCTATGTTTTATATATTCAAAAATACTTTTATTCTGCTAAAAATGGAATGTGAAACATTAGAAAATTTTGCACATAGGCGAATTATATGAATGCGAGTCAAGTCGCCCCAAAGACAAGTCGCCCACGTCATTAAGACAAGTCACCCACTTCATCAAGACAAGTCGCCCACTCATTAAGGCTTTCACTTACGATTGTCGATGATGATAGTTAAAGCGACGAAGACCTTAGACCACGTGAAGAAGTACTAACATGTATTACGTGTAGAAGAAAGCAGCACAGAACTTGTGGCTCAGGTAGTCATTAATATTTTGTAGTTCAAAATTAAATTTTCCTACCCGCTGAACAGATACCACCGACATTTACAGCTCTTCAAGACACCGTCGACACCGAGAGGATTACCAGCCTAATGACTTACATAAACAACACATGGATTACCAACGACCTTTGGACACCAGCATCGTGGACCGTGTACCGCCAGAAAAGAAAGCGAATCTACCGTTCTACGTACTAGTGACTGAACCTACTCTACAAGGAAGCCAAGCTACTACCAACCCAGCTGAAGATGGTGACCGAGGGGAAACTCCGACGCTACCAGAGGATGAGGACAACCATTCTACAACACAGGATCATCACCTTGAGGGACCAGTACCGAGACAACCAGATCAGCTCCAACCAGCTACTGAAGAAGTGTGGGAAGATTTACGGCGGCCAGTGAAGACTTTGTTTATGTATATATTTTGTATGTCTTTGTTGTAAATTATTTGTTAATTATTTGCCACTGAATTATATATCTCTCGAATATGATGATGTATTTAAGCTTGAATACGAATTTCTCTTCAACAAATATATTAACATACATCTTGAGATTAGAAGGTGGGCGACTTGTCTTGGGGGGACTTGACTTGTTACCAATTATATATAACAAGAAAAATAATTGGAAATGGTGAGCTGCCAAAAGGGGCATAAAACGACTAAAACATTTTGTAAAATGTATGAAATACACAAGTCGAATAAAACCAAATATAAAACGTAAAAAAAAACAACAACCATCAAACTAAAAGTTATATATAAACTGAGACTACTGAACACAAATACATCACGTGTGTAAATGACAAAAAGTGGTGGGTATATAAACCCTCCTCAATTTCTGGCAATATTTTTGTAGATTTTTTTTTTCTCAAAAAATCTAGATAAAACAAATGTTAATTAGGGCAACTATATTGTGTTTGGTGATATCAGTTTTGATACGTTAAATACAAACAAATGTCAACATTGTCCCAATATTTGTGATATTTTTTATATAGTTCAATTGGTGAAGGAAGCAATATGATTTAAACAATACCGTCTCGACTAATAAAAATTCATCCTGTTTAACACCTTTAATATTCCTACTGGTATTACATCCTCCCAAGTCAGGGTTTTGTATACACGTTCGTTCCTAGAAAGAACTTGGATACAAGACCCTGACGTGGCCCGAGAATGCTGGTATTAGTGACTGTCATAAAGTCTTAATTTCTACACGGTAAAGGGTCACTTAAAATTACCTGCTCAGCAAAACAAGAAAATTGTTTATAAAAGCTACTAACATATAAATTTTTGTTGTGGTTTTATTTTTTGGCAATGACAGAATATCCAACACCTTATTACTATTTTTTTATGTAATACTAAATTTGTATGAACCGTTTTACTATTTATTTTAACTTCAAGATATCTAATAAACTTCTAGTTTTATAAGATATCTCATATAATTTTCTTTATGAGATATCTTATAAATTATATGAGATATCTTAAAAACTATATAAGATATCTTATAAAATATATGAGATATCTTATATAAAAAATATTTATAAGATATCTTATAAACTTTATAAGATATACTTTATGAGATATCTTATATACTTTATAAGATATTTTATAAACTTTAGAAGAACTAAAGAACGGAGAAAAAACTAGATTATATAAGATATCTTATAAAAACTAGATTATATAAGATATCTTATATATTATATGAGATATCTTGAGGTTATAATAAATGGTAAAACGGCTTGCCATAAATTTGCGTCTGAGATCTCCGTAGCGGCATCGCCATGATGGATAGTTGTTCCTGAAACCGTTCATGCAGTCATTATAACACATACTGTAGTGATTTAGTGCTTTTTTTTGTGTAATTATATGTATGCTTGTGTTGTCAAATTATTTATTGGCACGCTATATGAGTGTTTTATTTGTTAATGTATATGTTTTTATAATCGGCGAAAAGCTCTTTAGAGACCGGAACAAATTAAATCAGAATCTACATGATCTTTCGAAAAAAAATCAAACTTACATTTCTTTCATATCTAAATGATTTTATATTTTGTTAGGATGAAGTTTCATTTCATGTACCTCCGCTGATTTGTGCATGACTACCACCGGATTGACTTTGTTGAACTTCACGACGGGTGTCGTATACGGAGCAGGACTGCTTACCCTTCCGGAGTACCTGTGTTCACTCCTGGATTTTATAAGAGGTCAGAGTGACCTAATTTTGGTGGGAGGCTGTATTACTCCCCGAGATGCACCCTCACGTACACCAAGTAATATGATTTTAGGTCACTTTTTATGTTAAAACTGATTTTTGAAATAAAACTTAAAAGCCAGTCAACCGTGTAATATGGATCGTGTGACCTTCCTCTTATGTCACATATGGTCAGTCTCTTCAACGTGCACCTGCACACAAAAGTATATGACCCTATGTCAACTAGTAAGTGAGAACTGGCTGTGGACGCTGGGGTACTCCATTAGTCCCCCTCAACTTCGTTGAGGCGAAAAAAAACTATGACATAATTTATCTCTTAACAAAGTAGTTTCAAAAATTTCTTCTCTGCTTGGACTGGTGTACGTGCTAATTTAAATCTTATCATTGAGTATTGGTAAATAATACAGACAAATGTGTCTAACATATTTGTTGAGAAATATGGTGAATATAGTATACTAATCAAAGCGATGAATAACTAATTTTGTAGATTGTATTTCAGAATGAGATTGTAATTATATATCATGACAATTTATAAGTACTACGTGTACTATAATCAAATAATAAAACGCTCATATTATATTAAAATTTTGAACCTCTGGAGCGTTAGATTTTAAGCAAAGATACAATAGATGCGATGGTTTACTCCAGTCAACACGAAACCTTCATCCGGTCAGCGGTAAAAATTATTCGGATAAACAAAACAAAACTGCGAGTATTTAAATTCCTCAATTAAACATTGGCTTCCGATCCTTACCATACGCCAGCAGAGAAAATGTATACGCCTGTCGGTTTTAGTGGTTGAATTTAACAATAAAATCAATATAAAAATGAATGGATATAAGTTGGATAGATACATTTGTCACATTTTTATGTGGTTACAGGGGTTATGGGGTCATGATAGTCCTCCGTTCTTTTGTCAGTATACCGAATGTACGCCAGCAGAAGAAAAAAATAATATGTCTATGTTTCTTTGTCATGTGTTTGGACATTTGATAAAATAATACAGATGGATGAATATATATAAATTGAATACCTAAATAGTAATTTTAATAGACTGTTAGATGTTTTATAGAGACCAGATTACTAAAATAACAATCCAAAGATACTAAAAAGGATCTAATAAACTTCTAGTTTGTCATGTTTGTATAACTTGTGTACGATAGGAAAGGATGAGATGGGATCGGATGGGATGGGATGGGATGGGATGGCTAATAAAATTGCTATATTCCGAAACAGATGTTCAATAACTGTTTTATTTGACCGAAAATTGCATTCAATTTTTTCCGAAATGTCGAAAAACATGTACGTGTTTACTAATACAGTAATGGACAAAATCGAAATCATTAACATGTTATTGACAAGCCCACTATCGTGAGGTTGTCCAATAAAATGTGTATGCGAAAAGAACTATTGCCCGGAGTAATAGTTCAAAAACTATTACCCCCGGCAATTGTTCTTCCAACTCGACGGATGGATGGATGAATTATTGTTTAACATCCAGTGGCAACCAGGTGCATATCAGGACGAGAACATGTTATGATAATGAAAATGATCCCTGCTTTGTACTAGACCGACACGCTAAGTCGGATTTTTAATGTGCTAGCTCACGAAGTAACTGTCCACAGGAAGACATATCACCTCACTCGGACACATTATACTGACTCCGAGCCGACCAGTCTTTGCTCTTACTCCTAGATGCAGCGTGCTTGGCGGAGAAGCAAATACCAATTTTAATGTCTTTGGTTTGACCGGCCGGGGATCGAACCCGCGACCTTCCGCACTCGGGGCGAGCACGCTACCACGAGACCACCGAGGCGGTTCTTCCAACTCGAAAAGCGAGTGAACAGTACTTTAGCTGAATAAAGTTTACATAGTAAAAACGTACTGAGGTATAATAAAATAAAACATAGAATAGAATAGAATTAATAAACCGATCCGACTACGGACCGGGTACTAGTCTTCGGTTGTCATATGACCCGAGTGCGGATGATACGGTCCTAGAGGTCCGCGGGCCGATTTGCCCTATTATCTTATAATCTCCCTGTATTATATTACAAAACGAATCTATAAAACGCGAATTAGTACCACATTGTCACTATGTAAATCAAGAAAATATTTTTATAATATTGTGATTAAAGTTGTACCATATTTATATCATTTACAGTCATTTGTACCATTTTTAAGTTGGAGACATTTATTTAAAAAAATGATTTGTAAAAAAAAATATTGATTAAATGCAACCACTTCCGGTTTTAGAAAAAGGGGACAAATCGTGTTGGTACCACAACCACTGGCACTGATCATAAAAGATGACAACCACAAGAGAACTAAACGTTGCAGAAAATTTGCTTTTACAAATTAAATTCCTCAAATATGCAGTAGTAACAGTTTCATTACCCGCACTATCCTTGTTATGGTGCTTTATCACCGGAATAATTTTTCAATTTAATGAAGTCAATGAAACTGTCTGCAAGGTAAGTAAAGAGTAAGTATGTTGCGAAACAGCTCATACTAAAATAAAAAACGAGAAAATAAATGGAAATGGTGAGCTGTCAAAAGGGGCATTAAATGTACAAAATACACAAGCCGAACAAAACCAAATACAAAATCATAAAAAAAGACAACAAAGTAAAAAAGTAAAGATTGCCCAATATTTTGACCAAGGATTTAAATAGTAGAAAAATATTAATCTTTTACTTTCTCGTTTTATCTCATGTGGCGATATTTTATACTACTCACTACTTATACATACCATTACTATTTAAATCTCTTTGAAGTCTTTCCCTTCTCCAGCTGTTGCTTCTTAGAAAGGTGTAAAAACTACACATTTTTAAAATATTTTTTATCAAAGTCTAATAATATATTTTTAATAATTTTATATTTATTTGTCTACATGTAACTTTTTCTTACTGAAAAACAACTTAAATGACATACCTTAGTAAATTTATAAAGTCTAATTGTCTTAAAACTTTTATTGCATAATCAAGTCTTAAAAACCACATTTCTACTCAAATAAAAATCATTTTCTCAGCTGGGCACCTGTATAATCATCAAAAATTTAAGATGATTGGTCAAAACTTATATTGAAAAAAAATTAACCATATTGAAGTGAAATTGACTATTTAAGAATAACATATACATTTTTATGTTTCAGGCACAGAATGTTGTGCCTTCCATAAGTGCAGTAACAGGAATCACACCAGGAGCATATGTATGGAGGATATGTATAGCATTACATTGTTCACCTAGATTTGTTGTAGGAATAATACATTATAACGACTACAAGTCAAGAATACAAAATATCAATGAAAAGTATAGAGGACTATATATGAAACTTATTAGCCTTAATTTCTGGATCTATATGATAGAAAATTCTTGTCTTGTAGCTGTGACCTACATTTCCAACAAGGAAAATTATCGTAAGTAAAGCTGTTTACATATATAGTGAATCAAGTTGAAACAAATTAACCAATTTATATCTGATGAATAAAATATGTTAAATATAATGCTCATATCTTAATTTAAAGTTTAAATATATAAAAATGAATAAAGAATATGTGTCTATGCTTATTTATGAGGAAAAATAGTTGCATTTACCTGGCTGACATTGCCAGTTTTTATTGGTGATGAACAGCATTACCATAAAACAGTAGTAAAACATAATGCCTTCTCATGTACATGTATATTACTTCAAAGTCTTGACACTATCATGGATAGTAAAAAGTACTTGCTAAGATGGTCACCACAGCAACACTTAGTTTGGTATGAATTTCTTAAGAAAGTTCATTTTCAATATGTTGTATCTGACAATGGATGTTAGAATATATTCGGAACAGCTTCTCGGGAGGAAAGCTCATACCAGTTATGTCAAAATTAGCTGGATAGTTAAGACAAAATGATTTTAAAACATCAATTTCCTGAATTTCATATCAGTAACAGTAGTCATATTGGTTGAAGATCCAAACCTCAAAGACGGTTTTTCCTTATGTTTTTTCTCAGTTTTACTAGTTTCAAGTTCAATACAAGGTTAATGAAGAAAAGAATTTTAAGTCTATTCCAGAAGTCAGAGACATTTTTTGTATGATTTCTTGTTTCAGCTGTACATGAAAAGATATTTGTGGTATTTATGGTCAGCTGTTGTTGTTATATGTTGCTCAATACAATAATCTTCAAATGGTCACGGTCTAGTCAAATGACACCTAATGTAAGTTTTACAAAATATTTGAACTCAAGAGAGATATATATTCAAATGTAGTTATATAATTTTTTAGCTGGGAGTTTGGTATCAGGTTATTCCATTGAACATTTGGAGATAAATCCTATTTATATACATGCAATGACCATTCAGACAGAAATAAGGAATAATAAAGTACCGGTATTTGTTTTCAAAAAAAATGTGAAAAATTTAAAATTTAAAAAGATACTATAGATTTTTTTTAAAACTAAGAATAATTTAGCAGTTCAGAATTTAAAAGAAAAACTTTCTGACAAACAGTTGATTCTTGTTATCTCAGTGTCCTTTGGACTGCAAAAAAAAATTCAAGATAGAGAGGAAGTTTGAATAAAAAGCAGCTGACAAATTTTCTTAGTTATAAAGGAGAGCTTATTTACAACTTTTGCTAAATCTATAATTTCTGCAGGTGCAGGAATAAAATGATAGTTTATCATATGTTATTCTTATAGTCTATCAAGACCTCAAATTATTTATTCATGTACAGATACTTATATAATACAATGTACATGTTAAATGTATTTTGTTTTACATTTTATATTTGTTTTAAATAATAAAGACTTTGAAGGAATCTTGATGACAATAGATAAAAAGGATTCAGCAGTTCACAAATAAATCATTAAGTTGATGAACTTGTTGATAAAAATCCTTTGTAGATAAATTGACACTTATTAATATAATCTACTCTCAGTGAATTGTTTTCAATAACACAAAAAATCTGTAGATGCAGATTGTCAATTACAAGAACGAAAACTTTCCTGTGAAGACTTATCGTCTGCAAGATGATATTTTGACAGATGATGATTACTTTGATATAACAAATAAAGTTTACATGATTTTTATAATTTTGAACTGAATTTGAGATAGAAGAAAATTTGACTAAACAAGATTCCAAAATACATAAATTTACAATCTAAAACATTGACTAAATTAAGTTTGAGATAATGAGAATTAACTGTACATATTCATCTAAATACTTTTCTATATTTTTTCAGGAACTATTTTCTTATAAAATTAAGAAGTATATGTGGGTTACTATAATGCTGTCAACAGCCACACTGTTATACTGTTTTATACTACACAGATTCTACTGTGTACCATTTGGTAGGTATCAACAGCCACACTGTTATACTGTTTTACACTACATAGATTCTATGTTGTCGATGATTTCATTTGGCAAATCAGAGATGAAACTACTCTCCTATTCCCAAGTCTTTTAAGATAAACTTTCATTAAAAAAAACTATATTTTATGGTATCTGCATTCATAAAATTTTCCATAAATTTCCTTTTGAAGAATTTGCAACTTTAGTAGGGCTGTAACATGTATATTGTTATTGACTACATTTATTTTTTTAACAAATATATACATCAATAATTCTTTTTTTTATTTTGTAGCATTTAGCTTTTTCTCAGCCAGTGAATACCTGATAGCCTACTCAAATATGACCTACCATGTTAGTGCTTATTTTGAGTTTTCTGACATGCAAATGACTTTCTGTCACATCAAACCATATCCTTGTGAAAATGGCAAAAATGGCACTGTGGTCCAACGGGTGAATGGAGAGAGTTTATCGCCTAGACTTCTGAGGTCCAAAGAAAAGGGAGAAAAAGTGTGTTGATCTTCAGAATACAAGATCATCCTTTGTACTAATACAAAAACACAGTATAACTTTATTGCTTGAATTTTACAAGGAAATATTGCTTTCAGTAGATATACATATATTTACCATTGTACATATTATTATAATTAGGAGAGCTAATGATAAAATCTTACCATTCAGGAGGAAGAAGGGCAAACAGAAAATAAAAATGTCATTCATAATTAACAAAAAGGAGATTTCATTTGCAAATTGCATTTTCATCAACTTGCACAAAGCATGGTAAATAGCAACCTTTCGAACAAAAAATGCAAACAACCTTTTCCTTTTGTCAATTATTGCTACATGGTAGATATTTGAACTGTAAATGATTCATCAGTTAATTGTCTTTCAATCTTTTTGATTATATGATTTTATGCTGTAATTTATCTCCATGGGAAAATGTCAGGAATTCGTAGAATAATTATTGTGTTGATTTTAGTTTTATTAATGTATACAATGGTACATGTATTTTTAATGTTTTAGCAGTATATTTTTTAATTATAGATGACAGTTAATATGTGATTATAGTTTTAAAATGAAGTCTGTGATTTCAATTTCAAATAATCAGGAAAGTGTATAAAGCCTAATTTACAACATTTAAATGCATGCACATACATGTAATTATCAATTCTCAAAATATGGTTGAGTTAAATGAGTATAAATTTTAAAGTTTAAATCAGATCTTTGAATGTCCAACGTCGTTCTATACATTTAGGACCATTAATTCTAAAATATAAACTATATCTGGCTTGTATTTCAATATGAGACTATTAAGAGCATGTCATATGTACATTTTTATCACATTTTTCACATATCAGTTTATTTATTATATTATATCATTATTAATACCGGTAAGTTTGAACAAGTATTTAAAAAACATAATATATAGAATGTGATCATATATTACAGATCTGAATGTTTGTGAGAGACTATTTATATTCAAAGTGTACAACTAAATGCTGCATAATTTTCCTGTAAATGAAATTTTTCAAAATTAACTGATTATCTCCCTTATTTATAAAGAGCCATGGGACAGGTAATACATATAATGTGTAAAACCTATTTCATATTTCTACCACTGCTGATGGGCTCCAAGTCCACATGGGTATGTTAGAATTTTGACACTAGCCCAAATCGATACTTTAAAATTTCTATTACAAAAATGTTAAATTATTTTTAAAATGGAGGAGTAGAAGAGCTGTTTACTATTACGGAATTACCGTAATTTTTCGGATTTTAGATTCAAAATACGGATTACTGATTTACCTCTGGAAATTACACTTTCCGGTTTTGTACCAAATTTTTTTTCCCAGTCGTTTAAATGCTTTTTAATTATGCTTGATTTTCCAGTTATGAAATTGAAATCCAAATTGGTATCAAAGAATTATCATAAGTGACATATTAATACAGTACCCTTGATGATAACAAATCTTCTATTGCAGTCATAAATGACATGGTTTGGGCTTATTATAACACATCCTTAAACCACTGCTGTGACAACCTATTCATTTACCGTGGTTTCTTTTTCTAGAATCAAAGCTTCTTTAATCCGTTACTGAAATGAAGTCATCAAATTATAATTGTTCCCTTTTTGTACTTAATTTCATTAAGTTTGAATTGGCTAATTTACTGATTTCTGTTCACAGCTGGTATAAGTTTAAAAACTTACCTTTGACTTTTGCAAATTTTAATTTGCTGTGACTGGGTTTCAAACTCCCTCCTTGAAGTAAATTATGTGTCATAGTTCAAGAATACTTCGACAAAACCTCTTGACTACCAATCGGATGATATCCAAATTTCGTTTTTACATATATCAATATGATACATTACAATATATACATAGGGCTTTCGCCTTTATATATTTAAAAACAACGTTTGTATAGTGTAAGTTGGTAACCGCAAGGTTAGGATGAGTTGAGAGTAACACTTGTAGACATAGTTCGAATCTCTGTTTCGGCTTTCCCTTTTTTCTAAAACTTTGTGTTATCATTGATATAATTTAGTAATAAGAAAAGATAGTTATTTTTTTAGCTCACCTGACCCTCCGGCTCGTGGATTCTTTTCTACGAATCCACACTTATCCATTGTATCTCCTATACATAAACCATGGTTTAGGAGACTCAGTCCAGCACTCAGCAGTTGGTCAAATTACTCTGATCTGTATTATAATTAATAATTAATCCATATCTTGGAGATGTAAATTGTGTCTAGATACTGAGCATTTAAAAATTTGTTCTTTTGATAAACAGGCTTGTAATTTAGGGTATTTTTTCCTTCTGTTTTATTATTTCCATTTCTTAATTATAATAGAATTAATAAAAGGTGATAAAGTAAGAAACATCACATTATTTTCTGTGCCTTAAAAAAGATGGTATGGCTACATGTATTAGTTGCCTTTATTATATTCCAGGTATTTTAATATTTTTTAAACTCAGTGAATTTTGGGTAGAAAATACATATATATAGTATATTACCTTTTTTAGCTCACCAGACCCGAAGGGTCATGTGAGCTATTGCCATCACTTGGCGTCCGTCGTCCGTCCCTAAACTTTTTCAAACGTTAACTCCTCTGACACCATAAGACCAATTGCAACCAAACTTCGTACAGTTGTTTATTGGTATATGTGCTACAAAACTATCGTTTGGATTTTTGATTCGTAAAAAAAACATGGCCGCCATGGCTAAAAATAGAACATAGGGGTAAATTGCAGTTTTTTGCAAATAACTCAAAAACCATAACAGATATCAAAATTCTGGCATAGGGTAAAAGTGTTCAGCACCTCAAGATCTACCTGCCCTGAAATTTTGAAGAAGATCCAACGAACCATGTAGGAGTTATTGCCGTTTTTCTGCATTTTTTCCAAATTTTGCACTTATTAAGCTCAATATCTTGGATACTATAAAGGAAATTTGAAAAATTTAAATTTCATATTGTTAGGCACACAAAGATCTACAAAATTTGTAACAGGATCGAAGTTGTAGGTTCGTTCCTTTTAGGAGTTATTCCCCTTAGATCGTCAAAATTGACCATTTTTGCAGTCTTTATTCATTGTAATAAAATCGTTATGTCCTCTTACACCATAAGTTTAATTGCAACCAAACTTAGTGTAGTTGTTCCTTGGCATGAGTGCTACTAAACTATCGTTTGGATTTTTGATTTGTAAAAAAACATGGCTGCCATGGCTAAAAATAGAACATTGGGGTAAATTGCAGTTTTTTGCAAATAACTCAAAAATGGTGACAGATATCAAAATTCTGATGGGAAGCTAAAGTGTTCAACACCTCAAGATCTACCTGCTTTGAAATTTTGAAGAAGATGTAGCCACCCATGTAGGAGTTATTGCCCTTTTTCTTGATTTTTTTTTGAAATTTGTACTTATTAAGTTGTATGATCATTCCTTTTAGGAGTTATTCCCCTTAGAACATCAAAATTGACCATTTTCACAGCATTTCCCTTAGTTTGCAAAATGTTTAAATGAGCCCTTTAGGAGTTAAAGTTTTGTCCCTTAAATGTCAAAATAACTGTTAATGCCTTATAGATGGCAAACTGTAGAAAATGAAAAAAAGCTTTTGATTGCGTGTAAATTTGTTTTTAAATGGCTATTTATTAAAATATAAATTCAATGTTACCTCAATATACAATAGTACTTAAAAATAACTTTCATTAGATGTATATATTTATATATATTTTGTGAAATTAGTTTTGAAACTGGCTGTGGTCAGCACTCATTGTTTTAACCTTTTCCCAAACTGGTTACCTGCTTAATTGTTGTTATCTTTTCCAATGACACTCAAATCAAGTATCAGTCTTTTTGCCCTTGAAAGGTAAGAATATGGATGACCACTTACAATCTGCATTTAAATCACTCAGAATCTCTATTTCTAGTCCTAATTTATCGTAAATTATGAATCTGATAGCAAGATTTTCCATGATATCATTTTATTGTTCAGTATCGATTTAAATTGTCCACTCCAAAGCATTCTATCTTGAAACTCAATCATTGTCAATTATGCTAATTTATGGATTTGCCTTACTGCTTTGGTCTGGACCAGACTTTGTAATGGGCTATACCAGAAATTTTCTGTACCCCTCCCCCCCCTGTGGAAGAGGTCCATGAAAAAATATTTTTTCTATGGACAAAACTTGGAATTTTTGGGAAAAAGTTTGGAATTCCACCTATTTGGGTAACCAAATTTTTTTAATAACTCAACTTAAGTTTGGAAATTCATTATCTTCCACAGGGTTTACGGGCAAAAAAAATTCTGGAAATTCCAGTATCTTCCACATGGTGGGGGGGGGGGGGGGGGGGGGGGTTACAGACTATTTCTGGAATCACCCAATTAGAAGTACAGTATTTTAAGATTGTGTACAAATTTGAATACATCTACAGTCTAACTGTAAAAAAATACATGTATTGGGATTAAAAATTCAAAACTAATGATCATTTATATTATGAACATTACTGGTGACGTGGTGTATGCTTCAGTTCCTCTACATTAACATTTTTTTTATATAGATTAATACTCATGAAAGACTCCCTTAAAGCTTAAGGACCAGGTGAGCGATTCAGGCTCCTGGGAGCCTCTTGTCAATTCTGCATATTCTTAAACGTTTTAACACAGTAACAAATTCTTTTATTCTATCATGTGTTAAAATTTTGTACTTATATCATTTGTATTTTTTTTTTTTTCATTGTACCTTCTAATGGGTTAGAAATAATTTAATCCACACATGGCGTAATTATCTTGTGCAATATATCCGTAATCTATGGTGACTTGAACAGCTATTGATTATGATGTTACTAATTTTAACTTCATTGGTAAACTGTCGACTAGATTAAATGATGGTTTTACTCATGAAAGACTCAAAATAATGCTAGAAATAGTTTCAATGTTTATATGCTCACAAATATTCAATATTTACCCATCCTTAAGTAATTGTAATTTGATATGCTTTCTAAAAATTTGCATGTTGAAAATCTATGTTGTGTAGGGAAATAAATCTTACCTCAGAAACAGAAAGGGACAGAATATATCTCTATTACATTTATAATATAACTGCATTGAATTTTAAATTTTTTTCATTCTGTGATAAAAATATTGAATTTTAATAAATGTTTGACAAGAATGTTATTGTACTGTTAATACACAAATTCAAAGATTGTATTTTATACCTGTATCTCTTTGAATTAGTAACCATATTATTTTCATGAGCTGTAAGAAGTTTATGCTTTGATACTTTATGTTGATTTTGTAGATTTTAATTTTTCATTCTAGTCATGCATATAGTTTGGTCACAGTGATAATGAATTTAATTTAGTCATGAATTAGTGGAGAGAATTTAAGAAGTTAAAAAATGTTGGACAATCTGTGTACATTTTAATTGAAATCATTTAAACAAGTTGTGAAGAAATATGAAGTCACTAACATGCCTGCTTATCTCTCCTATGAATAACAGTTGATAATGTTGAATATTCTCATTATATTTTGTTTTAAAAATCCAAGAATGTGATTCACTGTAATATTATTTCCTAAGTTTGTTTGTTTGTTTTAGTTAATTACATACAAGTATACTGTAGCTGCTAAATACGCTCTGAACTCATTTTGAATCTATTTATAGCCAATATTTGATTGGCAAAAATTTTTCAACCATAACTGTGTGTATCTAAATGGGGTTATACACATACATCAGATGGGAACTATTTCATTGAATCACATTACCTAAATTTTGAAAATACTTCACATTTTGTAAAATTTTGACAAAACCCAAGTGTTATAAATTGGAGAGATAAGTGGGCATGATTAAGTCTGTAAGATTTATGGGGCATGGGATAAGTTACAAAATCATTAGAATACATGGTGAAAATTGCATACCTTTAATTTCAGAGATTCCTGCCTGATTAATGTATCCACAATCTCTCACTTCCTAAGAAATGCAGAAAAGCTTTTCTTCTGCCATGTGAAAGGGCATGGTATGATTTGGCCCCTTGAATTCCAAAATCAAAAAGTAATGAAAAATTAACTCTCAGCTATCATTAAGTATCTTAAAATGTTGCATTTTGAAAAACATGTTTTGTTTTCAACAAGACAATTCTGTAATAACAGCAATATGTTGTCAAAATGGCCAATTGTGGAGAAATCAATGAAAGACACCAAATTTCACTCATTTTGGACCTTTGAATTAAAATTTTGATATGAGCAACAGCCTTGCCCAAAAAAGATATTTCAATGAAATATGTCTTTATGTCAGACAAACATTATACATGTACTAAAATGTTTTTTGGCAAGGCTGTTGCTAATAGTTGTTGTGACTGAAATCTACTTTGAAAACACTCAATTTTCTTCAAATCCTAGATTTAGCACACATTCATGATGTTGCTGTTGCATCATGGGAAGTAATTTTGTACAATGATTGATAGATTGTAAAAGTTTGATCAAATTCGAATCTGAAGTCTTAATTTTAATTTTTCATTGGAGATGGGGCCAATTAATTCACAGTATAAAAATTGACCTTGATATCATTGTATTATCTATTGAATCCTTTTTTTTTCAATTTTTTATGCATGATCCTGTTAGTTTCAAATCAACAATAGTTGTTTGTCACAAATTCTTATGTCACAGCAGTAAAAAAGATGGCTTAATTACTCTTTTCATTCACCAACAAATTCTTTTTCCCTCAGGTCAAAAATTCAATGCAAGTCTTTATCAGTTTAATGAGAAGTTTTCAGAGTTTGGTATGCACTGTACATTGTGCTATGTAGCCCTTTTTGAAACTCGTATATGCATATTAGATATAACTAAGTTATCTGAGGTAAGTTATTAATATACAGTCTAATAATGAAACAAAGCAATTCCCCCTAGTAATAAAATAATGCCAAAATAAAAAGTATATTTGCATGTGTACAAGATTCCTAAAATGTCTGGGATCCAACTACATTTTCATAAGAACCATTTAAACATTACTTGCACATTTCTGTCAAAGCTGCCAGCTTATTGATTGTAAATATGTTACATATTAATTAACAGTTTATTCAGTGTTATAATTACAACAATTTATAGTTTCATCATTACACAGACTACAGCTAACATTTTATATTAAATGTCTTTGCTACTGTATTAAATGGACATTAATTTTTACCAAAAACTGTCAAACTCTCTACAGTGTTATTTATAGAACAATGGATAAGAATCTCTTTCTCCTATTCCTGACATGTTTAATCGGTGGGATAAAAATACATAATATCTTTAACCACTTCCCGGTGATTAAATTTCTACGTGGGAATTTCTGCTCTTTTTTCTACAGTTATTAGAACGATAAACTAGAGAAGTCCCAAAATGACGTCTATGTAAACAGACTACATAGCAATGACATTTTCTTGAGTATTTTGTCGAAAATCATAGGAGAAACAGATTCTCCTTCAATTTACTTGTGAGTTATGGAATTTCTCCACCATCAATAGTTAAATTTTAGATTTTAACATGCTCGCTAAAGGCTCGCATGTTGAAAATCGAAAATTTAACTATCTCGGGTGGAGAAATTCCATAACGCACTCGTACCTGAAGGAGAATCTATATTTAAAGCAACCCAGAATATGGGAATAAAAAGACAAACAAACCCAGAAAAGCAAACCTAATAAAAAAAAAACTGTAAACTAAATGGACCAAGTAATGTAAAAAAAAAATAAATCTTGATATGCTTGAATAGCAATCAGTTTAACACCCACCTTACATTCCATGTCAAAATGAGTTTCTAAAGGGGATACTAGTGTATCTTTTATATGGCTTTTCAATTCCATGTGGAAGTCTTTCGGATAGCAAATGTAGACTTGTTCTTACTGGATGAAGGATGAAATATTGCACACACTTTTTATTACAGATTACCGTTAATGTTTGCTTTGTAATAATATGTAAATTGATGTCCTGATTAATGATATGTAAATTGATGTCCTGATTATTGATATGTAAATTGGATCAATAGTATATAAAAACATGGGTGTAATTATTTATGGTCTGTTTAATTTATTATATTAATTAACACATTAGTCAGATTTAAGTGTTGTGTATTGTGATATATTCAATGAATTCATGTAAATCTAAAGAAACTGGTTTCTTACACTCAAAGGTTCAAAATGTTTGCAAAAATTGATTTAAAATTTAAAACAGTATGTGTATTGGTATCATGTTTGTAATTATAAATTAAAATATATCTGTTGTAACCAGAATCAGTGTTTTTTTTAATGTATGAGTATTGTACAATATATGTGATAAACCTTAAATTTTCAGAGACCCACCAGTTTGCTTGGGTTTATGTAGATTTATCAATTACTGAAAATCTTAAGCAAATCTGAATGGTATTTTTGACAGTTTTAAAAATTGACAAGAAATTGTCATTTTCAAACTATAGATTAAATCATGTCTTACTTTCTTTTTAATATTGTTGACCATTCATGTGTATTACTGGAAAACTGAAAGGAGCCAGATCAACTTCAGACCCTAAACACACTGTTTTTTCTTATATTTTAATTTTATATTTTTTTGTTAGGATATCAGAAGATAATGAGTATAATATGGTAAAAGATTTGTGTTAAGTCATAAAAAAATATGTTTACTGGCTTGATTGTGTATTTGTGTGAGATACGTATGTAGTTAACGTGTCACACGTTTTAAACCTATATAGTGTAAAGTGAATAAAATTTAAAAAGAAAATATTGTGATTTATGCTGAGTTATATTCTACACAGATTAAATTGTAGTATATTGAAACAAATTATAGGATAAGATGTATGCATCAAATAATACACAGTATTTGGCCTAAATTTCTCACTGGGTTGCCTTTTCCAAGACCACTGGTAGTGACTTCTTATTACTTATGGAATTGATTCTTTGATATAGAAATGTTTTGTACACTTCAAATAACCATCTGTTCCGTTTTTAAAGTGAGCAAGATTGGTAATTTAAAAATCACACCTAAGGCTAGCACTTTTTATTTCCATTGTATAGTTCATTGTTATATTTAAAACATTGGGTAAGTACAATTGATATATTAGTGTCTCTGAAGATTGACAGTAGATACCAAGGTCATTGTCAATACTGTGTAAATAGTAAACACAAGTCTTATTGACCGAAGTCAGTATGACATATGTCATTTAGCCTTGACCTTATTTTTTTTGTGTACTGGGAAAAGCTTGCAGTTTTCATGACAGTATCTACACTAGAAGCTTAGCATGACCTGTCAACATTCTTTGATTAAGAGCACTTTCTAGAAACCCACTCACTATTAATCAGTACAACTAGGTATTCATATGGCCTTGACTTTATCAGTGGTAGGGTTGAGATTTTGTCCTAAAATGTGTATTCAGTAACAATCTGTCTTCAGTGTGCATATTGGTAGGTGTTTTAAGTCGGTTCATATTGATCAATTTTTTCCCTTCAGTTTTCCAGTAATACACATGAATGGTCAACAATATTTCGCATCCTTCTTCATTGTTACGTATTCACATCAGTCGGTAAACTGGGATACAATAAAGCTAAAATGTATGTAAATTACAGAAAATAAGTTGTAGGTATCAAGAGTTATCTCAAAATATCTGGCTGAATTATGTTAGATGGAGCACTACCTTTGTGTGAAGTTTTATTGTCCTGCCTGCAACAAAAAGACGAGATGTAGCTATTACTTTCTGGTGGCGGTGGCAGAGTGAACTTTTTTAAAACTTTAATAATTTTTCACATATACCTACAATTAAGATCTTTGGTCCACAGATACATTATGATATAATGTTTGCAGCATTCTTATCTTGTGACATGAATCTTGTTTTCATGGTTCATTGACTTCATAAACTTTGTAAAATCTGCATCAAAGTTGCGTGATAAAGTCCATTTCTCGGCAACTGTAGTTACTAGACCTACCATATTTGGTCTATACTACAGATAGTTCTTGGTGGATAAATGCCACTATGACATCTGTCTTTTGACCTTGACCTCCATTTCATGTTGAGTGACTTGTGTCACATTTTAGTGATAAAGTCCATTTCTCAGCAACTTTAATGCCTAGATCGACCACATTTAGTGTATTGATAGTTCTTGATTGGTATATGTCAGTCTGACACCTGTCTTCAGACCTTGACCTCAATTTCATGGTTGATTAACTTGTGTCACATTTTTGTGATTAAGTCCATTTCTTATCAACTGTAAGCCTACAAGATTGGGTCAATAGATAGTTCTTGGTGGTTATAACGGTATGCCAGTTGACACATGTCAATCAACCTTGACCTCAATTTCATGCTTGTGTGACTTGTGTTACATTTCAGATACTATAATACATAGGCTTATTGATATTACTTATTGGGTACATTCTAGTCAGACACCTGTCACCCAACCTTGACCCGAATTTCATGCTTGAGTGACTTGCAATAAAAGTCCATTTCTCAGCAATTGTACTAACAGTATATACCACTGGACATCTGTCCTTTGACCTCTATTTCATGCTTCAGTGACTTGTGTCATTTTTGTGATTAAGTCAATTTCTCACCAACTGTAATACACAGACCAACAATATTTGGTCTATAGAAAGTTCTTGGTGGGTACATGCCTGTCTGAGATCTTACCTGAATTTCATACTTGAGTGACTGTTATTAAGTCCATTTCTCTGTAGCTGTAATTCCTATATCCACCATATATGGTCTGTAGATACTTCTTGGCAAGTAGGTGTCAAGTCTAACATCTGACCTTGACCTCAATTTCATGCTTGAGTGATTTTCATCACATTTTCACAAATAAATTTTTAGGCAAAGGTCACCTGACAATAACTATTTCTTTTAATGCATTTTCCTTTGAGATATAATGTCGGGTATCAGATAATCTTTATTTTGTGTCCATGTGCGTACTCAGTAGAGACATTTAGTGCGTACACTCCTGTTGAAATCTTTTGGCATTGCTTCAACACTTCAAGTTTCAGTTTTCACTTTCAACGATTTTGGCCTTGAGCACAACTGATGGGTAATAAATCTACATAATCTGCACGTCATCTGCTTCAAAATTGGTATCAGAGTATATCTATTCAGACAATCAGATGATGAACCAAATAAATACTCAAGTCCAAGTATCTTCCCTTCCAGTGGTTTGTTAGGAACTAATTTGCTTCTTTATTACTGTACTACCTATATGTGAAGTTTCAGATGGTTTGAAGATGGTCTGAAAGTACATTTGATTCCATCTGATGGTTTTGGGAACTAGCACTTAGATCAATACCATTTGATGAATCAAATCGCTAATGAAGTCCAATAATCTCCCCTTTATGAGTTAAACAGTCCTACCCATCATGAAATATCTCAACAGAATAATAGTAGTAGGGTGTGTAACAAATTATGGGTCGGATAAAAATGCCTTTATACCCACTTCTTCATTTTGTAGGTATAATACTTTTTTGTCAACACCTGGTCTTGAATACAACAAATTATTACATCAATCTAACTTCAAAAGTTTTTTTTTAAAATAAATAAAGTAATGCTGTTTTAAATTTTTACAATTTATTAAAGTTTTTTCCATAACAAGTTAATTAACAAAAAGTTGTCATGAATCAACATGTGACAAAGATAACAAGAGGTGGTTTTATAATTAATGCTGCACATTATAACAAGTGCAATTTCATTCTAATATAAAACTGAATACAATTAATTTGTAAAGAGTCACAGAACAACACATAATTACTGAATACCTGCAGGCTATAGCATCAGGGTTATTACTGTTGTATATTGAAATTTAATGAATTCCAAAGAATTTATTTTGTTTGTTATTAAAACTTTGACTTAAAAGTTTATATTTTTAATGATTATAAAAAGATTTCTGTATAGGTACATGTATCTGGGATCTGCTTTTGTGTCATCACTTCCTAAAGTGAAACTATAGGGAGCTGCCAACTTATCTTTATGAGAGAATGCAGATCTAAACTTTTGACATATTATACAAGGGATAAAAAAAAAACTAGAGATACAACCATATGTTAATGTTTGCTCAGCTCTGTACTCCACATTTCACTTAAATCTAATCAACCCTTGGAATGGATTAAAAAGACAACAATAAACTTAGGGTGGGAAAACATAACACAAAGTATGGTGGGATGAAACGAAACAAAATAAAAGTTTTGCTGTATAAACACAACTACATTACATTGTAAATATCATTGTTTATCAGTAACAGAGGACTTAATATTAGATACTGAAGACCTCTTGTCATATGAAAACTTTCTGATGCGAGTTTGCCAATTATAATACATGTAGAACCTAAAACTGACGTTGAATTTTGGATATGAAAACTTTTCTGTAGCTGTAATAAATGCTCAATAAAAATCTGTTAAATTTGTTTGGCTTTCTGGAACTGAATTTAAAGTATCCAATAAAAAATACAAAATTCATTAATTATAGTAATAAGAGTTGTTTTGAAGCAATTTATGAGTGTATAAAGGAGACCAGTTCACTCACAAACCGAATAAAGTCAGAAGTTCAACACCGATAAATTGTGGAAAAACAACTCTTATTTCTTATAATTCAATAATTCAATAATAACTACACTTTTCAACAAAATAAGAAAGAAATGGGCGATTTAAAATGGCACTCTTTTACTGGCTCACATATTTATACTCTGAATGTCATTTACCAGAAAATAAAAGATCCCAGACATCACGTTTTTGACCAATCAAAATCAAAAATACACACAGTATTGGAATTATCATTCATAGTAGTCATCTTCTAATTCCTATTATCTTAATGTCTTGTATTGGACAATTTTAAGTTCTTTAAGACCAAAATAAAAGTGTGTGTGGTTTGCATTTTCCTTTGTACTCTAATTTTTATTATTCCTAATTTTCACTGACATTTTTTTTACATATACTGTCAAAAACAACACCCCCCCCCCCCCCTCCAGATATAATGTAAAAATATCTCAAAAATAAAAAAAAAATCCCTAGTACTTTCACAACATATTAAATGTTTTGAAACGTGAAATCTTCTACATACAAACACAGACATGCATTTTTCTTCATTTGATCTGAATAATCTTTGTATTGTTAATAAACTCTTTACATTTTCGTTAGTCCCATTAGTAGTCAAGTTCTACACTACGAATAAAAGTTGCCTTTATCATGAAAATTACATTCAATGTGTTTTATTTTTGTTTATAATTTTATTTATTTCAGAACTTACAATTTTATGGATCTATATTACCACAATCCAACTAGATTATAAGAATACAAATATAATGCCCTATAATTATTACAGTGAAACCTTCTAAACCAGACCCTGTATAAACTGGTACCTATCTACAATGTAAACTGAGCTCTTCTACAAAATGGTACAAGGAATACTGTTTAGTAATTTAACCTGAGTAAATTCAACAAGGCCCAGTCCCACAAGAGTTTGGTTTACACAGATTTTACTGCATGTAAATGTGTATGAAGCCCAGTCCCAAAAATAGTTTGGTTTACACAGATTTTACTGCATGTAAATGTGTACGAAGCCCAGTCCCACAGGAGATTGGTTTGCACAGATCTTACTGGGTGTAAAAATAATACATGTATATGAAGCCCAGTCTCAAAGGAGTTTGGTTTACACAGATTTTACTGCGTGTAAATGTGTACGAAGCCCAGTCCCAAAGAAATTTGGTTTACACAGATTTTACAGCATGTAAATGTGTACGAAGCACAGTCCCAAAGAACTTTGGTTTACACAGATTTTACCGCATGTAAATGTGTACAAAGCCCAGTCACAAAGGAGTTTGGTTTACAGATTTTACTACATGTAAATGTGTACGAAGCCCAGTCCCAAAGAACTTTGGTTTACACACATTTTACTGCATGTAAATGTGTACGAAGCCCAGTCCCAAAGAACTTTGGTTTACACACATTTTACTGCATGTAAATGTGTACGAAGCCAAGTCGCAAAGGAGTTTGGTTTACAGATTTTACTGCGTGTAAATATGTATGATATTCTGATTATATGTATATACTGCAGACAATGATAGATCTTGTATTTTACAATCTTAAAAACCAGCTCAATGTTATCACCTCATAAATTTAGTTATTGAAAAAAAATTATGTACATATACAAAATTTTTGCGCTGAGTTATATAATAAATAATCTCATCTGAATTTTAACAGACAATATAAAACAAGACATTTATTTTATATGGCTGTTAAATGATTAGGATATTTGCAAATCAACATATAAGCCCAATTTATACATAAATTTTCATTTTCTGTCTCATCAAAAGTTTTCACATATCCTCAGTAACATTTACTGAAAACAAAATTAGGTAACAATGAATGAAATAAAAATTCTTTTATTTTCACATAACCAAATAATATCTAATAAACATCCTAACAACCTTGTTCTTGGCAGTCAAACTGTCATACCGTTCATTTCAGGAAACAATCAGCTATGTTTAATATAATGAGTTGTGAAATACAAAACTTGTGATTGATAATTATTTTCAAGCCAAGAGGCATTCTGGACCAGCCATTTGTCTCAACTCTCAAAGTACATCACAGAGCATATTATGCCAAATTTAACATATAGCACTATTTCTCAGTCTGCTGAAAAACAAATCAGCACTCTGGTGAAGATTCTGCAACTTCACCCACAAAGCTGTCAAAATCTTCCATATTAGATTCAAACATGCTTAACTGGTCCGTGATCTGTTCTAATGTTTCACTAACTGTTGGTTCCTCTGTAAACATGTTCAGACTTGGCGCTGATGAGAAATCTCGATAGAATTTTCCAAGATCTGTATTTGGATCTGCCCCGGCAAAAGGTGTTTTCTATAAAACAAAGACTAATACTTGAAATAAATTTACAGTGTGTTTCTACTAATACAAATGTATATAATTACATTCTAGTATACATATATATGCAATGATTCACATAGAAAATATACTATTAAATTTAATGTACAAAACTCTTTAAAGGTCCTTATCGGAATACTTTCTTTTAACACTTATTGATATTTCATAAAAGTTGGCATTATCTAGCTGCCTTTTTCACACTATGAACATCATTAAATTGACTCTTTATCATGAATATATGCGTCTTTACCTAAAATTCTAGCTGGAACACTAAATAGACTTTTTATGTGAGGAAAACTAGCAATTCTTTTCAATTATGACCAGAGTCTAACAAACCAAGCAACAGCAGAGTTTAAACTCTCACAATCTACGGTAAGTGTTGATATTTGGTACATATATAACTACCTATGTAGAATATATAGTAGGATACCAAGGCTTCTATAAAAGTAATTGTGTAAATATGATGTATGTATGTGTATTTCAATGTATAAAAATTCTTACCAGTTCCACCATGACAAAGTCATCGGGTGGTAATTCCTGACTAGTTGAACTATTATTTAACAAAGTATTATCACCACTGCCCTGACTAGATTGTTTTTTATCACAATCACTTGATGACTTATTTCTAGATTTTGATTTTGACATCTCTTTGACATTCATCACAGTTTTATCATCAATTTTTATATCATCTTGTATAAGGTTAAGAAATGGAATGTCTTCATTATCCGACTTGCTATCTCGTGAAATTCTGTTATCTGCAAATGCTCCTACACGATGGTAACTAGTAAAACTGGTCTGTTTTTCTGGATTACTAAAATTAATTGGAAATAACATTTTTTTTATAAGAAATAAATTGATAAAAAACTCTCAGTAAATATAAAATATGTGCACATTGTCAGAAAATATAAAGTTTATTTGTACGGGCCTTAGAAACGGGTAGAAATGCGAGATTTACCAAGCATTTCTCACCCGTTTCGCAGTGAGTACAAATTAACTTTATATTATCTGACAATGTACATATATTGATTTTATCCGGCAAACACTAAATTATTATCTGTTTGGGCGAAAAGACATGAAAATGGAACATTTATACCTGATTTGAAGAGGGGCTGTTTTTGGCAAGTAATCTAGGGGAACATGATGTCATAATCACTGTGAACCAGAAAGCAATGCAAAATATCGTTGAATGTGAGGACAAGGCTACCAGGAGACTATATTGGGCTACTGTCCCAATATTGAAAAACAATACTAGGCAGGCTATATTGGTCAGCGTAGTTGCAGGATAAAACACAGATTACTTTATAACTTCATAGGTTAATTCAGATAGCATAGGGATTTTCAATGAAGGAGGAAGAAATAGAATTTTATCCTGCAACGACACCTTTAGCTGACCAATATATCCTGCCCAATATTGTTTTTGATTTTGGATCAGTACCTTATAAAGTCTCCTGGTACCCTTGTCTTCACATTAAAGGATAGTTTGTATTGTGCTCTGGTTCACAGTGTTTCTGACTTTATGTTTTACTAAATTAGGTGCCAAAAACGCCCCTACTAAAAATGTCCAATTTTCATTCTTTTTCTCTACAACAGATTAAAAGTTTGTGTTGCAGGATAAACACAATATAAGTACATTGTCAGAACAATATATGTACATTGTCAGAACAATATAAAGTTTAGTTGTATTTGCCGCAAAACAGGTGAGAAATGCTCGGTAAACCTCGCATTTCTATCTGTTTCTAAGGCTTGTACAAATAAATTTATATTCTCTGACAATGTACATATATTATCATATATAAATATTTTAGTTGTTTCTCTTTAAAAAAATTATTACAATTTTTTTCCTCTATGAAAAAGGCTTAACACAAATAAATCACAACACAGCATCTTTTTCTTCTCTACTCAACAATACTTTTGAATCTTTTATACCAGTATACAAATTACAAATATTTGACAGGATACTGTTCCTGTTACTACAACATAATTATGATAATCTTTGTCAATTGACATGAACATGAGGTTGACAATGAATTTAAGTTAACTACAAATGTATCATCCTAATAGATATTACTTATTTATTTTGTTATACTGATTGATATCTTAATTGTTTAAAATATTTTTATTCTTTCATTGTTTAATTAGACTTATATTATTAGCATCTGATCTGTTATCCTCCCATGTATAACCTTAACATGATTCATATATATTGTAGTACACTCCAAGTGGGTGATATATTAAATTATAACCCTGAACTATTTAGTAACTTAAAATACATAAGCTAGTCCAAAAAAAAAGCATAATGACATATAAAATCCCCATAGATCACATAAAGTCTTCACATTTATCACTCTAGTTACAATTTCAAAGCATTAAGTCAGATTATTTAATTCTGTGATTAAGAAATTTTTTTTTCTGAAATACTAACCTGTACGATTTTTGTTCCTGCTGTTGACGCGGTGAAGTTTCATTAATACCAATAGGTTGTGATCGTGGAATATGACTGTTCTTCAGATAAGTATCTCCTGGACTGTTACTAAACGTAAAATCTTGTGTCTCATCCGAACCTTGACATAATTCATCAGCAACACTTTCACTATAACAGAAAGATATACTTGTTTGGTCTCCTTGTAAATTCATGTACATGTATCTTATTACATGTTATTGTAGTCCAATCTCATATGATGGTGAAAAAGGATGATAAAAAAGTATAAATATTTGTTGATAATGTTCTTAGAATCTTAACTAATGTGGCTAAAATACATGCCACAACTGTACAGTTGTCTCTCCTTAATCAGAAGAAAATACATGTCACAACTGTACAGTTGTCTCCCCTGAATCAGAAGAAAATACATGTCACAACTGTACAGTTGTCTCCCCTGAATCAGAAGAAAATACATGTCACAACTGTACAGTTGTCCCTCCTGAATCAGAAGAAAATACATGTCACAACTGTACAGTTGTCTCTCCTGAATCAGAAGAAAATACATGTCACAACTGTACAGTTGTCTCTCCTGAATCAGAAGAAAATACATGTCACAACTGTACAGTTGTCTCCCCTGAATCAGAAGAAAATACATGTCACAACTGAACAGTTGTCTCCCCTGAATCAGAAAAAATACATGTCACAACTGTACAGTTGTCTTTCCTGAATCAGAAGTTTTATCAGAAAAAATTCCGACAACAATAAAAATTCTGACTGCTAAGTCAGAAAAAACCTTACAGATCATAGAACCAGACTATTCAAGAAAGTTTACTTGCAGGTATTAGACAAATAATGTGTTGGCTTATTATTTTATTATTCAAGGTCAAATTTTCAGTTTGGAAGAACATTCTCTTCTAAACTTACTAACTCTTCTTTGAACAATAAATACTGATCTTGTGTCAATCAAAAAGTATTTCCAGTTTTCAAGGATGTTTAAGCATCCTTTGGAGGATATACGTTCAACAGTAAGCCAAAGAAAGCTTACTTTCAGCGGAACTTATTTCATATGACGTTCATTCTGTGTGGAATTTATTTTACAGACAATTTATCCCACAAACATGACAAGTGCATAACAATTAAAAAATTTGGGACTAATTTCTCCGAAAATTTGAGAAGGTACTACATGTATATTTAGGAAATTGTTTCCTACATGTATCTCAATAAGAAATGTATTTTTGGGTTAGTGACAAGTATTCCTTTCTGTGACATTTAATGATAATTAGAACTGTGAGGGGAACTCACTAACTATACCCCCCGCTGCTGTAAGTTCATTTTTGCAATGGAAAACTCCAAAAATCATCTGAATCAAAATATCAAATAAGAACTACACATTGCCATTATGTAATGGATTTTCTGAAGGTTTAGGAGAAGTGGATGAGTAATGTTGGATTCCACAAAAAGTTGAAAGTCTCAAAGAAATCTTAAGTTAGCAATTGTGCAATATCAAAAGGTGCATGTTGAATTGTCTCAAAATCTATGTTTAATGGGGTATAACTCTAGGAAAATTTAATGAACTAGGGCATCCTTATCATGGTGAATTGTCTCACAATGTCCAACTGGGTATAACTGAGGGAAAAATAATTGGACCAGGATATTCTTCACATGCGCACATCTACACATTAGGATCTTGCAGTATACAAAGTTTCATGAGCTTCTGATGTTGGAGAAGTCGCGATGACAAAATGCATGGTGAATTGGCTCACAATTTCTAAGTTCAACTAGGCAGAATTCAATGGAAAATTGATGGACAACAAAATCCTTTATACAGCAGAGTTTACTTGTCATCATCTTAAGTTATACCAAGTTTGGTTGAAATATGACAAAAGATGTGGAAGTTTGTTCGGACAGACAGGCTGATTGCTTTATACCTCCCTCCAAAACATTGTTTGCCCGATCGGGACGAAATGAAGAAACTTTGTAAAAACCTCCCAAAGATGTTTCCTCTCAAGTTTCGTTCCATTTGGCCAAGCGACTTCAGAGGAGAAGATTATTTTAAATCAGCCGATCAAATAAAAGAACTGCCCATGGCGTTCATATTTGTAGTCCAATCGGGACAAAATGAGGAAATTTTAATCTATATAAGGACATCCCATTTATGCTTCTTGTCAAGTTTCGTTCCATTTGGCCCTGTAATTTCAGAGAAGAAAATTTTTTTTATATCAGACACTCAGAAACAAGAACTACCAATGGTGGTGATATTTCAATTATTTGTAGTCCAATCGGTACAAAATGAGGAAACTTTATAAAGGACCTTACATAGATGCTTCCTGGCAAGTTTAATTCCATTTGTCCCAGTGGTTTCAGAGGAGAATGTGAAAAGTTAACAGACAGATGGACGGATGGAGGGATGGATGACGGACGCCAAGTGATGACAAAATAAAGGATTTTTAAATTTCTTTATCATTTTTAATTCTTAATAAAAATTTTCCTCTGCAAGAATGTTTAAATTACTTCTATCATTTTAATTCTTAATAAAATCACACTGTTTTCCAGATCTACAATGTACATGTATAAATGAGTCTTCTATTTTTAGGCATTGAAACAGGAAGTTGAGGTGTTTAACTCACCCGGTAGTATATGTATAGACTACAGATCATCACTATTTTGAAAGTATCAGCAAATTTTGGTTTCATCTAGCCATTTAGTTTCAGAAAATTTATCCATTTTTTCTATATTTAGTTACAGTAGCCATGTTAGTTGGAAGTTGGGGAAGCTTGACACAATTTTAGAAGGAGGCCAAAGATGGAAGAAAGATGGTGGTTTTAGAGAAGAAGCTCTTTAAAAGAAACTTTACAACGAAGATGGATGCAAAGTGAAGAAAATAGCTCATACATGTATGGCCTTTTGGGCCAGGTGAGGTAACAGCAGTATTTAGTAAATAAGTTTTCTCAATAAAGCATACCCCCTTGCTCTATTCAAATCTATTCATTACAAATGCATTGTATGAATCTTACCTGTTGCATGTAACAGAAATTGTCTGAGCACTATGTGGCATATTCTTTTTATCCTCATATAATTTTAAAGCAAATTATTTATGTACATGTAGATACTGAAACTTTCAACTGATTAAAGTTCATAAAATCATTCCTCTTGATAAGTACTACAGTATTCAGGTTCAATGGCTTACAGCACATGTACATTTACACAGTTCTCATATGATGACTGTTCTCATTACATGAAAATTACGTATATATATATATAGTGGTAAATGTTTAAGAAATCCCCATTATTTTGTCACATGCAATTTAAATGTACAGCGTACAAGGAAGTAAAAACCGAAACACTGGGAAACTGAAACTTGATACCTGTAATTTATAGGTACAACTAATCATAAACGTGATTACTGGCTGTTATCATGCATCACCAATTATTCTGTTCTATAAAAAAATCTTTGGCTTTTCCACTTTTTCAATGAACAAAAATATTCTAAAATAACTATTGGTCTTTATAATGATCGAATCATACGATTTTCTGAAAACCAAATTTATTAAATAAACAAGGTTTTATTTTTTTATAATTTTAATTTAAGACAATTTAGTTACTAGTATATTTGCATCATAGGGTGCAACCATTTAATTTATATGGCAGAGGAAGGGGGCAAAGAAGTAATCTTGGCTCTTTGATTTATTTTTTTTTTTTTTTTGCTGTATTGATAAGCTTTTTTTAAGAGGGGAAGGGGGTTGAAAAGCATATCCAAAATTTGTTTATCCAACTAATTTACTTATATTTGAGTTCATTTTACTATGTTAAATAATCTTATATAATGTCCCAGTATACATGTTTCATATCAATACCGTAATTGTAGAAGAAATGCTAATAGTAGAGTGCTAACAAGAGTTGATAGGGAAAAACTAAGTCAAGGGCAGCAACTCCCACAAAAATCATCCGATAGTGCTCGTTTTCTACCTTAATATCAAGGCATTACCCATACACACCTTCCATATAAATTTGGTTGAAATCCGTTGATAAATGTAGAATTGAGAGTGCTAACAAAGAGTTGACAGGGAAAAACTATGTCAGAGCAGTAACTCCCACAAAAATTATCCGATAGCACTCTTTTTCGAACTTGATCAAGGTATTACCCATATACACCTTCTATATAAATTTAGTTGACAGATACATGTACCAAGTGACTTTCGGTCCAGGTGAGTAATAAAAGGATACAAGGTATGCATTTCACTACACAAAACATCGGATTAGTTTAATAAGGATGAATGTTATTGTAAACTAGTATGCCCCCAAGTCCTTCGAGCAGGGGTATAAAATGTATAATTTTATAAACTAGAGATTGTGATTGTAAGACAAGGATGCCCTGTCCTCCTGATTATAGAATTCTCATCTATTATTCATCACAGGAAATCTTTCGTGAAATATTTTAGATACAGTTAAACCTGTTTATAATGTTCACTGTTAGGATAAAGATAAAGGGGCCACATGAGACAAATAACTGATTAATGAAGGTTTACACTGAGCAGTAAATTTTTACATGTATATGAAAGTTTCACATCATATCACACTTATATTAATTAGTATTTCATGATAAAATAATGAATGTGCAGTTACTGAGGCTTAAATTCAATGAGGTTACTCAAGCATGAAATGTAGATTATGTTGGCTCATATGTTGTTGCTGATACATGTACAACTAAAACAAGACAACTGTAGTTTTAAAATATCACTATAGGCTTTTGAAAAATGGACTAAACTGCAAAAATTTAAGCAAAGTCAGTCAAGCATAAAATGTATGTTATGCTGACTAAAATGTTGCTAAGCTAAGTTGTACTTTAAAAGGTGAATTTACTTGTGAAATATAATTAATATATTAATACAAGTGCTGAAATAATACACCTAATTGCAAAATGTTTTATCAAAGTCACTCAAGCATACAATGTAAATCATAATGACCCAAACTTGCTAAGTTGTTTTAATTTGTACTAAAGAAGTTAACTGAAGCTGTGAAATATCATTAGTGTATTCCATAGGCTCTTTAAAAATACACATAAATGCAAAAATTTAATCATAATCACTCAAGCAAGTACTGTACATCATAATGAGCTATTCATTGGAGAAATCCATGACATATCATCATATACATTTGTATATGTAGGCTTTTGAAAAATGGACTAAACTGCAAAAAGTTAAGCAAAGTCAATCAAGCATAAAATGTAGGTTATGCTGACTAAAATGTTACTAAGCTGTGTTGTACTTTAAATGATGATTGTAGTTGTGAAATATCATTAATTTATTAATACAAGTTGTTAATGATGTTCCAAAATAATACACCTAAATGCAAAAATTTTATCAAAGTCACTCGAGCATACAATGTAAATCATAATGACCCAAACTCACTAAGTTGTTTTAATTTGTACTAAAGAAGTTGACTGAAACTGTGAAATATCATTAATGTATTCCATGGGCTCTTTAAATATACACCTACATTGTAAATGCAAAAATGTAACCATAATTACTCAAGCATGTACTGTAGATCTTAATGAGCCAATTGTTGGAGAAATCCATGATATAAAGTAAAAGGATTAAAATGACTTATTGACATTGATATAACACAATGGTTACCAATGAAATTAAATGCAAAATTTTATTAGAGTCACTCATGCAATAAATGTAGGTTTCAACAGGTTTCTTAGAATGGACCTAAATGCAAAAAACTTAACCAAACTGACATATGTAAAGATGGACAAGGGTAAATCTATATGCCCCAACCTCACTCTTGGAGTGGGCATAAAATTTTTTGAGAATTATCACATGACTTATCAGATATCTTGAGCAGAGAAGATGCTTACATGTATTAAAATTGGGTACATCTGCTAATAATATTACAGATTGAATCTGGTAAATATAGTCTGATAGCTTTGAAAATATAGTAATAATTAATATATAATCATTGTCATTTTGCTTAGTTTCTTCTATTACCTTTTTTAACATCGGACTCTGACATCTTTTGAACTGAGTTTTACTGTGTGTATCGCTGTGTGTTTGTTTATTCTACATTGGCTAGATGTTTTTTTAATTTTGGTTCATTTGCATGTTTCGAAGTTTAGTTTGTCGTCCATTTCGCTGAACTAGTAGAACTAGTATGCATTATTGTTCAGGGGCCAGCTGAAGCCCGCCTCCGGGTGTGGGATTTTCTCGCTGCATTGAAGACCCATAGGTAGCCTTGAGCTTTTTTCTGCTCTTTGGTCGATCTGTTGTCTCTTTGACACATTCCCCATTTCCATTCTCTATTCTATTCTTTGTATAACATAGTCATTTAAAGTCAAAGGACAATTACCAAATATGGTACCTAATTTTATCACAAATAAGGTCAGAGGACAACAATCAAATATGGTTTCAATTAACTGTTATACAATGTACACTAACAATTCAATCACCTGGGTTTTTATGTTAATAACCTATATATACAATGTACAAGTACTGTTTATAAACAAATCCATGTTATTACAATAACAGTGTCATTATCTGTTGAAAGTTCAAGGCAAGCAAATTATCATTGTCATATATATATATGTAAGTAAGTAAGTAATGTCTTTATTTAAAGAGGGTAACACAGTTAGAATTAATAAGATAATCTTCCATGAGGCCCTCAATTAAAATATATAAATTAATAAAACACACAAAATAAATTAATCTAACACTGATCCAATATCTACAAAGATCCACATCATGTAGACCATCTATATACACGTACACATATACATATATATAAATCAATAAAATTATATGCATTTAATATAAACATGGAAACAATAGAATATAGTATGAACAACTTCATTGTTTGAAAGTAAATTTTATTGAAAAATTGTATGATTTTTATAGTTATAGCAAATGGTTTGATCAAAAATCCAAATTACAGAATTTTGTTGCTAATTTTTCATGTTTTTGGTTAATATTTCTCCCTATTCTACATCAAATGGACTATACATGTAGCAGGGTATTCCCAGGTCCACATTTGGTGACGCTGAAGAAAGTCACTTTCTATTGAAGTGCTGTTCAAAATCACATACAGATAAAAGAGAACCATTGAATACTATCTTCATGTAGTAACTTTCAAATTCAAATCCTGACAAAAATTCATTTAGGCTATGAACTGAGAACCTCCTGCACGTCTGTCATTTGTTAGTTCTTAACTTAATCTAATTGGTAATTGATGTATCTAGGTACAATTGTAACTGTGCACAGTTCACGATGAGTCACTATCTACTGATGCTCCTTGACCATATTCTCCACAAAGACAAAGTGAATTTTTTAAATACATGTATTATTTGATTAGACTTGATGGTTCTGGATAGTTTTCACTGAGCATACATGTGCACATATAACACTACATACATGTATTGTTGCTTTCTTTTCCACCTTATCTTTGAGAAATGGAATAGATTGAATTAAAATTACTCTCTTACATCTAAAATTCATATGCCCCATAAAGCCTATGAACATGGAGCAGGTCATACTTAACTGCAAGTTCAAGACTGCCACTACCTCCAACTCAACTTGAAAAGTTCTTATGGAACTAGAAATTGTGTCTGTAAGACACTGATGCCCACTTAAAATGTAGGTCATCATGTACGAATGCTCAGTACTATCCAAGGCACATCCACTGATGAAATTTCGTTCATACATTATGCTTAGTTCCAAAGAAATGAACCTAAATGCAAAACTTAACCAGAGTCGCTCAAGTGTAAAAGTGTAAAATGTACAAAAATGTAGGTCATAATGACCCAGTTATTGTATGACTGTTCATTACTACCCAATGCACATCCACTGATGAAGTTTCATTGATACACTATGCTTAGTTCCTAAGAAATGAACCTAAATGCAAATCTTAACCAAAGTCACTGAAGCATGAAATGTAGGTCATAGCCACCCAAGTGTTGCTAAACTGCGTTGTACTATGGTAAATCTATATGCCCCAGCCACATTCATGGAGGGTCATAAAGAACTTGGTAATATAAGTCACAGATAATATACATTGTATCACTTGCAAAGAACAAATTATAAGTCACAAATATATACCGGGGTATATAATATATAGCTTGCAAAAAACAAATTTGGTGTGACATATTTTATCGTGTAAACATCTGTATGACAAACCAGACCAATTATTTGTATATATACATGTGTATGTACTGAAATGTTTTGACATTATTATACTCTACAAGTAATTATAATGCATAAATAACAGATGAAGACTGTAACTATGACTACCATTTAGTTTTTGTAAATAATCTGATGAAAATGAGTAAAATTGTTTGAGGTTTTATGCCTCCTTCACTCCAAAAATTAAAAACAAAAAATACTTACTTCCTTTTATATCCTAATGAACATGGTTTTGGTGTCGTTGGTCTCTTAGGACTATTGTCTTTCTTAAAATGATCATCTTTTACTTCAAAAGGCACTTCCTTTATGGCTTTCTGAGGTGTGATTAAAAGCTTTGTCCTGTAGGCCAAGTTTATATTTATAGTTCCAACCGGAGTTGGCACAGAACCAACCTTTGCTGTCTTATAATCATCTCCTAACATGAAAAACTGGGGATCTCCATTATAAATCTTATAACAAATCACAAAATCATCTGCTCCTTGTTGTCTTGACAACTTGTATGCAGGAGTAACACGTGACACACTTAATAATGACTTCAAAGCAATACTCATTCTGTTATATACAGCATATGACACTTTGACATTAGGATCACAGTTATCATGATTGAGACTGATATACCAAGTCTCCAGTATCATAGTGTCTCCTTCTGCAGTTTTAAGAGAGATCTCTACACATATACTCTGTCCTAGTAATGTTTTTTGTCCAGCTAAAGTTTTCTTGGCTTCATTGTGAACTTCAGAAATATCCTTGATGGCTAGGTTAAACTGAAATAGAAATAAGATACTGATGCATGTGTTATATTTTATATTTATAATTGCAACAGTGATTGTGTCATACTGATATTTTGGGGGGAAAAGTCACAGATATGTTCAGTAGTATTTCATTTTGCCATATTATAAATCCTTATCCTGCTTATATTCAATGTGCCTTTGTTCTAGATTCTTTGCACAGTGTGAACTTGTCTTACATTTTGTATACTGTGCATCTACATTTGTACATAACCATGTAATATTAGATGTAACAAGTCTTCTGACTGGTTTACTTTTTTAAATCTATTATCTAAATTTATCCTTCTATTATAACATTATAAAGGGGAATTCATTTGTTTTGGGTTTTATACCAATAATATTAATGATCAAATTATGAGGACTACCTGACAATGGAAAATGCTTGTATATTTGATCTTCATATTGTCTTTACTACTTTATGTATCCACCATACATGGTGTATGTCTTCCTGATCATAAAAAAAACTTTCCTTATCATTCCTCTCATTTCTTCTTGTTCAATTCACTTCTCCTTTCATTCTTAGTTTGATCAGCCATGTTGTAAATGTTTTTAAATAGTTTAAATATTGTGGTATGAAAATTATTGGAGTTTCCCATTAAACTGAAGTAACCAGTAATCATCTAGGACATGAAAACTATTCCAAGATCTGCAGTTTACATTGGAAAGACAGGTTGATGACAATGAAACTGAATGTTAACACCAGATACCTATTTCTAGGACTGCTATTAATATAGGACAAACTAGTTTAACCCACCACCATATTTTCATGTGCATGTTCAGTGTGAAGCCTTTGTCACTTGATGATTTTTTGTATTATATATTTGGGAACATAGTTTTTATTTCAGACATTTTGAGGATGTAATATCAAGAAAATATTTTTTTGCTGTGTTGATATACATGTGTATTCCCCGTGTTAAAAGCTATGTACTATTCAGATTCCCTTTCATGGTAGTTGACTCATTATATACCAGTTCTAATGTTATTCTGTTAATGTTATCATTGAAGTTGAAAATGTTCCTTACTTTCCCTGCAGACAAACAAAACATATCAACATGATCAAAATATTCTATATCTTCAAATAAAGCATAATGGTCTCTTTCCAATATACATTTTCAAATCCCCAGATTTCTTACTATGCCTATGCAGTCCTGACGAAATACAAATGAAATTATGTTTGTCTGATATTCGGTCAGGTAAACTGACAACTACATGTACAGTCTGACCGGTAATTTAATAGACTGTTTTTAAGGGCACTTTTAATGTTTATATTGGGCATCGTAAATTTGGAGTGTACTCATTGTGTGTTTTATATTATTACCTGTTTGGTTTTATTTCAGGGATTTCCAGCTAATATGAATTTACTTGAAAATATCAGAGCATCTATTCCATACAAATAAATGAATGAAACAAGTACTTTTGTTTTAATTTTCTTGCTTTTTCTAAGGAAAATTTCTTGTATAACGGTAACAAACTGAATGTCTTTGTACTGCATGAAAAGAGCTGATCTCAGGATGCCACACTTCCCTTTGGATACTCTTTTAATTACTTTTTTAATCAACTGCATGGTAATTGGGGATTAAGGTTTCCCACTTCTTCCAGATGTAACTTCTACGTTCTTCCTTGCTCTCACTTTTAATAATGTCAACATTTCTACACAAATGTGTAGGGTATTTACACCCACATTACTTAAATTTCAAGTCCAATTTATTTCTTGGTTCAATGATGACAATGTTGTTTGTGATATAAACCCAGTCATCTTTTTACAAAAAGTTTTTAAAATATTTTAAAAGTTTGGAATTCATATTTTTACAAAAGAAACATAAAATTTTCTTCTCATTATGTACTGGTTATTCAACAAATAAATATCAATTTTATATTTTCTTTGTCATAAATAAATTGAATTGGAAAAAAATATTGTTTATTAAAGGGAAGCAACCCTGCATTTTACCGTTAAAGCAAACAGTACAGTTTTTGATACCCAAGCTTTGAACCCTTATTAGGCCAATTAAGGACAATAAAACATCCTCTAAGGCCAATTAAAATTAATTGATAGATTTTCATCCCCGCCCGCCCCTCAAAAATCGTGCCGCCCCGATTTTTTTTTTATTTTCTAAAATTTACGATTTCCGGATTTTGTTCATCTCCGTTACCGGTATCCGTGTCAATAATTTCGTTTTTTGTTAACTTCCTGTAACAATTCAACATGGTTTTCGTGATTCTTAGAGTAGTAAGCGGTATAAGCCATTTATGACGTTTACATATTAATAACACCTTACAAAATAGTTTCATATGAAATAAAAAATAAAATCCTCCCACCCACCCCATATTTTTCAAAAAGTTGGATGAAAATCTACTAATTAATTTTAGTTGGCCTAAAAGAAAGGTAACAGAATTTATGACTGCTTCATTATTTAATACTTGTATACAGAATCATAAATACTTTTTTTAGCAAGTTAAAATGCAACCGGAAATGCCATTTTTTATTTTTTTTTTTAATTTAATGAAAAAAGTACCATGTTTTTTATTTGTAGGACAGAGGACACATTTTTGGGACTCTAAGTACAGCAGTGCATACATTTTGTAATGCCCTTCCATCTAGGACAAGTTGGAGCACTGATTTTCTACTACGTTTCATGTCCTGATAACAGCAAATACTCATATGCCCACGTCTTGGGGACATTATACTTGACGTAGATTCCAGAGTGGCTTCGGACATTTAATCTGGAATTTTAATGATGTCTGACAAACAGAGAATCTGTCTGACATGTATGTCTGTCCAATGGTATTTCATAAAGACTGCCTATGCCGCTGTTACTGTGTAATGGAAAATGTAATGCATATTGTACTTCTGTATAAAACCTATAAATTCCATAAAGTAAGGAACATTAAAATATAGTAATTTCATGCTGGTAAACAGGTACATTTATTTGGTATCAGGACAACTCGGATCAAAGACAACTCGGACCAAGATAACTCGGACCAGTTTTAAGACAACTCGGACCAGTTCTGAAGACAACTCGGACCAATATAAAAAGACAACTCGGACCAGTTTGAAAAAGTGACAAAATACTAAAGTCAGCACAAGAAACAAGAAAAGCGTATATCACAATGTCAAAGTCTAAACAAAGCACTAATCACAGTATTGTTGTTTACTGGTCGGGTCCATAGTAACTGCCGCATTTCTTCAGTAGGCGGCTGGCGGATATATCATCGTTGTTGTACTTCTCCCACAGTCGCTGGATCTTTACCTGGCATGTACGTGTCTGCTTTCTCTGGTATCTGCGGAGTTTGCCACTAATTATCTCATATCTGCAGCTTACTAAGTTCTCAGAAAAGTATGACACTTTCTTTGAAGTGAAACCCTTTGATGTCCTTTAATTGGCTTGCATCCATTTGTCATCAATAGCAATTAAAACTAATCAAGGTTAACAAGCTTGTATAGTTGTTGATTTATATAATGCAATTAAATTATCGATCAGTAAATCAATTAAACCTTTGATAGGAAAATATTTGAAATTATCGGCTCAGTATAACACTGAGATAGCCGTGACGTCAAAACTTCGGTCCAGTGAAAAAAAATTAAAATAATTATAATTTTACGCATTTTATTTGATTTATTTTTCGTCTTTGTTTAATAAATACTTAAAAGATACAATACACTATATACATTTCTTTATTTTTTATTTTTTTTTTTTCAAAAATGGTCCGAGTTGTCTTTGGAATCGGTTGATCCGAATAAATTTATTCATTTTTCACACTGGTCCGAGTTATCTTTTGACTGGTCCGAGTTATCTTAAAAACTGGTCTGAGTTGTCTCGCATTCATTTATTTCTCATAGCAACAAATAAAATGTCTGGTTTACTGTGGAACATTGATATGGTCTTATAGTATCAGGGGAGATAATAAATTTATAACAGGAAATAGGTCAATAATTCTGTACTCCCTTGATCGCACATACTTTTCTTAGTAATTTAAAAATTACAACATAAAAATTTGTATTTCTTACCCAGTCTGCGCCAGTTGCACTTAACTTTGATTTTGTTGATATTTTTTCACCCAGCCTTGACTGAACTATTATCTGCAAACTTTTGTAAATGAGGAATTTAGTAAATTTTTCCAAATCTTTCCGGTCCTGACTGCTAATCTTTGGACCAGACATAATGACGAAGTTGCATGTATTTAAACTGTACCACAACCCGTTGACAACGAAAAATTTAAATTTTTGTAACTTTCAAAAACGGCTTCATTTTAAGTTGCCTTAAGAAAATCAACATGACAGTTCGCAGTTCACCTAATGCACTGCATACAGCGATTTTCTGCAAAGAATGCAAACTGAATTAATTTGATCTAAGAAAATATTCGATCTTTTTCTTTATTCTCTAACTTGTCAAGTGCCATGTTTACACGTTGAAAATGGCAAGGTCGAGGTCAGAAATCTGTTCATCCAAGTTTTTAGGACGTTTGAAGGAATGAATGTTCTACGTGGAACGTTGCACAAGCACTTTGGGGACAAGGATTTGCTAAAAACCGAAAGATGGGTTTTCAAGGAAACAATGGACTGCTATTTCAAATAACTGTAGTTCGTTTAGCCAAAATAATGCTGTTTCTTCCATTGTTTGGCGCGGCATTTTGCATTATTTGGTCCATAATCTTCGACTTCGAATCGTCTACTTCAACGCATTGTAGGGTCAGTGGAAATCATAAAACCAAGTCGAAAAGGGCAATGGGAGGGGTATCTTGGTCCCTTGTAGTCTTGACTTGGTCTTGGAAGCTTTAAATCATGCATAACCCATTAGCTGTTATAGTATATTTACATTTGACTGTTCCATTTATTGGGGATTTAACCTGGAAATTTTGGGGTCAAAAGTCCTCCACTCCACCAACTAAGCCTAAGCATGTTAAGGAGTATAGTATACTCAAACACCACTACTAGTGCAGCTAATAGAGAATGATTATAAACCTGTTCGGTTCTATTAAATCAAATGTTAACAAGGGATGCATGTAACACTGCTCCCACCTCAAAATTCATTGGCCTACAATAATAATATACCAACTAACACATTTCCCACACTGCCATTTTTTTACCACTTTTGAATTTTTAGTTGAGTTTCGTTGTAGAGTGTAATTTCAGTTCCAAAATTAACAACCACACCAAAAGGGAAATTGAACCCTTTGGCCTACCATCTGAGCAAAAGAAGTACGTCACTAATGCAGCTGATGAATAAGGGTGTTTATAAACATTTTACCGTTTCATAACATCAATTATAAACAAGGGAATCCTGTTACATCTGAAAACAATCTCAATCTTGGATCATTTGCCTTTTTCCAAAATCAGTATAAATTTTTATTGACTATTCAAATTGTTTAAGTGATTCAGATTTAGGCTTGTAATTAACGGATTGACGCTGAAACAATATTTCGCAAACAAACAAATTTGTAAAAAAAATTAAAATTACATGCTATTATGGATAGGAACATGAACCTTTTAATCTGTTATTGTACACAGATTATAAAATTAATCATGTCTGGAACGGTTCAGATAAGTGATAACCCCACAATTCTGGACTGTTCTTTATATAATAGATCAATAATTCATGTACTTTTTCAAAACATTTTTTTTTTTAACCACCTCAGTGGTCTCGTGGTGTGGAAGGTCGCGGGTTCGATCCCCGGCCGTGTCAAACCAAAGACATTGAAATTGGTATTTGCTGCTTTTCCGCCAAGCACACAGCATTTAGGAGTAAGAGCAAAGAACTACTGGTCGGCACGGAGTCAGTATAATGTGTTCGAGTGGGTTTAAACGTCTTCCTACGGACAGTTACCTTGTGAGCTAGCACATTAAAAATCTGGCTCAGCGTGTCGGTCTAGTAAAAATAAGGGATCATATTCATTATCATACATGTTCTTGTCCTGATACAATGTATGCACCTGGCTGTTGTTAAACAACAATTCATCCATCCATCAAAACATTTTTTAGTAATTTATCTTTTCAAGGATGTATTTTCATCTACTTTGTATCCATAACCTTGTAGAGTTTATTGCAATAACATAATCTTCACAACAAGAAAAAGATTCAATATTGATGAACTGCAAGTTGCTTGAGCCACTTATATAATTATACGTCTATTGTTTGTAGTACATATATATTACATGTCCCTCTCACAGGGGAAAGTTTCAAGTGATAAAAATTTAATTTTTTAAATATTGACTTTTTTATTTTAAAGAGCAAAAATTCATCTAAAACTCTTCAACTTTTTCCAAATCTACAATAATGAAGACACCACATGTCCCTGAAGAAACCATATCTTTAATGACATATTTTCTTTTAACTTCATGTAGATATGATACATATAGGGTTGTTTTTGAAAAGTTGTAGCAAATTGTATGCAGATGTGCCCTTTTTAATTTAAATTCAGATTTATTTTAAATTAGTTTAGATACATTTGAAATTTTATGCTTCATTTTGAGGGTTTGTTCCCAACCTGTTAGAATTAGTTTAATAATGAGTTGTTATGACAATGTCTATCTGGGCTAAATGACTAGACACCCTGCTTTGATTAGATCATTAACCAGTGTGGTACTATGTAGTTGAATGGGCTTTCAATACAAAAAAGGTGTGGCTTGGTTAAAATTTTCAACTAATCAAAGGACATGGTATGATTTGGCCTGATATTTGGCCCCTCAAATTCCAAAATCAAAAAGTAATGAAACACTTACTCTCAGCTATCATTGATGTTGCATTTTAAGGAACATGCTTGGTTTTCAACAAGAAATTTATTTAAAGTGGCAATATGCTGTCAAAAATGGCTAATTATGAAGAAATCAATAAAAAAAATGACAAATGTCACTCATTTTTGGACCTTAGAACTAAAAGTTTGATATGAGCAACAGCCTTGCCCAAAAAGACATTTCATTAAGATGTGTCTGTCAGACAAACATTATTTAAAAAAAAACTTTTTGGAGTAGACTGTTGCTCATATTTGTTTTGACCAAAATATACCATGAAAACACTCAGTTTTCTTTAAATCCCTGATTTAGCAGAAGTTCAAGATGTTGCTTTTGCATCATGGGAAGGATTTTTGTACAATGATTGATAGATTGTGAACATTTGATCATTATACAATACAAATGATACAAATTCTAATCTGAAATCTTAATTTTATTTTTTCATTGGAGATGGGGCCAAATAATGGCTGAAATCAAACCTTCTCCTTTAATTGATTTAAACCATTTCAATTATGAATAATAACACACAGATCTTCAGAATAGAATTTTTAAATGTAAATGCTTCAAAGTATTTTGCATGAAATAGAATAGTCTTCATTCACAAACTTTTATACATACCTGTGATTATAAGAATTGAGAAATCTGCTAATTATTAAAAGTCTTATTACAGGTATTATCGTTTGAATTTTTTGTAGATATAATTCAGTAATTAAAATATACATGTGTATTCACATTGTATTTCTTAATTTTATTACCTTATTATTACAATCATTAAAACATAAAGGGTTTAATTAATCTAATTACAATTTTTATTAAATCACTTTTATCTATTGAATAAATAAATAGATATTCAAAATTTCTAATTTTTTGCTCACATGGACAAAGGCCAGTGTGAGCTATTACTATTACATGGCATCCGTCCGTCATCCGTCCATTAACTTTTCACATTTTGGTCTTCTTGTTGAACAGAATTTTACCAAACTGGGCAGAGGTGTTCCTTGTAAGGTCCTTTCTAATTGTTGTTACTAGGTGCCAATTGGTCATGAAACATGGCTGGCAGAATCTATTCTAATTTCTGATTGGCTGAACTTTGAAAAACTTCTCAAGAACATTATACCTGATTAAACCCAAAATTTACAAATATGTTTCTATGGAGGTCATTAACAAGTGTTGTTACTTTGGTGCCAAGATGGCTGCCATGGCTGAACTAAGTTTTATGTAGGACCCTTTGTGAAAATTCATTTAAAAAACTTTGTGTGTGAAACCACTTGGCCAATTGGAACCAGACTTTGCAGCAATGGGCCTCTTTTATAATTCTGCCCGATGAACAGACCTCTCAACCAAGATGGCTCCATAGCCTAACTTAGATTAACATAGAACCCTATGAGAAAATTCATTAAAAAATCTTCTTGTCTGAAACAAGTTAGCGAATTAGGACCAGACTTGGCAATAATGGTCCTTGTATGGTCCTCTTATAAACTTGTGTCAAATGATCCAGACTGTCAACCAAGATGGCCACCACAGTCAAATTTATTTTAACATAAATCTCTATGGGAGAATTTATTTAAAAATATTTTTGTCTGAAACCACTTGGCGGCAATGGTCCTAGATGGTCCTCTTTCAGAAGTTTGTCTGATGACCCAGACTGTCAACCAAGATGGACACCATAGTTGAACTAACTTTAACATAATACCCTATGAAAAAAATCATTTAAAAATCTTCCTGTCAGAGCCAATTGGAACCACACATGTCAGCAATGATCCTTCTATGGTTCTCTTCTAGAACTGTGTCCAATTACCACTGTCAACCAAGATTGACGCCACAGCCAAACTTAGTTCAACATAGGACCCTATAAGAAAATTCATTTAAAAATCTTCTTGTCTGAAACCATTTGGTCAATTAGAACCAGACTTGTTTGCAATGGTCAATAGATAGTCCTCTTTCAGAATTATGTTTGATGACCCGGACTGTCAACCAAGATGGTCACCACAGCAGAACTTAGTTTAACATAGGACCCTATTTGAAATTCAGCCAAGAAACTTCTACATTTAAATCTTTAGTCATGCACAAGGTAGACAGGTAAAATCAGGTGAGCGATTCAGGCTTTTAAGATCCTCTTGTTCTAATATTTAACTTATTTAGTTACTGAATTCATTTATATACTGAACCGCAAAAGAAACGTCGCACAAAATGACATGTTCACATACATTTATTTCAAAGTGACATTTATATATTTTAAATTAATTTTTACAAAATTTAATGAATGATTTACAGTCTTTTGGTTACAATGTTCACAAAAACGTCACAATTGTCGCAACTTCACATGTTTTCAATGCTGTGCTCCCACGTCCGTTAATAACGTGTATGTCCTCCACCGGCACCAATTACTGCGGCACATCTTCGGTACATGGAGTAGATGAGCCGATTAATAAACGCCATAGGAATACGTGCCCATACTCTCTGAAACGCTTGTGAAAGTTCAGCTGCAGTTGTCGGACTTGGCTGCTCATTATTCAACCGTCTTTGAACTTCGTCCCATAAATGTTCAATAGGGTTTAAATCTGGACTCAAAGCCGGCCAATCCATAACATTAATGTTATTCTGCTGTAGGAAGTCTCTTGTGGCTCTTGCGGTATGCGCACGTGCATTGTCCTGTTGGAAAGTCTTGTTTTGATGACGTGCGAAATGGGGCTGAACATGGGGTGTCAATACTTGGTCGATGTAACGGGCAGCTGTTACGCCATTTCCTCTGCCTGGGCCAAGGTTCTGAAAGATGACTGGACCTAGTTTAACGTTATGGCCGATTCCACCCCATACCATGATGCTAGGTCCTCCCCACGCATCTGTTTCCAGAATGCAGCTGTCTTCGTAACGTTCCCCGCGTCTTCTCCACACTCTGGTTCTGCCATCGGCTGTTGAAATGCAGTAACGGCTTTCGTCAGAGAAGATGATGTTATGCCATTGTTGATTTCGCCAATTCTGTCGCTGAGTGGCCCACTGAAGACGAGCTTGACGGTGTCGAGGAGTAAGAATAGGTCCTCTTGCTGGACGGCGACATCTCATGTTTCTAGCAGCTAATCGCCGACGAACCGTATCATCACTTATGGGTCATCCATGTGTTCCAACAGTGTTTCTGGCAGTTTCGGCACCTGGGGTGAACTGATTCATCAAATGGTGACGAACAATGCCTCTATTCTGTCTAGGGGTAGTGACTTGGGGTCTACCACTCCGTGGACGGTCATTTGTGCTGTTTGTTGCATTGTACCGTGTCCGTAGACGTTCAATTGTTCGAACAGCACAGTTGAAGTCGTTGGCAATAACTCTGGCAGATTGCCCAGCATCCAATCGACCAATGGCCTGTTCTCTCTGTTGTGGAGTCAGACGTGGCATAGCTTCTGTGTCAACACTGATACTAACACTCTTTAATTTTCTCCGGCCTTTTATACCCATAAAGGAGCATGAATTTCACGAACATTTAAGATTTAAGAAAAATTACCACCAAGTCTGTCCCACGAGCGGTTTTAGGTACGGTCGCTCTACGATATCAACTGAAAATTATTCAACCGAAAATTTAATTCACAGGTAATTTAATCTTACCTGGTGATGTAATCGTAATACTGATTATATAAAAATCATTAATTAATATTTATTTTGAATTTTGCTAACATTTTGAAAAAGCGACGTTTCTTTTGCGGTTCAGTATATTTGATATTTATCATACTGAAGTGTTTAAATCCACTCAGAAGTGCTTACCTGTACTTGTCCTACTAGCATTTATTTTTATGCCCCCCTGCTATATGTTATGAAACTTACCGCATACACAATGCTTATAACCACCAAACACAGATCAAAGTTGAATTTAGGTGGTGTCAGTTTTATCCTTCTTAGTTATGTCCCTTTATAAATGGTAAAATTGCCAAATTTGCCATTTATGCACTGTAACTTTACTTTGCCTCAACCAAATGTTATGAAACTTATACACAATGCTTATTACCACCAAACACAGATCAAATTCAAATTTGAGTTGCACCACTTTTACCATTCTTGAGTTATGTCCCTTTATAAATTGAAAAATTTCCAAATTTGCTGTTTCCACACTCTAACTTTACTTTACCTCAACCAAATGTTATGAAACTTATACACAATGCTTATTACTACCAAACACTGATCAAATTCGAATTTGAGTGGCGTCACTTTCATGGTTTTTGTGTTATGCCCCTTTATAAATTGAGAATTGCCAAATTTGCCATTTTGTACACTCTGCGACTTTCAAAGAAAACAAAACATCATTAGTTTTGAATTAGTATATTGACTCTTGCATATTTATAAGTGGGGGTATCCGTGTCCAATGGACACATTCTTCTTTTATTTATTGTACTTTTTACCTGTAAAGAACATGTTGATTAGTAAATACCATGGAGTGTCCTAAACTTCCTGAACAAATAAATTGGTATTGACTTTAAATACAGGTCATTTTATTACACCCCTAAGGACAATGTATGTTCATCCATGGGCACTTATTTCCATTTGAAATAGATCATTATCGACATGATAACTCACAAGTCATCAATTTTTCATTTATTACTTCCCCTAATTCAAACAAAGGCCATGCTTTGGTTCTTGTGTAATGAGACACAATATACACTGTATATACATATTTTTACATGTGTATTAAGTGAATAATTTCTGTTTATCACCCTTGGTAATTAGTACTCTCATATGCAATAAACAGCAAATCTAAGTCATGTAACACATTGCCATAGTAAGAAATCAGGGGAGGTAATAAATATAAAACGGAAAAGTTGACAGTTTAGTTGAAAAAGGCCATCAATAATACATTTTCTAATGTTAAAATTCATTTTAAGTAAATTACTTACATTAATATGTATGACACATTACAAATGTCCAGAATTTAATATTATTCCCAATAACTCTTTTCACCTAACACAGAGTCAAAGTTGAGATTTTTAGTATCCTCATTTGGTAAAATGTATTTTTGTTAACCGAGCTTTACCTCTGATTTCATGAGATAATTATATTGCAATACACAATAAACATTTCCTTTGCTTTCTTTCTTTTTTGATTTTTTTATGCACCTTTATAAAATAAAATATTTGTTTTAGTGTTCAGTTAAGAATAAAGATGTGATGTGATAGAAGGGTTAAATAAGAACATTCTTAACTATTTTCATTACCGGTATGTTCCAAGAAGTATATAGTAATGCATGTGTAAAAAAATGATACATGCAGATGAACTATGATTTTTAGAATGTTGAGTTATTCATATGTATATTTTTTTTTTATTTCATTTAGTTTCGCAGCAAGGTAAATTTTTAACATTATAACAATGGCCATGTATTGTATATGTACAAGATACAAAATTAATATATATAAAACTATAACACAAGTTTCCATACGTTTCGGCCATTACGGCCTTCTTCATTGGAATTAAATTACAACATTAAAAAAACAATGACATCGCTTGGATATATTACGTTACAATAACTTCTTATTGTACAGTATTAAGTTATTGTAACATAATGTATCCAAGCGATGTAATTGTTGTTTGTAATTGCCGTAATGGCCGAAACATATGGAAACTTGTGTCATAGTTTTTATTATACAATAAATCAGAGACTATATATATATATATATATTAATAATTTTAATAGATGTTTGTGTTTTATTTTAATGCTTTGTGATTTAAAAAAAAATTCAGTAATATCAGTTATTTTTGCAATATTTTTTAAAGAAAATAATAATTTGTATTAATTACTTCAAGTAAGATGTAGAAATTTATGAGTTTTCATGGTTATTGTTTAAATGTATTGTGTGATAATAACAGATGCTAGATTCTTGCTTCTGTGTGTCCCAAGTACTTCATAAACTGATTCCTTGGTGAAAAAGTTGTGACTTTGTAATAATGTTTAACATTCAAAACAAGGATCAGGAAATATCTAGAAAGTCAAAATATGCTTATGTAAAAAAATTTAGGCAATTTAGCATTGGAGAAGGAAATAATAAGCTCAACAAAAAGGAAACAAATGGTGTGTTTTTATCAATATTATACAGACAGTATTAAGATTTTCTCCCAAAACAACATTATGGTTTATTTGGGACACACAGTAAATTATTATTTACCTTATGCTTATCGAAATTTCATTAGATTTAGTGAAATTTCTTCACTTTATATATAAATTTTAACAACCCAGAACTTACACAGGCATGTAAATTAGGTTATTGCTACAGTAAAGTTAAATGGAAGCCTTATATAAATATATTTTCTTGTACAAATTATTAAGTAAAAAACTCATTTGATATATGAAAAATGGCAAAGAAAATTTTATCCATCTTTTAAGAACTTTTTTATCCATCTTTTAAGAACTTTTGTTACAAAAGTAAATGTTAACAGCATTGCTGGAGATCAGCCCTTAAAAATGCTTTGTATTAAGCTGTGAGTAGGAATACAGGAAAAATTTAAAATTTGCAATCTAACTATTATTGCCAATGGTAATTTCATTCAGTATTGATTTATACTGATCAAGGTTAATGAAAAAAAATATTTAAAACAAGTTTTCAAAAGACCAGTAAAATCTGGGTTGTTTATATATATTTTAAAAAAGCACCACTTGCTTTGAAGGAACCTTCTACTAGCATTCGCTGCTTTTAGAGTGCATTTTGAAAACTGCCATGTTATGAACAAATGTTAAACAAATTTGCACCAGTCTATAACAGACACTTTATTTAGTCTCTTGCCTTAATTTGCATGCTTTGTATTTGCTTGATTTAACACACTGTTATTTGTTTCTAAAGGAAATGGTCATATCATTAGAATCATCACTAATGTTCCTATGTTAAATATTCATAATTTCTGTTTCTTATATAGTATTTAAATTAGAAAATAAATTATACTAATACAGTTATTTACTGACTGTTATTCTTAATTTAGCATAGAATTTAAACTTTAATTTTTCATTTCAAAAAGATATTTATTTAAAAATTAGTTTTTTTCTGTTTATCATGTTTATTTATCATTTTTATTTCAGGTAGCTAATTATCTCCCTTCTATAAGTTCAGCCATTGGAGGTTACACACCACAAAGATATGTATGGAGGATATGTATAGCATTACACTGTAGTCCTCGCTTCTTTGTAACAGCAGGATATTACACATACAATACACAATTCCATGTGGGGAAAAGAGACAGTTTATATAAAGCATTAGCAGGGCTGTGTGCATTATTAAATAGTATAGAAATCCTTGCACTGGTTACCTTAACTTACATATCTTCTACAGAAAATTTTAGTAAGTCATTTAAATGTTCTTTTTTATGGTATTAAATGAATTTGTTGTATATTTTCATGAGTTATCTCCCCTTTTAGCTCTTTAAATACGACTGCAAATATTTGCGGACATATTATGGTATGAGTCTGTCGTCAGTATATTGGCATCCATTGACCGTTAGGTTTCCACTCATTTACTTTTGTTATATTGAACGTATCCTTATAATATTTTACCACAATGGTCACCCATAAGAAATACATGTTGGGATTGATTTTAGGGAATCTGCCTCCTCCCATTTTTCTGGGGGTCATTAAGGGTTTTTTGATAATTTTGGTGTAATTTTTTTAATATTTGTCTGATTTTTAGGATTTTTTGTTTTTAATGTTCCTTGATGAAAATAGAAAAACTTGTGACATTCGTTTTTTACTATATCTTAATGTTTTCAAGATATACATTGTACGTGGTCAAAAAAGGGACACACTTTCATTTTTGAAACTTTTTTATTTCTTATCCGATTTTGATGATTTTTATTAATTGATTCGTCAAAAGAAATACAATAAAAGTTACTAAGGCATTTTTCCATTTCAGAGATAAAGGGGATTATAGGAGCCAAACTTAGCCATTTTGCAGGACACCTAAATTTTGTTATTTTTCATCCAATTTTAATGGGGATTTTTTCTTTTAGTTTATCTTAATGAGTGCTTTTAGAAGAATGGCAACGGATGTCTTCTATCATTCATGGTTTTTGTCTCGCCTGCGATGAGAAGTCGCGAAGGTGAGATATAGGTATTACTTTCCGGGGGCAGCGGCGTAACCGTTTTTAAAACTTTAATACCTTTGCACATGTAATACCTACTGTTAATAAAAATATTTGGTAAATATCCTGGAAGAATCTCAGACATTAATTTTTTGAAAAATTTCTTAGCAACTATATATTAAATTAGTCAGGTGTGAAACAGCAATTGCTTGGAATAATTGAATTTCAAAATTTGCAATTCCATCTTTGGTTAATATCCTGGAAGAGTCTCAGACCCTTAAATTTTTGGGAAAAGTACCTACATGTAGCAACCATATAATTAAGTATTCAAGTGTGAAACACCAATTGATTGTAATTGAATTTCAAAAATTGAAATTCCATCTTTTTTAGATATTCTTAAAGACTCTTAAACACTTAATTTTTTGAAAAGTACCTAGTAACCATATATTAAAGTAGTCAGGTGTGAAATAGCAATTCCTTGGAATAAATTGAATTCCAAACAATGCAATTCCATCTTTGGTAAATATTTTGGAAGACACTCTGACCTTCATATCTTGTGAAAAGTACCAAGTAACCATAAAATAAAAAACTGTAAAATTTCAATTCATATCCCAACTGATTTTAATCAAATTCATGTCAAAGGTCAGACCCCTGTCACCAGAATTGTATCATATGAGTTTATTTCAGTAATTTTGCAACTATATGTCTTGTTATTTATGTTATTGACCTATTATGGGCTGGGCACATTGGCTATTCTATAGCAATCTTGTTATTTTAAATTTCACCCTAACTACAGATATCCATTCATATTCCTGGCTGTGAATTACTTGATTCTTAGAGTTACCAGTACTTACTATATCATATTCTGTTGTAGGTACTCATGAAAATTCTTTTATAACATTTATGGTGACGTCAGAACTTTACATGTTATTTAGCTGTATAGTATTTAAATGGGGACATACCAGCAATGGTAGACAGATGTCTCCAAAGGTAAGCTTTTAAAAACATTGTAACATTGTTTTATCATTTCAAACAAAATTAAAATGATTAAAATCATACGTGTTCCTTAAATATGAAATATATGGTGGACGCAAAATTGCTACATGAAAAAATCCCAAGCAAAAGAAGAATTCATTCAGGAGTAAATATTATTTTAGTTCTTACAGCAACGAGAAATAAAAAAATAACTGGGCATTCCATTTCCTCTTATCAATGTGAAGTTGAACTTGTTTTATTTAATTTTGATTTCCTGCATATTACTATTTTCGAAACATATATACCAGTAAATGTGTCTAGTATACTGGTATACCACTGTATCATTGTACTTATTATTTCAAGATGGTGTCAAAATTGCATTGAAATAACGTCGGAAGCATGATAAAGTGAGAACACTATACCAAGAGTAGATTATATTTGCCCCTTACTACTGGCAGTGATTGTCAATATTGTTAGGTCATATACTGTACTAAGCTATATCATTTCTTAGTGTACCAGTATGTTTAAATGATTTTGTATTTTTTTGTCAGAAGAATCTTTGTATTTAGAATAAATTATATTATTATACGTCTATAATGAATCTTAATTTGATTGGCTGATGATTAAACTTTAAAGCTGACAGATGACTTAATAATGACCTCAAGTTTGTTGCATTGACCCAGTCAGTAATTGAAACATGACTTACAAAATCATGAACACCTCTATTTAATTCTTAAAAAAAATATTTAGACTTCATTAGGTCAGTATTGTGAGATAAGGTCCTTTGAAGTGATTGATGTCCTAACCTGACCCTAGCTCCTGGACACCTTGTGTGTCAGGTCTCGGGTCCTCATTTAACCATGTTGACATAATAAATATTATCTAAATATTAGTTTGAAATGATCAATGTTTATATTTTCAGGAGTTGAAATCATACCACTATAAAGTTGGACTATTTCTATTTAATGTGGGTTGTTTTTTAACAGCAGTATATTTATATTTCCGACATAATAGTTACTGTGAATCTGGTGGTAAGTATGTTATGTATGTGTTTGTGTTTCTTACAGGTTATATAATAACATTTACAGGTCACAGTAAACAGGGAAATAATATTGTACTTACCAAAACGACTGTGTTAATAAATTTATATTGATATTGGAAACCTTGAAATAGCAATTTAGATTCAGTGTGCAAATGGAGAAAAAAAGCAACTCAAGAATTCTCTGTTTTACTGTTTATGTATTTTCAGACATAATTTAAACAGTCCTCTTAAAACACACCTCAACAACATGTGGGTTACTTTGATTTGAGATTAAATACATGAGTGAATGTAATAAGGATTGGCATTTAATTTCATATCTTACGACTCCATAGTGCTTTATCAGTGATACTTCATCACTGTAATCCTCTTGTATCATATAATGTGTTTCTCCAAAAACAGGTTCACTATGACCTACATTTCTTGCTTGAGAGACTTGGTTAAGTTTTGCGTTAATGTCTATTTCTTAAAAAACCATCAAGATATATCAATGATATTACACTATGTAACTGATTTATTTAGTGCAACACAAGTCAGAAAATTTGAGTAACCACAACCTACATTTGAGGTCTAGTTAAATTTATGCAATCAGCCCATTTAAAAAATAATTATGGTACTATAGCAATGATATTTCATAACTGCAACCATCTTAGGCCAGAGTAAATAAATTGTGTGTTTCTTGTATCATTAATTAATGAAAAGTAGGGTTTATAGGTATGTAATACAAATTATTTTGTCCAAATATTTTGACATTAAGACATTTCTTTTTATCTTGGTCACTAAAATGCTTTTCATATGCACATGGATCATTATGTGCTTTCTGGAAATAAATTTGTACTGGAAAGGATGAGAAATCCAGAAACAAATAATTTACTCTTTTCATCAGTAAAATGTTTTAGGGCCTTGTGACGAAAATAAGGGTCATTTAAGAAACTAGAAACACAGTATTTATGGCCTTATATACATGTACTTGTACATGTAGTTCACCACAGATCAGCGACATTTGATTCCATTATTGTTAGCCTTTAGGTCCATATCTTAGAGACTCCGTTTATTGTGGATTCATTATTAATCATGGGATATTATTTTTCATAAATTTGGTGGGTATCAGGAAATCAGAAAATTAAAAACTCGATTAGATACAACTTTGAATTTTTGTTCATTGTATGTTTCGGAGTTTAATGTGCCGTCCATTTTGCTGAACTAGAATGCATTATTGTTTAGGGGCCAGCTGAAGCTCGCCTGCAGGTGGGGAATTTTCTCGCTGCGTTGAAGACCCATTGGTAGCCTTTAGCTGTTTTCTGCTCTCTGACACATTCTCCATTTCCATTCTCTATTCTATTTAATCACTTTGCATGAAATTAGTATATGTGTAATCAAATATCGTCTTCAAAAAGGATACCCAATAATAATTTTAAAAAAAATCTATGAATCTACATTATATAAAATGATATTATATAATTTAAATCTTGTCATGTAATAAACTAATCTGGAGTCATAACTTGTATAAGCAGGATATAATCTGACTTTCAAACATTTAAAATAATTCTTTAAATGATTTCTTCTCATTAAAAATTATTTATTTATGAGGACAGGGTATCTATGTCTTACAGACACTTTCTCCATTGTGTGTATTTTCTATAATGATATATATTCCCTTATAAAGAAAAGTTTACGGGAAATGTTATTGGTGATATTTGGTACTGTTAGTATTTCAAAGTATGAGTTTCTTTTCAAATCATTAGAGCTTTATAAAGAGATTTCACTTATTTTTTCATGTTTTGAAATCATATTTATTAGCGATAATACAAATTAAAACAATAAATTATTATTTGTACCTAATACATGAAATCCATAACAGGGATGGAGGAAATACAAGAAATTTTTACTGCTACTTGAAAATGAAGCATATTGAATTTCAGAGTATTCCTTACACAAGAACACACTACATTGTACTTTGATATTTATACCCCACGCAACGAGTTGCGGAGGGTATAATGTTTTTGACCCGTCCGTCCGTCAGTCCGTCCGTCCGTCAGTCCGTCAGTCCTGTTTCTTGTCATCGCAACTCCTCTCAAACCACACAACAGAATTTCACGAAACCTTTTTAGATAATAAGGACATACTATGTAGTTGTGCATATCGACAGGAAATTGCGATTCAATTTTTTTTCTAGGAGTTACGCCCCTTTGAACTTATTTACTTTAATGTACTACTGCAACGGTTTGTCATCGCAACTCCTCTCAAACCACACAACAGAATTTCATGAAACCTTTTCAGATAATAAGGACATACTACGTAGATGTGCATATCGACAGGAAATTGCGATTCAATTTTTTTTCTAGGAGTTACACCCCTTTGAACTTATTTACTTTAATGTACTACTGCAACAGTTTGTCATCGCAACTACTCTCAAACCACACAACAGAATTTCATGAAACCTTTTCAGATAATAAGGACATACTACGTAGATGTGCATATCGACAGGAAATTTCGATTCAATTTTTTTTCTAGGAGTTACGCCCCTTTGAAGTTATTTACTTTAATGTACTACTGCAACAGTTTGTCATCGCAACTCCTCTCAAACCACACAACAGAATTTCATGAAACCTTTTCAGATAATAAGGACATACTGCGTAGATGTGCATATTGACAGGAAATTACGATTCAATTTTTTTTCCGGGAGTTACACCCCTTTGAACTAATTTACTTTAATGTACTACTGCAACGGTTTGTCATCGCAACTCCTCTCAAACCACACAACAGAATTTCATGAAACCTTTTCAGATAATAAGGACATACTACGTAGATGTGCATATCGACAGGAAATTGCGATTCAATTTTTTTTCAAGGAGTTACGCCCCTTTGAACTTATTTACTTGAATGTACTACTGCAACAGTTTGTCATCGCAACTCCTCTCAAACCACACAACAGAATTTCATGAAACCTTTTCAGATAATAAGGACATACTACGTAGATGTGCATATCGACAGGAAATTACGATTCAATTTTTTTTCTAGGAGTTACATCCCTTTGAACTTATTTGCCTCACTATACTATTACTGTTGACTCCTCTCGCTTGGAATTTAAATTTCCCAACATGCTGCCATTTACATTAGGATAAATATGTGAAGGTAAGCATTTGATTGTGTTCATTTTACTTGTGAAGTGAGATTTTGTTTCTCCAGTGACAATATGAAGACGTGGGGTATGTGAGCGTGCTCACAAAGGTTCTTTAATTTATATTTTCATTTCAATCAAATCCTTCTCACTACCACTCCGAATTTGAAATAGTTGCACTTTGCTAAGTTCATACACTGCTATACCAGTAGTAAGGATAAATAAAAGTTTATCTTCATTGTCAAATACTGTGAATTCAATTATTTTCGTTGACATCAATTTTCGTGGATTTACAAAAAAGTGCTTACCGGGGTATTCGTGGGTTTGACATTTCATGGATGTCAAATTTTTTTTAAAATGTTTAAAAATAAATAGACGAATAATCAGTTGCAGACCCGATAGTTTTACTTTCAAGTGTAACCAATGGATTATTCATAACATACAAGAAGTATTGTACAGAACAGAACAGAACATATCTTTATTTTGTCAATTTGATGCCCAATTTTGAGCAGTATTTACAATTTTACAATTCCAAAATAATAACAATACAGTTCATATACAAACATATAATGCTGAAAGTATTGTCAAAGTTGGGTTTCATCAAGCACAATGACCCAAAAAATTAACATTTACATGTAAAAACAATGTTTGCCGACAAAGTACCAGTTTAATGTGCATAATGATCGAAGATGCATTCTTGCAATTTGGTATTGACTGAATTCAACCGTAACGTTTAGTAAAGTTATCTGAAGATTAATATGTCGTGGATTGTTCAGTCCATGAAGTCCATGAAAATTAGTGTATCATGAAAAATAAGTGTTTCACAGTAGTGCAAATAACATATTGCTAGAAAAAGTTTGCACTGTGATAGCAGAGTGGCTAGTGAAAAAAAAATTGGCTCTTAGGTATCAAATTAGGTTGAAGAAATCTGGATATGAAAAAAAATAATTAGTTTGTCTTTTTGCTTTTTATGTGTTACTTTATAAGGAAGCTTTGTAAGAAAACAAAGGTACATGCATGTATCAGTTTAGGAGATTCCAGAATCTGATGATGAAGCACTAATGTTCAAATTAAAAGACCTGTAGATTTAAACCGTTTTTTTCCCATATGAGAAAGATTTTAATGCATATTAAAGCTTAGCAGATGATGTGGTATACAATGTTAGCTAAGATTTTTTTCCTTAATCATGTATCTGTATGTTTCCAAAATGTAATTAAATCAATATTTTCACTTCCAATGTGGATAGATGTGTGTTAAATGATGAACAAAACTGTATCAATGCTTATGAAAAATGATATAAAAATAGTATGAAATGTTTCTGAAAAAAAATAAACTAAATTGAAATACTTTGTATATTTCCTCTCAAATATGATACTATGCATGATCTTATGTCAGAAAAATTGGATCATCCTCAGGAAAATAAATAAAAAATGTTAATGTCACAAATTATAGAATATGACCAATTTAGCATAAACAATTTATTTTGATACATTGCTGTCAGATTCTGTGACTGGTACATACATGTATATATAAGATCATTATAAACTGCAGATAAGTTGGTGTATAAGAATTAGACATTTTAGTTTAATAGACAACCCAATTTTCATCATGTTCATTAAAATGTTTTAGAAATGAATAAGATTTTTTTGTTTAGTCATCAATGGGTGTTAAAAGCTGCTTTATTGTATCTGTAGGCCAACTTATAATAAAAACATGTAGTGGTCTTACAGTAAGCAGAGTATGAAGTACCTTGCTATTTGTCTTGCAGTATATACCCTGTTTTCTGCTTGCGAGTATCTCATTGTTTTCACCAATATTGCCTATCATTCGACAACATGTATAGATTTTGATGGAATGGTAAATGTCATAGTTCCAACAGTTCTGATTGAGGATAGAATTTCAAAAAGATTATCATAAATGGAGATTGAATCTTATAAAGAGATAGGCTAGGTAATAAACCGCTGATTAACTTTCTAGAATGAAGGTGATGCGTTCCTAGTTACTGATTTCTTTTTTAGTTTCTGATAATTCTCTGAATGTCTTTTAAATCTTTTAAGCATTTTTATATAACTTGCTTTTTTCAAAAGTGTTTTCAAAATGTATGCATTTTATATATGACTTACAACTGTAGATTATTGTGCTTGTTATTCTAGTAAACAACCAGCTTACAGCTACCTTCTATCTGCACATTATACTTTCAGCTTTTTATTTCTATTTTTTATGTTTTTTGTTATACTAGTATATAGATTTCTGTTGGGTTTTGTTACAATGTAATTGTTATATTACATAGAATTTCTAATCTAGGAAAAAATTTATTTCTCATATAGTGGTTATAATTGTTAAGAAAAAGTACTATATATTTTCGAGCATTGTGAAATAATAAAATCTTTATTATGCAGAAACACTCCTAATTAGGGGTAAAAAATACAAAACATACAAACACAAATATGGACAATAATACTTACAAAATGTACTTACAACAATAAAACCAGAAATCTACAATTGCAAAGTTTGCCTCGTTCCCCCACTAATTTTGGGGTGTGGCTGTGTAGCTTCTTGAGATGCACCCTTACAGCAAGTAATGATTGTAGGTCGCTTGGTATCGGAGAACTGAACTCAGATGTAAGACTTAACCTAAGTCAATGAAGCGTAGTAAGTAGATCAGAGTGACCTAATGTTGGTCGGAGGTTGTGTTACTCCCCGAAATGCACCCTCACACCAGGTAATATGATTGTAGGTTGCTTGGTATCAGAAAACTGAACTCAGACATAAAACTTACCCTAAGTAAATGAAGTGCAATAAGTAGGTCAGAGTGACCTAATTTTGGTCGGAGGCTGTGTTACTCTCCGAGGTTAACCATTATACCAAGTAATATGATTGTAGGTCCCTTGGTATCAGAGATCTGAACTCGGACATAAAACTTAACCTAAGTCAATGAAGCATGATAAGTAGGTCAGAGTGACCTTATTTTGGTGGGAGACTGTGTTACTCCCCGAGATCCATCCTCACACCAAGTAATATGATTGTAGGTCCTTTGGTATTGGAGAACTGAACTTTGACATAAAACTTAACCTAAGTCAATAAAGTGTGATAAGTAGGTCAGGGTGACCTTATTTTGGTGGGAGGCTGTGTTACTACCTGAGATGCTTCCTTACACCAAGTTATATGATTGTAGGTCTCTTGGTATCGGAGAACTGAACTCGGACGTAAAACTTAACCTATGTCAGTATAGAGCAATAAGTAGGTCAGAGTGACCGAATTTTGGTGGGAGGCTGTGTTACTCCCTATCAATAAGGTATGATCACTTATTCGAAATTTAGTTATAAGTCTACGCATTTCAAATTTAGGGTGTTTTAAATAGTAATTAACCTCATTTTCAAAAGTTTTTATTGTTTGCTAATGTAATAGATTAATGGCAAAAAATTATTACCCATTTTGTTACACAGAAGTGCCGCTTTTCACAAATTGATCTGCATACAAATTTTTGTTTTCAGTTCACCTTACTTCAGTCGTTTGTAACATACAGTTGATAGTATACGCCATCATTTGTTTGTCAGTGAATATATTTACTCATAAAAGCAGTGGTGTAAATAATATATTTGTACACTTTCATATATAAGTGTTTCTTCATCCTCCCAAGTCAGGGTTTTGTATCAACGTTCGTTCCTACAAACTCCTGACATCACACATTCATATATTGCGGGTTGGAAGTGAACAATTTTTTATTGGTTCTTCTCAAGGTCAAAGGAGAATCCATTTGCGTGGTAAGTAGAATTTTCTAGGTCACACACCATGTGGCGATATTTTCAACCCGCAAAATATGAATGTCAGGGGTTTGTAGGAACGAACTTGGATACAAAACCCTGACTTGGGAGGATGGTTTTCTTTAGTTGAAATTGAAAGCAAACAAGAGCAAGTCAAAGACACATAAATTAATATCAGAAATCATAAAAATATTTTACAAACCTGTAATTTTTGCACCATATGAAATGTCTTCAGACACTAATGTTGAATTTTGTAGTATATTGACAATGTGTGTATAAAGAAAGGAAAATGGTTCACATTTAGGGAGCAACCATTTGATTTTAATAGACATTTGGTCTCTGATAGTGGAAATTATTTTCTCAGCATTCACAATTTTTTATTAGTATCTTTTAAAATTTTTTGCATATTTATTCCAAGTAATAGTCCATTCTTGATTTTTTTTAATTTTTTCAGATTCCTTCTTTGCCCCCATTTAAAAAAAAAACAAATAATTTTCTCTTAGGATCATCATACTTTACATTTCACATGATTACTGGTAGTTTGTTCTGTTATATATAGCAATAACTGTAGACTATTAGGGTTTTGGACTAGTTTGGTATAAATTTTACTACAGAGTATTACTGCAAAATAGTTTGATTGAAGAATAAAAAATGTGCACTTAATTAATAAAAATAGCTATATTTTTTTTTGTATTTTAAAGTCACAGATTATTTTTATATAAATATTGTTTCAACAGAATAATTGGATAAGATAATGCATTAAACGTTTACTTTTTTTTCAGTTTACAGCCATTTTGCATTTTTCGAGTACCTGGTGGTGTTGTCTAACATAGCTTTTCATTGGACAATGTGCTTAGATTTTGATGATTACGGATTGTCAATACAGAAGTATATTTATAATGTAGATGTAGTATTATCTTCTGTGAAAACTGTATAATACAGAGAATATGGAAATTATAGTCAATGTTTTATTAATTGACTTTTATTGGAGATATGTTGTTGCTTTGTGTACAGAAAGGTGAAGTCTTTTGGTATATTGTGGTATGAAGTAAAGGATATTGTAAATGAATTATTGATAAAAGCCCCTGCAAGAGAAGAGGAACGTCTAAGCAAAGATATAGCACTTTTAAGTCTATTCTGCAATTTAAAATCACAATGAGGCCTTCAACTTAATTGTGTAATACCTTCAGATTCATTGATTTTTATGGGTATCAGAAAAACTATGTTGTTCTGATAATACCAAAATTTGATGGTTTTGAAATTGTAATACAATATGAAAAATATGTTTCAGTGAATATTGACACATGTGATTTGTGAATTTGTACCCACAAAATACAATGAAAATTGGTCTATAATAAAATATATATTTTCAGTTTAATACAAATTCCTAACCTGATTAAATCAAGTTCAGCATGTTTATGCTGTCATAAATTCATTGAAACAATTCAAAATTATTTTTTTTACTAGAATCATCACATCATATAGGGGAGTAATGTATGCCCAAAGCAACAGCACATTTCAAATGTAATTTTATCATCAGTAATTTATGCAGTTTGTGTTAATTTGTGTTAATAGTGGCATAACATTTATGTGATGAAATAATATAGTTCTTGTTTGCCCAAATAGATTAAAAAACAAAACAAATGAAAGAAAAGAATTAATATAAAATGTATTGAAATTGTTCATTAAATTATTCATTAATTCCTGAAATTTCCATATTTTCTGCATACAAATATTAACTAATGGGAACTACTAAAATCTCTGTAAATATTGTATGAAAAATAACTTTATATAAATATTCTCCAAGATATCATTATTTAGATGACACAGAATTTTATATTTAATTTATATATTTTTAGCTCACTTGGCTTAAAAGGCAATGGTCCTTAGATTGTCTACTATCAGACCTATGTCTGATGACCCAGACCGTCAACAGTGGTCGCCTCAGCCAAACTTAGTTTAACATAGGACATTATGGGAAAAATTTTTAAATAATCTTCTTGTCTGTAACCACTGCAGCAATTGGAACCTGACTTGGAAACAATGGCCCTTATATGGTCCTGTTTCAGAAATACATCTGAATACCCAGACTGTTAACCAAGATGGCTGCCACAGCCGAACTTATTTAACATAGGACATTATGGGAAATTTTTTAAAATAATCTTCTTGTCTGAAACCACTGCAGCAATTGGAACCTGACTTAACAGCAATGGTCCTTAGATGGTCCTCTTTAAGAATTGTGTCTGATGACTCGGACTGTCAACCAAGATGGCCGCCACAGCTGAACTTAACATGGGACTGGGAATATTTTTTTAGAAATATTCTTTTCTGAAACCAATGAGCCAATTAGAATTGGACTGAGTAGCAGTGGTCCTTATATGGTCTACTATCAGAATTATGTCCGATGACCCAAAATGTGATCCAAATTGGCTGCCTCAGCCGAACATAGTTGAACATAGGGCCCTACAGGAAAATTCATTGAAAAATCTTTTTGTCTGAAACCACTTTACCAATTGGAACCAGACTTGGAAACAATGGCCCTTATATGATCCTGTTTCAGAAATATGTCAAAGAAAATGTCAACCAACATGGCTGGCACAGCCGAACTTGTTTATCATAGGACATTATGGGAAAATTTTTTTAATTATCTTCTTGTCTGAAACCACTGCAGTAATTGGTCCTTAGATGGTTCTCTTTCAGGATAATGTTGGACTGTTTACTAAGATGGCCACCACAGCCAAACTTACTCTAACATAGGACCCTAGGGAAAATTCATTTAAAAATTTTCTTGTCTGAAACTACTTGACCAATTGGAACCTGACTTGGCAACAGTGGTCCTTAGATTGATCTCTTTCAAAAGTATGTCTGATGAACCCGACTGCCACCACAACTTAGTTTAACATAGGACCCTAGGGAAAACTAGCCACATTGACTGCTACACTTAAATTTTAGTCCTGCTCAAGGACAAGGTAAATCCGGGTGAGCAATACAAGTTCTTGAGAGCCTCTAGTTTTCTAATTATACAACTTGACAGAATATGTTATTTTGGTTAGTTACCCAAACTACATTTGCAGTGTATATTCGACAGCAGTGTGTATGCTTTATTTCAATCTTGGATGTGTGTACTGGTTGGAAATTTGTTTGCTTCACACATATACTACTGCAAAATGTTTCAGTCATACTATAATTACTGGATTTTCCAACTTAAGGGGGAGGGGATGCTTGTGCATAAGGCTACAGACCATGATGAATAACTGAATTTTCCAACTAGGGGGATGGGCCCTGTACAGAAGGTTACAAACTGTGATCAAAGAAAATCTTGATTGCTGTTACTCAGACAATTGCAAGTTCATGTTTGAATTATATTGCCATATTATTTCCTGTATATTGTCATAGGTTGTGGAGATAATGTCCACTACTGTTTTCTTTTATGAATGCAGTACTTTTGATCAAATTTTTCCCATAAGCTAGATTATTTTATTATATAATGGTCCAGAATGGGTCAAGTTCAAGTATTCAAAACTTTTTTACCGATAAATGTTTTTCATATGATTCATTTTTTTAAGTGTTTTGCAACAAAAAATGCAGGAAAATTTTTCTAAGTAAATCTTTACATCAATTATAAGCTAAGGTTAATATCCCAACATTACTCCAATAAATTGTGTGAAGCAAAATGATATATCCACACTTACTTTTTATCTGTTGCCTCTCTTGTATCATGCTGCTTTCAGTTAAGCCAGTGCTAGTACAAGTCATTTTGTTTTGATATTTTTAAAAGTTTAGATAGAATTAGTTCAGGAATTGTCAGAATTAGGAAATATGTATGGATTTCTAAATTGGAAATTTTCAATTAAGTTGAATTTTTAGCACTAACAGAGATCAGGTATTTGATAAAGTTTGAGAGAATGTAAGAGATTTTATTTCAAAAAATAAGATCATGGTGAATAATAAATTTCCCATAGAAGCCTAGGCCTGTGCACAATTTTTATATGACCGCAAAATTTTTGCAGTCGTATATTGGTATGACGTTGGCGTCATCGTCGTCGTCGTCGTCGTCGTCGTCGTCCGTCGTCTGCGTCGTCGTCCGAAGACATTTGGTTTTCGCACTATAACTTTAGTATAAGTTAATAGAAATCTATGAAATTTAAACACAAGGTTTATGACCACAAAAGGAAGGTTGGGATTGATTTTGGGAGTTTTGGTCCCAACAGTTTAAGAATCAGGGGCCAAAAAAGGGCCCAATAAGCATTTTTCTTGGTTTTCGCACAATAACTCTAGTATAAGTAAATAGAAATCTATGAAATTTTAACACAAGGTTTATGACCACAAAAGGAAGGTTGGGATTGTTTTTGGGAGTTTTGGTCCCAACAGTTTAGGAATTAGGGGCTAAAAAAGGGCCCAAATAAGCATTTTTTTTGGTTTTTGCACAATAACTTTAGTATAAGTAAATAGAAATCTATGAAATTTAAACACAAGGTTTATGACCACAAAAGGAAGGTTGGGATTGATTTTTGGAGTTTTGGTCCAAACAGTTTAGGAATTAGGGACCAAAAGGGTCCAAAATTAAACTTTGTTTGATTTCATCGAAAATTGAACTATTGGGATTCTTTGATATGCCGAATCTAACCGTGCTTTTAGATTCTTAATTTTTGGTCCCGTTTTCAAATTGGTCTACATTAAGGTCCAAAGGGTCCAAAATTAAACTTAGTTTGATTTTAACAAAAATTGATATCTTTGGGTTCTTTGATATGTTGAAACTAAACATGTACTTAGTTTTTTTATTATGGGCCCAGTTTTCAAGTTGGTCCAAATCGGGGTCCAAAATTAAACTTTGTTTGATTTCATCGAAAATTGAACTATTGGGGTTCTTTGATATGCTGAATCTAACTGTGCATTTAGATTCTTAATTTTTGGTCCCGTTTTCATATTGGTCTACATTAAGGTCCAAAGGGTCCAAAATTAAACTTAGTTTGGTTTTAACAAAAATTGAATTCTTGTGGTTCTTTGATATGCTGAATCTAAACATGTACTTAGTTTTTTTATTATGGGCCCAGTTTTCAAGTTGGTCCAAATCGGGGTCCAAAATTAATCTTTGTTTGATTTCATCGAAAATTGAACTATTGGGGTTCTTTGATATGCCGAATCTAACCGTGCATTTAGATTCTTAATTTTTGGTCCTGTTTTCAAATTGGTCTACATTAAGGTCCAAAGGGTCCAAAATTAAACTTAGTTTGATTTTAACAAAAATTGAATTCTTGGGGTTCTTTGATATGCTGAATCTAAACATGTACTTATTTTTTTTTATTATGGGCCCAGTTTTCAAGTTGGTCCAAATCGGGGTCCAAAATTAAAGCTAAAAAAGGGGTAAATTATTTTTTTTTTTTGGGGGGGGGGCAATTCTCCACAGCATATTGTATTGCACAAGGAGCAAAAAATTGAATATAAATTCAAATCATATGACCAATTCTAAGTTCTTTATTTCAGTTACTCTGTGTCAGAAACCTATTATGTGTCAAATATTTGAAGAAATTTTCAATTGCACAGTATTGTGCAATAGCAAGAAATTGATATGTGTGCCCTGTTATCAAAACCTTATTATTAACAAATTCCATGACTATGATGTCATTTTCTATTTTAATATGTTATGGTGTATTTAAATGGGCTGTTATGGTTGCAAAGTATAAAGAAATGGGGGGGGGGGGGGGGGGGGGTGAAAACAAAATTTAGAGGGGGGGGGGGGGGGGGGGTAAATGAGAAATTGGGGAGGGGGTAATTTTTTTCTCATTTCATATTTCATAAATTAAAAAGAAAATTTCAAATTTCTTTAGCAAAAAAAGGGGGGGTTACAATAAATTTTATTGTTTTTGTTTTTTTTTTTTTGGAAGGGGGGGGTGTCAGTGTGCAACTTCATAGTGTATTGCACAAAAGCTAAAAAAAGGGGTAAATTATTATTTTTTTTTTTGGGGGGGGGGCAATTCTCCACAGCATATTGTATTGCACAAGAAGCAAAAAATTGAATATAAATTCAAATCATATGACCAATTCTAAGTTCTTTGATTTCAGTTATTCTGTGTCAGAAACCTATTATGTGTCAAATATTTGAAGAAATTTTCAATTGCACAGTATTGTGCAATAGCAAGAAATTGATATGTGTGCCCAATTTTAAATTTTAAATTGGTTATTTCTGATTTATATATAAAAACAAATAATACTGATATGGTTTGAATAGGTAAATTAAAAAATTTTAAGTTCTTAGACAACATTCATTCTGTGTCAGAAACCTATGCTGTGTCAAATATTTATTCACAATCCAAATTCAGTATTGTATCAAGCTTGAATGTTGTGTTCATAATTGCCCCAACTATTCAGGGTTCGACATCTGCGGTCGTATCTAGCTGCGCCCAGGGGAGCATTTTATTTCAAAATTTAGAGAGAAAAAAATTGTATTCAGTCTCACCATGTTTTATAATCTGGAATTTTTTTTGACAGATTTGAAATTTTTCTTAACTATTTTAAATCATAGTGATTTTGTGTGGGAATCATTTAAAAGAAATATTAGGTCATATTGTAATTAGTTTTCAGTGTACCTTGAAAATTCACCCTTTGTTGGTTCCCAGAATGCTTAGTTTCTTGGTAAAATTATGACATTCACCCTATAAATTTTGTCAATTTTTTTAACATTATTAACTGAGAAAACTTTTAGCCCCAACCAATCGGGATTGATAAAAAAAAAAATGACCAAGAAAATTTCCAATAAAAAATTGTTGTTATCAGTGTGGTTACCTTTGTAACCAAATTATTTACTCTTCAACATATTAAGTTGCTCAGAAATATTTTGTGAATCCAAACTTCAAATTTTATACACAGAGTTAGTGAAGTGTACTATATATTACTATAACACATCAATATTTAAAAAAAAAATAAACTAACTCAGTCATTGTAGTTTTTTTATCATTTGTGCAGTTTTACATATTTAGGGAGAAAACAAAATTATTGACAAAAGGGTAAATATGCATAAAAAAGGGCATCTGATACTTGAACACTGCTTTAGATTTTTATGGCTTTTTAATCACATCGATAGTCACTGTATACTTTATATTCAATGGTTGTGTTATACTTTTAATACAATAGCACAATATGTAGCTACCTCTCATATATGCAAATTAATATAAAAGGTATATAAATTTTATTTACTCTGTGTGTTGTGATCAATCTGATTATTTTAATTTTTGATTTTCATTGGTTTAGAAGAAAACTAAACTGTAGGAACAAAATTTTGATGAAAACACCCCCCCCCCCCCCAAAAGTTAAATTGTTCTCACTAACAACACATTGCATATATGTTCTTCAACATGCATGGATTGTTATAGATTTTTGTATCATGTGAAACAAGAAATCTGTTGTTGTTTTTCCAGCATTGATGACGTTGCTGTCATACAATAATAACTTTGCCTAGGCAATAACAACTGGTATATGTTATATAATTCAGTGATAGTATGTTTGTATACTAACTATTCAAATACATTTGTAGATTTCCAAGAAGTTGAGCAGCCTACATGTGTCTCTTATCCCAGCAAAGAAAGCAGCTTTCCACTGACACCAGTTTTTGTCCTTGTTGCATTGTGTACAGTCTTATAGATAAGCTCCCATATAACAAGCACAACCTAGCATCATTCCTTATGCATTTTAAGTTTTATTAGACACTGATATTTTTTGTAATTTATAAACTTTAAAAATGTCATGCAACAAAAATACATAAAAAGCACAGTAATGAATGTATCTATAGATTTATTACTTTATGTTCAACGTAATATTGTAGATAATGAATTAAATAAATGCTCTAAATCTAGGAAAGATTTGACAAATCAGGCTTTCAAAGGAACGATAAGAAAAATTAACATTCTTAACACCCTGCATACATTTCTGCAAAACGCGGATAAGTCTGGCTCATATTGCATCCACGGATTTCATATCATGTTTTAATGGTAAACATGGATATTTCTTACCGCGGAGGCAGATTTATCCATGGTTTGCAGAACTGTATGCAGGGTGTGTTAATGATTGACACAAATGTTACGATATGCACATATGTATGCTATGATAAATTTTACTGTAAAACCAAATACTAATGAGAAAAAGAAAGGGCATATGAAATCAAAAAATTTTGTATTATTTATAACTGATGTGATATTTCTGTGATATTTCGGTAATAAATATTTTGAAAAATAATTTGTAAAGTATATATTGTCACCAAGAGATATGGAATCCCCTCAGAAATATTTACCTCTTACTGTGTAAAAACATCAGTTCGTGGAATGGATTTTTTTTTTAAATTTTTGTCTCGCCTGCGACAAAAGTCGCAGAGTGAGACATAGGTATTACTAACCGGCAGCGGTGTAAACTATTTGTATAAAGCGTTATATTTCAGAAGGTAGAAGACCTGGATGCTTCATACCTTGTATGCAGATACCTTATTTTATGAACTTTCCGTCTGTAATATGTCCATTGTCCTTGACCTCATTTTCATGGTTCAGCGACTGCTTGAAAAAAATGTATAGTTCTTTTGTCATGTGAATTTCTCACTTATTATGAGTAATAGGATAACTATATTTGGTATCTATGTTCCTTGCAACGTTTAAATGTCTGTCAGACAGGGTTCACGTGACCTCGACCTCATTTCATGGATCAGTGATCAAGGTTAAAGTTACGTGATTAGGTCCGTTTCTCAGATACTATAAGCAGTAGGTCAACTATATGTGGTGTTTGGAATGATTATAAGGTGTACATATCAGTCTGGCTGGTATCATTTGTCCTTGATCTCATTTTCATGGTTCATTAGTCAATGTTAAGTGTTTTTGTTTTGGTCTTTTTTTTTCTTATACTGTAAGCAATAGGTGAACTATATTTGATGTATAGAATGATTGTAAGGTGTACATGTCTGTCTGGCAGTTGTCATTTGTCCTTGGCCTCATTTTCATGGTTAATTGGTCAATGTTTAGTTTCAGTAGTTAGGTCCTCTTCTACGATACTATAAGCAATACGTCAACTATTTGATACATGGAATGATTGTAAGGGTGTATATGTCCGTCTGGCAGGGTTCATCTGACCTTGACCTCATTTTCATGGTCCATTGGTGAGTGTTAAGTTTTCAATGTTTGGTCTGTTTCTTGTAATACTATAAGCTTAGGTAAACTATAGTTGGCTTATAGAATGATTGTAAGGTGTACATGTCTGTGTGGCTTTGTTTATCTGACCAGGACCTCATTTTCATGGATCATTGATAATTTTAAATTTATGTGATACTTGTTGTCAATCTTAATCTTTAAGACTATCAACACAAAAGTAGGCGAGACATTTTAGCGTCTGCACTCTTATGAAAGCTTAAACATTAGAATTACAGGACAGATTTTTTGCAGGTCAATTCTGGCAACCTGAAGAAGAAAAAAATAGTGTAGACAGAAGTGTATATAGTTAAGTGTATATAGCAACATGTAGCAGTGATGAAACCTTCCACTATAAATAAATTCTGGTACAATGAACTGGCCAGATGGAAGATCTCATTAGTTTCTACCGATCAATTTATCTTTCCCATTCATCTGGTTCCTCGTTTTGGGGAAATCTTGACCCGCACTCCTCAAAACAAAAACAAAAATTCACTTCCAGATCTTTTTGTTGTTTTAAACACTGCCAATTGGATAAATCGGCCAACAGATCTTCTTTTCTGAAACCACTGAGTCAATATGAACCAAAGTGACAGCAACAGTTCTTGGCATTGTGTCCTTTCAGAATTATATCTATAATGTCCCCGAGCTCCAATTTTGTTTGCCGCCAAAGGCAAGGTTACCTAGTTTATTTGACATCTGAAAACAATTTTCTTGTCTGAAACCAATCAGTGAGTTGAAGCTAAACTTGGCAGCAGTAGATCTATTGTAAAATTGTATCTAATGGCTCCAAGATTGCCATCACAGCTGGAGTTAGTTTAATATAGTATCTTCTTATCGGAAAGGTTCCTTGCGGATCTTCTTGTCTGAAACCACTAAGCCAATTGCAACCAAACCTCCTCGTAATAGTCCTTAGGTGATTCTCTTTCAAAATATTATATCCATGATCCAGATGTTCGATCACGGTCAAACAATTTACATTACATTAATCTGCAAACGAAATTCGGGCGAGCGATACAGGGTCCTTGGAGCCTCTAGTTTGTTTGGCTGAGGAAGCATTCCAATAAGACATCAATGTAAAGTTGCCTGGCCAGAACTAAATTGTATAGAGATATATACGCTGTATGCAGGCCTACTGTGTTAGAGGAGACATAAGCATAATAAATATATAAGAAATCTTGATATATTGCTTTATGTTAGAAGAAAAAATATTTACATTTTTAAAAGTGTCTAATAAATCTAGAAACATTTGACAAGTTATTTCGAAAAGGTTTCAAAAGTGATTTTGATTAAAAATTTAGTTAATTGGACAGGGGGACGCATCAATTTTGAAAAGTGAAAAAGTCGAGAAAGTACGATGGGTGTCTTGCACATATTTGAGGGAGATTTCTATTAAAAAACAAATTTATAAGAAGTTAATAAAACCGACAAATGTTAAGAGAAAAAGCAAATGTAACAGAAAAGAAAGAAAATAAAAATCTGTATAAAATTTACTTTTTTATTTGAACCATCTTTCATGGATTGTTAGATGTATGGAACTTTTTTTTCTCTCAAAAGATTTTTTCCCCTTTTGCTAGTTAATCAATATTCGTAAAATAACAAATTTTAAAGTCCGTTAGACGAAACAAACGATAACTTATTTAACCACGCCTCTGTCGTAAATACTGTCAACCATATTTAATTACAAGAATAAGATTTAATTATTTTCCAATAATTTTAGATCAAAGTTTTTGACAACTTATCTAATTAATATTTGACATGCTTTCTGGTCGTGTTATAAACTGTGGAAAATACGATTTGATAGGGGAACGTTCCTATGGCAGAAAATTAACATTATTTGGTTGATATTCTAAACTCAGTAAGCATTTGGTTGACAGAAAACATGGAATAATACCGGATTTTTTATATTGAGAATTTAACAGTACAAACATTTATTTCAAAATGGAATTTCAGCCAACTAGGTATGTAGAATTTTATGAAAAGTATTTTTTAACAGAAAGTTCTGATGCCGATAGGATCTCTCCACTGTCACCAAGTTGAGCATTATAACAATTAATAATAATAATAATGATAGAATCCATCAAATGTCATCCACATTACAATAATTATTATGAATAATAAATTTTTTCTTTATTTTTTTTTTTGTAATGGTCTCCCTCTTTTGAAGTTTTTACGATTATTTATATCATTTTTTATTTCCATGTTTTCATGTATGGCAGTGCACTTGTGAGTTGTGCGCGTAAGAAAGTGTTATTTTTTCATGTTTTTAAATAAGAAACTGAAGTTCTAAAGGTTTTTACATATTTAAGTTATTTAAAAACTTCAGGGTGGCGTATCATTAAATTCCTTTTTTTTTAATTTGAATTTTGATTTCAGATTTCAGCATTTTGAAAAACTTCGTGACTGAACAATATTTCACGAATGGGGCTTTTTTTACTGAAATATGCTAGCGCACCCAAGTAGATGATGAAGACAGTCGTGTACAGCTTTTACACACATTCTGTAAAAGCCATTTTATAGTTATAGAAAAGTAGCTAAGACGAATAGCCCACATACAAACTAATAAATATCATTAGTCCAAAATAAAAATTAAAATGACTGATTATGGTGAGTATACATTCAGGGGAAGTTGGTTCATCCTTTGAGATTATGCAATTTTGATATACGGGAAGTACCCTATCGATATATTATAGATGTATACGTTTTGTCTCAATTGTTGGTACTGTTTGGAAACCTAAAAAAAATCATGGTTTATGATTTAGAGCTGTTTTATCTTCGTTGTAATTGAAGAATAGAAATTAATATTAAAATATAAAAAAAAGTCACGAAACAGCTCTTATAGCAAATAAACAAATGACGACGGGTAGCTAAGGATAAATAAAACCAAACACTAAGATGACAAAAAATATACAAAATACAAATTGTTTAAAAGTAAAATAAACAATTAAATGTAAAAAATAAAATTTCAAGCGTTTAGGCTGACTAGCTTTGATCAAGATGTTGAGTAGTTGTCCAAAATGGGTAAAATTTTAAAAAGTAGACATCGCCCTATATGTTTACGTTACATTTTTTGGCTCGTACCCTTCTAAATTAAAGAATTATTCATTCATCATACATTATGGACGGAGGTGTGATAGTCGGACCTTTTTTGTTTTTTTTTTTAATTTCATGTGTGCGTGTGTATGTGTGTGTTCATTAGTAACATCAAATAATAAGCTAAGATCCAATAGGCCTTTAAGCAGTTTATTGTCTCCGCCAGAAATAGAATGTGACATTTTATTAAGCGGTTAATTAATACCATAATATATATGGTAATTTGTGAACTGCTATGAATGTGTACGAATACATAATGAAGTGACCAATCTAACTGAATATATATATACGGTCACTTTGATCCTGAAGGTTTTTAATTTCATCCTTGAATCATTGGTTGCAAGGAACACCGACTATTAAGAAAGAAGACAGTCTACAAGCAGCCTTCTCGAGAGGACTGCCGCTCGAACTTACTGGGAAGATTTTCTGATTCTTGTAACGGAAAAATAACACACGGGTTATCGAAAGGAGGAGGCAAAAAAAACCCAAAAGGTTTCAACTTATTAATTATAGAATGTAGTGGGCCTACTGCAGTACTGCCCATAAAGATTTCCGAAACAAAAAAAAGCAAACAATAGACTGAAAACTCTTTTTTGTAAATTTCAGAATGATATCAGCAGTGCTTTGGACTCTTCTTATTTCCTTTCAGTCAACTTTAGCAAGTGAGTACTGTCAATACTAGATCATGTGTTTATTTCGTAAATATATAAGTAAAGTCAAGAAATACCAAAGGAATATTCGAAGGAGGGAAAAATCGAAACAACTGACAAACTCCGGAGAACAACGAAGACAAGACCAAAACAATACATGCACTACAATTAAAAACTAAAAACATATGAACAAAATGGACTCCACCAAAAAACCGGGGGTAGACTCAGGTTCCCCGGAACAGTAAGCAGTCTCTGCTTCCTGCAGGACAACCACCATGCTGCCCATGTAAAATCCGGTATGAAGAAGGGATAACATCAATGGAACAGGTCCAACGATTATTAGCACATATGATGAAAACTTGACAAACAACTGATTTATAGTGGTTTAGAATATAGAAAACCAACTAAAATCAGTATATACATGTATAAATATATATTATATATACTCTTATTTAAGTTTACAAATTAAGATTATTTTGTCTTCCCATCCCTAAATCTTTCAATAACTGTACATTCTAACAAGATTTCTGGATTTTCACAGTTAAAAAAATACATATTAAAATGTGTAAATTTACCAAGAAAATATGTAGGAAAAAATTATGTAAATCTATCATCACAACAAAACATTACGTCTTCTACCTTTTACCGTAAAATTTGCATAATATTCGGCTTTAACTTTAAAGTATCATACCTTTAAAGTACTCCGTAAAATATCAAGAATTAACATGTCTAATTCTCATTTCAGCAGCGTATTACAACGTTAGTTTGATAGCAACCTCTAGTGCACAATATTTAACTTCCCCCGGGTATCCAACTGAATATCCAAAGTAAGTAGATTTTTCTAAGTTTTGTCCCTGTTTTCTTTTGAAAGTTATTACATACATTTTTAATTTTGTTGGTTACTTTCTCATCATTTCACCACTAGTAAGTTTGCTTTGGTGTCAAACTACATATCGGAAGCAAGCAGATTTTTTAATTTTTGTCTCCATTTTTGAAGTTATTACATAAATGTTTAATTGTATCGGTCACCTTTTCGTCCTACCAGCTGCATTAGAATACAAACTTGGCTATTCCAAACATATCAAGTAATTTTGTCTCCTCCATAGTTTTTTTTTTTTTAATTTCATATCCTTTCATTTCAGTAACTTGACGTATGAGTGGGTCATCACTTCCTCCATTGCCAGTGAACTTGTCAAAATAGAAGTAGATGATTGTGAAATAGAGTATATTTCAGCAAAAATACCGTTCTGTCAACTGGACGAACTAACTGTGTTTGATGGTAAGCTATCGTTCATCTGTACGAAGTAACTGGATTTAACATATGCAGTCATTTGTATTCTTTGTAGAGCATGATTTGTCTCCCGAAATTACCGCTAACGCACCAACCGGGGATCGAACCCGGAACCTTTGGTCATCAGCCCACCGCTCTAACAGGCTCTGCTGTTACATTTTAAATCTGAATCAAATATTTCTAACCACAGAATTCCTAGGAATTTCAATATACGGACGTGGATAGTATATAACATATTGATAATAAAGGCATGAATATTCATGTTTATGGTAAATGTTTATTAAAAGTAGTCGTGAAATAAAACCAAAAAATTAAATAATTATACAGAAGTTGGACCCCTGTGTTTCTAACTGCATTCGACTGTAAGTTTTCGTTCTATGAACTAAATGAATTGCCGGTAACTTGTATTCGATGGTAACTTTTAAAATATCTTAATTACATGTATTATTTTTTTCCAGGTGATCTTCGATATGCCCCTTTTTTCATAGCATCCTTGAGCTTGCCCTTTTCATCAAAAACAAAAGTAACTCTCAAGTCAAATGATTATTTAAAAGTATAACACAGCAAGACAAACGACTATATAGGTTGTAACAGAAACATTTCTAACAAATTGTAATGGTAAACCAGGCCCTGGCACCATAAAAGTTGAGAATATTCTTAAGTCTGAGAATATTCTTAAATACTGGAATACTCGAATGTGATTGGCTGAGAATGGGAATTTGAGTAAAATTTTCTTTACTCAGCAAAAATAGTTCTTTATGACGCCCAGGCCAGGTCTCTTATCGAAAACATTTCCTTTTTCAGAACTATCACAAAATTCCATGTCTCAGAAAGATATTGTTTAAGTGACATATCTGTTTTAGGTGCCTATGATAATAGTACCGTGCTGTACCAGTCGTGCTGCATGACATCAGTACCAGCTATGAATAGTTCCGGACCTAATTTAATGATAAGATTTATTACCGATACAACAGTTGTTGCCAGAGGATTTAGGATTAAATACTACAACACTGCTTATGTTGAAGGTATAACATGCTTATAAATTTATTGTTCTGCATTGTTTTAGAATTGAATATTACAACACTGTCCATATAACATGTACAACATGCCTATTGGCTGCGCATTGTTTTTGTCGGCAGTTATACAATTAGTTGGTGTAAACTGGACTCGACAAAGCGCATTACAAGTATATGGTACAACTTGCTCAAACCTTAACACATTTATATGTGCTTCTTACAAGGTTCAGAGTTCACAGCAAATGGACTAAATTCACAGTATTTTGAAGGCAAACTATAAGTGTTATGAAACGCTCAAATAATTCCCCATTTCTTTTGATGGATGGATGAATTATTGTTTAACCTCCAGTTGCATATGTTGATATGATAATCTTTGTACTAGACCGACAGACTGAGCAGGATTTTTAATGTGCTAGCTCACGAGGTAACTGTCGCAGGAAGACATGACCCCAGTCGGACTCATTATACTGACTCCGAGTCGACCAGTCGATCTTTGCTCGTCCTCCTAGATGTCGAATGCCTGGATCAAGCAGAAAAATACCAATTTTAATGTCTTTTGTTTGAGCTGGCCGGGGATCGAACCCGAGACCTTCCACACTCGGGGCGAGCACGGCTACCACCGAGGCGGTCTCCATTTCCCTTGTTGAATTCTATTCTCAATTATTACCAGCAAAGTTGTATCTCGGTATACTGGCCTCCTATTTGTAGCTTTGGGTTAATGCTTTTTTCTATTTGGCATCGAATCTGCATAACAGTGTTGTTTGGTTTACTGCTTAGAATATCCTAATTTTGGAACATAGTGCTTTTAATGAAATATAAGATAAGATAAGATAAGATATTTATTTTCCAAATTAGGTCCCCAGGGGGGCATACACACATAACAAATATACTGTAAATTCGGAAATTTTCGCGTGCACTTATTATTGCGATTCTTCTACCCATCGCAAAATTGCGAGGTTAAATTATTGCGATCGCCGCCCGTGTGAAAAAAAAAGTTTTGAAAATGGAAGTTTTATATAAAGTAATCGTTTTAATTAATGGGATTAAAAATATTAAAATTAAAAATGTTATTATTATATATAATAGCTGTGAAAACAATACCTATACAACAAAGTGTCTACCAATTAATCTGTCTCCTGATGTCGGAAATCAATGACCAGACGCTTACCCGAGTAAATGAAAACAAATGGGGACAAATCTAGAATAAATCGGACATGAAAATATGCATTAAAAATGCGAGTTTATAATATTGCGATGCTAAACCGATCGCAATTTTCGCAATAATAAAAACATCGCAATAATTTCAATATTTACAGTAATCGTTACAACATACAGTATTTTACATGACATTCATATAATACACCTAAAATTGATATAAAGTTATACAGGCTATTATATGTTAAAAAAAATTTTAAAAAGTATTTAAGAGTTGCTACTCCAGAGATGTGGCAAATGTTCTCTCACTTGATTTATTTGCAGTTGTTTTTATTTTATAATATTTTTGCTGGAAATGTATAAATATAATTGATTGTTTAGCTGCAACAGGTACCAAGGGACGATGCTATAGGATTGTGAGCTTAAAAGCTCTAACAAGCCTCCTCGTATCTGATGCAGAGAAACAAACATCAATGTAACAAAATTTCAAGTTTATTCACAGCAAATAAAATATACTGCAGGAATAGGTATTGAGAATAGTGTAGGTTTCCCTACTGCAACAGACACCAAGGGGCGGTGCTCAAGGAGCTGTGTTATTTACACAGTCCTCCTCGTGTCTGAAGCAGACAAGAAAGCCACATAATTAACAATTTTTAGAAATAAATTTACCAGCAGCAGTGAGAATTGACTTATCTTCTGTGTTCATAAGCCATATCATTTTATCCCTTGAGTTAAGAGTTAAAAAATTGGGGCAACTTTTAGTTATTTCTTGAAATAGATGAATGCGGTCATCATTAAATTTAACACATTGAAATAGAAAATGATATTCATCCTCCACATCTCCGGAGTTACAACGAAATATAAATTTTTAATATTAGTACATACACTGCATTAAAATTGGTAACATAAGACGTTTAACTATACAACTTGTATTGCATAGTTCAAAAATATTAGTAAGAAAATTAAGTATTCAAGTTATTATGTGTAATTAACTTTGCAAATGTTCCAATTTTCAGATTCAGTGGCTGCTGCTTCCGGTATATATATTGCAATAGGTGTGATTATCTTAGTGATTATATTGGTAATTGTTGTAGTAGCCTTCTATATCTACAAACTGAAGAAATCAAAGGAGCATAGTCATCGTGTTAATCCCGTGGGAGGAGAGGAGCCACACACCAGCGCAAAGGAGGAGATATACAAAGAGTCACCGAAAGAGGTTATAGACGAATACAACAAACCCCCTTTGCCCGCTGACAGCCCGGCACCGCCTCCCAATGACTGGTCAGAAGAGGAGGGAATGGCTGCACCGGAGAGCTTAGGACCAAAGCCCGACTTAATCAATGACCAGAACCTCCCTGATGCCAGTACCAGAGGCAACAAACTTCCACCAATCCAGCAAGTCAAGACAGCAAAATAAAACTACAGAAGCCATTGGATGTAAATTTCGAGATATGGATAATTGTTTCAGGTATACGACTCTTTAAGTGCTATCTTTGAGATGAGTTAAAGTTGTGGACTGTTCCTTCTGTTATTTTCTGGAATCAAACCGTGTGCTGTGATGTGTTTGTTTTGTGATTTTATGTATGTAAAATAGCAATGTTTTATTTAACTTTAGTAAATTTTAATACCATGTTTCTTTTGTGCATATTATATTTTATTACTCTGCAATAAAGAACTATTATTTATATCTTAAAGAATTATTAGATGATAGAAATTCCATTTGAAGAACTCTTTTTCAACACTTGAAATCATGTCAAATTTACGAAACTCCCGCTGGTTAAATAATTTTATGTGTTATACAACAGTTGTTCATTAATCCGAGATAATGCATGAAGTCAATATTGGCTACGAAATGAGATCACGAGCTTATGACAGATATTCTAAAACCACCATAGTACACCTGGCCATGAATTTAAATAATCATTGTATATGAAAATGAAAGTAATCTGCCAGAAACCTGTATCCCTGACCTGGATCAGAAGATGAGAATGAATACCAGTTGAGTTTGTAGTAATGTCGGTAGGAGGAATGTTAGATTCAACTTAAAGATGGGTTTATCTTATGATCTTTCTCCCAAAGTCTGGTTATGATTGACCAAATGGTTTCAGCCAGCAAGATATTTACTTTAGCAAGTTTAGCTGTAGTGGTCAGATTGTTTGACCTGGAAGTTATGAATATAAATTCAAGAGTTCGCCAAATAACCATTCAATTAATAGTTTCATTCTAATAGCTCAAATTGTATAAGCAAATTTTCCCATAGAGTTAGATGTTGATTTTTGATTGACTATGATGAATCTTTTGAATGGCATTGTCAAAGCAGTCTACCTTTGACATGTTTGATAAAAGGTTCCAAATGATTAAAGTAGCTTCAGATCAGATAACAAAACAAGAACTGTGAGTAACCTCACTAAGTGTTACCCCCCACTTGCAATACTATGAATGTCCAAACTTTGGAATACTGGTATATCAGCAAGTTACCTATGTATTGTTTAAAACCAATACTGTTTCAGTGTACAAGTTGAATTATCCCCCCTTCCAAATTTTGAGAAATTTTCAACCATATTCCTCTATGCACATCTGCAGGTAGTATACTACAACTGTGTAAAGTGTAATAAAAATCTAATGAGCTGTTTAGAAGGAGTTGTGCTTACAAGCTTAGAACATGTAAAATACTTAAGTTGGATTATCCTCCTTTGCAAACATCTCTCAATAATTATCTTGCTTCATGCACATCTACATAAATAGTGATGCCCAACCTTCATATAAAGTTTCATCAAAATCCACTGAATGGTTTAGGAGGAGTTGTGCTTACAAGGTACATGGACGGACAGACTTGTAAGCACAACTCCTCCTTAACTGTTCAATGAATTTTGATGAAACTTTAAAGATTGGGAATCATATGTCAATGTGCATGAAACATAATTATCGCTGGATGCTTCCAAAGGGAGATAATCCAACTTAAGGGTTTTACATGTTATTGCAAGCTGTGGGTATCACTCTGTGAGGTCTCTCAGTTCTAGATAAAATTTTGTTAGAGATGCAACCTTTCAAAGTTATTTATCTCACTGTCTGGAAAGTATTTCCCCATGTTTGGTCCATGCAACTTTTCCTTGCAGACCAGACAAAAAAAAACAAGAGAGAAAATATTTTGAATGATACTTTTTATTTGGAACTCGTGTTCATAATTGTACTCTTCTAGATTTAACAGCAGCAAGGAAACCTGCATAATATGTATGTGTTTTTTTATTTTACAATGGTCATATGATAGAGAATTTTCATTTTAACCTTCTAGTAACATCAAAAATGCTGCTGCAAAATGTTACAAAATACATATATTCCTGTACCCTCATGATGTACAGACTTACAAACCTTTAAAAAGTGTCACACATACATCACAGATATTATCTACAAAATTTCAAATTGACGTTTACATATTATTTATTACCTCCCATGACTTTCTAATATTGTGGCTCTGATTCTGTTATTGTATAATAGGACTATGTAATATATGTGCAGCTTATTTATCTGAAGTCATGGGTAAAACCTATAGCTAGGTGACATGATTTCAAAACACCACAAAGCAATTAATTATCTCATGCTGGTGAACAGGTCAACTTGTTTATTACAGCAATAAACAACATAATCCACTTTCCAGGGTCCTAATACCCATAGGTAGAAATCGGGGGAGGTAATGAATTCTAAATTGGAAAGGGTCACTGAACTGCATATCATGCCAGTGTTAGTGTTTATTACCAAGTAACACACGATTTTACAACAGATATCAAATCTAAGTTTACATGTAATTTACAATGATTTTAATACATGTATATGCTTTGAACTTACCACTATTTCACAGTCCAAAGTTATCTGAGAAACCAATGTGTAATATTGATGAAAACAAAATAATAATGTAGATTCTAATTTAAATCTAATTGCTACAATAAAATGTATCTGTGATATATCTTTATCTGATTAAACCTTTCTATTTACCCAAATTTTTCACACAATCATGTATGAGATAGCAACAGTTACTAATCGTTGTGTTACTGGACTCTTATCATATGGATATTTATCTGTAATTACTGGACTGTTATCATTCAGATATATTTATAAATTATTGTGAAGTTATTGGAACAATGAGTTTTTATCCATTATAAAACATCAAATTTTTCAGTAGAAATACAATATATTGCAAAACTGAAACATCAGTGATATTTGAAATAAAACTTATCTCAATTTAAATTGGCCCTTTAGAAGTTAAAAATATCATGGTTTTCAGACTACAGGACATATCTTACATAAACACTAAAAAATGTGTGAGTCTTCCAAGGAAGACATGTGTTGCCTGCGGACGTCAATTTTTACAAAAGATATTAAAATTTTCTAAAAATGAAATATATATGCACACCTTTGCATTAAGGTTAATGCACAAAGTTTCATCAAATTGCTTTGAGCAGTTATGGAGTAGTTGAGGATAGAAGTTTTGACCCCCCCCCCCCTTTTTTTAAAAATTGTCAATTTTTACAAAGTTTTTTTTTTAAATTTTCTAAAAATGAAATATATATGCACACCTGTGCATTAAGGTTAATGCACAGAGAAAGTTTCATCAAATTCCTTTGAGCAGTTTACGAGTAGATGAGGATAGAAAAAAAATGTGACGGTGCAAGACGCAAGACGACAGATATCGATAGTGATCCCTATGTGTTGACCATGCGTCCTGCAGGCAACACAAAAATGCTAAAAATTCATCACTAATATATACAGTAAATGATTTTCCCATCACATAAAATTCCCTTTTATACAGTACAATATTTGACAGAATTAATTATATCGATTAGTCTTCTTTGTAAGGTGTCCGTTTTATATCAGTATCTTCTGTAAATGCTCTATATACAAACAATCCTAGAATGATATGTACTGTTCCTATGGCAACAAAAGCAGCATAAAAATAACTATTTTCTGATGACATTCCTAGCATTGCTGAAAGAAAGCAAGAAAACCATGTACATGTAATGTCAAAATGGTTCTTTATTTCACTTTAATGGATAAAAAAGACCTATAGATATTGTAGAGACAAAATTTTAGAAAATGTCTATACTGAAATTAAAATCATATTTCTGGGATAGACATTTCATTGGAGGCAGTAATGTTCAACCCTATAAAATGTACAACATTTTACAACAAAAGACTCCACGTTTCCTTTCAACTCAAAGCTATTACAGTACCTATCAATTTTCTATTTTGTATGTTTTTTTTCATTTGTTCTTAATATCCTACCTGCTGATTGTACTAGAATGGGAGATTTTTTCAAAACAAAACTGTCATCTTAAAGCAATAAAGGCACTGTCATTTTATTTTTACTTGTGTCACATGCATGTAATGATTTTTTTGTAGAAATTAGTCCCATTTAGTCTTAACTGACAAGTATTATAAGTAGACCACTATCAATAAATTTAACTTTCAGTTTCAAAATTAAGATAAATTTATACATGTATATTGTGCACCATAGGCAATAATTCCAATCATGAAATTAAATTGCTTGTAAAGTTCATTTAAAACATTTGTAAGTTTTTTTATTTACTAAATGGGGGCCTAGGCCATTTATTGTTTTTTTTTTTTTTTTTGTCTTGCATTATGGAATTTTGTTTAACGTTAAAGAACATATAATACACCCTAATAGTATTCAACTTCATGTTTTCAATCTTTTCCCACAAGTTAAACTTCTGGGATTTATTTGCTGTCTAATTAGATTGTATGGCTATTTTTTCTCTGTTCAGTTCAGAGGTTGTAATTTTCTTTCTTTTTTACATCTTACTCCAAATCTCTTCTTAGTTATCGCCTTACATCGTAATGTTACTTCAGGATATTACACAGTTGACTCTCATTATCTCAATATTCCTGATATTCAAAAGTCATTTGCTTCCCAAAATAATCTGTTCAAATTAATTACTTCTGATATCTTTAAATCCTGTTTTCACAAATCATTTCTGATGGCTACTTTAGCTTTGAAAATGGTTAAATGTCATCTTTTTTACCTCCCCTTAAGACAAGCATTTGAAACTGGTGCTTTTTGAGAATGTGACAACTATGTGCCTTTTGGTTACTTGTCTAATGATGATAATTACATTGTATGTCTGTCTGTAATGTTATATGCCACCTAAATGCCCATGATTGATTTAATAAAATCTTGCATCTTGTTTCAAATGTAAACGACAAAACAGATATTCACTGTGGATACAAGCCAACTTTAGTAGGCAATACAAAAAACCATATTTTCATACCTTTAAAATTCAGTTTCTGGATTGCTGTTTCATTGACATTTACCTTACATTTCTATGACCTATAATTATATAATTACCTTCAAAGAAAAAACTTTTGCTAGCGAAGTAGAGAAATATTGGTAAACTAATCATAGCTAAACTAAACAGGACCATACTCTTCATAACACTGTTTGATTTCTCTGTATCCTCCATCCTGATAACAGATAAAAAGACAAATTTTTAGACTAGTGCTATATACAGGGCTAAACATAACAAACCAAACATTATCATTTTCATTTCCTATTGTTAATCATCCATTCTTAGATGTCGACGTTCCCTTGGCACCATCTTATGGTGTTTATATATCTCAACTTGTTCCTTTCAATCGTGTATGTAACAACGTATTTGATTTTAACGAAAAAAATCTCTGTATTACTGAAAAATTATTACACCAGGGATTTCGATATCACAAACTTATATGGTTATGTGTAGCAATCTTTCGATCAGTTTGAGGTCTGGAGTTGGCATGTCAGTAATTGCTTTGTTAATATATATAGATCATTGTCATTTTACTTAGTTTCTTCTGTTACCTTTTTTAACATCTGACTGCGACATCTTTTGAACCGAGTTTTACTGTGTGTATCGCTGCGTGTTTATTTATTCAATATTGCCTAGAGGTATAGGGGGAAGGCTGAGATCTCACAAAATATGTTTAACCCCGCCGCATTTTTGCACCTGTCCCAAGTCAGGAACCTCTAGCCTTTGTTAGTGTTGTGTGTTTTTCAAATTTTGGTTCATCTGTATGTTTCGGAATTTAGTGTGCTGTTCATTTTGCTAAAGTAGTATGCATTATTGTTTAGGGGCCAGCTGAAGCCTCCCTCCGAGTGCAGGATTATTCAGGGGCGTAGCTACCCGGAGGCATGACAGCACTTGCATCCACGTCGTTTTCACAAAAAAAAGAAAAAAAAAAGAAAGAGAAAGCGAGAGAGGGACAAATTTAACATATATGAATTGGTCAATCGGAATTGGACAGAGTGGGAGGGGTATTAACGACGTGATGCATCTATTATCTATCAAGAACGTGATATTTGTTTAACGTTCCGAGGCTGTTGGTGTCTTTTCCTTAGTTAAGTTTGTTAGTTTGACAGCCTTATAACAAGTGTTGATGAAGCTGTTCAAGTCATGCAGAAAAAGATATTTTCTTATTTCAAACCGAGGCCAGACTCATCTGCTTCGAGTTCTGAAGGAAGAGGCTCAGATGATCACGACTCCACAAAGATCTTTTTAGATCTACTTTGCTCAATACAAATACTTATATATGGAACAAATCTCTGTGATTTTAAAAGCTCTCACGGCGTACAAAAAACGCAAAAAACAATGTTTAGTCTTCATTCACTCGAACATGTCAAAGTTCAAAAATAATTGACCAAAAAACACAACAAAAATGTACAAATTTTAATACGGTCGTGATTGTTTTAAAACGCTATATATGCAGAGCGTCCAGGGCCCCTACAATGGGTAACGAATGACCGAATGAAGCGTCATTATCCGAATAACATTTGGAATGACCGAATGTCACCTGAAATTTTAATTTTAGCACATATTGGTGACTTTTAAACATTGATTAATAAATAATACTACATTATAAGTTTATGATATAACATATAAATGATTTATAGAAGCAGTTAAGTTCATACAGATGTCATTATAAATTTGGTGGATATATCAAACATGGCGACCAAGGAAATCAAATTGGGAAGACTAATAGAATGATTGCATACATTCAAAACGTGTTCATTTTGGACCACAAAAGTGGAGCCCTCATGCCACGACAAGGCAATGAACAATGTGAGGGTGGGCGCCTCTCCCAATAAGACCCTGAATATATTCATATCTAATTTCCTTTTTTAAATTCCCCTTTTAAAGAAAATAAAGAATAGTTAACTTTCTAGAATAATTATTTTTTTATGTATTTATATATATATATTTTTTTTTAATATAATTAAAAAGTTACAATATATTGATTAGAATGAAAGAAACAATTTGCAGGAACCCCCCTGAGAGATAAGAACCAAGCCCTTTTAAAATTAAAACTACTAAGATATCCGTAGTCCGCGGAAACACTTTATTTGCGGTGCGTCCTTTTACCACAGAACACCGCAGAACACCACAGAATACGACAGAAAACCACAGAACACCTAATTTCTAGCAAAATTGTAGAAATAAAGTATATTTTTTCTTTGATAATTATAAATTATCAATATTTTTTATATTAAGAATGTACACTGTACTTATCGACAGTCTTCACAAAACAACTTGAGAAGAGTTAAGATTGAAGAAAGTCGGTGATCCTTTAATTTTTGTCCTGATCATCAAAGCAATTTAGAATATTTTTTTATTATTTCAAATATCCAGACAGTTAGGGGAAAAGAACTTATTAACTTTCGATCCACGATTTGCACACTGAAAATTAGAAGTAACATCTCAAGTAAATATTTTTGAAAGGCGACTTCTCATTTATTTGATTAATTCACACATATGTGTATTACAATTTTATAAATTCTTTCAATAATAGTAATAGTTTATTGTCATATAAGCTAAAATGAACAGCTTGTGACAAATTTTAAACACAAAAAGATAATTATGATAAAATAATAATTAAAGTACTAACAAAATCACGACACTGTGTTACACAAGTCTCCTGCTCTCAGATCAACTATTAAAGATACTGATCCGTTATCCACCTACTTTCTTATATAAATGATCATAAATCCACCCATTCATGCTAAGGATCGTATCTCTGACCAAAAATAGTCGCAACGAAACAGTCGTGCAATGCAATGAAAAGCAATAGCAAAGGGGTGGGGGGAGGGGGGGGGGGGGGGGGGGGGGGTGGTGGTGGTGGTGGACAAGAAAGGGATCTTGGATCATAGGTTTTATCCCACCATTTCGAGAGCCTGCATGTGAGTCGGTTGGAATCTACGTAAAGTTAAATGAAAATGAAAGAATATATTTATTTATTGAAATACATACATTAACCCTATTAGGTTGTATGAAAAATAAATTCAATGTAGGGAAATTCTATTGTTTTAGAACCCGGATAATTACAGTCTTTAAAGAAACATCATTTTTTTTTTAAATTTAATTAATAATTTATAATTATTGAACCATATATATACATTATTTCGACTTATTCCCTAGTTTTTAGGTGTTCTGTGGTGTTCTGCGGCGTTCTGTGGTGTTCTGCAGTGTTCTGTGGTAAAAAGACGTTCCCCTTTATTTGGGATTTATTATAAATTATATCCACCAAATTTATAATGACATCTGTATGAACTTACCTGCTTCTATAAATCATTTTTATGTTATATCATAAACTTATAATGTAATATTATTTATTAATCAATGTTTAAAAGTCACCAATATGTGCTAAAATTAAAATTTCGGGTGTCATTCGGTCATTCCAGGTGTTATTCGGATAATGACGGCGTCATTCGGTCATTCCAGCTACCGCCCTACAATGGCTTAGACCTGGACCCACTGTGGGTCTTAGGCGGCCCCCATACCCCTCGCCCTTCGGTTTGTGATTCCACTTCATTCACAAGGTAGCTACGCCCCTGCTATTTATTATTAGTAAGTTCTTTATTCATGTGCAATTTTGAATAAAAAATGCTCGTGAAAAATTCCTTCCTTTACCACTTTTGAATTGTGTCATGTATGGTGTTTCTATAAAGCAGTGAAATATAATTTTAAATTAAACATAATGCGACTATCCGGATTTTTTCCCAGTCCCCCTTATTGTCTTTCACGTTTATCATTTAATGGATCAGCTTTGTATGAATAAAACATTTTAATTGTATCACCTGCTTCTAAGATCATCAGCCATAATTGTGTTAAACTTATATTTTGCTCCAAACTAAATAGAAAAGGGACAACTCATATTATGTCGTTGTTTCAGTCTTGTTTTCTCTACATGATCCGGATTTCGATCGGTGTCAGGAAATTGCAAGATCTGACAAAATACCGAGAAGCCACGCGAGGAGTATTGGACAGCTACTTTTTTTGTTCCAAATACAGAGTAACAAAAAACAAGATAAAAATACAATTACAACAAAAATCACAAATGTGATTATAAAAGTAAAAAAATACCCACAAAATAAAAGAACAAAATTGCCTGAAATCATTAATCACTGGCCATGAATGACAATAATAATTAAACGACACTATAATGAATATTGAAATAAAACAAGTATGTTAAACCAGGGATCATATAATACTATATACAGTTCCTGGTTAAACTATATAAATAATGACCTGAACGTAGATAAAAAAAATGAAAAGGGAATATAATAAATTCTTTTTAAAGGAAATAAGAATTGTACCGAATAATTACTTAGATACATTGAGATAACAAGTCTGCGTGCGTATGTCCGTCCGTCCCAATAACTTTGTGGGCGCAACTTCTCTGAAACTACTAGGCAGATTTGGTTTATAATTTGTAGGAATGTTACCTATGACATAAAGATGATTACACTATATACCGCCATTTTGATTCAGCGCTTTTTACAGGAGTCATTGGACTTTGTTTTTTTTTTATCACATTAATTGTATCAAATGCATACCTTGTGGACGCTACTCGTCTGAAACAACTAGGCGGATTTGGTTAATATTTTGCAGGGTTGTTACCTACGACATTAAGATGACCACACTATAATACTGTCATTCCGATTCAGCGAGTTTTACAGGAGTTATGGGGCTTTTTTGTATTTTATCACACTGAATTGGATATTCATACCCCCTGGGCGCGCAACTCCTCTCAAATTACTGCATTGGCAGATTTGGTTTATACTTTGCAAGAATCTTACGTACGATGTGATGATGATTACGCTTGCTTTCATATTTTGTAGGATTTTTGGTCATGATGTATAGTTGACTATATTATTCCACCATAAATGATTTTGATTCGACAGATTGTGTTATGAGTTATGGGACTTTGATGATTTTTTCCCTTTTATAACTTTATAGTAATCTTGCGAATTATATTCCTTGAAACTGATTGCCATTTATTATTACAATTACTCCTCGTCTTCTAATCAAGCATGCCCATGTCGGTGATTTAAAAAAAAAAACAGTTACTACATTATCCTCCTGTGGCGGCGGCGAGGGATATATGGTTACGTGTACTGTTGAAATATTTAAAAACAAGAAAAAGGTACCGTATTTTCAGCATGTTATGAATTATCTCCCTTTTAATTTATCACAAATTATGACGGTATATCGAGTATCTCCCTGGTCACAATGACAAGATACTAAGTGAATTTTGTCCTTACGATGCTATGACCAATCTATATATATTAATTAAATTGCTTCTCTGGACACCTTGATTGACAATAAAGTTATCTGTATTTGTATTTGCCACATATCATCTCTACTCATTTCCACAATATCAATTGACATGAATATCTTCTATATCATGTATATATAAAACGTAATTGAATATAAATTCTCTCACATTTCACAATACATTAGACATCATTGCATCTTTAAACAATATTTCCCTTCTATCACAGCACCATTTATATGTTTAAAAATCCAACTATAGATCCCCCATCCGTCACAATAACAAAAGAATCCTTTTATTATAAGCCATCTCGCATTTGATTTTCATTTGATTTTTATTATTAAATACATTTGATGATCTTCTTTATTTGATTTATATATCTATGTGTGAAACAATTTTCCCTAAGTTTTCGAAATCACATATAACGAAAACTAGGTTTCAATCTTATTATCATAACCACCTCTCCCTGTAATAATAAATGGACGCAGGACATTTTAGCGGATTTTCTGAAGGTGTGAATGGACATTTTAGCGGAAGAAAAATTTACTACCTGTAAAAAGTCAATGGACATGTTAGCGGAACATTTTTACAAGTAACTTTTATGATTTTGCTACATACAACGTACAGTTAGCAGAAATATCGGCAAGGGTGAAAAGATTAATGACTATTACCCAAACAGATTATTCTACGCGCATTACAAGATCATCAGGAGGAGGAGCTGCAACCAAACGATCCGAAAAGTGTCGCAAAAGCAGTTTGTAGAAAAAGAAAAAAAGACATATCCTTTTTTGCCTAAGACACATTAAAAACACACGAGGTGTTCCTAAAGATGAACATCCAAATTAACAAATTTTGATTATTTTTTACAGCTGAAGGATCAAGACCATGACCAAACTCTCCCGCTAATGTCCACATACTAATTTAAATTACGCTAAATTGTCCTTTAAATCTTCCGCTAAAATGCAAAGAAAATTTCTGCTAAAAGATCCATTTTTTCTGCTAAATTGTCCTATCAATCCGCTAAAATTTCAGGTAACCTAATAAATTTCATTGACAGTTATCACTCCTGCATACCTGTACCTGCTGTATGGAAGTTGACCCTTTACATGCGCAATGGTATTGAGAGATTTCACAACTACTTTTTACGGATGTTTTAGTTTTAGTTGGGGTTTTACGCCGTTTTCAGCACAATTTGCTATTTCGCGGCGGCCAGTTTTTATTTGTGGAGGAAGCTGGAGTACCCGGAGAGAACCACCTACCTTCGCTAGGAAAATTGACAATCCGAGCCCTGTTGACACTCGGCCTACGGATGTAACTTATTCGATAGTTTGAAATTGAACATACACAAAATGGAATCGAATGGCCTTTTGCAAATTAAAAGGTTAACTCCATCCGATCAGTTCAATAAAATAGAGTAATATAAGGGCCCGGGAATAGGAAAATATAACCATTAAAAAATCCTCACTTGAAGCAGGGATCATATAATACTGTTTGAAGTTGGTATAGTTGAAAAATATCATTGTTGAGCAATATGTACCACACATACAATTGGAATGAATATCATACTGGAAATTTAAAAAGATTATTTTTTCCATCTAAGTCACATAACTATGTAACAACAGAAGTGAAAACTGTCAAACGTATAAAGACTCCCACGCCATCAACGTCTTCCACTTGGTCTTGGAAAGCACAAGAGTGGACACACTACATGTCTCGCCTGAGTATGCACATAGACACAGAATAATGATTATCTGATACCTGACATTTTGAAAGTCAAAGGAAAATGCGTTAAAATAAATTGAGGTCAATGTCAAAAGGCAGCTGTCATACCAACATGTATCCACTCAGAACTATCTATTGACCAAATATGGTGGGTCTAGGTATTAATGTTGCTGAGAAATGGACCTAATCTCGAAAATGTGACAAAGTCACTCAAGCATGCAGAGACATGTGTCAGACTTGCATGTATCCACTTACAACTATTTATAGACCAAACACAGATGGGTCTAGGTATTACAAGTGCTGAAACTAGATGCTCTCTAGAGCCTGTATCGCTCACCTGGACTTAACTTTTCACCTTGAGCAGACCTAAAAATTGAAGTGTTGCAGTCAGTTTGGCTGGTTTTTCTATAGGATTCCATGTTAAACTAATTTCAGCTGAGGCAGTCATCCTGGTTGACAGTTCAGGTCAACGGATACATTTCTAAAAGAGAACCACCTAAGGACCATTTCTGCTAAGCCTTGTTCCAACTGGCTAAGCAGTTTCAGACAAGATTTTTAAATGAATTTTCCTATGGGGTCCAATATTTACCGGTAACAAAGTTCGGTGTGGCAGCCATCTTTGTTGACAATCCGGGTGATCGGACACATTTCTGAAAGAGGACCTCCTAAGGACCAATGCTGCCACGTCTGGCTCCAATATGTCAAGTGGTTTCAGACAAGAAGATTTTTCAATGAATTTTTCCATAGGGCCCTATGTTAAACTAAGTTCGAGTGTGGCGGCCATCTTCGTTGACAGTATGGGTCATCGCACAGAATTCTGAATGAGGACCATCTAAGGACCATTGGTACCAAGTCTAATTCTAATAGTGGTTTCAGACAAGAAGATTTTTGAGTCAATTTCCCATAGGGTCCTATGTTAAACTAAGTTCTGCTGTGGCGGCCATCTTGGTTCACAGTCCACGAAATCAGACACATTTCTGAAAAAGGACCCCCTAAGGACCAATGCTGCCAAGTCCTGCTCCAATATGTTAACTGGTTTCAGACAAGAAGATTTTTCAACGAATTTTCCTATAGGCCCCTATATTTAACTAAGTTCGGTTGTGGCGGCCATCTTGGTTGACAGTCCAGGTCATCGGACACACCTCTGTAAGAGGACCATCTAAAGACCATTGCTGCCGAGTCTGGTTCCAATTGGTCAAGTGGTTTAAGACAAGAAGATTTTTCAATGGATTTTCACATAGGGCCCCATGGTAAACTAAGTTCGGCTGTGGCGGCCATCTTGGTTAACAGTCCGGGTCCTTGGACAAATTTCTGAAAGAGAACCTCCTAAGAACCATTACTGCCAACTTTGGTTCCAACTGGCCTTGTAGTTTCACATAAGAAGATGTTTTAAACTCACCACCCCTTTTTTTCTATTTTTAGTTACAGCAGCCATGTCAATTGGAAGTCGGGGATGCCAGACATAATTTTGGAAGGGGGCCACCAAGTTTGGTCTCAATTGGCCCAGTGGTTTGAGAGGAAAAGATCTTTAAAGGAAAGTTTACGCTGGATGCCGTCTTTAAAGGGCATAAACTCCTATAAGGGGTCAATCAATGATTTTGGTCATGTTGACTTATTTGTAGATCTTACTTTGTTGAACATTTTTTCTGTTTACAATTTGTCTTTATCTATAACAATATTCAAGAAAATAACCTAAAACTGCAAAATTTGCTTAAAATTAACCATTCTGGGGCAATAACCCAACAAAGGGTTGACCGATTCATCTGAAAATTTCATGACAAGTAGATCTTGACCTGATGAACATTTTTACCCCGTCAGTTTTGCTCTAATTGCTTTAGTTTTTGAGATATAAGGCAAAAACTACAGTTTACCCCTATGTTCTATTTTTAGCCATGTCGGCCATCTTGGTTGGCAGACGGGGTCATCGGACATATTTTTTTAAACTAGATACCTTAATGATGCTTGTGGCAAAGTTTGGTTACATTTGGCCCAGTAGTTTCAAAGACAAAGTCACTGGAGCATGAAATTGAGGTCAAGGTCCCAAGCCAGGTGTCAGACTGACATGTAACCACCAAGAACTATCTATTGACATAATATGGTGGGTCTAGGTATTCAAGTTTCTGAGTAATGGACCTAACAACGAAAATGTGAGGCAGGTCACTCAAGCATGAAAATGTTTGTTTGTTTAGTTAGGGTTTAATGCCGTTTTCAGCACATTTTGGCCATTTCGCGTCGGCCAGTTTTTATTGGTGGAAAAAGCCGGAGTACCCGGAGAGAACCACCAACCTTCGGTAGGAAAATTGGCAATCCTTGTCAATTAAGATCGGAGTCAAACACACCCCGCCACAGGTGAGATTCGAACTCACAACCCCAGGCAGGTGTCAGACTGAAATGTACCCACTTAGAACTATCTATAGACCAAATATTATTGGCCTAGGTATTATAGTTGCTGAGAAATGGATTTAACCACTAAACTTGGACGCAGATTTTAAATTCATGTTTATGAAGTCAATGAACGATGAAAATGATGTCAGCTAGGGTCACAAGACTAATAAACTGTGGCAATCCTTATAAGATTTGCTACCTTGTGGACCATACATCTTAACTGTAAGTATTACATGTGCAAAGTTATTAAAGTTTTAAATAAGTTTACGACGCCGTCGCCGGTGAAATGTAATACCTATATCTCGCCTCCGCGACTATTCGTCGCAGGCAAGACAGTAAAAACAAACAATCTTTAAATAAGAATTTATTGTTAACAATAAAAACATATTGTTGAAAAAATATTATCCAAGTAGAGAAAAAAAATCTAACAAGTGTATAATTAAAATTTCTACAAAAGGCATGTGAGTAAATGATTAAATTCACAAAATAAATATCATTACAAACACAATTATCAAAACATATATAAACAAAAATGTTCAGAAAAGAACGATTTTGTCAATCAAGGGAAATAATTTTGGCCATCATGGCTGTCAAACAGTTTAAAAAAATGACAATATAAATGCCATGCTGTCAAATCTGGTTCCAACTGGTCAGATCTTTAAGCAAGGTTCCCTTGAGACTCCTTAGTTTAAACTGAATTTGACTGTGGCAACCATCTTGGTTGTTTGGAGGGGTCACAGGTTGTAATATTTTAATTACCTATGGACCATTGGTATTAAGTAAGATCAAGGATTAAGCTTCACATATGGAAACGATAATATCTGATAGGCTTGGTTTTGGTCCAGATATCACTGACTGCTTTAATTGTTCATTAAATATAAAATATCTGCATTGAAAATTTTTAGGATGAGTAAATTACTCTACATCATTCACAAACTAGAGGCTCCCAGGAGCCTGCATCGCTCACCTGGACTATGTCCATCTTAACTGGCAGCCTGTCAAGTTCCAACTGGCTCACTGGTTTCAAACAAGAAGTTCTTCCAGTGATTTTTCCACTTACATGTAGGTCCTGTTTTAAACACTTTTTGGCTTTGGTGGCCATCTTGGATGACAGGTTGAGTCATTGGATATTCTGAAAGAGGACCAACTAATGACCAGCTCTGGTGGCCATTTTGGGTGGTGGGCAGGGTAATCAGATATAATTCTGAAATAGGACCATCAAAGGACCATTGCTGCTAACTTTTGCTCCAATTGGCAAAGTGGTTTCAGATAAGAATATCTTTAATGAAATTTCCCTTAAGGTCCAATGTTGAACTATGTTCGGCTCTGGTGGCCTTTTTTCGATGACGGGTGTGGGTCATCTGAAATAATTCAAAAAGAGGACAACCTAAGGACCATTGCTGCTAGGTTTTGTTCCAATTAGGCAAGTGGTTTCAGACAAGATCTTTATGTAAATTCCCCATAGGGTCCTATATTAAACTATGTTTGGCTATGGGCCATCTTGGATGATGGACAGGGTAATCAGATATAATTCTGAAAGAGGACCACCTAAGGACCATTACTGCCAAGGTTTTTTCTAATTGGCCATGTGGTTTCAGACAAGAATATCTTTAATTAAATACCCCATAGGGTCCTATGTTAAACTATGTTTGGCTCTGACGGGCAGGGTCATCAGATACAATTCTGAAAGAGGACCACCTAAGGACCATTGCTTCCATGTTTTGTTCCAATTGGCCCAGTGGTTTTAGAGGAGAAGATCTTTAAAGGAAAGTTTATGACGACGACGGATGACAGAATCCAAGTGATGGCAATAGCTCAAATGGCCCTTTGGGCCAGGTGAGCTAAAAAATATATGCTGTATTTCCCCTTATAATTTTTTTTACTTGATTAATTTCAATAGAGAATGAGGTGTTTGAGTGGGGCAAGAAAAATCTTTCGATATTCAGTTAAGCTGAACAATGATTTATTTTTTATACTGGGTTTATGAATTGCTTTGCTTTACTCACAAATCTTCTTGGGTAAAGCAACGCCTTCTTATGAAGTGATCTCACTGCATGGAAAGATACCGATACTACAGTTTAGAACTATAGATGTATATCTCTTTGTATTTTAAGCCAAATTTCAAGGTTACAGATTTTTATGACTCAAGTAAATATGAAAGGGAAAATAAATTATTTATAAAACTAGAGGCTCCTGAGAGTCTATCAAACACCAGGCAAAACCTCATTTGTGCTATTTGATGATTTGTTTCAGTAACAATGGCCACATTATCCATAATCTGGACCCCTAGTCATAATTTTTAAAGGACTACATCAAACAAGTTTGGACTGAATAACCTTAACAGATTCAGAGAAGATTTATAAATAGTATTTTTTTGGCTTATATTATTTTTTATCAGTTTTTTGTTTTAAATTTTAAATAACAGTAGCCAAATTGGTCTAAATTACACCACTGTCCATAATTTTGAAATGAGGAACTGGAATACTTCAAGAAATTTTGATCTCAATTGCCATCATACTTTCAGAGTGGATTTTTAATGTTGTTCTGCTGATTTTTCTATTTATAGTAACAGTGGCAACATTGGTCAAAAGTCTGGACTCCTGAACAAAATTCAGAAAGGAGACCACTTAAGGACCATTCCAACAAAGTTTGGTCTAAATTACCCTTCAGACTTTCAGAGGAAAAATTATTCAAATATTTTGTTGTTGAGTTTTCTATTTTTGACAAAGGTTGCCATATTATTCCAAGGTCTTTAAACACAATTTCAAAAGGGAACTTCTTAGGACCATTCGACCAAAGAGTTGTCTCTATCGCCAACTTAACCTCAATTTAACATTATTTTAGTAAAAGGAGCCAACTTAATCCAAGGATTAGACTCCCAGAAACATCTTTGAAAAGAGTCCACCAAGTGCCATCAAACAAAAGTTTGGTTCCAATTCACCCAGTGATTTCAAACATGTCAAAGGAGAAGATTTTTAAAGAAAAGTTTACACCAACAATGGATATCAAGTGATGACAATAAGCATATATAAACACAATATCTTCCAAACATGATCAACAAAAAAGTCATGTAATTGTGTAAAGATATAAAAAATATAAATGATCACAGATAAAGGAACAATAATAAAATAAAAGTTATATAAAAGATAAAATATAACATTACAAATTACATTTATTTGACATAAATTCATTGTGGAAATGAACTTAAACTCTCTAATACAGTGAAACCTGTCTGAATTAAACCCTGTGCAAACTGAAAACATCTGTAAACTGAACTCTAATATTAGAATATAGAACAAAAATTCTTTAGTAAATTAATCTGTGTAAACCAAACACCTGTATAATCTGAAAAAAATATTCAGTCCCACAAGGGTTTGCTTTACACAGGTTTTACTATATCACTTTTATTGACAATACCATTCAATTGAATGAAGATAAAGTAAAATATTTCTAAGAAAAGAAATTTTAAAATTAAACAATGATTGCTATAATCCTAATATTTTTTGAAGTTGAAAAGCAATTCAAATATACCTCAATGGACTCGAGTATTAATGGGGGGAAAAGAATTCTCTAAAATTTCTTCCAAATAGTTTCTTGTGGTAGCTTTAGTGACAAATACACGTGTATCAATGTTCTTTTGAAAGTATTGGCAATAACAAAGTGGATATATAGATATGTCTTGCTTAACAGGAAAACTGCCCTGTCATGAAAATGTTTATATTATCAGATGTTCTATTTTATAAATTGTATGATAAAATGCATAAGTCATGAATCCAATATAGCGTTTCATTTAGAAAGGCATATAGACAATGACAATGCATAAAATCGATATACAGATGAGGCTTAGAATTGGGTGAAACTTCGAAGGTTTTCTGAGCATTTTCCCTGATATGTGGAGAATTCGTAAATCAAATTTTATGTCAAGTCAATGCACTGTTTTTGTGTTAATACGGCAATTTTTGGTGACATTGGTTGATATTAGTACCAATTTCATGATTATTTAAAACATTTGTTACCCTCAAGAAGCCTGAATTGATTTGGCTGGAGGTCTCACCTTTTCAAAGATCAATTAGCAGGTATACCATTAACAATAACATAAGATTATTTATTACTGCTAATACTTTCTTTCAACAATAAAAAATAAGTAAAAAGAGAATAAGTATTGAAATGTTGATCTAATGATTGAAATCAGTTTGTTCATTTCAGTCCCATCAACCAGGTCAAGTAGGTGTGGCCTAAATGTTACATACTGTCAGTGACCGTATATCACTTATAAATATACTGTCAATGCATTTTGACTGCTCAAATAGAACGATTGCAGTATAAAATGACATAATGGTAGGATAAGGGGTACTTAAGTGCAGTGTCAGGTCTAACAAGGGCAAACATGATGTCAAAATATAAGAAAAACACCAAGTATTTAATGTCATTTTAAGAGTTTTAAAGTTCATTCCAATCTTTTAATATAACCTCAAGTCATTTAGTCCTGTTAATTACATTAAGTTCTTAACTTATTTGATGTTATACTTAAGAAATGTTTTATTTGTCCGGTCATAAAAAGGGTCAAACGCACATCCGAAAGTTCTTTTTTTTTATAAAAAGATGTACTAAAAAGTCGCGACACCAAAATTTCGAAATTCGGCAGCACGGTTTCCTCATTCAGGTCATTTCCTCTCTATAGTTGACTGATCTTTTCAAACTGTTTTTACAGCAATCAACAGAGGTGTCTGTGTTTTTATGGAGCTTAATTATAATTAATGTACACCTGTCAACAATTTCCAAAAGTTCAATCTAGGTCATTCATCAGTGACGATCAATCAGGCGTTTTTCACCCCTTTCTACTTCGAAATTAAAAAAAATGCATTATATGGTATGTTTTGGACGATCTAACAGTTCACAATCACAATCTTGAGAAGATAAAATGCCTTGGTAGTTTTAACTCGGCAAAACTTATAGATTTCGACATTGTTGCAATTTTCTGCACGTGTAGTTTATAGAAAATATTCATTGAGCATGCGCGAATCGTTGTAGTTAAATATGAAAATGTAACAAAAATTTCATCTTTTGGGAAGACTTTCATATACTGATTTCAAAGTTTTTTAACTTGAATTTATTTTAGTCATTTATTTAGTTCATTTCTACTCCGTTGTGTAGTCCATTTCCATATCGATCTATTTATACCTACCAAACGTGGACGTCGAAGAAGACACCTATAACATCGAAATTATCAATACACAAACAATACCGCACAGAATTGCAAAGAATTGATACATACGCATGACATTTATTTAATCTATTACCCAAAACATTTATAAATCGTGCATAACAACATTTGTATGAAATAAGGTCGTATGTTGAGATTGATAAAAACAGTGTAAACTGACAATTCATTTCTATCCAAAAAAATTTTCCAGATCCCTGGTTTGGTATTTATTCACAAAGACAATTCAATAACGCAAATATTTCTGACCCATTGTTCATGATCTTGGAATGGTAGCAAAGATCAAATTATACATTATATCTGCAACATTTGTTAACAGAAAGATGATAATTATCTAATGCAGTAACTCATGAAGTGAAAGAGGGGATAATATGTGATAATCTTATTTTTTTTAGTAATTTTTTACACTTTTTTCACCAATCCCAACTTTAACAAATTTTCACACCATTTTTTTTGGAAACTAATCTATCATCTCCCTCTTCAAGACTTCAATGTAAAATGTAGCACTTCATAGAAAATGTGTAATAATGATTTTCCCTATTTTATTTTAACTTGAAACAATACCAGGGGAGACAATCAAGTAAAATTCACATAACAGAACAAGTAGAAGACTTGTTAGATTGAGGACGTTTGTTGTCTGGCTGAATCCTCTGAGATAACTGGCTGTAATTTGGAGATATACTGGTACTTGCTGAAACTAGAGATTAAAAAATTATGTACATTAAAATTTATGAAGTGAGACATTGCAAGTTGCATTAAAAAATAGAAATGACACAATTTGCACAGAAAACATTTTTCAGACAACCCAAAACCACAAAAATCTAATTAAAACTAATTTTCAAAATAATGAGACACTTAGTGAAAGAAAGGATCTAATTCAGCACAAATCTCATGAAGGTATTCCCTAAACCAAGTCAACAAATGGCGATAACAGTAAATATCTCCCCTGGGTATGTTAAATGAGATAATTTACTGGTAATTATTAAATTTATTTCTGGTCTTAATATCTATAAAAAATAAAAATACCACTGCCTGATTTCTGAACAGTAATTATCTCCCTTTGATCCTCAGAACTAACATGAGGTTGAACGTGTTATCGTGCAAAGTATACCCCACTCTTTTTTAATTTTGAAAATTGGGAAAACAGACTTGAAAAGTTTGACGAAAAATTTCATGTTAACATAAGGTATTGTAAAATTTGTAAGTATCGGCAAACAAGAAGTGGTTCCTTGACAGACCTGAACATATGAAAGACGATACAACTCATCGTCATAAAGCTACAGGCCAAATATCAAAACAATCCGTTGCACAGAAGCCGAGATAAGTGTGACGAAAAATTTCAGTTTGAACGCATGGACGGACGGACAAGGTGAATCCAGTATACCACCCACTCCATAAAGTGGGGCATATTATTTATTATCTCCCCTGGGTAACTAAGTTAAGGGAGATAACTTACTATTACTTATAAAACTTATTTCTGGCCTTAATATCTACAGAAAATAAACATACCACTGGCTGATTTCTCTACAGTACGTTCCTCCGTCACAGTAGAACGTAGATTTTCTGATGGATTTTTCTCTGAGACTGTCTCTGTATTTATTCTTTGTACTTCATTCTGAGATGGTGGGGTTGTACCTAAAATGATTTAAAATTTATACCTAAATAACATAAATGCTAAAAGATAATTTAAATGTTTATATTTATCAGTAAATTTAGGTTTTATTATTGTTAAACTGGAGTAATAAAGTTACCCCTTGTATATATACTTTATGTTGCCGTCATAATTTTAGGGACTATATATTTACTTTTTGTGTCTTGTCTCCTCACGGGTGAATTTTATACACATTTCGGGGTCATTTAGATCCTATCTACTGGTGTGAGTTTGGCTTACCACTTTAAGGCTTTGAAAATGCTAGAAATTTATTATCTCATCTGGGTAACTAAGTTAAGGGAGATAACTTACTGGTACTTATCAAACTTATTTCTGGCCTTAACATCTATAGAAAATAAACATACCACTGGCTGATTTCTCTACAGTTCGTTCCTCCTTCACAGTAGGACGTAGATTTTCTGATGGATTTTTCTCTGAGACTGTCTCTGTATTTATTCTTTGTACTTCATTCTGAGATGGGCGGGTTGTACCTAAAATGATTTAAAATTTATATTTAAATAACATAAATGCTAAAAGATAATTTAAATGTTTATATTTATCAGTAAATTTAGGTTTTATTATTGTTAAACTGGAGTAATAAAGTTACCCCTTGTACATACTTTATGTTCCTGCATAATTCTAGGGACTATATATTTACTTTTTGTGTCTTGTCCCCTCACAGGTGAATTTTATACACATTTCGGGGTCATATAGATCCTATCTACTGGTTTGAGTTTGGTTTACCACTTCAAGGCCATGAGAATGCTAGAAATTCTAACTATTGCTGTCACTTATCGGTAGGTTAATGGCTTTTTTGTTATCTGCCTCAAACAAACCCTTACCCTCACCCTTTCATTTTATCTGAATTGAATATCCCCCCTCCCCCCCCCCGCTTGCAATACTAGGACTTGCACTTATAACATGTAACACCCTTAAGTTGGATTATCTCCCTTTGCAAGCATCTGGCAATAATTATCTTGCTTCATGCACATCTGCATATGATGCCCAACCTTCATATAAAGTTCCATCAAAATCCATTGAATGGTTTAGGAGGAGTTGCGCTTACAAGGTACATGGACAGACAGACGGACAGACAGGGTGATTTCTATACACTCCCAAAACTTTGCAGGGGGTATAATTATAACTTTTAAAACTTATCTTGTATCTATATTATTTAATCCACTTATGTAAGTTTCACTGCATATACCTTCTAAATCTCTGGATTTTAGTTCATCAGATTTTGGTGTCTCATTTACAGCTTTCCTATCATCTTTCTTTACATCTTGTTTCAATAATGGCTTCTCTTCTTTTCTCTCAGCATCCTTCTTTACTTCCTGTTCCAATGACTTCTCCCCTTGCTGAACATATTTCAATTCCTCATTTTTTGTTTCCTTCAAACCACTATCATTCCTTAACAATGGTTTGCTAATTTTTCTGTGCAAAGATCCTCCTCCCTTCCATTCTAAATAAGCCCTACTCTCTTGTAAATATTCAGAAAGTAGTAGGTCTTCCTCAAACAACAGGTGCCCTCCAGATCCATGGATATTAATGGTTCCTGACGGTAGCAGTGTAACACCTGCTTTGTTCTGATGTACTGAACACAACCAGGAGATTTTACCGGTCTGAAGGTAACATCTATAAATTAATGATAAGTGCATGTATTCAAAATACCAACCAATAATAAATTAAGACAAATTTGGTGGAATTGTTGTAATACATGTGGTAGAATTAAAATTGGCAGTTGAAACCACTGAAACTAGGAACAAGGAAAATTAATTTGTTGGAGTGTTGCCCAGCATTAAACATTGTAAAGCATACGTTAAGTATGTATTGCTGTACATATTCCAACAATAAGAATAACGTTTACACGAATCAGAGCAATGATGCGAATGTGACATCACAGCTATATATGTGTATGAAAATGTCCAAATATAGCGTATGCATCAATGACACAATAGAACATCTATATATTCTCATGTAGTCTTTAACAATGAGTAAAATGTTTACCTGTTTAATTGTGTTATAAACTCTTCCTGATCCTCATGTTCAGCAACCATCCTATTGATAATCTTGTATGGATCACTAAAATTCTTTGTACCAATACCTTTCTTCAAAAGTAGAAAAGAAGCAATTAAGAAAATTTAAATATAATTTTTCTACAATGTTATTAGGTCAATCAGGGCTACCTTTTGAGGTCAAGTGAACTTGATGTTCTGCTGTTGATATGTCTAATCAAAGCTTTGATATTAAAAAACTTTAACAAATACTAAATGCAATGGATAACATAAGGAACTAGAGGCTCTCAAGAGCCTGTATCCCTCACCTGGATTTAACTTTTCACCTTGAGCAGACCTAAAATTTAAGTGTTGCTCCAATATGTCAAGTGGTTTCAGACAAGAAGATTTTTCAATGAATTTTTCCATAGAGCCCTATGTTAAACTAAGTTCGGGTGTGGGGGCCATCTTGGTTGATAGTCTGGGTCATTGCACAAAATTCTGAAAGAGGACCATCTAAGGACCATTGCTACCAAGTCTAATTCTAATTGGCTTTGTGGTTTCAGACAAGAAGATTTTTGAGTGAATTTCCCATAGGTCCTATATTAAACTAAGTTCTGCTGTGGCGGCCATCTTGGTTAACAGTCCGGGTCATTGGTCCATGAAATCAGACACATTTCTGAAAAAGGACCTCCTAAGGACAAAGTTGCCAAGTCCTGCTCCAACATGTCAAGTGGTTTCAGACAAGATTTTTCAAAGAATTTTCCCATAGGGTCCTATGTTAAACTAAGTTCTGCTGTGGCGGCCATCTTGGTTAACAGTCCGGGTCATTGGTCCATGAAATCAGACACATTTCTGAAAAAGGACCTCCTAAGGACAAAGTTGCCAAGTCCTGCTCCAATATGTCAAGTGGTTTCAGACAAGAAGGCCCTATGTTAAACTAAGTTCGGCTGTGGCGGCCATCCTGGTTAACAGTCCGGGTCATTGGACATATTTCTGAAAGAGAACCTCCTAAGAACCATTACTGCCAACTTTGGTTCCAACTGGCCATGTAGTTTCATACAAGAAGATTTTTGAAATTCATCCCCCCCCTCCTTTTTTACTATTTTTAATAACAGCAGCCATGTCGGTTGGAAGTCGGGGATGCCAGACATAATTTTGGAAGGGGGCCACCGAAGGACCATTCCACCAAAGTTTGGTCTCAATTGGCCCAGTAATTTGAGAGGAAAAGATCTTTAAAGGGAAGTTTACGCTGGATGCCGTCTTTAAAGGGCAAAAACTCCTATGAGGGGTCAATCAATGATTTTGGTCATGTTGACTTATTTGTAGATCTTACTTCGTTGAACATTTTTGATGTTTACAATTTGTCTTTATCTATAATAATATTCAAGATAATAACATAAAACTGCAAAATTTCCTTAAAATTAACAATTCAGGGGCAATAACCCAACAAAGGGTTGACCGATTCGTCAGAAAATTTCATGACAGGTAGATCTTGACCTGATGAACATTTTTACTCCGTCAGTTTTGCTCTAATTGCTTTAGTTTTTGAGATATAAGACAAAAACTGCAGTTTACCCCTATGTTCTATTTTTAGCAATGTGGGCAATGTTGGTTGGCAGGCGGGGTCATCGGACATATTTTTTAAACTAGATACCCTAATGATGCTTGTGGCCAAGTTTGGTTCAATTTGGCCCAGTAGTTTCAGAGGAGAAGATTTTTGTAAAAGTTAAAGATGACGACGTACAATGGACGCCAAGTGATGAGAATAGCTCACTTGACCCTTTGGGTCAGGTGAGCTAAAAATACATGAGGTTGCAAATCAACATCAGACCAGATTTTACTTCAATATTTGAAAAAATTGATCTAAATGCACGCTTCACATACCCAAACTATTAACTATATTTTTTTTCTGTTATAAGATCCAGTTAAATAACATAAACTTCATCAACCTAAAAATGCTGGTTACATACAACTAGAGGCTCTCAAGAGCCTGTATCGCTCACCTGGATTTAACTTTTTACCTTGAGCAGACCTAAAAATTTAAGTGTTGCAGTCAATTTGGCTGGTTTTTCTATAGGATTCTATGTTAAACTAATTTCAGCTGTGGCAGTCATCTTGGTTTTGTCCAGGTCAACAGATACATTTCTAAAAGAGAACCATCTAAGGACCATTTCTGCTAAGTCTTGTTCCAACTGGCTAAGCGGTTTCAGACAAGAAGATTTTTCAATGAATTTTTCCATAAGGCCCTATGTTAAACTAAGTTCGGGTGTGGTGGCCATCTTGGTTGACAATCTGGGTCTTCGCACAAAATTCTGAAAGAGGACCATCTAAGGACCATTGCTACCATGTCTAATTCTAATTGACATAGTGGTTTGAGACGAGAAGATTTTTGAGTGAATTTCCCATAGGGTCCTGCTCCAATATGTCAAGTGGTTTCAGACAAGAAGATTTTTCAACAAATTTTCCTATAGGGCCCTATGTTAAACTAAGTTCGGTTGTGGTGGCCATCTTGGTTGACAGTCCGGGTCATCGGACACACCTCTGTAAGAGGACAATCTAAAGACCATTGCTGCCAAGTCTCATTCCAATTGGTCAAGTGGTTTCAGATGAGAAAATTTTTGAGTGATTTTCCCATAGGGTCCTATGTTAAACTAAGTTCTCCTGTGGCGGCCATCTTGGTTCACAGTCCATGAAATCAGACACATTTCTGAAAAAGAACCTCCTAAGGACCAATGCTGCCAAGTCCTGCTCCAATATGTCAAGTGGTTTCAGACAAGAAGATTTTTCAATGAATTTTCCTTTAGTGCCCTATGTTAAACTAAGTTCGGTTGTGGCGGCCATCTTGGTTGACAGTCCGGGTCATCGGACACCTATGTAAGAGGACCATCTAAGGACAATTGCTGCCAAGTCTGGTTCCAATTGGTTAAGTGGTTTAAGACAAGAAGATATTTCAATGAATTTTCCCATAGGGCCCTATGTTAAACTAAGTTCAGCTGTGGCAGCCATCTTGGTTAACAGTCCGGGTCATTGGACATATTTCTGAAAGAGAACCTCCTAAGAACTATTACTGCCAAATTTGGTTCCAACTGGACTTGTAGTTTCATATAAGATTTTTGAAAGTCACCCCCATTTTTTTTCTATTTTTAGTAACAGCAGCCATCTCGGTTGGAAGTCGGGGATGCCAGACATAATTTTGGAAGGGGGCCACCGAAGGACCATTCCACCAAAGTTTGGTCTCAATTGGCCCAGTGGTTTGAGAGGAAAAGATCTTTAAAGGGAAGTTTACGCTGGATGCCGTCTTTAAAGGGCAAAAACTCCTATAAGGGGTCAATCAATGATTTTGGTCATGATGACTTATTTGTAGATCTTACTTGATGTTTACAATTTGTCTTTATCTATAATAATATTCAAGATAATAACCTAAAACTGCAAAATTTCCTTAAAATTAACAATTCAGGGGCAATAACCCAACAAAGGGTTGACCGATTTGTCTAAAAATTTCATGACAGGTAGATCTTGACCTGATGAACATTTTTTCCCATGTCTGTTTTGCTCTAATTGCTTTAGTTTTTAAGATATAAGACAAAAACTGCAGTTTACCCCTATGTTCTATTTTTAGCCATGTCGGCCATGTTGGTTGGCAGGCGGGGTCATCGGACACATTTTTAAACTAGATACCCTAATGATGCTTGTGGCCAAGTTTGATTCAATTTGGCCCAGTAGTTTCAGAGGAGAAGATTTTTGTAAAAGTTAACGGACGATGACGGATGATGGACGACGACGGACGACGGATGCCAAGTGATGAGAAAAGCTCACTTGACCCTTTGGGTCAGGTGAGCTAATAAAATGACATGCCACATAAATTATAGCGTTATATATGTCTTACTTTTCTTATATGGTCAATAAAATCATCCCCAATTGGTGTAGATAAACAGTTCAAGGTTATTGCACTCTGTTTTAATATTGCATAAATCCTTGCAAGATAAGGTGCTGTGTCTTGTAATGTCTTCAGTATTTCTTCGTTTCTAAAGTTAACTAACCTCAGTGGACTTCCTTCAATGTGCCATCCCTGTAACATAAAAAAATTTATATAATATTTATCATTGTAATGAAGCACTTACACAGAATTTAACCTCTCATCTTCACACAAAGCCCCAAACAGAACTAATCTATTCATCTCCACATAAAGCCCTGATACAACACTAACCTGTTCATCTTCAAACAAAGCCCTGATACAACACACACCTGTTCATCTTCACACAAAGCCTTTATACAGAACTCACCTGTTCATCTTCACACAAAGCCCTTATACAACACTAACCTGTTCATCTTCACACAAAGCTCTGATATAGAACTCACCTATTCATCTTCACACAAAGCCCTTATACAAAGCTCACCTGCTCATCTTCATACAAAGCCCTGATAGAACACTCACCTGTTCATCTTCACACAAAGTCCTGATACAGAACTCATCTGCTCATCTTCGCAAAAAGCCCTGACACAGAACTTACCTGTTCATCTCCACACAAAGCTCTGATACAGAACTCACCTGCTCATCTTCACACAAAGCCCTGATACAACACTCACCTGTTCATCTCCATACAAAGCCCTGATACAACACTAACCTGTTCATCTTCACACAAAGCCCTGAAACAACACTAACATGTTCATCTTCACACAAAGCCCCGAACAGAATTCACCTGCTCATCTTCACACAAAGCCCTGACACAGAACTCACATGTTCATCTTCACACAAAGCCCTGATACAAAACTCACCTGTTCATTTTGACACAAAGCCCTGATACAGCACTTACCTGCTCATCTACAGACAAAGCCCTAATACAGAACTCACCTGCTCATCTACAGACAAAGCCCTAATACAGAACTTACCTGCTCATCTTCACACAAAGCCCTGATATAGAACTGACCTGTTCATCTTCACACAAAGCCCTGATACAGAACTCACCTGCTCGTCTACAGACAAAGCCCTGATACAGAACTCACCTGCTCATCTACAGACAAAGCCCTGATATAGAACTCACCTGCTCGTCTACAGACAAAGCCCTAATACAGAACTCACCTGCTCATCTTCACACAAAGCTCTGACACAGAACTCACCTGCTCATCTTCACACAAAGCCCTAATACAGAACTCGCCTGCTCATCTTCACACAAAGCCCTGATACAGAACTCACCTGCTCATCTTCACACAAAGCCCTGATACAACACTTACCTGTTCATCTTCACACAAAGCCCTGAAACAACACTAACCTGTTAATCTTCACACAAAGCCCTGATACAGAATTCACCTGCTCATCTTCACACAAAGCCCTGATACAGAACTCACCTGCTCATCTTCACACAAAGCCCTGATACAGAACTCACCTGCTCATCTTCAAACAAAGCCCTGATACAGAACTCACCTGCTCATCTTCACACAAAGCCCTGATACAGAACTCACCTGCTCATCTTCACACAAAGCCCTGATACAAAATTCCTGATCTTTCCAGGCTTCTTCCTGAAAAAAAAATGAAATGCAATACAAATCATTCAAATTCTGGATGAAAATTAATAGGAAATTACTTTTAAATTTAATAGGCATATTCTTTTAATATATGTGAAGTTACTATGCAGTATAATGAGTGATTTTTACCTTCAGTTTGCTTTTAGCTGCTGCATTAAATCTTTTACTTTTTGAAACTTTAGTTTTAAACAAACTGAAACTTGACATTGGCATATCTAGGCTGGCTTGAGATCCCATGTCATCAATTACTGCAGGCTCTGAAGGTGTTGCTGGAAAAAAAATATTACGATCTTTACTTAAAGATGATATACAAAAACAGACTATAAACAGAATGCCAATACCCAGTTTACCAGCGTATAATAACTCGTTTAAAAAATGAAATTAATCAATCTATCACACACTTATGAATAGTATATAAATATTAAATTTTACAAAAGGAAGCACATGCACATTTAATTGATGTTTTTCAGAGCAGCCTAATCTGAATTCATTATTGCATCAATTCGTTCTTATTGCATGCATCTTCTTGGTGTTATGTTACATCATAGAGTGCTAATTTTGAATATCAGCATGCAAAACCTACATGTGTACATGATAAAAAGATCATAACATTGCCATTTCATTAGCATTCTATGAGGGATTGGAATGGGGATTGGGAGACTGGTGAGAAAAGGGAGAGAGGAGACAAGTGTAGGAAGAAAAGGGCTAAGAGAAAAGATATTAAAAATATGGGAGAACTTATCTGAACAGATGTTAAATTCAATAAAACATGAGGAAATGATATGAATCCTCCTCTGTAACAGTAACAAATAAAAATAAATATTTTGTTTATTGAGTTTTATGCTTCTGTCAACAAAAGTATTGTTATATTGTGGTGGCTGTTTTTTTTTTATTTATAAGAAGTACAAACATTCAAACTAGATGGATTATAAGTTAAATTATAACATTAGCAATGTTCCTATAGAACCTCCAACCTTTACTGACATAGAACTTGTATCTTATCAATTATTATTAGTGTCTAACAAGATGGATTTTAACTCAGATACTCATATAAACCTTATTTTAATACAGCTGTATATATATTTAAAATTTTCATTATATTTGTATATAACTATGGACTATTTATGTCTGAAATAAATTATTATTATTATTATTATTATTATTTGATTTTTCTAGTAAGGGGTAAAAAAAGGATGTGTAGTTAAGGTGAAAAGACAGAATCCCAAGCACTAACACAAATATTTATTATAATTACCTTTATTCACAAAATCAAAAACTAATAACTTAGGCAGCTCACTGGATAAATTTTCACCCCTCATATTCTTTGTAATATATCTTAAAAATTTTCTTTGTATCAACTCTATTTCTTCCTGAAAAAAGAAAGTTTTCTTTCTTCCATGGCTTAGATTTATTAAGGCACATGCAGGACATCACAAGTTTTAACAACATCAAATTCTCATATAATTTTACAAAATAAGCAATAAATGAATTTCCACTGTCAATTTATCATTCAATTCCCTATCTGACTGGAGTCTATCAAATTCTGTCAAAGAATATTGTTTAAATTTCTGTTTTTTTGACATCATATTTCTGCAGACATCTGACCTTCTTTAACTGGAAAAACCTAAGTATCTCAAAAATAATATTTTATTCCTTTGAAAAAAAAATCTTTCTTTTTTTAAATTCCATTATTTGAAATGCTATTTTGCACTAAAATGACTTTATACCCAACAGGTTATGTCATAAATAACTTGAGATACAATTACATTGCATTAAAATGTTACCTAGGGATTTTAATCTTACTTTGACAAACTCGAAGTCTTGAATCATTCAATTTGACTAAAATGTAGTATATATTTTATATTTATATATATCCACAAACAGGACTTTCTAAAAATTTCCACTCACCCAAAGTCTTGAGTCAAGTGAGTTTGTGAGAACAAGATTCGACTGTAATTACCTGAAATGAAAACCTTGTATCTCCCTGTTGTTTTAACTGACTCTCTAAGTCCTCTTGTTTCATCTTCTCCTGTTTTGCCTGAACTTTTGCTAACTTCTCCCTTATTTTTCTTTGCTTTTCTGTCTCTGGACGTTCTAAGAAATTACGTATATATTGCAGTGCTTTGTCATAAACACCACTTTCCTGTTTTTGCATCTTGACAACAGTTGCTAAGTCGGCTTGTTTACTGATCATCAAGCTAACCTATTACAAAGTGAGAATATATTGGACAATATTAGGTAAGGCCTGAATCAAAATTAGGTTTGTTTGCCGTAGCACGCCTGCCCCTCCAAAATTTTAAATTCCCAATTGCAATAAATTCACATAAATAATTTTTGTTCAAACGAGTTCATGAAATTAATCATCAATATGATTTCTCAAAAAAAGAAATGCCTTCCTACGAACCCTTTCTTCAAAATTATGGGTTGGGCTACAGCAAACATAATATATTGCAAGCATGGCCTAAGAAAGGATATGGTAGATAAATAAAATCTCTAAATGCATATGAAAAATACTAACGGGACCAATAAATACAGATAAAATAGTAGAAAAGTTCATGTAATTATTGTAGTAACTGAAAGTCTGACAATCAGACAAAAGTGTAGTTGTAAACCATTTACATCACCTTGTTTATTTACAAATCAGTCATCATTTCCAGATTTTATAAGAACATTCCTTTCTTTGAGAAATTTTACATCTACCTGGCATAACAGTCATGTGAATAATTTGTAACAAAATTATAGAAATTTTCAAATAAATCGATATGGGAGGTATAACTTAAGAAAAAACTAGAATACTGTGATGTGATCATCACAAAGGGCATATATATAGACAGACAGACGGACGCAGTAAAAACTATAGGGTCCTACATCATCCGATGCGGGGCACTAAATAAGGTTCCCAATTACAGTTGACTCTCAGTATCTAGAAGTCCTTCGGACAGCAAAAATAATTCGAGATAGAAGAAATTCGACTAAAACGGAGCTGAAAATTTTTTTCAAGTTACGTAGGGGAGGTAATTTATTACTTCCAATAATTCTAAAATCTTTGTAGGTGCCGGTGAAAATGATAGATGATGATTAACTTGTTGATTAAAAACCTCTGTAGGAAAATTGACACTAATCTACTCAAGGTAAATTGTTTTTACAATCACTGTGAATTCTTTATAAATCAATAGACACTGATTGTCAATTACTGGAAATAAAACTTACATGTGAAGACGATAAATCTGGAAGGTAATGTTTTGATGACGATTATTCGAAATAACGAATAAAATTTTGTTGTTTTTATACTTTGGGATTCAAAATTTAGTTCAAGACAGAAGAAAATTCGAGACCATATAAAATATTTGACTCATAGGAAAATTCGACTCCAGCGAGTTTGACATAACGAGAGTTGACTGTACCTGGGTGTCAGGGTTATAAGTATATGGCACAAATCCGGCAAGGAACCATCCAAAGGATTGAGTGTTTAAGTAATGATGATCTTTACAGAATATTACTAATTTGTCTACAAAAGCACACCAAAATAATTTTTCAGTAAGAAAATTAACATATGTATTTTTAACTGTCATACTTCTGATGTTTTCCAGGATTTTCCTGTGCCCACAACACACACTACTACTGGCATCTGTAAATTATACACCCCAAATCTGGCCTCCATCATACAGGCTTCTGATTCCAAATACTGAAATATACATATATAAATTTTAAATCTGGCTTCTGATTCCAAATACTGAAAAATATATATAAATATTACATGTATATCTGTATATTGAACATCAAATCTACATGCTTCCAATTCCAGATACTAAGATCCATAAATTAAACACCCAAATTTTCTCCTTAATTTGGCCTCTGACTCCAGTTACAAACTAGAGAAAGGAACTATTAATTTAACAGCAAACAAAATATTCCTTTATGATTATTTCGAGCTGCTTGCACAAAATGGGATAACCCAGAGAAATGGCAAGAAATTTAGACTGCAACTGCTAAAAGAGGACAACATGGGTAGGACAGTAATTTGACCGTGCATCAGGCCTTATAATTTTTTGTTCAGTGAACATTGGAAAAAATATTTTGTATTACATTTTTTTTTTGGGGGGGGGGGGGGGTATGTCTTGTGAAACTGGAGAAAAGAAAATACGTGCAAACACACAGCCACAATAAAAGTATTTATGACTGAATGTTGATTTTTTTTTAACTATCGTAATATAATATCTGAATTCTATAAAATACAAATTATAAAATCTATACAAAATAGTTTTTACAATAACTCAAAAAAATAATTTGAATATAACACTATGTATATATTCTTCTACCTAGTTGACGCAACAAGAAAACATTTGTTTTAGAAGCTTACCTCATCAGACACACACATAACAAGCACCTTGGAATTCTGTAATCCTACAGTTATGTCTTGGTACAGGCCAAACTACAAATAATAACAGAATATATGAATTGTATGTTATCAATAAAACAGATGTGAGGTTAATATACATGATACAATAAACCAGTATAATACAGAATACTATTCTTCATACTGAAAGTTAATTTTAAAGCCTTTATTAATCAATCAAAAGAAAAGAAAGGGAGAAGGGGAATAAAAATATCTAAAAATTTGAAAAGAAAAAAAAATTAGGGAACTTGTAAAGGATTTTTTTTTGTGGGGGAAGGGGGAGGCAAAATCCCTATTTCATCTGTTCTCTACTAATAATTACCAACCTTTCCCATCTGTTCTATATCCAGCCAGCATTTTATCCCATTTTTCTCAAGATGTTTCTTTAGAACTCTGGGATCTCCAAACCCTAATGAACCCTCTTTTGCCTGTGTTGTCACATTACAAGCTTCCTTAGAATTACTCCAGCAATAACTTATAAACACAGCAGGGTGGCCAACTATTGCCTGCAAAATTATTAATACTAGATAATCTAATGCTTAATAACTTTTAAAAAAAATTCATATTAACAGATTCTAGAATTATGACAACAGAAATGCTGTTTTTATTATATCTGGTTTTAAAAAATAAAAAGTAACCGAATTTGTACTTTTTGTTCTTGAATTTTTTAGGATTTTTATAATTTTTCATCTGCATTGTTTTGTGTCTCACTTCTCCTCAAACATTTAGAATTCATTAACACAATACTGATTTCACAATTCATAACTAGATTACTCTGCCACATTTTGTGTGTCCCTACAAAAAATCATGAACCTTTTTTGTGGCTGTCTTGCTTCCTTATTGGATAATGATTAAAATGTAGTTTATTTCATATTTTTGACAGTATTGACATGCATGTTTTGTCGGGGTAGCTTTGTCTCGTTGATAAATGCCAAATGACAATCCCTCTATCTTCTGATTTATTAACAAATACATGTACTGATGAAATGTTTAATCATTGATACTCCTTTTTATACTATGATATGACACAGTTGACTTCAAACACTTGTAAAACAATTAACAGATGAATTTTGTATGTATGTATGTCCTACAATTCCAACATTTCTAGTTATTATGACTGTTAAAGGAATTTACATCTTTCATTATGTATCATTTTATAGTTGAAAGAAAAATCAAAGTAGTATCCCAACTGCCGAATCTCAGACTGCTGAGTCCAAATTGCCGATTCCCACAGTGCTGAAATTTTCTGATTTCTATTATTTTTATCATTTAAACTGTGTCCCAGTTTGTCTATTAACCCATATTGCCGACTCTTTATGATTCCAGTTATTCAAAACAATACTTAGGCCACACCAAATTGATTTTTAGTTCTTTAGATTTCGACGCTCTGATTTTCAAACTTTGTAAAAAAAAAATTTTAATTTCCGCCACTTCATTTTGCAAAAATGCTGAAATTTCGACTTATATTCTTTATTTTCCAATAAATTAAAAACAAAAAGTGTTTGCCTGCTCCAAAAAATTGGTAAAAAATAGGGATTTTTCTTTTTTTGCAATATTTTAGTTAAAATATTTTTGCCTTATGTAAATTTGATTGCAAGAAAAAAAAATAGTCTCGAGAGAAAAAAAGGAACTTTAAAATTTTGGCTTGTTCACACCCATTATGCCATAAAAAACTAATGAAACCTAATTGCTTTTTGCTAACAAAAATGAAATTTTGAAGAATAAGAAAGGCCAATAAATTATGATGCAACATAAATTTTTTATGACGAATTATGTATTAAAATGTATCGTCATTCTTTTCAAGGTAAATATACCTTTTTATTAGAAAAACCGATACATACTGTTTTTTTTAAATAGTCGAAATCGTCAGCAGTTGGAAATTTAGGAATTGGTAATATGGGTTTGGTAAACTAAGATTTGGTTTACAGAACCGAAATCAGAAAAAGTCAGCATCTGGGATTCAACAATTCAGGATTCGGCAATTTGGAATGATACTGAGAAATCTACACATACCTTTTTAGCATCATCTACATAAGATCTAACAATATCAATCAAGTCTATAATTTTTTTCGAATATCTTTCCTCATTCTTTATCATTGCCATTTTCTGAAGAAGAAAAAAATTCATATTGTGGAATAATCAATTTGTTCTAATTTAGATACTTATTTAAATGATTTTCATTATTACAGGGCAATCATGATTACAATACACAAGTAAATTTTCATGATTTCATTATTACAGGGGAATCATGATTAAAATACATAAGGAAATTTATATGATTTTCATTATTACAGAGGAAGCACAATTAAAATACACAAGAAATTTACATGATTTTTGTGTCTTACAGGGGAATCATGACAAAAATACACAAGGATATTTACGTGATTTCATTATCACAGAGGAATCATGATTAAAATACACAAGGAAATCCATCTTTCATTAAATGTTATCACTAGAACATCAGAAAATTCAGTATCTCCACAACAGCAAATTTTCACTCACAAAATATAATGATTTACAGTATATCATAAAAGTAACCTATTATGTATTTTCATAAAGTTATTTCAAGTTTGCATAATGCAAATTTTAACTTTTCAATCAAGAATCTAATATATTAACTATAATTTTTTTCCACAAATATCTAAATAAAAAGAAGTCTTTTTGTAAATTTTTTGTTATTTCTAATTGTTTTTCAAGCAAATATTTTTTCTTTTACAAGTACCAGTATTAATTCCTATTCTAATCTTTTATCCCTATATGCAACAATTCAAAACTGATTCAAGGGTGAGATTATTAAAAGTAATAAACTTTGCTCAAGAGTGAGATTTTTAAAAGAAACAGAGAATTATAAATAATTTTAGTGAGAATTCACAAACTTATTTTCAATAGATAAAGGGTGAACCTAACCCATGATTGTGCTTGTTTCACTTTTATTACATGACAATAAAATTTAATTTATCTGCTGGATACATACAGGATTTCCTATCTTCATTCCAATATCAGTCTGTTGCCAGTCCAATGATTCAGTGATTACAGCCACTGCAAATGGCTTCTGTAATTGTTCTGTAGCATACAAGAACATCTGGTGACATTTTGGGTGGTACACAAACTTCTCTGACATACAAACCACTAGCATCTATGATAGATTTAATAAGATTAATGTGTGATCTCTCTAATTCACAACAATTGGTTATTTACAAATTTTTACTATATGCAGAGTAATTTCAAAATTTGGGGATTGTGATTTTGTGAAATATTTCCTGTTTCATGTTTGTGTATTACCCCATGCAGATATACAGAATTATGGCTGAAAAATCTAGTCCGAACTAATATTGGCTATGAAAGAGCTTGAAAATTTGTTTAGAGTGGATTTTGTAGCTATAATGGTATTTAATTAACTAGATTTAAACAATCGTAGCAATGAAATAATATTAAAGCGAATCACATTCTTTATTTTTTAAATAAAACATAATAATGTGAAAATTGAACGTTATTGTTTGTTTGTTTGTTTAGTTGGGGTTTTACACCATTTTCAGAACATTTGGCTATTCCAGGGCGGCCAGTTTTTATTGGTGGAGGAGGCCAGAGTACCCCGAGAGAACCACGACCTTCGGTTGGAAAATTGGCAATCCTTGTCAATTTAGATCGGAGTCGAACACGCCCCACCACAGGTGAGATTCAAACTCACAACCTCAGGGTTGACAGGCGAGTGATCATAAGTAGTCATGACAAACTACCTCGGACTAAAAATTTAAGTGTTGCAGTCAATTTGGCTAGTCTTTCTATAGGGTCATATGTTAAACTAAGTTCAGGTGTGGCAGTCATCTTGTTTGTCAGTCCAGGTCAATTGGACCCATTTCTAAAAAAGAACCATCTAAGCACCGTTTCTGTTAAGTCTTGTTCCGACTGGCTATGGGGTTTCAGACAAGAACATTTTTAAATGAATTTTCCTATTGGGTCCTATATTTAACTAAGTTTGGCCTGTGTGGCCATCTTGGTTGACAATCCAAGTGATCCGACAAATCTGAAAGACGGCCATCTAAGGACCATCTAAAGACCAATGCTGCCAAATTTAGTTCCAATTGGCTCAGGAGTTTCAGACAAGAAGATTTTTCAATGAATTTTCCCATAGAGCCCTATGTTAAACTAAGTTCAGCTGTGGCGGCAATCTTGGTTGACAGTCCGGGTCAACAGACTAATTTCTGAAAGAGGACCGTCTAAGGACCATTGCTACCAAGTCTACTTCTACTTGGCTTAGTGGTTTCAGACAAGCAGATTTTTGAGTGAATTTCCCATAGGGTCCTATGTTAAACTAAGTTATGCTGTGGCAGCCATCTTGGTTGACAGTCCACAAAATCGGACACATTTCTCAAAGATGACGTCCTAAGGACCATTGCTGCCTAGTCTGGTTCCAATTGGTCAAGTTGTTTCAGACAAGAAGATTTTTCAATGAATTTTCCCATAGGGCCTTATGTTAAACTAAGTTCAGTTGTGGCGGCCATCTTGTTTGAGAGTCCGGGTCATCGGACATGTGTTTCAGACAAGAAGATTTTTAAATGAATTTTCCTATAGGGTCATATGTTAAACTAAGTTTGGCTGTGGTGGCCATCTTGGTTATTTCCTTAAAATTAACAATTTAGGGGCAATAACCCAACAATGGGTTGACTGATTCATCTGAAAATATCTATACTTACCTTGGAATTTTTAATCTCCATTGTCATCTCTAGTTCAGGTGTACTGTTAAAATCACTTGGCATCCAACTGAAACAAACCATGCAGTAAGTATTTCTGCGGAATTCACATTTATAAGAGTTTCTACATAAAATACGCATAGATTTACAACCATAAATGATGGGCAATAATTCATTAATTTGATTTTAGGTAGATCAATTCAAAAATGTTACAAAAAGGATCGTTTGAGATAAAAAGAAATTACGGGTAGTAATTACTAGTAAATCTGGGGACAAATACATTTTGGACTACATCATACAGTCGAACTTCAGAAGCTCGAACTCGGATCGGTCAAACACCATCGATGGCTCAAACAGTTTCGAAAGTCCTGTCAATTTTCCCATTATTTTCATTTTGAAAATTCCCTGTTTTCTCGAAAACCGATTTCTTGAAAAGTCGAATAAAAATGTTGGTCCCAACAATTAAAAAATTGTGAATTTTACCATTGAACTAGATCATTGGATAGACAATCTTGTTGCCTGATACTTACAGGTATGCATCTAACAATCACAAGTTTAATACAAATAGATGAATCTGACAGGTAAACATTTACTGTTCAATGTAATAAAGATGTCATGATAACTGTTGATTAGTGATTAACCTGTTAAATTTTCATTTAGAAATATTTTGTGGTTATGATTAGCTATGCCAACTCGTATTCTGATGGTTCTGGCAATTTTTCATACCTGACCAAATTTCGGTAACTCGAACTACCGATAACTTGAACAGAATTCGACGGTCACTTGAAGTTCGAGCTATCGAAGTTCTACTGTACATGTTTTCTAAGAAATTTTTTTCTGTAAACAGACACCATTTATTTGTAGAATGATTTTTCTGGTTTTCCAAATATACAGAAAATTACTAAATCATAACAAGAGGCTCCCCACCTGTTATCTTTTGTGTACCGGTAGATCTTGCATCAATGATTATTTTTGCTATTTAATGTATACCGTCACAATTTTTTCCTTCATATTTACCTGTACAGCTAAAATATAGAATCCTGAACCAAAACAGATATGGTTGCTAGGGACTTTTTCATCGGTTGCTATGGAGTTTTTCAAAGACATTGACTCTTGACCTTCAATTCTGACTTAAACAGGTAAATTGTAGGGTTCTGAACTGAAATATATATGGTTGCTAGGGACTTTTTCATCGGTTGCTGTGGACTTTTTCAATGGCATTGACTCTTGACCTTTCTTTTTGACTTGTACAGGTAAATCATAAAGTCCTTAACCTAAATATATATGGTTGCTAGGGACTTTTTCATTGGTTGCTATGAACTTTTTCAATGGCACTGACTCTTGACCCTCCATTTTGACGTGAACAAGTAAATTGTAGAGTCCTGAACCCAAATATATATGGTTGCTAGGGACTTTTTCATCAGTTGCTATGGAATTTTCAATGACCTTGACCCTTGACCTTTCTTTTTAACTTGTACAGGTAAATTATAAGGTCCTTAATGACGCGTCATTTTACTTGTACTGCTACCATTTAATTTATTTCTAGTAACGCCCTAAACATCTGTGACAATGTCAGACCATTATTTTCTGGGCAAGGGCAAAAACTCCTATAAGGGGTCAATTGACGATTTTGGTCATGTAGACTTATTTGTAGATCTTACTTTGCTGAACATTTTTGTTGTTTACAGTTTGTCTTTATCTATTATTACAGTCAAGATAACAACCTAAAACTGCAAAATTTCCTTAAAATTAACAATTCAGGTGCAATAACCCCAAAAAGGGTTGTCCGATTCACCTGAAAATTTCATGGCTGGTAGATCTTGACCTGCTGAACATTTTTATCCCTTTGAGTTTTCTCTAAATGCTTTGGTTTTAGAGATATAAGCCAAAAACTGCATTTGACCCCTATGTTCTAATTTTAGCAACAGCGGCCATGTTTGTTGGTAGATCAAAACTTCTGATATATTTTATAAACTAGATACCCTAAGGAACATTCAGTTAAAGTTTGAAGGAATTTTGCCCAGTATTTTCAGAGGAGAAGATTCTTGAAATATTTTACGACGACGACCAAAAAAGACGACGACAGACGCAAAGTGATGGTATAAGCTCACATGGCCCTTCGGGCCAGGTGAGCTAAAAATTTGTATCCTAAAACCCCTATAGCCATGAAACCCAAAAAAAGAATAAAAAATAGTGTCTGATTCTCATTTAAATACCAAAGAATCAAACCTACAAAATGGAGAAAACCAAACAAATTATAACTCTATGTATAGTTATTAACATACCAACTGAAGCCTGCTGCCTTCAAATCTTTAAATATTTTTCTAGGATCCACTACTTCTCTTGTCCTGCCTTTAGAAGGAAGATCTTCTGGATGGTAGAGTATAGCCACATCTTTAGCCATGTTAGAACTGATTTCCTGTAGTGTACTGATACTCTGTTGTATCTGGACATCCAACTCTGTCTCTTTATTATCTGGCAAGATATCTGTGAAGGGAACCAGTTAAAATTTTTTTTAATAAATTAAGTAAATCATGCAAACCAATTATTAATGTTTTGTGAATTGTACTATAAATCTTTTTATTTTCTGTTTGCTAATGTACATATATTCTCACTAAATGATTAGTTGAAAATCTATTCACAATAATTTGCAGTGAGACATTTGTGGTTTGTATACCAATTCAGTTTCAAAAAGTAGGCAAAAAACAAAACCACACATTAAAGAGTAAATGAACGGTCCAATTTCCACTACTTCACAACCAACCCCCAAAAATGCTTTCCAAAAAAAAGGCATTGTACTCAGTATGACTCTCTATCATAAAATAAACATAAAACTTACTAATAAGTTCTCCAATAGAGACTGTGTGGAAGTACTTGGTACATTGCAAGAATGGGGCATTAACATTGTTTGCTCGGATGATCAACTCTGCTTTGAACAGGAATGGATCTCTAGTTCCCTAATAAAATACAACGAGACAGTCATAAACTTGCTACAATATTAGTCTAAATGATTTTTAGGTAAAAATATTAAAAAATTAGAATGTCAATTTTAAAGTAAAGAGACAAACTTATTAGCAACAGACCTTCCTGTTTTAGCATGGGACATAGCAGAAGAAAAGAAAACAGTCTGTCATATTAGAATCAAATACAGTTCTAATATAAGCATACCTCTGTTGATAAATAATTTCCATTTTATATCTTAATCATAAACATCTCCTACAAAAGGTGACAAGGAAAGATCCATTAAGAAGTATGACTAAATACCTTTTTCTCAAGACAATCTGGACATGGAATATAGAAGTCATATTCTACCCCTTCAAATGAATCTTTGATCAAAGTGCTGATAGTCTCATGGATCAGGTCTAAAATATTCTTAGGTCTGGCACCTTGTACTGTCACAGTCATTTCATAGTCACTATAATAGATAGCAATAAATATTAGAAGTAGCTTTTTACACAAAAACTTTTTAATAAAGTCACATAACTTTGGAAAAACATTAAAACAGCATTTAAAAATGCTTTACAGAAAAAAATGAGCAATTTTTAATTAAAATCAGAATGAATGTGAAAAGACCTTGCATTTATTTTCCTAAATGATAAAAGGTGACAACTTTCCAAAATTTCCCAATCAATATATACAATGATGTATATGTATTCATTAATATTACTGAGCTGTACCTGATCTGTTTGACCAAAGCATAATGATCATTTTTCTTTAAGACAGATCCCCTCTTCCACATCATATCAAGGAATTCCTTATCTATCATAAATCCTTGACTAAACAGTCTGGCCTAAAATAGAGGCAAAATATTCTTAACCCCTGACTTAACTGTCTGGCCTGAAATAGTCAAATTATCTTTAACTCCTCACTTAACAGTCTGGCCTGAAATAAAGTCAAAATATCCTTAAAACTGACTAGTCTGGCCTGGAATAAAATCAAAATATCCTTAAGCCTGACTTAGCAGTCTGGCCTGAAATAAAGTCAAATTATCTTTAACTCCTCACTTAACAGTCTGGCCTGAAATAAAGTCAAAATATCCTTAAACCTGACCAGTCTGGCCTGAAATAAAATCAATATATCCTTTAACCTGACTAGTATGGCCTGAAATAAAATCAAAATATCCTTAAACCTGACTTAACTGTCTGGCCTGAAATAATCAAATTATCTTTAACTCCTCACTTAACAGTATGGCCTGAAATAAAGTCAAAATATCCTTAAATCTGACTAGTATGGCCTGAAATATTAAATTATCCTAAACCCCTGACTAAACAGTCAGTTGAATTACTCTCAACCCCTAATAACAGTACACAATATGTCTACTAAACATGTGTTAATGCTATATTGTGTTAAGCATCCAAGAAATTGACCTGATCTAGATTACAGGGTAAAAATTTTCTCAAAGTGAGCAAATATCTTGTAGACTATTATTTCTTACAATGGATTAGTATCATGTGCATGAGTTAAAGTAACCCCTAAAAAAACACCCGAATTAATCCATAATGCATGTAGTGTGCAAAGATGGTGAAAGAGAATGATTAGTTGAAAATCTATTCACAATAACAAACAAGCAAAATATTAAGTATTTGAGTACACAGCAAAATACTGGATTGCTTATAAGTTTCATTTCAGATAAAATGTTGATTATTTTTGAGCAGTGTAATCACAATATGTATAATATACTCTAAATATTATGGCTATTGTTTCAGTTTTTACCATTTGCTACTTTAAGGATGCCCGCTGATCATGTTTTGGTCTTTTTGTCAGATTTTCGGAATCCTCGGGTTTTATCCATTTCTTAAACATTAAATTTTTTGCCCATGAACCCCCACTTTTTCTTTTATAATTCAATCATATATACCTTAAAATGGTATTTGACAAAATTTTATGAAATCCTTTTTATTTTTTCATACATTTTTGAGAGACTGAAGTTGACAATGCAAAGACAATGAAAAATCCAGAGAAAACCTATTTCCTGCAAATTGTCAAGGCTTCATAGCTCTAAAATGAGCACATAAACCTATATTTTTTCTTGCTTATTTGTTTACTATTCATATGTTCTCTCAAACTAAAACACCTATTTCAAATCCTATTTATTTCTTATTAGACCAGCAATCATCCTTAAGTAAAATTTGTGATTCAACAAAATATCTTGTGCATCATGGTATCACAGATTATATATTTATTATACATATAGATTAATTCTGTACCAACCTGAGCTCTGTTAAATAAACCTGTAGGTAGATAGGTAAATTTATATAGTATCTTGCTCTCTCTTATTCCTTCTTCTTCTGTTAAATATGGCCATTTAAGCTATGTAGAAAATAAAAAAATGCTTGTTCTCAAAATTTATAATATTTGATTTAACTGTAGGATACACTGTAGCCTACTTGTGAAGGAATTTAATTAAATATCATTCTGAACCTCTTCAGAACAACAGGTGACAAGAAAGGATGACACTAATGTCCTGCCTTTAAAGTCATAAAACCATGAAAGGCACACAATTTTATATCAATTTTCATCACGATGTGATTCCGTCTTAATAGAAAATAAGCTTAAATGCAATCCTAAACCTGATTCAACAGCATTACATTTCCTATTTTCAATGAACCGTGAAACCTGGGTCTAAACCATTAAAATCCATGAATTTTAGAAAGTTCATATCATGATTTACCTACATGTGTACAAAGGTTCATGATGATGTGACCCTCCATCTTCATATAAAAAAGCTTCAATGCAAACCTGAACCTGAGATACACCATCACATTTCTCATGTTCAATGAACCATGAAATTTATGGCAAGACCTATATTTTAGAAAGTTCATTTCATGACTTACATGTGTACCAAACTTACATGTGTACCAAGTGTAATATAAACAAGATCGCTCACCCGACACATACAATCTATTCACTTTACTATCATATCAAATCAGTATTATTGCAGACCCTCTATAGATATTCCATACAGTATGAGTTCATTTGGCATTATAGTTTCAAGAGATTTTAAAAAATTTCCTCCAATCAGAACATAGACCAAACTAAGTGAAAGAGCTTCTAAGGATGCTTCATACCAAGTAGAGTTCATTTGGGATTATGGTCTCAGGGTACAATAATTTTAAATTGGATAAATGAGAACATAAAAATGCTCATGGCAGCCATTTTTTGATGAACTGAACAGATTGATGTCAACTTTGAAAAGGACCTTCAATAAATGCTTCATACCAATTATTAGTTCATTTTGTATTTTGTTTCACATACTAGGATGATTTATGCAAATTTTGTAAAAGACCTTCCATAGATGTTCCATACCAAAAATCAGTTCATTCGGCCTTACGGTTTCAGAGAAGAAGTTTAAAATTTGGACCAATCAAAACATGTAATTGCTCATGGCAGCCATTTTAATTTATTGACTGGGATGATTTATGCAAACTTTGTAAAGGACCTTCCATAGATGCTCCATACCAAAAATTAGTTCATTTGGCTTTACGGGCTCAGAAAAGAAGAAGTTTTAAATTTCGACAAATCAGAACATGTAAATGCTCATGGCGGCCATTTTTTTTCACGGAGCAGGATGATTTAAGCCAATTTTTAAAGGACCTTCCATAGATGCTCAAATACCAAAAATCAGCTCATTTGGCTTTATGGTTTTAGAGGAGAATAAGTTTAAAATTTGGACCAATCAGAACATGTAAATGTTCATGGAGGCCATTTTAATTCATGGACTGGGATGATTTATGCAGACTTTGTAAAGGACCTTCCATAGAAGCTACAGGCCCAGTTTCAGTTCTATAGGTCCAGGGGCTTCAGAGGAGAAGATGAAAATGTAAAAGTTTAGAGACAGACGGATGGACGACGCATGCCAACTGATGACAAAAGCTCACAATGCCTTTGGCAAGGTGAGCTAAAAAAAGCTTCAATGCAAACCTTAATCTGAGGCAGGACAGACGAACGAACGAATGGACGCACACACAGACCGAAAATCTATATGTCCCCCAACTATTGTAATAGGACATAATAAAAAAAGCTTATCATCACCAGCTCATTTTGCCAGACCCTACATGTGAAGGAATTTTATACTAAATATCATTCTGAATCTCTTCACAATAACAGGCAAATAAAAACAGCTTATCATGGCCAGCTGATATATTTAGCTTTATAGCAGGGATCCGGAAATTTCATCAGCCTCTGCTGGACATGTTTTTGATAGACATTGTCAGTTTACCCTCTTTTTAGCAATCTCAACACACGATCTTATTTCATACAAATGTTGTTATGCACGATTTATAAATGTTTTGGGCAAGACCTGAAATAAATGTTGTGTGTATCACCTCTTTAACATTGTGCAGCATTGTTTGTGTATGGATAATTTCGATGTGTCTTCTTCGAGGTCCGTGTTTGGTATGTATTTAGATATATCGATATGGGAAATGGACTACGCAACGGTTTAGAAATGAACTAAATAAATGAATAAAATAAATTCAAGTTAAAAAACCTTTGAAATCGAAAGTCTTCCCCAAAGATGAAAATTTTATTACTTTTTCATATTTAACTACAACGATTCGCGCATGCTCAATGATTATTTACTAAACTACACATGCAGAAAATGAATGGCAAAAATGTGGAAATCTCTAAGTTTTGCAGAGTTTAAACTACCAAAAAGCGTTTTATCATCTCAAGTTTGTGACTTTGAACTGTCTAATCATTGGCAACATACCTTGTAATGGATTTTTTTAATTTCAAAGTAGAATGGGGTGAAAAACGCTTGATTGATCGTAATTGATGAATGACCTCGATTGAACTTTTGGAAATTGTTGACAGGTTTATATTAATTATAATTAAATGTCATAAAAACACAGACACCTTTGTAAATTACTGAATTGACAATAGTAATTGCTGTAAAAACAGTTTGAAAAGATCTGTCAACTATCGGGAGCAAATGGCCTGAATGAGGTCATCGTTCTGCCAAACTTCGAAATTTTGATGTCGCGACTTTTCAATACATATTTATATTAAAAAATAGAAATTTTGGTCGTCCGTTTGATCCCTTTTTATAACTGGACAAAGGTCATGTCCGGAAAATAGAAGTCTTTCCGGATCCTTACTATATAGACTATACATAATTTTAAACCATACTACATTTGATTGGTGAAATCATAAAAGTCGATAATGGCCATCACAATATAGCCCACTGCACTGAAAATTGTAGAAAACCGAATAAACCAAACAAACAAATACTAACATCTACTGGTTCTTTTTCTGGTAACAGACATGGTACAATGTTTATCTTCTGTCCATTTTCACCATCATCAGGGATAGGAAAAGTCAAATCAAATGCTTCCGTTAACTTTAACATCCATTCATGTAGACTGGAATCATAATCTTTCCATATTGTTGATATAAACTTATGGTAAAATCTCCCTTTGTTTCCCTATGATGAGAAAATCAAGCTCATATATGCTAAGAAAGAATTGCTGTGATGGATTTTAATAAATCTTAATATACAGCAAAACTTGATGACTTTTTATTTACTGTGAATTCAGAAATACATGCATGATTTTAATAATTCAATACTATGACAGGACCAGATATTCATACGCAATAATTCAAACCCACTGTCATTTTTCTGAGCAAGTATGTACAACTTGTTCATAAATTACATTTATAATTTGGCAGGATGTGTTTGACTCTGATCTAAATTGACAAGGATTGCCAATTTTCCTACAGAAGGTCGTGGTTCTCTCCGGGTACTCCGGCTTCCTCCACCAATAAAAATTGGCCGCCGCGAAATAGCCAAATGTGTTGAAAATGGCATAAAACCCCAACTAAACAAACAAACAAAACATTTATAATTATTCCTGAATTATTTTTGGTTTTCTAAGACTTATGAATTTAAAGTACATGTATATGTGGATATTCTGTTTTACCAAATGAGGTAGTTTTCAGAAAATGTCGGAGTAACTGTAACTACAGTATAACAGAAATTTTTTATTGTACACTTACAACCTGAAATTTTTAGTGTATGTGAAACCTGATTTCCAACAAAATATTACCAAAAATAAGAATTTATAATTTGAAAATTGTTGAACACCAATTCTTTATTTTCATTCGAACAAAAAAGAAAATATAATTTTGACAATTACATCAACAATCCACCATAGATTATCCTATCTTGATTGGTTGTTCATTAATAGAAACTAATTAGCAATATCATTACATAGTAACAATACTTAGTTTATGATTTCTTACCTTGATAGACTTCTCATTCGGTTTAATCCAGGTTTGCCAACATTTGATTAGGGTATATAGTAAACAGTTAAAGAAAAAAGGCAATGGGCTTAATGAGCAAGGTTAACTATAGTGTGTTCAAGATTTGTATGCTATGATTCTATGTTTTTGCATATAGTGAGTGACCCAATGTATTTCGGCACATAATATATCTTTTCATTTTAGCCTAAGAATATAAATTAAAATGCTGAAAGAAAATTTTGTTAAATTTCATTGTGTGTTGAAACATGTAACTGCTCTTATTGTATCCATATTTTTTTTATATTATCTTTTTTTTTGCATTTGTACTTCTGAAAAGCTGATATTTTACAGGTAAATTCAGGTAGAAATTATACAAATAAGATATAGACTTTAATTACTAAAACAACAAAAACACCTATGTTTATTTTAACATGTAAACAAATGTTGGCAAACCAGGATGACACCTTCTCATTCACAGAGACAACTTTAGACATGACATCAATTATCCACTGTGGATTGATGACTCTGTCCCATAGGTACTAACGATCTATAGTTGATGATTTCTTACCTTGATAGACTTCTCATTCACAGATACAACTTTAGCCATGACATCAATTATCCACTGTGGATTGATGACAACTCTGTCCCATAGGTACTAATGATCTATAGTTGATGATTTCTTACCTTGATAGACTTCTCATTCACAGATACAACTTTAGCCATGACATCAACTATCCACTGTGGATTAATGACAACTTTATCATTCAGAACCTCTGTATCAAAATACTGTACAATTCCTAGGTCATCCAGAAACTGAACTGCAAGCTTGATCTGTAAAACCATTAATACAATTGAAACTCAATATGTCTGAAGTGGACAGGACCTGAACATTCTATTCTATTTAGCGGAGGTTCGAGTCCTCCCAGATCGACGACGTAAAAAAAAAAACTCAATATTCGTCAACAAATTAACAGTTCAATATAAAAAAATCTACCTCAGATTTGTAGAGACATAGAAGAAATATTCTACCTGAGATTATGGATGGGTTTTTATGAAGCATAAACAATCTCTCAGTATTATACAAATACATTAATATTCTGAAACCAAAAAACTGATAAACCAAACTAAAGTTTAATGAAACTAGAGGCTCAATGGGCTGACCCTGTATCGCTCACCTGGCATGAAAGCCATTTTTATTGATGTACCTCAAAGAAAGAAGTCAGTTCTCCCTATCATTATGAAATGTGGTAAGCCTTGTAGGAACCAAATTTTTCTTCATCAAGGTCCATCTACTTACAGGTCAGCACATTCTAAAATTTGGCAGTTCTCCAGAAGATTTTTGCATGTATTTCACATAGGGTCTTATGTTAACCTGATTCCTCTGCTGAAGGACATTCTGAATTAGGGGTCAGCACCAGAGTAACAAAACTTGGTGAGCACCTTAAGAGGAACATTCAGACCATGTTTGGTTTCAAGCAATTCTGCGGTTTTGTAGATTTTTGTTATATGTCATAGACACTTTCTGTCAAGTTTGGCTCTATTTGGCCAAGCAGTTTAAGAGAAAATTTTTTTTTTTTAAATCAACCAATCAGAAAGAAGAATTGCCCATGGCAGCCATGTTTGTCACCTGATCTGGACAAACTGAGGAAACTTCTTTGATAATATTGAGTTATTAGTATAATTTGATAGAGCTTGGATCTCCGCTAGGTATTAAGCTTGTTTTGAAGAAAGAGACAGGGGAACAAGAAATTACTCAAAATTCTTACCAACTACCTAAAGGCGTTTATCACCTCATCATTCTAATATGATCATCTAATTGTTTTCTTTAATAAATGGCAATCATAAATCGTAATTGGCGATTTGAATTTCACACCTCGATAATTTGTTTACCTTTTTCCTTTGACAGTTAAATACCGACACGCTCCAGAAAACACAAACTTACCTGTATTATCCAACATATCGATCTTTGGTACGTAAACAGTAAATGATGATAATTTTACACAGGGAAATGTAGGCGCAAAAAAATTGCCAGCAGCCGTTTTCAGGCGCCAGTTGAGAAAAAAAATCGCAATTTGTGACATTGGCGACCGACAGCGCGATCCCTGCAAAAACAAGAACTGCCAATGGTGACCATATATGTACTCCGATCAGGATGAAATAAAGAAATATTGTAAAGAACCTTCGATAGATGCTTCCTATCAAGTTTTGTTTATTTGGACAAGCAGTTCCAGAGATAAAAAATTTTTTTTAATCAACTAATGAGAAACAAGAATTGCCTATAGTGGCCATGTTTTTTGCCCCATCTGGACGAAAAGAGGAAATTTGGTAAAGAACCTACCATAATGCTTTCTGTCAAGTTTTGTTCCATTTGGGCAAGCGATTTCAGAGAAGATTTTTTTTATATCAACCAATCAGAAACAAGAACTGCCCATGGCGGCCATATTTGTAGTCTGATCGGGACGAAATGAGGAAACTTTATAAAGTACCTACCATATATGCTCCCTTTCAAGTTTTGTTCCATTTGGCCAAGCAGTTTCAGAGGAAAAGATTTTTGAAAACTCAGCTAATCAGAAACAACAATTGCCCATGGTGGCCATGTTTGTTGTCCGATCGGGACGAAATGAGCAATCTTTATAAAGGACCTTACATAGATGCTTCCTGCCAAATTTGATTCCATTTGGCCCAGTGGTTTCAGAGGAGATTAAAATGTGAAAAGTTAACGGACGGACGGACGACGGGTACCAAGTGATGACAAAAGCTCACATGGCCTTTTAGCCAGGTGAGCTAAAAAGGTTACTTCATGATGTTAATAAAATTTCTTATTTCATTAAGTTAAAGATGAAGAGTCTGTGGAAAATCCAAAAAGAATCTGAGGTGAGAATGCCCATTATCCCTCCCCCCTAACATTTCTGGATTTACAACTCTCATAGTAATTTGTAATCTGCCCTTAGCCAAGCTATACAAGGGGGGATAATAAATGACTTCAATTCAGTCCTGAAGAACAGAGGCTGAAAATTTTCTCCCATAGGTAATTTGGTATATGGAAAAAAAATAATACAGTATATTGATGATTAATTACAATTTTTTACTTACATCTTTTTCATCACTCAGACCATTCTCTGTTGAAAACTGTTTAATCCTCTCCCAATCCAATATGTTCAACTTCTGTTTAGTTCTGGCACTGTGGAATTGTACATTTAACCAGTTTAAAATACATATGTACCATTTCATTTGAGAACACCTGATACATATTAAATTATTTCTTATCTGATATTTCCACACAAAAAAAATACACTGATGTTAGAAAAAAAATTTACAACTTCTTTGTTTAATCACTTAAGTCACTAGAATGCCCAAAAGTATGCCAAACCCTTTTGACTTTACAATTAATTTGAATAATTCCCCCACAAAGGTATTTAAAAGGTAGCCCAACTAAAATTTTATAGTATATCATCTTGTAATAAGATTCTATCTTACTGTAGAATGGTTTCTTCCAGTTTAAGCCACAATAATGGAATTTTCATCTTCATTTGAGGACAATCATTCAAAGTGACATCGATCAGAGTCTGTTCTAATTCTGCTATATTCTGGAATTGTAAATGTGTGAAATAATATATAATTATCTTCTTTTTATACATGTACAAATGTAACATGTAGTTTTTGTTATCAACTATTCCCTAGGTGAAACCAATACATACTCATTTTATGACCAAAAATAAAACTATAATTTATATGACAGAATTCCTTTATAGATTAACTGTTATATAAAAAATTTGTATTCATTGCTGGAAATCTACAAGGTTTTCAGAATAAACATTTCATATCTTTATGTTGTTTTTTCTTTTATAGATGCTGAAATTTTTTCAGTGCTTTCTAGTACTTCTCCTGTGTTCTTGGACAAACTTTACATCATCAATAAAGAGCATCTATTAAAGAATGCCTAATATATGCTTGTGCACATTGATTAAATATATCAAAAAATGGTGTGGTTTTCATTGATGCTTATACCACACCACCATTATTTTTAAATTTAAACCTACAGTTCCTGCAGTAGAGCTGACATAACAAAATTTCTTTATTTGTGGATATTTCTTCATCAGTTCATCTTCTCTAATGTCTGGCATTGGGATCTGAAGTCAAGCAATACAATAATTAACTTAGTCATGTATATTATTCTGTTTTTATATAAAGTCTACTTCGGGCCAGGTCAGCTAATAATATATAATATTCACTTGAAAAATTAATTTGCTGTAATCATAATTCTAGTTCTACTTCATTATATATGTGCTAAAATTCAATAAATGCATAACACAATTTTTATGTATAACAGAAAATACAAGTCAGGGGATGATTTCATTTGAATGATTTATGTCATGCACATGTGTATCTGAATTTTTAAACAAGAGGCTGTCTAACTGATAGTAAATGATATTTTCTTTCCTCACAGTTTCGAGCCACACAGCAACCCAAATGAATGCCCATCAATGCAGCTGCCTGCCCAGCCACTTTACTGAACAACATGACTGCCAAACTAATATACTGATTTTTTCCATTAGAAAATCAAGTTTATAAAATTATTTACCTGATCTGAGTACCAACAACAATTTATTAAATGATTTAGCTGATCTAACTTAGTACCAACAACACCATTTATAAAATGGTTTACCTGATCTAACTGAGTACCAACAACACCATTTATAAAATGGTTTACCTGATCTAACTGAGTACCAACAACAATAACTGGTGAATCAGGACAGTGACATACAATGGAACTCAACCAGAAATCTAGACCAGCATGTTCAAATCCCATCCTCATATTCCATAATAACATGTATACAGCTTGTTTGGACAGGAAAAACTGAAATAGATACAATTCTGTAGTTAGTTCTAAATAATATTAACCAATGTACAGGTGTGATTTAAAATCAAATATCAGTCTACTTATAATTTTGAAAAGAAACTTGTGTATAACAATACGTCACGAAGAACTTTAATTATTGCAGTTATGATATGTACATAATACTCAAGATCTTTGATAAAAATTTCGGTTATTTCTTAAAAAGGACCAGCTATCTCTTATTGAAATTATTACTTGAGTTACAAAGATTTTTTAGAATACCATGGCTTAAAGAATGTCATCTAGTTGTCCATAAAAGATACACAAGATATCACTTTATAACTGGTGATTTTTTGCCTATGTCTGTCAAGGGAGATAACATACCTGATGAGTATTATAATACACTGTTTGTCCAGCAAAGTCCCAGCAGCTGTATCTAATCTCAAACTGTTTCCCATCCTGTTCTACTGGTACCATCCAATCCTTTATAACAATTCCGTCTGTCAGTTTAGGTATAGTCCCTGTGTATTTCTTGTTTGAACTTTGTAAGGCTCTTAACAAACTGTCAAGTGAATGTAAAACCATATTGGAATACTATATGATAGTAATACAGATGATGAAACTATTTTTTCACTATTTATGTATGACATGTCTTTGATGCCAAAATAATTAATTTAAATAATAATGTATTTTTGTCAAATATGTTAATTTAGGAAATAAAAACGGGGCAAGACCTTGTCTTTTGTCCTTTCCAACCAAAACATTAATTTTTTTAAGTGACATATGTGTTTACATTCTATATAACAAAAAATCAACATTACGTAGTTTTTCCAGCTTGGCCTAGTCCAATAAACATGAGTTTAGTACGATGGCATTCTGTAAACCCTCCTGCCATTTTCTGTAGGAAGGATTTCACTGAATCAAATCCTCTACCAACAATATCTTGTGGTGGTGTCTGTAATGATGGACAACTGTTTAACTGCAGATCTAAAATAAAACATTGGCATATCATACATGACATCAAACACTTTCAAGATTTCAATATTCACCTTTCCTACATCCCAAAATCTTTAAAAGGGGGCATAAAATGATAAAATACATGTATCTCCTAAATTCTTCTGATTTTCTAAAATAACAATGTTTTTTCATTTTTAAAATCTCTTCTTGATCATTTTGGACAGATCACATAAATGTTTTCGTTTTTTTTATCATTTATATATTATAGCAGATAAATACATTGATATGCCTTCCTATCAAATAGCAAAATGCAACATTTCTACATAAGAACACAGGCTTGTGAAAATTATTAATGATCTTATCGATATTGAAATGAAGTAATAGACTCACACAAAATCTAATGAATTTGACAAGAGTGAAACAGAGAATTTTTGCTAGCTTTGTAAATACAGATATCACAACCTAACGTAAAGAAGAGAACAAAATATAAACATTTTGAATGCAAATGTCATAAAAAATTTCTACACTCACTGCTCAGATTTGGCAGTAATCCTACATTGCCATCAATACTTTCCAACAAAGGACAATGTTGTAAATTAATTGTATGGAGCCCCATGATATCTCTTGTATGTACTGGTATGTGTGTTATTGCTGTATATGACAGATCCAATGTTTCTAATGATTTCAACTTGAAAATTACAGGTGGAACACCTCCATAGTCTTTGTCATCTGTAAAATATATAGGAAAACTACATGTATATAAGATTGTATTACATTTATTGATGTTAAATATTTAGGTCAATAGACAAATTTCAAGATATATCTGTCACCAGAAATATTTTTTCATTGGTGAATATCACTTGTGCATTTGTAGGCATTTGAACATCATTAATCTTTTTACAATGCATGGGATTACATCAAAATAAAACTTGGAGAGGAGACACTTCTCCATGAAAAGTGGTTTGTAGCTATGTATGTAATTTATTTGGGGTGACAGCTCCTCATACAAAAAATGATCAGTCTGACATTTGATGAAATCATGCAGTGCAAGAATACAAACTAGCCCCACAAACAGCTAAGTGACATCATTATGGCATGTATTTAATGTATAGTTTTTTCAGTGGCAGACATAATTCGAAACTTGTCTAAAAATGTAGACAGTGCTCCATTGCTCTTCAAATAAAATACCTATGACACAAAGGAATATGTTTATCAAAGACTCTCGATTTGAGATTTCATATATATAACATGTACACCAACACGTGTCTTAAAAGGTCCGTTATTATGTCTCCCAAACGAAGTTTGGAGACATGTTGTTTTTGCTCAGTTCTTATTATTATTCTTTCCGGGCGCGTTTTTTCGAACACTTGTGTGCACCGTTTCTCATAAACCAATAGACGGAATCGCTTGATATCATACGACTTGCTAGGCCCATATTCCTAGATGCGCCTCCCGAAAAAAAAATTTCAATCTGTGGGAGGGAACATATATTTTGGGGGTCTCAAAAGGGGGTGGGGTTTTGCAAATTTTACTATAGAAGTCTATGGGAAAAGTCATATAACTTGATCATTTGTGATCTTAACTTGGAAATACTACCTGTTACCTTGGATATTTAAGTTTTTATACCCCGCCACACAAAGTGGCGAGGTATTATGTTATACCCTCCATTTCGTTGTCTTAGGGGGGGTCATGCCCCACCCCCTCAAATAACAAAATACTTAATATTTTGAAAACCATTGTGATCCCCACCCTATAACCATATATATTATTACTCCTTATGATAAGACAAATCATTTGGTACCAGAGGGGGGGCTGAGGGGGGTCATGCCCCACCCCCTCAAATGATAAAATACTAAATATTCTGAAAACCATTGAGATCCCTAACCAATAACCATATATATTATTACTCCTTATGATAAGACGAATCATTTGGTACCATAGGGGGTCTGAGGGGGGGTCATGCCCCACCCCCTCAAATGACAAAATACTTATTATTCTGAAAACCATTGAGATCCCCACCCTATAACCATATATATTATTACTCCTTATGATAAGACGAATCATTTGGTACCATAGGGGGTCTGACGGGGGGGTCATGACCCAATCCCTTAAATGACAAAATACTTATTATTCTGAAATCCATTGAGATCCCCACCCTATAACCATATATATTATTACTCCTTATGATAAGACGAATCATTTGGTACCATAGGGGGTCTGAGGGGGGGTCATGCCCCACCCCCTTAAATGATAAAATACTTAATATTTTGAAAACCATTGTGATCCCCACCCTATAACCATATATATTATTACTCCTTATGATAAGACAAATCATTTGGTACCATAAGGGGGTCTGAGGGGGGTCATGCCCCACCCCCTCAAATGATAAAATACTAAATATTCTGAAAACCATTGAGATCCCCACCCAATAACCATATATATTATTACTCCTTATGATAAGACGAATCATTTGGTACCATAGGGGGTCTGAGGGGGGGTCATGCCCCACACCCTCAAATGATAAAATACTAAATAGACGGAAGTTTTTATACCCCGCCACACGAAGTGGCGAGGTATTATGTTATACCCTCCATTTCGTTGTCTTAGGGGGGGGTCATGCCCCACCCCCTCAAATAACAAAATACTTAATATTTTGAAAACCATTGTGATCCCCACCCTATAACCATATATATTATTACTCCTTATGATAAGACAAATCATTTGGTACCATAGGTGGTCTGAGGGGTGGGGGGGTCATGCCCCACCCCCTCAAATGATAAAATATTAAATATTCTGAAAACCATTGAGATCCCCACCCTATAACCATATATATTATTACTCCTTATGATAAGACAAATCCTTTGGTACCATAGGGGGGTCTGAGGGGGGGGGGTCATGCCCCACCCCCTTAAATGATAAAATACTAAATATTCTGAAAACCATTGAGATCCCCACCCTATAACCATATATATTATTACTTCTTATGATAAGACGAATCATTTGGTACCATAGAGGGGTCTGTATATTTTTTATTTATATATGTTGGGTGGAAAGGCATGGCTAAAGGGGAGGTGGAGGCCATTGCACCTTCAATAATAAAATATTTTGATAAAACATCTGTTAATCATGTTAATACCGATTACAACATATAAAACTGCAGATATTGAATACCATATATCAAACATTTTGCATATACTCAATCTCTTTGTACACTTGCCCAGTATTTCAAACACTAGGAATTCCAAAAATACCCTGAAAGAGAAAGAGCTTCGTTTGGGAGACATTCGAAACTGCATCCAGTTTCAATTATACCTTGTTCTTTTTTCATATAATGGATAAGTTCTTAGCTAACAGAGAGTACTTAACTCACCCAGTATTTTGTTCCCAATTCGTGGAATTTTAAGCACGAAATGAAGGTTGAGTTTTGCCAGCTCCATCTTGTCTAAAATATCATTACTGTTTGTGTCACATTCATGAAACAGTCGGTTCACTTCCTAAAATGAAAATTATCCAGTATCTATCTCAATAGTGCATTTAAAAAGATTACTGTAAATTCAAAACTTAATGGGATGATTTCCTTAATGCAAAATATGATAAAGGAGTAAGGTTGCAATAATTAAAACTGGCATTTTGATTTTTGATGCTTACGTTCTTTGCAAATAGTGTATCAAAGAGATGATCTGGCAATAGTGTATGTTAACACAGATTCACAATAATAAATACATGTGAAATTTCGGAATTAATAATACTGATATTACTCAATTACATTTTCACTGCAGAATTTAAAAAAATTCTTATGTTGTTGATTAATTCAGTGGCTTTTACCATTTGCAGTGATTTCTCTCTTATAAAGTGTTTTTTTTTTTAACCTCACCTATATGTTTTTATGTTACAATGAAGAGAAAAGAAAATGTTTTTGGTGATTGTGAGTTTAGTTTGCTTTTTCTTTTTTTTCTTTTTTTATTAATAAATTTCACTTGTTGTACTTATTGCTTTTGATTTATGCAGAGGGTTGAAATCTCAAAAATTGTTTAAACACATACATGTGCCTGTCTGTTAAAAGAACAGATTTTTCTGCAATGGTTATCTTTCATTACTTATTGTTATATGTTTTCTTATTGAAAAGAAGTGTTTATGTGGGATTTTGAGTGACATCTGGTGGATTTTGGACTGTAATATTTCCAGGAAACATTTAGTGTTTTAGTGTGGACTGATCCTTATTATTGCGAGTCATCACTAGATGTTAACAATCTTTTCCCATGTTCCATTCATTGTGTTGTTGTCTCATTGATGCATACCCCATATTATTTCATTTTTCCAGTAGCACAGTTACTTACCTTTCCAGACAGATTATTTACTATGTATGGGTTGTTTTTATGCCAGGATGAATACATAGGCTTTGGCATTTCCTCATACTTCCCTTCCAAAGAGATCCATGGGATTCCTAAAGTCAAACACCACAAATCATTGACTAATAAAATGACTATAAAGCAAATAATCTGATAAACGTTATTTTAATTTCTTCATTTTATTTATAATAAGTAAACTGATATCTATAAGGATGACTTTGCAAACTGGGAAAAAAGGGAAATTCTGTAAAAAAAGAAAAATATAATGTATAATAACGAACAGTAATAAAAAAAATCTGGATTGCAAAAAGCAGAGTTAAAAAATAGAATAAGATCGTTCGGGCACATACCCCGGTATCTTAAAAAATTAGCTACACATTGCAAGTCATTTTGAATTTCATTATAATAATAATAAAAGATTAACCATGAAAACTAAAATCAAATAAAATTAATTTAATGATCAAAATAAAACTCTACCTCTGACACTTAAATGCATCAATTTTGCCATATTGGCTATTTCTATTGGTAAGGTTGCAATTGGATTGTAATCTAAGTTCAGTTCCTGAAGATGTGTCAATTTCCCAAGTCCTGCTGGAATATCGTCTATCAGTAGTCCCTTCAAGGTTAAAGAGGTCATCTTACTGTTTTCTGGCCAATCAACATCCAGCTTTCTTACTGGACAGTCACACAAATAAAATGTTGTTAGAGACGGTCCACCAAAGATGTCTTTTGGAAGTTCCTTGATCCCCTTCAAACTACTCAAAATTACAACCTCCAGATGGTTACACATTGAAATTCCAGAGGGGAACCTGGTTGTCTTTTCCAATCCCACATCAACAATTGAAATCACTCGTAAATTATTCAGAGTGGTCAACATGTCTGTAGGTAAAGATTTTAGTTTCTGACTTCTAACTTTTAAAATCTCTGTAAATTTTGCATATGGTTCAAAATATTTTGACTCAAGAGAGAAATCAGGGATATTGATAAAGTCAGCATGACTATGACCATGTGCTTTACATGACAAAACGTTTCCAAATTCTAGAAATGAATGATCATCAACTGCCATGCCTTGATGTATTGGTTTTATTGGGACATTATCACTGCATAAATTTTTCACCCAATCACAGAGGTCTTCTGGTGCATTCTGGGAAGACATTCCACCATATTGTGTAGCATAAATATTACATAGGGATGCATACGGTTGTAACAGCTGGTATAGAAGTCCTTCCACCTAAAATTGGCATGAATGTGTTCAATATATAAAGCCAATCCATACAGATTTTAAAATATAATATGAAATACATAGTATCATAATATCCTCTACTGGTACCTTTTATTCACTTGCAATGTATCATGTTTTGGTTCAGTGTTTATCAAACCAGGTTGCCCCAAATTAGGTGCAAAAATTCGCATTCTTAACAAGAGGCTCTCAAGAGCCTGAATCGCTCACCTGGCAAACAATGCACTATAAACTAAATTAATAGATTAATGTTTGTTGTAAATTAAACTGAGTATTAAAGGTCATGTAAAATGCTGAAAATACCTTTAAAAGCCTTTCAAGAACCTCTGGAAAGAAATGGGCATGAGTTCTCCCTACGCTTGATTAAGATACAGTCATGGTAAACCTGATGATTCACAATACAAAATACAAGCTTTAATTCATCTTCAAATACAAGTATAAATCTTTTGGTCTATATGTTGTCTTCGCTTTTAAAATGTTTGAAAAAAGTTATGTAAAAATTGTGGGTTAAGGCTTTTTTTTTCTATTATGCTTGATCTTTGATCATATTGACTAAGCTGTTGGTTTTTATCCAATAAACCATGCTTAACTCATCTGTCATTTTGTAGAGTTTCATCCAAATCCCCCTAGTAATTTCAGAGAAGAAGATGTTTGAAAATTTGTAAACAACGATGATGACAGACACCAAGTGATGGCAATTAAAAGCTCACATATTATGAAGTTTAATCATTGTTATACAACATTCTCATCATCACCATTCACTAAGGATACCATGTTTACTTTAAAAACCAAATATTGTTGAAATCCGAGCAAGTGTAAAAAATGGCGGGAAAATGGCAGCCATTTTAAAAATGGCCGTCCAAAACAAACTTTCATCATCACCATTCAACTCGGGATACCATGTTTACCTTGAAAGTAGCTTTCATCTTCATTTTCTTTCTATAATTCAGGAAAAAATAACAAAAAACAGCATTCTGACCCCTATGTTCTATTTTTAGTAAGGGCGGACATGTTTTTCGACCAATCAAAAATCCAAGCATTAAGTTTTTGCAGGATACCCTAAGGAACAATCTTCCCAAGTTTCATTTGATTTTGATAGCAGTTTCAGAGAAGAAGATTTTTGAAAAATAACATAAAAAAAGCCAAAAATGTCAAAAAAGGGCAATAAATCTAACATCAGTTGACAGATTTTCACGAAAATCAGCACACAGGTAGCTCTCATCATGCTGAACACTTTCAACCTGCCAGAATTTGTCGTAACCTAATGATTTTTGAGATATTTGCGAAAAACTGTTGTTTGACCCCTATGTTCTATTTTTAGTAACAGTGGCAATATTTTTCAATGGATCAAAAATCGAAGCACAAAGTTTGTGCAGGATACCCTAAGGAACAATCTTACCAAGTTTCATTTGATTTTGAATAATAGTTTCAGAGAAGAAGATTTTTGAAATAATAACATAAAAAAAAGCCAAAAATGTCAAAAATCTTCACATGAACTCTAACATCAGTTGACAGATTTTCACGAAAATCAGCACACAGGTAGCTCTCATCATGCTGAACACTTTCAACCTGCTAGAATTTGTCGTAACCTAATGATTTTTTAGATATTTGCGAAAAACTGTTGTTTGACCCCTATGTTGTATTTTTAGTAACAGTGGCCATGTTTTTCGACGGATCAAAAATCGAAGCATAAACTTTGTGCAGGATACCCTAAGGAACAATCATGCTAAGTTTTATCCAAATCCATTCAGTAGTTTCAGAGGAGAAGATGTTTGAAAAATTGTTAACGACGACGACAGACGACGATGGACGCCAAGTGATGAGAATAGCTCACATGGCCTTTTAGGCCAGGTGAGCTAAAAATAGACTATAAATGTGCTACTTTCATGAATTTTCTAGATAAATGATTACAATTTATCAATGTAGGATAAGAACAATTTTTTAACCTTGGCTGCCATTAATACAAAAATCTGATCATACCCTTTCTTCTTCCCTAAATATCTTACATTTGATTAAAGCTCGGGTTAGTCTAATAACGGAAAACACAGAAATTTTTTTGGATCCTCTATCTGTTGTGATACTAGTTTTGTGCTTTTTGCTTTCAAACAGTCTGTAACAGTCATGTCTGTTTTTTATAAATACGACAGAAAAATATCAACACAATTTAATCATATATACAGACAGGCAGAAAAAATATCAACACAATTTAATCATATATAGAGACAGGCAGAAAAATATCCATAGTTAGCATAAATGAGATAAATTGGTTTATTCAAGATCACATACGTACCTGCTTTCTTTCTAACTTTCCTACATTGTCATTCAAAATCTTTTTGTGGGATGTCAGTTCCAACTAGTAACAAAATATATATATATGTATAAGGCTATCTAAGGTGTGATGTCACCAACATAATACTGACAGTTTCTTAGCTTAATTAGTTATTTAAAGAAACAAGAGTTGACACACAAAAATGTCTCGCCTGTCGTGTATTTCTAATGAAAGTAAATGCTGTCAGACATACTGCATACAGTATTCGAAAAACAGGCCAAAACACAAAAACTTAACTATAACCACTGAACCATGAAAATTAGGTCAAGGTCATATGACACCTGCCAGTTGGACATGTACACCTTACAATCCTTAACTTACAGATAACAAATAAATTGTCTCAAAATTTTGATGATTGCACCATACTGCGCGCACCATCGCTCATTTTATGTCAATTCTTCGAGAACCGGCATTCAAGTGATAAATCAATGGCTTTTTTGTATGCTAATTTTAAATTTCAGAACCACCCATATTTATATAAAATTTTGTGTCAACAAATATAACAATTTTGAAACAAAGTTTAAATATATACTTATCCTTTTTATATTTATATCAATCCAAATATTCTTATTGAAAGGACATCCACACAAAAATTAACATTACATTACAGACTTATTTACAAAGTCATGAATCAATAGATCAATAGTTTTGATATGTTTTAGTAGTTCTCACAATTTTGCCAGGGGCTATTGAGGGTTGTGAAATTATTTATGTGTGAAATTTAATAAACAAGATCTTTGGTTTTATGATCAACAAAATACTTTTTCTCAAATAGATTATATACATAATCATGTAAGTTTTGTATCAATTATCTTAGGTATGCCATTCGAAGAGAAAAAACTAGATGGAACTTTATACACAAAGTTATACTTCTCCCCCCCCCCTTCCTGTTTGTCTATCCCCTAATTAAAACATTAGTGATCAATCTGAAAATATGAGGTGGGCAAGTTCTTATATATATGGCGAGTCTAGATATTGCAGTTGCTGAAAAATGGACTGTAAAAGAAAAAAATTGACAAAGTCACTGAACCATGAAATTGAGGTCAAGGGCACATGAAAGGTGTCAGACTGGCATGTACCCATACAGATCTTGCTATAAGCCATGTATGATGAGTCTATTCATTGTAGTTGCTGTAAAATAGACTTTAAAGAAAAAAATTGACAAAGTCACTGAACCATGAAATTGAGGTCAAGGACACATGACAGGTGTCAGACTGGCATGTACCCATATAGATCTAGCTATAGACCATATCTGATGAATCTAGTCATTGCACTTGCTGAAATATAAACTTTTGAGGAAAAAATTGACAAAGTCACTGAACCATGAAATTGAGGTCAAGGGCACATGAAAGGTGTCAGACTGGCATGTACCCATACAGATCTTGCTATAAGCCATGTATGATGAGTCTATTCATTGTAGTTGCAGAAAAATGGACTTTAGAAGAAAAAATTGACAAAGTCACTGAGCTGTGAAATTGAGGTCAAGGACACATGACAGGTGTCAGACTCCCATGTACCCATATAGATCTTACTATATACCAAATATGATGACTCTAAACATTACAGTTACTAAGAAAGGGACTTGAATGTAAAACTATGTCGCAGATTTTCGAAGTTCACTGAACCGTGCAATTGAGGTCAAGGACAAATGACAGGTGTCAGACTGGCATGTACCCATATAGATCTCACTGTAGACCAAATATAATAACTCTAGGTATTATAGTTTCTGAGAAAAGGATTTGAATGTAAAACTATGTCGCAATGTTTATGTGGGTATTGAACCATGAAAAAAAGGTCAAGGTCATCTAAAAATGTGCTGCTGAAAAGGTCATCACTTCATGCACCTGTGGACCAAAGATGAACATTGTAAGTATTATACTTTAAAAGTTATTAAGGTTTTACAAAAAGTTAACGCCGTCGCCGTCGCCGTCGCCTTCGCCGTCGCCGCCGGATTGCTATACCTATGTCTCGCTTCCAGCGACTTTCGTCGCAGGCGAGACAAAAACTAAGCACTTCATACAGGAAAAGTTTTGAAATTGAATTTTGTGGACTGTTTTCAATTTTGGTAACAGTTGCACTTCTTCAACCTGTTCATAATTGACTTGTATGTTTGTATGGGGTCTTTGCACCACTCCCAGAGCAGGTGGTCAGTTTTCTTGATGGAGAAAACAGATTACCTGCAGAGAACTGCATATCAGCTACAGGAATACTGACAGTCCTTGTCAATTATGATCAGAGTTAAAAACCTTCACATGAACTTGTAACCTTAGAATTAACAACCAAGTGATCATAAGCTTTTATGACAAACTATCTACACTTTTTAACCATCTAGGCTACTCAAGAATTCTTAAATAATCGCCATTTCAAGCAGTTTGTGCCTCTAGTCACATTGGAATAGGCCTCTGCTTGACATTGGAGTTCCCTAAAAAGGCTGTACATTTTGTAATAAGTTCTTTGAAATAATGTTTTGAAAGTTGATTAAATCAATATCTGATCAGAGTTTAGACAAAAATTACTTCATTTATTCATAAATGTTCATAGTTTAAATCCAAACATTTTCTTTCTGCTACCTAGATTATAGTAAAAAATTCTTTTTCCCCTTACTGTCATTACTTCCGTCAGTTAAACTCCAACAAGCCCCATTGTCTTGTGAATTAAATTTTTTTTTTAGTCCAGACTGGTTCCAAGCCATAAAGAAATTTTGTTAAACCAAAATATATATATAACTAAATATAAGTTGTCAAACTGACATCAAACCAGTTTCCTTCAAAATTTCATGCACAATAAACAACATATTCAAATTTCAAAAAGATCTGATGAATTTTTCCTGAGTTATGCCACTAAAAGTACAGTTTTTTCTCAATAAAAAGAAACAACTCTGGAATAAAAAAATAAATTGCTTCGCTGAGTGCAGCTGGATACGACCGCAGAGCTCCAACCCTGAACAATTGGGGCAAAAATTGACACAATATTCGCACTTGATACAGGTCTGAATTTGGATTGTAATTAAATATTTGACACATAATAGGTTTCTGACACAGAATAACTGTAATCAAAGAACTTGGAATTGGTCATATGATTTGAATTAATATTCAATTTTTTGTTTTTTGTGCAATACAATATGCTGTGGCGAATTGCCCCCCCTCCCAAAAAAAAAAATTTACCCCTTTTTTTGCTTTTGTGCATTACACTATAAAGTTGCACATTGACCCCCCCTCCAAAAAAAAAACAAAAAACAAAAACCAATAAAAATTATTGTAACCCCCCCCCATTTTTTGCAAAAAAATATTTGAAATTTTCTTTTTAATTTCTGAAATCTGAAATGAGAAAAAAATTGCCTCCCTCCCAATTTCTCATTTACCCCCCTAAATTTTTTTTTCACCCCCCCCCCCCCCATTTCTTTATACATAATTTACAACTTGTAAGGGAGGTAAAATCGAATCATACACAACATTTAACTTTAAATGTGTTTGGATTACCTCCCTTACACCAAGATAATAACCAAAAATGCTTTTTGGGCCCTTTTTTGGCCCCTAATTCTTAAACTGTTGGGACCAAAACTCCCAAAATCAATCCCAACCTTCCTTTTGTGGTCATAAACCTTGTGTTTAAATTTTATAGATTTCTATTAACTTATACTAAAGTTATAGTGCGAAAACCAAAAATGCTTATTGGGCCCTTTTTTGGCCCCTAATTCTTAAACTGTTGGGACCAAAAACTCCCAAAATCAATCCAAACCATCCTTTTGTGATCATAAACCTTGTGTTTAAATTTCATAGATTTCTATTACTCTATACGAAAACCAAATGTCTTCGGACGACGACGACGCCAACGTCATACCAATATATGACCGCAAAAATTTTGCGGTCGTATAAAAACTGATAGCAATAAAAATCATATTTCTATGATATTTTGTTGCTAGAAACAGTATATTCAAATCTGAAAAAGATACATTCAATGATTCTCAATTTACATGTACATATATGGAAACAACTCTAAGTCAGTTTTTCAACAAAGTTCAGTACATGTAACTCTAGTAAAAACAATCTTCATTTTCTTGCAACAATCTTGTTCAAAATAGAACTAATTTGTTGAATGCTTCTCAAGTTAGTGAATTGAAATTTTATTTTTGTATTCATCATAAAATTAAAAACCACACTGTCCCACCTGAAAAATTGTCCAATAAAAAAGATTGAATATAGGGATTGTGTTTGTCAGCACAAAGATCAACAAACAGACCCAATCAACTAATATCTAGATAAATTTTGTTTAAGCAATGGTGAGATATAAATATATATATATATTAAACGGTATATACATTTCAAGAGATACTTTAAAAAAAAAAGACGACTGTCCATTTGAAAATACATTTAAAGTGACAGTTTTATTTTCCCTATTTTGACAGTAAGATGTCAAATACAAAAATAAAACCACCACAAATGATTATTTCAATATTACATCTACATATATTAACCATGAATCTATAACCCCATCTACATATATTAACCATGAATCATTAACGCCATCTACATGTATTAACCATGAATCATTAACCCCATCTACATATATTAACCATGATTCATTAACCCCATCTACATGTATTAACCATGAATCATTAACCCCATCTACATATATTAACCATGATTCATTAACGCCATCTACATGTATTAACCATGAATCATTAACCCCATCTACATATATTAACCATGATTCATTATAACCCCATCTACATGTATTAACCATGGATCATTAACCCCATCTACATATATTAACCATGAATCATTAGCCCCATCTACATGTATTAACCATGAATCATTAACCCCATCTACATGTATTAACCATGAATTACGAATTTACAACAGTGCAAAGTTGAATTCATTTGCAAAAAAAAAAAAGACTGTGCAAAAATTTCCCAGTTTACAGTATCAATGCAAATCACGGAATAAATTCATCAACAATAAAACAATGATTAAATTTACACTATGATTACCTTGTGGGTTAGTAAAGCAACATAGTTCCAGGCCTGATAAACATTTCCATAGCTATAGTCCACTGTTACAGACTGCTCCACAGGAAATCCTGGTAAATCCATAAAATGTATTGCCACTTGTTTGGGATTATTAAGATTATAGATTCTCTGTTTGTCATCTGAAGTAATAATAAATTATCATTGTTTGAAACTACCGGTAGTATATTCAAATATACATGTGTTTGTATAAAATACATTTATGTTTCTCTAATTGTTACTGCTTACTTTTTCATCTTAATATGATATAGTTTTAATATTACACAATATTTTAACAAAACTGGCTTAATTTGATTGATTTCAAATACAGAACAATGCTAAGAGCTGAATAAGTTTTGTTCTAACTCCAACTCATTTAAAATTGTTTAAAACCTATATTTATTAGCCAAATATATTAACAGATTAGGTGGCATATTCTATACATCTCATCTTAAACTCCTCGTATGAACTTTTAATTCACAAAATCTAAATAGGTGTAAAATAACTACCTTGTCATTACGAGGTTGGTGATTTTGAAGCAAACTTAAGACAGGGAGTATTCCAATCAAAGATTTCAAACTGTGGCAATATAAAAAATGTTGATTAAAGTTGAGAAAAACACACAAATACAAAATACCGGTACCTTTAGTAATACTTACCATGTATATACACTGACTGTATATTATCTGTATCATACACCATGTTCACTTTAGGAAACTGTACAGTGGATGTCAAATAGTTGTATAAAAGCTTATCATCTGAAAGTAATTTTTTTTGGCAGCTTTGTTAAAATTAATTATGTATTTAAAATTTTGGGGGTTTACTTAACTGTGAAATGTTATTACAAATCCAATCATAATTAGGGAGCAAAACTTTTGAATATTTTAGATCACCAAAGTAAAAATAATCAACTATAAAGATTTTATTCACCAAAGAACAAAAAAACATCAGATGTGTACAAACAACTTAAATGAATTGGTATGATTTCAACAAACTATCAATGTTAATGGCACTATCTTCATCTATATATTGTTTTCCTCTGAGCTAAAGGAAACCTGCTTGCTTTCGTAATTCTAAAGCAAATTCCATGATCTTTTAGGTTTGAAAATCTCTTAGTACATATGTACATCAAACTCATAGTTATTGTACAAAAATTACACACAACTTTTGACCTACCATGTAAACAACATAGTCTATGCAGGCTGACATCATCAAACATTGCCATGGCAACAGGATGTGTCAGTTTCACAGCATCCAAATTAGCTGGTAAATAAACAGTGGCATAGGGCATTTCCATTCCTGTATCTTTGATGCTAGACCATTCCAGTAAATGTCTAGAGTGTAGAGTTATCATCTGTTCCTGGACTGCTGGTCGTGTAATTCCCTGGGAACAGGAACTATAGGCATACAATACTTTCTTTCTCCAGTCCTCATCAACAAGCTCTAATGCTGATGCACTTCCCTGTAAAGATTTTAAAAAATATTTCACAGAAACATCTAAATCTACTAAATCATTGATATTATGAAAGATAGTAGATAAATTTATAGATATGCACCAGGGTACTGTTTCGCCAAAGGTCGAAAGAGCCACAGCAGATCTAACTTCATCAAATTTTTCAAGTTAAATATATGTATTGTTGAATGAAAAATTACAATTTTTTTAATAATTTATGTAGAATTTTTTGTTTTAATTGCTTATTCCACTTAACAAACAAATTAATGGTTAATATTCTTACAATAGGGTATGAAATAACACAAATTACTGTTTATACTATACCACAAAGTAATAATGTTAACTATTTATCAATTATCTACCTTTGTTATCAAATAAGGTGGAGCTGGTACACATGTTTTCTCTAGGAAACTATTTTCTTGTGAACCTGAAATTCAATCACAAATTAATTGTAAAATTGTTTGATTTTGGATCTTACAGACTATAATTTTAATGACTGAACTTATTTTTCATTACTGGTTGAGATTCAAAGGAGCAAAGTAATTTCTATTATGAAAGAAATTTCAAAGTAAATAATATTATTCATCATATACACGTTTTTGAATCATCTGAATAAGAAATCCCATTCCATAATCTATAAATATGTAATGAATATATATGAATCTATATGTACTGTTTTTTGAAAAATCTGAACCAGTTCCTCAAATTAACTTTACCTTGCATGTTTATCAGTTTTTTATCTTCTATAATTGTAATAATGCATCTGGATTGCCAAAAAAGTTGTGAAAAGTGCAGGTAAAGTAATTTTATGTAACAAATATATACTAAATATATATGTATATCAATGAATGGTCAAGGGTGAGATTTTTTCCTAATTAGGTGTGAGACTTGGAAAAATCAACAAATAATTTGAAAGAATTTAGAGAATTTTACCCAAAATTTAAGAATTTGTGGGACAAATTCGGTAAGCCTCATCCCTTAATATTAGATGTACATATATGATCTTACTTTGAATTTAAAGTTTTCTTTTTTTAATCCTTACTGAATTCAGTATTTATTGTTTGTCAACAATTGGGGAAATGCTGCCAGGTACAGGAAGAGACAGGAGATTCTAAATATGAGGCCCAATAAAAGTTTATTATAGAGCTATTAAAAACTAAAAATAAGCTGCAAAAAGAGATCAAGATGGTTTTAGAATTATTGTTATTTACCCTACATCCCCTAACTGCTGTTAATGTATAAGGTATGTCTGTTGAAAGGGTTGCTTAAAGTATTACATGGTAGCATTATACATTGCACATACCACTGAAAGCAATAGCTCTGATATGGTATATATCTCATTTATACAATGATAATATACCTGGTGCAAATGATATCTTTGGGAAATTAAGGAGATGATCTTTTAGGATTTTGACCTTATATAATGATTTTACTGATGGTTACATTTAATGTGCTCATGGCATAAATGTGAATACAATAATATAATAGATTTTTTAATTAACTGACTTTATAACCCTGAAATTTTACTGATGATGAACCTTACCATTAGATATGATATTACTGTCATTACTGGTTTTCTTTTGATTTTTATACTGTGAAATATCCTTGTCATCAAGGAGCATACAGTCAGAAAAGTTCTCTAAATTTTCATAGTCCTCCTTGTTAAACTGAAATTCAATTGTGCCATCCATAGCCACTTTGTACACTGAAGTCTCTACCAACTTGATACATTTGGAAATTTTGCTATCGCTGTCCCTGTAACATATAAAATAATTACTATTTGCATGCAGTTTTTATTATAAACAATACCATCATAAATTTGGATATACCATAATGGCCTTATGCAACTGGAATTCAACCAAAAAAAGAATACCCCATAGCTAACCTCAATCCAACCTGATGCATGTAGGCCTTATACCTTTATCACTTTTTCTGGTTTTCTGGAGATTGCAACACATGTGTTTATTGGAAAAAAACTTTAAGAATTTTTTTAAGAGTTATAATTATTTGTACAATTGCAAATAAATACATACCATCATAAATCAAAGGTCCCACTGACCTCAACGTTCATCTCCCTTATTGCCTCGTCAATTCAAGGTCAGTAGTGTTGAAGGTGAAAGGCATGCATGCGTCAGGTTATTTATTTTTGTTACTTATGGGGTGTCATAATTTGGTTGATTTTTTTTACATGAGGCTGCAATTAGGGTATATCTAAATTATTGAAAGTATTTAATTTACAAAACCAAATTTCAATTCTAAAAATTTCCTTAGATCATATAGTGAAAAATGTATGGCGGCATCATTAAACAGGTGACACAGGTATACAAAATCAGTTTTCACTGTACAACTCATCATGGTTATGCTTCACACCAATTTTGAATTGTTGTGGTCTGTACTTGATGAATTTTGTGATGGAAGGAAAGAAAGTGTCTGGGAGAATAATGACATATTCACAAATGGACAATTCGATACTTCCATGGAATTTTTTAGTAGCAATTTAAAACTAGAGCTCAGAGGGCTAAGCATGTATCGCTCAACCGGCAGAAACAAGAATTGCTCATGGCGGCCATGTTTGTCTCTGGACAAAATGAGAGAACTTTGTAAAAACCTCCCACAGATGCTTCTTGTCAGGTTTTATTCCATTTGGCCAAGCAGTTCCACAGAATTTTTTTTTTTTTTAAATCAACCAATGAGAAACAAGAATTTTCTATGGTGGCCATGTTTGTTACCCGATCAGGACGGAATGAGGAAATTTTGTAAAGGACCTCTCATAGATGCTTCTGTCAAGTTTCATTCCATTTGGCCCAGCAATTTCAGAAAAGAAGATTTTTTATATCGGCCAATCAGAAACAAGAACTGCCCCATGGCGGCCATATTTGTAGTCTGATCGGGACGAAATGAGGAAACTTTATCAAGGACATACCATTTATGCTTACTATCAAGTTTCGTTCCATTTGGCGAAGCAGTTTCAGAGAAGAAGAGTTTTTTTATATCAGCCAATCAAAAACAAGAAATGTCCATGGTGGCCATAATTGTAGTCCAATCAGGCCAAAATGAGGAAATTTTGTAAAGAACCTCCCATAGATGCTTCCTGTCAGGTTTGATCCATTTGGCCCAGTAGTGCCACAGAACATTTTTTTTATTTAATCAACCAATGAGAAACAAGAATTTTCCATAGCTGCCATGTTTGTTGCCTGATCAGGATGAAATGAGGAAATTTTGAAAACAGCCTCCAATAGATGCTTCCTGTCAAGTTTCGTTCCATTTGGCCAAGCGATTTCAGAGGAGATGATTTTTTTATATCAGCCAATCATATACAAGAACTCCCCTTTGCGGCCATATTTGTAGTCCGATCTGAATGAAATGAGGAAACTTTATAAAGGTCCCCCATATATGCTTCCTGTCAAGTTTTGTTCCATTTGGCCAGGCAGTTTCAGAGGAAAGGATTAAAATGTGAAAAGTTAACAGACGGACGGACGACGGACAGATGCCAAGTGATGACAAAAGCTCATATGGCCTTTGGCCAGGAGAGCTAAAAAAAGATGATCTTATAATAATAATTATAACTAGAAAGACAATTGTTCAGAGAACAATTGCAAGGTCTTTCCCGTGTCAAATTGCAATTAAGGCTATTAAGCATGACTGTTGACCTTCTGTTTTGACTTGCATAGTCAAAATATAGGACTCTGTCAAAATGACCTTGACCTTTGACCTTTGATTTTGACCTCTACAGCTCTAAAATAGGTCCCTGAACATAAATATATATGGTTGCTACGTACTTTTACATCAGTTGCTAAGGACTTTTCAATGACCTTGACCAATGACCTTCCATTTTAACCTCTATGGCTCTATAATAGGGTCCTGAGCATAAATATATATGGTTGCTAGGTACTTTTCCATCAGTTACTAAGGACTTTTTCGAACACCTTGACCCTTGACCTTCTATTTTGACCTCTATGGCTCTATAATATTATCCTGAACATAAATATATATGGTTGCTAGGTACTTTTCCATCGGTTACTAAGGACTTTTTCGATGACCTTGACCCTTGATCTTCCATTTTGACTCTATGGCTCTATAATATGATCCTGAACATAAATATATATGGTTGCTAGGTACTTTTCCATCGGTTGCTAAGGACTTTTTCAATGACCTTGATCCCTGACCTTCAATTTTCACCTCTATAGTTCTATAATAGGGTCCTGACCATAAATATATATGGTTGCTAGGTACTTTTCCGTCGGTTGCTAAGGGCTTTTTTGATGACCTTGATATCTGATTTTGGCCTTGGTACTAAAATGTAGATCTTTTGAAACTGATCTTTTTTTGTATTAACATTTTCTTCATATCTATAATGGTTTTCGAGATATAGGATAAACAAACATGCCTCAAGGGCAGTAACTCATATAAGGAGTCATCGTACAACTTCAGACCCAATGAGACAAACTTAGATCTTGACAATATAAACATTTCCTCCAATATATTTCATCATCTATTTGTTACGGTTTCTGAGTTATTCTCATAACAAGGTATAAGGTCAAAGGTCAAGTGCGACCTTGACCTTTGACCTTGGGGTCATTTTGAAGATTAAGATATTTGATAACTATTGGTGAAAGTCCCAAGTCTCTACGACTAACAGTTTATGAGTTTTGACCATGTACGCGTTTCGTCAAATATTCAAGGGCCAGTAACTCCTATAAGGAGTCGATAAACCAAGTTGAGCGAAACATGACAAAGTTGCGTCTTGCAAAGATGAACATTTTTGCCAACATATTTCATCAGCTATCTTTTACGATTTATGAGTTATTCCCATAACAAGGTATAAGGTCAAAGGTCAAGTTTGACCTTGACCTTTGACCTTGGGGTCATTTTGTAGAATAAGACATCTGACGACTAATGGTGAAAGTCCCAAGTCTCTATGACTAACGGTTTATGAGTTTTGACCATGCACGCGCTCGGTCAAATATTCAAGGGCCAGTAACTCCCATAAGGAGTCGATAAAACAAGTTAAGTGAAATCTGACAAAGTTGCGTCTTGCGAAGGTGAACATTTTTCCTAATATATTTGATCAGCTATTTGTTACGGTTCCTGAGTTATTTCGATAACAATGGTTTACGGTATTTGGGCAGATAACTCTGTATGGAAAAGAGTTCGGCTTCGCGGTGTCAATCCTGAATCCGGTTTATCATTCCGAACCAACTGTTGAAATATCATTTCGATATGTCGCGAAATGAAGAAAATTCTTGACATCGAAGTTGGCGGAAAAGAAGAAAAATAATAAGAATTAAAAACCAATTGTTCAGAGAACAATTGAAGGTCTTTCCACCTCAATTGCAGATTTGTTGATAAAAAAAAAATGAGGTTTAAAATGTAATTGTTGGTTTTAGAGCATAGCTAAACTTTCAGTGATTTCAAGGATATATGGTTCTATGTACTGAAATAAGGGAGGTATTATGCTACTTACCGTATTACAAATATCACTTCTGGTTTGATATGATAGGTAATTTCACAATTGTTAAAAAAATATATGGACTGCTAGTTTGAATAACTAAGAAAAATGTTTATTTCTGGTTAACTAAATGTTTGATGAATTATACTGTTTTGCACTATAAACATCAAAAACGTCATTAATGTGACCTTATAAATTGACAATTCTAGACGTTTTCATGGGTTGTAACATTGTCACATTAATTAAGATTCCAATATATCCAAAACGTCTAAAAACGTCTACAGAAATAATAACGTTGCCAGAAATGACGTTATCAAAAGTAGTGCCTGAATTTCACGCTTTCAATACCTTTAATTGCTTTAAAAATCTGAAAAAAACTTATAAAGTGTGAAAAAATGCAAAATACGTAATATAGGTCATGACCTTGACCTTTGACCTTGTGACATTTTTCAAGGTCATTGGCCGTTGAGGTCATTTTAGAAGACCCCATGCCATTATTATGTACCATTGTCAAGTTATAAACGAAAAACCTTAAGTTTGAACGTTCTAGGTGCAATTACTCTCAAAAGATGACGTCATACAACTTTAACTCAAATGTAACAAAGTTGCGCATCAATGTCCTAAACATTTCCACCATTACATTTCCTTGGCTATCTACAACCATTTCAGAGGAGTAGTGATAACAAGCAAATGTCAAATAATAGAACTTGACCTTGACCTTTGACCTTGATGCCAATTTGAAGGTTATCAATCCCTGATGTTAAAACAAAAGACCCCATGCCTTTATCATGTACCACTGTTTAGAAATAAACGAAAAACGAAAATTTAAACGTTCTAGGGGCAATTACGCCTATAAAATGACGTCATACAACTTTTTCTCAAATGTAACAAAGCTAGATCTCAACGTCCTTAACATTTTCTCCTTTACATTTTATCAGCTATCTTTTACCGTTTCAGAGGAGAAGCGATAACAAGCAAAAGTCAAAATTAAGAACTTGACCTTGACCTTTGACCTTGATGCCAATTTGAAGGTTATCAATCCTTGATGTCAAAACAAAAGACCCCATGCCTTTATCATGTACCATTGTTGAGAAATAAACGAAAAACCGCAAATTTAAACGTTCTAACGGCAATTACGCCTATAAAATGACGTCATACAACTTTTATGCAAATGTAACAAATCTAGGTCTCAACGTCCTTAACATTTTCTCCATTACATTTTATCAGCTATCTTTTACCGTTTCAGAGGAGAAGCGATAACAAGCAAAAGTCAAAATTTAGAACTTGACCTTGACCTTTGACCTTGACCTCATTTTACTTGTTAGGGGTCATGGACCCTAAATACAAAGTTTCATGTTGATATCTCAACTCTAAATAACAATTTGTATGATACACCAAAAGTGAAAGTCGTTTGAGGGGAAATAACTCCTATGAAATGTCGTCAGATCCCTTCCGACCAAATTGAACAAAGTTGCGCACTGATACACTGAAGACATTGCAAGAGATTTTGGGTCGATATCTTTTACAGTTTTAGAGATATAGCGATAACAAGAAAAGGAGGACGCCGGGAGATAACTCCTATAAAAAAAAGTGTTCGGTTACACAGGGTCAATGGTGAAATCGCAATCACTGTACGATATCATGGGCCAAAAATCCTTTCGATATGTCAAGTAACAAAAAAACATCCTAGACGGCAGAAGAAAAAAAAAAAAAAAAAAAAATAATCAGAACAAAAGCAAAAGGTCTTTCCACGGAAAGTGGAAAGACCTAATAATAATAATCATACGAATTACAGAAAGGTCTTTCCGTTTGGAAACGGGAAAGACCTTAATTATATTGTTTTTTTGTCATTAAAATAAAATTTTGAAACTAATATATTAATATATTTGAAAATGTTAATAAAAACAAATATCAATATACATATATATTAAAACTACAGAATAACTAATCTTGAAATTTGAATATCTATAAAATCTACAATGACTGACCGATCAACAAATGCGCGTAGTAAATTTTTAGTGTTATTTGGTCATGAGTTTTAGATTTTAAGTATTCTTTTTATTACATTGATAAGATTTGATAATAAAATATTGAAGATTTTGTTTTTATGTGACTACGTCAAAGTTGTTCGCCACACCTGTTGTTACTTCACTTTCAAGAGTGAAAGAACAGCATTTATTCTGTGTGTGAATTATCAGATTTTCTTTCACTCTTGTAATCACTGTATTTCACCACACTCAATTTTATAATACATACCCGTTTTCTTTTAAACAAGCAACAACTCTCATTCCTTTTTTCAATTCTGAAGGGTACAAAAATGACTGAAAAAAGAAGTATACAATTATCATTACTTAAATACTCCTCTCTTAAATATTAAATGAGGTATCAAGCATTTTTGTAAAATTTACTTTCAAGACATTTCTTGTTTGGGCATATTTTTATTAAATATCTACTATTACTCTATAAAAGAATTTTGCCCTGTAGGTCAGATCTTGCAACAGGCAATAACAAGAGGCTCACCAGAGCCTGTATCGCTCACCTGGAGTCTGGTTTTCATTGGACAATTAATCAACTATTTGACCAAGTTTGTTGCAATTGGTTCAATTGTTCAGGGAAAATTTGTTGAAGATTTATTTTTCATAAGGTTTAATGTTAAAATATGTTCCCTGATGGTGGTAGTCCTGGCAGGAAGTTGATAAAATTGACCAGGAATAAGGGTGAACCTTAAATAAATGTAACAGAACCCGACCTCAAATTACACAAACCAATAACTCCTAAATAGAATTTGGGATTCTCTTCAAAATTTCAGGGTAGGTAGATCTCAACATGGCAAACATTTTTCAATTTACATTTCACTTCTATCTCAAATACTTTTGGAGATAAATGCAAAAATGTTAAAATTTTGAAAATTTGACAAAAAAAGGGCAATAACTCCTAAATGGGTTTTGAGATTTCCTTTAAAATTTCAGGGTATGTAGATCTCAACATGGCAAACATTTTTCAAATTTACATATCACTTCTATCTCAAATAGTTTTGGGGATAAATGACGAAAAATGTTAAATTTTCAAAATTTGACAAAAAAAGGGCAATAACTCCTAAATGGGTTTTAGCATTTCTTTCAAAATTTCAGGCTAGGTAGATCTTGTCATGCTGATCAATTTTACCCCATGTCAGATTTTTGATATCTGTAACGGTTTTTAAGTTATAAGCCAAAAACAACACATGCACCCCTATATTCTATTTTTAGCTACGACAGCCATGTTTTATGTCAGATCAAAATAAATTGAAGATCGTTTGTAGAGGACATGTCATAGATCATTCCTATTAAGTTTCAAACCAATCGGCCCAGCGGTTTCAGAGGAGAAGATTTTTGAATGAAAAAATTTTGAAAATTTGATAAAAAAGGGCAACAACTCCTAAATGGGTTTGGGGATTTCGTTTAAAATTTCAGGGTAGGTGGATCTCAACATGGCAAACATTTTTCAAATTTACATTTCACTTCTATCTCAAATAGTTTTGGAGATAAATGACAAAAAATGTTAAAATTTTGAAAATTTGACGAAAAAAGGGCAATAACTTCTAAATGGGTTTTGGAATTTCCTTCAAAATTTCAGGGTAGGTAGATCTTATCATACTGATCTGATGTCAGATTTTCGATATCTGTAACGGTTTTTGAGTTATTAGCAAAAAACAGCAATTTACGCCTATGTTCTATTTTTAGCAACAGTGGCCATGTTTTTCATCGGATCAATATAAAATGAGGATCGTTTGTGGAGGACATGTCATATATCATTCCTATGAAGCCTCGATCCAATCTGCCCAGCCGTTTCAGAGGAGAAGATTTTTGAAAATCAGCCAATCAGAAACAAGAATTGCCTCTGGTGGCCATGTTTCTTGACCAATCAGAACTAAATGAGGAAACTTTGTTGAGGACCTTCCATACACCACTCATGCTAAGTTTGGTTGGAATTGGCCAAATGGTTTCTGAGGAGAAGATGTTTGAATGAAAAGTTTACGACGGACGTACGGACGATGGACGAAAAGTGATGGCAAAACCTCACATGGCCTTTGGCCAGGTGAGCTAAAAATGGGATGGCCTGATATACAGTAACACTAAATATGCCTGAAACAGAAATGAACACATATAGAGCAAATGGAAAAATACATGTTGTACCCCTCAATTTGAAAGAAAAATAACTTTCCTGTGAAAATTTGAATAATATGCCAAATGTTTTTATTTCTTCACCATCCTAAACCCAAATAACGGAAACCCTAACATTCAAAAAGAGCACCAAATAACTAGCAATTCATTCTATTCAGTTCAAAGAAGTCTATATAATTTATCTATTAACTCATCTTAATAAGGGCATAAATTCATACTACTTTGAGAGTATCAATAAGTAAATAAAATGTTACGTCCAATACATACCGGACACTTTGGCCTTTTCAGAAGGAACTCTGCTTCAATAGGATCTATCTTTACAAATTTTACTAGATATCTGCCTCTCTTTAGTAAATAGGAGTCCATAAGGGTAGAATTCTTCAATACATCCAGTCTGTAACCATCCTTTATACACAATACACCATTTTAAATACAATCTCAGAAGTTCACCTTTAAGCTTTAAAATTCGAAACTGATTACTGGTGGTGTGTCTTGTTTAAAAAAGTGATTTTATTTGTACATGTACTTTCTTTTGATATAGACTGTACATAATAAATCTGTTTTTAATTCCTTAGGTCCATCAAGATTTTTTATATCCTTGCAAGACTACTATTGTAACCTTGTATATCAATTCAAACATCTAATAACAAGAGGCTTCCCATATGGATTAAAGTCATCAAATAAAAGTCTCAAAGAGGACCAACGTTGGACCATTTATACCAACTTTGGTTCCAATTGGCAAAGTGGTTTCAAGAATATCTTTAAGTGAATTTTCCAATCTGGTCTATTTTAAACTATGTTTTACTGTAGTGGCCATCTGTGATGGCAGTGCAGGTCAATGGATACAATTGTAAAATAGTATAGTCTAAGGACCATTGCTGCCAAGTCTGGTTCCATTTGGCCTAGTGATTTGAAACAAGAATGTCTTCAAGTCAAATTTTTCATAGGGTCCTTTTTCAAACTAATTTTGTCTATGGCAGCAGTCTTGGATGGCAAAGCAGGTCAACCAATAAGATTCTGCAAGAGGACCACATAAAGACAATTGCTGCAAAGTTTGGTTCCAATTGGCTTAGCGTTATCAGACAAGAAGATCTTTAAGTGAATTTCCTATTGTATTCTATGTTTAACCAAGTTCACCTGCAAACAGCTATCTCAGGTGGCTGTCTGGATCATCAGATATAATTCTAAAAGAGGACCACCTAAGGACCATTGCTTCAAAGTTTCCAAGGTTCCAATTGGCTAACGGCTTTCAGACAAGAAGATCTTAAAGTGAATTTGTCCAAAGGGTCCTTTGTTAAACTAAGTTCACCTGGGTTGGCCATCTTGGATGACAGTCCTGGTCATTAGATTCAATTCTGGTAAAGGAGCCATATTAGGATCACTGTTGACAAACTAGTATCCAGTTGGCTCACTGGTTTGGGACAATAAGATTTTTAAGTGATTTTTCTAATAGTTTCCTATGTTAAACTAAGTTTGACTATGGAGCCATTCTTCCATGGCAAGCAGAGTTATTCTGAAAGAAGACCACCTACTGATCATTGCTGCCAACTTTTATTTCAATTGGCCCAGTGGTTTCAGAGGATAAGATCTTTAAAGGAAAATTTACAATGATGGATAATGGACACCAAGTGATGGTAATAGCTCGCTTTTGGCCATTAGCTTTAAATTTGCATTGTTTTCAAATCAACAATAAAATTTTTTTTTCTATGCAAAAATCTGGTACATGTGTACTACTTTTTTATTTCAACATTACGTAAGGATTTTTTAAACACTTTAAGTTGTCAATAAAACTATAGATTGTCTGTCTGTCAGACATGGATACCCCGTCCCCCTGTACATAGATTTCCCATCTATCATATATAATGCAAAATCTTTTTAAGAATTATTTTAAATGGATGGATGGATGAATTATTGTTTAATGTCCAGTGGCAGCCAGGTGCATATCGGGATGAGAACATGTTGATATGATAATGAATCTGATCCCTGCTTTGTACTAGACCGACACACTGAGCCAGATTTTTAATGTGCTAGCTCATGAGGAAACTGTCCACAGGAAGACATATCATCCCAGATGGACACATTATACTGACTCCCAGCTTACCAGTAGATCTTTGCTCTTATGACTTACAGGTCATGATGACTCACATGTTGCTGACTTTTGTTGTACTTTATAAGATAAATGCATAAGTAAAATATCATTGATATGTCTAAAGTGTTTTCTAAGAAATGGACCTAAATGCAAAAACTTAACCCAATCACCCATGCATGAAATGTGGGTAATAATGACCCAACTGTTTGAGAAATGCATTATATAATGTAAGACGATTATAGTGGTGAAATGTCATTGATATAACTCCATGGATTTCTAGAATATGAAATTAAAGGCATTCATGCATTAAATGTAAGTCAAAGTAACCCAAATGTTGCTCATATGTTTTTAGTCTTATAAGGGACTGTAGTGGTATAATATCATTGATATATCTCAATAGGTTTCTGAGAAATGGACCTAATGCAAAAATTTAACCAAACTGGACAGACGGATGTAAAACAGATTGACATTGTTAAATCTATATGCCCCTTCCACATTCATGGTATAGGTTTTTCTGCTATCTAGTTTAAAAAAATACATTTTACACCCAAATTAACAAGCCAACTTTATATGAAATTAAACCATTTTTTCTATTTCCCTTTGCCTCTATCCTTCTTTCAGAGTCAGAAAGAAAACAGTAACTAAATTTATTTCCACATTTTTTACTTCCCTGAACTGAAATGAAGGTAACCACAGTGTAATACGAAAGATTCATATCATGATAACCGGATAAACCTCTTCACTTATGTTTGTGTTTTTGTTGTTTCCTGGCATTATCTTAATCCATCAAGTGTCAGAACTGATCATCTAATGTGTGAATCACTGTCATCCAAATCAAACTTCTTACCTATATACCTACAAAATCTTTTGGCTTTTATCAAGAAGATACATTTCAAAGATTTTTTTTTTTAATTTAAAACTTAATCTTAATTGTTACATTACTACAATGTGTATTATCTCTGGTTAAAAATTTTTCTTAAAAAAAATATTGGAAATTGAAAAACGTCTTTAAATTTTCAACAAAGCGGCAATGACTCAAACCGATAAAAATTACTTCCTGTTTTACAAAGATTCTACAGTAAACAATTTTAAGAAACAATTTAAATGACAAAACTGAGCTGTAATTAAACTTATCTAAGATGATTTTCCTGGTATCAGTGACAAGTATTAAATGGAAAATAATAATGAAATAGCAAATGACCCGTTTTTTTCTCAATTTCTGGACAATTTTTTCTCAATTTCTGGACAATTATCTTATATTTCGACTATAGTTTCCTGGTCTCAAAAACATAAAATATATTAACTCATTACCCATATTTTGTAAAGGGGTTCAGATAGTTCCTCATATCTACTACCTGCCTGTCAACCCATTTCAAGGTTTAATTGACTGTGATCCTGATAGACAAATTTCCAAATTTTCTCGCTGAATGGATTATTTTCAGGTGTTGTTGAAAATTGGCAATCTTTGTCTAGACAGGGAGGTAATGATTAAATGGCCTCATTGTAAATAAACACATATTGGATAAATTAAGGGGCGAGAAAAAAATATGAAATTTCACCCCATATATTCTCAAATTCTTTTTTTCTTTTAAAAACTGAGTACCCTTGACAAGAAAAGACTGTAAATAGTGCAAATAAATTTTAGTTTGGATATGACAATTTCATATCATACCTGTCACATATTAAATTATTCTTCTGATCATTTTTATTCAATTGTCCATGTAATATCAGACAGGTTCCTGTGTTTTTAATAAAACTTCATTATATAATTATATTATAAAAACTCAATTTAAAGTAAGATACTTAATAGTATTATCATAAACAAAACATATTAATTTTCTACACCCTGCTCAAACAGACACTGTAATTAAGGAGGAATTAATTCACTCTATAAATAAAACTTTAAAATAATCACATAAACTTCCTTTTTAAGTTTAAGAAGCTGTGAGGTTAATAAACATTCTACATACAAGGAAGATAAGAATAAAATGGCACATAATTTATCCTCAGGCCACTTAACTTTAACAGAATGTCAATTTTGTTATAGAAAAAGAAGACCAAAATGGTTATGTGTCGATCGTGAGATGGATTTAAGTTCAGAAAAACTTCACAAAAAAATTTATGATGTGTGATGAGTGTAAAGTAACACATCAACAGAACCCAGCTACAAACAGCCATAGGATTCTTTCTTTCAATGACCTAAATGAAATGACAAAGCGTAAAATAAAGAGGATTCTGTGAAGAAAACACCCTGACCAGACATACAGATTATTTTGCAAAAGTTGTCAATTTCTTGTATGTCCATCTTGTATAACAAAATATCATGCCGGACACCTTGCTGTGGGAATCGGCACATTCATTGAGGAAAATCTTACACCTTATGGAAGAGGATGAGTAACAGTTTGCCTTCTAGGTTTCTGCTTCGTTCACCGAGTGAAGATCATGCAAATCAGTTACAAAGTTGGCAGGTATTGTCTGGAGATGATATTCATTAACAGATAGAAATCAAATTTGATCCTTTAAAAACTGTTTCAACAAATGTGCCTTGTGTTTATTTTCTGAAAGCTGTTTCCACAGACACAGCTAGGATTGGCTGTTCAGAAATGGATCATATACTCCAAGTCAAACTCACAGTTCCAAGGATTTTTCACACTTTTGCAAATAAATTGAAAGTTGATGTGGAATTTGAATGCAGACAACATGATGAAATTGTTGGACTAAATGTCAATGATATTGAAATACTTCCCAGTAAGAAAATGTTACTTATACAAAAAGGTAACTTTAGCATCAATTCAGTTTATCATAATTCCAAAAACCAAATACAAATCAGTGAATTCTGCTCTTTTAAACCTCTTGTGCCAATATCAGTCTGTAGAGAAATAGATAGTAAACACAAATTTTGGGTAGGGCTGAAAGAAGATGGATTTGGCTTTGGTGTTCGACAAAACACTATTCATCAGGTTGTTTGTGTATCACAATCTGGTAGTATCAGTAAGATTATAGAGAGGACAAATTTCACTGATAGATTATTCATAGCACCTTGGCGCATTATACATTTTGACAATCACTTATGTGTGATTGATAAAACTGGAATGAAAACTGGAAGAGTTATCTTCTTTGAAACTTCTGGTCACCCACTGTGTTCTTATGAACCAAAATTATCTACTCTCCAGAAAAAACCATTTTACCCAACAGGTGTAGTTGCAACAGCCTCAAGAAATATCCTAGTGATAGATGCAGTAAATAGTTCACTTTATATTATAAATATAAATGGACACATATTACTACGCAAGTCAATGGCAGATATTGAAATTAAACATCCATTTGAGATATTGATGAAACATGGCAACTGTGGATTGGCTGCATAGGTTGTTCTTCAGACTTCAGAGACAAATCAAATTTACATGTAATTAAAATTACAGGCTTATAAATAAAATACATAAATATTTCCTATTTCTGAACTCTTTGTCACATCACAACTTATATAATGAACACTAGAAACATTGAAATTCAACTCCCTGAATTATAAAAAGATTACATTATGTGTAATAAGAAACCATAATGGACATATTTGTCCTGAGTTAAAACACAGAATAAAATCATTCTTAATATCACAAAGCAACTACACTGTATTTTGTGGAGGCCAGTTTGAAATAGTCAAGGCAGCCAGGGTACCCATGAAGAACCACTGATTTACGGAAGGCAAAGTTACAATCCTTGTCAATTAAGACTGGAGTCAAACACACCTCACCACTAGTTGGTTTTGAACTCACAGCATCAGTAGGCAAAGTGGCAACCGTTATCAATTAAGGGTCAACCACACCTCACCACTAGAAGGAATTGAACACACATTATCAGTGCTGACAGGGTAGACTACAACGACAATGTTCAATGAAAGGCATATAGAAGTACAAAATTAAATAATAAAAGATCTGTAAGCTTAGAAGTTACAAATACTCCTGTTCAAAGAAATTTTTGATATGTCAAAATTTAAGATGACATTGTTAAAGATAGTGAAAAATGTAAGTAGGCATGGTAAAACAAGAAGTGGACGTGCCACAGGTACAAAAATCATAGCCATCTAACAAGTCATCATGATCATGCTTCGTACCATTAGTTGAGGCCCATAGTTGCCAAAAATTTCAATATTCCATGTGGTGAAAATGTAGGGTGGTATCATCAAACAGGTACATGTTGTAGTAGGTGAATGACCGGTAAGAAATCGGTATCCACCTTGTGACCAAAAATTGGCATATGCCTTCAAACTCATTATGATCATACCAATTATTAAAGTCACTCAAGCATGAAATTGAGAAAAAAGGCCTGAGACAGGTATTAGACTGGCATGTAGTAAAGACCTGAGACAGGTATCATACTGGCATGTAGTACATGCCAGTCTGATTCCTGTCTCAGGCCTTTTTCCCTCTAAGAACTATCTTCGACCAAATATGGTTGGCCTAAGTACTGCAGTTGCCGAAAAATGGACTTAATAAAGAAACAATGACACACATTTGCAAATGCTTATGGAGTCAATGGACCATGAAAACAAGGTCTAGGTCACAAGACAAATTAGATATGAAATCAGAACAATATGTGCATGTTCATGTAATGCCCAACCAAGAAACAATATATGAACAAAATCTACCAAAAGATGAATGACTAGTTGTGTACACAAGATTTGTGAATGGACAAGGGTATTCCACAGTATACCCACCACTTCAATAGGTATAAAAATTTAAAAATATTAAGGCCAAGGCTAGAATGTCTGTGACAGAAAGTGAATATTTCTCTTCATCACAGTTTGGAGATAACCCCATCCCTCATCCCCACCCAACCTAACAGTCCACCTAGATAACCCCATCCCTCATCCCCACCCAACCTAACAGTCCACCTAGATAACCCCATCCCTCATCCCCACCCAACCTAACAGTCCACCTAGATAACCCCATCCTTCATCCCCACCCAACCTAACAGTCCACCTAGATAACCCCATCCCTCATCCCCACCCAACCTAACAGTCCACCTAGATAACCCCATCCTTCATCCCCACCCAACCTAACAGTCCACCTAGATAACCCCATCCCTCATCCCCACCCAACCTAACAGTCCACATAGATAACCCCATCCTTCATCCCCACCCAACCTAACAGTCCACCTAGATAACCCCATCCTTCATCCCCACCCAACCTAACAGTCCACCTAGATAACCCCATCCCTCTTCCCCACCCAACCTAACAGTCCACCTAGATAACCCCATCCCTCATCCCCACCCAACCTAACAGTCCACCTAGATAACCCCATCCCTCATCCCCACCCAACCTAACAGTCCACCTAGATAACCCCATCCCTCATCCCCACCCAACCTAACAGTCCACCTAGATAACCCCATCCTTCATCCCCACCCAACCTAACAGTCCACCTAGATAACCCCATCCCTCTTCCCCACCCAACCTAACAGTCCACCTAGATAACCCCATCCCTCATCCCCACCCAACCTAACAGTCCACATAGATAACCCCATCCCTCATCCCCACCCAACCTAACAGTCCACATAGATAACCCCATCCCTCATCCCCATCCAACCTAACAGTCCACCTGTCATACTTCACCAAACTACATCACAGTTTGGAGATAACCCCATCCTTCATCCCCACCCAACCTAACAGTCCACCTAGATAACCCCATCCCTCATCCCCACCCAACCTAACAGTCCACCTGTCATACTTCACCAAACTAATAGCCAAATATTTTATGTTGGAAAATGTATTAAAAATAAAATACCTATGTTATTGACCCAAATGATACTTATTTTTGGTCCCTAAATATTTTTTACACATTTTTCAGCAAGCTATATTAAAGTCTTAAATTTTCTTCTAAAGACATGATAGAAACTTGAGTTAAAATTTCTAGAAAAAGTATAATTAATTTTGTCTACCCACAAACCCTAAATTCTTATAGAATATTATCAGAAAAACAGGTATTTTTTTCTTGGCCTAAATTTATTTGGTAAAAAATTTTCAATATATTATATAAGTGTTCAAAATAAGAAAATGAGGAAATAATCCCTAATAGTCATTTATAAATATACCATGTTTCCTAACTATAAACTTGGAAATTTTTAACGTGAACATGCATGCATATACCCCCCACCCCCACCAAAAAAAAAAAAAAAAAAAAAAAAAAAAAAACTAGAAACAGTAGAATACATGCAAAACATTCTCCTGGATTTTTCTATTTATTTTTTTATATGAAAAGACTGACAATTGTCATAGTTATGTGTCCATTTCCTTTATATTTTACAGGAAATAGATAAGATTTTTTAAACTTTTGTTCTCTGTCAAATTAGATCAGGAAGTTTTTACAGGACAGGAAGTAGCAATCTTTCATTATGAAGATTCTGTTTCAAGTACCTAATGTCTGTTGACTAATCAGGATGGATAGAACTAAAATTAATTCATATTTTTCATACAATTCATTAGGGCTATTCCATTAAAATAGATATGGGTGAGTAGGAAAGGAAGTTTTATAATAGGACATGGGTCCTGGGTCATTTTTAGTGTGTGCCTATCAGATGTACATAAAGTTATCTAAATAAATTTGATTTCTTGGTTGTAGTTTTTTGAAAGTCCCTTCCTACCCTCCCATATTCATTTTAATGGAATAGCCCTTACTAATTGTATTTCATTCCTTTTGTTATCGTGTTTTTTTAATCATATATTTATAATTTAGAACCATCAAACCAAACGCACAAATTCATATATCTTAAGGATCTGACATTTATTATGCAGCCACATGGAATAAATGATGCTTTGAAACAGTTTTATAAACAATAAAGTGGTGAAATTTTTTTTACAATCTGGAATCAGATATAATTGGTCGAAAATGAGTTTTGAAATGAAAAGTATTTCTGATCATTTAGTTGCAATCTGTGGACTCTGTGATGGGAATAAAAATATTCGCTGGCGATGTATAGACTGCAATATTAAAATTTGTGAAACTTGCAAGATAGTTCATTCAAATACAAAAGGTAATAAGAATCACAGAATTTTATCATTCCGTGATGTTGACTGCTGTGTGCTTGATGGACAAATCAAGAAAAGGATACAAAAAATGCCCTGCTGTAAACACCCACACCAGAATTATAATTTGTATTGCAAAACTTGTGATCATCTTGTATGTGATGTTTGTGTACAACATAATCACATAGTTCATGATATTTTTGGACTAGACCAATTCATTGATGAAAAACTTAAAACAGATGGTGCAGAAGTAACTGATAATTTGCCGAAAAGATTTCTGGCCCGCTCACCAAGTATACATAATTACAGTCTGGTGTCTGCCAACTTTGAGGTCATACATAATGTTATTACAAAAATACCAGTAGTTTATTACCTGAAGGTGGTTTCGTTCCTCTCTGCATGGGTTGGATGTTTAGAAGTTGACAATATTCAGCAAATTAAAATGCCAATAAAAAGTCAAAAATTTTTTATAAGATATCTGTTTAATAGAATGAACAAAATTATTGAATGCCACCATCTTGATCAAATCAATGGATACAAGGCAATTGATATTGAATTAAAGGACAATGATATTCTATTTGTATCAGAATCAGACCATGGTTTGAAAAAGGCATTTACAGATGCATATGGTCAGAAACAAGTCTGTAATATTTACAGCTTTGATCCATTAGTTCCTACATGCCTACATATTGAAAAATCTACAAATTTTCTTTGGATTGGACTCAAAGAACAAGGGAAGGATAAAGTGACAGCTATGAGCATTAGACGAGTGATAGCCATATCAGAAAGATGGCAAACAGAAAAGTCATTTGAATATACAATGGATGGTACAAGACTTTTTAGTCTACCTTTTCGCATTGCTGACATTGCCGGACAAATATTCATTATCGATAGGACAAGTCAGACAGCAGGACGAGTAATTTCTCTAAACTCACTGGGACATCACATGTGGGAATATTTTAACCCACAGGGAACAAGTGTAGATGTAAAACCCTTTTTCCCTACTGCTATAGCAACAACGGCCTGTTATATTATAGTTATTGATGCGGCCAATAGCGGGTTACACGTGTTAGACACTGCAGGCAATATTCTTATATTTCAGTGTATGTCAGAATTTGGAATAGACCATCCATTCAGTCTAGATGTTGACCCCAATGGACAATTATGGGTTGGAACTGCTGGTGACAAATCTTCTAATAATCCAAGAGCAATGATATGGGTTATAAATATGTCAATTGAGCAACCTTTTAAAAACTGAAAGGTTTATGCTTCAAAAATTAAAATGCAAATTCTGGAAATATCAAATCATATACATTGAAAGTGGTAGAGGGTTATTTTCATGCAACATTTTTAACAGTTTTTATTTCACATGTTATCATGCTAATATGTCATTATTCATTGTGTTCAGAGCGAAATGAGAACTAGAGACTCCGCCTTCTTGATTGAGAGTCCTGGTCATCCAAAAAAATTCTGAAAGAGGATCATCTAAGGACCATTGCTGCCAAGTTAGTTCCAATATTGGTCAAATGGTTTCAGACTAGAAGACTATGAATTTTCCCATAGGGTCCTATGTTAAACTAAGTTCAGCTGTGGCGGCCATCTTGGTCAACAGTCCACACATAATTCTGTAGTTTCACAGAAGAAGTTTCAATCCCATGGGCCTAGTCAATTCAAAGAAGATCTAGGAAATTAAAACTAGAACTATGAGGGGACCTCACTAACTATAACCCCCACTGCTGTTAATTTAATGGACTAGGGCATCCTTATCATGGTGAATTGTCTCACAATTTCCAAGTCCAACTGGGTATAACTGAGGGAACAAAAGGGTATAAAATTATGGGAAAAAGTTGCATTAACCTCTGATAAGGCATGTTTGAGAAACTGCGGGTACAAAAAAAATTGGGGGATAGACAGAATTTCTAAGTCCAAAAAGGTATAAAATTATGGGAAAAAGTATTGGACCAGGACATACTTCGCATTCGCACATCTACGTACTAGGATCTAACAGTATGCAGAGTTTCATTAACCTATGATAAGGCATGTTTGAGAAACTGCGAGTACAAAATAATTCTGGACAGACAGACAGACAGACAGATGGACAGGCTGATTCCTATATACCCCCCAAACTATGTTTGCGGAGAGTAAAATAATCACAAATGCGCATTTTTGGACCTGGCCACCTTCTTCAAAAGTTTTTTTCAAAATCTGGCCAATCAGAAATTAGAATAGGCACTGTTCGCCTTGTTTCTCAACAAATAAGCACCAAAGTATCAACATTTGGGAAGGACCTTACAAGGAACATCTCTATCAAGTTTTTAAACTCTGTTCAATGGTTCTCAAAAAGATCAAAATGTGAAGAGTTAACGGATGATGGTGGCCAGGTGAGCTAAAAAGGGCACTGTTTGTTCCCCCAACAATTTCTACAGAATTTAATGAGATACTTATATATTATATATATTAAAGATGAGCACATTGTCTGGATTTATTTCAGAACAAGCAAATTTTTTCACTGAAGGTTAAGTTCAACAAAATTATGAAAAGCAAACAAATTAATCCCAATTCATTCAATAAATTTTATAAACTTACTGTATCAGAATCTTCACTGAAGCATGGAAGGGTTTCTATATTGGTTGTTTTTGTTTCAATTACAAGATTTAGTCTACAAAAATAAGTAGTTTAATTAAATTATATTTATCAAGACAAAATCTAGGTTTTAAATTCATTATATCTCACTTTTGGGTATATTTTTAAGAACTGGGTTGACAATTACATTTACACACAAAATGATATACATGTATACCCAATCATAATGTACGTGGGAATTTTCCAAATAATATAATATTTTCAACTTGTCCAATTTCAGTTTTGGTGTAGAATACAATAAACTACTAATCCACTAGTTTCTTAAACATCAAACTGATTAAGGCTGATTCTCATACAGATCAATTGTTTATTTACAAAACATGAATATACCATTATTATCTTTCAACTGTCAAATAACTGCTTATATGTTATTATCATGTAAATATTAATAAAATACATTTATATACCTATGACTGTATTTTCTATTTTCATGGGCTTGGACAAATAATTGTTTGATTTCATCAGGTTTATAATCCTGTATCTGATCAATGACAATCCATTCAATTACCACTTCTTCTACTCCATTTAGAAAGTCTGAAAAAACACATGTTTTATTGTTTGTTTGTTTAGTTGGGGTTTTACGCCGTTTTCAGCACAATTGGCTATTTCGCGGTGGCCAGTTTTTATTGGTGGAGGAAGCCGGAGTACCCGGAGAGAACCACCGACCTTCGGTAGGAAAATTGGCAATCCTTGTCAATTTAGATCAGAGTCGAAACACAGCCTGCCACAGTTTAGATTCGAACTCATAACCTCAGTGTGACACAAAAAAAACAAAAAAAAAAAGATGATTCAAAATAATTTGAAAATCTTGTACATAAAAATGATTATGCATGCTGACTAATGAAAGATTACAGTATGAGTAGGAAAATGCAAATTGCCAAATCAAATATTATCTTCTCTTTGTCATTATTTGTGAAATACTGAGGACTTCAGGGACAGATTTTATAATTCCGTATACATGTAAACATACATGCTCAATCCATAATTATTACTGATAAGATTTTTCCCAATGAATAGTGACATTTGAAAATCAATAAAAAATGTTGAAGGACTGGAAAGATTTCAGAGGCAACAATTCATTATTTTTCACAACTTAAAGCATTTCTTATGCAAATGGTTGGATCTAGTTTAAATATACAGTCGAACTTCAGTAGCTCGAACTTGGATCGCTCAAAGTACCTATAACTCAAACAGATTTCAACAGTCTCCCGAAGTTCGAGCATTGAAGTTCTACTGTATTATACTGCAATAGAAAAACAGATAACAGATCAGTATATTATTCTTATAAAGTCTTCTCCATAAGTGAGTCTCATCTCTAAAAGATAAGATATTTCATAGAATAGAGGAATGGAAACGGGAAATGTGTCAAAGAGACAACAACCCGACCAAAGAGCATGTATGAAAGCATCTGTTACCAAGAACATGTATTCAAAAAATGTCTTCACAATTTATTTACAGATAAGACAATGATAAAAGATTTTCCCAACCAAATGATATGCTATTATATATATATCAACGAAATTGACTTGACTGGATCTAACTACCACATGACTGCAGTATTATTTCAAAATCACAACTACTGGGCTTTAACTGCTTAATACTCATGAAATGACTCTATCTGTTAAATCAACAGTTTGTTAGGTTTAACTTATTAAAAAAACACTAACAGCCCAGTAAGTCAGCATAAAGCACAATCTTGAGCGAGCCTATGGGGAAATAGCCTTGTCCAGAGTGACAATTCTAACTGTAAAATATATACCTTCATTAGTTCTTGTCATGTTGAGTGGCAGTGATACGTTAGGGCCCAGCGATCCAACTTCTACAGTGTTGGCTGTTGTTCCATTTGTCATCTGAAATACATATGTTTATTTACAGGGGTTTTACAGCATATTTTAAGCAATTTTTGGTTGTTTAGTGGTAACAAATTGTTATTGGTAGATGAAGCTGCAGTACCAAGAGAAAACATGAAGATTAATTTTTTTTTATGTTCAGTCCTATGGAATGTGGTCTCACTCACTGACTCTTATAATTTAATAGAAATTTCTAAGACTCTTCCTTTTGATGCACAGGTAACTCTTAGCCGAGTTTGGATTACTGTTTGTTTTAATTGTTTTAGTTTTTGATGGTTGTGCTTATTAATTCATCATTATACCTTCAACCGGATTTCCAACATTTAGATCTTGAGCACTGCTGATGAGTTGTCAGTCAACGAAATGGCCATACAGTGCATCAAATTTATTTTGGTATTTTGTGATACATTTTATTACTGATAATCAGAATACTTATAATCCTTCAAAAAGTAAATATTAAAAAGTCATTTTGACTGATCTCAATTATCTTTCTGACAAATATAAAGACAAATTAACTATGCCAAATAATATGCCCCTCATTAAAGTCATACCGGTATGTCATAAAATATAAAGAGCATATCAGGGCATACGATACAGTTTCGATATACTATTAATTTTTCTTTGAAATTTCGCATATTGGTATTTTTTTCACCGATCTTTTTAAAGGTGCAAAGAAAATTACACCTTCATGTGCTACTTTTTGAGATATTTAAGGTTCAATTTTTGGGATTTTTACTAAATTTTGCAAATAATCATCTTTTCACCTATTTCCATAAAAATCAATTACTTTCTTGTTTTGAAACATAAATACATCAGGTTTTTTGCATAAATAAGTTTAGTATCTCTTCTCTTCCGATAAATTAATTTTAGACGATTATATGCTACAAAATCTTTTTATTTTTTTAAACATATGTGATATATGACCAAAAAATTTGAATTTAGGCACGATACATAAGTGTATTAAAAAAAATCTGCTATTAATAATTTAATTTAAAAATCACACAATGTTGTCCTTATAATTTGCTATCGAAAGCAGTTTCGAAATTATGGGGTCCATATGCTCATTTTTTAGATATTTTGAAAAAACTGTTGATTTTTTAGGCATTGATACAAGTTTTGATTTTAAGCAGGAAATGACGTGCTGTCATAACGCAAAACTGGAAATTGCCTGATTCCAATTCCCGTGAGCATGAATAAAAGGACTGGAATCACTCTTTGTAAAAATTCCTGATCAAACTATTTATATTTTACAACAAATTTGTTTACTGCATATTTTGTGTTAAATGTCCTGTCACCAATGGGACATAATAATGTGGAATGCATTGCATCTGTCAAAATTATTTTTATAGCAATTATTTTTTTTCCAAATATTTCTGGACACAATGACAATTAAAGCCAATTATTTAACTTCTGTTTCTATGCAAAGCAATATTTTATATGACGTATCTGATTAGCGTTTCTCATATTTATATCCAATTGGTATTGTACTCTCTTTTGAAAAAAAGCGAATCACCATAGATTAGAAAGTCTGAGAAATTAATTCTGTTATTTCATTTTTATTAGATGATGTACAAAAATGTAAATGAATCTGCATGATACGTGTAAGTTGTACACTGTCACTTCCTTATGATATTCATACATCATTTGAACTAAGCCCGGGGAACTATATGATTTTACAATAACATGTACTATATATCTAGATGTCAACGTATCGGAATGTTTATCAAAGCTCCCCTTTTTCAGAAAAAAACTTTCCGCCATGAAAAAAAACGCCACCCTTTAGAGAAGCCTAAAGCAGGTACTGTTCATGCACTTGAGTTCATCTCGCTTTTGGCGGGGTTCCTGTTGCTCGTTTGTGTGTGTAATTTTTTGTATTTTGTGTTATTTGTTGTTTGTCTTTTGACTGGCATCTTTTTGGTGTTCCAGGTCGTGTTTTTTTCTGTCCACAGATTTCCCCTCTTTTGACACTTGAATCGGTATTCCTACTTTTAATTGAAGCTATTAATTTTGTGTATTATGTAACCTTGTTTCCCTTATAATAAAAGTTCATCCCTTTCTTCTAGAAAGACTTGTAACTTTATACAAGTACCACAGGTGACGTAATGTAATTTTCCGCGAAAAGGAGACGTCCGAATTAGTGACGTTGCGGGAAAAGGAAAAACAATTCCACGCTGTTCCGCGAAAAGTTCTGGTTGGATGTTAGCGACACAATTGTCTCCCCTGTAACTGTATCGTATGCCCTTAATACAAACATTTAAAAAAATTATCTAAGATTCCTTGTCTGACAACCTTAACATTCTGAGCTCCGCTCAATAATCGAAAACTGCATATTAGACAGGTTAGATATATAATGTAATCATGTTTTATGGGGTATCACAACACTACTTATTCATGCTATTACAAGAAACCAAATAATACCTGATATCCAACGAGTGATTTGGTAGGATTGTGTAGGATTATCCAGCCTGTTACCGTGGCATCTTTTTCTTTTTGGGTCATTGAAACATTCTTTGTTGGGCTGTTAAAAAATAATTTGTAAAAAAAATCAACTAAAAGAAAATTAAGGAGATATGGAATAAACTTCAAATTTTTATGTATTGTGAAATCACTTTTTTTATTTCCAGTGGATACATGTAATTGAATCATGTCTTTACTTAAGAATTTTGTTCAACCACTGCTGAATTTTTAATTTATAGTTAAAACGTGACTTGATGGATGAAAGTCTTTTTAATTTAAACTAGAGGCTCACCAGAGCCTATATCGCTCACCTGGAGTCTGGTTTTCATTGGACAATTAATCAACTATTTGACCAAGTTTGTTGCAATTGGTTCAATTGTTCAGGGAAAATTTATTTGACAAAAAAGGGCAATAACTCCGAAATGGGTTTTGGGATTTCCTTTAAAATTTCAGGGTAGGTAGACCTCAACATGGCAAATATTTTTTCAGATTTACATTCCACTTCTATCTCAAATAGTTTTGGAGATAAATGACGAAAACTGTTAAATTTTGAAAATTTGACGAAAAAAGAGCAATAACTCCTAAATGGGTTTTGGGATTTCCTTCAAAATTTCAGGGTACGTAGATCTTGTCATGCTGATCAATTTCATCCCATGTCAGATTTTTGATATCTGTAACGGTTTTTAAGTTATAAGCCAAAAACAACACATGCACCCCTATATTCTGATTTTAGCTACGACAGCCATGTTTTATGTCAGATCAAAATAAATTGAGGATCGTTTGTAGAGGACATGTCATAGATCATTCCTATTAAGTTTCAAACCAATCGGCCCAGTGGTTTCAGAGGAGAAGATTTTTGAAAATCAGCCAATCAGAAACAAGAATTGCCTCTGGTGGCCATGTTTCTTGACCAATCAGAACTAAATGAGGAAACTTTGTTGAGGACCTTCCATACACCACTCATGCAAAGTTTGGTTGGAATTGGCCAAATGGTTTCTGAGGAGAAGATATTTCAATGAAAAGCTAACGACGGACGGATGACGGACGGACGACGGACGACGGACGGACGACGGATGCAAAGTGATGGCAAAAGCTCACCCTGGCCATAGCCAGGTGAGCTAAAAAACAAGAGTGGACACACTGAAATGTCTTGCCTGTTTTAGTGTTCATAATTGAATTTATGTTGAAAGTAAAAAAAAAAAGTTTATATAAGCTTTACATTAAATTAACATTTTAATGATGACTGAACATGAAGTCAAGGTGAGATAAACCCTATCAGACAAACATGTAGGTACATCAGAAGGCATTGACAAATATGGCCATTTTTTTAAAATTAATCTTGAGTACAGACAAACCTGTGCACCAGGAAAAGCCTTAAAGCCTTAACTGGATAATATTTGTCAATTCCTTGAGGTGAACCTGAAAGAACATCCCAGCCCCCCTCCTCCCCCCCCCAAAAAAAAATAAAAAAGAAAAATTTTATCTGCAATCTTTGATCAAAATATTGTAAAAAGTCATATTTTCATATTATGTAATTATGTTGCTATGCTAAAATAGTTTTTATTTATCTCAGTACTTATCTTATTTCATATGTATAAAAAAAATCAGTAAATATGATTCTGCTGTGCAAACAAAATTTCAAAAGTTCAATCTGTACATATTCAGCCAATTAATCTTTATGAAGGGACTGGAGTGAACTGTATTCTATGTTAAACATTCATGCATGAGTGACCTTATTTTAACAAAACCAAAACACAAAAACTTAACATTGACCAATGAACCATGAAAATGAGGTCAAGGTCAGATGAAACCTGCCAGACTGACATGTACCACTTACAATCATTCCTGATCCATGAAATGAGGTCGAGGTCAGATGATCCCTGTCTCATGGATATTTAAACGTTGCAAGGAACCTATATACCAAATATAGTTATCCTATTACTCATAATAAGTGAGAAATTCACAACAAAAATACTATACATTATTTTCAAGCAGTCGATGAACCATGAAAATGAGGTCAAGGACAATGGACATATGACAGATGGAAAGTTCATAACATAAGGTATCTGCATACAAGGTATGAAGCATCCAGGTGTTCTACCTTCTGAAATATAAAGCTTTATACAAATAGTTTAAGCTGCCGCCGAATAGTAATACCTATGTCTTACTCTGCGACTTTTGTCACAGGCAAGACAAAAATGCAAAATAAACATGAAAAAATGCAAAATAAAAAAAAGGTTTTACATATTGAAAAACAGCAATAAAACTACTGTTTACTAATTTTTTGTATTACATCCAGTATAACATAAGTTGGTTTCTTATGTAAATAGTCTGACATTTGTCTTATGTACATAATTGTGTGTTTACCTTATCCACATGTTGCCATACTTGTATGTATCAAAAGCAGCTGGCTTTGATGTACTCTGTAAATAAATCATTACATATTTTGAAACTTGTATGATATACCATTGACTAACAAATGTATAAGTCTAAGATTATTTTACATCATCATTGACCTTTAGAGCAATATTTTGAAGGGCAGGAATATCTATTTATATGGCTTTTGGATAAATTACATATAAATCTGCATTATTAGCAACACTGCTTGAAAATATTAAAGATTTGCCACGTCCTCCTTAACATAGAATTCCTATCTATTATTTATGATGGGAATTCTTTTTGAGAAATATTTTAGATATATGAAAGTTTCACATTATGTCCTGCTTATATTAAATGGTATTCTATGAAAAATAATAAATGGATAGTTACTGAGATTCAAATTGAATAGAATCAATCAAGCATGAAATGTTGTTGATATTTTGATGATCTGTGTTGAATTAAGAAAGACTTCTGTAGTTGTAAATCATAGATTTTTGAGAAATGGACAACAAGGCAAAATTTAACCAAAGTCATTCAAGTAAAAAAATGTAGGTTATGGTGGCTCAAATGTTCCTACCTTGTGTTGTGCTTTACTAATACACCTAAATACAAAAAATTTAACCAAAGTCACCCAAGCATAAAAAGTAGGTCATAATGACTCAACACTTGCTAAGTTGTTTTGTGCTAAATAATTTGCAAGTAGCTGTTACACATCATTAAACAGAATACAGAATGGAAATGGGGAATGTGTCAAAGAGACAACAACCTGACCAAAGACCAGAAAACAGCTTAAGGTTACCAATGGGTCTTCAATGCAGCGAAAAAATCCCACACCCAGATGTGGGCTTAAGCTGGCCCCTAAACAATAATGCATACAAGTTCAGCAAAATGGATGCACCCTAAAAGTGAACCAAAATTAGAAAAACACACAAGACTAACAAAGGCTAGAGGTTCCTGACTTGGGACAGGTGCAAAAATGTGGTGGGGTTAAACATGTTTTATGAGATCTCAACCCTCCCCCTATACCTCTGTTGGAATAAACAAAGACACAGCAATACAAACAGTAAAACTCAGTTCAACAGATTTTCAAGTCTGATTATAAAAAAGGTAACAGAAGAAACTAAGCAAAATGAAAATGATCAATATGTATTAACAAAGGACTACTAGCAGTTACTGACATGCCAGCTCCAGACCTCAATTAAACTGATCGAAAGATTATGTTTTATCATATAGAAGTATTACCATTTGCTCTTTAAAAATACTCCTAAATGCAAAAATTTAACCAAAGTCACTCAAGCATAAAATGTAGGTCATGGTAACTCAATTGTTGACAATTATTATTGCCAAACTGGCATGTACCCAAAAAGTATCTATAAACCAAAATTTTGGGTCTAAATATAATGTTTGTTGGGAAATGGACTTGTTTGTGAAATTGTGATGAGAGTCACTCAAGCATTGAGGTCAGGTGTCATACAGATAACTTCTTGCCAAGAAGTATCTACAGACCAAATATATGGTAGATATAGGTATTACAGTTACAGAGAAATGGACTTCATCACTCTAGGTATTACAGTTGCTGAGAAGTGGACTTAATCCTGATAATATGACACAAGTCACTCAACCATGAAATTAAGGTCAAGGTCTGCAGATAGGTGTCAGCCTGACATGTACCCACTGAGAACTATCTATAGACTAAATATGGTGGGCCTAGGTATTACAGTTGCTGAGAATGGATTTAAAGACGAAAATATGACACAAGTCACTCAAGCATGAAATTGAATTCAAGGTCTATAGACATGTGACAGATTGGCATGTACCCATTAAGAACTATCTATAGACCAAATAAGGTGGGCCTAGGTATTACAGTTGCTGAAAAATAGATTTAACCATGAAAATGTGACATAAGTCACTTAAGCATGAAACTGAAGTCAAGGTCAAAGACAACTATACTGCTGCAAACTTTGTATCATAATGTATCCGTGGAACAAAGATCTTTTAAGGTTTTAAAAGACCATACGCTGCCACCAGAAAGTAATACACATATCTTGCCTTTGGTGACTTTTCATAGCAGGCGAGAGAAAAAAATTTGTACTCTTGACTGATTTTGCTGTCTATGTTTTCAGTGTAATAGTGGAATGTACATAACTTTTCTCCATACGTTATTTATTGATCATGATTTGGTAACAATCCAGGATGGTTTAAGAAAGTAATTACAGTGAAACTCCTCTAAACCGGCCAGTCATGGTACCACTGAAAATGGTCGATTTGAAGGAGTGGCTGGTTTATTGGTAATTCAAAGTCAAACAAGAGTTATGTCCCTTTAATATGTATTTTTTTTTGGTATTTTATTAGATTTGAATTTAATCAGTACAAAGAATATATTTATAAATGACTATTTTAATTTCTGTTATTAATATATTCATTATAAATTAAAAAGAATACAACACAAGATTTTTATTTATTTATAATTATTTTGCAATGATAAATAACAAACTTCATTCTTTCTTGAAATGAAACATCGTGAATGTGATGATGTATATATTTCACTGCATGGGAAGTTTGTGCTAGTACTGTTGCTTTGAGGTGAAGGACTTTACCTGTCGGTAATAAACAAAAATGGCCTTACATGTATAACTGAGTAGAAAGAGACATCAAAACATTGGCCAGGTGTCCAATTGACAGTATTACCTGGAGTGTTTACATAACTACTACCAGTATGCGGCCGGTTCATTGAGGGGAAATTTCTTTGATTCTAACAAAAGAAATACATAATATCGGCTGATGTTCAGCTTGAAGGGGTGGCTGGTTTCCTATGGTTTTATTCATGTTCATTTTAATACAAATTGGCAGGGACTTCAGAATTCGGCTGATATTCAGGGAGAACCGGTATTTAGAGGGACCGGTTTTCAGAAGTTTCACTGTAATGTTTAAAAATCTTAACTAAAGACTGTATTTAATGTTAACAGGGAGAAAATTAAGTCCATTTATAAGTAAAATATGGAAAAACAGGAAAAATTTTTTTACAAAATTTTCCTCTAGATACCATCTTTTTATCAAGCTTCTGTCCAAGTTTGGTCAAAATCCAGAATGGTTTAAGAAAGTAATTAATGTTTTAAAAACTTTAACTGCAGACTATATGTAATGTTAACTGGGAGAAAAACTAAGTCCATTTACAAGTAAAATACGGAAAATGGGGACAAAATATTACAAGATTTTCCTCTGGATACTATCTTTTGATCATGAACAAGCATCTGCCAAAGTTAAATCCAGGAAGATTTAAAAGTTATTAATGTTTTATGAGTGAAGGTAAATGTTGACGCCACCGACAATGATGGAATGTAGGATCACTATGTCTCTCTTCCACGACAAAAGTCGCATGTTGGGTACATGTATTACAGTTGCTAATAAATGGCCTTAATCATGAAAATGTGACGCAAGTCATTCAACCATAAAATTGAGGTCAAAGACCAGAGATAGGTGTCAGACTAGCATGTACCCACCAAGAACTATAGATAGACCAAAAATGGACCGAATCACAAAATGTGACTCAAGTCATTCAAGCATGAAATTGAAGTCAAGGTGTGGAGACAAGTGTCAGACTGGCATGTACCCACCAAGAACTATCTATAGACTAAATATGGTGAGCCTAGGTACAGTCAAACTTTGGTAACTTGAACTTGGGTCACTCGAATACCACGGATGTTTTGAAACCGTTTTGAAAGTCACGTCAATTTTCCCTTTATTTTCATGTTGAAAAAACCCAAGTTTCTCAAACACCGTCTTCTCGAAAAGTTGAACAAAAATTTTGGTCCAAACAATTAAAAAATAGTGTATTTTACCATTGAAAACTCGAACTCGATAATTAAATGGACAATCTTGTTGCCTGATACTAACAGGTATGCATCTAAAAATCACAAGTTTAACACAAATCAATGAAGCTGACACGTAAATATTTACTGTTCAATGTATTATAGATGTTATCATAACTGTTGACTAGTGATTAACCTGTTAAATTTTAAATAATATTTCATAGTTATGATTAGCTATATCAACTCGTATACTGATGGTTCTGGCAATTTTTCATACTTGGACATATTTCGATAACTTGAACAGATTTCGACGGTCCCCTGGAGTTCGAGCCATCGAAGTTCTACTGTATTACATTTTCTGAGAAATGGACTTAATCAAGAAACTTGGATGCAGATTTTACAAATGTTTATGAAGTCAATGAACCATGGAAATGAGGTCAAGGTCTCAAGAAAAGTATACTGCTGTATACATAGTGATATAATATTATTGATGTATCTCGATGAGTTTCTGAGAAACTCTTTTTACCATACTATGTCCCATTATTTAGTGTTAAAATGTACTATATACTTACATGGTTTGGTCTAGGGGCCCAAACATCTTTTTCTAACAGTATGACACATTCTCCAGGTGAATGGAGACTTATGATTGGATGAAAACCATATTTTGGAATATTAATTTCTTCTTCTGGGATTTCATATATCTTTAGTAAAATACAAAATATAAATATATATTCATTGTTTTAAATAAATTAATCAGAAAATACTAATACATAAGAAATTCCCCTTTTTGCGTTAATAATATTAATCTGTAAAAATGACAAAACACCAGTAAGTTAGATCCTTAACCAAGTTCTTCAAGGGAAGGGGGGTAATTCAAAATATTATACATCTAAAACATAAAAATAGACAAAACAAGTATTAGTTTTTAAGAATGAAAGATAAAACTTAATATACTATAAAATCTCTATTTAATCGTCAGCCTAATTATTCATCACTTTTAGAATTTCGTGCAAAAATTTATTTTTTAAAATCTCTATTCTTCCTCACTTATGAAGTTTTCAAATCGCGATCGGGGGCCTAGGTGGCCGAGTGGTCTAGGTAGTTTGTTATGACTACTAATGATTAGTAGCCTGTCAACGCTGAGGTTGTGAGTTCGAATCTCACCTGTGGTGCGGTGTGTTCGTCTCCGATCTTAATTGATAAGGATTCCTAACAAAGGTCGGTGGTTCTCTCCGGGTAGTCCGACTTCCTCCATCAATAAAAACATTTGGTATAACTACGTTTCCGATTTCATATTATATAACGAGGATAAATTTCAATTAATATTATAAAATTAAACATATTTTATTTCATAATTCCTTTTCTTTAACCTATAAATTGAATTGACATTGATCTTATAAATTAAAAGAAGAAAGAAATAAATCAAATAAATATTCATTAGGTTCAATTCCAACGATCCCGAAACAACAAAAATATAATTTTTCTTCAGTTTTTTAAATTTCCTCATGGAGTTTTTTAGTGACGAATAATTAGAGATTACGGTACATTGTAAATTTGAAACCATTTTATAGAGTAGAAACATACACAACAAACAGAGTTTGCTAAATTATCTATAAAAGCTCATATTAAACTAAATGCTACAACATATAAATTCTACACACCAATGACATCACAGGTGAAAATACAGAAATGTAAAATAATTATATACAATTACATAAGTACATTAACAGTCAAGTTAACATCACTTGATAATAAGGAAAATATATAATACTATTCAAACTTATATTGATCATGACACATGATCAGACTTTAAACATATTTTAGTAAATTATCATAACTTTATAAATCAAGAAGCTATTTCAGTGACAGAAAACTAGATTTTTTCTTTCATAAATAGAATAGAGAATGGAAATGGGGAATGTGTCAAAGAGACAACAACCCGAGCAAAGAGCAAAAAACTGCTTGGATTCACCAGCCTGCCCAAAAATCTGCTGTCAAACTAAAAATCTGATTTTTCTTGTAGTTAAATATGATTTAAAACTACATAGTAAGACTCACTAATGTATCATTCTTGTAGAATTTGATCTCCTTAGTTTCTGGGTCACAATACACAGACATAATATCATCCTTGTAACATTTGGACATTTTCATTTTTGAGGTTCCATTCTCCATAAATATTCTGAAAAAATATTTAGAAAATAAGTCTGCTAATGATAACAAGCCTGTAAACTCTGATATAACTGATATCATTACAATAAACATGGCCACTGATGATTCTCTGCAGGTAATCTGGCTTCCTCAACAGAGACCCTAAGCCAAAACAATAAAAGGCAATAAGCAATCAATACCCAAGACTCATTAAATACTTTTTATACAAGTTCTGTGGGTGTAATGAAAACAAAAATTTAAATATTCAACATAAACTGCTGACACAGAGATATGTCTCGCCTGTCAGCAGCAAATTCGAAAAAGACAATCTGATGGACAGCAACATTACTAATTAATTGAAAGTCACAGGGCCTCAAAATGGTCGTCAAACTGAGATGTACTAATAGTAGTGGAACTTTATAGAAAATATCATTGATCTATCACAAATACTTCCTATCAAACTATCTAATGCAGAAAACTTAACATTGAAAGTTGCTAATTAATTGAAAGTCGCTGGACTATGACCTAAGGGGCAGGGCCTCAAAATGGTCATCAAACTAAAATGTACTGACAGCAATCTAACTTTATAGAAAATATCATTGATCTATCACAAGTAGTTCCTATCAAACCCACTTAAGCAGAAAATTGCTAATTAATTGAAAGAAACTGGACCATGACCTAGGAGGCAGGGCCTAAAAATGGTCATCAAATTGAGATGTAATGATAGTAATGCAACTTTACCGAAAATAACATTGATCTATCACAATTAGTTCCTATCAAACTAACTTAAGCAGAAAACTTAATATTGAAAATTGCTAATCAGTTGAAAGTTACTGGACCATGACCTAGGGGGCAGGGCCTCAAAATTGTCATCAAACTGAGATTTAATGATAATAATGTAACTTTACAGAAAATTGATCTATCATAAGCAGTTCCTATCAAAACTGACTTAAGCAGAAAACTTAAGAATATACTACTAATGTAAAGAAAGATAACTCCTGAACAAAAGAAAGATTCACATATACGGAATAAAGGAATGCACTCCATACAGCCTAGTATTCATCTGAAGTGCCTTTAGAATTTCAGTCACATCCCTGCAAAGTTCATAAACATACTAATGTCTCAAAATATACTTGTTTATAATTACAAACAAGAGCCTGTATCACTCACCTAGGGTATGCAGGACTAAAAATTTAAGTGTAGCAGTCAATTTGGCTGATTATTCTATAGGGTTCTATGTTAAACTAAGTTCTGCTATGGCAGTCATCTTGGTTGATAGTCCAGGTCAATGGAAACATTTCTAAAAGAGAACCATCTAAGTACCATTACTGCTAAGTATTGTTCCAACTGGCTAAGTGGTTTAAGACAAGAATATTTTTAAATGAATTTTCCCATAGGGTCTAATATTTAACTAAGTGCGGCCATGGCAGCCATCTTGGTTGACAATCCAGGTGATCGGACACCATTCTAAAAGAGGACCATCTAAGGTAGTTTCAGACGAGAACATTTTTGAGTGAATTTCAATAGGGTCCTATGATAAACTAAGTTCAGCTGTGGGGGTCATCTTGGTTCACAGTGCACTAAATTAGACACATTTTTGAAAGAGGACCATCTAAGGACCATTGCTGCCTAGTCTGGTTCCAATTGGTCAAGTTTTTGCAGATGAAGATTTTTCAATGAATTTTCCCATAGGCCCTATATTAAAATAAGTTCTGTTGTAGCGGCCATCTTGGTTAACAGTCCGGGTAATCGGACTTATTTCTGAAAGAAAACCTCCTAAGGACCATTACTGCTGACTTTGGTTCCGATTGGCCTTGTAGTTTAGAAGAAAATTTTTAACATCCCCCCACCCCCTTTTTTTCTATTTTTAGTAACAGCAACCATATCGGTTGGAAGTCAGGGATGCCAGACATAATTTTAGAAGGGGGCCACCCAAGGACCATTCCACCAAAGTTTGGTCTCAATTGGCCTAGTGATTTCAGAGGAGAAGATCTTTAAAGGAAAGTTTATTCTGGATGCCGTCTTTAAAGGGCAAAAACTCCTATAAGGTCCAATCAATGATTTTGGTCATGTTGACTTATTTGTGGATCTTACTTTGTTGAACATTTTTAATGTTTACACTTCGTCTTTATAATAATATTCAATATAATAACCTAATACTGCAAAATTTCCTTAAAATTAACAATTCAGGGGCAATAACACAATAAAGAGTTGTCCGATTCGTCTGAAAATTTCATGGCAGGGAGATCTTGACCTGATGAACATTTTTACCACGTCAGTTTTGCTCTAAATGCTTTAGTTTTTGAGATACAAGACAAAAACTGCAGTTTGCCCCTATGTCGGCCATGTTGGTTGGAAGGCGGGGTCATCGAACATATTTTTAAACTAGATACCCTAATAATGCTTGTGGCCAAGTTTGGTTCCATTTGGCCCAGTAGTTTCAAAGGATAAGATTTTTGTAAAAGTTAAAGGGACGACGGCGGACGATGGACGCCGGATGACGGACAACGGACGCCAAGTTACAAGAAAAGTTCACATGACCCTTTGGGTCAGGTGAGCTAAAAATCTTATATACCCTCCATCATCTGCATGGTAGCCATAGGATTCCTTATTCCATCCAGGCATCCTGTTTGCGGAATACTGTTTTGGACATATGCCTATACCAATACGCTTTAATTTTCCACTGTTCAAAATTTCTGAAATTTATTTTTTATAAAAACAAAAAGAAATGCAAGAAAATAATACATACAAAAATATAAATGATAAATTAATCATTACTGTTAATAACTGTGCCCTGAAGGCTGAAAGTAAGATAGATAACTACAATGTACCCTGTTATCTGATACAAAACCAAATAAGGAAAGACCAATATTATCCTATTTCTCCATAATGCCAAACAATTACATGCTCTGCCTTTTCCTAAATCTAACTTCATGTGTAGCAATACCAAAATTGTTGCTACAGTCTTCAGTTTTTGATTTGATAAGAAGTTTCAATAAAAACTAAAAACATGAGTCAGCATTGGGAAGGATACAAACTCAAATCAAGAATTTTCACAATTGCAATAAATTATTTCAATCCTGAAAGTTGCGGGACTAATAAGAGTTGACCCAGGCAGCAATGAGAAAATTAATTCTTTGTAACCTTACTTACTAAAGCTAAACTTTTTGAAATCCTCTGAGAAACATTCTGGTCCAATAAACTGTCCTACAGGTGAGGAGTTGGATTTTGTATCATAGCTGTAAATAATAATGAAAAAGCAAATTACATTGTTATTACTGTTAAAATGTTTTGTTTTTTTAATCCTTGCATAATGCTATTTTAATTTCAAACCAATAACAGTATCTTTACTGAATAAACAAGAGGCTCCCAAGAGCTTGAATCGCTCACCTGTTATATTTTGTGTAGATCTTGCATCAATGATGCCCCTAAAAAACATTGCATTCATTCATTACTGAAATGTAAATTTATACTAATTACCATAATAATCCTGTTTCATGGCTGATTCTCAGATCTCTACATGACACAGAATGATAAACAACTCTTGAAGCTTTTAGTCCTGACAAATCTAATTCATTCCCTTGGATTTTTGTCGTCATTCTCTGCAAAATAATTATAAACAGTAGGTATGAATTAAAAAATCATTACTGCAGTTTTTTTAATATCCCCAGCTCTGTTCTCATGTGATTTTGACTATAAATGTTTTGTTATTTTAGCAAATGAATCTGCTCTAACATTTTGGGTTATTTTTTCAGCTTTCAATATTTTTAGCATCAAACAAGCATGACAAACTTTTCTGACCAATGACAAGAGTACTCTCCATTATACATTTTGAAGTTTTTTATTAGGGACTTCCTTCAAAGAGGCAAAGAAACATTTCTGCGTCTCTTTCGCCCCTGATGAAGGCTGTAAGGTTGAAAATTTGGACATCCTTTTTCTTGTTTTTATTTTATTTTAGATTTTATATGTATTTTGTTTTTGTTTTTACCTTTTATATGTGGCTGCCTTTTATTCATGTGTTGTTCAAAGGGATATAATTACAGTTTAAACAATAAAGCAATTAAAAAAATCCTAGTTTATCATTCAAACTTTTATAACGATTAGGCTGGACAGATAAGTTTAAATCTAGTGAAAATGAAAAACTTGTAAGCTCTAAGCATACAAATACCCCCACTCAAAGACATTTTTAATAGGTCCAAAATTTAGGTATACATGATTAAACAGGAAGCATTATGCTTCATACCATTTATAAAATAGTTTTGGCTTGCAGCTGTTAAGAATTTTACCAAAAATTTCAATATTTCAAATGGTGAAAATGTAGCGTGGCATCATTAAACAGGAAGTAATGTGCCAGAGGTACAAAATTGGTTACCACTGTAAAACTCATCATGGTCATGCTTTACATCAACTTAGAAATTTTGAAGCCTGTAGTTGCTGAGAATTTTGCGACTCAAACTTTCCATAGGCCATATATTCAAATTAACCCTGACATTTCTAACCACACCCCATCACGGTTTCGAAACATGACAATCACTACACTGTCAAAAATAAAATTCAAGCCTACTCAAATTCCACTAAATCCAGTGATAAAGGCCATCTTGAACTTGCAGATGATGCCTGATTTTTTCTGTAATAAAGGTCTCACTGACTTTAAGATGATAACTAGACGCATAGGTGAGCCTGAATTGCTTACCTGGAAAATGAAGCAAAATTGAAACAAAATGAGGTCCTTCCATACACTTCATTCGTTACAACTTTGGTTAATATTGGCCTTGCAGTTTCAGAGATGATAAAACTGTGATTTTTCATAGGGATCAATGCAAATATATGTGTCACTACAACCACCATGTTTCCCACTCAATACACAGGTAATGAGGACTGCATAGAGGGTATCCCATATATCATTCCTATAAAGTTTAAAGTTTGAAAAGATATGGGATAGTAGTTTTTGAGGAGAAGAAATTTGAAAATTTGACCAATCAGACTCAAGAATTGCCTTTGGGCCAGGTAAGCTAAAAGTAATAAAAAAAATTGTGTCAAGAACTAATGCATCTTAAATTTATCACCGCTATCATATTACAATATTAATCTTACACATGGATCAGTTATCCTGATTTTTATATTATCTCCTAATTGTAACTGGTAATGAGGGTCTTCTTCTTTGATCAGTTCTTTAAATTTTTCTGTGATTTTACTAGTATTTAACTGGTCAGCTGCTGATAGTGCTGTAGCTTTTCCTGGGAATATGCTGATAATTGAACCTTCCTCTGCTCTGAAATGAAAATATATGCAGAATCTTTCTTTGACAGTGATCTACTTATGTTTGATTTAAACACTTGTATAGAGTGCTCCCATTAATTTCTGCTTATGGAGGAGTTGCGAATTGGGTATTTTTACTACCCTCAGTAAGTATATTTTATTGAATAATAGTCCCAACAATTGATCAGAAGTACACTTGACAAAACAGGTTGAATAAAAACTAGAGGTTCCCAGGAGCCTACATCACTCACCTGGAAATCATTTGAAGAATAAATTGTCTATTTCCATCTTGACTGACAGTCAAGTTCCAATTAGCTCACTGGTTTCAAAAGATGAGAGGATCTTTCAGTGAATTTTGCCATTAGGTCCTATGTTAAACTATGTTACGCTCTGGCAGCAATCTTGAATGGTTGACAGGGTCATCAGATACATGTATAATTCTGAAAGACGACATACCCTGATTTTTGCCCAGTTTTGATCCAATTGGGCTAGTTGTTTCAGACAAGAAGATCTTTAAGTAAGTTTCCCATATGGTCATATGTTAAACTATGTTTGGTTCTGGAACCCATCTTTGATAGTAGACAGGGTCAACGGATATAATTCTGAAAGTGGACCACCTAAGGACCATTGCTGCAAAGCTTTGTTCCAATTGTGAGCTAAAAAAGGTATGTAAAATAGAGGAACAGTATATTATTATAGCATCAAAAATTTTAACACTGTCAACTTCCCAAGTTGACAATGAAAATGTTTGATATAGAAATCCAAAAATCATTTTGATCAAAATTGGAGGGGCACAATGGTGTTATATACTGAAGATTTCCTGAATGGGGGTGAGGTGGGCCTTTATCATTTTATTTAGCAAATTCCATACTGATGGTCAAATTCTTATTTTTTATAGTTTTGTTTGAAAATCCATAATTTTTAACAAATTTAGCAATTCAAATTATCAAACTTATAACATTACTTTAATACTAAAAAATTTCGCCCACTAGACGAATAACAAAAAAAAATTCAACAAACTTTATTTGTTTACTAAATAAGCCAGTTTCAGGATATATAGTTCTATTACTTGTTGTTTTTTTTTGGTATTTGAATCTATTCTCCATTTTTCGGTTTATTGTTTGAGTTCTCCACATTTTCAACCTTTACCAAAGCTGATCGATGAGATACATGTATTAATTGTTCAAATGTGTATATACAGTTCATCAAAATTTTATGTTGTATTACTGGCTTACTTAATAATATTTCAGTATTTACAATGAAAATGATAATCACATATTACTGTTATAAAATTGGTAAATTTTGAAAACTAATGACTACCCTGCTCATTTATACCCCTATTCTGTAATTTGGTCATCTGAGTCAATTTTTGGTTCATTGTTTTGGATTTTCCATATATTTGGCCTTAAGCACTGCTGATGCGAGAAAAACTGTGCACAAACATCAAAATTAGTATCTGAGAATGTTTATGGTAACTAATGTCCATTAACTTTCTTTTGTTTAATACTTTTGAGAAGAAAAAAAATCAGCCTCAATACTATCCTAATTACATACTCTTTCAAATAAGCTCCTACTCTTCCTCCTGATACATGTTGCCACTCAAATTCATTGTAAGCAAATGGATCTAACGGAATCTGGCTACAAACATTTTCTGGATAACTGGATTCATAAACTGTCATTTGTCTGTTTCCTGAGATTGCCTGTGGTCTCAGAAAACTTCTAACATCCTAAAATTAAGTAAAATTATTGTGAAATATAGCATGTCAATTATACAAATACACTTTCCATGTTTTATGATTCTTGCTGCTATCCATGCTTAAATCAGGGACTTTCACTGAGCTTAATGAGTACCCTTCTAATGTGGATAATAGACTGGGCATTTATAAACATGTCATGGTTCTATGTAAAAGAGAAGAAAACTACATATAGTTTATATGATTTTTGTTTTTTGTTTTTTCATTATAAAAAAATAACTTTCTCCTATGTTGGCATTAGTTAATACAAACTTAGACAGGTTAACTTGTACATTACCCATAATACAGCAGCACACTCTACACATATCCCACAATCCACACATCCTGGTGATGAAGTTTTACAAAGACATTCTCTCAGATTATCTCCAATAATTCCATTGTACTGACACTTCCTACCTTGACCACAACACTTGTTACACATGGTACAAATTGACTGATTGAATTTTCCATCAATCTTCTTCCACACATGTTTACAGCCAATTGACATATTCACTGAAAATTATATGCTAAAAATGAAACAGGTGCAACCTAAAAATTCCTTCTTAAACCTTTTGGTATTTACTAAAATTTATAAATGGTCGAAAACCTTTATCTACATAAAAGACTTTGCTTGCTTAATATGAAACAGGTTCAACCTAAATATCAAGTAGAGAATGAGCATTAAGTTTTATTCTGATACTTTCGGCATTTATTGAGAATTCCTAATAAAAGAAAATGACAGGACAAAACCGTCTGGTTTTAAAACTCTGAAGTTATTTCCTTAAAATTGTTTGCTTATAAATGAAGTACTGTGATTTCATAATAGAACTGGATAAATTAATAGTGATAACAAGAGTGGACACACTACATGTCTCGTCTGAGTATGCACATGGACACAGAATAATGATTATCTGATACCTGACATTGCAAGTCAAAGGAAAATGTGTTCAAAGAAATAGTAATGGTCAGGCGATAATTTGTCTGAAAAATCTCATGCATGTCATTCAAGCCCAAAAATGTTTCCAAGGAGAGCTGACAGGTCCGATACTGGTATGTACCCACCAAAAACTATTGATAGACCAAAAATGGTGGGCCTATATAATACATTTATAACATTTGTTTAGAAATGGACTTATTTGTAAAAATGGGACAAGAGTCACTGGACTATCATGAAAATGTGACTCAAGTCTGAAATTTAAGTCAAGGTCTCAGGCAGCCATGTACCCACCAAGTACTATCTATAGACCAAATATGGTTTGTCTATGTATTGCAGTTGCTGAGAAAGGAATATTATCCCAAAATGTGTAACAAGTCAGTCAAGCATGAAATAGAGGTCAAAGGTAAGGTGTCAGATGTTAAAGTGGTATATACTATGAACTTCTATCAACCAAATACTGTGGGTCTAGTTACAAATGTAGTACAGTTGCTGAGAAAAAGACTAAATAATGAAAATGTATATTATGTAACTCAAGCATGAAATTCAGGTCAAGTTCAGCTGATAGGTGTTGGACTGGCATGTATCCACAAAGAACTATCTACAGATCAAATATGATAGGCCTAGGTAATACAGTTGCTGGGAAATAGACTTAATCTAAACAAGAGTGGACACACTACATGTCTCGCCAGAGTATGCACATGGTTATGGAATAATGATTATCTGATACCTGACATTTTGCAAGTCAAAGGTAAATGTCTTTAAAGAAATTGAGGTCAAGGTCAAATGGCAGGTGTCATACCAACATGTATCCACTAAGAACTATCTATTGACGAAATATGGTGGGTCTAGTTATTAAAGTTGCTGAGAAATGGACCTAATCTCGAAAATGTGACAAAGTCACTCAAGCATGCAATTGAGGTCAAAGTCCAGAGACAGGTGTCAGACTTGCCTGTACCCACCAAGAACTATCTATAGACCAAATATGGATGGGTATAGGTATTACAGTTTCTGAAAAATGGACTTAATCAAGAAACTTGGATGAAAGTCACTCAACCATGAAATTGAGGTCAAGGTCCAGAATCAAGTGTCAGACTGGCATGTACCCACCAAGAACTATCACTAAATACAGTGGGTTTAGGTATTCTAGTTACTGAGAAATGGACTTGACCATGAAAAAGTGAAAAAGTGACTCAAAGATGAAATTGAGGTCAAAGTCCAGAGACAGGTGTCAGACTTGCACATACCCACAAAGGACTATTTATAGACCAAACACACTGGGTCTAGGAATTACAGTTGCTGAGAAATAGACTTAACCACATAAAAATGACAAAGTCACTCAAGCATGAAAGTGAGGTCAAGGTCCCAAGCCAGGTGTCAGACTGACATGTACCCACTAAGAACTAAGACCAAATATGGTTGGCCTAAATATTACAGTTGCCGAGAAATGGATTTAACCATGAAACTTGGACACAGGTTTTACTGCTGCAAACCTTATATGATAAGCTACCTGTGGACCATAAATCTTAATTGTAGGTATTACATGTGCAAAGTTATTAAACTTTTTGTTGCAGGTAAGACAAAACCCACAAGAGTAAAACAGTATATGCCCCTCTCCTTTGAAGCGGGGGTATATAATAACTTGCTTTTTCTTCATTGGCCTTGGTATAGTTTCTTTTTCTACTGCATTCATCACATACCCTTCTGATCTCAGGACCATTACATATCTTTATCTATATACAGTAAAACTTCTGAAAACCAGTCCCTCCAAATACTATACAGTCGAACCTGCTTTAAAGAGCACCTCTATATAGCAAATCACTGTCTATAAAGGGCACAGTGAAAAAGTCCCATTTATGAACAAAACATGTAAAATAAACCTGTATAAAGGGCACCTGCTCATTAAGGTCACTTTTTACTGGTCCCTCAGGTGCCCGTTATAGACAGGTTTGACTGTATATCAGCCGAATTCTGAAATCTCTGCCAATTTGTATTGAAATGTGCATTTTTTATATTACATCATTACCGCCAAGATTTGTTTAAAGTGGATGGAATTGTACACAAGACTCTGAAAGAGGAGCATCTAAGGACCAAAGCACTCAAGTCAGTCTTCAATCGGTGAAGTGGTTTCAGTCAAGATTTTTAAATATATTTTCCAAGGATCCTATGTTCAACTAGTTCTGCTGTGGCAGCCATCTTGGTTGAGAATATGGGTCAATGGACACAATTCTGAAAGAGGACCACCTCATGACCATTGCCGCGAAATTTTGTTCCCATTGTCTTTGTGGTTTCAGTCTAGAAGATCTTGGGGTCCTATGTTAAGCTATGTTCAGATCTGTGGCCATATTTGCTGGTGGGCAGGATCATTGGGTACAATTCTGAAAGAGGATCACCGAAGTATCATTGGTGCCAGGTTTTTTTCCAGTGGGTTTTGTGAATTCTGACAATAAGATCCTTTAAGTAAATTTCTCATAGGGTCCTATGTTAAACAATGTTCAGCTCTGGCAGCATTCTTGGATGGCGGGCAGGATTACAAATAAAATTCTAAAAGAGGACTATTTAAGGACCATTGCTACCAAGTTTGGTTCCAATTGACATGTTGGTTTCACACAAGATTTTTTAGTGAATTTCCCATTGGGCCCTTTGTTTAACTAAGTTTGCCTATGGTGGCCATCATGGATGCCATCATCAGATATATTTCTGATAAAGGACCATCTAAGGACCATTGCTGCCAAGTTTGGTTCCAATTGGCTTACTGATTTTTAAGGGTCCCATGTTAAACTAAGTTTGCCTCTGGCAGCCATCATGGATGGCAGGTGGGGTCATTGGATACAATTCTGATAAAGGACCCAACTTTAAATTCAATTGGCCCAGTATTTTGAGAGGAGAAGGTAAGTTTATGACAATGCACAACAATGGATGATGGATGACGACGGTCACAAATTGATGCAAAATTTCTGGTTTTTCAATAAACCAGCCATTTTTATTGGTCCCATTGTTGGCTGGTTTAAATGAGTTTCACTGTATATCTTAAATCTATATCATGGCAAATACAGATTCCCTCTAATCCTATATCAGGGCCAATACAGTTAACCTCTAATCTATATACCATACAATATAGCTAGCCACTAATTTACATTTATATCAGGGCCAATACTGCTAACCACTAATCTATATCAGAGCCAATATAGCTAATCTCTAATCTATATCGGGGCCAATATAGCTAACCTCTAATCTATATCAGGGCCAATATAGCTAATCTCTAATCTATATCGGGGCCAATATAGCTAACCTCTAATCTATATCAGAGCCAATACAACTAAACTTTAATCTATATCAGGGCCAATACAACTAAACTTTAATCTATATCAGGGCCAATACAACTAAACTTTAATCTATATCAGGGCCAATAACAGCTAACCTTGAATCTATATCAGGGCCAATGTTGAAACAATCAGTGGTTAACACTGAAGTAAAACCTTACCCAAACCTTTTGGATGATTGTTATTGGTAATATAATCTACAGAACGCTGCTTAAGGATTTTTTCTATAAGGTCTGTATACAAACAAAATATATTCCAGGTATATTCTTTTACATGGATTTCTGTTTCTTCATTCACAGGTTCAACTTTAACCTCAGGCATGTAACATTTAGACTGGATGGTAATGTCTGTGAAGTCTAAAATGATAATAAGAATATTTTATTAAATTTTTATAAACAAACAACAATTCTTCAATTTTCTTTTTGGCATCATGAAATGGGTTCCAGTTACAGAAATATTAGTTTTAACTAATAAGAGACATGTTTATGTCATAGATCCTAGTAGATATTACTGTCCATTGGATTTTATGACCGTTATGTTGCAACATATTTGAGATGGCTATTGTTATCTCACTTCCTAGATTGAAATTTGGCATTTCTGATTACTAGCAAATAATCAGATTTTTTCTGCACATATTGCACCATTCCCAATTTACTTAACTGACATTCTATTAGTTTTTTCTTCTTTCCAAATCATGCATAACCTTAATTAACCTTTAAAGCTCATTTAGCATACTGGCATTGCAAAATACAAACTATCGAATGTAAACATTTTAAAAGCCTGGTATAAAGTGTGGGTTCAAACCTAGTTAAAGACTGTATGAAGATCTCCCTTTTTTTCCTTTTAGATTCTGTTTTAGGGTTTTCTCATCTTAATTTACCACATATCTTCTTTCATTTTGTACAATTCCTCTAAGTTGAATACCTGGCTTCTATTAGCCTATTTGAAAATGTAAGGTCTATTGTATCCACATGGCTGTTAAGGCAATGCAAAATGTCAAAGTTACCATGACATTTGACCTTTAAAACATGGCGGATCATTTGCATCTGTCCTTCAATATAAGATTCCTGTGAAAATCGGTTACAATCTGCTCAAATGACAAAATGGTCCTTCCCCATATGGTTTCCATGGAAACTCTGAGTAGTCGCAGATTCGGGTAAACAGATGAATCTCCAGCAAAAGTTGATCACTTGTAGAGGGTAATTCTGTAATCAATCCTGAAAAGTTTCAAAACATTTCATAATGTAGTTTCAGAGAAGATTTTCAAAAATTGGGGAATAAAATTCAAAGATGGCCCCTGGCGGCCATGATTTTCATTCAACCAGAACCAAAAGTGGATCCTATGTAGAGGTCCTTCCATACATCATTCCTACCAAGTTTGGTTACAATTTGCCAAGCAGTTTCAGAGGAAAAGATCAAAATCTGAAAAGTTTACGATGACGGACACAAAGTGATGATATAAGCTCACTTGGCCTATAGGCCAGGTTAGCTAAAAATGAAATACATTAATCAAAAAAAAATTTCATACTTTGTTCAATTTATAAATAACATACCATTTATCCATTTCCCCATTTTAATGACTGTCTGAACACATCCAAGCAGAAAGACAGCACCTTCCGTTGTCACCAGTATGGTTCGACCAAATCTTGCAGACAATGATATGAGTGCTGATAATATTGTGTTCGTCACAGGGTAGATAAATCTGTATGACTTATCCATGACAATAAAGTTGGAAGGTACTTTATCACTGAAGAAAGAATCCTGAAATCATAAGTCAATTTACTAAGAAGAAATTTCCGAAGGCTTCAAAAATGAAAAAAGGTCCAGTTCACGATGTGGTCACGATATCGTCGACATCGCGATGTAGCCAATGTCGACACGATATCGGTTCAACATTGACGACATCGTTTTGTCCAGTGTTTACCTCGTTCACATCGCCGACATCGCGATGTTGGCAATGTCGTCACAATATCGGTCCATTATTGACGACATCGTTTTGTCCAGTATTTGCCTTGTTCACATCGCCGACATTGCGATGTTGGCAATGTCGTCGCGATATCGGTTCAATATTGACGACATCGTTTTCTCCAGTGTTTACCTGTTTCACATCGCCGACATCGCGATGTTGGCAATGTCGTCACGATATCGGTCCAACATTGATGACATTGTTTTCTCCAGTGTTTACCTGTTCACATTGCCGACATCGCGATGTTGGCAATGTCGTCACGATATCGGTCCAACATTGACGACATCGTTTTGTCCAGTGTTAACTTTGTTCACCTCGCCGACATTTCGATGTTGGCATCATGATATCAGTTTAACAATATATGCAATATATAAAACGCAATGCTCGCCTTTTGTCATGTTTCTAAAGCTCGCACAAATAAATTTTATATTTTCCGACAATGACCATGTATTATATATTTATCCTGCAATGACGGCTCTAGTTGACCAATACAGCCTGACCAATATCGTTTTTGATATTAATCAGTTATGTTAGCCACGCCCATTGCCGAATATCGGGGCGCGTCACGGGATTTTTTCATATAATTCTCACTAATTTGATGTTATTTCACTTCATTTTGGTAGGAAATGAAACAATAATGAATTTAAATTACAGGATAAACACAATACATATGGATTATCAACGCATTTAGGTAACATATGTGTATTTGGCGGAAAAAAGCTCGACAGAGCCTCGCAGTTGCCCGTGTTTCTAAGCCTCGTGCACATACATGCTTCGACAATGCACATGTATTGTATATACCTAAATTACAATGCAAATGAACGGTTGTAAAGCCATCCATAAATATGCTTTACGATGAGGAACATGACACGTTTCTAGCTAGGAAACGTTAACTGCTTACTCCATTGAAGCGCTCAAATTTATTCTTATGGAATCCGTGTTTCGGGCATTATCATTAATTTCATTGTGATTAGTTGCCACTTAATAATAATCGTTATCTTGTCTAACGATGCATTTACAATGTTGAGAGAATAACTAAAATCGTTTCATGTCAACACAGGAGTTTAATGTACAGTTTCGAAATGAAATCAAGATACTCTGACAAATTAGGTTGGATGTTCTTAATCAGTTTTCAGTTATTTACTTGCAATGAAAATCCTTCCATACAATTTAAAAGGCATTGTACAGGAACGTCTACATATCGCTACCTCTGGTTATACGACTATATATCGATTTGGACGATGTCCACTACCACATCTTGATGTCGTCAATGTCGAAGATTTTGACATGCAATAAATACTGTATATTGATGTGAACGGTGCCGACACTATGTTGTCATGAAGACTATACAACTATGTCGACACAATGTTGACAACATCGCGATGTCGGCGATGTCGACGATGTATACATGTAATGAAGACTATACAACGATGTGAACGATGTCGACACAATGTTGACAACATCGCGATGTCATCGATGCTGACGCGATGTTGTTAACATCGCTATGTCGTCGATGTCGACACTATATTGTCAACATTGCGATGTCGGCGATGTATACATGTAATGAAGACTATACAACGATGTCGACACAATGTTGACAACATCGCGATGTCATCGATGCTGACGCGATGTTTTAACATCGCGATATCGTCGATGTCGACACGATATTGCCAACATTGCGATGTCGGCGATGTCGACGATGTATATATGTAATGAAGACTATACAACGATGTGAACGATGTCGACACAATGTTGACAACATCGCGATGTCATCGATGCTGACGCGATGTCCTCGATGTCGACACGATATTGTCAACATTGCGATGTCGGCAATGTCGACGATGTAAACATGTTATGAAGACTATATATCGATGTGAACGATGTCGTTACAATGTTGTCAACATCGCGATGTTGGCGATGTCGATGATGTTGACATGTAATGAAGACTATACAACGATGTGAACTATATCGGCGATGTGGACGATATCGACACAACATCGTGTACTGGACATAGTTCCATTGATGGTGTTTTTAAAAAGAAAAAATCTGAAAATTACCATATTAATACAAATAATCAGTCCAATTTTTACTTTTTTTCGCTTCAGCAACACTGATGATTGGTAAATCAACAAAATATGAACATTCTGTACATCAAGATTGGTAACGTATTTATTGATCTACTAATTCCAAGATTAATTTTGTAGAAACTCAGCACTCTATTGTTATTTTATAAAAACATGTATCAAACATTTTTGGCAAAAATCAAGAGGAGGATAAAAGTATTGATGTAATCAGTCCTTTTATGAAAATGAATATAATTTTGGTGTTATGTTATTTTTCTTTGTCTTCTTTGTGGATTATTTAAAACTTTAAGTAAATAATTACATTGATAAGTATATATTGATATATTATGAAAAAAGGTAAAAAAAAATCAATTATCTGACTTTCAACTACTGATACACATAAGATTCTCCTTCTTCTACAATATTGCTATACTCAATAGGGTAAAATTCTACATTTTATGTATGCAAGCTTTAGCAGGATTATTAAAATTAAAAAAATTATTTTGTTTCTCATATCTAATTTCATTCAGAATAACAATTTCAAAATGGTAATGCCAAGGACTACAGTCTGTTTTGATTTCGGACAAATTAGAGCTGTATCTTTTATAATGAAGTGAATTCTTTTGCCAAAATTTAAGCAGATATATTATAGAAATTTTTTCCCCTGGATAATGAGATTATGAAAAGAAGAAATAAATATTAATGCACTTATGAAAAAAAACAGATATGGGGTATATGCATCAAAATAAGACAAAATCCCACTAATCCAAACAAATTCGTGACCAAAAAACACTAATAACTCACTCATGCGCTACGCACATTCGTGAATTAATGTGTTGTAGATTTTTAGGTATTCACGTTTCAAGATTAGTTATTCTGTTTATTACATTGAAATAATTCATGTATTCAGAAGATTTAATGAGAAAATACAAGGGATTATGACTACCCATCGACCTTAGTATAGCAACTTCGTTGGCAACAGATATTGTTACGTCACTTCCTAGAGTGAAATATGACTTTCAATTTCACTGGATGAATTTTTGGTTTTGATTTCATTCGGAAATCTCGGTATTTTGCCTCATTCAATGTAATAACTTTCATTTACTCAGCTCAATCATTCCTTCTATCAAAAATGTAGTAAATCTTATTTACCAACGGAACAGGTGGTGGACCTAGTTTGTCTAAATGTATATAAAAGAACTGTTGATCTTCTGTTTTCTGTCTCCATACAGGTAACTCTACCAGACCACAGTATTCCTGTAGTATCTTTATTATCAGTGTGGGCTATAATAATAAAAATATAATACAGCAGTCCTAATTTATCTTCAGTAACAAAGGCTTTTATTGGCCCTATTAAAAAACTACAAGAGCCTGTATCCCTCACCTGGAAATCATTTGCAGAATAAATTATTTGATTATATCCATCCTAACTGGCAGTCTGGAACATTACTGTCTGATTGACTCACTGGTTTTTGTCAAATTGTTTGCTGGTTTCAAACAAGAACATCTTTCAGTGCATTTTCCAATAAGGTCTATGCCATCTTGGATGACGGTTGGGGTCATTGGATACATTTCTGAAAGAGGACCAACTAAGGACCATTGCTGTCAAGTTTTGTTCCATTTGGTCAAGTGGTTTCAGACAAGAAGATCTTTAAGTAAATTTCGCATATGGTCCTATGTAAAACTATGTCCTTGGGTGGTCCCCTTTCAGAAATGTATCTGACCACCCAACCCACCAATCAAGATAGCCACCATTGCTAAAAATAGAAAATTTGGCATAAAAATCATTAAAAATCTTCTACTCTGAAACTACTTGGCTAACTGGGGCCAAACTTTGAATATAGTTTTGAACCACCCAAAGACCATTCCACCAAAGTTTGGTCCCTGTTAGCCAAGGGATTTTTGAAATCAAGAAGTGACAATATGCACACTTCAGAGGGCACTAAAGTTGCATTAGAAAATCTATTTCAATTTACTAAACTTACTTTTTTGCCAGTTTCTCTAAATATGATATAATTATGATGTAATTTTTTTCATTTTACATTTCTCTAAATTTTTTAGCTCATATACTTTTCTGATCTTCAAAACTGTACACATCATTTTTGTTAATTCTAAAATTTGATTTTTCTTAAAGCATCAACATTAAAATTTGAAAATTTAATTACTAGTACACTGATTCCAGAAATCATAATTAACTGACAATGTATGAATGTGTGTTAATATGTACCAATATAAATAAAAAAAAATAAGTAAATAAAAAAAAAGGTCTATCCTTTCCTCAAACATATCCTACCTTTTCTTCATCACTAAGTTTAAACCCTATTTTTTTAGATAGCATCTCCAGCGTCAGTTCTTTTCCATTTTTATTAATAGCTGTGGAACAAACAGTATTAGTATTGGCATTTTCTTGGGTCATTTTATCTGTCAGGAACATCAAAAATTCTGTAGCTGCAACAACTTCCTTGGAACACAACTGAAGAATCACCACTTTACCCTGCAAAATTTTAGACCAGAAAGAATTACATGCTGTCATCTTTACAAATGTATTCAAAATACAATTACACAATGTAACTTTAATGTTGCAAAAAAATCAAAATTATATTTGAATAATAACCTGATTATTTGATAGTTTATATTCTCTCTAAGGCTGAATAATATTATTAACAATATTTTTCCCTGAAAATTACACAATTTAACCTATTATATATGTCTTTACCTTTTTAATGGAAAAAAACCCAAAATGTAATGGGCATCAAAGATGCAAAAGCTGAGTTGCAACATAATTTGAATATTACTATTACATTTAACCATGACAACAGTAATTTTTATTAATTAAAATTCCATGGATGATTTCCTTAACATGAGGTTGGTAGACACATTTCACAAAAGTTAAAAAGTCTTCAAATCTTCTAGGAAATTTACTAAAACTGGAAAAATCCAATTGTTTTTTGCACTTCTTGTTCCATTTTTGATATCATTGAAGCAACTTCCTAAAAAATTCTTCAAACATTAATTATCCGAGAGTCCTTGCAATCTTAGAAGTCAACTGATCAAAAGAATTGATATTTCACAGTTTGTAACTTCAATATATGATTGCTATGTACTGTCCCAAAATTTAACGGTCTGGGGTTCTTCCAGGATATTTACCAAATTTGGAATTCCAATGTTTGAAATTCAACTGATCCAAGCAATTACTACTTCACAGTTGATTAGTTTAATATATGGTTGCTAGGCACTTTTCTAAACAATTTAAAGTTCTTCAAAGATATTTACCCAAACTGAATTTACAAAACATTTAAATGAAATGAGCCATTCAGAAATGGTAATCTATTAAGTCCTGGATCAATCAAACAAAAGGCTATCAGAGATCTAGATTTTTACATTAAATTTTTAAAATCTGGATACCAAAATGATTTAGACTTCAGAGTTTCATATTATTTAACAGCATATTGAAGTTTGGTAGAAATCAGCTGATGCAAAATTATTAAAGATATTGTTAATTCTCAAAATCTTGGTGATTTCTGAGTAAAAGCATTAAGTTTCCCCTCAAATATATGTCACTGACCGATACCAAAATATATATGCTTCAGTCTAAAATTGTCTAAAAACCTATTGATGTTTAACAAAATTCAGCACAGCAACTAGAGATACTGTAAATTTTCAAAATCATTGATTTCTGATTAAAAAATCAAATTTTTCCTCAAAAGTAAATCACTGATTGCCATCAAAATAAACAGGCTTCTGAGTCTGTATGTGGTACAACAATACATGTATATCAAAATTTATTAATAGATTGAGGCAAACTAAAGATGTTATCTCTAAAACAAACTATGGACACCCGTCCTCCCAACTTTCATCAAACTAATAGCCAAGTGTGAATTTGTTGCAACTCAGCTAAAAAAAACATCTGTTAGAATCAATGTTATACCTGTTCCTCTAGAATTCTGGCAATCTGAAGAAATTCTTTTCCATTTATTTTAAGTTTAATATCCAACCCTGTACTCATATCTATGAGCTGTTCTTTTTTTATGGTCTCCATGACAACATCTAGGTCTTTCCTGTATTTTTCAGAAATTTTGTATTTTATTTCTTGGTGATGTCCATGACAATCCATGATTTCTGACATTTTTTCATACATTTTGTTCAATCCCTGTAACAAAGTGAAAGCAACTTGATTTTGTAAACTTAGTCCATGTAATCTGGCAAGCAAAAATGCAGTTCTTGCAAAGTACAAATTCTTGTCAGCTACTTATCAGATAGCTTGTTTCTGGCAAAACTACTCACTTGCCAGTGCTTGTAGTTATTGACCAATTGAGACTGAATGAATGTGTTTGCAGTCAATGGAAAGAGGGTCTCTGAAAAAATTGTTAATTGCTAAGGAAGAAATAATTTTACTTAATTTAGAAAATCTCCAAAAAAATTATATAGAATCATGAAGTTGTGCAAAAACGTTTGATAGACAATGGTTATGGAATGGTTAAATTGACATAGAAATGGAGAATTTTTATTAATGAATTATGTGCCTATAAGGGGCATACAAAAAGAACATATATAGGAAGAAAATCCAAAGATGGTATTCACACTCACAAATACAATGAAATACAACACACAACATAATATATTGGTTCATATATGGAAATGAAAGGGAATAGGGTTTGTGTCAATGAGATAGCACACCATTAGATTGAACAAGTAATAGGAGTCTATAAGCAGCCTTCAGTAACCCGTATAACTAAAGGCTCCCAGCAAAAGCTCATTGGTGCTATTAATTGAATTTTTTCAGTAACAGTTGCCATATTGGTTCACAATGTAGACATGATTTTAAAAAGGGACCACCTAAGGTCTACTTCAACAAATATCGATTTAAATTTCCTCAATAGTTTCAGAGAATATCTGTTAATATTTCTTAAAAGATTTTCTATTTTTTAGTAACAGCAGACATCGGTCCAATGTCCAGACCCCTATTCAGAATTTTGGAAGGGTACTATATAAGGACCACTTCAACAATGTTTGAAATGAATTGCCACAATACTTTCAGAGGATATTTTGAAGTATTTTTTCTGATCTTTCTGTATATATAGTAATGGTGTCCATATTGGTCCAAGGTAATGTCAGAAGAGAATAATTTTCAATATATTTTGCTGATTTTTCTATCTAATAGATAACTGGTTGCCATGTTGGTCCATGGTCTAAAGGGGCACCAAAGGATCATACCTTTAAAGACTTTTTAAAGTATTTTTTTGCCATATTGGTCCAAAGTCCTCACCCTGGACACATGTAAGGTGACCACGTAAGAAACATTTAAGCAAATTAGGTTTAAACTTCCCCAGTATAGTTTCAGAAAAGATCTTTTGGGCCAATTTTTATATTTTAAGTAAAAGTGGCCATACTGTGTAAGTTTTGGACCCATGGACATACTTTTCAAATGTGACAAATGTAAGGACCATTCCATCAAATTATAGTCTCAATTGCCCAAGTTGTTTCAGAGAAAAAGATTTTTCTATATTTTTTTGCTTATTTTTCTATTTTTAGTAAGACTGTCTTTTTGTTGGAGGTCCGCATCCCTGGACATAATTTTGAAAGGGGATCACCCAAGGATAATTCCACTAAAGTTTGGTCCAAATTTACCCAGAGGTTTCAGAAGAGAAGATTTTTACATGAAAGATTACACCAGACAACGATAAGATGATGATGGGTGTCAAACACCAGTGATGGCTATAGATTACATGGCCCTTTGAACAGAAAAAAAAATTAAAATATTCACTACATAAGAGACAACCACTAAAAATAAAGAGGCATACCACATTACTGTCTCATAAATTAAGCCAGTTAGCAGATCACAACCCTCACCCTAAATCCTTGATATAACTTATACCTCCTGTGATGACATATCCAAGCACATGTAATGTATCCTGTCTTCTTTCTCTGCAATGAAATTTTCCAACTTCTCCCTTGTGTCACATAATTGTGAATATGCATGTTGTCCTATCACATCCAAGTCAGAAAAATGTCTGTAAAACAATATACATACATGTTATGAATTATAATGCAAAATAAAGCTATTTTTTACCAGTAGAGTTGGTTGACATAGGAAGAACCAACATTCTTCAGAAAATAACTGTTTTCAGTGGGAGAAAACCAACTGCTGCAGTAGCCATTAAGATACTTTCATTTTAAATATGTTACAAATATAAACAATACCAGTATGTCACAATTCTATTGATCAAGCCAAAAACTCCTGTGAGTTTCTTTTACGTGTTTTATTTTTGTGCTCCACTCGTAAAAAATACACTCAAGAAAGATACCCAATCTTCAATATGTACTCTTGTGTTAAAACCATTTCTTCTTTGGCAGGAAAAAGAAATCCTTCCATTTCAGACTTAACTGAACAAATGTGGTCACAAGCATGGTTACAATTAACTCTTTAATATTCAACAAATGAATTGCATTAATATAAACAAAACAAGCTTACTTCTCATGATAACATATGGATGAGCTTATATGGTCTAAAAGATCTTTGAAATCATCTCCTTTGATAAGATTCTGTAATTCCTCAGAAAACTTTGTATTTTTTCCAATTTGTAGCAGTATAAATTCACAGTCTTGAAATTTGCGTAACATTTTTTTAGGTTCTTCCTTTTCTTCAGTATCCCCTTGTTTTTCCTCTCCACCATTCTTAAATAAAACAAACTTAATTAGAAAACTTAATCACAAAAAAAGAATAATTTTGTATAACTCAGCAAACATTAAACACAATCATATGATGTTTTTAAAAAACATCAATTTTCAGTTTTTGAAATGAACACAACATTTTGGGTTTATACATGATTTGACCTTTTCCACTTTCTTTCTAGAGCTGAATATTTTTATAAAATCTTACTTGAGCATATAGAGTGTGAAAAAATCTGTTACTTGCAATGTCATATCACATGAGAGATTTTATAAAAAGAATTCTGTGAATTTTGACTATCAGCTTAATTTACCACTGCAATTTCACTAGACTGTGTTTCACTACTAGCTTCTTCTTTCACTGGCTCTTCATTTTTTGGATAAGGTGTTGTGAATGCTGTCTGGAAAGTAAATAACATGACTCTGATACAGATGTACTTCTAACACAACAATGTACAGCTCAGTAGTCTAGTTTTAGCTGTCTCCAACTCTATTGTTAAATAGATCATATACTGTAAATTCGGAAATTATTGCTATTTTTTTATTATTGCGGAAAATGTGACAGGCTTGTAATCACAATATCACTCAATTAAACTCATATTTTGGAATTTTTTATACGAATGAAGCGGGATTTTCTCAATATCGCAAAAATTAAAATCACATTTTGGTCTAAAATGACAAAATTGCAATAATAAATGCACACAATAATTTCTTAATTTACAGTAGGTATTATTGCGGATTCACTCATTTTCATAGGTTTCTGAAAATTTGTTGCTTTTAGATATCAGATCTTGTAGATCTGTAATTCCTAGTTTGTTTTTGTCACAAACAATGTAGTTAAATTGTTGATCCCTTGTAACCACAAAATAACAATCTTGTGCAATAAAACGGTTATATAATTTGGAAATAACTACACCATGATTTAATATTTAATTTCATTGGTGGTGCATTTGATGATTATTATGTAAGTTTACCTTTAACACATCACAATCATTAACTACAGTACATACATGTAATACTGTTATCAGATACATGTAACAATACTTTATAAAGTGAATTATCGTATTTCCCCATGCCTATATCGACCTGCTGAGGCCTTCACAATTTCCCGTATTTCGGCACTGTGACGTCGTAAAGAGTTGACCCGACCCTAATATGAGCTGACCCGAATATATCAGCGACGTCATAATGTTTGACCCAACGTTGACCCGAATATATCAGGAAAACATCCGGTTATAGGCAGATGGCCATTGAAAAGTAAGAAATTCCATTAAGATTGCTAGTTAACAATACGATAAATTTATCATCAAGTTTTCTTCAAACAAATATTGTAAAATATAAGCCGCTTGACACAATATGAAGCTTTTTAGCTCGTTCGCTACGCTCACTCGCCGAAAAAGCTTCACATTGTGTCTCGCGGCTGATATTTTACGATATACGTTTGCAGAAAACCTGATAATATGTACGTATCTAAAATATGCTTTTCCTCAAACCTAATTGCATTAATAATGTTACTACATCTTCAATGATATGAAATGAAAATCAATGTACAAACCAATATTGCATTAGAATTATTTTTTTAAATTGCTTTCTACTTGACTTTTGAGAAGAATTTCCTAAAATGGCAAAATACATACTTTTGCCTATTATACGACAAAAAAAAAAAATAACAGTTGTTATGTCTACCATTAGAAAAAACTGTACATTTACATGTTCCTGCTTTATCTGAGTTCATCAAGCCTCAAATTAACATTTTACTGTGCAAATAGCAACCATCTGAATAAAATCTACCTAAAAGCCCCTCGTCTTGAAATGTTTAAGGAGGTTCTTCTCTTTCATTTATTTTCTGGTAATTCCACGAAATATATGCCTTACCAGGTAATCTTAACCTAAAGCTCAAATTTTGATGTGCCTACAAGTGTACAAGTAATGTTTACAACTAAAAGACCTTTTTTCCCCAGAAGCAGACTTGAAACGACCATATTGTATGAAATTCTCATAATACCTTAGAAACTATTCTACTGATAGTATCCAATATATGCTTTTTCTTCTCCTCAACAGTTCCTTGAGATTCATGAAACGGTATGATGATTTGTACCGGATGGCTGCTCACTGTTACGTCAAACAAAGGCTGTAAAAAAATTTTAAAAGGATAAATTACTTTCAGTGTAGTTGTGACTTTTCTTTTATTAAACTTTTTCTAAATGAAGCCTTTAAAGAAAACATTTTCTGTAAGTTCTTATTTCTGTCACATCTTACACATAATCATTTGAAAACAAATTTCATATTGCGACATATCATACAAGTAAACATTCTGGATGCAATTCCCATATAAAGCACTTCACATAACTTCTACTTCACAACATACATTTAATTAATTTGCCTCCGTTTAGGTTGTCGGGAGAAATTCATTGTTTGGACTTTTGAAATTTATATATATATTCAAGCTAACAATTAACTATTTTAAATCACTTACATGTTTCAGATCAAGTTCTGTGAATGTTACTTTCCAATCATTGATGGGATGATCTTCTATATAATGAAATAACTTTCTGGCCACAGGTGGTTTTTTCTTGGTTTTTACAAAATCAACAAAACTCTCTTTCAGACTTTTCTCTGGTACAACTAGGGCATGGCTAAATTTCATATCAACTGAAAATATAAAATTCAGGAGATATATGCAATTTTTTACGTATCTTTTATCAGCAGAATCTAAACGTTTCCACCATAACTCGATATTAAATGATAGTGTGGCAAATGGTGTAAAATCAATACACAATTGTCAACTCTCTCTAAGTAAACCTTGGTTCACAAAATAGATTTTTCTCATAATTTAAGTATCTTAATCAATTTAAATTGTCTTATCACTTTATTGCCAGATGCATTTAGCTGTGTACTTGCTAGATTCTTTGACCAAAAAAAAATATCAGAATTTTCAATTTTAAGGGGAGAATAATCTTCCAGTGAGAATTACTTCATATTAGGTACTACACCCAATTACATCCAATTTTGTACGAATTTGCATAAAGTGAACAAAAAATATTTTTAAATAATGGCCTTAGTCATTTCATATTTTGAATAGTTTACATATTCCAAGTGCATCTATTTTCTATATAAAATTCCTAATTCAGAATCATATTTGAGGTTTGAATATCTAGCCTTTACAAACAAAGGTCTAGCACAAGTAGTATTTATGGTTGGTTGGTCCCTGCAAAATTATTCAGTATGAACTCCATTATATGGCTTTAGAGTTCATATCAAGCGGTATCTAATTTTTACGAGTTGTTCAACCTATTTCTCTTCTGATTCTTGAGGAATATTTGTTTGTTTGTGATTCGGCGTCTGACCCGCTGGAAATCTTAACATTCATTTTTCTGTGACGTCAAATGTTGCTTTGCAACGGTGGCTTACAACGATGACTGCACAGATTTCAAACGATCAGAAAACAGTGATCTTTGGATCAAGGCCAATCAAATAAAAGAATTTCTCGTAACAATTGTTCATATCATATGATGGGGAATTAGTTATGACAAATAATTCATCGCTGGAGAAATAGATAACAACGCAACATCATAAGAGAAATTAAACTATCATACTAGCAGCAATACAAGCTTGTCATGCAGTATAATAAGTTATCTGGAAAGCATACAATTCATGTATAAAGATGTGTCAATTACTGCCAAAATCAAACATTTTGCAAGAAAGCAAGGAGAATTACTCTGAATAATACCCCCCCAAAAAAGCACATGCATTACTAGAGTTACAATTAACAATTTGTACCAATGCATATCAAACAAACACTGTACAGACCAAATACTAGGTGTCCCCTCCTTAATATACACTTTTTTTCATCACACAGGTGTATTGTTACTTTAAGAACAAACTAGAACAAAGATACATTCCACGTTTTGTATTAGCATCAATTTTTTCATTTATTGGCACCAAAAGTTTTTTTTTTCATTTGCATCACAAAATGAATTTTTCATTTTCACTATTTTACACATACATTCTGTAGTTACCTGTAAATTACAGGTAACAACAGAAGAGGCTGATGCACAAATTATATCTTTTAATTATTTATTATTATTTATTGAAATTGTTTACAGCGTACACCTCTTCCATACTGGTTATGTTCATTCATAGTATTTACGATAGTCTGGGCATAACTAGCAGTAGTTATTCTGGCTTTGTAAGATTTGTTGGTACAGCAGAAAGAAATAGTCTCATTTTTTAGATTTCCTATTTGAATGTCCGTCTACATTTTTACTTATTCTGGCTTTGATTTAGGATTTCCCTTCTTGCTTTGTTGGTTCAGTATCTTCTACACTTGATGTATATATGTTCACATTATTTTGCTCAAGACAGAGGAGACAAATTGCATTCAAATGAAGTCAAAGCGAATATAATGTAAAACGTTCCATTTCACAAAAAAAATGAAATAACGCCATACATCCTACATGTATTTCGTTATAAAAATTTAAATAAAAATACAAAACTCTGAGATTGGTACCATAGGTAGCCAGAGACAACAATTATTTCATAGTGCATTTTGATATTAGCATTTAGTCAAATTAAAAAACAATTGCACCAGCTCAAACTTTATAATTTTTCTTTTATTCAATGTACACTCCTAACTGGAAAAAAAAAATCAAAATTATAGAAAATTCTACCATTGTAAATTCAAGAAAACCTCCAAAATGTTTTTAAGGGGCATAGTTATCATTCACATAACCCCTAGCATTCTGAAATTAGGTCATTTTGACAGTCACCAAATTACAACTTTTACATGTACTTCTGATTAAACAAGAGTGGATACAATACATGTCTCGCCTGAGTATGCACATGGACACAGAATAATTATTATCTGATACCCTACATTTTGCAAGTCAAAGGAAAATGTGTTAAAAGAAATTGAGGTCAAGGTCAAAAGGCAGGTGTCAGATCGACATGTATCCACTAAGAACTATCTATTGACCAAATATGGTGGGTATAGGTATTAAAGTTGCTGGGAAATGGACCTAATCTCGAAAATGTGACAAAGTCACTCAAGCATGCAATTGAGGTAAAAGTCCACAGACTGGTGTCAGACTTGCATGTACCACTAAGAACTATCTATAGACCAAACATGGATGGGTCTAGGTATTACAGTTGCTGAAAAAATGGACTTAATCAAGAAACTTGGATGAAAGTCACTCATCCATGAAATTGAGGTCAAGGTCCAGAGAAAAGTATCAGACTGGCTTATACCCACCAAGAAATATCAATAGATCAAATACAGTAGGTCTAGGTATTACAGTTTCTGACAAATAGACTTAACCATGAAAAAGTCACAAAATCACTCAAGCATAAATTTGAGGTCAAGGTCCCAAACCAGGTGTCAGACTGACATGTACCCACCAAGAACCATCTATTCACAAAATATGGTGGGTCTAGGTATTCCAGTTTCTGAGAAATAGACTTAACCACATAAAAATGACAAAGTCACTAGAGAATGAAATTGAGGTGAAGGTCCAAAGCCAAGTGTCAGACTGGCATGTACCCTCTAAGAACTATCTATAGCCCAAATATGGTTGGCCTAGGTGTTACAGTTGCTGAGAAATGGATTTAACCACAAAACTTGGACGCAGATTTAAATTCATGTTTATGAAGTCAGCAAACCATCAAAACGAGGTCAGGGTCACAGGCCAAGTGTCAGACTGGCATGTACCCTCTAAGAACTATCTATAGACCAAATATGGTTGGCCTAGGTATTACAGTTGCTGAGAAATAAATTTAACCACGAAACTTGAACACAGATTTTAAATTCATGTTTATGAGGTCAGTGAACCATGAAAATGAGGTCAGGGTCACAAAAAACGTATACTGCTGCAAACCTTATACGATAAGCTACCTTGGGAACCATAAATCTTAATTGTAGGTATTACAAGTACAAAGTTATTAAAGTTTTAGAAAAGTTTATGCTGACGTCGCCCCCAGCCGAAAGAATACCTATATCTCGCCTTCGCTACTTTTCGTCGCAGTTGAGACAAAAACTGTTTTAAATTAAGTAACTTGACCCTTGTGCTTTATATTTTAACTAGGATACATAAAAAGGACAAACAGAAAGTGGGGAAAATTAAAATGGAAACAATACACTATAAAATATGGGGAACTATATTCGTGGTTGATGCAGATTAATTGTGGTCTTGGGCCAGGTACCATCCTCGACATGGAAAGGAGGATATTTCCTGCATAAATTTGACTGTTTTTGTCTGTTGAAATTCGTAACAAAGTTAACATTGCATTTTTCTTTGCTGTAGACCAACGATCATATATTTTTACCATAGAAACAGCCAAACCGGGGATAAATCCATTACTTACATTTATAGCCGTGGGCACTGAGATTGTACCAACCTTCGCCCTGCCTAAGGCTGCACAGAAATGCTTCCAGGTGGCACAATCTCAATGCCCATGGCTATAAACATAGGTAACTTATAATGTATTCACCGCATTTGTTTCAGTTAATAAGACATCCATCTTATTTCACCAAATTCTAACGAATGACCACATGATTACTGGCTGGTTAGGTTAACCATAATTCTTTGATGAAAATTCACAACTGAACCAAACATTTCACCTGTATATTTAATGAATAAATATATTACATCATAAAAATTAGCATAGCGATATCTACCTAGTTACCTTTATAATTGGTTCAAATGAAAAAAATATTTTGTTGCAAATAAAAGATTAGTAATTTCAAAAACTGACACAAAAGTTAAACACCCAATACATAATAACAATAGGGGCCTCGGTGGCTGAGTGGTCTAGATAGTTCGTCATGACTACTATTGATCACTAGCCTGTCAAGACTGAGGTTGTGAGTTCGAATCACCTCTGGTGGTGTGTGTTAGACTCCGATCAAAATTGACAAGGATTGCCAATTTTCCTACCGCAGGTCGGTGGTTCTCTCTGGGTTCTCCGGCTTCCTCCACCAATAAAAACTGGCCGCCGCGAAATAGCCAAATGTGGTGAAAACGGCGTAAAACTCTAAATAAACAAACAAACACAATAACAATATGTGTTCTATTAATTATCTGAAGCCAAAAAGCTGTAAACCCTAATTAATATGTTACCTACATGTATGTGCAACAAATTCCTAAAACAGAGTATTGTTCATTGTAATACAAAACATTATACATCTGTACTAACTTAATTATTTTGATGTAATTGAGTCTTAATGTCGGTAAATTTTATATAGATTATATAAGAAGAATCCAAATTTCTCATACAATAATAAAACTGGCAGATAGAAATTTTTTTTATATAAAATTGTGAAAAGAACACTTAACCGACATGCTTTCATATTCTTAAAAGAAAATTTGGGTCACCGTTCATTTTTTCTTACTATTTCCAAAAAACTAAAATTTCCTTTACATTTTCTGACAATTATCTTCCCTGAAAAGGGTCCTTTTTTATAATAAAATTTTGTAATTTTGCTATTAATGCATTTTGGTCAATTTTTTTTATAAACTTAAGATATAAATTTTACATTTAATCAAATACTAGTTGCTCGTTGAAAATATATTTTTATAACAATAAATACGTTACCACTATAAATTCTGAGATAGTCCCTAAGCGACTTAACCAGCAGGAAAGAAAACAAAAAACTCTTGAGATGACCCCCTGCCAGCCTCGAACCAACTTCCCTTATAATCATTCATTCAATTTCCTGCTGCGACGGAAACCGCACGTGTTTTTTGGTTGAGAAGAAATTGACACAGAGAAAACGATTTTTTTTTTGTTACTAAGTATATTTTATATAGAGTATTAATAGACAACAGGTAATAATGGACAATTTAAATAATATTTCTAGTCCATTTTATCCCATTTCTGGAAATGGTGATACTTTCTGGGACGGTACATTACGTAATCCCTTTGAAGTGGTCCCCGTCTCCAGTGTTCCTCCAGACAACTTGTTCACTCAAATGTCACCTGAGAACTCCCCCGTAGTTGCAGGTCCGAGTAACACGTCTAGGGTGGACCTTGTCCAAGCTAGACAGGAGGTCCCTGTTTCGGGTTCCACCACTGTCACTCACAGTTCTTCAGGGGTTACACATACATATACCAGACCTGTTGATACAGTTGTCTCTACAGTTTTTCCTCCCTCGTTTTTAACTGGAGTTAATGCTGCCTCGAGACCCGTTCAGGCCCCTGCCGCCTCGTTTGGTCAGTTTCCTACCACTTGGTCTCGTCCTCAGTGGCCGTTTCCAACTCCACCCTTTGGAAACTTTGACCCTTCTTATTTTTGGGGTTTTTCTGGTTTTCCTCCTAGAGTTAGGACGGATACCCCTGTGACAGTCCCTCAGTCACAACCGGTCTCTCAACCTTCAGTTGTTTCTGAGGTGAAGGATATGTTAGGTTCATTTAAGGAGGCTATTAGTAAGGACCTCGGTTCTTTTTTAACCAGAGTTGAGGCTCTTGAAAAGGCTTATCAAGAGTCCTCCAAGTCTCACCCTCCTTCTCTTTCAAGTACTCCTGTTTGTGCTGTTGTTCAAGAGTCTCATGCTGTTCAGGATGATGAGGACTCAGTGTCTGTTGCACCTGACAGTGCAGAAGGTTCTTTTTTGGTGGAGGAGGAACCCCCTGAAAGCAGACCAGCTGCCTTGGTCAGCCAATCTGCTGTAGGGGAGGGTTCTGAGTCTGAATCGGAGCCCGATCATGAGGATGTTGTTGTGTCTAAAGATCAACTCAAGGCTAAAGTCTACTCGCTACTGAGGGACAAGGCTAAGGTTTCCTTATCTTCTCCTCCCAGGGTTAAGAAATCTCTGTCAACTTTTGAGGCATCTTGTGGTTTTTCACAAGAATCTTCTACGTCATACAAGTCTTTTCCAGAGTCTAAGCATGTTACCTCTGCTCTTCAGGTCATTAAGGAAGGTTTGTCTTCTCCTTCAAGTCGGTCTTCTTCTGGGAAATTCCAAGCTTTTGGTGCAAATTCTTTCCCAGGCAGGTTTAGGAGCAAGGATTATGAAATCCACCAATCCTCGATTGGTAAAACTGCTCCTACTTGTGACAAGACTTTAGCCGCTACCATAGGCTCCAAGAGCACTGATGGTCTTAGGCTTTCTCAGTCAGTTTGGCATAAATCTGAAAACTTACTTAGGAGTACGTCTCATGTCCTTGGCAATGCCGAACACTTTCTGTCAGCGGCTGGTACCCTTCTCCAGAATAAGGAGGGTGAAGAGTTCTCTGAACTTAAATCATTTCTTCTTCAAGTTGATCAAGCACTTGGTGTCTCTCAACTTCTTTTGATGGGTACTCTTTGTAATTTCACCCTTTCTAAAAGGAGTGAAATTTTGGAGAAATCAACGATTCCATCCTCCATACAGGATTCTCTTTTGTTTTCTCCTTTGACTGACAAAATTTTTGGACTCTCAGTTAAAGAGGTTCAGGAGGAACTTCAGAAGCTACCTCAACCTGTCAAGGTTAATGTACAGCTCTCTCAGGGCAAGCGTTCTGTAGTTTCTACTCCTGTTTCTTCCTCTTCTGCTCCTTCATACTCAGCTCCCAAAAAGAGGAAAGTTGCAGAGTCAACCGACTCTTCTGCTTCTAGGCCTCCTAAATTTTCTCACAAGAAAAAAGGTGGCAAGAAGCAAGGGAAACGAGTTTAGCAATCTGCCACCTCGTTCGTTACTGACAACCCCCTTGGGAGAGGAACAGTTTCCTGTCCCACATCCACAGATTCCTGTAGGGGGGAGGCTTACCCACTTTTTGAGTCAGTGGGAAGAAATAACCCAGGATTCTTGGGTTTTGTCAGTAATTCGGGGGGGTCTTCATCTCAAGTTTCTGAACAATCCTCCTCTGTCGGTGGATCCACTGTTTTTGTCTCACACTTCCAACCCAGAGAAGGTTCTGTTGATGTCAGAAGAGGTTCAGGCCTTGCTACGCAAGGAAGCTATAGAGATTGTTCACAATCCTTCAGCCATTCCAGGTTTCTATTCTCGCCTTTTCTTAGTACCGAAGAAAACAGGTGGAATGCGCCCAGTTTTCAATCTCTCGATCTTGAATACTTATCTTATTATCCCTCATTTCAAGATGGAAACCAATCGTTCCATCAGGGGTTGTATTCGCCCTGGTATGTGGACTACCAGTTTAGACCTTACGGATGCATATTTCCATGTTCACATAGCTCCTCAGTTCAGGAAGTACCTTCGCTTTGTATGGGACGGGACAGTATATCAGTTTCGAGCGCTCCCATTCGGCATCTCTGTTGCGCCTCTAACTTTCACCAGAATTTTTCAAACAGTAGTTGCCCATCTTCATACGTTGTCGATCCAGATTCACTCCTATCTGGACGATCCTCTGATCAGGAATTTTTGTCATCTAGATCTGGTTTCTCAAACCAGGGTGGTCATCCAGTTGTATCAGAGGTTAGGTTTTCTAGTGTCTTGGAAGAAGTCGGAGCTTCATCCGTCTCTAGATTTTCAGTTTCTAGGGGAACATTACAGAACAGATCTGGGACTTGTTTCTCCACCGGAGGAAAAGTTTCTTTCTCTAGTCCAGAGAATTGCTCTTATTCAAAATTCCCAGTCTGTGACAGCAAGGCAATTTTCTCAACTTCTGGGTTTTCTAAATTCTCTGGCAGATGTGGTTCCCTTGGGTCGTCTGTTTATACGTCCTCTTCAGTTTCATCTTCTCCAGCACTGGTGTCCTGCCTCTCAGGATTGGGAAGCTCCAGTTCCTATTCTCCCAACCTTAATTCCTCACCTTCATTGGTGGTGTCAGCGGGAGAATGTTCTGAAGGGAGTGTGTCTGTCAGTTCCAGTTCCTTCCCTCACTCTCTACACAGATGCAAGCCAACTAGGTTGGGGAGCTTATCTGGAAGGCAAGTCCATTTCGGGTCTGTGGTCTCCTACTCAACAGCAGGAACACATCAACCTCTTAGAGTTGAGAGCAGTTCTCTTGGCTGTATCTCATTTTCTGGACTTTATTCGCCTAAAGACTCTGGTGGTAGCCACAGACAACACTACAGTAGTTGCTTACCTCCAGAATCAGGGAGGAACTCACAGTCACAGTCTGTTCTTACTTTGCAAGGAAGTTCTTCTTCTATGTTTCGAGAACCAGATTCAGTTAGTAGTACGTCACATTCCAGGTCACCTCAATGTGCTAGCAGACGGACTAAGCCGTTCACTAGCACCAGTGAACACGGAGTGGGAATTACTACAAGTGATTTTCGAGGCCATCACTCTCCATTGGGGTCGTCCTCTTTTAGATCTGTTTGCCACAGCTCTGAATCACAAACTGGACACTTTCGTTTCTCCAGTTCCAGACCCTCTGGCATACGCAGTCGATGCTATGTCTCTGTCTTGGGAGGGAATGTTCGCCTACGCTTTCCCTCCATTCAGATTCCTGTCTCAAGTTCTTCAGAAGATTCATCAGGAATCATGCAAGATCATTCTTATTGCACCAGCTTGGCCCAGACAAGCCTGGTTCTCAGATCTTCTGCTTCTGTCGTGTGCCAATCCCCTTCTTCTTCCTCTCAGAACAGACCTTCTGTCTCAGTTCAAAGAAAGAGTTTTGCATCCTCATCCGGAGAATCTTCATCTGCACGCTTGGCTACTCTCCGGGAAGGTCTCAGACAGAAAGGATTTTCTGCTGGGGCTTCCAGACACATCTCTAAGGCTGTCCGACAGTCTACAGAGAAAGTATACGATGCAAAATGGGGAATCTTCTGTCATTGGTGTGCTGAAAGGGAAATTGATCCAATCAAAATCTCTGTTCAGCAACTAGCTGATTTTCTAGTTTTTCTCTTTGAAGTTAAGGAACTGTCTCCTTCTACTATCAAAGGATATAAATCAGCTATTTCTCGCACTATTTATATTTCGGGTGGCCCAGACTTAAGTAATAATGAACACTTGTCTTTGCTCACTCGGAATTTTGACATTGAAAGGCCTAAACAGAAGAGATTGGTTCCTCAATGGGATTTGAGTCTGGTCCTATCAGCTCTCAAAATTTCACCCTTTGAACCAATCTCTGAAGCAGATCTGAAATTTGTTTCTTACAAATGCTGTTTTTTATTAGCTTTAGCTTCAGGCAGGAGAAGGAGCGAGATTCATGCCTTATCTGTGTCGGAATCTTGTCTTCGTTTTTCCAGAGATGAATCCTCTGTTACCTTGTTAACGGATCCATCATTTCTCGGAAAAAATCAAATTCCTGATAAAGGTGCAGTTCCTATTGTTATACCTGCATTACCTTCAGATTCTCCTGACTTGATGCTTTGTCCTGTCAGAACACTAAAAGTGTACCTGAATAGGACCAAACAGCTTAGATCTGCCTCTTCTTCCAGACTTTTTCTTCCTTTGAAGAAAGGGGTGTCTGATTTATCTGCTAAGTCCATCTCCAGATGGATTTGTGATACGATTTTTATGGCATATAAAGCTTCAGGTGACGAAACCTTATCTCGTCATTCGGTTAAGGCTCATGAGGTAAGAGCCATTGCCTCTTCATGGGCTCTTTTTAATTCCGCTTCCATTTCTGAAGTCTTGATGGCAGGTTATTGGAGGTGTCAAAACTCTTTTACTGATCATTACCTGCGTTCCTTGGCTTCTTTTGCTGATAATCTTTTCTCATTGGGACCTATTGTAGCTGCTCAAAGGATTAATGTCCCCCCTGCAACTTCTTCTTCAGGGGATTCAGCTATGTGTTAGATTCTGTAATTCTCAGAATTTATAGTGGTAACGTATTTATTGTTATAAAATTGTAAATTTTTGAAGTAAAATTAATTTTTATTAAATAAATACTTACCACTATAAATTATAGGCCCCACCCATTCTTTTTCCTCCCCTTCATCCCCTGTTTTGTGGGAGTTCTTATTGTTTTGAGGAAATTGAATGAATGATTATAAGGGAAGTTGGTTCGAGGCTGGCAGGGAGTCATCTCAAGAGTTTTTTGTTTTCTTTCCTGCTGGTTAAGTCGCTTAGGGACTATCTCAGAATTTATAGTGGTAAGTATTTATTTAATAAAAATTAATTTTACTTCAAAAATTTACAAATTTACATACAAATTTGCAAGATGCCCGAAAAAGATGCTCAGTGTATAAATTATGATCTACCTTAAATAGAAGACCTTTACCTATTTACACAAATACAGAATGCCCACAATAATATGACTACTAAGTGTTCAACAAAGTTCTTCAAGTAACTTCTTGTTGCTTAATTGAATTCTGTCCATTTCCAATAATGGTCAAGTTATAAAATAATTACATAATTATAATAAAGAAAAAGTTTGATAAAAAAGGGATCACATGACAATCTGAAATGATTCACATTGTTGCCTTGGTTTCACATTTTTCATTTTTATTTTGTTTTAGCAGTCCTCTGTTTAAATTGTAATTAAACTGTTGTGTAATAAAACAAATATAATCTTTTGTACAGGTTGATATGACAAAAGAAATTAATACTATTAAGCATGACCAAAAATATATTCCTTCAGAAATCCTTAGATCCACAAAAAGCCATATTGACCTGTGCACAAGATACTATGACATTAATGAAAAACTGTCCTAAACAAAATATGTATTATGTTTTCTCAGTTTACTAACCCAAAGTTTCTTTCCCAGTCATAATAGCACATCCTGCAGATTTAAATTCATGTATACCAACTGGGTGACTAAGCTGTCTAAGAGATGTTCCTATCATTGATACAGACTTTACAGCAGGAATCTTTAACAGCAAAGCCAGATCATTGTCTGATAGCTGACTGCAACCATCCAATATAACCTATAATTAAACATATTTTATATAATATTCTGTTCAGTTTTTTCTGATCTGGTACAGTTAATTGTGATTTTTGGCCGTTATATTTTGGTTTATTTGGTGCTTGTTGCAAATCTGCCCTAAATAAACACACCAAAATAAAACAAATCCAAAAATTAAACTTCTAAAACAAGATGCACTGTGAGCCATTGCTCACTAGTGATATCCCCACCCCGATAAAGTCGAAAAATAAATGAAGTCGTCAAACATGAAGCTGATGTCGCTTTTCAGATGAAAATGTATCCCCTATATGGCATACATATAGGATTGTGACAAAATATCAAGGGGCTGTGATGAGTAGTTGCATAGAAAAAAGTGATGAAAACATTTGCTATGGACGGAGTGAACCACAAGGGTAAATCAGTATACAGCCTCTCCTTTGGTGTGGGGGTAAAATAATTTTATGTTTTTGCTATCTGGAAAAGTGATTAATTTTGATTATTGTTGTGTAACAGTAGAGCATGATTTGCCTCCCAAAATTACCTTCCACACCAACCGGGAATTGAACCAGGAACCCTTGGTTCAGTAGTACACACTCTACCAACTGAGCTAAAGGAGTACTCCACTAACGCACCTAACGGAGGGTGGTTATAAACCTGTTATGGTTCTATAACTTCTATTGTACACAAGGGAAGCCCTGTTACAGTTGCTATGTTTTGATTAATTTTGTTGTAGGTAAATTGCTGTAATAATCATACTCTAATTTTATTTAAGCTTTATTTTATTTTTTTTCCCTTAGTGCCAAAATTAAACACAGTACTGACAAAAACTGCCAAAATATCATGATTTGTGGTACTAAAATTGATTTTTTAATGTGAAGTTTTTGACTATGTTATCGACCATGTTATCTCTGATCTTCGTGGTTTCTTGAAACCTAACCTGTTTCAAAGCAGATTACATCATATTACATGTTCCAAATATGAAAACACTACTTCAATAAACAGAGCAAATTGTTGCTGACACCACCAAGCCTTATCATATACAATCCAAAACATTGTATTTACCTTTGACTGTGCCTTGATTTTGTGCATGACAGATTTTGAAAAATTAATTTTGAATCTTAATTTTCAAAATTATTTGAATGTAAGAAAACTACATACAGATACAGTAAGCCTGGTTTCCACTAGGATTTTTGACAGACTATTTATACCACCATCTGTGATCTCTGTGCAGCCAGCAAGCCATACTTCCCTTAGCATGGTATATTTTTTCTGAAATTCCATATTTGAATAAAAATATGAATAATATACAAGTCGAAATTCTCTGATTTGTATGACAATTTTGTATTTCTAAAAATTTAACAAAGATCTCATTCCATAATAATGAAATGAAATGTAAAAAATTAAAGTCAGATTGCATTTATAATTTTAAAGTTTTTGGTTGTTGAATAACACCAAATTTCAACTCCCAAAGTTTTGATCACCAGAATAGTTAATGAAGATTAGTTAAGAAATGAGCACTGTAAGTAACAAATTTACTGTCTTTGAATCTCAGATTTTTCATAATTTTTGTAACTCAGTAAAATTGACTCATTTTATCATGTGTCTGATATATGAAATTAGCTGAGTCATAACTAAAACAATCTGCATTTGCCTAATTTTGTTCAGTCCTATACTCCTATCTTCAAGAGAATAAACAATATTTCACATATGAAATTTTCAGTGTAAAAATAAGTCATCTTGTGAATTTTATTAAATTAAGTATTACATCCCTGGTGTAAAATAAATGCACAAAAATATCTAAAATAATAATTTTACACATTTTAGGAAAAGTCTCAGTTCTATCATTTCAAAATTTTCAACTTTTGTATTGAAAATTCCCCATTCAAAATCAAATTTGCAGTTAAAAAATATAGCCTTTACAAACAATAGTAAAAAATTTATGGTTTCTCAACAAGGTTATTAACAAAACGAAAAATTGTGCTAAAATTGTAGCATTTAGACTTTCAAAATGCATAATATCCGTTCCAGGAACTGAGGTTTCCAGACAGTATTTAAAGATTATATTTGGGGCCTCGGTGGTCGAGTGGTCTAGGTAGTTCGTCATGACTACTAGTGATCACTAGCCTGTCAATGCTGAGGTTGTGAGTTCGAATCTCACCTGTGGCAGGGTGTGTTCATCTCCGATCTTACTTGACAAGGATTGCCAATTTTCCTACCGAAGGTCGATGGTTCTCCCCGGGTACTCTGGCTTCCTCCAGCAATAAAAACTGGCCGCCGCGAAATAGCCAAATGTGCTGAAAACGGCGTAAAACCCCAATTAAACAAAAAGATTATATATTTTACACTTTTTATTCACAATGTACTTTTGAAACCCAGACATTATCTCAAGTTTAAATAACTTTGAGATATAAGGATTTCATATGATGCAAACCAAAAAATTGTTCAATCATATAGATTTCAGGTATTTAAATATCTAAATAAGTTATAATGTTTATCAACTTAACATATTGAAAAGATTTTAAAATTAAAAAATATGGCATACATGTATTGTGCTTTTTATATAGATATGTGAACATTTGTAAAGCACCAATGTTGGTATAGGCTATTATTTTGTCTCTTCCCAGTTATTACAGATGTGAAATATCAAATTTTTATCAGTATGCATTTATGGCACTTCACCACTATCACTGTAGTACATGTGTGAATAATTAGCTTTAAGTGACTGAAGACCATACATGCACTATTCAACTCTCAGAATAAAAGACATTATTTTCATAACATATGTTCTGCTACAATGTACTAAATTTATTCTTATGTAAAACCATAGTTACTTTTTTATGTGATAGGATAAATCGTAGAACAGCATCATTACAATACCCGTTCCTTGAGAAATCTAATTTAGATGATATAGCCTCAGTCAGTTTTTCTAATTTTTCCTGTAAAATATAAAATGTGGCCAATATTAGACTGCATTTGAAATTTTCAGTTAACTTGACTAAAATGTTTTGATTGGACAACTTGATTTTGTTTAAGAAATCAATTAATTCCTTGATGCCGTGGTCTATTCTTATTTTAACATGGGCAGGCATTATATTTGTTTTTATTTGTCACAAAGTGATTCGCTCTAGATGTTGACTGTTAACTTCACATGTATTATACCCACCCAATATAACAGATGGATGGTTTACACCATGCAAACATTATGTCAGCATCACAACAGGATGCATGCATGAGATATGATCCACAGTGAATATACTTCTTAAAGAAAACATAGCACAATGATAAAAAAAGCAAACAAAATTTCCTATAAATGACTGATTTTCATCCAAATGAAATTTTTTTACCAGACAAAACTAAGCCTAACTGATTCTACAATGTTCATTTATTATGTAAAATATATATAATCAATTTTAGTGAATGTTTTAAGTAGTCTGGATATTTCAATACTTACCAGAGGAATTTGACCTCTGAGTAATGCCTCTTCTCTATTAAATGACATGTTACATCCCTAATCAATGTCCCATTTTTTAACCTACAACATAAAATGTTTTGATGAATTATAATATATTTTAATAATACTGGTACAATCTATACCTGGCAATCTAATTTTTATAATTTTTTTTTCAGTGTCGAAGATTTTTTCATTTAAATTAAAGCAGATTATCTCAAGCGAGCGAAAATTTTTCATGACATTTTCAGCTATCAAACAAACCTACATGTATACACTTTATCAGTAGATGCAATGAGCAACATGATGATAATCTAAAGTTTTATGGGTACCAGACCTAGAGTGCATTAAGTGTATCTTTGATGTTTCTTTCTATTTTAATTTTGTTAAATAATAATCTTTATCTGCAGTTCGTACATATTTCCTTTGATCTTTTTGCCTAATATTTTCGAGTATCACATACAGGCTGTATCACTGAAAATATTAGGCAATACATTGTGTGGAGTAATGTGGAATGATCTATTTATCTGATCTTCCAATGAAAATGAATTAGGGAAATTATCGATGACAAGTCATCAATTCACGGAAATAGTCAATATTTTCCTTTTCCCATTCACTGTCAAGAATATGTTTCAAATTTATGTCATCTGCCAATGATTGGTCAACCGCATTACAAACTTCTTCCGCTTTGAAAAATAGTGCACATTAAAATTAGTTGAAAAAGTGATATTTATTAGAAAAAAATGAATTACCGATAAACAGAATAATAGGTAGTTTCGTTTTTGATACTGACTATATCATATGGAATATCTAAACTTATAATTTGCTCTTCGGGCTTGTCTAGATATTCCACATGATATAGTCAGTATAAAAAAACGAAACTATCGGGTACCTATTATTCTATATGTCCAGTCCAAAACATCAATTTACTATTTGACTTGATTTTGAAAGCTGCAGGCTTAATTGATATTAAATCAGTATCCTTCTCAAATAGTTTTGGATGATTTTGAACAGGTTTGAAACAACCCCTCAGATGAGGTGAAACTCTTTTTCCAAGGGTTTATCCATTTCATGAAGGTTAATTTTTTTATTTAATTTTTGTATTTAATGTACTTTTTAGAAATTCTACAATATTTGTTACAACTTTTTAAAAACAACACTATAATTGTGTATCCTATCTAATTAAAATAATACATGTCCATGAAATATGTTAATTTCATGGACATATAGTCACTGATGTCATCCTTATTTTAGATAAAAATATTGTTCTTTGGAAGAAATTGAAGAATTTTACACAAATATTTGCCCTTTTGAATAAAAATTAAAATTCAAATCATTGCAAGATGATTTTCTTTTATTGTATTGAATGGGTCAATCATCGAGATTACACTGAATGGTTATGTTATGTTGCAAAACCCTGACTTGAGAGACATCAGAGGCCATAAAAATGATGATGCCATTAATATGTTTAAAAACAGCTGTCGTTTGTTACTATTACTGTATTTTCTGGACTATAAGTCAATGTGCACTATAGGTCTAATTGATACTTTCTCCATAGACTTATAATGGTAAAATGGTCATTTTAAAGTAAAAAAGTCTCGACCTATAGGCAGAAGAATACGGTAATTTTTTAAAATTTTTAAAGTAATTTTATTACTCAAATATCAAGATTACTGACGGCTTTATTCAAACACTCAAGCTGATTCAATTTTTTTTTTACAAAATCTGGAATCGGATGGGGGCATTTCCATGGATAATGCTAGCATCCAAAAAAAAATAGATTTTTCTTACCGACCGTTTATGACATGCAGTGGTCAGACGAATAATAAATTAATGTGGCGTATGTGGCCTTAAAACAAATCCAATTTTGGCAAAGGGAAATAAGTATGGGTCTGTCTCGAGACATTCCAATTGTGGAGTGATTATGTACTCCCAAGTAATTACTGCGGTATATAACCCTGCCAGACTTAACTCTGCTGATCTAAAGTAAATATTCTTCAGCTCAGCTTTAAAGCACAAACAACAAAAAAAGGTCCTGGGGTCAAATGCTGAGGGTACCATAATTTGTAACACATAATTTCATATAGTCTGATAGCCAATTTCATGTCCTTCTGCCCACAGTTGATCCGTCCCAAGTCGTTCCAGCCCAAGTTGATCCATCCCCAAGTCAATCCGGCCCCATTTACGGTCAATTCGTCCCATATTCATGCAATATTGGACTGGAACTGTAATTTTGGACATAATTTATATATGAAAAAAAAACTTTTTGCATTTAAAAAAAAATTTATCATGATTATCAGTAATTAGATTCAATAAATATTAATCAATAAAGTGGATGACAGAAAATGTCAACGTATAATAAATAATGTTTTGTTTTTTGTTTAGTTGGAGTTTTACGCCGTTTTCAGCACATTTGGTTATTTCGCGGCGGCCAGTTTTTATTGGTGGAGGAAGCCAGAATACCCGGAGAGAACCACCGACCTTCAGTAGGAAATTGGCAATCCTTGTCAATTAAGATCGTAGTTGAACACACCCCGCCACAGGTGAGATTCGAACTCGCAACCTCAGCGTTGACAGTCTAGTGGTCATTAATAGTCATGACGAACTACCTAGATCACTCGGCCACCGAGGCCCCTAATAAATAATGTACACAGCAATTAACACCGTTAAACATACAGAAATGTTGATTTTTTTACAGCAATTATGATTTTATCACCTATAAGTTTTGATGATAATCATGATAATTTAAAAGTCAATTAACTCTAATTGCAGAACATAAAAATACAATTTATATACATAATAGCCTTTGTTATTCTTGTGTTTTTTTTAAATTTTGGTTCATTTTTATGTTTCAGAGTTTAGTGTGCTGTCCATTTTGCTGAACTAGTATACATTATTGTTTATGGGCCAGGTGAAGCCCACCCCCGGGTGGGGGATTTTCTCGCTGCATTGAAGACCCATCGGTAGCCTTGAGCTGTTTTCTGCTCTTTGGTCAGGTTGTTGTCTCTTTGAGACATTCCCCATTTCCATTCTCTGTTCTATTATATAAATTAATTTTCATATTTATTTGATCTGAACAAGTCTGGCTTCAGCAGTATATGCTCTAACCCAAGCTTATACATGTACAATCGAAGAACTCCATATTTGTTTTAAAATATGAGACAAAATGAATATATTTTACTATAAAATCATACTATATATATTGTCTGAGGGAAATGCACCAATCCCCACTTATTCCGCTCAGAAACTACTGGACATTTAGAACGATGTTCATACCTTTGAAGACAAACAACTTGTTCTGCTATAAAACTGTCCAGAATTTTAAGAAAATATAGAAAATGAATGCCAATATATATATTTTCTTGCAGATCTTAAATAGAACTGCCAATTCACAATAACAGTGCATATGTATTCCTTTTTATATCTTTTGTTAGTCTATAATTTCATCTCCGGAAACGGGAGCCATTAAAACAAACTACAAATTAAATTTTATTCAGTAATTAACCTTCTTCATAGCCATATTACATGCTTTACTATTTGAACCAAGAATATATTTATATCATTTAAGCACAGTTTATCACATTGTAAATTCTCATATGCTTTTTCCTTATGGTATCTCTTCGTCGCACACTGATATTTGATTCAAAGGATTTTGTCAAATAATTACCAACTCTTATTTGTATGAAATTTTTTGTCATAACGCTATTAAATAGCCCTCCTATAATACCAGTTTTATTAAGTTTTACAAATAGTAATTTATGCAAAACAGAATCGAAAGCTTTGTGAAAATCGACAAAACATGAAAAAAGTTTAGATTTCAACCCTCTGGTGTATTTCTCTATCAAAGTTTGTAACGTTGGGATACCCAATTCGCCCAGTTTCGACCATTGCGGAGAAACTGTTACAAAAACATTGTTGATTTTTATTATTGAACAAGCAGATTACACACTGTTTTCCACACATACATTTGGCATGTATACACTTATTGATTTTCTGCCAGCAGGGGCTCAAAGGTCGTGTGGTTCTGTGATTTTGGAAGGGAACCCAAATTACCCAGGTAGTGAATAGATCTGTTCTGTCGAATAATTATCAATTTTTATAATATCACCTTAAAGCATTTTTATTAATCACGCCGGCCGTACAATCCTCAGCAGCCACACCAAAATCACATCACGTGTTTGTTTTTTGTTCTCATCTCATTGTTAAATTTCTTGATCTACGGCCTATCACGGAGTAAGTAATTAATTATTTTAATTTGCAATTATCACAAATGTATTTTTATTCTTTTGCATACGTTCAGTATTAATTTTATCCACTTCAATTAAAAGTTTTCTTTGTTCACCTTGTTACACAACACACGCATACACTTTTCTATTGTGCTATCGGAACTTGTGAAACACACACTTTATCGTTATTTTAATGAATTTCCTATATTTTACAAAAGTCAAGAAGATGTTATTGAATAAGTTTGCATACTTATTTTTGTTTATATTAATCTTGTGTCTGTATTAAACTTTTGTTTATTTTGGTATAAATGCACGAGATAACCTTGAAAGCATGTTCACATACGTCATACTGTATTAAAAGAAAAATCTACGGAACACAATTAGTGCCACATTTAGGTAATAAATTTTATCTTTTTATTAAATAAGTTTAATTGTTTGAAAGCGTATTTCACATAAGAATTTGTTACTTTTATTTTATTTTCTTATTAATAGACTTATGTATTCTGTTAAAGTATTTTGTTTCACTAAGATCCAGTTTTTATGATTCTTTATTTGTATTTCAGTGTTTTACCACAAGCACACATGTATGTAACATACATCGTCATGGAATAAATTCTATAAATCACATGTAGTTTCATCATTACGGGTTAACTAACTGTAAGGCGGCAGTGCCAAGGCAGAACAAGATCTAATGAGACTTCAGTGTACAAAATTTGTTCCTGAACTGTTAAAGCTACAAAACTTTTCTCTCATCCGGACAAGAAAATTTTCTATCAGTGTTTACAGTGACAAAATAAAAGGGGGTGGGTGATCTGGATACACTGGGCAATTTGGGTACCCTGATGTTATATATATATAATTGTTGGCCAGATCGACTGGGGACGAAACGACTTTGGGATGTATCAACCATGGGCAGGACTGGTTTTGGAACGGAACGACCCGTTACCTGATAGCCATACTCATATGAAACGGAACGAACAACATTTCTTAATAAAATATATGGAAAATATACAAATCTGCAACATCTTTCGGATAATATAACGTATTAATATGATTGATGATATGTGAAGATCCCATTTTAATAAATGATTTCTGAGAATTTTTGTTTAAATGTTTTGAAATACGACAGAAAGTTATACTTAATTGATTCAATATATCTCTGTTTTGTTTGTATATTTTATTGATAATAACTTATCTATGTATTTATTTTATGTAGAAAAATAATTTTGATTTATTGTAATAATTCTTGTTCAAATATATATATATATATATATATAATGCTCTTAATGGGCCCATATTGGATAATAAAGAGGGTGGTAAAGGAGGGGTCTGAACACGGAAACACATGAAATATAAATAGCAAAAATGTAGCACGGAAAATAAAAATTGGGAAAAACGAAGCACGAGAAATGAATATTAAAGAAAACATTTTATTAGATTACACAAGTTTCAGAAGGTATTATAACACATATAAACGTTAATTCTAATGCAACATAACATATAACGTCCTTTTTGATTGGATAACGTCAAGCGTAAAATCCACGGTTTACATTGACGACAACGTTTTGACGACATTGACATTTCGGACATTGATGACAAAAAATTGAGTTTACCCGGCTCCGCTACGCGTCGCCAGGTAAACTCAATTTGTGACGGTAAAACCAGTGGTTTACGTCGGCAACTGATAAAATACAATAGTTATCCCCTAATTCTCGCGATGGTACGTGCTTCGCATATTCGGAAGAAACCTCTAAGCATTTGATTGTATATCTTGGGGTATTGTTTTGTGCGCTCATAGTTGGCCGAAATATGAACGAGGGGACCATGTACTAAGCAAAAAAAAAAAAAAACAGCACAAATTTGATCAGAGCCAATTAGGGGATAACAGTATTGTATTTTATCAGTTGCCGACATAAACCGCTGGTTTTACCGTCGCAAATTGAGTTTACCTGGCAACGCGTAGCGGAGCCAGGTAAACGGATATTTGCGATGGTAAAACCACCGGTTTATGTCGGCAACTGATAAAATACAATACAGTTATCCCCATTCTAATGCAACCTCCGTTAATCGTTAAAAAATAGAATAAAAAGTAAACAGGAAACGTCAAATGCGTTTGCGCAACGTTGTCGTCAATGGTTCCGACGGTAAACGGTGGATTTTACGCTTGACGTTATCCAATCAAAAGGACGTTATATGTTATGTTGCATTAGAATCATTAATACATAATTTAAAACAATATCCGGGCTGACTTTGAATTAGTCCCGGTTTACTTTTTAATCAAATGCGGGACAAGCACAAGAAATTAAGAGTACCAACAAGAAACACGGAACATAAATAAGGGGAAACACGAAGCACGCATATCGAACCAAACACGAGAAAACAAGAAATAAAATGTCAAAACACGTGAAATAAAAAGGCCGAAAACGTTGCATGAAAATAACTCTTTACCACCCTCAATAAAGTATTCTATTCTATGTGATAATTGTAGTAAGAAAACAAGTGATAATTGTAGTGAGGAAGAGTGACATGTGGCTGTATATTTGTAAATAAAACCTTACTGCATTACACTTTAACACTAAACATATTTTCAGCAGTTTCGGGTAGTCCATATAATTGTGCTTTAGTAAGATGTTTACTTAACAACTGCAGCAACAGAGATTTCGATTTGCGTTCTGAATTCTTTCATCTGTAATCTCAGAAGAAAAGCGGTAACAAGACACTTAAACAAGGTATTTAAAACAAACCTTTGAATTTTATCTTAAATTTAACACTAAAATCTATAACTTCATGTTAGTATAAATTTCAGATTAGTTTTTTTTTTTTTTTTTTTGATTTTACGAGTTGAACAAAAGGACCTTAAATAAATCTGGGACTATTATAATAGCCTGTTTACATGTTTATCTATATTGCAACTCCCTCCTATGTCAGGAGAACCACCAATCTTAACGGTCGATGTAAAATCACTCATTCGGTTAAAAATCCTCAGAACTAGTTTAAAAAGTAAAACTCTTAAAAACTATAAAAGAGATATTTATCATCTCCTCTGGCTGGACAACCAGCACTTAAACAAAAAAAAGAAAAAGAAAATAGGGAAAATGCGTATAAACCGCAAAAGTTCCCCCCATCAGAAACGGTGGTAATTAATTGTAGGGACATCAAATTCCTACAACTAACCCTCATGACTGTACAGTGCCTGCTTCTCATGGCTCTTGGGGATATAAATAGGGAGGCCCTCTCCCTTAGAAAGCTAAAACGGAGCATTTTAGTTCATGTCCCCTCACCAAAGTTCCGGATGAAGCTCCTTGGCAGTTAAAACTCTTAAAAACTTTCAGGTCAGTATTAATAAATTTGACCCCGATCATAAAACTAAAATACAGCAGGAAAATAAAAAACAAAAAGAAACAAAGCCGAAATTGACATATAAGATCATCTGGAATTACGTCAATACAGATGTCATAACAATAAAAGGACAAAGAGATTTAATTAAAAAAGACTGTGGAATAGAAACAGTCATTAAAGAAGTTAAAAATCCAGGCTTTCTACTAATCAGCATGGATAATAAATATTCCAACCAAACTGAGTTTGTAACATCTAAATTTACGTACAAACTTAAAGATTACAAACCTAATCCTAAATTTTGTACTAATTGTGCCAAATTCGGGCATTACGCTAAGGTATGTACCAAAACAACGCCAACGTGCATTAATTGTTCTGGACCGCATCTCGGCAAAAATTGTAAAAATACAACACTTAAATGTTGTAATTGTAAAGGCGCACATAAAGCCATTAATAAACAATGCCCCGAATTTTTATTCCAAAAAAAAGTACTTGAAAATATCATGGTACACTCGATATCTAGAAAAGAAGCCATAGAACTAACTAAATCTAAAACGGTAAACAATAAACAGGATAATGTTAAATCTAAAATACCTGTAGTAAAACCTAAAACAAACAATAAACATGATAATGCTGTCAAAACCCCCAATAAAAACACAAATGTCAAATCAAAGACTTATAGCCAAGCCCTACGACTTCCACCAATCACTCCGGAAATTGTAGTAATTAGGGATCAAAGTAAAAGCTCACCAGTCAATAAAGATGTCGTGGTAAATGACACCACCACATGTGACATCAATAAAAGTACCCAAATAGAGGCCACCCCTAAAACCAAAGTGTCACATCCGCCAAAAAAATTAATTAAAAACAATAAAACTCCAGCTGAAATCAAAACAGATGAAAGCTTAACAGAGATAAACCAATTCATAGACGTAGTTTTGGACATCTGTCAAACAGGTCTCCACAATAAACAAAAAAAATCAGAAATTTTTAAAAGGGTGATAAAAATGTTTCACCAAATGATCAAGGCGGACTAAAACCCAAATTCCTCAAGTAACTTCAATTAAACAGTTACCGTTAATACAATGGGGTTAAACATTGTACAATGGAATGCGCGTTCGCTCTACAGCAACGCGAATTCCCTTAAACAATTTCTTGACATACGTGAAAAGCCCGATGTAATATGTATCCAAGAAACATACTTTCAGGGCAATAAACACGTAAAACTAAATGGTTACCATACGCCAATAGTTAAAAATATAAAATTAGAAACGCACGACAAAGGTAAAAATAGGAATAAAAATAAAGAAAAAGGAGGAGGAGTTGCAATATATATCCTAAATACGCTTTCCTATACCGAATTACAATTTAAATCCGATAAAATCGAAACTGTAGGTGCTAAAATAAACTGCCAAGATAAAGAAATAAACATAATAAACATGTATAGACCCCCACATAAAATTGTAACACTCCAAGATTATAAAGATATAATTGATCAATTCCCTAATAACATAGTTTTACTAGGAGATTTTAATAGTAAATCCCCACTTTGGGGGTCAGCTACAACCGATAAAAATGGTCAATTACTAGAAGAACTAATAGATGAAAAAAACTTTATAATTTTAAATGACGGGACAGGCACCCATATAAATAACGACGGTAACCTCTCAGTACTAGATCTCACTTTAATATCTAATAATTTGGCTAAAGACAGTCAATGGGCAGTTTTAGACGACCCACTAGGATCAGACCACCTACCTATACTTACTGCCTTAAATGCTAAACCAACAAGAAACAAAATTTGTACGCCACAAAGGTGGATCTATGAAAAAGCAGATTGGCATAAATTTTCTAAACTATGTCAATCCTTAACACCAAAAGACATCGAACATCAAGATGTTAATATATTTAATCAGAACCTATGTAACAAAATAACCGAAATAGCAGATGCCACCATTCCTAAAACATCAGGTAACACCCACACAAGGAAAAATTGTCCTTGGTGGAATAATCAGTGTACAGAATCAAAAAAAAATAAACGAAATAAACAAAGACGTTTTCAGAAAACTAAACTTCCAGAAGACCATGAGTCATATAAATTAGCCTTAAAAGAATTCAAAAAAGTAACAGATACTGCCAAACAAGAATATTGGGAAAACTTTTGTTCTAAACTCAATCATAAAAGTGACGTCAGAAAAGTTTGGAATACCGTTAAAAGTATGAAGAGTAATAAAATAAACAATCTCCCTACCCTTCATTCAGATAACCTCGTAGCTGCTACAAATAAAGATAAGGCCAACTTGCTGGCACAAACTTTTTCTAAAGCCAGTAGTGATGACAACTTAGATCCAAGTTTTAAAAATCATAAAGATCAATTTGAGGTCGAAAACCCAGCACAAAAAGATCAAAACCAGGAGCATAATAAAAAGGCCATAAACATCCCATTTACAGCAGACGAACTATATAAAGTCTTAAAAAGCAAAAAAACAACATCCCCAGGAGATGACAGGATAACTTATGAAATGTTTAAACATATGCCAATTAATGCAATAGACATCGTACTAAATCTAATAAATAAAGTATGGGAAACGGGTAATCTACCACCTTCCTGGAAACAAGCCATTGTCATCCCAATAGTAAAACCTAATAAACTTAAATCAGACCCCAAATCTTATAGACCCATCTCATTAACATCCAACCTTTGTAAACTTATGGAAAGTATGGTTAATGAAAGACTTAAATATACTTTGGAAAAACAAAATATAATTAATAATACACAGTCTGGTTTCAGAGAAGGTCGCTCAACAATCGACCAGTTACTAAGACTGGAAACCCAAATTAAAAAGGCTAAGGCACGTAAACAGTATTTACTTGCAGTATTCCTGGACATTGAAAAAGCCTTTGATTTGGTCTGGAGTAATGGACTCCTCCATAAAATTAAAAACTACGGTATAAATGGCCGCATGTTTAACTTTATTCAAGACTTTCTAAAAGATCGCAAAATCCAAGTAAGAGTTAATCAAGAAACATCTGACCCCTGTGACCTACAGAACGGCACACCACAGGGCAGCGTTATAAGTCCTACGCTTTTTAATATCATGATTAACGATCTTGCAGATCAAGTTAAAAAACCAGCAGAAATGTCCCAATTTGCCGATGACAGTGCCTTATGGTATAGGGGCAATCAAATAAAACTATTAACTAATAAAATGCAGGAAACACTAAATTCCATAAGTAAATGGTCCAAAAAGTGGGGATTCAAAATCTCAGACACTAAAACTGTAGGAGTAATCTTTGGCGATAGGTCACCAGGCCCAATTAAACTCATATTAAATAATAAACCAATAACCTTCAAAAATGAGGTTAGATTCCTAGGACTAATTTTCGACCGTAAACTAACTTGGAATAAACACATCCAATATATTCAAGAAAGGTGTAAGCCTGTATTAAACCTAATGAAATATGTTAAAGCTAATAATTTTGGAATGGGCACTGAAACACTACTGACACTCTATAGGACATTATTACGTTCAATAATAGATTATGGGTGTCAGGTGTACAATTCAGCCTGTAAAACAACAAAAAATAAATTAAATATAATACAAGCCCAAGGACTAAAAATAGCACTCGGTGCATTACCATCAACCCCGACTGAATACCTACTAATAGAAGCTGGCGAAAAACCACTCCAACTAAGACGGGATGAACTCTCCCTTAAATATTACGCCAGATGTAAACAAAATCCTAAAAATCCCGCCAACGAATTGACTACCGATTGCGTTGAATACAGGGCTAAAGCTCATAAATGGAACGAGCACACGGTCCCATATGGTTTCCGAGTAACCAAAGAATTAAAGGATAATAAATTAAATGATATAAATATAGTTAAACATCAAGTTCCACTTTATCCCCCTTGGGTAATCAAAACAGCAAAAGCCTCATGTGAACTAAAAAACCATCTAGACAAAAAAGACGATCCTAATATAATCAAGAATTTAACTTTACAACATCTGGACAATAAATACCAAGATCATTTAAAAATATATACTGATGGCTCAAAAGATCCTAACTCGGGTAAAACTGGAGCAGCCTATATAATACCAAAGGAGAGGGTGAAATTCCATGTGAGATTGACCGATGATGTGTCTGTGTATACAACGGAAATGGTAGCAATTTTTCAGGCACTAAAATGGGTCCAAAACAACGACCGTAAATACGATAAAATTATAATCTTGACGGACTCTTTAAGCGCCGTCAAATCTATACAAAATAATAAATCAAGTAGACCAGACATACTGGAATCAATTCAAATTTTAGCTTTCAACCTCAAGCAAAAAAATATAAAAATCATAATAGAATGGATACCAGCCCATGTAGGTATCCTAGGAAATGAACTAACTGATAAATTAGCCAAACTAGCACTTAAAAATGATAGAGTTAACATCAATATCGCACTAAGCTCAGACGAATTTATCGCGCTAGTCAAACAAATATTTAATAACAAATGGCAAAATATGTGGGACAAGTTTAAAGACTCCTGGTTTTATAAACTTAATCCTAATATTACTAAAAAAAATTCCTTTTATAAAGGTGGTAGATATCACACCAAAACTATCACACGATTAAGACTAGGACATACCCTTTTGGCTGGGCAAATAGGGCAATATATACGGCAGGTCTCACCACTATGTACAACATGCGGCGTAACAGAAAACATCGGACATCTTCTGCTGCACTGTACAGCGCACGAGCCAGCCAGAGAAAAACTTAGACAAGCCCTGGATCAAATTAATATAGACAATCTCACGATTCAAACATTACTTAATCCCGAAAAGAATAACCAGCAATATGTCTATACACAGCTGGTAAACTTTATTTCAGAAATAAACTACCATAAATACATATAGGTAAAAAACCTTTGGCTTAAATCTACAGATAGCTTAGTTTTATCTCAGGAACTACGTAAGAAAAGCGAGAACTCCTGTAAGATAACTAACTTTCTGTCTCATTTAACATACGCGATCCCTTCTAACACCCCCTAAAATAATACTGCTCAAATAATAAAATAAAATAAATAAAATAAATAAAGAATCCCCTGTCAGGCCAGTAATAACTTTTGTCGCATCCCACATTTTGGCATTAATCCACAGATAGCTTAGTTTTATCTCAGGAACTACGTCAGAAAAGCGAGAACTCCTGTAAGACAACTAACTTTCTGTCTCAATTCAACTATTTAACATACGCGATCCCTTTTAACACCCCCTAAAATAATACTGCTCTAATAATAAAATAAAATAAATAAAATAAATAAAGAATCCCCTGTCAGGACAGTAATAACTTTTGTCGCATCCCACATTTTGGCATTAATCCACAGATAGCTTAGTCTTATCCCAGGAACTACGTCAGAAAAGCGAGAACTCCTGTAAGACAACTAACTTTCTGTCTCAATTCAACTATTTAACATACGCGATCCCTTTTAACACCCCCTAAAATAATACTGCACAAATAATAAAATAAAATAAATAAAATAAATAAAGAATCCCCTGTCTTTTGTCGCATCCTACATTTTGGCATTAATCCGCAGATAGCTTAGTTTTATCTCAGGAACTACGTAAGAAAAGCGAGAACTCCTGTCAGATAACTAACTTTCTATTACATTCTCAGTATAAACTAAATTAATATAAAACAAAAAAAGGAAAATCATATCCAAAAAGCTGCTAGGTTGCTGACTAGTTAGAACTCCAGAGTTACAAACCACACCATCGACAACAGAACCGAAGATGCCGTTGCCTAGCTGTTCATCATAGACATAGCCGCCAACGACATTTATCCCTCCAGGACTTTGGAATACCGTCTATACCGCCGTTCCTAAATTCAAAATTCCGTTCCACATCAACTCTCATTTGGCTTACAACCCATCAAATTTCGGCTATCACCAGTTTCGAATATATTTAGGCCACTAACACTAAATTCTAAAAACTGTCTCAAATTTTTTTTTTTTTTTTTTTTTTTCGAAATTATACTCTTAACTTACGTTACTTAATACAAAATAAATCATATTAAATAAACCGTCCGTGCGAGACCTAAATAGGTAGTCAAGGACGTTAAAAACTCCCTCGATCGATCCTCTGGGGTATGCCTCCGTAATAGCCCATATACGTATACTATAATAGTCCCGGAAATAAATGTTGAATACGAACTTGACATAACACAACTAAAATAAAAATTTCTGTTCAAGAGTTATATTCACTGTTAAAATCAATTTGGCGGTAAAAATTTTCCCCGCGCCGTTAAATACATGGAAAATCCATGGTGTTAATTCCTCAGAGGTTCATTCTAAAGGAAGCTGATACAAATACAAATACAAATAAATAAATACAAATATTTTTTAGCACAAACTCATCAACATTAAATGGTTAAGGCTCATGACGTATTAATTACATAATAGATTATACATAATAAGTGTTGTAAACATTGACTATATTAATATGTAATATTATAAACACTGACTATGAATTAAAGAGATATTGACAGTTCTATAGAGTTTGCTCAGCTTTACGCAGGTTCAAACTGTCTGAAATGAAAGAGGAAGTCAATCTTAGAATTGTATATGAATTGTTATTTAATAAAAAGTTTATATTATTTTCATTTTTTTCAAATTTTGTAGGATCATCGATTATATTTGAAACTTTTTGGTAAAATATAGCCCTTTTAGTTGAGTATTTTTCACAATGTAAGAGAAAATGTTTTTCATTTTCAATTTGACCAGAATTACATACAGAGCAGTATCTCTCATTTCTGGGAATATTTAGATGTCTCCCTCTTTCAATCATCAGTATATGAGCACTTATACGGATCTTACATATTGCAGCTCTGTCACTTCTGTTTCTTAAAATATCAACATAGGGGGGTCTTCGACCCAATATGTAGACGCTCTTGAAAAAGTCTAACTTCTTAGATTAAAGTATATTTGCATTTTGAAAAGAAAAGAAGATATTCCGGTATGCTTACCGTTGGAAATTTTATTTTTTCTGGCTGTCTTTTAATTGTATAAAAGTGTAGATATATTTATATGGAAACAATTCATAGAAATTATCAGAAATGTTTTGTTTAATTTGTGTATTTGTTTATATAGCACGGAATTATTATCTGTAAGCAACAACATGATAATAGCTGAAATTCCGAACGCACTTCAGCACAGGAAGTATAGACTGTTGCCAAGAAACTTTCTGCACGCAGCAGAAGGCACTTGGCTGTGTCAGATGTAAACAAATAAAGAATTTACAAACCGCATTAAACGTAAGGGAACACTCAAATGCAACATATCTACACAAACTGTCCCAGGGACATTAAGGCTTGAGTACACATTCACAGGTTTTTTCCTTTGTACTTAACTTGTTTAGCTTCCTTTTAGTGTTCCTTTAGCTTAAAAGAATCATTTTAACCTCCACATGAGATTGACATGTACATGTACATAGAATTTATTGGACACCGCCTTAGAAAGGTAGACCTTTTAAGCTTTTACATGTATGTATTTTTAGCTCACCTGACCCAAAGGGTCAAGTGAGCTTTTCTCATCACTTGGCGTCCGTCCTCGTCCGTCCTCGTCCGTTAACTTTTACAAAAATCTTCTCCTCTGAAACTACTTGGCCAAATTGAACCAAACTTGGCCACAAGCATCATTAGGGTATTTAGTTTAAAAAATGTCCGATGACCACGCCTGCCCACCAACATGGCCGGCATGGCTAAAAATAGAACATAGGGGTAAACTGCAGTTTTTGTCGTATATCTCAAAAACTAAAGCAAAACTGACATGGGATAAAAATGTTCATCAGGTCAAGATCTACCTGACATGAAATTTTCAGACGAATCGGTCTACCCTTTGTTGGGTTATTGCCCCTGAATTGTTAATTTTAAGGAAATTTTGCAGTTTTAGGTTATTATCTTGAATATTATTATAGATAAAGACAAATTGTAAACAGCAAAAATGTTCAACAAAGTAAGATCTACAAATAAGTCAACATGACCAAAATCATTGATTGACCCCTTATAGGAGTTTTTGCCCTTTAAAGACGGCATCCAGCATAAAGATTCCTTTAAAGATCTATTCCTGTCAAACCACTGTGCAAATTGAGACCAAACTTTGGTGGAATGGTCCTTGGGTGGCCCCCTTTCAAAATTATGTCTTGCATCCCGGACTTCCAACCGAGTTGGCTGCTGTTACTAAAAATAAAAAAAAGGGGGGGGGTGACTTTCAGAAATCTTCTTATATGAAACTACAAGTCCAGTTGGAACCAAAGTTGGCAGTAATAGTTCTTAGGAGGTTCTCTTTCAGAAATATGTCCAATGACCTGGACTCTTAACCAAGATGGCCGCCACAGCCGAACTTAGTTTAACATAGGGCCCTATGGGAAAATTCATTGAAAAATCTTCTTGTCTTAAACCACTTGACCAATTGGAACCAGACTTGGCAGCAATGGTCCTTAGATGGTCCTCTTACAGAGGTGTGTCTGATGACCTGGACTGTCAACCAAGATGGACACCACAACCGAACTTAGTTTAACCTAGGGCCCTATAGGAAAATTCATTGAAAATCTTCTTTTCTGAAACCACTTGACAAATTGGAGGCAGGCTTGGCGGCATTGGTCCTTAGGAGGTCCTTTTTCAGAAATGTGTCTGATTTCATGGACTATGAACCAAGATGGCCACCACAGCAGAACTTAGTTTAACATAGGACCCTATGGGAAATTCACTCAAAAATCTTCTCGTCTGAAACCACTAACCCAATTAGAATTAGACTTGGAAGCAATGGTCCTTAGATGGTCCTCTTTCAGAATTTTGTGCGATGACCTAGACTGTCAACCAAGATGGCCCCAACACCCGAACTTAGTTTAACATAGGGCCCTATGGAAAAATTCATTGAAAAATCTTCTTGTCTGAAACCACTTGACATATTGGAGCCAGACTTGGCAGCATTGGTCCTTAGGAGGTCCTCTTTTAGAAATATGTCCGATCACCCGGATTGTCAACCAAGATGGCTGCCACACCAAACTTTGTTAAATATTGGACCCTATAGGAAAATTCATTTAAAAATCTTCTTGTCTGAAACCGCTTAGCCAGTTGGAACAAAGACTTAACAGAAATGGTCCTTAGATGGTTCTCTTTTAGAAATGTATCCGTTGACCTGGACTAAACCAAGATGACTGCCACAGCTGAAATTAGTTTAACATAGAATCCTATACAAAAAACAGCCAAATTGACTGCAACACTTAAATTTTTAGGTCTGCTCAAGGTGAAAAGTTAAATCCAGGTGAGCGATACAGGCTCTTGAGAGTCTCTAGTTATCTTTTCAATATATATGATCAAGGATTTAAATAGTAGAAGTATACAAATCTCGTACTTTATCTTGCATGGCGATATTTTATACTACTCGCTACTTATACATGCTACTAACGCCACTACTATTTAAATCTGTTTTCCTCCAGCTTTTTCTTCTTAGAAAGATGTAAAAACTACACATTTTTAAAATATTTTTTTTTTTTATAAACTGATAATATAATATAATTTTAATAATTTTATATTTATTTATCTAACTATTTCTCTACTGAAAAACAACTTAAATGACATACCTTAGCAATTTATAAAGTCTAGTTGTAATAACATTTTATTGCATAATCATGTCTTTAAAACCACATTTCTATCTAAATAAAATATTTTTTCTCAGCTTGGCAACCGGTATATTCAATTATCAATAGCACCTAACCTTCCGAGATTCACAGGTGTTATAATTGATTGTATAAACATGGTCTGTTAATTAGCCTGCCACACAGGTAATTATTTCAGTCTTTTACAAGTAAATTCGTACATCATCTTTATACTTCACTACACAAAACCATCCTTGAATTTGCTGACGGGATAACATGGGTTAAATTGAACAGTTTTTAAATTTTTTATGCACCAAATGAAAAACGTGAGTTTAAGAACATACCAAAAACAACGCAACCCACCACATCAAGATTTGTTCTATGCATCGTAAAGACCCTACACTACACATTAAAATACTTTATGGAAACAAGAAATTTTATTGATTTCTAAATAGGCCACACAAGAATTTTACCAAATAACTCCGCCATTTTGACAAATGACAATAAAAGATATTTATAACACAAATAATGATAAAACAATTCAATCAATCATGCTAGTTTTCGTCTCACCTGAACGAAAAGTCGTGAAGGCGAGATATAGGTATTACTTTTCCTGTGGTGGAGGCGGCAGCGTAACTTTTCTAAAACTTTAATAACTTTGCATATATAATACTTACAATTAAGATTGATGGTCCACAAATAGCTTATCGTGTAAGGTTTGCTGCAGTATACTTGTATTGTGACCCTGACCTCATTTTCATGGTTCACTGACTTACAGGTAGTAAACGTGTAAAATCTGTGTCCAAGTTTTGTGGTTAAATCCATTTCTCAGCAACTGAAATACCTAGGCCAACCATATTTGGTCTATAGATAGTTCTTAGTGGGTACATGCCAGCCTGATACCTGGCTTGGGACCTTGACCTCAATTTCATGCTTGAGTGACTTTGTCACTTTTTTTTGGTTAAATCCATTTCTCAGCAACTGTAATACCTAGACCCATCTTATTTGGTCTGATGATAGTTCTTGGTGGGTACAAGCCAGTCTGACACTTGTCTCTGGACATTGACCTCAATTTCATGGATGAGTGACTTTCATCCAAGTTTCTTGATTAAGTCCATTTTTCAGCAACTGTCATACCTAGACCCACCGTGTTTAGTCTATAGATAGTTCTTAGTGGGTACATGCAAGTCTGACGCCTGTCTCTGGACTTTGACTTCAAATTCATGCTTGAGTGACTTTAGATTAGGTCTATTTCTCAGCAACTTTAATACGTAGACCGACCATATTTGGTCAATAGATAGTCAGTATGACACCTGCCTTTTAACCTTGATGTCAATTTCATGGGTGAGTGACCTGTGTCATATTTTCGTTATTAAGTCCATTTCTTAGCAACTGTAATACCTAAGCCAACCTTCTGGTCATAAGATAGTTCTTAGTGGTTACATGCCAGTCTGACACCTGTCTCTGGACCTTGACCTCAATTTAATGCCTTAATGACTTGTGTTTAGGCTTGAATGACGTGCATGAGATTTTCAGACAAGTTATCACCTAACCATTACTATTTCTTTTAACACATTTAACTTTGACTTGCACAGTGGGGTATCAGATAATCATTATTCTGTGTACATTTGCATACTCAGGCAAGACATTTACTGTGTCCACTCTTGTTATTCTATACATTGTTTTCACTCTAAACTACACAATTATACAATTTGCTGAGCCGATTTCATGTAAACATGGAAGTTTATTGATTTCTAAATGAGCAACCCCTACCCCGTCCAAGCATGCCCCATTTGACAAACAATGGTAAACAATCCTTAATAAATAGAGATAGGGAGCACTGTTTTAAAACAAAACTGCTTCAATATTCTGTATGATGACGGAGGAGTTTGAATTTTAAATTAATGTCTCAACAGCCCATTAAAGGCGGGATTATGAAGGTCAAAAGGGCAAACTGATTAATGTTATTTATTGATTAAATATGGATGTAATATCCACAACAAGTCGATATCTTATCAATGACTAATATTTAGGAACCCTAAAGGGCAAATATTTTCACGTTATACCTGTAATTATGGTTACTTATATACTAACAAATCTTGAAGCGATGAAATATTCTACCATTTTGCATCGTCAACGAATTGTACTATGGGTAATCTCACTTCTTCTTGACCCACGCAAAATATTAACATACGATCTGTGTAAAATATCGCGAGATTCGTATCCTTCTACTATTTAAATCTTTGATATGATGCATTTTGATCTTTTCGATATTTGTCTATGTTTTTCTTTGTGTTGTCTTTGGTGATAATTCTTTTATTTTGGATTTCAAACCAAAAAAGAATTGAATTTGTACCTTTGTCTTGGGTCAGAAAACTACTGTCTGGACACCTCAGTTCATAAAATGGATTTTTCAGAATTTGGATACCTTAATCAACGTGAATTGTCTAGTCACTTGGGTGAAAGATGCAATGAGTTAAATAGTAATTGAAACAATTGAACTTACCTAATTTTATTCAATCATGTCTTCCTGAGAAACAAAAAACATCCACCTATGGGATTTCAAGGTAAAAGGGAGATAACTCTTCATATGAGATTTTATGAAATTAAGTATTACAGTCCTGCAATGAATGAAATATGCACTAAGTGCATTAAAAATATTTAAAATAACAGTTTATCAAATTTTAGGATAGGTCTGAGTTGATAAATTCAAATTATAATTTTCTGAAAATTTCAAGTGCATTAATTTTCTATGGGAAATTCCCAATTCAGAATCATTTGTGAGGTACTATGCAAACATACACTTTATAAACAACTTTACATTTTTTTTGTTTTCTTGGATGACTCAAATACGGTTAATTAACCAACAAAAGATTGTCTAATAATTCTAATGTTTAAACTTTTAAAATGCGAAACTGACACAGTAATACATATACCCAGTTCCCATGGTATCGTGCGTACCACTGTACAATGTAAATTCGACGCCATTTGACGTGGTTAAGAAGCAAGATATAATTAGATACCGGAATACTAATAGTTTTAAACATTAACAAATAAAAATTATTGTGAAGCATAAAAACTGTGCATTGATAATACAAATGCATTAACTCTTGCAAATATATTTGTCTTGAATATTAGACATACCACAACATGGCACATACTTGTATGTGAGAATCTGGGATTTATTTAGCTCTTGTGAAATCCAGGTGGGTTAAAACTGACATGAAATTATACAGGTTATTTGTACTAACATGTAAAGATTGCTGTCAGATGCTGTGCATACGTGTATGTTTGCATAGTACCTCACAAATGATTCTGAATTGGGAATTTCCCATAGAAAATTAATGCACTTGGAATTTTCAGAAATTTCAGAAACTCAAAATTTGATAAACTGTTATGTTAAATATTTTTAATGAACTTAGTGCATATTTCATTCATCACAGGGCTATAATACTTAATTTCATAAAATCTCATATGAAGAGTTATCTCCCTTTTACCTTGAAATTCCATAGGCAGATGTTATTTCAACAGAAGTGTTTTTATCATGGACATATATTATTAATTAGCAAGGAAATGCTTTCCTGAAAAAACTAAACCGCCTCAGTGGTCTTGTGGTAAGATGCTTTCCCCAAGTGCAGAAGGTCGCAGGTTCGATCCTCGTCTGGGTCAAACCAAAGACATTAAAATTGGTATTTGCTGCTTCTCCGCCAAGCATGCGGCATATAGGAGTAAGAGTAAAGACTGGTCGCCTCAGAGTCGGTATAATGTGTCCAAGTGGGGTGATATGCCTTCCTGCGGACAGTTACTTTGTTAGCTAGCACATTAAAAATCTGGCTCACCGTGTCAGTCTAGTACAAAGCAGGGATCATATTCATTATCATATCAACATGTTGTCGTCCTGATATGCACCTGGTTGCCACTGGACGTTAAACAGTAATTCATCCATCCATCCATCATTAAAAAACTAAAACAATTGACTGCTTATGCTGCAAAAATAAAGTGCTCTAGAAAACCAGTTGTTGCAAATATTCTAAATAACTAACTGTCAGTATGCTGCATTTAATTGTAATGCAATTCCAGTATTGATAAATAGCTATACTGTATGGAAGCAATTATGTTCAGTTTTGTGGAAAGTACATGATGGACAATGAAAAAAGTTACAATTTAATTTTTTGACAGAAATGTTAATTTTTTTAGTAAAAACAATAAACTGTGAATAATGATAATAACGGAATTCACAGTATTAAGTACTTTTTTTACTTCATTACAAAAACAGTTTCAACCAGAAAAGTAATCAAAAATTCCAAATACACACAGTATTAAATTCCTTAAGTAGATAAGAGGCAGTCACATACAATGTATAGAATGTGCTTGTTTTGATGAAATGTTGTTTTATTGAACATTTCCATCCAGAATGGCTTCAGTAAAATGGAATTTTCAACTAAATTTTAGTTCGTTTTTTATTAGTCAGTGTTAAACAAGATGTTACCAGAAACAGAATGACCTATGTATAGAATATTTTACATAATATTATGGCAGAGGAAACATTGACATATGACCAAGAAGATGCATTGATCAGAGGAAAAATTCCCCTGGAAGAATTTAAGGTATTTATGTTATCAAATTGAAACATTGAAGACTCATCTGATCTTACTGTATGTCAGAAAATGATTTCTACATATGAAATGACATAAAATGCAGTAGGCCTACCCGTCCCATACTGGCCAAATTATTTCCTAAAATTAAACTTGATCAGCACATTTTGTAATTTTGAATAGGTATTATTGTGTTTGGGAGAGATATATATATATTTCTAGAAGAAAAATCTTTTATCTATCCCCTTTGGAAGTGAAAATTAAGATTTCATCACAGTTTGGATAATCATGTGAAATCAGAGATGTTGTTATATGTGGGAATATATCTGGGCCATGTTTAACAAAAGTACTCAAACTAAATTTTTTTTCTCAGAAATTAAAGCTGAGTTTTTTTTCTCCGATATTAAATTTCTAATGGTCAGTATATAAGTTCAGAATATCTTGAAAAAATCTTCACAATTGGGATGTATTATGATACCCATATCCTGTTGGTAACAAAGGTTTAATTGGTCTATACAATTTGTATATAAATGCTCTAACCAGGTCCTGTTGGTAGCCAGTTCTTTATTGATCTATATCAGTGGTGTACATCTTTATGATACCAAGATTCTGTCTGTAACCAGTTCTTCAATTGGTTTAAATCAGTGCTGCCAGTATTTATGATGGCCAGATCTTCTTGGTAACCAGAGATTTAATTGATCTATGTCAATGTAGTGAGTCTTTATGATACCAAGATCCTGTCTGTAACCAGTTCTTCAATTGGTTTATATCAGTGCTGCCAGTATTTATGATGGCCAGATCCTCTTGGTAACCAGAGATTTAATTGATCTATATCAATGTAGTAAGTCTTTATGATACCAAGATCCTGTCTGTAACCAGTTCTTCAATTGGTTTATATCAGTGCTGCCAGTATAAATGATGGCCAGATCCTCTTGGTAACCAGAGATTTAATTGATCTATATCAATGTAGTAAGTCTTTAAGAAATAACTTTACTGTAAATATAATTACAGGAATTACTGAAGAAGCAGGATGAAAGTAAGATAACTGTTATAGATTTCTCCAGAAATGGTTACTGTAATGATGCCGTTCTTAGACTGATCAGTACTGAGAAAAAGGTACAAATTTTAAATGGTGTGATTGTGACATTTTTGTCTCCTCTACAGCGAATGTTATGAAAGGCGAGATACAAGTAAAACAAAATAATTTTTTTTTAAAACCTTAATAGATTTGCAAACATAATACATGTACCTACACTTAAGATCTTTGGTCCAAAAATACATTGTGATATAAACAGTTGTTTACTTGACTTGTGACCTTGACCTTATTTCATGGTTCACTGACTTCATAAAAATTTGTAGAATCTGTGTCAGTGTTTCATGATTAAGTCCATTTGTCATTAACTGTAATCCCTAGATGCACCATATTTGGTCTATAGATAGTTCTTCTTGGGTATATGCCAGTCTGTTACCTGACTCCAGACCTTGACCTCAATTTCATGCTTGAGTGACTTGCATTACATTTCATGATTAAGTCCATTTCTCGACAACTGTAAAAACAGGTAGTTTTTGGTGGGTAAATGCCAATTTGACAACTATTGACCCACCTTGATCTCATTTTCATGTTTGAGTTACTTCAATTACATTTCGTTATTAAGTCCATTTCTCAGCACCTCTTATACTCAAATACCACCATATTTGGTCTATAGATAGTTCTTTATGGGTATATGGCAGTCTGACACCTGTCTCCGGACCATGACCTCAATTTCAAGTTTGAGTTACTTGTGTTACATTTTCGTGATTAAGTCAATTTCTCAGCAACCGTAATATCTAGACCCACCATATGTGGTCTATAGATGTAGATAGTTCTTTGAGGGTACATGCCAGTGTGACACCTTTCTCCAGACCTTGATCTCCATTTCATGCTTGAGTGTTTTGCATTGTTTTTCATTATTAAGGCCATTTCTCAGCAATTGTAATACCTGACCTCACCATATTTGGTATATAGGTAGCAGGGTCCACCATGAAGGGTTTAAGGTTGGTGGTCTGCCACGTTCCATATTTTCTGCGCCACCCTTACATTTTCACTGTCACGCTACATTTTTGGCCACCATCTATGAACATTTTTAGACAATAACAATAATTATTTTAAATTAGTAGCCCCAAGGATCATCTGTAATACATTCCATAATTTATTGATTGTTTATTATGGTTCAAACTTGTGTAATAGGATGGCTAGTAACTCCACATGTATAATACTGATAAGAGGATCTTTACCAGGGGTATATTGAACAACATAAATATTGTTAATATTACATGGTTTAATTAATAAAATAGTGATCCATGGGTAGTTCTTGGTGGGTAAATGCCAATCTGTCACCGGTTGATCCACCTTGACCTCAGTTGAGTGACTTGAATAACATCACAAATAATTTCATTTCTAAGCGAATTTAATATGTATAGGCTCACAATGTTTGGTCTATAGATATATTTTGATTGATTCATACCAGTCTGAGACCTGTAAGCTGACCTTGGACACAATTTTAGGCTTGAGTGACTTGCATCAAATGTTTCAAACAAATTTGTCAAACTGTCAAACTATTTCTTTTAATGCATTTCCTTTGAGTTACAATGTTGGGTATCGGATAATTTATTCTGTGTCTAGATGCATACTCAGGCAAGACATTTAGTGTGTCCACTCTTGTTGTCCTATGATATTTTGGACTAAGTGATTAGAAACTGTGAAGTGTGTTAATTAACATACATTTTTACATAAAGATGGACAGATGTCTATTTGTGCTTGAACTCAACCTTTCCAGCTCTAGGGATAAAGATAAGGTTTCGGCAAGAGTTCAGTAAAAAAGTTAGGGAATTGGTGCTGTTTCTGCATTGATTATATTTATTATTTGGTCTTATGAAACACCATACATTTATTTCTTGAACACCCCCAAAAAAGGAAGAAATCATAGCCTAATTATTCTTCATACAGTAATTTTAACAGTTGAATAATTATATTTTCCTATTATTTTTCATTTTTATTAAATCAAGATATATTATATGTTTACAAATTTATATAGTTTATAATGTATTCAGAAAACATTTCATTTTTCAGAAAACATATGAGAGTTTGACCAAAGTAGACCTATGTGGATGTGTACTGATATCCAATGCTGGAATTAAATGGCTTGCAGATATAGTTTCTGGTTCAACTAAACTACATCAGGTAAAACAGGATGTTGCTCTCCTTTGAAGTTCAGGTTTCATTAATGATGAAAATTTTACCCATGGATTTTTATATTTGAATGGTATATACACATGTTTTTACTGATGCCTGATTATTGTTTGATTAACGACTTTCACACCTTTTTTTAAAATGGTTATGTAGTTTAATGATGTCAATCATCAATCGATTAAGGATGACATGTATTACGGTTCACTGATTTTCCAAGTAATACATTGTTTTGGCCGGTTTCTGGAGGTTAATTTGACAAGAATATATATGTTTTGTACCGGAAAGTTTGGCCGGTGTTCGGAATTCAGAGGGTCCGGTTTTCAGAGGATTCTTTTACTTGAATATATAGGCAAAATTTCCAGACTAAAGGTAAAAGTTCAGTTTTCAGAGGAATCTGGTTTTCAGAGGGGCTGGTTTTCGGGGGTTCCACTGTACACAGCTAGTATGAAACATTAACAGTTTGCATTATTAAATGAAAGTACAGCTACATTGATGATTTGCATTAAAATATCTCTGTATTTTCAGGTCAATTTAGATGGCTGTACAAACTTATCTGACGATGACTTGGCCATTTTACTTAAAACTGTTGGGCCAGAATGTATAATTTACATGAGAGGAACATCAGTATCATATATGTTTTCACCAGAAGGAAAGAAAGTTCATGTTTCTGGATGTCCTACAATTACTGGATTTAAATCACTTGGTTGGTTGTATTTATAACCACACATTTTTTTCAAAGAATAAAAAAAGTACGGAGACAACCAATTTATGCTTTCAATAATTTTTTCATGTAACAGAAAAAAAATTAGATAATATAAATTGTGAAAAAAGAAAAAGATAATTTAGTTTACCTATGATATAAGATTCACATCATTTTTAGCTAACCTGACCTGCAGGGCCTGGCTAAAAATAGAAAAAAGGGGGGTTCAAAATTTTAAAATCTCAGCCAAACTTTGCTAAAATGATCCTTGTATAGTCTCTTTCCAAAATTGTGTCTGATGGTTCTGACATCTGACCAAGATGGCTGCCACAGCGTAACTTAGTTTAACATAGGACCCTATGGGAAATTCACATAAAAATCTTCTTGTCTGAAACTACTTGTCCAATTAGAACCAAACTGTGGTGGATTGGTCATAAGGTGGTCCTCTACCAAAAATATGTGTGATGGTCCTGACCTCCTACCAAGATGGCCGCCAAAGCCGAACTTTGTTTAACATAGGACCCTAGGGGAAATTCATGTAAAAATCTTCTTGTCTGAAACTACTGAGCCAATTGCAACCAAACTTTGCAGCAATGGTCCTTAGATGGTCCTCTTTCAGAATTATGTCCCATGAACCGGATGATCAACCAAGATGGCTGCCACAGCCGAACTTAGTTTAACATAGGACCCTATGGGAAATTCAATTTAAAATATTCTTTTTTGAAACTACTGAGCCAATTGCAACCAAACTTATCAGCAATGGTCCTTAGATGGTCCTCTTTCAGAATTATTTCCGATGAACCGGACGATCAACCAAGAAGGCCACTACAGCCTAACTTAGTTTTACATAGGACCCTATGGGAAATTCTTAAAAAATCTTATTGTCTGAAAATACTGAGCCAATCACAACCAAACTTAGCAGCAATGGTCCTTACATGGTCCTCTTTCAGAATTGATGTCCGATGAATGGGACTTTCAACCAAGATGGCCACCACAGCGGAACTTAGTTTAACTTTGGACCGTATGGGAAATTCATTTAAAAATCTTCTTGTCTGAAACTACAAAGCCAATTGCAACCAAACTTAGCAGCAATGGTCCTTAGATGGTCCTCATTTAGAATTATGTCCGTTAACCAACTATCAACCATGATGACCATCACAGTCGAACTTTTAACCTTGTGGGAAGTGGTCGCTATATGTAATAGGCAATGCACTATCAGGTGAGCAATACTGGCTCCTGGGAGCCTCTGGTTTTGAAATCATCTCCAAAATAATAAAAAAATACTTGAAAAGGAACAGCTGATGCCCATCTCTGGCTGCGGGATTTTCTCACTGCATTGAAGACCCATTGGTAGCCTTTGAGCTGTTTTCTGCTCTTTGGTCGGGTTGTTGTCTCTTTGACACATTCCCCGTTTCCATTCTCCGTTCTGAAGAAGATATATATATTACAGTATATATATACATGCATTTCCATTCTCCATTCTGAAGAACATATATGTATTACAGTATATATATATACATGCATTGCTGCACAGGAGGAAGATCAGGATCACGATTACCTATATTATTTTCAAGATGTAATTAATTATTCATTTCGCATCATGACAGCATTGATGAAGGATCTCAGTGATCCTGAAATTTTGCTAAGTTTGAATTATTGTTTTAAATAAAACTCTGTTTATTTTATTTTGATGTTGTTCTCCAACTTTTTAGACGTTTATATATAGCTTTTAAAATGATTTCATCAAAAATCTTTTACAGTATTTTGATGAAGAAAAAATAATTTTTATCATTTTTTGACATTTGTTCCTTATGTATGATCCTAAAATTTTACTTTTCAAAATTGTATCTTCAGTTTTAGTCTCTTAGCTTGAATTACAAGGTACTGTTTCAAAAAATTAAAGTGGAACTAAAACGCTTATAGCAAGTTATTTTCATTTTATAGTACTAAATAAACGTATAAAAACGCAAAAAAACCCGATGAAATTTGGTCAAGTAATAACGGAGAAAATAGCGAGTGAAGTTGGATTATTTTTACCTGTGGGAAATCCAATCAGCGCTATTTCCGGAAACAGGGTTTCCTCGCCGAGTGACCCCGATTGACCGGAAATGACGTACAGTGCGGGCTACTCTTGAACTTGTTTACATTGACCAGAAGGAATATATTATGGATGAAGACAGCAATGCTAGTGATTTATAATAGTATAGCCAATAAATTTCAATAAATGCCCCCATATACATATATATAAAAAGAATGAAAGTGAAAGATATTTTGAAAGGTGTGTATAACATAAATACAAATGGAAGACCATCTTATAGGAATAAAAAACAAACACTATTTTTTTAAACAAGCAAATATAAGACACAATATTAATTGATAGTTTTAAAACAGATGTTTTACAAATAGTGATATAAGTTACTGAATAGTAATATAGATTTTGATGTAGAATTGTAATGTGTTTTTTTTTAATGAATTGACAGATTCATAAAATTTCAGAATTTTCTTATAAAAATATAATAAATTTCTTAGTTTAATCAGAGAACTATATATGTAGAGAGGGATAAGTAATTTCTTACAATCCTTGTTGTAATAATAAAAATATGTAGAGAATCATTGGAGAAACTGCACTGTACACCTAAAACTTTAATAAAATATTTTGATGGATTTTATTAAAAAAAAAATATTCAACTTATAAAATAATTCCCACATTTGTAGAGTTATAATTTGGTTAATATTGGTTATGGGACTTTATGCTCTTTGTGTAATTTGAATTATAATACCAGTCAAAACTGGTTTTCATAACACCTTTCTAATGACTTTGTTACCGGTATATTGATTTACTCCACAGGTGGTAGGTGCATGGCCAAGTTGTTATTTACCTGATTGGAGGGATTCAAACTTTTGTTTGATCTTTATTACTAGATAAAAGGATGTTAATTAATAGGTGCTAAAACTTTAACTGTTTTAATTACCAGGATTAAAGGTGATAAATATCCATCCACATGTTTACTAATTTGTTTTATATCATGAACTAGTTTTAATTTTCACAGGTGTTTAATACTATTTAGGGGGAAATTAAAATTTCTTGCACGATTGGAAGTGTCATATATATATATTTTTTTTATAAATAATGAATAAATAAATACATATTCTTTTAATAAATAATTAGACATTCAAACTTTGCTTTAGCTTTACATTGCTAATGAAATAGAATGTCTTTAAAAAAAGCTACATTTGTACCCAAATTATTTTCTGCATTATTAGGATTATGATCATGAACATGTTATATAAATAGAGAGGTAGTTATATCATGGAAGTACATGTATTGTTCTATATTGTATTATTTTACCATAGTCAGCAGACTCTTAATATTTGAAATTATTATGGTTACAAATGTATAACTTTTATGCTCATAGAAAGAGAAAAAAAATCAGAGGGACATGGGACCAGAATAACTTTTTATGGAGCTACACATTTCGCTATAATAGCCTCTTATTGTACTACAACTTATGTTAGCTTGTTGGCTACATCTTTTCAAAGTCATGCCTGTCAAGGCTCTGCATTCGATATAAGCGGCCTTACATGTACCTTCTACTTAATCCATTAATAATATTTTTAAATAGCCCTATGTTCAGGATGTTGGTAACTGTGGTGGTTTGAAAAGAAGGGGTGTAAATCAAACACAATAACTCTAAAAATACCCTTAAATATACCCTATGTATGATGTAAAGGTACAATATAGTTATACATAAAAATTTTTGATTCAACAGGAGAGGCTGCATAGGCTTAATGTAGGCTTATTCTCACAATGACATTATGATAATGCATTCATTTTCAAACATGTGCATATATACACATAAATTTGATGTATATATAAAGACATATGCTTGGTATATAAAAACAAATAAGATCAGACATGTTAGAATTATTTTTTCAAAAGTATTTTGGTGCAGACCGTCACTATACCATGTAAACTGGTCATGCTGGTTGGGATAAATGCTTGGCACTGAACCTGGCAATAGTCTCTTGCCGTTATGAGCAAATAAACCAAATAACTCCTTGAATCTCAACCTGTCAACCTCGTGGCATTCTTCTGAGAAGTGTTATGAACATATGGCTGAGTGTTTAGTTGGCACAGTAAAATCCACACGGGTTAGTTTTACAAAACGAACCCACAAGTTACGTTGTCGGTCATCTTTTGGAAAAGCGTGTTGAGTATGTCCCGTTTTTGCAGAGTTGCTGCATCCCGCAACTGCACAATTCCTTCCCATTGTTGAATTGTAGATTTAAATTAAGTACAATGTTTCATCAAACAAGTGTCGGTGAATATATAAGAAGCACTGTCAATCGATAGTTGTCACTAATAACGTATAAACAATCAACTGAATCTGCTTTCACTTTGCAAATGACCTGTACCTATTTATGTACAAGATCTGAACCGCACAGTATGTCACTTCCGGCGACTAGTAATATTCGAGTTTTTTAACAAATCGTTCAGGTGTGCAAATGACGATCGGCCAGTATTTTGCTAATATCTCGAAAACTAAGTTACCGAATTTCATCGGGTTTTTTGCGTTTTTATACGTTTTTTTAGTACTATAAAATGAAAATAACTTTCTATAAGCGTTTTAGTTCCACTTTAAGTATGTTTTGTGATAAAAGAGAAATTCATTTAATTTTTATGCTTCCAGAGGAGATGAAAGTTGGTCATTCTATAGTCATTCCCCATGAGAGTGTTGAAAATAGCTTTGCAGATTTTATAAAAACAAAGACACTTAAGAAAAGAACGCCTCTTCATCATGTGACTGATTTTGAAGCAAATGATTGGACCTTGACCTTGACTGAAATGACATTGAAAAATGTAAGTTTACAAATGTAGCAGAATTATAGTTACTGTAAGTCCATGGGATTGTCAGAAATAGCTCATGTTGTAGCCTGTGTTGGTTACTTCAATTGATCAAAGTTCTGGAAATTAAAAATTTAGCATTGATATTGAAAAGAAAATTTATTGATCTATAGATGAACAATTTTTATGTAAAGGTTATAACAAGATAAGTTTGTATATTTTGTTAACATTAGTTTCGACTTCATCTAGTGAAAAAAATGTCAGGATGTTTATTTTATGTTTTAACTGTTGTATTTAGCCTCTGATGTATTGCCAGGAAAGTAAGTTTTCAACCAAACCTATGTAGCTGCGAAGCTATGAATTAAAGTGCATAAACATTTATTATGTCTCCCCTTCTCGAAGGGAGACATATTGTTTTAGTGATTATTATGTCGCCCCGAACGTAGTCACGGGACGACATATTGTTATTCTTCCGTTTCTTTGTTATTATGTCGCCCCGAACGTAGTCACGGGACGACATATTGTTATTCTTCCGTTTCTTTGTTATTATTATGTCGCCCCAAACGTAGTCACGGGACGACATATTGTTATTCTTCCGTTTCTTTGTTATTATGTCGCCCCGAACGTAGTCACGGGACGACATATTGTTATTCTTCCGTTTCTTTGTTATTATTATTCTTTCTTTCCAATGATTTTTGTCCGGCTTAGTTCTCGGAGATGCCGTGATAGAATTGAATGAAACTTGGCAGAAAGTTAGATCACTATGTGAAGGTGTGCAATCAATACTTTTTTTTCGAAATGGCCGCCATTTTCAAGATGGCTGCCAGGGGCGACATCTGCTATTGCTCGCAATTGCAATTCTAGTTATTATTATGTCGCCCCGAACGTAGTCACGGGACGACATATTGTTATTCTTCCGTTTCTTTGTTATTATTATTCTTTCTTTCCAATGATTTTTGTCCGGCTTAGTTCTCGGAGATGCCGTGATAGAATTGAATGAAACTTGGCAGAAAGTTAGATCACTATGTGAAGGTGTGCAATCAATACTTTTTTTTCGAAATGGCCGCCATTTTCAAGATGGCTGCCAGGGGCGACATCTGCTATTGCTCGCAATTGCAATTCTAGTTATGTCGCCCCGAACGTAGTCACGGGACGACATATTGTTATTCTTCCGTTTCTTTGTTATTATTATTCTTTCTTTCTTTCTTTCTTTCTTTCTTTCTTTCCAATGATTTTTGTCCGGCTTAGTTCTCGGAGATGCCTGGATAGAATTGAATGAAACTTGGCAGAAAGTAAGATCACTATGTGAAGATGTGCAATCAATACTTTTTTTTTCGAAATGGCCGCCATTTTCAAGATGGCCGCCATTCAAAGATCGGTACCCTCCGAAAATTTAAAACGTTTATATCTCAAAAACTGTACCATAGAATTTCATTAAACTTCGTAGGTTTGTAAAGTACAATTAGAAGAACAAACTGATGAAAAAAAATGGCGATCGGTTGGAGACGTTTGACGGCCATTTTGAAAAATGATGTTAAAATGGCGAAAAACTTAACATGGATAGAATTGAATGAAACTTGGCAGAAAGTAAGATCACTATGTGAAGGTGTGCAATCAATACTTTTTTTTTCGAAATGGCCGCCATTTTCAAGATGGCTGCCAGGGGCGACATCTGCTATTGCTCGCAATTGCAATTCTAGTTATTATTATTATTCTTTCTTTCCAATGATTTTTGTCCGGCTTAGTTCTCGGAGATGCCGTGATAGAATTGAATGAAACTTGGCAGAAAGTTAGATCACTATGTGAAGGTGTGCAATCAATACTTTTTTTTTTAAATGGCCACCATTTTCAAGATGGCTGCCAGGGGCGACATCTGCTATTGCTCGCAATTGCAATTCTAGTTATTATTATGTCGCCCCGAACGTAGTCACGGGACGACATATTGTTATTCTTCCGTTTCTTTGTTATTATTATTCTTTCTTTCCAATGATTTTTGTCCGGCTTAGTTCTCGGAGATGCCGTGATAGAATTGAATGAAACTTGGCAGAAAGTTAGATCACTATGTGAAGGTGTGCAATCAATACTTTTTTTTCGAAATGGCCGCCATTTTCAAGATGGCTGCCAGGGGCGACATCTGCTATTGCTCGCAATTGCAATTCTAGTTATTCTTTCTTTCCAATGATTTTTGTCCGGCTTAGTTCTCGGAGATGCCTTGATAGAATTGAATGAAACTTGGCAGAAAGTTAGATCACTATGTGAAGGTGTGCAATCAAAACTTTTTTTTTCAAAATGGCCGCCATTTTCAAGATGGCCGCCATTCATAGATCGGTAATTTAACACGTTTATATCTCAAAAACTGTACCATAGAATTTCATTAAACTTCGTAGGTTTGTAAAGTACAATTAGAAGAACAAACTGATGAAAAAAAATGGCGATCGGTTGGAGACGTTTGGCGGCCATTTTGAAAAATGATGTTAAAATGGCGAAAAACTTAACATGGATAGAATTGAATGAAACTTGGCAGAAAGTAAGATCACTATGTGAAGGTGTGCAATCAATACTTTTTTTTCGAAATGGCCGCCATTTTCTAGATGGCTGCCAGGGGCGACATCTGCTATTGCTCGCAATTGCAATTCTAGTTATTATTCTTTCTTTCCAATGATTTTTGTCCGGCTTAGTTCTCGGAGATGCCGTGATAGAATTGAATGAAACTTGGCAGAAAGTTAGATCACTATGTGAAGGTGTGCAATCAATACTTTTTTTTTCGAAATGGCCGCCATTTTCAAGATGGCTGCCAGGGGCGACATCTGCTATTGCTCGCAATTGCAATTCTAGTTATTCTTCCTCTTCTAATCAAATTTTTTGTCCGGAACATAACTTTTTTGTTTCTTGAGCTAGCCTCATGATATTTGGAAGGTATATGCATCAGGTCATGGCAGAGTGCAGAGTACCACATTTGGGTCCCTGGGGGTCAGTCCCCACCCCCTAGCCTGTAAAATGTAGGCTAAAATAACAAAATACTTAATATTTTGAAAACCATTGTGATCCCCACCCTATTACCATATATATTATTACTCCTTATGATAAGACAAATCATTTGGTACCATAGGGGGGTCTGAGGGGGGTCATGCCCCACCCCCTCAAACGATAAAATACTAAATATTCTGAAAACCATTGAGATCCCCACCCTATAACCATATATATTATTACTCCTTATGATAAGACGAATCATTTGGTACCATAGGGGGGTCTGAGGGGGGTCATGCCCCACCCCCTCAAATGATAAAATACTAAATATTCTGAAAACCATTGAGATCCCCACCCTATAACCATATATATTATTACTCCTTATGATAATACGAATCATTTGGTACCATAGGGGGGTCTGAGGGGGGTCATGCCCCACCCCTTCAAATGATAAAATACTAAATATTCTGAAAACCATTGAGATCCCCAACCAATAACCATATATATTATTACTCTTTATGATAAGACGAATCATTTGGTACCATAGGGGGTCTGAGGGGGGGTCATGCCCCACCCCCTCAAATGACAAAATACTTATTATTCTGAAAACCATTGAGATCGCCACCCTATAACCATATATATTATTACTCCTTATGATAAGACAAATCATTTGGTACCATAGGGGGTCTGAGGGGGGGGGGGTCATGCCCCACCCCCTTAAATGACAAAATACTTATTATTCTGAAAACCATTGAGATCCCCACCCTATAACCATATATATTATTACTCCTTATGATAAGACGAATCATTTGGTACTATAGGGGGTCTGAGGGGGGGGTCATGCCCCACCCCCTTAAATGATAAAATACTTAATATTTTGAAAACCATTGTGATCCCCACCCTATAACCATATATATTATTACTCCTTATGATAAGACAAATCATTTGGTACCATAGGGGGGTCTGAGGGGGGTCATGCCCCACCCCCTCAAATGATAAAATACTAAATATTCTGAAAACCATTGAGATCCCAACCCAATAGTGTTCTTCTTCCTCTTCTAATCAAATTTTTTGTCCGGAACATAACTTTTTTGTTTCTTGAGCTAGCCTCATGATATTTGGAAGGTATATGCATCAGGTCAAGGCGGAGTGCAGAGTACCACATTTGGGTCCCTGGGGGTCAGTCCCCACCCCCTACATTATCTTGGAAAGGGTTGAAATCCCTACCCTTAAACCATATATTTTATTATTCATGATAACAAGACAAGTTGAATGCAATATGCATCTTAGCCCTGGGGGTCATCCCCACCCCCTCAAAATCAGAAACCTTATTTTATCTTAAAAATGGTTGGAATCCCCACCCCTAAACTATATATTACCTTATTCATTCCTTGTTGAAGCACATATCTGTAGGTAACTACATGTATTATGTACCATAGCTCTTAATTTGCCACCTTGATGATCCCTAAAAAATGTTAAAAAAACTATGGGTATGGAAGGGGAGACATCAGTTTTAGCGTGCTAAAACAGTCCAGCATGCTGGACTCCTGTGACAACAGTACCTCTAGTTCAAATTGTGCAAAGCTGCTTGTATAATTTGTAACACAGTTCCTAAAGGGATTGTGAACTTTGTTTTTCTTCATTTTCATCATAAATTTCACTATATCAAATATTTAACACAGACTTTTTACAGTAAAGGTAATACATGGGAAGTCCATTTATGCACTTACAGGTATGGTATTAAATCATGACATGAAATGCATGTCAGTTTACCTTGATAAAGGGTGATAAAAGAGGGCAAGATTTATTTTTGAGTGATTGGTCCAGTTGGACCTTTCGTAGAATTGTATTACCACCTTTTTACATGCTGCATAAGTACAAACTTCCTTAAATTATTTATGTATTATATGTATATAGAAAGTCTGTATCTATGTGTCATTGGATCAAATAGTCCCATATTCAAACTTTTTAATTTAAGTTTATATGATAAAAATTATGTCCCTGTTTGCCCATTTGCACCTATTTATTGCAACTACTCGTACACCAGTGTGTGGGGTTCTGTGAAATTTTCTGGGAATCTTCAATGTACATTGCCATTGTGCAGTACCTATTTTATTTTTTATTAGAATGATTTCTTAGGTTTTCATATACAAAATGGACTTCACCATTTCTTCAAAATATGTTATTGTAAGAGGGGTAGCCATGCCCGTCTGCAGCCTTTCATAAACTAGTAAATAAATTTCTGTGAACATTCAGGGAATCTTCACTGTACATTGCCATTGTGCACCAGCTATTTTATTTTTGTATCAAAATGATTTTTGGAGTTCCCTATAGACAAACATGGACGTACGCGACATACACATTGCAGCTATAGTTGGGTATTATAAGTTTTTGAACTTCTAGTTTATCTTAATCACTTACATTTTTATGATAAAAATATGTGTTCAATTTTATTTCAGCCATTACTAGATACTATGATAAGTAACCACCCAACAAATATTGTGATACCATTTGGTGAAACAGCTGGCATCAAAGAAATAAAAAAACATGTGACAGACACTATAGCTAGAACTGTTACTAAGGTAAAAACTTGCCTGTACACTTCGACAAGTGCTTGTGAATGCTTCATCTGACAAATGTCAGACAATATAAAAAAATTATTTTCTAAATCATACTGAAAATATACACAAACATTTAAGGAAAGGTACAACAAAATGAAGTAAAACATTTGAACTGGTAATGTTCTCTGATTAGCATAACAAGTATACCAATACCAAAGGGAGATAATTGAAAACAATTTAGCAAAATTGTTTACAACATAAGATCAGTTTTACTTTTATGCAGACATGGTTGTTGCGTCGCCTGCGGAACGCATGGTCGACACATAGGCATCACTACCTGTCGTCTTGCGTGGTCTTGCGTCTTGCGTCGTCAACTTTTCTTCTATTCTCAACCACTTGTAAACCGCTCAAAGGAATTTGATGAAACTTTCTCTGTGCATTAACCTTAATTCACAGGTATGCATATATATTTCATTTTTAGAAAATTTTAAATTTTTTTGGTAAAAATTGACATTTTTCAAAAAAGGGGGGGAGGGGGTCAAAATTTCTATCCTCAACTACTCCATAACTGCTCAAAGCAATTTGATGAAACTTTCTCAGTGCATTAACCTTAATGCAAAGGTGTGCATATATATGTGTTAAAATGAAATAGATTATATATGTATTTTATACTTTACACAAGATCTACATGTATAGAATTTTGGTCGCAGTGAAATAGTCTGGCAGAGACATTATGAAGTGACCAATGGTCAGTGGAGTGAAAATTAACAAAAAATCTTACTGTAATCATTTTATATGATACATAGAATTTGATATATTTATTTGTACCAATTTTCATATCTGTTCTATTGCATTTATACAACTTCTGCATTTTTCTTATATTGTAAGTGTAAAAAGTTCACAGGTTTCAAAGGGTGGAATACAAAATTTGTTTCCTATTTGAAGACCATATTGTGACTTTGAGATGAAGAGAAGTTCATTTGCTTGAATTGTTGTCATTTATTTTATATGATATCTCAAATGTGTGCAAATGCAAAAAATAAAATTGGTATTCTTATGATCTTCTTTACAAAAAAGATAACTGAAAATATAAAGATTTTTAATGAAACTGTATTTTTTTTACAGGCTGCTTTCTCAACAGATTACCTTGAAAATAAAGAGGACATAGACAAGAAGGTTCCAGTGGACATAGAGGTTGACGATTTCATTACAATACAAAACATTGTTAAACAACATTATAATGATGGAATATTAGGGTAATTTTTAATTTATATTATGGAAATGACTATAAATGTAAGTTTTGGGTATGATTTTATATTATATTAATTTATGTTATGTGAATTATGTTTCTGTTAATTCATTTAGTGGGAATAAGCTTTTATCATTCTGTGAAAATTTGTTGTTTTTGGGGCCTGAATATCCTGATTTTGTAATTTTCTTGTAAAAATGGGATATATAATATGCATTACATCAAACGAGGGATGTCTTTGTTTTTCTTCACCTACAAAAACTATTAAAACTGTTATATTGCAAATATAATCAATCAACAGTATTTGAATTGTCTTACACACGGTGTCGCAATGCCTTAAAAACTACATAGATAAATAAAATCAGTTACCTGAAGTAAAAAAGTATATCCACAGGACAGCGTGTAGGCAAATGGTCGCTCGTGTACCATGGATTTCTTTCTGGTCCGTAGAACAGTAATATAATGTAATTTATTCTCAGTAACTGGAACACCATTTCTAATTGGCGTATATGACAAATATCAATAAGTATGAAAAACCAGAGATCAGATCATTGATTAACAAGAAGGTGATTGTCATTTACAGGTCATTGATAATACACTTGATGTTTATCTGTGATTTATTCTTATTATTTCCACATCAAGATTTGTTGAGTGGATGTTTTTTAACGATTGGTTTCCAAAAACTGTTTCACTGCATATATAAACATGCTCTTTTTGTCCCCCGCCGCAACGCGATGCGGGGGATATGGTAATGCCGGGTGTCCGTCCGTCCGTCCGTCCATGCGTCGTGCCGTCCGTCGGTCCACCTTGTAAGCGCTCTAGCAAATTTATTTCTTCACCGATTTGGATAATATTTATACAGTAGCTTTAACTCAATGATACTTTAAGGGAGTTGGAAGATGAGTCATGTCGAAATATTTTTGTAGGAGTTATGCCCCTTAATAACTTAGAAAATTGACAAAATTTTCATGTAAGCGCTCTAGCAAATTTATTTCTTGACCGATTTGGATAATATTTATACAGTAGCTTTAACTCAATGATACCTCAAGGGAGTTCGAAGATGAGTCATGTCGAAATATTTTTGTAGGAGTTATGCCCCTTAATAACTTTGAAAATTGACAAAATGTTCATCTAAGTGTTCTAGAAAATTTATATTCTCCTTGCATTGGAATAATATTTATACACTTGGACCTAAAGGGAGGTTTTATACATAAACTCCTATCGAAACTTATAAAATTGAAAAATACTGTCTTTAAGAGTTTGTTAGGTGGAATACTTTTGATCAAAGCATTTCTGTTTATTGAAAAGGAGTAAATGTACATTTGTATAAATTCTCAATACACATGGTAAAATAAGATTTCAACACTATACCCATATTGTATAAATGTCTTCATACCACTCATTAACTTGTAAAAATCTTTAGCAATAACCACAAATTGTTTGTCCTTCTATTCTCTCTCTTTGAGAAAATTTTGTTATGTTTCACTTGTCCAAGGGTTTCTGATGCTCTAGCGGGGGGGGGGGGGGGGGGGGGGGGGGGGGGGGGGGGGGGGGGGACTTCGGAACGCTGTTCGATTTTTTAGAATTAAATGAGGCCTTCTTAAGTATTTTTTTAAATCAAGTTTTTAAACCATTAGAAATAATATTTAAATGTTGATAATATTTGTATTTGGCTCAGAACTGGAGAACTTAGCAGAGCCCCACATTTTCCAAAGTTCCTTACCTTCATACAAATATTTTATATATTCTTCTGTAGTACACTAATATTGTATACAGTTGACTCTCGTTATCTCGAACACACTTAAGTTAAATTTCCGGATGAGTCAAATTTCGTCTGTAGTCCAAAATGTTATACAATGCACATGAGCAGCTCCTGTTAAGTCGAACTTCGTCTATCTCGAACACATTTTTGCGGTCCGAACGACTTCGAGATAACGAGAGTCGACTATATATATATATATATTTTTTTTTTTCTGTCAAGGATTTGCAAGGGATTTTGAATACATTAGATTATAGTACAATAATTACTTTTCACAGAATATGAAGGACTTTTTATACTATTTGTGGCTATTTATTTCCAGAAATCTTTCCTATAAGAGTGATCTTTTAGGGTGCATGATCTCTAGAACCTCACTGACAAGGTCAAATCCATATTTTGAAACAAGTTTCATAGATAGAAAAGTACTGGACAGTGATAAGGGAGAAACAAAACCACATGATGATGAAGAGGATTCAGATGATGACAGTTATTATGAATCAGAAGTGAAAACAGGCATTCTGATTGGTTGCCTTTTTGACAAACTTTTTAGCACTTTGAACCCATTGGATATTGATGTTGATAAAGGTGGTGAAGTTGCAACGTAAGTTTTGGATTCCATGTAAAAGTTACCTAAATTGATTGCAGCATCTCTAAAAATATTTTTGAAGTATACACAATTGAACTTGTTAAAACTTTCCCCCTTGATATATGCTATTTGACTTATATTTGTGCCTTTTGCCTTGGCAAAGCATAGTGACAACAGATTACAAAAGACATACCCTATTCATGCAATCGTTTATAACTACTCAACTTAAGGACAAATTTTGCAACTAAACATTGGGAAAGATATACAGAATATTGAAAATGAGATTAAAGCTTTATTATAATTCTTCTGTATTTCAATGACCAATTAGTGCATACTTTATGATACACACATATTTAATGCACCACAATTGAGTAGGAATTGAAATAATAAAGTTATAAAGTTATATAAAGAAATAGACCCTGTTCTAGACAGCAAAATCATTAAATTAAATTAAATACACACATTCTTTCAGATTGTGTGAATGAATTAATATACAAGGCATTTTAAAGGAAATTCATCATATATACCCTAGTAATAGTGTGATCTCTTAAGATTCATGTTGGTCTGTAAGTAGAGATTTGCAGAAAAATCAACATATATTTGTGAGGTATAACCCCAATAAAAGAATCCCAGATCTACAGCTAACAATATGACGAATTATTATTTATATTCATAATGATATAATTATCTAGATAATGAAATGAAATGAAAAAATACTAAAATTTTTATTTTAGGTTTGATTTTGGCAAAGGTAAAAAGTTTGGGTTTGGAATACGTGGAGAATGGCTTTCAGAATATATTCCTAGTAAAAATGCTGAATTTTTTGCTACCTGTAATGGAATAGAGGTAAATGTTTAAAAATAGATCTTAGTTTGCTCACGATCCACATCTTATTGGAAACACCAGGAACTGTGAGTTTTAGAGAAATGAATTAAAAGTTGACCTGCATATATTGTCAACAAATAATAGAAAGACTTACCATTCAGATTTCTGATTAAGTAATTGAACCACAAAAGTATAGAATAAATGACCAAATGGTATAATTTTAACTGGTCAACAAATATTGGATGGATTATATATACTTCTATTAAACAAATGAAATGAATTGGCATGATTGAAATAAAAGTGTACCCATAACCCTTTAGTAAGCTTTGTTGAAACTAAAAATTTCATAAGCTCATGGCACTTTTGAATGAAATAAATCCATCCAAATGTAAATGTTGATTTATTAGCTCACCTGGCCACAGCCGAACTAAGTTTAGCATAGGGCCCTATGGGATAATTAATTGAAAAATCTTGTCTGAAACCCCTTGACCAATTGGAACTAGACTTGATAGCAATGGTCCATTCAGAATTGTGTCCGATGAGGTGGACTGTCAACCAAGATGGCCGCCACATCCAAACCGGGTTTATCCCCTCCCCCCCCCCCCCCTCCTTTCCTAGGAATTGAAATTATTTTACCATTTAACAAGTAAAAAACCAATGTTTTTTTTTTATATATTTCAGCATTTTAGTAAAGTAATGAATACCAATACATATTTTGTAGATAGGTGTATACAAATAAGTGCTGTTATAATCTGATTTACATGAAAATGAATTGACTTGACTGAAAATAAATGTTTATGGCATATTATGTCAGTTTTGATTTACAACTCAAAAGTTCATGAACACAATTAATCACAGAAAGAAATTTTTCATTATCTAAGAGAATTGAAACCTCTTTAAGTGCTTCTGTCGCATTATTCTAGTCAAATTTTATATTATTTATAGGACAACAAGGATTTGACTGGTACTACTGTTCGAGAGGAAATGCTGTATCCTCTTATAGCTGTTATTGGTGAAAAGAATAATGCTGGGAGAGTTAGGATAGACAACTTGGCAAAACCACCAGAGGTTAGTTCATATACAAATAGTAGTATTGGTTTTTTTTTGTGTTTGTGTAGTCTTAAATGAATACATTTTATCTTTGTAAATGTTTTAGCTCTACCATTGTTATTGTTAATATGTAAAAAAAATTATAACATAAATTGAAATGAATTGTAAATGAATTAAGATTAAAAAAGCAAAACAAAAAATAATCATAATTGGTAAGGTCAATAAACAAGTCTGTATTCAGTGATACATATATGTATAAGTGACAAAAATTAATGGTTGGTAGGTAGGAAGAATTTTTAGGGTTTTTGTAGGGGAGACATTCTGACCTCAATAGTGCTTTGCTGAAAATGTCAGAATTTTTTTTTTTGGGGTAGACATTATAGAATAGGGGTTGTTGAATTAGTGGAAACATAGATATTTTTGTTCTTTGCTAAAGTATCAATGAACATCATGTCAATAAAATGGGGATCTACATTAGGATATCTTGTGGCATACAGCAATAATCTATATGTCAACAGTCTTCATTCCAAGAAGTATTTATAATCTTTTTATATTCCAGGAACTGTCACAAAAATGGGAAAAGGAAAACAGATGGATAACCACTGGATATTCAGAAAATCTACTTATTGATGATTATGGGGTTATGTGGTAAGATCAACATCTATAATCTAACTCCATTATCTCAAAGTCTTTATATCTCAAAGGAATATTTTTGACCACTGTAAATTCAAAAATTGTTATGAGGATTATTTTAATGCAATTTGACATGATGAGTGTTGCAATACTGTAAAATACAGAAATTATTGATTCATTTATTGTTGTGAATCTACAACAATCTACTCAGATAACGGAAATACTATTAAAAAAAAAATTATTTCTGTGATTTCAAATGTTCCCACAAACAATAATCAATGAATCACTGTAATCACATTATTCTACAGTTTTCAACATTTTCCTCTGTGTGTTTCAAGTATGAGATATCTCTTTTTTTTAGCAATAATTCACCAAATGAAGATGAGGGGATTTTTATATCTCAAGAATCCTTTGATCAAGAATGTAGCATCAAAATTGTAGACAAGGGAAATTTTGGTAAAATTCAGATTTGTCTGTCAAAGGAAAGGGATAAAGAAACAAAGTTAGAGAAAAGTGACAGCTGGATATACCAGGGAGTTACTGGAGAGTAAGCTTTAATGGAAATTTCAGTTTCTTGGAAGTTATTAATTTTAGCATCATAGATATTTCAACTACCTTTCAGGTCCTGCCACTGAAATGTTTGTTCTTTAAAAGTTTTATTACTACTAACAGTGAAATTCCTTTGTATGTATCATGAGTATTTGGTCAACTAAACTTCTCCTCTATTTACATCTTAGTTTTTAGATTTTTGTCCTTTCTTAGCTGTGACATCAACACACAGGTATGCTTTTGTTGGTAGAGATGGCATACCTTTACATCAAAGGTTCTGTATCTCATTAACCTTACACTAGACAGCAATAATGCTTGTTCTATATATTTAGAGCTATAATGCTTGGTTTATACATTAAGAGAAATTATGCCAATAATGCTTGGTCTGTCCTTTAGAGTAATAATGCTTGTTCTATATATTTAGGCAGTAATGCTTGGTCTATACATTTAGGGCAATAATACTTGGTCTATACATTTAGAGCAAAAATGCTTGGTCTATACATTTAGAGCAATTGCTTGTTTTATATGCAATATCTACAATATATTTACAATATATTGGTTGTACTGAACTGTTGGACTGCAACTAAAAATTCTGAAGTCAGCGGAGTTCTGTTATATAACTGGTTGGAATATAAGCAACATTGAGCTTTGTAAAATGTAAACAAATGTGAGAACAACTTATGCCTCAAACTTAATCATGAGAAACAGTAGGTTAATATAATGTATGGTGTTAAGATTCTTGTTGACTGAAAGATTTTATTTCTGCTGGTATCTTTCTTTTTCATTCATTTACAAGATGCCTAATGTTTATGTTATATGATTAACAAAGGTAGAATTTTTGTTTGATTTTAGAGTCGTGTCTGAAAAGAAAACAAAGTATATTGGAGATCCATGTCGTGTAGAAACAGGTGATCTGTTAACTTTAAAGATTGAAAATGGAGATGAAGATGGTGGAGAAAAAGTCATTCTAAAGAAAAATGGACAACCTGTAAGTATAATTAGATAAAGAATATAATAATGAACATAATAATGAGTTGAGTAGAAAAATCAGCTTCTGAAATTTGTTATAAATGTAAAAACACTATAGAATAAAGGGTTTTAGCTAGGATTTTTAGACCATTAGTCACTTTTGCGAGATTGTTTGCCACCATTTGTAGGTAACTTTTATAGTGGGTCACTAATCTGTACCATTGTAGTTATTAGCATGTCTTCTTTTATAATAATACAGAGCTCCAGATAAGATTTCCTCACTTAGGTTATTTACTCCTGTATTTTTTAATAAAATGGATGAAAGCTTTTTCCATTTGCTTTGTGATTTTAGATTCAATCCTCTGATAAATTTTTAATGGGTTTTTTCACCCCCTCAAGCTGATATCTATTTGGTGATTTAGATGGCTTTCAATTCAATGGTAATCATGGGAGAGTTGATGTGATAAATGTTTCTAATACACAACAAAATCATTGAAAATACAGATGTTTGATAATGACATAAATAATTTCACCAACATATTCCTCGGTAAACAGGCAAATTAGAGGATAGTCAACATAAGGGGATACATAAAGCTGACCGAGCTGCATGGTTAGTACATGTACATGCTGTTGATATTGCAGGCACAAACTACCAACCAACCAAGAGAATACATTCTGCTAGCTATTCCAGATAATCCTGAGGCCATTTATCATTTGTACTTTTTATAGACCATCAGAGACGTTGCATAAAGATTATAAATAATCTACTTTGGACTATCTGCTGGCAGAAACTGAATTTAAAAGTGTATGCTAAAACTTTTTGTAACTTTCTTTGTAGACTAAATAAAAAAAATAAAATCTTTCATTTGAGTGAAAATCTATTACTAGTAAGGGAAATTCACAGGAGCAGATCAAGGACTGTGTGGGGGATGTGTATATAAAAGAGGGGTCTGGGGACCAGAGGATAGAAACCCCTGGAAAGTACTGGCATTTGATTTTTTACAAGCTTATTTCATTTCAATTAATATCCTTCTACTTTCTCCTTACATGCCTTTTAAAATTAGAAAGAAATAGAGGGAAAAATCTGAAGCTCTGATAATAAAAAAAGAATATATTTCATTAAGTATTGCCATGACTTGAGCTATTATATACAAAAGAGTAAAATAAAATGGCTTAGAAAGTAGATAAAATAAATTTGTTTTTGTAGGTTTTAAAGATTTTTAATAAAGTTAGGAATCTTAACTTGGAATTTCATTCATCACCTTCAAAATAATTTTGTCAATGACGAAATTGACGAGTGCTAGCTAAATCTCTGAGAATATATATATATAATATTCTTATGTGTTCTTTGTTTGAAAATATGGGATTCATTTGTATAAGCTTTCAGAAAAGCAAGAAAAGCAAGGCTTTTTTTGTTAAGTGTTAAAGATAAAATACCATTATTAAGCGACCCAAAGAAATGATATTTTGTAAATATCTTAGACCTCCTAAACCAGTGAATGGATTTCAGTGAAACTTTCTGGGAATCTTCAGTGTACATTGCCATTGATAATACTAGATGTTGATCCTCTCTTGCACTCTGAACCTTGTTCAAAAAATTTAAATGGATGTCTGTGGATAAAAGAATTAAATATCACAAAAGTGTTTTGAATTTTAAAACCCTAAACAAGGAAGCGACAACATACCTAATACATAAATTTAATTACATTTCAAGTTTAAATCCTTACTCACTCAGAAATGCTGCCAATGGGGATTTAAAAGTTCCTAAACAAAAAACGGAATTGTACAAAAATTCCTTTTCATATGCAGGATCAGTATTATGGAACAGCTTACCAGTCTCTATTAGAAACTTGCACACTACAAGTGGTTTCAATGATAATATAAATGAATACTTGTTAAATGGTACAAATGATAATGAGAATAAGATAACAAATGGTGACTTATCATTTTGAGTAAAATTATATGATTATATAATTTTATAAAAATTCGTAAGGGTTCCGCGGAACCCAGTGTCTCGCCTACTTTTGATGTTGTCTATATTTTCAGTGTGATAGGTGAATGCACATAATAGAATGCAATGTTAAGTCCATTTATACGTAAAAAACTGAAAAACAGAAATAAATATTTTACAAAATTTTCTCCTGGATACAATCTTTATATCATAAACAAGCTTCTGTCCAAATTTGGTAAAATTCCTGGATAGTTTAAGAAAGTTATTCAAATTTTAAAAACTTTAACCACAGAGTGAATGTAATGTTTCCTGGCAGAAAAACTAAGTCCATTTATAAGTAAAATACGGAAAATTTTTTTTTTTTTTACTAAATTTACTTCTGGATACTATATTATGATCATAAACAAGCTTCTGTCCAAGTTTGGTACAAATCCAGGATAGTTTAAGAAAGTTATTACAATTTTGAAAACTTTAACCACAGAATGAATGTAATGTTTCCTGGCAGAAAAACTAAGTCCATTTATAAGTAATATACAGAAAAACTGGAATTTTTATTTTACAAAATTTACTTCTGGATACTATCTTATGATCATAAACAAGCTTCTGTCCAAGTTTGGTACAAATCCAGGATATTTTAAGAAAGTTATTAAAATTTTAAAAACTTTAACCACAGAGTGAATGTAATGTTTCCTGGCAGAAAAACTAAGTCCATTTATAAGTAAAATACGGAAAAACTGGAATTTTTTTTTTACAAAATTTCCTTCTGGATACTATCTTATGATCATAAACAAGCCTCTGTCCAAGTTTATTAGAAATCCAGGATAGTTTAAGAAAGTTATTAAAATTTCAAAAACTTTAACCACAGGGTGAATATTTGTGGACGCCGCCGCCGACGACGACGACGACGACGACGGAATGTAGGATCGCTATGTCTCGCTTTTTCGACAAAAGTCGAAGGCTCGACAAAAATCACTACTACTTATATGTTTATTATCCCCGCACTTTCAAAGAAATTTCGGGAATATAGCGATTGTCTCTGTCTGTCCGTCCGTTAGATAATCTTGTCTCCAGAACTCCTGGTTCCTTTTTAACTTCATGCATTTAATTTCTATACAGTATTGTCACAAACTGTACGTAGATGCACAATAAGGTTTTAGAATTTTGATTTTCAAAAAAAAGGGCCCACAGGGGTCGAATTTTGGAAATTGGAAATTCAAACTTGTGACCTAAACTCCTCATTCATTTCTCATTTTATGCTTTTAATTTCTATACATTATTATCACATACTGTATGTAGATGGGCAGTTTTTTTAAAAATTGGGGTCCACAGGGGTCGAATTTCAAAAATTGGAAGTTTAAGTTTGTGACCTAAACTCCTCATACATTTTTCCTTTTATGCATGAATTTCTATACAGTATTGTCACATACTGTATGTAGATGCGCAATAAAATTTTAGAATTTTGATTTTCAAAAATAGGGGCCCACAGGGGTCGAATTTCGAAAACTGGAAATTTAAACTAAACTGCAGATTAATTTTTCATTTTATGCTTTTAATTTCTATACATTATTATCACATAATGTATGTAGATGGGCAGTATTTGTAAAAATTGGGGTCCACAGGGGTCGAATTTCAAAAATTGGAAGTTTAAGTTTGTGACCTAAACTCCTCATACATTTTTCCTTTTATGCATGAATTTCTATACAGTATTGTCACATACTGTATGTAGATGCGCAATAAAGTTTTAGAATTTTGATTTTCAAAAATAGGGGCTCACAGGGGTCGAATTTCAAAAACTGGAAATTTAAACTAAACTGCAGATTAATTTTTCATTTTATGCTTTTAATTTCTATACAGTATTGTCACACACTGTATATAGATGCGCAATAAGGTTTTAGAATTTTGATTTTGACAACTTGAGGCCCACAGGGGTTGTATTTTGGAAATAGTGAATTTAAGCTTGTGCCTTAAACTCCTCTTTCTTTTTTCATTTAGATTTAACAAATTTATTTGTATATATAATATTGTTCTTTATTTTCTATAGATACGGGATAAGGTTTTTAATTTTGAAAATCTATTAAGGAATCAAATTTTGGGACCAAAAATGGTGAAATTGCTAATTTTGCTTTGTCTCTGGAAATACTCATTCATTTTTTGTTTCAGTGGTTTCATTTGTGTATAATATTGTTCTTCCTTATGTGTAGATGTGCAATAAGGTTTTCAATTTTGATGTTTTATTCAGGGTTCCAATTTTTAAACTGAAATTGTTAAATTGCTAATTTTTGACTGCTGATTTTTTTTATACTTGTGCATCGTTTCTGATGGCACCAATTTCTTGTTATTATTATTATTGTGCACCACTTATTTTGTTGAAAATGATTTTTGGATTTTCCCATACACAAAAACTTTTTGTTATGAAGTGGAAAGTTAGATTGTTAGAAAATGAGATGGAAAAGTTTCTTTATTTTTCTTTACAAATGTAATGAATTTTTATGTAGAATCTGAAAAATTGAGGCTCATCTCCATTGAAATACTTTGGTTCAGTCAAACTTTGGTAAAACTGCATATTTTTTTACATTTTTCACCAAAAACTTGAATACAAGTGTTTGAATATAATTAACTCTGAAATTTTCCCATGATAAAGAAATCAATGAGCCCACTTAAAACGAAAAATTTCAAATCTAACTATGAAATAAGGGATTTTGGCGAGGAGAATAGCTATCATTAGTTAATGCTACAGTTCATTTAATCATGCTATTTTATCTTGTAGATTGTGGAAACAGAATTTTCTCCACAGAAGGACAATGCAAAGAGTATTGTTAAATTGCATATTTATATAACAGAAGCAAAAGGCAAAGTTCAGCTAATGAATTACAGACCAAAATACAGGGGACCAGTAAGTCTTTACTGTAAAAAAATCTTTATATTTTTAGGAATACATTCAAGAATTCATTGTTTACAAGATATGACTTGTCAATATATTTTTATCACACAATTTAAGGCTTTGTCATTGAAACGTGCTTGAATTTCATTGTTTTCCACCAGTCTATGTGTACTTTGATCTTAATTTGCACGTTTGTTATTTTTAAAGTGAATTATTCTTAACTGTTGTGTATAATGCCAACATTAGTTTTCAGTCATTCAGGATTTCTGGATCTCTACTGCTTTAAACTGTCTGTTTTAAGGATAAGCATTAAAATGATCTTCATTGAGGTTTTGAAAAGCTTGAAATGACATGGAAAAGTCATGGAATTTGAAGTTTAAGAGCTTGTATGAACCATGTACAAGATGTTGGTAACCACTCCTGAACTGATGGAAAGTATTATGCAACTTGGTTTCAGTGACCAAAATTCCTTAATAATAATCATGTTTCCTTCATTAAAATCCTATTTATGTCCCCCCTACGAAGGTGGATGGGGCATATGGAGTTACCCTTTCTGTCCGTATGTCTGTCCGTACGTTCAAACTATGTGGTTAAGTTTTGCTTTTAGGTTCATTTCTTTGGACCTACATTTTATGTTTGAGTGACTCTTGTTAAGTTTTGCGTGTAGGTTCATTTCTTTGGAACTATAAAGCATAGTGTATCAATGAAACTTCATCAGTGGATGTGCCTTGGGTAGTACTGAGCAGTCATACAATAATTGGGTCATTATGACCTACATTTTACACCTGAGCAACTCTGGTTAAGTTTTGCATTAGGTTCATTTCTGGATTTTAGGGTGGGGAATCCGTGTATTAGAGACACGATTTCTAGTTTTTAAAAAATTTGGACAAATCATACAAGTTGTGATATATACACTTTATGTTGATGCTTAATAGTGAAGTAGAATTTTATAATTTCTAAGCTGTAATCAAAGCCAATGAATCAATGCTTGACATTAAAAGATCTACACTTCTAAAATGCTTATTTCTTTTATTTGAAACCCATAAAAAAGATTTGTTTGCGAATCTTATAGAAATAAGCTATTTCACCTTTGCAAAACAAATATAATCTTTACTGTTTGGAACATAAAATTATTAATTCAGTGAATAAACTCCTTCAATTACTGAGGGCTTTTTTTTATTTTAGATATTATTTCCAGAATCCTTGACAGTTGGAAGGTTACATAACATGAAAATATATGATGATGGAAAACTTGTTGCTCCCGTTCCGTAAGTATATCAGAATTGTTATAAAATCAAGAAAAGTATGAATAGTGTTCAAGCTAGGATTTAAGGGCAGAGGGGCATTTATTTAGGATAAGGGACACTTTAACGCATTTCCAGATCTGAAAAGTCAAACAGGATCAAATCAACTTTTAAGAAATATCAATTAAGAATTCTAGTAGTTTCTCTGCACTCTTTAATTCAGTTTCAATTAACTCAGTATTGTTTATATGCATTAAAAAGTAATTTGTTGTATTTTATATTAAACTTATTGTAGATGCAGAGGGGAGCACTGAAAGGGCAAAGGGGTGCTGTGCCCCTCTATTTTAAGCTAGCTGGAACACTGTATGAAGATATTAGTGTTGAATATCTTAAATGGAGATGATATCAAAATTTTCTTCAATGAAGATATTAATAGGATAATAATTATACTTTTTCTTAATGAAGATAAAATCAGGATTTGATAATTTTTAGCTCACCTGGCCTAAAAGGCCATGTGAGCTATTGTCATCACTTTGCGTCCGTCGTCGTCTGTCGTCGTTAACAATTTTTCAAACATCTTCTCCTCTGAAACTACTGAATGGATTTGGATAAAACTTAGCATGATTGTTCCTTAGGGTATCCTGCACAAATTTTTTGCTTCGATTCTTGATTCGTCGAAAAACATGGCCACTGTTACTAAAAATAGAACATAGGGGTCAAACAACAGTTTTTCGCAAATATCTCAAAAATTATTAGGTTACGGCAAATTCTGGCAGGTTGAAAGTGTTCAGCATGATGAGAGCTACCTGTGTGCTGATTTTCGTGAAAATCTGTCAACTGATGTTAGAGTTATTGCCCTTTTTTTGAAATTTTTGGCTTTTTTTTATGTTATTATTTCAAAAATCTTCTTTGAAACTATTATTCAAAATTAAATGAAACTTGGTAAAATTGTTCCTTAGGGTATCCTGCAAAAAATTAATGCTTGAATTTTTGATTGGTCGAAAAACATGTCCGCCCTTACCAGAAATAGAACATAGGGGTCAAAATGCTGTTTTTTGCTATTTTTTCCTAAATTATAGAAAGAAAATGGAGATGAAAGCTACTTTCAAGGTAAAAATGGTATCCCGAGTTGAATGGTGATGATGAAAGTTTGTTTTGGACGGCCATTTTTAAAATGGCTGCCATTTTCCCGCCATTTTTAGCTCACCTGGCCATAGGCCATGTGAGCTATTGCCATCACTTGGCGTCCGTCGTCGTCGTCGTCTGTAAACTTTTTCAAACGTTAACTCGTCCTAAACTACTGGACCGACTTCAACCTAACTTTGCAGAATTGTTCTTTAGGGCATCTGGAAAATTTCTATCGTTTAAAATTTTTGAAATGTCGAAAAACATGGCTGTCGTTACTATAAATAGAACATAGGGGTCCATCAGTAGTTTTCTGCAAATAACTTGAAAACGAAAGCAGATATCAAAATTTTGACATAGGGTCAAAATGTTCAGCACGATGAGATCTATCAGTGTGCAAATTTTTGTTACGATCTTACAACTGATGTAGGAGTTGTTGCCCTTTAAATGTCAAATTTGGCAATATTTCGTTTTTCAAGGCTATTATTATGAAAATGAGAAGAGATAGATAATCAATGTAAGAACAAAAGTTGCTCAGTTAATAAAGATCTATGAATGTTCAAAATTTCAGGTCAATCAGACATACCATGTTAGAGTTATTGCCCTTGAAAATGTCAATTTTGTTTGCAGATTTTCCCTTTTTGTGCAATTATTGTGAAAGGAGATAAATAATCAATGTAAGAATAAAAGTTGTTCAGTTAATTAAGATCTATCACTGTGCCAATTTTCAGGTCAATCAGACAACCTATATTAGAGTTATTGCCCTTGGAAATTTAATTTTTTTTCAGATTTTCACATATGTTCAAGTTTAGCATTTTTAATCAGGATGTTGTTTATTTATATTTTATTGCTACTTGAAATTATTTTTATTGAAATTCTGTTTAATGTTTTGAATATTTCATCAACATTCAATTCACAATAATTATTTTTTCATTGATGTACTCGTGAGCTTTGGTGCCGAGTGAGGGACCATACTCAAGGTTTTAGCATTTTTTTTTCTCACTTCCATGTCATTTCCTGCAAAATCAGGTAAACTTTTCACTCTTGTTTATATCATGATTATTGTCCTTTGCCACAATTGTCCATTTACATCGTGCTTATTTATTTTTGTCCTTTGCCACAATTGTCCAGAATCAATTTTACTTCCATAAAAGTCCATTCATGTTAATATTTTTGATGCAGATTTATAACCAAAACATTGCACAGGTTGTCCAGAGCAAATGCCTGAAATCAGGTATACAAAGCTTTGAATCAATTTTTCTGACTTCTATAAAATAAAGGCATTTTCTAAATATATCATTCAAAAGAAGTGATATCATAGCTATATGTTTTAGCATCTTTCAAATTATAAAAAATGATGTCTTGTTAAATGCCTCTGCAGTGACAAAGCTTTCTTGAATTTTCTATTGTATTAGCAGACGTTAACATGTGTGCAACCAGGTCTGACTTGAGCACATCTCACTCGCCTTTGATGATATAATTGGCATGTGACCAAGTTAACAAGGATGATGTCAAGTTCTTTGAAAACAAATTGAATGTATTTAGGAAATGTGCTTGACCGATGGACTAGTCAGATTTAAAATTTGGAAATAATTGAACAATAAATTATTTTTTCATATTGTCACGTAAAGCTTAATGCATTAATGTAAATTGTAATAACTTGACTCCAGACAGTTTATAAATGTTGAATATGCGTGTCTCGTAAAAGCAGACACTTGACTTCCATATGAAAACTTGTAAGTATTTTGGTTACTGATGTACACAAATTAATAAGTTTTTATGATTTCAAAACATCATGGCTTTGAAACAGATTCCTGCGTTTAAAGGATACACTCATGCCAGTATATGATACATACCGTCTATTTTCATATAACAATTCTATTGTAAACGGTTCAGTTCATAACTTGGTCATCCTAATGATACCAGGCCATTTTTTTATCACTTCATACATATATTGTAAAAAAACAATCCAGGCAATTTGTCTCATGTTACCTTTAACAGTATGCATGACGTTTAAGATCATCCGTTCTAACAGATTAATTTCTCTACATAAGAACTTAAGGCCTAGAAAAAAGTGTTGTGTTTGGATAGCCAACCCTATAAGTACCTCAAACTTTTTTGTAATATTCCTACTTCAAAAAAATAAAAAGAATCGGAAATCTGGTGGACCTCATTTTCATTCCCATTTGTAAACTTTGTTGATTTTTTATGGCGATATGGCGCTTTCAGTAGATATTGTTCATATCAGAACACATTTATTGAAAAGTTGTTCATACAACACCTTTACAAAAGTCTCTGTAAGTTTGACATTGTCAGATGATCATTTTAGGGGTTATCGCCCTTTGAAGGTAAAAAATAGCGTTTTTCATGTTTTTGGCTTTAGAATGAAAACTAATTAATGAAAATAGTAAAAGATGCTGCTTGCTTAAACCTTCAACTCATTGAACTTTAAAAGACACTCCATTGGATGGAAGTTGACAAATGGGCCTTTAAATGGGTAATTGCTAAAAAGAGAGACCTTTATACCTTAAAGACCAGGCGAGCGATTCAGGCTCCTGGGAGCCTCTTGTTTTTATTGAAATTCTGTTTAATGTTTTGAATATTTCATCAACATTCAATTCACAATAATTATTTTTAGCTCACCTGGCCATAGGCCATGTGAGCTATTGCCATTACTTGGCGTCCGTCGTCGTCGTCGTCGTCTGTAAACGTTTTCAAATGTTAACTCGTCCTAAACTACTGGACCGACTTCAACCTAACTTTGCAGAATTGTTCTTTAGGGCATCTGGAAAATTTCTATCGTTTAAAATTTTTGAAATGTTGAAAAACATGGCTGTCGTTACTATAAATAGAACATAGGGGTAAATTGCTGTTTTTTGCTAATAACTCAAAAACCGTTACAGATATCGAAAATCTGACATGGGGTAAAATTGATCAGCATGACAAGATCTACCTACCCTGAAATTTTGAAGGAAATTCCAAAACCCATTTAGGAGTTATTGCCCTTTTTTCACATTTTTGGCTTTTTTTTTATGTTATTATTTCAAAAATCTTCTTCTCTGAAACTACTATTCAAAATCATATGAAACTTGGTAAGATTGTTGCTTAGGGTACCCTGCATAGAACTGATGTGGGGATTTTTGATTCGTGGAAAAACATGGCCGCTGTTACTAAAAATAGAACATAGGGGTAAATTGCTGTTTTTTGCTAATAACTCAAAAACCGTTACAGATATCGAAAATCTGACATGGGGTAAATTTGATCAGCATGACAAGATCTACCTACCCTGAAATTTTGAAGGAAATTCCAAAACCCATTTAGGAGTTATTGTCCTTTTTTCGTCAAATTTTCATAATTTAACATTTTTCGTCATTTATCTCCAAAACTATTTGAGATAGAAGTGAAATATAAATTTGAAAAATGTTTGCCATGTTGAGATCTACATACCCTCCCATTTAGGAGTTATTGCCCTTTTTTGTCAAATTTTTAAAATTTTAACATTTTTGCATTTATCTCCAAAACTATTTGAGATAGAAGTGAAATGTAAATTGAAAAATGTTTGCCATGTTGAGATCTACCTACCCTGAAATTTTGAAGGGAATCCCAAATTCTATTTAGGAGTTATTGGTTTGTGTAATTTGAGGTCGGGTTCTGTTACATTTATTTAAGGTTCACCCTTATTCCTGGTCAATTTTGTCAACTTCCTGCCAGGACTACCACCATCAGGGAACATATTTTAACATTAAACCTTATGAAAAATAAATCTTCAACAAATTTTCCCTGAACAATTGAACCAATTGCAACAAACTTGGTCAAATAGTTGATTAATTGTCCAATGAAAACCAGACTCCAGGTGAGCGATACAGGCTCTGGTGAGCCTCTTGTTTACACTTGCTCGGATTTCAACAATATTTGGTTTTTAAAGTAAACATGGTATCCTTAGTGAATGGTGATGAGAATGTTGTATAACAATGATTAAACTTCATAATATGTGAGCTTTTAATTGCTATCACTTGGTGTCTGTCATCAATGTTGTTAACAAATTTTCAAACATCTTCTCCTCTGAAACTACTAGGGGGATTTGGGTGAAACTTAGCATGATTGTTCCTGCAATATTTCCTTTTCAAGTACATGTAATTGAAACTGTGATACTTCAGAAAAAGAGAGTTCACCTTTTAGATGCCAAAGATGTTGGGTCAAATAGGTAACCAGAACAAACTTTCCAGGGGTTCTTGAAAGGCTTTTAAAGGTATTTTCAGCATTTTAAATGACCTTTAATACTCAGTTTAATTTACAACAAACATTAATATATTAATTTAGTTTATAGTGCATTGTTTGCCAGGTGAGCGATTCAGGCTCTTGAGAGCCTCTTGTTCTGAAGTTAATACCAGAATTTAATATTTTTTACATGGTTTTAAAATAAACCAGTATGTCCCCATGATACTGAAATAAAAATCTCTAGGTCACAAATGAGGGCATATTTGTATAATGTTTTTAGTTTTTAGTCTGGCGACTCTGGGTGAAATCATCTGAAATTTGGAAATTGTTTTAGGGACCACTAATCATAGGTCAAGTTTGAATTCAATTTATTTCTTTCTTGTCTTCACTGGGTTTTAAAGGCAGAAAATAGCCATAATTGAGGTTTCCATCCAATAACTTCAGGTTTGTTTTACGAAGTCATTTGAAATTTTAAAATGTTGTCTTGCACCACTATACACAAATGAGTTTGAATTTAACAATTTCCAAGTTCTACCCATTTACAATGCAGACCTTATTCGGTATTAGTATGTTGTATTGATAGCTTGAGGGAGGGAGGGAGGGGGGGCATCTATATCCTTATGACACATTCTGTCTTTATTTTACATTTATGCCAAAGGACACAAGGGTACCCAGGTTAAAATTAATCATCTGCTGAAGGTGTTTATATTGACTATGTATCTCCCTCAAATGTAACCAGCATGGCTATATGAATGTTTTCGAAACAAATGACATGGAAATTGGAAGTGATTTCTAATAGAAAAGGCTGTTTGGTGTAATGGTATATATTTTGGTTCCTTAGACGTTTTAATATCATTACTATTATTATTTGTTTTTTGCACCTGAATTAACTCTAAAATGATTCTTAAATCAGTATTATTTACAATTACAGAAAACAAGTTGACAAATTTTATGGATGTTACATGGGAAAATTCCCAATGAATTCACAGCGATTATCATTTGAAGTTGAAGTCCTTGAAGAAACTAATCATGAATTTGATAACATTGCTGTTGGATTTTGTTATTCTGAAATACCTCAGAAAATTGGGAAAATTAACAAATATAGTGAACCACCGACACATTTTGATATAGCTGGTGGATGTGTAGTATTCTCTTCAAAAGGAAAGTAAGTAATAGCTAATGTAGGGAAAAATTAGTTCAGTTGACTGTTTATTTTATTTCATTTTTTAAAGAAAGTCCACTTTTTAGTTCGCCTCAACAAAGTTGAGGGGGACTAATGGAGTACCCCCGGCATCCACATCCCTGTACGCGTGCAAGTGTGCATCCACAGCCAGTTCTCAGTTACTATTTGACATAGGATCATATATGTTTGTTTGCAGGCTCATGTTGAAGAGACTGACCATGTGACAAAGGATGAAGGTCACATGACCCATGTTATACAATTGACTTGCTTTTACGTTTTATGTCAAATATCAGCTTTAACATACAAAGTTACCTACAATCATATTACTTGGTGTCAGGGTGCATCTCGATGAGTAAAATGGCCTCCCATCAAAATTAGGTCATTCTGACCTATTTATTGCACTTCATTGACATAGGTTAAGTTTTATGTCGGAGTTCAGTTCTCCAATACCAAGTGACCTACACTCATATTATTTTGTGTCAGGGTGCATACTGGGGAGTAACACAGCCTCCAACCAGAATTATGTCACTCTGACCTAGTTATTGTGCTTCATTAACTTGGGTTAAGTTTTATGTCTGAGTTCAGTTCTCCTATAGCAAGCAACCTGCAATCATATTACTTGGTGTCAGGGTGCATCTCGGGGAGTAACACTGCCTCCCACCAAAATTAGGTCACTCTGTCCTACTTATTGCGCTTCATTGACTTAGGTTAAAGTTTTATGTCTGAGTTCAGTTCTCCGATACCATGTTACCTAAAATCATATTACTTGTTGTAAGGGTGAATCCCGGGTAGTTACACACCAACCCACCAAAATTAGGTCACTCTCACCTAAATTTCATGCTTCATTTACATAGGTTAAATTTATACCAAGATCAGTTCTTGGATATTAAGTAACCTACTATCATGTATCTTGGTGTAAGCATGCATCTCAGAGAGTTTAATTTGACCTTAATCCCATTATATATAGTCATTATGACCTATGTTTTAGTCCTTTTCACTTTGAAGTTAAATTTTACTTCCATAACGTTTAGGTCATATTAGGTTTACTGGTACGTAGCAAATTGGAGTCTCCATACATTGATAAAGGAGAATCATGTTTGCTGTCGGTCAGACAGTTACTTGCATAAATACTGTATTTTGAGTAAAAGATAAGGTATATTTCTTATTCTGTAGTGTGTTTGCTGAAACTGGCAATGCCTCTGGTTTTAAAGAGGAAGGAAAGTACAATGTCGGAGATAAAGTCAAATGTGAAGTTGAGAAGTCAGATAAACTCTTGTTTGAAGATGATGGTACTCTGTCACCACAGCAAGATGTCAATATTAAATTCTATATCAATGGAAACATGGTATGATAATTCATGAAAGTATTTTTGTGTGTATTTGTTCTAATTAGGGAATACGAAGCCAATAATTTGATGTAAATAGTAAGAAATTATAATTTCTTTTTGTGTTGTACCCAATCTGATAATTATTGTCTATATATTTTATTTTTCACTTGTTCTTTGAGAAATTGGGATTTTGACAGATTACTCTATATTTATTGTCTCCAGCAACAACAGTGAGTAAACAAATAGTAATTCATGATGACCCATCTTGTAAGCACACTCTTGCAGAATTTTTGTAATGAATTTCAGTGGAATTTGATTATAATTACTTTGTTTTGACAAGCTCTCAGCCAGTTTCAAAATAAATTCCGTTCCTTGAATTGCCCTTTCTTTAAGTGCTCAGGGTGCTAGATATAGCCATTTTTACTTTCTTTCCAGTTGACCAGCATCGTTTTTGAGATCATTCAAAGTTTTATTAGGATGCCACAAATGAAAACTGAACCATTGGCTTCCAGGCATCAGTCTTGTCTTGAAAGAATATCTTTTTTTTGGTTCCAGTGTATCATGACATATAGTCAAAAATTGTGTGTAATTTTAGTAAACTTGGGTTTTTGTTAATGTATGGATGAATATTTACAATTCAAATGGAATAATGGATTTGTTATTTTAGAAAATTTTACATTAATTAGTATTTAATTTTGTTTTGTGTTTTAGATTCATCAATATACAATGAACCATAGATCAGATGGACTATTTCCTGTTATCTTCACTAATGCTCAATTAGTGAAAGATATTGTCTTGAAAATTCACAACTTCTATCCAGAAACAGAAGAAAACAGAAAGAAGGCCAACTTGCAGGTATTTTCTGACCTTACAGTTAATGATAAAATATAAATTTAATATTTATAACATGTACTTTGTTTTGGTTTATCTTGTGTAAACCACATTCAATGCAGTTGGCTAAATGATGGTAGCCAGGTTTTATTATTTGTCTAACCAGTCAATATAGACCACCAATTGGGTTATCAAGAAATGGTCTTCTAATACAGTGGGTCTCTGAAATAAGGGGTTTCTTGTGGAATATGAAGAGTTGTGATAAACTTTAAAAATGATCAATCAAAAGAGGTCAATCCGGATTACATGCTATTTGAACATAGATTCCAGTTAATTCTGATGATAAGAATGGTTACTGGTTTCCAATTCACAAAAATTATTTTCAGATTTTATAATTCTTTGCAAGCTTCAGTTTGATTAAAGGGATGGACGGACCAAGTGATCTATGTAGTATATCTAACTACTAATGATCCCCGATTTTGTGAGTTCAGCTCAGTGGCGAGGTAATTTCCACTCTAATTTTAATTGTCAAGTATTGCCTGTTTTCCTGCAGTATTCTGTTTTGGGTTTCTCTCCAATAAAAAAGGGCTGCCACAATGAATCCAAATGCACTGAAGGGAGAGTAAATCCACATTAGATAAATCAGTCAATTTGATTATCTAAGTTGATATTGTCATGTAAGATTATATGGTAGACTTTAGTATTGCAGCTCTCATTTTCATGGAATTGATTACATTTATATGGTAAAAGCTCTAATTTATAATTCCAATTTTTCGAAAAGACCTATTATATAAATATTCCTTGTTTTCATGGGTGCAATAAACCCACATATTAAAAATTCCAATAAAATGCACTATTACTGAGCAATTCCAAAACAAACATTTGAAACAGAAAATTTTCATCAAAAATGTAGGTTGATGCAGGATATTTACAAGAGATGCAAAAAGTTAATTTTACTAAATAAATGATAAAAATTTTGGGAATATATCTGAAGATATCAATTTGTTTGAAACTTTTTAGTTTATTGTTTTTTTTCACTATTTTATATTTGGTTTTGTTCGACTTGTGTATTTCATACATTTTAGTCGTTTTACGCCCCTTTTGACAGCTCACCATTTCCATTTATTTTTCTTGTTATCTATTGTTTGAAAGTAGTCCTGGGTTTCACATGGTTTTCAAAATTACTATAAATTTTCATATTACTGATTGGCCCATTCCATATGTTGTTTGCAGGGATTGTTAATGAATGCCTCTGAATGTTGGTTAAATTGTAATCCTATTTAAATTATTGATTTATTCTTCATAGTACAAAGATTGTAGAATACTTAGTTGCAATCTCTTTTGTGATCTACTTCAGAAAAAAGAAAATAAGAACAAAGAACAAAAAGTAAAGGAGGAAAATGAAGTAAAAGAAAAGGATCCTTGTAAGGAGTTCAGAGATTGTGAATTTATCGTGGTAGAAGTTGGTAAAACTGCAGGGAAGTTACAGTTAGTTGAGGAACAACTTAAAGGAGACATGTTTGCTGATACTTTAGAACAAATGAGTAAATCTATACAGTACTATGAGAAGTAAGTATTAACTGCAGGGTATAAATCCAAAATTGGTAAGTGGGAGAATTATTTTAATTTTTAAATTTGAAAATTAACAAATAATCTTAAAGAAGACATCAGAGTAAAATGTTTGGTTGTTTCCCTTTTTAGCTCACCAGGGTCAGAGGATCAGTGTGAGGTATTGTTGTCATTAAGTGTCCCTTGTCTGTCATCATTGACTTCAGCTTTTTAAAAAAAAAATCTTTGAAACCACTGGACCAGTTGAAACCAAACTTTGATGGAATGATCCTTAGATGTCCCCTTTCAAGATATACCCGTACCCCTAAACCAATGTGGCCACCATTACTAAAAATAGAGAAATCACACAAAAAATAGTTTAGAATTATTCTTCTCTGAAAAATTCTTGGGCACTGAGCACCAAACATTGGTGGAATTGTTCTTAGGTAATTCAGTTTTAAAATTATAGCTGATGACCAGAACATCCAACTGACTAACAAAGTGGATTCTTGTAAGGTAAAATCTTGAAAATTATAATCTTTTAATGATTTCCATTTCTGTATTGAAGGCATTTCAAACAGTTGGACATACATGACCAGAGTAAATATTCAGCACTCTGTGAAGCAAAGGAGAAATTAGAGGATATGTCTAAGAAACCCAAAAGAATACAATACATGCAATTGGACATGGCTACAGGGCTGGTATGATCATTTATACACTTTTTGATTATGAATTTGGTTTATGTTTTTGAATTGAAAAATATTTACATATTCAAAAATTTATCTTAACATTTTATGTTAAATCACCTTTGTGTAAACTTTTTATATGATTTTGATTATTTTTTGTAACAATGAATGTAGAAATGATAAAATTCTACTGAAAGCCGATCAGTCCCACTGATTTATTCAGCTTTATTTTAAAAATCGTAGGGGGCTGTGGTGGCTGAGTGCTCTTGGTAGTTTGTCTAACTACTAAGAATCACTAGCATGTCAACACTGAGTTCATTAGATCAAATCAAGCTCTTGGCAAGGTGTGATGACTCTCATCTCAATCAATATGGATGGCCAGTTTTCCTATAGTAGATCGATGGTCGTCTTCTGGTACTCAGGCTTCATCCAACAATAGAAATTGTTTACCATGATATAGCCAGTGCAGTTCTGAAAGTGGCGTAAAACCACGCCAAACCTAAACTATCAGTCATATCTTTTTCTTTCAACTTAAAGATTGATGTGATTGACACCTAACAAAATATTCTGTCTGTTCAAACTGCTGCTGGAGATGAATTTGAACTAGCAGTGAGCTGAGATATTTTTCCCCATGTTGCAGCCTTCACTGTAATTTTTAAGATGAAGAACAATTATAATACAATTGTTCCTTTGCTGGAACATTTGTCACATGCATGTTAGGATTACTTGTAATAATATTTTAAGTGTATCTCTCCTTAAATATTATAAGACTTAGTTAGAATTCATTGTGTTACAGTTATTATTTATTTATTGGTAACATGGGTTATTTAAACTGATATTTTTGTTTTCTTGAAGGGAATGGATAAAATATTGGACAAAATAACAGACATTTTAGATTGTAGAAAGAAACACCAGGAATGTAAATTCAACCTTCCTAAGAAATGTCAAAGTCAGATAAACATTGTTATGACAACAGTTAAGAAAGAAGGAATCATAGAATTTGAATCTGGACTGATGGGATCTGTTGACAAAAATCTGAAAGTGGAAGGAAGAGAATTGCTACAGATGGTCAAATTACTTAATGAACAGGTAGGAATCTCTAGGATAAATTCCCTTTATTTATGAAAACACTGTGTTTATTTCATTTCATAATAAAATATGAAGAAGTTTTGTTTAAAACTGGTGTATGATTATTTTTAGATTGAAATTAACTTTCGACAAATCACTAGTAGTTCAGTAATATTAAATGTTATTTTTTGAATTATTGCCCTTGGTAATAGTGTAAACTCACCAATTTTGATTTCTACAGTACACAAATCTTTAAAATTCCAAAGTTTTCTCATAAATTAATAAATTATATTTTACTTTTAGGGTAAAGTAGCCATTATACAGCTTTGTACCAAGACTGTTATTGCTGATGTAAATTTCCTTATGAGCCTGTGTGGCAAGATAGAGAAAGTGTCTTACATGCAGTTCTCAGGCAAACTGTCCACAGCTCTCAGTGAATCATCTCATGTTTGGACTTCAGAGACAGCTTTGTCATATTTTACTGACAAAAATGATCAGTTGAAAGCAAAGGTATTATTTACTTTGTTTTTTTATTACTTTAATTGTTGAATTAAAAATTCTTATACAGTAGACTCCATGAAATCGGATATCGGGTAAACGAATATATCGGCAAATGGGATATAATTTCGAAACACCAAACCATTTCCTATATGTTATGTATTAAAATCTCCGGCTATTTGAATATCGGATAAGAGAATATACCGCCCAATTGAATAAAAAAAATGCTAAAGTAGTGACCAAAGTCATTGAAATCGAATATTTTTAATTACAGGTAAACATCCCGGAAGTGCCTCACGTAACAATATCAGTGATTTGCATAGTAAAAAATGTACAATTTATTAATAAAAATCATTCTTTAATGTGTTTTGTTTTTTATTACATGTATAATTATAAAGTTTCTGAAATGGTTTTGTGTATTTGTCTGAAGTACATCGAGAAAATGTTGTTCACTCGGACACGCTTTGTCCATGTAGTGGTGACAAAAAATAAATGTTTCATCACATTTTATTTTAAAAGAAACAAGATTTCTTTAGAAATGTATCATGTTGTGTATTAAATGTTCTCCAACAAGTTTCTGGTCTGTTAAAGTCCATGCATCCCATACAGATCGATTGTGTTACACACGCCATTTATATTTTACCTGTGTAGTTGCATACAGTTAAAATGAAATCATCCGAACCTTTTATACGAAAAGTTAAGTAAATGTACCAAAAAGCGTTTACAAAATGAATAAAAATTAAAAGATATATTTATTCATTAGTTTAAAAATTAATATTTTTTTTGCGTTCATGATCAGCTTGGATCACATGAATAGCGATGTCAACGGTCAATAAATATGAGCTACAAACAAGCATATGTGATATTGATTTCACTGTAGACATATCGTCAATTTGAAATAGCTCGAGGTCAAATCAATCAGCGGTTTAACACCTGTCAAGGTCTATACACTTCATCGAGGATTACATCAGAGGAAATAAAAGCACACAACAAAGGAAGTTATTTTATTTTTGACACTCAGACAAACATTTTATCATTTTAATAATTCACAACAGCTGACAATAATGGCAATACACATTTGACAGCATACGATGCATCACACGATACTCTTTAATGTACAATTAAAAAAACAACAGGTTAATTGACAGAAAATGAATTGACGCTTCAACTTAAGTCAATAAATAACGACCTATCAACGGTTGTGAGTTCAATCCCTTAATATCTTGCTAATATCTTGGCAACAGAGGGATTTCCCTTTGCTGAAAACGGGTTTACCGGACAGTTGAATAGTCTGGGAAATAGAATATTTTTGGCTGACATTTCTCGTATCCAATTACCCGGAGTCTACTGTATATAATTATTGAATGAAAAGCTGAAATTTTCAGCGAATGTTTGTTAATTAAGACTTTTTATCTTTTTGTTTAAAATATTTAAATGCAATGCTGAGATTTTCTATTTTAGCCCATTTCATGAAAACTCTTGATTTGAATTGACAGCAGAAGATTACTAGTTTTCCTTCTGAAGCATCTACTCAGGATTCCTCTTCTAATAAAAAATGACTGCCACAATATTGCCAATTACCACTTAAAATAAACTTTCAAACAAAATATTTAATATTGAAAGTTTTATTTTTCAGTTTCCCCTTTTGTTTGAGATGTTGCAAGACTATTTAGGATTGATAGAACTTCCATCTTGGCGATTAAGACCAGAAGACACACAATTTTTGTATACAACTCTGGATTCTGTGTGTGTTCCTCCAAAATCATTGGTAAGTCTGAAAAATGTATCATAATGACAAAAGGGATTATGTGGTTTTATCACTTTACAGAGTCTGGATGTAAATGCTTATCTTGTTGTTGTTATTTTCATATTGATATCCAGTACTCTGACTTTCTTTTCTAATAAAAAATTTGCAAAGACCACTCTTATATAGATTAATGAAGGTGAAAGTTGGTATATAAATTCATATTTGCAGTATGAGGAATTTATGGTATAAAAGTTTGTTGTTGGTATCCATGCCATATTGAAATAGTGGTAAATATCAAATTGCATCAGCCTACTAGTTAAATATTCTACAAAGGATAATATTTATACAGTAATAATGAAGTAATAGGACACTTGCTTATTTAACAGAGTATTAATGTTAATGGAAAAAATGTTTGTAATATGTACTTTGTAATTTGCTTATATAATAGCATGAAATAGTTTAAAATGCATGTAGTCAAATTCTTTAACATTTGAATAAAATGTTCTTGATTTGAGGTTAAAACACAGGATGTTAAATTAGCTTTTCCATAGCCATCATTTTATAAGCTTGAACTATATTTTGTGTTGTGAATATGTATTTCAGATAAGGCCAAGAAAACATTTTTTAGCCTCTCATGCTATTCCCCCCTTTTTGATATTGAATGAGGGACGGGGATGAAATTCTTATTTATTTTCTTACAATTGTTTATAAAAAGCTAATTGAGGTTCTCTGATTTTTAAGTAACCACATTTTCGTTTTGACAAGCATTTTACCTCGTCAGATTTTATTTATTTGGAATAAATGATAATATGGAAGGGCCAGAGAAGCTAATAATTTTTCTTGGCCAAAGCTTCTTTTATTATGCTAATCATATGAGCATATAGTAATATTTTATTCCTTAGAGAGAATTCTGGAGCAAGGGAGATCGGACAAAAGATTTCATTGTCATGCAAAAAACATTTAGTTTTATCCATCCGTTGAGTGATAAAATATTAGCTGCAGTCCTATCATCAGCCACTCGTTATGGCAGAACTTTGCTGATTATGTCAGAGGGAGCTGTTTTTCAAATTGGATGTGTACAGACTGTCGTAGTAAAACACCGAGGATTGATGGGTTAGTTATAGCAAGGTTTTAAATATATCAGTCATTGTGTTCTTGGGCCATTTTGGATTTTGTGGGAGGGTGGGTTATGCATAAAACAAGTTTATCCCCTCCACTGTTGAATGACTGTACCAAGTCAGACTATCCTGACTCTCTGTTATGTTTATGTTTGTGTTGTGTGCTATTTTAAGTTATTTTTTGTCAGGGGTTCTGTCTGTTGGCTGGTATTGATTGATTGATATCTTATTGTTGACCTTTCCTGTTATCCGTTTTATTGTTTGATAACCTAACAACGAATTTTGGTAAAAATCGTATGAAAATTATAAACCATCTGAAGACAGATCTTTGCATAAGGGAAATACTCATAAGTTTTCACAAATTTACATTTATACAACGTTAAATTTAAAGTATCAATTTCACGCAAGTATTGAAACACGAGCAGCTGAGGTGGTTATATCCTCACTGACTTGGAGTCCACCAGTAGAGGTAGTAATTATTTGAATAACTGCCTTATGATTGATTCTAGATAAATTTTGATAAATTTTATACGAAAAATATATATGGATAATATCGTTGACTGCCAATTGAAAATTTTGTACATGTTATGCAGGGTGTCAGTTGGTCCTGTATTCCTATATTTTTCCTATATTTCCAGGCAATTCCTATACATATGTATCTCATATATTTCACTGAAAATTCCTATATTTTCACCCTTTTACCTATATTTAAAAAAAAAGTTGGAAAAACATATATAATAAGAAAAAGTATTAAGAGTGGAATGAATCACGTTATATTAATGGAATGATTCACATTATGTATGTAGGCTGTAGTTGGTTTTAATGTTCATAGTATTAAGCTAACCTTATGCAGGAAAATTATTAGTTTTTATTATTAATGAAGGATTTTTTTTGTAATTAATTAATATTTTGCATTTTAGTGAATCTCTCACAGAACACAGGTTACTTGACTGCAGAGCATTTGTACTATTTTTACATTATGTTTTTAAATACAGAACTTTTTAAGAACATTATTAAATGTTTTCCAATTATTGTTTTGTATTTCAACTGACCCTGACTGAGCACTGCTGATGATTAATTGTTAGATGAAATATGCATGAACCATGCATCCAAATTGTAATCATAAGATTGTTTCTAAGTAGGCTCTAAATGTAAGTGAAATCTTAAATAGTATAGATTCATTTTTTCCCTTTTTTACCTTGAAATTATTAAAAATAGTCAAACAATATTGGCATGAGTGCTCTGCAGTTGAGACTGACGGGAGGTGGTTTCATTTACAATTTAGTTTGTAACATTTCGTTTAGAACATTTTTTTTTATAAAAATTGTGTTATGAACTTTTATTTTAAGTAAAAAGGAGGGGAAGTATGGCTGTACGGGAGGTGGAGTCCATAAATTAAGAGTGAAATTTGGTAGCAATTTTCCTATATTTACCCTATATTTTCAACTTGAAAAATCCTATTTTTCTATATAGTTTTGGTCCAAAATGGCTTGACACCCTGGTTATGTCACTTGTAATTATTTGAATAAATGCCTTGTAAGCCCTTTCGGGTTTAGGATTCTTGTTGGGATTTTAATATAAATTGACTAGAATTATATCCAAAATATTTCAGTCAAATTTTAAAATGAGTGCAAATAGAAGAAAAGAGTTAAGGCCCTTGGAATTGTAAATCATATGATTAACAATCACTGTCAACCTAACAATTCTTTATGAATCTTGGGAATAATTACCTTTTATCAGCTCTCAACCTAGCAAGTGTATATATAAATTTTAATACATGTACATTCAAATCTGCCACCTGTATATAGCTACTGACTTTCTATGAAAATGTCCCTGTGGTGAACAAAGCAGTAAACTTAACCTTTATATAAAGGCACTTTTTTGTGGTCCTCTGACTGTACATATTATGTCTACTACTGTCTGGACACCTCAGTTTGTAAAATGGATTTTTCAGAATTTTAATACCTTAATCAATGTGAATTGTGTAGTTACTCTTGTGAAAGATGCAATGAGCTAAGTCATAACAGAAACAATTGAACATACTTGATTTTGTTCAATCATGTCTTTAAAATGAAAAAAACTTCTGCCTATGGAATTGTCAATGTAAAAGGGAGATAACTCTTCCTACGAGATTTTATAAAATTAAGTATAACAACCCCGTGATGCATATTTCAAAGTGCATTAAAAATATTAAAATTAAGAGTTTTACAAATTTTAGGATAGGTCTGAGTTGATGAGTTCAAATTATTAATTTTTTGAAATTTTCAAGTGCTTTAATTTTTCTATTGGATATTCCCTATTCAGAATCATTTGTTAGATATACAAACATAACCTACATTTTTTTTTTTTTAGACGACTCAATAAGGTTAATTAACCAACAAAAGATTGTCTAACAATTCTAAGGTTTAGACTTTCAAAATGCTAAAAATCCATTTTATGAACTTAGGTGTCCAGACAGTAGGTACACCAGTTGGAACATATAATTATAATAGAATTATCTTTCATATTCTAATCATTTAATTTTTTTTACCCAGAAATTACAATATAAATATAAACTTAACATTCGTAAAATACATACTGAAATTGTTTCAGATTTATTTCATAATGAATTTCAACCGTCATTTGGTAAGAATTAAAATTGATCGTCAAATTTAGCTGAATTTTTTATGCTTATTTATTTTACATGATAATTTAACAAAATCTAACAAATCTAACATTCTTTTATGTGTTGAAGCTGCAGTCTGTGATACAAGGTGGTACAAGGTGTTGGAATTTATAAACAAAAATGATTTTTAAAATGCTACAGAATTTGTAGGCCCTTGAAATGAATACTAATTTACCATAGCTGTCTGTCTGCCTATCTGAATACATGTGTATGTTTTGTCCAGATAACTTCCTCCTACAGTTTTCGAGATAATTGTACAATTTTTAGCTCACCTGGCCAAAGGCCATGTGAGCTTTTGCCATCACTTTTCATCCGTCGTCTGTCCGTCCGTCCGTCGTAAACCTTTCATTCAAAAATCTTCTCCTCTGAAACCGCTGGGCCGATTGGTTTGAAACTTAATAGGAATGATCTATGACATGTCCTCCACAAACTATCCTCATTTTATATTGATCCGATGAAAAGCATGGCCACTGTTTCTAAAAATAGAACATAGGGGTAAATTGCTGTTTTTTGCTAATAACTCAAAAACCGTTACAAATATCGAAAATCTGACATGGGGGTAAAATTGGTCAGCATGACGAGATCTACCTACCCTGAAATTTTGAAGGAAATTCCAAAACCCATTTAGGAGTTATTGCCCTTTTTTCGTCAAATTTTCAAAATTTTTTCATTCAAAAATCTTCTCTTCTGAAACCGCTGGGCCGATTGGTTTGAAACTTAATAGGAATGATCTATGACATGTCCTCTACAAATGATCCTCAATTTATTTTGATCTGACGTAAAACATGGCTGTCCTAGCTAAAAATAGAATATAGGGGTGGATGTGTTGTTTTTGGCTTATAACTTAAAAACCATTACAGATATTGAAAATCTGACATGGGGTAAAATTGATCAGCATGACGAGATCTACCTACCCTGAAATTTTGAAGGAAATTCCACAACCCGTTTAGGAGTTATTGCCCTTATTTCGTCAAATTTTCAAAATTTAACATTTTTCGTCATTTATCTCCAAAACTATTTGAGATAGAAGTGAAATGTAAATTTGAAAAATGTTTGCCATGTTGAGATCTACCTACCCTGAAATTTTAAAGGAAATCCGAAAACCTCTTTAGGAGTTGTTGCCCTTTTTTTGTCAAATTTTCAAAATTTTTTCATTCAAAAATCTTCTCCTCTGAAACCGCTGGGCCGATTGGTTTGAAACTTAATAGGAATGATCTATGACATGTCCTCTACAAAAGATCCTCAATTTATTTTGATCTGACATAAAACATGGCTGTCGTAGCTAAAAATAGAATATAGGGGTGCTGTGTTGTTTTTGGCTTATAACTTAAAAACTGTTACAGATATCAAATATCTGATGGGGTAAAATTAATCAGCATGATAAGATCTACCTAACCTGAAATTTTGAAGGAAATCCCAAAACCCATTTAGGAGTTATTGCCCTTTTTTCGTCAAATTTTCAAAATTTAACATTTTTCGTCATTTATCTCCAAAACTATTTGAGATAGAAGTGAAATGTAAATTGAAAAATGTTTGCCATGTTGAGATCTACATATCCTGAAATTTTGAAGGGATTCCCAAATTCTATTTATGAGTTATTGGTTTGTGTAATTTGAGGTCAGGTTCTGTTAAATTTATTTAAGGTTCACCCTTATTCCTGGTCAATTTTATCAACTTCCTGCCAGGACTACCACCATCAGGGAACATATTTTAACATTAAACCTTATGAAAAATAAATCTTCAACAAATTTTCCCTGGACAATTGAACCAATTGCAACAAACTTGGTAAAATAGTTGATTAATTGTCCAATGAAAACCAGACTCCAGGAGCGATACAGGCTCTGGTGAGCCTCTTGTTAATTCACAGGATTGATTGTACCAAACTGAGGGAATGCATACTATAAGAATTTATATTTTCATAAATTTTTGCTAAAGTATTTGTTGTTGAGCTTAGTTATTTTCTTAGGGAAATTAGCATTTAAGGTTCATTGTTTGTCTGCATAAATCTGCAAGTTTGTATGATTGCACATTTATATTATAACAATTTTATTTTCTCCAAGTTTGCAAAAAGTTATGGATTGTTGAACTTCATCACTTTCTGGGTGAAATCATCTTCCGTGTACAAAATAGCATCCTACACCCAGAAGAACTCACAGGGGCATCATATGTGTCTTACATACAAAGCAAATGAATGAAGGTATCTGGACCATAAATGACCACGTGATTATTTAAAAGTTCCCGGATGTTCCATACAACGCAATTGAAATGACCTCGGTAATTATCGGCAAACTTTGCAAATTCTAATATAACTAATTTTACAGACTCTGTATATAAGCAACAAAGTGTGTTTCAACTTGAGAAAAATATATATACAAAATTCCAGCTTTAAATTGTTTGGTTCCGCCATTCAGGGTCAAAAGGAGATACAATTTTTTATCATTATCTTTTATGGTCCGGATACCTTAAATCTCTGTTTCTTTTATCCACTTGAGTTATAAATGATACAAAAAGATTAAACTAATGACTTTTCTGGTCAGTGAAAAGCAATATTTTCAACCAATTCGTTATATTTCATGTTAGATTCCATCATTTCTGCTACATTCTGTGGTGGACTAACCGTTGAGTAAACACCACTAAAAACTATGTTTACTGAAATTTTCTTAAATCAGCAGAACATCAGAATTTTTATATCATTTTGCTTGATATTTCATTATAATCCACACGGGAGTCCACAACATTTGATGCTGCAAATATCAGTATTTGTCAATAATGTTATGTCACAGTGTTCCTGATTTTCTGTTTTATCGAATAATGTCATTTTTGATTGGTTTGACAGATATCATGAACTGTTTCAAATCTCACCTTATTGGCCTTACTGAGACTCTGGTGATAATTTGATTTTCCACCTTTAACCTATTTGCATTCTACACCAATGTCTGTGTAATGACAGTAAAGATTTCCAAATGAAAGGCTTTTATAGACTCCATTAATATATATTCATGTTTACTAATCAAAAACTTGCATTTTTGTTAAATGAATACTAAATTTTTAGTTCTGTGTCATATAGATCAAACTTTCAAACATTCTTACGATGCTGAATAGACCTAAATCTTCTTTCTGTTTAATTTTCAAGTAAATGGCATCATAACTAGACAAATTATTTTGTATGCTTATTTTTTTAAAATAATGTTGTAAAAAATATGTTCTTTTCTATTTCTTTTCTTTAAAAGCAACTTTTAACTGTATAACATATTCTGAAAACTACTAATTTATCTTTATCTTGAAGGCAACAATTGTTTGTCAAGAGTTGTTTCTATTGAAGGTCCATTTTGCATAATTTTTTAAAAAAAATACTAAAACCAGTTTTTAGCTCACCTGACCTGAAAGGTCAAGTGAGCTTTTCTCATCACTTGGCGTCCGTCGTCCGTCGTCGTCATCTGTTAACTTTTACAAAAATCTTCTCCTCTGAAACTACTGGGCCAAATGTAACCAAACTTGGCCACAAGCATCATTAGGGTATCTAGTTAAAAAAAATATGTCCGATGACCCCGCCTGCCAACCAACATGGCGGACATGGCTAAAAATAGAACATAGGGGGTAAACTGCAGTTTTTGTCTTATATCTCAAAAACTAAAGCAATTAGAGCAAAACTGACGGGGTAAAAATGTTCATCAGGTCAAGATCTACCTGTCATGAAATTTTCAGACGAATCAGTCAACACTTTGTTGGATTATTGCCCCTGAATTGTTAATTTTAATGAAATTTTGCAGTTTTAGGTTATTATATTGAATATTATTATAGATAAAGGCAAATTGTAAACAGCAAAAATGTTCAACAAAGTAAGATCTACAAATAGGTCAACATGACCAAAATCAATGAATGATCCCTTATATGAGTTTTTGCCCTTTAAAGACGGCATCCAGCGTAAACTTTCCTTTAAAGATCTTTTCCTCTCAGACCACTGGGCCAATTGAGACCAAACTTTGGTAGAATGGTCCTTGGGTGGCCCCCTTCCAAAATTATGTCTGGCATCACCAACTTCCAACCGACATGGCTGCTATTACTAAAAATAGAAAAAAAGGTGTGAATTCAAAAAATCTTCTTATATGAAACTACAAGACCAGTTGGAACCAAAGTTGGCAGTAATGGTTCTTAGGAAGTTCTCTTTCAGAAATATGTCCAATGACCCGGACTGTTAACCAAGATTTCTGCCACAGGCAAACTTAGTTTAACATAGGGTCCTATGGGAAAATTCATTTAAAAAATCTTCTTGTCTGAAACCACTTGAACAATTGGAACCAGAATTGGCAGCAATGGTCCTTAAATGGTCCACTTACAGAGATGTGTCTGATTTCGTGGACTGTGAACCAAGATGGCCGCCACAACCGAACTTAGTTTAATATAAGGCACTATAGGAAAATTAATTGAAAAATCTTCTTGTTTGAAACCACTTGACATATTGGAGCCGGACTTGGCAACATTGGTCCTTAGGAGGTCCTTTTTCAGAAATGTGTCTGATTTCATGGACTGTGAACCAAGATGGCCACCACAGCAGAACTTAGTTTAACATAGGACCCTATGGGAAATTCACTCAAAAATCTTCTCGTATGAAACCACTTAGCCAATTAGAATTAGACTTGGTAGCAATGGTCCTTAGATGGTCTTCTTTCAGAATTTTGTACGATGACTCAGACTGTCAACCAAGATGACTGCCACACCCAAACTTAGTTTAACATAGGGCCCTATGGAAAAATTCATTGAAAAATTTTCTTGTCTGAAACCACTTGACATATTGGAGCCACACTTGGCAGCATTTGTACTTAGGAGGTCCTCTTTCAGAAATCTGTCCGATCACCCGGATTGTCAACCAAGATGGCTGCCACACTGAACTTTATTAAATATTGGACCCTATAGGAAAATTCATTAAAAATCTTCTTGTCTGAAACTGCTTAGCCAGTTGGAACAAGACTTAGCAGAAATGGTCCTTAGATTGTTTTCTTTTAGAAACATATCCATTGAAATGGACTGTCAACCAAGATGACTGCCACAGCTGAAATTAGTTTAAGATAGAATCCTATAGAAAAACCAGCCAAATTAACTGCAACACTTAAATTTTTAGGTCTGCTCAAGGTAAAAAGTTAAATCCAGGTGAGCGATACAGGCTCTTGAGTGCCTCTAGTTTTGTAACACAAAATATGTAATTCATATCTTTCAAGATAATCAACATTTAAAGTAAGCCCATCTCATATATATAAATTATTTAGAAAATAGGAATATTATATAACATGTATAACAATTTTTTTGTGGCTTTTCAGTTATCTGTCTATTGCAATTAAAACTGTAAAAAAAAAATTCTCCATTGCATATTAATATTTGTTGAAGATTTGACCACATGTAGTCCTTTTGTTTGTGAAAATGTTCCCCTAGCTGTTGTAGAGGGGTGATGAGTAAAATTAATGAACATTAGGCCTCTCCCTATAGTAAAATCTAAAATAAACCATATGATTTAACAATGAAGTAATACTTGCATGTGCATGATACATGTATATATTTATATTTGATTAATGGAATCAATGTTTTGATATGATTATTATACAGTAAGGTACTGGAATATATATTTATGAAATGACATTAATACTTATAAACAAGTGTACCTCTATAGGATCAGTCATCAGGTGGTCCTCCAGATGAAAAATTCAATCTGTTTACCAGAATTTGAAATTTTAATAATATTTCTTTAAAAAAGTATCGTTTCCTTATATAAACAAAATTCACAGATTTGATATTCTCTTTTAATATAATCCAAAGTAAATGTTTACGGCCTGTCTATCAGGTATAATTTTTATATATGACAGTTAAACTTTGCATGACAGTCATAATTATTGGACATTATTTGCAAAGCGAATGCAAGACTGCATATCAGAACTTGAATTAAATCATCTTGTATTAATGTCATTTGTCAAAGATTTGAAATAAAAAAAGTACCAGTAGAAGCAGTAGAAAGTAGAAGTAGAAGAAAGAGTCTAAAAATGAATAATTTGTTCTTTCAGACAATACTGTAATATCTGTTGAGTCCAAGTGTTATATTCCTGACAAAAAATCTGGTCCAGTTGATGAGCTTACAGAGGTGTATGTTCAAGAGTATACGTGGAATATCTTCTGTTTGTATACAGACCTTATTGAGAAAGTTCTAAAACAAAGAAATATTGTATTCATGGAATCTGGGGAGTTTCCAAAGGGGCTTGGTAAGTCTTAACAACTGAAAAGAAATTTTTGTATTATTTTCACGATTTTTTTTTATCATTGACCAGTCTGACCTTTTTTGGAACAAGAATATTATAGTAATAAATGTTATTTTCAAGGAATTTATCAATATGTAAACTCTGGCAATTCACTCACTAAATAAAGTCTTAATATATATTGGTGGTAAAAAAATATAAATGAAAAAGAAAGATATTGCAGAGGTAGATCTTTGTAATAAAAAACTTGGTAAATTTGTATATTCAGGAACTTCAACCAAATATAAATGACATGTATATGTATAAATTTAATGTGTATATGGTTATAATTTTTGGTTTAAATTTTAGTTTTACTCAGCATTTAAGGCTGCAATTAAGGAACCTGTTTATTTGGCGTACAAATCAAATCTGTTCCTGAAATAAATTATGAAAGTTTTGATCACACCTTCACTGTCAGTGTAGTAGATGTCCAATGTTTCAAATGTTTTCATGGTATAGTGTTCATATTGAGATGTAATTCCTATTAGTAATTACATTTTTAGCTCACCTGGCTAAAAGCCAGGGTGAGCTTTTGCCATCACTTTGCGTCCGTCGTCCGTCGTCCGTCCGTCGTCTGTCGTCCGTCGTCCGTCCGTTAACTTTTCACATTTCAATCTTCTTCTAAAAAACCACTGAACCAAATGGAACCAAACTTGGCAGCAATGTTCCTGTGAAGGTCCTTTACAGAATTTGTAATTTTGGTGCTGATCGAATATTCAACATGGCTGCCAGGCCCAATAATGTGTTCTGATTGGCTGAAATTTCAAAAATCTTCTTGTTTTAGTGACCCACTTAATGGAATGAAACCAAACATGGCATGAATATTCCATATGAAGTGCTGACTAAGTGTTGTTACTTTGTAGCTGATCCATCATCAGAGATGGCCACCAGCGGGGAACTTAGTTTAACATAGGACCCTATGGGAAATGCATACAAATGACTTCTTTTAGAGAACCACTGAATGGAATGAAACTAAATCTGGCATGAATGTTCCTTATGAGGTGCTGACCAAGAGTTGTTACTTTGTAGCCGATCCATCATCCAAGATGGCCGCCAGCGGGGGACTAAGTTTAACATTGGACCCTATGGGAAATGCATACAAATGACTTCTTTTAGAGAACCGTTGAATGGAATGAAACCAAACATGGCATGAATGTTCCTTATGAGGTGCTGACCAAGTGTTGTTACTTTGTAGCTGATCCATAATCCAAGATAGCCGCCAGCGGGGGACTTATTTTAACAAAGAACACTATGGGAAATGCATACAAATGACTTTTTTTAGTGACCCACTTAATGGAATGAAACCAAACATGGCATGAATATTCCATATGAAGTGCTGACCATGTGTTGTTACTTTGTAGCTGATCCATCATCAGAGATGGCCGCCAGCGGGGAACTTAGTTTAACATAGGACCCTATGGGAAATGCATACAAATGACTTCTTTTAGAGAACCACTGAACGGAATGAAACTAAATCTGGCATGAATGTTCCTTATGAGGTGCTGACCAAGTGTTGTTACTTTGTAGCCGATCCATCATCCAAGATGGCCGCCAGTGGGGGACTAAGTTTAACATTGGACCCTATGGGAAATGCATACAAATGACTTTTTTTAGAGAACCACTGAATGGAATGTAACAAAACATAGCATGAATGTTCCTTACAAGGTGCTGACCAAGTGTTGTTACTTTGTAGCCGTTACATCATTCAAAATGGCCACCAGTGAGGGACTTAGTTTAACATAGGACCCTAAGGGAAATACATACAAATGTCTTCTTCTATAGAACCCACTGAATGGAATGAAACCAAACATGGCATGAATGTTCACTCAAAAATCTTACTTCAGACTTAGCAGAAATGGTCCTTAGATGGTTCTCTTTTAGAAATGTATCCGTTGACTTGGACTAAACCAAGATGACTGCCACAGCTGAAATTAGTTTAACATAGAATCCTATAGGTAAACCAGCCAAATTGACTGCAACACTTTAATTTTTAGGTCTGCTCAAGGTGAAAAGGTAAATCCAGGTGAGCGATACAGGCTCTTGAGAGCCTCTAGTTCATCCAGTCAACATCAATATTGTTTCATTTTTGTCAACAGATGGAAACTTTGATAGCCTTCTATGTCAGCCTTATTGTTTACCTCTGATGCGAAGTCATTATGTGGGCAGAGCAAGATAATGGTTATATCTGTCCCAGGCAAGGATATCGATCTGACACCTGATCTCATATTACAACAGAACTGCGTCTTTCTCTTATAAATATGTGATAAAACATTTATATGTTGTTAAAGTATATAGAGATTCTGTTTTACATTTCTTTTGTAGTAAACATATCAGTGGGATGTAAACATAACTGGAAACATATTCCAGGAAAAGCTAACCAGTCTGTTTGTACCATGTGTAACAAGTGTTGTGGTCAAGGTAGGAAGTGTCAGTACAATGGAATTATGGGAGATAATCTGAGAGAATGTCTTTGTAAGACTTCATCACCAGGATGTGTGGATTGTGGGATATGTGTAGAGTGTGCTGAGAAATTATGGGTAATTATTAACAAACTGGAACTATTTAAGTGCAAAACCAGATAATGTCTGGCAGAGAGTATACATGGAATACCATGGTCGACCTGACATGTTCATGCATCAGATAATGAAGGCTAATAACTTGGAAAAGACACATTATTATAGACATTTTGTTTATTTTATAAAATTAAATAACATCTCTAAGAATGAAACGATTCATATTTTTTAGTGACAGTCTTGTACAAATTTACTGTAAACCTACATGTACATTTCTCAAATTGACATTGTTTCTATATTATATTCCATTTTTGTTAGCTCACCTGGCTATGGCCAGGGTGAGCTTTTGCCATCACTTTGCGTCCGTCGTCCGTCCGTCGTCCGTCCGTCGTCCGTCTGTCGTTAGCTTTTCATTCAAACATCTTCTCCTCAGAAACCATTTGGCCAATTCCAACCAAACTTTGCATGAGTGGTGCATGGAAGGTCCTCAACAAAGTTTCCTCATTTAGTTCTGATTGGTCAAGAAACATGGCCACCAGAGGCAATTCTTGTTTCTGATTGGCTGATTTTCAAAAATCTTCTCCTCTGAAACCACTGGGCCGATTGGTTTGAAACTTAATAGGAATGATCTATGACATGTCCTCTACAAACGATCCTCAATTTATTTTGATCTGACATAAAACATGGCCGTCGTAGCTAAAAATAGAATATAGGGGTGCATGTGTTGTTTTTGGCTTATAACTTAAAAACCGTTACAGATATCAAAAATCTGACATGGTGCAAAATTGATCAGCCTGACAAGATCTACCTACCCTGAAATTTTGAAGGAAATCCCAAAACCCATTTAGGAGTTATTGCCCTTTTTTTGTCAAATTTTCAAAATTTAACATTTTTCGTCATTTATCTCCAAAACTATTTGAGATAGAAGTGAAATGTAAATTTGAAAAATGTTTGCCATGTTGAGGTCTACATACCCTGAAATTTTAAAGGAAATCCCAAAACCGATTTAGGAGTTGTTGCCCTTTTTTGTCAAATTTTCAAATTTTTTCATTCAAAAATCTTCTCCTCTGAAACCGCTGGGGCGATTGGTTTGAAACTTGATAGGAATGATCTATGACATATCCTCTACAAACGATCGTCAATTTATTTTGATATGACATAAAACATGGCTGTCATAGCTAAAAATAGAATATAGGGGTGCATGTGTTGTTTTTGGCTTATAACTTAAAAACCGTTACAGATATCAAAAATCTGACGGGGTAAAATTGATCAGCATGACAAGATCTACCTACCCTGAAATTTTGAAGGAAATCCCAAAACCCATTTAGGAGTTATTGCCCTTTTTTCGTCAAATTTTCAAAATTTAACATTTTTCGTCATTTATCTCCAAAACTATTTGAGATAGAAGTGAAATGTAAATCTGAAAAATATTTGCCATGTTGAGGTCTACCTACCCTGAAATTTTAAAGGAAATCCCAAAACCCATTTCGGAGTTATTGCCATTTTTTGTCAAATAAATTTTCCCTGAACAATTGAACCAATTGCAACAAACTTGGTCAAATAGTTGATTAATTGTCCAATGAAAACCAGACTCCAGGTGAGCGATACAGGCTCTGGTGAGCCTCTAGTGTTATTATTATACCCCACGCAACGAAGTTGCGGAGGGTATAATGTTTTTGACCCGTCCGTCCGTCTGTCCGTCAGTCCGTCCGTCCGTCAGTCCGTCCGTCAGTCCTGTTCTTGTCACTGCAACTCCTCTGTAACCGCTTGACGGATTGCTTTCATATTTAGTAGGATTGTTGGTTATGATGTGTATATGTGCATACTATACCACCATATTGATTGGATAATTTTTGTGGGAGTTGTGGGACTTAGACTATTTTCAGTTAAAATACCAAAGTATCATCTTGTCACTGCAACTCCTCTAAAACCGCTTAATGGATTGCTTTCATATTTGGTAGGATTGTTGGTCATGATGTGTAGATGTGCATACTTTACTGCCTTATTGATCCGATTAATTTTATTTCAGTTATTGGACTTAGACTATTTTTTTACTTTAATGTACTACTGCAACAGTTTGTCATCGCAACTCCTCTCAAACCACACAACAGAATTTCATGAAACCTTTCCAGATAATAAGGACATACTACGTAGATGTGCATATCGACAGGAAATTGCGATTCAATTTTATTTCAAGGAGTTACGCCCCTTTGAACTTATTTACTTTAATGTACTACTGCAACAGTTTGTCATGGCAACTCCTCTCAAACCACACAACAGAATTTCATGAAACCTTTTCAGATAATAAGGACATACTACTTAGATGTGCATATCGACAGGAAATTGCGATTCAATTTTTTTTCTAGAAGTTACGCCCCTTTGAACTTATTTACTTTAATGTACTACTGCAACAGTTTGTCATCGCAACTCCTCTCAAACCACACAACAGAATTTCATGAAACCTTTTCAGATAATAAGGACATACTACGTAGATGTGCATATCGACAGGAAATTACGATTCAATTTTTTTTCTAGGAGTTACACCCCTTTGAACTTATTTGCCTCACTATACTATTACTGTTGACTCCTCCTTGCTAGGAATTTAAATTTCACAACATGCTGCCATTTACATTAGGATAAATATGTGAAGATAAGCATTTGATTGTGTTCATTTTACTTGTGAAGTGAGATTTTGTTTCTCCAGTGACAATATGAAGACGTGGGGTATGTGAGCGTGCTCACAAAGGTTCTTTAATTTCAAAAATCTTCTCCTCTGAAACTACTGAATGGATTTGGACAAAACGTAGCATGATTGTTCCTTAGGGTATCCTGCACAAAGTTTATGCTTCGATTTTTGATCCGTCGAAAAACATGGCCACTGTTACTAAAAATAGAACATAGGGGTCAAACAACAGTTTTTCGCAAATATCTCAAAAATCAGGTTACGGCAAATTCTGGCAGGTTGAAAGTGTTCAGCATGATGAGAGCTACCTGTGTGCTGATTTTCGTGAAAATCTGTCAACTGATGTTAGAGTTATTGCCCTTTTTGACATTTTTGGCTTTTTTTAATGTTATTATTTCAAAAATCTTCTTCTCTGAAACTACTATTCAAAATCAAATGAAACTTGGTAAGATTGTTCCTTAGGGTATCCTGCAAAAAGTTAATGCTTGGATTTTGGATTGGTCGAAAAACATGTCCGCCCTTACTAAAAATAGAACATAGGAGTCAAAATGCTGTTTTTTGCTATTTTTTCCTGAATTATAGAAATAAAATGAAGATGAAAGCTACTTTGATGGCAAACATGGTATCCCGAGTTGAATGGTGATGATGAAAGTTTGTTTTGGACGGCCATTTTTAAAATGGCTGCCATTTTCCCGCCATTTTTTACACTTGCTCGGATTTCAACAATATTTGGTTTTTAAAGTAAACATGGTATCCTTAGTGAATGGTGATGATGAGAATGTTGAGAATGTTGTATAACAATGATTAAACTTCATAATATGTGAGCTTTTAATTGCCATCACTTGGTGTCTGTCATCATCGTTGTTAACAAATTTTCAAACATCTTCTCCTCTGAAACTACTAGGGGGATTTGGATGAAACTTAGCATGATTGTTCCTGCAATATTTCCTTTTCAAGTACAATAAAAAGCCTTAACCCACAATTTTTACATAACTTCTTTCAAACATTTTAAAAACTAAGACAACATATAGACCAAAAGATTTATACTTGTATTTGAAGATGAATTAAAGCTTGTATTTTGTATTGTGAATCATCAGATTGACCATGACTGTATCTTAATCAAGCATAGGGAGAACTCATGCCCATTTCTTTCCAGAGGTTCTTGAAAGGCTTTTAAAGGTATTTTCAGCATTTTATGTGACCTTAAATACTCAGTTTAATTTACAAAAAAACATTAATATATTAATTTAGTTTATAGTCATTGTTTGCCAGGTGAGCGATTCAGGCTCTTGAGAGCCTCTTGTTCTTACAGAGTATCAGAAGTTACTTAAGACCTTTACCAATTACTGTTCCGTCAGTGAAGGTACCACTGTTATCCAAAGAAAGTAAAGAACAGACAGATGGAGCCGATCCTTCGTCAGATCCTTCAACAGATCAAAAGACGGGCCAGAGAAAACTCTCTCCTGAGGAAACTAACAATGCCTTCCTACAGATCCCAATAGATCCCGTGGCTTTTAATGAATTAGAATATCAGCATATATCTGGAGGGAATGCTGGATTGATTCTTAGGGAGTAAGTAATAACATAGCTACTTTATTTTGTTTAAAATTGTACAATGTCTATATCAAGTTCTGTTGTCTTTACTACTTGTCTAGTTTTCTGAGAAGGTTGCTGTTACTAAAAATAGAAAAAAGGGAGGATGATTTTTAAAAATCTTCTTATGTGGAACTACAGGGCCAGATGGAAGCAACTTTGGTAGAAAAAGTCCTTAGGTGGTCCTCTTTCAGAACTGTGTCTGATGACCCAGACTGTCAACAAAGATGGCCATCACAGCCAGACATAGTTTAACATAGGACCCTATTAGAAAATTCATTAAAAAATTTTCATGTCTGAAACTACAGAGCCAATTGGGATAGAATTGGCAGAAATGGTCCTTAAATAGTCTTCTTTCAGAAGTATGTTGGAATACCCAGAATTTCAACAAAGATGGCCGCCGCAACCAAACTTGGTAGAAATGGTCCTTTTGTGGTCCTCTATCAGCAGTGTGTCAATGACCCTTACTGTGGACAAAGATGGCCACCACAGCTGAACTTAGTTTAACATAGGACTCTATGGGAAAATTCATTAAAACATCTTCTGTCTGAAAGCACTTGGCCAGTTTGAACCAGACTTGGCAGTCGTTGTTATTAGATTGTCCTCTTTGAAAATCATTTCCCATAATACAGACTTTTGTTTCTTAGGTGCTTGTATTGCTGTTCAATATGTATCTTTTTTTTAAAATCAGAATTAGACAAGCATTACTAGATTATTTCCTTGGATAGACTATCACAATAACTATGTATGAACTTATAGAAAATTCATGATATCCTTATAACAATATTGGCAAAAGAATACCGAAATGACAAAACAGTGGGAAAAGTCTGTAAATTTGAAATCCAAAGGAAAAGACAAATTCATGAGAATGGAACATAACAAAGAAATGCCACAAGTTTACATGAAATAATTAAAAATAAATATAATAAAATAAAATAGCAATGTGAACTGCCACTATAAACCGGGAGTGACACCAGGTGCTCCATCTCATTGCCAGTGAGTAAAAGCCAGTGAAGTGTCAAGTCTGGTGAGGTGTCAATTCCAGAAGGACGTGAAATCTAACTGAAGATATCTAGTCTCATATATTCAATATAAGCTTTATTGGCCAATCAATTAATGATGACAACCAAAACATTTTTGGAGTGATGAAATTAATACAGACTGAACATAACTCAGTCTTAGAAGTTTATGTGACAGCAATCTCGCTCTGACAAGAAAATCATTCTATTTTTCACATGCAATAAAATTTCTTATCACTTGCTTATTATTTTATCAAACAGGTTCTCCAACTTAAACGTCTTGTTATTTGTTTGTCCACGTACATGTATGTTTAGTTTGTCATTTACATTTACCCTGAATCCATTATTTTTCAGATTCGTTATTTTAATTTATACAATTGCGTCTTTCAGAATAGATGATGGTTCCAGAGTCAGTGTGTTCCCAGGAAAAGCCACTGTTTTGTCAGCAGAAACAGATGAGCAAAAGATATCAGATAAAATTATAAAATTGGGAACTTCTACCAACTTGGACTCAAAGTATAAGAATAAACCATGTCAGATTGTTAAACTCAGAATAACTGACCCATTGGTGAGTAAAAATAACTAAATTACAACTTTAATCACTGGAACAAACTAAAGGTTGTTCAAAATATATTTACCATGGAATAAAAACTTTTCTTAGAGTGTCAAGTGAACACAACTAATAATAATTTTTCATCCAATTTGAATGGAGATTTTTATGCCCTGCCACGAATGTGGCTGGGGCATATAGATTTACCCTTGTCTGTCTGTCTGTACATTTGTTTGCTTGTTTAGTTGGGGTTTTACGCTGTTTTCAGCACATTTGGCTATTTTGCACGACCAGTTTTTATTGGTGGAGGAAGCCGGAGTGCCTGGAGAAAACCACCAATCTTCGGTAGAAAAATTGGCAATCCTTGTCAATTAAGATTGGAGTCAAACACACTCTGGTTAAATTTTTGCATTTAGGTTCATTTCTTTGGAACTAAGCATAATGTATCAACGAAAATTCATCAGTGGATATGCCTTGGATAGTACTGAGCATTCATACATGATGACCTACATTTTAGGTGGGGCATCCATGTCTTACAGACACAATTTCTAGTTTCTTTTAATTCATTTTGTTGAGCATTTCCAGTAGTATTCCCACAGACACTTTATTGGGTAAACGGGGCCTCGGTGGCCGAGTGGTCTAGGTAGGTCGTCATGACTACTACTGATCTCTAGCCTGTCAACGCTGGGGTTGTGAGTTCGAATCTCACCTGTGGCGGGGTGTGTTCAACTCCGATCTTAATTGACAAGGATTGCCAATTTCCTACCGAAGGTCGGTGGTTCTCTCCGGGTACTCCGGCTTCCTCCACCAATAAAAACTGGCCGCCGCGAAATGGCCAAAATGTGCTGAAAACGGCGTTAAACCCCAACTAAATAAATAAATAAATAAATATTGGGTAAAGCTTAATAATATGTCCACATTTACTTTAATTGTTGACATGTTGTGGTTGTATCATGCTGCACTTAGCCAAGCCCTTTATTGGCTATTACCAGACCAGATATTCTTCAGCCTTTAAGTGGATTTCCACTTTCGGAAGTAAGGATTTGCCCATTACAGTTTGTTTATGATGCATAGTAAAATGGCTGCATAAGTGTCATTTCTGCTCTTTTTACATTTTCATATAGATTTACCTTCTGGTGGTTGAGTGGACTTCCGTATTTCTATAATTGAGATAAAACCTGGCATATATTTCCATGTGATTCTAAGGCACATTTTTATTAATACTGAGGACTTACTCTATAAAAATATGTATGTTCGTTGCATTGAAATAGATATTTCTTTATTTTCTCATTATTATGTGCTTTGTGCCGCATTCCAGAATTTCAAGATTCAATTGTGTTCTTTTTAATTAATAAATTTTTCCGTATACTGAAAAGATACATTTAAATTAATTATCTATATTATTACATGTCTGTGACAATAGGGTATACAGGTAGGCACATGTGCACATGTATATGTTGTTGTAGCTTTAGGTAAACTCAGATATATTTAAATATTTCCTTTTAATACTAAGAAATATATTGGAAGAAATTTTATAGAGTATTTGGTGCTAAAAATGCATTGAAAAATGATATGAAGTTCAACTGTTTAGACCACTATCTTTTTATGGTACTGGTGATAGTGACATGTTGCATGCATGATAATGTGGACATTTTAGTTAAATCTGTAAAAAGCCTGCACAGTTGATGAATTTTTCATACAAAAATACTTGACACAATGATCTAAGGTCTTATTCATTTTACCTTTGCAAGTATTTTAGCTTTTATGTTCTACTATGTGTTTTTTACTCTTTTGATTGTATATGAAATAGCCATTAAATTTGGTCTTAGGGAATTATCCAATGTCTTATTGCTTCACCATATCTTTGCTAATATTTATTTACCACACATGTTCTTCACAAATAAACAAATTTTGGATGAAAGATTTATACAATTTTACTCATTGAATGTAATATATATTAAGGAACCAGGGGCCTTTATTTAGTAAAAATGAAACACAATGATTTTTACAAAACTACATTTCATCAGTTGATATTAAAAGTTCAGAAGAGTTTGATTAATGTTAAACTAAACCAAGATGTCTTTTGTGTTTTTAACATTATTATACCCATGCAACGGGTTGCGGAGGGTATAATGTTTTTGACCCGTCTGTCCGTCCGTCAGTCTGTCAGTCTGTCAGTCCTGTTTCTTGTCATCGCAACTCCTCTCAAACCACACAACAGAATTTCACGAAACCTTTTTAGCTCACCTGGCCAAAGGCCATGTGAGGTTTTGCCATCACTTTTCGTCCGTCGTCCGTCCATCCGTCCGTCGTAAACTTTTCATTCAAAAATCATCTCCTCTGAAACCGCTGGGCCGATTGGTTTGAAACTTAATAGGAATGATCTATGACATGTCCTCTACAAACAATCCTCATTTTATTTTGATCTGACGTAAAACATGGCTGTCGTAGCTAAAAATAGAATATAGGGGTGGATGTGTTGTTTTTGGCTTATAACTTAAAAACCGTTACAGATATCAAAAATCTGACATGGGGTAAAATTGATCAGCATGACAAGATCTACCTACCCTGAAATTTTGAAAGAAATTCCAAAACCCCTTTAGGAGTTATTGCCCTTTTTTCGTCAAATTTTCAACATTTTTTCAATCAAAAATCTTCTCCTCTGAAACCGCTGGGCCGATTAGTTTGAAACTTAATAGGAATGATCTATGACATGTCCTCTACAAACGATCCTCAATTTTTTTTTTATCTGACATAAAACATGGCTGTCGTAGCTAAAAATAGAATATAGGGGTGGATGTGTTGTTTTTGGCTTATAACTTAAAAACCGTTACAGATATCAAAAATCTGACGGGGTAAAATTGATCAGCATGACAAGATCTACCTATCCTGTAATTTTGAAGGAAATTCCAAAACCCATTTAGGAGTTATTGCCCTTTTTTCTTCAAATTTTCAAAATTTTAACATTTTTCGTCATTTATCTCCAAAACTATTTGAGATAGAAGTGAAATGTAAGTTTTAAAAATATTTGCCATGTTGATATCTACCTACCCTGAAATTTTAAAGGAAATCCCAAAACCCATTTAGGAGTTGTTGCCCTTTTTTTGTCAAATTTTCAAAATTTTAACATTGTTCGTCATTTATCTCCAAAACTGTTTGAGATAGAAGTGAAATGTAAATTTGAGAAATGTTTGCCATGTTGATATCTACCTACCCTGAAATTTTAAAGGAAATCCCAAAACCCATTTAGGAGTTGTTGCCCTTTTTTTGTCAAATTTTCAAAATTTTAACATTTTTCGTCATTTATCTCCAAAACAGTTTGAGATAGAAGTGAAATGTAAATTTGAGAAATGTTTGCCATGTTGATATCTACCTACCCTGAAATTTTAAAGGAAATCCCAAAACCCATTTAGGAGTTGTTGCCCTTTTTTTGTCAAGTTTTCAAAATTTTAACATTTTTCGTCATTTATCTCCAAAACTGTTTGAGATAGAAGTGAAATGTAAATTTGAAAAATGTTTGCCATGTTGAGATCTACCTACCCTGAAATTTTGAAGGGAATCCCAAATTCTATTTAGGAGTTATTGGTTTGTGTAATTTGAGGTCAGGTTCTGTTACATTTATTTAAGGTTCACCCTTATTCCTGGTCAATTATATCAACTTCCTGCCAGGACTACCACCATCAGGGAACATATTTTAACATTAAACCTTATGAAAAATAAACCCTCAACAAATTTTCCCTGGACGATTGAACCAATTGCAACAAACTTCGTCAAATAGTTGATTAATTGTCCAATGAAAACTATACTCCAGGTGAGCGATACAGGCTCTGGTGAGCCTCTTGTTAGATAATAAGGACATACTATGTAGTTGTGCATATCGACAGGAAATTGCGATTCAATTTTTTTTCTAGGAGTTATGCCCCTTTGAACTTATTTACTTTAATGTACTATTGCAACAGTTTGTCATCACAACTCCTCTCAAACCACACAACAGAATTTCATGAAACCTTTTCAGATAATAAGGACATACTACGTAGATGTGCATATCGACAGGAAATTGGGAGTCAATTTTTTTTCTAGGAGTTACGCCCCTTTGAACTAATTTACTTTAATGTACTACTGCAACAGTTTGTCATTGCAACTCCTCTCAAACCACACAACAGAATTTCATGAAACCTTTTCAGATAATAAGGACATACTACGTAGATGTGCATATCAACAGGAAATTACGATTCAATTTTTTTTCCAGGAGTTACCCCCCTTTGAACTTATTTGCCTTGCTATACTTTTACTGTTGACTCCTCTCGCTTGGAATTTAAATTTCCCAACATGCTGCCATTCAAATTAGGATAAATATGTGAAGGTAAGCATTTGATTGTGTTCATTTTACTTGTGAAGTGATATTTTGTTTCTCCAGTGACAATATGAAGACGTGGGGTATGTGAGCGTGCTCACAAAGGTTCTTTAATTTTGATTTATTTGCATGGTTGTTCTCAAACAATAGACATTTCTATTTGTTATTTGTTCAAAATAAATTATGACATCACAAAATAGGTATTGATTCGTGAAAATGTTCAGTAATGTTTTCATTATGTTTTCTCTAATTTATCGTAGGTCAAATAATTTATAAATTGAAAATTGAAATTTGTCTATTAATGGATTTTCATATAGATTTACCTTCTGGTGGTTGAGTGGACTTCCGTATTTCTATAATTGAGATAAAACCTGGCATATATTTCCATGTGATTCTAAGGCTCATAGAAATAAACTGTATATTTTCTGATGATGTACATATATTATTCTATTACAGAGATTGGTAACAAAGGAAGGAGACAAAGTGGAAATGTCAGGAATACAAGAATCTAGAGTTGTCTACCATGCTTGTATAGCTCGGGAAATCAGGATAAGTCATGAAAACGGACTCCTTTGGTAAATAGTATAGTATTACATGTAGTAAAGTCGTATACTGTGTATTCATTTATTTTCGTGGATACCAATTTTTGGTGGATAGCGAAAAAAAGGCATTTCGTGGGATACGTAAATTCGTGGATTGCTGGCTTAGAAAAAAATATATAAAAAGTTGTTGAAATACTGAAATTCGTGGCTTGTCACATCAAATATCATGAACTGTGACAAAATGTGCCAATCAGACATTGATATTGTACAGTAAAGTACTGATTTTAAACGTTTATAAAACAAAAGTCTAACAAACAGATTCTTCAAACTTTTAACGGAACAAAGCTTGTCATGAATTTAACAAGATTAACAAAATCCGTAATTATTTACTTGTTAGGTAAATCAGGTGTGAAATATATGAATGGACAAAATTTCAGTCACTTGTCACCAAATACTTCAGGGCATATACATCCATATTTTAATCTGATTACGATAATTATACCCTACGCAACGGGTTGCGGAGGGTATAATGTTTTTGACCCATCCGTCTGTCAGTCCGTCGGTCCTGTTTCTTGTCATCGCAACTCCTCTCAAACCACCATCAACAGAATTTCACGAAACCTTTTTAGATAATAAGGACATACTATGTAGTTGTGCATATCGACAGGAAATTGCGATTCAATTTTTTTTGTAGGAGTTATGCCCCTTTGAACTTATTTACTTTAATGTACTACTACAACAGTTTGTCATCGCAACTCCTCTCAAACCACACAACAGAATTTCACGAAACCTTTATAGATAATAAGGACATAATACAAGTAGTTGTGCATATAGAGGAAATTGCGATTCAATTTTTTTTCTAGGAGTTACGCCCCTTTGCACTTATTTACTTTAATGTACTACTGCAACAGTTTGTCATCGCAACTCCTCTCCAAACCACACGACAATTTCATGAAACCTTTTCAGATAATAAGGACATACTACGTAGATGTGCATATCGACAGGAAATTGGGATTCAATTTTTTTTCTTTGAGTTACACCCCTTTGAACTTATTGCTGCCATTCAAATTAGGATAAGTATGTGAAGGTAAGCATTTTATTGTGTTCATTTTACTTGTGAAGTGAGATTTTGTTTCTCCAGTGACAATATGAAGACGTGGGGTATGTGAGCGTGCTCACAAAGGTTCTTTAATTTCAATAATTTCTGCTCTTTTATCTTTTTACAATATGTTATTACTGTAATTTATGAGAAAGTCTGTATTGTTTAGGCCTACCTAGGATTAATATTTTTAGTCCAGCACTGGTAGTTTTGATAAAAACTAGCTGTGCTGGAGTATTGTTGACACGACGATCTGTTGAGCCAAAGTACCCCCAATCTGCAAATAGTTCCTATGAACTCAATACAATTTTAAATCAAGATACAATGCATAGGGTTGCATGCAGTTATTCAGCTGAAAAATAGCATGTATAGAAAGATAACTCTATTGAATAACAAATGTGTGTTGGAGAAAACTGTTTTGAGTCGAACAAACTTTAGCGTATGAATATGAAAAAATACAAATGTTTTAATGTCATCGAGATACCCACTCTATAATTATATCTCAATTTTAAGTATCCTTTAATATGTGAATTTTAGTTTCAGTACTTTTAGTGTCTTCTTAAAGTTAAGCAAAATGGTAGAGAATTATACGTATGTCTGAAATAATTCATTTACATCCATTTTTTTTAATTTGCGAAAAAAAAAAAATTGATTCCTCCTTTTAAAAATCCTTTTTAAAAATCAACTAAATATTAATGCCTGTTACAGTGGGATGTTAGCATCAGTGCTGGACAAAAGCACTTTGTGCTATGTTTCTTGAATGTTTGAATTTTTAAAAAACCAGAAGTGAATTCCGCGACAATTTACACAGTCTAAATATTTTTAAATAAAATTGTTTGAGCGTTTATATGTTACCAAAGACAAAATTACATGAAGCACTGTATCCTCTGAGTATATAGCTGACTCATCATATGTCAGTATCCAAGTACATGCTGTAAAAACGCAATTGTTCAATGTTGTCTTGGGTAGGTATATCAAAACTCCGTGGTTTCAAACTTGAGTGCATTTTAAGCTCAAGTAAAAATATTATTTTTCATTATATATTTGAATTCCTGGTTTACTGGGACCCACGAAAACCATGAAAATTGGTATACAACGAATTTTAATGAATCCACAGTACATTGTACAGGGAACTTCTTGTATTTTGAATTAAGTAATGTTGAAATATAGAAAAATGTTAGTTTGTTTTCTTATACTGACTTTAACAAGTTTGATATTGGATAAGACTGATGTTAGGCCCTAAGGTTAGGTTATGATGTTTCATAAATGACATTTTGATTATTTTTCCATTTATATGAAAAGTACCAGGAATATATTTCATTGTAAGATAACGTCTAAAGAGTACATATTCTGGCTTAATAGTTATTCTATCAGAAAATGAAACAAAATCTTTATGATGGGAAAGTAAGTACATAAACATATTGTCATTCCCACATCCAGACAAAGACATGACAAAATTCCAGATTATATATGTACAAAATACAGGAGAGTAGGTTTTGAGGGAAAGGCGGGTATGTAAATCTACCAATAAATTTTAGTTAATCATTTTATGGTTTTATTTTTCAGCTACAACTCTGCATCACCATCAGTACCTGTCGCTCAGTTTATTGGTCCAAAACCTTTCTCTGAAAAACTGAAAAAGATTAGTCTTAGTAAGTTGTATAACCTACATGTAATTTGGTTGTTATTTATCTAATATGTCATGTTAAACTGAGCTTAAGTTTTTCTGCTTATACATTGTTCTACCTTTCTTCCTTTTTTCTAATGATTTTAATATTTTTTTGTTAACTTTGTAATTGTTAAGCAACTATTTGATTTCATTCCTGTATTTAAGTCAGCTACATATAGTGAATATAGACAAATCTGTCTAATGTGACCTCCAAAGGAAACATAGAAATATGGTCACATTAGAAAGGTGGTCACTTAATACAGGTTCAGTAACATGAAATATACTGTAAAGGGAAATAAAAATTAAGCTTATTATTTAATACAGGTGTTCACTATTGCAGGATTGTCTAGTGTATATGTATATTATTGTTTATACGTGTAAGTGGTTTTTGTCGTATTTCAACTTTTTCCCTATTTATTATTTACAGAGATCATAGATTGTGGAGAAAAAACCAATATTGGTATAGGCGTCTGTCCAGGGAAGACATACCCAGTAAACAGAATGCCTGGGTGGAATAGATGGTCTATAGCATATCATGCTGATGATGGAGGGTAGTCATCTTATCACCCTCATTAAATAAAGTTTTTTTTATTATTATTATTAGTTTGATATCATACTTTTTAGGCTGTGTTTTAGGATCCTACCATTGTTATAGAATATCTGATGGGATCTGCTGATTTCATAGATCATCTAAAATTGAGGAACTCTTTTCACTTTGAATAATATGATTTGTTTTTAGTGTTCAGTATTTAAAATATTATGAATTTTAGGTATGATACTGTACTCCATCTTTTAAACCATCTGACTTCCAATTATGACATACCATAAACACTTGGGATAAAATTTGGCAAAAATAATGAAGCCTATTCTGAAATCTCTTGGGATGAATTATTTTGGAAAAAGAATGAATAAAGCAGTACAGTAAAATGAATGTAACATTTCAAAGTTCAGCTAGTTAAAAACTCTGAAGTCATTTAGATAGACAAATCAGTAATTAATTCATAATAAAACGTTTAGTTCTCAAAAAGGTTATATTTATCACACGAGGTATAGTTGTTGATAGAAATTAATGCTAGATATGTGTATTGTACTATAAAATTTGATAGGCCTAGAAAGGAAAACTGATAGTTGCTAAAAATGTATTATTGCTTATACACTGCCCTGGGTACACTGGATTTTATTATTTAGATATGTAATTATCCTTGAATGAAAGGTTTGAGTGTGCTTACATCTAGATACTTGTCATTTCAAAAAATACCATTCATTGTTGGTTCAATCAAAATGGGTTTTTTTCTTACAGAATTTTTATAGAGGCTGGTTTCGCTAACTCTCATGTTGTAAAATGTACAAAGGGAGATGTTATGTCATTATACTGTGATGTTGCTTCAAGGCAGCTTGTATTCTACAAAAATGACCAAGAGGTGAGTACGGTCAGTTCAACAGAGATCAGTAATACTATGTATATTTAAAAAAACACTTCTGTTTTTCTAATATAGTTAATTTCATGTTCAAAATACATTGTAACCGTATTTTTCTTTATATTTCGAGGCAATAAATTTGCATGCCTTGTATATGATTATAGTAAAATTGATAATGACATTTGTGAAAGCCTCTATGAAAGTATAAAGTATGTTTAATCTAACTTGAATCTTTTGGTATTGATAATTTCTACTGGTAAGACGGTAAAAGTCATATAATTTCAAATATTCATAAAATAGATGACAGTATGCCGTCAAACAGAAGATGATTATTATTCCTGCAATTGTTTGGCATTATTTAGGTGACAGGGTAAATTATATAAGTAATTCTAATCTTTACATCTTTATATTTAAGGTTAAACAAATTAAGATCAATATTCCCAGAGGTGGATACTGGCCAATGATAGGTTTGCACTCTATAGGGGAGTGTGTAAAATTATTGGAAAAGGATCCATGGACTCCTGAACCAGATGATGTAAGTTTTAAAATATCAACAGAAAGGTAAAATCTTGCTTAAAAACTAATTAAACTCCAGGTAAAAGGCATATTTTTCTATTTTTTATTTTTTATTTGGTATATCATTAATTTTTTTATAATACAATCAAGTCTATTGAAGGATTGCTGCTTGGAATTATTCGTTTGTTATAGAAAATAATTACCTCAGATTTACATCAATCTCTTTTTCCTTGTATACTAAAACAGAAATTGCTTATCTGTGTAAAGTTAATCATTTAAAATTTACAGAACATGTTGTACAACAAATTATCAAGATTGCATTTTAATGTTTCATAATGTAACCATTTCATTGTATTATAGATACCACCTAAACCTGCAGCTTTTAACACATACAAATATGGCAACTTGTGGATAAGGTAATATTTCTCAGATTGGATTAGTTTAGTTACAATTAATGCAAAATATGAAATTTATTTAATATTGAATTTCTACAACACCTGCATCTTCTTCCTTTAGATTTGTTTCTCGAAATAGACAATGAGGGATATCTGAAGACAAAATTTTATGACAAATTTGATGACTTCAACTTTCCTATTGTTAACTTTCCCTTCTTGAGTAGCAATATACCAGCATCCCCTGCATATGGCGTCTACCTACGTTTCTTAGCTTATCGGATATTCAAGGGCATGTGTGAGTTACCATGACTTTCGACAAAGAGAATTACTGCTGTCACAAAAGCTTCTTAACCAGGATTTTATCAGGGATAAGTTGATGTCATCACTTAGGAAATGTTATGGTCGTCATCATGAATTGATTGACCGTTACAGTGTTCCAATATCTAAGATGTTGTTGGACCTGTTCCCACTATTGTAACATTTCATGTGCCTCCACTGATTTTTGACTTCCACCGGTTTGACTTTGTTGAACTTCAGGAAGGTTGACGTATATGAGGCAGGAATTGCTTAACCTTATAGAGTACCTGGGTTCACTCCTGGTTTTTGTCGAGCCTGCGACTTTAGTCGCAAAAAGCTCGACATAGGGATGGTGATCCGGCAGCGGCGGCGGCTTTAACTCACTTCTTTAAAGCTTTATATTTTAGAAGGTGGAAGACCTGGATGCTTTATACTTTGTATATAGATGCTTTATGTTACGAACTTTCCGTCTGTCATATGTACATTGTCCTTGACCTCATTTTCATGGTTCAGTGACTACTTGAAAAAAAGTTAAGATTTTTTGTAATGTTAATTTCTCTCTTATTATGAGTAATAGGATAACTATATTTGGTATGTGCGTACCTAACAAGGTCCTCATCTCCATCAGACAGTTTTCAATTGACCTCGACCCCATTTCAAGGATCAGTAAACAAGGTTAAGTTTTGGTGGTCAAGTCCATATCTCAGATACTGTAAGCAATAGGTCTAGTATATTTGGTGTATGGAAGGATTGTAAGGTGTACATGTCCAACTGCCAGGTGTCATCTGACCTTGACCTCATTTTCATGGTTCAGTGGTTGTAGTTAAGTTTTTGTGTTTTGGCCTGTTTTTCGAATACTGTATGCAATATGTCTGATAGCATTTACTTTCATTAGAAATACACGACACATTTTTGTGTGTCAACTCTTGTTTATAGGAGTTCCTGTTGTTCATTGTTTTTTTGTTTTCAGTGTTTGTTTGTTGTGCTTGTGGTTGTTCATTTGTCTTCCCAGGTTTTGTCTCTCTGATGGATTGCTCCTTGGGTATGTTTGTCTTCATTCTTTGTTCATTTCTGAATTAAGTTGAATTTCAATAGATGATAAACCAAAATTTAAAAAAAAAGCATATTGTTATCATTCAGTAGTCATAACGTGACATATGGATAAATGAATAAAAAGGGTAGTTATAAAATATGAATAGCCAAGAATGAATTAAAAATTTGTTTTTCAGTCCAGCCAGAAATGTTAATTTGACAAAGAAGGGATATACTAATACTCATAATGGTTGGTTGCTTCTTCACAATCCTACAAAGGCACTCATTGGATTTCAGGTATTAACAAATTTAGAAAATTGTTATCATTATAATTTCTAAATAAGCAAGGTAGGAAAAAAATAATTTCATTTGTTATTAGCTCATCTGGTCCAAAATTTTGTCTGGGGTGCATATCATAGACCAATGTAGCTGCTGTTACTGAAATAAAGATTAGCAAAATGCATTAATTAGACTTTACTTTTAATGGTCTTGATGGACTTTGAATGGCAAATTAAATCATGGGATCATGTAGTCACCAGTCCAAAGGAAAATGTCAATTTTTACCATTGGTCATCTGAAATTCCTTTTCAGCATAAAAAATGTCAGTTATATTTAGAAATGAAAGTAGGAAGTTTTTCTACCAAGAAGGTTTCAACATCATAATAATTAATTCCTTCTGTATGTCTTTGAGATAGTTTATTAAATCTAAATAAGCTATTAAGAAAATGGAGTTCCTACCAAAAGTGTATCTGGAAGTCTTTATTTTGTACAATTTTTAATGCAGTTACTAAAAGAAAATATTAATATTTTTTTTTTTTGTGAAACCACTGAGCCAATTGGGACCAAACATTGGAAGAACCCTATTGATAAAAGTATGGTGATTCTGAAAAGAGGACCATTTTGATCACTGTTAGTAAAATTAGAAAATTCAGCTATAGAAAGATATTGAATCGTCCCGTTTTAAAAATTTTTTCTGGTGGTCGTAAATTTGTTTCAAAACTGCCATTCCTGTGTTTTCGTCATCTTGAACTATTAGTCCAATTTCAGCAAACTCTTTAACCTTTGCGTATTTATGTAGGTGACCAAAGCTCCTGGTTTTAACATATTAAAAGTTAGAAAAACATGGTTAGGCATCACAGTGCTTGTGAAACGTTTAAAGAGATGAAAAAAATAGTCATTTATTGATGAAAATGTAACTGCCGTAATTTTTTGGCCAAGTTGAATGTAGTGGAAATCAGGCTTATAGTACGTAAATGTCAGACTTTGGGGCATGGAAAATAGGTTACCTATTTTGTGTAATCAACTCCTCCCACAGCTTTTAACCCAGATATTTGAAACTTTGCAGAATTTTTATGGACATATTGGAGATAAGCATGAAGGAGTATGATTTGATTTGAAGAATTTTCTATGTTGTGGAACTTGGTCATTTTTTGCAACAAATATGTATAGAAGTACAAATTTTGCGTAATCAATTCCTCCAGCAGATTCTAATCCAGATCTTTGAAACTATTGTATGATCACATCTCCAAAGTATTATACATACAATGTTTAGTCTTGCCAGTCACATTGTGTTGGCTATTGGTCATCATAAACCTTCCTGTGATATGGATTGGATATTACATATAATCATTTTATACACATTAAGACGTATTGAGTCTTTTCCATATATTATACACTAAAGTTACTACTGTTCAATTTACAGATTAGCCCAGCACATTTGGCAAAGACACCAATAGGAACTATACCTCCACATGATGTTCAACAATTTTTCCTTACCAAAAAAGGTACTTTGAAGTCATAATGAGTTATGTGAAGAATTTTCTGACTGCATCCATTACTGTTGATTAAAACATATCTAATTTGGTGTGAACGATATTTTAATATTTTTTTACAAAATCAAGAGTGTATAAATCTACCTTAGTCAATGTATCTTGTGCAATTCTATGAATTGATTTTTTTTTTCAAAAGTCTGGAAGGATAATAAAAAAATTATGATTTATAGAATAATTTGAGTAGGATATTAGTTTTCTGGCTTTGACATATTCTTATATTACTTTCAACAAATTTTTCATAGCGGAGCTTTCAGATTCTCATACTAATGTGGTGACTATACATTGGATAACAATAGAACAAGTCAAAGAATATACCACAGAACAGATATCACAACTGTTTGATGCAGCAAGCTCTAGTAGTAAATATACTCACAAGTAAGTTCATGATTGATCGATCTAGTAGATCCTATTGGAACCAAGTCCTATCAAATCTAGACAAATATCATAATTGATCAATTGTATCAGAATATGCAATTGTAGAATAGGAAGCTTATGTTTAATCCAAGCACAATATTCAGTGGAATGTACACATTTCAGTTTTTAGCTTACCCTGCCCAAAGTGCCATATGAGATATCAATCAATCATATCTAATTCAAGCAAAATCTCTTGTCTTATGGTACACATTTCAGTTTTTAGCTTACCTTGCCCAAAATGTAAGATATCAATGATGTCTAATAGACTTTAAGTAAAAAAAAAAAATCCTCGGTGGTGTGGTAGCATGCTCACCTCGTGTGTGGAAGGTTGAGGGTTGGATCCCAGGCCAGGTCAAACCAAAGACATTAAAATTGGTATTTGCTACTTCACCTTTAGTTCTGGATGGATGAACATCATGGCCACCAGAGGCCATCTTTGACTTTGATTGGCTTACTTTCAAAAATCTTCTTCTCTGAAACTACATTATGAAATGTTTTGAAACTTTGCAGGATTGATGACATCAAAAGTGTGGCTGTTCAAAGTTTTCATTGAAACCATATGGGAAAGGACTTTTTTGTCATTTGTTCAGGAACTAATGGGCAGGCTGTCACCAAAGTTAGCGGGACAGATGCAAATTATCCACCTTTTTTAGGTCAAAGGTCAAAGATCAAGGTCACTTTGACAGTTTGCATTTCTTTAACAGAATACAAAATAGCTTGAATTTTCAAATGGCCTAATAAAATCTAGGTGAGCCTCTAGTTATCTTACCTTGCCCAAAGTTTCATGTGAGATAGAACTTGGCATAGTTTGTCTTTCCATCCCTTAATTTTCACATTTAAATCTTTTCTAAAATCCTTGGAGAAAATAAAGCATGCATGCTGCATCTGTAGAAGGGAATGACCTTTACGAAAGTTACACAATTTGTTCCAGTTGGACTACAGGCATGATGATCAGTTAATCTCTGATTAGGTTGAAATTCAAAATTTTCTTTGAAACTTAGTTTAAGTCAAGTGAACTGAAGTTTGATATGAAGCATCCTTGGAAGGACCTTTATAAGATATGCATATTTAATCCCAGTTTCAATTTACATGGTTGTTTGAACAGTTCCTTATTTCTGCTTGCTCACTTTTTAAAAGAATATATCCAAATGAATTGAAATATTGTATAATGAATCTATGCAAGGACCTTTTCTAAACTGTTAGATTGGATGAAATACATTTACTTGACAGCTGTAGTAACCTTTTTTAATTCAACACAACTACCTCTATCATATTGACAGGATATTTATAGATACTTTGATTTCTTTCTCATACATAATATTACTAAGTCCATTGTATTAAATTAACCAAGTTTTTTAGATTATCTGTTGATAGGATTAGTTTTATGTTTATTTGCCATGTTAAATCTTATTGTTTAATATTTATTTACAATAGAAATACTATAAAGTTGTGTATTTTACCCAGAATTCAGTCATATATTCATCTTATCTGTTTGCAGATTAAACCTTATCATCAGAGACTCAGTTTTAGGAGATGTAGAAACATTACCTGAGTTTAATGATAAAATACTCGATGATCCTACAGAAGTAAGGTTATGTTTTCTGTCTAAAATTATTGGTCATTAAATACTTACCAGGTTAAGGAAGTGTATGTAAAATTTAATTCAGTAATATTACACCAATTAGAAAGTTTTAAATTGATTCTGGTGAAATTGTTCAGAAATACAAACCCTTTCATTGTTTGTTGAATCATTAAAAATTTGCTGCAAATTTCGACTGTACGTGTTTGATTTATTACCTCAGAAGTTTAATTTTGTATTAAAAATTGAGTTTCATTTATTTGGTTATCATCCTGTTACATTGTACATTGAGTTAAAATATTGAACAGCCTTGTAAAAGTGTGGCATTGTCTAGGTGTGAATCTTTTACCTCATCATTTACATAAATAAGCATTATCCACAGAACAACTTTAATAATCACATGCTCTTTTTGTGATCAGTTTATTGCATAATTTTTTTAAACATTTTTCAGAAAACAGAAAGACAAGGAGGATATAAACTTGAGGTTTTTAAGAATTCTGATTTGGTCGATACTTACTTGTTGAAGAGAGGAAGATATTTGTTAGATGTGCTTGATTTAAACAAAAGTAGTAAGCCAGACTACCTAATCAAAAGACCAAAATGTCCAGTAAGTATTTTCTGACAGCGGTAATGTCTAGAAAGATAGATATGTTAGGTGACTATTCTGAGCTGTATTTCCATTCTCTTAAGTCAACAATTACAAATAAACACAATAGGTAACAAAACTGTAAACATATTTATCAAAGTCACTTTTTAATCTGAGATTAGAAATTTCTGAAAAGGAAGAGACACATGTTAGTAAGTGCAGAACAAGTCAACTATCAAATATAATTCAATTACTTTGAATTTTGATATTGATACATTGTGTTTGTTTATTCCACATTGGCTAGAGGTATAGGAGGAGGGTTGAGATCTCACAAAACATGTTTAACCCTGCCACATTTCTGCGCCTGTCCCAATTCAGGAACCTCTAGCCTTTGTTAGTCTTGTGTGTTTTTGGAATTTTGATTACTTTGTATGTTTCGGAGTTTAGTGTACCATTCATTTTGCTGAACTAGTAGGCATTATTGTTTAGGGGCCAGCTGAAGCCCATATCTGGGTGTGGGATTTTCTTGCTGCATTGAAGACCCATTGGAAGCTTTGAGCTGTTTTCTGCTGTTTGGTTATGTTGTGGTCTCTTTGACACATTCCCCATTTCCATTCTCTATTCTATTTAAGTTACAAATGTAATTTCCCTGATTAATACAGTTTTATAGAAGGGATGAATGATCAAGTATTTTAGGTAGTTCATAGAAATTAGTAAAGATAGTTAGCCAGTGGATACTGAAGTTGTGAGCTGGAACTCTATTTGTGGCAAGTGATGTTCAATTCTAATCTAAATTCAAATAATATCCAGTTTTCCTGACAGAGGTTAGTGTTTCTCTCTGGATACTCCCAATTTCTTCCACCAATAAAAACTGGTTAATACATATTATACTGCACTGAAAGTGTAAATCCCCATGAACCATAACTAACAAATCTGTAAGAGATTTTTAATGTTTAACTTGTTTGAATTTCAGACATTCTTGTATTCCTCCAGTTTACAGAAAGGAATGAGGGTGGTCATAAAATTAGATGGAAGCAGGTATATACTGTTTAATTAGGAATTAGTAAATTTTTGGCAGGTTGCACGAAGTGCAAATCCAGGTTATAGTATGGTGATGTCAGGCAGTCGGGCGGGGCAAATACGGTACCAATCTTGTGCTAACAAATAATCCTACAGTTTTCAATCGAGGTTATCAAACTTCAGAAGAAGATTGTACACATATTGAAGTTGTGCACCTGCTATTATGGAATTGTTTGAATAATTTATTCCAATTTTTCCAGACTTGGGAACTTAGTAATTTTTTCATCAAAATGTGAAAATATGGTACCCATTTTGTATCATCAACTCCTCCTACAGTGTTCAACCCAGATTTATCAAACTTCACAGGAAGAATGTAAACATATTTAACTTGTGCACCTGCTATTATGGAATTGTTTGAATAATTTTTTCCTATTTTTCAGACTTGGGAACCTAGTCATTTTTCCATCAAAATGTGCATATATTTTAAAGATGTTCACCTGTGTTTATAATTTCCTCCATAATATTGTTGACCTGTGTTTATAATTTCCTCCATAATATTGTCAAATTATTTGAAGAATTTTTGTCCGAAAAAAAAATTTAAAAGTTTGTTGGTAGTTCACACAGTAAAATTTATACTAGTCTGATCTTATCTTAAACTCTCCAATCATCATGGAAGTGTGAGTTGACACAGTGCCATGGATCAGAATTCGGATATCCATAAAGGCGAACATAACCCATTCTTTGCAACCCGGCCATTTGTGACTTTGACCCATTTTTTTCCAGATAATGAGCTTATCATATTTCAATTGATTGTGTCGTATTCTTGAAAAATTTGTAGACAATGTCTAGCTTACTGATAATATAGGTTCCAGTAAGGGTGCAGTCATTGCAAGGCAAAACAGCTATAATGGTGTTATATGTATTTATGTTCTTTAAATCAAAAGCAGATTGCAACCTAGTAGTTAAATGAATGCAAATGCAGGCACTTTTAGAATATTCCTGTTATGTACAAAACAAATGTAAAGGTACCGTTTCAAAAAAGGACCATTATTTCTCTAGTTGATTGCCCTTGATACAAAGTTTTGAATATTATTTCAGTTCAGATGATCAGTATGCCGATGCTGTAATATCTGAAATTTATGAAGGCAGTGGATATTGTCTAGAGTACACACCACCAGGTGGAGGGACAACAGTAAATCAGAAAACATGTCTTAGTGTTATGGAATGTGGGATTGAGGACTGTGATTGGGAGGAAGTAGAGAGGAAAGGAAACAAAGAGGACATTAAGATCCAGTTATTTACCTGTAAGATGTCAGACTATCTTGAATGTCTTATTTGAACAAAAAATCATATTCAAGGGAAGTGTCAGAATATTACTGAGAAACATTAGTTTTTTATGGTAGACCAATTTTTGTGGATATGTATACAATGCAATTCATGAATTTTAAAAATCAATGAAATATGTACATTTATATCACTGAATATTGAAAATTTTAAAATTTTGGGGTCTTTTCCCACAATACAAGATCCTTGTTCGACCTTAAGTGAGTATATACATTCAAACAGATGAGGAAGTGTTCAGTACCATGTTGATTTGGAAAATGGTACTAGTTTGCTATAACAAGCAAACTGATAAAATGGGCTTACTATAGATATATTATTGAAAATAAAGAAATGCTGTTTCTTTTTTTAACATTTCTTCGTGTCTGCTGAGGAATGATTTTGTAGAAAGTGTTCATTAAAGGTAAAATTTTCCACAATATTGTTTCCAACTTGGGCAGCAATCATTGTTTCCACAATATTATTTTTGATTAAGATTTTAACAGCCATTACTTACGATTAATCAAATCTAAGACACACGATATTACTGATTACACCTGAAATTTAAACTGCTGGATGATGGTAACATCTTTATGATTATGAACACATTTTACACCAATTACAACTGTGATTTGATTTTTATTTTCCTCTATGGCCAAAGTTCTAAATGAAAGAAAAAGTTTGTGTTATTTCAGTTTGTGTGAGAAGGATTTTACTGTATTTATTTATTACAGCCCACAGTAACCAGCAGTTACTACATACCACATATGTATCAGCTCCTCCATATTTAGTCACTAAGGTATTGATGTAAATTGTATATTATTTTATGACATTTAATTTATAAATACTACACTACAAAAATTGTCAGTGAAACAATATCCCTGTTTTGCCGTTTTTTGCATAAAAATGTAAAACAAGGATGTCAAAAGGTCAAATTTAATTAATTTATCATAAACTGTTAGGTTTTTCTATTACTTTTAGATTTAGTTAGAATTTTTTCAGGACAAATTAATTGTGTTTTTTTGACTAAAGTAAATTTTGTTATGGACTTTAATTTGAATAGTCCTTTCGTAAGTATTCCTGGTTCGGACTATCTCCTGGATGGGTCACTACCTTTAAGTCCCCCCCAAACTACCAGTACATTGACCGGAGTTTCGACAACGGTGTCTGGTAATGCTACCTATCCGACCCTTTCACAAGGTTCGGCCATGCATTTTTGGGGGGGTACCTATGTCAACTTCGGTGACTCATACTTTATCTAGGCCTGTTAATTCATCGGGTACTTTTGGTTCTGTCCCAGGTACAGCTATGGGCTTGAACTTGCCAGGTTCTAGACCCCCATTATCCTATTATGGGTATATGGGTCAGGCCGCGCAATTGTTTTCCTGTTACAGAAGTCATGAAATAATAGGCTGCCATTAAGTCTTTACGTTTCGTTGAAACATGGGAGATGGCTCAAAATGATCGCCATACAATGGCACATATCCAGTTAAAATCTCGGGGTGTGAAGTCAGTCTGCTTTTTCCGTAATTTGAGAAATCACGAGCCATGGTCAAAAAGTCTCCTTCCGCAAAGTAAAATGTACCTCTTTCATGCTCTCCATGTAGAATAAAAATTTTCTTGGTTTTATTCATTCAATCCTTTCAATATTTCTATGTCAAATGTCTCAGGTAAATACGCCTTTAAAACAACACTAGTTATTCAGTTATCATGGTTGGTTTTGTTACAGTAGGTCCATATATCATGGTGCAATTATAATTTTTTTAATGGACTTCTTTTGTATCCCTCAGGTCAAAGTTCATTGCAGGTCTTGAGCCATATGCTTCCCAACCTTTACCCTCATGGTCTCAGCCACCTTGGCCACAGTCTTACCCTTATGGTGGGTTTATGCCAAACCAACCTAGTTTTTGGCCTTATAGGGACAATTTCTATGGTCCCCCTTCTGGGGTAACTACTGCTCCACCTTTAGCTCCTGCTCCACCCGTAGCAGTATCTTTGACTCCTGCAGTAGCTCCTTCTGAGCCTTCTTCTAAGTCAGCTCAACAACCTCCCACCAAGGAGACTGAGGATCCTCCATCCTTGAAGGATCTTAGGGATAAGGTGTATACTTTGATGAGGGATGAAGCACATATCCCTTTTGCCTCTCCTTCCAAGCTGAAGAAACCTTCAACTTTTGAAGCTACCTGTGGTATTTCTCAGGATACTGTGACTTCTCACAATTCTTTTCCTGAATATGGCATTTGCTTTACAATTTATTAATGAAGGTATCACTAATTCTGCTAGTGAAAAGGTTGCTAATAACAACATCTCTGGATTTGGAATGTCATCCTTTTCTGATCAGGTTAAGTACAAGGATTTTGATATCTTTGATTCTTCACTGGGTAGACTTGTTCCCAATTGTGACAAATCTCTTTCATCTTTATTGGGAAAAAAGCCAGTAGATGGTCTTTGTCTCACTCAGTCTGTTTGGTCAAAGACTGAGAATCTCCTTCGTAGTGCTTCTCAAGTTCTTGGCACAGCCAAACATTTTCTAGCTGCAACCGGACATTTGCTTAACAACGAAGATTCGGTTGTTCTAGCAGAAGTACGATCCTTCTTACTTCAACTGGATAAAGCTCTAGGTTCATCTCAGTTGCTTTTAATGGGTTCTATTGCTAATTGCACCCTATTTAAAAGAGCAGAGTTTCTTGAAAAAATTTCTGTTGCTGAGTCTTTGAAAGATTCTTTACTGAAATCTCCACTTACTGACAAGATGTTTGGTTTACCCGTACAGCGGGTTCATGAGGAACTCAGCAAAAACCCTCCTCCAGTCAAAGTTAGTGTACAAGTTAACAATGGCAAGAGGTCGGTTAATGCCACATCTAGTTCTACTAGTACTTCTGCTTCAGGTGGTCCTTCTTTTTCTGCTAAGAAAAGGAAGAATAACTACGGCAAACTGCAGAACAAATCCCATAACTCCGGTAAAAGGTAAGCCTTCTGGTGGTTTTAAGGGTCCCAAGAAACCTGGGTCTAGTACCTAGGTTCTTGCCCCCTCGTACGTTATTGACAGCTTCCTCAGGGGAAAATTAACAACAAGTTCCTCAAAAATCAATGCCAGTAGGGGGGAGGTTAAGTTTTTTCCTAAATCAGTGGAAGAAAATTACCTCGGACTGTTATGTGCTGTCAATAATTCGAGGGGGATTAACACTTCAGTTCAAGAACCCACCTCCTCTGTCTGCAGTTCCGATAAGTTTGTCTCATACACAAGACCCAGTCAAGTATCAACTTCTATCACAAGAAGTGGTCACAATGTTACAAAAATCTGCAATAGAGGAGGTGTCGCTCTTAACTCTGTCTCCGGGATTTTATTCCCGTCTTTTTCTGGTTCCAAAGAAGACGGGAGGAATGAGGCCGGTCATAGACCTATCTATTCTGAACAACTTTCTTATTGTTCCCCATTTCAAAATGGAAACCAACAGATCAATTAGGACTTCAATCCTTCCAGGAATGTGGACTACTTCTTTGGATCTTTCAGATGATTATTTCCACATCCCCATTTCCCATACTTACAGAAAATACCTTCGCTTCGTTTGGAACAACGAAGTTTTCCAGTTCAAGGCTCTCCCCTTTGGCCTGTCTACAGCCCCTTTGGCTTTTACCAAAATCATTCAGGCAGCTATAGCTCACCTACATTCCCTGTCTATTCAGATTCAATCCTACCTGGACGATTCCCTTCTCAAGGAATTTTGCCCAATCAAATTGAGGGTTCAGACAGATTTGGTAATCAATTGTTTTCTGTCCCTAATCTCCTGGAAAAAGTCAGAGATAGTTCCTTCTCAAGACTTTGTTTTCCTGGGAGAACATTTCCTAACCAATCTAGGCCTAGTTCTCCCACCAGAGGAAAAATTTACAAAACTATGTCAGAAAATACATTTATTCCTGACGGTTCAATCAGTCACAGCACATCAATTCTTGCAACTTCTGGGTCTATTGAATTCTCTGGCAGATGTAATTCCATTGGGGCACCTTCACATTCGTCCGCTTCAGTTTTATCTGCACAAGTTATGGATTCCAGCTTCACAAGAATGGGAAGCAGTGATTCCAATCACTCAGCCTTTATTTCCACATCTTCAATGGTAGTTAGTACGGGAAAATGTAATGAGGGGCCTATGTCTGTCCCATCAAGTTCCCAGTCTAACATTATTCACAGATTCCTCCAACTTTCGGTTGGGGAGCATATCTGGAGGAGCTTACAATCTCGGGACTCTGGAATTCAGATCTTTTGGAAGAGCATATCAATATATTGGAAATGAAAGCAGTTCTGCTTGCACTGAATCTAAAGATTCAGTCTGTCATTCTGGCCATGGACAACACAACAGTTGTAGCTTATCTCAAGAATCATGGAGAAACTCATTCACCTTCTCTTTATCAGATAGCCAGAGACATTCTCTTTCTGTGTTCTCAACTCCAGGTTCATTTAGTGGTGAGATATATTGCGGGGCACCTCAGTATTCTAGCCGACACCCTATCCAGATCTCTTGCTCCAGTAAACATGGAGTGGGAACTACTTCAGTTAATTTTCAAAGCTGTGACTCTTCATTGGAGGTCACCTCAGAAGGATCTGTTTGCGACCAGTCTCAATCACAAACTTCCAACATCTGTGTCTCCGGTTCCAGATCCAAAATCTTTTGCGGTAGACGCAATGAGCCTATCAGGTTTCTCTCACCAGTACTTCAGACGATAGCAGGGGAAAATTGCAAGATCATAGTTATTGCTCCAGCATGGCCTAAACAGTCTTTGTTGAAAGACCAAGACAAAAAACTTTAGTTCCATAGTGGGACCTTGGACTAGTTTTATCCTTTTTAAAACTTCCTCCTTTTGAACCAGCAGAAACAATAGATTTAAGGTTTCTTTCCTATAAATGCTTTTTTCTTTTAGCTTTGGCCTCTGGACGGAGAAGGATTGAAATCCATGCCTTCTCTATTTCTGATGCTTGCCTTCGATTTAACAGGGATAAATCTTCTGTTACTCTTTTAACTGATCCTGCTTTTTTGGCAAAGAATCAGATTCCAGATAAGGGTGCAGAACCAGTCATGATTCCTGCACTCCCTAGCAATTCTATTTCTGTATTTTTATGTCCAGTAAGAATCCTTTCTATTTATCTGGATAGAATGAGTAGTTTACGTTCTGTTTCTTACTCAAGACTCTTTATTCTTATTAAAAAAGGAATCTCAGATCTTTCTGTTAAAACTATTTCTACTTGGATATGCAAATGCATATCTTTAGCTTATGGTTCTTCTAAGGCAGAACTTTTGAATAGTTTTAATGTTAAAGCTCATGATGTTAGGGGTATCTCTACATCCTGGGCTCTGTTTAACAGTGCATCTTTAGAAGAGGTACTGTCTGCAGGTTTCTGGAGAAATGAGAAATCTTTTATCTCTCATTACCTCCAATCTATGGCTACTTTTGCCAAGAGTTTATACCCTCTGGGACCTATAGTTTCAGCACAAAGATTGAACTTTCCTCCTGTTTCTTCTGTTACAGGGGATTCAGCTTTACGTTAGATTCTGTTACTCAGAATTTATGATGGTAACGTATTTATAGCTATAAAATATTCAAATTTTAAAGTAAATTTGGATTTTATTTGATAAATACTTACCATCATAAATTATAGGTCCCACCCGCCTACCCTTATCCCCTTTCCTTACGTTTCTGTCTTGAGGAAATTGAATCGGAGAATATGGGCAAACAGGGGTATATGTCCAGACCAGTGAGAGTACGTTTATTTTAGTCGGGATATTCCATCTGACCTATGACGCAATTGGGGTTACACTCAGAATTTAAGATGGTAAGTATTTATCTAATAAAATCCAAATTTACTTTAAAATTTGAATATTTCACAGATGTATAATTATTTCTGTTACACATTTAAATAAAGCATACTTTTATTATGCAGTAAAATTGATGCTCAGATATGAAGTTATTTTATTTAAACAGGGAAGTGGTGAGGCTTTAGAAATGATTGACCCAGAATGGAAGAAAAATGCTTTGTTTAGTTTTAGTACATGTTCACAATCACTGACTCGTCCAACTGTTCAGGAACAAACCATCACGAAACATTCTAGACGACTTCTGAAATGGCTGGCTTATCGTGACTCGAGTTTACCATGGTCGGTTATCATGTTACCTTCCAACCTAGATGGCACCACTCTCAAGTATCCTATTGCCAACACAATGTTTAGTGATGTGAATGTACACAGACTTTGCTTCTTTCAAGGTACAAAATTATGACAATGTTCTGTTTGTAATTTAAAATTTTTATAAATAAAATATAGATTGAAGAAAGTATCATGGAACACTTTTAACTATAGGTGGTTACAGTGAAATAGCAACATAACTGTTATTGGCTTCTGGCCTATTTCTATTGAGCAGGAAACATTCTATGTGTAAGGCCATATTGGCTTTTGTCCTATTTCTATTGGGCAGGAAACATTCTGCATGTAAGGCCATATTGGCTTCTATCCTATTTCTATTGAGCAGGAAAAATTCAACATGTAAGGCCATATTGGCTTCTGTCCTATTTCTGTTGAACAGGAAACATTCTACATGTAAGGCCATATTGGCTTCTGTCCTATATTTATTGAGCAGGAAACATTCAACATGTAATGCCATATTGGCTTCTGTCCTATTTCTGTTGAGCAGGAAACATTCTACATGTAAGGCCATATTGGCTTCTGTCCTATTTCTGTTGAGCAGGAAACATTATACCTGTAACATACATGATGTAAGGCCATATTGGCTTCTGTCCTATTTCTGTTGAGCAGGAAACATTCAACATGTAAGGCCATATTGGCTTCTGTCCTATTTCTGTTGAGCAGGAAACATTCAACATGTAAGGCCATATTGGCTTCTGTCCTATATCTGTTGAGCAGGAAACATTATACATATAACTTACATGATGTCAGGCCATATTGGCTTCTGTCCTATTTCTGTTGAGCAGGAAACATTATACATGTAACTTACATGATGTAAGGCCATATTGGCTTCTGTCCTATTTCTGTTGAGCAGAAAATATTATACATGTAACTTACATGATGTAAGGCCATATTGGCTTCTGACCTATTTCTGTTGAGCAGGAAACATTATACATATAACTTACATGATGTAAGGCCATATTGGCTTCTGTCCTATTTCTATTGAGCAGGAAACATTCTACATGTAAGGCCATGTTGGCTTCTGTCCTATATTTATTGAGCAGGAAACATTCAACATGTAAGGCCATATTGGCTTCTGTCCTATTTCTATTGAGCAGGAAACATTCTACATGTAAGGCCATATTGGCTTCTGTCCTATATTTATTGAGCAGGAAACATTCAACATGTAAGGCCATATTGGCTTCTGTCCTATTTCTGTTGAGCAGGAAACATTCTACGTGTAAGGCCATATTGGCTTCTGACCTATTTCTGTTGAGCAGGAAACATTATACATATAACTTACATGATGTAAGGCCATATTGGCTTCTGTCCTATTTCTATTGAGCAAGAAACATTTTACATGTAAGGCCATGTTGGCTTCTGTCCTATATTTATTGAGCAGGAAACATTCAACATGTAAGGCCATATTGGCTTCTGTCCTATTTCTGTTGAGCAGGAAACATTCAACATGTAAGGCCATATTGGCTTCTGTCCTATATCTGTTGAGCAGGAAACATTATACATATAACTTACATGATGTCAGGCCATATTGGCTTCTGTCCTATTTCTGTTGAGCAGGAAACATTCAACATGTAAGGCCATATTGGCTTCTGTCCTATTTCTGTTGAGCAGGAAACATTATACATGTAACTTATATGATGTAAGGCCATATTGGCTTCTGTCCTATTTCTATTGAGCAAGAAACATTCTACATGTAAGGCCATGTTGGCTTCTGTCCTATTTCTATTGAGCAAGAAACATTCTACATGTAAGGCCATGTTGGCTTCTGTCCTATTTCTGTTGAGCAGGAAACATTCAACATGTAAGGCCATATTGGCTTCTGTCTTATTTCTATTGAGCAGGAAACATTCTACATGTAAGGCCATATTGGCTTCTGTCCTATTTCTGTTGAGCAGGAAACATTCAACATGTAAGGTCATATTGGCTTCTGTCCTATTTCTGTTGAGCAGGAAACATTATACATATAACTTACATAATGTCAGGCCATATTGGCTTCTGTCCTATTTCTGTTGAGCAGGAAATATTATACCTGTAACATACATGATGCAAGGCCATATTGGCTTCTGTCCTATTTCTATTGAGCAGGAAACATTCTACATGTAAGGCCATATTGGCTTCTGTCCTATTTCTGTTGAGCATTAAACATTATACATATAACTTACATGATGTCAGGCCATATTGGCTTCTGTCCTATTTCTGTTGAGCAGGAAACATTATACCTGTAACATACATGATGTAAGGCCATATTGGCTTCTGTCCTATTTCTATTGAGAAGGAAATATTCTACATGTAAGGCCATACATGTATTGGCTTCTGTCCTATTTCTGTTGAGCAGGAAACATTCTACATGTAAGGCCATAATGAATTGATTCCTAGATTCTCATCCTCTTGGCCCAAATTTTGTATCCTAACTGACAAAACATAGCTACATTTGTAATTAATTCTTGTCAGTACTGAAAAAGTAGGAACTGCTTAATATTTGTCATTATATATTTATTTTGATTATTGCTTGTGGAGTGTATGATACAAACATGATATTTTTCATCTGCTTACTACCAGACATAAAGAAATGGGTATAATATTAATGGCCAAAAACATTAGTTACTTGGAAGTTCGGTAGGAATTTAATTTGTGATCAACTTAACTATCTAGAACAAACCAAAAAAGTTGAATGAGGAACCTAGGAAGTAAGTTATTATGGCCTATTGTACTGTTGAAAGAAAAGTAAAAAGGACCCAGAATTAGCTTATATTGATACAGTGAAGTTTTGTATATTAAAAACAAATGTACAGTAAAGTTAGAATCAACACAAACTTATAGTATGTACCACAATGTTAAAATAAGTGAAATTAAGCTGAATATTGATATATTTTCATATTTACAGATGGGTACATTGACATGACAAAGATGCCAATAGTTTTCCCAAGTAGGATAAAGACATATCCACAAGTCAGGTCATTGTATGATGATGTCAACGTACATGCCATAGCCATTAACGGTAAAGTTTTTCTTATTCATTTGATTCCTGTAATTATGTCTCCCCTTTGCAGAAGGTCACTATATGTAATAGGCAATGCACTATCAGGTGAGCGAATCAGATACAGGCTCCTGGGAGCCTCTGGTTTATTTTTTAAGATAGGCATATTGTACTAGGAAAACATGTATCTTGATAAGATGGTATGTCGCATATCATCATTATCTTCATTTGAACTTGACCCTTGACCTAAAGGTAAAAAAAAGAAGCTTTCTTAGGGAATATCCTTGTCCAGGCCATAACTTTTTTGTTCTTTAAGATAGACATATCATATATTAAGAATAAAAATGTATCTTTAATAAGTTGGTGTGTTTGCATATTATCGTTATCTTCAATAGACCTTGACCCTTGACCTCAAGGTAAAAAAATAAGCTTTTTGGGAAATATCCTTGTCTGGCCCATAACGTTTTTGTTCTTTAAGATAGACATATCATATATTAAGAATGAATATGTATCTTAATAAGACTGTGTTGCATATCATTGTTGTCTTCATTTGAACTTGACCCTTGACATCAAAGTAAAAAAAATAAGCATTTTGGAGGAATATCCTTCTCTAGACATATCATATTAAGAATTATTCATATGTATGAAGGAGAGACATATGGTTTTGTTCAACAAAAAGAAATCCTACTAATTTAAACAATAATTGCCTCTTTCTGATGCCTTTAATCAGGTATCCTCTTATTCTTCAATCATCATGATGAGCATATATTTGAGTTTTCAGTATCCCTTGTTGATATCTAATGAAGAAATGAATTTATACACATAAAAATCAGGTAATGAACGACTTGTATACAAATGTGTACTCTACACTTTAAATAGATGGCAAGGAAGAAAAAACATTTCCATTGAAGCAGCCAAAAGAAGTTTGTTTACATTTGATGGATTTACCTGGGTTTAATGTAAAGGGGCATGTCCCTGTAGATCTGAGTTATGGCTGTTTATATCAGGCATGGACGTATGTTGCATTATTGACTCATAAGGTAAGAATTTCTGGTTATTATAGAAAAAAGAAATTTCCTTTTAAAATTGATTCAATTTGATATATGTCTGAAAATACTGTGCTAAAAAATTAATGAACTTAGATAACTACTATAACCAGAACATTGTATTTAGAAATTTATTGTGTTATTACATGATTTTTTACCAGATTTTTCAGTGAGCGAAAAGATATGGTTGTTAGCTTGTCAATGTTCATCATTGGGTGTTGTGATGGGTGGATCTTGATTTGTCTAAATTACTTTTACTTTTATTTTTAAAAAAAAATTAAATTACTGTTCTCAGTTTATAGGGAATGAAATTCTGTTATTTCAGTTGTTACTCCCAGCATACACCAAAATATTTAATGGAGAATTAGGAGACTTGGATAGGCAACAGGTGAGTATATTTGCCATTTAGATAGGCCATGTGAGCTATTGCCATCACTTGGCGTCCGTCGTCGTCGTCGTCTGTCGTCGTCGTCGTCGTCTGTAAACTTTTTCAAACGTTAACTCGTCCTAAACTACTGGACCGACTTCAACCTAACTTTGCAGAATTGTTCTTTAGGGCATCTGGAAAATTTCTATCGTTTAAAATTTTTGAAATGTCGAAAAACATGGCCACTGTTACTAAAAATAGAACATAGGGGTAAATTGCTGTTTTTTGCTAATAACTCAAAAACCGTTACAGATATCGAAAATCTGACATGGGGTAAAATTGATCAGCATGACAAGATCTACCTACCCTGAAATTTTGAAGGAAATTCCAAAACCCATTTAGGAGTTATTGTCCTTTTTTCGTCAAATTTTCATAATTTAACATTTTTCGTCATTTATCTCCAAAACTATTTGAGATAGAAGTGAAATGTAAATTTGAAAAATGTTTGCCATGTTGAGATCTACATACCCTGAAATTTTAAAGGAAATCCCAAAACCCATTTAGGAGTTATTGCCCTTTTTTGTCAAATTTTTAAAATTTTAACATTTTTGCATTTATCTCCAAAACTATTTGAGATAGAAGTGAAATGTAAATTGAAAAATGTTTGCCATGTTGAGATCTACCTACCCTGAAATTTTGAAGGGAATCCCAAATTCTATTTAGGAGTTATTGGTTTGTGTAATTTGAGGTCGGTTTCTGTTACATTTATTTAAGGTTCACCCTTATTCCTGGTCAATTTTGTCAACTTCCTGCCAGGACTACCACCATTAGGGAACATATTTTAACATTAAACCTTATGAAAAATAAATCTTCAACAAATTTTCCCTGAACAATTGAACCAATTGCAACAAACTTGGTCAAATAGTTGATTAATTGTCCAATGAAAACCAGACTCCAGGTGAGCGATACAGGCTCTGGTGAGCCTCTTGTTTGAATTACACCTAACAAAGCCCATGAGATGACTTTTCAGAGTTTATTTCTTTTAAATGTTTTTTAGTACAACATTGATCCCTCAAATTCAAGGAAACTATGAAATTAGTTTGAGACATTGCTAGTGTGAACCATTGAGGTCAGGAAAAAATCCGGTTCTGTACTAGCAATGAATATTTGTAACATTATAAAAGTTTGTTTACCTTCCCATTTTTTACCGAAGTCTTAATTTTATTAAAGTCAGTTTTTTGTTTGTCTTCCTTTTTAGCTCACCCTGGCCCAAAGGACCTTGTGAGCTTATGCCATCACTTGGCATCCGTCGTCATAAACTGTTTCAAGGATCTTCTCAGAAACTATTGGGCCAAATACTTCAAAACTTTAAGTGAATGTTCCTTAGGGTTTCTAGTGTAAAAATTATATCCGAGGTTTTAATCTATAATCCAACATGGCCATGGGTGGGGGGGGATAAACTTCAGTTTTTGGCTTATATCTCAAAAACTAAAGCATTTAGAGCAAAACTGACAGGGGTAAAAATGTTTATCAGGTCAGTGCTATGAAATTTTTAGATGAATTGGTCAACCCTTTGTTGGGTTATTGCCCCTGAATTGTTAATTTTAAGAAAATTTTGCAGTTTTAGGTTGTTATCTTGAATATTATTATAGATAAAGACAAACTGTAAACAGCAAAAATGTTCAGCAAAGTAAGATCTACAAATAATTAACATGACCAAAATCGTAAGTTGAACCCTTATAAGAGTTTTTGCCCTTTAAAGATTATTTACATGTAAACAGAAAATAATGGTCTGACATATTGTCACAGATGTTTGGAGCAGAACTTGAAATAAATTAAATGGTAGATGTACAAGTAAATGGAGGTTCAAAGGTCGAGGTCATTGAAAAAGTTCATAGCAACCAATGAAAGTGTCCCTAGCAACCATATATATTTAGAGTCAGGACCTAACAATTTACCTGTTCAAGTCAAAATGGAAGGTCAAGAGCCAATGCCATTGAAAAAGTACATAGCAACCATATCTATTTGGGTTCAGGATTCAATATTTTAGCTGTACATGGTCAATATTCCCTTGTTAAAAGCTTTATATAGAAAGAATTTATGTTAGTCACTTATAATCATAAATCAGATATTAATTTAAACTTATCAATTTATAGAGGACTGGGAAACAAGTTATATCAACTTATGCTTATATCTCTCAACTTGGCAGGTACAAGAGCAGCCCCAGTAGTTGCATTTTAACCTTCTCTTTTTTTGACATCCACAGGGAAGCCTTTAACATGCTCAGGGTATTGATCTCCCTTAACATGCAACAGCCATTTTTTGTCCCTATCTGATAGACTAATATCTTTTACCTAGACCAGCATGCAAATGGTGTTGATAGGGCATTGCAAATCAGATGTTAAACAGAAAACCTGTAATTGATATCCCCCCCCCCCCCTGACACACATCCTCAAGCTGCAGTTTGAGTTATTGAGAGTACGGTAGCAGTGGACAACAATATCAGCTAATGCTCAGAATGCAGATTGAAGTGACAACAAAAGCAGACAGGATTTAAACATTGTTAAATATTCTTGATAATAATCAATGCCCAATTTTAAAGTTAATATTTGTGTAATTTATTATTTCAGATTGAAAGTTTGTTATTCCAGATGATACAGTCATATGCATCACTGTGTAGCATATACTCTGCCCAGTTAGGAGGTCTGTCAAATCAAGAAAACCCCACATATCTTTCAGATAAAATAAATGACCTGTGTGACAAAACTAATCAGCCGATTCCAGTAGAACTCTTAGGCAAAGGCATGATTTCTAACAATCACACTTTCGTTAGGTTTCCACCATTTTTAGCTTGTAAAGCTCATAGCCATAGCCGTGTGGACAGAAACATGGTAAACATTCCAGTCTTTTGGTTGGAATCTAAGTACTATGAGCCATATTCGGAAAAGATGGACATTCTTCTAGTTAATGGCCCAAAGTTGAATTCATTGCCATCAGATCTTTTCAGTATATTTAGACATTTACAAGTACTGACCATACAGAATGTAGCACTAGAGAATACATCAGAATTCCCATCTGGAATATCAGCCTGTACAAACCTTGAAATAGTTGTTCTAAGTGGTCTACCTGGAATAAAGAAACTTTCCAAAGATATACTGGAAGCTCCGGCACTGTCAACATTCTATCTCCATAACTGTCCCATACAGAGGATGGATATAGATTGGCCTCATAGCAAAACTCTGACGACACTCAGTCTTAAAGGATTATTGTTAACAAAAATCCCAAGAAATATAATGAGATTATCAGAACTTGTGGAATTAAATTTAGATTGCAATCCAATCATGACCTTACCAAATGAACTTGAAAACTTGAAGAAATTGAAACATTTGAGTGCTAAAGGTGAGTACTTTATAAAAGCTTAAATTTTTAGCTCACCTGAATCAATCGTATGTTATTGTTATTGTTGTAAACTTCCTTTAGATTTTTTATTCTTTGAAACCACATGACAACTCATGGGATAAAAAAATCTTTTTTGAATGTTTCTGGTGTGGTTACCTTTCAAAATTAAGTCGAGATATTTGGTTGCTACAACTAAAAATAGAAAAAGTCCAAAAATATTTTAAAGTCTTCTCCACTGGGGCAGTGGACATCAAACTTTAATGGAAGGTGGTCCTTTTACATAAGTATGCCCAAGCAGGATAAAGACATCCACAAGTCAGGTAAAAAAACCCAGAAAAATCTTCTCCTCTGAAATACTTGGGCAATTAAGACAAAAGTCTGGTGGAAAGATCCTTAGGTGGTCCCCTGTTGAAGTTTTATCCAGGGGTCAGGACCTTGGACCATTACTATTACTATTATTGTTATTGAGAATTGAAAAATTAGTAACAAAATATTTAAAAACCATGGCCAATAGGGAAAAGCTGGTGAAATGGTTTTTGGGTGATCCCTTTTCAAATTGTGTCCATGAGTATGAACCTTTCAACAATATGGCTGCTGTTACTACAAATAAAAAAAAGATAAATCAGCAAAAAATATCTGAAAATCTTCTGCTATGAAGGTACTTGTGCAGTTGATACCAAATTGTGATAAAAAAAAATTGTCCCCTTTCAAAATTACATCCACAGATCAAAACCTTGGACCAGTATGGCCAAATAGTTTTAAAATATCTTCTCCTCTGAAACTTCTGGGGTAGTCCAAACTTTGGTGGAAAGGTCCTTTCCAAATTGTGTTAATGGGTCCTGACTAAGGACATTATGGCCACAGGTATTAAATACAAAATTTAAAAAATAGTTCTGATTAACATTTTTGTTATTGGCCTCAATCATGAGTTAAACTTTATTGGGAAAAAACAAGCTCTGTTTTTGAACATGTTTTTATTATATTTTTTAAGTGTTTTTTCCAGTGCAAAAGTTACAGAGTAGTGAAATTTTATAATTTCCATTACTGATCATATTTGCCAATTAGATGTAGTATGAGTTTTCCTTAATGAATATAATGTATTACATGTACTATTTATTTTTTCTTTCTTTTCTCCCTATCACAGGTATACCATGGATTGCATTTGAAGGGAAATTTGATCAGATGCCCAAAGCTATTTACAAAACCTGGCATCAAGAGAACCCATACATTATGAATTACCTATCAGAGAAGGTATGTCATTGTTCACCTTTACCTTAACTGATTTGTATGTCACTTTTTGACCTTTCCCTTTATCGGTTTGATTATTTATTTATAATAATATTCTGATGGTGACATTCCAAATTGCCGAATTCCAAATTGCCAATTCCCAGATTGCCACGTCCATTTAGCCGACACCCAAATTGCCGATTTTTTCAGATTTCGGTTTTCAAATTTAATTCCCAATTTGCCGAATCCATTTTGCCGACTTCCAAATTGCCGATTTCCATATTGCTTGACCATGTTTTGGTAAGATTTTGCAAGAAAAAATGGTTAGCGAAGCTAAATGCAGTAGGGTTTGAAAATAAATGTTTATCAAACAATAAATTATGCTAAATGAGAAGTTTTGTGTAAACACAGAAATATTAATAAAACAACATAAAACACGCTTACCGAAGAACTTCAAAGAAACAATACAGTGATAATTAATTTTGATTAAAATAATTAATTATAATTAAACATTGTAATGAGGTATAAATATAGGTCCAAATATAATATGTCCAGTATCACAAAACCAAACATGGATTCACTATCTATCGTAAAGAAAGGCAGAGGCTTCAATCTATTACACAATGGTTTTCGCTACTCCAAGGATAAAAGAAATGCTGCCATATCAGCTAAGATCAAAGCCGATCTTTGCAAGAGAGCAGCTGCAAATCCAACTCAGCCCAAGATCAGCACCCTGGAGACAGAACTAGACACCGGTCTGCATTCCATAGACGATTACCTGGCAGCGATGCGACGACATGTTGGTTACAAGAAGCACTAGTGACAATTTGTGACAATTATTCATCAAGTGCTTAAAATAGTGTTATAATATGCAGTGCTAAAAATAAATAATATATCTATAATAGTGTCTGTATTTTTTTTTCTGTTTATTATCAACCTTTAATTCTGAAGGTGTTCCAATACAGGATGATTATATAGTAGAAAAAGGTTTGTCTTATTATCTCCCTTTTTTCTGGGAATTAGTATAAATTTCTCAGATGATCAGCGCGATTCAAGCTGGTACACTTTAAACATGTTAGATGAAAATAAACCACATAGAAAAAAAAGAATTCGGCAAATTGGATTCGGCAATATGGGTTCGGCAAATTGGGACTGTCGGTAAAAATTGAAAATACAAAAATGTCGGCAAACCGGGGTTTGGCTATAAGGACTTGGCAATTTGGTAATCGGCAATTTGAGGTTCGGCAATCTGGCATGAATTCATTCTGATGTATGGTAAGTCTCATTCAAACATATTCTCAATCTTTTACATTTTTTATTCAATATTTCAATATAAGCTGATAATCTCTTTACAGGAAGTAGATTACCTTTTTCATAAATTTGATGAGAACAACAACAGTATGCTTGATCCAACAGAAGTTGCCAAACTTAATTATGAGTTCCTTACAACAATTCCAAGAATCGGACTGAAGAAGCTAGGTATTGTTTTAATTGTCTTGCCTGCAACGAAATTCGAGAACAGCGAGATATTGATGTTTTTTAAAACCTTAATTCATTTGCACTCATTACACCTACACTTAAGATCTTTGGTCCACATATATATTATTATTTGAACTTTGCCACAGTATACTTCTTGGTTCATTGACGTCATAAAAATTTGTGAAATCTGCATCCAAGTTTCGTGATTAGCTCCATTTCTCAGTATCTTTAAATCTAGGTTAACCATATTTGGTCTATAGATAGTTCTTAGTGTAACTTTTGTTACATTTTTTAGATTAAGTACATTTCTCAGCAGGTTTCTTAGCAACTGTAATACTTAGACTCTGTAGATAGTTTTTGGTAGGTACATTCCAGTCTGACACCTGCCACCCAAGCTTGACCTGAATTTCATGCTTGAATTACTTGCATCACATTTTCTCTATTAGGGTCCATTTCTCAGCATTTGTAATTTCTTGGCCAAAATTTCATGCTTGAGTTATTTGCTATAGATTATAATGAATAGTGAACACACTAAATTTAAACAAGTAGACAAAATGGGAAATGCCTCTGGGTCCCTAGTAAACACATTCTTATTTTAATTGAGTAGACCAAATGGGAATTGCCTCTTGTTCCCTAGTAAATAACTAAATTTAAACAAGTAGACCAAATGGAAGTAGACTAAGTGGGATGTTACCCAACTGTAATACATAGACCAACCATATTTGGCCTATAGATAATTCTTTGTGGGTACATGCCTATCTGAAACCTTGATCTGAATTTCACACTTGAGTGACTTGAGTCACATTTTCATGATTAAGTCCATTTCTATGTAGCTGTAATATCTATCCCCATATATGGTCTGTAGATACTTCTTGGCAAGTAGATGTCACTCTGATTTACCTCAATTTCATGCTTGAGTGACTCTCATCACATTTTTACAAATGAGACCATTTCTCAACAAATGTTATATATGTTTGTCAGGGTGACAGGCATGACATTTTTCAAACAAATTTCACCTCACCAACACCTCGGTGGTCTCGTGGTAGCGTGCTCGCCTCGAGTGCGGAAGGTCGCGCGTTCGATATTCGGCCGAGTCAAACCAGAGACAAGCATGTGGCATCTTGGAGTAAGAGCAAAGACTGGTCAGCTCGGAGTCAGTATAATGTGTCTGAATGAGGTGATATGTCTTCCTTTGGACAGTTACCTTGTGAGATCATATTACCATATCAACATGTTCTCGTCCTGATATGCACCTGGCTGCCACTGGACATTAAACAACAATTCATCCATCCATCACCTGACCATTACTATTTATTTACAGTAATGATTTATCCTTTGAGTTACAATAACGTGTATCAGATTATCTTTATTCTTTGTTCATTTGTATACTCAGGTGAGACATTTAGTTTGTCCACTCTTGTTTTCATTACAGATTGTGTTGGTGAAGAAAGCACTTCTTTCAATAAATTGTAAATTTTCAGAATTATATCCAGTCACTCAGACCATCAACCAAGAATTAGATATCTCTTGATATCAACTAGAGTTATTCAATTTGGTTGTAATAATAAATGAGCCTCTGGAGAGTTTAGCATTAAAATAAGACTTGATATCAAGTGATATCTAATTCTTTGTTAAACCTATTTCTCTTATGGTTCTTTGGGAATATTTGGTTGTTTGTGATTCAGGGTTATGGCCATGGGAAATCTTAATGTTCGTTTCTTTTGACATCAAATGTTGCTATTCAAAGATGGCTTTCAAATATGCCCCCACTGTCCAATGAAAATAAACAATTTTTCATACACAACCAAGGTTGGACCAATCAAATGGGCAGATATTTCATATCACTAGTTCATATCACACAGTACACCATGTGAAACGAAATTTCCCTTACCGTCCAAGAGTTAGATAATACTGGTTAATCATAACAGAAATAATTTATGTAAATAAACATATGTAAAACTTGGTGCTTTTTCAATATGTATCTCATCATATAATAGAAAGACATAGTCCAGGTAAGAGTTTAGGAGAGGTAATAAATGTTAAATTGGAGGTGGCTCGATTTGTATTATTTTGTAAATTAAATATTTCTGTTACTGTTGTTTTCAATTATATAACAGAAAGCAGATAATAAATCAATGTGAATGAAAGAATTTATTCAGAAATTTGAAAATACTTATTTTAGTTTGTCTATTTTAAGATGACACAATTAATGGAGGAATTCCAGAAGTTATTTTCAAATTGAAAAGTCTGGAGAGTTTAGATTTGTCTTATACTTGTATAACCTGTATACCAGACATTGCCAGTGAGCTGTTTACACTACAGACCCTCAATCTGGAACATTGTCCTTTCTTGGAATCTGTCTCAGGAAATATAGGATTACTACCAAATCTGAAGAGTATGTATCATTATTATTACTACTTAATGTATCGAAAACTGTTATTCATGTCATTTTTACACTCAAGATTATATTATGAAATTCACTGGGTTCGCCATGAAATTTTTATTACTTTTTGATAGAAAATCTAAATTCCACCTATATTTTTTTTATGTAAAAATGTCATTTATGAGTTATATAAAATTACCATTCATTATCAAAATATTGATAATTTTGACAGAAAAATATGAACTTTATCCTACATCTCACTCAGTGAAAGTTAGTTATATTATTGAAAAGAGAATTATTCATAGTAATCTTTTTGACATTTTATTGAATGTTATTTTATTGGTTTATTACTAGATAGGTCTTTTGAGTACAATATGTTTCTTGTTTCAGGTTTACATTTAAACAGTTGTCCGACACTAGAGACACCACCTCCAGACATTGTTGGCAGAGGTTTTGACTCAATTAGAGCATTCCTAAAGAAAATGGCTGGAGGATTTACAGAGTGTCACAGGACTAAGCTCATGTTTATTGGTCTGGGTCAGGCTGGTAAAACCACGTAAGTTTTCATCAAATATACTATGATAACAGGATTTTTAAGGGATCAAAAGTAAATTGTGCAAAATATTATTTTTGGACTACAATTATTTTCAGATAAAACTTTTTTTAATGTCAAATCTCGATTGTATGATAAAAATAGCTGATTTATATCTATATTGTTTAAAATGTGAATTGATCCTGGGAAATGGTTTTGTCTTTTAGTTTGTTACAGGCTTTGAAAAGTCCAACAAAGAAAACTCAGGGAACACAAGATGCCAAACTGACAGATGGTATAGAAATCAAATCATGGGTTGTACCTGTCAAAGATCAGTATGAAATCACATATAGTTGTTGGGACTTTGCTGGACAAACTGTGTATTACAATACACATCAGGTAAGTCAATTTACAACACACATCAAGTTAAACCTGCTTTAAAGGGTACCTCTATATAGCAAATCACTGTCTATAAAGAGCACTGTGAAAATGTCCTCTTGTCCTGTGGGTGTCCTTTTTACACAGCTTTGGCTGTACTGGAAAACAAACAAAACATGTAGAATAAGCCTTTTGCAGTTGTGGAATAGGGAAGTGAAATTTAGCCCTGTCCCATACTCCTGTTATTTTTAGAAATTGCCTTACCACAATGGTTTTGGATTTATACATTATGTGTGGTGCAGTCTTAAACATTATAATTTTAATAGCATTTTCTTGCAGCTGTAACTCTGTAAGTAATATAACTTTCTCCTATTCTTGACGTGTTTAATCGGTGGGATAAAAATACATAATATTTTTAACCACTTCCCATTGATTAAATTTCTATTTGGGAATTACTCGTAAGTTATGGAATTTCTCCACCATCAATAGTTAAATTTTAGATTTTAACATGCTCGCAGAAGCTCGCGTGTTGAAAATCGAAAATTTAACTATCTCGGATGGAGAAGTTCCATAACTCACTCGTACCTGAAGGAGAATCTATATTTCTCCCATTCTTGGCACATTTCCACACTTCTCAGCCCAGTGGTTAAAAATTATTTAATTCCCACTGGGATTAAAAAGTCTCGTGCAATTTCCCCACCGCTATTCATGGATATAGCCTGACTGTTCTTTTCATATATTTCATAGTTTATATTTTATTTTAAAAAAAATATTGTATCAATTTCAGTTCTTCCTGTCCCAACAAGCAGTATACATGTTATTATGGAATATGAGGATGGGATTTGAACATGCTGGTCTAGATTTCTGGTTGAGTTCTGTAGCTTGTCACTGTCCTAATGCTCCAGTCATCATTGTGGGAACACAACTAGATCAGGTATATTTATAGCCATTGATATTTATCACTTTTTCTCATATTCTTGACATGTTTAATCGGTGGGATAAAATTACTTAATATTATTAACCACTTCCCGGTGATTAAATTTCTGCATGGGCATTCCTGCTGTTTTTTCTACTTTTATTAGAAAGATAAAATAGAGAAGTTCCGAAATGGCGTTCATGTAAACAAAATGTGTAGCAATGGCATTTTCTTGAGGTTTTTGTTGAAAATCATATGAGAAACAGGTTCTTCAATTCACTTGTGAGTTATAGAATTTCTCCACCTCGATAGTTGAATTTTAGATTTTAACACGGTCGCTAAAGCTCACGTGTTGAAAATCAAAAATTTAACTATCTTGGGTGGAGAAATTCTATAACTCCTTCGCACCTGACGGAGAATCTATATATAATCACTATCTCTGGCCGTCAGGTAGGATCAATGTTATCTATTGTGCATTGGGGTTTTAAAGATACAATTTACAAAGATTTATAACTTGTCTGTATCATCAGATTTGTATATTTGATACATGATGAGCAATTCAATTTGACACCAGTTTCATTGCATTTGACTTGTAAATGTCAATTAAAATCCCCAAATGTTGTCTAGTGTCCTTTTCATATGGTATAGTGGGTTATTTTGGCTGTTGCAAAATTTCACAAATTTGGATGAAACATACATGTGATGGACTGTAAAATTCAGATCAGGAGATTTGGAAATTTTGGTCAGGAGTTTGGACTTTAGATCAGGAGGTTTTTTATCGACATATTTTTCATCGTAAAACTAAGATATAAGAGAGAAATATGCTATACATTTATTACATAAGAAATAAATAATAAATTAACAAAGAATAACAATGGGTATGCATGGTCAACTTTGCAAGAGGTGCAGTATGCCTGGTCTTGGAACTGGGTTGGCACCATTTGAAGTCAGCTTTCCAAGCATTGTTGAACTTTGTCAAATATTTCTGTTATTTTGCTGGTGTCTTTGAAGACGGAGATATCTGTCGTTTTGGCATTTTGAACACATAATGGTTTGCATAACAAACATTTTGCTTATATGATTTTTCTGTTAGCTTGTGTAGCAAACAGCTCACATTGAGCTGAAACCATTCCTTTTCCCAGTATTTTCATATACAATAAATGTTTTCCTCGGCATCAAAAACTTCCGATAAATGTTTAGACAACAACATTCCATTTTTCTATCAATGCCGGTATTTATCGGTATTTATCTTTAATCATCCTTGGCGTGTGCCATAAACAGAAGTAATTAATATACCAACACCTTTTGATTGTTTAATCAAACTATTATCACTTGTTAATTAGCCTTAAGCAAGGATTAAAATCTCCATCCATGTTGCGTCAGTTACACCGGATACGTTCGATAAACTCGTGTTTTTACGACTTCCAAAAAACTCGGGTTTTTACGATCTCAATGATAAATTTTGTAAACAAAATAGTAAAAATAGCAACTGAAAAATTTAATTCATGAAACTTTTTCTGCACGGGATTTTTTTCTCTTCAACGGGAGGACGGGAGGGGACCCCCTGAAAACGGGATTATTGTACTCCCGTTGGGAGGTTCACATGTATGATGAAATGACTATGCCAAAAATTTTGTGCTTTTTAATTTCGATGGATTATGCTATAGTTTGTAGTAATCATGGCTCCAGATAAAATTTAGCAACATAAATTTTGCAAATGATGTCAGTCATCTGCTACATCAAAAAAAAATCAATAGCATCCATGCCAAAAAAACCTCCTACATTGTATCAATTATATATTCAGTTTACATATGTTTTATTTACAATGTATATTATATATAGATCCCAATGCCAGACATTCCAGAGAAAGAATTGATGAAAAAATATCCACAGATCAAGAAATTCTGTTATGTCAGTTCTACAGCAGGCACAGTAAGTTTTTTTTTTTAATTTGCTAGAATATTGAGGAAAATATAAAAGAAAATCTGGGCATATATTTTTTGAAAAAGTATTGGTATGTATGTTATTTAATATTATCAGCATTGAAGTATGAAAATTTTAGGAGATGTTTTCATTTTGGAAGAAATCAAAGTAAAGGCAGATCCTCTTATAGCCTAAGAAACTAAATGGCATTATCATTATATTCAGAACATTCCAGAGTTAGAAGAAACGTTGATTGATGTCACAATGACCCATTGTTCTCAGATGAAACTGAAAATTCCAAAAGTCTGGCTGAACTTTGAAGATAGCATCTTGTTGTAAGTTACCTTTATCCATTATTGTCACACTTCTATTGGAAAAACAAACGGGTTGGCTAGATGGGCAATTGATTGACAGTCTTTGAAAAAAAAAACAATACAAATGATTTAGGATAAATAGTAATTATCTGTAGGCAAAAGCAAGTTAACATGACTTTTTTGCTGTTCTTCATTTAAAAGTCACTGTATGTTCTGCAGTGATGAGCCAAAATTTTATTAAATAGCACCAGTTACTTTTGAAAATAAGAAAGATTACAACTTTACTTTTAATGCTCTTTGTTATGGATCCATTCTGATTCAGGGGATAGGTTTGACATCAGAAATCAGACATCATTTTGGTAAGAAAACAAGTGATATAATGAAAGTAAAAAATCTTTTCTTATTGAGATTTATAGTTTAACTAATCACTGAATTAAAATACCAGAAATAAACAACGCAAGACCGAACTACACAGTAAATTACAAGTTATTTATTACATTGTACATAATCTATCATTTTAGCAGAAATAAATTGAAATAAAACGGACTATGTCTTTTGATATCTGTCCGCAGTAATTGTGGCGTCACTTCCAAGACTGAAAGAACAGCTGTTCTTTTCACATGTGATTTACCAGATTTTTCTTTCACTCGGATACTGTGGTAAATCACAATGTAATAATTGATACTTATTGTACTGTTTGTATAATTTGACAGAGAAGGGAAGAGAGGAAAAAACATTCTGGAATGGACAACTCTCAAACAGTATGCCATAGATAATGGTATTTATGATGAGAAAGATGTAAGTTGCCATTTTCCTCAGCATTTTTAGTTAAAAAAAAACAGCAGTAAGATCAGTTGAATAATTTTTATAGTCATTAGTATAAAAATGTAGAATTAGTATGTTCTATAAAAAATGGGTTTTTCATCTTCTTTTATACCAAAACTTTAACCTTGAAATTACTTGTTTGCTTATCTCATGACTGATTAAAAACAATATTTTGACATATGGATTAGTCCATTGTTAAAAAAAAATTTGGTCATCTGAATTCATACTGTATTGTACTTCATATTGCAGATCCGATTAGCAGTGCAATTCTTAGATGATTTGGGTACTGTGCAATATTTTGACACTGAAGTTCTCCGGGACAGAGTTGTTATCAACCCACAGTGGATTGTTGATGTCATGGCAAAAGTTGTCTCTGTCAATGAGCAGTCTATTAAGGTAAGAAAAAATCAACAGTCTATTTTTTGATGTAATGGCTAAATTTGTTTCTGTTAACTTTCCTTGTAAGAATGCCCACTTTACACATGGTCTCAGAAAGTAAAAGGTATATATGCAAATTGCTTTGTAATTGTGCTCAAACTAATATTTAGTTTATGGGCTTTGATGAAATTTGTATGAAAGATTCTTACTCAAACTATAGATTGAGTTTGAGAATAAATATTGATTGAGAAATGTTATCATACTTATGAGCCTTGGAGTTATATATATATAGAAATCATATTATATAACTTTGCTACTTAGATTTGAATACATTTTGTATTTTCATGCACAAAACCAGGATGGTTAATGCTTGAGTCAATTCAATATACCATCAATACAGGGGGCCATGGTTATAATACATTGTGTGCTTTTATTATTACAAATCTCCAACTACATACAATAATGTAAGTTTAATTGCAGTAAGAAAGTCCAGTACATTACCCTTGAATAAAATGTGAGTTAGAATAATCTTGATGTTTATTATGTTTGAGTTTATTTACATTAATTATTGAATTCACTGTATTGTATTGAATGACAGGCAAACAAAGGCAGGTTCTACCACAAATTCATTGGAGATATTTGGAAAGATTATGACGTCAGCTTACATGAGTGGATGTTGAAGTTAACAGAGAGATTTGACTTGACATTCCCATTACCTGAATCAGAAGAGAGAGTTAATGTAGTTCCCTGTCTGCTGCCTGAGGAGGAACCAGAAGATGTTAGTATTAATTTCTATTTTATAGTCTACTTTCATTCTGTTTAATAATTTTATTAAGTCCAGGCAGCGTTAAATATTTGTTAATAGAAGTAGTAAAAGTTCTTTCCATCTTACCTTCCAAAAGCCACACTTTCTGTCTTATATAATATAGTATATTCTAATATGGTGTGGTGCTTTCCCTTTGCAAATAAAGATGTATTCAAATTTTGTATTTATTATGGGTAGCACTTGCCTGACATCATAGTCAAAATTGCAATGCCATTCTTATTAATATCACCAGAGGAACTGTCAGAAAGGGGAAGCACTACAACTGTTTGGACTTTTTATGCTTCAATGTATAATCAAATCAAATGAAAGTAAGTTTTATTGTAATTAAATTGATTGCGTTTACTTTTATACCTTTTTCGATTTATTTTTCAAAAGCTCCAAAATCATCAATATGGCAATCACATGAAGATGAATAGAATAAGATATGTGAAATTGAGAAAAATATTTTGTTTACTTTTTTTGCAGTTACCTTGGCCAAAGATAGAAGAGGAAGAAGGAATCAGAGAAAGTAAGATACAATATAGATTTACCTACCTACCTACTGGTCTGTTCAATAGAGCTCAGGCTAGACTGTTTAGTCAGGGATTTACTGATAAGAAATTATTGGAGTTCTTATGGAAGAAAGGATCTATTTTGAAGAAGAACAATCACTATGCACTGATCAAGCAAATCAGGTTTGTTTATAGTAGTTTGTAGAGTGTGCCTGATATTGTTGGGATAAATAGTAATTATATGTAGGCAAAAGCAAGTTAACATGACTTTTTTGCTGTTCTTCATTTAAAAATCACTGTATTTTCTGCAGTGATGAGCCAAAATCTTCTTAAATAGCACCAGTTACCTTTGCCAAGAGCCACTACATGTGTGTATTTTGGTATTTAAAGCCTCATGGATAGATTGTATCAATAAGTTAACCTTTTTTCATTTTTACATGCGCAACAGGGTTTAAGGTATCCGAACCATAATAGAGCATAATCTAAAATTGTATCTCTTTTTGACGGTGAAAGGCTGAACCAAACAATTTAAAGCTGGAATTTTGTATATATATTTATCTCAAGTTGAACAACACTTTGAGGCTTATATGTAGAGTCTGTAAAATAAGTCAGTTATATTGGCATTTCCGAAGTCTGCCGATAATTACGGACGTCATTTCAATTGCGTTGTATGGAACATCCGGGAACTTTTAAATAATCACGTGGTCATTTATGGTCCGGATACCTTAATTTTACTAGTGCTCTATCGGGTTTTATTTCACTCAGAATTCACAATATACCACCATTTTCTATGTAATAGATAAATTTATTATACCATTAATTTTCAGTGATTATGAGATGATTGTAACAGTCCAGGGTCCTAGACCTAAGAATATATTGGACCTGATCCATGAGACAGTGATCACATTGATCAAGGATTCTTTCACTGGTGTGGAGTATGATTTCTATTTACCTTGTCCAGACTGTGTGGACAGAGAGGTAATGTCTATTTTCTGCCATTGCAAATAAATTTAATGCAAGCAACATAAAATGCCATCTGATGCAAAGAACATCCAGTATGATAATAAAGCTCACAAGAAATACCAAAATCTAAGTGACAGAACTTTTTTTGTTAGTTTTCACTTCAAAATCACATTAATACTTTAAATGGTATACATGTATAAATATGTCCATTGTTAAATAATATGAGACATATTAGAATAATGAATATTTGCATCAAGCTTATTTTCAGACCTTTTAGTTTGAGCTGAATTAAAGTTTTTAGTTGAATTGAATTGAATGTGTGATTTCATCTTTATATTTCCAGGGAACCAGAGATCCATTCATGTTCAAGGCAGAGTTAATCAGCAGAGCACACAATGTTAATGCCCCATTCTTGCAATGTACCAAGTACTTCCACACAGTCTCTATAGGAGAACTTATGAGTAAGTATTTGTCTTGTGTAAGATATACACTGAGGCCGAATTATAACACCTGCCTTTTCAATCATTTTAATAAAAATTTCATTTTTATGCACTGCCACGAATTTGGCTTGGGCATATAGATTTACCTTACTCAGGCTGTAAGTCCTCTTGTTGTATAGTACTGATAGTGCCTTGGGTAGTACTGAGCAGTCATACAATAATTGGGTCATTATGACCTACATTATGATTTTATGCTTGAGCGACTGGTAAAGTTTTGCATTTAGGATGTGCCTTAGGTAGTACTGAGCAGTCATACAATTAATTGGGTCATTATGACCTACATTTTATGCTTGAGTGACTGTTTAAGTTTTGTGTTTTGCTTCATTTCTTTGGAACTAAGCATAGTGTATCAATGAAACTTCATCAGTGGATGTGCCTTGGGTAGTAAAGAGCAGTAATAAAATAATTTGGTCATTATGACCTATATTTTACACTTGAGCGTCTCTGGTTAAGTTTTTTGCTTAGATTCATTTCTTTGGAACTAAGCATAGTGTAGCAATGAAACTTGTGGCTTGGATAGTACTGAAACTTCATACATGATGAGCTACATTTTAAGCAGGGCATCCATGTTTTACAGACACAATTTCTAATTTAAAACTATATCTGGTCATAGGGAACAGACCGTAGAGCTAGCTAGAGTGTTCCTGTGATAGAAAGTGGTCAAATTGTCTTAGTTCATAGTATTATACGAGGTTCAAATTGTACCTTGTTTTAGTCTCAACTAGAACAGGTGATCAAAAGATGAATTTTAAAAAAAAATGTTTACTTTTGAAGGCAATTAATTCATCAGATTATGAAAATAAAATTTGGCACAAAATGAAGGCAAGAATAAATATTGTTGACAGGTATTATGCCAGATAATAGAGAGACAGAGTTTGATGTACAGATACAAGAGAGTATTAGTACACTACAGGAAATCAGTACCAATATGGCTAAGGATGTAGCAATACTTTACAGCCCTGAAGATATACCATCCAAAGACATGGAGGGAAAATTAGTAGATCCCAGACAAATTTATAAAGACTTGAAAAAAGTTGGATTTAACTGGTAATTTTATAGGTGCTTTTTCATATTGATGCACCTCCATATTGATTATATCAATATTGGTATTTTCCATTGAGATGATTTTTTATTTGCACTGATTTTAACTCATTAAATAGCATAAAATAATTGTTTGATTAGGTTTTAAATGTCTCCATTAGAAAATTTTGTTCATATGAAATAAAATTAAAACTCTTTGAAATATAAAGAAATGTACCTTGATAAATTGTTACTCTTAATTATCTTATTTAGGATAAAGCTTATTGAGAAATGTTCAAAAAAAGTTTTTGGTAGGCACAAAGAAATAGGGCCAGTACATTAGAAAGATTTTTTTCTTGGCCATATTTTAATGGATTTAACTTGATCACTTTATTTACAGTTGGTTTCCAGATGATGTAGATAATATTCCAGAACTTGAGATGACATTGGCTATAAAGAATGCTAAGGTATGCAAAACAAAGTACTATAAATATGTTAACATCTAGATAGACAGAATATTATTTAAGTCATAGTAAAATCATCAAAGAATACTCAGGATCCTTGTCATAAATCATTGGGAGAGGAAATACAAATTAACAAATACACAACACAACAACATGGATATGAGAAAGAATTAGATTATGGAGTATAATGTCAAGAAGACAACATCCTGTCTCCAAATTGCACAAAACAACAATAGAGATTTATTGGTCACCACAGGATCTTCAGTCAGTGGAAAACCCCACACCATTTGTGCAGTCAGTGGAAAACCCCACACCATGTGTGCAGTCAGTAGAAAACCCCACACCATGTGTGCAGTCAGTAGAAAACCCCACACCATGTGTGCAGTCAGTAGAAACCCCACACCATGTGTGCAGTCAGTGCATACATATTATTAAAGTATACTTTAAAAAAAAAAAGCTGCAATTCAAATATATGATGTGTTACTTATTGTGTATTACATTTTAGGTATTGGTAGTATGTTTGTCAGAGAGGTTTGTAAGACATCCAAAATGTCACCAGATGTTTTTGTATGCTACAGAACAGTTGTTTAAACCCTTTGCCTTGGCAGTGATGGATGAAAACCTACAAGATTGGCAGACAACTGATATTGGTTTCAAAATAGGCAACCCAGTAAGTTATATCTGTTACCTCAGTTGTGTAAAAAGCAATTTATACACATCAGATTCATTGGTAGATATGAAACCTCTAAAGCCTGAAGAAACAAGTTAATGAAGAATGAAAAATACCCTCAAGTTAGATAAATTATATACTTCTAGCTTTTTTTTATAATCCCTTATCTCATTTCATGAATCCAACTTTAAATCTATAATTTCAAAGCAGTTGTATGATTACTATATTTGTTTGCAGTACTGAGAAATAATGAAAAATCAATAGGTAATTACTGGATGAATAGTTTTAAGTTTATAATCATGTTTTATAATAGGCATGTTGGTAGCAAAACCTTTAAAGTGGAACTAAAATGCTTATAGCAAGTTATTTTCATTTTATAGTACTAAATAAACGTATAAAAACGCAAAAAACCCGATGAAATTTGGTCAAGTAATAACGGAGAAAATAGCGAGTGAAGTTGGATTATTTTTACCTGTGGGAAATCCAATCAGCGCTATTTCCGGAAACAGGGTTTCCTCGCTGAGTGACCCCGATTGACCGGAAATGACGTACAGTGCGGGCTACTCTTGAACTTGTTTACATTGACCAGAAGGAATATATTATGGGTGAAGACAGCAGTGCTAGTGATTTATAATAGTATAGCCAATAAATTTCAATAAATGCCCCCATATACATATATATAAAAAGAATGAAATTGAAAGATATTTTGAAAGGTGTGTATAACATAAATACAAATGGAAGTCCATCTTATAGGAATAAAAAACAAACACTATTTTTTTAAACAAGCAAATATAAGACACAATATTAATTGATAGTTTTAAAACAGATGTTTTACAAATAGTGATATAAGTTACTGAATAGTAATATAGATTTTAATGTAGAATTGTAATGTGGTTTTTTTTTTTATTGAATTGACAGATTCATAAAATTTCAGAATTTTCTTATAAAAATATAATAAATTTCTTAGTTTAATCAGAGACATATATGTAGAGAGGGATAAGTAATTTCTTACAATCCTTGTTGTAATAATAAAAATATGTAGAGAATCATTGCAGAAACTGCACTGTACACCTAAAACTTTAATAAAAGATTTTGATGGATTTTAATAAAAAAAAATTATTCAACTTATAAAATAATTCCCACATTTGTAGAGTTATAATTTGGTTAATATTGGTTATGGGACTTTATGCTCTTTGTGTAATTTGAATTATAATACCAGTCAAAACTGGTTTTCATAACACCTTTCTAATGACTTTGTTACCGGTATATTGATTTACTCCACAGGTGGTAGGTGCATGGCCAAGTTGTTATTTACCTGATTGGAGGGATTAAAACTTTTGTTTGATCTTTATTACTAGATAACAGGATGTTAATTAATAGGTGCTAAAACTTTAACTGTTTTAATTACCAGGATTAAAGGTGATAAATATCCATCCACATGTTTACTAATTTGTTTTATATCATGAACTAGTTTTAATTTTCACAGGTGTTTAATACTATTTAGGGGGAAATTAAAATTTCTTGCACGATTGGAAGTGTCATATATATATATATATATATATATATATATATATATATATATATATAAATAATGAATAAATAAATACATATTCTTTTAATAAATAATTAGACATTCAAACTTTGCTTTAGCTTTACATTGCTAATGAAATAGAATGTCTTTAAAAAAAAAAGCTACATTTTTACCCAAATTATTTTCTGCATTATCAGGATTATGATCATGAACATGTTATATATTTTTTTTTAGAGAGGTAGTTATATCATGGAAGTACATGTATTGTTCTATATTGTCTTATTTTACCATAGTCAGCAGACTCTTAATATTTGAAATTATTATGGTTACAAATGTATAACTTTTATGCTCATAGAAAGAGAAAAAAAATTCAGAGGGACATGGGACCAGAATAACTTTTTCATGGAGCTACACATTTGGCTATAATAGCCTCTTATTGTACTACAACTTATGTTAGCTTGTTGGCTACATCTTTTCAAAGTCATGCCTGTCAAGGCTCTGCATTTGATATAAGCGGCCTTACATGTACCTTCCACTTACTCCATTAATAATATTTTTAAATAGCCCTATGTTCAGGATGTTGGTAACTGTGGTGGTTTGAAAAGAAGGGGTGTAAATCAAACACAATAACTCTAAAAATACCCTTAAATACACCATATGTATGATGTAAAGGTACAATATAGTTATAATTGTAGATTTAAATTAAGTACAATGTTTCATCAAACAAGTGTCGGTGAATATATAAGAAGCACTGTCAATCGATAGTTGTCACCAATAACGTATAAACAATCAACTGAATCTGCTTTCACTTTGCAAATGACCTGTACCTATTTATGTACAAGATCTGAACCGCACAGTACGTCACTTCCGGCGACTAGTAATATTCGAGTTTTTTAACAAATCGTTCAGGTGTGCAAATGACGATCGGCCAGTATTTTGCTAATATCTCGAAAACTAAGTTACCGAATTTCATCGGATTTTTTGCGTTTTTATACGTTTTTTAGTACTATAAAATGAGAATAACTTTCTATAAGCGTTTTAGTTCCACTTTAATGTTTTTGAAATTGCATAAATCAACTTTAATAAAAAAAAAAATTGCTTACTCTTAAGTCTTCACTGCTGAGAACCAGAAGTCACACCCTTAAGGGAAAAAATCCCTTGAAACTATAGTTTTAGATACAGATTCCTTAAAATAGAAAAGGGTTTCTTAAAGGGCTATAGCAAATTTATGAATACACTCATTTCATTTAAGGTACTAGATAGTGCTAGAAAGCTCTAAAGTGGAATTATCTCCCTTTAGTGACTTGGCTAAGGAAGATAACTGATTGACAGAATTTTTGTGACATATCTCATCTTGAAGACTGTATGATAACCTCTTACTGCTTTTCTCAAATTCTGTTACATCCGACTCATCAACATTTATTCCTTATCTATTATGTCTATATTTTTTTAAATAGATAATGATTATACTGTAAGGAAGGTTTTACAGAACATTTAAGGCCTGCTATTACTACTTAGTTTTCTCACAATGATCAAGGAAATTTTCTTAATATTTTACAGAGGATGGCAATGATCAAAAATGTTCGTAGATATGAGAAGAAAATAGGGGATTTGGTCGATATCATAAAGACACACATTTTGGATCTAGAAAAGGTTTGTTTTTAGAAAGTTCTATTTACATGTATCAAGTTGAATCAAATTCTAGACTTAATTTCAAATTATAAAATAGATAGATAAAAAATCTCCACCAAGCAAATGATGTGTTACATACAGTAAATAATTATTGCTAAATGTATTTCTACAATCCATATTTACAGAAGCTAGTATCATATCCATTAGTATTTATCAGTTACTGTTGGGCAAATTCCCACCAAGCATGTAGTGCAACAACAGAAGCCAAAGAAGGCTCTTTAGGATTTGCAGATCCAAGACTCCTAAAAAACCACTTAGAGAAAGCTGGATTACAATGCTGGCTAGATATTGAACAGATGGGAAAGGTTGGTATAATGTAACACTTCAAGAAAGCTTGATTACACTCCATGTTAGATATTGAACAGGTGGTAAAGGTTGGTATAATGTTACACTTTTATGCAAGATTTTTACTTGTGTTGAAGGCCTCACTGTAATTTGATGTAGAAGAATAGCAATAGACGTGCTGTTCTCTTTGTTGGACTTGCAATGTACATATGATGATTTTGTTTCAAGAATTACTCCACTATATCCCATCTTCATATTACATGTATAAAGGGTATTGAAATTTCTTATGGGAAGAGTGAACAAGTGTTTATTACTATTAACTATTAAACAGAGTGTTTAGTTAAATCGTAGATCATGACAAACAGTTGTTCACTCTTTCTATACTCTTTCATATTTTTATGGAAAGAGTGAAAAATTGTTTGTCATGATCTACTATTTAACTAAACACTCTTCATCAATTAAACATGTAGTTCGTCATAACTAATAATGACCACTAGCCTGTCAACGCTGAGGTTGTGAGTTCAAATCTTACCTGTGGCGGGGTGTGTTCGACTCCGATCTTAAATGACAAGGATTGCCAATTTTCCTACCGAAGGTCGGTGGTTCTCTCCGGGTACTCCGGCTTCCTCCACCAATAAAAACTGGCTGCTGCAAAATAGCCAAATGTGCTGAAAACGGCGTTAAACTATAACTAAACAAACAAACAAACAAATCAATTAAACATGGATGGTTACTGTTTAGCAGCTGTCAAATGAAGGAAAATGAAAATTTTGGTAACTGGTAATGAAATTATTGATTGAAATGAAAATGCTTACCTGTAGTAAATGCATTTTAAAGCTATGTAAAATTCTTTACATATACAATTAAGTTTTATTTCCAGATTTTATTCAACAATAAACATGTTATTTATTTATTTGTAGTTTGGTCTGTACCAAGATATCACTGTCGGATTACAGAATTCTAAAGTAATAGTTGTCTGTGTATCAGATGAAGTAAGTACACTGGAAAGACAAAATACCATTTAGCTGTTGAAATATTCAGTAATGTAGATAGAGCTGCCTACATAAATATATGAAGAATGTTTGTTTGTTTTTTATTATTACTTCATTTAAAGAAAGGTGGGAAACATTAGTTGATGCTAAACATTGATCATTACTATGTATGTGTGTGTGGGTATTGTGGGTGGTCCAGGTGAGCTTTGTCAATACTTGGAATCTGTGGGTATTTAACTTTCACATTTTGATATTTGATTTTCTCTTTTTAAATATATTCATGAAATGAACTGAAACTTGGTATTAAGCATCTGTTCAAGAAAATCTAAAAAATTGATCTATGGGTTGGACATTTAATATTGAAGTTATACTTTTTGATTGTAAACTTCAAAACCTCTGAAACCAATTTGCCAAATTAACTGAATTTAGTATGAAGCATGTTAAAGAAAGTCTCCATATATCATAAAATTTTATGGGGAGACTTGGTCAAATAACAAATATAGCTAACATTGACCATACTATCTTCTAATTTCCCTAAGCCCAAAAAAGCTGAAATTTGATCCATGGGTTGGACATTTAATATTGAATTTATTCTTTTTGATTGTAAACTTCTAAATCTCTGAAACCAATTTGCTAGATTAACTGAATTTAGTACGAAGCATGCTAAAGAAAGTCTCTATATATCATAAGATTTTATGTGGAGACTTGGTCAAATAACAAATATAGCTAACATTGACCATACTATCTTCTAATTTCAAAAATATTCTCTGACATTACTTGGAAAGAGAAATGAGGCGATGTGGGTCCTAGATAAAGTTTGAATATTTAGTAAAGTCTGCAAAACAACTCAACTAAATGAATGTTAAATGATTTGATGCTTCTTTGGGAAGATCTGAATTTTTGTAATTTGAACTTTAACATGAAAATCTAGTTCAAATGAACTTTGTTGGAGGGTCTGTTTTAAAATATGGTTGTCCAAAATAAGATGGCCAATTCTAGTTTCTAATTGGTAGATTTTAAAACTCTCCTCTGAAGCTGCTTGGCAAAATGAACTGAAAGTTGATTTATTGCATAACAGATAAATTGGTCAGTCTATCAGCTAAGGGATATAAGCTCAAGCTCTTGTGCTGACAGTTTATTGGGGGGCATAGTAAGTTCTATAAATGAGCTTTGGTCTATGTTCAATAACCAATAACACTTATCCCATTTTATATAAACCATAATGTTTTGTTTCAGTATTTACAATCAGATGCATGTATGATGGAGGCCAGATTTGGGGCATACAACCTGATGATGCCAATGGTGGTCTGTGTTGTTGGCACAGGAAAATCATGGAAAATGTCAGAGGTTTGTTTTTAGAAAAAATACAAAATTAAAAAATTTCATTAAAACAAAACCTAAATTGTATATTATATGCATCTTCTATATAAACACAATTAATCTGACATTTATTTGGTTATGACAAAACAGAAAATTCATTAGCAAGTAATTAGGAAAGTAAACACTCACCAATCCAAATGCCATAATTTTGGTGATCAGTTCTTGGTGGTGGGAATGATTCAGGAAATTTTGTATTACTAATCTACCTGATTATCAATTATTGCAGTTAATGGGTTTTCTCATATCAATATTAAAACATAGGTATGTAAAACTGATGTACATCTCATGTATATCAAAACGAACACCAAAGCAAGAATATAAATTGGAAATTTTAAAGATCAAAATCCATTGGTAAATTCATCAGAACAGTAACAAAAAGTACATGTGCTACACACATAACAAAACAAAATATAAATACAACAAAGTGAAACTAGAGAGCACAAAACTTGAAATCCCACAACTAGTAGGAGTTATACTAAGTGCTCCAGAAGTATGTCCTAATCCATTATCATTACCTATCACAATGTAAGTGTGTAAAATACATGAAAATGTTATTAAATATTGTTTATCATATAGGTTAGTTTGATGGTACAGAAACTTGGAGACCTAGCATCAGTTGTCAAGATGCAGAAAGAAGATGAGGAGGCATACAAAAGGGCCATAGCTTGTGTAAGAAGTTACGTTAATCGTCCTGAGTCAGAAAAACAGAAAAAAATCCGAGAAAAACTTGCTAAAATACAAATAAAACAAGAGAAGATAAAGAAAGAGGAATCAGAAAAAAGACTTAAGCAGCAGGGAGATACCAAATTTTCATTCCAGGTAAGATAAACATGACACATGTTTTATTGATGTATGATTGAACTTACTGTACACTTAAGGTACTTTTATATTGGTTATTATTCTCCATTAAATGGCTTGCATCAATTTTCAAAAATTATTTCCATTTATAGTCTATCATGGTTACAATGATATTACAGTATTGTTGGACAGGTGTGTAAAGGTCTACCTGTATGCCAAACTTCAAAAATTTGTATAGCAAGTAAAATTTTGTATCATCAAAGGAAACACTTTTAACTAAAAATAAATGTAGAAGAGAAAAAACAATGAATATTATTTGATTAATCTTCTCAGTTACTGAAGAAATAATTCATGGGGGTTATTGAAGTCAAATAAAGCTATTTTATACCAAGCAATAGTGTAAATTGACTTCAAATCTATAACCCCCATGAATTATTTCTATTCTTTTAAGACAAATATGCTAATTTTGCTCATTTGAGTTGTCCTACCGTAAATTGGCATATTTTGGCTATTCTTATATTTTGGTTTATTTGGCATTTGCTGCAAATCTGCCAAAATTATACACACCAAAATAAAAAAAATTTAAAAAAATAAACCTCCAAAATAATTTCAGATTCTGTAAAATTATTAACTTTTATTGTAGTTTCAATGTTTTGATAAATTACTGTAATCATATTTGTATAATATAATCAAAACAAAAAAATTATTTTATTTTACGAGTTGTCATTTATGACAGCTTGTGGTGACAACATTATTAGTATTTAATTATACAAATAAGTAAATCATACAATAATTTCATTCAATTTTTATTTTTATATTTTTTTATTATTTTCTGAAAGTGCCAAAATTAAACAAAGTGCCAAATTTTAACAAAGCAAAATTTAACACTCATGTTTTTAGCAAAAACCGCCAAATTATCCCTACACCAAAATATCCTGATTTATGGTATATGTATCTGACATTGGTTTGTCCTTTCCATTTCTCTTGTGATTATCAGGTTGCATTCTGTCCTTTTAAGAGCATATTTTGAATAAAACTATTTTCATCAGATAACTATTTTCACAGTCAAATTATGTAATTCATCATTTACACAAGAAGAATTAATAAAACTTGTTCTACAGACTTACCATGGTAACTGTCACATCGTTCAAAAATCAAGATGACAAGGCCAATGTAAATGAGTATTGCATTGTACAACATTGTCATAATTGTTGTACAAAACTATTGTGGTTGTATCACATGATTTCTCTGTAAAGATAAACAATTTTGTGTGGAAAAAGATAATTTTTCTTGTTAAAGTTCACACAATTCACTTATAAAAGCCTCTACACGCATGTGCTCAAATTGGATATTTCAGGTAATATATCGTTTGATGATATATAGGATGTCATATTAGAATTTCATATTTAAAAAAGTTTGCACCTAAGAGTAACATCGAATTGGGCAAATTCAAGATTTAACTACCTCATTGTCTTTCAAAATGTTTGACAGTCATAGCTCAAAGTTCTCTCTGCCAAACTTTATTGTATGCTTAGAATTATTCATCTTTTTCTTTTTTTTTTTTTGGAGGGGGGAGGAGGGGAAAGAGATTTAAGGTCTATAGTTTTGTAAATATATTTTGTAGGAAGAAATAGAACTCATCCAAAGAAAGTTTATGAGACACTTATTTAAGATTACTAGAGCTGATGACTTAGAAAATGAGTTGCCTAAACTTCTGGTGTTTGATTTTGTAAAGAAAGGTAAAATTCATATATATAATGTTAAAATGTTTTTTACAATAGCAGGTCGGAATTGGCATATATCACTTATAGTATAATTGGTGTTTAGTTGTTGAATTCAAGAAGAAAGGTTTGAAATTTTAGAAATTAATGTAGAATCTTAAAGATGAATATTTTGGTCAAGACATGCCTGTAACTGTATTTTTGTGTCTATTAAGAAATAGTCCAATCATTTGGCATACACTGAATAACCAGTGTAGCGTGCTATTTATATGTTTGCACCAGTTGTATTGAGGTTATTTCAAATAAACCAAAAACAGTCAATTCCTATTATTTAATTCTCTATGTTGTTGTAAGGCCCAAGACAAACAGAGTCCCTTTTTATGATGTCACATTAGAAAAAAAAATTAATCTATGAGATCACAGAGTAAAAAAATTTAACCAATCAGAAGACATGTTACATCTCATATTAAATTATTCACCTATAAACAGAATGTTTAACAATGTTTCATAGTCTTAAGTCAGTATCAGTTACAGCATCTTTATGACCATGTAACTGGTGATAATTTTTAAGATATTGATAAATAAAACAAATTAAAATTAAAAACCAATTGTTCAGAGAACAATTGAAGGTCTTTCCACCTCAATTGCAGATTTGTTGATAAAAAATGAGGTTTAAAATGTAATTGTTGGTTTTAGAGCATAGCTAAACTTTCAGTGATTTCAAAGATATATGGTTCTATGTACTGAAATAAGGGAGGTATTATGCTACTTCCCGTATTACAAATATCACTTCTGGTTTGATACGATAGGTTATTTCACAATTTTTAAAAAAATATATGGACTGCTAGTTTGAATAACTAAGAAAAATGTTTATTTCTGGTTAACTAAATGTTTGTGATGAATTATACTGTTTTGCACTATAAACATTGAAAACGTCATTAATGTGACCTTATAAATTGACAATTCTAGACGTTTTCATGGGTTGTATTATTGTCACATTAATTAAGATTCCAATATATCCAAAACGTCTAAAAACGTCTACAGAAATAATAACGTTGCCAGAAATGACGTCATCAAAATTAGTGCCTGAATTTCACGCTTACAATAGCTTTAATTGCTTTAAAAATCTGAAAAAACTTATAAAGTGTGAAAAAATGCAAAATACGTAATATAGGTCATGACCTTGACCTTTGACCTTGTGACTTTTTTCAAGGTCATTGGTCGTTGAGGTCATTTTAGAAGACCCCATGCCATTATTATGTACCATTGTCAAGTTATAAACGAAAAACCTTAAGTTTGAAGTTCTAGGCGCAATTACTCTCAAAAGATGACGTCATAAAACTTGAACTCAAATGTAACAAAGTTGCGCATCAATGTCCTAAACATTTCCACCATTACATTTCCTTGGCTATCCACAACCATTTCAGAGGATTAGTGATAACAAGCAAATGTCAAATAATAGAATTTGACCTTGACCTTTGACCTTGATGCCAATTTGAAGGTTATCAATCCCTGATGTTAAAACAAAGACCCCATGCCTTTATCATGTACCATTGTTGAGAAATAAACGAAAAACAAAAATTTAAACGTTCTAGGGGCAATTACGCCTATAAAATGACGTCATACAACTTTTTCTTAAATGTAACAAAGCTAGGTCTCAACGTCCTGAACATTTTCTCCATTACATTTTATCAGCTATCTTTTACCGTTCCAGAGGAGAAGCGATAACAAGCAAAAGTCAAAATTTAGAACTTGACCTTGACCTTTGACCTTGATGCTAATTTGAAGGTTATCAATCCTTGATGTCAGAACAAAAGACCCCATGCCTTTATCATGTACCATTGTTGAGAAATAAACGAAAAACCGAAAATTTAAACGTTCTGGGGGCAATTGCGCCTATAAAATGACGTCATACAACTTTTATGCAAATGTAACAAAGCTAGGTCTCAACGTCCTTAACATTTTCTCCATTACATTTTATCAGCTATCTTTTACCGTTTCAGAGGAGAAGCGATAACAAGCAAAAGTCAAAATTTAGAACTTGACCTTGACCTTTGACCTTGATGCCAATTTGAAGGTTATCAATCCTTGATGTCAAAACAGAAGACCCCATGCCTTTATCGTGTACCATTGTTGAGAAATAAACGAAAAACCGAAAATTTAAACGTTCTAACGGCAATAACGCCTATAAAATGACGTCATACAACTTTTATGCAAATGTAACAAAGCTAGGTCTCAATGTTCTTAACATTTTCTCCATTACATTTTATCAGCTATCTTTTACCGTTTCAGAGGAGAAGCAATAACAAGCAAAATTCAAAATTTAGAACTTGACCTTGACCTTTGACCTTGACCTCATTTTACTTGTTAGGGGTCATGGACCCTAAATACAAAGTTTCATGTTGATATCTCAACTCTAAATAACAATTTGTATGATACACCAAAAGTGAAAGTCGTTTGAAGGGAAATAACTCCTATGAAATGTCGTCAGATCCTTTCCAACCAAATAGAACAAAGTTGCGCACAGATACACTGAAGACATTGCAAAAGATTTTAGGTCGATATCTTTTAAGGTTACAGAGAAATAAAGATAACAAGAAAAGGAGGACGCGGGGAGATAACTCCTATAAAAAAAAGTGTTCGGTTACACAGGGTCAATGGTGAAATCGCAATCACTGTACGATATCATGGGCCAAAAATCCTTTCGATATGTCAAGTAACAAAAAAACATCCTAGACGGCAGAAGAAAAAAAAAAAAAATTAAAAACCAATTCTTCAGAGAACAATTGAAGGTCTTTCCACCTCAATTGCAGATTTGTTGATAACAAAAATGAGGTTTAAAATGTAATTGTTGGTTTTAGAGCATATCTAAGCTTTCAGCGATTGCAAAAATATATGGTTCTATGGTTCTTTGATTGAAATAAGGGAGGTATTATGCTACTTCCCGTATTACAAATATCACTTCTGGTTTGATATGATAGGTAATTTCACAATTTTTAAAAAAATATATGGACTGCTAGTTTGAATAACGAAGAAAAATGTTTATTTTTAACAAAATGTTTGTGATGAATTATACTGTTTTGCACTATAAACATCAAAAACGTCATTAATGTGACCTTATAAATTGACAATTCTAGACCTTTTCATCGGCTGTAACATTGTCACGTTAATTAACATTCCAATATATTCAAAACGTCTAAAAACGTCTACATAAATAATAACCTTGCCAGAAATGACGTCATCAAAAGTAGTGCCTGAATTTAACGCTTTCAATAACTTTAATTCCTTTAAAAATCTGGAAAAAAACCTTATAAAGTGTGAAAAATGCAAAATACGTAATATAGGTCATGACCTTGACCTTTGACCTTGTGACCTATTTCAAGGTCATTGGTCGCTGAGGTCATTGTAGAAGACCCCATGCCATTATTATGTACCATTGTCAAGTTATAAACGAAAAACCTTAAGTTTGAACGTTCTAGGCGCAATTACTCTCAAAAGATGACGTCATACAACTTGAACTCAAATGTAGCAAAGTTGCGCATCAATGTCCTAAACATTTCCACCATTACATTTCCTTGGCTATCTACAACAATTTCAGAGGAGTAGTGATAACAAGCAAATGTCAAAAAATAGAACTTGACCTTGACCTTTGACCTTGATACCAATTTGAAGGTTATCAATCCCTAATGTTAAAACAAAAGACCCCATGCCTTTATCATGTACCATTGTTGAGAAATAAACGAAAAACCGAAAATTTAAACGTTCTAGGGGCAATTACGCCTATAAAATGACGTCATACAACTTTTATGCAAATGTAACAAAGCTAGGTCTCAACGTCCTTAACATTTTCTCCATTACATTTTATCAGCTATCTTTTACCGTTTCAGAGGAGAAGCGATAACAAGCAAAAGTCAAAATTTAGAACTTGACCTTGACCTTTGACCTTGATGCCAATTTGAAGGTTATCAATCCTTGATGTCAGAACAAAAGACCCCATGCCTTTATCATGTACCATTGTTGAAAAATAAACGAAAAACCGAAAATTTAAACGTTCTGTGGGCAATTACGCCTATAAAATGACGTCATACAACTTTCATGCAATGTAACAAAGCTAGGTCTCAACGTCCTTAACATTTTCTCCATTACATTTTATCAGCTATCTTTTACCGTTTCAGAGGAGAAGCGATAACAAGCAAAAGTCAAAATTTAGAACTTGACCTTGACCTTTGACCTTGATGCCAATTTGAAGGTCATCGATCCTTGATGTCAGAACAAAAGACCCCATGCCTTTATCATGTACCATTGTTGAGAAATAAACGAAAAACCGAAAATTTAAACGTTCTAACGGCAATTACGCCTATAAAATGACGTCATACAACTTTTATGCAAATGTAACAAAACTAGGTCTCAACGTCCTTAACATTTTCTCCATTACATTTTATCAGCTATCTTTTACCGTTTCAGAGGAGAAGCGAACACAAGCAAAAGTCAAAATTTAGAACTTGACCTTGACCTTTGACCTTGACCTCATTTTACTTGTTAGGGGTCATGGACCCTAAATACAAAGTTTCATGTTGATATCTCAACTCTAAATAACAATTTGTATGATACACCAAATGTGAAAGTCGTTTGAAGGGAAATAACTCCTATGAAATGTCGTCAGATCCTTTCCGACCTAATGGAACAAAGTTGCGCACAGATACACTGAAGATATTGCAAAAGATTTTAGATCGATATCTTCTACGGTTACAGAGAAATAAAGATAACAAGAAAAGAAGGGGGCGGGGAGATAACTCCTATAAAAAAAGGTGTTCGGTTACACAGGGTCAATGGTGAAATCGTAATCACTGTACGCAATCATGGGCCAAAAATCCTTTCGATATGTCAAGTAACAAAAAAACATCCTAGACGGCAGAAGAAAAAAAAAAAAAATAATCAGAACAAAAGCAAAAGGTCTTTCCACGGAAAGTGGAAAGACCTAATTAAAAACCAATTCTTCAGAGAACAATTGAAGGTCTTTCCACCTCAATTGCAGATTTGTTGATAACAAAAATGAGGTTTAAAATGTAATTGTTGGTTTTAGAGCATATCTAAGCTTTCAGCGATTGCAAAAATATATGGTTCTATGGTTCTTTGATTGAAATAAGGGAGGTATTATGCTACTTCCCGTATTACAAATATCACTTCTGGTTTGATATGATAGGTAATTTCACAATTTTTAAAAAAATATATGGCCTGCTAGTTTGAATAACGAAGAAAAATGTTTATTTTTAACAAAATGTTTGTGATGAATTATACTGTTTTGCACTATAAACATCAAAAACGTCATTAATGTGACCTTATAAATTGACAATTCTAGACCTTTTCATCGGCTTTAACATTGTCACGTTAATTAACATTCCAATATATTCAAAACGTCTAAAAACGTCTACATAAATTATAACCTTGCCAGAAATGACGTCATCAAAAGTAGTGCCTGAATTTAACGCTTTCAATAATTTTAATTCCTTTAAAAATCTGGAAAAAAACCTTATAAAGTGTGAAAAATGCAAAATACGTAATATAGGTCATGACCTTGACCTTTGACCTTGTGACCTATTTCAAGGTCATTGGTCGCTGAGGTCATTGTAGAAGACCCCATGCCATTATTATGTACCATTGTCAAGTTATAAACGAAAAACCTTAAGTTTGAACGTTCTAGGCGCAATTACTCTCAAAAGATGACGTCATACAACTTTAACTCAAATGTAGCAAAGTTGCGCATCAATGTCCTAAACATTTCCACCATTACATTTCCTTGGCTATCTACAACAATTTCAGAGGAGTAGTGATAACAAGCAAATGTCAAAAAATAGAACTTGACCTTGACCTTTGACCTTGATACCAATTTGAAGGTTATCAATCCCTAATGTTAAAACAAAAGACCCCATGCCTTTATCATGTACCATTGTTGAGAAATAAACGAAAAACCGAAAATTTAAACGTTCTAGGGGCAATTACGCCTATAAAATGACGTCATACAACTTTTATGCAAATGTAACAAAGCTAGGTCTCAACGTCCTTAACATTTTCTCCATTACATTTTATCAGCTATCTTTTACCGTTTCAGAGGAGAAGCGATAACAAGCAAAAGTCAAAATTTAGAACTTGACCTTGACCTTTGACCTTGATGCCAATTTGAAGGTTATCAATCCTTGATGTCAGAACAAAAGACCCCATGCCTTTATCATGTACCATTGTTGAAAAATAAACGAAAAACCGAAAATTTAAACGTTCTGTGGGCAATTACGCCTATAAAATGACGTCATACAACTTTCATGCAATGTAACAAAGCTAGGTCTCAACGTCCTTAACATTTTCTCCATTACATTTTATCAGCTATCTTTTACCGTTTCAGAGGAGAAGCGATAACAAGCAAAAGTCAAAATTTAGAACTTGACCTTGACCTTTGACCTTGATGCCAATTTGAAGGTCATCGATCCTTGATGTCAGAACAAAAGACCCCATGCCTTTATCATGTACCATTGTTGAGAAATAAACGAAAAACCGAAAATTTAAACGTTCTAACGGCAATTACGCCTATAAAATGACGTCATACAACTTTTATGCAAATGTAACAAAACTAGGTCTCAACGTCCTTAACATTTTCTCCATTACATTTTATCAGCTATCTTTTACCGTTTCAGAGGAGAAGCGATAACAAGCAAAAGTCAAAATTTAGAACTTGACCTTGACCTTTGACCTTGACCTCATTTTACTTGTTAGGGGTCATGGACCCTAAATACAAAGTTTCATGTTGATATCTCAACTCTAAATAACAATTTGTATGATACACCAAAAGTGAAAGTCGTTTGAAGGGAAATAACTCCTATGAAATGTCGTCAGATCCTTTCCGACCAAATGGAACAAAGTTGCGCACAGATACACTGAAGATATTGCAAAAGATTTTAGGTCGATATCTTCTACGGTTACAGAGAAATAAAGATAACAAGAAAAGAAGGGGGCGTGGAGATAACTCCTATAAAAAAAGGTGTTCGGTTACACAGGGTCAATGGTGAAATCGTAATCACTGTACGCAATCATGGGCCAAAAATCCTTTCGATATGTCAAGTAACAAAAAAACATCCTAGACGGCAGAAGAAAAAAAAAAAAATTAAAAACCAATTCTTCAGAGAACAATTGAAGGTCTTTCCACCTCAATTGCAGATTTGTTGATAACAAAAATGAGGTTTAAAATGTAATTGTTGGTTTTAGAGCATATCTAAGATTTCATCGATTGCAAAAATATATGGTTCTATGGTTCTTTGATTGAAATAAGGGAGTTATTATGCTACTTCCCGTATTACAAATATCACTTCTGGTTTGATATGATAGGTAATTTCACAATTGTTAAAAAAATATATGGACTGCTAGTTTGAATAACGAAGAAAAATGTTTATTTTTAACAAAATGTTTGTGATGAATTATACTGTTTTGAACTATAAACATCAAAAACGTCATTAATGTGACCTTATAAATTGACAATTCTAGACGTTTTCATCGGCTGTAAGATTGTCACGTTAATTAACATTCCAATATATTCAAAACGTCTAAAAACGTCTACATAAATAATAACCTTACCAGAAATGACGTCATCAAAAGTAGTGCCTGAATTTCACGCTTTCAATAACTCTGGAAAAAAACCTTATAAAGTGTGAAAAATGCAAAATACGTAATATAGGTCATGACCTTGACCTTTGACCTATTTCAAGGTCATTGGTCGCTGAGGTCATTGTAGAAGACCCCATGCCATTATTATGTACCATTGTCAAGTTATAAACGAAAAACCTTAAGTTTGAACGTTCTAGGCGCAATTACTCTCAAAAGATGACGTCATACAACTTTAACTCAAATGTAACAAAGTTCCGCATCAATGTCCTAAACATTTCCACCATTACATTTCTTTGGCTATCTACAACCATTTCAGAGGAGTAGTGATAACAAGCAAATGTCAAATAATAGAACTTGACCTTGACCTTTGACTTTGATGCCAATTTGAAGGTTATGAGTCCCTGATGTTAAAACAAAAGACCCCATGCCTTTATCATGTACCATTGTTGAGAAATAAACGAAAAACGAAAATTTAAACGTTCTAGGGGCAATTACGCCTATAAAATGACGTCATACAACTTTTATGCAAATGTTACAAAAGCTAGGTCTCAACGTCCTTAACATTTTCTCCATTACATTTTATCAGCTATCTTTTACCGTTTCAGAGGAGAAGCGATAACAAGCAAAGGTCAAAATTTCGAACTTGACCTTGACCTTTGACCTTGATGTCAATTTGAAGGTTATTAATCCTTGATGTCAGAACAAAAGACCCCATGCCTTTATCATGTACCATTGTTGAGAAATAAACGAAAAACCGAAAATTTAAACGTTCTAACGGCAATTACGCCTATAAAATGACATCATACAACTTTTATGCAAATGTTACAAAGCTAGGTCTCAACGTCCTTAACATTTTCTCCATTACATTTTATCAGCTATCTTTTACCGTTTCAGAGGAGAAGCGATAACAAGCAAAAGTCAAAATTTAGCACTTGACCTTGACCTTTGACCTTGATGCCAATTTGAAGGTCATCAATCCATGATGTCAGAACAAAAGACTCCATGCCTTTATCATGTACCATTGTTGAGAAATAAACGAAGAACTGCAAATTTAAACGTTCTAACGGCAATTACGCCTATAAAATGACGTCATACAACTTTATGCAAATGTTACAAAGCTAGGTCTCAACGTCCTTAACATTTTCTCCATTACATTTTATCAGCTATCTTTTACCGTTTCAGAGGAGAAGCGATAACAAGCAAAAGTCAAAATTTAGAACTTGACCTTGACCTTTGACCTTGATGCCAATTTGAAGGTCATCAATCCTTGATGTCAGAACAAAAGACCCCATGCCTTTATCATGTACCATTGTTGAGAAATAAACGAAAAACTGCAAATTTAAACGTTCTAACGGCAATTACGCCTATCAAATGACGTCATACAACTTTATGCAAATGTTACAAAGCTAGGTCTCAACGTCCTTAACATTTTCTCCATTACATTTTATCAGCTATCTTTTACCGTTTCAGAGGAGAAGCGATAACAAGCAAAAGTCAAAATTTCGAACTTGACCTTGACCTTTGACCTTGATGCCAATTTGAAGGTCATCAATCCTTAATGTCAGAACAAAAGACCCCATGCCTTTATCATGTACCATTGTTGAGAAATAAACGAAAAACTGCAAATTTAAACGTTCTAACGGCAATTACGCCTATCAAATGACGTCATACAACTTTATGCAAATGTTACAAAGCTAGGTCTCAACGTCCTTAACATTTTCTCCATTACATTTTATCAGCTATCTTTTACCGTTTCAGAGGAGAAGCGATAACAAGCAAAAGTCAAAATTTAGAACTTGACCTTGACCTTTGACCTTGACCTCATTTTACTTGTTAGGGGTCATGGACCCTAAATACAAAGTTTCATGTTGATATCTCAACTCTAAATAACAATTTGTATGATACACCAAAAGTGAAAGTCGTTTGAAGGGAAATAACTCCTATGAAATGTCGTCAGATCCTTTCCGACCAAATGGAACAAAGTTGCGCACAGATACACTGAAGACATTGCAAAAGATTTTAGGTCGATATCTTTTACGGTTACAGAGAAATAAAGATAACAAGAAAAGAAGGGGGCGGGGAGATAACTCCTATAAAAAAAGGTGTTCGGTTACACAGGGTCAATGGTGAAATCGTAATCATGGTACGATATCATGGGCCAAAAATCTTTTCAATATGTCAAGTAACAAAAAAACATCCTAGACGGCAGAAGAAAAAAAAAAAAAATTAAAAACCAATTGTTCAGAAAACAATTGAAGGTCTTTCCACCTCAATTGCAGATTTGTTGATAAAAAAAATGAGGTTTAAAATGTAATTGTTGGTTTAAGAGCATAGCTAAACTTTCAGTGATTTCAAAGATATATGGTTCTATGTACTGAAATAAGGGAGGTATTATGCTACTTCCCGTATTACAAATATCACTTCTGGTTTGATACGATAGGTAATTTCACAATTTTTAAAAAAATATATGGACTGCTAGTTTGAATAACTAAGAAAAATGTTTATTTCTGGTTAACTAAATGTTTGTGATGAATTATACTGTTTTGCACTATAAACATCAAAAACGGCATTAATGTGACCTTATAAATTGACAATTCTAGACGTTTTCATGGGTTGTAACATTGTCACATTAATTAATATTCCAATATATCCAAAACGTCTAAAAACGTCTACAGAAATAATGACGTTGCCAGAAATGACGTCAGCAAAAGTAGTGCCTGAATTTCACGCTTTCAATAGCTTTAATTGCTTTAAAAATCTGAAAAAAACTTATAAAGTGTGAAAAAATGCAAAATACATAATATAGGTCATGACCTTGACCTTTGACCTTGTAACCTTTTTCAAGGTCATTGGTCATTGAGGTCATTTTAGAAGACCCCATGCCATTATTATGTACCATTGTCAAGTTATAAACGAAAAACCTTAAGTTTGAACGTTCTAGGCGCAATTACTCTCAAAAGATGACGTCATACAACTTGAACTCAAATGTAACAAAGTTGCGCATCAATGTCCTAAACATTTCCACCATTACATTTCCTTGGCTATCCACAACCATTTCAGAGGAGTAGTGATAACAAGCAAATGTGAAATAATAGAACTTGACCTTGACCTTTGACCTTGATGCCAATTTGAAGGTTATCAATCCCTGATGTTAAAACAAAAGACCCCATGCCTTTATCATGTACCATTGTTGAGAAATAAACGAAAAACAAAAATTTAAACGTTCTAGGGGCAATTACGCCTATAAAATGACGTCATACAACTTTTTCTAAATGTAACAAAGCTAGGTCTCAACGTCCTGAACATTTTCTCCATTACATTTTATCAGCTATCTTTTACCGTTTCAGAGGAGAAGCGATAACAAGCAAAAGTCAAAATTTAGAACTTGACCTTGACCTTTGACCTTGATGCCAATTTGAAGGTTATCAATCCTTGATGTCAAAACAAAAGACCCCATGCCTTTATCATGTACCATTGTTGAGAAATAAACGAAAAACCGCGAATTTAAACGTTCTAACGGCAATTACGCCTATAAAATGACGTCATACAACTTTTATGCAAATGTAACAAAGCTAGGTCTCAACGTCCTTAACATTTTCTCCATTACATTTTATCAGCTATCTTTTACCGTTTCAGAGGAGAAGCGATAACAAGCAAAAGTCAAAATTTAGAACTTGACCTTGCCCTTTGACCTTGACCTCATTTTACTTGTTAGGGGTCATGGACCCTAAATACAAAGTTTCATGTTGATATCTCAACTCTAAATAACAATTTGTATGATACACCAAAAGTGAAAGTCGTTTGAAGGGAAATAACTCCTATGAAATGTCGTCAGATCCTTTCCAACCAAATGGAACAAAGTTGCGCACAGATACACTGAAGACATTGCAAAAGATTTTAGGTCGATATCTTTTACTGTTACAGAGAAATAAAGATAACAAGAAAAGGAGGACGCGGGGAGATAACTCCTATAAAAAAAAGTGTTCGGTTACACAGGGTCAATGGTGAAATCGCAATCACTGTACGATATCATGGGCCAAAAATCCTTTCGATATGTCAAGTAACAAAAAAACATCCTAGACGGCAGAAGAAAAAAAAAAAAAAAAAAAATAATCAGAACAAAAGCAAAAGGTCTTTCCACGGAAAGTGGAAAGACCTAAAAATAATCAGAACAAAAGCAAAAGGTCTTTCCACGGAAAGTGGAAAGACCTAAAAATAATCAGAACAAAAGCAAAAGGTCTTTCCACGGAAAGTGGAAAGACCTAAAAAAAAAATAATCAGAACAAAAGCAAAAGGTCTTTCCACGGAAAGTGGAAAGACCTAAAAATCATATCTTTATTACTGAAATATTGAATCCAAACTGATATATCACTATAAATTATCAGTATTACCATAATTTATTTGTATAATTTTATTGTTCAAGTATGTCATGCAGATGATAATTGAAAAATTCCCTTTAAAAGAATTTGTTCTGAGATTTAAATTGATTTGATTTAGGAACTAGTCAAAAGAAACCTGACAAAGAACAGAAAGATCATGATATGGGATCCCAGGTCCTGGAGGAACGACCTTCTACATCACACTCTCTTAGACCAAGGACTAGCAAAATGTCTCAGACCAAAATGAAGGTGAGATATAGTATTATATAATAGAAAGTTCTTTAGTTGACTCTAAACTTCAAGTTGTTACTATCAATTTAAGTTGCATAAAACCTCTACAAATCATATCTAACCAATCCATAATCAATCCTACAACATGATTACTTTTTTTTTCATTTATCCATCCTACAACATGATAACTTTTTTTTTCATTTTATCCATCCTACAACATGATTACTTTTGTTTCCATTATCCATCTTACAACATGATTACTTTTGTTTCCATTATCCATCCTACAACATGATTACTTTTGTTTCATTTATCCATCAAACAACATGATTACTATTGTTTCCATTATCCATCCTACAACAAGATTACTATTGTTTCCATTATCCATCCTACAACATGATTACTTTTTTTCCATTATCCATCCTACAACATGATTACTATTGTTTCCATTATCCATCTTACAACATGGTTACTATTGTTTCCATTATCGATCCTACAACATAAATTCTTTTGTTTCCATTACCCTTTCTACAAAATGATTACTGTTGTTTCATTTATCCATCCTACAACATGATTACTTTTGTTTCCATTATCCATCCTACAACACGATTACTTTTGTTTCATTTATCCATCCTACAACATGATTAGTATTGTTTCATTTATCCATCCTACAACATGATTACTATTGTTTCATTTATCCATCCTACAACATGATTACTATTGTTTCCATTATCCATCCTACAACATGATTACTTTTGTTTCCTTTATTAATCCTACAACATGATTACTATTGTTTCCATTATCCATCCTACAACATGATTACTATTGTTTCCATTATCCACCCTACAACATGATTACTATTATTTCCATTATCCATCCTACTACATGATTACTATTGTTTCATTTATCCATCCTACAACATGATTACTTTTGTTTCCATTATCCATCCTACAACATGATTACTATTGTTTCCATTATCCTTCCTACAACATGATTACTTTTTTTCCTTTATCCATCCTACAACATGATTACTTTTGTTTCATTTATCCATCCTACAACATGATTACTTTTGTTTCATTTATCCATCCTACAACATGATTACTTTTGTTTCCATTATCCATCCTACAACATGATTACTATTGTTTCCATTATCCATCCTACAACATGATTACTATTGTTTCATTTATCCATCCTACAACATGATTACTTTTGTTTCCATTATCCATCCTACAACATGATTACTATTGTTTCATTTATCCATCCTACATCATGATTACTATTGTTTCCATTATCCATCCTACAACACGATTACTATTGTTTCCATTATCCATCCTACAACATGATTACTTTTGTTTCCATTATCCATCCTACAACATGATTACTATTGTTTCCATTATCCATCCTACAACATGATTACTATTGTTTCCATTATCCATCCTACAACATGATTACTATTGTTTCCATTATCCATCCTACAACATGATTACTATTGTTTCATTTATCCATCCTACAACATGATTACTATTGTTTCATTTATCCATCCTACATCATGATTACTATTGTTTCCATTATCCATCCTACAACATGATTACTATTGTTTCCATTATCCATCCTACAACATGATTACTTTTGTTTCCATTATCCATCCTACAACATGATTACTATTGTTTCCATTATCCATCCTACAACATGATTACTATTGTTTCCATTATCCATCCTACAACATGATTACTATTGTTTCCATTATCCATCCTACAACATGATTACTATTGTTTCATTTATCCATCCTACAACATGATTACTATTGTTTCATTTATCCATCCTACAACATGATTACTTTTGTTTCCATTATCCATCCTACAACATGATTACTATTGTTTCATTTATCCATCCTACAACATGATTACTTTTGTTTCATTTATCCATCCTACAACATGATTATTTTTGTTTCCATTATCCATCCTACAACATGATTACTATTGTTTCATTTATCCATCCTACAACATGATTACTATTCTTTCCATTATCCATCCTACAACATGATTACTATTGTTTCATTTATCCATCCTACAACATGATTACTTTTGTTTCCATTATCCATCCTACAACATGATTACTATTGTTTCCATTATCCATCCTACAACATGATTACTATTGTTTCATTTATCCATCCTACAACATGATTACTTTTTTTTTCATTTATCCATCCTACAACATGATTACTTTTGTTTCCATTATCCATCCTACAACATGATTACTATTGTTTCATTTATCCATCCTACAACATGATTACTTTTGTTTCATTTATCCATCCTACAACATGATTATTTTTGTTTCCATTATCCATCCTACAACATGATTACTATTGTTTCATTTATCCATCCTACAACATGATTACTATTGTTTCCATTATCCATCCTACAACATGATTACTATTGTTTCATTTATCCATCCTACAACATGATTACTTTTGTTTCCATTATCCATCCTACAACATGATTACTATTGTCTCCATTATCCATCCTACAACATGATTACTATTGTTTCCATTATCCATCCTACAACATGATTACTTTTGTTTCCATTATCCATCCTACAACATGATTACTATTGTTTCATTTATCCATCCTACAACATGATTACTTTTTTTTCATTTATCCATCCTACAACATGATTACTTTTGTTTCCATTATCCATCCTACAACATGATTACTATTGTCTCCATTATCCATCCTATGACATGATTACTATTGTTTCCATTATCCACCCTACAACATGATTACTATTATTTCCATTATCCACTCTACAACATGATTACTATTGTTTCCATTATCTATCCTACAACATGATTACTATTGTTTCATTTATCCATCCTACAACATGATTACTTTTGTTTCCATTATCCATCCTACAAAATGATTACTGTTGTTTCATTTATCCATCCTACAACATGATTACTTTTGTTTCCATTATCCTTCCTACAACATGATTACTTTTGTTTCATTTATCCATCCTACAACATGATTACTTTTGTTTCATTTATCCATCCTACAACATGATTACTTTTGTTTCCATTATCCATCCTACAACATGATTACTATTATTTCCATTATCCATCCTACTACATGATTACTATTGTTTCATTTATCCATCCTACAACATGATTACTTTTGTTTCTATTATCCATCCTACAACATGATTACTATTGTTTCATTTATCCATCCTACAACATGATTACTATTGTTTCCATTATCCATCCTACAACATGATTACTATTGTTTCATTTATCCATCCTACAACATGATTACTATTGTTTCATTTATCCATCCTACAACATGATTACTTTTTTTTTCATTTATCCATCCTACAACATGATTACTTTTGTTTCATTTATCCATCCTACAACATGATTACTTTTGTTTCCATTATCCATCCTACAACATGATTACTATTGTTTCATTTATCCATCCTACAACATGATTACTATTGTTTCCATTATCCATCCTACAACATGATTACTATTGTTTCCATTATCTATCCTACAACATGATTACTATTGTTTCATTTATCCATCCTACAACATGATTACTTTTGTTTCCATTATCCATCCTACAACATGATTACTATTGTTTCCATTATCCATCCTACAACATGATTACTATTGTTTCATTTATCCATCCTACAACGTGATTACTTTTGTTTCCATTATCCATCCTACAACATGATTACTATTGTTTCCATTATCCATCCTACAACATGATTACTATTGTATCATTTATCCATCCTACAACATGATTACTTTTGTTTCCATTTATCCATCCTACAACATGATTACTATTGTTTCATTTATCCATCCTACAACATGATTACTTTTGTTTCCATTATCCATCCTACAACATGATTACTATTGTTTCCATTATCCATCCTACAACATGATTACTATTGTTTCCATTATCCATCCTACAACATGATTACTATTGTTTCATTTATCCATCCTACAGCATGATTACTATTGTTTCCATTATCCATCCTACAACATGATTACTATTGTTTCATTTATCCATCCTACAACATGATTACTTTTGTTTCCATTATCCATCCTACAACATGATTACTATTGTTTCCATTATCCATCCTACAACATGATTACTATTGTTTCCATTATCCATCCTACAACATGATTACTATTGTTTCCATTATCCATCCTACAACATGATTACTATTGTTTCCATTATCCATCCTACAACATGATTACTATTGTTTCATTTATCCATCCTACAGCATGATTACTTTTGTTTCCATTATCCATCCTACAACATGATTACTATTGTTTCCATTATCCATCCTACAACATGATTACTATTGTTTCCATTATCCATCCTACAACATGATTACTATTGTTTCATTTATCCATCCTACAGCATGATTACTTTTGTTTCCATTATCCATCCTACAACATGATTACTTTTGTTTTATTTATGATGCCATCCTACAGTATACTGTCATTTAAAAAGTGAAATTGCCTTCATTAGGAAATCTATGGGGAAGTTACTTTTAGATTTTCTTTTAAAAACAAAAAGACAAATGACAGTAATGTATATTATTGCTTGCATATTAATGAAAATTTCACATTTTCTTGTTAGGTGAATGAAATACTTATATTGATACCCACTTTTTCTTTAGGCTGTAACTTTAGAGGAGTTGGAAGATGATTGGCAGGGAGAAGATTTCTGTATCAGAGCAATGTGTGAAGATGAACAGGTATTCCTTACAGTGAAATCACAATTTTTATTTCTTATTAGGTTTTGTCATCATTATTTGTAATACTTATTTTGTGTAACTTTGGAGTCTATAAATATGTTATGTACAGTCAAACCTGTCTATTAAGGGACCTAAGGGACTAGAGAAAATTGCCATTATCTATAAAGAGGTTAATTTTATATGCTTTGTTTATGAAAGGGACTTTACAGACAGTGATGTGCCATGTAGAGGTGCCCTTTAAAGCAGGTTTGACTGTATTTATATACAACTGACAATAAGTGAATTAGGTTTGGTGTTGTTTATCACCACTCTCGGTACAATTTCCTGTGTCATGGTGGCCAGATTATTTTGGTGCAGTAAAACGGAATACCTGGAGAGAACCACCAACTGCCAGGAAAACTGGCTTTATTGTAAACTAGAAAACTGTACTGTTGGAATCGACAGTGATCCTAGCACCCCCTGTAAGTAGTTACCTATAGTCAAAAATATAAAACCTATTCCCATCAAAAAATAGTATGCAGTCATTCTATAAAGAAATTAAATCAATAAACCTAATGAAAAAAACCTTAGTTCACAAGCTTAAACTTACAATTTTTGAAATTTGACCTGAGTTGTCCTAATTGTGCAACTACATACATGGATGGATGAATTATTGTTTAACGTCCAGTGGCAACCAGGTGCATATCAGGACGAGAACATGTCGATATGATAATGAATATGATCCCTGCTTTGTACTAGACCGACACGCTAAGTCGGATTTTTAATGTGCTAGTTCACGAGGTAACTGTCTGCAGGAAGACATATCACCTCACTCGGACACATTATACTGACTCCGAGCCGGCCAGTCTTTGCTCTTACTCCTTGATGCCGCGTGCTTGGCGGAGAAGCAGCAAATACCAATTTTAATGTCTTTGGTTTGACCCGGCCGGGGATCGAACCCGCGACCTTCCGCACTCGGGGCGAGCACGCTACCACGAGACCACCGAGGCGGTTGCAACTACATACAGTGTAGGACAATACTTTATATAAGCAATATACATAAATTGCAAAATGGAAGAGAACTTAATGTCACAAGCTTAAATTGAAAATTTCAAATTTTGACCCTTGTAGTGTTTGACAGTACTGTATAGAAACAAAATGCATAAATTGAAAAAAAATAGACAAGTTTACGTCACAAGCTGAAATTGATAGCTTTTAAAAATTTGACCCCTGTGGGCCCCTATTTTAGAAAATCAAAATTATAAAACCTTTTTGCACATCTGCATATGGTGTATGACAATACTGTATAGAAATAAAATAAATAAATTGAAAAATGAAAGATGAGTTTAGGTCACAAGCTTAAATGAACAGGTTTTTTTAAATTTGACCCCATAGGTCCCAATTTTAGAACATCAAGATTCTTAAATCTTATTGCACATCTGCATGTGGTGCATGACAACACTGTGTAGAAATTAAATGCATAAATTGAAAAATTAAAGACAAGTTTAGGTCACAAGCTTGAATTAAAAATTTTCAAGGCTCAACCCCCATGGGCCCCTTGTTTAGAAAATCAAAATTCAAAACCCTAATTGTGCATTAACATATAGTATGCAACCGTTCTATATAGAAATTAAATTCATAAACCCAAAAGTGAAGGAGGAGTTGATCTCACAAAAAAGTGTGACGGACGGACATAGACAATCGCTATATCCCCGAACTTTCTTCTAAAGTGCAGGAATAATAAAGATCGAAGTCAAATACACCTTGCCACAAGTTGGGTAAGAACTTCCAACTTCAATATTATAAGTGAATTACTAATGTTATTTCTGTAAAGTAGTCAAATTAACTAAACATTTTAGCTTTTGCCATCACTTTGTATCCGTCTTCTGTCCGTTAACTTTTCACATTTCAGTCTTCTTCGAACAAGAGTGGACACACTACATGTCTCGCCTGAGTATGCACATGGACACAGAATAATGATTATCTGATATCCGACATTGTAAGTGAAAATGAAATTGAGGTCAAAGTCCAGAGACAAGTGATAGACTGGCATGTACCCACCAAGAGCTATTAATAGACCAAATATGGTGGGTCTACATATATGTATAACAGTTTCTGAGAAATGGACTTAATCACAGAAATGTGACACAGTTCACTCAAGCATAAAATCGAGGTTGAGGCCCAAGCCAGGTGTCAGACTCAACATGGCTGCCAGGCCCAATAATGTGTTCTGATTTGCTGAAATTTAAAAAATCTTCTCATCAGAACCCACAAGACCAAATGAATATCTACTTTGCAGGAATGTTCCTTAAATTCTACCAAATTTATAATTTTGATGCCTATTGGAAATCCAAGATGGCCACCACCATGGGACATATTTAATATAGGACCTTATGGGAAATACATACAAACAACTTTTTCTTTGAAACCGTTTGACAGATTGAATTGATAATATGTCTCAATGATTATATGATGGTCCTGTACCAAATATAATTTTGATGCCGATCGTAAATCCAAGATGGCTGAAAGCAGGAGACTTAGTTTAACATAGCACCCTATGGGAAATACATACAGAAATCTTCTTCTAGAGAACCATTGAATGGATTGAAACCAATCATGACATGGATGTTAATATCAAGGTCCTTTAGCAATGAACAAATGAAAATATCAGTTGAGCGATACAGGCTCCTGGGAGCATCTGGTTAACATTATAAAAACACAGATATTACTTTCTGAATTTTAAATTAGAATGTTTTAAAATACGATATTTTACAATTGTGGAAGGAAAAAAAATAATTATGAAGATAATTGACGTACAAGAAACCTTCCATTATTGATAAATAATTGTAATGACTTTTTGTCAGGGTTGGCATTTAGTTGGAGAGCCATTATCATTGATCAACAGAACATCAGAAGAAATATACAAAGCTCTACAAGATACAGCTCCATATCTGGCCAGGATTTATGCCATCTTAAAACAAAGTGCCATAAGTCTCAATTGTTTGAGTACTAAAAAGGGTGATAACTTCTTAAATTATATTATAAAGGTAAGACTGTGTCAAGTTAAATTTTTATATTCCCATAAATATGATGCCTGTGTGGCCTAAAGAATAGATTTTGTTGAAATTTGTATAAAAAATTATAAAGAATTTGAGCAATTTTTCAAAATTTAATTTAAAAATAAGTCAATTTTGTGACATTAAGTGTGAGTCTCAACTCTTTATTATGAAACATTCATTGTATATGAAGACATAAAATAAAATATTAATTAATTTGAGTAATAATGATGTTGTCATAAATATACAAGCACACTGAAATTGGAAGAATGAAATAACCATCTCAATTTGAATTTCAGGAGGGCATTGGAACAAAAAATTTTAGTGATGCATACAAAGTTATACAGAAACTGGTGGCAGAGAGTGAGGATCAGGAAAAATTTATCAGTACACTTAACAGGTAAATTGTAAGAAGGTTGGTGTGCTACAGTGATATCTGTAAACTTAACCCTGATTCTGATGTGAATATTTTGTATGTCCTGTGGGTATATTCCTTAAAGGGTCCAAAAAGTCAATTGTCTCTTAACTCTGCTTTCAATATTTGAGACTTGATAATTAAAACTGGTTTGTAATTTATACTGTAAGAGTTGTCTGTGCCAATGATTTCAGAATTTTGATATCTGTGCAGTGGCATGAACATTATAAGTTACTTTTTTATTTTCCATATATTTACTTGTTATTTCTTTTTGTAGAATTTAATGATTTCATATTGAATAATTGACAGTCTTCAGATATTTGACATAATAACAGCAAATATTAATTTCTAAATTATCAGCAGATGTTTTATTTTGGATGTTTATAATTTTACTTTTAGATGCTACCTTCAGAGTGGTAAAATTTCCTGGCTCTGTTCAAAACATCAGAACAAGGCAGGTATTACACAGCTTCAGATGGGTACCTCTAGTATACATGGTACATCTCGTGTCCTGGTATTTGAGGAAGATAATCTTCTGAAGGAATTATTGCCAGCCAGTCCGTTGTATCAAGAAAGAATGAAAGATGGGTCAAACAACTCATCAGAGATTAAAAGAGAAAGATCATCTGTGGAAAGAAAGAATGAAATGCAAGAAGAGAAATCAAATGTTGGGAAAGTCAATGATGTGAAAACTATGGACACCAAAGATGTGACTGTAAATGGAGATGAAGAACCTCAAACTCCAAGAAAAAAGAAATCTGACAAATCAGTCAAAATCTCAGGTTTATTTAGTTTATACATTTTATTAAAGAAAAGTTTACATACTATATGGTAAATCCATCCACCACTTAATACTTTTTGTAGTTTAAAAATCCTAACCCAACCTAAATTGTTACATCAAATCACTGTAGTTTTACTTAGCAAAGTCTTTCCTCTCCATTCTTCGCACTCTTCTTATAAACACATCCTAAACTTGACCTGTTTAAAAAAGTAAGTATTCTAACTCAACCAACTTGTCAACTAACCCCATTTTTAATACGTTTCACATTTAAATATGTCAATTTTCCCCACTTTATCATACATACAAAAGTTTTTGATAAAGCATTGTCAATTAAAACAAAAAAGGTAATTAAGTGCTAATTGAGGCATTTTGACAATAAGACCAGCTATCCAATCAAAAGTGGGGCTATTAATTGTGGGTTTCATGGGGGTAGGGTACTTTGTTGAAAGTTGGGACAGATCTGAAAGGAGGTGAAGTGAATAGAATTTTCTTTGTAAAGACAAAGAAATGGAATTATATGTAATCAAAGATGGAATGCAGTGTTTCCCTGACAAATGTTAGATTGTTTTCTAAATGCAAAAAATTATTGTTTACGTCTTATCTGAAAAATAAAATTGTCTATATTATTTTTTTATCTCTGAAAATACATCTACTGTCCCAGATATACCTTCCACTTCTAATACAAAGAAAAGTGATGAAGACAAAAAGAATGTCTCTTTCAAGGCTGTAGGAACTGTGGCTGATATTACAGCTAAAGCCAAACCAAGAAAAAATAACAGTAAAGCCTGTTCTCTACAGTAACAGTCTTCTCTGCTTGTACGTTTTCATTTTATCTATACCTTGTTTTCTCTGCTTGTACATTTTCATTTTATCTATACCTTGTTTTCTCTGCTTGTACATTTTCATTTTATCTATACCTTGACGCTTAATGACTTACATGTATAATAAACTACTTCATTTAACAATGGCATGTTTTAAACTAACACAAATTTCTTTTCTTAACCTTTATGATGAATGTTTATTGTTTCTTGAAGTTAATAACAAGTAAAAACATCCCTTAATACATTAAATTCTTAAAATTTATTCAATTAACACAAGGTTAAAAGATGATTATTATGGCCTTATGTATAAGTACCTCATTCTGGAAGTCGTAATGATTATTATACCCCCACAAACATAGTTTGGGGGGATATATAGGAATCAGAATAACAATCCAAAGATATTAATATCAGCCTGTCCATCTGTCTGTCTGTCTTGTACCCACAGTTTCTCAAACATGCCTTATCAGAGTTTAATGAAACTTTGCATACTGTTAGATCCTAGTACGTAGTATGTCCTGGTCCAATACTTTTTCCCATAATTTTATACCGTTTTGGACTTTGAAATTCTGTCTATCCTCCAATTTTTGTCTCGCCTGTGACGAATAGTCGCCGATGCAAGATATAGGTATTACTTTCCGGTGGCATAAACTTTTTAAAACTTTAATAACTTTGCACATGTAATACCTACAATTAAGATTTATGGTCCACAAGGTAGCTTATTGTATAAGGTTTGCCGCGATATACTAGTCTTGTGAACCTGACCTCATTTTCATGGTTCACTGACTACAAAAACATGAATTTGAAATCTGCGTCCAAGTTTCGTGGTTAGATCCATTTCTCAGCAAGTGTAATACCTAAGCCAACTATATTTGGTCTATAGATAGTTCTTAATGGGTACATGCCAGTCTGACACCTGGCTTGGGACCTCAGTTTCATGCTCGAGTGACTTTGTCACTTTTTTGTGGTTAAGTTCATTTCTCAGAAACTGTAATACCTTGACCCACCGTATTTTGTCAATAGATAATTCTTGGTGGGTACTTATCAGTCTGACACCTACCTTTTGACCTTGACCTTAATTTCATGCTTGAGTGATCTGCATCACATTTTCATTGTTAAGTCCATTACTCAGAAACTAGAATACCTAGACCCACCATATTAGGTCAATAGATAGTTCTTGGTGTTAACATGTCAGTCTGACACCTGGCTTGGGAATGTGACTTTAATTTTATGCGTGAGTGACTTTTTCACTTTTTAGCTCACCTGACCTGAAAGGTCAAGTGAGCTTTTCTCATCACTTGGTGTCCGTCGTCCGTCATCCGTCGTCGCGTCCGTTAACTTTTATAAAAATCTTCTCCTCTGAAACTACTGGGCCAAATGTAACCAAACTTGGCCACAAACATCATTAGGGTGTCTAGTTTAAAAACTGTCCGATGACCCTGCCTGCCAACCAACATGACCGACATGGCTAAAAATAGAACATAGGGGTAAACTGCAGTTTTTGTCTTATATCTCAAAAACTAAAGCAATTAGAGGTCAAGATCTACCTGTCATGAAATTTTCAGACGAATCGGTCAACCCTTTGTTGGATTATTGCCCCTGAATGGTTAATTTTAAGAAAATTTTGCAGTTATAGGTTTTTTTGTTGAATATTATTATAGCTAAAGACAAATTGTAAACAGCAAAAATGTTTAACAAAATAAGATCTACAAATAAGTCAACATGACCAAAATCATTGATTGACCCCTTATAGAAGTTTTTGCCCTTTAAAGACGGCATCCAGCGTAAACTTTCCTTTAAAGAACTTTTCCTCTCAAACCACTGGTCCAATTGAAACCAAACTTTGGTGGAATGGTCCTTGGGTGGCCCCCTTACAGAAGTATGTCTGGCATCCCCAACTTCCAACCGAAATGGCTGCTGTTACTAAAAATAGAAAAAAAAGGGGGGGTGAATTTAAAAATTCTTCTTATGTGAAACTACAAGGCCAGTTGGAACCAAAGTTGGCAGTAATGGTTCTTAGGAGGTTCTCTTTCAGAAATTTGTCCAATGACCCGGACTGTTAACCAAGATGGCCGCCGCAGCCGAACTTAGTTTAACATAGGGCCCTATGTGAAAATTCATTGAAAAATCTTCTTGTCTTAAACCACATGACCAATTGGAACCAGACTTGGCAGCAATGGTCTTTAGATGGTCCTCTTACAGAGGTGTGTCTGATGACCTGGACTGTCAACCAAGATGGCCGCCACAACCGAACTTAGTTTAATATAGGGGCCTATAGGAAAATTCATTAAAAAATCTTCTTGTCTGAAACCAGTTAACATATTGGAGCAGGACTTGGCGGCATTGGTCCTTAGGAGGTCCTTTTTCAGAAATCTGTCTGATTTCGTGGACTGTGAACCAAGATGTCCGACACAGCAGAACTTAGTTTAACATAGGACCCTATGGGAAATTCACTCAAAAATCTTCTCGTCTGAAACCATTAAGCCAATTAGAAATAGACTTGGTAGCAATGGTCCTTAGATGGTCCTCTTTCAGAATTTTGTGAGATGACCCAGACTGTCAACCACGATGGCCGCCACACTCGAACTTAGTATAACATAGAGCACTATGGAAAAATTCATTGAAAAATCTTCTTGTCTGAAACCACTTGACATATTGGAGCCAGATGTGGCAGCATTGGTCCTTAGGAGGTCCTCTTTCAGAAATATGTCCGATCACCCAAGATGGCTGCCACACTGAACTTTGTTAAATATTGGACCCTATAGGAAAATTCATTTAAAAATCATTTTGTCTGAAACTGCTTAGCCTGTTGGAACAAGACTTAGCAAAAATGGTCCTTAGATGTTTCTGTTTTAGAAATGTATCCGTTGACCTGGACTGTCAACCAAGATGACTGCCACAGCTGAAATTAGTTTAACATAGAATCCTATAGAAAAACCATCCAAATTGACTGCAACACTTAAATATTTAGGTCTGCTCAAGGTGAAAAGTTAAATCCAGGTGAGCGATACAGGCTCTTGAGAGCCTCTAGTTCGTGGTTAAGTCCATTTCTCGGAAGCTGTAATACCTAGACCCACCATATTTGGTCAATAGATAGTTCTTGGCGGGTACATGTCAGTCTGACACCTGGTTTGGGACCTTGACCTCAATTTTATGCTTGAGTCACTTTTTCGTGGTTAAGTCCTTTTTTCAGCGACTGTAATACCTAGACCTACTGTATTTGGTCTATTGACAATTCTTGGTGGGTACATGCCAGTCTGACACTTGTCTCTGGACCTTGACCTTTTTTTCAGGGTTGAGTGTCTTTCATCCAAATTTCTTGATTAAGTCCTTTTTTCAGCAACTGTAATACCTAGACCCATCCATGTTTGGTCTATAGTTCTTAGTGGGTACATGCAAGTCTCTGGACTTTGACCTCAATTTCGTGCTTGAGTGACTTTGTCACATTTTCGAGATTAGGTCCATTTCTCAGCAACTTTAATACATAAACCCACCATATTTGGTCAATAGATAGTTCTTAGTGGATACATGTCTGTATGACACCTGCCTTTTGACCTTGACCTCAATTTATTTTAAAGCATTTTCCTTTGACTTGCAAAATGTCGGGTATCAGATAATCATTATTCTGTGTCCATGTGCATACTCAGGCGAGACATGTAGTGTGTCCACTCTTGTTTTTGTAATATACCAAAATTATGTCTCTTTTTAAGAATTATTCTGTTCAGTTATACCCAGTTGAACATCGTTATAATGTACCTGTGCCCATTTAATTTTAAATCTCTTTCTATAATAAAATTGGCAGTTTCTTATATGACGGGAGCAGGGGGTATTGATTGTGTGCTTTGCTCACAGCAAGGTTGCCATTTCCTCAGGCAATCCTAACCTCACTTGTTTAGTATTTACTTTTGAAGAGGGGATTATTATGATACAGAGACTGTCTAAGGAACAGTAGTATTGACGGAAACATTACAGGCTGAAGCTGATTGCATATGTAAACTTGTGATTCTAACTTTATCGAAAATAAACACCATTTCCTTTTGACTTGTCCTTTCCACTATGATCTGAGAGTGAAGCTGTGTAATGATATAGCAGTGTAGGTGATCCCATTTTAAACTTACCAATTCATAATTTTAGTTTGTAAATATCCAAGAAAAACTGCTAAAAATCTTGCATAATGCCTTCACAATGTGGAAAAATTTATGTATAGAAACTGTCAAATTCCATAACTGTTCGCTATCATGATTTATTTATGTTTGTTTAATGTTTAAAGTGACTTATAGGTCCAGAGATCCAGGTGTTTGCTTAAATAACTGTTTTAATATTCTTTTGTATGTTTATGTGTAACACATGTCTCTATAATAAACAAATTTCATATCGCATCGTATAGTATAGTGTCACTCTTGTTGTTTAAAAATATAAGACTACAGAAACCAATCGCAGAGGTCATACAGGTCATAACATTTGTCAATAGATGTATCATTCCCTTTAAAATCAAGTAAATTTCTGTTTCTGTTATATTCAATAAAGATAGGACAGGAAACTAATATTAAATATCCAAAGTAATCTAGTGTGTGTTAACTAACACACTGTTTTATCAATTAACATAATTATTGCACTTTCCCAAAAATATTTTTGATGGCAAAATGCATAGATAAATTATGATCAGTGTTTTTAGTTTTTGTAATGAAAAATATAAAAAAAACAGTATGATTGAAATCTATGCAAATGATTCATGAATTATTGTATTGTATTGTGTAACATGACATATGTTCTGTTTCACCATTTCCAGTTTTTTAATAGAAAATCAGTGAGGCTAGCTGTGAAATAACCAACTATATTATATCTTATTTAATGATTGTCAGTGTACTAAATTTATATTTTTAGACCCAGTAACAAAGACTCCCTCAGAATCCAGTTCTCGTCCTCAATCTGGTACTGATAGCACTGCAGAAAGTACAGTTAGTAATAAACCTGTCAAGAGAACATCAATGAGACGACAGAAAAGTCAAGCCTGCAGTATCCAGTAATACAAACTAACTGTATCATAGTTTTGTGATATTGTACTGATAAACTGTGATTAACTTTTGTTAAGAATACTCCGACCATGTAGAGAGATTAGTAATTGTGATTATTTTGATATTATTGTAGCATTTAGCAATTACACATATTTTTTATTGTAACTTTTCTTTGCTGTAAATTCTAATTATAGTCTTGTACCCAATTGCACCTATTGCATATAATGGTATGCTGTCACATTGCATCAGAAACGCTAAGCTTAAAAACTGAAAATTTGCTTCTTATGTAGATGAACATGTGTATTTGTATAGATGTAACTTAACAGGTGCCTTTTCAGTTATTAACAGTAAATATGAAATCTTTTTGTAATAATGATACCCTTAATTGACACTGACATTTTTTGGTAGCACAGAAATATATTTAAAAGATCAAATCTGCAATGTATTTTCAAGGATTAAAATTTTACAGTGGCAAATTACTATTTTACCTGATGGGCACATTGTTGACATTACAAAACAGAAACAAATTTTTGGTCCTCATTATTCTATCAACATAAAGTTCATGCAAAAGACCGTAAAATTCAGGATAATTTGAATTAAGTTATAGTTACAATTTATTATATAAAATCTTAATGGTTAAGTGAACCACTTAATATACCAATTCCTCTTATCTGATTGGAAGAAAAATTAGGTTATATTCTAAAGGTATATTGTACGACTAGAAAGTATTTACTATTTTAAAAGTTATATAAACTCATTTACTGTGAATGAGAACAGGTGAAATTTGAGTATTATGTTGTTATAACTGATATAAGACTATTTTGTTAACATTATTTATACCTGTAAATTGTTTTCTTTTACAAAGGAGCAGCACTAGATAGAAAACAACATGGTATCTTAAGGTTTATTGTTGTATTATAAACTATTATTTGTTAAATTTGATTTTTTTCACAATTTTTTCAAATTTTTTGTATATAATTTATTTTTATTTTGTTAGCAAAAAATTTTGCCATTTTACTTTATGTCATATTATATGTTGTATTTTTTGTGAATAAGGGTAAATTATTGGATTGTTTTTTATCTACTCTTTACTTCCTGTAGTTTTTCATGTTTCAACAAGGCACTTTACTGTCAGATTTATATCTAATTTTTGCAGAAAATGTCAAATTTTGGTGAATTTATGATGATACAGGTATAAATCTGACAGGTATGAAACTGGCCATTGTTGTGCTCAAGTTTAATATTTTGTTGCAGATAACATTCCATTGTAAAATACTTTTGTTTAAATATTTTTGGGCATACTTTTTATTGCCAATATTTTTCCAGGTATTACTTTACATTCATTATTTACATGAGAGTCATATCTATACACCTAAATTAGAATCTTGGTAACTTGATCTTAAAAAGAAAGTCCAAATTAGAAATACAGTATGCATGAGTAGATATAAAATAATATTTATAAATAAAAAATAAACTAAATAGTCTTTTGTCAACAATGTTTCAGTGACCATGACTGTCTTGATTCTAGGAATTTTTCTAATGATTATAACAAGGCATTTTCCGTATCAGATGCATCATTAGCCCAAAAAGCTGATATGCTTGATTGGGATAATTTACAAGGGCTGATAATTTGTCTGATATTAATTTGCCATGTAAATTGATCTTTTTATCATACAAATATGTTTATACCAAGTAATTGCTAAGTGCAAATGAAATACCATATGATAACTTCTCAAAGGTGCATGTGTGGTAGTGAATTCATATCGGCTCACTGTGAACATCATCTGACAATATGCCACTTGTGCAAATTTTGTAATTTGTAAGAAAAATAAAATCAAGTTACCAGGTTTCTACTATGTATTAAATATGTATATTATATACAGTCAAACCTGCCCGAACGGTCACCTCAATTAAGCGGCCACCTACCTTCAGCGGTCGTCCTGGAGTCCGATCAAAGAGTTCTACATGTTAAATTAACTTGAATATACGGTCACCTCTCTTGCCCGGCCAGCAGTCACAAAAATAATATCCTAGCTTGAACATTTACCTGAATTAAACAGTCATCTTTCTTTCTAGACATGTTAAAAACATCGTTAATTGACTTTCAAGTCATCTTTTATTAATTGTAGAGCTAGAGTATCATTCAAAATATCAATCGCATCATTTATATATGGTCAATTGTGGAAAAAACATTGTGTCACCTCAGTCAACCAGCCATTTTTTAATGTTTGACAACGATAATATCTTGACCGTTCCGGACTGGAAACCAAAGTCCGGATTTGCTGCTCAATGTAAATTTGATTAAACTGTCACCTGTCTTATGCGACCACTTTACCTTTGTGCCGTCTGTGACCGCTAAATACAGGTTTGACTGTACTTATTCTGATTGTACATGTTGATTATTTTTCTATAACAATTTTTATGTTGGTTGTAAAGAGGAACGATATTGCTGTAACTCTAGTTGATTTCCATTTTACTACAGAAATAGGTAGCCTGCTGTTTGTCAACAATTGGATGATACCCTATTAGGACCATCATAGTGGAAAGTGATGCAGGATTTTCTTGAACTAAATCGTGAATTCTTTTTTGCAAGTCACATATAAAGCAATCATAAGCAAAAGAACTGATTAACAGGCAGCTTAGATTTTATATTCTGTTATATTTTTTAGGTTTTCTTATTAGTAGTAGTATTTGAACCTTAGCAATAAAATATTGAAAGAAATAACACCCACTTAGTGCCAATTTTACACATATTTACATGTCTATTTTCTTTTTTTCAAACCCTTTTGTATAAATGGTATAATTTTAATTTATTGAAAACTCTTACCAGGGTATATGTTTTTCAGTCTGTTTTATTTGTTAAATACAATATTTTTTAATTAGAAATGTACATGTATATCGGTGTTTTACAGATGACTGTAGATAAGTCATTTCTGTGCAAAAACAAACCTTTATATGACTAGGAATTTACTGTACTCGGTGTTTATCAGTAGTATTTCATTCTAATGAAACCAATATACAATTACGGCCCACATATGAGGTAGACATTCAGATTTGGCAACCCGAGAGAGGTTGTTTTTCCCAAAGACTTGCCCGAGGAAAACAACCTGTCAAGGGTTGCCAAATCTGAATGTCTACCTCAAATGAGGGCCTTATTGTTTTATTATTTTTTCCACAGGAGCAGTTGTCTCTCTTGCAGAGGAAAATTTCGATGTTTGCAGGTGAACAATCGGGTTGTTTCCCACGATGTTCAATTTTTGTAAAAACTTTCAATTTATTTTTGAATCACATAACAGTTTTCATCCAATGAGAGTATTATATAAATAATAGCATATGGTAACAATATATTGTTTGGCAATTATATGACACTATTTGTTAGATTTCTTTGTTTAAAATCTTGTGTATAATTTGTTGGTTAAGTTAGCAGGTCTGTCCATAAATAACACAGATGTAATGTAATCAACATTTTGCAAAGAAATTCTACTAAACCTTATGCTACAAACTGTGTAACATTTTCCCTTAAATATAGATTAGGCTACCAGGAGACTATAAATGTATACTTGATATTTATATTTCTAGAGACATATATTTATTTTATAACTGTTACAAATGATTGTATGATCAAATTCACTATGAATATGACAAAAAATTAAATTCACATGCTGTTATTAACTCAGGAAAATCCGTAGCAACTTTATTGTTTATATGTTATCATTCTGTATTTATATTTATATTAATATTTTGTAATAATTTGTTAACTTTTTATAGATTTTTTTAAAATTTTACTACCGTCCATTTACATTAAATAAACTGGAACATTTCTATGGCAATCAACAATGTTATTGTTTGTACACTTGTTATTGTTTTCTTTTGTTTACAGTGAATGAAGTCATTTCTCGTAATGTCGAAAAGGAATATACCATCCATTTTATTTTTTCATAACCAAAATTTGTGATATGAGGAGTACATTATGTTAACCAAGAAATTTTGCCATAAGAAAAGATGATTTATATAGGTTGATCACAGATAAAGTTTTTAATATTATACATTATTCCTATTGTAGTTTTTAGCTCACCTGGCCAAAGGCCATGTGAGCTATTGCCATCACTTGGCGTCCGTCGTCATCGTCGTCGTCCGTCGTTGTTAACAATTTTTCAAAACTCTTCTCCTCTGAAACTACTGGACCAATTGGAACCACACATGGTATGAATGTTCTTTGGGGTATCCTGCATAGAACTGATGTGGGGATTTTTGATCCGTCGAAAAACATGGCCGCTGTTACTAAAAATAGAACATAGGGGTCAGAACAGTTTTTCGCAAATATCTCAAAAATCATTAGGTTACGGCAAATTCTGGCAGGATGAAAGTGTTCAGCATGATGAGAGCTACCTGTGTGCTGATTTTCGTGAAAATCTGTCAACTGATGTTAGAGTTATTGCCCTTTTTTGACATTTTTGACTTTTTTTATGTTATTATTTCAAAAATCTTCTCCTCTGAAACTACTTGACTAATTAGAACCAAACTTGGTATGAATGTTCCCTGGGGTACCCTGCATAGAACTGATGTGGGGATTTTTGATTCGTCGAAAAACATGGCCGCTGTTACTAAAAATAGAACATAGGGGTAAATTGCTGTTTTTTGTTAATAACTCAAAAACCGTTACAGATATCGAAAATCTGACGTGGGGTAAAATTGATCAGCATGACAAGATCTACCTACCCTGAAGTTTTGAAGGAAATTTCAAAACCCATTTAGGAGTTATTGCCCTTTTTTCGTCAAATTTTCAAAATTTTAACATTTTTCGTCATTTATCTCCAAAACTATTTGAGGTAGAAGTGAAATGTAAATTTGAAAAATGTTTGCCATGTTGAGATCTACCTACCCTGAAATTTTAAAGGAAATCCCAAAAACCATTTAGGAGTTGTTGCCCTTTTTTTTAAATTTTCAAAATTTTTTTATCAAAAATCTTCTCCTCTGAAACCGCTAGGCCGATTGGTTTGAAACTTAATAGGAATGGTCTATAACATGTCCTCTACAAACAATCCTCAATTTATTTTGATCTGACATAAAACATGGCGGCTGTCGTAGCTAAAAATAGAATATAGGGGTGCATGTGTTGTTTTTGGCTTATAACTTAAAAACCGTTACAGATATCAAAAATCTGACATGGGGTAAATATAACTTAAAAACCGTTACAGATATCAAAAATCTGACATGGGGTAAAATTGATCAGCATGACAAGATCTGCCTAACCTGAAATTTCGAAGGAAATCCTAAAACCCATTTAGGAGTTATTGCCCTTTTTTCGTCAAATTATCATAATTTAACATTTTTTGTCATTTATCTCCAAAACTATTTGAGATAGAAGTGAAATCTAAATTTGTTAAATGTTTGCCATGTTGAGATCTACATACCCTGAAATTTTGAAGGAAATCCCAAAACCCATTTAGGAGTTATTGCCCTTTTTCCGTGAAATTTTCAAAATTTATCATTTTTCGTCATTTATCTCCAAAACTATTTGAGATAGAAGTGAAATGTAAATTTTAAAAATGTTTGCCATCTTGAAATCTACATACCCTGAAATTTTAAAGGAAATCCCAAAACCCATTTAGGAGTTATTGCCCTTTTTTTGTCAAATTTTCAAAATTTTAACATTTTTGCATTTATCTCCAAAACTATTTGAGATAGAAGTGAAATATAAATTGAAAAATGTTTGCCATGTTGAGATCTGCCTACCCTGAAATTTTGAAGGGAATCCCAAATTCTATTTAGGAGTTATTGGTTTGTGTAATTTGAGGTCGGGTTCTGTTACATTTATTTAAGGTTCACCCTTATTCCTGGTCAATTTTGTCAACTTCCTGCCAGGACTACCACCATCAGGGAACATATTTTAACATTAAACCTTATGAACAATAAATCTTCAACAAATTTTCCCTGAACAATTCAACCAATTGCAACAAACTTGGTCAAATAGTTGATTAATTGTCCAATGAAAACCAGACTCCAGGTGAGTGATACAGGCTCTGGTGAGCCTCTTGTTTGCTGCCTCAGAATTTTATAGGGATTAGTTTTTTTTTTTTTTTACAGAAATGAAAATTTTCACAGTAAGATTGTTCAATATATAAACAATAAATTTTGACAATTGCATTTAGTGGGTACAATAAATCCCAAATGACAAAATCATTATTTATGACAAATTCCATATATTGTATTGTAATATTTTGCTGAAAAGGTATTTTAAGGTAAGGTTTGCACTCTCCTTGGATTTTATCATTATAATATTGTAGTAATGTGCTATATTTATTTGTTCATTGGGGGATCCTCTCTTATTTTGTGGCGCTTTTAAGAAAATCGTCTGTCCAGTTTTTTTTTGAAGAACAGCTCAAAATTAATGATTTTTGGTAGTTTTGTGACAATGTTTTTATTTTACTATTTTCAAGAAAAAAATTATCTAAGTATTAAAACTATTAAAGTTTTTAATGAAAATTGTAAAAATTGTTATGTTCTAGATATTGTTAATCGAATCTGTATGAAAAGTTTAGAAAAAATCACGAAAACACAACATTTTAACATTTCCTTGAAAAAATAGAAATGTTGCCATGGCAACAAAAAGGTGAAAATGTCCTGTTTCCGGATCCCTCGATTTCATGAAAAATTGAGAACTGATAGATTTAAATATTTCCATTATAATAAAATAATAAAATTCATATGTCCCCGATCTTGTTTCCATGGAAACGGATGCTATATTAACCCCTCTTAAACACATAAATAAAGTATTTTTCGCGTTTTTTAAGAAAATCAATCACTGAGAGCCGTTTTTAGAGCATAATTTTTGTCCCCCATCGGAACGCAATGTGGGGATGTAGAAATGCCGGGCGTCCATCCATCTGTCCGTTTTTCCCCATTGTAAGCGCTCTCATGGCTATATTCATTTTCAGATTTTTTATGAAATTCATATGGAAGACTTGTTTTGATAGTATCTAGATCAGGTTTAAATCTGAGTGCAGTAAAACAAAGTACTAAGCAAATATTGTGTTGGATCTGTTTAACTTGTATCGTGGCGCTATGTATATTCAACTAGAAAACATGCCTCGTGCATGGCATGTGTGTTTTTTTGTTTTTTGTTATGTTTGAAAAATACTGCATAGTTTTCCCTTTTTATATTCTAAATAGAAATAAGAAAAAACATCAAATTATAAATGTAATAGGCTCTGACCTGCATGAAGGAGCCCATCCCTCAGCTAACCATATCCCTACCAAATCATAGCTCTACAATAAAAGAATGGGCCCTAAAGTAGATGAAGACCAGAAAATCAATTGACATTTTTATTGAACTTATGAAGTCAAATTACACGTAGCTATTCAAAATCTCTTCTTGAACTGTTAGAGGTTAGATTTTCGGTGGAAAGATCAGGATTTATGACATCCTTGAGTTCATTCTTTGAATCTTGTAGCAAGTTGCGACTCTAATAATGATTTATTCCCTGTTTTCTCATAATTTCTGGCCATGTTAAAGATGATCAGTTTCTAAAATATCTAATATTATTCAAAACATCAGCAACGATGAAGTCATGCATAAACATGAGACTGTCGTTTGAAAAAATATTCTCCCAAATCAACGTTGGTCAATATTCAACACATAGATACACACTTCAGCAGTTGCGTAGACTTTCAACTGTTTCTGGAAAAAAACTTTGCTTCAATTGACATTGATATAGTTCCCGAATGCATTCCAAGCAATAGAGCAATGTTTTGATTCTTAATCGTTAAACATGTGATTCAATTCACTGCTAGGATGTGTTAACATTTTGTCAGACGATAATTGTACGCAACACGCTTTTTCAAATTTGTTAAAAATTCAACAGATTAAACGCTAGGGTGATCAGAACTTTAGGCAACTTTACAATTCGAGTTGTCTCCCTGTGACTGCAAATCTTACCTTAAAGAAAACACATGAAATAAACTACAAGCATGATATTTAAGTTTTAAAATATTGGAGTGAATTTTTCAAAAGCCTTAAAATTTTTAAGAAGAAATTACTTAAATATGGATTATTTGACCAAACAAATATGAGATTTCCAACTATATACATGAATATTTTGTAATTGATGGAAAAATGGGATAATTGTCTTATGGCAGGAATTATTTGTTGTACTGTAATTACATGATTTGTTAATTTTTATAAAAGAGGTAAAAAATTCCTCAGAGAAAACATTTTCTGTATATTTTCAGTACCTGTAGATTTATGACAGAGGGTATTTTTTATACCTTTTCCAAATTTTTATTCACTCTAAATTAAATTTTTGCAGTGTCTAATGAATATCTTGGCCTATTTCATGTGCAGAAAGTCGTGAATTTTATGAAACTTATATAAATGGGTTCAATGTAAATTAACCAGTTCAATCTTTCTTGAAATGTCAGTTTGTGGTTTACTCTCTTTACATTTTATCAATGTAACAATTTTGTATTTAGAATTAAATTTCATGATTTGAGCACATTTATTTCTAACCAATAATAATTTCAGTTTTATTTAAAATCAGTTCATAGTTTCTTTTGTCAGCTGTAGCATTTATTTGTGAATTGCAGTGTATTCCATTATTTGTAATTGTATCAACTCTTCAGGAACTATTCTTTGGTAATAAATTCATCTTTTTTATATTAAATTTTATTTTTATTTTCCCTTCTTTAACATGTTCGGAACAAATCCTAATATTAAGATTTACCCCTTAAATAAGAGGGTATCCATTTTATGAGGGGAAAAATTAAAGTGGTAAAAAAATCTAGTTTTTCCAAAATCAATACATGTATTTCGTGTATTTGTACTCAAACTTACAGTGACGCTATATATCAATAAAATTACAGACTTAAATGTAAGTTACTTATAATGAAAACACATAAAACAAATTTACTTTTATAACCAACTAAAAAGCAACCATTTTAAGTATATACATGTACTTTCCCTGTTCATACAAAACGAGTAGCTTGCATTATAAAGGTCAGTCCAGCACACTTGCCTAATTAGGTAGAGCTACCCATGCATGACTCCATCATCTGAAACCCACGGCCAGTCGTGCTTACGCTTTTTGTCCACTTACCTAAGTTTCCAACGATGGCATGAAATTACAAATTGTAAATTAAATGTGTAAACACAGATTAATCATTTATATATTGAGTATTCAGAGGTAATTATGTCTCCCAAACGAAGTTTGGAGACATGTTGTTTTTGCTCAGGTCTTATTATGTCGCCCCGAACGTAGTCACGGGACGACATATTGTTATTCTTCCGTTTCTTTGTTATTATTATTATTATTATTATTATTATTATGTCGCCCCGAACGTAGTCACGGGACGACATATTGTTATTCTTCCGTTTCTTTGTTATTATTATTCTTTCTTTCTTTCTTTCTTTCTTTCTTTCCAATGATTTTTGTCCGGCTTAGTTCTCGGAGATGCCTGGATAGAATTGAATGAAACTTGGCAGAAAGTAAGATCACTATGTGAAGATGTGCAATCAATACTTTTTTTTTCCAAATGGCCGCCATTTTCAAGATGGCCGCCATTCAAAGATCGGTACCCTCCGAAAATTTAAAACGTTTATATCTCAAAAACTGTACCATAGAATTTCATTAAACTTCGTAGGTTTGTAAAGTACAATTAGAAGAACAAACTGATGAAAAAAAATGGCGATCGGTTGGAGACGTTTGGCGGCCATTTTGAAAAATGATGTTAAAATGGCGAAAAACTTAACATGGATAGAATTGAATGAAACTTGGCAGAAAGTAAGATCACTATGTGAAGGTGTGCAATCAATACTTTTTTTTTCGAAATGGCCGCCATTTTCTAGATGGCTGCCAGGGGCGACATCTGCTATTGCTCGCAATTGCAATTCTAGTTATTATGTCGCCCCGAACGTAGTCACGGGACGACATATTGTTATTCTTCCGTTTCTTTGTTATTATTATTATGTCGCCCCGAACGTAGTCACGGGACGACATATTGTTATTCTTCCGTTTCTTTGTTATTATTATTATGTCGCCCCGAACGTAGTCACGGGACGACATATTGTTATTCTTCCGTTTCTTTGTTATTATTATGTCGCCCCGAACGTAGTCACGGGACGACATATTGTTATTCTTCCGTTTCTTTGTTATTATTATTATTATTATGTCGCCCCGAACGTAGTCACGGGACGACATATTGTTATTCTTCCGTTTCTTTGTTATTATGTCTCCCAAACAAAGTTTTGGGAGACATATTGTTTTTGTCCGGTTTCTTATTATTATTCTTCTTCTTCTTCTTCTTCTTCTTCTTCTTCTTCTTCTTCTTCTTCTTCTTCTTCTTCCGTTCAATGTTGTCCGCGACGTTTCTCAAAGATGCAATGTCCAATCAATATGAAACTTTGGGAATATGTTAAGGGTGACCTGAAGTTTTGCAAACGACTTTTAAAATTTTCAAAATGGCCGCCGTTTCCATGGAAACAGAAAAAGGTCATTATATAGGAGACATTGCTTTATGTCAGTAACCTAGGTGGGTAGGATTCTGAAATTTTGTAGGTGAATAGAGCAAAAGGTGCTCTTTAATTATACGAAAAAAAAATTTGAAGCGATATTTACGGTTTTCGCGTTATTTACGAAAATGTGATTTTTCGGGCCCAAAATTCGAAATTCTTTCGAAGTGCTTCGATTTCAATGAAAATTGATATTTAGGGGTTTTAAATTATGGCGATTGCAAAGGGCTTAAAAAAAATTCAAAATGGCCGCTGTTTCCGTGGAAACAGGAAAAGGTCATTATATAGGACATTGCAATATCTCTGTAACCTAGGTGGGTAGGATTCTGAAATTTTGTACGTGAATAGAGCAAAAGGGAATTTAGGGGGTTTCTGATAAGCTCTAGATAGTGGCAATGGGAGTTTGGGAGACATCTTGTGACTCGCTTGCGATCACAATCATTCCTAGTTATTATGTCGCCCCGAACGTAGTCACGGGACGACATATTGTTATTCTTCCGTTTCTTTGTTATTATGTCGCCCCGAACGTAGTCACGGGACGACATATTGTTATTCTTCCGTTTCTTTGTTATTATTATTATTATTATTATTATTCTTTCTTTCTTTCTTTCCAATGATTTTTGTCCGGCTTAGTTCTCGGAGATGCCTGGATAGAATTGAATGAAACTTGGCAGAAAGTAAGATCACTATGTGAAGATGTGCAATCAATACTTTTTTTTTCGAAATGGCCGCCATTTTCAAGATGGCCGCCATTCAAAGATCGGTACCCTCCGAAAATTTAAAACGTTTATATCTCAAAAACTGTACCATAGAATTTCATTAAACTTCGTAGGTTTGTAAAGTACAATTAGAAGAACAAACTGATGAAAAAAAATGGCGATCGGTTGGAGACGTTTGACGGCCATTTTGAAAAATGATGTTAAAATGGCGAAAAACTTAACATGGATAGAATTGAATGAAACTTGGCAGAAAGTAAGATCACTATGTGAAGGTGTGCAATCAATACTTTTTTTTTCGAAATGGCCGCCATTTTCAAGATGGCTGCCAGGGGCGACATCTGCTATTGCTCGCAATTGCAATTCTAGTTATTATGTCGCCCCGAACGTAGTCACGGGACGACATATTGTTATTCTTCCGTTTCTTTGTTATTATTATTATTCTTTCTTTCTTTCCAATGATTTTTGTCCGGCTTAGTTCTCGGAGATGCCTGGATAGAATTGAATGAAACTTGGCAGAAAGTAAGATCACTATGTGAAGATGTGCAATCAATACTTTTTTTTTCGAAATGGCCGCCATTTTCAAGATGGCCGCCATTCAAAGATCGGTACCCTCCGAAAATTTAAAACGTTTATATCTCAAAAACTGTACCATAGAATTTCATTAAACTTCGTATGTTTGTAAAGTACAATTAGAAGAACAAACTCATGAAAAAAAATGGCGATCGGTTGGAGACGTTTGGCGGCCATTTTGAAAAATGATGTTAAAATGGCGAAAAACTTAACATCGATAGAATTGAATGAAACTTGGCAGAAAGTAAGATCACTATGTGAAGGTGTGCAATCAGTACTTTTTTTCTCAAAATGGCCGCCATTTTCAAGATGGCTGCCAGGGGCGACATCTGCTATTGCTCGCAATTGCAATTCTAGTTATTATTATTATTATTATTCTTTCTTTCTTTCTTTCCAATGATTTTTGTCCGGCTTAGTTCTCGGAGATGCCTGGATAGAATTGAATGAAACTTGGCAGAAAGTAAGATCACTATGTGAAGATGTGCAATCAATACTTTTTTTTTCGAAATGGCCGCCATTTTCAAGATGGCCGCCATTCAAAGATCGGTACCCTCCGAAAATTTAAAACGTTTATATCTCAAAAACTGTACCATAGAATTTCATTAAACTTCGTAGGTTTGTAAAGTACAATTAGAAGAACAAACTGATGAAAAAAAATGGCGATCGGTTGGAGACGTTTGATTGCCATTTTGAAAAATGATGTTAAAATGGCGAAAAACTTAACATGGATAGAATTGAATGAAACTTGGCAGAAAGTAAGATCACTATGTGAAGGTGTGCAATCAATACTTTTTTTTTCGAAATGGCCGCCATTTTCAAGATGGCCGCCATTCAAAGATCGGTACCCTCCGAAAATTTAAAACGTTTATATCTCAAAAACTGTACCATAGAATTTCATTAAACTTCGTATGTTTGTAAAGTACAATTAGAAGAACAAACTCATGAAAAAAAATGGCGATCGGTTGGAGACGTTTGGCGGCCATTTTGAAAAATGATGTTAAAATGGCGAAAAACTTAACATGGATAGAATTGAATGAAACTTGGCAGAAAGTAAGATCACTATGTGAAGGTGTGCAATCAGTACTTTTTTTTTCAAAATGGCCGCCATTTTCAAGATGGCCGCCATTCATAGATCGGTAATTTAACACGTTTATATCTCAAAAACTGTACCATAGAATTTCATTAAACTTCGTATGTTTGTAAAGTACAATTAGAAGAACAAACTGATGAAAAAAATTGGCGATCGGTTGGAGACGTTTGGCGGCCATTTTGAAAAATGATGTTAAAATGGCGAAAAACTTAACATGGATAGAATTGAATGAAACTTGGCAGAAAGTAAGATCACTATGTGAAGGTGTGCAATCAATACTTTTTTTTTCGAAATGGCATTTTCAAGATGGCTGCCAGGGGCGACATCTGCTATTGCTCGCAATTGCAATTCTAGTTATGTCGCCCCGAACGTAGTCACGGGACGACATATTGTTATTCTTCCGTTTCTTTGTTATTATGTCGCCCCGAACGTAGTCACGGGACGACATATTGTTATTCTTCCGTTTCTTTGTTATTATTATTATTCTTTCTTTCTTTCTTTCTTTCCAATGATTTTTGTCCGGCTTAGTTCTCGGAGATGCCTGGATAGAATTGAATGAAACTTGGCAGAAAGTAAGATCACTATGTGAAGATGTGCAATCAATACTTTTTTTTTCGAAATGGCCGCCATTTTCAAGATGGCCGCCATTCAAAGATCGGTACCCTCCGAAAATTTAAAACGTTTATATCTCAAAAACTGTACCATAGAATTTCATTAAACTTCGTAGGTTTGTAAAGTACAATTAGAAGAACAAACTGATGAAAAAAAATGGCGATCGGTTGGAGACGTTTGGCGGCCATTTTGAAAAATGATGTTAAAATGGCGAAAAACTTAACATGGATAGAATTGAATGAAACTTGGCAGAAAGTAAGATCACTATGTGAAGGTGTGCAATCAATACTTTTTTTTCGAAATGGCCGCCATTTTCAAGATGGCTGCCAGGGGCGACATCTGCTATTGCTCGCAATTGCAATTCTAGTTATGTCGCCCCGAACGTAGTCACGGGACGACATATTGTTATTCTTCCGTTTCTTTGTTATTATTATTATTCTTTCTTTCTTTCCAATGATTTTTGTCCGGCTTAGTTCTCGGAGATGCCTGGATAGAATTGAATGAAACTTGGCAGAAAGTAAGATCACTATGTGAAGATGTGCAATCAATACTTTTTTTTTCGAAATGGCCGCCATTTTCAAGATGGCCGCCATTCAAAGATCGGTACCCTCCGAAAATTTAAAACGTTTATATCTCAAAAACTGTACCATAGAATTTCATTAAACTTCGTATGTTTGTAAAGTACAATTAGAAGAACAAACTCATGAAAAAAAATGGCGATCGGTTGGAGACGTTTGGCGGCCATTTTGAAAAATGATGTTAAAATGGCGAAAAACTTAACATCGATAGAATTGAATGAAACTTGGCAGAAAGTAAGATCACTATGTGAAGGTGTGCAATCAGTACTTTTTTTCTCAAAATGGCCGCCATTTTCAAGATGGCTGCCAGGGGCGACATCTGCTATTGCTCGCAATTGCAATTCTAGTTATTATTATTCTTTCTTTCTTTCTTTCCAATGATTTTTGTCCGGCTTAGTTCTCGGAGATGCCTGGATAGAATTGAATGAAACTTGGCAGAAAGTAAGATCACTATGTGAAGATGTGCAATCAATACTTTTTTTTTCGAAATGGCCGCCATTTTCAAGATGGCCGCCATTCAAAGATCGGTACCCTCCGAAAATTTAAAACGTTTATATCTCAAAAACTGTACCATAGAATTTCATTAAACTTCGTAGGTTTGTAAAGTACAATTAGAAGAACAAACTGATGAAAAAAAATGGCGATCGGTTGGAGACGTTTGGCGGCCATTTTGAAAAATGATGTTAAAATGGCGAAAAACTTAACATGGATAGAATTGAATGAAACTTGGCAGAAAGTAAGATCACTATGTGAAGGTGTGCAATCAATACTTTTTTTTCGAAATGGCCGCCATTTTCTAGATGGCTGCCAGGGGCGACATCTGCTATTGCTCGCAATTGCAATTCTAGTTATTATTATTCTTTCTTTCTTTCTTTCTTTCCAATGATTTTTGTCCGGCTTAGTTCTCGGAGATGCCTGGATAGAATTGAATGAAACTTGGCAGAAAGTAAGATCACTATGTGAAGATGTGCAATCAATACTTTTTTTTTCGAAATGGCCGCCATTTTCAAGATGGCCGCCATTCAAAGATCGGTACCCTCCGAAAATTTAAAACGTTTATATCTCAAAAACTGTACCATAGAATTTCATTAAACTTCGTATGTTTGTAAAGTACAATTAGAAGAACAAACTCATGAAAAAAAATGGCGATCGGTTGGAGACGTTTGGCGGCCATTTTGAAAAATGATGTTAAAATGGCGAAAAACTTAACATCGATAGAATTGAATGAAACTTGGCAGAAAGTAAGATCACTATGTGAAGGTGTGCAATCAGTACTTTTTTTCTCAAAATGGCCGCCATTTTCAAGATGGCTGCCAGGGGCGACATCTGCTATTGCTCGCAATTGCAATTCTAGTTATTATTATGTCTCCCAAACAAAGTTTTGGGAGACATATTGTTTTTGTCCGGTTTCTTATTATTATTCTTCTTCTTCTTCTTCTTCTTCTTCTTCTTCTTCTTCTTCTTCTTCTTCTTCTTCTTCTTCTTCTTCTTCTTCCGTTCAATGTTGTCCGCGACGTTTCTCAAAGATGCAATGTCCAATCAATATGAAACTTTGGGAATATGTTAAGGGTGACCTGAAGTTTTGCAAACGACTTTTAAAATTTTCAAAATGGCCGCCGTTTCCATGGAAACAGAAAAAGGTCATTATATAGGAGACATTGCTTTATGTCAGTAACCTAGGTGGGTAGGATTCTGAAATTTTGTAGGTGAATAGAGCAAAAGGTGCTCTTTAATTATACGAAAAAAAAATTTGAAGCGATATTTACGGTTTTCGCGTTATTTACGAAAATGTGATTTTTCGGGCCCAAAATTCGAAATTCTTTCGAAGTGCTTCGATTTCAATGAAAATTGATATTTAGGGGTTTTAAATTATGGCGATTGCAAAGGGCTTAAAAAAAATTCAAAATGGCCGCTGTTTCCGTGGAAACAGGAAAAGGTCATTATATAGGACATTGCAATATCTCTGTAACCTAGGTGGGTAGGATTCTGAAATTTTGTACGTGAATAGAGCAAAAGGGAATTTAGGGGGTTTCTGATAAGCTCTAGATAGTGGCAATGGGAGTTTGGGAGACATCTTGTGACTCGCTTGCGATCACAATCATTCCTAGTTATTATTCTTTCTTTCTTTCTTTCTTTCTTTCCAATGATTTTTGTCCGGCTTAGTTCTCGGAGATGCCTGGATAGAATTGAATGAAACTTGGCAGAAAGTAAGATCACTATGTGAAGATGTGCAATCAATACTTTTTTTTTCGAAATGGCCGCCATTTTCAAGATGGCCGCCATTCAAAGATCGGTACCCTCCGAAAATTTAAAACGTTTATATCTCAAAAACTGTACCATAGAATTTCATTAAACTTCGTAGGTTTGTAAAGTACAATTAGAAGAACAAACTGATGAAAAAAAATGGCGATCGGTTGGAGACGTTTGGCGGCCATTTTGAAAAATGATGTTAAAATGGCGAAAAACTTAACATGGATAGAATTGAATGAAACTTGGCAGAAAGTAAGATCACTATGTGAAGGTGTGCAATCAATACTTTTTTTTCGAAATGGCCGCCATTTTCAAGATGGCTGCCAGGGGCGACATCTGCTATTGCTCGCAATTGCAATTCTAGTTATGTCTCCCAAACAAAGTTTTGGGAGACATATTGTTTTTGTCCGGTTTCTTATTATTATTCTTCTTCTTCTTCTTCTTCTTCTTCTTCTTCTTCTTCTTCTTCTTCTTCTTCTTCTTCCGTTCAATGTTGTCCGCGACGTTTCTCAAAGATGCAATGTCCAATCAATATGAAACTTTGGGAATATGTTAAGGGTGACCTGAAGTTTTGCAAACGACTTTTAAAATTTTCAAAATGGCCGCCGTTTCCATGGAAACAGAAAAAGGTCATTATATAGGAGACATTGCTTTATGTCAGTAACCTAGGTGGGTAGGATTCTGAAATTTTGTAGGTGAATAGAGCAAAAGGTGCTCTTTAATTATACGAAAAAAAAATTTGAAGCGATATTTACGGTTTTCGCGTTATTTACGAAAATGTGATTTTTCGGGCCCAAAATTCGAAATTCTTTCGAAGTGCTTCGATTTCAATGAAAATTGATATTTAGGGGTTTTAAATTATGGCGATTGCAAAGGGCTTAAAAAAAATTCAAAATGGCCGCTGTTTCCGTGGAAACAGGAAAAGGTCATTATATAGGACATTGCAATATCTCTGTAACCTAGGTGGGTAGGATTCTGAAATTTTGTACGTGAATAGAGCAAAAGGGAATTTAGGGGGTTTCTGATAAGCTCTAGATAGTGGCAATGGGAGTTTGGGAGACATCTTGTGACTCGCTTGCGATCACAATCATTCCTAGTTATTATGTCGCCCCGAACGTAGTATCGGGACGATATATTGTTATTCTTCCGTTTCTTTGTTATTATTATTATTCTTTCTTTCTTTCTTTCTTTCCAATGATTTTTGTCCGGCTTAGTTCTCGGAGATGCCTGGATAGAATTGAATGAAACTTGACAGAAAGTAAGATCACTATGTGAAGATGTGCAATCAATACTTTTTTTTTCGAAATGGCCGCCATTTTCAAGATGGCCGCCATTCAAAGATCGGTACCCTCCGAAAATTTAAAACGTTTATATCTCAAAAACTGTACCATAGAATTTCATTAAACTTCGTAGGTTTGTAAAGTACAATTAGAAGAACAAACTGATGAAAAAAAATGGCGATCGGTTGGAGACGTTTGGCGGCCATTTTGAAAAATGATGTTAAAATGGCGAAAAACTTAACATGGATAGAATTGAATGAAACTTGGCAGAAAGTAAGATCACTATGTGAAGGTGTGCAATCAATACTTTTTTTTCGAAATGGCCGCCATTTTCAAGATGGCTGCCAGGGGCGACATCTGCTATTGCTCGCAATTGCAATTCTAGTTATTATGTCCCCGACCACGAAGTGTCGTCGGGGACATATTGTTTTTACTCCGTTTCTTATTTTTCTTATTATTATACTTTTTTCTTTTTCTTCCGTCAACCTGATGCACGAACTTGTCCGGCTATCTCCTCGGAAATGGATGGACCGATCAATATGAAACTTGGAGGGGTGATAGGTCCCAAGGTCCTACAGTGTTTTTTGCGGTTTATAATTTCAAAATGGCCGCCATTTCCAAGATGGCCGCCAAAAATGGCGAAAAATGTAAACATTGTCCAATTTCAACGAAACTTGGTATACAGGGTATAACGGTGATGGCGACTGATGGCGCATTGTCGGAATTTCTGTAATGGCCGCCATTTTCAAGATGGCCGCCGAAAATCGCGAAAAATGTAAACATTGTCCAATTTCAATGAAACTTGGTATACAGGGTATAAGGGTGATGGCAACTGACGGCGCATTGTCGGAAGTTTTGTAATGGCCGCCATTTTCAAGATGGCGGCCGAAAATGGCGAAAAATGTAAACATTGTCCGATTTCAACGAATCTTGGTATACAGGGTATATAGGTGATGGGGACTGACGGCGCATTGTCGGAATTTTTGTAATGGCCGCCATTTTCAAGATGGCCCCCGAAAATGGTGAAAAATGTAAACATTGTCCGATTTCAATGAAACTTGGTATACAGGGTATAAGGGTGATGGCGAAAGGATGTGATATTTTTCAGCTTTTTTTCCATGTGCTATTTCTTGTTGTTAATGTAGGTATTTTTTAAAGTTAAGTTTGAATGACTGAATAGGATGTGATATTTTTTCATGTCCAATTTCTTGTTGTAAATTGACATTATAATAGGTTAGGATTGAAAGACTTGGTAAGACATGGTATTTTTCATGGCCCATTTTCTGTTGTTGATTTCAACAGATTGGGTTTAAATTTTGATTTTATTTTCATATCTGAACAGCTATTCATGCTTTCATTGTACAAAGTTTCATGAAGATGCTAGTTGTTTATTGTGCTCAGATTGTGCTAAGTTTCATGAAGATTTTAACAGCTATATTTCGGAAGTTGTACAAAATTTCATAAAGATTTGATCATCATCATGATCATGTAAAACTGTATCTATATCTCAGTAACTTTTCATTGAATGTTGGGGTGGCAGCGACCATTGATAACATTCTTTTTTGGGGATAAATTTATAATACATATGAAAATTCCTTTATACATAGATTTATGTGAATTGTAATGAAATTATCACTTTCATTATAATTAGAGATTTATAGGCATGGCTGTAGGGGAGGTATAAAATCTCTTTGATAAGGATGAAAGCTGTCATTTGCTAGTTAAGGCCAGATAAATACAATACATAACTGCAGCCATTTTCAATCAATATTAAGGGTTTCTTCAACTTGTTGAAGAGAACAGGCATAAAATGGGCACGGGAGGGGACATCTCACGTTTCGCGAAACGTAAATTTTAATTCTTATTATTATACTTTTTTCTTTTTCTTCCGTCAACCTGATGCACGAACTTGTCCGGCTATCTCCTCGGAAATGGATGGACCGATCAATATGAAACTTGGAGGGGTGATAGGTCCCAAGGTCCTACAGTGTTTTTTGCGGTTTATAATTTCAAAATGGCCGCCATTTCCAAGATGGTCGCCAAAAATGGCGAAAAATGTAAACATTGTCCAATTTCAACGAAACTTGGTATACAGGGTATAACGGTGATGGCGACTGATGGCGCATTGTCGGAATTTCTGTAATGGCCGCCATTTTCAAGATGGCCGCCGAAAATCGCGAAAAATGTAAACATTGTCCAATTTCAATGAAACTTGGTATACAGGGTATAAGGGTGATGGCAACTGACGGCGCATTGTCGGAAGTTTTGTAATGGCCGCCATTTTCAAGATGGCGGCCGAAAATGGCGAAAAATGTAAACATTGTCCGATTTCAACGAATCTTGGTATACAGGGTATATAGGTGATGGGGACTGACGGCGCATTGTCGGAATTTTTGTAATGGCCGCCATTTTCAAGATGGCCCCCGAAAATGGTGAAAAATGTAAACATTGTCCGATTTCAATGAAACTTGGTATACAGGGTATAAGGGTGATGGCGACTGACGGCGCATTGTCGGAATTTTTGTAATGGCCGCCATTTTCAAGATGGCCGCCAAATGGTGAAAAATGTAAACATTGTCTGATTTCAACGAAACTTGGTATACAGGGTATATGGGTGATGGCGACTCACGGCGCATTTTCGGAATTTCCGTAATGGCCTCCATTTTTAAGATGGCTGCTGAAAATGGCAAAAAATATAAAGTCTGATTTTAACGAAACTTGGTATACAGTGTATATCGGTGATGGCGACTCTTCAACTTGTTGAAGAGAACAGGCATAAAATGGGCACGGGAGGGGACATCTCACGTTTCGCGAAACGTAAATTTTAATTATTATTATTCTTTCTTTCTTTCTTTCTTTCTTTCCAATGATTTTTGTCCGGCTTAGTTCTCGGAGATGCCTGGATAGAATTGAATGAAACTTGGCAGAAAGTAAGATCACTATGTGAAGATGTGCAATCAATACTTTTTTTTTCGAAATGGCCGCCATTTTCAAGATGGCCGCCATTCAAAGATCGGTACCCTCCGAAAATTTAAAACGTTTATATCTCAAAAACTGTACCATAGAATTTCATTAAACTTCGTAGGTTTGTAAAGTACAATTAGAAGAACAAACTGATGAAAAAAAATGGCGATCGGTTGGAGACGTTTGGCGGCCATTTTGAAAAATGATGTTAAAATGGCGAAAAACTTAACATGGATAGAATTGAATGAAACTTGGCAGAAAGTAAGATCACTATGTGAAGGTGTGCAATCAATACTTTTTTTTCGAAATGGCCGCCATTTTCAAGATGGCTGCCAGGGGCGACATCTGCTATTGCTCGCAATTGCAATTCTAGTTATGTCGCCCCGAACGTAGTCACGGGACGACATATTGTTATTCTTCCGTTTCTTTGTTATTATTATTCTTTCTTTCTTTCTTTCTTTCCAATGATTTTTGTCCGGCTTAGTTCTCGGAGATGCCTGGATAGAATTGAATGAAACTTGGCAGAAAGTAAGATCACTATGTGAAGGTGTGCAATCAATACTTTTTTTTCCCAAATGGCCGCCATTTTCAAGATGGCCGCCATTCAAAGATCGGTACCCTCCGAAAATTTAAAACGTTTATATCTCAAAAACTGTACCATAGAATTTCATTAAACTTCGTATGTTTGTAAAGTACAATTAGAAGAACAAACTCATGAAAAAAAATGGCGATCGGTTGGAGACGTTTGGCGGCCATTTTGAAAAATGATGTTAAAATGGCGAAAAACTTAACATCGATAGAATTGAATGAAACTTGGCAGAAAGTAAGATCACTATGTGAAGGTGTGCAATCAGTACTTTTTTTTTCAAAATGGCCGCCATTTTCAAGATGGCTGCCAGGGGCGACATCTGCTATTGCTCGCAATTGCAATTCTAGTTATGTCGCCCCGAACGTAGTCACGGGACGACATATTGTTATTCTTCCGTTTCTTTGTTATTATTATTCTTTCTTTCCAATGATTTTTGTCCGGCTTAGTTCTCGGAGATGCCGTGATAGAATTGAATGAAACTTGGCAGAAAGTTAGATCACTATGTGAAGGTGTGCAATCAATACTTTTTTTTCGAAATGGCCGCCATTTTCAAGATGGCTGCCAGGGGCGACATCTGCTATTGCTCGCAATTGCAATTCTAGTTATTATTATTCTTTCTTTCTTTCTTTCCAATGATTTTTGTCCGGCTTAGTTCTCGGAGATGCCTGGATAGAATTGAATGAAACTTGGCAGAAAGTAAGATCACTATGTGAAGATGTGCAATCAATACTTTTTTTTTCGAAATGGCCGCCATTTTCAAGATGGCCGCCATTCAAAGATCGGTACCCTCCGAAAATTTAAAACGTTTATATCTCAAAAACTGTACCATAGAATTTCATTAAACTTCGTAGGTTTGTAAAGTACAATTAGAAGAACAAACTGATGAAAAAAAATGGCGATCGGTTGGAGACGTTTGGCGGCCATTTTGAAAAATGATGTTAAAATGGCGAAAAACTTAACATGGATAGAATTGAATGAAACTTGGCAGAAAGTAAGATCACTATGTGAAGGTGTGCAATCAATACTTTTTTTTCCGAAATGGCCGCCATTTTCAAGATGGCTGCCAGGGGCGACATCTGCTATTGCTCGCAATTGCAATTCTAGTTATTATTATTATGTCGCCCCGAACGTAGTCACGGGACGACATATTGTTATTCTTCCGTTTCTTTGTTATTATGTCGCCCCGAACGTAGTCACGGGACGACATATTGTTATTCTTCCGTTTCTTTGTTATTATTATTATTATTATTATTATGTCGCCCCGAACGTAGTCACGGGACGACATATTGTTATTCTTCCGTTTCTTTGTTATTATTATTATGTCGCCCCGAACGTAGTCACGGGACGACATATTGTTATTCTTCCGTTTCTTTGTTATTATTATTATTATTATGTCGCCCCGAACGTAGTCACGGGACGACATATTGTTATTCTTCCGTTTCTTTGTTATTATTATTATTCTTTCTTTCTTTCCAATGATTTTTGTCCGGCTTAGTTCTCGGAGATGCCTGGATAGAATTGAATGAAACTTGGCAGAAAGTAAGATCACTATGTGAAGATGTGCAATCAATACTTTTTTTTTCGAAATGGCCGCCATTTTCAAGATGGCCGCCATTCAAAGATCGGTACCCTCCGAAAATTTAAAACGTTTATATCTCAAAAACTGTACCATAGAATTTCATTAAACTTCGTATGTTTGTAAAGTACAATTAGAAGAACAAACTCATGAAAAAAAATGGCGATCGGTTGGAGACGTTTGGCGGCCATTTTGAAAAATGATGTTAAAATGGCGAAAAACTTAACATCGATAGAATTGAATGAAACTTGGCAGAAAGTAAGATCACTATGTGAAGGTGTGCAATCAGTACTTTTTTTCTCAAAATGGCCGCCATTTTCAAGATGGCTGCCAGGGGCGACATCTGCTATTGCTCGCAATTGCAATTCTAGTTATTATTATTCTTTCTTTCTTTCTTTCCAATGATTTTTGTCCGGCTTAGTTCTCGGAGATGCCTGGATAGAATTGAATGAAACTTGGCAGAAAGTAAGATCACTATGTGAAGATGTGCAATCAATACTTTTTTTTTCGAAATGGCCGCCATTTTCAAGATGGCCGCCATTCAAAGATCGGTACCCTCCGAAAATTTAAAACGTTTATATCTCAAAAACTGTACCATAGAATTTCATTAAACTTCGTAGGTTTGTAAAGTACAATTAGAAGAACAAACTGATGAAAAAAAATGGCGATCGGTTGGAGACGTTTGGCGGCCATTTTGAAAAATGATGTTAAAATGGCGAAAAACTTAACATGGATAGAATTGAATGAAACTTGGCAGAAAGTAAGATCACTATGTGAAGGTGTGCAATCAATACTTTTTTTTCGAAATGGCCGCCATTTTCTAGATGGCTGCCAGGGGCGACATCTGCTATTGCTCGCAATTGCAATTCTAGTTATTATTATTCTTTCTTTCTTTCTTTCTTTCCAATGATTTTTGTCCGGCTTAGTTCTCGGAGATGCCTGGATAGAATTGAATGAAACTTGGCAGAAAGTAAGATCACTATGTGAAGATGTGCAATCAATACTTTTTTTTTCGAAATGGCCGCCATTTTCAAGATGGCCGCCATTCAAAGATCGGTACCCTCCGAAAATTTAAAACGTTTATATCTCAAAAACTGTACCATAGAATTTCATTAAACTTCGTATGTTTGTAAAGTACAATTAGAAGAACAAACTCATGAAAAAAAATGGCGATCGGTTGGAGACGTTTGGCGGCCATTTTGAAAAATGATGTTAAAATGGCGAAAAACTTAACATCGATAGAATTGAATGAAACTTGGCAGAAAGTAAGATCACTATGTGAAGGTGTGCAATCAGTACTTTTTTTCTCAAAATGGCCGCCATTTTCAAGATGGCTGCCAGGGGCGACATCTGCTATTGCTCGCAATTGCAATTCTAGTTATTATTATTATTCTTTCTTTCTTTCTTTCTTTCTTTCCAATGATTTTTGTCCGGCTTAGTTCTCGGAGATGCCTGGATAGAATTGAATGAAACTTGGCAGAAAGTAAGATCACTATGTGAAGATGTGCAATCAATACTTTTTTTTTCGAAATGGCCGCCATTTTCAAGATGGCCGCCATTCAAAGATCGGTACCCTCCGAAAATTTAAAACGTTTATATCTCAAAAACTGTACCATAGAATTTCATTAAACTTCGTAGGTTTGTAAAGTACAATTAGAAGAACAAACTGATGAAAAAAAATGGCGATCGGTTGGAGACGTTTGGCGGCCATTTTGAAAAATGATGTTAAAATGGCGAAAAACTTAACATGGATAGAATTGAATGAAACTTGGCAGAAAGTAAGATCACTATGTGAAGGTGTGCAATCAATACTTTTTTTTCGAAATGGCCGCCATTTTCAAGATGGCTGCCAGGGGCGACATCTGCTATTGCTCGCAATTGCAATTCTAGTTATTATTATTCTTTCTTTCTTTCTTTCCAATGATTTTTGTCCGGCTTAGTTCTCGGAGATGCCTGGATAGAATTGAATGAAACTTGGCAGAAAGTAAGATCACTATGTGAAGATGTGCAATCAATACTTTTTTTTTCGAAATGGCCGCCATTTTCAAGATGGCCGCCATTCAAAGATCGGTACCCTCCGAAAATTTAAAACGTTTATATCTCAAAAACTGTACCATAGAATTTCATTAAACTTCGTAGGTTTGTAAAGTACAATTAGAAGAACAAACTGATGAAAAAAAATGGCGATCGGTTGGAGACGTTTGGCGGCCATTTTGAAAAATGATGTTAAAATGGCGAAAAACTTAACATGGATAGAATTGAATGAAACTTGGCAGAAAGTAAGATCACTATGTGAAGGTGTGCAATCAATACTTTTTTTTCCGAAATGGCCGCCATTTTCAAGATGGCTGCCAGGGGCGACATCTGCTATTGCTCGCAATTGCAATTCTAGTTATTATTATTATGTCGCCCCGAACGTAGTCACGGGACGACATATTGTTATTCTTCCGTTTCTTTGTTATTATGTCGCCCCGAACGTAGTCACGGGACGACATATTGTTATTCTTCCGTTTCTTTGTTATTATGTCGCCCCGAACGTAGTCACGGGACGACATATTGTTATTCTTCCGTTTCTTTGTTATTATTATTCTTTCTTTCTTTCTTTCTTTCTTTCTTTCTTTCTTTCCAATGATTTTTGTCCGGCTTAGTTCTCGGAGATGCCTGGATAGAATTGAATGAAACTTGGCAGAAAGTAAGATCACTATGTGAAGGTGTGCAATCAATACTTTTTTTCCCCAAATGGCCGCCATTTTCAAGATGGCCGCCATTCAAAGATCGGTACCCTCCGAAAATTTAAAACGTTTATATCTCAAAAACTGTACCATAGAATTTCATTAAACTTCGTATGTTTGTAAAGTACAATTAGAAGAACAAACTCATGAAAAAAAATGGCGATCGGTTGGAGACGTTTGGCGGCCATTTTGAAAAATGATGTTAAAATGGCGAAAAACTTAACATCGATAGAATTGAATGAAACTTGGCAGAAAGTAAGATCACTATGTGAAGGTGTGCAATCAGTACTTTTTTTTCAAAATGGCCGCCATTTTCAAGATGGCTGCCAGGGGCGACATCTGCTATTGCTCGCAATTGCAATTCTAGTTATTATTATTATTATGTCGCCCCGAACGTAGTCACGGGACGACATATTGTTATTCTTCCGTTTCTTTGTTATTATTATTCTTTCTTTCTTTCTTTCTTTCTTTCTTTCTTTCTTTCCAATGATTTTTGTCCGGCTTAGTTCTCGGAGATGCCTGGATAGAATTGAATGAAACTTGGCAGAAAGTAAGATCACTATGTGAAGGTGTGCAATCAATACTTTTTTTCCCCAAATGGCCGCCATTTTCAAGATGGCCGCCATTCAAAGATCGGTACCCTCCGAAAATTTAAAACGTTTATATCTCAAAAACTGTACCATAGAATTTCATTAAACTTCGTATGTTTGTAAAGTACAATTAGAAGAACAAACTCATGAAAAAAAATGGCGATCGGTTGGAGACGTTTGGCGGCCATTTTGAAAAATGATGTTAAAATGGCGAAAAACTTAACATCGATAGAATTGAATGAAACTTGGCAGAAAGTAAGATCACTATGTGAAGGTGTGCAATCAGTACTTTTTTTTCAAAATGGCCGCCATTTTCAAGATGGCTGCCAGGGGCGACATCTGCTATTGCTCGCAATTGCAATTCTAGTTATTATTATGTCTCCCAAACAAAGTTTTGGGAGACATATTGTTTTTGTCCGGTTTCTTATTATTATTCTTCTTCTTCTTCTTCTTCTTCTTCTTCTTCTTCTTCTTCTTCTTCTTCCGTTCAATGTTGTCCGCGACGTTTCTCAAAGATGCAATGTCCAATCAATATGAAACTTTGGGAATATGTTAAGGGTGACCTGAAGTTTTGCAAACGACTTTTAAAATTTTCAAAATGGCCGCCGTTTCCATGGAAACAGAAAAAGGTCATTATATAGGAGACATTGCTTTATGTCAGTAACCTAGGTGGGTAGGATTCTGAAATTTTGTAGGTGAATAGAGCAAAAGGTGCTCTTTAATTATACGAAAAAAAAATTTGAAGCGATATTTACGGTTTTCGCGTTATTTACGAAAATGTGATTTTTCAGGCCCAAAATTCGAAATTCTTTCGAAGTGCTTCGATTTCAATGAAAATTGATATTTAGGGGTTTTAAATTATGGCGATTGCAAAGGGCTTAAAAAAAAATCAAAATGGCCGCTGTTTCCGTGGAAACAGGAAAAGGTCATTATATAGGACATTGCAATATCTCTGTAACCTAGGTGGGTAGGATTCTGAAATTTTGTACGTGAATAGAGCAAAAGGGAATTTAGGGGGTTTCTGATAAGCTCTAGATAGTGGCAATGGGAGTTTGGGAGACATCTTGTGACTCGCTTGCGATCACAATCATTCCTAGTTATTATTATTCTTTCTTTCTTTCTTTCCAATGATTTTTGTCCGGCTTAGTTCTCGGAGATGCCTGGATAGAATTGAATGAAACTTGGCAGAAAGTAAGATCACTATGTGAAGATGTGCAATCAATACTTTTTTTTTCGAAATGGCCGCCATTTTCAAGATGGCCGCCATTCAAAGATCGGTACCCTCCGAAAATTTAAAACGTTTATATCTCAAAAACTGTACCATAGAATTTCATTAAACTTCGTAGGTTTGTAAAGTACAATTAGAAGAACAAACTGATGAAAAAAAATGGCGATCGGTTGGAGACGTTTGGCGGCCATTTTGAAAAATGATGTTAAAATGGCGAAAAACTTAACATGGATAGAATTGAATGAAACTTGGCAGAAAGTAAGATCACTATGTGAAGGTGTGCAATCAATACTTTTTTTTCCGAAATGGCCGCCATTTTCAAGATGGCTGCCAGGGGCGACATTTGCTATTGCTCGCAATTGCAATTCTAGTTATTATTATTATGTCGCCCCGAACGTAGTCACGGGACGACATATTGTTATTCTTCCGTTTCTTTGTTATTATGTCGCCCCGAACGTAGTCACGGGACGACATATTGTTATTCTTCCGTTTCTTTGTTATTATTATTATTATTATTATTATGTCGCCCCGAACGTAGTCACGGGACGACATATTGTTATTCTTCCGTTTCTTTGTTATTATTATTATGTCGCCCCGAACGTAGTCACGGGACGACATATTGTTATTCTTCCGTTTCTTTGTTATTATTATTATTATGTCGCCCCGAACGTAGTCACGGGACGACATATTGTTATTCTTCCGTTTCTTTGTTATTATTATTATTATTCTTTCTTTCTTTCTTTCTTTCTTTCTTTCTTTCCAATGATTTTTGTCCGGCTTAGTTCTCGGAGATGCCTGGATAGAATTGAATGAAACTTGGCAGAAAGTAAGATCACTATGTGAAGATGTGCAATCAATACTTTTTTTTTTCGAAATGGCCGCCATTTTCAAGATGGCCGCCATTCAAAGATCGGTACCCTCCGAAAATTTAAAACGTTTATATCTCAAAAACTGTACCATAGAATTTCATTAAACTTCGTAGGTTTGTAAAGTACAATTAGAAGAACAAACTGATGAAAAAAAATGGCGATCGGTTGGAGACGTTTGGCGGCCATTTTGAAAAATGATGTTAAAATGGCGAAAAACTTAACATGGATAGAATTGAATGAAACTTGGCAGAAAGTAAGATCACTGTGTGACGGTGTGCAATCAATACTTTTTTTTTTTAAATGGCCGCCATTTCCAAGATGGCTGCCAGGGGCGACATCTGCTATTGCTCGCAATTGCAATTCTAGTTATTATGTCGCCCCGAACGTAGTCACGGGACGACATATTGTTATTCTTCCGTTTCTTTGTTATTATTATTATTCTTTCTTTCTTTCTTTCTTTCCAATGATTTTTGTCCGGCTTAGTTCTCGGAGATGCCTGGATAGAATTGAATGAAACTTGGCAGAAAGTAAGATCACTATGTGAAGATGTGCAATCAATACTTTTTTTTTCGAAATGGCCGCCATTTTCAAGATGGCCGCCATTCAAAGATCGGTACCCTCCGAAAATTTAAAACGTTTATATCTCAAAAACTGTACCATAGAATTTCATTAAACTTCGTATGTTTGTAAAGTACAATTAGAAGAACAAACTCATGAAAAAAAATGGCGATCGGTTGGAGACGTTTGGCGGCCATTTTGAAAAATGATGTTAAAATGGCGAAAAACTTAACATCGATAGAATTGAATGAAACTTGGCAGAAAGTAAGATCACTATGTGAAGGTGTGCAATCAGTACTTTTTTTCTCAAAATGGCCGCCATTTTCAAGATGGCTGCCAGGGGCGACATCTGCTATTGCTCGCAATTGCAATTCTAGTTATTATTCTTTCTTTCTTTCTTTCTTTCTTTCCAATGATTTTTGTCCGGCTTAGTTCTCGGAGATGCCTGGATAGAATTGAATGAAACTTGGCAGAAAGTAAGATCACTATGTGAAGATGTGCAATCAATACTTTTTTTTTCGAAATGGCCGCCATTTTCAAGATGGCCGCCATTCAAAGATCGGTACCCTCCGAAAATTTAAAACGTTTATATCTCAAAAACTGTACCATAGAATTTCATTAAACTTCGTAGGTTTGTAAAGTACAATTAGAAGAACAAACTGATGAAAAAAAATGGCGATCGGTTGGAGACGTTTGGCGGCCATTTTGAAAAATGATGTTAAAATGGCGAAAAACTTAACATGGATAGAATTGAATGAAACTTGGCAGAAAGTAAGATCACTATGTGAAGGTGTGCAATCAATACTTTTTTTTCGAAATGGCCGCCATTTTCAAGATGGCTGCCAGGGGCGACATCTGCTATTGCTCGCAATTGCAATTCTAGTTATTATTATTCTTTCTTTCTTTCTTTCCAATGATTTTTGTCCGGCTTAGTTCTCGGAGATGCCTGGATAGAATTGAATGAAACTTGGCAGAAAGTAAGATCACTATGTGAAGATGTGCAATCAATACTTTTTTTTTCGAAATGGCCGCCATTTTCAAGATGGCCGCCATTCAAAGATCGGTACCCTCCGAAAATTTAAAACGTTTATATCTCAAAAACTGTACCATAGAATTTCATTAAACTTCGTAGGTTTGTAAAGTACAATTAGAAGAACAAACTGATGAAAAAAAATGGCGATCGGTTGGAGACGTTTGGCGGCCATTTTGAAAAATGATGTTAAAATGGCGAAAAACTTAACATGGATAGAATTGAATGAAACTTGGCAGAAAGTAAGATCACTATGTGAAGGTGTGCAATCAATACTTTTTTTTCCGAAATGGCCGCCATTTTCAAGATGGCTGCCAGGGGCGACATCTGCTATTGCTCGCAATTGCAATTCTAGTTATTATTATTATGTCGCCCCGAACGTAGTCACGGGACGACATATTGTTATTCTTCCGTTTCTTTGTTATTATGTCGCCCCGAACGTAGTCACGGGACGACATATTGTTATTCTTCCGTTTCTTTGTTATTATTATTATTATTATGTCGCCCCGAACGTAGTCACGGGACGACATATTGTTATTCTTCCGTTTCTTTGTTATTATTATTCTTTCTTTCTTTCTTTCTTTCTTTCTTTCTTTCTTTCCAATGATTTTTGTCCGGCTTAGTTCTCGGAGATGCCTGGATAGAATTGAATGAAACTTGGCAGAAAGTAAGATCACTATGTGAAGGTGTGCAATCAATACTTTTTTTCCCCAAATGGCCGCCATTTTCAAGATGGCCGCCATTCAAAGATCGGTACCCTCCGAAAATTTAAAACGTTTATATCTCAAAAACTGTACCATAGAATTTCATTAAACTTCGTATGTTTGTAAAGTACAATTAGAAGAACAAACTCATGAAAAAAAATGGCGATCGGTTGGAGACGTTTGGCGGCCATTTTGAAAAATGATGTTAAAATGGCGAAAAACTTAACATCGATAGAATTGAATGAAACTTGGCAGAAAGTAAGATCACTATGTGAAGGTGTGCAATCAGTACTTTTTTTTCAAAATGGCCGCCATTTTCAAGATGGCTGCCAGGGGCGACATCTGCTATTGCTCGCAATTGCAATTCTAGTTATTATTATGTCTCCCAAACAAAGTTTTGGGAGACATATTGTTTTTGTCCGGTTTCTTATTATGTCGCCCCGAACGTAGTCACGGGACGACATATTGTTATTCTTCCGTTTCTTTGTTATTATTATTCTTTCTTTCTTTCTTTCTTTCCAATGATTTTTGTCCGGCTTAGTTCTCGGAGATGCCTGGATAGAATTGAATGAAACTTGGCAGAAAGTAAGATCACTATGTGAAGGTGTGCAATCAATACTTTTTTTTCCCAAATGGCCGCCATTTTCAAGATGGCCGCCATTCAAAGATCGGTACCCTCCGAAAATTTAAAACGTTTATATCTCAAAAACTGTACCATAGAATTTCATTAAACTTCGTATGTTTGTAAAGTACAATTAGAAGAACAAACTCATGAAAAAAAATGGCGATCGGTTGGAGACGTTTGGCGGCCATTTTGAAAAATGATGTTAAAATGGCGAAAAACTTAACATCGATAGAATTGAATGAAACTTGGCAGAAAGTAAGATCACTATGTGAAGGTGTGCAATCAGTACTTTTTTTTTCAAAATGGCCGCCATTTTCAAGATGGCTGCCAGGGGCGACATCTGCTATTGCTCGCAATTGCAATTCTAGTTATTATTATTCTTTCTTTCTTTCTTTCCAATGATTTTTGTCCGGCTTAGTTCTCGGAGATGCCTGGATAGAATTGAATGAAACTTGGCAGAAAGTAAGATCACTATGTGAAGATGTGCAATCAATACTTTTTTTTTCGAAATGGCCGCCATTTTCAAGATGGCCGCCATTCAAAGATCGGTACCCTCCGAAAATTTAAAACGTTTATATCTCAAAAACTGTACCATAGAATTTCATTAAACTTCGTAGGTTTGTAAAGTACAATTAGAAGAACAAACTGATGAAAAAAAATGGCGATCGGTTGGAGACGTTTGGCGGCCATTTTGAAAAATGATGTTAAAATGGCGAAAAACTTAACATGGATAGAATTGAATGAAACTTGGCAGAAAGTAAGATCACTATGTGAAGGTGTGCAATCAATACTTTTTTTTCCGAAATGGCCGCCATTTTCAAGATGGCTGCCAGGGGCGACATCTGCTATTGCTCGCAATTGCAATTCTAGTTATTATTCTTCTTCTTCTTCTTCTTCTTCTTCTTCTTCTTCTTCTTCTTCTTCTTCTTCCGTTCAATGTTGTCCGCGACGTTTCTCAAAGATGCAATGTCCAATCAATATGAAACTTTGGGAATATGTTAAGGGTGACCTGAAGTTTTGCAAACGACTTTTAAAATTTTCAAAATGGCCGCCGTTTCCATGGAAACAGAAAAAGGTCATTATATAGGAGACATTGCTTTATGTCAGTAACCTAGGTGGGTAGGATTCTGAAATTTTGTAGGTGAATAGAGCAAAAGGTGCTCTTTAATTATACGAAAAAAAAATTTGAAGCGATATTTACGGTTTTCGCGTTATTTACGAAAATGTGATTTTTCAGGCCCAAAATTCGAAATTCTTTCGAAGTGCTTCGATTTCAATGAAAATTGATATTTAGGGGTTTTAAATTATGGCGATTGCAAAGGGCTTAAAAAAAAATCAAAATGGCCGCTGTTTCCGTGGAAACAGGAAAAGGTCATTATATAGGACATTGCAATATCTCTGTAACCTAGGTGGGTAGGATTCTGAAATTTTGTACGTGAATAGAGCAAAAGGGAATTTAGGGGGTTTCTGATAAGCTCTAGATAGTGGCAATGGGAGTTTGGGAGACATCTTGTGACTCGCTTGCGATCACAATCATTCCTAGTTATTATTATTATTATGTCGCCCCGAACGTAGTCACGGGACGACATATTGTTATTCTTCCGTTTCTTTGTTATTATGTCGCCCCGAACGTAGTCACGGGACGACATATTGTTATTCTTCCGTTTCTTTGTTATTATTATGTCTCCCAAACAAAGTTTTGGGAGACATATTGTTTTTGTCCGGTTTCTTATTATTATTCTTCTTCTTCTTCTTCTTCTTCTTCTTCTTCTTCTTCTTCTTCTTCTTCTTCTTCTTCCGTTCAATGTTGTCCGCGACGTTTCTCAAAGATGCAATGTCCAATCAATATGAAACTTTGGGAATATGTTAAGGGTGACCTGAAGTTTTGCAAACGACTTTTAAAATTTTCAAAATGGCCGCCGTTTCCATGGAAACAGAAAAAGGTCATTATATAGGAGACATTGCTTTATGTCAGTAACCTAGGTGGGTAGGATTCTGAAATTTTGTAGGTGAATAGAGCAAAAGGTGCTCTTTAATTATACGAAAAAAAAATTTGAAGCGATATTTACGGTTTTCGCGTTATTTACGAAAATGTGATTTTTCAGGCCCAAAATTCGAAATTCTTTCGAAGTGCTTCGATTTCAATGAAAATTGATATTTAGGGGTTTTAAATTATGGCGATTGCAAAGGGCTTAAAAAAAAATCAAAATGGCCGCTGTTTCCGTGGAAACAGGAAAAGGTCATTATATAGGACATTGCAATATCTCTGTAACCTAGGTGGGTAGGATTCTGAAATTTTGTACGTGAATAGAGCAAAAGGGAATTTAGGGGGTTTCTGATAAGCTCTAGATAGTGGCAATGGGAGTTTGGGAGACATCTTGTGACTCGCTTGCGATCACAATCATTCCTAGTTATTATTCTTTCTTTCTTTCTTTCTTTCCAATGATTTTTGTCCGGCTTAGTTCTCGGAGATGCCTGGATAGAATTGAATGAAACTTGGCAGAAAGTAAGATCACTATGTGAAGATGTGCAATCAATACTTTTTTTTTCGAAATGGCCGCCATTTTCAAGATGGCCGCCATTCAAAGATCGGTACCCTCCGAAAATTTAAAACGTTTATATCTCAAAAACTGTACCATAGAATTTCATTAAACTTCGTATGTTTGTAAAGTACAATTAGAAGAACAAACTCATGAAAAAAAATGGCGATCGGTTGGAGACGTTTGGCGGCCATTTTGAAAAATGATGTTAAAATGGCGAAAAACTTAACATCGATAGAATTGAATGAAACTTGGCAGAAAGTAAGATCACTATGTGAAGGTGTGCAATCAGTACTTTTTTTCTCAAAATGGCCGCCATTTTCAAGATGGCTGCCAGGGGCGACATCTGCTATTGCTCGCAATTGCAATTCTAGTTATTATTCTTTCTTTCTTTCTTTCTTTCTTTCCAATGATTTTTGTCCGGCTTAGTTCTCGGAGATGCCTGGATAGAATTGAATGAAACTTGGCAGAAAGTAAGATCACTATGTGAAGATGTGCAATCAATACTTTTTTTTTCGAAATGGCCGCCATTTTCAAGATGGCCGCCATTCAAAGATCGGTACCCTCCGAAAATTTAAAACGTTTATATCTCAAAAACTGTACCATAGAATTTCATTAAACTTCGTAGGTTTGTAAAGTACAATTAGAAGAACAAACTGATGAAAAAAAATGGCGATCGGTTGGAGACGTTTGGCGGCCATTTTGAAAAATGATGTTAAAATGGCGAAAAACTTAACATGGATAGAATTGAATGAAACTTGGCAGAAAGTAAGATCACTATGTGAAGGTGTGCAATCAATACTTTTTTTTCGAAATGGCCGCCATTTTCAAGATGGCTGCCAGGGGCGACATCTGCTATTGCTCGCAATTGCAATTCTAGTTATTATTATTATTCTTTCTTTCTTTCTTTCCAATGATTTTTGTCCGGCTTAGTTCTCGGAGATGCCTGGATAGAATTGAATGAAACTTGGCAGAAAGTAAGATCACTATGTGAAGATGTGCAATCAATACTTTTTTTTTCGAAATGGCCGCCATTTTCAAGATGGCCGCCATTCAAAGATCGGTACCCTCCGAAAATTTAAAACGTTTATATCTCAAAAACTGTACCATAGAATTTCATTAAACTTCGTATGTTTGTAAAGTACAATTAGAAGAACAAACTGATGAAAAAAAATGGCGATCGGTTGGAGACGTTTGGCGGCCATTTTGAAAAATGATGTTAAAATGGCGAAAAACTTAACATGGATAGAATTGAATGAAACTTGGCAGAAAGTAAGATCACTATGTGAAGGTGTGCAATCAATACTTTTTTTTCGAAATGGCCGCCATTTTCAAGATGGCTGCCAGGGGCGACATCTGCTATTGCTCGCAATTGCAATTCTAGTTATTATGTCGCCCCGAACGTAGTCACGGGACGACATATTGTTATTCTTCCGTTTCTTTGTTATTATTATGTCGCCCCGAACGTAGTCACGGGACGACATATTGTTATTCTTCCGTTTCTTTGTTATTATTATTATTATTCTTTCTTTCTTTCTTTCTTTCTTTCTTTCTTTCTTTCCAATGATTTTTGTCCGGCTTAGTTCTCGGAGATGCCTGGATAGAATTGAATGAAACTTGGCAGAAAGTAAGATCACTATGTGAAGATGTGCAATCAATACTTTTTTTTTCGAAATGGCCGCCATTTTCAAGATGGCCGCCATTCAAAGATCGGTACCCTCCGAAAATTTAAAACGTTTATATCTCAAAAACTGTACCATAGAATTTCATTAAACTTCGTAGGTTTGTAAAGTACAATTAGAAGAACAAACTGATGAAAAAAAATGGCGATCGGTTGGAGACGTTTGGCGGCCATTTTGAAAAATGATGTTAAAATGGCGAAAAACTTAACATCGATAGAATTGAATGAAACTTGGCAGAAAGTAAGATCACTATGTGAAGGTGTGCAATCAATACTTTTTTTTCGAAATGGCCGCCATTTTCAAGATGGCTGCCAGGGGCGACATCTGCTATTGCTCGCAATTGCAATTCTAGTTATTATTATTATTCTTTCTTTCTTTCTTTCTTTCTTTCCAATGATTTTTGTCCGGCTTAGTTCTCGGAGATGCCTGGATAGAATTGAATGAAACTTGGCAGAAAGTAAGATCACTATGTGAAGATGTGCAATCAATACTTTTTTTTTCGAAATGGCCGCCATTTTCAAGATGGCCGCCATTCAAAGATCGGTACCCTCCGAAAATTTAAAACGTTTATATCTCAAAAACTGTACCATAGAATTTCATTAAACTTCGTAGGTTTGTAAAGTACAATTAGAAGAACAAACTGATGAAAAAAAATGGCGATCGGTTGGAGACGTTTGGCGGCCATTTTGAAAAATGATGTTAAAATGGCGAAAAACTTAACATGGATAGAATTGAATGAAACTTGGCAGAAAGTAAGATCACTATGTGAAGGTGTGCAATCAATACTTTTTTTTCGAAATGGCCGCCATTTTCAAGATGGCTGCCAGGGGCGACATCTGCTATTGCTCGCAATTGCAATTCTAGTTATTATTATTATTATTCTTTCTTTCTTTCTTTCTTTCCAATGATTTTTGTCCGGCTTAGTTCTCGGAGATGCCTGGATAGAATTGAATGAAACTTGGCAGAAAGTAAGATCACTATGTGAAGATGTGCAATCAGTACTTTTTTTTTCGAAATGGCCGCCATTTTCAAGATGGCCGCCATTCAAAGATCGGTACCCTCCGAAAATTTAAAACGTTTATATCTCAAAAACTGTACCATAGAATTTCATTAAACTTCGTAGGTTTGTAAAGTACAATTAGAAGAACAAACTGATGAAAAAAAATGGCGATCGGTTGGAGACGTTTGGCGGCCATTTTGAAAAATGATGTTAAAATGGCGAAAAACTTAACATGGATAGAATTGAATGAAACTTGGCAGAAAGTAAGATCACTATGTGAAGGTGTGCAATCAATACTTTTTTTTCGAAATGGCCGCCATTTTCAAGATGGCTGCCAGGGGCGACATCTGCTATTGCTCGCAATTGCAATTCTAGTTATGTCTCCCAAACAAAGTTTTGGGAGACATATTGTTTTTGTCCGGTTTCTTATTATTATTCTTCTTCTTCTTCTTCTTCTTCTTCTTCTTCTTCTTCTTCTTCTTCTTCTTCTTCTTCTTCTTCCGTTCAATGTTGTCCGCGACGTTTCTCAAAGATGCAATGTCCAATCAATATGAAACTTTGGGAATATGTTAAGGGTGACCTGAAGTTTTGCAAACGACTTTTAAAATTTTCAAAATGGCCGCCGTTTCCATGGAAACAGAAAAAGGTCATTATATAGGAGACATTGCTTTATGTCAGTAACCTAGGTGGGTAGGATTCTGAAATTTTGTAGGTGAATAGAGCAAAAGGTGCTCTTTAATTATACGAAAAAAAAATTTGAAGCGATATTTACGGTTTTCGCGTTATTTACGAAAATGTGATTTTTCGGGCCCAAAATTCGAAATTCTTTCGAAGTGCTTCGATTTCAATGAAAATTGATATTTAGGGGTTTTAAATTATGGCGATTGCAAAGGGCTTAAAAAAAATTCAAAATGGCCGCTGTTTCCGTGGAAACAGGAAAAGGTCATTATATAGGACATTGCAATATCTCTGTAACCTAGGTGGGTAGGATTCTGAAATTTTGTACGTGAATAGAGCAAAAGGGAATTTAGGGGGTTTCTGATAAGCTCTAGATAGTGGCAATGGGAGTTTGGGAGACATCTTGTGACTCGCTTGCGATCACAATCATTCCTAGTTATTATTATTATTATTCTTTCTTTCTTTCTTTCTTTCTTTCCAATGATTTTTGTCCGGCTTAGTTCTCGGAGATGCCTGGATAGAATTGAATGAAACTTGGCAGAAAGTAAGATCACTATGTGAAGATGTGCAATCAATACTTTTTTTTTCGAAATGGCCGCCATTTTCAAGATGGCCGCCATTCAAAGATCGGTACCCTCCGAAAATTTAAAACGTTTATATCTCAAAAACTGTACCATAGAATTTCATTAAACTTCGTAGGTTTGTAAAGTACAATTAGAAGAACAAACTGATGAAAAAAAATGGCGATCGGTTGGAGACGTTTGGCGGCCATTTTGAAAAATGATGTTAAAATGGCGAAAAACTTAACATGGATAGAATTGAATGAAACTTGGCAGAAAGTAAGATCACTATGTGAAGGTGTGCAATCAATACTTTTTTTTCGAAATGGCCGCCATTTTCAAGATGGCTGCCAGGGGCGACATCTGCTATTGCTCGCAATTGCAATTCTAGTTATTATTATTCTTTCTTTCTTTCTTTCCAATGATTTTTGTCCGGCTTAGTTCTCGGAGATGCCTGGATAGAATTGAATGAAACTTGGCAGAAAGTAAGATCACTATGTGAAGATGTGCAATCAATACTTTTTTTTTCGAAATGGCCGCCATTTTCAAGATGGCCGCCATTTTCAAGATGGCCGCCATTCAAAGATCGGTACCCTCCGAAAATTTAAAACGTTTATATCTCAAAAACTGTACCATAGAATTTCATTAAACTTCGTAGGTTTGTAAAGTACAATTAGAAGAACAAACTGATGAAAAAAAATGGCGATCGGTTGGAGACGTTTGGCGGCCATTTTGAAAAATGATGTTAAAATGGCGAAAAACTTAACATGGATAGAATTGAATGAAACTTGGCAGAAAGTAAGATCACTATGTGAAGGTGTGCAATCAATACTTTTTTTTCCGAAATGGCCGCCATTTTCAAGATGGCTGCCAGGGGCGACATCTGCTATTGCTCGCAATTGCAATTCTAGTTATTATTATTATGTCGCCCCGAACGTAGTCACGGGACGACATATTGTTATTCTTCCGTTTCTTTGTTATTATGTCGCCCCGAACGTAGTCACGGGACGACATATTGTTATTCTTCCGTTTCTTTGTTATTATTATTATTATTATTATTATGTCGCCCCGAACGTAGTCACGGGACGACATATTGTTATTCTTCCGTTTCTTTGTTATTATTATTATGTCGCCCCGAACGTAGTCACGGGACGACATATTGTTATTCTTCCGTTTCTTTGTTATTATTATTATTATGTCGCCCCGAACGTAGTCACGGGACGACATATTGTTATTCTTCCGTTTCTTTGTTATTATTATTATTCTTTCTTTCTTTCTTTCTTTCCAATGATTTTTGTCCGGCTTAGTTCTCGGAGATGCCTGGATAGAATTGAATGAAACTTGGCAGAAAGTAAGATCACTATGTGAAGATGTGCAATCAATACTTTTTTTTTCGAAATGGCCGCCATTTTCAAGATGGCCGCCATTCAAAGATCGGTACCCTCCGAAAATTTAAAACGTTTATATCTCAAAAACTGTACCATAGAATTTCATTAAACTTCGTAGGTTTGTAAAGTACAATTAGAAGAACAAACTGATGAAAAAAAATGGCGATCGGTTGGAGACGTTTGGCGGCCATTTTGAAAAATGATGTTAAAATGGCGAAAAACTTAACATGGATAGAATTGAATGAAACTTGGCAGAAAGTAAGATCACTATGTGAAGGTGTGCAATCAATACTTTTTTTTCGAAATGGCCGCCATTTTCAAGATGGCTGCCAGGGGCGACATCTGCTATTGCTCGCAATTGCAATTCTAGTTATTATTATTCTTTCTTTCTTTCTTTCCAATGATTTTTGTCCGGCTTAGTTCTCGGAGATGCCTGGATAGAATTGAATGAAACTTGGCAGAAAGTAAGATCACTATGTGAAGATGTGCAATCAATACTTTTTTTTTCGAAATGGCCGCCATTTTCAAGATGGCCGCCATTCAAAGATCGGTACCCTCCGAAAATTTAAAACGTTTATATCTCAAAAACTGTACCATAGAATTTCATTAAACTTCGTAGGTTTGTAAAGTACAATTAGAAGAACAAACTGATGAAAAAAAATGGCGATCGGTTGGAGACGTTTGGCGGCCATTTTGAAAAATGATGTTAAAATGGCGAAAAACTTAACATGGATAGAATTGAATGAAACTTGGCAGAAAGTAAGATCACTATGTGAAGGTGTGCAATCAATACTTTTTTTTCGAAATGGCCGCCATTTTCTAGATGGCTGCCAGGGGCGACATCTGCTATTGCTCGCAATTGCAATTCTAGTTATTATTATTATTCTTTCTTTCTTTCTTTCCAATGATTTTTGTCCGGCTTAGTTCTCGGAGATGCCTGGATAGAATTGAATGAAACTTGGCAGAAAGTAAGATCACTATGTGAAGATGTGCAATCAATACTTTTTTTTTCGAAATGGCCGCCATTTTCAAGATGGCCGCCATTCAAAGATCGGTACCCTCCGAAAATTTAAAACGTTTATATCTCAAAAACTGTACCATAGAATTTCATTAAACTTCGTAGGTTTGTAAAGTACAATTAGAAGAACAAACTGATGAAAAAAAATGGCGATCGGTTGGAGACGTTTGGCGGCCATTTTGAAAAATGATGTTAAAATGGCGAAAAACTTAACATGGATAGAATTGAATGAAACTTGGCAGAAAGTAAGATCACTATGTGAAGGTGTGCAATCAATACTTTTTTTTCCGAAATGGCCGCCATTTTCAAGATGGCTGCCAGGGGCGACATCTGCTATTGCTCGCAATTGCAATTCTAGTTATTATTATTATGTCGCCCCGAACGTAGTCACGGGACGACATATTGTTATTCTTCCGTTTCTTTGTTATTATGTCGCCCCGAACGTAGTCACGGGACGACATATTGTTATTCTTCCGTTTCTTTGTTATTATTATTATTATTATGTCGCCCCGAACGTAGTCACGGGACGACATATTGTTATTCTTCCGTTTCTTTGTTATTATTATTCTTTCTTTCTTTCTTTCTTTCTTTCTTTCTTTCTTTCCAATGATTTTTGTCCGGCTTAGTTCTCGGAGATGCCTGGATAGAATTGAATGAAACTTGGCAGAAAGTAAGATCACTATGTGAAGGTGTGCAATCAATACTTTTTTTCCCCAAATGGCCGCCATTTTCAAGATGGCCGCCATTCAAAGATCGGTACCCTCCGAAAATTTAAAACGTTTATATCTCAAAAACTGTACCATAGAATTTCATTAAACTTCGTATGTTTGTAAAGTACAATTAGAAGAACAAACTCATGAAAAAAAATGGCGATCGGTTGGAGACGTTTGGCGGCCATTTTGAAAAATGATGTTAAAATGGCGAAAAACTTAACATCGATAGAATTGAATGAAACTTGGCAGAAAGTAAGATCACTATGTGAAGGTGTGCAATCAGTACTTTTTTTTCAAAATGGCCGCCATTTTCAAGATGGCTGCCAGGGGCGACATCTGCTATTGCTCGCAATTGCAATTCTAGTTATTATTATGTCTCCCAAACAAAGTTTTGGGAGACATATTGTTTTTGTCCGGTTTCTTATTATTATTCTTCTTCTTCTTCTTCTTCTTCTTCTTCTTCTTCTTCTTCTTCTTCTTCTTCTTCTTCTTCTTCTTCTTCCGTTCAATGTTGTCCGCGACGTTTCTCAAAGATGCAATGTCCAATCAATATGAAACTTTGGGAATATGTTAAGGGTGACCTGAAGTTTTGCAAACGACTTTTAAAATTTTCAAAATGGCCGCCGTTTCCATGGAAACAGAAAAAGGTCATTATATAGGAGACATTGCTTTATGTCAGTAACCTAGGTGGGTAGGATTCTGAAATTTTGTAGGTGAATAGAGCAAAAGGTGCTCTTTAATTATACGAAAAAAAAATTTGAAGCGATATTTACGGTTTTCGCGTTATTTACGAAAATGTGATTTTTCAGGCCCAAAATTCGAAATTCTTTCGAAGTGCTTCGATTTCAATGAAAATTGATATTTAGGGGTTTTAAATTATGGCGATTGCAAAGGGCTTAAAAAAAAATCAAAATGGCCGCTGTTTCCGTGGAAACAGGAAAAGGTCATTATATAGGACATTGCAATATCTCTGTAACCTAGGTGGGTAGGATTCTGAAATTTTGTACGTGAATAGAGCAAAAGGGAATTTAGGGGGTTTCTGATAAGCTCTAGATAGTGGCAATGGGAGTTTGGGAGACATCTTGTGACTCGCTTGCGATCACAATCATTCCTAGTTATTATTATTCTTTCTTTCTTTCTTTCCAATGATTTTTGTCCGGCTTAGTTCTCGGAGATGCCTGGATAGAATTGAATGAAACTTGGCAGAAAGTAAGATCACTATGTGAAGATGTGCAATCAATACTTTTTTTTTCGAAATGGCCGCCATTTTCAAGATGGCCGCCATTCAAAGATCGGTACCCTCCGAAAATTTAAAACGTTTATATCTCAAAAACTGTACCATAGAATTTCATTAAACTTCGTAGGTTTGTAAAGTACAATTAGAAGAACAAACTGATGAAAAAAAATGGCGATCGGTTGGAGACGTTTGGCGGCCATTTTGAAAAATGATGTTAAAATGGCGAAAAACTTAACATGGATAGAATTGAATGAAACTTGGCAGAAAGTAAGATCACTATGTGAAGGTGTGCAATCAATACTTTTTTTTCCGAAATGGCCGCCATTTTCAAGATGGCTGCCAGGGGCGACATCTGCTATTGCTCGCAATTGCAATTCTAGTTATGTCTCCCAAACAAAGTTTTGGGAGACATATTGTTTTTGTCCGGTTTCTTATTATTATTCTTCTTCTTCTTCTTCTTCTTCTTCTTCTTCTTCTTCTTCTTCTTCTTCTTCTTCTTCTTCCGTTCAATGTTGTCCGCGACGTTTCTCAAAGATGCAATGTCCAATCAATATGAAACTTTGGGAATATGTTAAGGGTGACCTGAAGTTTTGCAAACGACTTTTAAAATTTTCAAAATGGCCGCCGTTTCCATGGAAACAGAAAAAGGTCATTATATAGGAGACATTGCTTTATGTCAGTAACCTAGGTGGGTAGGATTCTGAAATTTTGTAGGTGAATAGAGCAAAAGGTGCTCTTTAATTATACGAAAAAAAAATTTGAAGCGATATTTACGGTTTTCGCGTTATTTACGAAAATGTGATTTTTCGGGCCCAAAATTCGAAATTCTTTCGAAGTGCTTCGATTTCAATGAAAATTGATATTTAGGGGTTTTAAATTATGGCGATTGCAAAGGGCTTAAAAAAATTCAAAATGGCCGCTGTTTCCGTGGAAACAGGAAAAGGTCATTATATAGGACATTGCAATATCTCTGTAACCTAGGTGGGTAGGATTCTGAAATTTTGTACGTGAATAGAGCAAAAGGGAATTTAGGGGGTTTCTGATAAGCTCTAGATAGTGGCAATGGGAGTTTGGGAGACATCTTGTGACTCGCTTGCGATCACAATCATTCCTAGTTATTATGTCGCCCCGAACGTAGTCACGGGACGACATATTGTTATTCTTCCGTTTCTTTGTTATTATTATTATTCTTTCTTTCTTTCTTTCTTTCCAATGATTTTTGTCCGGCTTAGTTCTCGGAGATGCCTGGATAGAATTGAATGAAACTTGGCAGAAAGTAAGATCACTATGTGAAGGTGTGCAATCAATACTTTTTTTTTCGAAATGGCCGCCATTTTCAAGATGGCCGCCATTCAAAGATCGGTACCCTCCGAAAATTTAAAACGTTTATATCTCAAAAACTGTACCATAGAATTTCATTAAACTTCGTATGTTTGTAAAGTACAATTAGAAGAACAAACTCATGAAAAAAAATGGCGATCGGTTGGAGACGTTTGGCGGCCATTTTGAAAAATGATGTTAAAATGGCGAAAAACTTAACATCGATAGAATTGAATGAAACTTGGCAGAAAGTAAGATCACTATGTGAAGGTGTGCAATCAGTACTTTTTTTTTCAAAATGGCCGCCATTTTCAAGATGGCTGCCAGGGGCGACATCTGCTATTGCTCGCAATTGCAATTCTAGTTATTATGTCGCCCCGAACGTAGTCACGGGACGACATATTGTTATTCTTCCGTTTCTTTGTTATTATTATTCTTTCTTTCTTTCTTTCTTTCCAATGATTTTTGTCCGGCTTAGTTCTCGGAGATGCCTGGATAGAATTGAATGAAACTTGGCAGAAAGTAAGATCACTATGTGAAGGTGTGCAATCAATACTTTTTTTTCCCAAATGGCCGCCATTTTCAAGATGGCCGCCATTCAAAGATCGGTACCCTCCGAAAATTTAAAACGTTTATATCTCAAAAACTGTACCATAGAATTTCATTAAACTTCGTATGTTTGTAAAGTACAATTAGAAGAACAAACTCATGAAAAAAAATGGCGATCGGTTGGAGACGTTTGGCGGCCATTTTGAAAAATGATGTTAAAATGGCGAAAAACTTAACATCGATAGAATTGAATGAAACTTGGCAGAAAGTAAGATCACTATGTGAAGGTGTGCAATCAGTACTTTTTTTTTCAAAATGGCCGCCATTTTCAAGATGGCTGCCAGGGGCGACATCTGCTATTGCTCGCAATTGCAATTCTAGTTATTATTATTCTTTCTTTCTTTCTTTCTTTCTTTCCAATGATTTTTGTCCGGCTTAGTTCTCGGAGATGCCTGGATAGAATTGAATGAAACTTGGCAGAAAGTAAGATCACTATGTGAAGATGTGCAATCAATACTTTTTTTTTCGAAATGGCCGCCATTTTCAAGATGGCCGCCATTCAAAGATCGGTACCCTCCGAAAATTTAAAACGTTTATATCTCAAAAACTGTACCATAGAATTTCATTAAACTTCGTAGGTTTGTAAAGTACAATTAGAAGAACAAACTGATGAAAAAAAATGGCGATCGGTTGGAGACGTTTGGCGGCCATTTTGAAAAATGATGTTAAAATGGCGAAAAACTTAACATGGATAGAATTGAATGAAACTTGGCAGAAAGTAAGATCACTATGTGAAGGTGTGCAATCAATACTTTTTTTTCGAAATGGCCGCCATTTTCAAGATGGCTGCCAGGGGCGACATCTGCTATTGCTCGCAATTGCAATTCTAGTTATTATTATTCTTTCTTTCTTTCTTTCCAATGATTTTTGTCCGGCTTAGTTCTCGGAGATGCCTGGATAGAATTGAATGAAACTTGGCAGAAAGTAAGATCACTATGTGAAGATGTGCAATCAATACTTTTTTTTTCGAAATGGCCGCCATTTTCAAGATGGCCGCCATTCAAAGATCGGTACCCTCCGAAAATTTAAAACGTTTATATCTCAAAAACTGTACCATAGAATTTCATTAAACTTCGTAGGTTTGTAAAGTACAATTAGAAGAACAAACTGATGAAAAAAAATGGCGATCGGTTGGAGACGTTTGGCGGCCATTTTGAAAAATGATGTTAAAATGGCGAAAAACTTAACATGGATAGAATTGAATGAAACTTGGCAGAAAGTAAGATCACTATGTGAAGGTGTGCAATCAATACTTTTTTTTCCGAAATGGCCGCCATTTTCAAGATGGCTGCCAGGGGCGACATCTGCTATTGCTCGCAATTGCAATTCTAGTTATTATTATTATGTCGCCCCGAACGTAGTCACGGGACGACATATTGTTATTCTTCCGTTTCTTTGTTATTATGTCGCCCCGAACGTAGTCACGGGACGACATATTGTTATTCTTCCGTTTCTTTGTTATTATTATTATTATTATTATTATGTCGCCCCGAACGTAGTCACGGGACGACATATTGTTATTCTTCCGTTTCTTTGTTATTATTATTATGTCGCCCCGAACGTAGTCACGGGACGACATATTGTTATTCTTCCGTTTCTTTGTTATTATTATGTCTCCCAAACAAAGTTTTGGGAGACATATTGTTTTTGTCCGGTTTCTTATTATTATTCTTCTTCTTCTTCTTCTTCTTCTTCTTCTTCTTCTTCTTCTTCTTCTTCTTCTTCTTCCGTTCAATGTTGTCCGCGACGTTTCTCAAAGATGCAATGTCCAATCAATATGAAACTTTGGGAATATGTTAAGGGTGACCTGAAGTTTTGCAAACGACTTTTAAAATTTTCAAAATGGCCGCCGTTTCCATGGAAACAGAAAAAGGTCATTATATAGGAGACATTGCTTTATGTCAGTAACCTAGGTGGGTAGGATTCTGAAATTTTGTAGGTGAATAGAGCAAAAGGTGCTCTTTAATTATACGAAAAAAAAATTTGAAGCGATATTTACGGTTTTCGCGTTATTTACGAAAATGTGATTTTTCGGGCCCAAAATTCGAAATTCTTTCGAAGTGCTTCGATTTCAATGAAAATTGATATTTAGGGGTTTTAAATTATGGCGATTGCAAAGGGCTTAAAAAAAATTCAAAATGGCCGCTGTTTCCGTGGAAACAGGAAAAGGTCATTATATAGGACATTGCAATATCTCTGTAACCTAGGTGGGTAGGATTCTGAAATTTTGTACGTGAATAGAGCAAAAGGGAATTTAGGGGGTTTCTGATAAGCTCTAGATAGTGGCAATGGGAGTTTGGGAGACATCTTGTGACTCGCTTGCGATCACAATCATTCCTAGTTATTATTATTATTATTATTCTTTCTTTCTTTCTTTCCAATGATTTTTGTCCGGCTTAGTTCTCGGAGATGCCTGGATAGAATTGAATGAAACTTGGCAGAAAGTAAGATCACTATGTGAAGATGTGCAATCAATACTTTTTTTTTCGAAATGGCCGCCATTTTCAAGATGGCCGCCATTCAAAGATCGGTACCCTCCGAAAATTTAAAACGTTTATATCTCAAAAACTGTACCATAGAATTTCATTAAACTTCGTAGGTTTGTAAAGTACAATTAGAAGAACAAACTGATGAAAAAAAATGGCGATCGGTTGGAGACGTTTGGCGGCCATTTTGAAAAATGATGTTAAAATGGCGAAAAACTTAACATGGATAGAATTGAATGAAACTTGGCAGAAAGTAAGATCACTATGTGAAGGTGTGCAATCAATACTTTTTTTTCCGAAATGGCCGCCATTTTCAAGATGGCTGCCAGGGGCGACATCTGCTATTGCTCGCAATTGCAATTCTAGTTATTATTATTATGTCGCCCCGAACGTAGTCACGGGACGACATATTGTTATTCTTCCGTTTCTTTGTTATTATGTCGCCCCGAACGTAGTCACGGGACGACATATTGTTATTCTTCCGTTTCTTTGTTATTATTATTATTATTATTATTATGTCGCCCCGAACGTAGTCACGGGACGACATATTGTTATTCTTCCGTTTCTTTGTTATTATTATTATGTCGCCCCGAACGTAGTCACGGGACGACATATTGTTATTCTTCCGTTTCTTTGTTATTATTATGTCTCCCAAACAAAGTTTTGGGAGACATATTGTTTTTGTCCGGTTTCTTATTATTATTCTTCTTCTTCTTCTTCTTCTTCTTCTTCTTCTTCTTCTTCTTCTTCTTCTTCTTCTTCCGTTCAATGTTGTCCGCGACGTTTCTCAAAGATGCAATGTCCAATCAATATGAAACTTTGGGAATATGTTAAGGGTGACCTGAAGTTTTGCAAACGACTTTTAAAATTTTCAAAATGGCCGCCGTTTCCATGGAAACAGAAAAAGGTCATTATATAGGAGACATTGCTTTATGTCAGTAACCTAGGTGGGTAGGATTCTGAAATTTTGTAGGTGAATAGAGCAAAAGGTGCTCTTTAATTATACGAAAAAAAAATTTGAAGCGATATTTACGGTTTTCGCGTTATTTACGAAAATGTGATTTTTCGGGCCCAAAATTCGAAATTCTTTCGAAGTGCTTCGATTTCAATGAAAATTGATATTTAGGGGTTTTAAATTATGGCGATTGCAAAGGGCTTAAAAAAAATTCAAAATGGCCGCTGTTTCCGTGGAAACAGGAAAAGGTCATTATATAGGACATTGCAATATCTCTGTAACCTAGGTGGGTAGGATTCTGAAATTTTGTACGTGAATAGAGCAAAAGGGAATTTAGGGGGTTTCTGATAAGCTCTAGATAGTGGCAATGGGAGTTTGGGAGACATCTTGTGACTCGCTTGCGATCACAATCATTCCTAGTTATTATTATTATTATTATTCTTTCTTTCTTTCTTTCCAATGATTTTTGTCCGGCTTAGTTCTCGGAGATGCCTGGATAGAATTGAATGAAACTTGGCAGAAAGTAAGATCACTATGTGAAGATGTGCAATCAATACTTTTTTTTTCGAAATGGCCGCCATTTTCAAGATGGCCGCCATTCAAAGATCGGTACCCTCCGAAAATTTAAAACGTTTATATCTCAAAAACTGTACCATAGAATTTCATTAAACTTCGTAGGTTTGTAAAGTACAATTAGAAGAACAAACTGATGAAAAAAAATGGCGATCGGTTGGAGACGTTTGGCGGCCATTTTGAAAAATGATGTTAAAATGGCGAAAAACTTAACATGGATAGAATTGAATGAAACTTGGCAGAAAGTAAGATCACTATGTGAAGGTGTGCAATCAATACTTTTTTTTCCGAAATGGCCGCCATTTTCAAGATGGCTGCCAGGGGCGACATCTGCTATTGCTCGCAATTGCAATTCTAGTTATTATTATTATGTCGCCCCGAACGTAGTCACGGGACGACATATTGTTATTCTTCCGTTTCTTTGTTATTATGTCGCCCCGAACGTAGTCACGGGACGACATATTGTTATTCTTCCGTTTCTTTGTTATTATTATTATTATTATGTCGCCCCGAACGTAGTCACGGGACGACATATTGTTATTCTTCCGTTTCTTTGTTATTATTATTCTTTCTTTCTTTCTTTCTTTCTTTCTTTCTTTCTTTCCAATGATTTTTGTCCGGCTTAGTTCTCGGAGATGCCTGGATAGAATTGAATGAAACTTGGCAGAAAGTAAGATCACTATGTGAAGGTGTGCAATCAATACTTTTTTTCCCCAAATGGCCGCCATTTTCAAGATGGCCGCCATTCAAAGATCGGTACCCTCCGAAAATTTAAAACGTTTATATCTCAAAAACTGTACCATAGAATTTCATTAAACTTCGTATGTTTGTAAAGTACAATTAGAAGAACAAACTCATGAAAAAAAATGGCGATCGGTTGGAGACGTTTGGCGGCCATTTTGAAAAATGATGTTAAAATGGCGAAAAACTTAACATCGATAGAATTGAATGAAACTTGGCAGAAAGTAAGATCACTATGTGAAGGTGTGCAATCAGTACTTTTTTTTCAAAATGGCCGCCATTTTCAAGATGGCTGCCAGGGGCGACATCTGCTATTGCTCGCAATTGCAATTCTAGTTATTATTATTCTTTCTTTCTTTCTTTCCAATGATTTTTGTCCGGCTTAGTTCTCGGAGATGCCTGGATAGAATTGAATGAAACTTGGCAGAAAGTAAGATCACTATGTGAAGATGTGCAATCAATACTTTTTTTTTCGAAATGGCCGCCATTTTCAAGATGGCCGCCATTCAAAGATCGGTACCCTCCGAAAATTTAAAACGTTTATATCTCAAAAACTGTACCATAGAATTTCATTAAACTTCGTAGGTTTGTAAAGTACAATTAGAAGAACAAACTGATGAAAAAAAATGGCGATCGGTTGGAGACGTTTGGCGGCCATTTTGAAAAATGATGTTAAAATGGCGAAAAACTTAACATGGATAGAATTGAATGAAACTTGGCAGAAAGTAAGATCACTATGTGAAGGTGTGCAATCAATACTTTTTTTTCCGAAATGGCCGCCATTTTCAAGATGGCTGCCAGGGGCGACATCTGCTATTGCTCGCAATTGCAATTCTAGTTATTATTATTATGTCGCCCCGAACGTAGTCACGGGACGACATATTGTTATTCTTCCGTTTCTTTGTTATTATGTCGCCCCGAACGTAGTCACGGGACGACATATTGTTATTCTTCCGTTTCTTTGTTATTATGTCGCCCCGAACGTAGTCACGGGACGACATATTGTTATTCTTCCGTTTCTTTGTTATTATTATTCTTTCTTTCTTTCTTTCTTTCTTTCTTTCTTTCCAATGATTTTTGTCCGGCTTAGTTCTCGGAGATGCCTGGATAGAATTGAATGAAACTTGGCAGAAAGTAAGATCACTATGTGAAGGTGTGCAATCAATACTTTTTTTCCCCAAATGGCCGCCATTTTCAAGATGGCCGCCATTCAAAGATCGGTACCCTCCGAAAATTTAAAACGTTTATATCTCAAAAACTGTACCATAGAATTTCATTAAACTTCGTATGTTTGTAAAGTACAATTAGAAGAACAAACTCATGAAAAAAAATGGCGATCGGTTGGAGACGTTTGGCGGCCATTTTGAAAAATGATGTTAAAATGGCGAAAAACTTAACATCGATAGAATTGAATGAAACTTGGCAGAAAGTAAGATCACTATGTGAAGGTGTGCAATCAGTACTTTTTTTTCAAAATGGCCGCCATTTTCAAGATGGCTGCCAGGGGCGACATCTGCTATTGCTCGCAATTGCAATTCTAGTTATTATTATTATTATTATTATTATTATTATTCTTTCTTTCTTTCTTTCCAATGATTTTTGTCCGGCTTAGTTCTCGGAGATGCCTGGATAGAATTGAATGAAACTTGGCAGAAAGTAAGATCACTATGTGAAGATGTGCAATCAATACTTTTTTTTTCGAAATGGCCGCCATTTTCAAGATGGCCGCCATTCAAAGATCGGTACCCTCCGAAAATTTAAAACGTTTATATCTCAAAAACTGTACCATAGAATTTCATTAAACTTCGTATGTTTGTAAAGTACAATTAGAAGAACAAACTGATGAAAAAAAATGGCGATCGGTTGGAGACGTTTGGCGGCCATTTTGAAAAATGATGTTAAAATGGCGAAAAACTTAACATGGATAGAATTGAATGAAACTTGGCAGAAAGTAAGATCACTATGTGAAGGTGTGCAATCAATACTTTTTTTTCGAAATGGCCGCCATTTTCAAGATGGCTGCCAGGGGCGACATCTGCTATTGCTCGCAATTGCAATTCTAGTTATTATTATTATTATTATTCTTTCTTTCTTTCTTTCTTTCCAATGATTTTTGTCCGGCTTAGTTCTCGGAGATGCCTGGATAGAATTGAATGAAACTTGGCAGAAAGTAAGATCACTATGTGAAGATGTGCAATCAGTACTTTTTTTTTCGAAATGGCCGCCATTTTCAAGATGGCCGCCATTCAAAGATCGGTACCCTCCGAAAATTTAAAACGTTTATATCTCAAAAACTGTACCATAGAATTTCATTAAACTTCGTAGGTTTGTAAAGTACAATTAGAAGAACAAACTGATGAAAAAAAATGGCGATCGGTTGGAGACGTTTGGCGGCCATTTTGAAAAATGATGTTAAAATGGCGAAAAACTTAACATGGATAGAATTGAATGAAACTTGGCAGAAAGTAAGATCACTATGTGAAGGTGTGCAATCAATACTTTTTTTTCGAAATGGCCGCCATTTTCAAGATGGCTGCCAGGGGCGACATCTGCTATTGCTCGCAATTGCAATTCTAGTTATTATTATTCTTTCTTTCTTTCTTTCCAATGATTTTTGTCCGGCTTAGTTCTCGGAGATGCCTGGATAGAATTGAATGAAACTTGGCAGAAAGTAAGATCACTATGTGAAGATGTGCAATCAATACTTTTTTTTTCGAAATGGCCGCCATTTTCAAGATGGCCGCCATTCAAAGATCGGTACCCTCCGAAAATTTAAAACGTTTATATCTCAAAAACTGTACCATAGAATTTCATTAAACTTCGTAGGTTTGTAAAGTACAATTAGAAGAACAAACTGATGAAAAAAAATGGCGATCGGTTGGAGACGTTTGGCGGCCATTTTGAAAAATGATGTTAAAATGGCGAAAAACTTAACATGGATAGAATTGAATGAAACTTGGCAGAAAGTAAGATCACTATGTGAAGGTGTGCAATCAATACTTTTTTTTCCGAAATGGCCGCCATTTTCAAGATGGCTGCCAGGGGCGACATCTGCTATTGCTCGCAATTGCAATTCTAGTTATTATGTCGCCCCGAACGTAGTCACGGGACGACATATTGTTATTCTTCCGTTTCTTTGTTATTATTATGTCGCCCCGAACGTAGTCACGGGACGACATATTGTTATTCTTCCGTTTCTTTGTTATTATTATTATTATTATGTCGCCCCGAACGTAGTCACGGGACGACATATTGTTATTCTTCCGTTTCTTTGTTATTATTATTCTTTCTTTCTTTCTTTCTTTCTTTCTTTCTTTCTTTCTTTCCAATGATTTTTGTCCGGCTTAGTTCTCGGAGATGCCTGGATAGAATTGAATGAAACTTGGCAGAAAGTAAGATCACTATGTGAAGGTGTGCAATCAATACTTTTTTTCCCCAAATGGCCGCCATTTTCAAGATGGCCGCCATTCAAAGATCGGTACCCTCCGAAAATTTAAAACGTTTATATCTCAAAAACTGTACCATAGAATTTCATTAAACTTCGTATGTTTGTAAAGTACAATTAGAAGAACAAACTCATGAAAAAAAATGGCGATCGGTTGGAGACGTTTGGCGGCCATTTTGAAAAATGATGTTAAAATGGCGAAAAACTTAACATCGATAGAATTGAATGAAACTTGGCAGAAAGTAAGATCACTATGTGAAGGTGTGCAATCAGTACTTTTTTTTCAAAATGGCCGCCATTTTCAAGATGGCTGCCAGGGGCGACATCTGCTATTGCTCGCAATTGCAATTCTAGTTATTATTATTCTTTCTTTCTTTCTTTCCAATGATTTTTGTCCGGCTTAGTTCTCGGAGATGCCTGGATAGAATTGAATGAAACTTGGCAGAAAGTAAGATCACTATGTGAAGATGTGCAATCAATACTTTTTTTTTCGAAATGGCCGCCATTTTCAAGATGGCCGCCATTCAAAGATCGGTACCCTCCGAAAATTTAAAACGTTTATATCTCAAAAACTGTACCATAGAATTTCATTAAACTTCGTAGGTTTGTAAAGTACAATTAGAAGAACAAACTGATGAAAAAAAATGGCGATCGGTTGGAGACGTTTGGCGGCCATTTTGAAAAATGATGTTAAAATGGCGAAAAACTTAACATGGATAGAATTGAATGAAACTTGGCAGAAAGTAAGATCACTATGTGAAGGTGTGCAATCAATACTTTTTTTTCCGAAATGGCCGCCATTTTCAAGATGGCTGCCAGGGGCGACATCTGCTATTGCTCGCAATTGCAATTCTAGTTATTATTATTCTTTCTTTCTTTCTTTCCAATGATTTTTGTCCGGCTTAGTTCTCGGAGATGCCTGGATAGAATTGAATGAAACTTGGCAGAAAGTAAGATCACTATGTGAAGGTGTGCAATCAATACTTTTTTTTCCCAAATGGCCGCCATTTTCAAGATGGCCGCCATTCAAAGATCGGTACCCTCCGAAAATTTAAAACGTTTATATCTCAAAAACTGTACCATAGAATTTCATTAAACTTCGTATGTTTGTAAAGTACAATTAGAAGAACAAACTCATGAAAAAAAATGGCGATCGGTTGGAGACGTTTGGCGGCCATTTTGAAAAATGATGTTAAAATGGCGAAAAACTTAACATCGATAGAATTGAATGAAACTTGGCAGAAAGTAAGATCACTATGTGAAGGTGTGCAATCAGTACTTTTTTTTTCAAAATGGCCGCCATTTTCAAGATGGCTGCCAGGGGCGACATCTGCTATTGCTCGCAATTGCAATTCTAGTTATTATTATTCTTTCTTTCTTTCTTTCTTTCTTTCCAATGATTTTTGTCCGGCTTAGTTCTCGGAGATGCCTGGATAGAATTGAATGAAACTTGGCAGAAAGTAAGATCACTATGTGAAGATGTGCAATCAATACTTTTTTTTTCGAAATGGCCGCCATTTTCAAGATGGCCGCCATTCAAAGATCGGTACCCTCCGAAAATTTAAAACGTTTATATCTCAAAAACTGTACCATAGAATTTCATTAAACTTCGTAGGTTTGTAAAGTACAATTAGAAGAACAAACTGATGAAAAAAAATGGCGATCGGTTGGAGACGTTTGGCGGCCATTTTGAAAAATGATGTTAAAATGGCGAAAAACTTAACATGGATAGAATTGAATGAAACTTGGCAGAAAGTAAGATCACTATGTGAAGGTGTGCAATCAATACTTTTTTTTCGAAATGGCCGCCATTTTCAAGATGGCTGCCAGGGGCGACATCTGCTATTGCTCGCAATTGCAATTCTAGTTATTATTATTCTTTCTTTCTTTCTTTCCAATGATTTTTGTCCGGCTTAGTTCTCGGAGATGCCTGGATAGAATTGAATGAAACTTGGCAGAAAGTAAGATCACTATGTGAAGATGTGCAATCAATACTTTTTTTTTCGAAATGGCCGCCATTTTCAAGATGGCCGCCATTCAAAGATCGGTACCCTCCGAAAATTTAAAACGTTTATATCTCAAAAACTGTACCATAGAATTTCATTAAACTTCGTAGGTTTGTAAAGTACAATTAGAAGAACAAACTGATGAAAAAAAATGGCGATCGGTTGGAGACGTTTGGCGGCCATTTTGAAAAATGATGTTAAAATGGCGAAAAACTTAACATGGATAGAATTGAATGAAACTTGGCAGAAAGTAAGATCACTATGTGAAGGTGTGCAATCAATACTTTTTTTTCCGAAATGGCCGCCATTTTCAAGATGGCTGCCAGGGGCGACATCTGCTATTGCTCGCAATTGCAATTCTAGTTATTATTATTATGTCGCCCCGAACGTAGTCACGGGACGACATATTGTTATTCTTCCGTTTCTTTGTTATTATGTCGCCCCGAACGTAGTCACGGGACGACATATTGTTATTCTTCCGTTTCTTTGTTATTATTATTATTATTATTATTATGTCGCCCCGAACGTAGTCACGGGACGACATATTGTTATTCTTCCGTTTCTTTGTTATTATTATTATGTCGCCCCGAACGTAGTCACGGGACGACATATTGTTATTCTTCCGTTTCTTTGTTATTATTATGTCTCCCAAACAAAGTTTTGGGAGACATATTGTTTTTGTCCGGTTTCTTATTATTATTCTTCTTCTTCTTCTTCTTCTTCTTCTTCTTCTTCTTCTTCTTCTTCTTCTTCTTCTTCTTCCGTTCAATGTTGTCCGCGACGTTTCTCAAAGATGCAATGTCCAATCAATATGAAACTTTGGGAATATGTTAAGGGTGACCTGAAGTTTTGCAAACGACTTTTAAAATTTTCAAAATGGCCGCCGTTTCCATGGAAACAGAAAAAGGTCATTATATAGGAGACATTGCTTTATGTCAGTAACCTAGGTGGGTAGGATTCTGAAATTTTGTAGGTGAATAGAGCAAAAGGTGCTCTTTAATTATACGAAAAAAAAATTTGAAGCGATATTTACGGTTTTCGCGTTATTTACGAAAATGTGATTTTTCGGGCCCAAAATTCGAAATTCTTTCGAAGTGCTTCGATTTCAATGAAAATTGATATTTAGGGGTTTTAAATTATGGCGATTGCAAAGGGCTTAAAAAAAATTCAAAATGGCCGCTGTTTCCGTGGAAACAGGAAAAGGTCATTATATAGGACATTGCAATATCTCTGTAACCTAGGTGGGTAGGATTCTGAAATTTTGTACGTGAATAGAGCAAAAGGGAATTTAGGGGGTTTCTGATAAGCTCTAGATAGTGGCAATGGGAGTTTGGGAGACATCTTGTGACTCGCTTGCGATCACAATCATTCCTAGTTATTATTATTATTATTATTCTTTCTTTCTTTCTTTCCAATGATTTTTGTCCGGCTTAGTTCTCGGAGATGCCTGGATAGAATTGAATGAAACTTGGCAGAAAGTAAGATCACTATGTGAAGATGTGCAATCAATACTTTTTTTTTCGAAATGGCCGCCATTTTCAAGATGGCCGCCATTCAAAGATCGGTACCCTCCGAAAATTTAAAACGTTTATATCTCAAAAACTGTACCATAGAATTTCATTAAACTTCGTAGGTTTGTAAAGTACAATTAGAAGAACAAACTGATGAAAAAAAATGGCGATCGGTTGGAGACGTTTGGCGGCCATTTTGAAAAATGATGTTAAAATGGCGAAAAACTTAACATGGATAGAATTGAATGAAACTTGGCAGAAAGTAAGATCACTATGTGAAGGTGTGCAATCAATACTTTTTTTTTCGAAATGGCCGCCATTTTCTAGATGGCTGCCAGGGGCGACATCTGCTATTGCTCGCAATTGCAATTCTAGTTATTATTATTCTTTCTTTCTTTCTTTCTTTCTTTCCAATGATTTTTGTCCGGCTTAGTTCTCGGAGATGCCTGGATAGAATTGAATGAAACTTGGCAGAAAGTAAGATCACTATGTGAAGATGTGCAATCAATACTTTTTTTTTCGAAATGGCCGCCATTTTCAAGATGGCCGCCATTCAAAGATCGGTACCCTCCGAAAATTTAAAACGTTTATATCTCAAAAACTGTACCATAGAATTTCATTAAACTTCGTAGGTTTGTAAAGTACAATTAGAAGAACAAACTGATGAAAAAAAATGGCGATCGGTTGGAGACGTTTGACGGCCATTTTGAAAAATGATGTTAAAATGGCGAAAAACTTAACATGGATAGAATTGAATGAAACTTGGCAGAAAGTAAGATCACTATGTGAAGGTGTGCAATCAATACTTTTTTTTTCGAAATGGCCGCCATTTTCAAGATGGCTGCCAGGGGCGACATCTGCTATTGCTCGCAATTGCAATTCTAGTTATGTCGCCCCGAACGTAGTCACGGGACGACATATTGTTATTCTTCCGTTTCTTTGTTATTATTATTATGTCGCCCCGAACGTAGTCACGGGACGACATATTGTTATTCTTCCGTTTCTTTGTTATTATTATTATTCTTTCTTTCTTTCTTTCTTTCTTTCCAATGATTTTTGTCCGGCTTAGTTCTCGGAGATGCCTGGATAGAATTGAATGAAACTTGGCAGAAAGTAAGATCACTATGTGAAGATGTGCAATCAATACTTTTTTTTTCGAAATGGCCGCCATTTTCAAGATGGCCGCCATTCAAAGATCGGTACCCTCCGAAAATTTAAAACGTTTATATCTCAAAAACTGTACCATAGAATTTCATTAAACTTCGTAGGTTTGTAAAGTACAATTAGAAGAACAAACTCATGAAAAAAAATGGCGATCGGTTGGAGACGTTTGGCGGCCATTTTGAAAAATGATGTTAAAATGGCGCAAAACTTAACATGGATAGAATTAAATGAAACTTGGCAGAAAGTAAGATCACTATGTGAAGGTGTGCAATCAATACTTTTTTTTTCGAAATGGCCGCCATTTTCAAGATGGCTGCCAGGGGCGACATCTGCTATTGCTCGCAATTGCAATTCTAGTTATTATTCTTTCTTTCCAATGATTTTTGTCCGGCTTAGTTCTCGCAGATGCCTTGATAGAATTGAATGAAACTTGGCAGAAAGTTAGATCACTATGTGAAGGTGTGCAATCAAAACTTTTTTTTTCAAAATGGCCGCCATTTTCAAGATGGCCGCCATTCATAGATCGGTAATTTAACACGTTTATATCTCAAAAACTGTACCATAGAATTTCATTAAACTTCGTAGGTTTGTAAAGTACAATTAGAAGAACAAACTGATGAAAAAAAATGGCGATCGGTTGGAGACGTTTGGCGGCCATTTTGAAAAATGATGTTAAAATGGCGAAAAACTTAACATGGATAGAATTGAATGAAACTTGGCAGAAAGTAAGATCACTATGTGAAGGTGTGCAATCAATACTTTTTTTTCGAAATGGCCGCCATTTTCTAGATGGCTGCCAGGGGCGACATCTGCTATTGCTCGCAATTGCAATTCTAGTTATTATTATTATTATTCTTTCTTTCTTTCTTTCCAATGATTTTTGTCCGGCTTAGTTCTCGGAGATGCCTGGATAGAATTGAATGAAACTTGGCAGAAAGTAAGATCACTATGTGAAGATGTGCAATCAATACTTTTTTTTTCGAAATGGCCGCCATTTTCAAGATGGCCGCCATTCAAAGATCGGTACCCTCCGAAAATTTAAAACGTTTATATCTCAAAAACTGTACCATAGAATTTCATTAAACTTCGTAGGTTTGTAAAGTACAATTAGAAGAACAAACTGATGAAAAAAAATGGCGATCGGTTGGAGACGTTTGGCGGCCATTTTGAAAAATGATGTTAAAATGGCGAAAAACTTAACATGGATAGAATTGAATGAAACTTGGCAGAAAGTAAGATCACTATGTGAAGGTGTGCAATCAATACTTTTTTTTCCGAAATGGCCGCCATTTTCAAGATGGCTGCCAGGGGCGACATCTGCTATTGCTCGCAATTGCAATTCTAGTTATTATGTCGCCCCGAACGTAGTCACGGGACGACATATTGTTATTCTTCCGTTTCTTTGTTATTATTATTATTATGTCGCCCCGAACGTAGTCACGGGACGACATATTGTTATTCTTCCGTTTCTTTGTTATTATTATTCTTTCTTTCTTTCTTTCTTTCTTTCTTTCTTTCTTTCCAATGATTTTTGTCCGGCTTAGTTCTCGGAGATGCCTGGATAGAATTGAATGAAACTTGGCAGAAAGTAAGATCACTATGTGAAGGTGTGCAATCAATACTTTTTTTCCCCAAATGGCCGCCATTTTCAAGATGGCCGCCATTCAAAGATCGGTACCCTCCGAAAATTTAAAACGTTTATATCTCAAAAACTGTACCATAGAATTTCATTAAACTTCGTATGTTTGTAAAGTACAATTAGAAGAACAAACTCATGAAAAAAAATGGCGATCGGTTGGAGACGTTTGGCGGCCATTTTGAAAAATGATGTTAAAATGGCGAAAAACTTAACATCGATAGAATTGAATGAAACTTGGCAGAAAGTAAGATCACTATGTGAAGGTGTGCAATCAGTACTTTTTTTTCAAAATGGCCGCCATTTTCAAGATGGCTGCCAGGGGCGACATCTGCTATTGCTCGCAATTGCAATTCTAGTTATTATTATTATTATTATTATTCTTTCTTTCTTTCTTTCCAATGATTTTTGTCCGGCTTAGTTCTCGGAGATGCCTGGATAGAATTGAATGAAACTTGGCAGAAAGTAAGATCACTATGTGAAGATGTGCAATCAATACTTTTTTTTTCGAAATGGCCGCCATTTTCAAGATGGCCGCCATTCAAAGATCGGTACCCTCCGAAAATTTAAAACGTTTATATCTCAAAAACTGTACCATAGAATTTCATTAAACTTCGTATGTTTGTAAAGTACAATTAGAAGAACAAACTGATGAAAAAAAATGGCGATCGGTTGGAGACGTTTGGCGGCCATTTTGAAAAATGATGTTAAAATGGCGAAAAACTTAACATGGATAGAATTGAATGAAACTTGGCAGAAAGTAAGATCACTATGTGAAGGTGTGCAATCAATACTTTTTTTTCGAAATGGCCGCCATTTTCAAGATGGCTGCCAGGGGCGACATCTGCTATTGCTCGCAATTGCAATTCTAGTTATTATTATTCTTTCTTTCTTTCTTTCTTTCTTTCCAATGATTTTTGTCCGGCTTAGTTCTCGGAGATGCCTGGATAGAATTGAATGAAACTTGGCAGAAAGTAAGATCACTATGTGAAGATGTGCAATCAATACTTTTTTTTTCGAAATGGCCGCCATTTTCAAGATGGCCGCCATTCAAAGATCGGTACCCTCCGAAAATTTAAAACGTTTATATCTCAAAAACTGTACCATAGAATTTCATTAAACTTCGTAGGTTTGTAAAGTACAATTAGAAGAACAAACTGATGAAAAAAAATGGCGATCGGTTGGAGACGTTTGACGGCCATTTTGAAAAATGATGTTAAAATGGCGAAAAACTTAACATGGATAGAATTGAATGAAACTTGGCAGAAAGTAAGATCACTATGTGAAGGTGTGCAATCAATACTTTTTTTTTCGAAATGGCCGCCATTTTCAAGATGGCTGCCAGGGGCGACATCTGCTATTGCTCGCAATTGCAATTCTAGTTATTATTCTTTCTTTCCAATGATTTTTGTCCGGCTTAGTTCTCGGAGATGCCTGGATAGAATTGAATGAAACTTGGCAGAAAGTAAGATCACTATGTGAAGGTGTGCAATCAGTACTTTTTTTTTCAAAATGGCCGCCATTTTCAAGATGGCCGCCATTCATAGATCGGTAATTTAACACGTTTATATCTCAAAAACTGTACCATAGAATTTCATTAAACTTCGTATGTTTGTAAAGTACAATTAGAAGAACAAACTGATGAAAAAAAATGGCGATCGGTTGGAGACGTTTGGCGGCCATTTTGAAAAATGATGTTAAAATGGCGAAAAACTTAACATGGATAGAATTGAATGAAACTTGGCAGAAAGTAAGATCACTATGTGAAGGTGTGCAATCAATACTTTTTTTTTCGAAATGGCCGCCATTTTCAAGATGGCTGCCAGGGGCGACATCTGCTATTGCTCGCAATTGCAATTCTAGTTATTCTTATTATTATTATTATTATGTCTCCCAAACAAAGTTTTGGGAGACATATTGTTTTTGTCCGGTTTCTTATTATTATGTCGCCCCGAACGTAGTCACGGGACGACATATTGTTATTCTTCCGTTTCTTTGTTATTATTCTTTCTTTCCAATGATTTTTGTCCGGCTTAGTTCTCGGAGATGCCTTGATAGAATTGAATGAAACTTGGCAGAAAGTTAGATCACTATGTGAAGGTGTGCAATCAAAACTTTTTTTTTCAAAATGGCCGCCATTTTCAAGATGGCCGCCATTCATAGATCGGTAATTTAACACGTTTATATCTCAAAAACTGTACCATAGAATTTCATTAAACTTCGTAGGTTTGTAAAGTACAATTAGAAGAACAAACTGATGAAAAAAAATGGCGATCGGTTGGAGACGTTTGGCGGCCATTTTGAAAAATGATGTTAAAATGGCGAAAAACTTTTTTTACGTAGTCACGGGACGACATATTGTTATTCTTCCGTTTCTTTGTTATTATTCTTTCTTTCCAATGATTTTTGTCCGGCTTAGTTCTCGGAGATGCCTTGATAGAATTGAATGAAACTTGGCAGAAAGTTAGATCACTATGTGAAGGTGTGCAATCAAAACTTTTTTTTTCAAAATGGCCGCCATTTTCAAGATGGACGCCATTCATAGATCGGTAATTTAACACGTTTATATCTCAAAAACTGTACCATAGAATTTCATTAAACTTCGTAGGTTTGTAAAGTACAATTAGAAGAACAAACTGATGAAAAAAAATGGCGATCGGTTGGAGACGTTTGGCGGCCATTTTGAAAAATGATGTTAAAATGGCGAAAAACTTAACATGGATAGAATTGAATGAAACTTGGCAGAAAGTAAGATCACTATGTGAAGGTGTGCAATCAATACTTTTTTCTCGAAATGGCCGCCATTTTCTAGATGGCTGCCAGGGGCGACATCTGCTATTGCTCGCAATTGCAATTCTAGTTATTCTTCTTCTTCTTCTTCTTCTTCTTTCCTTTTTCTTTCCGTTCAATGTTGTCCACGACGTTTCTCAAAGATGCAATGTCCAATCAATATGAAACTTTGGGAATATGTTAAGGGTGACCTGAAGTTTTGCAAACGACTTTTAAAATTTTCAAAATGGCCGCCGTTTCCGTGGAAACAGAAAAAGGTCATTATATAGGAGACATTGCTTTATGTCAGTAACCTAGGTGGGTAGGATTCTGAAATTTTGTAGGTGAATAGAGCAAAAGGTGCTCTTTAATTATACGAAAAAAAAATTTGAAGCGATATTTACGGTTTTCGTGTTATTTACGAAAATGTGATTTTTCGGGCCCAAAATTCGAAATTCTTTCGAAGTGCTTCGATTTCAATGAAAATTGATATTTAGGGGTTTTAAATGATGGCGATTGCAAAGGGCTTAAAAAAAATCAAAATGGCCGCTGTTTCCATGGAAACAGGAAAAGGTCATTATATAGGACATTGCGATATCTCTAACCTAGGTGGGTAGGATTCTGAAATTTTGTAGGTGAATAGAGCAAAAGGGAATTTAGGGGGTTACTGATAAGCTCTAGATAGTGGCAATGGGGGTTTGGGAGACATCTTGTGACTCGCTTGCGATCACAATCATACCTAGTTATTATTATTATTATTTTTCTTCTTTCCGGGCGCGTTTTTTCGAACACTTGTGTGCACCGTTTCTCGTAATCCAGTAGACGGAATCGCTTGATATCATACGACTTGCTAGGCCCATATTCCTAGATGCGCCTCCCGAAAAAAAAATTTCAATCTGTGGGAGGGAACATATATTTTGGGGGTCTCAAAAGGGGGTGGGGTTTTGCAAAATTTTACTATAGAAGTCTATGGGAAAAGTGATATAACTTGATCATTTGTGATCTTAACTTGGAAATACTACCTGTTACTTTGGATATTTAAGTTTTTATACCCCGCCACACGAAGTGGCGAGGTATTATGTTATACCCTCCATTTCGTTGTCTTAGGGGGGGTCATGCCCCACCCCCTCAAATAACAAAATACTTAATATTTTGAAAACCATTGTGATCCCCACCCTATAACCATATATATTATTACTCCTTATGATAAGACAAATCATTTGGTACCATAGGGGGGTCTGAGGGGGGTCGTGCGCCACCCCCTCAAATGATAAAATACTAAATATTCTGAAAACCATTGAGATCCCCACCCTATAACCATATATATTATTACTCCTTATGATAAGACGAATCATTTGGTACCATAGGGGGGTCTGAGGGGGGTCATGCCCCACCCCCTCAAATGATAAAATACTAAATATTCTGAAAACCATTGAGATCCCCAACCAATAACCATATATATTATTACTCCTTATGATAAGACGAATCATTTGGTACCATAGGGGGTCTGAGGGGGGGTCATGCCCCACCCCCTCAAATGACAAAATACTTATTATTCTGAAAACCATTGAGATCCCCACCCTATAACCATATATATTATTACTCCTTATGATAAGACGAATCATTTGGTACCATAGGGGGGTCTGAAGGGGGGGGGGTCATGCCCCACCCCTGCAAATGACAAAATACTTATTATTCTGAAAACCATTGAGATCCCCACCCTATAACCATATATATTATTAGCTCACCTGTGTCTTGCAGACACAAACAACTTAGCTACCTGTAGTTTTATGGTGGCAATGAATAAGTCTTTAACTTTCAACATTACATACCGGGCAGCAGGGGCATTACCTTTTCTAGTTTCTTGATAAGTGAATGTTTACTGTATATTTTTTATTTATATATGTTGGGTGGAAAGGCATGGCTAAAGGGGAGGTGGAGGCCATTGCACCTTCAATAATAAAATATTTTGATAAAACATCTGTTAATCATGTTAATACCGATTACAACATATAAAACTGCAGATATTGAATACCATATATCAAACATTTTGCATATACTCAATCTCTTTGTACACTTGCCCAGTATTTCAAACACTAGGTATTCCAAAAATACCCTGAAAGAGAAAGAGCTTCGTTTGGGAGACATTTGAAACTGCATCCAGTTTCAATTATACCTTGTTTATAATTTATATTTTGCAAGAGAAAATTACTGTAAATTCGGAAATTATTGTAATGTTTTTATTATTGCGAAAAATGCGACATGGTTGTAATCACAATAATTTAAACTCGCATTTTCGAATTTTTTATATCAATGAAGTGAGATTTTTCTCAATATCGCAAAAATTAAAATCGCATTTTGGTCTAAAATGACAAAATCGCAATAATAAATGCACGCAATAATTTCTGAATTTACAGTATACAGTCAATGTAAATCAAATTAAACCTTGGAATTAACATTCTAATCAAATCTTATGTACATGTAAATTTACTTTTCAAATTTCAAATACATCTGATTGTAATCTTAACATTCCAGGGTCGCATTGGTGGTCATGGAATTTTATTTCTCCAAATTTAAACAGTGAAAAAAATTTGCAAAGATTATTTGATATTTAGTCCAACATACAAAAATTTATAATATACTTTGATAATATTTTTTTCTACTTTTGAAAGTGTTTTACTTATTTCAACATTTTCATTTTGTTTCTTTACAAACAACTGAATGTGCTACCTACAGGATACTGGCCAATACAACGACGGGGTTCTCACTGACTTTTAATGCACATGCAAAGCTTTGAGTAAACATCTGAAGTAAATAAATAAATTACTGTGTGAATCACCTACATCGCAACTGATTTCTTGATGAAAAACTTTGGACTTCATTACTATTTTGTATGTTTGAAACAACAATTTGGTATGTCTTACATCAAACATTCGGAAACAGAACTTGCACATATTCTGTTACGTCATGTTTGTGATGATGTCATATATGATGCAAAAATCAGTGAATTGCTCACAAAAATTGGAAAATTAGCTCTCATTAAATATTTGGGACATTTCAGCAGTGGAAAGACAATACTTCAGTACAACTATTGGGAACAAAAGGTATAATACTTTCATTTTAAAGAAACGTCTGAGATATTCCCAAAAAAACACATGCAGTTTGAAAAAAAGACACAAAATAGATGTGTGATATTTCCTCTGCCAAACTTATAATACATGAAAATAAATTCAGAGATATCAAATTCTGTGAAACAATTATAGGACACAACAAACCAAATGTATATTTTTGTAGTGAATTCAGTCAACACCTGATATTTCAATTTGTTCATTGCTAAAAGAACTTGAAATTTACCAGAAATTGCAGAGGTGACCCTTAGCTGAGTTTGGATTCCTGTTTGTTTTAATTGTTTTGGTTTTTAGGTCCCATGTTTTCATCTTCTCTGAAACCACCAGTCTAAATGGAACCAAAGATGGCAAGTATGTTAATTGGATGGTCCCTCTGTACAAAATTTAAGTTTTTTGTGCAGATTGGACATTCGACATGGCTATAGGAGGCAGGTAATTCGCTCTGATTGGACTTATCTTTAAAGCTCTTTTTTTGTCAGAAACTGCAAAGCCAATTGAATTGATTTGTTGCATGAATGATCCTTGGATGAACCTCTACAAATTTTTGTTTTTTGTGCCGATTTGAAATTCAAGAAGGTCGCCATAGCCAGACTTAGTTTATCATTGGACCCTATTGGGAAATTTATGCAAAGGTCTTCTTGTTAGAAACTACTAAGCCAATTGAAATGTTTTTATCAACAAGCAGTAGAGGAACCTATACAAAATATGTTTTTTTTTTATCCAAATTCAAGATGGCCACCACAGACAGACCTAGTTTAACATTGGACCCTATAGGAAATTTTGTACAAAGGTCTTCTTGTCAGAAACTACCAAGCCAATTGAAATATTTTTATGTATGAACAAGCATTGGAATTTATGTTTTATGTGCCAATCGGAAATTCAAGATGGTGGCAACAGCTGGACTTATTTAACATTGGACCCTATGGGGAATTTTGTACAAAGGTTTTCTTGTCAGAAACTACCAAGCCAGTTGAAACGTTTTTGATGTGTGAATGATAGACCACTACAAAAATTTGTTTTATGTGCCGATCGGAAATTCATTATGTCTGCCACAGCCAGACTTAGTTTAACATTGAACCCTATGAGAAATTTGTACAAAGGTCTTCTTGTCAGAAATTACAAAGTCCATTAAAATGTTTTTGATGTGTGAATGATCATTTGATAGACAACTACAAAAGGATGTTTTTTGTGCTGATCGGAAATTCAATATGGCAGCCACAGCCAGACTTAGTTTAACATTGGACCCTATGGCAAAATTTGCAGAAAATACTAAGCCAATTGAAATGTTTTGTTGCATGAAGATCCTTGGATAAATGTCTGCTACAACAGTTATGTTTTTGTGTCGATTGGAATCCAAGCTAGCTGCCACAGCTGTACTTAGTTTAACATTTTCAATATTGGACACTGGATAGAAGAATTCTTTACATATCTTATCTAGATGTGCTGGACACTGTGGAACATATTCCTTACAGATATTATCTAGAAGCTCTTTGTCAGTTTTAGTCACCTAAAATCCAGGTGAGCGATTCTGGCTCTGGTTGATGGTTGTGCTTATTAATTCATCATTATAATCTTTAACCATATGTTCCAACATTTAGATCTTGAGCACTGCTGATGAGTTGTCAGTTAACGAAATGGCTATACAGTGCATCAAATTTATTTCAGTATTTTGTGATACATTTGATTATATCCATGCCATCCATTCAGTTATTTCAAGAAGTCGTTTGTATGTAATTCCCATAGGGCACATAAACTAAGTATTCCGCTGACGACCATCATGGATGACAGATTAGCACCAAAGTAACAACTCTTGGTCAGAATGTCATAAGGAACATTCATGCTATGTTTGGTTTCAATCCAATTAGTGGTTCTTTAGAAGATTTTTGTATGTATTTCCCATAGGGTTCTGCTGGTGGCCATCCTGGATGACAGATCAGCAACAAAGTAACAATACTTGGTCAGCACATCATAAGGATAATTCATGCATGTTTGGTTTCATTCCATTCAGCGGTTCTCTAGAAGATTTTTGTATGTATTTCCCATAGGGTTCTATGTTAAACTAAGTCCCTCGCTGGCAGCCATCTTGGATGGTGGATCGGCATCAAAGTAATAACACTTGGTCAGCACCTCACAAAGAACATTCGTGCTATGTTTGGTTTCAATCCATTCAGTGGTTCTATAGAAGATTTTTTTATGTATTTCCCATATGGTTCTATGTTAAATTAAGTTCCCTGCTGGCAACCATCTTGGATAACGGATTGGTAACAAAGTAACAACACTTGGTCAGCACCTCAAAAGGAAAATTCTTGCTGTTTGGTTTCAATCCAGAAAGTAGTTCTCTAGATTTTTGTATGTATTTCCATTGTTAAACTAAGTCCCCATGTTTGTAAGGAACATTTGTGCCATGTTTCATTTTTATCCATTCAGTGGTTCTCTAGACCTTTGGGTCAGGTGTGCTAAAAATAGTTTGTCGAGTTACTCCTTATCTGAATGTTCATTAACCCAGAGTACCTTTTACAAAATCAAAATCCCAAAATCTGTATCATTTGATAACACAGAAAACAATGACAGTTAATGAAACTAAAGCCAGAAAGCCTACAAATTGATTGAAAACCAGAAATGAGGTCAGGAAGGATATTTTTTATCATGCATCACATAGTGCAACATTTTTCCCAAAATAATCAGACTGTAGTCATAATACATGCATTGAAAATGAGTAGAACTCTCTGAAAAAGACCACATATCCAAACTATAAAGAACCTTGTTAAGTTCTGTTTTAGAAATAAGCAGCTGTCTGAAAGAGAAATGTAGCATTTCTCTCCATATCAAATTGAAGGTGATTCCTCCAGAACGACCACAATACAAACTAAATATTACATGACTTGTAAATGAAGAAAAAAATATGGTCACACTGATTGATACCATTTGTCTGTCCGAAACAATTCCACATATTTCAAGTTTGCATATTAATGAGATAGATGTTGATGATAACTTTTTTTTCATGGATTTTCAGGTGTTAGATTGGTGAAATTTGATTTGTAGAAGTGTGGGGTTTGCCGCTCACGGAAGATTGTGTGATCACCAACAAATGTCTATTTTTGGTCATCTCAATTCTAGATGGGATGATATCTTCTTGACATCTTACTCCATACAATCCTTTCTACTTTGAGTTTGTTCCATTATAAGAGCCAGCTGTCCATCTACATTATTTGGTTACATATTAAAGATATGCACTTCCTATTTTAGACATATTTGATAATTTTTTTGTGGATTTTCAAGTTTTTGACTTGGTAATTTTGTCAATGCTGAACACCTTGTTTTTGAAACTCCAAAAATTTTTGATGAAAAAAATTATTCAATCTTTGCAAATTTAACGAATGCAGTAAACCTCCTATATTGGCAAGATGGAGAATTTTTTGACATATTTTCAACGTGTTTCTCTCTTTTGTTATGCTCTAAAAGGAATCCAGTTTCTATCACCTATAATTCACATAGCTTTCCTTTTACATTAATGTAGCTTATCCATTGTTTGGAGACTGACTGAACAGTTCACATAAAAGAACTGTCTTGTTCAGAAAATATTAACAACTGTATTCTACCAAACAAATTCAACAATTCGCCTGAATTGTAAAGGCATTTAACACAGTCTAACAGTAGCTTGTAACTTGTATTTTATAAAGAATTGCACTACATATATACATAAAATATAACTTGTGTTAATTAACAAAATTGTTGATAGATAATGATGCACTGAAACCTTTGAACAATTTTAAAAATAATCTAACAACTTGCTTGAAAACATTTGTATCAATCACCTAAATCTTATGCCAATTTGACATGTATTTACTTCCATAAAAATGAATGAAATTTTTTATAATCTAATAAATGTTTGTGATGTTGGTCTGAGGAGCCCCCACACATAGTTCTGTACTTCAGTCCAGTTTGATATTTTGACAAATTGTCTTTTTATAGTAACAGCAGCCATGGTGGTCTATTGACAAGACTGTATGAAAAAATTCTGTAAATATCCAAAGTGAAGACTACAAAAATTTTATTGTAATACCGGTAGCTTCAGGAGAAACTTCGCAGTTTGTCAGCCAAACTGGTTAAAGGTTAAGACATGAAACTGAAACTGATTATTAAGTCAAAGTACAGGTACATGTATAAAAGACAACAGACACAATACGATGACAATAGCCCTGACACTTGGCTCTTTTTTGGTTTGATAAGAGATAAAAGGTTTTAAGCATTAAATTATACTATACATAGTTGCACAGAAAAATTGAAAATTTAAATAGAGAAATCTTTTCATGCAAAAAAGACCTAATTAATAAGATGAAAGACTTAAAAATGCTTAAAAGCAGTTGATTTTATATTAATTAAAGTTCATTTCATCTAATTAATATTCCATTATTAAGTCTCACACTACTATAAAAGTACTTTGAAAAGTCTGCATGTATGGTACCACAAATTATATTTAAGTTGTAATGGAAAAATCTGCATAAGGTCAAAACAGAAGAAAAATATGTATGTTAATTATGTAAGTGACAAACAAAACGTTTTTTTCAAAGTGATTTATGTTAAAACACGAAATGTTCTTAATTACTAAAATATAATACAGTTAATATTTAATGTTGTAAGTTTATGTCAACACATGTATTATTATGCAGATAAACTTACATCATAAATATTTTTTGTTTTGATTAGTCAGGGTTTGGAAGAAAATATAACGCTGAAGTTTATATACCCTCAGCCCCTAAAAAAAACACAAATTACGACTGACGAGTTTTCCAACATATACATCATATTTGTTATGCTAGCACTATCTTCACAGTTAAACATACAATTTACATGTATACATACCCCAACTCCCTTATAATATACCAATGGCCTGCTACATGCATAATAAATGATACAATGAAATTTAACCATGTCCATAGATGATTTATCACATGCAAGCACAATATAGTTCTACAAAGTATTTAAACTGGGGGGATATATGTTTCACAATAGATTTAGGTGGCTTTTTCCTATAAATTCTGAAAGTCATATTTCAATTTAGTCGTTTCTTACATATAAATATGAAAATAACCAATAAGATCTGACAATAAATGTAAACCATATAACTACTGTGAAACCTTCCATGTGAATAATTGACAATTTTTTATAACAATTGAAGAATAAATATTTTAAAATTCTAATCCGCCTCCTGCCTTGATTTTTATCTTATTTCTAAATTGCACAACTCAGATAACATAGGAACATCTATAACTGATTTGTATCTATACAAATAAATCCAGGAAAAGCCTTGTTTATTTTGTATTATATTTACATAGGATTGTAGTTTTATGATACAAACACTATTTACCATCTGCTCAATAAATGTAGAATATCCACAAGATTGGTATGGGTGGGTGTAATGGTAATGTCAAAAAACTCCCAACACAAACTTTTCAAAGATGTTATCCAAGATCAACTAGACCGTCAAGTTTCAATTATCTCTTTTTAAAAATTTGCATGTCCACAACAATTTTTCAAAATAAGTTGTATGAAAAAATAAGGAATTAATTAATGTGGCATAGAAAACAAATAAAGGATGCTTAAAAAATAAAATAAAACATTATATGTTTCACAACACCTTTTAGAGGCCAAATCATTTTAAGGTGTTGATTCTCACCCTGTGAACTGCCTGTCCATTTTTTTATTATAGTTTAGATCTTTGCCCTTCTACTTAAAGATGCTTGACACTATTAACTGCAAAGGCACTATCAATTAATTTATAAATAAAATATTACCTTATAACAATAATATAACTATTACACTATCAAAAGCAAAGGCATTTTCAATTAATGTTGCTATATTTGATGTTTGGAAAAATGTCTTTTGTTGATATGTTGATATGTTTAATAGGTGAAAAATAAAATTTTTTTTTCTCTAAAATTTCATGTGGATAATTACGTATAATTCAAACACCTACTATTATGTGAGTTGTATAAATGATTTCATTTGTTAATCCATAAGAAAATTCTATTGGGTTATAAACAATGTTGAAGTATACAAACAAATAAGCGAGAAAACAAACATTGAAAAATGTGTTGGACATCTTTTTTAATGAGATTACATGTTTTTTGCTATGTCATTTTTGATTTCAAAAGAGCTTTGGCACTTCTGTGCATACAGGTAAATTTTTGTTAAAAAATGTTAAAATCCTCTCCACAGTTTCATTCTATGTGATAATAAAAAGAATATAATATTTCAGCTGACAAAAATTCAATTAAAACATATAAAATCAAATGTTCAGAGAAAAAATAAAATCTTACATGAAAAAAACAACTTTTTTTGGTTTATTTAAAGATAACCTAAATTTCTGAACCAATAAAAAAATTGTTTAAAATCCCAAACAAAGTTTAAGACAAATGTCCTAGACACAAACTAATATTAAATATTGTATAAAACTCTTTAAGTATCAGTATAAAATTCTATAACATTTTGATTAAGTCAATAAAAAACGATGCCTTTTCACAGCCTTTGGTATCATTAAATTCACAAGTGATCATCACACAGAGCATCATTAGGGAAAAACAATGTCCTTTTTTTCTCTTGGTCTGACATATCTTCCAATGATTTGTATGTAGGTGTCTTATCCTGGAGACTATGCGGAAGACAAGAAATACTTCTCCTTGTAGAACGCCTTACTGGGGTCACTACTGCACATGGTGACAACTGGGCATCATTTGCAGATTTCCTTCTCCTGTAAAAATAAAGTTGTAGAAATCATGTGAAATTTGTAATTTTACTGTCATTGGTTTAAAAATCTGCTTTGCATAAGATGTTACAACTGTATTCTTTTCAGGATCTATTCTATATTAAAATTAATTCTCCATCTTGACAATATAACTGCAGTTCAAATTAAGGTAGGGCTCTACCTCTATATCATTATTACATATCTAAGTGGGTTCATGCTGATAACAAAGACAGAGCACCTCAGAATGTTATATAATATATAGCTTAGGTATTGGATTTTATACCAATTACAATGGCACTAAATTTTTTATTTTTACTATTTTAAACATGTGTCAATTAAATGTCATTTTCATCAAAACATTCAAATTGCAATACATTTAAAAATTGATTTATGTACAGAACGAACTCCTAAACAAATTCAAAATATCATAAAATTCTTGTGCCATTCCATTTATTATCATCTTCATAAAACTAACTTTTTAGAAAATGGTGTGACTTTTCTAACAGTATATTTAATGGCACTAGATTCAAATATATTTTCTTGCTGAACCTCAGCAGCACTTCTTCTCCTGGCTTTTTTCTCTCTTTCATGACAAAGTTCTTTAACAATACCTGTAAGTGCAGTAGCTAAATCTATGGAGGGCTGAAATGAACATGGTAGAAGATTTGATTCATAATGAAGTTTTATATCATATAAACAAAATTTGTCATGCCACTTATCATAAATACTGCTGATTGACTCAATATTCTGAATTTTTAAATTTTTGCAATCATTTTATTAGAGCAAATCTTGGGTTACCAACAATTCAACATTAATCATTGTAATTTTACATCCATTACAATTTTCACTTTGTCAAGATCAATACTTTAATTACTGAAATAAAGTACCTGAGCACCACTGACCACTGCTGTTTCATATACTTCCAACACCTTCTCTAAATTTTCTGCAGATTTCAAAACTTGTGCCTTGCATATGTAAAATTTGGCATAAGTCTTGGTTAATTTTATGTTTTCTTCAATAGAATCTAACCATCTTAATATATCTTCTCTAGGACAACCCTACAAAAACAATTATATAATAAGAATATTTCTGAAATTATCTCCCTTTCAATTTTTCAAACAAAATTATCATCTCTAAACAGGGAACTGGTATATAAATATATGTGAAAAATTAAGAATGTAATGGCTATTATTTTACTCTTTTATGGATGGGATTGAGGTGATTTATTTGATGAAAAAATAAAGCTTCCATATTTCCTGTTTTACATTATTTATTTCTTATCATTACTCTTGGTGTCATATATACATATGTACATGTATCATAAGTGATATATTTAAAGTCAACAACATGTATCAGTAGGCTTCACCTATACCACAAAATTAGCATGATTATAATAACAATTCTTAATGTTCTATATTTTGGTATAAACTAGTTTGAAATATATTTCACATCCTCTATATTAATTTCTTAATAAGAAAAAATGTCTGAAATAAATAACAGTTTTGCACAAAATAAAATAATCATTTACAATTTTATGAAATTTGACGTACATAAGGAAGATAATACAATCTTGTTGACGAAAAGTTTTAACTAGTTAAGTATAATGGTGATCGCTATTAAAGGACACAAGTTATCCATAAAATGATAATTTCAGTATAAAATAAGAAATAATCAACAAGAATTTCTGTAATTGTCATGTCAAGAACTACACATGTGTAAAGAGAAAATTGTGATGTTTAAAGGAAAAATTCTCCATTGAAAGTTGAATGGCAACTGTAAACATTTTATTTTTCCATCCATGTTGAAGTCAGCATGAAATATCGTTGCTGAAAGATTGATCCAAAATGCGGGACTCTGACACCCAATGTGTGGTAGATCACATGTATATGTTATAACCTGATCTGAAACCATTTACACGTTGCTGTAGACACTTGGCTGCCTAATAGTGTAATTATATACAATATGTATTAATTATTACTTAAAAATATGTCACTGCATATGTGTATTAAAAAGCTATATTTTAAACTTACAGCCTCATACAGTGTAGTGCATTCTTCTAGCATTGAATCTAATTCATCTAATGCAGCATCTCTGAACTGACCGGCTAGATTTATTTTTACATTACCTTCTTCACGGTCCATGGCTGCTTTCTATAAATAAAAATATTATTTAAACTCTCAAAATTACCAACTATAGTCCTATTACTACAGTTAAATTCATAGTTTATCTGTATTTGTTATAATTAACAGAAAGTTCTGATGGAAAAACACAAAAGTGACATGAACTGAAATTAGAAAGTGTAAATGTTTTAAATGTTTATAAAAATGATTCTACCTGTTCTGTAAGTTCTTCAACAGTAAGGCTTCTTTTTATACAGGAATCTGATACTGATTCCACTTCATCTTCCTGGTCTTTATCATGGAAACACATCAAATGACGGAATTTTGATGGAGTCCTTCCTTTAGACTTCAGCCATTCATCTAATTTATTCCTATAAAACATTAATAATTGAAAAACCTTGAGGCTCCCTGGAGCCTGTATTGTTCACCTGGATATAATTTCTATTCAAATGCCATTAAGAGAAACTAAACAATATTCTACTTCAAGAAAAGCAACATTTTTGACATTCCAAAGATTTATTAATTCAGGAACAGTGGCCATATTGGTAAGACGGACATAATTCTGAAAGAGAACCAATTAGACTTAATTATGTTTGATTTATATATGTTATATCAACTAATTTTTATTTTATTTCAAAATGTTCAGGTAAAAGATTTCACATGTATATATGAAAAATCTTATAATGTAGTTCATCTGTATTTCAATGCCCATTTTCTCTGGGAATCCTTTATAACATTTGTAAATGCAAGCGATAAATTTTTTTCTCAAAAAAGCAAATTTTAAGTAAACATTAATTTCCTTTCACTTTTTTCATAAAAATAAACTTCCATATAATTTTTATTTACATTTAAGAATTTGTCATTTGTTAGACAAAAAACTCCATCTGTAAAACTTTTCTACAGGAATGCATGTTGTTAAGGTCTTGGAGGAAGAAGGCAAATTTTTTGTTTGTTTTCTATTTTAGTATTTCATAAATTTATCTTGCCAAAATAATTTCAAATTTAACTGCTAGAATGTTTCTGTAAACCATACATGTATTTAACATTGTCCTTTGTATATATTCTTCATAGACTATGAAAAATTTTGCACATCTTTAGAAAAAATAATTATGAGGCATTTTATTGTATTTTTAAAAATTGATAATTCTGCCAAAACTATCAGACATAACCTTAAAAGACTTGCAATTACATATATAACATAGCTGAGTATTTCAAATTTTACAATACTTTAATTTTCATATAAAACACATATTTGTATACCTGATATCTATTTGTTCCTCATGCCTGCGTTTCTTGCCTGAATATTTTGGAGTTGGATGTCTGTTTGACTGTTCAGCAGTCCTCTTGGGTGTTTTTCTATATGTATTTACTGAAGCATTTTCATTGTGTGTATCTGGACTGATAAACCTCACACTACGAACATGATCAGGTGTCTTTCCCACTGTCTCTCTAACAGCTTCAAAGTCTATACTAGCAAAACATGACTTCCTTTTCAAAATACTTGTTGGTTTCTTCCTTTTTTCTTCTTTGAGTGTATCTGAATGTCTTCTGGCTTTTGGCAACGTGTTTGTTTTTTTATTTTCACTAACTAATGGCTTATTTTTCTGTAAATTATTATTTGAAACATTTGTTTTTTTGTGAACATTGTGGTATCGGGATGGTACAACCTGTCCATTAGATTTTCTGTCCTTTGTAATAAATTTATCTTGTGATGTTGTTGAAACTGATTTTCGTCTTACAACAGCAGGATTGGACAACCTTTTCTCACTGGCTGTAGATTTGTTTACATTTAAGCCTGATGTTTTTTGTTCTACATGTTTCTGTTTATTAATCAACACTGCAGACTTTGTATGTGATGTTGCATTTTGTGTATAATTTCTAGAAACTGGTGCTTTTGTAGATGTGTGTAATTTGTCTTTTATTCCAGATTTTGATGAAGGATTTTTGTTTTCTTTGGACTGTAAACTGATTGTAGAAGTCTGAGCAGCCAATTTTGTTCCATTAGATGTTTTATTTATGCTCTGAGGGGCCCCTTTTGGTACTGTATTCTGTGATTTCAATGTGTCTTCTCTACTAAAAAAGATGTATTTGAAATAGGTACTGTAAGCAAGCAAAAAAAAATCATACCCTGCCTCTCAAAACTAACTATTTTCAATTATTTTGATCCAGGCATACATTTTGTGTCTTTACACAGTGCAATGATGCATTACATTTAAGAAGTTTTATTGAAACCTATTATTGGAATTACACCTACAAGGTCAAAATCATATAATCCAAATAATTATCTGACGAAGTAAAATTTATCAGTACTGTTACTTTTAATTTTTAGATTTGTACATATTTGAAAGTAAATATATTATATTTGGGCAAACTATAATCTTGTTATGTTGAGTTAAACGTTGTCATGGAATGTAAACAATGACGTAAAATTTTAATAGGGTTTTCCTCGTTCCAAGAAAAGGAATTACATCATGTGCAAGTGTTAGAGTTACATGGCGTCTAGACCAATTTCCCTTATCTGGGGTTATATTTGAAGTTAGTGCAGCGAAAAATATTTCAAAGGGGGACCAGGTTTAAATAAATGCTTAAGTCCAATTATGTCTCCAACTTATCAGATCAGAATTTTTTCTTCATGCACATCTTTATATGGTTGACTACAAAATATTGTACCTCTGAGTTAAGATTCATTGAATTCAAGCAACAATTGTTTTTAAATACACGGTACTTTTAAAAATAAATTGACATCCTCTCCAGATTAACCTGTAGTGATCTGCTAATTAGTACCCACAACATACAGGCACCTGTACTCCAAATTTATAGTTGTCAAAATAATTTTACTCTGGATACCTGAAAACGTTAACAAAGAACATACAAATCTCATTCATTCATGAAAATGCAAAATAGCTAAGTTTGTAACAAATCTACACGCATCTTTGGAATTCATTTTATAAATACTGTATTGTTTCAGTGTTACATCTATGTATATGAACCTCTTTTCTTTCTTTTGTTTTTCTTTTTCTTCTCTGTATTTTTTAAACTTTAACAGATATTCATCTGAAATGTAAATATAGTTGAAGTGATTACCAGTACATATATTGCATTCTGTTCAACCTCCTGCTAGTATATTATCTACAATGATTGAAACAAAGGATGCCACTTCATCTCTTATATGTATAGTAATGCAAATGTTTTTATTTGTAAAATAATCAACATTATCTGGGTGGGTTTTCCATGCTTGACCTGCCTTTCATTTTCATTCTGGTCAGAATCAGCAAATTTTCCAGCTTCTTATATGAAATGGAAATTAAAACAAATCTTGAAATTGTAAGTTTCAACTCCCTAATGGAAAGTTGATCGTAAGTGGATTTTGAGCTAAACTGTTTAGGCCCATTGATTGTATAATTCACAGGTGGTTTGCTACGCCACATGCACGAATACATGAACATCTGCTTGAGGTAGGTTTATGCATTTGTACGATTTTAAAAAGGGAAAACTAACAAAACCAAGTAGTTCACTGAAGGGCCCACATCTCAAACTTCATTGTTAGCATACATTACTTGTGTGAAAACCTGTCAGTTTTCCAAACACTTCTGTACCATTAAAATTTGGGGCAAGGATATCGTTTAAATTACCCATCCCACTTGATTTCTTGAAAATTCGTTGTTCTCCCCAGAAATTTTGGATACCATCACATTTAACGTACTTTCCTGTCTGTAGATACCCCTTTATACTGCGCCACGGAAATGTTCATGTACAACTGCCTTGCATGCAGGGCTTAACCTGGAGGGCGATTCGGGGAAAGAAGTTGCCTTGTAGTGTTTCACTTCGCCCAAACTCTCATCAAAAGCGAAGTTGATGTCGTCCTGAAAATTGTCAAGTCGCCTTAACTCGTGTCAAAAGAGAAGTTCGAGTTGACTATAAATTAAATTACTCACCTGATCCAGTTCAATGGTCGAAATCGCGAATATGACAGCCGTTATTTTAAGGAAATTCCGACTTGTGTAATGAAAATAAAGTCCGTGCACCCATTTTTTCAATCAATAAACAAAGGGAAATAACCCAATAAGGAAAATCTGGGTAAACTCGGACCACAGTAAGTCAGACCAGAATAACAATAATTTAGATGACCCGGACTGTAGTGACAATGAGAAAAACCATGAATGGTTTAGAAGGCATGCAAGATTAAATTTGCTGTAACCCAGATGAACTGTAAATCAGAGAATGAATCTGAATTTCTTTATAAAAAAAAAACATTAAAAACATTAGAATAAGACTATAGCTCTTTAAAAAAAACAATAACAAAGTGACGATAGGTGCCTTGGAACGTCACGTAATGACTTCTCCCTGTCTATCTCCACTCCTCCTTGTCAGCCTCAGAAATCCGTTATTTTCTGCACACTGTTGCCCGTTCGCACAGAGATCTCTTCTTTTTGTTATCGGTATCCATCATGCAAATTTTCGTCGATTTGAAGAAACCCTCATTTTTTGTATCTATACTCACAATATATTTTGGAATGGATTTTTAGACTAATGATGTAAAAATATCTGTTATTTTCAATAAATAAAGTGGGATGGGTGATGCTTAAACGATATCCCATTGTCGGAAACCCACAGCCGATCATGCTTACGCTTTGCTATACTTACCAACTGTGGGTCAATTCATTAATTTTTCTCGTTTTCATGAATATTCATGATTTTAGTTGACAGACCATTGAAATTACTGTTAACAATAATGGAATTCTCAACTTTGGAGATTGTAAAGATAGTGACATTCTCTACTTTGGAAAGTAACACGCTGCCAACATGCGCAATGCAGTGGATAAATTTTTGTCTACTGTTTTTTTCACGTGGTCAGTAATACATTCTCTATCAGTGTTCCAGTTATGATTAAAGGGCAGAGGGGCATTTATTGAGGATAATGGGCACTTTAACACATTTTCAGATCTGAAAAGGGCAAACAAGAACAAATGAACTCTTAAGAAACATCAATTATTCACTTATCTAATGCCCTTCTAGGAGTTCTAATAGTTTCTTTGTACTCTGTGATTCAATTTCAATTAATTCAGTATTGTTTATGTGTATTAAAAAAGTGTTTTACTGTTTTTATATTATAATTATTGCAGAGGTCAGAGGGGAGCACTGAAAGGGCAGAGGGGTGCACTAGAAAAGGGGCAGGGTGCTGCGCCCCTTAATTTTAAGCTAACTGGAACACTGTCTATGAAAGTAAGAAAAATATATAGAAAATACACTGGAATTAAGTACCGGCGATGACATATATATCTTGACCCAAAGCTCATCTTTTAACTGTCACTTGATTTGCTGTCTTCCCAATACAGAAATCAAAAATGGTTCATGAATTAACCACGAGAAGGAGAAACCAGAGGGTCCCAGGAGCCTGTATCGCTTACCTGATAGTGCATTGCCTATTACATTTAGCGACCAGTTCCCACAGGGTTAAAAGTTTAGCTGTGGTGGCCATCTTGGTGATAGTTTGGGTACGTGTAAACAAAATGTAACGAAACCATGTAAACCATGAAACAAAAACAAAATGAAACAAAAAGAAACGAAATCATGTAAACCACAAAATGAAAACGAAATGGAACGAAGAGAAAATAAAACAAAATGCAACAAAAATAATTGAAACGTAAACAAAATGTCAGGAAAAAAAAACACTGATACAAATTTGGATCATCATAATTTTTATTTGATATATATTTTCCACCAGTGTTCGATATTTTTTTATGTTTCGAAATTATTTTTCAAATAAGATGTCAACGAGACTGGAACATCAGAAGAATGCATCCTTGAATTTTTTTTCTCTCTAAATGCTGGTGCAGGTTTTTACAATGAGATATTAAAAAAGAAACCTTAAAAAATGACCCAAAATATTTAGTAGACACTAGACATTGAACCCGCGCGAGCGCGGGAAAATAAGCATTTTTTTATTTTTTTTTATTTTGTGGTGGCCATATTGACTTTAAAAAGTTTTTGCGGCCATGGCATTCGTGGAACAGGAACTCAATGTGGATGTTGTGGCAGGCTTCCCATAAACTTTCCTGTCAAGTAGGTGGTATCAACTGATAGTTTCATGTCTATATATGCTGTAGTATTCCAGAAATGGATGTTAATGCAAACTTTAACCAAAGTCAATGAAGCTTGAAATGTAGGTCAACGTGACCTAATTGTCATATGGTTGTTCGTTACTACCGAAGATGTATCCACTGATGAAGTAGACTGTATGCCACGTAGAATTACCAAAATGGACCTTAAGGTTCCATCATAATCAAAATCTATGACGAAAATACAACCACATAAATTGTCAATATGTTTATGTTACAATTAATTCTGAACTGGAACTTGATGAAAAGCTTTCATTAAATACACATTTCATAATGCATTACCTTTTTCATTCAGAATAAATATGAAAAAGAATATGAATAAACATTTCCTTAGTGACGGATGAATTTTTCAAAAGAAGCCGTGAGTTAAATAGAGCATATTTTTGGAAAATAATTGTTCCAATTATTCATTGTCATCATGGGCAGGGCAAGCGAGGCTTAATTTCACAAATAAATCCAACAGACGATAAAAGCATTTTTAGTGTGTGGCTGTGTATGCTGTCCACGTTTATAAAGATGTCCGAGATAAATTTCGTTATTAATGATAAAGATGACCATTTGTTAAAAGTATTTTTATCTAGGGCTTACAGGGAATTGTATGGTAGAGATATATTTAGACAGGTCATATGACAAATAATGTAAAAATGGATAATGGTTGGTTTTATCACTTTGTGCAAAGTAAACATCCGAGCAATCCAAAAAACAACTAAGTTAGGAATTCCTCTGAACTTTGCCTTACTTCTTCATAATCTTCAAAGTTCATAATGTTTATAGTTAGGAGAAATTGCATTACTGTAGAAAAAACAATCCTGAATACATGAAGCGGAAACATCCCACTCGAAGGAGAATGTTTTTAATTTGTTTTACTCTTCTTCCGTAATTTCAAACAAAAATACATTTAAAATATGTGCATAATTGTTTATTTAAACCAATGTGTTAAAATGATGCATTTGAGAACCTTCTAAGGGATATGTTGGGAGAATTCATACCGGAAAAGTCCATGCAAATTCCATTTGCACATAAACAAAACTGCAGTTTAAATTTATAAATGCAGATTGTCAAATCCGATAATAACCTTTATAATCTGAACCATACATCGTTTATTTTGAACCACGCGTTTTGCCGCCTATTCGGCTAATTCGTAAATTTAGTATTATAAATACCCCGACCGACCTTAAAATAATTTGTAGATAGCTGTGCCCGAAAACGGAAATAGAACTCACATGGTCCCTATATTGAAAATCTATGCATATATATATCAATATATATCAGTCTAAAGATTTGCACAACGGTACTAATATAAGACGGTAATATACGAAGATGATGTTATAAAATCGTGTTGACAAATATTTCGGCTTAACAAATAGCCTTCGTCAGTGTCAATAGTTTTTACAATACTAATTGTATGTGTATCAATATACATGTATATACTTACACGTCCTAATAGTATTAGTAGTACTATTACAAACTGTGTCAATGGTGATAGTGGAACTTCTGAGTTATCGTTAGCCGAAAAAATTAATACAAAAACTGCTTGTGAATATAAATATGTACATTTATGTGTGCAGAAAACAGCTGGTCTTAATCGGTGATGCCTGAATGAGTGAAACAGGGAGTTGCTTTTTATTTTACTTGATAGTTTTCATGGTTTACTTGTATGAGTTTTTTTCCTGACCTTTTGTTAATGTTTCAATTCTTTTCGTTGCATTTGCTTTTCGTTTCATGGTTTGGGATGGATCGACTGTGGGCCTGACTTGTTTTGGGACGGAACAACCTGTTACCCTACAGATAAATTTTGTGGACCTACATCAGTCCAAGGGTATTGTGCTTCAGCTATGACACAATTTTATCAATACTCGTGATGAAATTTTCAGTTGATAAATTTGAAATTATTTTCAAGGTAGGCCAGTACGGTAGGGTTCCAACTCCTTCAGGCTGTTAACTGTTTAAAAATGGTTAAACTAAAACAGTTAAAAGCCATGTTACAATGACTTGGTGCGCAAAAAAAAATGCGCACATTGTACGCAAGTAATTTAGATATCTGACTTTATTAGTCTAAAATCATGAAATAAGCTGTTTGTTGTGAAACAACACTCAGACTCAGTACACTTGACGATGACTTGTCTCGTTTTTACCTTTTTTACTACCATTTGTCACACGGTTGGATGCCATAACTGGAAACACAAATGATTTGTTCAAAGAATTTGTTCACAACATTTTTCTGTCTTTAAATTTTGTGCATTTTTCCAAGGATTTACTATATCCTTGATTTTTCATATATTTTTTTTTAGAAATGGCGCTCAATAAAGTGATTGGTTCATGGATTTTCTAAAAGAGAAATTTTCCGGATCAGACATAAATTTCCGGAACAACAAGTGTTGTTTAAGCTACTTTAAAACACACTATATCTTTTAACTTAATCATATAATGGATTCTAAGTAGGCAATTTTAATTCACAGGATGTGCACATTTGTCGATTTACAACTCATCAGTTTTGATCAAGGTCTAACATGTTGAAAGTCCAAAAGCTGAAGAGCAATGCAGAATGCGGCCGTTTAGTAGGATTATAAAGGTAAAGCCAAAACCGTCCGACAGAGCTATGCGTGCGAGAGATACGCCCTAGTTTTAAGAAAATTTAACACTTTTGTCACGGTAAATTTAAAGTATCAATTCTTTATTTAGAGGGGGTAACTCATCGGCAATTAGAGAAGGTCTAATTTTCATTGAGGCCCTCAGAGCAACAATAAGTACAATATATATATATATATATATTAATTATAATTTAAATATGCATATAACAATGTTAATTATCAAATAATGTTCATATATAACATCAATAAATGATCACATCTTTAGAAAATGTTCAAAACAGTTTGTTTTAAACAAATTGAAATTAGCACAATTTATAAGACTATAATTTTAAGGTAACTCGTTCCATATTTTGACGGCAGATAACTGAAATGATTTCTTTAGAAAATTTGTATTTGGTCTAAGTAAAAATAAATTATTATCAGAAACAGATCTCATATAATATCTTTGAACTATTAAGTTCACCATTTTCTGTTTGTATAATCATGTATTCCGGAATTAAACCATGTACAACTTTATACATTAAAATAGACCTTTGAAATTGTACGCTCTTTGTAAATGGTAATCAGTTCAAGACTGAAAACAAAATCAAACGGCGTTGAAATATCACAATCAAGAATAATGCGTGCAGCTTTTTTTTTAACTTTGGTAATTTTATCCGCATCTTTCTTTGAAATATCACCCCAAACCTGCAAACAGAGCTACAGTAATCAATATAAGGCAAAATGTATGAATTATAATATAATTGTTCCATCTATTTTAATGTAAGTTTAGGTAACTTTGTATACGTTTCTGGCTAGGGGCTAATAATCATACACTTAGTTTTATTAGGATTAAGTTTCATACCATTGTTAGCACACCAATACCTGAATACTGAATAATATTCAGAGTCATCAGCATATAAATCTATATTTGAATCATTGATATATAAGGGTAAATCATTTACATATAATAAGAAAAGTAAAGGAACTAAAATAGATCCTTAATTGAGGCCAGACTTCGTATTCCATATGACGTTTTTTTAGATTTTACATTTCCCCATTGAACTTCCTGTGTTCTATCTTGGAGATATGACTCTAACCAGTTATACAAGTTTTCACCAATTTGATAATAATGAAGTTTCTTAAGAAGAATAGTATGATTTAAAAGATCAAACGCCTTACTAAAATCAAAAATACAGAACCCACTATTTCTCCATCATCCAAATGCTTTAGCCATTCGTTTACTAACATAGTCAGAGTAGTTTAACACGAATGACCCTTTCTAAAACCAAATTCTGTTTCAAGTGATAGTTTTTTACTGTTCAGATAATTACATAACTGAGAAAATATATGCTTTTCAAAAACCTTTGAAACTGTACATATAAAACAGATATACGTCTATATCTTGACAGAACATCCGTAGATCCATCTTTATGTATATGACTAACCCTTGCATGTTTGAACTTTTCTGGGAAGTAACAAGTCATTCTACTTTCTTTGTATCGAAATACTTGCAACTGAGCTGGCGATACCCTCATGGACCTGAAATCCACCAGTACGCGCGGTATCGACACGGGGGTGGATGTAACTGTAACTGCCTATGTAAAGGCAACTACATATGTGCGACCCAAAAGTGTATATTTTTGTCATTTAAAATATGGGAAAAGGTATACTTTTTTTTTAAATATGATTATGTCATATTTCCAGATAAAAAAAAATAATTCAAACTCTATTTTCCCCTCTGCGTGCAAAGATCTTGAGTTCTGATTGACTATATAAGTGAAAATACCAGGTGAGAAAATATATGAAATTGTCTAGAAAGGAATGGTCTATATATGAATAGGGTGGGATTCGAAAATGCTGGGCGTACACCTGTACCATATAATAAAGGATAAGTTACCCATCCCCTCCTTGTGGGTATCGACTTTATTAGTGCATGGTAGTAATCATGAAATTCTTTGACACCAATTTTGATCTACAAGATATAACGGCGTTTACAAGTTAGAAATATTGATCCCCTTATAAAATTGCCCTCTTTTGGTACATTGGTGATCGACTTCGATCCCCGGGTCTGGGGGGTTGGCTTGACACTAATATTAGTGTATTTGTGCCGATTGTCCTTGTAAAAACGGATCATGTTCACGACAGGTAATACATAAAACATACTCTTTCGAAGACAAATTGTCTTCTTCCAGTCCATACAGTTGGACTGAAAATGCGACCCGTTGAATGTGGCATACTCATGCTACCTAATAATTTATAGTACCCATCACCCCCCTCCCCGGCTTCAATTTTTGCTAACTCTAACCCTGAGAGTAATTGTCCTTTATCCTACAGTTAAGTACTATTTAGCCAAATATCTTGCTTTATAATGAGTTAAACGGATTAGGTTCTCATCTTGCAAATCACACCGTCAAGTATCTTAAATGATGCTGCAATTCGGCTTATCATTGATCACAGTCGAGCATTTCAGAAGGACTGTCGTCTTTCTTTGAGCAAATGCATTACAGTATTTCGTCCCTATTAATAACCATTTGTTCACTTTCTCTCGCTAGTTTTATTTAATTGTCTAGTTCTTTGCAAGGAATCGTATGCCGTAGATTATGTTTCATAGGACCTATATACATTTTTTTTTACGACCGCAAAGTTTTGTAGGCCGTCGTCAGCGTCCATCGACAGTTAGGTTTCCGCTCATTTACTTTTGTTCCGTTCAACACACCCTTATAATATTTGACCACAACGGTCCCCCAAATAAAATACAGGTTGGGATTGATTTTTGGGAATCTGGCCCCTCCGTTTTTCTGTGGGTCATTAAGTTTTTTTTATGGGAGTTCACATTGCTAGTGCTTTGGCTTCTGTGCTGTCTTGTTCTAGTTTTATTTGAGTTATACATGTATAGTTGTCGCGTTCCATATTTTCCTGTTTTTTCCTTGGACTACGAATTTGTGGACTTTTCCCACTCTTTTGTCGCTTCGGTATTCTTTTGCTCATATATTGTATAAATAGTTATGAAAATACTCAGAACAACAGGTTCTGTACTACAATGTTAAACTTGGAATTAATTTTGCTGCTTTTTGTCAGCAGATCTTTTATTTGCATGTTCTTGACACTTCGGATGTAAAAGCCAATACATCCTTGAATAAACCCACATACCTAATAAATCCTTCAAATGTTAACTTAGGTCCGTTCAAGCAAAAAATCTAATGCAAACGAGTTAGTTCATTTAAACTGCACGAAATTTAACTAAAGCGTATTATTCCACTATATAAATTTAAATCTAGTAATGAGACCATTTGATTGGTCTATAACAGCTCAGGTGACATGTAACAAATCATCGTGTCACCCTCTCGATTTTTTTTTAGCACTAATGTTACAAATCAACAGTCGACGTAAAAGAAAATTTAAAACTTTTCCATGTATTATTCATGTCATTTCATTATTGTTTATTTTTCATAAAATTTGTTCTTGTTGAAATATAATATTGTTCCTTTCAGAAACTACACTAGGGATAGTGGAATAAATCATTGATTTACCTTGCAGTAGTGAAATATGAAGATTTGTTCACCTTCGAAAAATCAGGTTTCCCTCGGACAAGCCCTCAGGAAACATGACTTTACTCGGGTGAACAAATCTTCATATTTCACTAATGCAAGGGAAATAAATGTATAATAGTTAATCACATCAGCACACGATTAATATCTTGTAATTTGTAAGTTCTAAACTGAACATATTTTACCGCTTCCGTCCATCTGCACCTCATTCTTTATGACCAGTGTGGTTTTAAAGGATTTGTTTTTGCTTTAACAAATTCCATCCCACTTCTGATGTATACAAGTGCTTTTGATTATTTTATTGCAAATACCATGTGTCAGTCAAGTGACAAGTGCTGGTACTATAGAAAGAGAATTTTATCATTACGACTGGTGTATTAGTATAATATATGTATGGTAACAAGTACTAAATAAGCAGAAAAAGATATTAATTTGGTGGTGCAAGAAAATTCATCTATTATACTTGAGGTAAAATTAAACTTGTGGGTTCATTTTATGGAAGACAAAACCAAACCATATACACACATCTACCTGTATATACTAATGGCATTATTTTTCCTGGAGATTAATTCTATGCTCTACCAGTACTGCCAAAAACTGTCATTGATGTATTAGAATCATTAAGGCAGATTATATTTATCAACAAATTTCACTGTCATATATGAAAGTTGGAACACCAGGCTATATATCCCTAACGACAGTAACTAAATCTCTAAGAATGTATAAAGGATATGTTAATTTTTTTTATTTGTATTCATAATTTGCCATGTATTTTTTTGTACGTTTGGGAGGGGTATTTGCGAAAAATACCTGTCGAGAGATGAAAAATTTCCAGAGTCGACGATATTCGAGAGTACTGGCATAAGATTTTCAAACACAATACCCTTCAGACAGACAATTATGAATACTGTTTTATGCCATTACAGAATGAAAATGTGAACATTATCTGTTAAACTAACTGGGAAGAAATCCTGAGATGAGGGTTAATCCCTCAAATGAGTGATCACACATTTTTGACTAGCTAATTTCAAGTGAATTTTTTAAATTCTGACTTTTTCATTTAAAGGGCCAAAAAAAGAAGGAATATGAAATTATCAAATTTCATGTTTTCTTTTCACAAGGTAAGCCACATACACTTTTCTTTTTGAAAAATTGTAAATTTCCCCTTTTTAATCAAATATTAAAATTTTAAGAAATTATTTTTAAAATGCCATACATTTACACCTAATAAGACATATTCACTCAGTTAAGTGGTTACCCTACTCTTAGATATTGCTCCAACATGTTCAAAGACAAAAAATAAGAATAAATTTTGGCTGTGGTGATTGGAGAGGGAAAGGTGGATGAGGATATGAATCTAGGAATTTATTTCATATTGTGTAAACAAGATATTGAGATATTTTTGAATGGACTGGATATATTTCTGTCTGATTTTTAACATACCAATTTTTGTCCTTGTCCAATAGGGAAAGGTTTGAATCCAACACAGTTTAACCCCGCCACATATTATTTGCATCTGTTCGAAGTCAAGAATATTATCTCATTATGTATTGACCGTTTAAATTCTTTAATTTCTGATCCTTATTTGATGACTATAGTGTTGTTTGAATTGATTTATTCAATTGGTTATTTGGTCCTCCACAGGGTTTTGCATTCATGAGAGAGAGGAGGGGACCACTAAATATCTATTTTTGGTCTGTTCAATTCAGAGATGGGATGTTGTCTTTTTGACACTTACTACATACCACTTCTTTCTCATTTTTAATTAAATCAGTTTAATATTTATAGAGAAGAATATTCCATTTTGTAAATTTGTTTATTTTTATTATTTACTATTGACAACGAAAAAAATCACTTTCACCTAATCACATTACTCACTAATGTCAATAAAACAAAAAAACATAAAAGCATTAACAAACAAAAAAGAATGCTACCAACAAACATTAATTGTATACACGGTATATATAATACTTGTTCAGGCAGACTACAAACAATATAATTTATTGACTTGGAGCCCAGCTCTCAGTTTTATTGATTTTTTTTGTTTTTTGTTTTTTGTTTTTTTTTTGTTTCTACATTATATTCTTTACTGTTTTAAAAATGAACATTGATCTTTCAACCTGACAATTTTCAGTATCAAGCTACTTCTTTGATACATGTCCATGATGTGTGCAAAGACTGAAATTAAATCTCTCAAATCTATCGCAATGTAAAAGCCTTGATGGCTATTACAAATTCTTTATATAATAAACTGCTGCACCTTATGCGCATGATACGCCCGTCCCCAGCAACAGCTATGAAGTTGTAAGGAGTAGGAAAATATCTTTTTTTTAGCAAATTAAGTGTCATGTTACTTTTTCAATGGCTTAACATATCTAAATTATAACACTGTAACAGCAAACTAAATATGATTTTCGTGTATGCAGGAAATTTTATACTTATAAAAAATTGCTTATATTTGGACAAAAGTGAAAGAGTATACAGACCCTCAGACCACTATTTGTAATAATGTGTTAAAGTTGGGAGAAAATCAGTCAAGGCGTAGTCGAGTTAGTGTGCAAAATGTGAAAAATTGCTTATATTTGTGACAATCTAAGTCCCATAACTCTGGAAGGACAAAAATTAAAATCATCAAAGTATACAGACCCTCAGACCATCATTTGTAATAATGTGTTAAAGTTTGAAGAAAATCAGTCAAGGCATACTCGAGTTAGTGTGCAACATGTGAAAAATTGCTTATATTTGGGACAATCTAAGTCCCATAACTCCAGAATGAAAAAATTGAAAATTGTCAAAATTAAAAGGGAGGTTTCTTCTGTCAATCCTAATGTTAAAATTTCATGAGAATTGATTTAAGCAAATTTGAGTTATGGTACAAAGTGTTGACGGATCGATGGATGAACGGACGGTACGACGGACATTGGTAAACCATAATACTCACAACCTCTATGACGGGCATATAAAAACTAACAATTTCAAACATGGGGGTACCATGATGACTACCTGATCTTATTACTAGTCTTTCCTACAAAAGATTTCAAATTATTACCGGGTATATAGATAAAATAAATGGAATTTAAAATTTTGGGACATACACTTTTGTGTTTTGAAACTTTAGGTGCTTTGATAGAATCAAAAACCTCTGGCAAGAAAATGGCTGTTAGGGAATCAAATATGCCTTAAAATAAGGCATATACTCAAAAGAGTAAGATACTATAAAGGTGAAATTCAGGAACCGATTTTTAAAAAAATTTAAATTTAGTTGTTACTTACATGAGCATTCTAAAAAATTATATCCTTAGTTAGATTACCTTAAATAAGATGTACTTTGAGCAATTGCTCACTAGTGATACCCCTGCTTTTTGGTAAGGTAGAAAAATAAACGAAATTGTCAAACAGGAAGTTGATGTCGCCTTGGTCCAAAAACGTATTTTGGTGTACCTATAGAAGGCCTGTGACAGAATATCAAGTGGCTGTGATGAGCAGTTACAGAAAAGTTTGACGAAAATTTTTGTTACGGACAGAACCACAAGTGTAAAACAGTATACCCTCCTCTCCTTTGGAGCGGGGGTATAGTATTTACTTCTTTTATCAACTTATGTATTTACTGTTCAGTCCTCCAAATACTGTGGCCCAGTGGTCTTGGTAGTTTGTCATGACTACTAATGATCACTAGCCTGTCAACACTGAGGTTGTGAGTTCGAATCTCACCTGTGACGTTGTGTGTTTGACTCTGATCTTAATTAACAAGGATTGCCAATTTTCCTACCGGGTACTCCGGCTGCCTCCACCGCAAAATAGCCAAATGTGCTGAATTAAACAAACAAAATCCAAATAAAACTGTGACCTTATTTTATGCAATCCTACGAAGCAAAGTGAATCCTGCCTAAACCAAATCCCTTTGGAACTGACGATTCTGTTCACATTATACAGGTGTTTGGTTTACACAGCATAAGCAATTTAAGAAAGCACAGGGTTATGATAAAGTGTTCAGTTTAAATATAATTTACTCTACTTGTTTAAACAAAGGTAATAAATATAAAACAAAATTACAAACTGTTAAATGATTGGTTAATTCTATTAAGGATTTTCAAATGAAAATATTTACCCTCATGCTGGAAATCAGGATGAAATCTGAGCACTTAAATTAATTGATAAACACACAAAAATACGTTGTTACAATACACCTTAAAATGATATGATCTATAATAAAAATAAAACAAAAATAATCTCAGTTCAAGGAGATCAGATAACGAGACAAGTATTATTCTGAGGTATATTATTATAATTTACTGCACAATATCCTATTATGTATATTTAAAAATCCTGTATTTCAGAGGAATTAATCCTCTAAAGTTTGGGCTCGGAATCAATTGTTTGTTCCCTTAAATACAATAAACCCTGTTTGTATGTTACAGCTGTGAAAATTTCCTGTTACCCATTACTGAACTTTTCAATATGCCTGGTGGTTTTGACATTGGACCCATATTGTATCCATTACATAGAATTAGAAAATTAAAAAAAAAAAAATTAGCGTAATAGGATCAAACATTAATGGGAAGTTACTCTGGTTGTTTTCTCTTCAAAGTTCATCCAAGGGCCTAGATGATAAACTGATACGACCAGTATTCATAAATTACACAAAACAAAATACTGTCAAATTTAAACCCAATATGTGAATGAGATTTGTCAAGGACCACAAGAATGAACAGGAGTTGTAAGGAAATTGATTTAAAGCCCAAACTTAGAAAAAAATCCACAACACTATACCTTCTAAAGCTTAATGAACAAAAACTAATCCAGAATTTACCCAATTCTTGACAGCATGAATAATAATAATGAAATTGACCTTCAAAATACTGTTCAGTTATTATGCAATAGACCCTATCTGATATAAACATATTACAAGTATTTTGGCCTTTTTTTATTTGAAGGTTTGTCAGAAAAATAAACTGAGGGATACACATGCATACAGTTTTCAGCAGTCATTAAATAACTATGGCACAAAAAAAAATTCTCTAAGGCCTTAGAAAGATTTTGTTTGGGTAACTCAACCCTACCAAAGAATTTTACTGAAATCTCTGACATGACTTTGACAAAGGAAAAAAGAGCAGAAATGATACTTCGGCAACCATTTTACTATGTATGATAAAATAAACAACAACAAAAATAAAAATATTTTACTGCCTAGCCTACTTGCCATATCTTATACAAACCAAACATTTTGTTTAGTCTAAACTGTTTCACCAACTATTTTAAATTATAACTGACATTTAAAGTACTGAGCAATCTGTATGATTTTCTAGATTCTATCATATCACCTCAACGATACGCTATTTATCTTTGTACTACTGGTTTCTAACTATTACGATATTCATCAATATATTAAGATATCTCTATTTTCAAACTTTAAAACAGAGGCTTGACAATCAACTAAACTATCAAGAGTAAATAAAATATCGTAATCAATGAGGTAAAGTGATAGAATCTGTTTCTATTATGACTAAACAGAAATGTAAGGTAATATTTATCCAAGATCTAACATGAAAACATATCATAATATACACCAAACGTGTGGATTATCAGAATTTATCAAATCAGTTATGATGTTAACAAATCAAATCAGTTAAATGAATAAGAGAAATAAGAATAAATATTATGTATTTACTACTTATGTCTACATTATCATCTTATCTCAAAACAATTTTGTCATTCTAGGCCAACTAAAATTAGTTGGTCACCTCTAAAATCCCTACTGGCAATACATTTAATTTTCTCTAAATTAAAATTTCCATTATTTTTTTCCAGAACTGTTCCAGAATACAGTTGTTTTGTAAAGTTCCCGTTGTAATTTTTAGCTGTTTGCAGTTTAAACTGGACTTGTTTCTAGCATTGTAAATAAAAAATATTTGATAAAATCGTCTAATTCACATTACTTTTCTATGTCAGAGTGGATGAATATCTACATATCGAGTTTAATTGGCGTTATCAGTTTGAGATAAGCATTGAAATTTACCCTGTTAGACATATCTTATTTATAAATCTATAACCTTTATATGATTAAAAGACTACATTTGGGGGGGGGGAATAGAGGCATTCACCTTTTTTTGTGTTTTAGAAAGAAATAGTCTGGCGAAAATAAATAATTTGTACTATAAGTAGCATCATTATAATTAAATTTATAAACTGAATTAAAAATATACATGTACGAACTGCAAATCTCAATCGGCATACAATCCCCATCTAAATAACCAGTTACACTGTACATATCACTTGTGTTTAAAACAAAAGGACATGAAATCCGTAACATTTGTAAAACAAACCTAACAGTACAATTGCATTGTTCTTAAAATTTCCACTAAAACTTTGGCATCTATCACAACTAAATAGCTTTTTATTCAGGGGTATGAGTAAGTGGAGAACTTTTACTCCTATTTATAGGATAGTGAGTCCGAGAACCAAGTCGTAGATTTTTTGGCTGATGTATAGGTGATGACTGTAAACTTGGTGACAAGGGAGGTAATAAAATGTCTAACTTCTGGAACTGCTCTTCAGGAACTGACTGTCTTAATTTCATGATTGCATTTAATAATGCCTTTCGTTCTATCTCCAGAGTGTTTATATGAGATTTTAACTTAGTTTCATTGGTCTGTAGATTATGTATGGTTATATCTAAGCTATGCTGATGACTGTTCATGTTCTGTAGTTTTTCCAATAACTCGTTGTTCTGTTGTTTAAGTCGTTGATTTGAATCTTCCAGTTTCTTTATTTTGTCAGTGTCACCCATTGAAGGAGAGTAGATCATTTCTTCTCTAAGGACATGGTATTCTACTTCATAAGCCTGCAGCTGTTTGGAAATGTCTAATTCAAATACCTGAAAAACAAATATTCCATAATATTTTTTAAATGGCTGCATCTTTATATTGTGCTGAAAGATATGAATTTCAATTATGTAAAAGGGTAAACTTATCAACAATATAAAGCAAAGATGTCATTTTAATTTAAAATTGTTGTAATATTATATCCTAACTTTATTCATGTGTGTATAATACCCATATGAAAAACAAATTTTCCATTTTAGGAGATGAAAATTTTAGAAATCACAACACTTTTGTCAGCATTTTTTCTAATTTGATCTTAGGTTTGGCAATGCTGTTAAGGCCTATGTGGAGTCTAATGCTCATCTTGTTCTCTTCCTTTTTTGTAAAAAATAAGACCAATAAAACTTTATATAACATGCATTAGTCATTTCAACAAATTTTTATTTCACTAGTGAAATACCCTGTTTATACTTCAAATGGTTTATTTACTGGCCAAATAATAAATGCATCAAGGTTTTTCTACTTTATCACCATCTCCTGGTACCCTTCTCCTCAATTTCAATGACAGTATATACTGTGTACTGTTCATAATGTTCTAACATCATATTTTTTTTAAGAAATGTTCCATTTTCATAAATTTCCTTAATAACAGACAGTAATTTACAAATGTTGACTATTTCCCAGGAAACTGTTTCTTTAAAAGCTAGTTAAAATAAAATATATATTTTCCGACAAAGAATATATCAATATAAAAATTTTAAAAAAAACTGTCATTTTACCTGATTAATTATCCTTTCCATCTGTATGATACCTAGTTCTGGTAATGTTGTCTTTATGAACTCAACTATTGACTCAAAGGAATTGCATTGTAAAATTAACTCCTTATGGTTACCTAGTAACATCAACCCAACTTTCAATATAACTTCTACTCCCTGCATCAAAATCAGATCTGGAAAAAATTCAAATACCTCTGACAAATGACAAAAAACATGACTTATTGCAACAAATAAAATACTAAACAAAGAAATAGCAGTAAATCCCCTCATCCATTTTACTCATAACTTACATTTGTACATGAGTAGTTATTAAAGAACTGACTTGACATGAAACTTAAATGTATCTTGTCATTGATGAGTTATACATAAGATGAGGCAATCCAGTTTTTCAGCGACCTTTCTTACTAAGGGCTATTCCGGAAAAAAATGTATGGGGGGGTTGGAAGGCACTTTATATAAAATTGTATGGGTGGTCGGGGGTCTGGAAAAAAATTCTAAAGGAAGCATAAGGAAATTTTATTTTAAATTGTATGGGTAGTGGGTGCTGAAAAAAAATGCCTTCCAACCCCCCCATACCATTTTTTCTGGAATAGCCCTAAGATGTGTGAACCAAAGATATAATTCTTCTTTAGTGTGTAGTTTTTTTACCTCGAAAACATTACACAAAACTAATTCTTAATCCATTAAATGTAAAAACCTTTTATTTTACAAACATTTATCATTTGGTAAAACAAACTTTTATGTGTGATTTTTATAACAGGGGGAATACCAGAGGCTGCTTGGAATTTTATCGCTTCATAATACTGTATTTTCTTTTTACAGTAACAACAAACAGATTACTCTGAGACACACTTTTGAAAGTGGACCCAATAAGACCCTTTCACCAAAGTTAGTTTCAGGAAATATGATTTCAAATTATTTTTTAATGACTTTTTCATTTTTAGTAAGTGGTCATATTAGCTCCAAGCAAGTCAAAGAAATCTGGAATAAACAAATACATAAGGTAGAGAACTACTATCCCTTTGAAATTTTGTTTGGTGAAATGATCCTTCAATTATATACATGGAAATTTGTACTATTACATTTTTTTTTTACATTACAATATTTTTTCCACATGTTCTGAAATAAAATTGAATGGATATATGGCATTTCAAGTTTAAGAAAGACTCTGGCTTTTGTTTTCAGTTTTGTAATGAAAAATAACAGAAAACTTACCAAAAACTCTAGCTACAAAGCCAAGAGGATACTGTGATGCAAACAGTGTAAGAAACCATGGGGTGGCATACAGGTTTGGAGCTATCTCATGTTCTTCAAAGTGGTCATGTAAATCTCTATAATTATCATGGATAAGACGTGTCAATTGGTACAACTGTATCTGTAAACAAAAGAAGACAGATTACTTTATTTACTTTTGTAAATTTTTTTTATCTTGTAATTTTCTCACTTGAGATAAATATAAGTGTTGATTAAAATGTTCTAAGTTACTGAACAATAATACAAAAATTGTAACTGGTCGTCAATATTAATTCTCTAGCATTCATATTGACAAAGAGGTCTTAATTGTAAAGAAACCCACTGATAATTTAAATATTTTTTAGTTCTTTACCCAAATTTTTATTATTAACTAATAAATATTTTCTAATGTTTGCACATTTCTATCAAGAACATGATGCATCATATCAAAATAAATAGCATATTGAACTAGTGCAAATATAAACCATCAAACCCTGATTTGATCTAGTTCAATATAAATTTACTTCCAAACCTGGGAAATTTCTCATGTTCTTGTGCATAAAATACTCAAATTTGTTGTCATATTTATTATACACGTATTATTCAAAATATGCACCTCAGCATGTGTTTGTATCTTTAGATAAACATTTTTAATAACTGACGAGTTTCATGTCCATGCCATTTTAATTTTTGTAAACAGATGAAGATGCAATAAGCTGTAAATCTTTTTCAGAATGTTTTGGTATTTTTCTCTATTAGCATGCAAATATACTGGACTGCTTTCTATTGAATCAAAAGGGAATTATATTTATATATAATAAAGAAGTTTAATGCACAAGCTTGTTCATGACTGGGCCATTTTTACACTGCCCCTTATAGACAGTAATTTTCTACATAGAGTTGGACTTCAAAGAAACATTAACTCACCTGTAATGGCATCATACTAGGATGAAATTGTTTCCTAAGACCGAGGTTAAACATCATATGACGTAATGTCTCATATGCCAGTGTCTCCTCCATCTGTAAGTAAATTATAATTATATGCAGATATATTCTTCTCATTTCTTCAAATGATAAATTTGACATTTTTTTCTCAAATCATCCCAAAGGGGGAGGTGCATATCATCAGTGTGTTCAGAATAGGTGTGCAATATTTAAGAAGTGCCAGGTTTATGGTGTTGGAGTTTCAGATTACACAAACAAGGTAACCTTCGTACCGAATGTGCATAAAAATGATAAATTTTACAATTTTTTCAATGACTTCAGAATAAGTGTGCAAAATTTCAGATGTGCTGGATTCTTGGTGTTGGAGTTTTGGGCTACACAAAGTAAGTACCCTATTCTGTGACAGACATATGGACTGAACGACAGACAGAAAACAGAGTGACATAACTTTTAGACCTGCTTCAGCCTTCAAAAACGCAAGTAAAAATTGAAAAGATTTACATATTAGCAAAATGAATCAATTTTACTGACCATTTATTTCTGAATCTTAAGGATTCTAAGGATAAAGATACTGTACACATGGTAAGTTATCAAGAAATCATGACATGATCTAGAAAATTATACATAAATTATTACTGTTCTAGGCATCAAAAGCATGAAAATACAAACCTTTGCCGTGGCACACACAAACTATCAAAATTTTTGGGACTAGCCCCTCGCCTATATTTTTTTTCTATTTGACAGTCAAATTTGATATTGCAATTTCCTTTTCTTCTAAAATTTGAAAATATGTCTGTGGTAAATATTTTGTAAGATTATGTATCTGTCATTCAATTAAAGATTTTTGGCTCACACACTTTATATATAAAATATGTGTTCAGATTTTCTCTCATGCCACAACAATATTTCTGCTGAATGTAATTGTTAATATAAATGTACTCTTACATGCATAAGGAGTATCCCTGCTATAAAACTAAGTCCCTGACAGTAACCAACTTCTCTGTCCAGTAGACTGTAAGCCTTCAATAAGTTATACAAAGACAGCTGGCCTGGACCTAGCTGTGTGGAAAAATATTTGTGCTCTGGGAATGTTCTACCTGCAATGAAAAAATATTTAAAGAACTATCAACAGACAAAATTTTGTTGGAAATTTTATTACATCTGAAACTTGTTATTTCAAACTCTTATATATAGAAGTTTTTTATATCTCAAAATTATGTTTTTCTCCTGAAAGAATACTTTCTTTTTTTTTCTTTTTTTTTTAAAAATACATTTGAACATTCTTTAAGGTACGATTATCAGTCTTGTGCATTTGAATATTTTAAGACAAAATGATGAATTTATTGACTAGGGAAATTAACTACAACTTGCTAATTTCCAAATCCTGTGCTATTATTTAAAATGTCATGAAGTTATTGAAACTAGTGCTGTCTAATAAACCTGATCAGCCTCAAACTCAAACTTGATCTGTAGCTCATCATTATAAGTCCATATACCAAAAATAAGATCACTTGGTAAAAATTTTTGCAAAACAAGTCTGGAAAAACTATTATTTTGACAATAATTCCTAATTTCAATAGCAAAAACTCTCACAATAATTATCCCATCAGCATGAAATTCAAACTTGATCTGTAGCTCAACACTATACAGCTCAAATACCAAAAATAAGAATATTTGGTAGAAGGATTTGCGAAAAAAGTCTGGAAGGCTATTATTTTGGCAATAATTACTAATTCCAAGGACACAAACTCTCACAATAATTATCTTATCAGAGTGAAACTCAACCTTGATCTGTAGCTCATCATTTTAAGCTTACATACAAAAAATAAGATCAGTTGAAAAACAGTTTGCTGAAAAAGTCCAGAAAACTAATATTTTGGTAATAATTCCTATTTTGAGGGGCAATAACTCTCACAATCACAGCATGAAACTCAAACATGATCTGTAATTCACATCATTATAAGCTCAAATAACAAATATAAGACCAGTTGGTTAAATGGTTTCTGAAAAAAAGTCAGGGCAACTGTAGTGTGACTGATGGAGGGACGGATGGACAAAGTGCAAACCTATAGTCCCCTTCGGCATTGCTGTGAGGGGACTAATAAAAACAATATATGACATAGGGAACCAGACAAGAATTTTTTTACCATACAAACAAAAGTGGTGGTCGAAAAATTCAGAATCAGGTGGGACTATCTTTTCATTGTCTTAATGCTCTTTTCCTGTTATCATTAGCGGAAAAAATTATCATTTCAGTTGTTGCTGTTGTTTTCTATTTATCCAAAATAGGCAAATAATGTCGGCAATGTCGGCAACTGATTGTACGTATGAAGTTGTTTGTTCCATTGAACAGTTGAACTCATGACGAAAAGTCAATAGAAAAAATGTCTTGTACTACATAATACACAGCCCTTTCTCAAATTTATTTTTAGACGTAAAAAAATTGTGTATAATGGATTATGGCAAGTTATAAGAATCTAGAAATGTTTTTTTTTTACCTAAATCAATGAGTATATTATGTTGGTATTCTGTCAAATCCTTTAATAAATCTTGGTACCCTCTGGACGGAGATTGTTCATCTGTTGCTGGATAATGTAACTTATGTTGTTCAACCATCAGCCACCAAATCTCACCTCGTAAATACTTAGGAACACCTGCAATAACATCCATCAGACATGTGTAAAAACGAAATGATACCATTTATTTGAAAATGAGACTATACATGTCTTGTTTGAGAAAATCTTTTCTTGCCATGATCTTAATAAGTAATAAAGTAATTTTTAATAAATTGCCTATTACGATAACAATGAACATTTTAAAAAGTCTTCAGTAACTGCTGATATCTAATATAAATCTACATCACAAAAACTGTTCAACCTTTTATTATTTTATAAAACCAATTTTGATGCACAAAATATACATATTTCATCAAATTACACCTCATCAGTTGTGGTCAAAGCCAAAATATGTTGAAAACCAAAATAATTCATCTGACCAAATACAACGGTACCTTTAACAAACCCAAATTTCCCAAAAAGCCTTTATCTAAATATGACTGATGTACTCACAATGAAAACATTCATTACCTCCTAACAATCCTTACATGTTTCATATGCATTATTTTAAAAGTACTGGTTACTGCCAATATGTTAGTAGTCTTAACTGTGGCAAAATGAGCAGTAATCACAGAAACCTCCCATTGATTACTCATGTTAAATTTCTGTTTGTCTGACTGACATTTTCTTAATTTTTTACAAATCATAAAGTACTGGCTATTGCCCATGACCTAACTAGTGAATATTTTAAACAGTCATTGATATTTATTAAGATAAATTTTTTATAAAAGTACCAGAAAGCACCTGCTTACCCTTTCTAACACATTCTAAGACAATTAATGGACTAAATCTTGTATCATGATCTTCTTCTGTCAACATCTCTTCCCACTGTAGAGTAACTTCCTTCAAACATGGAGTTATCTCCTCATAATCCAAATCTGGTTTCTGCTGTGATTCATGCTGGCGAGCTGAAAAATTAAACTAATGATTAAAATTGATTATGAAAAGTGGTAACACTATTTAACTTGTAAAATCCAATAGATGTGGCAACATATAACAAGAATCTCTAAAATCTGCATACAAAAATTATGAGATGTAAAAATAAGTATAAACTTCTATGAAAGAACTTTTTCAAGTTCAATTTTTTTGCATGTACCTATTATATTAAATATAGTCAAATAAACATTAAGGAACACCTGTATACAGTCGACAAAGCTTATGGAATGAACTTGTGTATAAAAGGAACTTTTTTCTTCTTCCTTGTGTAAGATTGACTGTCTTATGCAAAATATTATTTTAAATGTAAGAAGTGTGTATAATTTGAACAGTGTACATCTCTGGTACTTTAATGGGGAAAAATATAAAAGGAGAAATGTGCCGTTGTTTCAATTGTGAATACTATACAATGAATTTAAACCTACATTTACACTAAAGTGATATTGTACATGTATGAATATCTGGCCTTCTAAAATCAAAAGAAAAATTGAGTGTTATAGAAATCAAAACATTGGCACTTACTAAAATAACTACCACCAAAATATATGAATAACGAATTAAAAAGATTTTGTTTTCTTATGTTATAAATATAAATGTTGGAAATAGGAATTTTTGTAAAGATCTTACCTTTAAAGACAACCATTGACCGAATGCCATGTAGAATAAAGAATCCTGGGATATATTATAAAACACAATTTTTTTCAATGTTATAATAAAGGACTTCGCTAAGCACAGCATGATACAATAGCAACATGTCAAGAAGTAAGTGTAAACACAATATTATGCTTTACCCAATAAATAGTGGGATATCATAATATACATTACACAGAAAAATTGGTACCACAAAAACAATTCAGAAATCCAACCAACCATATTGCTTTTTTGGCCCCTTTATCTCAAAAACTGTAAGAGATACCGGTACTAAAAATATGTTGACATACTCCCAAAATCACTTATCTTTCCTCCAAAAATGCTAACTTGTATCGCAGAAATTATAAAAAGTAGTTAATATTTGTTGAATGAAAGTTAAACGAAAAAATTCCCATAAGAATAGGATGAAAATTTTAAAAACTTACATATCAAGCGACATTGCTTTTTTGGCCCTTATATCTCAAAAAAACATAAAAGATAGCAGAAATTTGTTGAAATACTACTGGAACACTCATCAAGATGAATTAAAAATTAAAATATGCTGAAAAATAATTTTTTTAGGTGTCCTGCAAAATGGCTAATTTTGGCCTCTTTCTTCGCCTTTATCTATGCAAAGATAAGTAACTGTTCTTGTATTTCCTATGACCAACCATTAAAAAAATCATCAAAATTGGATAAGAAGTAAAAGTTTCATAAATTAAGGTGAGTCCCTTTTTTGGCCCCTTATATCTCTAAAACGGTAAGAGATAGTGAAAAAACTGATCTTAAGTCATACCTGTTCATCCTTCCGCAAACTCAACCTTTCTCTTACAACAGAAAAGGCTTCAGTGTGGGATATAAAAACTCCCGCTAACTCATTAGTCACCAGCAAATGTGTTTTATTTGCTGTTCAATTTTTAGTCACCATTTTTGTTTTTGTTTACGCAATCGTCATCAAAATGTTTGAATGAATACCTGCTAATATTGGAATTTGGAAGTTTCTAGACTTTTCTTAGATGAAAAGGATGTGAATATTGTTTACAAATCTGAATGGTAAGTTAACTTTTTGCTTTTTTCAAATGCCCAAAGATGTCTCAAGCAAACAAATCACGATCTTGACAGGTCACTTCCTTAAATACTCCAAAGACGAAAAATACTCTAGAAAATTTCAACAAGAGTGGTTAAAATCTTAGGAGTGGCTGAAAACAAGCTTGGCTTTGTCTAGCCATGTAATTCCAACTTCAGTGCAGCTGCTGGAGGATTATATAATGTTAAAAGGCATGCTTAAGGTGCAATGTTTGATGCATGCAAAGCAGAAGTTCTGCACTATTATGACTTTGACTTATGACCCTTTAGATCAAATGTTGAAAACAGCAAAGGGTTCTGTAATCATATATATCAGAATTCTATCCAAAAGCTGAAACATAATGTGATAATTAAAGTTGTAAAAACTACCTATTTTAGTGTCAAAAACTCGTTTATGCAAAATCTCCCCCGAGGTTAACAGGTATGCTTATGTACTTTTTCCATTTTTATCAAGGAACAATTAAAACAAAAAATCCGATAAAAATTTTAAAAGTTACACCAAAATTAAACAGAAAACCCTTAATGACCCAAAGAAAAAAAACAGAAGGGGCCAAATTTTACAAAATCAATCCCTACCTGTATTTTGTAAGGGGAAAAATTGTGGTAAAATATTATAAGAATATGTTCAATAGGACAAAAATAAGTCTAAATGAGCTGAAATCTAACTGTGTACAGAAGCGTATACCAACGACAGGCTCATACCTTAATACGACCACATACATATATTTGGAGTCGTACAATAAATATATCAATTATCTTTTATTATGTAGTTTGTGTTTGAATTCATGTTTTCCATCAGAGTACAGAAATGAAAATAAAAAAACACAAATAAAGAAATAGACATCTTTTTGCTTAAAGTACAAATTAGCATATTCACTGAAATAATTTTCCTCTAATACAAGATAATTTGAACACAGTATCTTCAAACTAAAAACAAAGGAAAATGCAAAATAATTGTTTTAAATACTGCATTACTACAGGAATTAAGCAATCAAACTTCATGCCAACAATCCCAGTTTAAATTTCAATTCTTTTAAAGTTTCAACTGACAGATAAACAAACAAATGACACTTTATGGGAGTTTGACTAGTCTATACAGCATGGTTTGAAAGAAATCAAAATGTCCAAAATATAATATGTAATACAAGTTAATTACATCCAACACAAGCCAGATAATTCACTGCAATCTATTTAAATAAAAGCATAACTATTCTATGTTTTTTTTTCTTAGTTCAAGCTAGGTATTTAGGGATTTTTGGAAAAATTTGGAAACATAATTTCAATAAAAATAAAAAATTGAATAAAACATGCACTTCAAACTGAAAATGCTAAATGACCCAAATAAAATCATACCACATGGGTTTTCTACATTAGGAGAGAAAAAGGAATAAATCTATAGTGGACATATACAGCTGACAGAGATATACAAACAAAGAGCACTAATTATGAAGCATACATAGAGTATAAGAAAACACAAAGTAAGAAAGTCACTATTACACTGAGATAAACTTTAATTTCATGGTCAAGTATCTTTTAACTGAGATTTTCAACAGGATGTGAAAATTTTTTTAAAATAAAATTCAATAAATTTAGAATCTTATCAGTGTGAAGATATTTTATATTCAAGGCATTATCATTACTTAAGAGAATAACAGAAGAAAAACATTAAAATGAGTCCAAATAATAGAATAAGACAGTAGAACAAAGGAAATTGTTATATTAAATTTTTAATTAATTATTTCAAAGATTTCTAGATGTCAAACTGACAAAAGATACCAAGACCACACAGTCACTGAGCCCCCTGACAAGGTCATGTTAACCACAGAACGTCAACTACAAACCTTTAAGATCTTGTTTCTCTTTCTCCATTCTGATGAGTAACATTGTCTGAAGTATAGATTTCTTCCATAAAGCTTTCATCTCCTCTGATGTTCTCTTTACTTTGGGTGTCTCTGTATCTTCTTTATTTTCTACACAAAATTTATTTAATTATTACTCATGAAATTCAAATTCCAAAATAAACAACTGGTATAAAAACAATGTTTGTTTGTTTAGTTGGGGTTTAACACCGTTTTCAGCACATTTTGGCCATTTCGCCGTGGCCAGTTTTTATTGGTGGAGGAAGCCAGAGTACCCGGAGAGAACCACCGATCTTCGGTAGGAAAATTGGCAATCCTTGTCAATTAAGATTGGAGTCGAACACACCCCGCCACAGGCGAGATTCGAACTCACAACCCCAGCATTGACAGGCTAGTGAGCAGTAGTAGTTGTAACGAACTACCTAGACCACTCGGCCACCGAGGCCCCGGTATAAAAACAATGCATAAATTCATGGCTACATGTAGTGTATGAGCGCAATCTGTTAGCTTCTGTCTACTTTTGAAAGCCCAGGAGTATTTTCATTAAAAATTAAAATGCTGTCCTCCTTTCACAAGTTTGTACCAATAAAAACATTATATTAATTCATTCAGTATTTCATCATGTCTTGAATTATGTCATAATTGGTCTGAATAATAGGTTTTCATGCAATGCATTGAGGACTGTAATTTAATTTTGTTGTGCCAAAAGAGAAACTTTCTAGAATCCATCTGCTTTAGAAACAGGAAATTCTTACTCAATAGTTTCTGCTTTACCTCTGACAGAACTTGGTGTCCTTGAAGGGGTAACAACTCTATTAAATATAGCCTGTCTCCAGGAGCCACGTCTGTTTGGTGTATATTTGACGTCAGTTTCATCCAGAATGTCATCAGGTATTGGAGTATTCTTTTTATTGCTAGTATTATTGCCAACAAGGAGAAACCTACAAAGTATTGTAAAAAATTCAGATAAAAGTGATTAAAGACCTTTCCTTTTTTTATGTCATAGAATTTTATCTTGTTTCTCATATTTACTGGTATTCCACTGTATTGTGGTACTTATTTTTTCAAGATGGCATCAAAATTACGTTGAAATAACGTTGAAAGCATGATACAGTGGAACCCTCAATATGGTGAGAACAAAGTATATGTAAAAAAACAATAAACCAAATTTGTTTTGCTATTACAAAACAATTTCTTATTATCTCATACTCTTTTTTCTCAACATTCCTGATGGCTCAAAGTAACTTTTTGATCCCATGATAATACTTCACACTTTAATTACTTGTGATATCTCAAAGTGATAGCTGGTTACAAGATAATACTTCACACTTCATTTACTTGTGATATCTCTAAATTAGTTGGTTGGTCCAAGATAATACTTCACACTTCATTTACTTGTGATATATCTAAATTAGTTTGTTGGTACAAAGATAATACTTCACACTTTATTTACTCCTGTTAAGTCTGTTGACAGTACAATAAACCCCAAGATAATGTGAGTCAGCTGTATTGCCTTATATTTATATTATGTTTGATAAAGTATACATAACAAGTAAATCAGGAAAATTAAAATTGTTCCACTTACTGTGCAACAAAGTATTCACTATGGAATTGTTCTAAAAATCACAGAAAATGAAATTTAAAAAAAAAAAATTTAAAACTAGAAGCTGTCCAAGGGACATCAATCTGGTTTTATAATCATCACTGTTTGAAGTGACTCTCCAGCCCAGCCTCATATTGACCTGTCCATTATACAAAACCAAACTAATGAATTTTTTTTTGTTGGAAGATCCGGATCAAAAAAGAAAATTAATGAGAAATATTTACATTTGTTTCATAGGACTATTTACACTATTCCGTCTTTTGGGAGGTTCATGTAATTCTGTGTCTGTCTCCTTTAACTTCACAAGGTTTGTAGTTTCCTGAAACTTTTTTGAGGATATTCCTGTGTCTCCTAAAGTTCCTAAAGTCTGACTTCTAGGACGAGCCTGTTTAGGAGAGCCTGGAGGACTAGGATAGTGGAATTGTGAATCTTTACTTGTCATAGCAGGGGAAGGCATCGGGGAACAATCTGGAGTTGAAGCTGCTGATGAATCCTGCAAGAAAAGTACTGGTTCATGATTTTCACAGAAAATTTAATTAGATTGCCTATGCAATTTTTTAACTGTTTGTAACATTTTCCTTCAAGAGATTTTTTTTATTTCAGACTACTTGCTAGTAACAAAAAGTGACTGTTTAATTCTTTGTTCAATAGCATCAATTGGCAAAACAGGAATAAAAACATTAGCTAATATTAATACTAATTGCATTAAACAAATGATAATTTATACTTGATGTAGTCAAATAGAGAGCAGCCCAGACAAATAATAGAGTAGATTATATTTCCTTTGTGGATAAAACTTCTTTAGAAAAAGTACACTTAAATTTTTGTAAGTCTCTATTAGGGACAAAGAAATCTTCTTCAAATATTGGTGTGAGAACAGAATTAGGAAGATATCCTATTGAAAACTTCATACATAGTCAATCACTTCTATATCTAGCAAGACTTCACACAAATGATATAAATCCATTGCTCAAAGAATCTTTTGAACTTACTAAAGCACTTGACAATCAAGGCACTTACAGCTGGTACACCTTCGTTAAAGATATTGTTTCAGAAGTAGAAAATGGAGATAATATTTCTAGTTGCAAGTCATTAAAGGATGTAAAACTTTTGAAATCTTCTATAAAAAATGGTGTAAATGAGAAATTTAAAGAGATATTTTTAGATAGAATAAATGGATATGATGAAAAAAGTAAATTCTATCTATATAAGAAGTTAAATCCATCTCTCAAAGGAGAGTTTTATCTTACAGATCCATTATTTTCAATTAGAAATATATTCACCAAACTGCGTATTAGTGATCACGACCTCGAAATAGAAAAAGGTCGTTATTATAAAATCCCTCGGCAAGATAGAATTTGTAAAATTTGCAAGACTATTGAAGATGAATCTCATTTCATTTTAAAATGTAAAACTAATAGTAAAATAAGGGAAACTTTGTTTAATAGTCTTAAGCTTGAAAATGGAGAATTTATAAACATGACAGATGATGAAAAACTGGTCTTTTTGCTTAACCCAACAAATAATAAACATATTAGAATGGTTGGCTTCTTTTTAAAGCAGTCATTAGAACTGAGGGCAGAAGTCTCATAATTCATTTGATATGTTATAATGTCTGTTACTAATACTTATGCGTATAATATTTGGTCTCCAAATTTGCTTTATATGTATTTGTATGTCTTTGTCACAAACTATATGTTTATGTTTAATGACAAATAAAAGTTCTTTATAATAATATCTAACTTACAAAAGATCTAGCCCAGCTATAATCACTCTCTGTAGTGCCACTTCTATGTCTCATTCTGTCACTATCACTACTCTCTGTAGTGCCACTTCTATGTCTCATTCTGTCACTATCATCCTTTTTCTTACCCTACAAGGCAAAAATACGAATACAAATGAACGCTTATGTATCAAACATTCTTAAGTCAAATGTGATAGATATGTTGAAGATGTCTCCTTTCTCTCTAATTCAACACTGCTATTACAAACATGTTTAATCAAAATATAAAAGAATATACACATAGCAACACTTTTTACAGGCACTTCCTATATACAATTACAATGCCAAGGTCGAGGGTCATACACCAACCTGACGGACACCTCCTCAAAATTTGTTTGATACCTTTGTTCAATGCTCCAAATCACAAAATCACTTGTTTGAAATCTGGAGTAAACATGAGGTTGCACGTGTTATCATGCAAAGTATACCCCCACTCTTTTTCAGTTTTGAAAATTGGTAAAACAGACTTGAAGGTATTGTAAAATTTCTAAGTAACGGCAAACAGGAAGTGGTTCCTTGACAGACCTGAAAATATGAGAGACTCATGGTCATAAAGCTGCAGGAGTTTCGTCTCTCAGGCCACATATCAAAACATTCCGTTGCACAGAAGTTGAGAAAAGTTTGACGAAAAATTTCATGTAAACATTAGGTAGAGAGGGGGTATAATAAATTCTGAAATTCTATTTTAAGCAAGGTGTCAACTACTCAATGCAAAGTTGTCTTCATCTAGATTTTGGTTGTCCTGCTAATGGCTTGTTTGAAAATTTATGCTCACAATGTTTTGGTTATTTGGTCATGAGCAGAACTGATGAAAATTAATCCAAAAAGTCCCCTCATTGTAGAGGAATAAACTGAAACAGATATGTATAATTGTACACTTGTAAATCTTACCCTTAATAACAATGATTCAAAGGAAGTCGTCAAACTCTTCTTACATTTGTTCTTGAAGGAATCAAAGGACAAAGCAGCTTTCCCTTTGCTCTCTAGAATGTTAAACTACAAAATAAAAATGTTATACAAATTCCTCATTTTCCATGAATACATGTGATAGGGAAAACCAGGGTTAATTCTAGCAGGAATTTTCCCAATACTGGCTCATTTAGAAAAAGTTTTGAAATGAGCCATCAAATTGACAGCAAACTGGATGTACTTTTATTCCTCTTTGGACCGTTCATCAAAGATATCATTGCCAAACATTATCTGGTTTTTTAATTGAAAAAAAATCCTGATAACTTGTTTTCAATTGGAATTGCTTAAATCTTATCAATGTGAAAGTTTATGGTTTTGTCATGATAATATAAGTGTTTAATAGCCTTGACTGATAAAAATTGTGATGGCATAACAGATCAAATTTACTGCTAAAGGGCAAGGGATTTATGCATAACATTCACATTTGGATGATGCTCAATTTACAAATACTTCATATCCTTTTCATTTTCTTATTCAGACTCGCTTCATATAATTTTTAACATCAAATTTCAATTCTGTTGATGAATGTCACTGGCTTTGTCAAGACAGTCTGCCACTTTTTTATTTGAGCAGAAAGAATGAGTATCCACAGAAAAACTTGGACAAGAACACTGTCAATTTATACTGAACTTAAACATGGCTCACCAGAAGCAGTGTTGAAACTCTATACATTGTATTACATTTGTTTATCACATTTTACAAAGGACTATTGCAACTAGTATAGATATCTCTAATACCTCTGCCTTCACAGAAGACTTGTTTGCCTCTGAAATATGTGTATGTTCCTTTTGTTTATTTTCACATAATTTTCTCAGTCCAATCATCAAGATTTCTACCATCTCATCATAACTCTGTGGATTCTCAGACTGAAAAATTATTAATAAACATTTTTTATTTCAATCCTACAAAAGTTAATTTAATTTTTCAATCACTTTTTGACATGTTCATTTTAAATAATAAAATTTCTCAGCTCAATGCACCAAATGATCTTGTTAACTTGTCTTATCTTTAAGACCATATAAAGATGTTGCCAGTTCCCTCACTGATTCTATTTCACCACTATTTTCTATAAGATTACATTTTCAATTTTCTGAATTTCATGAATTTCTCATCATATAATTAATCATTGTTTTGTAAAAACTGAAGCCCTATTTGTAAAAAATCCTATGCAATGTGACTAATCATAATGTTTGATGCATGGTCTTTAAATTGTTGATTTTATTCAAATTTAAAATGCTTAAATGGCATTGTGGTTTAATAAAATAGTAATGTGTTTTTGTAATAAATATGATTAAGAAATCTTCAACCTACTACGTTCAACAATAAAAATACATAGTCTTTTTTTCTTATCCTATTTTAGTTTACCTGAATTAAAGCATGGACCTCTCCGACATCTTTTTCTGGAAGATTATGAAGTCGTTTCTCCAACAGATCATATGCATTATGACTAGATAAACCTAAAATAGATATCAAAAACATACAGGTTCTTGTTATTAATTATGGTATTATAAGGTAAACAAGTCAATTAATTAGGCTGACATTTTCATCTGTTGCTATTGCATAATAAAAATATCAATTTTTCCTCTCATTCTGGGGTATAATTTTAAGTTTGAAAAGATCGTAGTTATATTATTTTTTTTGTGATTTTTTCTGTTATTTCCAGTGAAAACATTTCTCCAAGTTTCTTCAAGAACAAAAAAACAAAGCAAAAGGGCATGGTATGATTTGGACTCTTGAATTCCAAAATCAAAAAATAATGAAAAACGTACTCTCAGCAATCATTAAATACTCTTAACATGTTATATTTCAAGGAACATGTTTTTTTTTCAATAAGAAATTTCTGAAATAGCGGCATTATGCTGTAAAAGATGGCTATTTGTGAATTTTGATATGAGCAACAGCCTTGCCCAAAAAGATATTTCACTGAAATGTCTTTATGCAAGACAAACATATCAAAAAATCTTTTTGAGCAAGGCTTTTGCTCATAGTTGTTTTGACCAAAATCTAATGTGAAAACATTCAATTTTTATTTAAATCCTTGATTTAGCAGACATTCATGACATTGCTGTTGCATTATTGGAAGGAATTTTCCTCAATTATTGATACATTGTTTAATTATACGACAAAAATTATACATATTCAAAAATGAAATCTTAATTTTAATTTTTTTTTCAGATGGGGACAAATAATGGCTGAAATCAAACCATATTCTTTCTCCTTCAAATTAAAATCCTTATTTTTGTATTTTATCTTCCATTCTATATGGTGGAATCTTAATTTCTAGAGCTCAAACAAATGGAACTTCATGGTCCTTTCAAAATAATTATGTTCATTAACTTAAAACTATTTTTGGTTTTCCCTTTGGTGTTTAAAGGCCCTAAATTTTACTCCTTTCTTTTAAATTGTTCAATGATTGTACATACCATTAAGTTCTTGACACAGTCTATGTAGTTGGTGTAATGGACACATTATACAAATCTGTTGACGATTTTGTTCAAATGCTGACTGGAATGCAGATCTTAACACAGCCATAATCTCATCAGTCTGTAATATCAAATATTTCATATTAATGACAGATTCAGTTTTTGCGGAAATATTTAATTGATGTAGTGACAATGTAATTATGCTCATCTCCAAATGGAAAATAATACATTTATCTTTTTGTGGAGACAGAAACAACCAATCAACTCAAAAAGAAAAAACTAAGTTTGTGTATATGTTTGTTTTAATTTTCTGGTATGTGTGTTTAAGCAATGTTCTCCTGTTCGTGGCGTGTTTAATCAGTGGGATAAAAATACATAATATTTTTAACCTCTTCCCGGTGATTAAATTTCTGCATCAGAATTCCCGCCGTTTTTTCTACAGTTATTTGAACGATAAACTAAAGAAGTCCTGAAATGACGTACATGTAAACAAACTACATAGCAACGACATTTTCTTGTGGTTTTTGTCGAAAATCATAGGAGAAACAGATTCTCCTTCAACTTACTCTTGAGTAAAGGAATTTCTCCACCCACAATAGTTAAATTTTAGGCTCGTGTGTTGAAAATCGAAAATTTAAATATATCGGGTAGAGAAATTCCACAAATCACTCGTACCTGAAAGAGAATCTATATTTACACTGGCATTAATGCATCAATATATTTTTAATGTTCATCACCTTAGGAATCTCTCTGTTAAACATGTTTATAAAAGGCTTCAGCAAATGTGGCTAATATTTTTAACCTTAGTCTTTAAAGATTGTGACTGGAAAGACTAAAAATAAACAATTCCTTATTCATTATTGAAATATAATCAATAAAATGGTAAAAAAATCGAACAGCGTTCCGAAGTCCCCCGCCGCTAGAGCATCAGAAACCCTTGGACAAGTGAAACATAACAAAATTTTCTCAAAGAGAGAGAATAGAAGGACAAACAATTTGTGGTTATTGCTAAAGTTTTTTACAAGTTAATGAGTGGTATGAAGACATTTATACAATATGGGTATAGTGTTGAAATCTTATTTTACCATGTGTATTGAGAATTTATACAAATGTACATTTACTCCTTTTCAATAAACAGAAATGCTTTGATCAAAAGTATTCCGCCTAACAAACTCTTAAAGACAGTATTTTTCAATTTTATAAGTTTCGATAGGAGTTTATGTATAAAACCTCCCTTTAGGTCCAAGTGTATAAATATTATTCCAATGCAAGGAGAATATAAATTTTCTAGAACACTTAGATGAACATTTTGTCAATTTTCAAAGTTATTAAGGGGCATAACTCCTACAAAAATATTTCGACATGACTCATCTTCGAACTCCCTTGAGGTATCATTGAGTTAAAGCTACTGTATAAATATTATCCAAATAGGTCAAGAAATAAATTTGCTAGAGCGCTTACATGAAAATTTTGTCAAGTTTCTAAGTTATTAAGGGGCATAACTCCTACAAAAATATTTCGACATGACTCATCTTCGAACTCCCTTGAGGTATCATTGAGTTAAAGCTACTGTATAAATATTATCCAAATCGGTCAAGAAATAAATTTGCTAGAGTGCTTACATGAAAATTTTGTCAAGTTTCTAAGTTATTAAGGGGCATAACTCCTACAAAAATATTTCGACATGACTCATCTTCGAACTCCCTTGAAGTATCATTGAGTTAAAGCTACTGTATAATTATCCAAATCGGTCAAGAAATAAATTTGCTAGAGCGCTTACAAGGTGGACGGACGGGAGCACGGACGGAAGGAAGCACGGACGGACGGACGGACGCCCAGCATTACCATATCCCCCGCATCCCGTTGCGGCGGGGGACAATTATATACAGTCTATTTTTTTCATTATCTAAAGTAATTAAATGTCAGAGGTAAAGGTTAAAATACAATCTTGTTCTGTGATTTTTTCCAAATCAATCTGCTATATTTATAAATCAAAGACCTTATTTATAATTAATAAATTCCTAATATTCTTGTCACTATTTAATCTTTATAAATTTCATCATTATGATTTAGTGACATTTATATTTACTGGCTGACATTCCTGTAGTTGAATACAAACAAATTGATCGGCTATTAAAAATTCATGAAATCTTGTACTTGTAAGCTGTAGATTTCCATATTAACACAGCATCATGTCAAGTCTTATTTTTACTTAAATGTCAAAATATCACAATAGAAATTCAATGCTGACTCCTTTTATTGAATTGTAATAACGAATCGGTTTCTTGTTATTCATTTGTAACATAATTCAATTACATGTACAAAGCAAAATGTACAGTGGAATCTAATAACAATGGTGCAAAAAGAAGAAAAGAGAGAGAGATTACAATCATTTTATGTTATATTTTTAAATGGTAAACAAATTGATAATTCTCAGATGCTTTGTTTGCAGACCCCCCTCCCCAACCCAGATGCCATAATCCATTTGCACTGCTTTCCACTGTATCAGCAATAAAGTTATCGTCAGAACATCTGTATAAACCTGAATGAGAACATGTGGTCTGCTACTGTGAGAAAAATTCTCATGCATGCAAATATTCCTTTCATTTTAAGGAAGGAAATAAAAAATCAGATATACATGTAATGTGGACAAGTGACTTAATAGAAGCTTTACCTAAACAAGTTACTGTTAGTCAGATGACATATCAGATGCTGTTACACTTACCACAGAGAAGGAATGGCACTTCATTACATGACAAACAAACACATTTCCATTCTCTCTTGCTATAAACCCAAATACTTCAGAATTCTCTTTACCCTATAAATATAGAATCTATGGTAGAACAAATGAATTTCCATATACACATTTGTATATTGAAAGTTTTGATAATGGTATAAAGGTCATCATATTATATAGTTATATTCTATTTCTTTTTTTTTTGCCATATCTGAATTTGATAGGAATAAGGATTTTCTTTCTGAACTAAAAAAAAATATTTCTAACAAATTCAGTGCATGAGGTAAAGGTGCAATAACTCCAAATATATTGTTTGATCATATTTGATAGAAAAAGGTTTTTTTTTCATATTATTCTTTTTAGAAAGAACATTAAAATAACTATGAGATTTATATCAATGCTGTAAAACTTTTTATTTTGATGAATTTTGCCTAAAAACTAATGGGTTATGAGAATATTTTATATTTCTGGTAAACTCAAATTTTTTAACAATGTATGTGATGTGGCGAAATATTTAATTTTTAGAGGATATTATAATATCATACATTTTGTAGTTTATTTGAAAATACATGTATAATAACAATATCCTTTTGGCAGATATTGTTTTCTTGATTGAAACTTGTAAAAATAATTACGGGTGTAATGTGTATGAACTAGTATTATAGTATCATTTAAGAAATAACTAATTTCAATTACAATTGTTTAAATTCTAATTTTTGTTTACGTGTTCCTAAACAGAACAGGACAGAGACAAAGAAATGTCTTGTACTTTTAATACACTCACTGATAAAAGTACATATAAAACACACACATATCATTGAAATACATGCAGAAAAGTACTTTTATCAATAGATGATACATGTGCATATTTATATCTAGGTATTTCCATGTTTACCTATAAGGTTAACCTTAATCCATGATGTTGATATAAATAGATCTTACCAAATGACATAACAAATGTTACCTGCGATACTGAAGAAATGTCCTTAAATCGTTTATCCAGGATTGTCGACTTTTTATCCAAACTAATCAATGAAACTTCATTAGCACCCAATCTAAACAACATTGTTCTATTTGGATCGTATATATCTTGATCTGAATTACTACAGTTTTCATTAAAATGTACGTGGAGATCTTTTGAAGAATTTTCTTGGTCGCTTTTTGTCATAGTTTTGTTCAAATAATTCTCTTCCTTTGTCAACTCCCCAGAGTCAGAGAGTCCGCAAATATTTGACATTCCTACGGAAAAGTGTCCGGAGTTTTCCAGCAATAAATTTTCTGAAGAACTCTGCTGGTCACTAAGACTGGATATTTCATCAGTACTGCTAGAGGGACTATCTGCGAAGAAATGTGGTTTCATCGTGTCATGCTGTTTTTGCAGCTCATTTTCTGTTACTGTAACATTTTCTTCCAGAGTTGCAGGCAAACTTTTAGTGCTGATCCCACTCCCATGCCTTCTTCGTTGTTCTCGCTTTTCTTCCAACATCTTTTTACGATCCTTTTCTTTCTTTATCAATTTCTGGTATAAATCGTCTATATGAGCACAGGTAATTTTCTTAGATTGGAGCTTAGCTCGCCCAATATACATGACTTCATAGAAAGCTTTGGCAGGTTCTGATGATTTTTGTTCCCCTAAATCTTCAAATAAGTCTCTTCTCGTCTCTTCCTGAATGCAACTAAACAATTCAGGGACCTAAAAATTATAGGAAAAAAATAAAAAATAAAGAGGCTATAATGATGATTTATTCTTGCAAAATGGGCAAAAATAGTATTTATACACTGTAGTTTCAAGACAATTGGTGTATGGTGACTCAAAGAAATTCTGTACTTTCTATGTACATTTGTATCATCCTGCCCTATTTCCATTTTCCTGTTGTGTTACATTCTGTCACATCTTCATCAGGTAACAAATCAATACATTGTCTGAAGCAAATATAATATCTTGTTTTTAATCTATACAAGTACAAGTATTTAAATTTACACACAGGAAATTTTGTTTAATGAAAACAAAAAAAATATCCTTTAACTGTATGAACAAGACAGTAATGTGGATTTTCTGTCCTTATTGGTTAGACCTGCATGATTGGCCATCTTGCCTGTACACCCACCATTATGTACATGTAATATATTGTCAAACTAACAACTAAATTTTACAGTTACCATAGGAAAATTCAGTTTACAAAGTTTTAAATCAAAATGAAAATTAATCAAGTTAGCAAACCAAGAATTAATAATATCTTTTTCAATCAATTCAAAATATATAATTTAGGGGGCCTCGGTGGGTGAGTGGTCTAGGTAGTTTGTCATAACTACTAATGATCACTAGCCTGTCAACACTGAGGTTGCGAGTTCAAATCTCACCTATGGCGGGGTGTGTTCGACTCTGATCTTAACTGACAAGGATTGCCAATTTTCCTACCGAAGGCCATGGCCCTCTCCTCCACCAATAACAAGTGTGGACCCTAAAAGATGTCTCGCCTGTCCGCGCTTGACCCAGAATAACATGCACTATCAAAGACCATGCTTTAACACAAACTTTAACCTGAGTCATTCAAGCAGAAAATGTAGGTCAGAGTGACCAAATTATCATCTGAAGCAGCATCACTCTCCAAGACGCATCTACTGACCAAAGATGATTGATGTACCACATGTAGTATTTTAGATATGAACCTTTACACAAACTTTAACCTGAGTCATTCAAGCAGAAAATGTAGGGCAGAGTGATCCAATTATCATTTGAAGCAGCATCACTCTCCAAGACGGATCTACTGACCAAAGATGATTGATGTAGCACATGTAGTATCTTAGATAATGCAAACTTTAACCTGAGGTGGGACAAACGGACAGACACTTGGACGGACGGACGGACGGACTGACAGACAGACACTCGGACGGGCGAGATACTATATACCCTCCACAACTCAGTTGGGCGAGGGGATAACAATAACTAATCAATCAATAATTTTTCTATGGATCATCAAACTGTGCATTTTAAGTATTTCGTGCAAACCACCAAAAGATAAATAAATTGTCTCAAAATTTTGATGATTGCACCATACTGCGCGCACCATCGCTCATTTTATGTCAATTCTTCGAGAACCGGCATTCAAGTGATAAATCAATGGCTTTTTTGTATGCTAATTTTAAATTTCAGAACCACCCATATTTATATAAAATTTTGTGTCAACAAATATAACAATTTTGAAACAAAGTTTAAATATATACTTATCCTTTTTATATTTATATCAATCCAAATATTCTTATTGAAAGGACATCCACACAAAAATTAACATTACATTACAGACTTATTTACAAAGTCATGAATCAATAGATCAATAGTTTTGATATGTTTTAGTAGTTCTCACAATTTTGCCAGGGGCTATTGAGGGTTGTGAAATTATTTATGTGTGAAATTTAATAAACAAGATCTTTGGTTTTATGATCAACAAAATACTTTTTCTCAAATAGATTATATACATAATCATGTAAGTTTTGTATCAATTATCTTAGGTATGCCATTCGAAGAGAAAAAACTAGATGGAACTTTATACACAAAGTTATACTTCTCCCCCCCCCTTCCTGTTTGTCTATCCCCTAATTAAAACATTAGTGATCAATCTGAAAATATGAGGTGGGCAAGTTCTTATATATATGGCGAGTCTAGATATTGCAGTTGCTGAAAAATGGACTGTAAAAGAAAAAAATTGACAAAGTCACTGAACCATGAAATTGAGGTCAAGGGCACATGAAAGGTGTCAGACTGGCATGTACCCATACAGATCTTGCTATAAGCCATGTATGATGAGTCTATTCATTGTAGTTGCTGTAAAATAGACTTTAAAGAAAAAAATTGACAAAGTCACTGAACCATGAAATTGAGGTCAAGGACACATGACAGGTGTCAGACTGGCATGTACCCATATAGATCTAGCTATAGACCATATCTGATGAATCTAGTCATTGCACTTGCTGAAATATAAACTTTTGAGGAAAAAATTGACAAAGTCACTGAACCATGAAATTGAGGTCAAGGGCACATGAAAGGTGTCAGACTGGCATGTACCCATACAGATCTTGCTATAAGCCATGTATGATGAGTCTATTCATTGTAGTTGCAGAAAAATGGACTTTAGAAGAAAAAATTGACAAAGTCACTGAGCTGTGAAATTGAGGTCAAGGACACATGACAGGTGTCAGACTCCCATGTACCCATATAGATCTTACTATATACCAAATATGATGACTCTAAACATTACAGTTACTAAGAAAGGGACTTGAATGTAAAACTATGTCGCAGATTTTCGAAGTTCACTGAACCGTGCAATTGAGGTCAAGGACAAATGACAGGTGTCAGACTGGCATGTACCCATATAGATCTCACTGTAGACCAAATATAATAACTCTAGGTATTATAGTTTCTGAGAAAAGGATTTGAATGTAAAACTATGTCGCAATGTTTATGTGGGTATTGAACCATGAAAAAAAGGTCAAGGTCATCTAAAAATGTGCTGCTGAAAAGGTCATCACTTCATGCACCTGTGGACCAAAGATGAACATTGTAAGTATTATACTTTAAAAGTTATTAAGGTTTTACAAAAAGTTAACGCCGTCGCCGTCGCCGTCGCCGTCGCCTTCACCGTCGCCGCCGGATTGCTATACCTATGTCTCGCTTCCAGCGACTTTCGTCGCAGGCGAGACAAAAACTGGCCGTGAAATACCCACATGTGCTGAAAATGACGTAAAAGCCCAACTATACAAACAAATACATATAATTTATTATACATATGTAGCAAATAAATGAGCATTAGAAATTAAAATTTTTCTGCTTTTTTCCCACGAGATCAGAATTTTGCAGAAAAAAATTATAAGATTATATAGATCTATTACAGAAAATGTGTGTTTACTTATACAAACAAAATCCTATAGGAACAAATATATAGCTGTAAAGTTTTTTTTGTTGGCATCAAAATGGTTACGATGTTTCAAGTGTATTAATTATTACTGGTTTTTAATTTTCTATTTAAACTCTATTTAAGATATGTTTTCAATGGAATACTGAAATTTGTACATTGTAGTTTTTCAAAATTTTTCAAAATTGGTGTACAATTATATGTAAAATATAATCTTCCAAAAAGATAATGAACATTCAGAAAGTTTTGATCAAGGAAAAATGTTTAAAGCAAAAACAATGACTCAAAATGTTGAAAAGAGGATTCAATACCGAAATGACCAAAATTGTTCCCTAGTACTTTCAACAATAATTACACCTTATATAAAAAGGCTGTAATCTGATTGGTTCATTAGAGGGGTATTTGTAACAAATTCTATGCATTACAAACGATTTCAGAGGCAGCAGGGTATTTGCACTTTTTACCCCTGCTGTGGTATTTGTGAAAAATTCTCTTATCTGACTGAATGCTTGAAATGTCTACATCATCACTGTTTTAGTATAAGCGTTTGCAGATAGAAACATTTTATTTTGTCATTCTGTGTAATTAAACAGATACATCATGCGCGGGAGGGGTATTTGTGAATAAAATGCTCCGCTGGGCGCAGCTAGATACGACCGCAGATGTCGAACCCTGAATAGTTGGGGCAATTATGAACACAACATTCAAGCTTGATACAATACTGAATTTGGATTGTGAATAAATATTTGACACAGCATAGGTTTCTGACACAGAATGAATGTTGTCTAAGAACTTAAAAATTTTTAATTTACCTATTCAAACCATATCAGTATTATTTGCTTTTATATATAAATCAGAAATAACCAATTTAAAATTTAAAATTGGGCACACATATCAATTTCTTGCTATTGTGCAATACTGTGTAATTGAAAATTTCTTCAAATATTTGACACATAATAGGTTTCTGACACAGAATAACTGAAATCAAAGAACTTAAAATTGGTCACATGATTTGAATTTATATTCAATTTTTTGCTTCTTGTGCAATACAATATGCTGTGGAGAATTGGCCCCCTCCCCCCAAATAAAAAATAATAATTTACCCCTTTTTTTAGCTTTTTTGCAATACACTATGAAGTTGCACATTGACCCCCCCTCCCAAAAAAAAAAACAAAAAATAAAATTTATTGTAACTCCCCCCCCCCCCTTTTTTTGCTAAAAAAAATTTGAAATTTTCTTTTTAATTTATGAAATATGAAATGAGAAAAAATTACCCCCTCCCCAATTTCTCATTTACCCCCCCCCCCAAATTTTGTTTTCAACCCCCCCCCCCCCTCCCCCCATTTCTTTATACTTTGCAACCATAACAGCCCATTTAAATACACATAACATATTAAAATAGAAAATGACATCATAGTCATGGATGGCAAATTTTAAATATACATAATTTAAAAGCAGTTTAGATAAGATAAACAAATAAAATGCTCCGCTGGGCGCAGCTAGATACGACCGCAGATGTCGAACCCTGAATAGTTGGGGCAATTATGAACACAACATTCAAGCTTGATACAATACTGAATTTGGATTGTGAATAAATATTTGACACAGCATAGGTTTCTGACACAGAATGAATGTTGTCTAAGAACTTAAAAATTTTTAATTTACCTATTCAAACCATATCAGTATTTTTTGTTTTTATATATAAATCAGAAATAACCAATTTAAAATTGGGCACACATATCAATTTCTTGCTATTGCGCAATACTGTGCAATTGAAAATTTCTTCAAATATTTGACACATAATAGGTTTCTGACACAGAATAACTGAAACCAAAGAACTTAGAATTGGTCATATGATTTCAATTTATATTCAATTTTTTGCTTCTTGTGCAATACAATATGCTGTGGAGAATTGCCCCCCCCCCCCCCAAAAAAAAAAAAAAATTTACCCCTTTTTTAGCTTTTGTGCAATACACTATGAAGTTGCACATTGACTCCCCCTCCCAAAAAAAAAAACAACAAAAAACAATAAAATTTATTGTAACCCCCCCTTTTTTGCTAAAAAAAATTTGAAATTTCCTTTTTAATTTATGAATTATGAAATGAGAAAAAAATTGCCCCCTCCCCAATTTCTCATTCCCCCCCCCTCCTAAATTTTGTTTTCACCCCCCCCCCCCCCCATTTCTCTTGATACTTTGCAACCATAACAGCCCATTTAAATACACCATAACGTATTAAAATAGAAAATGACATCATAGTCATGGATGGCAAATTTTAAATATGCATAATTTAAAAGCAGTTTAGATGAGATAAACAAAAAAGCTTCATCAGCACATATTCAAAATTTGAGATAAAAAAAAGAGTTATCCCTCTTTGTACATATTTTTATAATCATGTTGTCATATTTGCTCTAAGTCATATTTAATTGTTAGCAGTAGTATGTATGTTAGTATCATATAATTTTAAAATTTCTGATTTGTAAGTTTATTCAATATATATGTTTGGATTGAAGTCATTGTTGGGTGTTACTGAAGTTATCCTTTAATTGTAATGTAAATAATGTAAATTGGTTTAAATTATACTGATTCTTGCTATTGCACAATACTGTGTAATTGAAAATTTCTTGAAATATTTGACACATAATAGGTTTCTAAAACAGAATAACTGAAATAAAGAACTTAGAATTGGTCATATGATTTGAATTTATATTCAATTTTTGAATTCTTGTGCGATACAATATGCTGTGGAGAATTGCCCCCACCCCCCAAAAAAAATAATTTACCTCTTTTTTAGCTTTAATTTTGGACCCCGATTTGGACCAACTTGAAAACTGGGCCCATAATAAAAAAACTAAGTACATGTTTAGATTCAGCATATCAAAGAACCCCAAGAATTCAATTTTTGTTAAAATCAAACTAAGTTTAATTTTGGACCCTTTGGACCTTAATGTAGACCAATTTGAAAACGGGACCAAAAATTAAGAATCTAAATGCACGGTTAGATTCGGCATATCAAAGAACCCCAATAGTTCAATTTTCGATGAAATCAAACAAAGTTTAATTTTGGACCCCGATTTGGACCAACTTGAAAACTGGGCCCATAATAAAAAAAACTAAGTACATGTTTAGATTCAGCATATCAAAGAACCCCAAGAATTCAATTTTTGTTAAAATCAAACTAAGTTTAATTTTGGACCCTTTGGACCTTAATGTAGACCAATTTGAAAACGGGACCAAAAATTAAGAATCTAAATGCACGGTTAGATTCGGCATATCAAAGAACCCCAATAGTTCAATTTTCGATGAAATCAAACAAAGTTTAATTTTGGACCCTTTTGGCCCCTAATTCCTAAACTGTTGGGACCAAAACTCCAAAAATCAATCCCAACCTTCCTTTTGTGGTCATAAACCTTGTGTTTAAATTTCATAGATTTCTATTTACTTATACTAAAGTTATTGTGCAAAAACCAAGACAAATGCTTATTTGGGCCTTTTTTAGCCCCTAATTCCTAAACTGTTGGGACCAAAACTCCCAAAAACAATCCCAACCTTCCTTTTGTGGTCATAAACCTTGTGTTAAAATTTCATAGATTTCTATTTACTTATACTAGAGTTATTGTGCGAAAACCAAGAAAAATGCTTATTGGGCCCTTTTTTGGCCCCTGATTCTTAAACTGTTGGGACCAAAACTCCCAAAATCAATCCCAACCTTCCTTTTGTGGTCATAAACCTTGTGTTTAAATTTCATAGATTTCTATTAACTTATACTAAAGTTATAGTGCGAAAACCAAATGTCTACAGACTCCGACGGACGACGACGCCAACGTCATACCAATATACGACCGCAAAAATTTTGCGATCGTATAAAAAGCTTCTTCAGCACATTTTATATTGGCAAATTTCCAATGGAATTTGTTAATAATAAAGTTTTGATAACAGGGCACACATATCAATTTCTTGCTATTGCGCAATACTGTGCAATTGAAAATTTCTTCAAATATTTGACACATAATAGGTTTCTGACACAGAATAACTGAAATAAAGAACTTAGAATTGGTCATATGAAACTGGGCCCATAATAAAAAAACTAAGTACATGTCTAGATTCAGCATATCAAAGAACCCCAAGAATTCAATTTTTGTTAAAATCAAACTAAGTTTAATTTTGGACCCATTGGACCTTAATGTAGACCAATTTGAAAACGGGACCAAAAATTAAGAATCTAAATGCACGGTTAGATTCAGCATATCAAAGAACCCCAATAGTTCAATTTTCGATGAAATCAAACAAAGTTTAATTTTGGACCCCGATTTGGACCAACTTGAAAACTGGGCCCATAATAAAAAAACTAAGTACATGTTTAGATTCAGCATATCAAAGAACCCCAAGAATTCAATTTTTGTTAAAATCAAACTAAGTTTAATTTTGGACCCTTTGGACCTTAATGTAGACCAATTTGAAAACGGGACCAAAAATTAAGAATCTAAATGCACGGTTAGATTCGGCATATCAAAGAACCCCAATAGTTAAATTTTCAATGAAATCAAACAAAGTTTAATTTTGGACCCTTTTAACCCCTAATTCCTAAACTGTTAGGACCAAAACTCCAAAAATCAATCCCAACCTTCCTTTTGTGGTCATAAACCTTGTGTTTAAATTTCATAGATTTCTATTTACTTATACTAAAGTTATTGTGCAAAAACCAAGAAAAATGCTTATTTTGGCCCTTTATTAGCCCCTAATTCCTAAACTGTTGGGACCAAAACTCCCAAAAACAATCCCAACCTTCCTTTTGTGGTCATAAACCTTGTGTTAAAATTTCATAGATTTCTTTTTACTTATACTAGAGTTATTGTGCGAAAACCAAGAAAAATGCTTATTGGGCCCTTTTTTGGCCCCTGATTCTTAAACTGTTGGGACCAAAACTCCCAAAATCAATCCCAACCTTCCTTTTGTGATCATAAACCTTGTGTTTAAATTTCATAGATTTCTATTAACTTATACTAAAGTTATAGTGCGAAAACCAAATGTCTTCGGACGACGACGCTGACGACGGATGACGACGCAGACGACGACGCCAACGTCATACCAATATAAAAATACCAGTCTTGAGACAAACTTTCCCTCGCCCGTTGCATGATGTATCTGCACAGAATTAACAATTTTATAATTTTGAACCATAAAATCCCTGAAACTGGGCAGAGACTTGGTGTCCACCAGAAGATACCACTCATGGAGGTAATAAATTTTCTATGATCAACAATATTGATGTACAATATTAATGCACAATACAAATGATCACAAATAAACATTATACATATGTATCTATAGATATTTTTATAATTATAATTAGTATTTTCTCATCTTTGGAAGACATAAAAGTTATGCATATAGTTTTAAATAGTGTCCCTCAGTCAGATTAAGATATTTTGTATGTATTTATAATTGTTTTGTGGTTGTTATTGTATTATGTGTATATTGTCATTGATGATAACCCTTTATTTTGGATTTGATTAAATCTTAAATACAAGTTCTATCCTTAATTTCTTTTTTACATATTCAGTAAACACTATTAAAGTTAATATTTTTCTCTTTTTAAAACCAGTAAAAATTTCTACCTAGAATAAAAAGTTAGGCCAACCCTAAATTTTTATAGCATTTTGGTCAAAACAGAGGTATTTTTTTCTTGTCCTCGATTCATTGACATATAGGTTAGCTATAGACTTATTAGAATATTACTTTCTGTATCATATTCTGTTATAAACTGTCATCAAGTGATAGGATGTCCATGTAATACAGTATAAAACATAAAAAAATAGTGACATGTCATGGTCAAGGTCTAGTGATGACAAATTCATGTATAAATTGTGAAATTATAAAGTAAATTTAGATTGCCTCATTTTTTAACATGGTGAAGACAAAAATTGAATACTGTAGATGTAAATAACATAATATACCGATCAAAATATTTACTAGACTAACAATGTATAAAACTAATGTTTATCATCATCAATTTGAAAGTGACTGATAGGGCATTGTAAATAAACAACTTCCACATAAACTTTGTAAAAATGGATAAAAAAATGTAGAATCTACAATGTAGAGCACTAACAAGAAGTTGACCGAGAAAAGCTACGTCAAGGGTAGTATAGTTATTCCCATAAAAATTATCCAAGAGTCCTCTCAGACAAGATCAAGTTCAAGTTTTTTATTACCAATTAAGGGCCCCATTTAAGAGGCATATATAAGGACAACACAATACAACATATTGATTAGATACATAAATACAGATAATACCTTTTTAAACAATAATACTGATTAATAACAGTATATATATGTGTGGTTCACCCCACACAGGCATGTTTAAAAAGAAAAGTAAAGAAAATATAAATTATATGTCCACCTCGTCCCTTATCCAGATGAGCAAGCTTTACAGGTTGTTCAGCAGGAGAAGAGACCAAGGGCCGATGCAAAAGGACCTTCTGTTTTCACATATATTACATATAAATTGTCTGTGCACGTCTATAATTCTATAAAATTATTTAATATAAACACCATAGTGGACCTCCTCGTGACTAAAGCACAGCCGAAAGTCAATTGTCTGTTCTGTGCAGATATCAACAAGGATAGATACTAAAGGTTCTAGTGTTTGAGCATTATATATAGCATTATACAATTCACTTTAATGAACCTCCTCGTGGCTAAAGCACAGTAGAGCGTCATAATCTCACCTGTGCAGAAGTCACCAAGGGTAGATACTAAAGGTTCTAGTCTTTTTATATAATATAATTTATGTACATTCTAGCTTTTTTGAATGACTTAAATAATTATCTGTCAATCTCGCTCTACACAATTAAAATTATATATATACATATGAAAAAACGCCAGTATGAGGAGATGAAATAAGCTAGATGCAAGTGAAGTGACCATCTCTAATGAGGACAACTATGTTTATTTATAAAGTACAAATGCCATTCAATATCTCATTATTCATCAGCCAAAATAATTTTAAATTTAAATTACTGACTTTGGACAAAGATGTAATACTATTTTTATTATTTCAGTTCTATCATTATTATATTGTTGACATTTAAATAAAAAATGATTTTCATCCTCAACTTCATCAGATGAACATTGAAGACAAATTCTATGATGTCTGGGAGTGCCATGAAACCTTCCCACTTCTATTCTTAAATGATGTGCTGATATTCTGAAACTTGTGAATCTCCTTCTCTGCTCACATTTTTTATAATCATAAGATACTTTTCCATATCAAAATTAACTTTACATTTTTGATATGTGCACAATTTTCCACTTAATAAATTGTTTTTCTGAATATGCCAATTTTCAATATAGTGTTTTTTGGTAATTTTATTACAGAATGTCTTAAAGCAACTTTTGGATTTAACTAATATGTCATTGTTACAATTAAACAATGTTTTTTTTCAATACTTCAACAGAACCATACCATGAAGGTTGTTGATTCTTATGCAAATGTTCTGATGTCAAATATGCATCTTTCAGAACTGGAAATTCATCATCTAGATTATGTAAACGGTGCCACCATTTCAACATTGATATTACAATAAAAAAATGCAATGGAAATCTTCCCAGTTCTGATAAAACAGCAAAATTTGTACTTTTCTTTTGAGTTCCCAAGACATATTTACAAAATTGTATATGAACTTTTACATGTATCATCAATATACATCTTCCATATTAATTTGGGTAAAGTATGTTGAGAAATGTAGAACTGAGATGCTAACAACATGTTGACAGGCCAAAACTAAGTCAAGGGCAGTAACTCTCACAAGAAGTATCCAATAGCGTTTGTTTTCGTACTTGATCAAGGTACATATTGCCTACATACACCTTCCTTATAAATTTGGTTGAAATCTGTCAATAAATGTAGAATTGAGCACTAACAAAAATTGTTGACAGAGTGAAAACTATATGGTCCCAAATTATTTTCCATAGGATTTTTTTTGGGGGGGTTGGGAGGGTGATGGGAATCACTAGAGAATTACCTAATAATATTAATCATGTTGATCATAGCAAAACTATATAAAAATGCCTAATGAACATAAACTAGATTAACCATGGGATAATTATACTGCTAAAATGGTCTTGCTTATAGGTTCTGAATGTCTCCTTGAATTTTTCAACCTTGTACAGATCAGTATTAAATGAAATACATTTTGTACTTGTGTAATAAAAAATCTCATACCTGAACACTAAGGTCAAAGAACTCAATAGTATCATCCTCACTCTGAATATTCTGAACCTGTTTTGAATTCCTAAAATTTATCCTCTTTTCCTCAGCCGTAACTTCACATCCTACTTTAACGGGAGACAAAGGGTCCTCCATAGTGTTCAAAACCATTGTTTAAATATATGTGTCTACACTTTGTAATTTCAAATTATTCCTTCAAAAGTTCTCAAGACTAAACATACTGGTACATGTAGTTTCATAATAGTTTAACAAAATATATATATCTTTCACATCAGACACAGATTTGTAATTTCCAGTTAGTGTAGATTAAACAGTAATACTGTCATATTATTTATTGTAGAGCAATTTGATAACTACATGTATGAAGTACATGCATGTTTGACAAAGATTATATCTATTTACTAAATATTTGAATCATGATACGGTATAAACAGGAAAAAACTTCTAATCTGTTGTTTCAAATAGGAAGTACAACTTATGATTAAAAAATATCCTTTGTGAAGGACAAACTAGATGTTTCCTCCTTATATTTCAGAGATAAATTCCCCCTCACAATAAACCTCCGGTTAAATTTACCTCTGAAAATACATGTAAATGTACCGGTACACATGTAGGACCATTTCCAAAATTGATACTTAATACATGTACATGTAAACAACCTTCAAAAATATGTATAATATTTTTATGTAATTTTAAATTTCAAAAATTATTTTTATTACATGCAGTTACGGTGTTGTAACTATTTTTCCCAAAAACTCAATTTCTATTACAACTGGTCAATTTCCACTGATCTTTGACCCTTTTTGCAACTTTAAAGATCACATCCAGTAAAAACATAACTTTTGAAAATTTCAAGAGCTTACTTAATTAAATTACAAAAAAGAATTGCTTTAATTATACATCTAGAGGCTCCGAGAAGCCTGTTTCGCTCACCTGGATATCATTTGTGACCTTAAAACAGAATAAATTGTTTGACTATGTCCATCTCTGTTGACAGTCTAGAACATTACTGTCAAGTTAGCTAACTGTTTTGTCAAAATTGGTTCCAAACTGCTTAGGTGAATATTACCATACTCCATAGGGTACTATGTTAGACTATGTCAGGGTTATTTGATATATTTCTGAAAGAGGACCACCTAAGGACCATTGCTGCAAACTGGTTCATTGATTTCAGACAAGAAGATTTTTAAGTGAATTTTCCAACAGGGTCTTACAAACCATGTTCCACTGTGACTGCCATATTGGATGCCGGCGAGGTCATCAGATATACTTTGATAGAGCAACATTGCTACCAATTGGCTCACTAATTTCAAGATTTTAAAGTGAAATTTCCCATAGGGTTAGCTTGTAGTGGCCACCTTGATGCCTGTCCGGGTCATTAGATATATTTCTCAAAAAGGACCATCTAGCTATTGCTGCAAAGTATGGTTTCAATTGGCTACATGATTTCAAACAAGATGATCTTTAAGTGAATTGAGTTCTATGTTAAAGTAAGTTTGCCTATGGTGGCCATCTTGGATGGCGATGTACATGTAGGTCATAGGATAAAAATCTGAAAGAGGACCACATATTGATCATTGCTACAAAATTTGGTTCTGATTGGCTTAGTTGTTTTAGACAAGAAGATGTCTAAGAAAATTTCCAGTTCAGTCCTACAATGTATTTACATTTGTATGTATGTTAAACTAAGTTCGCCTGTGGAGGCCATCTTGGATGGCGATGTACATGTAGGTCATCGGATAAAAATCTGAAAGAGGACCACATATTGATCATTGCTACAAAATTTGGTTTTGATTGGCTTAGTTGTTTCAGACAAGAAGATGTCTAAGAAAATTTCCAGTTGAGTTCTTCAATGTATTTACATTTGTATGTATGTTAAACTAAGTTTGCCTGTGGAGGCCATCTTGGATAGCGGTCTGTGTCATTGGATATGATTCTGAAATAAGATCACCTTGGGCCATGTGAGCAAAAAATGTGGGGCAACTGAATGTACTCCTTTCAAAATGATTTTACCGACAGTTTACATGTATACTTATGTTAATTCCAGAAAAGAAAAAAGAACTAGAGGCTCTCAAGAGCGTATCAAAATTCAATGCATTTTCCCATAGGGTCCTATATTAAACTAAGTTCGGCTGTGGCTGCCATCTTGGTGGACAATCCGGTTGATCGGACATAATTATGAAAGAGGACCATCTAAGGACCAATGCTGCCAATTTTAGTTCCAATTGGCTTAGTAGTTTCAGAAGAGAACATTTTTGAGTGAATATCCCATAGGGTCCTATGTTAAACTAAGTTTGGCTGTAGCGGCCATCGTGGTTCACAGTCCACGAAATCAGACATATTCTGAAAGATGACCTCCTAAGGACCATTGCTGCCAAGTCTTTTTCCAATTGGTCAAGTGATTTCAGACATGGAAATTTTTCAATGAATTTTCCCATAGGGCCCTTTATGTTAAACTAAGTTTAGCTGTAGCGGCCATCTTGGTTGACATCTGGGTCATCAGACACAATTCTGAAAGAGGACCATCTAAGGACCAATACTACCAAGTATAGTTCTAATTGGCTTAGTGGTTTCAAACAAGAAGATTTTTTAGTGAAATTCCTATGTTAAACTAAGTTCAGCTCGGGCGGCCATCTTGATTCGAATCCCAGGAAATCCGACATATTTCTGAAAGAGGACCTCCTAAAGACCATCGCTGCGAAGTCTGCTTTTAATTGGTCAAGTGGTTTCAGACAACAAGATTTTTCAATGAGTTTTCCATAAGGGCCCTATGTTAAACTAAGTTCAGTTGTGGTGGTCATCTTGTTTGACATTCTGATTCATCAGATGCAATTCTGAAAGAGGACTGTCTAAGGCCCATTGCTACCAAGTCAACTTCTAATTGGCTTACCGGTAGTGGTTTCAGACAAGAAGATTTTTAAATGAATATTCCTATAGGGTCCTATGTTAAACTAAGTTCGGCTAAGGCAGCCATCTTGGTTAACAGTCTGGGTCATCAGACATATTTCTGAAAAAGAATCTCCTAAGGACCATTACTGCCAAGTTTGGTTCCAATTGTCTCAGAAGTTTCATAGAAGAAGATTTTTGAAATTCATCCCCCTTTTTTTGTATATTTAGTAACAGCAGCCATGTTGGTTGGAAGTTGGGAATGCCAGACATAAATTTGGAAGGTGACCACCCAAGGACTATTCCAACAAAGTTTCGTCCCAATTGGCAAAGTGGTTTTAGAGGAGAAGATCTTTAAAGGGAAAAAACTCCTATAAGTGGTCAATTAATGATTTTGGTCATGTTGACTTATTGGTAGATCTTACTTTGTTGAACTTTTTTGTTGTTTACAGTTTGTCTTTATCTATATTAATATTCAAGATAACAACCTAAAACTGCCAAATTTCCTTAAAATTAAGAATTCAGGAGCAATAACCCAACAAATGGTTGATCGATAAGTTTGAAAATTTCATGGCTGGTAGATCTTGACCTGATGAACATTTTTACCCCATGTCAGTTTTGCTCTAAATGCTTTAGTTTTTGAGATACAAGACAAAAACTGCAGTTTACCCCTATGTTCTATTTTTAGCCATGTCAAGGCGGGGTCATCGGACACATTTTTTAAACTAGGTACCCCAGTGATGCTTGTGGCCAAGTTTGGTTCCATTTGGCACTGTAGTTTCAGAGTTAACGGACGATGACGAACGCCAAGTGATTAGAATAGCTCACTTGACCCTTTGGGTCAGGTGAGCTACAAATGGACCATTCTATTCAAGGCTAGCTGAAAAGGTGAGTATGGAACACAGAAAACAAATGAATAAAAGAAATAGTCTGATTGCCAGTGATCACACAATGAAAGATTTAAAATTGACAATCAGTTGCTGACCAAATGTTAACATGTTTATTTAAATACATGTAAATATCTTTTAACTCTCTAATATCTTTTTCAAAATTCATTTTGTCCTGTAAAAATGTTACAATACAAATGTTTATATATATTGATCCTTACATGTATAACATAACTGTATGTTTCAACTACTTTATGCAAAATGCTACCGTGTAGTGATTATCGTAAGTTAAGTACTAAACATTCCTGTCACAGAAATGATAGCAAAATTACATGTACTAATTTACACCAGATACTACATTGTACATAACCAAGTTAGAGGATGATTTAGAATCTTAAAAAGGTACTTTATTTTGGCATTTACTCAGCAATAAATCAGGTGATTCTGGACAAAATCAATACTGAAGAATGATTGCATGAAAAGATTGATTAAAACGATGTATAGATGTGTTCTATATTCTACGATTCTGTGACAATGTACTATTTATAATGGCAATAAAACTGGTAACTTATGGCCGAGTAGTTATTGGATATCTTGAAAAACTGAAATTGTATTACTGTAATATCAGAACAAAGCTAAACAATGAAATTGGGATTTCTTATACCAGGCCTCTCCAACAGAATGCCATTCCTTTGGAGGAAAGATACAGAATATTTCTGTTCACAAAGTTTGTCAAAATTTTCCTATCAAATACATTTCTTACACATACAAGTAGGAAGATAAAACAGTAAAGAATTCACTTTTTATGGTTTACACTCCACCATAGGTTTCTAGCTAGCTTTAATAGAAAGGAAATTTTTTTTTAATCTCATATCTATCTTTTCTCCAAGTTATGTTTTATTGCCATGTTTCTACAATGTAGGATTTAAATAAAATTTGCAATTTTTAGCTACATCTTTTTTATAATAAATAGTTCGAAACAGTATTGAGTAACATACATAATTCTTATTTTCTTTTTCTTTCTTCCTTTATAATTGAACTTTTTTTAGAAAGTAATTACAATACATGTACATGTATATTAACATTTGTTTGAATTCCCAATTTATAGATGACAGTTTCCAGATATAATTAACCAGTTCTGTTGTGGTAGCTTGTTGGTATGTTGTTTTTAATTCTTTATGTTATGCACAGAACTAAAGGCTCTCAAGAGCCTGTATTTCTCACCTGGATTTAAGTTTTCACCTTGAGCAGGACTAAAATTTGAAGTGTTGCAGTTAATTTGGCTGGTTTTTCTAAAGGGTTCTATGTTAAACTAAGTTCAGCTATGGCAGTCATCTTGGTTGACAGTCCAGGTCAATGGAAACATTTCTGAAAGAGAACCCTCTAAGGACCATTACTGCTAAGTTTTGTTCCAACTGGCTAAGTGGTTTCAGACAAGAAAATTTTTCAATGAATTTTCCCATAGGGCCTTATTTTAAAATAAGTTTAGCTGTGGCAGCCACCTTGGTTGACAGTCCGAGTCATCAGACGAAATTCTGAAAGAGAACCATATCAGGACCATTTCTACCAAGTCTAGTTCTAATTGGCTTCAGACAAGAAGATTTTTGAATGAGTGAATTTCCCATATGTCCTATGTTAAACTAAGTTTGGCTGTGGTGGCCATCTTGGTTCACAGTCCACGAAATTGGACATATTTCTGAAAGAGGACCTTCTAAGGACCATTGCTGCCATGTCTGGTTCCAATATGTCAAGTGGTTTCAGACAAGAAGATTTTTCAATGAATTTTCCTATAGGGCCCTATGTTAAACTATCTTCGGCTGTGGTGGCCATCTTGGTAAACAGTCCGGGTCATCAAACATACTTCTGAAAGAGAACCTCATAAGGACCATTACTGCCAAGTTAGGTTCCAAATGGCCTTGTAGTTTCATTGAAGAAGATTTTTGAAATTCATCCCCCTTTTTTTCTATTTTTAGTAACAGCAGCCAATGTCGGTTGGAAGTCGGCGATGTCGGACATAATTTTGGAAGAGGGTCACCCAAGGACTGTTCCACCAAAGTTTTGTTCCAATTGGCCCAGTGGTTTCAGAAGAAAAGATCTTTATAAAGGAAAGTTTACACCGGATGCTGTCTTTAAAGGGCAAAAACTCCTATAAGTGGTCAATCAATGATTTTTGTCATTGGACTTATTTGTAGATCTTACTTTGTTGAACATTTTTGCTGTTTACAGTTTGTCTTCATCTATAATAATATTCAAGATAATAACCTAAAACTGCAAAATTTCCTTAAAATTAACAATTCAGGGGCAATAACCAAATAAAGAGTTGACTGATCGATGATTTGTCTGAAAATTTCATGGCAGGTAGATCTTGACTTGATGAACATTTTTACTCCATGTCAGTTTTGCTCTAAATGCTTTAGTTTTTGAGATATAAAACTAGAGGCTCTCAAGAGCCTGTATCTCTCACATAGATTTAATGTTTCACCTTGAGCAGGCCTAAAAATTTAAGTGTTGCAGTCAATTTTGCTGGTTTTTCTATAGGATTCTATGTTAAACTAATTTCAGCTGTGGAAGTCATCTTGGTTGACAGTCCAGGTCAACGGATATATTTCTAAAAGAGAACCATCTAAGGACCATTTCTGCTAAGTCTTGTTCCAACTGGCTAAGCGGTTTCGCACAAGAAGATTTTTAAATGAATTTTCCTATAGGGTCCAATATTTAACAAAGTTCGGTGTGGCTGTCATCTTGGTTGACAATCCGGGTGATTGGACATATTTCTGAAAGAGGACCTCCCCTGGACCAATGTTGCCAAGTCTAGCTCAAATATGTCAAGTGGTTTCAGACAAGAAGATTTTTCAATGAATTCTTACATAGGGCCATAGGGTCCTACAATTCATGTTAAACTTAGTTCTGCTGTGGCGGCCATCTTGGTTCACAGTCGACGTAATCAGACATATTTCTGAAAAAGGATCTCCGAAGGACCAATGCTGCCAAGTCCTGCTCCAATATGTCAACTGGTTTCAGACAAGAAGATTTTCAATGAATTTTCCTATAGGGCCCTATGTTAAACTAAGTTCAGTTGTGGCGGCCATCTTGGTTGACAGTCCAGGTCATCGGACACACCTCTGTAAGACGACCATCTAAGGACCATTGCTGCCAAGTCTGGTTCCAATTGGTCAAGTGGTTTAAGACAAGAAGATTTTTCAATGAATTTTCCCATAGGGCCCTATGTTAAACTAAGTTGGGCTGTGGCGGCCATCTTTATTAACAGTACGGGTCATTGGATACATTTCTGAAAGAGAATCTCCTAAAACCATTACTGCCAACTGTGGTTCCAACTGGCCTTGTAGTTTCATATAAGAAGATTTTTGAAATTCACACCCCCCCCCCTTTTTCTATTTTTAGTAACAGCAGCCATGTCAGTTGGAAGTCGGGGATGCCAGACATAATTTTGGAAGGGGGCCACCCAAGGACCATTCAACCAAAGTTTGGTCTCAATTGGCCCAGTGGTTTCAGAGGAAAAGATCTTTAAAGGAAAGTTTACGCTGGATGCCGTTTTTAAAGGCCAAAAACTCCTATAAGGGGTCAATCAATGATTTTGGTCATGTTGACTTATTTGTAGATCTTACTTTGTTGAACATTTTTGCTGTTTACAATTTATCTTTATCTATAATAATATTCAAGATAATAACCTAAAACTGCAAAATTTCCTTAAAATTAACAATTCAGGGGCAATAACCAAACAAAGGGTTGACCGATTCATCTGAAAAATTCATAGCAGGTAGATCTTGACCAGATGAACATTTTTACCCGTGTCAGTTTTGCTCTATTTGCTTTAGTTTTTGAGATATGAGACAAAAACTGCAGTTTACCCCTATGTTCTATTTTTTAAAATTTTTTTAGCCATGTCGGCCATGTTGGTTGGCAGGCAGAGTGGTCGACATAGATTTAAAACTAGATACCCCAATGATGAATGTGGCCAAGTTTGGTTACATTTGGCCCAGTAGTTTCAGAGAAGAAGATTTTTGTAAAAGTTAACAGACGACGACGGACGTCAAGTGATGAGAAAAGCTCACTTGACCTTTCAGGTCAGGTGAGCTAAAAAGTGCAGTTTACCCCTATGTTCTATTTTTAGCCATGTCAGCCATGTTAGCTGGCAGGCGAGATCCTCGGACATATTTTTTAAACTAGATACTCTAATGATGCTTGTGCCCAAGTTTGGTTTGATTTGGCCTAGCAGTTTCAGAGGAGAAGATTTTTGTAAAAGTTAACAAATGACGGCAAATGCTAAGTGATGAGAATAGCTCACTTGACCCTTTGGGTCAGGTGAGCTAAAAATTAAGATAAAATGAAAATATAAAAAAGAAATATCTGTTTTTCTGGATTATATTATTGTTACATGTACATGTATTGTTCACTATAAGGTCCTTTGTGGTATTTTTAGCAAGATTATAGGTAGTGAATTTTCTTTCTACCATACATGTACAAATGTACACGTATGTTATATCTTTTATAAACCAGAGGCTCCATGGAGCCGGAATTGCTCACCTGGATTTTAGGTGACAAGAACTGACAAAACGCTTCTAGATACATGTAAGAGCTGTAAGGAATTGTTTTACAGTGCCCAGCACTTCTAAATAAGATATAGAAAGGATTCTTCCTGTGTCCAATGTAAAGGATGCTCGCTGGTCATGTTTTGGTCTTTTTGCCAGATTTTCGGAAACCTCTGGTTTTATCCAATTCTTACACGTGAAATTTTTTGCCCACAAACCCCCACTTTTTCTTTTATAATTCAATTACATGTATATATACCTTAAAATGGTATTTGACAAAATTTTATGAAATTCTTTTTATTTTTTCGTACATCTTTGAGAGACTGAAGTTGTCAATGCAAAGATAATGAAAAATCCAGAGAAAACCCATTTCCGGCAAATTTTCAAGGTCTTATAGTTCTAAAATGAGCACATGAACATGTATTTTTTCTTCCTTATTTGTTTACTATTCATATGTTCTCTCAAACTAAAACACCAATTTCAAATCCTATTTATTTCCTATTAGACCAGAGATCATCCTTAAACTAAGTCCAGTTGTGCAAGCTAGCTTGGATTCCGATCGGCATGAAAACATAACTTTTGTAACAGACATTTATCAAATGATCTTCATGCAACAAAAACATTTCAATTGGCTTATTATTTTATGACAAGAATACCTTTCTACAAATTTCCCCATAGGGTCCAGTGTAAAATTAATCCGGCTATGGCAACCATCTTGAATTTCAGATCACCATAAGAAAATAACTATTGTAGAGGTTCATCCAATGCTTGTTCATACATAAAAATATTTCAATTGGCTTGGTAGTTTCTGACAAGAAGACTTTTGTACAAATTTCCCATATATAGCGTTCAATGTTAAACTACATGTAAGTCCAGTTGTTGCGACCATCTTGAATTTCCGACTGGCACAAAAACAATAAATTTTGTAGAGGCTCATCCAATGTTTGTTCATACATGTACATAAAAATATTTCAATTGGCTTGGTAGTTTCTGACAAGAGGACCTTTGTACAAATTTCCCATAGAGTTAATGTTAAACCAAGTCTGGCTGTGGCGGCCATATTGATTTTATGATCTGCAAATAAAACATACATTTTGATCGCCATTTTTTCTGGGACACCAGACAAACATTTGGAAGGGGACCACACAAGAACCATTCCACCAAAGTTTGGTCCCAATTGGCCCAGTGGTTTCTGAGGAGAAGATTAAAATGTGGATTGTGGACGACAGACGGTGGGAATTCTAGTCAAATCGGCACCCAATGTAGTCATTTCGGCACAAGTTGATGTTTAAATGAAAGGAAAATGTAAGTATAAGAATTATTCATTATGTCTGTTATATTTAAAGATGAATATTTTGCATGCTCATTGGTTTATGGTTGATTAAACTTTCTAAAAGTACCAACTTTGTTGAATATACAAAATGTATGACATGATTCAGAACCTCTTTATTGGAAAGATAACCAAACTGTTTTAAATAAGAAGAAAATATAAGTATCAGATATTTTTATTGCATATATTTATATATATATATATATATAGCAGTTGAACACACAAGTACAGTAAAAATAAGTAAAAGTAACAGTAAGCACTAATCTATTGTCATGATTAATTATTGCAAGCACTATGTCAATACTAAGATTGTCGGTGGTCCATAAATGGCAGCACATTCGCCAAGTAAATGCTGAATTGACTATTAATAGATGCCGATTTGACCAGGTGCCGATTTGACTTGTACCCGATGGTGGATGCCAAGAGATAACAATAGCTCATGTGGTGAGCTAAAAAGAAGTTGCATTCCAATCTAATATAAAATGTACGTATATTTTATTAATTATCATTACATTTGTGAAATAACTGAATTGTTAAAACAGGGTTGTTACATTTTTATACATTTTGTAGCTGTCTGGAACAGGGTAATCACTATTTATCATTATTTATCTGCATAACTTGATGCTTAAAACAAAAACTTTTGTTTCCATTTCAGCATTCTGTAAATCTTAATCAGCTGATATATATATTTTTTTCGTACATTGTTAGAATAAAAACTCTTCTGACCATGTTTTTTTGGTATGATTTCAATTTGTTGAGTCCCAGATCACAATGAGCCCCACTGGCATTATAGAATTAATGCTGAATCTTAGAATTTTGGTGAGTACCAGACAAAATTGATGGGTCCAGAACGTTTCTATATGACTTACGATAAAGCCTGCTCACACTAAGTTTTTTTTAGACTTGATAAAAGTTGTTTTAATATAACTACGAAAAATTTTTCCTTACCACTTCTTCTGAATGTGCTAAAAACACATGACATTCATAATCACAGTAAAGGTTTGGTCTTGACAGGTAAGCAAAGCATCTGGGATCCTGATGCGTCTTCGCGAACTTTGACAAACAAATTAATTTATGTTCAAATAAAACTGCTGGCTCATCGGATTCATCGCTGAGTAAAGTTGCTTGGAGAATATGTGGCAGAACTTTCAACTTTACTTCCTTAAATGATTCTTTCCTTCTTTTAACCTCTGCCATGACCCAGGGCATAACATACTGAGGTGGGTATCTCCTATCCAACACTGATGTTCCAAGGTACATTACAACAAAGGTTCGTGTTGTCTGTGGATCAGGATCCATATTTGCCATTTTGAGAATATGAAACAACAAAAATTTAAAATTAGATCCAAGTCACTATGGTTTTGTGCCTGAGTGACCTACTTACATTTGTAAATGCTCTACCAACAAAATATTTCAATTGATTAAAATCTTATAGGAAATGTCACCTTCAACGGTTTTGAATATCACAGACATAAATGTTAAATTTAACATTACACACTACTTAAGAGTTCTAATCCTACTGTAAAAGTTGAAAAAGTTTTCGTTGTTTGTTTGAAGTTACGGTCAGGTTTATTTTTGTCAACAGCTGATCAAGTTCAATGACCGCCATCTTGTGACGCATTCCCATTGCAAAATGCATAAAACCTGATTATTTTTGCAACTATTAACTAAACAAAACAACAAAATTTGTCGAATCTGTTGTATTGATCATCTGATTGTTTACTGGACATTGTCACATCTGCATTGTTTTCACACGTGCATAATCAGCCACCGGAAGTTACAGGTTTTTCAACAGCATCCTGGGAAAATACCGGCATAATCATGACTGAGCAACGTTGGGTTCCTCTTGAATCAAATCCAGAGGTAAGTACATTGTTAAACTATGTCATGATCTGAGATGAAATGAAACAATGACAGAATTTTCGATTAAATAAATCTTGCATGTTCTAAACATTCCAATTTCTGTTTACAGGTGCTGAACAAGGTATGTTTGTTAGAAAATGGTTAAAGGGAAGCAACTCTTAAAGTTACGGTTACAGAAGCTGAGTCAGAAAATACATATTTGTGTTTATAATCAATATGCAAATGTCAACCCATCAGTCAATACCCAGCTTACCATCACCGAAAGATATACACATGGGCCAGACTTCTGGATATTTTATTATCTTATTTCATGATTACTTAGCATTTTTCCACAGGCCCTTGTCTCAGAAAATAAAATTACTACTAGAAGGAACCCACGATTCTCGCGGGAGAGGAAGGCAGTTGATATTTGAGAGGTTAAAAAGTGGGGAAAAGCTGAAGTCTGTTAACAATACTGATGCTGCAGATTAAAAAAAGATTGTTAAGAGGGAGATTGCGAACAAAAACCTATATCATTGATAGCACAGTTTCAATTTCTTGCGACAATCTTGGCGGGTGTCTTTAAGGAGGAGAAGACTCATACTTTGCTGCTGCAGCTGATTTTTATGGAATGCGTGTTCATTGTGTATCCCTGTACACCAGATATTGCTATTTACTGGTAACCAATGCATTGTCTCAACAATAGAGGTGTATCACCAATTGCCGCTAGTGTACTGTTAATTGCTGCCTGTTGCAAAGCTACCAGAAAAGAGCAATATATATCTGATGTAAGGGGATGCAAAGTGGTGTTAGTCTTAATGTGTTTTTTTCTTCAACAAATTTTGAATTGTCATTATGTCTTTGTTTGTTTCCTAACCTTTGTCCTTTCCCTTGGACTTTAGTCTTTTAATACTTAGGGGACAATCCGAGGGACAACCATTCCATTCTGTGTGTTTATCATGTACACGCCACGTGAAGACCAGACACACTGTACATGTAGGTGTTCAGACTGTGATCATTTTTTTTTTAATTTAAATGACAAACTAACATACTGTAAATGTTCATTGTACACAACAGGACCTATTATTTATTTATTAGTCCAAATAATGATGGCGTCTCAAGGGTATAATTATTTTTGAATTTTTTTTTTTTTTTTTTTTTTGATCCCTCATTGATGGAATATACGTCCAAGTAAAAATTTTACAAGACGGATTAATTATTTGGACTAACCTACTATGTACCATCGGTATTGTGTACACGCCATGTGACTTTGGAAACGCGTTGAGTTGTAAATTACACATTAAAATGCTAAAAGATGTACATTGACTGAGACCACGCGTTTCCTGTGACGGTGATCAAATAGAATGGGGGCTTCCATATGTTTAAATCTATTTTACCTACTATTAATACTGTGTAAACAATATTTTCATTGTCACTTGTTTGGTACGAAAAGGAAATGTAACAGGAGGGTCTGACAGCTATGCATTTCCAAGTCCCGCTATGTATTAAAATGTCTAGAGTTGCTATTCCGACAAACCTCAAATAAAAGTTTCACAATAAACCACTAATTTACTGACAAACAAATGGACAGACTGACGGACAGTAGCAATTAAGACATGCAGTTCGTTATACTGGCACTCCAAGCTGTTTATATAAAAAAAAAAGTTTTCATATTTTATTAACCATGTTAACATAGAATAAAGATTCGAAACATACATGTATAATTCAAAAATATAAATAGGAATTCCTTATAAAAAAGAAATAGTTCTATATCAAAAATAATTATAATTACAACACTGGCAAAGTAAAAATGACCCCAGAAATAATAATCCTAGAAAAACATACTTGTTGTAAAGACATTAAGTGGAAATTTTTTAACGTAGTCTCCATTTTAATTTAGGTACTGAAATCTTTATTAATCTCATACCTATCTGAAGTGCATAAGTTTGAACAATAGGCTTTAAATCAAATATACTAATCATAAATTATGGTACCATATAACTATATCTTTCGCAAAATATTTAAGTTAATCCGAATATCTAATCATAATAATTTTTTTTTTTATGTTAAATGATTATTCCCTATAGAATGTACAATTTTACCAAAATAGATACTATGACAAAAAATGAAATGAACTTTATCTAAATTGTTATTTCAAAAGGGGGGATAATAAAATATTAATCATGTGAATAATACTCTTCCCAATGACGGGGTTTTTTTTAGAACATTTTCACACAAAACTCAGTTTTCTAAGAAAAAGAAATTCTTGCGAGGGCAAACTTGGGAACTACTGAATGTCACTATTATATGTTATATCTCAAATATTTCCTACATTTTGTGGTTTCAGGGTTTACCGCTCAAAGAAAACAGTCTCTTCTTTTAGTATTAATGATATATGCCAAGAGAAAAGAAAGGGTCCCCAACTCTGGCAACACAATTTTACACACCTACTTCGATTTCCAAAGAATTATCGCTTCCACCTTTCTGTCTCACTCAAAACTTTTGGATCAACACAATAATGTATGACACGCCTACCTTACTTGACAATCAACAGCGCTATAGCCATGTGAAATCTGTCAAAAGTGAATTATTGATCACTACTACAATGAACTGCAAAATTTTTTGACAAACAGTTCAAATATTTCTCCTATAAACCGATGAAATGCAATTCGAGCAAGCTTTTTCTGTGAAAATTACGTGATAAAGGGGGATAATCAACATTGACGTTGTCAATAAAATGTAAACAAAGAAGTTATGAAGGTAACGATCGATCAAAAAAGGAAATAGAGATAAGTTTCAAGCTTGATTGTCAAATGATAAAAATTATGATATAATAAATGTGTCAATAAATATTAAACAACCCATATTTAGGAATAAATAATGTACCAGGAAAAAAAGGGGGGTGGTCAGCAGCTGTTTCCACTTTACTTCCATCATCTTCTTGTGGGGGGGTTCAGAAATGTTCTGTTGAATGGTAGAATTTGCACAAATGAATTTTAAATTATTTTCCATAGAAATCAACAACTGAAAGCCTGGGGCGTAGCTGAAGTACTGCCATAGATCTCTTTGAGTAATGACAAGTTATTTTTTTTTCAAAAACAGGACTGAAGAATTTTTTTCACTTTAATTTTGAAAAAAAAATTACATGCTCCAATTTCTACTTAAATGGTTTGTGCATTTTACAATGTGGATGCTATTAAATAATGGATTTTTATCTGTATCAGCTAGACCTAAATTGTGAGTTTTTGCTTTAAAAAGTAGCAAATTAAAAAAGAAAGGCATTGGAAAAAAAAAGGAAATTTTATTAAAATTAAAATTATCTTTATCCATTACTCAATTGTGAAAAAATTTAAAGATCTGATATGGACAGATTTCTTTTTGCCAGCAAATCATATGCATATTCTTTTCAACAAAAGGAAATTTTACATTTGTACATGAATTTATGCCTTCTCAATCATGTTTTTTATAAATTAATATTTATTGTATTAATTAAGAATAATTATTATTGCTTTTTGTGTATTTGACCTATTTCACCTCATGTAGTGCCAATTAAAAATTGATAATAAAAAATATACATGTGATTTTATAGTCCAATTTCTCATGCTTATTATTGAAATTTGCTTTCCAAATAAAAAAGTAAAAATCTGGACATGAACATGAATTAAAAATCATGAAATAACAAAATAAAATCATATGTATTTAAGAAAAACTTTAATGTGGAAGTCTAACTCAAGATACTAGATTTTTAAATTAAAGGCAAAGCACAAAAATTAGAAATTTTTCAAAATAATTTTAGTTTAAAATGCTGTATACATGTAAATAATTGATGGTGAAAATCAGATGAATGTAATGATAATTCTTTGAATAAGAGAACACAACCAAAATGTAATAAAATTGAAAACTATACCTTGATTGAACCATAGACTATTCTAAGTAGTCCCAGATGACACCAGAGGTTAAACAAAATTAAAATCATAAATGGAAAGAAAATACGTAATCTTAAGTAGTACAAGTGGTTATAAACTTTGAACTGGAGTTGTAGATATTACAAAATCACCATTTTGCCAAAAATTTAAGAAATTATACACATAAAGACATAATTACAATGTATATGAAAATCATCCAAAATAAAACAATTACATCTAAAATATATTTGGATACACAATTTATTTACTAATTGTTTTCATGTACATTGCCAATGATAATAATAAAAAAAACTAGTAGCTCATTATTTATGCAAATGTTGTCAGTGTATCAGTCTTTTTAATTTTATTTTTGTTGACTTATTTAAAAATCATCTCATCATGGATTTTTTTCTGTCCATAATGTAACCTATTAGATGAACCTGAGTAAAATTTGAAAAAAAACCATAAAATCAACCACAAAAATGGGAAGAGGACTTTCCATGTGACTGAATATGACCATATCATTTTTAGCTCACCTGGCCAAAGGCCATGTGAGCTTTTGCCATCACTTTTCGTCCGTCGTAAACTTTTCATTCAAAAATCTTCTCCTCTGAAACTGCTGGGCCGATTGGTTTGAAGCTTAATAGTAATGATTTATGACATGTCCTCCACAAACGATCCTCATTTTATATTGATCCGATGAAAAACATGGCCACTGTTGCTAAAAATAGAACATAGGGGTAAATTGCTGTTTTTTGCTAATAACTCCAAAACCGTTACAGATATCGAAAATCTGACAGGGTAAAATTGATCAGCATGACGAGATCTACCTACCCTGAAATTTTGAAGGAAATTCCAAAACCCATTTAGGAGTTATTGCCCTTTTTTCGTCAAATTTTCAAAATTTTAACATTCAAAAATCTTCTCCTCTGAAACCGCTGGGCTGATTGGTTTGAAACTTAATAGGAATGATCTATGACATGTCCTCTACAAACGATCCTCAATTCATTTTGATCTTAAGTAAAACATGGCTGTCGTAGCTAAAAATAGAATATAGGGGTGGATGTGTTGTTTTTGGCTTATAACTTAAAAACCGTTACAGATATCGAAAATCTGACATGGAGTAAAATTGATCAGCATGACGAGATCTACCTACCCTGAAATTTTGAAGGAAATTCCACAAGCCGTTTAGGAGTTATTGCCCTTTTTTCGTCAAATTTTCAAAATTTTAACATTTTTCGTCATTTATCTCCAAAACTATTTTAACTTAGAAGTGAAATGTAAATTTGAAAAATGTTTGCCATGTTGAGATCTACATACCCTGAAATTTTGAAGGGATTCCCAACTTCTATTTAGGAGTTATTGGTTTCTGTAATTTGAGGTCGGGTTCTGTTACATTTATTTAAGGTTTACTCTTATACCTGGTCAATTTTATCAACTTCCTGCCAGGACTACCACCATCAGGGAACATATTTTTAACATTAAACCTTATGAAAAATAAATCTTCAACAAATTTTCCCTGGACAATTGAACCAATTGCAACAAACTTGGTCAAATAGTTGATTAATTGTCCAATGAAAACCAGACTCCAGGTGAACGATACAGGCTCTGGTGAGCCTCTTGTTGAAAATAGAGGCTCCTTTAAAATTTTATGCAGAAAATTGAATATCTTACATAAAAAATACTTCAAACATGTCATTATATGAAACAAAAACCACTTCATTTCTTTGCATATTTTGATACCCCTGGATATTGAGTAAAAACTATGTAACAGAGTATCGGGACAGGCATTTTAACTTGCAAATGAAAGACCTGATACAATATCTGTTTGCAAAACAAAGCATTATAGGCTCCTCCCAGTGAAACGGTAAACGAGCGAGATCTGTTCATTGGCTAAAAAGTGTCAAAGTGTGTGGCCGGCCATTTTGAGGCACGTAAAAATGCTCACTTTTGATGTCTCATACCTGCATAATTTTCAGTGTCAGGTGAATCCAATAGGCCATTGTGTTAATGAAATCAATTTTACACATATTTCCATCCATGTTATTCGACAGTCAGAAACGATATTTAAATATTTCACTCCCATCCTGTCAATCAAAATTTTGAGGCGGGACTAAAAACGCCATCTAGTGTAAACAATTCTGAAATTATCTGCACTTGTTTCTCTGTCAATAGAATGCACTAGCGTAACGGTCAAAATGGCACTTGGCGGTCCGACTGTAAGGCTAAGCACGCTCAACAAATTAATTGAACAACAACAGACATTTTAAAGAAATAAATTTTATTAATACCTCCACAAAAAAACCATAACTGTCCCCACCTATTGTTTATGCGGTCACAGAAACATTTATTTTTCTTGATGTCCATAACTTGTGCTACTGTCGGTGAATGTCATCAATTGTTGCACACTTCAGATTTTGGACATTTCTATGGAATGCCATAATAACAAAATGTCTAAAGTTGTTGAAAATGAAATGATATATTTTTCCAGCTTAATTACGAGGAATATGTTTTGACAAGAAATGTTTTACTAAATAAATAATAACCCCCTCCCCCTTCTTCAAACAAAGATAAAAAACCCAATAAACACAAACAGAAGTAATTTCTTTTCTTTGACTGAATATTTATTTATAAAATGAAAAAGTGAAATCATGTATTTTATATTATATTATATATAATATTAGTTAGTGAAATATCAAACAATCTAATATTCAAAATTTGAATAGCTAAATGTTAAATTTCTTTGGAAAATACCATGTTAAAATATAAGGATAATTGTTTATTTGGCATCCCATAGTTTTTTTCATAGAGAATGTTTGGAGAATGCCGCTAGGTTTTCAAAAAGAGGCGGCTGATGGCCACTACAGAAGGCTAAATTATGCCACCCTTCCCAACCCTCCTTCTACATTAGCAGTCAAAATTTGTTCCACTTGTGTACCATCCCACCTCTATTTGAATTGTTTGATAAATTGAACTGGCCAATCATAAATATAACATCTCTATTACGCTTTGAGAACAAAGCCGTGAATAAATTTCCAACAATTTTAACCATGTAATCCCTGCTTGCTCTCAAAACATGATAGGGACATCATATTAGAATTACCCAATCTTGTCATAATTAGAAGAGAAATAATTCATAGAAATCAATACGTTATTGTCAGTTTAGCATGGGTGGCATTATATTAGTGTATTTTACCCTTGCTAACACTCAGGGCAAATTATTCACGAATATAATACCAACACATGTTAAAATGACAATAAAGTATGGTTTCCATGAATTATTTCTTAATTTACCCTATGGGAAAACCAGTTAAGATGACTGCTTAAGTTTTTGGTCCTGGTCAAGGTAGACAAGTTAAATCCATGTTAGCGATACAAGCTCCTGAGAGCCCCTAGTATTTCACATATATTAATGTTGGGAGCTGGTTATTTGTGGTCTTTTATGCAAATTATTAAAAATGCAACATGTAGGTCAATTATTTCCTTTTTGCCCATGTTCATATCCCCTCTTACATGCACATTCTGGTTAAAAATGAAAAGCGTGATATTAATACAGGTTGTATATACAGATAAATCATAACTAAAAAAGCATTCCTAATGAAAATTAAACAATGACTTTCCATTTACTACTTTTGCCACAAAATGTCTACAGATTGAAATTAAATTAATTGGAAATATCTGACTTTTTTTATAATTTTGTAATGTATGTAAGAAAATACCAATAAACATGGGAAAAATACAATTTACACATTTATATTTAATTTTAGTAAAAATGCCCTATATCAATACATATTTTTCATATTTGGACAGACTGTACAAATAAAACAGGTTTCTGTAATTTATGCACACATTTCTGTAGTTTATTCCTAATTTGCTCTGCTAAAAAATAATTGAATACTAAACAATTTAACACAAATTTATTACAAAAAATTAAATCAAAGGTTCATGTAGGTAAGTTTACAGAGCATGTGTATAGTATAATGATCTGTTAATACTAAAATATCTCTATGTCTTGGCCAACTTCAGAGACTTTTTTTTGTCAGTGGAGTATCTTTTGTGATAGATAAAACCAAGATAATTTTTTTTTACAAATACAAATTGTATTGCCAAAAAAGTGTTGCTGTCAAATAGAAAAACACACAAATTAAACAATTTCTTACTTTTTAAGTGGAAATCTAATAACCTGTTCAAAATCAATTTTATATGTAACTAAATTCCACATACATGTAAATATAAAAACAACAATATTTTCAAAATAAATAAAAATAACATTGAAATTAATAATTGTTGAAAAATAAAATGCCAATGATGAAATATGCAATAAACATTTTTATCAATACTTCTGAGTTCATACATCTCTAGAGACCCATTGTCAGTATCAGAGCAGTTTACTTCGACCAAAATCAGTCTCATCATATACAGTTGACTCTCGTTATCTCAAAACTCCTGATATCTCAAACTTAGTTTAACATTGGGCCCTATGGAAAAAATTCATTGAAAAATCTTCGCATGTAAAACCACTTGACCAATTCGAACCAGACTTGGCAGCAATGGTCCTTAGGAGGTCCTCTTTAAGAAATACTGTAAATTTGGAAATTTTCGTTATTATTGCGAGGTTTAATTTTTGCGATCGCTGCCCGTGCAAAAAAAAGAAGTCTATTATTGCGATAAAAGATCGGGTAAAACTTGAAAGTGGAAGTTTTATTAATGGTTTTAGAAATATTAGATTGGAAAGGCTATTATATATATAATAGCTGTCCAAACAACTATACAACTAAATATCTACCAATTAAACTGTCTCCGGATGTCGGCAATCAATGACCAGAAACTTAACCGTGTAAATGTAAACAAAGGGAGACAAATCTAGAATAAATCAGACATGAAAATATGCATTAAAAATGCGAATTTTTAATATTGTGATCCTCAACCGATCGCAATATTCGTAATAATCAAAACATTGCAATAATTTCCATATTTACAGTATGTCCAATTTAGTGGACTGTGAACCATGATGACCGCCACAGCAGAACTTAGTTTAACAAAGGACCCTATGGGAAATTCACTCAAAAATCTTCTCGTCTAAAACTACTGAGCCAATTGGAACTAAACTTGGCAGCATTGGTCATTAGATGGTCCTCTTTCAGACGTGTGTCCGATCACCCAGATTGTGAACCAAGATGACTACCGCAGCCGAAAAATTTAAAAAATCTTCTTGTCACTTAGCCAGTTGGAACAAGACATAGCAGTAATGGTCCTTAGTTGGTTCTGTTTTAGAAATGTGTCCATTGAACTGGATTGTCAACCAAGGTCGCTGCCACAGCTGAACTTAGTTTAACATAGAACTTTATAGAAATACTAGCCAAATTGACTGTAACACTTAAATTTTTAGTCCTGCTCAAGGTGAAAAGTTAAATCCAGGTGAGCAATGGAGGCTCTTGAGAGCCTCTAGTTTTTGTGCCTACCTCTTTTTAAAGCTGTTGTATCTTAGTGGATGTACTAAGCAAATATTGTGTTTGATCTATTTAACTTTTTCTGCTAAACTATATGCCACATGGCGGGGAACATTAGAAAACTGCTCTTTTATTCAAGAATTTATAATTCCATATTAATCAACTGCATGTTTTTAATTTTTTATGCCCCGTATGCCGTATTGTTTTGGTCTGTGTGTCCGTCCTTCCATCCATCTGTCTGTACATATGTACATCCCGCTTCAGATTAAAGTTAGATTGAGGGTAGTTTAATGGGAAATAGAACATGAATACCTTACGATGGAATCTATTCAAAATTTAGGTCAAAGGGGTGATGTGACCTCAATGTCCTTGTTGACTGATGATGATTCCCCTTTAGTTAAAGTTTAGATTGAAGGCAGGTAAATGGGAAGTAGATGTCATATCAAATGAAACTTTGTCACTACATACCTGAAGATGGGACCTATTCAAAATTTTGGTCAAAGGAGTTCAATGTCATAGTTGACTGATCATGATTTAGGTGTTTGTTTGAAAGTGGGACACAGTGTCCATTGGACATATATATTCTTGTTTTTGTCTAGGATGTGCAAAGTCACAGTCAGTTGTCATGTAGTTTTTATGCCCTGTCCATGAATATGGAAGGGACATATAGATTTACCCTTGTCCGTTCATACATACATGTACATATGTAGGTTCATCTGTCTGGTTTAGTTAGGTCCATTTCTTAGAAACCTTTTGATATATCAATGATGTTATACCACTACAGTTCCCTTATAACACTGAACACATCAGATGAGCAAATTTTGGTCACTTTGACCTGCATTTAATTCAAGAGTGACTGACAAAGTTTTGCCATTAATTTCATATTCTAGGAATCCAAGGTTCTATATCTGTAATACTTCACCACTATACTCCTCTTACATTATATACTGCATTTCTCTGACAGTTGAGTCAATTTGATGCACATTTTGTGCATTACTTGGTTAAGTTTTTGCATTTAGATCCATTTCTCAGAAACCTATTGAGACATATCAATGATATTATTCCTATTTATTAATCTTATTTAGTACAAAAATCAGCAAAATTTTAGTCACCATGACCTATACATGTATTTTATGCTTGAGTGACTGATCAAATCTTTGCATTTAGGCCTACTGTCTGGACACATAATTTGAATGTATCAACTCCGACCTATCCTAAAATTTGTAAAACTGTTATTTTAAATATTTTTAATGCACTTTGTGCATATTTCATGTTATACTTAATTTTATAAAATCTCATAGGAAGAGTTATCCCATAAGCAGATTTTGTTTGTTTCTCTGAAAAACATGATTGAACAAAATAAGGTAAGTTCAATTGTTTCAGTTACGACTAAGCTCATTTCATCTTTCACCCAAGTGACTAGACAATTCAGATTGATTAAGGTATTCAAATTATGAAAAATCCATTTTGTTTGCTGTTTCTGCCCAACTTAAATTATTAATGAATGAAAATTTGTGGAAGGGTTGTGTTCATTGTGGTGCTTTGTTCGTTTTCTTCATGAATCGGTATTTAGTAGCATCGACAAGTAATCTTAGTCAATATGCTGTGCATTTTTCTTCTGCTAACAGTGATAAATGATTGTTTTCACTAGGACATGACCCTTGGATATGATTGCACATGAACTTGTGATGTCCAATCAGAATTGTTTTGCTATACATTGACCAATTAGGTGTATTGATATTTAAATTTGTTGAGGGGCCTTGGTGGCCGAGTGGTCTAGGTACATATGTAGTTCGTCATGACTACTAATGATCACAAGGCTGTCAACACTGAGGTTGTGAGTATGAATCTCATCTGTGCAGGGTGTTCCACCCCGATCTTAATTAACAAGGATTGCCAATTTTTCTATCCAAGGTCGGTGGTTTTCTCCGGGTACTACGGCTTCCTCCACCAATAAAAACTGGCCGAAGGGAAATAGCCAAATGTGCTGAAAATGGAGTAAAACCCATAAAACTAAACTAAACTAACTTTGTTGACTGTGCTCTATGAATTTTCTTAGGTCCATGAAACTCAAAACCGAGTATATATTTATGGAATAAATAGGTATTTATACTTGTTCAAAAGTGAAGAACTAGGAATTTTTCAACTCATTTTTAGTTCACCTGACCCAAAGTTCGTCCGTCCGTCAACAATACACATTTTGAACTTCTAGAGAACCACTGAATGGATTGAAACAAAACATGGCATAAATGTTCCTTACGAGGTGCTGACCAAGAGTTGTTACTTTCTTGGCAATCCGTCATCCATGATGGCCACCAGCAATGGACTTAGTTTAACAGAGGACCCTATGGGAAATACATACAAAAATCTTCATCTAGAGAACTGCTGAATGGATTGAAACCAAGCATGGCAAAAATGTTCTTTATTAGGTGCTGACCAAATGTTGTTACTTTGTTTGCTGATCTGTTATCCAAGATGGCTGCCAGCAGTTGACTTAGTTTAACATAGAACCCTATGTGAAATACATACAAAAATCTACTGAATGGATTGAAACGAAACATGGCAAGAATATTCCTTACGAGGTGCTGACCAAGTGTTGTTACGTTGATGTTAATCTGTCATCCACAATGGCCGCCAGTGGGGAACTTAGTTTAACATAGGACCCTATGGAAAATGGATACAAAAATCTTCTTCTTAGTCAGAAACAGAATTTAGTACCTTGAATTAATTATTTTTAATGAGGTAAAAGTTACTGTAAGCGGGATATTTTATGAAATTTTCATATACATGTATATCTTTAAAAAGTCTCAACATGATTTCCTATCAAAAGTGAAAAATACATGTAGGAATTCTATGTGCAGGAGGATGGGGCATGCATTGTCTTACCGACACACAATCTCTATTCAGTCAATCTGTGAAACCTTTATGATATAAAGGGATTGTAATAATTCAGCAATCATCTTCCAGGAAACAAAAATATATTTATTAAAGTAAAGAGGAAAAGTATAAAGATTCCTTAAGTTTTTATTAAAATAAATGGAAAATAATCTGTTTATTATTTGTGCATCAGGAAATGATTTCATATTAAAGGTTAGCAACTAAATAAATAGAAATAGAAATCTGATACAAAAACTTCCAGGAGACAATTTTTAAATGAATTATTAACATATGATTGTAAAAATCCTAATGGTATTTACTTCATTTAGGTGTCATTCCACCCACAATACTAAAATATTGATATTCCTAGAAATCACCAGACAATGACTTATTAACAGTGTTTGAATATACCACAGGGGATGAAGAACTAATCATTATCTGATAATTTACTTCATTGTTTACTTATTTTTATACGACCGCAAAATTTTTGCGGTCGTATATTGGTATGACGTTGGCGTCGTCGTCGTCGTCGTCGTCGTCGTCCGTCGGAGTCTGTAGACATTTGGTTTTCGCACTATAACTTTAGTATAAGTTAATAGAAATCTATGAAATTTAAACACAAGGTTTATGACCACAAAAGGAAGGTTGGGATTGATTTTGGGAGTTTTGGTCCCAACAGTTTAAGAATTAGGGGCCAAAAAAGGGCCCAATAAGCATTTTTCTTGGTTTTCGCACAATAACTCTAGTATAAGTAAATAGAAATCTATGAAATTTTAACACAAGGTTTATGACCATTTTTTGGAGTTTTGATCCCAACAGTTTAGGAATTAGGGGCTAAAAAAGGGCCCAAATAAGCATTTTTCTTGGTTTTTGCACAATAACTTTAGTATAAGTAAATAGAAATGTATGATATTATCTTGGTGGGCTAAGGGAGGTAATCCAAACACATTTAATTTTTTTCTCATTTCATATTTCATAAATTAAAAAGGAAATTTCAAATTTCTTTTAGCAAAAAAAGGGGGGTTACAATAAATTTTATTGTTTTTTGGTTTTTTTTTTTGGGAAGGGGGGGGGGGGGTCAATGTGCAACTTCATAGTGTATTGCACAAAAGCTAAAAAAGGGGTAAATTATTTATTTTTTTTGGGGGGGGGGGGGAATTTTCAATTGCACAGTATTGCACAATAGCAAGAAATCTTCAATTGCACAGTATTGCGCAATAGCAAGAAATTGATATGTGTGCCCAATTTTAAATTTTAAATTGGTTATTTCTGATTTATATATAAAAACAAATAATACTGATATTGTTTGAATAGGTAAATTAAAAAATTTTAAGTTCTTAGACCACATTAATTCTGTGTCAGAAACCTATGCTGTGTCAAATATTTATTCACAATCCAAATTCAGTCTCGTTGGGGGGGTTGTCAGGTCATAATACGGAAAGCCTGACCGCGGACCATAGTGGGTAACGTGTTTGGAGAATGCCACACTCCCTGCACGCTAAAGACCCCTTCTGTAGTTTTCGAAAAAGAGTAGGCTGATGGCCGCTACAGGAGGCTAAATTATCCGACCCTACCCAACCATCCTCCTTTTACAGTGGCAGTCAAAATTGGTTCCCCTTTGTGTCCCATCCCACCCCTAATTGAATTGTTTGATAAATTGAACTGGTTCTCGTCATGAAGATGCATGAAATATTTGCCACTGGACGTTAAGCAACAATCAATCAATCAACCAAATTCAGTGCTGTATCAAGCTTGAATGTTGTGTCCATACTTGCCCCAACTGTTCAGGGTTCGACCTCTGCGGTCGTATCAAGCTGCGCCCAGCGGAGCATTTTATTATTATTTGTAGATGTTAAAATTCTTGTTTTGCTATTGGAATCTAATTTAAGGCATGATAAAATATAATCTTAGGTTTTGACCCTATAGTTTTCACTGCGCCTGTCTTTCTGTCTGTCAACAATTGTTGTTAGCACTCTCAATTCTACATTTCTCAACAGATTTAAACTAATTTTATATGGAAGGTCTATATGGGCAATAATTTGATCAAGTTCGAAATGAGCCCTATCAGATAATTCTTGTGGGAGTTGCTGCCCTTGACTTAGTTTTTCCCTATCAACTTCTTGTTAGGGCTCTCAATTCTACATTTCTGAACGGACTTTAAACAACCTAATATGGAAGATGTATATTGATGATACCATGATCAAGTTTGAGAGGGCTCTTGGATAATTTTTATGGGAATAACTAAACTACCCTTTTTATCCATTTTAGCCAAGTTTATGTGGAAGTTGTATATTGATAATTTCCCTATCAGTCACTTGAAATATTTTTCTGTTCTCTACAACAATATATATGCAGAAGGGCCCTTTGTGATGATCATACCACAGTATTCTAGTTAATTAACAGTGTTTATTTTAACAGTTTAAAAAAAAGTAGTAAAAATTAAAAGGTCATTTGTGCCTGGCACAAATGATAAGGTCTTTCCTTTCCACGTGTCCAGTTTTGCAATAAAGGGGCCCTGCCCCTCTATTTTTGGCAAGGGGCGTAACTCTTGGGAAATAAATAAAATAGACAAAAAAAAAAAAAAAAAAGGCCCGTCCCGTCTTCAGTAAAGAGATATTGCTACTTCTATTTTATCTTGAAATCTCTTAAATTTTTAATGTATTGTTACAAAAAGTAATTGTCCAAAAAAAAACAAAACAAAAAAGGAAAAAATAAAAGAAACAATGAAGTAGCAATATCTCTTTTTCTGAAGGCGGGACGGGCCTTTTTTGTTTTTTTCATTTATTTGTTTGTTTGTTTATTTGTTTATTAATTATTTTTTTTATTTGTAGGTAGCAAGTTTTCCATGGATTGCTGAATACAAGTAGGGGGGGGGGGGGGTATTGTATTTTTATTTCTCTAGATACACAAGTGACAGTAAAAGTACATTTCTACTATAATGTTTACTTCTGTTGATGACGTTGTGTAAGTCACGTGACGTCCATTTATATATGTCTGGACTTAGTTTATTTCTTTCTTTTCGAGAGGGGACGTCGTCGGGTGAACATGGCACAGGATAATGCATTTTGCTGTTTGATGTGGAAATAGTCATAAATAGAAAACGGAGTGTACGTGTACACATTTACTTATGTCAGAATGAAGATTCATGTAGAAATTTGATGTCACGATTTATTTATTTAGATTTCCGGTGCCATTTTGACCAGACGACATCTCCGTGAATAAAGTACTGTTAATTTGACGCGAAATTTTGACATTCGGATGCAATAAATTGGTAAAATTTGGACGAATCTTGTGTTTTATGGCGGAAAATAGCTTTTTATTTAGCACTGCGCGAACGCTATTTTCAGGAAATTGGTTGGAGTTAGAGTCATAATTTTTTCTCATTAACAAAGCCCTGGATATCCTCTAGCTGTCTACATTTCCTTTATATGCATTTACAGGTAAATTCAGTAAAACCGATGTAAATTCAGTCAAATCGAAAAAAGGGGGGGGGCTGTATTTACACATTAAAAGGTCATTTGTGCTAAAAGTTGAGGTAATTCTAGACGTACTATGAAATACCAAAATGCTACATCAAACACAAATATGAAATACTGCCAAAACATTTTTGCGCCAAGAAAAAATAGGTTTTTTTCAAATTTTTCAATCTTTAAAAAATTTTCATTTTTTTCATTTTTTGTCTTACGAAAATGGAAAATAACATATTTTAAATAATTCCTGCTAAAAAATAATGCATTTTTGAAAAAATTCCACGTATTACACTTCAAATATGAAAAAAATCATTTTCTAGAACATGACTTTGACCTTTGACCTTGACACCATTTTGAAGGTCATTTGTCCCTGGTGTCAAAACAAAAGACCCCATGCCTCTATCTTGTACCATTATTAAGTTATTAGCCAAAAAACAGTAAATTTAAGCGTTCAAAGGCCAATAACGCATAGAAGATGACGTCATGCGACTTGACTTAAGGAAAACTACGCATTGTCTCGATGTCCCCGACTTTTTGCCCATTACATTTTATCAGCTATCTTCTACCGTTTCAGAGGAGATCTGATAACAAGGAAATTTTAAAAATTAGACCGTGACCTTGACCTTTGACCTTGACCTAATTTTACTTGGTACAAAAAATGATCCCTAAATATGAAGGCTCGTGCTTGTATCTTAACTCAAACTTAATATTTGCCTGAAAAATCAAAAGTGAAATTTATATAAAGGGAAATAACTCTTATAAGATGTCGTCAGATTCTTTTCGGAAGATGTGATTAATGTGCGCACAGATGAACCAAAGAAATTGCAAAAGGTTTCATGTCGATATCTCTTACGGTTTTTGAGGAGATCTGATAACAGTCATAACAGTAATAGGGGAGGAAACTCTTATAAGGTACATGGGAACCCTTAGCGGCCTCACCACCTGAAAGCTTATGTCTGACTGATACTTGGTGCCAAATTTCATGTCAATATGCCTAAAAACTTTTCCGACAAATTTAATTGAATTTTGGCAGGAGAAAGAATAATAATAATAATTAAAAACCAATTGTTCAGAGAACAATTGAAGGTCTTTCCACCTCTATTGCAGATTTATTGATAAAACGCCTGGTTTGTTATGATAGGTAATTTCACAATTGTTAAAAAATATATGGACTGCTAGTTTGAATAACTAAGAAATGTTTATTTCTGATTAACTAAATGTTTGTGATGAATTATACTGTTTTGCACTATAAACATCAAAAACGTCATTAATGAGACCTAATAAATTGATAATTATAGACGTTTTCATGGGTTGTAACATTGTCACGTTAATTAACATTCCAATATATCCAAAACGTCTAAAAATGTCTACAGAAATAATAACGTTGCCAGAAATGACGTCATCAAAAGTAGTGGCTGAATTTCACGCTTTCAATAGCTTTAATTGCTTTAAAAATCTGAAAAAAACCTTATAAAGTGTGAAAAAATGCAAAATACGTAATCTAGGTCATGACCTTGACCTTTGACCTTGTGACCTTTTTCTAGGTCATTGGTTGCTGAACTCATTGCAGAAGACCCCATGCCATTATTATGTACCATCGTCAAGTTATAAATGAAAAACCTTAAGTTTGAACGTTCTGGGGGCAATTATTCCCAAAAGATGACGTCATACAGCTCTAACTCAAATGTAACAAAGTTGCGCATCAATGTCCTAAACATTTCCTCCATTACATTTTATCAGCTATCTTTTACCGTTTCAGAGAAGAAGCGATAACAAGCAAAAGTTAAAATTTAGAACTTGACCTTGACCTTTGACCTTGATGCAAATTTGAAGGTTATCAATCCTTGATGTCAAAACAAAAGACCCCATGCCTTTATCATGTACCATTGTTGAGAAATAAACGAAAAACCGCAAATTTAAACGTTCTAACGGCAATTACGCCTATAAAATGACGTCATACAACTTTTATGCAAATGTAACAAAGCTAGGTCTCAACGTCCTTAACATTTTCTTCATTACATTTTATCAGCTATCTTTTACCATTTCAGAGGAGAAGCGATAACAAGCAAAAGTCAAAATTTAGAACTTGACCTTGACCTTTGACCTTGATGCCAATTTGAAGGTTATCAATCCTTGATGTCAGAACAAAAGACCCCATGCCTTTATCATGTACCATTGTTGAGAAATAAACGAAAAACCGCAAATTTAAACGTTCTGGGGGCAATTACGCCTATAAAATGACGTCATACAACTTTTATGCAAATGTAACAAAGCTAGGTCTCAACGTCCTTAACATTTTCTCCATTACATTTTATCATCTATCTTTTACCGTTTCAGAGGAGAAGCGATAACAAGCAAAAGTCAAAATTTAGAACTTGACCTTGACCTTTGACCTTGACCTCATTTTACTTGTTCGGGGTCATGGACCCTAAATAGAAAGTTTTATGTTGATATCTCAACCCTAAATAACAATTTGTATGATACACCAAAAGTGAAAGTCGTTTGAAGGGAAATAACTCCTATGAAATGTCGTCAGATCCTTTCCGACCAATAGAACAAAGTTGCGCACAGATACACTGAAGACATTGCAAAAGATTTTAGGTCGATATCTTTTACGGTTACAGAGAAATAAAGATAACAAGAAAAGGAGGACGCGGGGAGATAACTCCTATAAAAAAAGGTGTTCGGTTACACAGGGTTAATGGTGAAATCGTAATCACTGTACGCAATCATGGGCCAAAAATCCTTTCGATATGTCAAGTAACAAAAAAACATCCTAGACGGCAGAAGAAAAAAAAAAAAAAAAAAAAAAAAAAAAAAAAATAATCAGAACAAAAGCAAAAGGTCTTTCCACGGAAAGTGGAAAGACCTAATTAAAAAGACAATTGTTCAGAGAACAATTGCAAGGTCTTTCCCGTGTCAAATTGACCTTTTAATCCTCAGTTGCTAAGGATATTAGTCAAAATATAGGACTCTGTCACAATGACCTTGACCATTGACCTTTGATTTGACCTCTACAGCTCTGAAAGAGGTTCCTGAACATAGATATATATGGTTGCTAGGTACTTTTACATCGGTTGCTAATGACTTTTTCTATGACCTTGACCATGACCTTCCATTTTGATCTCTCGTGCTCTAAAATAGGGTCCTGAACATAAATATATATGGTTGCTAGGTACTTTTCTATCGGTTGCTAAATTTTGTATGGTTTTTGAGTTAACCTGATAACAAGGTGTACCATGACCTCTGACCTTGAGATTTGACCTTTGACCTTGACATTTTTGAATGCAACATATGTCATCCAGGATGATTGGTGAAGGTCCCAAGTCTCTAGGACTTACCGTTTTGAAGAAAAAAAATTTAACGTGTCGCGACACTTTTCGGGTCAAAAACGCGTAACCAGGAAGTCGATCAGAACATTTTTTTTTGCATGACGAATCATGTCCAGGAGTTGAGCAACATTTTCCTCACTTCAGATTTTTGATAACGGTTACGGTTTTTGAGTTAATCTGCACACAAGGTTTTACGGTCTGGGGCAGATAACTCCGTTACTAAAAATAGATCGGTTTCGCAGATTGGTGAAGGTCCCAAGTCTCTAGGACTTACCGTTTTGAAGAAAAAAATTTGACGAGTCGCGACACTTTTCGAGTCAAAAATGCGTAACCAGGAAGTTGATCGAAATTTTTTTTTTTGCATGATGACATGTTGCCAGGAGTCCAGCGACATTTTCCACACTTCAGATTTTTGATACCGGTTATGGTTTAGGAGGAGATCTGCGCACAAGGTTTTCCGGTCTGGGGCAGATAACTCCGTTACTAAAAATAGATCGGTTTCACAGGGTCGGTCAAGGCGAGTACCGGTATGACCAAATTATGGTACCAAGTATCGAAAAGATATGTCAAGACACTTTTCGTCAATTGATGGCAGAAAAGAAGAACAATAATAATTAAAAAGACAATTGTTCAGAGAACAATTGCAAGGTCTTTCCCGTGTCAAATTGACCTTTTAATCCTCAGTTGCTAAGGATATTAGTCAAAATATAGGACTCTGTCACCATGACCTTGACCATTGACCTTTGATTTGACCTCTACAGCTCTGAAAGAGGTTCCTGAACATAGATATATATGGTTGCTAGGTACTTTTACATCGGTTGCTAATGACTTTTTCTATGACCTTGACCATGACCTTCCATTTTGATCTCTACAGCTCTAAAATAGGGTCCTGAACATAAATATATATGGTTGCTAGGTACTTTTCTATCGGTTGCTAAGGACTTTTTCATTGACCTTGACCCTTGACCTTCCATTTTCACCTCTACAGCTCTAAATCAGGATTCTGAGCATAAATATATATGGTTGCTAGGTACTTTTCCATCGGTTGCTAAGGACTTTTTCAATGACCTTGATCCTTGACCTTCAATTTTGACCTCTATGGCTCTATAATATGATCCTCAGCATAAATATATATGGTTGCTAGGTACTTTTCCGTCGGTTACTAAGGACTTTTTCGATGACCTTGACCCTTGACCTTCCATTTTGACCTCTATGGCTCTATAATATGATCCTGAACATAAATATATATGGTTGCTAGGTACTTTTCCATCGGTTGCTAAGGGCTTTTTGGATGACCTTGATATCTGACTTTTGACCTTGGTACTAAAATGTAGATCTTTTGTAACTGATTTTTTTTTGTATCAACATTTTCTTCATATCTATAATGGTTTTCGAGATATAGTATCAAACAAACATACGTCAGGGGCAGTAACTCTTTAAGGAGTCATCGTAGAACTTACGGTTTCGGTCCTGAAGACTTTTTTGTAGATTTCGACGTGACGAACAATTTTCCCATGTATTGTCTGCTTCAATTTTGTACGGTTTACGTGCTTTTCCACAAAAACTGTTTACAGTGTCGGCCATTTTGAAAATGGCCGCCATTAGCCAATCGAGTTTAATTTTAAATTGAAGGGAATAAGTTGACGGTCACCAATAACCCATATGTTTACTATGTTATCTCGAACCATTTTCAAGTTATAGGCCAAAAACCATTTAGCCGAAACGCGTTAAGGGCTATAACTCGAAAACAGTTTGTCGTACAGGGTTCGACCCTTTATATCAAATAAAGGTCTAAATGAGACAAGTATTTTCCCCATTACATGTCTGCTTAAATTTTGTATGGTTTTTGAGTTAACCTGATAACAAGGTGTACCATGACCTCTGACCTTGAGATTTGACCTTTGACCTTGACATTTTTGAATGCAACATATGTCATCCAGGATGATTGGTGCAGGTCCCAAGTCTCTAGGACTTACCGTTTTGAAGAAAAAAAATTTGACGAGTCGCGACACTTTTCCGAGTCAAAAACGCGTAACCAGGAAGTTGATCGAAATTTTTTTTTTTGCATGACGAATCATGACCAGGAGTGTAGCAACATTTCCCCCGCTTCAGATTTTTGATAACGGTTACGGTTTCTGAGTTTATCTGCAAACAAGGTTTTTGAATGTCGGGCAGATAACTCCGTTACTTAAAATAGATCGGTTTCGCAGGGTCAGTCAAAGCGAGTCAGAGTATGACCGAATAATGGTACCAAGTATCGTAAAGATATGTCGCGACACTTTTGTTATAGTGACCGCGGAAAAGAAGAAGAATAATAATTAAAAAGACAATTGTTCAGAGAACAATTGCAAGGTCTTTCCCGTGTCAAATTGACCTTTTAATCCTCAGTTGCTAAGGATATTAGTCAAAATATAGGACTCTGTCACCATGACCTTGACCATTGACCTTTGATTTGACCTCTACAGCTCTGAAAGAGGTTCCTGAACATAGATATATATGGTTGCTAGGTACTTTTACATCGGTTGCTAATGACTTTTTCTATGACCTTGACCATGACCTTCCATTTTGATCTCTACAGCTCTAAAATAGGGTCCTGAACATAAATATATATGGTTGCTAGGTACTTTTCTATCGGTTGCTAAGGACTTTTTCATTGACCTTGACCCTTGACCTTCCATTTTCACCTCTACAGCTCTAAAACAGGATTCTGAGCAGAAATATATATGGTTGCTAGGTACTTTTCCATCGGTTGCTAAGGACTTTTTGAATGACCTTGATTTTGACCTTCCATTTTGACCTCTATGGCTCTATAATATGATCCTGAGCATAAATATATATGGTTGCTAGGTACTTTTCCATCGGTTGCTAAGGACTTTTTCAATGACCTTGATCCTTGACCTTCAATTTTGACCTCTATGGCTCTATAATATGATCCTCAGCATAAATATATATGGTTGCTAGGTACTTTTCCGTCAGTTACTAAGGACTTTTTCGATGACCTTGACCCTTGACCTTCCATTTTGACCTCTATGGTTCTATAATATGATCCTGAACAGAAATATATATGGTTGCTAGGTACTTTTCCATCGGTTGCTAAGGGCTTTTTGGATGACCTTGATATCTGACCTTTGACCTTGGTACTAAAATGTAGATCTTTTGTAACTGATCTTTTTTTGTATTAACATTTTCTTCATATCTATAATGGTTTTCGAGATATAGTATAAAACAAACATACGTCAGGGGCAGTAACTCTTTAAGGAGTCATCGTAGAACTTACGGTTTCGGTCCTGAAGACTTTTCTGTAGATTTCGACGTGACGAACAATTTTCCCATGTATTGTCTGCTTCAATTTTGTACGGTTTACGTGTTTTTCCACAAAAACTGTTTACAGTGTCGGCCATTTTGAAAATGGCCGCCATTAGCCAATCGAGTTTGATTTTAAATTGAAGGGAATAAGTTGACGGTCACCAATAACCCATATGTTTACTATGTTATCTCCAACCATTTTCAAGTTATAGGCCAAAAACCATTTAGCCGAAACGCGTTAAGGGCTATAACTCGAAAACCGTTTGTCGTACAGGGTTCGACCTTTTATATCAAATAAAGGTCTAAATGAGACAAGTATTTTCCCCATTACATGTCTGCTTAAATTTTGTATGGTTTTTGAGTTAACCTGATAACAAGGTGTACCATGACCTCTGACCTTGAGATTTGACCTTTGACCTTGACATTTTTGAATGCAACATATGTCATCCAGGATGATTGGTGAAGGTCCCAAGTCTCTAGGACTAACCATTTTGAAGAAAAAAAATTTGACGAGTCGCGACACTTTTCGAGTCAAAAACGCGTAACCAGGAAGTTGATCGAAATGTTTTTTTTTGCGTGACGAATAATGACCAGGAGTCTAGCAACATTTCCCCCGCTTCAGAATTTTGATAACGGTTACGGTTTCTGAGTTTATCTGCAAACAAGGTTTTTGAATGTCGGGCAGATAACTCCGTTACTAAAAATAGATCGGTTTCGCAGGGTCAGTCAAAGCGAGTCAGAGTATGACCGAATAATGGTACCAAGTATCGTAAAGATATGTCGCGACACTTTTGTTATAGTGACCGCGGAAAAGAAGAATAATAATAATAATAATAATAATAATAATAATAATAATAATAATAATAATAATAATCAGAAGAAATACAATAAGGTCTTTCCACTGTAGTGGGAAAGACCTTAATTAAAAAGACAATTGTTCAGAGAACAATTGCAAGGTGTTTCCCGTGTCAAATTGACCTTTTAATCCTCAGTTGCTAAGGATATTAGTCAAAATATAGGACTCTGTCACCATGACCTTGACCATTGACCTTTGATTTGACCTCTACAGCTCTGAAAGAGGTTCCTGAACATAGATATATATGGTTGCTAGGTACTTTTACACCGGTTGCTAATGACTTTTTCTATGACCTTGACCATGACCTTCCATTTTGATCTCTACAGCTCTAAAATAGGGTCCTGAACATAAATATATATGGTTGCTAGGTACTTTTCCATCGGTTGCTAAGGACTTTTTCAATGACCTTGATTTTGACCTTCCATTTTGACCTCTATGGCTCTATAATATGATCCTGAGCATAAATATATATGGTTGCTAGGTACTTTTCCATCGGTAGCTAAGGGCTTTTTCGATGACCTTGACCCTTGACCTTCCATTTTGACCTCTATGGCTCTATAATATGATCCTGAGCATAAATATATATGGTTGCTAGGTACTTTTCCATCGGTTGTTAAGGACTTTTTCAATGACCTTGATCCTTGACCTTCAATTTTGACCTCTATGGCTCTATAATATGATCCTGAGCATAAATATATATGGTTGCTAGGTACTTTTCCGTCGGTTACTAAGGACTTTTTCGATGACCTTGACCCTTGACCTTCCATTTTGACCTGTATGGCTCTATAATATGATCCTGAACATAAATATATATGGTTGCTAGGTACTTTTCGATCGGTTGCTAAGGGCTTTTTGGATGACCTTGATATCTGACTTTTGACCTTGGTACTAAAATGTAGATCTTTTGTAACTGATCTTTTTTTGTATTAACATTTTCTTCATATCTATAATGGTTTTCGAGATATAGTATAAAACAAACATACGTCAGGGGCAGTAACTCTTTAAGGAGTCATCGTAGAACTTACGGTTTCGGTCCTGAAGACTTTTTTGTAGATTTCGACGTGACGAACAATTTTCCCATGTATTGTCTGCTTCAATTTTGTACGGTTTACGTGCTTTTCCACAAAAACTGTTTACGGTGTCGGCCATTTTGAAAATGGCCGCCATTAGCCAATCAAGTTTGATTTTAAATTGAAGGGAATAAGTTGACGGTCACCAATAACCCATATGTTTACTATGTTATCTCGAACCATTTTCAAGTTATAGGCCAAAAACCATTTAGCCGAAACGCGTTAAGGGCTATAACTCGAAAACCGTTTGTCGTACAGGGTTCGACCCTTTATATCAAATAAAGGTCTAAATGAGACAAGTATTTTCCCCATTACATGTCTGCTTAAATTTTGTATGGTTTTTGAGTTAACCTGATAACAAGGTGTACCATGACCTCTGACCTTGAGATTTGACCTTTGACCTTGACATTTTTGAATGCAACATATGTCATCCAGGATGATTGGTGAAGGTCCCAAATCTCTAGGACTAACCGTTTTGAAGAAAAAAAATTTGACGAGTCGCGACACTTTTCGAGTCAAAAACGCGTAACCAGGAAGTTGATCAAAATTTTTTTTTTTGCGTTACGAATCATGACCAGGAGTCTAGCAACATTTCCCCCGCTTCAGATTTTTGATAACGGTTACGGTTTCTGAGTTTATCTGCAAACAAGGTTTTTGAATGTCGGGCAGATAACTCCGTTACTAAACATAGATCGGTTTCGCAGGGTCAGTCAAAGCGAGTCAGAGTATGACCGAATAATGGTACCAAGTATCGTAAAGATATGTCGCGACACTTTTGTTATAGTGACCGCGGAAAAGAAGAAGAATAATAATAATAATAATAATCAGAAGAAATACAATAAGGTCTTTCCACTGTAGTGGGAAAGACCTTAATTAAAAAGACAATTGTTCAGAGAACAATTGCAAGGTCTTTCCCGTGTCAAATTGACCTTTTAATCCTCAGTTGCTAAGGATATTAATCGAAATATAGAACTCTGTCACCATGACCTTGACCATTGACCTTTGATTTGACCTCTACAGCTCTGAAAGAGGTTCCTGAACATAGATATATATGGTTGCTAGGTACTTTTACATCGGTTGCTAATGACTTTCTATGACCTTGACCATGACCTTCCATTTTGATCTCTACAGCTCTAAAATAGGGTCCTGAACATAAATATATATGGTTGCTAGGTACTTTTCTATCGGTTGCTAAGGACTTTTTCATTGACCTTGACCCTTGACCTTCCATTTTCACCTCTACAGCTCTAAAACAGGATTCTGAACAGAAATATATATGGTTGATAGGTACTTTTCCATCGGTTGCTAAGGACTTTTTCAATGACCTTGATTTTGACCTTCCATTTTGACCTCTATGGCTCTATAATATGATCCTGAGCATAAATATATATGGTTGCTAGGTACTTTTCCATCGGTTGCTAAGGACTTTTTCAATGACCTTGATCCTTGACCTTCAATTTTGACCTCTATGGCTCTATAATATGATCCTCAGCATAAATATATATGGTTGCTAGGTACTTTTCCGTCGGTTACTAAGGACTTTTTCGATGACCTTGACCCTTGACCTTCCATTTTGACCTCTATGGCTCTATAATATGATCCTGAACATAAATATATATGGTTGCTAGGTACTTTTCCATCGGTTGCTAAGGGCTTTTTGGATGACCTTGATATCTGACTTTTGACCTTGGTACTAAAATGTAGATCTTTTGTAACTGATCTTTTTTTGTATTAACATTTTCTTCATATCTATAATGGTTTTCGAGATATAGTATAAAACAAACATACGTCAGGGGCAGTAACTCTTTAAGGAGTCATCGTAGAACTTACGGTTTCGGTCCTGAAGACTTTTTTGTAGATTTCGACGTGACGAACAATTTTCCCATGTATTGTCTGCTTCAATTTTGTACGGTTTACGTGCTTTTCCACAAAAACTGTTTACAGTGTCGGCCATTTTGAAAATGGCCGCCATTAGCCAATCGAGTTTGATTTTAAATTGAAGGGAATAAGTTGACGGTCACCAATAACCCATATGTTTACTATGTTATCTCGAACCATTTTCAAGTTATAGGCCAAAAACCATTTAGCCGAAACGCGTTAAGGGCTATAACTCGAAAACCGTTTGTCGTACAGGGTTCGACCCTTTATATCAAATAAAGGTCTAAATGAGACAAGTATTTTCCCCATTACATGTCTGCTTAAATTTTGTATGGTTTTTGAGTTAACCTGATAACAAGGTGTACCATGAGCTCTGACCTTGAGATTTGACCTTTGACCTTGACATTTTTGAATGCAACATATGTCATCCAGGATGATTGGTGAAGGTCCCAAGTCTCTAGGACTAACCGTTTTGAAGAAAAAAAACTTGACGAGTCGCGACACTTTTCGAGTCAAAAACGCGTAACTAGGAAGTTGATCGAAATGTTTTTTTTTGCGTGACGAATCATGACCAGGAGTCTAGCAACATTTCCCCCGCTTCAGATTTTTGATAACGGTTACGGTTTCTGAGTTTATCTGCAAACAAGGTTTTTGAATGTCGGGCAGATAACTCCGTTACTAAAAATAGATCGGTTTCGCAGGGTCAGTCAAAGCGAGTCAGAGTATGACCGAATAATGGTACCAACTATCGTAAAGATATGTCGCGACACTTTTGTTATAGTGACCGCGGAAAAGAAGAAAAATAATAATAATTAAAAAGACAATTGTTCAGAGAACAATTGCAAGGTCTTTCCCGTGTCAAATTGACCTTTTAATCCTCAGTTGCTAAGGATATTAGTCAAAATATAGGACTCTGTCACCATGACCTTGACCATTGACCTTTGATTTGACCTCTACAGCTCTGAAAGAGGTTCCTGAACATAGATATATATGGTTGCTAGGTACTTTTACATCGGTTGCTAATGACTTTTTCTATGACTTTGACCATGACCTTCCATTTTGATCTCTACAGCTCTAAAATAGGGTCCTGAACATAAATATACATGGTTGCTAGGTACTTTTCTATCGGTTGCTAAGGACTTTTTCATTGACCTTGACCCTTGACCTTCCATTTTCACCTCTACAGCTCTAAATCAGGATTCTGAACATAAATATATATGGTTGCTAGGTACTTTTCAATCAGTTGCTAAGGGCTTTTTCGATGACCTTGACCTTCCATTTTGATCTCTACAACTCTAAAATAGAGTCCTGAACAGAAATATATATGGTTGCTAGGTACTTTTCCATCGGTTGCTAAGGACTTTTTCAATGACCTTGATTTTGACCTTCCATTTTGACCTCTATGGCTCTATAATATGATCCTGAGCATAAATATATATGGTTGCTAGGTACTTTTCCATCGGTTGCTAAGGACTTTTTCAATGACCTTGATCCTTGACCTTCAATTTTGACCTCTATGGCTCTATAATATGATCCTCAGCATAAATATATATGGTTGCTAGGTACTTTTCCGTCGGTTACTAAGGACTTTTTCGATGACCTTGACCCTTGACCTTCCATTTTGACCTCTATGGGTCTATAATATGATCCTGAACATAAATATATATGGTTGCTAGGTACTTTTCCATCGGTTGCTAAGGGCTTTTTGGATGACCTTGATATCTGACTTTTGACCTTGGTACTAAAATGTAGATCTTTTGTAACTGATCTTTTTTTGTATTAACATTTTCTTCATATCTATAATGGTTTTCGAGATATAGTATAAAACAAACATACGTCAGGGGCAGTAACTCTTTAAGGAGTCATCGTAGAACTTATGGTTTCGGTCCTGAAGACTTTTTTGTAGATTTCGACGTGACGAACAATTTTCCCAGGTATTGTCTGCTTCAATTTTGTACGGTTTACGTGCTTTTCCACAAAAACTGTTTACAGTGTCGGCCATTTTGAAAATGGCCGCCATTAGCCAATCGAGTTTGATTTTAAATTGAAGGGAATAAGTTGACGGTCACCAATAACCCATATGTTTACTATGTTATCTCGAACCATTTTCAAGTTATAGGCCAAAAACCATTTAGCCGAAACGCGTTAAGGGCTATAACTCGAAAACCGTTTGTCGTACAGGGTTCGACCCTGTATATCAAATAAAGGTCTAAATGAGACAAGTATTTTCCCCATTACATGTCTGCTTAAATTTTGTATGGTTTTTGAGTTAACCTGATAACAAGGTGTACCATGACCTCTGACCTTGAGATTTGACCTTTGACCTTGACATTTTTGAATGCAACATATGTCATCCAGGATGATTGGTGAAGGTCCCAAGTCTCTAGGACTAACCGTTTTGAAGAAAAAAAATTTGACGAGTCGCGACACTTTTCGAGTCAAAAACGCGTAACTAGGAAGTTGATCGAAATGTTTTTTTTTGCATGACGAATCATGACCAGGAGTCTAGCAACATTTCCCCCGCTTCAGATTTTTGATAACGGTTACGGTTTCTGAGTTTATCTGCAAACAAGGTTTTTGAATGTCGGGCAGATAACTCCGTTACTAAAAATAGATCGGTTTCGCAGGGTCAGTCAAAGCGAGTCAGAGTATGACCGAATAATGGTACCAAGTATCGTAAAGATATGTCGCGACACTTTTGTTATAGTGACCGCGGAAAAGAAGAAGAATAATAATAATTAAAAAGACAATTGTTCAGAGAACAATTGCAAGGTCTTTCCCGTGTCAAATTGACCTTTTAATCCTCAGTTGCTAAGGATATTAGTCAAAATATAGGACTCTGTCACCATGACCTTGACCATTGACCTTTGATTTGACCTCTACAGCTCTGAAAGAGGTTCCTGAACATAGATATATATGGTTGCTAGGTACTTTTACATCGGTTGCTAATGACTTTTTCTATGACCTTGACCATGACCTTCCATTTTGATCTCTACAGCTCTAAAATAGGGTCCTGAACATAAATATATATGGTTGCTAGGTACTTTTCTATCGGTTGCTAAGGACTTTTTCATTGACCTTGACCCTTGACCTTCCATTTTCACCTCTACAGCTCTAAATCAGGATTCTGAACATAAATATATATGGTTGCTAGGTACTTTTCAATCGGTTGCTAAGGGCTTTTTCGATGACCTTGACCTTCCATTTTGATCTCTACAGCTCTAAAATAGAGTCCTGAACAGAAATATATATGGTTGCTAGGTACTTTTCCATCGGTTGCTAAGGACTTTTTCAATGACCTTGATTTTGACCTTCCATTTTGACCTCTATGGCTCTATAATATGATCCTGAGCATAAATATATATGGTTGCTAGGTACTTTTCCATCGGTTGCTAAGGACTTTTTCAATGACCTTGATCCTTGACCTTCAATTTTGACCTCTATGGCTCTATAATATGATCCTCAGCATAAATATATATGGTTGCTAGGTACTTTTCCGTCGGTTACTAAGGACTTTTTCGATGACCTTGACCCTTGACCTTCCATTTTGACCTCTATGGCTCTATAATATGATCCTGAACATAAATATATATGGTTGCTAGGTACTTTTCCATCGGTTGCTAAGGGCTTTTTGGATGACCTTGATATCTGACTTTTGACCTTGGTACTAAAATGTAGATCTTTTGTAACTGATCTTTTTTTGTATTAACATTTTCTTCATATCTATAATGGTTTTCGAGATATAGTATAAAACAAACATACGTCAGGGGCAGTAACTCTTTAAGGAGTCATCGTAGAACTTACGGTTTCGGTCCTAAGACTTTTTTGTAGATTTCGATGTGACGAACAATTTTCCCATGTATTGTCTGCTTCAATTTTGTACGGTTTACGTGCTTTTCCACAAAAACTGTTTACAGTGTCGGCCATTTTGAAAATGGCCGCCATTAGCCAATAAAGTTTGATTTTAAATTGAAGGGAATAAGTTGACGGTCACCAATAACCCATATGTTTACTATGTTATCTCGAACCATTTTCAAGTTATAGGCCAAAAACCATTTAGCCGAAACGCGTTAAGGGCTATAACTCGAAAACCGTTTGTCGTACAGGGTTCGACCATTTATATCAAATAAAGGTCTAAATGAGACAAGTATTTTCCCCATTACATGTCTGCTTAAATTTTGTATGGTTTTTGAGTTAACCTGATAACAAGGTGTACCATGACCTCTGACCTTGAGATTTGACCTTTGACATTGACATTTTTGAATGCAACATATGTCATCCAGGATGATTGGTGAAGGTCCCAAGTCTCTAGGACTTACCGTTTTGAAGAAAAAAATTTTGACGAGTCGCGACACTCTTCGAGTCAAAAACGCGTAACCAGGAAGTTGATCGAAAGTTTTTTTTTGCGTGACGAATCATGACCAGGAGTCTAGCAACATTTCCCCCGCTTCAGATTTTTGATAACGGTTACGGTTTCTGAGTTTATCTGCAAACAAGGTTTTTGAATGTCGGGCAGATAACTCCGTAACTAAAAATAGATCAGTTTCGCAGGGTCAGTCAAAGCGAGTCAGAGTATGACCGAATAATGGTACCAAGTATCGTAAAGATATGTCGCGACACTTTTGTTATAGTGACCGCGGAAAAGAAGAAGAATAATAATAATAATAATAATCAGAAGAAATACAATAAGGTCTTTCCACTGTAGTGGGAAAGACCTTAATAATCAGAAGAAATACAATAAGGTCTTTCCACTGTAGTGGGAAAGACCTTAATAATCAGAAGAAATACAATAAGGTCTTTCCACTGTAGTGGGAAAGACCTTAATAATAATAATCAGAAGAAATACAATAAGGTCTTTCCACTGTAGTGGGAAAGACCTTAATAATAATAATAAAAAGTCATTTGTTCAGAGAACAAATGTGAGGTCTTTCCCCGTCTCTAGTTAGTATTATGGTGTCCTATACAAATACTTAAGACAATTGAGTCATTTTGTTTACGATAAAATGTTGCCAATAGTTATCATGTAGGTTCCAGAATAAAGATTAAGGGGCCTAGTGTCAGAAAAAGTATGGTTGTTAAGGACTTTGTTGGTTGCTATGGACAGAAGGTCACTTCCGGTTATAAAACTTAATTCTAAACTCAGAAGGTAGTGTTGGTTAAGAATACATATGGTTGCTATGGACTTTTCATTAACGTTACCTTGTTGCTAGGGAATGACCTTGACCCATGACCTTTGACTCAAATTGTAGGTCTTTGCATACTGATTCATTTAAGTATACATGTTTACTATACTATCTAATACGGTTTTCAAGTTATTGGCAAAAAACATGTTTTGCGAAACTTGTTTTGACCGCCATTTTGAAACTGTTCAACCGAATCATACACTTTTTGGACTCAAATTGTAGGTTTTTACAAAAGGAACATTTTAAGTATACATGTTTATTATAGTATCTGTTACAGTTTAAAAGTTATAAGCAAAAAACCAGTTTTAACATACGAATCAAGTGCAATAACTCAAAAACGACAAGTTTTACGGTTTCGGTCTTGAAGACTTTTTTGTAGATTTCGACCTGACAAACAATTTTCCCATGTATTGTCTGCTTCAATTTTGTACGGTTTACGTGTTTTTCTACAAAAACTGTTTAAAGTGTCGGCCATTTTGAAAATGGCCGCCATTAGCCAATCAAGTTTGATTTTAAATTGAAGGGAATAAGTTGACGGTCACCAATAACCCATATGTTTACTATGTTATCTCGAACCATTTTCAAGTTATAGGCCAAAAACCATTTAGCCGAAACGCGTTAAGGGCTATAACTCGAAAACCGTTTGTCGTACAGGGTTCGACCCTTTACATGAAATAAAGGTCTAAATTAGACAAGTATTTTCCCCATTACATGTCTGCTTAAATTTTGTATTTCTGAGTTAACCTGATAACAAGGTGTACCATGACCTCTGACCTTGAGATTTGACCTTTGACCTTGACATTTTTGAATGCAACATATGTCATCCAGGATGATTGGTGAAGGTCCCAAGTCTCTAGGACTTACCGTTTTGAAGAAAAAAATTTGACGAGTCGCGACACTTTTCGAGTCAAAAATGCGTAACCAGGAAGTTGATCGAAATTTTTTTTTTTGCATGATGACATGTTGCCAGGAGTCCAGCGACATTTTCCACACTTCAGATTTTTGATACCGGTTATGGTTTAGGAGGAGATCTGCGCACAAGGTTTTCCGGTCTGGGGCAGATAACTCCGTTACTAAAAATAGATCGGTTTCACAGGGTCGGTCAAGGCGAGTACCGGTATGACCAAATTATGGTACCAAGTATCGAAAAGATATGTCAAGACACTTTTCGTCAATTGATGGCAGAAAAGAAGAACAATAATAATTAAAAAGTCATTTGTTCAGAGAACAAATGTGAGGTCTTTCCCCGTCTCTAGTTAGTGTCATGGTGTCCTATACAAATACTTAAGACAATTGAGTCATTTTGTTTACGATAAAATGTTGCCAATAGTTATCATATAGGTTCCAGAATAAAGATCAAGGGGCCTAGTGTCAGAAAAAGTATGGTTGTTAAGGACTTTGTCGGTTGCTATGGACAGAAGGTCACTTCCGGTTATAAAACTTAATTCTAAACTCAGAAGGTAGTGTTGGTTAAGAATACATATGGTTGCTATGGACTTTTCATAAACGTTACCTTGTTGCTAGGGAATGACCTTGACCCATAATCTTTGACCTTTGACTCAAATTGTAGGTCTTTGCCTACTGATTCATTTAAGTATACATGTTTACTATACTATCTAATACGGTTTTCAAGTTATTGGCAAAAAACATGTTTTGCGAAACTTGTTTTGACCGCCATTTTGAAACTGTTCAACCGAATCATACACTTCTTGGACTCAAATTGTAGGTTTTTACAAAAGGAACATTTTAAGTATACATCTTTATTATAGTATCTGTTACGGTTTAAAAGTTATAAGCAAAAAACCAGTTTTAACATACGAATCAAGTGCAATAACTCAAAAACGACAAGTTTTACGGTTTCGGTCCTGAAGACTTTTTTGTAGATTTCGATGTGACGAACAATTTTCCCTTGTATTGTCTGCTTCAATTTTGTACGGTTTACGTGTTTTTCTCCAAAAACTGTTTACAGTGTCGGCCATTTTGAAAATGGCCGCCATTAGCCAATCAAGTTTGATTTTAAATTGAAGGGAATAAGTTGACGGTCACCAATAGCTATATGTTTACTATGTTATCTCGAACCATTTTCAAGTTATAGGCCAAAAACCATTTAGCCGAAACGCGTTAAGGGCTATAACTCGAAAACCGTTTGTCGTACAGGGTTCGACACTTTATATGAAATAAAGGTCTAAATTAGACAAGTATTTTCCCCATTACATGTCTGCTTAAATTTTGTATGGTTTTTGAGTTAACCTGATAACAAGGTGTACCATGACCTCTGACCTTGAGATTTGACCTTTGACCTTGACATTTTTTAATGCAACATATGTCATCCAGGATGATTGGTGAAGGTCCCAAGTCTCTAGGACTTACCGTTTTGAAGAAAAAAATTTGACGAGTCGCGACACTTTTCGAGTCAAAAACGCGTAACCAGGAAGTTGATCAAAATTTTTTTTTTTGCGTGATGACATGTTGCCAGGAGTCCAGCGACATTTTCCACACTTCAGATTTTTGATACCGGTTATGGTTTAGGATGAGATCTGTGCACAAGGTTTTCCGGTCTGGGGCAGATAACTCCGTTACTAAAAATAGATCGGTTTCACAGGGTCGGTCAAGGCGAGTACCGGTATGACCAAATAATGGTACCAAGTATCGAAAAGATATGTCAAGACACTTTTCGTCAATTGATGGCAGAAAAGAAGAACAATAATAATCAGAAGAAATACAGTAAGGTCTTTCCACTGTAGTGGGAAAGACCTTAATAATAATTAAAAAGTCATTTGTTCAGAGAACAAATGTGAGGTCTTTCCCCGTCTCTAGTTAGTGTTATGGTGTCCTATACAAATACTTAAGACAATTAAGTCATTTTGTTTACGATAAAATGTTGCCAATAGTTATCATATAGGTTCCAGAATAAAGATCAAGGGGCCTAGTGTCAGAAAAAGTATGGTTGTTAAGGACTTTGTCGGTTGCTATGGACAGAAGGTCACTTCCGGTTATAAAACTTAATTCTAAACTCAGAAGGTAGTGTTGGTTAAGAATACATATGGTTGCTATGGACTTTTCATAAACGTTACCTTGTTGCTAGGGAATGACCTTGACCCATGATCTTTGACCTTTGACTCAAATTGTAGGTCTTTGCATACTGATTCATTTAAGTATACATGTTTACTATACTATCTAATACGGTTTTCAAGTTATTGGCAAAAAACATGTTTTGCGAAACTTGTTTTGACCACCATTTTGAAACTGTTCAACCGAATCATACACTTCTTGGACTCAAATTGTAGGTTTTTACAAAAGGAACATTTTAAGTATACATGTTTATTATAGTATCTGTTACGGTTTAAAAGTTATAAGCAAAAAACCAGTTTTAACATACGAATCAAGTGCAATAACTCAAAAACGACAAGTTTTACGGTTTCGGTCCTGAGGACTTTTTTGTAGATTTCGACGTGACGAACAATTTTCCCATGTATTGTCTGCTTCAATTTTGTACGGTTTACGTGTTTTTCTACAAAAACTGTTTACAGTGTCGGCCATTTTGAAAATAGCCGCCATTAGCCAATCAAGTTTGATTTTAAATTGAAGGGAATAAGTTGACGGTCACCAATAACCCATATGTTTACTATGTTATCTCGAACCATTTTCAAGTTATAGGCCAAAAACCATTTAGCCAAAACGCGTTAAGGGCTATAACTCGAAAACCGTTTGTCGTACAGGGTTCGACCCTTTATATGAAATAAAGGTCTAAATTAGACAAGTATTTTCCCCATTACATGTCTGCTTAAATTTTGTATGGTTTTTGAGTTAACCTGATAACAAGGTGTACCATGACCTCTGACCTTGAGATTTGACCTTTGACCTTGACATTTTTGAATGCAACATATGTCATCCAGGATGATTGGTGAAGGTCCCAAGTCTCTAGGGCTAACCGTTTTGAAGAAAAAAAATTTGACGCGTCGCAACACTTTTCGGGTCAAAAACGCGTAACTAGGAAGTTGATCGAAAAAAAATTTTTTGCATGATGACATGTTGCCAGGAGTCCAGCAACATTTTCCACACTTCAGATTTTTGATACCGGTTATGGTTTAGGAGGAGATCTGTGCACAAGGTTTTCCGGTCTGGGGCAGATAACTCCGTTACTAAAAATAGATCGGTTTCACAGGGTCGGTCAAGGCGAGTACCGGTATGACCAAATAATGGTACCAAGTATCGAAAAGATATGTCAAGACACTTTTCGTCAATTGATGGCAGAAAAGAAGAACAATAATAATAATCAGAAGAAATACAGTAAGGTCTTTCCACTGTAGTGGGAAAGACCTTAATAATAATAATAATAATAATAATAATCAGAAGAAATACAGTAAGGTCTTTCCACTGTAGTGGGAAAGACCTTAATAATAATAATAATAATAATCAGAAGAAATACAGTAAGGTCTTTCCACTGTAGTGGGAAAGACCTTAATAATAATAATCATAAGAAATACAGTAAGGTCTTTCCTTCTGGAAAGGGAAAGACCTTAATAATAATAATCATAAGAAATACAGTAAGGTCTTTCCTTCTGCAAAGGGAAAGACCTTAATAATAATAATAATAATCATAAGAAATACAGTAAGGTCTTTCCTTCTGCAAAGGGAAAGACCTTAATAATCATAAGAAATACAGTAAGGTCTTTCCTATGTAAAGGAAAGACCTTAATTAAATAGATTTACATGATACAAGGTCAAAATAGGCTATGCTCTCCAGCTAGGTAAACTTTTGTTAAAAGTTATATATTGGGTAACTTTGAAACCTCCTGATATTTGTCAATCATGGTCACAATATTACTTATGGTATAAACTTGTCCATCAGACAGCTGTCACCTGACCTTGACTTTGTACACAGAGACAATAAATTCAAATTTAGTATGCCATTCTGGTGACTCTTTGCAGGAATTATTTGCATGCCAATATATATAATTATGCAATGAACAATACAGTATAACATTTTTGGGGATACAATATCATCAATAATTTATATACAGAATATTTATAACTTTCTTATAGTATATTCACAACCTTGGAGTACCAAATGAGTGGCAGTTTGTAGACATATATGGATTGGATCCAGACCTGTTGGCCATGGTTCCTCGACCGGTTGCTGCCGTGGTGTTACTATACCCAATCACTGAAAAGGTAAAAAAAATTATTGTTGTATAAATATATATGGACTGTAACCAAATCTGCCAGCCATTGTATGCCAGTTGCTGTGGTAATGTTATTGCACTTATATGGATTGAATCCAAACACTGGTTAATTTCTGGAGGGGCATTGCTGTACCCAAAAGAACATATAACAATACTTTTAAACACAAATGAATTGGATCTACACCTATTGGCAATTGTACCATGCCCAGGTACTGCACTTCATCAACAGAAAGGTAAGAATCTTTTTAGCTCACCTGGCCCATCAATCTGTAATTGTAGACTTTCCTGGGCCAGTTGGTTAAAATGCTCCTTGGGTAGCCTCTGTTGGCAGCCATGGTCCTTAGGTGGTCTTCTCAGAATTATGTCCTTTCACCCAAACTATCAACCAAGATGGCAACTTTCAGATTTGTGTCCAATGACCCAGACTGTCAATGAAGATGGCCGCCACAGACTAACATAGTTTAGCATAATACCTTATGTGAAAATTCATTTAAAAATCTTATCTGAAACTATATGGCCATTTTGAACCAGACTTGGCAGCAGTGATCCATAAATGTTCCTCTCATAATTATGTCTGATGAGGTGGACTGTTAACCAAGATGTCCACCACAGCCAAACTTTGTTTAACAAAGGACCGTATGGGAAAATTTATTTGCAAATATTCTTGACTGCAAGCACTTGGCCATTTGGAACCAGGCTTGATTGTTATGGTCTTTAGATGGTCCTCTTTCTGAGGTGTGTCCAGTGACCAGGACTGTCATCCAAGATGGCCACAAGCAACACTTAATTTAACATAGGACCCTATTGGTAAATTTATTGAAAAATGTTATTGTTTTTAACTACTTGGCCAACTGGAACCAGACTAGAGTGTAATGGTCCTTAGATGCTCCTCTATCAGACTTGTGTCTGATGACCTTTAATTTTGATTGGATCTAGATAACTACTCTTGCCACTAGCTGCTGGAGTTGGTGTTACTTAAAATGTCTAACCTGGAAGGTAAGAACATAGTGTTATTTATGTATACATATGAAGATATCCTTGGCCTGTTGCTGCTGTGAAGTACTACTGTAACCAATTATTGGGAGGTTAAGAATAGGTAGGAATATTTGTCTGTGATGTATTTGATATAGAATTGTTGGGTACTTGTACGGATTTTTTAATAGCATTGTGGTAAATTCTCATTTTAGAATAAATGAACTTGTCACTTCGTTTTGTACACATTTCACAATGGAATAACTGCTATGATGTAAAGTTTCATTTGTCTGGTTATAAAAGCATTCTATTTGTGGATTTTTGTAATTTCCTGTCATAGATAATAGATGGGAATTCTATGTGCAAGAAGACAGGACGGTTTATTCTGCCTATTCCTACATTTTGAATTTTATAGGTAAAATATTAAAATTTTATGTTGGAGTTCCCAGAATTTTTATGTAAACAATGGGATTATGTAGGATTATGTTGTAACAACACTAAACTTATAAACCAAGGTAAATCCAGGTAAATCTTGTGGAAAATAAAGAAAAGAATAGTTTATATTACAATATTTTATTTAATAATTTCATAGCACATTTTGTGTAAATAATATTCAAAAGCACAATATGAATTTATAGGCACAATGTTATTCACAAGCAATTGAAATTATTTAGGTGAAAACATTAATATCTACAAGTAAATATTATCAATTGAAATATAAATATATTAAAATTGTAGTAATTATTCTTTGAAACAAAGCACTAAATTATGAGTTACACTACATATTCATTGAAACAAAGCACCAAAAAGTACACTAAATTGACATTAAAACAGAGCACTAACACAGTAATACATTGCACTAAATTGAACAAACAAGAGAATACAAAGTCTTAATCAATGTGTAGGAGATGGGAAGCAGCATCTCCATACTGGACTGGCGTAAGTTCTTTATTCTGTAACCTTGTTTTCAGTGTTTGAAGTCTATCATCTATTTCCCTGTATTTTCTCTTTCTTGGAACATGTTTATTTTCCATACTACTAAATGCCTTTACTACCGTTTCTTTTAAATAATTTTATTTTCAAGAAATTTCATATTAGAAACACTTAATTATAACACTTGATACATGTTTTCAAACAAAAACAAAAACCCAATTTTTTATATAAATTTACATAAATTTCATATAAATAATTATTTTTATTTAATTTCCACAGGTAAACACACCAATTTACCTATGACCTAATTAGACACTAATGACTAAAACAACATCTTTTGTTTTTCCCATAATCTCCCAGAATAGTAAAATACAAAATGTAGGAATAGCCAGAAGACACCTACAGGACATCCATGTCTTACGGACACACAATATCTAGTTTAAATTGTAGACCAAAAAATGTCAAAAATTATTCGGCATGAACTAATCATATAAAATGTATTAAGTTATACAAGATAAAACAGTAACCTCTAAGACTTATTTATAAAGTTATATTTATTATTTTCATTATGTTGCAGGCAACAGCTAACCCTTTAGGTGAAGTAAAATCTTCATCAGACTTATTTTTTGTCAAACAGACTATTTCTAATGCCTGTGGAACTGTAGCTATAGTACATAGTTTAGCAAATAACCAAGATAAAATCAAGTTTATTGGTAAGTTCATGTAAAATAGTAATAGTTATGACCAAAGTCTCTCTTGGGTTCACCTTGGAAAATAAATACAGGATTGAAAATTACCTTCCGTCTATCACCCGTGGGAAACAAAGACCAATAACTCTTAACTACAGGAATTTATAATCTGAAATCAGGTTGCTGAAATTGTCGAAAAATATTTATTTAAGGCAGAACTTAACACTTTGACTAAAATAGATTTGGCTCGTTTTATTTTCATAAGTTTTGATGAAATATTTTCTTTGACCTGTTGACAAAAATATAAATATTTCAAGACATTTAAACCACACAATATGCTGAAATAATGTTATTGGATATATAGCAGTTTGACAAACACTAATTTTGTTCATTGAGAAGCTTGATTTCTCTTTACTTATAGTATGTGAATAAAATGTTCAGCTGATTTTCAAAGAGTGAACCCCCTTAGGTGTTCTGTACCTCTTAATGAGAGTAATTATAAACATTCTTGTAATGTATTTTCATTATTGAAGTACACAAAAATGTAAAAGTACAAAATAAAATTTGGAGTGTTAAAAGTACACAACAAATACTGAAATGAAAAAGTCTGGAAAGATCAAGATGTTGAGGCTGGGTTTTACAAAACAAAATTTATCACAAAATCAGAATAGTAATAATAAATTTGTGCAAGCAATGACTTTGCCAAATAGAGATCATTACAGAATACCAATAGGGTTGTTCACTATTATTTTCTGCCCTTGCCACTGTCTAGGAATATTCATTGCCAACACAATATTATTATGTATATAGTAGCATATTATCAAACAAATTAAATCTTTACTGGTGTATGTTTTAAATCATTTCTAGGTATATTTAATAGATTAAATGGTTGTTCCCTAAACACAGACCAGATTTTTTTTCCATTTAATTTGAAATGATGTATATGATACATAGTAAAATGACTACTAATGTATCATTTCTGCCCTTTTTTCCTGGCTACTCAACAGGTATTCGAAATCCTTTTACTTACCCATATACTATACACACTGTATATAGTACATACTTTAATTATTCAGTATAGCATCGTTTATTATTGATGATTTGATTTAATAACTAAACTCATGAAAGTCCAAATTTACAGTTAATATTAATTAAGAAAAGCAGAAATCATGTTAATTTAACATTATTCATTTTACTTTGTTGTATAGATGGTAAACATTTTGGCAAGTTTATAGAAAGCTGTATGAATTTGTCACCAGGAGAAAGAGCTACATTTCTGGAGAATGACAAGGTTTGTATTTATATTGTTGAAAGATTGCCACAAATACCTGTATCAGGGTTCACACGGGTGCTTGAAAACCTGGAAAGTACTTGAAATTGGAAATTAAGGCCTTTAAAGTACTTGAAATTCAAAGGAGGTCCTTGAAACTCCTTCAAAAACTGTGTTTTTGAAGAATCCAAAAAATTGGTTAAATTTCTGTCATAAAAGTGTTTTTAATTCGTTTTCAGATCACTCGGTCTCGCGTTTATCGGTATTTTTGTCAAGACTTTATAAGTTTCGCGTATTTTCCCTTTTCTAAAAATAGCTACTTTTCTGTGAAACCGGTGCGTAGTAATTTCTGTGATGCAGTCAATAAATCTGACTTTGCATAAAAATTTTAATAATTAAACGATCCAGATTGATTTTTTGGTAACTTTAATTAACATTAACTAATAAAACATCTTTCATTTACTTGATTAAATGTATTTTGCCAATGAATTTTAGTCACAGTGAGCAAACCGAAACTGAAAGTAGTTCGAAAGAACGTTGATGACATGCCTGGGAAATGTAAATTCTGGGATGTATGGCTAGAAAAGCCACAGTGTAAGGAATGGCTGAAGAGAAGTGTTATATCTGTGAACAAATTAAACCTTTAATTAAACTAAAGAATGTTTGCTCTCTTACAATTACATATAGGTCATAACTATATGGATTTAAATTGTCCATATCAGTTGATTTCTGGTCCTTGAAAATTTGGAAATTGGTCCTTTAAAGTCCTTGAAATGTCCTTGAATTTTGTGGTAAAAAATGTGTATAAACCCTGCTGTATAATAAAACTGCCTGAACACCCAAGTCACCTTCAAAATCAATTCTACATTATACAGCAGTTTAAGTAATTGAAGTGAAAAAGTGGTTTCAGATTTCTTTGGTGTTATAGTCATTCTGGTTCCAGCTAACTACTGTCTGAAAACCTCAATTTGTGGAACGGATTTTTGGCATGTTGAAAGTCTAAATGCTAGAATTATCAGACAATTTTTAAATTGTTAATTAGTTTGATTGAATCGTACTAATCGTACTAAAAAAGACATAAAAGTGTTACCTATTTTTGGAAGGTTATATTTTTATTCTGCAAATATGATTTTGAATGGGGATTTTTGAATATAAAAATAAATGCACTCACAAATTTTTAAAAAATTTTAAATTTGAAGTTAACTCGGACCTGTCCTAAAATTTCTGAACCATTATTTTAGATATTTTTCATGCACTTTATGCATATTCAAGGGATGTAATACTTAATTTAATAAAATCTTGGAGGAATAGTTATCTCTTTTTAACATAGAAAATCCCATAGACAAAATGTTTTCTCTGGAAAACATGATGGAACACACTCGGATAAGTTCAATTGTTTTAGGTACATCTGACTTAATTTCATCTGAACGCTAAGTGTTACGATGATTTAAGTTTATTAAGGAACAAAAACAAATTAAGAAAAATCTGTTCCATGGACTGACGTGTTCAGACGGTAGGTTCCAAGTCAGATCTTTTTACAGTTAATTAAATTATTTTGTGAACTTTTGTCAGAAATTGAGTACCAAAAATATGATGGAGTTATTGCCCTTTGGATACACAACTGAATTAAGGTGTAATTTATTTTCCTTTGTCTGTATTTCATTTGTTACAAATCTGATTATGTAAGCAGGTTTCTTTTATAATTAGAATAACAGAATAAGTATAATAAGGTTAAGAAATAAAATATAAATTGTATAAATTACAGAAAAAAAAATTATTTGAAAATGCTCAGTTGCTCAGTATGAGACTTCTTGTTAAAAGTAAAAAATTATATTTCTCTCGAATAATTTGGGCATATTTTGTAGGATATGGGATCAGCACATGAGGACAGTGCCCAAGAAGGTCAGACACAGGTATATTATGAAATGCTGTTACCTTACATGAAATATGATCAGTTATATGTATAATATGGCTGGCTTTGAATATATGATAACATATTTTGTTTCATAATATTATAATTTATTGATTGTCACACATCTGTGTTAAAAAAAAGTTACATTTTGTTCATATTTAGCAACAAGTCATACTTTTAAAGGGAAGTGATTAGCATGTAATGCTACTCCTTGTTCATCAATCCACTATAAATAAATTAAGTGTAAATGTCAAGGATAAATACCTTTTACCTTTCATTATGTTGGGCACATTGTTCATTGCCTTAATGCAACTTCAGGATGAAATTCAATGCTTGTTTCTTTGTTTGTATGACTGTTGATTGAAGTTGCAAAGCACTGTTGTGAAGACTGCTTAATTTAACTTTGTTTTGAAGAGTTTTTTTTATAGTTTTTATAGAGCAGTAAATATTTTACCATTTTGGATTTCCTTGTAATTCACTGTGAAGTAGATGGGGACTCTTCTATTAGCCTTGGTGTCTGGGAACATCCACCCCTTGGTAAAAATTGAAGTTTATGTCCAAGCTCATATTTCAGGTATAAGAGATAGGACCAGGTAATCTTGGATCTATAAGTATCTTGGAAGGAGGCAAGCATCCAAGAATAATTTTATCAGCCCAGTAGCCAGATTTTTTTGTCCTGGCATGATTCATTAATTATATGCTTTTAAATTTTCTGTTCAAAATTTGAAAAAAATACCATAAATTTCTAAGGCTCTTCCTTTTGATGCAGAGGTAAGCCTTAGCTGAGTTTGGATTCCTGTTTGTTTTAATTGTTTTGGTTTTTTATGGTTGTGCTTATTAATTCATCATTATATCTATATATCTTTAACCATGTTTCCAACATTTTGATCTCGAGCACTGCTGATGAGTTGTCAGTCAATGAAATGGCCATACAGTGCATCAAATTTATTTCAGTATTTTGTGATACATTTTATTATAGGTCACAAATACTAAGATTTATATCTCCATTTAATTTTTAAAGTTTATATCCAATTTCCCTTACTATAATCATATATGTAGATGTGTTATGGGGAGAAGACAAGCATCCATGTATGCAAATAGCTCACTGCCAGCTAGATTTAGGCTGCACTTACTTTGGTTAAAAGTTATGTTTAAGCTTATATCTCAGTTACTATGTGAGTTAGGATAATGTAATCTTGTATGTAGATGTATCTTTGGGAGAAGACAAGCATCCATGTATGCAAATAGCTCACTGCAGCTAGATTTAAGGCTCCAAGTTACGTTCAAGCTTGTATCTGAGTTACTATGTGAGATAGGATAATGTAATCTATCTTGGAAATGAGGCAACAGGTTCATGCTTCACTTATGATGTATCTTGATGAGGAAGAGGCAAGTATCCAACAAGAATTAGGTCACTGTAACCCAGATTTTATGCCTCATAGACCACATTATTTGAATATTATTTTGATGGTGTTAATTGGGAGAAGAAGCCAAGAATTTACCTACATTTTTAGCTTTAATTAAATCTAACAGAAATAATAGAGGGTTAGAAAATAGCAAGACATGCTCCTGTAGTTCCATGTAAGCAAATTGTCCTAATTTTGTATTTTAGGCTCCATCCAGAGATGAACATGTTAAAACACATTTTATAGCTTTTGTTTGCAAAAATGGAGGTCTTTATGAAATGAGTAAGTATGATTTTCTTTTAGACTCAGCTAGACTTTAAATTGGTATTGGTAATTCAGTTTAGTTCAACAATATTTTGAATTTTTAAATTAATAGAGAAAATATGTGAGTATTTCTGTTTTTACGCAGTTTATTGAATAATTATTTTCCTCTGTTAATCATTACAGATTAAGTTATCTTGACCATACTTGAGAATTTGTTTATTCCAAATGTAAAGGTGTGATGAGATGGCAATTACCACTACCTCAGTGGTTATGTATTGCCGAAACTCCAGAAGCACAACATACCAAACAAATCTGTTGAGAGCTATAAATTTTCAGCTGGTGTTTAAATGTTGTTTATATTTTGTACACCAACATTACCAATAGTTTAGTTTCTGAAATGATGAATTGTACATGTTTTGACTCAAGAATAATATGATTAAAGAGATGCGAAACAAAGGAAATATCACTTTTGTGTTGTGAAAAAGATATTGATTTCTTGGTAAAAGATAACTTGTTGTTTCCTTATGCCTATCAGGTAAATTATAGATTTAACAAGAAAGTGTGTCATGATTGTGAGAAACCTGAAGAAAAGTGTAAATAAACATTGACGTCATTTGACACAATTTATTAAAATTCATGATAGTCAGTGACATGGTCATGTCCTTAAATTTGATAGGAAAACTACTTTATTCTAGTTCTTCTGCAGAAGTAAAGAATATCTATTGTCATTACTTGATTTCTGATTCAGAGCTCTTGAAATCCATCGTTCCTCGCAGTCCTGACTGGTAAAATTCGTGTAGGATTGATATCTAGGCATAAGTCGTCAGTCTGAATGTCCGATAAGTGGCCATAATGGTTCATTGGTTTTTTTTTGTCCTTTTCATTTAATGGTATAATCACAACGAACAGTTTCCCCATATTGCAATGTCTATTTAGGTAGCGATTTCAAAACGGAATCAGTAGTTAATGAAAGCATGGTGGCACGAACTTGAGGATCCAACTTTTAAACATCAGGGCTGCCAACCCCTTTGTGCTGTTCTAGGACCGTAATCAGTTAGGTTTCCGCTCATTTACTTTTGTTCTATTGAATGTTTCTTAATAATATTTTACCAAAATGGTCTCCTATAAAAGGGATTAAAATTAGCCATTTTTAGGGACACCTAAGAAAAATGAGAAGATCGTAATGTTAGATTTTCTGGTAGAAAATCGGAATGATTCAGCAAAAAAAACCAAAAAAAATGGAAAATTGTTGTTTGCCTCTGAAGAATAAAACCAATTATTAGATGTAAGTTTCATACAATTTAATGATATTTATGGGCTATATACTAAAAGCCAATTTTAAAACTCTTTTAAGCTTTTCTGAACATAAAAATACATTATACAACCACTTATAATAGACTAACAACAAGCTAAGTAAAAGAGATATTCTACAAAAAAATTTGCAGGACTGACTATGCTTTGTCAGTCTGAATGACTGACAGGTGGAAATGAGATTTCTAGAACTCTGCTGATTGTCTGTTTTGCATCCATTAGTCTTGTGTCTTGTAAACTGACCATTTTAATCTTATTTTGTTAATAAAATAAACAAAATGAACATTGTCCTTCAGTGGTCATCTTTAACAGATATATCCTTGCCTGCCAACCAAGAGTCTGACACAACAAGTTTTGATTGAATTTTACGTTATCTATTTAAGGAATGTTTCCAATTTTTTTAACAGGCTATACGATATAACCTGGTTTGGGTCAGTTTACGCATAATAAACTGCTTATTATGAATGCTGTAAACTGACCCAAACCAGGTATTTGAAGTATAACCTGTTCAAAAATTGGAAATAATTTCCAAACAGAAGTACAATGATTCCTCGATTCAAGCATCAATAATGACATGTGGGACTATTTGAATTAGCAAGTGGCAGATTAATCTGTTGGTGATCTCCCAAGAACAAACCAGGTTATACATAATAATAACATAATAATAATAATATAATATAATAAAACTTTATTTAATGAGGGTTACACAAGCTGTGAAATTTACAATATGAAGTCAAATAAAAGTATTAGCAACAATCACAAATATTATACAGAATAACCAATGTTGCTCTATGCTGTTCGGCCATTTACAGGGATGATTCCACATGTTTTCAAATGGGTCCAAAAACTATCAAATAGGGAATTTTTCAGAAAATTGGGAAAAATTGTGAACCGACAACAGCAAGATGATAAACAACAATCATAGCACTATTAGATTTGAATGATATATTGAAAAATGTCCCTCTTTTTGTATTTCTGTTAAAATGTATAGTTTTGTCAGCTAACTATGAACGTTTTCAAAATATTTAGGATAAAAAATTCTTTAAACTGCTAAAGGCTGTCATAATTGTGAATGTCAGAACGGGATATTCTGCAGAACACTGTCAGTGTGCACTAATGCACGATCCATTTACGCTTCTACAATACATAGACAAGAAGTATTTACAAGTTAAAATTTTCCTTTTGGGATTGAATAAAGTCCTTGCCGTTTATTTACTGTTCAAAATCTGCGTTATTAATTTCAACTAAAACAGATAAAACTCATTAAACGGCAGCGTATCAAATGGAAACCTCATAACACGATTAAAATGCTCAAGTGATCAATAATTTGCGCTTCTAATTACAAGTCAATTTCGGACCGGTACGAATTTCCAGAAATACCGATAATTTTTTTAGGGGAATTATAATTTCGCCACAATTTTTTTAGGGCCGCCAAGCGGCCCTACAGGAATGGTAGAATCATCCCTGATTTAAAATGCATTATTCAAATAAAATTATTAAATGTTAGCCAAATCCCATTTATGGAGGGTGGGGAAAACTGTTTATATATTGTTATAATACTGTTGAACCATAATTTTTAAGAAACATGGATAATAAGTGTAAAAGCACTGACTATGGAATGAATGGATAATAAGTGTAAAAGCACTGACTATGGAATGAATGGATAATAAGTGTAAAAGCACTGACTATGGAATGAATAATTCCGTAGTGTCAGTAATATAATCACAGTTTAATGCTTTTGAAACAGTTTTCTGGAATAATCAACATCCATTACTCCAAACACATAGACTGTAGAAAATAGCTGAAAGGTTGTGATATCTGAAAGAACAGGTTCACTTTAAACCAAACTGTTGAAATGATACCTCAGTGAACCATTTTTAAATTTATATAATTCACCCATACAACAACCAGAATGGCTGACATAGTTATCATGCATAGAAATCATCTTGTCTAAATTTATTTCCTGTTAATTCAGTTATTTCCTTTAGTTTTTGTGGATTCGGAAAAAAGGCTTATTCTTAATTTCATGGATTTCAAATTTGAAGAACTGTTTTGTGAAGAAAAGCTATTATAATTGGCAAAAAATATTACAAATCAATAGATAGAACAATTTTTGATTGGATAAATTTACTTTGAAGTATAATGAAGGATCTTATTGGATTTGATTAATATCAACTTACGACCATTTAAGTCTAAATCATTACATAATACTGTAAGTACAATGTTTGCTGCCAAAGCTAGAAAAAAATTAAAATAATTTTAAAAAATCCTGGTCGTCAATTCAAAATGTTGCTTACTCATTTGGACACTACTACAAAATACCAGAAGTGACAACAATTTAAAGTATTTATAGTAAGACTAGAATGCTACAGTTGGAATTGACAGTTAGCCACTAAACCACAAATAGTTTATGCCCAAAAACCTATAGTTCATTGACTCCAGCTGACCCCTTTTTGAAAACCTTATTTCACATACAGATAGTATCCCTAAACCCAAAAATGAAAGAGGAGTTGAAGCCAGTAGAAAGTGTTAATTGATGGACAACAGTAGTATCCCTGAGCTGTCATTCAAAGGTGGGGATAATAACACTTTAATTTTTGATATTTGTTTTATATTTTTTAAGTGAAAAAAGAAAATTATTATAAATAATCAATAAATCTATAACAAAAAAGAAAAAAATTGATAATTATAATTGCATATTATAATAAACTTCTCAAAATGAATTGTTGATTAAATGTAATTGATGTTTTATTTCATGTTTATTGGCTCTAGTGGGTGATAAACATGTAGATGCTAGAAGCCATTTGATGGATCTCACTTGAACTATAAAAGCTAAACCTTGAAATCAGGCTCAAAAGGTCTTTTAAGTTTTATAGCCTCGTAAAACAATGCTGACACAGATAGAAGGCCAAATCACTTTGAGAATTGCACAAAAAACCACACATAAGTGATTTTTAAATTTCAAGTAACAATAAAGTTTGTACAACTCAGTCTCATAAAATTTTAAGTTTCAGAAAAGTCTGTACATCCCTCTCGCTCTCTGTGAACAGCAGGTTTTATAAGATAACACAGAATATATACAAGTATCATCTTGGTTACAAATACATTACTGTCTTAGAGAATGAACTTATGTTTGTTTTTATATACCTGTCGTAGAAGGGGACATATTATGGTATACCAATGTCTGTCCATCCATTGTCCGTCAACACTTCGTACCATAATTCAAATTTGCTTCGATCATATCTCAAGAAATTTTAACACAACATTAGGATTGACAGAAGAAAACTCCATTTCAATTTTGACGATTTTCAATTTTGTCATTCTGGAGTTGTGGTACTTAGATTGTCCAAATATAAGCAATTTTTCACATGTCGCCCACTAACTCAAATATGCCTTGACTGATTTTCTTCAAACTTTAACATATAATTATAAATGATTGTCTGAGGGTCTGTATATTCTTTTTGACGATTTTAATTTTTGTCGTTCAAGAGTTAGGGACATAGATTGTCCAACTATAAGCAATTTTTCACATGTCGTACACTAACTCGAGTACGCCTTCACTGATTTTCTTCAAACTTTAATACATCATTACAAATGGTGGTCTGAGGGTCTGTATACTTTTTGAAGATTTTAATTTTTGTTGTTCAAGAGTTTGGGACTTAGATTGTCCAAATATAAGCAATTTTTCACATGTCGGCCACTAACTCCAGTACGCCTTGACTGATTTTTTCAAACTTTCACACATTCTTACAACTGGTGGTCTGAGGGTCTTTATACTTTTTGACGATTTTAACTTTTATCGATTCAGAGTTATGGGTCTTAAATTGTCAATATATAAGCAATTTTTAGTTCACCATAACAAAGTCCACAGCCAGTTCTCTGTTACTAGTTAGCTCACCTGGCCTAAAAGGCCATGTGAGCTTTTGCCATAACTTGACGTCATCCGTCGTTAACTTTATCAAAAATCTTCTCCTCTGAAACGGCTCTGGCTTCATAGGAATGATATATGACATGTCCTCCACAAACGATCCTCATTTTATTTTGATCCGATGAAAAACATGGCCACTGTTGCTAAAAATAGAACCTAGGGGTAAATTGCTGTTTTTTGCTAATAACTCAAAAACCGTTACAGATATCGAAAATCTGACGGGGTAAAATTGATCAGCATGACAAGATCTACCTGCCCTGAAATTTTACATGAAATGCAAAAACCCAATTAGGAGTTATTGCCAAATTTTTAAAATTTTAACATTTTTCGTCATTTATCTCCAAAACTATTTGAGATAGAAGTGAAATGTAAATTTGAAAAATGTTTGCCATGTTGAGATCTACCTACCCTGAAATTTTAAAGGAAATCCCAAAACCCATTTAGGAGTTGTTGCCCTTTTTTTGTCAAATTTTCAAAATTTTTTAATTAAAAAATCTTTTCCTCTGAAACCCCTGGGCTGATTGGTTTGAAACTTAATAGGAATGATTTATGACATGTCCTCTACAAAAGATCCTCAATTTATTATGATCTGACATAAAACATGGCTGTCGTAGCTAAAAATAGAATATAGGGGTGTATGTGTTGTTTTTGGCTTATAACTTAAAAACCGTTACAGAACCAAAAATCTGACGGGGTAAAATTGATCAGCATGACAAGATCTACCTACCCTGAAATTTTTAAGGAAATCCCAAAACCCATTTAGGAGTTGTTGCCCTTTTTTCGTCAAATTTTCAAAATTTAACATTTTTCGTCATTTATCTCCAAAACTATTTGAGATAGAAGTGAAATGTAAATTTGAAAAATGTTTGCCATGTTGAGATCTACATACCCTGAAATTTTAAAGGAAATCCCAAAACTCATTTAGGAGTTATTGCCCTTTTTTTGTCAAATAAATTTTCCCTGAACAATTGAAACCAATTGCAACAAACTTGGTCAAATAGTTGATTAATTGTCCAATGAAAACCAGACTCCAGGTGAGCGATACAGGCTCTGGTGAGCCTCTTGTTGACATAGGGTCATATATTTTTGTGTGCAGGTGCGTAATGAAGAGACTGTAAGATGAAGGTCACATGACCCATATTACACGGTTGACTGGCTTTTAAGTTTTATGTCAAAAATCAGTTTTAATATACAAAGTGACCTACAATCATATTACTTGGTGTGAGGGTGCATCTCAGGGAGTAAGACAGCCCACTACCAAATTAGGTCACTCTGACCTTGTCATGCTTCATAGATTTCGGTTAAGTTTTGTCCAAGTTCAGTTCTCCGATAACAAGGGACCTACAATCGTATTAGTTGGTGTGAGAATGCATCTTGGGGAGTAACACAGCCTCCAACTAAAATTAAGGCACTCTGACCTACTTGTCGTGCTTCATTGACTTCGGTTAAGTTTTATATCTGAGTTAAGATCTCCTATACCAAGGGACCTACAATCATACTACTTGGTTTGAGCGTGCATCTCAGGATGTAACACAGCCTCCCACCAAAATTAGGTCACTCTGACCTACTTATCATGTTTCATTGACTTCGGTTAAGTTTTACATCCGAGTTCAGTTCTCCAATTCCAAGGGACCTACAATCGTATTACTTGGTGTGAGGATGCACCTCGTTGAGTAACACAGCCTCCCACCAAACTTAGGTCACTTTGACCTACATATCGTGCTTCATTGAGTTCAGTTCTCCAATACCAAGGGACCTTCAATCATATCACTTGGTATTATTGTGCATCTCAGGGAGTAACACAGCCTCCGACCAAAATTAGGTCACTCTGATCTACTTAAATCACTTTATTTACTTATGGTAAGTTTTATATCCGAGTTTAGTTTTTTCATACCAAGCGACCTACAATCATTACTTGGTGTCGGGGTGCATTTCATGGAGTAAAACAAACCTCCGACCAACATTAGGTCTCTCTGACCTACTAACTGTGCTTCATTGACTTAGGTTAAGTTTTACTTCTGAGTTCAGTTCTCCGATACCAAGCGACCTACAATCATTACTTGCTGTAAGGATGCATCTCGGGGAGCTACACAGCCACACACCAAAATTGTTGGGGGAATGAGGTGAACTTTGTAATCGTAGATTTCTGGAACTAGTTTACCATTTGTTATCTTCATCGAGTCAGTAATACAGTCAGATTTTCACCTTGGTGAGGGCTTATCTGTTTCTTCATATTTGACATGTCAGATGATTCACCTTTAAGAGAAGTTTTAGTCTTGACCAAATTAAGTGCCAATGTCATACTGAATGCATTCTATTTCTTCACTGTGTTGAGGGCAATCTAGTTTCTCATCTTCCTGTATGATTCAGACATCTGTTTTCTTTCCAACATTTAAGGGAATTTGTTTCTTCACTTGTGAAAGCTTTATTTGACCCAGTTATAGAATGTGTTTGGATTGGGGTTTTTTGCTTAGTCTCAACTGCAGGGGGAAATCACAAGTGGCTCTGCAGAAAAGCTATGAATAAAGTTGAATCAGATGCATAAGACTGTTGAATCACCTTGCAAACTTATCCCCATTACCACCATACTTAAGGTCTGTATGATTTGCTCATTCAAATACATTGGATACTTTTTTTAATTAATTTTATGTTTTAAAAATCTTGCAAACTTTGTTGACAGGTACCATACTGAATTTGTGGTCTTTGATGGAAAATAATTGTCTGTAAACCTCAGTCAGTGGAATGGATTTTTTCTAATTTTAGTACCTAAATCATTTTGAATCGTCTTACTGCTTGACAGACAGATGCAATTAGCTAAGTTGTAACTAAAATTATTGAACTTACCTGATTTTGTTCAATCACATCTTCCAGTGAAAAAAAAATGTTTCTCCTATGGAATTTTCAATGTAAAAGGAAGATAATTCTTCCTGTGAGAATTTATTAAATTAAGTATTTCATCCCCTGGTTTCAACAAATAAATATACATGAAAAATATTAAAAATAATTGTTTTGTAAATTTTAAGACAGTTCTGAGTTACTCATTTCAAATTTCAAATATTTTTTCGACTTTTTGAGTGCATTTATTTTTCAATTGTAAATTCCCCATTTTAAAATAAGATTTGCTGGTAAAAATATAACCATTATATACATTTTTGAAATTTTCTCGGACGAATCATTTAGGTTAAAATTAACTGACCTACAAAAAATAGGGGCCTCGGTGGCCGAGTGGTCTAGGTACTTCGTCATGACTACTAAAGATCACTAGCCTGTCAACGCTGATGTTGTGGGTTCGAATCTCACCGGTGGTGGGGTGTGTTCGACTCCAATCTTAATTGACAAGGATTGCCAATATTCCTACCGAAGGTCGTTTTCTTGAGGTACTACAGCTTCCTTCACCAATAAAAACTGGCCGCCGTGAAATACCCAAATGTGCTGAAACAAACCTACAAAAAATTGTTCTATAATTCTAACATGAAGACTTTCAAAACACAAAAAAATCCATTATGCATTCTGAGGTTTACAGACAGTAAGCCACTTTTGTTGAAGTTTTTATATCTTTTGAAAAATTACAGTATCACTTTCATTTTTTCATCATTTTAAAAGTTCAATTTTGAAAAGTGTATGAATGATTTTCTGTGGTTTTAAAAAAATATGAAATATGAATGATAAATATATGTCTTTGGTTTAACATTTACTTAAATATTCTGTAATTAGAAATCAAAACTGACAAGACCATCATTGTATATCAGCCATATGTATATATATATATAAGGAAATAAATTATTCTGTGGTCTGGGATTTTATCAGCTGTTGTCCTTAAAGTTTTAAGGACATCATTTGTTGTGACTTTGTTTATGTACAAATTATTTATGTTGTTGTTGTCATTAGAGAACTTTAGTAGAATTTCTACAATTGCTAGATTAATTTGGTAGTATTTTCTTATTAGATATAGGAAAAAAAATGTTTGTGACCTTCAAATTTGTTCTGATTTTACAAGATTTAAAGTACATTTGTACATGTAGTTAATAATATGTTTCGAGGAATAGACAAGAGTTTACAAGGTTTAATGCTACTGAGGTTTGTTTTTACTGTTTCACTGGTCTTCCTCTGTTTATTACCTGACCCAGGATTAAGGGCAAAGGTGCCTCTCCCAGTCAAAACGGAAGACATTTATTTTAGAAGGTGTCTATTGTTTATTTATTGTTATACCAGTAAATTTATTTTTTGGAAAATTGTGTTTATTATGGCCGCATCAAAGATTTGGTTGCCCTATATCAATCACTCTGCCCATCCGCTTTGACCAGTTTCAATAATTTTTATCTACAGTGTTTGGATTCAACAGACAAAGCTTTTTTCTGTTTTGTAAGATTTTTTTAACTTGTCATTCAGGAGTTGTACTCTAAGTAATAAGAAAATGACAACTGTTCACAACTTGTTCCCTAACTCATTTTTGTTTTGATCGAATAAAGCTCTCTTTGCCTTCTGCCAATTTATGAAATTATCATCCAGGATTTATCGAAATGTAGTTATGTAAAGATGACAATTTTTCCTCATGCCATACTGTAACTCAAGATTGCTCTATTGATTTTCAGTTTTGTTTACACAATTCTGAGATTAATCAAATGAAGTTCCCATTCATATTTGAGAATTTTTACATTTTCTTGGCATTTCATGTATCTAATATTTCCCAGTGGGCCCTTGCTGACATTGTCAGTTTTCTAGTTTGGGATTTGTGGTTATTGGTGTTGTTTCTGGGTCCATTTAATGCTTGTCTTGTTTTGTGGGGGTGTTGCTCCTGTTAAATGATGACCCCAAATGGTAATCTTTCCAGGGTTCAATCCTCCAGTAAGTGTATGTCTTATTTAACACATTTTGTAATTGAAGTTGCCAGTGATAAACCTTTCTAATTTAATACATTGTATAATTTTGATTTTGTATACTGGTAGATTGTGCTCAATGAAATGTGCCTTCATGTTCAAATGTCTAGCAATTTAAAGGTATATCAAGACAGGAAGACACTAAGGAATCATAAGGGGCACGATTTAGATGATACATTTTCATACAGACCCGAGACCTATACTACTTCAAAGTTAAAGTACAAAAAAAAAAAACAAAGAAACGTGAAATGACTTTTCACAAAAAAGAGAAGTTGAAATGAAAAGACTTGGTAAATGACAGTGAGACTATAACACCTGAAACAGAACTAAAAAAGTACAAAGGATATTATAGTACAGTCTTCTCTACTCTAAATAATAATAATGGACATCTTATAATTTGAGCTGTTTAGACAGTGTTAAAGTTCAAGTCAATGATTATCTAGTGGTACCAGTATCAATCCAATGACATAAGCCTGTAGATCTCGGAAATGTTGAAGTACCATATTTATTGTGAGCATTTGGAGTAGGAGTTAAAAATTTGAAGGCTGTAAATTTAAAGACATTTTAAGGTTTGTTTTCTACTAAGTCAGTCTTCCCCATAAACATCTGCTTACAGATTATCAATAACAGTAAGACATTTGTTTTGATAGTGTGGCCTATTGTCAATATAACCATATAAATACAATTGATGATTGAATTTTATTTCATTAATCATGCCTTTAAATGTTAAATTTCTGTGATATCATTGCTTTATATGGGCAATTTCTAGGATATTATTGCTTTATATGGGCAGTTTCAGTGTCTGATATCATTACTTTATGTGGGCAGTTTCTGTGATATCATTACTTTACATGGGCAGTTTCTGTGATATTGTTACTTTATATGGGCAGTTTCTGTGATATCATTACTTTATATGGGCAGTTTCTGTGATATCATTACTTTACATGGGCAGTTTCTGTTATATCATTACTTTATATGGGCAGTTTCTGTGATATTACTTTACATGGGCAGTTTCTGTGATATCATTACTTTATATGGGCAGTTTCTGTGATATCATTACTTTATATGAGCAGTTTCTGTGATATCATTACTTTATATGGGCAGTTTCTGTGATATCATTACTTTATATGGGCAGTTTCTGTGATATCATTACTTTATATGGGCAGTTTCTGTGATATCATTACTTTATATGGGCAGTTTCTGTGATATCATTACTTTATATGGGCAGTTTCTGTGATATCATTACTTTACATGGGCAGTTTCTGTGATATCATTACTTTATATGGGCAGTTTCTGTGATATCATTACTTTATATGGACAGTTTCTGTGATATCATTACTTTATATGGGCAGTTTCTGTGATATCATTACTTTATATGGGCAGTTTCTGTGATATCATTACTTTATATGGGCAGTTTCTGTGATATCATTACTTTATATGGACAGTTTCTGTGATATCATTACTTTATATGGGCAGTTTCTGTGATATCATTGCTTTATATGGGCAGTAATGTTAACAGTCCTACCTTTGTGAAATTTTGAGTTTATGATTACATCAATTGTACAACTTTTGATATTTTTAGAGAAATGAATCTGTTTTACCGGCAATTCATACATATTTCCTTTGATCTTTTTGCCTAATATTTTCGAGTATCACAAACAGGCTGTATCACTGAAAATATTAGGCAATACATTGTCTGACATAACATGACTTTGATTAAAGTTTTGAATTTATGTGTATTATTAAAGAACCTATGGTAATGTAGTAATGATATTTTCACAACTGTAGTCATCTTATCTAGTACAACACAATTCAGCAACATTTCATTCACCACACCCTATATTTTATGCTTGAGAGACTTTGCTTAAATGTTTGCAATTAAGTGTATTATTAAATGATCTATGGTAGTATATAGATGATATTTCACAGCTACAATCATCTTATATATTACAACACAAACGAGCAACATTTGAGTCACCACACCCTACATTTTATGATTGATTGATTTTGATTGAATTCTTGCATTAAGATGTATTATTAAAGAACCTATGGTAATGGATAAATGATATTTAACAATAATTCATCTTATATAGTACAACATGGCTCAGCTATGTTTGAGTCACTATGACCTACATTTTATGGTAGAGTTACTAAACTTTTAAACGACCGCAAAATTTTTGCGGTCGTATATTGGTATGACATTGGCGTCGTCGTCGTCTGCGTCTTCGTCCGTCGTCAGCGTCGTCGTCCGAAGACATTTGGTTTTCGCACTATAACTTTAGTATAAGTTAATAGAAATCTATGAAATTTAAACACAAGGTTTATGACCACAAAAGGAAGGTTGGGATTGATTTTGGGAGTTTTGGTCTCAACTGTTTAAGAATGGGGGGCCAAAAAAGGGCCCAATAAGCATTTTTCTTGGTTTTCGCACAATAACTCTAGTATAAGTAAATAGAAATCTATGAAATTTTAACACAAGGTTTATGACCACAAAAGAAAGTTTGGGATTGTTTTGGGGAGTTTTGGTCCCAACAGTTTAGGAATTAGGGGCTAAAAAAGGGCCCAAATAAGCATTTTTTTTGGTTTTTGCACAATAACTTTAGTATAAGTAAATAGAAATCTATGAAATTTAAACGCAAGGTTTATGACCACAAAAGGAAGGTTGTTATTGATTTTTGGAGTTTTGGTCCCAACAGTTTAGGAATTAGGGGCCAAAAGGGTCCAAAATTAAACTTTGTTTGATTTCATCGAAAATTGACCTATTGGGGTTCGTTGATATGCCGAATCTAACCGTGCATTTAGATTCTTAATTTTTGGTCCCGTTTTCAAATTGGTCTACATTAAGGTCCAAAGGGTCCAAAATTAAACTTTGTTTGATTTTAACAAAAATTGAATTCTTTGGGTTCTTTTATATGCTGAATCTAAACATGTACTTAGTTTTTTTATTATGGGCCCAGTTTTCAAGTTGGTCCAAATCAGGGTCCAAAATTAAAGCTAAAAAAGGGGTAAATTTTTTTTTTTTTTGGGGGGGGGGGGGCAATTCTCCACAGCATATTGTATTGCACAAGAAGCAAAAGATTGAATATAAATTCAAATCATATGACCAATTCTAAGTTCTTTTATTTCAGTTATTCTGTGTCAGAAACCTATTATGTGTCAAATATTTGAAGAAATTTTCAATTGCACAGTATTGCGCAATAGCAAGAAATTGATATGTGTGCCCTGTTATCAAAACTTTATTATTAACAAATTCCATTGGAAATTTGCCAATATAAAATGTGCTGATGAAGCTTTTTTGTTTATCTCATCTAAACTGCTTTTGAATTATGTATATTTAAAATTTGCCATCCATGACTATGATGTCATTTTCTATTTTAATATGTTATGGTGTATTTAAATGGGCTGTTATGGTTGCAAAGTATAAAGAAATGGGGGGGGGGGGGTTGAAAACAAAATTTAGGGGGGGGGGGGTAAATTAGAAATTGGGGAGGGGGCAATTTTTTTCTCATTTCATATTTCATATATTAAAAAGAAAATTTCAAATTTTTTTTAGCAAAAAAAGGGGGGGGGGGTTACAATAAATTTTATTGTTTTTTTTTTTTTTTTTTTTGGGAGCGGGGGGGTCAATGTGCAACTTCATAGTGTATTGCACAAAAGCTAAAAAAAGGGGTAAATTATTTTTTTTTTTTGGGGGGGGGGGGGGGTCAATTCTCCAAAGCATATTGTATTGCACAAGAAGCAAAAAATTTAATATAAATTGAAATCATATGACCAATTCTAAGTTCTTTGATTTCAGTTATTCTGTGTCAGAAACCTATTATGTGTCAAATATTTGAAGAAATTTTCAATTGCACAGTATTGCGCAATAGCAAGAAATTGATATGTGTGCCCTGTTATCAAAACTTTATTATTAACAAATTCCATTGGAAATTTGCCAATATAAAATGTGCTGATGAAGCTTTTTTGTTTATCTCATCTAAACTGCTTTTGAATTATGTATATTTAAAATTTGCCATCCATGACTATGATGTCATTTTCTATTTTAATATGTTATGGTGTATTTAAATGGGCTGTTATGGTTGCAAAGTATAAAGAAATGGGGGGGGGGGGTTGAAAACAAAATTTAGGGGGGGGGGGGGTAAATTAGAAATTGGGGAGGGGGCAATTTTTTTCTCATTTCATATTTCATATATTAAAAAGAAAATTTCAAATTTTTTTTAGCAAAAAAAGGGGGGGGGGGGTTACAATAAATTTTATTGTTTTTTTTTTTTTTTTTTTTGGGAGCGGGGGGTCAATGTGCAACTTCATAGTGTATTGCACAAAAGCTAAAAAAAGGGGTAAATTATTTTTTTTTTTTTTTTGGGGGGGGGGGGGGGGGGGGTGGGTCAATTCTCCAAAGCATATTGTATTGCACAAGAAGCAAAAAATTTAATATAAATTGAAATCATATGACCAATTCTAAGTTCTTTGATTTCAGTTATTCTGTGTCAGAAACCTATTATGTGTCAAATATTTCAAGAAATTTTCAATTGTACAGTATTGCGCAATAGCAAGAAATCTTCAATTGCACAGTATTGCACAATAGCAAGAAATTGATATGTGTGCCCAATTTTAAATTGGTTATTTCTGATTTATATATAAAAACAAATAATACTGATATGGTTTGAAAAAAATTTTTTAAGTTCTTAGACAACATTCATTCTGTGTCAGAAACCTATGCTGTGTCAAATATTTATTCACAATCCAAATTCAGTATTGTATCAAGCTTGAATGTTGTGTTCATAATTGCCCCAACTATTCAGGGTTCGACATCTGCGGTCGTATCTAGCTGCGCCCAGCGGAGCATTTTATTGCATTTTAGTCTATTTCTAAAAAATAACCAGTGATGATATTTACAACTACAGTCATCTTTAGTTCAACACACATCACCAACATAGAAGTCCACATGATCTACATTTCATGCTGCAGTGACTCCATTTAATTTTAACGTTTCCTTATGTCAGAAACAGAATTTAGTACGGTAGATTTATTATGGGCTAAAAGTTAATATAAGCGGCTTTCAAATATATATGAAATAATTCTAAAAACAATTTCCTGTCATAAATAATAGATTGGAATTCGATATGCAGGAGGACACACAATCTCGATCTGCCAATAAATTGAATTCCAGACGAAAATTTCTGTCTCAAAACTAAACTTCTCTGTAATTCTAATGCAACATAAGAATGTAACATTGATTTTCATGCTATGACATTAAAAATCTCAGTTTATAAAATTTGCAGTTGAATTGAAGCCTTCACTCATCACATACCTGTCATTGTTTCCTAGGCTAAAAAAATTATTTGAATTATGACATTTGCATTAAAATGGCAACATAAGATCAATTTTATTATCTGCAAACATCACTCTGTGCTTTTATGATTACAATTGTCAGTCTATAAGGTGTGGTTAGAGGAGGATCACAAGTGATTTGGTAATTGTTTAACAGGGGGAGAGGGATTTGTTCTTCATTTTCAGCTGTTGCATGCACAATTTATTGATTCAATTTTGGATGAATTATTTGTTGGATCAGGATAATAGTGACCAATCTACCTTTGGACAGATTGTTTTTCTTTATTTTTTTTAGTCCCTTACTGGCAACGCCCACAATAATTGCATTCTGTCAGTCTGTCAGTCCATCCGTCAGTCACACTACAGTTTTCTGGACTTTTTTAGAAACTGTTTAACCAACTGATCTCATTTTTGGTATGTGAGCTTATAATGATGAGTTACAGATCAAGTTTGAGTTTAACGCTGATTGGATAATTATTGTGAGAGTTCTTATCCTTAAAAATAGAAATTATTGCCAAAATATTAGTTGCAGACTTTTTTCTCTAACCCTTTTACCCAATAAACTTATTTTTGGTACTTGAGCTTATAATGCTGAGTTACAGATCAAGTTTGAGTTTGTCACTGATCGGATAATTATTGTGAGATTTTTTGCCCTAGGAAATAGAAATTATTGTTGAAATATTATTTTTCCGGACTTTTTTCACAAACCCTTTTACCAAATAATCTTATTTTTGTCTCCCTTTCAACGAAAGTCTTTGAAGGCGAGACATAGGTGTTGCTCTCTGACGGCGGCAGGATTATCGTCAACAATTGTTAAGTTTTCAGGTTAAGTTAGTTTGATAGGAACTACATGTGATTTCTCAGTTATATTTTGTAGAAAATTGCATTTCCATCAGTACATCTCAATTTGATGACCATTTCGAGGGCCCGCTTCCTGGGTCATGCTCCAATGACTTTCAATTAATCATCAATTTAAGGTGTTCAGTTTTCTGCTTAAGTTACTTTGATAGGAACTACTTGTGATAGATCAATGATATTTTCTATAAAGTTGCATTACTATCACTACATCTCAGTTTGCTGACCATTTCCAGGCCTTGTCTAGGTCATGATCCAGCGACTTTAAATAATAAGCAATGTTGCTGTTTTTTTTTGGTGTTTTTTTTTTCTGCCGACAGGCGAGACATATCTCTGTGTCAACAGTTTATTGGTGTGTGAGCTTATAATGATGAGTTAGAGATGAAGTTTACTTTTTTGCAAATCTTTTACTAAATAATCTTTTTTTTTCGTATGTGAGCTTATAAATTATGAGTTACAGATTAAATTTGATATTGTGAGAGTTATTGCCCTTGGAAATAGGAATTAAATATATTGTCAAAATATAGCTCTGGTAGGACTTCGTATCCCTCTGCAATACTGTTTTTTTCCGTTTCCTCTTAGGCTCTCAGATATTAATGGTCATCTAAATAAAATATTGCAGTTAAACTCAATTCTAAAATACAAAATTGCATTTTTGCAAATAAAAAAGTTCAGTGCATTATCTAATGAAAATCTTAGTATCTCTGTAAGCTGTATACTTCAATGAATCAGAATGCAGTTAAATCTTAGATTGAAAGATGTATTCCAGAATAGATGTGAAGTCGTGCAAGATGTCTAGAAGTGAAAAATTCTCTTTTATCTAATGTTCTTTGATATACAGATTAATTTTTTAATAATTGATGTTAGAATGGTTAACCACTGTCCATTTACGGAAAATAAAGATAACTGTTGATTAATTGGTATCTATCGATTAGAAGCATCCATTCATGGCATTCGAATTAAATACCACTTAGTTTCCATTCACAAATTGTATGCAAATATCTGAGAATGTGTTCTATATTTAGATAGTTTCCTGAAGGTATGATTGGTATAGATTTTTCTGTACTTAGAGAAACAAGACTACAAAGCTGGTCTTCCATAGATTGTCAGTGATCAAATAAGATGAAAGATGTTGTATTAACCATTTATTTTAAAAAATATATTATCCAGTTCAATTTCTAACTAAATCATGACTTGGTATAATTGAAATTAACGCCATAATAAAGGAAACCATGACATCATTTTTTATTACTTTTGTGAAATTAAGTTTCAAATATTCATGACTTTTGAAAATCCTCAGCATGTCGCATGCCTTTTATTATTATTTTTATCATATTAAATTTTAAATATTCATGAATTGTGTAAAATTACCTCCCGGATATCTGAAAAAAACTGCAAACTATGAATACATAAATATTAGATAATAGATCAAATAAACAGTAATAACTACCGGTATTTGGGTGCTTTTTGTCCTTTCAAACTAAAACTTTAACACTGTATACATTGAAGTATGCAACATGCATTTTAATCACTGTTATATGTCCTTGATACTTCAGCAACTGATTTTTTGACAAAAACTGCAGTCACAACCAGATTTATTAATAGTTTTACTTTTATGTGATGAAAAATTTACTGTGACCATTTAAAACTAAACTTGGTAAATGGTCTTTATTTGGCTTCTTATTGATATAAAAGGACATCATCATATGAAACAAATGCTAAACTTTTTTTTGCCCTGCCACGAATGTGGCCGGGGTATATAGATTTACCCTTGCCCATCGTCCGTCCATCCGTCCTTTCCAATTCTGGTTAAATTTTTCATTTAGCTTCATTTCTCAGAAACCTATAGTAATATATCAATGAAATTTCACCACTACAATCCTCTGGTATAGTACAACACAGTTCAGGTTGCTATGACCTACATTTCATGCTTCAGTGACTTTGGTAAAGTTCTGCGTTAAGGTTCAATTCTTTGGAACTAAGCATAGTGTATCAATAAAACTTCATCAGTGGATGTGCCTTGGGTAGTACTGAGCATTTATACAATATTTGTGTCATTGTGACCTACATTTTGTGAATGAGAGACTCTGATTAAGTTTTGCATTTAGGTTCATTTCTTTCGAACTAAGTATAGTGTATCAATGAAACTTCATATGTGGATATGCCTTGGATAGTACTGAGCAGTCATACAACAATAGGGTCATTATGACCTGCATTTTATGCTTGAGCGACTCTAGTTAAGTTTTGCGTTCAGGTTCATTTCGTTGGAACTAAGGATAGTGTATCAACGAAACATCTTCAGTGGATGTGCCTTGGATAGTACTGAGCATTCATACATGATGACCTACATTTTAGGCAGCACATCATGTCTTACAAACACAATTTCTAGTTTTTTTGTAGTTTATTAATAAATTCCAGAACACTTACATGTAGTTCAGGGGTGTCAGTGGCCGAGTGGTCTAGGTAGTTCGTCATGACTACTAATGATCACTAGCCTGTCAACATTTAGGTTGTGAGTTCAAATCTCACCTGTGGCAGGGTGTTTTCGACTCTGAACTTAATTGACAAGGATTGCCAATTTTGCTACCGAAAGTTGGTGGTTCTCTCCAGGTTCTTCGGCTTCTTCCACAAATAAATAACCAAATGTGCTAAAAATGGCGTAAAACCCCAACTAAATAAACAATTATATATAGTTCATGTTCAATATTATTCTTCTGAAACCACTTGGACAATTGGGACCAAACTTTGATGAAATGGTACTTTGATGACCCTCTTTCAGGTTGTTTCAGTGGGTCCAGACGTCCAACCAATATAGGCCACCATTACTTAAACTAGAAAAAGTAGAAAATATTTTAAATTTTTTTTATCTGGAATTACTCTGGCAGTTGACACCAGTTTGATGCTATGGTCTTTATAAGCTACCCTTTCAAAATTGTTTCTGGTGGTTCATACCTGACCCAATATTGCCAACATTACTAAAAATAGAAAATTTAGCAAAAAATGTTTAAAAATCTTCTCGAAACTACTGGGAATAACAAATTGGGAAGTGGAACAAAAGGGGTAAAACATTTTTGAAGTGGGAAAAGTTTTGAAAATTTGGGACAGGGGAAAAGACATTCCTGTGTTGAAGATAGACATGATTTATACTAGATTAAATGAGTAAAGTGCAAAAAGTATCAGAGAAAAAGCATATTAAGAAAGAACTGATATCATTTTTTGTGATATTTCCAGTTTTAATTTTTTTCAGATGGCAGTTGTGAGGGACCAGTTTACCATAGTACATCAAGTCCAGACACATTATTAGAGGTCAGTTTAACATCATTATATTATTCTATTTCAGATGGTAGATCAGATGGTCCTGTCTATCATGGAGAAACTAATCCTGATACTATCTTAGAGGTTAGCATCAGTGCTTTGGTGTTTTGTGGTTTTTTAGTCATTGATGTACTGGTATTTTATATTTTCATGTATACTTTGTTTGCTTTTTTAAAATATCTAAGTTATCATTTCTATTGTTATATTGCAATATTATTGTTATTTTCATGGCTTTTGGTTTAGTGCAGCTCACTTTTTATTGTCAACAAATTTTTGACATGTTTAGTATTATTCAATATTTAGTACTAGTGGTCTGTTCCCAAATTTTTTTTTTTAATTCTGTTTTCAGATTTTCCCCTTCTTGTTTAGTAGATTTACTGTTGCTGGGTTACTTAAAAAAAGAAGTGATACATCGAAATACATGCCATTATAGTAAAGATACTGGACATATAAGATCATTGGGGTATGGTGATGGCAATTATGATGGCAACCCCAAAAAAAAATAAAGAAAAAAAAAATGGTTTCAATGGTGATTGGATTAATTATGTAAAACCAGCAATTATCTCCCCTTCACCATAACTTTAAATATTTATGAACTGGTCTTTGCTGACTTAGCACATACAATACATCATGTACATCTGTTGTATAATAGTCATAAATGAATAGACAATACCTGAAAAATTGAATGTTTAGGAAAATGTCTAAAATAAATTTTTTACAAGAAAAAACATTCTGACACATTGACAGATTCTTATAAAAGAAGATTGTAAAGAAGCCATAATATTTATGATCTTGCGTTCAATACATGTGGCAGAATACTTAAAATATAAATAGGATATTTTATACAATATTGTCAATTGTGATGGCAATTAATGAGTTATAATAATAAAACAAGAGTGGACACACTGAAGTGTCTCTCCTAGTTTAGTGTTCATTATTGAATTTATGTTGAAAGTAAAAAAAATAAGTTGATGTAAGCTTTACATTAAATTAACATTTTAATGATGAATGAACAAGAAGTCCAGGTGAGATGAACCCTGTCAGACAAACATGTAGGCATACAATCATTCCATACGGCAGCGTAAACTTTTTTAAAACTTTAATAACTTTGCACATGTAATACCTACAATTAAGATTTATGGTCCACAAAGAAGCTTATTATATAAGGTTTGCCGAAGTATAATTGTCTTGTGACCCTGACCTCATTTTCATGGTTCACTGACTTCTTAAACATGAATTTAAAATCTGCATCCAAGTTTCGTGGTTAAATCCATTTCTCAGCAACAGTAATACCTAGGCCAACCATATTTAGTCTATAGATAGTTCTTAGTGGGTACATGCCAGTCTGACACCTGGCTTGGGACCTTGACCTCAATTTCAGGCTCTAGTGACTTTGTCACTTTTTCGTGGTTAATTCCATTTCTCAGAAACTGTAATACCTAGACCCACCATATTTGGTCAATAGATAGTTCTTGGTGGGTACATGCCAGTCTGACACATGCCTTTTGACCTTGACCTTAATTTCATGCTTGAGTGACCTGTGTCACATTTTCACGGTTAAGTCCATTACCCAGAAACTAGAAAACCTAGACCCACCATGTTTGGTCTATAGATAGTTCTTGGTGGATACATGTCAGTCTGACACCTGGCTTGGGACCTTGACCTCAATTTCATGCTTGAGTGACTGTCAGTTTTTCTCGGTTAAGTCCATTTCTCAGAAACTGTAATACCTAGACCCACTGTATTTGGTCTATTGATAGTTCTTGGTGGGTACATGCCTGTCTGACACATGTCTCTGGACCTTGACATAAATTTCATGGTTGAGTGACATTCATCCAAATTTCTTGATTAAGTCCTTTTTTCAGCAACTTTTTCATAGACCTATCCGTGTTTGGTCTATAGATAGTTCTTAGTGGGTACATGCAAGTCTGACCCCTGTCTCTGGATTTTGACCTCAAATGCATGCTTGAGTAACCTTGTCACATTTTCGAGATTACGTCCATTTCTTGGCAACTTTAATACCTAGAACCACCATATTTGGTCAATAGGTAGTTCTTAGTCGATAAATGTTGATATGACACCTGCCTTTTGACCTTGGCCTCAATTTCTTTTAACGTATTTTCCTTTGACTTACAAAATGTTGGATATCAGTTAATCATTATTCTATGTCCATATGCATACTCAGGCGAGACATGCAGTGTGTCCACTCTTGTTATAAAATAATAAGACTATTTCTATATCAGTAATCGGCAGTTAAATAATAAAATACATTCCATACAGCAAATATAGTTGACCTATTATAGCATCTGAAAAGAAGACCAAACAACAGAAACTTAACATTGACCAATGAACCATGAAAATGAGGTCAAGGTCAGATGAAATCTGTCAGACAGACATGCACACCTTACAATCATTCCATACACCACATATAGTTGACCTATAACTTATAGTATCTGAGAAGAGGACCAAACAAGAGAAACTTAACATTGAACAATGAACCATGAAAATGAGGTCAAGGACAAATGATACCAGCCAGACAGACATGTACACCTTACAATCAATCCATATACAAAATATAGTTTACCTATTGCTTATGGTATTTGAAAAACAGACCAAAACACAAAAACTTAACATTGATCAATGAACCATGAAAATGAGGTCAAGGTCAGATGAAACTTGCCAGGCTGACATGTACCCCTTACAATCATTCCATACACCACATATAGTTGACCTACTGCTTATAGTATCTGAGAAACGGACCTAATCATTAACTTTAACTTTGATCACCGATCCATGAAATGAGGTCGAGGTCAGGTGAACCCTGTCTCACAGACATTTCAACATGCAAGGAACCTATATACCAAATATAGTTATCCTATTACTCATAATAAGTGAGAAAATTCACATGACCAAAAAAACTGCATTTTTTTTCAAGCAGTTGCTGAACCATGAAAATGAGGTCAAGGACAATGGACATATGACAGACAGAAAGTTCATAACATAAGGTGCGACAAAAAATCACAGAATAAACTTTATATGTTCTTCTGTAAAAAAAATTGCAATAAAGTTGTTTCAATCCCAAAGATAGACATACATGTATAAATACTCTCTAGAATGCTGAAATGTTTTTTTCTGGAAAATTTTCCAGTGGCTGAGTACTCTAGGCAACAACTTAACAATCTTAGAATGTCAATGCTTTCAACAGTTGCTGTACAAAGTTTACTTATCCTGCTATTACTTGTGATGTACTTTCAGTTTTTTGTATCATTCCTAATGGTTTCACAAACTTCGCTTTTTTCCCTTTGAAGTTGTTTATTCGTGTTTTTCCAATTATTGATAAAAATTTAAAATTGATTAATTTGTTAATATACACAAGTTTGATTTTCAAAAATCAGTAATTTAAAAAGGTAATAATACTATCATATATACATTAACAAGAAACAAAAGTTTATTATCACCTTTAATATACAGCATAATGCGTTAGTAAATGAACTTTTACATGCAATATATATTTGCATTTTGAGTTCTGAAAGTAAATTAGTTATGCAGATAATCAGAAATGTGAAAATAATGTAAACTATGAAGAAATTTCATTGTTTTGGTAAATATTTCTGGTTTAAAGGTGGCATAATGTAACGGTTTTAGATATCTAAATTAATGAAGGAATTAAAACTGATTATAATCCAAAATTTAATTGGAACTGCTGTCAGATTAATTTGATTAATCTTGTATCAAAACATAGACCATTGCAAACACTTTCATTCATTATTATTTTCTGTTTAAATAAATATTTCTTTGATGTTGTGAGTTTTTTTAAGAGGATGACATACATACCATTATAATAGTTTTAATTAATCAACTTTTCTTTTATAATTTTTTTTTTTAAGAAAAACTATAAATGAGACATACTTCTTTCTCCAAGATGACAAATTATTTTTGATTTAATGGAAATTTTATTAGATAAAAGAAGAATTTTTAACTTCCTGCCCTTACTTTTCAATATAATGGAGTTTTTCTTAAAATTGTCATACTTACTGAGTTTGTACACTTAATGAAGCAAATTGTAAACTATGCAAATGTCTAAACTGAACCTTATACAAATAAGGAGATAATGTGTGGATTATTTTATTTTTGTGGGTATCTGTTTTAATGGTTCAGTGAAAATTTATTGTTTTCATGGATATCAAAGTTCTCAGTTTTGTAATCATGTAGGTTATATTATGAATATGCATATCATAGTGTTCTTAAATATGGAATAGAGTTTCACTGCACCCTCAATAACCACATAATAAATGATATCCATGAATCAGCAATAGTTGTCAGTAGTGGAATACATCACAGTAACACGTTAAACAAAATGGTCTGTCCAAAAATATAGGTTTCAATGAATTTCTTGATATAGGACATATTAAGTTTAAATTTTCTGACTACAGTAAATTTATCCAATATTTACAGTTTTATTGATCCTGACAAGTACATTCACCATTATAACCAGATACCTTTATCTTAAAACAATAAAAAAAAAGAGTATTTTGGTATTATTAATGAATTGTATCAATTTTTTGTGTTATTGTTGGAAATATTTACTAGCTTTGGTCTTCCTAAGACCTTATTTCTATTCTCTAGAACTTCAATTTTTTAACTGCTCATGGTCCGAAAACAAAATTACAAAAGACCACAAGAGATACAATTATTCTGTCTACTCTATGGCTGTTTTTGTCCCAGACCTGGGTCATCTTTAAAAAATCCAAATTCTTTTATTTGTACAGTATTACCATGTACTTTAATTTCCCAGTTAATTCAAATATTTTTGACAAATTCAACATAATTTTAGATTAGAAATAAAGACTATATTGTCTGAAAGTTGAACATGCTGACAGAAAATGTCATTCTCACAATGGTACTTCTACCACCTGTTAAATTTCCATGTTTTTAACTTGAAAGTACCTTGTTTTATGTGTTAATCTAATGAAATTAAGTACATTTTAGAACTGCCAGAAGTAGTCCTTACTAATTATGCCCATTGATTGGCAAATGAATCCAGTGAGTGATGCAGGTTCCAGGGAACCTCTAGTGTACAGTAATGAGTCATTCCAGATAATAGTCTCCTTTTGCAGCAGGTGCCTTTTTAATGTACTCAATGATATATAATAATCATTAGTATTATCATAAATGTACCTTATAATATCAGATGGTCTTTTTTATAAATGTTTCTCTGTATATTTCATGATCTAGTCCTAAGTATTATATATCATTTTTACCCACAAGTATTTATTTGTTTAAAAGGGTTCAGTTTAGTGTAGACATATTTAAGATCAAGTTATATAATCTATATCCTCCTAACATTTAATCCTGGTACTTACCTAGGGAGAAAAGTACACGCATAATATATTTCATTGTCTATAAAATTAACAAGGATAATATGTTATATTTTATTATCAGATTGTGGTGAACACACATTGTAGATAACATTTCACAAGTATGGTGTTTTCCATGGAGATCACTTTTATGTACAATAAAAATAGTTTGGTCCATTTATTTAACTGGGGACTAGATTTTAGGTTTATCATTAAGATTGTATGGTTGTCGTCAAGAAATTTTAAGTATAGTTGGGTCTAAACATTTCAGAATTCATTTTTTTTTTCTTTAATTTCAAAGCATTTGACATAAACACATAGTGCAAAGAAATTATTTTACAATTTAAAATATTATCAGTAAAGAAATTCCTAATTTTGGCCTCCTACTGTTAACTCTTAACTGCTGCATGTTAAGCTCTTATTTTTGTGTTGACCGAATATTTTTCTTTGTGTGTTGTTGCCTTGAAATCGTCTAAGCATATCATATTATTTCCTGTGCCTGACCACAAATATGCAGTTAAATTCAGCACAATATTGTAGATATGTTCCAACATGCCTTAAAGCTTCTATAGATAATCTGTGGTGAAATTTTGATCTCCAGCAAAGCAGTTCACTGGAATACATCAAAAGAAATTTATTTTATCTTCAAAATCATTAATATTTATATATGACTATTTTTTTCCACTTTAAGATATATTATATTAATGAGTGTATGACTGTGCTGAACAAAGATTTTGCTAAGGAAGCAATAATTTCTCTATTCATTTGAGATTATTTAAATTAACAACAAAAAAAAGAAAGTTTAGTTAATTTTAAAATGAATGAATGCATCAATTGTTTTGAATCTTTGATACACAGCAAAAGTGCAAGATTGCTTGAAATACAATATTCAGGTTGTATTCAGAGTACAAAGCTAAAGAAGTATGTTTCTGTGTTAACAAAATTGTTTAAAAAATTAAACACATCATTGTAATAACAAGCACCTTGTAAAATTTTCCATAAGCCAATTTAAATTGAAAATGTTTCATAATAGACAGACAAAAATATGTAAAAAACTTAATCATTTAATCTATAGTCTATAATCCCAAGTAATATGAATTTTTTATATGACCTTTTTTTTAACAAAATTGTTTTAAGGTTGATTTAATGGTATGCCTGGCTTAGTGATGAGACAATTTAAATTAATGTTTTGTTTATTATGAAGTTACAACACTTTCAATTCAAATGGCTATATTACTAGTATCATGCTATGTAAAAGTTGTTCTCAGTGCTCTTCTTATTCATGACCACAATGTTGACAGGCTAGCTTAAGTCTTGTTATTATGGCTATAGCAGACTATTTAGGCCTCTTATCAACCATTGCACACTTATATTGCGGAAAAATTATAATATTATTCAAGGCTTTCAGAAAGAATTGCCATGTTAAAACTTTGCCCAAATAATGAAGTTGAAAAGGGTTGCCTTCTATTTTATCCCTTAAGTAGGTATTAGATATAACCCTCAGGGCAGATAGAGGTGTATTTATAATTAATAACCAACTGATTTATGGTATATTGTTGTAACATTTAATAGGACTGTCAAACCTGAGATTGTGTCTTCATATCAATCTGGGCCATGGCAAGATACAGGGGTCACAGTTTTTCTGCTGAAGGTCATGGTCTCCTCAGGGTACTTAATAGGTTTAATCCACCACTAAAAACTATCGTAACAATTTAGTTGACTGTGCTGAAACTTTTATAAAAACCCAATAAACCATTCATATATATAAATATCATTTTTGATTTTTCTCAAATATTGAAACCCGGGGGGGAGGGGGGATAACTCCCTATATAAACCTTATTTATTCGGGTTGTATTTACACGCACACCCCTGTCAAAAACCCAGAGACTTAATCCCCCCCCTGGATTGACACTTAGAAAATAAATTTATAGTTCTTTGTTTTTCTGTTAACTAAATGGTTAGTATTGCCAGGACATTTATGTAAGTACATTTAGACTGTACTAGGTTGCAAGGACTTTATTGAAAAATGATATCCAGGATCTGTTATCAATAAATGATAGACATGCATTCCATGTATCAGGTGTATGAAGAATACATATCCTGTTCTATTTACATGTTATTTGGTGAGTAAGGCATGATGACAATGACTACCATATTGTTAGATAAAATGTGTCCTGAAATTGATTTCTCTCTTTCACATCACAAAATTGCATTTCTGTCAGAAGCCAAGTAGTCTTATTTGTTTGTTATAGCTACTAATGACCAGAAGCTTGTCACCACGGAGGTTGTGAGTTAGAACTCAGCTCTAAGCCAGGTGTGTTTAACTCCAGTCATATTTCACATAGATTTTCAGTTCCTGTCGAAGGTTGGTGTTTCTCTGATTATTTTGCTTTTCCATCAATAAAAGGTTGATATAGCCAATTCTGCTGACAGGTGCATAAAATCCTATGAACAAACATCTTTCCAAAATGATCAAGTCTGTTTTTCTTTTAGGATGCAGTAGCTGTAGCAAAGAAATTCATGGAACGTGATCCTGATGAAGTCAATTTTACTCTGATGGCATTGTCTAAAGTGGAATAAATCTTAATGGTCTATATTTGGTCATGTGATGAACAAGGCTTTAACTGTACTACACTATGATGCTTGTATACACATGTGTGTTATGGAAGAACAATGTGCCAATATTGTTGCTTATATGCTAGATACATGTTCACAAAGAAAAAAGAAAAATTCTGCTTATTTTATTTTGGTTGTCATAATGACTTATTGGCTAAAGTGCAGCATTACACCATGGTCATTCACTTTTTAATGATTGATATATAGGATTGCATAGTAGGAAATAAACTTTTTGGGGGGGGGGGGGGAGGGGGGTGAAATTTAAGGCCTTAAACTTCAAAGGGATTACAGTTCTCTATTCAAACCCTTTTGGTCAAAGGGTTTATGTTACCTCATTGTCACGGTTGACTGCTCATGATTTAGGCATTTGTTTGGAAGCAGGACACACTCCTCTTGTTATGACTATTGCACATCAAAAAGTACAGGTTTTGGAAGATAACATTATATATTTAAGAATCCTGTTGAATGCCTGTGAATTTGTTGTATTGTGTTAATTTGCATACTGTTATTTGTAAATAAGATGTTATTATCAGCATTGTGTACCTGTTACTTTGTGTATGATCCTTGGATAGCAAAGATGGAAACATAATTAGTATCAACAGTTTGTTAGTAATCTGCTTTAAATTTGGGATTAACCTTTACAACAGATCAATTTCACCCCAGAAGTACATAATTGGCATATAAAAAAAAACCATTAGAGTTAAAGGGACGTAGTGTGGACATATTTTGTTGTAAAAGTACAAGGCATTTAAATCTTTTCCCCTTTTACCTTTGTGGTTTCATTGACATTTAACCCATACCTTTATTCCTTGAAGTTGAACCAGGACTGTCTTGTATATATAAGTCGTGGAGACCATATTTTACATTTGTTACCCTAGATCTTCATTTTCTTCTTTCAATAAATCCAAGCAGTGCAGTAGTTCTTGGTTTGTTTATAATGCCTTATTAGACAGGGGAAACACATACAGTAAAAGTGAATGAAATTAAAAGTAATTCTGTTGTAAAATCTTTGATTATTGATAACTTTTCATTCATTACAGACTTATTTCACAAGACAATTTCTTGTTCTGGATGGTTTTTTTTTTTCAACAAAACAAAAAGAAAAAAAAACAAATGAATATTTGCCAAAGATCTGCTATCAAGAAGTTTCTATTTTATCTCACTTTGACAATCAAATACAGTTAATACATGTCGGTTAAATTTTGTACATAAAGCATGTTAATTGTTCAAATACTAGTCATATCGGTTTAATTTTTATTAACCAGGGTCTCTGATTAAACATTAGAAAATTTATTGATTAAATAATGTTATAGTAATTATGTACCATTAAAATATATGTTAATGATACAATCAGAATAAATCGGTCAAGTGGGGCAAATAATACAAGTGAAAAGATTCATCCAATGAAATGCTGTTTATGTACAAATATACTATGAACCACACCGGGTGACACCGGCCAGTTTTATAAACATATTTTTTAAAAACTGGTGTGGCATAAGTTAAAATATCTTTTTCTAAAACAAGGGAAAATTGATTAATACATAGGTTAAAATATCAAGCATAAAATTGAAAAAGACACTAACTAGTCAGAGATCTGTTTAATAACTACATTTCCTTTATACCATAGCAGTACACAGTAAACCAGTATGGTCCTATGTAGAAAATGCAAACACAATTCAATATTCAAATAAAAAAAATGGGTTTTGGTCTGAAAGGGCCAATGGGTATGATACAAGCTATTAGAAAATAAGAAATAAAACCTTTTCAGGGTGTGCTAGTTTCCTCCATTCCTTAAAATTAGTCATTTTCTAGTTATTCTGCCGTAAATAGGCATAATTTTCTGTATTAGATGTAATGCTTAAATCACAGGGCAGTAAGTGGAGTGAGTGCTCCCCTAATTTCAGAAAGCTTTAGCTTCAAAGACAAAGAAATGCATTGTTTTCTTTTTATAATCAATATATTGTCATTTTATTGTTATCCTTGTTATTTCACGTTTATAAAACAAAGCAGTGCAATTTATTGTATTTCATAGCCCATTCTATGGTATGTTTTTAAACAGTTTGAGAGTGACTGGGTTTTGTGGTGTTAATGTAATTTGAGATAGAATTGGAGAAGATACGTGCCTAGATTTACAGTCTTTATTTGATATTTGTATGAATATTGTTAATGGGGCCAATGTTGTCAGTGTTGGCAATGAATAAAATGTTTCAAAGATCTTGTACCGTTTGTTTTCACATAACCAGACAAAATGATCCCTTTCACATTTATTACCTCCCCTGAATTCCGACGAGAGTTAAATGTAAAACTTTCCGACTTTACTGATTCATGACTTACAACTCTTCTGATAACCATGTATATGTCCATAATAGTAGGAATGCTACAAGAACACTTGTGGAATATTCCATTTCGGATTAATTTTGCGATACCACTGAACCAATTACAGCCATACTTAGTCTTAATAATCCTGAGGGTATCTAGAATAAACTTTTTGTTTTATTTTCTTGTCCGTCAAAAACATGGCCGCCATTGCTAGAAATAGAACATAGGGGGTAAACTGCATTTTTTAGTCTTTTATGGTGTAAAAATGTTCATCAAGTCAAGATCTACCTGCCAGGAAATTTTCAGATGAATCTGACAACCCTTTGTTGGGTTATTGCCCCTGAATTATTAATTTTAAGGAAATTTTGCAATTTTAAGTTATTATCTTGAATATTATTATAGATAGACTAGCAGTAAACAGCAAAAATGTTCAACAAAGATCTACAAATAAGTCAGCATGACCAAAATCTCTTTCATGACCTCTTATAGGAGTTTTTGCCCTTTAAAGACAATTTTTCACATTTATTTCGTCATCTTTGTAAACTTTCAAAAATCTCTGAAACTGCAGGATCAATATCAGCCAAACTTAGGCTGAAAGATCCTTAGGATATCTAGTATAAAATTTGGGTTTTATTTTCTTGTCCATCGAGAAACATGGCTGTCATGGCTAAATATAGAACATAGGTGAAAAATGCACTTTTTGGCTCATATCACTGACGAAGTAAAAATGTTTATAAGGTCCAGATCTACCTGCTATGAAATTTTCAGACGAATCCGTGAACCTTTTCGGGTTATTGTCCCTGAATAGTTAATTTTAAATTTTGCAGTTTTAGGTCATTAACTTGAATATTATTATAGCTGTAAAGGTAATTGTAAAAGTGAAAAAAAACATCTGAAACCGCTCGATAAATTGAACTTGTAAGAGACGAGGGTTTGTTACTTTGTCGTAATTTCTATATCCTGCTCCAAGATGTCCTATTCCTCGTACTCCTTATAGTATCAGACAACATTTAGTGTGTTTAGTATGTCATTTAGATAACAACAAAAAACAAGTATATATGTGTCCAATGGACACTAAATGCCCCGCCAATGATGTAAGTATTTAGTAAATAAAATTAAATTTGTATATTAATTGTTGACTTTGAAGTCCCTAACGATAGGGTAGATGAAATACTATCTCGCAGTTCTTCATGAGAAAACTACCTTCAACCTTAACCTTAACCTGGATTCTAATATGGAAAATCTATAAAGAAATTCAAAGTCGATAACCCATGACCTCAAGGTCACAGCATCCGTTTTTCATTAAAGTGCTGCTGTTCATATCACAAGCTATCCATGTAAAAAGTTTCATGATGATACCACAACTCCTTCATGAAAAACTACCTTAAACCTGAACCTAAATCTGGATTCTAATATTGAAATTCTATGAAGAAATTGTCGATGAACCTTGACCCCAAGGACACAACATCCGTTTCGCATCAAAATACTGCTTTTACCTTAAACCTGAATCTTAACCTCGTACGGACGGAATGACGAAAGCACAGACCGAAGAACTAAATGCCCGGCCTGTCTTGCAGGAGGGGCATAAAAATTATCACATCTTATTACATCCCGACCCGTCTGGCTGCACAGAGTCCGGATTTCAAAACCATAATAGTTTTATTAAAGGTAGAGAACTTGTGTTGCGTGTACGTTAAATGCCAAGTGATCAACCATCTGAAAAAGAATTTTCTTTTGGAACGATGGTTTACTTTTTATAAATGCATACCAATCAAAATTTAACCATTCCATTATTTCACAGGCTAGTCACAGCTATGCCGGAGAAGGGTCTTTGACCTGAACTATTTTTCTCATTTTTAGCTCACCTGGCATAAAAGGCCATGAGAGCTTTTGCCATCTTACGTCCTTTGTCTGTTGTCGTCCGGCGTAAACATTTCCTTTAAAGATCTCTGAAACCACTGGGCCAATTGGGACCAAACTTTGATGGAATGGTCCTTGGATGAGTCTCCCCTTCCAAAATTGTGTCTTGCATCCCCGACTTCCAACCTCATGGCTGCTTTGACTAAAAATAGAAAAAAGGAGAGGCATGCATTTCAAAAATCGTCTTCTATGTAACTACATGGCCAGTTGGAACCAAACTTGGCATCTATGGTCTTTAGATGGTTCTCTTTCAGAACTATATGCGATGACGATCAACCAAGATAGCCACCACAGCCCAACTTAGTTTAACATAGGACCCTATGGGAAATTCATTTAAAAATCTTCTTATCTGAGCCAATTGGAACGAAAATTGACAGAAATAGTCTTTCAGACTTATGTCCGATGACCCGGACTGTCAACCAAGATGGCCGCTACAGCCAAACTTAGTTTAATATAGCACCCTATGGGAAAATTCATTAAAAAATCTTCTTGTTTGAAACAACTTAGCCAATTGAAACCAAACTTGACAGAAATGGTAAATAGGTGATCCTTTTTCATAATTGTGTTCGATGACCCGAATTGTCAACAAAGACGGCCTCCAGAGTTCAACTTAGTTTAACATAGGACACTATGGGAAAGTTCATTTAAAAATCTTCTTGTCTGAAACAACTGAGCCAATTAGAACAATATTTAGCAAAAATGGTCCTTAGATGGTCCTCTTTCAGAATTATGTCCGATGACCCGGACTGTCAACCAAGATGCCCGCCACAGCCAAACACAATTTAATATTGTATCCTTATAATGCGAAAATTCATTCAAAATTCTTCTTGTCTAAAACTAGAGCGTCAATTGGACCCAAACTTAGCAGTAATTTTCCATAGATGGTCCTCTTTCAGAAATTGGTCTGATGACCCGGACTGTCAACTCAGACGGCAGCCACTGCTGAACTTATTGGAACATATGGGAAAATTCATTTAAAAATCCTATCTGAGACCACTTGGCCAATTGTGACAAGACTTGGCAGCAATGGTCATTAGGTGGTCCCCTTCAGAATTTTGTAAGCTGACCTGGCCTGTCAATCAAGATGCAACTATAGCTGAACTTAGTTTAACAAATAGTACCCTATGGGAAAATTTAATTTGCAGATCATCATACCTTAAACTTGGTCATTTGGAACCAGTCATATGGTTGCAATGGGCCTCTTTCAGAATTGTGTTTGATAACCTTGAATGTAAAACTAAGATGGCCACCAGACCCTAACTTTGTTTAACATTGTACCTATGGTAAAGCCAGCCAAGATAACTGCTACACTTAAAAGGTTCAGTCCTGCTGGAGGTAGACAAGTTAAATCCGGGTGAGCGATACAGGCTCTTGAGAGCCTCTAGTTTATTATTCGCATCTTAATGCAGCGTGCAGGGCTTTTGTTTCGTTATTTTTTGTTATCAACAATGCAAACGAAATCGGCATAATATCTATGGACATGATGTTTATATAGCTCTGTCCTTAGATGGTTTAGCTTTACACTTTTGGTCACTTTGCAATTTAAATCGTTTTTTAAATGTTCTGGGTTATTGTTTTGGCTTTCAACATTTTAGATCCACGTAATCTGCACACAACTCGTGTAACAAAACTGGATATTATCAAATATTTATTATCTGAGAATAGTACGGAATTTAAAAAAAAAAAATTGCAAAAGTATCAAAGAGGGAGTGTATTGAAATATAATTAATTCAACTCAATTCAATCTCTTATTGCCATATAAACTATAAATAGGCAATGGGCCTCTTTCAGAATAGAGTTTTCGGATATAACCCACTGTTACTGAATTGTTATGCCAAAACTAAATGCTTTTTGGAGCTTGTGCTTATAGATGCATTATGTGGTCGCATATAGCAGGTATAACTTTTCGAAAGTCGAATTATGCAACTTTCGATGGCTTGTTCCTGAATGCTGTTCTTGGAAGGGAAGAAGATTTCACTTCCGTGTTGATTGGTTAATGACGTCTGTAAGACTTCATTTGCGACTTTTTAAATATACAGGAAGGAAACTTTTGAATGGATTTAAAGTATTTATATTTATTAGATATAAGTGGAGATTAGGTCATTGTTCTCCGTTTCCTTCTGTTTTCCCTGTATGGAATAAGGTTGTAAATTAAAAATTTTTTATTTGAACCTACATAGCTGAATTGCCCATACAGTTTTTTTTCTGGTACAAAAAAAGCAAAGTGCGGAAGTCGAGTCCCGGTAGCATGTTTGAGTCAATAATGTGTAAAAAAGTAGGATATCATGAAATAAAAGATATATTTGCTTATTGGTAGAGTTTTAGGTATGTGTGTAATTATGTAGACTATCTTCAACGATCAGTCATTGAACTTTACATTTATTTAGTTTCGTTTCCATTTCATTTCTTAGAATTTAAAATTCTGCTCAAAGTGAGAATTTCTAACATGTCTAATAGATTTCATCATTTTGTTCACACAATATACAAGATAACTGTTAACTAGTAAACAGGGGTATGCGTCCTTAGGGGATCACCGAACGTGAATATAATGAATATTTATGGTTAATAGTTTAACTAAAAAAAATAATAAAAATATTAACATCATTGGGGTCTTTTCATTATCATGACAATATAGTACTTAGTCTCGTTTTCCTTGTTTCAGACCTCCATATTGAATATAGGCATGAGAAAAACAGTAGTGTACTCATTTAGAAAAAATCATTCTTTTGTTATATTGAGCTTTTGAAACTTTATTTCTTATTCATTTTTATTTTGACTTTTGGTTTTGTTTGATCAACATTCACAAAAAGGGAATCAATGTTTGGTTGATGCGGATAGGAAAGTGATCTAAGATCATATGGTTTCTTTTCGTAGCATCTATGACCGTGTTATTTTTACACTTATTTCATATCCACATTTATTATCCAGTAATATTAAATATTGGACCCCACCCCACAAAAAAAAAAAAATCAAACAAGAAACAAAATTGCTGCTCCTTTTCAAGCTCTGGCTCATATAAAGAACATCAGTGTTTTTAGTATCCTACGTTGAATTTTGTCCTCAGAGACACGAAACCTTAATTTCTGTGTCATTTTGTTTTGCTGCTATAATTACGGTAAATCTGGTTAATAGTTTACAACCAAAAATGTCTACGACATTCCTCAAAACTCTATTTGTGGTTTATTTTTTAAGCTTTTCGTTATGTTATGGATGCAGTCCTATAAAACAACTGGTGGACCGTGCATCCAATACCGACCATATAAAGCATTCAATTTATTGCTTTCAGGAAACATAGTTCCTATACAAATCGGAAATAGCAGATGGAAATGCGGTTCGACATGAAATAAATAATTTGAAAGATTGTTTCTAAATATGAGTTTTATACTTCTCGTGCCGTATAAAACAGCACTTCTGTTGCAAACAATTTTGCCTGTTTTATTCAAAATCGTATTCATTGTATAGACAGAAATATTTTTGAACTACTTTCTGAATGGTGGTTTGTAGAACATTTCACTCCAGAAGATGTCTTGGATAAACAAATTTATTTACATACAGGAATCTATGTAAAACAATGGTGTTCTAAAGTCATTATTATCCCAAGATCGAGCGTACGTGTACGTAATTTTCTATAATGATGGACAGAATTAGTTTAAACTACTTATTTTTTTTTGTTAATCAACAAGACAACTGAATTGGTTACAAGTAATGCAAATTACAATGGACTCAGACCTACCTCTCCATAAAAGAATAATTCCACATATTGACAACATAAAAGGTGTTAAAAATTGAACTAGCATTTCACAGTAACTTTGGCTTATATAGTAAAGGCAGTGTTGAGAAAAATAAAAAGTCTTTCAGGGATTGAAGTTTTGTCAGAATATGGAATTGGGTATCAGGAAAAAGGGGAGGGAGGTTTTCAAGTAGAAAAAAATCCAATGGTGTCCAAAAGATGGGCAATCTCCGTATATAACATTGGCAGGTTTGGAAATGCTGTCCATAAATAGGGCTTTTCAATTTATTGTTTGTGACTTTCTGCCTGTTAAAATTTAATTTTCTGAGTATGTGCCAGAAACATGAATACTGGAAATTTTCCACAAGGCCATAGTAGTCGGATTTATTTTGGTGGAAGGATTAAGAAATAATTTGGTCAATCTGGTAGTAAAAGTTCAGTAGGACAAACAAATGTACGCCTACTAACCTCCTCCAAATGCATTTTTCAAAATATGTTTTTCTGCTTTCGAACTGTGATTATTTTCAATGATTAACAAAGAATCTCTTAAAATTACAGGTGAGTGACTTTGTTTACGAGAACGTTACTCATCTGGAACAGTTTTCATTCATAAAAATTAACGCCCACGGATTCGTCAGTATACTCACGCTATCTACACTAAATTGTAATATGATCTTTCTGTTTTGATGTGGTGAAGCTACAACAAACATAATTTATGGGAATTTTATTGAATGATAAAATGGGTTTGAACCCTTCAAGTACACTTCAGTGGGATTTCGAAAGTCGAACGATTTTACTATATATCAAAAATGATAAAACTATATTGATTGGTAATGAAATCTTCTTTAAATAAAAGAGGGAATTTAAAACGACGTTTCATGTATAAAACAAAATGTTGAATATCTAATGTGGTAAAGCAGATATCAAAATCTTTAATGATCGAAAAACATAGAAGGATATACTCCTTAACTTTTAACACCAGTAAATTTAAGAGTACCCAAATACTCGGTACCTGGATAATGATCCTCTTCTAGGGGGATCAGCAGCTGAATCAACTTAGCGGTAACAATTGAGTTATATACCAATGGGCTTCTCATGTAAGAAGTTTTAGAACCGTAGAAAATCTTTCGATAACATTAGATTTGCCAATTAAGAGCTCCATGTTCGATTTAATCATATATTAATGCCCTACTCAATGCGCTCATTCTTCAGATTCATTATCTTTTTGTTGCAGATGAAGACGGGTTGTAATGTCCATGGGAGCTATCCATACAACTAATTGGCATCTATCGTCTTCCGTCTGTAAACTCTTTTTACATTTTAATCTCCTCTGAAAACAATGGACGAAGATGACCCTGTCCGCCAACCAAGACGGACGAATGTAGTGTAACATAGGACTACTAACAGAAAATTAGTAAGAAAACCACTTATAGAATTTTTTATAACAATATCAAAATATCAAATTATCAATTTCACGAGAATCGAAATTTTATAGCAAGTGAGCTGGTTATAACCATCTAAGGTATTAATAAACATTCTGTTCAATCCAAGGTTATTATAAAGATTCTGTTCAGTCTGAGGTAATAATAAACATTCTGTTCGGTCTAAGGCAATAATAAACATACTGTTAAGTCCAAACTAATAATAAAGAATGTGTTCAGTCTAAGGTGATAATAAACATACTGTTCAGTCTAAGGTAATAATAAACATACTGTTCAGTCTAAGGTAATAATAAACATACTGTTCAGTCCAAAGTAATAATAAAGAATCTGTTCACTCTAAGGTGATAATTAACATTGTGTTCCATCTAAGGTAATAATAAACAGTATGTCCAGTCGAAGGTTATAATAAACAGTATGTTTAGTCTAAGGTAATAATAAACATTCTGTTCAATATAAACTGGTCCAGAGCAGATTCAAAAGCCAAAATGTCCAATAGGGTAAAACCAAACAATTTAAGAAGGGGGCTGTCCACCAAGGAGATACTCTTTTAGTTTCCAAAAATCTTTTTTTTTATGGATAGTAATGACCACACCAGTTAACCAAAATGGCCGGTACAGCCGAACATAGCTTACCATAGGATTCAGTGGAATCAAACTTTAGTCGCACTAAGTTGAACAGAAGATCTTCACGAAAAGATATTCTTGTCATGATAAGGCACTAAGCAAATTAGATCCAGATTTGACAGCAGTGGTTCTCCAAAGGCCATCTTTCAGAACTTTATCCATTTACGTTATTTGTATACCAAGATTTCTGCTACAGCGAACGTTTATTTCTTTTTTTTTTGTGGCCTTTGGTTGGCAAACAAATCCAGGCAATCGATAAGGCTCCAAAGAGGCTCTAGTGTAAATATATGTATATATGAAATAAATAAATATATATAATGTATAGCTGAAGTGCTATATTTCAAACAAACAAAAAACAAAAAAAATAATTCGAATTTTAATTTTTAACCAGATTTTCCAACCGATAAAATCCGGTTTATAAGTTTGGCGAAGTGGTCGAACGGGTAGTACCAACAATGATTAAGAAAATCAGGTTCATAGTTCGGCGAAGTGTTCGAACGGGTGGTAGCATACAGTGATGAAGAAATATCAAGCTTATAGTTTGGCGAATTGGTCGAACTGTTGGAACAAACAGTTGTGAAGGAAAATCCAGTTTATAGTTTGGCGAATTGGTCGAACTGTTGGAACAAACAGTTGTGAAGGAAAATCCAATTTATAGTTTTGTGAAGTGGTCGAACTGTTGGAACAAACAGTTGTGAAGGAAAATCCAATTTATAGTTTTGTGAAGTGGTCGAACGGTTGGTAGTACCGACAGTGATGAAGGAAAATCCGGTTTATAGTTTGGCGAAGTGGTCAAACGGGTGGTACCAACAGTGATGAGAAAATCCGGTTTATAGTTTGGCGAAGTAGTCGAACGGTTGGTACAAACATTGATGAAGGAAATCCGGTTTATAATTTGGCGGTGGTCGAACGGTTGGTACAAACAGTGATGAGAAAATCCGGTTTATAGTTTGGCAAAGTGGTCGAACGGGTGGTACCAACAATGAAGAAGAAAATCAGGTTTATAGTTTGGCGAAGTGGTCGAACGGGTGGTACCAAACAGTGATGAAGAAAATCAGGTTTATAGTTTGGCGAAGTGGTCGAACGGGTGGTACCAAAAAGTGATGAAGGAAAATCCGGTTTATAGTTTGGCGAAGTGGTCGAACGGGTGGTACCGACAGTGATGAGAAAATCCGGTTTATAGTTTGGCGAAGTGGTCGAACGGGTGGTACGGACAGTGACGAGAAAATCCGGTTTATAGTTTGGCGAAGTAGTCGAACGGGTGGTACCAACAGTGATGAAGAAAATCCGGTTAATACTTTGGCGATGTGGTCGAATGGGTGGTACAAAACACTGATGATTGCTGTTATCCAGACAGCTTCTTATCATTGAGACTTTCCAGCTTCTTATCATTGAGACTTTCCAGTAACAGGTAAAACCATAACTTCTCAAAAATTGAAGACGTAGGAAAATGTTTAGATGTTGGGTAAGCTTCAGTTGGACGCAGGAATTGATATGCGTTCATATTGCTAGAAACCACTCTCGAGGAATGGAAATAAGAACATTTTGTAAGCGATTAGAAATAAGTTCCCTATAACATTTTTAACATATTTTCAGTAATATGAGATAGGGCATATTGACGTATTTTTATTTCAAGAACACGAAACGGGACAAATCATGATTCTATTACACAATAACTATCTATAGCCATTGATAATATTCCTTAAAAATAATTGTCGTTCTATTTTTTCCTCTTAAAATTTCCGTGTTCCAAAATCTTTTACCTTGTCACTAATTACGATATATACTATTTAATATAAACGCTGCGTGTGACAAGTTGACTCAGCGTTTTTTATTATTTTTTTTATCAATGGACGTCACAGTTGCTTGATTCATAGTAACTGTGTATTTCGTAATTTACCTGTACAGGTAACGTGTTTACTCCGTACATACTTGAATCAGCTGATAATGTTGATATCGATTAGTACTTTTTGACTTTTCTTTGTCTGATCGCCTTCAAAGTAACAAATATAACTATTTTTGTCTAAGTGTAAGAAAAATCGTTCACCTTGGCTTCATTCACTCAGGGTAAAGCAGACAGTAGAAATAAACAAATTTAAAAGTGTAATGAAATAATAAATAAGTCTTCATGTCCAAATATAAGAAAAATCCTTTCAGTTTAGGATAGAGCAGTCATAGAGAAAAAACTTGTGTTACTAGGTGTTAAGAGTCGATACAGATTCCTTCATACTGAAATTTGTATGCGGAACAGCAGGCAATCTGTATTAATCTCTTTTGAACCCAAACAAATTTATTTATTTTTAATCAGCCACAGAAGATACATGTTTGTAATACGTGGCATTTGTCTCACGATTCGAACATAAACCCGGATATTCAACTCATTTACATACTTTTTATAAAGGACATTCCAAGTATCAATGTGCTAACAACCTGGATCATCAAAACATATTCCGGAAGCGAAAACATCCAGGATATATATATAGAATATCTTCAGGGTTCCAGTTAGAAGGCATGATTACAATCCGGATAACAATTTGGGGGTACAAATTGGGAACAGGGGTTAATTATCCAATTGGGGATAAAGTATTTACTTTTCCTAGCCCACTAAACCTCTGTATCATAGATAATAACTAGTAGCATTGTACTCATCTATTATGCGGCGATCTTAGGACCACTTTAACACGGAGTATAGCCAGTAACACCTGGACCTGGGGTAGGGACGTACTCACAATATAATTGGTAATACGAGTGTGCCGTAGTTAAGGGTCCCTTTTTTCTCGTCCCTGTCATGATCAGGTCATGATTTAGACCCAAGTCACGAACAGGCTTACTTTATAGACAGACTATAATCTTGAAAGTATCAAATAGTGTGTCATGAACAGGATTACTTTGTCGTCGTCCTTGGATCGTCGTTAAGACCCGGCGTTAGGAATCGAAACGAGTTTTAAAACTGTAATCTGCACACATATACCAGTTATATAACCAAGTTCTCTCTCCCCCCCCCCCCCACCCCCGACACCTGGAGCACGGTACAACTTTTTATTTATCAATTTTGCTACTTTTAACATTATGGTAACCTTGGGCGCAATAAGATCGCTATGGGTTATTAAACAAAGTGCATGTTTTCTTTATATATTGGAAAATCGGTCGTTCTTCAAATATTTAAGCATACTTAATATAGTTCATGAATGTTTAAATATTTTTGTTAAAAGTAGCTCCCATTTAACGGTTTAGTAATCTCAGATCTGTATAAAGTCATATAACCCTGTATTTTTTAAGTATATCTGTTAAATATTTTAAGAAACACCGACATTTTTTTTAATCTTTAAAACATAGGTTTTAACCCACCAATGAATTTCCTGAGAATATTACATTCTGCAGTTTTCCTATTTGAAAGCTCCCGTTTCCGGTGGACTTGTCAATAAACGTTAAATAAACATTGATAACCTTAATACATTTTTTGTTATCATGTTATTTGTTTACACTGTTCCAATGATAACTACCCGCTTAGAAGTTAAACTTCCACCCCCTTGAAGTTTAAACTTCTGCGGTTTCGCAATTATCACGCATATACCATGTATACCAATGGTGCCTGTTGGTGTAATATCCGTCAATAAATATTTATCAATTCGAAATAGTTATTACATCGTCGGCAGTATGAACCTATTCGGGTGCATTTTTTATTTAACGCACAACTGGAAATAAGTGTGTGGTAAATTTATGAGCCAATTATAATTTTTAACAGACGTTTGTGTTTTTAAGTTCGTATAAGAGTATATTGATCAAGTACAGTTGGGTGTTTGTAAGTACTTTGTTTTCTCTGAAAGAATCAAGATTTTCAAAACATGAGCTACCATTTGATTTCTATGGTAGAATGGGGGGAAGGGTTGAATGGAAAGTTTGGCTAAAAAATAGTCCACGATTTATTAAAAAATTGCGAAACTGAACAATGCCTGGAACAACTTTTATTGGAGAAAGGCGCGCTAAATCTCAGAAAAGGTGGAATGGTTGATCCCTTGTCCAGTACAGGTTTCTGATAAGTTAGATTTCAGACCCAAAAAAACATACTTTTACCGACGATAACCTGTTCTAACAGTCAAGGAGAAAAAGCAAGAGTTTTAATACAACAACATCATCTTATGATATGCCCACATCGTTTTCATCATATAAATAATAAAGAATATGATTTGTGGATACCAAGACAATCAACAAAACATATCATCGCAAACAGGTCCAGCCTCCATGCACTTAAAGCCTTTCAGATTCAAATATGCCTTGGTATTCTTTTTTGCGCCCCCTCCTCATGTAATGAGAGAGGAGACATTCAGAAATGACGGTCATATAAAAGAAACAAATGAGAAGTATCAAAGATTAATAATCAATTTAATGATGTACGAGATATAAATAGAGTGCGCGTATGTGTGTGTGTGTGTGGATTCCATCAGGGGTATTCCGATTATATTACAAGGAATCTTTGATTTTTTAATATACTCAAAAGTCTTTTTAAATATATCTTCATTGTTCGTTGGTGAATTTTTAGTCTCAGTAGAGAGTTTTATTTTGAATGGATTTCAACGGAAGTTATATGAACGATTTTAAGTGCTGTGTGTAGGATTTTTGGACATTGGAAATAAAAAATTGTATATAATATTTGTCTCATAAGCGCTTAACATTTGTTTATGAATTCAGATGAAATTTATATATAAATATTTTACTAAAATTACCTCAGTCGAGTTCGAAAATGATTGCCGTGCGAATTCGGTGTGTACTTGGAACTGTAATATAACGCTGCCACGAATTTTATTATGTACGAGATGGATTTTTTTTTTGTGCAGATTTATTCTTTATTTAATATGGTACATTTTGAATTTCCGTTGTATATACTCCTGGTTACATTTATGGCATCATGGTATAATTTGGATATTCCATGGAGGGGGTCACAGCATCGGTTGATATACAGAAATTTTATTACCTTTATTTTTAGGAAAAAATTGAGGGATAAGGAGGAGCAGTTTTATTTCGGAAGAATTCATGTAAAAAGGAAAGAATTGAGGGATAAGGAGGAGCAGTTTTATTTCGGAAGAATTCATGTAAAAGGTGTATAGTATAAGATAAGATAAGATTTTAGTATAATACAATATCCTAACTGTGACTGCATTTAAGATTTTATTTTACTAGTAAACAAGAAGAAGAATATTGTTAGGCTAGATTTACTTAATGATTCAGGACAGTGAATTTATATAAGTGTTTGCCCGCTTGTTGCAAATGTATGTTTTTATGGGTCATTGTCATCCGACGTTTTACTAGATGTAAACATTTTATCGCGTCACTAGTACTTGTAGTCCTTGTAAAGTTTATTATTTAAGGAAGTCGTGAAATTGTTTATTTATAACGTACATATATAGTTGTATACAGAAAGGAACACAAATTGAAGTAAAAGATAGATACGCAATTTAACCGATATCATTTTGTAATTGTAGTCCAACGGTTGTCATTTTCATTGAATAAGGGTCATAGACATTTGCTTTAAACCTAAATATTACAGTTTTTCTTTAAGATACTGTTGTAGTAATATTTAAGACTTTGTAGTTATGGAAGAAGTAAGTAACCATTTGGTTTTTGTGGGAGTAATCTTGGAAATAATTTGGCAGTATACATAACACTTTTCGACTTTCTTGACGCGTTTGGAAGCGCAATTTAAATATCTTTGAGTCTGCAATTTTCCCCCAAAATTTCAGTGGAGCCTGCCTTTTTCCCATTTCACGTTACTTAGCACCCTCTTTCCCCGAAACACAATTCTAAAAGAGGACCACTGCTACTCGGTCTGGTTCCGGTTGACTCAATGGTATCAGACAAGAAGATTTTTTAAATGTTTTTCCCAATAGGTTCCTATGTTAAACTAAGTTCGTCTGTGGTGGCCATCCTGGTTGACAGTCCAGGTCATCAGACAAAATTCTGAAAGTGAACCATCTAATGACGGTTGCTGTCAACTTTGGTCCCAATTGGCCGTAAAGTTCGATAGAAAATCTTTTAATTCACCGCCCCCCCCTCTTTTTTTTCTCTCTTTAGTACAGCAGCCATGTTGGTTTTAAGTCGGGGATGCCGGACGCACTTCTGGAAAGGGGCCAGCCATGGACCATTACACCAAAGTTTGGTCCCGATTGGTCAAGTGGTTTTCAGAGGAGATCTTTAAAGGGAAGTTTTTGACGACGGGCGACAAACAACGGACGCAAAGTGATGGCAATAGCTTTTTTTTTCAAGTTTCAAGTGAGATAAAAAGGAACAAAAAAAAACATCTAAAATCACGTTTTAATAGAGTGTATAAACAGGTACCCCAACCGGAGTTATTTACACTAAAGTTCTATTTATGTGATATTGACCATTGATAATTGATACAATATAATTGATTTAATCGTTCTTATTTTCAGTTCCCGCGATGAAAAGTGATTTCTATTGGCTAATATCTCGGTCGACTCGCACTGAATGACTTTGTGGTTAGACAAATAACCTGAGTAAGATTGTTTTTCAGATGATCCAATATATCACGAGATTTATTTTTCATTCTAACTGACTGTGTAACGTGTTTGTGCATGTAACTAATGTATAAAAGTACAATGACATTTAATTTTGATAAAGCGGTTATCGCGGTGACGGACGTTATGTTCAGAGTGTACAAAATTTTGTTGAACTCGGTGGTTCAACCAGACACAGATCTATTGAACTCTGTACCATAAAATTATTAAAAGTACAACATATGTTATATTTTTCAGACTTCGATTTTTTGTGCCTCATTCCTAAATCAAGACTGTTGTCATATCCTTGATCGGAAAATAAATATTCTTATTCTTGTTATTAATAGTCTACTGGTATTTCGGAGCTTTTCCCATCATATTTTGGAACCTGGTATTTACAATCAGATTTTGTCCATGCCACTGTTAAAACCTTAGTGATCTGATTCGATTTTTAAAATTATACTTAAAGTAGAAGCAGAATACACAGGGGTGCACCCCACCCCCCTTGAAATATAACATAATCATCACGGTTGATATAAAATCCTGCTGTTCCTTCTTTAAGTTAGGAAAAATCTGAAATATAGCCCAATTACGTACCTCCTACCTTAAATTCTCCATGTGAAGGATAGTCTATGTCTCTAGTATATTCAACAAAAATATCATTAAAATCTAGTTAACTTATTTTTTCAAGGTAACATCAAAACGAGCAGGTAAACCATTCCCAAAACATTTCTAAAAATAACATAAGACATCAGCTTTTTACATTTTTACCAATCAGGAATGATAAAAGAAACTGCGGATACCCCTGAGGGAGTTAGTCCGATAGGTTTGAAAAGGGCGAATGATAGGATTTAATAATTTAGAAGTAGGGTTTCACCGGTATGATAGATACATATATCTAGTTACATTTTATGGATATTTGAAAACGACATGACAACGAGTTGATAACGGTGCGAGTTCGTATTCTTGTGAAGAGGTGAAAACTTTCTTCTACACATAAATTTCAATATGGTAAATGACATTCAGTAGGGGTAGATTCAGGCGATACAAAAAATGTCAACCCCCTTCCGAATTACAAATCACACCCGCTTCGGTTTAGGTCACTTTTATTTTCAATGTGAAAGAGGAATCGCGGATTAAGCTGCGGGTTGAAGTAGTCTATACGGGAACAGTTAGTTTTAGGATACAGGCCTTCAGATCCTGGTATTCATTTGTGAAACTTGTGACTATACATGTCTGACTTTCGTTGTGAATGTGGCTTTTTTCGTTCGCCGACTACAACTTTTGTCTTAAAAACCTTATTAATTCTAAGTGTCTCTGTGTTTGGTGCTTTTATATCCATAACCCTTTTTGCATCCTCTGTTCTACTAGTACGTATATTCTTTTTTAAACTGAGGTTTGATTAAGTATACCATTGTAGTAGACTGTCTTACAGATTTGTTTTGAAGCACTGCTTACCTTCTTATTTCCAAATGCTCGGTACATTACTGTATAATCTATTTGCACCAAGGCGAACCGACTCTGAAAATATGATGTCAATATATGCAGATATAGTATAACAATATATTTCGTCCTTGTATTATCATTTTTACAGTGCATTTCGAAAAATCAATCTTACTTTGATCTTTTATAGATGGCAGATGCTCAATTGAGAAGAAAAAGAGTATTTATAAAACTTTCATCGACACACTCGGTTAATAGTACGCGAGGTTACCTGGGTGAATCGCATAACTTCCGGTGTAAATTAGTAGTTTTTGTTAGCTTGATGAATATCGCGCATAATTTTACTAAATGACTATATAACATAGTTTATGAGGTTCGAATCGATATGAAATAAACAACTTAAATTCTAACAGTGTATATATACCAAGTACTGATAATAATCCATTATTATATGATGCCTTTTCCCGGTCTAAAAACATGAATTCAATTGGTACATTTTCTTGGTTTTTACATATTAAAAATATATGCGAATTAAATAATTTAGATGTAAATGGTGTTATGGAAGTTGATTATACTGCAAATAAGGCATCATATGGTAAAAATACCAAACAAATACTTAAAAATAATTATGAACATTTTATTCTTTAAAAAATTAAAATCGCTCCCAGAAAACAGTAAAATATTTGTATACGGTCAAATTAAGAGCGATTATGTTGTACACAAATTTATTCTGGAGAGTACTTTTGAAACTAGGAGATTAATGTGCAAAATGAGAATTAGTGACCACTTCCTAGAAAATGAAAGAGGAAGATACGCAAGATTGAAACGGGAAAACCGTATATGCAAACAATGTAATTTAGAATTAAAAGGTGAGAATAATTGTTTCCTAACTTGTCCTAAATATAAATCTCTTCGGCAAAATTTATTAAATGAAATCCATAAAATATGTCCAGAATTTAAAAACTTTGATAAAAAAAAAACAGAAAAACTTATTTCTTCATATCAAATTATGCAATTTACAGCTCAATTCATTAGAAAGTCTTTAATACTGAGGAGAGTGGACCCTGCTAGTTTATAGTATAATGTTCTTGATTTATTGCTTGTTTGTTTAGTGTATGATTTATTGGCATGTATGCCATCATCCTTTACGGGTATAGTTGTGCATTTATTGAATAAAACTATAAATTAAAGATCTGCAATATTTTATATGTACTTATGATTGTAGTGTTTGCACCTATGGAACACGAACCTATAAATTCATTTAATTTTATTTATTTATTTTGCATGATTCTAATTAATAATGTACTGTAATGTTTTAAGATCGATATGTATTAATGTGCAAAAACGGAATCAGGAAATAATTCTCAAGAGAGAACTTGTTTATTATTTTTCATAAACCGCGAATTACGTCATAAACTACCACATGATTAACTTTTTTTCATTTTCCAGAGAAAACCCTTTGATTCTCGGAAGTTTGTGTTGTTGATTTAATGTGTAACATTCATCCTGACCGATCTTTTCAAACAACAAGAAGGTCAAAAACAAACGTTTCGCTTTTCACAAAAAGAACCGTTTTGAACCGTCGTTCGTTGTTTGTCGTAGACAGCAACACGAAAGATCCTTAAATTTCTTTGTTGGTGTTATTGTCAATATCGACACTTAAAACAAAAAAAGAAATTTTACTTTCGCATGACGATACTCACAAGCAAAAGGGTTTAGTTTATAATTTATTTTTTATTACTCAAGACGTTAAGGTATACAATCTTACGAGGTCTTCTCCTTTCGGCATTTAACAATACACAAAATTCAATACGTACATGAAGAGCATACATACATACATTGTGAATGCTAAACATGATTTATTAAAAAATCTAAACATAAAGAGAATAAGGGACTGAATTAGTTGCCCTTAACGTACACTGTTAATTATGTGTGCATGTCTCAGAAACTTATGTGATATTGTTATAGATATGAACATTTCTCTGATGATGAAACAATTCTGCCCATAAAAATAATTTCATAACCTCGGGTCAAAATGTCCATATCAGCATGTGTCACTGACCTTTTGGGACAAAGACCTTCTCAGTTTAGTATAATTATTGCACTCGAAGAAAAAATGATAAGCTTTTTCTTGAAGAGAATCGCAATTCAAAAGGGTATATTTCTAGTTCTGAGTACTTTGTGAAGAACATCTGTCTTAAGCGATAAAAAAAGTAGCCACTTACTTTTAAAATTGTCTCATATATAATTATTTAATATACATAATTATCTCGATATTTATGTATACAAAGTATTTGGAACTTGTTATTAAATCTTACGACGATACACACCAGGCTACCCAATATAGCTGATATTCAAATTCTTAATTGCCCTTATAAAAGCATGGGCGTTATCAATCAAAACATTTGAATAAACACTTAACTTTATTGTCATGAAACATATGTACAATGTTTGTGACATACCTTCAAAACAAAACATGCAAACTCATAAATGAGATAAATGAGTACATGTATAAATTAAATGACTTCTGATCTCAGCTCTGACATGTCTAACGGCCGTTTTAAAAAGAAGTCATTAAACATTCGTAAAATTTACATATGGAACACAAATAATTGAAAGAAGTTATCATTTTCAAAATGGTCCAACAAGTTAACAAAAATAGGGGGTCTACTTTTTTTATGTCGATTGAAGCTCAACCTTATGACATGAATTATACTTGTAGGTTAAATACACATGAGGAATGCTGGAGTACTTTCAGTAATTGTTTATGTTCATTAGTTCAGTTCGATAAGAATAACATGTAAAATTGACGGTATTTTCCCCTGCTTTACACCGGCCACTTCAAACCTTGTAATGTGACCAGTAGCCGGAAACAAAAACACTTGTACATTTTGTAGATGGTTGTAAACATCAGTAATACGATACTACATGACCATGTTTTATCTGGATTGATTTTCGGAAAATTTAGAATACGGTAAAATGTAGATTAATATGAAAACGGATCATCAAGTCAAAATTTGATAGAAAAGTCATCGATATCGTTTTAAAACCATATATTTTCACTGGGTTTATTACCCCCCCCCCCCCCGCAAAAAAAAATCAAATCAAATCAAAACAAAACGAAACAAAACAAAAACAAAGCTGGGATCAGAAAATTAAAATTTTATCAATATACCAAACCACGAAAAAATTAAAATTATATTAAATTCAACAAACTCGCAGCAAATGCATGAGCTGTCTTCCTTTTTAAAACAGTCAATTGAACTGAGGGCAGGAGACTTGTGTAACACGGTGTGGTGATTTTGTTATTTCATCATAATTATGTTTTTGTGTTTAAAATTTGTCACACGCTGTTCATTTTAGCTTATCTGACAATAAACTATTATTACAGATTTTATAAAGGTGATATTTATAAAGGGGGGGGGCAACTATAGCCAAGAAGATGCATTTAATATACAATTCGCCTTTCTGGGAATATAAATGAAATTCGCAGTGCATAAAATCCTATGCTAAGGCATAAAAATGTACTCAATAAAATACACAAAATTTTAAATGAGAAAGTTATTAAGAGCACATGTGGATCAAAATTGGTATCAAGAATTTATTGTTACCAAACAGTACTGTGCTTAAGACCCAAAATCAAATTTTGAAAAAAAAACGAAACAATAACCCTACAGTTCAAATACATTGAATGATTTAACGACTAAAAACAAAAATAATCAGAGTAAATGGTACTATGCCTCTTAGCTTCTAACCATTTAATAACATTATTATACGTTTTTTTATTCTTTTAGTTATACTCGTATCCTTGTGGCGTTGTTTGTTTGTTGTGTTCCATTCTGCTGACTTTGTCTTTTCCTTGGACTTCGAATTTGCGGACTTTTCCAACTGTTTTGTCGCTTCGGTATTCTTTTGCCGATAGTCGTACTAACAAATCAACACAACAAAGCCGTTACCCGGGTATAGGACCGCAAAGCACACACCGGATGTATATAAGACTTGGGAATTACATATTTACCTAAAAACGGCGCTTATCGGTGTTTTGTTACTTCTGTATCAATTTAATTATGATTCTCTTCAAATGTTAATAATTTTAAATAATTTCACCAATTTATTAATAATTAATTAATAACGGCTAATAATAAATTAATTATTAAGAACTGTTTGAGATAGATGAGTTGTTTCTGTCATTTATATTTGCGCTTTCCTAATCTGTAAAAACGGCAACCTCAAGTTGAGAAGAATTTTTTGACATTTATTTATATGGTTACAGAAGCAATAGATATAATCAAGGTCAGTTTCTTCAGAAAATTAATTTGAAATTCGAAAACATTGATAATTGTAGGAGTCTGACCAGGGAATCTTACGTCCCAGCTGCGCAATTAACCTAATACAACAAAAGGCCGCATCAGCATCCAGAATACGACTTAAAAGATATATAGGATACAAAATATGCCATTGGATAATTAAGGAGTCGACGTCCCGAGACGACTGGCGGATTTAATAGATATTTGGGGTAAAATCCTTTTTCATGAAGCTAGTACACACCATTGATCTATATAGTTTCTTTTTTTTTCTCAAGCAAACGCTCTTTTCGTACAATGCTATAACATATTTGATAAAAACGTATGTAAACACATGATATCTGCGGATGTACTCAGACATCGCTTTGGCTGTTTGACGAGAAAAACAAGTCCCACGTTAGCATATACAATCGATCCATGATAATTAAATATCAATTATGATCGATCAAGGTACTTCAATATAATATCCGATTTTCCGATGCACTGAACTTGTTTACATCTATGAACTATATATGATTCAATATGTACTTAATCACTGAAGAGTCCGAAGTTTTTTTGTCAGCAGGTGTTAATATCGTCTAATGGAGCAATATTTTTTTATATTTGTGCCAATATATTCATTTATCGGTAGAAAAAGGGACAAAATACAGAATTAAGTACATGTATTAACATGATACCAACAAGCTCAGTTCACTGAGGTCATTGTTGTATTGCTCCCTGTGTATGAATCAATAGAGTCTGTGTTAGGAGCAAATTCTCCCTACCTAATTATTAAATCTAAGAAAAGATCATTAAACCTGTATAATGTGGTTTTTATGCTTTTGGTTGATTAATTTATTCCATACAATAATTAAATTTCCCGGGTTTTATCAGCCTCACAAATCGGGGTCCCGTACCTTGTGCAGTCGTGAGACTCCTGGCCTGTTTAAGTGAAAGTCCCGCTAAACGTAGTATTATGTCTTAAAGATAAAATGAAACGCAGCAATCGGAGATTGCACATCCCCCCGCTCCCAGCAAAGTCGGAATGCACAAAGTCTGAACCCCTCCTAATTTCAAATTGCATAAATAGAGAAAAAGTTTGACACTGATCTTTGGATATCAAGAAACAACACAGAAATATGAAATTGGACTTCTACTGCTCGGACAAAGTCGAATGCAAAAGTTTTAAGATGGATAAAATTGAAATGGCCTACATCAAATGAATGTAAGTCTTAACTTGTCATGTCCATTAAATATATATATTGTTTAGGGGTGGGGATCTCAACTGTTTTTGAGATAACTTGTAATTTTGTAAATGAGGGGGGTGGGGCCGACCCCCGGGGATGACCATTTAACTGGTCTTGTCATGCCCACTAAGAATATATATGGTTTAGGGGTGAGGATCTCAACTGTTTTTGAGATAACTTGTAATTTTGTAAATGAGGGGGGTGGGGCCGACCCCCGGGGATGACCATTCAACTGGTCTTGTTATGCCCACTAAGAATATATATGGTTTAGGGGTGGGGATCTCAACTGTTTTTGAGATAACTTGTAATTTTGTAAATGAGGGGGGTGGGGCCGACCCCCCGGGGATGACCATTCAACTGGTCTTGTCATGCCCACTAAGAATATATATGGTTTAGGGGTGGGGATCTCAACTGTTTTAGAGATAACTTGTAATTTTCTAAATTAGGGGGGTGGGGCCGACCCCCGGGGATGACCATTAAACTTGTCTTGTCATGCCCACTAAGAATATATATGGTTTAGGGGTGGGGATCTTAACTGTTTTTGAGATATCTTGTAATTTTCCAAATGAGGGGGGTGGGGCTGACCCCCGGGGGTGACCATGTAACTCGTCTTTAAATGTGGAATAAAAATATATATGGTTAAGGGGTGGGGATATGAACTGATCTTACCATATTTTGAGATTTTACATATTAGGGTGTAGCCCCACCCCCCGGGCAAAAATCAAAATTCCGAAACCTTTGGCACAGACAACTCTTCAAGTGTTACTAGTGTACCTAATTTCATGTTTCTATCTTCTACGGTGTAGGAGGAGTTCTTGGACAATCGTTTTTAAACATTTTTTAACTCCTTAGGGCATTGCCCCTAGGGGCGGGACCAAAATTTTGATACCCTCTTTCAACTTGGGAAAGGCAATATAAGTAGTGACATAAGTTCCAATATCCTAGCTTTAACACTTTTGGAGATATCTCCATTTATTGGATATCGCGAAATTCGTTTTTCGCTCATAATTTGGCCCCAAGGGGTCGAATTCCAATTTTAAGGGGTCTATTCCCTAGTGGGTCATATACTCTTCCATGATGCCAAATTTCAAGTTTCTATCTTTTACCGTTTCAGAGATATGCCTTGCCACTACAGACGTACGTACGTACGTACGGACGGACTGTATTACATGATCCCCCCGCTTTCGCTAAGCGGGGGGATAATTAATACAATTTATGCTGTTGGTTATCAATGTACTGTTTTATGCTCTATGATCCGGGTTTTAGTATAAAAACATATTTTTTTCATAGAAACACTTTACACAAACCGATTGATCTATTCCAAATAAACCAAATATAAATTCTGTAATACAAAGTTTAATGCACATTATGTGCATATTTTTCACGTGCTCAGCAGTGCTAAAGGCCCAAAATTTGGAAATCTGAAATAAATCAAGACATTTTGAGTAAATTTATTTGTATATGGCCACTACAGAAAAAACCGCCAATTCCACCAGCAGAGGTGGTAAAATAAATATTTTCTGATAATAAATTATTCAACTTTTAGCCACGAGTCCGTTATTCTAACAACAAAGCAACGTGCTCTTTTAAATGTACCGCAATTACTACACAAGGTTTCACGTACAAAATATACAAAACCGACCGTTGAATATTATGCAAATCTCCATAGGAACATCGCCTTTTAAAAGTTTCTCGGGCGGAGTATCGTTTAATTTACTTAAACCGTATGATTAGTTACGGAAACATATCACAATCTTAATTCGTTAGTATCTTTTGTAATACGTACACCGGTATTTGTAGTTAATGACAGCGTAACGAACATTATCTAATTTATGACTACTTAAGGTTTAGGGTTTATATAATATGAATGGTACATTAGGTCAAGTTCCCTGTTAAATTAATTTTCCTGTTATTAAAGTGTAGCGGATACCATACTTGGTCCCGCCGAATTTAAGGTCTCTAAAATAGACTGAAGAAAGTTTGGAAAAAGTGCACTACGAAAATAGGGTCCACATTGGTCAGAGTTCATATTATAATTATAAAGATTTTTTTTTATTGTAAGTTGTTTGTTGTATTCATGTTGTATCAATGTCTATTGAGATGTATATATATTGAAGTGTTATTGTATTGTTTTGCTTTGACCCATATGGGTGTATTTTATGCAAATAAAGTTTTATTATATTGCATAAGTAATATAATCAAAGAATTTCCTTACGACCTTGGTAATAGTACATCTATTCTATGCGTTAGCAAAGGACCTTAGATGCAGCTATTTTTTTATTCATTTTTAATATCTTTATTTTAACTTTTTATTTATCATTTGTTTGTTACTTTTAAGCTTTCGCACTGAAAAAGCTAGAAAATGAAAACATGAGTTCGAAAACGTTGCCTTTTGTTACTACGCATATATACATTAATTCGGTCACGTATTTGTTCAATATTTTGATCGTTTTACCGGGAAACACAAATTAAATAACAATTATCTATTTCCGAATGTCCTTACAGTTTCAGTGGTTGATGTTTATGTCATCCAAACGGAAGTGATGAAACATCTACAGTAAATACGTCACACATGCAGGTGACTTTGTTTGTTTAAAAAAACAAAAAACAAAGGAACAAACAACTAAGTCTTTCGTGCGTGAAATTCCACCGGCCGGACAACAATGACAAGAATTTATGTATTAACGTAGAAGTCGTTTCGTGTTAATTATTTTGTTTTATATTAGTCTAATTGTTATTGATTTACATGAATACACAGTTTGTATCATATATCCATTTAGGAGACTTATCCCATGCCACTGATATTGATCCCATTGCAAATATTCTAAATATTATCAAACTATCATATTTTTTGACGTCAAGTTTTTTATTTGTCTATGAATTCTCAAAATGAAATCTAAGCTCGTACACCAGAAAGCCTCTTAAGAACATAAAAATTAAATAAATGCACCAAATACTAGAATCCAATTTTACAGAAAAGTGCTGTCGATAAAATAACGAACAATTACTGCACCGTTCTTAGGGACATTCATGGTCATCAGGAGTGTCCGAATTTTACGGACAAAGACCTCAAGTAATACCCCGGAAGGCGATTCATAGATATGAAAATGTACGAATATGCGGTAACCGTCAATGAGACCGCATACCATAGGATAGGACAATCATTTACGTGTGCTTACTTGAAACCCGGTTTGTTTTATATAAGAACACTTAGTAAGACTGGAATGTAGGCTAATTATTTATTAACAACAACAAAAAATAGAAATCAAAATGAAAAAATAGAAGCACCGAAAAGTTATCATTGCTTACTTCTCTAAAAGTTATAGTATTAACTTTTTTTACCAATCCAATATTTGGTGTCTCAAAATAAACTGGTACTACTACTTCATCTCAACAATCTCGGTTTTTATAATAAAATTTTATTGTATTTTATTTTGCTGGATACAATGGTATCAATGTTTAAATCTGAAATTCCGATTTCTGTAATGATAGTTGCTTTACCAATATTTTGACATGACTGAAGTGTGTACCTTGTGATCCGACTGGAAGTAGTAAACATTTTCTTTTAAGTCTTGGCCATTTTTTACAATATGATCAATTTTTGTTGAAATTTTTGAAATGGTATTTTTTTTATTTAAAAAGTAGTGTGAGAAATAAAATAGAATGTAAAAAATAATAATGGCATTCCATTTCTTGAGATATTTTTTAATATTTGAAAATTTTAAACTTTGAAATGTGGCACTGTAACAACAAACTTGGAAATAAAAATGTACTTTCATGTAAACTTTTAAAAATGTATCTAAACAGTATATATTTAGACAATGAAACGATAGAAAAGGTAGAAAAAACTCAACATTTATTTCATTTTGCAAATATTTCTCATTTCAGGCTTTATTTAAAACTGAAAAAGTTTATTTCAAATTTGGTTATATTACATGCTTTGCTCCATCTATAATTTATGATAAAAAGTATATATAGTAAAAAAAAATTCCGTAAATAGATCTTTAAATGCACCTAATATTCATGAATAACAGTTTATTAAAATTGAAACAAGTAAATCTGGTTTTTCTATTTAAGATCTACAAGTATATATTTTCTTAAAATTCTGGACAGCTTTATAGTAGGACACGTTTGTCTTCATAGGTATGAACACGTTCACATTTTTATAACACCATGGATATCTTAGCGTAATTGCTCTATGCTAAAGCGTCAGTAAAAGTCTCTCGCCTATTTAAACGGAAAAGGAGAAGATGGTACAAATGTGATGGGTCAAAGTCCGCCAAACCAACAGTCAGACTCACATAAACAGTGACATTACTCACATCTCATCTCATTAAATTGTTCTGTTGAAGTGGCTGACAGCTGTACATCTTAAGTGAGATTTCCTAAGTACATCCGAGAGATGAATTAATGTCGTAGAGCATTCTAGTACGTGTCTACAAATCATGATTGTAATGTTTTGTGCTCAGCAGGCTCATTATAGTTGTAGTTATATACTAGTTCCTTTTTGGTATACCACGATTTTGACTTATCAAACACCAATGGAGGTCCTATTCGTACTATATAGCAGGAGCCAAACACGAGCCTTGAACTTGAAGTTTTGTGTGAGTGCTTCCTCAACGTTGTCTACTTCTCTGTATTCGTGATAGGAAACAGAAAGTGGGGCCATGGCCCAGTAAATCCATATATACAAGATATTTTCTATAAAAACATCCTGCCATCTGTTAAATTGAAATCTTTGCTCCTCAAATGAAAAGTGTTGTTCTGTATTTTGTGATTTTCTGAACTAATGTATTCATATACTGTCTCTTTAAATTTTACTTTCTATACTTTGGTGAATGATACTTTACTTATATACATGTAGATTATTACATGCCTATTTCTATATCTGTTCTGATATCACCCGGGACTTCTATATCTGTTCTGATATCACCCGAGACTTCTATATCTGTTCTGATATCACCCGGGACTTCTATATCTGTTCTGATATCACCCGAGACTTCTATATCTGTTCTGATATCACCCGGGACTTCTATATCTGTTCTGATATCACCCGGGACTTCCACATCTGTTCTGATATCACCCAGGACTTCTATACCTGACTCGAGGCGGAGGCGGCCACACTATAGTAGCTTTTACTGTATATTTTACCACTAGGATCGAACGAGTCAGACTAAGAATATCGGTATCATATAAAAATCATATTGAGCTTGTTAATTCAGAATAACCTATAATTTCAATGGTTGTAATTTGTCTATAAAGGGCTTCCCAGCAACTTGAAAAGAGTGACCACCTTTATGAACTTGTACCCTTTACATATAAATTCATTTTATCATAACATGGCCATGCGAAGTTCCCTTTGCCTTATAGAGATGACCTAGCTTTAAAACCAGGTTTGACTTCGGTTTATATTAATGGAATAATCTTCCTTACATGAAGAATATTATTATTTGATTTCTTTATTTACCAAGATTTTAAAATTTCCTCTGACCATTTTTCAAATTCATACGCAGAACTGTGACGACTGTTCAATGAAGGCGTTTTATTTATCTATTTTTAACTTGAATGTGGTATTTTCGTTTTATTTTGCACAAAAAAGGATTATACCTTCCCTTTTATGGTTCGAATGATACCAGACATGCAGTGTAAATTTGCCGTTACTCATTTCACTACATATCATAATTTAAAGTGAACATTTAGGTCGCTCCTTAAACAGTAGGTCAAATTTTAGTGGATTTCCTGTACACCAGTACTTTTAACATAAATATATAGAGCAAACTGACAGATCAAACTTAATGAGGTTTTTATTCACATATGGTTTGAAATTTTTTTTAATAATCTGCACGAGAATAAGCTAACATATGGCAAATTGTTTACCTAAGTACCACGAATGGTTTATTACAGTTGAGGAATTATGTGTACGATGAATGGTCTACTTCAGTACTATGAATTGTCTACTATATTTTGTCGAATTTTCTACTTAAATATCATGAATGGTCTACTCATGTGTACAGAATTGGCTTCTTAAGTGTCATAAATTGGTCTACGTCTACATAAGTACCACAATTTGATGGTCTACTGATGTTTTACGGCTTGTCTACATTATTATCGTAATTAAATGGTGTACTACTGCGTAGCGATTATCATGAATTATCTACTCAAAACAAATAAAATTGTGTATGTAAGTATCAAAAAAAGTTTATTCCACGTTACATGACGGTAATGTCTACTAGAATCATAAATGGAGTACTACAACGTAGCGAACTGTCTAAATTATCTGGTTGTATACTACTGTTGTGAAGGATTATCGCGTGTATATACATGTCTATTATCATTGTACTGAATACTATAAAACAGTGGCAAATCTATGGAACGCAATAGCTGCCTTATATGTGCTTATTTCTATATATGGAGTTTCATACAAATCATCCATTATAGTATCATTACAAATGCATTGGTTATGGTATGTGACAAATTGTCTAGTGATAAGAATCAGGAATGATCTAAAGAAATACCTGCAGGTTACTTTTTGTAAAGATTTGTTTTTGAAATTCCCTGAATGACAGAATAAGTAAAGATATAAACGAAGGGGGTTTTAATTGACGTCTTTCCTACTTTTTTACATTGAGATTATTTTCGAAGGTTTTTTCTTTAGTTTGAATGTGATCCATACTGTAAATATTGTACACCAACATGGTTTAAGTCTTCTGTTAAGAGAAAAAAAATCTTTCGTTGGGAAAAGTTTTACAATACATGTATTACGATTGAAGTCATATAAACGTCAAAAATCGACATCTATTTCCATACTTTGCATAGATAACCATGCACTGACTTAAAATAAGGTTCACGGAAACGTCAGGTTTTACTTCAGGTCAAATCAAAATCTGTATTGCCATAATACTCAATCATACAGGTGACAAAAGTGAAGATAATGTTCTGTGTATTATACATACACTTATCACAAATTTAGTTGTAATACGTTTGCTTTTGCATGGGAGACATGACCGTATTTGCTCTGGAGAGATCCATATCTGCCCTCGCAAAAATTATATTGGCGCTGAAAAAATTATGACATGACATTTTCCATATTGTCGCCCGGGCAAGACATCGGTCTTGGGCTGATACCAGGGCCAAGATGGAAAATGCATGTAATAATCTGTAAATATTCAAGTAACTATTACATAAGTTGTGTGCACTGTCTAAGGTGTGAAATGGGGTAAAGTTCTGTACACTGTCTAAGGTGTGAAGTGGGGTTCAGTTCTGTACACTGTCTAAGGTGTGAAGTGGGGTTAAAAAGTTATGTACACTATCTAAGGTGTGAAGTGGTGTTAAGGATATACTTTTGTTCTAAATCCATTAATTAATTAAAATTAGGGCTATCATTCAACAAAAATTCAAATATTTGGATAATTATTAGAATCTCATAAATCATGATACATGTTATGAAAAGTCATTTATTTCAACTGCCCTAATAGCATGTTTGTAATATAAATATAAAATAAAACGGAAAATAATTATGTCTCTCCATCACTGACGACCTGTTTATATAAGTGTTCACTGACGGATCGATACGAACATTATATACAGAATGTATATAACTTTATGCGTTGTATGAATGAAGCTACAAAAATCAATATCGTACGTCTGTTACATCCATTTCCATGAATGAATCATTTGACCCTTTTAGCAGTAGAACTGTATTACCGCAATAACTGTGATTCAGTCAGTTAGTATGTAAGAAAACGCTATTCTCGGCTAATTTATTTGTCATATTAAGATAAGCTGAATTTTCGGCATTGTTTTGTTGGATCCATCTTTGCTTGTCTCCATCTTCATTTCCCATTAATTAACTTACAAAAGAATAGTTGTTACAGCTTCCATGAAACACTCTTTACAGTGGCTTTCCTTGCATCACTGTTTAGTGCGGCTTTCCCTGCATCACTCTTTATAACGGCTTTCCCTGAATCACTGTTTAGAGCGGCTTTCGAGGCATCACTGTTTAGAGCGGCTTTCCCTGCATCACTGTTTAGAACGGCTTTCCCTGCATCACTCTTAAGAACGGCTTTCCCTGAATCACTGTTTAGAGCGGCCTTCCCTGCATCACTGTTTAGAACGGCTTTCCCCGAATCACTGTTTAGAGCGGCTTTCGAGGCATCACTGTTTAGAGCGGCTTTCCCTGCATCACTGTTTAGAACGGCTTTCCCTTCATCACTCTTAAGAACGGCTTTCCCTGAATCACTTTTTAGAGCGGCTTTTCCTGAATCACTGTTTAGAGCGGCTTTCCCTGCTTTACTGTTTAGAGCGGCTTTCCCTGCTTCATTGTTTAGAGCGGCTTTCCCTGCATCACTGTATAAAGCTGCTTTCCCTGCATCATCGTTTATAGTGGCTTTCCCTGAATCACAGTTTAGAACGGGTTTCCCTGAAACACTCTTTAGAGCGGCTTTCCATGCATGGTTCACTGTTTAGAGCGGTTTTCCTTGCATCACTGTATACTATAGAGCGGCTTTCCCAGCATCACTGTTTATAGCGGCTTTCCCTGCATCACTGTTCAGAGCCACCTACCCGACCGCCGTACATCGCCAAACCGAATAACCCTGTTAAAAAATTTAATTTCACAACACATTTAAGCATACAATTATGTTTGTCTCAATGTGTGTATTTCTGTGTTTTGATCGAGAACTCGTTTGAACTATGTCTCTTATTTAACTGATGACCGAATTTATTGTAAAGTGAATCACAGACAAAAAAACATGCTGCATTCGTTGAACAATAATATGCTGGAGGTACTTAATGACGTCATTCTTTTAACATAATAAAATGGCTTTTGATGTGGTTCGCTCAGTACACTCGACGTTTATACACACTTCTGTATAGATATCGACAGGATTATTTTAAAGGAATCTGGAATCGAATACATGGTATTACGGGGTTATTAAATGGGTATCTTCATATTAGGCCAGTGTTATGGTCGAGTCAGTCGTCGAGGTCAGCATATACAGATGATCGAGGGCCAATGGTGGTCCCAATACGACTGTAAGAGGACATAATACCGTTCATATATTCCGTTTAGTCAACTTGTTAAAAGATTTCAGATCTGTAAAAACAAATAAAAAGAATTAAATTTCTAGTTTTCTTCTTTATCATGGTGAAAATGTCATTAAAATCGATAGAGAAATCACTTCACAAAAGTTTTTTGAAAAAAATTTGAATTAATTTGACATTGAAATCAATGGGAAAAAATGAAGTGATGAAATAATTATGGCCAACTACTGCAGTAGATACATATTTTTATGTAGAACAGGAACCTGAAGTTTATATATACAGTATAAATTTTATACAGGCATTGGCCCTGTACAGATGACAGATTTCCAGAACTTCCTGCTATATTAAATGCTTAAATAGTCCGTTTCTACAGTATTTTAAGTCATTAATAAAAGTAATAACATAATTCTGTCTGCTTGTTCATACTTGCTGTTTGGTATAACAACTAGTTGAATTACTTGTTAAATGCCAATGTATGTTTAGAACTGCTTGTGTTTTTTTCTTAATTTTGAGCTTTGATATTATTCGCTGCGAAATTATAATTTGTTTGACCCCAAAATTCAAATGGTATCCGTTGGATTTTTTACTTATATATTCCTATTTTTTATGGGTGTTAATTTCCAAGATATAATTCAAGTTTTCGTCTACTTTGTGTTGTTTAATGACACGGACAGGAGACCTCGACAAATAAATTTTTCTTTACACTTTTTGACATGTACTTTTGTCGGTTTTCGGTTGTTCTCGGACGATTACGTCGTTTAATGTGAGCTGTGTTGACTTCGTTGACAGGCAAATGACAAGAATGACAATATAACGAGTTTTTTGACAAGGCTGGTCTTGTTATATAGGTTTGTTATTCAAAGTTATGGCTTATTTACCACCAAATCATTTAATTATGACCACCGTGTAGAAATAATTACACGGTATTATGACGATGGTACGTGCTCATAGTTTCATGGAAATCGAAGTAGCAAACATGATACTATTTAAAAGACTAATCATAAACCAAAATTTAACAGAAATACTAATCTTTATAGTGACTGTTATCTTGAACACGGTTATATATTTTCTGTTTAGACCCGGTCACATTTATCTTGCGTGATAAAGAATAGTTTACTACGCAATTTCCAGAAAAGAAAAACAGTTTACTTGTACTATCTCATTCTGTAACGTTAGGTAAACGTGATGAAATCTTTACATATAATTAGTGGAATTTCCGAAATCTCATATTACATCCGCCTTCAGGCAAAGGAATACAATTTATGAAGACACAACAAATTCTCTTACACGTGTATTTGAAAAAGGAATTGTATTACCGTATATGTGCACTTAAAAGGGAAGAATTTATTAATGAAATTCCATTTCCCATTCAAATGTTGATCTATTTTCTACCCACACAAGAAATACGAAGGTCAATCAGAATTTACCAATACCTCCACTGTTTATGACAATCAAACATTTCACAAGGTTACGTAAAATTTTTACAAGTATCCCGTATTTTTTATTTGTAATATGGCAGTCAATGAAACGTGTGTGGGTGTGAAAAATTACAACACAGACGAACGTTGATAGATGGACTGCGTGTGTTTTTGCGAAAATATGTTGATTGTTTTAGTCAAAAAGTAATGAAGAATTCCAGTGAATCGTATTAGGTGCATTGGGTACTGTCATATCAGTACAGACGTATGTGAATACTACTACATATATCATATATTACACCATATACTATTAATAGATATCAAATACGCAGAATTCATTTAATAACTCATTTAAATTTTAAAATTGACAAATAAACATATAACACGATTTTAACACCCATGTTAATTTCTATTGTATAGTTAAATTTCAGTTTGTCGATGATCTTTAGAATTATTTAAAATATCTCGGTCAGGGATATAGATCAACTAAAATACCTGGTTTTCCCCAAAGGTCAGACCTTGAATGAACCTGTATTTGTTACACGTATAGTTCACTATAAAAAATGGGGGGGTATGGTGAGACTTTTTTAATATCATTCAATATAAAAAGGGGGGATGTGGGGTTCATATTTCACAGAAAATTTTATTTCAATAAGATTATCTGATCTGGCAGCTAAATATTTTATCAATGTTTTTAATTTCCTTCCAGTGGCGACTAGTAGTCTATATTTGTTTTAAAGTGTATTTGTTCGAACTTCATTTGTTCAAAGGCACATTTAAGTATTCTATGAAAATCTTTATTGTTTGTAATATACATTAATCCCGATCGTATTAATAGCCTTTATAACCATGTCAATTAAAAATAAAAATCATTGAATAATTATACAGCTTTGCTCGTGCAGAAAAAACAGGAAAAACTTTTTCTTTTAAAATCTAACGATCTCTTTACAAAAAGGATATTGAAATTATAAAAATAAAAACCGTTATTGTTGCTTTTTCACCTAAATAATATCCGTCGGACCTTCCAACCAATTTTGACACATGTTTCCAACCAATATCAATATTTTGTCGGAGTCATTGAAAAGAATATATATGCATATATGCACAGTTTACATTCAAATCAAAGAAATTGTTTAAACGGAGATAAATTTACAGTCCTTATAAGGAGAAGACCTAAACGAGGTGTCATTCTTATCATAAATTTTTTTAGTGTTTTTGGTTATATCATATATGCTAATACACATTCTTGAGGTAAAACGTACGTCAATGTAAAACTAACGATTTTCTTCTTAGAATTAACACATAATAAAATCCCATTGTGGTCACAGATGGCGAAACATTATTTTTATTCATAGTTCAAACATTTGTAAAAGTCACTGACCTAAAGATTATAAACTTTTCTTTTAGAATTTTTATTTTTACAACTTGAAAATTCATATAAAAATAATTTATTCGGGCAAGAGACTTGTTGAAGTTGACTATGAAAAATATATATACTGAACGATAAAAGCTAGTCCATGACATTAGATCACGACCAATCTGCCGGAATACGTCTACTTTTATATATCCGGTAGCGTTTAATTCCATAATATACGATATGAGAGAATATAGAATGTTTTATACGACATCACATTTCTGCCTTCACAGAGGCACCAATGTAACTAGATTGGTGTCACCTCATAAAAAGTTGTGTTTGTTAAATTTTCTGAATGGCCTTATTTTCTGGCTTCACATTGTGACTTTAAACTAAAGAACCGCAATAAAAGCACTTTTCCGTTAGATTTTCCTGATCTTTCTCGCCTATAGAGCTTGTATACAGTCAACCATGAAGTAACTTTATTGGTGGAGTACCCTTGTCAATCAGTGACTGTGGATTGAAATTCATCCGAATCATATAAATTAAACAAATACGTCAGAATACCCACCATGATACTTTTGAAAACCTCAATTTGACTGCTTACTATGTTTTCTTATAATATAGATACCGGTATATGAAAACCCGGAAAGTGGTTAGTACATATACGTGTTCAAGTAAGGGAAAGTAAGGAGAATATACCAAAGCACAGGTAAAAAAGTGATATTTGATAATAAATTATGTTGTTTTTTTGTTGTTTTTTTTTTGCAGATTAAACATCTCTTCAACAAGCAGGCTTCCAATGTGATGAGAACGCTTTTCCCACAAGAACAACTTCGGCCTCTGTACTGAGCATTTATATGTATGGCTCATCGCTGGAGGTCACGTGTTAAACTAGTGCACAGACATCACTATAAGAAAATTTTCATTATATACTGGGACTTCAATGAAAAATATATTTTTTGTTCACAATATTATATTTATTTAATTTTTTAACTTTACGTAAACACATTATAATAAACATGTACAAAAAATAGAAAATAAAATCTATCCTTATAGATTGAGCATTACTTAAAGATAGACCACAACAAGCATATCTTTCATACGGCTTTCTTCTTTATCCCAAACAATTGTCTCCCTCCCTCTCATTCATTCACTCTCAATTTGCCTACAATTTTGCCTTAAAGGATACAACAATCAATTTTAAACAGGAAATGGAAATTTTTCAATGATCACATGTCCAATATGGAGGACCCGTATGATATGAAAGCATGATATGAAAAACAAAATGGAATCGACGTTTCGCTGCCTAGACTACAGCATAAAAAATAAACAAAATGCTTCGTTTGTGTCCACAAATTTCACTGGATTTCAAATAAAACACTTTGATTTCTATACACAAAGTGATATGCAGATTGTGTTTTAAATAAAACTTGGCACCAGTGCAGGCATTCTAAAATCGAAATGTTCGATTTTTACAATGTTCATAAAATCAAGTCGCTCAAGATTTAAAAAAAAAATAACAATAACAATATCACATGAGATCAACAACAATAAAATGTATAAACCAATGTTATCTTAGATCTCTAAATAGAGCCTAGACATAAAGCAAGTCTCAAGTTGTCTTTGACTACATGTCCTCTGTGGACAACTAAAATGATTCCACTCAAAAGTCTTTCAGCACTTTACTGGCCACGGAATGACGTTCTACGGTAAAACGTCCGACTAAAAATAGTCCAACTTTCTGTCCCATGCTTCTTCATACAGCCTTCTCCATCTGCCGCCAAATCATAATAAAGAGCATTTAAAGATGCCAGTCGCAATCCATTTCGCTCTATACACCAAAAAGCCATTAACGTTGACGATGCCAACCTGGGATTCACTTTTTGGGTTCGTGTCTCTTCATGTGAAGAGCCAGATGATCTGACCTAGCGAAACTTCTGTCACACACTTTACACTTAAAAGGTTTGGCACCAGTATGTTTTCGTATATGACGAGTGAGCTCATCTGATCGTGCAAATCTCCATTGACAGTTTGGAAAATGACAGGTGTATGGTTTTTCACCTGAAAAATAAGAGTAAACATCCATTAATAGTTAACTTATACTGAACAGAAAATTAAACTAATTTGAATAATTCTTTTTTTTTTGCCTCTTCCAACCAATTAGCCCGCAATTATTATAAGGAAAGGGTTCAAGGAATCTCTCCCCCAAAAAACTACAAGTTAAAAATGGATACAGCCAGTAAAATCTCTACTTTCAAATCGATAAAAAGTGTATACATGAATCATTTATAAAATGTTTTCTAACACCTGTAACAGCTGTAAAATAAAAAACAAACATGCAGTAAATTTCATATTTATATTTACCTGTATGAATCCTTTGATGGGCCTTTAGATGAGAACTTTTTGTGTATGCCTTTCTACATCCTGAAAAAACAAGAGAACAATTAAGTCCGATGTAAACAACACCTACGATTGTAAATAAACTCAATAATCCAATTCTTTACATTAAATGGTTAATTTTTTAAATAAACATTTTATTTATCTCGGTAAAGGTGAAAGCTAAATCCCCAAAGGAAATATTTATTTCCTATATATTCAATATATGTATATTAAGATTTATTTACTTTGTAATTTTCCAAGTAAATAAAATTTTTGTATTTTATTTTGACAACACCGAACATGCCAGGATATCGAACTGATAAACAAACATTAGCACCTGTAAAAAGATTTTTCAGTTTAACGACCCCGCATGTCTAGGGCACCTTTCCTTTAATTTTGACTTTCATAACCTTATTGAAATCTGTCAACCTACTAGAAGATGTTTAAACAAAACTTTTTGTTATCAGTGAGGCTGATATTTACCTGGAAATTCACAAAAATGAATTCTTCTTTTCTCCAACTCTGGGTTGTTTTTTCTGTTGTATTTGATTGTTGAACAACCTGGATGGGTAGCCTGCATTTTACGTGGCTTCTCTGCTGTCGATGTCGTTGGTAGTGGAATTGGAGTGAATGGTACAGGGAGTGATGACAGGGATAAATGAGACTGGGGTCTATATCCTGGATATGGCGGGGGTGGCGTTCTCCGGACTGACTGGTCTTGACTGGGACTGTTAGGTTGAGAATTAGGTGGTGTCGGCGGTAAAAACACTGGAACGCAATGTGGTGGTGTTGACGTTTGAGCATATGACTTTGGTGTCGTTAGACCCTTACTCAAACCGGATTGGGAAACAAACGGAACTACTCTTGACTGACCAAGAACTATGTTCTGAGTGCTCGATACTTGCAGACTACTTGGTCTAGAATTTACTGGACTAATCATTGAACTTTCCATTGCACAACTGGATGTAATTGGCTCAGTTTTTATAGTCACATTTTCAAATGAACTAGTCCTTGAATTTTCAAACTGACATGATTTAAATGATGGATCTGGCTGCTCAACTTTTACACGTTGTAAGTCACAGTCACTTCCATGTTGACTGTCTGATTCGGTATAACTTTCAATATCGATACTGTCTCTTAAGTCATCCCAAATAGAATCTACAACCTTTTTGGATTGTTCCTGTAAACATTGTTCTGAAAGATGCGGAAAGGACATCAAACCGTTCCCACACATTACTGTTGCTGTCATGTCAAAACAGTTACCATCGGATTTGCTGCTTAGTACTTCGTTCAAATGGTGTAATTTTGCCTTTTTGGCAGCTGACTGTCCAAAGTAATCATCCACATATGACGAGCTTTCGCGTCTTTCATATTGGGCCGGTTGAGACTTTGCTTGCAAGATGCTTGTCCTCAAGCTGGACAGATCTGGTACCCTGTTAGAATACAACATGTTCATACGTTGTTTTGCAGTGAGAAGCTCTGGTGTATGTTTATCATCTTGAAAAAACTCATCAACAAGAGACGAGCTCTCGCGACGAGGTTTCTTTTCAGGAGAGTATCCGTCCAACGCAGCAAAGAAGTTGTCCAGCTCCTTTGTCTAAAACGAGAGAAAGAAATGTTTATTTTTCACTCAAAATTATGTATGGTCTATTCATTGTGGGTAAATCGTATTCAGACAGATTTAATATAATATATTTGTAATTTATAACACAGATCAATAGAACAACAAATAACATATTTGTAATAGTTGAGAAGACGGTTTTTCCAACGTACAATTATAGATTAAAGTATCTGGTGAGATAAAATCTGATGAAACTCTTTTCTCGTTTGAACTTAATCAATAAATACTTGGACGCCTACGCGAAGACTACCGCGACGATTTTATGAATGGAACGGTGGAAATCAACTTATGAATGAAAGCGTGAATGAAAATAGTCCGCTCTGTACGGAAGCAAATAATTTGTGCGGTTTTATTTCGAAGATCTATGGAAATTCTTAATATTATTAAAATGGAACTACTAATATATTTGTTAAAATGGTTTAAATTTAAATGTAGAAGATATATCTATCCATATTCTTGGTTAACCAACCATTACCTGGTATTCGAAATATGTGTATTCCATTTCACATGAATATTTATATCAACGCTAGGGGCAATCTGAACTTCAGAATCATTCAAATATCTTTAATACTTCTGTAAAATTTCACAATGCGCGTGTGTCAAGTTATGTCTCGAATGTACATAATAAGTACATGTACATGTATAAAGTCATTTTATTTTATTACATGTCGTGGATGTCACATGATACACTTAAGCAGACACATGTAACATCGTACATGTCTACCAATACACGATTTGTTAGACACATTCAGTTGAAGACAGTGTTTGTTACAAGTTACATTGTAACAATAATTTTGACAGAGTATGAAAAGTAAAAAGAAAAAGTTTAATAAACTCAAAGGTCATTTAAGTCCATAAAGGTGTTAAATATTATCTGATAATATAACATGCATCGAATATGTGTATCTGTAGTATATAAAAATAAATTAATCAAATTAACTTACATTAAATTGAGGTGGAGGAACTATGTCACTTGGCGGCAAGAAACAATCGTCTTGGTCAGGTACAATTTGGTCGTCAAGAAATTCCTGATCACCTGTTAAATCAAGATCCACTGTAGCCATCGGATTCACACCAAAATTATTTATATTTCCCAATAAACCTGAATTTAAATAAATATGTCTTAATATATAATGTTTCCACACAATTGTCAACTGATTCCACAAATGATCGAATGTTACGTATTCCTTCGCAGTTTATGAATGAATGAAAAATAAATGTGATTTAATATTATCTAGAACTAAACAACAACCAATCAAATCTCGGTAGGCGGAGTTATAATTGCCCTTATATGGATAGTGACCTTGGACTGTTTTATCGTAATGGCAGATTGACAATAAATACACCGTGCTTCTCGTACATATTTAAGAAAAAATAACAAACATTTTCAATATATATTCCGTAGATTTACTTTTATTTCATTTTCCCCAAAAAATCGGTTAGAAATATATATTTTATTCGCAAAATTCGAACCATTGCGCATGACTAAACAAACATATTATTCATACGACGTCATTTCGGTGACGTATGCACAAGTACAAAGTTCAAATAAACAACTTATTTATTTTCTGGAACTTTTTTTAGTAATAATCAATTTATGTAATACCATTCAAATTAACAAACAAACACTATATTTATATTCCACATTGCCGTTTGACTAGGTTCAAGTACGAAAACTAAGTACTTTTATATTTGCGGGATGTTAAAATGGAATCGTGTTTTACTAGTTCACCTCTTTCTAATTACCCACGGGGATTAAGTACATCAAAGTTAAATTTCGATAAGATTAAAAAACAATCAGTTACCGTTATCGATCTCTTTTGTCAATACTTTATCACTTGATTACTTTTGAGCGTAAAGTTCAATTTCCCGTACAAATATCGATGGATTTTCCCAGATATTTTATTTTTGAATTTTATCTAAAGCACGCTCAAACATGATATTGACACCAACTAATGCTACCGACAATCTTGACAAAATTCCGTTTCATACAAAAAATGTATGTTCATTAAAAGTTACTAGTATTAAGCCTCCTGGTTTGGATTCTGAACTCAGTCATCTTAACTTTTTAGTGGAATTCCATCTAAATTTCCAAAACCATTAAATCATCTTGAATGACTGTGACTGTTTTATATCAGTCAATCTCCTTAATTCAAACACACATGAACAAAAAAGTCAATTTCAACAGTCAACTGAAATTCTATTAATAAAATTCAATGTAGTCTGTAAGTAACCATTTTTCTTTCATAAAAAAAAATTGTGAAAAATCAGACCCAGAACACTACTTTATCCGTTCTTTTATCGCAAAGTCGTTGTATTCGGTGCCTAACTCGCTGAATTTACTAAATATTGAGATCACAGTTACTTAAACTTATATTACAACAATTATTAATATGTTAGCTTTCATCATTATTTCAAACATTTTAATGAAAGAATTTGAAGCTTTGTTCCCCTTATAATTTATGTTAGTCATGATGGATACAGTATTTCTTAAACTATTTCATCCACGTGGAAATTAATCGTTAGTTCAAACGTATGACAAAAAAAGACAACTTTTTCTATTATATACTAAGATACTCATTTAATCATTTTAAATTTTGAATAGACTATGGTTTTTACATATATGGTAACTTTACATCAGCTGATCTAGCATGTTAGAACACTATTCATTTCCATTTTACCTACTGCTGTTATTATTTTAATTTTCTTTTCAGTTGAGAAGAAAATTAACCAAAAAAAAAAAAAAATCATCATAGTATTGTCGAAGCAGTTAAATCTTTGAATATTTTTTTTTCATTTTCATTATCAAAGGATTATAATTTTTGTAAATATGCTTACCCATCTATAAACAATCTTGACCGATTTATAAAATGATTACCAAGGTACTATAATGCCGGTTATATATACCTGTATTGAAAGGTTCAGGTGTTAAATTGATATAAGATACCCATCGTTATATTTACAAGTACACTGTGGTTAAATCATTATTTGGCAAGGGGTACACGAAATTATGACAGGGAACAAACGAATTTACATGAAAATTTATGTTAAATATGCACGTGTCGCGTATGTCATGTGTTAATAGGGTGGTGTCGTCTAGGCAAAGCCTGATTTATATTTGATATACACCTAACATAATTTTTGTATGGTTTGTAGCAATCGAAATTTAAGGATGTATATGAACCGGGAATAAAACTTTTAGTCGTAAAAATGTTTTCTAAGCACGATTTAAAATAGTCTTTTGCACTGAAGACATGGGGAAGCTCTTGTACGTTCTTCCTTTCCATACATGGATGTTTGCTATTGTCCCTTTGGGTTGAAATGCTCAGGCCATACCATATTGATCTTTAGTTTTTAGGATTTCGGCGCACCGATTTTTGGACTATGTAAATTTTAGAAAAAACTGTTTTGCAAGAATGCTGAAAATTCGCCCCAGATTCTTCTTTTTCAAGAAATAATACATAAAAATTATTCGCCCGCTCAAAAATCCAAAGAACTTAAAATCAATTTGGTATAACATGAACGTTTAGTATAAGGGAAACAAATCCTGTCAAAATCGAATGTCAATCCATTTTTGTCTCCCTTACAACTGCCTATTTTGAAATTTATTCGGTACATCATATAATCGATTCTTAATTTTATTTCGAGAAAAAAAAGAAGGCTTTCTGTACACAACGTACATAGGAAAAAATAAAATAAACCAGAGTTATCCATTTCTCCATTGAAATTATAGAAGATGATGTTGCTAGTGAATGAAACAAGTGACTGTTCGTGTTCTTACCGCAATATAATAATTCAAACCCGAGACTACCAGACGTCTGTAATGATAAAGAAACCCTGAAAACACCAGAGGATTTTGCAAGGTATAGTTCAAAGAGTTTGATGTTCTAACATTTTTATTCTTTCTTTCGATCACCCTAACAATTAGAATTATCCTATTCTACCCACATTGGAACAGCTGTACGATTTTGTTACCGGGTCGACTCAAGTCAGTTACAGCAACGCTTGATCCAATCTATCTGTCGGTGTTATTTGAATCTTTTTTTTTCCATAATCCCAATCTTAAACTTAATTGTCCGAGAGGTTCATTCTACCTATTCCCATTAAAAAAAATATATAACATACAGGTAAAATTTCAAGTAAAATATATAACATACATAGTTATTCCAAGTGGGAATAGGTAGAATTACTGTATAAACATTGTGCAAACATGTGGATTAATTGTCTAATTACTTGCTAATGAACTATACTACATGTAGGTAAATTTGGTTGTTCACGTTGTTGCCATTCATATGTACATACATTGTAGTTCGGGAAAGTTGGAATAAAAATTCAACACATTTTAATATCATCTTAAAATAAAAATGAATCACTATATATTTGAAAAGACTACATGTACATTCGATTATCATTGAATAAAGCACTTCATAATTCACACAAAGAGTCAACATCATACTGCTCTTAGTCAATATGAAGAATATATGATGCTGCATCAGCTAACTGAAATGGGGTAATTCAAATACAGAAAAATATATACTACTGTAAAAAATTAAAATAATATAACTTGTCGTTTCTCAAAATGGTTTAATTAAAATGTGTTTTCAATAATTTTAGAAATATTTTCTATTTACAATTATACCTGAAAAATATGCCCAACAAAAGTCTTTCTTTAAATTGGGTAACTAGGGTCATTTTAACCCGGAAGGGGATAACTTTTTGGATTTTTGACGGGGATGTGCGGATTTTTGGTACCAGAGCAAATACTAGAATACCTGTCAATAATATACAGGAAACAATATTTTTGGTGAAAATACCTACCCGAAAAATAGCCATCTCGAAAAAGAACACCCGAACTAATACTGATGTTTATATACAAATAGCATAACTGAATAGCACTCAAAATTTGTGTAAATACAACCCGAATAAATATTAGTTTTTCAAAACATACCCCGAATTAATACAAAAAAATCATGAAAAACCCACCCAAATTTTCCGCACATCCCCGTATAGGTTAATATAGGGAGTTAACCCCCCCCCCCCCCACATTTTAAATTACTTGTATATAATAAAATATTCGAATACATGTAATTTCTTATTCATCTGCATCTGCATCTTGCAGCACCAAAATACATGTAAATTTTAATTGAGATATAATTAATTACAAGAAAGTAACTACACAAATATATATACTCTCCCAAAAAAGAAACATAAAACATTTTTTCTCTTTGAGTATGAATTTTCTCAAAGATTTGCGTGATTGGTAAGGAGACACGAAAACATGATTATGTTAAAATAAAAAAAACTCCGTAAATGTCCGATAATTGAATTTAAAATGTTGGTCACACGTGACCTTTCCGGGCCAGCATGAGTATCTTTAAACGGGTTTAAGGGGCATTAAAAGACACACAACCGTTTAATTGAGTTCAATCATTAAATTGTTTTTTTGATTCTCCCACGATATGCCAAGAATAGAGAAAGCTACCAGGAACATCGTAATTGGTCGTCTCCAGGCCGGTTAATCATAGAATGCAGTCGCTAGGCTTTATAATGTTCACCGGAGCACGATTTCAAGACTCTTTCAACGGTACCGGCAATCCGGTTCAATAGCTAACCGCCAACGTTGTGGCCGACCTAGGACCACATCAGCAGCCCAAGATCGCTACACCTGGATACTTCACCTGAGAAACCATAGCGTGACAGCAACAGAAACAGCTTCAAATGTCCCAAGTCTGCGACGAATATCGACACAGACAGTCAGAAACCATCTCCGTGAAAACGGTTAACGCACCTGACGTCCTTACTTTGGCGCAGTCCTGAGACGCCGGCATCGACTTGCAAGGGTCCGATGGTGCAATGGAGATAGTTTTTGGGACCTGCAAAACTGGAGGTGAGTCTGGTTCAGCGATGAATCAAGCTTCAAGTTGCAGAGAAGAGATGGTCGTATACGTGTCTACAGACGCCGGAATGAGAGGTCCTCAAGGAACTGGGTCCTTGAGGTCGACATTTTCGGCGGTGGATGTGTGATGATGTGGGGTGCAACATCCCACGCCTCAGTAAACTCAACTGGTTTACATCCCCGACAACCTTAAGGCCGCTCGATACAGAGATGAGATTTTTGACACCACACATGCTGCCCGCAATGAACCTCCGTAGCAGGTTTTTCAACACAACAACGCTCGGCAGAACACAGTTCGTGCTACTGTTGACTTTTTAGCCAACCAGAACGTAACAATGCTCCCCTGGCCGTCTAAATCAGCAGATTTGAACCCAATAGAACATTTATGGGATGATTTGGATCGACGCGTGCGCAGTCATCAACCAGCGACGCAAACTCTGCCAGAACTGCAGCAGTCTCTTGAGCAGCAGGCTCTTGAGCAAGAATGGGTGAGAATTCCCCAAGACCGTATTCGTGGATTGATCGAGTCTGTCGAGTCGGGTCCGTGCTGTGTGCAGGCTAATGTTGGCCACAACAGATATTGAATTTGAAATGACGTCATCTGAACGCTTTTTACTTTAATGTGATCAATTTTGAGATTTTAATTAACTTTAAAGTCCGAACAACCAGTGTGCCAAATTTCAGTATAATGTGATGCTTGTTTCTGTTGTGATGTGGAAAAGTTGAAGTAAATTTTGGGAGTATGCAAGTGGGAATAGGTAGTCTACCTATCACGTTGAACGGTTTGTTTTAGAATTGGCTGGGAACTCAGGACGTCAGAGCAAAATCAATATATAAAACATAAAATATTGCAAATTACATGTATCAATGTTTTTGGAATTTTAATTAAATATTCAAGAAAGAAAACCGTAACCATAAAAAAAAATTCGTCAGCTTGAGATTGTCCAATTTAATTTGTAGATGACACAAATTCGTCATCTATATGGCATCTAGACAAAAATGGGTGTAGAAGTGAATTCGAAGTATACAAGTTTTTCTCAGTAGAAAATAAATGTATTTATGGTAAAACACGATATAATCTGCAAAATTCGCAAGCTTTTGAAAATAATATATGAAAGAAAAAATTACACATCATTTACGTACTAATATGTACAATTGTGACTTTATTTCATATCTGAAATTGTTTGTTCTAATCATTGTTTGTCCATCTGTGACAACGAAAAAAATTGGTTCTTTATTTATGTAGCGCGCTTTGACGTCCCACGGCTCCAGCCAATTCTAGGATTAATGTAGATTCTCAGAGACGATTTCATATTAGTCTGAGATCAATAGATTTGCGTCATGCATGAATTTTTGGAATGATTTAAAGGACGAACCTTGCAGGAAGTATAATTTCCCCGATCTACTACATGTATATTAAATGTGCATGGTTTACTCTCTTGTAATTGTTTAATAAATAACAATCGATTAACAAGCACTTTCTGAACTGTTTAGAAAGTCGGTTGAAAATAAGGTAACTTAATTTATGACATATGTCAAGATTAAATTAGATGATAAACATCAATCTAAATAAAACATAATAATGACGAAAACTATAAATTTTCAATTACGCATTCGGAAGGTTGTGTGATCCCCTAGTCAGAAAATAAACCACAATGTACCACAGATTGCTTATTTAAAGTACAAAATTTCATTTGCATGTTAAAAACGTATCATTTACTTTAAACCTGTATGCACCTGTAAACACCGTGATTTAATGGTTTTAAGATAAACAATAAACAACTGAAAACACGAAATGTAGATTCCGAAACCGAGCTTGACGTCAATTCTTGATAGGATCAAAAGTAAGAGTACGAAAAATAAATAAATAAATAAAATGGGTATTTTCTAAAGTAATATTAAAAGGCAAAATATATGCAAATGATGTAAAATTTTCTACTTTTAATAAATATTTTATAGCCAAATCCTATAGGAACATGAGAACTTGGCAGTATGCAAATTTTAAATTATCTCGTGAAAGCCTTTGGAATACTTTAGTCATAAATCATAAATATTTTTTTCAGAAAATTTCAGATATTTTACCCTCTTTCAATAACCTTTCAGACACTGAATAATTACATCTCATATTTCGAAGTAATGATTATGATGTCAGTAAATGTTGCATAAAAGGTATTAGTGAGATGTACAAGTTCAGACGTTCACTAACTTTACTGTTATTTAATTGTATTATATATAATTGAAATACATAAACAAACACAATGAGATTATATTATTTTTATTATTATTGTATTGCTTAGATTATGAGATATTATAAACTATCTTTAAAACTGTACCTACTCAGTTAAACAGAAAGAAAAAAAAATATAAAAGTATATATACATGTATATACTATTTTTTTATGTACATAAATTGCTTGTAATGATTAATTTTTGTTCTTTGTTTGTGTGTTGATGTCAATCCAGATTTTGGATTTTATATCAATAAAATCTTTGACTTTGACTATATAATTTACGTCTTACTATTTTATATGCAAATTATGTCTTTGCTTACATTAATCCTTGTGAATTTCTGACAAATTATTGTATTCCGTTAAAGTAGAATAGAGAATGGAAACGGGAATGTGTCAAAGAGACAACAACCCGACCACAGAGCAGAAAACAGCCAAGGCCACCTATGGGTCTTCAACGCAGCGAGAAAATCCAGCATCCGGAGGCGGGCTTCAGCTGGACTCTAATCAGTAATGCATACTAGTTCAGCGAATTGGTGAAAAGTACACAAAAGAATATATATTCAGCAGAGCAACAGTTAAGACCAGTACGAATTATCGCAATCTCTCTGTATAGATATGTCTCTGGCAAGGGTATTCCAGGATAGCTCCGACACTTTGGGCGGTCCATACAACTAACTTCGTTTGCAAACTCGGCAAAGTTAATCTGCGCAACAGAAACGTCATCTAAATCGCTCTAAGAATTTGAAAATTTGATGCCGTGCTTTGTTGTTTGAAAATGATTATCACACACACACACACACACACACACACACACACACACACACACACATATATATATATATATGGTTAAAGCTTGTTGATATACCCCACCCGCAAACGAAGTTGGGGGGGAGGGGTTATATGGGTTTCAGTCTAACGTTGTCCGCAACTCCTCCTATATTTCTTGCAGGATTCTCATGAAACTTTCTGGAGTGCTAGATCACTCTATGCAGATGTGCATATTGTTTAGAAAATATGATGATTTGAACGTTGTGTAGGCTTCAAAACAGACATGTTGCAGGGGAGGTATGGGTCCCTTTCAGGACAGTTCTAGTGTCTCCTGATGTTGACTGATATTGAGAAACTAAAAGCCATGATTAACCTTTTATGAGCCGAAACTGGTAACTAGGATGTATCCATTTACGACTAGTAATCGTGGCAGTAGTTTTATTAGTTTTTAATTATCAATATGCAATTATCATTTGAATCTGACCCCCAAAAGAAATCTAGATATTTCTGAAAGCAACCGCATGTTGTTAAACTATGATATTTGGTCTTTTTCCTTGATACATCCTAGTTATCAGTTTCGGGTCATAAAAGGTTAATCATGTGTCAAACAACTCGACTAAAGAGCAGAAAACAGCTCAAGGCTACCAATGGATATTCAACGCAGCGAGAAAATCCCGCACCCGGAGGCAGGCTTCAGCTCGACTTCTGCATATTTATTTATTTTTTTTATTTTTTGTTGTTGTCTTATTTCATGAGTACTTTAAATAGGTATTTATCATAACAACGAATATTCTGCTTTTATTATCAATGTGCAAATATACTACCCACAACGAATATTCTGCTTTTATTATCAATGTGCAAAATATACTATCCACGAAGTGGAAGTGGATAGTATATTTTGCACATTGATAATAAAAGCAGAATCCACAAAGTGGATAGTATATTTTGCACATCGATAATAAAAGCAGAATATTCGTTGTTATAATATTAAAAGTACTCATGAAATATTACAACAACAATTTAACAAAAAAATAAAAAAATAAATAAATATCCAGAAGTCGAGCTCCTGTGATATTTATAGCAAACGAGAGAACGAGGAAGGCGGTGCTATAAATGATTTGTAACAGGAATTGACAGATGTGTCTGTTCCAAATAATTATAGTCTGACCAAATGGATGATTGAAAATAACTGCACCAACCATGTCAACCATGCAGCGCTCGTGGACCCCGATAGGGTGGGAAAATGTAGTACGCGAGAGTTTATTTCAGTTTTGTTACGCGATACTTACAGGGAAGATTTTGTCGCATTTTTTAAAAGTTTGGACTTCGCATATCTTGAAGAGATCGGTCCGCATATATCAAAAACCAACAAAGGACCATAGGAGCCATGGTTTTGCATCTAGCCCATTTTCTTAGTTGGTCAAAACAGCCACAGCTAGCCCATTTTACGACCCGCGGCTCTTGGTAACTAGTAATTTCACATATACACTTTATTGGTCAGCTTTTTAAGTGTAAAACCCCGTATTATGTTCACCAAAGAAAATGAAGTAATTTTGAAGCACCATTGCGATGAGCCGATCTGTACTACAAACAACATGCGCTACACGTTGTGTTAAGAAAGGGTACAAATTCAAATACCTTATTTCCCAATCGCTGGGCCTTGCAATGCATATTGATTAAAGTCACGTCATAAATTTTAAAAGCCTCTTACAACCCGAAGGCTCAATAGCTACAAAAAACAAACAGAACGCAAAACTAAAGAAACAGTTATGAAATATATTTGCCCCCTGTCCTCAGTGAAAGAGACAAAAAGGAGCCCAGCAATCTCACTTGCTCCTTTGATTCTGGATTTAAAATGTAGTTTATTTTTTCCTCCTTTGTCATATTTTCTTCAATATTAAGGGACATAATAAAATCTTTTCGTAAAAAAATCATTTAATTGGCAATCTAATATGAAATGAGACTCGTCCTCGATTTCATTGCAAGTGCTGCATATAATCTTAAGTTTCTTGGTATTTTTCTATAACCGCTTCTTTCAATTGATAAAGGGTGATCGGTAATGCTAATCTGGCATATAATTTTTCTATATTCAGGATTAAGACTGTATAAATAATTTTCACAATAATACCCATTTTTGACGGACTTAAATGTTTGAAGTTTATTATTTTGGTCTAAATTATCTATTTCCTCTTGTTATTGACTCCTGCTCAAATTCATGACACACACCTAGCATACTGATAAAGGGTAATATTCGCCTTAATTTGAAATAACTTTTAAACTCAATTACTAAGGAGAAAGACATGACATTCACCTTTGTACAAGTGATTTTAGATTTAAATTTATATGTGTTTACAAGTCACATTTAACGTTGTATGGCATGCGTGGTGAATACTCCGACCTCGGTTATTAGTTGCTGCTATCCTGTAATCTGGGATCTGGGCGGAGCTAGAGCAACGAAAAATATTATATATATATTAATATTATATTACCAGGGGACCAGGTTAACCTGTATAACTCTCTAGCATAAAAGATATGAAACACACATAACCAAAAATTAGCGGGTAAATTTTTCGACGACTCGTGTATTCAGGTAAGGTATTCAGTAGGAGTTAAACAGGTTAAGGAATTCATGTCAGCTCCTGAAACCAGTCTATCATTGGACCATCAATAATTAGAACATGAAGCTCGATGAACTTTTTGTTCTGAAAACAAAAATAGAACCTGGGCTATGGCCTATGCAAAGAACAACTGAAGAAGCATCGCCATCAAGTACAACACTTAAAAAATGAGGTCCTGCCAAAAATAAAGAATCAGCAAATCCAAATATTTCCTTCTAAAATGAAAGTACACCAAAAACGAAACATTCTGGTGCAAAAATTTGAAAATCGGTCCAGGGGTTCAAAAGCTATTACCATTTAAGTTCTAAATTTTGGGTGATTCTCCTGCAGAATAAATTTTTGAAGTTTTGGTCAATTTTTAAGGCCAGTAAAAACTAAGCTGAAAATACTGATATATTGCATAGAGCTCTCTTTCAGCCTTAAATGGAGGCCAACAACTTATATGATTGGTACTGATTTAAAAAAAAATATGCAAGGCCAAAATGTAAAAAAAAAATTGGCCGCATTTAGCAATGTGCTGATGAACACCAAAATTTGATTTCACGTTTGCCATATCGGTATTTAGTGAAAACATATTAAAGGCGTAACAATCTCACTTCAAAGTATTAAGTTCATCATTATCAATGTTGTTACTTCACATGGTCTGAGTTGTCCGATGACATGGTCAAAATTGCCCAATAACATGGTCCGTGGGCCGATTTGCCCAGTTACCGTGGCGGGAAAATGTGACACTTGTGTCTGCAGCTTTTTTTCATGTTAAATTTGATTCCAGGTGGATTCTATCTTATTTATATTTAATTTCATGACACTGAATGTTAAAAAAGTTGAGGACTTACTAAATGTTAAAAAGTTGAGGAAAGTCCATAAATAACTTATTTTGTTCAAGATAATCTCTAGTAACGTAATCACGTCGGAAGCAATAGCGGAACGAGATTTTGCATGGATGCCGCCATTTTGTTGAAACCTTTCAGCCGGCATAGTAGGAATAATTTGATTGACATCTCTACCTTAAAGAGCGAGTTTGCTCGCTTATAAAGCAGTAAGCTTTCTTTGAATTATGATTCCCTTAATTGTAGCTTATTGATTTTGATTCTGAAGAAGCTTTGAAAGAACATGAATCACAGATTTTTTTAAGTAAAAATGTTCACTGTTGCAAAAAATTGATGTGAAAAATAAAGGCTTGCTTACTTATTCATTGATGTATGATAGTTGTATGGAATAAGGCCATTTATTTTTAATTAATTGGTTTACAGATTATTTAAAAAAAAATATGTTGGTCGGTCGGAAAAAAAAAAAAGAAAATCGAGGGAAAATCATTTACAATGAAGACTGATTTTGAACAATCTTGGTTATATTGCCAAATATACAAAGGTTGCAAATGATCAGTTTAAGACTTTTTGTTACCTTAATCATTTGCCGTTCCCTTTTTAGCTCACCTGGCCCGAAGGTGGCTGCTGTTACTAAAAATAGAAAAGGGGGGAACGAATTTCAAAAATCTTCTATGAAACTGAAAGGCCAATTGGAATCAAACTTGGCTGTAATGGTCCTTAGGAGGTTCTCTTTCAGAAGTATGTCCGCTGACCTGGACTGTTAACCAAGATAGCCGCCACAGCCGAACTTAGTTTAACATAGGGCCCTATGGGAAAATTCATTGAAAAATCTTCTTGTCTGAAACCGCTTGACCAATTGGAACCAGACTTGGCATCAATGGTCCTTAGATGATCCTCTTTCAGAATTGTGTCCGATGACCTGGACTGACAACCAATATGGCCGCCACAACCGAACTTAGTTTAACATAGGGCCCTATGGGAAATTCCTTGAAAAGTCTTCTTGTCTGAAACAACTTGACCAATTGGAACCAGACTTGGCAGCAATGGTCCTTAGGAGGTCCACTTTCAAAAATTTGTCGGATTTTATGGACTGTGAACCAAGATGGCCGCCACAGCCGAACTTAGTTTAACATAGAACCCTATGGGAAATTCACTCAAAAATTTTCTTGTCTGAAACTACTAAGCCAATTAGAACTAGATTTGGTAGCAATGGTCCTTAGATGGTCCTCTTTCAGAATTGTGTCCGATGACCCAGACTTTGAACCAAGATGGCTGCCACAGTTGAACTTAGTTTAACATAGGGGCCTATGGGAAAATTCATTGAAAAATCTTCTTTTCTGAAACCACTTGACAGATTGGAGCCAGACTTGACAGCAATGGTTCTTAGGATGTCCTCTTTCAGAAATGTGTCGGATTTCGTGGACTGTGAACCAAGATGGCCGCCACAGCCAAACTTTGTTTAACTCAGGACCCTATGGGAAATTCACTCAAAAATCTTTTCGTCTGAAACTACTGATCCCATTTGAACTGAACTTGGCAGCATTGGTCCTTGGATGGTCCTCTTTCAGAATGATGTCATTCAACCTGGATTGTCAACAAAAATGGCCACCACGGCCAAACTTAGTTAAATATAGGATCCTATGGGGAAATTCATTTAAAAATCTTCTTGTCTGAAACCACTTAGCCAGTTGGAACAAGACTTAGCTGTAATGGTCCTTAGATGTTTCTCTTTTTAAAAAATGTGTCTATTGACCTGGACTGTCAACCAAGATGGCTGCCACAGCTGAACTTAGTTTAACATAGAACTCTATAGAAAAACCAGCCAAATTGACTGCAACATTTAAATTTTTATAGTCCTGCTCAAGGTTAAAAGTTAAATCCAGGTGAGCGATACAGGCTCTTGAGAGCCTCTAGTTAAGTGATCCGACTCGTCAACTACGACAACATACATTTTCACATTGAAAATGAGTGAACATCTGCTTGTCGTATTAGAACTACTAAATTTTATAGGTCGGATCAAGTTCAGTCAGATGTGTATCTGCAAATTAACCCAATTTCAACTTAAGGAAAATGGAACAAGAATAAGCAATGAAAATGTACCTGGAACATGCATATTCCCATGAATTAAAATTGCAATTGGTCGATTTCAGTTGAACTAAAAAAATGAAATCTATCAATTGCCTGATGGACAACTTGCTTCAGATTCCAGTTGCCCCCACTGAATTAAAGACTTATTACTAACCCTGACTTGGTTTGCAGATGCACTTGGAAGAGACCTATTTCCTGCCCAAAAATTAATGTCACATGACCCACATTTTACATTTCATTAGCTCTGGTAAAGTTTTATGTCTGGGTAGTTCTCATGAATCGTGAGAGCTACTGTACAGTCATGTAACTTAGTACGGAAACGCATCTGGGTTATTTTTATTGACTGCATCCCATTCAAAGAAAATCATTTAAGTCTGAGTTAACTTATCCGGTACTATGAGACCTTCATTCATGTAATTTCATACAGATAGGCATCTAAGGGAGTCTGAAATTATTTATATATTCAAAGTAGGTCACATTGACCTACATCTCATGGTTCATTGACTTAGGTTAAGTTGTGCATTCAGGGCTTTCCATACAATTTGAAGTAGCAGGCTGAAATCTAAAAGTAGGCGGCTGTGACATGTGGCCGGCAAGGCCGGTCTCCGCGCCGCAAGCTTGGCGCCTTTACGGCAAAGGTCGGGGTTTAAGGCCCCCAGAAGCTCTGGGGTAAATAGAGCAAACTCCTGCATTCTTGCAATCTCCTATCACCTAATTCCAACTTTCAAATTACCATTTTGTATGTATGAAATTGAAAAAAAAAATCTCGAAGAAATTTGATTTTTTTTGTGTGCAGGATTGTGTAACCTTCAATTCTTCATTATTTTCTTTCCGTTATGCTGATAATTCATTCTTTTTTGATAATAGTAACAAATATTATTGTCATAAAATTTAATTTTTAGCCTACTACTTAATTTTTTTTGAAAGTTTGGTTATAGCCCTGAGAATGTGATGATGATCGTGGGACAGAGCCAGGGTATTTGATCGCTTCATTGTTGTTGACCATCGGAACTTCTCTCTTATTATCCTTTGCAAAAATACGATGCTTTCCGACTAGAGATGATGTAAATGTACACTTTTAATACACGACCAATGAGTGACCGGAATTCACTTGAAATATATTTATCTAAAGGTAAACACGGGATTTACATCATTGTTTATCGCGACTTCGCGACAATACGACTCTCGACGCTTGTCTACATATTTTAAAAAGATTTTTTTTCTTTTTGAATTAATTTTTTTGTCAGTGAAGTTGCCGGCACTTGAAGCCACCGTAAACGGCGGATTTCCACCGTCTACCGGCTACTTTGGAAAGCCCTGTGCATTGCACTTTAGCAGGATGAGTTTGGTCTCGGGCCCACAATCATGGTATAGAATTGCATATTGGGGAATCTAACCACATGCCATTTATATTAGGTCACCATGACCTACATAAATGCTCAACTACAATCTCTTATATAGCACAAAACAATTAAGCAAGTTTAAGTCAATATGACGTACATATAGATTCTCCTTCAGGTACGAGTGAGTTATGGAATTTCTCCACCCGAGATACAAATGTAATTAAATTTTCGATTTTCAACACGCGAGCCTTTAGCGAGCGTGTTAAAATCTAAAATTTAACTATTGAGGGTGGAGAAATTCCATAACTCAAGAGTAAATTGAAGGAGAATCTGTTTCTCCTATGATTTTCGACAAAAACATTCAAGAAAATGTCGTTGCTATGTGGTTTGTTTACATAGACGTCATTTCGGGACTTCTCTAGTTTATTGTTTAAATAACTGTAGAAAAAAGGGCGGTAATTGCCACATAGAAATTTAATCACCGGGAAGTGGTTAAAGATATTATGTATTTTTATCCCACCGATTAAACACGTCATGAATGGGAGAAAAAAAGTATATTCTGTGGTTAAAATTTTGCATTTTAGTCCATTTTTCAATAAACTATGATGATATGGCATATTTTACCACTCATCTTTTTTAGTACATGACTACATTTCTGAATTCATGCTTGAGTGACTTAATTGAATTTAAGCATCAGTAACTGTACTGCATTCATTATTTTTCATGGGAAGTAGGATATAATGTGAAACTTTCATAGAATCGAAAATATTTCTCAAATGATAAACGATAGATGGGAATAATGTGTTCTGTGTTACAGACACAACAATCTCTAGTTATATTTTATCATGGCAATTTTGTAGGTCCTAAAGTATATATAAAAACTCATGAATAAGAAATTTTATGATAAATTTTTTTTTTAACCAGGATTATTGGTCATTTCTTGTACCTAGTCCTGTTCACTAGCTTTTAATTAATCATATAAACAGTTACTTGACAAAATACATGTTAGTAAAAAAATTAATATTTATTAGAAAGCATTTTAATTTTTAAAAACTTATTATACCTATACAAAAATAAGATTTTTGAAGTCAATAAGAAACTTATTATGTATGCTATAAATAGAAAAGTTTTATAATTAGATTGAATGTTCTCCCTTAGAAAATAAAATATGCATATATCCTTTACCATGTCAGTGGTAATGATATGGGCAAGTATATTTATATAATTTTGACTACCCTGAAGTAGTATGCCAGGTCCGGAAGAGTTGGGTTATCCAATAAGAAATCTATGTCCAGCTCAATATTAGACCTAGCCATGATCTTTTTCTTCCTGGTATACAAAAATTTGTTTGGAAAATTGAGAGCAAATGATTTGTTATGGATGTATTGAATTGTATATTTTATTGATATATTCATGTACAGCTGGCAAAGATTATCTTCTTAATTTATATTAAAAAAAATTTATATTTTTAACCAAATTTTTTCCAATTAATAATTTTTAAAAAAAATATTTTTAATAATTACAAGAAAAGGATATCAGCCATGAGAAATAATGTTTGTAGAATTTTGTGAATAAAATATTTAAGTTCTTGTTTAAAACATTTAAGTGCATTTAAGGTAAAAAAATTTGAGGACAGACAACATTAAAATTTAAAAAAAAAGAGAATTTTCATTTTTTCATAACTTTTTTGCATGACAAGTATCCTGCATTCACTTACACACAGTGATCAAATTTATACCACAAGCCAGGTTTTTAGCTCACCGGGCCAAAGGCCATGTGAGCTTTTGTCATTACTTGGCGTCTGTCGTCCATTAACTTTTCACATTTTAATCTTCTCCTATACAAACAAATAAATATTTCTGCATTTTTTTTCATGGCTAAGTATAACAAATAAATGTATTCTAATGAATCAATGTTGTATATGTTGCTATATCTTGCCCCTGTGAGGGCCCATGATTGGAACAATAAAAATATTCTATTCTGTTCTATTCTATTCTATACAATGTAAGGTCGGCTATAAATAGACACATTTTATGTAGAGTTAAATCTATGAAAATTTAAATTATTTAAATAACTGGATTGAGTTTTCTCCCTTACAATATATAATATGCAAATACAATTCAACAAATTAGTGGGAATGTTATTTATAGGTATATTTATATAACGTTGACGTCCAAATCTTAGTATGCCAGGTCCGGAAGAGCTGGGTTATCCAATATGAATATTTCTATACATACTTCCAGCTCAATATTTGACCTAGCCATGTTTTTTTTCTCTTTATGTTAAAAAAAAAAGTAGTGAAATATTGAAAATATGGTTGAAAAATATGTGAAATATATTATGTTACTAATGAAATTAGAATATGTGTAGTCACAATTTGAAGGATAAACGTTTATAATCTAATGTAAGAATATTACATTTTTAATATTTATTGATTTACTGAATAATAATTTTTTCATTTTTGTACCATGGTATAAAGTTGGTAATATTTTGTCATGGGAAATCTTTTTCTCTAATATTTTTTCTGGTATTTCAGTAAGTACTTAAGACAACATATATTTTTAGGAATCATTTTGTTGATAAAATATTTCTTGTCAATAAGAAGCAGGACTCATACATGTAATGATATTGGACAGGATTCCAGTTGAAAATAAGTTATAGAAGTCCTTAAATAACATGATATCACTCGGTCTATAAGTTTCATTGAGATATGCGTGATGGCTCAAAACGATCGGAATACACTGGCACATGTCTACTTTTCTTCCGCTTTTGAAAGTACGGATTTGTCCATTACGGTTCCTTTATTATACATAGAATAATTGCTGCCTTAGTATCATTTCAGCTCTGTTCCCCTGGTGTCAAAATCTTGTCTGCATATACAAATGTATTATAGATGAAATTTTCTGAATTGTTTTTGATTTTTTTTACTGGTAAAGAAAAGATATTAAAAATAATTAAAATGTAGTTAAATTGGTACCTGCGATTGCATTCACGAATATGTTATTTTAGTAACAGGGATCCATTTTTTTAACCATCTATGATAATACGAATATGAAAATAATTCCTGAATTAAATTTATTTGGTTGGTGGTAAAGATTACCATAAAAGGCTTGTATATAGCACATGCTATTTACTATCCACTCTTTCATTGAAATTTGGCTTCTCATCTGTGAAATATTTTACTACAAGAAGGCAATTACACTGTAAGGGTGACTCATATAAACGTTTAAAAATTTAACTTCAATACACAGGTTGACATTTTGCAGGTATTTTTTTGTCGATAATAAAATCATGAAAATGTTTTCATTGAAGATAATAAAAATATTTATCCACAGTGGTCAAGATCTATTGAGTAATTGAAATAAACAGAATAAACATGAATAAATTAAATACATCTTTTAGAAATATGGAACTTTGAAAAAATAAATAAGGCTGATATGCAGATTTATTTTGGTAAACTAGAAAACTTTGTATGTAGACAGTTACAAATTATTAAAAAGGAAATAAAATTGTATTTTTAAAAGAAAGATAAAGTTAACAATAAATAGTAAAAGAATAGAAAATGGAGATAAATTTTGAGAAAGTCATGCAAACAGAATTCCATTGCACTTAATTAATGTCTCAGCTAGAAAAAAAAATGACAGAATGTATAAATAAAATAAATAAAAAAAAAAAACCAAACCAACAAACAATAGGTATTTATTAATAGAAAGTAGGCTGTAGAAAAAAAGTTGGCGAAAAGTTAATCTGAACTAAAGTATTTGATGAGAACAATGAAAGCCTATAAAAAATATTGATTTTGTTGTAAGCCATAGGCAATATAGGATTCTATAAATAAATTTCTTTATCTACTCCACTGTCAGTCCCGATAACTCTAGACTGGAAATTGTTGTTATCTGTCTGTAACTTATATAATTGAAAGATAATTAATTAATCATTATTTTTATAAGTCCAACCATAATTTGGGTGATTTTTTTTTCTTATATAATCTTTTTTCAGAAAATTTTCATCAAATACAGTAACAAAATATTTGTACTTAAAGCCATTTATTTTTGTACCATTTATACCTGCTGTATATAATTTGTTCAGAAATAAGACCATCTAAAATTTTCTGTGGCATGGTATCGCTTCTCGGCCTTTTGGCTAAGATCAAAGTGTAGTATCTGTTCTTATCAGCTTAATATCTGATACGTGCCCCATGTGGGTACTTCGATATTAAACTGATTTTTGGCACTCGATGAGATGTCAGGGGCTTGCTCCGCTCTCGTCACGGGTTGGCCTGGTATTGCAGTACCTCCAGGATCGGCCCACTCCCCCTAGGGGGAGAACATTCAATTAAAAGTAGTTCCATAATTATCACAATTTGACCATACATATCTGACATATGTATATACTCTTTTATTTTTAATAGAAAATGGTTGTGATAAGATATTACAAAGAATTGCCCTACACAGGTTGTAGCTACCATGCAGCTGTTACCAAGATCAAACAAATTATAGGAGATCAGTTAAAGACTTTGACAACAGAACAGTGTTTCTATAATAATATAGATGATGATGGTAGAGTATCAGTGTAGTATAACCCAAAGTTACAATTTACGCCAGATAATTTAATTCATTTGATTATCCATCTTATTTTTCCTTGCATCCTCATATTTTGTGAGATTTGGATAAGAATGTATACAAAAATTTTCTTGTCCTTATCACATCCAATTTGATGCAACAAACTCATTATTATGAATAAGTTCCCCAAGTTTAACAATGGAAATAACCAAAATATTTCAGAGGTATTCAGAAAAATACAATTATTTATGCAGGTTTGTATTTCTCTCATTGTTTTAAACTAATTATAAATTTTAGCAACAATAAATCAATTTAATATGGCATTCAAATTATTCTATTTCAGTATTTGAGTTAGAAGATGAAAGTAAACTTATGTGGATTTTAGAGACACCATTCCAAGAGAAAAAACTGTCAAGAAAATCATGTTTGAAAGTTGAAGAGGGAACTAAAAGTCTGTTGTTTGAGATTGGACCAAGGTTTGAATGTCAACAATTTTTTTGGCATTTTTGCATTATAAGTTTAAATCTGTCAATATCTAGTAAATAGTTAAAATGTTTTGATAATATTTACATCTGTTTGAAGTGAACTATTAAAGATAGTGTAAATTCAGACTATATTTAATTAATTTATTAATATAATTCTTTGACAGACAACAATAATGCCAAATACAATGCTGTAAAATGTGAAGTTATTTATAAAATTGATTTTTGTTTTGATGGCTGAAAAAACTTTCATATTTTCTGTTTGTAAGAAATTTTTTATTTGAATCAAATGTTTCACTATTTAAAAAAAAATTTACTTTTTATATTTACTATTTCCCCAAACTTTTTGTTTGGATATTAGGTAAATAAATTATCGAGATGTAAAATTATGGAGAAAACAAAAAAAATAGACCTTTGGGAGTGGGATATGGATTATGTTAAATAAAACCATTAAAGTTTTCATATGGCTCTCTTAAAGAATGTTATTTAATTTTTTAGATTGAATTTTTCTACACCATTCTCAACCAATGCAGTATCTATGTGTAAGTCTGCTGGACTTAAAACAGTAACGAGAGTAGAATATTCCACACGTTACCTTTTACAATTTGAGTTCTCTTTTGACCTTACTGCGGAGTTAGAAACACAAATTGTGAATTCTCTGCATGACAGAATGACACAGTGCAGATACAGTAATCCAGTCAACAGCTTTGAGTTGGAAACAAAATTGGAGGAGATTTACGAAGTGAATGTGATGAAAGAAGGGAGAGAAGCCTTGGAGAAGGCTAATGTTGAAATGGGTAATTTTTTATCTCATTATCTTCATTTGGCATGATGTACAAGTAATATTATTATACTCATTTTAATATATTTTACTAATTTTTAGGTCACCTGGCCGAAAGGGCCATGTGAGCTTATGCCATCACTTGGCGTCCGTCGTCGTAAACTATTTCAAGGATCTTCTCCTCAGAAACTATTGGGCCAAATACTTCAAAACTTTAAGAGAATGTTCCTTAGGGTATCTAGTTTATAAATTGTATCTGAGGTTTTGATCCATAATCAAACATGGCCACCATTGCTATATCTCAAAAACTAAAGCATTTACAGCAAAACTGTCATGGGGGTAAAAATGCTTATCAGGTCAAGATCTACCTGCCATAAAATTTTCAGACGAATCGTTCAACCATTCGTTGGGTTATTGCCCCCGAATTGTTAATTTTAAGGAAATTTTGCAGTTTAAGGTTATTATCATGAATATTATTATAGATAAAGACAAACTGTAAACAGCAAAAATGTTCAGCAAAGTAAGATCTACAAATAAGTCAACATAGTGCTTTGGTGGCCCCCTTCCAAAATTATGTCCGGCATCCCCGACTTCCAACCGACATGGCTGCAGTTACTAAAAATAGGAAGAAGGGGGGATGAATTTCAAAAATCTTCTTCTATGAAACTACAAGCCCAATTGGAACCAAACTTGGCAGTAATGGTCCTTAGGAGGTTCTCTTTCAGATATATGTCCGATCCACATAAGATGGTCACCACAGCCAAACTTAGTTTAATATAGGAGCGCTATGGGAAAATTCATTGAAAAATCTTCTGGTCTGAAACAACTTGACCAGGCAACAATGGTTCTTAGGAGATCCTCTTTCAGAAATTTGTCCGATTTTGTGGACTGTGAACCAAGATGGCCGCCACAGCCAAACTTAGTTTAACATAGGGCCCAATGGGAAATTCACTCAAAAATCTTATTGTCTGAAACCACTAAGCCAATTAAAACTAGACTTGGTAGCAATGGTCCTTAGATGGTCCTCTTTCAGAAATTCGTCCGATTGACTAGATTGTCAACCAAGACGGCTGCCATGGCCGAACTTAGTTAAATATTGGACCCTATGGGAAAATTCATTAAATCTTCTTGTCTGAAACCACTTTACATATAATTATTGGAGCCAGACATTCCATCGCCGGCATTAACATTTACATTCACTCTGTGGTTAAAGTTTTTTAAACATTAATAACTTTCTTAAACTATCCTGGATTTTTACCAAACTTTCACAGAAACTTCTTCATGATCAATAAATAACATGTGAAGAAAAATTATGTACATTCAATAATTACACTGAAAACATAGACAACAGCGAAAGCAGGCGAGACACTGGATTCCATGGAACCCTTACAAACTCTTTATCAAATGAAACAGTCAGTGTTATTTTTTTAAGAGTGATTTTAGATGTATCTTTAGATTCTAAAGGATTGGAACTTCATTTCAAATCCTATTTATGAATTATTTAAACTAAATAAGGTGATTTCCATTGTGTTTGATGTCCTACAGAAATATCAGTTTTCTGTAAAAAAATGTTTCTTATTATTATTTACAAATCTTGATTGAAGATTGATAATTATATTAAATCCATACACTTACAGAAAATATAATTTTTCTGCTTTGTAATAATATACTTGACAGATATAATTAGTCTCTTGGTTACCCTTGTTTATTAGGATAGTATAACCCTAAACTTTTCCATAAAAGTAAATACAGTGTAATTGTAACGGCAATATATTGTCAGTTTAATAAGAACTGTTCTTGAGCTGAACATGCACTGTGCACAACCAGTAAAATGACATCCTGCCAAATCAAATGCACTGAGCACAATTAGTAAGATGACATCATGCCAAATCAAATGCACTGAGCACAAGTAAGATGGCATCTTGCCAAATCAATGCACTGAGCACAACAAGTAAGATGGCATCTTGCCAAATCAATGCACTGGAAATGAAAGTATTTTTCATACATTCATGAGATATATTTTCCAAAACATGGAAAGAATACTTCAGTGTTTTAGGAAGATTTATTGTATAAAACACATAAGGCAATTTATTTTTAATTAGTTGGTTTACGGATCCGCCGACCCGATTTTGCCCATTTGAAGAAAAAAAATAAAATTGAAAATTTTGGTTTTTTATTACCGCTGACCCTCTGAAATCAGCATCCCAAAAATAAAAATAAATTTAAAACCTTTTGCATCAAAATTTCATAAAAGAAGATGTTCCAATTCGTCTTAAAATAGATTATCCGTTAATAAAATATTTGCACACATGATCCAAAAAAAAAAATCTATTTATAGCCGTAAGTGATGCCAATTTCCGAAACAAGTTTTATGAAACGAATTTCCTATTACAATCCATACGGCTTTTAAGTTCGTTTTGTATGAATATCTTGATTCCGTAAGATATCGAATCCACTCATTTTATCTTATCGTAGTTGACGAGTCGGATCCGTTGAAAAGGGAATGGTCTACTGAACAACAACTTTCAAGATAGATGTTCTGACATTTGGGTTTGAAATATTTGCAACCTTTGTATATTTGGCAATACAACCAAGATTGTTCAAAAGTACTCGATTTGCCCTCTTTTTTTTCTTTTTTTTCCCGACCGACCGACCCTATTTTTAAAAAAAAAAATTCGTAAACCAATTAATTAAAAATAAAAGGCCTAAGCATGCCCTTTCTTTAACAATCCATATGGATTTGATATCATTCAGTTTTACTCTTTTTGAAAGTAGCAAAATTGAGAATTAAAAATGTGTACAGTCTTTTTCACCATTACCAGTTGCACATTATGGGGACAACACTGACCTTTATAAAATATTTTTTTGGTTTTTTAGCTCACCTGGCCAAAGGCCATGTGAGCTATTGCCATCACTTGGCGTCCGTCGTCGTCGTTAACAATTATACAAAACTCTTCTCCTCTGAAACTACTTGACTAATTAGTACCAAACTTGGTATGAATGTTCCTTGGGGTACCCTGCATAGAACTGATGTGGGGATTTTTGATTCGTCGAAAAACATGGCCGCTGTTACTAAAAATAGAACAGAGGGGTAAATTGCTGTTTTTTGCTAATAACTCAAGAACCGTTACAGATATCGAAAATCTGACGGGGTAAAATTGATCAGCATGACAAGATCTACCTACCCTGAAATTTTGAAGGAAATTCCAAAACCCATTTAGGAGTTATTGCCCTTTTTCGTCAAATTTTCAAAATTTTAACATTTTTCGTCATTTATCTCCAAAATTATTTGAGATAGAAGTGAAATGTAAATTTGAAAAATGCTTGCCATGTTGAGATCTACCTACCCTGAAATTTTAAAGGAAATCCCAAAACCCATTTAGGAGTTGTTGCTCTTTTTTTGTCAAATTTTCAAATTTTTTTTATTAAAAAATCTTCTCCTCTGAAACCACTGGGCCGATTGGTTTGAAACTTAATAGGAATGATCTATGACATGTCCTCTATAAACTATCCACAATTTATTTTGATCTGACATAAAACACGGCTGTCATAGCTAAAAATAGAATATAGGGGTGCATGTGTTGTTTTTGGCTTATAACTTAAAAACCGTTACAGATATCAAAAATCTAACGGGGTAAAATTGATCAGCATGACAAGATCTACCTAATCTGAAATTTGGAAGGAAATCCTAAAACCCATTTAGGAGTTATTACCCTTTTTTCGTCAAATTTTCATAATTTAACATTTTTCATCATTTATCTCCAAAACTATTTGAGATAGAAGTGAAATGTAAATTTGAAAAATGTTTGCCATGTTGAGATCTACTTAACCTGAAATTTTAAAGAAAATCCCAAAACCTATTTAGGAGTTATTGCCCTTTTTTCGTCAAATTTTCAAAATTTAACATTTTTCGTCATTTATCTCCAAAACTATTTGAGATAGAAGTTAAATGTAAATTTGAAAAATGTTTGCCATGGTGAGATCTACATAACCTGAAATTTTAAAGGAAATCCCAAAACCTATTTAGGAGTTATTGCCCTTTTTTCGTCAAATTTTCAAAATTTAACATTTTTCGTCATTTATCTCCAAAACTATTTGAGATAGAAGTGAAATGTAAATTTGAAAAATGTTTGCCATGTTGAGATCTACATACCCTGAAATTTTAAAGGAAATCCCAAAACCCATTTAGGAGTTATTGCCCTTTTTTTGTCAAATTTTCAAAATTTTAACATTTTTGCATTGATCTCCAAAACTATTTGAGATAGAAGTGAAATATAAATTGAAAAATGTTTGCCATGTTGAGATCTACCTACCCTGAAATTTTGAAAGGGAATCCCAAATTCTATTTAGGAGTTATTGGTTTGTGTAATTTGAGGTCGGCTTCTGTTACATTTATTTAAGATTCACCCTTATTCCTGGTCTATTTTGTCAACTTCCTGCCAGGACTACCACCATCAGGGAACATATTTTAACATTAAACCTTATGAAAAATAAATCTTCAACAAATTTTCCCTGCACAATTGAACCAATTGCAACAAACTTGGTCAAATAGTTGATTAATTGTCCAATGAAAACCAGACTCCAGGTGAGCGATACAGGCTCTGGTGAGCCTCTTGTTTTTATAACAACATAAATAAGTTTATTGTACTTTTCAAACAGTATAACAATTTCCAGCAAAGATACTGTTATTTCAACACTGCACCCTGTTACAATAAATTGAGGAGCCCAGGGTAACTCAACAACAAATATATATGTAATGTTGTTAAATGTATATGTATTTAGTTATCAAATATATATCAATTAATAACACTGCAAATTTGGATTTTTCCGTATTTGTTTTGTACAGTATATCCTATATAAATGATACTAATATAAACAAATATTTGAGTTGCTTTGTATATAATAAAAAGCCAGAGGTAAGTGTAAGAAAATTTGAACTACGTACATGTATATTCATCAACATATACTAGCAAACGCTATTTTGGTTTGAAGTTTAAAGATAAATTGATATCATCTCTGCATAGTTATAAAACACAATTACAATTACTAAAATCTCTATAATGATATAAATAATATGTTGAAAAGATCATCAGTTTTGTGTTGACTGTTGCTGTAGTTATTATACCCCCCGCAAACAAAGTTTGGGGGGGTATATAGGAATCACCTTGTCCGTCCGTCTGTCTGTCTGTCCGTCTGTCCGTCTGTCCGTCTGTCCATATATCTTGTAAGCACAACTCCTCCTAGACCGCTCAATGGATTTCAACGAAACTTTACAGAAAGGAAGTACATCATCCAAAGATGTGCATGAAGAAAATCTTTGCTTTCCGATATCACACAAGGGAGATAATTGGACTTCTATTTTTTTTGGCTTATACATTATATATGAACCTCGTAAGCGCAACTCCTCCTAGACCGCTCAATGGAATTCAATGATACATTACAGAAAGGAAGTACATCATCCGAAGATGTGCATGAAGAAAAATCTTTGCTTTCCGATATCACACAAGGGAGATAATTGGACTTGTATTTTTTTTGGCTTATACATTATATATGAACCTCGTAAGCGCAACTCCTCCTAGACCGCTCAATGGATTTCAACGAAACTTTACAGAAAGGAAGTACATCATCCAGAGATGTGCATGAAGAAAAATCTTTGCTTTCCGATTTCACACAAGGGAGATAATTGGACTTCTATTTTTTTTGGCTTATACATTATATATGAACCTCGTAAGCGCAACTCCTCCTAGACCGCTCAATGGATTTCGACGAAACTTTACAGAAAGGAAGTACATCATCCAAAGATGTGCATGAAGAAAAATCTTTGCTTTCCGATATCACACAAGGGAGATAATTTGACTTCTATTTTTTTTAGCTTATACATTATGTATGAACCTCGTAAGCGCAACTCCTCCTAGACCGCTCAATGGATTTCAGCGAAACTTTACAGAAAGGAAGTACATCATCCAAAGATGTGCATGAAGAGAAATCTTTGCTTTCCGATATCACACAACGGAGATAATTGGACTTCTATTTTTTTTGGCTTATACATTATATATGAACCTCGTAAGCGCAACTCCTCCTAGACTGCCGAATGGATTTCAACGAAACTTTACAGAAAGGAAGTACATTGTCCAAAGATGTGCATGAAGAAAAATCTTTGCTTATTGATATCACACAAGGGAGATAATTGGACTTTTTTTTGGCTTATACATTATATATGAACCTCGTAAGCGCAACTCCTCCTAGACCGCTCAATGGATTTTAATGAAACTTTACAGAAAGGAATTACATTGTCCAAAGTTGTGCATGAAGAAAAATTTTTGCTTTCCGATATCACACAAGGGAGATAATTGGACTTCTATTTTTTTTGGCAAAGCGGGGGGTATCCTTTGTGAGCTTTGCTCACAGTACATCTAGTTTTTTTTTATTTAATAAATCTAAGGGGAACAACTCTTGCAGCTTTGGTTAAAAAAATTAAAATAAAAAAAAGAGGGGGGTGTAAATGAACAAGTATAATTAAAATAGAACTAGAATTACTTAAATGATTTTGGCAATGTTATCAAAAAGTTTTAAAGTTTTAATACTTCGAAATGAATAATGAATTTCTTATATATTTAAGAATTCCTTTTTAAGAATTGCATGTGTATTTATTTTCTTAATTTTTTCATGTGATATAAGTGTACATTTATGAACAGAAAATAATAAGATTGTAATAAAATAATTTATTTCATAATATGACTCATCAATTTTGTAGCCTATTATCAAACTTTTAAAGTTAAGTATATGAGTTCCTATTTCCAATTTGCATAATAAAAGTATTTTAAAATAGTTACACTGAAGGAAATAATGTTCATAATCCTCAGTCTCATTGCAAAGATTACACTTGTCACTATTCTTAATCTTCCATTTATATAAAATTTGTTTATTTGGAAGAATAATGTGGATTAATTTCCATCTAAAGATTTTTAATTTATTTTCTTTTAGATGGTAGAATATAAATTGCAACATTTGTTTAACTTGTAATTTTTTTTACAATTAATTTACTTTACCCATATTGTAAATCCTGTTATTTCTTCCCTATGTTTATTATTAACAAACTTATAAATATCTTTCATACTTAGATTATCTAGATTATTATTTTATTTTTATTATTTGGTGGCAATGTTAATGTTAGTTTTGTTTGAACTTTAGTATTAGCTGAATCAATAGTTAGTAGTATATACTTCCAATTTTTTGGTATTGCTTTTATTAAAATACTAAATTCAGAAATCCAGTTTGTTTTATATGTTAATCTGCTGAGTATTTTATCTTAAGATAAATTACCTTCATCATCAATAAGGTCATTTACAAAAATTATTCCACATTTAATCCAATTTATATACATCAGACATTTGTTATCATATTTGATTTACTTATTACCCCATATTATTTCTTGTCTTCAACCAAAATAAAAAACATGTATGTTTGCACTAACACGACCAACCCATTAAAAAGCGGCCAACTCAAAATCTTTTATTGCTCTTTTCAAAAAGATTTTTTTTATTGATGTTATTTCTGGATAATGAACCCGTCATTGTTTCTTTTATTAATTTTGAGCTATTTTCGATATATTTCGGGATTTTACATTTATTGAGCGATGAAGTCAATCTTTTGGAAAAATATGGAAAGACGATTCATGCTGTCGTTTCACCTGGTCGTCATACGTGATTAATAAAATTAAGCCACTTGTTCAGAATTGTTCTTGTTCGGCTGTCACGATAGCTTTTCAGTTCACCTGGAACAATGTTTTTGACAAAATCACTGATATTGGAGATATTGATATGAGAAAAACTAATAGCTTTTGACCTTTTCTTTTGACCAAAAAAAAAGCCTCCCTACCTACCCACTGCTACTAGTCATGGGTAGGGTTAGTGCAAACAAAAATGTTTTTAACTGTGGCCTTATCATTCTGTAATTGGTAGGAATATCTTTAAGATTTTGGCATTCAATCCAAGCAGTTACAATGTCTAGATAGAAATCTGGTAAAACATTTTTTAGACTATCAATAGACTTCAAGTTATCTGGTTTCATATTGAAAAAAAGAAACTTTTTTCCAAATTTATCAAAATAAAAGCTTGGAATAATTTTCCAGTTAGCCATTTCTCCTGAATTTAATTTTTTTACCCATAATAAGCAGATGGATATCAAAAAGTTATCAATGTCAGTCAATTTTAGCCCACCTTCCATATATTCTTTAATTGATGTGGTACGCTTAATTTTTTCCCGTTTCCCATCCCATATGAAATTATAAATGAGCTTTTTGAATAGTGATAAATGATCTTTTCCAATGGTACTTACTGATGCTAAATATGTTATGTTTGGTAAAATAAGGGACTTGATTACACATACTCTCCCAATCATAGTCAGCTTTCTTTTTTTCCATAAATTTAAAATATTTTCAGATTTTGTTATGATTTTATCAAAGTTATAAAAACTTAATGTTTTTTTTGTATAAATTTTAAAAGTAGACTCACGTGTGTATCTTTTCCATATTCCAATATAGTTTCCCATAGGACTTGTTAAAAAGAATTAATAGAAAAGATCTACAATGTTAACAATATGGAATTTGAATTTTTTAAATGTTAGTCACTGTGTATGTGTTAATTGATTAAGCATTGGTGTTAACTGTAAGAAACCTCCATCTGAGGTGTTTCTCACGCCCTGGTAAGTGTATTGACATTCTGATTGTGACTTTTGAGAACAAAATGCTGGTCATTATCTAAGTTGACTTACCTTCAGTTCCCCATTGGACAACTGGAGTTCAACTTATCCATTCTTGTCATTGTGTCATGTTTGAACCGTCCCTTCCTGTTTTTTGTTGGCATCATTAAGGTTTTTTTGATAATTTTGGTGTAACTATTTTGAAACTTGGCCGATTTTTATGATTTAGGTTTTAATGTTCCATGATGAAAATGGAAAGGTTATAACATCTGTTTTTCATTATGTCTTACTGTTTTTTGAGATGATATAAGGGGCCAAAAAAAGAAGACACCTTAATTTTTTAAACTTTTTTATTAGCTCACCTGACCCAAAGGGTCAAGTGAGCTTTTCTCATCACTTGGCGTCCGTCGTCCGTCGTCCGTCGTCGTCGTCTGTTAACTTTTACAAAAATCTTCTCCTCTGAAACTACTGGGCCAAATTGAACCAAACTTGGCCACAAGCATCATTAGGGTATCTAGTTTAAAAAATATGTCCGATGACCTCGCCTGTCAACCAACATGCCTGACATGGCTAAAAATAGAACATAGGGGTAAACTGCAGTTTTTGTCTTGTATCTCAAAAACTAAAGCAATTAGAGCAAAACTGACATGGGGTAAAAATGTTCATCAGGTCAAGATCTACCTGTCATGAAATTTTCAGACGAATCGGTCAACCCTTTATTGGGTTATTGCCCCTGAATTTTTAATTTTAAGGAAATTTTGCAGTTTTAGGTTATTATCTTGAATATTATTATAGATAAAGACAAATTGTAAACAGCAAAAATGTTCAACAAAGTAAGATCTACAAATAAGTCAACATGACCAAAATCGTTGATTGACCCCTTATAGGAGTTTTTGCCCTTTAAAGACGGCATTCAGCGTAAACTTTGCTTTTAAGATCTTTTCCTCTCAAACCACTGAGCCAATTGAGACCAGACTTTGGTGGAATGGTCCTTGGCTGGCCCCCTTCCAAACTTATGTCTGGCATCCCCGACTTCCATGGCTGCTGTTACTAAAAATAGAAAAAAAAGGGGGGGGGGGGTGAATTTCAAAAACCTTCTTATATGAAACTACAAGGCCAGTTGGAACCAAAGTTGGCAGTAATGGTTTTTAGGAAGTTCTCTTTCAGAAATATGTCCAATGACCCGGACTGTTAACCAAGATGGCCGCCACAGCCGAACTTAGTTTAACATAGGGCCCTATGGGAAAATTCATTGAAAAATATTCTTGCCTTAAACCACTTGACCAATTGGAACCAGACTTGTCAGCAATGGTCCTTAGATGGTCCTCTTAGAGAGGTGTGTCTGATGACCCGGACTGTGAACCAAGATGGCCGCCACAGCTGAACTTAGTTTAACATAGGCCCTATAGGAAAATTCATTGAAAAATTGTGTTGTCTGAAACAACTTGACATATTGGAGCAGGACTTGGCGGCATTGGTCCTTAGGAGGTCCTTTTTCAGAAATGTGTCAAATTTCGTGGACTGTAAACCAAGATGGCCGCCACAGCAGAACTTAGTTTAACATAGGACCCTATGGGAAATTCACTCAAAAATCTTCTCGTCTGAAACCACTAAGTCAATTAGAATTAGACTTGGTAGCAATGGGTCCTTAGATGGTCCTCTTTCAGAATTTTTGTGCGACGACCCAGACTGTCAACCAAGATGGCCGCCACAGCAGAACTTAGTTTAAGATAGGGCCCTATGGAAAAATTAATTGAAAAATCTTCTTGTCTGAAACCACTTGACATATTGGAGCCAGACTTGGCAGCATTGGTCCTTAGGAGATCCTCTTTCAGAAATATGTCCGATCACGTGGATTGTCAACCAAGATGGCTGCCACACCGAACTTTGTTAAATATTGGACCCTATAGAAAAATTCAGTTAAAAATCTTCTTGTCTGAAACCGCTTAGCCAGTTGGAACAAGACTTAGCAGAAATGGTCCTTAAATGGTTCTCTTTTAGAAATGTATCCGTTGACCTGGACTAAACCAAGATGGCTGCCACAGCTGAAATTAGTTTAACACAGAATCCTATAGAAAAACCAGCCAAATTGACTGCAACACTTAAATTTTTAGGTCTGCTCAAGGTGAAAAGTTAAATCCAGGTGAGCGATACAGGCTCTTGAGAGCCTCTAGTTTCTTATCCGATTTTGATGACTTTTTTTTAAATGGTTGTCATAATGAATACAGTAAAAGTTACTGAAGGCATTTTTGTGTTATTTATGTAGATGCAGAGGTAAAAGGGATTGAAGGGGCCAAAATTAGCCAAGTTGCAGGACACCTACAAATTTTATTTTTTATATGATTTTAATGCCATTTTTTTCTTATAATTAATCTTGATATGTGTTTCCAGCAGTATTTCAACATTTTTTTTCTATCTGTTACGGGTTTTGAGATATAAGGGATTAAAGGGCCAAAAAAGCAATGAGGCTTGATATATAATTTTTTTTATCCAATTCTTTTGGACATTTTTCTTTTAATTCACCTTGAGTGCTTTCATCAGTATGTCAACTATTCTCTATCTTTTATTGTTTCTGAGATACAAGGGGTCAAAGTTAGCTATTTTGGAGGAAATGTAACATATTTATTTTTCATCCAATTTCAGTAGAGATATTTTCTTACCGGTAAATTATTACTGAAAGGTCAAGTGAGCTTTTCTCATCACTTGGCATCCGTCGTCCCTGAATTGTTAATTTTAAGGAAATTTTGCAGTTTTAGGTTATTATCTTGAATATTATTATAGATAAAGACAAATTGTAAACAGCAAAAATGTTCAACAAAGTAAGATATACAAATAAGTCAACATGACCAAAATCATTGATTGACCCCTTATAGCAGTTTTTGCCCTTTAAAGACGGCATCCATCGTAAACTTTCGTTTAAAGATCTTTTCCTCTCAAACCACTGGGCCACTGGGAAAATTCATTGAAAAATCTTCTTGTCTTAAACCACTTGACCAATTGGAACCAGACTTGGCAGCAATGATCCTTAGATGGTCCTCTTACAGAGGTGTGTCCGATGACCTGGACTGTCAACCAAGTTGGCCACCACAACCGAACTTAGTTTAACATAGGGCCCTATAGGAAAATTCATTGAAAAATCTTCTTGTCTGAAACCAGTTGACATATTGAAGCAGGACTTGGCAGCATTGGTCCTTAGGAGGTCCTTTTTCAGAAATATGTATGATTTCTTGGACGGTAAACCAAGATGGCCGCCACAGCAGAACTTAGTTTAACATAAGACCCTATGGGAAATTCACTCAAAAATCTTCTCGTCTGAAACCACTAAGCCAATTAGAATTAGACTTGGTAGCAATGGTCCTTAGATGGTCCTCTTTCAAAATTTTGTGCGATGACCCAGACTGTCAACCAAGATGGCCACCACACCCGAACTTAGTTGAACATAGGGCCCTATGGAAAAATTCATTGAAAAATCTTCTTGTCTGAAACCACTTGACATGTTGGAGCCAGACTTGGCAGCAATTCAGAAATGTGTCCAATCACCCGGATTGTCAACCAAGATCGCTGCCACACCGAACTTTGTTAAATATTGGACCATATAGGAAAATTCATTTAAAAATCTTCTTGTGTGAAACCGCTGAGCCAGTTGGAACAAGACTTAGCAGTAATGGTCCTTAGATGGTTCTCTTTTAGAAATGTATACGTTGACCTGGACTGTCAACCAAAATGACTGCCACAGCTGAAATTAGTTTAACACAGAATCCTATAGAAAAACCAGTCAAATTGACTGCAACACTTAAATTTTTAGGTCCGCTCAAGGTGAAAAGTTAAATCCAGGTGAGCGATACAGGCTCTTGAGAGCCTCTAGTTTTGAGTGCTTTCACTAGTATATCAGCAGATTTTCCCTGTATTTTAGAGTTTTTCAGATGCAGGGGGTTAATGGTGCCAAAAAAGCAACATTTTTTTTTGTTTTTATTGTAGGTTTTTATTGTAGGTCTAGTATTTTTGTTTAATTATATTATAATATCCAGTACTTAATTATAAAGCATAATAGTGTGTCCACACTTATTTTAACTGTAGTGAACATGTTACGGTTGTATCATGCTGTACTTAGTGAAGCCCTTTACCAATGTCATTATGGATTTTTGGAAGAGAAAACCTTTTCATGACTTCTTGTCTGAAAACCTTGTGTATGCAAACAGGTCATCTATTGGTTAATTGTTTTAATATTTGGTACCATAGTTGGAAATGATCTGACTATATGATATTTTACTGACTTCACAGTTATTTGATTTTCCAGGACTTATAACCCCTTATATGTCTGTTTTACAAAAATAACATTAATGCAACTATTAATTCATCTTTTCATGCCCCGCCTACGATAGTAGAGGGGCATTATGTTTTTCAGTCTGTGTGTGCGTCTGTCCCGAATCAGGTTAAAGTTTTTGGTGAAAGTAATTTAGGGTGAAGTTGTAGTCACATCAACCTGAAACTTAGTACACATTTTCCTTATAATGTGGTCTTTCTAATTTGCATGCCAAATTGGGGTTTTGACCCCATTTTCATCGACATATGATAGTGTTGAAACAATTCTTTGTCAGGTTAAAGATCTTGGTGAAGGTAGCTTAGGATAAAGTCGTAGTCACATCAACTTAGTACATATTTTTATTATTATGTGATCTGTCTCAATTGCATGTCAAATTGGGGTTTTGACCCTAATTTCAAAGTTCATTTAGCACAGAGAATGATAGTGAAGTGGAGCATCATGTCCTTTGCACACATATTCTTGTTGGTATTGTGGTTACACATGATTTCAGCCAGTGTATATTATACTGGTTCCATGGTAGAATGACTTTTGCAATTGTAATAACCCTTTTCAAAGTCAGTAATCTTTTGATAAACTTTATATACATTTTAACTGATGAGTAGCAAGTGAACATATTAAATTAAGCAGTGCATCAGACTCATAAAGTAAAATAGTGAATCATAGTGAGGTTTGATAAAACGGAGATTTTCCTCTAATGCTATGTTCTAAGAAATCTGGTCTGACTTTCGATTATGATTGAGACTGGTTCAAGGTCATCAATAGAACAATTGAAGACCGGAAATTAGATCACATTTGTGACTACAGTTGAATCTCGTTAACTCCAAATTGCTTGAGTCAAAATTTCGATTATATCAAAGTTTTTTCAGGTCCCGACCAGCCAACAGTATAATTTATGTATTTTAATTCCTTTTATCTCAAAATTTGATGAGTCGAAATTTCAGGTTCTGTCAAAGTGATATGTGCAAAGGAAATATAATTAGTACAAATATAAACTTGCTATGTCGAATTTATAAATCGTCTGTACAGGTGAACCAAATTTTTACACCCGTCAAACAGTACGGAGGAAATCGATAACGGAAATGTCATATCATGTTAATTATGTTTTGATAACAATCTTATTAAGACTTAAATGTTTTCTTATGTTTTTACAATTAAACAATATATCGGATTTTGTGTTAAAATAAATTTTACATCTTTTCTTACAATATGTGGTTGTCCTATTTATTCACACCACAATTGTTTTGAAATTCAGATTATGTTAATAAGGCATGACTTGCCGAAAAAGAATTTATAAAGTCAATATTGGTCATTATGAAAGGATTATCTATTTGTGATTTCAAACAAATTGTAATTAAGAATTTATGATTATGCTAACAAGTAATAATGACCAATGAAAAGGAATATAGGTCATTTAATGTTTTTCTCCCTTTTCAAAAACTCGAGAATTTCCAACACCTTTTTAGTCGAACTTCGGCTATCTCGAACCCAATCCCATGGTCCCTTGCACTTTGAGATAACGAGATTCAACTGTAATTGTAGTTGTATGAATACTTGTGTAATGGGAAACGGATTGGTCAGGTTTTTAGTTGGGGAAAAGTAGAGGAAATCCTTAAATCTGACAGTCCTGGTAAGCATTTAGAATCACTAAACTTTCTCCGGTTAAAATTTGAATCATAATGCATTATCTTTTTATAGGTTTGGCCTTCGATGAATGGGATCTAGACTATTACACGAAGTTGTTTAAAGAAACCATTAAGAGAAATCCTACCAATGTGGAATGTTTTGATTTGGCACAGTCTAATAGGTAATGATAATAAAGATACCCATAGGATCACATTGTGCCACTATCACATACATGTTATTTTTTTTAAATTGTCAGAGATGAGAATTTTCTTGTGTGTGTGATATTTTGAAAAAGTATATAGAGTTTTTAAAAATATGTGAAATTTTGGGATGAGATTCAAAGGTTATATGGAGAAACATGTATGCTCTAATGCATACTAAATTTGAAAGAAAAAAGATTATAAGAAAAATCACTACTTGCTTGAAAATTGAAGGAATGCATATAAAAATGCAGTTGACTCTCATTATCTGAAAGTCCTTTGGACTGCCAAAAAAAATTGAGATAGATGAGGTTTGACTTAAAAGAAGCTGAAAAATTTTCCTAGTTACAAAGGAGAGGTATCTTACTAGTTTCACTAAATCTAAAATCTCTGTACCTTCCAGAAACCGGAGATCTCTACCTTGCAGAGTTCAACAATCATTTACATGCACTTTTATGAACTTAATTCATGTATTCATGATTAGATGCTTATATAATGCATATAAATTAATATTATATATTTGTTTTAAATATATAGAGTTTGAAGGAAACTTAATTACAATAGATAAAAAAGATTTGACAGTTCACAATTAAATTATGAAGTTGTTTAACTTGTTGATTAAAAGCCTTTTCAGATAAATTGACACTAATTAATTTACTTTCAGTGAATTTTTTTAATACCTCAAAAAATCAATAGAAGTCAATTGACAATTATCTGAAATAAAACTTACCAATAAAAACATTTAATTTGCAAGGTGATGTAATATTTTGACAGGTGATGATTACTTTGAGATAATTAATAAAATTTACTTGCTTTAATTTGGGACCCAAAATTTACTCTGAGATGAAAGAAATTCAATTCATACAAATTCAACTAAACAGGAGTCAAAATACATATACTTGTACTGTAAAACATTTGAGACCACATAGAAAATTGGACTCAATCTGAAAATTCAACTCAAGCAAGTTTGAGATAACGATAGTCAACTGTATGTGATAAACATCCTTAGATGTACACTGAGGATTAAGAGTTAAATATTGACTTATCTTTGGATAACTTTCAGCTCTATTTAGTTTTTGTTTAATCTGTTATTTCAATAACTCAAAGCATATGAGTTGTTGGAATTAAGAATGAGGAATATTATTTTAAAATTGTACATAAGTTTAACTTTGGACTAGTGTATTCATCTAAGTAAGAAATAATTGGCTTGTTAACTTAGGTTTGAAAACAATCTTGGAGCAAAAAATGAAGAAAAGTCATCAATTCATGATCCTTTCACTCGTCAATACAGCCCCAGTGATCATGAATGATTTTTTTCCTGTAACATTAAAACATCTAAGCTCCTTGAACAGAATTTAAAAGAATAGCAGATTTATGTATGGATGAAGAATATTCGCTCGCTTTTTTGTGGTTTATGAAATATTCTAATGAAAGAAAATGTTAACCATTGATTATAACAAAATCACAATATTCATGTCCCATTATGGCATATTTTAGTGAACACAGTAGACACTGGTTTTTCCGAGGACGTTTATTGGTAGATGAGGAAGAAGTCCCAGAATCATTATTTAAGATGATAATGTCTACTCAGGAACATACAAATAAAAACAATGTTATCAAATTTTCAGACAACAGCAGGTAAATATCAAGGTAGTTAGAATGACAGTAGAATTACTTCTCTCATATTGCTGATTAGAATCAGACTGTTATACATGCCATGGCAGTTCAGACAAATGAAAATCATTTCAAAAATTTGTATGTCCGGCCAACGAAAGTTGGGGGACATAAAGATTTTTGGTCTGTTTGTGCATTTGTCCCTCCTGCCTCAGGTTAATGCTTGCATTGAAGCTTTTTTTCTATGAAGATTGGGTCACATCATGAAACTTGGTACACATGTACATCAAAATTTTGTCAGTACAACAGGTTATGTTTTCAGCATACTAGCTAATGCCTTGCAAAACACATTATCCTATGTCAGCTGATAGCCTTCACATATTCAATATTAAAAAAAAGTGATTTTCCCCCATTATGCTTTATACAAGATACCTTCTGTTATGAAAGATAATTCTTATATTTGGGAAATAATTCTAATTTCTGGAAAAAGGGAATATAAAGTTAAATTCTATGTGTTATTCAGTTAAATGACTAATCGATTTCAGTCAACTATTTTGAAGGCGGTACATTAGTGTTGTCATGACACATGTTCTTGTTTCTTCATGAATTAATTGTACCATGATGAGCAACTGCATTGATAATTTACAAAAAAAACCCTCATTTTTTGGAAACCTTTTTGGACAAAATACATGTAAGAAACCAGTATTAATTAGCTCACCTGACCCGAAGGGTCATGTGAGCTATTGCCATCACTTGGCGTCCGTCGTCCGTCCGTCCGTCGTCCGTCCGTCCGTCCGTCGTCCGTTAACTTTTTCAAACGTTAACTCCTCCAACACCATAAGTCCAACTGCAACCAAACTTGGTACAGTTATTAATTGGTATGGGTGCTACAAATCTATTGTTTGGATTTTTGATTCGTATAAAAACATGGCCGTCATGGCTAAAAATAGAACATAGGGGTAAATCGCAGTTTTTTGCAAATAAGTCAGAAACGGTCACAGATATCAAAATTCTGGCATAGGGTAAAAGTGTTCAGCACCTCAAGATCTACCTGCCCTGAAATTTTGAAGAAGATCCAACGACCCATGTAGGAGTTATTGCCCTTTTTTTGACATTTTTGGCTTTTTTTTATGTTATTATTTCAAAAATCTTCTCCTCTGAAACTACTGAATGGATTTGGATAAAACTTAGCATGATTGTTCCTTAGGGTATCCTGCACAAAGTTTATGCTTCGATTTTTGATCCGTCAAAAAACATGGCCACTGTTGCTAAAAATAGAACATAGGGGTCAAACAACAGTTTTTTTATGTTATTATTTCAAAAATCTTCTCCTCTGAAACTACTGAATGGATTTGGATAAAACTTAGCATGATTGTTCCTTAGGGTATCCTGCACAAAGTTTATGCTTCGATTTTTGATCCGTCGAAAAACATGGCCACTGTTGCTAAAAATAGAACATAGGGGTAAATCGCAGTTTTTTGCAAATAAGTCAGAAACGGTCACAGATATCAAAATTCTGGCATAGGGTAAAAGTGTTCAGCACCTCAAGATCTACCTGCCCTGAAATTTTGAAGAAGATCCAACGACCCATGTAGGAGTTATTGCCCTTTTTCTGCATTTTTTCCAAATTTTGCACTTTTTAATTTCAAAAATCTTCTTCTCTGAAACTACTATTCAAAATAAAATGAAAGTTGGTAAGATTGATCCTTAGGGTATCCTGCACAAAATTTATGCTTCGATTTTTGATCCGTCGAAAAACATGGCCACTGTTACTAAAAATAGAACATAGGGGTCAAACAACAGTTTTTCGCAAATATCCTAAAAAATCATTAGGTTAGGGCAAATTCTGCAGGTTGAAAGTGTTTAGCATAATGAGAGCTACCTGTGTGCTGATGTTCGTGAAAATCTGTCAACTGATGTTAGAGTTATTTCCCTTTTTTGACATTTTTGGCTTTTTTTTATGTTATTGTTTCAAAAATCTTCTTCTCTGAAACTACTATTCAAAATGAAATGAAACTTGGTAAGATTGTTCCTTAGGGTATCCTGCAAAAAGTCAATGCTTGGATTTTTGATTGGTCGAAAAACGTGTCCGCCCTTACTAAAAATAGAACATAGGGGTCAAAATGCTGTTTTTTGCTATTTTTTCCTGAATTATAGAAAGAAAATGAAGATGAAAGCTACTTTCAAGGTAAACATGGTATCCCGAGTTGAATGGTGATGATGAAAGTTTGTTTTGGAGGGCCATTTTTAAAATGGCTGCCATTTTCCCCGCCATTTTTTACTTGATTTGATTACCTCCCTTAGACTGCTTGTAAATTATGTATAAAGAAATGTAGATTGTCTTGGGGTTACTATTAATTAATATTAATTTTAGCCATATATGTCATTTTCTATTTTAAGATTTTTATGATGTATTTAAATGGGTAATTATGTTTGCAAACTTGATGAGAAATTTGAATAGGGATTATGACCATATCTTGAGGGAAAGAATTTTTTTTTGGAAAAAGGGAAGGGGGGTGAAAAAAAATTTAGGGGGGTAAATAAGAAATTGTGGGGGGGGGGACAATTTAAATGGACATGCATGTCAGCACTCCAACCAGGACTACCACCATCAGGGAACATATTTTAACATTAAACCTTATGAAAAATAAATCAACCCTGAACAATTGAACCAATTGCAACAAACTTGGTCAAATAGTTGATTAATTGTCCAATGAAAACCAGACTCCAGGTGAGCGATACAGGCTCTGGTGAGCCTCTTGTTTTTTTTTCAATATTGTATTATATTTTGCTGAAAACTTAATACACCGATTAGTTTTGGCATGACATATACAGCCTCATTCTTTTATTATTTTTGGAAGAAAAATTAATTAAATAGATTGTTTCTTCACAGTTAAATGCTAGAAATCAGGTACAGGACAATTAACGTTATTTTTTGCCATGTAAGGAAATATTGGCAAAAGAAAACCAAACCAGTAAGACAAAGGTAAAAGTTGAAAAGACTTCTGAATTCATTAACACTGTTAACAAATACTATATAGATATAGGAATTAAAAGCACATATCAAAAAGAAAAGTAGAACAAGACTGTGTAAAAATGAAAAAATGTGATTAGATGTGACTGGTTATATATATTTATATTTTGAAGCCTATTGCAGTTTATGTTTCAAAAAATATCTAGAATACTATTTCAAACTAATGTAAGCAATAAGTTTTATTTATAACCAGATTTTCTGATGGGAAAAGTCCTGTTATTAGTTCAGACCTCTGGTCATGCTACCCCAAACTGGTGAGCAGATAGTCTGGTTGGCCTCTAGTCAGGTTACCCCAAACTGGTGGGCAGATAGGCTTGTAGGCCTCTGGTCAGGCTACCCCAAACTGGTGGGCAGATAGGCTGGTTGGCCTCTAGTCAGGCTACCCCAAACTGGTTGGTGGATAGGCTGGTTGGCATCTGGTCAGGCTACCCCAAACTGGTGGGCAGATAGGCTGATTGGACTCTTGTCAGGCTACCCCAAACTGGTGGGCAGATAGGCTGGTTGGCCTCTGGTCAGGCTACCCGAAACTGATGGGCAGATAGTCTGGTTGGCCTCTAGTCAGGCTACCCCAAACTGGTGGGCAGATAGTCTCGTTGGCCTCTAGTCAGGCTACCCCAAACTGGTGGGCAGATAGGCTGGTTGGCCTCTGGTCATGCTACCCAAAACTGGTGGGCAGATAGTCTGGTTGGCCTCTAGTCAGGCTACCCCAAACTGTTGGGCAGATAGGCTGGTTGGCCTCTAGTCAGGTTACCCCAAACTGGTGGGCAGATAGGCTTGTAGGCCTCTGGTCAGGCTACCCCAAACTGGTGGGCAGATAGGCTGGTTGGCCTCTAGTCAGGCTACCCCAAACTGGTGGGCAGATAGGCTGGTTGGCATCTGGTCAGGCTACCCCAAACTGGTGGGCAGATAGGCTGATTGGACTCTTGTCAGGCTACCCCAAACTGGTGGGCAGATAGGCTGGTTGGCCTCTGGTCAGGCTACCAGAAACTGGTGGGCAGATAGGCTGGTTGGCCTCTGGTCAGGCTACCCGAAACTGGTTGGCAGATAGGCTGGTTGAACTCTGGTCAGGCTACTCCAAATTGTGGTGAAAGAAAATCCAGTTTGCTTTCACTCAGACAAATTCTTGTTTCTTTTTTCTTATAGTGCAATTAAAGGATTTGACATTAAAGTTATACATCCAACAAACTCAACAGAGCCAAGTAAAATGGACGAAACAGATGCCACTAGACATATTATATTTACTGCTGAAACCCATAATTTTCCTACAGGTAACACTTGTGTGTCTTTACTGACCATCATTCAACAAAAAAATCAAATGGAATACTGATAATTTGATTGATTGATTAGGGGTTATATCTTATTTGCAGTCTTGCAGCTGCCATTACACACTGAGAATGTTAACATGAGTAGCTTGCATGCATCAATCTGTTTTAGATAATTGTTCTCTGGATACAGTTTAAGAACATACATAAATTTAGTTTATACTTCGTTTATAGTAGATAGAGAAACGACTTAGAGCAGCTAATTCTAATTCCATTCCAAATTAGATCCCTGAAATCTTCATTCCAGACGAGAATTGAACCAGGGATCCTTGGCTTCATAGTCCAATGTGTTAAATATGTCATGTAGTACTAATAAAACAATGAAAAAATAAGAAGTTCATGCCCTGTATTTGATATATCAGTATTTTGTATCATGTTCAATTTATTAAGGATTAATGATGAATAACCTCTTGCCTAGAGTATTAAAACATGAGGTGAAATCAGGTGCAATTATAGCAAATTTTAATTTTAACCATAAGTAAATTTTAGAGTATTCATTGATATAAAAGTGTGACTTTCTCTGTATTTATAGCCTTACTTTATGAGATTATTTAGATGTAGACATACTGTAAATTCAGAAATTACTGCGTGCATTTATTATTGCGATTTTGTCATTTTAGACGAAAATGCAATTTTAATTTTTGCGATATTCAGAAAAATCACGCTTCATTCATATAAAAAATTCCAAAATGTGAGTTTAAATTATTGCGATTACAGCCCTGTTGCATTTTTCGCAATAATAAAAACATTGCAATAATTTATGAATTTACAGTATTGCTTAGAAACTGTTGTTTATTTAAGGTATTGCCCCATTTCCTGGTGCTACCACAGGGACAGGCGGTAGGATACGTGATGTCCAAGCAACAGGTCGTGGAGCCCACATAGTCGCTGGAACTGCAGGGTATTCTTTTGGAAGTTTGAATATTCCAGGTGAGTATAAGGATGAAAGTTAAAATTATTAATTTACTTTAAAATTTGAGTATCTAAATTTTGAAAACAAAAATTTTGTTTCAGTCTAAATTGTTGTATAAAAGTGACATTAGATGTATTTTTAGGAGCAAGACAATTACAGTTAACTATCTCAAAGTTACAGGAATTTTTATATACTTGGAGTAAATATGATGCAGAAAAGTATCTGAGGACAAACAATTTACAGAGATACATGTATAAGAAATTTTGAGGGTCAGTTTTAATAATGAAAAATTACGATTGAGTATATATTACAGGTTATACTTTACCATGGGAACAACAGTCCAGTGTTTATCCTTCAAATTTTGCATCACCATTAGACATTGCTATTGAAGCCAGTAATGGAGCATCAGATTATGGGAACAAGTTTGGGGAACCAGTCTTAGCTGGATTTGCAAGGTCGTTTGGTTTGACCTTGCCAGATGGAGAAAGAAGAGAATACATAAAGCCTATTATGTTTAGTGGAGGAATAGGTCAACTTGAAAGCTGTCATGTTTCTAAAAATGAACCTAAAACAGGTTTGTTGAGGGAAAATTTCAACAAATGGAATAATAGAAATGAAAAGGAATTTGTTACTGACTACATTTATTATCCAAGTTAGGTTAATTCAAATTCATTCTCCTTTTGGGTAATATTAGCGATTGTATTTTCATTTGTTTAAGATTTTTAGCTCACCTGACTAAAAGGGTCATGTGAGCTTTTGCCATCACTTGGCATCCTTTGCCCGTCGTCCGGCGTCGTTAACTTTTCACAAAATGATCTTCTTATTGAGAACCACTGAACAGAATGAAAAACAAATTAAGCAGAGATATTCCCTACAAGGTCTTTTCCAAGTGTTGTAACTTTGGTTCCAATTTGTTGAAAAATATGGCCGCCAAGGCATTTTCTAATTTCTGATTGGCTGAATTTTAAAAAACTTCTCCTGAGGAATAGCTAAAACTAAACTTTATAGTTATGTTCCTATGAAGGCACTGACCAAGTGTTGTTACCTTGGTGTTGATCTGTCATCCAACATGACTGCCAGTGGGGGACTTAGTTTAACATAGGACCCTATGTGAAATACATACAAAAATCTTCTTCTATAGAACTGCTGAATTGATTTAAACCAAACACATGGATTTTTCTTTTAAGGTTCTGACCAAGTGTTACTACTTGAATGCCGATCCATCATCCAAGATGGCCGCCAGCAGGGACTTAGTTTAACAGAACCGTATGGGAAATATATACAAAAATCTTCTTCTAGAGAACCACTGAATGGATTGAAACCAAACATGGCCTGAGTGTTCCTTATGAGGTTCTGACCAAGTGGTGATACTTTGTTGCCGATCCATCATTCAAGATGGCAACCAGAGGGTGACTTAGTTTAACATAGAACCCTATGGGAAATACATACAAAAATCTTCTTCTAGAGAACCGCTGAATGGATTGAAAACAAACATGGCATGAATGTTCCTTAGAGTGTACACAACAGTTTTTCTTAGTACTTTTTATGAGGTCATGAATTGAAGGAACATACTCAAAAGATTAATAGCTGGACAATTGGTTGTATCAAATACCCATAGTCAACCATATACTGTGGATTCATTTATTTTTTTGGATACCAATTTTCGTGGATAGAGAAAAAAAGGCATTTCGTGGGATACGTAAATTTGTGGATTGCTGGCTTAGAAAAAAATATAAAAAGTTGTTGAAATACTGAATTTCGTGGCTTGGCACATCAGATATCATGAAAATACTGCGACAAAGCGTGCGTGATATTGTACAGTAAAGTACTTATTTTAAGCGCTTATAAAACAAAGTCTAACAAACAGATTCTTCAAATTTTGAACGGAACAAAGCTTGTCATGAATTTAACAATAATTAACAACATCCGTAATTATTTACTTGTTAGGTAAATCAGGTGTGAAATATATATTGACAAAATTGCAATCACTTGTCACCAAATACTTTGGGGCATATACATACATATTTTTAATCTGATTAGTAATACGATAATTTCTGCTTTATTATCTTTTTACAAGATGTTATTACTGTAATTTATGAGAAAGTCTGCATTGTTTAGGACTACTTAGGATAATTAGTTTTCTTGAATGTTTGAATTAAAAAAAAAAAACGGAAGTGAATTCCGTGACAATTTACCCAGTCAAATATTTTTAAAGAAAATTGTTTGAGCGTTTATACATATTATATGATACCAAAGACAAAATTACATGTAACACTGTATCCTCTGTGGATATATCTGACTCATCATATGTCAGTATCCAATTATATGCTGTAAACACGCAATTGTTCAATATTGGTACATCAAAACTCCGTGGTTTCAAACTTGAGTGCATTTAACCTCAAGTAAAAATATTATTTTTTGTTGTATATTTAAATTCGTGGTTTACTGGGACCCCCGAAAACCACAAAAATTGGTATACAACGAATTTTAAAGAATCCACAGTATCAAATAAAACATTTTTCTTCAAGCTTTCACTATATAATTTTTTTTTAAGGAAATCCTTTCCAAATTCTTAGCATTAAAGAAATAACTGACAAAAAATAGGCCTCCCCCTTCAAATATTTCAAAAACAGACCTACCTCAGAGCATTCTAGCAAGGATTCCTACGTAATTTAGAGAACTTGTATATGTTTTCCAAAGTACACATTCATCTGGTTTCAGCACATGTAGTTTCAGGGTACACTCGCCGCCTTTAGAAATTGCTACATGAAGTGGTAGAAAAATGTGTTTTCACCTACCATATTTTCGGATGTTTTCACAGTAGTCTCCCATTAATAAAACTTCTCTGAAAAAAATTACTTTTTTACATTTCATGCATTTTTTTAAACTTAAAATAAAGCCAAGATTCTAATTTAAATAATGAAATCAAAAAACCATCAGAAATCAATATCTATAACTTATAAATAGAGGGAATGACATAATATATTTAGGGAAAAACCACTGGAAATTTATACGAAATTGTTGTTTGCATTCTTATGAGGTGCTCACCAAGTGTTGCTACTTTGTTGCCAATCCATCATCCAAGATAGCTATCAGAGGGTGACTTAGTTTAACATAGAACCCTAGTTGAAATACATACAAAAATCTTCTTCTAGAGATCCGCTGAATGGATTGAAACCAAACATGGGATGAATGTACCTTATGAGGTGCTGACCAAGTCTTACTTTATGCTGATCCGTCATCCAAGATGGCCTCCAACGGTGGACTTAGTTTAAGATAGGACCCAATGGGAAATACATACAAAAATCTTCTAGAGACCTGTTGAATAGATTGAAACCTGACATGGCATGAATGCTCCTTATGACGTTCTGACCAAGTGTTGTTACTTTGCTGCTGATCTATTATCCATGATGGGCGTCAGCGAAGACTTAGTTTAACATTGAACCCTATGGGAAATACATACAAAGGGTCTCTTCTTGTAAATTAATGAATGGATGGAACCCAAACATGGCATGGATGTTAATCTCAAGATCCTTTAGAATGAACAAATGGAAATACCAGGTGAGCGATACAGGCTACAGGGAGCCTCTGGTTATTAAACATTTAAGTCTTTCAAAGATTATTCAAAAGAAGATTATTGCCTAAGCCAGGCTAGATCAGGCTAGGTTCAGTGTTCTGATTGCCCCACCTATGATAGTAGAGGGGCATTATGTTTTTTGGTAAGTGCGTCTGTGTGTCCATACTGAATCAGGTAAGTTTTTGGTGAAGGAAGTTTAGGACGAATTTGTAGTCACACCAACTTGAAACTTAGTATACATGTTCCTTATAATGTGGTCTTTCCTATTCTTATGAAATGGCGGCGGCCCTATATTAATCAGTCTGTCCGTCATCAATTCCTTTGTCGTACAATAACTTAAGATTGCCTTCACAGATTTTTATGATTTTTATGCACAATATTGGACTTGACCAAAGGAAGGTTCCTTTCAGTTTTTTGAGTAAAATCGGACAACAATTTTTTGGAAAAAATTAGTTTTTTTATGAAAAAATGCATATTTTAAGTTTTATATGAAAAAATGCATATTTTAAGAATTAACACTATGTCGTATGATAACTTAAGATTGGTTTCACAGATTTTCATAAATTTTATACACAGTTTTGGACATGATCAGAGGAAGGTCCCTTTTGATTTTTAGGAAAATCGGAAAACACTGTTTTGGGAAAAACTTAGTTTTATATGAAAAAATGCATATTTTGAGAATTAACACTATGTTGTATGATAACTTAAGATTGCCTTCACAGATTTTCATAAATTTTATACACAGTGTTGGACATCAGCAAAGAAACATCTATAGTAATTTGTTGCGCCGTCCGTCTGTCTGTCCATCTGTCCGTCCGTTTGTCTGTCTGTCTGTCCATCAGCATTTCCTTTTTCGTACTATAACTTAAGATTGTCTTCACAGATTTTTATGATTTTTATAAACAATATTGGACTTGACCAAAGAAAGGTCCCTTTCAGTTTTGAGGAAAATCGGACAGCGATTTTTGGGGAAAACTTAGTTTTTATATGAAAAAATGCATATTTTGAGAATTAACACATCGTATGATAATTTCAGATTGACTTCACAGATTTTCATAAATTTTATACACAATGTTGGACATGATCAGAGGAAGTTCCCTTTTGATTTTTAGGAAAATCGGAAAACACTGGGGAATATATAGATTTTGAAGCGTTTTTGATTCCCATGAGTTCAATCACACAAGCCAGCGGGGCCCTTTCTGACATTGTCAGTATTCTAGTTTGCATGCCAAATTAGGGTTTTGACCCCATTTTCATGGTTCTAAATATGATAGTGTGGAAACAGTTCATTCTCAGGTTAAAGTTTTTGTGTTACCAGACTGAATCATTATAGAGTGAATGCTGTTTTAACCCACATTAATACTGTTTATATAATTACTTAATATTCACGTTCAGAAAATATTTCTCAAGGGTATCTGTCATTTTTCAATGCGTAAATGACAGTATTAAGCACGTTATCTGGGGCTCTGTTAGTACACATGTTCGTTATAATGTGGTCTTTCTTATTGGCATGCCAAATTGGGGTTTTGTCCCCATTTTCATGGTTCATTGAACATCAAAATATGATTGTATGGAAACAGTACATTCTGAGGTTGAATTTTCTATGAAGGTAGTTTAGGATAAAGTTGCAGTCACATCAACTTAGTACATATGTTCATTATTATGTGATCTATCTCAATTGCATGTCAAATTGGGGTTTTGACCCCAAATTCATGGTTCACTGAACATATAGATTGATAGTGCAGAGGGGCATTGTGTCTTTTGGACACATATTCTTGTTCTAGACTATATTATGGTATCTTTTATATGGACAGATATGGAAGTAGTAAAAATTGGTGGTCCAGTGTATAGGATTGGTGTTGGTGGAGGTGCTGCATCATCGGTCCAAGTCCAGGGGAACAATAAGGAGGAGTTAGATTTCGGAGCAGTCCAAAGAGGTGATGCAGAAATGGAACAAAAATTGAACCGTTTAATTAGAGCTTGTATAGAGAGAGGGATGAAGAATCCTATAGCAAGCATTCATGATCAAGGGGCTGGTGGAAACGGTAAGGCTTAATTGACAGTTATTAACAGGGTTGCCATGCACTCGGGGAAAACAGGAAAAATCCGGGAATTTTATTTGAGGTGCTCATGGCTGGAAAACGGCAGGGAAAACGCGAAAAAACAAAATAATTTTGGGGAAAATCCTTTCAAGTTTCAAGTTAAAATGCTGCAAGTTTAAAAACAAATTAAATTACCTCCCTTGTACTTGTTGATTCGTCCCTCGAAAATTGGTACCGGTATGTTAAACAAGTACTTGTGAGCACATTTTGTGGGATGATACGAACGGGGCGACTTGATAGAGGTGAATCCTGACCTTGATTCGTCTTGAAAAGTTTTGCAATGTTATTTATCAATCTCAATTTCAACCACGATGCAAGAATCGCACAGAAATTAAAAAAAGCCTGGTGGTTTTGCACAATTTCTCATTTGTATTTTTCCTTGGAAACTACTCTGGAATTTCATGTCTGAAAAAGAGTGGCAACCCTGTATTAAGAAATATAGAACTTTTGAAGCTCAAGCATATAACAGAAAACAGCTCATTGTTCTATTTCTTTGGTAAACATGTTTACTTCCACATGTAAAAGTTAAATTATCACTTAGCCTACTATAAATGTAAAAAAATTTAATTTGGAAGGAAACTGTTAAAATTTTCTAAAATAGGAAGAAAAGTGTTAAAAAATTCTAAATTTGTGTGTTAAGTGTGAAATAATTCTAAAAAGTGTTAAAATTATTTAACCTCATAGGCAAATATATCATTAAAGTATAACAAAATATTTCTAGCAGTGACTAATTAAAAGAGCCATTTGAGATTTTGCCATGAGTTTGCTTTTGTTGCCTTCGTCATCATTATAAGATTTCCTTAAAAAATCTCCTATGAAATTACTTGGCCAAATTGAACCAAAATGCTGTGGAATTGTCCATTGGTGGTTCTCTATCAAAAGTATGCATAGGGGTTCTGGCCTCCAACTAATATGGCCACTATAACTAAAAAAAGAAAATCACCAAAAAAGTTTTAAAAATCTTCTTAGAAATGGCTGGGCCAATGTAGACAGATATTTGCATCGTAGGTAAATGAAAAATCAAGAAAAATCACTGATACAGCTGATTAAATCAAGGTGAGCAGTACAAGCTGCTTTAAATTTAATCATAATTTTACTATAGTATAGAAACAGAATTGAATTGATTTAAGAAATGTTTTCCATTATTCCTTTTTAGCTCACCTCACAAAAGTGAGGGGGGCTTATGTGATACCCCCGGCGTCGGCGTCGGTGTCGGCGTCGGTGTCAGCGTCCGCACCCACTTACAGAAGAATGGTTAAGATCCATACACGCTTCTTGACAAATGCCACATCAATCGTATTGGTATGGTAGGTGCACCTAATGATGCTAAGCACAATGCATGCTTCGGATGCTGGCTCTGACCTATATTTTCCGCATGAATGAACACTTACAGAAGAATGGTTAAGATCCATACACACTTACTGACAAGTGCTACATCAATCATATTGGTGTGGTAGGTGCACCTAGTGATGCTAAGCACAATGCATGCTTCGGATGCTGGCTCTGAACTATATTTTCCGCATGAATGACCACTTACAGAAGAATGGTTAAAGTCCATTCCTGGTTACTGACACATGCCACATCAATCATATTGCCATGGTTGGTGCACCTACAGATGCTATGCACGATGCATGCTTGGATGCTGGCTGTGACCTACTTTTTCCGGATGGATGACCACTTACAGAAGAATGGTTTAAGTCCATTCCCGCTTACTGACACAAGCCACATCAATCATATTGCTATAGCTGTGACCTTCTGCTTCAGCATAGATGACCACATCAACATTTTTAGTGTTTTTGAAGTAATATGGCCCACCTAGCAAAACCTTTTTTTTTATTGTGCTGCACTTTGTTCTATTTTAAGTTACCAATATTTTACTAATGAAAAAAAGTTATTCCATACTGGATAAAAAAGGTGAGTTAATCGACAGCTTAGGATGCTGCCTGTCAATAAATTTTTCCACATGGATGAAACTTTTTAAATGTTTTATTCCATTCCCGCTTATGTAACATTAGTACCACATGGACCATATTAGCATGGTAGGTGTACCTAAGAAAGCTTAAAACACAAAGCAGGCTTAGAATGCGGGCTGTGACTTCCTTTTTCTGGATGGATGACCACTTACAGACCTAAGAATGGTTAAAGTCCATTCCTGCTTACTGACAAGTGCCACATCAACCATATTGGTATGGTAAGTGCACCTAGTGATGCTTAGCACAATGCATGCTTTGGATGCTGGCTGTGTCCTATATTTTTTGCATGGATGACCACTTACAGAAGAATGGTTAAAGTGCATTCCTGCTAACAGGCAAGTACCACATCAACCAAAGCATCCAGAGATGCTTTGTAAGATGCATGGTTCAGATGCTGGCTGTGACCTTCTTTTTCTGCATGGATGAGCACTTAAAATTTTGAAAAGTTCAAGTCAATTACGGCTTAGTGATAATAATGCGTTACGAGGTGAGCTTTGTAATCGATAGATTAAAAAATATTAATTAAGTTTGAATGTTTAAACTTAACAGATACACTCTTTTTAGGTCACCTGGCCTAAAAGGCCATGTGAGCTTTTGCCATCACTTTGTGTCCGTCGTCTGTCGTCCGTCCACATTTTACATTTTCATCTTCTTCTCTGAAACCACTGGTGTAAATGGAACCAAACTTGGCAGGAATGTTAATTGGATGGTTCTGTACAAAATTATGTTTTTTGTGCCGATTGGATATTCAACATGGCTACCAGGGGCAGATAATTCGTTCTGATTGGACTTATCTTTAAAGCTCTTCCAGCCAGAAACTACCAGGCCAATTGAAATATTTTTATGTATGAACAAGCATTGGATGAACCTCTACAAAATTTATGTTTTTTGTGTCGATCAGAAATTCATGATGGCCGCCACAGCCAGACCTAGTTTAACATTGAACCCTATGGGGAATTTTGTACAAAGGTCTTCTTGTCAGAAACTACCAAGCCAATTGAAATGTTTTTGGTGTGTGAAAGATCATTTGATAGACCACTAAGAAAGTAATGTTTCTGTGCCGATCGGAAATTCAATATGGCTGCCACAGCCAGACTTAGTTTAACATTGAACCCTATGGGAAATTTGTAAATAGGTCTTCTTGTCAGAAACTACCAAGCCAATTGAAATATTTTTATGTATGAACAAGCATTCGATGAACCTGTACAAAATTTATATTTTTGTGCTGATCAAAATTCAAGATGATTTTAATAATTTTTGATAGAATTTGACACTTTGGTGCAGACAGTAAAGTTGTTCATTTCTGTACAGGGATGTAGCTTCCTATGACTAAAACTGACCTCTACATTATAATCAGTTGCATTAAAACTCCTTGCTACATTTAGACTAAATAACTGTTACATTTTGAGTATCACATCTTTCATAGGTCAAATGAACGAATGATGGGTTCTAATGTTATTGTCTTTGAATGTCTTTTTTTTTCAAATATTCAGTGATAAAGTTTTAATATTTATTTATTCTTTTTCAAATATTTATATATCTTCTTAAACAAGTTTATTGATTTGACTTATGGAAAACAGCTGCGATAAATTCATTTGTTCTGTGATAAAGTTGAAATACTAATATGTTTTTGTATTGTTTATTTCTTTCATTTTTGGCCGGGTTGCACAGAGTGCAAATCCAGGTTATAGTATGGTGAATGTCGGGTGGGGAAAATGGGTACCTATTTTGTGAAATCAACTCCTCCTACAGTTTTTCACCCACATCTTTGAAACTTCATAGAATTTTTCTATATATATTGAAGATGTGCACCTCACTTTATGGAATTATTTCCCATTTTTCCAAACTTTGGAACTTATTCGTTTTTTTATTGACATTTTCAATAGAGGGTACCTATTTTGCGAAGTCAACTCCTCCTTCAGTTTTTCACCCGCATCCTTGAAACTTCGCAGAATGTTTTAATATATATTGAAGATGTGCACCTCACTTTATGGAATTATTTCAGGAATCTAATTAAATTGATGACTGCCTCTGTGCTTGTACACCAACATACAATGTGTCTGATTTTGTCTATATAAATATTCATGACTGCCAATGTGCAATATGATCTTATAATCACCTTTGTCACCACTACAGTAAACACCCAGTAAAACAACCAGGCCATTTGTGTCTTTGACCCATTTTTTTATATAATCTTTTGAATAAATTTCATCAATTTGGATATTTTTAAAATATTTTTCTTTTAATTTTATCTAAGTATAAGTAATAATGTATTTTATTGTCTTCTTATCATGTCTGTATATATATTTATTATTATATATCAATAAATATAACATTGTAAATATTTTGTAGAGTTTTAACACCTTTTGAACAGTACTTCAAAGATTTTTCATAACCAATAACTAGTTAATAAACACACTACAAATTCCCACCTGGCCAAACAAGTAAATTCCTGCATAGCTAACACAAAATATCTTACCTGTATATACAAAAACATGAAATGTTTGCTTAGTGGGAGGACACCATCACACTCATACCTGTTAATGAATTAGTTGCCAGATGTCAAAACATGAGGGCATAACTGTCAGTAAAATACCATTGCAGTGATTTTTTTTTTAATATTACACCTTTGATGCAAAGGTTGTGAAATTTTTAGACTCTAAAATACACCTGTTTTTGAGGAAATGATTTTACAATAAATTTTCAACGTTTGCTGACTTCCATGTCTTATTATACTATCTTGTTTGCTGTTAGTGTTCAGTTAAACTTTTTTTTTCCACATTTAAAGTTGAATTATTTCTAAGCCTACTATAGATGTACAAAATGGCGTTTGTTTACTCTATTTTTGTTTTTTTTTATATAAATTGGATGGAAATTGTTAAAATGTTCTAAAATGGGAAGATAAGTGTTATAATCTTCTAAATTTGTGTGACAATCCTGTGAAATGACTGTTGAATGGCATATTAAGTCCAGTTAAGTGATACAGGTTTCTTGGAGACTTTGATTTTGGCCATCTATGTGTAGGTGTTTGAGCAAACTGTAGTTAATGAATAACTGCATAACTGTGAGTAAAATACCATTGCAGTGATTTTTTATGCCCTGCCCCGAATGTGGCTGGGGCATATAGATTTACCCTTGTACGTCCATACGTACTTATGTTCCAGTTCGGTTAAGTTTTGCATTTAGCTCCATTTCTCAGAAACCTATTGTAATATATCAATGATATTTCACCTCTACAGTCCTCTTATATAGTACAACACAGTTCAGCAACACTTGGGTCACTATGACCTACATTTAATGCTTCAGTGACTTTGGTTAAGTTTTGCGTTAAGGTTCATTTCTCAGAAACCTTTAGTAATATATCAATGACATTTCACCACTACAGTCCTCTTGTATAGTAAAACGCAGTTCAGCAATACTTGGGTCACTATGACCTACATTTCATGCTTTAGTGACTTTGGTTAAGTTTTGCGTTAAGGTTCATTTCTCTGAAACCTATAGTAATATATAAATGGTATTTCGCCACTACAGTCCTCTTGTATAGTACAACGCAGTTCAGCAACACCAATATTGTTTTTAGGGCGGGGCATGCATGTCTTACAGACACATTTTCTAGTTATTATTTTGTATGGGGGTTATAGAGTTGAAGTCATTTACACATTGGCAGGGCTTTTATATTCGGATATAAAATACTTATATGAAGGCCTAGCCCATGTGTAAATGACTTTCAAATCTATAACCCCCATTAATTATTTCTATTCTAATAGGACAAATATGCTAATTTTGCTCATTTGAGTTGTCCTATAGGTATATGACAACTTCCGTTTCTCTTGTGATTAATATGTTGCATTCTGTGCTTTTAAGAGCATATTTTGAATAAAACTATTTTCATAAGATACCATTTGCACTGTCAAATTATGAAATTCAGGGTTCTACAATAACTTTTTTTTCAACTTGTCCATTTGGACAAGCGAATACCAATTTTCACTTGGTCGAATAATGCAGCCACTTTGTCTGAAAAAAAACATAAAAGAGGGGAAATTTGATGAATGAATGTAAGGTCATTGCTAATAAAAAATAAATTTTGTGTTTGGATTTTATTTTATTAAATCAGAGCTTCTCTGTCTCAATTCATGCATATGATGTTTTTAGTCTTCTTTGCCGAAGTCGTAAACACAAACTTCGTCAAATCCATTCCTATTTTCACTTCAAAATTGTTTATGATTTTTATACTGTTACTGCGTCAATATTTATTTCTATACACACACCGCAACAGTGATAGAGAACCAGTTCTTTTGGCGTTGTCACATTATCGTAGGTATCTAAGTACATATACATTATTGATCTAAATATAGATAGACTGAAGCGACGCAATAATAAGGACATCGCTCTTTTTATTGAGTCAACTTTGTAGTAGAAATTTGTTGAGTGATTGAATTCTTGAAAACTATTTTATTATAAAACAATATTTTAGAAATTTTGTTTGCAAGTGGCTGGCACAATTAACTTGTCCGTCCTAAGAAGGCAGTTGTCTTGGACAATCGGACAAACGTTATTGTCTAGCGCTGTAATTTATCATTTACACAAGAAAAATTTATAAAACATGTTTCACAGACTTACCGTGGTAACAGGAACATCATTCAAAAATCAAGATATCATGGCCTACACAAATGTGTATTGCAGTGCACAACATTGTCATATTTGTTGTACATAACTATTGTGGTTGTGTCTCATGATTTATTTGTAAAGATAAACCATTTCGTATGGAAAAAGATTATTTCACACAATTCGCGTTTATATAAAAGACTCTTATCACTTTGTTTTAGTTTTTCAAAAGTGCAGATGAAATATTAAAGATTATTTTTTGAAAATAAAAATTCAAAATGTGAATGCAAATCTTTTAATGTACTGCTGGATTCTGCTGAATACAATGATTCTTTAATATTGAATTACTGATTTAAGCTTTGTAATCCCTAATTCAATTGAAGGTAATGTATTGAAAGAGATTGCTGAACCAGCTGGTGCTGTCATCAAATCATCACAATTCCAATTAGGTGATCCAACGATCAGTTTGTTAGAACTGTGGGGAGCAGAATACCAGGAAAGTAATGCCATTCTGATAAAACGGGAAGATAAAGATATATTAAGTAAGATTGGAGAGCGGGAAAGGTGTCCTGTTTGTTTTGTAGGAAAGATAACAGGTGATGGAAAGGTATGAAAAGATCTTGTAATTTTAATTTTTTTTAATAAAATTAAGGTTTTTCCTGTTATGAATAAATATTCTCTAATTTTATAAAGTATTGTAGAAAAATGAAAAATAAAAAAAAAATAATAACAACTAAAGATATCAATCAGAATATATATATTTTAACAGATAAAACTAGAAAATTTTACCCAGACAGAGGGTGATGGTAGCCCAGCTAAGAAGAGATCTAAGAAAAATTTCCTGTATCCTGTTGACTTGGAATTAGAACATGTACTGGGATCTATGCCAAGGAAGGTAATTTATCCTGTTGACTTGGAGTTAGAACATGTACTGGGATCTATGCCAAGGAAGGTAATTTACCCTGTTCACTTGGAGTTAGAACATGTACTGGGATCTATGCCAAGGAAGGTAATTTATCCTGTTGACTTGAAGTTAGAACATGTACTGGGATCTATGCCAAGGAAGGTAATTTATCCTGTTGACTTAAGTTAGAATATGTCCTGAGATCTAAGTCAAGGATGGTAATATATCTTGTTCACTTGAGTTGGAACATGTAAAGGAAGGTGATTTATACTGTTGACATGAAATAAGAACCTTTCCTGGGATCTATACCAAGGAAGGTCATATCTCCTGTTAACATGGAATAAGAACCGTTCCTGGGATCTATACCAAGGAAGGTCATATCTCCTGTTAACATGGAATAAGAACCGTTCCTGGGATCTATACCAAGGAAGATCATATCTCCTGTTAACATGGAATAAGAACCGTTCCTGGGATCTATACCAAGGAAGGTCATATCTCCTATTAACATGGAATAAGAACCGTTCCTGGGATCTATACCAAGGAAGGTCATATCTCCTGTTAACATGGAATAAGAACCGTTCCTGGGATCTATACCAAGGAAGGTCATATCTCCTGTTAACATGGAATAAGAACCATTCCTGGGATCTATACCAAGGAAGGTCATATCTCCTGTTAACATGGAATAAGAACCGTTCCTGGGATCTATACCAAGGAAGGTCATATCTCCTGTTAACATGGAATAAGAACCGTTCCTGGGATCTATACCAAGGAAGGTCATATCTCCTGTTAACATGGAATAAGAACCGTTCCTGAGATCTATACCAAGGAAGGTCATATCTCCTGTTAACATTGAATAAGAACAATTCCTGGAATCTATACCAAGGAAGGTCATATCTCCTGTTACATGGAATAAGAACAATTCCTGGGATCTATACCAAAGAAGGTGATATATCCTGTTGACATGGAATAAGAACTGTTCCTGAGATCTATACCAAAGAAGGTATATCCTGTTCTAAGATTTACTTGGAGTCTATGCCAAGGAAATGCCCTAAGACAATATCCGATCTTCAGAATTTTTTTTTATTAAAGTTTGATTTACAAAGAAAGAAATAAACAAATCTTGCAGTAGGCAATCATTGATAAGGCAGAAGGGAGTTTAGTTGAGATGATTACAAAAGATGGAGTCCAGTTTCCCAGTGAAATAATTTTCAAAGAGTTTTTTGCTGGAAACAACCATGATACTATAAAGAATTGTAGCTCTTACTATTTCAAATTCAAAAAGTAATAAAAAAAAATAAGGAACAACTTTTGATAATATGACTTAATCTATTTTTGATGGCATCATTTTTCATAAGTACTAAATATTTGTTTTGAGGATATCAAATTTCAACGTTTTGTAACTTTCTAGTAATTACACAATTGCAAATATAAATTTTGTCATGTAATTTAGTGGATAGTCTCAATAGTAACATGAATTTTTATAACACTGGAATACTGATGATTTTAGATACAGATGTTACTGTTATTTTTGTACAGGAATTTAAACTGGAAAGAAAGAAACCCACTTTGAAACCGTTGACCTTGCCGGAGAATCTGACCTTGAAAGATGCCCTTGACAGAGTTTTACGTTTACCAACAGTTGCCAGTAAACGTTACTTAACGAACAAGGTAAATGTTTTGTTGATTTAAAGCTATAATATCTGAACAAGGAGGTAGGTTCTGAGTTTGAACGGCAAGGTGTGTTTGACTCCTATCTTAATTGACAGGAATTGTCAGTTATTATGGCAAATGTACTTGATTCTCTCCAGAACTCTGGTTTCCTTTAAAGATAAAAATTGGCTGAAAGATGCATAAAACTCCTAGAAACCAAACCAAACCTAAAGTCGTAATATCATAAACTTTCATTGAAATTACTGTTATTGGATCATATGTCAAATATAATAAAAATTAAAAACAATATGTAGTACAGAAATACATGTACATATATAGTATTGGGATGACAACAGAAATTCAGTTCTAGTTTATTCCTGGGATATTGTTAGTCTTGTGACCTTTACCTGGTTATCTTTTACTTTATGATATTTTGTCTATTGTTTTGTATTTTTGTAGTTCACATATTTGAAAGTGCTTGATATATTATAATTCCCAAAACCAAACGATGAATGTAATGCATTTTTAGCTCACCTGACCCAAAGGGTCAAGTGAGCTTTTCTCATCACTTGGCGTCCGTCGTCCGGCGTCATCGTTAACATTTTACATTTTGAACTTCTTCTAGAGAACCACTGAATGGAATGAAACCAAACATGGCAAGAATGTTCCTTATGAGGTGCTGACCAAGTGTTGTTACTTTGTTGCCGATCCATCATTCAAGATGGCCGCCAGCGGGGAACTTAGTTTAACATAGGACCCTATGGGAAATGCATACAAATGACTTCTTTTAGAGAACCACTGAATGGAATGAAACTTAATCTGGCATGAATGTTCCTTATGAGGTGCTGACCAAGTGTTGTTACTTTGTAGCCGATCCATCATCCAAGATGGCCGCCAGTGGGGGACTAAGTTTAACATTGGACCCTATGGGAAATGCATACAAATGACTTCTTTTAGAGAACAACTGAATGGAATGAAACTAAATCTGGCATGAATGAACCCTTATAAGGTGCTGACCAAGTGTTGTTACTTTGTAGCCGATCCATCATCCAAGATGGCCACCAGCGGGGAACTTAGTTTAACATAGGACCCTATGAGAAATGCATACAAATGACTTCTTTTAGAGAACCGCTGAATGGAATGAAAGTAAATCTGGCATGAATGTTCCTTATGAGGTGCTGACCAAGTGTTGTTACTTTGTAGCCGATCCATCATCCAAGATGGCCGCCAGAGGGGGACTTAGTTTAACATAGGACCCTATGGGAAATGTATACAAATGACTTCTTTTAGAGAACCGTTGAATGGAATGAAACCAAACATGGCATGAATGTTCCTTATGAGGTGCTGACTAAGTGTTGTTACTTTGTAGCCGATCCATAATCCAAGATGGCCGCCAGCGGGGGACTAAGTTTAACATTGGACCCTATGGGAAATGCATACAAATGACTTCTTTTAGAGAACCACTTAATGGAATGTAACAAAACATAGCGTAAATGTTCCTTATGAGGTGCTGACCAAGTGTTGTTACTTTGTTAGCGATCCATCATCCAAGATGTTTAGAAGAACTTGACCTCATATTCAAAAATAATAATGATAAGATGTCTTCAGTAGCTATTGTAAGACTACACTAAGATGACCTGTTTTTAATTTTAAATACTGTGTCAAATTAAACCAATCTTGGTCTCAATCATTATATAATTTTACATAATTTCCAAAATCACGTTAGATACAGGTGAGCGACACAGGCTCTTGAGAGCCTCTAGTTATACAGTTATTATAAATTTTACTAATTCTATATAAATGCCAGAAAATTAAATGGCAATTGTTAAAGTACACTACTCAGGAAAAAACCCATTTAACTTTCATGTTTATTTTAGGTAGACCGCTGTGTAACTGGTTTGGTTGCCCAGCAACAATGTGTTGGACCCATTCATACACCATTAGCAGATGTGGCAGTTACAGCTATGTCGTACTTTGATAAAGTGAGTTTTTTTTAATATACAAGGATGTGGTTATGCGTACCATCTGTTTCTCTCACTTTAGCCAACTTGTACAATACTGAAGACTGTTCATTTTTCATAGACTGGAAATGGACAAAAACAAATTTAGGAAAATTAAAAAATATGGGGTGGATGGGGATGATAATCTTATCAATTAACATTGAAACAAAAATCTGTATATTTTTATATTAAAGGTGGGTTCAGCTACAGCTATAGGTGAGCAGCCAATAAAAGGTCTGATAGATCCAGGCTGTATGGCCAGACTGTCTGTTGGTGAAGCCCTTACAAATTTAGTGTTTGCCTTGGTGACTGATCTTAAGGTTTGTAGTACAACATGTCTAGAAAATACTGAAATTTCTTTTTTTTTTTGTGGTTAAGTGAACATTTACCAAATTTCATTGTTTTATATTTTAATGCTAGTATTAACACAAAATAAATTATGCAATTCATTAGATACTTAAATTATGGTTCCAGTGTACTGCCTTGGTGGTCTCATGGTAGCGTGTTCACCTTGAGTGCGGAAATTCATGAGTTTCATCCCCGCCTGGGTCAAAATAGACATTAAAATTGGTATATTCTGCTTCTCCGCCAAACTTGGGCATCTAAAGAGTAAAAGCAAAGATTGACTGGTCGGCTCGGAGTTGGTATAATGTGTCGGAGTTGGACTGATATGTCTTCCTGCGGACAGTTACCTCGTGACCTAGCACATTAAAAATCCGGCTCAGCGTGTCGTTCTAGTACAAAACAGAGATCCCAGTGGACTGATATGTCTTCCTGCGGACTGTTACCTTGTGACCTAGCACATTAAAAATCCCGCTCAGCGTGTCATTCTAGTACAAAGCAGAGATCATATTCATATCACATCAACATGTTCTCATCCTGATATGAACCTGGTTGCCACTGGAAGTTAAACAATAATTCATCCATCCATCCCTGGTTCCAGTGTCCCAACATAAACTACAGTAATTAGTTTACAGTGAAATGTAATCGATCTACATTATTATACATTATTTGCTTGTTTAGACTCACAAATAATTAGCAGTTGTATTGAATGCAGATTGTAAATAATAATAAGATTGTAAATAATAATATGCTGTTGGCATGGCCAATGATGCGAGCACAGCAATAGCCCTATCCAGAAACTCATTTCCGGTATTACGATTCTGATTAAAAAATTAGTCAAATTTGAGTATCAAAAAACATGGTATAGGGTAAATGTCAGGTGGATTATTTATTTTATGAAATTGTGAACTCTATACAAATTTGTTCACTTCCTTATATTCTGTATTTAATAAATTTGTGAAATTATAGAAATGGGGGGGGGGGAGGGGTTTTATTTTCTCTTGGAATGATTTATTTGTTGACAGCAATCAGTATTTCTTATGCAATGTTGACATTGGATGAATAGGAAAAATCAACTTAAGTATAAATATATGAAGTAATTTTGACATAATTGCTATTTAAAGTTGAGCTAATCAGTTTCTACACTTTACATTATTTGGACTGAAATCTGAATTGACATGTATAATAGCTTTGCACATGTCAATTCCCATATATTTTTTATCAGAAACTATCATAAGCCACAGATTTGCTGACTTTCATTTTGCCTCCAATATTTATCTACTGCCAGTGTTTAGAATGTCTGAAGAGTTAACAAATTTTATTTTACTATTCCCTCAAACTATGTTTATTGGAAAGCTGTATGTATTATTTAAGGATGTGAAATGTAGTGGTAATTGGATGTGGCCAGCCAAGCTGCCAGAGGAGGGAGCTGCATTACTGGATGCCTGTACAGCTATGTGTGATATAATGAAGAAGTTAGGTATTGCAGTGGATGGAGGAAAGGATTCACTCAGTATGGCTGCTCGTGTTGGTGATGAAACAGTTAAAGCTCCAGGTAATTTTCATGTGAAATCTGTAGAATAGCAACTTTTAGCTTGTAGCTAGTTTAGAATTATTTTATAGCTGGCACATCAGATGTATGAATTAGAATCAAAAGTAATACTCCTTAGATGGTTCTCTTTTAGAAATGTTCCCATTGACCTGGACTGTCAACCAAGATGGCTGCCACAGCCAAACTTAGTTTAACATAGACATCTATAGAAAAACCGTCCAAATTGACTGCAACACTTAAATTTTTATACCTGCTCAAGGTGAAAAGTTAAATCCAGGTGAGCGATACAGGCTCTTGAGAGCCTCTAGTTTTCGTACTAGCTGCATAATGGGAACATGGTTTGTCCGGCTAACTCCTCCTACAGTTTTGGAGCTACCGCTTTAATATTTTGTAGGATGATTATGACCATAATGGAGGTGTGCATGTCCACATGATTTTTATTTTTTCCAAATATTCTCATAATGACAGGTAGTTGGACTTAACCATTTGTTTCGTACTAGCTGCATTGTTTATAATTTCTTATGGTCAGGCGGGGGCATCATTTGTGTCTTACAGACACACTTCATTTTCAATTTTCAAAAAATCACTCCTAACAAAACAAGTTTGTCCATAATTATCAAGTGCTGGCGGGGGCATATTTCTTTTCTAGTTTTAAGGTACATTAGTGATATCTGTGTATGCTGGATCCCCTGATGTCATAGGTACATTTATATCAGATATAACATGACAGTTTGTGTTTATTTAAAGTACATTTGTGATATCTGTGTATGCTGTTTCCCCTGATGTCATAGGTACATTTATATCAGATATAACATGACAGTATGTGTTTATTTAAGGTACATTTGTGATATATGTGTATGCTGGATCCCCTGATGTCATAGGTACATTTATATCAGATATAACATGACACTATGTGTTAATTTAAGGTACATTAGTGATATATGTGTATGCTGGATCCCCTGATGTCATAAGTACATTTATATCAGATATAACATGACAGTATGTGTTTATTTAAGGTACATTTGTGATATATGTGTATGCTGGATCCCCTGATGTCATAGGTACATTTATATCAGATATAACATGACAGTATGTGTTTATTTAAGGTACATTTGTGATATATGTGTATGCTGGATCCCCTGATGTCATAGGTACATTTATATCAGATATAACATGACAGTATGTGTTTATTTAGGGTACATTTGTGATATATGTGTATGCTGGATCCCCTGATGTCATAGGTACATTTATATCAGATATAACATGACAGTATGTGTTCATTTAAGGTACATTTGTGATATATGTGTATGCTGGATCCCCTGATGTCATAAGTACATTTATATCAGATATAACATGACAGTATGTGTTTATTTAAGGTACATTTGTGATATATGTGTATGCTGGATCCCCTGATGTCATAGGTACATTTATATCAGATATAACATGACAGTATGTGTTTATTTAAGGTACATTTGTGATATCTGTGTATGCTGGATCCCCTGATGTCATAGGTACATTTATATCAGATATAACATGACAGTATGTGTTTATTTAAGGTACATTTGTGATATATGTGTATGCTGGATCCCCTGATGTCATAGGTACATTTATACCTGATATAACATGGCAGTATGTGTTTATTTAATGTACATTTGTGATATCTGTGTATGCTGGATCCCCTGATGTCATAAGTACATTTATATCAGATATAACATGACAGTATGTGTTTATTTAAGGTACATTTGTGATATCTGTGTATGCTGGATCCCCTGATGTCATAGGTACATTTATATCAGATATAACATGACAGTATGTGTTTATTTAAGGTACATTTGTGATATATGTGTATGCTGGATCCCCTGATGTCATAAGTACATTTATATCAGATATAACATGACAGTATGTGTTTATTTAAGGTACATTTGTGATATATGTGTATGCTGGATCCCCTGATGTCATAGGTACATTTATATCAGATATAACATGACAATATGTGTTTATTTAAGGTACATTAGTGATATATGTGTATGCTGGATCCCCTGATGTCATAGGTACATTTATATCAGATATAACATGACACTATGTGTTAATTTAAGGTACATTAGTGATATATGCATATGCTGGATCCCCTGATGTCATAGGTACATTTATACCTGATATAACATGGCAGTATGTGTTTATTTAAGGTACATTTGTGATATCTGTGTATGCTGGATCCTCTGATGTCATAGGTACATTTATATCAGATATAACATGACAGTTTGTGTTTATTTAAGGTACATTTGTGATATCTGTGTATGCTGGATCCTCTGATGTCATAGGTACATTTATATCAGATATAAAATGACAGTTTGTGTTTATTTAAGGTACATTTGTGATATCTGTGTATGCTGGATCCCCTGATGTCATAGGTACATTTATATCAGATATAACATGACACTATGTGTTAATTTAAGGTACATTAGTGATATATGTGTATGCTGGATCTCCTGATGTCATAGGTACATTTATATCAGATATAACATGACAGTATGTGTTTATTTAAGGTACATTAGTGATATCTGTGTATGCTAGATCCCCTGATGTCATAGGTACATTTATATCAGATATAACATGACACTATGTGTTAATTTAAGGTACATTAGTGATATATGTGTATGCTGGATCTCCTGATGTCATAGGTACATTTATATCAGATATAACATGACAGTATGTGTTTATTTAAGGTACATTTGTGATATCTGTGTATGCTGGATCCCCTGATGTCATAGGTACATTTATATCAGATATACAGATATAACATGACACTATGTGTTTATTTAAGGTACATTTGTGATATATGTGTATGCTGGATCCCCTGATGTCATAGGTACATTTATATAGATATAACATGACACTATGTGTTAATTTAAGGTACATTTGTGATATATGTGTATGCTGGATCTCCTGATGTCATAGGTACATTTATACCTGATATAACATGACAGTATGTGTTTATTTAAGGTACATTAGTGATATCTGTGTATGCTGGATCCTCTGATGTCATAGGTACATTTATATCAGATATAACATGACAGTATGTGTTTATTTAAGGTACATTAGTGATATATGTGTATGCTGGATCCCCTGATGTCATAGGTACATTTATACCTGATATAACATGGCAGTATGTGTTTATTTAAGGTACATTAGTGATAACTGTGTATGCTAGATCCTCTGATGTCATAGGTACATTTATACCTGATATAACATGACAGTATGTGTTTATTTAAGGTACATTAGTGATATATGTGTATGATGGATCCCCTGATGTCATAGGTACATTTATACCTGATATAACATGGCAGTATGTGTTTATTTAAGGTACATTAGTGATATATGTGTATGCTGGATCCCCTGATGTCATAGGTACATTTATACCTGATATAACATGGCAGTATGTGTTTATTTAAGGTACATTAGTGATATCTGTGTATGCTAGATCCTCTGATGTCATAGGTACATTTATACCTGATATAACATGGCAGTATGTGTTTATTTAAGGTACATTAGTGATGCCTGTTTTTGCTGGATGTCCTGATATCACAGCTACGGTAAAAACAGATCTCACATGACATTTTGTTTATATTTTAGGCACATCAGTGATATCTGTGGATGCTGGATGTCCTGATATCAAAGCTACAGTTATACCAGATATAACATGACAGTTTGTGTTTATTTGGGCACATTAGTGATATCTGTGTATGCTGGATCCCTGATACACAGCTACAGTTATACCAGATATAACACGACATTTTGTGTTTATTTAAGGTACATTTGTTATATCTGTTTATGCTGGATGTCCTGATATCACAGCTACAGTAAAACCAGATCTCACTTGACAGTTTGTTTATTTAAGGTTCATTAGTGATATCTGTGTGTGCTGGATTCCCTGATATCACAGCTACATTTACACCAGATCTCACATTATTATACCCCCCGCAAACAAAGTTTGGGGGGGTATATAGGAATCACCTTGTCCGTCCGTCTGTCTGTCTGTCCGTCTCCGTCTGTCCATATATCTTGTAAGCGCAACTCCTCCTAGACCGCTCAATGGATTTCAACGAAACTTTACAAAAAGGAAGTACATCATCCAAAGATGTGCATGAAGAAAAATCTTTGCTTTCCGATATCACACAAGGGAGATAATTGGACTTCTATTTTTTTTGGTTTATACATTATATATGAACCTCATAAGCGCAACTCCTCCTAGACCGCTCAATTGATTTCAACGAAACTTTACAGAAAGGAAGTACATCATCCAGAGATGTGCATGAAGAAAAATCTTTGCTTTCCGAAATCACACAAGGGAGATAATTGGACTTATATTTTTTTTGGCTTATACATTATATATGAACCTTGTAAGCGCAACTCCTCCTAGACCGCTAATGGATTTCAATGAAACTTTACAGAAAGGAAGTACATCATCCAGAGATGTGCATGAAGAAAAATCTTTGCTTTCCGATATCACACAAGGGAGATAATTGGACTTCTATTTTTTTTGGCTTATACATTATATATGAACCTCGTAAGCGCAACTCCTCCTAGACCGCTCAGTGGATTTCAACGAAACTTTAAAGAAAGGAAGAACATCATCCAGAGATGTGCATGAAGAAAAATATTTGCTTTCCGATATCACACAAGGGAGATAATTGGACTTCAAAGCGGGGGGTATCCTTTGTGAGCTTTGCTCACAGTACATCTAGTTGTGTTTATTTAAGGTACATTAGTGATATCTTTGTGTGCTGGATGCCCTGATATCACAGCTACAGTTACACCAGATCTCACATTATTGTGTTTATTTAAGGTACATTAGTGATATCTGTGTGTGCTGGATGCCCTGCAATCACAGCTACAGTTACACCAGATCTCACATTATTGTGTTTATTTAAGGTACATTAGTGATATCTGTGTGTGCTGGATGCCCTGCAATCACAGCTACAGTTACACCAGATCTCACATTATTGTGTTTATTTAAGGTACATTAGTGATATCTGTGTATGCTGGATGTCCTGATATCACAGCCACAGTTACACCAGATTTGAAGTGTCCTGATGGTCAAGGTAATTATTGGAAAAACATTAAATACTGAATAAAGACTTTCTGTTCTTTTCTTAGCAGAATAAAATGCACATCTGTAAACAAAATTCAGAATCAAGATATGCTTAAAACTGAATTGTGAAAAATCTTTTATTTCTTTAGAAAAAAAAGTTTAAGAATATATTTGTAATATGTCAAAATTTTTATCATTGAATATTATAACGTGTTTTATGTCATAACATGACAGTTAAAGAAAGACAATTCAAATATTTAATTTAAAAAATCAGACAGAAGAGTGTAAGCATAACTACATTTAGTGTTTTGCAGCAAATTTAGTTGTATCTTGCTATAATTAATTCATATTGATAGGAGTGGTGAACCACTGATTTGTAAGTTTGGTCAAAATAGGTCCAGTTTGACAATTGCCAGAATTTTTAGAACATCTGTTGTCTATTGTTTTGTTTTATTCAATAGAAAATTTAGACTAAATTTTAATCGGATGATGCTTAGGTTCTAAAAATTGTTTACAGTGGCATATATGTCCAACCATCACAAATAAAAAATATTTAAGCTGGTTTGTAAAATTAAAAATGCAGATGTGAAAAAATTTAATTATAGTAGGACAATTTTTGAAATAATAATGACAATTGAGACGGAAATGCATATATTCCGTATTCATTGTGATTTTAGAATTGTTGACCAGTTTTTGACTATCTCTTATGCAGGTGTCACACAATCGTGAAATTGACACCAGGTGGACACACGATTTAAAAAATGTTTAAATTCGGATCTGATTGTAAAAACATCTGCCAATTCATGAGGGCATCTTAAACAATTGTATGACCGCTGGTTGAGTTTCATGCTGGACTTTATTTTCAAGTGAAATTATCAGCTGGTTAAGTGATTGACATTATTGTGTATTACAGGTTGTTTGTTACATGTGGACCTTAGTTGTGGACAGCATCGTCTAGGCGGATCTTCTCTAGCTCATTGTTATGGCCAGTTAGGAGATACCTCACCTGATCTAGATCATTCAGATGTTTTTATAAGTGCATTCATTGTTATACAGAAGCTTATAAAAGGTACAATCATTTTAGTGTTATGATGGATCCATACAAAACTGCAAAGCTCATGAAAATACATTACTCACAGGTTCTCACTCGTATAAGTATGCTCTGCATCAATTTTAAAAGACTATGATTAAATTACTTGATGTAAGGGTACATTTAAGCGGTAATGACTTAAGTCACCGAACCCTACTTATTGTACTTCATTGACTCATATCAAGTGTTATTTCTAAGCAGAACTTAGATTGTATGTTACCTAACATTTTTTGTTTAACAAAACTGTGATAAGTTGATAACCTCCCACCATTAGCTGTGCTTGTTTTGTACTCTTTTATCTTGGTAGAGAGGTGAATTGCTGTTTAAAAGGTTTCATGGTTAGGCCTGGTGGGCAGCATAGAGTTAAGTCAGGCCTTTATGTCACAGGTGAAATAAGTTTTAAGCTCAAAAGGGCCAATACGAGCTATTGCCATCATCTTGCTTCCGTCGTACAAGATGTGTTTCCATGGCAACACAGTTCCTCAAGTTGACTGCCACATGTTCCATTGATTAGTGTTCTTCATTTTAGTATTTTTTATTATAACAGAGCATTTCAAACCCCTAAACTTTGATAAAACCACATTTTCCACATAAATCAATGTGATCATGTTGCCATGGATACCAAAATTATGACATTTTTTTTCTTCACTATCCATATAGCCTCCTAGTTTCATGCATACAACACTCTGTATGATAATGTTGTGAATCTATGAAAAATAATGCCTAATTCCATGATAATTTTAAAAAAAACCCATGCAAATAAGGCATAAAATATGAAAATCTCTAGGAAGGAAAGGGTAAATAATTTCAAAGATCTCCTCTGAAACCACTGAACCAGTTGGGACCAAACTTGGCCTGAAACATCCTTAGGGTGTCTATTTTTGAAATGTATCCAATGACACTGCCAACCAACCGACATTCTGGATGCTGCTTTAAATAGAACAAAGCAGTAAAAAACCAATTTTGACCTATTTCTCAGAAATTAAAGAGCCCATTGCCATGTTGGCGAAATGGTCCTATAATGGTACCCTTTCAGAATTGTGGCTGATGACTGCCGCCTTCCAACCAAGATGGCCACCGTTACTAAAAATAGAAATTTTTGGGGAAAAAAATGTTTAAAAAATGCTTATTTAATAATTGATTCAACCAGTTTCAACCATATTTAGCAGATATAGTACAAATATGGTCCCCTTTCAGAATTTCATCCACTGACCCCTGCTTGACATCCAATATGGCTGCCCCATGGAACATAGTTTTACATAGGACCTTACAATCATGTCTGTCATAAACAATTTTAAAAAGTTTTTCTCTGAAACAACTAGGCTAATTTAATCCAAACTTGGCCTGAATCATCCTTAAAGTGTCTCTTTTTAAATTATGTCCGATGAATGCACCAGCCAACCAACCTGCCTGCCATTACTATAAAAAGAACATAGGGGTAAAACACCAATTTTGACCTATTTCTCTGAAATTAATTAGCATATTGGAACCATTTACTAGTGATTGAGTGGTGCCTGCTGACCAAGACTGTTGTCGTTACTAAAAATAGAAATTTTCAGAAAAAAATTGAAAATTATTATAAAATAATTGATTCAACCAGTTTCAACCATATTTAGCAGAAAATTTCCAGATGTGGTCCCCTTCCATAATTTTATCCGATGACCCTGCCTAACATCCAATATGGGAGCTCTATTACTATAAATAGATATTCGCATAAAGCAGTTATTTGGTATTTTTATAAAAAAAATTATTGAGGCTGTTGTGACAAATGTAACTAATCTGATATGGTTCTATAATGATGTATTGAGACAGTATTTAATTAAAAATAAAGTTTAAACTTTGAAAGAAACTTACTGCTCCATTAATTTATTTTTTGATGGTTTATTTTGAGGACCATTGGTGCCAAGTTTGGTTCCATCTGGCACACAAGTTTTGTTATGGTTGGCCTTCTTTCAACCTTATAACAGCTATCAGACTTACAACACTTTTCGTTCTTTTCATTCATCATTGTGGCTGTTGTGTGCATATTTGGTGTTGATGCCAGGTGAGCGTCCTTTGAGCCTTCAGATACCGTTAACAACATACCTAGTTAATTTTTCTAAACATGAAGGATATAACAAAGTTTCATTTAAATGAATTAATTTATTGAAATAGCTTGCAGATTTCAGTTTATTTATAGTGTATGTGCAGTATTGATCTAAGAATAACTTGGTAACTGTAAGTGATCTTGTTTAAATAAAGAATCTAGTTAAATGCTGTATAAAATTTTTCAGACAGGAAGTTGATATCAGGACATGACATTAGTGATGGTGGTTTAATAACATGTCTCCTAGAAATGGCCTTTGCAGGGAATTGTGGGATAGATATTGATATATCCAGTGATTCAGGTAAAAAAAGTGTTTTATTTTGTCGTTTCAAATAATGCGATTGCCCTTTAATTTTTAACACTCTTCATATTAGTTATAGTAGGTTACTAAAAATCTGCATTACACATAAATTTTTATGTTTTTTCATCAAATGTGTGAAATCTATGCTATGGGGGAGTAACTTTGCCATATATTTGGTACTATATATTTCAAATTTACACTATTTATACATTTTTCCTGTTTGGGAAAGTCCATATACATATATTTATCAAAATTGTGTAGCCTTTTGATATACTTAAAGTCACTTCTTATTGCAATATGGGAAGCACCAAAAATCAGTCACATCAAATATCAGATTGTAGGTGCACATCAACATAAGTAACGGCATCTAAACTTAAATATCTGTTTCTAAGACACTGCTGCCCCACTGAAAAAGTTGCAAACAGAAAAAGTTTATTTGATTTTGGAAAAAAATCTCCACTGTTCCGGTATTTCTTCCATAAAACTAAAAAAAGTAAATTTCAGGCAAATACTGACCCAGACTCAATCTTCAAGTTTAATGTGACATTGATGTCAAAACGAAAGTAAATAAACAACTGATAAACAATCATGGCAGTGAGTTTGACTGGTATATTCGCTTCAAACAAACTATTCCATGGACAATACTGCCTGTTCTGTCTACTCTACAATAACTGTGGAACAATTCTGCAGGAGAAATGGAGGAATTTCAAGGCATTGAATGCAGATAACCCTTTTTTTAGCTCACCTGTCCTAAAAGGACTTTCGAGCTTTTGCCATCATTTGGCATCCATCGTCCCTCTGTCGTAAACTTTTTCAAAGATCTTCTCCTCTGAAACCACTGAACCAATTACAGCCATACTTAGTCTGAGTGATCCATAGAGTATCTAGAATAAAGTTGTGTTTTATTTTTTTGTCCGTTGAGAAACATGGCCGCCATGGCTAAAAATAGAATATAGGGGATAAACTGCATTTTTTTGTTTATATCTCCAAAACTAAAGCATTTAGAGCAAAACTGACATTGGAGTAAAAATGTTCATCAGGTGAAGATCTACCTGGTATGAAATTTTCAGACGAATCGGTCAACCCTTTGTTGGGTTATTTTGTCTGAATTGTTCATTTTAAGGAAATTTTGATCACTTGAACTTCCCAATAACAAGAATGTTTCTTGTTGGTACCTTTAGTGTTTGTGTGACAAACATTTTACTGTATACTTATTTTTCAGATGTGTCATTTCTTGATATTTTATTTGCTGAAGAACTTGGTTTGGTATTAGAAGTCTCACAGAAGAATGTACAGCATGTAACAGAGGCCTTTTCTAATGTGAATGTTCCATGTAAGCTGATAGGACATTCTCAAAAACAAAAACAGGTCAGTTGTTCCTTATTTTAAATTGTTTCTAATTGAACATATATGACATGATATTTATATTTAGTCTAATAGATACTCCTCTGTATTAAATTGGTATTAAAGACTTTTATTATATTATACAATTGAATTTTGATGGAGGCATGGTCCAAGGTTTGATTGTTAATACATGTATATTTATTTTATATATGTTTGTTTCTTTTATGTTCTTGTTTGTTATATTTTGGTGACAGTCCTTTTTAAACAAATAAAATATTCTGATTCTGATTCTATATATTCCATTAAAGCTGACACATATACAGCCTCTGAATTGTATCATTGTTAACCATTTCCCAGATACATATATTTAGTCATGTATAACCCTATTTTAACAAATGTGACTTTCAATTGAGTTATTTCATTTGATAGGTAGAAGTACTGGTTTTAGCAAAGAAGTGTAAATGACAATGACAAAAAGTTGGCAGAAATGGTGCTCAGGTTGTCCTTGTGAAAAGCAAATATCTGTTTACTCCAGCCATCAAGATGGCCTTCATAGCCAAATATCAGTTTAAAATAGGCCCATATTGAAAAATATGCTTAAAAATCGTCTGGTCCTCAGTCAAAATGAAATACATGTATGTTGATTCCACTGTCAGTTAAGATGGCTAAATCAACTAAATTTAGTTTAAGATGTCATAATCCATACAGTACCAACCCTTTGAATTTGTTAAAATATTTCCCTGTGTAAGACCTTTAGAACCAAACTTTGCAAAGATCCTTAAGTGACCTATTTTAAAGTTCTTTAAAGTTCTTTGATTTAAATTCAACATTAAGATAGTGTGTTATCCTTCAGGAATATGTTGGCATGAAAATAATTCCTGCAAAAATTCACTACTTCACTAAATTCATGTTTAGTTCACCTGGCCCAAAGGGCTATGTGAGCTATTGCCATCACTTGGCGTCTGTCGTCCATCTTTGTCGTAAAGTTTCCTTTAAAGATCTTCTACTCTGAAACAACTGGGCTGCAATGGTACTTTTGGTTATCTTTGAGAAATGTATCTGATGACCCTGCCTGCCATCCAAATTTGCTGCCAGAGCCAAACGTAGTTTAACATAGGACCCTGTGGGAAATCTACTTAAGATCTTCTCTGAAACCACAAAGCCAATTGGAACAAAACTTGGCAGGAATGGTCCTTAGGTGGTACTCTTTCATAATTGTATGTGATGATCCCAACCCCCATCCAAGATGATCGGTGCCATTTCCAAAATTTCAGTCTAAAATTCCCAATTTGATACTGAAATTTTGAATAGGTTTCCTAACGACGGGGAGAAAAACAAAGTTTATTGTACATTTTTGAGATGTTCTAGATTGAATAGGGACGAGATGGCTGCAATCTGTAAAAGGGATTGTAGTCAATGAGGCATACTATTGATGTCCCACAACAACAAATTTGAGGAAGCTCTAAATGCATGGATTGAAAGGCATGAGGCTAGAAAGCTTTGGCTTCAAAAGGAAATATATCCTTGATAATGACCCTCCCATGCCAGAAATGAGTTGTAAATCCCTTAGTACATAATCCAGTCAGTGTGAAGGGAGCACTTGGCCAGTACTACTGAATACTACTCTACTACTGTACCAGAGTTTTAATAAAGTTCAAGAGGTTAACTTATCCAATGATACCTAGCATAACAGATAATTGTTTTCATTCTGTTGTAGACTGATGAAATATTCAATGAAATTACAATTTAATGTTAAAATTCCAAATTTTGGTATGTTGTGACAAAAAATTCCCAATCCTATTCGCCTGGGCCTCAATTTTAAAAACGTGGAAAAGGCCTGGTTCAACATAGGATCCTTGTCTGAAACGATTGAGTCAATGGAGTCTAAATATTTAGATTTTCCACTACTGTTGACCCCAACAATCAGATAGATTTCCACAGTCAAAATTAAGCATTGCCAATCAGCAGTTCTCCTTTTTTGGTCCTCCTTTAGAAGTGTTTTATCCCTTCCACTAATGATGACTATTGGTTGGCTTTTCAGTACATCAATCTATATTGATTGTTCACAGATCCAGATTCTGGTAAACAAACAGGAACTTCTAAAAGAAGAATTCACAGTTTTAAGAGATATTTGGGAGGAGACAAGTTTCCAACTTGAATATTATCAAACAGATAAAGATTGTGTACGACAAGAGCAAAGTGGATTGAAAGAGAGGCTGGATCCTCCATACCATGTTCCTTTTGAATCCGAGATCATCAGCTTTGTACCCAGAGGTAGACCAGAAAGTATGTGTTAACTCACTGTTTTTATCTTCACAATATTAATTATCTAGCTAATTTTAGCACAAATTTATTTCATATTTTATTCTTTAATATCGAAACAACTTTGAATTTTCAGAAAATATATTAAGTCCTATTTTTATAGCTTTTGATTTGATTTGGTATTTTTATCTATCTTTACATATTCAGTAAAACCTATCTTAAATTGAAACACCTTTGCCACTAAAAACTAAAATGTAATCTATATGAAATATTAATTTTTTGAGTTACCAGATGTATTTTGATGGCCTAAAAAGAGATCTTCAAAACAGGTGTCACTGTATTTTGTTTATGGTTATCTTGGTGCGACAAAAATATCATTTCATATCTATATATTTGTATGTATAAAAATTTTACATGCATACCGCTAAAAATTACATAACATGATTTTTTTCATCCTTGCAAATATATAATGATGTTCTCCATCACCATATCTGTAACACTTGTGCTTCTGTGGATTGGTATCAGAAAATCTGTTATGGATATCTGATCTCATGATTTTGTAATGTTACAAAATATGTATTTCTTTGAATATAATGTTATATGATAAATCAAAAGTATACAGGAATCTGCTGAGCTGTTGGATCATTTGTTAAGATAGATATTATACTGGTTCTTTGTTAGTATTAAGTCCTAGTGGTAGTTGTCTCTCTACCTGATTCTTGAGTTGTCTCTCTACCTGATTCTTGAGTTTGAGCATTGTGTCTGGGTGTTCTAACTTCAGTTTTAATTTTCTCCTATTGTGAAATCATATTACAAGGATCATAAGTAGAATTTTAAAAACTGATGTAAAAACTGAAAGAATTTTAGGAGATAGCATATATTTTATGAAAAGTAAATTGTGTATTTTTCATATGGAATATCACATGTACACAGTATTGCCAGTTTTTTTAAGTCATGTATCAGTTTCTTTAAAGAAATTAAAATATTAATTCGTTAGCTAATTCACATTATGCACTGATTAACAGCATGTCCTTCTAATTGCACAAGTTCAAGATATCCTATTAGTATTTATTAATTTTTGGAAAACACCCTGTTGTTCATTCTCCTTAGGTGGCAATTTAAATATCTTACCTGGCTTTAAAGAAATTTCCCTTAAAGCCAAGCCGGGGTCCCAGTTTTCCTGAAAAACTTCGGCCGGTCAAATAGTGTGATGGTCTATTTGAGTTTCGATTGGATAACCCATCACTCCGGACCTAACCATTAGTATTTTGTCATGTGTGATATATATACTCAGTGACTAAACAATATATTCATAGGTGGTGGTTGAATTACAAAGTTTAACAAAATTATTTTACTGTAAATATTCCTGTGTTATTAAATAAGTGTATATGATACATGGTTAATGTTGTATTTTGTTTTTTCCAATGTAATTGAAAATCAAGCATTAATAAGTTAATTTGGCTTATATTTAGAAAAATCACAAATGTAAAGGCCCACAACTCATACCGGTATTTGATCACTGGTGGTCCACTGTTCAGATGAACACTTCTATATCACAAAATGTTATTTAAGTTACCTGTAGATTTAACATGTTTAACAATGAGATTTGTGCCTGGAGTATTTAAAAGTATTATTTTTTTCCAGTTCGGTACTTTTGAATAGGTTTGAATTTGGAAAAGTCAATCAGGAAGTTTAAACTGAGTAGATGACATAAATGAGATAACATATGTCTCATATTTAGGACAAATTATTCAGTAATTTTACTTCTAATAAGATATAAGATTATTTGAATTGAACATTTTACAAGAAATATAAGATATTTATATTATCTGTGAGTTTCTATAACTAAAAAATTGTGATGGTTTTTATTTCTATTTTTAGAGTTTGGGAGTTTCCATTTTTTCTCATACATGTAAAATTTAATTAGAATTTGCTCTTCAATTTTTTGGATTGTTGTCTTGGTTTTCAACATTTTAGGCCTTGAGCACAACTGATGAGTCGTAAATCCAGGAAATCTGCACAACTTGTGCATCAAAATTGGTATCAAAGAATTTTATTAGATAAATGTTTTTAAGGTTGTAAATAGAAAAAAACATGTTTAATTGAATTATAATTCCTTTTTTTAAAAATTAGCTGGTCATGTGGTGTGATGGCCTGTTGGATATAGGGTAATCCGTCACTTCGGACCTAGCCAATGGTAATTAGTCATGATTGATTTTAAAATAAGCTTGTATGTACTTTCAGTCCTTAAGGTTTATTATATTTAGATATTGAAAATTCAAAGGCCAGCAACTCTGTATAAATATTTTGCCTTGTAAATTTTGTTAAAATGTTTAATGAGAAATAAAAAAAAATAAATATTTATTAAATCTCTTGGGTAAAAACTGCCCTTTCTCTCCACCCTTGCAGATTTTAGTTTACAACAATTTCATTTGTGCAAATTACAAGTCTGATCACACACAAGTTTTACCATCTCAATACAATTAATACTAGTAAAATAATTTCAAATGTTTATCACACAAAAAACAATTAGTGAACAAACTATGATATATTCCAAATGAAGAGGAAATGTACATGAATACAAATTTGTTAAAAGGTAAGAAAGGTAAGTGAATTTGTGAGTGTGTAACACATGATAAACTATTTTTTTTTTTATCTTGGTCAATATTAACACACTATAAGCAATTCTTATATATCTGCACTATGTCTGGTAAGCAGATTGACATTAGGCCCCATCAAGTTAATTTGTAGATTCTCATCCCCGCCCGCCCCATCTCAAAAGGGCCCGCCCCAATTTTTTTTATTTTTCATTTTTCGTCAATACGAATATCCGTATTTCATACATGTCCGTATCCGTCTTCAACCTATTTTTTATCGCCATAACTAATACTTCCGGTCAATAAAAAATAAAATCCTCCCACCCGCCCCATTTTTTTGTGACAGGTGGATGAGAATCTACAAATTAACTTGATGGGGCCTTAGTTAATAGAGATATTTAACCAGACTGAGACATCATGTGTATCTTGTCCTTAAAAAAAACTTGTAGCAACATGCTGTGTCCAATAAACATATTAATGCTATTCAAATTCAAGGTTATCAAGGCAATCAGATTTAAAATGTTCACTAGTTTAAATAAAATTGAATCATCTATAAATATAAGGCAGGAACCATTAAAATGGGTTTTTGGGATAGGATGTGTTAGTGTAAAATTAAATTTTGTCCTGTGTGGAATATTTTCCGGCGGAAAAAATTTAATATGTAATATTATCCACAGGATACTATTGTCTATCGAAAATTGTCCTCATGTATGAAATACTTTCCGGGTGGCAAAATTGTGCTTTTGAAGGTAAGGAAAAATACACCATAAAATAATATCCAGCTTAATTATGGAAATACCACAAAGGGAGAAAACAATTAAACTGTTACTGTTAAAAAAGTGTCGTACACTAAATTGGTACAAGTTTAATATAACAATTCAATATTTTTCTCCCTTTGTGCTACAAGTTTCAGTATCAATATCCGGTGTCGTTCCCATACTTTTAGATCAAAGTCTTTAACTCTATTTCTCAATTTTCGCTTATCACTTTCGGGAAAATTATCAGGATATATATGATCCGTTATATATGTAATAATCCGATTGTATTCGTCTACCTCCATTGTCCAGTAATTTTAACTGATTATTATTATAATAGTTAGAACCATTTTTTAAATAGTATATGAAATTACTCACCTGTAAAAAACAACTTACCTGTCCATTTAATTTTATCCGGATTTTTAATATAGTTATAATGTCCATTCATTTAATACTTTCCGGGTTCCGAATGCATTTATTCGGAATGCACCAGTCATGATCGATACTAACATCCCTCGGAATGAATTTCACGACACGCCCATTAAAAAACGTCCTTTGCCGAATGCATCACTCATGATCAATAACTGACAAGTACTCGGAATTAATCTAATGATACGTCCATTAAAAATCTTCCACTCTAAGGAATAATTTTAATAAGCCCGGAAATAATATGATAATTTGATTTTTGCCGGCGGAAACTTTAACATATCAAATATTCGCCGTCGGATGAAATTAAACCCGGATGATATTATGGCTTACATTAGCAACAAGGGCATTTTCTTGCATGCCTTTCCATCTATTAGCTGGGTATATTTAGCCCAGATTATTTTTTCTATACATTTTGAGCCTTGATTTTTTTTCCCAAAAAACCTTTGAGCCTGGCTTTTTAAAAAATTCCTTCTTTTTCCCACCATAAAAATCAAAAGGTTGTTCCCTTAGCAGTAATGCAAGATTGGAAAATATTTTTTTATGGATATTTCTGTAACAATAATGGTATTGGATATAATGAGTAAATAATTAGGCAACATGTCGTAATTAGGTGATATATGTCAATATAATAATAAGTTAAATCTACATGGACATGTTTGTAAGCTATAAATATATCATTTGAGTTATTTATAGAACTTGGGATTTTCCGTTATTTGTTTACTTTTGTTTAAACTTGTGTAAAATCAAATAACAGAATAAATTTCAAACATAAGAAATAAAAATAAAAAAAAGTTTTAAAAAAAAATGGCAGGTCATATGGTTTGATGGCATATAGAGTTAATAAGATAACCCATCATTTCGGACCTTACCAATCATTGAGTAACAAATATAGTATATAAGTCAAGATAGTCTTTAGTTTCAAAATAAAAGATTTGTTTACTTTTGTTTAAACTTGTGTAAAATCAAATAACAGAATAAATTTCAAACATAAGAAATAAAAATAAAAAAAAGTTTTAAAAAAAAATGGCAGGTCATATGGTTTGATGGCATATAGAGTTAATAAGATAACCCATCATTTCGGACCTTACCAATCATTGAGTAACAAATATAGTATATAAGTCAAGATAGTCTTTAGTTTCAAAATAAAAGTTGTATATATTTGCATATATAATTCAAAGTACAGCAACTCTTTGAAAAAAAAGTTTTGTAAGTTTAACAATTTTGGATTGTACATTTTACAAATTTTGGGATGATTATAGTATGTTTGGAAATAAAGGATGGAAAAGATCACTGGAGACCAGAATTGAAGGAAATGTGAATGATAATACAATAAACAATTCTGTCCACCCAAATTTTAATTTGATGTTTTTATTTTAATACAAAATGTGAGAAAACATTAAGAATGATGGAAATTCTTGAATAAATATCAGTAAGAGAACATCTCTAAAAAGGAATTGAAACACAGAATACTGTACTGCCTTGCAATACCTAATTTATTAAAACATTTTTTGACAGATTCTTATTGACTCTGAAGAATTTAAACCAAAACAATGAAATATCTGAAAGAGCACTATAATAGAGGCAATTTATAAGGTAGACCTTATAATCCAACCTAGCCTGCCGTCGGTTCAAATTAATTCTATGTAAATTATTGTTGTCCAAAATTTTGTTAAAATAGGGACATTCAGTTTGCACCAGCAGGATTGTATTGCACAAAGTAAACATTTCCATATTACGTTATTTTTATATGAAGAAGAGAACCATTGAAAACCCTGTGTTTGAAGTTTTTAGATCTTTTTTATTGTCATTGTTGGGGAATTAGGCTACCTAAGACCAAACTACGTCTGTTAAGCTTTACAGATCATACAAGTAATAGATATTGAATACATGATCTGTGTCTGAAATCTGTCAACACAACATCTGGTTAACATGATCTTAAACTTTTAATTATTAGCTCACCTGGCCAAAGGACATGTGAGGTTATGTCATCACTTGGCGTCCTTCAATCTTCTCCTCTGAAACCACCGGGTCAAATGAAATTGAATTTGGCAGGAAGTATCTATATAAGGTCCTTTATCTCATTTCGTCCCGATCGGACTACAAAAATGGCCACCATGGGCAATTGTTGATTTTGATTAGCTGAGTTTTCAAAAATCTTCTCCTTTGAAAATGCTTGGCCAAATAGAACAAAACTTGACAGGAAGCATATATGGGAGGTTGTTTACAAAGTTTCCTCATCCCGATCGGTCAACAAACATAGCTGTCATGGGCAATTCTTGTTTCTCATTGTTTGATTAATAAAAATATTTTTTCTCTGGAACTGCTTGGCAAATGGAACGAAACCTGACAGGGAGCATCTATGGGAGATTCTCTACAAAGATTCCAGTGTTTTCCCTAGAGTGTTTATGCATGGTGGTACCCCCATGCTTGAAATTTTAAAATTCCTTATAATACTATACAATTTTTTTAACCCCCCATCCTTCAGAAAACTTGACTACCATCCTTTCAGTTAATCCCCCTATGCTTCAAAAAATTTCTAGGGAAAACACTGGATTCCTAATTTTGTCCTGGTCAGACTACAAATATGGACACCATGGGCACTTCTTGTTTCTGATTGGCTGATATTAAAAAAATCTTCTCCTCTGAAATCACTGCTACACGGTACGAAAGTTGTCCTCATTTCGTCCTGATTGGACTACAAATATGGCCGCCATGGACAGTTCTTTTTTCTGATTGGCTGATATAAAACAATGTTCTCCTCTGAAGTTGCTTGGCCAAATGGAACAAAACTTGACAGGAAGCATCAATTGGAGATTCTTTACAAAGTTACCTCATTTCGTCCTGATCGGGCAACAAACATGGCTGTCATGCATATGGGTAATTCTTGTTTCTCATTGGTTGATTAAAAAAAATTTTTCTGGAACTACTTGGCCAAAACTGTCAGCCAAACTTGACAGGCTGCATCTATGGAAAGTCTTTTATGAAATTATTTTTTTTCTCCTGATTGGACGACAAGCATGGCTGCCATGGGCAATTCTTGTTTCTGATAGACTGATATAAAGAAATCTTCTTCTCTGAAACCACTAGCCAAATGAAATGAAACTTGACAAGAAGCATCTGTGTGAGGTTTTTTTTACAAATTTTTGGTCATTTTGTCCAGATCATGCAACAAACATGGCTGCTATGGGCAATTCTTGTTTCTGCCACATGAGCGATTCAGGCTTAGCCCTCTGAGCCTCTAGTTTACTTTTAGCACGGTGAATGAATGAACTAATACATTTATAAACTAAAGTAAATTCTTAGAAAGGTGAAAAAAGATCTATTTTGTAATTAATTTAGATTTTCTAGATCAAAGTAAATCTAGAAAAAATCAGAGGTAGACCAAACTAGAATTAGATATCCAATTAAGTACATGTAGTAAAACCAGAAATAGTATGAAAAGTTGGAACTGACAAAGATTGTATTTTCAGGTATTCCTCCAATCAAAGTAGCAGTTTTACGAGAGGAGGGCAGTAACAGTGATAGGGAAATGGCTGCAGTATTACATATGGCAGGCTTTGAAGTGTGGGATGTGAACATGCAGGATATGTGTTCAGGAAAGATAACTCTAGATCAGTTTCGCGGAGTAGTGTTTGTTGGCGGATTTAGTTATGCAGATGTTTGTGGATCTGCTAAAGGTAAATGGAAACAGAAACCTAAAGAGATTTTTCTATGGAAATTCATTTAAATATATTGACCACTCTTCTCACAAATAACTTTACAAAAGTTTATTCTTTTCTTCTCACAAAGGTGTATTGTTGTATCAGAAATTATATAACAGTTGTTTTTTTTTCTGGTAGCATTCTAAATAATTTCTCTGCTAATCCCCAATATTCTAGCTTAGTGTGGACCATTTTTGGCCGGGTTGCACAGAGTGCAAATCCAGGTTATAGTATGGTGAATGTTGGGCGGGCGGCGGGCGGGCGGGGAAAATGGGTACCTATTTTGTGAAATCAACTCCTCCTACAGTTTTTCACCCACAACCTTGAAACTTCATAGAATGTTTCTATATATATTGAAGATGTGCACCTCACTTTATGGAATTATTTCAGGAATTATTTCCCATTTTTCCAAACTTTGGAACTTAGTCGTTTTTTATTGACATCTTCAATAGAGGGTACCTATTTTGTGAAATCAACTCCTCCTACAATTTTTCACCCACATCCTTGAAACTTCATAGAATGTTTCTATATATATTGAAGATTTGCACCTCACTTTATGGAATTATTTCAGGAATTATTTCCCATTTTTCCAAACCTTGGAACTTAGTCGTTTTTTATTGACATCTTCAATAGAGGGTACCTATTTTGTGAAATCAACTCCTCCTACAGTTTTTCACCCACATCCTTGAAACTTCATAGAATGTTTCTATATATATTGAAGATGTGCACCTCACTTTATGGAGTTATTTCAGGAATTATTTCCCATTTTTCCAAACTTTGGAACTTAGTTGTTTTTTTATTGACATCTTCAATAGAGGGTACCTATTTTGTGAAATCAACTCCTCCTACAGTTTTTCACCCACATCCTTGAAACTTCATAGAATGTTTCTATATATATTGAAGATGTGCACCTCACTTTATGGAGTTATTTCAGGAATTATTTCCCATTTTTCCAAACTTTGGAACTTAGTTGTTTTTTTATTGACATCTTCAATAGAGGGTACCTATTTTGTGAAATCAACTCCTCCTACAGTTTTTCACCCACATCCTTGAAACTTCATAGAATGTTTCTATATATATTGAAGATGTGCACCTCACTTTATGGAATTATTTCAGGAATTAATTCCCATTTTTCCAAACATTGGAACTTAGTCGTTTTTTATTGACATCTTCAATAGAGGGTACCTATTTTGTGAAATCAACTCCTCCTACAGTTTTTCACCCACATCCTTGAAACTTCATAGAATGTTTCTATATATATTGAAGATGTGCACCTCACTTTATGGAATTATTTCAAGAATTATTTCCCATGTGCAATATGATCTTGTAATCACCTTTGTCACCATTACAATAAACACCCAGCAACCCGGCCATTTGTGTCTTTGACCCATTTTTATATGTATTAAAAAGGATTACAAGAAAACATACTGGTTCATTTGTATGTTTCGGTGTTTAATGTGGTGCCATTTCGTTGAACTAGTATGCATTATTGTTTAGTGGGCCTTGGTGGCGGACTGGTCTAGATAGTTCGTCATGACTACTAATGATCACTAGCCTGTCAACACTGAGGTTGTGAGTTCGAATCTCACCTGTGGCGGGGTGTTCGAATCCGACCTAAATTGACAAGGATTCCCAATTTTCCTACTGAAGGTACTCTGGCTTCCTCCACCAAAAAAACTGGCAGCCGCGAAATAGCCAATTGTGCTGAACATGGCGTAAAACCCCAACTCAACAAAGAAACAGTTATTTTTTTAGTGGCCAGCTGAAGCCCACCTCCGGGTGCGGGATTTTCTCGCTGCATTGAAGACCCATTGGTAGCCTTGAGCTGTTTTCTGCTCTTTGGTCGGGTTCTTGTCTCTTTGACCCATTACCCATTTCCATTCTCTATTCTAGGTATATTTGAAAATTACAGGTATTCATTGCAACATTCACATTTTTATCTGAATGTCATTTCTACAAACTTAGATGTAGAAAGTATTAAAGTACAAAGCACTCTACACACACGTTTTGCTATAGCTTCATGTATTGTTAACATTGTAGGGTGGGCTGCTACAATATTATATAATCAGAATATCAGAGAACAGTTCTTGAAGTTTAAGGAGAGATCAGACACATTCAGTCTGGGTGTTTGTAATGGTTGTCAGTTAATGGGATTACTAGGCTGGGTAGCTCAAGATGAAGATCAAAAAGGTATTGTTTACATGTAAATGTCTATTCCATATTTTGAATTTAAGAAAAAGTATACATTTTGTAATGAAATGTTACAAATATTTATCTTTAGCCTTGATTAAAAAAATTGGAGTTTGTTTTTAGCTCACCTGGCCAAAGGCCATGTGAGCTTTTGTCATCACTTGGCGTCTGTCGTCCATCGTCCGTCCATTAACTTTTCACATTTTAATCTTCTCTTAAACCACTGGGCCAAAAGGAATTAAATTTGGTAGGAAGAATCTAAATAAGGTCCTTTATAAAGTTTGCTCATTTTGTAATGGGCAATTGTTGTTTCTGATTGGCTGAGTTTTCAAAAATCTTCTTGTCTGAAACTGCTTGGCTAAATGGAACAAAACTTGACAGGAAGCATCTATGGGAAGTCCTTTATCAAATTTCCTCATTTCGTACCGAACGGACTGCAAATATGGCTGACAAATTCTTGTCGTCTGAAACCTCTTGGCCAAATGGAGCGAAACTTGACAGAAGCCATCTATGGGAGGTTCTTACAAATTTTTCTGATTTCGTCCTGATCGGGCAACAAACATGGCCGTCATGGGCAATTTCATTGGTTGATAAAAAAAATTTTTCTCTGGAACTGCATGGCCAAATAGAACGAAGCTTGACAGGATGCATCTATGGAAGGTTCTTTACAAAATTTCCTCATTTTTGTACTGATTGGACTACAAATATGGCCACCATTGACAGTTCTTGTTTCTGATTGGCTGATATAAAAAAAAATCTCCTCTGAAAACGCTTGGTCAAATGCAACAAAATTTGACAGGAAGCATATTTGGAAGGTCCTTTATAAAGTTTCCTCATTTTGTGACGATCAGACTACAAATATAGTCGCCATAGGAAGTTCTTTTTTCTGATTTGCTGATATAAAACAATCTTCTTCTCAGAAGTCGCTGGGCCAAATGGAACAAAACTTGGGACAAGCATCTATGGCTGATTCTTTACAAAGTTTCCTCATTTCGTCCGGATCGGGCAACAAACATGGCAATCATGGGCAATTCTTGTGTCTCATTGGTTGATTGAAAAAATAAACTTTTTTCTCTGGAACTGCTTGGCCAAAACTGTCAGCCAAACTTGACAGGAAGCATGTATGGAACGTCTGTTATGAAATAATTTTTTTTTATCCTGATTGGACAAGCTTGGCTGCCATGGGCAATTCTTGTTCCTGTTTGCTGATAAGAAAAGTTCTTCTCTCAAACCGCTTGGCCAAATCGAACGAAACTTGACAGGAAGCATATATGGGAGATTTTTAGCTCACCTGTCCTAAAAGGACATGTGAGCTTTTGTCATCACTTGGCGTCCATCGTCCCTCCGTCGTCCGTCCTTCTGTAAACTTTTACATTTTCATCTTCTCCTCTGAAACGCCTGGACCTATTGAACTGAAACTTGGTCTGAAGCTTCTATGGAAGGTCCTTTACAAAATTTGCATAAATCATCCCGGTCCATGACAAAATGGCTGCCATTAGCATTTACATGTTCTGATTGGTCCAAATTTAAAACTTCTTCTCCTCTGAAACCGTAAAGCCAAATGAACTGATTTTTGGTATGTAGCATCTAGGGAAGGTCCTTTACAAAATTTGCATAAATCATCCTGGTCTGTGAAAAACAAAATGGCCAACATTAGCATTTTCATGTTCTGATTGGTCCAAATTTAAAACTTCTTCTCCTCTAAAACCGTAAAGCCAAATGAACTGATTTTTGGTATGGAGGATCTATGGAAGGTCCTCTACAATGTTTGCATAAATCATCCTGGTGTGTGAAATAAAATGGCCACCATTAGCATTTACATGTTCTGAATGGTCAAAATTTAAAACTACTTCTCCTCTGAAACTGTAAAGCCAAATGAACTGATTTTTGGTATGGAGCATCTTTGGAAGGTCCTTTACAAAGTTTGCATAAGAGTGCACACAACAGTTTTTCTTAGAACTTTTCATGACGTCATGAATTGAAGGAACATACTCAAAAGATTGATAGCTGGACAATTGGCTGTATCGTATACCCATAGACAACCATACATCAAATAAAACATATTTCTTCAAGCTTTCACTGTATATATGTATTTTTAAGGAATTCCTTTCCAAATTCTTACCATTCTTACCATTACAGAAAGATAACTAACAAAAAATAGGCCTCCCCCCTTCAAATATTTCAAAAACAGACCAACCTCAGAGCATCCTAGCAAAGATTCCTGCGTAATTTAGAGAACTGAGTATATGTGTTTTCCAAAGTACACATTCAACTGGTTTCAGCACATGTAGTTTCAGGGTACATTCGCCGCCTTTTAAAATTGCTACATGAAGCGGTATAAAAATGTTGTGTTTTCACCTACACTATTTTTGGATGTTTTCACAGTAGTCTCCCATTAATAAAACTTTTCTGAAAATAATTACTTTTTTACATTTCATGCATTTTTTTAAACTTAAAGTAAAGCAAAGACTCTAATTTAAATAATGAAACCATAAAACAATCAGAAATCAATATCTAGAACTTATAAATAGAGGGAATTCCATACCCATCATATATTTAGGGAAAAATCACTGGAAATTTATACGAAACTGTTGTTTGCATTCTTAAGGCATTCTTGATACCCTTATTTTCAAAATAAGAATAAATTTTCTCAATCTACAGACAATTACGAATAAAACGATACCTCATTTGTCTATTTCTGACATGTGAATCAAATGTATTGAACAAATATTCAAAGGAGGGGGTTTTGATACCCTGGGGCATAACTCACAGACAATGACATAAAATGTAAATTTGACATATTTTGATGGAATATGAGCATATTTCTCTCTTATGAACTGTTTTATGCTTGTTTACATAAAGATTTGATTAATTTTAAGAAAATACATGAAAAAAACTAAATTTTATTGTTAAAAAAAAGGTTCAAATGAAAAAAAATAAGAATGCCAACCATTCCTTGAATTGAATAACAGTGTAATTATGGAATAGTTTATTGACACTAATTTTTACCAGTGAAATGGAAATAAAGTTTTTTTTTTTCTTTTTTTTTCTTTCATTTTTTTCCCAATATTTATGCGAAAAAAAAAATCTGCATACATTAAGTGCAATGAATCATCTAAAACTATAACCGGCTTCAAAAACTGCGAATAAATAATATGACGTCTTTACACTTGACATCAAATTAAAAAATAAATAGACCAAGAAATATTTTTAAACAGTTTTTTTTTTACACAGAAGTTGAGAAATTTTACTCATATTTAGTTGACCAGTAGAATTTAATGGGCGTTTCAGTAATTGGAAAAATTGCTTTTACAACATCTATGCCGACTTGCCTTAATTTTTTTAACCAATAAAAATATGGCTTACCCAAGCCCTCAAGAAGCATAAAAACCGAACTTTTTATTCATATTTCATCATTTCAAAAATGCCTCCTGTTAAGTCTTGTAAGAGTTACACAGCAGCATTTAAGTTAGAAGCAGTCATATACGCAAAAGAACATGGAAACAGAGCTACTGGTCGCCACTTTGGCATTTCTGAAAAGATTGTCAGAGACTGGAGAAAGCAGGAGGACCAACTCCGTCTAACCAAAAAGTCAAAGAAAGCAAATCATGGGGCCAAAAAAAAAAATATGTGAGTTTACTGTCACATGCTGAAAAAAAAAAGGGTCGGTAGGTCGGTTTTGATTTTTTTTTTTTTTTTTTTTTTTTTTTTTTTTTTTTTTTTTTTTTTTTTAGAGCTCATTCAAACAGGTGGAAGTAAACTGTCTTACACTGGAAAATGGCACTACTTCCCCGACTGACAATGTAGGAGTAACCTCAAAATTATTTGGAGACATTACTTTACATGATTCATTGTTTTCAAATGACAATCGTCACTATCGTGATATTTATTGAATACATGTATATCAATGTAAGTTTTTGAATTGTTTAACGGAGCTATGACATTTTTGTCTGCTTTTAAATGGGGGACACTGTTTTAAAGTTAGCGACAAAATGCTGGCGGCGCGGTGTTGGTACTAAAGGCCGCCATTGTTGTTTAATACGATAAATACCGGTATCGGTGACGGAAAAGACGGGAATTTCCGGAATTTCAGAAATTTGCCGATAAAAAAAGCTAGGGTCGGGACGATAAAACTAGGGTCGGTCGGGTGACCGTAAACACACATATTTTTTTTTTGGCCTGGACAGAAAGCCAGATGGCCAGCCCTAGAAGAGAAAATTGAGAGCTGGGTCTATGAACAACGTTCAGCAGCCCGAGGGGTTAGTACCATCCAGATCAGACTCAAAGCAGTAGCCATTGTCAAAGAACTAGACATTGCCGACTTTAGTGGTTGTCCATCCTGGTGCCTGCGTTTTATGAGACGGAAACAACTGTCCCTCCGTGCCAAAACAACACTTTGCCAGTCCTTGCCTGCAGACTTTGAAGAAAAACTGGCTACCTTCAGGAAGTACTGTAAAGATAAAGTTGAACAGTACAAAATGACTCCAAGCCATGTCATCAACATGGACGAGGTCCCTCTTCATTTTGACATGCCAATGACCAGAACTGTAGACCGAACTGGTACTTCCACAGTCAGCATTAAGACCACTGGGCACGAGAAAGCATCGTTCACTTTAGTCCTAGCAGTCACAGCAGCCGGTACCAAACTACCACCCATGGTTATCTTCAAACGAAAAACAATGCCAAAAGAAAAGCTACCCAAAGGTGTCTATATTCAAGTGAATGAGAAGGGCTGGATGAACAACGACATGATGAAGCTGTGGATCATGAATTGTTTCAGCAAGAGACCTGATGGCTTCTTCCACCAGCGACGTGCACTTTTGGTTATGGACAGTATGAGGGCCCATATCACAGATGACATCAAAGATATGTTAGTCTCAAAGAATACTACGCCAGCCATCATACCAGGCAACATGACTAAGTTGCTCCAGCCTCTTGACATCAGTGTCAACCGTACATTCAAGTCTGGTATGCGCCTCCGTTGGGAACAGTGGATGTCCACAGGAGACCACTCCCTTCACCAACACAGGCCGTCTGCGTAGAACATCATTGACAGAAGTTATCACTTGGGTGCAAGAGTCATGGAAAGATGCTAATACAACATGTGTAACCAACGGTTTCAGGAAGGCAGAGATCTTTCCATACCCAGAGGAACCATGTGACATGTCATCAGATGAAGAAGAAGATGTCCCACTGGCTAACCTCCTGCCTTCTGCAATAGCAGAGTTGTTTCACTCAGACTCTGAAGGTGAAGACTTTGAAGGATTTAGTGACGAAAATTGACATTGTGTTGATCTTTAGTGACATTTCATTATTATTATAGTGCTTAATCAGTCTAGTGCATCCACTTTGTTATTTGTTGATCTTAAAACAAATTAAAGGGTAATAAATTTTTAAAACTCGATATGCTTTCTTTACTTCTATTTCTACACTGGTATTGGCATTTTGAACATCGTTGGTTTTTTAGTTCCCTTTACATAGCCTCTCTATAATTAACATATCCAACCGGAAGTCATTCTATCTTCTAGTTTTATCATTGAGGGAATAAGATTGTCTACACATATCCAAAGCAAAACACAAAAACTACGAAATGGATGGAATAAAGACACAAAACATATAAAACAAACAAGGTATTTGTTATAATTTTATTTGCGAATAGAGGAAATGAAAAAAGGTTCCTCTGGTAACTGTCAATACGTCTGCTTCTGCTGAAAAACTGACCATATCTTTTTTTCATCCACGAGGTGAAATATCTGAAAAAAAGTCTTAGAAAAGTCGCACCTTTAATTAAGACGCAGGTTAAATTCCCAGAGAAAAAAATAGCGACTAATACTACGAAAAATACGGTACTGCAAATCTGTTATTTTTGGTTGCTAAGGCCAGATGGGACATAATAATGCATTAAATATCACTCTTGGTACATGAAATTCTTTCTATCTGTCTAATGTTGCATAAACAATACAATACATGAGCTTTATAACCAAAATATTGTTCAAATCTGAGCCTTATCAAAGCCTTTAAGAGTGCACACAACAGTTTTTCTTAGAACTTTTCATGACGTCATGAATTGAAGGAACATACTCAAAAGATTGATAGCTGGACAATTGGCTGTATCATATACCCACAGACAACCATATATCAAATAAAACATATTTCTTCAAGCTTTCACTGTATATATGTATTTTTAAGGAATTCCTTTCCAAATTCTTACCATTACAGAAAGATAACTGACAAAAAATAGGCCTCCCCCCTTCAAATATTTCAAAAACAGATCAACCTCAGAGCATCCTAGCAAAGATTTCTGCGTAATTTAGAGTACACATTCAACTGGTTTCAGCACATGTAGTTTCAGGGTACATTCTCCGCCTTTTAAAATTGCTACATGAAGCGGTATAAAAATGTTGTGTTTCCACCTACACTATTTTTGGATGTTTTCAGAGTAGTCTCCCATTAATAAAACTTTTCTGAAAATAATTACTTTTTTACATTTCATGCATTTTTTTTAAACTTAAAGTAAAGCAAAGACTCTAATTTAAATAATGAAACCATAAAACAATCAGAAATCAATATCTAGAACTTATAAATAGAGGGAATTCCATACCTATGACATCATACGAAACTGTTGTTTGCATTCTAAATCATCCTGGTCAGTGAAACAAAATGGCCGCCATGACCATTTACATGTTCTGATTGGTTGAAATTTAAAACAACCTCTCCTCTGAAACTGTAAAGCCAAATGAACTGAATTTTGGTATGGAGCATCTATGGAAGGTCCTTTACAAAGTTTGCATAAATCATGTTGGTCCCTGAAACAAAATGGCCGCCATGAACATTTACATTTTCTGATTGGTTGAAATGTAAAACTTCTTCTCCACTGAAACCGTAAAGCCAAATGAACTGATTTTTGGTATGAAGCATCTATGGAAGGTCCCTACAAAATTTGCTAAATCATCCCAGTCCATGAAACAAAACGGCCGCTATGAGCAATACATGTCCTGATTTGTTGAAATTTATAACTTCTCTCCTCTCAAACCGTAAAGCCAAATGAACTAAATTTTTGTATGGAGCATCTATGAAAGGTCCTTTACAAACTTTGCATAAATTATCATAGTCTGTGAAACAAAATGGCCACCAGAAGCCTTTATATGTTCCCATTGGTCAAATTTTTAAATTCTTCTCCTCTGAAACCATTTCGTCAAATGAACTTATACTTGGTATGAAGCATCTATGGAAGGTCATTTACAAAGTTTCCAGAAATCAATCTAGTCCATCAAATCAAATCAAAAGTTTGTGACTCCCAGGTGAGCGATACATGCTCAGCCCTCTGAGCCACTTGTTTGGAAATGTATCTTGCAACCATATATATTAATAACCATTGATAAATCAACTTTGGTAAATTTCCTGAAAGACTCTAAGACCTTCATTTTTTGGAAATGTATCTAGCAACCATGCATATTAATAACTATTATTGTCAGACTTAGGCTAACCATTCAATTTCCAAAATTGATAAATCAACTTTGGTAAATTTACACTTAATTAATAGAACATCTCATCATAAAAACAGTTCACTACATGTATTTACATTATCAATGTATGATATCCTAATCAGTCACACTTCACTTAACATTATGACTACCATCTCACCTGTCCAATTCATTACTAAAGTTATTGTCACATCTGAGTATAATTTCTTTGGTCATTTGTGTTTTGCCATTAATAGCACTGGCTAAACTATTTAAAAAAGAAGAAATGGTAGTGAAACAGTGAAAAAATGTTATATGTCCATTTCCTTTAGAGCATTTAATTTTGTGATTAACAGAGCAGTGGCGTGGGGATATGCAGCGTGGCTGTCGTGTTTCATTAACATTTATTTTTCTATATGCTTCTAGAGAACACAGACAGTGGTGTAGGACAGGGTGTGTTTTTGGACCACAATGATTCTGGAAGATTTGAATGTCGTTTTGTAACAGTCAAGGTACAGTCCAGTCCCTCCATTATGTTACGTGGAATGGAAGACACTGTTTTTGGAATCTGGAGTGCTCATGGGGAAGGTAAAGTGTTTATCAGATTACTGGTGCATCATAGTTATATATATTAAACATTGATTTGATGAGAGTGGATATCTGCAGTTTAACTGATTTTAAATGATAGTATCTGCATAGAAATTTCAAACCATCAAATACTGAAATCACTTTATATTAATTTCTGTTTAGTGTAAATCTGTATCCATCAATGATAGTCAAATATAGATTTTGGTAAAGATATTATTTAATAGTTACTTGGGTAGTAGAATTCATCCCAATATATTGACTGCCCAAGTGGGGATACATTGAAATTAAAATAATAAAACAAAAACAAAAACCAAACATTTTACAAATATCCTAAATAATAATATACTGAGGATTTGAATGATTACTGTATTTCATTTGATACCAGTTTTCATAGGGATTTGTCGACCACTGTGATTATACCAGTACAAAGGAAAAGAGCCTGTGCAGAATTCCTGTTTGTTGTATCCATGCCGGTACATGCATCAGTCTTATTAGCACTCTAACAATTTATTTCTTATCTGATTTTTAGCTCACCTGGCCTAAAAGGCCATGTGAGCTTTTGCCATCACTTTGCGCCCGTCGTCCGTCCACATTTCACATTTTCTTCTTCTCTGAAACCACCAGTCCAAATTGAAACAAACTTGGCAGGTATGTTAATTTGATGGTTCTGTACAAAAGTTATGAATCTTGGATGAACCTGTACAACATTTATGTTTTTTGTGCCGATTGGAAAATTCAAGATGGCCGCCACAGCCAGACTAAGTTTAACAGTGGACCCTATGGGGAAATTTGTATAAAGGTCTTCTTGTCAGAAACTACCAAGCCGATTGAAATGTTTTTATGTATGAACAAGCATTGGATGAACCTCTACAAAATATATGTTTTTTGTGCGGATCGGAAATTCAAGATGGCCACCACAGCCGGACTTAGTTTAACATTGGAGACTATGGAGAATTTTGTTCAAAGGTCTTCTTGTCAGAAACTACCAAGCCAATTAAAATGTTTTTGATGTGTGAATGATCATTTTATAGACCACAACAAAAGATATGTTTTTTGTGCTGATCGGAAATTCAATATGGCTGCCTCAGCCAGACTTGGTTTAACATTAAACTGTATGCGAAAATTTGTACAAAGGTCCTCTTGTCAGAAACTAAAAAGCCAATTGAAATATGTTTATGTATGAACAAGCATTGGATGAACCTCTACAAAATTTATGTTTTTTGTGCCGATCGGAAATTCAATATAGCTGACACAGCCAGACTTAGTTTAACATTGAACGCTATCGGAAATTTGTATAAAAGTCTTCTTGTCAGAAACAACCATGCCAATTGAAATATTTTTATGTATGAACAAGCATTGGATGAACTTGTACAATAGTTTTTTATGCCGATCTGAAATCCAAGATGGTCGGCACAGTCAGATTAGTTTTACATTGGACCCTATGGGGAAATTTGTACAAAGGTCTTCTTGTCAGAAAATACTTAGTCAATTGAAATGTTTTTGTTGCATGAAGATCCTTGGATAAATGTCTACTACAAAGTTAAGTTTCTGTGCCGATCGGAATCCAAGCTAGCTGCCACAGCTGGACTTAGTTTAACATTTTTAACATTGGACACTGGAAGAATTCTTTACATATCTTATCTAGAAATGCTGGACCTTGTAGAACAATTCCTTACAGATCTTATCTAGAAGCACTTTGTCAGTTGTGGTCACATAACATCCAGGTGAGCGATTCAGGCTCCATGGTTATATTTGAACACAACATTTATCTCAGTGGTAACTCAAGTGAGATGAGTCCAGTTCAAATACCACCCTTTATGATTTAGAAGATTTGAAAAATGTTAGCACTCTAGAAAATTTATTATTCATCCGATTTGATAATATTTGTACACAAGCTTTATCTAAAGGATATCTCAAGGGATTTAGAAGATGAGTGCTGTTCAAAATTTTTTGTAAGAGATATGCCCCTTAATGACTGAAAAAATAACAATCCAAAGATACTAATATTAGATATTGTAAATTTATACTTTGCTGTATACAATGCATTTCAAGGAGTGACCTCTCATAAGCAGCATTAAAACCGAAACATTTGGAAGACCAAAAACCAAACTTATATTAAACAAGAAATACTCATAACCAAAAATACCGAAATAGGAAGCCAAATTTCAGCTAAGGAGATCTACCAATACAAGGAATGAACCCTTAGTATTTCTATTATTTTTGAATTTTGCTAAATACTGGTAATTTCTGTAACAAATCAATGAATAACCATGTCAGACAAGTCTGACGACTGGGTTGGCGAATACCCTCGGGGACCTAGGGTCCTCCATGCAGAGGCATCATCCCAGTAGTTTCAAAATAACAATCCAAAGATACTAATATTAGATATAGTAAATTTAACCTATGCTGTATACAACGCATTTCAAGAAGGTATCTCTCATCAGCAGCATTAAAACCGAAACATTTGGAAGACCAAAAACCAAACTTCTATTAAACAAGAAGTACTCATAACCAAAAATACCGAAATAGGAAGCCAAATTTCAGCTACGGAGATCTACCATGCAATCATATATATGTATTGAGTTTGATAAAATACTTTCACAAATAAGATTTGATTTACATTAATATTTTAGGATGTTATTAATTAAAAAAAAAGCTCTTAATAATAATTTAAGCCAGTTTGAAAATGACTTTCCTGTCTTTTGGTAATAATAATGATAGAAAATTGTAGCTAAGGTACTCTCAAAACAATTATTTTTTAACAAAAATATACCAATCCACAATAATACATAAGATTGCCTGCTAAGATAAAAATTTTCATATTCTCATTTGTGAAATTTTTTTCAAAAGTTTTTCACAATGCTGGAAGGATATCTATTGCCAACCCATATATCTGATTGAATACAACTTGTCATTGCTTTTTGCAATATAAATATATAAATTTCTCATTACAGGCAAAATGGTATTCAAGACTCCAGAAATCTATAGTGATGTGATCCGGTTAAATTTAGCACCTATGAGATACGTAGATGATTCTGTAAATCCAACAACGGTTTATCCATTTAATCCAAATGGCTCACCAGATGGAATTGCAGCTCTATGTTCAGAAGATGGACGTCATTTTGCAATAATGCCACATCCAGAACGATGTTTCTTGCCATGGCAATGTCCTTGGATGCCCTTTGGTTTGAAAGAGAAAATAGACGTGTCGCCATGGTATAAAATGTTTCAGAATGCTTTTGATTGGTGTGTAGAGCAGAGTTGATGTTACATTATGTTAGGCTAGGTTAAATTTATGTTAAAGTTTTTGTATTTTTAATTTGAAAATTTTTACTGTGAATATCTGGAAATAAAACTACAGTCAAACCTGCCTTAACGGGCACCTCTATAAAGCAGGCACCTGCTTATAACAGCCACAATATGGTCCCCCGAACATATTTTCCTATATATTTGACTTCTATACAGCAGGCAGTGATTTTTCCATAAAAAAAGTATGAAAAACCTGTACGTAGCAGCCATTGTTTACAAATTCACAACATGTGTTTATCAATCATGCAAAATTTCACACTGATTGTTAAATATAGAATATAACCAAAAGGTCAAATAACGTCGTGTGTTTGATTAATGATAAGGTAAATGAAGATTAATTAAGTTAATTAATTACAATCAATAAAAATGTCAAAGTAAAATCAAAACATTGCCATTGTTGTAAAAAAAGTACTAATTAACATTTGTTTTAAATGAAGAAGGCAAATAATTGTGAGGGTACAGAAATTATCGAACAACTTGTTAATGACGAAATGTCATTCGAAGACTAATGTTATTTCAAATTAGTGCCTTTGAAGTAGATGATCCAAGCACACTTGCTGCATTCACAAACATAATCCATAATGTTTAACTTCAAGGTATATTTGAGTGAGTCTTGTCAAAAACAACCTTAACTATAAAAAGGCAATCATGATTTTTGGTTTTTCATAAAAAAATTCCTTAATAATAAAAAATATTTTGCTTTCATGAGAGAAATCAGGTTCATTTGCTGTATTTCTTCTTTTTCTGTTTAACATTGTCAGTTATGATAATAAGATAATAAAAAAAATATATATGAAAACCTTTGTTGTTTAATAAATGATAATACTTTGGGCATTATACAATGATATGCATGTACAATGTATATACAAAATGAACAAATTATGGCTTTTAACATTTTTATTATAACAATTTAAAGAACATAACTCGTTAAAAAGGCATATATATCATATCTATACTCTGTCTGAAAACATACATACATATATGTAAAACGTTACAGCCATACGTAAGATTTTTGTGCGATTTTTCTGTGAACCTCTATATAAAGGGCACTTACTCTTGTCCCATGACTGCCCTTTATATACAGGTTTGACTGTACAGTCTGAATCTCTTTAAAGTTTTTAAAAAATAGATCAGAAAAAAATTTGATTTCATTGACAACATAAGGCTGTTCATTACAAATCACTTACAAAATGAAAATATAAATTCATATAAAATTGTGGAAATAATAATATTTTAAACATTTTTAGCATATACTATTTAACTGTAACATGGAAAAACACAAAACAAAATATACAGTAGTATATTTTTAAAATGATTGATCTTTAGGAAAAATATTCTCTAATTTGAATGTTTTATAACCATCAGTATGCTATATGACGTGATTGTATAAATTCTAACTATTAGATGAAGTAAAGAATGAATTTCACAATTGTATGGTATGTTACTTTTCATGCTTGTGAATTTTGAGAGCCTCAAATAAAACAATGAAATAATGAGAATAATTTGTTGGATACTCACTATGTTTAAACAACACATATGGGAAGAAGGGAGATAATCCTGATTTTTAGTTTTCATATTATCTTTGCTTTGCCCATAACAGATTATTAGTACATGTGTCTCTCAGTGAACAAGTGTATATCTGCAGTGTATTTTTTAGAAAATAGATATTTTTGTATGTTTTTGATGAAAGTGAAATGTTTAACTGAATTGTGAAGAAATGTTTTGACATTAAAAGTATTTTATTATACAAATTGATTTGTTAGTGAATGAAAAGGATAACAGATATCGATACTTAAATATTGTTTGAATTATTTTATTCCAGTTTGACTTTTAAAATCAGCAGGTTGTGTTTCATAGTAGGAAAACCACTAGTGTTTTGCATAAAGATTCCCAAATCTGCACAAAGTTACAATTATTGGTGATGGGGAAAAATACTTAAAAAAATGGACATAAAGGGGAGATAATCAATTACAATAACATAAGTTGTACCATCTTTCATACAGGGTCATGAAAATTCATAAAAAGCAGTGCTATTTTTGTCATTTTGTATGTGGTGGATTTTAGAGATATACATTTAGGGTGATATGTTTTTCCTACCATGAATTTTGGGTGTTTGCATATTTCTTTCAGTGTGTCCCGCATCAACAGTAAAGTGTTTTTTTTTCGGGGGGGGGGGGGGGGGGGGGGGGGGGGTTCTTCACAATGTCTGTAAAATAACATCAAAAACCCTGCCTATACAATTTATCCCCTTGAGAGATAACTAATTGTTGTCTTTTCTAATGATAGTTGCATCAATTTTATAAAGAAAGCAGATTCTTAGTTTTCTTGGATTTTTGCCTGATATAACTTTATTAATATATGACGTTGAATTGATGCAAGTTTCCTTTTTAAACAAATTGAATCATACTGACTGTCATTATATGCCTGAAATGGCATTTTTGGTTTTAAATCTGTAAAAATTTAGATCAGACATGATTATGTAATCAAAAAATCATTTATCATGAATGAAGTAAATTGGACACACAGTAGAAAGACTAGTACTTTAGTACTTGAATGACAATTGATTCTCAGGTTCATTCCATATTTATAAAACTTTATTCATTGATAATCCAAATTTATATAGTACATGTGCATGCTTCATCAAATGAAATTGTTTACTATCAAATAAATCATAAAAAAAGATTTTAGTGGTTATTTTGTTGAAAAGCCATTTAGGATTCCAAATGAAACATCCTCAAATGAAAGATCTAGTGTCATACATTAAGGAAATTTGATTGACGATAATACTGTAGATTAGCAAAAGATTTTACAGTAACTTTAATATCCAGTAAAAATGCTTAATAATTCTGAAATTCTCATTCCTTTTTCAGCTCACCTGACCCAAAGGTCCAGTACAAAGATTACACATTTGTTCCGGTCAGTCAAAAAACATGGCCGCCAGCACAGAATTCGAACATAGTTTAACATTGGACCCTACGGGAAAACATGTTAATCATAAACTCCTCTGAAAGTACTGAAGGAAGTTGAACCAAACTTGACAGGATTGATGTATGGAAGGTCCTTTATAAAGATTACTCATTTCGTTCCAGTCCGTCAAAAAACATGGCCGCCAGCACAGAACATAGTTTTACATTGGACCCTATGGGAAAACATGTTTATCATCAACTCCCCTGAAAGTACTGAAGGAAGTTGAACCAAACTTGACAGGACGGATGTATGAAAGGTCCTTTACAAAGCTTGCTCATTTTGTTCAGATTTGTCAAAAACATGGCTGCCAGCGTAGAACATGTTTTAACATTGGACCCTATTGGAAAACATGTTAATCATCAACTCCTCTGAAAGTACTGAAGCTAATTGCACCAAATATGGCAGGAATGATGTATGGAAGGTCCTTTACAAAGATTGCTCGTTTTGTTCCGATTTGTCAAAAAACATGGCCGCCAGCAAAGAACATAGTTTAACATTGGACCCTATGGGAAAACATGTTAATCATCAACTCCTCTGAAAGTACTGAAGGAAGTTGAACCAAACTTGACAGGAATTTATGAAAGATCCTTTACAAAGCTTGCTCATTTTGTTCAGATTCGTCAAAAACATGGCTGCCATCCCAGAACATTGTTTAACATTGGACTACCAGAGAAGTGTATGTCTGTCAGCCATATATGTCACCTGGCCTTGACCTAATTTTCATGGTTCAGTGGACATGCTAATGTTTTCTGCTTAGCTCCATTTCTCAACTACAAATTGATATTTCTTATGTAGGTTGGTCAAGGGGGCTACATGCCAGTCTGCCATTTCCCATTTCACCTTGACTTCTTTTTCATGGTAGAGTGAACACGTTATGTTTTATGAAAGGGGAATTTTCCTTGTGATTAAGTCAATTTCTCAATAACTATAAATGGTATGTACGTTGGTCTCGGGTAGTAAATGACAGTCTGCCATTAGTGAGGATGGTTGATGCTGTTTGTTATCCAACAGTTTACCAGGTGAGCAGCTACAGGCTTCAGGGAGCCTCTGGTTTGTATGACCAAAACAGAAAAGAAACAAATGGGCACACACTATAAATCAACTGGATATGTATCTAATCCATTAGAAAAGTATCTCATTGTAGAATGTTGGTATCTATATGTTCCCTTTATGGTTGGTTGTCTCATTGAAATGCTGGTACATATTTGTTGTCATCGTAGTCCGTTGGCATGGGTTATCTTGTACAATGTTGCTGCCATCGGTTCATATTTGCCTCCATCCTGATATTATGTCTCCTTGTGTTATGCTGGTATATACTTGCTGCCATCATAGTCTGTTAAGTTATCGCTATGTGGAATTCTGGAAAATGTTTGCTACTTTTTTATGGGTTTTCTCAATGTAAAATGTTAGCAAACGGTCAAACATTAATTTATGCAGTTTAGGTTTAGCAGTGCAACATAAATAGCAGTTTTCTCTTTACAAAAAGTTTTCTTCGGATTTTCCATTCACCAACAACCGGTTAATTGCAAGGGGCTGTCCTTTGTACATTATATTTCGCTTGCATCATCCCGATTTTGACGGTGGTATATGTTTTACAAATCTTTGTCATAGAACATTTGGCACTAAGCCTTATAACGTCGAATGTGGCTGCGTCTGCAGTGACAAATGAACCAAATATTTCTGATACCATATGATGCATGTTGCGAGCGTTTTGTACCTTTAACTTGTATAAGACTGCCAATGTTCAGAGTATGTTAGTAGTTGTTCTTATCGGTATCAAGTCAAGTCGCCCCCAAGACAAGTTGCCCCCATGACAAGTCGCCCACTTTTTAGGACAAGTCGCCCACTCTCCCAAGACAACTCGCCCACTCTCTCAAGACAAGTCGCCCACCTTCTAATATCAAGATATATGTTAATTTATTTGTTGAAGAGAAATCCTGCGTTTTCCCTACGCTTTATAAAGATCTCAATTTTCCTTGCCTATCTTCCCTATTGAAAACCTAATGTATTAAAAAAAAAAGAAGGAAACTACCAATTTTGTCTTTCCGTAGTTTGGGTTATTGCCCCTCCATCAGTGTAGATCGCTTGAAGACTTATGTTATCTCCAACTGCCCACACTGATCGAGGATCAACAACAGACCATGTGCATTGTGATAAAAAAAAAGCCACATACACATGATTCCAGACAGCGGTAAGTTTTATTAATTAAATTTTAGGCATAAAGAAAATAAAGTCTTTACATGTCTCGGTGCACTGGTCGGGTATTGGTTAGCTAGGCCAATCCCTCCCATAAAAAAAAACAAAAAGCACACAGAACCAAGTGTTAATGTTCTACTACATTCAAATTAATAATGCTACAAAAATCTTTAGTACCTGGTGTTTAGATTACGTTATTTTGTTAGTAAATTTGTTAAGAATAAAGCATTCAAACACCAGGTTATGAAATGCCAAAATTATTATCAATTATGAATGTAGAGAGTAGCACACCAAGACATGTTCAGTGTCTGTCACCAGTTCTGTAAGAACTAATAATTTGGTTGTAGTATAGAATATAGTGTAGAGCAAAATTAATAAATGTAAAGCTGAAGTGTTTGAATCTGATTTTGGATCGACAGGTTCGATAAATTAATTGACCGCCTACTGTACTTGTACAATGCCCTTAACTCACGGGTGATTTTTGAAGGTATGGCAATACACCGTGTACTTTAACAAAATATAGATTAATATACTCGAAAGTTAACCAAACTGTTTTGGTGTTTGTATATAATGCAGATAGAGATGAATGTAACAGAAAGGAACTATTGAATTATAGTTGATTGAAATAGTATATGTATTTTAACTGGTTATTAGATGCATTTAATTTATTAATGAATGTATGCAACTATTAGGTAAAAGAGGGCCATAACGATTTGTGTGTATTGGCTTTGTCGGAGGATATTTGTAATGTATTAACAGACGTAACGTATCTTTAACGGTTAAGATTAAAGGGTTAACAGCCGTTATTTTTGTGAGAGCTGCTTCTGTAATGATCGAAAATGACAAATCTTCAGTATTTATGCAGATTTTTGGCTGTGACACTGTTCAAGTGAATACCCAAAGCTGATTTCCTTTTTTATCATTATAAATTATCCAAGCTAATTAAAATTGATAAGCCAAGCTTACCTCATTAACATAGCCAGCCAAATAATTTATTAAATTTAATTAATTAATTAATCAACTTTAACTATCATCATCGACAATCGTAAGTGAAAGCCTTAATGAGTGGGCGACTTGTCTTGATGAAGTGGGCGACTTGTCTTAATGAAGTGGGCGACTTGTCTTAATTAGGAGTGGGCGACTTGTCTTGGGGGCGACTTGACTCGCATTCTTATTATCAGCCAGCTGGCTTTTGAGTTCTATCTTTAACACTTTACCTATTGATCTAGTTGAAAACGCGGTTTTATCCTGTTTTTCCTAAAATATTGTTACACTCCATTAATACAGCAGTTACGCCTATCTTCTATATACTGTCCTTCGGGACACCCTCCACCGTGTGGCTGCATCTCGGGAAGGACTTTTAACCACAGACGACTTAAAAAACTTTTATATATGTTTTAAATGTAATATTTCTTTAGTTTTGGTTAGATAAAGGTTTTTTACAAAAAAAGTTAGGATTATTACGTTTTTGGTCGAATTTTGGACCTTTGACCAATTCTGTTTGACATTGAAAACCACCGACCTCCGCAAAAACATCGCCGACCAATTGAAAAATGGTGTTCAAGTTTAAAATTCAACCAATATAAGGAGAGTGGGTGGAGTGGGGGTCTTCAACAATTTTCATTTTTTGATGAGGAAAAAACTTTTTTATTTAAAGATTTTATTTTAGTCAGAATGTCGGAAGTCGGGGGTTGTCAGTGTCAAACAGAATTGGTCAAAGCAGGAACTGTATATTTTAGTATTATATGATCCCTGGTCAAAGGTCCCAAATCCGACCAAAACGTAAAAAAAAACAATTTTGTGGGGGCTAAAAAACCTATATTAAACCTAAACTAAAGAAATATAACATTTAAAACATATATAAAACAGTTTTTTAAGTGGTCGGTGGTGTTTTTGCGGAGATCGGTGGTTGTCAATGTCGAACAAAATTGTTCAAAGGTCCAAAATTTGACCAAAAACGTAAAAATCTCAACTTTTTTTTGTAAAAACCTATATTTAACCAAAACTAAAGAAATATAACATTTAAAAAATATTTAAAACAGTTTTTTAAGTGGTCGGTGGTTAAAAGTCCTACCGTGCATCTCTACTTCTTAAAATGCTACATATTATACAGATGAAAGCAAGACACGCATTACGTTCCAGTGGTCGTCTGAACGAGATATGTAAAGCCGTATATTTCAGAAGGTAAGACCTAAACAAACCATATATCTCGTCGGACCTGGTCGTCTGGTCGGAAATTTACTGACCTCATTTCATGATTATGTGACTTTGTAAAACCATGATTAGGTTGGTTTTTAGAATCTACAATAGCTACCTATTGGTCTAAATATGCACCATCCAAGGGCCATGTCAGTGTTACGTTTGTTACTAAACCTTGATATCATTTTTATGGTAGACTGACAGAAAAAAAACTGTTTCCAAGTTTCGAGATTAGGTTTCGTTTCTCAGTAACTATAAGTGATAGCTCAACTATATTTAGATATAGTTGGATCAAAACGTGAAAGCAAACCTGTGGTGGAGGGACGGATGAACAGTCCAAAATGAAATATGTATGCCCCAGAATGTCATTTGTTGGGCATGATAAAACAACAAAATGATGAAACATTGAATACATGAAATAATTATACAGGCGCATGACAGATGCAGCAGGGCTAAACCAGTTCTTTCTTTTAAGAACCCTCCCCTAATTGAGGCCAATATAGAAATAAAAATATACATGAATAAAAAATAATAATAAAAAAAAAAACATTCCATAGAAATCCCATTCACGACTGAATTATCTTATAAACATAAAGACACAAAAAGGAAATCACATTATGATATAAGCCACTGACATCACAGTTTTGAAAAGGGAGGGGGTTCTTATTTTTTGTTATAAGTATGAAAGGGGGTCACAACTTTTTAGGTAACTTATATAGGGTGTCATACTCTTTCGCAGTCCATGAAATAATTCTTTTCTTATATAGTACTGGTATACAGCCCTTGGCAGTTATCCGCACATATCATGCATTAATATTTTTTCTACATAATTAACTGTAGAAAAAATGTGACCCCCTCCCTTTTGTCAGAAATGTATAAGACACTGATCCACCCTTTACATAATCCCCTTTTTTAGGACCACACCATACTATTTTCCCGGAGATAAATAATGAATGGTGCCTAAGTTACTCATAGAGATCAAGGACGTATAACTAACATACGTCCTTGTAGAGATACATCAGTAGGTATTCGTTCTATACAAATAACATCTCAATGCACTACTATACAACACTGTTGTATAGTACATAGTGTATGGGGCTGTTATGTTATGTATAAATGAATGCCTGTGAAATACATCCGGGGGATACATCTATAACAAGAATGGTCATTTGCATCACCCCCCCCTTAAATAAGGGTTTTATAATATTTCCTCTACATAGTGAGGGATAAATTTCGTTTTTTAACAATGAATTAAAAATATCAATTGAACGGTTAGCGCAACCGTATTTGGTTTGTACATTCCTTGAAAGCAAAACGTGTGTGTCCATTTCTCAGTAACCTGTGTAGGTGATACTTAAATTAACTGTATTTACTACGTATATGCTGTGTATAGTTTGGATAGATACAAAATCGACAAGACTTAATGCCTACGTACTGTAAACGAAAGATAGGTTGTTAAAATCCGGATTCTTTTCACCAAACCGGTAGTTGGTCTGTATTGTAGGTTGTCAAAAGAAGAATACACTCGTTCCGCTTCCCCGTCTTAAAGAATACCTCCGGATTAGAAGCCGATTGCGTAAGGTTTACACTTGTATCTCTGAAATTTTTAAAGACAACTACACTTGTGTAATTTTTTGTTCCAACCATGATAGGGATTACAAGAAAATTTTAGTTTAGCAGAACCACAGGGGCTTGCTCACCGCCTCAGAAAAAATTATCAAAATGACTGTTTCCACTCAGAAAAAAGGGGTATAAGGGGCCAACATGAACCAGCTTCCAAAACATAAAATACAAGAAAGTTTTAGGACCAAGTGCTCCTTCAACTAAGTAGAGGGGATAAAAAAAATCAGTTTGAATGACTTGTATTTAGCAATCACATTTATTTTTTTGAAGGAGTGTTTTTACCATCAATTGTAATTTGAAATAGGTGTGACCTGGAAAGTGAGCGAAGTGTAAGGTTTTTACATTTGCTTTTCAGTATGTAGCAAAAACTTCTGAATGGTGAGAAAATGTAACACTTGTGTCTGCATTTTATTTTGTCAGATTTGTTTCCAAATGGTTTCCTTCATATTTATTTTGTTAGCATATCCATAGTTTAAAAGGCTGATGTAAATCTATAAGTAATTTACTTTGTTCAAGATACTCTTTATTCACATATAATAATGCTAATGGCAGAGATTTCGCATGACAATTTATTGACGACAAAGTACTTCAGATTTTTTTTCCCATCTCTACCTTAAACAAGAAGTGAATTGGCACAGTCAAGAGGATTAGAAATTATAATTTTGGACAACTTTTCATGAATAACCTAAAGGCCTTCTTTTTTTTCAATGCATGATTTTCAGATTATTTTTTTATTTGTTTATTCAATGTAGACAGAATTGACTAGAACTTACTATGACAGATACAGAACAACAAGAGGATGAGCTCCTTGCATTAAGCAGTATTTATGATGAAAATGTACTTTCTGTATCGGAAGACTCTAATGAACCAGGAGGACAGTTCTTAGTCAGTTTACACATACCAGAAAATTTCAAAGTCCAATCTCATTCTCAAGGTACTTGGTATAGTGATAGTTTTTTGCAAAGAAGTAACAAGATACATGTATAGGGGAAAGTCCATAGGGTCAAAAGATGAATTCATAAAAACATGAATATAAAGAACAATTACTATAAACATTTATCTGGGGGATAAGGAAAAAATACAAAGCCAAAGAGAATCAGAACAATACAACACAAAAATAAAAGCATTGACAATGTAAATTTCACAAGAAAAACACAGCCCCAACAGATTCTAAAACATGAATGGGCCATTTGACACCAGGTAGGAAGTTGGAACTAATCAAAATGGTGAAGTCAAAATCATCTGATAGAGAACTATGCTTGAGAGAGATACTCCTTAGCATCTAAAAATTAAACATTTATTAAGTGTTCTTTTTATACTAGCCTGTTCTTACCAAAAAATTTAAAAAACTGAATCAGATGTAGATGTTTGATAGACATGATAGTTTGATCACTTGGACTTTCTTTTATGAAAAAAAACCAGTGTCACTGGTTTGGGATACCGTCTTTTGGTGTGTATTACATGCAGTTTTTTACCCTCAAATACGTTTTTACGTTTTTGATAAGGGGGTTGCGTACTATACATGCCAATATAAGTTCTTAGTCTCTTTTGAGGTTTGATTTCCAACCAAAATGAGACAAAGTGATGACTTTCGAATTGGAAACCCAATTTTGTACACTGTCTCATTAGTGTAGTTTCTTTTGGTCATTACTTACTTTATAATTGTGATCTTACAGGGAAAAGAGATAATATTTTTGAAAAAATTGAATCAAACATGCATTTTTGACGAAAACGACTGCAATTTTTTATTTCCATTGTATCAGGTTATCATGTACAATGTATCATGTGACTGTAGTGTAATCCTTGTAAAGTGGTAATGTTACATTAAGCTAATTTAACATCTCTTTGAACCTCAGACTGTTTAAATATTATTTTAAAGAAAAGGTTTTTGAATATTTTATTTTCTGCAATATTTTAATTACAATTCATACTTTTTTAATTTCTTTTATTTATTGTTGTTTGAGTCCATGGCGGGTTATAATTTAAATTTAAGCACCGTTCCTATGCTTCCTGTTCTTCAAAATGTGTTTGTTGTATGTGAATATTTATTAAAATTTAAGAATTTATTGCTGATTCTTTATTGTGGAACACATTTTTCTAGTCAAACAACGACCGATTTAATTTGCAGCCCCCCCCCCCCCCCCCAAAATATAATCATATTCCAATGGGAATCTTGTTGATTTTGAAGTTTGAACACGATAATTTTTTTTCTCCATTTACAAGGGCCAAAAAAGGGGTGTTTAATACATACCAAAAGACAGTATATGATATAATGATTCATTTTACACATTGGTTGGCTTTTTTTTTAATCATTACTGAACTATGTTATAGCAATCACATTTGATAGATAAACTACATGGAACTTCTTTTTCAGTTGCTGAGAATAAAACAGAAGAACATCATATAAAGTACCTACCTCCCATTGCTTTGAACTTTCAGTTTCCAAAGGAATATCCCTCTGTTTGTCCTCCTCAGTTCACTCTTTCTTGTAAATGGTTAAACAGAAAACAGGTATGTGTATGCCCCTTAGGCCAAGAACAAATTATATAATTACTTAGTATCCATGTGTATTACATATGGTAATTGGTTAATAAGTGAGAGTTGTCAGGTTTCTGTAACAATAAGTAAAAGTTCACAACACAAAATTAAATATTTTTAATAAACATGTATGTGGCAAAAAATTGTTGAACCATGTACATGTGTATATGCATTTAAAAAAATACATTGTATTTCAATGTTCTTTGTTTGGGTCTTAAATACATCTGCAGTTAACATCAAGCTAACTATGAAAGGTAAAGGCATCTAGAATTAACATGGGTTTAATACAAATTTGTATTCTGATTTGCTGTTTAAGATAATTTTGGGAATCAGGAGGTAACTACATGTTCCTCCAGCTTTTTGAAATTTTGATTATTTTAACCTCAAAACAGCAAGACTTAAGGTATAAAATGAGAAATCAAAGAGCAAAATGTATTTTCCGGGTTACTGCAATACAGTTAGGTAGGAACTGTGATCTTTCCTGCATTAATTAGGATATTCCACTTGTGGACTGTGGAAAATCAGTGTCACACTGACCATACTGTAGATTGAAACATTAGCATTAAAGACACATTTACTTTTGTTGCGCCCACATTAATAAAATTAATCCCCACAGCCTTATGACTGCTGTGTCTATAATGCATCTTGCATGTTAAAAATGTGAGCTTGTATGTTTTGATTTTTGAAACCTCTGTGGAATGAGCGTCTCTTTGACTGCCTAAAAATATTTCTCATGCATATCTGTACTGGTTTAAGGCATGAATGATGCTAATTTGCAACTTATCTGGGCCCTGGTTTATACATATTTTTGGGAATTTGAAGGCATTTTTATTGAGATAATACAAATGTAGGTATTTAAGATTTCCTGCAACCAGACCTTACCAATTAAACTATAATTTTTGTAAATATGTTTCATTTATCATAAATCTGACATTTAAAATGTTTTAAAAATTGTATTTTTTAGTTGTCCAAATTATGTAAAAAATTAGATGAGATCTGGGAAGAGAATAAGCCATGTGTTGTGATGTTTATGTGGACAAGTTTCTTACAAGATGAGTCATATGACTTCTTAGGTTTATCTGATACTTTAATTTTAACAAATCATGGCAGTGACAGAAAGGAATCTTTAGGAAAATATGATCCTAGAGCCATCCAGGATATTGCTTCACAGAACAGACTTCTTCCTGCGCTATTAGACTATGATAAACAAGCTTGCCAAATAGTGTTTGACAAATCATTGTTTGAATGTAAGGTTTGTTTTAGTGACAAGATGGGATCCCAGTGTATAAATTTCTATGATTGTGATCATGTGTACTGTAAGGACTGTATGAGGGACTATTTCAAGGTACAGATTGGTGAAGGAAATGTCAATGGATTGTTTTGTCCTGAAGATAAATGTGAATCACAAGCTCATCCTTCTCAGGTATGTAAGTGATATGTGAATCATAAGCTCATCCTTCTCATGTATGTTACTGAAATGTGAATCATAAATATGTTAATGAAACTTGAATCACAGGATCATCTTTCTAACATATGTTAATGAAGTGTGAATCACCAACTTAGCCTTCTCAGATATCTTCATGAAATGTAAATCACAGGCTCATCCTTCTCTGGTAAGTCAAGGAAATGTGAATCACAAGCTCATTATTCTCATGTATGACGTTAATGAAATGTGAATCACAAACTCACCCTTCCATATGTAATGTATGTTAATGAAATGTAAAACACAGGCTTATCCTTCTCAGGTATGTCATTGAAATGGGAATTGCTAGCTCATTCTTGTCAGGTATGTCAGAGAAACTTAAATGACAACATGTAAAATAAATATGATTATTATTATCTCATATCACTAAACAAATTAGAACATAACTCAGGTAAATTCGGTTAACATCTGTATAATGTTGTCAGCTGATTCCAAAACTTGCGGTGTGATACGCTTTCGTAATTAATTTTCGTAAAGGCTGCTTAATTGCAAAATATTCTCAGACAAATAGGCTTTGCAAATAAGCGGAATCCACTGAACATATTTTTATGCCCCACCAAAAAAGTGGCTGGGGCATATAGATTTACCCTGGTCCATCCGTACGTACATACGTCCCTGTTCTGTTAAGTTTTGTGTTTAGCTCCATTTCTCTGAAACCTGTAGTAATATATCAATATTTCACCACTACAGTCCTCTTGTATAGTACACGACAGTTCAGCAACACTTGGGTCGCTATGACCTACATTTCATGCTTCAGTGACTGGTTAAATTTTGCGTTCTGGTTCGTTTCTCAGAAACCTATAGTAATTTATCAATGATATTTCCACTACAGTCCTCTTGTATAGTACAACGTAGTTCAGCAACACTTGGGTCACTATGACCTACATTTCGTGCTTCAGTGACTTTGGTTAAGTTTTGCATTTAGGTTCATTTCTCAGAAACCTATACATGTAGTAATATATCAATAATATTTCAAGAAGACATTTTATTGAGATATGTAATGTATGTTAGTGAAATGTGAATCACAGGCTTATCCTTCTCAGGTATGTCATTGAAATGGGAATCACTAGCTCATTCTTGTCAGGTATGTCATATAAACTTTAATTACAACATTTAAAATAAATAAAGTTAATAAATACAATTATTCTTATCTCATATCACTTAACAAATTAGATTATAAATTGTAAATTTACAGGTGAAGGAACTTGTTCCCAGTGAATTATATGCCAAATATGATAAGCTCCTCCTACAGACAGGTTTGGACACTATGCTTGACATAGTATACTGTCCTCGTCCGTCATGTCAACATCCAGTTATATTAGACAGAGAGAGTAGTATGGGATCCTGTGCTAGCTGCTGTTTTGTCTTCTGTACATTATGTAAATTAAGTTATCATGGTGTGTCCCCATGTAGGATAAAGGCAGGTTTGTACCATTTGAATTTATATGATCAATTCAAAATGGTAATTTTTAAGTGCATTTTTTCAAATTAAAAAAATCTGGATTAATTTACTAGTTTGGTGATGTACGAGAGGTGGATTGATGGGTTTGTGACTCCAAACATTAATGATCTGTGTGATGAAGGAAAATCCATTTCATTATCACTCATATAGCTTCTTGTTGTATTTTGTGTACCGGAATTTCTGTATAAATTGGTAATTGGACCTATAGTCCAAAAATTACGGTAATCAGTCATTTCATCTTGCACCTTTTATTTCATATCTGGGAAATTTTGCAGTTTGCAGACCTGCATGAATTTCTGCAAAAAATGTGTCAAGTATACAGAATTAAATGTTGTCACTTTATGAATGTCTTTATCACTTCACTGGGTTTGTTCAGTCTTTTACTCATTTAATATTGTATATATGATTAGAAAAATAAAGAGATGAACCTTTTTGTCTGTACTAAGTAGTTTTAGTTAGGAATAAATATATTATTATATATACCTACAATGTATATATTATTTGTAATGAAAACTTAAAAAAAAACCATTTTTTTATGAATTACTGTGAACTTGCATATGAAAATGAAAGAATTTGAGTATGCATACTTCTTGGTGTCCATGGAAATTTTCACATTTTTAAAAGATCTCTGTCTTATACTTTCAGATGGATTAATAAAATTGAAAGATGAATGGTTGAATGGTGACTCAGCTACAAGAAAGTTATTAGAGCGAAAATATGGTAAAGCAGCCATACAGCAAGCAGTGGAAGAATCATTTTCTAATGAATGGCTGAAACATTACTCTAAACAATGTCCAGGGTGTGGATCAAATATACAGGTTAGTGATCAGAGGAATGTCCAGGGTGTAGGGAAAATATTCAAGTTATTGATTAAAACAATGGACCAGGTGTGGGTCAAATATTTAGATTAGTGTCAGACCAATGTCCAGACATAAATAAAAGGTAAAGATTGAACAAGATAAAGTATAAAACAATATATATATATCAGTAAAAAGGGTATGAAAATACAAGATATGGGGTATATGCCGAACAACACTCCATCAGAGAGAATACACAGGGGCCCAACTTCTGGATATTTATTTGTTTTATTTTTTTGTGTGATTTCATGAGTACCAGTACTTTTAATAAATATTTACTATAACAAAGAATATTCTGCATTTAGTATCAATGTACTATACACTATCCACGTCTTTATACTGAAAAATCCTAAAAGGATATAAGCCGCCATTTTGGATTTCCTACCCCTGCCACAATTAAAATCAATTAAAAATACTTCCATTTGACAATGTATTTCATATCGGCTCTCAATCTCCTCCAATAGGAATGATCTTCAAAATCCAGTCATCATTTTACCAAGATGTGGCATCAAACTTTTTAACTTGACAAGCAAAGTCAAAGATTGGCGTATTTCAGGTCGAAAGCAACATTAATATGAATTAGTCAATGAGAATCAGAGTTGCTTCCCTTTGACAGGCAATAGTGAAGTTACGAGGTACATTGCTTTCGATGCGGAATATGATAACTTTTGACTCAAATTATTGAGCTTAATGTCGTATCTTGGTAAAATGGTGATTGGATTTTGAAGAGCATTCATTTTGGGGGAGATTGGGGCAGATATGAAATAAATTGTCACATTGAAGTCTTTTTAATTGATTTTAGTCATGGTAGGGGTAGGAAATCCAAAATGGTGGCTTTACGATTTTTTAGTATAAGGACGTGGATAGTGTATAATAAACGCAGAATATTCATTGTTATGTAAATATTTATTAAAAGTACTCATGAAATAAGACATAAAAATAAAATAAAAAAGAAATAAATATCCAGAAGTCAGGTCCCTGTAAGAGAACAATGAAAAAGAAAGCAGCAGTATTTTGCCATAAGGTCTACAACAATGAACAAGACCCTACACGACTAATAAGGTCTAATGGCATCTGGTACATTGGTGGATCTGGTACATTGGTGGAGAAAATTCATCTAAACTTATCATAATCCCTGATAATCCATAAGATACAAGAAATAAGAGACAATGCCTTAAGTTATAGGTTCTGGCTTAAGACACATGCATATAAAATGTTGTAAGGTTGAATTTGTTTTTAATTATAATTTTACAATTATTTTAGCCTTTTTGCATGTTTATTCAAGAGAACAGCAACCTTACAATTGGGAATGAAAAAATCATCTTTTTATGCAATATTTTTAGTGTTTAGACCCTAAAAATATTGCATAAAAAGATGACTTTTGTCTAAACACTAATAATATTGCATAAAAATGTCTTTTTCATTCCCAATTGTAATGTTGCTGTTCCTTTGAATAAACATTCAAAAAGGCTAAAATGGATAAATATAGAAATAATCCTTCTTAATATATTGTATCACACATTCAGTCCTGTATTATATCTGTTTATTAAAAAAATACAACTAATAGTAATTTTAGTAACCTATTTATGCTGATGTTCCAATAATTTTAGTTTATTTATCCACAAAGTTTTTTTTAATGTTATGAGCTGGTGTAAGTCAAGTGACTTGTTATTGTTGTTTTTCAGAAAATTGATGGTTGTAATAAGATGACATGTATGAAATGTAGAGCATATTTCTGTTGGATATGTAATGCCTTTCTTTCCAAACAGAATCCTTATGCCCATTTCAGTCAGATAGATAGTGAATGTTTCAACCGACTGTTTGAAGGTGTAGATTTAGGTGATGATGATGATGATGATGACTGGGACCAGTGGTTGTAGCATCAGAACAATCAGTGAGGCTGAATAGAATTAATTCCTATATTTTCATTCTTGTATTTACCTTGCCAAATGGTTCAATAGCTTGTCGCAACTGCTTGTCATAAACAAGATTGTGAGTTTAAATCAAACTTGTGGTAGGGTGTGTTCATGTCCACTCTTAATTCACAAGGGTTGCCAGTTTTCCATCTGAAGGTTACTTGGTCTTCCTCCACCAATGACAACTGATGGCTCCAGCATAGTCAATTGTGCTGAAAGGAAAAAAATGGCATCAAAATCCCATTAAAATAAATACTGATTACAACCTTGGCCAATTTTTTGTAGTTTGATATTTATTACAGTATAAATATTAAATGAGAAATAAAGGCTTATAAATGAGTTAAACATTTAAAGAAAAACCTGCCTGATTACCTTATTTTTTATAAAAATTTGAATGATAATTTAGGAATTTTATTTATATGGTTTAAATGTTGATTGTGCTTTAAATATTTGATATAAAAATGTGAATTAGATATGCTATATGGAGGGATTTAAACTAGAATTTAGTATTTTAAGGAAATTGTCATGAATCATTAATTTGTAATCATATTATTCTTTATATCTGTTTTTTTTATGGCAAGCCAAAGTGGACAAAAACGAGGTATTTTCTAATATTAGAAAATGAATGTGTAATATTAGAAATTCATTTTCTATTCATTTCTAATATTACTAATTCCACTTTGGCTTGCCATAGTTTTTGGCCAAATACTTTTTCCTGGAAGTGACATATAAGTATGTCTGTTTTACTGTATTTTCTTCATTATTACTTTCGTTTTCCACATCTTAAGCCTTTAGCACAACTGACAAGTCGTAAATCACAAAATGCATCAAAATTTTTACCATAGAATTTATTTAATGGAATAGCCCCCCCCCCCCCCTCCCCCCACTGCCCCAAATACATTTTAACGAAATAGCTCTTACAACACCTGGCATTTATTCACAAATTTTAAACAGGGAGTATCTGTAAGGTACAGTGTATCTAAAAAGATAAGTGAAATAAAAATTTACAAAGATCTGGAATAGCAAAAGAAAGATTTTGCCATATTTGTCCATATTTTGTTTAATAATTTGAAAAAAAACATTTTCCCAACAAAATTTTTAATTCTATAAGTTCTTTTGCTTTGTCTTGCTGTAAATTTTAACAATGCTTTGCAAATATCACGTGACTAACATCTTTTTGGTAATTTTTCATGATCCAGATACATTTGTGCATTACAGTTTTGGTGATTTGTATTCAAGTGGAAAATTTAATTACAGATTATTTATAATATTAATATCAATAGTTTTGAAATAGAAACATTACATAGAGAGAACCATTGTGTTAGTCCCAGAGTAAATATTGAACAGATATATAATGGCTGGGAGGGGTATATGTAAAAAATACCAGTCAAGAGACAGCAAAATTTCCCGAGCACTGAGGCGAGGGAAATTTAGTCTTAAGACTGAGATTTTTTGCATATACCTGTCAAAGCCAATTGCTTTACATGTGATATTGATCCAGTGGATGAAATGAAAAAATACTGTGGTTCCAATTCTTTGCAGGACATCACATGTGTTTACAACTACTGGCATTCTGTTCTATTTAATTTTGGCAACACCTAACAAAGAGAGATCATGCTTGAAATGTTCCAAATTTAATTTTGGTGCCCTTTTGCTTGCTAGGGTAAAAAATGTATATCCATGGTAAAAAGAGTATATATGTTTTGCATATACCCTTGTAAAATGGAAAATCGTGTATATCCATGGGAAGATCATTGAAATTGTGAAGATATGCAAGAAATACACCGGCAATCAACCAATTAGGATACTGGATTTTTATATACGGTGTAATTAATGTATAAATGTTGAGATGAGTATTTGTGTTATTTTAAAGGCTGTGAAATTGTTTCCATTTGTTAAATATGTGTGATAACTTTCAAGGATAACTTTTTTTATATTAACGACCCATGGTCTAATTAACATGAAACACTGATTTACATTTAATAATTGTGTACTTCTTTTATATTTTTATTTATAAGTTAACTGAAAGAAGTATATGTAATAATTTCACTAAATATTATCAGAGTTGTGAGAAGGCATAACTTACATACTAGAGAAATAGTGACATCTGTTTAACTCACATACTCTAGAAAATGATTCTGGGTGTGAAGATGTTGTTAGTGTACACAATTTTTGTACATTTCAGATAATTAGCAGTATTCAACATGTAAACATGATTCAACACAGTGCATTACCCCAACATTTAAGTGCAAAAACCCCTATGATTGTGTGCAGGATTTACTTACAATTGCGTGCATCCATTTTACAGGTAAAGTCAGGTAAAGAAGAAGAAAAAATAGCTAATTAAATTTTATGTTGTAAAAGTACACCCTTCCATTAGTCTTAGTTTCATGCTAAAGTCCACAAAATTCACAAAATATAAAAGAGAGTAACTCAAGGGGCTTGTCTTACAGTCAACAGTGTCTGTCTAAATGAAATATCTGAAAATAACAATCCAAAGATACTAATATTAGATATAGTAAATTTATACTATGCTGTATACGACGCATTTCAAGGAGTTACCTCTCATCAGCAGCATTAAAAGCAAAACATTTGGAAGACCAAAAACCAAACTTATATTAAACAAGAAACCAATTGCTTTCAAGAAGTGTGTCCAATCAGTTTCCCGATAAAACTGGATCTTTCTACTTTTAAAATGCTTTAAAATATGACTGAAGTAACTTAGTACTGTTCAAAATCTTTTGTGGTTTGTCTCGAAAATATTTTTTACCTTTAAGCCCAAGGCTCGTTTGAGATTGTAAGGAACACTTAATCTTATTAATGAACCAATCTAAGTAGATTTGAATTAATTTAATAAAATGACTTTGACCTATTTTCATTTTTATCCATTTAATAACAATAAAACTGGCACAAATATCAAATAATAATACTTTATTATATTATATATAATATTATTGTCCCCTGCCGCAAAGCGACAGAAGGAGATGGTAATGGTATTGTCTGTCCGCAACACCTTCTGAACGCATCTCCTCTAAAACATCATGGTGGATTGCTTCCATATTTGGTAGGATTTATTGTTATGAAGTGTAGATATGCTTACTCTACCGCCATTTTGATTCAACAAATTTTGATGGAGTTATGGGACTTACATGTAGACTATTTTCAACATTTCTCAACAATAGAATACCTTGTGGATGCATCTCCTCTGAAACCACTTGGCGGATAGCTTCCATATTTGGTAGGATTTATTTTTATGAAGTGTAGATGTGCATACTTTAGTGCCATTTTGATTCAACAAATTTTGTAGGAGTTATGGGACTTAGACTATTTTCAACATTTCTCAACAATAGAAGACCTTGTGGACAGCGGTGGGGGACATATCTTGTTTTATTCCTGTTAAAAATCTAATTTACCTGAGTTTAGCTGTTAAATCTGTGTGTGCTATTGTGAATAAATCATGCGGGCAATCGTAAAAAAATTTAATCCCCTAATATGCACAAACGTAATGGTCCCATTCAACATTTTTTTTAATTGGACTTGAAAACCAAAGTTACATTTTGTTTTTAGTGACATCAAATTTTATACAAATAACGATGAATCACAAAAGAAAATGGAATATTCTCTTTGTTGAATGATGTTTAAAGAAATAGTTAAGATTTTTTCTGAAATGTGATTTCTGTTCGACACATAGTATTCCTAAATTTGAAATTTTTTTATATCACTTTATTTGTTGATATAGTTATTTATTTTTATTTTTAAATTATCTTATTCATCATGTTGTTCAGTTAGACTAGTAAGAAAATTGTAAATAATTTAATTTTTATACAATTTGTTATGTTTATGTAATTTCTAAAATGAAACTACAGGTACATGTATTTAAATTATTATTTTTAGTTAAATAAAATTTACTGTTAATTTTTGTATGACTTTAAGGGGGTACAGAACACCTAAGGGAGTTAACTCTTTAAAAATCAGCCGAACGTTTTAATCACATACTATTATTAAAGAGAAATCAAGCTTCTCAGAGATCAGAATTAGTGTTTGTCAAACTGCTATATATCTAATGAAATTATTCCCATAAATTGTGTGGTTGAAATTTATTGATATTTTTATATTTTTGTCAACAGGTCAAAGTAAATATTTCATCAAAATTTTATGAAAATTAAATGAGCCAAATCTATTTTAGTCAAAGTGTTGGGTGCCTCCTTAATTACACTATTTTTTTTTCTGTTATTAAAGTTGTACATGATAGATATATTAACATATTGTTTTAGTAAATGATAAGATAGGGCAGATTAAGAATTATTGTAGTGTTTTGGTAATAAGGTGGCTTAGGTGAATCCTACCCAGAAGCCTGGGCGGAAAAAGCATAATCTGCCCCAAAAAATCATTTCAAGGTGTATACAATCTTGTATTATTTAATAGGGAAGGGATATGGTGTATTAATTTCAAGACACTAAATATGTTTAAAAGTCAAGCAACAGAGTTTCAACGAGGTCCTCACACCTTTCGCCTATTGTTTTATCTCAAAAACTTTAAATTAATGTGGATTCATTTTAGGTCCACTGGTGCTGATACTTTTATTTACTTCTGTAATTCATCAAACTACCGGTCAAATGATGTCAAATTTATATTCTCACTCAAAATGTTCTATTGTAATTTCTAAAATCTCACAAAGTGACAATTTAATATATCATAGGCATACACAAATTTATCTGCAACATTAATGGGAAAAATTATTGTAAATATTTGTTTTCAATCAGTTTTATTCTCAATCATTCTAGGCAAAATATTGCTAAACTGTATATTCAGTTGTTTAAGTTGAAAAGAAAATTTAATATTATTTCTCATATTAGGAATCTGACAATGTTTATATACAGAAAATTTGTTCACAAGGATTTATATTTTTTTAAGAAATGACTTAATATGCAGTATGTGCTGTAGGTTTTTTATTCAAAATGAATGAAAAAGTGCTTGTCATTTAAATTTATTTCTTTGTGTGTAGTTCTAAACATTGTTCATTGGATTATTGTTTTGTGTTTAACATGAAAAGGAAAAGAATATACTGGTTTGTGCATATCTCTAATTAAATCATGAGGAAAAAATTGATGCCTACTGATTTTTACATGAATTCTGCTTCTTTGTCGTTTTGTTTGAGTGTCATAATTCTTGGAAGTTTTAAATTTATGACAATGTGACGCAAAGTTGCATGTTTAATGCTTGCTAAATTGTTTATTTCCCTGTCTGTAATTTAAATAAATCTGTTGAATGGTCCTCATTTGAATAAGGCCTGACTCCAGCATTAAATTTGGTTAACAAGGTCAAAGTAAATAAAGTTTCTATTTTTTTTTATCAAAGATTAGAAAATTTTACATAGATTATTAAAAAATCTTCATATGTAATTCCATTTCTGAGATGTTATTTTATTATTTTGCTGTTTGGCGTACTTACGTACATATGTTAGTAATGTTCAGGATAATCTCAGTAACCACTGGATGTAGAAAGATGGGAGCCTAAGGGTACATTATTCCTTTGTCACACAACTCCTCTCAGGTTATTTGGTATAAGGAACTGAAAGTTGGCTCAGTAATTGCCCTTTTCAATGTAGATTGTTCCAAAGGTTTTGGAATTTGAATAGTGCCCCTGGTGGCCGGGCTACAAAGGGAGCCTAAGGGTACATTATACCTTTGTCATGCAACTCCTCTCAGGTTATTTGGAATACAGAACTGTAAGTTAGCTCAGTAAATGCCCTGCCAGTATAGATCGTGCCAAAGGTTTCGGAATTTGAATAGTGCCCCTGGAAGCCGAGCTACAAGGGTAGCCTAAGGGTACATTATTCCTTTGTCGCACAATGCCTCTGACCTTATTTGGAATATGGAACTGAAAGTTGGCTCAGTTATTGCCCTGACAATGTAGATGTTTCCAAATGTTTCGGAATTTGAAAAGTGCCCCTGGGAGCAGGGCTACCCAGGTAGCCTTAGGATATATTATTCCTTTGTCACGCAACTCCTCTCATGTTATTTAAAATTTGGAAATCAAAGTTGACTCAGTAATTGTACCACTAATGTAGATTGTGCTAAAGGTTTTGGAATTGCTTTAAGATGCAGTTCCAACTTTGGTAGATTTCCTGGAAGTCTCAAAGACCATTATTTTATTGACTTTTGACAATATTTGTATTTTCTGGACCACATCAGCAGTAACACGTATTGAAATCATCTAGATGTCAAAAGTATTCCAACTTTTGTAAATTTCCTGAAAGTGTCTAAGACTATTATTTTTGGAATTTTACTTAGCAATTATAGTTTTTTTTTTATCATATTAGCTTTAAGACTTATTACGATCATTTGGATTTCAAAATTATGTGATTCTACTTTTCGAAAATTTCCAGAAAGACTCAAAACTAATTTATTTGTGATTTCTACTTAGCAACCATATATATTTGGAATCACTATAGCAGCAGCATTAGTTTGGATTGTATGGATTTCAAAAACACAAGAGTAGCATGGGGATATGCAGCGGGGCTGCTTCGGCTAGTTTACATTATGACAATGCCTTAGCAAAGCTATTGAAATGGTGTACTCTAACCTTAGTTACATAGTTAGAAATAAAGACTATTCATAAAACACTTTCAGACTTACAAAATCCCGAAACAAATAGTGTTATATTAAACTTTTGATTTGTCAGTTCAAATTGTTTATCACGTATTAAACATTGTAGGTTACATGCTTTCGATTGGTCATCTTCAATTACAATTAAACTGGTTAGCCAATTTCATCAATGAATACATTTGTAAGGGTGCATAAGGTGATTAAAAGAAATATTTGAAGCACAACTTTTAAAAACTTTCTATCAATTTGCATAAGAGATTTTGTGGATAATTTCTATTCTTTCAACAAACTCTGTGATAGGAATTTAATATTTTGCAAATAGTGATAATGACATATGCAGTATCTTTTATAATTAATTTTTCCTAAAATTTTATCTTTGTTTCCCTATTTTGACTCTATGAAACTGTGACAAATGGATAAGATAAGATAAGTTTTATTTTAAGTCGGCATTTTAAATACAATAAATAACACAAGCTCTTAAGAGCTTTTGACCGACATACAAAACAATAAAACAAGCATGCAGCAACTAAAACAAAGCACTGAAACTACACAGCATAAAAAAGCATTATTAAGACTTAGATCATCACATATGATTAAATTTAAATATATATATATAGTGGGAAAAAAATTTAAATCAAATTAATGTTTACAAGCAATAAAATTACATGCTTTTCCATTCCAAGATAATATAAGATTTTTATACGACCGCAAAATTTTTGCGGTCGTATATTGGTATGACGTTGGCGTCGTCGTCTGCGTCGTCGTCCGTCGTCAGCGTCGTCGTCCGAAGACATTTGGTTTTCGCACTATAACTTTAGTATAAGTTAATAGAAATCTATGAAATTTAAACACAAGGTTTATGACCACAAAAGGAAGGTTGGGATTGATTTTGGGAGTTTGGGTCCCAACAGTTTAAGAATTAGGGGCCAAAAAAGGGCCCAATAAGCATTTTTCTTGGTTTTCGCACAATATCTCTAGTATAAGTAAACAGAAATCTATGAAATTTTAACACAAGGTTTATGACCAAAAAAGAAAGGTTGGGATTGTTTTTGGGAGTTTTGGTCCCAACAGTTTAGGAATTAGGGGCTAAAAAAGGGCCCAAATAAGCATTTTTCTTGGTTTTTGCACAATAACTTTAGTATAAGTAAATAGAAATCTATGAAATTTAAACACAAGGTTTATGACCACAAAAGGAAGGTTGGGATTGATTTTGGGAGTTTGGTCCCAACAGTTTAGGAATTAGGGGCCAAAAGGGTCCAAAATTAAACTTTGTTTGATTTCATCGAAAATTGAACTATTGGGGTTCTTTGATATGCCGAATCTAACCGTGCATTTAGATTCTTAATTTTTATACGACCGCAAAATTTTTGCGGTCGTATATTGGTATGACGTTGGCGTCGTCGTCGTCAGCGTCAGCGTCGTCGTCCGAAGACATTTGGTTTTCGCACTATAACTTTAGTATAAGTTAATAGAAATCTATGAAATTTAAACACAAGATTTATGACCACAAAAGGAAGGTTGGGATTGATTTTGGGAGTTTTGGTCCCAACAGTTTAAGAATTAGGGGCCAAAAAAGGGCCCAATAAGCATTTTTCTTGGTTTTCGCACAATATCTCTAATATAAGTAAACAGAAATCTATGAAATTTTAACACAAGGTTTATGACCACAAAAGGAAGGTTGGGATTGTTTTTGGGAGTTTTGGTCCCAACAGTTTAGGAATTAGGGGCTAAAAAAGGGCCCAAATAAGCATTTTTTGTGCATTTAGATTCTTAATTTTTGGTCCCGTTTTCAAATTGGTCTACATTAAGGTCCAAAGGGTCCAAAATTAAACTTAGTTTGATTTTAACAAAAATTGAATTCTTGGGGTTCTTTGATATGCTGAATCTAAACATGTACTTAGTTTTTTTATTATGGGCCCAGTTTTCAAGTTGGTCCAAATCAGGGTCCAAAATTAAACTTTGTTTGATTTCATCGAAAATTGAACTATTGGGGTTCTTTGTTATGCCGAATCTAACCGTGCATCTAGATTCTTAATTTTTGGTCCCGTTTTCAAATTGGTCTACATTAAGGTCCAAAGGGTCCAAAATTAAACTTAGTTTGATTTTAACAAAAATTGAATTCTTGGGGTTCTTTGATATGCTGAATCTAAACATGTACTTAGTTTTTTTATTATGGGCCCAGTTTTCAAGTTGGTCCAAATCGGGGTCCAAAATTAAATCTAAAAAAGGGGTAAATTATTTTTTTTTGGGGGGGGGCAATTCTCCACAGCATATTGTATTGCACAAGAAGCAAAAAATTGAATATAAATTCAAATCATATGACCAATTCTAAGTTCTTTGATTTCAGTTATTCTGTGTCAGAAACCTATTATGTGTCAAATATTTGAAGAAATTTTCAATTGCACAGTATTGCGCAATAGCAAGAAATTGATATGTGTGCCCTGTTATCAAAACTTTATCATTAACAAATTCCATTGGAAATTTGCCAATATAAAATGTGCTGATGAAGCTTTTTTGTTTATCTCATCTAAACTGCTTTTAAATTATGTATATTTAAAATTTGCCATCCATGACTATGATGTCATTTTCTATTTTAATATGTTATGGTGTATTTAAATGGGCTGTTATGGTTGCAAAGTATAAAGAAATGGGGGGAGGGGGGGGGGGGGGTTGAAAACAAAATTTAGGGGGGGGGGTAAATGAGAAATTGGGGAGGGGGCAATTTTTTTCTCCTTTCATATTTCATAAATTAAAAAGAAAATTTCAAATTTTTTTTAGCAAAAAAAGGGGGGGGGGTGTTACAATAAATTTTATTGTTTTTTTTTTGGGGGGGGAGGGGGGGTCAATGTGCAACTTCATAGTGTATTGCACAAAAGCTAAAAAAAGGGGTAAATTATTATTATTTTTTTTTTGGGGGGGGGGGTCAATTCTCCAAAGCATATTGTATTGCACAAGAAGCAAAAAATTGAATATAAATTGAAATCATATGACCAATTCTAAGTTCTTTGATTTCAGTTATTCTGTGTCAGAAACCTATTATGTGTCAAATATTTCAAGAAATTTTCAATTGTACAGTATTGCCCAATAGCAAGAAATCTTCAATTGCACAGTATTGCGCAATAGCAAGAAATTGATATGTGTGCCCAATTTTAAATTGGTTATTTCTGATTTATATATAAAAACAAATAATACTGATATGGTTTGAATAGGTAAATTAAAAATTTTAAGTTCTTAGACAACATTCATTCTGTGTCAAACCTATGCTGTGTCAAATATTTATTCACAATCCAAATTCAGTATTGTATCAAGCTTGAATGTTGTGTTCATAATTGCCCCAACTATTCAGGGTTCGACATCTGCGGTCGTATCTAGCTGCGCCCAGCGGAGCATTTTATTGGTCCTGTTTTCAAATTGGTCTACATTAAGGTCCAAAGGGTCCAAAATTAAACTTAGTTTGATTTTAACAAAAATTGAATTCTTGGGGTTCTTTGATATGCTGAATCTAAACATGTACTTAGTTTTTTTATTATGGGCCCAGTTTTCAAGTTGGTCGAAATCGGGGTCCAAAATTAAACTTTGTTTGATTTCATCGAAAATTGAACTATTGGGGTTCTTTGAAAAGCCGAATCTAACCGTGCATCTAGATTCTTAATTTTTGGTCCCATTTTCAAATTGGTCTACATTAAGGTCCAAAGGGTCCAAAATTAAACTTAGTTTGATTTTAACAAAAATTGAATTCTTGGGGTTCTTTGATATGCTGAATCTAAACATGTACTTAGTTTTTTTATTATGGGCCCAGTTTTCAAGTTGGTCCAAATCAGGGTCCAAAATTAAACTTTGTTTGATTTCATCGAAAATTGAACTATTGGGGTTCTTTGTTATGCCGAATCTAACCGTGCATCTAGATTCTTAATTTTTGGTCCCGTTTTCAAATTGGTCTACATTAAGGTCCAAAGGGTCCAAAATTAAACTTAGTTTGATTTTAACAAAAATTGAATTCTTGGGGTTCTTTGATATGCTGAATCTAAACATGTACTTAGTTTTTTTATTATGGGCCCAGTTTTCAAGTTGGTCCAAAATTAAATCTAAAAAAGGGGTAAATTATTTTTTTTTTGGGGGGGGGGGGCAATTCTCCACAGCATATTGTATTGCACAAGAAGCAAAAAATTGAATATAAATTCAAATCATATGACCAATTCTAAGTTCTTTGATTTCAGTTATTCTGTGTCAGAAACCTATTATGTGTCAAATATTTGAAGAAATTTTCAATTGCACAGTATTGCGCAATAGCAAGAAATTGATATGTGTGCCCTGTTATCAAAACTTTATCATTAACAAATTCCATTGGAAATTTGCCAATATAAAATGTGCTGATGAAGCTTTTTAGCTCACCTGGCCTGAAAGGCCATGTGAGCTTTTGTCATCACTTGGCGTCCGTCGTCTGTCCGTCCGTCCGTCCGTCGTGCCGTCCGTCCGTCCGTCCACAATTCACATTTTAATCTTCTCCTCTGAAACCACTGGACCAATTTCAACCAAACTTTGCAGGAATGGTCCTTGGGTGGTCCCCTTCCAGAATTGTATCAGGGGTCGCAATCCACCAACAAACATGGCTGCCGTTACTAAAAATAGAAAAAAGGGGGTGGTTTCTTAAAAAATCTTCTCCTCCAAAACTACTCAACCAATTTATGTCAAACTTAAGTGGAATGGTCCTTAGATGATCCTCTTTCAGAATTGTATCCGATGACTCCACCCGCCAATCAAGATGGCTGCCACAGCCGAACTTAGTTTAACATAGGACCCTATGGGAAATTCATTAAAAAATCTTTTTGTCTGGAACCACATGCTCAATTTGAATCAAACTTTGATGGAATGGTCCTTAGATGATCCTCTTTCAGAATTGTATCCAATGACCCCGCCCACCAACCAAGATGGCTGCTTCAGCCGAACTTAGTTTAACATAGGACCCTATGGGAAATTCATTAAAAAATCTTCTCGTCTGGAACTACTTGCTCAAATGGAACCAAACTTTGGTGGAATGATCATTAGGTAGGTCTCTTTCAGAATTGTATCCGATGACCCCACCCGCCAAACAAGATGAATTTTAATGTCAACTTTGGCAACTGTATGCCAGGTGAGCGATTACAGGCTCCTGGGAGCCTCTGGTTTGTTTATCTCATCTAAACTGCTTTTAAATTATGTATATTTAAAATTTGCCATCCATGACTATGATGTCATTTTCTATTTTAATATGTTATGGTGTATTTAAATGGGCTGTTATGGTTGCAAAGTATAAAGAAATGGGGGGAGGGGGGGGGGGGTTGAAAACAAAATTTAGGGGGGGCGGGGTAAATGAGAAATTGGGGAGGGGGCAATTTTTTTCTCATTTCATATTTCATAAATTAAAAAGAAAATTTCAAATTTTTTTTAGCAAAAAAGGGGGGGGGGGGGGTGTTACAATAAATTTTATTGTTTTTTTTTTGGAGGGGGAGGGGGGGGTCAATGTGCAACTTCATAGTGTATTGCACAAAAGCTAAAAAAAGGGGTAAATTATTATTATTTTTTTTGGGGGGGGGGGGTCAATTCTCCAAAGCATATTGTATTGCACAAGAAGCAAAAAATTGAATATAAATTGAAATCATATGACCAATTCTAAGTTCTTTGATTTCAGTTATTCTGTGTCAGAAACCTATTATGTGTCAAATATTTCAAGAAATTTTCAATTGTACAGTATTGCCCAATAGCAAGAAATCTTCAATTGCACAGTATTGCGCAATAGCAAGAAATTGATATGTGTGCCCAATTTTAAATTGGTTATTTCTGATTTATATATAAAAACAAACAATACTGATATGGTTTGAATAGGTAAATTAAAAATTTTTAAGTTCTTAGACAACATTCATTCTGTGTCAAACCTATGCTGTGTCAAATATTTATTCACAATCCAAATTCAGTATTGTATCAAGCTTGAATGTTGTGTTCATAATTGCCCCAACTATTCAGGGTTCGACATCTGCGGTCGTATCTAGCTGCGCCCAGCGGAGCATTTTATTGGTCCTGTTTTCAAATTGGTCTACATTAAGGTCCAAAGGGTCCAAAATTAAACTTAGTTTGATTTTAACAAAAATTGAATTCTTGGGGTTCTTTGATATGCTGAATCTAAACATGTACTTAGTTTTTTTATTATGGGCCCAGTTTTCAAGTAGGTCGAAATCGGGGTCCAAAATTAAACTTTGTTTGATTTCATCGAAAATTGAACTATTGGGGTTCTTTGAAAAGCCGAAGCTAACCGTGCATCTAGATTCTTAATTTTTGGTCCCATTTTCAAATTGGTCTACATTAAGGTCCAAAGGGTCCAAAATTAAACTTAGTTTGATTTTAACAAAAATTGAATTCTTGGGGTTCTTTGATATGCTGAATCTAAACACGTACTTAGTTTTTTTTATTATGGGCCCAGTTTTCAAGTTGGTCCATATCGGGGTCCAAAATTAAGCTTTGTTTGATTTCATCGAAAATTGAACTATTGGGGTTCTTTGATATGCCGAATCTAACCCTGCATTTAGATTCTTAATTTTTGGTCCCGTTTTCAAATTGGTCTACATTAAGGTCCAAAGGGTCCAAAATTAAACTTAGTTTGATTTTAACAAAAATTGAATTCTTTGGGTTCTTTGATATGCTGAATCTAAACATGTACTTAGTTTTTTTATTATGGGCCCAGTTTTCAAGTTGGTCCAGATCGGGGTCCAAAATTTAACTTTGTTTGATTTCATTGAAAATTGAACTATTGGGGTTCTTTGATATGCCGAATCTAACCGTGCATTTAGATTCTTAATTTTTGGTCCCGTTTTCAAATTGGTCTACATTAAGGTCCAAAGGGTCCAAAATTAAACTTAGTTTGATTTTAACAAAAATTGAATTCTTGGGGTTCTTTGATATGCTGAATCTAAACATGTACTTAGTTTTTTTATTATGGGCCCAGTTTTCAAGTTGGTCCAAATCGGGGTCCAAAATTAAACTTTGTTTGATTTCATCGAAAATTGAACTATTGGGGTTCTTTGATATGCCGAATCTAACCGTGCATTTAGATTCTTAATTTTTGGTCCCGTTTTCAAATTGGTCTACATTAAGGTCCAAAGGGTCCAAAATTAAACTTAGTTTGATTTTAACAAAAATTGAATTCTTGGGGTTCTTTGATATGCTGAATCTAAACATTGACTTAGTTTTTTTATTATGGGCCCAGTTTTCAAGTTGGTCCAAATCGGGGTCCAAAATTAAACTTTGTTTGATTTCATCGAAAATTGAACTATTGGGGTTCTTTGATATGCCGAATCTAACCGTGCATTTAGATTCTTAATTTTTGGTCCCGTTTTCAAATTGGTCTACATTAAGGTCCAAAGGGTCCAAAATTAAACTTAGTTTGATTTTAACAAAAATTGAATTCTTGGGGTTCTTTGATATGCTGAATCTAAACATTGACTTAGTTTTTTTATTATGGGCCCAGTTTTCAAGTTGGTCCAAATCGGGGTCCAAAATTAAACTTTGTTTGATTTCATCGAAAATTGAAATATTGGGGTTCTTTGATATGCCGAATCTAACCGTGCATTTAGATTCTTAATTTTTGGTCCCGTTTCCAAATTGGTCTACATTAAGGTCCAAAGGGTCCAAAATTAAACTTAGTTCTCCACAGCATATTGTATTGCACCAGAAGCAAAAAATTGAATATAAATTCAAATCATATGACCAATTCTAAGTTCTTTATTTCAGTTATTCTGTGTCAGAAACCTATTATGTGTCAAATATTTGAAGAAATTTTCAATTGCACAGTATTGTGCAATAGCAAGAAATTGATATGTGTGCCCTGTTATCAAAACGTTATTATTAACAAATTCCATTGGAAATTTGCCAATATAAAATGTGCTGATGAAGCTTTTTTGTTTATCTCATCTAAACTGCTTTTAAGTTATGTATATTTAAAATTTGTCATCCATGACTGTGATGTCATTTTCTATTTTAATATGTTATGGTGTATTTAAATGGGCTGTTATGGTTGCAAAGTATAAAGAAATGGGGAGGGGGGGGGGGGATGTTGAAAACAAAATTTAGGGGGGGGGGGGGGGGGGGTAAATGAGAAATTGGGGAGGGGGTAATTTTTTTCTCATTTCATATTTCATAAATTAAAAAGAAAATTTCAAATTTCTTTTAGCAAAAAAAGGGGGGGGGGGTTACAATAAATTTTATTGTTTTTTGTTTTTTTTTTGGGAAGGGGGGGTCAATGTGCAACTTCATAGTGTATTGCACAAAAGCTAAAAAAAGGGGTAAATTATTTTTTTTTTTTGGGGGGGGGGGGGGGTTGCAATTCTCCACAGCATATTGTATTGCACAAGAAGCAAAAAATTGAATATAAATTGAAATGATATGACCAATTCTAAGTTCTTTGATTTCAGTTATTCTGTGTCAGAAACCTATTATGTGTCAAATATTTGAAGAAATTTTCAATTGCACAGTATTGCGCAATAGCAAGAAATTGATATGTGTGCCCAATTTTAAATTTTAAATTGGTTATTTCTGATTTATATATAAAAAACAAATAATACTGATATGGTTTGAATAGGTAAATTAAAAATTTTTAAGTTCTTAGACAACATTCATTCTGTGTCAGAAACCTATGCTGTGTCAAATATTTATTCACAATCCAAATTCAGTATTGTACCAAGCTTGAATGTTGTGTTCATAATTGCCCCAACTATTCAGGGTTCGACATCTGCGGTCGTATCTAGCTGCGCCCAGCGGAGCATTTTATTAAACTGGTTAAAATTGGATACTGCTCTAATGTATTCAGGTAAGTCATTCCAAAGGACTGCTGCAGAATATTTAAAACAGTTCTTACCATACATTGTACTTTTAACCTCTTAGCACAATGTCATAAAAGTCTCGATAATCATTAAACTGGTGTCTGTAATAAATTGGTAAGGAAGTAACCATTTCATTTTCATTTTCATTTAAACCAAAAAGTTTCACACCTAAATTGATCCTGTCTTTTATTTTGCCGAAATCCTGGTCCTGCCTTTCTATTTCAAATATGATTCTAGCCCCCCCCCCCCCTCCCCCCCCCAATAAAAATCAAATGGTTGCTCTCTAACTATGACTTGGTAGCTATAAATCCAAAAAGGACCACTAGAGGGTTTAACGGGGATTTTATTATTGATTATATTAATTGGTCCCTTGCGCAATAAAACTGACTGCGACCTTAAATTACTCCTTTATATGCCACTCAACGTGAAATGTTACCGACATTGTATTATCAACCAGTAGAATATTCGAAAGTAACCAATATTATACTTGGTGTTAAAACATTCTTTTTTTTTCTTCAATTTTTTTCTGGTTCCAAATGAAATCTTGAAGTTGGGTATCATCAAAATGGGTCCTACTAAGAATGTAGGAAAAAAAGTCACAGGAAAAAAAGTCACGGAAAAAAAGTCACGGATAAAAAGTCACAGGAAAAAAAGTCACAGGAAATAAAGTCACAGGAAAAAGTCACACTATATATTATTATATATGAAAATTGCAAACCATAAGCAACTTAAGGTTTTTTTTATAATTTTTTCTATTTTTTTTTTAAATACATAAACTGAATTTAAATGAATTATTTATTTTTTGTTAATAGTGATAAAAAATAACAATTTTTTACACAACTTTGCATAGTAAAATTTTTAATTTATTTTGTTTATATTTTATTTAAAAATGTTTTGTTTACTTATTTTCGAAGCCTTACTATTTGTTTTTTTTTTTAACATTTTATGCCATCTGTCATTAGTAGGTGTAGAAAACCATAAATTGAAACCCTATTTGATGGCTGTCAAAACACTACCTAAAGCCTATAGTGAAAGTTATTTGTTTAAAAATTAATTCCATGTGCCGTGATTGATACTGACTGTTTCTTAGTGCTATGAACAATAGACTTTGTCAAAATTATTATATGTATTGTTGCTTAGTTCATGTTTATGTTTATGTGATGTGCTTAATTATTTAATATTTATTAAATGTAAAAAATTTATATACTTTTTATTAGCTCACCTGACCCGAAGGGTCAAGTGAGCTTTTCTCATCACTTGGCGTCCGTCGTCCGTCGTCGTCCGTCGTCGTCCGTCGTCCGTCGTCCGTTAACTTTTACAAAAATCTTCTCCTCTGAAACTACTGGGCCAAATTGAACCAAACTTGGCCACAAGCATCATTAGGGTATCTAGTTTGAAAAATGTGTCCGATGACCCCGCCTGCCAACCAACATGGCCGACATGGCTAAAAATAGAACATAGGGGTAAACTGCAGTTTTTGTCTTATATCTCAAAAACTAAAGCAATTAGGGCAAAACTGACATGAATAAAAATGTTCATCAGGTCAAGATCTACCTGTCATGAAATTTTCAGACGAATCGGTCAACCCTTTGTTGGGTTATTGCCCCTGAATTGTTAATTTTTAGGAAATTTTACAGTTTTAGGTTATTATCTTGAATATTATTATAGATAAAGACAAATTGTAAACAGCAAAAATGTTCAACAAAGTAAGATCTACAAATAAGTCAACATGACCAAAATCATTGATTGACCCCTTATAGGAGTTTTTGCCCTTTAAAGACGGCATCCAGCATAAACTTTCCTTTAAAGATCTTTTCCTCTCAAACAACTAGGCCAATTGAGACCAAACTTTGGTAGAATGGTCCTTGGGTGGCCCCCTTCCAAAATTATGTCTGGCATCCCCGACTTCCAACCGAGATGACTGCTGTTACTAAAAATAGAAAAAAAAGGGGGGGGGGGGGGGGGGGGGGGGGGGGCGACTTTCAAAAATCTTCTTATATGAAACTACAAGTCCAGTTGGAACTAAAGTTGGCAGTAATAGTTCTTAGAAGGTTCTCTTTCAGAAATGTGTCCAATAACCCGGACTGTTAACCAAGATGGCCGCCACAGCCGAACTTAGTTTAACATAGGGCCCTATGGGAAAATTCATTGAAAATCTTCTTGTCTTAAACCACTTGACCAATTGGAACCAGACTTAGCAGCAATGGTCCTTAGATGGTCCTCTTACAGAGGTGTGTCTGATGACCCAGACTGTCAACCAAGATGGCCGCCACACCCGAACTTAGTTTAACATAGGGCCCAATAGGAAAATTCATTGAAAAATCTTCTTGTCTGAAACCACTTGACATATTGGAGCCAGAGTTGGCAGCATTGGTCCTTAGGAGGTCCTCTTTCAGAAATGTGTCCGATTTCGTGGACTGTGAACCAAGATGGCCGCCACAGCAGAACTTAGTTTAACATAGGACCCTATGGGAAATTTACTCAAAAATCTTCTCGTCTGAAACCACTAAGCCAATTAGTATTAGACTTGGCAGCAATGGTCCTTAGATGGTCCTCTTTCATAATTTTGTGCGATGACCCGGACTGTCAACCAAGATGGCCGCCACAACCGAACTTAGTTTAACACAGGGCCCTATAGGAAAATTCATTGAAAAATCTTCTTGTCTGAAACAACTTGACATATTGGAGCAGGACTTGGTGGCATTGGTCCTTAGGATGTCCTTTTTCAGAAATATGTTTGATTTCGTGGACTGTGAACCAAGATGGCTGCCACATCAGAACTTAGTTTAACATAGGACCCTATGGGAAATTCACTCAAAAAACTTCTCGTCTGAAACCACTAAGCCAGTTAGAATTACACTTGGCAGCAATAGTCCTTAGATGTTCTCTTTCAGAATTTTGTGCGATGACCCAGACTGTCAACCAAGATGGCCACCATTCCCAAACTTAGTTTAACATAGGACCCTATGGAAAAATTCATTGAAAAATCTTCTTGTCTGAAACCACTTGACATATTGGAGCCAGACTTGGCAGCATTGGTCCTTAGGAGGTCCTCTTTCAGAAATATGTCCGATCACCCGGATTGTCAACCAAGATGGCTGCCACACCGAACTTTGTTAAATATTGGACCCTATAGGAAAATTCATTTAAAAAACTTCTTGTCTGAAACCGCTTAGCCAGTTGCAACAAGACTTAGCAGAAATGGTCCTTAGATGGTTCTCTTTTAGAAATGTATCCATTGACCTGGACTAAACCAAGATGACTGCCACTGCTGAAATTAGTTTAACATAGAATCCTATAGAAAAACAAGCCAAATTGACTGCAACACTTAAATTTTTAGATCTGCTCAAGGTGAAAAGTTAAATCCAGGTGAGCGATACAGGCTCTTGAGAGCCTCTAGTTTATGTTCTTGCCTTTCCGGCAATGCAATGAATTTTTGACTGAGAAATAGTATATGAAAGAACAGAATAACTTTAAAATTAATACATATATGATGAGGAAATTGTGTTCAAAATGTATAAAAGAACATAAAACATCACAAAGGAAAACAGAAACAACAGATACATTGCCCACCAAATACATGTGACTTTATTTCCTGTGACTTTTTTTCCTACCTTTTGTGACTTTTTTTCCTGTGACTTTTTTTCTTGTGACTTTTTTTCCTGTGACTTTTTTTCCTACCAAATTTGTGACTTTTTTCTTGTGACTTTTTTTCCGATCACCCCTACTAAAAGATACCTGCCAAGGCATTTGAAGCCTGCAGGGAATAGCTATAGGTAAGTGGAATATTTTTAGATATTATGGTAGATGACAGTATATAATTTGAAAATATCGAGAAAAGAAATTAATTTTGATATGTTTTTCGACTCTTAATCGATGATTTTCTATTGTTGTATTTGAAGCCTGCAAGAATGTGACGCCATCTTGTTTAACCTGAGATTCGAGTTGACATGTATAGTTAATTAGCCGGTGTATATTGTAAACAAGGACGTATAACTTACATATACGCCCTTGATTGTAAAATAAACAATTTTATTAAGTTGAATGTTAAACTTCATAACGGAATATGTTACCAGACCCAACGACGAGGACGCGGTTCTACTTCTGGATCCTTTTTTTTTTAATTTATTTATTTACTTTTACTTGTTTTCATAATGAGAAACTATGTACAAAAATAATAATTTTGAAAAAATCTTTTTCAGCTAGAACTGTGAGAGTAGAGGAAGAAGAAATAGAAAAACGTTAACCTAAAGTGTTAAAAGAAGAAAAAACCAAAACTGAATGAAAAATATTCTATAATTTAGGGCGCTTCCTGACGGATGTTGTCTTTACATTCCGTACCCGCTTGACTTGACCAGGTTTCTTGGCAAGTCGAGCGGTTACGGGTACTGTCAATTGTTCGTCTGTAGACACCAACCGATTTGACTGCGGCCTAAAATGTATATATTTTAAATAAATTTTGCGGCGTTGCTCGTCCGTCAAGTCAGCCCAAATATCATGAGTCACCCTGAAATGCCTCAACCGTTCTGCCAATTCCAAACAACCCCTCCCATGAAGTGCACCCTTATCTCAATAAGTTGGGACTCGTGAATGTCCCTTAATCTGGCAATCAGATCAGGAATTTTCAACACCTTCCAGTCTCCCAAGTTTTTGATTTTGTGGTTCATTGACTCACAATTATTATTTTTCCAATCGTTTGGTATATTACCATTGTTTTGACTCGGGAGAAAAAAAAATTCTTTTAATGTAGGGAGCAATTTATCTCTAATATAATTGCCCCCGACATGCCCGAATTGTTCCAAAAATTCTGATTCCCGTTCTAAATATGAAACACGTGAATCAGAAAATAGAAGCCCGGGATTGCCAAATATCATGAAAATAATTGTTTCTAATTTATTCCGGGACATTCTGGCCTAAAAGATGCCTCTGGGCATTTTGATTCAAATGTCGTGTACATAAAATATGTTCGGAGGCTGCAAATGTTGTCTTGATGGCATTTACCAAAGCAATTTCCTCATCTGTGCCGAAAACAATTTTGTCCACTGGGATGTGGTATCCATGTTCCTTGCCCAGAATGTTAAAAAATTTCTTTTATTTTTTATACGACCGCAAAATTTTTGCGGTCGTATATTGGTATGACGTTGGCGTCGTCGTCGTCGTCGTCGTCGTTGTCGTCGTCGTCGTCTGCGTCGTCGTCCGTCGTCTGCGTCGTCGTCCGAAGACATTTGGTTTTCGCACTATAACTTTAGTATAAGTTAATAGAAATCTATGAAATTTAAACACAAGGTTTATGACCACAAAAGGAAGGTTGGGATTGATTTTGGGAGTTTTGGTCCCAACAGTTTAAGAATCAGGGGCCAAAAAAGGGCCCAATAAGCATTTTTCTTGGTTTTCGCACAATAACTCTAGTATAAGTAAATAGAAATCTATGAAATTTTAACACAAGGTTTATGACCACAAAAGGAAGGTTGGGATTGTTTTTGGGAGTTTTGGTCCCAACAGTTTAGGAAGTAGGGGCTAAAAAAGGGCCCAAATAAGCATTTTTCTTGGTTTTTGCACAATAACTTTAGTATAAGTAAATAGAAATCTATGAAATTTAAACACAAGGTTTATGACCACAAAAGGAAGGTTGGGATTGATTTTTGGAGTTTTGGTCCCAACAGTTTAGGAATTAGGGGCCAAAAGGGTCCAAAATTAAACTTTGTTTGATTTCATCGAAAATTGAACTATTGGGGTTCTTTGATATGCCGAATCTAACCGTGCCTTTAGATTCTTAATTTTTGGTCCCGTTTTCAAATTGGTCTACATTAAGGTCCAAAGGGTCCAAAATTAAACTTAGTTTGATTTTAACAAAAATTGAATTCTTGGGGTTCTTTCATATGCTGAATCTAAACATGTACTTAGTTTTTTTATTATGGGCCCAGTTTTCAAGTTGGTCCAAATCGGGGTCCAAAATTGAACTTTGTTTGATTTCATCGAAAATTGACTTATTGGGGTTCTTTGATATGCCGAATCTAACCGTGCATTTAGATTCTTAATTTTTGGTCCCGTTTTCAAATTGGTCTAAATTAAGGTCCAAAGTGTCCAAAATTAAACTTAGTTTGATTTTAACAAAAATTGAATTCTTGGGGTTCTTTGATATGCTGAATCTAAACATGTACTTAGTTTTTTTTGTTATGGGCCCAGTTTTCAAGTTGGTCCAAATCGGGGTCCAAAATTAAAGCTAAAAAAGGGGTAAATTTTTTTTTTTTTTGGGGGGGGGGGGGAATTCTCCACAGCATATTGTATTGCACAAGAAGCAAAAAATTGAATATAAATTCAAATCATATGACCAATTCTAAGTTCTTTATTTCAGTTATTCTGTGTCAGAAACCTATTATGTGTCAAATATTTGAAGAAATTTTCAATTGCACAGTATTGTGCAATAGCAAGAAATTGATATGTGTGCTCTGCTATCAAAACCTTATTATTAACAAATTCCATGACTATGATGTCATTTTCTATTTTAATATGTTATGGTGTATTTAAATGGGCTGTTATGGTTGCAAAGTATAAAGAAATGGGGGGGGGTTGAAAACAAAATTTAGAGGGGGGGGGGGGGTAAATGAGAAATTGGGAAAATTTCAAATTTTTTTAGCAAAAAAAGGGGGGGGTTACATTAAATTTTATTGTTTTTTGTTTTTTTTTGGGAGGGGGGGTTCAATGTGCAACTTCATAGTGTATTGCACAAAAGCTAAAAAAAGGGGTAAATTATTATTTTTTTTTTGGGGGGGGGGGGGCAATTCTCCACAGCATATTGTATTGCACAAGAAGCAAAAAATTGAATATAAATTCAACTCATATGACCAATTCTAAGTTCTTTGATTTCAGTTATTCTGTGTCAGAAACCTATTATGTGTCAAATATTTCAAGAAATTTTCAATTGCACAGTATTGCGCAATAGCAAGAAATTGATATGTGTGCCCAATTTTAAATTTTAAATTGGTTATTTCTGATTTATATATAAAAACAAATAATACTGATATGGTTTGAATAGGTAAATTAAAAAATTTTAAGTTCTTAGACAACATTCATTCTGTGTCAGAAACCTATGCTGTGTCAAATATTTATTCACAATCCAAATTCAGTATTGTATCAAGCTTGAATGTTGTGTTCATAATTGCCCCAACTATTCAGGGTTCGACATCTGCGGTCGTATCTAGCTGCGCCCAGCGGAGCATTTTATTTGAATTTCGTGGAGAAAAATTTCTGTTATCAAATACCCCATTTACTGCCGGATAAAATTATCTAATGGGTTTGCCAATGACTGATGCTGCTGCATGAATAACAAAAGCTGATGAAAAAGAATAATTAACAGAACAGGCCTGTAGTGCGGCGTCATATGTGTCAGAAACCAAAGACAGTCCATCATGTCTGTGTTCGTCCGTAAAAAAAGATTTATACTGAATCATTTCAATACATGTCCTATATCTAATTTCTACAGAAATTTTTCTGAATTTTGAATTCCGATGGAGATGGCATTAAAAAGACAATTCCCATCTCCAGTCGTCTCCACTGCCCAATATGTCGAATTCTTGCCCAAATGTGAAGTTCCTACTGAATCTATAGCCAAAGATCTATTTACCTCTAAAGATTGTGGAGACAGTGTTTTTTTACAAAAATCTGGATAGAATAAGCTCCAATTTGACAGCTTCAACGGAATTCCCGTGGTTGTTTAGCCTCTTTAAACCTGCTAAAAAACCAAAATTTCCACAGCTATCTAAACAGCAGCCTGAACAAATGAATGAAAGTGAAGACTTTCTCAAAAATGAAAAATGAGTGTTTGTGAGATTTTCACAATTCTGATGAAACCACTTATTGCAGTTATCACAAGTAATATTCTTATCTCCGTCACACTAAAAAAAACAAGTTCCACAAGGGAATGACATTTTAAAGCAATAAATAAATAAAAATATGAAAAGTGAAAAATACAGAATATTAAACAAAATATTTACATAAAACAATCAGCTACTATTTTGAAAAAAATTAACAAATAAAAATAATTTGAAACAAAAAAAAACTACTATTATAAATTAGCTACTATTATTTTTTAAATCAAATATCAAATTGGTACTATTTTGAAAATATGTAACAAATAATAATAATTTGAAACAAAAAAAGCTACTATTATAAATTAGCTACTATTATTTTTTAAATCAAATATCACGTTGTGTGCAAATGAAGTGCAAAAAGTGAAGTGATTTAGAAGTAGTGAGTGAGTTTGGAAGGCGACTTTCCAATTCTGGAAATTGCGCCTTGAATATCTTATAATCTGTATTTAAATAATACACTATATATCTCTTGTATTTAGTTATTTATTATAACGTAATTTTGTGGAAGATTTGGTGAGTTTTTGAGTTACCAACTTAAACAATTCTTAGATTGAAAGTACTTATTTAAATGATTTAATTGTAAGAGTGTAAGGACTAATTTATTTATGTGTTTTGTAGAAAATTTGTGATGGTATTTATCAAATCAATATCACTTAATTTGTGTGGTATGTACTATATACTTTGTACTGGTGACAAACTCTGCTGATATAAGTATGGACGGCACTGTGGCCTCCGTTTTCCCTACGCTTTATAAAGATCTCAATTTTCTTTGCCTGAGACATGTAAAGACTTTATTTTCTTTATTTCTAAAATTTAATGAATAAAACTTACCACCGTCTGGAATCATGTGTATGTGGCTTTTTTTATCACAATGCACCTGGTCTGTTGTTGATCCTCGTTCAGTGTGGGCAGTTGGAGATAACATAAGTCTTCCAGCGATCTACACTGGTAAAGGGGCAATAACCCAAACTGCGGAAAGACAAAATTAGTAGTTTCTTTTTTTTTAATACATTAGGTTTTCAATAGGGTAGATCGGTGCACTGGTCGGGTATTGGTTAGCTAGGCCAATCCCTCCCATAAAAAAAACAAAAAGTACACAGAAGCACGTGTTGATGTTCTACTACATTCAAATTAATAATGCTACAAAAATCTTTAGTACCTGGTGTTGAGATTACCTTATTTTGTTAGTAAATTTGTTAAGAATAAAGCATTCAAACACCAGGTTATGAAATGCCAAAATTATTATCAATTATGAATGTAGAGAGTAGCACACCATGACATGTTCAGGGTCTGTCACCAGTTCTGTAAGAACTAATATTTTGGTTGTAGTATAGAATATAGTGTAGAGCAAAATTAATAAATCTAAAGCTGAATATGCTTAACTAAGTGTTTGAATCTGATTTCTGATCGACATGATCGATAAATTGATTTACCGCCTACTGTAAGTGTACAACGCCCTTAACTCACGGGTGATTTTTGAAGGTATGACAATACACCGTGTACTTTAACAAAATATAGGTCGTTATTAATATACTCGTTAGTTAACCAAACTCTTTTGGTGTCAAGTCAAGTCAAGTAAAATTTATTTAAAGTCGGTAAAATATTATACAGACAACATAAGCTCTATAGAGCTTTTAAAACCGACATACATGACAAACATAAAACACAACAGAAACAATCATGCAAGCATAAATAAAAATAAGCAGCACTACATAAAAGCATACAGCATACTCAGCAAAATTTTAAAAATTTTAAAACAAATTTTGACTTATTCAAATTAAAAAAATAAAATTAATAGACAAGATAAAAATATACGATTATCAAATTTAAATTTATCAGAGAAAAGCATGTTCTAAAATAAATTAGATAGAAAAAAAATAGACTTTTACCACATTTAAATCATAAAAAGTAGATATAGCCCAAAATCAAGCCAAAACAAAAGCTAAAAAGCCAAGCAAAACCACAATTAAAGCTATAGCAAGCAGCATATATAAACAAAATTGCAAAATATAACATAAATGAGCATATAGCATAAAGGAGATTAAATACAAAATGAACAAGTACACGTTCCCTCCTGCCCATCCCATTTATTTATTAAGCCCTTAAAATGATTTAGAGTCATATCTTTCCTTAATCCTGAAGGTAAGTTATTCCACAGTTTAGAGGCAGCATACCTTATTGAATGTAGACCATACCTAGTTGTATTTACCCTGGGTACATCAGTTGCGTTTTTATATCTAAAAGAATAAGAATTCTGTTTTAAGACAATCATATTATGTAGATATACTGGTGTTTTCTCATTTAAAATCTTATATACTTCTATACCTAAAAAATCTCAACCTTCTTATTTTCAATGATGGCATTTTTGACTTTTCAATAGCTGTTCATATGTACTATATTCATCTTCATATGTAAATTTTAATGCCCTCTCTTGTATTTTTTCATTTTTTTGGTGTTAATCTCCCCACAAAAATACCAAACTAAAGGGCAGTAATTGAAATTAGAAAGAATAAATGGATAGTATATGGTTAATCTACCCAATCTATTAAGGTGTTTCCCAATTCTCTTTAAAACGTTTAACTGCTGTGACGCCTTTTTACAAACATTTGATATATGAGCATTAAAATTTAATTTAAAATCAAAAGTTACACCTAAAAGTTTGACTTCGTCATCAAATTTTATAGTATTACCTTCTAAATTAAATACAATATTACAATTATGAGTTTTTTTTACCAATGGCTATTGCCTGAAATTTATCAGGATTTGCCTGCATTTGGTTATCTGTAAACCATTTATATGGCAAGCCGTTTTACTATTTATTCTAACTTCAAGATATGTCATATAATATATAAGATATCTCATATAGTTTATAAGATATCTTATATAGTTTATAAGATATCTCATATAATTTATAAGATATCTCATATAATTTTCTTTATAAGATATCTTATAAACTATATAAGATATCTTATAAACTATATGAGATATCTTATAAAGTATATAAGATATCTTATATAAAAAATATTTATAAGATATCTTCTAAAGTTTATAAGATATCTTATAAAAACTGGATTATATAAGATATCTTATATATTATATGAGATATCTTATATATTATATGAGATATCTCATATATTATATGAGATATCTTGAAGTTAGAATAAATAGTAAAACGGCTTGCCATACATTTAATAAGAACCGAACTTTCAGTTTCTAAGGTATTTACCAGATCATTGATATTATTGCTGCTATATGACAAAGTATTGTCGTCTGCATAATTATACAGGTTTCCCTTTTTGATAAAATGGAAAATATCATTTATAAAAATGTTAAAGAGAACAGGTCCCAAAATTGAGCCTTGCGGTACTCCTTTATAAATATTTAAGAAGGAACTACAACAAGATCCAGTCTTGACACACTGCTTGGGGTCAGAAAGATAACTTTCTAATAGATCTAGGGCTTCGTTCGATAAGCCATAACTCTTTAATTTCAATAAAAGTAAGTCATGGGGCAAACAGTCAAAGGCTTTAGACAGATCCATCAATATAGCAGCAACAAACTCATTTTGATCTAGTGATTTACGCCAATCCTCTATGATTTTTATAAGAGTATCTTGACAACTGTACCCGGCTCTGAAACAGGAAGGTGTTAAAACGGGTTTAAAAAAATTCAACCAACTGGATATCAACAGCTCTCTCAAAAAATTTTTATATTGCAGGCAAGACGTTTACCGGACGGTAGTTACCCTTGCTTAGGGTGCTGTTTTACTTGTGCACTGGCACTACCTGAGCTATTTTTAGGTGTTTGTATATAATGCAGATAGAGATGAATGTAACAGAAAGGAACTATTGAATTATAGTTGATTGTAATAGTATATGTATTTTAACTGGTTATAAGATACATTTAATGTAGTAATGAATGTTTGCAACTATTAGGTAAAACAGGGGCATAGCGATTTGTGTGTATTGGCTTTGTCGGAGGATATTTATAATGTATTAACAGACTTATGTCCTAATTCGCTCTGCTCAAACGAAAATAAAAAAATTATCAAATAAACAACAAACTCTCATATGGGAGGTGCCACTTGCAAGCATCAAGTGCAGGTTTTTATTATGACGTAAAAATGAATAAGTGACGCGATATTGATACAGTCCATCTAATGCCATTTCACATCAAAACATCGTCAGGAGTATGAAAACATCTGTAACGACAAAAACGTAAAAAATTATTAAAAAATTTTTTGAAAGAAAAATTTATGTGAACACTTGACTGGCTGGAATGATAAAAACCGCACACCTACACAGAAACTTTCAAATCGAACAGACCCAACTTTCCCGTGCATATTTTAGACCAATCAACCAGACAAACCATATTCGATACTGTATAACTTTGATAAATACATATAACGTATCTTTAACAGTTAAGATTTAAGGGTTAACAACCGTTATTTTTGTGAGAGCTGCTTCTGTAAGAAACATCCTAATATATGTATACTCTCGTGCTTTTTTGTGTGTAATTTTGTTTAAGAAAAAAAGGGAAACATTTTATTACGAGATTGTAACTATGTATAGAAAGTTAACTATAATAAGATTAATATTATAACTTAAGACCAGCACATTTCATGTATATCTTTAACATTTTTTTATCAGATTTATCAGATTTTTCCGTTACACAGATAGATTGTCACAAATAAAAAAAGCAAGTTCTGAATTCTAAATAGGATTGTTGTATTATTGTCAATAAAAAGGTAAATACTATATTTATACCGAATATTGTATTTTCTCATAATACTGTATGAGTATATCATATAAAGAAAAACATAGTTAGAAATTAATCATAAGCTTTTCTGGGCTCCCACAGCCCCCACACATGTGGCAATGCCGCGCTATGCAGAGATTTTGTAGAGACCAGAAAACGAAATAAATAATAAGCAACTGAACAAATTACGGTGTATAGTAGAAAGCAAACTTATAGTAAATATCAGAACAAATGTATATACTATTTCTTCACAATACCAATGACCTGATTTAGAAAGTTGTCAATTCAGTATTTATATCCTAACGAGTTAATTCAAATATTTCTTTAAACTGTGATTGGGATACAAGGTGTCAATTTATGGCTTCATAAAATCTTTGTTTTATCAGGAACTGCATATGATAGTATTATTTTTATTAAATATTTTATTATCATGTAGCCTATTAAGAGCTGTAATTAAAACATAATGAAAACATTAAAGTGATAATTAATCCTAATAAGCGAAGTCAGTTCACTCAGTACTCAGTATAGTTCAAAGCTATGATTGTGTGATTAAATTATATTGATTAAATTGTTTATTTAAGTGAGAATATTTCAGGTTGTTTTTAGTTTATATAAGTAACAGTTATCGCACGAGGACGCGGTGTGTCTGTGTAAGATCACCCCGAGGGCCGGAGGCCCGAGGGATGATCTTATACAGACACACCAAGTCCGAGTGGGATAACTATTTTACATCCAAGCTCATTCGGGATAAATAATAACAAACTTAAGGTAAAGATTTCAGTTCTATTGTACGTTATAATTACTTATATATATATATATTATATTGTATACCCCATTGGAACCCAGGACATAATGTGTATATAGGTAAAATTAAGACTTCTTCGGTGTGAGTTTCGTAGTCTAGTGGTTAAGGCGTCTGGACAACATACTAAGGGTCCCAGGTTCGAATCTCAGTAGATTCTATCAAAAATTTTAATGTTAATTTTTAATTTGTAATTTATGTTTCTGCCTAAATTTTCTAAGTTTTAATCGTGAGTAAATTGTTCCCGCCAACTTTAAACTAACAAAGCACTCTTGCTGGGGTGATCTGGCAGGGGTGATCCGTCTCAGATCACCCCTGTAAAAACAAAGGAGCTGGGATGTAAGTATAGTTATTTCTTTTAATAATTTAATAAAAATTAGACGATAGGGCGGTGAATGGGAATTGTCTCGCTCGCCGATTATTGTGTGGTATATTTAGAATTCAGAACTTGCTTTCTTTAAAATGTTAAAGATATACACGAAATATGCTGGTCTTAAGTTATAATATTAATCTTATTACAGTTAACTTTCAATACCTAGTTGCAATCTCATAATAAAATGTTTCCCCTTTTCTCTTAAACAAAATTATACACAAAAAAGCAGGAGAGTATACCTATATTAGGACGTTTCTTACAGAAGCAGCTCTCACAAAAATAACGGTTGTTAACCCTTTAATCTTAACTGTTAAAGATACGTTACGTCTGTTAATACATTACAAATATCCTCCGACAAAGCCAATACACACAAATCGCTCTTTTACATAATAGTTGCATACATTCATTAATAAATTAAATGCATCTAATAACCAGTTAAAATACATATACTATTTCAATCAACTATAATTCAATAGTTCCTTTCTGTTACATTCATCTCTATCCGCATTATATACAAACACCAAAACAGTTTGGTTAACTTTCGAGTATATTAATCTATATTTTGTTAAAGTACACGGTGTATTGCCATACCTTCAAAAATCACCCGTGAGTTCAGGGCATTGTATAGTTACAGTAGGCGGTCAATCAATTTACCGATCCTGTCGACCCAAAATCAGATTCAAACACTTAGTTAAGCATATTCAGCTTTACATTTATTAATTTTGCTCTACACTATATTCTATACTACAACCAAAATATTAGTTCTTACAGAACTGGTGACAGACCCTGAACATGTCTTGGTGTGCTACTCTCTACATTCATAATTGATAATAATTTTGGCATTTCATAACCTGGTGTTTAAATGCTTTATTCTTAACAAATTTACTAACAAAATAAGGTAATCTCAACACCATGTACTAAAGATTTTTGTAGCATTATTAATTTGAATGTAGTAGAACATTAACACTTGGTTCTGTGTGCTTTTTGTTTTTTTTATGGGAGGGATTGGCCTAGCTAACCAATACCCGACCAGTGCACCGACACATGTGAAGACTTTATTTTCTTTATGCCTAAAATTTAATTAATAAACCTTACCGCCGTCTGGAATCATGTGTATATGGCTTTATTTTTATCACAATGCACGTGGTCTGTTGTTGATCCTCGATCAGTGTGGGCAGTTGGAGATAAGTCTTCCAGCGATCTACACTGATGGAGGGGCAATAACCCAAACTGCGGAAAGACAAAATTGCTAGTTTCCTTCTTTTTTTTTTTTTTAATACATTAGGTTTTCAATAGGGAAGATAGGCAAGGGAAATTGAGATCTTTATAAAGCGTAGGGAAAACGGAGGCTACAGTGCCTTCCATACCTATATCAGCAGAGTTTGTCACCAGTACAAAGTATATAGTACACACCACACAAATTATGTGATACTGATTTGATAAAATACCATCACAAATTTTCTACAAAACGTATAAATAAATTAGTCCTTACACTCTTACATTTAAATCATTTAAATAAGTACTTTCAATCTAAGAATTGTAAGTTGGTAACTCAAAAACTCACCAAAACTTCCACAAAATTACGTAATAATAAATAACTAAATACAAGATATATACAGTGTATTATTTAAATACAGATTATAAGATATTCAAGGCGCAATTTCCAGAATTGGAAAGTCGCCTTCCAAACTCACTTACTACTATTAATAATTATAGGTAGGTGAGCCCAGTATCACACTTTTGTTCATAGTTTTGAGCACAGCACAATTATTATAAGGAAATAATAATAAAATTGTAATAAAATTATTTACAGCATTAGAGTATTTGTATATTATCTAGGTACATTTTCAGGTACTTTCAGGTTCTCTTCAGCAAGGACGTATATAAGATAGTTATACGTCCTTGTCTTCAGGTACTGTAGTAGTGTGTAATTTTATCTGTTATGATTATTGAATAATAAATGTGATATATTTATTTGATAATATTTGACTTTATATTATTTTATTACTGGTCCATATTTACTAATTGTAGACAGTACTTCAGTGCTTTGATTTACTGATGTACATGTACTTTCATGGTTGATTGGTTTAGTGAATACTTTTCTTTAACTTTGTATTGGTTGGTTTAAATTCGCTTTGTCTTGGATATACTTCAGATAGATTTTTTAATGATCAGAAGTTTTTTTGTATCTCTTCCGAGACTTATAGTTTAGCTTATCAGAAGGTCAGTTATTTACAGTATATCAATTCACACTTTCTTATCTTTTCCTTTAATCTTATTTTTTGGATGGAAGTGGTAATTTCAGAGTAAAAGTTTTGAGAGATAGAATGAATCATTTTAGAATGAATGGTTAAAAGATATTTTACAGTAAATGTGTATTGATTCATTTAGATAATGAAATATTAAGTTGGGCATTGTACTTAATTTTTTTTATTATATTTAGGAGCAATAGTGACATTTATACAAATAAGGGGCACTGCCTAATTGTTATGGACCCTTGTACCACATATAGGGTAAGCAGTGTTTGTTTCTGTGTTGTGTGTGTCTATATGTGTCTTAATTGAATGCTGTTGCGTATATTTTTAATATAAAGTATTTATTAGATAAGTAGCATTTCGTAAGAGATATGATTTGTTTGAAAATGTTATTGTAAAGTTTCATATAGGTTAATTATTAATTATTTCATAATTAATGAATATTAGAAAGCCTAAAGTGAATCCGTATTTATTTAGGGACGAGATCAAAAGTTCAATGTAGGATAAAAAACTTAATTCACATAGTTTTTTCATTCACCCCCCACCCCCCTCTTAACTTAATTTGGGAAAAATTGATTGACCAATATGGCCATATCCGAAAATCGATGTCGGATAACAAAACTTGCAGCGATTTTTACCCCCCCCCCCCACCCCCAAACTATTTGAATTAAGTTTTTTATCCGACATTGAACTTTTGATCTCGTCCCTTATACATGTTAGATATTTTCAGTAACTGTTTCAAAACTTTATTCAGAATCAATTTGAGTTATTGCCCTTTGAACAGTATTCTGTCTTATGTGTTGTAATGTCTATGTGATACATTTATTGTTTTGTTATAACTGTGTTTTATTACTGTAGGGTTTATTTACAATCAATATAATCCAATTAGAACCCTATCCTGTGTTTGTTGTCATTTCCAAAAATAGACCCGGCTACAAATGGCGCCCACGTAGATGTTGGATTGAACCTGCGGTGAACCCCACATTGGATCAGCTGGAGAAGGTCACGAATTAAGTGAAACATGAACAATTTCTGTGCACAGTTTTTGAATTTCTGTGATTATCCGTAATATACAGCTGTACAGCAGTGTTATAGACGGTGTTATTGGTGAGAATATACATTTATGCAACCACATACATAGCTATTTGTAATTATTTTGAAGTTACAGTAACATTATGAGTAGTAATACACTTAGATTATTTTGGCCAAAATTGAAAATGTGTATTATGGTATTGTAAAATAGGGATATTTACAGTTAGTAATAATTTTTCTTTGGTTGTATTGTACTGACATTGTCTAAATCTACAATCATTGAAGTATTATTGCCAAGTCTAGATAGCAGTTACATGCATTTTGATTGATTTTTGTGTTTGATGTTTGTTTAACTTCTTATTATGTGCAACTTAGTTGTTCATACTTTGCGGTTAAATGTACACTTAGTTTAACTCAAACCGGTTATATTTAAAAGTTTTATTTGTATAGTGCTGGTGTGTGATATTGAAATTTAGTATTTATTTTGAGAAATACTGAGGTTTAGTTAGAATATTATTGGTACATTTGTAGATGACCTTGACCTTAGTTCTTTAGTACATGTGTACTTATGTTATTTAATACATAGAAGTATAGGTAGTATTTTTTTTTAGTTAATTTTTTTAAAATTTTTGATTGGAATTATGCGTCAGTGAGTGAAAGATATAGTATGTGAATTCTTTATTTTTTTCTTAGTCGTACTCCTATTCTATACTTTTACGCACATCTTGCACGTGATATTGATGTATTGTGAATGACTTGATCACCAGTTGGACTTGAGTTTATTGCTGTTATTCACCTTTAAGCATCCCTATTGGTATTGTACTTAGATTGTGTGTAGTTGATCTTACTCACATCCCTACCCCACCCCACCCAGTTGTTGTGCTATTTCCTTCCCATTGATATTGGATATTTATTTATAGCCTTATTGATTTGTTTGCATATTTATTTTGTTTATTCATTTATGTCAGTCCGTAAACTTACGAAGTTTTTGCGTCGTCCGTTGAAACAAACGCGCGGTTTTCAATATTTAACACCGATTGTACTTTCCGACATTAAAGCATCATATTTAAAGGATGAAGTATTGACAACTCAGGAAAGTCAAATTATTTGGAAATACAGTCGAGGATCAACAATTAAGGAAGGAAGAATTTGGCTTGAGGAAAACATAGAATATCTTCATAAACAATACGGAAATATTTCTTTTTACATTTGGTTTGGAACTTGCAACTTGACATCTAAATTCAAAGGAGGTTGCATATCATTAACAACATTTTCATCAGATTCGATTAATGAAATTATACAAGAAATTCAACAAATAAGGAATATTATAAGCCAATATCCATATTCGAAATTAATAGTATTGGAAGTTCCTATTTATTCAATTATTGCTTGGAACGAAAGACGACGACGTCATCCGGAATTGGAACAATTTAAAGAACACCAACAGGAATTGGAGGAACAAATTTTTACACTGAATAGAAAAATAAAGGACATCAATTCTGAATTGAATAGCTATTCTCCAAAATTTTCTTCCGATTTGACTATTGTCTCAAAATGTCGTAAAGGAGCAAAAAGGGATAAATTACAACGTAGAGTGCACCACAATTATCAACTTTATAAGGACGGAATACACCCAACTAAAATTTTAGCTGCTGTTTGTTTGAGGAAAATAACGGAACAAATCATAGACGACTGTTGGAATGAGACTGTGATACCGTAGGAATAATAATTTTGGACAAGAAATCGAATATAATTTTTCTTGAAGTATAATAGTCAGTGTGGGTTTCGCTACGCTATACTATACCGAATACTTCAGGAGAAATTATAGTTACAATTAACATATAAGATTGGATTTCATTTAATATTGAATCAACATGGTTGAAGTTCCAGAACAATACAAGGATTTATTAAAAACTTTGGAGGAAATGAACATTACTCCAAAAGCAACAAATCCAGCAGAATTAAAGGAATGGATGAAAAATTTTGTTCAACAACAAGGAATGGAGATTAAGAAAGAACCAGGAATGGCTACCCAAGTAGTGCATACACCATATGTACCTAGATTAAGCAACTTTTCAGGAACTGTATCGAAAAGTGACTATACTACATATGATCTATGGACATATGAGGTACGGTGTTTATTAAATGAGAGTACACATTCAAAGGAAGCTATTACACAAGCGATTAGAAGATCACTGAAGGGCGAAGCAGGAAGAGTTGTTATGCGATTAGGAGAGAGTTCAGATATAGTTCAGAACATTGATAAAATGGACAGTGTATGTGGAACAATAGAGGAAAAAGAGTCCATAATGTCAGAATTCTATGGATCTAGACAGAAGCCAGATGAAGATGTGTCATCCTGGAGTTGTAGGCTAGAAGATATTTTGGATAAAGCTGTCAAAATTCAAAAAGTGAATATTCATGAAGTGGATTCCATGTTGCATGATATGCTTTGGAAAGGGTTAAGACCTGAACTGAAAGATAAAAGTCACTATGAGAAGGAGAAATATAAAGAGTTTGATGACTTAAGGATAGCATTGAGAAAAATGGAGAAAGACCATCAACTGGAACATGGAATTATTCCAAAACAGAGTAAGCAAGACTGTAAAGTAGCAATGGCCAAGGAACAAGAATCAGAGACAGCTGGAATATTGAAGCAAATTAATGCTAGATTAACCAAATTAGAAGCAAGTGGATATACACCATCATTAAATTATGGAAGACCTAATAGACCATATGGAAGAGGCAACTATAGATATTTTCGAGGAAATATGGACCGAGGCCGTGGTCGGGGTAGATGGAATTCAAGATCATTCAGTGATAACCTAAAACAGATTATAAATCTCAAGAACCTGTTATTTGCTATAGATGTGGGCAGGAGGGACACATAGCAAAAGGATACAGAGCAACCAAAGACAAGGATGGCAAGCCTTTAAACTAGCAGAAGTCTGCTATGAGAGTCCTATTGTAGACAATCAATTTATTGGTAATGGCCCGACAATCAACTTTCAACTTTCTGATAAAAAAATGCCTGTTGGACTTTGTGGAAAACCTACAGAAACTGAAATTATTATAAGAAATCAATCTGTTTGTGCGTTATTAGATACAGGATCTACTGTTTCAACAATTAATTGGACATTTTATGAACAACATTTGGCAAATTTACCTATTCAACCACTTGAAACATTATTGAATATTGAGTGTGCTGGAGGAAATTCATTACCTTATGAAGGATATGTAGAAACAGAATTTTATTTGAAGGATACTTATATGGAATTTTCTTGATTATTCCGGATAGTCCATATCATAAGGATGCACCACTTTTGATTGGAACAAATATTTTATCTTCACTAATGGATAATTTACAACAGAAATATGGAGATAGATTCTTACAAACAACAAATCTTAAAACACCATGGTATTGATCATGTTGTATTCTTCTTAGAGAAAAGGAACTATTGAGGAACAACTGTAAGCTAGCAATTGTTAAAAGTGCGGAACATAAGAACATCTTAATCAAACCAAACAGTAACGTAACTTTAACAGGATATTTAGATGAGGAGTTGCCATATCCATATACAGCAGCAACGATTCATTCAATAAATAAATCTGTTATTCCATCTGACTTAGATTTGGCTCCAACATTAATTGACTACAATTACTGGAATAACAAACCAGTATCAGTGGAAATAAGTAATGTGACAACGCAAACTGTGAATATTCCACCACATGCTATTCTTTGTGAAATTCAAGCTGTGTCAATTCAGGAGAATAATTTCAAGGATAAGGAAGAATTCAAAGTTCCACTTTTAGACCAAGTGAAATTTAATACAGAGAATTTGAATGAGGAACAACTTGTGACAGCAAAGAATCTGATTACTTGTTATAGTGATATATTTTCAAAGGATGATGTTGACATTGGACATACTGGCATGGTAGAACATAAAATTGAATTAGTAGATGATGAACCATTCAAACAGAGGTATAGGAGAAAATACACCCTTCAATGTATGATGAGGTCAGGAATCATTTAAATCAACTTCTAAGAGCAGGAATAATTTAGAAATCACATAGTCCATGGTCATCAAATGTTGTTTTAGTTAAAAAGAAGGATAAGTCACCTAGGATATGTGTTGATTTTCGTCAGTTAAACAACAGGACTAAAAAGGATGCTTATGCATTACCGAGAATAGAGGAAATATTAGATAGTCTTAAGTGGAAACCGTTTCTTTTCCGTCATTGGTATGAAGTCCGGTTATCACCAAATCCCTACTCATGGACCGCATAAGGAAAGGACTGCATTTACGGTTGGACCATTAGGATTTTTCGAATTTAATCGAATGCCGTTTGGATTGTCAAACGGCTTACGCAAGACTGCTTAGGAGATTTACACCTTAAAATTTGTTGTATCTTCATTGATGATATAATTATCTTTTCGAGGACATATGAGGAACATCTGGAAAGACTCAAATTAGTGTTTGACCGTATAAGAGAGGCTAATCTGAAACTTTTCCCATGGAAATGCACCTTTTTCAAACTTAAAGTGCGCTATGTTGGACACATTGTTTCAGAGGAAGGAGTAGAGACTAACCGAGAGAAAATTTGGAAAATCATTAATTAGCCTACTCCAACAACACCGGAACAAGTTAGACAATTCATTGGATTTGCAGGATATTATATGAGATTTATTGAAAAATTTAGTCAAGTATCACAGCCATTGACAGAACTCATGCCAACATCACAGAAAAAGAACCAAAAAAAAAATCAAAAGTACAAAAACCGTGGCATTGGGACGAAAAACAGGAATTAGCATTTACGGAATTGAAACATCGCCTTTCAACTGCACCTATTTTAGGATATGCTGATTAAAAAAAAACCGTTCGAACTACATATTGATGCTAGTGGTGTCGGACTAGGAGCTGTTTTGTATCAGGAACAAGATGAAAAGAATCGTGTAATTGGGTATGCTAGTCGTGGATTATCAAAGTCGGAAAAGAATTAACCAGCTCACAAATTGGAATTTCTTGGATTAAAATGGGCTGTGTGTGATAAGTTTCATGATTATCTTTATGGAAATACATTCAAAGTTCTAACAGATAACAACCCATTGACCTATGTCTTAACAACTGCTAATTTGGATGCAACAGGACATAGATGGCTTGCTTCACTTTCATCATATAACTTTGAAATATTTTACAGACCAGGAAAAAGTACTTCAGATGCTGATGGATTATCAAGGTTACCTACATCAACCATTACAACTGACTCCACCAAAGCAATCTGTGGTACTCAAAGAACATCATTAGTAGAATCTTTATCTGTTTCACCTGATATTATAACACACAATGAAATTGATATGGCACATAGGACACATCAAGATTTAGATTGGGAACAAATACAAGACTAAGATCAAGATATAAAACAGTGGAAAATGTTTGTGAAAAGTGGTCAGAAACCAGATAGAGGACAAATTTTATCAAGTCCATTAAAACGACAGTTTGAACATCTTAAATGTGATAATGGAATTCTATATAGGGAGGTAAGTATGGCGGATGGATCAATAGTTAACCAGTTAGTGTTACCACCTACTCATATTCAGACTGTGTTGGAGACTTTGCACAACGAAATGGGACATCCAGGAAGGGATCGAACCAATAATCTCATTCGAGAAAGATTCTATTGGCCAGGAATGAGCAAAGCTATTGGTGACTGGATTGAACATTGTGGAAGATGTATTAAGAAGAAAAAGGAGCCAGGAAGAGCATCATTGGTAAGTATTTCAACAAGCCAGCCTATGGAATTAGTGTGTATTGACTTTTTGACATTGGAGAAATCAAAAGGAGGACAGCAACATATTTTGGTGGTGACTGATCATTTCACTAGGTATGCACAGGCATATCCTACAAAGAATCAAACAGCAAAAACAACTGCAGATGTATTTTTTAACAATTTCATTTTGTTCATTATGGAATTCCAAAAAGGATACATTCAGACCAGGGAGCTAATTTTGAGGGGCATTTGATTAAGGAATTGTGGGCTGTCATGGGACTCATAAAGTCAAGGACAGCTCCATATCATGCTATGGGAAATGGTATGACAGAAAGATTCAATAGGACATTACTTTCAATGCTTGGTACATTGGAACCACATAAGAAAACAAATTGGAAATCACATGTTGGACCTTTAGTACATGCCTATAATTGTACACGCCACGAATCCACAGGACAATCACTATATTTTCTTATGTTCGGTCGACATCCCAAATTACCAATAGATTTAGCATTTGGATTAACATCAGAGAAAGACAGAGTATCACAGACAAAATATGTTGAGACTTTAAGAGAACGACTAACAAAAGCCTAAAAATTAGCATCAGAAGCATCACAAAAAGCACAATCAAAACAAAAAGAAGGATACGATTTAAGAACAAGAGGTGCAACAGTTGAAAAAGGTGATAAGGTTTTGGTCAAACAGGTAGCTTTCGATGGAAAACATAAAATTCAGGATAAGTGGGAAAATGAGGTTTACATTGTCATCGATAAACCAAATGAGGATATCCCTGTGTTTACAGTGAAAAAGGAGAATGGGGAAGGTAAATCTAGAACTCTTCAAAGGAATTTATTGCTACCTGTTGGATACATCAATGAGCAAGAACAAATTAATCGTCCAACACCACAGCCACGATTAAGAACAAGACAAATGGCTAAATCAAATAAACAATCAGATTCAAGTTCAGAAACATCATCAGAGGAATCTTCGGGGGAGGAGGAAACATATGTATTGGTGAAACCGAATGGATCGATAATCAATGCTCCTACCAGTATTGAACCAAATGATGAAGATTGTATTGATTCAGATGTAGAACCAGTATCAGATTTAGGAACAGAATCTGTTGGGGACGCCCAATCTGATAATAGTGTCGGAAATGATTCTGAGTTAGAAGGAAGCGCTTCTGTAGAACAAGACGAACAAATGGATGATTCAGAAATTATTTAGGATATTGTTCAGGACGTGGAACTGGAAGAGGAAACGTTGCAGAGACTCGCGATTCCGCCTCAAAATGTTCACCCTCCTATTCCACCAAGAAGATCAATTCGAACTAAAACAGAGCCTTATTGGAAAAGATCTGGTCAGTATGTGACTAAAAGTGCTATTGTGACTACAGATAATTGGAAAACAAGAGCAGAATTTATGATGAACTTAATGCATCAAGGATATTTGAAGGATATGGAGAAAGAAGCTAGTCAAGCTTTGATAGACATTGTGAAAAATTCTGTGTAATTTGTGATTTGATTTATCTTATGTCATTGTGTATGTTTGTATGTTTATATTTGTAATAGAGTACTGTTATTCAGTTCTTTCGATTACATTGTGTAATTGATTTGTGTAACTGTAAGCTGTCATGCATTGGAAGACGAGGACGTCATTTCTAATGCGGGGGAGTTTGTAGTAGTGTGTAATTTTATCTGTTATGATTATTGAATAATAAATATGATATATTTATTTGATAATATTTGACTTTATATTATTTTATTACTGGTCCATATTTACTAATTGTAGACAGTACTTCAGTGCTTTGATTTACTGATGTACATGTACTTTCATGGCTGACTGGTTTAGTGAATACTTTTCTTTAACTTTCTATTGGTTGGTTTAAATTCCCTTTGTCTTGGATATACTTCAGATAGATTTTGAAATGATCAGAAGTTTTTTTGTATCTCTTCCGAGACTTATAGTTTAGTTTATCAGAAGGTCAGTTATTTACAGTATATCAACTCACACTTTCTTATCTTTTCGTTTAATCTTATTTTTTTTGGATGGAAGTGGTAATTTCAGAGTAAAAGTTTTGACAGATAGAATGAATCATTTTAGAATGAATGGTTAAAAGATATTTTACAGTAAATGTGTATTGATTCATTTAGATAATGAAATATTAAGTTGGGTATTGTACTTAATATTTTTTTTATTATATTTAGCAGCAATAGTGACGTTTATACAAATAAGGGGCACTGCCTAATTGTTATGGACCCTTGTACCACATATAGGGTAAGCAGTGTTTGTTTCTGTGTTGTGTGTGTCTATATGTGTCTTAATTGAATGCTGTTGCGTATATTTTTAATATAAAGTATTTATTAGATAAGTAGCATTTCGTAAGAGATATGATTTGTTTGAAAATGTTATTGTAAAGTTTCATATAGGTTAATTATTAATTATTTCATAATTAATGAATATTAGAAAGCCTAAAGTGAATCCGTATTTATTTATACATGTTAGATATTTTCAGTAACTGTTTCAAAACTTTATTCAGAATCAATTTGAGTTATTGCCCTTTGAACAGCATTCTGTCTTATGTGTGTATTGTTTTGTTATAACTGTGTTTTATTATTGTAGGGTTTATTTACAATCAATATAATCCAATTAGAACCCTATGCTGAGTTTGTTGTCATTGCCAAAAATAGACCCGGCTACAGTACTATTTAGGTACAAAAAGACCAGTCTATAGCATTTATTTATTTATTCATTGAAACTAACTTCCAAAATCTAGGTAACCCACATACTGATTCAGCCTCAGTTTCAGAATATGACACTGATGAATCCTCATGGAAGCAGGTTTCTAGGGAGAGGAAAAGAAAGGCAACTACCTCCCCTAAACTCAATATTTCAGACACAGTTTCCTTTTTAGATACTGTTAAAAAAGCCACTAGAGTATAGACAGGTTCATAGAAAGAATGATAATGGGCACAAGAAATATTTTCTTAATATATGTAGTCCTGAAATTTCATTGGGACAACAAAACCCAGTTAAGCTAAAAAAATATTTGTGTAAAATAGGAGGGGTGGTTAAAAACATGTCAAGCACAAAGACAGGTAATTTATTGAATGCATGGACATAGTCCAATACAATAAACTTCTGACTACTACTCAACTAGGTGAGTGGAAAATTAAAGTTAGTGTCCCATCATTTGTAAACACTAGCATAGGATGTATTTACAATGTCCCTATGGATTTATCTGAGGAGGAACTAACTGACATTCTTGAAAATCAAAAGGTATTTAAATTTCATCGCCTTACATACTTTGACCAAGAAACAAAAACCAGGGCGCCATCCAAAACCATGAAATTATTTTTCAGATCTAACACTCTGTCACAGAATATCATAATAGGTTTTAGAAAATATAATGTACGTTAGTTTACACCTAAAAGTATTCCATGCTTTAAATGCCAAGGTTTAGGACATATTAGCAAAGATTGTCAAAACAATCCAAAATGTAGAAAGTGTGGACTTGACCACGATATTAAAGAATGTAACACAGAGCTTCTAAAATGTGTAAATTGTCAGGGAAACAACCTATCTAATGATAAGACTTGTCCTAAATTAGTAGAGAATAACAAGCTCTTAAGAAAATGGTCACTGAAAAGTGTAGTTTAAAACAAGCTAGTGAACATGTAAAGGTTGAAAATAAAAAACCTACTGCTAGAACGCAGGACAAGGTAGTGCCTAAGTCAAAGGACCGTGATAATACAATTAACATTGAGAAGATTATTCTTTTTTTTTCTATCATGTTTTACAAGGGTCAGTGACACCTTACTGATAAGTAGTCAAATTAAAAATATATGTGAAGTTGCCTCAAGTATATTTAATGCAAGAGTAGATTTAGAAAGTGTGTGTAGCAAGTTTGCAAAAATTTAAACCCAATTTATTGGATTCCTCTGTAAAATACATTTTGTTATATAAAAATGTTATATTTACTCGTATATATTATGGCTTCTTCATTTAGTTTTGTCTATTGGAATTGTCAAAATTTTAGGATTAATAGCCCAGAATTCGTCTGGGAAATCAGCAAAATGAAGAATCCTCCTGCTATTATATGTTTACAGGAAACTTGGTTTTCATTTGAAGATATTATTGGAATAAATGACTACACAATAGCAAACTTCTCTACTAGAGGTGTTAAACATGGGGGGACGGGTATTTATTGCAGAAATAATCTTATACAAAAGTTAATATTAATGGTAACTTTGAGCTATCTGTTACGCTCAATGGGAAAAAATGACTGATTGTAAATTTATATTACCCTAAATATGAGGCAGTTCAACAGGACTATGATAATCTATTCACACAGTTTTATTGTGAATTCTTACTTTGTGGGGATTTCAACGCTCATCATTATCTCTGGGGCAGCAAAAGGATTAGTACAAAAACTATATATATATACTAAAAGATGGTTCAGGTACACGTACTGACCCAGTAAACTTAGCAATGTCTAATATTGATTTGTGTTTATGTTCCCCAAGTATAGCCCATAAATTTATATGGTCTGCAAATCATGATACAACATGTGGTAGTGACCATTTCCCCATATTTGTTACAAGTAATGACAATATTACTACTCACACTAATCAAAATAGCTTTAGATGGAACTTCAAAAAAGCCAAGTGGGCTGAATTTAGTTTAAATTGCGATACCCAAATGACTGAAGATTTAATTTCAGATATTATTAAATAATACGATTAAAACAGCCCTAATACTACCAAAACGGCATGTGTCATACTGGTGATGCCGTCCTGGTCATATAAATCACGTGATCTATATTGCTTTTCGGCCCGGTCCAATACTGAAAAAGCAAGTCAGTATTAAAATCATTGGCCCTGTAAACATATATTGTGCATTTAATTCAGGATTCATTGCCAGTCCGTATTGGAAATATTGGCCCTATATTCACATCATTGCCAGTCCGTATTGGCATATCAGCATTCAGAACAAGTCTGTATTGAAAAAGTTGGATTATTTAATAAAAGTGTTATGAACTGGCTGTTTCTGTATTGGCACTGATACGGATTCTCGGTCAGCTGTATTGGCCCTCGACCCTACGGGTCTCGAGGCCAATACAGCAAATCTTGAATCTATACCAGTGCCAATACAGAAACAGCCAGTTAATAACACTATAATATTGATGATACGAATACCTGTATAACTGACAGTATTATTAATATAGCATCCAAATATGTACCTACTAAGAAATATAGGACAAATCGACCATGTAGGCCATGGTGGAAGAATAAATGTTGCATAGCAGTTAAGGAAAAAAACAAATGTAGAAATAGAGCTCAACATTCTAGTAAGGGAGGGGGGGGGGTGTTTTCATTTTATATTAGGAAAAACAGTCATACTGTAGAAACCTAATTCGTAAAACACAGAGTATTGGGAAAATTACTGTTCAAATTTAGCCAGCGATACAAAAACCTCGGAGTTGTGGTTCAATATTAAAAAATGTTGGGTAAAGGTAATAGTAAAAAAGATATCCCTACTCTTAAGGTAAATGACAAAATCTATGAAAACACTAAGGCCAAAACAGATATTTTTGCAAAAATATTTATTAATGTCAGTAGCGATGAAAATTTTTATTCTTCATTTAGAAAACACAAAGACGAATGTATGAATGATCCAATGTATGAATTCTCACACGACTTTATTGATAATACTGATTCAATTAATGAACCATTCACTTTAACAGAATTTAAAGATGCTATTTCAGATACTAATAGTTCGGCACCAGGTAAAGATAAAATTAGCTATGAAATGTTTAAACATTTCACAGACAGAACTTTAAGCGTATTACTTTTATTTATTAACAATATTTGGTTTCTGCAGAAAATTCCCATTGAGTGGAAACATTCAGTTATTGTTCCTTGTTTTAAATCTGGAAAAAATCCAAATGACCCACTCTCATATAGACCCATCGCCCTTACATCTAACTTCAACAAAATATTTGAAAAGATGGTTAATAATCGGCTGGGCTAGTTTTTAGAAGAAAAAAAAACAATATTTACTCTGGTAACCAAAGTGGATTCAGAAAAAATCATAATACACTAGAACAATGTATTAGGCTAGAAAATGAAATACAAAAATCTTTTGTTAAGAAACATATAACGGTGGGTGTTTTTATAGACTTTCAAAAATCCTTTGATATGCTTTGGAAAGAAGGACTGCTTTTTAAAATGAAAAACTTAGGAATAAAAGGAAATTTATTGGCTTATGTCTACAATTTATTAAGTAATAGAACATTGCAGGTAAAAATTAATATAGTTGTATTATCCCCACACTCTTTAATATATATTATGGTAAATGATCTCTCAGATAATGTTAATAATTGTAGCATGTGACGACAGTGCAATATGGAAATCAGGAGCACGTGTAAAATTTTTACAAAAGAAAATTCAAGAAGACTTAGAAAATATTTTAAAATGGTGCAAAACATGGGGATTTCTTGTTCCAGGATCTAAAACTGTAGCTGTTATATTTGGAAGAAAGAAGAAACTTGGTTCACTAACCTTGAAACTTGGCTCTAATACATTATAATTGTGAACGATATGGAATTTCTAGGAATGATCTTTGATAGTCAGTTAAATTGGAAAAAACATATCCAATATTTACTTTCTAAATGCACAAAGGTTTTAAACTGTATGCGTTTATTAACTGGTACAAAATGGGGGGCCACATCAGGAACACTTAGAAATGTATATTCAATGCTAATTAGATATAAAATAGATTATGGTTGTGAAATTTATCATTCTGCCTCATTCTCTGTTAAAAAAACTCTCGATACTATTCAATTACAAGCCTTTAGAATTGTTACAGGTAGCATGAAATCAGCTTTTCTTTCAGCTCTTCAAGTAGAATTAGGTGATCCTCCATACGAAATAAGACGGAAATGTCTAATTACAAAATCATTTCTAAATATAAATAGCTTCAGTGAAGACAACCCAGTTAAAGTCTCTAGCAATGATACCTTTACATTTGAATATTTTAGTAAAAATGTTAAACAAAAACCGTTTTCTATTACAGCCAAGGAAATGATAACTTTAAACGACACATGTCCTCATAATATTTATTCATTAAAGGAAAGTCTCTTACCCCCATGGAAATATGCAAAACCTATAGTTAAGTATCAACTTCATGATATCATTAGTAAAAAAGATATGCCCTATTTAATAAAAAGTGAATCAAATATTTTAATTGATAATCAATATAAAGATTTCTTGCAGATATTTACAGATGGATCAAAAGATCCAGTTACTAATACTAGTGGTGTGCCTTTGTTATTCCTAAACTAAAAATTCATAAAGCAATTAAACTACCTAATTACGCATCCATATTTGTCTGTGAATTAATGGCTATTTTTTTTTACTTTAAATTGGCTGTTGGATTATAAAACATGTAATATAGTTATATTTGTAGATTCTTTAGCAGACTTAAAGCCATAAAAAATTCTGTGTAAAAAGTAAAGTGTCAAATCATTTTTGATATCTACTCTACATACTCCACTTTAATTAAACCGGGGAAAAATGTAATATTTGAATGGATACCTAGCCACGTTGGCATTGTAGCAAATGAGCTTGCAGATACTGAAGCAAAACTTTCTTTAACCTTAGAATCAATATTTTTTACTCCTTTATATAAAACTCTTACATTATGATCCGAGGCCCATGGTTCATTTAGGCTTGGGACAAAGAAATTTATCTGATTGGATTGCGTGGGCACCACAGCCCACTAAAACCTGTGTGTGTCCATGCAGTCTAATATTCTCTATCCTTTACTTTGTGGTCCCAGGACTGTGAGAGCCATATTTAAAGTGACGAATTTTTCTTTTTTTGTTAAATTTGTCACTTGGAAAAGACAAGATATATATATATTTTTTTTTTTGAGAAGAGAGAAATTTTTATCTCTTTTTTTTCTTTTTCCCCAATATGCGATATACTTGGCCAGTATATCGCGCAGGGCCTCGGACAAGTGTGCGGTCTCCCCAGTCGGCATCTCAAAATTTGACCCTTTACTCATGGTCGGTGACTATCACGCGCCGTCGGTCAGTGCGGGCACTCGAAGTAAAAACAATGCTTCGGGAATCCGCACTGAGCGAGGGGGTGGGTACCCGAACATTTGAGTTTATATCCCCTAATATTTTGTTACTTTTAATATAACTAGTGTCCCCAGATACACTTGGGATTACGCACAATAGTACATTATCCAGACTGTTCCCCCACTTATTTAAAATTTACTTATTTTCTATTCGGGATGTCGGACGGGTAGTACCGTATCATTTTTTTTTACATCCCAGAGGGCTCTGCGTGATTATTATAGCCAAAAAATCTACAGATGACCTTCTTCTCCTCCTGCGAAAAAGATGCTTAATGAAAAACTGGAAAACTCACCTTCTCACAGATTTAAAACGGAAAACCCCGGAGTGGAAAAATCCTTTAAGTAATCAGGGCGCAATATCATCTTAAATGATAGTCGACGTCATAACACAGACCTGACCTTAATAATTATATAAAAATGTTAATATGTGATTATTTATTTAAAATTCTTTATCATAGTCTACAATGTACACTGGCTAATTAACTATACATGTCAACTCGAATCTCAGGTTAAACAAAATGCCGTCACATTCTTGCAGGCTTCAAATACGACAATAGAAAATCATCGATTAATTCTTCAATGTCATATGATAAAACAAAAATATTGAATATGACGTTTAACTCGGCCTAACCCTCTACTTGTGGTTATATTTAAACTGAAAGTAAAACTAGAAATGTTATTTCCAGAAATCGTAAAGATATCACCTTTATTTATATCCCACAGAATTAATTACTGCGTACACAGCAAGGTAAGATAGGAAACTTTAGCTTTGCAAAGTTGTGACAGAGTGTTTATTATTACTATTTATTTAATTAGTTAGATTAATTAGATTAGATTAGTTAGTAATATTTAATTAGATATTTTATGAGTTCATTATTTCTTTTCACTCTCAAATCTTATATATTTCCTTCTTCATTCTTCTCTCTATTACATGGTTGACAGATCTTTTAGTCATGTGTCTTAATCTCTTAAATCTGATTGGTCTAGCCTTAGGGCTCTCACTTTTTGAAATAGATTTCTGATAGACTGAATGACAATGACTGATTGAAACAAAACATTTGAAAGTTACATTCATACATATTCTGGACAAGAATTTAATACTAATCAGGTCAGTTATTAATATTTCTATTATTTAACATTTGCACAGTGTTCCTTTTGTATGAATCTGTGAGAAAACGATTTTTGAGTGAATCAGAATGAACGAGTTGAAAGACAGATATTTTATTAACAAGGGTTCAGATATGGAATAATATGAGTTTAACAACAAATATAAAATATGGAGTATTATTTTGAGATATGGTCCTGTAAAGTGTATTTATTATAAACTATGTATTTTTACCATTATTCTTGTTATTCCAAATATTTATGTGTCTCTTTTTTGAAGTTTGTAAAGTGTAGTTAACAAGATTTGTGACCATTTTGTCCTTGGACCTAAAATTGAATCTAACGCAATGACATTTCACCCATCATTTTTATCTTTTCTGAAAGACCAGGTGAGCTTTTGTCCTCACTTTGGAAGTGTCGTCCGTTGTTAACCGTCCTTAAAATATCTGAATCACTGAGCTAATTAGAATGGGTAGTCCATTTGCATAACTTGCACGGGTCGTGACCCGTTATTAAAAATAGAAAAATCAGTAAAAAATATGTTAAAATCTGATAAAGAAACATGGCCATGGGGGAATGCTTATTGATTGAATTCAAGAAGTTGCGACATGCTAAACAGTTTATCCAATATGTTGTTGGGTCAATCAAAATAGTGCGTCCATTTGTCGATATTTGTACTTTAATTGTTCGGCTATATGAGTTAATTAATCGACTTGGGGAAGAAAATTAATGAGACATGTGTGGTTAAACTAAAGGTAAACCTAAACGTAAAAGACGAAATTGAGTGATTGACAGCAAACCAGATATATTCATCACAGTTTGGAGCTGGTGTTTTTCATTCCGGATGATTTCAGTTGTTTATTGGACCAAGAGAAGGCCAAAGGTAGGATTGGATTATGTCCCCTTACCTCCATTCCAGCTTGTGCTGTCACCGTTAGGACAATCCTAGGGTGTCACTAGCAACTTTATATATTCTGTTCTTCTGTTGCTCCGAGCTGTTGTTTGCTGCTCATCCTGCTAAAAACAATGCTGTTTTGCTCATTTCGGGTTTTCAGGAGTGAGGTGGTAGGTGGTAATGTCATTTTCTTGTCATGGTATTATTGGTCTTGGCTGTCATGTTTCTAGATAGTCGAAAATCTGTTTTCCTTGTATCCTTGATGAATACTTCACTCCGCTGCAAATCGCTGCTCTGTACTGTACTATTTGTGTTCTTCTCTTGCTTCGTGTTACTCGCCACTGCTCTTCACTGCTGTCCACAGTACTCATTCTGCTCTTCTCTTGCTCCGCGCTGCTCATCGTTGCTCACCATGCTCTTATCCTAATTTTGGTTTTTGGAGAGGAGGAGGAGCAGTAGTCATTTTCTTATTGTCTTGGTCTTGGTTGTCATCAGACAAGTTTCTAGACAGTCGAAAGTCTGTTTTCTTTGTATCTTTGAGAGTTGGGTGATTCCATTCACTGCTGGGTGGGGGGTGGGGGGCACTTCGATGTTCATCGCTGTTCTGCACTGTACTCATATTGCTCTTCTCTTGCTCGGTGTTGTTCTTTGCTGCTCATCGCTGCTCTTCTCTTGCTCTGTGCTGCTGTTTTCGAGGAGGAGGAGAAGGGGTGATTTCTTTTTGTCTTGGTTGTCATCAAACAAGTTTCTACATTGTCGAAAGTCTGTTTTCCTTGTATTGTCGCGTCGCGAGTTGGAAGATTTTCTTCACTGCTGAGGGCTTCACTCCGCTACACATCTCTGCTCTGCACTAAACCCATATTTCTCTTCTCTTGCTTCGTGCTACCTTTCTTGCTCAGTGCTGCTTCTCTCATGCTGTCGTACTCATTTCGGTTTTTGAGGAAGGAGGGGGGGGGGGGGGTGATGGCGTGAGACTGGGGTGTCATCAGACAAGTTTCTCGTTAGTCGAAAGTAGTTCCTTGTATTTTAGCGAGTTTGATGGTTTTCTTGACTGCTGAGGGCTTCACTCCGCTGATCATCGCTGCTCTGCACTGTACTCACTTTGCTCTTCTCTTGCTCCGTGTTGCTTTTCACTGCGCATCGCTGCTCTGCACTTTACTCATCACGGCTCATTTCTTGCTCCGTGCTACTCTTTACTGCACGACACTGCGTAGGGCCGTATTCATCACTGCTCTTTGCTGCCCAGAACCATGCTCTTGGACTGCTGTGCTTAGGAGGAGGAGGTGGGATTTGTACTGATTTGTTATACTAGTAACATTATCTCTTGGTCTGGTTGATTATTCGATGGACATCAAAGATGGCCGCGGCAATGTAACGCGGACCTGAAAGAGAGCACACTTATGAAACTGAAATTTTAGAGTCTTTCCGGACGGGAATGAACGTTTACGACAACAATACATGGGAAAATACTTCCGGTGGTTCCTCCTCAAATAATAACTGAACTGTCCCCATAATACTGGGGTTCATCATTAGATTTAAAACTGTTAGAGTAAGAGAATCTTACTTTCCGAGCAGTTTGTTATCATAATTCTAAAGTCAAAATCATAGCTCCAAATTTGAGGGCTTAAGTATCTCGAACTTCGCTCTCTAAGTAAGATTCTATATTTATCCATAAGAGTTTATTTTAGTTCCTATTTTCTAGTTTAAGTAGATTAGCCTTTCTGTTACCAAGTGAGTTGCACCAAGTACTGTATAAAGAAGGAAGTAATAATACTTGTATAAAAAATATATATATATAAAATAAAATGATAAATAGTGTAATGCCTTTTTTTAATTGAAAATTTTAGGCAAACTAAAAGAACCAACTTCTGCCACACATACACACACATATATATATACTGTACAGTGTGAAGGTTGGAGTAGCGTTTTCTACAAATAAGGCAAGATCTTCTCATATCACACACACCCAACACAAATTTGGGAATTTTTTGTACTGATACATCTGAGGTTGCAATACAAGACTATGGCTACCAGGGTAAAAATCTGCAGTCAGTTGTCTGGAGTTCGGAGGAAAAGGACAAAAACTCCAGTTAAAGGTAAGTAAATTACTACATGAGACGAAAGGAAACAATAAACACAATATGAATAAATGATACTGAAAAGCTACCGGCTTAGATATTTCAAATTTCAACGAGATGAGATTAATTTCAAGTTAAACATTTATCCGATTGCTAATTGGGGGAAGGGGGGGGGGGGGGGTGGTAGTATAACTGATACTGTCCGGTTTGCACACAATGTGTGCTGTTATGTCCGGTGAAATATACAAATTCTCAATTTTCTTATTAAAGAAATATATAGTTTCTAAGTACCTATAGGGGTTCTTTCTGGAAATTTAGACCTAAATCTGAAAATACCTTTCAGAATGAAATTAATCACTGTCACAGAGCACGAATTGAATGACAATCTAGTTCAAAATTTGCTGCCATGACAGCAAATTTGAATTATGTTTGTATGTTTGTTTTATCTGGACATACTAACAATATTTAATTGTAGACGAATTAACATCAAAGGAGAGAACATATATTGCCATCCGCATAAGAGATAATTGGACCGAAGTCATGCTGCACCTAGGTCTTCAGCGTCACGAGATAGACGAAATACAATTTGAAAATATGGACAGAGGAATCCGTGCTTGCAAAATTGCTGCTTTGAATAAAGCTTTTGATAAAATTGGAAAAAATCCTGCTATCCTGGATATTTTGGAACATGCATTGACTGAAACATGCAACAAAATAACATTTGATGAATATAAACAGGAATTCAGTGAGTTTATTGTTGCTTCATGTATAGATACTTACCTTGAATTGTCCAATGCAACAAAATGTTATGGTAAAACATTTATTGCTATCACTGAGGAATGCCCCTTTTCCTAGTGATATATGTCCCCGGTGTTATCACGAGGTCATTTGCTAAGACATTTCAATATCGACCATTTTATTACCGAGGGGGAACCTGAAAGTTTTGTGCTTGATTAAACTTTTTGGGGTCTGGAGAAAATAAAATGATTTTTTATTAGCTCATCTGACCCAAAGGTCAAGTGAGCTATTCTCATCACTTGGTGTCCGTCGTCCGTCGTCCGTCGTCGTCCGTTAACTTTTACAAAAATCTTCTCCTCTGAAACTACTGGGCCAAATTGAACCAAACTTGGCCACAAGCATCATTAGGGTATCTAGTTTAAAAATTGTGTCCGATGACCCCGCCTGCCAACCATCATGGCCGACATGGCTAAAAATAGAACATAGGGGTAAACTGCAGTTTTTGTCTTATATCTCAAAAACTAAAGCAATTAGAGCAAAACTGACATGGGGTAAAAATGTTCATCATCTACCTGCCATGAAATTTTCAGACGAACCGATCAACCCTTTGTTGGGTTATTGCCCCTGAATTGTTAATTTTAAAGAAATTTTGCAGTTTTAGGTTATTATCTTGAATATTATTATAGATAAAGACAAACTGTAAACAGCAAAAATGTTCAACAAAGTAAGATCTACAAATAAGTCAACATAACCAAAATCATTGATTGACCCCTTATAGGAGTTTTTGCCCTTTAAAGGCGACATCCAGCGTAAACTTTCCTTTAAAGATCTTTTCCTCTCAAACCACTGGGCCAATTGAGACCAAACTTTGGTGGAATGGTCCTTGGGTGGCCCCCTTCCCAAATTTTGTCTGGGATCCCCGACTTCCAACCGACCTGGCTGCTGTTACTAAAAATAGAAAAAAGGGGGGGGTGAATTTAAAAAATCTTCTTATATGAAACTACAAGGCCAGTTGGAACCAAAGTTGGCAGTAATGGTTCTTAGGAGGTTCTCTTTCAGAAATATGTCCAATGACCCAGACTGTTAACCAAGATGGCCGCCACAGCCGAACTTAGTTTAAAATAGGGCCCTATGGGAAAATTCATTGAAAAATATTCTTGCTTAAACAACTTGACCAATTGGAATCAGACTTGGCAGCAATGGTCCTTAGATGGTCCTCTTACAGAGGTGTGTCCGATGACCTGGACTGTCAACCAAGATGGCCGCCACAACTGAACTTAGTTTAACATAGGGCCCTATAGGAAAATTCATTGAAAAATCTTCTTGTCTGAAACCAGTTGACATATTGGAGCAGGACTTGGCAGCATTGGTCCTTAGGAGGTCCATTTTCAGAAATGTGTCTGATTTCGTTGACTGTGAACCAAGATGGCTGCCACAGCAGAACTTAGTTTAACATAGGACCCTATGGGAAATTCACTCAAAAATCTTTTCGTCTGAAACCACTAAGCCAATTAGAATTAGACTTGGTAGCAATGGTCCTTAGATGGTCCTCTTTCAGAATTTGGTGCGATGACCCAGACTGTAAACCAAGATGGCCGCCACACCCGAACTTAGTTTAACATAGGACCCTATGGAAAAATTCATTGAAAAATCTTCTTGTCTGAAACTACTTGACATATTGGAACCAGACATGGCAGCATTGGTCCTTAGGAGGTCCTCTTTCAGAAATGTGTTCAATCACCCGGATTGTCAACAAGATGGCTGCCACACCAAACTTTTTTAAATATTGGACCCTATAGGAAAATTCATTTAAAATTCTTCTTGTCTGAAACCGCTTAGCCAGTTAGAACAAGACTTAGCAGAAATGGTCCTTTGATGGTTCTCTTTTAGAAATGTATACGTTGACCTGGACTGTCATCCAAGATGACTGCCACAGCTGAAATTAGTTTAACATAGAATCCTATAGAAAAACAAGCCAAATTGACTGCAACACTTAAATTATTAGGTGTGCTCAAGGTGAAAAGTTAATCCAGGTGAGCGATACAGGCTCTTGAGAGCCTCTAGTTTCACACATCAAGCAAAGCAGATTTTTTTCCAATAAAAACAAAAATGAGAATTTCTTTTCATAGATTTTTATGTCCCATCTACGAGTGTGGAAGTGGTGATCAAATTTACCCTAGTCCGTCCGTCAGTCTGTATGTACGTACGTCCGGCTACTGAGTTTAGGTCCATTTTTCAGAAACCCATGGGAACAATCTCCGAAACAGAGGCTCTTGTATCTCCTACGTCAATCAATGTTTCGGAGATTGGCGGAGCTTATCCGCCATGAGGGACTTGACACAAAATGGAAGAGCATGCGTGGCAGAGGTGTTTGTTTGACGTAGGAGATACAAGAGCCTCTGTTTCGGAGATTGCCATGGGAATATATCTATATTATACCACTACAATCACCTTATGGGACTGAACACATACGAGCAACATTGGGGTCACTTTGACGGTATGACCTACATTTAATGCATGAGTGACTCTGACCTTTAGTTTCATATCCTAGGAATCGGTTGTGTTATATCAATGATCGTATTGCATTATATAATGCATTTCTCCAACGTTTGGGTCATTATGATCAGGGCCTAATCTAGGATTTTGAACAGGGAGAAGTGACTTCTCCTTCCAGGATGGATTAGGGAGAAGTGGTCATTTTTCTGGCGAAGTGGACTTTAATTCACCGTATCGGTTGCGTTTTTTCTGTGTAACAGTTTTCAGTGGCATATATATAAATAAAAGTTTGATAAACTATAAAAAATTAGGACAGTTATATACAGTTTGATTTTCTTTTGATCTACTAATTTTGAGTACTTGAGTAATTTAATTTTCACAGCTTACCAATATATTTTATTATCAAAGGATAAGTTGTCAAAACATTGTGTCATTGTAACTCGAGATTCTCATACTCAGTGTCACTCAAGCCAACTTTCAATCACATAACTAACCTATAAACGGCTAATTATCTTTCATCGTAGGTGTTTCCTTGTAATCCTAACTGTAGAACAAAACAACAATCAGCTGATCATATAAAAATATAAAATTAGTTGACTTTGTGATTACGCAACATCGTCCTGACGTCATGCATCTTCAATTCATAACAAACGAATGAAACGATATTTCGATTTCCCTTAAATAGTTTTGAATATAAAATTCAAATAGGTTTAAAGTCGCCGTTGTATTTATTTCAATCAAACATTGACAATATAAGTCGTGGGCCACTTCAAAATTCCGATTCTTGATGGTCGCCATTTTGTTTCAAAAATTTACCAGTGCTAAAAATTTCACGAGTTATCTCCCAATTAATGATATTTCGATAGCGACTTCACTTCGCCAAGAAATGAATAGGCCGGCGAGATTTAGCGATTTTGAAAATTATTTGGCGACTTAAATCGTCATTTCGCCGAAAGATTAGGCCCTGATTATGACCCACATTTCATGCATGAGTGACTCGTTTAAGTTTGTGCGTTTAGACCCATTCCTAAAATCAATATTATTCCTTTGCATTCATCTTGTTTAGTATAACAAAAGTCAGCAACTTTTTAGTCACCATGACCTATTTTTTTTATGCTTGAGTGATTTTGGTAAAAGTTTTGGATTTAGATATGTTTCTAAATAACCTATAGTAGTATAATGATATTTCATGACTACAATCATCTCAATGTTTGAGTGATCATGATCTATAATTTATGCTTGGATGACCTTTTATTTCTTAAAAAAGCATGTTGATATATCAATGATAATATACAACTACAGTCATCTTTTTTAGTTACACATACACCAACATTTCATGCTTGAGTGACTTCATTAAATTTTAGCATTTGGGACCTTAATATGTCAGAATCAGAATCTGGCATTGTAGTTACTCACTTCAGATGGATATTAGGAATAATATATACAGTAGGATGGGGCACCCGTGTCTTAAATACACTCTAGTTCATTAAAAATTATGTAAATTGTTCAAGTGTGAATATTGTAGACATTAACCTTATAATGTACATATAACTTTTTTTCTTTATGAATAAACATGGCTAAACCAAAATAAATTAGAACTCGCATACGCTACCACAATAGAGGAATTGCACAACTTCATGAAAGTGAATGGTCCTTACATAATAATGTATGACATCACCATTGTAGACTATAATTAGAAGAAAGTCTAACAGTCATTCAGGACTATGATGAGTCTTGGTTTAACTGCGGAGCTACAATATTCTGGCGGGAAGGGGGTGGGGTTGGGGTTAGACACACACTTTCATGTAAAACTTTGACGTCGTCATTATGTCTCCCTAAGTCGCCTGTACACAAGCTCTCGTTCAATACCGTGCAGGTAAGCTGAAAGGGTCTATTCATAGCGCAATAAATAAAGCAGACGTTTAATTTGTAAAAAAATATTCCATAACCTTCTTCAGTAGTTGACAATGTCATCATCGTCCTTCTAGATTTACTCTGTGCACAAATCTTGAAGGTTCAACTACAAATTTTTTTTTTTTGAGGAATTTATGACATGCAGCAAATTTTTTTTTGTTCAGTATGGAGGCTTTATTTTTTTTTAATATAATGTGAAATGTAAAAAAAAATTCAATCAATCGATTTATTCAGGACATTCTGAATTGCTACGTAAACTTACGAGTGATGAGTTGAGTTTAAACTAGTTTTACGAGTGTCACATGTATGCTATAGATATATGTAATCCTTTATTTGCATAAAATACACCCATATGGATCAAAGCAAAACAATACAATAACACCTCAATATGAATGTATCGCTTGTTTTCACTGTAAAATAACTAGGATTATTATGGATACTGGTCGGACACTGTTGCATTGTTAAAACAAAGAAATCAGTAGATGTGAAATAAACCAAATTGAAAGCTTAACGTTTTATAGATTACATGTACAATGTATAAATTTTAACTGAAATCGGTGGTATTAATGGGAAGTCAGTATAAATTTAAAGTGTGAATTACTTGTACGTACTTTGAATTTAATTTTAAATCATTGTAATATTTTGATTATATTTATGAATATATTTAAGATATTGTTCATCCAAAGAAAAAAGAAAGAAAAACAGTTAACCAGACTGAACAAACCATGCCAGCAAATACATGTGCTGTAAGTATAAAATTTTCCTCCATTATTCAACGAGAATTAATGAAGTATATTAATCGGTTACCAGTCGTGGGCATTTAACACAAATTAAACTAGATGGGTGGACGGATGAACTATTGTTTAACGTTCAGTGGCAACGAGGTGCATATTAGGACGAGAACATGTTGATATGATAATGAATATGATCCCTGCTTTGTACTAGACCGCCACGCTGAGCCGAATTTTTAACGTTCTAGCTTACGTGGTAACTGTCCGCAGGAAGACATATCACCCCACTCGGACAGATTATACTGACGATCTTTGTTCTTACTCCTAGATGCCGCGTGCTTGTCGGAGAAGAAGAAAATATCAATTTTATAAATATGTAAACAATTCACGATGGTTTACTTACTTCTGATGACAGTAAAGCTAAAAGTAAAAACATTACTTTATATACTTGGAAAATAATAAGAAAACATTCAAGGAAATTTCTTAAAATTGCACTTTTTCTAAATTTAAGGTAGCTGGAATAAAGAAGCAATATGGACCATCAACATTGCTTTCTTTAAATGGCCAGGTTTTAAAATGTTCTTCACCAATCCGTCTGAGTGTGAGGGCATTATCGAATTTAATTCCTTATGATGAGACAGATTTAGATGTTCGCCTCTCAGCATTGTTTGAAGATGGTAAGACAGTAATAAAAGGAGTTGCATTTGGAACATCTGCTATTCAGTGGAGTAGCAAGATAAATGAGAATGGTGCGTATGAATTTCAAGATTATAGTATAAAAGTAACGGATGAGAGATTTGAACGTACAGAATTCCAATTGCTGTTTCACGAAAACAGTACATATAACACAATCTCGCCTGAAGGTCTGAAAACACCAGAAGAAAGAAAATACATGGTTTCCGAGTTGAAAGATGAAGATTTGGAAAAGCTTTTAGTCTCTACAAGTCCAGTTATTATTTTGGAAGTAGGCGAGATGTTTCAACCAAATAAGAAATACTTGCGGGAAATATATGTTGCAGATAAGTCTGGATTCGTGAAAGTAGCAATCTGGTCCAGCAGACATGAAGATTTTGAATTTCAGAAAGGAGAATCTATATCATTAAGATATTTTAAACTTGATCAGTTTGATGGAGAATTTTACTTAGAAAAGTGTGACGTATCGAAAATCATAAAGTGTCATATAAATGAAACAGATACTGAAAACATATTCTCTCACAACAATGTTATTAGTCTAAGTTTCAAAACTATGTCTCTGTTTGAAATTGAAGACGTTGATAATACACGACACAATATTATCATTAAAGAGGCTATAATTAAACGATTTAAGAAGGACGACAATACGTTAATATATAAACAATGCGTCGTAAAGAATCATGGAAAGATGGCAGTCTTGTCAAATGGCCGATTTCGGTGTGAGAGATGCAAGAAAACATACAAAGTTGGAATTGATATCGTTCAGCTTGTTGCACAGATTGATGACGGTTCCACTGAGGAATTGCCATGGGTTCTTATATATACAAACACAGCTAAGATTCTTTTGGGCGACGACTTTGAAATATTCAAGGAACATGATACAAAAAGAGTAGAAAGGTCTGCTTTGATGGAGAAAGTCAAGAGAAAGGGCTGGAGGTACAAGTTTCATGTGAAAGTCGTGTGCGATGTGGATGATACTGATAACAACAAGAGAATTGTAGTAAAGAACATTGAAAGAGTTTAAGCTATACCGATATACAATTTGCGTTAAGAAAAAAATACAAATTTCACTAAAGTTTGATTATTCACTTTGTAATTAGCTGACTAATAAAATAATTGTACTAAGCCAGTGTTAGTAAAGCTTGTTATATATACATATATATATATATCAAATATTGTATTATACCAATTTTAATCTTGTTGTATACACAGTTTAACAACTCGTATCTCATCAGCGGTGCTCATATCCAAAACTATGGAAAGTCATACCAAAAATATAATACACCACACTTAAGTCAAATATGTAAAAAAAAGTAACTGAAAATAATCTGAAAATTTATATTGTTTACGTAAAGAAGTTCATATTTCCAACAATTCCCTTTCATTTGTTTGTTAACTTTAAAACCACAAGAAAGTCCCGTTTCAACGTCTATTTCTATCTTGTTGCCGAATTCATTCCTTGTGAATATCTTTCCATTCACGAGCGCAATTGATAGCTTGATCCAGAAATGTGCATTTTACTCGAGGAATTCGGTATATAATAAGTAACAACATCTTAACAATGTCATAGCAACCAATCAACGACACCCAATAGGCACAATCCTGGACAAACAATAACATAAAAGAGCATAAAACACAAACATTAAATACAACAGAGTCAGGATAGTCTGACTTTGTACAGACACTGACATGTAGTGGGGTTAAACCGGTTTAATGGCTACCCCCCCCCCCATCCTGACACCGTTGTGTATAGAAAATACTATAAATGCCATTACAGTATGATTACCAACCAGGCGACGGCTTGCTAAAAAATGACATATCAACCAATCAACCCACCCAATAGGAACAACTCTGTACAAAAAGTAACATAAAACACAACACGGAGTCGGTAAAGTCTTACTTGGTACAGACAATGAGCAGATGTATGGATAAACCGGTTTTATTGGTACCCAAATGTTCCCCTTATCTAATGTGCTAAATCAGGTGTAGACGATACCGACCAATAAAGCAAGAAGGGAAATCCAAAATCATAATCCAGAGGACAATACCTGAACGAGACAAACCAAAAAGGAACAGACTGCCAAACAAACAGACAAAGAGAGAGAAATACGTACGAAGAACACTGAAAACTAAAGCATGGGTAATGCGAACTCCAACAAAAAACCTGGAGTGATATCATATGTTGCGGAAGGGTAAGCATATCATGTTTCGCATGCGACACCTGTCGTATTGCCACAGTGGTCAAACCAAATCATGATGTCAACCGTAAAACTTTTTAAGTGATGATGTTAGTCGAGGCTGGATGTATCCTTGACTGAGCAGTTTATTTGTCAGTGTCCTTGATCAATCACTTAAGAAAGTCACTATAGTGGACTCAATATCTAGAATAACGGATCAGCTGAGAAATATAGACACCATATGCAGTTGATGCAGGAATATTGCTGCTCAGAAAGGAAAATTCACTATTTTAAAGCTAAATTCATCACGTTTGTCGTATAATTTAGTGTTCAACCGCCCGTTGGTGTCTATTGATAGGTGTTAGGAATAATTAAAGTTGTGCCTAGTAGCTACATGGTACTGATTACTATATATACAATGTATAGAAATAACCGTTTTGGTCATTTCGAAATTTTTATACGACCGCAAAATTCGTATACTATAACTTTTCGCACTATAACTTTAGTATACATTAATAGAAATCTATGAAATTTAAACACAAGGTTTATGACCACAAAAGGAAGGTTGGGATTGATTTTGGGAGTTTTGGTCCCAACAGTTTAAGAATTAGGGGCCAAAAAGGGGCCCAATAAGCATTTTTCTTGGTTTTCGCACAATAACTCTCGTATTAGTAAATAGAAATCTATGAAATTTTAACACAAGGTTTATGACCACAAAAGGAAGGTTGGAATTGATTTTGGGAGTTTTGGTCCCAACAGTTTAGGAATTAGGGGCTAAAAAAGGGCCCAAATAAGCATTTTTCTTGGTTTTTGCACAATAACTTTAGTATAAGTAAATAGAAATCTATGAAATTTAAACACAAGGTTTATGACCACAAAAGGAAGGTTGGGATTGATCTTGGGAGCTTTGGTCCCAACAGTTTAGGAATTAGGGGCCAAAAGGGTCCAAAATTAAACTTTGTTTGATTTCATTGAAAATTGAACTATTGGGGTTCTTTGATATGCCGAATCTACCCGTGTATTTAGATTCTTAATTTTTGGTCCTGTTTTCAAATTGGTCTACATTAAGGTCCAAAGGGTCCAAAATTAAACTTAGTTTGATTTTAACAAAAATTGAATTCTTGGGGTTCTTTGATATGCTGAATCTAAACATGTACTTAGTTTTTTTTATTATGGGCCCAGTTTTCAAGTTGGTCCAAATCGGGGTCCAAAATTAAACTTTGTTTGATTTCAACAAAAATTGAATTATATGGGGTTCTTCGATATGCTGAATCTAACCATGTATTTAGATTTTTGATATTTGGCCTGGTTATCAAATTGGTCCACATTGAGGTTTAGAGGGTCCAAAATTGAACTTTATTTGATTTCATCAAAAATTGAATTCTTGGGGTTCTTTGATATGCTGAATCTAACCATGTATTTAGATTTTGGATATTGGAATACCACAAAGGGATGGTAAGAATTGTCTTTGGTAGTTATGGCTCAAACCGTTAAGGAATAAGGTGCAAAAGGGGGGGAGGGTTTCCAGGTTAATGGACAATTACTTAAGTACAAAACATAATTTAAAAGGCAGTGTAAGGTTGGTAATTGAAACTCATTTGAATATCTCACCCAAACTGCTTTTAAATTATTTATATTGGAAATTTGCCAATAACTTTAGTTTAATGAACTTCATTGGAAATTTGCCAATATAAAATGTTGCTGATGAAGCTTTTTTGTTTATCTCACCTAAACTGCTTTTATATTATGTATATTGGAAATTTGCCAAAATCTTTATTATTAAATTTCTGATTTATATATAAAAGCAAATAATAATGATAAGGCCAGAGATACACACCAAACAGGATGTGTAAATTATTATAATAAGTATTGTGCAATAGCAAGAAATTTTCAATTGCGCAGTATTGCGCAATAGCAAGAAATCTTCAATTGCACAGTATTGCGCAATAGCAAGAAATCTTCAATTGCACAGTATTGCGCAATAGCTAGAAATCTTCAATTGCACAGTATTGCGCAATAGCTAGAAATTGATATTTGGGCCCGGTTATCAAATTGGTCCACATTGAGATTTAAAGGGTCCAAAATTGAACTTTATTTGATTTCATCAAAAATTGAACTATTGGGGTTCTTTGATATGCCGAATCTAACCGTGTATTTAGATTCTTAATTTTTGGTCCCATTTCAAATTAGTCTACATTAAGATCCAGAGAGTCCAAAATTAAACTTCTTTAAAATTTTCCATTTTAAATTGGTTATTTCTGATTTATATATAAAAGCAAATAATACTGATATGGTTTGAATAGGTAAATTAAAAATTTTTAAGTTCTTAGACCACATTAATTCTGTGTCAGAAACCTATGCTGTGTCAAATATTTATTCACAATCCAAATTCAGTGCTGTATCAAGCTTGAATGTTGTGTCCATACTTGCCCCAACTGTTCAGGGTTCGACCTCTGCGGTCGTATCAAGCTGCACCCAGCGGAGCATTTTATTTGAATTTGCTGTTTATTTTGGATAATGATTTTGCACAACTGGTAAGTCGTAAACAGATGAACTGTGCACATTTTGTGCATTAAAAATTGAATCGTAGAATTTAATATGGATATATTTTGACAAGCATTAAATATATTAAAGAGCTGGCGGTGCTCCTATGTGACAACCTCATATACGTAGAGAAATTTGGTCCATGTTGTATAAACAATAGATAATTTATGGGTGCATTAAAAATATTGATGCCACAGAAGTAATTAGCTACGAAATATAGCTATACGTTGGGAAACGGCTATTTTGCTTGGACAGAGTTGATGAAATCGACAACCTTTGAAAAATAGTAGCTAACGGAGTTGTCAGAGAACTATACCGAGCATCAATGCAAAGTTTAGTATAGTTGATCCTAAGACAAATAATCATGTGATATGTATGCAATAATAATTTTGAGATGAAAAAGATGAAAACGAAATTGATGGGTTGGGGGTGGAATAAGAAGAGCTGGCGTTAGATGTCGTGTTATGTACAAACGGAACATTTATAGCAGCCTATGTTATAACAACAAAAAGAGAATACCGGCAACACTCTATACAGATACCTGGTTTTTGCCTTTCCTTATCTGTGTTTTTTTTTCTTAACATCACATGTCTAATTGGCTTTGAAATAATAAACTGATTTCGTAGATTTGATTGACTCCCACATAGCCAAAATTTCGAAAATTTCAATTCCTATCTAGTCAACATTAAAAAAAATTAAATTCCCACCCAGCCAACATTGATAAAAAGTCAATTCCCACTTGGCCAACACCTGTAATATATCTAATTAACCTTTAATATTATGATAATATTCAAATATTTGAATAAAATTATAAAAATTCAACAGTTCAGTTACAATACACCAGCGATTTGTGTCTCAAGGGATCAGTGTCTTTGACTACTCAGATTCGGCATCTCATTTGTTGCATTTTGACTAAATGTTAATTTTGATGTATCACATCTTTCATGGGTCAAATGAACGTATGGTTGGTTTTAATGTTATTGTCTTTGAATATCTTTTTTTTTTAAATATTCAGTGATAAAAAGGACAAATAACCAAAGGAGCAAATAAAAATAAAAAACGTAATCCATCGTACAGAAAAACCCGTGAAGACAAATGAACAACCACAACAAATAAACACTGAAAACTAAAAAAAAACAATGAACAACACAAACTCCTAGAAGGTAATGGTAAGCAGTTCCTGTACCCGGTATAGGGCACCCGTCGTGAAGTTCAACAAAGTCAATCCGGTGGAAGTCGCAAATCGGTGGAGGCACATTAAATGTTACGAAATAAAGGTTTAATATTCTATTTATTTATTCTTTCTCAAATATTTATATATCTTTTTAAATAAGTCAATTAATTAAAGCTTTATCATGGAAAATATCTGTGATAAATTCATTTGCATATTAGTATCTTTTTCTGTTGTTTATTTCTTTCATTTTTTCATATAATATTTTGAATAATTTTATCAATTTGGATATTTTTAAAATATTTTTTCTTTTAAATTTATTTAAATATACCTAATAATGTATTGTATTGTCTTTTTATCATGTCTGTACATGTATATATATTTTCATCGGAAATAAATACATTTATTCTATCATTGTCATTTTTCTTAGTTTCTCCTTTTAACATCAAACTCGGACATCTTTTTACTGTGTGTATCGCTGTTTTTGTTTATTCCACATTGGCTAGAGGTAGGGGGTGGTTGAGAATTCACAAAACATATTTAACCCCACGCATTTCTGCGCCTGTCCCAAGTCAGGAACCTCTGGCCTTTGTTAGTCTTGTGGTTTTTTTTAAATTTTGGTTCATTTAAGTATGTTTCGGAGTGTATTGTGCAGTCGATTTTGCAGAACTAGTATACATTATTGTTTAGGGGCCAGCTGAAGCCCACCTCCTGGTGCGGGATTTTCTCGCTGCGTTGAAGACCCATTGGTAGCCTTGAGCTGTTTTCTGCTCTTTGGTCGGGTTATTGTCTGTCTGACACATTCCCCGTTTCCATTCTCTATTCTTTTATTATTATTTGTCAATAAATATAATATTGTAAATATTTTGCAGAGTTTTAAAACCCTTTGAACAGTAATTCAAAGATTTTTCAATAGCTAGTTAATTAATAAATAAACACACTACAAATTCCCATATGGTCAACAAGTAAATTCCCACATAGCCAACACAAAATATCTTACCTGTATATTAGTAAACAAAAATATGAAATGTTGGCCAAGTGGGACGACACCGTACATTTTACCAACAGAGAATTATATTTAAATAATTCAGCCTATTGTACGAACATGTCCTCTGTTTTGATAAACTCCCACATGGATGTAAGACATACATGCGAAAGAGCTGTGTAAAGTTACAGCATATAGGACAGGCATGTAGGTCAATTCTGACCATCTCTCCTCTGAATCAGAATTACCAAAAAGAATGGAAACTCAGCAGTGATGCATTTATGGACGGGCTGCTCCAATGTCTGCATAAAACCAATTCTATGATTAGAAATACTTCCCAAAAAGGACCTTTTCTTGAGAATTAGAAATTTTAAATCACGGCTATAAAAGTGTTTTGGGGGCTGCCAAGTGACCAATACAGATTCAGAATTGTACATATAATGTAGCTCAAAAAGATAAACAAAAGACAAATGAAGCTCAAGGCATATATTTATTTCATTCTCAAAAGTAAATTTATTAAGTTTTGAAATGCATTTTTTATTGAGAACAAACAACGCATGTTAACTCTCTTCCACTTTGATATGGAGGACATTTCAGCGTTTTACAACTACCTATCTCCACTGGATACAAAACAGCCTCGTTATCATCTGCATCTCCTCCCGGAATTGTCTCCAAGTTTTCATCAGCACATATGTATTCTTGTGCAGTACGTTTGTTATCATGTGCCTGAGCTACCAGGTAGCCAGAAAACTCTTTATGCCATCCCTTGTAACAAGTATACTTCCCAGGGACCATTAGAACAGATGACCTACCAGCTGTCTTACACACTGCGCATGGCATGTCCTTGTTGAGAACGGATGTACCAAATGCTTGAGTGCTATGTAAAACGTCCATTTCTAGCCCATATATTCTTGCTGTTAACGAATTTAGTCCATTTGCATATCTTTTCCATTCTGGGTCTTTCGGAAGACATAGTACATTTGCACCAGATCCGCCAACACCGTAATGTTTTCCAGCCATAAAACCTAGTGAAAACAGGGAAAAAATAAAAAGGACAGTTCAATATTTTGCCTAATTTATAAATGGGTTATATTGAATTAAGCAATTAAACATTTTCCCTCTTCTTAAAATGTTATCACGTAATTTAAGGGATTTTGTGTCAAAAATTTAACCACAGATGCAAGACAAGATTCTTTATCTTCCCATCTGTGTTAGACAGCCTCCTTCAATCATATAAACTTACCGAATCGAGCGATCTAATTGATCTTTAATCAAGAATTGGTCTAATCAGATTGCTCGTTACATCTTTTTAATTGAAAGAAGTCCTCGGGTCTTCTGTCTAACCAGGCCGGGAATTTGAAAGTAAAATTATTGTGTAGTAGGAAAATTTAGTGTATTTTTAATTGGTAAATGGAATATTTATTACCACCCAAGAATCGATGCCTCTACCGGTGTAAGCTAAGCCCAGAAAGTACCACCTTGTGCTTCAAGTTTATATTTTGCCGATGGATGGATGGTTGAATTGTTGTTTAACGTCCAGTGGCAGCATGTATGATAATGAATATGACCCCTGCTTTGTACTAGACCGACAGGCTGAGTCGGATTTTTAATGTGTTAGGTCACGAGGTAACTGTCCACAGGAAGACATATCACCTCACACGGACACATTATTTATATTTTGGAAACTAGCCATAATTGTATATTTATGCCCATTAAGTTTGTTTGTTTAGTTGGAGTTTAACGCCGTTTTCAGCACATTTTGGCCATTTCGCGGCGGCCAATTTTTATTGGTGGAGGAAGCCGGAGTACCCGGAGAGGTAGGAAAATTTGCAATCCTTGTCAATTAAGATCGGAGTCGAACACACCCCGCCACAGGTGAGATTCGAACTCACAACCCCAGCGTTGACAGGCTAGTGATCAGTAGTAGTCATGACGAACTACCTAGACCACTCAACCACCGAGGCCCCTGCCCCTGCCCATTAAGCTTCAATCTATATAGCTGAAGCAATCGTGTGCGATCAGTTGTAAGATCTGGTTATTTTGGATATTTTTTCAAAACTCGCAAGCCTATACTAACTTGTTTTTTTATTTCTTGGGTTAAAATCTTCATTTATGAGTCATTTTAAAGAAAAAATATAGATCATTCGGAAAGTGTAAAGTGAAGAAGGGGGTAATTTACCGTTGATGGAAATTTTAACCTGAGTATTTTTTTTCAAAAATAGCTAGCTCTTGACCTGGGAGTGTACAAATACAAAAAAAACGTCTTGTTTCACTTTTCATATTACATTCAGATTTCGTATATACATGATATATAATTTTATTTCACAATCATATTACTTTTTTCAATTTTTTTTCAACTTACCGTTGTAAACAATTGTTGCATCACCAGCACATTTTGTTCTTCCCTATCTGACGTATGTAGCTCCAACTAAATAAAAAAAGCTGTCAATGATATTTACAGATATTGTCTTCTGTAATATTCCTCCTCAAAATGATTATTATTTTTTACAGTAAATTTTACATTTGACGATAACTTTCTCAAAATCAAAGTGATATATATTTTGTCATTATGTATATGTAATATTACCGTTTGGCTGTGGTGGATCAAATTTAATTTTTTTCAGATCCTCTAAATGTTTTTCCATTTGTCTGATGATGTAGTCTTTTATTCTGCACTTAGCAGGACATACCGTTACCGACCAGAACAAAACCACTGTTACAAGTTTTAGCAAAATCAACATTGTGGAATCGGAAAGAATTTTGCACAATATTGATTTCTGTATATAAATATTATCCACTCTATAGTTCTCGTGTTTCATTTTAATTTGACAGTATCGTGTAATGCCCTGCCAATCAAAATATAATTTTGAAAATAAGCCAATACAGAAAAAAATAAAATATTAAAATGAAATCATCGCTCCCCCCCCCCCAAATATATTTTATATGATTGCACGTATTGCATATAAAACCACCTTAAAACAAACACCGGAACGCACAATTCATATTAAAATGTATAAGTCATGTGTCCGTTATTTATCGCGACTATATATTCTATATCGTTAAAAGTTTTGATTTGTTTTTTATTTATCACTTACGAGCTCAACTTTTCTGGAGCTCTTTCTTATACTTTCAACGGATATACAGTCGAACTTCAATTGCTCGAACACTCAAGGGACCGATGAAAAGAGTTCGAGCTTGAGGGGTGTTCGAGCTTAAACTTGATTGCAGGGACAGCAAAACAGATTCGAGACATCCATAGTGTTCGAGCCATTGCAGTTCGAGCGAACGAAGTTCCACTATATTAGTCTCAGTACATTTGTCTTTATCGTGGAGGCCAGTTTTTTGTATTCGTATATAGGAAACCGGAGTACCCGAGAGAAATACTGACCTTTGTCAATAAAGATCGGAGTCGAATACACTTTGCAACGATCTGGATTCGAACTTACGAACTCAGTTCTCTCCAATTTTTGAGGAATGGGGATATGAAAATTTCATTTCAATGCCTTTGTCAACTACTTTCTAGAAAAAAATCCATCTTCAATGTCCAAAACACTACCCATTCAAGCTTACCTGAGACTATAGTAATATGAGTTGGGTTTTATTGTCGCCATCACGAATCTTTTAATCATTACTATATATGTTAAATGTCTTTCTGCTGTTGTTTTGGTTAAGAAAAAACCGATTTTTCAGTTCATATAACCCAGTACTTTCAAAAGAAGATTTAAATTTTGTTGACAAATCAGAGAAAAAAAAGTGAAAACATAAGGATATGTGGTAGGCGTCAATGAGACCACATTCCATAGGACTGTATACTAGAAAAGAATGATTACATCTGTGTGTTGTTGTATGATCTCCAACACGCCTGAAACGATGATATGTTGAATTTATTTTTGAAAATCAACAGATCGAAGTAAACACACAAAAACAGAAATAAAAGCCCCGTTGACTTGCGTTTTTATTATGTTGCCTATATTGGTATTATTTCATATGATAAACATACATCTAACCTTTGTTAGTCTCCTGTGTTTTTTGAATTATGGTTCATTTTTATGTTTCGGAGTTTAGTGTGCTGTTCATTTTGCTGAACTAGTATACATTATTGTTTATGGGCCAGCCGAAGCCCGCCTCTGGGTGTGGGATTTTCTCGCTGCGTTGAAGACCCATTGGTAACCTTGAGCTGTTATCTGTTCTTTGATCGGGTTGTTGTCTCTTTGACCCATTCCCCGTTTCCATTCTCTATTCTATGTATAGCAATAAACAAACAAGAGTCAATCACTTAAATACAGGGTCCTAGCATGAAACAGAAATATAGAAACTGACCAAGTTCAACCCTCCACCTAAATCAGTGGGTCAGAGGTTAAACAAAGTCAGACAAACAATAAAAATCAGTTCCCATAAATTCTTAATTCACTTCGGTACAAAAGCAAAGGACATTACATACAAACAGAAGAGACAAGATGAAAGAAAATGTTGTTTATTAAGTGACAATGGTGATAAATGACAATCATCTCGACCACAATATTGGCAATGATACTCTGAAAATCTTTCTCTTCATAAAATGACATAAAAAGTGTTGAAAAATAATGACAATGATTAAACAACTACCTTTTAATATGTGTAAAAATGGCTTGTCTTTATAAATCCAAAGAGAATCATTAGGTCAAGCAAAAAAAAGGTGTGTTAAGGGTTTCATATTCATAAAAATCAGGGTAGGTAGGTACGATTGTTCTTTTTTTTTGCGGATTTTTTTAACCTAGTCTCAATGGGAGTAAATTTTGGTTTTTAACAGTGCTTGTCCAAAACTGGCAAAAAAGGGTTAGGGTAGGCATTTTCTTTCATAAAAAATGGGGTAGGTATACTTTATATGTCCTTCATTTGTTTAAAATAAACATGAAAGGTGACCAATATTTGGGATGTCTTTATAATGAGGTCCACAACACTAAATTTTCAATATGATATGATAAAACAAATACTGATTTAGTTTCGTAGATCAATCCATTTACCTCGGCCTTCGTCCTCTTTGAATATCATTTTACTATGAGAGATAACTCGTTAGATTCAAACTGAAAGTAAAACTAGAAATATTATTTCCAGAAAACTTATATGGTTTCTACGCAGTAATTTTGTGGTATATGTAAAGGGTTTACACTCGACTGAGATACAGTGCCAGGAAGGTAGGAGAGGAAATTTTAGCTTTGTTCAGTCATTTGTCATTTCGAATATTTGATGTCTTGTGTGTGAAGCTTGTAATGCGTAATAAACAGCATTTGTGATCAATTTCGTCCTTGGACCTAAAAGTGAGTCTCACACGTCAGTTATTTTAGCTCACCTGAAAGGCCATGTGAGCTTTTTGTCTTCATTTTGAATCGTAATCACATGGTTATCAGTTACCAAAATATATACTTTTTTAAAGTTGCTTAAACCACTGGGCCAGTTGGGACCAAACTTTGGTTGGTTCTCTTTCAAAAATTTGTCCGAGGGTCTGGATCCTGAACCAATATAACTCAAAGTAAAACAAGAAGCTATATGATTGACAGTAAACAGGATTTTATTCATATCTGATTGGAGATGGCCGCCAGCCGTACATCGCCAAACTATCAGGGCTTTTCCCAGGGGCCTATACCACTCAACCAGAATCCTTATTCCAATCTAACTTATCTCAATGACAACTTCCATGACCTCCAGAAAGAACTTGAGTAACTATAAGAAACATCCTTTTATTCACTCGAAGTTGGCCCATTGATTTGATTAATTTAATAATTTTTTGACATATTGGTCGAGGTATTGAACAGCTAAACATGTTTGTTAGAAAGGGCCACCCATGTAAAAAAATTCACATCTTTCTATTTTTAATAGTAACAGCCATAATGGTCCACAGACACCTAGATACAATTTTGAGAAGGAAACACCCAACGGACCATTCCATTAAAGTTTGTGTCAATCGGCCCAAAAATTTCGATTTTTTTTTGTAACAACGGTTGTATTGGTTTAAGGCCCCGACTCCAATTTTAAAAAGAAGAATACTCAAGGACCATTCCATTCAATATTTAATGAATACAAGAAATATAAAATAGTACGGACAAGATAGACGCCTATAAAAATCAGAATCATACCCCGATCCTCCTTATAGCAATTGTTGACGTCATGTAATTTTCTTTCTTTTCTTTTTTGCATTTTTCTATATAAAAATATTTCAGGTTTCAGAAAATATGGATCATAAAGAATTAAAGACAGGAAATAAAAGAAAAATGAAGGTAACCGATCTATTCATAATAAATACAAATAAAAGAGAGAATGCAATATTTCTTAAATGATTTTTTCCTTCAGGATTAGATGGCTAAAGCGGTAAGTTACTTACTTTCTTACTTTACCTGTTTACTCTTGTTTTCTTATGATATTGCATAGAACTATACTCATACTACTCAGGACTGTAATATCGCTCATCTCAGTACCAGAGGAGAAAGAGTCCAACATAATAAGTTGAGGTATAGTCCTTATTCTCTTGGGGTCTTTGCATTTGGTCTTTGTTCTGTTGCCCTCTCTCGGAAGTCTTTCAGAGATGGCAGCAACGCATACCTGTTATTCAGTTTTTTTTTAATTTAATTATCCCCACACCTTCGAAGACAGTTCGGGGATATTGCAACTGTCTCCGTTCGTCAAACTTTCTTGTGACATAAGTCCTTCACGTTTGGGTTTAGGAATTTTATTTCTATAAAGAATAGCAGACCACCTGTGATGAGCAATAAGGTTTTAGAATTTGATTCCACTGGAGTCGAATTTCAAAAATTGTGAAGTTAAGCTTGTGACTTTACTTTACTTTCATTCTTCAATTTATGCATTCTATCTTTTTAGAGTACTGTCATACACCGTATTTAGATGTGCAATGAGGTTTTAAAATTTTGTCTTTGAAAACTGGAGCCTACAGGGGTCGAATTTCGATAATTGTGAATTTAAGTTTGACCTAAACGTCTCGTTCATTTACCAATTTATGTATTTTATTTCTTTATAGTATTGTCATACACCATATATATGGATATCACCCCGCTTGGATAAAATGGCGAGTTCACTTCCCTCTGTAACATGTAGACAAAACTACCTATATAATTTCTAAACATATGCTAACAAGCGATATCTAATTCTTACACATTATGAAACCAATAAATATCGGTGTTCAACTATCTGAAGAACAAAAATGTAGTCTGTGATATTCCCGTTATACCTTATTAGTCCGAGTTTCCTCTGAGTTCAAAGTGCCTCTTTTTTACTACTGGGCGCCGAATGGGACTTGAACTTTTTTTAATCAAAATCAATTTTGTGGAAACAAAATTCAATTCTGTCATAACAAAATCATTTTTGTCTTACAAAACTATGTGATACAGACTTGTTTTATGAAAACTTCAATTTTTGTCATGACAAAATTCATTTTTGTCATGACAAAATTCAATTTAGTCAAATAGGTATGCAAATATAAACTTATTTGCATACAAAATTGACTTTTGTTACCTGATATGGAAATTAAAACACAAAAGTCAATTGTGTGAGACAAAATTCATTTTTGTAGACAAAATTCAATTTTGTCAAATAGGTATGCAAATATGAACTTATGTGAGACAAAATTTAATTTTGTGTAGACAAAATTGAGTTTTGTTAGACAGAAGTGAAAATTTAACACAAAATTGACTTTTGTGACAGAAGTCAATTTTGTGTCACAAAAGTCAATTTTGTATGCAAATTTGGATCTGCAACTGATTTCTCTCATTACGATTTTGTAAGAAGGCCTGTCATTGGATATAGTAAACGCGGGTCTCCCAGGCTCAAGGACATATCATATGGGTGATGCGCTATTCTTCAAAAGTAAGTAATACCTAATAAAGTATATATGTCAAATATAGGACATTTTGTGCAATAGTGATTATTCTAATATGACGTCCTTCTTTTGCTTTAATGTCAACAAACCCATGTTACTTATGGGATACACGTGATTGACGTCACAATTGAACTTCCGACGTCAGTGGTTTTTCAAAAGAGGATCGAAAAAAAATGTTGGTGCTTTTTGAAAAAGAAAATTAAAAAAAATAAAAAAAATAAAAATGATCCCTCCTACATAAAGAAGCCTCTGGTCCCCCTTCTCCAATTTCAGATTTTTCTGACTCCCAACTTATCCCCCTTCCTTTTCCAGAGATAAATAATCGTACATACATGTTGTATTTCAATGTTTTTAGAAGAAGATATAATGTCTAAATAAACAAAAAACCTCATATTTTTAGGTTTACTATTTTCCTGACTGAAATAGAGATTACTTTGTTTTATTATATTTTAATATGCTTTGGTGTAATTTCCATTTGTATGTCAAACTATATTTTAATTTTCAAAATTACGATGCTTGAAGCGAGTTTTTGTTCTGTCCTTGAAATCTCGACAAATAGAAAACATGTGCTATTTCGCGAAATACCACGCGCATTGTTATCGAGAACTGATTACTATCGAGAACAGATGACTACACGATACTCTAAATCGTCTTTTGAAAAACAACTGACGTCGGAAGTTCAATTGCGACGTCAATCACAATAATCCCATTCGTAACATGGGTTTGTTGACATTAAAGCCAAAGAAGGACGTCATATTAGAATAAACGATATTGTACAAAATGTCCTATATTTGCCATATATACTTTATTAGGTATTTATACTTACTTTTGCAGAATAGCGCATCACCCATATGATGTGTCCTTGTACCTGCGAGACCCGCGGTTACTATATTCAATGAGAGGCCTTCTTACAAAATCGTGATGAGAGAATTCATTTGCATACAAAATTGACTTTTGTGTTAAGTTTTCACTTCTGTTTAACAAAACTCAATTTTGTCTACACAAAAATAAAGACAAAATTGAATTTTGTGACAAAAATGACTTTTGTGACACAAAATTGATTTTTATGTTAACTTTTCACTTCTGTTTAACAAAACTCAATTTTGTCTACATAAAAATAAACACTAATCTCAGTTTTGTAGAATTAGTTCACAGAATCCAAACTAAACTAATTTGCATACAAAATTGACTTTTGTCGCCTAATTTTCAAATTACGTAACAAAAGTAACGTCTGTGATACAAAAATGAATTTTGTTATGACAAAAGTAACTTTTGTCCACTGGAAGATAATTTTGTATGACAAAATTTAAATTTGTAGTATGCTACAAATTTTGTTAAAATTAAATCATTTTTGTTGAACAAAACCCACTTTTGTCCGTACAAAATTGAATTTCGAGTACAAAACCACAAGAGTCCCATTCGGCGCCCCATAGAAATGCCTTTTAACTTAATTTTGTCATTTCTGCTAAGCATCATATTAAACAATCATTATTTATTAACTGCTTAATTTGGGGACTTTTCATGAAACTATAAACTGTTTTGAACAGCTAAATGGCTGTACAATTGCCTTATATGATGTTTTATTAATAGAAATGGACAGAACTGGCAAATCTTCCAGTTTTATTAACAAAAAAGAAAAAGAAATCGGACTATACTTGATATGTTTGAAGCTCATTGGTTTGCTAGATTTAAATGAACTCGTTGCATTTAAATTGTGTACTTCTAGAAAGCAGATAAGAATGTAGAAACACATGCTGGTTCTTCCAAACGTCCAAACGTCCAAAAGCAGACACTGATGTATCATCAACTTTAAAGAAAAAGTCAAATAATGCCAAAATGACTGCGCTAACAGGACAAAAAAGTAAACAAAAGCGTTCACATGTAGAATAGATAATGGAAACGGGGAATATGTCAAAGATACAACAACCCGACCAAAGAGCAGAAAACAGCTCAAGACTACCAATGGGTCTTCAATACAGCGAGAAAATCCCGCACCCTGAGGTGGACTTCAGCTGGCCCCTAAACAATAATGCATACTAGTTCAGAGAAATGGACGCCACACAAATCTCCGAAACATACAAATGAACTAAAGTTTAAAAAAAAAACGCACAAGACTTAACAAAGGCTACAGGTTCTTGACTTGGGACAGGTGCAAAAAGGCGGCGGAATTACACATGTTTTGTGAGATCTCAATCCTATCTCTATACCTTTGCTTATATTTTGATTCTTATTATATCTTCCTTTTCATGGGTAAGACTACTCTTTCGCGTGAACAATTAACAAGATTTCAAGAAAAGTTTATTCCAAAACCCCAGACAAAGTTTTGGAAAAGGACTACGAATGATAGTTTCACCAAATGTTGGGTCTCGATTGTCCAAGTAGTTTCAGAGGAGAATATTACTTGATATTATGATTTTGCTGATTTTGTTTTCTTTTTTTAGTAACGGCGGCCATATTGTTCCAAGTCCGGAGAGCATCTCAGGATAATTCAACAAACTGGTGTCTATCGGCTTCATAAATAAAATAAATAACACCAATTGACGTAAAGCATCATACTTTTTGTTGATATTATTTTCAGTAACAGAAGTTATTTGTGTCCATGGTCCAGACCCAGCACATAATTTTGGAGAAAGGCTACCGCCCGAGGATCATTTCATCAAAGTTGGTCTCAGCTGCCCTTATAGTTTCAGAGAAGAATGATTTTTAAACACTTTTTGTAGATTTTTCTATTTTCAATAGGTGGCCATAGTTGCACAGAGGCAGTACTCCTGGACAAAACTTAGAAGGGAAACGACCTAAGGACCATTACAGTTTCTTTCAATGCCCTTGTAGATTCAGAGAATAATTAAAAAAATTATTGTTGGTGGTTTTTCTGTTTGTAGTAGCAGTGGTCATAAATCTACTTTTAGTAACGGTGACCCTATAAGTCCATGGTCCCGATACATTTATGAAAGGGGATCACCTAATGACCATTCAACGTTTGGTATCAATTGCCACCGTATTTTCAGAGCATGCAGAAGATTATTAATTCTTTTTTTTAGCTGATTTGTCAATTTAAAGAAACGGTGATCAAATTGTCCTAATGTCTGGACACCCAGGCACAACGTTGAAAGGGACCACCTAAGGACCATTCAATAAAAGTTTTGATTTCAGAGGAAAAGTTTACCACGGACGACGGACGTCTAGTGTTACAGATATTGTTTTCTATGCTTCGTCCACGAATGAGGTCGGGCTATAGATTTACCCTTGTCCGTCCGGTTTGGTAAATGTGTTGCGCTTAGGTCCATTTCTCTGAAACCCGTTGACAGACATCAATGATATCGTGTTTGGGTGAAATGTTAGCATTTAGGTTCGTTTTAACAGAAACCTATTGAGACATATCATTGATATAATACCACTTCATTTATCTAACCCAGCACAACAAAAATCAACAACATTTGAGTCACCAAGACCTATATATTTTATGTTTGAGTGTCTTTGGTTTATTTTTGCATTTATGGGTATTGTTAAAGAGCTTATTGTAATAAATTATTGATATTTCACAGCTACATAAACATATATAGTGCAAAACAACTTAGCAAGTCTGAGTCATTATAACCTACATTTTATGCTTGGGTAACGTTAGTTAAATCTTTGCATAAAGAACTGGTGGTAATATATTAATGATACTTCACAACTACAATCGTCTTATAAAGTACAACACTTCTGAACAACATTTGAGTCACCATAACCTACATTTTATACTTGAGTGACAATGGTTAAATGTCAAAAACCTATGATGATATGTCAATTTTATTTAACTACTTCAGTCGTCTTTTTTAGTTCAAGACAGATCAGCAACATATGAGCCAACATGACCCACATTTCATACTTGAGTGACACCATTGAATTTTAGCCCAAGTAATTGTATTTTCGTTCGTTTTCATGGTACACAAATGAAAAGAAGCAGGCAATAATGTAAAAGTATATATCAAAATATTTCTCAAAATGATTACTTGTCATATATGATAGATCAGGAGACGTTTCAATATAAATTAACATGCGGCAAAATTCTTTTATGCTAATGTGTGTGTGTTTGTGAATTATTTCTAAGTTCGAGAAGCTTAGCAGAATTACGTATGATTTATCGCAGCAAGCCTTATCAGTATATACAGTTTGGCCAACCGCTAGAAGAGTTCGACAGATGGATTGTACACAATATGCCATCAAAACATTATAGGTAAGTATTTTAATCAGAGATTCTTGGATTTATAAGCTCTTCTCCGAGTCAAATTTTGCCCATGTTTCCCTTTTGTAAAGCTTCAATAGAGTTTGCAATGTATGGAAGAGACAAGTATTGTCTTTTCATCCAGTTTATATTTTGAGTTAGCTGCCTGTCGTCAGTTACTTATTTGTCCTGTCTGTTGGTTTTTGTACAAAGTCTTTTGTTCTAAATTTAATGAATTAAGTACTGAATGTGCATGATCTTAATTGTTTATCTGCATAACTTTGTTAATCCACTGACCCAGGATTTATAGAGAGGGTTCTTGTAAACAATTTAATCCCACCATGGCCAACAATTTCTATATTTGCCTGTTTAATTTCAGGGCCCAGTATTTCCAGTGGATGTTCACTTCTTGTTATAATTATGTTTATTGTATGGACGGATATATTTAGGACCCTGGCTTTGTTGAATTTTGACACCAATATCTCCGGGACAGTTAAGAGCTCCTCTTGTTGTGGATGTTGTTGTCCCATTTTGAAGGCTATGAATAAATAAATGTAAAACAGGTAGCATGACATAATATCCAATCAACAGACCCTTCTGTTGAAAAAAAAATAAAGCACAAAACACAAAGATATAACCAACGTCTGACTTGGTACACATACTTAGTAATGGTAGGGTTAAATGGATTTTATGGGTACCCAAACCCCTCTCTTATCTATCCAGTAAAAACACACATGCAGAATGATACGTCCAAGGTGCCCACTATAACACGATAAAATAGATTGTGTGATAAATAATCTATATTGCAGATTTTAACTGTAAAACTAGATAAGGCTATCATTGATGCTTGTCGGATACTGTTACACCATATCCATCTTCATTACTTCAGCATACCATTATATGATCAGTAACAATATTTTAAATAATCAGTACTTTTTTACGACAGTTTGTACATTTGTGTATAAAATGCAAAACAAAAGGTTGTACAAAAGGTTGTACAAAATGTATACATGTTGCATACGGAGGTTAGGGATAATTACATTTTAATCCATTTTAATTTTTGTGCTTCTCAAGTACAGAAATTAAGTTTCAGAAATGACTTGTTCCTCGTGAGGACTACTATGTTGACAGAGATAATACTTGTATACTAGTATATGTATATAAGCGTATATATTTTGTACAACAGACCCAATTACAGAGGGGTAGTTATCTGGTATATAAGTGTACAAATAAATATATTCCAGGACTAGCGGAGCTCACCCATGGATTAGAGTTCGAACCATTGGTGAAGTAGAGGAATTTGGTCCAGGTTCAATCAACATGAAAGAAATTATGGATGAATTCAAAACTCTAGATTCCAGAGAGGTAAAACCCGATACAATTAAAAGGTTAGCTACAAAATATGGTTATACTTCAGGAAAATGGCTATTTTACGGGGACAGGGGTGATGAAATCGACACCCTATGGAAAACAGTAGCCAACGGAGTTGTCAGGGGAACTATTCCGAGTACCAGTGTAAAGGTTAGTACGGTGGATCCTAAGACAAATAATCATGTGATTTGTGTGTACAACAATAATTTTGCGGACGATAGTGAAGTTTATGGGTTGCGGGATGGAATAAGAAGAGTTGGTGTAAGATGTCGTCTTATGTACAAACCGGATATTTATACCAGCCTTGGAATATATTACAGTAACAAATGGGGAATATCGGCAACACTTTACACAGATACATGTGCAAATTAAGAAAAAATAAATCATACTGTTTTGGTCTTTTCTATTATCTTATACTTATTTGGCTGTGACATAATAATTTGTATTCTCTTGATTTAGTACATTAAATCAACGTAGAAGATTTCATAAATTCAGCGCTGAGGCTATTATACGAACATGTACAATTTTTCGATATACTTCAACATGGATGCGAGAAAAAACATGCAAAAGGGATGTATAAAATTAGCATATTTTGTCTCGGCCAGACAAATAATAGGACCCAAACTGACATCAATTAAAGTTCTTGCTATGATTAGAAAATTTCCAAAAGGACATTCTCTTGCAGATGAAAACCTCTGAATGGATATAAAAGTATATTTGGGCTGCCAGTTGAGCAACACAGCATCAGAACATTGCTGCCTCTAGTGCATATAATGTAACTATAAAAATAAATAAATAAAAGACAAGAGAAGTGCAAGACATCTTTATATCATTCTCAAAAGTATAATTTTTAAGTTGACGTGTCTTGTCTATTGAGAAAAAACAACGCATGTACCTCCCTTCCACTTTAATATGGAGGACATTTCAGCGTTGTACAACTATCTATCTCCACTGGACTCGTTATCATCTGCATCTCCTCCCGGAATTGTCTCCAAGTTTTCATCTGCACATGTGTATTCTTGTGCAGTACGTTTGTTATCCTGTGTCTGAGAAACAAGATAGTCATAAAACTCTTTACCTTGAACGAATGAACAAATGCTTAAGAACTACTAGTATGTAAAAATCCCATTTTTATCCCATTTATTTTTGCTGTTTACGAATTTAGGCCCTTTGCGTACTATTCCATTCGGGATTTTTCGAAAGACAGAATACATTCTCACCAGAATCAGATTCGCCAACATTCTAATGATTTCCAGCCATAAAACCTAGAGAAAATAAGCCCGAGTTTACACATTGATAAATTCCGTAAAAATAATCTTTATTACTTATAATTCCAAAGTAATGCAGAAATATGACGTTTTCCATTTTCCTCATGATATTGCATGGTTACGTATTCATATGCACGACGTACGTCATGAAAGGAATTGATCAAGTTATAAACTTGTTACCGGAAGTTGCTGTTAGCCAATGAAATAACTGCATTTGATGTTTTGAAAACAAAATTGGAATTATTGTCATGTGACCTTCAACTTCCATCAAAACTACATAACGTCATACAAACATTTCAACAAATGTTATGTATTCAGCAATCTTCAGGTCCAAAATGAGAATAACCTAAATTCAAATGTCGAGACCGCCTCGTTGTGGCGTGCTCGCCTCGAGTCCGGAAGGTCCCGGGTTCGATCCCCGGCCGGGTCAAACCAAAGACATTAAAATTGGTATTTGCTTCATCTCCGCCAATCACTCGGCATCTAGGAGTAAGAGCAAAGACTGGTCGGCTCGGAGTCAGTATAATGTGTCCGAGTGGGGTGTAGACAGTTACCTCGTGAGCTAGCACATTAAAAATCCGGCTCAGCGTGTCGGTCTAGTACAAAGCAGGGATCATATTCATTGTAATATTAACATGTTCTCGTCCTAATATGCACCTGGTTGCCACTGGACGTTAAACAGTATTCATTCATCCATCCATCCATCCATCAAATTTCGAAATGACTAAATATGAATTAAAACCGAATCAACTTAAATGAAGATATACTTAACAGTCAAAAGGGAAGAGTTATATTCGTTTAAGCTTCGCAAATTACAATATTAAATTAATATCCTCTGTCCTCTGTTTTCTCGACTTACCTTGATATTACTTTACTCACAGTATTGATGGTTAATAGTTAGTAAGACTGGATTCCGAGTAAGCGGTAACAGTCACTGTGAAAAATATTTTGCTTGGATTTCCGTCGAGTAGGTAACCGTTCAATATTTATCAGAGGGATGGGCCATTGCATAATGGGACGGGGCAAATACTTTTTTGGTAAATATTTGGATGGGCAAGATTTTTTTAAATATGTATAGTGGATGGGCCAGAAGTTTTTTTGGATGAAAAAATCATGCAATGAATTTTGTCGCCTTGTTCTAGAATTTCTTCTGCAGGCACAAATACTTAATAAAATCAATAGATCAATAAATTAGTATTGTTAAAGAACAAAACCTTAAAAATATTGCTTTCATGTTGTGTATTTACCCTATCACATACTCATATATATATAAGGAATTAACAAATACAGTTTGTATTCTTTTTTACATCAAAAGTCTATTCTATGATTTCTAGACTTTTCAAAATAGAAAAGAAGCTAATCATTATTGATTAACTTTTATTTATATCAGGGCAACCACATTTTTCTTACAGAAATCTGGAGATGGGCAAACACTTTTTTGCACAATTTAAAGGGATTGGCATCAACTTTTTTTATGAAACAAAATTTAGCATGCACCGGCCCATCCCTCTGATAAATATTGAACGGTCCCTAGTCAAGCCGGGATTTTGTATCATGAATATTCACATAATTGTAATGAAGTGAACTTTGCAAACAATTTTGTTTACAGACAGCCATAAAACGTCCCAACTGAGTTAAAAGTTATATGTGTTTCTTTGACAAAGTGCAAAAGTATGGCTGTATTGTAAGCAAGAATGATTTGTTTAAAAAAAAAAGAGTTGTCCTTCTTTTGCTCTGAAGGTTTCGTTGAAGTTCGAGTACGCCGAATAATGAGGGTTTTTGATTTCAATAAAATATTTCAACAAATAGCATATATATATAACTGTTCGTACAGTTAAACAAAACAATAATACTGGTTTTTCGATAACAGATTCGATATGATCACATTATTTAAACCAATTTACAGCGAAAACAACTGAATATGGATGTTAAATGTCCACTATTATAGCAATATAATTTAAAACCAATTTGGGAGGATATGAAATATTATTATCTGGACGAGGAGTAAAAAGCATCGTGGCAGATATCTGGAGTTATTTTTTCTCATTCTAATACATGTAAAGAGGAGTACCATTGTCATTCAAGAAGAAAGTTCGACATACCTTCACAGACAATGGTATAATCCAATTACCATAATTATTTTGAAATCATTATTTCCATGCCAGTATGAAACCCGATACAGATCTGGAGATATTTAGGTCTTGCTAACATAAATTGGTCACCTATAATCGGTTTAACTTACCACCTGGAGAACATATATTTTTTGGAGATATTTCCTCGAGTAGTCTTGTGTGTGGCCAAACGAAATTTCAAACAGAGGGGCTGCATCATTACTGAGACAAAATCCGTTTCATTTTCCTTAAAAACATTCAAAATTTGTCTTTTTAACCCGCTTCGGTCCACCTTATTTAATGCTATGGTCTGACAATGTTACCTTTGTTTGAAACAATCTCGAACTGTCAGAATATAATTAAATACGGATTCACCTCTTCAAGCTACAGGTACCTGGGAAGTGAATTTAGTGTGTTTTTTCCTCTCCACCCCCCCCCCCCTTTCTAAGCAACACCCCGTGACCTTCACTTTCAATAAAAGAAATAAATGGAATATCACAATATTATAGCTTTTTTAAAATCTCAAATGTCCAAATTTTACTCGACGTACTTATACCGAGTTTGTCGGTCGACAAAATTTGGACACTTGTGCAATTTATGCCATAATATGTGAAATTGCGGTTTATTTCTTTGATAAAATGATGAAATATTTTTACAAACTGAAGGTCGTGGGCGAAAAAGGGGGGGGGGGGGGGGGCTGCAACACACTAAATCCATTCCCCAGGTGCTTTAAACTCGTCGAAAACAAATAATACGTAGTTGTAATCGGCTGAGTTACTAGAAAGGCGGGGATGTGGCAGGGGATATGTGATTGACTTGTGAATTAAAAAAATATACAGACTGCAAATACATTTCATTTTAATTCGCAGATTTCTTGTCTAAATTTCGAACTGCGGAGTTTGTATTTCTTGCAAATTAACTCGAGTGTACAAGTTTTTATATTGGGTTTTATCCAAAATTATTTGGCACTTGGTATTGTAACATACCGTAAAAACTACAAAGTTCAGTTTGTATCAAAAAATTCCCGAACAAATTATAGAACACGTAGTTTTTGATTTTTATTTTGTTGTTTTGTTTTGGTTTTTTTGTTTTAATTAATTTGAAAAAAGAGTCAGTGTTATGTATGTTGAAAAATTCATCGCAATCAAATAAAAAACAAAGAAAAAACTGTTTTAGATGCAGTCGGGGAAATAAGCACATTTTTTTTTTCTCCCAAACTGATGATAGACAATTCTCTCTTTCATTACGTTATAACTGACAATGGATGCGTCTCTTTCTGGATGCGTTTCATTGATAAAATGTTAGGAATATCAATCACAGACATCTAAGAATAGATTTTATCTCCTTCTCATTCACAAACAGGAAGTTCATTATGTTTGTTATTCTACTTATTTATGGGGATTTCGTGGAGGGAGAATATTCTACGGGGAGGGCAAAATATCATTATAGTATACAGGGCACAGTTCAAAAGTCTATAAATGACAGTAAATAGTAGAAACCTTAAAATTGTTCACAAAATTTAGGATCAGTGACGATACACTACTAATTGAAATTGGCAGATACAAAAAAAAAACAAAAGAAAGATTATGGATTTATTGTAAAAATGAAATTGATGACGAATTCCATTTCTTTCTGTCCTGCGATTTAATTAATTAAACAAGAATCTTCTTGCAAAATTATTTAATTATTTTAATACGGTAGAAAATAATTTTAATAACTTTACTAACGCTGAGAATGAATCTATCAACACCAAGTGGTATTAAAACAGTATATATCCTTTAGAAAACAGTCATTAGAACTGAGGTGAGGGGATTATCATAACAAATAACTGTTTATATATATATATTCTTTATAATCACATTTTGTTTGTGTGTTATGCTGTATAATGTTTGCTTATATGCCTAATGGGATTGTGTTTTGCTTTGATAAAGTTTAATTAAAATTCCAAGCTTTTTTTTTTACAAAACTAAATTCAGTAAAATTTGGAAAACATCATATAAAACCAAATTTATTGGATTTCTCCCATAACTGATGGCATATTCAGTCCTACATCTAAATCCAAGAATTCGCATAAAACTGTAGTACAGGGAATGTGAACTCTGCGAAGTTGGGAATAGTGAAATTTTAAAAATCAAAATTCTTATTCAAATCTATCTGAATTATTTAATAAAGGTGTTGGCGATGTTTAATATAGAATTACATACACATTTAAACTAAAATTGTTTAAATTTAAAAAAAAAAAAAAAAAAAAAAAAAAACAAAAGAAAAATCAACCTCTCCCAAATATAAACTTTTGCCTCTTGCTGCAGTAGGGAAAATTTCTATTAAAAAATGTAAAAAATAAATAAAAACATATAAGTTGGTCTCAGTGTGTTGTCTGAAAGAAAAAAATATATCCTTATTTTTCACAGGGTATTTGAGAGGTAAAAAAAAATAAGAGAAAAATTATGCACCGTTGAATATTTTCTTGTACTCCCCCACCTACTGACACGATATCTACACCTTATCTTTGACAAAACAGGAAGTGTTTGTAATCATAATGCATTTTAATCTTTTCAGGAGCTGCAAAAACAAGGATGCATCAGATTATCAGTGCGCATGTACTCCTTAAAGATAATATGAGGGTTGTAGTTTAATTGAAATTTTAACAAATCAATTACACTTATTCAGATTCTACATAGTTATGTTCAATAAACATGATAAAATGTAGATATAGCAGTACTAAGATTGAAGTAAGACGTATATAATTAATTAAATAATTATACATGCTGATGTCTTTAAAAATTATAACAATCGGTAAACTGTACCCATACTTACACTATAGTTCAAAACAAAATTACCCTTAGTACATTCGAAGCTTACTGGACAATAATAGTATGATAATGTGGTGGGGTGGCGATTGTAGCTAAGAAGAGATTGAAAAAATCCTGGCTCTAAAATTTGTTGTAGAAAAGTCAGGCAAAAAATAAGGGAGGAAAAAGACTCAGAATTGAAATTCAATAACTAAAAAAATATGAGCAAAAAGATACAGGATAGAACGTTTAATCAAATAGTATATTCTTGAAAGAAAAAACACAAAAAAAGAATAAGGTTTACGGATGAACCGAGACCTACCCTACGTAGAGTTCTTCTTTTAATGTAGCATTTACTATCTGTTCCATAACATATGATGAATATAAAGTGGAAAGGAAAGAGAACTTTAGTTTCCAATGAGGGCCAACCCCACTAAGAGAATGAATTTGGAACATCAACATCCTTTAAAAAAATTAAATTCAAAAAAAAAAAAAATCACATTTAACAAATAGTTCATGACACTGAGGATCATATGGCAGTATATGGACCGGTTGGTCGACCGACAAAAATTATATGGACCGAAGAGAAGTTAAGGTCCCTTTTAATTTTTGGAGGGCGACCAACCGGTCCATATCTAAATATACATTTTCAAGGGTTGATCCTGATAGCGACCTATTACAAAGTCAGTAATTGTATAAATATATTATAATGGTACCTTAAGTGCAGTTAATACAAGGGGTTAGTATATGTATCAAAAACACAAATTATGATAAGTTAAAAAGGGGTGAAGAAACGTTTTTAAAATTCAGATTTACACCATATAATTCGTGGCAAACACGGTCGCTATGATGAAAATGATTTATTCTGTTCTCAACACCTTAATTTTGCAATATCATATAGTTTATATAAAGCTAATAGTTGACTACAACTACATCATCTAAATAGGGAGAGGGTTGCCCTCATCCTCACACTTTTTGTTGAATATTATTTAGAAAGCAACTCTTTCTCCTTTGCTGTTATGGGGGATTGGTTTTCCAACTTACTACATATATGTCAGCTTCGCTACTGCACTGTAACCCAAAATATATCTGATGTATCTTATTTGCCACAAAAGAACTAAAAAATCTACTGGTTTAATATTTTGATAGGTTCGGATTTTAACTATATTACATCAAAGGACTTGATTGTGCCGTAGTCACGGCTTTTCCTTTATAACAATAATTCCTGATACTACTTGAGACATAAAAGGCCACTTAGGATACTTCACAGGCACAAAGGGATGTACGTATTTCTTCAACTATAAGATGAACTGTACAAAGACATTTTTGGAGTGTTTCTGTCGTCAAACTGTCGTCCCACACTTTTTTTTAGGTAATCTAAGTACAAATATATATTGGTTGATGGATTATTTTTCACGACTTTCATATTCTGTAATAACTCCCAACAGGTTTTTAAACTTCTTTTTGAGGTTGTTCATATATAACTAATATTAATGCTGCTATATCATGGCAAAGGAAGGCCGTGTACAGACAAATACAGTCGGGTAGGGAAGAAATCATTTCATTCTATAGGGGGGGGGGAAAGCGGGGGCAGAAAAGAATTTGAAAAAAAGATAGGTCAAAATGACAGGAAGGCAGGTTCGAGGTAGGGTGCCACTAAAAAAATTTGAAGGATCAAAGACGACTTCCTTGCAGCCCAAAAGATCAAATTGGTCGGTTTCCCTAGGACTGTAGCCCATCTTTGAAGTCAATACGATCTATATAGTTAACACTTTAGAAAGATCTTGTTTCAACGACTCTTTCCCCGTAATATTTTTATTCAAAGCATTTAATTTGACCTTGACTCTAACTGCAGTCAATTTTTTAAGCTCTGTTAAATCCAATTAATACCACTTCCCCTGCTGTGATACCCCACTTAAGACTAAAACCTTGAGAATACTTTACAGGCGACAAATAAAAATTAAAGTGAATGCCCTTGGCACACCTGGACAGGTGTAATAATTACATGTCTGTCAGGTGTGACCTATGGGCGGTACAAAGCAGCAACGTTTCCGACGTATAATGACGGACACATCCTCGGAAGCCTTAGGCTTCGTGTTGTAGTTTTAAGCAACCTGATGCATAATAAAAAGTTTACGTGGGCTCAACATACATAAATTTGGATTTCTAACAGTAATGTAGAAACATATATTGTCATATGAACGTTTTTCTTTATGAATTTATACTGTAAAATTTTTAAAGGACCCACTTTTGACTTTTCTATAACCTTGCGATTTTTTAAAATAATGAATGTAAAGTTATACATTATCTTACTATATAATTTTTGGTTCTTTGTTTTCAATTTTATCAACTCCTCCCAGAAAAGAAAAAAAAGAAGAAAATTCAAATAATAAGCGTAAAATGGATAATTAAAACCCAAAATTTGTTTATGAACACATCTCTACAAATATTTTTATATTTTGTGGATGCGATTGTTATTCGCCCACAAGCACAAAATTATCTGAGATGCGTAATATAACAGCTGAGATCAACATTTTCCGTGGTTATTAATAAAAGTACATTTCATTTGCCAGAAAACTCAATATTTAAATACGGAGCTTGTTTCACAGATGATATTAACTTCCTGTTGATGAAAGCGTGTTATCACTTGTTTTGGACTTCTGCCATGAGCAACAAAAAGAGGCTTATTGTACTGAACATGATGCGTAGATTGATGAGGATGTCGATGAGCAAAATGCGGAAACAAAACAAGTACGCACGTCCATCTGTAATGGCAATTTCAAAGAAAATCACAGTGTATGTGCTACGTCAAGTGATAGGTTCAGATTAATAGAACAGTGTCTAATTTGTATAGGAATCAGCCTTGACCTGGCAATGTTTTATCTATTAAGACTTTACTTCATGCTAGGCCCCCAGAAAAATTTATGCACGAAATTGCCCTCACTTTGAAAAGTTACCATGGCTTCACCAATTTCTGGGAAAAACACTAAAAACTGGGAAAAAACCTCAAAATGATCAAATGAGAGGTCAGGGAAGAACAAAATCCGAGATTTCTTTTAAGAATTGAGTGGGAACATGAGTCTGTATCACTCAGTTGGAGTAAATATTCAAATCACAGACAAAAAAAAAAAGAAATTGTGGCTTTTCATCTACATGTATAGGATTTAAAGGAAGCCTTGGAGCGAGGGGCACTTTATGATTTTGTTAGTAAGGTTTTAGAACTGATACACCGTAATCAACATTTTTCATAATACTTCAGATATTCCACTTACACGTTTTCATATATTCTATTGTAAAAAGGTTAACGTAGATCAGAATGACTACATATGTATCCATATAATCCCCAGTTTGACAGCAGGTTATATGGTGTAATTTGTGAACTGACCTTGCAGCTGCAGCTGTTACTTAATTGACATTTAACAAAGAATTACGATCAAAACCGAGTTTGGGGGGGGGTCTTAAACTATCATTGGGTACAAGAATTTTCTCCATATTGAAGGCTTCAGTGAAGAACAGCCAAGAAAGCACTACACCCTTTCTTAAACGTATGCCATAAACGTCGTTTATGGAGGAATTTTGTGTCAAGACTAAATTTACAGTATCCATTCTTTAATATAAATACTGAAAATGAAAAAATAAAGTTTTATTCTGAAAGACAAACCTGCATCCGGTAAAAGATATATAACCAGAGGGAAGGATTAACAGATATCGTCATGGTCTAATCAAATACTTTCATTTCACATAATTAGTTGCTTAAACATTAATAATGTTATCATACAATTCAAGTAGATTTCATAACTTATCATATGTATGTATTAAGAAGTAATCCATAGTATATGTCTGTATAGAAACCTCTTAAGATTTTAATTAAAGGAAAAACGTCACGATTGCAGTTTTCAATGTTCAGACTTCTACTACCAAATGCTGAGTATTCGGTTCCTCCGTGTCTGGACTCAGACATGTTGGCCTTAAAATCACTTTTCAGGTCTATATATTTCAGCAGTTTTTCAGCAGAGAAATCCACTCGGTGGTAAAAATGAACGTTCGGATTCCTGATACCGACTTTGATGCACTATATGTGCACTCTGCAACAATCTGTATGTTTCATCACCAGTGACCAAGGCTGAAAATGTTGAAACCGGGAACAATGAACCAAATTCACTAAAAGCAAAAATGACTGAAAGAAAAAGATTAAAAAAAAAACATCAAGAGATCGTCATACAGCCTTCTACACGTTGCATTATCCTGATCCACGCTGGATAACAAGCTATCAATGACCCAATGTTAATACGTTGTGAAAAAAATTCAACCGATTTCGGACAAAAAGTCACAAGTCATAATTTGACATATCATTTATGACAAAAAGTCACAATTCATAATTTGACATATCATTTATGATAAAAAGTCACAATTCATAAACAACATATCGTTTAGGGCTAAAAGTCACATTTCATAATTTAACATATCATTTAGGATGAAAAGTTACAATTCATATTAACATATCATTTAGGACAAAAGTCGCATTTATAAAAAAAAATTGAAATAAGAATCTTCAATATTTGTTTCCCCCTGTTCTTCCATTATTAGACTGGCAAATTGGAATTGTGACTTTTTGTCCTAAATGTCCTTTCAATATGCAAATATTTGAATTGTAACTTTTTTCCTAAATAATACATCAAAATAAATTATGCAATCCTCCCTCCTTAGTGTAACTGAGAACATATTCATTGTGACTTTTTGTCCATAAATGTCCTTTCAATATGCAAATATATGAATTGTGACTTTTTGTCCTAAATGATATATCAAAATGACAATTCTTAGATTGTGACTTTTTGTCCTAAATACAATACTAGTTAAGTGAGAAATAATAAATTGGCACTTTTTGTCCTAAATGTTCTTTCTATATGCAAATATATGAATTGTGACTTTTTGTCCTATCAGTTTTGTGGCTTTAGTCGCCAAGTCGATATTATTCCGCAGATCTGGTCCTTTTCAACTTTTTTTACAAATATTTTTTTTTCTTTTCTGTTGTTTTTATTTTAGAAAAACTGAATTTTTCTGAATTATTTTGTGAAATTGAACTTTTTATGTGTACTTTTGACGAACTGTTATCTGGAGAATGATAAATAATGTCAGTAAAATCGTTTGATTTTTAAATGAATGTTGTAAAACCTTCAAATTACAGGTTAAATATGACAATTTTATCATATAATTTAAACCTGATTAATTCTTATCATTCTACATTTCCTGTAATAGTTAATCTTGCCAACTGTTAGAATCGTTAAACTATTAAATTTATATATAAGTTGATTATTAACTACAAACATCAGACAATTGAACATCAAATGACCAATGACTTTGGACTATGATAAATCTATTTTCTCTGTTCAAAAGTGTTCCTTGTTTTCAAGAATTGTTTTTCGTGATCTTTTAACATCAGAAATCATTTCTGCTTTGTTCAAGATGCCTTCATTTATGAGCAAGGGAATAATAAGCCAACATCGCATTCTTTATAGTACCGTAAATTCGCAAATTATTGCGATGTTTTTATTATTGCGAAAAATGCGACAGGGTTGTAATCGCAATAATTTAAACTCGCATTTTGAAATTTTGTATATGAATGACGGGGACTTTTTTCAATATCGCAAAAATTGAAATCGCGTTTTGGTCTAAAATGACAAAATCGCAATAATAAATGCACGCAATAATTTCTGAATTTACAGTATCCAGAAATTTGTAGACCTTTTGACCCCAATGATATATCAAAACTTTTCATTAATGTCTATCCGTCTTGTGTACCCATCAACGATCAAGGTCATTGTCGATTTATAACTTATCGTTTCTTCGGTATGGTTTGGGGAGCCCTCCGCAAGTTGTGGTTATTTTTGAAGCCGTCAACATTCACCCAGTGTGGCGTATAAAACAAAACAGTTGTCAACTTTATTGTTGACAAGCCATTAACAGTCAACATCAACCAACATCACTTCTGTGTCAGGAGCCATCATTAATTTTCGTAAAACAATAAACATGAACACAATTACCAACTAAATTTCATCCATAATAAACATTATTATCAACAACACCATTTCAGTGTTAGATGAAATTGTTAATTCCGTATAACCATCAAAATCAGCATCGTATCAACAACGGTATTTCCCAATCTGTAGTTAGTGTTAATCCTATAAAGTCACAATCAACGTCATTAACAGGATTTTCCTGTGAAGAGTAATTGTTAGTAATGTTAAGCCATTATTATCATCAACAACAGCGTTTGTCTATCAAGAGTCATTGTTTATTCTGTAAAGCCATCAACAACCAGCATCGTTATCAACAGCAGCATTTGGTGTCAAGTATCATTGCTTTACAAAGCTACCAGCATCATTATCAACAGCAGCATTTGGTGTCAAGTATCATAGCTCAACAAAGCTACCAACATCATTATCACCAGCCACATTTGGTGTCAAGTATCATTGCTCTACAAAGCTAGAAACATCATTCAACAGCGCATTTTGTATCAGATATCATTGCTAATTCTACAAAGCTACCAACATCATTATCAACAGCAGCATTTTGTGTCAGGTATCATTGCTAATTCTACAAAGCTACCAACATCATTACCAACAGAAGCATTTTGTGTAAAGTATCATTACTAGTTCCACAAAGCTACCAACATCACTATCAAAAGCAGCATTTTGTGTCAGGTATCATTGTTAATTCTACAAAGCTACCAACATCATTATCATCAGCCGCATTTTGGTGTCAAGTATCATTGATCTACAAAGCTACCAACATCATTATCAACAGCAGCGTTTGGTGTCAAGTATCATTGCTCTACAAAGCTAGAACCATCATTATCAACAGCAGCATTTTGTGTCAAGCATCATTGCTAATTCTACAAAGCTACCAACATCACTATCAACAGCAGCATTTTGTGTCAAGTATCATTGCTAATTCTACAAAGCTACCGACATCATTATCAGCAGCAGCATTTTGTGTCAAATATCATTACTTATTCTAAATCTACCAACATCATTATCAACAGCAGCATTTTGTGTCAAGTTTTATTGCTAATTCTACAAAGCTACCAACATCACTATCAACAGCAGCATTTTGTGTCAAGTATCATTGCTAATTCTACAAAGCTACCAACATCACTATCAACAGCAGCATTTTGTGTCAAATATCATTACTTATTCTAAATCTACCAACATCATTATCAACAGAAGCATTTTGTGTCAACTATCATTACTTATTCTACAAAGCTACCAATATCATTATCAAAAGCAGCATTTTGTGTCAAGTATCATGCTAATTCCACAAAGCCACCAATGATCTACAGCATCATAGCATTATCAAAAACATCATTTTTCTATCAGAAGTCATTTTAATTCTCTTAAGCCATCAACAATCAATATTAGTATCAACAATTTCAGACTCAACCTTATGTACAATATGATTTCACTAAAATTGGAATGTATTCTTTGAATGGTAAAATTCATATTTCTTATAAGTAAATATATGTTTTTTTTATTTCACTGAGCAAAGTATTCTACACAAATTTAAAACTAACCACGAGACATTTTTTTGTTTAAAACGTTTTATTTGTTGCATCTGATCCGCCGAAATATCCCACCCCTTTTTCACTGATGAAAGATCGCAATAAATAAGAACGTCTAATAAATTTCCGTTTTTAAAGTAAATTCTGGTTGCGTTTGATAACTAAATTTACCATCTATAATTGATAAAAAGGTTTTTAGATGTTTCAATCCCACAAAAACTTTTAATTTTCCCTAATACAACTGTTGAAACCCTTAGGGAATCATAGATCAAAACTCATTTCGCTTTGAAATATTTTATTTCAATTTATCAATGAAATGTTAAAGACAAAATTGAATTTATGAAAAAAAATACTTATTGAAATACATCTCGGCCGGCAATTTAAATCATCAATTTTCTATATTTATTTGTGCAAGGAAGATAAAAGAGCAAGTTGATACACTTGAAATATTTTATAGCTTCCTGTGCAGTTACTAGTATCAGTTTTTCGACCTTGTGAAGGTTACAACCCCCAATAAATCCCGCCAAAAACAGAAGATATGCACAGTGGAGAGTTTTTTAAGGCAACGCATTTGATTTTTTAGAATTTGTATTTACTCATATATATTTATATATTTGTTAATAATTTTTTTACAGGGGGTGTACGAAAAGAGTTGGAAAAAAGGCTGGATCTAATAAATTGTGAAAAAGAAGACAGGCTAAATTATGTGGAGAAAAAAGGCCGATAGAATACTAATATCCCCTGGAATTAAATATTTTGATAAAAGGCTCGCTTCCACGCCAATGAAAAAAAAATAAACATAATACAGGCTAATGAATGCTATACGAAAAAAATTATAGATGCTAGATACTCACACCCCCCCCCCCCCCTCTAAAAACTTAAGAAACATTTATACCGCAAAGTTTTTAATACTACAGGCTACACTGACACATAATAGAATTGGACAATCTAAATACTTTTGATGCCCATTTGGAAGTTTCCCAAGATTTTTTGTCCTTAGATGGTGTTTGGCTTTATACCCTTCTGGTCATTTTACTCTACAACATTTTGTGTTTATATAGAATTATTGTTTAGGGACCAACTGAAGCCCGCCTCCGGATGCGGGATTTTCTCGCTGCGTTGAATACTTATTGGTGGCCTTGGACTGTTTTCTGCTCTTTGTTGGGGTTTTTGTCTCTTTGTCACATCCCCCGTTTCCATTCTCTATTCTATTGAGCACAATGATGAATCATAAATCGACGAATGTACACATCTTGTGCATTAAAACTGGTGTACAAAATTATTAATTCTACTGAGCCGATATCTTTGCTGGTAGACTCCAGTGGGTATCACAAGCTGAGTTACTTTTTATTTCAATACTAGTGTGAAATTGATAAATCAAATTTACTGTTTCAAAGATGTTAAATTTTAAGGAGTGACTCCCTCGTGCATAGCTGTCCTTAGTTGGTTTGGCTTGATCCCTATGGTTATTTTGAATGTGCTCTTCGAACATTTTGGTTTATTTTTATGGCTTTTAACATTTTAGGTCTTGAGCACAACTGATGATTCGTAAATCGACCAAATGTCAACATACTGTGCATTAAAACTGGTACAATATATTTATATTAAGTATATGTAGGAATTTCGTAATTATAATATAACGGTGTCCTTCCCTATTATATAGTCTTTGTTTGTATAATACACCCTCGGGGGTTCGGGGGGTGGGGGGGGGGGGTACTTCTGTTGGGAGGAATAAATTGACGTTTATTTTGATATAAGTGTGGAGAAGATGTATTCTCAGCTCTCAGTTAAGCCTTAAAATAATACGCTTAGCAGTGACCATAACTTGACACCAGTAAATTTTGAATATTACTTAAAACTTCAATATAAGTGTTATAACATCCTAACTATATAACGGAAATTAAGTAACAAATAAAGTATTATGTTGGGAAACAGCTCACACGACAATAAAACACACGGAATGTTATTAAAAATGGTGAGCTGTTAAGTAGCAAATACTCTATAATACCAATTTTCATGCACAGTATGAGCACTTCTCGCCGATTTACGACTGATCTGTTGTATTGGAGGCCTAATCTGTCAAAAATAACCTATAAAGACGAAGAGCAAATTCTAATACCATGATCTAAAAGGTAAATACAAAACTATCCAAGGATGGAGCTATGCAAGGGGGAAATACTCCTTTCACAGAATTAAACATTTTTGTAACAGTAAATTCAAAGTATCAATGATCTTAATCTTTATCAAAATTCTGGCAGCTGAGCTGGTAATTAGTTCATTAATGCTCTTAAACTGGTAACTTTATAGATATCGGCAAAAGAATACCAAAGCGACAAAACAAAGGAAAAAGTTCGTAAATTCGGAAAAGACAAAGTCATGAGAATGGAACATATACATGTATATAACTAAAAGAATAAAAAACGTATAATGAACTAAACAGAAATAGAACAAGATAGCACGGAAACTAAAGAACTGGTAATCAGGTTAACTCCCTAGAGTGACATCAGATCCTCCGGAAGGGTAACCATGTCCTGCCCCGTTAACGGCACCCGTCACATTGCCAGTGAGTAAAATCCAGTCAAGTGTCAAGTCCGGTGAGATGTCAATTCCAGAAGGGTGTGAAATCTAATTGAATATATCTAGTATCATACGTGACATATAATCTGTTAATTTTTCAGTGACAGACGTGACATTTTGACAAAAGACCGGAACTTCTTATCGTTCGTTATAGGTGGCTACTTTGTTCTCACGATTTGTCCACGTCTTTTGTAGCAGATGTATTACCAATATACAGATACTAGTAGTATGTTATCAGTACCATAAAAAGACTGATTGTGTTCTAAATGTCTGTAAAAGGACATTTCAAAATCTAGTTAACAAACAGCTGCTCTAACTTCCGGCAATGGTCAAACAAAACTCAAATTCACAGAAACATCAGAAAAGAAATGTTGACTTCACTTTGTGTGCAGTCAATAATAGGAATTCAACAGATAAAAATATATTTAGTAGTGAAAAACACGCACAGTTAATTTATATCCTCAGGCAAATTCAGTTCAAGCAAAAGTTGGCTTTACAAATTAGTAAAATTACTACAACACTTTAGAGCAAATGTAAACGATTATTCAACTGAGACAAAAAAAATATTTTTGATGAAGTAACTTTAAACATTTTAAAATTGTCTCACTTAAGGCCATAATGATAAAATAATGTAAAAGCAAAACCCATTGGAAGCCACGGCTACTCCTCAGTTTCTCTAGGGGGTAAACATATTCCTATATAACAAGTTCCCTTATAACTGGGATTTCAAATTCCATAGTGATATATATACGTACCAACAAACATTCCTTCATACAGGAGCTATTGTATGATAATATAATACATTTATAATTTAAAGGAATGTAAGTTTCCTCTACTGATTTTTTGCTGAAATTTAAAAGGTAGGACAATTATTGTGTGCTATTTCCATATGCACATTCATGAGCTAGTTTTTAAGACACCGATTTTGGTATATTTGATCCAAAAATCCAAGATTTTTTTATATTTCAAGACAGCCAGAAAACCCTCTATAACTATTTATTGAAAAATGATAATCTAATGGTGTTTTGTAAAATGTTTTACAACACATGTGGTATTTGATTAATAGTTGGTGGCATATATATTAGTATATCATCAGTATTTCATGGAAAGTTTTAACAAAATAAGAAACATTGATGTTTAGATTACAGGATGGTTCAAGCTGAACCACTTCCAGATAGCATAGTGTTGTCTTCTTTTTCATAATTTATATATAGATCTGTTAATGAGGTGTGTTGTGATCATCACGAATATTATTAAGGACAGAGCTCTGGGACATTACGGAGTAATCTATAATCTTTTTATAATTTAATTACTATCGTAAGAATTCCCACAGGATTTTTCCTTTCGTTCGAATTTTATTCAATATAATTCGATCATCGTTTATAATGTACAGACATCCTAATCACCATTAATTTTAGCAATTATCCAGCCAAATTTCAATTAGACCCATTACCTTGTTTATTGCCTGACTTATCTCAAATAAAGGGCGATAATTGGCTAATGATCGTGAAAATTTATGAGGGTAGTACTTTCTATGGACACCACTTAATAATAGAATGTATTAAAGAAGTCAAATTACGATTAGAGAAATTTGATAGTTTAATTTCTTTTCTGAATAGTGGGAATAAAAACACCTTAACTCGAAGGGAGACAGGTAAATTGAGATTTTCAAGGAGAGAGCCATTAATTTAAGAGTCAATTGTAAAATACTGTCCTCTAAGTGCTTAAAATTACAAGAAGGACAATTTTGGTACTTGCTAAATCTGACCAGCATGAGAGTAAATTTCAGTAAAACTTTAAACTTGTAGACCAATGCATGGAATGATATTGCAAAAAAAAAGAAAATTGTTGTTATCGTGATCCTATAAAAGAGGCGCCAATTTAGTTATATTAGGAATTTAAAGAAAATCTCGACAGTCAATAAAAAAGAATCTACAACAGTAAATCTTCTTTTTTTAGAAACAAAACAAACTGAAAGACTTTGTAAGCAAACATGGAAATATAAACATGCAAACAAAGAAACAGTAACACATACATATAAGGCACATCCGACACGTGGTCAGAGTAAACTTCGACACAATAGCCCCAAAGAAATCAAATTGAACATAAAAATACAAGTAGAAGACTCGAAGTCTATATTGTAATGTAGAAAAGAAATATTTGTATCTGTTAGTGTGAGCTATTCTGTAGTAACGACTATGGCCCACAGTGATTCTTTGTATGCTGGTATGGGGTATGCCGGTTTTGTGTTTGGTATAGAAAAAATGCTGATAGTACGTCTTTTAATTGTTTATTTTTATATGAACTTTGGTTTACTTTAACTCTTTTGTCTGTGCCGTGTAGTCTGAGCTTTTTTATTGCCGTGTAATCCGAGCTTTGGCTAAAAGGGCTTTTCATTTAATGATTCTGTTGGCAATGTCTCTTAATGGCTTCTTAATTTTTAATTTTCGTACTATATTAAGGGTTTAGTTATAGCAAAAGAATACCGAACAGATAACACATGGAAAAGTCCAAAAGACCCAAATCAAATGACAATGTAGTCTCGTTTGAACAGTAAAAGATATTAACTAAAACAAAGAATCATAAAAAACAAAACAGAATGAGAAAAATATATAGACTATGAGAATTTCTTCTTCCTTATTTAAATCGGTTCATCCTTATTTACGTGACTTACGTTTGTCTAATCGTAGCATGTGCCCACATATATATACATACCTATATTGACATTCTGAATTCTTTTCAGCTCAGCATTAATATTCTACAGACTAATGAAGTTTGCAGTAAGCCCATCCTTCCTAGTTCAAATATCGATCTTTCCACCCACCAGTTTCACTTAATCAATCGTTACAAGGTATATTAAATTTCTTTTAATGATTCTTCCATCTCCTGTGTTACCGTTTTGTTCTTGACATTTTACCTATAATCGATGAAAAATTTTATAATTCAGAGAAGTTTTATATCTTTATTATTTCACCAGAACATAAAACTTTCTATAAAATCTGCGTGTAATACTGCATACAATAGGAACATTTGTATTCAGTAAATTCCACAAGTTACAACTAAAATTTACAAAAAACCAAAAACAGCTAAACATTTGTACTTCAACGAATCTTTATAGAAAAGGAAGTTTTTAAGCATTTAATACAGAAACACGAGACAAAAATTAGCTTATTACAGAATTAGATATCCCATCTAGACCCTAAGTTTTTTTTTGGAAAAAATCAGGATCCTAATTTTGATTAAAAAAGGGCAATATTAAAAAATGTAATTCTTGATTGAATATCACGTGGAATGTAATAATGGTTTATTTTGTGGGGAAAAGATAATTGCATGCCTCAGATGCTGTGCAAAAAAAATTTAAAGATCTTGCCCTCTTCAGTTTTTTCTTATGGCAGATTTTTGTTTTTATTTTAGTAATCGTACGATGTTCTGAAACAAACAAATTATTGTGAAATAGTTATGAATGAAAAACGCTTGAAGGATTTTATAATAACTTAGTTGTTGACATATCTAATGATTATGTAACTCAAAAGCTTAATAAAATAATTTATTATTTACAGAAAGATTAGCAAATAGGTCACAGGTCTGTCCATCAATCTGTCAACTCGTTTCCGGTTTGTCAACCATTTGATGGGTTATCTGCGAGTGACATTCCCCTTAAGTCGAGGACAGGAAGTCATCAACCGCTCTGTCCTAAATATGGTGTAGAGAGATTAAATAAGAAATTTTATTAAACAATCTTCAGCATCAGAATCCGTCAAGTGCTCCAAGTTTTCGCGTGTATTTTGTCTTGAAGTCAGTAATAAAAACAGCATTAAAACAGCATATACCATGTTTCAAGAACATAGTAGGATATGGTGTATGCGCCAATCAGACGTGTCTTTCTCTATTCCAGTGTTCCTTTTTTCCAGTTACTAGTAGTTGTATGCTTGACCTGATAAACATGCAAATAAACTTTTTTTGAATACATGTATAAGCTCATGAATCATGTTTGCAATAGATGCATGTCGAAAGATTATATCGGGAGGACCTAAATAAAGTTGGCCGTATAAATAGATCACGTTATAACTGAACAATTCCGGGGAGACAATTAAGACAATTTAATTTATATTTAATTACACTTATTTTACCGATTCTTTTTCTTACTAATATTTTTCATAATGGCAAAGCTCATTTTATTCTTTATTTTTTGCCAGTTAATATTGACCATCGTAGATCTGGTATTTCACGAAAAAAAGATAAAAGAGGTAATATCAAAAACTACAAATATAATAGAAAAATATTGTTGAATAAATAAATTTGAAATTGAAACAACAATCTTGTTTGTTCTATTATAATAAAATGTTTTCATATTTTTCTGTACTAAACGACATCGTCTTAAGGACAAAATAGAAGCATTATAATCGCGTGTCAGATAACATCGAGATGTCTCCAAGGGTTTTACAAATCCTATAATTTTTGTTTATAAATACAAGAATGATAATCTCTTAGTGGTTTTTCTCTTAATGTATACGTAAACATCTTCATTTGGAAGATAAATTATACCTTAACCACAACTGTTTTAATGTGACAGATATGGGATAAGGTACAGACTGGAAAGATTTAGCTGATCGTCCACGTACACTTCTGTGATTTTTTTGTAGGTCTGACTGGTGAGTTCAGTCAACAGCCCATCCTTCACGGGAATGTTGTTGTTTCTGTATTTCAAAATATTTTAATCACTTTCCGAGCTTCCTTCTTTTCTTTATGAATTTATGCACAACCTCGGATTTGGTTTTGATCTGGGGTAAGTACAAAATGTACCTCCAGGTTTTTATGAGGAGTGAGTATTTTAACCTCCAAACAGCAGGGTCAAAGGGGTAAAATGAAAAATCAAAGTAAAATTCATCTTAATTGTTACCAGACTGGATAATTAGTATTAAAGTCTCTATATAACTGTAGTTTTTATCAACATTAATATAGTTTATCAAAACCGCGTCACTACTATGTCCTTCTATGCCACGTGTAATGTGGGTACCTATGTTTGTTTATATACTGTCTGTTTATGTTGAATATAGAACTTTGCAAACACCTGTTGTTAACCATGGATACTATTTCTCCCTTGGTTTACCATATTTTTATATGGTAACATTTGAGATATGAGGACATTTTCGTTAAAGCAGTCATGTACCGGTATATCATAATATCATGGATAGAACATATCACTTAAATTTTTGTGCATGTCTGTTAAATTACAGAAGCAATTCTAATGAAGAGAAAAACGTTCAAGCCTTATGACATATTCTCTCAATAGAACATCTTACAGGTAACGAATATGTGATCATTGACGCGCTTTGGCTGATGTACAATGGTAACTTTGACGGACAAAAAGTATTTTTTGTTTGTTAATAAGAGTAAATGACACTAAAAGACCATTTACACAGCAAGTTTAAGCATGCATGTCAAAAGTCTAAGACTTTGAAAACATGTATGTGTGACAAGTCTAAATGTGGCAAATTAGCCAATCAGAATGAAGATCGCAATGTTATGCTAAAGACAAACTCAGCAAACATGCGTTTTTGAAAACAACGCAGAAAATTATAACACCAAGGAAAAAAGAGCTGTTCTTGAGTAAACGTCAAATACAAGAACTTTGTGAGTTATATAGAAACACGTGCTTTACACTTGCAAGGGTAAACAATCTATAACATGCAAGTTTAAACCTGCATGTTTAAGCTGACCCCTTTTCCATTTTGCTTTTATGGAGATTCACTATCCTTACAGGTAGTATTGTGCACATATTGATAGAGATAAAAGTATATATACTACGTATATAAGCTACCTACAACATTGTTGGTCAACAAATAAATTTGACAAGAACCAGCAGTCGTTACAATTTTTCTTAGTCCTTTAGATGGAATTTGGGAACACTTTTTGTCACTTTGTTTGTCCAACTTATCATGAACTGCATTTATGATATATCCAGAAGATATCTTTTAAATATTAATGAAAACTGTTGATCTAGCTATTAGTCTTATTAATTATTAAATTTGCAATGCTTGGGTGCTGCAAATCTTCTTCAAGATAACGCCTTTTTTGTAATCACTGATATTATGGGTAAATGACGTTACGACAATCAAAAGTGAGGTTGTTGTGTAAATGTTGACTTTGAATGCAATTTGACATGAACAGGAATTTTCAGTTTTGCAAGATACTAAAATTGCGAATATTCTTGAGAATAACAATTTGTCTGTGTTAATTTATTTTCTGCCACAGAGTAAACATATGGGTTCTGTTATTTGGTTTCACTGAGATTTGCACACTTACTGAAGAGGAGTGGACAAATCGGTTTAGAAAACACATAAGTTTTGTTACCTTTAGTGTTTACTCTGTTTTCAGATTTTCACACTTGCTGGGTGCAAAATATTCGCTTAATGCCAGATTAGAGTATATTTATCTATCCGTAATTGACTTAATTGAGACTACGTGATTTTTTAAAGATTAAATGTACTTATATAGTATAACTTGAAACAACAGCCCGATGGTATTTATGCTGCAATCATGCCAATTCCTTGCTAAAGCTCGCCTTTTTTCGTGTTTCTAACGCTCGCCCAAATAAATTTTATATTTTCCAACAATGATTATATATGTATTGTATATACTGTACACATACAGTTATGTTGTTTAACTTGGAAACGGCAGCCCAATCCTTGTATACATAAACTGCCATGTAGTATAATTTAGAAACATCAGCCCAATCCTTGTATATATACTGCTATGTATTGTAACTTGGAAACGGCAGACCAAGCCTTGTATATATACTGCTATGTAGTGTAACTTGGAAACGGCAGCCCAATCCTTGCATATATATACTTGTATATATACTGCTATAAGTGTAACTTGGAAACAGCAGCCCAATCCTTGTATATATACGTACATATTATCAGGTTTTCTGCAAACGTATATCCTAAAATATCAGCCGCGAGACACAATGTGAAGCTTTTTCGGCGAGTGAGCGCAGCGAACGAGCTAAAAAGCTTCATATTGTGTCGAGCGGCTTATATTTTACAATATTTGTTTGAAAAAAACTTGATGATAAATTTATCGTATTGTTAACTAGCAATCTTAATGGAATTTCTTACTTTTCAATGGCCATCTGCCTATAACCGGATGTTTTCCTGATATATTCGGGTCAACGTTGGGTCAAACATTATGACGTCGCTGATATATTCGGGTCAGCTCATATTAGGGTCGGGTCAACTCTTTACGACGTCACAGTGCCGAAATATGGGAAATTGTGAAGGCCTCAGCAGGTCGATATACGATAATGCTATGTAGTGTAACAATGCCCATCCGCCTATAACCGGATGTTTTCCTGATATATTCGGGTCAACGTTGGATCAAACATTATGACGTCGCTGATATATTCGGGTCAGCTCATATTAGGGTCGGGTCAACTCTTTACGACGTCACAGTGCCGAAATACGGGAAATTCTGATATAGCCATAGGGAAATACGATAAATACTGCTATGTAGTGTAACTTGGAAACGGCAGCCCAATCATTGTATATATACTGCTATGTAGTGTAACTTGGAAACAGCAGCCCAATCCGTGTATATATACTTCTATGTAGTGTAACATGTAAACGGCAGCCCAATCATTGTATATATACTGCTATGTAGTTTAACTTGGAAACGGCAGCCCAATCATTGTATATATACTGATATGTAGTGTAACTTGGAAACGACAGCCCAAACCTTGTATATAAACTGCTATGTAGTTTAATTTGGAAACAGCAGCCTAATCCTTGTATATATATACTACTATGTAGTGTAACTTGGAAACGGCAGCCCAATCATTGTATATATACTGCTATGTAGTTTAACTTGGAAACGGAAGCTCAAACCTTGTATATAAACTGCTATGTAGTGTAATTTGGAAACAGCAGCCTAATCCTTGTATATACTTCTATGTAGTTTAACTTGGAAACAGCAACCCTGTCCTTGTATATATACTGCTATATAGTGTAACATGGAAACGGCAGTCCAATCCTTGTATATATACTGCTACATGTATGTATTATAGCTTGAAAACAATGCCCTATCCTTATTTAACCCAATTTGAATTGAATATATAATGGATCTAAATTGGTAATGTATGCATGTTTAATTATCATTGTTCCAAATTCAGAGTTTTAGATCCAACTATCAATACAGAATACCGTTTGCAGAATGCCTTATAGCTCTGTTCTTAAAACTTGGCCATTTTGTGTCAAATTAAGCAGAATGGCGGATCTGTCCACTTGACCCGACATTGTACTACTATTATCTTACGGTCGATGTAGGAAGTAGGTACTATACCGTGTCGTCAGTAGTCTAACCTTATACTGACGCTTGTTAAATGATGTCGTGATGTGAAAATGTATTGTACTTTTTCTGCTTTGTTCCATTATCTATATATTTTATTCCCTCGACTCAGGCAGGGGGTACAAAACGAAATCATCTAGAAAATAGATAAAAATAAGCTAACAAAAAAAAAACCAAAAACAAAAACAAAAAACGGTACGTTACTGCAGACAGTAAAGTATGCAGTTGACCTTCCGAGTGGGATTTATCTTTTAGTATTACACAGATAGTGTGGCTTACCATTTCCTGCTAGCAATTAACATTATACAAATACCAAACAAGTAAATGCATGCCTTAACATGGTCGCTGTTTATGGTTGTCATAAATAAATTTCTTTGAATTAGTACTTTTTCATATATTTTCATGCCCCAGATTATACATAAAACATTGATAATCTATGAAGTATTTGAACATGTCAAGCGCGTAGGTTATCATTATGGATAAACACAGTAGGCAATTGTACAAAATTTGATAAGTACAAGTATGGGGAGGTAGAAGATATGAGGTCTGCAGTCTCAATAAAAAAAATGTGTGTTGCTAATTATTCACTATAATTAAATAGATTAAAAAGTTCTACAGTTACAAGTTACACACACATGTTCAAGCTTTTCTCAGTTGCACACAACTGAAACACCAAGGATGGAAGAACATGTCCAAAAATATTGTGCCAGATTGATCTGGCGTCCGTCCGACAGCCTTTTAAAGAATTGGCTCGGTCCGCCCCATACATTAGATCTGTAAAATTGCGAAAATTATTGTGAATAAGAAATTGTCAATGTTTTATGGGATTCGAATTTATTTTTTACCGCAAATCTTGTTGACCAAAAATTCACTTCTTTAACTTTCCTTAAAACTGGGTCTATTCATACTATTCAATTCTCATTTTGCCCTTCATATGACAAAAGCAGACCACAGACATTTAATCATCAATACTAAGACTTTATACAATACTGAGGAACATAAAACTACTAGCTATCTTGCTTTAAGAAAAAGATGGTTATTTAAGAAGTAAACCATATATTTTTCAGGGTGAAAATAGGTTGGAAATCCTAAAACAATTTTAAGGAATAATTCAAGAGGAGATCGTATAATTATATTCTCAGTTTTTAAGATATCTATGGTGGTTGCTCTGGCGTTCCACGGCCAGGCCAGTTTTTCGAAAAGTCCGTTTGACTTCAGAGGAATTTCATACTGAGGCTACAGGTCATCCCCAAAGGTCAGGGATTCGTTGCCTGCAAAAGAAATTTTCTAAGAAGTACAACCACGTAATTAACTTTCAAAATGAAAGTCTAGCTCGGTTATAACAGCTTTCACTTCACAATGGTTGACACAATCTCGAATGTCCCTTCACGGTGCACGATGAAAATATTTTCTTATTTTTAAAACTGAACAAAGTCATTGAACCATTGAAATGAGGTCTGGATAAAGAAAAAAGTATAACGATGATATACATATTCTACAAAGAATGATTGGGCCTAATCTGACTACTCTGATGGTTACTCTCAAAGATAAATAGTCTGTGAAATATGAAAATATGGCATGTAGTTCAAGTGATATGTATGACCTTGTAGTTGTTTGGACTATATTGGTGGTTCAGAGATAATCATACAGTTGTTCTATAACTTTAAAAAAAACCTTAAAATATGTATTTCTCCATGTGCCATACACTTCAACGCTAATACGTACGTAACTTAATCAGCAGTAGGAATTATCATCTCACTGAAGAGAAAAATATTCCAACAAAGACTATTCATAATTTCTAGAGAATTCTTCTTTCTGGAGAATGCCTTACTAGTATGTTGTAGTCTGGTATCTGTGCAATATACATCTCTAAATATTCGCTCAAGCACTAATTTCCAATTTTTATACAGTGCCAAGATAACATTCCTGCAGAAAATAACGATAATTGATAAGGAATGCAAAAAAAAACACAAACTTTTCACATATTTCATCTACATAATTCAGTTACCTTGGAAATCACTTGAAATGCATGAAAATTTAAACAGATTTTCTTTGAAAAATATTCAACTTTCCCACAAAAACTAAACCATAATCGACACGTCAAATTCTATTTGCTTCATTTGTCATTACAAGTGCGTCATTTGTCATTCGAGTTGACCTTGCATTTACAGGAAATGCATCACATATTTGTAGTGGCATATGTCTTTAATGACAATTGTTTTAGACGTATCCTATATCACAAAAAGCCAATACTGTTAAATTGTATGAGACAATGTTACATCTCGAGAAAACAAAGAATACCGACATTTTGAGGAGCGTCTCAAAGTGAAGTTAACATATATTCACTATCAAGAAGGTATGATTCCAAAGGAGAGAAAAGAGTCTGTAAATCAACTTGTCTGCTAGAGATATGTAAGTAAGAAGTAATATTGTGTTGTGTATATATCTCTGAAATAATAATCATCAACCCTCCCACACCATGTTTTACATCAGGGCTTATTATTTCGAATGTCAAGGCGGTGCAAAAAAGCGAGGAGATCATTATCGAAATGACATATGCCAAGTGATTAAGTACTTAAAGACAAAAGACACGTACTAGAAATTATATCCGACCTTTTCTTGTTTTTACTGGTAAACCACAGTTCCTTGGGGCATTTTCTGTACCTCAGCAAATCTTTTATTGGGACTGGGAGGCATTTAAACTTGGTGTAAAAAGGCAGGACAGATTATACTCCGAAAATAAAACAATATTATATTTTAAAGAAAAAAAAATCGTTTGACTTGACTGAAGCTAAGATGCCGCGAAAAAAAGTCTAGGATCCCTCTCCCAATAAAAATCAACTAGTTACTCCCTACAGGTGGATTTAATTAAAGTCGATACACTAATTTTTCAGAATTTGTTCGGGTCGGGAATTAGCAAACTGCGATACGAGCACACAAGGAAAATCATCTGTATGCGCGGAATATTGTAGTAACTTGAAATTGGCGCGTAGACTGGGTGAAGTACATTCCCAACTACAAAGATAACGCTTTTTTCCTAATAAGAGACTGAGTACAAGTTTATCGCTATGAATTAATTCGTCCCACTTCTACCCGTATTGTATGACAAAATATCAATATAGCACAGATGACAGTGTCGATAACAACGTGGACGGACAAAAAAGTGGGTCAACGATCACTACCGTGTTTGTTTACATGTTTTTGTCGGAATGATATTGCAGTTCTTTTTAAGTACATTTAAGGTAGAAAGAGGGGAAAATGAAGAGAGATTTTTATCGTCACCTCATTGTCCTAGATTATCCATCCAAAGAGTTCCTTTTATTGGTAAAGACGTTAACACCCAATGTACTTCAAAATAAACAGTCTTATGTAACTCTGTGGATTTCTGAGTGTGGGTGAGACTACATAAGACTAAACCTGCAGTTAACCCTGATTGAGAACCTGACATTTAGTATTGCTGTGTAGTGTCTGGAAGCATGTATACGTCTAACGTGATATGTTCATCTTGCGTTTCATTTGAATAAACTTATTCGAAACATACAAATAAAACTAAATTACAATATAAAAATTAAAATTTCTTCTATTATTTTATTGATTTTCGAACAAAATAATATGAAAAAACATATCCTTTCCTTTATATAAAATCAACTTAAATCAAGCAATATATTGATTTTGTCGCAAAGTTTGACTTTTTGTACCCACAAAATTCAGTCAAGTCATCAAGTTGTCGACCTTACGAAGAAATGTTTTACTTCAGTACAAAAATACTGTTCATTGGCTAATTCTGATGATTGACCATCTAGTTGCAATTATTGCATATTAGAACATATACTTTCTTAGGTGCACGCATGCTTAGTGGAGAAGCAGCAAATATCAGTTTTGAAGCCTTTGGTTTTACCCCGCCGGAGAATCGGACGACACGCTTTCTTGAATCAAATATCGTTTGTAGTAGTACTATAATTGCTTTTGATTATCTTTATCCAATATACATTTGTACATTTGCTTGTTGATGTACATGTGGTATTTCCTATACTTATTATAAAGTTATGGTATGAAATCAGTTATTAAAGTACACATTATAATAATAATAATAACCCATCCAGGGTATAGGGGAGGATCTATGTGTGTGTCTGTCTCAAACCAGGATCCGATATTTTCAGTGGCTGTCTTTTGTATATTGCATAAATCTTAAATGTTTATTATATGGAAACTACATTTATTTAGAATCTGTTTTATTTATGTTGAATATTTTCTTATTTGTGTCTTGTGGAACTTTGAAAACTTTGTTGAAGAAATTTCTCACATGGATCAGACCAAACCAGTGTATCCACAGAGCCTTTTAATTTAATCTACAATTTTACATAGAAATAGATGATTCATTAATCTTTGACGTGTAACATATGGTTTCAGTTAGTCTACATCGACTATTTGTTTTTGTGTGGGAATATTTCGCACCTTGATTTACCGTTTCTGATCGGGATGTACTAAAAGGTGGAGTGGAGTGGTGGAGTGGAGTGGTTGAGTGTTGGAGTGCTGGAGTCACAGAGTGAAAACATGGAATTAGGAAATAGAGTGTAGTGGAGTTTTGGGTTCAATAGTTTTGAAATTAAACCAATTTATAAGATATTTTTGTATACATGTGTACTATAAAAATCATAGAATAAATGTTTCAACAGTGTCCAACTGCATTCATGAACATTATACCAATATAATTCACCTTGGATGTGTCATGGGCATTTTTTAAGGTTATATTTCAAAACAATATTAAAAAAAACATGATTAATGTTAAATGATAGATTTCTATAATTTAGGAGGGGGTGTTTCAGCAATTTTACCTTAGTTAACAACATTCTGGTGTAATTAATTTTACATTCAAAGCAAAGTTAAAATTATAAACTACTAGTATATTAAAAAAAACCAGCATCAACAGAACAGTCATTTGCAAGAAAAACGACACTTGGCTTCTGTCTGTTTCAACTGAAAAAAGGTAAAAGATCTATGTATCTATGGCATGCCAATATACACGTATCGTTCATTTAAGTTATTTTGCCCCCCGCTGAACACATTGCGAGGGGCGTGGAAATACCGGGCGTCCAAGTGTCTGTCTGTCTCTGTGTCAGTCCAGTCTTGTTAGCGCTGTTACGGTTGCAATTCTTGCCAGATTTTTATTAAACTTATATATACTATAGGTTAATATCTGTAACATCTTGGACAAGTTCTACTTTTTAAAAGATTTATGCTCTTTGGAAATATAAAATATGTGCAACGCAGGTGACATTGAAACTCTGTTCTTTTATTAAATCAAGAATCAAAACTTTGTCTGTTTGACATAAAATATATAGTTTTATTCAATGATCAATTGAATCTCACCTGTGGCGGGGTGTGTTCGACTCCAATCTTAATTGACAAGGATTGCCAATTTTCCTACCGAAGGTCGGTGGTTCTCTCCGGGCACTCCGGCTTCCTCCACCAATAAAAAAACTGGCCGCCGCGAAATGGCCAAAATGTGTTGAAAACGGCGTTAAACCCCAACTAAACAAACAAACAAATCAATGATCAATTAATGATTTTTTTTACATTTCAATATTTAACCTGTCCAATAAAATTTTGGTCTTCACATCAGCTTCATTGGAAAATCTTTTAAACTTTTAGGTCACTTCTAAAAATTAGAACTGTACTGACAATTTGTTGACAGACATTGAATATACGTGGAAAAGGTCATAAAATTGTATTTTATCAGTAAACTTTTTATCACAAGCAATGCCAGAAAACAATTAAAAATATTTTGAAACAAGGCAGAGGTTAAATGTGTCACAATAAATCTTTAAAATGTGATCAACTGAGAATGTGAACCTATATGGAAAGGCTTGCTGGACCATAAGCCATTGCTAGATTCTAATCCAGAACAGCAACATGTCCAAGAAATTCTATATTGTCCAACTTTGATGAAAAATCAAATATTGATTGTTGGATATGTTAAGTATTTCACTCCATGACTCCACTCCAACACTCCACCACTCCACTCCACTCCACTCCACCTTTTAGTACATGCCTTTCTGATCCTACCAGCTTGTTTGATAATACAGTGTCAGACTTGCTTTTTATGCGACAAGTAGTTAAATATTAATGCATTTCCAATTCGCAGTATATATTACAATGTATATTAAGACGATAGTTTATTTTACATAATTTAGCTCACCTGGCCAAAGTGCAGTATGAGCTATTGCCATCGCTTAGCGTCCGTCGTCCTTCCGTGCGTTAAAATTCACATTTTGATCTTCTTTTTGAGAACCACAAAACATGCTGAACAGAATTGAATCAAACTTTGCAGAGGTGTTTGGTTAAGTCCTTTCCAAGTGTTGATAATTTAGTGCCGATTGGTTAAGAAACATGAGCACATGCTAATTTCTAATTGGTTGAACTTTGAAATGATTGAATCAAAATATACATCTTTAAAGGTCCTTAACAAATGTTTTTACTTTGGTGACAATCGGAAAACTGACAGTTAACAATGGACCCTAAGGGAAAATGTATTAGAAATTCCTGTTCTAAAGTAAAATCCAACACATTGATACCGAGCTTGGTGGGTTCGATACCTATGAGGACACGAATTATTCTTGTTAACTACCAACAAACATGGCTGCAAGGCCCCCATCTGTGTTTTTTTTCGGAGATCTTATTTGAAACTACTTTATGTATAGATTTGAAACTTATCATGAATGATCATTGTAAGGTACAACCCAAGTGGTATTAGTTCGGTGCGGATCGGAATTCCAGGATGACCACGAATGTCTGACTTTATTAACATGAGACCCTATGGAAAATGTATTTAAAATTCTTCTGACGAACAATTTAATAGAATGGTATGAGACTCGGTGGAAGTGATACTTATGAGGAGCTGAGTAATTTTTGTTACTTTGGTACTATTGTGCTATCAAACCGTGATGGTCACAATGCTCCTAAAAGGGACATTTCTGATGGCTTAAATTTCCAAGATCTTCTTTTCTGAAACTATTTGACCCACGGATTTGAAGGTTGTCATGAATGATCACAGCAAGGTATTCCCAAGAAATGCTACTTTTGTGCCGATTAGAAATCAAAGTTGGCTGCCAGCGTGTGACTTAGTTAACATAATTGAGCCATGCATCTATTATTATGCCGAAGAACAATTTTAAACAATTCCCAAAATGGGCTTTTCTGATTGGTTACATTTCCTAGATCTTCTTCTCTGAATAGGCTTGCCCCATTAGATTGAAATTTGTCATAAATGATCATTGCAAGGTATTATCCAAGTATTGTTACTTTATCACTAACTGGAAATCCAAGATGACTGACACTGCAACTAGACTCACTTAACATTGACCATAGGTGTTAATCTTTTGTAATTTTGCCCATTCACTTCAAATTTTAACTTAAATAACAAATAAAACCAGGTGAGCGATACAGGTCCCTGAGAGCCTCTAGTTAAACAGACAGGTGATTTAGACTATTCATACGTATTTACTGCTATCGACAAGAAAAAGTGTTAGTGCTAAATGGCCACATTGATGAGTGCAAAGGTTCGAGTAGAGTGTTGTCTTCGGTGTGATATTGACCCTGGGCCATGATATGTTTGCGTGATAAATGTGATAGTTCGTCCCAAAGACTTTAAATTTTGTAGATTATATTGATAGTTCCGAAAGGTGCAATCATACGAAATGATATTGTATCAAAAGCCCCTAAGCCACTACTTCAAGATATCTTTTTAAAATCGGTATCTTTTTCATAATAATGACTGAATACATTATTTTATCTACTATATTTGTAAATAGTTACAACAGATCTATGAACAGTTCGTGCTAAGACTTCACCAGAGAGTCAAGATAGATGGCGTAGAGGCTTTGGTACCCATAACACTGCTTTAACCCCACCACTGTTCAGTTTCTGTACCAAATCGGACTATCCTGGCCCTCTGTTGTATTTATGTTTGTGTTTTGTGATATTTTATGTTATTCTCGTCCTTTGCTCTGTCTTTTCGGTGGCGTTGATTGATTGGTATGTCATTGTTGACCTTTCCTGTTATCTATTTGGTTGTTTTTGTTTTCTCTTTTTGTACTTACATGAAGCATACCACTCTTGAGCTGTTTTAAATCATTCTGTTATTGTGAAAGGTTTCGGTTCATGTAGTACTGTTTTTTTAGCCAGACCTTCGAGATGTCTTGTTTCGTGCTTCTGTGCCTGTTTCCTAGTTGTTCATCTGGACCAGACATGAAACTTAATGCTAAAATAGTTTCTACATTTTGATATATAGTAATGTGGGGCTGATCTTTTCAAAGGGTCTTATATCACTGATTCTTTTAGATAGGATACTATTACAAGCGTTTCATTTTAAAGCTCTACATGCACATTCGACGCCCAAAGGCTTTATTATGGTCCTATATAATTGATAGTAGGTCATGGCTGTACGTTCGTTGTACCAAGGCATTCTATTGATACTATATAAATGATACCAAGTCATGGCTGTATGTTCATCGTGCGATAAATGGTAACTTCGTCGTGTCAAGGCTTTCTAATGATGCCAAGTAATGGGCGTATATTCGTCGTGCCAAGGCTTTCTTAGATACCAGTCATGGCTGTGTTGCTATATTAGTGATACCTATTCATGGGTGTATGTTCATTCTGCCAAGGCTTTCTAATGATACCTACTCATGACTGTATGTTCATTCTGCCAAGGCTTTCTAATGACACCTACTCGTGACTGTATGTTCATTCTGCCAAGGATTTCTAATGTTGCTATATTAGTGATACCAATTCATGGGTGTATGTTCACCGTACTAAGGTTTTTTAATGATACCTACTCATGACTGTTCATTCTGCCAAGGCATTCTAATGTTGCTATATTAGTGATACCAATTCATGGCTGTATGTTCATCGTGCCAAGGTTTTCTAATGATACCTACTCATGACTGTATGTTCATTCTGCCAAGGCATTCTAATGTTGCTATATTAGTGATACCAATTCATGGCTGTATGTTCACCGTGCCAATTAAGGCTTTCTAATGATACCTACTCATGGCTGTATGTTCATTCTGCAAAGGCTTTCTGATGTCGCTATATAAATCATAAAAAGTCAAGGCAAAGTTTTCTAGTGATGTTATATAATTGATTTCAAGTCATGGCTTTATATTCGTTGCGCCAATGTTGCTATATAAATGATAACGACTCATGGTCGAATATCCGTTGTATCAAGGATTCTTATGATGCCAGAGTTATGGCTGTACGTCCTTCGTACCAAGCATTCTAATATTGCTATGTATTTGATAAAAACTCATATGGTTGTACGTTTTTAATTGTTGCATACAATGGGCAATAATGGTACCGGCTTCATTCAAAGACTTTCTTTTGTTGCTATTGATAAAGTCAATGGCTCTAGGTTGTAGATTCTTCCTGCCAAAGTCAATGTTGCAATATGATTTATAACGATTCGTGGTTTAAGATGGTTCACCCAGAGGCTTTCTAACGTTGCTAGTCGACGCTTCATCCGTTTATGCCAAGTTCCACCAGTCTTTGACCCTGATGCTATCTTTTGAAAATGATAACCAGAATGACAACGTTCGTTCATTATTGATTTACGGACTCCAAATTTGTGCTCTATACTAGAACTTGTATCGCAAGCAAACATACAAACGGACACTGTTTAGGAGAATGAACAGAATAGTTTTAAAGGAAGAACTGAAAAAAAGAGACATATTTTGTACTTGGTTACGCAACTCCGACTGAAGGCGGGAGGGTTGTCATTCATTCAAACTAACACTCGATCAAATGATATCAAGTTATCAAAAACAGATAAACAATGTAAACAGACTATTACAAGTTCCTCTGTTTACTAGATTATCTCCGGACAACTTGTCATCTGTGTCAATATATAATGTCTTTAAATTCGCTATCAATCATAGTCTCAAAACTTTAGTATTTCACCACTCTCAAAGCTTACACAGCTTGAATTCAAGAAATCTAGAAGCCTATGGTGGAAATATTTGAAGAATGGGATAATAATTGGGAACACAATTGTATTTGTCCATTTCATGTTGTTTACATAGCCAAACCTTGTAGCTTTCGGCTAACAATCTTTATTCAGAGACAAATTAACATGGGAAAAAATATGAAAATGTAAGGGGTTAGTCATTATCTTACACTTCAGAATTTTCAGTATAGTACCACACATCCATTATAATGCCACGCACCTATTATAGTACCACGCATTCAGTATAATACTACACATCTTGTATAGTACAACACATCCAGTATAGTACCACACATCCAGTATAGTACCACACACCCATTATAGTACCACACATCCAGTATAGTACCACACACCCATTATAGTACCACACATCTTGTATAGTACAACACATCCAGTATAGTACCACACACCCATTATAGTACCACACATCTAGTAAAGTACAGCAGATCCATTACAGTACCACACATCTTGTATAGTACAACACATCCAGTATAGTACCACACACCCATTATAGTACCACACATCTAGTAAACTACAGCAGATCCATTACAGTACCACACACCCATTATAGTACCACACATCTTGTACAGTACCACATATCTAGTAAAGTACCACACATCCAGTATCGTACCACACGACCATTATAGTACCACACATCTAGTAAAGTACAGCAGATCCATTACAGTACCACAGACCCATTATAGTACCACACATCTTGTACAGTACCACACATCTAGTAAAGTACCACAAATCCAGTATCGTACCACACAACCATTATAGTACCACACATCTAGTAAAGTACAGCAGATCCATTACAGTACCACACATCCATTATAGTACCACACGACCAGTATAGTATTACACATCCATTATAGTACCACATTTCCATTATACAACAATGCCATTATATTACCGCATCCATTATAGTACCACACATCCACTATAGTACCACATATCTAGTATAGTACAACACATCGATTATAGTACCACACATCTATTATAGTACAACACATTTAGTATAATACCACACATCCAGTATCGTACCACACACCCATTATAGTACAACACACCCATTATAGTTCCACACACCCAGTACAGTACCACACATCCATTATAGTACCACACATTCATTATAGTACCACATCCATTATAGTACCACAGTATCGTACCACACACCCATTATAGTACCACACGCCCATCATAGGACCACACACTCAGTATAGTACAACCCATTCAGTATAGTACAACACATTCAGTATAATACAATGTACAACACATTCGATATGTGATATAGTACCACACATTCAGTATAGTACCACAGATATAGTAGATTACCACACCTCACATCGATTATAGTACCAGACATCTAGCATTACCTTCTTACCAACGTAAATACCATTTGTTTTATCTATTATCGTAGGGCAAGACTATAACAATTAAACATGAATGCCGCGTACTTATGAAACTGATACTTAATTATTGATAAAGTGATTATATATTTCTCTTTTTTTGTTATATGTGTAATGATGATAATTATTGTATGTCTGTAATGGTGTATGCCACCTGAAGGCCCATGATTGCATTAATAAGATCTTGCATATTTGAATAAAAGTTGCAAGGTGTATTCGACTCCTATCTTAATTGACAAGGGTTACGACTGATCGTAAATCCTTTGAATATATACAAGTTACGACTGATTGTAACTCTTACGACCTTTAGTGAAACCGTACCAATGATCGCCAAAATTGTGCTGAAAGTAGGTAGTTTTCTCTGGGAGCTGCGATTTCCTCCACCTTGATTATAAAACATAGGTGGCGTAAAACGTCCATATCATGCATTTTCTACTGAATTTTGCTTGATGATAAAAAATGATAATAGTCGTTAAAACCGTTTCTAGTAAAAACAAACAATATTCAGGTCATAGAATTCGAGCTTTTATATTTTCATTCATAATTTTAAACATACAAATATTATAATTGTTATTTCAAACGTTTAGAGATAGATATGAACCCATGTGTTATTTTCTCAATCCTTTGATTTTTAGGGGATGATGGCAAGGAATGAAATAAAAAAAAAATACTAAATTTTGGTGAAAAAAATATATTACCTGGGATCAAATAATTGTCAGAAAAGATCGGGCACTTGCAAGCGTCAAATCAAAACCAGCATCGTGAATGCTAGGATTTAAGATCACTTCGTTGCCCATTCCCTCCACAAAATAGATGCTCCGCGCCTAAATACAACCTTTATTTTACAGGATGCCATGCAGCTCGTAAATAGTAATGAACTTTTTTTGCAAAATGGAAACTTGATATAAAACAGCTGTTTTCAATCAGGATTTTTCTTTAAATTTTGGTAGAACAAGAAATCTGTTTTGGATCCTAACTGCGTTTTGTTTACAGACAAGAAATTCGAGGAAAACAACAGGTTTCTAAAGTTCAAATCTTATTAATTTAGGAAATAATTCGGAGTGCATACACAAGCTTATTCCATAAAAAAATAGAGGTTACAAAGATGATGCCCAAATTTTATTTTATAGGCTTTCTTTAAGGTCAGTTTAAGCATCTGTGTTCATTTTAGAAGACATAAATATAGTTTTGTTAGCTGTCATATTAGATTTTCATAATTTTTGACATGGTGACCTAGTTTGATTAAATTTAAGATGACAAACAAGTACACCTACGCACTTCACCTGGCTAGTACAAAATCAATGGTTTAATCAATACAAGGCTGTAAGAGCACTTGTCTGTAAAATTAAGCAAATTTTCCGACTTAACAAATGAAAATAGAATATCTGTTTATGTATGAATATTCTCGCTTGGGGAGTACAAAATGACGTTGTATAATGATAGGTATAAAAAATAAATCGTCTATAATCACCGAGACCGCATAATGTCAGAAATAGCTGTGCATGCAAAAATGGACATAAAAATTATTTTAGCGGGAATTCCTGCACCCCCTTGTTTCTAGAAGGATATTGGTATCGACATGTTGAGTATATCAGTACCCCCCCCCCCCCCCCAATACTAGGTAATGAGGGTTGCATCGGACTAAAAGGCATGCACAAAGTAACTGTGGAACATAAATAAACTATACCTCTAGCATCCCTAAGAATCTCAAATTGTCAAGTAAAGTAAAATAAGAAATGGAAATGGATGGCATATTTGACTCCCTTTATAATATCTACATGCATGGTCTAAATGTCTGTCTTATTTTTCTAACCATTGATTGTACCTTATATTTTTTTAATGCGCTGAGGTCTTTTTTTAACAGATGGATTTAATGCGCTGAGGTCTTTTTTAACAGATGGAGTATATTAAGAATTAGTTATTATATATTTGCTGAAAGTGAAATAGTCTGTGAAAATTGCTATTTAAATATAAATCGGCTTTATTCAATGTTTATCTACGCCGTAGAAAACCCTCTGTATCTATCCAAGAAACAGAACAAAGTTTAACATTGAATGAAATAAGGCCATCTGGTCAAATAGAAAAATATGATGTGGTAAGAACCAGTTTAATACGATGGGACAAATGTATATATCTATAGCGTTTGGTCCACCAAAATAAAGCTAGCAATTGATTTTTTTTCTAATTGGAAGCTAGGAATGTAACTGGAAAAAACAGGCTCCAAAATACCAAAGACGAAGGCACCAAAAAGCAGTATATTTGGGGAAAATCCCCCATAAAAAAACAAAAAGGTATGGATTCCGCGAAAGAAATTTTTAGGATCCAACATCACTCCCCCCTACACACGTATAAAAATCAAATGCCTGCTCCCTCTTTGGTATTCCAAAGTCATCCCTGACAAACGGATTTGGATAAAGCTAGTATATCGACTATACCTTTGATTCATGTAGAATAATGCTAGGATAGCTCCAATAATGTTCAATAAAACCGGCCGTGGTTTCCGACGATGCATTATTGTAGGTAATGCTAGGACTGAGCAGAAGGATATCGTTAAGACCTACTTAATTACTTTCCCTTAGAATGTTGGTTTAGATTCTGTTAGCTTCATCCATGATATGATGTTAGGTTCACATTGATTTTGATCATACAGATTATCATGCACAAGATATGCATATTCCGTTGAATTGTCGTCAGTTGTGCTCAATACCGAAAATGTTAAGTCCGAGACTCAAACTTCATCAGCGAGTATGCAAAAAATAAAAAAGGGACAAAAAGACAGTTTGACGCCAGGAAGATCACTATCTAGACGAAACAACTCCAAATGTTGAAGAGTAGAGTTTTAAGGGTAAAATAATCACTGACACGTAAAGGGATTGTAAGTCTCTCCTGTCTTCCTGTATACCTCAGAAAACGTGTTTTTGTAGTCCCACAGGACCACGCCTTGATGACCTCTCGTTGTGGTGATATGAAATTCCTCGATGTTGTGCATTGGTCATGAGGAGAACTACTTAATTAGAGGCTCTAAAGAGACTGTATCGCTCACCTGCATTGAACTTTTCATCTTGAGCAGGACTAAAAATTTGGCTGGTTTTTCTATGTTCAACTAAGTTCGGCTGTGGCAGCCAAGATGGTTTACAGTCTCGGTCAATGGACACATTTCTAAAAGAGAACCATCTAAGGACCATTGCTACCAAGTCTAGTTCTAATCGGCTTAGTGGTTTCAGACCAGAAGATTTTTGAGTGAATTTCCCATTGGGTCCTATGTTAAACTAAGTTCGGCTATGTCGGCCATCTTGGTTCACAGTCCACGAAATCAGACAATTCTGAAATAGAACCTCCTAAGGACTAGTGCTGCAAAGTCTGGTTCCAACTGGTCAAGTGGTTTCAGACAAGAAGATTTTTCAATGAATTTTGCCATGGGGCCTTATGCTAAACTAAATTCTGTTGTCGCAGCCATCTCGGTTGACAGTCCAGGTCATGGGACACAATTCTTAAAGAGGACCATATAAGGACCATTGCTGCAAAGTCTGGTTTCCATTGGTAAAGTGGTTTCAGATAAAAAGATTTTTCAATGAATTTTCCCATAGGGCCCTATGTTTAACTAAGTTCGGCTGTGGCTGCCATCTTGGTTAACAGTCGGGGTCATCGGACATCCTTCTGAAAGAGAACATCTTAAGGACTATTACTGCCAAGTTTGGTTGCAACTGGCCTTGTAGTTTCATAGAAGAAGATTTTTGAAATTCGTCCCCCCCCCTTTTCTATTTTTAGTAACAGCAACCATGTAGGTTGGAAGTCGGGGATGCCGGACATAAATTTGGAAAGGGGCCACCTATGGACCATTCCACCAAAGTTTGGTTCAAATTAACTCAGTGGTTTCAGGGGAGTTAACGAAAAAGTAAAATTCCCATACGGGCTCAATGTTAAACTAAGTCCAGCCATGGCGGCCATCTTGGATGGCGTTCGGGGAAACCGAACACAGCTTTTAAAAGGGGCCACCCAAGGTGCATTCCACCAAAGTTTGGTTCAAATTGGCGTAATGGTCTCCGAGAAGATAACGAAAATGTTAAAATTCTCATAGGGTCCAACGTTAAACTATGTCCGACCATGGCAGCCATATTGGATGGCGCCGCGGAAAACTAAACACATATTTTAAAGGGGAACATCCAAGGACCATTCCACGTAAGTTTGGTTTAAATTGGTTCAGTGGTTTCAGAGGAGTTGACGAAAAAGTAAAATTCCCCATAGGCTCAATGTTAAACTAAGTCCAACCATGGCGGCCATGTTAGATGGCGTTCGGGGAAACCGAACACAAATTTTAAAAGGGGCCACCCAAGGACCATTCCACCAAAGTTTGGTTCAAATTGGCCTAATGGTCTCCGAGAAGATAACGAAAATGTTAAAATTCTCATAGGGTCCAACGTTAAACTATGTCCGACCATGGCAGCCATATTAGATGGCACCCCGGAAAACCGAACACAAATTTTAAAGGGGACCATCCAAGGACCATTCCACTAAAGTTTGGTTTAAATTGGTTCAGTGGTGTCAGAGGAGTTGATAAAAATGTGAAAAGTTTACGATGACGACGACGTACGCATAGTGATGAGAATAGCTAAAAATATGAAATTATATTTCTTGTTCTATTATTTTCTTTTAATAAATTTTTTTATATCTATTTTTATAAAGTCGACCTCATTGCACTACACACTTTATACTATAATAATATCCTTTATTAAATAATACGATTAAAACAGCCCTAATACTACCAAAACGGCATATGTCATACTGGTGACGTCGTCATGGTCATATAAATCATGTGATCTTTACTGCTTTTCGGCCCGGTCCAATACTGAAAAAGCAAGTCAGTATTAAAATCGTTGGCCCTGTAAACATGTATTGTGCATGTAATTCAGGATTCATTGCCAGTCCGTATTGGAAATATTGGCCCTATATTCACGTCATTGCCAATCCGTATTGGAAAATTTGGCCCTATATTCACCTTACGGGTCTCGAGGCCAATACAGCGAACCTTGAATCTATACCAGTGCCAATACAGAAACAGCCAGTTAATAGCACTATAATATTGCTCATATTTTATTTTATTTTATTTCTTTGTGTATTGTGCATTTTCACTGAAAATTCTTATCCTCGCATGTTTTATAATAATTATTGTATTATGATTATTGCCTGACAAGGGCCCATGGTTGATAAAATAAAAATGTCTAATGTCTATATCAATGGATTCGACAACTACATGTATATTAACTGTGAGTGTATAGCATCCAGCATTCATAAATAGGCACACTTAGGTCTACTGTTATCTTGCTTATTTATCTTTCAAGTGCCACATTCTTGATTAGTTGTAATAATTTTACTGTAAAACATCGAGAAAATAAAGACAACGGACAACGCCAACCTCTTCATCCAAACAGAGGGAAAAAAACAACAGGGAGACTTATAGAATACGAGGACAATAAATGGAAATGTGAGCTGTTAAAAGAGGCATAAAACGACTTAAATGTGCAAAATACGCCAGGCGAACAAATCCATATAATCATAAAAAACAACCAAAGTTAAAATTAAAAATTGAATAAAGTTTCTACCAATATTGCCTTGATCATGAGCATGAAAAAATAAAAAGAAGTCGACTCATTGAAACCCAGAGCAAGACTGGCTTATGCTTGTCGTAAATCAGGAGCCAATACCCTTCTTTTGTCGTTTATATATTTTAGGAATAAAAAAAATATATATCAGACTGTGGTTGCGGTTGAATTTCTTCACATTTTCACATTTTTATTTGGGGGCCATAGTGAGTTTCTCCTTTTATTTCTCTTTGATACATGATTTATACACATTCAGAAAAAATATACACGAAGAAAATCTCACTGTTTTTTATTTTTTTTTTGTTTATTTGCACCGTTTTCGTGAATATGAGCTTTTGGTGGGTGTCGTAATAGACGATAAATTTCGTTGAGGAAAAAATAATTATTATTGTCGGAGGCAAGGGTGGAATTTGAACAAATACAGTTTCCAAAAAAAGAGGGAAAGATAGGTCCAACAATAAGTTGAAAAAAAATCCAGGATTTAATAATAGTTAAATAGTTGTTGATTTCCAGCCTCGTAAACGATGTGAATAAAATTTCTTGCAACCCTAAACAGATAATCACCCAGAGCAAGACTGGCATAAGTTTTTCAACCCACATCTTTATATTAACACAGTTGTTTTGTATATTGATAAGTATATTCATGTAATGCGCAAGGTATTACTATTAAAATGAAAGGACATTCTATATTGTAATCATTTTTGTCATGGTAATTATATGTTGTTTTAATAATTACCTCCCCCCCCACACACACACACACACCACACATAGAGTCTAGGCACTTGACCACTGGACCTAGTTTTGACTTATGATTTTTGTCATGGTAATTATATGTTGTTTTAATTACCCCCCCCCATACTTACACACATAAGAGTCTAGGCACTTGACGACTGGACCTAGTTTTGACTTTTCTGCCTGTTAAGAATTATTTCTGGGTGAAATATGACAATACAATCTATTTCCATGATAAAGTGTCCACCCCGCTTCTATGAATAAAACAATTTATTCGTAATTTAGCGGTTTCGTACCTTCATCTCGCCCTGAAATGGTTTTTTGCATGAACAACCCACATCTTTATATTAACACATACAATATGTGTACAATAATCCTGCATAACAACAACTTTTTACCATGAGAACTGTGGGAGTTATCCACAGAAACCGTGTATCCTCAATGTTAATTTCACCCAGAAAATGAAGGATAAGTTCAGCAACCCATAATTTTGTGAAAAACACGAAATAATGGAAATCCTTACCACCTTCAATATATGTACAATCATCATAGACACTAAAAACTTTCTACATTGTAAACTGTAAGAGAAATTATCCTGATAAACCATACACCCTCTTTGCTGATCTACGGACGGACAGGGGTAAATTTATATACCCTACTCCCGACTATTCGTCGCTAGGGCATAACAAATCCTTGGAAAGCTTACATTTCAATCTATAACAGACTTTTACTTTAACTCTCAGTTTTACGGACATTTTTCTCCATGTTGAAATCCTTACTGTGACTTAAGATGAAGGTCAGCAAGCGAAAATCATTTTTGGCTTGCAATTTTGGCAAGTACGTGTTCGCATTCTGAATAAATCAACCATTTTTTCATTGAAATAATTTAAAAGATGTATACTCCTTTGATTGAAAGTTTTATTCTCATTGTATGGACCTTATTGATTTTAAAAGGTAAGGTTTTTTGGACATGAGGAAAACGTTCCACTAGTTTACCAAGCTGAAAAGGGCCTACATTCTATAAAAAATATGCCATCTACATTAAAATATTTCATGCACATCTCATTAATACAATCTTTGTATTCTAAAAAGACTGTTACCCATGAACAAAGGATTCGATGAAAAACTTTTAGAGCCAGCACTTCAAACATTTCAGGAGGGACAGTTCTTTATAGAATTTCCAAACTGTTGTCCCAAAATCTTGGAAAATATTGACAGAAGTGTCCAGCCACCAAATGGTCACAATTAGTCAAATTTGGGAGGACAGTGGAATTTCTGCTATTTTGGCACTAAATTCTTAAACAGCAAATTTTCATTCAATGCCAGTTAAAAATAGACGACAAATCAGATTTTATGATTTATATTTTTCTTGATATACAGCCACATTTGATCACGATTTTGTTGACTGTACAAACAAAGCGAACACTAGTATTTACAAAGAAAACATGCGTAACACTATATAACAGTATAACAAATACAGAGTTTGATTAATTATCTCTCTAACCAACAAGATATCAACATTTGTGGATAATTTTGGGGCACTGGCAACTGTTTCACAGTATGTAAGTAAAGAAATACTCTAGTGGTAGGAACACCCAAGAGAAGAGGTATTTCTGCTAACTAAGTTTGTAAGAATATAGAATTTGGGAAAAGAGACTTAACATATACATCTGAGTTTTATTATTTCAAAATCCCTGACACCTCAAATGTAATCTGACAGTCCCAATAAAATGCCTTGCAGAGTATATTCAAAGTTCTGTTATCTAGAATTTATTAGGTAAGTTTTTTCAATAATGAGAGTTGAATGTAGTCAGATACTCACAGTGGAGTTTGTGACTGAATCAATACTGTTTACTGGAAAGATGGTAGTTTTAGCAAAGTACCAAATCTTGCCATCACATTTATGCCAAAAACAAATTCATGGGATTTGAATTACAATTTTTGGTATGAAATATGTATGCACGTTTGTCTACCAAATGAGTATATTATAATGCTATTGATATTCTTTCCTGGAAATAAGATAGGATGGTGTGAGAATTGGTATTGGCAAGAAGCGGTCACTCACCGCTAGTTCCTACTTGTATGAGAAAATTCAGTATTGGTTACATTGCATGTAAGAATTATACTGTTATAGACTTCAGTTTCACAAAGATTTTAACAGTTGACGTTTCTTACCTCAAAACCTATTGGTCGTCAATTCAGTTTGAGATAACAGGAAATTTGAAATATTAGTTTGAAGTATTAACTTGGAACCAAAAAATTACTCTGATGTATCAGGAATTTGGAGATAATGAGAACCAATCAAATATTCTCAATCTAATTTTCTGTTATCCATTAAAGGGAGTCATAATGAAAGAAAGAGATGATATATTATAACTGAAATTCAATCCAACACTTATTGTATCCAAAATTATCCACAAAATATTTATACTTAACAATATTATAAAGCAATGCTTTATACATACTATGTTACTGTAATCCTGAACAATGAATGATTTCATCAAGGGTATCTCAAAATTTTCCATAAAATGAAATAATCTGATACTATTAAATTCATCCATATAATTTTGGCATTGAAAATGATTTGCATATTTCCAAAAGTTTTTATCTGAAACATTACTAAAACATTTTACTGCAAAATGATTTGTGAAGTTTCTACAAATTTAGTGGGGGCATGGATACAAATTTTCTTAAAGAAATTAAACTTTACTCATAAGAAATTCCCATACATGTATCTTAGTCCATACAATTTCTGCTTCGATGCCACTTACTGAATGTCAATTTCTTTTAAAGCTTCCTTTATACATTTCTGAATTGAAATTTTAAATCTTTAATCATCTTCATTGTTTAACATCTTGACCAAAAAATTCAAATTTCAATTGAAACAATAATTTCTAATATAATCAATACCAGGGCTAGTAATTTAAACAATGCTGAAACGACACTTTAAATTTGACTTTGACAATGAATTTTCAATTCTTTTTTTCAAATAGGATTATGTTTAATTTAATGAAAAACGAATCAGGAGAATTCTCAACTACTGTAAATATTGTAATTTTTTTTTAAATGAAATTTTCAACTGGTATCATAAAAGAACAAAAGCTGAACGTCTGCATAAACTGTAGCCTACAAGTGTATGCAGGCTTCAAATAAAAGACTCTTACAAATGTATACACAAACAATTTAGATTTCATGATTTTTCAACAAATTTACATCTACAACAAATTGAATACACTTAAAAAATTAAACTAAACAAGTTTATTTTAAGCTTAGGAATGGAGCACATTTTGCAACCACTGTGCGACACTCCATAACGTCAAACAACATGATTTATTTCTTTCTGTACAAACTAACAAATATATTTACAATATCTCGAACAAATTTTTACACCATTTAATAATTGATCACAATTGAAACATAACAAAATCATAATCATTAATAAAATAATTTAAAATTTGTCTTCAGCTGACAAATTCTTAACATGGCAGTGATCAAAACTAAAATAAAAAAAAACACAAAGAACAACCTGAACACAAGATTGGTCTCACATAAAATAGAAAGAAAATTAAAGCTGACACCAAAAACATAAAAGTGAACTTCAACTGTTACAATAATTTTTTGACCGGTATAAGGGTAAGAGTTACAATTTATTTTGACCAGTATAAGAGTTACAATTCATTTTGACCAGTATAAGGGTAAGAGTTACATAATTTTTGACCAGTATAAGGGTTAGAGTTACAATTTATTTTGAACATTATAAGGGTAAGAGTTACAATTACTTTTTGACCAGTATAAGGGTAAAAGTTGCAATAATTTTTGACCAGTATAAGGGTAAGACTTACAATGATTGTTTCACCAGTATATAAGGAAAAGAGTTACAATTTATTTTGACCAGTATAAGGGTAAGAATTACAATTTATTTTGACCAGTATATAAGGGTAAGAATTACAATGATTTTTTGACCAGTATATAAGGGTAAGAATTATAATGATTTTTTGACCAGGGGAAGAGATGGATGTGTGATTAATGAATGAGAGAAACTTTACATATGCAACACTGGATCATTAAAACTAAACAGCTTGGCTTTAATTTCTCAACACCTACATGTGGCTACAAAACAATTTCACCAGAATTGAAAGCTTAATACCTAGTAGGATTACAGACATAACTATAGACAAAAAATTCTTACTTATTTTGATAAAAATCATATTTCTGACAGTTTTTTGTAAGTCTTTTATAGTCTTTCTGCAAACACTACCAAGTAGAAGCATTCTGATCTAACCCTGGATGATGACTGTGTACCTGAGACTACAAATAGTTAAATATCTGAGCTATCAATAGGGAAGGGAACCATTAGTTAGAACATGTTGTATGATCGTGTACAAGTAACATCGATCTGGTTCATAATTTAAGCCAAAAAAAAAAGTAAGGTCTGTGATGAAAAAATGGTATATGTAGATATGGAAACTTTAGTCTATTACATGCCCTCATTTAAGAAAAAATAATAATCCTCTTTACATTTTAGAAGAAAGGGAAATAACAGATTTATCTCCCCAAGGGAGATAACTGACAAATATTTTCTATTAATTGAAGTGTGTGCAACTATTTTATTCTAAAGGTCTGTACATGTACATCAGAAAAAAGAAAAAGCAGATAAACCTACTAAATTTCAAACAACACATGACAACAAGTTTAACAACAAAATCACAGTTAATGCCATTTTGACAAATTTTATGAAAACGACCATATTCATTACAGATACTGAGGCACAGTGGCAAATTCCAAACCATTTCCAATTAGGTATGTGCAATTTACTGCTTACTTTTATTTTTTTCAGATAAGTTAAGAAGATTTAATCCTTTCAGAGTTGAAAACCTAAATGTAAACAAATGTGATCATTTTCATGAAATTTGATATAATATACATCTCAATCTGCAATGCATCATGGTCCTTTTGTCTGACCATATCTTAACCAATCAAAATGTAGCAAACTCAAAACAATTTATATACATATCATTCATTCAAAATATTCTTTTCTATAGAATTTATGCACATTTAAATATCAAATTCTCATTGAATTATTTTTCTATTCCAAGCTTGATGAAATTGTTAGCACTACTCTTTAAATATAAATTTTAAAGAAAACCTGGCAATATTTCTGTCTTCAAGAAATCAGTAAAGGCCAAATAACATTAATTCTTAGATTTGTATATTTATCTCCGTCATATTTTTTTAAAATTTAGTATATTTTTGTAATTTAAAAAAACAGTAAATTTGAAAATCTACCCATCTGCCTAAATTTAAAAAAAAGTTTTGATGAGAAACTAGGAATTGTTTTTTCATGGCCTTTACTTCATAAAGGTGTCCTTGTTACTGAATATTGTGTACATCATTCTATCAGCACGTATCTCTCACCCATAAACATGATAAAAGAAAGACTTAGACAAAAATTGTTAAAGGTGGTTACAATATTGAAATTACCCAGGTATTAAACATGTCAAGCAATATTAATATTTGAATGTGCATTGAGACCATATCAACCGTCACCATGCAGCACTATAACAAAAACAATGGGACATATATCACAAGTTTTATGCACTAGAGCTGTCTGACTCTATTAATAATAATCGTCTTGCAGACTGTGACCCGTTTTGTAATTTTTTTGTCGGTTTAGTCTTTGAACACTGGCAGCCTCTTTTCCGACATTTGTTATAACAAGCAGTGCAACATTTCAGCGCACCTTTCATTGGCCAATAACAACACAAACAAGGGAGACAAAGTGCCATCAAGGCCATACAAGTCCAACGTTTAAAACAGTTTGGCTGTGAGCAGCAAGCACATGGTTCACTAAGACAATCATAATCTGCATCTTGCTCATCCTTTCCACCGCAATGATAGAATACTGCCTGCACACAACAATAACACGAGCATGTTTCAACTACACACTGTCCACTTATATGGCAATTATTGCCACAGAACCACTTTGATGGTAAGTCCTGTGGTTCAGTGCATGCCCCACAACGACATTTGTTACATTTCCTACATATAATGGAATCTTCTTCATCGGGTTTGACAGGCTCTTTTTTTAATGGCGGCGATACATTAGTCACTGGAGGAACATTGATAATTTGTGGAGTCAAAGTGCGTAATCCACGAGTTCTGTTGTTTTGTTGGTTCTCCCGTGTGATAATACTAACCGTACTTGAACTACCAACTCCCCCTGGAATTACAGTTTTTAGATTCCCAGGGGGCTTGGGCCTAGGTGGACTGTCTACATAATCATTTGAAACCCGAGGATGGGGTCTTATTTGATCTAAAGTGATAATATTTCCGCTACCCACATCGGGAGGCGGCAACGTTTGGCGAGTACTTCTTACACTGCTAGATCTCATAACATGATCAGTAGCATTTCTTCTTAAAATCTGTGGTTGCTCACATTATAATGCTGAAAAATAAATAAGATTTATTACATACATGTTTAATAAACTCAGAACGAGCAAAGATATATATACATGTATGTCAGTTTAACAGTTTCCCAAAACTCCTCTTTTCACTGCATGTGGATTATCCCCCTTTTCATGTCTCATTTTAAAAAAAAAATCTTTCCTTGACCCCCCTGATAAAATTTGTTCCTAAGTTCACCTAAAACTTATCTAGAACATATATACCCAATGTCTAACCTTAATTATCTATAAAGGAATAAACAAGTATGATTGCTTTAGAAATTATTCATTAATGTACTTCTACAACTTTCTTGCATTCAGAATTATCTATCTTAATCAGTATTCAAGCTTGCAACATTTTTTTTAAACAAAACTAATGTGTCTTTTCATACTTATACAAAATGAAAATTTTTTTTTACATATTTATATTTAGCTGACATCCTGGTGCCATTCAAACAGTGTACAGAAATAATCTCATTAGCATTCCAGCTGATACAAAACTTATACATTGATTTTCTATTAAAAATTCATATATTTATAAAAAAAAAACTGTCGTGACTCAAAATGGAATGACATCTGTTAAGTACATCACTTCAATCGGAACATCTCTGATACACGTAAGCAGAAAGAAAAGGTAAAAAAAACCTTGTATAGAATTAAAAGACAAATCGATGACAATATACATGTAAAAGTGGGACAAATAATCACTTATAACCATCTATACCATATGTTCTATGATAAAAATATGTCACTACCATGAATTAATGATGAAAAGTATTTCAAAAGGTGGAATTTAATTTTATATTCTTTTTTGTAGAAGTAAAATTTATGATCAAACAAATTAAAATAATATTGTAGTTAACATTCACTCGTTATATTCCTTATGCAGAATTTTTTTTTCATTTCAAATGGTATGCCCTGTTTATTATAATTAAGACACATTTTAATTTTTGCTGAAAGTGATCTTGGATCCTATAAATTATTTAAAAGAGTCCTTGAGCCTTTAAATTAAAAAAAAAGATTTTCAAGAATTACTACTACATGTAAATGTACATTGTACTTAATTCCTGTAAATTATTCAATCCTGTCTTTTTTCAAATGGACAGACAAAAAAATGCTGTAATCCTTCAATTAAACACATTTTTTCCCTGCTTTTTTAAATAATTTTCTGACACTCTTTTTAGTACTCTTTCCTGCTTAAAAATACTATACTCCCTCCCTAAGGGTCAACTGTTTAAAATTCTCTTTGCTTGTTCAAGTATGTGTGAATTTTGGTCCTACTCATAATAAAATACCTGTCTTCTCCTTTCCACTAACAATATGTGTATATATAAGTACACAAGTACTTAAATATATTATATAATTTTTTTAAACATTTTTTCATGTTAGTTCCTGTATTTTCCTGTTATCCCTTGAGGCTCCAATTTAATGGAATAAAGTATGAATTTATTGATTGTAATTGTCAAGGATATGATAATATTTTGTAATTGCTATAAACAAGTAATCAGACAAATTGATTGCTACATTGTATGTCATGTGTCAAAGAAAGCAGACATGTGTCATCAACATTCAATCAAATACATGTATCTTGTTGTGAAAAAAAATATACTTTTACTTCCCAATATACATGTATTTTTTTCAGCTGTTTCAATTTTTCTCCAAGCCATTTTTACATTAATAAGATGCCCTCTATCTGGGCTGTCAATAATTTACATACAAATTGTCTAGAGGTTGTTTTTCCGATACTGTTCAGTGTTGATTGCTATTATTCTATTAAGAAAAAAATTGATCACTAAAAGTGTACATTGTAAATGGTGAATTCAATCCAAAGATAACCACATTGATCTATATATACATGTACAATGTAATTATTTCTTTTGGTCACATTAACCTACTAAAATTCTGACAAGGTTAAAAGAAACATTCCCTGATACCAATTAAGATTCACTAAAGGAAGTCTTATACCCATCATATCTGTCATTCCAGAAAAAAAAGTTACTAAACATTTTTTTTTATAAAAAATGAACGTTAACACACTTGCACTGTATACCATTTTCACAATTTCGTGGTTTTTTATTCATGTCCTTGGAAACAGACATCAGGTAGGTAGAGAGAATTGGTAACTTGCCACTAAATATGTATTATTGCACCAAATTATTCCATCAGATTTTTGTTATTTAACTTAATTCTGGAATACTCCATAAAAATTTCAACCATGCCGAAGACTTCACTATGCCTTTATTATCAATTTTTAGAATATTATTTCAGAATGAGAGGAAACCAAATGCACACAGTTGCTTTATAATACAATGTACTACCATCATCATCACCATGCAAAAGAAAACTTTATTTGCATGAAAAAACCCTGTTGGTTTAAGCAATACACATATACACATATTACAGAATAAACAACAAACACAAATTAAATAGAATGCAATATATTTGGCATACTTTAGGTAACCACTGTATGAAGATTGGTGTGTTTATAATTTTTTTTTGTAAAGTTAAATTACTCAGTTATGTCCCTTTTTAAATTAAAGAATGTACATGGATTTAGAGAGTAAATTTTCTTTTGAAATGAATGAAAATTAACACTTCTGCTTAATATCATGTGGAAATCATCGTGCAAAATTTGGAGGTCCTCTACACAGTATGTTCTAGTGCATTTGTGCATACATGTATGACCACTTTGAATTTTTTTATTCTTATATTCAATATTTTGAAAAAAAACCATAACACATGTACCAATGTTAACAACAAAACTTTTTCTGCAGTCTCAATGTGACAACAGTATTTCTAGTCCTTCAATCCTTTAAAAACACTGATATTTCCTGAAGGTGCAAATTAATTAATTTCAGTGAAAGTGAATCCCACTTTTAAAAATATTGGAATTGTATAAATATATGTATTAAATTTTCTACTACATGTAGTTATAATAATCAAATTAAGGTTTTAAATTTTTTGTAAATCTCTTTCTTTCCTGCAATTTTTGTGCAACTTCAATATATACAGTGTAGAAACCAGTCATAATTATTCATCACTTCATTTTTTTCGAAATGATTTTGAAGTGATTTCTCTATTGATTTTAATGAAATTTACACCATGATAATAAAGAAGAAATTTAATTCTTTATTTGTTTTTACAGATCTGAAATCTTTTAAAAAATTACAGTGGTTTAATTACATATAAAAATTATAATGTCACATTTCCCCTACATATTAAACCAGATTTATAATGCCAAAATTTTTATTTGTAATTAAATTATTGTAACTTTGAAACAATAAATTGAAAAACCTATTTACAAGTAGAAAATTAATCTTCAGATATTTCTCAGTCTTTTGTTGAAAATTTCATAAAAGTCTGATGTCAGAAAAAAACATCACAGTAATACATGTATACATGTATTTTGAAAAAATACAAATTTGTATAGAAATCAATGGAAAAAAATGAAGTGATGAAATTATAGCCAACTACTGTATGTATTTCATTATTGTCCAATATACTATTTTTTTCCTTTGCTTACTTTGAACACATTTATTTACATGTACTTTTAATTTCATTTTATTTTTCGATAACTTTTTACGTTTCTGATATACATCCTACAGTCTCAAAACTGAGAAATATACAGTAAATTTAAAAAATACTGGAAAATAAATTTAACTCCTGAGATTCATATTCTCATTGAATTGTAATTTTTATTTATAAAATGTTGAAATTATAGTACATGTAGTATATGTGTATTTCTTCAAACAATTTTTATATGGAATTATCGGGAAATATTGTAGAAAACTCAGTTAAATGTTTTTATGTTGCAAATTTTCCCAAAATTACAATTACCTTTTCATTAAATATTTAAGCATGTACATTTTTTGTACAAATGTACATGCATGTGTACTGTTGTAAAACAAAAATGTATCTCAACCTCAATCATATACTATATACTACATGTAATTAGCCATCAGAAAAGTTCCACACTTACATGTAAATATTGTAAAAAGATCACATGTGGGATAAAATCCCTTTCATATATTGTAATTTATTTGAAATACATGTGTATGGGTCTATAACCATTTGTTCATTTGTTTAAGAAAACAAAGGAAAGTTTGTTTTTTTTAACACAGTAAAATACATGAAAATTTTTTATGGTACACATGCATGTTGTTGATAAGACATTACCAGTGTACATGGATGCAAAATTCTTCAGAAAGTCGGTCATTTTCAGTAAAACCTCCCTTATTCTACATGTAATAATTTTATCAGAATTACTTAACCTCGAAATGAGTTAGGCAAATTTTGTGAATTAGGGAAAAAGTGTTCTGAAAATGTATTACCTGATATTATTAACACCTTACATGTAGCAATGAAATACATTTAAGGAATATAATAAAAATAACACAATAATGATGTATCATATTTGGCTGTGCTTGTGATAACACCAAACATATTTCCAGTATTCATCTAGAACTGTCCTGAAAGGGACTAATACCCCCTTTGAAGCCTACACGAAGTTCAAATCATCATATTTTTCAAACTACTTGCCCAAACAGAAAATCCTGATAATATGCACATCTCCACAATATGATCTACATGTAACACTCCATAAAATTTCATGAGAATCATGCAAGTAATGTAGGAGGAGTAAGGTCCTGAACTCAAATATATCTGGTTGCTAGGGACCTTTCCATCGGTTGCTATGGACTTTTTCAATGATCTTGACCCTTGAGCCTCCATATTGACTTGTACAACTATATTATATAGTACAGACTCTAAATATATATGGTTGCTAGGGAATTTTTCATTGGTTGCTATGGACTTTTTCAATGACCCTGACCCTTGACCCTCCATTTTACTTGTACAGCTACCATTTAATTTATTTCAAGTTGTGCTCTAAACATCTGTGGCAATATAACAGACCATTATTTTCTGTTTACATGTAAATAATCTTTAAATGCAAAAAACTGATATCAAATCTGTTATAAAATTTTGAAGCCCTATTTACATGTAACAAAGCTATGAGGAGCTAATTGATCAATGAAATCCTTATTATGTGCATATCTAATAAATGACTAAAGTATTGGACCAGAACAGAATTTCTAAGTCCAAAAGAGTATAAATATGGAAAAAAGTATTGGACCAGGACATACTTCTCTTGCACACATCTACCTACAACACATGTAGGACCTAACAGTATGCAAAGTTTCATTAACCTCTTATAAGGCATGCTTGAGAAACTGCGGGTACAAAAAAAATTGGGGGATAGACAGAATTTCTAAGTCCAAAATGGTATAAAATTATGGGAAAAAGTATTGGACCAGGACATACAGTGCATGTGCACATCTACGTACTAGGATCTAACAGTATGCAAAGTTTAATTAACCTCTGATAAGGCATGTTTGAGAAACTGCTGGTTCAAAAAAATTGGGGGATAGACAGAATTTCTAAGTCCAAAAGGGTATGAAATTACGGGAAAAAGTATTGGACCAAGACATACTTCGCATGTGCACATCTATGTTCTAGGATCTAACAGTATGCAAAGTTTCATTAACCTCTGATATTTACAGGCATTTTTGAGAAACTCCGGGTACAAACAATTCTGGACAGGCTGATTCCTATATACCCCCCCAACCATGTTATGTTTGGGGGAGGGGGGTATAAAAATTAGTTTACTTTACATAGACTGCATAATATTAAAACTTTATCAATATCCTAATGTTTTGGAAAGCAGACTTTTAAATATCAATCTACATGTAATTAAAACAAATGTGACCCTCAAACCTTTGCCTTAAAAATCCTAAAATTGACTAGTCAAAATTATACGTCACTAATCTGACTGGTCTGCTATGTCCTTAATGTCAACATAGTTCAAAATTTTAGAATCAAAACTGGTAAAGGTCCAAAAATGTCACAATCATAAAATATATTCTCTTGGAAAAACATCATAAAAAAGGTACAAATGTACAGTGATAAATACTGTGTTGAGATAAATGTATATGTATTCCAAAAAGAACATGGGACATACATTTTGCCCTGTATCTACAAAATGTAGTAGAGTCGTCAACTGAATCCTTAGTTTATTTTGTGGACGCTTACATGAACATTTACATGTACATGTATCATCACCTAACCACAATTGTGTATTTGTAAAGGAAGTTACATGTATAAATTCTTGAAAAATTTTATGATTCTTTCATGAAACTTTTACAAATTTTGTAGTATTGTACAAAAATGTATATCCAATTTATACCATGATACTTTGCAAAGTGCAAATCATAACTTTTCATCAAGAAGGGAGGTATTTCAGTATGATACATTTATTAAAGTGCAGGGTATCTGGTTAAAATAGAGGGGTGCAGCACCATGCCCCTTTTCCAATGCACCCCAATGCCCTTTTAGTGCTCCCCTCTGCCCTCTACTATTATGTATATAATTGTTAAATTTTTCAACAACAAAAAACTGCTTCACTTTCAAATCATTAAATAGTAAACATGTACAATGTACAATGTGCATGCAAATCCAGTCTCAGTACATTTACCCATTTCAATACATTTGTACTTCTAAGAATATACATCCACAAGTGATCTGGAATACTGGATGTTAAGTTTGTTTGTTTACTTGAAATTGCCTATATGGCACACTGTTCGTTTTATTTGTGTTAGTAAGTTTTTAGTAATGTACAATGTACATTTGTACAAACATGTATATGTTGTAACTTTGTTACAATGTAGGTTGACCTACTTGTGCCACAATATCATGTAAAAAGACCCACATTTCATGGTTCACCAGCTTTGGTTGAAGTTTAGATCAAAGTCAAGCACCGCTTAGTCTTGTATATATCTGAGTTTATATCTGAACAAGAACAGCATTCCATCGCAACAACTCCAACAAAAAAATAATGGTACAGCACTGAAATTCGATCTTGACAAGATAATGCTAAATCACAACTAGGATATAAATTTAAATTAAATCCATTAAGGTTTATAGACCGGAGAGCGCTTACAAGAAAAATTGAAGAAATTTTTCAGAGTTCAAAGGGCAGTAACTCCAACAAAAAGAATGGTACGGCACTGAAATTTGAACTTGACCGATATAATACTAAATCACCACTATGAAATAAATTTAAGGTTTGTAGGTGTGAGACTGTTTACAATGTCGGACGGATGCACGGCATTTCTGTGTCCCTGCACCGCATGTGGTGGACAATAACTATAAAATGTTGCATCCTATCAACATGTAGATGTAACAGTAAATTTAGTCCCATAGCAAAATATGTTCCCCGGACTTTGTTTCCTAGTAAAGTAAGTCTTCGTTTTGAATTTAACTAGAAAATTTTGTCCCAGGATTAATTTTCCTAGGAAAACAAGCCAATAATTAGTAATATACATGTATGTCCACCATCAGTTTTCCTAAGAAAATTGTTTCTGGGAATTAATTGGAACATCACAATAGTTGTTTTAATTGTTGGGGATTTTTTTTCCATATTAAATCTGTTCACAATTATCCAAATTTAAACTTGTAACCCAACAGTAAATTTAGTCCCGTAGTAAAATATGTCACCCAGACTTTGTTTCCTAGTAAAGTAAGTCCGTGTTTTGACAATAGATGTTTTTTTTCAACTCAGTTTTACTCAGTTTTAACGGAGTGAAATGTGTTCACCACAAAGTAAAAGATTTTTGTAGTTCACTTTAATCCATATTCACACTTTGAGTTTGATACAACACACAAATGTACCATGGTTCAGTAATATATTTTGTACATGTACATGCTTATTGAACAAGTTAAAGTATCAAAACCTAAATGTACTATATATGGTACATGTAAATTTAGGTTCATCAACATTATTCAGTAAAACATGTATTCATTCAAGAACACTCAATCTGTGTGTGGCAAAAAGAAAACCTACATATATAATGTACCATTGATATGAAATACAATGTACACATACCACTTGACCCATAACTGACAGAAGTATGTACTGAAACTTGATATACATTGAAGCTTCAGTAATAGTGTTTCAAAATAATGTTCAGAACTAAATTAAGTTCAACTTACATGTAAATAATTTTTATAGCTAATCTAATTTTACAAAATTGTACGTGTATAATGAAAGAAAAGCAGATTTGCCATGATACAATAATTTGCACATATCGGGGTATATCGTACATTTTCTTGTACATGTACAAAAAATGTATCTTAAAGGTACATGTGTATTTTAAAATCCTGATAATGTTAGTGCTCTTTTTTCTTGAATTAATCACTTTTTTACAACTACATTCTACTTTTTTGAAAAGAAGATATTATGAATGATAGGGACAAAGGTACATTTTTGTAAATTGCCTATGTTTCTGCTAACAAAACTGGGACATTTATCAAATCAAATTAAATTCTTTATTTCTCTGTTATACCCAATAAAGTGTCAAAGGAACAACAAATAAAACAACATAAAAAACAGTCATCAAGTATAATGCAAATTGAATCAAGTACAACAAGAGGCTGTCGAATGACAGCAAACCGGATTTTCCTGCATGGAAATGATGTTTGCAAATCTGGATTCCCAAACAGGATGAAGTAAAGAAATATAAATGAATTTTTGTAGCGTTTTGTAGGGTTCAGTAATGGAAAGGCAAAAATCAATCTTGACCTCCTATTTATAGCAAGTGACTGCCTTTTTTCAATTTTTTAGAACCATAACTCCTGAACGGTGAAAGAGAAAATCGTCAATATCGGAACGGTGAAAGTGGAAATTGTCAATATCAAACTTGACCTCCATTTTGTCATCAGTAACAACATATTAAAATTTGAAAAGCTTTGGTTGAACAGTTCATAAGTTATTGCATGGACACTGTTTGGCAGCCGCCCGCCCGCCGTACATCACCAAATAAATAACCGATATTTTCCTATGAAAATCCGGTTAAAAATGTAACCACTAAATAAAGTTGGAATGTCTTCCCAATATAATCTAGTTAGATTTAAGAAAACCTTTTGCATACATGTAGCTATTTTGTAACATTTTAGAACAAAACACTGATAATTTTTTTCTTGGCCTCGGGAGAAATTGGATGAAAATTTACACATTTTTTTTATATGGCCTTATCATTTGCTGAAACTACATTCAATTGCAAGTCACAAGTATTTTAACACATGTTTGTCATGTTTCTGACAAAAACTACAAACAAATCTGATTGGTGAATAAAACAACTTGTGTTTGAAATAAAAAAAAATGGTATTACAACTAAGTGCCTGAGCCCAGTTGTTCAAAAGTTAACAACCTTTCATCAGTTTAAAAATTTCCCTAATTTGCTTTTTTTGAAAGATTTTACAAAATAGTTCATTTTTGATATAGAATTCGTTTAGAAATAAAATATTGGAAGTTGAAAAATGGGGGTTCACTTTTGAACAACTGGACCCTGGTGGCCACTAAATAAAAAATAAAATATGGATATTCTGACACATACATGTACATGTGATCAAGAGATACATTTGTAAGATTAATCTGAAAAGTATACACTTTGTTATAATTCTTTTTTTTTCATGATCATGAAGAAATGACTTATCAATTTACCTGTAGATAATGAAGTTGGGTAAAATAAAAAAACCTCTTTGTGTTTAATGGTTTAATACATATATGTACAGGTACCTTTAACATTTTGAGCATATTAAAAAACCAAAATTATTGCTTTAAAAAAATGGAAAAAAACAACGAAAATGCAAAATTTTAAAATTTTCCTTCCAACCTACATTGTACATGTACACTTTTAAGTAGTACTCTTCTTTTAGTCATTGCTAGGCATCTGTGATGGATAATGGGAGCTGAACACACAGCGCTGCCTAGCTCGTCCTCAGGTGGCAGATAGGGGAATCCCTCTCATTTGGGGGTTGTCAGGTCATAATACGCAAAGCTGTGTTTGGAGAATGCCATATTCCCTGCATGCTAAAGACCCCTTCTGTAGTTTTCGAAAAAGAGTTATCAGTAGGCTGATGTCGCTACAGAAGGCTAAATTATCTGACCCTACCCAACCACCCGCCTTTTACAGTGGCAATCAAAATTGGTTCCCCTTTGTGTCCTGTCCCATCCCTATTTGAATTGTTTGATAAATTTAACTGGTTCTTGTCCTGAAGAAGCATAAAATTTGGCCACTGGATGCTAAGCAACAATCAATCAATCAATCAATCTTTTAGTTATTGTGTTTCAAATAAATGAAACTGAAAAAAAATTATAATTGCGCAGACAGTTTTACGTACATGTACCTACAATGTAGGTAACTTTTTATTTCATCAGCTAGTAAAATGAAATTACTGATTAAAAGTTCTAATTTTTTTGCCTTTCTACATTACATCTAATTTCTTATGAAAAACATGAAACCATGGCATTTTCCTAAAATAAGTAACAATATTTGACCTGATGAAGTTTCGCACATATAAGTGGAAACAAATGTTGGGTGATCAGTGAAATTATTAAATTTTGTAAACCCTTTTTTTCAAATACATGTACATGTACAAATGTACCTTACACATGGTACATGTTCAAAAGAAAGATGAATATCTTCACGAAGAAAAGAAGATAAAAAAATGCAAGGTAAAAAAATTCATAATTTTCAATTAAAATACTGCAAAAATAGTGAATAAAAATCTACCACATTCTTGAACAAAGGATTATCTTTATGATTTAGTAATTACTTTTTAGTTTTCTTTTTCAGGTGGGGTGGGAGAGAATACCGGGTACATGTAAGAAGTTGAAATATAATACATGAATATATACATGTAAAGAAGATCTAAAATGTATGGATACATGGTAAAAGATAACATCTAAAATCTATATTTTTTTAACTGTGAGTTTTCAGGAATATCTCCAATTATATATAAATGAAAGTGAAGAGTAAAGTTTTTCAGCAAGAATTAAGATGCTAAAGTATTTGGGACATACAACTGAGGTCATCCTGTGGTTCAAACAAGAAGCAAAAAGTCCATTCAACAAGATAATTTAGCTTTAAACCTAACTACATGTACATGTACCTATGATGTACAATTGTAGACTGAGGATTTGATTCATTTTTGTCTTCATAGTCAAACTACTCAACCCTTATTCCCATGTATCCATGAAAAAGTAATAAATATGTATATATCACAGGAAATAAATCCACAGAATCTGATTACAGTCAACAGAATTCACTAAAAATTTTAAAAGGGGGGTAACTCTCAAAAAAACTTTTCTAAAAAACTGACACTGGTTGACCTAGAAAATTTACAAAAAATCAATGTGTTTGTTAACTTTATGTGGCATTAATTTGTTCTAGAAATATATGTATACTAGTCTCAGATTGGCACATATGTGTATTGGTGATGGATACAAGGAAAGGACTTGATAGATTGTTTACTTCAGAATTTAAAGGAAAGAAATAATTGACATTTTGAAAATTTATAAATAAAAAATTATCTGATTTTAAAGTAGGGCCACAAAAATTTAGTTCCTAGATTCTCATTTTTAACTAAAATTTATACATATATAAAGATTTATAATTTATTTTTATAAATTTTCCTCAACCTTTCTCAAAGTGCACTCCTACATTTGTAATCTTTGCTCCTACGTTTACATTAGACCTTTTAGGCACTTACAATATTATTGATTGGGGCAGCTTCTAATCTACTGAAATCACCAACTTACTTATATATATAAGTTATGTTTCCAGTAAACCAAAGAAGTATAATAACATTATCATTTCAAAGCCTAAATATTAACATTGTCAACATACATGTAGATCAAAACAATTTTTTCCTTTTTTTTTATTTGTCTAGTTTTCATGTACATATATTTGTTGTTTCTATTTATTTTTACCCTGAGATATAATTTGCAAATAAAAACCCATAGCAGTTGGCAATAAACCTTATGTTTGGTTCCTCTAATTATGTATTATTTCATGAAAATCATATATATCTACTGGTCTTAATCAAATTACATCTGTAATGATTTTTTTTAAACCAAGAGACATTTCAGCAGTGAACATACTTACCTGCTATTTCTTTCAGAAATTATGCATAATTAGCCTATCCTTATGTATACCATATGAATATCCCATATGCTTGGGATTAAGGAATTAACCTCAAGGAATTAACACTATATTAAAATTAATTACCTGTAATTAACAATGATACACATCACTATACATCCCTTTCAACTGAATACATCCCTTTCAACTGACCAAGAACGAATCTTAAATCCATTTACAGTTTATAGGATGGCTGTTTACAAATGAATCCAACTTCTGAAATCATAGAAATATTTTTTGGTATAAAATCCAACGATAAAATGTAGGTCGATCACATAATACTCCACATCTGTTATAGAATCACTCCTCAATTCTGCCTACTTGTGCACTTGATAATAATCCGGGAAAGTATTAACCATCCTTTTATCGGAAATTACAAAATCCATCCGAAATTTCAATCCTTGTGACGAAAAAAACGTGATCAGTTTACAATCACATTCGAAAAATATTCTCAACGAAAGTATATTCCCGCTCACTAAAACATCACTGCTTCAACCAGCGATACACGATACACATAATTTTAGCCGCAGCCAGCTACAACGTAATTATGAATGAACTAGAAATGGACTGCAAATGTCGCACAGATAAATCAGGAAATCGGGTTTATTTACATCCAACTGTTTGTATGCACAAGAATTATGTCATTAAAAGTGTTTTGAAAGTGTATTTTTGACAAATTCTTACCTTTCTCAAGAGAAATCCCTATTTGGCTATTGTATCGTAACCCAACACGTTGACCTCTTGGAACATTCTACTCATAAATTAGCGTAGGGGTGGACAGGATATACACGTGACCAAACTTCCATTTCATTCATTCATACTACCTGTGGAGTTTTGCATGAATGAATACACACGGGGAGGTTTTTTATAACGTATCAATCCTGTCCAATCGTTTCACGTCTGATTGCCACTTGATTCAACTATCAATGAATGTGAATATTTGGGAGAATCCATCAGCATTACAAATAATGTGTATTCTACCAATAAAAGTTTGATATTCATATTTTAGACCATTTTTTAATTTGTTGTTGCAACGACAAAAAATTAAAAGTAAGATCCAATGTTTAGAAGTTAATTAATTATAGGGAGGGTGCTTATGGAGCGATGATGATGTGAAAACTGACCAGAAATTGGGTCAATATGTATCTCGACCGTTAATCTGATTTTCTACATGCTACGTTAAACTATATTTTTGCAGATCTTTAGATTTAAGGCAAATATAAATTTTGTTTCAATGTCTATACGGACGGTAACTTATTTTGTATAGTTGAATTTTCCACGTGTAATTAAACTTTGATATACAAAATATTAAATGAATCCGGAGTTCCCAACAGACAATTGACATTTCAGTAAGCACCAGATATCCCTAATTCAGCCGTTTTTATGGTGCAATTTCACTTTTTAACAATAATCGTTTTTTTTTAAATTTCATTATAAACCAATGTCATGCGTCTTCTGTCTTTTATTCAAATTCAATGATATATACATTGGATAAAACACAGTCGGCTTACAACAATACAGATACACAACATATGAGTGGCCGTTCATGTCAAAATAACGATAGTTCCATCATGATAGTTTTCCATCGTGATGATTTTAACAAGTATCACGATGCTTTTGACTAGTATCATGATACTTGTTAAAAGCATCGTGATACTTGTTAAAACCATCACGATGGAAAACTATCATGATGGAACTATCGTTATTTTGACATGAACGGCCACTCATAACAACATATCTAGATGTTGTACTTTTCATTTGATGGATAACATCATGTGTTTCAAAAGATTCTTTTAGGTACAGACATATATTATTTGTTTCCTGATAATTTTAGGATTAAAAGACGTGCTATGGTCAGACCTAGGGTAATTGAAAAAAGAAATTGTAATTAATTACTATTAATTACATTTCTCATTGTAATTTGTAACTGGGCCAATTTCCAATTACATGTAATTGCAATTTAATTAATTAATGGTCTAAAAATATATTTTAATTGTAATTACTTTTCAATTACATTTCAATTACAATATGTCATATTTTTAAATATAAATTCTATGTATTACTTTCTGCAAATTGCATCGATAACTTCTTTTCTTGAATGTTAAATATTGAGAATAAAAAAGTAAAATTTTTCACAATAGAATCAGAAATTGCATCAGTCTCAATATTCATATATGATAAGTGCATAGAAATAATATTTAAGAGAAATTAAATAAAAATTATTAAATGTCCATAATGATTTAAATTTAAATATTCTAGTTTTATTCTTTTTCATTTTATTGAACATATGTTCTAATGTTTTATTTGTTAGAGAAATTAAAATGATAATTTTCTCATCAACCCAAAATATTTTATAGTTTTAATATATGTTATGTAATAACCAAAATTGAAATAGCCTATTGAGTCCTCTTCTTTCGGGGTTGTTGGGTTTGAATAAAATATAAACTTATCAATTACTGAATAACATGTATAGGACAGAGTAAAAGAAAATGGGTTCCATTTTCCACTTTTCCTTTACAAAATTTACAGTGTTTTTCACAGTCTGATACTATATGTCTGCTATATCTTCCGGTTTCTTAAGCAAGACTGTGCACTTAATCTTATTTTATATAGAAATGAACACTATTTTTTGTTATGTTAAAAGTCAAATAGTTTTGCAGTTTAAATCTGTTATATCGAAGTTTTTCTGATTATTTTTTGATATGTGATAGCTGGGTAACTATATTGTTTGAATCTTTCGAATGTAACTTTTTTGAAAGTTCCGAAAATGAAAATTAAATAGAATCTAGTTCCAGCATACTTTAAAGTTGATATGTGGATGTTATCCAACATGAACTGTTTAGAGGTTATAATTATAGACTTATTCCTACAATTATATTCGACACTTTTTGACCATCGAAATGTTATTGACTTTCAGATGGTGAACTCCAAGATTTTGAATAACAGCATGAATTTACTTCACTCAGACATATTGGGTTTTCTGACACTTCACAGTTCAGTGGTTTTTCCTTTGATTACTCTGAAGGCCGATTTAAACAATACGATTTAGTATTTTTGTCATATCTTATATGAAATCGTTCTTGAATCGGATGGTAAATCGGACAGAAAATCGTACCGTGCCTTCATCTCTGTCCAACAAGCTATTAAGGGAAACGCACCTTTGACGCGGTATATGCGTCATAAATATAAATATTTATGCCTTGGCATAAATCATTTATGCATAGCCTTAAATGGGTTTATGCCTAGGCATAAATAAATATTTATGACGCACATACCGCGTCATACGCGGCTTGGTCATTATCTCTGCCCAACAAGCTGTTCAGGGAAACGCACCCTGGTCCTCATACCTGTCCAACAAGCTGTTTATCACCTGGTTATCACCTCTGTCCAAAAGGCTGTTCAGGGTAAGACACCCTGGTCATCAACTTTGCCCAACAATCTGTTCAGTTAAAATTAGATAAAAAATACCGATCGATGACATCAATTAGGAACTATCACTGACTCGTTAACATAACGGATATTGAAAAGAAGATATCTTAAAATTCAAAGTGAAAATAGACCGTGTACATTTTGAAACCTTAATATAATCGAAGATGAAAGACATTTTTTAAAGGAATGCCCAAAATATTCAAATTTACAAAAAGACTATATTCAAAGAGCAAAAACAGAAAATGTGACATTAAATTTTGTTGAAATGAATGATAATAAACATTTTTTCTTTATTCTTACTCCAACGCCAAAGCAAGTGAAAAATACAGGTTCTTTTTTATCAAAAAGTCATTAGAACTGAGGACAGAAGACATTTGAACTGTTTTTATCTGTATTATTAAATAAGTTCTATTTTTCACTTGTTTTGCAGTTGTATATATGTTTTTGTCACAAGTCAATTGACTTGTATGGCAATAAATTTTGAATTAAATTAAATTGCACAACCTCCGTAGCAGGACCTCTTTCCCAGTGAAGTATATGACCCTGCCGTCAGCCGTGTTCACACAACAAAATATAATATCCTTATTTTTCGTACTTTTGCGGATGAATTTGCATTTTAAAATTTCACTTTATTGACCTCTTAATAAAGTTTTTACATGTTTTCTTCTTGTAATACTTAATAGTCAGTTGTGAAATATATCCTCGTGAAATTAAACTTCAGTCGTCCCAAGAATGTAACTACTTCGCTAACTGAATGGACCAGGGGAACGCCATAGTTTGCGCCATAATGAATACACTGCTGCGCCTTATGCGCATGATACGCCCGTCCCCGCAGCAACTATGAAGTTGTGAAGGAGTAGGAAAATATTGATTTTTTTTTAGCAAATTAAGTGTCATGTTACTTTTACAACGGCTTAACACACACATACATATATATATCAAATATATAACGCTGTAACCATAAACTAAATATCATCATTGTGTAAGCAGGAAATTTTATACTATCAATGATACTTACATTAAGGTGAAAGTTATAAAAATCATTTAGTGATGCTGTTGTAAAATTTTCGTCAAAGATTATACAGACCCTCAGACCACCATTTGTAAGAATGCCGGTATAAAAGTTTGAAAAAAATCGGTTCAAGGCGTACTCGAGTTATTGCGCATGAAAAATTGATAATATTTGGACAATCTAAGTCCAATAACTCTAGAACGACAAAAAAGTCACACAGTATACAGACCCTCAGACATCCAGTTGTAACAATGTGTTAAAGTTTGGAGAAAGTCGGTCAAGGCGTACTGGAGCTAGTGCGTGACATGTGAAAAATTGCTTATATTTGGACAATATAAGTCCCATAACTCTGGAACGACAAAAGTGAAAATCGTCAAAAAGTATACAGATCCTCAGACCACCATTTGTAATAGTGTGTTAAAGTTTGAAGAAAATCAGTCAAGTCGTATTCGAGGTAGTGCGAGACATGTTTACGTCTGACGGACGGACGGACAGAGGAACGTTGACGGCTTATACAAATTGTGCTGTCATGAAAGTACAGATTTTGTTAACCGTGACTTTGAGGATGATATACATGAGAATTAAAATGTTTTGGAGTCCGCAGTGAATGAAAAGCTCTTAAGGCAAGGGTTATTTGTGGAACCATTGTGAAACTATAGCCCTTATGTGGAGGGTTCCTGGGGTTATTTGTAAATCTTTTGTAGAACTATATAGCCCTTGTGTGGAGATTTGTAGAACTATTGTAGAACTATAGCCCTTGTGTGGAGATTTGTAGAACTATTGTAGAACTATAGCCCTTGTGTGGAGGATTGTAGAACTATTGTAGAACTATAGCCCTTGTGTGGAGATTTGTAGAACTATTGTAGAACTATAGCCCTTGTGTGGAGATTTGTAGAACTATTGTAGAACTATAGCCCTTGTGTGGAGATTTGTAGAACTATTGTAGAACTATAGCCCTTGTGTGGAGGATTGTAGAACTATTGTAGAACTATAGCCCTTGTGTGGAGATTTGTAGAACTATTGTAGAACTATAGCCCTTGTGTGGAGATTTGTAGAACTATTGTAGAACTATAGCCCTTGTGTGGAGATTTGTAGAACTATTGTAAAACTATTTAGCCCTTGTGTTGAGATTTGTAGAACTATTGTAGAACTATAGCCCTTGTGTGGAGATTTGTAGAACTATTGTAAAACTATAGCCCTTGTGTGGAGAGTTGGGTTATTTGTAGACCGATTATTTGTAGAACTATAGCCCTATGATAGTTGCGTGACTTGTAAGATGTTTTTTGCATAGTTTCTTTTGTTCTTGTCTTAGAAAATAAGCGTTGAGCTGTTTTCTGCTCTTTGGTCGGGTTGTTGTCTCTTTGACACATTCCCCGTATTCTCTATTCTAATACGGTTCTTTTTTGGTCTATTTTCATATTCTTTGCATATGATACAGTCATTAACAATAACGTTTGAATCGTTTTGTTTTCAATTATTTATTTGTGCGTTTATATGCGTGTACTGAAAATCTATTTTACACGAATTTAACACATATATTTGAAACTATATTTTGAAACTAAATATATATATATCCAACTTTATTCCTCCGATTTCACAATATACATATAAGAGTGATCGTATTGTTATTTCAACATCTGACTAATTCAAGATGATAACTCGATACTGAAATATATCTATTCCTAAACATTCAGCCCAACCCCACCCCACCCCAAATAATGAAAACAAACTTTCATGTAAATCGGTACACAAAATATCGAGAGAAAGTAATATAAACGAATGATTTCTAGGATAAGTCTACCCTTAACATTGGTGACAAAGAGGGTAAACTGTTTGTTTCCCCCAGTTAAAACCACTTTTCATATTTTTCTTACGACCGTTTGATTTGTCATGCAAATGTTATTACAAATCACCTGCCTGCTGGGTACCCGGAACCTATAAATTGAAGGTGTGTCGACTTGGGTTATATAATTATAATGCAGCACAGAAATTCGATTTATCATGTGCGATTTTAAATCATTTTATCCCACGTTCGGATCAAATTCACAGGAAGTCGGTGCAATTCAACACATAAAAACTTTATTATAACGAAAATAGCTAGCTTGTCAAAAATGTCACGTAGTAGAAAATTATTTGAATTTTATTTTAACCCGGTGCATCATTATGATGGGAAGTTGAAAGGTTATGATCCCCGAGAAGTACAAGGCCTTTCCTTTAAACTGAACTTGTCACCTGTATTTCTATAAATCATTTATTTCTATACTTTATACAAGGACCAGAAACTTGTAATTACTTTATTCAGGAAGATTTCGTATTTAATAATATTTGCATTAAGTAGATATGGGACAGGATTTGCACAAGCACAGACCACGAGTAATCTATATACTTAATCTTATGGCATTCAAACGATTAGCGTGGATTTCGTCGTAATATATGGTCATAATATACAGAAGATCCTTATTAAATTACTTCACAGAAATCTGATTACAAAGTTCGCCTTGTTCCCCCAATATTATTGTAGATCGCTTGCTATCGGGGAACTAAACTCGGACGAATAAGTTAACCTAAGTCAATGAAGTGCAATAAGTAGGTCAGCGTGACCAAATTTTTGTGGGAGGCTGTGTTACTCCCAGAGATGCATCCTGACGCCAAGAAATATGATTGTAGGTCCCTTGGTATTGGAGAACTGAACTCGGACGTAAAACTTAACCTAAGTCAATGAAGCGCGATAAGTAGGTCAGATTGACCTAATTTGAGTGGGAGGCTGAGTTATTCCCCGAGATACACCCTGACATTAAGTAATATGATTGTAGGTCTCTTGGTATCGGAGAACTGAACTCGGACGTAAAATTTAACACATGTCAATGAAGCGCGATAAGTAGGTCAGATTGATCTAATTTTAGTGGAAAGCCGTGTTACTTCCCGAGATGCACCCTGACACCAAGTAATGTAATTGTAGGTCCCTTAGGGTATCAGAGAACTGAACTCGGACGTAAAACTTAACCTAATGAAGCGAAATAAGTAGGTCAGAGTGCCCAAATTTTTGTAGGAGGGTGTCTCACTCCTCGAGATGCATCCTCACACCAAGTAATATGATTTTAGGTCACTTTATATGTAAAAACAGATGTTTAACATAAAACTTAAAATGTCACATGGTCAGTCTTCAACGTGCACCTGCAAACAAAATTATATGACCCTAAGTCAACTAGTAACTGAGAACTGGCTGTGTATGTGTAGGCACACGCGGACGTGCACGCCCGGGGTACACCAATAGTCCCCCTCAACTTTGTTGAGGCCTACTAAATACCATAGACTCAGACACAGACAACCGAGTTCGAAACCCTTTCTTCTGTTTTAAAATAGACATTTATGATTTTTAAAAGACGAGCAGCAGCTATTCACTTATTTTTTAATTCTACTTTTACATTGTACACGGTTTCTCATCCATTTTTTAGTTCACCTGGCCAAAGGCCATGTACATGTGAGCTTTTGTCATTACTTGGCTTCCGTTGGTCTGTTAACTTTTCACATTGGGCGGAATGGAATTAAACTTGGCATGAAGCATCTATGTATGGTCCTTTATAAAGTTTGCCCATTTAGTCCAGATCAAACAAACATGGCCACCACGGGCAATTGTTTTCTAATCGGCTGAGTTTTCAAAAATCTTCTCCTCTGAAACCGCTTGGCCGAATGGAAAAAAATGGGTTAAAGAGACAAATGGCCGGGTTGCTGGGTGTTTATTGTAGTGGTGACAAAGGTGATAACAAGATCATATTGCACATTGGCAGTCATGAATATTTATATAGACAAAATCAGACACATTGTATGTTGGTGTACGAGCACAGAGGTGAAAAACTGTAGGAGGAGTTGATTTCACAAAATAGGTACCCTCTATTGAAGATGTCAATAAAAAATGACTAAGTTCCAAAGTTTGGGAAAATGGGAAATAATTCCTGAAATAATTCCATAAAGTGAGGTGCACATCTTCAATATATATAGAAACATTCTATGAAGTTTCAAGGATGTGGGTGAAAAACTGTAGGAGGAGTTGATTTCACAAAATAGGTACCCTCTATTGAAGATGTCAATAAAAAAACAACTAAGTTCCAAAGTTTGGGAAAATGGGAAATAATTCCTGAAATACTTCCATAAAGTGAGGTGCACATCTTCAATATATATACAAACATTCTATGAAGTTTCAAGGATGTGGGTGAAAAACTGTAGGAGGAGTTGATTTCACAAAATAGGTACCCTCTATTGAAGATGTCAATAAAAAAACAACTAAGTTCCAAAGTTTGGGAAAATGGGAAATAATTCCTGAAATAACTCCATAAAGTGAGGTGCACATCTTCAATATATATAGAAACATTCTATGAAGTTTCAAGGATGTGGGTGAAAAACTGTAGGAGTAGTTGATTTCACAAAATAGGTACCCTCTATTGAAGATGTCAATAAAAAACGACTAAGTTCAAAAGTTTGGAAAAATGGGAAATAATTCCTGAAATACTTCCATAAAGTGAGGTGCACATCTTCAATATATATAGAAACATTCTATGAAGTTTCAAGGATGTGGGTGAAAAACTGTAGGAGGAGTTGATTTCACAAAATAGGTACCCTCTATTGAAGATGTCAATAAAAAAACGACTAAGTTCCAAAGTTTGGAAAAATGGGAAATAATTCCTGAAATACTTCCATAAAGTGAGGTGCACATCTTCAATATATATAGAAACATTCTATGAAGTTTCAAGGATGTGGGTGAAAAATTGTAGGAGGAGTTGATTTCACAAAATAGGTACCCATTTTCCCCGCCCGCCCGCCCGCCGCCCGCCCGCCCGACATTCACCATACTATAACCCGGATTTGCACTCTGTGCAACCCGGCCAAAAACTAGTCAGGAAGCATATATGGGAGGTCCTTTATAAAGTTTCCTCATTTCATCCCGAACAGACTACAAATATGGACGCCATGGGCACTTGTTGTTTCTGATTGGCTGATATAAAAAAAATCTTTTCTGAAATCGCTTGGCCAAATGGAACGAAACTTGACAGGAAGGTCTATGGGATGTTCTTTACAAAGTATCCTCATTTCGTCCAGATCGGGCAACAAACATGGCCGTCATTGGCAATTCTTGCTTCTCATTGGTTGATTAAATTTTTTTTTTATCTGCAACTGCTTGGCCAATATGAAATAATTTTTTTCATCATCATTGGACGATAAGCATGGCTGTCATGGGCAATCTGTTTCTGATTGGCCGGTATAAAGAAATCTTTTTCCCTTAAACAGGTTGGTCAAATAGAACTAAAATTGACCAGAAGCTTTTGTGGGAGTTTTTTAACAAAATTTCCTCATTTTGTCCAGATCACGCGACAACATGGCCGACATTGGCATTCTTGTTTCTGATTGGTCTCTCCGAGATTACTGAGCCCAACGGCTGTCATGCCAGGTGAGCGATACAAGCTCAGCCCTCTGAGCCTCTAGTCTTTTTTATAAATCTGGCAGGGTATATTGATGCATTCGTTACTAACATTATTACAAAATTCAAGTCATTTTTACATTTGCAATAATTTTTCAAAATATTCCCACAGATTCGGTTAACTGACGCTACTAAGGATGACATCTGTTCATATTGATTTTTTTCGTGCTACTAGTAGTTGTTTTACCTTAAAAAGAAATAACTATAATGTCACTTAATAGATGGTTGTCATGTTATTTCACCTTCGGCAGTATTCATTGTTGACTTTTTTCCATTCAATTGCTTCGCTAGACAGGTGCCTAGCCATGAAAATAAGATTGTGGCGTGGGAAAGAACGTGGCAGTATATTAGGACGCGCATGGTTGTCAAAAAAGCACGCGAAGCACCTGCTTCTCTCAGCGGACGACAACCGACAATACTCTTTTTATTTGACAAAATACGCATAAGAAGGATACATGCTTAACACTGTAAACTGGGAAATTATTTAATATCGTGCTTAAATCGTATTACAATTTTCCCACGGTTTCAATGACAAACATTAATGGTGAACTATTAGACCATATGCATGGTGTAAAGCACAGGACTTTCATATTGACTCCGCCTTTATAAAAGAAAGAATGTGTTTATGGTTGAGTGCTGACCATTTCCTTATTATGATTGCTACATTCTTTCTCTCCACGTGTCGACGTGATACCGAACACGTGGAATAAAATATCTTTGTTGTCTTATTTATATTGGACGCATTCGGACCGTAAAACAGTGAAAACATACGAAATATGCACTCCCCCACCCACCCCCCCCCCCCCCCCAAAAAAAAAAGAAAATATAAAAAATTAATAAAAAACATCGCCTCTGATCTTGGCTGAAAAAATTAAATTAAATTTCATCAAAAGTTTTTACAGGAATAGATATAAATGTCTTCTTCCATTTTGACGCAATACGAAATACATGATACCAAATATGATTTAATATAATGTCTCAGGCTGTAAATGTGGAAATCCGAAATACAGGAATCATCAGAGTTTCAGAAGAATTGAATATGAGGGGAAATATAATTTGACTAAAGGCTCCAAGGAGCTTGTATCACTCACCTAGGAGTCGTTTTGTAAATCTGACTAGCCCAATCATAATAATAACATTTGTGACCTGTACATACACCATACATAAATGATTTATACAAAGCATAATTTAATTTAGAGCAGTTTTCAAATTTTACTTATTAGAAATAACAATTGGCTACTGTGGCCTTGTAACCCAACATAAAATCTCTCATTATCACTTTGTAAGAAATTTTAGTTCTTCATGCAGTTTCAGAGAAGATTTTGAGAATAACAAGTATTGGTCTTAGGTTCTGGTAAGCTAGTCACATATGACTTGTTTGTTTTATCTAAAGGCACAATGCTTTTATTGCCATTCTTCATCTTAAAGCTTTTAACAAAGCCGTGAGATCTTCAATTTGGACTAAAGTAAAGAAATTCATCAAATTTAAGTTGGTCCAAAGCACTGATCCTTCCTCTGCTATCTTCAGGGCAATTATTATAAATGGAGTGTATTCTTAAATAAAATCTTATAAAAAGAATAAAATATCTAACTTGAACCAAAATATCACGTCTGAATTAATGAACCATATAATCAACTACAATGGAATACAAAATGGAATAAAATAGAAGAAATAAAAAGATCCAACACACAGTCTATATAGTAAGTCCTTTTTTTCAACAAAATATATTTATTTTCCATCTGACCAGAAAATTACAATAGTAGCACTTACTTTTGTTTTATAAATAGTGTCTATATAAGTATCTGACAATGATACAAGCTCAAAATAAACACAAACAATTCTTATGATTATACAATTGCATGGCTTTCAACTTGTAATGTTAAGAAAACTAAGCAGGTTTCTTCAATGACTTATTTCCTCAGAAAACTTACTAATGCCAAGATTATAAAAATATCTAGCTCAATTAAAAACCAAATTCTATTACCCATATTTTAAAGAATAAACAGTGAACTCCTTCCACATTAACAAGCTAAGCTTACAGATGATTTTAATATAGACCAGTAATGTGATTTAAAATTTGAAGGAAATAAAATCATCAAATTTGGAATTTAACTTGAAAGTAAGATGTGCTGGTTGTAGAAAATTAAGATTTTAAATAAAAAAAAATATCTAGAAAACTAACTTTTAAATAAAATTTCTGATTTTTTTCAGTTGTACTTTTTTTTATAATTTACATTATTTTATGAACAGACTAATTTCCAAATTCACAGTTGTTAACAAATGGCCTTTAAACTCAAAAAAATTGTTTACATGCCTAATCTTAAATACTTTGTCTATAATTTAGGCCAAATTGCATGTACAGATACATGCACCCCAAGTTAATATTTGTCCCAGAATTAAAGTACATTAGAACACAAACCCCATAATATCAGTATCAAATTTAAGATTAAATTACATATTAATAAAGTATATCATTAAGTGACAAATGAAACTAAATATTCATTACATCAAATAAATTCCTGCATCCTACAAAGTTTGGGTTTCAAACTCACTTTTATTCCTTCTAAGCTTCTTCCCAACAACACTCCAATTGTTGTTATTCATTTATTTTTTTGTTGTTTTGCTCAGGATAAATAACAAAGTAAAACATTGTCGCATAACTAAATAGTGACACTGGCATCATGTAATATAGCTAGCAAGGGCATTGTTAAAATTTTATGTTATTGGGGGTGATGGGTGGGGGTTGAGGGTAAAGACAATAAAATGCTCCGCTGGGCGCAGCTAGATACGACCGCAGATGTCGAACCCTGAATAGTTGGGGCAATTATGAACACAACATTCAAGCTTGATACAATACTGAATTTGGATTGTGAATAAATATTTGACACAGCATAGGTTTCTGACACAGAATGAATGTTGTCTAAGAACTTAAAATTTTTTAATTTACCTATTCAAACCATATCAGTATTATTTGTTTTTATATATAAATCAGAAATAACCAATTTAAAATTTAAAATTGGGCACACATAACAATTTCTTGCTATTGCGCAATACTGTGCAATTGAAAATTTCTTCAAATATTTGACACATAATAGGTTTCTGACACAGAATAACTGAAATCAAAGAACTTAGAATTGGTCATATGAGTTGAATTTATATTCAATTTTTTGCTTCTTGTGCAATACAATATGCTGTGGAGAATTGCCCCCCCCCCAAAAAAAAAAAAAAATAATTTACCCCTTTTTTTAGCTTTTGTGCAATACACTATGAAGTTGCACATTGACCCCCCCCCCTTCCCAAAAAAAACAAAAAACAATAAAATTTAATGTAACCCCCCCTTTTTTTGCTAAAAAAATTTGAAATTTTCTTTTTAATTTATGAAATATGAAATGAGAAAAAAATTACCCCCTCCCCAATTTCTCATTTACCCCCCCCCCCTCTAAATTTTGTTTTCAACCCCCCCCCCCCCCCCCCATTTCTTTATACTTTGCAACCATAACAGCCCATTTAAATACACCATAACATATTAAAATAGAAAATGACATCATAGTCATGGAATTTGTTAATAATAAGGTTTTGATAGCAGAGCACACATATCAATTTCTTGCTATTGCACAATACTGTGCAATTGAAAATTTCTTCAAATATTTGACACATAATAGGTTTCTGACACAGAATAACTGAAATAAAGAACTTAGAATTGGTCATATGATTTGAATTTATATTCAATTTTTTGCTTCTTGTGCAATACAATATGCTGTGGAGAATTTCCCCCCCCCCCAAAAAAAAAAAAATATTTACCCCTTTTTTAGCTTTAATTTTGGACCCTGATTTGGACCAACTTGAAAACTGGGCCCATAATAAAAAAAACTAAGTACATGTTTAGATTCAGCATATCAAAGAACCCCAAGAATTCAATTTTTGTTAAAATCAAACTAAGTTTAATTTTGGACACTTTGGACCTTAATGTAGACCAATTTGAAAACGGGACCAAAAATTAAGAATCTAAATGCACGGTTAGATTCGGCATATCAAAGAACCCCAATAAGTCAATTTTCGATGAAATCAAACAAAGTTTAATTTTGGAACCCGATTTGGACCAACTTGAAAACTGGGCCCATAATAAAAAAACTAAGTACATGTTTAGATTCAGCATATCAAAGAACCCCAAGAATTCAATTTTTGTTAAAATCAAACTAAGTTTAATTTTGGACCCTTTGGACCTTAATGTAGACCAATTTGAAAACGGGACCAAAAATTAAGAATCTAAATGCACAGTTAGATTCGGCATATCAAAGAACCCCAATACTTCAATTTTCGATGAAATCAAACAAAGTTTAATTTTGGACCCCGATTTGGACCAACTTGAAAACTGGGCCCATAATAAAAAAACTAAGTACATGTTTAGATTCAGCATATGAAAGAACCCCAAGAATTCAATTTTTGTTAAAATCAAACTAAGTTTAATTTTGGACCCTTTGGACCTTAATGTAGACCAATTTGAAAACGGGACCAAAAATTAAGAATCTAAAGGCACGGTTAGATTCGGCATATCAAAGAACCCCAATAGTTCAATTTTCGATGAAATCAAACAAAGTTTAATTTTGGACCCTTTTGGCCCCTAATTCCTAAACTGTTGGGACCAAAACTCCCAAAAACAATCCCAACCTTCCTTTTGTGGTCATAAACCTTGTGTTTAAATTTCGTAGATTTCTATTAACTTATACTACATTTATAGTGCGAAAACCAAATGTCTACAGACTCCGACGGACGACGGACGACGACGACGACGACGACGACGCCAACGTCATACCAATATACGACCGCAAAAATTTTGCGGTCGTATAAAAACAAAAGTGATTTTAAGGCCCAACAACCCAACTTGAAAAGGCTGTATTTCATGGGGTATGCCAAAAATTATCCCATTTTTTCTTGAATAAACCTTTCAATAACCTGTTATCAGGATAAAATGCTAGGAAAAGCCTTCCATTAAAGATGTATGTCAACCACTCCTGTCTTCTTTATTTACAATTATTCAAAATGGATGAAACATTATACACTACCTAATTCCAATGGAAGAAATATCAGTCATTATTTTGTCACATAAAGCCAAATCTATTTTTTCTATTCTCCTTAGATTGAAAAATAGAGCTACAGAAAGGATATCTTAATTATTAAAGCCTGAAAATTGTATTCACACCTTTTTCTTTAAAACTGTGTACATATGCAATACATTAAATGTATTTTTTCTAAGAAAAATCTGTAAAACATTGATTCATTTCTATTCAATAACTTACAAGAATAAAGAAACTTTGATGATAATGACAGAGACCACACAAAATGATCGATTGTGATACTTCCATAGAGTCTTGCTTGTAGGAGGTGACATAATAACATTTTATAATGGATCCCTTTGATGTCCATTTATCAATAAGCAGAAACACACGACTTTAGTTGAGATGAGAATTGATCACAAAATTTGAAAGACTTTCTTAAGTTCCACCATTAACTGCCAATCACTTTTTTGCATATCGTCTCTAAAGTAGTCCTTTACAGCATCTATTGATGCTCGAGATATCTGAAAAAGAAGAAGGTGAAGTCATTCCAGGTTAGAACACTTACATATATCCCATATTCTTATATTTTCAAATCTCTATCTTATCGAATAATATCTAAATACAGTTGAGTCTTAAACCATGTCAAATTCTTTTAGTTTCAAATTTCCTGATGTTACTTTGCACTACAATAACCCCACCCCCCCCCCCCCCCCCCCCCAATAAAAAAAAAAAAAAATAAAAGTAAAAAAAATAAAAAATTCTGTTACAATGTATCTCATAAAACTAATTTTCTCCTCACTTTTAGACAGCAAGTCATTCCTGTCTCGCATGCAAGAGGGGATAAGTAATCAAAAGCTAAAAAGAGGGAACCAGTCGTTAAAAAGGACCAGAATAAGTCTCCTGATTGGCTGTCCCAACATCATGATATGGACGCATGCATGATAAACGGTCTCTGATTGGTCATTCAACTGGAATAGCTGATCTGTGGATGCAACTCCGAACATGATTACGGGATAGCATCACCTAAACTAGGGAAAATTGTCATGGGCTGTACAACATACAATATTTGTTCAATTTACCGAAGTAAAGATTTTAACTTATTGCTGGATGTCTAATAAAACACAGAACTTCATTTGGCGCTTTTAATTTGTTGCTTTAAACAGCGTGTTTCACACTGTCATACCTGTACATCTGCATTCTATTAATAGACAAATAGCGGTCTATTTATAGACACATTGACTGAATACATATCGAGATACATTTTTAAGAGCATTTAATTTGGAATAAGAATAACTATATATCTGACTGACTAACCAAACAAGGGGAAGATCACTGATTTGTCTTTCATATTGTCAAATGTCACCCCTTTTGTTTCGGGATAAAGGCTATTACATATATCTCTATGGCAATTTTAAAAAAAAAAGGTCAAGTATAAAAAATTTAAAATCATTGAATATCCTTTGGTAAAAAAAGGCAGCCCAAAAAAGCCATAAGAAACGGCTAGCTTTTTAGAAAAACTATTACTTGTATACATGAGCAATCCAAAATATTCATGATGTCTGAGATTTTTTCCAATTAGGGATGAGATTTTTAAAACTGAAAGAATATATTAGAATATGGAAATTAAATTTTATATTTTAAGCATTATGGGACACAAATGGATGCGATATCACATGTATGACATTAAACATTCATATCAATTTATCCTTTAAAGCAGTTCAATTGGAAATATTAATGGTAAAAATTTTCTGATCTTGTAGTACAGTGTAATACAAGAGGCAGTCTTATTGACAGCAAATCGGTTTTTCTCCATCATTGTTTGGAGCTACCTGCCTGTTCATAATTGCAAAACTAACCGGAAACATATTAATAAAATTTACACTTTTTGTTTATCCTGTTGTACACTCATCAATGTTTACCATAAAAATCACATCAAAATGATGGTTAAAAAAAAATATTTCTTTTTAATATCTTAACAATAATACAATTTAATGTCCATTTACAGTATATATATATACCAATACATTAACACACCAAAAAAGATAAAAAACAAACTATATAAACATATTTCCTTTAGCTATTTACATTTCAATTTTTAAAAAAATATATATACATTTTAAATGTGGGCAATTTAGATAAAATCTAACAATCATGTCACTTTTTATTGTGTCAACACATCTATCAATACAGCAAAAGACAAAAAGTCATAAAATGTATCACTTAAATTGGTTTTTATATAGGATATTTTATACAATACAAAATGTTCATAAAAAACCTTTTAACTTTTATTTACCGGGTGTAACCTTGTGACAGTATGGCTACTCAGCATTTTCAAATATAACTAGATCTCCATCTTGTACAAAGCACTTTCAAGATGACCCACATTATACCTTTTTTTGTACTTTGCAATCCCAAGTATCAAGATTGTGTCACTACAGTTACTCAGCATTTTCAAATATCACTATATCTCCATCTTGTACAAAGCACTTTCAAGATGACCCACAGTAAACAGATGAAAATGAGTGCTTACTACAGAAACATATTTTAAACTATACCAATTTTCAAGGTTTTTGCGTATGCATTTGAACCACAATAATAATACCCGTAAGTGATAATAGATCAAAATTTTTGAGCCTGTATTTTTTCCCTTACCATCAATTATTTTTTTTATCATCTTTTTTTCTAACAAATCCAGTATTACATAGAAGACTACAGAATTAATATTTTATTTGACGAATTCTCAACAGTGGTGCTCAAGACCAAAACTATGGAAAACTCTTAACAACCACCCCAAAATGTTCAAAATCCCTTATACAGGTTAATCAAAATATCATCTAAGAACACACCTATGCATGAGGGAGATACAATAATTCATTTGCTTATAAAGCTCATAAAATATAGGAGAAATTCAATGGACTAATACATTCTCTATATATCAACAACTATTATAAACCAAATATTCATCTGCCTAAATTTAGAAACAGAAAACAGTGGGGGTTATAAACATCAATATGACATTAATCTAAAAACTGTAAACATTGAACTATGTCAATACCATCTCTGAATGGTAAAATCCAGTCCGTTTATTTAAACACCCGGACTTGTTCATTCAACCTAAGGGTCTAAACAGACTTAATCAGACTTTAATACTACAACAAACATGATCTGAATACACAACATATGATGTGATTATCCCCCTGCTAGAAAACCAAGAGAGGACAAAAAGTAGTGTAATATCTACAAGTCAAATCAAGGACATTTAAGTGCACTGGAATGGCATCTGGGGGGGGGGGGGGGGGGGGGGGGAGGGGGAATCATGAAAGACAGAAAGCGGAATTTAAATATTCACATTCACGTTGTAAAATTTTTTCTTTTACAATTTTCCATTTTTTTTTCCAGCTATAAAATATCTGATAAGCTATTAATCCCATTATTTGTTTAGGTTTATAACCACTCAACCATGCTTGGAGCAGTCTTCTATTTCAGTAGGTGAAATTGTTGCTCATCACTAAAGGTCATACAATGACTAATCTAATTTTTCTAACTGTTAGCATACTCCAAATCCTTTCATTTCTTATATCTTCCATTACTTTTCATCAAGCCAGAAAAGCAAGCAACCTCAATTACCAGTAGCTATGCTGGTACAGTACTCCTTTTGCTTATTAGGTGGAGCAGAGAACTCAGCTGCTGTTTTGAGATTGTACAATAATGTATTAGAGTTTAATTCACATGCTTTTATGGATAGAAAATGTAATATTTTGCTTTTAAACATTGGTGTATTAGAATTTTTACACAGAACTCTCAGAGCTCACTTATCTGTTGTGACAAAGGTTAGATATTCTAGCCTAGGCACAGCAGAATATTTGTCAATTTGTAAATTTTATAACCCTTTATTAGGTTAAAATTACAAAACAACAAGATCTGGAATGTTGAAAAAGTTTTAAGATTTTTCACAAAATCTTGATAAAAAATTTAACACTTTATCATTCTACTCAGTTCATGGGAGAAATCCAGGTCACACTGATACAAAAGTGCTATGATGACATCATTACTTGTGGGTTGAAGAAAATCACAGAGTATAAAAGGGTTCATGAGTGTAATCAGCCTACTTCTTGGTACTGTATACAGTAACCAAACTTGTCCTAGTATCTAACCACAGAATATTAAAGAGAATCATTAGCAAAGCTTTGATCATGGGTGGATTTAAATGTAAGGAGTTTATTATAAAATATGTATGCACACCATGAAAATGTTTAAATGGGTTTACCAAAAATTGTCTATTTCTTTCATTTCTATTGAACATTAAAATGAAAGAATATGGGGTGTTCAATAATAAATCAACGTCCAATTATATTTCTATTTATCAACATGTAGATAACAGGGGTGTCTGTGTGACTTAATAAGCACTAAATGACTCTAAAAATCATGCAGTCAAAACTCCTAAGTAGAATTCACTTAATACTTGTATTACAATACCCTACAACAAGTTGAGGCTTTTTTGGTTGGTTTATACATTTGTAAAAAAGAAGAAAAGTATTTTGAATAACTAAGCTTGTTAAATTTTTGAAGTTGATGCTGTAATACACACTAACTATGGCTCTTAATAAACTTTAAGCCATTTTTGGACATATATTTACACAAGCAAAAAATTAGTTTCATGAATTTTTTTCTCCTTAAACTATACAGGGTCACAGGAGCCCATATTGCTCACCTGGATTTGATTTGCCAATCAAAAGCCATAAAAACAGTAACTGAAAGGCTGCAAGGTTGGTGATTGGGACAAATGGACATTTTGTTTTTAGATCACATACATGTAATTATCATTGCTGCCAAGATTTGTTTAAACTGAATAAAATTTCACAAAAGAAGACATTATGAAAGGAATTTCAATCTGATCCTATGTTTGGCATTGGTGGACATCTTAGTTGAAAGTCTTGGTAATAGGATAAATATCATTGCTAAGGTCAGCTGTGGTGGCAATCTGGGTTCTTAATCCGGGTCATTGGACAAATGAAAGAGGACAATCTGAGGACCATTTCTACCAAGTCTGGTTCCAATTGGCCAAGTGGTTCATATAAGAAAATTTTCATAGGGCCAATGTTAAACTAAGTTTAATGTAGTTTCATAGAAGACTTTTATAAAATTCATCCCCCCTTTTTCTATTTTAATAAAACTAGCCATGTTGGTTGGTTGGTTGGGCGGACTCTGGACACAACACATATTTGAATTAAAAAATTAGTGCACATTGGTGTTTAACTCTGATTTAATTGCAAACTTTCTCTGGTTAATTTCTCAAATTTGTTTTCACTGAATTATTAAATCACAGTTACAAAAATGACATAAGTTTTTTGACAGTACAACATATAATATCATATAAGCAATTCAATTTTGACTGCAAAGAAACTTAAAAATCAAGCATAAATCTTTTTTTAACAAACTGATAAAAAAAAACACAAAATCAGATATAAATAGTTTGTGACTACATTTTTTGTGTACATTTCCACATAATTAAGTTGACAGGAGTGTTCATGTGTCTATCCTGTAATAAAGACGACTCCATAATCATCCGGTCTTGTCACAATTTTCCTGTCGTTTCCTGGTGTTTTTACTTGTACCTACTGTAAATCAGCTGTCTCGTGGTCTAATATTAATTAATTAAGCACTCGTTTGATTAAGTCTCGTTCAATATGTCATTTCATTGAAAAGAAATATTTTTGAAAAATGTTCTTGCTTTCAATCATTTGTCAGCTTATTTTGTTATATATTGTATAATCAAATGTTTTTATTAACTTTGTGTTTTATGGTAATATTGACATATGATTTGACAAAAATTTTGATATATTTCTTTAATTAGTCATAATTTTCTTTATATTTTATTGGACATTCTGAAATTATTTGAAACTTAATGCAACTTTGTTTAACAGAATTGGTTGGTCATTAATATTTCATTAAAAATAGAATGAAATAAAGGGCTTCGCTAAGTGCAGCATGATTTGACCACAACATGTTTCTTTGGCACCTTTAACTCTCAGTATCTCAAGAACTGAAAGAAAGTAAAAATCTATTGACATAGTATTGAAAGATGAATTTAAATTCATTGGATGAAAAATAAAAATTTTATGTTTCTTCCAAAAATGCTAACTTTGACCCTTGGATCTCAAAAACAATAACAGATAGAAATAAATTGTTGACATACTAATGAAAGTATTCACCAAGGTGAATTAAAAGAAAAAATCACTATTAAAAGCGGATGAAAAATAAAAAAAAGATACATATCATGCCACATTGCTTTTTGGCCCTGTTAGAGCCTTTTATCTCAAAAACCATATAAGACAGAAGAAAATTGTGACATTTTACTGGAAACACTCATCAAGATGAATTGAAAGAAAAACTCCCCATTAAATTTGGATGAAAAATACAAATTTTAGGCATCCTGCAAAATGGCTAATTTTGGCCCTTTAATTCCTTTTATCTCTGCAAAGACAAAATTAACATACAAATGGTTTTCTTAACTTTTATTGTATTTCTAATGACAAAACATTTAAAAAAAAATCATCAAATTGGATCAGAAATAGTTTCAAAAATTAAGGATTGCCATTTTTTCTGCCAGAGGTTAGTTGTTCTCTGTATGTACTCTGGCTTCATTCAACAATACAAATTGACCTTCATTTATTTCTCCATAATGTACCTAATTGTATTTAAAACTAATTACCGTAAATGATCTAGCTTTGACCAAAAGGTACAAGTACGTTCTGATTAACTTATAAGTTAAGTTATAATGCTATATAACGTGTATATAACGTGTAAACCACCAGATGATTACAATGACATTAGGAAGAAAATTAAAATAGTTCTGCACTAGCTTACCGTTTATTATATCTCAAATTGTTTCAGAATGTCAAACAGTACAAAGCATAGACTTAATATACTGGATTAAATTTAACACCTCTCGGGTCTTTTGGCCAAGAAGAAAAGAATAAGTCTCTCCTATATACTTGTGATAAATTTCATCAAATCCGAAAACAGAATTTCAAATTTTAGTCAAGTCTTAAGACTTCATACCAGGAGAAGATAGAAATTTCACATTTTTTCCATCAAAATCTTATTAAATTTATCCATTTTGATCAGCAGATAAAAAATGACCTTTTGAATATCAGATCTATACCTCCAGAAGGGAGGTTCACATGTATGAAAATAAAATATATCAAAGGCAACAGGTACTCAAATAACTGAATTTTAATGGCCTTGCCTGAAAATTCATATGACTTATAGTGTTACCCACATCTGTCCTCCGACATAACAGAATATTGGACATTCATCTTATTTTTGGGTATGAATTTTGAATTTTATAAGATACAACATGTAATGAAATTTGATGTTCTGTTATTATTGAGCAGTAATACAATATCATGAAGGACGCCTTTCTTGGAATACTTAAACTCATGCTTCAACTGCATCCACCATGAAAAATGGTATGTGATAAAATATATATCAAATCTACTGAATAGCAGTTTTACAGATTTCCTAATTTTAACTAAGATATTGAGCTAACAATTAACAAGTAACTATGTTTATAGATTTTGTTTTTTTTTGTTTCTGTTTACCTATTTTTTACCATACAGTTCAGAAAAAATGTGTCAATTCTTAATTCATCATTTATCATTGGTTCACTGGACCACAGATCTGAAGTATTCAATAAATTGTGTAATATATAATGCATGTCATGTTTTAAATTATTACCAACTAGGCTTTACCAATTTAAACAATGCTTCATATATTATTCCAGTGAACTTATCTGTATCAAATCCCTTGAGTTGTTAATTCATATTCATAAGATTTTAATAATGTGCTTTGCTAAGCACAGCATGATACGACCGCAACATGCCTATTTGGCATATTTAACCCCCTGTATCTCAAGAACTGTAAAAGATAGTAAAAATTTGTTGACATACTACTGAAGGTACTCATCAAGATGAATAAAAATTCTCAATTGAAATGGGTTGAAAAATAAAATTTTAACCCTTGGATCTCAGAAACAATAAAAGATAAAAAAAAATTGTTAAAATACTAAAGAAAGCATTCACCAAGGTAAATTAAAAGAAAAAATTCCCCATTAAAATTGGATGAAAAATTTTTAAAAAATGTACATACCAATGCACATTCCTTTTTTGGCTCTTTTAACCCCTTGTATCTCAAAAACCGTAAAAGATACAAGAAGATGTCTGAGGACATACTACTGGACAGAATCATCAGGACGAATTCAAAGAATAAAACCCCATTGAAATTGGATGAAAATAAAAATTTTAGGTGTCCTGCAAAATGCCTAATTTTGGCCCCTTTAATCCTTTTGATCTTTGCAATGACAAAAATGCCTAGAGTAAATTTTATTGTATTATGTCGAACCATTTAAAAACTAGAAAAGAAGCATGCCCCCAGACTTGATAATTATGGACGAAGGTATTTTGTTTGGGGTGATTTTTTTAAAAATGAATAATGCCCCCGCCTGGCCATAAGAAATTATAAACAATGCAGCCATTACGGAAAAAATAACTAAGTCCAACTACCTGTCATTTTGAAAATATTTGAAAAAATCTGAATCCTGTAGACAATGAACACCTCCTTTATGGGTATAAACATCCTACAAAATATTAAAGCTGTAGCTTCAAAAATGCAGGAGGAGTTAGCTGGACAAACCATGTATCTGTATGCAGATGGAAGAACGGAAGGATGGGTAAATTAATATGCGGTGAATCATTTGAATCTGTCCTTCCATATGAGATCCTGCCAACTTTGATTACAATCTGCCCATTAGTCCCTGAGCAAATGACAAAAAAGTTCTTCCCATATGAATATATTAGAAACTTTGAACAGAGCCGCTAGTTGAGCAGATGAATCTCAACCAAAAGTGGATCGTTTGTAGAGATTATTGTTTTCATCAATCCTGCAAAGTTTCAAAACATTTCATCAGGAGGAGATTTTTGAAAATTGGCCAATAGAAATTAAAGATGGCCTCTGGCAGCCATGTTGTTCATCCATCTGGAACCAAAGGTGGAACTTTAATAATGTCCTTCCATAAATCGTTCCTGTCACTGTTGGTTACAATTTGCCCATTAATTTCAGAGCAAATGACAAAAGTCTTTTCCCATATGGATTCAATGGAAACTTTGAACAGCCACAGCCGTCGGTTGAGCAGATGAATCTTAACTAAAAGTGGATTGTTTGTAGAGGGTATTGTTTTCATCAATCCTGCAAAGTTTCAAAACATTTCATCATGTAGTTCCAGAGATTTTTGAAAATTGGCCAGTAAAAATGAAAGATGGCCTCTGGTGGCCATGTTCATCCATCCGGAACAAAAGGTGGAATTTTAATAGAGGTTCCATACATCAATTCTGCCAACTTTGGTTACAATCTGCCCATTCGTTCCTGCGCAGTTGACAAAAAAGTCTTTTCACATATGATTTCAATGGATACTTTGAACAGTAGGAACCGTTGGTTGAGCAGATGAATCTCAATCAGAAGTGGATCTTTTGACGACGGACTATGGTTGCAAAGTGATGACATAAGCTCACATGGCCTATAGGCTAAAAATACATAAATAAGACAGCTGAAAATGAAGTCATTTACAAAATCAATAAGTTTTGTATATTTTGAGAAATTCTACTCTAGTTTTATTCTCTTCTGTTATTTGGGTTCTACCTTATTTTTGCCCTGTAATTGCACCAATGATACCCTTTTTGAAAAGTTCTGATTGAACTACTTTCAAAAGTACAGCTGAGATAATTTACAGGGAAGTATCCCAATAAACAATAAAATGTAATGACAGTTTTAGCTGGTTGATAATGAACTGTCATTATTGGCTGCAGGTTGTAAATAATAAACAAACTAAAAATCAAGTACATAACCATAAACTGTATTTTGGTCCCAAGCACCTTGTAACCTTTACTCTAAATCTGCAATGATTATAATTATTTATTACATCCTAGTATATTTTATACCTCATTGCACAGAGAAAAGCAATTATATAGACAGTGTTTGTTATCAAATATTTAAATTGAATCATTTTGATGTAATTTGTATAAATTTTTTAATATCACAAGGCTTCATCAAGTACATAAATCTCCAAAAGTTAAATTATGCAGAATAAAAAGAGAGTGGGTGGGGATTACATGTACTTAACAGTTAAAGAAAAAGTTGTCAATTTGACAAGAAAAACAATAATTCTGTAAATATGGTAATCTGAACTCATTTGAACTTTTTAAACTCAAGTGTGACACCATGTAATCCCCTTGGTCATTTTTCCCTTTATTTGACTTGTTCATTGTAAATGTAAATTTTAGCAACATACCAAAGTTGCCAATACATTGTTTACAGTTATACTTTTGAAGCTCCTGTTTTTGCATAATTTGACACTATGTTCAAAGATATAATGCTAATTTTTTTATATGCCACACAAGTTATAATAGGTCTCTTAATTTCAATAGATGACTGAAACTAGTGTGATACTTTTTTCTTTAACATCACATCATATATAATACCCCAATATTATTGGTCGTATTAGGATAAAATAAGCAAATTTCATAGAGACCCTTATGTGGAAGCTTCAAATGAAATTTTCAGTTCATTTGACCAAACCATTTCAGAAAAGAAGATTTTTTAAAATTGTGACCAATCACATATTGGCTATGTTATTTAGTTTAAAAATATTTAATTTCTATAAAAAATAGCAAGTAAACAATGCTTATGAAGTCTTTTCCATATACATCACAATTTGTAACATTATTATAGATTCTTTATTTGTATTATAAAGTCAAGTGGGTTAGGCAAAAACTTTAAAAAAAAAAAAATTATAATTTAACAACACAATTATTTAATATTGTATTACAATAATTTATCTACCAATATCTCTACCATTCCCAGTTTTCAGAAAAACTCTAGGGAAAAGGGACACCAGAACATATTATGCTCATAAATTATACATAGTCAACATGAAATACTTCCTCTGGCCATTGACCTTTAGGGAATACAATACAATAAGGTTCCTCTACTGATTTTTTGCTAAAATTTTACCATGTCAATTTTTATGTATACTTTTCACATATGCAGAGAAAAACATACCTTCATGACTTAGTTTTCAACATATGACACTGATTTTGGTTTATTTGAACCAAAAACCCTTAATTTTTCATTTTTCAAGACTTTCACAAAACAGTGTATAATGTTTTAACGAAAAAAGATAACTTCACCAGGTCTTTCGTAAAATATTCCTAAATACGTAGACATTGTTCCCTGATGAATACCTTGTGGCAAAGATAAAAAACTAATAAGGAAAATATGCAAATTTTGGCCAAATAAGGAATATTGATGATTATGTGTTTAATTTAGATGCATGCAGAAAAAAATCCTCTACTGAATTTTTCTTAAAATTTAGTACAATCATCTTGAAGTAATGGACATTCGTTTGCAAAAGAAACAAGAGGCTACCAAGAGCCTGAATGGCTCACCTGTTATATTTTGTGTAGATCTTACATCAATGATGATTTTTGCTATTTAATGTATAACGTCACAATTTTCTCCTTAATATTGACCTGTACAGCTAAAATATAGAATCCTGAACCCAAATAGATATGGTTGCTATGGACTTTTTCAATGGCATTGACTCTGGACTTCCATTTTGACTTAAATAGGTAAATTGTAGGGTCCTGAATCCAAATATTTATGGTTGCTACGGATTTTTTAATGACCTTGACTCTTGACCTTTCTTTTTGACTTGTATGGGTAAATTATAAGGTCCTTAACCTAAATATATACGGTTGCTAGGGACTTTTCATCCCTTGCCAGGGACTTCGTCATCAGTTGCTATGGACTTTTACAATGACCTTGACCCTTGACCCTCCAATTCACTTGTACAGCTACCATTTAATTATATCAAGTTATGCTCTAAACATCTGCGACAATATGTCAGATCATTATTTTCTGTTTACATGTAACTAATCTTTCAAGGGCAAAAACTCCCATAAGGGGTCAATAGAAGATTTTTGGTCATGTTGACTTATTTGTAGATCTTACTTTGCTGAACATTTTTGCTGTTTACACTTTGTCTTTATCTGTAATAATATTCAAGATAGCAACCTGCAAAAATTCGTCTGAAAATTTCATAGGTAGATCTTGACCTGATGAACATTTTTACCCCAGTCAGTTTTGCTCTAAATGCTTTAGTTTTTGAGATATAAGCCAAAAACTGCAGTTTACCCCCTATGTTCTATTTTTAGCCATGGTGGCCATGTTTCTCAATAGACAAGAAAATAAAAAACAAACTTTATCCTAGATACCCTAAGGATCATTCAGACTAAGTATGGCTGTAATTGGTACAGTGGGTTCAGAGGAGAAGATCTTTGAAAAAGTTTACGACAGACGCCAAGTGCTGGCAAAAGCTCACATCCTTTTAGGACAGGTGAGCTAAAACGTTGGGGTCCATGTACTTTGAATGGAGATATAATAAAAAAACCTCAAATTTTAGGACATTATAAGGGTTACTCTTGCGAGATACTACAACATCACAATACGTATCTCTTGGCGACGTCATTACCTCCCCAGTAGGGTATTCCCTTAGCCTTACAAAATATATAAACCTGTATTTCGTTTTGTTTTGTAACAATTTTTCTATTGGGCTACACATTTTACCTTAAAAAATTATATTTAATTCAGAGCATGTCACACAATATGCAAATGACGTCACAATCAGAATGACTGTATTAATAACGTAACTTTTCCTTCAAAGACACCATTGACTTTAAACTTTTAATTTGTCAAGTTTGCAAAAACAAATTATTCACCAAACAGAAAATTAAGTATTAAAATTTGTATGCATAATTTTTCCTGCCAAACCCTTCACTGTGTAAATACATACAGAAAGAAGAACAGGCATTCTTCAGTATTGTTTATGAATGTTTTCGTGTTAATACAAGTGACAAGAATGTTGTCATCTGTAATTGGAATTTTGACAGTTTCCCTTTAAAGGGCATCAATAGAAATCACAACTGGATGAGTATTTAACACAACTGATTGTCATTAAATTAGGTGGGTGGTTGTTTATTTGTATGTTTAAATGAGGTTTCAGCCATATTAGTGCCTTAAGGGCCACATCCATGATTTTCTTGTAAAGGGGTGAAATTTCACATACTGAAAAATTTCAGGATTGAATATTACCAGAAATTAAACACTATTACAAATGTATTTTATTTTAAAAATAAATTTCAATGTGCAGATAAAGAAAAAATATATCCAGGATCCACGAAAACTGCCTTGCTCCTCCTCCCTCTCCAATAAAAATTAATCGACTGATCAAATCATTGCTCATTAACAAGAAATATTTTCTTGCTATCCTTGTTTTAGTAAACATTAAAGTCAACTTTTTTTTCAATAAAAAATCCCAAACATCTATGGAAAACTGGCCTTATTCCACAGTTATTGCTATGATTACATAATTATCTAGAGCTTGTTTCAAAATTATGTCACAGAAAATATGTGAAACTAATTAGTTCTTAGAAATATGCCAACAATGAAACAGTGACCTAGACAATCTACATTTATGACCATGACCTTCCACGGGAGACATCAATCCTTTTGAAAAGTGCAAACTCATAAAGTATGTTTTGTCAGTATGCCTGAATTACCAATTTTTTTAGCTTTAGGTTACACATTCCAGAAGTTACACAAATTCCAGTAGGAAATTCTATTGTTCGCTTGAATGATGGCTGATCTCCTTGTGTAAAGATGATGGTATTCAAATATGAGCAACTTGTGCTCCATTAAATGTGTATTAGCATAGTAATATTATCCCTTGGCATTTGTAGGATGGTGCCACTAAAAGCCTTCTTCAGAGGCACCATTTTAAATTTGACCTAAAAATTCTTTTAATGCCCTCTAAAATTACATAATTCAAATTCTTTAAAATTCCATCTTACTGTATTTTCACAAGTTTATTGATTGAAAGTGTTAATTACAGGGTTTACATGGTAATTGATAATTCTAGGAAATCATTTACATATTAAGACATTCTTCCATACTGTGCTCTAGAAGAAACATTTATGCTCTGAACTGCCCACACCTGAAAAAATTACCCTCACAAAATTCTGGGGAAAACACTACATAGCATATCTCCCTCCTAATAATATATCATATATCTTATAATACATGTAGATCTGTGTGATCAAATGCCGTAGGTACAATTTTGACAAATAAATAGGAACAACTTGTGCATGTTTATGTAAAGCTGCAATGTTGTTATACCTACCTTACTATATAACAGATCTGTATGATCAAAATGTCGTCCATACATTTTTGGAGAATCACTAGAAATTGCCTCTATCTTGACACAAATTTCCATTCCTTTCTTGCCCACCTCAACAGACTTATTGTTAACTTCTATACTTGATATATGACCTATGTCCAGAAACTGAAAGTAAAAAATAAATAAAAAAGTAAAGTAAAAGGTTCATATGTGGCACACTGAAGTGTTTTAGTTATCTAATGACAATGTACCAAATTATAACTGAACCACTTACCAGCACAACCTAAAGTTTTTTCCTGAAAGGTTAATATTAAATCCTTGTTTTTTTTCTAGGGACATGCTTTTCTAGTATATTCCCTATTCAGAAACCAAAATTATTACACCAAATAATTTGTTAGTAAATGGAACAAGGGTAGACTAAAGGGGGTGCGAGACAGAATCACACCTTCTTCATTATAAATTAGTGATTTTTAATGATTTTTCTGCACATAAATCATATAACTGACATCAATTTTGTTCAGTGTAAAAAAACTAGTTGTACCAAAAATGCTATCCTTTGAATTTTTAACTAGTTTCTGAAGAAAGAAAATGTTTTAGTACTTAATACACTGGATTATATGGTTTAAAAATAGTTTTCCAACATTCTGGGCCCAGTTGTTCAAAAGTTAATCATTTTTTTCACTTTCAATTATTTTGATTGTTAAGTAATATTTATGTTAAAAATTTTGCATGGAAACACAAAGTGATAGGATTAACCCATCAGAAAATTTTCAGTTCTCCCACATAATCAAGGAAGTGAAAATTTGAAACTGAAAATTGCAGTTAACCTTTGAACAACTGGGCCCTGGTCATTTGCATACCTAATCCAGATATGTGCATTGTAGGCAAACAATATAATACCAGAGTTTACAATTGTACAATGGTTTTCTTTAATATGTACAGTCAAACCTGTCAATAAAGGACACCCAAAAAAGGCCAATGGACCATAAAAAAAGTGCCCTTTATGAGCAGGTTCCCTCTATTGAGATTAATTTTACATGCTTTGTTCACCATTTGGACTTTTTAACGGTCCCTTTTATACACAGTGATCTGCAATAATGAGGTGCCCTCTAAAGCAGGTTTCACTGTAGTACTGTTGGCAAATTGCTGAACTGAAGACATGTTCTAAAGAAAAGAGAGAACACACAGTACACAGTCATGTTTTCAATATTTGTTTTGTCCATGATTCATGGTAAAAACAAACTTATTATTTGTTTTGTGATGACCATCTGTTTCTAGCATGAATATCTCATCAGAGATCCAGACAATAAGTCCCAGTACTATGATGATTGTGATCACAATACACTAAGTAAAACTATTGTAATGATGTCATGAAACAATTAGTCGAAGGGGGATTCAGTACACATTCATTTCATTCGGTGCAAGCAGGATCTAATAATATATACTACATTGAAATAACTCAATGAATGAAATAATCATATTATGTTTATAATTAAAGTCAAAATGAATATTGCCAACATTCGTAGCCACATCAATACTAAATACTGAAAGTACTCAAAAATAGAGCAACTCAATATCAACAGATCATAGGTTTTTTTCTATTTGTTAACTCAGGTTTGACTACCGGTACTTTGCTATTCTGTCATCTAAATGTGACTAATTTTAATGGTAAAGGAAGCATGTTACCATTTGTAGAAAGATTACAATTCCTTATAAATTAGGATTGAATATTGAGCATCACTTGCCATAAATGGGCTTGAACTCCAGGCTAGTGATCAAAATAGTTATGGCGAATTCAGTCATTCACTGAAATGAAAATTTATTCAAATCAAACTATACTGGCAAAATTATGTATTTATGTACCACTATACCACTATACAATATATGCTAAAATATGGACATAATACTAGCATTCTTACATATATCTTCACAAAAATGTTCCTTTGTAGAAGTTTTTTAGATAAGAAGAAAAACAGCACTCACAAATCTTATTAACCACCCGCCTGTATCATAGTCTTGGTAAAGGTTTCCTGATATTCATTAAAAAGAAAGACGAAAAAATTTGTGCATGATGACAAGCAACTGTATAAGCTTTTATTCAAATCAAGTATTAACCATAAGCCGACAGGTGCTTGCAAGTTTCAACAATCATGCGCTCTTGGATGGCTCATGTTTTAATTTGGTGCTTGCAAGCAATTTTTCACATGTACAGTAGACCTTTGGCTATTGAAACCTTATGGGACAAACAAAAACAGTTCCAGTCATAATATATTGGGAAAACTGAGAAATCAATATTCTATGCCACTTACAGCACATTTGGCTATTTTGTGGTGGCCAGTTTTTATTGGTGATTGAAGCCAGAATAATACTGGCACATCTTGGCACAAGCTGTCTACAGAACCGACGTTACAACTAGAGGCTCACCATTTGAAAATGTAAGCTATTTTGTATCAACAGGGTCGTTAAATACCGGTAAATGCAAAATGTCATAGTGACCATATGAGATTCCAGCAAACTTTATTCAAGCCTGCCTATTACTTCATAAGCAAATGAAAAAGACATTTCCAACATGGTTTCTAAGAAAAATTTAGGCAGCTGCAGCTGTCAGGTGAGCTGATGGATCTCAACCAAAGAGGTAGAGGGTATTGTTATCATCAGTCCTGCACAGTTTCAAAACATTTCATAATGTAGTTTCAGATATTTTTGAAAATTGGCCGATCAAAATCAAAGATGGCCTCTGGCGAACATATTGTTCATCCAACCGTAACCAAAGGTGGATCAATTGTACAGGTCCTGCCTATCATTTCATGAGCAAATGACAAAAAAATCATTTCCCATATGGTTTCCATGTAAACATTGAGCAGCGGCTGTTGAGGGAACAGATGAATCTCAACCAAAAGTGGAAGGTTTGTAGAGGGTATTTATGTCATCAATCCTGTAAAGTTTCCAAAACATTTCATTATGTAGTTTCAGAGGACGGATGCAAAGTGATGACATAAGCTCACATGCCCTATTGGCCAAGTAAGCTAAAAATCTGAGAAGCTTAAAAGAGGAACTGTAAAAAATAGGCTTTGAGCGAAAAATGTGACTTTTCCATCCTATTTATAATACCGCTGTACTTGCATTATTGTCAATTTTTCTGAGCTTTGCAATAAATGCACATAATAATTTCTGGATTTACAGTACATGATACTATTAAAGTGACCAGAAATTTGAAGTTGCAAAGAAATTTTCAAACATAAAGCTATTTGCACACACCTAACTTTTAATCCTGATATATGACAAGTTGGAAATTAGACTGCAAAGCTTATATGTGTCATTTAATGCATGAACTAGGTCTTTTGTGCAGACACCTGCACATTACTACCAGATAATACTAAATCACTTTTAACACTATACAAACACACCAGCATAACAGTTACCAGAAATATCTGTTTTCTGTCACAGATAAATGTTTTCTCTTCTCTCAAGTAATAACTAACTACTGGAAGCTTGGAAAAGTATGCTTGACCTTCATATTGTGATACTGCCAACTCAGAAAAAACAATGTGTTCTTTTTCAACAAGTGTCTTCATGTCATTTCACAAGAAAATGTACCATAATCAAATAATGAAAATAATTCATGTGAAAAAAACATCATTGGTATCATATACTGCTATAAAATTATCATCCCATTTTTTGTATAAGATGAGAAATAATTCACGGTGGCCTCAAAATATCATGATTTTACCACAGGTAGGCCGTTATACTATGACATCATTAAAGCTTGTGGGAAACTTTACTATGACATTGCAAAACAAACCATCTGACGTCTGTGACGTTGGAATCAAAATATCCATATTTTACCACGGATGTAGACTGAAAGCATTTGAAGCAGATCATATTAGAATATCGGATATTTTCCTGATGTCAAAAAGATAGGTGTATATCATACTTATATGATACCATGAATATTTGCAAGTGCAAATGGTAGCTGTTAATAATTTATTTTATCCCTTTTGAAAGGATACAATATATCTGGTTACATTTCATGGCTCATGGTATAAATACTGAAACATTTGTCTATTTTCAATTATCTATGTAAATATTCTCTATTGCTATACTAATTATAGTCCATAAACACATTAGTGGTCAAAATATTATTTACTAAATTAGTCATATTCAGTCACTTGGAGACTGAGGTTTATTGTCTATTATAATAATGGTAATTTATTTTCCTTTTGTGGCTTTTTTCTTTTCTTCTATATCCACAAAATTAGAATTTTTGACACAAAGTCCATTCCTTCTGTCAATCACAGTAAAAGAAATCCCCTAGTAATGAATTTTATTCAAATAAGATTTAAATGTGATTTTATAATTATTTTAGTAACAAGATTATTTGATACAAATGCTGGAGTCATAATCTTTTTTGCTCCAATTAAAACACACGACACACACCAACTTTTTGATTCCTGAGCTTTTCTGCAAATTGGCTATACATGTATCTTGTATTGGCAGATGAAGATGGTATACTGATAAAGAAAACCAATGACCTTTAACCTTCAAAGTTCTAAACCCTTTTCAGTCATCATGGAAGTTGATTCTGGCAATATCAAGGAACCACTGACCTTTGTTTTTAGTTTGCAACCCTTTTCAGTCATTTTGGAATTTAGTACTGCTCTATCACATTTTATTTCTGAGCACTTCTGATCAGACAACCATTTTAAAAATTGTTTAAATGAGCACATACATTGCCTACAGTGCTTTATGCCATAGTACTGTCTTGGTAATTACTGTGGGAATTTCTTCAATCTGCCAAAAATTTGATGATATAACAGATTACATCACAATAGTTTTTCCTGTTCTACCGACCTAGTGTCCCACAGCAGTAATTGGGAGGAAATGTCTCTTCATCTTATACTAGTGTTACAAAACCTCATGTCACAGGAACTCTTTAGATTTCATAATAAAGAGCAAATCTAATTGGGTTTGCGACTACATTTTAATTTAGATCATTAAGATACACACAAATGCACTCCCTCTATTAAAATATTTGTAAATATTTGATAAAACAAGTACTGTTTTTCATGTATAGTCAGATCAGCACCAGAATTTACTTTTAAAAGCTTTCATGACAAGGATACTTAACCAGTACTTTCAGAGAGAGTAATCTTTGATGCATCTGGACCATAAATAACTGTGTGATTGTTCCAGGTGTCCTGGATGTTCCATAAAACTTAATAACAATAACCTCGTCAATTTATCAACAGACTTTGGAAATGGAATTTACCTAACTTATTTTCAAAGATTCCACATTCAAACAACAAAATGAGTTTCAACTAAATAAAATATGTCTACATAATCCCTGCTTTAAAATTTTGGTTAAAGTTATTTGGTCAAGAAGAAAAATAATTAACAGTGATCATCTATTATGATCCAGATACCCTGAAGTAGGCTTTACTTCATGTAAAAAAAACAAGCATTGAGACAGTATTGCTGAGAACTGGCTAGAGATGTGAGAAAACACACCAAATGCATATTATGCCAATAATTTCTATTTCCAAGGGCAATAACTCTTCAGCCCAAAACTCAAACTTGATCTGTAGCTTATCAATATAAGCTCACTTACCAAAAATAAGACCAGTTGGTAAAAGCAGAGCTGATTGCCGCTCCTGGCTTGTGTCAGTATTCCAGAAGTGAGTTGTCCGTATTTTGAGCATTTTGTCAGTACAAAACAATGATATAACATAATAGAAAACTTGCAGTTAGTAAACACCTTTTTTATTTGATTGAAGAACTCCTGGTCAATTTCCCGTATCTACTATGAGTTAGCACTTTTTTTTTTTTATCAAATACTAGTTGGAGACTGAACAATATTCCCTCTGTGATCTTTATTTTGCCTACTGCAATGGAATATTGTCTCTTTGGACATCTACCCATACCACCTTTTTTAATTCTAGTGGGCCACCATATCTTTTAAAGATTTATGTGATTCGACAACAATAGTGCGCTTTAAAAGACGATCATTTCTGTTGAGAAGCTTCTCTCTAACACGATTGACCAATTTCAGAAGAAATTATCATTTTTTCCTGATTCGCGGGTAAATCTGAACTGCATATTTTCAATTGAAAATTTGTTGAAACAGACAATCCATGCAACTAAACAGCTCTGTAAAAGAGTTTTCCAAAAAAGTCCAGAAAACTAACATTTTGACAAAAATTCCTATTTCCAATAGCAATAACTCTCAGAAAAACAATCCAATCAGCGTGAAACTTGATCTGTAGCACATCATTATCCAAAAATTATTAAAGATCAGTTGGTTAAACAGTGTTTTGAAAAAGTCCGGAAAACAGTAGACTGACGGACAGACAGACAGACTGAGTGCAAAGTTTGTAGTCACCTTGGCTTTGCTGTTAGGGGACCTAATAATTAAATATTACACCATATAAACGACTTAATCTGACTACACATAAAGTGGAAATATTGATTAAGGGTGTCATGGCCTTCCAGAGCATAAAAATCTAGATAACCACAATCTTGATTTAACATCCAAAAATATATGTTCCGTTCCCTCCTTTTTAGTTGAATTGCGGTCAAGGTCAGGGGACATATATAATGCCTAAACACATGTGATGTTTTTTTTACCTATCATGTACAGTTATTGAAACACTAAGCCAATCAATAAAACTTATGTCTGTGAAGCTTGAACTTGAGGTCAAGGTCAAATGACACATGCCACAAAAATGATTCTATATATCAAATATTGTTGACCTACCATAAGTAATTACTGGGAAGCTAGGCTAATCACAAAAACTTGTGCTAATTTACTGTCTAAATTTACAAAGTTGGTAAATGAGGACAAGGTGATTTGATATGTGTCAGACTGACATGTTTATATCATAAGCTATGCTATAACCAAGTTTGGTTGTCCTAGGTCAAATGTTTTCAAAACTTTCAAAAAAAGTTTTCACCACTGCCACCAGTGTTCAAAGCAGCAAAATTTATGTCACACCTTCAGCGTATTTATCACTGGTTAGACAAAAAAAATTGCCCTGAAAATTACTGTTGTAATACATTTAGCAATAATCAAGTAATAAAAAACACTAAATGGGGTATTCCAAAATGAAACATATAACACTAGTTATACAGGAAATAAAAACTGAAATACACAAGGTCCTAGCTCTATATTTCACAAAAAAAACTGTTAGAATTTTGATACAGTGCCTAAATACTTCTTCAACATGTTTTAATTGAGCCTATCAATAGCTTATATCAGTGCCAAAACACTATTAAACTATCAGTAGGAGGAAATCACTGTTTACTTCATAAAACATGTCTGTTTGCTATTTTTATCAATGTTACTTCAAGAACAGAAATACCATGAAAAAAAATTACATGAAAACCAATTCTTTAAAAAATTAATTTAATATTTCTTCTGAACTTATCATGAGGAGTGGATCCGAGGGTTGAAAAAAGGAAAAGTGGCCGATGTACACCAGGCATTTCCCTATGGGAGCATACTTATGAATCTCAATATTTCCATAATTCTATTAATAAAATACACATAGCAACACCTAAACTCTCCTCCCCGTCGCTATTCCTTCTTTTCAAAATATTCAGGTCTGTCAATAATAATAGCTAGCTCTGTGTGACCCATTCTCCAAACAAGAAATTATGATTACTTTAATATATAATAACTATGGTTTAGATCTTGCTTGTTCAGAAGTTCAAACTTAAAAGCCTTTAAAATGACCTTGAGATATCACTTTAATGACCAGCAAAGCCATGTAATCTTAGTACAAAATTCAACACACACCCCTGATTTGCAATGGAACCTACCATTCTGATACTGATGCAATTTGGCACTGAGTTCTGAGTTTGACGTCAGTACCAGTGAAGTACAACAGCTGCTGATTGAAGCTATTACACAAGTATTTTAGGCAGGGCAACAGGCTAACCAAGTTCAAACTGGTACGCAGTTTACTCTCATTGATAAAAAAATTATGGCTACAAAATTAGTTGTTTTCTGAATACCAGACCACTTAAATATAAGAAATAACACTAGAAAATTAACAGAAAAAAAAAAAACAGAACGATAGAACGATATTTCAACTTAGAAACCCGAGAAATTCAGATTTTTTTTCTTTTTTTTCTTCTGAACATGTATACATATGATAAATGATAAAATTGTACTAGAATGCCTCTAACTTTCATAACCTGATATCAGGTATTTTTTTTAATTCAGTTTCACATATTTCTCAACCTTTTTTTACATGTATACGATATGTGGATGAAAAGTTCAACTGCAATAATACATATGAATAAAAATGCACCCAATTTTAATCCATTTAAGTTTTTTGGGGCAGAAAAACTAACAGACTGATTTTTTCTGGGGATTTTTTTCACAAAGCCACAGCCAAAATCAAACTGTAGGGAAGATAAATAGAACAGCTATGTACAAAATGAAGTCCTGTTATGAATTAACGAACAATGTCATGAATTAGAGAATATCTATCTTCCTATCAGTATTACAAGATGATGTGCCAATCCTCTCTTGGCTGCTTTCCTCATCAATAAACGGAATTAATTACCCAAAATGCCTCACTATCGATGCATCAGAGGTCAACCATCAGTACTGCCGATTGAGCGATAGACAATTTCACAGAATGAAGATTTAATGGGGATTATATTTTCATCAAAGAACTTCCGCTGGTTATTTAGGAATAGATTTCGCACCTGTAGAAAATTATCTTGTCTGCCATAGAGTAGAATCTTTACCACCTGCAGATTCCTCTTCCTAAAGTCTAATGATAAAACATCATGTTCATCATCATATTTTTTCCATGTTATGAAAGTGTTTTATCTCATAGGTTATCACACAGTATTAATTGGAACAATCCTTCACTTACTTAATAGTAGGAGCAATAAAAACATCTAAGAGTGGTGAATATTTTTTTTACTGTAATGCATAACATCTGCAAGGTGGTTTACCCCGCAGATAGCTAAAGGAAGTAGATTAAGTATTGTTTTTATTTGTTATTTGCTTAAAAATTCAGTTGGCAAATACTACAAGCATCTTTAGGCCAAGAACCAGTTCAAAAATACATCAAGATAATCCACAAACTAGAGGCACAGAGGGCTGATCCTATATCGCTCACCTGGCAGAAACAAGAATTGCCCATGGCGACCATGTTTGTCGCATGATCTGGACAAAATGAGAGAACTTTGTAAAAAACCTCCCATAGATGCTTCTTGTTATGTTTTATTTAATTGGGCCAAGCAGTTTCAGAGAAGATTTCTTTATATCAACTTACCAGAAACAAGAATTGTCCATTGCAGGCTTGTCGTCCAATCAGGATGAAAAAAATTAATTTCATAAAAGATTTCCATAGATGCTTCCTGTCTGACAGTTTGGCTGACAGTTTTAGCCAAGTAGTTCCAGATATTATTTTTTTTTAATTCATCAATGATAAACAAGAATTGCCCATGACGGCCATGTTTGTTTTCCAATCAGTACGAAACTTTGTAAAGAACCTCCCATAGTTGTTTCCTGTCATGTTTTGTTCCATTTGGCCAATCGACCTCAGAGGAAAAGATTGTTTTATATCAGCCAATCAAATCAAAGAACTGCCCATGGCGTCCATATTTGTAGTCCAATCGGGAGGAAATGAGGAAATTTTATAAAGGACCTCCCATTTATGCTTCTTGTCAAGTTTTGTTTCATTTAACCCTGTGATTTCAGAGAAGATTTTTTTTAAATCAGCCAATCAGAAACAAGAATTACCCATATCTGTAGTCCGATCGGGACAAAATAGGATACACTGTACAGAACTTGTCAGGTTTCATTCTATTTGGCCAAGCAGTTCCAGAGAAAAAATTTTTTTTTTAATCAACCAGTGAGAAATAAGAATTGCCCATGACGTCCATGTTTGTTGCCCGATCTGGACGAAATGAGGAAACTTTGTAAACAACCTTCCATATATGCTTCCTGTCAAGTTTTGTTCCATTTGGCTAAGTGATTTCAGAACAGAACATTTTTTTTTTATATCAGCCAATCAGAAATAAGAACTGCCCATCGCGGCAATATTTGTAGTACGATCGGAACGAAATCAGGAAACTTTATAAAGGACCCCCCATATATGCTTCCTGTCAAGTTTTGTTCCATTTGGCCAAGCAGTTTTAGAGATTTTTGAAAACTCAGCCAATCAGAAACAACAACTGCCCATGGTGGCCATGTTTGTTGTCTGATCAAGATGAAATGAGCAAAGTTTATAATAGACCTTACATAGATGCTTCCTACCAACTTTAATTCCATTTGGCACAGTGGTTTCAGAGAAGATTAAAATGTGAAAAGTTAACAGATGGACAGACAGATGATGAAGGACAAAAGCTCACATGGCCTTTGGCCAGGTGAGCTAAAAAGGATGGGACAGCTCACAAAGAGCAATAAATTATTACTGTAACCAGAAAATTGTTGAGACTTTGGTGCTGGGGTAGATAATTTAACAAGAGTAATTCTTGTTTTAAAATAAGTTTGGTTTTTGGTCTTCCAAATGTTTCGGTTTTAATGCTGCTGATGAGAGGTAACTCCTTGAGATGCGTCGTATACAGCATAGTATAAATTTACTATATCTAATATTAGTACTTTGGATTGTTATTTTTTTAACCTTCTATAAATAGTATGGATTATTATATTTTTGTTATTTCCCTGAGTCGGATATTTAAAGTAAATAAAGTCACTAACTAATTTGTGAACATTGTACGTTATGGTACATTATGATATTATTAAGAAAAAATTCACATGATGAAATAGAACAAACTATACTTAACAGACTGAAAATCCAGTTATATATATATACTCCTGTATTCTCAAAACATTTTATAATCATAAAGTCTGCCAGAATCCTTGACCAGATTTCTAATAATAATAATCTGTTTATCTGTAGTTATAACTAGGATCACCTGTTTGACTCTAGATCCAGATATAGCACATTTTTGATACTGTTTACTAAACATCCCTTTTTCCAATCTACAAGTACCTGCCAAAACTCATATTTACAGATAGTTACCTCCCCTGATACCAGATTCTGACTAAGTTAGATGAATCAGATATAAAACAGCATAATGAAGTATCCTCCAAGCAATTTTACCAATTTTTAGTAACCGATATGCAAGTTTTACATTTGTAGGTCAGAATCTAACTATCATGAGTACTTATTTTATTGTCTACCAACATACTGATAATATGGATTGGATGCAAGTTCAAAAACTTAACTAGAGGCTTCCAGGAGCCTGTATTGCTTACCTGGACTATGTCCATCTTGACTGGCAGCCTGGAACATTGATGTCAATTTCCAATTGGCTCAGTGGTTTCAAACAAGCTTTTAGTGAACTTTCCCATTAGGTCCTACTTTAAATTCAGTTCCGCTCTGGCAGCCATCTTGGATGATGGACAGGGTCATCAGATATAATTCTGCAAGAGGACCAACTAAGGACCATAGCTGCCAAGTTTTGTTCCAATTGGCCATTGGTTTCAGACCAGAAGATCTTTTAAGTAAATTTTCCATAAGGTCTTATGTATAACTATACTTGGCTCTGCCAGCTATCCTGGATGACAGATTTAGTCATCAGATATAATTCAGATAGAGAACCACCTAAGGACCATTGGTGCCAATTTTTGTTAAATTTGGCCTAGTGGTTTCAGACAAGAAGATCTTTAATTAATTCCCCATAGGGTCCTATGTTAAACTATCTTCGGTTCTGGCAGCCATCTTGGATGACAAGCCAGGTCATCGGATACAATTCTGAGAGGACCAACTAAGGACCATTGCTGCTAAATTTTGTTCAAATTGGCCAAGCGGTGTCAGACAAGATCTTTCAGTGAATTCCCCATAGGGTCCTATGTTAAACTATGTTCAGCTCTGGTGGCCATCTTGGGTGGTGGACAGGGACATCGAATATAATTCTGAAAGAGGACCCCATAAGGACCATTGCTGCAATGTTTTGTTTCAATTGGACTTGTGGTTTCAGATGAGAAGATCTTTAAGTAAATTTCCCAAAGGGTCCTATGTTAAACTATGTACGGCTCTGACGACCATCTTGAATGACGGGTGGGGTCATCAGATATATTTCTGAAAAAGGAAACCCTAAGGACCATTGCTGCAAAGTCTTGTTTTAATTGGCCCAGTGGTTTCAGAGAAGAAGATCTTTTAAGGAAAGTTTACGACAACATACGATGGACGCCTAGTGATGGCAATAGCTCACATGGCCTTTTATGTTGGTAGACAATAAAATCAGTTAAGTGCTTAATATTGGCAAAAAGTAGTACTCTCTTAAATCTTTTGACTACCAATCCCAGTAAACTTCCTTACAACAACTGCTGATAGGATTCTTCCAAAGTGTGAATGCCCTTTTAAATTTGAAGGGACAAAACTCATGTCCTGTTTGAGAAAATGTACTGATTTGTTCAATTTTAAATACCACAAGATGACAGCCAGATATTTATTGTCTAAACTGGAGGATTGTCCTGGATTACACACTTCCAGTATCCTGTGTATATAAATGTTCCTATCAATTTGTTGATTAAATGTTATTTTATACCACTTTCAGCCATTCTTTGTCTGAGCTAGATGGGAACCCATCTTGTCACATGACTCAAACAAAAATAAAAAATAGCAAAGTGGAGATTTTTCTGAATTATTGGTCAGATTTGGAAATTGACAAAGAACTTTGAAGAAATTTTGAGGTTAGATTTAATATTACCAAACATTTAAGCTTTTTGGGACAAATGCACGACTCATTTAAATGGAGCCTCTTCTTGTCAAAGGAGTTGGTGTTTGACATTTTCCTCTAATTCTAAATATTTTAGCAGTTTTATTAATTTCAGCTCAATTTCAGCTCAAACACTGATCAACATCAGATATATAAATTTGTAAGATTTTCCTTAAAATTCACCTTTTAAATTGCACCTTACCTCCATTTAAAGGTTCATGAAATTATGAATAAAATGCTCCGCTGGGCGCAGCTAGATACGACCGCAGATGTCGAACCCTGAATAGTTGGGGCAATTATGAACACAACATTCAAGCTTGATACAATACTGAATTTGGATTGTGAATAAATATTTGACACAGCATAGGTTTCTGACACAGAATGAATGTTGTCTAAGAACTTAAAAATTTTTAATTTACCTATTCAAACCATATCAGTATTATTTGTTTTTATATATAAATCAGAAATAACCAATTTAAAATTTAAAATTGGGCACACATATCAATTTCTTGCTATTGCGCAATACTGTGCAATTGAAAATATCTTCAAACATTTGACACATAATAGGTTTCTGACACAGAATAACTGAAATCAAAGAACTTAGAATTGGACATATGATTTGAATTTATATTCAATTTTTTGCTTCTTGTGCAATACAATATGCTGTGGAGAATTGCCTGCCACCCCCCCCCCCCCACCCCAAAAAAAAATAATTTACCCCCTTTTTTAGCTTTTGTGCAATACACTATGAAGTTGCACATTGACCCCCCCTCCCCCCCAAAAAAAACAAAAAACAATAAAATTTATTGTAACCCCCCCCCTTTTTTTGCTAAAAAAAAATTTGAAATTTTCTTTTTAATTTATGAAATATGAAATGAGAAAAAATTACCCCTCCCCAATTTCTCATTTACCCCCCCCCCCCCCCCCCCCCCCCCCCCATTTCTTTATACTTTGCAACCATAACAGCCTATTTTAATTCACCATAACATATAAAAATAGAAAATGACATCATAGTCATGGATGGCAAATTTTAAATATATATAATTTAAAAGCAGTTTAGATGAGATAAACAAAAAAGCTTCATCAGCACATTTTATATTGGCAAATTTCCAATGAAGTTCATTAAACTAGAGTTATTGGCAAATTTCCAATGGAATTTGTTAATAATAAAGTTTTGATAACAGGGCACACATATCAATTTCTTGCTATTGCGCAATACTGTGCAATTTCTTCAAATATTTGACACACAATAGGTTTCTGACACAGAATAACTGAAATCAAAGAACTTAGAATTGGTCATATGATTTGAATTTATATTCAATTTTTTGCTTCTTGTGCAATACAATATGCTGTGGAGAATTGCCCCCCCCCCCCCCCAAAAAAAAAAAAAAAAAATTTACCCCTTTTTTAGCTTTAATTTTGGACCCTGATTTGGACCAACTTGAAAACTGGGCCCATATTAAAAAAACTAAGTACATGTTTAGATTCAGCATATCAAAGAACCCCAAGAATTCAATTTTTGTTAAAATCAAACTAAGTTTAATTTTGGACCCTTTGGACCTTAATGTAGACCAATTTGAAAACGGGACCAAAAATTAAGAATCTAAATGCACGGTTAGATTTGGCATATCAAAGAACCCCAATAGTTCAATTTTCAATGAAATCAAACAAAGTTTAATTTTGGACCCCGATTTGGACCAACTTGAAAACTGGGCCCATAATAAAAAAACTAAGTACATGTTTAGATTCAGCATATCAAAGAACCCAAAGAATTCAATTTTTGTTAAAATCAAACTAAGTTTAATTTTGGACCCTTTGGACCTTAATGTAGACCAACTTGAAAACGGGACCAAAAATTAAGAATCTAAATGCACGGTTAGATTCGGCATATCAAAGAACCCCAATAGTTCAATTTTCGATGAAATCAAACAAAGTTTAATTTTGGACCCCGATTTGGACCAACTTGAAAACTGGGCCCATAATAAAAAAACTAAGTACATGTTTAGATTCAGCATATCAAAGAACCCAAAGAATTCAATTTTTGTTAAAATCAAACTAAGTTTAATTTTGGACCCTTTGGACCTTAATGTAGACCAATTTGAAAACGGGACCAAAAATTAAGAATCTAAATGCACGTTTAGATTCGGCATATCAAAGAACTCCAATAGTTCAATTTTCGATGAAATCAAACAAACTTTAATTTTGGACCCTTTTGGCCCCTAATTCCTAAACTGTTGGGACCAAAACTCCCAAAAACAATCCCAACCTTCCTTTTGTGGTCATAAACCTTGTGTTAAAATTTCATAGATTTCTATTTACTTATACTAGAGTTATTGTGCGAAAACCAAGAAAAATGCTTATTGGGCCCTTTTTTGGCCCCTGATTCTTAAACTGTTGGGACCAAAACTCCCAAAATCAATCCCAACCTTCCTTTTGTGGTCATAAACCTTGTGTTTAAATTTCATAGATTTTTATTAACTTATACTAAAGTTATAGTGCGAAAACCAAATGTCTTCGGACGATGCCGATGCCAACGTCATACCAATATATGACCGCAAAAATTTTGTGGTCGCGTATAAAAATAATTTTTGGAATTTTTTGTTCTGTTTCAATGGCAATGGCAAAGGCAGCCATCTTTGTATGTTTGAAGACTAAAGTGAAACTCCTAACATGGCACCTAACCTACATAAATTTTCATGAAAATTGGACAAATTTCATTTTTTTATGGAATTTTGCTCCATTTTCATGGCATCAGTAGCCATCTTGAATATTCCAATACCAAAGTGCAACTCCTGGCAAAGTGCCTAACCTAAATATAAAGTTTCATGAAGATTTTAGAATTTTTGGTTCCATATCCATGGCAAAGGTAGCTAGCTATCATTTATAATAATTTAAAATCCTGTCTAACATTCATATGAAGTTTTATTAAGTTTGGACAAACTTCATATTTAAAAAAAATATTGTTTCTGTAATTTTTTACCCCATAAACCATTTCAAAGGTTCAAGACTAGAGTGCATATGTATACGTAGGCATGGTGCTGAACCTTCACTTGAAGTTTCATTGTAGTTCAGAGCAATTTCAAAATCTTGGGAATTTTTGTGTTTTATATGGTAACCAGACTTTCAGAAATTCCAATACCATTGTGCACCTTCTCTACATGTTAAATTTCATTAAGATCTGTTGGGACATGTAGAAGCACTTAGAAAGTCAATTATCCATATTTTTACTATTCCAAGCAGAATAACTTTTAGAAAATACGATGGTGGTGGTTATTTTCAAACTTGTGAGGGAGAATGCCGATATAAACCTTTGACATAAATGTCATTAAAACTTTTGGAGAAATGTAGAAGTGAGAGTGCTTACAAAGTCAATTTTCCATAATTTGACTTTTCCAAGGGGAATAACTTCAACAAAATTAATCCGTCAGTGCTGATTTTGAAATTTGTCTGATATAATGCTGATAAAAATCTTTGAAATAAATTTCATTAAAATTTGTTGAGAAACGCAGACATGAGAGTGCTTACAAAGTCCATTTTGTATATTTCTACTGTTCTAAGTGCATTAATGCTTAAGAAAATTAATCTATTGTTGACGATTTTCAAAATTGTCTGAGAAAATACTGATCTAAACCTTTTACATAAATTTCATTACAATCTGTTGAGAAATGTAGATGTGAGAGCACTTACAAAGTGTGACAGACAGATCGATGGATGTACAGACAGACAGGCTTCAGCATTCTACATCCTCTACTCCATCAATAATTTCTCATTTCGAACAAGAATTTCAATGTTTCATAATGTATAGTTGTTTCAACTCATAAAATTAAATTGAACTCAATTGATAATTAAAATACTTTGCAATGAAGCCATACTGTTGAATTATGATTTTAAAGAGCAGTATTGTCTAGTTTTAAATATTTTACAAAAACAGCACAATGGTATTTTGATAAAGTGCTGAGAAAAGGAGGGTGCTACAATGCAGCCCCCTTCCATTTACGGTTGACAGGAACAGCTTTTTAAATTCTTATGCCTTCTATGAATGGTGTACTTTTTTGACAGAACAAATCTATCGGTACCTATTACTAAAATGAACTAAGATACTCCTGGGGAAGTAAAAGTAACTTACCTCTTTTGATGGAATACATATAGGTGTTCCTACTTTAACAAATCCTGCTTCAACTGTAACACCACATACAATAGGGTCCCGAGAATTAAATATACAGTTCGGTAAAACTCTAAGTTTACAAGGAAATACTGCTATGTGTTTAAATTCTTCTTGTTTTTTCTTTTTCAGTTCTTCACGATAGGCAGTAAATTTGTCAAATAAATGATAAATAATATCCGCAGTAAAAATTGTCACTCCTAAACTGTCAGCCAATTCCTGGGCCTCACGTTCCACTTTCACATCAAATGCAAGAATCACAGCATATCTGAAAATGAACATTTACTAACATTTAATTTTTCACACTATCAACACTACAATAATGAGAGTTACCAAACTTGACAAATAATGAAAAGTGACACATACAGTAATATCTAAAAAGTTATAAAGAGAATAAGTTTCATCATTTATCCATGAAAACATACACTTTAAACTTGAAATACTAAAATTACAACATTTCAACTTCCACAAATGGTCTTTTCGTACAGCAGCTATTGTGCAGCTTGCAAAGGGAGGTAATTTAAGTATACTTACTGACTGTCATGCTCTAACATCACAGATGCTTTCATAATGTCCTTTTTATGTACAGGTCCTATATTGATACCAGCATACTGGAATTTAAAGAAATGTATTTTAAGATATCAAGAAGTATCATTTTAAAAGATGTCAAATAAGCACAAAAAATTCAGAAATATTAGGAAAATTTTCACTCAAGTTCTCTAATTCAGGTTTAAAGCTTTTCAAGTATAATAAGATCAACTTTACATAGAAATATATAATCTGATACAAGAAGGTCCAAAGGTTATATTATAAAAGATGACTTTGTTTAGTAACTTGTAGAATGGAATTTATGAAACCCAGAAGTCATTCAATCAATCACCTCTTAACCAGATTCAATAAACAAATGTCTTGTGTTCTAATAAGTTACTTACTGGAATTTTTGAAGTCTTAAGGAATTCTAACAGAGCTTCCATAGATCCAAGTGTTGATGCTTGAACAAATACACCTCTTTCTGCTAGTTTTATTGATCCAAGTACCTCTTTAAGAGCTGTTGATAATTCTTCCTACAAAGGGAAAGAAATCTATAACTTAACATCAGTCATGTAAAGTTAAATAAACTCAAACAAAACCAGTAACAACAGAATGGGTTATTTTCAAAGGTTGCAATTTGTACTTATTTTCAGTATATGGTCAGGAAATGCCAAATTTCATTCCACTAAAATTTATTTAAAGTCTCAATTAAAATGGACTTCATCTTAATCCACAATAATCTAAAATGCCAAAATATCTGGCATACTTTTAAGATATGACTGGTTTGATTTATTGGGAATTTATGCAATTCAGCACATTTGGCTATATTTTATCGTTGGAGAGACCCAGAAATGAACACTCACCAATGAAAGCAAAACTAGTAGTGGAGTTAAATATGGAGTTAAATGGAGTTAAATACACCTGTCACAAGTTGGATGGAACTCACAGTGCTGACAGGCTATGACAAACTACCGATATCACTTGACCACACTAGACCACAGATGAAGAACAAACCTCTATAGCAGGGTCATATTTCTGTACCATTCATACTCAGAACCGAAACATCTATACAAACCTACATGAGAAGGAACAGTATAGCAAAAAGTTTATCTTTGACAGCCCCATTTAATGATTTTATCAAAGAATCCTCTTTTAAATATCAAGTTATCAAAAGTTTAAAACCTCAAAGACAATGAAGACACCAACTCTAGCAATTTTTCCTGAAAGGAGAACACAATGATGTTTTTCATTTCTTGTGTACCTTATAGTACTCTATTTCATCATCTTTCTCTGAACAATATACAGGTAATCCTGCCAAAGCTTTATCGAGATCCTTGGCAATGATCTTCACACCCTGAGCAGCCTTCACCTCCTTATGGTGTTCCCACTGTGACTAAAATCATAACAATATTGTCATTTATTAATGCATTTTTGACAAAGAAACTAATATTAACCATCAATTATTGTCAAATATTCTGGAATTATTTCAAGACAAGAGGCTGTCGAATGACAGCAAACCGGATTTTCCTGCATGGAAATGATGTTTGCAAATCTGGATTCCCAAACAGGATGACGTAAAGAAATATAATGAATTTTTGTAGGGTTTTGTAGGGTTCAGAAATGGAAAGGCAAAAATCAATCTTGACCTCCTATTTATAGTAAGTGATAAATATTGGAATTTTTGAGAGTATATAAGTACACACACGGTGAAAGTGAAAATCGTCAATATCGGAACGGTGAAAGTGGAAATCGTCAATATCGAACTTGACCTCCATTTTGTCATCAGTAACAACATATTAAAATTTGAAAAGCTTTGGCTGAACAGTTCATAAGTTACCACAGGGACACCACTAGGAAAGCCATTTTTCAATCTTTCAAGAACCATAACTCCTGAACGGTGAAAGCGAAAATCGTCAATTTCGAACTTGACCTCCATTTTGTCATCAGTAACAACATACTAAAATTTGAAAAGCTTTGGTTGAATAGTTCATAAGTTATCACACGGACACCACTGGAAAAGCCATTTTTCAATCTTTCAAGAACCATAACTCTTGAACGGTGAAAGTGAAAATCGTCAATATCGAACTTGACCTCCATTTTGTCATCAGTAACAACATATTAAAATTTGAAAAGCTTTGGTTGAACAGTTCATAAGTTATCACACGGACACCACTGGGAAAGCCATTGTTCAATCTTTCAAGAACCATAACTCCTGAACGGTGAAAGTCAAAATCGTCAATATCGAACTTGACCTCCATTTTGTCATCAGTAACAACATATTAAAATTTGAAAAGCTTTGGTTGAACAGTTCATAAGTTATCACACGGACACCACTGGGAAAGCCATTGTTCAATCTTTCAAGAACCATAACTCCTGAACGGTGAAAGTCAAAATCGTCAATATCGAACTTGACCTCCATTTTGTCATCAGTAACAACATATTAAAATTTGAAAAGCTTTGGTTGAACAGTTCATAAGTTATCACACGGACACCACTGGAAAAGCCATTTTTCAATCTTTCAAGAACCATAACTCTTGAACGGTGAAAGTGAAAATCGTCAATATCGAACTTGACCTCCATTTTGTCATCAGTAACAACATATTAAAATTTGAAAAGCTTTGGTTGAACAGTTCATAAGTTATCACACGGACACCACTGGGAAAGCCATTTTTCAATCGTTCAAGAACCATAACTCCTGAACGGTGAAAGTGAAAATCGTCAATATCGAACTTGACCTCCATTTTGTCATCAGTAACAACATATTAAAATTTGAAAAGCTTTGGTTGAACAGTTCATAAGTTATCACACGGACACCACTGGAAAAGCCATTTTTCAATCTTTCAAGAACCATAACTCTTGAACGGTGAAAGTGAAAATCGTCAATATCGAACTTGACCTCCATTTTGTCATCAGTAACAACATATTAAAATTTGAAAAGCTTTGGTTGAACAGTTCATAAGTTATTGCACGGACACTGTTTGGCAGCCGCCCGTCCGCCCGCCCGGCCGCCCGCCCGCCCGCCCGCCCGCCGTACATCACCAATTTAATAACCGATATTTTCCTATGAAAATCCGGTTAAAAATGCTTTTTCTCAGGAATCGGCATTATAAACTTTCTACTTCATCAGTTTTTTATATACAAGGAAGCTGTCAAATTAAAGCATCTGATTTCTACTTTGATATTTTCATCATCAAGGCCATATTTCATAGATTCCTAAACATTAGAATTGGAAGTCAGCTTACATCATTTATTGAATTCAATTTTTTTCTGGAAAAATATTAAATAAAACATTTAGATACAGGGTTGAATGCAAAAACAGAAGCAATACTTCATATTTGGCCCAGTTAGAATTTTCCTTCTGGCAAAAATTAAATAAAATTTTAAATTCTTCACAATATTATTTGAAGAACTTTATGCACAAAGGTAATAGAAAATATATTATATTTGAACTGTTATGATTATATAACATACACTTTTTTTCATCACTTACTTTAACGCGTAATTCCTTCATTGGCTGTGGCATTAAAAGTCCTCTAATTTGTGTTACAATCGGTCCATCTGTTCCAGGAACAATAACTGTCTCCCCTTCCTTTAGTTTTCCATTTACAAGTATAATATCTACTGTTGTCCCAAGACCAGGTAAAGCTTTCACCTGAAAATATGTTCAAATATTTCATTTTCGTATTTTTTTTTATTTGTGTCAAGTCATTCTAGATCTCTAACAAGGCCAACATGTCCGACTGACCTACGTCATAAACCCATAAGAGCCAATATTACATATGGTGTAGCATTCTCCTTTTTCATTGGTTACTACCATCGCATGATCAAAAGGATAATCCATGTACGGACACATTGTTTCTATTTTAAAGTATATGGACGCTATGTTTCTATTTATATATATATATTTCGACGAAAATCTTTATTAGATCCAGATATAAGAGGTTCTGGCCCGGCATGTTAAAGTCATGCAAAATACAATACATGTACACAGAAAGAACACTTAAGTCATTTACATAATACACTATTTACTTATGTAATATATAAATTAAGGACTTTCATTCAGTCAATACGTTACATATGGACCTGTTCATATTATATTGACCTCGGTCAATATAATCTGAACAGGTCCATATATAACAGATTGACCTCGTCAAAGTACATAAGAGCCACCAGCATTGCTTAAAATATATATGTGTCAAAAATCAGAAACTATAAATCACTGTGAAGGAAGTATCATTGATAACAAATTTTGGTATATATTTTATATTTTGTTTAGTTGGGGTTTTACGCCGTTTTCAGTATATTTGGCTATTTCGTGGCGGCCAGTTTTTATTGGTGGAGGAAGCCGGAGTACCCGAAGAGAACCACCGACCTTTGGTAGGAAAATTGGCAATCCTTGGTAATTAAGGTTGGAGTGGAACAGATCCCGCCACAGGTGAGATACAAACTCACAACCTCAGTATTGACAGGCTAGTGATCATTAGTAGTCATGACGAACTACCTAGACCACTCGGCCATCGAGGCCCCTTTTATATTTTGATATCAATTGATATTGGTTGGTTTATTAGGATTTAACATCACTTACAGGTTAGAGAACCAATGACCTTTGACAGGAAAACTGGCAATCCTTGTCAATTAGAATTAAACACACCTTGCCACAAGTTAGATTTGATATCAACCTCAGTGTTGACAGGGCAGTGTTCATTAGTGGGTTACCACTAACTACTTACACCTCTTCCAACTGCAACCCCTTATATCCAATATAAATTATTGAAGAATCTGGTTGAAAGGCTACTTAATCTGTTTCAAATGGGTCAAGACACTTCACTAAAGATCTCAGACATCTCATTATGTAAAATTTACATTCAAGTTTCAGAAAGACCTATCTACAAGTCAATATCCCAAAGAGTTCTACCCAGTATGTAAAACAAAGTTTAGTTATAAGTTTTGAAATGGCTAAGTCATCAAATAGATTTTATCGAGGCTTTTCAGAGAACGATTGTGATAGATTTTTCTTTCTAATTTATAAAAATCAAATACTGACAACTGTCTAATTTTTTTTGGTTGAAATTTCTGGTTTTTTATTTTCAGACATTTGTCTACAACTTTTTATTCAAAATCTCCCCTTCTTTATATCCAATGGACCAGAAACATTCAATTGCCTTGAGGCAGTAATGAACAAATGCACTTAAGTTTTACCAAACGCACTGATTGGTATCAATAAAGCATAGTCAATAAAAATAGTTTCACTACTAAGAAAATTATATAAATTCTGAAAATAAAATTTCACAACTTAAAAGAAATAAAACATTTGCTATAAAATTTGCACTGAACCACATCAATATCTCGTGTATGGTAACAATTTCCTGTCAATTTAAGCCTTATTGAATTCATACCCTGTGAATCAATTACCAATTTACAAAAAATACCTGACACAATTACAGCTAAAAAATCTTTATGAAGTTAAATTATTAAATTATGTAACATTAGAACCCGCCATCTGGCTACATCTACAATCATCCTAAAATTAAATTGACACTTTTCACTTGGTTAGACAGCCATTATGTCTGGCTCCAGGGACATATCTTTTTTCTGTGGTTTTAAATTTGTTATTTTATAGTAAATTTAATAATAACTAGTTTTGTTGGTTGGTTTTCTTCAACTCCTACATACAATTTTAAATGAAGTCGCATGGTTCAAAAGGCCAACAATGGTAACCAATGAATATCATGAAAATTTCCACTGTAGCTCTTAACATTTTAACAGTAATAAAATATAGATCACAGCATGCTAGTTAACCTTATGCATGTATGTATGTTATATATGAAGAACAGAATTTAGGATCTGTTGTTACTTCTTGTTGATTAACTTAGGGAACAATCAGTTGATTGTTATGGAAAAGGTGGGAGAGGGGAGGAAGTTGGAAGAATAAGAAACATATTACATAGCTTTATAAATGCAACCAAACCCACAAAGGGTTAGGCATATACACATAAATACAGAGAAACAAATAGGCATGAAGTTGTTAAAAAAAATATTTGTTTGCTTGCAAAAGAAAAAATATTCAGATGTCAGCTGAATGGCTGTATCATTAAGGCAAAGAAAAAAAACTCTGTTTTCACAAACCCAACTTACCATATTTTTTTAGAACATTTTTTATGTAAATTCTTCAGTAAGCACTATTCAGGTCAGAATATATCCCGTTAAAAAGTTCTTGACAAAAATAAAAGTTTTTGATTTTGAATTTTTAAAATTCAGAAATTATTGTATGCATCTAGTATTTCAAATCTTAAAAAATCAATAGAGAATCAATAATGAAAATTTTAATTATTACAATGCTCATCCAATCACATGTCTCCCCCCCCTTATAACCAGAAATCTATGATTCCAAATGCGCCTCGTTCCCCCACTCATTTTGGTGTGTGGCTTTGTAGCTCCCCAAGAAGCACCCTTACAGCAAGTAATATGATTGTAGGTCGCTTGGTGTCGGAGAACTGAACTCAAACGTAAAACTTAACCAAAGTCAATGAAACGTGATAAGTAGGTCAGAATGACATAATTTTGGTGGGAGGCTATGTTACTCCCCTAGATGCACCCTCACACCAAGCAATATGATTGTAGGTTGCTTGGTATTGGAGAACTGAACTCGGACATAAAACTGAACAAAAGTCAATGAAGTGCGATAAGTAGGTCAGAGTCATCTAATTTTGGTGAGAGGCTGTGTTACTCCCCGAGATGCACCCTAACACCAAGTAATATGATTATAGGTCACTTTGTATGCTAAAACTGATTTTTGACATAAAAATTAAAAAGCCAGTCAACCATGTTATATGGGTCATATGTTACATGGTCAGTCTTTACAATGTGCAGCTACACACAAAAATAGATGACCCTATGTCAACTAGTAGCTGAGAACTGGCTGTGGACACAGACATGGACACCAGGGGTACTGAATTAAGTCCCCCTCAACTTTGTTGAGGAAAACTAAAAATATGACATCAATTTCTGAATTTTTAATTATAAAATTCAGATTTTGAATGGTAACCTATCAAATAAACTTTTCCTGAGTTCATCAGAAAAGGCATCTTCTTATTGGTAGCAATACTAAAGATCATAGTATAAAACGAAAAAATTAAGTGGACCATCAAGTAGCTGACCTACTTTAAAGCTAGTGTATTTAATAATTTATTTAATTCCAATCCACTTAGAATGACACTTTAAATGTACTTCCTAAACTGATTATCTTCTGACCCACTTACCAAGAATTTAGAGTACACTATCTGCTCTACTGCCAGAGATTTTTTGAGCTAGTTTTGATGAGCAAAGTTCTACAATTTAAGGTTTTGTGCTTCTTTCTGTGTATCTGGCTATATCATGGTGGCCAGATTTTATTGTAAGAAGAGCAATCTATAGAACATTAACAGGAAAACTAACAATTCTAACATCAGAGTTGATTTTACCTTGCCAAGAGTTTGACTCCAACTCATAATCTCTGAGTTACTATGAACTAGCTAGACTAACAATTCTATATAACAACTTTTTTATGTTATTTTTAAAATGTTTAAAATAATATTTCTCACCAAATTAATAAACCATGTAAATATTTATCTGAACCTTGGTTTAACATTTTGTTCCAAAGCAACAGTAATGACAAAAAAGGTGCATAAAAAGGCTAAGTTTAGACGATATTGCATTCTGCATTAACTAACTGGAAAACTGTATTCATTTTTTGGTTTCACAGATACATTGTACAAAAATTGCTGTTTTCATTTGAAATATACTGGACATTACAGTGAAAATAGTAGTAGCAGCTTGTTTTTAATTTGTGTATTTTATTTCACACTGGTTATTATTCTAATTCTGAATGCAATGTGCAAGCCAAATTTTTAATTTATCATGATGTATATATCATTTTTATTTCTAACTGTTCTATCTACATGTATATAATTCCCATTTTAATCCTCTATGAAATTGTCCACTTTTAGATCATATTAATTTAAGTTTTCTTTGATACCTTATAAAATTCACAAAGGATGAAATATTTAATCTAATATTTTAATACCAGATTAATTTTTTTAAATTTTGTAGAGGATTTAGCAAACAAAAGGCAGAAGTTCTTTTTTTATCATAGAGAAACAGTGACAGATCATTAACTTTTTAAACTTAAAAGCTGTCACATTTAAGTCTTCATACTTTATTAGTTTCTGGAGGGTTTTAAATGGTCATTAACACTTTTATCAGTTTTGAATGCTACTTTTATTATTAAAAGCTCTTATTGTGTTTAAAAGTTCACATATTTTTTGTCTCTAAAAATTATGTATGTAAAATGTACTTGTGACTGATAGAAGAGTAATATATTTCATGTAAGAACCAAAATCTTAAGAGTAAAAAAAAAAAGAAACAGTGTTTGTAAAAACACGATGCTTTTCTTTATTCATGCAAAAGCACACAGCTAGCTGAAAGGACAACAACCTGCACTTATCCCATTTATACTTCATAAAGCCAATGTCAATTTTATCCCGCCAAGAATCTCATTCGAGACATTTACCTAATATTCAATATTTCATAAGTTACGGAGATCGATTAGAAAAGCCGACTGTAATTTCATTCATTAAATACCGCACCTTACAGAAATAATATCCATTCTGTGTACATTCCTAAGGTTAATCATTAAATGTGGTATAAAATCCTCAATGGATTGTATTGTCAATAGAATTATTGATTTGATAAATGTTGAAACTAGGACAAGCAGCCCTACCCATTTCCTGTTTGTGTACAAGGTTGTTCACCCATTAAAAACTGAGAAAAGCACCCTGATATCCTTGGAAAAGTGATAAAATGTTTGTTTAATATTGATTATCACCTGTTTAAAGGGGGGATGAAAGTCAATTAGAACTTATATTTTCCTCATGAATGATTGTAATCAATTGGAAACAGCTGATACAGTTATAGAACAAAATCAACAATCTTTTCTTGCCTAATTTCATATTTTTAACAGTTTCTTGGCAACATATAAAAAGACAAAAATATTCTATTGAAAACCCCCTATTGTGAGCCTAAAATGTGTTACATAATACAGACAATGAAACTCTCATGTAAAAGATACTTAAAATGTGATATAATCCTTTTTACTAATAAATTATACCCTCACTTCCTGAAGGGGTCCTTCACTGAAACAAATCTTTATCTTATTTGTAAACTTTGTGTCAAAGTCACAAATTTTAAACTAATTCAATTATAAAAGAATAATTATTTGAAAAGGAAGAATAAAATAAAAGCAGGCCAATTATATCACTAAAGATTAAAAAGAACAGGAAGTGCATTACTGATATAAACATCTCAATAAATTTGGTTATATCATACCCATGGCTTTTAAACTTTAAAATAAAAAAGACTAAAGAAAAACATGCAAATTTAGAGAAAATACCCAAATAAGTCCTCTTTCCAAAGGAAGAAAAAAGAATTTTTATATCTTGCCTAAGAATAAACTTTAGTATAAGGTAATAATTAGAGTGAACAATGACATTACATAATTTGATTGTGATACCCTTCAAAAACTGTAAACCAAATTTATACAGAAATCATAGCATATGAATACATATACAATTTTAGCAGTGAAAATTATCTTAAAAGGGAGACAATTCTTACATATCACTGAACAGAGTTGTTGAAAATTTAAATCAAAGTGGATGTATGATAAGGACACTCATTTCCCTCCTTGGAAATTTAAATCAAAAGTGCATATATGATAAGGAAAAATGTTTTCCTCCAAATATTGTTAAAAGATTAAATTTTGCTAATAAAGGATTTGCAACCATAACAGCATAACTTATGAACTATCATAAAAACATAAATTTATTTCTGTACATCTTACAATAAATCTAAGTTTTCCTTTCCTTACTGTACCTCCTTCTTTAATTCTCCAGTCTCCATGAATATTATGAATTAATAATATTGTATTTATTCAATCACATATATATTTCGTGGTTTAGTGAAAATTTCCTATTTTGAGGATTTCGTGGTGTTGTAATTTTCTAATAACACATTATAAATATTATCAATTTGAATACATAAATTTTGTTTCAATTCACCCAACAAAACCCATAAAACCTAGTACCAAACAAAATATAATATAATATTCACAGTGTGTTCAAAAATTTGAATATTTTCATTTTAAGTGATCTTTTCTACAAACAAAACTCCGACCACTGACAATGTGGTAGATATTAGGCTTTACTCTCATTATTGTAGTTATAATAAATGAAGGAACTTTTAAAACATTTTGGATGCCAAAATCACTTTTAAAACTTTACCTGAAATGACCGAAATCCTACAGAAAAAAAACATGATAGACATTTTGATTGCAAAATTATCAACTATACAGGTATAAGAAAATGGATTTTCATAAGATGATACAATAATTATACACAGGGTGATAATAGAAGTGACTTCTCTCTCTGAAGCTGACAAAGAGCAGTGGAGAGAGAACAGAGAGAAGTCATTAGGAGTCGCTGCAAAGCATCACGATCAGGCCAAAATAAAAAACATGTATGTTTGCACTAATAAGACTGACTGATTAAAAAGCCGCCGACTCAAAATCTTTCATTGCTCTTTTCAAAAAGATTCTTTTTTATCGATGTCTTTTCTGGAAAATGAAGCCGTCATTGTTTCTCGTATTAATTTTGCAGATTTCGGGATTTTACATTTATTGAACAATGTCAATGTTTTGGAAAAATATGGAAAGACAAATTCACGCTGTTGTCTCACGTGGTCGTCTTATCATGTGAATAATAAAATCCTTGTTCAGAATTGTTCTTGTTCAGCTGTATAGCTTTTCAGTTAAATCCAACTTCAACTATCTGTCTGACAAGATCACTGATCCTGGTGATATTGATAGGAGAAAAACTAATAGCTTTTGACAGTTTCAAACAAACTTGATAAATATGCTGCAGTATTTGAACCCGATTTTTATGATGTATATAATTCTTGTATGCCAATTGTCATCTGTTTGATTTCTTTCAAATTTTCCCATTCTAGATAGCATTTACCAACAGCAATTGTATATCAAATTCCTGAGGGATAAAATTTATACCCAAGTTCCAAACCATTGAATGAAAATATAGTTTATGTATACCGTAGTACACCAGTCTTTAAACAAGCACATACTTTGGACTGTCAGCTCTGAACCCCAATGTCCTTACAGCATCTACATGTACAGTATGTCCATTTAATATACATGTATAGGTATACATTTCTATTTTTATAAAAATTGAGAGAAAATTTTGAGATTGGTGATCAATATTAAAAGCTTGTAAAATCTATATCACGGTAAACCGCTAGGCTATACATACAAAGTGGGGATTTTCATATTCTCGAACATTGAACAATAATATACCCTGCCAATTAGGTTAAGTATCAAATAGTTTTTAGTCTGTGTCTACATCCATTTGTCTGTTCATCCAACCATCAATCGTTTGGTTTTTGTCTATGAAGATGGGGGTCACATCTTTATGAGACTTGGTACATACTTGTATGTACAGGTATTGTGAATTGGATAAATAGTTTTACAAGCTAATCCCTCACCACTTGGCGGGTACAAGAGCAGCCCCTTTAGCGGCATTTCAGGCAACTCTTTTTCAACATCTACTGGGGAGTCTTTAGCGTGCTAAGGGTCTTGCTCTCTCTTAACATGGGACAACCATTTTATGGCCCAATCCAACGGACAACTTAGTCCAATACACTAGCCACTACACCACGCCGCCCTTTTATGAATACACTGTGAACATTGTTAATGTTTCAAGGCACACTGTCGTGGAGTTCTCACGCTTGTTCTTATCTTAATGTTTTGAAAGGAAATTAAACACTGAATAAGACTTAGTTCTTCATTCTTAAACAATGTTCTTAAAATAAATCATACATCCTGTACATGTTGAACCATGACAATACAAGATAAACACTGTGACCTATGTAAAATTTCAGCAAAGTTAGCATTGTTGAAAACAAGAGGCTCACCAGAGCCTGTATCGCTCACCTGGAGTCTGGTTTTCATTGGACAATTAATCAACTATTTGACCAAGTTTGTTGCAATTGGTTCAACTGTTCAGTGAAAATTTATTTGACAAAAAAAGGGCAATAACTCCTAAATGGGTTTTGGGATTTCCTTTAAAATTTCAGGGTATGTAGATCTCAACATGGCAAACATTTTTCAAATTTACATTTCACTTCTATCTCAAATAGTTTTGGAGATAAATGACGAAAAATGTTAAATTTTGAAAATTTGACAAAAAAAGGGCAATAACTCCTAAACGGGTTTTAGAATTTCCTTCAAAATTTCAGGGTAGGTAGATCTTGTCATGCTGATCAATTTTACCCCATGTCAGATTTTTGATATCTGTAACGGTTTTAAAGTTATAAGCCAATAAAATGCTCCGCTGGGCGCAGCTAGATACGACCGCAGATGTCGAACCCTGAATAGTTGGGGCAATTATGAACACAACATTCAAGCTTGATACAATACTGAATTTGGATTGTGAATAAATATTTGACACAGCATAGGTTTCTGACACAGAATGAATGTTGTCTAAGAACTTAAAATTTTTTAATTTACCTATTCAAACCATATCAGTATTATTTGTTTTTATATATAAATCAGAAATAACCAATTTAAAATTTAAAATTGGGCACACATATCAATTTATTGCTATTGCGCAATACTGTGTAATTGAAAATTTCTTCAAATATTTGACACATAATAGGTTTCTGACACAGAATAACTGAAATCAAAGAACTTAAAATTGGTCATATGATTTGAATTTATATTCAATTTTTTGCTTTTGTGTAATACAATATGCTGTGGAGAATTGCCCCCCCCCCAAAAAAAAATAATAATTTACCCCTTTTTTTAGCTTTTGTGCAATACACTATGAAGTTGCACATTGACCCCCCTCCCAAAAAAAAAAACAAAAAACAATAAAATTTATTGTAACCCCCCCCTTTTTTTTGCTAAAAAAAATTTGAAATTTTCTTTTTAATTTATGAAATATGAAATGAGAAAAAATTACCCCCTCCCCAATTTCTCATTTACCCCCCCCCCCCCCCCCCCCAAATTTTGTTTTCAACCCCCCCTCCCCCCCATTTCTTTATACTTTGCAACCATAACAGCCCATTTAAATACACCATAACATATTAAAATAGAAAATGACATCATAGTCATGGATGGCAAATTTTAAATATACATATTAAAAGCAGTTTAGATCAGATAAACAAAAAAGCTTCATCAGCACATTTTATATTGGCAAATTTCAAATGGAATTTGTTAATAATAAAGTTTTGATAACAGGGCACACATATCAATTTCTTGCTATTGCGCAATACTGTGCAATTGAAAATTTCTTCAAATATTTGACACATAATAGGTTTCTGACACAGAAAAACTGAAATAAAGAACTTAGAATTGGTCATATGATTTGAATTTATATTCAATTTTTTGCTTTTGTGTAATACAATATGCTGTGGAGAATTGCCCCCCCCCCCCAAAAAAAAAAAAAAAATTTACCCCCTTTTTAGCTTTAATTTTGGACCCCGATTTGGACCAACTTGAAAACTCGGCCCATAATAAAAAAACTAAGTACATGTTTAGATTCAGCATATCAAAGAACCCCAAGAATTCAATTTTTGTTAAAATCGAACTAAGTTTAATTTTGGACTCTTTGGACCTTAATGCAGACCAATTTGAAAACGGGACTAAAAATTAAGAATCTAAATGCACGGTTAGATTCGGCATATCAAAGAACCCCAATAGTTCAATTTTCGATGAAATCAAACAAAGTTTAATTTTGGACCCCAATTTGGACCAACTTGAAAACTCGGCCCATAATAAAAAAACTAAGTACATGTTTAGATTCAGCATATCAAAGAACCCAAAGAATTCAATTTTTGTTAAAATCAAACAAAGTTTAATTTTGGACCCTTTGGACCTTAATGTAGACCAATTTGAAAACGGGACCAAAAATTAAGAATCTAAATGCACGGTTAGATTCGGCATATCAAAGAACCCCAATAGTTCAATTTTCGATGAAATCAAACAAAGTTTAATTTTGGACCCCGATTTGGACCAACTTGAAAACTGGGCCCATAATAAAAAAACTAAGTACATGTTTAGATTCAGCATATCAAAGAACCCAAAGAATTCAATTTTTGTTAAAATCAAACTAAGTTTAATTTTGGACCCTTTGGACCTTAATGTAGACCAATTTGAAAACGGGACCAAAAATTAAGATCCTAAATGTTAGATTCGGCATATCAAAGAACCCCAATAGTTAAATTTTCAATGAAATCAAACAAAGTTTAATTTTGGACCCTTTTGGCCCCTAATTCCTAAACTGTTGGGACCAAAACTCCAAAAATCAATCCCAACCTTCCTTTTGTGGTCATAAACCTTGTGTTTAAATTTCATAGATTTCTATTTACATATACTAAAGTTATTGTGCAAAAACCAAGAAAAATGCTTATTTTGGCCCTTTTTTAGCCCCTAATTCCTAAACTGTTGGGACCAAAACTCCCAAAAACAATCCCAACCTTCCTTTTGTGGTTATAAACCTTGTGTTAAAATTTCATAGATTTCTATTTACTTATACTAGAGTTATTGTGCGAAAACCTAGAAAAATGCTTATTGGGCCCTTTTTTGGCCCCTGATTCTTAAACTGTTGGGACCAAAACTCCCAAAATCAATCCCAACCTTCCTTTTGTGGTCATAAACCTTGTGTTTAAATTTCATAGATTTCTATTAACTTATACTAAAGTTATAGTGCGAAAACCAAATGTCTTCGGACGACGCCGCAGACGACGGACGACGACGCAGACGACAACGATGACAACGACGCCAACGTCATACCAATATACGACCGCAAAAATTTTGCGGTCGTATAAAAACAACACATGCACCCCTATATTCTATTTTTAGCTACGACAGCCATGTTTTACGTCAGATCAAAATAAATTGAGGACCTTTTGTAGAGGACATGTCATAGATCATTCCTATTAAGTTTCAAACCAATCAGCCCAGCGGTTTCAGAGGAGAAGATTTTTGAATGAAAAAATTTTGAAAATTTGACAAAAAAAGGGCAACAACTCCTAAATGGGTTTTGGGATTTCCTTTAAAATTTCAGGGTAGGTAGATCTCAACATGGCAAACATTTTTCAAATTTACATTTCACTTCTATCTCAAATATTTTTGGAGATAAATGACAAAAAATGTTAAAATTTTGAAAATTTGATGAACAAGAAAACACCCTAACATCATATATACTTTTATGCATTTATTCTCAATAATAAATAGTTATATAGAAATATCCATGAAATAAAAATCCATGAAAAACCTACATTTAATTTTATTTATCTCTTTTTACCATTTAATATTATATAACTTTACAGAATTACATTTTTTTTTATTTTACATTTAATAGATCCGTTATGCTAGCAATTTTAAATATTTAGTTTTTAAATTTAAAATGCTCATTAATATTATTTAGAGGCACAAAACATAAAAATTTTTAAAACCTGTAATTACATATTTTAAAAAAATAAGCATAGTCATTTTAGACAACAAAAAGCATATTGGACATGTTACACTGGTCCAATAAGTTAAACTTTGGTCTCAGCTAGCATCCAGCTTGGATCAGGTACGGATCAAAGCCACACAATTTTTGAAGGTGACCAGTTTGGTTTCAATTGGCCAAGTATTTCCAGTCTCAGCAGAAGAATTTAAAACTTTTCCCATAGGTCAAATATTAAACTATGGTCCCCGCTGGCACCCATTTTTGATTAAGTACAACCCTAAGCAACACAATTTTTTAAACAGGGCCACCCAAGGTTTATTATGACCAAGTTTAGTTCCAATTGCCCAGTTATATCTGATGATAAGATTTTTGAATGTTTTACCATAGGGTCCAATGTTAAAATTTGGTCCCCTCTGGTGGCCATCTTGGATTGGCTACGGACCCAAGAGACACAATTTTTAAAGTAGACCGTTGTAGCCAAGTAAGACCTGAAATTAGTTTCTATGAGAACCAAAACTTCTGCTATCCATTACAATTTCAGACCACCTTTCAAAAAAAAAATCGGGCAGGGGTTCCCCCTATAATCTAGGTTATATATACTGCTGAAATTAAAACCCATCAAAATCAGATATATATTAAATATTCCATCAGACATTAGAAATTTTTATTTCACTAATGCCAAATTTTGAGTTAGAGTTATCTTTCTTTGTATAAGAGTTGCAATGTAAAGACAAAAGAATTTGAAACGCTTGTGGCCCCGCTGGCGGCCATCTTGGATAGGATACGGATGTGAGCAACACCACTTTTGAAGGGTACCACCCAAGGACTCATGTGATTAAGTTTGGTTCCAATTGGCCTAGTACTTTCAGAGGAGAAGATCTTTGAATGTTTTATCCCATAGGGTCCAATGTTAAATTATGATCCCCGCTGGCGGCCATCTTGGATGAGGTATGAACATGAGCGACACAATTTTGAAAGGGGGCCACCCAAGGACTATTGTGACCAAGTTTGGTTTGGATTGACCCAGTGGTTTCAGAGGAGAAGATCTTTGAATGAAAAGTTTACGGACGACGGACGGACGCCGGACGACGGACGACGGACGACGGACGACGGACGCCGGACGCAAAGTGATGGCAAAAGCTCACCCTGGCATAGCCAGGTGAGCTAAAAAGAACGATATATTTTCTTCTGACAAAAAAAAAAAAGAAGCCTACCTACCTGCTACTATTCATGGGTAACATGAAAATATTTTTAAGCATGGCCTCATGTTTTTTTAATAGCTAGTCTTATTCTCATGTTAGTAATGTTTTTTGAAGAAATTCAGATTCACTAGTCACCTCTCTGCATTTACAATACAACTGGGTAAAGGCAAACTAAATTTGCATGCCTTCTAAGTCATTCTCCACAAACCTATCTTCCAAAATCAACATAAAAGACTTCTGAAGTTTATAAAACCTATTGATTACTTCAATCAGATCTCATTCTCTTTCTCATTTTCACTACAGTCCATGTCGCAAGTGTAAGGGCCTAAATAATTCTTCTGTTGGTCCAATTTGTCAGTGTCGAGTTGACATGTAATTTTTCTGATCAGGTTATTTCCCTTTGTTATTGATCGGAGAAAATGGCGGCTTGGTTTTATTTTCAGTAAACAAGTCAAGAGAACAGCTGTCAACTTCGTGATTTCGACCACAGAACTGTATCAGGCAATTCATTAAATTTATAGGCAATTCAAACTTTGCTTCTGATATGATTTGCAGGGCGACTCAATGTTTGCTTTTGATGAGAGGTAAAGTGAAGTCAAACACTAAAAAGGTGACTTCTTCACCCGAATTACACTCCAGCATGTATTACAAATGTATAGATTTACATTTCCTCCAAATCAGTGAGGGAAAAGCAACTGTACTGGATGTACAATTAGTCTTTTACCTCAAAATTTATCTTTTCTCAAATAATAATTTGTAGGTCCCGAGATATGAATGTACATTATTTTTAACCCTAGTATCTCCAAATTCCTTCAGAACAGTTTCAGATTACCCAGTCGACTAGAGATGACTATAGTCAATTGTACTTATTTATTCACTCTATGCAGACAATATAGGATTTTTAATATTCTAATATACTGAAGTTACCCTTGCAAGGGAAAAATGTCTAGACCTTAAAAGCATTACTCCAACATAATCTACAATAAGCAAAAAATCAATATCACACAGGATTGACATGAACAAGCCACAACTTACAATAGCTTCATTAATTACTGAAAGTTAACCATTAAAAACATTTATAAAGTGCAGATTTTTTCCAAATAACATTGGTAAAATATTAATCAGCATTTACATTTCATAAAAAAACTCATGGTAAATAAAATATTATGATGTTATGTTTGTAATGCAATATTTGTACTTGAAAAATATTGTATGCCTTAGTATGCTGCTTAGATTTCAGATAATACTTATCAGATTAGATCTTTCATTGGATAAAGAGAGATAACCAAATATATAACAAACACAGAATATGTATTGTAAATTAAAAATTAAAATATTCTCAAGAACTAAATACTTTATAAGCTGTATCAGATGACTTATTCTATTCTTTTCTCTTTTTTTTGGTTGGTGTGTGTGTGTGTGTTGGGGGGGGGGTCAAAAATGCTTTACAGGCACACTGATTTATATCACATATAACTTTAAAATGATGTTGGTGACAGCAGCAGCAAGAAACATGAGGTTGCATGTGTTATCGTGCAAAGTAAACCCCCACTATTTTTTAAATTTGGAAATTGGGAAAAAAGACTTGAATTTTTTTTGACGAAAAATTTCATATAAACATAAGGTATTGTAGGATTTCTAAGTAACAGCAAACAGGAAGTGGTTCCTTGACAGACCTGAAAATAGGAGAGACGAAACAACTCATGGTCATAAAGCTGCAGGCCAAATATCAAAACATTCCGTTGCACAGAAGCCGAGATAAGTATGACGAAAAATTTCAGTTTGAATGGACAGGCAGATGGATGAATGGACAGGCGGATGGACGGACGGACAGACAAGGTGAATCCAGTATACCACCCACTCCTTAGAGTGGGGGTATAAAATCATACAAAATAGTTGTTTTGTTCATGCCTGTATTACCTCAAAATATAGAGCCAAAAAAAACATGGGTTAAGACCTTTATAGGATCTATTTTAAAGCTTAGAGTTGCAAAGAAATAGCCAATTCTAGAACACACAAATAATACCAACAGGAAATAACAGATAAATGTGTCTTCTTAAATTGTTGATTATTCTTCAAAATATGCCAGGCTGTTTGTCATCAGCAGAACACATATCATAAAAATTCCTAGACACAACAAGAGTGGACACACTATATTTTTCGCCTGAGTATGCACATGGACACAGAATAATGATTATCTGATACCCGACATTTTGCAAGTCTAAAGAAAATTCGTTAAAATAAATTGAGGTCAAGGTCAAAAGGAAAGTGTCATACCGACATGTATCAACTAAGAACTATCTACTGACAAAATATGGTGGGTCTATGCATTAAAGTTGCTGAGAAATGGACCTAATCTTGAAAATGTGACAAAGTCACTCAAGCATGCAATTGAGGTCAAAGTCCAGAGACAGGTGTTAGACTTGCATGTACCTACTCAGAACTATCTATAGACCAAACACAGATGGGTCTAGGTATTACAAGTGCTGAAAAAAGGACTTAATCAAGAAATTTGGATGAAAGTTACTCAACCATGAAATTGAGGTCAAAGTCCAGAGACAGGTGTCAAACTTGCATCTACCCACTAAGACCTATCTATAGACCAAACATGGATGGGTCTATGTATTACAGTTGCTGAAAAAAGGACTTAACCACAAAAAAGTGACAAAGTCACTCAAGTATGAAATTGAGGTCAAGGCCCCAAACCAGGTGTCAGACTGATATGTACCCACCAAGAACTATCTATTGAGCAAATATGGTGGGTCTAGGTATTCTAGTTGCTGAGAAATGGACTTAACCATAAACTAGATGTACTGTGAGCAAAGCTCACAAAGGATACCCCCTGCTTTGCCAAAAAAAATAGAAGTCCAATTATCTCCCTTGTGTGATATTTCAATGTGATTTTTCTTCATGCATATCTTTGGATGCTGTACTTCCTTTCTGTAAAGTTTCGTTGAAATCCATTGAGCGGTCTAGGAGTTGCGCTTACAAGATATATGGACAGACGGACAGACAGACAGACAGGCGGATGGACATGTTTTTAAGTGTGACAGACAGACGGACAAGGTGATTCCTATATACCCCCCCAAACTTTGTTTGCGGGGGGTATAAAAAGTCACAAAGTCACCTAAAGATGAAATTGAGGTCATTTCCCAAGCCAGGTGTCAGACTGACATGTACCCAACAAGAACTATCTACAGACCAAATATGGTTGGCCTAGGTATTACAGTTTCTGAGAAATGGACTTCACCATGAAAAAGTGACAAAGTCACCGAAGCATGAAATTTAGGTCAAGGTCCCAAGCATTGCGGACCATAAATCTTAATTGTAGGTATTACATGCGCAAAGTTATTAAAGTTTAAAAAAGTTAACGCCGCTGTTGCCGTCACTGCCGGAAAGTAACCTATATCTCGCCTCTGTGACTATTCGTTGAAAATTACATATAAATAGATTCTTACATTTTTTCCAGAGGATTATTGGATTCATCTAATCGAGATAGTTAAATTATCTAATTTTAAAGTCTAAGCCTTGGAGATTTGATTAACTCATAATCCTAGAATAATGATGTAAGAATCTGTTTCTCTAATGATTAAGTAAATTTTCTTGTTTATTACACCAATACCCCCTTGGGTCAGAAAATTATTGTCCCTCATTGTTACGTCAAACACTTGCTCAACATGTTTACTCATTGCTTTAGTGTTATTGATTCTGAGGAATCCGAGAGTCATTCCGATGAGTTGTGATCTTTCGTTTTAACCATTCACTGACTGAGATCATCGGCAACAACAGGTTGAATAAATTTTTGATAAACAAGGGGTTCAGAAAGGGTTAAATAAAAGAATTAGAGAAATCCCCAAGACCAAACTGACATATCCTTAATCATAGAGACAATCATTATGTATAACTCATTACAGCAACTTGTTATTCTTCAAGATATGCCTGGCATTTAGCTAGCATTGCTCAAAATAAACTGTTACATGACCATTGCCCTGGAGTCATACATTATACAAACTTTGTCTGACATATATTGTCATATGACTTTCAATAGAGACATAATTCCTTCATTTTTGTAACTCTTAACAATATACCTTATCGCTTGTCGAGGATTTTAGGACATAAACTGACATGTGACAATCACCATTCTACATACCTCCATTGCAGTGGCCTGAAGTTCATGAGAATATGCCAGACGTTTGGCCAGCATTGTCTGACATAATTCACAGATCAGTGCTATCAAATTACCCATACCATCACCTGAATGGGCAGAAGTTGGAACCAGTGAGACATACTCTTTGGGGTTTTTATTCTCATAAAATAATGCTGTGTTCAAACCCTATTAAATAGAAACAATAAAAAATTTCAGAATAGAAAAATATTTCCTGGCTGCAGTTCAAATTTTATTGCCCTACAATCCATCAATCATATCAATTATTTTTGTTGACCATAGACATATGTAAACAAGTTGTACAGTGTACATACAAAAGACTTCAATATTATAGAGTGGAATTACATACTGAAACTCAAAGCATTACAGAATTACTTCTTGTAAAACACACAATCTGGGCAATGACCTTCAAAATACAATCTGCATGGGTGGATTGTGCAAAGATTATTTCTCATATTCAAATCTTTTGTTTGTATTTTATTAGTTACTTCATATAGCAAGATAATTAACTAATTTTTTTTGACTGGTCATTACCTGTTCAGCCATTTCTGTGATTACTATTTGTGACCTCTGGTCGAATTCCGATTTGCATTGTTGTGTCTGTTTCTTAATAACATTAGTAACATCTGATTGGGGCATAGGTTTCCATTGGTATAATCTGTCTATCTAAAAAAAAATTAAAAACATTAAATGATACTTTCATGTACTGTGGATTCTTCATATTGTGATGCATACCAGTTTTCATGATTTTTGTGGTTCAATGATCATATAATAAACTGCAAATTCTGTTAATGTGTTACTGTTATAAAACTTCAAACCACAAAATTCATTATCCAAAACACAACATTTTTTTTTTATTAAAGTATGAAAATAAATAAAATGACACAACTGAAAAACAGATTAATTCCAATCTTCTCATTCACATCAGGTCCTTTCAATTTCAGAGGAAAAAAAATAATTCAGTTTCTGGCTTTTTAATTTCTAAAGATGTTTTTCTAAGACTGAGAACTCTTTTTTTGCTTGTAGTCAATTTTTCAAAATTTGAATGATTTTTACAGTCTGATAAACTGAGCTTGTCTACACTCTGAATTCTTTTTAAAAAACATTTTGCTTCATCAGACAATAATTATTCTTGGGAAAAATCTGTAAAATATATTCTCTGACAAATCAGATATATAAATCAAATCCCATTCTGATTTTTTTCTAATTTTCAACAGTAGCAAATGATTTTTATTGAGTATCCTCTAAGTTCTATAATATTTACTACAATATAATTTTTAACCCAAACTTACTTTGTTAAGAGCTATTACAAATGGAGTCTTTCTTTGTTTGAGTAAGTTTATAGACTCAATAGTTTGTGGTTCTAATCCGTGCATAATATCCACTACAAGGATAGCCATATCACACAATGAAGATCCTCGAGATCGTAAATTACTGTAAAATAATGAAATACCATTCACACATTTTGTTTGAATATACTGTGGATAAAATTCAAATTACAATATTTGTTTGTTTAGTTGGGGTTTTACTCAGTTTTCAGCACATTTGGCTATTACACGGCAGCCAATTTCTAATAGTGGAGGAAGCCGGAGTATCCGAGAGAACCACCGACCATAGGTAGGAAAATTGGCAATCCTTGTTAAGACCCACAGATGAGATTCGAACTCACAACCTCAGTGTTGACAGGCTAGTGATCATTAGTAGTCATGACAAACTACCTAGACCACTCGACCACCGAGGACCCCAAATTACAATGTTAACAGAACATTCTTTCAAAAGTTTCATGACAGTTGAAAATTGGATTCCATCAAATATGTCAAAGAATTCATAGAATTACGATAAAATTCTCAATTCCAAAAAAAAAAATACTTTGAAATTTTTCAACAGACTCAATTGAATATAAATTTAACTCTGATATGACTGATACTATTATCCAGTTCAAAACTATATATGCATAGTCTTGTACTTGATTAAAAGTACCAAAAATGTTAAAAGTATTTGGAATATTCTTTTAAAACATCATGTCAAACCTGATCATGATTGCAGAATATTCTAACAAAAGTAAACCAGTAGGACCATTTTCTATTTTATACAATAGATTTCAACATTAACAAACAGAAGTTTAATGCTTATTAAGAAATTTGAGTTTTCTACCTGTGAAAATGGTGAACAGGGGCAATATTGATCATTTCTCAAAAAATTTGTATATATTTTTTTAAATTTGTAAATGATACTCATAACCAAAAACTATTTTACTGTCACATGAAATGGGGTACAAGTATTTGCTGCATAAAAAGTTAGTTAAGGTTCTGAATGTCCTTTATGCAAAAAAAATCTCTGAATGCTACAAAACTGTCTAAAAATAGTTAAAATCTGTGTTAAAACAGTCCTCCATAGCTACGTTCACATATGTAGAGTATTGATAGATTTTGAAAGGTATAAGGTGACATTTTCAAAATGGCTCAAATATTAAAAAAAATTGGGAATAACCCTGATCCTTATTTCTTTGAAATTAAATTGTGTTATTTTAGATTAATTAGAATAAGAAACCATGAAAATGTGATAATATCATTTAAGTAGATGTATAATTATAATGTAGCACACATCATGACTGTTGTACAACACATTATATACAATTTTCACCAAATGTCAAAAAAATATGTTGTGTATCTAAATTTCTGAATTTAAGCAGGTTTCAAAACAGCCATACCAACATCATATTATGAATACAAGGTCAAGGTTATTCATTTGCCATGGAAAAAGAACAAGAGGCTCACCAGAGCCTGTATCGCTCACCTGGAGTCTGGTTTTCATTGGACAATTAATCAACTATTTGATCAAGTTTGTTGCAATTGGTTCAATTCTTCAGGGAAAATTTGTTGAAGATTTATTTTTCATAAGGTTTAATGTTAAAATATGTTCCCTGATGGTGGTAGTCCTGGCAGGAAGTTGATAAAATTGACCAGGAATAAGGGTGAACCTTAAATAAATGTAACAGAACCCGACCTCAAATTACACAAACCAATAACTCCTAAATAGAATTTGGGATTCTCTTCAAAATTTCAGGGTAGGTAGATCTCAAAATGGCAAACATTTTTCAATTTACATTTCACTTCTATCTCAAATACTTTTGGAGATAAATGCAAAAATGTTAAAATTTTGAAAATTTGACAAAAAAAGGGCAATAACTCCTAAATGGGTTTTGGGATTTCCTTTAAAATTTCAGGGTATGTAGATCTCAACATGGCAAACATTTATCAAATTTAAATATCACTTCTATCTCAAATAGTTTTGGGGATAAATGACGAAAAATGTTAAATTTTCAAAATTTGACGAAAAAATGGCAATAACTCCTAAATGGGTTTTAGCATTTCTTTCAAAATTCAGGTTAGGTAGATCTTGTCATGCTGATCAATTTTACTCAAGTCAGATTTTTGATATCTGTAACGGTTTTTAAATTATAAGCCAAAAACAACACATGCACCCCTATATTCTATTTTTAGCTACGACAGCCATGTTTTATGTCAGATCAAAATAAATTTAGGATCGTTTGTAGAGGACATGTCATAGATCATTCCTATTAAGTTTCAAACCAATCGGCCCAGCGGTTTCAGAGGAGAAGATTTTTGAATGAAAAATTTTTGAAAATTTGACCAAAAAAGGGCAACAACTCCTAAATGGGTTTTGGGATTTCCTTTAAAATTTCAGGGTAGGTGGATCTCAACATGGCAAACATTTTTCAAATTTACATTTCACTTCTATCTCAAATAGTTTTGGAGATAAATGACAAAAAATGTTAAAATTTTGAAAATTTGACGAAAAAGGGCAATAACTCCTAAATGGGTTTTGGAATTTCCTTCAAAAGTTCAGGGTAGGTAGATCTTGTCATGCTGATCAATTTTACCCCATGTCAGATTTTCGATATCTGTAACGGTTTTTGAGTTATAAGCAAGAAACAGCAATTTACGCCTATGTTCTATTTTTAGCAACAGCGGCCATGTTTTTCATCGGATCAATATAAAATGAGGATCGTTTGTGGAGGACATGTCATATATCATTCCTATGAAGCCTCGATCCAATCTGCCCGGCCGTTTCAGAGGAGAAGATTTTTGAAAATCAGCCAATCAGAAACAAGAATTGCCTCTGGTGGCCATGTTTCTTGACCAATCAGAACTAAATGAGGAAACTTTGTTGAGGACCTTCCATACACCACTCATGCAAAGTTTGGTTGGAATTGGCCAAATGGTTTCTGAGGAGAAGATGTTTGAATGAAAAGTTTACGACGGACGGACGGACGGACGGACGGACGGACGACGGACGACGGACGAAAAGTGATGGCAAAACCTCACATGGCCTTTGGCCAGGTGAGCTAAAAATGGCAGAAAAAGAGCAAACTCCCCGTTGCCAAAGGTGTAGTAATCATAGATACGAATAGGTGGGGCAACATTTACATTTATCAAACACAACCTACAGATAACTTCAAATGACTTACCAATGACATGAAATTTTACCGGATGTTGAAAAAACACCAGATTCCGATGTTACGTTTTCCGGAAATCTGACATTACAACCAGATATTATCCCACATTACAGTTTGGACATGGTGTATAAACAACAACCCAAAAGGAAAGACTACATGTGTCACTTTGATTTTATATTTAAAATGCCACAATTTTTATCCTGATTTTTATAGCTTAATACAGAAAACTATATACATTTTGTTTTGGACAATTCCAAATTCTTAAATTATAATTTTGAAAGATGATAATTTGTATGGAGGTTAAAGTGTTGTCAGAAAATTCCCCTTGAACTGACTACTTTCTTTCTGTATTGCGTCTTAGTACCGCATATGTCAGCTTATCTTTTCCAACATCATTCATGTATATTCTGAAACTTACCTGAAAGATTCGTGTCCAGGTGTATCTATAATTAACATGCCAGGTAACTTCAGCTCTAGTTTCTGAAACTATACAAAAATAACCATTTATAACACACTGAATAAAAATTAAATCTTTCCTTCTTGAGACAAAATACCCTAAACACTGGACTGTTTAAATACTAAGTATTTTACACTGATATAGTATAAAATAATATATATTAGATGTCTTTGATAATATAAGGTTATTGCACAAATATTTCCCAATTTTGTGCAATAACCCTTTTAATGTATGGCATCTCCACCCAGATGCCAAAAAAATCGATCAACTATTAAAGAAGTCGTCCTAACAATGCAATTTGAGTATTTTTACTTGACATTATTTTTAAAGAAAGTTGGATCAGAATCTACTAATTAATAAATTATGGCCTTAAATTACACATTCCTACCTCTTTACACATTTTCGTCTGTTCTTTTATTGCACTGAAAGGTACGTTTGTAGCACCAATCTGTTGTGTGATTCCTCCTGCTTCACCATCTTGTACGTTTGTTCTTCTTAACTTATAAGAGCAAAATATTAATTTGACATACAAAATATATACATCCATTTACCATATCTTTCATGGTACTGTGGCATTATTACTTTGATGGTTATTATTTTTGTGCATCTTGTGGATGCAGTTGAATCAGACATTTAAATATCTGACAAGAAGCTAATTACTGATGCACAGAAATCTGATATCCTGAAAACAACAAACTTTACTGTAACTTAAGACTACAAATGATTTCACATCATTTATTTAGTAAACAAACTTCTAAATTCTATGATATGGCAATGATCTGGATTAAAAGTACTAAACACCTTAATGTCATCTGATTGAACTCTAAACATGACAGAACAGACTTCAGACTCCAATGGGATTGGATAACCTCCCCCCTACCCCAAAAAATAAAAAAAATAAAGAAGGATGAAAATATGTCTATACTATTAATGAATAATGGAACTATCCTTCACCCAAATCACTCAATTTACATTAATAAATAAAAAAAATGACAATTTTTACCATGTAAATTTGTTTTAGGGACTTTTACAAAAAGTTCAAACTTTCAGTAACCTATGTTTACCTTACATTTTAAAAATAGACATACATTTCTACGTTATCTTAAATTAATAGTTTTGCCTGTGTCTACAAGAGCCAGTATACAAATAACAAGTCTTGTATGTATGTACATGACCCAAACCAAATGTATGATAAATACTATCTAGAACAGAGAATGGAAACAGGGAATGCGTCAAAGAGACAAAAACCTGATCAAAGAGCAGAAAACAGCCCAAAAGCTATCTACATATTTTTACCTTATCTAAGATTTTTGTTTTGCCTGTATCGACATGACCCAGTACACAGATGACAGGTGCTCTAAGTTCATCTGTTGATCTGTTTTTCTCTGCTTCTTCTCTTCGTTTCTGAAAAATGTTTAAATTATGTTCCCATAAATAAGAAAATAAGGTATTTATTCAGGATAACAAAACATTTTTGGTATCATAAATGCTTCTTTTAATAAATATTGAAACCTACTTTTTTTAAAAAATCTGTCAACAATTTACTGATGTATAGTTAATTCAAAAATGCTTCTTAAAATGGAAATAAATCTCCATAATGCTAATCTATATAAATATTAAAATATTTCTAAAGTAAAAATATCTAATCCTTTTTGGGAAAATTATAATGTAATGAAAATTAACAACGTATAAATAAAGTGTTGGATATCATAATACACAATACATCGCAAATATTTGCTGTCGTATACCGTATTTTACGGTGTATAGGTCGATATTTTTTTCCCAGAAAATTGTTTGGTCGACCTATACGGTGTTTCGACCTATCTGTGTCCAAAATCGAAAATTGTCTTGGGGAAAAATACCCACCGGCAAGAAAAATAGTCACAGAATTTGATTTGTTTTTTGTAGAGCTTGCTGGCAGATTTTTGGAGCAATGGTACTGCTGGGATGGCTGCCGTTTATATTAACAATGTAATTAAGTCAAATAAAATATATTTAACATGAATTTGTGTTGTTTATTTTTACGATTTTGTCAAGGAGGAACTGCATCATGTAACAATAAAAAAAAAAATATTCGGGACAACTATGAATAAAATACGTTTTTTATTGGGATGGAAACATAATTTATGCATTTTTTTTTTATAAATAAATGTAGTTTCAGAAATGTGAGAATAATAATATTTTTAATCACTAAAGACAACTGTTCATTGAATACCCAATGAAATCTGGATTAACAAGTTTGTTTTGATTGTAAATTAACAATCATGATTGCTATAGTCATCGAGAGTGGTTGATAATAAGCCAATCAATAATTGTGGTAGAAAGACAATGTTGTCCAATCTTAAATCTTTTTAGTTAATCCTGCTAATTACAACCAATTATTAGCTTGTTTAGAATATTTGTTTTGATAGTTAAAAAATTTTCAATCCGTTTTTGGCTTTTAAAAAGCCGTGATTTTTAAAAAAAATCATCAAAGTTAAAATGCGTCCAACTCCGTCACGTCGTTCGTACACAGCAGGTTTTAAGCTTGAAGTCATTACCTATGCAGAGGAGAATGGTGGAAATATGGCTGCTCAAAGAAAATATGGTGTTAGTGAAAAAGTAGTCCGGGGTTGGAGAAAACAAAAAGACGTATTACGCACTACTAAAAAAACCAATAAAATGCTCCGCTGGGCGCAGCTAGATACGACCGCAGATGTCGAACCCTGAATAGTTGGGGCAATTATGAACACAACATTCAAGCTTGATACAATACTGAATTTGGATTGTGAATAAATATTTGACACAGCATAGGTTTCTGACACAGAATGAATGTTGTCTAAGAACTTAAAAATTTTTAATTTACCTATTCAAACCATATCAGTATTATTTGTTTTTATATATAAATCAGAAATAACCAATTTAAAATTGGGCACATATATCAATTTCTTGCTATTGCGCAATACTGTGCAATTGAAAATTTCTTGAAATATTTGACACATAATAGGTTTCTGACACAGAATAACTGAAACCAAAGAACTTAGAATTGGTCATATGATTTCAATTTATATTCAATTTTTTGCTTCTTGTGCAATACAATATGCTGTGGAGAATTGCCCCCCCCCCAAAAAAAAAAAAAAAAAAAAAAATTTACCCCTTTTTTAGCTTTTGTGCAATACACTATGAAGTTGCACATTGACTCCCCCTCCCCAAAAAAAAACAACAAAAAACAATAAAATTTATTGTAACCCCCCCTTTTTTGCTAAAAAAAAAATTTGAAATTTCCTTTTTAATTTATGAATTATGAAATGAGAAAAAAATTGCCCCCTCCCCAATTTCTCATTCCCCCCCCCTAAATTTTGTTTTCACCCCCCCCCCCCCCCCATTTCTCTTGATACTTTGCAACCATAACAGCCCATTTAAATACACCATAACGTATTAAAATAGAAAATGACATCATAGTCATGGATGGCAAATTTTAAATATGCATAATTTAAAAGCAGTTTAGATGAGATAAACAAAAAAGCTTCATCAGCACATATTCAAAATTTGAGATAAAAAAAAGAGTTATCCCTCTTTGTACATATTTTTATAATCATGTTGTCATATTTGCTCTAAGTCATATTTAATTGTTAGCAGTAGTATGTATGTTAGTATCATATAATTTTAAAATTTCTGATTTGTAAGTTGATTCAATATATATGTTTGGATTGAAGTCATTGTTGGGTGTTACTGAAGTCATCCTTTAATTGTAATGTAAATAATGTAAATTGGTTTAAATTATACTGATTCTTGCTATTGCACAATACTGTGTAATTGAAAATTTCTTCAAATATTTGACACATAATAGGTTTCTAAAACAGAATAACTGAAATAAAGAACTTAGAATTGGTCATATGATTTGAATTTATATTCAATTTTTGAATTCTTGTGCGATACAATATGCTGTGGAGAATTGCCCCCACCCCCCAAAAAAAATAATTTACCCCTTTTTTAGCTTTAATTTTGGACCCCGATTTGGACCAACTTGAAAACTGGGCCCATAATAAAAAAACTAAGTACATGTTTAGATTCAGCATATCAAAGAACCCCAAGAATTCAATTTTTGTTAAAATCAAACTAAGTTTAATTTTGGACCCTTTGGACCTTAATGTAGACCAATTTGAAAACGGGACCAAAAATTAAGAATCTAAATGCACGGTTAGATTCGGCATATCAAAGAACCCCAATAGTTCAATTTTCGATGAAATCAAACAAAGTTTAATTTTGGACCCCGATTTGGACCAACTTGAAAACTGGGCCCATAATAAAAAAACTAAGTACATGTTTAGATTCAGCATATCAAAGAACCCCAAGAATTCAATTTTTGTTAAAATCAAACTAAGTTTAATTTTGGACCCTTTGGACCTTAATGTAGACCAATTTGAAAACGGGACCAAAAATTAAGAATCTAAATGCACGGTTAGATTCGGCATATCAAAGAACCCCAATAGTTCAATTTTCGATGAAATCAAACAAAGTTTAATTTTGGACCCTTTTGGCCCCTAATTCCTAAACTGTTGGGACCAAAACTCCAAAAATCAATCCCAACCTTCCTTTTGTGGTCATAAACCTTGTGTTTAAATTTCATAGATTTCTATTTACTTATACTAAAGTTATTGTGCAAAAACCAAGACAAATGCTTATTTGGGCCTTTTTTAGCCCCTAATTCCTAAACTGTTGGGACCAAAACTCCCAAAAACAATCCCAACCTTCCTTTTGTGGTCATAAACCTTGTGTTAAAATTTCATAGATTTCTATTTACTTATACTAGAGTTATTGTGCGAAAACCAAGAAAAATGCTTATTGGGCCCTTTTTTGTCCCCTGATTCTTAAACTGTTGGGACCAAAACTCCCAAAATCAATCCCAACCTTCCTTTTGTGGTCATAAACTTTGTGTTTAAATTTCATAGATTTCTATTAACTTATACTAAAGTTATAGTGCGAAAACCAAATGTCTACAGACTCCGACGGACGACGACGACGACGACGACGCCAACGTCATACCAATATACGACCGCAAAAATTTTGCGGTCGTATAAAAAGGCATTCAGAACTGGCAAAGCCTACTGGCCAGAGTTGGAGAACCAACTGGAAGATTTTGTACTAGAGCAGAGGGCCGCTTGCAGAGGACTGAGTACCGTCCAGTTAAAAATGAAGGCTACTGAACTCGCCAAGACGCTCAACATAGACAATTTCAATGGCAATCCTACCTGGTGTTACCGTTTCATGAAGCGTAAAAACCTATCAATTAGGCAAAGAACCACACTGGCACAGCAACTACCTGCAGACCACGTAGAGAAACTCGACTCCTTCCGTTCGTTTGTGAAAGAACAGATTGGTAAACACAGTATACCCAACGACCGTATCATCAATATGGATGAGGTACCACTGACCTTCGATATACCAATGAACCGAACGGTCCACACCACGGGAAGCAGCTCAGTCACAATTAAGACCACTGGCCACGAGAAAGCGTGTTTCACTGTAGTGTTGAGCTGTACTGCAAGTGGGAGAAAACTGCCACCCATGATGATTTTCAAAAGAAAAACTCAGATCAAAGAAAAGCTGCCATCAGGTGTAATTGTTGATCAGAACGAAAAAGGGTGGATGAACAACGACGTAATGGACAAATGGTTATCTACTTGCTATGTAAAGAGACCCAGTGGCTTCTTCAGAGAAAACAAGTCATTGCTGGTACTAGACTCAATGAAAAGCCACATCAGTGACATCACCAAAGAGCGTATTAAGTCAACAGGATCCATACCCGCTGTCATACCTGGAGGCCTTACCAAGTTGCTTTAGCCATTAGACATCTCAGTCAACAGGTGCTTCAAAGCTGAACTCAGAAAGATATGGGAACATTGGATGTGCCATGGTGAGAAAAGCTACACAAACACAGGCCGTATGCAACGTGCATCATATCCTACAGTAGTTCAGTGGGTAAAAGACGCCTGGGCAGCAGTTCCCGACACAGCTATCATCAACGGGTTCATCAAGGCAGAGATCATCGACCTCCCCGAGTTGCTTGAAGCTGATGAACAGATACCAATTGTTACCGACGAAGACGACTTACCCCTTGCACTGGCATCTCTTTTTAACAGTGATGTTGAAGATTCCGATTTTGAAGGTTTCGAATCTGACTAAGAACTTTATCAACTATTATTAGTGCTTAATTGTGTGTAAATCTTAGAATGAAAATGAACTTTGCTATAAAAATTGTAGTGCTTTTATGAACAATGTTTTATGTGTTAGTGCTTGTTCAAATATATTTTCTAAAGTGTGCAAGTTAAAAAAATATTTGTGTATGCTGTCTGCTATTTTGATGTTTGTTATAAACTTTTCATATGTTCTTTATAGTTAAATATGATGAAATAATATGAATAAAACAATTATTTGATAGAACTTATGAATTTTATTTTATTCAACGAAAGAGTGAATCAACCATTACAATATTATCGATTGTCAACGTATACCCAGTGTAAATAAAGAACAATAACTCATCACAATCATTCACCGGTAAAACACTAATTTGATAGAACTTCTGAGTTTTATTTTATTTAACACATGAAGAAATTTCAAATCAACTCACAAAGGACATAATTAATACACAACAGTACGATATCATCGATTGTCAGTGTATACCCAGTGTAAATAAAGAACAATAACTCTTATTCACACCTGCGCAATGATTCACCGGTTTGAAAAAACATGGCGAGTAAACACATGTCAATCGAGTGGAAAGTCAAATTTTACATTTGTTGTCAAGGTTTTTTATTTCAGAAACTTATTGTTTGTCTAAAAAAAAAGAAAACAAACAACACTAGGTCCCAATTATTTTTTTATTTATTCAAAAAACATGATTACACAATAAATGATGGATACAGAGTTACTGAGCTAATACTTACCCATACTTACCGATGTTTTTCTGTGTCTAGAAGTCGTTCATCTCCGATCGACCTATATGACGCCTCGACCTATCTGATACTGAATCCCAACTTTTACCCCAAAAAGAGCAATTCGACCTATACGGCCTATCGACCTAAACACCATAAAATACGGTAATAAAAATTTCAAGTTGTTCACAGGAGTAACTACAATTATCTTACCTCAGTATTATTTTATAAATAAACAGGATTAATTATTTACACAAATCCCTACCTACATCTGACAAAAATTTAAGCAAAGAAAAGCACTTTTATGGCTGCTCTGCATCTTTAAGTCACAATAAGGCCTTCAACACATAGAAAAATCTCACATCCCACTATGTACATATAAATAGAATAGCTCCATTGTATGTATATTGATAAAGGAATACCGTAATTCTTTCCCTTGCTCTTTCAATCGGACCAAGATTATCATCATCTGATTCTTCTTCCTCACTCTCAGTCTCACTTTCTTCCTCTGATTCTTCCTCTTCACTTTCATCAGATTCTTCTTCCTCTTCTTCTGATTCAGCTTCATCTTGGTCTTTCACAGAAACTGTCACTGTCTCTGCTTTTGGTTTTTCTGTATACAAATTTTTGAACATTGAAAATTTGTTCAGCAATTATAATATGATAATCATTGTATTAAAATAAAAAATCCCAGGAGTGAATAATTTCAGGATAAAATGTGATTTTCTTTTGTTTTTATAACCTGTCTTTAATTTGAAGTTTATCTACATATAATGTATTAATTTGGATATTCGTGCAACGCAATTTAAATATCTCACAGCAACAAAGAAATCAAGCTAACTGTAGAATAAGTTATCTTGAAATCCTTATATCTAAAGTTTCAGTTCTCATGAATATGCATACTGTAGAACTGAACTATCCATGTTGTTCTGTCAGTAGTTGTGTTTCAAGGTTATATATTCTGTTTAATACACTGACAAAATTTAATGGAAAATTAAGAGATCACATTTTCATATGACACAACCTCAACATAAATGAAGTTACTGTTACAATTTTCCCATAGTAAAATACTAATTTAATGTTCACTTGTAAATCGTCAGACCCAGAAAACATACTATTTCACACTATCTATACTTAGTTCAGATAACTGAAGGTTTTAAAATATACTATAAGATTCATAACACTGAAATCACAAAATATCGAAATCCAGGGTTTAAGAGAAAACATATCAACTACATACTTACCTGTTACTTCTGGTTTTTGATTTTCATCATCCTCTTGACCCTCCTTCTCATCATCACTAGCGGCCCAATCATCTTTAACTTCCTCATCCTTATCCCACTGATCTTCAACTGCTTCATCTGTACAAGCCACTGCTTCTAATTCTTGTTTAACTAGTTGGACTGGTTCTTCTGTTGGTGTCTGTGCTGTTTCCTCTGTAGGTGACGGAGTTCTATCTTCTCCTTGTTGATCTTTAATTAAGGAGTCAATTTAAACAAGCATTCTGAGAGCATTGAAAGAGCTTTGAGAAAAATGCTCCTTGACTATATGAATTGGATACACCATATTTAAAGCTCACATACCGAAAATTAGATCAATTGATAAAACGGTTTGCAAAAAAAATCGGAAAAACTATTATTTTGGCAATAATTTCTATTTCAAAGGCCAATAACCCTCACAATAATTATCCAATCAGTGTGAAACTCAAAATTGATCTGCAGTTCATCATTAAAAGCTAACGTACCAAACACAAGATCAGTTGGTAAAAGGGTTTCCAAAAAAAGTCTGGAAAAGTATTATTTTGGCAATAATTATCCAATCAGTGTAAATACCAAACTTGATCTGTAGCTAAACATTCTAAGCTAACATACAATAAATTGCTTAGCTGAGCGCAGCTGGATACGACCGCAGAGGTCCAACCCTGAACAGTTGGGGCAAAAATGGACACAATATTCACGCTTGATACAGGTCTGAATTTGGATTGTAATTAAATATTTGACACATAATAGGTTTCTGACACAGAATAACTGTAGTCAAAGAACTTAGAATTGGACATATGATTTGAATTTATATTCAATTTTTTGCTTCTTGTGCAATACAATATGCTGTGGAGAATTGCCCCCCCCCCCAAAAAAAAAAATAATAATTTACCCCTTTTTTTAGCTTTTGTGCAATACACTATGAAGTTGCACATTGACCCCCCCCTCCCAAAAAAAAACAAAAAACAATAAAATTTATTGTAACCCCCCCCCCTTTTTTTGCTAAAAAAAATTTGAAATTTACTTTTTAATTTATGAAATATGAAATGAGAAAAAATTACCCCCTCCCCAATTTCTCATTTACCCCCCCCCCCCCCAAATTTTGTTTTCAAACCCCCCCCCATGCAATACACTATGCTGTTGCGAATTGACCATCCCCCCCCCCCCAAAAAAAAAAAAAATCATTGTACCCCCCTCCCCACCCTTTGTTTTGCAAAATAAAAATTTGAAGACATTTTCTTTTTAATTTCTGAAATCTGAAATGAGAAAAAATTGCCCCCCCCCAACAATTTCTTATTTACCCCCCCCCCCCCCCCCCCTTTCCCTTTTTCCAAAAAAAAAATTCTTTGCCTCAAGATATGGTCATAATCCCTATTCAAATATTTCTCATGGAGTTTGCAAACATAATTACCCATTTAAATATATCATAAAAATCTTAAAATAGAAAATGACATATGGACAAAATTAATATTAATTAATAGTAACTTCTAAAAATAAACTGACAGCTATAAATCACCCCAAGACAATCTACATTTCTTTATACATAATTTACAAGCAGTGTGAGGGAGGTAATTGAATCATACACAACATTTTACTTTAAATGTGTTTGGATTACCTCCCTTACACCAAGATAATAACCAAACAAGACAAATGCTTATTGGGCCCTTTTTTGGAACCTAATTCTTAAACTGTTGGGGCCAAAAATCCCAAAATCAATCCCAACCTTCCTTTTGTGGTCATAAACCTTGTGTTTAAATTTCATAGATTTCTATTAACTTATACTAAAGTTATAGTGCGAAAACCAAATGTCTTCGTACAACGACGACGCCAATGTCATACCAATATAATTTTGCAGTCGTATAAAAAATAAGATCAGTTGGTAAAACAAACCTATAGTCCCCTTTGGCACTGCCAATATGGGACAAAAAACATATTCAAGTAACAAGGATTATTTTTTGAAAGTAAAGAAAGCACAAATGTTGTATAAAAGCCATATTACTTTAATACACAAATCTGGATTGCAAAAAGCACAATTCAGCAAAAACTAGAGGATCCCAGGAGCCTGTATCACTCACCTGGACTATGTCCATCTTGACTGGCAGCCTTGACTATTGCTGTCAAGTTCCAATTGGCTCACTGGTTTCAAACAAGAAGATCTTTCAGTGGACTTTCCTATTCGGTCCCATGTTAAACTAAGTTCCACTCTGGCAGCCACCTTGGATATAATCATGAAAGAGGACTAACTAAGGACAATTGCTACCAAGGTTTGTTCCAATTGGCCAAGTGGTTTCAGACTAGAAGATCTTTAAGTAAATTTCACATAGGGTCCTATGTTAAACTACGGTCGGCTCTGTCGGCCATATTGGGTGATAGGCAGGGTCATAAGATATAATTCTTTAAGAGGATCATCTCAGGACCATTGCTGCCAAGTTTTGTTCCACTTGGCCAAGTGATTTCAGACGAGAAGATCTTTAAGTAAATTTCCCATAGAGTCCTATGTTAAAGTAAGTTCGGCTCTGGTGGCCATCCTAGATGATGGTCGGGTCATCAGATATAATTCTGAAAGAGAACCATCTAAGGGCCATTGCTGCCACTTTTTGTTCCAATTGGCCCAGTGGTTTCAGAGAAGAAGATATTTAAAGGAAAGTTTACGACGACATTGACAATAGCTCACATGGTCCTTTGTGCTAGGTGAGCTAAAAGGGCCATGTAAGCTAAAAATAGAATGAAAACACAGAATAAAATCATGTGATATTTAACAATTTAGTACATCATTCTTCATTTTCATACAGCTGTATCAAATGTCGTAAGGAAAAAGATGAATATAAATCTTCCACTTTTTTTACCTTGGAAAAATGCCATACCTGCAACCTTTTGTTGTTGTTTCTTTTTCTTTTTGTTGTCATAAACAGGCCTCTTTCTAGGAACATCTTCCTTGGACGGAATTTCAAACCCTGTACATAATATAAAATTAAAGTTTGTTTTTGCATACAAAAGTGTATTTCTCACCCCCCCCCAAATAAATATTCCAAACAATGAAATTTTCTGTGTAATATTACATCTAAAAGTCATTGTACATGTATATTTAAGCACATTTCCACACAAGGAGAATTGTCAATGAAGATCTTGACTAGTTATTAGCTGTTACAAACCTTGTGCTTTCATTGCCTCTAACATTTCCTGTGCTCTCTTTTTGTCTTGTTTCTGTTTTTCTGTCAGTAATTTTCCTTCCTGTCTCAACCTTTCTTTTCTTTCTTTTTCTTTCTGTTTTTTCTTTTCCTTTTTCTCTTGTTCCTTCTTTTTCTGTTATAATAAAAATACATATGGAACATCTGATGAGAATTTTAGATACAAATCTTATGTTTCTTACGGATGGATGATGGATGAATTATTGTTTAACGTCCGGTGGCAACCAGGTGCATATCAGGACGAGAGCATGTTGATATGATAATGAATATGATCCCTACTTTGTACTAGACTGACACCCTAAGTCGGATTTTTAATGTGCTAGCTCACGAGGTAACTGTCCGCAGGAAGACATATCACCTCACTCGGACACATTATACTTACTCCGAGCCGATCAGCCTTTGCTCTTACTCCTAGATGCCGCGTGCTTGGCAGAGAAGTAGCAAATACCAATTTTAATGTCTTTGGTTTGACCCGGCCGGGGATCGAACCCACAACCTTCCTCACTCTGGGCGAGCACGCTACCATGAGACCACCGAGGTGGTCTGTTTCTTATGGAATTATTGAAACAAGTATTTGTGTTTGTAGGTGTCTTAGCTGTTCTTGATAAGAAAGACTAATAATGCATCATATGGTCAATTTAGATATGACTTTCATTATCTCAAACTCGCTTGAGTCAAATTTTTAAAAACTTTTATGTGGTCCAAAATTTCTTACAGCGCACATATATGTATGTCTACCCCTGTGTAGTTGAATTTTCTTCTATCTCAAACTAAATTTTGAGTTCCAAATTATCAAAACAACGAACATTTTATTCATTATTTTGAATAATCATAATCTATCAAATTATCACCTTGAGGATTCATTGTCTTTACAGGTACGTTTTATTTCCGATAATTAAAAATCGAAGGTGTCTATTGATTTTTTGTGCTACTGATTTGTTGAGAATTCACATTGATTTGTAAAAACAATTCACCTTGAGTAGATAAATAATTAGTATCAATTTATCTACAATGTAATTAATCAACAAATTAATCAATTTTTTTTGTCGTCTTGCTCTTAGTACATTCACAATATGGACTGTCAAATGTAATCAATTTCAACTCTTTATTATTTTTGTAAATAAAAAATGTTATATATTAATTATATCAGTATCTTGACATTGATAAATAAACTGAGGTCTCGATAGTACGTGTAAACTATAGTTTTACTCTGGCACTTACAGATGTTTTAGATTTACCAGAAGAAGTAAATTACCTCCCCGTCACAACTAGGAAAATTTGTCAGCTCCATTTTAGTCGAATTTCCTCTATCTCTTATATGAGGGACTTCAAGATAACAAGAGTCGACAGTATATAAATTTCAAGCAAAAGATTTGTCTCGCATAATAATATACCATGTATAAATTCTTACCCAGTAAATTTAAAACACCCAAAATTGTACTATTCAGGGGACATATATAATATCCATTACAGAAATTTTATAAAGTAATTTTTAAGAAAACTAGATGTACTGTGAGCAAAGCTCACAAAGGATACCCCCCGCTTTGAAGTCTAATTATCTCCCTTGTGTGATATCGGAAAGCAAAGATTTTTCTTCATGCACATCTTTGGATGATGTACTTCCTTTCTGTAAAGTTTCGTTGAAATCCATTGAGCGGTCTAGGAGGAGTTGCGCTTACAAGATATATGGACAGACAGACAGACAGACAGACAGACAGACGGACGGACAAGGTGATTCCTATATACCCCCCAAACAAGTTTGCGGGGGGTATAAAAAGATTAGGGGACACGATAGAATACCTCTTCCTCAATTTGCTTCAGTCTTTCTTCTTCCTTTTGGATTCTTTCTTCTTCCTCTTTTTGGAGTCTCTCTTCTTCTTCCTTCATAGCTTGCAAATGTGCTTTAATGGCTGAAATCTAACAAAGTAAATACATGTACATATTTATCCTGTGACTAGTCAAAATACTTTAATTTTATTGAGAGAGAAAAAAATGCAACATGATGCTCCTCACTGCCACAATAAATTCTAGCAATTCAATTTTGGCAATTATTATTTGATTACAACCAATACTTGGGTTACATTTATAAATCTTCCATATAAAATTTGACACAACAAGAATTCTGAATTACCACAGGTAAATATACCACAAATTTAATCTTGGAATCAATAAATTACTCCAAGACAAAAAAAGTCTGAAATGCAAAAGTTAACTTCCTTGTTCTAAATCTTCATTATCCTACTACCAATTTTCTGTCGTTACAGATACAACTTTACTTACAGGTGCCTTTTTCTTTTTCTTTTCTTCTTCTCCCTTCTTTTTCTTTTTCTTCCCTGTTTTTGTCTCTTCTCCCTCTTCTCCTTCTTTATCTCCCTCTTTTTCCTCACCCTCTTTAACATCTTAAATAATACAATTTTACACCTTTTTTTTCAAATGTCAGGTTATAAACAGGGAATGAATAGCACCTATTAGTGTGGATTCGAAGTAAAAATTTTGCGTTTTTTTTATAGATGATTTGAGAACTAGACAAATATATACTAGTCATTCCTGCAAAATGTTATAACTACTGTATTAAATATGATTATTACAAAACAACACATTTGAACTAAAATTGATACTGGTCGTCATATAACATAAATACATTTACACTGTTATAGAATTTCTCCAATTTAGATTGAAGGTATTATATTTTTAATACAGATGTATCACATGTGGTCTTTTTTTAAGCCTTTTCAGTGATACTAAAAAAGTGACAGTGTTTTCCATTTTTCATAAAAAACTAGAATTACTGTGAGCAAAGCTCACAAATGTATTTCCCACAATATGTCTACAATAATATAAAGAAAGTCCATGTTTGTCTGTGGAAAACCCCAAAAATAATTCTCATAAAAATAAAATAGATGGTGCACAATGGCATTGTACACTGTAGATTCCATGAAAGTTTCACAGAAATCAATTCACTGGTGTTTGAGTAGTTGCAGTAAATAGAACGGACAAACAGCAGGGCAGAAAAACGGACTACCCCATCATTTACCAAAGCAGGGGATATAATAATGATTAAGCTGTATTCACAACTTCTCAAGAAGTCTGCAGTGTATAATACTTTCTTCTAGTTTGTTATGGAAATTGTTTATTGGTCTTTGAACCCACTTTCATTAATATTTGACTATATTGTTAGTGGAGGAAGTTGAAGGATCCCAAAAGGATACTGATTTTTGGCAAAAAAACTGGAATTTATTGTCTATTAAGACCCAAGCTTCAACTCGAAATAAATCTGTAAACATTCAATGATGATCAGTTAACTATCCAGACCACCATGGCCCTTAATTCAAGTTAGAATCTATATTTGAAGTAGTTGTATAATAGATTTTATGTAAATACCTTCAGATTTTCCCTCTTCTGTTGTGGCCTCTGTTTGCTGTTCTTTGTTGCCTCCTTTTGACTTCTTCTTTTCCTGTAAAATAATAAATACATATATCATGTTCTTTCATTTGAGATTTTTAGTTTTTCAATTATTTTTGCAACATCAGACTTCATACAAACAATTATTATGGGATAATATACTTTCAATGGCAGTTCACTGACTTGACATGTATTAATAGCTGCAACTGAAACCTTTACTTGTGGTATTTACATTTTGTTTACAAGATTGAAATCCACAATTTCTAGTATCATTCTGTGCTTTATAAGATCATACTCGCCGTGATGTGGCTTAAATGTCACCCACACGGCGTAAAACAATATTCAATCAATCAATCAATATAAGATCATACAATCTGAGTTGTGTCTCTTTTGTTTCAACCCAGATCTCATGAGCAACATTTAAAAAAATTTAACAGTTAAATAAAGTATGAACATGGTATGTTTTGTAACTACACAAACTGTGTTTGCTTTAACAATATATAAAGACATAAAATAATATTGTCATGAATAGAATATTTCAGGTTGCAAGGCAATATCAAATATACAGCCCACACAGACTATACATGTACATTTCCTATGGAGATTTAAGATATAAAGTCTTTTCCATGAAGATCTTCAAACTAGTAACTTTCAACCCATTTTTTAATAATCTTGAAGACACTTTTGAACAAAACCAATTAAGTTGAATTTTTTTCATTATGACTTGACTATATGTATTTGAAAGCATGTGACACTTAAATCCATTGAGGTACTTAAATTACAAAACCACAGACTCCCAGGACCTCTGTATTGCTCAGCATGCAAAGCATAGTTGGTCACATTAGTCCATAATTTGATTCTTCTGTTTTACTTAAATGTGGACATATGGGTTCATGGTCGGGACCTCCAATCTAAATTGGCTGATTAGTTTCAGATTAGAAGAATTTTGTTTATATCATTTTGCTATTTTTTCTTTTTTTAGCAAAAGCAGCATATTGGTCCAAGGTAACACAATTTTGAAATGGGACCACCTAAGGACCATTCCACCAAAGTTTGGTCTCAATTGACTCGGTAGTTTTCAAAGAAGATTTTAAAGTATTTTTTGGCTAATTTTTCTATTCATAGTCATATCTATTGGAGGTCAAGATTCTAGGAAACAACTCTGAATGGGGAACATCCCAGGACAATTCCACCAAATGTTTGTCCCAATTGGGCCAGTGGTTTTAGATGAGAAGATCTTTAAAAGAAAGTTGACAACAACAACTGACACAAAATGATGGCATCTCACATGGCCATGTGAAATAAATATTTCATTACCTAAACCAAGATTTAAATAAACTGTAGCATTGTATAAATATCACATACCATAAGTTTTTTCTGTTTTTCTCGATCCCTCTTTTCTTTCCTTTTTTGTGCTGCTGTTTTCACAGTGGAGTCTTCATCTTCTCCTTCTGCTCCTTTTGTTTCTCCTTCTTGTTCCTCATTCTTCTCACCATCTTTTTCCTGTACAGCAGCTTTTCCTTTTTTCTTTTTCCTTTTCTTTTTCTTGTCATCTTCATCATCATCATCTAAATCATCAATGGTAACGACCTTGACAGCAGCCATTTTTGATTCAATATCAGCCTCCATGAGTTCTGCTTCATTCATTTCATTCCCTTCTTCTGCCTCTTCACCTTTTGAAAATAAAACAAAAAATTGCTGCAATAATTCTATCATACTTAATAAAGACATACTGTGAACATCAAAAGTAGATGAAGGAATAAGCATTTGTAAATTTTACTGAATTAAAATTTATGTAGCAGATACACTATGGATTTGTTATATTTTGTTGGACAACAGTTTTTGTGGATCAAGTCAAACTGTAAATTTATTACCTGTATAAAATTAATTAACCATGAAATTTGATCTCCTATAAACAATAAATTTTATGTAAACCATGAAAATTGACACCTACAAGGAGAAGTGAATCCACAGTACTTCAAACTTAAAAAACATTTATGGATTTCAAAGTATACCGTTTTCAGTTGTAGATTATACACACTTTTTTACCTCTAGAAATAAAGCTGAGAAAGGGGTGAGTATTATGTAGTACTACAGGCCCACAAGAATTTTTTGTGGCAACTTTTCAATGTCAGTTCAAGAGAACAACATCCAATCGATCGCCGCCATTGTCGACATTATATACCCATATTTGATAAAAAGATATTGAAACCAACAACTGGATTAAAATTCATACCTCTAATCACTCCTTGAAAAGAGCGTTAAGACAATCAAAAGGTATTCCCGTTCGATTTTGATTTTTCGACTGCCTTTTTTGTTTGTATCGTTGTCATATTTTGTTTTTACTCACAAACTATTCAAGTATCAGATCAAGGTAGAGACATTGCTTTATCGACATTTATAAATGATTTACACAATACAGTAAAAAAATAAAATGAACGTTGTAAGTTATGACATTTGATTTGACAATGATCAGGCATATCTTGAAAGATAACATGACTGAAACTTTTGAATTTCAACGAAACACTGTATATGGGGACGTCCTATTCCGGACTCACAGAAATAATTTGGGACTTATGAAAATTTTGTGGGACACCAATTTCAAAAGTGATAGTTTAAATATTGTTTCACTAAATTTTAAATTAATATCTCGCAAACAAACAAGTCGTACCAAATTAGATTTGGAAATTAGGTCATAATTGATTTCTGTTGTCAATAATTCATCAATTCGTCTTAAAGCTTAGGCATTTTCCTAATTTATGTTTATTTTAATTGTATAAACACATTTATAAAACAATTCGAAAGACTCGACGAAAATGAAAAGATGTTTCAGTTCTAAAAATCATGAAAAACGACAATCTCATGAGACCACAACTTGGACTTTGTTGCCAAAATGCCTGTGTGTATAATATAGTAGAACTAAGTTTTTTCCTCGATGTAAGAGCTTAAAAATGGGTGCGTATAATCTATGACTGCATATTATCTACAACTGAAAATGGTACATGAGATTGGACTACTCAAACACTTATGGGACTAACAAAACCAGTTCCAGTTATGTTGAATTAAGAATAATATTTTTAAGTAAATAAAAAAAACCTTATCGGACATTTATGATATATAACTTGTTGGTGGGGATTGGAAGTAATTACATATCATTACTGGCATTAATCATAACCATGGCCAATATTGAATCTTCTGTATGACACAAGGTTTGATTAATTTCATGAATTTGAAATTTTTTTCCCTACTTTTTACCATTATATCTATTATTGCGAAGGCAGTGAGCACTATAGGAGCATATGCATTTTCTAAATATGGGTCATTAAGAAAAGTCTTTGTTTAATGTGGGAAGCCATATTGTGCTACATACTAAGGCAAGAAAAAGTTTTGTTTGCCAGGAAGTAAGTAAAGTAAGGGAAATAACTTGCTTCAAATTATAATTTTAGAGCCAGAATCGTGATACCAGAAATGAGTTTCCGGAAAGGGCTAATATTGCTGTGCTCACATCATTGGCCACGCCAACAGCATATTGAAATATTCTTCTTCTTTTGTTGTAGAAATGAAGCCCAAAGGAAAAAAAATTAAGCCACTAACTCCGTCTAGATTAGTCCCTTTTACTACCTTTATTTTTCTTTTTCTTCTTTTTGGATTCTTTTGGTTTGTCTAAATCTGCCAGCAATGCATCAATGTCTTCTTCAGTCTGATCTTTCTTTTTCTTTTTATCTTTCTTCTTTTTTCCTGTATCCTTTATCACGTCTTCTTTCTTTGTTTCTATGACAGGAGTTTCTTCTTCCTTCTAAAAAAACATGTATAAATTGTTGTTCTAAGTTAACAAAACCTAGAAATTCACTGTAAATTCAGCAATCCAATTTTATTTCATTTGGAATAAGATGTGTATATGGAAATTTTATTATCTTCCCTTATTCATAAAGGCTTAGTTAAATTTTGCTATATGAAACTTGCTCTATAGTTCTGGATACAAACATGCAAAACAGGAGTAATGTCATATATCATATAATCTTTTTTAACTTAATTTGACTTTTGGAGCTTTATGCTTCTTTCGGTAAAATTAGATTCATGGCAGTGGCCTATTTTTTTTTTAAATTCATGTAGGAAGCCAAAATATCTGCAGAGAGCCACAAACCATTGGCAGGAAAACTGTCTTTGTCAACTAAGACTTAAGTCATATTTGGTCATACCAGACGCAATTTTGACAACAGGGGAAACAGAGTGGAAATCATACTTCGGCAGCCATTTTATTATCTATGATAAAGGAACCGTAATGGACAAATCCGGACTTCCAAAAGCGGAGGAAAATCAGGTCTGAAATACAACTGTACAATAAAACGGTCAAATAGCTGTTTATGCTGATTTACCAAATAGTTTATTCATTTCCCCCACCTCAAAAAATGAGTTTCCATTTTATGTGGTATGCACAGTAACATTCTTTTAAATAAAGTATTACTTGTATCAAATTATCTCTTACATCAGACTGTACTTCATTATCACTGTTTTCATCCTCATCCATCATTAACATGTCAAATGTTCCTACAGGTTTAGTTTTTGTCTTTCCTTTCTTTTCCTTTACCATTTCTTCTTCTTTGTCTTCTTCTTCAGAATCACTCTTATTCTTATTTTTATTTTTCTTGGACTAGAAATTATACAATGTTTATTTCACACAAGAATTTAAAAAGAATAAATAAAAAATTTCATCAAAAGTGAAGCAAAAGTTTCATTGCTGTTCTTCATCTCAAATGTTGAAGTGAGGCCTTCAACACAATGGGAAAAATCTTACTGTCACTACTAAACCGACTCAGCATCCCTTTGCTAAATGTTGATATGTTTGCTTCGATGTATGTTTATATCAATAATCTACGTACAACAAGTCAACAGGCAAAGAAATCTAACAAATTCTGTCAAAAGTTTCCATTCTTCAAAATGAATTCATAAAAAAAAGAAACATATAAACAATTACAGAAAATGTCATGCGTACGTTAAAGTGGAACTAAAACGCTTATAGAAAGTTATTTTCATTTTATAGTACTAAAAAAACGTATAAAAACGCAAAAAACCCGATGAAATTCGGTAACATAGTTTTCGAGATATTAGCAAAATACTGGCCGATCGTCATTTGCACACCTGAACGATTTGTTAAAAAACTCGAATATTACTAGTCACCGGAAGTGACGTACTGTGCGGTTCAGATCTTGTACATAAATAGGTACAGGTCATTTGCAAAGTGAAAGCAGATTCAGTTGATTGTTTATACGTTATTGGTGACAACTATCGATTGACAGTGCTTCTTGGATATTCACCGACACTTGTTTGATGAAACATTGTACTTAATTTAAATCTACAATTCAACAATGGGAAGGAATTGTGCAGTTGCGGGATGCAGCAACTCTGCAAAAACGGGACATACTCAACACGCTTTTCCAAAAGATGACCGACAACGTAACTTGTGGGTTCGTTTTGTAAAACTAACCCGTGTGGATTTTACTGTGCCAACTAAACACTCAGCCATATGTTCATAACACTTCTCAGAAGAATGCTATGAGGTTGACAGGTTGAGATTCAAGGAGTTATTTGGTTTATCTGCTCATAACGGCAAGAGACTATTGCCAGGTTCAGTGCCAAGCATTTATCCCAACCAGCATGACCAGTATACATGGTATAGTGACGGTCTGCACCAAAATACTTTTGAAAAAATAATTCTAACATGTCTGATCTTATTTGTTTTTATATACCATGCATATGTCTTTATATATATATCAAATTTATGTGTATATATGCACATGTTTGAAAATGAATGCATTATCATAATGTCATTGTGAGAATAAGCCTACATTAAGCCTATGCAGCCTCTCCTGTTGAATCAAAATTTTTTATGTATAACTATATTGTACCTTTACATCATACATAGGGTATATTTAAGGGTATTTTTACAGTTATTGTGTTTGATTTACACCCCTTCTTTTCAAACCACCACAGTTACCAATATCCTGAACATAGGGCTATTTAAAAATATATTAATGGAGTAAGTAGAAGGTACATGTAAGGCCGCTTATATCAAATGCAGAGCCTTGACAGGCATGACTTTGAAAAGATGTAGCCAACAAGCTAACATAAGTTGTAGTACAATAAGAGGCTATTATAGCGAAATGTGTAGCTCCATAAAAAGTTATTCTGGTCCCATGTCCCTCTGAATTTTTTTCTCTTTCTATGAGCATAAAAGTTATACATTTGTAACCATAATAATTTCAAATATTAAGAGTCTGCTGACTATGGTAAAATAATACAATATAGAACAATACATGTACTTCCATGATATAACTACCTCTCTATTTATATAACATGTTCATGATCATAATCCTGATAATGCAAAAAATAATTTGGGTAAAAATGTAGCTTTTTTTAAAGACATTCTATTTCATTAGCAATGTAAAGCTAAAGCACAGTTTGAATGTCTAATTATTTATTAAAAGAATATGTATTTATTTATTCATTATTTATAAAAAATATATATATGACACTTCCAATCGTGCAAGAAATTTTAATTTCCCCCTAAATAGTATTAAACACCTGTGAAAAAACTACTTCATGATATAAAACAAATTAGTAAACATCTGGATGGATATTTATCACCTTTAATCCTGGTAATTAAAACAGTTAAAGTTTTAGCACCTATTAATTAACATCCTGTTATCTAGTAATAAAGATCAAACAAAAGTTTTAATCCTTCCAATCAGGTAAATAACAACTTGGCCATGCACCTACCACCTGTGGAGTAAATCAATATACCGGTAACAAAGTCATTAGAAAGGTGTTATGAAAACCAGTTTTGACTGGTATTATAATTCAAATTACACAAAGAGCATAAAGTCCCATAACCAATATTAACCAAATTATAACTCTACAAATGTGGGAATTATTTTATAAGTTGAATAATTTTTTTTTATTAAAATCCATCAAAATCTTTTATTAAAGTTTTAGGTGTACAGTGCAGTTTCTCCAATGATTCTCTACATATTTTTATTATTACAACAAGGATTGTAAGAAATTACTTATCCCTCTCTACATATATGTCTCTGATTAAGCTAAGGAATTTATTATATTTTTATAAGAAAATTCTGAAATTTTATGAATCTGTCAATTCAATAAAAAAAACACATTACAATTCTACATCAAAATCTATATTACTATTCAGTAACTTATATCACGTCACTATTTGTAAAACATCTGTTTTAAAACTATCAATTAATATTGTGTCTTATATTTGCTTGTTTAAAAAAATAGTGTTTGTTTTTTATTCCTATAAGATGGTCTTCCATTTGTATTTATGTTATACACACCTTTCAAAATATCTTTCACTTTCATTCTTTTTATATATATGTATATGGGGGCATTTATTGAAATTTATTGGCTATACTATTATAAATCACTAGCATTGCTGTCTTCATCCATAATATATTCCTTCTGGTCAATGTAAACAAGTTCAAGAGTAGCCCGCACTGTACGTCATTTCCGGTCAATCTGGGTCACTCAGCCAGGAAACCCTGTTTCCGGAAATAGCGCTGATTGGATTTCCCACAGGTAAAAATAATCCAACTTCACTCGCTATTTTCTCCGTTATTACTTGACCAAATTTCATCGGGTTTTTTGCGTTTTTATACGTTTATTTAGTACTATAAAATGAAAATAATTTGCTATAAGCGTTTTAGTTCCACTTTAAATAACTGAACAAAAATTATGAAATTGGTTAATAATACAGGTGGGCTGAAAATGTTTTTGGATAAATATTAAATTTAAGTACCTGATGAAAAGTTATTTAGTGTTGATATAGGTAGTTTTGTATATATGATATAGACAGAAGTGAACTTGCCATATTATCCCAGCAGGAAAAAATCCCATTAAGAATCATGTGATCTCTTTGCACAACTCGCATCAAAATAAACAAGCTCTGGGGATGATATTGGTGTCTTGGAGTTATGTAGACATGAAAAAACCCATATGATATTCCATATATATTAACTTTGGTAGACAAATGTTTTCTTGTTTTGAAAAGGTTGAGAACTACATTCTATATGGTATTTTTGCTATTTAGTGTTTGAATTTTTCATACTTTTAGCTTTTTAGGAACTGGATCATCCTCGTTAACTGTATCTGAGTTGACTCCTTTATTTGTTTGGATTGATAATGCCTCAATTTCTGCTGCCACATCGTCTTCCCTGAAAGCAGTAACTCAAACTCTTAACTGGTTCTTCATTTTATACCAAGGTACAAACTTAGAGAATAATTTCATGGTCTATATACTTATTTTAACATGGGTAGTCATTATGTTTCATTAAATTTTTCGGAGGGATTATTGAGCAACAGCAAGGTGTAAATTATCTTCACTTTGACATCATTTGAGAGAGAGTCTGATGGTCATAATTGTTGGAATTAGCAAATATGGCAATCATATTTGAATAAAAAATGTATCAAACACAAACTCAAGAACATTAGCAAGATATGGTATGAACCATATTCATTTCAAAATACCAATTTTCAGTAATTTCAAAAAGAGGTACAATGTTTTCCACATTTTTTCATTTCGTTTAATGAAATATACGGTTTTATAACTTCATTTTGCCATTATATAACATGAACTGTGTTATTTAAAACACTGTAAAGTACAAAATATTATTATTCTCTGACATTTCTTCCTTATTTTGTTTCATACATGTATCATTCAAATACATTTTACAGCTGATCCTTGACTTTAATGAAGCTTCATGAAACATTTATATAAAGTAGATCAAAACGTTTTGAAAAAATATTTGTAATCATTATATAAACCAAACTTTTGTTTCATAACCTCAGCTATGTCTTTTAGTTATTCCTGTTCTATTGATTATTATAGCTTACGTAGATCAGCTACACATGAAAAATTTTTTATCGAGGCAATGTATTACTGAGTAAAATTTCACAAGGAACTTTACCAATCGTCTTTTTTCTTTTTCTTCTTTTGTTTTCCAGTAGGTTTTTGGGATGCTGCTGACTCATCTATTTCCTGGTTAGCTAATGGATCAAGATCAATGTCGTTGTCTTCACTATAAAATAAAAGAGGATTAAATACAAAAATCACCCAAAACTACCATAATATCTCTAATTATTCGTCACTAAAAAAACACCTGGATTTTCGAAGAAATATGAAAAACTGATGAAAATTTAGGTTTTTTTGTTGTGGAATGGTTGTTGACTTTCAGTAGATTGATTTGTTTAATGAATGGTAAGTAAAACAAGACGAAATTAAAGCCCACACTTTCTGAGATGTTTCTTCCTGGATTCATCATCAATAGTCATGAAAATTGCCATTTTAAATCCACAACCAACAACGATGACAAACTTCAAATGAACCTCCATGTTTTGACATGTGGGCAACCGTGGTCGTAATCCCGATTCAGAATGGAACCTAATGAATATTTATTAGATTTGTTTCCTTCTTCTTCACATAAGATCAATGTCAATTCAATTTATAGGTCAAAGAAAAGCAATTATTTAGTAAAATATGTTTAATTTTATACTATTAATTTAAATTTCATCCTCGTTATCTATCCCGAAATTGGAGGCATAGTTATACCGAACCTTTTGTTGTTACTATCTTAACCTAACTTCCAGGTGCAAAAAGTCGATTAAATTTGTTTAAAATTTTGTATTTATAACAATTATTTTCATGTTTTGGGTGAATAAACTTATTTGTTTTGAAGACTGAAAGACTTGATGCTGACAAGAACTTATTCAGTTCATGATAAATGTTGAAAATTCTGACTTCACAATGATCGCGATTTGAAAATTTCGTAAGTGTCAGACAAAAACATAGAGACTTTAAAATATACATTTTTCATGAAATTCTAAAATTGACGAATAAACAGAGATTTTATGGTATATCCGTTCAATTGACAATTTTCCAGTTTAACATTTATTACCTCCCCTGATGGCTATGACTCTGTTAATGCATATAGGACTAGTTAATATATATGTAAAATTTTACATGTATGATTGTCCAAAGACCTATCGTGTAAGAATAACCTTATGCAGGTAAGATATATTTTTTTTATTGCAGGAATACAAAACATAATTTTGGTAAACTGTAATACATTTATTAAGCATGATGACTGTAGTCTGTAGTGAAACAATATGGGAGGTAATTAATACTTAAATGAAAATTGTTTAATTATTGCTAATTTTAAGAAAAAAATTTATTCAAAAATCTACAAACACAAATCTTTAAATTCTAAAAAACAATAATAAAAATCACTTTTATTAAGGATAATTATATATAAAGTAAATTTAAATATATAAAATTTAGACTGGTTTATAATAAAATCTGCCATTAAAACGGTCAATTGAACTAAAAGAATCTCATCTAATTCTTCAATTTATTTCTTATAGTTTTATATGGTAGTTAAAATTTCTGACTAAAAATGGTACACTTAATATGGGCCGCAAACTGTAAAATTATTAAAAAAAAATTAATAAAATTAATTTTGTTAATGAAATCGAAATTTTAGCTATAAATTTATGTTGTATTCAACCATATTAAACCCCAAACTGATACTTACATTCATTTACCAATTCAAAAGCACTCAAAGTGTAATAAATTTAATACTTTTTAGATTACACTGTATGATGAAACTGTTGTGCAATATCACTGGGACTTTGAAGCTATTTATAGAACTTCACTGCCAAATTAATGTCACTTACTGAGATTTCTACTGAAGAGTTTTACAAAATATGTCACTTTCATATTTGTAACATTAATATAAGATTAAAATGTATGTCAAAACAGGTGTGATCTTAAGTTTAATTCTGTATGAGCATAATTTAGTATTCAATTTAATACTTCATGACTTGTAATACAAGTTAAAATTTATATTGTGTTTTTTTTAAATACATATATTTGGTATAAACTTTCAAACTTTTTTATTTAGACATTATTTCACCTGTCTTCAAAAACCATTCTTGATAAATGTATCATCAATATACATGTACCAACAGTAATTTCCCCCATCCAGTTATCAAACAGTATCTGTTTTAAATAATAAATATATGCCTTTCACAGTTTCTTTTACCAGGTTTTAATTCAAGTCTTGATTCAATTAAAAAGGAACAGACTTATTTTAAATTCTTTTTTCCCCGGTTATAGGTTTTTTGTTTAATATGTTCAATTTGAGCTTTGTTAAAATCAGAACAAAAATCTTTAATGTTTTTTCCTGTCGTTTTTAATTTTTACACACTTACAAATCATCATTTTGTCCTTTACGGGTTTTGTTTTTAGGCTTCCCCATTTTGATTTTAAATATTTCATTTAAAAATAAGAATTAATCGGTTCAATCTGGAACATGTGTCAAATATTGCAGAATTTAATGAATCTTTTTTGTCGCATGGACAGCTGATTTCCGCTTAATACGGATTGCCGGGAAATCCCAGGAAAACTTTGCTGAATACCAAATTTTCGCAACAGACTGTAACGGACTTCATGCTTATCAAAAAAGCAAAATCTTAAAAATTGTTGAAAACACTGAGGTATTTTTTCGAATATGGAAGTATTTCTGGAGAATCTTCCATTTAAGAAGCAATGCGAAGCATAGACTTACTCAAAAGAAAGGGACAAATATACCTAAGGAGCAAATAAAAAAAACGTAATCCATCGGACAGACAAACCCAGGAAGACAAATGAAAAACCACAAGCAAAACAAATAAACACTGAAAACTAATAAACAATGAACAAAACGAACTCCTATAAAAACCAGGAGTGTCCTTGAAAATCGGTTAAGCTGAGAAACGTAGACGCCATATTCAGACGATGCTGGTATATTGCTACTCTAACAATGGGAAAGTTGAAGTCTTCACGTTTGTCATAAAATTTCTCTTCAAATTTCCGTCATTGTCTATTTAAGAAACAAATCCAAATATGAAGCGGAATTTGGTGTTTCTGTAGTATCCTTAATTTCAAGCTCACTGTGGTAGACGAGACGTAGAAAGTCTTGGAATTTGTCTTTATTTAACGACAACACGTCATCTATATAACGAAAAGTGAAATTAAAGGATTGGGCTAGTTTCTTTTTGTTTTCACGTAGTAGCCCTTGAATGAAGTCCGTTTCATATGAGTACAGAAACAGATCGGCGAGGAGAGGAGCACAGTTGGTTCCCATTGGAATGCCGATTGTTTGTTGAAAAATTAGACCGCAAAATTCAACAAATATGTTGTCTATGAGAAAATCTATCATGTCTGTAATTTCATCTTCAGAATACTTTTTGTCAGAATCAGAGTGGTTCTTCACGAAATAAGCATTTTCTCTACCTAAAACTAGAAATTTATACCTAGCTACCTTTGCAATTTTTCTTGAAAAAAAACATTGATGAACTAGTTGTTTTAAGCGATCTTTTAATTGAGAATGTGTTTTGGTAGTTTAACTAAGCCCACTGGCGGCCATCTGGGATGTTCCCCGGGATCGGCAACAAAGTAACAACACTTGATCAGCACCTCATAAGGAACATCCCTGCCGTTTTTGGTTTCAATCCATTCAGCGGTTCCCTAGAAGAAGATTTTTGTATGTATTCCCAATAGGGTCTTATGTTAAAGGATCTTAAAGTACCCCCCCCCCCCCGGCTGGGGTATTATTAATTTAATTTATTTATATTTATCAATTTAAGCCACAGTCCTACTCCTCCCCTTACTGTATGGATCTTTACTGTACTTTTACACAATAGCTCAAACATTTTCCTCGCCATTCAGTATACCAAGGTATCGGTTCCTTCTCAAGTTTTATTTGGATAACGGATTAATTGAAAAGTGTAAATAGTCAACTACAGATATTGTTTCCTTATTGTTCATTAAACCCTCCACTTAGTGGCATATCAGTCCCCATAGTCCTTCACATAAAGAGGGCCAAATTTACTGATAATATTTCTCCAATATGTGAATTATGTGGTGAAATAACTGAGAGCGTTACCCACTTTCTGTTGGAATGTAAAATATTAACTACTTTACGTATGCAACATCTTAATTTACTAGAAGAACTTATTATGAAACATACGTAAATATCGTTTCATAACCTGGATACTAATTCAAAAGTAAAACTCCTTCTAGATTGCACCATTATGCGTGGTCGAATTGACAACTTATGTGAAAGTATCGATAAGCAAATCGAATTACTATCTTGAAAATTATGTTACGCTCTTAATGGTATTATGGTAAAAACAGTCATAATACAGAAAAAGAGAAGAAAGTAGACTAATTTATGATAGTTCACCTTCGATAGATGAATGGACATAACATAATCAGGATGTGGTATGGATATCTTAAACTCTACTATATCCAATGTGTTGGACTAAACATAACGGTGAATGTGTGCTTTTTGACATTACATGGATTTATACCTCTATGGTTGTACATATATGAACTTTTTAGTGAGTATGGATTTATATATATAGTTCAAGTTCAAGTTCAAGTTCAAGTTTTTTTATTACCAATTAAGGGCCCCATTTACAATACAACACATTGATTAGATACATAAATACAGATAATAATTCTTTTTTAAACAGTTATATTGAGTAATAACAGTATATATATATATATATATATATATGTGTGATTCTCCCCACACGGGCGTGCTTAAAAAGAAAGTAAAGAAAATATAAATTGTATGTCCACCTCGTCCCTTATCCAGATGAGCAAGCTTTGCAGGTTGTTCAGCAGGAGAAGAGACCAAGGGCCGATGCAAAAGGACCTTCTGTTTTCACATATATAACATATAAATTGTCTGTGCACGTCTATAATTCTATAAAATATAAACACCATAGTGGACCTCCTCGTGACTAAAGCACAGCCAAAAGTCAATTGTGTGTTCTGTGCAGAAGTCACCAAGGGTAAATACTAAAGGTTCCAGTGTTAAGGCATTATACAGCATCATATAATTCACTTTAATGAACCTCCTCGTGGCTAAAGCACAGTAGAGACTCATAATCTCACCTGTGCAGAAGTCACCAAGGGTAGATACTAAAGGTTCCAGTGTTGTTATATCAATGGTGAAGGGATGTGCATATGGTGATGGTTATGCTGAACGGATGTATAATGGTGATGGTTATGCTGAACGGATGTATAATGGTGATGGTTATGCTGAACGGATGTATAATGGTGATGGTTTACATGTATAACATCTACATGTACTCTAGACGAAGTTGTCCTGATGGACGGTAGAATATTCAACGGTAAGCAGGTAAGGTAATCTGCTGGTGGACTCCAAATCCCCGAGGGTATCCCCAGCTCAGTTGCTAGCATTTCGATACTAGCCCGAAATTGATACACTCTAAATTTAATGTTCAAAAATGTAAAAATTGCAAATACTAAGAAGTATCTCTGTCCTTAGATAGTTTTGGCATTTTTGAATTTGCTCTTCAAGTTTCTTGTCAAAAAAATTATTGCGCGTCTTCTATCCTATACGATTTTTGGGATATTGGGGGTTACAAGGGCAAAAAGCAATGGGGCTGGATTTCTGTGATTCTTTGATCTGGTTTTTGTGGTAACGTTAGACCTGTACAATATTTCTGTATGTGTGTTATAATATCCAACACTTTATTGCGTATAGCATAATAGTCTGTCCACACGTCTACTTTAATTGTTTACCTGTCGACACGTTGGTGTCGTAGCGAAGCCCTTTATTTATTTTTAAAATGACTTTACCACTGGACGCCGGAAACACTTCGTTCCTAAACCGACATTATTTTAATCATAATATCTCATCCGATCTTAGGTTAAAAATTACTATTTTATCCACTTCCTTTTCTTTTTCTTTTCTTTCACAAACACACGTTTCCGACCATTCTAAACTATTTTACTCTGCGCTTTCGCAGTCACACACATACAACACTTAAAAACATTTCCATTCCTTAAAACTGATACACTTTGTTCTTATTTGATCAGTATGTAATACTGAGATGATGACAACTGCCTGCTAGCACGATATCTGCAATGATGCTTGGCACAAAATAGTTGGACGTGATGACGAAATTGAACGGATATGTGAAATGGGCACGCTTTTGTGTTGCTAATTAATGAACCACATTACAGTCTGATCCAGCTAGCAATAATCAGCGTTAGAAGACGCTCTCAAATGATAGGTAAAATACACTGGTGTGGGAATGCATCTTCAAGTGAGGGGATAAACAAAAACCATCTAAAGCATTAATAAAGGGGATTCTAAAATTCAATTAAAAACATTTCGTTCAGAACAAAGAAAAATGGACTTACCAGAGCTTTCTCAAACAAACATGGCATCTTTCGTTTCTTGCCATGTGTGTGTATTTTTATTTATTTATTGAAGTAACGCTTCTCCTTAATGTTTTGTTACTTGTAGCCGGTTTTAGAGCCAGTTAATAAGATGATGTAATCATATTATGCAGTTCAAAGTAGTCGGGTCCATGACAAATTCAGAGCCAGTGTCAATAAGGGGAGGGGACATTTTTTAATAATTATCTGCCCTTGTTTTTTCTTTCCATTTTGTTTTTTGTCTCGCCTGTGACGAAAGTAGTAGAATGGGGGGCAGAGGTGTTGCTTTTACGGCGGCGGCGTCAACAATTGTTAATTTTTCTGCTTAAGTCAGATTGATAGGAACTACCTTTGATAGTTCAATGATATTTTCTATAAAGTACATCTCAGTTTGATGACCATTTTGAGGCCCTGTTCCCTAGGTCATGGTCCAGTGACTTTCAATTAATAAGCAATTTTCAATGTTAGGTTTTCTGCATAAGTTAGTTTTATAGGAACTATCAGTGATAGATCAATGATATTTTCTGTGAAGTTTCATTACTATCAGTACATCTCAGTTTGTCGACCATTTCGATGTCCTGCACCATAATTCATGGTCCAGGGCCTGTCAACGATGCACCATAATTCATGGTCCAGCGCCTGTCAACGATGGACATATGGTATACCATTGTCTCTGTCTGTCGAGCCGTATCTTTGTCAGGCTTTAACATGTAGCGCACTGACTGGAGTAAACCTTGACTTATTTTCTTCAAACTTTAACACATTATTACAAATGGTGGTGTGAGGGTCTGTTTACTTTTTTTTTTTTACAATTTTCACTTTTGTCTTTCCAGAGTTGTGGGACTTAGATGGTAAAAAAAAAAACAATTTTGCACATGTTGCGCACTAACTCAAGTACACCTTGACTGATTTTCTTCAAACACTTAACAAATTATTACAATTGGTGGTCTGAGGATCTGTATACTCTTTGACAATTTTCACTTTTGTCGTTCCTCTGTTATGGGACTTAGATTGTCCAAATATGAGCAATTCTTCACATGTCACGCACTAACTCCAGTACTCCTTGTCTGAATTTTTTCAAACTTTTACACATTCTTACAAATGATGGTCTGATGGTCTGTATGATTTTTTACTCTGGGGACGGGCGTATTATGCGCAGCAGTTTATTACTCTGTTAAATTTCCTATATATTCAGAAGATGACAGATTGTTAAATTGCCTATATATTCAAAAGAAGATGACAGATTTTTAGACTAGAGTATTATGCCCCGCCTGTAAGGCAGGCCGGGCATATAGTTGTTCGGTCTGTGCATGTGTCTGTCCGTACGAGGTTCAGGTTTAAGATAGTTTTTGTCGAGCCTGCGACTTTAGTCGCAGAAAGCTTGACATAGGGATAGTGATCCGGCGGCGGCAGCGTTAACTAACTTCTTAAAAGCTTTATATTTTAGAAGGTGGAAGACCTGGATGCTTTATACTTTGTATATAGATGCCTTATGTTACGAAGTTTCCGTCTGTCATATGTACATTGTCCTTGACCTCATTTTCATGGGTCAGTGCCTTCTTGAAAAGATTTTTTGTAATGTTAATTTCTCTCTTATTTTGAGTAATAGGATAATTACATTTGGTATGTGCGTACCTTACAAGGTCCTCATCCACGTCAGACAGTTTTCAATTGACCTCGACCCCATTTCAAGGATCAGTGAACAAGGTTAAGTTTTGGTGGTCAAGTCCATATTTCAGATACTATAAGCAATAGGTCTACTATATTTGGTGTATGGAAGTATTGTAAGGTGTACATGTCCAACTGGCAGGTGTCATCTGACCTTGACCTCATTTTCATGGTTCAGTGGTTATAGTTCAGTTTTTGTGTTTTGGCCTGTGGTTCGAATACTGAATGCAATATGTCTAATAGCATTTACTTTCATTAGAAATACACGACAGGCGAGACATTTTTGTGTGTCCACTCTTGTTCATGAAGGAGTTATGGTATCATCCTGAAACTTCGTACAAGGATAGCTTGTGATATGAACAGCAGCATTTTGATGAAAAAGGATGCTGTGACCTTGAAGTCATTGGTCATCGACTTTGAATTTCTTTATGGAATTTCAATATAAAATACATGTTGGGGGACGACCGTTTGATATTCTGGGGGGGGGGGGAAGGGGCAGGAGGATTTGTTTTGGTTGGGTTATTTATTTTTGTGGACTATAAAGACAGATTATTAATTTTCTGCACTGTTGAAGCATGATTTTTCATTTTCAGTAAAACAAGGGACTGATTATTTATTTTCACAATTATATTTATAACTTTTGAAAATACACAATTTTTAAATTCATTTTTTTATTTTTAAATAAATAACATAGTCAAGGTTGTATCTTAGTTTTGTAATATTAACAGATCCCACGCCACATTTCTGATTTGACACCCTATTTTATATACACAGTGTCACCTGGGTATGTCCCCCATGCAATATATTGGGATTCAGTCATCATATAGGAATGACGTACTTATTTTTAGCCCAATTGCCCTAAAAGGACGTGAGCTTTTGCCATCACTTGGCATCCGCTTTCCATCCGTCCGTCGTAAACTTTTTCAAAGATCTCTGAAGAAACCACTCAACCAATTACAGCCATACTTAGTCTGAATGATCCTTAGGGTATCTAGAATAAAGTTTATGTTTTATTTTCTTGTCCGTCGAGAAACATGGCCACCATGACTAAAAGTAGAACATATGGGGTAAACTGCATTTTTTGGCTTATATCTCTAAAACTAAAGCATTTAGAGCAAAACTGACTGGGTTAAAATGTTGATCAGGTCAAGATCTACCTGCTGTGAAATTTTCAGACGAATCGTTCAACCCTTTGTTAGGTTATTGTCCCTGAATTGTTAATTTTAAGGAAATTTTGAAGTTCTAGGTTATCTTGAATATTATTATAGATAAAGACAAACTGTAAAAAGCAAAAGTGTTCAGCAAAGTAAGATCTACAAATAAGTCAACATGACCAAAATCGTCAATTGACCCCTCATAGGTGTTTTTGCCCTTTAAAGACAATTTTTCACATTTTATTTTGTCATCTTTTTAAACTTTTAAAAATCTTCTCTGAAACTACAGAATCAATTTCATTCAAACTTGGGCTGAAAGATCCTTAGGGTACCTAGTATAAATCTCGTGTTTTATTTTCTTGTCCATCGAGAAACATGGCTGCCCTGGCTAAAAATAGGAAATGGGTGAAAATGCACTTTTTGGCTCATATCTCGAAAACTAAAGCAGTCAGGGCAAAACTGGCAAGTAGTAAAAATGTTTGTGAGGTCAAGATCTACCTGTCATGAAATTTTCAGACGAATCGGTCAACCCATTTTTGGGTTATTGCCCCTGAATTGTTAATTTAAAGGAAATTTTGCAGTTTTAGGTTATTAGCTTGAATATTATTGATAAAGACAAACTGTATACAGCAAAAATGTTCAACAAAGTAAGATCTACAAATAAGTCATGACCAAAATCTTCAATTGACCCCTTATAGGAGTTTTTGCCCTTGAAAGATTATTTATATGTAAACAGAAAATAATGGTCTGACATTGTCACAGATGTTTAGGGCATTACTTAAAATAATATAAAATGGTAGCTGTCGAAATAAAATGGAGCGTCAAGGTCATTGAAAAATTCCATAGCAACCGATGAAAAGTCATTAGAAACCATATATATTTGGGTTAAGGACCTTATAATTTACCTGTAAAGTCAAAAGAAAGGTCCGGGGTCAAGGTCTTTGAAAAAGTCCATAGCAACATATGAAAAAGTCCCTAGCAACCATATATATTTGGGTTCAGGACCCTACAATTTACCTGTTCAAGTCAAAATGGAAGGTCGAGAGTCAATGCCATTGAAAAAGTCCCTAGCAACCATATTAAATTGGGTTCAGGATTCTATATTTAAGCTGTACAGGTCATTATTAAGGAGAAAATTGCGACGGTATACATTAAATAGCAAAAATAATCATTGATGCAAGATCTACCGGTACACAAAAGATACTAGGTGAGTAATTCAGGCTCTTTGGGAGCCTCTTGTTAAGTATTTTATAGACGAGAAAAACAATATTTTTATTCGTGTAATTAATGTACATTTTATATGTATATATGTTTTATATAGATTAGATTTACAGTAAAAGATGCCTGTATATTTCGACGGATGAAATTATCACTAGCATCCTTAATAAATTTTCTCTACGAATAAATATAATCTTCCATTGTCGATTCAGGGATGATGGATTCATCCTCTATAAAGGACCTTTCGAAGATTTAAAAATTTTGTTAGAAATAGCAAATTCAGAACATGAACTTATTAAAGTTTACCTGTGAATGTTCCTATCACAGTATGAATTATCTGGACACAACTATATACAAGGGGATAGTACGCATCGATGTAAAAATGATTCTCCACTTACTATGGTTATAAAATAATATATAGTATATATATTATTAAAAGATTTGGGAAGTATTTCCCGAAAAAAATATGAAAAAGACGAATTTTGGTAGAATTGGTGCAATCTCGTACTTTAAAACATGGATTTATAAAATGGTATAAAAGATCTGCCGAGTTATTTATTTTCAGTACATTGTAGGTCAGGTTATTTATTTTCAAACTACCACAGAACAAACCATTCATTTTCGTTATTATCAAGGCTGAGTTACTTATTTTCAACCCCCCCCCCCGAATATCAAATGGTCGTCCCCTTAAGGTTCAGGTTGAAGGTAGTTTTTCATGACGGAGTTATGGTATCATCCTGAAACTTTGTTCATGGATATCTTGTGATGTGAACAGCATGTTGATGCAAAACGGATGCTGTGACCTTGAAGTCATGGGTCATCGACTTTGAATTTCTTTATGAAATTTCAATATTAAAATCCAGGTTAAGGTTCAGGTTTAAGGTCGTTTTTCATGAAGGAGTTATGGTATCATCCTGAAACTTTGTACATGGATAGCTTGTGATATGAACAGCAGCATTTTGATGTGAAAAGGAAGCTGTGACCTTGAAGTCATGGATTATTGACTTTGAATTTCTTTATGGAAGTTCAATAAAGAATCCAGGTCAGGTTTAAGGTCCGTTTTTCACGAAAGAGTTATATGGTATCATCATGAAACATTGTACATGGATAGCTTGTGAAATGAACAGCAGCATTTTGATGCGAAACGGATGCTGTGACCTTGAAGTCATGGGTCATTGACTTTGAACTTCTTTATGGAAGTTCAATAAAGAATCCAGGTCAGGTTTAAGGTACGTTTTTCACGAAAGAGTTATATGGTATCATCATGAACATCAGCATTTTATTAGGATCCAGGTTAAGGTTCAGGTTGAAGGTAATTTATATCTTTTACTTAGAGATATTATTTCATCTACCCTATATTTAGGGACTTCAAAGTCAACAATATACACATGTAATTCTATTTACTAAATAATTACATCATTGATGTCCATTGGAACATATATACTTGTTTGTGTAGAAAAGCAAAGTCATCGCTAATGGAATGGGAACCTGTAAAAGAGAGAATAATTATTGCAAGATTCATGTCAAAGATACATGAGATACAGTGAGAAAGTTACTATCATTCAATTTTACACACCAACAAACAATAGGGATGCGTGGATGTTAAGTGTGATCTCCTGTGAGGGTTTTTTATAAGTTAATAAGATATCTCTATTAGTTTATGAGATATCTCTATTAATTTATAAGATATCTCTATTAATTTATAAGATATCTCTTTTAATTTATAAGATATCTCTATTAATTTATAAGATATCTCTATTAGTTTATAAGATATCTTATTTAACTAAATAAGATATCTCGAAATTGAATAAATATAACAACGGCGTGCCCTATTTTACCGTCATATTGCAGTGATCATGTATTGTCAACTTACGTTTATCTAAAAAAACCGGTTGTTCAATGAAAAACGTCGTCATTTACAATTTTATAACACGTGTCAACTTTATACTCTCTTTTCATGAACAGTATATTGATATTTTGTCTTATTTAAGACATTCTGTATGTTTTCGTCAAATTATCACACAATCGTCGCCAGTCTCATCGAATGTTTGGCAAATTTTGCCATTCTAATTGCTGTTCCGGGTGGTGTGATAGCGTTGTTGTTGGATAGGCTACCGCTTACATCGGGTGATTTCGCCTTTAAAAAGAAATTTACGAATCTTGACAGAAAACCTACCTCCATTTCTTTGTTTTCCCTGTAGTATTCCTTACTCTGTAACCGGAAGTTATGGCAGAAATCGTATTTTAAACTTACCCGAGCAGCAGTAATCTTTTGGTCGTCTACGCTTGTCAGGGGTGTATAGAGGTGAATGACATTCTATTGACTGTTCAACGGTGATACGCAAGGCTAAGCCCAGACCTAACGCCTGCTTGCTCATTTCTCAGAAGTTTATCTACTTCGTTCTTAATGCTCTCTAGGATGGCCCTTGTCAGTACTTTTATTGGTAGAGACAGCAGTTGTATTCCTCTCCAATGTCTCCTTTTTGTGGAAGCTTTACCGCGAGTCACACTTTCCGGTCATTCGGCACTTCAGACTCCCATATTTTTTGGATTAGGTAAAAATTTTGTTTCATGACTGATCTTAAGGACCTCTGGTGGAATTTAATCTTGTCCTTGTGCTTTAACATTTTGTATCTTTCTGATTGCCTTGTTTATTTCATCTTTAGTTACTGGGTTGGTGTCAGTGTCAAGATCTTTGCCTGGTGGGGTGTCAGGAGTATCGGTGATATCATCGCCGTTCAGAACGCCGAGGAAATGATCTTTCCACCTCTCCAGCTGGCAATCTAGATTTTTTATGATGTTTCCATTTTTGTCTCTTTATTCTTATAGGCTTTTGTTTTATTAACCTTCCTTCCGTATAACTGTCATGTGTTGTTATACATGATTTCGATGTCCGCTCTCGTCATTGTTTCCTCGGCTTATGTGGCTACCTGGTTAAGATACATTCGTTTGTCATTTATGTCTTTCTTTTTTCACTTCTTTGCGCAAGGATGCATATTCTTGGCCTAGTCTTTATTTCTTTGCTTGATCAATGCGTGTTTTGGTGGTTTTGCGCTTATCTATGGCACTGGTTGTTTCCCCCGACAACTAGGTCTTGTGCACTCTTCGGACAAAACCATGTTCTTCTTCGCCAGTATAAATAAAGTCTTCAAGCCATTGGGAGAAAGAGCAATTTTTACAGAATTGCACATAATTTCATATTTGAAGTACATAAAAATTACGAAACAAACTCTAGATTTTGGTCCAAGTTGTCAACATTCTAAAATTAAAATCCCATCAAATGTTATTTATATTTTCAGAAACCACTTTGTTATAGTGAGAGTTGTGATTTTAGTATATGTTATCATGATCGGAGATAAAGAACGGATATGGCATGATTGTGTGGAAAAAATTCCCCTCACTTGTGAAAAAAACCTGATTTTTAAGTCTTGATTTTATATTTCTGGCTATACACGTTTTTATGGCAATACCTCCCAAAATGATGGACCACGTTATGTGTAATCCCTGGCTGTCTAAAAAAAATCTGCAACATCCCAGTCCTACCGTATGGTTGCTGCTTCAGATTACTGGCATTTATGTATAGATGTACTTCCCACAAATTTAAGCACACTGTATAACAAAACCAAGTAAAAAGATGGCAGTATAGTTAAACAAAATTTACATCTTAACAACATTAAATCAGTTTAAATTTGGAATATCATATATACTGGATGACCCACAGGCACTTGGTTAAGAAAAAATATTTTTTTGAAATAAGTGCCTGCAGTGGGATTGCCAAGCGTTTTCAACCTCTATCTTGAGCTTTATTTATTGTAAGGGAATGAAGCCGTTTTGTAACACCACCTTTGAAATACAAGTCTTTATAGTCGATTAATATCCCACTTTTTTATTGGAATAAATATTTAAACGAATGAAAACAACTCTCCAACCGAGGACCAGTTTAAATTGTCAATATATTTCCATGACTTGCAACCTCCATTGAATAATCTGCCTCGCGTCTCCATTACGAAAACGAACAAATCAGGACCCATGCATGGATACATTTCTTTTATTTTGCATTTCATTTACTTAAATAGAACACGTTAATCATCCACCATATTTACGCCGACTGCAGCAACCATTGCATATATTTACTCGAGCGAATTAAATTGCGTCTAATATCAAACGAATTTTACAAACTTGCCCTTTTCTGGGACTATTAGTCCCATCCCTTTTAGCTCACTTTGAATTTTTAAAAGCTCAATTTGCCTGAAGGGCCATGTGAACTATAGCCATCATTTGGCGTCCGTCATCGTAAATTTTCCTTTAAAGATTGCTGAAACCACTGGGCAAATTGAAACAACTGAACAGCATTGGCTCTTAGGTGGTCCTCTTTAAAAGCTGAATCTGATGACCCCACCCGTCATCCAAGCTTGCCGAACATAGTTAACACACGATAGTATGGGAAAATGACTTACAAATCTTGTCTGAAAACAGTTAGCCAATCGGAACTACATTTGGCAGCAATGGTTCTTAGATGGTCTTTTATCAGAATTGTATTCGATCACCCAGATCACCATCCAAGATGGCTACCACAGACGAACTTAGTTTAACATGCTAGTAGGATCCTATGGAAACTTTAAGATCTTGTCTGAAACCACTAAACCAATCGCAACCAAACTTGGCAGTTATGGTCCTTAGGTGGTCCTATTTCAGAAATGTATCCGATGACGGGGCCGCCATCCAAGATGGCCAACACAGGTGATGTTACTTTAACTTAGGATCCTATGTGAAAATTTACTTAAATATCTCCTTGTCCGAAACAACCAAAAGTGGCAGCAATGGTCCTTAGGTGGCCCTCTTTCAGAATTTTATCCGATGACCCGGACTGTCTCCAAGGTGGTTGCCACATGCGAACTTAGTTAAACATAGGACCTATGGGAACATTCACGTCAAAATCTTCTTGTAAGAGACTAGTGAGTTAATCACTTGAAGCAATTTTGGCAGCAATGGTAATTAGATGGTCCTCTTTCAGAAATTTATCAGATGATCCAGCTCATCATTCAAAATAACAATCCAAAGATACTTATATTAGATATAGTAAATTTATACTATGCTATATACGACGCATTTCAAGGAGTTGCCGCTCATCAGGAGCATTTTAAAAAACCGAAAAATTTGGAAGACCAAAAACCAAACTTATATTAAACAAGAGGTACTCAACCAAAAATACCGAAATAGGAAGCCAAATTTCAGCTAAGGAGATCTACCATGCGCAATACAAGGAATGAACCCTTAGTATATCTATTATTTTTGAATTTTGCTAAATACTGGTAATTTCTGTAACAAATCAATGAATAATCATGTCAGACAAGTCTGACGACTGGGTTGGCGAATACCCTCGGGGACCTAGGGTCCACCAGCAGAGGCATCATTCAAGGAGTTTCAAAATAACAATCCAAAGATACTAATATTAGATATAGTAAATTTATACTTTGCTGTATACGACGCATTTCAAGGAGTTACCTCTCATCAGCAGCATTAAAACCGAAACATTTGGAAGACCAAAAACCAAACACACCAGAACCTAACATAGTTTAACATCGGGCCCAATGGAAATATCACCTAAAAAAACAGTGAGTAATTTGGAACCCAATTTGGCAAAAGCAGTTAGCCAATTGGAACTCAATTTGACAGCAATGTTCCAGACTGCATGCAACGTCAAACAATTTATTCTGCTTTAAGTGTGCAAATGATATTCAGCTCATGCGAGACTCGAGTTAACTATACAAAATCGCAAGATATCATTCGAAAAGCTCGCTTTTAACCCCATCATATTAATGGGTAACACACAACCGAAATACCGATCTATGGAAGAGAGAATAAAAGAAATTTAAACACAGGTCGATAAAGTTATAAGCTCTTGTTCCTGTTTGGCGCCTTAGACTATAATTATAATTGACTTCGCAACCCGGAATTTACCCCATTTACATGAGCATAAGTCAAGGGAAGAAATTATCAGTTATCTACATTTATAGCCGTGGGCATTGAGATTGTACCACCCGGAAGCACTTGTGTGCAGCCTTCGCCTCAATGCCCACGGCTATAAACGTAGATAACGGATTTATCCCCGGTTTGGCCTTTTCAGTGGTAAAAAAACACGTGATCGAATATGCGACGTCAATATAAATATATACACAATATATGTACATTGTCAGAAAATATAAAGTTTATTTGTACGAGCCTTAGAAACGGGTAGAACTGCGAGGTTTACGGAGCATTTCTCCCCCGTTTCGCTTCGAGTACAAATAAACTTTATATTTTCTGACAATGTTTGTATATTGTATATTGTTTTTATCCTGCATGCAACACTAAATTGTTATCTGTTTGAGCGAAAAGGCATTAAAATGGATTATCACATATTTTGTTGAAATAACGCCGATTTTGCATATGTAAAAAAAGCATAATTTGATGCATGTTGTTTGCCCCAGGGGCAATAACATCATACGAGGGCAGAACTGCCCTCTCGTGAGCCTCACCGACGTCATTTCCGCTCAGCTGTAAAAAATCGTCTGATCATTATTTCATGGTGGTGAATTAACCGTTCATAAATGTTCTAAGCAGTTTCAAATAGAGGCTTATAAAATCTTTGTTTGGCTCTATACTCCAAGTCAAAGAAATAACACTGTTTAATAGCTGTGGCTTTGTGAATGTGCACCTTATATTCAGGGATGTCAAACACCTGACAAACTTGCTTGAAGACTGGAAAATCTAATTCAACAGTAAAATTATTTCTTGGTAGTGGCAGAATATGTGATAGATTAATACATGGTCTTTTTCACATTGGCCGTGTTATCAGCCCCCGACTGATATCGTCCCTCGTGCTAAAGCCCGCGGGGCCGATATCAAGGTCTCGGGCTGATAACAAGGGCAATATAAAAAAGACCATGTATTAATCTATAAACATTTATGGCTTAATTGAGAAGGGCCGTATTTGGCGCGTGATCTAGGTAAACACAACGTCATAATCACTGTGAACCAGAACGCAATGCAAAATATCGTTGAATGTAAGGACAAGGGTACCAGGAGAGTATATTGAGCTACTGACCCAATATCGAAAAACAATATTGGGCAGGCTATATTGGTCGGCTAAAAGCGTACTTGCAGGATAAATTTCATTACGCATTTAAACAAAGAATTTATGCAAAAAATTCCCTCCTTTCCATGTCGAGGATGGTACATTGTACCTATGGTAGCAAACTAGAGTTTTGTGTTTTTCTTTAATTTTTATAACGAAATAGATCGTACGGCGTTATTTCAATTTATCCACGAAATGGTACGTTTTGACGTTATAATAGGTTTGAGGTAGACTGGGATCCGGTCTCTTTAATTTGCAGTTGCGCAGAAAGCTTCATTCGAATGGCGGGAGAAATCAAGGGCAGGTAACACCAGTCTAAGGTTTGACGTCACTCTAAACCAAATTGTCATCTTTGTCCTGAGCGAAATAATGATCAAATGTATAAATGTTTTATCTTAACCATAGCGAACACAAATATGACATTTAATACGGTAACTAGGGTACTTAACGACATGACGGGGGCATGGATTTTTAACCAATCAAAAGCCGACATTTATTCCAAGCCGGGGATAATATAATAATATACAATGTATATCTGTTTTATCTTCTTTAAAGGTACTACTGTAATAACTGCTTCCATTTCCAAAACTTCTGTCCAAAACAAGCAGGCAGGCTAGTTTATTGCAGCAAAGTGTATTGCTAAACTCTGGAGGAACTCCTTCATGTCTATACCGGTAATTGCAACAGGACAGACTCAAGAGCACTGTTGTAAAACCTACTCAGATGTAGATTCTTAAAATTTTAAAATTACTGAAACACCTTTCTCCTCATACTACTACTATTTCAATAGTCATTTCTCTACTCTGTACACTACCTTTCTCCATGATAGACTTTGTTTTGAATAAAAGTCCTGCATTCTAATTCAACTGTGCTTCTAGACTTGAGCAAAATATGAAAATGTATGCTTAAATGGTATCGGGGTATTAAAACACTGTGAAGATCGAAACCACAAAGTGTTTGAAATAAAAACTGTAAACAACACTAAGAAACATAAAAGCACCAACTAACTGAAACGCGCCTAACCCTCGACAAGTATATGTAAAATTTCGCAGGGTTAAACTAGTGTAATGAGTAATGAACGCTCCCTCCTTAGTGTACTTAACGAGGTACAACTCAACTGCCACTTTTAATATTTTCCCTCCAAAATAGAAATATTTCGTCTGCAAAAGTAGTCAAGTAATAAATGAGAGACTTCCAACTCATTTTTTATTCAAACAATTATTTCGATGTCACTTCTAAAACTGTCTACAAGAGCTAACACATTTACATGCATCAGGGTTGAGCAAATAAACATACTGCCTAATTATTGTGAAGTAATCGAAATGTAGTGTTTTATAAATTTCATAAGTTTTAATAAAAAACATCAATGACATAACCAGCAAGATTTCATTAATGCTGAAAAGTGTGTATTGTTTTAAAAAAACAAAAAATTCATACCCTCAATTACAGTAATATAAATGTCTTTTAGATTGATTAAAATAATTTTTGCAGATAAAACACATGGAATTACTAAAAATATTAAAAAATTCAAATAATAATTGGTTATAAAAATGACAAATATGTATAAACAATCTGACTTATATTTATTTACCATGACTTAGAATGTCCTGTATCACACTACATCATACATTTAATATTAGCTGATCAGTGTTTTCTATTATAAATATTATTCCTAATTTTTTGTAAATGAAATTCTCTGGAACAATAATACATGAAAATCACAGAAACAATACATCAGATAATTATTTGCAGGTTTCAGTTTGTAAAAATACACTTCATTCCAATTTGAAAACAATTTCAGTTCATTTTCCCTCATAAGATACTGGTTGACAAAAAGTAAATTCATTTTGTTTTACAAGTTACTCCTTGACAAAAAGCAATAACAAGTATTCATAGTTATCATCTTCATGGAAACAGACTATAAATTAATTCATAATGCTGTTTAAAAATGTAAAGTTAAAAACCTTAACTTGCTGTTTTAACATAAATAACATACTACAATGTAAGACACATTTAAAAAAGAGTTGGATTAATTAAAAAATAAAACCCAACAAATTTCAATAAAAGTGAGTCATTTGCATTGATCTTGAGATGAAAGAACAGCTGTTATACAATACACATAACTGTTCACATCATGAGATTCAGAAGAAATATGTCTTGTTATCATGATGTTAGATTTAATAACTTAAGATCTACTGTTTTTCAAAAATACTATTACTTTGACAGTTGTCAAAACACAAACACATACTTAATAAGTATGTTCAGTCATGACTCTGGAATGTTAAACTAACTAGAATTCCACCAATAAAATTAAATGCTTTGCATCTAATAAGAGTATAAATTAAAAAAAATCGCGTTCGTCAGTTCATCAAAGTTTAATGGTTTATACCCTATAAAATATCCATTGCAATAGTTACTGACCATGTTTCTTATTTTAAATTGTCCCACAATAGGCAAATATCAGTAACACCTCTCTTTTTTCAGATACCATCGCAGCAAAACACATTCTTCATAGAAATTCTTAGTTGATACAAATCTCCTACAGGTGATGATCAAGTAAATATTTATTATATAAACTTGTGTAGTAACGATGTTCATATGAAAATGACTTAATACAATACTCAGATTTATGTTTGGGTAAAAAAAAAGAACGAGGTATTCAAAAATTCAATATTTGTAGCATTTCGTTGGTGGTTTAATGATATATAAAATTTCTTAAAATCAATGGTATAGAATTTGTTCAATAACATATTGTTCTAAAAATCAAACAGAGATGATAACATGCACGGCAGTTTTTATTATGTAAAATGAATACACCTTTTCTTTGTACAATTGTGACAATTTCTCGCCGTGTACTTAAAAAATTCTTATAAAATTCTACAAGTGAAAAACATGGAGAACATCTTGGCTTAAAAGTCTCAAATATCACACAATTGAGTTCGAATTTTCTTTTTGTAAGAACTTTTCTTGCTCCATACTGTTTGCAATTATAGTCGGTTCCGTTTCTGTTGACACTGAAAGTTGTCCAAGGTGCTCTCCGTAATAGTCTATAATCCGGATTTTATTCATGTCTTCTCCTTCTCTAATCTGATGTCTTTGTAAATGTGGCATTGTATTCAGAACAAAACGCTACAAAAAAGGGTTAAAATATTTTAATTTTTCATATGTGGTTATTTGATACATTTTATATTTGTTAATAAAAGAAATATATAAATATTTTATCTTAGTATCAGGATTACATTTTTTTAGCTCCTGTATATATTACCACTGAAAAGGTAGATATAACGATTACACTGAGTTTAAAGTTCCTGACAATAACCAATGAAATAACAGAAATGCAATTTTAAGACTTCTTAGGACATCTGTTATACAGAGGGAAACCCCATTAGATCAAAATCAAATGACAAGGCAAAGTAATGAGAACCCCACAGTATCACAGATAAAAAATAACACAAAGACATAAACCAAAAAGAATAAAAGGGACTAATACCCCCAGCAGCAACATGTCTGTTTTGAAGTTTACACAAATTCGAGTACTGTAGGAGGAGTTGCGGAGTTTGGACCGACAACAACATTTCGTTAAAAAATGTTCAAGTTCATATCATAGTATTTTTAAAAGTACTCCCCAAATAGAACATCCTGACAATATGCATATCTCCATAATGTGATCTAAAAATCCATTAAATTTCACAAGAATCCTGTGAGTAATTTAGAAGTAGTTGCGGACAAGGTCAGTTTTGATCGAAAAAAACATTTGCTTAAGTTCAAATCATCATATTTTTCAAAGTACTCGCCCAAACAGAAAATCCTGCCAATCTGCCCATCATCATAATGTGATCCAACACTCCATAAAGTTTCATGTCCGTTAACACGACCGTTACACAATATGTTAAGATTCAAGTCCATTGTGCTGTTTTTTATTTGATTTGATGAAATGATAATATACAACCATCAAAATATTGGTACATGTATCATATTTTTATATCTTCTACTATTGGAATGCCTCTCAAGTTTGTGGTATATAATGGCGAGAACTAATAACTAAAATTTACCGATATAAAATTGGAATATTTAACTTTTAGGTTTTAAAATTTGCAATGAAACATTTAACTGTTTTTATAAGGATCGTGTAAATTACAGTTTCTATAAATTCTTACTTCTCTTAATGTTCCAGGTGTCTGCATAATCCTGACCACGAATATTATTGGTATCCATATAACTGAAATCAAGGCAAGAATCCATCCAACGCCGATAGCCCATTTTGGATATTCGTAGGTAAAATTCTTTCTTTTATAATCTAGTTCCGAGTAGCTTATTGCTCCAATGGTGAATATTATCTGAAATTTTGAATATATAAAGCTTAGTATTATTTCCTGCTTATATTAACCGTTATCCCATAAAAAATAATGAATACAAAGGTACTAAATTAAGTTTCGGAGATCTGGACCTATTAGCTAAAATTTAATGGGTTCATTCAAGCATGAAATGTAGGTCCTCATATCACTGATATGTCTTCTTTTTTACATATAGACCAAACGGCAAAAAATAAGGCAATGTAATTATAACATCCCAAAACCAAAATTCAAACTAAAGACACTCAGGCAAAAATGTCGGTTTTGACTCAAATGTTGCTGACTTCTGTTGTACTATATAAGATGACCAAAGTAGTGTACTATCTTAATTCACCTTAACCCAAAACGTTTAACCGAGTCACTGGCTAATGAAATTTGTGAACTGGGATCTATGCTACAAGAGGATTTAGTGGTATGTCTCAGCGGGTTGCTTTGATACAGATTTAAGCGAAAACTTAACTGTACCGGGTGGACTTACATACGTATCTTCGTAGGGTTAAATCTCATGTGCCCCATCCACATTCAATTTGGACGGCCCATAAAAATATTAATAGCAGGAAACTACCCGTGTATCCTAAAAAGATGGAATAGCTTTTCTTATATCCCTTTAACTGGAAATTTCACCATTTTCTTAGGGCGAGATTTTTCTGTATTATACAGCGATGGGTGAAAATTATATGTTATCATGTTTAATATATATTTTGATTTGAGAGACAGTAAGATCGCCATCTAAATGGTTAAGAAGTCAGAAGTTTTATATCTCCTCTTTTTCAACCCCTTCTCTCCGTGTGTCCAGCCCTTGAATAAAGCACGATTTATAGTATATCGCACAGGAACCTTTTGTCCATTTTCCCTGAATCATTTATAGAATAAATTAATTCAAATGACCGAATTTCGTCCACTGACACAGTATATGAGAAACGAATTTAGTTTGTTGCATCCCACCCTTTTTACTCTCCCTCTTTATTCTCTACAACACCCAACAACTCAACCTACATTTTGAATTCTTTTTATTGTTTCAGTTATGCTATATAATATTATGATATTGCGTTTATTTCTTTCATAAAACGATGAAAAAAAATTGACAACGAAGGTTGTGGGGTGTTGTGGAGGAAAGGGGGATAGGTAGAGGAAAAAAGAGGGGATGCAACACACATGTGCTTGTGGTATATGGCCTATGCATGGAAATAAGTGTCCGAGTTGTTCTTAACAGTGAAATCCGAGAAATACATGTAAAAGTTCAAGAAACAAAAACACAAATTCCCAAGGTCCAAGTTGTCCGAAAATATTTAGGTATATTATATCGATACGTTAGAGTCGTTTCAAATTTTAATTGTTTACTGATGTAACAGTTGTAATTGTATTGTTTAATCGACAGAATTTCGTAAATATATATTATTAACATCAGGGATAACAGTCATAAAACTTTATTTCAACGAATGCTAATTATATCAATGAATTAATCAATTTATGTTCATAACCGAAAAAGTTAAAAATAGAGTCTGGTGTCTGACCGGAAATGGAGACGAATGACGAAACATGGAATCATGTCGGAGATTTGTTCCGTTCGAGTTAAATCATCGATAATTCTACATTAAAGAAACTTATCGACCTAGACGTGTGAAATTCTCAGACAACACATCCTCAAAAATTCTGAATTGTGTCTATTGCAGTTGTTACGTGATGACGGCCCAAAGAAATCGAGTAGCCCATGATTTGAGTAGTATAGATACGCAAAAATGGCGGTTTCGATAACCTTCTTTGTATCAGGGATCATATAATACTATCATATACAGTTCCTGTTTGTATAGTGTGTGTTTTAAACACTTGTTAAAATCTGTCGATAATTATAGCTGACCTATTACAACTCCCACTTCAGTTGTATGAATCAGAGTTTCGTTTACTTTAGCAGATGTAGAACATACTGATCAATATATTGATCTTATCACGTCGTCTGCAAAAGTATTAATAGCACGTTGTTAAAGTATAAAGACCTTTCGTGTAAAATTTTCACATTTTTTTGTTAGAACTTTCCTAAAAATTCATGCATACAGGTTTCATGTCAAAAATCGACCTTTGTTTAATCTAATGCAGCTAATACTGTGTAATGAGACGTGGTGTGGTGTACTATAGTAGTACGGCTATTTAGGTCCCCCTTGTCGGCGTACTAATTTGACTACATTATGTAATTGTCCTGATAAATTGTGCAGACTGAACATTGTACTGGTATTAATCACATATGACCAAGTTCCATGTCTTTCCTTTTTTCTATTGTCACTTACATCAATTTCGGATAGCCAAGTGATTTCAAGTTTACCGAAGGGCCACTTAATTAATCAAGACAATTTCTATCTTGAATTTTCAATTGGTAAACATGCGGTAAACATGAAGACCCATTGGTAGCCTTGAGCTGTTTTCTGCTCTTTGGTCGAGTTAGTGTCTCTTTGACACATTCCCCGTTTCCATTCTCTATTCTATTTTGTTGTTTTTCATCATGATTGATAAAAGACCCGACGAAGATTCTGATTAGCAACATTCACAGAACAAATCTTACATCATCACTCCAAATAATAAAAGATCAAACAAAAATCTATAGGTTTTGATTGATTGACTCATTGTTGTTTTACGCCTTGTCGATATCGGGACAAAAGCTGATTACTTGAAACAAGTCAAAAGTTCTTTAACACTATGTATGATGTTTTATCATACTCAATTTGTACACAGATAGTACATTTAATTTTTCATTCCTGATATGCAAATACTAGAGGCTCTAAAGAGCCTGTATCGCTCACCTGGATTTAACTTGTCCACCTTCAGCAGGACTGAAAATTGAAGTGTAGCAGTTATCTTGGTTGGTTTTCCCATAGTTACAAAGTTAGGGTGTGGTGGCCATCTTAGTTAAAATTCAAGATTATCAAACACACTTCCGAAAGAGGACCATTGCTGCCATTAGTCTGGTTCCAAATGGCCAAGTTTAAGGTATGATGATCTGTAAATTACTTGTTCCCATAGGTTCATATGTTAAACTAAGTTCAGCTTTGGTGGCCATGATAATTGACAGGCCAGGTCAGCAGGCACAATTCTGAAAGGGGACCATCTAATAACCACTGCCGCCAAGTCTGGTCCCAATTGGCCAAGTGGTCTCATATAAGACTTTTAAAAGAATTTTCCCATAGAGTCCTCTGTTAAACGTAGTCCGGCTGTGGCGGCCATCTTGGTTGACATCCTGGACCATCGGCCAAATTTGGTTCCAATTGACTCTGCAGTTTCAGAGAAGTTTTTGTTATGATTTTTTTTCCTTTAGCTGTGTTGACTGAAACCTATTTTTCAACCATTTCCAACATTTTCAGATAACTTTTTTTTAATCAACCAACGAGAAACAAGAATTGCCCACGACGGCCATGTTTGTTACCCGATCTGGACGAAATGAGGAAACTTTGCAAAGAATGTCCCATAGATTCTTCATGTCAAGAGTCGTTCCATTTGGCCAAGCGACTTCAGAGAAGTTTTCATTTATATCAGCCAATAGAAAAAAAGAACTGCACACGGTGGCAATATTGTAGTCCAATCGGGACGAAATGAGAAAAACGTTATAAAGGACTTCCCATCAAATTTTGTTCCATTTAGCCAAGCAGTTTAAGAGGAGAAAATTTCTGAAAACTCAGTCAATCAAAACTTGACAACAATTGCCCATGGTGGCCATGTTTGTTGTGCGATCGGGACGAAGTGAGCAAACTTTATAAAGAACCTCCCATAGATGTTTCCTACCAAATTTAATTCCATTTGGCCCAGTGGTCTCAGATGAGAAGATTAAAATGTGAAAAGTTTTATCAGTGGTATCCAGAATTACCTGGCTGACCCAATGTCCAGCACCAAGTCAGATTTACTGATAAATTTGTTCTAAAATAAACACGCAATATTAATGAGTGATCGTTAATCAAACAATCAATTTACCATGACATGAGAATTTTTGTAAATCCATACATGGAATCCTAGGCCGTATTGATTCATCAATTTTGGAAGAAAACAAAAATCGTAAAATATCGCTCGCACTAAGAGAAAATTTTTTTTTGGGGTTAATTGCGAGTTCTCATTTGTACTTTAACCATGCTTTGGGGATTATCTGCCATTGGTAAGTAGTAACATAAATATAAAATCATGGAAAATCAGCAGTAAACTGACTTTCCTTGCTAGCAAAACTCAGAATCAGATATATTTTTTTCTATCGACTAAGTTCGGCGTCAAAACACATTCCTTTTAAACGACGTTCGGAGTAAAACACTTTCCTTTTCAACGAAGTTCAGCGTCAAAACACATCATGAAAATTTGAAACTTCTCATTCCACAGTATAGAAATGTTATCAATATAGACAGCAGCTGATATAGATATTTGTTCAATATTAATAAAACACCTCATTGCAAGATTCGATTATTATTCATATCTAACGACTGATCAGTGAATTCAAAAGAAATATTTATACAGTTATGTTATGTAACTAAACTGAAGCTTTGTGGGAGCGCCAGCCATCATAATTTGATTAGGTACGCAGGAATATCATATTTAATCATCACATCTCCGCTTATGAATATTATGTCCTAACATGAATCCATCTTGACTAAGTTCACTTGTCTCATTTTTTTATTTTTATCCACTGGATGCTTATAGTGAGCTGAGTCTAACTACAGAAATTGACATTTTAGTGCATATTTAATGGTTAGTCGGATATATATATATACCTTTTACATATGTCTCTAGTTTGTTAAAAATAAGCACTTTGTTCAAATTCTAACATATCATTCAAACGCTATCGCCCGTGGTAAAATATTTGGCATAAAGGGCCAATCTGTAAATAAATATAAATTCATTCCCTCATGATCTATTTCAGTTTGTTCATGGTTTACACTATGCCCAGACTGCATATACACTATCTTAATTAAATAGTAAAATGTGTTTTTTTCTCATATTTACCATACTGAACAGAGGAGTAAAAAAGGCCCACATATATTTTAGACAGTACATCAGGACTTCCATCCATGGAGACAATTTGTATCCAAACATCATCTGAAGGTTATCATAGAAACGATTAACACCTACAAATAGCAACAAAGTAAGCAATTAGTCACAGAACAATGACACGGTTTGATAATGATATCGTATTTTAAACGATTACGTCACGTTAGCATCTTTTATTTTGTAAAAACAGTTCTACTAATGTTAATAACATATGATATTCCTCAATCTATATTTATTTGCCAAAATGCCGACATCAGAGGTTTTTACATTAACAATGTTTTTCTGTTAATATAATAGGGCAATTGGCACTGACACCGATATACGTCAATCACCGAGGTTTTGTTTTGAACGGCTTTTTGTAAATATAATCACAAAGCCAACAGTGACCTGCTATATATGCAATATAAAAAAATATGTTTTATATATACGTTTACATAAGGACATGAGAAACTTTCAGAACTGTTTTGGTACGTTGAACAGTACATGATTGATGCACTGGTATGCTCTCAAAATATAGTCGCTTGCCAAATATGAAAATATTTTTTTTATTATCAATTTTTGCAAGGAAATAATTATCAGAAAATATTAAAGGATGGGTAGTATAAGAAATTAAAATTCTACTACAAATTACAATGTTATGATCATAACGTTTAATCACAATTTTTACAACAAAAATCTGCTAACGTGAACATACCCACCTACCATAATGAGATTGTGACTGATTTATTCTATTTATTTGCCATTGCGAAAAATAGTTTATGGCATTGGATATCGGACAGATTTTAAAATTATGTATTGATAAAAATTTATAGCTTTTTACCAAAAATTCTTTACAAAAACTCAGTCGATGCTTTGACAGTTTTTCAGCGACCTCTGGGAATGATATTTAATAACACTTAATGATACATATATGATGTATTACATTCGGTATATCATTCAATTTATTGTGCGAAAAGCGGTGACTAAACAAACTAGAGACTCCCAGGAGCCTGTATCGCTCACCTGGACTATGTCCATCTTAACTGGCAGCCTGTCAAGTTCCAACTGGCTCCCTAGTTTCAAACAAGATCTTTCAGTGATTTTTCCACTTAGGTCCTAAGTTAAACACTGTTGGGCTTTGGTGGCCATTTTGGACGGTGGGTGGGGTCATAGGATATAAGTCTGAAAGAGGACCAACTAAGGACCATTTCTGCTAACTTTTGTTCCAATTAGCCAAGTGGTTTAAGAAAAGAAGATCTTTAAGTAAATTTCACATATGTTAAACTATGCTCGGCTCTGGCGGCCATCTTGGATGACGGGTGGGGGTCATCAGATATAATTCTGAAAGAGGACCCCCCAAAGAACCATTACTGCTAGATTTTGTTCCAATTGGCCAAGTGGTTTCAGACAAGAAGATCTTTAATAAATTTCCCCATAGGGTCCTTTGTTAAAATATGTTCGGCTCTGGTGGCCATCTTGAATGACGGGCCGGGTCATCGGATATACTAGTGAATGGGGACCACCTTAGGACCATTGCTGCCAATTTTTGTTCCAATGGGCCAAGTGGTTTCAGAAAAGAAGATCTTTAATTAAATTCCCCATAGGGTCCTATGTTAAACTATGTTCGGCTCTGGCGGCCATCTTGGATGGTGGACGTGGTCATCGGATATAATTCTAAAAGAGGACCACATAAGAACCATTGCTGCTATGTTTTGTTCTAATTGGCCAAGTGGTTTCAGACAAGAAGATCTTTAAATTTCCCATAGGGTCCTATGTTAAACTATGTTCGGCTTTGGCGACCATCTTGGATGACGAGCTGGGTCATCGGATATAATTCTGAAAAAGGACCATGTAAGGACCATTGCTGACAAGTTTGGTTCCAATTGGCCAAGTGGTTTCAGAGGAGAAGATCTTTAAAGGAAAGTTTACGACGACGACCACGGACGACAAGTGATGGCAATAGAAAAAAGCATTGGACACTTGGGTGACAGAGGATATCGGAGACCGAGTACACATGTTCATAGCAATTATTGTGCATGCATCTTGCGATTAGCTTTATCTGTATTAAGTAACAAATATACATGTAATATTCCTTGTGCTACAACATGTAGGTGTTTGTACAGAATATTTTTGCTCTCACAGAAGCTCTCTTTCTCCCGGATGGTTATATAAATATCAACGATAAGTGTGCATAAAACATGTATTAGTTTTATTATTATAAAAATACAACCGTGCTTTTAGCTAGCCAAGCCCAGGACACTCACAAATATTTCTGACAACAAAAACTAGACAAAACTTAAAATTGTGTCTGTAAGACACGGATGCCCCGCCAAAAATGTAAGTCATCATGAATGAATGCTCAGTACTATCCAAGGCACATTCACTATACACTATGCTTAGTTCCAAAGAAATGAACCTAAACGCAAAACTTAACCAGAGTCGCTTAAGCGTAAAATGTAGGTCATAATGACCCAATTATTGTATGACTGCTCAGTACTACCCAAGGCACATCCATTGATAAAGTTTGTTTGATACATTATGATTGGTTCGAAAGAAATGAACCAAAACGCAAAACTTAACCAGAGTCGCTCAAGCATAAAATTTAGGTCATAATGACCCATTATTGTATGACTGCTCAGTACTACCCAAGGCACATCCACTGATGAAGTTTCATTGATACACTATCCTTAGTTCAAAAGAAATGAACATAAACGCAAAACCTAACCACATAGTTCGGACGTACGTACGGACGGACAATGGTAACTCTATATGCCCATCCACATTCGTGGGCGGGGCATAAAAATGAGTGACTGAGTGCAGGGCTAGACTATGCTTAGATCATAACAAATATATGTCCATACAAAAATGGAATTTCAAGCTGAAAGATGTTTTTATTGTTTTAAACTGTATATATCAAATATGGTGTGCGATTTTGAAAGGTTTACCGCCTCAGTTGTAACGGTTTCAAAAACTAAACTCATTCTTAGCTTGAATAACCATTTGAGGCAAAGTTTTATATTTATAGCACATGTCAGTTTTTTTTAAAAGTGAATATAAACCTCCACCCCAGGAAATATTATTAAAAGTAAGGTCCTAGTTGCTATGACCACAGTTAAATATTCTAAACTACGACCAAAAAGAAAGAATTGCGTTTAATGGCGTTATCTATTGTTTAAATAGTATTACGTAATTTTAGAAACCACAGGAGGATCTAAATGTAATTTAATCACGCAAATGAAATTGGCGTTAGTGTTATATGGGCATAAAAACAATAAAACAATTAAATAATTTAAAAGAAATCGTTTCCAGTCCTTACATTTTGCTATTAGTTGCATTCATATTTTATATATGAAGAGTTTAGGATGTACAGTGCAGAAAAGAATGACATGAACTATGGTTAAAAAAATTAAGGCAAAAATAAAGCCTTTTAAAAACAAAATTTCGAATTGCCATTTGAATGATCTGTAATACTGAATAAAAAATGTATCTCAAAATGCTGTAAATAAACTACAGGCTCCCATGAGCCTGTATTGCTCACGTGGTCTTTGTCCATCTTGTCTGGCAGCCTGGAATATCGTTGTCAATTTCCAATTGTCTCACTGGTAACATACAAGAAGATCATTCAATGAACTTTCTCATTAGGTCATATGTTAAACTAAAATCCGCTCTGGCAGCAATCTTGGATGGTGGACAGGGTAATCGGATATATTTCTGAAAGAGGACCATCTAAGGACCATTGCTGCCAACGTTTTTCGAATTGGCCAAATGGTTTCAGACAAGAAGATCTTTAAGTAAATTTCCAAGAGGGTCCTATGTTAAACTAAGTTCCGCTCTGGCAGCCATCTTGGATGACGGGCAGTGTCATCGGATACAATTCTGAAAGAGGACCAATGCTGCCAAGTTTTGTTCCAATTGGCCAAGTTGTTTCAGACAAGATCTTTAAGTACATTTCCTATAGGGTCCTATGTTAAACTAAGTTCGGCTCTGGTGGCCATCTTGGATGACAAGCGGGGTCATCGGATATAATTCTGAAAGAGGACCACCTTAGGGGCATTGCTGCCAAGTTTTGTTCCAAGTAGTTTCAGAGGAGAAGATCTTTAAAGGAACACCGGACGACGGACGCCGGACGCCAAGTGATGACAATAGCTCACATGGCCCTTTGGACCAGGTGAGCTAAAAACGGGAACACGTAAAGCCTGTAAATTAAATTAACCAAATCAACATTCGTATTTGATATTCCTGTAAACATTGGACAAAAATTAGGTTACAGATGGTTAAAACCTGTGAAAAAAAATCAGTTAGGAAAGCAAACAGAACCTCTCTGTTAGTAAAAGCAAATTGCATCCGTCCATTTCACTCAGCAACTATCATTCATCACTCTTTAACATTTTTATTATATTAAATTATCAAAACAATATCCTTTTGGTTCAAAATGGAAAACAGAATTGTAACTGGCGAAATGGGGAAACTTAGGAAATAGTGCCAAAAAGGACTTCCCTAAAGAGATATTATTTTTGCATAAACTGTCTTACTGAAAACTGGAATAACATTAGCAATAATTTAAATCAGTACCTAACAAAAATATGTGCACTCAGATATGTTTATGCAGAAATCATACCTTGTCCCTGAACCAAAAGGATGTGAACTATTGGGCAAATATATCACACATTATAATACTTACTGTAATCGTGTATATACCTTTGGACGGGGGACGGCGGCGGGCGAAATGGGTATTTTGTCAAAGGAGGAAGAAAAAAAATGTTGCCGCCATATAAAGGGATCCTTCATTAGATTTTCTAAACAAAAATTGGACTCTTTGTTTTATATTGTATTAAAGTTATAAAATGAAAATTAGGACATTTTGTTAAACAGAAGGATCCCTTTGTTAGGAAACATACCGTATATGTACGCTACCACCACACACTCGAAGAAGGTCATTACAAGAACAATTCTGCTGGCCGCATAGTAGTCGAATAACTGAAATACATACATTCCGCCCTAGGAGGACGGAGTTATCCTTTAGTCAAGAGAAAAGCATTATCTTATTCCAGAAAAGGCAACATTTCATGCAGTTTATTAATGGGGAAATATTATAATTAATGGGAATCAGTTTAAAGAAAATATGATTAAAATCTGCAAAATTATGTTTTCAATGAAATGGGACCGTATACTTACCATAATGACCCTTATTTATGTCCAGAAGTTTTATATTGCAGTTTAGCCAAAAAGTTTTCAAAGTAACAGTTGATCTTTACAAATAATTGAAGATTTAAGGCTTAGACATATTTAGTGAAGAAAATTTGAAAATTCAGTACAAATGTGCCTTTCCCGCCTTATAAATTATACTTCACATTAAACTACAGCATACTGTTACAAAATATAACACCAGCATATTTGATAATATTATAACATGCAGAAATAAAAACTGTTTAGCAGTCAAATCCCCTATGTTGGTTTCGTAATATAAAGCTAATTTTATCTTAAAGGATTTAGTCATAAAGTACCACTTTCACGAGTATTATAATAGTTTCAATCGTTTCCATTGGCTTTTTTCATGATCGATGAAAACATTCTAGGTGATAATACTAAGCACGTGTCGTCTGCATGCATAATTAGAACAATCCAATTATGTGCAAAATGACTATACGTTTTCAATAATCCATTTACTTATACTCCTTTTATTTCTGTGTTTCTCCTTTAGCTTACCATTTTCAATGGGTTAAGGATACATCAATGATTTTATTGAAATGTTTGGTCCTGTCTGCAGGAGTATTTCACAATAGCATTTTAATCTAAAATAGGGAAAAATAGGGCTAATCAAAGAGAAAAAAAATGAATATTTACCTCAGTAACCATTGACAACCCCACGAAAAAGCAGACAATGCAGACGAGTCCGATCAACATTTCTCGCCTTTTTCCAACTCTCAATTCATTTGGAAAATAATCGACTATAGCTGTTACAAATCCTTCTACACCTACAAACTGCACGAAAAAAATCCACATATTAAATTTTATCCTGGTAATCCACACAGGAATAAGTATTACAATTGTTTCCAGAATTTTTTTCCCATTTTGCGGTTTAGGTTTTGTGCTTTTTCTATTTCTGTTACATTTGCAAAATGGTTGTTACTGTTTTAGTTCAACCTCTGGGGTATTTGTTTTCTGTGTGCCTTGTCTGGAAGAACTTTTACCCTGTTATCTTGTAGCTTCGAAAATATTCAAATTAAGTGCAAAAATAAAATGCTCCGCTGGGCGCAGCTAGATACGACCGCAGATGTCGAACCCTGAGTAGTTGGGGCAATTATGAACACAACATTCAAGCTTGATACAATACTGAATTTGGATTGTGAATAAATATTTGACACAGCATAGGTTTCTGACACAGAATGAATGTTGTCTAAGAACTTAAAAATTTTTAATTTACCTATTCAAACCATATCAGTATTATTTGTTTTTATATATAAATCAGAAATAACCAATTTAAAATTTAAAATTGGGCACACATATCAATTTCTTGCTATTGCGCAATACTGTGTAATTGAAAATTTCTTCAAATATTTGACACATAATAGGTTTCTGACACAGAATAACTGAAATCAAAGAACTTAAAATTGGTCATATGATTTGAATTTATATTCAATTTTTTGCTTTTGTGTAATACAATATGCTGTGGAGAATTGCCCCCCCCCCCAAAAAAAAAATAATAATTTACCCCTTTTTTTAGCTTTTGTGCAATACACTATGAAGTTGCACATTGACCCCCCTCCCAAAAAAAAAACAAAAAACAATAAAATTTATTGTAACCCCCCCCCTTTTTTTGCTAAAAAAATTTGAAATTTTCTTTTTAATTTATGAAATATGAAATGAGAAAAAATTACCCCCTCCCCAATTTCTCATTTACCCCCCCCCCCCCCCCAAATTTTGTTTTCAACCCCCCCCCCCCATTTCTTTATACTTTGCAACCATAACAGCCCATTTAAATACACCATAACATATTAAAATAGAAAATGACATCATAGTCATGGATGGCAAATTTTAAATATACATACTAAAAGCAGTTTAGATAAGATAAACAAAAAAGCTTCATCAGCACATTTTATATTGGCAAATTTCCAATGGAATTTGTTAATAATAAAGTTTTGATAACAGGGCACACATATCAATTTCTTGCTATTGCGCAATACTGTGCAATTGAAAATTTCTTCAAATATTTGACACATAATAGGTTTCTGACACAGAATAACTGAAATAAAGAACTTAGAATTGGTCATATGATTTGAATTTATATTCAATTTTTTGCTTTTGTGTAATACAATATGCTGTGGAGAATTGCCCCCCCCCCAAAAAAAAAAAATAATTTACCCCCTTTTTAGCTTTAATTTTGGACCCCGATTTGGACCAACTTGAAAACTCGGCCCATAATAAAAAACTTAGTACATGTTTAGATTCAGCATATCAAAGAACCCCAAGAATTCAATTTTTGTTAAAATCGAACTAAGTTTAATTTTGGACCCTTTGGACCTTAATGTAGACCAATTTGAAAACGGGACCAAAAATTAAGAATCTAAATGCACGGTTAGATTCGGCATATCAAAGAACCACATTAGTTCAATTTTCGATGAAATCAAACAAAGTTTAATTTTGGACCCCGATTTGGACCAACTTGAAAACTGGGCCCATAATAAAAAAACTAAGTACATGTTTAGATTCAGCATATCAAAGAACCCCAAGAATTCAATTTTTGTTAAAATCAAACTAAGTTTAATTTTGGACCCTTTGGACCTTAATGTAGACCAATTTGAAAACGGGACCAAAAATTAAGAATCTAAATGCACGGTTAGATTCGGCATATCAAAGAACCCCAATAGTTCAATTTTCGATGAAATCAAACAAAGTTTAATTTTGGACCCCGATTTGGACCAACTTGAAAACTGGGCCCATAATAAAAAAACTAAGTACATGTTTAGATTCAGCATATCAAAGAACCCAAAGAATTCAATTTTTGTTAAAATCAAACTAAGTTTAATTTTGGACCCTTTGGACCTTAATGTAGACCAATTTGAAAACGGGACCAAAAATTAAGATCCTAAATGCACGGTTAGATTCGGCATATCAAAGAACCCCAATAGTTAAATTTTCAATGAAATCAAACAAAGTTTAATTTTGGACCCTTTTGGCCCCTAATTCCTAAACTGTTGGGACCAAAACTCCAAAAATCAATCCCAACCTTCCTTTTGTGGTCATAAACCTTGTGTTTAAATTTCATAGATTTCTATTTACTTATACTAAAGTTATTGTGCAAAAACCAAGAAAAATGCTTATTTTGGCCCTTTTTTAGCCCCTAATTCCTAAACTGTTGGGACCAAAACTCCCAAAAACAATCCCAACCTTCCTTTTGTGGTCATAAACCTTGTGTTAAAATTTCATAGATTTCTATTTACTTATACTAGAGTTATTGTGCGAAAACCTAGAAAAATGCTTATTGGGCCCTTTTTTGGCCCCTGATTCTTAAACTGTTGGGACCAAAACTCCCAAAATCAATCCCAACCTTCCTTTTGTGGTCATAAACCTTGTGTTTAAATTTCATAGATTTCTATTAACTTATACTAAAGTTATAGTGCGAAAACCAAATGTCTTCGGACGACGCCGCAGACGACGGACGACGACGCAGACGACGACGACAACGACGACGACGACGACGACGACGACGACGCCAACGTCATACCAATATACGACCGCAAAAATTTTGCGGTCGTATAATAAGGCATTCAAACATGAGGCAGATAAGCCTTAAATTTATTGTGTCGAATTTATACCCACGTCTCAACAAAGGTATGGGGCCGAGGCATTGTCACAGTGTGGGGAAATATTAAGTATGCTTATTTGATACAGCATATAAAAATGCTTGAATATTTAAGAATGCTTTCGTGAAAATAAATATACCTGACTATCGAGTCCAAGAAGTAAAATCATCACAAAAAACAACACTGACCAGAATGGAGCTGCTGGCATTTGGGCAACTGCTTCAGGGTAGGCAATAAATGCCAAACCAGGGCCTTAAAATAAAACCCAAAAAAACAATGTCAAACAGGAACAATGACATATTTGAACCGGAAGAACTATCGTATATAATTTCCCTTCGGAAATGATTCGACAGTAAATTATCTAGTTGAAAACATTAAAAAATAATATTAATGTTTTTGATTTAAGTTTTTGTAAAATATAGCTTTATAATACAATTGAATTGAAATATTTTTGTCTTTCCTGTATCATAGTCAAATGCAGATTAAGGTCAAGAAAGAAACCAAGAATTCGGCAATCTTAGTATAGTTTGTCCTACATGATATGTTTAAAACAATATAGTTAATAATGTTCGGCCTTAGATACGGACTTTAATGCAAATCCAACGGTAAGGGGAGAGATTATAATGCTGTGTCCACACTAACCTGATTCTGCTACTTCAGATATAGAGACACCTTGACGTTTAGCCATGAATCCAAGCACTGAAAAAATTACAAGTCCTGCCAACAAACTCGTGAAACTGTTTATACAGGAGAAAATAATCGAATCTCTGAAAAGAAAAAAGTTTTTAATAGAAGTAAATTCACTGTGTGGGAGTAAAAATATTTTTCAAGATTTTCATGTTCAGTCTGAGACGTCAGTGTGGGTAAATAATTGGTTAGAATAGGACTTTTGCTTCGGCAGGTAGTCCATTGATTAGAAGAGGATTTTTTATTCAGTCGGAAATATATGTCAGGGGAAATGTTGATATCATACATGTTCACGAAACACTATAAATAATGTCTTTTGATCATACAAAATAAACATGTTAAATGACGCTTAAAGTTTAATTAGTAATCTGTATGGTTGGAATATCTGTTCCTCAATCAACAGTGGTACAAACAATTGTATTTAATTACCATGCTATTCTTAAAACAGAATAACAAAGCTATCGTAGCTGAACTAGAAATCATTGTTTACCTATAGAACATTGACCCCAGACAATACATTAATTTACCAATGACTTGCGCAGTATAGATAATAAATGTAACTAACATCAGATGGACCAGCCAAGTTAAACACCCTACCCACAAATATTTATATGTTGTAGCACTTGTAATGAAGTCATCCAACTACGTTAAACGTGTGTCATAAGTAAAAAGTGTTATGATATATATTTAACTACAATAAACAATTATAAGTTTTTTGGAGTGGGGTTTTCTGTTTTATATAAATTTAAAAATATCTTCTTTATTCATAAAAATCAAACCTAATTGCACTTAACCAAACTTCTAGACTTTTCAAATGAAATTATTTTTTAAACATTTGTACAGACTGGTGGAATGGTATTTCTGTAGGTCGATATTTCCATGAGCTCACACTTTAACATTTTGGAAATTCATGTACTTTTATTTCATTTTAAGATATACTGATGTTCTTTCTACCAGTTATCCGAATACCAAGGAGAGTTGACACACTTTCCTCCTTCTAGCAGTTGTGTAAAATATTTTTTTCAAAGTTGGGAAGCAAGCCCCTGTGTTGTAAACGTCTTATAAAAAGTTACACAATGCACCGAAAAAGATATATTGTACATTATGGCCAAGCACATGACGTTTATGTTTCTCATCTTAACTTATTGCTCGGGCGGTGTTTTGCCATAATTTATGTGATACAGAGGAATATTTTTATCTCATGGAACTTAAATTCAGATTTAAATCTTCTACAAAACTGAACTGCATTATCATTTGTAGTGTTGTTGATTTATAGACTTGGTTATTTTGTCGGAGCCAATTGGGGCTCGCCACATGGTGTGGGGTTTCCATTGCATTTAAGTTCGAAGGATGACCACTTGATTTCTGTGTTTGCTCTGTTCAATTCGGAGATGGCATGTTGTATTCTTCACATTTTATTCAATATCCGTTCTTTCACATAATTATTGTCAATCTGATCTTAGTATATTCTCCCCTGATCCTGAACTTAATACTTCTGGACATTGAATAATATTTGCATATCAGGAGATTCTACTCTTTCTAAGATCACTCAAGATTATGCGATCTTAGTATATTCTCCCCTGACCCTGAACTTCATACTTCTGGACATTGAATAATATTTGCATATCAGGAGATTCTACTCTTTCTAAGATCACTCAAGATTATGCGATCTTAGTATATTCTCCCCTGACCCTGAACTTCATACTTCTGGACATTGAATAATATTTGCATATCAGGAGATTCTACTCTTTCTAAGATCACTCAAGATTATGCGATTTTCGGTTTTTCTTCTCTCATGATGGGAAAGTAATGATCAGTATAGAGGATATATATTCTTGGCACAATATTTTTTTTTACTTTGCCTTTTCAATATTTTTAGTTTTTACATTCATATAATAGATTTATATAGGACTGAATTATTAATAAATCTTGACAAATGAGAGGCAAAAACAACTTTATTGCTGTTTTTCCAATACAAGTTGCAGGGAGGTCTTCAACAGAGTGAAAAATTTTGTACCTGTAAGCCCATAGCACCGATTTTTCTGTCTGATATCGGACTTATGACTTCTAGAATATAGTATTGTAACACTAATGTCAAACAGATTATAAATTGTACAGGACATTTATGCGACCTTCGTTGCCATACCTGAAAGCATTATGATGGAATTTGTTGTAACTTCCAAGTGCTGTAAGAGTACCGAGTGCTAGTGAATAGGTAAAGACAATCTGTGTCCCTGCATCTACCCAAACCTACAACAAAATAACACATACATATACATAATCCATCATTACACAACGATTTTCTTTCCGACGTTAAAAAAGTTTGAATTTAATGTCTTCATCATCAACTTAAAGGTTTGATGACGGATGCAATACTGAGAATTCTCTGTGGTAATAACGTACAAAAAACTGCATTTGTGAAATAATATTTAAACTTCTGACAACTTCAAACATATGAATAAAAAGTTTTAACTTCCAATTTTGATAATGAAAACGAACCTGTGCCTCAAATAATTTTGACCAATCAGGAAGCAGATAATATTTTAATCCTAATTCAGCACCATCTAGTGTTACTCCCCTAATTAGTAACACAAACATGAATATGTATGGGCTAGTGGCAGTGAAATACATAACCTAAAACAAATACAAAGAAAAGAGATGACATATGTTTCAAAGGTAACATATGAAGACAAAATATTATCATTTCTTTTAAAATGAAATCATGAATTTACTGAATATACTGGATGACAAGATGAAGCATTAACAATTATTATTAAAATAACTGAAATTTTAATTGAATCATCTTTACTATTAGAAATTAACGTGAGAAAGGTAACTTAAAAAATTATTTTCTTTTTCATTTTAAAAATCATATCTGTTATAGGTACTTAAATAAAGATGATGGTGGCATCCAACGTTGACCTTAATTATCCTGTACTAACAAATAAAAATTAACATTACAGCAAGTTTAAATACATTGTGAGACGTGAATTTGGAAAGTTCTGCTTGAAATCAGGGATAAATTCTCTAGATATTGCTGGCTTGTTCCAAAATAATGGCCATCTTTTTAACTTCAAATTTACACACCGCTTTAGAATGCTTGCTCGTTGGGTTTTGCATTGTTTGACATTATAAATCCTTTGTTTACAAAAATCTAGAAACTTGTACATTTGTACTAAATTTATCGTTGTATGATTATACAACCCTTTACATCACAGCACTGAAGATTAATGGTCTGCACGATAATAGTGTATACAAACGAAACCACTTAAATGTCAAGTCAGTTTCATAATCTTCGTGCATACATTAGAAAATATCCCTAAATCATGAATTTAGAACACAAACTCACATTTCACAATCGTTTTGTACATAATTATAACACACATGCTCCAATGAAAAAAAAATCAAAATAATTTTATTATAGACAGATGTTTTAATATACTAAGGTGTGGAAAGAATCCCCATTTCAGAGGAATCGCATCCGACACTTAAATCACCTTTCCGGAGGATTTAATGCCCTTCCAAATGCAGAAATACACGACGATCCAGGCCAGTAAAAGGCAGAGGGCTAGGTCCCACTTGATGGCTCCAGGGTGGTCCACACCGCTGGACAGATTCAGCACTTTCCTCCTGAAGAAATTTATTTCTAAGAATAATATGGATGTTTCCGGATCATCCAGTTACCATGCTTGATTTATCGATGGTAACAACTGACCACCTCTTCAACCTTAGTTTATCCCTAGTTTATATCATTAATTAAAAATTTTTATTTTGTCAAATTGCATTTCATTCTCTGATGAAATTCTGATGCAACATACATGTAATTAAAAAAAATTAACTGAAATTTGAATATGAAAAAAAACAATGCGGGTTTTATATTTCTCACAAATGTGTTTTATCACACTTTTCATAACCTAAAACTATCAGAAATAGTGGCTCAAAATTGTCTAGAAAAAAATAAGTCGATCATTATTCCCTTTACTTGTACACCATGTAAGTATAACATACTGATAGTTACTAAATGTTTTGAATTCTTTATTAATCTCTTAGGTGTTTTTTGCATCATTCTAGTATTTTATAATATATAACACTCCCATTAAATACAAATATAACTGGTTTTAATATATATGTTAAGTATTGTTTCTCATTATGCTTTTAATAATATGTTACACATTTTATTCAAATGTTATGTATTAAACCTCATTTGCAATATAATGATGAAAATAAACAGTTAAAAAAATAAGAAAAATGAAAAAAACCAACGAACAATGCAAAAAGCTATATTTTGGGAATTCTTCACTTATTCTGTCCCACAAATTGTTATTTATATGGGAATTACCATAGATAGCAAAAAAGAATATAACAATACAAAAACTTAAGATTAGATAGAACAGTAACTTTTTCTTGTTTGTAATAATTTAATAGAAAACTAGTTTTTCTTGTATATTTTATTTCGTCATTTATTTATATATCTTCTGTTACCAAGATACTGAAAACAGTTAAAAATACATTATAAAACCTTTTTTAAGATTGAATTTAGGTATATATTTAAAACTTCATCATTAAATTATGATGAAACCAAACACAGGAGAAAACAGCCATATTTCTTAACCAGTCTCATTTTATAAAAAGCTTGATAAAGATAAAATCAAGCAACTAACTAAAATTTGACCAAACATTAAACAACCCTTGTTTCTACATTTTTTTATATAAACAAAAATTGCTTTTTTATTTTTAAATTGGACATTTGTAACTATCAGCCTCCAATTTACTAATTGTATATTGTGTATTAGACCACTTCCAGCTTGATATTAGCTTTATGCTGGTTTTGTTCATTGGTACAATTGAAGATTATTGGATCTTATCGTTTAAAACTTGGAGGTTGTACCGAAATAGGTATGCAAAATTTTGGTAAATTACAAAAAAACCCCAAAATTTCTCATAAAAAAAGAATATTTGTAACAGACAATATATAGTTGATACTTAAAAACATCCCCATTCCTACCATCTGGTTTATAGGTGTTTTTTTTTTGGCTGCAAGTTAAATCAAAAATCAAAAGGACTTTAGTCTAAAAGGAATTTATTAAATTTATTAAAACACAGAACATAAATTATTACTTACACCTTACATACAAAGCTTATGTGCATTTTTAATTTTTGAATGATATCAAGTTCATGCATCGTTTAAATGTACATGTCAAATACATAATTATTTTCTTATGTTTTTTTTTAATCATCATTGAAGAGTAATGTAAATATGTATAGCCTAAATGATAATAATACTAACCATAAAAAATCCTGTAAATGAAATCGATCATTTATTAATAACAAAAGTAATATTAAGTACATAAAGGCTTATAAATAAAATGCATATATATATAAAATATTTGTAATTTTTATTCGTAAAATTACTTACTCCCAGAATTCTGTCACTGGATCACATGATGGCGTGAGTACAGAGTTATTTCCTGGCAAAGTTACGTATGAAACTGTGGAATTCAGCAGTGAGTTATTAGACTTGTTCACTGCTAGTTGTTTGTAGTGGTTGGTGCAATTTTCAGAGTTCCATTCGTTATTACCATGTGACCATGGTAACACAGAACGAAAGGAAGAGAAGAGGTAGTATAATGACCAGGTCAATATGACGTTGTATTCGCAATTAAGCAAGAATACTATAATGGTCCCAGCAAAGCCTATACCTGAAGTGACAAAATATTACACAATTTAAAACAAGTGTATCAAACTAATCATCAAAATACCTGTTTTAGTGTACGAAATTATCAATGATTCTTCAATTCTTGTATCATGTTCTATTGTTTACATCCTTTTGTATAAAGCTTTGTATAATTGTTGTCACATAGAATCTGAATATTTTGTGAAAACATTAATTTGGCTTTGAGCAAAACAGTTGGGTCATAATTCTACGAAATGTATACATATTTTATGCTAAAAATTTAGATAAAAGAATATTTATCATATTATGTTCTTGGTACAATTATAGTCATCTACAAAATGTTGTAATGATTTTCAGAAGATCAAAATTTTCGCTAGAGAACAATTATGGATTCAAAATACTTTATTCTATGATATAAGCTACAACTCTAACCACAGAAATATTATGTACAAACCCTGAAACAACGGGACTATCTTCCAGGCACTGATTCCTCCTTGAGTCATAAATTGTCCTAAACAAACTTCCAGAAAAAAGCATGGTATACCACAAAATATGACTGCCAAAAAGTATGGAATTAAAAATGCACCTGAAAAAGATAAAAAGCAATTAATATCGAGGGTAAGTACAATGTAATTCAGTAATACATTTTATCAACTATCAAAAGTGTTGAATTTTTTTTCAATGAGTTAATTCACTTGAATTTGATTGATTTCTTAACGTCAATGACAAATATTTCATGCTTCTTCTGGACGCGAACCAGTTCAAAAATTTATGAAACGATTCAAATAGGGATGGGGCGGGACACAGGGGGGAACCAATTTTGACTTCCACTGCAAACGGGTGGTTGGATGTGTAGGGTCGAATAATTTAGCCTTCTCTAGCCGGCATTAGCCTACTCTTTTTCCGAAAACTACAGAAAGGGGTCTTGTATGCAGGGAGTGTGGCATTCTGCAAACACATTACCGCTGTCAGGTGTTATTATTAATGGGCTGATGAATTACTCTGGTATATTGGTTTAATGGACTGGTGAATTATTTTAGCACATTATTTTTTAATGGACTGATGGGTGGACTCGGCATGTTAATTTTGAATGACATCTTGTCATTTATTAATTTTTAATGGACTGATGAACTGTTTTTAATGGACTGAGGTATTGACTTCGTAGTGCCATTTTTAAACGACTTGTGGTTTCAAATTTAGCATGATTTGAAGAATTAACTTCGCTATACTTTTGTTAATGGACTGGTGAATTTAATTTGACATAATGTTTAAATGAACTGATAAATTGACTTTTTCATAGTTTTTTAATGGAGTGATGAATATAAACTTATTTAAAAGTGTGTAGCAGGCTGTTAATCTGACTTTAATAAATAGACTCATATACATTTTTTAAAACTTTCATTTAACTTTGCTATCCTATATTTAAGGCGACCAATTTCCAGAAGATATATCTTTCCCAAGAAACAAAAGTATATATTTTATTTTTTATTTTTTTAATTCAAAATAATAATCCTCATCAATTTATAATCGATGAACCGTTTTCGGTTCACCAAACTGTAAAATCACTTTTCTATATAGAGAATCTTTAAACAATAACATACTAAATATATTTGGTGTATTCTATACTCTATGTTAGGTTCCTAGGAGTGCATGGGAATGGTTATTGTGTGTATGTACAATATCTGTTAATCTATATATGTAATATTCATTGGAAAATTGTATAAACTTAATTCTTCTATTCTTGGCGTGTTTAATCGGTTGGAAAAAAATACATATTTTTAACCACTTCTCGGTGATTAAAATTATGCGTAGGAATTCCCGCCGTTTTTTTTTACGCTCAAAGAGAGAAATCTAGAGAAGTTCCAAAATGGCGTTCATGTAGACAAGATGCGTAGCAACGCCATTTTCTTGAGGTTTTTTGTTGAAAATCAAAGGATAAACAAATTCTCTTTCAATTTACTCGTGAGTTATAGAATTTCTCCACCCTCGATAGTAAAATTTTAGATTTTAACAAGCTCGCTAAAGCCCGCGTCTCGGGTGGAGAAATTCTATAACTCTCTCGTACCTGAAGAAGAATCTATATTTATATCATGATGCAAATATGTAACAGATTTCCAAAGACTTCCTTTTAAATTATTAAAACCTATCATTTTCAGAGAATCGTGCTATAAATAGGATATACCCTTGTCGGTCTAACACCATCGGGGTATATCCAATATGTAGATAATAGGCTGCTCAAATTACTCCCCCAGACTTTTCTTTAAGAGGATATATAAAAAAATATCACACATAACCATTTAATTTATCAATAAAATATATTTGGTATCTGGCATGATGAAGAAAGATAATGTCTTGTTATTTGGTTGTCACGCACTGTAAGAATAACATTTACCCATTAACCAAATGATCAAATCAAAATATCTTTCTGCACCCTTAGTTGTAACACAAATATTAATTATTGTTTAAAATAATAATGAATAAATATTACTATAATAAAACCAACATACACGTTCATGATATGATATAATAATTGTGTCACACCCTTCTAGTTTCTAACATGGAACTATTTTTAAAAATAAAATGTCTGTTGTCAATGACATAATTGTTTTACATACATTAACGTATTATGAAATCTTACGAGTCCAGACTCGAATATGCACTTATAAAATGTGGAGGGTTAAAATGTGTAATTTCTCTGCTATTTGAAATACTTGGGTATGATTATTTACTTCCATCTATTAACACAATGACTCAACATCTTCAATTATTTTCATTTCTTTCATTTTTTTTATTTTCAAGTTTTCTTTGTAACAGTCATTTATATTTTATTCTTGGAACTTTGGCTGAAATATTATTTTTAAATTCAGTCTTAATCAACAATAAAAATCCACATCTAAACATCAAAATGACCATTCCCTTTATAGAAACAGTGGAACATTTAAGTGTGTTGTAAACCAGACTGTTTTTCTTTTTCAAAAACAACTATAAAATGGTAAATGCATAAAAAGGTATCCCATTATTGACGTCACCAATACAAGATGGATTTCTATTACTTTTGTATAATAAAAATAAAAATATATGTTTGGAATAAAATTCTAATGAGATAGACTGGTCTGAACTTTATAGAAAAAATTAATGTTTCTTTTCTAAATAACATATACCTAAATTATGCCATTAAAACTCTTCGGATGAGTTCTTTAAGTTTGAATAATAAGCCAAATATTTGATTATGTAATCTAACAACGTACAACACCTAAAAGATAAATTATGATTAAGACATATAACATAAAAATGTGATATTGTGTAAGCCTCTAGCAGTTAATTTGAAAATATTGCAAACTTTATCGAATGAAAGTTCTGTTCGTGTATCTAAAAATATGTCGAAGCAATGATGAGAGAATGATGACCGATGCTACATTTAATCTCCATAATCGGTGTCCCCCTGTAATATGAATTAGTTGTTACAATTTTGGTAATAGTATTCTAAAATATCGGATTACCTCCACCGTTTCTGTAACAAAGAAAAGGAAATCTCCAGACATTTCCAAGTCCTACAGAGAAACCAACACAAGCCAATAAGAAATCTATTTTCTTCCCCCAGACTTCTCTCTTTTTTAGTTTTGGTTTCAACGGATCCGATCCTGTTGATGACGTTGCAGTGGTGCCGGATGATGTAACTTCTGGATCATCCGGCTGATCTATATCTTTTGTTGGGAAGTTTTCTGGTTCCCAGAGTGTGGTCTCTTTCAAATCATCCATTTCTGAAATATATATAAAATTGAATTTGTATAACATAGTTGCACATTTCTGGTTTTTATTCTTGATGCTTATCTTGTTTAGATAAATCTTCAGAAAACCAGTTATTTCTTCCTAATTTAATTGAAATTATAATTTATATGCATTTGTTAAACTTCACGAAGGATAATGCATGTATTCAACCAAAGAAATGGAAAATAAAATTTTGAATATATAGTACCGGCATGAACCTAAACACAAAACTGAACCAAAGTCACTGAAGCATGAATTGTAGGTCACAGCGACACAAGTGTTGCTGAACTGCATTGTAATATACAAGAGGATTGCAGTGGTGAAATATCATTGATATATTACTATAGGATTCTGAGAAATGAACCTAAACGCAAAACTTAACCAAAGTCACTGAAGCATGAAATGTAGGTCACACCGACACAAGTGTTGCTGAACTGCGTTGTACTATACAAGAGGATTGCAGTGGTGAAATATCAATGATATATTACTATAGGTTTCTGAGAAATGAACCTAAACGCAAAACTTAACCAAAGTCACTGAAGCATGAAATGTAGGTCATAGCGACCCAGATGTTGCTGAACTGTGTTTTACTATACAAGAGGACTGTCGTGGTGAAATATCAATGATATATTAGTATAGGTTTCTGAGAAATGAAGCTAAACGCAAAACGTAACCGAATCGGGACGTACGTGCGTACGGACTAGGGTAAATCTATATGCCAAGGCCACATTCGTGGCGGCGCATAAAAATAGAACATTAAATGCGACATGGTATAGAGAATTAAGATTGGTTGGGGTGAAAATGGTTTTGTTGGTGCCCTAACTCTCTCGCCTTATCTTTACAGACCCTTCTTACAACCCTCAAAACCCAACCCAACTGTGCTTGTGTTGACATGTTATTACAGTTGGTGGTCGGATACTGCAGAGGATTTAACGCCAACAGTATTTACAATGCCCTGAAAAAAAACGTACGTCCTGTTTTAAAGATTTATTAATGTGTTCATATATATAATGTTAATAACAACATCCATTATCAAAGTTTCCTTTAAACCTTATATATGTTATATAACCCTAACGCAGTGATATAGAGCTGTTTCCTCTTCTCTGCATTATCAACTTTCTATGTCCTTGAATTATTATTATACAAATACAAATATACAAATAATTTTATTTTTCGATCACGAGGCAGCTAGGGCATAAATGAACAACAGTTTGCAACTGTATCTTCACACGCACTCCAAACATTCATTCTTCTTTCACTCGGATTGGAATAATTTGATAACAGTATACAAAACAGAAAATAGATACTGCAGAGGGGATAACATGATAACCACATTAACAACATAGTGTAAGAGAATGAATGTATGTTTTATGTGTGTTGAATGCAAGATTAATACAGTTGTGATTAATTTAACAAGAGTGGACACACTACATGTCTCGCCTGAGTATGCACAAGGACACAGAATAATGATTATCTGATACCGGACATTTTGCAAGTCAAAGGAAACTGCGTTAAAAGAAATTGAGTTCAAGGTCAAAAGGCAGGTGTCATACTGACATGTACCCACCAAGAACTATCTATTGGCCAAATGGGTCTAGGTATTAAAGTTGCTGAGAAATGGACCTAATCTCGAAAATGTGACAAGTAGATTTGCATGTACTTACTAAGAACTATCTATAGACCAAACACGGTGGGTCTAACTATTACAGTTTCTGAGAAATGGACTTAACCACGAAAAAGTGACAAAGTCACTCAAGCACGAAATTAAGGTCAAGGTCCCAAGCCAGGTGTATGACTGGCATGTACCCACTAGTAACTATCTACAGACCAAATATGGTTGGCCTACAATCTAGGTATTACAGTTACTGAGAAATGGATTTAACCACGAAACTTGGACACAGATTTTACATTTATATTTATGAAGTCAGCGAACCATGAAAATCAGTTCAGGTCACAAGACAAGTATACTACGATAAGCTACCCGTGGATCATAAATCTTAATTGTAGGTAATACATGTACAAAGTTATTAAAGTTTTAAAAAAGTTTACGTCGCCACCGCCCCGACCGGAAAGTAATACCGACTTTTCGTCGCAGGGGAGACAAAAATTGCAAACTGAGGTACAAGTTTGCCATATGCACATTCCATGCGATGGTGTCCAGGAATCATGGGAATCGGAAATCAGTGATTTTAAATTTTGGTGTGTATTTTGCCGTCTTCAAATTTTTGACATTGCAAAAAGACTTTTTAATGAAAGGGGTGAGCATACTTGTATGTTGACTATGTAATAATAATATATACAAAAGGTTGGTGTGGGTTTTCACAAATGACTGATTTGCCAATAACTGATAAGACATACATTTGGAATACCTTCAAAATGAAAATAACATGTTTACTTCAAACACAGATTAATAACTATTCAATCTCATGAATGACCTTTTTCACAATCGTAAACACAAATGACCTTCACTTACACTTCTTACGATATAAACGAGAGATTTAACATAATAAGAGTACGGGTAGAGCATTGGTAATGTAATATAATTCAGATTCGAATGGTCCTGAAAAATCGGAAGTAAGGAACCTCTGGTAAAGGGTAGTATTGAGAGAACAGCAAAAAATATTTACAAGAGTTTTCGGTTTTACTGCTAAAATATTTTGCAATTTGATTTCCGGTTATTCTTTTTTCACCACGTTTTTGGACATGGGCCTATTTTCACCACATTCTTAGCCTTGTTTGGCCCTATTTGCACCACATTCTTAGCCTTGATTGCCAAAACCCATCTCCCCATTACCACCACACCACCCAAACTCAATTCACTAATAAAATCAAATTTTGGATGAGAGCCACGATCGATTTTCCTGAAAAACATAGCGTATTACAACTTTTGACGAATCTAAAAAGAGTTGAATGGTGTCCAACTAATATCTTGTCCCTTTTATGACAGAACTCGGCCAGTAAGCTGATATTAAACAGACTCTAGATTCAGATAAAAAATGACTATCGGTCTTTTTATCTATACAAGATAACTTCCAACATGCAAAGGTTTTTCCTTTTCTGCCTACTGGATGAATGCAAGGTTTATTATAGCGAAACCTATATATATATATATATATATATATATATAATGCAAACTGATACAATTAGATTACAGCAAACCAAAGATACTGATGAAGCTCTATTGTATTCATTAAATCACTCTTTGTATTCATGAATAATAATTTTATAATTTGCACCGACTGGCTGTGACCACTAACGATGAGAAACTAGATATATTGTGCCTGCAAGACACGGGTACCACGTCCTTCTGCACAGCCAATTCCCATCTATTATTTCTGACGGGAAATCGTTTTGAGAATTATCCTAAATATATATGAAAGTTTCATAATATATCCTGCTTAAATTCACTTTTCTGTTTCTGACAAAAGGGTCCAAACACTAAAATTTAATAGAGTCACTCAAGCATGAAATGTAGGTTATGTGGAATTATGTGTTTGTTGAACTAAAGAAGATGGCTGTAGTTATAAAATATCGATATATCATCACGTCGTGCGTTTTTAAGAAATGCACTAGAATGCAAAAAAAAAATATTAGTCATACTATAAAATGTAGGTCATAGTGACTCCAACATAGCCGAGTTGTGTTGTACTATATAAGATGATTGTAACTGTGAAATAACATTAATACATTACCATATGTTCTTTAATAATACACCTAAATGCAAATATTTAATTAAAGTCACTGAAGATTACATGTAACATGTAGGTTGTGGCGCCTCAAATGTTGCTCAGTTGTGTTTTACTATATAAGATGACTGCAGTTGTGAAATACCCATTTTATACCATAGGTTCTTTAATAATACACCTCAATGCAAAAATTTCAATCAGTCATCCAAGCATAAAATGTAGGTTGTGGCGACTTGAACAAGGCATACACATGGACGAGATGATATACACATGGTACGTCAAATTCTAAAATTCTCTGTAGTATTTTGTGATTTTATATAACTTCTTGCATTTTTCACCAAAGTTTGGAACCTGGAATTTTCTATTTCATTCAAGGCATTGCGTTTAATTAATTTTAAAGGATATGGGGATCCGGATATGGACTATGTGCCAATGAGATCACATCTTTAAGGATTTAACACAAGAAAAGATTGATAACAGCAGAGTCGTCGTGAGTTCTTCAACAATGGCCAACACCCCCCCCTTTCCAAGACAACCACTATATGGACAGAAAACAATGAAGTCAAAAATTGAACATAACTAATCATACATCTCAATATCTTCGTATTCTATACAATGAAACTAATAAAAATATACAACAGACAAATACTGAAAATACATGCCTTGGATTGAGATAACCACATGCATAATTAGACTTACCTTCCAGTTCGTCCTATTGCTATCTATGTTTTACTTCAGATATTACGTTTTTATAGAGGTATACACATATCACGAGTGAATATTCATTGTTTTAATATTAATAACAAAATAAACAAGTCTCATTGGATTTCTAATTTTAGAGATTGAGAAACTTACACTTCATCACAAGTACATGTATACAGGATGAGAACCTTTATATATGTATAACATTCCAAAATATAAGTATTTCCTTGATTCTGATGTGATAAACCTGTGGTTATTTATATGTACACAAGTATTGAAAATGGTGGGTTATTTACTATTCATAAAGTAGTCAAAATGATGAGTTTGAATATACCACTATGAAAGTCAGGATATGGCGATTAATTGTGGGCACAAAAAATCTCTCTAACTATACGTGACAAATGTTTTCAGCAACGGAGCACCGCTTTTATTGTTGTTTTTCATCATAAAAGTCATAGCGAGGTCTTAAAACTCTCACACATCCCCGGCCCCTAACAACAGTGTCATCAAGTATTGATTAGTTGTGATAACTACCCCGGGGATCATCATAATGAATCAAAACAATAAACACCATGCATTGTCAAAAAACTAAATTTGAAGTGAACAAAACAGAAACTCAAAAAAGACACAGATTGACTAGGTACAGATACTAAAAATGACGGGTTTAAGGTTGCTCAACGTTCTGGATAATTTTTTCGGCTTACTACATTTTTAGCCATGAGCAATGCTGATGGGTCAATATTTCTTGAAATATACATAAATAATGTTACTAATTATAAAAGTGGAACATTAACTGTGTTATTAGTGTAGTTGTCACCGTGTATACCTGTATATTAAACGAAGTAGTAGTGTGAAATTACTTTTTAATTAATGCATTTGAAACCTCCCCATTACGACTGGTGACTATTTGGTATATATGTACGGAGATAAAAATACACATACACATTTAACGTTTTCATGCCATTGCATGGGAGAAAAGCTAGGCTTCTGATATCTATCAGAATTTGTTGCACAAGAACTTATTTGCACGTGTTTAGAACAATGTAATATATTACAAGGACTGTAAAAAAAAAACTTGTATTACAACAACCTTCTGTGAAACTGTTAACAAATCCGAAGCTTTAGGAAAGTATTCATCAACTTGTGAAATCTATAACGTTGTTAATTAGAAACCAGAGTGTGTTATATTTTCCTAACCAATGTAGGTAAGGGAGATAGTAAATTTGTCTCCCTTTTAGCCTCAGGACAAAAGGCAGAGCATTTAATTATCTCCCTTACCTACATTGGTTAGGAAAAGATAACTCACTCTAGTTCCTCATTGTATCTCTATCCCAAACTCTTCGCCATTTAAAGAAGACATATAAAATCGAAGTGAGTGTAAAGAGGAAAAATTCAGGAATAATGCTTTTAGGAAATTATAGATGACATCACATCGTTTATGTTGGGAAGAAAGATAATGGAGTTTATTTTGCTAAAGAACTTCATCAATATCGGACATGAACATAATCAACATTGTGTGATCAATATCTATAAATGACACCCTTAATAAACCTAAATCCGACGTGTTTCAATCGTTGCACAGATAATATACTTTCCCTAGCAACATGATCAATATGAAATCCATTAGAAATTAAAATATGTTGACGAGACAAAAATGAAGGAAGTCATAATTAAATCATTCAAAACTCTGTGCAAGTCTAGGCAATTGTGAATCTTACCTTAAAACTCGCCAATCTAACCAATAATTTAAAAGGGAAACACAGAGGTAGATAAAGTACAATACAGCAGCGAAATCATAATGATTAGTACTATAGTTTCATACACCAGTACTGTGATTTTTAAGCAATTCTAGTATTTAATATTTCAGTTTTTGTAGCTTCTGAAGTTGGATTTTTCCGATTTGTTCTCCATCATGGGTTATTGTTTATCCCCTGACCTTAAGAATATTGTTTACCTCCTACCTTGAGAATATCGTTTATCCCCTGACCTTGAGAATGTTTTTTCCTGACCTTGAGAATATTGTTTAGTCTCTGACCTTGAGAATACTGTTTAGTCCCTGACCTTGAGAATATTGTTTAGCCCCCTACCTTGATGATGCGTTGCTGCAATGCGCAAATTTAGTTTATCAAAACATTGAATTACCAATACAATACTGGTCATAGCGGTATCGGCGACAAAATTCGTACAAATGTCTGGTTATTCTTGAAAAAAAACTGTCGTTACTTGCACGTACGTACAGCGGTATCGAACTGCACAAATATTACACCAGATCTGAGTCGCATAAATATGTAATTATATGATGAATTATTGTATAAATTGACACCATACGAAGTTCTTGTTAACAAATAAATAATCTGATTTCCTAATTTTGATGCACTGTTTCAACTGAAATGGATAGAAGCAAAACCCATCGCTGGATACAACTATGTACGAGGGAGATACTCCTTGCAGAGGCATCTTATCATTGGTAAAAATAAACATGTAATCCGATAGTCTCAAAACTAACATTTTTTAAGGTTGACCAATGAGAAGCTTCAGATAGTTATCTCACCTTCTCTATGATCTCAAAGGAGATAACAAAAGGAGTAGGCTAATTTTTACTTGATTTCTTTTTATTTCTAATCATTCACAAGGTTATCTAATATCCTTAAAATCTGGCAGGATATAAATTGATGTGAAATTTAAACGGAAAAATCCGGTTATTAACGAACGAGGGACACAGCAGACTAGCTGCTCCTAAACAGTGATGAGTGAAAATCCGGTTTTCTGAATTGTTTACTGATTAGGTGGAATCTAATTAAAATCAGCTGTTCTGATATGCCCCCTCTCGAGTGATATGTTTATCCGGTATCCAAGATATGTCGAGGACAAATTTACAAAAAAGAGTTATTCAGCAGAAATTACTTTTTGACTAAGCATGTTTTCCGCATGTAAAGTAAATAAAGTGATTGTAACGACAACAGTATAGAAGATGGAAAAATACTAAACCTACGTCACGGAAAAGTACTATAAAATCCCTATAGCAAATAAATAGGTTCAACGATGCAGATCAGTTAGTTATAAATCAATACTCTATTTATGCGACTTCCTATTTTATACAATATGGTTTTATAAACTATGTATAATATTATTATTGATAATGTTAACAGTTTTATAAAATAGAACTTTAATAAATAATCTTTAATTCATATTTTTTTATTATGACCTACAGTGACAACTCTGTTCGTCATTTTCACACATGGGGGATACAGCAGCCTTTTCTAGGAATACATTTAATTAATGATACGTTTCCCACTATAAAATGTAATCAAATAGCCTAAGGGGAAATTTCTTAAAGACCCCCCAGTCCTTTGTAAATTACTAAAAGCTATCATTTGCACTGCAAAAATATAACGTAAATTTACGGTCATACGTGTACAAGAAGTTATACATCACCCCTTCCTAAAACAATAGGCTCACCTGGCAGTCATAAACTTTTGATTTGATTTGACAGACTAGATTGATTTCTGGAAACTTAGTAAATGATCTTCTATAAATGCTTCATACCAAATTTAAGTTAATTGGCCAAACGCTTTCAGAGGAGGTTTTAAATTTCGATCAATCATGCAGAACATATAAAGGTTTCTGGCGGTCATTTTGTTTCACGGACTTGAAAGATTTATGCAAAGTTTGTAAAGGACCTTCCATAGATGCTTCACCCCAAAAATCAGTTCATTGGGCTTTACGGTTTCAGAGGAGAAGTTTTACATTTCGCTCAATCAGAACATGTAAAAGCTCATGATGGCCATTTTGTTTCACGGACCGGGATGATTTATGCAAACTTTGTAAAGGACCTTCCATAGATGCTCCATACCAAAAATCAGTTGACCGCCTCGGTGGCCTCGCGACAGCGTGCTCGCCCCGAGTGCGGAAGGTCGCTGGTCGGGTCAAACCAAAGACATTAAAATTGGTATTTGCTGCTTCTCCGCCAAGCACGTGACATCTAGGAGTAAGAGCAAAGACTGGACGGCTCGGAGTCAGTATAATGTGTCCGAGTGAGGTGATATGTCTTCCTGCGGACAGTTACCTCGTGAGCTAGCACATTAAAAATCCGACTTAGCGTGTCGGTCTAGTATGAAGCACGGATCATATTCATTATCATATCAACATGTTTAGTCCTGATATGCACCTCGTTGCCACTGGAAGTTAAACAATAATTCATCCATCCATCCAAAAATCAGTTCATTTGGCTTTACGGTTTCAGAGGAGAAGAAGTTTTACATTTCCACCAATCAGAACATGTAAATGCTAATGGCAGCCATTTTGTTTCGCGGACCGGATGATTTATGCAAATTTTGGAAAGGACCTTCCATAGATGTTCCATATCAAAAATCAGTTCATTTGGCTTTACAGATTGAGAGGAGAAGAAGTTTTACATTTCGACCAATCAGAACATGTAAATGCTCATGGCGGCCATTTTGTTTCACGGACCGGGATGATTTATGCAAACTTTGTAAAGGACCTTCAGGTCAAGTTTCAGTTCAATATGTCCAGGTGTTTCAGAGGAGAAGATGAAAATGTAAAAGTTACAGACGGACGGAATGACGACGGACGCCAAGTGATGACAAAAGCTCACCTGGCCAGCTAAAAACACGATTACTTAATAGGACAAATTTTTTCATTTTACCATAGAATTTGATGGAATATCAAGATACTTTTATCACGGTTTTGCCTTAAATGTTAATTAATACGCCAGACATTTCCAGGCTCCGGGTTATAAAAACACTTTTAGAATACTTTATTTGCACTGAAAATAGCAATTTTATTCAATAATATATTTAATATAGAACTTTCACTTTAAATTTGTGTTATATTCGTAACTCAAATGTACTTTTAACTAAACAAAATAAACCATTTCTCATGTATGCTTGTATGTTTTGACAAACTATATTTATTTTTTCATGTACTTGTATAAATTTATTTAAGTTGGATCACGTCTATATATTGTGCTCTTTCCAATAAAATATTGAATATTAAATTGAATAAATAACATATTTCGATTATGGTATGATTGATCTAACATCTTTTGCCATCTTTAGTATCTTGGAATAGATACTAAATGAACGACAAACTTTATTTTGGTATCGTGTCAAAGATCGATATATTTTATTTTGGTATCTTGGTACATATAACAGGCTTATTTTTCATTATAGTGATATTTATAGAATATCATATGGGTTCTTTCATATCATATCCCATAACAACACCAAGACACCAATATCATCCCGAGAGGTTGCTCAGAAAGGGGCCTTCAACGTGCCAGACGTGTGACATTCTCAAAACAAGTTATTCACTCACTAGATATACGGTCCATGGTCAGTCTTTCCAAATTACCACCTGACAACCTCTCATCGGGACGTGCTAGGCAGCGATGGTTATTAGATGAAGGACAGAATATTTTAGTATGTAAGCACAGAAAGTAAATAAGTGACATTTGTGATGTCTTGGCATTGAATAATCAAATTATTTTATCAAATTATTTTATCAACAAGTGTCTTTCTGGAAGAATTATATATTTTCGAGCCTTCAATGTTCTGACAGTCTCACTGATCAAGGTCAACATTTTGTCAAACGAAGACAAACCTTTTATCCAAAGACAAAAATTGTGTCGTTTAGAAAAACAAACATTAAAATAACTAAATATAACTCCTTTTAAACTTAAAACAAAATGTCAATCAATTAACAGAGTTAAATAGATATACTAAATGGGTTACCCCTTTCCAAATGGTATAGATTTCAATTTTAACATATACATGTATCATATAAGCAACTATGTCATTTAGAGGTTTGATGCATTTGGCCAAGCGACTTCAGACGCGAAGATTGTTTCATATCAACCAATCAAAAAAAAGAACTGCCCATGGCGTCCATATTTGTAGTCCAATCGGAACGAAATGAGCAATTTTATGAAGGACCTCCCATATATGCTTCTTGTTAGGTTTCGTTCCATTTGGTCTAGTGATTTTAGAGGAGATTTTTCTTTTATATCAGCCAATCAGAAACAAGAACTGCCATAGTGGCCATATTTGTAGTCCGGTCGGGACAAAATGAGGAGACTTTGTACAGAACCTCCCATAGACGCTTCCTGTCAGGTTTCATTCCCATGGACAAACAGTTCCAGAAAAAAAAATCAACCAATGAGAAACAAGGATTGCCCATGACGGCCATGTTTGTTGCCCGATCGGGGCAATGTGAGGAAATTTTGTAAATAACCTCCCATATATGCTTCCTGTCAAGTTTAATTCAATTTGGCCAAGCGATTTCAGAGAAGAGGATTTTTTATATCAACCAATCAGAAACAAGAACTGCACATGACGGCCATATTTGTAGTCCGATTCTGACGACATGAGGAAACTTTATAAAGGACCTCCCATATATGACTCCTGTCAAGTTTTGTTCCATTTGGCCTCGGAGTTTCAGAGAAGATTTTTGAAAACTCGGCCAGTCAAAATCCAACAATTGCCCATGGCGGTCATGTTTGTTGTCCGATCAGGACGAAGTGAGCAAAATTATTAAGGACCTCACATAGGTGCTTCCTGCCAAATTTAATTTCATTTCGCCTAGTGGTTTTAGAGGAGAAGATTAAAATGTGAAAAGTTAACGGACGACGCACGACGGACGCCAAGTGATGACAAAATGGCCAGGTGAGCTCAAAACAGACAAGCCAATTAGACCGTCTCTTCCACAACGTTCATTATGTACATTATCAGATAAACTGGGGGGTATAACGGTTAAGTTTACATTAGGTATCTGCTATAAACGGTAATATTTTTCACAAAATACATTGTAGAAAGTCTTCATGCGTTAGATTTAATGGCAGTAATAAGAAAAATACACATTTTATATGCAACACTCCTTAAATATGAACAAAGGCTATTATAATACCCGTCTTAATAGAATTTAGTTTAAATCCCTTCCCTATCGATATACTATAGTATTATTTCTGCTATTTCTAACAATTGATACTAAAGTTTATCTTAACAACTGGACTTCAATGGTTGATTATAATTACGCAATGACCTGATTATAAAAGCCTTTGAGATTGTGTACCATAAATCAGCAGGAGTAAACTGATGTTAAAAGACTCAAACGAGCACATTTAAATCGCTGTCTCTAGTATAGCGTATTTACATAGTAACACAAAATAATAATCCTTCTGCTGGTATTTATCCCCTCCTATTTATGGAGAGAAATTATGTTACACAACCATTTAACGACTATTTTTGAAATAAAAAATCATTAATTCTAAGGCACAACCAACCTCACAAGGTATACTTACAGTATGTATTTGAATAAAGTGTTAAAGTGTTATTATATCAAAGGTCTATGAGTTATTTTAAATGTTGTGTGTTGTCTTTACCCATCTTCGGATAACCACGGCCGGTGTTGCAAAGCGAAAGCCCGACCGGCCGTGGGTCTCCGACGATGGTCCTTACCCTGCATTCGACTTACAACGAACAAGGTTTAAGCTTACAACGGCTTCATTTTATTTCATTATTTTAGTTCATACAATACAAATATCTAGCAATCTATTTTTAAAATTTGCAGGTTTCCATTGTTGTCCAAACAACATAATCATAATCATATTCCGTCATGTTGAATTTTATTAAGGCAGTGTTTCTGGTAACAGCTTTTCAATAATCTTCATTACTAAACAAAAGGAAATGTTTTGGTTTTCTCAAGTGTCTATATAATTTTCTGGATATTTCCCACGAAATACTCGCATATATAAAAGAGGACAAAATATACAGGAACGTTTCCCCAGTTCAGCTGATATTTTAAAAGAAATTATGTGCAATTAAAACTTAGTTCTAAATTTCAATTATTTTTTATTAAAGTACTTTGTGTAGATCAACCGAATATTTCCGCCATTTCCAACGAACGAAAGTCGCTGAATAGACATATTTTACAGAGTAAATTTTCATAGTACTTGTGTATTCAGTACTGACATTTAGTAGCAAGGTGAACTTTGGTGTACTTTTACAGATATATATATGTATACCTATCCATCAACAGTTAAATGATGATGTTTACACAAATAATCCCAAACTTATTCTTCGTCATTGGGTTTCATTGTATTGATTATGTTGGACATCCCGCAAGGAATGACACATGAACCCGGAATTTTTACACCACGTTTGTTCGATGTTTTTATATTTATACATATATGTCAAGCCCTATATTTAACACTATTTCAAATCAAGGTTTGAAATTAACATTCGTTTTAGAATACCACGCCTTTCCTGTTACTCTCTGTACCAGACAGTAAAAAAGTCTATCGTGTAAATATATAAAGGCAAAATGGCGACAATAATGAAAATAAACGCTTGTAAAACTGAAATCAAGGAAATGTGAGAAAACAGGAAAATTAAAGATTAAAATATTATTTTTATAATAAACTGTTAAAAAAATGTTAATGATTTAAATAAGATATATATCTAACAAGGACTTACCAACTGTCCAATCTTGTGAAGGTTGAACTGTTTAATTCAATTCACAACAAAAATCCACAGCGGATCAATGCACGTTTTTAAATCTTTCTTTCGCCGGTACACAACAAACGTATGAATGAGCAATGTTTCCTCGTCGAATAATCCTTTTAATGATAATCAGTTATTGGCCTCGATTGGCTGTACACTACAGCAGGTAGGAAAATATGGACACGCTTTTACTGAAGTACAACACGCTGTAACTTCGTTAACAGTATTATAATTATTGATTTTAATGTCGAATAGATACAAAGGAGTTATAACCAGATTTTTCTGGCTGTATCGCCAGATATTTCCGATTTAGTTGAATATAAACAGCACTTTGAATGACAAAACAGTTTTTATTTTGTCCGTGAAATTATGACTAAATAGATTTTCTTAAGAAATATGTAGTTTCATAAATGCTGTGAATTTTTCTTGTGTTTCAAACTCGAAATTTTAAATATTTTATTGATCCCCATCTGTCCGGCCCGTATCGCGATTACATCTTCCCAAGTCACCTATATTGCTCCCTCTTTTTCTAAGGGAATGGGGTGTAAAAAGGTCAAATTTCTAACCTCCACCATGAATTATTGAAAGCTTTCATAACACTGGTAAATATTGATAGTGGATTAATAAAGGAACTGAAAGAGCGGAAAAAAATTATAGGTCAGTGTGCTTGTTTTCGAGATATAAGCCATTGAAAATTTGGCGGGAAAAATATGCTCTCTTGAATTAACATTGCTTAATCATTGACAAGTTTTATTTCTCAAAAACCATTAAATGATAACAAGGATTTTATAAGATGTTTACAAGTGGCTTTTTATTCTGCATGCAAAAGATTTATGAAAAGAAAAATGGGTGTTAGCGGGAAATGTGATTTATGGCATTCAAATGGATAAAACCAGATGATTCTGAACATCTGAAAAATATTCAAAAACATGACCAGCGAACATCCTTAAAACCAAAATAAGTCGACTTGTCAGTTAATTATGACAACTTGCCAGATAAATAAAACTGTTTGTCAGATAAATAAGTCTACTTTGTACTTAATTAGTACACATTTTGAAGTGGAAAGTTGACCTAGTTAAGAATGACAAATTGACTTATTTTGCATTTTAAGAAGACGTATTTGTATGTGGTAGTTAGAGGAAGATATATGTTACCATAACATACAGCTATTATTTTTTTTATATATTTTATGTAATTTCTTTTCTTTCTGAAGTGGTTTATTATGTTTAATTTTTTAATATTTGGCATGCGCGCCCTCTATTTGAAAAAATTCCGATGCTACAGCCTCCCAAGTCGTGGACTCCGAACCCCATACTTGGGAGGGTGAATGCATTATATACAAACCATATGCCATACATAATGGAAACTCACCAAGCCCCTAAGCTCCCAAATATGTGCACGAGACAAAAACGGAACAGCGCTTTTAAAATCTTGTGACAGAGAACAAATCTTACACCCTATCAGCAGGTTCATGACCACCTCTCACTATAAGTAATTATTTTCTTTTGTTCAGTAAAACTTCATGATGCGTATACAATTTATTAAAAAGACTCCATGAAAATGGAATATATTCTTGGTATACAAATATTTATAATATTCTAAAAGAAAATAACTTAGAAATGAAAGATACAGAGAACTGGAATCTGCACGGGAAAAACAAAAAGATAAATTGTATAAATACTTAAAAGCCACTCTTCAGAATAATTATGAAAAAGAATTCTTTACAAAATGAATTCCTCATATTTTTATAGTAAAATGAAAAATGATTATAAAATAGAAGCATATTTATTCAAAATAAAAGATGGGGGAAGATGAAAAAAAATTAAACAAGAAAACAGACTTTGCAAATATTGCTGTCAAATTGAGATAGACGATGAAATTCGTTATTTCCTTATATGTATGTCCAATCAGCATCTTAGAAAAGACTTTTCAAGAATATTGAAAATTTGGTTAATTCATACCCTATTACTTTTAGATCACTTAAATTTTTAATTGAACGTCTGTCTTCAGCTGAAAATGGGCAGCCTTCGCTCCATTCATTAAAATGTCGTGGTTACTGAGGAGAGTGGACTTAAACTCTGCATAATATTGAATTGTGTATGATTCTTATTATATTGTGTTCTTTTGTTTCATTTTGTATTATGCCATTAACTCTTCATGGGTAAAAAGTGCGTGAATATAAAGGTTTAAAAACAAGAGGCTTCCATGATCTTGAATCGATCATCTGTTTTTTTGTACGTTGATCTTGCATCAATGATTATTTTTGCTATTTAATGTATACCGTCGCATTTTCGCCTTAATATTGACAGCTAAAATATATAATCCTGAACCTAAATATATCTGGTTGTTAGGGACTTTTCCATCGGTTGCTATGGATTTTTTCGATGACCTTCACCCTTGAAACTCCATATTGATTTGAACAGCTATATTATAGGGTACGGAATCTAAATATATGTTTACCAGGGACTTTTTCATCAGTTGCTATGGACCCTTTCAATGAACCTGACTCTTGGCCTTTCTATTTTACTTGTACTGGTAAATTATAGGGTCATAAACCCAAATATATATGGTTTCTATGGACTTTTTCAGTGACCTTGACCCTCCATTTTACTTGTACAGCTACCATTTAATTTATTTCAAGATATGCTGAACATTTTTGCTCTTTATAGTTTTTCTTTATCTATAATGATATTCAAGTTAATAACCTAAAACAGCAAAATTTCCTAAAAGTTAACAAATCAGGGGCAATGACTCGAAAATGAGTTGACCAATTCATCTGAACATTTTCTGGCAGGTAGATCTTGACCTCATAAACATTTTTAATTCTGTCAGTTTTGCTATAACTGATTTACTTTGCATTTTTCACCTATGTTCTATTTTTAATCAAACAATCAGAAACAAGAATTCCCCATGGTGGCCATGTGTGTCGCCTGATCTGGACAAAATGAGGAAACGTTGTAAAAAAAAATCGACAGATGCTTCATGTCAAGTTTCGTTCCATTTGGCCAAGCGGTTTCAGAGAAAAATATTGTTTTATATCAGCCAATTAGAAAAAAAGAACTGCCCATGGCGGCCATATTTGTAGTCCGTTCGGACCAAATGAGGAAACTTTATAAAGGACCTCTCATTTATGGTTCCTGTCAAGTTTCGATTCATTTGGTCAAGCTATTTCAGAGGAGAAGATTTTTTTTATATCAGCCAATTAGAAATAAGAACTGCCCATTGTGGCCACATTTGTAGTCCGATCAGGACGAAATGAGGAATGTTAGTAAAAAACCTCCCATAGATGTTTCCTGTCAAGTTTCAGTCCATTTGGCAAAGCGATTTTAGAGAAGATTTTTTTTATATCAGCTAATCAAAAACAAGAAATGCCCATGGCGGCCATATTTGTAGTCCAATCGGGACGAAATGGGGAAAATTTATAAAAGATCTCCCATACTTCCTGTCAAGTTTTGTTCCATGTGGCCAAACAGTTTCAGAGGAGAAGATTTTTTAAAACTCAGCCAAATAGAAACAACAACTGCCCATGGCAGCCATGTTTTTTGCCCGATCAAGTTGAAATGAGGAAAATGTGTAGAGGACCTCAAAGACATCATCCCTGCAAAGTTTAGTTCCAATTGGCCCAGTCGTTTCAGGTGAGAAGATCTTTAAAGGAAAAGTTTACGCCGGACGACGACGGACGCCAAGTGATGGCAATAGCTCACATGGCCTTTTAGGCCAGGTGAGCTAAAAGGTAAACATCTTTGTTACCAAAAGACATTCATTCACGTGTTAACAGAAGTACAAAGATTTAGATCTTATCTTATCTTAGATATCTGATGTTATCTTATTGTTATCACAAGAGAATACATATTTTTACGGTATGATTATTTTTTTATCAGATAATAGTAAAATATGTCAAAGATAGTATAATTAAATGTATAGATATGGATAAGATAATTCAAAGACTTGGTCCATACAAGTAAGTTTCATCACAAAAACAATTTCAGTTTTCACCTTGTCGACATATACTGTATCATTTGCTATTTGAATTGAACTTATTGATGAAATAAACGGACTGATAACGAAACATATACAAAAAATATTTCATGCTTACGCTCTGATATACTAATATAAAACTGAAAAAGTAGAAAATGTACAAATTAGCTGGGTTGTTATTCAGGTAGATAAAATTGCTAAAGAAAAATCAGTGTCACGACACCATACTTTTTATATTAAGGATTATTGAGTGGTGTGATATGACTGTTATCAGAATAAAGAAAAAAAGTTGTAAATACTGTATTTGACCGGTATTATGATATGAAAAAAACTACTGCGCTTTTACAAACTTATGGACTAGATGTTTATCGTTTATAATGATTGCAGGTGAAGAGGTTGCTGAGTATTATGCGTTCTTCTGGATTAACCTTCAACAAATACACTGTTGACCATAAAATTTAGAAAATCATCAAAACAGTTTGTGCAATAGTTTTTAATATAATCAAACTCAAACAAGAAGAATGTGTAAGAAAAGCAGCATCAACATTGTGTGCAATAGATTTATATGATCAAAATCAAACAAGAAGAATGTGTAAGAACAGCAACATAACATTGTGTGCAATAGATTTATATGATCAAAATTCAACAAGAAGAATGTGTAAGAAAAGCAACATAAACATTGTGTGCAATTGATTTGTATGATCAAAATCCCGAACAAGAAGAATGTGTAAGAACAGCAACATAAACATTGTGTACAATTGATTTGTATGATCAAAATCCCGAACAAAAAGGTTTTATGAGTTCAGCAACAGAGAGAACAAAAAGTTTAATGATATGATCGAAGATAAAGATGTATTACATTTTTCGAAATTTTGATCGTTACAAATTTGCATTTGCACGATATGTTTCAATACAGATTATAATTATGCTCTGTTAACTGATGTCATTGTTGATCTTTACTGTTATCCGTTTTAATATTTTCCCAAAAAACCTATTTTTATCTAATTTTCCGATTCTGTCTAGATGTTTTTATCACCATCACATTTATTTTGTGAACCGAATGAGACAAAGCCGGGATACAAATGAAAAAATACCAAAATGAAAATTTAATTACCGATAAAATTGTGGTTCAGTAGTCGTGATGGCATGCAATAATGTTTTTTTTCTGATAGGTAATGCTTTCAAGTGGACGCCATACACAGACATCACAAAAAGCACTCAATACCAAATTCAATGACAGTTTCCAACAAGGATAAAAAAGTTATCTCTGTTTCACCATATGCATTGTTCCTCTCTATTGGTATAAAGAAATAGTTGGTGTGTTATTATAAGTATCATATTATGTTTAAGCAAAATCTCGGGTAGACATATCAGAATCTTAACACAATTAAGGAATGGCTATTAACTAAGTTGTCACGCATTTTGTCATAAGTTAGTACTTCAGTTGTTTGGCAATTATTCATCTTGTAGGTTGATATAATTCTTCTTCAATGAGCCAAAGGCTAACATATTAGAACAATATCATGACACTCCCAGCGATGACCTATCTTTTTAGGAGGAATACCTAAATACGCTATGATACTGATTTTAATGAAATTTCGCACGGAGCTGAAATATTCGAAACTGTATCAAAATGTCGTAAATTTTATGTAATTAATTTCTATATTTCTTAAATAAGGGGTTTATTTAACATTTTTAAAGAAAGCTGTAGATTAAATGTAAAGACAGCAGAACAGGAAATAATTAATTTCACTTGACATCGTCATTGCTCAAAAATTTCTATAAAAATAATGTGTCATTGCTGTCAACATTTCTGTTTTATTGATAACGTAGCAAACATGGGGTCATGCACCTCCGTTTATGCAGTGTAAATCATTCAGCTCTATGTTCTGTATATTAAAACAGCAAAAAAGCGACATTGACGTTACTCTTATTTTCGCTTATTGACGCATTTTTTCACTATATGTGTTGGCTCAGTTTAATATATATACTAAAAAAATATTTTTAATGTACTTGAATCGTTATTTCAGACACACGTTTATAATTAGGCATATCTTTTTTTTAAATATTTTCAGACTGCGAAATTTTAAATGTGTTCAAACTGCCAATAAAAAATATGCCAGTACGCCTGAATATATATTTTTAACATATACACGTATATACACAATATACTGAGCGGCATTTGCCTTTAAATTTTGACCATGGATTGACCGTGGGTATTTTTATTATATCATTAGCTACAAAAAATAACTCTCTTGTCAGATGTGGTTAACCATGATGAAAATCTTATATTGTTGGATTTAGTGGTCATATCTTATCGTTTTATGCATGGTAAGGCGTATTAACATACTCTAATCATATGAAAGATAGTGGAATGCTGTAAGTCCTAACAATAAATACACGAAAAATACGAGATTAATTAATGATCTAAATGTTTCAATACGCAATATATTTTTACAGTTTGACCAACAGATGTTGAAACTTGCATTCAGATTGGTACTTCGCAAAACAGACTTCGTTCTCCTGACTTTGTCTTTTCCTCGACTCCAAATTTGAATTTGTTGACTTTTCCACTGTTTTGTCTCTTCGGTATTCCTTTGCCGATATTTCAATAGTTGAAAAATACAAAAGGACTTAAAAATACCATTAAAAAGTTTTATGCAAGTTTAAGATGGTCCCTAACACCGGTTTGAGCGATTTTTTTGGTTAAAATGTCAATAATTCAAAGCTATGGGTTGATGAACAATTAATACTAATGATACTAAGGTAAAAAAAATAAATGTAAATTCGCAAATATGAAAATCTAGATATAATGAAAGGCAGCATTATAAAAAATGTAGAAAATCCACACATTTTAAACAGTTAGACTTGCTTATTCTTGAATGGGAATCCCGAATACCGATAGAAGGTATGTTTTATGAACTGTTTTGTTTAATTTTTTGTTGACATTTTTTTGGCACCAATCTGAATTTTTGTATATTAAATGTTGTTACCATTTTGACAGTATTAGACTATGAATGAACAAATAATAAAATAATTCAGATGTTACACATATTTCAAGGTAGAAACATTAAATATGAGCTTGACATGTAACTTTAAAAACTATAATAATTCCTGACTCTCTGTTGTGTTTATGTTTGTGTTTTGTGCTCTTTTATGACCTGTTTTGTCCAGGGTTATGTCTGCGGTAGCGTTGATTGATTGGTATGTCATTGTTGACCTTTATTGTTGTCCATTTTGTTGTTCATCAAAAAGTTGCTTCTGGTAATGGCATTTCTGAGCCTGAGCCAATAAAATTATTTTCTTGCCATATGCAAATGGTAGGTGTAGAACATCAAAGCAGTGATCTGTGAATGTTATTCCTCTGTGTTGAAGTCTTGCTAAGTAATGATATCATACACATAAGAATTCTGTGTCAAGAATCCTTTCTTTCATGTTATATTGTACAAAACTGCAACGCTTGAAACTTTTATAGAGTCATGGTAAGTATGACGAGGAGAACTCTTATTGTTTACTGTCTGGTATTTGTTCTCGTTATAGAAATAGTATATCCCCGGCAATCCTAGTTAATCTATTTCACATTACATAATGACAAAATGATAAGATACGACATACGTAAAAAAGTATCTATGCAATAAAAAAAAACGACTGACTTCTTGATGGACATTGAATGTTATCATATAAGCACCTATATTCTCTGTACTGAGTGACAAGTTGAGCGGTTGCATAATAACTTTTGTTATAGTGTATGAATTGCACATTGTTTATGATCAGAATTGCTTTGTTTACTTTATTCTGTTTGTAAACAACATAAAGCGCCAAACCTTTGTTTTTTGTTGGGTAAACTATAACAGTTTTCTCATAGCTAGTCAACAACAGTTCCATTTTTATGGTTTATTTACCTCATTATTATAGCGGTTATAAAAAAAATTTAAAGTAATACGACCTAACTAAGTGCTAGGAACCATCTTGATTTACCGTTCTGAATGACTCGTCTTTAAATTGACTTACAAGATGAAGAATATCAATAAAGCGAAATATCCACTTGCTTTTTAGCTCATCTGACCAAAAGGGCAATGTGAGCCATTGTCATTACCTTTTGTCCGTCGTCCGTCAGTCGTTAGATAATTCATCATCGCCTCTGAAACCGCTGTGCCAATTTAAACCAAGCTTTCTAGGAATGTATATGAAAGGGTGTCAATAAAGAGTCCTCATTTCATTCCGATCAGCTGGAAACAGCCACCAGTGACAATTCTTGATTCTGTTTGGTCCAATTCTCTAAAATGCTACTAATTCTTTTAACAACAATGTCAAATCTTTTCAAACTTTACACAAGTAATGTTTGGGACACCATTTACAAAATTTCCTCATTTTGTGTTGGAATACATGGTAACTACAGTGGCACGGGAAGTTCAATTTCATATTATCTACCCTGGAAACTTGGTAGGAATATTTTAGGAAGGCTCTTTATAAAATATCCAATTTTCGTTCGGAACAGATGAAAAACATGGCCGGCACAGGCAATTCTTTATCCTGATTGGTCAAATTTCAAATTCCTTCTCCTCTAAAACTTCAATGCCAAATGTTTTCAAACTTTATAGATATGATAACTGAGAAACCCTCTACAATGATTCTTCCTTTGGTGTTGATCGATGGCATACATGGCGGCTACTGGGGCACATAGGTCCTACGGGAAATCACAGTTTCATTATCTCCGAAACTACAAGGCCAATGTTAACCTAACTTGTCAGTAATAGTGTATGGAATGTGCTTTATAAAATTTTCTCATTTCGTTCTGATCGGCTAAGCCTTGATCTGCAAACAAATTAATTTATGCAGTATGTTATCTGCTTCATTATTCATATGAGTGATTTGGGCCTCTAGTTGGATTATGATCCAGTAGGGGATTATCGTTAATTTTCAGATATCCGTCTTTTGCCTTTATCAATAAAAGTGGGACGCTTTGTTTGCCAGATTCCATTTTCGCACAAACAAGAATTAAATTTACTCAATATGTAACAGTGTTGCTCATATATATGCAATTAATGCTGTTGCATGGTAGGCTTTTATGTTGATATGCGAAAGCAAAACACTATGAATTACAGATGCTTGATTAGAGCTTAAGTACTAGTATATACAGTTCTTATTAGAGGTAATTAACACTGTGATAATTTTATTTAAATCTGGGTGGTGTCCTTTTAGGTGCATTTTGCATTGCGTGCTCATCACGTATTGGTAATTATCATAATTCCAAAGGTTTGAGGCGCGAACGTCTATAAATCTTTAAAAGAGACGCTGCTAGATGAATTAAAAATAATGTAATAAAAAAGAAAAGAGGCGACCGACCCAGATGATTTTAATCAAATGAGACCTTTATAAATGCGCACTTACATTCGTTTTCTTGCGTTACACAGAAGAGATTTAAATTTTCTCGTTCTTACTATGGAGTCAACTAGTGTTGATATGTTTGTCCATATACAGCTTGTAGTTACCACCCGCCCACTACAGATGTATTTATCAAAATATCCAGAAAAGGATTCGTATCTTTAATTCTTGTCTATTTGCAAAAAGCAGGTTACCATCAAATTTGAAAATCAACAGTTGTTAGTAAATGACATCTTATTGAATAAAAGTGCAGTTCACTCTTGTTATCTCAAAGTTAAACGAATCATAAAAATTAACAAAGTTTTTTTTAGATATAGTGGGAAGTAATTTAAGATCAGCACATTACTTTGAGATACCAGGAAATAAAACCTTTATGAATTTTGAGACAAAAGAGTTTGAATTAATTGGAGTCAGTAGTGTCTGTATCAGTCATACTACTCTATCTTTTTGTAGTGTTTCTATCAGTAATACTACCCTGACAGCCTGAAGTGTCTGCATCAGTCATACTACCCTGACCGTCTGTAGTGTCTGTATCAGTCATACTACCATTACTGTTTGTAGGTTCCGCATCAGTCATACTAACCTTACTGTCTGAAGTGTCTGCATCAGTCATACTACACTGACCCTTTGTAGTGTCTGTATCAGAAATACTTCCCTGAGCGTTTGTAGTGTCTGTATCAGTCATACTTCCCCATCTGTTTGAAGTGTGTATCAGTCATACTACCCTCACCGTCTGTAGTGTCTGTATCAGTCATACTACCATTACTGTTTGTAGGTTCTGCATCAGTCATACTAACCTTACTGTCTATAGTGTATGTATCAGTCATACTACCATTACTGTCTGTAGTGTCAATATCAAGTCATGCTACCCTGACTATTTGTCGTGTCTATATCAGTCATACTACCCCATCTGTTTGTAGTGCATGTATCAATAATACTACCGTTTCTGTTTGGCGTGTCTGTATCAGTCATACTACCGTGACTGTCTGTCGTGTCTGTATCAGTCATACTACCCTGACTGTCTGTCTGCATCATTCATACTACCTTGGCCCTCTGTAATTCCTGTATCAGTCATACTACCCTGACTGTCTTTAGTATTTGTAGCAGTCATACTATCCTTTTTGTTTGAAGTTTCTGTATCAGTCATACTACTGTGACTGTCCTGTGTCTGTATCGGTCATACGACCCTGTTTGTAATGTATGCATCAGTCATACTACCCTGACCCTCTGTATGTCTGTATCAGTCGTGCTACCTTGAGTAATTGTAGTGTTTGTATCAGTCATACTACCCTTTATGTTTGTGGTGTCTGTATCAGTCATACTACCATGACTGTCTATCGTGTCTGTATCAGTCGTACTAACCTATTTGTTTGTAATGTCTCTATCAATCATGCTACCCTGACTGTCTGAAGTGTCTGCATCAGTCATACTACCCTGACCCTCTGCATTGTCTGTATCAGTCATACTACCCTGAGCGTTTTTAGTGTCTTTATCAGTCATACTACCCTAAATGTTTATAGTGTCCCTATCGGTCATATTAGCCTGACTGTCAGAAGTATCTACATCAGTCATAATACCCTGACCGTTTGATTTTCTGTGTCAGTCATATCCTGACCGTTTGTAGTGTCTGTATCAGTCATACTACCCTAACTGTTTGTAATGTCTCTATAACCCATACTACCCTGACTGTTTGAAGTGTCTGAATCAGTCATACTACCCTGACCGTTTGTAGTGTCTGTATCAGTCACACTACCCTTCATGTTTGTGGTGTCTGTATCAGTCATACGACCGTGACTGTCTGTCGTGTCTGTATCAGTCATACTACCCTAACTGTTTGTAATGTCTCTATCAATCATACTACCCTGACTGTCTGAAGTGTCTGCATCAGTCATACTACCCTAACCCTCTGCAGTGTCTGTATCAGTCATAGTACCCTGATTGTCTGTAGTGTCTGTATCAGTCATGATACTGTGACAGTCTGAAGTGTTTGTATCAGTCATAGTTCCCTGACTGTCTGTCGTGTCTGTATATAAGTCATAGTTTCCTGGCTGTCTATAGTTTCTGTATCAGTCAGAGAGTGAAATATTTGGAACAATAAAACTGAAACAAGACTAATTTTATAGGAATATCAGTAAATAATTTACCATATGACAAACTACACGTGAAATGTTTGAAATTTATCGCTGGTGTGTACAAAAAGAGTCAAAACGATATCCGTTAAACATGGATGTTTTAGTAAATACTATTAAGTTTCTGAAAAGACCTTTATCTATTTCTACTGATAAATTGCTTTTTCATGCATTTAAGGAAAGTAGTAATTTATCTCGAGATGGTACACATTGTTTGGTTGTTTATGTTAATTTTTTACTTGATCGATTGAAGGTTGATAAAAAGACGGTGACGACAATATTTGTAACTATACTGAAACAGTGTTGATAGAAAGATTTATGATAAGTGACAAATCAAGAAAGTATGCATTGTTCACCTTCTGTTTTCAAAGATAAATATTTAAAAATTATTGATAATTTTGAAGTTAGAAAATGCTTTACATCTTTAAGAATTAGTTCTCACAATCTGGAGATAGAACTAGAGGATCCCAGGAGCCTGTATCGCTCACCTGGACAATGTCCATCTAGACTGGCAGACTGGAATATTCCTGTCAAGTTCCAATTGGCTCACTGGTTTCAAACAAGATCTTAAAGTGAACTTTGCCATTAGGTCCTATGTTAAACTGAGTTCCGATCTGGCAGCAATCTTGTATGGTGAAAAGGGTCATCGGATATAATTCAGAAAGAGAACCACCTAAAATCCATTGCTGTCAAGTTTTGTTCCAATTGGACAAGTGGTTTCGAAGAAGATATTGGAATTTTTTCCATAAGGTCCTTTGTTAAACTATGTTTGGCTCTGGCGGCTATCCTGGATGACGGGTCGAGTCATCGGATATAATTCTGAAAGAGAACCACCTAAGGACCATTGCCGCCTAGTTTTGTTTCAATTGGCCCAGTGGCTTCAGAATAGAAGATCTTTAAGTAAATTTCCCATAGGGTCCTATGTTAAACTAAGTTCGGCTCTGGTGGCCATCTGGGATGACGGACGGGGTCATCGGATACAATTCCGAAAGAAGACCACCTAAGGACCATTGCTGCCAAGTTTTGTTCCAATTGGCACAGTGGTTTCAGAGGAGAAGATCTTTAAAGGAACGTTTACGACGACGACGATGGACGCCAACTGATGACAATAGCTCACCTGGCCCTTTGGTCCAGGTGAGCTAAATAGAAGATACAAACAATTATGTGCAGAGAATGGATTTTGTAATATATGCAAAACTAAGAAAGTTGAAGATGAGTGTCTTTTTCCTTTTTGAAGGTGATCCGTATATATATTTTATTCAGAAACTACCCCATTACAACGGGGGCACCAGTCACCAGGGTAGAAGTGATAATGCGTCTATACTATATTATTTACCATTAATTACAATATAGACAACATAGAAAAATGTTTTTAGAGAAAATTACTAATAATTTTTCATCATTGTCACATATGACTAGATTGATTTGTTTGATAACAAATGAAGACACGGATGTAATTAAAGAATTTTCCTAGTACGTATTTGAATGTTTTAAACAAAGGAAAGAACATTTATCTGGTAAAATTGTCAACATTCCAATTTTTTATTGGCTATTATCATGTTATTTCTTTATTCATTATTTTTTATTTGTAAAATTAATTATCAGATAAATCGATGCATACGATAAGCCAAAAATGTCCCATGAATGGTTGATAAATAGTATTGTATTCTGTATCAGTCATACTATTCTGACTGTATTGTCTGTATCAGTCATACTATTCTGATTTAGTGTCTGTATCAGTCATACTATTCTGATTTAGTGTCTGTATCAGTCATACTATTCTGACTGTTAGTAGTGTCTGTACCATGTTAAAATACCCAGACTGTCTGTAGTGTCTGTACCAAGTCATACCACCTTGTCCTATATTGTTTGTATCAGTCATACTCTACTTTCTGTTTGTAGTGTCTGTATCACTCGTACTGCCGTGACTGTCTGTCGTGTGTGTATCAGTAATACTTCCCTAACTGTTTGTAGTGCCTCTATGAGTCATAATATCCTGAATGTCTAAAGTGTCTGCATCAGTCATACAATCCTGACCCTCTGTAGTGTCTGTATCAGTCATACTACCCTGATCCTCTGTAGTGCCTGTATCAGTCATACTACACTTTCTTTTTGACGTGTCTTTATCAGATATACTACCCTGACTGTTTTTAGTATTTGTATCAGTCATACTACCCTTTCTGTTTGAAGTGTCTGTATCAGTCATACTACGGTGACTGTCTTGCGTGTCTGTATCGGTCATACTACCCTAACTGTTTGTAATGTCTCTATCAGTAATACTACCCTGCCTGTCTGAAGTGTCTGCATCAGTCATACTACCCTGACCCTCTGTAATGTCTGTATCAGTTATACTACCCTGACTATTTGTAGTGTCTGTATCAGTCATACTACCGTGACTGTCTGTCGTGTTTGTAATGTCTCTATCAATCATACTACCCTGACTGTCTGAGGTGTCTGCATCAGTCATACTACCCTGACCCTCTGCAGTGTCTGTATCAGTCATACTACCCTGAGCGTTTGTAGTCTCTTTATCAGTCATACTACCCTTATTTGTTTGTAGTGTCTCTATCAGTCATACTAGCCTGACTGTCAGAAGTATCTGCATCAGTCATAATACCCTGACCGTCTGTAGTTTCTGTATCAGTCATACCCTGACCGTTTGTAGTGTCTGTATCAGTCATACTACCCTTTTTGTTTGAAGTGTCTATATCACTTATACTACCCTGGCTGTCTGTAGTGTCTGTATCAGTCATACAACCGTGACAGTCTAAAGTGTCTGTATCTGTCATAGTACCGTGAATGTCTGTAGTGTCTGTATCAGTCATGCTACTCTGACAGTCTGAAGTGTCTGTATCAGTCATAGTACCCCGACTGTCTGTTGTGTCTGTATCAGTGATAATTTCCTGGCTGTCTGTAGTTTCTGTATCAGTCATAGTACCCTGACTGTCTGTAGTGTCTGCATCAGTCACCCTTTACATATTTTAAGATGTTGAAAAGCTTTGATAGTGTTAGGGCTAAATTTGACACTTTCAGCCATTTATAATACTGTCAAACCAATTATTTTATATAAGAGTGAAATATTTGGAACAATAAAACGGAACAAGACTAATTTTATAGGAATATCAGTAAATAATTAACCATGTGACAAACTACACGTGAAATGTTTGAAATCTATCGCTGGTGTGCACAAAGAGTCAGAACGATATCCGTTATACATAGATGTTTTAGTAAATACTATTATGTTTCTGAAAAGACTATTATTTATTTCTACTAATAAATTGCTATAACATACATTTAAGGAAAGTAGTAATTTATCTCGAGATGGTACAAATAGTTTGGTTGTTTATGTTAATTTTTTGCTTGATCGATTGAACGTTGATAAAAAAAGACGGTGACGACAATATTTATAACTATACTGAAACAGTGTTGATAGAAAGATTTATGATAAGACATGGCAAAATGGGATTAAAAACACTCCCTAAAATCAAAATGACAAACCAGGAAAGTATGGATTGTTCACCTGGACAATGTCCATCTTGACTGGCAGACTGGAACATTCCTGTCAAGTTCCAATTTGCTCACTGGTTTCAAACAAGATCTTTCAGTGAACATTCCCATTGGGTCCTATGTTTAACTGAGTTCCGCACTGGCAAAAATCGTGTATGGTGGACAGGGTCATCGGATAAGAGAACCACATAAGGACCATTGCTGTCAAGTTTTGTTCCAATAGGACAAGTGGTTTCGAACAAGAAGATCTTGGAATTTTTTTCCATAGGGTCCTTTGTTCAACTATGTTTGGCTCTGGCGGCTATCCTGGATGACGGATCGAGTCATCGGATACAATTCTGAAAGAGAACCACCTAAGGACCAATGCCGCCTAGTTTTGTTCCAATTGGTCCAGGTGAGCTAAAAAGGAAGATACAAAAAATTATGTGCAGAAAAATGATTTTGTAATATATGCAAAACTAGAAAAGTTGAAGATGAGTGTCTTTTTCCTTTTTGAATGTGATCCGTATATATATTTTATTCAGAAACTACCCCTTTACAACGGGGGCACAGGTCACCAGTCACCAGGGTAGAAGTGATGATGCGTTATACTATATTATTTACCATTAATTACAATATAGACAACATAGAAAAATGTTTTTAGAGAAAATTACTAATAATTTTTCATCATTGTCACATATGACTAGATTGATCTGTTTGATAACAAATGAAGACACGGATGTAATTAAAGAATTTTCCTAGTACGTATTTGAATGTTTTAAACAAAGAAAAGCTCATTTATCCGGTAAAATTGTCAACATTCCAATTATTTATTGGCTATAATTATGTTATTTCTTTATTCTTTATTTTTTATTTGTAAAATTAATTATCAGATAAATCGATGCATACGATAAGCCAGAAATGTTCCATGAATGGTTGATAAATAGTATTGTATTCTATTCTGTTCTGTAGTGTCTGTATCAGTCATACTATTCTGACTGTAGTGTCTGTATCAGTCATACTATTCTGACTGTAGTGTCTGTATAAATCATACTATTCTGACTGTAGTGTCTGTGTCAGTCATTCTATTCTGACTGTAGTGTCTATATCAGTCATACTATTCTGACTGTAGTGTCTGTATCAGTCATACTACCCGTACTGTTATTAGTGTCTGTACCAAGTCAACTACCCTTACTGTTTGTAGTGTTTGTATCAGTCACACTAATCTGACTGTTTGTTGTCCAAGTCATACTGCCCTGACTCTCTTTAGTTTATGTACCAATTCATAAATCTTGACTCTCTGTAATGTCTGTATCAGTCATATTACACGGACTGTTTGTAGTGTTTGTATCAGTTGTACAGTCCTAATTGCCGTAGTGTTTGTATCAAGTCATAATACACTGACTGTCTGTAGTTTCTGTATCAGTCATATCATCCTGTCTATGGTGTTTTTGTTGTTTTTTCCGTACTGTCTGTATCAGTCATACTACCCTGAATATATCTGTATAGTGTCTTTATCAGTCATACTACCCTGACTTTGTTGTGTTCCTATTTTGTCATTTTTTTCTGAGAGGGTGTATTGTTTGTTGATTAGGTTATCCTTATCCTTTATATTCTAGGACAATGTGTCAAAGCTGATGGTATGCTATTTGCTAGTTGCTTCCTATTTCATATTGTGAATGCTTGTATCAGGAAAAGGTTAATAATGTCGGTAATAAATCAATTTTTCTTATAATTTAGCCGTTATCGAGAACTGTTGCTTATATGTCGTTCCTTTTTCCAGCTACAGTCTGGGTCTGGAATTCCTTACATCTGTCAAGATTTTTTTAGGGAAATTTGTTAAATGTTTTGATTCCCGAGTTTCCCACCAAAATATCATTTGGTACTGGATTTGGTAAAATATATCACACTCGGTTCTAAATGGTTTAAACGATCACTTATTTTACTATAATTCACCTTCTTTCCGAAATTACAGTCGTTGTAACCAGGGTACCGCTGGGACCATTGATCACTACTTTCTACTTTATCCTCCTTACAATAAATTACTTAGAGATATTTCATGAGTTGAAACACATTTGTGTCCTGAGGTTGATTCGGTTTGTTGTGAATAGCTGTAAGGTACTTCTGTGTGGAAGTGATGTTCTTTCTTCAGAAAATAATATCAAAATAATTAACACTGAATTCAAATTTCTTTTAAAGAGTAAGAGGTTCTGCACGTAATCAATGCATACACGCACATACTTTTGTACTTTTGTGTGACAAAACGTATAGTATGTTGTTCATTTTTTTTTCTTGCTTTCCTTTGTATTGATATATATTATCATCAAAATCGGTATGACCAAATTATTTTGGGTGGGGTTGACACAGAATTATTTTGGGCGAGGAGCACTGGCTTATACAGAATTATTTTATACGAGGAGCACTGGTTTACACAGAATTAGTTTGAGCGAGTAGCGCTGGTTTACACAGAATTATTTTGGACGAAGAGCACTGGTTTGCACAGAATTTAGGGTAGAGGAGTGCTGGTTTAAATTTTTAAAACTTCTAAAGTTAAACCACTCGAACAAACCATAGAATCCGGGTAAGTCGCATGTACATGTTAGTAGTCAGGAAATACCAAAGGGATATTTAAAAAAAGTAAAAAAAAACAAAAATACCGAACTCCAAGGGAAATTCAGAACGGAAAGTCATTTATAAAATGGCAAAATCAAAAGCTCAAACACATCTAACGAATGGAAAACAACTGTCATATTCCTGACTTGGTACAGGAATTTCCTTATGTAGAAAATGGGGAATTAATCCTAGTTTTATAGCTAACTAAACCTCTAACTTGTATGACAGTCGCATAGAGTTCCATTATATTGACAACAAAGGAGGGGAAATCGAAAACAAAATTTGCGTAAAAATGTGAGGAAATATATGTTGTTCACTCTGCTTTTAGGTAAAAATACTAATTTCAAAACTTATTGATAGTAGAACTTGGATTTTGATTCAAACACGGACATACGTAATAAAATATTCTTGCAGAATAATGTTGATGATTTATGGAAACAATAAAATTCCACTTACAAATGTTTTACTTAAACATTCCTCAACTTGTTCAAATGTATGTAAATATTTGTTTACTGATTTTTAGATTTTTTTCAAAACCAAATTTAAAGAAAACCATGCATCAAATACATTTCCTGTCCGCATATGCATATTGTGCTATTATATGATAGAATCAATTTGACATGAATGCTACACCAAATATTCTATGTATACTGCTTACCATATGTTTAGCCTGTTTTATGATAAATTTTACAGGTTGATAAATCAATATGTCCAAATCAAAACCGCAATACCAATGCTAGAGTAAAGTTTAGTTTAAACCAGATCATTTTTACATACCTCAAGCCTATCCCAGCCCAGCCAATGTTTTACAATATGCCTATTGAAAGTTATTTATTTTCAATCTCTAGTTATAAAGGTCCTATGCCAGTCTTAATTTGTAACATTTTGACACCGTGTTTTTTCATTGCTACTTAAAGTCAAGCATACTGAAATCTAAAACAAAAGCAAGAATATATCTCTCCATTGGAAACCGTGCCCCGACACCTAAATCATGATCAGTCAACCGTGACATTGAGGTCACATCACCCCTTTGACCTAAACTTTCCAATCTTAAGGTATGTAGTGACAAAATTTCATGTTGATATGACATCTACTTCCCATTAAACTACTTTCAATCTAAACTGTAGCCTACGGAGGGACATACGCACGGATGAACGGACACACAGGCCAAAAAACTACATGGCAAGCTACTAATAAGGTGCCTACAGATCATGATATACTATATGTATGTTATAAAGCCAACTTCATAATGTAAACAAGATATTGTGTGTCTGTAAGACACGGATGCCCTATACTCCTACACATCGCATTCCCGTCTATTATTTATGATGGGAAATCATAAATATATGATACCTGCTTACTTTAACTTTTACCCCATAAAAAATAATGATGGATGGATGAATTATTGTTTAACGTCCAGTGGCAACCAGGTGCATATCAGGACGAGAACATGTTGATATGGTAATGAATATGATCCCTGTTTTGTACTAGACCGACACGCTAAGTCGGATTTTTAATGTGCTAGCTCACGAGGTAACTGTTCGCAGGAAGACATATCACCTCACTCGGACACATTATACTGACTCCGAGCCGACCAGTCTTTGCTCTTACTCCTAGATGCCGCGTGCTTGGCGGAGAAGCAGCAAATACCAATTTTAATGTCTTTGGTTTGACCCGGTCGGGGATCGAACCCGCGGCCTTCCGCACTCGGGGCGAGCACGCTACCACGAGACCACCGAGGCGGTCTAAAAAATAATGAATCAATGGTACTAAATTCTGTTTCTGACACAAGGACCAACTAAATAGATTACTGTAGTTGTAAAATATCATTGATATATCATTACACGTGTTTTTTGAAATGCAAACATTTAATCAAAGTCAATCTACAAAACCAGAGCCTCCCAGGAGCCTGTATCGCTCACCTGATATTTCCATTTGTTCAATGTTAAATGACACTGAGATTAACATCCATGCCATGTTTGGTTTCAACCCATTCAGTAATTTTCAAGAATAATTCCCTTAGGGTCCTATGCTAAACTTATTCTTCCGCTGACGGCCACCATGGACGACAGATCGGCACCAAAATAACAACAATTGGTCAGATCGGCATAAAGAATATTCATGCTATGTTTGGTTTCAATCCATTCAGTAGTTCTCTAAAAGAAGATGTTTGTATGTATTTCCCATAGGGTTCTATGTTAAACTAAGTCCCCTGCTGGTGGCCATCTTGGATGACGGATCGGCATCAAAGTAACAACACTTGGCAGCACCTCATACGGAACATTCATGCCATGTTTGGTTTCAATCCATTCAGCGGTTCTCTAGAAGAAGATTTTTGTATGTATTTCCCATAGAATTCTGTTAAACAAAGTCCCCCGCTGGCGGCAATCTTCGATGATGGATCGTTCAGCAAAGTAACAACACTTGGTCAGCACCTCAAAAGGAACATTCCTGCGATCCTTGGATCACTTAATTTTGGATATGAATCTGGCAAATTTTCTGTTTCAGTGTCAAGGGGTTATAACATGCTTACCAAAAGAAAATAAGGATGGCGGATACATAACAAATTGGTGACCTATATATACGTCTCCTTAATACAGATTTTAAAATAGCATCTACAGCAATAGCTCTTCGTCCCATAGCTATTAGAGTTAAAAATGTTCTTCATGAAATTATAAGTTACACTCAAAAAGGTTTTATGAAAGGTCGATTTATTGGTGAAAAGCACCCGTCTATTGTATGATCTAATGCACCATCTTGAAGAAAATAATATTGAAGGTTTATTGTTATTAATAGATTTAGAAAAGGCATTTGATTCCGTAGAATGGATATTTTTGAGATGTTTAGAGAGCTTCAACTTTGGTTTGCTTCGATTTGCAAACATGGCAAATGGTTTTCGTCTTTTTATAATGATGCACAAAGTTGTGTTATAAACAACGGTTTTATGTAAAAAGAAAAATTCAAACTGAAACGTGCATGGCTGTAGGCAAGGAGATCCTTTGTAGCCTTATTTGTTCATAATTTGAGTTGAGATTCTGGCACTGAAAGTGTTTTGTTTGTTTGTTTACTTGGTGTTTTCATTTTCAGCACATTTGGCTATTTCGCGGCGGCAATCCTTGTCAATTTAGATCGGAGTCGAACACCCCACCACAGGTGAGATTAGAACTCACAACTCCAGTGTTGACAGGCTAGTGATCATTAGTGGTCATGACAAACTACCTAGACCACTCGGCCACCGAGGCCCCGGCACTGAAAGTGAAGTCAAATGTTGATATTAAAGGTGTAGTTGTTAGTAATACTGAATCATTCATTATTCAATATGCAGATGATACTTTCCTTACTTTAGATGGAACTGAAAAATCCTCATGTGCAATGTCCCTCCCATGATGCAAGATTTAAACAAAATATTTTTCAACTTTGTGTGGGATGACAAACCTGATAAAATAAAAAGAAACACTTTGATTGGTTGTTATTTTTTTGTATAAAATCCATTTGAAGGATAAGATGTGCACTTTTTGTAAAAATCAAGATGAAACAATAAGACATCTATTTTTTGACTGTCAAGTAACATATGATTTTTGGAATCAATATTTTAATAGCCTGAAAAAATATTATACCAATATAGAAGTAGATAGGGAGTATTTTTTGCTTGGCTATCCAGAAGAATATCCACTGTTGAACTTTCTGGTGATTTTTGCAAAAAAACTACATCTTCAAGTGCAAGTTAAATGACACATTACCAAATTAATAGAGCTTAAAAATAAAATATTAAGGTATTTGTCACTAGAGAAATATATCAGTTCTAAGGGTGATAGTAGTAGAAAAACAGACAAATTATGACTTGAAAAAAAAATGTTTGGTTTCAATCCAATCCAATAAGCAGTCCTCAAGAAGAAAATTTTTGTATGTATTTCCCATACGATCCTTTGTTAAATTAAGTCTACCGCTGGAAGCCATGTTGGTTGACAAAGCGACATTTGTGTCAGGTTTCGTTTCAATCCATTCAGCAGTTCTCTAGAAGAAGTTCAAAATGTGAAATGTGAATGGACAGGCGGACGGACAGACACAAAGTGATTGCAATAGCTCACATGACACTTCGGGTCAGTTGAGATAAAAATGGAAGTGACAGTGACTCAAACATAGCTAAGCTGTATTGTATTATAATTATATGAGATGACTATAATTTGGAAATATCATTAATAAATTACCATAGGTTCTTTAATAATACACCTAAATGCAAAAATTTAATCAAAGTAACTCCAGGATAAAATGTAGGTTGTGGTGATTCAAATGTTGCTGAGTTGTGTTGTACAAAATAAGATGACTGTATTAGTGAAATATAGTCAATATACATGTACTACCATATGTCCTTTAAAAATACAATGTATACCTAATTGAAAAGCATTTACCAAAGTCACTCAAGCATAACACATAGGTCATTGTTACTCAAATGTTGCTGACTTTTGTTGTATTATATAAGATAAATGAATAGGTATATCATTGATATGTCTCAATATATTTCTGAGAATGGACCTAAATGCAACTAGAGGCTCAGAGGGTTGAGCCTGTATCGCTCACCTGGTAAAAACAAGAATTGCCCATGATTAGACTCCATTAATTATCTCAGTTTCAGAGAAATGCAACCCCATGATTTTATTAATTATTAGAGTTGGTAAAGTTTGACTACATGATAGATGTAAATAATGAAAGTCTTAATCTCATAATTGTAATATTGACTGAAAGAGGATAGATTTTAGTTTAAAAAAATACGAAAACATTAACTGATTTTGCTTCTGACAAGTAATGGGAGGTAATAAACTGGGACTTGTGAATTAACATGTGGTGTGTAAAACTTTGACAGTGATAATCGGCACCTGCACTGGTCAGTTAAATTGCGGAAAAAAGAACCGGAAAAGTAAACCTTTTTTCCCACATACATGTATGTAATGGAATTTTATGCAGAATCTGAAAAATTAAGTCTCAATTGGATTGAAACGCTGCATCAGACCTCAATTTTAAGCCGAAGTGGAGTGAAATTTAACATTTTTATTATGAAAAATTTTGAAATGTTGCTATGCCAACTAGATAGGTTTCCATGGATATTTTTTATTTATTTTATCATGATTGATATCATGATTGATAGCTCACTTCACATAGAAAATGGTACCTCCCACAGATGCTTCTTGTCAAGTTTCGCTTCATTTGGCCAAGCAGTTTCAGAGAAGATTTCTTTATCAGCCTATCACAAAAATGAATTGTCCATGGCAGCCATGCTTGTCGTCCAATCAGGATAAAAAAATTAATTTCATAAAAGACTTTCCATAGCTGCTTCCTGTCTGACAGTTTCGCTGACAGTTTTGTCCAAGTAGTTATAGTTTTTTTAATCAACCAACGAGAAATAAGAATTGCCCAAAACTGCCATATGCCTGATCGGGACGAAACGAGGAAATTTTGTAAAGAACCTCCCATAGATGTTTCCTGTCAAGTTTCGTTCCATTTGGCCAATCGACTTCAGAGAAGATTGTTTTATATCAGCCAATCAAATAAAAGAACTGCCTAAGGCATCCATATTTGTTGTTCCATCAGGACGAAATGAGGAAATTTTATAAAGGACCTCCCATTTATGCTTCTTGTCAAGTTAAGGTCCATTTGGCCCCGTGATTTCAGAGGAGATTTTTTATATCAGCCAATCAGACACAAGAACTACCCATGGTGGCCATATTTTTAGTCCGGTCAAGACAAATGAGAACACTTTGTACAGAACCTCCTATAGATGCTTCCTGTCAGGTTTCATTCCAATTTGCCAAGCAATTCCAGAGAAAAAATATTTTTCTAATCAACCAATGAGAAACAAGAATTGCCAATGCCCATGTTTGTTGCCCGATCTGGATGAAATAATCTGTCAAGTTTTGTTCCATTTGGCCAGGCGATTTCAGAGGAGAAGATTTTTTTATATCAGCCAATCAGAAACAAGAACTGCCCATTGTGGCCATAATTATAGTCCGATTGGAACGAAATGATTAAATTTTATAAAAGACCCCCATATATGGTTCCTGTCCAGTTTTGTTCCATTTGGCCAAGCAGTTTCAGAGGAGAATATTTTTGAAAACTCAGCCAAACAGAATCAACAATTGTCCATGGCGGCCATGTTTGTTGTCTGATCAAGACAAAATGAGCAAACTTTATAAAGGTAGTTACATAGATTCTTCCTGCCAAGATTAATTCCATTTGGCCCAGTGGTTTCAGAGGAGAAGATTAAAGTGTGAAAAGTTAACAGACAGACGGACAACGGACACCAAGTGATGACAAAAGCTCACATGGCCTTTGGCCAGGTGAGCTAAAACCGAGTCACTTATGCACAAAATGTGGGTCATAATGGTCCAACTGTTGGAGAAATGAATTATATAGTGTAAGAGGAGTTATAGTGGTGAAGTATCATTGAAACAAAACTATGGATTCCTAGGATAAGAATTTATCAGTCACTTATGCATTAGACTCAAATGTTGCCCATGTGTGTTCAGTGTTATAAGAGGATCGTAGTGGTATAATACAATTCATTTATCTCGAACTGGACCTAAATGCAAAAACTTAACCAAACCAGATGGACTTACATACCTATGAACATATGGACATATGTGAACAAGGCATTAAAAACACTTTCCATGTTTTGCAAATCTAACATAGCCCAGCCCAGACCATGTTTTACAATTTTAAAGTCCAGCCAACACCATACTTTACAAAGCTCAAGCCCAGCCCATGACTTACAATATGTCCTTTCAATAACATAAACAGGGAATGATAAATTCACTTTGTAAATCCGTGTTATTCATTTTAGGCTATTTTATTCTGCAGTAAAGTACATCCCTCGTGTTTTCACAACAGATGTTTTATTACAAGAATGGTTAAATAGGTGATAATAACATGACTGTAGACAAAACAATATATATATGGTATTTATTTAATCACAGACTCTGGCCTTGATTTACATAACAGTAAAATATTTTAACAATTAAAATCAACAGGTTATGTTATACATATTGCATTTTGTATATATGTACAATTTACACATAATTACTTACTGCATTTAATTACATTTGCTAGAATTTCCAAGAATTTTAATATAATGGTCATTTTTAAGAAGAATTTCATTTTCAGATTAAAAAAGAACAACTTCCCTGTGTCTTGCATAAGAATCTCCCCTTTTGAAAGCTTTGGGATTTATACGTTATTGAAATAGGTTTTCTTAAGACTAAAATCCGAGTAAAAATCAATTTCAATTTTCAATACAATGCCTATTGTCCATGAAATCACAACACAGTGATTTATACAAATATCATTCCTATATAAAGCCGTATGCATTTTATAACCATATACATGTAATACAATTGTACTAGTTATTGCCACATATTCAGTCTGCTTCTATCTCTACAATAGTCAATACACAAATTTCTATCCTTATCAATGAATGAAAAGCCCAAGATACCCTGATATAAACCAATGTGAATCCAGTCAACGAACATTTTCACCTTAAAATACATGTATCGGTTAATTGGTATTTGTTTTGATGCTGTAGAAAATTGTTTGATAACACATTCTAAATTTTAGTTTATTTGAAGTCATATCCTTTCTGAGGTTAGACTTGGCTGTCTTTTTGTAATTATTTTGGGTAAATTGTTCAATATATATGTTCTTTTCCTATTACTTTAACCACTAACAATGACAAATATTCAAGATGTACACATGGGCATTCAAGATGAAGAACAGCAATGATAACATTTTATATCTCCTTTTGTATTATATTTCAGTAATACATGAGTTGCCTTTCATATACAATAATTTACATCAATGTAAATGAAAATAAAATGCTGGATATTCTGTTGATATAAACTTTTCTAAACCAGCTGTCACAAATAACATGGAAACCAACCAAAAATATATCATGTCATTGGAAGTGACATTGTTTATAAACAAATTTAACACTTATCATACCTTTAGCTCCATCTATAGTCAATGTTTTAGGCCTATACTTTGATGTAGACTTTTATATCTAACCTTACTCATTATTATAATTAGTTGTTACGTAATTTGTAAGAACATATTTATGGAATGTGAAATATTTGTATCTTCAGTAACTTAATGTACATTGTAATTTATATGCCTATAAACTTTGAAACAATATTGTAATACAGGTTCTGAAGGTTCACAGTAACCGTGTTACCCTCACTCTCTTGACATAAAATACTTTATTATTATTATAAGTAACTGGTTTTTCTTCAGTTGGATATTTCTATTAATGAGTGAAAACAGTTTTCCTTGATTTATTTCTTTCACAGTAATAAACTGAAACTTTTTAACATTTTAAGTTTGAGGCTTATCAAGTTGGTTACACAGTAATGGATTAATAACAAAATTAAATATACACATTTCCATGATGTTGTATTTTATGACAAAATTTTATTTATAATTGTTCTCATCAAATGTCTAAAACTGATAATATTTAGAATGCTTTCCATGACTGAAATTTAAAATTAACATTGTTTAAAACTAAAATAAAATCAGATATATGTTCATGCTTAAACACCAAATAGTTGGTAGCAGATATCATATACACTTACTGTAAGGATTCGATTACATCCTTTTGGCATGATTCCTTTGGACTAACCTCATTATGGGTAATTAACTTAAATTTGAATGAAAAAAAAAATTGTTTCAAAATGACACTATAACCAACTATGGAACTTGAAGATACATTTGATATCCTATGCAGTGGACAAGAGAGTCATGCATTTTGAACCAATATCATGACCTCACAAGCAGGCAACAATTTCTCATGCTTACCTAAACTTTAGTGAAAAAATAAACTGTTTAAAAAAGCCATCCACCTTTAAACAGTAAAGGAATATTTTGTCTTTTTGATATTGTCCTTGACATAAAAATTAGAGATATGTTTGTTAATTGCTGATTATTTCATACTGAAATTATCATTTACTGACTAGCTTGTGTTCTTCAATCACGATTGGTGTCCTGGTTAACTTATTATTTTCGTAAACAATGTTGTGTTATCTCCCTTATTTAAGTCAAAATGTCACAAAATTGATAATATTTTCTGTTATGCAAAATTATTATAAAATTGGTTAAATTAGATGTATTTTATCATTTGTTGTTTGGTTCAAGGAGAATTCCTGTACTAAGGGAAGTAACTCATTTCAAAATAAATTTTTCATTACTGTTTCTGTGTAAACAATTTCAGATTTTGCCTTCTTTGCCTTACATACAAAGGCAGCATTCATGAAAAAAATGCCATAATCCTCTAATGCTGATTTTTAATATTTGCATAATATGCTGTCTCAGAATCTGTCTTTTATGTACTGTGCTTATCAAGGTATCTAGCCCTTCGCACCTCCAACCACTTACAATTACACCTTAGTAAGTTCTTCTGAATGTCACTTATTGTTCACAATTGTGTGTTGGGTAGTTCTTATGACTCTCACTTCATGTTTACCTGTTTACAGGTGTGTGCTTATTCATTCTTATGATGTCACTACCTGTTAAGATATTCAGAAATGTGTAACATTTATATGAAGCACAGCAGGACCAGCAGCCTCTTTCTTTTCTGAATCTGATCCACAGTTTTCAATAACACCACTGATGTCTTCTTCTAAAGTCTGTTTTACTGGTGGAAGACTAAATCTCTAAAATAGATAATTACAAAATAATAGATACATATAAAATCTAGCACTGGTGGAAGTGTGCAAATCAGACAAACAAAGGTAAGATTTTAAACATTCTTATGAGGATTGCTGAGTCAGAGACAAAATAAAATCTCACCCCAGGATTTTGCAATTAATTTAAAAATTGCAAAAACATTGCATAATTTCTAAACTGACAGTACCCATGGTGTATGAGAAACTGCAACCTGACAAATATTCTGTTGTATTTCAAAAGCAAGATACTGAAATTAAGTATACCATTTACTATGTAATTACTAAAATATAGATCTAGCGAAACAGATTACTTACCTTACTTTTATCAAAGTTTCTTGGACTTATTAATGTATGATCTGTTTGTGTACAAGCGTCTTTTGTATCTGAAGGCAATGGTTTTTTTACAATGAAATAGTCTGTATCATCGAGAATGGAATCATCTGGTGTAAATGTTGATTTATCTATTGATGCTGGGAAAAAAAAGTGTAAGACAATTTTAAATAACTGTTCAATTTATCACAAAAATAAGATCTGTTTAGTTTTTACAAACTATGAAATTAAAGAAATGGAGATGAACCTGATGTCTCCTGACTATATTACAATGACCACTACGGCCTTAAACACTCACTTTTAAATAACTTTTAAAATTGTGATTTGTTTAACTTTCAAAAGAATCAAAAGATTTAGCTCTATTAATGGAATGAATACAGAATAATGTAATGTATAATATTGACACAACACGAAAAAAGTATTTCCACTTCACACAGAATTTGTGTTTTTTTTAGCATGAATAATCAACCATTAGTCTTACCACTAGACTGATGGAACTGAGGATTGGTATATGCATGATTAAGTATTGCTCTTTCTCTCATATCTCGAGGTTTCTTGGGGGATAAGGGTGGATTTGGAAGGAGACTGGTCTGTGATAAACTGGGAACACGCACACCAACTGTTGTAAAATGCACATGATCTGCAAAATCATAAAATAACTTTAAGATTCTTTGATAGAAATAAATTAAATGTGATAATGAATGTAAAATAAATAAATAGTCCAATATCTTAGAATAAATAGTCCAGTATCTTAGAATATCGAACTACTTTCAGGAGAACAAAAATCTTTGGTATTATTCTTCTTGAGTATAAAATTGATGTCCAGCACCTTAAAACTTAGACTCAACCTACTTGTTCAAACATTGCCTATTTTTTAATAAAATTTGGAAACTGAATTCTGCCCCCTCTCAAAGATCTGGTTTTAAACCTGGATAATCTAATCAGGCAAAGCATGTGAATACAGTTCAGACCTTGTTAAGTGCAAAAATTGATCCAACAAAGGAGAAAGCTGCCAAGAAAGGAAGAACACACTCAGAATTGTCAAATGAATCAAACAATAGTATTGATTTGAATTTGTCAGGATTAGAAAATATACAAAAAGATCTACATGATATAAAATCTAACCTGCAGGGCATAGTAAAGTTAAGTGACTTAAACGAGGCAACAAAGGATCTGGTAAAAAACAGTGAATTGGAAAGTCTTGTTACAAAAATAGTTGATAAACTGTTTACTAAGTTTGAAAAGAAAATTGAAACGAAAATCGAGGAAAAAGTTGAAGAAAAGGTTGCAGAAAAGGTGAATCAGTTCAAGTTGGAAATGGAAGAAAAGATAGATGCACTGTCCATAGAAAACACAAATATGAAACTACAAATAGAGAAGTCCAAGGAACAAATATGCAAGGCAAAGATAGACAATCTTAGGAATGAAAATCATACCAGCAAGGCTCTCGAACAATGTAATCGTAATGAGCAATATTCACGAAAGAACAATATCAAAATCTTCAACATGAAATGGAGAGAAAGGCAAAATTTACGTGAAGACTTCATTGAATTGGTCAGGAATGAACTGAGGGTTGAGTTAGAACCAAGAGATGTTGTAGCAATCCATAGACTACCATCCAACAAACCTGGTGATAAACCTGTCATAGTGAGACTTTTTAACAGTGATATAAAAAGGAAAGTGATGAGAGAGAAAAAGAATTTGAAGAACAGAGTTATATTTTTAGATGATATCACTCAGGAAAATTATGAGCTAATGAAGAGACTCAGGGAATCTGGTAGATTTGTACAGGTTTGGTTTTTTAATTGTCATGTTTATGCTAGAACTGAGGATGACTTACAATTGAAGTTTGGACTATTTGATGACATTGATCAGAAAATCAGAATTGGAAAGTAAGGTACTGTTGCTTTTATAATATTTGTGTAACCCTATAAAACTGAATTAATTAAGTATAACACTGAACTGTTAAACAAGTGTAAAAAGTGATAATACAATATTGGATTTTTTCACTTACTAAAACAAGTCAATCTAATAACTGTTAAAAGTTATTCTTTCCTCCTAAAAGAATGAGAGAATAGAAAAACTGATATGAGAAAAGAAAGTTTATTTTATATAAAACAGAAAAAAAAAAAAAATTCTGTATTTCTTTTTTTTTTTTGATCTGAAGAAGGAATCATCAATACAGGTATTAACGTTGTTTGATACATTTAAATATGGTGAACATTAACAACACTGGTATAGAGCACAGATGTATGTGCCCTATGGCATTTCATTAAATTGATTTGAGTACAAGTTCTCTTCAATGTATATAAATATATATTTTTTGTTCCGTTTTTTTGGTTATACCAACTTTTACTTTTCAAATGATAAATAGAATGGGAGACATTTGTCAGTTATCTCCCCATGCTGAGATGCCATGGAGATACAATCAGAGTGATCTCCCTTCGTCTGTCAAGGCCCAGTGAAGACTTTCTGTTGTCTCCCTTGAGTGTCTTGATTCTGGGTTGGTAACTGACACATGTTTCTCATTGCCTAGGATATATTAGTTCATGCAATTGATGCAAGTGGAAATCGATGCTTATATTTTGTTTTTTTTTTTTTTTTTTTTTTTTACAAATACTGAAGTGTGTATCTATACAATTGTACATGTATATGAGTTTTTGAGTCATTTAAACTGCATTAACTGTACCATATTACATTATAGTACAGTGTATGATATTTGTGGCCATGTTAAACACTTGTTCAATTTTTTATTTATTTTTCTTGCTACTGCTACTTTTCTTTACATCTTTCTTTTTCTTTTCTGTTTTAAATCATTGTTGTTGCTTGATGGGTCTGTTTTGGTTTTGGTCCTGCCTGAATGTTTTACGATATATAAAGGTTCTAAATACATGTAATTATATTCAATATAGAGGAACATATATAAATGACTGAGTTAAAAATTTTGTCAGTTAACTGTCAGGGATTGGGGGATAAGGGTAAGAGAAGAGATATTTTCAACTATTTAAAGTCAAAAAAATATAATATATATTGTCTGCAGGATACCCATTTCACATATGATATTGAAAAAGAGGTGAGAACAATGTGGGGCTTTGAATGTTTCTTCAGTTCATTTCGATCAAATTCAAGGGGAATATGTATCTTGTTCAACAATAATTTTGAATTTAAAGTGCTTAAAGAGAAGGGAGATAATAATGGTAATTATTTAGTCTTAGACATTCAGGTTGATAATTTAAAAATTACTTTAGTTTCAATATATGGACCAAATATAGATAGTCCTACATTTTATAGTGATATAATGTCAGTAGTGGATGACTTTAAAAATGAAAATTATGTGATTTGTGGAGATTTTAATTTAGTTCTGAAACCAGAAATTGACTATGATAACTATTTACATGTGAATAATCCAAATGCAAGAGAAATGCTCCTTGATATTATTGAAGAGAGGAGTTTGATCGATCCATTTAGAGAACTATATCAAGATACAAAACGTTTTACATGGAGAAAGAGAACACCATTTAAACAAGCACGTTTAGACTTTTTTCTGATTACTGATAGTATGCTCACTAACTTAAAAAACTGTAGTATAGAACCCAGCTATCGTTCAGACCATTCCATGATTTTCTTACATTTAGAATTTAACCCTTTTATAAGAGGTAAAGGTCTTTGGAAATTTAACAATTCATTGTTATATGATAACAAATATATAGAAATAGTTCAGGAAAAAATATTAGAGGTTAAAATACAGTATGCTGCTTTAGTTTATAATTTTGATAAGATAGGTGAAATTGAAGATGAATCCTTACATTTAGTTATAAATGAACAACTGTTTTTAGAAACATTACTTATGGAATTACGTGGAAAAACTATTTCATATTCAAGTTTTATAAAGAAACAAAAAGAAAAAAAAATTTTAGAACTTATTAGTGAAATTACTCATCTGGAAATTTCTGTAAATGAAACAAACTTGAAAAATTTAGAAGATAAGAAACTTGAATTGGAAAATTTAAGGAAAGCAAAGTTAAAAGGTAGCCTTGTTAGATCTAGAGTACAATGGATTGAGGAGGGAGAAAAACCAACAAAGTATTTTTGTGGCCTGGAAGCAAGAAATTTTACCAATAAAATAATTTCAAAAATAGTTAAAGAAAATGGGGAGACAAAAACAAATCAACATGACATTTTAAAAGAGATTCAATTATATTATGAAAATTTGTACGAAAATAAAGATCAAGAAGGGGGGTGTACTTTTCAAGATTTAATAGACGGACTTAAAGATAAAGATAATAATGCCAGAAAACTTACTGTAGACGAAAGGGATAGTTTAGAAGGGCCTATAACAATAGCTGAAGCTGGCGAAATACTCAGAAAAATGAAAAATGATAAAACTCCTGGGTCTGATGGATTCTCTGCTGAATTTTTTAAATTCTTCTGGAGAAATTTAAGAGTGTTTGTTGTTGGATCTTTAAATTATGGATACAGTGTCGAAAATTTATCAGTTACACAAAAACAAGGAATTATTACATGTTTACCAAAGGGAGATAAAGCAAGGCATTTTCTGAAAAACTGGAGACCAATATCATTACTAAATACTGTTTATAAAATTGGGTCAGGGGTAATTGCTAGCAGAATTAAGAAATTTCTTCCTATTTTAATTAATACTGATCAAACAGGTTTTATTTCTGGAAGGTATATTGGAGAAAATATAAGACTTTTACTTGATTTAATGGAGTATACTGAGGAAAAAGAGATTCCTGGGTTATTATTGTTGATAGATTTTGAAAAGGCTTTTGATTCAGTTTCATGGTCATTCCTTAACAATGTTCTTAAATTCTTTAATTTTGGTGAATCTATTTCAAAATGGGTGCAAGTTTTCTATAAAAATATCAATTCGGCTATTATTCAAGGGGGAAACCTTTCAAATTTTTTCACAATATGTAGGGGTTGCAGACAAGGGGATCCGCTATCTCCATATCTTTTCATTTTATGTGCTGAAATTATGGCAATCAGAATTAGAGAAAATAAAAAAATAAAGGGTATAAAAATTTGTCAAACTGAACACCAATTATCCCAATTTGCAGATGATACATCAGTTATTTTGGACGGCTCAGAGGAATCATTAGCAGAAACATTGTTAGAATTAGAGTGGTTTGCTAAAGTATCAGGCCTTAAAATAAATTTTTCAAAAACTCAGGTTGTGTGGATTGGAAGTAAAAAATACAGCAAAGATATTCTTTGTGAAGATTGGCAGTTATCATGGGGGAAATATTCTTTTAAGGTATTAGGTATAAATTTTGATGTAAATCTTGATAATTTAATCAAAATAAATTATGATCCATATCTCAAAAGAATGAAAGGGCTTATTCAACAGTGGAAGAAAAGAAATCTTACTCCTATAGGTAGAATAACTGTAGTGAAATCTCTTATACTTCCAGTGTTGAATCAGCTTTTCATTTCTTTACCAAATCCTAGCAGTGAGATAATTAAAATGATAGAAGACATGCTATATAGTTTTATATGGAAATCCCCTTTAAGCAGAGTAAGAAAAGAGGTTGTACAAAAAGAATATCAAAATGGGGGGCTGAAAATGGTTAATGTTAAAAATTTTATATATGCACTGAAAACAACATGGATAAGAAGACTTTCACAAAATATCAGCAAATGGCACAATCCATTTAAATCCTTAGTAAATACGGACAAATTGTTTTGTTGTGGAACAACATATATAGATAAAGTTTTACAAACAATTACAAACAAGTTCTGGAAAGATGTTTTGTCTTCTTGGAAATTTACTATTGATAAAAATTTTAAAGATAGCTGGAGTGACTTCCTTTCAAGTCCAATCTGGTTTAACAATATGATTAAAGTAGGTGGGAAATGCATGTACTTGCAAAAATTGTTTGAAAAAGGTATAAGGTATGTAAATGACTTTATAAACAGTGATGGTAACTTTTTCACATATGAACAGTTCATACAGAATTATAATATTAATATTAGTGTTATGGAATATAACAGTATTATTAGCTGTTTGAATCGTATGTCAAAATTATTTCAGAAAGATGTGGAAATAAAAAAAATATCTTATCCTTTTATTCCATCCGCACTTGAGTTTGTTTTAAAAAGTAAAAAGGGATCAAAAGATATATATAGTATCCTTAACAAGAACAGTTGTATTCCAACTGCTCAAGGAAAACTGAATGAAGTTTTCAATTTTAGTCAGGATGAGTGGATGGAAATATACAAACTTCCTTTCACTGTTACAAAAAATACAAAACTTCAGTGGTTACAATTCAGAATAAACCATAATATATTAGTAACAAACCGTATTTTATATAAGGTTAAGATTGTTGATAATAAGAATTGTAGTTTTTGCAATAACGAAACTGAAACTATTGAACATATTTTTTGGGAGTGTGACATTGTTCAGAACTTTTTCAGTGAACTTTGTGCATGGTTTAGAGACAATAATATCCCAGAGTTTACGCTGGCTTCAAAAAAGAATGTTCTTTTTGGAAATTTTGATGAAACAAACAATGAATGTATTTATAACATTATTTTACTGCATATTAAGCAATATATATATACAACCAGGTGTTTGAAAAAAGACCTTTCACTATATACAATTAAGAAACAATTGACAGATATGTATCATGTAGAAAAAATGCTGGCAACAAATAAGCAAACTTTGATTAACTTCCAAACTGCATGGAAAAAATACGAGATTCTTTTTAGAACTGGTGATGATTCCTCTGAGTAACTGTTTACCTGTTATTTCTCTGTTTGATCAGAAACAGAACTAATTCACTAAATAAAACGCTGTACATGATATCCCTTTCCCTTTCCTTAAATATGCAATTTAGATGTTGTGTGTATGTTTAGTGGAGGACTTTTTGCCAGACCAGATGCATCAAGCATGTAATGTTTCATCAAATCTTTTCTGTAATACTTTAACCACTTTCTCCTTTCCTATATTTTCCATCTCTCTGAATCTGTTTCTAACTTTATACCTATCACTCCTTCTTCCCTCTTTTCTCCTTTTTGAATATCTGTATGTTTATTAGTAATGGAAATTTTTTTGATGACATATTCGAATATACTGGTCCAAAACTTTAGTTATGTAATGTTCCAAATTGTATTATGAAAATCTGATGTGTAAAGTTATGTGTGATTTACTAACAAATATTAACACTGATGTTTTTTTATTCATTTACTAATATTAACGAGACCGGGATAAGGTACCGGTATTCGATGTATCCAACTAACAAATGTACAGATTTCAATAAAATATGAAAAACTTTAAAAAAAAAAAAAAAAAAAAAAAAAAAAAAAAAAAAAAGAATTCTCATTCAATAAAATTCTTTGTTACCATAAACAGTTGTGTATTATACACAATATTTTATTGTATTTACTCATCCATGCCAAAAAGTAAGAGTAGTTTCAGAGGGCCGACAAAACTTGAAAGTTTTCTATATTACAAACTTGTGCTAGCATTAATTCTAAAAAAGAATAAATGTACAAAGTATTAATATCTGCAACATTCTTTCAAATATTTATAGTATGTTCTTTTTTTTTTCTCAAATTAACTCCCTAAATAAAATTTTGTTTATGATGGCTGGATATACGGTAACCTTTTTGGTAAAAAATATCCCATTATACTGCATACAGCAATAAACTAGTAATACCTGGATGTCTGAAATGACGGACCTTATCAAAGTTCACTACTCTCCCCCCTATTTTCTGATTACCATCCTATTCCTTACCCGAGACATTATATAACGATAAATGACTGATCTTATCAAAGTTCACTACTCTCTCTCCTATTTTCTGATTTACCCTCCTATTCCTTACCGGAGACCGTCTGTAACGGTGAATGACTGACCTTATCAAAGTTCACTACTCTCCCCCCTATTTTCTGATTTACCATCCTATTCCTAACCTGAGACCGTCTGTAACGGTGAATGACTGACCTTATCAAAGTTCACTACTCTCTCTCCTATTTTCCGATTTACCCTCCTATTCCTTACCGGAGACCGTCTGTAACGGTGTATGACTGACCTTATCAAAGTTCACTACTCTCTCTCCTATTTTCCGATTTACCCTCCTATTCCTTACCAGAGACTGTCTGTAACGGTGAAGGACTGACCTTATCAAAGTTCACTACTCTCCCCCCTATTTTCTGATTTACCATCCTATTCCTAACCTGAGACCGTCTGTAACGGTGAATGACTGACCTTATCAAAGTTCACTACTCTGTCTCTCCTATTTTCCGATTTACCATCCTATTCCTTCCATGAGACCGTCTGTAACGGTGAATGACTGACCTTATCAAAGTTCACTACTCTCTCTCTCCTATTTTCCGATTTACCATCCTATTCCTTCCATGAGACCGTCTGTAACGGTGAATGACTGACCTTATCAAAGTTCACTACTCTCTCTCTCCTATTTTCCGATTTACCATCCTATTCCTTCCATGAGACTGTCTGTAACGGTGAATGACTGACCTTATCAAAGTTCACTACTCTCTCTCTCCTATTTTCCGATTTACCATCCTATTCCTTCCATGAGACTGTCTGTAACGGTGAATGACTAACCTTATCAAAATGCACTAAGTACTCTCTCTCCTATTTTCTGATTTACCATCCTATTCCTTCCATGAGACCGTCTGTAACGGTGAATGACTGACCTTATCAAAGTTCACTACTCTCCCCCCTATTTTCCGATTTACCATCCTATTCCTAACCTGAGACCGTCTGTAACGGTGAATGACTGACCTTATCAAAGTTCACTACTCTCTCTCCTATTTTCCGATTTACCATCCTATTTCTTACCGGAGACTGTCTGTAACGGTGAAGGACTGACCTTATCAAAGTTCACTACTCTCCCCCCTATTTTCTGATTTACCATCCTATTCCTAACCTGAGACCGTCTGTAACAGTGAATGACTAAAGTTATCAAAGTTCACTACTCTCTCTCTCCTATTTTCCGATTTACCCTCCTATTCCTTCCATGAGACCGTCTGTAACGGTGAATGACTGACCTTATCAAAGTTCACTACTCTCCCCCCTATTTTCTGATTTACCATCCTATTCCTAACCTGAGACCGTCTGTAACGGTGAATGACTGACCTTATCAAAGTTCACTACTCTCCCCCCTATTTTCTGATTTACCATCCTATTCCTAACCTGAGACCGTCTGTAACGGTGAATGACTGACCTTATCAAAGTTCACTACTCTCTCTCTCCTATTTTCCGATTTACCCTACTATTCCTTACCGGAGACCGTCTGTAACGGTGAATGACTGACCTTATCAAAGTTCACTACTCTCTCTCTCCTATTTTCCGATTTACCCTCCTATTCCTTACCGGAGACTGTCTGTAACGGTGAATGACTTACCTTATCAAAGTTCACTACTCTCTCTCCTATTTTCCGATTAACCATCCTATTCCTTACCTGAGACCGTCTGTAGCGGTGAATGACTAACCTTATCAAAATTCACTACTCTCTCGCCTATTTTCCGATTTACCATCCTATTCCTTCCATGAGACCGTCTGTAACGGTGAATGACTAACCTTACCAAAATGCACTACTCTCTCTCCTATTTTCTGATTTACCATCCTATTCCTTCCAAGAGACCGTCTGTAACAGTGAATGACTAACCTTATCAAAATGCACTACTCTCTCTCCTGTTTTTCCTATTTACCATTCTATTCCTTACCTGAGACCGTCTGTAACGGTGAATGACTGACCTTATCAAAATTTACTACTCTCTCTCCTATTTTCGGATTTACCATCGTATTCCTTACCTGAGACCGTATGTAATGGTGAATGACTAACCTTACCAAAGTTCACTACTCTCTCTTTCCTATTTTCTGATTTACCATCCTATTCCTAACCAGAGACCGTATGTAACAGTGAATGACTGACCTTATCAAAGTTCACAATTTTCTCTCCCATTTCTGATTGACAATCCTATTCCTTACCCAAGACTGTATATATGGGTGAATGACTGACCTTATCAAAGTTCACTACTCTCTCTCTCTCCCCTATTTTCTGATTTACCATCCTATTCCTTACTTGAGACCGTATGTAATGGTGAATGACTGACCTTATCAGTCACTACTCTCCCCCCTATTTTCTGATTTACCATCCTATTCCTTACCTGAGACCGTATGTAATGGTGAATGACTGACCTTATCAGTCACTACTCTCCCCCCTATTTTCTGATTTAACATCCTAATCCTTACCTTAGACCGTATGTAATGGTGACTGACTGACCTTATCAGTCACTACTCTCCCCCCTATTTTCTGATTTACCATCCTATTCTTTACTTGAGACCGTATGTAATTGTGACTGACTGACCTTATCAGTCACTACTCTCCCCCCTATTTTCTGATTTACCATCCTATTCCTTACTTGAGACCATATGTAATGGTGACTGACTGACCTTATCAGTCACTACTCTCCCCTCTATTTTCTGATTTACCATCCTATTCCTTACCTGAGACTGTATGTAATGGTGAATGATCTATATCTACTGCCAAGGTATTGGTATTAACAGCAGGATAATATTCCACATTTTTCCAGTGTCTCTCCAATGCTGGGCCCCAGTTAGACTCAGACTGACACGCTATTCTAAATCTCTGGAAAAAAAAACACAAAAAGTTACAGTGAAATTAATACTTTGAGTGCTTTTAACTAGCTAAGATTACTTAATAATAAAATTACTCTTAATATCAATAAGATATGGCAGTCAAAAATACATACTGTGACTAAATATTATTGGTAATTCATTCTTTTTTTGTGGATATCATTTTTTGCAATACAACAAAAAAATGTATTGTTATGAAAAAACAAAATTAACTGATACTGTATTTTCTAAAACAAATACAACATGAAATATATATTTCATCACACATTTGAATTTTTTTGTTTCACTGTACCATCAGAAATTATACAATACAGAAAACCAAATTTTCTTCTGCATTACATGAATCTGTCCACTCACCATATCACCAAAATAAAATTGTGAATTTTCCTTTGAAAAATCTGGCTAAAAACTGATACCCAACAAACTATAATGAATATTCATTATAATGTCATCAATGACCCTAACCAATAAGCTGAAGATATAAAATATTGTTTCTTATGTTATTTGCAGAAAATTATAATTGAACAATTTGTTCATTCTGTAATTACCTGAGATACTGATCCTTGCCCTTTGCATATTTTGTAAACTATAAATAATGGAATGGGTACAATTGGAATGGACAAGATTATAAAACCAATAACTTCTGTCCACCATGGATAAGTTGTAATACTGTACTCGGCTGATAATGGTTCATACCCAACAGCAGAGAATACAAGAATGAACTGAAATAATAGTGTAAAATCTGTGATTTCAAACACAATAGTTTACAGGAAGTGGCAAAAATGTCCTACTATTGACCTCCAAAGATTATATATAAAAAAAATTCTGCAGCTTCACCTCTTGAAATTTGTGTGTGCTTTCTTTTCTGTTGGACAGTCTCCTTTTTGTAAAAAATTAAAAACAAATAATCGAAAGGAGGCAGGACGCTTTCTGAAAATGCTTTTTATGTATACATTCTATTTTTATTGTGTTTTATGACGCCTAACAAAGTCAGACACAAATTTTGATTACTTTTTAAACTAATTAAATATCCTGCAACTACTTTATTTAGAACTAAATACACTATAAAACCAGAAATTACATACCAAAATAATTAATGGAGTAATAAAACACCACATGGCTCGCCACCAATAACCTATATTATGACCTATCATGTGTTTTATGTTGGCAGAGAATTGTTTAACACCATAAAACCATCCAACAGCCAAACACATGGCAATACCTGCCACCATGATAGGGAAACCAGCCACATACTCATCCATCATTCTTAGTATGTACAAACCACTCTGAAAAAGTTTTTAAATGAAGTTAAAAGGGAGATCACTCTAAGCAGACAAAATCAATGATATAGTGGGCAACAATATAATTTTATGTTCTTTTTGTCCAAATATAATTTGAAATACTTTAGAACTGTGTTTCTTCAGTGTCTGAGTAACCAAGATTCTACTGACAAAAACATTTTATTCCCTTTCTGCTGAAATATTTCAATAATAAAAAGAAGGTAACTTATAATACTAACCTGTGAGGTAAGAGGAAGACCCAGTAAATATAATGAAGAACAGACAACAAATAAGACAGCTATTCTCCGTCTACGGAACATGGTAATATTCTCGTCTATAATGGCCGTAATTATAACTTCTACGTTAACAAACTGTGTACTGATTCCTAACATCACAATCATTAGGAAGAATAAGATTGACCAGAACGGGGATATCGGGAAATATGACATGGTCTCTGGATTTACTATAAATGTTAACCCTATGTCTGAAATAGAGACAAAATTTTATTATTTCAGATGGACATGCTAAAAAATATCATATTCAACAACATGGTAAATTGAAAATGTGTTTCTAAATAATATTCTGTACAAACCTTATTAGATTTGTTTCATTGAAATAACATTTCTTACAGAACTATGATCTTGAAACATTGTTCATAAAAACCAGTATATTTTTCTCAATCTGACCTGGTAGATATCATACTATGTGTGATTTTGTCAAAGAAAAGAATAATAGCAATATGCAATGTTATGCAAGCTAATTAAGAGACAAATATGCAGACTGAAGACCTGTAGAATATTTTGATATTTTGAACACACTGGAAGCTCAGTCATTTTTCAAATTTTTTTTGGTGTTATAATCAAATTTGCAATACTTACCTGACTTCATCACATTTTCAATATCTGTGCCCAGCTCATGACTCAGTACTCCTAACATTGCAAACATTGAGAAGCCAGCCAATATACTGACCAACGTATCTCCTAAACATACCAATACAGCATCACTGAAAGTCAATTATTAATAATCAGATAAATATTTAAACTATATTCCAAAGGGGAAAGTTATTGTAATGGGGGATGTGTTAGTTCTTTCAGCTAGCTTTCAGTTAGTATTAAGGATGGTATTATTAATCCTGTTTATGTTCTGTTTTATATGTAGAGCTTTTCTTCTAGTACCAAAATAACTGAATTATTAACTAATGTGTTGAAATACAGTACAAACTGTCCAGTTAATACAAAACCGGAACTGGTCATTAATACAGGTCTAATACAGGATTTTCTGTATTAGACCTGTATTAATGACCAGTTCCTGTTTTTCTGTATAAAACCTGTATTAATGACCTGTTTCAGACACATGGGATTGTATTAAATAGACAATTTAAAAAATGTATTTTAAGTCATTGGTTAATAAAAGTACTGTAATTTTAAGTTGTACAGTAGTATTGGGTCTCGATCAGCTGTATAGGCCCTTGGTGTTGCCCCGGGCCTATTCAGTTGACCTTGACCCAATATGACTGACTCAGACATAATACAGGCTTTAAATGAAAATACCCATTTAATAACACTATATTATTGAACGGGGATTTATTTTTATCATTAGATATGACACATCTTCTGATCTATCATGCCACTGACTAAAATTTTAGTTAAACTGTGACATCATAAAGAGGAATCCCTCTGTTTTAGGCCTTATAACAAAGATTGTCTGTAATTTTATTTTCAGTCTATTTGATATGCAGGTTAATTAGCATCTCATAGGATTGAACATAGAAAGGGTCTGGTTACACTTCAGGTTGAAGTTTACTTGGGTGAAAGTACCAAAATTAAGAATTGGGGAAGAATTTAATATTTTGTATAGGAATATAAAGAGATACAAATTGTCAAAATCCATAAATACTGCATATTCCAGAAAACTTTCACGCATGAATGTAGATACCCTTTCCCCTTCTTTTGCCTCTCATAGTAATATACTAACCTATAAATATTATTATGAAATTTATTATAACTGGCAAGAGTAGTTAATCCTCCCATACAGGCTGATAATGAGAAGAAAACCTGTACTGCTGCATCAGCCCATACTTTAGCTTCTTTTAGTCTCTCCCATTTTGGCGTGACGTAAAATTTGATCCCTTTAATATTTCCTTCCATCATTAAAGCTCGGACAAGTAGTACCATCATAATTATCATTGGAAATATCACAACTACATAAGCTACCTACAAAATATAACGTGCCCTTTGGATGAACAACTATATATATTTGTCTAAAGCAGATAAGAAATCATTTTGGTTTTTGACAAACAAAATGGATTTAATTTACTTCATTTTATATATTACTAATATTTTTTCATTAAATTTTGTATTTAATGCTTTAGGCCAAGAAAATAAAAATCTGGGGTTAATTGTTAGCTGTAGGCAAAAATATTTTTCAGAGAATTTTTTCAGTGGTTTTTACAGTTTTACAAGAGACTGTTTGAATTGGATAATGCTTACTAAAATATGGCTAAAAAAGTTAAGGGTAGACATAGAATATATAAGGTAGGCCAAGCTACCAGAGACACTGACATTTTTATTTTTGGCCTCAATGTAACAACACATTAGATGTATATTTTTCTGAGTCTACATACAGTAAACATTATAATACATGTATACATTTGTACAATGTATACATGTATTATAATGTTTACTGTATGTAGACTCAGAAAAATATACATCTAATGTGTTGTTACATTGAGGCCAAAAATAAAAATGTCATTTTCTCTGGTAGCTTGGCCTACCTTATATATTCTATGTCTACCCTTAACCTTTTTAGCCATATTTCAGTAAGCAATGATTTGTGTTTTGGCTGAGCAAGCCTGGGTCAATATAAGAATCATCATGTAATAATATAATATCTAACATGTATAATAGCAGTACATAAAATTTAACTGTTGAAAGGACATTATATACTGGCATTGATATTTAATTCAGTCTTTTTAGGTATGAAAAATATGAAATTCTATACTACTTTGTTAAAGTATAAATTACATTGTCATTTTTTTATAAATATTTAACTATATGATTAAAACATATTTGAACTTTAAATTTATTTGAGTATACTTCTGAAGATCAAAGACTTGAAAAGGTTATTGATATCCAATCGATCCTTGTTCAAATAAAACATTAACAAGAAGTTCCTGAAGTAACAAATTTATTCAATAGCTGCGACTGTCAACCTGAAATCATTATACCATGAATAACTCCTCAAGTCATTCTGGTTTTCATTCTGGTTTTATAACTATCAACTCTCATTCAAACAGCAATTGAAAACTGGCCTCTTTATTCTATCTGGAGTTAAAACTTAATAATAATACCTCTTCCATATATGACTGCAAGATAAATTCCTCTTTTTTATTTATTTTTATCTTAAGTTTCTGAATCAAAAGCCAAACAACATGGAGGTTCCCATAAGCCTAAATTGCTTGTCTGGATTCAAGCTGCCAGTAACCAGCCATAAAAGCGTTTTGCTAAATAGTTTCAGATTATCAGACATACTTCTGAAAGAAGAACATTTAAGGACAAAGCAGGTCATCAGACACAACTCATTGCTACCAAGTGGTTTCAGGCAAAAGGATTTCAAATGAATTCTCATAGGCTCTAATGTTAAACTAAGTTCCTCCTTGGTGGCCATCATGGTTCACAGTCAGGGTCATCAGAAAAAGGACCATTGCTGTGAAATCTGGTTCAAATGGGGCATCTGGTTAAGACAAAACAATTTTAAATGAATTTTCCCATAGGGTTCTATTTTTAGTACAGAAGATATGTGAGTTGGAAGTCAGGGATGCCGAACACAATTTTAGAAGAGGGCCACCAAAGTTTGGTTCCAATTGGTTTCAGAGAAGATCTTTTTAAAAAAAGTTTATGCCGGACAACTACAACGGATTCCAAGTAATGGCAATAGATCTATGGGCCAGGTGAGCTAAAAAGAAATACTTACTTTCCCTCAGAGCTGTTGCTATAGATACTTACTTTCCCAGAAATATTTTTCTAGGGATAATTATGTTTCTTGAAAGATGTTGCTATGGATACTTACTTTCCCTGAGGTTCTTATTCCTCTTACAAGACAGACAAACACAATCACCCAGCAGAACAACAAACACAGAGCCAGTTCCCACTGAATATTACCAGTTTTGTCAAGGCTTCCAGATTCATTCAAAACTCTTTTACTGAAATAATTCAATTCAATTATAATTAGTTCCACTGAAATTTGTATCAACAAGAACTATTCACTTCACACAGTCACCTGAACAAATAAGTCAAATTACATTCAACCCTGAAAGGTTCTAAATGATGCACTTTTACCTACCTGTAGTTATAAAAAAAATTAAAACCTTTTTTTGCATACACATATTAGTAAGCAGCTTTTTCAAATTCGTTTTGTACAATTCCAACAGGTGCACCTAAAGCAAACTTCCTGTCAGTTTGTAATCATGCTATTTGTCTGTCTTGTTTCTAACAATAGAGACTCAATCACTCTGTCCTCAATGGACAGTGAAAACAGAAGAAATCACAAAACAGTTCAGTTTTAAAGGCACAAAATTTGTGGAAATAATATGATATATTTGTATGTCCTGTCTGAGATATCCGATGAACAAGCAAAGTGGCAATACATATATCCTGTATCTTGTTTTTTACCCCAATAAGTGACTTGCTAAACCTGGTATTTGTATGAGGTTAACAGATTTTTTCATTACTACATTTATCTGTTGTGATATTATACCCCCCTTACTGCTTTTACAAATATTTTTTTTAGCCCTATTGTTGTGACAAATTATTTTTACTGAGTATGTTCAATCAGACTTATATGATGAAACTGTAATTTAGTTTTTACAGGGAAACAGTAAATTCCTGCCAAGTAAAGCTGAAAACAGAGGCACCTCAGTTAAAAATACTAAAGAGGTGATCCTGAGACCTCCGGCTGTACACTTAACAAGTATAGTGATCAAATTATCATGAATTATCATATACTATTCAGAATATAAGACTAATAGTTAAATAAATTCAAAAGAAACAGTAATTTGTATCTAAACTTACTAAAAATACTCTTCACTTATATCTCAACTTACTAAAAATACTCTTCACTTATATCTAAACTTATTAAAAATACTCTTCACTTATATCTAAACTTACTAAAAATACTCTTCTCTTGTATCTCAACTTACTAAAAATACTCTTCACTTGTATCTAAACTTACTAAAAATACTCTTCACTTATATCTAAACTTACTAAAAATACTCTTCACTTATATCTAAACTTATTAAAAATACTCTTCACTTATATCTAAACTTACTAAAAATACTCTTCACTTGTATCTAAACTTACTAAAAATACTCTTCACTTATATCTAAACTTACTAAAAATACTCTTCTCTTGTATCTCAACTTACTAAAAATACTCTTCACTTGTATCTAAACTTACTAAAAATACTCTTCACTTATATCTAAACTTACTAAAAATATTCTTCACTTGTATCTAAACTTACTAAAAATACTCTTCTCTTGTATCTCAACTTACTAAAAATACTCTTCACTTGTATCTAAACTTACTAAAAATACTCTTCACTTATTTATCTAAACTTACTAAAAAATACTCTTCACTTATATCTAAACTTACTAAAAATACTCTTCACTTGTATCTAAACTTACTAAAAATACTCTTCACTTATATCTGAACTTACTAAAAAATACTCTTCACTTATATCTAAACTTACTAAAAATACTCTTCACTTATATCTAAACTTACTAAAAATACTCTTCACTTCTATCTCAACTTACTAAAAATACTCTTCACTTGTATCTCAACTTACTAAAAATACTCTTAAATTGTATCTAAACTTACTAAAAACTCTCTTCACTTGTATCTAAACTTACTAAAAATACTCTTCACTTGTATCTAAACTTACTAAAAATACTCTTCACTTATATAAAAATACTCTTCACTTGTATCTAAACTTACTAAAAATACTCTTTACTTATATCTAAACTTACTAAAAATACTCTTCACTTATATCTAAACTTACTAAAAAATACTCTTCACTTGTATCTCAACTTACTAAAAATACTCTTCACTTATATCTCAACTTATTAAAAATACTTTTCACTTGTATCTAAACTTACTAAAAATACTCTTCACTTGTATCTAAACTTACTAAAAATACTGTTCACTTGTATCTAAACTTACTAAAAATACTCTTCAGTTATATCTAAACTTACTAAAAATACTCTTCACTTGGAGTTTTTAATGTTGTATCTATCACAATAGCTGCATTTCCAAACAACTTATGTAACTTTGCAATACAATCTGTTACCACTTTGGTATCATTATTACTATATAGAGAACAGTTAGACAGGACAGGATAGCAGGTGTGGTTAACAAACTGGTTATGTCCTACATAGGAACTGTTAAAGTCACTACAATTACTGAACTGAAATCTGTTTTTACTGCATTCTGAAAATAAATGCCATATCATCATATATAGGCTAAACCTTCCAATACAGAAATACCATACTACTTCTGTCATACTCCTAGATCATGTACGTATCAAACCTTTCATAAACCATTTTATCATCTAAATTATGTCAAGAATCAATGTAACAAAATGCCTGACTTGCAATTTTACTGACACAAATTTAGCATTGTCTATGACACTGAGGCTACAGAGAACCTTTAGCTGAGGACATGTATTATCAAATATACGATCACATATATAATAGATTTTATAAAATATATTGGGTTTAACATATCAAATTCAATTTCAACCCTACACCAATATTTGATACGGACATCTCCGGTTAATAGGGTATGTGATATGCATTACCCTTAATATTTTACATGAATCAATAATAATTTAAAATATTGATAAGATGAATCATACCCAACCAAAATCCTTGCAATAAACTGTTATTCTAAGTAAAGTTTATGATGACAAAAATAAAAAACTAGAGGCTCATATGAGCCTGTATCCCTCACTTTGCTTCTATAAATCCATTTGAAAATAAAAAGTCTGTTGTATTCACAATGTTGTTTAATAAATGCAAAATGTCAAAGTGACCTTGACATTTGACCTTAAAAAAAGGTGGATCATTTGCACATATCTTTCTATATATCATTCCTGTTAATTTTGGTTACAATCTGCCCATTATTTCCTGAGCAAATGACAAAAAAGTAATTTCCCACGGAAAGGACATGGTATGATTTGGCCTGATATTTGGCCCCTTGAATTCCAAAATCAAAACATAATGAAAAACTTACCCTCAACTATCATTAAGCTATCATTTAGTACTCTTAAAATGTTGCATTTTAAGGAACATGTTTTGTTTTCTGCAAGAGTGGCAATATTCTGTCAAAGATGGCTAATTTTGAATAAATCGATGAAAAATGCCAAATTTCGCTCATTTTTGTCAGATATTTCACTGAAATGTGTCGTTATGTAAGACAAACTGCATAAAAAAATCTTTTTGGGCAAGGCTGTTGCTCATAGTAGTTTTGACCAAAATCTACTGTGAAAACACTAAATTTTTCGTCACATCCTTGATTTAGCAGATGTTCATGACGTCATTGTTGCATCATGGGAAGGAATTTTGTACAATGATAGATAGACTATTCAAGTTCAATCCTTATACCATAACTAGAGGCTCGCAGGAGCCTGTATCGCTCACCTGGACTATGTCCATCTTTACTGGCAGCCAACTCAGCTAACTGGTTTCAAACAAGAAGATCTTTCAGGGATTTTTCCAATTACGTCCTATGTTAAACAATGTTTGGCTCTGTGGACCATCTTGGATGCTGGGTGGGGTCATGGGATATAATTCTGAGAGGACGAAATAAGGACCATTGCTGTCAACTTTTTTTCCAAATGGCCCAGTGGTTTTAGACAAGAATATCTTTAAGTAAATTTCCCGTAGGGTCCTCTATTTAACAATGTTCGGCACTGGCAGCCATTTTGGATGGTGGGCGGGGTCATTAGATACAAATCTGAAAGAGGACCACCAAGGGACCATTGCTGCTATATTATTTTCCAATTGGCCAAGTGGTTTCAGACAAAAAGATCTTTAAGGAAATGTCCCATAGGGTCCTATGTTAAACTATGTTTGGCTCTGAAGGCCATCTTTGATGACAGGCCGGGTCATCAGGTACATTTCTGAAAGAGGACCACGTAAGGACCATTGCTGCCAAGTTTTGTTCCAATTGCCCCAGTGGTTTCAGACAAGAAGATCTTTAATTAAATTCTCCATAGAGTCCTATGTTAAACTATGTTTGGCTCTGGCGGCCATCTTGGATGATGGGCAGGGTCATCAGATATAATTCTGCAAGAGGACCACCTAAGGACCATTACCGCCAAGTTTTGTTCCAATTGGCCCTGTGGTTTCAGAGGAAAAGATCTTTAAAGGAAAGTTTATGACGATGGATGCCAAGTGATGGCAATAGCTCACATGGCCCTTTGGGCCAGGTGAGCCAAAAATGGATACAAATTTGAATCTGAAATCTTACTTTTAATTTTTCATGTTAGATTGAGCCAAATAACAGCTGAAATCATACCTCCTCCATTTAAGCAAAAAAGAATGTCAACCAACACTGGAGGGGGTACTGCTGTCATTAATATTGCACAGTTTCAAAACATTTCATAGTGTAATTTCTCAGATTTTGAAAATTGCAAATCAAAATCACTAAAATGCCTCTGAGGGCCATGTTGTTTGTCCAATCAGAACAAAAATCAGAGAACTTTCACATGTCTCTCCATACATCATTCTTGCAAACACTGATTAAAATCTGCCAATTAATTACTGGGAAAATGACAAAAAGTAATTTTACATATGGTTTCTGTTGAAACTTTGAGCAGCCACAGCCATGGGGCGATTGGCTAAATCTCAACAGAAAGTGGATTGTTTGAAGAGGACATTCCTGCAAAGTTTCAAAATAATTAATAGAGTAGTTTCAGAAGATTTTTGAAAATTGGCCAATCAAAATCAAAAATGGCCTCTGGTGACCATGTTGTTTATCCAACCAGAACCAATGGTGGAACATGCACATGTCCTTCCATACAAAATTCCTGTCAACTTTACTTATAATTTGCCCCATCAATTCCTCAGAAACTGACAAAAAAGTCATTTCCCCTATGGTTTCCATATGGTATTGCTGTTATCAATCCTGGAAAGCTTCAAAAGGAGAAGATTTCTGAAAACTGGCCAATCAGAATCAAAAATGGCCTTTGGCGACCATGTCGTTTATCCATCCGGGGACCAAAGGTGGATTGTTTGTAGAGGTCCTCCCATACATCATTCCTACCTAATTTTGTTACAATGGACTAAGTAGTTTCAGAGAAGAGAATAAAAATGAGAAAAGTTTACAGACACCGACGGATGTAAAGTGATGACATAAGCCAGGCCTCTATGTTAAGTTTTGGTTCAAGGCACCACTTGCTCCGCGAGTATAAATTGTAGGCGCCAGGCTAAATTTCTAGGCACCCATTACTGATAAACAGTTACAATACACTAGGTATTTGAAAACATTGCCGTGAAGCCATGTGGTTATCAATCTGTGTCGTACATGCACACAACACAATCAATTTTCTCCTAATATTCAGTTGCATTCAGGACCAAAGCCAAAGACGGACTAAAATCTGGATTTGACGGGTCGCCAGAGATGAAAAATCTAATTGCCAATTTGGCAACTTCTCATGAAATACAAGATGACAAACGAAATTTTAAGTACCGGTAGCTATGGCAACCACCTAGAGCCCTATAAGATCATATGGCCTATAGGCCAGGTTAGCTAAAAAGGATCCAATGACCTTTTGCAACTTATCACTAAAGATTTATGAAAATGTAAGCATGAAAGAGACAATATCCCAAAGAGATGAACCCAAGACAATGGAAGATTGATTTCACCTAAAGCTACAACAGTATACATGATAAATTCAATGTATGAACCAAGCATTAACAGAAACTGGTTGAGTCAATGGAATTAAATTTCCTATAGTACCATAATACTAGAGCAAGAATAGAAAATGCAAGCAACATTTATATATAAAGATTATATAATCTGACATTCTGAAATCACATTGATTGTCATTTAAACTATTGATTTCGTGATTGTAATTTTAACTATTGATTTTGTTACAAACTCTTCCAGTACAATGACTTCATACAACTTCTAATTAAATTCTGACAATAACATTAAAGAAATTTTCACTTCGGTGAATTTATACTATTCTTGTTAAAAACTGTGTGCTTCAAAAGTTTCAGTACTGAAGTCTGGTTTATATCATCAGGATAAAACCTTGGTTGCTCAGACCTCACTAGACTAACATATACTGTTCATGTTACAGCCTGACTTGAGTGATAATAAAGTATCATAAAATGTACAATATCACATATTGTAGAGTAATATGGGTAATTTTCCATGGTCAATATGATTTTGATTCGACAAATTTTACCTGCCTGAAAATCCATATTTGCCCTCTCGTGCCCTTTCTAGTTTTTCAGCATTTACAGTTCAGATAAATGACTGTTGAAAATATGTTATTGTTATTAAAACAAGTTTCTGTGATATTTATAGTTTTTTAACACAATTCAGTTGAGTTCAGTAAATGTATCATTTCTTCAGCCTGAAAATATGTGATAAATAGATTATGACATGGTATTTTCCATATTTGCCCTGGTATCAGCCCCCGACCAATGCGCTCTTAAGATACAGCATAACATGTGAAAAATTCCCCCTATTTTAATGACAAAGTTACATAACTCCGAAATTTGAACGAATAAAATTCCATATTAAGCCATCCAAAGTGTGAAAAATTGACAGTTTTTGACGATTTTTCAACAAATAAAGTTCCATAACTCCAAAATGTCATATCGGAAAATAAAAAAACAAAAGGGAGCTAACATCAATAGATGTAAATAAGTCACCAAAATTTCATGGAAATTGCTCAAAGAGTTTTTGAATTATTGTCTGAAGTGGAAAAGTGCCCCCTTTTTATGAATAAGGGCATTTGTTCTATTATAGCAATGAGCATCAGCTCGTAGTACAAGGCAAGCACTTTGATAATAGAATTTTGGTTTATGAAACTATAAACAAAAATTATTAACTACTTGTCCAACAAATGATGTTTTGTTGAATTTTAAAAGTTCACTTGAACTCATACAAGATTGCTACATGTAGCCATATGTCCCCAACAGCAGAGAAAAGTCAAAGCCCCACAAGATATATATAATGTGCATTATTGAAAAGGATAAAGTACATGTGGTGACTAACATTCCTACAAAATATGAACAAAATCCGATCAGCGGTCTCAGAAGAGTTGCATCCACAAAGTGTTCTAATAGTGTCACATGCACAAAAACGTTAAAGTCCCATAACTCCCGTAGAATTTGTCAAATCAAAATTGTGCTATAGGATCAAGTACATCTGGTGACTAACAATCCTACAAAATTTGAACAAAATCTGATCAGCGGTCTCAGAGGAGTTGCATCCACAAAGTCTTCCTATAGTGTTGAATGCAGAAAAAAGTTAAAGTCCCATAACTGCCGTAAAATTTGTCGAATCAAAATCACTCTGCAATAGGATCAAGTACAAAAGGTGACTAAAAATCCTACAAAATTTGAACAAAATCCAATCAGCAGTCTCAGAGATGTAGCGTCCACAAAGTGTTCGTATAGTGTCACATGCAAAAAAAACATTAAAGTTCCATAACTCCTGTAAAATGTGTCAAATCAAAATGCCGGTGCGAAAGAATCAAGTACATATGGTGACTAGCAATCCTACAAAATTTTAACAAAATCCTATCAGCGGTGACAGGAGTTGCGTCCACAAAGTGTTCCTGAAGTGTCACATGCACAAAAATGTTAAAGTCCCATAATTCCTGTAAAATTTGTCAAATCAAAATTTTAACGAAATCCAATCAGCGGTCTCAGAGTAGATGCATCCACAAGTAATTGTGATGGACAGACAGATGGTATGATAGACGGACGCAGACCATAACTAAGTCCCTTTGTCGCGTTGCGGCAGGGGACAATTACCGGTAGTCCAACAACTACAGTTGAACTACAGTCAAACTTCAGTAGCTCAAAGTTTGATCGCTTGAAAACTACAGATGGCTCAACGATTTAGAAAGTCCAATAAATTTTCCCTTTATTTTCATGTAAAAGAAGCCCAAGGTGTGCATCTTACAATTACAGGTTTGATAAAATAGATTAGTTGACAGGTATATATTTTCAGTTCAATACAATAAAGATGTCAATATTACTGTCAGTTAGTGATTATCTTGTTTAATTTTTAATTTAAACTATTTCATGGTAACGAACAGCTATACCAAATCATATATGGTATTGCACTGACAACTTTCTGTACTTGAACAAACCTCAGCAACTCGAACAGATTTCGATGGCCCCTAGCCATCAAAGTTCTACTGTAGCTTTTAAATCTAAAAACATTTTATTTTGAAGAAGTTTAATTACTTTGATTTGAAGAACTTCTGTTGGTCTCCGGAGTATTCAAACAACCAAAGTTATACTGTAACTGATTCACTAGTTTGTTACTTGAAGGAACCTGGATTTTCCTTCATCACTGTTTCCACCCACAGTCCCCTCTACTGTATATTGTCCAAACTAATAACAAGACTTCTTCATTTGGAAATCAAACCCATCCTAAAATCTACACCAAATTACAGCTTGAATGACATATCTCCCAATAAATAAAACTTACTGACTGGATCATTCCAATGGTTGTTACAGTTGAGCCAAGGAAGACTAGCTGTCATGGAAGAAAACAGGTAATGGACACCCCATGCATTGACCATATTATAGTAGATTGAAACTACTGTACTGGCAAGGACCATGGCTATACCAATACCTGCAAAGGTATAATGTATGTGTTAGATACATACTACCATAGTGACAAGAATACAGTTTATCATATACTTAGCAGATGTACTAAACATGATGGTTTTCACATATGCGTAATGACTGGAAACAAAACCCATATTGCACACCAATAATCCATCATTCAGGTGATATCTGAACATACTCTGGCTGATATGGCCATATCAAGACAGGGTGCATTTTGACATATGTACTAGCTCAAACCCATATCGGACCTCAGGCAAGCCGTCAGGAGTTATGATACCCAGACTAATATGGATTAGGGCATGTATTAATCTATAAATCATGTACGTATAAGCTAATGATGATATTGGATTCCATAGCAACTACTGACAGGGCCAAGCATCTTGTTTCCTTGTCATGGCGACCTGAAATTTGACAGCTAAGAATGGAAAAGCAAGGCTTTGAAAAATATTCAATTATGTCATGAAATCAATATAATTTTCTGTAATGTTCTTCAGTATTGTACTTTCATGTGAAAATGAAATGTTCTTGTCCTGTTCTCACAAAACTACTCTGATTATATAATTAATGTATAATGTAACATATACACTCAGTGTGAGGCTGTTATACTGTTTATTGAATTATGTGTCTTTGCTGAACTGTCCTATGATACATTCATTTTTAATAAGAACAAATCATTTCCATGATAGAATAAGGAAAGATATTAAAGTAAGACATATTCAAATGGAAATCCTTGTGCAACAAATCATCATAATTTTTTATTGAAAAACAGAGCTATATCATAAAAGAAAAGGACCAAAGGGACAAAATCCACAATATTTTCAATTAAAAAATTGTTAAATATTCTAAATTTTTTTGTTTTTTTGTAAGTTTTTCATGTCTTTCATATCTCAGATATATGCAACCCTGTGCTCTCATAAATGAAAATTCTTGTTTGTTTCATGCACTTTAAAAATAAGATATAAAATTATTTACCTTTGAATAATGGAACAGCTCTCCAAACTGTGACTGGACCTAAACTTGCATACTGTCCAAATGCTAGTTCCATAAACACTAATGGCATGCCACAAAATATTAACATAATAATATACGGAATAAAAAAAGCACCTAAAATATAAAATAAAACAATAGATAAACCTTTGAAACACAAACTCTGAATACATAACTACCAAAGTGACAAAGGCACTGAATCTTTGTCATGTTTGTTTTTGTTCATTTAATTTTTTCTGAAAGAGTGTTGTATTTTTTTATTGATTGTTGTGACATAAATAACCTTTTTTACAGATTTTATATGAAGATTCTGACTTAAACCACACCACTTAAACAGGGGTTATATAGAAAAGAGTACTTCTACTATAATTTTAGTTTCATGAATAGACAAAAAATATTTTTGTATAAAGCAAAACATTGATGATAAAAAAAAAAAAAAAAAAAAAACTGTGGCAGGCAAACGAGGAGGAAATCTATAAATCTAACTGGTCCAAGTTCAATCATGATTTGAAGTTTGAAATGGTAGTATCACTGTTCATAATTTGCAAACATACTTCCAAATAAAATAGAAGTTGCTATGGTAACTAACCTCCTCCATTCCTATACACCAAATACGGAAATCTCCAAACATTGCCTAATCCTACAACATAGCCTAAACATGATAATACAAAGTCCAAACGACTGCTCCAGTTGCCACGGTGACTGTTGTCATCGTCTGTACTCTCTGTGTCACCGCTATCGACGGTCATCATGTCTGACAAATAACAAGGTCCTGTCACTTCACCATTGTCTTGTGAGTCCTGTAAAAATATGTTGTTACTGATCAATTGTGAATGTATTTTATTTTTCAGATGAAGTCTGACTATAATTAAACTTTAATTTTTTGACATCTCCATACTCATTAATGAAATCAAAAAGAGGACACCTGTACATTTTAATATATGGTGCACCTTAAATGAGTATTTATGAAGTCATTTAGTGCTTAATTGTATTGTCATGTGGGATTTTGTTCAATAAATTTCTAAGTATGGTAAAGTAGATTGTCTAACTGAGGAATAAATGTCAATGAAAAACAACCCTAAAATATAATCCTTTTCATTGCATAATACATAAAAAATTGTGAAGAAATTATTTTAATTTAGAAGATATGAAATAAATGTCGTAATTTGTATGTTTGTAATTTTGATTGACCCTTCTGGGTGTAAATTCAAATAAAGATTATTATTTAATCACAGATATCCAATCCATTTTACATCTTGAGCTATCGCGGTCATCACGTGACTTTCGTGACGTATAGGTCCACCATATTGTTTTGACTTACTAATGGGAAATTTCAATGGGGTTCAATAAATTTTCAAATTATACTCTATGGGTTAATTTTCAAGTTATTTTGCACGACCAATTTTGTAGTATAAACATTCATGTTTGACATATTTTTCTCTCAACAGTTTAAATTCAGAGGAAGTTTCGTCACTGAGCGATTAAAATACGACTATATATTTCGTACAGAACGCTTATTAAAACCAATGTAATTAATGGCTATTTCACGATCAAACCCTTATAAACCAGGCAAATTATGTCAATAACTCAGTGTCTACCGAAATTTTGCACGGACAATTTTAAAGATAAGATATATATCTAACATTTTAGACCATATTGGTCAGTTTAATTTACGATTTACCTTCGTCCCTTCTCAAATGAAAATAGGTAATTTTTACACTTTCTAGTAATATGGCAACCTGATACCGGAAGTGAAACAAATATATTGTGTGATGAAGTTATAATAAAAAGGGGGGATATGCATACTATAGATACTGATATATTACTAGAGACATATTGTTTTATGTCTCGGATGTTACTAATAAAGTATATCCTTTGGTCTTCATATATCATATGTTTGAGTAAAACCTTCATAACTTTTTGAAATATCGTAATTGCAATAGTTTAAATTTTGATTATGTCCCTTCCAAATTGATTTGAAAATTAGCTATTTTGAAATGTGTTATTTGTTACTATTATTATTCAAGTTGGCGCCCATCCTAATCAGCTTCTACCTTGCCATAACAAAGTAAATATATATACGAGTAAATAGAATTACTCATATAATATGTCAAATGTTAAATATATAAATACCAAAAAGATAAATTATTAATTTAAAATAAAATAAAATGTTACTTATTTGACATTTGAAATTATATTTCATCACTGCATTCTTTGGGATCCCCCCTTAAACACACACACACCTCTTTATTAAAATGAAATCACGCTGTTTTTGGTCAGCAAACGGTTTACTTGTATATATACAATGTACCTGTGTACCTTAATTAACGGTTGGAACAATAAACATCCGGACAGTCAAGGTACAATATACATGTCAAATCGTTAATTAGTTATAATTACCTGAAACACACAGCATGTTAATTGCGCATAATAAATTTCTTCAGATAAAACTCAAATAAATTTTACCAAAAAAAATCGCTTTTCTCGCGGCTTAAAAAATAAAAAATTGCATCATTACTCTTTATCACGTGTAATTATGTACTTTTGACAGTTTGTATAAATTGGTGATAAATTTCATATTATTAATTATTGTCACAATTTCATATATTGAAATTATAATCCATGTGAAATGTTACTACATATTTCAAATAAAAAGTTTTTTAAAGTGAAGACGTGGAGAACATGCTATAATCAATACAGAGTTATCGAAGTACGATGAATGCCTGGCATGAACGGGACCAGTAGATTCTCGATATTGGGTAACCAGTTAATAAGTCTAAACAGAGTTACCTAACATAATTATGACCGATATAGCTGCATATGAATACAACAAAGTGAAATTCCTTTGCTTATTTAGACTAAAATAATTTTTTTAGATCATGATCTATGCTCCTAAAACAATATATTTTGGTTTCTCATTTGTTTTAAAAATTTCCACTAAATATTAAAAAAAATATGATTAGCTCTCCATATGTAAATTCCAGAGGAATTTTGTTCAGAGTAAAAGTACTGCACAAGTATAGTAAATCTGAATTGCATAGTTTATTATAGCCCTTTCCAGAAACTCATTTCCTGTATCACGATTCTGACTCTAAAATTATAATTTGAGCAAGTTATTTCTCTTGTTCCAAGTCGTAGTACTGGTTTGCTGCAATGAAGAGTAAATGATTAGCTGTTTTTAAAAATTTGTTAATTTGCACATAATGTTTGGTTTATATAAACTTGAGAACTACTTACGATCTTTTTGCTTCCAACATACTTGTAATCAAACTTGATTATAAAGCTGGAAATATTTGTATATCAAAGTAATAGATAAAACTACGTTCCAGCAAGAGAAATAAGTTGCTTCAAATTATAATTTTCGAGTCAGATTTGTGATATGGAAATGAGTTTCTGAAGAGGGCTATTGGGGAAACTCTGAAATTCTGTGAAATTAATAAACGTGATGTCACTTAACATGATTGAAAATACAGCATTTCTCCAAAAGCATTACAACACAATTTTTTAATATTTGTTTAGATGTTAAACCGTCTTCTTTTAAATGCTTCCATTGAACATCAGTATGGTCCAGTTTATTTCAGAAGCAGAATTTATCAAACTTCCTTTAAATACTTCTGAACTTCTGCTTAACACATATTTCACAAGTATTTAATTGTAATTTTACACAAAACAAGTTTGATGTCTCAATTACTATAAATTGCATAGATAGAAATTTTTGATATCAGAATGTAACCAGTATTTAGACTCCAAAATATTTGAAAATAATATAAACTATTTTGATTAAAAATTCTGCAGAATGGAAAAAATTTCATCAATAACAGTAAAAAATAACTTCAGTAGTCACATTTTTAAAGACAAGATCATACAGCAAAGTTTTAATGTGCTGCAATACTTTTGGCCAAATATTGTAGCATGATGTCAATTTTAATTTCATCTCCCACATGAACAAATATTCAAACCATTATCAAAGTCACAATATCGACAATTGCAGTCTTTTGCCATATTTAATTTATAACCTCTTAATATACATGATGAACAATCTTGATATCATGTACACTGCCTGGAGATAAATGAATCATTAATGATGAAAATATTGCTATCATTTTATGTCAGTTATCAGTTTCTCTAACAGGAATAATCAAAAGTTAATAAAAAATTCATGCAAAACAAGCAAATTTTTTTGGCTGTTAAAGAACATAGCGCTTTGTGTTTGATAAACTAATAATGAGAAAACTAATCAGATCTCATCAATTATATACATACAAGTAACAGCTATAAATGGAAAAACATTCCATATGCAAAATTAAAGCTGAGATTCTACAAATTAACAAGATTGCTACAAGTGGCCATATGTCCCCCGTGGCAGAAAAAAGTTGAAGCCCCACAAGATATACAAAATGTGTATTACTGAAATGGTGGTACAGTATGGATGTCAACAAATAAAAAACATTGCAGTACAATACAAATGAAAATTTGCGTCCACAAAGTGTTCCTGTAGTGTCACATGCACAAAAACATTAAAGCCCCATAACTCCTGTAAAATTTGTCAAAATTGCGGTGCGATAGGATCAAGTAAATGTGGAGACTAACAATCCTGCAAAATTTTAAAGAAATCCGATCAGTGGTCTCAGGAGTTGCACTGGCAAAGTGTTCCTATAATGTCAAATGCAGAAAAAAGTTAAAGTCCCAAAACTCCCATAAAATTTGTCAAATCAAAATGGTGGTGCGACAGGATCAAGTATATATGGTGACAAACAGTCCCACAAAATTTTAACGAAATCTGATCAGCGGTCTCAGAGGAGTTGCGCTGACAGTGTTCCTATAGTGTTGAATGCAGAAAAACGTTGAAGTCCCCTTACTCCTGTAAAATTTGGTGAATCAAAATGGTCGAGAACAAAAGGTGACTAACAATCCTACAAAATCTGAACAAAATCCGATCAGCAGTCTCAGAGGAGAAATGCGAAATACAATTTACAGGCATTACCCTATATTATGGTTTGGATAGCTTAATGCTATCGTAAAAAGTGTCAAATAAAAGACTCATATTAAATATACAAATTTTTACCTGAAAATCTACCATCATCTCCTAACATTTACAAAAAGTACATACAGTATCTCACACTTAAATAAATCCACCGACAATTAGAACGAAATGAATGTTGACAATAAAAAGACAATGTATCATACTGTCGGAAATGAGAACTAAGAACTGTTTGCTCATTAACACTACCTATTAACAGGTAAATATTGATCCTGAAATTATCTTCTTTAACGCTAGATAAAATCACTTATATATTCAACGATACTTACTTTACTAAAATTAATAGGGTCACATGAAAGTCTGAATAATCCTTAATATCCCTATCATGTACTAAAACGTCTGGTAGAAATATCGGAAAATGTTGTATTTAATTGAATTTATATCGAAGAACTGGTTATTCTGCCAAATAATCCAAAATATCAAAGGCATCAAGTTTTTAACTGTTTATTATACTTGCTGACATTTTATCCCAAGTTAAGTGCATTTGGCTGCATCTTAAGGGCTACTTTTTATTAATGGAGGAAGTCATAATTATAAGGTCTAGCTTAGAACCAAGATCTCTAAAAGGAAAATAGTATAATCATTTACAATCAGGAAAGGAGTCAAACACACCTTAACACAATTTCAAAGCTTAAATGGCAATGTTAACTCTGACATATTTGTAACAGTTGGTGATATATGGCAGGAAAAACAGCTTGCCAGCACTAAAGGCTGAACTGATCTTTGTTGAAAGATTTACAAGAACTTGTAAGATGAAGAACGGCAATAAAACAGCTGTGATATGGGTTATATTAATGACCCTATAGACTTCTCATTGTACCTGGTAATAAGTTGCTAAGATCAAGGGGTTTTAGTGTAGCCCTCAAACTGGCTCAGTAAGAAACAGATCACACCATAAGAAATGTATCTATAATGCTCACCAGCAAAACTGATGTTGAAAATTAAACCAAAAAATCAATCATTTGTAGAAATGAAGGAAGATATTAAATAAATGTCAATGAAAAACAACCCTAAAATATAATCCAGAAAGTATTATTAAAGTAAAAAATCACTGAACTTAACATAAGACATACAATTTGGGGTTTTTTACAGCTTTTTTTCCCTATATTATGTAATTTCATAATTTTATCTGATAGCATGAATAAAATGAATACTTTCTTAAGTTCATTTAATTTATATTAAGAAAATTCAAGTCTAAAGAAGCAAGATTGTTTGATGAGGAAGAAACTTTCCTATGATTTAAATTGTCTATTTATAAATTTGCTATGTCTAATTGTCAAGGCAACGAATATTTCCAAAGAAAGTCCAAGAAGATCAATGTATGTATTCAAGTTAATTTACTCCTCCCAGGAAATTATAACTGATTAATTACATAATGACATGTTGTGATTGCCATTAAACAATGTTCTAAGAGGAGTTATAAAACTTCAGGAACAGCTAATTGCACTTATACAGTCTAAAATATAAATGCATTGAGGAAATGAGAAAATTATCAATAAAAAAAATGTATAAATTTTTATCAAGGTACATAACAATGTTAAATGGCAACTATACAATGTTGAACTTTGAAAACTGTACATGTAACTTTGTTTTTCATTAACTGACTTTTTGCGTTTATTTGAATCCAAAATCACAGATTCTGGGTATACAATATTTATGATAAGGGGAAGCAGCAATAAACAAGAGTGCACACACTAAAGGTCTAGGCTGAATACACATGTGGACACAGAATAACAATTATCTGATCCCTGACCATTGGCCATGGATTAGAATTTATATTGAAGTTTGATTGAAGTACAAAAAATCTGTTTCATAAGAAATCCCTAAAGATTATGTGTTCCTAAAACCTATATGGGTATGAGTGATATATCAGCATAGTTCAACCACAGTTGTAGACTTTTGGTTATTATCACATTTCAAGATTTGTAATTCTGATTATTACATTGTCAAATTGAAAAGATTTGAAAAAAAATTAGATTAAAGATTATGTTTTTGTCAGACTACACAAAATATGTTGATAAAATCTGTTGTAACCTCACCAATTTTTTGAGTGAAACGACAGTGTTTATTTCACACATATCGTATTTTATTTCATGGAATTTCACCCTTCTCAACAAAATAAGCAAAGAAATAGCAATAATAATGCTAGTTTCAATGAGGCCTTCAAAAATGAGAAAATCTTGCACCTCACTGCAACTTCAATCTAGAGCAAATTTGAACAGAATTGTTATGCATAATTTATAGAACTTGGCCTAAAATCCCTTTAATGAACCTAGCTGTTAATATAAAATTTTATAACTGTTTTGGAAGAATTCTAACTAACTGATGAAGAAACAATACTATAATGACATACGATCTACCCCATACATTCTTACAATGTAAAAAGTTTATTACATCATAAATTGATTTTAAGGTTATTACCAAACAGTTTTTATTACATAACATAAAATTTTGTCTATGTCTAAACCTCTTTGTAAGGGGATATCCATCTCATAGAGTAGGTTATATAAGAAAGAAAAAATTCATTCAAAACAATACTAGATGATCTAAATATATCTGACCCTGAGTATTTGGTTGTTTAAATGGAAATGTTTAAACTGTTGTATTTACAAAAGTAACTATTAAAAGAATCCCATTTAATGCATACTTGACATGTGATCCATTATTCAAAAATAAATCAGGAAATTGTATGCATAGTGTGTGCTCAAACTTCAAAAGGCAAATAGGTTGTTTCACATCACAGATATCTTATGTATAGTGTGTGCTCAAACTTAACAGGGCAAATATACAGGCTGTTTGACATTACATGAATTTTATGTATAGTTTAAGCTCAAACTTCAGGAGGCAAATTGTCTGTTTGACATCAGGAAATCTTATGTATAGTGTGTGCTCAAACTTAACAGAGGCAAATTGTCTGTTTGACATCATAGAAATAATATGCATAGTATGTGCTAAAACTTAACAGGGCAAATATACAGGCTGTTTGACATTACATGAATTTTATGTATAGTTTAAGCTCAAACTTCAGGAGGCAAATTGTCTGTTTGACATCAGGAAATCTTATGTATAGTGTGTGCTCAAACTTAACAGAGGCAAATTGTCTGTTTGACATCATAGAAATAATATGCATAGTGTGTGCTAAAACTTAACAGGGCAAATATACAGGCTGTTTGACATTACATGAATTTTATGTATAGTTTAAGCTCAAACTTCAGGAGGCAAATTGTCTGTTTCAAATCACAGAAATCTTATGTATAGTGTGTGCTCAAACTTAACAGGGCAAATATACAGGCTGTTTGACATTACATGAATTTTATGTATAGTGTGTGCTCAAACTTCACAGGGCAAATATATGGGCTGTTTGACATCACAGGAATCTTGTGTATAGTGTGTGCTCAATTTCAAAAGGCAAATAGGCTGTTTCACATCAGAGAAATCTTATGTATAGTGTGTGCTCAAACTTAACAGGGCAAATATACAGGCTGTTTGACATTACATGAATTTTATGTATAGTGTGTGCTCAAACTTCACAGGGCAAATATATAGGCTGTTTGACATCACAGGAATCTTATGTATAGTGTGTGCTCAATTTCAAAAGGCAAATAGGCTGTTTCACATCAGAGAAATCTTATGTATAGTGTGTGCTCAAACTTCAAAAGGCAAACAGGGTGTTTGACATCATAGAAATCATATGCATAGTGTGTGCTCAAACTTCAAAAGGCAAATCGGTTTTTTCACATCACAGAAATCTTATGTATACTGTGTGCTCAAACTTTACAGGGCAACATACAGCCTCACGAGGACACACCTACATATAAGCTCAAGTCAAAAGACAAAAAAGTTTCAACCCGGACAAGGAAATTAATTTTAGTCATAATTTGACTTGAAGTCAAAGGTCAAGGTCATGTGGAGGTCATGATGGTATGCAACATGGACTATTTCTGCCAACTTTGGTTCCAATTGGCTCAATGGTTTCAGACAAGAAGATTTTTTATTAATTTTCCCATAGTGTCCTCTGTTAAACTAAATTTGGCTGTGGCGGCCTTTTTGGTTGACATTCAGGGTAATCTGACACAATTCTGAGCTCACCCGTTATCTTTTGTGTACCAGTAGATCTTGCATCAATGGTTATTTTTGCTATTTAATATATACCGTCGCAATTTTCTCCTTAATATTGACCTGTACAGCTAAATTATAGAATCCTGAACCCAAATAGATATGGTTGCTAGGGACTTCTTCATCGGTTGCTATGGACTTTATATTAATATGCCCATATATATACTTACACCTTACTTATTAACTGTATCCCCGTGGTATGGCTGCAATACTGTCCTTATGGCGTTAAACAACAATCAATCAATCAATATTAACTGTATAATCGTTTTCACATAGAAATTTTATAGTCAGAAAGTTACTTTTAGTGTTCATCATAATTTAATACAGCTCTCTATATTAAATAAACCACAAGGTAACAGTAGAGCAGATGAATAAGGCTTTAACACTACATTATACTATTTTCATTTTGTTCAAATGACATTACCACCTTCTGTGATTTATGTAATAAGATTAAAAATTGATTTTAAATTCCACCCATACCTAAAGAAACAGAATATCTAGTAAAGTGCTGAGTCAACAAAGACAATTCAAGTGATAAGGTAAGTCCCAGTTCTAAAGATTAGAAGTGTGCAGTCGAATGACTTAAACTAGATTGCTACACATAGCCCTCTGTCTCCCGCTACCGCCACAGGAGGGTAAATCAGTTTTTAAATCACTCATTGGCATGCTTGGTTAGAAGACAAAATAACAGTAATAATAAATGGCAAACGGTTTCATAAAGTAGCATTCACAAGATGTTTTTAAGTTATAAAAGGGCAAAAAATGATCAAAGTCCCATAACTCCTAACAAAATCTGTTGAATCAAAATGGTGGGATAGCATAAACAACTACACATCATGGCCAACAACCCATCCTACAAATATCCAACAAAAGGTCTCAGAGGAGTAATGTTCACAAAGTGTCACATATGGACATGGAATATTACTATGTCCCTCTGTCCTTATGCTGCATTAACAAAAAGAATTGACTGGCACATAATGGTGTAAATATCACGCTTCAATTACAAGTAGAATCTTCCAAGAAGCTTCAGAAAAGTTGGCGCCCAAAAGTATGAATATGATACTATTTGATAATAATAAACATTGAAGTCCTATATCTACTCTAAAAATTGAGTTATATAATCAACTTCATATCTTTCGTAACAATCCTGCAAAATACAAACAAAATCTGTTGAGTACTTTCAGACGTATGCATATGATACAGTGATAATAAACTAAGTTCCATAACTCCTACAAAAATCAATAAATCAAATGGCAGTATAGTATGATAATCATAGGTATCAATCCTGCAAACTGCCAAGCAGTTTCAGAGGAGTTCTATCCACAAGGTATGCATATGATACAATGTGATAAAATACAACAAAGTCCCATAACTCTTGAAAAATATCTGAATCAAAATGGCAGTACAGTGTGATCATCATCATATCATATGTAACAATCCTGCAAAATATACACCAAATTTACCAAGTAGTTTCAGAGGAGTTGTGTAGTCCACAAGGTATGCATATATACAATATGATAAAAAACAACAAAGTCCCATTATTCTTGAAAAAATCGCTGAATTTTACAAAATGGCGGTATAGTGTGATCATTGTAATATCATAGGAAACAATCCTGCAGTATAAACCAAATCTGCCCAGTAGTTTCAGGGGAGTTGCTCCACAAGGTATGCATATGATACAAAGTGATAAAAAAACAACAGAGTCCCATAACTCTTGTTTGTTTGTTTGTTTAGTATCACTAAATCAAAATGCAGTATAGCGTGATCATTAACATTCCAGCAAAATACAAACCAATTCTGTCCAGTAGTTTCAGAGGAGATGTGTCCACAAGGTTATTAGGAAGGCAGATGGGTGGATGGACACAAGGATGCATAAAATTACTAAGTCACTCCGTTGTGTTGAGGCGCGGGACAGAAAAAGAAGAAAAAACAAGAACCTTATATTGCTTACCTGAATTTTTTTTGTTCATCACATAATGAAATTGTAAATTTGGTTTTAGTTGGCAAGAAGTTCTTGAAACGGATTTTGAAATGCTAATCAATACATGTATATGCCAAACTGAATTTATCTACAGCCATTTTGGTCAACAGTTCAGCAGTTTTTTTTTATTATTTGTATCATGATGAAATATTATCTTTTGTATGATGATATATGATCCTTCATCAATATTAGGATGGCTTCGACATAATTAATGGCTTGATATCTGGTGACAATCAAATTCAGTCATGCTATGTAAATCAAATTTTCCACTAAAAACAAAACCTTTAAGAAAATCATCCTAGTATTTTCAGCATAAAGAAATATGGATAAATAAATTATCCTGTATAAGATATAAGAAGCTGATTGACAGCAAACCAGATTTAAACATTTTCTATGTTTGGAGTTGCCCGCCAAGCCAAAAAGATTGCCTGACTGTTGATCCCCCTGCCTATCTATTTCACTGCATGCCTGCTGTACTTGTTCAAACTAATAACAAGATTTTTACCCATGAAAAATACAGTTAATAAAAACTCTATCAGATTTCGTATCCTATTACCAAGTTAAATATAAATGAATTTTCCTCTGCCCATATACTTTCATTTACATATTATTAGAACTGGTGTCCACGGTCAAATGTTTCTTTTTTAAGTAATGAAAACACATTACAGAAAAACATTTCCTTTATCCTGTGACAACAACCACGATAACTTCTTTTCATACTGCTATTCTATGTGCAGAACAAAAACAAAAATAACACTTTCACATGCATTCTTCTGATTTGAAATAAGAGATACTACCTTATAAAACCTGTTTATAAAGTACTTTTGTTCAAACTTAACTAGAGGCTCTCAAGAGCCTGTATCGCTCACTTGGATTTAACTTTTCATCTTGAGCAGATCTAAAAATTTAAGTGTTGCAGTAAATTTGGCTGGTTTTTCTATAGGATTCTATGTTAAACTAATTTCAGCTGTGGCAGTCATCTAAGTTGACAGTCCAGTTTCTAAAAGAGAACCATCTAAGGACCATTTCTGCTAAGTCTTGTTCAAACTGGCTAAGCGGTTTCAGACTAGAAGATTTTTAAATGAATTTTCCTATAGGGTCCAATATTTAACAAAGGTCTGTGTGGCAGCAATCTTGGTTGACAATCCAGGTGATCGGACATATTTCTGAAAAAGGACCTCCTAAGGACCAATGCTGCCAAGTCTGGCTCCAATATGTCAAGTGGTTTCAGACATAAGATTTTTCAATGAATTTTTCCATAGGGCCCTATGTTAAATTAAGTGGCGGCCATCTTGGTTGAAAGTCTAGGTCATCGCACAAAATTCTGAAAGAGGACCATCTAAGGACCATTGCTACCATGTCTAATTCTATTTGGCTTAGTGGTTTCAGATGAAAAGATTTTTGAGTGAATTTTCCATAGGGTCCTATGTAAAACTAAGATCTGCTGTGGCGGCCATCTTGGTTCACAGTCCACGAAATTAGACACATTTCTGAAAAAGGACCTCCTAAGGACTAATGCCGCCAAGTCCTGCTCCAATATGTTAAGTGGTTTCAGACAAGAAGATTTTTCAATGTATTTTCCAATAGGGCCCTATGTTAAACTATGATCAGTTGTGGCGGCCATCTTGGTTGACATTCCGGATCATCGCACAAAATTCTTAAAGACGACCATCTAAGGACCATTGCTACCAAGTCTAATTCTGACTGGCTTAGTGGTTTCAGACGAGAAGATTTTTGAGTGATTTTCCCATAGGGTCCTATGTTAAACTAAGTTCTGCTGTGGCGGCCAGTTTACCCCTATGTTCTATTTTTAGCCATGTCGACCATGTTGGTTGGCAGGCGGGGTCATCGGACACATTTTTAAAACTAGATACCCTAATGATGCTTGTGACCAAGTTTGGTTTAATTTGGCCCAGTAGTTTCAGAGGAGAAGATTTTTGTAAAAGTTAACGGACGAAGGACGACGACGGACGACGACGGACGACGGACGCCAAGTGATGAGAAAAGCTCACTTGACCCTTTGGGTCAGGTGAGCTAAAAAAAGAAAATTTAACAGAACTTACAGAGATAAAAGTTGAATGTATTTGACTTTTTATCATTTTCATGAACTGAAAATTTAAGTGCAGTTTGTGTATTCATCAAAATTCATATTTTATAATGTGTTTTTTACTAAAAACCACAAAATTAAATATCACTGATATAACCAATTTGAGTAATGCATGAAAACTGAAAGTTGAGGAATTCTCAGTAGATCTTGAAGAAATGTGACTAATATTCAAATATTTTGCTTTAAGTAAGACTGACTTCATTGACTATGATCAAATACAGCTAAATAAACTGTACATTACATATACAGGTTTTTACACAAAATATTGGTACATTAATAGATATGCATTTAAAAATAGAGAATGAAATTGAATTTCTTTAAAATACTAATAAAAAATTAAGAAACCTACCTGTTCCAATACAAAATAATAGATAAGTGTTTCGTATCCATAAATTACCAGTAAATAGTCCCTTTGTTAATCGATTTATAGAAAGTGATTTTCATCCTTAATATTTCGTATTTAAATCATTCTGCTTTATGGATTTATATACTGAAACGGTATTTTCTAAACGGTCTAGCAGTTTTAAGTCAAAGTTTTATGGTTGAAACATGGTAAAAATATGAATTGAAGTTTACAATACAAATAATTGTATTGTCTATTCTAATCCGAATTTTGACCTTGTACAATTTTTATGGTCAGTTGGACATGAAAAGATATTCTGAACAAATACCTCAATTTGATTTTACATTTTTAATCCATGTTTTTATGACAATGATAAAATATAAATGTTTTGTTTAAATTACACACTGCAATTTTTTTTCATTGATAGAATTCAAAGGAAAACAAGCATTCTGAAAGTATTGCTGGGCAATACAATGTCCCCTGTCGGATTGAGCTGTGAAAAAACATGCAAAATCTCTTTGAGTATGTGAATCAGACAAAGATGTATGGACAGAGTGCACTCCTAAAAATCCTGAAACTATGTTTGCAAGGGGTACACAATAATTACCCAACCAGCTTGCTCTGAAGCTCATCATTATAAGCTCACATACCAAAAATAAGATTATTTGGTAAAAGCATTTGCTAAAAAAAAGTCTGGAAAACTAATATTTTGGCAATAATTCCTATTTCCAAGGGCGATAACTCTCACAATAATTATCCGTTCACCGTAAAACTCAAACTTGATCCGTATCTCATCATTATAAGCTCAACTACCAAAAATAAGATCACTTAATAAAAGGTTTTGCAAAAAAAAGTCTGGAAAACTATTATTTTGATTAATTAGTTTATGAAACTAGATGGCTCTGCCCGCAAAAGTCCAAGGGCCGTAATTTTGCCAAAAATCAGTGGAGCAGAAAGAAACCTAAATTCAAACTGTAACTCATCATGGTAGCCTCACAAAAATCCTCAATATCTGAAGGGCGTTTAGAAGAAAAGTTTGGAAAGGTGGTATTTTCACGAAATTTTCAAAGCCTAAAGCCTGTAACTTCAGCAAAAATCAGCAGAGTGGATTGAAACGTTAACTCAATCTGTAACTCATCATGGTAGACTCACATACCAAAAATTAGCACAATATCTGAAGGCGTTATGAAGAAGAGTTTGGAAAGGTGGTATTTTCACGAATTTTCAAAGTCCAAAGCCTGTAATTTCGACAAAAATCAGCTGAGCAGAATGAAACTCATCATGTCTGACTCAGATACCAAAATTAGCTCAATATCTGAAGGCGTCTAGAAAAAAAGTCCGGAAAGGTGTTATTTTCAAAAAAATTTCAAAATCCAAATCGAAGCAAAACCTAAACTCAATCTGTAACTCATCATGGTAGACTCACATACCAAAAATCTGCTCAATATCTGAAGGCATTTAGAAAAAAGCCTGGAAAAGTGTTTGTTGCAGAATGATGGAATGACAGACAAGGGTAAAACTATATGGCCCTGACCACTTAGTGGTTTGCAAAAAAAGTGTGTGAATTTTCTAAGTCCAAGGACCATAAATCTGCAAAAACAAGTTTAGTTCCAATTGGCTCAGATGTGATGATTTTTGAGTAAATTTCCAATAGGGTCCTATGTTAAACCAAGTTCGGCTGTGGCAGCCATCTTGGTTTAAAGTCCACAAAATCGGACATATTTCTGAAAGAGAACCTCTTAAGGACCATTGCTGCCAAGTCTTGTTCCAATTGGTCAAGTGGTTTCACACAAGAAGATTTTTCACTGAATTTTCCCATAGCGTCCTATGTCAAACTGAGTTCGGCTGTGGTGGCCATCTTGATTAACAGTCCAGGTCATCAGACATTATTCTGAAAGAGAACCTCCTAAGGACCATTACTGCCAAGTTTGTTTCCAATTGGCCTTGTAGTTTCATAGAAGATTTTTAAAATTCACCCCCCACCCCTTTTCCTATTTTTAGTAACAGCAGCCATGTTGGTTGAAAATCAGGGATGCCAGACATATTTTTAGAATAGGGCCATTCAAGGACCATTCCACCAAACTTTGGTCCCAATTGGCCCTGTGGTTTCAGAGTAAAAAATTTTTAAAGGAAAGTTTACGCCAGATGCCGTCTTTAAAGGGCAAAAACTCCTATAAGGGGTCAATCAATGATTTTGGTCATGTTGACTTATTTGTAGATCTTACTTTGTTGAACATTTTTGCTGTTTACAGTTTGTCTTTTTCTATAATAATATTCAAGATAATAACCTAAAACTGCAAAATTTCCTTAAAATTAACAATTCAGGGGCCAAAAATGGGTTGACCGATTCATCTGAAAATTTCTTGGCATGTAGATCTTGACCTGCCAGTTTTGCTCTAACTGCTTTAGTTTTTGAGATATGAGCCAAAAAGTCCATGTACCTATGTTCTATTTTTAGCCACGGCAGCCATGTTTCTCGATGGACAAGAAAATTAAACAAAATTTATACTAGATACCCTAAGGATCATTCTGCTTAAGTTTGACTGAAATTGATTTTGAATTGTCAGAGGTGAAGATTTTTAAAAGTTTACAAAGTTGACAAAAAAAAATTTAAAAAAAATGTTTTTAAAGGGCAAAAACTCCTATAAGGGGTCAATTGAAGATTTTGGTCATGTTGACTTATTTGTAGATCTTACTTTGCTGAACATTTTTTCTGTTTTCAGTTTGTCTTTATCTATAATAATATTCAGGTTAATAACCTAAAATTGCTAAATTTCCTTAAAATTAACAATTCCGGGGCAATAACCCAAAAATTGGTTGACCAATTCATCTGAAAATTTCATGGCATGTAGATCTTGACCTCATAAACATTTTTACTACTTGCCAGTTTTGCTCTAACTGCTTTAGTTTTTGAGATATGAGCCAAAAAGTGCATGTACCTATGTTCTATTTTTAGCCATGACAGCCATGTTTCTCGATGGATAAGAAAATAAAACAAAATTTATACTAGATACCCTAAGGATCTTTCTGCTTAAATTTGACTGAAATTGATTTTGTAGTGTGAGAGGAGAAGATTTTTAAAAGTTTACAAATATGAGGAAAAAACTGAAAAAGGGCAAAATAAGGGGTCAATTGAAGATTTTGGTCATTTGACTTATTTGTAGATCTTACTTTGCTGAACATTTTTGCTGTTTGCAGTTTGTCTTTATCTATAATAATATTCAACAACCTAAAACCAGAAAATATCCTTAAAATTAACAATTCAGGGGCAATAACCCAACAAAGGGTTGACCAATTCATCTTAAAATGTCATAGCAGTTAGATCTTGACCTGATGAACATTTTTACCCCTGTCAGTTTTGCTCTAAATGCATTAGTTTTGAGATACAAGTCAAAAACTGAAGTTTACCCATAATGTTCTATTTTTAGCAGCATGTTTCTTGACGGACAAGAAAATAAAACACAAATTTTATTCTAGATACCCAAAGGATCATTCAAACTAAGTATGGCTGCAATCGGTTCAGTAGTTTCAGAGGAGAAGATTTTTTAAAAGGTTTACAACGGATGCCGAAGGGAAGACGGACTCAAAGTGATGGCAAGTGCTCACATGTCCTTTTAGGACAGTTGAGCTAAAAAGCAGAAAACTGACGGATGGACAGACGGATGATTGCAAACCTAAAGTCCCCTTCGGCTTTGCCACCATTGGACTAATAATAATTTAATTAATCAGCACTGATTTGATGTAGCCAGAAACAAATTAATAGTGTACTCCAGCTTCTTTGAAGGATATTTTTTCCTTTTTCAGGAAAATTTCTTTATTATCGATTTTTCTTCCTTATCATCATATAATTAATAACCTATTGCAAAACTAATTCTAATATTGCATGCTGTTAATGTCATTGCAATGGATAAATCATGATCCGCATATATGTTGTTTATATACATACTAAAGGATGGTACAGAACACCTAAGAGGGTAAACCTTTTAAAAATCAGCTGAATGTTTTAATCACATACAATAAGTAAAGAGAAATCAAGCTTCTCAATGATCAAAATTAGTGTTTGTCAGACTGCTATATATCCAATGAAATTATTCCCGAAAATTGTGTGGTTCAAATTTCTTGAAATTTTTATATTTTTGTCAACAGGTCAAAGTAAATATTTCGTCCAAATTTTATGAAAATTAAACGAGCCAAATCTATTTTAGTCAAAGTGTTGGGTAACAACTTAAATTAAACCTTTTCGCTACTAAGTATCACATTCACTAGGATTCCTACTTCAGATGAGTCAATGAATAGTGGGAAAATGTGTTTGTATACACTTATTTTACTGACAGTATTATTCTTGGAACAATTTCTACATTCAAACAAGATTTTGTTCTATTTGCCCCAAAAACTGGATGAAATAAGACAAAGAAATATAGATTTTAGTAGAATTTTAAACTTTGGAAGCAATATCAATAAAATTCATTCACATTTCTTGCACTTGATTACAACTTTTATTTGTTGAAAAGCAGGAATTTTAAACATGAAAATGTAATTGATTTCCTAATAGTACTTAAATCTGAAACACATTTTTTTTTCTTTTAACTTTATTTTTTTCCTTTGATTATGGAAATAGAGCTGAAGCTGATAGAAAATTATTACAAATTTCATTTTGAATCGGAAATATCATGACAAATGTCTTTCTGAAATCAAATTAAAGTAGATATTGATACTAATACTATGATAACACAATTCTAATTATAGATTTGCCATTGAACAACTTCCTCCTGAGACTCTTCCCTAAAACAGTTAATGGTTGTTACAAATGCTTCCTAGAAACAAATTAATTTCTAATCACTGCACCTAATATTTCTGAAAGCCAAACATTTATTGAAATCAGGAAGCAATCAATAATTTATAAAGCACTGCTTTCACAACTACAAACCATTAAAATTCATGAAGCTAAAATATTTTAAACTGACATACCTCTAGATCAATGAGTGTTTTTATATTAGGTATATAAAGGTTTGCTGTCAGCAGTGCCAGCCCAGTCTCTGGTTTATAGATATCTGGTGTACATATTACATAGTCTGGTGGGTCTGTTCCTGGCTCCTGGTTACCTAATGGACCTGGTCCCCATTCATGTGGTGTTTTTGTCAAGTCTTTATATTTCTGTAAAATTATTAAACTTAAAAGTATTCCTATGAATCATGCAGTCCTTAATGCAACAGTGGTTTATTGCATAAAAATAACACACAGGACCCAATAGGTATGAGGAATAAGGTAAATAATTTCTCAACATAAAATAACTACATGTATTTTTTTATAGCCACTGTCAAGAAAAAAATTGTGGGTTTTGCATGAACTAGTTTTTAAAAATTAAGATTCTTATGTAAAAATTAATGGATATGGAGTAAGTGCATCCCATAGGATTGAACATATGAAAAGATTGATTATAGCTAGGGACTGAAGCACACAAATTCTAGATGAGTGGCTGGGTAGAGGTGCAATAGAATGTCGTCAAATTTTTATACAGCTTTACAAGGCATTCTATTGAATTTACGACTCTGAAGAAAACTTGTAATTTTGAACATGCTTAAGAATTCCAAATACAAATCACAGCAAGAATCACCACTGTTAGATTTTCAGAAATATCAGGGATATTAGCATAGCATTTAGATTTTAAAATCTAAATGCTTACACAGCATAGAATTTTTTTTTCTTTTCAATAAAACAACCTACCTGTCTAAAAGATGAAAAATCATTCTGGTAACACAACACAGCAACATAAACCATTGGTATTAAAGGTACTGTTGATATTAACCATCCTAATGTCTGGGTAAAGGGAGGGAACTCATACATTTTATACATCAGTACAGAATCTGTTGTAATTGTTAATGCTATTAGTGCCTGAAATATAAAGATATACATATATCTAAACAAAAGGGAAAACATTGTAAAACTAGAAATACTGTGAGCAAAGCTCACTAATTGATACCCCCGCACCCCCTACCACAAGGAATGGCAAAGTCAATGTTTTGCTATGGAAAACATAAAAAGTTGGTCAGATCAAAATCAAAAATAGGAGGTGCATCATCATGTGATAAAGATTCTCTGAAAGTCTCATGGAATTCCCTGTAGTCGTTTAGGAGGAGTTGCGGATGGCATACTGGTACCCCCTATCACAATGAATGGCAAAGTCCATGTGTTGGTATGGAAAACTCCAAATGTTGGTCAGATCAAAATCTAAAATAGAAGGTGCACTACAGCATCATGTAATAAAGATCCTCTGAAAGTTTCATCAAATTCCATTCAGTGGTTTAGGACGAGTTGCGGATGGCATCATGGTACCCCTATCACAATGAATGTCAAAGTCCATGTTTTGGTATGGGTAACCCCAAATATTCATCCGATCAAAATCTAAAATAGGAGGTGCACTATGGCATCATGTAATAATGATCTTCTGAAAGTTTTATCAAATTCCATTCAGTGGTTTAGGAGGAGTTGCGGATGGCATCATGGTACCCCTATCACAATGAATGTCAAAGTCCATGTTTTGGTACGGGTAACCCAAATTATTCATCAGATCAAAATCTAAAATAGGAGGTGCACTATGGCATCATGTAATAAAGATCCTCTGAAAGTTTTATCAAATTCCATTCAGTGGTTTAGGAGGAGTTGCGGATGGCATAATGGTACCCCTATCACAATGAATGGCAAAGTCCATGTTTTGGTATGGGTAACCCTAAATATTCATCAGATCAAAATCTAAAATAGGAGGTGCACTATGGCATCATGTAATAAAGATCCTCTGAAAGTTTCATCAAATTCCATTCAGTGGTTTAGGAGGAGTTGCGGATGGCATAATGGTACCCCTATCACAATGAATGTCAAAGTCCATGTTTTGGTATGGGTAACCCCAAATATTCATCATATCAAAATCTAAAATAGGAGGTGCACTATGGCATCATGTAATAAAGATCCTCTGAAAGTTTCATCAAATTCCATTCAGTGGTTTAGGAGGAGTTGCGGATGGCATCATGGTACCCCTATCACAATGAATGTCAAAGTCCATGTTTTGGTATTGGTAACCCCAAATATTCATCAGATCAAAATCTAAAATAGGAGGTGCACTATGGCATCATGTAATAAAGATCCTCTGAAAGTTTCAACAAATTCCATTCAGTGGTTTAGGAGGAGTTGCGGATGGCATCATGGTACCCCCTATCACATTGAAAGTTAAAGTCCATGTTTTTCTATGGGAAACCCCAAAAATTGGTCCGATCAAATTCTAAAATAGGAGGTGCACAATGCCATCATGGGATGAAGATTCTCTGAAAGTTTCATCAAATTCCATTCAGTAGTTTAGGAGGAGTTGTGGAATACAAAGGTCGGACGGACGGACGGACGGATGGACAGACGGATGGACAGACGGATGGCGCGACAGACGGATGGACGGACACAACGAATACTATATACCCCGCTTTTTTCAAAAGCGGGGGTATAATGAACAGCAAGACTGAATAGGATAATTTGCAAAAGGTTTTTATAGTAAAAAAAACAATTTGCTACTAAGGCTAATTTTAAGGTTTGCAAATGAGAAATTTCATTAAATATGGCATAAGTTTAATGAGAATTCTATCAATTAGCATACATGTGAAAATCGACTGCAGAGGTTAAAATCCCTAGATATGAAGTGGTTTCTCCTAATATTTCCTATCTTCTGTCAAAATTTGAAAAATGTTTTATAATATCTGTCCTTTAGTCTTCTTATATGAAATTTAAACTCTTGCTTAAGACTTAAAAAATCTCCTAATTGAGATTTACACTTCATCACATATATGCATTTATAGGCAATATATTATCCCCAAAAGATTAATTTTTAACAGAACTAGAGGCTCTCAAGAGCCTGTATCGTTCACCTGGATTTAACTTTTCACCTTGAGCAGGACTAAAAATTTAAGTGTTGCAGTCAATTTGGGTGTTTTTTTCTATAGGGTTCTATGTTAAACAAAGTTCAGCTGTGGCAGTCATCTTGGTTGACAGTCCAGGTAAATGGACACATTTCTAAAAGAGAACTATCTAAGGACCATTTCTGCTAAGTCTTGTTGCAACTGGCTAGTGGTTTCAGACAAGAAGATTTTTAAATGAATTTTCCTGTAGGGTCCTATATTTAACTAAGTTTGGCTATGGCAGACATCTTGGTTGACAATCCTGGTGATCGGACAAATTTCTGAAAGAGGACCATGTAAGGACCAATGCTGCCAAGTTTAGTTCCAATTGGCTCAGTAGTTTCAGACAAGAAGATTTTTGAGTGAATTTTCCATAGGGTCCTATGTTAAACTAAGTTTGGCTTTGGCAGCCATCTTGGTTCACATTTCTGGACTAGAGGCTCCGAGGAGCCTGTATCACTCACCTGGACTATGTCCATCTTGACCGGCAACCGTCTAGTTCCAACTGGCTCACAGGTTTCAAACAAGAAGATCTTTCAGTGATTTTTCTACTTAGGTCCTATGTTAAACACTGTTCGGATTTGGTGGCCATCTTGGATGGCAGTTGGGGTCATAGGATATAATTCTGAAAGAGGACCACCTAAGGACCATTGCTGTCAAGTTTTGTTCCAATTGGCCAAGTGGTATCAGACAATTAGATCTTTAATTAAATTTCCCATAGGGTCCTATGTTAAACTATGTTTGGCTCTGGCAGCCATCTTGGATGACGAGCTGGGTGGTCGGTTACAAGTCTCAAAGAAGACCAACTAAGGACCATTGCTGCTAAATTTTGTTCCAATTGGCCTAGTGGTTTCAGAGGAGAAGATCTTTAAACAACGACGACGACGACAACTGACGACGGATGGCGGACACCAAGTGATGGCAATAGTTCACATGGCCCTTTGGGCCAGGTGAGCTAAAAAAGGACCTCCTAAGGACCACTGCTGCCAAGTCTGGCTCCAATATGTCCAATGGTTTCAGAAAAGGAGATTTTTCAATGAATTTTCCCATAGTTTGGCTGTGGCAGCCATCTTGGTTGACAGTCCGGGTCAATGGACAACATTCTGAAAGAGGACCATCTAAGGACCATTGCTACCAAGTCTAGTTCTAATTGGCTTAGTGATTTCGGACAGGCAGATTTTTGAGTGAATTTCCCATTGGGTCCTATGTTAAACTAAGTTTGGCTGTGGCGGCCATCTTGCAAAGGGTTGACCGGGTTCATCTGACAATTTCATGGCAGATAGAATTTGACCTGTTGAACATTTTACCCCTGTCAGTTTTGCTCTAAATGCTTGTTTTTGAGATATAAGACAAAAACTGTAGTTTACCCCTATTTGTATTTTTAGCCATGTCGGCCATGTTGGTTGGAAGGCTGGGTCACGGGACACATTTTTTAAACTAGATACCCTAATGATGCTTGTGGCCAAGTTTGGTATCAGAGGAGAAGATTTTTGTAAAAGTTAACAGACGACGGACACCAAGTGATGAGAATAGCTCACTTGACCCTTTGGGTCAGGTGAGCTAAAAAGGTGTGTTGAGCAATAATGTATATTTTTTGTATACACTGCCAGTAAAAAAACTACAACAACAGTTGTACCAATATTGCAGCTGGAGTAAGGAACTGCCAAGTTATCTTCCACCAGGGGGAGTCTGTGCTGCCTGTCATATCTGCTATATTATTCCAGACTCGTTGTGCCCCATACATCCATGCTAGTGCTATACATTCAAACAGTGTGATGATATATAAGGAAAACTTTGGTATACTGTCTAACCAGAAAAATGATATGTATAAGCCTGCCTGTTACAAAATAAATAAGAAGATAAATAAACATCTAAACATTTGAAATATGTACAGCAAAAAATACAAAATTTTTAGAAGTAAAACTTAACCCCTCCCCCCGCCCCCTCCTCCAATTCTATCTCATTCATTATTTTTCACCACTGTCATAAAAGTGTGAAATTTCAAAGCCGTTTCTAAAAATCATTGAACTCCTTTAATAAAAAATTTAAAATATCTCCATGTATGGAAAGAACACTTCTCAGTCATGATTTTTAAATATACAATCAATAAAGACATAATGTGTCAATGGGACTCAGATGCTGCTGTCCCCAGCTATCAAATTCTATATAACTCAAAAATGTGAATATGTCAAATTCCTACACAACTTGTGCCTGTTACAAAACAACACTTCCAAATTTCAATTGATTGGTGAAACAATACACAACTTAATGAACAGAAATCTCAATTTTGCCTATTATCTATATTAAAAAGGGACACAACTCAGAATTGACAAAAGGCAAATGTGAAAAATTCAAACCCGATCTATGTTTAATGGTCTCTAACAATATTTCCTAATTCCAAATAATTTAATGAAAAAATTCTGAGAGAAACTTGGAAACAACAATTTTTCCAGTCATGAAGGGATATGTAACTCTGGCATGATAAAAAAACACCACACACAAATTCAAAGAAGTATTGTGTATAATTTGTTTTACATGTGGCACTGGCAGCAAGTTAGAGAGCAGAAAGTATAAAATTCACAATTTTTTCCATTTATAAAGGGATGTAAATGGTAAAAGGCACACACCCTTGATATGCATATTGATGTAACAAGCATTGTGCATAAGTTTCAAAACATTTCAGCAAGACAAACTCAAGTTCCAGTATGGAAACCATCGTGTGATGGTTGGACGGGTGGATATTTTCCATTTCTAAAGAGGTTTACTCTGAAAAAGTATCAAAACATTTGGCCATAACAAACTCAATTTAGGGTGCAAAAACTGCTTCTGAGGTTGGAAGGGGGAAACAGAAAGACAGACAAGTTTAGTACTTAATATCCCCATTACCTATGGAAGGGCCATAACAAAAACATCTTTTGAACATTTCTCTGGGAAATATTTTTCCTTTAGGTCTTACCTGAGTAACAGTGAAAAGGCTGAGTAATGATAGGACAACACAAACAGACCAAGCTGTAATATACTTGAATTTCCAACGGAATCTCCACTTCTCTGGTAAAAGATGAAGCAATGCAGATACAACATTCTGGACATGGATTGCATGTGTATCTAAACCAATCAGTGACAGTGTTATAAAGAACAATCCTAGCCATAGTTGTGGTGAAGTTAAACCACTTAATGTTGAGGGTACAATAACAAAACCAAGGTCTATAGCTGAAATGTTGAAAAGGAATAATATTCAGGATAAAAATCCTTTCAAGTTTAAAACACAAATATTATTCATTCAATAAATGTCTGTACTTGATCAAAAATGTGATAAAAAATATAACAAAGGCATAGACATGATAAATAATATATTTACTCCCTTCTCATAATATTGTGGAATCTATGATATCATGCTGTTCAACTGCTTTTTCAAATTAAATCTGATGCCATCTTGACACAATCACCACAATATAGTGAGCTACCATTACAACCTATCATATATGTTGTATCGGTGATGCCTATGACATATCAAACAAATTTTGGAGTCAGATGGATTAAAACTCATAGAACTTTATGTAAGTCAATCTCCATTCTAGGTTTTTGGAGCACAAATACTTTGTAAGCTACTAAACTTAACACAACTCACTTCATTAACTACGTAGATATGAGCTTTGCAAGAGAAGCTGTATGTACAAATACAAATAACTTGATTATCAACCAAGACATCCCAAGGAGCAGTCTTTATTTGTTCAGTTGAGGTTAAATGCCGTTTTCAGCACATTTTGGCCATTTCGCGGCGGCCAGTTTTTATTGGTGGAGGAAGCCGGAGTACCCGGAGAGAACCACCAACCTTCGGTAGGAAAATTGGCAATCCTTGTCAATTAAGATCGGAGTCGAACACACCCCGCCACAGGTGAGATTCAAACTCACAACCCCAGCGTTGACCGGCTAGTGATCAGTAGTAGTCATGATGAACTACCTAGACCACTCGGCCACCGAGGCCCCCCAAGGAGCAGTGTAATTATATAAATTTCTGACAATGACTGGTAATGATTTCAATGATTTAATATATTTAAACTCTCTTTATTCTGTAAGTTCAAGTATCATATTAATTAGGTATGATTGAGCTTCAAGACACTAACAGGTCATTAACCAAATAAACACATTATTATCATTTAAATTTTTCAAATTAGTACACCAGGTACCTATTATAGAAATAATCTTAGTAAGGCTTTCTAGCTTGTTCCAGTCTTTCAAAACTAAGTAAGAAGTGGATTTCATCCTCCACATCCTCTTTGCATAACTTACATATTCTATCTTTCAATTTGATATTCAAATGTCTTCTCAATTCTATTTCTAGCTTAGGATTCCCAATTCTTAATTTTCCAAGTGCTCGACTCTGCTTGAAATTCATTTATCTAGTTAAGGTTCCAATTTGATATAACATTTAAACAAGTGAAAAGTACAAAGGTTATTTATGATGTTGCTTAGTTAAATCCAAAGGGAAATAACTGAAATTTGGATTGTGTGCCAATTTTTGACTATTACCTGTTATATTTTCTGTTTCTGTGAATTCTATTCCTGCTCTCTCACAATATACACCAACCAATGAAAATAAAGTAAATCCTGACAGGATCATTCCAAAGAAATGTGACAATGTTGTTATCATGGCATTTCTGAAATAAATATTTTTGGATATTACTTTTCATCGAATTGGGTCTGCCTCCATTGTACAGGTTATGTGGCAAAAATTGTAGGTATACATTTATGGCCGTACAGCCCCGAAATGAAAATCTCTTAATATGTGTTATGTCCACTCCATGCATATTTGGAACGCACGGTAAAGATTTTACAGAATATTTATATTTATTTGGAAAAAGTACGAAATTAGTACGGACTTCCAAATAGGAAGTGTTCACTCCTGATCTCAGGTTAATAGTTTATCATAGGTAATGTTACTGGATACCTGCCAATTAAGAGCAATTAAACACTGATTTCTGTACAATTCAGCAGAACCACCATACAGAAAGCATCCAAGAGCACTGAAGTGATCATTAAATATGTTTATTGAATGAGTGTAATGTAATTTAAATTAAGTTTGAATATTATGCAATAGAATGATATTCAAATCATCAAACTTTCGGCTCAATTGGCAAAGTGGTTTGAGTTGTGACGACAAAAATCAATTTCAGGATAGATGACAAAGAACAATTGATGCCACCCAACAGCTATGGCTCACATAAACCTGCAGGTGCATTCAAGTTTAAAATAACATTGAATGTGAGTTTACTCTACTCAATAATTGATTAAACTATTCTGCAACTGACCTGTCAAATTGAATGAAATAGATGTATTAAGTTACCTGAAACAATGTGCATGGAAATGTGTGTATCCTGCCATTAATGTTATACACCCGGTTCCTATACCAAGGGAGGTAACCATTAATTGTCCTCCTTCTACCCATATCTAAACAAATTCAAACAAAAATAATTACATTACTTGTTTGTTTCATTGAAATCTGTAATTTTTATTACTTCTGAAAAGTGGTATTTTACATCTCAATAAAATTCAAAATCTTGTTTAACACGAAATTAATGACATTTCAATGCAGTGGAGTAATATTTCGAGACAATACAGAAAATATTTTAAAATTGCAGTCATTTTTTACTTGTCAAATATAAAATGTAATTATAAGAATTAAATGTATCATTTAAGTAGTTTTATAGGGTTGTAAAAGCCTTGACCAGCACATTCTTTTTCAATGAAGTGCTTCCCCAATAAAACTACAACTAGAGGCTCCCAGGAGCCTGTATTGCTCACCTGGACTATGTCCATCTTGACTGGCAGCCTGGAAAACCGGCTCACTGGTTTCAAACAAGAAGAACATTCAGTGATTTTTTGGTTCTATGTTAAACACTGTTTGGCTGTGGCAGCCATCTTGAATGATGGGTGGGGTCATCAGATATAATTATGAAAGAGGACCACCTAAGAACCATTGCTTCAAATTTTCTTCCAATTGGCCCAGTAGTTTCAGACAAGAAGATCTTTAATGGTCTTATGTTAAACTATGTTTGGCTCTGGTGGCCATCTTGGATGACGGGTGGGGTCATCAGATATAGGTCTGAAAGAGGACCACCTAAGGACCATTGTTGCCATGTTTTGTTCCAATTGGCTTAGTGGTTTCAGACAAGAACATCTTTAAGTAAATTCCCCAAAGGGTCCTATCTTAAACTATGTTCAGCTCTGAAAATGTTGAGTTTATAATTTTTTTTATATTACCAATGTAATTCATCAGATTAATTTGAGTTTGAAAAAATATATAAATATATAATATTATAAGTGAAATTTTTCCTGAATTAATTGATCTTAAAATGTGCATACAACATTTGCAAGTTAAAGATAGATTTTTGTAAAAATTATTTAAAGTAATTCTTGAAATCTGGCTAAGTTTTTAATTTTTTTGACAAATGTCATGTATTAATTTATATCGTCAGAGTACATTTTTTATATGAGCAATTGTTTGTTTATTATGTAACCAAGATAGTATGTTCCCTGATATGAACTGGACTAAAACAACATCTAATTAGACAATTCTGGGATTAAGGGGTCCTCTGAAGGGCAAATGTTTGTTTATCAGTACATCTGCCTCAGATTTACCTGTAAGTGAAGAATGTTACATACAATTTTTTTTATAATGGTCAAGCATTAAAATACCATCGTCTTTTTATATGATTATATGTTTTAAACTACAATATATTTGGATTCCTTATACATAAAAGTTAATTTTTATTTTTTTTTAAATTTATATTTATTGAATTCAAAAATATATTAAAATAATATTAAAGGTTAATAATATATAGGCTGATATAAATATTATATTTTATTACTTATTTAAAATATAATTCAACCAAACATTGTAATGATTTTTTATAATTGACAAGAGTTAGTGAGTTGTGTAGTCCAAGCTACTGAGAATTATTCTCTATGTAAAATATGTGTTCATTAAATGTATTTATAAATCAATTGAACTTTTGCTAAAAATTTAACTGTAAATTTATCAATTTATCAATAATATTTATTATGTCAATAAATTGTTTTGGATTTATATTTCATTTTTAAAATAAAGATGCTTCACATCATCAAAAAAATAATCTACTTCGTCAGATTTCTTAAGTATTCATTTTTAAAATAAATAAAGCTCAACTCAGATAAATAGACATTTTCCCCTTCAGATTATCTCTTAATCCCTTGTTTAATTAGATACTTTTTTACACCAGTAGTCAATGGGGAATAAACCCAAAGACATGATGTCCTTTGTCATAAAGAAGCCATAAAGTATTCTAGCGTAATTTTTATTCTACTGACAACTTTATTATTATCATATCAATTTTGGTTAATAAGCTATAGTTAATTAGGTAAAAATAACACGAGACAGTGTTTTGAGTTTTAATGAATTTTAAATATAATTTCACAGATCCGTCATTAAATTAAAAAAAATTTTACATTGAAAAATAGCACATGCAAATAAATATTTTGTATTTATGAAAAAGGTTCAATATCAATCGTATTACACCTGCTTCCTTTTTATCACACTTATTTATTTAAAATCAAATGCAATTATATTAAATATTTCACTGCTTTTCATATCCGACATAAAATTTAATTACTTTGTTTCATCATTTTCCGGCGTTCTTATTCTTACGATCACAAGTTGGTAATCATGCCACGTGTAACATGCATTGCGTGGTTTGTATGTAATGTGTGAATCGTGTGCATGTATCATGCAAATTGTGTGAGTGTAACGTGCAAATCATGTGCATGTAACTTGTCAATCGTGTGAGTGTGGTTTGGTGCATTACACATTCAACCATAAGATCTAATTCTTGAACCTTAGTGTTCTGAGGTCTTCACCTAAACCCAAATTTTGAACTAAGAACAGGTCAATAGATATTTCTTTCACAATATTGAATTTGATATATAATTAAACAAAACAAGAAAAATGTGTCCAACGGACACTGTGCCCTGCTTCCAAAAAAAACCATCTAAATCATGATCAGACAACAGTGACATTTATGTCACACCACCCCTTTGATTTAAATGTTGCATAGATCCCATCTTAAGGTATTTAGTGACAAAGTTTCATGTCGATATGACATCTACTTCCCATTAAACTACCTTCAATCTAAACTTTAACCTAAAGGGAATCATAATCAGTCAACAGTGACATTGAGGTCAAACCTCTTTGACCTCAATTTTGAATAGATCAAATAAATCAAAACACTGTATGCCCCGCTTCTATTGCAGGCAAGTATAAACAATTTGTCAATATTTATAGTCTTTTATTTGCTTAACTCAATACTAAATGTAATTGACATGGTTTTGTCTCAAATAAAGGTACCAGAGATTCATTTTCTTTATCATAATATAAATTAAAAGCTCCCAGGAGCCTGTATTGCTCACCTGGACTATGTCCATCTTGACTGACAGCATGGAACATTGCTGTCAAATTCCGACTGGCACACTGTTTTCAAACAAGAAGACCTTTCAGTGATTTTCCCCATTGCATGTTAAACTATGTTGTGCTCTGGCAGCCACCTTAAATGGCGGACAATGTCGGATATAATTCTGACAGAGGACCACCTTACGACCATGTTCCAATTGGCCTGGTGGTTTCAGAAAAGATGTTTTACTAAATTTCTCATAGGGTACTGTTAAACTATGTTTGGCTCTGGCGGCCATCTTGGATGATGGTCAGGGTCATCGGATATAATTCTGACAGATGACCAAGTAAGGACCATTGCTGCAAAAATTTTGCTCCAAATGGTCAAGTGGTTTCAGACAAAAAGATCTTAAAGTAAATTTTCCATATGACACTGTTAAACTATTTTCGACTCTGGCAGCCATCTTGGATGGCAGTTGGGGTCATCATCCGAATTTATCCTGAAAGCGGACCACTTAAGGACCATTGCTTTCTAGTTTTTTCCAATTTACAGGTTAAGTGGTTTCAGATAAGATCATCTTTCAGTAAATTCCTCATAGGGTCCTATGTTAAACTATGTTCAGTTCTGATAGCCATCTTGGATGGTGGACGAGGTCATCAGATATATTTCTGAAAGAGGATCACCTAAGGACCATTGCTGCTAAGTTTCATACCAATAGGGCAAGTCATTTCAGAAAATATCTTTTAAGTAATTTCCCATAGGGTCCTATATTAAACTAGCGGCCATATTGGATGTATGCGATGTCATCGGATATAATTCTGAATGAAGACCAACTAATAACCATTGCTGCTAAATTTTGTTCCAATTGGCATACAGACAAGAAGATCTTTAAATTTCCCATAGGATCCTATGTTAAACTATGTTCAGCTCTGTTGACCATCTTGGATGCAAGAAGTGTCACTGGTACAATTCGGAATGAGGACCAACTAATGACCATTGCTGCCAAGTTTTGTTCCAACTGGCCTAGTGGTTTCAGACAAGATGAAGTTTAAGTAAATTTCCCATAGGATCCTATGTTAAACTATGTTCAGCTGTTGTGGCCATCTTGGATGACGGATGGGGTCTTGGATACAATTCTGAAAGAAGACCACCTAAGGACCATTTGTTCAAATTGGCCCATTGGTTTAAAGGAAAGTTTACGACGACGACAGACAATGGATGCCAAGTGATGGCAATAGCTCACATGGCCCAAATCTTGGCTAAAAAGCCATCACTTGACTAAACTAGAGGCTCTCAAGAGCCTGTATAGCTCACCTGGATTTAACTTTTCACCTTGAGCAGACCTAAAAATTTAAGTGTTGCACTCAATTTGGCTGGTTTTTCTATAGGATTCTATGTTGAACTAATTTCAGCTGTGGCAGTGGTCTTGGTTGACAGTCCAGGTCAATGGATATATTTCTAAAAGAGAACCATCTAAGGACCATTTCTGCTTAGTCTTGTTCCAACTGGCTAAGCGGTTTCAGACAAGAAGATTTTTAAATGAATTTTCCTATAGGGTCCAATATTTAACAAAGTTCAGTGTGGCAGCCATCTTGGTTGACAATCCGGGTGATTGGACACATTTCTGAAGAGGACCTTCTAAGGACCAATGCTGCCAAGTCTGGCTCCAATATGTCAAGTGGTTTCAGACAAGAAGATTTTTCAATGAATTTTTCCATTGGGCCCTATCTTAAACTAAGTTTGGCCATGTTGTTTGGCAGGCGGGGTCATCGGACACATTTTTTTAAACTAGATACCCTAATGATGCTTGTGGACAAGTTTGTTTCAATTTAGCCCAGTAGTTTCAGAGCAGAAGATTTTTGTAAAAGTTAATGGACGATGGACGACGACGGACGACAGACGACAAATGATGAGAATAGCTCACTTGACCCTTTGGGTCAGGTGAGCTAAAAATTAAAATGACAAATTTTGATCAAAAGATCTTTTTATTCTATTAGCTATAATGTTATTTCTTCCCATGTGTTTACTGATGAAAGGCAGAAACTAATGAAATTTTACATATTGATTTTAGGCAAAGAATTAATTATCTGAAAAAAATTCCTTGGACAATATAAGTGAAGTTTAAATGTAGTACAGTCACACAATGTCACAAGTAAAACAAACCAGTTCGATGCAATGTTTTGGTTCTGTTTTCTTGTTTAGATGTATGGATTTTCACGAAATGAAGAGGAGAATATGTTTATTTATCAATTATACCTATCGAAGATTTGGATTAAATTCACATTGTCATATTGTGAGAGTGGATTTTTACAAACGGTAATCATACACATGTGTACATTATTTTTCCAAAATACTTCTGAATCAGTATGTGTGGTGTCTTCAGGGAGGAATTCAATGTTGCTTAATTCCTCATCAGACTGAGAATCCCTCAAGAAGTCTCTCTCAAATAGGCACAATTCGTGTCTGAATTTCTTTAGGCTTGATGCATAATGTCCTGCAAAATTTGCAGAGGGTTTTTCAGTCAACCACTTTTAACTCTTTACCTTCAAGTTCAAGGAACGTTCAGACGGCAAACGGCGAAGCCATGTTTAATAACAGTGTATAAACAATTTCCAGTGGGAGTAACACTAGAACAGCTCATTAAGTCATGTGCAGCTCATATGGCAACTAATGTTTTACCACGCTTGTGGTCCCAAAGCCTTTGAAGGCCGTCATATTTGAAACATTCCTTAACGTTTAATTTCTGTAGATTTATGAGGTATAGTAAAGCAATAGTCACCTTGAGATTACCTAAAGCTTCCCAGTTGAGATTGAGAAACTTCTTTATCCCTGTAATGGCTCCACCTTCAACACAAGTTCTCACTAGGATGGCTAATATAAATATCAAAGGAAGTGGGAATGATATGTAAACAACCTGTAAATAGAGAGAAAACACAAAGATGACACAATATACAATATACATTTCATACTGAATGTAAACTGTGGGACAACAATATGTAAATGGGTAAATTACAAAGTAATTTACAGTTTGTACAACTGTAAATAGAGAAAATACAGTACTTTACATTTTACACAATTTGTAAATACATTTAACACATTTAGTTACATTTTATACAACATGTAAATCATATTTTATACAAAATGCAGAGAGATGATAGTAATTACAGTAATGTAATTTACAGGTTGTAAACAGATTGACATTTTATACAACCATCTGTAAAACAAAGAGAAAGCATACAACCTGTATACAGAGAGATAACATACAACCTGTATACAAAGAGATAATATACAACCTGTATACAGAGAGATAATATACAACCTGTATACAGAGAGATTATATACAACCTGTATACAGAGATAATATACAACCTGTAAACAGAGAGATAACATACAACATGTATACAGAGAGATAATATACAACCTGTATAAAGAGAGATAATATACAACCTGTATACAGAGATAATATACAACCTGTAGAGAGAGATAACATACAACTTTTATACAGAGAGATAACATACAACCTGTACACAGAGAGGTTATATACAACCTGTATACAGAGATAATATACAACCTATATACAGAGAGATAATATACAACCTGTATACAGAGATAATATAAAACCTGTATACAGAGAGATAACATACAACCTTTATATAGAGTTATTATATACAACCTGTATACAGAGATAATATAAAACATGTATACAGAGAGATAACATACAACCTTTATATAGAGAGATTATATACAACCTGTATACAGAGATAATATACAACCTGTATACAGAGAGATAACATACAACCTTTATACAGAGAGATAACATACAACCTGTACACAGAGAGGTTATATACAACCTGTATACAGAGATAATATACAACCTATATACAGAGAGATAATATACAACCTGTATACAGATATAATATAGAACCTGTATACAGAGAGATAACATACAACCTTTATATAGAGAGGTTATATACAACCTGTATACACAGATAATATACAACCTGTATGCAGAGAGATATCATACAACCTTTATATAGATAACATACAACCTGTACACAGAGAGGTTATATACAACCTGTATACAGAGATAATATACAACCTATATACAGAGAGATAATATACAACCTGTATACAGAGATAATATACAACCTGTAAAACAGAGAAATAACATACAACCTTTATATGGAGAGATTATATACAACCTGTAAAATACAAAAATAACATACAACTGTATATGGAGAGATTATATACAACCTGTAAACGGGGAGATAACATACTACCTGTATACAGAGAGATAACATTAAAACCTGTATATTGTGAGATTATATACAGCCTGTACACGGGGAGATAAAATACAAGCTGTATACAGAGATAATATACAACTTATATACAGAGAGTTTAAATAGTGATTAACATTCTATAGAACATGTGAACAGCAGAATAACACATCAATTTATATTTTATAAACACTGTTAACATACAGATACAACCTGTACATTGAAAGATAACCTTGTCAATCTACAGTCACATTGGTGTCTTGTAATTTAGACTCTAAATTGTTTTTCTAAATATTTTCCTTTTTCATAAGTTTTAGATTTTTTCAATTACTGAAGATTCTAAATTCATATTGTAACCTCTTTGAGTTATCAAATATATGGAGAAATGAATCCTTCCTTTTGTCCTATATATGGTTAAGCTGCCCACCATATTCTTGAAAAACATGCTGAGCTGGATTGTAAAGGTGCTATCAACTCAAAGTTACAGCCTGTATAAACAGATCAATTGATCAGCCCAGATTAACCTATTATTTTCTAATGTCATCTAAATAGCAAATACCTATTTTCAGGTCACTTGTTTTGTTCCAACCAAAGCTTCAAATATTCAAATATTAGAATAATCTTTTGCTTTTTAAACAATGAATTATCACCCTACCAAGGCTGTATCATAACAGTCATTTTTTCAATGAAGTTCACACAGTAATACAGTTTTATCAAACTCATGAAAAAGACTGTTCTTAAATATTAAAACTAATCGCTAACACTGATCAAGCTGTGTTTTAACTGAAGTGATAATGGATACCCTTTATGCCAACATTTTCATTTTTCATTACTTATTTTATGACAAAGCATTACAAAAAAGGAAACACTATAATCACCACAGACTTGATTTAGCTGGGTCAAACTAATTTTTCCAGTCTAGATATCTATGCTGTCATGAAAAATTGTTATTATCTCTAAAAGTCTTTTGAAATTTGACAGTTCCATTATGGGAAGACTACTGATTATTTGTGTTACTTTCCTTTGATATTATTTTGAATTATCAAAGATATAACTCTATAGATACAATTTCATACTTTAACTAACTAATAGGACTTAAAATTTCCTGTTCGTATATAACAAGACCAATTAGATGTCTGGAACTGCGTCGCATTCAAATAAGAGAATTTTTAGCATCCACTGTTCTCAGTTTCCATAAAACTTAAAGTTATCTACCATTTTAAGATTTATCTTTGAATGTAGTAGGTTATTCTATATTGATATAATTAGTAAAAAATCATGCCAGGTGAAAGGTGTTTCAGATTACACAAACTATGTACCCTTCAAACATGATTTGCATAACAATGACTAAGTTCAACAAATGAAAAAATTGATATTTTTTCTCAAAATATCCCAAAGGGGAGGTACACATCTTCAATGTGTTTAGAATATGTGTGCAAAATTTCAGAAATGCCAGATGAAAGGTGTTGGAGTTTCAGATTACACAAACTAGGTACCCTTCAAACATGATGTGCCTAAAATGACTAAGTTCAACAAATGATAAATTTGACCTTTTTTTTTTTTATCTCAAATCACCCCCAAAAGGTGTGGGGTGCACATCTATAATGTGGTTAGAATAACTGTGTAAAATTTCAGAAATGCAAGGTCAAAGGTGTTGGAGTTTCAGATTACACAAACTAAGTACCTTTCAAACATGATGTGCCTACAAAGTTCAACAAATGATAAATTCGACATTTTTTCTCAAATCACCCAAAAAGGGGAGGTACACATCTTCAATGTGTTCAGAATAAGTGTACAATATTTCAGAAGTGACAGGTGTGAGGAGTTTGAGTTTCGGATTATACAAAGTAGGTACCCTATTCTGTGAAGGATGGATGCAAATATCCTAAAGACCTACTGTTTTTGTCATCAAAACCAATAGGTGAGATATTACCATAATTTGATATCCATTCAAACTTGACAGAGATGTTCCTTGTAAGGTCCTTTCAAAGTGTTGTTACTTTGGCGCCGATTGGTCAAGTAACATATGGCCGCCAGAGCCTATTCTAATTTCTGACTGGCTGAACTTTGAAAAGTTTCTTCTCAAGAATGATATACCCAACTGAACCCCAACTTTACAAATGTGTTTCTCTAAAGGTCCTTAACGATTGTTGTTACTTTAGTGCTGATCGGAAATCTAAGGTGGCCACCACACCAGAACTTAAGTTTAACATAGGACTCTATGGGAAATTCATTCAAAAATCTTCTTGACTTAAAACACTTGGCAAATCAGAATTAAATTTGGCAGTAATTGTCTTTAGATGGTCCCCTTTCAAAATTGTGTGTGATGACCGAGACTGTCAACCAAGGAGGCCACCACAGCTGAACTTAGTTTGGGGAAAACTCTTTTAAAAATCTTCTTGTCTTAAACTACAAAGTCAAACTTAACCAAACACCAAACTTGGCAGCAATGGTTCTTCTCCTGGAAGCCTCTAGTTTTAAAACCATTAATAAATGATATATCTATATCCTCTGAGATGTGATAAACTGGATATTTTGAACCAAAATAGAGAATCAATAAAAAATAAGTTTATTTTTAAATAAAAGTATTTTTGGCTGGAAATTTTATCATCTTAAGTATCCTGTTTCATCACTAATTATTGATACAATTTTAGCATTCCGGTCAGACAGATATGCAATAATTTGTTATCATGCGGTCAAGGAATGTATGCTGTCCACGAGTTTCACTTATGATCACTTAATGATTGGTCAAATTTAATTAATTAGTTAAGACTTTATACAAACAGACACGTGTAGGACCAATTCCAACAAACAAATTCCAGTACAGTTACAACCGCCACTAATATCAGATCCTATACTAAACACTTCCGTAACAACTCCTGGCCAGTCCAACATCCATACCGAACCAGAACCGTCAATGATGAACCAAGATGTAACAGAACTAGGTATTGACAATGATATTATGGGCTCTACAGCCAGATATATGCTTAACAATACTCTACCGCTTGGTTACCATGTTAATGATGTTACAAAACAGAAAATATGGAATCATTGTTATGTAGATTTTTATGCATTGTTGCCCAATTTTAATTTAGATGAGGAAGATGACGATGATATTTTATACAAAAATTGTCGTATAAAAATTTCTAAAACTTTAAAGCCAAAAGAACTTCTCACCATGCATCAGTTGAATGAGGCTTTCGACATATTTATTTCAATTTATTTGTTGAAATATCCAACTTTAGCTTTACCATTAATTAAATATGGTTCCAATATTCGGCTAATGTCAAAACAATTTGGCTTTAAACTGGCAAAGTCGTACGATGAAACTTTTAGGAGAGTACGCAAGATAATGAAATTTGATTGGACAGTCATAAATGATGACTTGTGGAGAACAGCTTATTATCAGCATTTCAAACCAAGTTCATCTCAAAAGGGTGTCCAATCAAAGAGTAATCCTCCCTTTCAGAAAAAGGTCCAGCAGTCCTCAAGATTTCCCGTGGGATACTGCTGGACCTATTGTGACTCTGGGGAATGTGCAAGCAAGTCTTGCAAGCTCAAACACCAATGTTGCTTGTGGAAACTTGCATGCAACAGTTACCTGCAGAGAATACAAAAACAAAAAATCTACCAACACCAGTAAGGGCAAAGAATTTAGATAAACTTTTGACAGGGTATGACCAGAAGTTAAGGGAGAAATTGGTGGGAGGTTTCACCTTTGGATTCAAAATTAATTCTTTTTCTAAGCGGGAACAAAGCTTTCCAAAAAATCATAAAAGTGTAAGGGAAAATGTGCAAATTGTAAATTCAAAATTGGCAAAGGAAATTTCACTGGGTAGGATTAAAGGTCCATTTTTGCACCTCCCTTTTACTAATTTTATTTCATCACCTTTAGGTTTAGTGCCGAAAAAAGAAGATGGGCAATATCGTTTGATTCATGATCTGTCTTTTCCAAAAGGGGATTCTGTTAATTCCCACATTCCCTAAGAATTTACTACTGTTTCATACCAAAATATAGAGACAGTTATTGATCTGGTACAGTTTTATGGGTATAATTGTCTGATGAGCAAAGCTGACATCAAGGATGCTTTTAGATTAATACCTGTTCATCCTGATGATTATCATCTACTAGGTTTTCACTGGAACAATCAGTTTTATTTTGATATGGCGCTTCCTATGGGAGCTTCCTCTTCTTGTCAGTTATTTGAAAGTTTTTCTACAGCATTACAGTGGATTTTAAATGTAAGATTGAAAATTCCTGGAGTTTCCCATCTTTTGGATGATTTCTTTTTTGTAGGAAAAGCTGATTCCAATGAATGTTCAGTTGCTTTGAATACTTTTTTAAGTTTGTCTGATAAATTAGGTGTCCCCATAAAGTCAGAAAAAACACAATCTCCCACCACCTGTATTACCATATATGGCATAGAGATTGATTCCACCAAGATGATAGCTCGCCTACCGGAAGATAAAATTTTAAAAATCACTTCCCTTTTACATGATTTCAAAAAAAGGCAAAAGGTAACTTTGAGAGAACTTCAATCTTTACTAGGTCTATTGAATTTTGCTTGCTCGGTTGTTGTACCAGGACGTGCATTTCTTCGTAGGCTATTTGATTTGACAGTAGGACACACTTGCCTGAATTTCAGGATAACTTTGAACTCTGAAGCGAGAGATGATCTTAAAGCATGGTATGAATTTATTTTACATTTCAATGGCAAATCTTGTTTTCTTTACAAGGATTGGTTGTCTTCTGAATCTTTAAAATTATATTCTGATGCGGCAGGTCTTCATGGTGGGTTTGCTGCTGTTTTTGGAAGCAAGTGGTTTGTTGGAGATTGGCCGGAGAATATGAAAGAGTTACACATTACAGTTAAAGAATTATTCCCTATTGTTGTAGCATTAGAGATTTGGGGCCCTGCTCTTTCAAATCACAAAATATTGTTTTTTACTGATAATCAGGCTGTTTCAGAGATCATAAACAAAACATCATCAAAAGATAAGACTTTGATGAGATTGGTTCGCAGATTGGTGATGGCTTCCTTAAAATATAATGTATTTTTTTGTGCGAAACATATTCCTGGGAAATCCAACGTTGTTTGTGACCTACTTTCTCGTTTTTCATTTCAGGAGGCACATCGAATTGCTCCTTTGTTAAACAAAACTCCAGTTGCGGTGCCTTCGCATCTTGTGAACCTGTAAAACATATGCTTTTACAAGCATCTTTATCACCTGCTACAAGATCTTCGTATAACAGGATGTTGTCTGTGTATAAACAATTTTGTTGTGCTAAATTTCCAAATGTTAAAGTATTTCCGTCATCAGTTGTAATGATTGCAGATTTCATTGCCCATCTTTTTATTCAAAAATATCAGTCATCCACTATAGCCTCTTATATTTCAGATATTAGTTTTATTCACAAGATTAATTTTTTTGAGGATCCCACTGATACATTTTTAATAAAGAAGATATTGAAAGGGGCTCAAAATCTTAGGAAAAGTGTGGACACAAGGCTGCCGGTCATCAAAGATATTCTTTTAAAACTAGTTCAGGCTTTGCCATTTGTAATTTCAAATGACTTTAATAGAATTATGTTAAAATCTATGATGACTTTAGCATTCTATTTCTTTCTGAGAATAGGTGAAATTACTGTAAAGCATAATACGGATCAGTCTCATGTACTTGCAGATATCTAACATTATTTTAGATAGGGAACAAGGGCAAGTTACAGGTTTACGGGTTTCCATAAGAAATTATAAACACAGCGATTTACAGCCCAAGACAATTTCAATTGTAAGAAATAGTTTAAATTTAACATGTCCTGTAGCAGCCTTAGTACAGTACTTATCACTGGTGAAGCACAGTAACGGTCCACTGTTTAAATTTGTTTGTGGTTCTCCAGTGACTTATTCTTATTTTAATTCTTCTTTGAAATCTCTGCTAACATTTGTTGGTCTGAGTCCCCATTTATATAAGGGCCATAGCTTCAGAATTGGAGCAGCTACTTCAGCAGCTGCACGTGGTGTGTCTCAATCCGTGATTCAAAGCATGGGAAGATGGAAATCTAATGCAGTCAGGAATTACATCAGAATGAATAATTTTTGATTCGGTTGTATGTTTTCACAAAGTAGAGTTCAATAAGGCTTGCTCTACATTTCTTGAAGTTCGATGAGAATGTTCACTTAATCTTATTTTGATTTCAGTTGGAAATATGTCCTGCTTGCGTACTCTCCAAAACATTTTTCCACTTCAAAATTTTGTTTTTTCTCTTATTAATCAGAGTTCAATAAGGCTTGCTCTGTATTGTTTATTGTTATGATATGTTAATTTTTATTTGATCAGAGTTCAATAAGGCTTGCTCTGAAAAAATTTGTTTTCTTTTGTTTTAAATATAGATACATATATGTTGCTGTGTTTGCTCCTCAGATGTCAATATGGCTTGCTCTGATTCATATTACAACTAAAATATTTAATATGGGTGTTTGGTTTTGTCAGAGTTCAATAAGGCTTGCTCTGATTTAAGATTTATATTCCTTGATTTTGTTTATTTGAAATATATTTTTCATCAGGGTTCAATAAGGCTTGCTCTGGTAATAATTTTTCTTCAACTTATGAACTTTATTTTGCCTATTTTTGTGAAATAGTGTAGAATTTTATATAAGTCCACAGTTTTATATGTATACAAACTTTTAATAAAGAGTTTTGTCCTCCTTATCCAAGAAGTCTTCGGGTGGGGAAAGTATTTTTGGCTGGAAATTTTATCATCTTAAGTATCCTGTTTCATCACTAATTATTGATACAATTTTAGCATTCCGGTCAGACAGATATGCAATAATTTGTTATCATGCGGTCAAGGAATGTATGCTGTCCATGAGTTTCACTTATAATCACTTAATGATTGGTCAAATTTAATTAATTAGTTAAGACTTTATCCAATCAGAGGAAAGCGCTTGTTGGATTCTAACATGTGCGGTCCGAATGCGGCATTCCAGAATTTTCGTTACAAGATCGTAAACGCCATTTTGAATTTTTAAGAAAATTTAGTTATATTTCAATTACCCACCCTCTGCCACCCTTATTTCCACTATTTTATATAGACTAGTGTATCAATTTTGATATTGAACTGCTTGAAAATATTTTAAAGTTTTTATCTCGTACAAATGTTGTTTATTAAATAGTCATTTGTTTTTTCTGTTCATCATTTTTTGATACATGTGTTATGATTTCTATTCATTATTTGTTAGATTGTGTCATATGTTAATCGCAAATGGGCGCTTTTTCGTCCCCACCTTTCCAATTGATTATGTCATTTATTCTTCTTTGTCAAATTTAATATTTGTTTTGACAAAGAAATTCTATCTATATTTGGTTCAGAGATTGTTAATTGAAGATGACCAGGATCAAGTACCATATTATACAGAAAGTACCGGTACATATAAAATATAATCTATTGTTGATCTTTGGTTTCTGACCAATATTATACTAATATTGTATGGGCTATTGGTTGTCACTAAAAGCCATATACTCAACCCATACAAATACAGTACAATCTCAATTTCTTGAACTCGAAAAGGTCTGGAAAATTAGTTCGAGGCATCGGTAGTTCAAGCCATCAAAGTCCGGAAAATTTAATTTACATCCTTTTATCTATCCGATTGTTTAACAATATTCACTCACCAAATCTTGGTGTGGAAATAATAAGAATAAATTTAGTTCGATAAACATCAAGTGGGATTATCAATGACCTGTAATTAACAATTAATCTCCTTCTTGTCAATCAATGATCTGAGCTCTGGTTTTTCACACTTTTTGATATATTGATTAAAATGGTGTTGGAGTTACTGAGAGTAAATTAGATATTACTGTTATACGGACCTGAAATTAGTTTGAGAATTCGAGAAATCAGTGTTCGAAAAACTGAGAGTTAATTTCCATACACATGAAAACTAGAAAATGTGTCTATAAGACACGGATGCCCTGCCCTAAAAACAATATAGGTTTTGTAATATTGACCTAAATAGGAAAAAAATATCCAGTTATGAAAGTGAAAAATGAAGTTTATAATGGAGCAAATATATGGTACAGAACTGTGTTGTACTTTAAAAGACCAAATTTGTTTTGTTTAAGTATCACTGACAACAGGATTTCTGACATATGGAACTATGGCAATATGAATTTGATCATATGTTCTATTGAGCAGATTTTTAAAAAAAATTAAATTTTCAAATGTAAGAAATATGAGGAAATGGACCTAAACTTAAAACTTAAGCAAAGTCATTCGACCATGAAATGTAGGTCAATGTGACCCTGAATTTTGCTGAATAGCATAGTACTGTATAAGAGGACTGTAGTGTTGAAAAATCATTAATATATTACCATAAGATTCTAATTGACCCTAATGTAGTAAAATTAAACCAAAGTCACTGAAGCATGAAATGTAGAATGTAGGTCATAGCGACCCAAGTGTTGCTGAACTGCATTGTACTATACAAGAGGACTATAAAGGTGAAATATCATTGATATATTACTATAGGTTTCAGAGAAATGAACCTAAACGCAAGACTTAACCAAAGTTACTGAAGCATGAAATGTAGGTCATAGCAACCCAAGTGTTGCTGAACTACATTGTACTATACAAGAGGACTGTAGTGGTGATACAGTAGACTCCGGGTAATTGGATACGAGAAATGTCAGCCAAAAATATTCTATTTCCCGGAGTATTCGATTGTCCGGTAAACCGGTTTTCAGCAAAGGAAAATCACTCTGTGGCCAAGACATTAGCAAGATATTAAGGGATTGAACTCACAACCGTTGATAGGTCGTTATTTATTGACTTAAGTTGAAGGGTCAATTCATTTTCTGTCAATTAACCTGTTGTTTTTTTTAATTGTAGATTAAAGAGTATCGTGTGAGGCATCGTATGCTGTCAAATGTGTATTGCCGTTATTGTCAGCTGTTTTGAATTATTAAAATGATAAAACGTTTGTCTGAGTGTCAAAAATAAAATAACTTCCTTTGTTGTGTGTTTTTATTTCCTCTGATGTAATCTTTGGTGAAGTGTATAGACCATGACAGGTGTTAAACCGCTGATTGATTTGACCTCGAGCTATTTCAAATTGACAACATATCTACAGTGAAATCAATATCACATAGGCTTGTTTGTAGCTCATATTTATTGACCGTTGACATCGCTATTCATTATTAATGAACAGAGACCTGAGCGGACAATAAATCTGCATAATTTCTCATACCAAGCTAACACATTCTTGCACACATATCTACAGTTTAAATTTTCTTTTAATATGGAATGATTAAAAGATCTTATTTCCTTTGATATTAATGATTAAAGACAAATTTGCAATTACGATTTCGTTCATTAGTGATTAGAAATGGAACATGTGACCCAAGCTGATCATGAACGCAAAAAAAATATTAATTTTTAATAAACTAATGGATAAATATATCTTTTAATTTTTATTCATTTTGTAAATGAATTTTGGTACATTTACTTAACTTTTCGTATAAAAGGTTTGGATGATTTCATTTTAACTGTATGTAACTACACAGGTAAAATATAAATGGCGTGTGTAACACAATCGATCTGTATGGGATACATGGATTTTAACGGACCAGAAACTTGTTGGAGAACATTTAATACACAACACGATACATTTCTAAAGAAATCTTGTTTCTTTTAAAATAAAATGTGATTAAACATTTATTTTTTGTCACCACTACACGGACAAAGTGTGTCCGAGTGTCTCGATGTACTTCCTTGCCACAACACACAAATACACAAAACCATTTCAGAAACTTTATAATTATACATGTAATAAAAAACAAAACACATTAAAGAACGATTTTTATTAATAAACTGTACATTTTTTACCATGCAAATCACTGACATCGTTACCTGAGGCACTTCCAGGATGTTTACCTGTAATTAAAAATATTCGATTTCAATGACTTTAGCATTTTTTTATTCAATTGGGCGGTATATTCTCTTATATCTCCGATATCCAAATAGCCAGAGATTTTAATACATAACATATAGGAAATGGTTTGGTGTTTTGAAATGATATCCCATTTGCCGATATATTCGTTTACCCGATATATCTGATTTCATGGAGTCTACTGTATATCATAGATATATTAATATAGGTTTCTGAGAAATGGAGATAAACGCAAAACTTAATGTATGGAAGTACATTCGTGGCGGGGCATAAAAAATTACCAGACTTTCGTAAAAGGTCGAGAAATCAATGGTGTTCAAGCGACCCTAGTTCGAGCCACTGAAATTCTGCTGTAATGTCATTTTATCTCAATGATGCACAGCCTGTTCTCTTGAATTATATATTTTGATGATTAAAAATAATAATCATTTTTAATTACATGATATATCAGCTGTTAAACTGTAGCTCTCATGGTTGCTCTGTATTATATTTTTTTACTACCGGGCTACAATTTTAACATCATTTTTGAACTCTCACACTACTGTCCACAAGGTTTTCTTCAAGTTTTTCTACCTGTCATGCAAATAGATCAATTCTTTGGATATTATATCATTGTTCTGATGCTAAAATTTCTGTGCAGCAATGAAAGATAACAAACCTACTTATCATTACACATGCCATTATTATCAATTTCCAATAATGCTTTGCAATGGAGAGACTTACCCCAAATGTCTTAATGTTTTCAGTTTTCGTACACTTTATGCAATTATGATAAAAAAAATAATAGTTTTATGATAAACTGAATATATCTAACACATTTCAAGTTCCTTGAATCTATGGAAATGAATTCTAGAAGTTTTAAAAAAACTCTTAAAATATTTATCTTTAATATCCCCAAAAAGGCAACGATAAGCATTTAAACTTTTTAAAATTTGTATGTTAGAAAAATTGAGCTATATTGAACACATTTCCAGTGATTAGAATAAATGAATATGTCTTCTTAAAATTTTTAAAAATAACATGAGGAATCTGTTACCTGAGATATTACATTTATGAAACTGTAGATGAAAATAACATGGATAACACACAGTACAGTATGCCTTGTCAAGTGTTTACGCCAATGAAGATCATAAATAACTGTTAATAACATCTTTTTATTACGGCCATCCTTATATTTACAATAAATAATCTATTATCTTTGAAAGGAAAAACTATTTTATGTATTTCTCATGCTTAAATCAAAAGTAATGATAGACACTTGCCATTACCGGTATTCTTTTAAAGAGTGCACTAAGATTCCTGCATTTAATAAGTAAGCTTTTATAGATTAACAGGTATTACATTTGCTCAATTTTTATGGTTACAAATCAGCATACTTTTTTTTTCTTTGACAAAAGTGCAGAACAGAATGTTTCATTTCAAATAATAATTTTCAATCAATAAAAAATGGAAAAATGGTTAATATTCTAACCGGTAGTATATAAAACATGAAAACAAGAGTTGACACACAAAAATGTCTCGCCTGTCGTGTATTTCTAATTCAAGTAAATGCTGTCAGACATATTGCATACAGTATTCGAAAAACAGGCCAAAACACAAAAACTTAACTATAACCACTGAACCATGAAAATGAGGTCAAGGTCAGATGACATCTGCCAGTTGGACATGTACACCTTACAATCCTTCCATACACCAAATATAGTAGACCTATTGCATACAGTATTCGAAAAACAGGCCAAAACACAAAAACTGAACTATAACCACTTAACCATGAAAATGAGGTCAAGGTCAGATGACACCTGCCAGTTGGACATGTACACCTTACAATCCTTCCATACACCAAATATAGTAGACCTATTGCATACAGTATTCGAAAACCAGGCCAAAACACAAAAACTTAACTATAACCAATGAACCATCAAAATGAGGTCAAGGTCAGATGACACCTGCCAGTTGGACATGTACACCTTACAATCCTTCCATACACCAAATATACAAGACCTATTGCTTATAGTATCTGAGATATGGACTTGACCACCAAAACTTAACCTTGTTCACTGATCCTTGAAATGGGGTTGAGGTCAATTGAAAACTGTCTGACAGGCATGAGGACCTTGTAAGGTACGCACATATCAAATATAGTTATCCTATTACTCATAATAAGAGAGAAATTAACATTACAAAAAATCTTAACTTTTTTTTTAAGTAGTCACTGAACCATGAAAATGAAGTCAAGGACAATGTACATATGACAGACGGAAACTTCGTAACATAAGGCATCTATATACAAAGTATAAAGCATCCAGGTCTTCCACCTTCAAAAATATAAAGCTTTTAAGAAGTGAATTAACGCCGCCGCCGCCGCCGGATCACCATACCTATGTCGAGCTTTCTGCGACTAAAGTCGAAGGCTCGACAATAAAAAAATATTTGGTAAATATTAACTTTACCGGTTAAGTTCAGTTTAATTTTGGTTTATCTACAATGAATGCTACTCATAAATCATCAGTATTTCCCATCTTCTTTTCTTTTCAATCCTTATTGGTACTTACTTTATTTCTTTGAAAATAGTAAGAAAAAAACGATTGAAGAAATATGAGGCATTCATATAATGAGAATTTTTCATTCGGACCCATGTTAAGCTAAGGTTGGGTGAGGCAGCCATCTAGTCTGGTGGTCTGAAAGAGGTCCACCTAAAGTGATCTTAAAGAAAATCAAACAACATTATATAGAGTCGTACTTACCTTTCCTATGGACTGTGGACCTCTGATTATGATAAAGTAGACTAAGGTCCATACTAGAAACAGAACCAGTAACAGAGGCCACTGTATATCACCTATGTTTTCAATGCTGTCTGATATGTTTAATACTGATTTACTGTAAAATAAAATGTTTAATACATACAACAGATCTATCATACAAAGATGGGATTATAAGACACAAAACAAAATTTGATACAGAATACATTTAGACTATGAAAGTGTTACTAAAAACTGAGAAATGGTGCAAATAAGATACAAGTACTCAAACTATTATTTCATTGAACACTGAAATATCAATCAAATGAAAAACTGCCCATAATTTATTAAGACAACGTGGCACATTGGAAATCAGTAAATAATCTGTGTTTGTCCCACACAGAGGTAAACATTTACATTTTATCACAGTTTGGAAAATATCAGTCCAATAACTGCCAAAAACCATTTGGCTTTATGTATGTAATAGCCCTTTTACAGTGAAAATCCTGTGCCTTCATGCATAAGTAAACTGATAGTATATTGCCTATTACATATAGTGACCAGTTCACACAGGGTTAAATGTTAAAGTACAGAAAAGTCTGCGTCTATGACAATGTAAACTATAGCACTTCTTGTGCTGTACACCAGCTTGCTTTGGGAAATTTGGGACATCTGAAAGAAGCATTCAATTACAGTGTCATGATATTAATTTGATTTAGTCACTTTGGCATCTAAAAATCAAAAGTATAATAAAAATTTGAGATTTATCGTGCGAACAATAACAATCCACGCAAACGAGCATTTAAGATGCCAAATTTGGGTCACATGAACAAATCTTTTTAATGAGATGCTCATTGGTGATTGTGATAAAATGAAACACAATTTTCCCAACAAAGTTGCATTCTCAAAAGTGACGATTATGTTAGTTGGATACATAATTAACAGAATAGTAACACCTGCCATTTTTCACCAAAGATAATTTTTGGACAGTCCACAACTATTTGATTACCAGTATATTTTTTGGTTATTCTTCTACAATAAAGAACTCTCTACAATCGCTTATAAAATATTTTAAATCATTATGTTTGCATAATTAAGCATTGCAACCAGTTTAATTGAGTTCAAATCTACCATTTTTCACAGGTAAGATAAATGAATAATTAAAAACATGATGATAAATCACCATTTGTAATTAAAAGTCAACTGATATGACAGGCATCGCAACCTCACATTTGCAACAAGTTCAATTACAACGGCCATTCAATCAAAATTTGGTCAAAATTGACCCAGTGATTTCAGAAAAATAGATTTTCAAACATTTTTTTTTTATTAGGGACCAACCATTTGATTTTCTGGGGAGAGCATGGTTTTTTGTTTTTGTTTTTAATTTTCTTGCCCTGATTTTGACTTAAAAAAATAATCTTGCTGTGTGTGACATTGAAAAAAGTAATCTTCCTCAATATTTTGCACTTCAGAAAAACCCCCCGAAAAAAAATATTTTTCACTTTAACAATTTTTCTTAAATTTGCTAACAAAATTTTTCAGGATTAAGGATGTACACCTCTGAGGAGCCAAAAATTTCTAGAATTAAACTTTTTTTCTTAACCTGATTTTTGGGTTTAAGTAATTTATGAAGAAAAACTCATATTTTGGTGCACTTCTTTTTTTGCTATGGTCATTTGGAAGCACCCCATATTTTATGATTTTCCAATTTTTCATCAATTTTTACCTTTTTTGGGCTATTATCATGAAAAAAATCACAGTTCCACAATTAAACTTTTTTTCATACTTTCCCTAAAGATGAAGTGGACCAATCTGAATAAATTTAACTTAAAAAACTAAAGGTTGATGTTAATATAAGAAAGTTTTATAAAATTTTGTTGATTTTTCAGGTCAAAATGACCATGAAGTCAATTTAGTAAATTTGGGGTTTTTCTCATTTTATTAGAACAAAGAGCATATAATTTCAACTTCTTTGTTATAAAAGATTGACAAAATACAAATATATGAATTTTAAAGAGAAAAAATTGGTAAGGGATGTACATATTTTTGGTAATATCATTTCTTTGAACCCCTCACCAATTTTCTCAACATTTTGGCTGATGACACTGACCAGATTGGTTATAAAATTTGAAAATTTTATTACTCAAAAACTACATATTGTAAGTACATAATTTTTTCACAGAGTTTAGTTGTATTATAATACTTTTTAAATTCATTAAATTTTCCACTTGTATCACATGTTTTGGAAATAATTCCCAAACGAAATTTCAACGAGACTGAAATATCAGAAGAATACATCCTTAAGTGCATTTAAAAAAAAAAATTTTGGCCTGCAAAGCCAGTGAAATAAATTATCTGACCAAAGCATGAAGCCCATGCTCCCTAGAAAATCAAATGGTTCATGCCTTACTTTTCTATTTTTTAGTAAATGTGGCCATGTTGGGTCTGCTGGACACATATTTGGAAAGGAACAATTTCACCAACATTTGGTTTCAATCGACCTAGTGGTTTCAGAGCAGGAGAATTAAATATGAATTGTGGACAACAAATTACTAGTATATCCAATCTTATGATAAAATAAGGTCAGTTTGATCAAAGGGCAGGACTGCTGGACAAAATTGGACCATCAAATGACTTTTGCACCAAAGTTTGGTTCTAACTGACCAACTGGTTCCAGACAAGAAGATTTTTTTGTACATTTCTTATAGGGTCCTATGTTAAACTAAGTTTGGCTGTGGTGGCCATCTTAGTCAGAGAGAGGACAGCTGGACACAATTTTGCAATGACTTCCATAAAAGTCTGTTTCTAATTGAGCAACTGCTTTCAAACAGGAAGATTTTTATGTAAATTTTCAAATAGTCCTATGTTAAACTAAGTTCGGCTATGGTGGCCATCTTGGTCAGAGGTCGGGACCATCGAACACAATTTCATCAGGACCACTTAATGACCATTTAATCACAGTTTGGTTCTAATTGACCAAGTAGATTCAGATAAGATTTTTAATGTAAATTTCCCATAAGGTTCTATGTTAAACTAGGTTCGGCTGTAGCGGCCATCTTGGTTAGAGGTCGGGACCATTGGACACAATTTTGCAAGAAGGCCATTTAATGACCATTCCAACATAGTTTAGTTCTGATTCAGCCAACAGTTTCAGACAAGAAGATTTTTATGTGAAATTCCCTTAGGGTCCTATGTTAAACTAAGTTCGGCTGTGGCAGCCATCTTGGTCGGAAGTCGGGACTATCAGACAAACATTGAAAGATGACCACCTTATGACCATTCCACCACAGTTTGGTTCTAATCAAACTGGTCAAGTAGTTTCAGACGAAGATTTTAGGTTCCTATGTTAAACTAAATTCTGCTGTGGCAGCTATCTTGGTCAGAGGTCAGGAGCATCGGATATAATTTTGGAAGCGGACTACCCAAGGATCATTTTCAGCAAAGTTTAGCTGAGACTGGCATAGTAGCTTCAGAGGCGGATTTTTTAAAATTTTGACCCCCCTTTTTTCTATTTTAACCTTGGCCCCATCTTGGTCAAAGGTCGGGGACAGACATAATTTTGGAAGGGAAGCACCCAAAGACCATTCCACCAAAGTTTGGCCCCAATTGGCCCAGTGGTTTCTGAAGAGAAGATTAAAATGTGGATTGTCGACGACGGACGACAGACATCGGACACCAGATGCCAAGTGATGACAATAGCTTACATAACCCTTAGGATTAGCTGAGCTAATAAAACTGATTAGGTAGATGTTTAAAGTTTTAATTTCAAAGTATCAAAAATGTCAACTGATAATGGACTAGTAGACATTCCATTTGACAAAATTATATCTCATATTTTATAAAACTGTAAATTACTTACTAAAAATATGTGGAATATTGTGATGTCTGGTTTGTTATGTTGACCACAGAGCTGTTATTATTAATATTAAATAAACAATCTGAAAAAAGCAAAAAATTACTGTTATATTCCTGCCATTTTGTGCATGGATAGAAGAAATGTTTCTACATAGGGTCAGTCAGATATTGTTATGATACGTGGGACACCTGTCTTATGTTGAAGGCTGTTCAAATTTCTTTTTTGCTTTTCAGATTTTTTGTCTCCCTTACATTTACCCTATATCTCAATATCAATAATCATATATACACTTCACAGTATGACGTGATATTATTTAAGCAGACTTTATTTCTTGTTAAATGTCACTCTGGTATAAAATTCAATGAATTATGGGTACTTTTATAGCTTCAATACTTAATTCTATCTACGTAATTTCTATCAAATGTGTACCTTTACACACAGCTTTGAAACACTCAAGGAATTCATCATTATCCCACAATTTTCCATGTATTTACTCTTTTTAACACTACATAATGTTTAATGGTTGGTTGAGGTCTATTAATGGTTGGTTGAGGTCTATCTTTATTTATGAAATTGGAAATATATGCCTATTTTTAGTCATTCTCTTCAAAGTTAACTACCTATTCAAGTCATTTTCCTGTTGTGCACTTCAGGTATACCTATAGCATGCTACAATGGTTAAATTGTTCTGCAATAATTTTTTAATTTTACCTTGAAATGAACAGTTCCATAGCTGATCAGAATCTAGTGATACAAAAAACATGTAGAATGCCCAAACACTGGTGATATTACAACAGAAACTTAGTGATGCAGACACACATACCATACACAAACCAATACCTAAAATTGAAATAGGATTAGTACAAATATACCTTACCTTGACATGACTATGTTGCTTCTGATCCAATGGACCAAAACTGTTATTCCTCCAATATACTTTACCTTGACATGACTATGTTGTTTCTGATCCAATGGACCAAAACTGTTATTCCTCCATTATACTTTACCTTGACATGACTATGTTGTTTCTGATTCAATGGACCAAAACTGTTATTCCTCCATTATACTGACATAATATTCTAGACATTATTAAATATAAGATGGATTATGTAATTGTCATGGGCTTAAAAGTTTGGAGAAAATATGTTGTTCCAGAAAGCTTTTGATACAGATGATCATTCTATTTTATGTAATAAACTACAAACAATCAATGTAAAATCCATAAAATGGTTTGAATCATATCTGATTGAGAGAAAGCAGAAAGTTAATTTAAATGGTTTTCAATATAATTTTTAAACAGTTACTTGTGGAGTACCTCAAGGGAGTATCCTGGGACCGCTTTTATTCTTATGTTATGTAAATGACATGTCTATTAGCATTAGTTCTAATTGTAAATTATTATTGTAGGCAGATGATAGCACAATTTTGTTTTCACATAGGAACCCAGAGGTAATATCTGAAAAACTTGGAAGGGAACTCCAGTCTAGCAGTCAATGGTTGATAACAAATTACCCCTGCATCTGGGCAAAAATAAGTGTATCTTATTTGGTTCAAAACATAAACTTGCAAAAATTCACAATTTTCAAGTCAGCTGCAATAATCATAGTATTCAAGTTGAAAAATACTTGGGCCTAAACAAAGACAGATTCTTGTCTGGGGAAACTGTCAAAAATATTTTACAAAAGTGAACGCAAGAATGAAGTTCCTTTACAGACATGGCCGATGTCTATCAGAAAACTAAAAAAACATCTTCTATATGGCTTAAGTTCAATGTCATTTGATTATGCATGTTCAGTGTGGTATTCCTGTTTGCGTAAAAAGTTTGAAAATAAGTTACAACAAAGTATTTCAAAATAATCCTGTTAGATTTATGAAAGATATGGGAAGCAGAACTTTCATAAATAATAATGTATTAAATAGCATTGATTTATTGAGAGTGGAAAACAGAGTCAAAAAACTAATACTCAACCCGTACACAAAATATTTTATAACAAAAGTCCTTACTACATGCAAGGCAACTTTAGTAAGATCAAATTTTGTCATAATTATTCAACATGATCTAGTGAATACATATAGACTCTCCTTCAGGTACGAGTGGGTTATGGAATTTCTCCACCCAACATAGTTAAATTTTCGATTTTCAACACGCGTGCTTTTGTGAGTGTGTTAAAATCTAAAATTTAACTATTGAGGGTGGAGAAATTCCATAACTCACGAGTAAATTGAAGGAGAATCTGTTTCTCTATGATTTTCGACAAAAACCTCACGAAAATGTTGTTGCTATGTAGTTTGTTTACGTAAACGTCATTTCGGGACTTCTCTAGTTTATCGTTCAAATAACTGCCGAAAAAACTGTGGTAATTCCCACGTAGAAATTTAATTGCCGGGAAGTGGTTAAAAATATTATGTATTTTTATCCCACCGATTAAACACGTCAAGAATAGGAGAAAAATTTTATACCACCTGTAAAAGGGCCACAGACTTCAACTTTTTTATTATGATGCCATAAAAGGTTGAAAGTCATTACCAAAAGATCTAAAGTGCAAAAAAAATTTGGAATCTTTTAAATCTGATGTCAAAGATTTTCTGAGACAAAGGGAAAGCAACAATTTTAACAGCAATTTTTTATTTTACTTAATACTCGAATGGTCTAGTAAATTTCATTGTTAAATTATTTTTTATTACTATATTATAAATATTTTTAAGAATATAACATAAATAGACCCCATCTGAAATAAGCCATAAGGCTTTTATGGGCAATCCAGATTAATTATCAATACATTTATTATGATTTTAGTATGTTTTAACATGTCTGCTATAGTTTTATATTATCTTGCATATGTAATGTATATATGCTGATATTTAATCAAACAAATCTATTTATCTAATCGCAAGTATATGGAATTTTATGGTTTGGTAATTTTTAGTAAATCATTTTCTGCAAAACTCTAATTCACTGTTCATCTTCATCCAGGGAACAATGATAACTGGCCTCCAATAAAATATAATGAATATGCAGTAGCTGCCTGAAACCATGTTTTTCTTGAAACTTACCTTTCATAAGAGGAACAACACCCCAAGCTGTAATTGGTCCACCTCTAGCATACTGTCCCAAAATCATTTCTAAATATAGCAGGGGAAATCCAAATACTAACATCAGTATCAAGTACACAACAAAAAATATACCTAAAATAGTAAAAGAAAAGAAATTCTGTAATTTTATTATACGAGCTTTAAATATTAAACAAATTTTTACAAACTAAATATGATTTTTAAGTGTATGGGTTCAAAAAACATTTGAACATAAAACTGATGAGGAACTCCAACTTAAAATCTATTCAGTTGTCTGATTGATAGCAAACCAGATTTTTTTTCTATTATAACCACCAAACTGCCCAATCAACTTATAACTTGATTTTATTATGGAAAAAAAATAATAACTCGACCATTCTTAGCCAGAATAAAAATTCAAACTGCTGTATGTTTTTCAAGATTGAAAGTCATTAATAAGCGATATTATCACATTTGAATTATTATTAACCTCAAGATAATTAAGTTGTGTTGTGTAACAAAAGAACATCAAAGAATGCAAAACACGACTATAATTTAATACAAAGCTAAGCTAAGCTCTAAGCCATGTATATCTATGGTATAATATTTTATGTAATCATTAAACCACCTTTTAGATAAACTTTCAGCATGGCAACAACTTTTTTCAGACATACTGATGGCTATAAATCAATAAGGTCAGAGATAGTTGTTGGGATAATGTACATGAAGTCTAACCAACACAGTCTGAAACAAGCACTTTAACTGCAATTCTTCATATTCACAGATAAACCAGTCACCTCTAATTTATACCCCCTTAAACCTAGTAACTATTATGATTTTGTTAACATTTTTCTTACCCCCTCCATATTTTGCTGACAAGTACGGAAATCTGACAATGCTATCAAAACCAGAAACAAAACCACAGCAAGCAAACAGATATTCTATCTTTCTATCCCAGCCTATATGTTCATCTAGTCTAGCAGATGCAGTCTCTGGGTTGTCTCCCTTTCTCAGATTTGTAGGAATTTCAACCGTGGAGTCATCATCATAATCTGTTGTATCCTCAATGCTACCCTCCATAAGAAATTCTTGTGACTCCTGAAAATAAATACAAACATAAATTTCACATGTGCAGCAAATGCTCCAAAATTTTGTAAATTCAAACATTCATGCACATCTGTGGAAGCTGTAATAATGACAGCAAACCATTTTCCTTCATCACTGTTCAGGGCCTTCCTCCCTTTCACCATCTTATGCCAGACTGACCTTCAGAAAATCAGGTCAAAAATTTGGATAATGTGAATTATAAACCCTCAGTTTAAAAAAAATGTATTAGCAGCTTATGATTAAAAAGAAATGAGCTGTCAATGACAGTTAACTGGTTTTGAACAAAATTTGTTATTAGATGCAATTAAAAAAGTTAGGAAACAAATATAACTATGGCCTTGACTTTAAGCAAAGCCCAAACTTTTATAAGAAGTCCAAGAACTTATTGCATCAAAGTAAATGGACTAGGCTTTGGACAAACATTAAGGTTGTTAGGTGTAGTCCAAGAACTTGTTGAATCAAATAAATGTCCTTGACATTTGACAAAATGAAAATTTTACAATATACCTGGAAATTATCACACTTTTTTTTTCCCCCGCAATTTTTCAAAATCATTCAACTTCACGCTGTAAATAACAAGAGGTTCCCAGGAGCATGTGTCACTCAACTGGATTTTATTTCATGACAAGTTTCCATTTTATTATAACTCAAGTAGTTTCAGAAAAGAAGATCTATGAAATTTAACAAATTTGAAAAGTCCCTTTTGGGGCCTAGCAGCCATGTTTATTGGTAGAATGACAACAGAGTAACAAGAATTTTTTCAATCGGGAAAATCCCTCTCTCAAAGTTCAGCTAATCATAAATTAGAAAAGGCTATGATGGCCATGTTTCTTCACTAATCAGCACCAAATTTAGAGCACAACTGGAAAAAACCTTACAACAAAAATCTCTGCCAATTTTGATTAAATTCTGTTCAGTTATTCTCAACAAGAAGATCAAAATATGAAAAGGTAATGGACGGAGGTTGGATGCCAAGGATGGCAATAGCTCACATTTGCCTTTGGCAAGGTGAGCTAAAAATTGATAAAACTCAAAACACACAGACCATTTCAGATGTTCCCCAAACTGTATTAGATAAGATGGCAGCATTACTGATATCTTTATTTTATTTCTACATTTTTTTGTATGAATTTTAAACTTCTGCCACTTAATTATCATTCAATGAGGTTTTATGACCAAAACCTTCAAATTCTGCTGATAAAAGGTATATAACTATTGTGTAATAGATATTCATTTCTCATTATCTAATGGACTGATTAAAGTGACAATAAGAACCATTAGTATTACTTCTCTATAATTTATATAGCCTTATCATTAGATACAAACACAGCTGTCTATATATCAAGTTAATGTCTCTACTCACAGCACAAACATTTTTTATAGAAAACATTTTCTGTGATGAAATACAGTGAAACCTGCTTTAAATGCACCTCAATATAGTACTGATCATTTTGGACACATTGAAAATAATATGCAAGACCATGAATTATAACTCACTGAATAAAGGACATCTCATATTATATAAATGGACTTATTTCTTATATCTCATATCCCACACTTTAAAAGTGATTATCACCCTTTTTTATACAAAAATATTTTTTGTAAATCTTGTGTTTATTCAAAAAATTATTTTGTCCACTTATTAATGCGAAATCGGAATGCTCATCCAGTCATATATTATTTCTGAGTTTAAACAGTAATAACAGCCCTAAAATATCTGCAGTTCTTTAGAAATCTATATTAATTTTCAAAATTTCAGCCTAACTGAGAGAAAAAATCCTCATAATTGACTATTTAAGATAAATTACATGTATGAATGAAACAGGTGCCCTTTATAAATTTCACCATTCTTGGCCCCAAGACTAGCTCAGTGTTTTATTCCCTTATGTGAAAATATTCGCTTATTTCCATGATGAAAAATGACTGTTGACACTGAAATTTTTTATTGTTCATCCTATAGTTACTCAGACTGAAGCTGATATTAACATGTATGGAAAACAGTAAATCCAGTAACTGTAATAATTAAAGTGCCAGTTACATGTCTGTATAATTGATTATTAATGCCCAAAAAGCAATTACTCATGTAATGACAATTATTGTAATATGTATTGTCAACTAACATTAAAATAAAAGGAGATGAGGTATGAAGAGATTTGACATAATATAAAACAAGCTGCTACAAATAGTGGACTGGCAGATAATGCAAACAATCTTTGGTTAAGAAGTTTAAATTACTGAACAGCCATACAAATTTTTATTTGTTTTAATTCTGTACTCAATAATTTTCCAGTGATGGAGTCGTAAAATTTCGAAACTGGACACTTTTGACACAAAGTATGCATTAGTCTAACATTTATGACACTACTATTCCTTGTATTAAGATTTCCAGCAATTGGTCTATTTTACTAACAAATGTTTAAAATTTGTAAATGAGAATAATTAAAAATTATACTGATAAAAATTTTATATGAGGGTCAATACAGGGTTTTTGCAATTTTGATTTCATGTGTTATCATGCTGGTTGTAAATTGAAAAAAATGCAACCAACAGTCCAAATTCTTATGTTTTATTTAGCATGAATGATATTCTTTATTTTTCGTTTGCACATATCCTTCTGTATGTCTATCTTATAAGTCATTTTAAAAAGGTGAAAATCCATGTTTTTCTTCTATATTAAATTAACCATATGTTAATTTATACTAATTATAGATCTATATCATAAATCTATACACAATGGTTGATTCCATCTATTACCTTTTTTAAAAGGTAAATTGGCAATGATGATATTTAATCAAAATAATCTTCCTGTAATATGGATGTTTGTCATTTTTATACTTTCAAGGTCATTCATTGCTGTTTTGATTCTGATACAAATTCCCATGTGTGCATTTCAACATTTCTGAATGTGTAGTTCACTAAAAAAAATTAGAAACTGATTGTGTGGTAGTTTGAATGAGAAACCAGAATGAGTTATCTTTTCCTAACCAATGTAGGTAAGGGAGATAATAAATTTGTCTCTCTTTTAGCCTCAGGACAAAAGTGAGATAATTTAATTATCTCCCTTTTCTACATTGGTTAGGAAAAGATAACTCACTCTGGTTCCTCATTGGATTGTAGATTTACAAATTTTAGGATAGATCTGAGTTAGTCATTTCACTTTTTCAATATTTTCAATTTACAACTGCATTTATTATTCTACTAAAAATTCCCTTAATTATGAAAATCATATCTGAGGTATAAAACATAATATATAGAAACAAAGATAGAATTGGTGTGTTTTCTTGGATGTATATATGCATTTATTGACTTTGAACTAGGTTAAATTGCTATTGGAATTTATCAACCCAACAAAATCCACAGTGTAATTTTATTCAACAGTATTAAAAAAATGCAAATTTTAGTAAAGTCCCCATTCTATTATTAGATCATAGGTTGCTATCAAATTCCGCATAACCTACCACTTTTAGTAAAGTCCCCATTCTATAGATCATATTAGGTTGATATCAAATTCTGTGTAACCTACCACTTTTATTTTTAGATAATAACCATGAATACAGCATTTTTTTTATGAATGTTAGGTTGCTATTGCTGTTACTCACAACCTCTTATAATGCTATTCCCTGTCAATCAGAAAAAAATACCATCATGTAATAAAGGTTAATTAACCAACAAAAAAATGTCCTTAAATTCTATTATTTAGTCTTTCAAAATGTCAAAAATCCATCAACTAAGGTTTTCAGAGTGAAATTTCTACTCTACAAATTTATTAAATGTTGCCTAAAAATTACAATAAAAGATGGAAAAAAATTGCTGACATACTACTGAAAGTACTTATCAATTCAAGTTGAATTAAAAGAAAAAATCTCGAATGAAATTGGATGAAAAATAAAAGTTTTACGTTTCATCTAATAGCTAACTTTGACCACTTGTATCTCAGAAACAATAAAAGATAGAAAAAAATTGCTGACATAGTAATGAAAGTATTCACCAAGGTGAATTAAAAGAAAAAATCCTCATAAGAATTGGAGGAAAAATTCTAAAAATTTACATATCAAGGCACATTGCTTTTTTTGGCGCTTTTCACCCATTATATCTAAATAACCATACAACATAGAAGAGATCTGGAAACACTGACATCAAGATGAATTAAAAGAAAAAATCTCAATTAAAATTGGATGAAAAATAAAAATTTAAGGCATCCTGCAAAAAGTATAATTTTGGCCCCTTTAATTTCTTTTATCTCTACAACGACAAAGGTAACACAAAAATGCTAAGAGTAAGTTTAACAGTATTTCTTATGAGAGCTTTTTAAAAAAAATATCATCAAAATCAGATAAGAAATAAAAAAGTTTCGAAAATTAAGGTGTTTTTTTTCCCCTTATATCTCTAAAACAGTAAGAGATAGTGAAAATCGGATCTTTCAATGGTTTTCCATTTTCATCAAAGAGTATAATAAACCAACAAGAGGCTCCCAAGAGCCTGAATCGCTCACCTGTTATATTTTGTGTAGATCTTGCATCAATGATTATTTTTGCTATTTAATTTATACCTATGAAATTTTATCCTTAATATTGACCTGTACAGCTAAATATAGAATCCTGAACCGAAATAGATATGGTTGCTAGGGACTTTTCCATCAGTTGCTATGGACTTTTTCAATGACCTTGTTTCTTGACCTTTCTTTTTGACTTGTACAGGTAAATTATAAGGTCCTTAACCCAAATATATATGGTTGCTAGGGACTTTGTCATTCGTTGCTATGGATTTTTCCAATGACCTTGACCCTCGATCTTCTATTTTACTTGTACAGCTACCATTCAATTTATTTCAAGTTATGCTCTAAACATCTGTGACAATATGTCAGACTATTATTTTCTGTGTACATATAAATAATCTTTAAAGGGCAAAAACTCCTATAAGGGTTCAATTGACAAGTTTGGTCCTGTTGACTTATTTGTAGATCTTACTTTGCTGAACATTTTTGCTGTTTACAGGTTGTCTTTATCTATAATAATATTCAAGTTAACAACCTAAAACTGCAAAATTTCCTTAAAATGGCGGCCATGTTTCTCGACGGACAAGAAAACAAAACATAGACTTTATTCTAGATACACTAAGGATCATTCAGACCAAGTATGGCTTCAGAGGAGAAGATCTTTGAAAAAGATGGACAGATGGACGCCAAGTGATGGCAATAGCTCACATGTCCTTTTAGGACAGGTGAGCTAAAAACCGTAAAAAATTGGATAAATATTTAAAAATTTACACTAAAATAGTTGAGAAAAACCCTTATTAACCTCCGAAAAAAAAAATGCGAGGGACCAGATTTTCTAAAATCAATCCCGACCTGTGTTTATTTCTTGTGGGAGGCCATTGTGGTAAAATATCATAAGGATATGTTTAATACATGAAAATATGTATAGCAGGTATAAATGATATGTACTGAAAATGAAAGATATGGAAATAACTTTAAAGTATGATTTATAAGATTATAACATGAGGTCAAACATGCACCTCTATATAGCAAATCACTGTCTATAAAGGACAGTGAAGACATCCCCATGAAGAACAAAACTTGTAATCTATGTATAAAGGGTACATTTCTTAGGTCTCTTTATACACATGTTTGACTGTAGTATTTCTATATTTTACTTCAATAATAGCCTCAACTGTGATGGAACTAATACTTGTTATATGACAGTTCTTGATATGTTTGTGTTTTGTCTTTTCTTGTATGTTGGAGATTATGATAATAGTTGGATTTCCAATCAACAAAAATACTTCTTATTCTTATTCACCTTAGGTCAATCTCATTAACCACAGGTGATCATGCCGACCATAACTGTATAATTCTTGACAGTAGCAACTTTAGTGACTCACATGTATAGTAATCAGAATATATGGAAGATGGAAATGGACCAGGATATTATGTTAATCTAATAAAGAATTTGGATTGATAAGAAATCTGTCGTGATAGCGCTTTTTTAATCTCTTCTACAAATAATGATGATGACTGTTGACACAAAAACAGATGTCAGACAACAATTCATATTATATAAGGGTCAACCTGACAGAAATGTGGACACTGATATTTTGCCTTTAAGAAATTTTGTCTGAAAATATACTGAACCGCAAAAGAAACGTCGCTTTTTCAAAATGTTAGCAAAATTCAAAATAAATATTAATTAATGATTTTTATATAATCAGTATTACGATTACATCACCAGGTAAGATTAAATTACCTGTGAATTAAATTTTCGGTTGAATAATTTTCAGTTGATATCGTAGAGCGACCGTACCTAAAACCGCTCGTGGGACACCCTTGGCGGTAATTTTTCTTAAATCTTAAATGTTCGTGAAATTCATGCTCCTTTATGGGTATAAAAGGCCGGAGAAAATTAAAGAGTGTTAGTATCAGTGTTGACACAGAAGCTATGCCACGTCTGACTCCACAACAGAGAGAACAGGCCATTGGTCGATTGGATGCTGGGCAATCTGCCAGAGTTATTGCCAACGACTTCAACTGTGCTGTTCGAACAATTGAACGTCTACGGACACGGTACAATGCAACAAACAGCACAAATGACTGTCCACGGACTGGTAGACCCCAAGTCACTACCCCTAGACAGAATAGAGGCATTGTTCGTCACCATTTGATGAATCGGTTCACCCCAGCTGCCGAAACTGCCAGAAACACTGTTGGAACACATGGACGACCCATAAGTGATGATACGGTTCGTCGGCGATTAGCTGCTAGAAACATGAGATGTCGCCGTCCAGCAAGAGGACCTATTCTTACTCCTCGACACCGTCAAGCTCGTCTTCAGTGGGCCACTCAGCGACAGAATTGGCGAAATCGACAATGGCGTAACATCATCTTCTCTGACGAAAGCCGTTACTGCATTTCAACAGCCGATGGCAGAACCAGAGTGTGGAGAAGACGCGGGGAACGTTACGAAGACAGCTGCATTCTGGAAACAGACGCGTGGGGAGGACCTAGCATCATGGTATGGGGTGGAATCGGCCTTAACGTTAAACTTGGTCCAGTCATCTTTCAGAACCTTGGCCCAGGCAGAGGAAATGGCGTAACAGCTGCCCGTTACATCGACCAAGTCTTGACACCCCATGTTCAGCCCCATTTCGCACGTCATCAAAACAAGACTTTCCAACAGGACAATGCACGTGCGCATACCGCAAGAGCCACAAGAGACTTCCTACAGCAGAATAACATTAATGTTATGGATTGGCCGGCTTTGAGTCCAGATTTAAACCCTATTGAACATTTATGGGACGAAGTTCAAAGACGGTTGAATAATGAGCAGCCAAGTCCGACAACTGCAGCTGAACTTTCACAAGCGTTTCAGAGAGTATGGGCACGTATTCCGATGGCATTTATTAATCGGCTCATCAACTCCATGTACCGAAGATGTGCCGCAGTAATTGGTGCCAGTGGAGGACATACACGTTATTAACGGACGTGGAAGCACAGCATTGAAAACATGTGACGTTGCGACAATTGTGATGTTTTTGTGAACATTGTAACCAAAAGACTGTAAATCATTCATTAAATTTTGTAAAAATTAATTTAAAATATATAAATGTCACTTTGAAATAAATGTATGTGAACATGTCATTTTGTGCGACGTTTCTTTTGCGGTTCAGTATAATATGTCGTTTGCACATATTGTAGAACATTATGTCAAAATTGGTTGGACTCTCTGGACCACAAAAAGAAGATGATGTTCCCCCAATACTTTATAATAAATGATGCTTAAAACATGAAATCTACAATAAGTCTTCCTTGTAACTGTAGTTATGTTTACATACAATGAAATGTCTGCCTTACAAACAACATATAAACCATGTTCCTGCTACCATATGCGCATGTAACGGTTTATTTTTTCCGATGTGAAATAATTTCCACTGGAAAACATTTACCAAAACATTTAATTACCTACCGTATATAATTGTATATCAATATCTTCAGGGCTATGAGAAACTCATTCTAGTTAATATTTCATTGTGAAAAATGTTGGAAAAAATAAAACTGCCAATTAAATTTATGAGTTAGATCTAATGCTCCTTTTAATAGAAAGGATTTCATGCTGTAAAAGTACATATGAAGAGTGGAAAGGTTATTACAAATGTTATTTAACATCTACAGTAAAGTTGTAGCAATACAAACAATTTTTAAAGACAGTCAACTTCAATAAAATAATTTTAAAAACAAAACTTCGATTTACATTAAAATAAAAGGAGATGAGGTATGAAGAGATTTGACATAATATAAAACAAGCTGCTACAAATAGTGGACTGGCAGATAATGCAAACAATCTTTGGTTAAGAAGTTTAAAATTACTGAACAGCCATAAAAATTTTTATTTGTTTTAATTCTGTACTCAATAATTTTCCAGTGATGGAGTCGTAAAATTTCGAAACTGGACACTTTTGACACAAAGTATGCATTAGTCTAACATTTATGACACTACTATTCCTTGTATTAAGATTTCCAGCAATTGGTCTATTTTACTAACAAATGTTTAAAATTTGTAAATGAGAATAATTAAAAATTATACTGATAAAAATTTTATATGAGGGTCAATACAGGGTTTTTGCAATTTTGATTTCATGTGTTATCATGCTGGTTGTAAATTGAAAAAAATGCAACCAACAGTCCAAATTCTTATGTTTTATTTAGCATGAATGATATTCTTTATTTTTCGTTTGCACATATCCTTCTGTATGTCTATCTTATAAGTCATTTTAAAAAGGTGAAAATCCATGTTTTTCTTCTATATTAAATTAACCATATGTTAATTTATACTAATTATAGATCTATATCATAAATCTATACACAATGGTTGATTCCATCTATTACCTTTTTTAAAAGGTAAATTGGCAATGATGATATTTAATCAAAATAATCTTCCTGTAATATGGATGTTTGTCATTTTTATACTTTCAAGGTCATTCATTGCTGTTTTGATTCTGATACAAATTCCCATGTGTGCATTTCAACATTTCTGAATGTGTAGTTCACTAAAAAAAATTAGAAACTGATTGTGTGGTAGTTTGAATGAGAAACCAGAATGAGTTATCTTTTCCTAACCAATGTAGGTAAGGGAGATAATAAATTTGTCTCTCTTTTAGCCTCAGGACAAAAGTGAGATAATTTAATTATCTCCCTTTTCTACATTGGTTAGGAAAAGATAACTCACTCTGGTTTCTCATTGGATTGTAGATTTACAAATTTTAGGATAGATCTGAGTTAGTCATTTCACTTTTTCAATATTTTCAATTTACAACTGCATTTATTATTCTACTAAAAATTCCCTTAATTATGACAATCATATCTGAGGTATAAAACATAATATATAGAAACAAAGATAGAATTGGTGTGTTTTCTTGGATGTATATATGCATTTATTGACTTTGAACTAGGTTAAATTGCTATTGGAATTTATCAACCCAACAAAATCCACAGTGTAATTTTATTCAACAGTATTAAAAAAATGCAAATTTTAGTAAAGTCCCCATTCTATTATTAGATCATAGGTTGCTATCAAATTCCGCATAACCTACCACTTTTAGTAAAGTCCCCATTCTATAGATCATATTAGGTTGATATCAAATTCTGTGTAACCTACCACTTTTATTTTTAGATAATAACCATGAATACAGCATTTTTTTTTATGAATGTTAGGTTGCTATTGCTGTTACTCACAACCTCTTATAATGCTATTCCCTGTCAATCAGAAAAAAATACCATCATGTAATAAAGGTTAATTAACCAACAAAAAAATGTCCTTAAATTCTATTATTTAGTCTTTCAAAATGTCAAAAATCCATCAACTAAGGTTTTCAGAGTGAAATTTCTACTCTACAAATTTATTAAATGTTGCCTAAAAATTACAATAAAAGATGGAAAAAAATTGCTGACATACTACTGAAAGTACTTATCAATTCAAGTTGAATTAAAAGAAAAAATCTCGAATGAAATTGGATCAAAAATAAAAGTTTTACGTTTCATCTAATAGCTAACTTTGACCACTTGTATGTCAGAAACAATAAAAGATAGAAAAAAATTGCTGACATAGTAATGAAAGTATTCACCAAGGTGAATTAAAAGAAAAAATCCTCATAAGAATTGGAGGAAAAATTCTAAAAATTTACATATCAAGGCACATTGCTTTTTTTGGCGCTTTTCACCCATTATATCTAAATAACCATACAACATAGAAGACATCTGGAAACACTGACATCAAGATGAATTAAAAGAAAAAATCTCAATTAAAATTGGATGAAAAATAAAAATTTAAGGCATCCTGCAAAAAGTATAATTTTGGCCCCTTTAATTTCTTTTATCTCTACAACGACAAAGGTAACACAAAAATGCTAAGAGTAAGTTTAACAGTATTTCTTATGAGAGCTTTTTAAAAAAAATATCATCAAAATCAGATAAGAAATAAAAAAGTTTCGAAAATTAAGGTGTTTTTTTTCCCCTTATATCTCTAAAACAGTAAGAGATAGTGAAAATCGGATCTTTCAATGGTTTTCCATTTTCATCAAAGAGTATAATAAACCAACAAGAGGCTCCCAAGAGCCTGAATCGCTCACCTGTTATATTTTGTGTAGATCTTGCATCAATGATTATTTTTGCTATTTAATTTATACCTATGAAATTTTATCCTTAATATTGACCTGTACAGCTAAATATAGAATCCTGAACCGAAATAGATATGGTTGCTAGGGACTTTTCCATCAGTTGCTATGGACTTTTTCAATGACCTTGTTTCTTGACCTTTCTTTTTGACTTGTACAGGTAAATTATAAGGTCCTTAACCCAAATATATATGGTTGCTAGGGACTTTGTCATTCGTTGCTATGGATTTTTCCAATGACCTTGACCCTCGATCTTCTATTTTACTTGTACAGCTACCATTCAATTTATTTCAAGTTATGCTCTAAACATCTGTGACAATATGTCAGACTATTATTTTCTGTGTACATATAAATAATCTTTAAAGGGCAAAAACTCCTATAAGGGTTCAATTGACAAGTTTGGTCCTGTTGACTTATTTGTAGATCTTACTTTGCTGAACATTTTTGCTGTTTACAGGTTGTCTTTATCTATAATAATATTCAAGTTAACAACCTAAAACTGCAAAATTTCCTTAAAATGGCGGCCATGTTTCTCGACGGACAAGAAAACAAAACATAGACTTTATTCTAGATACACTAAGGATCATTCAGACCAAGTATGGCTTCAGAGGAGAAGATCTTTGAAAAAGATGGACAGATGGACGCCAAGTGATGGCAATAGCTCACATGTCCTTTTAGGACAGGTGAGCTAAAAACCGTAAAAAATTGGATAAATATTTAAAAATTTACACTAAAATAGTTGAGAAAAACCCTTATTAACCTCCGAAAAAAAAAATGCGAGGGACCAGATTTTCTAAAATCAATCCCGACCTGTGTTTATTTCTTGTGGGAGGCCATTGTGGTAAAATATCATAAGGATATGTTTAATACATGAAAATATGTATAGCAGGTATAAATGATATGTACTGAAAATGAAAGATATGGAAATAACTTTAAAGTATGATTTATAAGATTATAACATGAGGTCAAACATGCACCTCTATATAGCAAATCACTGTCTATAAAGGACAGTGAAGACATCCCCATGAAGAACAAAACTTGTAATCTATGTATAAAGGGTACATTTCTTAGGTCTCTTTATACACATGTTTGACTGTAGTATTTCTATATTTTACTTCAATAATAGCCTCAACTGTGATGGAACTAATACTTGTTATATGACAGTTCTTGATATGTTTGTGTTTTGTCTTTTCTTGTATGTTGGAGATTATGATAATAGTTGGATTTCCAATCAACAAAAATACTTCTTATTCTTATTCACCTTAGGTCAATCTCATTAACCACAGGTGATCATGCCGACCATAACTGTATAATTCTTGACAGTAGCAACTTTAGTGACTCACATGTATAGTAATCAGAATATATGGAAGATGGAAATGGACCAGGATATTATGTTAATCTAATAAAGAATTTGGATTGATAAGAAATCTGTCGTGATAGCGCTTTTTTAATCTCTTCTACAAATAATGATGATGACTGTTGACACAAAAACAGATGTCAGACAACAATTCATATTATATAAGGGTCAACCTGACAGAAATGTGGACACTGATATTTTGCCTTTAAGAAATTTTGTCTGAAAATATACTGAACCGCAAAAGAAACGTCGCTTTTTCAAAATGTTAGCAAAATTCAAAATAAATATTAATTAATGATTTTTATATAATCAGTATTACGATTACATCACCAGGTAAGATTAAATTACCTGTGAATTAAATTTTCGGTTGAATAATTTTCAGTTGATATCGTAGAGCGACCGTACCTAAAACCGCTCGTGGGACACCCTTGGCGGTAATTTTTCTTAAATCTTAAATGTTCGTGAAATTCATGCTCCTTTATGGGTATAAAAGGCCGGAGAAAATTAAAGAGTGTTAGTATCAGTGTTGACACAGAAGCTATGCCACGTCTGACTCCACAACAGAGAGAACAGGCCATTGGTCGATTGGATGCTGGGCAATCTGCCAGAGTTATTGCCAACGACTTCAACTGTGCTGTTCGAACAATTGAACGTCTACGGACACGGTACAATGCAACAAACAGCACAAATGACTGTCCACGGACTGGTAGACCCCAAGTCACTACCCCTAGACAGAATAGAGGCATTGTTCGTCACCATTTGATGAATCGGTTCACCCCAGCTGCCGAAACTGCCAGAAACACTGTTGGAACACATGGACGACCCATAAGTGATGATACGGTTCGTCGGCGATTAGCTGCTAGAAACATGAGATGTCGCCGTCCAGCAAGAGGACCTATTCTTACTCCTCGACACCGTCAAGCTCGTCTTCAGTGGGCCACTCAGCGACAGAATTGGCGAAATCGACAATGGCGTAACATCATCTTCTCTGACGAAAGCCGTTACTGCATTTCAACAGCCGATGGCAGAACCAGAGTGTGGAGAAGACGCGGGGAACGTTACGAAGACAGCTGCATTCTGGAAACAGACGCGTGGGGAGGACCTAGCATCATGGTATGGGGTGGAATCGGCCTTAACGTTAAACTTGGTCCAGTCATCTTTCAGAACCTTGGCCCAGGCAGAGGAAATGGCGTAACAGCTGCCCGTTACATCGACCAAGTCTTGACACCCCATGTTCAGCCCCATTTCGCACGTCATCAAAACAAGACTTTCCAACAGGACAATGCACGTGCGCATACCGCAAGAGCCACAAGAGACTTCCTACAGCAGAATAACATTAATGTTATGGATTGGCCGGCTTTGAGTCCAGATTTAAACCCTATTGAACATTTATGGGACGAAGTTCAAAGACGGTTGAATAATGAGCAGCCAAGTCCGACAACTGCAGCTGAACTTTCACAAGCGTTTCAGAGAGTATGGGCACGTATTCCGATGGCATTTATTAATCGGCTCATCAACTCCATGTACCGAAGATGTGCCGCAGTAATTGGTGCCAGTGGAGGACATACACGTTATTAACGGACGTGGAAGCACAGCATTGAAAACATGTGACGTTGCGACAATTGTGATGTTTTTGTGAACATTGTAACCAAAAGACTGTAAATCATTCATTAAATTTTGTAAAAATTAATTTAAAATATATAAATGTCACTTTGAAATAAATGTATGTGAACATGTCATTTTGTGCGACGTTTCTTTTGCGGTTCAGTATAATATGTCGTTTGCACATATTGTAGAACATTATGTCAAAATTGGTTGGACTCTCTGGACCACAAAAAGAAGATGATGTTCCCCCAATACTTTATAATAACTGATGCTTAAAACATGAAATCTACAATAAGTCTTCCTTGTAACTGTAGTTATGTTTACATACAATGAAATGTCTGCCTTACAAACAACATATAAACCATGTTCCTGCTACCATATGCGCATGTAACGGTTTATTTTTTCCGATGTGAAATAATTTCCACTGGAAAACATTTACCAAAACATTTAATTACCTACCGTATATAATTGTATATCAATATCTTCAGGGCTATGAGAAACTCATTCTAGTTAATATTTCATTGTGAAAAATGTTGGAAAAAATAAAACTGCCAATTAAATTTATGAGTTAGATCTAATGCTCCTTTTAATAGAAAGGATTTCATGCTGTAAAAGTACATATGAAGAGTGGAAAGGTTATTACAAATGTTATTTAACATCTACAGTAAAGTTGTAGCAATACAAACAATTTTTAAAGACAGTCAACTTCAATAAAATAATTTTAAAAACAAAACTTCGATTTATCTTACAATTCACACATTCTATGTGGCACAGACAACAAACGAGATTAGCACACAATGCAGAGACTGATGAATGGCTGTGGAGATCTCACAAAACACGTTTAACAATGCATGCCAAATTTTTGTGCCTGTCTCAAGTCAGGAACCTCTAGCCTTTGTTCATTTGTATGTTTCAGAGTTTAGTGTGCCATCCATTTCTCTGAAATAGTATGCATTACTGTTTAGGGACCAGGAGAAGCCCACCTCAGGGTGCGAGATTGACACATTCCCCGTTTCCATTCTCTATTCTAGTCTGCTGATATGACAAGTTTTTTATTACACATATAAACGGCTTAAAGTCACTTCTACTTTTGATTATATTTAACTCATAATCACATGTAAATCATATGACCTAATTCAGTTTGATGCTTTCATACAAGTATCCTTCATCCAATGAATGGGGTCAGCAGAAATTTTATATAGTAAAATATGGCCAATATGTGCAAGATGTGTCCACATCCTGTTGTATAATACAGAAACTTGTAATTACTAGTATGTCAGAAATTTGAACTATTTGTCACTTGTGGATGCACATAAATATGCATGTTGATCCAATTTGTTTTCTTTGATGGAAAGCTATATAATGACAGTTTTCTCTTGTTTTTTTTAACAATTTATCAAATTTCTATCAGTAGAAAAGATTGTCAGAATTATACATAAAACTGAACTTTTAGCCCAGCTCTTATCAAAATTCAGGATTAGTATGAATGAGAAATAAAACGGATTTTCTTTCTTGTCAAATATGGAATACAACAGATGGACATACTTAACAAATCAATAGGAATAGAGAGTTATCACTTTTATTGTCTAGATGCATAACATTAAAGATCAAGCTGTACATTAACATCCCATTTAGGCCATAGAAACATCATTTTTAGATTCCCATCTTTATCTTTTACGGCTAAGTGAAAGATATTTATTCATCTTCTTAGTATTTTTTCTTTTTTTTATCCTTTGTTTGCATATCTGTAATGTTTATGAATATTTGGTAACAAGAGTGGACAGACTAAATGTCTCGTCTGAGTACACACACATGCAAGGGTGAAAGTACTGAGGGTGCCAAAAACCGGAAATTAGGAAGAATCCATTATTTTATATAGGAATATATAAATACTAAAATGGTCAAAATTCGGAAATCTGGCAAATACCAAAAAACTTTCAGGCATGCACATGGACAAAGAATTAAGATTATGTGATACCCAAAATTGTAACTCTAAGGAAGCGCGTCAAAAGAAATAGTTATAGTCAATTCAATTCTTTATTACCAAATGCCGTACAACGTATAGGTATATAAACATATAGTAGTCAGGTGACATTTGTCTGAAAAACCTGGTGCCTAAATTGTTTCCAAGATCAGCTGACAGGTCTCTGACTGGAATGTACCCACCAAAAAGTATCTATAGACCAAAAATGGTGGGTCTAAATATAAAATTTGCTGAAAAATGGACTAATTTGTGAAAATGTGATGAGAGTCATTCGAGCATAAATTAAGGTAAAGGTCAGGTGTCAGACAGACACCTTCTTGCCAAAAAGTATCTACAGACTGTATATGGTGGATATAGGTATTATCCCTTAACTATCCTGACACTATGGTGTAAAGCCAATACCGTATGATCAACAAGGTGATTGCTTGCTAGAACCGCAGAAATTGGTAGGACAGTACATAATTTAGATAGCAGGGTCCTTTGGAATTTTTAAAAGCAAATAAGACATCTTGTATTACTGACAATACTTGTTTTCAGTAGATTTCGTTGGTTTCCTAAAATAAATCTAATCAAAAATACTTGTACATCAGGAAAATCACATTTTTTTAGTAATCTAGCTAAATGAAAACAACTTGTTCTATGAGCTAAAAGTATCGATACAGTTTATTCTAATCTATATATAATGACTATTCAAGTCATGCATGCAGATTTTACAGTTAAAATTTGGTTAACCAACAAATATTTCTTATGGATAATCATTTCTACTGTTCATTTCCTAGAGTACCTTAGTATAGATGAAGTGAACCTTTTTACTCAAAACTTAAATCATGGAGCCTGAATCGCTCACCTGTATTTTAGGTGACCACAACTGACAAACCGCTTCTAGATAAGATCTGTAAGGAATTGTTCTACAGTGTCCAGCACTTCTAGATACAATATGAAAAGAATTCTTCCAGTGACTGTCTGCCAGTGTCCAATGTTAAAAATGTTAAACTGTTTAAAATGTCCAGCTGTGGCAGCTAGCTTGGATTCCGATCAGCATGAAAACATAAGTTTTGTAGCATACATTTATCCAAGGATCTTCATGCTTTTAGAGTAGGGGTATAATAAACGAAGTTTTTATTAAAAAAATCTAGTTAATGTAACAAATATATGATTAATTCAAAAAGTTTTCTGAATTAAGGGTGAGATTTGGAAAATTAACAACTAGAGGCTCCCAGGAGCCTTATCACTCACCTGGACTATGTCCATCTTGACTGGCAACCTTTCAAGTTCCAACTGGCTCACTGGTTTCAAACAAGATCTTTCAGTGATTTTTCTACTTAGGTCTTATGTTAAACACTGTTCGGCTTTGGCGGCCATCTTGGATGACGGATGGGGTCATTAGAATATAATTCTGAAAGAGGACCACCTAAGGACCATTGCTGTCAAGTTTTGTTTGAATTGGCCAACTATGGTGGATGTGGTCATCGGATATAATTTTGAAAGAGGATCACCTAAGGAAAATTGTTGCTAAATTTTGTTTCAATTGGCAAAGTGGTTTTAGACAAGAAGATCTTTAAGTAAATTTCCCATAGGATCCTACAAAATGTATGTTAAACTATGTTTGGCTCTGGCAGCCATCTTGGATGACAGGCTGAGTAATCGGATACAATTCTGAAAGAGGACCACCTAAGGACCATTGCTGCCAAGTTTTGTTCCAATTGGCCCACTGGTTTCAGAGGAGAAGATCTTTAAAGGAAAGTTTACGATGACGACGGACCCTTTGGGCCAGGTGAGCTAAAAAGGTATTGAAGAATTTCAGGATTTTATGAAGTTTTATAACAAAAAATAATGTCTTGCACCTTAAATGTAAGAAATCACATTTATGATGTACTAAAGTATAATTTTCTCATAATAAATTGTTTTCAACTTTTTTTTCACAAGTTGGAATTTAAATTGCGTACTTTCTTACCTTTTGAAAGAAAAAAAAATCTCTCTCCTTATCTCAAAAAAATAACACAAAATAATCAGGAAGAAAAAAATTTCTGCTATCTTACCTGTCAACTAATTACTTATCTCATCAAATAATTCCAGGCAATTAAATGCCATCTATTTCACCTGCGAGTAACCATCTATTAAATGAGGCAAGAAATAAAATCAATCAGTTAAACTTGGCAGTTTCCTTGAATTTTTATAATAATCTAAAGTCACAATACTTAATACAAAAGAGATCAATAGGCATACAGCAACAGTAACGTGATAACGCTGAACAGGTAATGCTCATCAAAAGCTCTCCTCATTAACCTGTTTATTAACGCTCACATCACATATTTTATACATATATATATGTAAAGGCTTTCTTAATTGGCATTTACAAACCTGACACTACTTAACCAGCAACATATGTACAGGACAAAACCTTAGCATTGATTTATAAAATTGTGAATCGCATCATAAGAAAAGAATTCATAAATTTATAACAGGATCCTTAAACAAGCCACATGAGAATCCTAGGAGATTTGAATGTTTAAGTTATAACTTGACATTTGAAGCTGAAAGGGAAAACTCCAAAACACTGTAAATTCTGTAATTAATGTGCGATTTTGATTACAGCAAAAAATGCAATCGGAAGATCATTCTTCAATGAAATATACATATCTATTCTTCAAATAAATAGATACTGCCAAAATTGTATTAATTAATTCCACATTTTGGCTATATATCTTCAGCAATATCCAAATAAATTTTTGGTTTCAGAGATTAACATACAACACAATTTATGCATAGTGGACACTAAATAGCCCAAAACATAAATCTTAACTTAAGGCTCATAAGAGCCTGTATCGCTCACCTGAATTTAATTTGTCCACCTTAAGCATGACTAAAAATCTAAGTGTAACAGTCAATTTGGCTGGTTTTATTCCATAGGGTCCTATGTTAAACTAAGTTCAGCTGTGGTAGTTATCTGGGTTGAGTCCAGGTCATCGGACACAATTCTGAGGAGAAGATCTGTAAAGGAAAGTTTACGCCGGATGCCGTCTTTAAATGGCAAAAACTGCTATAACCCTTTCATCGATGAGTCCAAATTTACAGGGATTCCAGAGTCAAGTCGCTGATGATGACTCCCAGTTTACAGGGATTGTCACATAGGTTTTATATTTCTTGCTCTTGAAGTGAACATCAAGAGTAATCTTTCTTATGTTTGATACCCGGATAAAGATAAAACAATGGCGGATCTTTTACAAATCAAGAGGCTCCCGAGAGACTGAATCGCTCACCTGTTATCTTTTGTGTACCAGTAGATCTTGCATCAATGATTATTTTTGCTATTTAATGTATGCCATCACAATTTTCTCCTTAATATTGACCTGTACAGCTAAAATATAGAATACTGAACCCAAATAGATATGGTTGCTAGGGGCTTTTTCATCGGTTGCTATGGACTTTTTAAATGGCATTGGCACTTGACCTTCAATTTTGACTTGAACAGGTAAATTATAAGGTCCTTAATCCAAATATATATGGTTGCTACGGACTTTTTCATCTGTTGCAAGGGACTTTCATCGGTTACTATGGAATTTTTCAATGACCTTTACCATTTAATTTATTTCAAGTAACGCCCTAAACATCTGTGACAATGTCAGACCATTATTTTCTGTTTACATGTAAATAATCTTTCAATGGCAAAAACTCCTATAAGGGGTCAATTGACGATTTTGGTCATGTTGACTTATTTGTAGATCTTAACATTTTTGTTGTTTACAGTTTGTCTTTATCTATTATTATATTCAAGATAACAACCTAAAACTGCAGAATTTCCTTAAAATTAACAATTCAGGGGCAATAACCCAACAAAGGGTTGTCCGATTCATCTGAAAATTTCATGGCTGGTAGATCTTGACCTGTTAAACATTTTTACCCCGTCAGTTTTGCTCTAAATGCTTTGGTTTTTGAGATATAAGCCAAAAACTGCATTTGACCCCCTATGTTCTAATTTTAGCAACAGTGGCCATGTTTGTTGATAGATCAAAACTTCAGATATAATTTATAAACAAGATACCCTAAGGAACATTGAATTAAATTTTAAGGTATTTTGCCCAGTAGTTTCAGAGGAGAAGATTCTTGAAATAGTTTAAGACAATGACAATGCTGACGGCGACGCTGACGACGATGAAAGACGACGGACGATGATGAACGCCAAGTGATGGCATAAGCTCACATGGCCCTTTGGGCCAGGTCCGCTTAAAACACATGTAAAAAGACCAAAATTTGAGGATCTTATGGGATTTTAAAGTTAGGAAAATGAATTCTAGAAATTTTTAGCAAGATTGGATGCCAGGAAAGTATGTTTTTTGTATCAAACATGCCAAATTTGTCCAAAATTGATTGGAATGGACATCGATGATTTAAACTTTATTCAAAAACTAAAAAAGATCGAGAAGAGGACATATTTTATTAACATTTTTATTCAAATAATGAATAAATGGCTCAAATTAATGCTTTAAAACATTAACAAAGAAGTGGCCACTCAAGTGTGCCACCTTGTCAGTGAAGCCATCGTGCAAGGGTTACTTCCTGTGGGGACTCCATCGGTGAAAGGGAAAAGGAGTCAATTAATGATTTTGGTCATGTTGACTTATTTGTAGGTCTTACTTTGTTGAACATTTTTGCTGTTTAAAGTTTGTATTTTTTATCTATAAAAATATTTTTAAAGATAATAACCTAAAACTGCAAAATTTCCTTAAAATTAACTCAGGGGCAATAACCCAGCAAAGGGTTGACAGATTCGTCTGAAAATTTCATGGCAGGTAGATCTTGACCTGATGAACATTTTTGTCAGTTTTGCTCTAAATGCTTTAGTTTTTGAGATACAAGACAAAAACTGCAGTTTACCCCTATGTTCTATTTTTAGCCATGTTGGCTATGTTGGTTGGCAGGCAGGGTCATCAGACATATTTTTTAAACTAGATACCTAATGTTGCTTGTGGCCAAGTTTGGTTCCATTTGGCCAAGTAGATATAGGAGAAGATTTTTGTAAAAAGCTAACGGACGACGACGGACTACAGACGCCAAGTGATGAGAATAGCTCACTTGACCCTTTGGGTCAGGTGAGCTAAAAACTGGTTCTCAAAACTTGTTTAGCTCTCTCATGATAAGTCATTCTAATTGTGACTTTCCCAGTCACTATATTTAAAACAAGTTTTTTAAATGTTGCTAAGCGCAAAGTTTAGATAGATGCATGTGTAGTATTTTTCACCCTTATTAGGACAAGATGGGGTTATCTCACCACTGAAGGCTCAAATATTCTTGTATCAACTAAGGCTCTCCTGAGGTTGAGAGATAGAAATATTTAACCTGAGGTTGACAGATAGAAATATTTGAGCCCAAGGTGTGAGATAGCAATATCTGCCCAAAATTTGGGTGACTGATACTTTTTCTCACATTTAAAACCATGTTTTTAACTGTTGCTATAGGAAGAGGCTGAGACAATGCTTTCTCACATTTGAGACAGTGAGATTACTCTGTTTCTAGAGTGTGAGATAGCATCTTCTCACATTTCTATGTGTTTGGGACAGTTATATTCCGTGCGAGACACCGGTGTGAGATTCATGCATCTCACATCACATGACATCCCTTGACGTAACAATGCAAAAAAACATCACGTCACAATGCTAGAACGTCAGAAAATACACATCTTCGCACAAATGGTACGACAACGTCGAAATTAACATCAATCCAATTTGAAAACCCTTGAAGCGCAACCTAAAAAATATATTTTTAAAGTTTTGTACCTTTGGTACAAAACCAAAATGCATACGATCTTTTCCAATATGTAATTTATTTTTCACTAGGTTGCCTAGTTTAACAGAGCGCATTTTCGTATCATGGCGGCTATGTTTATTTCTTTTTAAAATATTCGGCCGTAAAACGTGAGAAAAATAATCAGTCATGGTAAAAAATGTGAGACTGGACAATTCCACCCGAGGTCCACATTTTCCAGTCAGAAACAAGGCTTGCTGGTTTTTTTTTTTTGGCTACATGACTTTGTACAACCTCTAATGGCATAGTAATAAGTGCCAAAATGAACAACTGATTTTAGTCAGATTGTGAACTACAGACATCAAACCACAGGCTTCCTTGTCAATAACACAGCCAAAATGAATATATTCCCAACTAACTATAAATTACGGTAGGCTATGATATTTCTATAACACCTACTGATCTCAAGGCAGAATGTGTCTTCATTAAAACAGTCATTAGAACTGAGGAGGGAAGACCCTACATACCAAAAAAAAATAAGATTCAAATGATTTCTTTGGATACTGTTTTGTTGTGTATAAGCCATTGTATTTGTTTGTATATTCCTAACCTGTAGTATTAGTTAGACAGAAACTGCTACTGACTAATCAAAGATATGCTGACTATGGAAATCTGATAACATGAAACTGCAAAAAGCACAGAACTAAAACACATATGTAACTGTTCCCAAAGAATCTATATCTAGTATAAAACCAACTGTTTAAGTCTATACAAAGACCTCTTTTTGTACTTTTTAGATTCATTTTCCTTTTATCAACGTTTATACCCCTAAACTTCTTTCATTTGCATTCAGAATGTTAATCTAATTTGTAAGAAGCTTTTTTGATAAACCTTTAACAGGTATTGCTCAGGAATAAAGCTCTGAAAACCAAGATAATGCAGGCAGGATATTTAAAAGCAGCTTGAACACTGATTAGCCATAATTTATGAAGTTTGCATAAGCGAGTTGCCAACAATAAAGTCAATGCACGGTATTAAACAATGAAATCCACAATGCATAACTAAAGCTATCAATAATTTTGCAGTATAATGTACAATGTTATCAATTGCCAAAATATTCTAAAATATTCCTCCTGAGGTCAATTCACCAGGGAATATAACCACTTTAAATCAAGACAGCCATATCATAGAAGTTTCTCACAAAAAAAGCCGAATAGTAATAAAACATGGAGAGTAAAGAAGTACCTGTACTTTTATGTAACAAATAAACATCGGTATAATCTTCATAACTCGAAATATGATGCTGAAATGTCAAACCAATGAAGATATGAAGGAAATTACTGAATAATAACATCCGGAATCAATGGTCCTATCAAATGTGTATTGGGTTTTATTAGAATGATCTAGCTTTGGCTACCCCCTGGAGTCCATTAAAACTTTTATCCCAGATTTGTAATCAATATTTAGAACTATTATCTAACAATCGTTATGGCACAAAAAGAAAATCTGAGACACAGTAAAGAATGGTTAATCAAGATTTCTTGGATAGCTTTTCTTCTCTGAATGTCAAAAGACTATGGGAAATAATTTGACACATGTAGAAATAGTCATGTCATGCTCTATTGTTTGGAAAAGTATACCCATGGGAATAATACATAGGGATAATAAGTGTCTACACAGATTATTAGAGAAACAAGATAAATAGGTGCATGTAAATGACTAAAAAAAATCATTTTGTATCAGTAAGTTTTCTGAACATAAACAAATAATAAATGAATCCACAACATACTACCTTGATTTAAATTTTATTAAGCTAATAGAAATATTTTCAGAATGGGAGTACTTTGGCCCTTAAAACTGCTGTCATGCCAATAATCCAGCACTGCTAGTTTGGTAATCAATTGATAAAATCCACTTATCAAAACTCCCAGTGCTGGACTAATAAATGAATCCACAACATACTACCTTGATTTAAATTTTATTAAGTTAATAGAAATATTTTCAGATGGAAGTACTTTGGCCCTAAAAACTGCTGTCATGCCAATAATCAAGCACTGCTAGTTTGCTAGTCAATTGATAAGATCCACTTATCAAAAATCCCAGTGCTGGACTAATAAATGAATCCACACCATCCATGTATGTTTTCTTATTGAGGAATACCCTATGTCTTTTACTTTAGGCCAGGAAAAAATATCAGAATCTAGTTTACAAATATAGTCAATAGTCCAAATGAAAATTGTTAAAGAGAAGCAAAAAAAAAATTTCACGATATAAAAAATTATGAGAATTCAATCAAGAAAAAAACTTGAGAATATCTCCTTTATTTTAGAATAAAAAGGTACTCTTTAGACGTCTTGTCTCTATATCCAGTAATGCACTGGATGAATTCGATAATTAAATATTTAAATTTTTCCTAGTTAAATATTTGCAAAAGAATACCGAAGTTATTAGTATAAAGTGTCTAGACAAATCATACTAATATACCCGGTACTTGAAATACAAAATGGTTTTCAATAATATATGCAGCTTTAATTTCCAATATTTCACAATTCTAAAGACCTGTTCCTGCATCCATATTCAACTTATAAATTCTCTCATGATGATGAGTTGTTATCTAGTTCTTGCACGGTAAATTATTTGTCATATCTAATTCCCCATTATATGATATGAACAGGTGTTACGAAAAATTCTTTTATTTGATTGGCCTTGATCCAGACGTCGCTGTTTTCTGATTGGTTGAAAGCCACGGTTGCATAGCAACATTTGACATCACAGAAAAATGAACGTTAAGAGTTCCTGCGGGTCAACGCCGAATCACAAACAAACAAATATTCCTGAAGAATCATGAGAGAAATAGGTTGAACAACTTTCAATGGCTTGTTTATTATTATATCCAAATTAAACAACTCAATCTGATATCAAGCAATATCTAATTATCATTCATTGTGAAACCTATAATTAATCTGTAAAATAATATCCAACTGTAGAATATTTCTGTCTTAAATGAAAGTAAAATTAATATGCTTGGTAATCTGAGTACTATAACAAGAGGCTCCCAAGAGCCTGAATCGCTCACCTTTTATCTTTTGTGTTCCAGTAGATCTTGCATCAATGATTATTTTTGCTATTTAATGTATACCGTCACAATTTTCTCTTAATATTGACCTGTACAACTAAAATATAGAACCTGAACCCAAATAGAAAAGGTTGCTAGGGACTTTTTCATCGGTTGCTATGGACTTTTTCAATGGGATTGACTCTTGGCCTATCAATTTTGACTTGAACAGGTAATTTCTAGGGTCCTGAACCGAAATATATATGGTTGCTAGGGAATTTTTCATCGGCTGCTATGGACTTTTTCAATGGCATTGACTCTTGACCTTTCTTTTTGACTTGTACAGGTAAATTATTACCTAAATATATATGGTTGCTAGGGACTTTTCATCAGTTGCTATGGTCTTTTTCAATGACCTTGACCCTTGACCTTTCTTTTTGACTTGTATAAGTAAATTATAAGGTCCTTAATCCAAATATATATGGTTGCTAGGGACTTTTTCATAGGTTGCTATGGAATTTTTCAATGATCTTGACCCTTGACGCTCCATTTTACTTGTACTGCTACCATTTAATTTATTTCAAGTAACGCCCTAAACATCTGTTTACATGTAAATGATCTTTCAAGGGCAAAAACTCCTATAAGGGGTCAATTGACGATTTTGGTCATGTTGACTTATTTGTGGATCTTACTTTGCTGAACATTTTTGTTGTTTACAGTTTGTCTTTATCTATTATTATATTCAAGATAACAACCTAAAACTGCAAAATTTCATTAAAATTAACAATTCAGGGGCACTAACCCAACAAAGGATTGTCCGATTCATCTGAAAATTTCATGGCTGGTAGATTTTGACCTGTTGAACATTTTTACCCCTGTTAAAGTTTGAAGTATTTTGCCCAGTAGTTTCAGAGGAGAAGATTCTTGAAATAGTTTACGATGACGATGACTCCGATGCCGGCGACAGACGAAAGACGACAACGGACGCCAAGTGATGGCATAAGTTCACATGGCCCATTGGGCCAGGTGAGCTAAAAAGGATGATGTTACACATTATGTTCTAGAATTAAAAACTGCAGTCTTATTATATTACAAATAATATAGTAAATAAAAGGAAGATCATTCTCTGTTTTTATTGGGGATCAGGTTTTTCAGTCAATAGTGTTGTTTGTATGGGGGTTTTTCATGCAATTGTCTAAACCACAGTAGTCAAGACTTTCTATCACATGAAGCAAGAGTACAAGGAAAGGGTCAACATTTTTTTGCAAGAAATCTTACAAACTTCATCAAATAAGGTATCAAACACATTTCAGTATGCTACATTGTATGTCAAGTTATGTTCAAACCTATTTAGCAACAATTTTCTATGTTTAAGTTGGGTTATGTTGCTCATAGATTGAGGTCATTGCTTCAAAAATTCTATGGTCATCACCACAATCTGATTGACTGCTATGGAGTGTCAGTTTCCAATATGACAAAAGACCTCCATCTGTCATAGGTGGTCTTCCTCCTTCACCTGACATGATCTTCAATGAGCATGCTGGGTGTCTTGCAAGAGGCAGGAACTGTGTACCCTTCCTGAGCACCTGAGTTCAGCCCCAGTTTTTGATGGGGTTTGTGCTGCTCGTTTCTGTGTAATTTTTGGTTTTTGTGTCATTTTGTTGCTTTGTCCTTTGTCATCTTTTTGGTGTTCTCGGTTGTGCTTTTTGTCCAAGGACTTCCCCTCTTTTGACACTTTGGTATGCACACTTTTTCTTCTAACATTTCCATGTTAAAACTTTAGATAAACAACAACTAGAGGTTCCCAGGAGCCTGTATCGCTCACCTGGACTAAGTCCATCTTGACTTGCAGCCTGGAACATTGCTGTCAAGTTCCCATTGGCTCACTGGTTTCAAACAAGATCTTTCAGTGAACTTTCCCATTAGGCCAAAAAAAAATATTGTCTTGTTTCCTGCTACCCGACCTAATCTGTGCTGCCCGACCCTGAAGTTTTTCTGAACAAAATCAGAAAAAAATCGATTTTCCAAATAACTGGAATTTGGTGCCCTCACCAAACTCCGATTTCGGTCTTTCTCTAACAACATGGCCGCCTCCAGTGCTGGTAGCGTTTAATATTGTGCTTGGTAGCTCTAGTGTGCTGAAGCTTACTTTTCATGAATGTAGACATTATTCAAATAAAAGACATTTGATAACGTTTTTATTGAACTGTCACATGTTACATTATTATGTTACAGAAGGCCATAGCTGAAACTAGAGGCCCCCAAGTCCTATGTTAAGCTAAGTTTGGCTCTGGCGGCCATCTTGGATGACAGGTGCGGTCATCGGATACATTTCCGAAAGAGTACTACCTAGGGACCATTGCTGGCAAGTTTTGTTCCAATTGGCCAAGTGCTTTCAGACAAGAAGTGCTTTTAGTAAATTTCCCATAGGGTCCTAAGTAGAATTAAGTTTGGCTCTGGTTGTCATCTTGGATGACAGGTGCGGTCATCGGATACAAATCTGAAAGAGGATTACCTAGGGACCATTTCTGTCAAGTTTTGTTCCAATTGGCCAAGTTGTTTCAGACAAGAAGATCTTTAAGTAAATTCTCATAGGGTCCTATGTTAAATTAAGTTCCGCTCTGGTGGCCATCTTGGATGACGGACGGTGTCATCAGATATATTTCTGAAAGAGGACCACCTAAGGACAATTGCTGCCAAGTTTTGTTCCAATTGCCCAAGTGGTTTCAGACAAGAAGTTCTTAGTAAATTTCCCATAGGGTCCTTTGTTAAACTAAGTTTGGCTCTGGCAGCCATCTTGGATGACAGGTGGGGTCATCGGATATAATTCTGAAAGAGGACCATCCAAGGACCATTCCAACTAAGTTTGGTCCTAAATGGCCCAGCGATTCCTGAGTAGAAGATTAAAATGTGAATTGTGGACGGACGGACAACGGACAGATGACAGATGCCAAGTGATGACAAAAGGGCCAGGTGAGCTAAATATGAATAGAAAAAAAAAATAAAATCATTTTCCGACCTACCTACCCTATTTTTTTCTGGCCTGTAGCAGGAAACAAGACTATATTTTTTTTGGCCTTAGGCCTATGTTAAACTAAGTTCCACTCTGGCAGGCATTTTGAATGGTGGACAGGGTCATCAGATATAATTCTGAAAGAGGACCACCTAAAGACCACTGCTGCCAAATTTTGTTCCAATTGGCAAAGTGGTTTCAGACAAGAACTATTAGCCAACTAATACCTTTAAATAAATTTCCCATAGCGTCCTATTTTTTACTATTTCTGGCTTTAAGTCTACATGAAAAAAAATCTATCCTTTGCAAGTTCAATACAGCCACTAGCAGTGGCCTGACCATAATAATCTTTGCCAGATGTCAGTCACATCACATTGGTATAATGAGATTACAAATGCATAAAGATTATCAAATGCCAATTTCCATATCTGCCCTGAGGCACCAGCCTATGGAAAAAGCCATGTGATCTTCTGTTTATTATATATTTCAGCCTATGGAAAAAGCGATGTTATCTTCTGTTTATTATATATTTCACTTTCACAGGGGCTGGAAAAAAAATAATACAACTAACAGTTGTTAACAACAACTATCAATGAAACAGATAACACATTTTCAGTTTAACATTTTTCAACCTGTTGACAAACATTGTATTTTGAGTTTCATCAGTAGATCAAAACAAGGGCCTTCTTTATCCACAATACTGTTTACCTCTGATGTGAAGTCATCACAAGCAAAGGGCAATATATTGGTTAACTGCCACAGGCATTGATATCGATCAGAAATCTGTTGGATTTACATATGCAGAACTGCGTCTTTTTCTTATAAATATGTGATAAAAGTCAAATCCAGCATATACAGTCTGTTTCTCCAGATTATTTTCCAGTGATAATCCTAAGTCTAAAGGGAACATTAAGATATATGAAAATGTACAGATATGTGCCAATGAGACAACACAAAAAGATTGAATATGTACATTGTGGGGATGTAAGATGAGGGATAATTAAACAGTACCTTTTACATAAGGCAGCCATAGAAACATAGGTGTCAAAAATTCAATAAAATTAATACAGGGAGGTCTTAAAAGTACACTACAATATAACTTTGTACATCATATGCCAAGGTTTCAGTATATTATGTCATTCTAGTGATCTCTTCCTGATTAGCTACAGTTTTATTAAATGATAAATTTATTCATTTTGGTGTAAACAGATATATTATGGGGATATTGATTCCAATTGGAACTTTAGTTTTTCTAATAGATTTTCGAATATTTTCTGCTAAATTTTCAACTCTCATTAACTTGGGCCAGACAGCTCTACTCAAAGATTCCTTATTGATTTTAGCACTTGTATTTTGTTCTTATTTCAAGAACTATTCCCATGTAATTTGGGTTTGACTCAGTGCTAATGAATGCATGACGTTTTATTAAATGAATGAATTTTAAAAATTCACATATACCGGTAATGAGTAATTACCATACTCAATAAAGGCATGTCATTGTTTTGCTGGCTAAATGCCCTCTTTTTTTGTCATTTTTTATCATTCTTTGTAATACTTTATCACTACAAGCATAATACACTATAAATTTAAAATTTATGATTATAAAAATCCAAGAAAACATAAACAAGCATTTTATTAGCACAGTTCCATGACATAATTCAAACACTAATACATTAGATTGTAAATCTTCAAAGAAAGTTTAATCAATTAAATTCCCTGATCCCATTTAATAAACTTTGATTATTAATAATAATTCATGTTATCAGTAAAATTCAGACATAATGATCAAAAAGAACATTTTCAAGTCTGTTTAGCAATCGCTTCACTTATTACCCCTAATCTAACACATTTTGACGTGATCAATTAATAGTATTTACACATGCTGTGAATTACAAATCAATTCCAACAGTATAAATTTTACGTATTATTATTTTTTTTTATCTCATTACGCTGAATCTTGCAGATGCAAAAGTAATCATTAAAAGAAAATCAGATCAATAAAGATAAAATCTTATATAATATCATAGCATAAAAAATTAATAAGTTATATAAAAAGTCAATGTTCTGACAGATTTTGAATGTTCCTAATCTCTGGAAAATGTATGCAATAAATTCTGAAAAATATTATACCCATTTATGATTACATATCTTATAAATGTAAGAATAATTAGAAATATTAGTCAGTTATCTCCCTTTGAGGGATACATCAAATTGTCTCCCTATAGTCTTAATAAACTAGAGACTCTCAAGAGCCTGTATCGCTCACCTGGATTTAACTTGTCCACCTTTGGCGGCCAATTTGGTTGATTGTCTGGGTCATCTGACATTGTTTTGAAGAACCATCTAAGGACCATTGGTGCCAAGTCTGGATACAATTGGCTAAGTGGTTTCAGACAAGAAGATTTTATAATGAATTTTCCCATAGTGTAGTGTCCTATGTTAAACTAAGTTCAGCTGTGGCAGCCATCTTTGTTGACATTCTGGGTCAATGGACAGAGTTTTGAAAGAGGACCACCTAAGGACCATTTCTGCCAAGTTAGGTTCCAAATAGCTCTGTAGTTTCAGACTATAAGATTTATTAATGAATTACACTATGTTTGGTTGTGGCAGCCATCTTGGTTGACAGTCCAGGTCATTGGACATACTTTTGAAAAAGGACCATCTAAGGACCACTGCTGCTAAATTTGGTTCCAATTGGCTCAGTATGTTTCAGACAAGAACATTTTTTAATGAATTTTCCCGTAGGGTCCAATGTTAAACTATGTTCGACTATGGCAGCCATCTTGGTTGACAGTCCAGGTCATCAGACACAATTCTGAAAGAGGACCATCTAAGGACCATTGCTGCCAAGTCTTGTTCCAATTGGCTCAGTTGTTTCAGACAATTAGATTTTAAATGAAATTCGAATAGGGTCCTATGTTAAATTAAGTTGGGCTGTTCCTGTCTTTGATGGCCAATTTGGCTGATTGTCCATGTCATCTGATATTACTTTGAAAGGACTATCTAAGGACAATTAGCTCAGTAGTTTCAGACAAAAAGATTTTTAATTGAATTTCCAATAGGGTCCTATGTTAAACTAATTTGGGGTATGGTGGCCATCTTGGTTGATCATCAGGGTCATCAGACACAATCTTAAAGAAGACCATCTAAAGACTATTGCTGCCAAGTCTGGTTCCAATTGGCCATGTAGTTACATAGGAGATTTGGAAATTAAACCCCCTTGTTCTATTTTTAGTCACAGCAGCCATTTCGGTTGGAAGTCGGGGATGCCAGACACATTTTGGAAGGGGGCCACCCAAGAACCATCAACCACCAAAGTTTGGTCCCAATTGACCAATTTGTTCCAGAGGAGAAGATCTTTAAAGGAAAAGTTACACTGGACAATGACGAACATTTGATGCCAAGTGATGGCAATACCCAAGCAGTTTCAGTTTTTTTTAAAAAAAAACCAATCAGAAGCAGAATTGCTATGGTGGCCAACTTTGTTGCCCAATCTTTCTACAGAACCTCCCAAAGATGCTTCCTGTCAAGTTTCATTCCATTTGGCCAAGCAATTTCAGAGGAGAAGATTTTTTTTATATCAGCAAATCAGAAACAAGAACTGCCCATGGTTGCCATGTTTGTAGTCCCTTCAGGACAAAATGAGGAAACTTTATAAAGGACCTCCCTTATATGCTTCCTGTCAAGTTTTGTTCCATTTGGCCAAACAGTTTCAGAGTAGAAGATTTTTGAAAACTCAGCCAATCAGAAACAAAAATTGCCCATGGTGGCCATGTTTGTTGTCCTATGGAGATGAAATTACCAAAGTTTATAAAGGACCTTTCATGAATGCTTCCTACCAAATTTAATTGTATTTGGCCCAGTGGTTTCAGAGGAGAAGATTAAAATGTGAAAAGTTAACGGAAGTCCAAAATACATGTATCAATTTACATGTACTATTGGACTTATGGTGAAAGCTGGCTTAATTGATGTTCCATCAGTATCTTTCCCAAATAGTCTCATATGATCTTAAACAGGTTGGGAACAAACCCTCAGATGAGAAGTATCCCTCAACTGAGGGATTATCCCTTTCATGAGGGGTAATTTTTAAGTGCATTTAAAGTAATTTTTAAAATTATATTTAAATTAAATAAGGCACATCCACAATTTTTCAAAAATAAACAATATGTATCCTATCTGTCCATGAAATATGGTAATTTCATGTACATTTGGTGGGTATCTTCCTTAATTTAGATACAAATATTTTTCACTTAAAGAAATTTAAAAATTTTACCATTTTAGATAAATCTAAATCTAAAATATTAATTTTGTATCACTTGAAATTTTCCCCTCGTAAGAGGGACATTCCCTCAGTTAAGGGGTTACCTGTCGTCTGAGGGTTTGCTCCTAACTGGTTAATTTTAATGTTTGTTATCAAATCAAAGTTCAAATCATTGCAAGACGAATATTCTTGTATTGTTTTGAATATGTCAATAAATATATCTTGGAGATCACATTGAATGGATATGTTACATTGCAAAACCCAGACTTGGGAGACAACAGGGCCACAAATATACTCGATTGCCTGTCATTTGTTACTCTTTAGGTCATTTTAGCACTCAAATATTGCAATAACTGATGCCTTCTTTCAAACGCTCAAGTTATTTAAAATTTTTGTTACAAAATACCCGGAATCAGATGTTTGAGTTTCCCAGCCTGATGCAGGGTGGGAGGGGGTCAGAAAAAAGTTTTTTTCTTACCGATTGTTTTTAACATGCAAGCAGTCCAACGAATAAGTAATTAATTTGGCATGCCCTAACTTGTGAAAAGATTTCAGTAAACAGTAAAATTTCAGTATCCATACAAAGTGTAAATGAAGAGACCTACCATAATGATAACAAATCCATCATACAGAGGCATATAAAAAGATCACATTATTTCCATTTCTGATATTACAGTATTGTTACATCAAATAAAGAAGATCTTTAAAAGAATTTTCTCATAAATTCAGCAGTACCAACCATGTTAGTTAGTAGTTGATATCATTGGATGAAAGTCTGAAAGAGGACCAGCTAAAGAGTATTGCTGTGAACCTAGGTTCTGAAAAGCATGATCGTTTTAAAGAAGATGATCTACGAAGTTTATGCCACCACCATTGACCGCAATTCATAACATACAGCTGACATTGGACAACATTCGCAAAGTGATTACAAAAGTTCCCATGGACATTTGGTCTAAGTGAGCTATGACACCAATTTTGTGTAATTTGTTTATAAAATCTTTCAAAACCATAAAATCCTCTATGATACAGATTTTGCCTCATCCCCCTATTAGACTCCATAAACAATGTGGTCAGTGAATTGTGAAATATAGGTCACAGTGACATGATTATTGGTTGATGCTCCCTCAGATAAATATGATGTATACATCATAAACAGTATTTTATCTTTGAATCAATCCTTTGGTCAATATCTGTATGATAAACATAATGGTAATTCAAAAATATCTGTCACTTATTTTTTCATTCAAATGATAATACACATCTTTTCTGAAAGTAACATTTATACAGCTTGCTTTATGTAAGTTTCAGGGTTACAAATTTTTTATATATAAACATTGTTTGTCCATAACCCTCAAAACGGTTAAAACTTCATAGCTTCATTTAGCTGTTTGAAGGAAATTTTGTGTATGTTTGTGTGTTAAAATAAACTCAAGGTTTTCTTTCTACACAATTACATTTTTCACTTCTCTTCTGTATTTTTCCCTTTTGGATCAAGGAATTGCAAACCCATATTTCATTTACTATTTGTACATTTTTTATTTTTATTTACCAATTTTGAAAGGACACTACCTAATGAGCATTCCACCAAAGTTTGGTGTAAACTGGCACATTATTTTCACAAATCTTTAAATATTTTTATGACGATAGTTCCAATTCCAGTAGCAGCAGCTGTCTTGGTTGGATGTCAAAATCTTCGGATTTAATTTTGAAAGGTGATCACCTAATGACCATTTGGCATTCCACCAAAGTTTGGTAAAAATTAAAGAGTCATTTCAGATTCTGTTACCGTTTAAAATTTCAAGACAATTACACAAAGGAGTAAAACGGAGTTGCATGGTCAAAACACACAGGCAAATTGATTTCTATATAACCTCCAAACAAACATCTTTTGCAACGGGTATAATAAATTTGATTGTGAAAAGAAGAACTTACTTGATATGATGGCAGATTAACAGATAGCCCATCTTCCCTTGTTTGTGTCTCTTCATGATTATCGTCTTCAGTGGCAACAACTTCCTCAGTCTGGTCAGAATCTTTTCCAGTTTTCTCGTCTTTCTTGTTCGATACTGCTCCATCTGTGACTTCCACATTCTTAAACATGTGATCAAAGTTGACCTCCTTAATACCCATGTTTACAGATAAAAGTTGAATTTCAATCTCGCCAGTAATGTCCGGGATATCAGCGTATTCTGATGTTTTGTCTTCAAGTATACAACTATCTTTACTGGTGATCAATTTCATGTTCTGAAAAATATCAAAACATTTTAAATGTATAAGTATAAGGGCTGGTCATAATTTCTAACAGAAAACTGTGGTGTTTGTGTACGCAATTTTATTCTTTCATAAAAGAATTTTGTTACATGAAATATATGTATCATAGTGTAATATTTCTGTAATCTCACTACTTCAATGATAATACATTAACATACAATGTACTTACTCCTGATTTATGACACCAGACAATTCCAAGCATTTAGAATTTAGTTGTCTATTGTGACTCATTACAAAAAATAATAATAAGAAATTCTTCTTACATAACAGAGGAAGACTGGTGCAGATTAAGACTGATTATGATGCACCTAATCTTCATATGACTCAATTTGTATTCATTGTATTTTAATAGAAAAATAACGAAAGGGACGTAACTCAAATTTTCTAATAATTTGCTTTTCTTGTAATCAATAATTTAGTAAAGGCAATCAAATGGCATCCATATGACCTAAAATACCAACTTTATTCTGATTCACAAGTGATAAAGTATGAGCAAAATGACTACAAACATAGCATAAAATGTTATAGGCCAAGAAAATATACCTATGTTTTTACTTGCATGACTAAACCAATTTTTTTAGTGTCATCCCTACAATTGTCTTTAATTATATACCTGTAATATTTCCCTAATAATTGCATATAAAACCAGACTTTTTCCAAAAATTTGGACCAAATTTAAAAGTCTTTGCATCATTAAATCAGCAATTAAATCAAGTTTAATTGTTTATTTTGTTAAAATATTATGATGGTTTGTTTCTACAAGTTCATTTTTCAAACCATAATTGAATTTATGTGGTCAGAACTCCATATACTAGTAAGTAAATTTATAATGTCATATTTTTTTTCACGTTTAAAGTCACATTTTCAAATTCCTAAAACTAAAACTAAAATAAAAATAGTGTAAAATACTTTTGACAGGTCACTGTATTAAAGTCAATTTCTCCATTCACAGAAAACATGAAAATTTTGCCAAACCTTCAAAAGCTTAATTTTCACAGCATGTTATAAGAAACAGAGATTTTTTTCTTGGCCTTTTTTATGGTAACAAAAGAAATATGTGGTGAGATATTCATTATGGACAATTTCTATGCTTACATATATTCAGAAGTTTGAAAACCATTATCAGCCAGCAAAAAATTTTACTTTTGGAAGAGGTAATGAGACTTTCAAAAATGTTTGTTTGGAGTACACCATTGAATAATGCTGACAACGTTGGTTAAGAAGATCATGGTACATGTGTAACAATACCCTCTGCACCACAATTCAACTTCAATTTATGAAAACCATGCATGGATCCAGGAATTTGAAAACTGGGAAAGAAGTTAGGTAGGTTCAAATTTTTGGCAAATTCTGCTTTTTTTCAATAACAAACAAAATAAAGGGCTTCGCTAAGCGCAGCATGCTATGAACACATCATGTCCACAGGTTAACAATTACAATAAAAGTAGACACCATATTATGCTTCACCCAATAAAGTGTTGGATATTATAATAAACAATGCTTAGAAATATTGGACCTACCACAAAAACCAGATGAAATACAAAACAAGAGTGGACACACTAAATGTCTTGTCAGAATATGCACATGGACAAAGAATACATATTATTTGATACCCAACATTGCAAGTCAGAGGAAAATGCATAAAAAGAAATACTAGTAGTAATTGTCATGCAAAATTTGTCTGAAAAATCTCATACATGTCATTCAAGCCTAAACTGTGTCCAAGGTCAGGTAACAGGTCTCAGACTAGCATGTACCCACTAAGAACTATCTATTAACCCAAATATGGTGGGCTTACGTATTACAGTTGAGAAAATACACCAAATCTCCTTGACTATGTGAATCTGATGAAGACAAATGGACAGAGTAACTGCTTAAAATCCTGTAACTATGTTTGCAAGGGATACACAATAATTAACTGATCAGCCCAAATCTCAAACTTGCTCTGTAGCAATGACACCATTATAAGCTCACATACCAAAAATAAGATCATTTGGTAAAAGCGTTTGCTAAAAAAGTCCAGAAAACTATTATTTTGGAAATAATTGATTTTTCCAAAGGCCACAACTCTCACAATAATTATCCATTCAGCATGAAACTCAAACATTATCTGTAAATCATCATTATAAGCTCACATACCAAAATTAAGATCAGTTAGTTAAATGGTTTCTAAAACTGTAGTGTGACTGATGGACGGACAGACAGACAGATGGATGGACGGACAGACAGCTGTAGGAGGAGTTGATAACACAAAATAGGTACCCTATTATTAAAGAGAGCATCTACATATAGAAGTTGTAAACAATCAACTTCAGACTGTGGCACACCTTCTGATGATAGAGAACAATCCTTACATCAATAACATTTTGTTGAATATCAGTTTATATCATACTGAAACCCCAAATACAAGAACCATTATTGATGAAAATAATCTTATGTGTGAAGGTATTATAACTGAAAAATTACAAAATGTAAAATTCATCTGATCAAAAGAAAAAAATGTTTATTTAATCACAAAAGATTACATCAATCCACATTGCATGATTTTCTATCTTTGTACAAAATATTATTAAATATTCATTGATTCATTGCAGTTTATTACAAGTAATATTTTACTTTCACTGTCACTTTTCTTAATAAAGTCTTAATAATATAAGTAATTTTTATAAATAAATTTTTGCACCTTCCAAAATTGGAAAACACTGAAAGACAGGATAAAAAGCATCCTTCAAGAAAAAAACAATGTCCACATGAACATATTTCCATTCTGTTGAAAATTCTGAAAAAAAGACAATTAAAAAATCATGACAAACTTACCTGTAAACTGTAACTTTCATTTTCATCTGATACTAAAAACAACAGTAAGAACTGATTAGTAAGGTGCCGTATTATATTGAAGTCAGACAGAAATATTGATCCTTTGTATGGTAACTTAGAATATTGGTTGATTGGACCTTGTCACACAAACATCTATAAAAAAGGTGTCAGGTTATATATAAATTAACAGCAGAGAAAGTAATTTATTAAATGATAGAAAGCATTTAATTTTCGCATTTAGAAAGTGTGTCAACAGTTCTGTTGCAGATTAACCTGCAGGTAATAAAGGACAGTAACTCAAATACTACTCAGAGTAATACTTTATCGTGGACTCTAAAAAATATTTTTTCAAAATAAACTGGCCTGAAAATGTTCAAGGAGATTACATTTAGCATTACAATGCTTTGAATAAGTACTATATATGATGAACCTGTAATGTAAATAAACAGCTGCGCAATGAGCGCATGATATGCCCCTCGTCCAGAAAATTAAATTTCACCAATTAACATATAGACCCTTTGATTTTGTTCCTTTTTTTTGATGAACAAGACACATCCCACTCTGGAATAGAAAATCGAAATTTCATAAAACTGTATAAAGACCTTTAGACTATCACAAACAACAAACAACTGGATGTTTAAAGTTTGAAGTAAATCAGACAATACGTTCTTAAGATAACAAGTGAGATGTGCAAAATTCCCCTTTTTTTAATAAACAAAGTTCCATAACTCTGAAATTTGAACAAATAAAATTCCATAACCGTCTGAAGTGTGAAAAATTGATAGTTTTGGACAATGTTTCAGCAAATAAAGATCCACAACTCCAAAACCTAAAACCAGAAATTTATAAAAATTGAAAGGCAACTTGCGCCAATAGATAGAAACAATGCACTTGAGTTTTATGAAAATTTCTCAAAGCATTTTTGAGTTAAGAGTCCGAAAACTGGAAAATTCCCCCTTTTTTATGAATAGAGTCCCATAATTGGAAATTTATAAAAATCGAAAGGGAGCTTACGTCAATAGATATAAACAATTCACCAAAGTTTCAGGAAAATTGGTAAAAAGAGTTTTTGAGTTATTGTCCAAAGTGTGGACGACGGACGGACAGATGGATGGACAGAAAACGGCATACCATAATACATCCCGTCTTTAAAGACGGGCATATAAGAACAGAAGTTATATCTCCCTTATGTGAGGCAATGTTCCTTTGTTAAATCTTTAAACATGTAAAAGCTTATTATATACCTGCATAGGAAATTTTTGCATGTGTTCATAACTGCATAATTTTGTTGACAGGTACTATTGCCAGATTGATGATAATTTCACTGAAGAACATAACTAGCAAAAATCTAAATGTTAGGTTAATCAATGAAATCTTTATAATGTAATATTTTTTGCACTTGGTAGGACATTTGAAATAATTAATTCATATATGCATTATAGCTAGGTGTATACAAAGTTCTATAACTGAATTTGGAGGAGTCTAAGAACAAAATAAAACATCAATAATGAGCAAATGGATTGACCAAATATCTTAAACTTTTAAAACTGGGTTTATACTTTAATAATGGAATTACACCTCTATAACTGAAAAAATGTCTTAAAATGTGTGAAATTTTTTTGATCTGTATTGATCTGGTAAATATGAGACATTATGTGATGAAATGTACAGTATTGTAATTATGATTAAGCTTTAATCAATACTACTGTTCTAAGCTATAAAGGTAAAATCTCAGGCAATATTTAATTACCAGGAGATGTCTTCTGTTATTCAAGGTTATCTGTTTCCCCTTGATCTCTAGAATTTATAAAAGGTCAAGTTCACAAGAAAATTTAACTAGGGGCCCAGTTCTGATCCTGTATCTATCACCTGTGCTTACCATCAATCTATCCGTTTACAAATAAATTGTGTTTTACCAAAATGCATTATTTATGCTTTGAAATATTTTTCACTTACGTTTCCAATAATCTGACTAACACTACTTTTTTCTGACAATCTTTGAAAACTTAGGATGTTTAAGGTGAACGAAAAAAGGATCAGTCAGGTTAAAAGAAACATTTACATTTTACATGTATGTACACTGTTAGAAAATATACATTTTATTTGTACAAGCCTTAGAAACAGGTAGAAGTATGAGGTTTACTCAGCAAATAAACTGTATATTTTCCAACAATGTACATATATTGTTTTTATCCTGTAACGATAAATTGTTATACCGTTTATTGGGAGTCATGAAAATGGCATATTGCTAGTTTATTTGAAGAAGGCGATTTTGATATGTAATCAAGTGAGAACATGATGTCATAAACACTGTGAACCAGAACACAATATAAACTTTCATTGCCAATCAAATCAATGGTACCAGACGATATCATGCTACCGGTGCAATATCAAAACAATATTCTACACCCTTTATTTGGCTAATAAATAAGCTAGTTGTAGGATTAAAAGTTTTGTAATTTCATTTATATTTTTTGTTTTATCTATTTACTTTTATATATATTTTTTCATTATTACATTAATGATGGTGATTTATCGTAATTTCCAGTGAAAATAAATTTGATATTTTCACTCAGTGAAAGATCGGTTTTTATTTAACGTCGTCAAGGGCATAACTAACAAATGCCGTTTGTGACGTCGAAAGATTCAGGAAGGGATCTAAGAAAAATATGACACTTTTGAAGCATTTTTTGTCAATTTTATGAATGTAATAAACAGTATAACTAATTCAAGAATTTGAATATCGAAAACTTGTGACCGGAAAACACTAAAATTCCCTCATGCGCTGTGCACATTCGTGAATTAAGGCTTTTTTCAGTCAGTTGTTGAATATTTTGCAATATTCAAATTCTTGAATTAGTTATCCTATAATTTTTATATTTTTTTTTATCCAAGGGATTTAATGCACTGCTGAAATGAAAAGAACAAAGGTCAAAATTAACTTTACTTTGAACAAAATCATCTCTCAAGATAGTAAAATACAGGAAAGGTTTTATCCATAAAGGATAGTATACTAGAAGTTATATGTAATTTGTTTCATCTGGGATATCCTGTGATTTTAAAAAGTTTAAAAAGTATTTTGACTTTTTCATTATTTTTCTAGTGTGCTATTAATGTTAGCACGTTCTTTTCTGTTTTAAATGAACAGTCCCAGTGTATATAAAGACCGCCTCTGTGGTCTCGTGGTAGCGTGCTCGCCCCGAGTGCGGAAGGTCGCGGGTTCGATCCCCGGCCAGGTCAAACCAAAGACATTAAAATTGGTATTTGCTGCTTCTCCGCCAAGCACGCGGCATCCAGGAGTAAGAGCAAAGACTGGTCGGCTCGGAGTCAGTATAATGTGTCCGAGTGAGGTGATATGTCTTCCTGTGGACAGTTACCTCGTGAGCTAGCACAATAAAAATCTGACTTAGCGTGTCGGTCTAGTACAAATCAGGGATCATATTCATTATAATAGCAACATGTTCTCATCCTGATATGCACCTGGTTGCCACTGGACGTTAAACAATAATTCATCCATCCATCCCAGTGTATATAATATGGTGGTGGAACAGATCTCTGCACTTAAAACTGAATATATGTAGTTTTATGACTCTTGCGCATCATGGTGTGAAATAAGCACATTGCTGTGATAGAATCTTTAGCTTATAATTGGACTTGACAATTTGCCTTTGCGATCTTAATTTTGGTGGTAGGTACGCCGGGCAGTGTGGATTCTTTTATACCAGTATTTGGAACAACTGATACATAGGCATTGTATGCTGGTTTGTGCACCTATATTCTCACTGTAATTGTATTCTGCACATGCACACAGTTGCTTACAGTACTGTTGCTTACCCGTACTACACTAAAAAAGTAATGGTACTCCAGATAGTGGAGGGAAGATATATATAAAGAAAAACCAGAGGCTCTCAAGAGCCTGTTATCGCTCACCTGGATTACCACGAACAATTGATGAAAATCATGTTTTGTTGAATGAGTGAGTGCATGTTGTTTAACGCCAAGTGAACAATCGGCTCTATCTTGAGAACTAGACCATTGTGTATGGATGCTTTCATGTGTATAGACCTGCTTTATAGTAGACCAACATTTTCGGATGGTTTTTTGAAATAGCTGTCTACAGTTAGACATGAAAACTAACTTAAGACACAGTATTTTGACACCAAGGTGATCTGTCTCCTTAATGCTGCATGCTTAGTAGAAAAAAAGCAAGTACCAATTTTAAAGTTCTTTTAAGGCTTGAACCTGTGATTTTCCTCACTCAACATGGTCCAGGTGAGCACTAACCAGGACGCAGTTTTTTTTTGTTGACAATATATTCCAATTAAGAAAAGTGAGGAAAATGCAAAAATTGGTTAAAATGAAAATCGTTCAACTTAGTTTACCATGTAAATACAATAAAAATCAGATGCTGCTAAGAGACTGTTGCAAGATAACAAGCTTGGTAAAACACTATCCTATGATCATTTAGAAATGTAGTTTTATGTATACTTTGTTGTTCGTTAAATATGTTTTAAGATAATGTTCAGCAGTACTTCAACTAAATACGTACATCAGGACTTATGCTTGTATGTGCAGTTCTGTTTTGTACCAGTCTAGTAATATACTCACAAATAAAACTTTATTACTTACATTGACATTATTTTTGAGATGGGCTCTTTATTTCATTGTTCTAGCCCATGAATTCTAGGTGTAAAATAAGCACAATATCAATTCAATCTGTCATACAGTGAACTGAGAAGAAGTCGTTTGTATGTACTTCCCATAGGGTCGTATGTTAATTATGTGTTGTGGTGGCATCCATCTTGGATTTACGATTAGCATAAAAATTAGTAACTTGGTAGAGGACCATCATATGATCATTCAGGCAAATATTATGCATTCAATCTGTTTCTGAGAAGATCTTTTTTCCCCATTGGGTCCTGTGTTAACTATGTTCTGCACTGGCAGCCATCTTGGATTTCTGATTGGCATCAAAATTACAAATTTGGTACAGGACCTTCATACAATCATCCAGGCATATTATCAATTCAATCTGTCAAACCGTTTCGAAGAAGAAGTTGTCTGTATGTATTTCCCATAAGTTCCTATGTTAACTATGTCCCACGGTGGCGGCCATCTTGGATTTCCAATCGGCACCAAAATTACAAATCTGGTAGAGGACCATCTAAGGAACATTCCAGTAAAGTAGAACTTCATTTAATCTTGTGGTTTCTGACAAGAAGATTTTTGAAATTTCAGCCAATCAGAACACATTATTGGGCCTGGCAGCCATGTTGAATATTCGATCAGCACCAAAATTACAAATTCTGTAAAAGACCTTCACAGGAACATTGCTGCCAAGTTTGGTTCCATTTGGTTCAGTGGTTTTTTAGAAGAAGATTGAAATGTGAAAAGTTAACAGACGGACCACGGACGACAGACGACGGACGGACGACGGACGACGGACGCAAAGTGATGGCAAAAGCTCACCCTGGCTTTTAGCCAGGTGAGCTAAAAAAGATAGTATCATGCTTTTGTTTGGAAACACAAGTATCTGTTATGATCTTATAAATAACTAGAACCAAATAAGCTAATATGAAGCCATGTCTTACAAAGCACACAAGAGAGGCTAATTTACAATCATTCAAAAAAAAATCAGTTTTACTATTATGTATAATTGTATTTTATGATATTAAATTTTACCCACACATAAGAATTAGTTTGATAAGTAGAAATTTGGGTCTATTTCACTATCTATAGCAGGTCCAGAATAAAGGGGAATGAGCTCCATTAGAGGGGAAAACATTTCACTATGAATGATAGAGAGTCTATGGAATGTAAAATTCAGCAGTGTATTGCCCTAGCTTGATTACAATTCTATTCATTACAATAGTCAACATATAAAGCAAAATATTGTCCTATTTTTATTTGTTTAACTTTTCATAAAATTAATCATTATGAAATACTGTCAGCCTCTTTGTACTCAGTTTTTAACATATATGAAAAACATTTTGCTTATCAAACATGAAATATTGTTTACAAGGGGAGACAACTTGAGGCCAATGATGTTTTGACAACTGAAGAAAATTAATTAAAAATCTCTCCAGCGGTATTCTTTTAAAGTGTTTTCAAATTCTATGTGGTGAAACTTTATTGTGAAAAAGTATCAAAATTCTGTCTCCTACTATAGCTTTTCCCCGTTCAGAAACAGAGTAACCCTTTACAATTACACCATTGATGGTAATTTTTTGTTACATTGGACGACTCAGCCAGGTATATTAATCAACTAATTTTGTCTAACATTTCCACTGTTTATGGGCAAAAAACCCATTGCATGAAATGAATGTGGTTTCCAGCTATTCCTTCACAGCTCTTCAATTGTGTATTTCCCGCTGAAATGTCACGATAGCCTCCCTTGAACTGTTGAATTTTCAGTGAATAATTAATTGGTTAATAAGTTCAAATGACCCCTATTTTGTTAATAAATTGTATATATTAAAAGCTTTACATTAGAAAAGTATGTTTTCAGTGAGGCAATATTTAGCGTTTTCCCTTTGATAGTTTTTGTTCCGAATTTGCGGTGATTTGTACGAGGCCATTTTGCATTCATCCTGCGATTTAGCAATTAGTAAAGTCGTAATTAGTCTAATTAGTAGGATATGAAAATTTCAAATCGAATGAATTCCAAACTTACTCATGCTTTTCAAATTGGCAAAGCGATGGAAATTGCCTTATATAACAAATAAGTTCTATTTAAAAGTCATCATAAGATGACTGGAAATCACAATAAACAAATCTTAATGCTCATACCTGATTTTTTTTTCAATTTTTTTAGTACATGTAGTATTGGAATTTGAACAAAAATGCCACGATGGAGGACATAAATTAAAAATTAAAAATTTTAAGAAATGAATTATGAAAATTTGTAAACCCGTTTAGTTTACTCGGATTTTTTTCTAATTAGCTTCAAAATATTCAATTGCTGTGCAGTTTTTTTACAAATATTACTACATTAAATATAATCAAAATTCAACATACATCTAAAAGTAAATACATTTTCATCACGTGATATATTTATACTACCAGTGTTAAAAACAGGATATTTTTATGCTGACTTTTTTATCATATCCAATTGTCGGTTGGCTTGCAACCAATTACAATGGAACCAGTCAATTAAAATTTTGCTCTTTAGTTTTAAAAAACACCAATAAGGTGACTGAAAAGAAAAGGTGTTATCTTCAGCATACGGTAGAGATCTCCCTTTCCATTAAGTGAAACATTTCATTTATAAACAAATTATAAAGAAATGCCCTAAGATGGAATCTTGTTAAGAAATTAATAGATTTCAGGTGATCGACATTTGCATGTGCGAGGATTTCTTTCTACAATATATGTTCAAATACATCAAGATAGATGTCAAATATCTTCAAAAATATGTCATGAAGCTGGATTTTTTCTTTGCATATATGAAAAGTACACAAAAAATTTGATCGTATATCATAATTTGAGCAACCGACTCGGTGGTCTCGTGGTCGCGTGCTCTCCTAGAGTGCGGTATGTCGCGGGTTCGATCCCGGGCCGGGTAAAATCAAAGACATTAAAATTGGTATTTGCTGCTTCTCCGCCAAACACGCGGCATCAAAGAGTAAGAGCAAAGGGCTGATCGGATCAGAGTCAGTATAATGTGCCCGGGTGGGGTGGGTGATATGTCTTCCTGCGGACAGTTAGTTACCTCGTGATCTAGCACATCAAAAATCCGGCTTAGTGTGTCGGTCTAGTACAAAGCCGGATTTCATATTCATATCACATCAACTTTTTTTCGTCCTGATATGCTCCCATTGGTTGCCACTGGACGTTAAACAATAATTCATCCATCCATAATTCAAGCAAAAATCAGTAGAGGAACATTATGGTATTGTATTCCCTTTCATTGCATCAACAGCGGCAATCAATTGATAACTAACATAAGACACTCCAGTCACATGCACCAGAAAAGGACAAACTGAATGTTGTAATAAGATTTTAAAAAATCCATATATCCGTGGCATGGGCTTCAAATTCCAACCTAGTAATGATGGTAAGAGTTAACATTTTAAAAATAAAATAATTTTTTTCACTTAATTACTGTTTAAGATCTTTACCATGGCAACCCATCATGTAATTCTTTAATGGAGTATTTCATTATTTGATTTTAGTGCTGTTTAAAATTTTTTTAAAAAATTCAATAATTAACAAAAATTTTAAACTCAATACTTAAGGCAGAATAATTACCGATTCTTTAGTTACCTGCAGGGTGTATTTAAGTTAATGATATCGATAAATAAAAGAAAACCGTGTTCTTACTACACTTCCGTATAAGAGAAAAAAATAATTCAAATTAACAAATCTCTAATAATAATACGTATAACAACATAAACTATGCAAATTTGTTGTTTCTGAATCCGATTAGAGCCAACATATGGTAGTAAAAAGTCTATAAACTGCTAAACATGTCGTTTTTCTTTCTGTACACGTAAATACTGTCACAAAATTATATTAATCTAAATGCAGTGTTTGTGAAATTTACATACATGGATAGTTCTCAATCCACGTGTAAAGTTTCTTTTTTAGATCAAATTTTATTTATGATAACATTTTATTCATATAAACTTGCATTTAAGAATATATCGGGTTTTTCTGCGTAAAAGGCAGAATGCGAAGTCGAAAAAACAAAACGGAACTGAACGGCGAAGTAGCCAATGGACATGTCAAAACTGACAAGAAGCGTAAAAAACGTGTCCAAAACAATCAACAAATGCTAGTTTATGTACTGTTTGGTTTCTTTGGAGTAATATTTGCATGTGGCGTTTTCTTTTTTGTAACAAGGGAGATTAGTCCAGAATACGAACGAGGTCCACAGGAAAGAACTAAATCCGAAGCTACTGATAGTCCAAAGAGTGAAAGTATCTCAACTGAAACGGAGGAACAGAATCCCGAAGAGCAAAAACAAACACAAACAAAAGAAAAGTCCAGAGAGATTGAACCAATTTTGGAAGAAAAGGTCTCAAATGAGAATCAACGAACAGCGTTAAAAATTGAGCTTGGTGACAGAGATGATGACAACGACACTGTTATAACAGGATGGAGACCAGCAGACAAAAATGATCTTTCTAAATACGACACCAAAATATGTAACATAGAAAAACGCAAAATAAATGATTTGTCCAAAGAAGAATTTGAATCTGTTTATCGATATAAAAAGCCTATCATTGTTCAATTTCCAAACGGCGCTAAAGATTGGACCGACCCCGAGAAGTGGACTGTGGCTGGTTTGAAGTCTGAATATGGGAACTATAATATTTTCTCAGGAAATGCCCGAGAGATTGTCCGTAGAGGTGGAAACGGGGAAATAAGTTCAACCTTTTCAGAATTTGTTGACAAGTTGATCAGTGTGGAGGACGAAACTGGGGAGCCACTGTAAGTATATTGAAATTCCTGAGAAAATCACCAATTTTGGAAAAAAAGAAAGTCCTTTCATATCAGTACTATCAAGTTTTCGAGAACGCTGGTATTTCTTTACTATTCATGACAATTTTATGTGATTTAAGAGATAAGTTGTGGTAGAGAACAAAGCATGATCGAAAATCGGTTAGAAATGTCTGTATTATTTTTGTAATCGTTTTATATTGTTACAGATATGTATTTGATAGAGACTTTTACAATACAACAAATCTACCGAAAACCTTAAAACCACCAGAAATTTTTAAAATACAGGTAAGTATAATTAAATAACACTGAATACAAATTGATTTCTGTTTATAAATCTAAATTTCATAAAACCACAGAAATATGTATATTAATGCATGTATTTGAATCACTATAAAGTAACACATGTTTCTTTTCTTCCAATACAACTGATGTCGAATTACAGTAATATGTGATAAAGTTAGTCGACCATTGGTTTTAAATACTCACTTTGTGTAAACTAATATTTGAGTGCTAGATAATGCCACCAGGTCCATATATATCTGTAACATCGACCCTAACCCGCTAATACGGAGGAAACAGCAGCATATGATGTGGGCCCAAATAAACAATAAAATGGAAACACAACCGATATTCAGGATCGAAAGTATGATTATTCACTATTTACCTACGTGAGAAGATATCGTTATATTATTCTTCAGGCTTTTGAAAATCTTATACGCCCTTTTTGTCGACAACACTTTATGTGGTTTCTCTTGCCAAACGCTTTCGTCTTCTTTCGCTTTTTAAAAGTTTTTTACCCTTCAGACCATAATACTATAAAACTGATTGATCTACAATGGTGGTGATCACTGTATCGCTGTGTAGCTTCCACTCTGGGTGTTCTCTCATATTCAAAATATTGCTCTTTTTCGCTCAGTCTTTGTACAGCTATTCTCTAATTCTATCTCTTACCTAGCGTCTGGAACAGAAATCTTCTCTGTCACACTTTTACAGCACATAAAAATAATTTCCAACCCCGTTGTTAGCAAGTTTCTGTCAGTACCTGGTATATGTGAAACTTTGCCTCTTGACATCTTTCTTCTTGGATGCACTGTTAACTCTAATATTATAATGGCATTCTGTATTAACAATAGCACTAAATATGGTCATAAGGTTGACTGCACAACTCAAAAACACTAGCTTCCAAGATAGACCTACATCCGACATTTTTGGAGACCTGCGTGCTGTCCTATTGCCTGCTATAAGTTTTTTTTTCACTTTTTTACAAAATTATTATGAGCACATCGATTTTTCAGAATTGGTGCTTTTGTTGTTCTTACTCTCTTGTGTGTATTCTAATTCTATTGGTAGATTGTCACGTTTAAATTGGTATCTTGTACGATCACAATTATGAATTGCATCCTAATGACATACAAATGTATATATGTAATCTGGTGTGAGATTAAAACCTTAGAAGTATCAGAATTTGAACGAACCTGAGTGTGAGATTCAAGGAGACGAGATACTGTAGTCATTCCTTAGATCTTCTATTTTCTTCTTCCTTCCTGGTATCCTTTTGTACCATACCATGGCTGGCATTTTCTCAAACTGTCCTCCTTTGTTTTAACCGTGTACTTCCTAACACTTGTCGACTTGTAGGGATATTTGTATTTCCTATGGTATTCAGGATGTGCAACATGTCTTTAGCTCCTATCACTGTTGTATGACAACTTTCGTCTAGTTCTTTTCAACTCATTAGCTTTAATAATCTTCTCATTTTGTCTTGCGAGAGCATCCATTGTCTGTATGTTGATACCTTGGAGGGTACTAGGAATTACAAGAGTATCTCGTCTCCTTGAATCTCCATTTTGATGAACTTCTGACGCGTCTTACGCTTTAATTTCACACTAGATCCATTGTATGGTTCAACAGAAGAGACTATGTTCCATAAAATTAAAAATGCAAGTCGACAAAAAAAAAATAAAAAAACCCAAAAACAAACAAAAAAAAACAAAAAAACAAAAACAAAATGACGTTCAAAATGATTTTCCATCAATATAGAGAATACCGCATTACGAAACTGACAAAAGGACGAAAATTCTGATGTATTGTATTTTTAATATAACACAGGATGGGGTAGATGATAGTATATTTTTCCTTGGGGCTTCCAGAAGTGGTGTGTCCTTCCATAAACATGCCGATTCCTGGAATGGTGTGCTTTTTGGGAGGAAAAGATGGTTTTTATACCCAATAGATCATACGCCACCCGGAGGTAAATATTCTCTTAACTTCCTTAATCTCAAACATTTTTCCTGTTACCACAACTCAAGTTACAATGTCCCATGGTAAATATTGCCTAAATTTACTCCTTACAAGTCGAATTTTCTATTATATCAAAACAATTATATTTATGTTATCAACTTTGAGATAACAAAGTCAAATGTAACATTCCTGGCTGTTGATACTGTCTGCATATAATAAATTTCGATCACAATTCTATTATTTTAAAAAATATTATACTTAACACAACCTGAATAAAGATATTTACTGAAAACATGTATCAATGTTTTAACAACTATCGGCAGAAGCAAAAGGTCTCTACAGAATAAAGTCTAAAGACAAAACGAATCCGTTTAAACAAATAATTTATAAAGATATAATCGAAAGAATATCAAAAACCACAGCAAAAAAAAAGAAAAAACATGACAAAATACACGTAAAACCAAGGCACCAATAATATGAATTCCTAAGAAACGGAATTTATATCATGTTCTTCAGAAGGATAAGCATGACAAAATGAGAGATCCTGGTTAGTTTGTCGATAACCTCATAGTAATTAGCCTTTCAATTTTTATTTGATATAGGAGTATTTACTGGATATACGATGTTAGAATGGTTTGAAAACGTCTATTCAAACCTTAAAGCAGAAGCAGATAAACCATTAGAATGTATACAAGAGGCAGGAGAGATACTTTATCTGGTTCGTAAATTTTTAGTTAAGAATAAGAATTCGAAGAAAGATAACTTTGATTAAAAAGAATTTATCTTGAAAAAAGTTCAGTGCAGATATTTCTCCTCTCGAATATCTCCTTGTAAGAAACTTAAGCTTGCAATCCTTTTACATTCTATAAATTTTAAGGCATTGTAGTTCTTTCCTTTTAAAAAAAGGTGTTGGTTTAATGGAATAGTTATAATAGCAAAACTGTGAAATTAAATAATCTTTGCTTCGGATGAAATTTTGGATAATTGTCTCGGTTTCCACAGTTAAAGTTGGCATATTCTGTCATGGAGAATGGTTATTATATAGGAAATTTAATGATACAAATTTGTCTTGTAGCCAGAGGGTTTTTATCATGGTACAATAAATATAGGAGACACAGTAGCCATAGGAATACAAAAGAAAGAATGTGCAACAGAAATACAAAAATTATTTTATGAAGGTATCTATTATTTATGAAGAATAGAAGTTTTGTTCCTAAAAATTACTCTTTGATTCCCTTGACATTTAACGATCCTTTTCCGAAAGGATGGACCTCAGAGTGATAGATTTTTAATTAAAAAACCGGCAATGGCGTTTTTGAAAATAAGTTGGGCACTCTTTCAAGCAATGTTTAAATTTTATTATTGTAAAATCATTTTATTTTTACAATATTCAAATTTAAATATTATATTAAGATTAACAGTAAAATGATTGAAATTATATCAACACCAAAAGACACAAATTTCACAAGGACATTACAATACAACAGTGAGTTAACCTTCAATAATTAATTTGTTTTACCTAAGTAATTACCCTTGATGGGGCCCCGGAATCTCACTTAATGAGTACCTACTATATTCTTTGATCTTTCAAAATGTTGGCACTCAGGCACTCAGCCCTAAAAACAGGCTTGTTGTTGAGAAAAAAATTCCATGATCTAAGATTACTTACTTGACAATAACAAATCAGATAGTTGCAACCTATAACCGTTAGTATTTCCTGTTGTTCAAATTGCAGTCCTTCATTATTTATTTAGCCTTAGATTGGCCTAAATCAGAAACTCTAGTCCTGATTAACTTTCCCTGTAGACACCTGACCAAACGTAAATAAACAATAAGTTTCCCTGCAATTCTTTGTAGGTAGTAAACAGTAAATCCTTGGCAGCGGGTACTTACATATAATGTATTAAAAACATCTCTTGCAGATCGTCATTTAAATGAAATGCTAGATAACAGTAAAACACACGAAGAAAAAACAGAATGGACACAAAAGATCATCAATTTATACACAAAAATACTGGAATTGTTACCAGGTATGTATTTCAATAAGTAAATTGGATTTCCTTTAATGTTAAGACAGAAAATTATGGATAGAGGTTCAAATTAAAACTTGAAATGATGTTGCTTACATTAGTAAAGACGGAAAGGTGTAACAACCTTTAACGTCCAGTATTTAGACTGGTTTAACGATATTTGTTTCTGTTTTGATAGGACTGAGACAACAATCATCAAACAAAATCCGAAAAGTACAAAACTAGGCTTGGTTGCAATAAAATATCATTTGACATATATCCAGAATTATTAATTCTAAATTAATACTAGATTAAACAAAGTGTTTGATAGATAGATTTAATTTTCCACATTTTAACCAACATATGTTGTGTTTCTGAATTTTTGCATTTAGTGTTGTCATTGGTAAAATCTATTTCCACATATTGAAAAAAAGTTGCCTTTCTGAATTTTCATCAACAAAATGTTTGACTAATATTACACAAATCGTTAATAAAAAAAAATAGTCAAAGTTCTCAAAAAATAAAACACAATCAATAACAGTAGTACTAAAAGACATTAAACAAAAACTTTATCATTTTTGTAAGTGAAAACATTCATTTAAATTTCAAGCTGGGGAGTCAACAAAAAAACGAATGTGCTATACATGTCCAGGCGACCAGAATAGATATGTGATATTTTTACAAGTATCCCTCTTAAAAAATTATTTCCAACTTCTGATTTTCTTGTATTGTAACTCATCCATTGTGTTGAGAAGTATACTTTTCTAACATTTGCTTTTATGTCCAGAGAGCACAGAAGTAATGAACAATTTAGCACAACTTTATCCTTTTGTGGAAAGAAAACGAGCAAGTTTGGATATGGTGAACAAAGTACTGAAAAAAGATCCATATTTTCTTATGGCCATGTTGCATAAAGCTGAACTGCTGATGGATGTAAGTTTAATTATATAAGTACACAGATATGTATACTCCAGAATTTGAAGATGAAAGTGTATGAATGGTGGATATGACTGGCACAGCAGCTTCGTGGCAAAATACCTTTGTATGGAATGTCCTATGGTTTTCATCGATGAGTAACAACCCTTACCAGAAAACAAGAATAAAATGACATAGGAAATACTTGTGTATTAATCCCAACATTATATTACCAGAAATCTCAAATGAGGCATTCAGCAAGTTATGCACATTGACAGGAAATAAACACTGAAATAACAGGATCTAAAAAATCCTTCGTCCCTTTCACCAATAATTGTTCCGTATTACATTTTACTGTTGGTATTTTTGTCAAAATGAATTTTTTGAGCATCATTGTTATTGTTATTTATTTACAACCAATGACGTCGAAACCACGGCACAATTCTTAATTTCTCAATAAAAGTACTTTTTTAAAACAAGAACAAACAATGTTTTCTGATCTGGGGGATCTCAGATGCTTACAAGAAGTCTTTTTTCAAACATTCATTATAAATATTTTTCGAGATATTTACATGCCTCAATCTTTTTTCCAAAAGGTCGATTTTCTAATACATATTAAAATTTACCCTTGTTTAATAACTCATACGGATCCGATTGCACTCAATTTTACCCATGTTGAAAGTAATGTAACCGAGATATCAAAAAATCTAAACAGTCCTTACAGCTCTGGTCCGTATGGTCAGTCCGTATGACAAAATAGTCTGTAAAACCGGTCCGTATGGAATTCCATATTGCCCGGTTTTCAAATTGCCGGTCCTTATGGATTTCCATATTGCCCTGTTTCCATATTGACTTTAAAATCTGCATTAACTTATTAACCGGATAAATGTTCATATAAATACAGGAAAATGTAAAAATATTGGTCGTGCCAAATTTTCCATATCAAGGCTATTTTTATCATATTATTTAATACATCAAGATAATTGATTTGGTTGCCAACAATCCGTATTTCTGACTAGCCTTCATCAGATATGCTAGTGACCAAAACTTTGCAAGTCGAAAATCGGAGATGTTTGACTATTTCATTTACGACTGTAACAAATATTAAATGAGGCTATCACCACTGATGCAACAATTATGATTGAAAAGGTGATACTTAAAAGGATCAGGAGATTGATGGGAAAATCTTTGAGATATAAAGAAGCATCGATCTTTATCTTGGGGCTTTTCAGATGAACGAGCAATTGAAAGCAGAAGAGCTTCTCCAAGAAGCTGTAAAGCTCAGTCCAGAATTATTCGATACACGTGTCAAATATGGACGCCTGCTCTATAATACAGGTAGACCAGAAGAGGCAGTTTTCCATTTTCAAAAGGTTAGTTCATACAGAGAAATCTTTCATTATACCTCTCTTTGCTGTAGTTCAAGCAGAGAAGTTGTTTCGTACTCATAACTTTTGAAGTACTGAAATTATGATAGGGGAGAATAATTGTTCACTAGCACTTGAAAGTAGTTGAAATCTTTATCTCAAAGGTGAGTCGAAACCATACCAGGCGTTTCAGTATTGACAGGTTGGAAATGCTCGATCTTTTGAAAGTCAATGTCACATGTTAAAGAATCTTCTCCAGTCTGTAACATTTTTACTGCCAAAGTGTCGTTGGTACTTATATTTTATTTTCCTAAAGCCCAAGTTTGTTTCTTTGAAATATTATGTAATTCTATTGTTTGTAACTTTGTGTCATTCTTCCATTTAAGGCAACAGAATTGAGACCACTTGATATAACTTTCTGGAATTATTTGAAAAATGCACAGATTGCCAGCGGAGATGACGAAGGTGTCACAGAATCAGATGAAATAATTTCACACATACAAAAATTTCATGGTGGCGAATAAAAATTGCTGAAGTTTTTTATATTAAAATTTGTTGAAAATTTAAAAGAAATGATCTTGGGTCATTGAGACAACATACCATAGGCAAGAGAGATTCATAGGGCCAGTAGTGTTTTTCTTTTTTTATCAAAGTGCTAAATCGTTAAAGCCAACAATCATCATAACCTTACACTAGAGTTCAAAGTTCAAAGACGATAACCAACTCAATAAACATATGATTAAAAACTGAATACAAACCAAAAAACGAGACAAAAGACAGCCTGCAAAGTCCGAATGTCATGGCATTTGTATGTGCCTCAGTGTCCCGACTCGGATATGTCAATGTCATGACGCAGCCAGGCACTTTATCAGTTATAGCAGTGGACATTGAGATTTTACTACCCTAAAGTACTTTTTGCAGATTGAAGCATTTCTTTTGTATTTTTTTTAAATCTAGAGACTTTGTTGGTATATTATTTACGTATTCCATGATATCGTCTTTACTGCAGACATTTTGTAGTTTCTGATGAATTTTTTGAAAATATGGTACCATTAATAGCTCGTTATACAGTGTGGGCACATGTGTTGAAGTCTGCACGACAACCTATTTTGCAATTTTCGAATTCAGTTTCAGGGTTGTCATCGACACTTACTCTATATGTTTTTTTTCATTTCTTTATAATATTTTTCCATTTTTTTCTTTATACTATATATTTTTCTATTTTCCAAAAGATGAGTAATGTTTAGTTAGGTAGGCATTGCCAGTTAAAAAATATTTAAAACAAACGCGTAAATCTAGCACAATCCTTATAAAGAGCTTAAACCGACACTTCAAAGCTGATAAGGCCACACCAACTTGATTTTTAGTTATTTGGATTTCGCGGCTCCGATTTTCAGACATTGAAAAGTTTAAGATAAAAATGTTTTGCAACTTAATTTTGCAAAAAAGCTTAAAATTCGCTTGAAATTCTTCATTTTTTATAAAATAAAAATAAAAGTGTTCTCCTGGTCCAAATATTTGTAAAAATTAGTGATTTTTTTTCCATATTTTGCAATATTTTAGTTTACAAAATTTGTGCCGCACGTAAATTTGATCTTCCCCTGAAAAAACTAGTCCTACAGACAAAAAAAATTAAAATTCGCTAGCTCGCACCTTTTTTTGCCACAAAAAATCCCAAAAACTAAAAACAATTTGATAAGGCCTTTTTTGGCAAATGATGATACATGTATTATTTATTAAAGAATGGTTCCGAAGGAGTCATTTTTAAATGAGTAAATGTATCATATATAGTCATATTCGTCTCGAATATTATACAACCATGATACTTTTTCCTCAACCTTATTTGCGGTGTTCTTAAGGCACATCTTTTCATTGATCCATATAGTCAGCATGAAAACAAATGAATACTGCAAAGGTGCTATGTCAAAGTTTCGTTGTATACTTTTGGAGAAATGAACACATTTGGTGATCTACTGTTAAATTTGCGATGGTCTGATGTTAATTTATTTTTTTTTCGTGTAGCATCGTTCAGAAATCTTTATCGCGGTTCACACCAAAGGAAATGGTGTCCTTTTCAAAGCACCCCTTCTCCGACTATTGGCAGTATTTGTTCTCACGGCATTGTCTTTCTTCCATTTTATATATGCGTAAATAAATATGGCAGCAAGAACAGCAACAACGATTACGGCTGATACACAGACACCTGTGATCCACACATAATCTGAAACAGAAATATTCTTGGTCAATTCAAGAATGAACAAGTTCGAATTGATACTTACTGCTATATATTGACGAATTATCTTATGATGGTTTTCACATGAAACTATAAATATTAGTAATCTGGGTGTGAGCTGACAGCAGTGAAAAACCACTTATTGGTACTAAAATATTTGATTGGAAATGGACAAAGAAAATGCTAACAAAATTGACATATAAACCTTGGATTCAAACAAACTTTATACAAATTACTAAGTATGTTGCGAAACAGCTCATACGACAATAGATAACAAGGAAAATAAATGGAAATGGTGAGCTGTCAAAAGGGGCATAAAACGACTTAAATGTACAAAATACACAAGCCGAACAAAACCAAATAGAAAATAGCTAAAAAACAAAAACCAAACTAAAAATTTAAAATTACCCAACGTTTCAACTAATATGGCCTTTATCACGAGCATGAAAAAATAAAGAGGTGTTGACTCTTGGAAACCCAGTCCGTAAATAAAATGTAAAGAAACAGAAATTTCATTTGATGTGACGTCGAGAATGTTTTACATTAATTACACTGGGTCGGAGTGCACATTTAAGCCGTTTTATGCCCCTTTTGATAGCTCACCATTTCCATTTATTTTCCTTGTTTTCTATAGTTTCATACAAATTACAACATAACCCCTTAACGCTTTTAGATAATAACAGTACTCTAGTACTGATATTTACCACTGCATAAAATAATCTATAATTAATCGTTAGATACGTTTGCAGATTTGACTTTAATACGTTGATATGCTGTCAAAAATTTCGACGGAAAGTTCATTCCAAAGTTTACAGTTACATCTAGTTCAAGTGATTCGTGCCGATTCACACCAGATCAAACGCAGCAGAATAGCTTCAGCGCTCCCATGGTAGCTTGCTCGCTCCGAGTGCAGAAGATCACAGGTTTGATCCCCGACCAGGTCAATCCAAACACTTTAAAATTGTTATTTGCTGTTTCTCCGCCAAGCAAGCGGTATTTAGGAGCAAGAGCAAAGACTTGTCGGCTCAGAGTCAGAAAAATGTAAAAATAAAGACTCATGGCATATTAACATGTAAAAATTTGCCAACAGAGTTTAATATATCAGGATCTTCACAACTGAGAATATAATATAACTTTTTTCTATCTGATAAATTTGAAAAGGGGGGAACTTTTGATGATATAATTTTAAATAGTCTTTCCTCACATTCGTATACTTTCCACACCGGGTTAGAAAATGTTCTTTGTCTTCAACCTCTCCAGTGGAACAATTCTTACACTTTCTTTCATTTCTGACTATTTTTTGGTAACGACCTGTTTCTATCAAAAGTCTATATGAAAATACATGAAACTTGCAGAATGCTTTTCTATATTCAAATTTCTTTAGCAAAATCAAATAATTTTCTAATGCAAAATTACTTTTTAAGAAAATATAAGTTGTAAGTTTTCCATCTTTAAAATTATCGCTATATTTTTTCCAATCATTGAGATGTTTCTTATCTATATGTTTTTTTTAACGACTTTTTAAATCTGTATTCTCTTTGATTCATAAAATTAGTATCAATTTTTAATACTTTAAGTAATTTTTCATCTGATGAATACCAATTTGGTTTGTTAGACAGATGTAGTTCTTTAGAGCATCGAAAAGCATCCCGTAGAAGAGGAAACTCTGTTGACATGTTTCCCAATCTGTAATAGTACTTAATCATACTTTTAACAATATCATAATGTAGAGGTTGACTTCCAAGTTCTGAAAGAGAAGCTTGGTTAGCACTTTTCTTATGTATGCCCAATATGAATTTACAAAATTTGAGATACCATATATCCTTATAATATAGATGCTGTTTTTTTTAACAGAAACAAATGCCTGTGCTGCGAACTGTAACCTCGTGAGTTAGCACGTTAAAAAAACAGGTTTCATTTTCATATCAACATGTTCTCGTCCTGATATGCATATGATATTTTGCCACTGGACGTTAAACAATAATCCACCATCATCAAACGGAGCAATTCATCATAAAAAACGGGAATAGGGAACTAGTCTGTAGGAGAAATCGTTATCCATGAAATGATAACAATTAACAGACTCTAAAGTAATAAAAGAATTACGAACATCCAATTGAAGCGGATATAAGCGAGAAAAGCTACAGAAGATGCATCTCTAATAATAACAATAGTTGGTGAGCAACATATATACATGAACAGGATGTTTCTGTTCTCCTGAGCCTTTATCCCTCACCTAGCTTTTATTAGGCCATTATAAAATGTAAGCTCTTTGTATCCACAAGGCTTTTTAAAGAAACACAAAATGCCAAAGTAACCATGATATTTGACCTTTGACCTAAAAAAGGTGGACTATTTGCTTCTGTCCTTCCAAAGGAGATACTTGCCAACTTTGGGTAAAGTTTGCCCATTAGTTCCTGAGCAAATGACAAAAAAGTCTTTTCCCGTATGGGTTCAATGGAAACTTTGAACAGCCACAACCGGCAGTTGATCAGATGAATCTCAACCAAGAGTGGACTGTTTGTAGAGGATACAGTCGTCAGCAACCCTTAAAAGTTCAAAACATTTCATAATGTAGTTTCAGAGGGGAAGATTTTTTGAAAATTGGCAAATCAAAAACAAAGATAGCCTCTGGCAGCCATGTCGTTCATATAACCGGGAACAAAGGTAGATAGTAGGTTCAGGGTCTTACATAAATCACTCCTGACAACTTTCGTTACAATCTTCCCGTTAGTTCGTGAGCAAATGACAAAACAAACCCTTTCCGTTATGGTTTCAATGGAAACTTTGAAAGCCGCAGCCGTCGGTTGAGCAGATGAATCTCAAGCAAAAGTGGATCGTTGGTAGAGGGTATAGTTTTTATCAATCCTGCAAACTTTCAAAACATTTCATAGTGTAGTGTCAGAGGAGAAGATGTTTGAAAATTGGCCAATAAAAATCAAAGATGGCCTGGTGAGCTAAAAGGCAGGATAAGAAATTTTGTGAAATAAAGGCAGGCCCAAAATGGGGAGAAAAAGGGTAATATTGAATTTCATATGGAATATGGAATCGTGACCTACATTTTGCAGGGGCGTTTCCAGGATATTTGAAGGGAGGGCGTATTATAAAACTTTTTGGACTTTTTTTTTTGCTAAAAAACATAAAATAATTGTGAAATGCACTAATGTAACGGTTCCTGACTTGGAGCATGTATATTTTATAGTTAAAGTGTCAGGGTTTGATATTTTTTTATGCCGAATTCTCTCCATGAATTGTCTTCCAAGGCAAAGGCGAAAAAAATATAACCCCATTTCATTTTACGGATCACCCATCGGATGGGGGAATCAGTTTAAAACGAAATCAGAGTATGTGTTTAATTAATGAATATGATAAATTGCCATATTCAATACAATATAAGCAGATTGCGATATTTTTTTTTGAAAAGGGGGGGGGGGGGCGTACGCCCATTACGCCCTCACCTGTACCCGCCCCTGTTTTGGAATAAAGTTGAGCGCGGTTGCTGGTCGGAAAAAAATGACAAACTCATGGATTACAAACAAAACTCCAGGGCCAAAGATTACTTCTTTATCCCGTCCCCCTTGATAAAAATCAAATGGTTGAACCCTAAATATATTTATAAATATTTCATATCGCATTTTCAAAATCTGACAGCGGGTATTTTGAACTTTTCTATGACATCTAATCTGAAAAATAAGGGATGTAAGTACCACTTCATTTGATTAACCCCTTTATTATCTCGGGCGTAAAAGAGAATTTTGACGACCATCAGTATAAATCTAATAAAATAAATTGAGTGGTCTTTCTGAGGTGCTGTAAAAGGTATGGTGCGAGTGTAAAGAGACTTGAAATAAATATTTAGGAAGTGACCATTTTTCTTATAATATTACATTAAGCAATTGGTCGAATTCACAGATGACTAAATATTCAAACCGAAAAGATAATAAAAAAATGAATAGACATTTTTGATGAATATTATTAAAGTGCATTGGTGGAGTTTTCATGAGATTGATTCCTACTGTGCTAGTGAACTACATGTAATATCTAAACATCGTTGCCAGAAGAGCTAATGTGTATCTTACCATTGTCACATCTGGTTCAAGATGGCTCTTTTTACTTATTTAAAAAAAATTAATTTTACAGTGATATATCAAGAGATTTAAAAAAGGGGTCATAGAGAGAGTCTGATTTCTTAATCATCAAATTATCAAAATATGAAATAAATTCCTCATTCGTTTTATGAACACCATCGTAAAGGATAGTGGAAACTAAGATCGTTCCTGGATCATCCCCTCTTTGGTATTGCAATATTTCCTGGCGGGTGAAGCCCTGCCCTCCCTCAGCTCGATTTTATCCTGACATATATAAATGGCCAAAACTAATTGATAATGTTGGACTGATACTTTAGTGGCACATTTTCACTAAGATTACGTTTATCAATAGTGCACCCCACCCATTCGTCATGCACTTTACATTAAGAGAAGAAAAGAACAGAATCTACATGCAAACATATACAATACAAAATTAACGATCTTACCTTCCATTTTAGTAGCCATTTCTCAAGTAATTAATTCTAAATAAACATAGTTTCATTTTATTTATACTCTGTAAACTCATTCCGTGTGATGCGATATGGAAACTTTCATAAATATTAAAAAGCTATACGTATCTGCCAATATATTTATATCAACAAAAACAAATTACAAATTTTCAGATTTTTAATTCGAAATTGGACCAAATAATTTTCGAGAAAATAGTATTTGTGGAAAAGGAGACTTCACCAGCTGAAACAAAATGATAAAAAGAATGGAAAAACAATAGTTAGAAAATGTTACCTTTGTCGAACTGGCCAAATATGTCTGGCATTGGATCAGTAACCTGTAAGTAAAGGTAAACTTAGTTATGATTGTAAGTCGAAGATACCAAAGATTATGTGCATTTGAAAAGCATTTATCATTACTGGTACATTTTACACAATGTACTCATGAACACACCTCTCCTCTTATGAAAATACCAACAAAAGTTATACCTTGCATAATCCAACATTTACATCTGCATCCTTAAAATTCATTTTTTGGCCCTTTCTTGTAGCTGTTTGTTGTTCAATTGGGAATTTATGCTCCTGTCAGCGTAATTGACTGTTGTGGCAAGATTTTATTGGTGAAGGAAGCTTGGTTGCCATGAGAGATGAAAATGGCAATCCTTGACAAGTAAAATTGAAATTTATCAAACTTGCAACCATAGGTTTATGAACGACGAGCTATCTACACCACTCCGCCACTGAAGCCCTGAATATAGTAACAGTGTTGATTCCGGAAGCAATGGCGGACTTTAATATTAATTAGGTCTTCTGGACTTGCCAATTTAACTTTTAGAATTACATTTTTATTGCCAAAGAAATTAATCACTGTGACTGTGATTAATCAGGAGAAGTTCTCTATTCTGTAGCTATGGAATATGGAGCTTTTTCTCTGAAACATTAATTAATTGCTGTCCTATTCCACACCCAGCAATTATGCTAAGATATTGTTATTCTAAAGTATTATATCACGCTGTAATATTCCCAGTATATATAATGGATTTCTTATAGTGGCCATATTGATTGGATTTTCGGTACCATTTGGTATTAAGATATCCGTATTGTTTCGATCTAATAAAAGGTTGAACTTACAAAACACTTTTCTTTGTATTTCTAATATATACATTGTACGTGGAAACTTTGGTGACAATTGAAATCAATAGAACAAACTATTATAAATCGATCTAAATTCCATATAAATCTTATGTTGGTCGTCAGTCAAGTATATATGAGTATGTTTGTGTTTGTTTATTTCCTTGACATAAAATATCTCACAGTTTAGAGCGAAATAATTAAAGTTCATAGCAAAAAGAGTCATTCCGTGCCAAATGATCCAAGTGATACGGTTTTTTTCATAATTAATTTGTTTTTTGATACGTTAAAAGATTCTTTAACATCTTCTGAATAATATTTTTAAATGTTATTATTTACAAGGACGTATAACTAACATCTAATATACGTCCTTGTTATTTATGACACAAAAAGGTCTCCTATGTCCTAATCGCACAGAAACACATTCGTTGTAGGAATTTGTTTGATGATTGCAAGCAGGGGCGTTTCCAGGATATTTGAAAGGGTGGGGGCGTATAATAAAACTTTCGCCGAAAAATATTTTGGACCTTTTTTTTGATAAAAAACATAAAATATTTGTGAAATGCACTAATGTAACGGTTCCTGACATGGAGCATTTGTATTTTAGAGTATGTGTTTAATTAATGAATATGATAAATTGCCATATTCAATACAATATAAGCAGATTACGATAGTTTTCTTTCGAAAAAAGGGGGGGTGCGTACGCCCATTACGCCCTCACCTGGACCCGCCCCTGGCAAGAACTATGGCCGAAGATATATGCAAAACAATTTCCAGATAATAAGGTTTTGGACATTACTTGTAACGAAGAGAAGAAAACAGCGAAAAGTTACCTTCGAATATAAGGAGTATATTATTCACTGTACACAAAAAACCTTCCATAACAAGGACGATTAACAAACAGACTTATGTGTTAGACCAGCAGTGAAATATCTGTAGTCCGAGTTTTATTGTTATACAATAATAAACCTCTTATGTTTCTGTGTATATACTTTGGAAATTAGTAACAATATCGTAGGTCAGATGATCCAAAACGGTAGTCTGAGTATGAATTTAGCCCTCCGTAATGCTAAGTGTCTCAGCTAAACTCTACATTTATATATTTTATTTCGAAAGGGTAATGATTGAGGGAACTCATCCGTTCATACTATCTCTCGTTAACGCACAAACTGTGTTAGCTTTACCTTCTGGTTAGTCAAAATATTTATGTCGTTTTTGAAGAGGGTTTCAGTTTAGGTTGTCTTGATTTTCTATCCACAGCGGGATACTTATATGTACTCTCTTTATACATATAAGTATCCCGCTGTGGATAGAAAATACGGCTTGATAGTAATATCTATGTGAATTATAAGAGAAAAATATCTGAAAAATCCCCAAAAAAAATTCATAGAGGGGTCCGGTATCATAGGGGTACCTATGGCAAAACGCTCAAGTTTTACAATTTACAAATTATGCAACGCTGTCGCTGAACTTGACAGGAAGCATCTAGTGGGAGGTTGTTTACAAAGTTCCTCATTTCGTCCTGATCGGGCAACAAACGTGGCCGCTATGGAAAATTATGTGGAACTACTTGGCCAAGTGGATCTAAACTTGACAGGAAGCATCTATTGGAGGTTCTTTACAAATATTCCTCATTTTGTCCTGATCGGACTACAAATATGGCCGCCATGGGGCAGTTGTTGTTTCTGATTGGTCGATATAAAAAATCTTCTTCTCTGAAATCGCTTGGCCAAATGAAACGAAACTTGACAGGAAGCATCTATGGAAGGTTCTTTACAAAGTTTCCTCATTTTGTTCTGATTGGACTACAAATATGGCCACCATGGTCATTTCTTCTTTCTGATTGGCTGATATAAAAAAAACTCTTCTTCTCTGAAACTGCTTGGCCAGATGGAACGAAACTTAATAGGAAGCCTATATGGGAGGTTCTTTATAAAATTTCCTCATTTCGTCCTGATCAGACTACAGATATGGCCGCAATGGGGCAGTTCTTGTTTCTGATTGGCCGATATAAAAAAATATTCTTCTGTGAAATCGCTAGGCCAAATGGAACGAAACTTGACAGAAAGCATCTATGGGAGGTCCTTAACAAAATTTCCCCATTCCGTCCTGATCGGGTAACAAACATGGCCGCCATAGAAAATTCTTGTTTCTCATTGGTTGATTTAAAAAAATTCTTTGGAATTGCTTGGCCAAATGGAATGAAACCTGACAAGAAGCATCTGTGGAAGGTTTTTACAAAGTTTTCTCATTTTGTCCAGGTCATGCGACAAACATGGCCGCCATGGGCAATTCTTGTTTCTGCCAGGTGAGCAGACTCAGCCCTCTAAGCCTCTAGTTCAAATACACCGTCGTTTACTTTAGAAAGTGGTAAATATTTTAAAAAAATAATTTAGCAATTATGAGTGAATCTCCAATTTTTCATAGGTTCGAATTTTAAATGATGTACGATGAATTCATAAAAGATTTAACTACTTACAGTCTTTTTCAAAACTGTCGTGAAATTTTCACTTATAATCCATTTTGCATCTGTTAAATTGCAATAGAAATCCTTTATACTGAATGAACAATTAATCTATATAAAAATCCCCGAAGGTTTAAAATACAAGGTAAGAATACGAACTTTATAAATGTGACTGAAGTTTAAGTATCCGCCATATTTTTCAGTATAATAATATAAAGCATTAACATTAAAATAAACTTAAAATTTTCTCTTACGAATATAAAACATCTATCTAGTTATTGTAGAACTATGTACATAAAATATTATGTCAACCGACTATTTCTTTTGTTGTGATGTAAATTGCGGTGGTGTATTGGGTCTGTACAATACAATATAACGACGTAGGTATTGGCTTCTTTTATTTAGTTAAATGCATATAATTACTACCACTAGGTCGATATATATGGTAATTTGCATGATTTGTGAACGGAAATTAAAACTTCAGTGTGTCTCACCTTTATTCTGAATAAATTTCAAGGTTCCAAACTTTTTATGCCGAATAATTCTACCATCAACGTTACAGAGAAACTTGTATTTTATTAAACCTTAAGATGTTGTATGTAAGCTGACAACTTTCTCTCTCCGTTGTTTTATAAAACTGTAATACTATAAATATGTGTGTGGTGTGTGCTTGTGTGTTTCACAAAGCGAGAGAATGGGGGAGCGAGAAATTAAATGAATATGTTATGATTTTTTTCGATGAATTTAAGATTTTGGGAATTGGGGTCATTTCTTTTGTAGCACTTTAAGCCGAAGCATATGGCAAGCCGTTTTACTATTCATTCTAACTTCAAGATTTTTCATATAATATATAAGATATCTTATATAATCTAGTTTTCATAAGATATCTTATAAACTTTATAAGATATCTTCTAAAGTTTATCAGATATCTTATAAAGCATATAAGATATCTCATAAAGTATATAAGATATCTTATAACTATATTTTATATAAGATATCTTATATACTTTATAAGATATCTCGTATATTTTATAAGATATCTTATAAACTATATGAGATATATGATAAAGTTAATTAGATATCTTGAAGTTAGAATAAATAGTAAAACGGCTTACCATAGAAGCAGGAGAAAAGTTACCCAGATGCTGTTTTCTTTGCTTAAACTTTTGTTTTGTATCAAGAATTTATCCACCGTATATATCTATTTTATCAACACACCATACAACTTGCAAATTATTAATTTTTCGTTTATGCATCTTTTGATAAAACTTTAAAAGCATTACGATCTTATGGAATTAGTATATAAAAGTTTTTTGTGTGGATATTTTAAATATTCCAATAGCATTATTATATATATTATATTCGAATTGAATGTTTAAAAAAACGACTGACTTTTTAATTCTTAAAGATTAATTCCTGATGTCGTGTAATCCTTCAAGATCCTAAGGCAATACTACCTAGTTAAAAGTATACGGAGAAGGGACCGACTTTCACATTACACCGCTCCACCCTTACTCCTAAAACCTTATTGGAAATTAAAGCAGTAATCCAAAGTGCAAGTGGTGTAATATAGACTGACGAACGTACAAAGTGCAAGTGTTGTAATATAGACTGACGAACGGACAAAGTGCAAGTGTTGTAATATAGACTGACGAACGGACAAAGTGAACATACGGCTTACGAATATTAATGCTGACTTCACCCGTCACAAGTTATATTTTAAACTGAGTTTCTGATGATAAGGTTGTGTTGTTTCTTTAGATTATGGCACAAGTTAATACACAAATAAGTCAGATACTATTTTCTTCACGAGTTATCGCCTAAAATTTGAATACAAGACCAAAAAGGTCAACAAAGAACTTTTATGAATAGAGTGGTTGTTCTTTCCAAATTTATTACATGGTTACATCTTAATATATCGACAAAAATGTACTTTTGTTAACTTCATCCCAATGGAGAGTATATATAATCGTGATATGCCTACCAGTCGTTTCCCTGAACTATCCCATTTAAATTCTTAAACCAAACGATACAGAACCTGTTACAATAATACAACAATAGAAATATAACTTTAAAAAATCATATAAATATAAAAAGAAGATATAGGTCAAATACCAAAGAGACAATAACCAAGAGAGTACAAAATAGAGGTCACGATACAGGGCCTGTGCCCACACTGTATAACTGGCTCTTAAAAACTTGATTAAAGTTTGATCCGTTTTTTGGGGGTCCCAAATCGGACTGTTTACAAAAAGAGCGATGAAAACGCTGAACCTTGTGTTACCCTCAACATCTATTTATCAAATGATAAATTTAAATAAAAATTACAACATCTGACTGCAAAGTTTCTTCATTAACCGAGTAGTTGTTCCTTTTAAAAATTTTTATTATATATATAAGTTACACATGAATAAATCACGAAAGGATAAATTTTTAAGCACAGTAAAAAGAGAATGGACGAATGCCATAAATTTGTTTTTTCAAAATTGTAAGAAAGGGACTGTTATCAAAGGGAACACGAATATACTTAAAATCATTGAATTTGTAATACAGAAACGAATTATACGGTACATTGTACAATTCTCTGTCAAAATATATTAAAACCTTAACCCTGGCATAAAATATAAAATAACTTAGTTGAATTGTCAATCCTATAATGCAATAAAGCCGTTATTGTATGATTATTGCACCATAAACATGCATATAGAATCCTTAAAACGAAATATGTCGATGTGTATGCCTAGCGACAATCTGAATGAAAGAAGATTCGTAATCAATAAATTCGAATTTAAATGGGTTGCCTTGCAAATGGTAAATTCTCTATCAACGACAATTTATTTGCTTTAGTTTTGTTCGTCAGATACAGCTTGTTATGAGAGCCATAGTCAGAAGGAATCTATCTAGAATAGTGCCAAAGCTAGATCTATATAACACCCAAAATATTTCAGGTAAAAGCAAGCCTTCTCGACAATTTGTTGTCAGATTTGAATTTTGGGTACACTACTGAAAATCTTATATCAACTTTAAAAACGAAGCACAGCAATAAAATCAATGTTACTATGTCCCATTATTGCATGCATTAATTTCGTATACGTAAGTCTTTTATTCTATTCAGCAGAAAAGTAAAGCCACACACTACTTCTCGACTTTTGAGATTACCCGTGAGACAATTGTTCAAAAATCTATTTACTTGTATTCCCAGTGTTAACGAGACTTTCAAAACTAGTTTTAAATAACATAAATTCTAGTTATCAGAGGTTAAATAAAGTGTAAAGTATATCTCGCGATATCATGTAGTTTGAGGTAAGGAAAACATTTATTGTGAGAGTATAGCTATACATGTTTGTTTGTAATTGTGGGTTGTCTTTCATTATTTCTGATAAACAAAGCCACGATTGTTGAATTACAGATTGTCTTCCTTCCTCTTTAACTTAAGTTCAATGACTTTATTTTCGTGAGAATAGATAAAACGATGCTATTTAGGCCATAGGGTAGACTGTGCAATCCCCCCCTACCACACACACACTTCTATGAGACCAACCTTTTTTGTCGTCCTTTAAGAAAAAAACATGTTAACATTAAAAATTTCGGAACGCTTCTGAGATTTGGGGCGCATTTCTATGGTCACATGGACTTTTTGGGGCATTTTTGTCTTTGATTGCGTGATTTGCTTTTGCGCCTATAAGAAATTTTCTGCTTAAAGTACATAATTCAAGTAGGTGTGATTAGAAAGCTAAATATTTAATCTTTAAATAACTTTAAATAAACATATGGTATGCTTGAAATGTTTAGTATATAGGACCTAAAACGGAAAAAATGTCCGCTTACCCAACAAAAATATTGTGAAAATACGTAAATTTTCCCTTTTATATTCAATTTTTCACTGCATATAGCAAACATTTGACTGAAATATAAATCTAATAAAATTTATTCATTAAGGTTGATAAGAAAGAAAACATGTCCACAGTTCATCTCATAAACCGGAAAAGAGAGGAGAAATTAACAAGTGGCGGATTTCTATTTTTTTCTGACATTATGGCAACTTTGAACTATCAACTCTGAGACACTTTTGTCTTGTGCTGTGACCTTAAATCGATAAAACATTTCATTTGTAACCCTCCACTACAAAAAAATTGGTTATCCCCTCCGGAACAAGGCCGGACTGGATGCCCTATGCGGTAAATTAAACTCAGTTTTGATCAGACGTTGCTAAAACTTTGAACTTTCAACTCTAAAACACTTTAATTTTGTGCTGTTAACTTAAATCGATAAATTTTATTCTGTTCTTAATCCTCCAGCTACGAAAAACGTGTTTATCCCCTGCCATGTCCCCCACCCAGACGGAACTAGAGACAAATAGAAAGTAAATTTTATAGTCTGATTTTTTACTAACAGCTTCTGTCTGGCTTATGATAGTAGACCTTATTTGAAATACTAATTTTAAAAAATCGTAAAGACATATGTTTAAAGAAAACTATAGGGTCAGATATTAGTCCCCTAATACCTATTTTGATAAATTATTAAGATCAAGTAAAGTCGAGAAATACCTAAGGGATATTCGAAGGAGGGGAAAATCGAAAACAACTGACAAACCCCGGAAAACAACGAAGACAAGACCAAAACAATACAAACACTACACTTAAAAACTAAAAACATTTGAACAACATGGACCCCACCAAAAACCCATGGGTAGACTCAGGTGCTCCGGAAGAGTAAGCAGTCTCTGCTTCTTGCAGTACACACGCCATGCCTCGTACACAGGAAATGTGTGCGATTTCCCGAAAGTTACTCATGTCTTTAGCTAAATTGGACATTCGGAAACATACTCGTTTTCTCTGGAGCTGAAAACTGCAATAGCCATTGCTGTTGATAACACTTCAACTCTGTTGTGCCATCTATTTCCTATTCTTACCTTCGACAATTATGACCAGTTGCTTAACGATATTTGTGGAATGGATTCTGTTCAAGAACTGCTTCCAACCTTTAGAGATATCTGCTGTAGAATCATTGAAATTGTTGTCAGAAAATCAGATGTTGTATTCAGCACGGATATGTATATTGAAAATTCAGTTAAACCAATAGAGAGGAAATCTAGAGGGGACAGCGAAAGACTTATACTTAGAGGTGAGAATTCCCAAAGACACCAGACTGGAAGAAATTCCTCAGCAATGATGAGAACAAGAACAGTTTATACAAATGTTACTTTGGGTATGGGAAAGTGACGGTTTTAGTGGAATATTTCATGGGAAAAATTTATTGCAGTTTCCGATGGTCACGCGTATCTGTTGACAAGTGAAGACGGTGAAAATGTTATCAGTCAGGAAATAGAATCTCTTCGGTCAACACAAGAATAAACTGACCCTCGGGTGGTTCTTTACTGTTTCTGTGGAAAGCAGGAAGACTATAGTTAACTCAGGGTCAAAAGACCAGACACTGATATCTTCTGCATTCTTCTCCATTATGCTTTACATTTGAAAGATGCCAGTTTTATTTGATACTGGAGTAGGAAACCAAAAAGATTGATAAGTATAACCCAGCTTACAGACAAGAATACTGCACTGCTCAGCTTGGTCTTCAAGTGATAGTACACGTGCTTTTAAAGGTTTTGGAGGTGCCTGTTTGGAGAGGTTTCAGACTGCTTACTCTTCCGGAGCACCTGAGTCTACCCCCGGTTTTTTGGTGGGGTCCATGTTGTTCATATGTTTTTAGTTTTTAATTGTAGTGCATGTATTGTTTTGGTCTTATCTTCGTTGTTCTCCGGAGTTTGTCAGTTTTTACGATTTTTCTCTTCTTCGAATATCCCTTCGGTATTTCTTGACTTTACAGTAATCCGACCGGACGTTAATAAATTGAAATGTCAAGAGGCATACAAATTACATATGTACTAAATTTGCATTGTGTTTTTTTTTTCTTTAAATGTAACTTAATATTATTCTTTTATCTTTAATGTTATTTTTATTTATTTTTTTTTATAGAAAGGAAGGTTAAAATCTGGTATTAAAACGGGGTTTTTCCTGTACACATCAATGAGGATTTATTAAAATTACGCCAGTGAATAAAGAGAAAGAGAATCGGCCGGTATTTAGAGGTGTATTTGAAAGGAATATGTATGCTTTGGACCGGAAATTACGGTATTCGGAAATCAGAGGGCCGGTTTTTGGAGATTTTTTTTACTTGAAAATATAGTTGTAAATATTTTTCAAATAGAATGAATGCTCTCTGCTACAAACGTATATATATTCATTTTATAAGGATGGGTTAGTTTTGCCGGATAAGAAATATTCCCGAGTGTGTTATTACGGTTTTGTGCCTTGTCACACTTTTGAGATGCTGGTTATTTCATGAATAACCTCCGAGTATCTTCAGAAAATATTTCATGAAAGCTTCGATCGAGATACTTTGCGGAATGTTACGTTAACGTTATCTAATTTTTAATTTCAATAATCCAAGGTTCCATTTGATATTTTTCTTACTTGTTTGGACCATTGGACGTCAAGCCACAATGAAGAAAGCAGTCAGTTTGACATCAGAGGAATCTCGGACTTTATTGTCAACAACAAGTACGTTGTAGTTTATTTCGGACAGTTCATATAGCTCGTTGTTCCGTTCGATTTTTTTGGTTCGAATGCTTTATATTAAGTTTCTGAGTTTTGGAGTTTGAAAGAATGAAGTTTTGCAATATTCCGCTTAAAACCTATAAGAAATGATTAATGTTTTTAAGTCCAACAATTTTCATTGGTGTATTCTCTTCATATGTATCAGGGAGTTGTGCGTAGATAAAATGGATTTAAGTTTTTACGATCTCATTGAAATATTTTCTGCTGGTCAAATCTACAAGCGAGAGAGTTATTGACAACAAAAAATAAAGAGATGTGTCATTGGTACATAATAGCCCTAAAAAGCAATATAACCCCTCAGTGTATATACCGTAACCAAGGGATATATCCATGGCTGAATTTACTTTCCTACAAATATTCTGCCCCAGCAATGAGGATTTAGACATTGTTATATAGTGCACTTTTATAACCACCACGTCTACTGTAAAGATGTCTTACTTACTTCTCTTTTTGGTTTGTTTCGGAATTAGACAAGGTAGGAATTTGTTTGTTTTTTTTTTCATTTTAAACTCAGACAATATTTTCAATCTTTATTGTGCTAGATACGAACAAAAGACAACGGGTATGTTCACAAATTTACGTTAGCTTCTCCAATATGCGCCATATATTATAATTATTGTCTTATATCAAAAGTTGTTGATTATTTTTGCATTTTTAAGATATTATGCTAAGAATCTGGTGGTTAAAAAACAGTTTGCGAGGGATTTGGCCGAATTTACCCTCGTAAGAATTTCTTGAAATGCTGTATTAGTGCAGTCTACTGATTAAAAATGTTGTCGGGTGACAAAGGGCAATGCGAAACAAAGGTAATTTCATTATCATTAATATATCCATATTTTTGTAGTAAGTGTATAAGATTGTTTGGTTACATTTTAGCAAATGCATGTGGTGGAGAAAAAATAGGTTACAACGACAAGGGTAAAAGTACAAATGTTGAGAAAGATTTAAGTGGTGAGTATATTATAGTGTTATATCTCATACTTTTACACAGTAATAGCTCAATACATTTGCATAAACACATTAGAGTAAAAACATTTCGAATTATCACAAGTATATAAAGAACAAAGTGCTATCTTAGGACCAACACATTTCGAGTTATCACAAGTAAATAAACATATTATTGGAATGTTCAGAAATAGGATTTTGAGGGTGTCATCTGTATGAGAAAGTAAAGAAGCATAGGTAAAAAGATTTAAAAAATCATTGTTTATGGTTTATAGGCAGCATACATACGGCGTTCATTCTTATTTAATTTGATATTCGTCGCTAAAAAACGGGATACTAAGTTAAGTCTAATGATTAGGAAGTCCTTTAACGTTGTTGCCACTTGTGTAAACTATCAAGAATTACCAGAACCCTGCCTATAAATCAAAGCAATTGAACAAATAAAATTGGATACTAGCAATAGTATTTAAAATTTAAGGCTGTTTGTTGTTACATTTTATACATGTATTTCATGTAGTTTGTGATGACCTCACCATAAATATTGTCAGTGTCATCTGGCTGTGCAGTTCTTTCTGTTTCTAGCAATATTGATATTCCTCCTCTTTTATTGAAGTAACAAAGCTTATGGCCTTCTTGTGTTTAGTAATACTCTTAGCATAGATCAAGGAAGGGAATCTGACTGAAAAATCCAAATAAAGCGTTACACTCATTCTTTACAAACATACTTGGGAAAGAGATTAATGACAAGGATACAGATGTATGAGAAAAGGTTACACATAAATAAATACACGGTATATCACTATTGACGTTTTATTGGTATTATTATTTTTAAGGCTTTGGCGTTATTGTAGCTGATAAAAAATTTAAATTTAATTGTTGTGGAACAATAAAAAGATGGCGAGTCAGAACTGGTGGACCAGGAGAAGTGACGTTCCAGGTGTGGAGACCTACTGGAAATAAGGACGAATACCAGTTAATGGGAGGCAATACATTAAAGTGTACGTTTATTATTGCATGCTGTATGGTTAATTATTTAAGATCAAAAGATCCATCTCCACAACCCTTTACTTAACTCAAGTCTTGGAGTTAGAATTTATAAAGGATAAAACTGGGTTGATCAGGGAGTGGACTTTTTATGGTATGAAATCACATACCCGATACTTTGTGTAAAAGTGATTTCATTATCACCGACTAATGTTTTAGGGCTATAATATTAATAAATTTTCTTTTAAAACATTACTTTCTTTGTCTTGTCTATTTGGCTTTTTATGAAAAATTTCCCCTTATGGTACCGACGTTATTGAAACTATTTTTATTGTCTGTCTGTTTTTATACAATCATTCAAAAAAACATTTTAAAAACGTTTTGGGTCTTACCCAAGTCAGGACACCTTATTTTCAATGTCTGCCTTCTGACAAAGGAGTGTTCAGGAATGTTCATCTACTTAAGACCAAAAATTTGAATTGTTGATAACAGCACATTTTTTTGTTTTGTTTTCTTTGTGTTATCAACCTATTCACATGCTAGAAGAAGTTGGACACATACCCCACAACTCTATCGGAAAACATCAATAAATAATGTTTATGTTTTCTCTCTATATACAGTTGACAAAGCAGAAAATAAAGTAATAAACATACCAGCTAATGCAAGGATTTCTGTATCAAAGGGAGACTTCATTGGGTGGTAAGATATTTTAGTTATTCAGTTGGTTTGCTGAACTTTTATCTCATAAGAAAACGACTTGTCATGTATAGGTTTATCGAAAAATAGGGAAAAAAGAAATTTAATGTCATTTGTTTCCGTGAGAAAACATTTAGGTCTTATTCAAAATTAAATAAGATACTATATTGCTTTCTACAGCCATTCTCTGTTAACCTTTACCAGTTACACTTGACTAAAACTTTGGCAAACCCAAAAATTAATCACTGAGACTTTAAGCAATTAAATCAAAACCAAAAAAGTACCCAAAATACATGTGAGTGAAAAATAGATAAAACCAAATTTATAACACATAAAATCATAATATGATAAATTTTAAAACAGAAAATACCAACACGTTAAGAGCTGTTAAAAAGCATACGACACAGCTCTCACATTTGTAGGTGTGTTCTCTTGTTTCCTTGGAAGTTTGGAGCCTTCTGGTTTTTGGGGCGGAATGTGATGTTTTGTTATCATGGGGAAACAAAAGCAGCAACAACAAATACTTTTAATTAAAAGAAATGTGCATGTGCAATCTGTGCCAGTGTAGACTTTACCACGGCTTTAAACTCTAAAGCGATTACCGAGAGTACTTTACCACGGCTTTAAATTCTATAGCGATTACAGAGAGCACTTTACCACGGCTTTAAACTCTATAGCGATTACTAAGAGTACTGTTAGAGCTCTGAACCTTTTAAAGTACCAATTCATTTTATTAAAGGCACACTAAAACGAGTGGTATGATCATTTATGATGATGGTGGCATTAATAACAACTATGTCATGGAAACTATGCCTGATGCCACGTTTGGTGCTGTTGTGGACTGGTCGTCTGCTAACAAGGTCAAGAAAAGGTCCTACTCAGTAGAAGCAATCGGCGATGACAGTACGTATCAGTGTGTTATATTGATTCCCAGAAACTCAAAAGCCATCAGGAAACTGAGATTTAAACCTTTATACACAGATTTGAAGAACAATCATTTGAAGTTCACGCATGAAAAATACTTTAAATTAAGCCCGCTAGCTTAACTGGAAGTTAACGATATAATACACTTATTTCGTGCTTTTATTAGACCCATTTTATTTTTAAAATTCCTGATAGTTCAAAGTACAAACAATTTGTTTATACATAATATATCGAAATTTCTGGGGGGTTTTTGTGCAAATTACATATTAAACTTTTGTGATAACCGTCATCTGTTGTCTACCATCACTCGTAAACGTAAAAATTAACAATGTACAAATGTATCTATATTTTTAGATTTACCACCATCGTTTAAGAATTTACCATACAACAAAGTTATAAATGTTGATGAGATTGGAAATCTGACAGATCCCATGGAAGTGTATAAAGTAGACGTATCAGATAACGATAAACTAGATATACCGGGACTGAAAGTGCGATTAACACAACCTTCTCCATACTTCAGGGTCAAAAAGGATACTAGTAAGTAGAGGCACACTTTAATGTTACCCCCACGGAACATTTAGTCCAATAAACTTTTGTAGATACAAACTTACCAGATTTAATCTGTAATATGTTTATCCGTGTGTTAGCCGTATATTCAATATTCTTTTACGTTTTGGGTTTTTGCTGACGAGAGAATATCTAACGACAATACCATTCAATCTAATTCTAGCGTTGTGTGTTAGTTACAGTTCGCAATGTTGTCCAAAGGTTTTTTAATCGTCCTTCTCTTCGGCATTCTTTTTGTAAAGTGCTCCTAAAATTACCATGATAGTTCTTCGTGATTAGCTTAATGTACAGTGCTTCCTGATTAGCTTAATGTATAGTGCCCCCTGGTTAGCTTAATGTATAGTACTCCATGTTTAGCTTAATATATATTGCTATGTGGTTAGCTTAATGTATAATGCGCCTTGGTTAGCTTAATGTATAGTACTCCATGTTTAGCTTAATATATATTGCTATGTGGTTAGCTTAATGTATAGTGCCCCCTGGTTAGCTTAATGTATAGTACTCCATGTTTAGCTTAATATATATTGCTATGTGGTTAGTTTAATGTATAGTGCGCCGTGGTTAGCTTAATGTATAGTATTCCATTTTTAGCTTAATATATAGTGCTCCGTGGTTAGCTTAATGTATAGTGCCCCGTGGTGTACTCAATGTTTAGCTTAACATATAGTGCACCGTGGTTAGCTTAATGTATAGTGCCCCGTGGTTAACTTAATGTTTTTCTTATGTTATCTTACGTTATTTATCAATTTTCAGCAATGCTTGTGCTGGTACAGAAACCTCCCGTTAGAGACTATGAATTAGAATTGACAGTAGAAGATCATTGTGGAGGTAGTCCTAAACCGGAGAAACTTACAGTACAAATCAAGGACTTTAGTACTGTAACTGTAAGTGTTTTCGTTTTTTTTATGTTTGTTGCTGACTGTTAATTCCTTTATATTTTCATATTCGAAGTATAAATTTAATTTGATAATACTAATAATATTAGGGGTTGCAAACTGAAAAAAATGGAATATAATTACGAGTTTTAATTAATTAAACGGTAGGACAAAATTTGTGTTTATTTTGGAAATATCGTCAGGAAGTTGGTATTCCTATGGGTGGTAGTTGTGCTGCGCTCAGAGCAGACTTATTTCTCTATTGTTATGGGTACCAGTTCATGGAAAAATTACAAAGACCTTTCAAAAATGACCTAAACGATAAGTTTAACAACCCTTTTAGATGTATGTTCTGGCTTTAAATAATCCCTAGTCCTATATGGATAACTTCACTATAAACATTGTAAAACAGTTTCTATTATCGGTGCACGGATTGTATATGACTGATACAATTATTGGCATTTATCATCTATTCAAATTCCTTAGCTCTTCAATTTTAATGGGTGAATGGGTGTAGTGTAGTTTCCACCGATTTATGCACTTCGTTATTTTGTGATGGCAGTTTAGGTCTCGCCATAAGGGCAATGAAGATCGTTTAGTGACCTCTAATTATGGTGGTATATTTTGAAATTTTATACAATATCAGTTCTTTCTCGTGGGTGATGAGTTGGAACAATATCAGAAGTAACAAACTAAAAGAAAATGATACGACTGGGAGTTGTAAACTGATATGAGATGGATTAATCTGGAGTAAAAAAACCGGAATTAAATTCAGTATAATTATCAATAAATATCTACATTGAACCATTTTAGGTTTCATTCTCCATCACTATGATTGTCCACCGGACGTTATATCTAATGTTTTGTTTTTTAGACGACCACTGTGGAACCTGCAGCAGCAACTGCGGACCAAGACGACGGTAAGTTCAAATGACAAAGAAATGTGCTTTTGATAGTGAAATGGCAGAAAATCAATGTCAAGGAAATCTTCGTTAATTTATGAACTTACAGTATACTCAATTTCTTTTTATTGTGTGATATTTACTCATTAAACTGCGCCAATACAATCATACAAACTGAGTTGACTATAGGATTATTTTAAAATTCAATGAAATAGCCACAATTAGATAAAATAGCATCGGTCGATGAAAATTCTTGTTTTCATTACAGAATTTATCTGGGATTGGCTTGTATATGCACTTGTTGCCACTGCCATTGTAATTGTGGCTGTTGTACTTTTACTTGTCTTCCACAAGAAAGGATGGTTACACAAAGCACACAGAACTCATCCACCACGAAAAGACTTGGCTAAGGACGTAGAAAAGGCTAACGGCAAGAAAACTGAACCAAAAATCGATGATATTAGTAAGGAGGATCCTACCAACAAGCAAAACGACGTTAAACAAGATGGCGTCCAGTCAAAAGATGCTAAACCGGATGGAACCAAAGCAAAATTAGGAAAAACAAAATAAAAAAAATCCAATTCTTATGAATAGAACCTTTATTTTCAGTAATTTTTTTATTTCATCCCAGAAAAGTAATGCTTGGTGTATGTGATGCAAATGAAATTATTGACCATTGAAGCAGACTCAAATTTCAATCAATATAGTTTGTTCTATAGAAAAGGTGTATCAATTTAGAATTTCTTGATAGAATAGAAATCATTTATATCTCAATATTGCCTGTACTCTGGTAAATACTATAAAAACACGAGCAGGGGAATCAAAATACTGTTTTTTAGACCAAGTAGTAAATAAATTTATGTATCTTCACCAATTTCATGACGAGAATTAGAGGACATATGTATATATTACAATTCAAAGGGAAAAACAACTGTTTTTTTTTAATTGGAACAAGGAAATGATTTTTGTCTGTGTGGTTTTCACAGCATCCACCAAACAATTTTTCTTTTCAAATCTATATCTCTATGATTCCTGCTTATAATCAACCGCATGATTTTTTCACCAAAGTCTTGTACATCGACTTTTCCTAACAAAATGTGGAACGTTGATTTTTTTTCAGATTGCTCTTTATTAAATCCATATAAGTGAATTTATTTTTCCCTTTAGCGTGTTTGTTGATGAATGTACTGCCGGCCAGTAACTATTTCTTTGCCCCAAAACTAATAAGTTGATATAACAGTTTTGTTGTGTTTGTATTAAGTTTATTCTGCATATCATATATGCACATATTTTGATATTGTACATATGTGTTTAAATTTGTATACGTGTGTTAAGGTGTTTTGAAATGTCAAGTATTGCCTTCTATACATTAAATTGTTTCATCATTGCTAAATGTTGCATTTTTCTCACCCCAAGTTGATAGCATATAGAAAGAGCAAGACTCGTGAAACGTAAAGAAGAGGTATTGCGGATTGATTCTTCATGTTAAATCCCCACAAATGCAAGGCAAAATTTTAATCAAAAGAACAGCGCTTTTATTGTTGTTCTTCATCTCAAAATCCGATAGTGAGGTCTTAAACAGGGAGGAAATTTTCGCATCCACTGCAAGTTCAAGGCGGTAGCTCTAGCAGGGGTTTGAGAGGTAATATTTTCTGCTTGTCGATTACGTTCACATCTGTGTTAATGAAAGAAAAATAAAATATTATATATAGACTACCATATATTCTGAAGGTGGCCGCCAGAACCGAACATAGTCTAACATAGGACCATATGGGAAACTAAAAGATCTTCTTGTCTGAATCCGCTTGGCAAATCGTAACAATGGTCATTAGGTGGTCCGCTTTGAGAATTATATCCGACGACCCACCCTTTATCCAAGATGGCCGCCAGAACCGAACATAATTTAACATAGGACCTTACGGTGTATTTACGTAAAGATCTTGTCTGAAACCACTTGGTCAATTGGAACAAAACTTGGCAGCAATGGACCTTAGGTGATCCTCTTTCAGGTTATATCAGATGACCCCCCCCCCCCCGCAATCGACCAAGAGGGCCGCCAGAGCCATAGCACCTTATAGGAAATTTACTTAAATATCTTCTTGTCTGAAACCACTGAGCTCAGGGGGGCTGAGCCTGTATCGCTCACCTGGCATAAACAAGAATTGCCCATGGCGGCCATGTTTGTCGCATGATGAGAGAACTTTGTAAAAAACCTCCCACAGGTGCTTCTTGTTAATAATCGTTTCATTTGGCCAAGCGGTTTCAGAAAGAAAGATTTCTCTATATCAGCCTATCAGAAACAAGAATTGCCAATGGCAGCCATGCTTGTTGTCCAAGCAGGATGAAAAAAAAATATTTCAGAAAAGACTTTCCATAGATGCTGGCTGACAGTTTTGGCCAAGTAGTTTCAGAATTTTGTTTTTAAATAAACCAATGAGAATCAAGAATTGCCAATGACGGCCATATTTGTTGCTAGATTGGGACGAAATGAGGAAAGTTTGTAAAGAACCTCCCATAGATGATTCAAGTTTCGTTCCATTTGACCAAGCGACTTCAGAAAAGAATGTTTTATATCAGCAAATCAAAAAAAGAAGAACTGCCCATGGCGTCCATATTTGTAGTCCAATCGGGACGAAATGAGGAAATTTTATAAAAGACCTCCCATATATGTTTCTTGTCAAGTTTTGTTCCATTTGGTCCAGTGATTTCAGAGGAGAATATTTATGTATACCAGCCAATCAGAGACAAGAACTGACCATGGTGGCCATATTTATAGTCCGAGCGGGACAAAATGTGGAGACTTTGTACAGAACCTCCCACAGATGCTTCCTGTCAGGTTTCATTCCATTTGGCCGAGCAGTTCCAGAAAAGAAAAAAAATTAATCAACCAATGAGAAACAAGAATTGCCCATGACGGCCATTTTTTGTTCCCCGATCGGGACGAAATGAGGATACTTTGTAAATAACCTCCCATAAATGCTTCTTGTCAAGTTTAGTTCCATTTGGCCAAGCAATCTCAGAGGAGAAGATTTTTGTATATTAGCCAATCAGAAACCAGAACTGACCATGGCGGCCATATTTGTAGTCCGATTGGGACGAAATGAGGAAACTTTATAAAGGACCTCCCATATATGCTTCTTGTCAAGTTTTGTTCTATTTGGCCTAGCAGTTTCAGAGGAGAAGATTTTTGAAAACTCAGCCAATCAAAATCAACAATTGTCCATGGCGGCCATGTTTGTTGTCCCATCGGGATGAAATGAGCAAACTTTATTAAGGACCTTACATAGATACTTCTACCAAATTTAATTTCATTTGGCACAGTGGTTTCAGAGGAGAAGATTAAAATGTGAAAAGTAAACGGACGACGGACGGACGACGGACGCCAAGTAATGACAAAGGGCCTTTGGCCAGGTGAGCTAAAAAGTTGGAAACCTAGTTTGGTAGAGTACACAACAATGCAAAAGATAAGGAAAAAATGGGAAACCTCAAAACTAAAGTACCAGCAACAACACGAGCAAATTAACCCATGAAAGAAAAGATGTTGTTCTTTGATCTTCTGGATATCGCCAGTAACAAATTTATAATTAACAGGATGAAACCAAAGGGCATTTTATTTAGTGCAGAAACGCAAAGCGAAAGAGTTCATTAAGCGGCGATAAAACATTAATCTACCGTAAGCTCAGTGGACTATAAGAACTTTTCCAATACATGGAACTATTGAACTACATTTAAATACATGTGCCGGAACTGTTTTCATGTCCTTCCTCCGCCGCTGGAACAAAATATAACATAAAAGAGCACACAAAAAAACACAAACACGACAGGCAATAAAGATAGTCTGACTTGGTTCAGACAGTGAACAGTGGTGGGTTAAACATGTTTCTCTTATTTACCCTGACACTCTGGTTAAAAGCAGTATTCGTCAAGGACCAGATTAAATTGAAAAGCAATTTTTATAGAACTACACAAAATTTCATATTCTTAGCCGCCCTTGTCTTGGATATCTATCAATTTAACACATTCTCAAATGACCATGTCTTACAACGGATGTCGGACACGATATCCCAAATTATTGAAGAAAATTCTCTGATGGTCTTGCATATTAATTTTCCAATGAACAATCTTTTCTAGTTTAACCTGCCTTGTTTTTTGGGGAAAAAACATATCAATACAACCAGCAATTATGAGGGTTGAAGGTCAGGGGAAAACCTAGATTATGTCTGATGCGTCTTTGAATGTTTTTTTTTTATTTAATTCAGGATACAGTGAAAATGAATTTCACAATTTAAATGCAAAATAATTGAGTTTTCCAATTTTCATCATTTGTCCTTAATTTTGGAAAATATCTTTTCATCATTTTAATTGCTTTTTTTTTTGTCTGCCTAAAGTTTACAATACCCAGTGCATTTTGTTATCTAATGTCTGGCAGCTCTTCTAATGATGGCATTGACCAAATTTTCAAAGGATGTTTTTATTGCAAAAATCACATCCCACCTTTATCTTGTCACTATAAACAACAAACTGATATTTAAACGAAGGTTTTGTTGAACATGAATTGAGTTATTGCATGAAAACTACTCCATCAAGGTTGGTAGCTCCAGAAAGCAATATTAGTCAAAATGGAACAGAACATGATCTTCATTTTATCACTGGGAACAACATTTCCAAACTCCGAAAAAAGAATGTTGAATGCCGGTACTTCTTGGATTGCAATCTTTTCTGATAAAGGAGAATAACTCTCAAATGTATATTCAATAACTGTCAAAACTAGAACTGTGAGGGGACCTCACTAACTATACCCCCGCTGCTGTTAATTTAATAGACTAGGGCATCCATATCATGGTGAATTGTCTCAATTTCTAAGTCTAACTGGGTATAACGAAGGGGACAAAAGGGTATAAAATTATGGGAAAAAAATTGGGGGATATACAGAATTTCTAAGTCCAAAAGGGTATAAAATTATGGAAAAAAGTATTGGAACATGACACACATCTACGTACTAGGATCTAACAGTATGCAAAGTTTCATTAACCTCTGATAAGGCATGTTTGAGAAACTCTGGGTACAAAAAAATTCTGCACAGACAAACCGACAGACAGACAGGCTGATTACTATATACACCCCCCAAACAATGTTTGGGGGGGGGGGGGGGGTATAACAAGTATGGTCAGCCGAGATACTGCATAAAAAACCATTCATATCTCAAGGCCAATTTCTCTGTAACAACAAGTCGTAATTGTAAAAATCAGGCTCGACTTAAATAAGATAACTGATAAGCAGGAGGTTTTGGTACCCTTAAAACCGGTTAAATTAACCCACCACTGTTCTGTGTCTGTACGAAGTCAAGCTATCCTGCATCTATGCTGTATTAATGTTAATGTTTGTCTGTGTTTCTGTCCATTGAGTGATTAGTATGTAATTGTTGACCTTTCCTGTTATCTATTATGTTGTTTATTGACCTAAAAACAATATACTGAAATTTTACAAAAACCCTGCTTCTCAAGTTATCATACGTTAACTGATTGGAGTCGTCCACCAAGCCACTTGCCCACAATGCATAATAACCAGTTAAACAATAAAGTTCAAAAGTATTTCTGTCTGTTCTGAGGATGTGATTTGGCTATTTTTTCCACACTAACTAGGAACATTTTTCCACACTAACTAGGAACATTTTTTCCACACTAACTGGGAACATGTTTCCAAACTAACTAGGAACATTTTTTCCACACTAACTAGGAACATTTTTTCCACACTAACAAGGAACATGTTTCGACACTAACTAGGAACATTTTTTCCACACTAACTAGGAACATGTTTAAGAACAAAACTAGTCTTATTTAGTATTATTCACATAAAATATATAATGAAACAACACATTTTTGAAATATTTATTTGTAGTTTTTTGTTTTGTTAAAAAATATAATATTTTTATGACATATTGTGTGATTATGTTATATGAATATTTTTACAATGAACCACCTGATTTTATGGATTATGTCCCTTTCTGAACATCTTCCAAAAATAACAGTATCTGAACATGTTCATTTAGATAAATATAAAAAAAACTTTAAAAAACATTGCAATATTTAAGTAAATGCAACAATTCAACATATAAAAAATTAATGAACTAAAGCTACATCTCTAAATTAAAACAATATTATTTTGTTAAAATTTTGTATTGAAACAACTTGACAAATTCATTTGATGACAAAGCATCATTTCATTGATGAGAAAAAGTAGTAGTGGTAGGTTATCTCCCCTTGCATATGTTTATTGGTCATACTCCTGCTGTTTTTATCAATTCATAATATAAAATAGTTATGCCAGATGAACCAAACTGTAAATAGCCAAATGACAATTTTACTATAAATTCTTAAGGATGCTCGCAGGTCATGTTTTGGTCTTTTTGTCAGATTTTCGGAATCCTCGTGTGTTATCCATTTCTTAAACATTAAATTTTTTGCCCATGAACCCCCACTTTTTCTTTTATAATTCAATCATATATACCTTAAAATGGTATTTGACAAAACTTTATGAAATCCTTTTTATTTTTTCATACATTTTTGAGAGACTGAAGTTGCCAATGCAAAAGACAATGAAATATTCAGAGAAAACCTATTTCCTGCAAATTTTGAAGGCTTTATAGCTCTAAAATGAGCACATGAATGCATATTTTTTTCTTGCTTATTTGTTTACTATTCATATGTTCTTTTAAACTAAAACACCTATTTCAAATCCTTTTTATTTCCTATTAGGCCAGCGATCATCCTTAAAACAAAACATTGGTCTATCAGTACTTTTTCTTAAAATAAAATTTGTTAGAAATTTTAACATCCATCTGCAATTCTTGCTATTTTGAAATGGAGCAAACATGACTGAACTTCCAAATGAAACCTCTTTTTTGATCCTAATATAAAGGGAGATAATATAACTTACTAAATCTGTACAAACACTGTATGATTCTCTCCACTTGTTTTAATTTTAGAGGATATCATAGAAATGTAATATTTATAAAGATTTTCATGCTTTTTTTTAATAATAAGCCAATTTCAAATATCAAATAGTAAAAACTGATACATTTTTGTTTCATAATAGATATTGCAATTATTTATTAAATTCATGGAAATGGTTCAACTAAGAACAAATAAAGTACAATTTTTGACCGTATTTCTAGATGCCTCATATACAATTATAGCTATAATAAATACTACCGGTTTTTTAAATGAGCAAATCAAATGTTAAAATTTCTTTAAGGAATCTTGAAGGTATTAAAGTTTTTTTTAATAATTATTTTCTGTGTTGAACAAATTCAAAAACTTCATAATGTATTAAGATATATTTATTTTGTAATACACACTATAAAACCCAAACAAATTTTTATACAATGGTATTCCTTAAAGTATTTAATTTTTTTCTGAGCTTTTATAAATCTTATAAAATATACTTTTCTGACTAAAATATAAATTCATAAATAAAAAAATTCTATCTGTGATAGACTAAAATTAAATTCAGCAGACCCAAACTCAGGTTAAAGTTGAAAACAACAAACATTTACATTCAATATCAGAAATAACAGAGTAAACTAAAGCTTTATAAATCAGCACAATGTAATTAAAGCTAAGAGGGTTTTGGTAAAGGTTTCTACAGATAGTAAAATCAGATCTAAACGATGAGTTAAGATAAAATTGCACCTTATTCTGTAAAACAACAAAGAAAAAAAAATCATAAATAAGTATTCCAATCATTAAATGTCCTTTGGACATACAATGTGATGTATATATTAAAAGGAATGTATTTTACATGTTAAATGCTAATTTTAAAAGGTCATTTATAATCATTAAGTATATACAACCTGAATTTGTACTATTGTGCTAATAGACCTTTGGCACATGAAAAATACAAAAAAACACTTACATTTGACACATTTCTATGCACTATCTGTCACTCTGACCAAATAAAATAATTAAGTTGCTTTAGGTTAATTTTAATGTTTTTGCAATGCTATTTTTCAGCAATACTTGTTAACATTAAATGTTTTGTTTGGAGTTTTTACACTCAATTTTGTAGGCAATTAGCCGGAATCAAAGAAACTGTTTTATATGGTATATAAAATATCTGATATGTAAATCCATATAAGGCAACTTAACGTTAAACAAAACCACCTCATATTTCCCCGTATCTAAAATGTGAAATATGATATGAAAATGCATATTTTTCAAACCTACATAAAATTTGTATAAAAATAGCTAAATTACTCAACATATAAAAAAAAATTGCATATCATTTTGCAAGTGTACAAAATTTAAGAAATATTTGACAACCTACAAAATACAATGGTTAAATCCGAAGTTCCTCTTCTGGATCATGTGTCAATATAACTTGTCCATTTCCATGGTGATGACCTCTGTTCTGCATACTACGGTTTTGTTGATGTGAATGTAACATGTTTTGTCCATTATAAGATGGCTCTGGACTCCTTGTTGCTAATGGAGACAAAGAAGGTGTAAATGACGGCGTTAAAGCTGGAGAGGTAAAACTTGATTCGTGTGCTATAGGTGAACGTGGCATATTTTGAAATGAAGTAGTCATGTTATTGTTTGTCCTTTTAGATTTATTTGCACCATGACTAGATCTGATTGGCTGCTGTACAGCGGTGGGCGGAGCATTTGTTATGATTGGCGGTGGCACCATTTTAACCTGAGGATTTAAAGAAGAGTTTATAGTTCTCTGAGGAACTGTCTGCACAGGTTGTTTTTTAGGTTGAATAGAATCGTCTTTTAATCTTGCAATTTCAACAAAAACATGTGCTAATGGTTGGTACTGTGGACCCCAGTCCAACAAATAGTCCCAATTATAAGATCCTGAGTATTCTTCCTCACTATTTATCACATTTGATATTGTTCCCTCATGTTGAGGCTCAATTTCATGGAAACCTAAGTCTTTTCCACCGTCACTATAGTTTGTGTCATTGATTGGACCAAATTTACTATAGTCTATTTCGGAAATATTTATACTTTCATTATCCCCACCTCCTTCATCACCAAAATGTTCTACTGGTTGAAACTTTTGTTTTGATTTTTTTGTTATTGTTGTATCAATGCCTAATTTAGCTAAATAGTCTTTAGAATTTTGCACAGAGGGCTCTGACAAATTGTCATCATCTGGTAAGCCAGAATCTGGCATATTTTTACTTCGATATCCACTAGATGAATTTAGCACTGACTGAGAATTTATCCTCATAACTTCATCATCTTCATCAGCTTCCACAGAGCCACGTCCACTTGAAGCTGAATGATGAGATTGTTCAGACACATCAGGTGTTGTCACCATCTGTCCATTGTAAAAAGCTTCTCTAGCTTTCGAAGGTGATGTTGGAAAATCAAAAGCATCATTGAAACCTCCTTCATAAACTTCTGCCACAGGAGGTGGTGCCTTTCGAAATTTATATCGAAATATAATAAGAACAATTATTATGGCAGAAATTATGACAATAATTACTAAAATGATAATGACAATAATAGTTGTTGATATTCCACCCTCGTCTAAAATTGGTACGCGATTAATGACACAACCAGGACATGTCTCATCTATGGTAATCTCCAATACTGCTGTGGCCTTGTTTGAATCTGGAAACCCAGAACTGGCAGTCACTACCAAATTAACTGAACTATCATGTAGGGCACGTTTAACACGTAAACCTGACTCAGCTGACCTCTTTTTCCTGTTTTGAGGACTATTGCTAAAACCAAGTTTGACATATACCTGTCCAACAGTAATATTAATTCCAAAATAGTCCAAATAATCATTAGTTTCACTCAACGTATAGAATATTTTTCCTGCGTCACCGCCATCTTTGTCTGTAGCATTCACTTGCCCAACGATTGTTCCTGGCTTTGCATTACCAGGAACAGTATATGAAAATTTGTCTGTGGTAAAGACAGGATTAAATTCATCTACATCAGCAATCAATATAATAACTGGAGTAGAGGCATACAGTCCACCAGTATCAGTTGCTACTACGGTTAGTTCGTAGCTATGCAATCCTGGACCAAGAACTGGTAAATTTTCATAATCAAATACCGTTTTAGCGTAAATATTCCCATCATTAGAATTAATGTAGAAAAAATTATCATGATTTTTCCTAGAATGCATCTGATAAGTCAAAGCTCCGAATGGTCCCGAATCCTTATCAACAGCATGAACTTCACCAACTAATGACATATTTGGCATATTTTCCTTTATCACGAGGAAGTAAAATGGTTGAGGATAAAATGGTGCATAGTCATTCACATCCGTCACATTAATTTGAACTGAAGCATATGCTGATAACCTAACAGTATTCACACTACACTGCGTGCAATCAGTAGCACTGATAATTAATTTGTGAGATGATGCTGTTTCGTAATCCAGAGATTTTCCTGGTACTATATTTATATTCCCAGTCTGGTCATTTATTTCAAATACTCTGTCATCGTTGCCAGATGTTATAGAATATGTAACCTCTCCATGTGATCCTAAATCATTGTCACTAGCCGAAACAGACAGAAATATTTGTCCACTGTTGTAATTTTCTGGTAAAATTTTACTATAATGTGTTTGGGTAAATACTGGTGTTACGTCGTTGACATCAGCAATTACAATGTTAACATCTATCACTTTACTTTGAGGTGGAGAACCTCTGACCACAGCCGATACTTGTAACACATATTTATCCTTAATCTCCCGATCCAGTAGTCCATTGAGGGACAAAATTCCTGTTTTCTGATTTATACGGAATTTATTATCTTGATTGTTGACGATCGTATAATCAACAACTTGACCAACATCTGTGACTCTGACTTGGACAATTGAATGGCCAGTTTCTGCCGATTCACTAATGACAGCTCTGAAAAATACAAACATTATTAATTAGATCTTTGACGTTTATGAATTTTTCTGAGTTTAAAATTTAATAACAAACTGTATGGTATAAAATAACATTTTGATGGAGATAAAATTTTTCTAATTTTCTTTTCAGTTTTTTTATTGTTGGCGATCAAATTTTGATGAACTTTCATATATTTTTATTAAACTTTTTCTTTGGCCTTGAAATCCAGGTTTTTTTTTTCACCACCACCAATGAAACAAGTATTAAGATATACAAAATAAATATAACGATTATAATAGTTAAGAACATGGATAAATTCTTTATACAATCTCAACAAAAATTCACAAAAGTTCACATAAAGGAACAATGCTTATAATGCAGTTCTTCATCTATATGCTACACTGAGGCCTTTCATACGAGAAACTCCCAAACTTTAAAAGTTTAAATGGTAACTCCCGACAATATTTTAAGTGTAATTCTTTTGTTTGACATTTTAAATTTTTTGTTTAGTGAATTTCCATTTTGAATTATTGCTATCTTCAATCAACTTACGTGTAATTAGCATTCTCAAATACTGGTGGACTCTGGTTGACCTGTATAACCTTGACCTTCACAGCTACTGTGGATGCCAGAGAAGGTGTACCTGAATCCTGAGCCATCACAGTTAATGTGACAATTTGATTGGTTGGGTTAAATATTATCTCCTGAGTGGTTCGGATTTCACCTGGAATAGTATAAATAATTCTGTCAACGAAGTAGTATTATTTCAAGTCAAGAGTAAAGGGTCTTAATCATATGTAAATTATTTCATCAATATTCATGTCTTCAAAAAAAAAGGTAATTTTGCTTGAGATGTAGAATAGTGGGAAATAAGTCTTACAGAATATCAGTAACCTATTCAACACAAAGAACACAAAATCCATGCAATAACATGGATCAAACTTTAAAGCACAGTGCTTTTCAATCTGTTCACTGTTAAGTAACTGAGAAACTATAACATGGAAAAAAATCTCACAACTCACAGCAAGTTCAAAATGTTTCTATTCTTATAAATGCCCGAGCTATTTTATTAGTCATTAATTTAAGTTTTTTGTTAATAATGAATATGTAAAATCTACTTTTTACGAATAAATTTATGTATGACAAATCATTTCTTTTCGATTAGATTACACTTAAAAGCTCTCCATTTGTGCATGTTGTAAGCCATGCAACAACCTTTACCTTCTCAATGGAGGAATTTTATTGAACTGGATGCTGTGTTATTAATGTATGTCTATGATTGAATATTGTTGCATGCAATATTTTTAGTGTGAGGTACACCCGGTATCCTTCTATTTTCATTTCTACAATTGAATTTTGTTTTATTAGATGTTGTTTAAGTGAGGTATTGAGGTATTCTCTTTAACAGCAAGTCATTTTTCAGCAATATCTCAAATATTTCATAAAGGAAAGTAAAAAGTTTACTCTACCTTCTTTTCAATACTCTTAATCAATTATTGTCTATTCCACTGATGAAATGCCTCAAATATTTTAGAAAGAATGCATTTTCCATTTTTTGTGTGCAATTCATTAATTTTTGTGTAAATTATGATGTCACCTCAAACAAATGTGACATTGTGTGCAAGTTTTGTTTCCAAGTCTGAACCATTTTGACTGTTGGGATATACCAAATGGTTATTTAAATTCTACAGAATTGCAATAATCTCCAGAGTTTATCATGGAGAAATCAGTTGCCAAAGTATTATATCTGTTTCTCACACAGCAATATACCTACCAGTTTGTGGATTTATAGCAAAGGAACTTATATTGTCGTCTACAATACTATAGGTTATCTGAGCATTCTCCCCTGAGTCAGCATCAGTGGCGTTTAGGTCTACATCTAATCGTGTGTCAACTGCTGATAATTCTGGCAATGTTACCTACAATAATTATCAAATATAACTGCAATATCTAATCGTGTGTCAACTGCTGATAATTCTGGCAATGTTACCTACAATAATTATCAAATATAACTGCAATATCTAATCATGTGTCAACTGCTGATAATTCTGGCAATGTTACCTACAATAATTATCAAATATAACTGCAATATCTAATCGGGTGTCAACTGCTGATAATTCTGGCAATGTTACCTACAATAATTATCAAATATAACTGCAATATCTAATCGTGTGTCAACTGCTGATAATTCTGGCAATGTTACCTACAATAATTATCAAATATAACTGCAATATCTAATCGGGTGTCAACTGCTGATAATTCTGGCAATGTTACCTACAATAATTATCAAATATAACTGCAATATCTAATCATGTGTCAACTGCTGATAATTCTGGCAATGTTACCTACAATAATTATCAAATATAACTGCAATATCTAATCGTGTGTCAACTGCTGATAATTCTGGCAATGTTACCTACAATAATTATCAAATATAACTGCAATATCTAATCGTGTGTCAACTGCTGATAATTCTGGCAATGTTACCTACAATAATTATCAAATATAACTGCAATATCTAATCGTGTGTCAACTGCTGATAATTCTGGCAATGTTACCTACAATAATTATCAAATATAACTGCAATATCTAATCGTGTGTCAACTGCTGATAATTCTGGCAATGTTACCTACAATAATTATCAAATATAACTGCAATATCTAATCGTGTGTCAACTGCTGATAATTCTGGCAATGTTACCTACAATATTTATCAAATATAACTGCAATATGTAAATATTTTAGAAATACAAAAACTGTAAAAAAAATGTCTTGATTAGAAATAGTTTTGATTTGAAAAATTCTTTTGCCTCAAACTGAATTATTGCATTTTTGTCTTGCATTTATACGACCTGTGCTATGGAGGTCAAACTATCAAAGATATTTATACTCAATATTGTACAAACAGTTCAAGATGTAAAGCAGTTTGACTAAACCAGTTTCCAAAGAAAAGAAATTTTAATAAATGAATTAATAAGGTAATTCAAGATACAAAAGTTGCTTAACATTGAGATAAAAAAGTATGTTTACATGATAGCTTGGTTGAGAGAAGACAGGACTGTTATCGTTTTCATCCATAACATATATATCCAATGTTGTCTTGGTTTCATGAAGCCCATCTGTTACCTGAAAAGATACCAGTATAATATACATTGTAAGAGCCCTTTTCAATTATTTTTGCATTATGATATTATGACAACTTACTTTTGTGTATACATTTTCCAAATTTTTATTGTACTCTCAACTGAAAATGACTTAGTTCCAAAACATAGAAAATGTGGAAAAATTTCATCAAATGACATCATACTCCTTCACACAAATCTTCAATATGTCCACGGACATTCTAAAAAGATCTGGATTAAAAGCTGAAGGAGGAGCTGATTACAAAAAATATGTACCCTAATTTCACTGTCCACCCACCCTCTGACATTCACCATACTATAAGCAGGATTTGCACTATGTGCAACCTGGCCAAAAATGACATTTATGTTACTTTCATTTTACACTTTGTAATTGTCTAGCAACAATTGCTTATTAAAAATTATGAAGAATTTACACATTGAAATGTTTTGTTTGGTTGATATCTACATATATGTGTGATCCCGAGTGTGGTCATTACAAATATTTTGTTCTACATGAACATAGAAAATAATGGCCTTCAACACCAAGAAATCAAGTTGAATAGCTCTTTAATTTTACCTGCAACAAATGGTGAATTATCCAATGTATCTTACCTTTAGCCCTACAGCATAATGCTTCCTAGACTCATGATCCAAGTTTTTAGCAAGCATTATCTTTCCACTGAATGTATCCATAGTAAAAACGTCATCTGGATTTCCTTGGTATGTAAAGTCATAGTGTAATACAGGGTTATCATTATCATTTGCTGTTACCGTAGCAACCAATGCCCCAATCTGTGTACCTAAAATGGTAAAAATTAACAAATGTGTCAACTTCTCTATTGTTTTTATAGCTAGAATTTTAATGTTTCAAAGAGGAAGATCTGAAATTTTCAATTTGTTTTTTAGAATTTTTTTTATGATCTTTGATCCCTCATGGAAAGTAACTTACCTTCAGATACATTAACTGGAACTGTCAGAGGGAAGTTTGGTGGCTGATCATTTATATCAGTGACATCAATGGTAAGCTGACATTCGGTAGACTTTGGGGGTGATCCACCATCTTTTGCCTCAATCCTAAGTTGGTAATTATTTTTTATTTCATAGTCTACTCCGAGGTGCACTTTGACAATTCCACTGTAGATTGGATCTATTTTGAATGCTCCTACTTTGGAATTTCCACCAATTATATTGTATGTAATATTAGCATTCCTTCCATCATCTGCATCTGTGGCTAAAACCTGTATACAGAATTATTTCAGAAAATATTTAGTATTTATAATGAAAAAAAAAATCATTTAATCTGAGGACTAACAGGTTGTTTAAAATTTTTTTATTGGTGTAGAAAATTTTAGAATAAAATTTACTCAAAACAGGAAATATGTCAGTTTGAAAATGGGGTAAGCCTAAATGAGACTAAAATCTGCCATGATTGAAAACTGGTGATGGTTGTTTTAACAAAAAAAAAAAAACAGGTTTAAAATGTTTTAATTAAACAATTACAGCAGTTTAACTATGACAAAATTAATATCAATGATTTGTAATTGACCTTGCATACTCTCATTATGAACTAAAATCAATGTTAATAAACTACTTATTACTATCAAGATGCAAAAACAGAAATTCTGGTTCAGTGAGCACATTGTTTTCAAAGTGTGTTAAAGTTCCTCCATACTACCAATCAAAACAAATCTTTGTTGACAAAAACTGAAAAAATTAGGAACTTTATATTTTGAGATTATATTTTATTTTAGGCTGTTTATTTTGGCATTTATAAAAGGAGCCAAATAAGCCAAACACATACACAAATTGCGAAATTATCCCAATTTATGGTATTAGTTAAATCTCAATCAATAATTATAATACAAATAACAAGAGGCTGTGATGGATTTTCATTCATCAATGTATAGATGCCTGCAGTATGCCCACCAAACAATAACCAGATTTTTTCAATTTCAAAATCTGTTTGAAAATTTGCTTCACATTACATACCTGTGTAATGTAAGCTCCCATGTTTACATACCTGTGTAATGTAAGCTCCCATGTGTACATACCTGAGTAATGTAAGCTCCCATGTTTACATACCTGTGTAATGTAAGCTCCCATGTTTACATACCTGTGTAATGTAAGCTCCCATGTGTACATACCTGTGTAATGTAAGCTCCCATGTTTACATACCTGTGTAATGTAAGCTCCCATGTTTACATACCTGTGTAATGTAAGCTCCCATGTGTACATACCTGTGTAATGTAAGCTCCCATGTGTACATACCTGTGTAATGTAAGCTCCCATGTTGGAATGTTCCTGTACTGATGCATAGTAATTACTCTGGGCAAACTGGGGTGCATTATCATTGATATCATTAAGTTCCACCCATACAGTGGCATACGCATGCAATAGACTATCCACAGCAGATATTACAATTCTCATTCTCCTATCTTTCTCATAATCCAATGTTAGAGGGTTGTTCACCGATATCATTCCTAAAATCAAAGTATAATTAAAGTTGAATATCTATAATTTTTGTGATCTTTATGGTAAATATTTGTCAACAGATATTATTGCAAAATTAATTTATGGTATTGATGTATTTTTGATCATTTTAAAATTAAATTACTCTGTTTTTATGGAATACTGCACTTATACAGTAGTAGTATACATAGATACATTTCCCACACCATGGGGCAATAGGATAAACTACAAATTAAGACAAACAATAATCTACAAAATTTGTGAGAAATGAAAATAGCAGTCTCTGAGGAGTTGGGTCCAAAAAGTATTTTTGGATTCCATTATGCTGAAAAACATTAACAACTCCTAAAAAACTGTCAAATCAAAACACTGGGTAATATGATCAACTAACAATGTACTACAACTTATAATCTTGGGAATAACATAACTTTGTGATAACTAAGTTAACTGTATATAGATTTCTCTATTTTAATTTTATTTCATGCCAAACACACAAAATATTCTGATTAAGAAATTGAAAACAGAGTTGTCTCCCATTACAAAAATTAAACTTACCCTGATAATTTATACTGAATGTCTGTCCTTCATTACCACTAACTATTGAATAACTTATAGTTCCAACAATGCTCCCATAATGTTCTGCTTCAACTCGTTGTACCTCAGTTAATTTAGGGGAATGTTCATTGAGGGAAGTTGTGTACTCTTGTTGTTTAAATCTTAATCCAGATGAACTTGGCGTGCCAACAGTTACCAAAACAACACCTACAAAAATTATAAAATTTTGCATAAAAAAATGAGGCATAATTAACAATGAAGCCTAAATATTAATTCAAATTTGTTTCCAAAAAAAAGTGTCAATAAGTAACAGAATAATGTTTCTACTGTTATATCTAAATTAACAGTATCATTCTGTGACACAAGTGTTTTTAATTCCTGAATGAAATTATGCAAAGAAAAGTCAAACAATTATAAAATGAATCTATAATATCCCCATTCTGGTTACAATATTCTTATTCCAGTCCTACTTCTAAATATTGTCAAAACATATTTAAACAAGGACAGACGGAAATGTCCGTGAGATCAAAATCAATCAGACAAGAAAAATCATGAAAAAGTAACACACAAAATGAACAAAACACAGGTATAACACTAGACTTACTACAAGTCCGTATGTAATTTAGGGGATAACTGTATTGTATTTTATCAGTTGCAGACGTAAACCGCTGGTTTTACCGTCGCAAATTGAGTTTACCTGGCGACGCGTATATGTCGGCAACTGATAAAATACAATACAGTTATCCCCATTCTAATGCAACCTCTGTTAAACGTTAAAAAATAGAATAAAAAGTAAACAGTACACGTCAAATGCGTTTGCACAACGTTGTCGTCAATGGTTCCAACAGTAAACCGTGGATTTTACGCTTGACGTTATCCAATCAAAAAGGACGTTATATGTTATGTTGCATTAGAATTTTAATTTTACATTATTTATATGAAATAGGCACTTCTCTACCAATACTTATTTACTATCATTGTGTGTTCACTGTTTGATAAGTATGGATGGTAGAGGTGCATTTTGTAACAAAAAAAAAGTAATTATAAATGGGACATATTACATAGAGACTTAATTGTGGCAAGTCTAGTATAACACCCCAAAAATAATAATACTCAGCTAACCCCAAAAGGTGAACCAAACAGAAAACCACCTCAGTTAAACGATAACTCTTATGAATATTCTGGAAAAAAATCTTTTAAAAATTCAACACACATTTATCTTTTATTTGATTTTTTTTCTTTTTTTTGAATACTTTATACATTAATTATCAATAAAAATATCACAGAAATATTAGCATGTCATTCAAACTCTATTTACCTATTAAAGACTAAGGGAACTTTAAAAAACAATACCTGTTGATGATAGAGCTGGACTACCAGAGTCTGTAGCTATTACTCTCAAATTGTATATTTTCTTGTCACTCGGCAAATTCATGTTGGTAAATATTTTTCCTGTTTGAGAATCAACTCTGAAGTAATTTACATTGTCTTGAATCAGACGGTAAGTAATAATTCCGTTATTGCCTGAATCGATGTCATTTGCCTTCACATCTGTTACATAAACATTTGCTTGGGTGTTTGTGCTTAGATTTTTTGCGTATGGATATTCGGTGAAAACGGGAGCATTGTCATTTTTATCTTCTATTCCTATGGTAACAGCAACTGTAGAACTGAACTGAATCACTCCGCCATCTTTAGCTACAACATTGAAGGTGTAGGATGTCTTTCTCTCATAGTCAAATAATCTGGAAATAAAACAATACAGTATGACACACTATAGAATTTTAATTACTTTATCGTTTTCTAGTTATCAAGACATTTGAAAAAGAGCACAGTTTGGATTGAAAAGTCACATTGAAATCTTGTTGAATTGTTTAATTAAATTCACAATGTTTAGTATTTCAGACAATCTGCTTACCAAGTTTATTGACTGCATAACTTTCTTCTTTTAAATAAAGTACAATTGTAACAATTCAATTCATGTTTCATTCTAGAGTTAAGTAATATCGTTAGCTTACCGACTTGTGATTATCTCCCCTGACACACTGTTTATCTGGAATTGCCCTTCTGTATCGTTGCCAAGGGAATATGTAATCCTCGCATTATCGCCATTGTCAGAATCCATGGCTGATACCATTAACACTGTGGATCCCACAGCAATGTCTTCAGCAATATTATGACTATATGTATTCTTTTTGAAGTATGGAGCATTGTCATTTTCATCCAAAACATGAACAATAACTTGACAGGTCGTACTACGACTCACTTGACCTAGATCTCTGGCAAGAATTGTTAAGTTGTATACAGAAACTAACTCTCTGTCTAGAGAGTTACACCGAAGCTCACCAGTCTCACTGTCTATTTCAAAAGCATTGTTTGTGTTACCAGCTGAAAATAAATAAATTTTCTAACATAGTCAAACATCTCAATTTACAGGTTAAACATTCTGAATAAACAACTCGAAAAACAGAAATCAAAATAATTGTTTTCATTTAATTCTAAGCAATTAAAACATTAAGCAATTAAAAGATAAGATGTCAGGTTTTCCTTCATTACTGTATGTACTCCTGTCTGCTGTACATTGTCAAACTAAAAACTAGACTTTTCTGTTGGAAAACCATGTTAATAAATTACACAAAAAATCAGTGTCAACCAAAATGTGATTTTAATTTTGACCAAAGAAAACTATTCCATTTTTAGAAGACACTGAAATTATTCTTAAACACTCCAAATATTTAGTGCTCAACAATGCAAATGATATACAATATTACCTTCAATAGTATATAATATTTTCGCATTGTCACCACCATCTTTGTCATGGGCCAAAATCTTATAAATACTCTGTTGTTCAGCATTCTCTGGTATGTTTATGGTAAGCTGAGATTGTTCAAATACAGGCGAGTTGTCGTTCTGATCATTTACTGTGATAACGATGGTGGTACTGTCATAAAGTGTTGGATTACCAGAATCTCTTACAAAAGCTGAAAATATTTCAAACAATGTATCGTACATTTAACTGACTTCTTATTAAAACATTGGTCTTTTTTGTTTTCTGTGCTTTACACAATTTAAAAAAACAATATCAAAATCAATATCATGACTTTTATTTTGGTGGATGAAGCAGGAGTAAACAGATGGTCTTTTGCAGAAAATGTGTCACTCCTCGGTGATTAAAATCCAAGTCCAACAATCCTAAATGAAAGTTTCATTTGATTAATTGTGGTTTAACACTACTATCAGTGCAATTAACTATATCTAAGTAGCCAGTTTTTATTTGCGGCAAAAGATGTAGTACTTGCAAAGAACCAACAACCCTCAGAAGTAAAACTGGCAAACGTACTTATCAACAGCATCAGATTAAAAATCGCCTGTAACAACAGGCCTTGCATAAGAACTGATAATGTTAAATATTCTCATTATTATATTTTATTTCAAAAATACGAGAATGTGAATCGCTGAAATAATTATTTACTTAGAATGTTAGTTTATTTCTGCGTATAGCTGCAAAAACAGCTCTGAACTAATTTTCAATCTCTTTCATAGCCAATATTAGTTCTTAGCCGATTTTTCTACCATAATTGTATCTAACTGGCGGTATACACACAAACATCAAAAGGGAACTATTTCATCAAATCACAAACCCAAATTTTGTAAAAATTTGACAATAACCAAGTGGTATGAACTGGTGAGATAAGGAGGCCTGAACAAGATTACTTTAAACTCACAATCTCAGTGTTAAAAGGCTATTCATCATTATTAATTTATGTCTACTCTGGCCACTGTGGCCCCAAAATGTAAATTATATTTATATTTTTCAAAAAAATTAAATAACAACATTCAACAACTACAATTGTCTTTTAACATTTGATCAAAGCTATACCTGTAATTGTATAAGAACTTTGCTCTTCCCTGTCAAGGGTACCAGTAGCAGTTAAGCGACCAGTAATAGAGTCCAGTGCAAATTTATCCCCAGCAATGCCTTTAGGTAAAGAGTAGGTTAATCTGCCATTATCTCCTGAAAAGATCATTTACAATATTTATAATGCAATCTGAACTTTGAAAATTTCACAACTTATGGACATGTTCTGCAGTATTTGTTCAATAGCAAATTAAATTTAGGAGGTAAAGTAATCTAACATATACTTAGAGATGGAAAGCATGTAATTGGAAGAGTTGTGGAGTTGAGGTAACACAGTATAATAAGTAGCAAAATAACGTAGGAATCAGACTATATATCATGGTGGATGTGAAACCACAAAACATAAAGATGTGGTCTGACAATTAATTCAGGATAAGAGCCACAAGGAATAAATATAAGATGGTATAAGACAATAATGTCCTCCTCCTTGAACAGTTTTGGCCTTCCCTGCACAAGCATAACATATATTCTGTTTCATGTAATTGTCTCTTACTTTCAATCAAATAACTCCTTTTTCCTTTAATGTTTTGCTATAGTTTTACTATATTGCCCCTTAGAAGGCCAATTAATTGGATAAATAAACATTATCTTATCTTATTTGTCCCATAATTTTCTTAGTGTTTTACAGAATTTGGAAATCTGAGCCCAAAAATTTCACTAATTCTATCAGATTTTCAAAAACACTTTCCTAATCAACTGAAATCTTCCGCTTGGCCATTTTTAAGTGTATACTATAACATGTTTAAGACTATACTGAATTATTTGTATATGATGTATCTGTATACATGCAAGTTATTTAAAAAGTTTAATTTTGCAACCAATTCTGCCAGCCATTTTTAACCCAATGCTAACTTAATAGCTACAAATTTTTAATTATCCTAAAATTAAATTGTAAAACACTTTTTGGAAAGGGAGATAACATTAAATTCCTGTGTAAGTCCCCCCCCCCATGTAACTCATCACATATACAGACTTAACATACCTTTGTCAGCATCTGTGGCATTAATAACCAAAATAAATTCTCCACCATTGTTATTTTCTGTGATAGCACCATTGTATGTTGATTTTATGAATTTCGGTGGGTTATCGTTAACATCTATTACATTAATAGTGAGGCTTGTATACGCTGTAAGAGGTGTTACGCCCTGATCTCTGGCCATTAGATTCAATATATACTGAGATTTCATCTCTCTGTCCAATGCAGATTTAATAGAGAGAAGACCTGTAAAATTAAGAATAATTCAGTTAGTTTTGATTCAATATTAAAAGTGATTTTCTTAAAAAAATAATCAACTAAAGATTTACACAAAAACAATAAAAGTAAAGAAAATAGAAAATAGTCTACAAGGTGCAGCATTTCAAGTGTGATCAAAAGGGCTAATGGCATATTGTACTACTTGTCACTTACATTCTATATGTTTGGGACAGTTATATTCCATGTGAGACATCAGTGCAAGATTCATGCATCTCAAATCACATGACCTACCTTGACGTAACAATGCAAAAAAAACTCACGTCACAATGCTAGAACATCAGAAAACACACAACTTCGCACAAATGGTACAACAACGTCAAAATTAACATTGGTTCAATTTGAAAACCCCTGAAACGCAACCTAAAAGATACCTTTTTAAAGTTTGGTACAAAACCAAAAGGCATACGATCTTTTCAAATATGTAATTTATTTTGCACTAGGTTGCCTAGTTTAATGTAGCGCATTTTCATGTCATGGCGGTCATGTTTATTTCTTTAAATATTTGGCCAAGAAATGTAAGAAAATAATCAGTCATGGTAAAAAATGTGGGACTGGACAATTCCACCCTCCGGTTCACATTTTCTATCATGATTAACTCGTCAAGCATCGTTTCTGACTGGAAATGTGAACCCACAGGTGGAATTGTCCCATCTCACATCTTAGACCATGACTGATTATTATAATCTCACACTTTAATAGAAGTGAGACCCATATTTTTTGTCACAAAAATGTAAAAATATTGAATCTCACCCGAGAAATTTCTTGAATTCTCTAATTTTCATTGATTCATCCATTTCAAAATCTCAATCCTAATTGGGAAAAATCTTACCCTTGACCTTTGATCACATTTAAGTATTTACAATATGAAAAGTTTAGGTTTGTTTGCTTCCCTTACCTGTCATATGTAGAAAACCAGATAATACTAATACACTTATGAGGATGAGATTTAGTTACTTATCATTGATGACTTTACAAGAATAACTTGTGTTAATTAAATCTAATTTTATAAAACGAGTGGAGTGTACACATAATAACTTAATTTAAGAATAAATAAAAGTTACCTGATTTCGTATCTAACTCAAATTTGCCATTGTCATTTCCACCTACAATGCTGTATAAAACTTGACCGTTGACACCACTGTCAGCATCGCTGGCAACAATATAGACAATTTTATATCCTTCAGGCTCATTCTCCTTGATATCCATAGGTGTGTAAGATTTGAAAACTGGTGTATTATCATTTTCATCGTCAACAAACATCCACATGGATATTGTTGTCTTTTGGCGGCATTCCATAGTGGGACACAGATCGTGAGCTTCCACAACCATCGAGATCTGTTGAACTACTTCATAATCAATGTTTCTTTTCACCATTAATGATCCAGTATTACTATCTAGCTCAAGGAGATCTAAGTTTGGATTTTGTTCTTTAAGTGAATAATAAATTGTTCCATTGACTTCAGAATCACTGTCCGTTGCAGTAAAGGTGTAAACAGTTTGACCAATCGGCATATTTTCTGACTTTTTCACTACAACTGGGTCAAAATCAAATTCTGGTGGATTATCATTCAAATCAATAACTTTAATCAGAACACTTATTACAGAACTTTTAGGATTATATACACCATTATCAATAGCTTTAATACCAATGGTGTGTGATGAGGATTCCTCATAATCTATATCCCTAATACAATATATATCTCCTGTACTCATATTGACAGAAAATAATCCAAAAACATTTCCATCAACAAGGTAGTATGAAATTCTTCCATTTTCTCCAGAATCTTTATCAAATGCCTGTACTGTTGCAATAACAGATCCAACTTCAGTATTCTCAAGAATGTCAAATGTTTTATTCTCACTTGGAAAAATAGGTGTTTCATCATTGTCATCTCGAACACGAATTGTGACTTTTGTTGATTTTTCCAATGAAGGGTTACCATTGTCCCTGGCAATAACCATCAAAATGTACACCTTCCGACTTTCATAGTCCAAAACCTCAGCTGTGGTTATCAGACCTGTTACAGGGTGAATCTCAAAGTTTCTCAATGATTCTTGGTCACTACCTGTTAACACAAGATAAAATTATGTTATTTACAATATTAACTTACAACAGAAAGTTTGGTTGGATAATTATGGTTCTGCACGATTAGCTTTATTATGTCACAATTTTTTATTCATTGAGCCAGAAGGAAGCCAGAGTGCCCAGCAGGATCAACAAACTTTACAATTAAGAGTTAAAACACTCCTTGCTACAAGCTGACAAAAAAACTCATTGACTAGTAATCATTAATAGGCATAACAAACTACCCAACACCTCTCAGCCAAAATGGCCACTTTACCACTAAAGTAAAAAATCCTTACCAGGATCAAACATGTAGGTAACTGTACCATTTTCTCCATCATCAGGGTCTACTGCTACTATTTGTATCACATGTGTTCCTTTAATTCTGTTTTCATCCACATAATCCTCTATTGGAAAAGAATTTTGAATGACTGGACTATTATCATTAACATCCCGAATTATTACGGTTACATGAGCAATATGACTTCTTGGGGGATTTCCCTTGTCGGACACCTGCACAGAAAATTTGTGTTGGCTTAGTGTTTCACGATCCAGTGTTTTCATAGTACTGATTTCACCATTAAAAGGATTTATAGAAAAATCCTTTTGTTGATCTATAATTGAGTATGAAAGTTCGGCATTTTTACCAATATCTCTATCGGTAGCAGTAACTTTACCGACCAAAGTTGATGCTGCGTTCTTTTCTTCAATATAAAATGTATAAGCAGTTTGAGAAAACACAGGATTATTATCATTTGCATCTGTAACTGTGATTCTAACTTGAGTTGTAGCTGATCTAATTATTTGTTTCCCATTGTCTCTAGCTTGTACCTGGAATGTGTAAGTATCTCTTATTTCACGATCTAACTCCGACCTTAAATAGATGTACCCACTCTCCCCACTTCCTCCATGAATACCAAACATTCCCGAGTCTTCATTTAGTAGTGTGTATGTAACTTGATCGTTATCAGCATCCAAAGCAGTGACCTCTAGTATCCCTGTATCTATGGCTGTCGTTTCCTTAACCTCTTGTACATACTGAGCTTTTGTAAAAACTGGTGGATTGTCATTGACATTTGAAACTTTAACTTTTAAAGTTAAATTTGTGCTCAGTGACGGTGTACCTAAATCAAAAGCATTAATGATTAAGTCATATTCCTTTTTCCTTTCATAATCTAATGGTTTATTTAGACGTATTTCACCGCTGATGGTATCAATTTTGAAAGTGTCCTCTGGATTGAAATAAAGTTTGTAATGAACAGTTCCATTAGATCCGTTGTCTTTATCAGAGGCATGGGCCATGTAGATAGTTGTTGTCAGATCCTGATCTTCAAATACATTTATTTCAATATTAGTGCTGATAAATTCTGGTGCATGGTCATTGACATCTGATATGGTAATGTTTACCTGTAAGTAAAATCAAAATTTATTTTAATTTTATTTAATAAAACTTGAAAGAATTTTTTTATTCAGAAAAGATCACTTCCGGAATACACTGCAAAAATGTTACCATTCAATTCTTGCTGTTAACTGTCCAATGTTAATATATGATATCAAAGATTTCATTTCTTTTGTCTAGTAATTTTTTGTGGCGATATGAACAAAAATGCTAAAATATGATATCAAAGATTTAATTTCATTTCAACTCCTGTTAAAAAAAAAATGGATTCTAGTAAATAAATAGCTACCAATGTAACAATTCATATAAAAAAATCCTATATGCTTTGAACAACTGGTCTCACTAGATCATAGTTCTTGATCTCAAACCTCAGCAAAAAGATTGTTTTAATATTATACAAAAATATCTCACCTGAGCTGATCCATATACAGGTGGATTTCCTGCTTCTGCCTTTACTCCTAGTAACATAGATGGGAACAGGTGATGCTGAAGATGAGATACTCTTGTGGTTATCTCCCCTGTCTGTGGATTTATAGCAAAGAAGTTGTTGATGTCTCCTGATTTAATTGTATACAAGATATCAGGGTTGTTGGTGGCCGAGATAACTGTGGCTGAGACCTGACCCACTTTCGTACCCCTGGGCACATTTTCCTCAATTGTGAACCTGTATGTTGCTTGGTCAAAGACAGGGGGATGTGAATTGGCCCCTGTAACACTAATGTATATAGTAGCTGGCTGAGAAGAACTAAGTCCACCTCCATCTGTGGCTCCAATCTGAAGGACATACTTTTCCTCTCTTAGCAGTGCATTTACAAGTGTGACTCTCCCTATAACAAATACAAAAATTCAAGTATTTTTGTCTCATTAATGTCCACCCCATATATCTGATGTTCTGACAATGTATATATTTACATTTTCCATCTTTATAATCTCTGTGCATGATAATCTATTTGCTGTTGATAAACTCCCTTAAAAATTCATTCAAAATACAGAAATATATAGAGGTACTGTTAATATCAAACAATACATATTGCTATCTTAATTAATACTAGTTCTCCACATGTGTAACCAAATATTAAATATTATCTTGAACAACTGGTATAGTTTTGCAGACAAAATGTCCTGTAACAGAAATAATGATAACTCCCTGATTTGATAAAATATATTTTTCTGTAATGATGTTTTAGAATATTGCTCATAAACTGTCTGACTTATTTCTGAATATTTATGAACTCTAGCGTTTCTTTATGGATTTCATAATATAACTTCATTAAAGTGCAAGTTAATGATTTTTTGACAAAATTCTTGTAGTAATTTACATGCATGGCAATCAGACAAAATAAAGCACCCATCAACCTGATTTTCTTGGTCAGTGTGTACATATTAAGTTTAATTGGCATTACAACCTTTCAATGTAATAAATATATATTACATTTTACATTTTAAGTACATATTTCTGATTTACATCACAACTTACATAATTTCATGGCCATAAAATAACTCTGGGTAATTGAACAGACCATTTAAAATATCTGGGTTTAAAATCTTTACATCATCAACATGCATTAATACAAGTTATACTTTTTTTCTTAATGGTTATTATTTTACCTATTCACTTAGAAATCAAATACACCCAAAAGTCAGGAAAACATTTAACTGACTAAATTGGTATGATCGTATGCATTTATTCCTTATTATAGAAATCAAATACACCCAAAAGTCAGGAAAACATTTAACTGACTAAAGTGGTATGATCGTATGCATTTATTCCTTATTATAGAAATCAAAAATCAAATTAAATCATGACAAATAAAATATGAAAATGATTGATGATAAACATAAATTAAAAATTTATTTAAATCAAAAATTTATTCAAAACATTAATGAAAATACTTTTTCTCCTTTTCTTGGCGTGTTTTATCGATGGGATAAAAATACGTAATATCTATTGATATAGCATATATTTGAAAATATGCAAAAATCATTCTAACTGACTTAAATCTTTTCTTTATGGTACTTTCTACCCAACTTGCAATAAAGGTTACATTTTATATTGCCATGGTTATGTTTCATCAAACAGAGCACCATATAAACCGACAGTTTATAATACAACTACCTAAAAGTTCTGTGCCCCTTTTTCTCCTAAATTCTTGTGAGTAATATTGTTTTAAGTCCTAAATACTCTATTATAACAAACAAATCCTTTCTCTCTACACTTTATTTTGAGAAGAAGTCTCTTGCTACATACCAGAATGCCTGTCCACAGAGAACAGATTATCATCATTTCCACCATTGATTGTGTACTGTATAGTACTAAAGTTTCCACTGTCTCCGTCCCTGGCCTGTACCGTGATGATTTCCTGGCCTGGCTGGGTATTGACATTGATATTAGTACTGTAATTCTGAGGATAAAACAATGGACGGTTGTCATTGATATCCTCTATGTTGACACTGACTATAACGGAACTATCTAGGCCACCTACAATAGAACAAAACATAAGTGATACCAAACAGACATATTTGTTCATTCTTCTCCTGTTAATAAGTGGAATATAACATTGCAGCTGCATCCTTCAGTAACCTGATGAAAATTTTAACATAAATACTGCTTAAACCAGTGCTGGGGAGTGGGCAGAAGAAAGGAAAGAAGGGAATTGTGGATAAATTCCTGACACAAAATCCCTATACATGACAAAGTTAGAGGAAAGGAATATGGTTTCTTATATCTATTCATCATCTTAAAAGTCAGATTGAGGCCTAAAACATTTCTTGCCTTATTGCAAGTCCCACCAACATAGAAATTTGTATATTTTAACTGAATATTCTATCATTACTCTGGACAGATTTAAATTTGATAACATAATTAAAGTTCTTATTACTTACCACTATCAGTGGCATAAACTGGGAATTCATAGACTTTCTGAGTTTCATAATCTAATGTTTTAGCTACACACAACCATCCCGATGTACTTCCTATATTAAACACATCAATACTCGAATGAGACATGTTAGCTAGATGGTAGGTCACTTGAGCATTGCCATTACAATCTGGGTCATAGGCAGACACCTGAAATAAAATATAATTAAATTTAATGATAAATATGACAAATGTTTGCTAATTATCTCCCTAAACCAATACACCTTAAGGGAGATAATTCAAATTTTTTCCATAATGCTCCATGGGAACTACTTACTATCTCCCCTTTGAAGACTTGATTAAGGGCCTATCTAATATTTCTCAAATTTAAAGCTTTAAAATGGCCACAAATATGACAATATGGATTTTGCATCACAGACAAACATTTTTTAAGGATTCGGAAGCTTAATTTTTGTAATTCTGCACAGTCTTGTGGTCAGTAAATTTAAATGTGAAAATGGTTCATTTTTAATAACACGGACATAAAAAAGTCTGTAATTTCTGAGGGCAGCTTTTTTTTTGCAGGAATTCCTCCATTTTAAAATGATCGACTATTTTACTACTTTGTTTACTATTGTAATGTCACTCAGATATGAATGAAATGCAACAATTTTTAGGAATGTGTAATTACAATAACAGCACAGGAAGATGATCAAAGGGCAGTAACTCTATGGTTATCACCAATAATCATCATTAGGAGCCAGGTGTCTGCAGAATGAACAAAGGTTATATGATTTACATGGTTATAAAGTTCTATCTGTACATCTAGACAATACATGGTTAATGGCTTTGTCTAGAAATTAAAAAGGATTGAATTGATTGCTCTTAGCAGCTTGGCCAGGAACAGACAGCATTAAAAGAGCTGAGAATAAAGATTTTTTCGATGATATAAGAAAAACATGAATTTTAGTATTATATAAACTAAGGTCTAATTCTTTATTTCTTTTATGTATTTTCCTGCAAAGAATTATTTCTTTTATGTATTTTCCTGCAAAGAATGCTTCAAGACTTTTTTATTCTACAAATATGGCCATCACCTAGAATAATATTACCACCAAGTATGAACTACAAATATGGCCATCACCTAGAATAACATTACCACCAAGTATGAACTAATCTTGAATATCATACTAATCAATTTTACTGTGAAAACTATCATTCATCACATTTTGGACTAAATATGATATTTTCTATTCAAATATCAAAAACCAATATGACTATTTGCCATCTATCTAAACTGGTATGTTTGTGGTATTGTATAAACGTCCTTCATTATACAATGATTAAGTTATCATGCCACTTTCATCATAACTAACAACAGTAATTTATCTGTTAATTACCGCAGGCATATTGAAAAAACAAACAATGGTGGCTTAGAAATTTATAACAAGATTTGAGATTATTGCAGGATATTTATCAAACCCTGCAAAGGATTACTACGAATCTCTTCAAATATATCTTCAATCTTTTTATGAAATGTCTACTTAAACTTTAAATATATACCCCTAAAGTAATTTAATGCATTTCAAGCCAGGTAATTTAAATTTGATTTCAAAATGACAGTTGCAATAAACCATTGTACAATCCTGAATTACAGTTTTTAAAGCAGGTGTGGTTTAACCTAAATTCGCAAATAAAAAAATAAAATGTCCTGAGAAATAAATATATGGCCAAAGTAGTTAAAATCCATCATCATGGATGAAAGAAGTAAACCATTAACATCCGTTTGGGCCATTTTCACATTATCTTCTTTTACATTCCGTCTTACTGTTATCACCATATTCTGCAAAATTTCCTCTGCTTCTTTTTTGTAAATATCGACACAAGAATATAGCAAAGTAATAATTCTAAGGTTCAGAATATCACAACCCAAAGACAAGGCAAAGTCAAAACAACAATACAACAAACAAATACCAAAAATACAAAACAAACAGACAAAAACCCCAAAGTAATCAGAACATAGACAGAGCAAACACTGGACTAAACTCCAGAAAGAAACCATTTATAATATCTGTTAAGTACAGCTTACATGATAAATTCCTATCTATTAAGTGCAAATTCCATGTTTATATTTTGACTAATTACAATAAATAAACATTCTGTCAGATATATTTTACAGTTTACATAAATAATGCTCCAATTTCATTTCCATGGTTTTTATCTTTCAAGAACACCTCTTTAGCACTAGTAGATCCTTATCATTTGTCAAAGGCTTTCAGAAAACTTTCAATTCTTTGTGAAATGAAGTAAAACTGCTGCCAACACATGCTAGCAAACAAATTATTCCACTTCAAATTTTATTTCTATAATATGTCAAGCTTGTGCTTCCTGTTACAAAAACATAAAATAGAAAAAAATTATTTTGATTTTCTTTGAGTAGTCAAGTTAAAACTTATTCAGAAAAAAATAAGTTTCATATGTTTTCAATCCACATCAATCAGTTAAAAAAAAAACTTTAAAGTATGAAGATGTTATAATTAATTGCAAATGTCTGACCTTCAATCTTTAAATAATTTCAGCATTGCAATCGACTATGCATAAATTTATTCTGTACTTCTAAATAAAAACGTGTTTCATATTATATATATAATGTGTGTATACAATGTACCTAATAAGACAGGGAAACTTACTGAGTACTTGAATTTAAACAAGTAACCTAAGGGAGAATTTAAAATATTTCTATCTCTTTGGAAAGCTATTTAGTTTACTTTGGTTTAAAAGAATCTTACTGGAAAAGGGGAATTACAAAAATTAGGATTTTAGTTGCACATCTAATAAAAATAAATATTCAAAGAATATGAGACGATAAAATATTTGGCGATTCCTCAATTCGTAGCTGTTACTTTGTTTTGAAAACTTAGATCTGCAAAATAAATTTAATTTCACCTCCCGGCATTACTTGTATCTTACGGAACACATTAACAATTGTAAAAAAAACATGTTTCTAATTGGAATATTTCATCCATTACATAACAATTTCTACCGACATTTCATCACATGACAAATCTTTGTGAAGTAGAACAATTTCTCCACATTTTTTTGTTTCTAATAAAGTATTTCCAAATGTCACAATAACTGTTTTTCTTCTTTATATTTAAGAACTCATGTTTTTACGATCACTTTCAGTCTTTTTACAAGTATGTACTGTTTCCACAAAGAAGCGATGATAGACATCCGAGAGGTATAGCCAAACGATTTAATGTATATTACATGTTACTTACAATGCTTCATTAGAAAAGTCATTGAAGTGAAGTAGTTCTGGCTACAGTACTGAAGTGAGTTGGCTGGTGCATTACATGCTTTAACCAAAAAATTATTGGCACATATCAATATTTCAGATTTTTCAAAAGGTCAATGTATGCAATGATCCAGAGAAAATGAGCACTGTCCAAAACAGTTATCCATAATTCTAAGGATAGTACCAATATGGTTGATGTCCTTCAACAATGAATTGCTAACTTTTATCTGGAAAAGTGATGAAAATGGAATATTTCCAGCCTATTTTAAGAAGGTGATTTTTGGCATATAATCTATTAGGAGCAGGATGACTACCACAAACCCATCTAAACTTTCACTAGGGTACCATGAGGTCATATTATAGCTGAACGATTTAAACTCATAACTAGCAGTATATCAAAAATATATATTCAACAACCTATATAATCCAGTTTTAGGATAAATGATTATCATGTATCTATTCAAGTTTAGATAATGTATAGCTTTTCTAATGTATGGCAAGCAGTGTTTAGTTAAGACACTGTAATTTTTCTTGGACCTTTTGTGAATGCATTCAGAAAGAATTCATTAGCATTTTCCACTTTTTCCTACTTTTTACATTTTCTTTATGTTTAATATAATTATGTAATCATGTACCAACTACACAAAGTTTTCCAATTTTTTAAGTAAATATCTAATCTTTCACACAATACCTCCTATGTTTAAAGAGGCAGACTTAACACAAAATTATAAAGGAGATAGAATTCTACATAACTACATGTAATTATAACAACAACCATATCATGTTCAACAGTGGTGTTAAGTAACAACTTCTCTGTTATCAAGTCAATCTGACCTGATAGTAGCACATCATAACATATTTCTTTCTTTTCTCACAACTGAATAACTCTGTATCAATAAATTTTGTCACTTACAAAGACACGAGTGTGTGTATTTCTGCAAATTATAATTAGAAATCTTACCAAAACAGTAAATTATTGACTGAAATTCAGAAAGAGACAGGCTTGTTTTCAGTACATTGTTATTCATAATATAGTACAATGAGACATAGGAGGAACTTTACAAAATTTTCTGTATATATAGTGTTTCACAAATAAATTTGAATGATTCAGTATAAATTTTTAGTGCACAAAATCCATACTGGTAAAAATATGTAACAATACTTATATTGTTGTTTTTTCTTTCTTTTTTTTTTTTGGGGGGGGGGGGGGGGGTGTCCAATTTTAGGTTATTATTTCAACCATATCATGGCAGCCAGAATTTTTTATTGCAGGAAAAATCCATAGTACACAGAAATTACAAGCAACATTGACCAAGAAAACTGGCAAAAACAATGACAGTTATTAAAAAAAATTGAGTACTTGTAATGGGGCATTCTATGATGAGCAACTATTACTGAACGTATTCATAAAATAATGCCAATGATATAATGACTGGTTAGAACAAAAAGTGATCCTATGTTTTCAATCTTTTTAAACCAAATTTTCATATCCTTGGTAGAAGTTTTCATTCCTATTTAAAAGGTATAATAAAACTCCTAATTCCAGATAATTATAGTATATATTAAAACTTCTCCAGTAAAAACTGACAAAATCATATATCAAAGTGTCCATACAATTAACCAATTATAATGACCCAGTAATGCCTATTACTTAGCTATCTGCCCCATGCTAAGATATTGCTTTTAAAAAGTTTTAAATTTTTCATTATAATTTACTATGGAACGTAGAACTTTGTGCCAAAGTAAATATGGGACATATTTAACAATGAAGAGATTATTTTTTTGTGACTTATTTACTTGATGACCAGTAAACATACAATATTATTAGTATTACTGAATAAATATATAACCATTTAAGGCACCAACCATTTTATTACCGAGGGGGGGCCTGGGATTTTTTCGAAAAAAATATTTTATGTCCAGATTAGTCTGAAAAAAATATTTTCATTCTCACTATGTCCAAAAAAAATTTTTTAAGTCTGAATATTCCCGAAAAAAATTTTTTGTTCCAAATCAAATAATTTCAACAAAAAAAATGTATATATTAAAATAACACTGACAGTGGAATCTTCAAAAAGTGTATGCTGTGCAGATTCTGAAGACTGGAAAGGACCATCACAACTTTATAAGAGGTAAATAAAATTATTTCACGTTTTTGGTTGCTACTATGTACAGCACTGTATTTCTGTGTTTTAAATTTTAGTTTATAGTTCCATAATGCATCACATCATGACAAAATTTATAGCTATTCTAAATTTTATGTCAAAGAAAAAAATAACAAGAACATGTACATCAACATTCAACATACTTTAAAACTAAAATATGAACACAATAACTTACGGAAATGGTGGACATTTCAATTGTAGCATTGTGATACAGAGGTCGTGGTACTTGTATGATGGACTAAGAGAATATCACAGTGTTGGAAGTGGCCTACAAAAGCAACCTATACCTCGTCCACGACCTGGTTACAGACAAAGCCATGCACTTTTTTGTAGAAATGAAATATCTGCTTGAACAATGTATTTGAAAATCAAAAATCAGACAAAGCCATGCACTTTTTTGTAGAAATGAAATATCTGCTTGAACAATGTATTTGAACTTTTTTCGGAAGAAAAAAAAATTTGCTCATGTATATAATAAAAAAAAAAAAATCTGTTTTGCTTGATGTGTGAAAAAAAATTTTGATTTTCGACTGACCTGGAAAAAAAAATGCTATCAGGCATAAAAATCCCAGGCCCCCCCTCGGTAAAAAAATGGTTGGTGCCTAAGTTGAAAAACAACCGCTATTTGTACAAAGTAATCTTTTGACTTTTTCCTCAAGAATTTTTATCCATGTTATCCCTGTTATCCTTGATGCTCGCCAACATATATGGATGGATTTTCACCAATAAACTGTTTGAATGAGGTTTGAAAGCTTTAAATTAATGAAAATAAAATACTGTATTGATGAAGATTACACTTTCAGAAGTCTACAGAAATCTAAAGCTACTTTCAGCAAAATTTTGATAACATCATGGTGACACCACAACTGTTGGCCTCTGAGAATGAGGGGGTTGGGGGGGGGGGGGGCAATTATGTATGTCCCCAATCAAACAGAAGTGAAATGATAAGTAATTATGAAAGACTCAGAAATGCTATGAAATGGAACTTAAATCTTGCTTACTCATGTAAAAAATCACTGTTAAAACCATAAATCTGTCAAATGTTTAACTACAGATGTATCTTTCATCACTGTTTTTTGCACTTCCTTTTACCATTTTTCAATGGTTAGACATTAAAGACTTCTATCAACAAGATCCTTTTTATAAACTGTTTATTTCATTTCAATAAGGATGCTTATCATTATGTATTTTTTACACTGTAAAAACAAACTGTATGACTAACAGACTACTGCACTTGTTTATATTGGCACAAAAAAATGTTATTTCCAGAACATAAATATTCTGTAAAAAAAAATCTTGATTCCATGCAAAAATTTCTACATTCTACAGTTACAGTTTCACTTATCTAATTTTTTTAATCTTTAAAAACTATTTAATTTCTATTGATGATTAGATTAGTATGATGAACATCCTTTAACAAGATAAATTTCAGACATGTTTGAGGAAATAGATCCAGTAAATTGAAATATTCTTTGATAAATTTCAAGTGTATCTTTTATAAAATATCTTAAATCAGGGTCCTAGGTGTAAAAGAATTCCTTCTAACACTGATACCAGCAGCATTCCAGGCTTTGTTCAAGGCACCAATGGCTGCTAGAGTAAACATTTTAGGCGCCAATAAAAATGTTAGTCGCCAGGCTAAATTTAAAGATGCCAATAACTGACAAACAGACAAGAAAACTTGCAAAAATAATACTTAGTCTTGAAGTCATGCATCTACTAATTTTTGTCATACATGAACATGATCATTTTTCTCTTAAAATTCAAGTCGATGCGGGACCAAATTCAAAGGCGGACTAAAATCTGGATTTCATGGATCACCCAAGTTTCAAATTTAATAGCCAATTTGGCGACTTATCATGAATTACCAGTTGCCAAATGTATTTTTAAAGTCGTTATGGTGACTAAATTAGGTGCCACATAGAGACCTGCATTCCCCTTTTCATAAATGTTTCAAATAGCAGTCCACAAACAAAATATACATTTTACTTATAATAAATTCCTCAGAAACATTTTAAGGTTTTATTTTCATACAAATGAGTATAAAACTTAGTTTCTGGTCGGAGTAAAGGAACAACAACTGAAAAAGTATAAACCTTTCAAATTTTAACTGTCTACCAATCTTGAATCTAAATTTTTGAAGAATCCATTTGAATGAGAAATGTACATATTCTGTAAATCTTTCATAACCAAGATACACAGGGGAGATAATAAAATAGCTCTTAGTAATTATCTCCCCTGGAAAATTTGGTAAAGGGAGATAAACTAATTTTGTCCCATTCAGCCATCTGGATTTCTTATTCATGCAAATATCATTCCATGTTTATGTCAACACATTCTCTTTTCAGGGACATTTTTGGTGTATTATGGAAGCCAATTTTCATTGAGTAAAAGGTCATTGAACTTTCATAGTAAAACTAACCATCCTAATGACTATAAAGATAATAATATTAACTGACTTTTAACTCATAACCTTTGAATGATAGGCATTAAAACAAACTACCAAGTCCACTAAACATATTCTGTAAAAGCATATCCTTACAATTATTTCTTAACAATGATTAAGGAATCCGTATCTATTTTACAAGTTATTTTCTATTTGTATACTAAAATAATAATTTAAACTTAATTATTTAATTATTACTTTCATATCGTTTAATTCAAACCCTTAACAGAATTTAAGATTGTGTTTCAACAGTATCATTTACAGTTTTACCATAGGTGGTTGTTTATTTGAAATAAACAATAATAAATATCCCCAAATAATCAACTGTCATAAATTTTCATAACCCACCCAGCAGGAATACCCTCACAACCATTAATAATTTTAGCAACAAACATTAAAATCCTGTTTTATTCTTTATAACATATTCTATATCATGATCTATTCAATTTCCTATTCAATACAGATTTTTTCTAAACAAAGAAATGAGTTATTTTGAAATAAATATATTAAAAATTGGTTATACTATCAAATGTGGTTTAGCATGAATTTGTTACATTTCTTATCGAAATCTATTGATTGACACATCATTTAGAGAATACAAAGAAAAAATTTCACAGGTCGTAACTTTCCCTGGGTTAAACAATCAACAAGGTTAGTTCATTTAGTATGAAGAAATTGGTAATCTTTACTAAGTTGATAAATATTTCCATATTTAAACAACTGCCCAACTCTCCTTTTTCAATTAACGGATTACAAAATTAACTTTGTAAACAATTATATTAAGAACACCTGCAATACTATAATACTGAGTTATCTCCCCTTCTGAATAATTCTAATCCTTTAATACATTTCAGCGTATATATCTTTAGATTTGTTTTGCATAAAATTTAAAGGAAGATTTCTTGGCAATTTCTTAATACATTTATACTGAGGAAACAAAAGATTTGGTAAATAACCAGAAGACTTTCATTTCCTGACAAAGATTTTAAACGACTTAAAATTTGTCCCCATAAGAAAATAAGGCTAAAGAAACCAGAAGCTATTATACTTTGTCCTGGATTATGAAAGGGGGATTAGGTCAATTTATCCATGTAAACTAACTTGATTTGGTAAAATAATTACTTATTTCAGTATTATCATTGTTGCCAATCTTATATTTACGGAATATGTTATAAAATATGCCCTCTAACAATTGCCACCTTGTTAAGTCACAATATATTATTTCTTCAACAGCTTCTAATAAACTGTTCCATTTGTGTGCCGAAAATGATAGGTTTTCATTAAAACGTAACCACTTTTAACAACTCGGTTTGAATACCTTTATGTAATGAAGTGGAAAAATTATTAAATCAACCTAGAATGAATAAAAAGTATTTCAAAATGATATTGTGGTCTCTGATCAATGACAAAATTTTAAAATGCTTCAAACTCAACATAAAAGGTTTGACGGCTTCATTTAAAGTATAATATATTAAACTTAATGTAAATAAAAATTCCATCAAGCTGTGTATAAACTTCAAACTTTATCGTGCATAATGAAGTTTAGAAATAAACTCAATTTCAGATATAAGTACTAGATCACTGTTTAATAACCTGTGAAAAGAAGACAGGGGGTAGGTAACCTGTGTTTCTTGACATAAAATACAATTTTTCCTATGTGGACATATGAATATTATCATATCTTCTGATTTCAAAGGCATATTGTATTAACTGTAAAGATGGGTAAATGTACTCTTCTAAAAAAATAAGTAATTCATTATGAGGCTAATATTGTACACAATGTATGTTGAGCAGCTAGAAGTTTTCTAAAGATCTGGTTGCTTAAACTCTGAACAGCTTCTCTTTTAAACTAAACTTGAAGCAGATTTTAAAATTTGTAACAAATTTTCAGTAATTATATTTTCCATTGAAAAGACATTTTTAAGTTTATGTAGGACACACAGCAGAACAAAGTCCTATATGATCTTGTTTTTGTATTATTATACAGTCAATTCTCGTTATGTCGAATCCATGTCGATTAGAAAATTTAGTTGGACTTAACCGAAAATTCGAGATTTCAGGAGCAAATTTGTTTAGTTATTACTGTTGATGGCCTAAACACTTAATTCATGTTACAGGGAATTTCGACTTAAATGTGTTTGAGATAACGAGAGTCGACTGTATATTATTGATAATTCAGTCCTCTATTCCCAAACCAAACTACATGTCTGCAGTATCTTTTAGTAAGCTTACACCATGCAAAACTACTTTCATTTTTTCTTGCAAGATTCTTTTGCTGGTTCTAGTAAATCTGCAAGCAATCTACGGAGAACATTTGGCAATTATGATATGGTTATGCACTTATCTATTCATGGTTCTATACTGCTTTTATTTACTTTCTGGATTCTAGTTTTCTGGATAAATCCCTACCCTTAAAACATTTATAGTTATGTATTGATCCCCATCTGTTTAAAAAATTACATTTACTGATAAAACATGGTTTATGAATGACCCTCCATGAAGAAATCAAATATCCTACTACTCAAGTATTTATCTGAATATTTGTGTAAACATTTCTTATCCTCCTCAAAAAATATTACAAAAGTTCAATTCTACTTATATCAATCTTTATTCTTCAAAGACATGCCAATGAAATATTAGCAGAATTTTAATAACTATATAAACAAGACACAAGAAAAAAATCCTAGTTAAATCTTTAAAAATATTGCATGAAAATACCAAAAGTAAAATTTAAAATCAAACAGTATTTCTGTCATTTGGTAATCCCTTCAAGAAAATGAATGTCCTCTTGAGAAACCTTTCGGACAAACATTCAACTTAAATCCAGACATTTAAGATAAATCTCAAAAACAAAAGAATATCTGTATATGGATGATGACGGCTCTTAAACATCTAAAAGCAATTATAAATCTTGGCAGATAACTTTTGGAGGTACTTATTTATAATACCAAAATAACCAAAACTTTCGAGACAAACTTTAGAGCGAAATTCTTTACCAATCCAATATCTTTTTCTAATCTTAATATTACTTAATGTAATGTTTGATAGCAATTTGTAACACTTGAATTTTAATTCTAGTTTACTGTGTTTAACTTGACATTTCCAAATATTTAGCTATCAATCTAACAACAAAGAAATGTTGGGTTTGGTTGTCCAAAATCTTAATCAATCAAATTATCAGATATAAAATATATCTATCAAAACTTCCCAACAATCAAGTAATCAAGTAAAAGATTAAAATATTTTCCCTGTACCATTTCAAAAATCAAATGTAATTTTGGAAAGGAACGGGGATTGCAAATTCCCCATTTGTATCTTTAACATGTGATTCACCATGCACATTCTGTTTTTTTTTTATAATGATTAATTTCTCCCATGCTCATTTTCAATATTTAATGTTTTACATGAGCAATTCAATGAAATATTTTTTGAAATAATGGTATCTTTTATTTGTGTGTTAAGTATGAATTTTATTCATATTAATGTTATTGTTACAGATTTGTACTAACAACATTTCCTACTGCAATATTACAATCATGCACAATGTGTACAAAGGTCAACTTTATATATATAATTAAATGACTAAAATATTTATATTTATACATAAGGAAATTTGTAAATCTTTGTTTTAGTAGCTGGCCTGAATAAATGACATTTTACATAAATCTGTTATTACATGATGAGAATTAATGAAAAATTAGGCAGGGAGAAAATACCTGTTGTTGTCTTAATTACGTAAATATTAATGGCTACTATAATTTATATGAAAATATAAAATTTGATTTATGTTTTTCTTTACAAGACAAAACAACAATGGTATACCATCCTTACCTACCACTTACTGATGTTACATACTGTCACTCCCCCCCAAAAAGGACAAAAATCTAATTAATTATTGTAATTGTTTTTTGTTTTGGCTGAGGGTGTACAGCAAGGACATCCTTTTTATCCATTAAATTATGCAGAAAAACAAGCAAGACAAATGAACTGTCATTTCAAAGGTATTCAACATAAACAACAAAAAATATTGGATAAAATAAACAAGAAATGCATATATTTTTCAGAAATTAATATTTCACAGAATTAAAAAAATTCATCCCATTTCAGTGACTTGCAAGATCTATCATTCGATAACTTTGTTTACAATTCATTTAAAGGATTATTTTTTTTCTTTCATTAAAAACTGACTTTCTCTGTCTGTACTGAATGTTTCCTGCTTTGCTGAACATACAGAATGCATATGTGTAATTTTCAAAAGTAATACATTGTATATATTGTGGTGCCTGTGATATTCCTTAACTATAAATTTACAATAAATTACCGTCCTTTGATTATAATGCTAATTTATGTAGTAAAGGTTAGAAGCACATAACAAGGAATTTAACTAAAAGTCACAACAATGCTCTTTACAAATTTACATATCCTGATGAATTTATTATATAACTATACTTTACACAATATGGAAGTCAAATTTGATTCCTTGTGAAATAATGTTAACTTCAATTTTTACCTAACAAGACAAGTTTAATGGCTGAATTCAATACCCTGTTCACACATGAGAGTATTCATTTCTTTCAATTATCGAAATAAAAAGTCTACATTTCATATGAAATTCACATAAACCTGTATCGATTACCTATCTTTAACAGGTGACATCTTACTTATGATGAAAAGGCACTTTACAGACACAAAAATATGGCTAGCTGTGAATTTTATGTTCAGATACACAATACAACTAGGTTCACAGGTATGTTATAACCCAGAACTCACAGTAGTGGGTCAATGTCTCAGACATTTTTTCTACCATGTTGACAACCATTTTGTTTAAAAAGCTGATAAATTTGTTTTAAATTATTGATTCTGAACCAATTTGTACAATCATGTGACAAAATGCTTGGCAATAAATCTATGTTACGTAAGGTGGATTGTCTTATCTTGTCTTAGATATATACACATTCCTGTATTTGTATGATATACTTTGCTGGGTGTAAAGGTGCGCTATTTCTCACTTTGCATATTAAAATTTGCAGTTTTCAATTTGTAATGATCACACAGAAAATGAATCCCTATTTGACATTTTCAAGTGGTTAAAGTGTTGTAACATAGATGTGTTGGTATTTCATAATGGAGCTTTTCACTTAAAATTACATGTGTATTTGGTATAGTACTGGAATGACAAAGTAACTCAACTGCTAAATCGAATATGAATGTACCTTAATTTGAGAAAGTACATCTCATTACAATATAAAAGATAAAGTAATTCTGGACACAAATTCCCTACAACAGTGCCAGCAAAGAAACAGTGCTATTATTGCTACTCATCATCTTAAAATTATAGACTTCACAAATTCTTTTCGGCAACAGTTCCATTTCGCACCCCCATAAGTACATCTATATGTTTATTCTGTCTAAGATATACACAACTGGGGTGCCATATGGAACTTTTTCTGCAGGTTGGACTGTACTCTATTAGTTTATTTTAAAATCGGCACCTGAAGATTTCACTATAACCTGAATGGTCTACCACAGATAGTGGCCATATTGATTTTTACATTCCTCTATCCCTTTAATCTATTTACTGTTCTTATTTCAAAAATGTTGTAAGTTTGCTCAACAAATAAGTCTAAATCAATATTTCTTAAAAATCAATCTCTCTACTGTAACCTGGAAGGTAACCTATAAGTGTCAAGTTATACTATATCAACATTGTGTAATATAAACCATATTCAACCTCCATACCCTGGTCTTCACCAAACTAACAATTGCTTCATTATGTAAATGCCGACATGATTAAAATTTTACATAATTCATCTGAAAAGGTTGAAAATTGCAATGTCTCCCCAAAAAAATAACTAGAAGATGATATAATAGGTATCAAAATTTTAAATTATTTATAAAACATTTAATTCTAGAAGAAAAATATTAAATTAGGTCAAAACACAAAATTACAATATGTTTACCTGCAATTAAACATAATCTATATTTACAAAATCTCTATTAAGGAACAGTGAGCATGACTTAGAAGTTTTTAAAAGTTTCAAGTATTTACAAAACGGACACTTTACTCGATTTTTTATACACCCTACGTGTCATGATGATGAAAATACAGCTTAAAAACAATTCATAAAACCATAAAATTTAGGTAGAAAACTGTATAAATATATTCATACTGCATATAAATTTTGTTCAAGTGTTATTGAAGATAAAAGCTTGAAATAGCACATTTCAGCAATAATAACCAATAATAAAATGCTCCGCTGGGCACAGCTAGATACGACCGCAGATGTCGAACCCTGAATAGTTGGGGCAATTATGAACACAACATTCAAGCTTGATACAATACTGAATTTGGATTGTGAATAAATATTTGACACAGCATAGGTTTCTGACACAGAATGAATGTTGTCTAAGAACTTAAAAATTTTTAATTTACCTATTCAAACCATATCAGTATTATTTGTTTTTATATATAAATCAGAAATAACCAATTTAAAATTTAAAATTGGGCACACATATCAATTTCTTGCTATTGCGCAATACTGTGTAATTGAAAATTTCTTCAAATATTTGACACATAATAGGTTTCTGACACAGAATAACTGAAATCAAAGAACTTAAAATTGGTCATATGATTTGAATTTATATTCAATTTTTTGCTTTTGTGTAATACAATATGCTGTGGAGAATTGCCCCCCCCCAAAAAAAAAAATAATAATTTACCCCTTTTTTTAGCTTTTGTGCAATACACTATGAAGTTGCACATTGACCCCCCTCCCAAAAAAAAAAAAACCAAAAAACAATAAAATTTATTGTAACCCCCCCCTTTTTTTTGCTAAAAAAATTTGAAATTTTCTTTTTAATTTATGAAATATGAAATGAGAAAAAATTACCCCCTCCCCAATTTCTCATTTACCCCCCCCCCCCAAATTTTGTTTTCAACCCCCCCCCCCCCCCCATTTCTTTATACTTTGCAACCATAACAGCCCATTTAAATACACCATAACATATTAAAATAGAAAATGACATCATAGTCATGGATGGCAAATTTTAAATATACATATTAAAAGCAGTTTAGATAAGATAAACAAAAAAGCTTCATCAGCACATTTTATATTGGCAAATTTCCAATGGAATTTGTTAATAATTAAGTTTTGATAACAGGGCACACATATCAATTTCTTGCTATTGCGCAATACTGTGCAATTGAAAATTTCTTCAAATATTTGACACATAATAGGTTTCTGACACAGAATAACTGAAATAAAGAACTTAGAATTGGTCATATGATTTGAATTTATATTCAATTTTTTGCTTTTGTGTAATACAATATGCTGTGGAGAATTGCCCCCCCCCCCCCCCCCCCACAAAAAAAAATTTACCCCCTTTTTAGCTTTAATTTTGGACCCCGATTTGGACCAACTTGAAAACTCGGCCCATAATAAAAAAACTAAGTACATGTTTAGATTCAGCATATCAAAGAACCCCAAGAATTCAATTTTTGTTAAAATCGAACTAAGTTTAATTTTGGACCCTTTGGACCTTAATGTAGACCAATTTGAAAACGGGACCAAAAATTAAGAATCTAAATGCACGGTTAGATTCGGCATATCAAAGAACCCCAATAGTTCAATTTTCGATGAAACCAAACAAAGTTTAATTTTGGACCCCGATTTGGACCAACTTGAAAACTGGGCCCATAATAAAAAAACTAAGTACATGTTTAGATTCAGCATATCAAAGAACCCCAAGAATTCAATTTTTGTTAAAATCAAACTATGTTTAATTTTGGACCCTTTGGACCTTAATGTAGACCAATTTGAAAACGGGACCAAAAATTAAGAATCTAAATGCACGGTTAGATTCGGCATATCAAAGAACCCCAATAGTTCAATTTTCGATGAAATCAAACAAAGTTTAATTTTGGACCCCGATTTGGACCAACTTGAAAACTGGGCCCATAATAAAAAAACTAAGTACATGTTTAGATTCAGCATATCAAAGAACCCAAAGAATTCAATTTTTGTTAAAATCAAATTAAGTTTAATTTTGGACCCTTTGGACCTTAATGTAGACCAATTTGAAAACGGGACCAAAAATTAAGATCCTAAATGCACGGTTAGATTCGGCATATCAAAGAACCCCAATAATTTTGGACCCTTTTGGCCCCTAATTCCTAAACTGTTGGGACCAAAACTCCAAAAATCAATCCCAACCTTCCTTTTGTGGTCATAAACCTTGTATTTAAATTTCATAGATTTCTATTTACTTATACTAAAGTTATTGTGCAAAAACCAAGAAAAATGCTTATTTGGGCCCTTTTTTAGCCCCTAATTACTAAACTGTTGGGACCAAAACTCCCAAAAACAATCCCAACCTTCCTTTTTTGGTCATAAACCTTGTGTTAAAATTTCATAGATTTCTATTTACTTATACTAGAGTTATTGTGCGAAAACCTAGAAAAATGCTTATTGGGCCCTTTTTTGGCCCCTGATTCTTAAACTGTTGGGACCAAAACTTCCAAAATCAATCCCAACCTTCCTTTTGTGGTCATAAACCTTGTGTTTAAATTTCATAGATTTCTATTAACTTATACTAAAGTTATAGTGCGAAAACCAAATGTCTTCGGACGACGCCGCAGACGACGGACGACGACGCAGACGACAACGACGACGACGACGCCAACGTCATACCAATATACGACCGCAAAAATTTTGCGGTCGTATAAAAAGAGATGAATTACAAAAATACTAATTTTCAGTTGTCTGTGTACAGTAGGGAACTACAAAAACTGTTCACTTTGTATCTTGAAAAATTAAAATTTGAATGAGAGAATACAAATTTTGTTTAAAACACTTGAACAGTGTACTATTACAAACTCTTGGTTCTTTATTAATTCAGGTTTGACCAAGAAAAGTTCCGCTATAAGAAGGTCATTTTTGAAAAATTTTAGCTTTAAAAATTTATGACCTTTTATGCTATCTCTAGCAGCTTATATTGTACTAAGGATTTAAAGTTGTCCTAGTATAATGTTTAAAACCCTAAATTAATGACAAATTCCATTAAGGCTGTATTATCAGATGTCTTCACATATTTTGATGAATTTTCAAATTTTTATTTAAAGAAATATTTTGTAGCACATGAAACAACCAATGAAAGACTGTAGCAATACAAATATTTCCAGTTTACAGTTTAATTTCTATTTCTTAAAAATTTTCTTTTAAAAATCAGCAAATATCACTGGGCCAATTTCTTAACATTCAATCAATACATGTACTAAAGCCTTCATATTTATTAAGATAAAGAACATATGACAGAATAAATATAATTTCTTAATAAATCCGTCATACAAATACACAATAAAAAAATAATTTCGGAACACCTGATTGCCCTCATTTACAATGACAACAAAATACTCAGGATGTAAATCTATACATTATAAAAATTGTCATGTGTGACCATTTAATGTGGTTAAAACATTGGTTTTCTTTCTATTTGACTTTTGACATCTTAATAAATCTACACAAAAGATTAAACAAAAATAAAATTTTATGTCTGCATTTCTGTGCATTTCAGATCTCTTGACATGTAGGATAAATAAACAGCCTGGGGCCAATAGACAGCAACAGCTTAATCTGGTTATAGGGGAACAAAGAGGTCACCAAAAATCTCTGGACATTTTTATTTAAAGAAAAATTGAAAGACTCAACATTACTTGTTTTTAAGAAGAACACAACAAAAACATTTACAAAGTTGTTTTCCTTATATATCTTAAACTTCAAATTGACAAATGAAAACTTTTTAAAATTTTGCCTAAACTTTAAGATGCCTCTTATGTGACTGGTCACCTGGCCACACCAGGTCAACCAGTATGATGATGACAGCATGTTCGTGTCCTTACAATTACATTATAAACCAATGTGTCTCCAACTCCTCATGACAGAGAAACTGTGACCATATTTTATGTTAAAAGCTCATCTGAAGATACATGACACTAAAGAAACATGTCACATGTGGTTATAACAGATATCTTTTTCCAAATTATCTGACATTTTTCTGGAAAACAACAATGAAATTATATAATTCAGTGAACTAATAGAGTTGACCTCAATTTTATTCTTTACATTCTTTTTAAACTTTTGATCAATTTTGAAAAATTCAAATCACCGAAATCATTTGAATATCTCTAATCAGAAGGTGTTTGTTTTCCCTGCCTTATCTATGACGGCCTGGTCTTATTAAAATATTAATGCGTTAAAACAAATATTATGAAATCTATCTACATCTTAACCAATATTATATGGATATTTAAGATGACAGAAAACAACACAAAAATCTTCTAAAGCATTAATTATTTCAACATTGTGAAGAGTTACCTCCTTTGACAACCCCAAAATTTATACTGTCGGAGTTAAAAACTCTGAAATCAGGGCATCAATATAACAAATTCTTTCCAAGAATAATATTTCAGGTCATCCATGAGATAGGCCAATGAATCACACCAATACATTATCCCATACACATTAGGAGTTATCTCCCATTATGGTCAAGAAAAATTGCATCCCCTGGGGTTCAGGTCATCCTCATATCTCTGATGAATTATTTAATAGAGAAATGAAGGTACAACATTAATGTGACTAATTAGTCCACTTAGAAACTGGTACAGAAACATTAATATTTGTTCATCAGCAATTTCTTGACATTAACATTAATAATATCCACACATGTCAGAAGAACATTATCATATTTGTTTGAATTAATAATAAATAATAAATAAATGGAGTATCAGTTGATATTACGATAAAACAAAATTAGGTACAAACACAACAGATTTCTTCCGATGATTTTGTATATGAATCATAATATAAATGTTTCTATAAATTTTTTCTGCACACATTTTGTACATTATGAAATTCAAACAAATTTTTTGAAAAACTGACAGGATTCTTAAAATCTTAACAATTACCTTTTCTATATAACAAATGATTATATAATTAATCAGCTTAACATTTTATGGCATTTGAGTTTTGACACTTTTTAATTCTTTTTAAAAATTTTAAATATTAATATGAATTATATAACCATCTATCTAAGAATTATTCAGATTAACTTATTATGTATGGACCATTATAAAACTTCTGAACAATTTATTTCTTGAAAGAATATTGTTAACTTTCTGAAAAATTATTAATTACTGATTTCAAACTATAAAAGCAATAAATTTGACACAGGCAATTTGTGAATTATCGAAGGTCACAGCCGATAAAAATCAATGTTAGGAAAATGTTTTATCCATTAGTTCATCAGCTAATGTACAATAGCCTGACAAAGTAAATTTTTAAAATGTTATCAATCACGATATTGATTTAATTTAATTTATAATTAAAATCTTGTCTTAACTTTCAATCTACAAGGTACAATATAGAAGAAAATCACACTGTGATATGATAACAATATTAGCATAGCTCTAATAAAAATGTTTCAGGAACACCTATTTCTTCCTTTTCTCCTTGTAGTACTGACTACATCTAATCAGTTCCCTTATCTGCTAATTCAATAAGCATTGAAAAAAATCACTTTCCCCCTATCCTGAGACAGTCTGTGAGTAACACTCTGGTCAGATAATGCAATCATTAATTGATTCTATCATTTAACAAGGGAGATAATCATCAATCAAGATTTACCTCTGACTTTAGATCTATAATTGTGGTAATGACAGGGGAGGATACCTATTCTGTCACATAGAATGACATCTCCTGTTGGTACCTGTACTGTAACCTATCATCATTTCTACAGTTGTTATAGCCAATTTGACGACTTTATAAACTTTTCACAATAATTTTTCAAAATAAGATTTGTAGTTAACAAATGCAAACCAGAATGATATTCAACAAGAAGTAATATGAAATTAGCTATGTCAAGGCTGAAAAAAAATCTCTGTTTCCTCTAACCAATGTCTTTTTCTTTTGCCTTCACAAAACATTTGATAAATTTAATATTTTTCAGTAAGTGATAAGTAAACCAGTACTTATACTGTCCTACTTTAGAACATCACCTCTCTCAATTCAAATACTGCTACATGTATTTTTATATCTTGAAACTAATCAATGAATCCCTATTTTTTTTATCATCAATAATTTCTATTTTCTTATTTTTATTTGGAAAAAAAAATTCTTACTATAAGTATATTATTTTGTTTTAATTCTGCACATAAAACAATACAAATTTCACTTGCAATATATTTACATTATATCTATAATATAGACATATATATCTAAAAATGGTTTATACAAAAACAAGAAAATTTTGAAATGATCTTCAAAACTTTTTACCTCAAGTAAATTACACATCAAATCTACATACTAAGAAAAAATTGTTGAAAACTAGCCCAAAATAATTATCAAGTGTAAATATCACACCATTAATACTTGACCGTAAGGTTTTAAAATCACTAGTTTGGATGTTGTGTTACTCCCATGTTTAACATGGATACATATATGTTAATTAAATTGTTTTACTTCAAACAAACGCCCCTCAGAACACTGATAAAATGATAAAATTGTCAAACAAAATTTAGAAAAGCGTGAAATGAAGACCACTAGTCATATATGTCTTCAAGCAAAAAGATACTTTCCACTTTTCTTGTTTTACCATAAAAATTATATTGTAAATTAACCAATGACTTTGCAGCTTCAAGCTGTAAAAATGTTTTCCTTTTTAAAAAGGCCCTGATGGGATATCTCTGACTGATAGCTCTTTTTGGCATATAAATAGATCTCAGCATCAAATCTCTTACTCTAGAATACAAGTTAGTTTATAAACATTTTTTTTAATTAAAAATGTACATACAAGCTTCTACCAATACGACCATTTTAAGTTGTCTTAATTCCTATTTATATAATTACATTGGGGGGGGGGGGGGGGGGTAAGAATTAATACTTAGCAAGAACTGGTTGCTTGCCAATAAATTCTTTCATAGAAAGTAGGAATTCTTTGTGACAAGAAAATGGTGTTTGTTTGTAAAACAACCACTTTTGCATCCAATCAATTTGTTACTCATATATCATTTTTTTGTTAGAGTGTTAAAAAAATCCTATACATAAATGCAAGCATATGGAGTGTACATTAATAAGACATCAAAAAATATTAAATGTTATTTATTTTCTATTGACATGCTATTAGTTTCTGTTTCACCCTACCAGATTTGCTATTCTATGATGTTAAAATCTTTATAAGTAAAACCCAAATGAAGAGAGAATGATCATGCAAACAACTGAGGTATTCTAAAATGTTTGGCTTTTAGAAGAAAAAGTTCTATCTTGTTCTTGAAAGTGATAAGTATAAAGCTATAAGAACTTATAAATTTTTTATCACACAAAGATGTAGGTTAATAGAAGACAATATAGTTAATTTTAAAGTACCCTGGGTTACAGTTGCTTTTAAAAATGACAGACCGTGTTATCATAACACATATTAATACTGTATTCACTACAATCATAATACCAAATAGCTTGCTACTTTTCAAATCTATTAATCTCCTACCAATATATCTTCAATGTTATCAGTTGAAAAACTTGAAAAATTTAACAAGTTTTATCTTCATTATTGACCTATGGCCTTTATTACATTGAGATCTACCCAGAGTTAATACCCTTTACTGCCTTGTTAACACCTGTCACCAGGTGATCAGGTAAAATTTGAATTCATCAAAATATTTTAATCCTTCTATTGGTGTACAGGATAAAACTACTATCACAAGTTGCTGTCAAATATGACAAGTTTCTATGCATTTTTTTAGAAAAAAGCAAATTATACAAGCTCTTAACTACATCTTGATAATAAAATGGTCTTTCATTCAGCAGCTCAATGAAATGAATGCAAAAGCTTTCAGCTTTACAGTTCAGCTTTGCCATTCTGTTAATGGTCGTACCAGTCCAATGTTGACATTTTCATAAAGGAATTAATCTTTATCCTAACACATGTCCAGTTTTTAACACAAGTAAAAATTATCATATAATTTGAAACTGATATTAAAATTCCTGTTTTAATGCATCTTTGACACAAAAATTAAAGACAAGAATATAGTGTAATCCATCATACCATGAAATGTTGAGGAGGTGCCCAAAAACAGGATGGACATATAATTTTTCATACAAACTTGTACCAGGCATATTCTTAATTTATTCCTCCCCCTAAAATAGATGTTACAAAATTAGATTATAAATCATTTTTTATTTTTTTCAACTCTACTTTTTTCTACACAAATTATTTTGCACTCTTCTGACTGAAAAAAAAACAAGAAAAACTAAAACCAAATAAGCACTACAGGTTAATTTGTCTACTTTTGGTCAAAGACATTATTTTTCTAATTTCCTAAAAGATATAAATGCATTTATTTATTGTTCAATCCGCTTTTTAATTTTACAATCTTTTTCCATAATTTTTGTGGAGACCTGTGAGTGCCCCCAATCTACTAAGACAATATTAATGGTTTACATATTCACACTCTGACAGAAATTCATAAAAGATTTGTCATGTAAATGGTACTTATTCACATACAAGTACAGGACAAAAATAAAGATTTAAATGTGAATTTTATCCAACATTCCATCTAATATTCTAAGCCCTTTTTTAAACTGATGTGTAATTATGGTTACGAAAAGCCAGGTCTAAATTTACTGAGTCAATATACTTTTTTATTGGCTAGGCCTTGATGAGACCAATTATACATTTTAAAGAAAAGATTTTTAAAAGAAAGTTTTCAAGTTTTGAAAAGATTTAACTTTGGCAATTTGCCACTTCATATAAACTTGAAATTGGAATGTAATTTACTTTTTAGATTAAAACACAGTAAAACTTTTTCAATAAGTAGTATGGGACCATTCTATATGTTAGAAGAATCTAAATTTGGGGATTTCATTCCAAAGTGTGTCTTGTAATTCTTCAAATTCTTATTTTTTAAACAAAAGTTGAGATTTCAATATAGAATTAATATTACTACGTGTTTATATAAATATGCATTATCTTAACATCTGAATTTTTTTAATTGCTTCTGTTTTGTTACTTTTTATTTTTTGTCCAGCGTCTTCAAGTTCAGAGATTTGTAAAAAAAAATATCCAAACTTAGTTTATATTTCCATAAAAATCAACTGTAAGGGAGTCAAGTATATAATTTGATGCTTTTATAAAAATCTTAACCTAACTTTAAAATGTCATAAAAATCAAACACACTATGAAACAGTAAATATGTGAAACAACTTAAAAACACATTTTATTTAAATACTGTCTGGACATATATGAAGCTGTAATATAAAATTTCAATGTCAGAAAAAAATCTCTTCTTTAAACAACTTATCAAACATAATTACATGTCAAGATTTCCAGTTTGTTAGCTGTTTCAAGCAAGTCTCTCACTCACATCATATGACCCCCCCCAACCCCAACAAAGTTTTATCCATCTTTATTACCACAAGTAATTCCAATCAAAAGAGGTCCTGGAATAAGTTATCTATATTCCAATCAAAAGAGGTCCTGGAATAAGTTATCTATTAGAACCCAAAATACTGACAGATTTGTGATCCAATAGTTCCATTTAAGAACAACCTACCAGTATGTTATACTGTCAAATTTGATATAAAAAAAGTGAACAAGAAACAAAGAATCAAGAAAACATCTATGTTTTGTTAAGGAGTAAATAGATGCAATATTTACTAAAATCTCCCCCCCCCCCCCAAAAAAAAAAACAAAACAAAACAAAAACAATAAAAAAACAATGCATACTTGGAAAAACTGTCATCTTTACACCAATGCCACCTAACAATTTACTTTTCATCCATCAGTTGTTTTAAATTTTAGAACTCTCTATTTCATGATTTTGGTACCACATAACATATCATGGAAAAATGAGTACTTTTCAGAAAGAAAGCATATGCATGTATGTGTACATATTTACTAAACAATCTATGTGTACATATGTACTAAACAATCTATGTGTACATATGTACTAAACAATCTATGTGTACATATGTACTAAACAATCTATGTGTACATATGAATCTTACATGTGCAAAGCAGTCTGACCTGAAACTACTTTGAAAATGAACCATACTGTTACTAAATTTTGACCTTAGCTAAAAGAAACCCCTAAAATCTCAACTTTTCTGACATTTCAACAAATTAAAGTGTTCTTTTCTAAAGATAGGGTGTCTTTCATCTCCAAAAGGTACTTGAATCTTCCATTTTCTTTCCACTATCTAGACTCCCCTTCCTCAGGTAAAACATTCTTTTGATGTTAGATCAAGCTTGTTACCTGTTTGGTCATGAATATTTAACCATGCCTTGGAGAAAATAAACAAAATCTAAATAATTCTTAAATTCATTGCACTTTTCCACAGAATTCTACTTATATTCTAACATAATCCATTAGTTAATTACAATAAAGTGTCAATTATATTTTAATTACATCCAATTATGAAATTATAAGAAAAATAAACACAATCTGTATCACAGAAGGAAATGTGATTTGATATAAGGAAATATTAAAAAAAAAACAGTGACCTTAAATTGACTATCAAGTTTGTGCATTTGACACAAACCTTTTTGACAAGAATTATTTTTTCTGCTGATGGTCAGCATTCTGTTCTGACCAAAACTGGAGGTGACAGACTTATACTGAACATTAAAGCTTTAGTTGTACAAGAACTGAAATACAAATCTTTAAACAATACAGATTGTTTAAAATTACAACTAAAGATAAGAGTTTCTCCAAAACCCAAATCTTCCATATTATTGACTAACAATAGAATATAAGCCTAAATATGATAAAACCTGTCAATACAATACAAAAGGTCAAAGTACGCCAATACGGCAGATACCCATCCAATATGCCGTATTGACTAGTCAATATGACATATTGGACTGGTTAGGCATTAAAGGATCCGTCAATAAAGGTATAATTGCACAAGGCTTCCCCTGAGTCCAATATGGCTTGCCTCTGACCAATAACTAAGCCAATATGAAAAACCTTACACAATAATACTATAATATTAAGCTCATCAATGATAAAATCCACATATGTATAGGGGTTATCACTAAAGAAAGGTACTATACTGCTTATGCCGACACGATGTTCATTCCAACTTCCAAGATAAAAAAAAAAGCGACAAAAGCATTTTTAACTTGCTCTTAGGTTCTTACTTTGGCTTAAGTCTCTCCTGCACATTAACCCCACATCCATCTTTCTCCTAATACAATATAATCATTTTAACAGCTGTTGCCTATATTTGGGTGGATGGTACAAAGTAATGGATATGACAATATCAAACAGTTATTGTTCCAGAATGTAAGATCAAATCAGCCGAAAAACAGACCTGCCCATTATTTTCTTAATAAAAATAAATCTATCGCATTCTGAAATAAGATGATCACAACCTAACAATAGGACATGATTTCATAGTACCTAGTCGATAAAAACATTTGTTTTACCAAATATCAATACATCGATTGTATCAGTCAGTGTATTCAAAAGTACAAATTCTTCTGCTTCAACACGCAAGGAACAGAATGGACAAATCATAATAAAGTATGTCTACGCCATCTATGACCAACAAAAGACCTAGTAAAAAATCTTTTAACCGATCTATTTACACAGCGGGACAAAAGTAACATGAATTAAGATTTAACCAAGTGAAAGTAACTTAACACATTCACTATATACCAGTTCTATACAAACACAGAAATCTCACTGTCGTCTTATTTTAATACAAAATTAACCACTGTATCATTAATCATCTTTTACCTGCTGTCTAAGGAATACGATAATTTAATTGGAAGGTTTTGCATTATACAAGTATAAAAGAAAGATCAGTCCTTCCTTTTTTAATTCGACATAGTCTTTGTTGAAAAAATTCTGCTTTTTTGTCTGCCATTGATGATCAAGATAAATAAATAAAAGAACATATTAAACAATTGTACCACAACCTACTGGAACCCCAAAAATTTAAAGTCAACTTGTGCATATATAAGCTAAAAGGTGAATTAAATTTTTCATAATTGACATAGGACAAGATTTCACCTTTGTAAGGCCAAACCCTTTATACTGGATAAACAGTGTTCCTGGTGGTACAATTTTTAGTGAAGCAAAAATACTAAGTTCTAAAGTCTTCTCAAAAACTTAGCTTTTATATAATGTTAAGATATGGTATTAGTTTTCAATTAATTTTAATTACTTGAATGCTTTGAAATTAAAAACCACAAACAAGGCTACACAACCTATACCAAATTAACAATGTATCTAATCTCTTTTATTTCAATAGAGTTTTGTATAAAATGTCATATCTTCCCCAACCTGCTATTGTTACCCAAGTAACAATATACCTTCTGAACAAACAATGTTTAAAGTATGTGTGTATATGCATCATAATGTGCAATGTTAAAATGTATTTATTGTACTTTTTGTGTATACACAATTTTTGAAATGATTAAATGGATCTGTATGCAAAACTTCTGTGCATAAAGTATTAAACCATTTAGAAGATCAGTCGTCTATTCATAACTTTGTAGGGAAGTTGCATGTCCATGAGCAGTTACACAAATAATAATTTGAACAATTAACATAGAAGTGCACTGATTCAACAGGTTTTTCATAAAGTAGCTATAAATTTAAATTGGACAACCTCCTTTCAAAGTTTTAAATTACCACCTTTCAAAAGAATGAACTGATTGTCATCAAATTTGTACATCAGAGCTATGACCACAGTAATGGTTGGTCCCTACATTCATAGAATGATCAATGAGTTAATTGACTCTAAATTACAATTTTTACCATTTACAAAAGTTGTCTTATTAACTTACAACACATAATTCACACAAAAATGGTGAAATTTAATATAACTTCTGTAAACTTATCAAAACTAACCATAAAAAAACAAAATTTTGTCTTCTCATGGAGTTACAAAAATAAGTGATTTTTCTTCCTTTACCATTAGCATTTGATCCAATGCCTAAAAGGATGCCATTTTATTATCTCCCCTTGGTAACTTGGTTAAGGCTAATGATAATTAACCTTTTATTCAATACAAATATTGTGATAAAGTCCAACGAATTTGGGAATAGTAACATTTTCTTCAAGAATAAGACCTTTTTTTATTTTATGCAAAATTTACCATTTATGGTCAAATTTTATTAATGCATAAAAAAATTTGTTAAACTACAAATTCAAATGATGTTCTGTCATTGACATAATAACCCATACCCTTTCCGTATAGCTACACAACATAACAACAAACTGTTAAGTTCTAAATTTCTTAAAGATGTTATCAAATTTATTAAATATCACAATAAAGTATTGTTAAATAACCTTTCAAGGTCATGTAAATAAAAACAATACTAAAAAGTTTCATTTTCACATAAAATATGATATGTCTCAGTGTTACAAGTTTACACAACTTTTCTATTTTAAAGGGAATGCTTGTTTTTTATTTGTTTTCTTGTATATGATGTTTTGTTCTAGTAAATTAGATAAAGGTTAGGGTCTTGATCAAAGAGACGATTTGGCCCCACACTTTTTACTTTTGTCGGTGTTTTAACTAATTGTTTTAGCATGATTTACATGTTGATAAAGGGCGGTATGCCAGTCTGACATGATTGTTTCCTATGAATCAGTCATGTTATTACTATCCCCCTTCATAATTAACATTCAGAATATACAATGAAAATATAAAAAAGAAAATGATTTTTTTAAATTATTTTAAATTTGTTCTTGATGAAATTTCAGTTCAAATATTTGTCATTTAATTAGTCTTTTCCTTGGTGTTTTATAGCAGGTCCTCCTACAACTGTTACTTCTGCTGTCATCATGGCACTGATAAAAATTAATGATCAAAACATCTTTAAGCCACATATATAGAAAAAAATTATTCAACAGTTACCAAAAATAACCATACATAAAATGCTAATTTAGACCTTACTGGTATTGCTGGTGACATTTAGGTGACATTTGTGCCTGAAAACTTTCTTGGCATCTATGATTTACTTTTAATTTCTCTTCAACGGAAATAAGAAATTAAAATCTTTGCATTTATGCTTATTTAATAACCCGAAAATGCAAATAAGTTAAATGTTTTTTAAACAGTATACTTTAAATTCAGATAAACAAAGCAAGTATAATTTGAAACTCCCATGTTTAGTTTGTTCCTTTTTATATTTCTAGAGATCATCAGGCATTAATATGTGAAAATTTAATTCTATCAAGACAGTAAAAATATTTCACTTAAAAAATATACATGTACATTTGGTTTCAACTCTCCATCCCAAATACATGTACATGTATACAAATATGGAAATTTGTGAACATTTATTGGTCAATCAGGCAATATACAGATACATGAAGATGATATTTTATTTCCATTTTATTATTTACACCCAAGATTCATTTTAAAGTGGTTATAAAGTGGAATAGTGAAGCTTTTAAAGTAATAAAATTCTCATTATAAAAGGTCTGTCCACAACAATAAAAACATATATACAAATGTTCTATTTCACAGTTATCATACTAAATTATTCAATTAAAATGGACAATTTCACTGGACAATCAATTTAATTTCACTTCAAGAATTTTCAGACTGATTAATTTGTTCATTTCCTGAACTATTCAAGTACTTTTGTATATATTTATTTTAGGTGAAATAATACCATTCAACACAAAAAGAAAGTCAACTTATGTATAAAACATAGCCTCCAGCAAGAACATGGACTTGGATAAACAAAGAGAATGTAGAATTTATTCTAGTAATACTTCATAAAGCAAAAATATCTTTCTTATAACAACTTGATGATAGAAAGAGCAGGAACGTAGCATAATCTATTTAATTGTTTTACCTATTGGATTTCTGACGGTGATGGTCCTAATAAACATTTCAAACTTCAAGTACACTGTAGTTTCAAATATTTGGATTTCAACTGAACTAAAATAGCTAAATGCAAAACTTTTTGTAAAGTTATTCCACAAAAAAGTTCATAGTTTGTTTTATTGCAGCCCTCTAATAGCTTAAATAGCTATACATTTTTATTTGTGGTGAAACTAACTGTACCCCCAGTAAATACCACCAGTCTTGGAAATCTTTGTCTTTTAAAATCAGAGTGAAACACACACTTGTAAAGAGTTGGATCTGAACTCACAGCCTAGGGATTGTGTTAATGTGTAAGGTACAGTTAACCTTTTTCAAAAACTGCATTTTGAAAGCTTTTTCCTTGACCTTGAGCACAACTGAGGAGTCATGAATCGATGAAATGTGCACATCCTCTGCATCAAAATTGGTATGATGGAATCTACATGTAATACAAAAAACCTTCCTCACATGTAATCCTCATCTTTTTCTCATTGAAAGGGTCAATGATGCCAATATTCCATGAAATGAGTTTTTTCAGTACTTAATTCATGAAATATATTATACACTCTCTGACCTGCCAGTCTCAGACATGGCATAAACCATTTAACAAAGATTCCATTTGTATGAGCACACTGGAAACTGAAAATTATTGTCAAAATTACTTTTATAGTTAATTATTTTCAGTTAGTTTCAAATAGATGATTAAATTTTCAGAGCTGCACCCATCTAAACTGCAACAATTAATCTGAAAAGAAATTGTGCATTTAATGCACCCTTTAACGTAAAATGAACATGAATAATGTTTAAACAGACTGTGCCTACTTGGGTATGGTACAGATAACTTAAGGAACCATCTATAACGCATGTTAATTAGGTATTATCCAATTAATTTGTATACTATAGTTGTTTACACCAGAAGGAAGATAGGATGTACGTGGGCACTTAATCCATTACTGAACATAAAAATCTCATGTTTTTTTAAACTTTTTTTCTGAAAAACATTTAGTACCAGTATATGTGCTGCCAGTTGGTTCACGAGAATAATTCAAATAAAAACTTAGAGACTAATGAGCAATATTTAATGACGGACTAATTTGGAAGTTCCAGTGCAGTCTGAGTTCTAAATATGAAGACTAAAAGATATGAGATGTGCACCAATTATACATTATCATAGCAAAATATTAATATACATTGATAAAGTTCATCTACTAGTCAATGTGCAGGCATGATAGAGCTGAAGCTCACCTTTTCCATAAAAAGTACAAGGGTCAAACCAAAAAAAACATAAAGCAGATACCACAGAAAAGACACAATTATTAAGATACTAACAAAGGAACCTGATTAAATATTGCAGGTAAAAGCATAGTGGGAATCATAATGCTGGACAGAAATTAGTGAATCCAAAACACTACATACAAATCAAAGATATATTTATTTATCATTTCCTTCTATTATTCCTGTTGTTAGAGAAAACATTTTTGTCATAATCTGCTAATGATGTGATTGGATAAACATGTTTCAAGCATCTGTTTAACAACCATCTGGATCTCTTTGATGATTATACATAGCTGAATCTCCAATTTTCTTCTCTAAATTTCTGTTTACATTTTTGCCATAGCTCTGATTGCAAGTGTAAATTACTTAACTGAGATTGCCTGAAGTGTTAATAAGTTATGTATGGTATTGAAATTCATTTTCAAACAAAGCATATAAATTTGTTTGTTTTCTTAGGAGTTTTAGGCCACATTGGAGTATTAAATTTGAAAACTGGCAAATTTTATCAATTAAGAATGAAGTTAAACTGAGTCAGGCTTGCAACCATTAGTAGTTATGACACAAACTACCAACATAACTTAACCAACAAGGAACCTACTTCATCAGCTTTGAAAATAAACAAATATGGTTAACTATCACATCAAAGGGTGTTTGCAACAGAAATTACAAATGCCTTTTTCTTGCTTTCGTGAAATTCTTGCTCGATCACCATATTGGGACAATTTTTTTCACTTTACGGAGTTTTGTCATGAAAGTAAATTCAGGAAAGTCAGTTATCTAATTTCATAGTTTAGTTTATGAATTTGTATTTTGGGTGCACCATCTTACTGAGATGTCTTCCACTTTTCTGCATGATAAAGGATTATTTTAGGGCTAGATAGGACTGTAAAAAAGACTTTAGCCACAAAATATTGGGTGGTCATGCAGTAATATGAATGCAAGGAATTTATTTCATTTAATCAATTCATTTTTTATTTTGAAAATAATTTTATTTGTATAGTTACTAGGTCTCCTAAGCACTGATCAGCTGTCCAATATTTACCTGGAAATCTATTAAATCAATTTACCATTTTCCCTTTCTTCTTTTATTTGAACATGATTTTATGCCTGCAATCATCTGCACCCATAAACTTGACTAATTAAGTTCAGAAGTTCAGCCAATTCATTACAGATCCCATTTCGTCATCAAACAGAAATAATACATTGAAAATCCCTCTTTATGTTCACAAATTTTATAGCCCAAACTTTTATCACTGGTTATAAGCCTTTACAAAATTCCTTTGATTTTTACCACAGATTTATTCATTGCGTTGTGAGCATGCATGCCAATTGACTTAAAATGGCATGTGGAGTGATGACAATTATCCATATGAACCCTATCTACAGATTTAGAATGGATTGTTCCTCAAAGAATTAGAGAAAATGTGCCTGGTGGATGACAACACAACACACAATTGGGCTATAATGACTATTCAAAGGCTAAATTTTAATGGTAGATTCCATAAAATGTTATTATGACTTAAAAAAGTTAATGTCTATGCAGAGGATACCTTTAAACTTTTACCTGGTCAACCAAATGTCCAGTAACCTGCTTTTTTATGCTAAAAAACAGCATCAGACAACAAGAGGGTATAATCTCCCCACAGTGGTTACCAAAGAGATCACATGTGACATCAAAAGAATCCATGTTTAAATAGTTTTAACCTATTAATCAAACTTTTAATGAAAATTTTCGACTTTTGTGCAATTCAATTAATGTTACGCAACCATGCTTAAAATCGTACATCTAGCTCAATTTCTTTCTTCTTAACTAACTAAATATGGAAAATTTCAATATAAAAGTAATGTTGATACAAGATTTGTTACAGGATATCAAAGTAAACTTATCCTCAATGTATGAAAATACATGATTTCTGCAATGTTTCCTCCGACTGATTTGATTTTCTGTCACAGATTTCTAATCTGTCCTATATTAATATCAACCCTATTAGATGATAAAGAAAAGCTTTTCTGGTTATATAACAGGCAAATATTTCCAGTTTGTGTTTCATAACATTTCTGAAGCTAATGAATCATACCAAGACAGTTTGAAATTTGAACCATATCTTTTAATGATTTTTTTTTCAAATGATGTATAATTTTTACATCTACAACCTAATGTTTTTTATGCTTATTAACTATATTTTTTTAAAGGAATGATATATAAATATATACAACCATCCTTTCAGTGAACAAGTTACAAAGGTTTCGAGGAAGGGTAATAATTTTTTTATCATGATTGTCACAAAAAAAGTATATATATAGTTTAAAATTTACTATTGTATTCATTTTCTTCATTTAATAGCAATTTACATCTTTGATGAAGCAACAATATTTAAAAGACAAATTTGGCATTTTTTTGTTGTTGGCCTTCCTTTAAAGTCATGCAAAGAATAAAATTTATTGTACTAATGCATTACTACACATTTTTAAGCAAAAAATAACATTAAAGATAGAAAATTAAGTAGATGAGACAGATGACACCAGTTTTAATGTATCCTTTTAAATTTTCACTTAAAAGGTACAACTTATAAATTCATTTGATATGTATCTCTGAATTTCATTTCCTTTTCCATTACTCAGTTATTTTTTTTTAGCAAATCTTTTCTTTAAAATCTATTTTTTATCTTTGAATTGACATTTCAATTTTTTTTTAAATCTATTAAGACTTTAAAAAAGTAGTTCCTTTTTGCAGAGATATTTCATCCATTAAAACTGATGAATTAAAAAAATCATATAAAAATATCATTAATTATAAACAAAAAATAAAGTTATGTTGTACTATATTGAATGTTAAGAATTTCTTACATTATATTTCTTATATAACACAGCCTACAATAAATCTGGGGAGTTATTTTACACTGAATATGAATAATAATACAAGTCAACCATATCTCCACTAATTAACTTTATCAATGATCAGTAATTACCATAATTTTCCTTAATGACATTTTTTAATCCCAAAATTTGTTTTTACTATAGATATTATAGAGATACTGTAAAAAGCATGTCATTTCTTTTCTTCTTTTGTTCTATTCTGAGTCACACAGGACATTTAGCTGCTAGTGTTTCATGATTATGTAGATAAACATTTGTGAGAACCTCAAATATTTCCAGTTTTATCAGGGATTTAAAACATTTATAGGATAAAATTGCATTATGAAGGAATGTCACAAAAACAACATTTTTTGTTTGTTTTAGAATTATCAGTAATTATGTATTGTTTGTTTATTTATGTTTGACCAATATCTGAGTAATCTCCCTTTATATATTAAACACAAGTAGGATTTAGTTGTCAATAGCCCAGATGATCAGACAGTCAATTTTGTTATGCAACTTCACAAATTTACTGATGACAAAATCATTAGGTACATGAATTTGTATACATGCTAAGAATCTCTTAACTTTCACATGTATGTACATTCTAAACTCATATTATTTCGGATAATTTTAAAGCTGAAAAGACAACATGACAATCTTTGTATATTTACAATGATTATATAATACCATCTGAAGCCATAGAAACAGGTAACTCTGTAAGGACACTTTAAATATGAAAAAACTTTAAAGTTATAATCCAAAGTCAAATACGTACTGAGCTCAAATCCTTTGTTTCTGAGTAAACAAAGACCCAATGTAAAAGAAAAGAATCGTCACACAGGTTTTAAAGTGGTTTTCTATTTAAAAATGATCCCATTATGACTGTGTACATTCAAAAGAAAATCCAAAATTCACTGAAGTTATATTAGATTGATAGTAAATAGTATCATCCTTCAAATAATGATCACAAAACTGAGAAGATCTTTTCAAAAGTGGAAAGGTTTATTAATGTACATTGACTAGTTAATATTGTCTGTTATTCCTAGAGCAAATATGCAAAAAAAAACCGAGATTTTTTTATATGCTCAAAAATTTGGTTTCAAGAAAATTATCATTACAAGTTTCACTTTTAAGACTTAAATAAAGTTTCATAACAAAACAGGGAACCTCAAGGAAAATGTGAAAATTATAATCCGACAAACTGGCAAAGCTGGGAACTGCATACAAATATCCAGAATTAAACTGGATAGCAACAGTCATACTCCTGACAATGGTACTGAGCTATGGAAAAAACAATCAATCATAACATGAAAAATATGTAAGTCTAACAAAAAGTTATAACCCAGAAATTATTTTTCTGTGGCACCCAATGAAATACCCAATAATTCACATAGCCATCCAGTATATTGTTAGTTCTTAATAATAGAAGGTGAGAAGAACAGAGAAGCATTTAACTTTCACTCATTAAATACAAATCTAAACCAGACAGACTGTGTACATTCTTTAAGTACAAACAAGTTTTACTAACAATCAATTTACAAGACATTTGTTTGTAATTGTTATCTTTCCTAAACTTCTAAACACCATTTGATCCAATACAATTTTTTCCTCATCTCTACTCAAACATGACCTTGCCAAATACTTGTGATGTTCAACAAGATATACAATAATATATGGACACCATGATATCTTTTAATTTTTTTTTCAAGTTTTCTCTGTGATGAAAGGTACATGTATTATAATATAAGGATATAAAGACCTTTTTAAAATTACTGTAACTTTTATTATCTCAATTTAAACTTTTGTATAATTTTTTTCCATAGACTATGGGATAAAATAGTATTAGTTTGTACACATTTCATACTGTACATGCCTATCAATGTCAACTTGACTTTGACAGTTCTGGGGAACTCCTGAATACATATTATATAATTATGCCAGCAGAAAAATGTAATTCCATGTGTATAATACTACTGTAATATCTCAGATAAAAAATTCTTGTATGATACAGCAAATCTATCTTGGGTTTATAGTAGTATTACCTTAATGACATACATTTTATGAATCTTCTTATGCACTCACAATACCAGGACCAGTGCAGAGTTTTGGCAACAACTTTTTGTGATTTGTTTTGTATTATTGAAACTAAATGTAATGAAATTCTAACTTTTTTTATAGGTAACAACAAAAAACCCTTAATTGAAAATTGTGTTATGATCTCCTTATTTTCCTAATATACTGCAGTTCTGAGTGGTTCACAATTTTTTTTATACAATATTGTGCTTTGTCAACTGTTAGTGTTTTCTAAATGCATTTTTCATTTTTGAAGCCAGATTTTTATTTATATTCATGTAATTGATATGATACAAGGTACATGTTGATGAGAGAGTTTATACATGTATCAAAAATCATAAATGCTAAGAATACCCGTTTCATTTAGTTCAAACCATAAATGTAAACGTGAGATATTCAAATTTCAAGTTTCCCAGTTTACAAATTTTCATTGAGATGAAATAATTTATTAATCACAAAATTTTCAGTGGTTATCACAATATTAGAATCTACACATGTACCTGTCCCATTTGTTTTTTATTTTCAAAATACTATATCAAAGATAGCCTGAAGCCATTTTTTCAAATATAATCAGTATTTTAGGAGTAAATTAAAAGGTGACAATCAAGGGTTTTATATCAATGAGTGATTTATAGTGTTATTAAATTAAATAAAGGAAACAATTGTGACTTATAAAATGTAGACAGATGAAGAAATAGTCTAATCGTAAACAGAATTTTCAAAACTTTATAATTGTCAGTCAATATAATATTAACCCCTGTGTGATAATGAGACAAAATTTGACTTTATAATTTTCTTTACCAGTATAAAGATAATTTTTCAGCCAAACTGTATAATTGAGATTTTTATCATATGTAACAAAAGAACTGTCCAAAAGACGAGAACAATGCCAACGTAAATTAAGTTTCTTTCCGACACAAATTAACCTTCACAAAAGATGTCATCGTGGATCAGGTTTCATTTTGCGTGATCACGAACAAAGTAAATCTACCCATTTACGAGAGAGTGAACGTGTGTGAGCAGACATTCCTTTTAAAAAGCACCCGCTGACCATATACTTATTTGTTTGCTAATTTGTTTCATTTCCGCCTAAATTTTTTTGTGTTTAAATTTAAACAAAAACTGAATTCAACACTGGGAAAAAATCTTATTTTAGTTGTCTAATAAGATAAAACTGAATTCAATCACATGAAATGTAAAACGTGTTGGTCTGAAACATAAATTTTATGCAAATCAAGACAGGAAATATAATTTATGTAAGAAATCAGTTAACTTCATGAATTTTAATTCATGAAAAATTAAGTATGAATGAAGAGACTCTGTGTGTACTGAAAAAAATTAGCACTATGGTTTCACTATCACATGTATTAAATTAGAAATTTCTCTCTAGAGGTTATCTTTTAATTTAAAAACTACAGCCTTTCTAATCCAAGAAGTCACCATGTTTTCTTTTGAATTTTAATATTTCTTCGACAGACCCTGATGCTCAGAGTATCTGGAACTTTAACATGTTTAATAATGATCAAACTTACAAGAGTTCAAAAAAATAAATAAATGAAATTCCTTATCATACAATTCGTTCAGCATAATTTAAAAAGCTATATTGATGGTAACCATAAATCACCTTTGAAATTTCTTCTAATTTTTTATATATTTTTCCCACCTGTTCTGGTTCAGGTAGATTTACACCACCTGTGATGAGAGTCTAGATGATTCATAAAAATGACTAAATAATAACTTGCATCCATTTATTTCCGGAGGACACTTGTGAAAAAGTGTGAAAACAAATCAATCAATCTTTGTACAAATTGCCATTATATATATATATATATATAACACAGTGAGCTTCCTTGGATAATGCTTCATGCTTTGGACATTACTACCAGATTTTTATTCAAAATACCATCCTGCTATTCAACTGATTCTAGTGTCCTTGTCATCACTGAAAAATTGTCTCAGAAACCCTTGTTTCTTTATAGATTTAATTTCTCTAGACTGAATTATTCATTTGAGACCAAATCAAAGGCAAAATAGAATGTTATTTGGGGCTAAACTAAGAATCGACCAGTTTTTCAAAAAATCAAGTATTTTATATACATCTGTTTTATACTAACATACACCAGTATAACTGAGGCTATAGCCCCTTTTGAAAACTAAGTTTGTCTTCCCCTTATAATGGAATTATTTTTATATGACAACATTTCAGTTCTTACTAAAAGTAAAATTTGACAACCTATTACAAAAGTATTCACAGGAACCTGAATCATAAAATAGTCATTTTATCTTTATATAAATATACATGAGTAAACTTGATCATTTTTCTATAACCTATGAATTTATGATGTCCATTAGTCTATTGGATATTTGAAGATTAATTAAGAAAGGTCCATCAGGGTTATCTTCAGTTCCATCTTCATGAACTATCACTCAAGCAAGGCTATGCTGATTGATTTAAAAACTATCAATGCCATTACAGCAAAACTAATCTTATACATTAATTATGATAAAGGGACATGTACGATTTAAGCTTAAAAAATTAGGGTGTCCCTAGACAACCAATTCTGAATCAATTTTAAGAAGGAAGGAGTTGTCAAACTGATAGCAAACCAGGTTTTCCTACACTATGTGGAACTACAAGCCAAATCACCTAACTGCCAGCCCACTGGCACTGTACATTATTTGCACTTCAAGCACAAATGCAAATATATAAACTGTAAATCTGTTATAAATGACTGAAAACGGCATACAAAAGTTTCTAGATAAAAGAATGTATAAGCTGAGACTACACTGTCATGCTATATATACTTGTTATAAAATACTTGTATTTCAGCACTTACCTGTAGAAAGCAAGAGCCTTGTCCAGCATTTTCTGGTATAGATGTTTTATAAAAGGACTGATGAAATTCTGGCTCCATATCATTAACATCTCGTATGGTCACCAATACTGTAGCTGTAGAAGAATATGAAGGAACTCCAGAATCCATTGCAACTACTGTAATTCTTGGTAAAGCATTCAATTCACAGTCGGTTTTATCTACCCGCGTAGAAATAAATCCCGTATTACTATCAATCTGAAACCAGTCAGAATTACTGTCTGGCGTATCTAATATCCTGTATGTTATTTTTGCATTCAGACCCTCATCTTTGTCTGTGGCACTAACTTTTGTGACGGATGTTCCTATCGCTGATTGTTCTGAGATCTCGGCATTATATTCAGTTTGCGTAAATACTGGTTGGTTATCGTTGACATCATCTACCCAAAGAGTAAACGATGATGATGCATGAAGCGGTTGATTTCCAGAATCAACTGCTACAACATTCAACTCATACTTTGGGACAGATTCTCGATCTAATGAATGTTTAACAAATATAAAATAAATGACTCTATCGTCAGTTTTTAGACCAAAATGTCCAAGATCACCTTGTAAAGAAACATTTATGTTTGAAAAGTATTCATTTGGATGATCTGGATCACTTACTGAAATTCTAACAACAAGAGTTCCATAAGTTGCATTTTCTGCGATTTTTGCTGACTGGTTTGAGGTAGTTAAAAATACAAGATTAATGGTTGCTGGTTTTTCATTGATATTTTCCACTATAACTTCTATTCTTGCTGATGAAAAAAGAGGCTGAGAACCATTATCTGTGACCAAGACAGAAAGTTCATATTTTTTCGTAGTTTCATAATCTAAAGGTTTATTTACACGAACAATACCAGTTTTAGGGTCTATAGAGAAATGTTCGTCAGGGTTAAGGAGACGATCTAGAGTGTATGTGATTTTAGCATTTTCTCCTGAATCTAGGTCTGTTGCTTCAACCCGCGCAATACTTGTTCCTACTGCTACACTTTCATTGACACGTATGGAATATTTTGTATGAATGAATTGCGGAGGATTGTCGTTAGCATCGATAATTGTTATATCAACACGGACATCACCATATTTAGGAGGATCACCTCCATCTGTGACACGTATTATTAATTTGTACTCTGATTTTGTTTCATAATCAAGTTCAGCATTTGTTTCAAGTTCTAAATTATACAAACTATTTCCTGATCTTTTAACACGTAATATAAAATGACCATCATCATTTCCATCCATTATCCTGGCATCTTGTATCCCATTTTCACCTACATCTTGGTCAACTACGCTACCTATTATAACTTTTGTTCCTTTTGGAGTAGTTTCTGCTAAATTTAAAGACTTGCTTCCATTAGGAAAATATGGAGCATGATCATTCATATCAGTTACATTAATGTATACCTTTATAAAAGTGCTTGTTAATTCCGAAATGAATACCAGTCGATAGGAAGCATTTGTTTCACGATCCAGCCGTTTGCTAGTTCGGATATCACCTGATTGTAAATCTACTGTAAAATCTGATGACGCCTCAAATTGTATGAACGGTGGTTGGATACTTAGACCTTCTCCAATTTTTCCAACATATAGATTTGGTGGTTGTTCCTCTCGAACACTTAAATACTGATCATTGGCGCTGCAAGGGTTTGGAATAAACAGATAACATAAAACCATTACTTTTACAAAAACAGTACACTGTATTGGTGATATATTGGAGAGATTCAATTTTGCCATTTTCTTTCTGTTTTATTATCTTCTATTGAAATAGATTACCATTGATGCATTAGCTTGTTAAAATGTCCATGTTCATAAATAAATATATCATACTCATATCCAAACAGCACTTCTTGTAGTTGATTGAAATATAAAATCCTCATCAAATCAATGTAGAATACAGTTTCACAGTTTGTAATATTTCTCACATGTCCTCAGCGATTTTGTTGTTTGAGTGAAAGACAAACCGTCACACGAGACCCCATTATACAATTACAACGGTATATTATTTGTCACTTCCAATTTTTACCTGTGAAAAAATTTCACACCTGTGTTTTAAGTCGGTGGTATGAGAAATTTCATATCGCATCGTATCTGAGCAATAAATTATAATTTAAGTCTTCATCTAATTCCATTTTATCCTTGTTTAGTCCTTACACATGATCAAATTTGTTGATTTCTTCAAATACACACACACTACCTGACAAGTGATGTTTCTATGTATAGGTTGTAATCAAGCCTCGGTTTGGAATCGTTTGAGATTTACCGCTGCGGTATTCGACAATAAATGTCCCCGAGCAGTATTGTATGATACAAACACATGACAATAAATTTTGTCAGTCAGTCAAGGAATCAACAAAAGCTCATAATACCAAAAAACAACAAAATTTTATAATGATTAATTGTAGAAATGAAGGAGGATTTAAATAATTCTTAAGTAAAAGTAAAAATTTGGATCATGTATATTATAATAATAATATTATAATAAGTTTTATTTTCCAAATTATAGGGCCCATAAAGAGCATAACACAAACAGTACAATAACAAAACATTACAATGCAATTAAAAGAACATATAGCTTATATATATATGGGAAACCAGGGGTACTATCCTGGGGAAACATATATCTATTAAAAAAATAAAATAAAATAGATAAATAATAATTAAAAAAAAACAAAACCAAGTAACTTATCTAATTAACATCAATTCGCAAAATTAGTGTTAGAGTGAAGTATAATATATTCTACTATGCGTAAAATTCTGAACATTGCCCAACCCATGAATTTTTTTTCTTGCAAAGTTATAAAAATGTTGGGAATGGATTTTGGTATGTTGCACCCCTTTTTTTTTCTCTGCCCCCTATTTCTCTGCAACACCCCTACCTTCAGTGACATAATTTTTTTTTGCACCATTTTATAAACAGAAATAAACTCAATATCACAAAATTATAGTTTAAATCAAACCAGTGACAAAATTTGGACATTTGATTTAAGCTTTATTATGGGTTCTCAAATTTTGTTTTCAGTCGACAGAAGTTGGACATTTGATTTAAACTATAATATTGTGATATATTGATCATTTATTTCTGTCGTATCCGTAAAGCGTGATCGAGAGTGCATACCAACATCAAGACAATTAACTATATATATATATATATATATATATATATATATATATAATATCTAGAGAGACAACAACTATTTCAGCTGTATAAGATCATTGAAAACTGTCATAAATGTAACATAAGGAATCAGAACTGAAACAAAACCAAACAATATTTAGTCAATATAATGTCAGTTTTGTCAATGCGGACTCTTTTAATTTTTATTTCATGTGTTTATTTACCCAGATTATCGGAAGTTGTCGGTTTCAGGTTAATTACAAGTTCATCACATTGACTACATTCTCCAGTATTAAATGCTTTATTTTCCCATGATATTTTTATACGTTGTTTTGGGAAGCAAATTATTTATAAACATTACGGATGAAGCAAAACTATCAAAATCATTTACAAATGATTAAATTTTTCCTACGAACTATTCCCTTTTCATAAATGTTTGTTGGTCTATATATATATATGTATATATTTGTATAATATATATACATCAGTGCTGGATTTTTTACCAAATAACCAAATTTATATCAAAGGGAGACAACACTTTTTCATAAAGCTGATATAATAGAGTTATCTTGACATGTCATAAGATGGATTATCCTTTATTTCACAGTGAAATAATCCTATTATGATCCTTCGGGTATGATCCCACACATAATAGGAAGTAATCCAGTTTATTCTCAACATATATCATTCATAAGCATTTCATGCTAACATTACATTTGCATTATATGTAGTTTTATATGTATAATTAATATTCTTTGTATAGACCGTTCAAAGTAAAAAAATTGCTGTCCCTTGTCCACTTATTATATTCTGGGTTCCTAAATTCTTTTTTCTTTAAATTTTTGTCCCATTTTCTCTACTCAGTTAAACAGAATTAGTATTCTGTAAAATTTAACGAAGTTAGAATTCTGTTGAACAGACATTTGGTATGGTTTAAACTGAAAGTGTGCGTTTTCAAAATGAATGCAATGTGCATAATTTAATATAATGGATTTTAAAATTCTTTACAGTGATTATCTTCTACAACCAGTATTTTTCGTTCCCAATTCTAAATCGATATTCTTCAATTATTCTTTATATTGTAGAACACCATTGTCTATATTCAGCTAGCACATTAATCTTTATTCTAAAAACTATGTAAATCCCTCCAAACCCTCGTTTGATTTTGTGATTATTCTTTAATTCTCGACAACAACTTTTCCGGGGGACATATAATTACATTTGCATAAAAAATTCAGTACGAAGATGAATATAGGATAAGCTGTAGGCGTATTATATAGTCATATGTTTTGTTGTATAGTTTCCAAGCAGAATGACTGCTGAAATCTCTCTGACATCGAACGGCCCGTTTTAGACCTGGTTGTTCTGAGATACCCCAAGCCAGACTAACTTAGCCAAAGCGAGAAACAGTGATCAAAAAGCGGAGGCAAACTGCGGAAAGGATCCACGGATTAATGCTTATTAATGCAAAACCTCCCAAATATATAACCCACAGAAGTTGGAAGTTATACTTAAGAGTTTTTCAAATTAAGATATATAGATATGAAATTAACTCGGCATAATTCTGTAAAAAATCTTCTTTCTCCCATTGACTTGAAGACTCTAAATCTATACTGGCCTCTCACGAATACTGCCGATTTCTATTGAACTCAATTGACGAGAAAAATTAAACCCTTTATGGGAGTGTTATTTCTGACTTTCGTTTAATAGTTTCTGGCCAGCAGTTATGATGGCCCTAGTTAGATATACAATTATAATGAGCAAATTCTGATCCTGCTATCAAATCATGCACCATCCAACCGTTTTTTGCAGTTCTAGCAAGCGGTTACCTTGTCTGTTATCATACTGTATTGGCCTTTATAGTGTCTTTTATACACCAGTGTCAAGATTGATGACTGGAGGGATGCCCACAAAACCGGTTTAATCTAACCGCTATTCAGTATGACGCGGTATGTGCGTCATAAATATTTGTTTATGCCTAGGCATAAATCGATTTATGTTTAGGCATAAATATTTATGCCTAGACATAAATAAATATTTATGACGTACATACAGCGTCATAGTTCAGTGTCTGTACCAAGTCAGATTATCCTGACTATTGTGTTTTGTGTACTTTTTCGTCCGGAATTCTGCCTGTTGGGTGGCGTTTATTGATTAATACATGTATGTCATTGCTGACGGACCTTTCCTGTTATCCATATTGTTATCGAACTTGGTCCATTCGGATAGGAAACACGAAGGATGGGAGAATTGGAGAGAAGAAAGCCGAAGGTGGCAATTTGTGGATTAAGAATATTATGGAGTGTTTATGATCATAGGTCTTTTCTTTTCCTACTTTGCTCTGCTTAAACTTGACTTTTTTTTGACTATTGCATGTAATCCCATAAATCAATTGCTGAATTGCCATCGATTTGTTACTTCAAAATTTGTTACAATGTTTCCAATTTAATGTTATATCGCGTTCTCCTTTCTTAGTCATTTTTTTCTGATTGCTAGTTATTGTGTTTCTACCATTTAGGGTTCATTATTTCACCTACTTTTTTCTTTAAACGGGGGTGTTGCGTTTGCGTTTTATTATTATATGCTCACATATCCCTACTAGCATTTTGACGGACCCCTAAGCCTGTAAAGTCTAATAGCTTCAAACTTGATTTACCCTACCTAGTCATAATGATAAACTCCTCATTACCAGTTATAGTGAAAGTGTTTTCGCTTTTTTTCTCATTACATTTGCATAAAAAATTCAGTACGAAGATGAATATAGGATAAGCTGTAGGTGTATTATATAGTCATATGTTTTGTTGTATAGTTTCCAAGCAGAATGACTGCTGAAATCTCTCTGACATCGAACGGCCCGTTTTAGACCTGGTTGTTCTGAGATACCCCAAGCCAGACTAACTTAGCCAAAGCGAGAAACAGTGACCAAACTGCGGAAAGGATCCACCGATTAATGCTGGTATGGATCGAAGGGTGACGCTATGAATGTCGGAAGTAAAATAACTGGACGTGGAAGAAATACACATGGGTCTTCTGCAAAAACATATTCAGCAACAGTGCTAAGAAAAACAACACCAAAGTAGTGAGCAGCGCCGTACAATTGACCCCAACCATTTTATTGAAATTTGACGGATACGATCAAACACCGCTTTTTGCCTTTTTGTTTTAATTCTTTATATCTTGAATGAAAAACTTGTTGATTGACTCAGTCTAATCAATAAAATCGAAATAATCCAACATAGTTAATGATAAAGTACATTTTTGCTCTTTATTTCTGATTTCTGATTTGGAACCCTATTTATTTGCTCTTTTCGATTTATATAATAATCAAACTGCGTCTGGGACAATTGTACCCAACAAGAGTCTAATTTATTAGAGAGTGTTCAAACTGAAGCTTGTCGCATCATAACAGGTTTGAGGAGAACAACATCTCTCAACAAGTTATATGCTGAACTTGGCCTTGAGAAACTTGGTATTAGAAGAAAAAAAACATAAACTAATAACATTTTATAAAATAATTAATGGTCTTGCACCGACTTATATGCAAGAAATGGTAACACCATATTATCCAAGGCAACATAACTATGCCTTAAGACAGGACGATCAAAACTTCATTCTCCCTTTATGCAGGACAACATCTTATTACAACAGTTTCTTACCTGCTACTATTAAGTTATGGAATGAACTAGATAATGAAACTAAGAGTTCAAGAACTCTAAGTTCATTCAAAGGAAAACTTGATCAAAAGTATAAACCAAAAGCTCCACCAAGATACTTTGACTATGGTATCAGAAAATTTAATATCTTTCTTTGTCAGTTGAGAAATGAAGCCAGTGATCTGAGATCTCACTTATTTCATGAATTTCTAGTAGATGATCCATCTTGTCCATGTTGCTCTAGTAAATGTGAGGATAACTTTCATTACTTTTTTGACTGTCCAGCTTATAATGATATTAGACATACACTTTTTGAAAATCTGTCACATGTGCCTATAAATATAGACCTTAATACACTACTTTTTGGTGATTCAAATTTGAATAATGAGAATAACATATTTATTATTAAACAGGTTCATCAGTATATAAGTGATTCTAAAAGATTTGTTTGACACCTACACACCCACCTTTTAATCTAAATGATATTGACTTCTACAATATTCTTGCTCAAAACATAAACATGCCAACTATTTTGTAAATACAAATTTATCTTCATTCCTTTTTCATTTCATACTTAAGTTTATTTTTCCTTTTTGTCAAAATGCTTCATTATTACATTCAATTTCCATAATGTTTCAATGCTGATTTAGTTTTAAGAACTTAAATCGACAAATTTCCTATTTTCTCTCCTGTATCTGTCTTTTTTTTTTTTTCTATCACAATATTTATACTGATTAACTGATGAAGATAACTGTTGCTCCGCCTCTGTACTTATTCTAGGTACTTTAATTCAGAATTCAAATTTACAGTTATTATATTGATTGAAAGGCTGTGGCAATATGGTTTGTTGAATAACAATCATTTGAGAATAAAAATCATCAAATGAGATACATATATTTGCAATTTCTTAATATGCTTAAATATATTCTAATAAAACTTGTACTTATATCATTATACAGAATGGATATAACCAATATTGCCACACACTAATAATTTTGATATATAAATCCAATCTTGTGTTTATGTTACTATTGAAATCTTGTACCTTGTATTGTGGAGAGGGCTTATATAGGCTTTGCCTGCTGCCCGATCCATTTCAGCATTTTCTGAATAAAATATTGTTTAAACTAAACTGAGAAAACTGAGAAGTATTCATAAATAGTATGTGCAATTTTCAAATCTTAAATTGTTGCAGTGATGCTTTGGGAATGGAATTTAACAGGATACCCTTAGATGACAGTGATACATCACGGGTGGATATACAACTGGTCGTATTGTATCAGTTGGATTTTGAACAAAATGATACAATCGGTTGTACGGTGTGTAAAAATGTAAAGAAATAATGTGAAAGGTGACTTTTCCCCAACGCCCTCTATTTATGATCCTAATGCACTCAACAGAACTATATGTATGTAATAAAAAGTATCAAACGCAAAACAATAAACAGCGAGAGGAACAATAGAAACACCACAGAGAGTCAAGGTGCCTTACCATCTCTCTATATTTATTCTCCTTTATTGCATCCACTTTAGTATAGTATATGGGGACATGTGAATTATTATTTGAGGAGGAGGAGCCGGTTATGACGTTACCGGAACAGGAAGTCACATGACCGGAACCCAGAGTACCCGGAAGTGGTTTGCGCGTGTGCAACCGGAAGTAGTGGGTTTCCCCGTAATTTTCATATTATTTGTCCATGTAAGTCACGTGATGGGACCCGAATGTATCGTCTGAGCATGCGTGACCGGAAACGGAAGTACCCGGAAGTGGTTTGCGCGCATGCACAACTGGAAGTAGTGGAATTTCCCGCCATTTTTCCATTATTTGTTTAGGGAAGTGACGTCAGACACTAGCTGGGACCCGGAAGTGTCGTCTGCGCATGCTTGAGCGGAATTCGGATTGGATTATCTCCATTTTCCCGCTTTTCGGTCGTCTCTGGGTCTTTCATCGGTCTGTATAGGGTAAGGGTCTCGCATCGAGTCTCAAGGGACCGATACTCTCACTGTTATGTCGAAGTCCGAGAGTATACGAAATACAGAGGTACTGTTGCATTATCTACCCCTTATTCCGCGCTTTCCACCACGGATGATGTTTTCCTTTTGTTCAAGGGAGGACCAAAGGTAGGATTGGATTATGTCACCTGATGCTGTCACCGTTAGGTCAATGGAGGGGTGTCCTTAGCATCTGCCTTAGCGAAGGCGGTCCATTTCATTGCTCTATGCTGCTCTTCGCTGTTTCTTGCTGATCAAGACTATAGCACGTGCTCATTTCGGTTATTTTGGTGCTACTTGTCGCTGCTGCTGCTGCTTGTTGCAGTTCGTCATCGGTGCTCTTCTCTTGCTCATCGCTGTTTTTCTCTTGCTCTTTGCTGCTCCGTCACATAGAGTCATTGCTGTCTTCAACTGGTTGTGGGTCGTAGTCGTTCAATACACGGTTAAGCAGATATTTTCGTTGTTCTACGGCATATTCCCATGATTCTTTTGGTTCGTAGTCTTCCTCTTCTCACAAGAGTTTAGCCGTTTTCTTGATCTTTCTATGTACGGGGTCTTTATTCATATCTTGATGCCAGGACATGCTTTCGTATTTCGTCTCTGTGTGAGTCAAACATGTCTCTATATGCTGTCAATCGTACATTGTCTTCTTCCATTCCAGCTTCGACTAGTTCGTTGACTATCAGTGAGTATTCCGGTTGATGTACTTGAAATGTTCTATTCAAAATGATATCCCATGGAGACTGTCCGCATTGCTCTTCGGGGCCTTCGTTGGATCCATGGTCACTACTTTGTTCCGATTCCTCGTTATCGGCTTCTGTGGTGGTGTCTGAGACTGAATCACTATCGTCTGTTGAATCCTCTTCCACACCGTGTGCATTCTTTTTGTGTCGCTCTAGGTTGAAGTTTCGCTTCATATGTACCTGTGACATATGTAGATACAGGCCAAGCGAAACTTCAACCTAGAGAGACAAAAAAAAGAAGAATGCACACGGTATGGAAGAGGATTCAACAGACGATATTGATTCAGTCTCAGACACCACCACAGAAGCCGTTCAAGGGAAGACCAAAGGTAAGATCGGATTATGTACCCTTACCTCCAACTGATGCTGTCACCGTTAGGTCAATGGAGGGGTGTCTTTAGCAACTGCCTTAGCAAAGGCGGTCCATTTCATTGATCTATGCTGCTCTTCGCTTATCTTCTCTTCCTCGTTGCTGCTCATCGATGCTCTTCGCTTCTCCTTGCTGCTCATCGTTACTCATGACTACACTCACGTGGTCATTTCGGTTTTTTGGTGCTACTTGTCGCTGTTTTCGCTGCTGCTGCTGCTCCTGTTGCTTGTTGCAGTTCGTCATCTCTGCTCTTCTCTTGCTCATCGCTGTTTTTCTCTTGCTCTTTGCTGCTCATCGCTACTCATGACTATACTCACATACTCATTTCCGTTGAAAAGCGCGGGATAAGGAGGAGATAATTCAACAGTACCTCTGTACTTCGTTTACTCTCGGAATTCGAAATAACAGTGAGAGTATCAGTCCCTATAGACTCGATGCGAGACCCTTACCCAAAAAGACCGATGAAAGAAACAGAGACAACCGAGAAGCGCGGGAAAGGGAGACAATTCAATTCAAATTCCGGTCAAGCATGCGCATTCGACACTTCCGGGTCCCGGCTAGTGACTGGCGCCACTTCCCTAAACAAATAAAGGAAATATAGCGGGAAATTTCACTACTTCCGGTTGCGCATGCGCACAAATCACTACCGGTTTCATCCGTTGCTCAGACGACACATCTGGGGTCCAAGTACGTGACTCACGCCACTTCTGTAAACAAATAATTGGAAAATGGCGGGAAAACCCACTACTTCCGGTTGCACATGTGCGCAAACCACTTCAGGGTACTCCAGGTTCCGGTCATGTGACTTCCAGTTCCGGTGACGTCACTTCTTGTGACGCCATTTCCTGTTCCGATGACGTCATATCTGCCCCCTCCTCGCTCCTCCTCCTGGAATAATAATTTGCCTGTCCCCATATACATTGTACTACTCACCTTCTTGTTGAGTGAGTTATGCCTGAAAGATGAGCAAAGATATTTTTCCTCTTATTTTCATAATGTTACGCTTCCCCATTCTGTCTACTTTAATTCGTTCACCCCCGTTAAGCAATTGAACAATGGGAGTCCTAAACAGGGGACCCCCCCCCCCCTCAACCTCTATCTCTGGGTCTGAGATCTCTGGTTTTTATTTACTTCGCTTTAATTCTTCCGCTTGAGGTGCTCACATCTTTTATTCCATCTCATACTCCCTTTCGAACCCCATATATTTCCCTTCGCAACAGAGGGAATGAGTTTAAACTGAACAGCCATGCAATTGTGACAGAAAAAATAAACACCAACAATCAAAGCAACGCAGAATAAGACAACAGAGTGTGGTGGAAAGAATGGCAACCAGAGCAAAACCAAGAAAAGAATAGTTTAAGCAAAGTCAACAACAAAGGTGCCAAACCGACTGGAAGCAAGGCAAACAAATTCAATTAATATAGCTAGCAAGATGAAGAACAACGAAACAAAGAATAAGGCAGATAAAGCAAGATGACGAACAGTTAGTATAAAATGAGAAAAAATAAAACAATGATAGTAAGACGTCAGCAGAAGCGGTATCCAACCGATGAACAATTAAGCCATACCGTAATTTCAGTAATAATATGGTAGTTAAGAAAATGCATCCAATAAATTTAATGTTTTCTTCTTTCACCGTCTACGTCCTCTTCTAAGTCACTTTGAATTATGAAAAAAGTCCAGTCTGAAACAATACCTTCGTCTCCTATAGATATATTTTTGTGGCCTTTGGCAAAATTTTACTGTATTATTTTCTAGCATCATCCTTTTCTCGTATTCTTGGCTGCTTTAAGCGATGGTCTACACAAAATCCTCCATGATATGACCATTTTTAGTTTACACACATCAGATCTCTGTTCATTTCGTGTTTCGAAATGGTTTGAATAGGCCGTCTGATTTGTCTGATTTTCCTATTTAATTATTGCAAACTGGACCAGAGCAATGACTTTCCAAATACCTTTCTGATATCACCCCTTTTTACCTACAAGCACAGCTCTCAATTACAGATCAAATGCGTTAAGTGGGATTGTAATTGGAAGGGCAGAGAATGGGAGTTACACACGGAAATTTTCTATGCCTATTCCGTTTCGATTTAGGTTATTTCAAACTTGTAGAAAACGAATTTTAGTGCAATATATATTTATTGATATATTTATATATGAATGAAAATACATTGATTCTTAATATGAATGCCCTTTTAAGAAATTAATTTCTTATAGTGTAAACACTTTTTGACAAAACTGTACTTAATTTAATAAGTTTCGTTTCTTTGAATTTGTAATTTGTATTTACCAAATTAAGACGAAAATGAATGGATGGTGAAACTTACGAATCGAAAGTTGATGTATACCGAAAATATTGCGTTGTCATCACACAATTGCAGATAAGAACAGATTAAGCGATTATCCTGAATGACGCTGACATGAGTGCCAAAGTTCTCCCTTCGTCCAGAAGCGAACTGGACATTTATTTAAAGGGAAACGAATTGAGGACAAAATTTCATGATTTGTTTGACGCATACAACATATCCCAGGCGGATATAAAGTAAATATCCTATTGACTTTACGTTTTAAAGATAAGCTTTGAGCAAAACCACAATTAAAAGTTTGAGAAAAAAAGTCTTTTTTTCCTATAGTTCTGGATGCTTTTGTAGGATGTTCAACTAAAGCCAGGCGGAGCTTTTTTTGGAAGTTATTTGAAAACTGGGTTAAGAAATCTTTATTACCTATCTATAGATGATTTTGGTACCAGATACAATGATTACAATTGATGTGCCGTCCAGTGCTGCACCTAGCGTTAACTGAAGATGCTAGCTTTTGCGCACAGTTTTTCCAGTGCCAACTTCATACTTATTTGGATACTTGGTTGTTGAAACCAACTCATTGAAGGTCGGCTCTCAATGCAGAGTTCAGTTAATTAACACTGGTATGCGAGAACAATCCAGTTTTGTTGCAAGTGCATGAATATCTTCAAAATATGTGTTCATTAGAACCACTCTTGATTGTTCAAATCAAGCTGAAATATCCAATCGAATTTTGTGTACATTGCATGATCTGGTAATGAAGAAATTGATGTCAGATAAGCAAATTTTGACCTAAAAGTAAACTTCTTTTAAGAAGTAACAGAATGTTTTTAAATGAATGGAATGATTTAAAAATTTTGCAATTTTAAATTTGATTTTTGAAAATGTCTGTCTGCGTTTGACGTGATATTTTACATTGGAAGTGCAAATGCAGACAGACGTTTTGAAATCTATTTTTTATATTTCAAAATAATGGTAAAAAACATTATTTAGGATGATATAAAATAGTAAGTAGTTTTCTTTTGAAATACTTTACAGCTGAGCCAACTTGTTTTTTGCTAGCAAAAAAGCTATTACTATATCCTGGTAAAAAACATCTAAACAACAATGTCTGCAATAACCACAAAAGGCTGAACATCCCATATTGTTCATTTCCCATTCACTTGAATAACTGTAATATATTGACAAATTACCTTAACTCTTTGTACATATGAGATTTGTTGTACTTGATTATCAATAAAGAATAATCTAGAAAGTAGCTGAGTACTATGAATATGTTCCCTTTCTATTGATTAAATGAAAATAAATATCATTTATGAACAATGATCATTAGTCTTACAGGGTCGTGGTACTGGTGAAAGGAAAAAATAATGCACTTCACCATGAACTATAAATATTTCTTTATTTTTATTTAATAAAAACAAGAAAAGATAGATCAAATTATTGCATTTAATATATTATAATATAAATACAATACATTATTCACAAATAAACATGCAAGGCAGTTGTATGTGTACATTTCCTGAACGTGGTCTGAAGCTGTATCTACAAATAGGGAAGTACGTTAAATGTGATGCTATCCAAAATTTCTGGGGAGAACACTGAATTATGATGATGAATGTGTCTGTATTTTTGTTTTTTCCTTTGCTGATTTATATACTTGTAATGAGCCCTGTGATTAGGTTAATAAAATAGTTTATAGTTTATTACACAATATTTATAAGGTTTTAATAATTAATTAAAATAGTTAAATAAGTTAATTAGTAATTTCTGTGGTTGTGTTTTTAGCTTGGGCAGCAAACATCGTTCTTACAACATTTAAAATATAATCCCAATGGTTATTAGTTAAGATTGATTAAATCTTAGAATAATAATATAACTGATCACACTGCATCTTTATTTAACATTCGATTTTAAAAACTTTCACCAATTATAACTAGCCTTGTTTAATTTTTCTTTTTGAAAATTTAAAATCCACGAAATTAAGAACCCATGAATTTGTTTTTTAATTAAATACATGAACATTGATGTCAACGAAAATAACTGAATTCACAGTAAATAACCTTGAGTGTTGCAAAAAGGACCAATTTTTTAATACATAATTTATTATTCCCCTTTCTTAGTGATGTTATAAGATGCATTATATGATTATCAAAGGTTAAGATAAAGTTTATTTCATTCTTTAGAAAGAAACAAGAGAAGAAGAAACCCAAGAAAAGGTCAAAGACAAAGAGTAAAGATAAAAAGTCAAAGGTAATTTATGATACTATGGCAATCATTTTACAAAGCATTTGTGTATTAATACATAATGGAAACAATTTTATGTTATGGGATTGCCTCAAAAAGCAAATGAATAACACTGTTATTGCTGTTCTTCATCTTGGAGGTGACAGTGAAGTTTTCAACAAAGGTTCCGACAGCAAACCCAAGATAGTCTACAGCATCAACATAATTGGCACTATTTGCTGTCAACTGATAACTGAATATAGTATAAAAACATTGGTTTCTATATCAGTAATGTTCAGAAAAATATATTATCCTGACTCTGAAAAAAATAATGTCTTTCCATTGGCTACAAAGTGTCCTTATCAATTATTGTACCCCCCTTCCTTGAAATCACGTGATTCGCTACATGCCCTGACATTTTTTTACATCCCATCTCTGCGATCTGTATCCCCCTTCCTTGAAATGACGTGATTCGCTTTCGCTATTTTCTGTTAACACATTGTTTTAAACTTTATATTAGTTTTGCTTTTTTGCCATCCCACAAAAATTAAAAGAAAAAAAAACATACTAATGGGCCATAATATAAAAAATTCCTAATTTGAAAATTTCATCACCGGGATAAATTCGTTATACAGTCAGTTACAGGGGGGATACAGGAATATATGGAGTGCCTGAAAAAAATTTGTATCTGGTCTCGGCTGATGCCTCGCCTGATATGAAATTTGTTCAGGCACTCCATATATTCCCATATCCCCTCTGTAACTGACTGTATAACTAATAGTATTTATGGAGGTGAAATGGGAATAAACAATTGTATTTGGCAAAATTCCAAGTCAAATTCTAGGAATTTAAATATTGTAATAAAGCATAAAGTCAAAATAGAATGCAAATTCAGACAAAAACTGGCACCTCACTGTATGTTATAGAGAAAGCTTTAAGTATGAATGATGTAACATCTTTGTTGTTCTGAAGTATAAAATATGTTTAATCTTCTTTCATTTTATTGATGTAATTTTCAGAGAGACAAAAGTCCAGAGGTTACAGATACATCACCACCTACTTTAGAAATATGTGGCAACCCATCATTATTTACAGTGTATTCCACTGTGAGACAGTCAATTTTAGAGCAATGTATGAAGGAAGCTACACAGATTTACCATCAAAGTCAGTCTCTACCTTCAGACTCAGACAGTGATGAGGATAGAGAAGAAAAGTCTAAAGATGGCACAATTAGACTCCCAAAGGTATTACAGCTATATAATTGTCCAGTAAATGTCAATCTGTTGTGCTAACATTTGTTTTTGTATAAGATAAACCAGTAGATGGCAAACAGAAATGGTTGAAAGTAATAGAAAATCTGACAAGAAAACATATTGCTATAAAAATAGCATTTAATACAACTGAGGATTGAAGCAGGCATTCAAAAATTTGTGGCCAAAAAAATTTCCAAAGTACAATTTTTGTTGCCAGTTTCAGAATTATTTTGCCAACCTACCCTCCCCTCTTTAAAACATTGCTCTTTATTCAGCCTTACTTATTTGAAGTAGCCTGATCTGAGAAATATTTTCTGATGAAATCAAGTTTTCATGATTTATAATTATCTTTCATCTGAAATGAATTCTTAAATTGAAACAGGAAGTGTCATCACAATCCTTGCAGAATGGAAACTTTATGATTTCATGCTTTTAGAAGTGATAAAAGGCATGTATTTTTATTTTCATGATTAGTAAATAACCTCATAAAAATTTTAATGATATAATGTTACGTGTTTCACCTGAGAGTATAACTGCAATTTTCCCTGGAGGGAGGGTCAATCAATTGTTCAGTCAACTGTAAAAGACAGCGGGAGTTATCGATTATCATGTGTTTGTTTACTTTTTAAACACCTGAGGTAGTTATTCTGAGGTAAACTGTTCAATGATCATAGACAATATAAAACTTACAAATGATGTTCTTTAATCACCATAGCAAAGTGCTTTTCACTTATGTGTTGCAGATTTTTTTTTCTAAATAAATTGAAAAATTTGATCACCCAAAATATATTGAATAAAAAATCCATTTTGTGACATTGGCAAAGCCTAGCACAATCCATGGAGTAATGCTAATGTCAGAATATGGTTACACAAGGACCTTCAACAGAACAAGGTGTATTTTATCAGCTGATTTTATATAAGTTGAATATTAGTAAAACCTCTATAATAATCTTGTCATTTGGGGTTTGCATTTTATATGATCTGAAAATTAAATAACCTTATGAGATATCTGTTACAGATTGTTGGCCTGGGGTTGACTGGAGTATTTGAGTTAGTCAGAGACACAAGACATAAATACCCAGAATTATGTGTGAGAGCTCTGACAGCTCTGTTAGACATGCTGCAAGGACAACAACCAGAGAGTATGAAGTCAGAACCACCAGATGTCATAGGTACCTATTGATAAGAAAATTTTTATTATGAACTGTGATACATTAGTTAATTGTTAAAATTCTCAGCATTATATTTAAAATTTTAGTAGGTATTCATATTCTCATGATTTTAGATTAACATCTTTGATTCATTGTTAAAGAAAACTTTATTCTATGAGAAATTGTGTTGTTTAAAATATGAAGTTACACTTGATTTGAATTTCAGAAAACTTTTTCAATTTATTAATGGAGATATCAACACAACCTGGTCCAGACAAAGAACTCTCAGCATTGACTTGTTCAGCCTTACTTAGTTTAGTAGTTGCCTTAGGGGATACTGGGAAGTTACTAACAGCAGTGACAGCCATGTTAATGGCACCATCATTGTCATCACAAGAGATTACAGTAAGTTTTATCCATATCATCTACAGATAATATATGGATGTTTGAGGATCATTATCTAAAAATAACATTTGTTGGATTTGAAGTGAAACTTTATGGAAATTTTACTGTATACATTTGTAAATTAATTTGATGTTTTTGTTTATGTGTTCAAATAATTACTGTACATGGAATATTGACAATATAACAGAAAATATCAATCTCTCCTTCATAAATGTATCTGTAAGTACCAGGGATATTAACAAGATTACAAATAATGGCATTTAGCTTCGTTTTCTCTAATCTAGGTACCAGGGATATTGACAGGTTTACAGAAAAGTGTACAGGCTGTACTGCTAGGCAGATCTATATTACCAGACTGGTTACACCAGGGGATCAAGGAGGGATCAGAAATTGACAAGTTTACAGTAAAAGACCTTCCAGCTGTAACAGGTAAATCAGTCTAACATCAGGTAAAACAACTTCCTGGATTTTGATGTCAAGTTAGCGTATCATATTTTTGTCACACTCCTCGGTCTCATCTTTTTACTTGCTGACTTCCAAATTTTTAACTCTATTGTCCAATGGACAAAATATATTTTATTAGTTTGATGATGGAGGAAAATCCTTTTTAGCTCACCTGGCCAAAGCCAGTGTGACCTTTTACCATCACTTGGTGTCCGTTGTCCGTCTGTTAACTTTTCACAATTTGATATTCTTCTTGAGAATTTAACTAAACTTGGCAGAGATGTTCCTTGTAAGGTCCTTTCTAATTATTGGTACTATGGTGCCGATTGGTCGAGAAACATGGCTCCCAGAGCTTATTCTAATTTCTGTTTGGCTGAACTTTGAAAAAACTTGAAGAACAATATAACTGATTAAACCCAGACTTTACAAATATGTGTCTATAGAAGTCCTTAACAAGTGTTGTTACTGTGGTGCCGATCGGAAATCTAAGATGGCCACCAAGGCTGAACTTAGTTTAACAAAGGACCCTATGGGAAAATTCATTTAAAAACCTTGTGTGAAACCACTTGGCCAGTTGGAACCAGACTTGGAAGCAGTGATCCTGAGATGGTCCTCTTTCAGAATAATGTCCAATGGTTGCCATAGCTGAACTTAGTTTAACGTAGGACCGTATGGGAAAATTCATTTAAAAGTCTTTTTGTCAGTGAAACCACTTGGCCAATTGGAACCAGACTTGGTAGCAACAGTCCTTAGATGGTCCTCTGTCAGAATTATCTTTGATGACCCGTACTGTCAACCAAAATGGACACCACAGCAAAACTTTTTAACGTAGGACCCTATGGAAAAAAACCAGCCAAGATGGCTGCTACATTAAATCTTTAGTCATGCTCAAGGTGGACAAATAAAATCCAGGTGAGTGATACAGGCTCTTGAAAACCTCTAGTTATTGTCGATCAGATGCTTCATAATTTTGTAACATACATTGTACATGTAAATAATGAATTGATATGAAAATATTAATATTAATTGAATTTTAGACACAAACTATACCTACACAAGACCTATTTAGAATTTTTTAATTGCTTATCTATGAATTTGCAATTGAGTGTTTCCTGTTACAAATATCATATTGTACAAACAAATATGACGTTTTTGGATTTGTGCATGGTTTTTTTCCAAATTTTTTAACCATGTTGACTTTGCATACATACCAAATCATTGTAATTGATATTAAACAATACTTCTAAAGTGATCTTGAGGAAATAAAGCATTAAAATGTTTTAATTTTATTTGCAGTTTCTTCAAACTGTGCTATAGCTAGTGATGGAGAATACCTGTATTTACTGAATAAAGAAGGATTGTACAAAGTAGGATCTGGATATAGGGGAACTATTAAGGTAAAGTATTATTTATTGTAATCCAAATGTATTGTGTACAACGAAAGCAGGTCTAGTAACTGCTTGACTCTGTCCATCTGTCCGAAAGACCTTAGGTAGGAAACTTTTGTCAAAGTTTTCTTGGCTTCTGCAGAAGGGAATGACTTTTGTCTGCAGCTTCATAATGTTAAGTTGTAGTGTGTAAGCAATATTTGGATCAGCCACTTCCTGTTTGCCGAAGGTTAAAAATTCATCAATACTCAAAACACTAGAAACAATTTCGTGGAAGTTTTCTTGGCTTCTACAAAAAGGAAAGATTTTATATTTTGTCTGTAGCTTGATAATGTTGAGTTGTAGCGTATAAGCAATTTTTGGATCTGTTGTACCGCCACATCCTGTTTGCCGATAGTTTAAAATTAAACAATACTCAAAACACTAGAAAAATTTTTGTGAAATTTTTCTTGGCTTGTACGGAAGGCAATGATTTTATACTTTGTCTGCAGCTTCATAATGTTGAGTTGTAGCATGTAAGCAATTTTTGGATCTTTCGTGCAGCCGCTTCCTGTTTGCAGATGGTTAAAATTCAACAGTACTCAAAACAGTAGAAAAATGTTCGTGAAAGTTTTCTTGGCTTACAGAAAAGGAAATGGTTAAATATTTTGTCTTCAGCTTGATAATGTTGAGTTGTAGCGTGTAAGCTATTTTTGGATATGGCGTGCAGCCACATCCTGTTTGCCGATCAATGAATTGCATACTTCTACATGCAGGTACAGGCCCGGCTTTGGTAATTGATAAAACAATAATGGACGATTTTCAGTTAATCTTTAAATCTATAATGTTAAATGACATAAGACATACATGTAATTACTGGTACTTGTATGATTTCTTAAATTTCTTTGGTTAATTCTGGAAAATAAAGAAAAGAACTTTACTTTCACTTGAATTGAAAGATTTTATATACCGCAGTGTTCCAGCTAGGATTTAAGGGCAGAGGGGCACAACTTCCAGAAAAGGGGCACTTTAGCACGACAACAAAAGTGAAAAGGGCACAAATGAAATGGAAAATATGGGTTAAATACATATTATATTGTTATTTTGGCTCATATCAGGCCTAACTAGTCTGTTTATTATATACTAAGACAAAATCAACTAAATAAGCCTTTGTTTTTTCTTTAAAATTAGCTTTTTTACAAATATTTGTATCTCATAAATACAAAGGGCAGAGGGGCGCACCGAAAGGGCAGAGGGGTGCTGCGCCCCTCTATTTTGGGCTAGCTGGAACACTGTACCGTATTTTCCATATTAAAAAGCGCACCCCTAATTAAGGCGCATGGCCGTTTTTTAGGGAGAGGATTGTTTTTTTCCTTACATAAAACGCACCTGCATATAAAGCGCACCCTGAAGAAAACGTACATTTATTCTACTGACCTAATTAGTGTCCGTAATATGTTTCATTTCTATTTTCAGATTGGTGAGAAAGTTGAAAGTATTTTTGTATATATTTATTTATGTCATTAAAATAAAAAAAATGTTAATAAAATAATTTTACTTTTCTCATTGTTTTAGTGACGCCAGATTCGTTTGTTGTTTTTTGTCAACAACGATCATGTGTCGACAGCGTGGGTGTCTATTGAACATTTGTGGTCTTGTTGTTTTGATTAAAATTAATTCGGTGGTGATTGCTTGTTAATTGTTTGAATTGGAAGTCATGGATTTTAATTATTCTTGCAAATGTATTCATTAAAGGTCGCTCAAGCCATAAAACTGCCATCGTTTACCTTAATGATTACGTAACTACCTGTAACCACATGGTCACAATAAGTCGGGAAGAAAATTTGTCGAATTCAAATCTGAAGAATTGTATTGTTGTCTATAAAATAAAAGTTGAAGTTTAATATACTCCAAACATTTTTCAATTTAAACTTGCTTAAAAAGTACGAACAAAACCGATTCAATTTCTGCAAGGTCATTGTCTATTTTTAACTGTAAGTGAAATGGGGAATGGAAAGGGTAATTTAAACAAGACGTCTAGATATAAAACTTTTCTGTTGCTTATAACTGAATAAAGTATAATGGTAAAAAATAATGTGATATATTTTTAAGACATGTTATATTGAACATGATTTTCTTATGAGTATTTTATAAAAAAAAAAAATATGCATAGATAGATAAAGATCGATATTTTTAGCACATTTTTCACTTCTTTTTTAATAATTCACGTTGTATAGAGAAAAGATTCATTGAATAGAAGATCGAAATCTTTTTATTTCAAATATCTGATTATGTGTGGTTACAATATTTCAACAAGATATTTCAATTTGAAACACAAATTAAACAACAAGCAGTTACTCCTCAATAGTATATCCTATATGGTGCCTCTTTTCACACATGGTTATTGTTCTTTGTTTTTGTAACACCTGAGTTCATTTCAACACATGGTTATCATCAACTTCGTTTTTAAAAGAAACTTGGAATATTGGAAATAAACAATCAATGTCTTTATTATTTTCTTTAGGAGGAAATAAAGTAATATATTTTAAAACAACAAACAGTTACATCTTTATGGTAAATACACAAATAATATCCTGTATGGTACCTCTTTACAAACACGGTTATCTTTCTTTGTTTATGTAACAATTCGATTCATTTGAACACATGGTTGTCAACTTCGTAACCCAACAATGAAATAAAGAACAAATGCTCAAGTAAATATATTTATTCATAACAAAGTATGGCACATCAACAATTTATCAAGTCACTACAAGTACTTGACAATCTTCTGACGGTCTCCATCAAAAAATCCAGATATATTTTTTTCACGCTTGTCCCTGAAACACAGAAAAAATACATACATAAAGCGCACCTGAGTATAACACGCAGGGACAATGACAGAAAAAAAAACCTGCGGCTTAATTACCGGTTTTAACGGTATTTTAATGATGTTATTACATGCTTAATACATGTATATCGTGATATAGTGAACTTTTGTGGACAGTACTCTAATGTAATGATTGCCCTCTAATGAAGAACCTATTTATATATTTTTTTTGACAAAAAGTTAGAACCCTTAGCTTCAGTAATTTTTATGATTTGTATCATTACAGAGCCATATTTACCAGTCAAAAAATGATTTCCCAAACAGTGCAAACTCCTGGTTAACATGTGCTGGGGTAAGTCTAAATATTAATGATTTGTCATACAGTATAAACTCTTGTATGACATGTGTTTTGGTATTTTGGAATAAAAATGATTTCCCAACAGTATGAACTCATTACTGACATGTGCTGGGGTAAATTTAAATTAAATTGATATAGAATTTCCAATGAGCACATTTTTGATGTCACAGTGTGGAAATGTTCAGTGATGTGATTAGTTGTGGAATTCATTCAAAAACTGAAATTGGAAAATCATCTATTAAAATGTATATGATATATTCAAAATTATCAAATATGGTAAATTACACCTGTATAGTTTTAATACATCATTGTGTTATTTCAACAACAGAGATTGCCAAACATTTTCACTTTCATTTTAGGATCAGCTGTTTTGTAGAACAGATGACAATACCCATCCATGTTTATCAGTAGTGGATAACAAATCTTTTGACTTAAAGGAATCATTTCATTTAGATGGTAAGATATAATACTGGTACTTTGTTTTTATGAGGTTAAGACAAGCATTTGTATTAGCTGAACAGCAAGTTTTGAACAACTGTTCAAAGTATTTTATGTAATAAACAAAGTTCTCTTTCATCTTGTTTTCTGAAAAGACCTAATTTGCCATTTTTGTGACCAAATTATTTTTTTATTTCCAGTTCACCGATATTTCTGATATATTAATGAGATATCTATATAAATTATATAGTATACTTCTTCAACTTGCCAGGATTTCTCCTGTTGCCCTTTGCTCACCACAAGCGCAAAATATGCAACTTTTGATGTGATAATATAAAATTAATCTTTACCCCTATTGGCCTCAGAGAAAACAAGTTCCATTTTGCAGACCACTTTGCAAATAATGACAAAAATTACAATTCAATTCAAAATATAGTGAACACATTTATTGAGTACAAACTCGCTGAAGTCAAAGGTCAAACAAACCAAAACCAGTCACTTGTAGAAATCAAATGTAATACATGTATACTGATTAGAAGTAATCAGTGCCTGACCTGAGAAAATGGAAAGAAAAAAATATTTACAATTATGGAAATGCAATCCACCTCTAATTTAACGATTATTTGAATTATAAGAATTTGTTATTATGAGATTAAAAAAGATAATTTTATTTCCTTATTTTTTCCAGGTAAAGGTCATGGACCTTGTGCATTGTTTAGTGATGGAGATTACATCGGACAGATAGTTTCTGCAAAAGATGTAAGCCGCTGTTTCTTATTTCACTGTTCACTTATTTATTCTAATGTTGATTGAACTGACAAAAATAATCTGAGATAACCAAAATTTTGAGTTATCAGGAGTAAATATAGTGCAAAATAATACGTTTGAACCAAAAATAACCAGTCTTGGACATTATGAAGTGTTCATTCCTCCACCCCAAGGAAAAATCAAATTTTAGAGATGATGAAAAAGATGGTGCTGGTTTGCTCTTTTTGTGGCCATTTTTTAAAATAAAATATTTTATATATGTTCAGTATATTTTATTACAGGATAGTTTTGTAGTCAGACTTTATAATCCTGCTGTTTCTCCCATGTCAATGGTCAATGAGCTACCTCTCAAGCTTACAAGAAAATGTATGGATGTTTATGGTTCTACTGGGTATGATCCTGAGACAGAGAAAAGATCTATTAGTAAGTGCAAATCACTAATGTTTTTTTATTCCTTATATTTTGCTGTGCACATTTTGTAAAAATAATAACATAGAGAAATGTAAATATTTGTTGTAGGTGTTTTGCCCCATTTTCATTACCTGAAAGATAGAATTTAAAACTATTTGAAATTACAAAAAATTATAAACAGTAATTATTCTAATCAATAGAGTAAAAAGTACAAGTCAGTTCTCTGCCTTTAATCGAGTTGAGAACATATCTACATGAGATAATGCTGATATTTTGTTTATGACATATAAAATTGAACTGAGATAATTTTGTTTTTAAATAGATACAGGTTTTGACGAAGATTCAGTGTTTATTGTATCAGGGAAAGAGTTTTCATTGGTCAGGACCTCGGGAAATAAGGTAAATGTTTGATAAAATGTAGTTATATATATGTATGTTGCTTGGATGTGAAGTGAAGAAAATATAAACATAGATACAACAAGGATAGTAACAGGTGGTGTTGTCAAGTTGCTGCCCTCCAGATGTCCTTGAGTAAGAAGCCTTTGTATTTATTCTTTATAGAGCTGCCATTAACTTCATAAAGTAATACAACTGTCAATACTTTTATATATATGAAATGCAAAAATATCCACTAGGATGTTGTCCAATTGGTTCATACTTCATATGCCTTGATTTAATAAAAAACATGGTAAAATGTATTAATCATATAGGACACACCCCACCCTTCTCTGTAATTTTAACACTGAGAATTAAAAATGTTACTTGATTGTTCAAGGCCAAAGTATTTATACATTAGACAGCTTTATGCTGTAGTTTTTTTTCAACTGCTTGAAACAAATTAAAGTTTTATCTGTAATATCTCTAAGAACTTAATATTGAAAATCTCCAGATTCCATAAATTAATGTTACTACAATCAAAGAGAACTGTTCTTGTATTTTCAATGTGAAAGTGGGGCCTCGGTGGCCGAGTGGTCTAGGTAGTTCGTCATGACTACTAACTGATCACTAGCCTGTCAACACTAAGGTTGTGAGTTCGAATCTCACCTGTGGAGGGGTGTGTTCGACTCCGATCTAAATTGACAAGGATTGCCAATTTCCCTACCAAAGGTCGGTGGATCTCTCTGGGTACTCCGGCTTCCTCCACCAATAACAACTGGCCGCCGCGAAATAGCCAAATGTGCTAAAAGTTTGTTGATACTGATGTGTTTTGAACTTTTGTTTTGAAGGTGTTATATACAGGAAGATCACAAGCTCTAGGTATCAAACAAGGTGGGCCAGCTCAAGGCAAGTGGATGGAACTACCAATAACCAAATCACCAAAAATTGTACATATATCTACTGGACATGAAGGTCAACATGCCTTACTGGTGTCCGAGGACGGAAGTTTGTTCTTTGTTGGTACACCTAAACGTGGAGAGGATGGGGATACCAGTTCTTGTAAGTTCACAGTTAAATTCAGTTAGTTTTGGAATAAACAGAAAAATAAAAATGTCAAACATGTTTACCAAAACAATACAAATTGTGTTGATTATTAGGATTTATTTCTGAAATGGATATCACTCATTCAAATTTAAAACCTTATCATATGAACTGAATTGTGGAGTTGTTGTTTTTTTTTTTGGTTACAAAGAAAAACTGGTTTATACATAATTAATAGAATCGATTCATGACTGTTCAGACCAACTGCAATGAAATCTTACAAACAAAGGAACAATAGCTTAAAACACATACATGTTGTAAATTATCATAATGGTTTTATATTAAGTTCTGTTGAGTAAGAAAGGGAAAGCATATTATACAGTCTCAGACAGAAATTTCCTTCAGTTTTTGTCGAGCCTGCGACTTTAGTCGCAGAAAGCTCGACATAGGGATGGTGATCCGGCGGCAGCGGCGGCGGCGGCGTTAAATCACTTCTTAAAAGCTTTATATTTTAGGAGGTAGAAGACCTGGATGCTTTATACTTTGTATATAGATGCCTTATGTTACGAACCTTCCATCTGTCATATGTACATTGTCCTTGACCTCATTTTCATGGTTCAGTGACTAATTGAAAAAAAAGTTAAGATTTTTTGTAATGTTGATTTCTCTCTTATTATGAGTAATAGGATAACTATATTTGTTATGTGCATACCTAACAAGGTCCTCATCCCGGTCAGACAGTTTTCAATTGACCTCGACCCAATTTCAAGGATCAGTGAACAAGGTTAAGTTTTGGTGGTCATGTCCATATCACAGATACTATAAGCAATAGGTCTAGTATATTTGTTGTATGGAAGGATTGTAAGGTGTACATGTCCAACTGGCAGGTGTCCTCTGACCTTGACCTCATTTTCATGGTTCAGTGGTGTGTTTTGGCCTGTTTTTCGAATACTGTATGCAATAGGTCTACTATGTTTGGTGTATGGAAGGATTGTAAGGTGTACATGTCCAACTGGCAGGTGTCATCTGACCTTGACCTCATTTTCATGGTTCAGTGGTTATAGTTAAGTTTTTGTGTTTTGGCCTGTTTTTCGAATACTATATGCAATAGGTCTACTATATTTGGTGTATGGAAGGATTGTAAGGTGTACATGTCCAACTGGCCGGTGTCATCTGATCTTGACCTCATTTTCATGGTTCAGTGGTGTGTTTTGGCCTGTTTTTTCGAACACTGTATGCAATAGGTCTACTATATTTGGTGTATGGAAGGATTGTAAGGTGTACATGTCCAACTGGCAGGTGTCATCTGACCTTGACCTCATTTTCATGGTTCAGTGGTTATAGTTAAGTTTTTGTGTTTTGGCCTGTTTTTCGAATACTATATGCAATAGGTCTAATATATTTGGTGTATGGAAAGATTGTAAGGTGTACATGTCCAACTGGCCGGTGTCATCTGATCTTGACCTCATTTTCATGGTTCAGTGGTTTGTTTTGGCCTGTTTTTTCGAACACTGTATGCAATAGGTCTACTATATTTGGTGTATGGAAGGATTGTAAGGTGTACATGTCCAACTGGCAGGTGTCATCTGACCTTGACCTCATTTTCATGGTTCAGTGGTTATAGTTAAGTTTTTGTGTTTTGGCCTGTTTTTCGAATACTATATGCAATAGGTCTAATATATTTGGTGTATGGAAAGATTGTAAGGTGTACATGTCCAACTGGCCGGTGTCATCTGATCTTGACCTCATTTTCATGGTTCAGTGGTGTGTTTTGGCCTGTTTTTTCGAACACTGTATGCAATAGGTCTACTATATTTGGTGTATGGAAGGATTGTAAGGTGTACATGTCCAACTGGCAGGTGTCATCTGACCTTGACCTCATTTTCATGGTTCAGTGGTTATAGTTAAGTTTTTGTGTTTTGGCCTGTTTTTCGAATACTGTATGCAATATGTCTGATAGCATTTACTTTCATTAGAAATACACGACAGGCGAGACATTTTTGTGTGTCAACTCTTGTTATCTTTTATATTAACATTGCAGCCAAAGCTAGACGTCAACCTAAGGCAGTAAAACCAAAGAAGATAATTCGTATGGAAACGATGTCTAAACATGTGGTATATGCAGCCTGTAATAATGGCAGTAGTGGAATACTTACCAAGGAAGGGGAGGTGTATATATTTGGGAAAGATACAACACACTGTGATCATACTACAGGTAATGTATTCACAATATAACATGTAGAAACAAAATTACTAATTGGTTTAATCAGGAGTTTTACACAAGTAAAATTTACATGAAATATTTTAAACTATATGAATTTTTAAATTTTGTATATTTGGTTAGTAAGGTTTTCATTTTTGTTGATTTTTGTGTTGTTTTACTTATATTTTGATCTTAGTAGCAAATTGTGGGTAATTTCAAATACTTATTTTCAGCATGTGAAAGATACAAAAAGTGATGATAGGTTTCGGTGAAATAAGTCATTATTTTTCAAGTCTTGAGTTAAATAGCCAGAATTTCTTACGGTATTCCTTGTATATTTTGAGGCTTGAAGTCAGAGTTGTCTGAAATTGATTTTAGGTCAGGTGACAGATTTGAAGGATGTAGTATGTACACAGATAGCTCTGGGTAAAGCCCATGCTGTAGTTTTGACAGATGGAGGTCAGGTTTATACATTTGGTATCAACAATAAAGGACAATGTGGCAGAGATTTCCTACCTGGTGGAAGTAAAGAACGTAAGTAATGTATTTCGAATATGTAATTATATGGGTAGTTGGAAAATCTATGTTAAAATTATCAATAAATAGACACCATTAACAACCAAGAGCATCGTAACACTTAGGATAGAGTTTGAATATAAGGGCTGAGTCTTTGTTAATATTTCATGATTTACTCTGAATTTTAATTGTATCTATGATATTTATGTTATATATGACAGCTGCATTATAGTTTGAATGATTTTGACCACTGTAAAGTCTACCAATGTACCCTTTAATCTTTGGTGTAGATGAGTACAAAAATTGTATAATGAAGTACACTATGAGCAGAACCTTTTGTTAGTGACATTATATCGTAATGAGTTTAAAAATGCCAAACAAAGACATTATTATGAACTTACAAACAGTCAGATAGTATAAATGTTATGAATTAATGGTTAAGATTAAAATTTTTCTAATTTTGTGCACATTTATACATCTCTTGACCCGTTTGATAAGTTCTGATATCACGACTCGTTGAATAATAAATGCTTTTGAAATTTACTGCGAAAAACGTTTGGAAGACCTCTCGGTGTTATTTATGGGTACTGCTCAGACAGTTTAAAAATGAAAATTGAATTATCTCGAGTTGATAAATTTCGCAGTCAACTGGTTATCGTTGTAGAATCTATATATATCAATTTGTGTCTAATTATTTTATCTTTTATAAAGATTCCTTTTAGGAAGAAGAAATAAAACAGAAAATGTTATGATATTTTTTTAAATTATAGCCAACAATGTAACAATGGCAGAAGAAGAGGAGGAAACTGAGGTTGATGATGGTATATGTCCTGATGGTAGGTTTTTAGTGAAACTCTTAATGTTTTAAAACAGTGGACATGTTGAACTAATCTTCAACATGTTTTCACCAAATTTCTGTTATTTAGAATCATGATTAACTTATTACTTAGAACATGTCTGATGTTCAGATGTTCGATGCGTCCAAGTTTTGTTGTATATTGTAACACTATGAAAGGAACTACTTAAAAAGAGGTCAAAAGGACCTCCCCAGGACATTGGAATGTTGATTGAATGTTTGATTTTCAAAATTTTTAGTTAAGTAAATAGTTCATAGTTAGAACAGGTTAACAGTTTGAATTTTACTGTTTCAGGTAAACACAAGTGGGATAGGGAACAGTGTATGATATGTACTGTTTGTGGAGAGTGTACTGGTTACGGTTTGGAATGTTGTAACAATGTTGGTCGCCCAGACAGAGTTCCTTCTACGTAAGTCTTAATTCCCTGTATATGGAAATCATGAGTTTTTTTTCTCTTTTATGAATTATAAATGCAAAAATTTAACATATCTTAGATTCTCCAGATTTTACATTATTTCAGTACTCCACATATTATATTGGAGCAGAAAAAAATTAAAAGCAAATAAAGACAAAATGAAAGTAGTAAATTACTTAGAAAATATGTTTTTTTTTTAATAACTGCCATGTTATACAGATTTGCCTAAGATAATCAGTATCAGCTGTGTTAATAATTAAACAGACAATTGCGAGGTGATATTTCCTGACAGAGTGCATAATACTGTATATTCGGACATTTTCACGTACACTTATTATTGTGATTCTTCCACCCAAGTCAAAATTGCAAGGTTTAATTATTGCGATCGCCGTCTGTATGAACAAAAAAGTTATTATTGCGATCTGAGATTGAGTAAACTTGAAAGTGGAAGTTTTATTAATATAATCGTTTTAATGGTTTTAGAAATATAAGAATTCAAATGTTATATATATAATAGCTGTCTAAACAATAACTATACAACTAAGTATCTACCAATTAACCTGTCTCCAGATGACCAGAAACTTACCTGTGTAAATGTAAACAAATGGAGACAAATCTATAATAAATCAGACATGAAAATATGAATTTAAGGATGATCGCTGGTCTAATGGGAAATAAATAGGATTTGAAATAGGTGTTTTATTCTGAGAGAACATATGAATAGTAAACAAATAAGCAAGAAAAAAATATAGGTTCATGTGCTCATTTAAGAGCTATAAGGCCTTGAAAATTTGCAGGAAATAGGTTTTCTCTGGATTTTTCATTGTCTTTGCATGGACAACTTCAGTCTCTCAAAAATGTATGAAAAAATAAAAAGGATTTCATGAAATTTTGTCAAATACCATTTTAAGGTATATATGATTAAATTATAAAAGAAAAAGTGGGGGTTCATGGGCAAAAAATTTCATGTTTAAGAAATGGATAAAACCCGAGGATTCTGAAAATCTGACAAACAGACCAAAACATGACCAGCAAGCATCCTTAAAATGCGAGTTTTTAATATTGAGATCCTCAACCGATTGCAATATTCAAAATAATAAAAACATCGCAATAATTTCCATATTTACAGTAATTAAAATAAATATAATTTTTAAGAAACTTATTACTGGAAATAGATTTAAAAAACATTTTTTTTGTAGGCCATGTGGATGTGGAGCTGGTGAATCTGGATGTTCTGAATGTGGCATATGTAGAACTTGTGCTGGAGAACAGGTGTCAGAAGTGTTAGAAGGGGATGATCATGGTAAACAGATAGAACTTCTTGCAAGACACAAGGATTATCTCCCCTTTGAAGTTGAACAGTTATTTGGTGGCAATGAGGTTAAAAGTAAGCAATAAAATGTACAAAGTATTTCTCCTTGTCACATTTTATTCCATTCTTTGAAAAAATACATGCATATAATATATTGTTTGATATTAATTTGGTGCACTATATGTACACATTTAAATAATTTATATCTTATTAGCAGTGGACTAGTCCAAAATTCAAACAAGCTAATCTTAAAGTTAGCCAGATACATGTTATATAAAGATTCCATTATTTACTGCATGGTATATTTGATATAATGTCAACTTATCTCTTTCCAACTGAGTGGTTGTTTCATTACATAAATTGTTATTGTGATTAACTAAGGCTTTAGTCAGTATGATTCAGAGTTGGTTGTCTTAAATGAATAAGATGTATCGTTTTAGAAGATTTGGAAAAAAATTTATGAAATGTTGGCACTTTACAAGTATTTTGTGAGTCTTAACCTAACATAATTTATAAATGCATGCTAATATGAATGCAGCTAATGAATTAAAGACCAGAAATGAAGTACAGACACAGAAACAATATTTCATTCAATATTTATATTTTTAGTGAATCATGTGCAGGATTTACCAGATACACCTCTAGGTCAGTTCTTCAGAAGACTTCTCTTTAACAAAAAGGAACCCAGGAAGAAAGATGCCATGAATAAACAAGTGAAAGGTATAATAAAGGAATGATTATCTTTCAGTGAAGTTTAGTGTTGTTATTCAAGATTAAAATCAAGGGTAAAGAGTATCATTATATGTACTATTTTTAGCAGCTGACAATCACTTATAAAACATGTCAAACAAAACATATACATGTAGTTGTTGTGATTATAAATAATAGGGATGACCATATGTATCAGAAAATAATTTGCCATTATTCTTTTTATTGATTGAAATTATAAAGTAAATAAAAGGCAACCATTTCAGCAGATGTGACTATAATAAGCTAGGTACATTGCTTCTTAAAATAAAACTAGCTGTTGGATGTTGTTTAACAATTAACATTTCTTTGTTTTATTACTAGCTGCAGAGGCACATGCCAGTGATCAAGAACAGGATTACAACAAAGTTGTCAGCTTACCTCCACAGGAAATCTGTATTGGTACAGGGGATGTTCGAGCAACACAGATATCATGTGGACAACATCACACAGGTATGTATTGTCTTTCTCCAGGAAATATGTCTCAGAACAGGGGATGTTCAAGCAACACAGATATCATACAGGTATGTACTCTCTCTCTCCAGGATATCTGAATCGGTTCAGGGGATGTCCCAGCAACACAGATATCATCTGGACAACAGCACACAAGGTATGTACTGTCTCTCTCCTGGAAATTTGTAATGGGACAGGGTATGTCCCGTCAACACAGATATCATGTGGACAGCACACAGGTATGGAAATCTATTGGTCTGAAGATGTGACGTCCACACATATTGCAGATTGATGATTCAGACTGTTTGGTTTTATGCCACTTTCAGTACATATGGCTGTATCATGGTGGTCAGCTTATATTGGTAGAGAAAATCATAATACCTGGAAAGAACCACTTACCTTTGCCAGCAATACGGACAATGCTTATCAGTTTTAAAAGATCCTAGTAGAACATACCTCACCACGTGTTGTATTTGAAATCAGAACCTCAATGTTGACATGCTAGTAATTATTAGTAGTTAAGACCCAGATTTTCCACTAATGCCACATCTGTTGATTTGAAATCGTGGTAAGCATGAGTATATTTGAAAGGGAAAACCAAAGGTAAATTAATCCTGATGGTTCATAGTTATAACTTGAGCAGTTTAAAAGGATGAATATATAAACCATTTGATTAAAGTTTAGTCTGAACAAAACATATGGTTTTTAATAAGACCTTTAGTTTTTGTGGGTCCCTTTGTCTTTGACTTAAATAGGTTTGACTGTGTGAAATCTTTATATATTTATTATATTACAGTTGTCCTACTACAGAATGGAGAAGTATATGTGTTTGGTAACAACAATTATGGACAACTGGGACAAGGAGATACTAACATTAGGTAACTTTTTTATTTTACGTAATTCGGAACAGATTTTATTTGTAACCAGGATAGGTAGTTTGTTGAGCACCTCTTGATTGAAATTTCTGTGGAAACAATACAAAGCTAAAGCATGTTTTATCAATTTGCTGTTCTATTGAGATTTAATTTTCATTTTTACAGAGAATCAAGGAAATGAAAAATATGCAGTAGATTTATAGATTATGCCCTTGCACGGTGCTTAACTTCTTTTTTATTTAAAAAAACAGGCTATTCTGAAGAAGATGAACATTCATATTCACAAGATCTTCTTTTGATGTATAATTGTTTTTGACTATAGTTTTTCTTCTGTTAATAATTCACTGTTATTTTTCACAGGGGAGCACCTGTTAAAGTAGATTTACCTATGGGTGCAACTCAGGTGGCCACTGGTAGCCATCATACTGTGATTTTATTGTCAAATGGACAAGTTTATACCTTTGGAAACCATAAGGTATAACAATATACCATTGTTAATAAATTTATATTTAATGTTAAAAAATACTACACGGTGAAGATCACAAACATTCAGACTCAAATTGTAGAATTCTTCTTCGTATTATTTTATTGGAACATGCACCGGAATTGCATTAATTGATATTTTTGCATTATTACTGATGGTTGAAGGTACGTGTATGCAGTAATTAATAAATATACAGTAGATTCTACACTTCTGTTTTGCCATATCAAATTATGATAAGAATATGCCTAGTTTAAAATTGAATGTTGAGAAGTTCTGTAGTATTACATTGTTAAAGTATATTCATAAAATGACATTTTTTATTACTGATCTATTGTAATGATCAAAGGCCTAACAAACATATTAAAAAAGTCTATTTCTTGGTCAGATCTTAGTGAAGTTTTAGGTGTAAGGATCATCTTATTCCTTCTTTTTCACTAAACATCAAATAAAAGGCTGTTGTGGAAGCATAATTCATTTTGTCAAGGCCAAAAATTTCATATTTCTGAAAACTCATATTCATGTTGTAGTGTGGAGCACTGGGAAGAGGTTGCCCTGATGAAGCAGGAGCTAAAAGCAAAAAAGCAATATGGCATGCAATTCCTGGCCCTATACCTGGTATTGGTGAGTTTTTATATAAAAACATTTGCATAATTATTTCTAATAATTCAGTTAAAGGGGAAAAGAAAGTTAAATAAATAAATTAATAAATAGCAGGTGATGATTTTTACGTGTTTTATGAATATTTTGTGAAAACATTAAAGGCTATTCCATTAAAATGGGTGTATGAGGGTAGGAAGAGAAGTTTTATTATAGGACATGGGTCCTGGGACATTTTTAGTGTTTCTCTATCAGATGTATGTAGAGTTATCTAAAAAAGTTTGTTGGTTGTGGGGGTGTTTTGAAAGTAACTTCCTACCCTTCCACATTTATTTTAATGGAATACGGATTACTTTTAGATAAGAGAGAGCTAGTTACCTGTAGAAACTACAGTCAAACCTGTGTTATGTGACCTTCCAAGGGAGAGCAAAATTGTGGTCACTAAAGACAGGTGGTCTTTATATAAAGATTAATTTTATATAGAATGCACTAAAAAGGGAATTTGAAATGATGGTCTTTTATTTAAAGACAGGTTATTACTTAATACAGGTGGTCGCCAAAGCAGGTTTGACTGTAGTTTGATATAGGATGTTTGTTATTCCCCTAAATGATGGAATAGATTTTACATATTTGATACAATAGGGAATTTTTTTCTAGGTATTTAGAATTAGATTTGTATAATAAAGAAACTTTAATTTTAGGAGCCAGATATGGTAGAAGAGCTACATGGATTGGGGCTAATGGCGACCAGACATTTATGAGGATAGATGAGTCTCTCATTAACGCTCACATTCTAGCAGCATCTAAAGTATTTGCAAATCAAACAAGTATTGGTAAGACAGATTACCTATCTAAGTTAAAATAATTTACATTGTAAATATACAGGTTGTACTAACTTTAAGTAAATACAAATTAGTTTGGCATAATTTGAACTTTTCTTAAGTGAATCATATACAAAATTATACTTTAGATCTTATAATCAAATGTGATACCTCATTCTTGGTAGAATAAATTATAAGTTATTAATCTCCTGGATGTTTATACCAGGTAAAGGCAGTGACGTAAGCAATTATTGGCAGACTTTGGATATACCTTATTTATTTTTATAAACTCTGTATGCAAACAAAGAAGTGTGTTTTGTCTTTGGAAAGAGATAAATTCCTACTGTCTGGGTACCACAGTCCAAGGGAAAGGATTTTTCAAAATTTGAATACCTTTACCAGTGTGAATTGTCTAGTCACTTGGGTGAAAGGTACAAGGAGCTTAGTTGTAACTGAAACAATTGAACTTAACTTGTTTTGTTCAATCATGTCTTCCAGAGAAACAAAAAAATTCTGCCTATGGAATGTTTAATGTAAAAGGGAGATAACTCTTTCTATGAGATTTTATAATATTAAGAATTACAGCCCTATGTTGCAAAAATGTACAAAGTGCAATAGAAATATTTAAAATAACAGTTTTACAAATTTTAGGATAGGTTTGAGTTGATAAATTCAAATTTTAATTTTGTCAAATTTTCAAGTGCATTAATTTTAAGACTCGAAAGTCTTATTTTGTGAGGAATACAAATATAACCTTTATAAACAACTTTACAATTTTATGTTTTCTTGGACGGCCCAATAAGGTTAATTAACTAACAAAAGATTGTCTAATAATTCTACGTTTAGACTTTCAAAATGCATAAAGTCCACTCCAAGAACTGAGGTTTCCAGACATTAGTTTCTACTTACAACTTTTGGTTCAATTTCTTTTCCATCAAGAAGAAATACAATTTTCTCCCATTATGTATCTTGTTCTAGATACCCTCATTTTATACTTTTATAGGATTAATACCTACCGGAGAAGAGAATACAGCTGTAATGAAATGTCTAATGATAAACAAACTGGATGGTAGTTGTAGAAGGTAATATATATATATAGACATTTGGTATGTTTGTAATCACTGCTCTCTGGATATTATTCATAATGGTTAGAATAAGGATTTTCAGCCATAGACCATCACAGCTTTTCATGGCATATGAGAAAAAAAAATTATCCACTATTAGTTTCTAAGATGGATAATTGATCAATAAATACTCTCAGATTAAGTAGAAGGAAAAGGGATACCTGAGCTTTAGGACTCTGGACATGTCTCTATAACTGTAGACTAATACATCTGACTTATAATGATGGGACTTGTAAACTCAATGGTACAACAAGTGTTCCATCTGTTTGAATTTTGAGTGACATAAATCTACAGGTCTGCAATCTGTTGTTTATGATACTATTAATGAATTAGCTAGCATTGATACTATACTTTTACAGATATTTAAAATAAACACTTTACCTATTATAAATGTCAGATTTTGTAGTTTTTGTGTTTAAAGTTGTCTTTTATAAAATTTACATATTTCCAGTGTTCAAAGATTTTTAAATAATTCTTTACAGTATTTCTGTTTTTCATTAAGCATACATTAAGAAAAACAGTTTTTAAATATGTTGTATAATTTGAAAGTTTTTTCCTTCCAGTTTTGGAGGTGCTGAACAGGTAGATCTGTCAAAACAAGCAGTGTGTTTAGATCCTGTATATGATGTTTTGTGGAGGTAAGATTTTTAATGTTTTATGTCCTTGTGTTCCCTGTTTAGATCCTGTTTATGATGTTTTGTGGAGGTAAGATTTTTAATGTTTTATGTCCTTGTGTTCCATGTTTAGAGCCTGTCTATGATGTATTATGGAGGTAAGATTTTTAATGTTTTATGTCCTTATGTTCCCTGTTTAGATCCTGTCTATGATGTTTTGTGGAGGTAAGATTTTTAATGTTTTATGTCCTTGTGTTCCCTGTTTAGATCCTGTCTATGATGTTTTATGGAGGTAAGATTTTTAATGTTTTATGTCCTTATGTTCACTGTTTAGATCCTGTCTATGATGTTTTATGGAGGTAAGATTTGTAATGTTTTATGTCCTTATGTTCTACTTAGTAATCTGTTTAGAAAATTAATTTTTTTTTATGTTTGAACATTTTTATAGTGTTTTTTTAGCTATGTAATAATGATGACTTTAAAGACACATCAATGGAAAAGGATACAAAATAAGTATGATGAATATAGAAAAGTCTTTTGAGAAAATTGAGCAGTTCAGTCATACAGTTAATCTAAAAAAAATTATTGGCAGTATGGCCAAAAAAAATATATTATTAGCTTCTCAGGCCCCGACGCGTGTCCCTTAAACCCGCTGCATTCATCGTTTTTTATCATGCAAAAAATAAAATTAAAAATTGGCAGTTCCTCGTCCCGCACGGAAATTTTTCGCGTCTGTTTCTGTTACTGGTAATTTTTAGGATCACGATCTTAATCAGCGAAACATTTTCATAAACACGCTTTGTCACGTGGTGTGGTGATTTAAATATACATTGTTTGTTAAACTTCCGTCAGCATGGCATCTTTAGTGTCATGGCAAGTCCTCTCCGGAGGAAAAACCGTCGTACCACGGACGATACATTGTGATTACATGACGGAGTGCACATTGGGGGAGTTGCTAGAATCGATTAAAACGAATGATGAAGCAGCCTTTGGAAAATTTCAGGGCTACACCGCCGACGCTTTCATTGGGAGGTCGAAGATTGAATTTGTCTTTGATAAAATTAATATGAATTGTAAAGTCAGGGAAGCTATTGCTACGTTTAGTAGATATAATATTAAATATGAACTTAAGAAAACACAAGATGACAGTGACAACACATATGTATACAAAAAGTTGGTTTTAATTTCCCATAAAAACAGGATTCTTTCAATTTCTTTTTTTATACCAATATATTAGAAATAACAGATGCTATATTTTAATTCAGACACAATGAAAATTTCCATGCAAAAAAAAAAAAGAAAAAAAAAGAGCCGCCCTGCCTCATTAAAAAATTTCAAAAATGGCCTGAGAAGCAACATATTTTTTAAGTAAAAACAAGGAAAAAAAAGACTCCTCCCTGCCTCATCAAACAATTTGAAAAGTGGCCTTAGATGATGATTTTTTTTACATGGCCTATTTATGATAAAATATCTGAATTCAATAGTACTTTTGCCATCTTATCTTTTAAACTGAAAGAAGTAATCAAAATGTTTAAATAGTTTCATTTAAAAGATTTTCTGTATCATTGCAGTTATAATCCTGAAAATAGAGAAGTTCGATGTTACAACAGTCTAGTAACGGAGGCTCGACCTTTGACCTCACAACCAGCCGCACAGTGTGACCTATTTAAACCAGAATTAGCTGTACCAGGAAGAATGGGACACAAGGCTACCAGATCACATTGTGCTCTACATGTTTTAGGTACATAACAATAAGACTGATTTGTAAATACAGGAGGGATCAACAAAGAAATTTATGTAAAGTAACTGTGAATGAAGTATGAGTTATTTACTTTGAGTGACTCAGGTTTTCAGAATATATTTGGCAAGTAGCACTGCTGCATAAATATCTACATGTCTACAAATAAACATTTAAGGATTGTCACTTGTGAGATTTTTTAATTTTGGTCAGATTATGCGAACTCCTCAGGGATAATCCATTAATTGTATGGGATATTTTTTCACCAGCAACCCCCTATTTTCTTTTCATTATACATATCTTAAAGATCTAAATGAGAACATTTTCTAAAATTCTATATATTTAGCTTAATTTTTATACAACTTTAAAGATTCATCACATTTTCCATTCAAACCAAATGAAAAGTCTAGAGAAACCTGTTTTCCCGCCAAACAACACCTTATATCTCAGAAACGAGATCAGCAACCTATAGTTTTCTTTTTCTTATTTTTTTTTTATTAATTTCAACCTCTATCTAAATATAAAAGTATTTGAAAATCTATATATTAAAACTCTCACCAGTGACCATCCTTAATTACAATTCTCCTTGAATCTATTTTCTTTATCAATGTAATAAACAGAATAAAGAATCTTGAATTTTGAATACCAAAAATCTACAATTTTGACTTTATAATAGGTTAGCGAGCAAAAGCATGCAGCATTATTTGGGTATGACTTCACAGTACAGTAGATCTATCAAAAACTATATCCTTCAGGTGATCTTTCACTTGATAGCTAGTGTGGTTACTTGGTCATAAAATATGAAATCAAGCAAATTTCAGTGTAAGAGCTTGTCCTACATGCTACTGCATATTAATAGTATAGTTTGAATCTATGGTAAAATAATTTTATCAGGTTGTTTGGACACCCTGAACATAGCACAACAGTTGAATTTGACGGTTAAGGAGGAAGCTAAGGAAAAAATGTCAACAGCCAAGGTGTATTCCAAGGAGGATTTCGCAGTAGTTAATAGGTTTGCAAGTAAGTGTGTTCATTGTGTATTGCATTCAAAGCATCTTTTGTCTTTGTACAAAAGAAGATAATCTTATAAAACAAGCTGTATGGTAAACTTCCAAAAACAGTTGGTCAATATTACTGACAATATATGCATGGCATTATTTTACATGTATATGACATTTAAATGAAATACACATTTTATAAAGGATATTTTGTAAATATTGGTTTCATGAAAATTTTTTTCATGATGTCAAAGCAATATGTAACTGTTGAACATGTATTTAAAAATAATGGGTTAATCAAAGAGGTAAGATATTTCAAAATTTAAAGAAAAACATTCCTTGCAGGCCTTTGGGTTTTCCTCAATGAAGGTTTTATAGAAATTTGCTGTTCATTGCAAATGAGGTGCTTACAAAAAATATATACTTGTATATTGCATTACAGGTCATGGAGGTGGATGGGGTTACTCAGGACATTCTATGGAGGCAGTAAGGTTTATGTGTGACACAGATGTTTTACTGGGAGGATTCGGTCTGTTTGGAGGACGTGGAGAATATTATGGTAGAATAAAGGTAAAAGAATTTGTTAAAAATACTTAATCATTCATAATAGTTAGGATTTGTCTTGAAATGAAGAGTATTTATGTTTTTATTAGAAAATTTGAGAATAATATAATGTTCGTTGTTACTGAAAGTCACATTGAGGTCATAAGTTTCATGCATTATTGCAAGTACAAGACATTCTTTAGCAGCAGTTTGAGTGAAAATTTTTGAAAATGTCTATTAAAACTTTTTAAAATTGAAAAAAAAATGAAAAGGACAAATATACCTAAGGAGCAATAAAAAAAATGTAATCAATTGGACAGACAAACCCGGGAAGTCAAATGAACAACCACAAGCACAACAAATAAACACAGAAAACTAAAAACCAATGAACAACACGAACTCCTATAAAAACCAGGAGTGAACCCAGGTGAAATCAGACAATGTTACTATTTACTGTTTGGTATAATTTCATTCCTGACCTTGCAGTCTTTAGGTACATGTAGTAAAAATTAGACTACTTTAAAATCTGAAAATGGCAGAAAAGTAAATGTAATGAGAACATATTCTGTTGAAAAATTGGTTTAATTATGATGAAATTCTTTGTTTTAGTTATATGAACTAGGACCAGATGGAGGGGACAATGAAATAGAGGGAGAGATGTTAGCAGAGACTGATGAAGTAATGTATGAATGTGGAGCAAGGTATGTAAAAAACCCATCATATTAAAAGATATCTATAATTTAAGACTGTCAACAAGTTAATTTAATCACAAGATTTTCACATTTTACTTTGACAGTGCATCTTAAGTTTGGTACTTTGTGCATTTTATTTATTGCAATTTCACAGCAAACAGTCTTGTAAGATTAATCAAAACAATTCTGGTATATGTTGAATAGAATACTATTAGCAAAAAATTAAGAACATAGTTTTAATTATTGGGATTGACATCCTATTGCATTTTTAGCTCACCTGGCCCAAAGGGGGTCCTCTTTCAGAAATATATCTGATAACTCGGACCGATATCCAAATTGACCACCAGAGCCCAACTTAGTTAAGCATAGGGCCCTGTGGGAAAATTGACATAGAAATCTTCTTGTCTGAAACCAATGAGAAATTTGGAATCTACTTTGTTAAAATCAGTGAGTCAATTGGAACGCAACTTTACAGCAATGTTCCAGACTGCCAACAGAGATTTACATAGTCAAACATTTTAATTTTCTTTCAGTCTGCAAATGATATCCAGGAGAACGATACAGACTCTGTGAGCCTCTAGTTAACTTAATAAATACTTCACATTAATCTTTTCAATTTACATTATTGTATATTATGTATTGAATTATTGTCATATTATTTCAGAAAAAAAGTTGTATTTGCACATTTTATATGTCTACACTAATGTTTTGTTTTTCAGAGAGAAATATGCTATGATGTTTGATGAACCAGTTCCGATACAGGCACAGTCATGGTATGTTGCATGGGCCAGGATATCTGGACCAAGTAGTGATTGTGGGTCCAATGGTCAACCAGTGGTCACCACAGATGACCAGTAAGTATTCTAATAGGGTTATCTAGGATTTAGAACCAAGTAGTGATTGTGAGTCAATATTATCCTAGGATTTATTTTGGCCAATGATAACTGATTAAATTGAACTGTGGTTACCACATTTGATCATCAAGTAACAATATACAAAGTTTAAGATTTTTGGATTGTTTTAGTCCAATGATATGAAGGATTACTTTTTGACTCCAAATTCCTGCAGGAGCTGAAGTCCAAGCTTAGTGGGAGCACTTTTATTTCTGTTCTTCATCCTGAAATCACAGTAAGGCATTCAGCCAGGAGAATCAGTTGCAAGTTTAAGACAGCTCTCAATGTTTCTGTATACAAAATAGATACAAACAGATATTGTATCCTTGTTATTGTGTTTTTCAGAGTTGTATTTAAATTTAAGAGTTCAAAGAAATCAAACAATGGAACAGATGTAAACGCAGGACAAATACCACAGCTGTTATACAGGTACAATTTTATCCACCAAGGGAGCTGTTAAACCATGTTAACCTAGTCATTAAAATAGTTTTCTATATCTTACAACAATTATATTTCCTACACTTTTCATCTAAACAAAATGATATATTTAAACAATCACATTAGCACAATCAGGCTGACTTATTGTCAAATGTTAAATTTCACTATTGTTAACTCCAATACATATTCATACCATAGTGAATAAGGAAAAATCCAATAACACCATAAACTACAACTTTGTGTTCCACTTTTTAATAAAATTCATAAAATTTTCCTTTTTTCCATGTATAAATTCATATCTACATATTATTGGACATAGAAAAATCAATGAACTTTAAATGAAAGATGAAGAAAAAATATTGAAAAATTATGATTATGAATATTTAGGAAATTTATAAAAATCAATAATTACAATAATTCTAGGTTCAACTAGTGTTGATAACAATTATGTCAACACCTTGTTGTACATGTAGATAGGAGAACAGCTTTTGTTAGGTTGTGTTTGATTTAAATGTAATAGCAGGGGAGGAGACTGGACACAAAATTACATCTTTTTTCATAGGTTAATTTATGTTAATTTTACTTTACAGACTGCCTTCCAGAGAAAACAGTGGTGCAGTAAGGAAGGTTGATTATATAGAACCAGCCCACATCCTTAGTCAGGACTTTGCTAGTTCTGTAACTCCTGTAAGTTGCACATGGTTTTGTTTATATTGGTGGAACAATAATCCGTGTCGGAGATTAACATGCAAATCGCTTAATCCTAAGATGAAGCTTTGATAAAATTTTATTACTCTATATAACACAAACTGATTTTTATACCCCTTTTAATTTTGGAGATTTATAAATTCAGTTGTATTATCAATGATGTACAAAGTAGCTTAATGTAAAGAAAAAAGATTTATAAAAAAATAATTCATAAAATCATTAAAAGTCTGCCAGCAAGAATTTCGAAAAAGTTATGTGAAATTATCTATCATAAAAATATATGCTGTAAATTTAGAAGTACATGCAGTGTTTTTATTGTTTAAAAAAAACATGAAAGGATGTGTATATCAGTATTTAAAAACCACATTTGTTTTTATTATCAGTATTCTATTCTACAATGTGTAAACAAATCCCATTAATTAGTGTGGCATTATTGTCTTTTTTCAAGATTTACAATAATATATGCCTTCAATAATTTTACAATTTACAGTAAATACATTTCTGTTACTTTTATAAATACAGGATGGTATATTCATTGGGAAATAAAATCACAAAAGGTTTAAAAATAATTAGAAATGTCTGTTCTTACTTGTCAGCACTTAAATTCTCTTAACATAAATTTACTTTAGTGGTTTGGGTTTAAAATGGCTTATGTTGTGTTTAATTAATGTCAATCAATAAAGCTATAAAAACCACCTTATTTTCATAGTCAGTGTATATTATCTTTAGCATATAAGTCTTATCTTATTTCCAGGAAAGTTTTGATGCTCTTCTGAAGCTTATCCAGTGGGCATGGACAACATTTAACTCATCAATTATTGATGCTGATCATCTGAAGGGAGATAACTATACAGCTGCTATGGCAGACATAAAACGATTGGTCTATGTCAACAAAGCTTGTCTGAGATTGGTCAGAACCTACATAACTAAGATATACCCAGATGGAAGTAAGACTAACTAATTATATAGTACTGAAAGAGGAAAATAGGCAGATGTAAATTAAAAAAAAATTAATTGAAGAAGTATTAACAATTTAACATGGTTTCAGATTATATTTGATACATGTACATTGTCAGTTTGAATGAAAATAATTTAGCAGATAAATTTTGGAGATTTTTAATCATGGGTAAACACCCTTCACAAATAACCTGCTGTACAATAATAATCACAACCATAGATAAAGGCCAGTATACATATTGAAATATTGTATTATTTCGAGACATTCTGTTATGTTTTCCCTTAGAAGTTGTACTGTATAAAAGACATTTAGATCATAATATGATAGAAGAGATAAGGTGTATACAAATTCACTAATATCAGATAAAAAAGTCATTCTCACCATCCATTGCAAGTTTAAGATGGCCTCTAGCACCATTTTTTTTTGCTAAGTGTTGATTGCAAAACATATGTGTAATCACTTCCATTTGTATATTTTTCAGCTACATCTCACAAACCAGTTACAGAATCAGAGAAATTAGCAGAATGTGTTGGTAAAACGCAGGATTTGTTGAGGACAATTTTAGCAGAGGAGGTGCAACCCTCCTCCAGAGTGAGGATGTTCCTCTCAGAACCGGGTAGTCATTCTACTTTCCATGCCTTGGAGGAAGAAGTACTGAATGAATGTCATATTACATTCAGAGCTTGTTTTCATGCTTTTTATCCTACTGGTAACCTCAAATGGTTATGTCTGTGTGACCTGCTGGGAATGTTAGAACCAGTAAGTGACTTGTTTCTCTGCAGTTTCGTACTACTGGTGATATCATATGAATATGTTTTTGTGATTTGCTTGGAATGTTAAAACAGTAAGCATAAAGTTCCATTCATTTACTCTAGTAGTTTCTTGAATATTTAAATTTCAAAATTAGTTGTTTTAGTGATGACGTACATATTCAGATTTCAGATTAGGCTGTTTTCCAAATATTTGACATGGCTTGGAATTGGTAACGGCATTTACATTTTTATACGACCCAAATATTTGTGGTTTGAGCCTGTTGGCATTTTATGTCTGCGTCGGCATCTGTAGAAAGTTAGGTTTCCGCTAATTTACTTTTGTCCTATTGAACATATCCTTACATGTACTTTAACTTTAATTCTTTACAGGATATGTTGAACATCGGTGGTTATGGTAGATTATTAGCAGCAGTCATGGAAGCCATGTGTCATCCAACCATTAGATTGACCAACATCATGCCAATCAACAGTGAACCAAAGACCGAGGAGATACTCCGACGGCAGTCTGTTGTAATGGATGACAATACCAACAGTATGGCCAGACTCAACGATCAACATAGATTTCCATTACTTGTATCCCACATGACCTTTAGAATGGAGGTAGGCATATTACCTTTTGTAGAAAGTAGGTAGGCATGTTACCTTTTGTAGAATGGAGGTAGTCATGTAACCTTTTGTAGAATGGAAGAAGGCATGTTACCTGTGTAAAATGGAGCTAGGCATGTTACCTAGTGTGCAATGGCTTCCAGTACATCTTGTTTGAAATTAAGTTTATGAATTTATTGGCTTTGAATTTCTATTCAGTATTGTCACATAACATTGTATTTTAACTTATCAGATACAAAACATGTAACCATTTTATCAAAATACCTGGTTGACAAACTTTTCACTATTATTGTAGATGGCAGGTCTAGGAGGAAATCAAGTGTCATTCCGTGAAGTATTAGATAAACTGTTGACAATAATAACATTGCCAGTCAGACAGGAACTAGACAGAGATAGATCTTCTTATCCATCTGTGTTAGTGGATAATACATGTGCTCTCTTATCTACCATCATAAGTGAACTGTCAGCTACATCTGTTGGCTTAGAGGTAAGGTTAAAAGTTATAAATGACTAATAATTATAGATATGGCAAAGAGCTAAAGTATAGTTGTAGTAAAGTTCTAAACTTAAGATTCCATGTAGCCTTTGACACTGTTGTGTAATCATGTACTCTTAGTTAATGAAATTTAACACCATAATATCTGTTGAAATGTAAAACTAAGGTACTTGTACACATAAGATTTCCTCTAAAACTCTTTTTGATTTCTTATAAGTGAGCTAATTTATAAAATTTTATCAAATAATTCAGCGGTTACATCCTGAACACCCCCACCCGCTAAAAAGAAAGAATGTAAAATTGGATGGAAAATCATAACATACATTTGTGGTATCCCCCAAACTAGAATTTAAATTTCCAGATATTTTAGATTTTTCTATTTTACAATATATAAATGCTTAAAACTTCTACATGTATATATATTCTTAATCATCCTGTCTGAAGTAATGACATCATTAGTGACAGTATGTGCAAGTCTGAAGTTTTTCATTCAATAAATTGCAAAAAATAGCATGAATTCAAAGTACAGATAACTATCAGCCAATGCTAGTTCAGCAATTCATTTGGTGAAAAAAATCAAACCTATTCCTTTAATGTAACTTAACTATTTCCATCTTATTACAGATGGATTTGACAAATACATCTACCCCACTGTTGGTAACACCAAATCGTTTTACCAAGACGTTTCAGAGTGCTTGTTGGAACACTGGTAATGGTAGTCCTGATGCAATAGCTTTCTCTGTAGATAAATCGGGGATTGTCATCGCTGGTGTATGTGTCTATGGAGGACCTGGATCATATCAGTATGAACTAGAACTTTTAGATGATGTAAGTAATAAATATGTTATTTTGTAATTTGATCATTACTGTCAACAGGTACATGTATTTTAATGATGCTTTATTTCTGGAAACCAAAGGCAGAATAGTACTTAAAGTTTTGTTTCACTTGATTTCCTTTCACTTTTTATGTCTGTTAATATACTCTTTTAGGTAAATCTGCAGTATTTTTTTCCCTAGGTAGTGTGTTTTCATGAATATCTTTACAAATTCATAGATCCATTAGACTTAAGACTGGCTGAGGCTTATGTACTATAAATAAAAACTGTAACATAGTCTTTTCATGGATTGATTTCATTTTAGAACTTTTCAATAACTAAAACTCTTATTCCTTAAAAAAAGGAAACATGGACAAACTCCCATAGTCCCCAGTTTTCTGTCTTTAAAACTGGAAGTATTTCAGACAATCTGTTGACATCCAATTCAAATTATTTGAACAAAGACTATGCATTATTATTTGTCCCCCGCTGCGTTCCCCCACCACAATGCGATGGAGGGACCTTGTAATGGTCTGTGTCCATCTGTCTGTATGTCCGCCAGTCCGTCCGTCACAGTTATTTGTGGATGCAACTCCTCTGAGAATGCTGATAGGATTTTGTTCAAATTTTGTAGGATTGTTAGTCACCACATGTACTTGATCCTATCACACCACTATTTTGATACGACAAATTTTACGGGAGTTATGGGACTTTAACGTTTTTGTGCATGTGTCACTATAGGAACATTTGTGGATGCAACTCCTCTGATACCGCTGATTGGATTTCGTTCAAATTTTGTAGGATTGTTAGTCAACACAATCATGTACTTGATCCTATGCCACCATTTCAGTAATACACATTTTGTATATCTTGTGGAGCTTCAACTTTTCTTTGCGGCGGGGACATATGGCTATGTGTAGCAATCTTGTTAAGAGTATTTCTGTTTTTAGAACTTTTTTCAGTTGTGTTTTATGTAATTATATGTCCAAATTTCTATTTTTATTTTATTTGTACAGATATCTGGAAGTCAAAATGATCCTTCACCTTCACAGAGATGGAATAACATAGAACAAATAAAAGGAAGTTATGGACCTGAGGATTGTGTCAATGATATAGCAGAGATAAAGTTTGATAGACCAGTTCCTATAAAGGTATCAGTAATACTTTTATTATTAACTAATTTTTCCAACACAAAAAATCCACATAAAATCAAATTTCATTAAATCTCACAGGAAGAGTTATCTCCCTTTTACATTGAAAATTCCATAGGAGGAATTCTTTTGTTTCTCTGGAAGACATGACAGAACAAAATTAGGTAAGTTCAATTGTTGCAGTTACGACTTGGCTCATCCCATCTTTCAACCAAGTGACTAGACAATTCACATTGATTAAGGTATTCAAATTCTGAAAAATCCATTTTGCGAACTGAGGTGTCCAGACAGTAATATTATTTCAAAATTTATAATGCAAGAGTAAATGTTTTGTCTTACAGGAAGGAGTGAAATACACCATTCGGTTGAAGAACAATGGCCCAAAAACTTTAAATGGTGATGGAGGCTTGAATAAAGTAAAATGTCCTGATGGAACGACCTTTGCCTTTTCTGCCTGCTCACTAAGTAGTAACGGCACTAACCACACAAGAGGTCAAATTCCACAGATCCTCTACTACAGGTAAATCACAATATAACTTTCTTATTGGTTAGGCAATTACCAAATGAGAAGTCAAATGCCACAGACCCTCTACTACAGGTAAATCACAATATAACTTCCTTATTGGTTAGGCAATTACCAAATGAGAAGTCAAATGCCACAGACCCTCTACTACAGGTAAATCACAATATAACTTTCTTATTGGTTAGGCAATTACCAAATGAGAAGTCAAATGCCACAGACCCTCTATTACAGGTAAATCACAATATAACTTTCTTATTGGTTAGGAAATTACCAAATGAGAAGTCAAATGCCACAGACCCTCTAATACAGGTAAATCACAATATAACTTTCTTATTAGTTATGGTAACAAACAAACAAAATTTCACAAATCCTCTATTTACTTTCTAAATATTTTGAGGGCCTTGACAATTTTCTCTATATTTATGTCATTTTGAAATTTCTCTTTTTAGTGCACCACAAGATGGTGATAATCAACAACAGAGTAATAAAGCTTTAGCAGAACTTCAGGCCAGGAAAAATGCTATAGATATAGTGGCTGCCATATGTAGAATGGGCACTGACATGTTACATAGAGCCACTACTATGCCACCAGAAATTGTCACCAGGATTTTAGGAAGTTCCCATCTGTTTTCTTCTCTTATTCCAATGATTTTAGCTCATATTGGACCAGTAGCTTCACAGGATCCCAGGGTAATTACTTAGTTTTAAGAAAATATGTTTTTATGTAGTGCTTTTGTCATATGAAAAATCATTTTCCATTTACAATAGTGTATAGATTTCCTGACTAATTCTTTAATGTATTAAGCTTTTGATATGAATTTTACTGTAGGGATCTGTACAAGTTCTTGGCATGATACAGGAAATATTACCAGCAGTGGCCACCCTGAATAACCACATATCTCCTCCATCACCGGTGGCAGAACCTAACATAGAAACTAATGGTGGCACTACATCACAACATTATGCTGTGGTAGAAAGTGAACATCCATACAAAGCTGCTACAGTATCTCATTATAAGGTATACAACATTTATATAAGTGCTCAAGAAACGTCATGGCCTGTCATTATCAGTAGTTTTTATAGTAAAATTCTTCAGTAGTATTTTATCTTTCATCATCTCAAAGCTGAAAGGATCATCAAAAATAATTTTGAATAAAAAGAATTTTGATATACAAAAGTAAATATAATACATAGATTATCTTGGGACCATATTGTGTCATATTGAATTTGTCATAGCTTTTGTCATTTTCCTTAGGTGACTTTCCCTGAAAATATAAAATGGATGGCAATAGAATTTGATCCTGCATGTGGTACAGCACAACCTGAGGATGTATTACAGTTGTTAATTCCCACCAGAGGTAGGTCAGAGGTCACAACAACATCAGCAACCAACAGGAATGAAGAAGCAAAAGATAGTCAAAAGTACTGCTCAGTTTTCAAGAAATTTTCTGGATCAGATAATTGGCCAAAACAAGCTCTTATTCTACCAGGTAAGCAAATGTAGGTTGTGTTAGTTTGTTAAATCTTCATGTACATAAGAAGAGATAAATGTATGGTTTTTTAATGAGGTTGATATCCATCCATATGATATCAATTATATCATATGAGATCAGTTATGTCAATCCACATGATATCAGTTGCATAATATCAATCCACACACAATCTGTATGGAACTGATAGTAGTATTTATCCTTATTAAATCAATAATATTAATCCATATGGAATTGATAATATACAACAATTTGAGAACAATAATATCCATTACATTTAGACAGTTGAGAGATGAAAAAAAGAAAGAACCATGATAATATTAACATTCTGTTTTGTTATATTGACATCATGGAGCTGTTAATTTAATGGTAAAGTTTTATACATGAAAAATTGTTATAAGGTTCAGATGGGCTGCTTCATCTGAAAATTCATTATTTTTCAGGAAACCAGGTTGTATTTTCCATGGAAACAGCATCAGACTATGTAAAGGATGAGAAAGCTTGTTTCTTTGGATTTAAATGTATTGTTGTTGGTTATGAGTGGAAACTTAAACCAGAAGAGGTTAGTTATGTGTTAAAGTGTTCACTAGTACATTGTTTTGGGAAAATCTGCTGGGGTTAAAATGCCTTGACCACTTTTCACTATGGTTTTATTTTTGATGATAAAAACAGGCAAGCATAGGAATGATATTGAGTACATAAGAGAAGATCTGAAAACATTGAATGGAATTTTGCATACAAGTACAGCTTGATAGTGGAGAGAGATGTGCTAATCCTGAAGTTCCTATGAAATACATCACTTTTCTGAGCCTCATTAGTTAAAAAATCTAAATTCCCGTAGAATAAAAGGTTCAGTTACAGTGTGCTTGTGGTTTAAAGTTAATTTTATAAGGGTGAATGAGGTAGTCCAATGTAAAATCTTGAAAACATATCTGATGTGGTTATAGAACCTAAGTTAACATACCCAGGATACTCAAGAATTTGGGTTTTCATGAAAATATTTGTTTTATAGAAATAAAATGGGCCTCTTTTTTAAAACACTTAGGTTGATTGTTCTCAGTCTTCCTCCTTTTCTGAAATTTAATACAATTTTTTGTCCCCTTCAAACGCGAGTGTTTCGGGGGGGGGGGATATAGTAATAGTATCCATCTGTCAGTGATTCTGTCCGTCCCAAAGACTTTCTGAACGCAACTACTCTGAGACTGTTTGACAGAAAACTTTCAAACTTCAAAATAATGTTTGCCGTCATATGTAGTTGAACATTTTATATCACCATTTTGATTTGACAATTTTTATGGGAGTTATGAGATTTTGACCAAATTTTTGGGGGGTATTGCAACATTGACATCTTGTGAAAGCAAGTCATCTGAGACTGTTTGACAGAAAACTTATAAACTTTAAAATATTGTTTGCCATCATATGTAGTTGATGATATTATATCGCCATTTTGATTTGACAATTTTTGATGGGAGTTAAGGGACTTTGATTATTTTTGGGGGGTATTGCAACATTGACATTTTGTGATCTTTTCATTGTTTTTTCATCTTTTACATTGGTTTTATAAGTTTGTCTGCATCTTATCAGTTTGATTGTCCCTTTGGTACCTTACACAACTATTTTATTTTTAAAATACACTTTAAAATGTTATCTATATGTCCCTGTTGTACATGTCTATACATATTGGTGAGGGAAATTTCACTACTGCATAGCAATCTCTTGTTAAGTTTAGCTGAAAATAGCATAAAACTAAACAAAAAAAAAATACTTTAATTCTTATAAGAATGTTGACTCATATACTTGTAAAAAGATGTAATAAATTTAAATTTAAATTTTATTTAAAGGCAATAGCTCAGTTAGAAAGAGAATTAGCATATCTTGGTGGAATGTGTGCAGGATCATTGATTAAAAAAGATATCTCATTACCACCAGGTAAGTTCAGGTTATATTGAATTCATTTTTTGTTGACCCCTTTCCAGTATAACAATAAAATCCTCCATATATCTCAAACTAAGAGTGTGCAACAATAATTAATATTATTCAAAGTCATTTCTACATAAAGGAGGGCAAGAAGTTTACTTACTTCAGAAAAGAAAAAAGTACTAAAATCTAAGTCTGTAAATGGAATGAACATTATAAGTGGTTCTTTCATACGTTGATATTGGAGCTTGATGGATCTTCTACTATTGATAGAAATTTTGTGATTGTAGCACAGCAAAATGGGTGAAAATAAACAAAATTTTGATCTATCCGTCCGATATTATTGTGCAGCCTTTTAAGTGAAATTATCTATGTTAAATTGAATGAATGAGTGAAAATCCCAAAAAACCGAAATTTTAAATCGACAAAGCCCTAGAGGGCATGATCAAAATGTGTATTCTTCAACAATGTGATTTTATTGAATAAAAAAAAAAAAAAGCAGCAGGAGATGATCTTCACAAGTCATCCACCTCTTGAATGGTCATTTACAGAAGGAAAATAAATCTTGAAATTTGAATATCAAAGATCTAAAGTTAATGACATTAATGATTCCATTTACAACAAAAATTGAAGTTGTAAATTTTCCATACAAGGTAAGTTATAGTATATTTATTTTGTAGTGACAGTAGAAGAATTAGAAGAAGATATGGAATATATAGAGGAGGGATCATTGTTGGTATGTATTATCCCATTATCAATATATTGCTGTTAATTGATAGTCATACCCCCTGCAAACGAAGTTTGGGGGTATATAGGTTTCAGTCTGTCTGTTGTCTGTCTGTCTGGTAGTTTTTTGTTTGTTTTGATATAAAACTGTTTGGTAAAATATCATTATGTGCGCTTTTTGGATAACATACAAGCTATTTATTTCAGAAAATAAAATGGTTGATTTTTTGGATTAAAAATATCTTTGTATAGAAATAACATATTATGATTGTTCATTGTTGAAATATTTTTTGAAAAAAAAAAATAATAAAAACAAAATTGAGAAAATGAATTCTCCAAATCACTATTGGGATAATTTTAATCTTTACAGGTATTTAATGACCACTCCAAGTTGTTAGGTAAAGGATTTGCTCTGTCCCATCCTCCCACAATAATGCAGGCACTAGAGGGCAACCTACCAATCTGTTGGCAGTCTAACGAAAGGTCATTTCTCAAGGATTTTGTAGCCTGTAATGCTGGCACTAGTGGAGGAAGGATGGCTAGGTAGTGTTAAAAAAATATATTTAAGTTGAATTTTATATTAAATTAGATAGAATTCGAGTAACATCACCTATAATTGCTAAGTAAACATGCACTTTTGTAGTCTAAATTTACTACAATAGAATGGAATTCTTAAAACTCATTGGCAATTGTAATTAGAAGATAAGGGTGTGTTCCCCGAACATCAACTTTTTAAAAATCATAATTGATACATGTTGTTGTTTTAGCAATTAAAGTGTGTTCAATTGGGGTACATTAGGGGTGTATATAAATACATATATATATGAGGACATTATTTAAAAAAAAATATAATTTGGAATAAAACAAAATTAAAGAAATAAGTATTTGAAGTAAATTTATAAGTTTGAATAAAATACCTTATATATTTTACTATCGAAATATTTTAAAAATGAACCACTGCTTAAAACTCAAGGAAATTAATAACTTAAAGAAAATAAATTTAATAAACAGAACTATTTCGCATGCAAATATTAAATACAAATATTTTTTTTTTCAACTGAATTTTAATAACTTAATTAGATGTATTTAAAAAAAATATTTCATTTACCTGTAAAAGTAATTGTTTAACCCATAAATGGACCCCTTAATCAGGTTTAATGAAGGGGAAAAATGTTCTTTGATCTTTGAAAAGTTGACGTTCGGGGAATCAGCCAAAATAAGTACTCCTGATTAATTAAGTCAAAATGAATTGAATGTCTTTTTGTGATGAACATTCATACAGTGTATTTGCAAATTCATGTAAAATATAACTAGCAAACATTGTGATCTTCACCCAGTTACATTTCACAATAACAGAAACATCCCATTAATGTCCAAATTTGCTGTTTTTTATAGCAGTAGAAAAATTAGTACTTAAATTTAATAGATATCTTCAGTTCTTGTAAAAATTAGATTAATAAAATGTTATGTCAAATTTTCCCAGATGGTTACAGCCAGATTCTTACCTGGACCCTAGTCAGTGTGAACTAGTCTATAACAAAGACGATTTGAGATGTAGCTGGCCCGCTCTCCTAAATGTTCACACAAAAGATCAGTATGGAAATCTTGTTCAAGTCAGTAATCTGAAAGTGGAAGTGAAAGCCATTCCAGTTGATCAAGGAATTTTAGGAGATGAGGGTAAGAAGATGAGACGACTTAGTCGCCCAGACAATGGTAATTTGACATTTGGAGGACACCCACCACCAAGTCTGGATGTTTCATACGAGCCAACTGTTAAAGATAAAAAAGATGTCTTCCATGCAATATGTATGATGAAGGTAATGACCATATTAAGACAAATCATACTGATTATTTCAAGATTTAAAGAAAATATAATCCACAGGATATATAATATTTAGATATATGGCAATCTGATCAGACAAATTATCCTGCTAAGCAATTTTAATAGAGTTTGTCATTTATCTACCGTAGCATTGTTTTTTGCAAGATTTTCCAAGTCTTACCCATAATGTTTAGTGGTAGGGATTTTCAATCAATATTTTTCTGTTTCAGCAATATGAAAATTATTCATTTGAAGAGTTGCGAGTTGCTGCCCCTGCTGTTCCTCGCCCTAGTGAGAACATGCTAGTACGAAGTAACAATGACGGAACTTACATGGTGAACTGGACACCAGGGAGTGTAGGATTGTACAATATACATGTAACAATTGATGGATTTGATACTGGTAAGAGTTTTGGCCCTTTCTTTTTTTGGATAGTGTTATAAAGTTCTTATTGAATTAACAGAATCTCATATAAACTTTTCATACAGCAGTAAATTTGTTACAAGTTTAACAGTTAGTATTTATAAGAAAATTTATAGCTTGGATTGCATACTTTACTGTGAGGCCTGTAATACTGTTTTTTCCATTTCAGTACATCACTAGGAATAAATAGGAGTTTGATTGATCAAATGTTATAAAATATGGAGATTTTCAACAAAATGTCTGGTAAAAGTATTGAAGTTATGTCTGATTTATATTTAAGCAAAGGAATTTACCATACAAAGTACTAATAATGAATGTACTTTTAATTATATATAATTGAACTAAATTATTCATTTGTAGGAGAAGTGTACAAAATTGATGTAAAAGATCCTCCCCAAGGCATCACACCACCAAACCAGGCAGAGAAAAAACCTCATCATACTAACAAGGTAGATTTCTGTAGATTTATTGTATATAGAAATACATTGTTTTTGGACCCCTAGAACTTGTGATTCTTGTTATCTATCTTTTATCATATTTTGATCATATCCTCTAAAACTATAATAGCAAATTGCATAAAACTGTACTGGAATGATGTATGGAAGGTCCTTTACAAAGTTGGCTCATTATGTTCAAATGTGAGAAAAACATGGCCGCCAGGGGTGAAATACTTTTAACTTTGGACCCTATGAGAAAAATATATTTTGATAATCTGCTCTGAAACTTTTGAAGCAAATTCAACCAAAGAATTAATGGAAGTTTGTAGAAGCATTTTGTCAGGTGAGCGATACAGGCTCAGCCCACTGAGCCTCTAGTACTCATTAAGTTTCAAGGGAAACAAAACGTCAGTAGGTTTGAACATTGACTCTTGCATATTTATTAGCGGGGACATCCGTGTCCCATGGACACCTTCTTCTTTTATTGACATCTTGAATTGGTCATAGATTTCAACCATAAGAATAATTATCCAAGATTTTCTGCATGCTTTCCACTTAAATTGAAAAATTCTCTCCACAATATTTTCTTGCTACCTCTAGAAAGAGCAGAAATACAGACACTTACAAACAGATAAACCTGAACATCTTGTCAATGCTTGGCTGACAGATTTAATGCCTTGTTTTTGATCTATTTCAGTTGAGAAAATTTGTACAGAAATACAGTGCAGGTCTAAGAGCCAGAACTAATCCATCCTTACAGAGTGAGCAGATAGGAGTTATTCCCCCTGAAGGAATTATTTCATTTGTTGATGAGGTTTGTTTATTAACCATATCCTATGTATTTTGCTCAGAAAGTACATGCATAAGATATTTTTTTTTGCAAAAATATGAAGAAGTAAAATTGTTTTGTTAATTTATAGAACCCTTTTTTGTGATTAACTGCTAATTTAAATATTGTATTGTAGTGAAACATAAAAGTGAAGATAAAAATATTAAAGAAATTTTCATATGCATATAGTTACAACAAGAGACTATTTTCTTAAATTGCATAGTTATGATCACATTAAGCAACGAATTCTGCTCAGTCCAGTTTGAATTTACATATATCAATCATATTCTTAACCAGTTTTGAAAACTTATTGGTAAAATAAATTATACATCTTTTCATACATGATAGATTCATAACCATGATGGAGTGTGGCTAAGACTGAGTCAGGAATCCATCAGAGAATACTGTACTAATGGCCACATTGAAGGCTGGGTCCTACAGTACAACCAACACCTAGGTAAAACACTTCTGGTACCAGTAGAAGAACCTAAATCTATTGCAAAGGAGATTATCAAAGAAACTATCAGACGAAATCTCAAAGCTGAAGTCAGCAAACATAAAAGAGGTCAGTAACAGTCTGTTTTAGTTTATCATAAAGGAGGATATGACTAATTCTTCATCAGAACAAATTGCTTGTCCATCAAAAAGTCTTTGTATCCACTTCTTCAGTACTATTAGGTTCTGCATTACGAGAACAACAATTCAATTACAGATGTGTGTTGAAAGAATATGAATAATTTAATTATGATATCATTTATGTTATATGTCATATGGTCATATGTAACAATAAATTTCATAATTTAAGATAAAATTTTATTAAGTATATTTAAGATAGCGTTTTGAATAACTTTTGTCCATTTTCTAATTTTTGTTGTTTTTCAGGTCCTGGTTTATATCAGGTGATAAAGTGTGGATCTTTTGGACATAACATACGCTGTGGAGCAAGTCTGAAATCAACACCTGTAGGCATGCTTACCATGGAGGATAAAATTTTAGCTATAAGTGATGTAAGTTTACAGATTTGTTTAACCTACTGGATTGCCCATAATTCATGATTTTCAGGGCTGCTTCAGCATTCTGCATTTTATGCTACCCATTCTGGATATACAAGTTACTAGTAAAAATAAAAAGTAAAATAATTTGTTTAAAGATTCCATATGGATTTTGCAATTAAAAAGGATGTTCAACATTTTCAGTGGGACTTTTCTTGATTTTCATTTTCTAGGGTTGGCAGTATGCATTTGTGTTCCAAAAATTGACATGTGAAAAACATTTTTTAACGAAATTTAGATTGTTTACTTTTGTTTCTCTTTCCATGCAACACAATTTGTTATTGTTCAACATGGAAACTTATTGATTAAAACAATATGACGGTACATTAATTTTTGTCTCACCTGGGACGAAAAGTCGCGAAGGCGAGATATAGGTATTACTTTACGACGGAGGCGATGGCGTAATCTTATTTAAAACTTTAATATCTTTGCACATATAATACCTACAATTAAGATTTATGGTCCACAGATAGCTTATTGTATCAGGTTTGCCACGGTATACTTGACTTGTGACCCTGACCTCATTTTCATGGTTCACTGACTTCATAAACATAAATGTTAAATCTGCATCCAAGTTTCTTGATTACATCCATTTCTCAGCAACTAAAGTACATAGACCTACCATAATTGGTCAATAGATAGTTCTTTGTGGGTACATGTCAGTCTGACACCTGCCTTTTGACATTGACCTTAATTTCACACTTGAGTGACCTGCGTCAGATTTTCGTGATTAAGTCCATTTCTCAGAAACTGTAATACCTAGACCAACTGTGTTTGGTCTATTGATAGTTCTTGGTGGATACATGTCAGTCTGACACTTGTCTCTGGACCTTGACCTCAATTTCATGGTTGAATGACTTCCATCCAAGTTTTTGATCAAGCCCAATTTTCAGCAAGTGTAATACCTAGATGCACCGTGTTTGGTCTATAGATAGTTCTTATTGAGTTCTTGCAAGTCTGTCACCGGTCTCTTGACTTTGATCTCAATTTCATGCTTGAGTGACTTTGTCGAGATTATGTCCATTTCTCAGCAACTTTAATACCTAGACCCACCATATTTGGTCAATAGATAGTTCTTAGACTTGCAATGCGGGTATCAGATAATCATTATTCTGTGTCCATGTGCATACTCAGGCAAGAAAGTAGTGTGTCCACTCTTGTTTAATTTTTTATCTTATAATTTGAACCTATGTCCAACTCCAGTCGGTGATTTGTTGATCATATGTTTGATATCAGATTTCCATTATTATCTTTCCAAAGAGGTTGTCAGCAGTATTTAGTTACACAGGCATTAAATGTGTTATTTGTTTCTTTACAGAAAGTCAATCAGGATGGACATTGGATAAAAATAGACCCAGAAAGTGCAGAAAGTTACTGTCAGACTAAGAAGGGCGAGTTCTGGTCATTGGTTCAAGGAAAAGAAGGCATAATTTATTTACAACATGAACATGATATAAAAGAGGGTATCACACCTGTAGAAAATGAACCATTTTCCTTCAGTTCCCCACCCAGTGGGGCTAGTGGAGGTTTTAATTTTGGAGTATCACCTCAGATACCTTCAGGAAATTCCATGTTTGGTTCTCTGTTAAATTCAGGTAATTTTAGTATAATCCTATGTGGTCTAGGGTTTGAGGTTATGTAATGTTCTGTATTATCTGATGGCTAGAAAAAATGTTTCATGTAACATGCTCTTAGAAAGTGGGGTCTGAAAGTAAGCATCTCTTAAAAATCTTATCAAAACTTTTTATATGAATAATAAAACACCTAACAGGAAAGGTCCAAAATGAAATATGAATCAATCCCATCCAACAGCCTATAAAGGAGAATTTTGTTATAAAATTGCCAAAATAATTTAGGGTATGCACTGAAAATTGTGGTTGGGTCCTAGAAACAAATGATTTTTCTTTTTCTTAATTACCAAATTTTAAGTTTTGCATAAATCTAAAGTTGTGTTTTCCTGATATGATTTTACACCTGATTTGACATTTGATTTTATGCAACCAAATTCTTCATATTTTCATACAAAATTGAAAGTTAAATCACATTAAATGTTGTATTGTCTAAGCACAAATCAAGTCTTGCCTAGCATTATTTAAGGATTGACTGTAATTTTTTTTGGTCTATGAAAAAATAATCTCAGTCACTTGGTGCACACTAAATAACATGCATAGCGGGTTATTTGAAAGTGTGCACCATATGCATTGAGGTTATTTCTAATACACTTAAAACAAAATTGCAGTAAATCCTTATACTTTTATTCCAGCGGTTGTTTTGATGTCTAAAACGTTGGGATTCTCTTTAATGACATCATAGTGAAACGAAAATTTAGTCTATGATTTTATAGACAAAAACAATTTGACCAATCAAATGACCCATTATATCCTATGTCATATTATTATTATATAAGTCCATTAAGACTTTTCTTTCTATTCCAGTCATGGCAAAGGTAAAAGTACATAATCTATGGGTACTTTTTTCTTTAGCAGTTTACAGATAATCATTCATATTTAGCAAAATACCACAGTGTTTATACAAATTTTTCTTTCAGTTCCAGCCTGTGCTTTTGGAAGAAGTGCCAGTCTACCAACAAATGTTTTCTCATTTGGATTTCAAGGTACAGTGGTTTGTTATTAGTACCCTATCGGCAAAGCTGAAGGGGACTTAAAGTTTGCACTGTCGATCTGTCTGACAAATCAGTTTTCTGCAATTTTTTCAGTTTTGCTGGAAGATATTGACTTGATATTGGGTACATAGTTCTATCATAACAAGTTATAAATCAGATTTGAATTTTGTTCCGGTCTGATGATTTTTTTGCAGTTATGGTTCTTGGACTTAGAAAATTCATGAAATAATCAGTTTTCCACACTTTTTTTCGTCATGCTTGAACATATTGATTTGATATTTGGTTTATAGTTTTACCATGACAAGTTACAGATCAAATTTGAATTTAGTTCCGTTCAGATGATTTTTTGCAGTGTTATGGTTCGCGGACATAGAAATTTCACGCAAATAATCAGTTTTCCTCACTTTTTTTCTTCATGCTTTTGGATTATTTTTTTGCATTTTGAACCTCAGTTTTGATATTGAATCTTGAAGAAGTTGAATAAAAACTGATCGGATTAATATTGTTAGAGTTGTTGCCCTTGGAAATAGGAATTATTGTCTAAATAATAGTTTTCTTGACCTTTTACCAACTGATCTTATTGGTATGTGAGCTTATAATGATGAGCTACAGAGCAAGCTGATCGGGTAATTATTTTGTACCCCTTGCAAACATACATGTAGTTTCAGGATTTTTAGACAACAGTCTGTCCATACGTTTTCATCCGATTCACACAAGTAGATTTTGCATGTTTTCTTGTAGCTCAAGCCAGTAGGGGACATTGTATTGCCAAGCAATGCTTTCAGAATGCTTGTTTGAAATTGAATTAAAATTCAGATCAGTATCATTTTTTTTCACTGCTTACCAAGGAAAACTAACTGTCAGTTCATATATACATTATTGTTTTCAAACTTTAGGGGTTAATGCCATAGTGGTGAGGTGGGACAAATTCCTGATATTTCAAGATTCTTCCTGATTAAAATTTCCAATTTCCCGATCATAATTTGAAAAGTCTGTTGATTTAATTGTAGAAAGATGAAATTAGCATATTATATTATATTAAAACTTAACTCCTAATTAAAATTTCTAAATATTTATAACATCCTTGTTCTTTGTGCAATCAATATTTCTGGTTTGGTGAATATTCTTAAGAAACCAAGTGTGGCTTGGTTACATTTTATTGAATACTTATATTTGTGGTATCTTTGTATTTTCAAAAGCCACAGAAGTTGGTATTGAACGAAATATAATGAAAAGTATTGATTTAGAGTATATATTTTCAATATATATATGTAGGAAGTACAACATCTCCTGCTCCTACATTTGGACAGAGACCTATCAGTGATGGATACGCCATAAGTTTTGACAGCTCATTTGTGTCATCAGAAATGAACCATACTGCTTCACATCCATCTTTTGGATCAGATTCTCCATTTACACCACGCTCCTCTTCATTTTCCAAGCAGGACACATCTGTAAGGTCAAAATCACCGATGTCAGTCACAAGATCACCAGTTTCTGGATCACCTAAATCATCCAGGCGTGATGCAGGAATCCCACCAGAACTACAGGGAGTTTCTGTTAAAGATTTGGTAAAGGCCTTAGGTAAGAGTGGTGTTTAGTGAAACAGTTGAAAACATATACATGTAATTGTTTGTTTGGTTTGAAAAACTAACATAAACATCAAAACTAACCACATTGACTGTTGGAAACCTTCAACCATATTATTCATATAATCACAAGACAAATTTCAAGCTTTAGTGGAAAAAGCTGTATATTTATGTGTGTCTTAATAATTTCATTAACCAGTTTGTGAGGCTGGCCTGTATCCCCTGCACTGTCAAAGTACAAATATGTAATTTACTTTGTAAGTAGTCGTTATCCAAATTAAATTATGTGCACATCTTCATGTAGCTAAAAAGTTCTTATTGGAGAAAGATGAGGAGATTCTTCTTCAAGAGTTATTTGTCATAATTTCATGTACTATATGAAAACTTAATATCAGTTTAACATGTGGTATGAGTAGTATTTTCTAATGAGAGATTTTTTCCAGTATTGGACATAACTTGAACATTATATATTTTAGTCTGATGAGCACTATGTCAGGAGAAATTTCTTTTTTGTATCTTTTCCCATGTTGCAGTGTAAAGTGGGAATATATTAAAAGTCTGGCTTCTATCTGTCTATGTAAATATTTGTATTTGTAAGTGGTCTAGCATTTTCATTTATATTGGACATGAGGAAATAAATACTGTACATGAACCATATATCATCAAGAAGCCATATGCTGACAAGATTTGTGGGCTAAATGGGATTCAAAAAGTACAAAAAAGATCTTTTTTAGCCTTCACCATGGGGCACATGTCAAAATACATACACTTTAAAAAACATAAACAACACATAGAAACATTAATGTTCTTGATTGTTATAAGCATCTACACGTGGGTTTTACACTTCTAATACCTTATATTTTCCTCAAGTTGAAAAAAAAAATTTTGTATTTGTGACACTCTTGAAAATGAGAATTTCCACATGTTCAGTTTTTGATTTTGGAAGTGTTTATTTTGTTTTAGAGATTCAGTTTTTATGTTGTCACATTTTTATAAATAAAACATTTAAAATCATTTGTTATTATCAAAATGTGACAAGTGTATCTTCAATAAATTCCAATAATATGATATAAAACATTAGTATGCAGCTGCAAGGATATAATGAAACTAAGTCATATAGTGGGTGAGTCAGTATTGGAATGATTCCTCTGTTGTTATGGTCATAATTTTGTATCCAATCAAAATTTATATTGAAATTTAATGCCTTTGTTGTTGTGACAATAATAATTTTGAATTCAATAATTAGCACAGTTTAGAGAAAAGAAAAAAATGTTTTTTAATGTATGCTTTCATCAGATTTATTTAACATACAAGCAATAATTTTTTTTCCATATTTGTATAAGCTGAAATAAAATTTTTCTGTTACCTAGTTTCATAGTAAGATTTTTGCATGATGGCTGATTTATGATCATGGATGCTTCATTTTCAGCTGTTTCCTCCTTACGGTTCATAGTATTTCCATGCTGTTAAAATTTGTCCAAAGTATTGCAATCAGTTTGGATCTGCATGATAATGTCCTATATTTACTGTGCTCGTTTCTTCTCATTTAATCACCTGTTTTTTGTTTTGCCCAGTGAGATCATGTTCACCTTCAAGTAAAAACTATAAACAAGTGTCTACATGGTTTGGGCATGAGCAGTTGGATATAATTAGGAGTACGTCTGTAAAAAGGCTTGCAACTATCATAGGTAACATGGCTGATATTGCTGTTTGATGTTGTCCTAGAAACATATATATGGATGTTGTATTAGGTGATGGAGACTGTTGTCATGGAAACATTTGATGTTGTTCTGCACATAAATTTTTATTTGTTGTAGTCTAATATTTTAAATATTGAAATGTTTGTGTTTATTTTAGTCAATTAGATAATTCATATTACACATATTCATAATCAGTAGTCATCTCTTTACCCAACATCTCAGGGGAGATAATCATAAGAATTTCTGAAGAATGGAAAATCGTCAACGAGTTTTTAGCTCATGTGGCCTTTTCTGTCTGTCTTTCCGTCCGTTAGTTGTCCGTCTATATTTCATGTTTTCATCTTCTCTGAAACCACCAGTCTAAATGGAACCAAACTTGACAGGAATGTTAATTGGATGGTTCTGTCCGAAACTTATGGTTTTTGTGCTGATTGGATATTCAACATGGCTACCAGGGGCAGATAATATGTTCTGATTGGACTTGTCTTTAAAGCTCTTCTTATCAGAAACTGCAAAGCCAATTGAATTGATTTGTTTCATGATTGATCCTTGGATGAACCTCTACAAAATTTATGTTTTTTGTGCCATTTGGAGATTCAAGATTTGTCGCCACAGACAGACGTAGTTTAACATTGGACCCTATGGGCAAATTTATACCAAGGTCTTCTTGTCAGAAACTACTTAGCCAATTGAAATGTTTTATGTATGAACAAGCATTGGATGAACCTCTACAAAATTATGTTTTTTGTGCGGATCAGAAATTCGAGATGGCTGCCACAGTTGGACCTAGTTTAACATTGGACCCTATGGAGAAATTTGTACAAAGGTCTTCTTGTCAGAAATTACTAAGCCAATTGAAATGTTTTTGTTGCATGAAGATCCTTGGATAAATGTCTGCTACAACAACTATGTTTTTGTGCTTGGAAACCAAGCTAGCTGCCACAGATGGACTTGGTTTAACATTAATTTTTTTAACATTGGACACTGGAAGAATTCTTTACATATCTTATCCAGAAGTGCTGGACACTGTGGAACAATTCCTTACAGATATTACCTAGAAGTGCTTTGTTAGTTGTGGTCACTTAAAATACGGGTGAGCGATTCATGCTCCATGGAGCCTCTTGTTAAAATACACACATTTCCCGAGTGGAGCACAGAGGAAAGAGGGGAAAGATGCTGAATTTTAAAAACGAGTTGAAGATTTTCAAATTATTCACTTTTCAACAAGCCTAAGTACCTATTTCTTCTGTAAATACTTGATTTTTAGGATTCCTGTACCTAGGTTAATTCATTGAGCATAGTCAACAAAGTTAAATAACGTCACCCCTGATTGGTCAAAAGGTATGACAAAAGAATTCTGATTGGACGTCACAACAGTGGGAGATCGATGTACATGCAACAATCTTCTATGGGCCATCTCCCACTGAAAACAGCCATTTATGGAAGAAAGTTTGTATGATGATAGTATGAGACATAATGCTGAATGATGATGGAAATATAAGATAAAATTTAAATGATGAAACAAATAAAGAATTGAAAGTACTTGCATAAATGAGTTAAATGAACTACGGGTATAGTTAGCTCATTGCACAGGCATCAAACACAGATTTTTTTTAAATATGACAAAATATAATGTGAAAATCTTTAAAGTACAAACTTTAATGTTCTAGGTGAGAGTAGAGCAAATGGAAATGGCCCAACTCCAGTGCCTTCTCCTCCTGGTACCCCAAAGAAATCAGGATCAAGGAGTTCCAGTCCTCATTTAGCTCCAGATGTTACTGGTATGTCATACCATTTTCTACATTCTTACAAAAATAAGCAGTATGCATTAGGTTTCACCAGGAAGTGAGTTCAGTTAATGATCCTTAAAAGTCTCATCATATTAGTTGATTTTTATCTTTCAGTCATACATGTATTACTTTGACAAGATAAATATATTATATTGGATGGCAATATTTATCAAAGTGAAAAGCCTTTTATAAAACTAATGGAACCTAGCTAGAAAGTGTCATACTATTAGTCAAACTAATCTAATTGCATGAAGGAAAAATTCTTTCTAAACAGATAGAAACCAATCTTCTGTATTTATGAACTATTATTGGTGCATTCAGTGTCACATGAAAAATATGGCATGATCACTGCCATAATCAAATGTTGAAAAAACATGTTAGATGGCACTAATAGTACAGTACTAATTCAGAAGAATGTTTTTATATGAGGATGTTTTCAAAACATTTTCTAGGATCTCCAAGGACAGGATCACCAATAAGAAGTCATAGTCCAAAACTTTCAAAATCAGATTCCAAAACTGTAGTGTCAGAATCCTCATCACAAGCCTCATTGAAAGAAGAGACTTTTATGACCCCTCCAGATAGCCCAGTCCCTACCAAAAAGACACCATTGAAGAAGGAGCCATCATTTGACAGATTCTCACAATCTCCACCAAGCTCTCCTGTACTCAAGGGAAGATTGTCAGATACTGCAAAGGATGGTAGGTCTTCCCCAGGAAATTCCGGATTACGAGATGGAATGTTAAGTCATGGTTCTGGAACTCCAAGGAGGGATAGTTTTGGCAGTCCACCAACACTTCCTGGAAGAAAAGAAAGTATGGGAAGTCCTGTACCACAGAGGAGGGAGAGTTTTGGGAGTCCCAGACACACGTCTCCTGTTAGAACCATTAGGTAAAATCTAAAAATATCTGTTTATTAGAGTTATTGCAAGAGGGGCTTATTATAAAACCATCATGATTGTAAGAAAATAAATGTTTTTTAGTGGTGACAAAGTTTTTGCACCTTCATAAAAGGGGTATTTGACATGCATAAAAGTCTTTTAAGAGCATTTCTGTAGATTGCCTAACTGATTTCTGATTTTAAAACACACACTATCACTACCAAGGATTATGTAAAACAATTGAAGTGTGAAATTATTAATTAATTAAAAATTATTATGAGAATTGAAAGAAATGTAAATGAAAAAAAATATATCTTCTTGAAGTTGCTGTGAATTATTTGAATATTGAATATTTTTGTTTATTAGGGGTATTAATCCATGTTTAATGACAGTTTGGCTGTATCAAGGTTACCATTTTGTATACATTGGGAAATACGAAGAGAAAATCACTTACCTTGCAAAGCACAATTAAGTTAAGATAGGAGCCACATACAGTTCATCATGAGCTGATTTTAAGTCATATTACTATTTACACAGATTAAACTATTGGAATACATTATTTCTTCCACCTGTCTGTTTAACTCAAATACATATACATAAATCATGATCAGTTCTAATATATTTATAGCCCACAGCGGGGTAGCCCTAGAAGAGGTAGCAGTCCACTTCTCTATTACAACTCACCCAGATCTTCACCAGTGATGGGATCTGACCAACCTGGAGCAGATAAATATTTTAACATTGGGACAGGATCTTCTAAGGATGAATCGCCTAGGTAGGTTATATGTAATGAAATCAGCTGAACACTTATTAAGGCTATTATCTACTATAGTAAGATGCATAAAAAAAAGCAACAGAAAAAAAGCCAAAACAAAACAAATATTATTCTCTTATTGAATAAGGGTCAATATTATTGCTATAGATAAAAATATGAGTTCAGTTTTTTGCTTTTTGAATGAAAAAAAATATTTATAGAGGACAAGAAAATATCCTCAGAAGTAGATTGTTATAAATATTATGAAATTGACTTGCCAAAATCAGTGATAACATTGACCTAGGAATACACTTCAGATAAGTCTTTTTGTTATTGTCTTTTAGAATGTCACCCAAACTTGGAAGGAAAGATCGACGACAGCTGCGATCTAAAAGAGACAGACCATCATCGCCTTCATCCAAGGATATAGCACCTGTTGCCAGGAATAGGTCATCTTCTACATCAATTATCTTAGATAAACCAAAAGAACCAGTAAAGGAGGCCTTATCTCCATCTGTAGCTGAATGTCTTCGAGCAGTATTCGCTGCATTCCTCTGGCATGAAGGCATTGTTCATGATGCTATGGCATGTGCATCTTTCTTGAAATTTCATCCTGATTTAAATAAGGAAATGTCAAAATTTGCAAATAAGAAAAAGCAGGAAAGAATAAGGGTTCGTCATGCTACAGATTCTAGTAAAGATTTGAATAAAAAGAGAGAAAATATAAATATTAATGAGGCTAGAGTGAGATTTAATTTAGAACCACAATTTATGAGAAGTGATTCTGAGAAATCTGATAAATCTGATAAATCTGATAAAAGTGATAAGTCTGATTCACCAGTGACAACTAGAGATTTGAAATTTCAAAAGAAACCTGTGGAGAGACATAAATCTGAAGGAAGTGTGAACAATTTTGGCCAGGATGGGACTGATAAAGATAAATCCTCACCTCTTCCTCTAACCTTACAGCACTTAGTATATTTTTGGGAAGAACTTTCGAGTGGCGTATTGAGAGTTATAGTAGATGATATGGTTTTACCTAGTCCTGCCGTAACATTGAAAGCAAAGAAAGGAGAGAAAAAGGATAAGGAAAAAGAAAAAGAGAAGAAGAACAAGAAGAAAAAAGAGCAAAAGCATGTTATAAGAGGAAATGCAATTGGTGAAGCCATGGGTGGAATATTTGGTGGTCTAGGAGCAGGACCGGGAAACAAGGGTGATACCTGGTGTGAATTGTGTGGTGGAACTTTTCCACATCCTGTGACCTATCACATGAGACAAGCACATCCTGGGTGTGGCAGACATGCAGGTGGGAAGGGTTATAATAGTAGTGGTAACTTCTGTGGGGGCTGGGCAGGGAACTGTGGTGAAGGGGGATATGGGGGTAGTGGATGGTATCTTGTATGTGACACTTGCAGAGACAAATATCTTAAAGATAAGAAGCAACACCAAAAAGAAAAAGATAAATCAAAGAAAATGAAGAAGAAAAATGCACAGTCAAGAGCACAAGCTATTCTTTGTCCACAAGAACCACATGTTGTTTTGAAAGCTAATGCAATGTTTTTATTGGACTTAGCAAGTGCATCAGGATTTACTCTTCCTGTTCACTCACATAAGAAACACAATAAACACAGTAACCAGAACAGTGCAACTGATATTCTCTTGCCAAGTGTGTACGAAGAATATGGACAAGAATTGAATCCCTTCGCTCAGGTGCCATTCACATATTTAGTCAGACAAGGAGCACAGAATTCTGACTCTGCATTTGCTGACGATTTCTACATTGATTCTGAAGAAAGGGTATTTGTTAGATCTGGATCCATGAGTATAGCTCCTAAAAATGTGATCTTCACACGACCTAGATTACCAACAGAACCAAGGCACAGTCCTTTAGCTAGGTCAGGGTCATTAGGACAGGACATGAGACCAGCATTGTCACATATATCACCACCAAGTCCTAAGGTATGATAAAGATATGTAAATGTATATAAATTTATTAGAAAGAGCATGTTTGTCAATGTGATATTTTCCCATTAGACCAGAAATGGCAAAACATGGATTATTATTTTGGACCTTTGAACATGGTCAGAAGTCGAAGTTGATTAATAAATTTTTTAGCATCTATTAAAGAATTTACTCAGAAAAATGGTAAGGTTTGTTTTGAACTGGTGTGAAGGCCTCAGATGCAATTACCTATTTTAATTTCACTTATATTGACAAAGGAAATGTATCTTGTTATTTGCTTGTAAATATTGTGAATAAGAAGCAAAAGGATTTATATACATTTTACACTTACCAGTCTCTACAAAAATAGTGATCCAGCATGTCTATAAATAGGGAAAGAACTCAGCTAAATAGTATTATTTTAGATGAGAGATCTTGAAACACTGAAATTGACTATTTTCATATATGATAATTTCACTCACCACAATAGGACTTCCACCCTGAAAACAATACCAATGCATCAGACAATACCGATAAGCATGTTCCAAAGAGTGCAGGTACCAGTCCAGATTCAGAGCAGGACCAGTTTCCAAAGAAAACAGCCTTTCAACGTAGCATTTCTGAATATGTGTCAGATGATGATCAGAGTAATGAGAGGAATTATGGGAAGTTATCAGGTAGACGGAGGAACAACAGTGGTGGGGTCACAGGTCAGCTAATAAGACTTTTATAATGATTATAATACAGTTATGTTATTACTATGATATAGTTTATTTCAGTCAGATAAATTTAACACAGAAAATTAAGAAGAGGTTCAAAATATGAAACAGTATTATGCTCTACAAACTCAAAAAGAATCTTAAGACATCTTTATTGTCTATGTGAATTATGAAAAGCCTAACTGTAATCAGAAAAAATGTTAACTTGGTTAGTTTTTTGTTTGTTTGTTTTTTTTATTTCACATCATTAAATATGACTGTTGGCAGTATAAAGTACATAACCAGATAATTGAAAAGAGTCGCCATAATATATTGGTGGAGACATTTTTCATTTGGATGTAATCTTACGCGTTCTTGTAAAATTCTGTTTTACTTTATATTTTTCTTTTTTTTTGTTGCAAAGATGGAGGGATGTCATTGTTGAAGCATCCATCGGCAGCCATGTCTAAATTGATAACATCAGTAGAGAATGATGGGGATGGGGCACTACAGCGTCCAGTAATGGCCTTCATTGTACAGCGACATGATCTGGAAGGATTACAGTTAGCCATGAGACAGGCACTGAGGAAGGCATCATGTAGAGTATTTGCTATGCAGGTAAGATTTTACTGTACAAAAAAGGGACATTAAATTTGTCATCAGTGAAATTCTCTTTGATAAAATTTCACATCATGTCTTACATTTGTGAAGTTTAAAATAAAACTAAACTGTTTTCAGAGATTGAGTGTGTATGGATCAATCCTCTATTGTATTTTGATATACAGATGTATACATAATATAATGTAGATAAATGTCATGTTGCTGTACCCTTTGAATGTCAATTTTGGTTCTATAATTAATTCCATTAAAAAATTATTGCTTTATCCTGCTATGGCTTTATATACCTTTACAGACCAGTTATTTGGACATATCAAGAATACTCACCCATGAAAGATTATTTTTCAGAGGACTTGCTCATGCCAACTAACTTTCAAATTTTAGACAGGGATTTTCTGTATATTTCCTTCAATAATGTGTCATAAACCTATTACATGTATAATCATAATTGTAATACCAAAGTCAGGGAGAAGTCATGAAAATTTATTTTGATGTTTTCCATCATTGACATTGGCACTACTGATAATATAAATTTTCATTAACTTTCTACAACAGACTTTAAGTTTCGTTTCTGCTATCAATGACTTGTCAATGTAATCAGTGTTGTAATGCTGTTATCTCCATACATATATAATACCTCTGTAAAGTACAGGTAATACCATTGCTGTGATACCTTAACCGGCTGGTTTAACACCATTTATTTTTCTTCACTAATGAATGTTTTAAATATGTAAATGAAGTATTGTAATAATTATGCTTTCCCAAGAGCAGAACTGAAAAATTTATCACTTAATAAACAAAAAAGCCATTCAGTCTCAGAAATTTATTTCAATTATAGGCATTGAACTGGTTGCTAAGGAGTGTTACACAAGTTGTTTGTCTGCATGATCTTATGTGGTTCTTTGTGGCCTCACTAACGCCACCTTCTGAGGAGGAGGAGGAAGAAGAAGAGGAAGCAGGGAAAGGCAAAGAGAAAAAGAAGAAGGAAGTAAAGAAAGATCAAGAAGTAATTTTTATTCATGTATATAGAAGTATTAGGTCCTCTGACAAAACAAGTCCAGACTATGACCTTTTAAAGATTTTATCTAAGAATTTTGAAAATTTACTGATCTTTTTGTATGCAATTTAATGTCAAGATAACATTTTCATTTAATATACCTTAAAATTTGTTTTATATTTACAGGATGCCCCAGTTTGTGACCATCCTTTACATGATGTCACAGTAGCAGGTCAATCAGTAGATCCATTGTTAGAGGTTTTCCATACTTTGTTACAGACAATAGCTGATGTTATGATGCAGTTACCTTGGGGATCAGCCATACAGGTACAGTGGAACATGTTTGTTTCAACCACTTTTACAGCCCAAAAAGGAAAAATGTATTATTTTACCTTTTTAATCGTAAATCCAACACTATTAATTCAAACATGCTTGAGCCAAATACAGCGGTTGGGTCAAACAAATTTTACAGCCCAAAAAGAAAAAAATGTATTAGTTTACCTTTTTAGTTGAACTTGTCGTCTTTTATTTACATAACATACCGGTGCTTCGCTTCCATAAATCTAATGACCGTAAAAAAAATTATTTCCAAGTTTGTATTTAAATTTATTCCACTAATGTAAATAAAATATATTTGTGTAAACAATTACGAAAGTGTATGAATTAAACAGAACTGTTAATGTTAAAATAGCTGTATAGTATGAGATATTTGCATCATATAAAACGAATGTTTCCAACACGGGTTATACCAGAAGTTGAAGTCATAAACTTATAATGATGTACATTGTTGATCGGAAGTCATTACTATTTACAGATCTCTCAAAGCACAGGACATGTCAGAGTTTTCTTTCAGTTCCCTGGACTTTGAGACATTCGAATTTCACTGAAATAAGAAAATTTCTGCGAAATTCTTGTGATCAGTGATTCAGAATGCTGAAAAATTTTGATATCTTGTTTTCATTATTTTTCAAAAGACTCATAAAATCTTCTTTACTTTTTTCTCTCATTGCCTCCAAATTGAGAATCATTTTGCAGATAAAATGTTTATGTAATTTCAGCAAATGGCAGTACATTGTTTCTGTGTAAATTTCCGACCATCTGACCATCAGTTCCTCCATGAGAGCCATGTATTCAGTAACATTAGTCGGATACTTAGTAAATCTGAGGAAGAAAGTGAAGAAACGGCTGATTCTGCACAGGTTAGTGATCTCCTAAACAATATTGGTAATAAGTCTCTTATTTGGTATAGAAAGCATGGGTTTTAGATATAACTCACATATAAAAAATCAATAAAAGTAGGGTAACTTGCAGGTGTCTTGGTAAGGTTTTAACTGTAAATGATTTCAATAAGCTCAGAAAAGTAAAACAGTTAATCAGGTGTTAAGATTTGGCAAGATCTTTTGAAGGAGAGTACATTAATTAATTGTTCTGCAGAAAGAGAGAAAATAGAAACTGAAGTATTCATAATAATATCCTAAATGAAAGTAATAAAAAAATTCATTTGAAAGTTCTATGTTCCTGTGTATGATTTAGATAGAATGAAAGTGAACAATCTTAGTAAGTTTCTGTACTACATATGTCTGTTAATGGGTGAGGGAATGTAAAGTTCAGCTATAAATAATCAAACCCTAATGTTCTAGTGACCAAAATAATTTGTTTTTAAAAATACAGGTGACCAAACCTAAGCTTGAAACAGGAGAGGTAAGTTAGAGTGTAAAAATCCATCACTTTTCAGTAATATAACACAATTATCTCTCTAATGTATAATACAATATATCGGGCTCACTCATTTAAAAGTCTGTGTGAGCTTTTGCCCTCTACATGCATTACATTAATCATTCATCCATTTTCTCTATTTACGGTTCTATCCAAATTCTTCTCATCATGACTTGACAGAATGGTTCATAACTGTCCCAATTTCAGAATTCAGATTATCCTTTCTGTTTCATAAGATGTAAATTACTGGCAATGTTAATTGGAATGACATGGTTTTCTTTTAGAATTATTACCAATGACCTTATCTGGTTTTCATGATTGCTATGATAATTGAATAAAAAGAGGAAGAATTTTTTTTTATTTAAAATTTAAAAATATTAAACAAAATTCTTTCAAGTTGTTAGAACTTTTTAATTTGGGTATTGTTTTTTATTCATAAAACTTATTAACAAATTTACTGTGTGTTCAGTATGATTACTGTATGTATATTACCTCCATCTGTGCACAGTGAGTTCTTGGAATTGGAGATCACATTTACTCATTTAAATTCTGAGTATAATTACCTAATATTCTTTATACTTTATTAAAAGAATTTTTGTCATCTTCTATTACATAATTAATTTCAATTCAAAATATGTTTTGATACTGAAGATCACCTACAGTATGGGGAGGTATTATATTGAAGTATAAAATCTGGGTTAAAAGTAATTAATATTTCACTTATTTCTAAGGGAAGTAATAACTTTAGCAACATAACATCAAAGTACAATAAATGTTTCTGCTTTAACAATATTTGATAAGAATACCTTATCAGAATATAACAGAAATATTTCTAGTATTTGCCATTTGTACACTAACAAATAGTTTTTTGTTACACATGAATACATGTACTTAAAGTATCCACATATTGTAAGGCTTTGCATTTTATATATATTTTAATGTTATTTTTTTGTGATGTTTTTTTGGATCAATGAATAGATTGGCAAATTTGGAAGCTCTTAATATTTGAATATTGGACAATTTTAATGATAGTATAGGACATTTTTATAATTAATTTATAGAAATCAAACAAGAAAGGTGGATAATTATTTGAGAAATATTTGACATAATAATAGTCTTACTGGAATAAAGGTAGAATACTGTAAATTTAAAAATTAAGGTGATGTTTTTAGCTCACTGTTGTCATCATAAACTTTCCTTTAAATATCTTCTCCTCTGAAGCCACTGGGCCAAATTGGAAAAAAGTTGGCATCAATAATCCTTAGGTGGTCCTCTTTCAGAAATATATCCAATGACTCCCGCCATCCAAGACAGCCGTCAGAGCCGAACATATTAACATAGGACCCTACGGGAAATTTACTTAAAGATGTTCTTGTCTGAAACCACTTTGCCAATTGGAACAAACATTTGCAGCTATAGTCCTCAGATGGTCCTCTTTCAGAATTATACCCAATGACCCCTACTGCCATCAAAATGGCCACCAGAGCCTAACAAAGTTTAACATAGGACACTAGAGGAAATTCACTTGAAGAGCTTCTTTTCTGAGACCACAAAGCCATTTGAAACAACAAAAACTTAGGTGGTCCTCTTTAAGAATTTTATCTGAAAACCCTGCCCACCATCCAAGATGGCTGCCAGAACCAAACATATTTTAACATAGGATCTTATGGTAAAATTCACTGAAAGATCTTCTTGTTTGAAACCAGTGAGCAATTTGGCAAAACCAGTGAGCCAATTGGAAGTTGACAACAATTTCAAGACTGCCAGTGGACATACTAAACCTTTATAAGCTAAATTTTATGAAACTATAATAGAATTATAGTTTTAAGGAAGAAATTAAAAATTTGTTATTTACTTTCAGGCATCCTACACATTGTGTAATCTTAAAGATTTAACCCCATCAGCTGACATAAAGGTTTCTAGCCGACAGGCCATGATATCTAGTCTTACAGGTAAACGTATAATTCACAGTATACAATCTATTAGAGTGTGTCCAGTTGACACAACACAGTATCCTATCCTAAGTCTACTTTCATACAAAATCTGAAAATGAGTCTATCACCAAACTGCTGAGTTTCTCCTCAGATTTCCTCATATTTGATATGTGTACATTTGAGTTAAGAGTATATCGAGGAAATTTTGTTTTTTCTAGTAAGTTTGAGTCAGCCAGAATTCTACAAATTCTTGGTTCAAATTTAAGCTGTCCTAAATAATTTTTTGGTTAAGAGCAGGCATTGATATTTCTTGCATCAGCACATTAACTTTTAATTATTAATCTGTTATTTATAAAATGGGGATAAACCATGCAAACAGAAGAAAGGTATCTTCTTAGTTAAATTCTTGTATATATGACATGGTTGTTTTTATTTATAGATAATTCTACAGAGACATTTTGGGAGAGTGGTGATGAAGATCGCAACAAGACAAAAACTGTTACTATTACATGTTTTATGAAGGCTTTTCCCAAGACAATCTATGTTCATGTGGACAATACCAGAGATTTAGCTGTAAGTAACAAATATAATACTAGATGAAAAATTTTGGCCTGGGTTGCTCGGTGATCAAGGTTTAAATTTAGAAGAAAAAAAAAATTTCATTTATTAATGAAATTTTTTGACAGCTAACAATAATACATGATAATATTGTTATATTGTACCATATTCATCATGTCCTATATGATATATTAGACTCCAGTCTTGACAAAAGATGGCCTGTTTCTTGCTGTAAGTGGACCATTCTGTCATGATACTTTTTCTTCTGCCAACAATAAATATCGGTTGACACAGTTATAGCCACTTGTCAAATATTGCTGAATACGGGGTGCAGAAAACTAAATAAAGGGAAATGGAACATTAGATAATTAATAAGTAAACCATGATAGATAATTACTTTTAATTTTATTAATAAAGAGAGGATTTATTTTGTTATAGTTGATCATTATTAGTCTTGCATAAATTTAAATAGTGTTGGGGATGTGATAGATGCACCTGTTCAAAATATTCAAATAAATAAAATGATTTGATTGTTTTCACAGAATAAGGTGGCATCTATAACCTTTCATGCAGGACCCAGTACAGATGAATTGACCAAGTTAGAACAGGTAAGTGTATATCAAAGAGGAATAATGACTGGATAATTATATCTTCTATAATGATTAACTGTAGAGTACAGCTTATTCTGATGTAATCTAGTATGTCTTTTATATCTGTTGTATAAACTATTGCCATCAGTACAAATGTTCATAGCTGTTTTTTGCTTGCTTATTCCAGACAGCCAAATTTAAAAAATTACCCCAATTCCATCTCTTAAGTGTCATATTTCAAGCTTATCCAAATCAGATAATTAAAACTTCATATTTATTGAGGAAAAATGAAATGATTTCTATGATTGCTGACACTATTAGAGATCATGGTTTCAGTGCTTTGATTGGTTTATAATAATTACTGCTTTCCTGTTAGGTATGTGGCACTAAACAGTCCAATTGTGTCAATTCAGTATAATGCTTTCTATTTGGTTGTTACATTTCTGTGCTTGAAATTAAACGGTAGTTAAATATAGATTCTACCACATAACCTTGTTGATCTACATTTAAGATAAATACATTTTCAGACTATAATTTGAAATTCAATTCTCAAGAGTGCAAAAATTTCATAATCCACGGGGTTAAGAATATCTCTCTGATGAACAGAAAATTTAAAGTTCCAGTATACTATTTCAAAAAGACATGTCAAGAAATAACTTGCAACAGTTTAATCAACCTACTTTATCAATATGTATTTTACTAGTGAGGACCAGTTTAAATGCATGTGGAATTAGAAAAATAGAAATGATATATTCTAATACATTCATATTACAATTATCATCATTGTTGTAACAGGTTGATGTCGAGACAAGATATACAGGTTGGTTAAACTGTCACATACCAGAACCTAAATGTAGGTGTGTCCATTTGGAACTGAAAGGACCAGACCATAATCTGAGGATCAGGCAGATTAAGGTTCTTGGAGAGATGGAAGGGGAAAATATCTACCTTCCCGTAAAAAAGAGTGCTGTAGATATACAACAGGAAAACTGTGAAACTGAAACCTTGAGAGTGTTTAGGATGTTAACGTCACAGGTAATTTCGTTTAACTATATTATGCCCAAAAGTGCCATCCATAGAAAATACATATAGACAGAAGATAAAAACGGTAGCATTTGAAATACAATATATGTTTAAATAGTTTTATATCAATAATGGATTTAACTAAAACTTAAAACTTAAATTTGATATAAATTATTTTAAAGTGTGTTTTTATTAAGGTGTTTGGCAAGCTGATTGTAGACAAAGAGACAGATAACGATGAAAAGAAGAAAACATTAGAACCAGCAGACAGTATGGATGGTGACCATGATCTTAAGGAGCATATGGTTGGGATACTGTTTAGTAGAAGTAAACTGTCACATCTACAAAAGCAGGTAACTTGTCACAGATTAAAGTATCACATCTACAGAAACAGGTAAACTGTCACCTCTACAAAAGCAAGTAAATTGTCACATCTATAGAATTCAAAATAGCTGAAATTGTTACTGAGTAATCTGTCATATTTACAGCTATAGGTAAATTTGTCACAGAGTAAAATAGTAAACTATCACATCTGCAGAAGTAGGTAAAGTAAAGCAAGAATAATTTAATGGCAAGCATAAGTATCTGCTGCCAGAAGTAAATTTCTTGTAAAGTGTTATTAAATTCAACATACTTTGAGATAAACAGGTACTAGTGGTTCTTGGACTTGCTGTGGACTGTAAGATTTTAATATGTGTTTTGAAGGTCTCACGTTAAGATGAAGAACAGCGATAAAAGGACTGTTCCTTTTCTTTTGTATATTTAGGAATTTTGTGTCAAGAAATAAGGTAGGAGGTACCTTAATCTGCTAAATTACAGATTTTCATGAAATTTTACGTGCAGGTAGAATATTAGAAATTGCAAATACATATAATTATCGAAAAAAATTATGTTTAGCTTTTATATTTCTTCACTAAAGTTGATTTAAAATCCTTCAAATAAAAGTATTTTACTGTAGAATTAATATAAAAACTGCCGAAAATAATAATTTGAATTTAAATCACCATTTCTCAAAAACTAATCCCTAGAATTTTCCATAAAGACAATATGTTATTGCTGTCAACTTTTTCGTTTCAATGATATTAAATAAACATAGGGTCACCAGCTTCATTTTTGTTGTAGAAATCGTTCAACTTTACGTCCTGTCTGTAAAAAAACTAAAAATTTCTATGTCATGACGACGTTATGCTTATTTTGGCTTTTTGCAGTTCAACGTACTCTAGTTGCATGCTAAATTTGTTAATCTGAAATATAGCCCAATTAGGTACTTCCTACCTTAATCCAGCATTTCTCCGTTTTGAATATCTTATAGATTTTGGTTGAGGTTATATAATTTATTTTAGGTATGTTCACATATTGTACAAGGAATTAGGAAGGAAACATCCAAAATGAGGGAAGAATGGGAGAGTTCACTAAATACCAAAACTCCAACAACAACGGAGAACAGGTATATGTCAGATATTATTATAAGAGAAAGCAGTGCAGAAGGGCAAACGTAGTGAAAAAAAGTCTTTAGATTAGAATCAATATGGGGAAAAAACTTGGTTTGACATAATGTAGTCATAATGTAATCGAAGGTTTGGGGGAGGGTTGAGATCTCACAAAACATGTTTACCCCCCCCCCCCCATTCTCTATTCTATTGATAAAATTAGAGGATATTGCAATGGCCAAGAAATTTTACCTTACCAGATAAATCAAAATTTTGATGTGAAAATTCATGTCCAGTTTATCCTTTTTATGCACTTTTGTGACATTGACTACACATCAAACTGCAAATTTATAGACAATATAATATATTGATACTTGTTGAGTAGCAGTCAGCTGTAGTAAGTCTTCTTCTTTCAGTGACCAAGATGCCTATTGTTTTGAATTGCTGTCCATGGTGTTAGCTCTGAGTGGATCAGGGGTGGGAAGGACATACCTTGCTCAACAATATCCCCTACTACAAGATTTGTTTGGTTTGTTACATACAGGCACACCAAGGATACAGAGACAGGTAGGTCAACAGTAAGATACATATTACAAGAACCACCCTGAAAAAAAGTAGTAAATGAGTCCAACATATATAAATAGGTGAAATTTTCTATTATTTGCCAGATTTTCTGATTTTGGTAAATTCTGAATCTGTAATTCAATTAGAAAACATAGAAAAAACATAAGTGATTTCCTTACCAAAGTTTATTTCACACTTTCGTTTCTTTAAACCATGAGCACATGAATATATAAAGCTTAGTTGCATACTTATTATTCATGCTGCAAAACTGTTTATTGATTTGGTAAGATATTCTTTGAATGTTTTACAGGTAATATCAGTTTTAAGAAGAGTTCTTCCAGAAGCAAAACCACAAACATTAGCCAGTATTCTGTCGGTACCAAATCTTCCACCATCAGAATACAGTATTGTCAGTCTAGCCAGCCGGGAAGATGAAAATGAAACATATGACATAAATAAACCAGGAATTCTGGATGTTCTCATGGCCTGTATCAGTAAAGCATTAACAGTGCAAACCAAGGTCAAGGCCAGTGGCCCACAGAAAGGTGTGACTAGTATGACCTTAGCTGACTGTCAGCTGGAAAGTACATCTGCCAGGTTAGTCAAATTGACTAAATATAAGCAATATAGGAAAGATAAGAATGCATCAAGATGTCAATGGAAATCATAACATTGCTTATGTCTTTTCATGGACATAAATAAAATTTGGAAAATTTTAATTATTTAATAATAAGTTATAAGAAGTATGTGATATGGTATGTTTTTGCATGGGGTTGAAGAGAACAGCTACAGCAAAAAACTATTACTAGACAAGCATATGGTTTGTTGGAGATTTTACCATGGCTAAAACTGCATGGGATGATGGAAAGTCAGTTTACATTTGTTATTATAATATAGGGTATTTCAATGAAATGTACATTAAATCTCCATTTTCTAACTTTTATCAAGTACATCAAAACTATACTATCACCATGGTCTCCATTGTGAAATACATATTGGAATTAGTTTAATAAATATTGTTTACATAAAAATTCTTTACACTGTAATGTTCCAGACTACATGTTTTTGTATTTATAGTTCGACTGGATCTAGGTGGTGGATGAGAGGAAAAGTAGATTCTGCTATGGCTAACAATATCATCAGTTTGATACAAGACATGGCTTCTGTAAGATACCTTTTAATTAATTTTTTGAGGGAAAATGACAAGAATTTATTTTAAGAGAGAAGCTTTATAAAACTTGAGGACCAGAAAAATTTATCCATGTATTCCAAAACTCTTCATGTTCTGTATATACAATGTACTTTAAACATGTTAAAAAGAAAACAATTTAGTGTGACAATTGAATTTTGTATATGAGGTGTACAACAAAAATATTCTATGAACCTGTACCAATATACACTGTCACAAAAAAAATGCCATGTTAACACATTTGTTGGGATCGGTCAGTGATTGTAATCCAAATAAAAAAAACCTTTTAGTTGCTATAATACATTATAAATCTCAGAACTCAATTTTTAAATAGAATAATGTTTATATTATCACACAATAGAATAGAGAATGGAAATGGGGAATGTGTCAAAGAGACAACAACCTGACCAAGGCCACCAATGGGTCTTAACGCAGCAAGAAATTCCAGCATCCGGAGTTAGGCTTCAGCTGGCCCCCAAAGTATTTTTTGTGTCTTGGAATATTTTATATATATTTCATTTTGGATAATTGATAATTTTTTTAACCATTACAGGGATGCATATCTGAAACCTGGGCAACAGTTACCAAGGCAGCAGTAGCTGAAGCCATCTTGGCTCTGACAAAGTTAGATGAAAATATGAGGGCTCCTCAGAATTGTGTTAAAACTCCTACAGTAAGTTCCAAATTATTCTTTGTTAATTTTATAAAACACCAGGACAAAGATTAAAATTTAGCAATGAAATTCCATGTAAATTTAAACATTCATCTTTGTTTGCTGAAGTGAGCAGTAAATAAAATATGTTTGGAATGGATTGAAAATTACCTGCAATTGGTTTTATTTTTGCTTGTGCAATTATTGATGTAAAAAGAAAACTTTTATTTCAGTTGTGGCTGGCTCTGTCATCTTTATGTGTATTGGACCAGGATCATGTTGAACGTTTGACCTCAGGTCAGTGGGTCAGTAGTCCAAATGGTCAGCATGGACAACCAAGGGTAAGGATTAGTTTTATTTGCTAATGAACTTTATTTTGTTTTTTTAATGTTTTTTACTAGTAACTGGATAATTACAAAAAAGTACAATGCTTTTATTAACAAGGAGAAAAGAGGGGTAGTATGAGCTCTGAAAAAAATAAATAATGATTAAAACTCACATTTACGCATTATATTCTGTTACAGTGTGAGCTAGAATTCCTTTATAGGTTGTCAAAGATTTACACATTAATTCTGAGGTTGAATTAATTTGATTATTAGTTTCAATAGATCGTTTAGAATTTCGTTCTTTTAATGAGCAGTTGTTTATATTACAGCCAACATGTGATAACCATGACGACGGTGAGACCCAGGCAATCATCCTATGTACAGAATGTGGGAACTTGTGTGCTGATTGCGATAGATATTTACATCTACCCAAAAAGCATAGAAATCATCAGAGACAGGTAAATCATAATATAAAAACATAGAAATCATCAGAGACAGGTAAATCATAATATAAAAACATAGAAACCATCAGAGACAGGTAAATCATAATATAAAAAGATAGAAACCATCAGAGACAGGTAAATCATAATATAAAAACATAGAAATCATCAGAGACAGGTAAATCATAATATGAAAACATAAAAATTATCAGGGACAGGTAAATCATAATATAAAAACATAGAAATCATCAGAGACAGGTAGATCATAATATAAAAAGATAGAAATCATCAGAGACAGGTAAATCATAATATAAAAAGATAGAAACCATCAGAGACAGGTAAATCATAATATAAAAACATAGAAATCATCAGAGACAGGTAAATCATAATATAAAAACATAGAAATCATCAGAGACAGGGAAATCATAATATAAAAACATAAAAATTATCAGGGACAGGTAAATCATAATATAAAAACATAGAAACCATCAGAGACAGGTAAATCATAATATAAAAAGATAGAAACCATCAGAGACAGGTAAATCATAATATAAAAACATAGAAATCATCAGAGACAGGTAAATCATAATATGAAAACATAAAAATTATCAGGGACAGGTAAATCATAATATAAAAACATAGAAATCATCAGAGACAGGTAGATCATAATATAAAAAGATAGAAATCATCAGAGACAGGTAAATCATAATATAAAAAGAAAGAAACCATCAGAGACAGGTAAATCATAATATAAAAACATAGAAATCATCAGAGACAGGTAAATCATAATATAAAAACATAGAAATCATCAGAGACAGGGAAATCATAATATAAAAACATAAAAATTATCAGGGACAGGTAAATCATAATATAAAAACATAGAAATCATCAGAGACAGGTAAATCATAATATAAAAAGATGGAAATCATCAGAGACAGGTAAATCATAATATAAAAATATAGAAACCATCAGAGACAGGTAAATCATAATATAAAAACATAGAAATCATCAGAGACAGGTAAATCATAATATAAAAATATAGAAACCCTCAGAGACAGGTAAACAATTTCCTGTTTCACAAAAATTAAGACTTTCTAGGTTCTTTTGGTGGTTTTGATCTGTTTAGCATGAATTATAGAATTATTCTGTGTTTCATTTAAATTGATCAAAGTTACTTGGACAGAAATCAAAGGTGGAAATGAAATAGTAGAAACCTAACACTGATTCTGTCAATTTTTTTATTGAACATATTTTCATGATGTTACAATTTTATCTATTTTGTAGATTATGATCCTCTTAACTTAGATAAACTTTAATGCTGTGAACTTTAAATTAAAGGTTTTCAAAGAAGAAGAAGAAGCAATCAAAGTAGACTTACATGAAGGATGTGGTCGTACCAAATTATTCTGGTTAATGGCTCTAGCTGACTCTAGGACTCTCAAGGCAATGGTAGAATTTAGAGAAGGTAATGTATATTACATATATCAGATTTTATTACCAAATATTATATAGTTACTTTGCTTGAAAAGTATTTCCAATGCACTTTTCTAAAGCTCTTTGTAATTGATTAAATTATTTTTTGTAGGAACTTTGAAGTGGAATTCCACTTTTTTAAGTCCAGTTTGTCCATTTCAGTTCCTTTATTATACATAGTAAAATGGCTGCCAAAGTTTCATTTCTGCTTTTCTACACGCTTGTCAAAATCAGGTCTGCACCAATTTTAGAATTACCTAGTATTCATTTTAATAGTATTGGAAAAACTACCATAGATTGCTTTCATTGTCCTTTCTTTTAATGTCACACTTGTTTTAAGGGAACAAGCTTTGATATTCTTAATTATTTATTAACAAGTTCTGTTTATTAATTTATTTTGTGGCTCGGTGGAAGTTCAATGTTTTATTGAGAACAAATCTCACAATTTAACCTAAAACTGCATTTTGTAATTTATATTTTGTTGAAAAATTAAATTTGGGGTTTCACTGTTCCCATGAAAACCACATGAACTGGTTTCGAGGAAAACACAATGAATCCACAATATTAAGTTGCATGCATTGTATATTCTCATTGGAGCCTCTTACACTATTGTATTATTATTTTAGGAAAACAATCAACAGCCAAAGCAGGTCCTGGTGTTTGTAGATTCTGTGGTACATCCAGTAATACTGGACTTCTAGCAATAGGCAATGTTTGTGCTGATCCAGACTGTCAGGTTTGTTCTTTAGTAACTTGCATGCATCTTACTTTAATTTTTGGTTCTCAGTGGAATACTGATTTCTGTCATTTAATCGTGACTGCTATGCTATAAAAAATGTATTGGGGGCCTCAGTGGCCAAATGGTCTAGGTAGTCAACACTGAGGTTGTGAGTTCAAATCTCACTTGTGGTGGGGTGTGTTTAACTCTGACATTAATTGACAAGGATTTGCCAATTTTCCTACCGAAGGTCGGTGGTTCTCACTGGGTACTCTGGCTTCCTCCACCAATAAAAACTGGCCGCTGCAAAAAGCCAAATGTGCTGAAAACGGCATAAAATTCCAACTAAACAAACAAACAATATGTATTGACCTCTCCTTTTTAATGCTGTGGTAGTGAATATAAACCACTGTAATGTTGAGGCTTAAGATATTTAGCTTGGCCACATTTGAAAGGGAGGTGTTTTGAATTACTGTAAAATCAGAAATTATTACGATTTTTATACGACCGCAAAATTTTTGCGGTCGTGTATTGGTATGACGTTGGCGTCGTCGTCGTCGTCGTCGTCGTCCGTCGGAGTCTGTAGACATTTGGTTTTCGCACTATAACTTTAGTATGAGTTAATAGAAATCTATGAAATTTAAACACAAGGTTTATGACCACAAAAGGAAGGTTGGGATTGATTTTGGGAGTTTTGGTCCCAACAGTTTAAGAATCAGGGGCCAAAAAAGGGCCCAATAAGCATTTTTCTTGGTTTTCGCACAATAACTCTAGTATAAGTAAATAGAAATCTATGAAATTTTAACACAAGGTTTATGACCACAAAAGGAAGGTTGGGATTGTTTTTGGGAGTTTTGGTCCCAACAGTTTAGGAATTAGGGGCTAAAAAAGGCCCAAATAAGCATTTGTCTTGGTTTTTGCACAATAACTTTAGTATAAGTAAATAGAAATCTATGAAATTTAAACACAAGGTTTATGACCACAAAAGGAAGGTTGGGATTGATTTTTGGAGTTTTGGTCCCAACAGTTTAGGAATTAGGGGCCAAAAGGGTCCAAAATTAAACTTTGTTTGATTTCATCGAAAATTGAACTATTGGGGTTCTTTGATATGCCGAATCTAACCGTGCATTTAGATTCTTAATTTTTGGTCCCGTTTTCAAATTGGTCTACATTAAGGTCCAAAGGGTCCAAAATTAAACTTAGTTTGATTTTAACAAAAATTGAATTCTTGGGGTTCTTTGATATGCTGAATCTAAACATGTACTTAGTTTTTTTTATTATGGGCCCAGTTTTCAAGTTGGTCCAAATCGGGGTCCAAAATTAAACTTTGTTTGATTTCATCGAAAATTGAACTATTGGGGTTCTTTGATATGCCGAATCTAACCGTGCATTTAGATTCTTAATTTTTGGTCCCGTTTTCAAATTGGTCTACATTAAGGTCCAAAGGGTCCAAAATTAAACTTAGTTTGATTTTAACAAAAATTGAATTCTTGGGGTTCTTTGATATGCTGAATCTAAACATGTACTTAGGTTTTTTATTATGGGCCCAGTTTTCAAGTTGGTCCAAATCGGGGTCCAAAATTAAAGCTAAAAAAGGGGTAAATTATTTTTTTTGGGGGGTGGGGGCAATTCTCCACAGCATATTGTATCGCACAAGAATTCAAAAATTGAATATAAATTCAAATCATATGACCAATTCTAAGTTCTTTATTTCAGTTATTCTGTTTTAGAAACCTATTATGTGTCAAATATTTCAAGAAATTTTCAATTACACAGTATTGTGCAATAGCAAGAATCAGTATAATTTAAACCAATTTACATTATTTACATTACAATTAAAGGATAACTTCAGTAACACCCAACAATGACTTCAATCCAAACATATATATTGAATAAACTTACAAATCAGAAATTTTAAAATTATATGATACTAACATACATACTACTGCTAACAATTAAATATGACTTAGAGCAAATATGACAACATGATTATAAAAATATGTACAAAGAGGGATAACTCTTTTTTTTATCTCAAATTTTGAATATGTGCTGATGAAGCTTTTTTGTTTATCTCATCTAAACTGCTTTTAAATTATGCATATTTAAAATTTGCCATCCATGACTATGATGTCATTTTCTATTTTAATACGTTATGGTGTATTTAAATGGGCTGTTATGGTTGCAAAGTATCAAGAGAAATGGGGGGGGGGGGGGTGAAAACAAAATTTAGGGGGGGGGGAATGAGAAATTGGGGAGGGGGCAATTTTTTTCTCATTTCATAATTCATAAATTAAAAAGGAAATTTCAAATTTATTTTAGCAAAAAAGGGGGGGTTACAATAAATTTTATTGTTTTTTGTTGTTTTTTTTTTTGGGAGGGGGAGTCAATGTGCAACTTCATAGTGTATTGCACAAAAGCTAAAAAAGGGGTAAATTTTTTTTTTTTTTTTTTGGGGGGGGGGGGCAATTCTCCACAGCATATTGTATTGCACAAGAAGCAAAAAATTGAATATAAATTGAAATCATATGACCAATTCTAAGTTCTTTGGTTTCAGTTATTCTGTGTCAGAAACCTATTATGTGTCAAATATTTGAAGAAATTTTCAATTGCACAGTATTGCGCAATAGCAAGAAATTGATATGTGTGCCCAATTTTAAATTGGTTATTTCTGATTTATATATAAAAACAAAAAATACTGATATGGTTTGAATAGGTAAATTAAAAATTTTTAAGTTCTTAGACAACATTCATTCTGTGTCAGAAACCTATGCTGTGTCAAATATTTATTCGCAATCCAAATTCAGTATTGTATCAAGCTTGAATGTTGTGTTCATAATTGCCCCAACTATTCAGGGTTCGACATCTGCGGTCGTATCTAGCTGCGCCCAGCGGAGCATTTTATTTATTATTGCGATAAATGCGACAGGGTTGTAATTGCAATAATTTAAATTCGCGTTTTGGAATTTTTTTATATGAATGAAGCGTGGTTTTTCTCTATTGCAAAAATTAAAATCACATTTTGGTCTTAAATGACAAAATCGCAATAAAAAATGCACGCAATAATTTCTGAATTTACACTATATTGCTTTTTTAACCAATAGATATTGGGTCATCATTCTATAGCTGAATTATTGGTGAAAATAGCATTAAACACCAACAACATAATTTTCTTTCTCTATTTAAAAAGTTATTAGTTAAAGCCAATGCTTTGTATGAGATTTTACCTCTTACTCCATGCTATTTCTGTTGTTTGATGATACATATTTTAGGCATTTAAGTAAAATAAATAGATGTTATCAGATATTTGTTTTAGAAAAAAAGTAAAATTTTGTAGAACGAGCAAGAACTACATTTTTTAATATCAACAATAAATTCTAGATCAAAGTAAACAAAATAAACATTGCTTAATTTACAGGAATATGCCAAGACAGCCTGTATAAAGACATTACCATGTGGTCATCCATGTAGAGGGATTAAAGATGAGGATCCATGCCTGCCATGTTTACATCGCTGTGGTAAACAGGAAACACTCAAACAGGATGCAGACGACATGTGTATGATCTGCTTCACTGAAGCTCTTGCAGCTGCTCCAGCCATACAGGTACTTGGGAATTATTTTTTAGTCCCCTACCGACAATGCCGAAAGGGACTATAGGTTTGCACTCAGTCCGTCGTCTGTCAGTCACACTACAGTTATCCTGAGTTTTTTAAGACACCATTTAACCAAATGATCTTATTTTTTGGTATGTCACTTTATAATGATGAGTAACAGATGAAATTTGAGTTTTTCGCTGATCAGATAATTATTTTGAGAGTTACTGCCCTTGGAAATAGGAATTATTGCCAAAATAATAGTTTTCTGGACTTTTATGCAAACCCTTTTACCAACTGATCTTATTTTAGGTATGTGAGCCTATGGTGATGAGTTACAGATCAAGTTTGAGTTTCACGCTGATTTGATAATTATTCTGAGAGTGATTGCCCTTGGAAATGGGAATTACTGCCAAAATAATAGTTTTCTTGACTTTTATCAGAAAGCGTTTAATCATCTGATCATATATTTGGTGTGTGAGCTTATAATGATGAGTTACAGATCAAGTTTCATGCTAATCAGATGATTATTCTGAGAGTTATTGCCCCTGGAAATAGAATTAATTGTCAAAATAATAGTTTTCTGGACTTTTTTCTCGCAAAAACCCTTTTACCAAATGATCTTATTTTTGGTATGTGAGCTTACAGTGATGAGCTACAGATCAAGTTTAACGTTTACTCTGTCCATACATTTGCATCCAATTCACAGTCAAGGAGCATTTGGTGTGTTCTCTCACAGCTCAAGCCAATAGGGCACATTGTGTTGCTCAGTAATACTCTCAGAATCCTTGTTAAATATTTCTGAAGGACAGGATTATTAGGATAATTTTTTGTATGATATTCATATATTTAAGTTGAAATTTAAAATCTTTTTGATGAGATGTGATATTGGTTTGATAGCTGAAAAAAGTTTTTCGCAAATTTTTTGTTTATTTGTTCATTTTTCAAAGAATTTAAAATTTAATTTCACATTCATATATTTTATTGCAGAATTTCATGAGTTTTTCAAGCTTTGTTATTTGTTTTCAGTTGAAATGTAACCATGTTTTCCACTTACACTGCTGTCGACAGATTCTAAGTAAAAGATGGGTTGGTCCAAGAATCACATTTGGTTTCTCCTTGTGTCCCATATGTAAGGTAAGTGTATTTATTTCAGATTAAATTTTACCTTGTTCTTGATTTGATACAAAATTCTTTCCCCAGTTATGTAATGTTTAAATTTTTCTTACGTTAAAATGTTAAAGTAGTACTAAGTTATAATTTACAGATTATCTTCTTACAAAGAGAACTGTGTAAGCATAAGAAATTTATTTGAGGCACAGTTGCAAGATTTAAGAAGGCAATACAGTTGAGAAGTCACATCAAAAAGTTTCACAAAATATATAAGAAACATCCTACTAATGGTTTTCCAAGTAAGACTCATTATGGAATAGTGGCCAATGATATGGCTAAAAATTTATGAGTATTAGTGATATATAGTTGACTGGTATCTCTTATTGAAGTAAGACTCATTATGGAATAGGGGCCAATGATATGGCTAAAGATTTATGAGTATTAGTGATATATAGTTGACTGGTATCTCTTATTGAAGTAAGACTCATTATGGAATAGGGGCCAATGATATGGCTAAAAATTTATGAGTATTAGTGATATATAGTTAACTCGTATCACTTATTGAAGTAAGATTCATGAATATCTATAACATAATTGTTTGAACCTGTTTCAGTCTACAATAGATCACCCTGTTTTACGAGACCTGTTAAAACCAATCCAGGAATTGTTCGAGGATGTTAGAAGGAAGGCCATGATGAGACTGGAGTATGAAGGTCTACATAAGGCAGAGGCCATTACAACACCAGGGGCAAGATTCCATCAAGATCCAGCAGGATTTTCCATGGATAGATATGCCTATTATGTCTGTTTTAAGTGCAAAAAGGTAAGGGCTGAACTGCATTTCAAGTACACAATGTAGTTCACAAATTAGATTGTTCAAGTTGGTGTAATCTAACACAGGATTTTTACGTCATGAAATAAATATATTATGTCACAGTATTCTTTGACAAGATTTGAACAGGTGAAGTGAGGCAATTCATTCATGATTTGAAGTTGGAAATGTTTCTTTAGTTTTTAATTTTAACATCTTTTCTACCAGCAACGCTGAAGGGGACTATAGGTTTTCACTCTGTCCGTCCGTCAGTCACACTTCAGTTTTCAGTCTTATTTTTTGTATTTGAGCTTATAATCATGAGTTACAGATCGGATAATTACTTTGAGAGTTATTTCCCTTGGAAATAGGAATTATTGCCAAAATAATAGTTTTCCTGACTTTTTTTCACAAACCCTTTTACCAAGTGGTTTTATTTTTGATGTGTGAGCTTATAATGATGAGTTACAAATTTGATTTTCATGCTGATCAGATAATTATTGTTATTAATTCCAGACATGTCCCTGGTGATAAAATAACATTTAATAAGATCGTTTGTTTGGAATCACCATTATACATTTTGTACATTTGTCAAATGACTATTTACAGGTTTAACCAAAGACTACAAAATGTTTTAAAATGGCAAAGTACAACTACGTTTTTTCTGTATAAAGCAATATAAATTTTAATTATTTATTGAATTTTAACATTTATAAATAATAGCTCACATCATATATTTTATTACTAATGAAGACATTCATTTAACTACAATGGTACAAATAATTTAGTGACCCACTTTCTGGTCAGTATGAAAGTTACATTTGTTACAAACAATTCTGCAAAAGTCACTAATGGTCTTCAAATCCTAGCTAAAACCCAGTTTGAGTGGAAGTCTATTTCATATTTATCATTACAGGCATATTATGGTGGTGAAGCTCGATGTGAAGAACAGGCTGGAGCTGTTGAGGATTATGATCCACAAGAACTAGTGTGTGGTGGATGTTCTGATGTCTCCAGAGCTCAGGTCGGTATTTATGTCCTAATACAAATGGTTTCAGTATATATCTAGACAGTTTATTGTATTTACTGTTGATAATAATCAGCTTGGTAACTTTACAAATGTTAGTTTGAGCTTTTTTATCGACAGGAGTTATAAATACAAACTATCATAAAAAGTTCTCTTGTGGAAACAATGGTGGTATTCTGTTTTTCTTCACACCGCTAAAAATTTGCTGAAAGTGGCATAAAGCTAATACAGTCAAACTATTCAGTAGACAGTTTTTGTATCATTGTAACTGTTAAAACTCTTATTTAGAAGTTAATCAAATAAATCACTTATATACTTAACCTGTTTAAATTGAACAACATTCTGAATGTGACCAAGTACATTGCATGTTGGAACCAAGCAGAAAAGTTTGCAATATTTTAGTTAAAAAGTAAAATCAAAGATCTTACATCTTGTCATTGATTAATTGTTATTTGACGTGCAATTTTTGATATTTGACTTGTTTTCTTTTGATACAGGTGTGCCCAAAGCATGGAACAGATTTCCTGGAATACAAATGTAGATACTGTTGTTCTGTGGCTGTTTTCTTCTGTTTTGGTACAACACATTTCTGTAATGCCTGTCACGATGACTTCCAACGTATTACAAACATACCTAAAACTGAGCTGCCTAGATGTCCTGCAGGTATGTACTTAAATAATAGTGGTAAAGATGGATTTTGTTTATTTTAAACATATTTTAAATAAAAAATACATACTACAAATATCTTTTAATACAAAATTATAGTTTCTGGATTTATGATATATAGAAGGCAAATGGATGGACGAATAGCTTTAAACTGCAATCAAGGGAAATATTGTCTGCTGTTAATCAGATAGCTTATGTAAGTTTGATGTCGTCTTGATTCAAAGTTACGTTATGGGAAATTTCATTATTTGGTGTAAATGCCAGTGTACAATCTTTCAAATTCATATCCTTAGTTTTATGATAAATTAACTAAGGACGTTAGTCTGGGAAAAATATGATTGAGACTGATGACTTAGTGCATATATGCAAAACTGTTTCTTTGTCCAAATTAAATTTAGGGCAATGCTGCTTAAACTATGTTTCCTTGTAAACTCTTAATCGTATCTAAAGTTGTAGAGACCATCAAAATAATTTGAGATAAAAGGAATTATGAGAAATCAGGAGTAAATACTGCAAAATATTAAAATTGAGACGAACAAACTATATTTTAGATTTCTGGTTAAGAGATTTATTTATATTTTCTAGGTCCTAGAGGGAAAGTATTAGAAGGAGATGAATGTCCTTTACATGTACAGCATCCAGCAACAGGAGAGGAATTTGCCTTAGGATGTGGTGTCTGTAGAAATGCACATACATTTTAAAATCTGCAAAACTATGGCAACATGAATTATGAAATTAATTTTAAATATTTTTGTGACAATACTGTGTATAGTGTAGGAGAAACTTAATAAACATTCTGCAAAGATAAATTTTAGAAATGTAAGATATATTTGAAATATTCAGAAGATTTTCTGTATATTGTTTACAACACCCATTGTAATTTATGAAGATTTCCAAATTTAAACAATCAGCTTTATTGTTAGACAGTGAATCATGTCAATATAATCACATTTTAAGGATCAGTATTTCTACTGATATATTTTTTAACCTATAAGTATATATTATTCATAATGTATTTGATTGTTCAAAAACATAAAATATGTCCTACAATAGCAAATAAAATAAGATATCTAAACAGACCCTCATCTTCTCCAGGTTTTCCAACTGATCTGTATTTGGATTAGAAATAGTCAGAACATTGATTTCTGAAATGTTTCCTTATCCAGAATTCTGTTCTAAAAATAAAATTTCTTGAAATTTCTAATGAACTTTAAAGCTAAGTGACAGTGTGGCTTATAAAATTATTGTTAGAAATTTATTTCAATTTGGATTATGTTTTTCTTTAAAAATGTACCCATAGTTTTGGTAAAACTGTTAAAAATATGATGATTGATGAAACACTTTCATTGGTAGGTCAATCCACTTTTGAATTTTATAGAAGACATTTTTCAAAATTTAAATTATGTTTGTGTTCCATTTCTAAGTGTTAGGTAGTTTTAAAAAACCCTTTTGGATGTTTTTGCATTTTGAACAAGTTACATTTTCAGTTTTTTGTGGTATGGAGATTGTTTTTGAATTCTGTTAATGTGTTAATTGATGTTCTATGTATATGTAACAAATTTTACTGTACTTTTGGTCTGTGATAAATAATAAATATTCTCTTAATTTCCACATAATTGTATTTCCAGAAAACTGCAGTTGACATGTACTTGTCACTGAAGTCCACTTTTATTTAAGGTTTAGTGGAATCATCAGTGGGTGATTTCCTTTCATGTGTATCCAGGCCTCAAAGCAATATAGCTACCAGTTTTGAAATAGAAATACAAGCTAAAATATTAAAAAATATTTTCCTTTAATACTATTGGGCCAATTTAGACCAGAATTTAATGGAATGGTTCTTAGTTGGTCCTCTTTCAAAATTGATCAAATGACCTTGACTGCAAACAAGATGGCTTCCATTGCTAAACTAGTTTTTGTCATAGAACCCAATGAAGAAATTCACTTCAGATCTTTTATTTCGAATCCAATGAGCCAATTGAAACAAAATTTAACACCGATAGTTGTTTGGTGGTTCTCTTTCAAACTTTTATCTAATGACCCAGACCATCAACCAAGAGGTTTGTGATAGACAAAATTAGTTGAAGATAGGACCCTGTGGGTTAATTCACCCACAAATATTGCCTGAAACCCCTGAGCCAGTAAGAAACAAATTTATCAGAAATGGTTCTCTGTCAAATTTTTGTTTGACCAAGATGGTTCCCTATATCTGACCTTCAATTTATGCAAGAACCTAGGGAAAAATTTCCTTACTGTAAATATCTTCTTGTATTGGATGACAACTGGACCCCTTGGTGGTCTCTTGTTAGCGTGCTCGCCTCGTGTCTGGACATATGCAGCTATATCGGTCATAATTATGTTAGGTAACTCTGTTTAGACTTATTAACTGGTTACCCAATATCGGGAATCTACTGGTCCCGTTCATGCCAGGCATTCATCGTACTTCGATAACTCTGTATTGATTATAGCACGTTCTCCACGTCTTCACTTTAAAAAACTTTTTATTTGAAATATGTAGTAACATTTCACATGGATTATAATTTCAATATATGAAATTGTGACAATAATTAATAATATGAAATTTATCACCAATTTATACAAACTGTCAAAAGTACATAATTAGTGATAAAGGGTAATGGTGCAAGTTTTTTTAAATTTTTTAAGCCGCGAGAAAAGCGATTTTTTTTGGGTAAAATTTATTTGAGTTTTATCTGAAGAAATTTATTATGCGCAATTAACATGCTGTGTGTTTCAGGTAATTATAACTAATTAACGATTTGACATGTATATTGTACCTTGACTGTCCGGATGTGGTTTATGGTTCAAACCGTTAATTAAGGTACACAGGTACATTGCATGTATACAGGTAAACCGTTTGCTGACCAAAAACAGCGTGATTTCATTTTTAATGCAACATTTTAATAAAGAGGTGTGTGTGTGTGTGTTTAAGGGGGGATCACAAAGAATGCAGTTATGAAATATAGTTTCAAATGTCAGATAAGTAACATTTGAATTTATTTTAAATTAATAATTTATCTTTTTGGTATTTATATATTTAACATTTGACATATTATATGAGTAATTCTATTTACTCGTATATATATATATATACTTTGTTATGACAAGGTAGAAGCTGATGAGGATGGGCGCCATCTTGAATAATAATAGTAAAAAATAACACATTTCAAAATAGCTAATTTTCAAATCATTTTGGAAGGGACATTATCAAAATTTTAACTATTGCAATTACATTTCGAAAAGTTATGAAGGTTTTACTCAAACATATGATATATGAATACCAAAGAATATACTTTATTAGTAACATCCGAGACATAAAACAATATGTCTCTAGTAATATATCAGTATCTATAGTATGCATATCCCCCCTTTTTATTATAACTTCATCACACAAACATTATATAATAAAATCCTCGATTGAAAAGAAATGATGTCTGTATGAAATGATCCATCATCTGTGTTAGTTTTCATTAATACTGGCAAAGGTGCGATTTTTGTCGAGCCTTCGACTTTTGTCGAAAAAGCGAGACATAGCGATCCTACATTCCGTCGTCGTCGTCGGCGGCGTCCACAAATATTCACCCTGTGGTTAAAGTTTTTGAAATTTTAATAACTTTCTTAAACTATCCTGGATTTCTACCAAACTTGGACAGAGGCTTGTTTATGATCATAAGATAGTATCCAGAAGGAAATTTTGTAAAAAAAAAATTCCAGTTTTTCCGTATTTTACTTATAAATGGACTTAGTTTTTCTGCCAGGAAACATTACATTCACTCTGTGGTTAAAGTTTTTAAAATTTTAATAACTTTCTTAAAATATCCTGGATTTGTACCAAACTTGGACAGAAGCTTGTTTATGATCATAAGATAGTATCCAGAAGTAAATTTTGTAAAATAAAAATTCCAGTTTTTCTGTATATTACTTATAAATGGACTTAGTTTTTCTGCCAGGAAACATTACATTCATTCTGTGGTTAAAGTTTTCAAAATTTTAATAACTTTCTTAAACTATCCTGGATTTGTACCAAACTTGGACAGAAGCTTGTTTATGATCATAATATAGTATCCAGAAGTAAATTTACAAAAAAAAAAAAATTTTCTGTATTTTACTTATAAATGGACTTAGTTTTTCTGCCAGGAAACATTACATTCACTCTGTGGTTAAAGTTTTTAAAATTTTAATAACTTTCTTAAACTATCCAGGAATTTTACCAAATTTGGACAGAAGCTTGTTTATGATATAAAGATTGTATCCAATAATACATTTTTAATTTATATTCATATTTATGTCACCTGGCCTTAAACATCTTATTCTAATTCACTCTAAATGTAGTTTATGAGAAAAAAATGCAAATTTCCTATAACCCACAATTTTCTTATTTGTACATATATTCTACTTTTTTAATTAAAGGCTAGATCATTAAGCACTTTAAAATTTGTCTTCTTTAACATTTGTTCATTCAATAAATTTATGTTTCTACTCATTTATAAATCTATATATATAAAATTGCATACTATATTAATTTTTTACAACAAAATCTTTTTTCATACATTTCAAATGTTTTATTTCATTAACTGCAAATCTATTATGTGCATTCACCTATCACACTGAAAATATAGACAACATCAAAAGTAGGCGAGACACTGGGTTCCGCGGAACCCTTACGAATTTGGAAGGGATATAATAAAAAATTAAACTATTGCATTTACGATATTTCAAAAATTTATAAATGTATTAATTAGCACATAGCACCAAAAGTTTTTCATCAGTTTTGGTTAAATCGCAATTTTAAGTTAAAAACGACTTAACAATATGGACTTAACGGGAAAATAAGACAAAATTTTCAAAAGCATTTGGAAGGGATAAGACAAAAATTCAAACGTTTCCAAATAGCATAAATATATTTCTAAATATATGAGGAAGTACTACATAGCACCAAAATTTTTTCAGCACGAACTAAAAGTAGTTTATTTTATCGATTCCTGATCGCCCAAGTGCATTTCTATACAATTTACTTGAGCATGGTATAGGTGATGTGTGACGTCATCAAAGTCACGTGATGACTTCTATAGTTGGATATGAGGTCGTGGGTTAGATCCCCGGCCAAACCCGCAGCATCTAGGAGTAAGGGCAAAGGAGTGGTCGGCTCGTTGTCAGTATAATGTGAAATGATATGTATTTATGTGCACCATTACCTCGTGATCTACCACGTTAAAAATCCGGCTCAGCGTGTTAGTCTACTACAAATCAGGGTTCAAATTCATATCATATTAACATATTAATTTAATAGTTGCCACTGGACGTTAAACAATAATTCATCCATCTCAACTAAAAATCTGTCAAGAGATTATCTACACTTGTTCTAATAAGTAAATGTTTTAAAAAAGGGTTTCTCTTAACTGATGTTATGGTACTGTTCTTATATGATATAGAAGCTCTGTTCTAACGCCATTCGTTTATCTGAAATTACAATTCTAAAAGGACATCACACATACATGTTTTGCTGATTAAGCCTCAGCAATTGCTATTTACGGCCATGCAATTGCTGTATCTCTTGTTTGATTTGGTCTTGGTTTAACCGCCCTATTACTCTCATGACAATAAACTCTTCGACTTTGCGTGTTTAGGTCTTCTTTTGACCTAAGACTCACTGCTCTTTTCATTAGTGACCCATTCACTGTTTATGATTTTATCTACTCTTGATGCTGATTGGTATGCTTTCCTGGTAGATCTTTTCATTAGTCATTCATTCACTGTTATAATTTTATCTACTCTTGATACTCACTGGTATGCTTTCCTGGTAGATATTTCTTTCAGTATTTATATTCTACCCTTTGCTTCTCATGGTCGCAACTTTATGGATGTGATGACAAAACATGACTCCAATTTTAATCGGTCATTTGATAAATCTCACTAGTTTACAAAATTTTGTTTTCTTAGCCCCTTCTCCGTTAAGTCACTCTTGGTCATGCTTTTATTATTGCCCATACAATATGCTCTATTGATGGTTGTCCTTCGCTAATTATATAATTTGACGTTTTTGTTCTTATATAATGACCATAGCTTTGGCTTGGTCTCATATTTTAAACTGGCTCTCGCTTACATTGGTTTTGAACTTTTTGCCCATCTTTCAAGTTCTGTGGTTGCTTATGACCTCACAATAGCTATTCAATACTTTGATTTTACTCTTGCAACCTGGGTTGACAAAAATGTGTCAAAAAATTTTGGATTGAATATGATCTGGAATCAAATAGTAGTAGATGATATTACTAACAGAACATTGGACGTAGCTGGAAAAATTCCTTCCCCAATCAAATGGCCATGGTTTCTCCCTGATTTCCATTCATTCAAGTATGAAATGAACATATGTTAATGTACCATAGTTGGTGCCACTTCCCTTTGAAAAAGTGCAAAGCTTTCTTGTGCGATTTTGTCCTGCACATCGGGAATCTTCAGATGAACAACCAATTTCATATTGTTACTAAAACTTCTTATGACTGCTTACTGATCGATCTTTAATCTTTTGTCCGTAGAAGTCTTATATACATACACTAGACATTCTTAAAAATAACACTCACTGACGTATAGAAATGAAAAATTTCCTACCAAATTACATATTCATCAACTATAACTATTAAAAACTAAGACAACTTATCCAGAAACACGTCTTTATGTGCGCCTCTATATAGACTGTCCGGCATGATTTTATCTTTCGATTGTTTAAAGGATGTTCGCTGGTCATGTTTTTGAATTTTTGTCAGATATTCAGAATCATCTGATTTTATCCATTTGAATGCCATAAATTATTTTTCCCGCTAACACGCATTTTTCATTTCATAAATCTTTTGAATGCGGAATAAAAAGCCATTTGCAAATATCTTATAAAACCATTGTTATTATTTAATGATTTTTGAGAAATAAAACTTGTCAATGATAAAGCTATGTAAAATCAAGAGAGCATATATTTCCCGCCAAATTTTCAATGGCTTATATCTCGAAAACAAGCACACGGACCTACATTTTTTTCGCTCATTTAGTTCCTTTATTAATCCACTATCAATATTTACCATTGTTATGAAAAGCTTGTTATTTTGAAACTGAGCAGCGAACATCCTTAAACCCCATATAATACTAGTATCAATAGTACCTGGAATATTTTATTTCTCTTCATGTACTCTTTTGTACTCATTGCCTTTGCAGTCTGCAAGTGTTATCGCTCTGTAACTTCGATTGTATTGCTGAAGGTTCACGCACTGCTCGAATCTCCCAGTACTTAGTTTCCGACTATAATGTATTGCTGTTATTGTTGATGTTGATCCTGCCTTTCTTGTCAAATATCGGATCCTGTATTTAGGCCATGTGAGCTTTTGTCATCACTTGGCGTCCGTCGTCCGTCGTCGTCCGTCGTCATCCGGCGTAAACTATTCCTTTAAAGATCTTCTCTGAAACTACTGGGCCAATTGGAACTCAACTTTGCAAGAATGATGTTTGTGAGGTCTTCTACAACTAGTCCCCATTTCGTCTTGATCGGGCCAAAAACATGGCAGCCATGGGCAATCTTTGTTTCTGATTGGCTGAGTTTTCAAAAATATTCTCTGAATCTGCTTTGCCAAATGGAACAAAACTTGACAGGACGCATAGATGGGACGTCCTTTATAAACGTTCCTCATTTCGTCCCGATCGGAATTCAAATATGCCCGCCATGGGCATTTCTAGGACCCAATAAACCATGGGGATGCGTTTATGATTGGTGTCTAATTTGTTAAAAATGACCCTGTGCATGACAGGCGATTTATACCTTCCACAATGATAAAATTGTGAAAAAGTAATCCTGTCATTGACAAGGGTAAAAAAAGCAACCCCGATCATGACAGGACATGTGTGAAAAATGAACCCTGTTCTGCAGCACATATATACTACCATTTCTAATGGAAGTAACCCCCCACCCCCGGGTTTTACCGCCTCTTTTTCGCTATTCGCCATTCTTTCCTTAACCCCCTTTTTTAATTAGTGTTAATTATAGATAAATAGATTCAACATTAAATATTTTCAACGATTGGAATTACTAGATCAGTATATATGGGACTAATATTAGTGCAAATGCGCCTGTGCAAATCAAACTCGCTATCGTTTTTATAATTCTTCAGCTGACAAAATTACCACTGCAAATTTTAACAAGATGGACTTTAATTTCGGAAAATCAGTGCTTTTAAAATAAATACTATGCAAATAATTCAAATACATCCAGAACCGATACATAATCAAATAATACGCGATGCAAAAAAAGTGTAAATATTTAGGAATTATTTTTAAACCTTCAGGTACTTTTGCACAGCAAAACAACATCTACATGATCTATGCAACAAAGCACGTAAAGCAATATTTAGTATTAGGAAAGCATTATTTTCAAACCATATGAATATACCAGCTCACTTAAAACTTTTTGATTCATGGATTTACTTATAAAAGATACAGGACAAATAGAGGACAAATATTTGTCTTTCTATTGAAATTTGCTAAATATCTTCTGGGGGTCAATAAAGGGGCAGTTAACTTTGCCGTAATATCAGGACTAGGTATTACACCAATAGCTATAGACGCACTTAAACTGTCTATTAGTTTCTGGTACCATTTGATTAATGCAAATAATAGTAGCCTTGTATACTTATAATTCTAATCTGAACCTAGAAGGTAGTTAATGCTGCAAAGTTCAACAAGTATTAATCAAAACTGGATTCAAACGTGAATGGGACAATCAAAAGACCTTTTCTAAAAATAAATTGGTATTTGCTCTTCAAGGAAAACTCAAAGATACAGCTTTCTGGGAGAGAGAATTACATAATGATGAAAATAAACCAAACAAAACCAAATTAAGGACATATAAGCAAATCAAAACAGAATATGCCCTGGAAAAATATTTATTAGTAAACTTGGAAAAAGAAAAGATTTCTATTTTTTTTACAAAAATTAGAATAAGTAAAAGTAAACTTCTAATAGAACAAGACCGTTATCAGAATCTTCCACTGGACCAAATAACTTGTCCTCTTTGTAAATCTGATATTGAGGATGAATTTCATTTTATAATAAAATGTGTGGAATTAAATCCAATCATAAACAAACTTCTTTCCGAGTTAAACACCATTGTCGCCTCTTTTGTCAAAATGTCCGAGAAGGATAAATTTCATTTTATACTTAGAAATAAAGATTATGATATCATAAAACTTTATATTGAAAGAGTTAGTGAAATTAGAAAGAAGGTCACATAACAGATAATTAAAATATGTAGGTAATATGGTTAAAATATGTATCATATATTTCTTTACTTCCCCTTTCTATTTGATACAACTATCTGGGAAATAATCTTGAATATTTATATACAACCATAGTAATATAACATTCCTCAACTGTGATAAGAAGTTTCTAAGGTATTATATTTGATATATATCATGTATATATTGTATGTCTGTCTTATTATGTTATATTTCATGTGTATTTGGTGATAATCCTATGTTGGATTTTAAATAAATAAAACTTTGAACTCTGAACTTTCGATGCAAACTGTTCATTTTTAGGATATCAAACTTTTTCTTTTATCGTCTGTTGAAAGAATCCAAAAACTGACAGGCTCATAAATCTTTTGAATTTTATTGCAAATTACACCCATAAGAGTCAAGCAATACAACATGTAAACACGATACAACATACATTATACAGAAAATTGAACACAATATAATTACGTGTTTATATATCATGAACTTGTCTGACAGAGGTCCAAAATAAGCCCTCGATCGGTTCTAAAGACTGCATGTTTGATGAAGGCTCCAATATGACAAACAAGTTCGGGAGCGGGACTGAGAGTGAGGAGTAATTTTATTTGTAAAATTGATGTCTTGAAATCATGGAACTCATCATGTACAACTTTACATTTTTTGCACAATCGTTGTTCTTTGTGAATCTTCATATAATTATCTGCATGCCGACTTATATATTTTCTGTAATAATATATAAGCACTTGTTTCAGTAAAAATAAATACCATGTCCTTATCATATGGTATTTTTTTCAACAGAAATTAGCACCTGTGCTCCTCAGACTCCATAAAAATCAAATGGTTGCTCCCTCACAAAAATTCATCAATTTTCATGAAACCGTCAGAAGTTGGAATTTTTTATTCTAAATTTAGAACTGACGATCTGTTCTATAATTATCCTGTCAGGTGATTGGCCATTGCAGGTATTATAAATATAAACGAAAATTTTCGCTTTACAAATTTCACAACAATTGCAGTATTATGGTAAGTCAACATAGCATAGGTTTAAGTAAATTACCATAAAAATAATACAAGAATGATAATTCTGATATGTTCTATGTGCCATTAAAGGTATTAATTACTGTGAAATAAATTTCTTTCACTTTCGATAAATTAAACGAAGAGTACACCAAGGATATAAATTCAAGAGATTCGTCGTCGTCCCCTAGAAATCAGCCATTTTACTTTAAAAAGATGTGCAAAATATTCCACAATGTTTTCGCTTAGCTATATACCTGCCGATCCCACTCTTTTATCCTAATTACTAGACATCCACTTTCTCACCGTAAGAATTTTTTTTTATTCGTATTATTAGGGAGAGTGCACGCCCTTCGTCAAGTTATAAAGATTCGTAATATGTTAAAAAAGTCAAACCTTTTAACCGCAATCTTAAGTGATGTTTGACCATTTTTTTTACCGATTGAATTTTGGTTGTGAGCATTGATTTTTATTTTTGTGCTGGAATTAACTATACACCAAATTAATTTACAGGAGTTCTGTAGAAAAAACTGCAGTCGCGGGCATTCTTGTCGGGGTTTACAAGGTGAAAACACATGCCTTCCTTGTTTGTTCTGTCCTAATACAGGTGTAAAATATACAGCCAATGACATGTGCATGATCTGCTATACAGACGCTCTAGTCTCTTCACCTTGCATAAAGGTAAATGTAACATAAATGATAATATTGAAAGACAAAATAGATTTGTTTATATGGAAACAAAAAAATGCGTGACGAATTTCATTGTTTATTACATTGAAAATATTTTTAATGAACGTAAACAACTTCTGACAAAACGTTAGATTTACTAGTTGTCAAAATTTTAATTAAGTGCACATTCTTTAATACCAAGATGCGCAAGGTGTGCACATTTCGTCGTCGATTTACGTTTCGTAAGTTGTGCTTAATTCATTGAAATGTTGGGAAAAAAAACAAAACAATAAAAAGGAGTTGATTGAGGAGGCTTTATCAATATGTGTTAATAATATGTATTTTTATTTTTCCTCGAATTATAGTTACTATTCTGTTCTACTAACTTATTGTATGTTTTAATATAAACTACTATCTCTGTTCCTTTGTTATGCCTTGGTAAAAGAGAATAACGAATCGGTTTGAATCGTTTTGACTCAACGAAGGACAGAATTTATGTCAATATAGTCTTCTTAATTATTTCGGGTACAGCCAATGTTTTTGTGGGCTAAAAATTATTCAGGCCAAATCATTCAGGAAATAATCATTTTGAAATAGCTTCATAAAATTGAATTCAAAATCCTCTGGGCTAAAAACTAATTCTTTGATTTTTTCCAGTTGGGATGTGATCACATCTTCCACTTTGAATGCATAAAACAGATACTACAAGTGAGGTGGCTAGGTCCAAGAATTACGTTTGGATTTGCGCTTTGTCCTATATGTAAGGTATGTTTTGTAATTTGTCCAAAGAATTATATTATAAACGTCAGTTTCAGTTCCTTGTTAATTTTATTTTGTACTTACTTATCACCGAGTTTGTTATGAAAGTAGACACCATTTAGTTTAAAACATTGCACCAGTAACAAACAAAAAAAGTCATACTGAAGGAGTAAGCCGATTTAGTTAAAGCAAGCACACTGTTGTTCTAACGTTCAACTAAAGCCACTTTGGACTCCGACGAATACTTTATGTCCTGATTAATTTTTTTTATAAATGCTTTAGAGTAAGTTCATTATTTAATATTTTCAGACATGGATAAATCATCCTTCTCTTGAAGACATTTTACAACCAATTAAATTGCTATTTGATGACGTCAGAACTAAAGCTTTGACAAGACTACAGTTTGAAGGTTTATATAATGCCGAACCTATCCAACGACGGGGTGGGGCTTATTACCAAGATTCAGCAGGATTTGCCATGGATAGATATGCTTATTATGCCTGCTCTAAATGTGGAAAGGTATGTATGGTATATTTTCATGTTTTGATCTACACTTGATTAAAGACATTATTGTCCTATACAAACAGAGTAACCGGTAAACCGGTTTAACCCCGCCGCTTTTTGTGCCTGGCCTTATTCAGAAATCTGTCCATTGGCTATCGTGTCCAATTTTTATGGCATCCTTGTTAGGTTTTGCACAAAACTGTTCACTTTGTTTACTGTTTATTTGGAGTGGGTATGGTACGATTTATACATTTCAATTGTATATAGAAGGAAATGAAACGATCACATCCTCCTTACTTGATAATAGGGCCTTGACTTACTTGACTTAGTCCCCTGTCTTCGTGGAGAATTGGATCGTGAACAAATCCTTTCCACTTTGGTCTGTCTTGTGCCTGCCTGGTTGCCTCTGCCCACGTGTTGAAGCCCAGATGTTTTCTTTCTTTTTCTACTCTTCTTCTTCAAGTTTCCTTCTACCTATTTTTCTTTTTCCTTCAGGGCCCCAGTCAAGTGCTATCCCGGCGTTCCTGTTGCTATCCATTCTGAGGACATGTCATATCATTTGCCATCTTCTTTTCTTTACAGTGGTGCTGCTCTTTTCAAGTCCAGCTCTTTTCCTTGTCTCGATGTTGGTAATCTTTTCTAGCCAATATATCTTCTGGCAGCTTCTGATGCATTTATGAAGGAAGGTGTCACCTTTTGTCTTCTTCCAGGTTTCGCTGCCATAAAGTATAACCTATAGGACTTTCGATTTAAAGAGTTTCATCTTTACTTTCTTTACATGTTCCACATTGATTATATGTTCCACACAGGCTTAAGCATGACCGAGTCTTCTTCGTATGTTCCTCTTGTTTCGCTTACTGTTACGCCTAGATGTGTGAAGTGTTTAACATGATCTACAGGGGTATCATCTATTTCTATGGATTGGATTGTTGTTTTTGTTCATCCTCATTGCTTTAGTTTTTGAAGCATTTATCTTCAGACCAGTTGATTTTGCGTAGGTGTTCAGCAGTTTGCTCTTTCTCTGCATCTGGTCTTTTGTTCTTGATAGGAGAGCTATATCATCCGCGTAATCTAGATCTTCGAGTTTTGATGTAAAGTTCCATCTGATACCGTTATTGTTGTTGGAGGTTGTTTTTCGAATTATCCAGTCAATGAATATAGGAGGAACAAGAAACCTTACATCCTTGCTTCACTCTCGACTTGATGGTAAACCATTTGGAAGTTCCTGAACCATCGACTACAGCACACTCACGGTTTGCATACATACATCTGATCAGATCGATGATCCTTTCTGGAATACCATACTATAGTGTGTCATAATATTCCATTGTGTGCTTCTGTGTTTTTTCGAAACTCATAAACAAAATGTAAGGGTTGGAATTCCACTCACCACATCACTCCAAGATGTTACGGAGATTGAAAATATGTTCTGTTGTTCCTTTCATTACTGCTTGCTCATCACGTAGGTGTTTATCTACTTCCTTCGTAATTCATCCTCTCTTGTTGGCGGTGTTACATCATGTCCTCTCTGTTTCTTGGTTGTCAGCAATCTCTGCTGGTTCTGATGGATCTGGTCTATTCAGTACTTCACAAAAGTGTTCTTTTCATCTTTTTCTCAAATCATTCTTATTTGTTAACACCTTCTCATTCTTATCTTTCACACTATCTTTCATTGCTTCAGAGCTTTGTAATGTAGTAAACTCCCCTTTCATGTTCCCGTTGTTTGCTGATGTCTCTGCTTCGTTTGCCAGCCTATCTAACCATTGTCCAGCAGCAATCGTGTCCAATTTTTATGGCATCTTTATTAGATAATTTGTGGTTTTGTACAAAACTGTTCACTACGTTTACTGTTTGTTTGGAGGGGGTAGGGTACGATTCATACATTCAATTATATATAGAGAGAAATGATCACATCCTCCTTGCTTGATAATTATAATAGGGACTAAAGCGCAAAATATTTTGACCGTTTGTTTTTTTGTATGTAAAATTCAACTATGTTTTCTTAATACTATCGAAAAATATTAACAAACTGTTCATTGTAGATAATTGTAATATTTCACAAAATGGATATTTACTGTATTTATCTACATGAATTTTTCTCACTAATGAGACAGCCCAGTACCTATTTTTACCCATGTGAGATATCCTTGTCTTTCCCGTGGGTGAGATAAGAATTTCACGCTTGTTTTCCCGCAAAATTTTCGCGGTTCCGACAATCGTGAATATTTACTGTTTGAGCGATATTTAACAAATAGTTTGAGTTTTTATTAGTCTTACCTATTCCATATTGTCCATATCGTTTTATATTTAAAGGTTTCACTCGTCGGTGGCTTGAATTATTCAAAATACATCCAATACACAACCGTTTGTTTACGTCGTCTGCTAAATGTATATGCCTGTCAAAACAATGGCTAATATTAGTGAGAAAAAGGATCAAAACACCGGTGTTAAAGTGCAAGACGGAAAAATCTGAGAACCCGCGTGAAAGATTTCCATTGGTCTCCAACTCGGCGGAGCCTCGTTGGAGACCAGAAATCTTTCCCTTGGGTGTCTGAGATTTTTCCGTCTTGCACTTTCACCGGTGTTAGATCCTTATAATCTTTTCTGTAGACATCGGCTATCAGTTCTTCGGTAATCAGCCATATCAAAATTAGAATTTATATTTACCTGACCATAGCGACGTTTCAGTTGTATATATACATGTATAATGCTTTTTTTTTTTAATTTTAAAAAGGCTTATTTTGGAGGTGAAGGTAGATGTGGGGAAGATAATGGCGGTGATTTTAATCCACATGAACTTATTTGTGGCGGATGCATTGATATATCCAGATCTATGGTGAGTCAATAAATTGATTTCAACTTACATTTGGAAGTCGTACTGGACAACTTTACCAAAATAACTATGGTCTTATATTCCAATTCATTCATACTATTTTAATCTTGGATGAGCATATTTTGAAATACATTGTTATTCTATAGAAACAGATTCTCGTGTGTGATTACAATCAATGATGAAGTATGCATGCCAATACGCGGCAACAGTAATCGCAGACTGACCAAAATTAATCTTTACTACAGATACCCCAAAGTCCGCTTCATATTTGGATTTGTTTTTTGAAATAGACAATGAGGGACATTTGAAGACAAAACTTTATGACAAACGTGATGACTTCAACTTTCCTATTGTTAACTTTCCCTTTTTGAGTAGCAATATACCAGCATCGCCTACATATGGCGTCTACGTTTCTCAGCTTTTCCGATTTTCAAGGGCATGCGTGAGTTACCCTGACTTTCGAAAAAGAGGATTACTACTGTCACAAAAGCTTCTTAACCAGGGTTTTATCAGGGATAAGTTGATGTAATCACTTAGGACATTTTACGGTCGTTATCACGAATTGATTGACCGTTACAGTGTTCCAATATCTAAGATGATGCTGGACCTGTTCCCACTGTCGTAACACTTCATGTGCCTCCATCGATCTGTGACTTCCACCGGATTGACTTTGTTGAACTTCACGACGGATGTCGTGTAGGGGGCAGGAACTGCTTACCCTTCCGGAGCACCTGAGTTCACTCCAGGTTTTTATAGGAGTTCGTGTTGTTCATTGTTTTTTTTTTTTTTTTAGTTTTCTGTGTTTATTTGTTGTGCTTGTGGTTGTTCATTTGTCTTCCCGGGTTTGTCTGTCCAATGGATTACGTTTTTTTATTGCTCCTTAGGTATATTTGTCCTTTTTATTATCATTGCTTTACATCACCGTTTTATCTCCAATACGAAAATGAATAGATTGAGAAGTACTAGTAGTACCACTAAGAACCATAATATGAAACATAACAAGTAATGCTATATTGGGGATGCCAACACAAAAGTCCCCAAAACTGTGGCTATTTTTAAAAATTTTCCATGAAGGAAATCACTTCGCCATATCATAATCTACTTGGTAACCAAATTTCGTTGATGGTGGCCCACGAAAAATTTTCGATAACGGATATCACTTAGCAATATCATAAACTACTTGGAAAACAAATTTCATCCAGATCGGAGCATGTTGAATTTTTTCGCATTTTTAGCGGCTATTTTGAAACTTCCGAAACCTTTAGGCACAACTAGGCATGGCCACCTATTTTTGAACCAAGTTTCATTAAGTTCGCTTGAATGGTTTTTGATCCGCTTCGAAAAAGTTCATGGCTCAGAAGAAGAATAATAAGCAGAAAGGAAAAGAAGTAACAGGGCAAATACAACAAGCGGCCCCACACTTTGTTTAGATTAATAACGTAGGGACGAGTGTGTTCCTTCATGTTATGAATAAGAAGTCGTTCGAAAGGTCGCTAGATCTTATGTTTTGCGACATATCATGTTCTGTTACAAATATTAATATTACTAGTGCTGATTTAAAGTATATCTTTGTTGTATAGTGATTTATATTTCTTTCTAAACAGACCTGTCCCAAACACGGCACAGATTATATAGAATACAAATGCCGATATTGTTGTTCGATGGCCGTTTACTACTGTTTCGGAACAACACATTTCTGTAACACTTGCCATAATAACCACACAACTCTGACCAGTATGTCCAAGGAACAGTTGCCACAGTGTCCAGCAGGTAATAAGCTAAGTTGTAACCTGTACATGTAATCTAATTCTATCAAACCACATTATATACCGTTGGCAGCATACTAAATACTCTGAAAATTTCAAAATAGCCAAATTTTCAGTTTTGTCCAATGTTTACCTCTCTCCTCGTTCATAATTCTTTTTCCGATTAGGGTAGAATCAATCAGTTGTTTATGTGTTATTACGACTTTATCTACATTTTGTTTATTTCGGATGGATTTCTTTTCAGAGATCGTATGTTTCTTTGTTTTGTTTATGTATTTTTGGTATAGCTTTATTTACATTTTGTTTGTTTCGGATGACCTTCTTTATAAAGTGGGCGTTTGTTAAGCACTGTGAGCTTGACAACTCTTCATAGTACTATATTAAAACGTTGTAAAGAAATTTAAATAACCAAAACGAAAACCCAAAATAAATAAATCATGTTAAGTAAATCTGTACGCAATGGAGATAGACCAAATTAACAATTTTACCACATCAGCGAGACAACTATGTAGTGGTGGAAGTAATTTATTTTTTATACGACCGCAAAATTTTTGCGGTCGTATATTGGTATGACGTTGGCGGCGTCGTCATCGTCGTCCGAGGACATTTGGTTTTCGCACTATAACTTTAGTATAAGTTAAATGAAATCTATGAAATTTAAACACAAGGTTTATGACCACAAAAGGAAGGTTGGATTGATTTTGGGAGTTTTGGTCCCAACAGTTAAAGAATAAGGGGCCAAAAAAGGGCCCAATAAGCATTTTTGGTTATTATCTTGGTGTAAGGGAGGTAATCCAAACACATTTAAAGTAAAATGTTGTGTATGATTCGATTACCTCCCTTACAAGTCGTAAATTATGTATAAAGAAATAAGGGGAGGTGAAAACAAAATTTAGGGGGGTAAATGAGAAATGGGGGGGGGGGGGGTCGCAATATTTTCTCATTTCAGAAATTGAAAAGAAAATTACAAATTTTGTTTTGCAAAAAAAGGGGGGGCTACAATAATTTTTATTGTTTTTTGTTTTTTGTTTATTTTTTTTTGGGGGGGGGGGGGGGTCAATGTGCAACTTCATAGTGTATTGCACAAAAGCAAAAAAAAGGGGTAAATTATTTTTATTTTTTTTGGGGGGGGGGGGCAATTCGCCACAGCATATTGTATTGCACAAAAAGCAAAAAATTGAATATAAATATGACCATATGTCATATGACCAATTCTAAGTTCTTTGATTACAGTTATTCTGTGTCAAATATTTAATTACAATCCAAATTCAGACCTGTATCAAGTGCGAATATTGTGTCCATTTTTGACCCAATTGTTCAGGGTTGGAGCTCTGCGGTCGTATCCAGCTGCGCTCAGCGAAGCAATTTATTACATATTATGAATAAAAATCCACATTGAATGAGCTAGTTGGAGAAGATATTAAAAGTTCGATGTACTTGTGTCTCATCCCTTTATTTGAAAAATAAAGTATTTTAAAACTAAACAGAATTGGTCTATGCAGATTTTTGTAATAAGTACATAAGTATCCTCCAAAACCTTGGGTCAATAAAAGACAATAATATGAGGACATACGTTTTGTTTTGCAATATTTTAAACAACAAACAATAATTTCTGTTACAGGTCCTGTTGGCAAACAATTGACAGGGAAACAGTGTCCACTTGGACTGGAACATCCGCCGACTGGTGATGAATTTTCGCTTGGTTGTGGACTTTGTAACAACCTTAAATGTTTTTGATAGATTTTTGTAGACAAAAATTGATTTTGTTAATGTTTTGTTATATTAAAATATTTTATAAAGCATAATATTCGCTATTATTTTTCTGATGATATTCCTGTTGCCATACGGGTCCGAACCCAGGACCTTTCAAACGGCAGTCCAAAAATTCAAACTGAGCTAAAAGGATACGCCCACTGGCACAGACAATGGAGACTGGTTATAAACATGTTACAGACCGGTAAACAAGGAAAGCCAGTACAATATCAAAGTGCAGTAGATTCCTTTTAAATTGTTGAACCTATAGTAGATATAAGATACACAAGTGAAAATTCCGTACTGCAGCGGTATTGTAGGGAAACTCATACATTGCATTTTAAAACTCGGTACTGTAGCGGTATTGTAGAGAAACTCATACATTGCATTGTAAAACTCGGTACTGCAGCGGTATTGTAGAGAAACTCATACATTGCATTGTAAAACTCGTTACTGCAGCGGTATTGTATAGAAACTCATACATTGCATTGTAAAACTCGGTACTCCAGCGGTATTGTAGAGAAACTCATACAATGCATTGTAAAACTCGGTACTGCAGCGGTATTGTATAGAAACTCATACATTGCATTGTAAAACTCGGTACTGCAGCGGTATTGTAGAGAAACTCATACACTGTATTGTAAAACTAAGCCAGTGTATTCCAGGTGCGAGAAAAAAAATATTTCTCTGTGTTGTTGGCCTCATTCTGATTTTAAGATTAAGAACAACAAATTTATATATCTCGAATACTAGTATGTGTAAGAAATTCAACATATCGATTTTTATACGACCGCAACATTTTTGCGGTCGTATATTGGTATGACGTTGGCGTCGTCGTCGTCGTCGTCGTCCGTCGTCGGCGTCGTCGTCCGAAGACATTTGGTTTTCGCACTATAACTTTAGTATAAGTTAATAGAAATCTATGAAATTTAAACACAAGGTTTATGACCACAAAAGGAAGGTTGGGATTGATTTTGGGAGTTTTGGTCCCAACAATTTAAGAATTAGGGGCCAAAAAAGAGCCCAATAAGCATTTTTCTTGGTTTTCGCACAATAACTCTAGTATAAGTAAACAGAAATCTATGAAATTTTAACACAAGGTTTATGACCACAAAAGGAAGGTTTGGATTGTTTTTGGGAGTTTTGGTCCCAACAGTTTAGGAATTAGGGGCTAAAAAAGGGCCCAAATAAGCATTTTTCTTGGTTTTTGCACAATAACTTTAGTATAAGTAAATAGAAATTTATGAAATTTAAACAAAAGGTTTATGACCACAAAAGGAAGGTTGGGATTGATTTTGGGAGTTTTGGTCACAACAGTTTAGGAATTAGGGGCCAAAAGGGTCCAAAATTAAACTTTGTTTGATTTCATCGAAAATTGAACTATTGTGGTTCTTTGATATGCCGAATCTAACCGTGCATTTAGATTCTTAATTTTTGGTCCCGTTTTCAAATTGGTCTACATTAAGGTCCAAAGGGTCCAAAATTAAACTTAGTTTGATTTTAACAAAAATTGAATTCTTGGGGTTCTTTGATATGCTGAATCTAAACATATACTTAGTTTTTTTATTATGGGCCCAGTTTTCAAGTTGGTCCAAATCGGGGTCCAAAATTAAACTTTGTTTGATTTCATCGAAAATTGAACTATTGGGGTTCTTTGATATGCCGAATCTAACCGTGCATTTAGATTCTTAATTTTTGGTCCCAATTTCAAATTGGTCTACATTAAGTTCCAAAGGGTCCAAAATTAAACTTAGTTTGATTTTAACAAAAATTGAATTCTTGGGGTTCTTTGATATGCTGAATCTAAACATGTACTTAGTTTTTATACGACCGCAAAATTTTTGCGGTCGTATATTGGTATGACGTTGGCGTCGTCGTCGTCGTCGTCGTCGTCGTCCGTCGTCCGTCGGAGTCTGTAGACATTTGGTTTTCGCACTATAACTTTAGTATAAGTTAATAGAAATCTATGAAATTTAAACACAAGGTTTATGACCACAAAAGGAAGGTTGGGATTGATTTTGGGAGTTTTGGTCCCAACAGTTTAAGAATCAGGGGCCAAAAAAGGGCCCAATAAGCATTTTTCTTGGTTTTCGCACAATAACTCTAGTATAAGTAAATAGAAATCTATGAAATTTTAACACAAGGTTTATGACCACAAAAGAAAGGTTGGGATTGTTTTTGGGAGTTTTGGTCCCAACAGTTTAGGAATTAGGGGCTAAAAAAAGGCCCAAATAAGCATTTGTCTTGGTTTTTGCACAATAACTTTAGTATAAGTAAATAGAAATCTATGAAATTTAAACACAAGGTTTATGACCACAAAAGGAAGGTTGGGATTGATTTTTGGAGTTTTGGTCCCAACAGTTTAGGAATTAGGGGCCAAAAGGGTCCAAAATTAAACTTTGTTTGATTTCATCGAAAATTGAACTATTGGGGTTCTTTGATATGCCGAATCTAACCGTGCATTTAGATTCTTAATTTTTGGTCCCGTTTTCAAATTGGTCTACATTAAGGTCCAAAGGGTCCAAAATTAAACTTAGTTTGATTTTAACAAAAATTGAATTCTTGGGGTTCTTTGATATGCTGAATCTAAACATGTACTTAGTTTTTTTTATTATGGGCCCAGTTTTCAAGTTGGTCCAAATCGGGGTCCAAAATTAAACTTTGTTTGATTTCATCGAAAATTGAACTATTGGGGTTCTTTGATATGCCGAATCTAACCGTGCATTTAGATTCTTAATTTTTGGTCCCGTTTTCAAATTGGTCTACATTAAGGTCCAAAGGGTCCAAAATTAAACTTAGTTTGATTTTAACAAAAATTGAATTCTTGGGGTTCTTTGATATGCTGAATCTAAACATGTACTTAGTTTTTTTATTATGGGCCCAGTTTTCAAGTTGGTCCAAATCGGGGTCCAAAATTAAAGCTAAAAAAGGGGTAAATTATTTTTTTTGGGGGGTGGGGGCAATTCTCCACAGCATATTGTATCGCACAAGAATTCAAAAATTGAATATAAATTCAAATCATATGACCAATTCTAAGTTCTTTATTTCAGTTATTCTGTTTTAGAAACCTATTATGTGTCAAATATTGCAAGAAATTTTCAATTACACAGTATTGTGCAATAGCAAGAATCAGTATAATTTAAACCAATTTACATTATTTACATTACAATTAAAGGATAACTTCAGTAACACCCAACAATGACTTCAATCCAAACATATATATTGAATAAACTTACAAATCAGAAATTTTAAAATTATATGATACTAACATACATACTACTGCTAACAATTAAATATGACTTAGAGCAAATATGACAACATGATTATAAAAATATGTACAAAGAGGGATAACTCTTTTTTTTATCTCAAATTTTGAATATGTGCTGATGAAGCTTTTTTGTTTATCTCGTCTAAACTGCTTTTAAATTATGCATATTTAAAATTTGCCATCCATGACTATGATGTCATTTTCTATTTTAATACGTTATGGTGTATTTAAATGGGCTGTTATGGTTGCAAAGTATCAAGAGAAATGGGGGGGGGGGTGAAAACAAAATTTAGGGGGGGGAATGAGAAATTGGGGAGGGGCAATTTTTTTCTCATTTCATAATTCATAAATTAAAAAGGAAATTTCAAATTTTTTTTAGCAAAAAAGGGGGGGTTACAATAAATTTTATTGTTTTTTGTTGTTTTTTTTTTGGGAGGGGGAGTCAATGTGCAACTTCATAGTGTATTGCACAAAAGCTAAAAAAGGGGTAAATTTTTTTTTTTTTTTTTTTGGGGGGGGGGGGGACAATTCTCCACAGCATATTGTATTGCACAAGAAGCAAAAAATTGAATATAAATTGAAATCATATGACCAATTCTAAGTTCTTTGGTTTCAGTTAAACTGTGTCAGAAACCTATTATGTGTCAAATATTTGAAGAAATTTTCAATTGCACAGTATTGCGCAATAGCAAGAAATTGATATGTGTGCCCAATTTTAAATTGGTTATTTCTGATTTATATATAAAAACAAAAAATACTGATATGGTTTGAATAGGTAAATTAAAAATTTTTAAGTTCTTAGACAACATTCATTCTGTGTCAGAAACCTATGCTGTGTCAAATATTTATTCACAATCCAAATTCAGTATTGTATCAAGCTTGAATGTTGTGTTCATAATTGCCCCAACTATTCAGGGTTCGACATCTGCGGTCGTATCTAGCTGCGCCCAGCGGAGCATTTTATTTTTATTATGGGCCCAGTTTTCAAGTTGGTCCAAATCGGGGTCCAAAATTAAAGCTAAAAAATGAGTCAATTATTTGTTTTTTTTGGGGGGGGGGGGGAATTCTCCACAGCATATTGTATTGCACAAGAAGCAAAAAAATGAATAAAAATTCAAATCATATGACCAATTCTAAGTTCTTTGATTTCAGTTATTCTGTGTCAGAAACCTATTATGTGTCAAATTTTTCAAGAAATTTTCAATTGCATAGTATTGCACAATAGCAATAAATCTTCAATTGCACAGTATTGCACAATAGCAAGAAATTGATATGTGTGCCCTGTTATCAAAACTTTATTATTAACAAATTCCATTGGAAATTTGCCAGTAACTTTAGTTTAATGAACTTCATTGGAAATTTGCCAATATAAAATGTGCTGATGAAGCTTTTTTGTTTATCTCATCTAAACTGCTTTTAAATTATGTATATTTAAAATTTGCCATCCATGACTATGATGTCATTTTCTATTTTAATACGTTATGGTGTATTTAAATGGGCTGTTATGGTTGCAAAGTATAATTAAATGGGGGGGGGGGGGGGGGAGTTGAAAACAAAATTTAGGGGGGGGGGGTAAATGAGAAGTTGGGGAGGGGGCAATTTTTTTCTCATTTCATATTTCATAAATTAAAAAGAAAATTTCAAATTTTTTTTAGCAAAAGAACATGAAGAAGGGGGATTACAATAAATTTTACTGTTTTTTGTTTGTTTTTTTTTGGGAGGGGGGGTCAATGTGCAACTTCATAGTGTATTGCACAAAAGCTAAAAAAAGGGGTAAATTATTTTTTTTTTGGGGGGGGGGGGGGGGGGGGGCAATTCTCCACAGCATATTGTATTGCACAAGAAGCAAAAAATTGAATATAAATTCAAATCATATGACCAATTCTAAGTTCTTTGATTTCAGTTATTCTGTGTCAGAAACCTATTATGTGTCAAATATTTCAAGAAATTTTCAATTGCACAGTATTGCGCAATAGCAAGAAATTGATATGTTTGCCCAATTTTAAATTTTAAATTGGTTATTTCTGATTTATATATAAAAACAAATAATACTGATATGGTTTGAATAGGTAAATTAAAAATTTTTAAGTTCTTAGACAACATTCATTCTGTGTCAGAAACCTATGCTGTGTCAAATATTTATTCACAATCCAAATTCAGTATTGTATCAAGCTTGAATGTTGTGTTCATAATTGCCCCAACTATTCAGGGTTCGACATCTGCGGTCGTATCTAACTGCGCCCAGCGGAGCATTTTATTACATATTTAAAAATGTTTATATCAAACAAGTTATATCCAGATGAGCGATATAGGCTCTTTAGAGCCACTAGTTATGTGTCGCAATCAGATTTTATAATCAATGAATGGCTCATGTAAAACTGAAAAGGAGGACTCGGTGGCCAAGTGGTCCAGGTAGTCCGTCATGACTACTAATGATCACTAGCCCGTCAACTAAACAAAACTGAAAATCTTAACTCTGGTTTCTTAGAAAATTTGAAACACCTTTAAATTTATTGGAAATGTAAAAATGTTTAGGTCGTTGTCACGAATTTATTGGGCGATACAAAGTTTTTACCTCACACATGTGTTCTAAATGGGCAGGACATGCTTTCCCTGCTAGCGTAATAAAACGTATCACAAAATGCCGAAATAAATTTGATGCACTGTATGGCCATTTCGTTGACTGACAACTCAGCAGCAGTGCTCGAGATCAAAATATTGGAAAACTGGTCAAAGATATAATGATGAATTAATAAGCACAACCATAAAAAACCAAAGATTTAAAACAAACAGGTATCCAAACTCAGCTAAGATTTATTTTTGCCAGCAAATCACATGAATCATATGCATATTCTTTTCAACAAAAATTTTTTTTACATTTGTACATTAAGTTATGCTTTCTCAAACTTGTTTTTCATGAATCAATATTTATTGTATTGATTAAGAATAAATATTATTGCTTTTTGTGTATTTGACCTATTTCACCTCCTGTAGTGCCAAAATTGGTATAAAAAAATATACATGTGATTTTATAGACCAATTTCTCATGCTTATTATTGAAATATACTGACTTCCCAAGTAAAAAAGTAAAAAACTGGACATGAACATGAATTAAAAATCATGAAATAACAAAATAAAATCATTTGTATAATAAAAACTTTAATATGGAAGTTTAATAACCCAAGATCCTGGATTTTGAAATTAAAGGCAAAGCACAAAATTAGAAATTTTCAACAGAATTTAAGTTTATAGGTCTGTTAACATGATTAATGCTGTATACATGTACATAACATGGTGAAATTCATGTGAATGTAATGAATATTCTTTGAATAAGAGAACACAACCAAAATATAATAAAACTGAAAACTATACCTTGATTGAATCATAGACTATTCTAACTAAATAGTCCAGATGACACCAGAGGGTAAAAAAATTTAAATCATAAATGAAAAGAAATTAGATAACCTTACTTACAAGTGGTTATAAAATTTGAAGTTGTAGATATTACAAGATTACTATTTTGACAAAAATTTAAGAAATTATACACATAGAGACATATGAAAATCATACAATATTTTCCATCCAAAGTAAAACAAATACACCTAAAATATATATTTTGATATACAATTATTTACTACTAGTTTTCCTGTACATTGCCAATGATAATAAATAAAACCGGTACTTCATATGTTGAGTATTTATGCCTAATTTCACAATATTGTAAAGACTAAAAGTGTTCCAATACTATTTATTCAAATGTTGTCAGTGAACCTTTTTTTATACGACCGCAAAATTTTTGCGGTCGTATATTGGTATGACGTTGGCGTCGTCGTCGTCGTCCGTCGTCCGTCGGAGTCTGTAGACATTTGGTTTTCGCACTATAACTTTAGTATAAGTTAATAGAAATCTATGAAATTTAAACACAAGGTTTATGACCACAAAAGGAAGGTTGGGATTGATTTTGGGAGTTTTGGTCCCAACAGTTTAAGAATCAGGGGCCAAAAAGGGCCCAATAAGCATTTTTCTTGGTTTTCGCACAATAACTCTAGTATAAGTAAATAGAAATCTATGAAATTTTAACACAAGGTTTATGACCACAAAAGGAAGGTTGGGATTGTTTTTGGGAGTTTTGGTCCCAACAGTTTAGGAATTAGGGGCTAAAAAAGGCCCAAATAAGCATTTGTCTTGGTTTTTGCACAATAACTTTAGTATAAGTAAATAGAAATCTATGAAATTTAAACACAAGGTTTATGACCACAAAAGGAAGGTTGGGATTGATTTTTGGAGTTTTGGTCCCAACAGTTTAGGAATTAGGGGCCAAAAGGGTCCAAAATTAAACTTTGTTTGATTTCATCGAAAATTGAACTATTGGGGTTCTTTGATATGCCGAATCTAACCGTGCATTTAGATTCTTAATTTTTGGTCCCGTTTTCAAATTGGTCTACATTAAGGTCCAAAGGGTCCAAAATTAAACTTAGTTTGATTTTAACAAAAATTGAATTCTTGGGGTTCTTTGATATGCTGAATTCAAACATGTACTTAGTTTTTTTTATTATGGGCCCAGTTTTCAAGTTGGTCCAAATCGGGGTCCAAAATTAAACTTTGTTTGATTTCATCGAAAATTGAACTATTGGGGTTCTTTGATATGCCGAATCTAACCGTGCATTTAGATTCTTAATTTTTGGTCCCGTTTTCAAATTGGTCTACATTAAGGTCCAAAGGGTCCAAAATTAAACTTAGTTTGATTTTAACAAAAATTGAATTCTTGGGGTTCTTTGATATGCTGAATCTAAACATGTACTTAGTTTTTTTATTATGGGCCCAGTTTTCAAGTTGGTCCAAATCGGGGTCCAAAATTAAAGCTAAAAAAGGGGTAAATTATTTTTTTTGGGGGGTGGGGGCAATTCTCCACAGCATATTGTATCGCACAAGAATTCAAAAATTGAATATAAATTCAAATCATATGACCAATTCTAAGTTCTTTATTTCAGTTATTCTGTTTTAGAAACCTATTATGTGTCAAATATTTCAAGAAATTTTCAATTACACAGTATTGTGCAATAGCAAGAATCAGTATAATTTAAACCAATTTACATTATTTACATTACAATTAAAGGATAACTTCAGTAACACCCAACAATGACTTCAATCCAAACATATATATTGAATAAACTTACAAATCAGAAATTTTAAAATTATATGATACTAACATACATACTACTGCTAACAATTAAATATGACTTAGAGCAAATATGACAACATGATTATAAAAATATGTACAAAGAGGGATAACTCTTTTTTTTATCTCAAATTTTGAATATGTGCTGATGAAGCTTTTTTGTTTATCTCATCTAAACTGCTTTTAAATTATGCATATTTAAAATTTGCCATCCATGACTATGATGTCATTTTCTATTTTAATACGTTATGGTGTATTTAAATGGGCTGTTATGGTTGCAAAGTATCAAGAGAAATGGGGGGGGGGGGGGGGGTGAAAACAAAATTTAGGGGGGGGGAATGAGAAATTGGGGAGGGGGCAATTTTTTTCTCATTTCATAATTAATAAATTAAAAAGGAAATTTCAAATTTTTTTTAGCAAAAAAGGGGGGGGGTTACAATAAATTTTATTGTTTTTTGTTGTTTTTTTTTTTGGGAGGGGGAGTCAATGTGCAACTTCATAGTGTATTGCACAAAAGCTAAAAAAGGGGTAAATTTTTTTTTTTTTTTGGGGGGGGGGGGGGCAATTCTCCACAGCATATTGTATTGCACAAGAAGCAAAAAATTGAATATAAATTGAAATCATATGACCAATTCTAAGTTCTTTGGTTTCAGTTATTCTGTGTCAGAAACCTATTATGTGTCAAATATTTGAAGAAATTTTCAATTGCACAGTATTGCGCAATAGCAAGAAATTGATATGTGTGCCCAATTTTAAATTGGTTATTTCTGATTTATATATAAAAACAAAAAATACTGATATGGTTTGAATAGGTAAATTAAAAATTTTTAAGTTCTTAGACAACATTCATTCTGTGTCAGAAACCTATGCTGTGTCAAATATTTATTCACAATCCAAATTCAGTATTGTATCAAGCTTGAATGTTGTGTTCATAATTGCCCCAACTATTCAGGGTTCGACATCTGCGGTCGTATCTAGCTGCGCCCAGCGGAGCATTTTATTTTATCTTATTTTTAAATAAACTGTTATCACAGAGATATGTCTCGCCTTTTTGTAATTTTGATTATGCAAATGTTGAAATCATAATAGCAATACCTTAACATCTTACACAAGTTATGCAAATATTCAAAGTCAATGAACCATGACTGAGTTACATGGTTAAACAATCTCCATTTAAATGAGATGTGTGAATGCTAATACAACTGGATACCAAATACCATTGACTTATTATAAGTCGTTCCCAAACCTAAATACAAAAATTTTGTGGGAAAAATTTGGTTGATTATATAGGGAATCACTGATGCGTGACTGGAGTGGGGCCCCCCTTAGGTCAGTCAGTGCCCCCCTCCCCCCCTCTTACAAAAAGTTCTGTAACATGTAAGTTATGCAAATATTCAGTCAATGAATATGCACGAATTAGCATACCTATGTGTAGCTTTTCAACCCAACCTCATCATGGCGAGACAAAAATCTTTTTGCTTGGCTTTGTGTCCAATAAAATATAATTTTGTTTATTTACTTATAGTTACTTATAGTTGATTTCCAGTACAGGATCCCTCAAGGTTCCTCTTCACCAGACTCATAATATATGTAAAGTAAGCAAACCATTCAAAGTCAATAGACCATGACTGATGGGGTGGAGCCAAATAATCTCCATGGCAATGAGATGTGGCAATGATAATACATCTGCATACCAATTATCATTGACCTACCACTAGTGGATCCCCATAAACTGACCTAATCACAAACTAATACATGTAAAGTAAGCAAACCATTCAAAGTCAATAGACCATGACTGAGGGGGTGGAGCCAAATAATCTCCATGGCAATGAGATGTAGCAATGGTAATACATCTGCATACCAATTATCACTGACCTACCACTAGTGGATCCCCATAAACTGACCTAATCACAAACTAATACATGTAAAGTAAGCAAACCATTCAAAGTCAACAGACCATGACTGAGGGGGTGAAGCCAAATAATCTCCATGGCAATGAGATGTAGCAATGGTAATAACATCTGCATACCTATTATCATTGACCTACCACTAGTGGATCCCCATAAACTGACCTAATCACAAACTAATACATGTAAAGTAAGCAAACCATTCAAAGTCAATAGACCATGACTGAGGGGGCGGAGCCAAATAATCTCCATGGCAATGAGATGTGGCAATGGTAATACATCTGCATACCAATTATCATTGACCTACCACTAGTGGATCCCCATAAAACAGAGCTAATCACAAACTAATACATTGTTGACGCCATCGCCGCCGCCGCCGCCGCCGACGCCGGAAACAGCATACCTATGTCTCGCCTTTTGACTCCGTCAAGGCGAGACAAAAAATCATCTCATCATGGATTTTTTTCTGTCCATAATGTAACCTATTAGATGAACCTGAGTAAATTTTAAAAAAAAACCAAAAACGCGTAAACGTGTATCATCAACCACAAAAATGGGAAGGGCGCAGGGGACTTTCCATGTGACTGATCTTTGAAAATAGACACTCCTTTAAAATTTTATGCAGAAAATTGAATATCCAACATAAAAAATACTTCAATCGTGTCATTATGTGAAAACAAGAAAAACCCCCACTTCATTTCTTTGCATATCCTTATACCCCTGGATATGGAGTAAGAACTATGTAACGGAGTCTCGAGAAAGCCTTTTTAACTTGCAAATGAAAGACCCGATACTATATCTATTTGCAAAACAAAACATTATAGGCTCCTCCCAGTGAAACGGTAAACGAGCGAGATCTGTTCATTGGCTAAAAAGTGGCAACGCGTGTCGCCGGTCATCATAGTTTGAGGTGTGCAAAAAAACTCACTTTTGATGTCTGATACGTTCATAATTTTCAGTGTCAGGTGAATCCAATAGGCTAGGGTGTTAACGAAATAATTTTTACACATATTTCCATCCATGTTATTTTAAAGTCAAAAACTAGCACAACGATATTTACACATTTCACACCCGTCATGTCAATCAAAAATTCAAGACGGGGACTAAAAGCGCCATCTAGTGTAAAAAAATCTGAAATTATCTCCACCTGTTTCTCTGTAAACAGAATGCACTAGGGTAACGGTCAAAATGGCACTTGTAAACTTATAGAGATATCTTATTTACTTTCAAATTAAATAAGATATCTTATAAAAATTAAAGATATCTTAATACTTAATAAGATATCTTGTTAAATAAATAAGATATCTTGGAATTTGAATAAATATAAAAACGGCGTGCCATACTTGGTGGTCCGACTGGAATAGCGAGGATTTTTTTGAAAAATATTTAAACTCGTAGTAAATATTAGGATATACCACTAATCGTAGAACAAAATGAGTAGAAAAATTGACATGATAAGTTAGTGAACATGACTAACAATAAGTTGGTGAACATGACTAACAAAAAGACTGAAATAATACATAATGCAAATGTAACAATTAACAATTCAGGTTTCATCATGTCCCTTGTCAGTGGACAATTATATCCATGCCATATGTACATTATTGTGTAGTTAATAATAAAAGTATTCACGTTAATGGAGTTGAAAAGCAAGTCAGTTACATGAAAGACCATTGTACAGATATTAAATTATAGGTAAACATTTAGAAAATACATGTACATAAAAATTGAAATTTCGTCATTTCCAACAAAAAATATCTTTTTGTTGATTTCTATGATATACCAACGAGCCCATTTATTCTTAACAAGAAAACTGGTCGTCAACAAGATCCCCGTTTGGAAATATCTAAGTCAGTCAGATCGTAAAATATGCAAATGAATTGTTTTTGCAATTAAGTTACTTTAGTCAGGAGAGACCAACCTGAAAATCATCAAAATGATAAAATCATCCTAACATTGTGTAAAAATATAGGGAGAATCCTTCAAACGTTCTTCAGTTATGTATGGTACGGTATTATTTCTAACTCGTCAGCGAGGAATTTGAATATCAAAAATAAAAGGGGGTTTCTAGTAAACATTCCAATTGAAAAAAAATGAACATTGACTTCAGCGTTTTAAGAGTTATGGTAAAAAATGATTACTTCGGGGCACATGCCTAATTATGAAGGAAGTATTAATCTGTTGTAATTTACTTGTTCAAACTTGTTACAATGTAGCTTATCATTTACTTGGTTGCTTAATTCCTCAAAATAGGACAACCCACACAGATCTAGTGAAATGGTTTCAAACAAAGTTTCTAATGTATACTAAGACAGGGCCCATTAGAGAGAATGCCTTCAGCGATTTTGATAAAATCGAGCTCTTTTGTAAATTTTTATATTCCGTCCTTAAGCAAACTTGGTTTGTTCTGAGAAAAGAGAGGCATAGAACCTTGCATTCTTCATCTCGATTCGGCTCTGCTTAGCATGTCACATATGAGTATGACGTATTTACATACAAAATAACCTCTCAAACAATCTACAAAATATATATACAAAGTTATTCCTAAGTTAAACCGAATGTTATTAATTTCCTTATATAAAATATATACACTAAATTCTAAGCAATTTTTTATGAAAGTCATCTGTGGATTTCTCTGTTAGTATTGTACTGGTTGTTTCTAAAGAAGAACATCTTTCAAATCGATCATTCTGGAGTTATGTATGGGACAGCATTGTTTGAATATTTGCAGACATCTCTATGGTTCATTTCTATTCACAGCATTTAAAAAATTGTCTATCGATCCCTAAAAACAGCATTCCAGAAATCTATGTCGATATCTTCCATTCCCTCGTCATTCCAATTAATTCCCTGAAAAAGAGAATATAGTACATAGAAGTTTCACTTCTTGATGTTCCTTATAAACACGGATAGAAGTCTCCGTGGAAAATACATCAATCTATCAACTCACCGAAAATCACAATATTCACTTAAACCAAACTCGATTGAATAATGTAACTTTTCAGTTCCAACGTTTGTTTGTTATCATATTTAATTACAAACTCGCAGCAGCATTTACATATCTAGGTTTAAAACATCTTCTGAAAGGGTCTGTAAATCAACCTCAATATAAATTTTATGTAATACATCAATTTATTTCCTGTACTTTATATCCAAACATACCTTCAAAGCTGTCAAATCGTTTGTTTTTGTATTGTCCCCTTCACTGCTGTCAATCATCAGCAAATCATCCGTACTGCTACAACTCTGACTGGTGCTCTGTAAGAGACAGGGTACTGTACGAGAATTTTTGAATTTTAGAAAACTTACAAAACTCGCAGTAGCATTTACATATTTATGTTTAAAACATCTCCTGAAAGGGTCTGTAAATCAACCTCAATATAAATTTTATGTAATACATCAATTTATTTCCTGTACTTTATATCCAAACATACCTTCAAAGCTGTCAAATCGTTTGTTTTTGTATTGTCCCTTTCACTGCTGTCAATCATCAGCAAATCATCCGTACTGCTACAACTCTGACTGGTGCTCTGTAAGAGACAGGGTACTGTACGAGAATTTTTGAATTTTAGAAAACTTACAAAACTCGCAGCAGCATTTACATATTTATGTTTAAAACATCTCCTGAAAGGGTCTGTAAATCAACCTCAATATAAATTTTATGTAATACATCAATTTATTTCCTGTACTTTATATCTAAACATACCTTCAAAGCTGTCAAATCGTTTGTTTTTGTATTGTCCCCTTCACTGCTGTCAATCATCAGCAAATCATCCGTACTGCTACAACTCTGACTGGTGCTCTGTAAGAGACAGGGTACTGTACGAGAATTTTTGAATTTTAGAAAACTTACAAAACTCGCAGCAGCATTTACATATTTATGTTTAAAACATCTCCTGAAAGGGTCTGTAAATCAACCTCAATATAAATTTTATGTAATACATCAATTTATTTCCTGTACTTTATATCCAAACATACCTTCAAAGCTGTCCAATTGTTTGTTTTTGTATTGTCCCCTTCACTGCTGTCAATCATCAGCAAATCATCCGTACTGCTACAACTCTGACTGGTGCTCTGTAAGAGACAGGGTACTGTACGAGAATTTTTGAATTTTAAAAAAATTACAAAACTCGCAGCAGCATTTACATATTTATGTTTAAAACATCTCCTGAAAGGGTCTGTAAATCAACCTCAATATAAATTTTATGTAATACATCAATTTATTTCCTGTACTTTATATCCAAACATACCTTCAAAGCTGTCCAATTGTTTGTTTTTGTATTGTCCCCTTCACTGCTGTCAATCATCAGCAATCCATCCTTACTGCTACAACTGGGGCTACAACTCTGACTGGTGCTCTGTAAGAGACAGGGTACTGTACGAGAATTTTTGTTAATGACAATGCACATGTATGAATATATATAAATCGTAAACACAAACGAATACGATAATTTAAAAAGTTGTATAATAAAATGACAAAATGAAAAAGTAACACAAACCTGTTTCTGCCTTTTGTTTTCCCGTTGTGACTTTTCTGTATGTTTTCTTTTTTTCTGAAAGCAAAGTGCAACAGATTAAGTATAAACAACTAGTCGTACTTTTTCACTGATGATTGTTTTTCAATTTGATTTTAAATAATTGAGAACATAAGTAACAAAATACTAAAAATGCATATTCATAACAAAGTTAATAGCATGTCTGTCCTAAAAATAAAGATATCCAACTATATAGCATTCAGATACTAGTAAATAAATAAATTTGATTTAAACATGATTATTGCTTACGTCCACATTTTTGACCGAAACAGACAATCCCAGTCTTTCTATATCCTGTCTCATGCAATCTAAAAGATTTTCTTCCACCATTGTTTTAACTTCTGCTTTCAAACTAGCCCTTGCTTTTTGGAAATCCAAAAGCTTTGATAATAACTCTATGTTATTTGTTTTCCAAGCGCTGATCATGTTTTGGTAAATCTTCTCTATATTCTTTCTTTCTATACATTTAATCACTTCCCCCAATAATTCTTTATCTTCGCCGTGTTTCTCACGTTTCCCACCATTATTTGGATTGTAAAATCTAACATCCTTAGACCATTTCACTGGTTTGTTGGTTGAAACCCAAATTTTGTCACTTTTTGAGTCTGGATCCTTATCGTTGTAGATTCTGAAGAGAAGACAGGAAAGCCTTCGTACGGCTTCTGATTCACGAAGAACCAAACCTTTGGATTGTTTATCGTCTGGATGAAAACAGATTTCAATAATGCATGTTTTATCCTCAATTTCTATTTCCAAGTCCTCAGAATTCATTTTCAAAGAATTAATTGCGATTTCCACTTTTTTCATGATCTTTCTCATGTCGTACTTTTTTAGCAGTTCATCTTCACAAGGAAGTATATTAGTTATACGTCCTTGATCTTCATAATCTTTTTTCCAAAGCCATATTTCTTGTTCAATGTCTTGTTCAATATTAATACTCTGTCCACAACTTATTAAATTACTAAGTAAATTCTCTATTTCGTGAACATTGTGGTTGCTGTTATTTGGATCAAAGAATGCGTCAACTGGCGACCAAAAATTCGGTGGTTGTTTCCACATATTTCGGGATTTGGAGTAAGAATGCACACCGACAATTCCTTTATGCACTGATACACATGCATCTTTCAGCCACTGCCTGTACTTTGTAGATCTTGCAGGCCCAGGATTTAATTCTATATCACCCGACTGCCATAGCAAGTAGAGTATTGAATATAAACTATTATACTTCCGACAGCTCTTATGGTATTTATTTCTGACACTGTGTTTTTGAAACAGAACAAGTAAAACCAACAGGAAAAAATCAGACTTCCTGGAAATAAAATTATTTGTTAAAAATAAAATGTACATGACCCATTAATATCCAGAAACATCGTATCATTCAAATTTTTTGTCCTTTTCAAAAATTGTTTTTATCGGAAGCAAAATTAAATCAAGAATTCCCTTCCATTATTATTTTTACTGCGAAAACCTTAAGAAACGATACTTGGTAATGCATTTTAAACGTTCAAGAAACCACACCTATCCAATCGGTCTGATATTTGCACAGTATTAAAAACCACAATTTTCACACAAAAATTACAAGTTTTAAATTTTTTCCCATTTTCGAAATCCTAATCATTATTTGAATAAAGAGCTACATGTACATTCTGAATTTTAAATTTGAAATACATATATGCTATAAATGGGTAGGATTTATTTTTATTTTTTACCCCTTTGTTAAAGATGTTTATAATTTACCGTTTCCCGAAATTCTCAGACTGCAATAATAGAGTGGTTTCATTTTATCCACGGTCCTATTTAATAAACTTTCTATTATTCTGTTACAGTATAAACTTCAAAAATATGTATTGTTACTTTTATTGACCAGTATATGTCCACGAACCGATAAACAACCATATGCGCAATATAACATGGGTGACAAACAGTTTCTTAAAAAGTAGATATTACTTCACTTTCTCTTATAACCGCAACACAAGGCACCATTCCAATTATGGTACCCGGATGCTACCATTTTCCCGTTGTTGCCTTTGTTTCCCAAAAGACGAAAACAAAAAGGTGGAGCATTCGGTCTGATTTATTTGGTAATTGTTGATTTCACGCTTTTGCGTTTTAGCAATAAATCAGGGCCGTAAATTGAACACGAGGAGGAAAGTATATCAGGCGGAGGAATAATGAAAAATACAGAGGCGATAAGAAATATGTGTCTTTAGACCGAAATCCAAAATAAAGGCAAACTCGGAACTACGTTTCAGAGTAAAAAACTACCAAAAAGATGGCAAACTAAACAGAATTGGAACAAAACATCACATAAACTCGACTATATAGGGACCTTTTGAACAAATAATACAACAAAAGGATATCCTTTATTCATTCGACCGAAAACAGTTAGATGATAGTTTATAATTAATTTAGACAAACAGGTTGAAATTTATGTGAAACAAGAAGAAAAATATGATTAATCCTTGCTTCATATAAATGTACCTTTCAAAAGAATTCTTATTTAATGAGGACGGCTGCGTAGCTATAGTCCGTAGGACCATTGGTCCACAGGTTGACTAGTCCGAAATTTTTACAGTTTGATGCTTAGAACATTGGCACGACTATGTAGAAATCGCACAGCCTTTTTTGTTTTGTTTACAACTGATCGGTACAGAATGTTGTTTTGTGTAACAACAATTTTATTAACGAGGATAAAGAGAGGATATTTTTGAATAAGGGGAAGCTTATTTTATACATGCGTTTCAAATCGGTTTACTTTCTACTTTCTGTCACTTATATTCAGTTGTTTCAATTGCTGCTACCTAGATTATAATTTTTCATACTTAATACACAAAAAATAACCCCTTTTCAGTTCCAGAAAAAGAACTCTGGCTATCGATAGAACTTTAGAAACCTTTTCAAAACAAAAATCCTAAAAAAAATGAACGAAATCTGCGGTCTCAGAGGAGTTGCGTCCACAAAGTGTTTCTGTAGTGTCAAATTCAGAAAAAAATAAAGTCCCATAACTCCCGTAATCTTTGTCGAATCATTATGGCAGTGCGATGGGATCAAGTACATTTTGTGACTAACAGTCATACAAGATTTTAACGAAATCCGATCGGCGGTCTCAGAGGAGTTGTGTCCACAAATAACTGGGACGGACGGACGGACAGAGACAATTACTAAGTTCCTCCGTCGCGTCGCGAAGTGATATGTCTTTTACATGAAGTGATATCCAATTTTGTTCGGTTAACTGACACATTGACATGCAGAACCAAAACGATTTATATTGTTGCTCCTTTATCACTGGGTACACAGAACCCCATAAAATGAATGAAGATGGGTTTGGTTGGGATGTTATGTATTTGTCATTTATATATAGCGGCAGTCGAGATATCAAGCGGCAAGTTTCCTTTATTTAAAGCATAGGACCATCGAACCTTCCGACCAATGAACCTTTGGATTAATGGACATTTAGACTTTTAAACCTTCAGAAAGTGTTGTGTTTTGGGCTATTTCAAGCGTCATACCATCCAACCCTCGGGTCAATGACCTAAAAACCAATGAACATTTTATTGGTCCACTGTACCTACGGATTAATGAACCGTCAGACTGTTGCACGGACAACCTTCAGGTGAACTTCGCATCTGACCCAAATGTCATTACAATTCTTCCCCTTACCTACATGAACACAAGTCGGGTCGAGATAAAATTTACTATTAAAAGAATCTATTCCCCAGGAAACCATTTATTATTAAAAATTCGGTTCATTTATGGCTAGAAAAGTCTTAGGTTTTTGTCAATGATTCTTTTGCTTAACTGTCATGTTATTTGCCACTTCGAAAGGTTTTAATTGTGATAATATCAACCTTTTCAACCCCTCCCCCCACAAAAAAAAAAAAAAAAATGTTTAACAGGAATAATTTGCCGCTTGATATCTCGACTGCAGATTAAAATAAAGCAGTGACAGTCATTATAACCGAGAAAGGAGATCCATAACTGTGTTCATTTCACTCATGCGTATGTTATTTGTGTTCATGTTAAATGTTGTTATTGCTGAATACTACAAACCAACTGGGTTAAAGTAGTTCAATAAAGTCTAAGTTAAAGTATCATATGACGAATTTGTCCACAGATAAGGAATAGTGAAGTAATAGCATAGAACAACTTTTGTAACCGGAAGTAGGACTTAATAACTAAGACATCTGTAGTAACATGTGCGCTTGACTTTTTTGACAGCAATCTTTGTGACATGAACTGGCAAGTTGAATTGTGATAAAATGATCCAAAAAAAAAAATCGTTCTTTCTTTTTTCTTAACAAATTTATCAAGAAATAAGAAATAAGTATCTATTTTTATCATCTTTTGGGGCTAAACCAAAAGCTGCATCAAATTTTGTTACATGTATATATAATAATTAAGACAATACTCACGTCAGTTCTGTTTAACCATGCCGATTGTGAAATAAAATAAAATACAATAAAATAAAATTCTATAAAAATACAAATGTAAACATGTACAAGAAATTACACGAACAAGAAACAGATATTAAACAAATTCAACGCATTTATTTGTCCACAACACACAAGTTCATTAAAAGTCACATGAGCTAAAAAAAAGTCCGTTGGGAAAATGTGTAAGTGCCAAGTTTAATTTTTCTGGTTTAATACAGTATCTTTTTTAACCTATTTCTTAAAGAAAAAATATTGATATACGTGTGGATTGATTCCCACAAAAACAAGAGGCTCCCAAAAGCCTGAATCGCTCACCTGTTATCTTTTGTGTACCGGTAGATATTGCATCAATGATTATTTTTGCTATTTAATGTATACCGTCTCAATTTTCGCATTAATATTGACCTGTACAGCTAAAATATAGAATCCTGAACCCAAATAGATATGGTTGATAGGGACTTTTCCATCGATTGCTATGGACTTTTTCAATGGCATTGACTCTTGACCTTCCATTTTGACTTGAACAGGTAAATTGTAGGGTCCTGAACCCAATAAATATGGTTGCTAGGGACTTTTTCACTGGTTGCTATGGACTTTTTCAATGACCTTAACCCTTGACCTTTCTTTTTGACATGTAAAGGTAAATTAAGAGGTCCTTAACCCAAATATATATTGTTTCTAGGGACTTTTTCATCTGTTGCTAGGGGCTTTTTCATCGGTTTCTATGGAATTCTTCAATGACGTTGACCCTTGACATCCTGATTTTACTTGTACAGCTACCATTTAGTTTATTTCAAGTAATGCCCTAAACATCAATGACAATGTCAGACCATTATTTTCTGTTTACATGTAAATAATCTTTCAAGGGCAAAAACACCTATAAGGGGTCAATTGACGATTTTGGTCATGTTGACTAATTTGTAGATCTTACTTTGCTGAACATTTTTGCTGTATACAGTTTGTCTTTATCTATAATAATATTTAAGCTTATAACCTAAAACCGCAAAATTGCCTTAAAATTCACAATTCAGGGGCAATAACCCAAAAAAACAGGTAGATCTAAACCTCATAAACATTGTTACTACTTCTCAGTTTTGCCTTATCTGTTTGAGCCAAAAAGTGCATTTTCACCTATGTTCTATTTTTATCCAGGGCAGACATGTTTCTCTATGGACAAAAAAAAAGAATAAAACATAAAATTTATACTAGATACCCTAAGGATCTTTCAGTCTAAGTTTGGCTGAAATTGATTCTTTAGTTTCAGAGGAGAAGATTTTAAAAAGTTTACAAAGATGACGAAACAAATGTGCAAAATTGTCTTTAAGGGGTCAATTGAAGATTTTGGTCATGTTGACTTATTTTTAGATCTTACTTTGCTGAACATTTGTGTTGTTTACAGTTTGTCTTTATCTATTATAAATTTTAAAGATTAACAAACTGCAAAATTTCCTTAAAATTAACAATTCAGGGACAATCACCAACAAAGGTCATAGCAGATAGATCTTTACCTGATGAACATTTTTATCCCAGACAGTTTTGCTCTAAATGCTTTAGTTTTTGAGATATAAGCAAAAAACTGCAGTTAACCCCTATATTCTTTTTTTAGCCATGGCGGTCATGTTTCTCGACGGACAAGAAAATAAAACATAAATTTTATTCTAGATACCCTAAGGATCATTCAGACTAAGTATTCTGGTTCAGTGGTTTCAGAGGAGAAGATCTTTGAAAAAGTTTACGACAAACGGACGACGGACGCCAAGTGATGGCAAAAGCTCACATGTCTTTTTAGGATAGGTGAGCTAAAAAGTCCATGTCATGTACAAAGCATTAAAATTAACTTCTTTATAAAGGACACTTTTTTCAGGTCTCTTGGGTGTCCTTTATACACAGGTTTTACTGTATATAATATTCATTCCTGACATAAGACCTTGCTGTAAGTTGTGCGATTCTGTGCTAGTCACTGAAGCCTTACTATGACTTTCAAGACGAAGAACAGCGATGAAAACTTTTCCTTCATTTTTCATATAATTCCAGTGCTACATTGGATACTGTCTTACAGCACCTTCACTTATTTATCTTTTTACATAACATAATTATCTGAAAATTTATCATATTATTCTAATATCCCTTTCCAGAAACTTATTTCCGGTATCACGATTCTGATTCTAAAATTATAATTTGAAGCAAGTTATTTCCCTTACTGGGATTTGCTGCAATGACGAAAAATCAGCTCATTTGGCTTTATGGTTTCAGAGGAGAATAAGTTTAAAATTTGGACCAATCAGAACATGTAAATGTTCATGGCGGCCATTTTATTTCATGGACTGGGATGATTTATGCAAATTTGTAAAGGACCTTCCATAGATGCTCCATATAAAAAATCAGTTCATTTGGCTTTACGGTTTCAGAGGAGAAGTTTTAAATTTCGACCAATCAGAACATGTAAATGCTCATAGCGGCCTTTTTGTTTCACGGACCGTGTTGATTTATGCAAACTTTGTAAAGGACCTTCCATAGATACTCCATACAAAAAATCAGTTCATTTGGCTTTACAATTTCAGACCAGAAGAATATTTAAATTTGGACCAATCAGAACATGTAAATGATCATGGTTTCAAGTAGATCCAGGGGATGAAAATGTGAAGGTTTACAGACGGACGGAGGGACGACGGACGAACGACGGATGCCAAGTGATGACAAAAGCTCACATGGCTTTCGGCCAGGTGAGCTTAAAACCAAACCCATATTAATCAACACTTTGATATACTGATGGGACATATGGTAGATGCTATTTCTTTGGAGTTATCCCCAGATTCTAGTAAACATTTATATCAAGCTCAGTACTATATACATTTTTTCATTTAAGATATAATCAAGAAATATAAAAGTACATGTAACTTGTTGATATTCTTAATAATTTCTGAAAAAAATAAACGTTAACCATCAGTTATTTCACATAGTGCCGGGCGGACAGACGGATGGACACCGGATGTTTCATTTGTACATAGGCTCGTCATTGGAAATATTTTTTATTTTCCAAAAACTGTTTTCCAAAAATACCAGTGAAAATAAGTAACCCAACAGGCCAGTATAAATTTGTAGTCTACAATAAATTCATATTTGTAGCAAGTCCTGTTAAGAAAGTACACCTGAGTTTCTATGTTATTACCTAGATGTCTACATTCGTTTATGATATTACAGTAGAAACTAGGAATCTTATGGCAATGAGAATAAGTACAAAAGCAAAGTGACACGAAGAAAAAATATTTCCACTAAACAAACATTGGTTATCTAGTCGTTGGACTGTATGCTAACCCCCTCCCTCGGACTTGGACCCGTAGGTGTAGTTTGCTCATGAGTGACCAGAACCGGAAAGTTGATTGGGTTATCTCCCAATTTCAAACATTTCTCGTTCCGGGTATCCTCTGTCTCCCATCGATTTGTGGTAAAGGACCCCCTTTGAAGTCTATAGACTTTTACCTGTCACCGTAAGGTCAAAGGCCGAAAGGATACGGATGTCCAAAAGTACAATTGTACTATTTGATTACTGGATTATCTCATTTTTTCGTGTTTCGTTCCTAATGGCTCTGTTTCAGGTGAGGTCTATAGACTTTAAGGTACAGTTAGGTCAAGGGCCGAGGGAAAAAATGGCAGGATTGGATTATGTCCCATAACCTCCGTCGATGTTGGGTCAATGCAGTAGTGGAAGATGTCCTTAAAAACCGCCTAAGTTACGGCGGTCCTTGTCATAACTTCTCTTCCTCTGTTCTGCTCTTCCCTGTTTATCGCTGCTCGGGGCTATAATCTCGTGTTCATTTAATTTTTTTGCTGCTGTCGCTGATGGGAAGGAGCAGGAGGGATGAATTGCTGTTGCTGCTGCTGTTGAGAAGAGACGGAAGAAGAAAAGGAGGAATATAGTGCTGCTGCTGAGGAGGTGCTCTCGCTTCTGGCGTTCTTGGTGTATATAGGCTGGTGGCTTGTATGAAGTCTGGGATTATGTGTCCTTGTTTGTTTTTGCGACCGTGGCCTTGTGACAAGGTGCCATTATTCCTTTGGCTTCTTGTGATATCGTTATCATCATTATGATTGTTACAGCAATGCTCCTGAAAGTGAAGTCAGTGTTACTATATACTGGTCAAGAATTGCAAGAGGTAAAATAGCTTCTGTCTAAGAGGAAAGAGAAAGTTTTCTGCCTTCAGCACTGAGGAATGCACTCTTTGCTTCCAGTCCAGGATCACACTGCTCTTCTCTTAACTGCTTCGTGCTACTCTTTGCTCAAGACTACACTCTCAACCTCATTTTGGGTTTTTAAGAGGAAGAAGAATCGCTGCTGGTGCTAAGAAGAATTATAGAGGATTATTTTTTATTGCCATCTTGTTGTCGGTAGTTATTATGAAGGCTTCTGGATTGTTGGATGCTACACGATGAACGCTAAATGAGGAATTATTATAGAAGATCTCCCAACCATTATTCCTATAGATTGAAAAGATTTGGAATTGAGAAAAATCTTACCAATCAGAATCAAGAATTGCCTCTAGATTTGGAGGGCATACTTTTAAGCCGATCCAAATGAAATGATTATTTTTTATAAATGAATCTTTCATACATTATTCCTGTCAAGCTTGGTTATTGATGGCGTTGCAGTTTCAGTAGAGATCATGAAATTGTGATTTCCCGTAGGTTTCAATGCAAACTATGGACCATTATCACTACCATGTATGCCACCCAAGCAACACAAAATGAAGATTTGGCATTGTAGTTTTAGAAGAGAAGAAATCTGAAAATTTTATCAGAATCAAGAATTGCCTCAGCTGGTCCTATTTTTCAAAATGAAATGAGGATTTTTTTCAAAAAAAAAAAAAAAAAGGACAAATATACCTAAGGAGCAATCAAAAAAACGTAATCCATTGGACAGACAAACCCGGGAAGACAAACGAACAACCACAAGCACAACAAATAAACACAGAAAACTGAAAACAATGAACAACACGAACTCCTATAAAAACCAGGAGTGAACCCAGGTGCTCCGGAAGGGTAAGCAGTTCCTGCTCCGTATACGGCACCCGTTGTGAAGTACTTTCCATACATTATTCCTGCCATTTTGGATTATTATTCACCTTGTAGTTTCAAAGGAGATGATGAAATTGTCATTTCCCATTGGATTCAATGCAACAAGGCTGCCATTTATTCTATCAAATCAACACCAAATTTAAAGACTTTGTAGAAGATCTCTCAATCATATGTTTGAAAGATTTCGCATTATGGTTTTAGATGAGAAGAAATTTGACCAATCATAATCAAGCATTGTCTCTGGGCCATGTTTTTCATCTGATCGGAGTGAAATGAGGACTTTTTATAGACATATTTCCTGCAAAGATTGGTTAAAATCGAACATGCGGTTTTGGAGCAGATCATGAATTGTATATTGACATACGCAATGTAATGACAATAGCTCACATGACCCTCACCCAAGTGAGCTAAAAATCTTAACAAACTAAACCTTTACCCTAATTAATTCTGTAGAACGGTCAATTAAATATTTTAAGACATATAGTTTAATTTGAAACTTTCTGGTCTATGCCGGATGATAATTTTCAACTTAAACTCCAAGTGAAAATAGTTTATACCGCGATTCACGCTGAATCTCTAAACTGAGTAACTTCGATACATTTTGGTTGTAAAATTTCGTATTCTTCTGATTGTTCACTTTGATCGAAGCAATGTCAGATTTTCTCCAGAAAACAAATGAACAATTGGAACATTACAGCAAATTTTGCTAAGTATACATGTACTTATAAAATTTTAAGAATCCCAAATGTTGTGAAGAAAATAACTTGGGGTCAGATATGTAAAAACACTTTAGACTAATTAGCAAATGTTATATGCATGTACCGCCACAAAATTTGAATACATTTCTTTTCTGTACATGGCTAAATTAGTAAATCTACCCGGGTTATTCAGGGTGGTTTAATATTCATTCGAGCTCGCATTCGTACAGTAAATAGCTCTGCCGTTTTCAAATTCGATTATTTCAACTTTGCGGTGTACTTAATTGATTCCTGTATTTATAACCCACGCCAGACAAAAGTTCAACAACGTTGACTATAGCTGACCGGCTTTTGAGTTATTGTCAAAACAGTTGGATAATGCATTGCAGAAACAAAATAGGAAGATTTTTGACGTTTTGGACACAAAAATTTCTGCTCTGCACTACAACTTCGCAGCTCATGCAAACAGGACATAATCATTCAACGTACTGTGGTGCAACCGGACACTGATCCAATGATTGTCCAGAAAAGGCCCCAAAAGTGTGAACAATAGCAGAAAATAAGGTACAGACCGAAAGATATCTTATATAGTTTATAAGATATCTTATATAATTTATAAGATATCTTATATAGTTTATAAGATATCTCATATAATTTATAAGATATCTCATATAATTTTCTTTATAAGATATCTTATATATTATATAAGATATCTTATAAACTATATGAGATATCTTATAAACTATATAAGATATCTTATATAGTATATAAGATATCTTATATAAAAAATATTTATAAGATATCTTATAAAAACTAGATTATATAAGATATCTTATATATTAAATTTTGAGATATCTTGAAGTAAGAATAAATAGTAAAACGGCTTGCCATACAGAATGCTCAGATATTGGTCCAGAGCTTGTAAACAAAACAAGAACAGAAACGGACTCGTCAGAGGTTAATCCTTTAACAGTATCTGTAAATTCTAAAGGTAAACAAAGGTTGATCCTGAACCTACGACACGTGAACAAACATTTAGTGGTTCATAAGATAGAATTATAAGATTACAAGTGCGCAAAACATTTATCTAATTGTTAGGGTTTTGTTTTCGATTTAAAGTCGCGTTACCATCACCTTGATATTTTTTCTTTACATCAAAAATATCTGGGGTTTTCTTTGGTTTTTGATAAACGAGTAAAGTTTTTTGTATTTACTGTACTTCCTTTTGGCTTAGGTTCTAGTGCTTACATTTTTACTACAGTTGTTAGATCGTTGATTAAAAATTGTTGGAAGAAAGGTAGCAAAGTGGTAGTATACGATGGTATCAGTTAAGCTGAAAGTGGCGATAAATGAAAGTCACATGCAGAGATTATTAAACAGGATTTGATTATGTTAGGTTTTGTCCCAAACAAAGATAAATGTGTTTGGGAATCCAGTCAGAAAGGCTTGGTTTTAACTGGGATTTATGCAATTGTATTATTGCTTTACCACATAGAAAATTATTAGATTTACTGGATTTAATTGTGCGCATCTCATGTCATTCTACTAAAGTTAAAATTAGATTATTAGCAAAAGTGACAGGAAAAATCTTTTCATTTGGGCCAGCATTGGGAGATATCACTCAGAAAAGGATACGAGGTTTGTTTACCGTCATAAACTATAGAAATCACTGGGATCAATATATAGATATTAATAATTTCAGAATGCGTATTAGAGATTTATTATTTTGGAAAGATAATTTGTTTTCTTTAGTATCTATTTCTTTGCTGGGTAAAGCTTCCTAATTGAACATTTTCACTGACGCAACTGCAGAAGGCTTTGTTGATAAATTTGGTTATGTTATGCATAAGACCTGGTCAGTGTATGAAAAACTGAAAAGTTCCACTTGGAGGGAAATAAAGGCAAAAGAGTTGTCTCTATATAGTTTTGTACACATATTTAAGAATAGTACGGTACCTGTTTGTACAGACTGCCAGAACACAATAAGTATAGTATATAAAGGGAGTCAAGTCAAGTTCAGGAACTACAAATGTTAGCATATTCTATTCTAGAATGTTGCAGTTCAAATAATATTATAATTTTTGTAAGATGGATTCCCAGAGAATATAATCAAGTAGACATGCTTAGTCGAATAGTAGATGTACATGATTGGCGAATTTTTTAATTTATTACAAAATATTTGAGGTGAACATACAATAGATAAGATAGATTTGCTAACCGGGAAGTTATGAATTGGAGATGTCACTGGACCGTATTTAACAATTGTTTATCACTGGACAGCCTAAGTCACTGGACGCTGGTTCCCTTTTGATATTGGTCACTGGACCTATAGAGATTTTGCCTGAATCTTAAACTGTAAGATTGAATCTAACGTATTTTATACACAGTTTAATTTATTATTTAATGATGTTTTTTTTTAATATGTATATTTTTGCAGAACATATTTCCCGTCGCAATTTGGTCACGATTACAGGAAGTGAACATCATGGAACTTAACATACTTTATACAGATTTGAATGCTACGTCCTGCTTTTGACGCTGGAGCAAATACAACGGTAACAAAATACTTATAGGAGGATATAAAAGATTTGTTCATTGAACATTAAAATATCCTGAAATTACTTCAGCAGTCCTTTTGTGCAGTGAAATTTATGTAGCATTATATTTACAATATCTAATCCAGATTTCTAGTCATTATTCCTCGGTAGAAACAGCATTCTATATGCATTGACTGGGCCCATACTGCTTGTGTTTCTAATCCTTGCGATCCTTGCGATTCTGATCTAGTTAAAAGCATAGGAGAATTCTATCACGACCTATTAAGAAATATTATACTTTTACATGTTAACTACTCTATATATCTATGCTAACTAAGCTGGTCCATATAATGTTATATGGGCCGGCTGTACATTATATGGACCGCCTCGTTTTGACGAGATCGATTAAATTCGATTAAATCCCAGAAAAGTATAATATAACAAATGGTTCATGACACTTCCGGTCAAATGTCAGTATATGGACCGGTTGGTCGCACTTCAAAAATTATATGGACCTCAGCTTATAAATAAGAACCAGTTGATGCATACACCATGGCTAAATTATTTAACAAGTTTAATGATATGACTTCTATTAAAGATCTTAGATTATTGTCTGTATGTGCACGCTCATGAATACTGGTTTTCTGAGATATAATGAGTTATGCAATATTACAGCTAATCATATTACATTTTATGATTCACACGTAATAATATTTATTCACAAAAGCAAAACAGATTGTCACAGAAATGGTAAACATGTTATTATATGGGTCATTTAAAAAAAAGTCCATTTTCCTGTCCACCTACGTTAAAAAAATATTCAGACACAATGGCATTGTTTTTTGTGCTAAACCAAAAGTTACCTTGAATAAAGTAAAAGGATAGACAGATTTAGTATAAGAATAAACAACTATGTATCTGTAGACCTTATGAAATACTTGAAAATAAAATGAAACATTTGATATTCCACATATCTGTAAGAAAAAACAAACAACTATGCAAGGGGAGTTGTTGTTTTGCAAAAGAATCAATAAACATATAATTTTGTCTATCCTGTTACCAACTTGGTAACGGGATAGACAAATATGTATATGTAAACCTTCGATGTCTGTTCCTGTTACCATAGAAAATAGCGTTTTACTAAAATTATATATAATCAAAGAACTAAGTGTTGGATTTATTCAAAAGTCCAATATAAGCCGAATATAAGAAGTGCTTAAGATTTTTAGATACTTTTTGCAGGACGCAATATTAAGTGATATTTTTATCCCGTTAGTGCAAAGAAATTAAATATTCTGTTATTGTTTTCTGAAGCACCACTAACGTATCTTTGAGAAACAAACAATGTTTTTCACATTTTTCCTGTTGATAGTAAAAAAATTCTCACCAATGTGGTAGCAGGATAGACAAAATTTTGCATCATCAGTCGAAAATGTGTCAATAATATTTTTATGTTCTGTCATTAAGATTGCATATTTGAGTATTTTGTTCAAGAAGTATCATATATTTTGCAAGTTTAATAAATATGATGATTCAAGCAAATTGTTTTATTCTCAATTTTGCAATGTTAAAAATGCACATTTTTTGAAAATCACACATATCTGAATTAAATAGTTCGTATGGTCCAGTAAGTTCTTTGAAACTTTATTTAGAAAAGTCTGAAGTTAAAATGGGTGCAGATGAGTTTATTTTTAGACCTTTATCCTTTCTTAGAAAATCAAAAACGTTTGTTCTGAGACAAAATAACAAAAAATGGTCTTACACTAGGCTAGAGAATTGATTAAAGAATCACTGTCAGATATAGGATTAGACGCTACACGGTTTGGCTTACATATTTTTAGACCAGACGATGCCACAGCTGTCACCAGCACACGGTCGGTGGAAGTCAGAAACAGCAAAAGACGGATATGTCTGCGAAGATTTACAAAAGCATTTATCAGTTTCGCAAAATTTAGGTTTATAAAATCGCTTGTTTTCTTTGTACTTTGAGTGGGTCATCGTGCCTAATAGTATAAGAATTTAGTCTTTGTTATAATTTATTCCACAGAAACATTATTGTACATTGGCCTTTACATTTGGTACCAGAAAATTAAGTAAGTTTAGCAAATAAATTCTTTATGTTCGTTTGAACAAAGTGAATTTAGAACATAAATATATTTATTTGAGTAATTTTCTGAGTGTTGTTTAGTATTTAAATAATAGAAGAAACCGGTTTGCGAAACCGGCTCAGTATTTTAGAATTGTGAACGAGTTTCAAGTTTATCGAAGTTCAGGGCGGTGACCACTCGGGTATGATTGTATATAAATGTTTTTTTTAAAATTTTTATAATGAAGAGTATTTTTTAAATTTGCGTTTATTTATGTAAATGATTTGTTTATATTTTACATTCATATAATGTTAAGAGCTAATGTAAACTTCGGGAAGCCATGTTGAAATGTTTCGACATTAGTATTATGGTTGATTTTTGATATCTTTTATTGATAATTGAATATATAAATGTATTAATATTAGACGAGTGGGTCATCGTGCCTGATAGTATCAGAAGTTAGTCTTTTTAGTCACAGAAATATTATTGTAGACGGGGTTTTGGATTTGGTACTGGAGAATTAATAATTCTTTATGTTCGTTTGAACAAAGTGAATTTAGAACATAATTATAGATTATCACATATTTTATTGAAATAACGGCGATTTTGCATATGTAATAAAAGCATAATTTGATGAATGCTATTTGCCCCCGGGGCAATAACATCATACGAGGGCAGATAACATGTTATCTGCCCTCTCGTGAGCCTCACCGACGACATTTCCGCTAAGCTGTAAATAATCGTCTAATGGTGTATTAATTAACCGTTCATAAATATTCTAAGCAGTTTCAAATAGGGGCTTATAAAATATATTTGTAGATCCCGGGGAAAAGTACAGGAACTGAAGTTGCATTCATTTGTTTGACTCTCTACTCCAAGTGTAAGAAATAACACTGTTTAATAGCTGTAGCATTGTGAATGTGCACCTTATATTCAGGGATGTCAAAAACCTGACAAACTTGCTTGAAGACTGGAAAATCTGATTCAACAGTAAAAAAAATCTTGGTAGTGGCAAAATATGTTGTCTTTTTCATATTGCCCGTGTTATCAGCCCTCGAATGATATCTTTCCTCGGGCTAAAGCCCTCGGGGCCGATATCAAGGTCTCGGACTGATGACAAGGGCAATATGAAACAAGAGGCTCACCAGAGCCTGTATTGCTCACCTGGAGTCTGGTCTTCATTGGACAATTAATCAAATATTTGACCAAGTTTGTTGCAATTGGTTCAATTGTTCAGGGAAAATTTGCTGAAGATTTATTTTTCATAAGGTTTAATGTTAAAATACACAAACACATTATTGTAGCATTTTGAACATGACGATACACATTTACAATTTTATACTGTTATGTCTGCTTTTACGAGACATTGCTGTTGTTTTTTTCAAGGAAAAACATAACAAACAAATATTATGATAAATATTTTATAAAGCAATATTTTCTTTTTCTGCACCCGGTTGTATGAAAGTGTCATTACGACGTCATTAGTCCAATGGATTGTTAAGACTTAATGATTCATTTGGCTAATGGCACTTTCATACAACTGGGTCCGTTAAAATAAATACCTAAAGACTAGTTTTAATGGGGCTTTTGGATCAAACCCCTCATGGAAACTGTTGAAAATTTTGCATTAACCATACAAAAAACTTGAAATATATATTGTATATATGTATTTTAATTTTTGGCTCCCATCGTCATCATATCATGTAGATATGCATGTGCATTTTGTTGAAGATCTGTTGTCTTGTCTCCTAAATAAGTTCATATATTTAAAAAGGGTAAAAGATATAATGGTATGCTGCTTTATACGTTTGTAGTATTAACAAAATAAAAAAATGAAAGGATATTTGTCCTTGTGTAACTGCACCTACCAACAGGAAGTTGATAAAATCGACCAGGAATAAGGGTGAACCTTAAATAAATGTAACAGAACCCGACCTCAAATTACAAAAACCAATAACTCCTAAATAGAATTTGGGATTCCCTTCAAAATTTCAGGGTAAGTAGATCTCAACATGGCAAACATTTTTCAATTTACATTTCACTTCCATCTCAAATAGTTTTGGAGATAAATGCAAAATTTTTAAAATTTTGAAAAATTGACAAAAAAGGTCAATAGCTCCTAAATGGGTTTTGGGATTTCCTTTAAAATTTCAGGGTATGTAGATCTCAACATGGCAAACATTTTTCAAATTTACATTTCACTTCTATCTCAAATAGTTTTGGAGATAAATGACGAAAAATGTTAAATTTTGAAAATTTGACGAAAAAAGGGCAATAACTCCTAAATGGGTTTTGGGATTTCCTTCAAAATTCATGGTAGGTAGATCTTGTCATGCTGATCAATTTTACCCCATGTCAGATTTTTGATATCTGTAACGGTTTTTAAGTTATAAGCCAAAAACAACACATGTACCCCTATATTCTATTTTTAGCTACGACAGCCATATTTTATGTCAGATCAAAATAAATTGAGGATCGTTTGTAGAGGACATGTCATAGATCATTCCTATTAAGTTTCAAACCAATCGACCCAGCGGTTTCAGAGGAGAAGATTTTTGAATGAAAAGTTTACGACGGACGGACGGACGACGGACGCAAAGTGATGGCAAAATCTCACCCTGGCATAGCCAGGTGAGCTAAAAACACCATGTATTAATCTATAGTTAATACATGGTCTTTTTCATATTGCCCTTGTTATCAGACCGAAACCTTGATATAGGCCACGAGGGCTTTGTATTAATCTATTTATCACATATTTTGCCACTACCAAGAATTATTTTTTTAATAATAGATTTTATAAGCCCCTATTTGAAAATGATTAGAACATTTATTAAGGGTTAATTCACCATAAATAATGATCAGACGATTATATACAGCTGAGCGGAAGTGATGTCGGTGAAGCTCACGAGAGGGCAGATAACATGTTATCTGCCTCGATCTGCCTCGTATAATGTTATTGCTCCGGAGGCAAATAACATGTATAAAATTATGCTTTTATTACATATTCAAAATCCGCGTAATTTCAATGAAATATGTGATGTGTTCATCCGGTAAGGAAAGATTAATCCTTGATGTCAATCAGTATTTGAATTTGGATAAATTTAACTACGAAGGTGTCTAAGAGGCAAATATTATGCTGTGAAAAAGTTTTAAGCTTGATTTAAGGCATGGTTTTCATCAGTTTAACATGCGTTTTGAAATATGGAGAATTCATTAAATATTACATATTCACATGTCTACCTTTTGGACTTAGTTATGCATGTTATATTTTTACAAAATTGGTTAGACCATTAGTTAAATATTGTGGATCTAAAGGAATATTGATAGTGGTATATTTAGATGACAGTATCGATTTTGAACATTCTGAGGAGTCGTGTTTTAGAGTGTCAAAACAAGTTTTAACAAATGTATTGTCAGCTGGTTTTTTTGTGTGCCAAATTATGAAAAAATGGGTTAAAGACACAAATGGCCGGGTTGCTTTACTGGGTGTTTACTGTAGTGGTGACAGAGGTGATTACAAGATCATATTGCGCATTGGCAGTCATGAATATTTATATAGACAAAAGTCAATCAGAAGTGACATCACAAATTGTATCCTCGTTTAAAAATATGAAGAAATCCTCAGTGCTTGAATAATGAAAGTCTTCAAGAATTGCAAATAATTTCTCAAAACATATCCATAAAGTGAAGTGCAAATCTTCAATATATATAGAAACATTCTTTCAACTTTCAAGGATGTGGGTGACAAACTGTAGGAGGAGTTGACTTCACAAAATAGGTACCCTCTATTGAAGATGTCAATAAAAAAAACGACTAGGTTCCAAAGTTTGGAAAAATGGGAAATAATTCCTGAAATAATTCCATAAGGTGAGGTGCACATCTTCAATATATATTAAAACATTCTGCGAAGTTTCAAGGATGCGGGTGAAAAACTGTAGGAGGAGTTGATTTCGCAAAATAGGTACCCTCTATTGAAGATGTCAATAAAAAACGACTAAGTTCCAAAGTTTGGAAAAATGGGAAATAATTCCTGAAATAATTCCATAAAGTGAGGTGCACATTTTCAATATATATAGAAACATTCTATGAAGTTTCAAGGATATGGGTGAAAAACTGTAGGAGGAGTTGATTTCGCAAAATAGGTACCCCTTTTCAACGCCCGCCCGACGCCCGCCCGACATTCACCATATTATAACCCGGATTTGCACTCTGTGTAACCCGGCCAAAAAGTGTGCAAAATATAAACTAGTTTAGATTTGTTAGGATTTGTATTGGATTTAGAGTTTTACGGGAGTCGTATGTGTTCCTGACAGAAACATTTCTGTAGTTCTATTTTGCATTGAATCATTTCTTAAAAATTTTAATTTTTTAACTGCTCGAAAAATGCTGCTGTTACTGGAAAATTATTGCCCTTTCCACAGAAATATATGTAGAATGATGATTCGATTTGCATCATGTCAATGAGCGATTCTCTTGGGAATCGTTGGTAACTCTTGATAATTCATCTATCATATATATATCGTATTCATGAGTGCCTGATAGATTGGTTTTTACCGATGCTAGTTCCTACGCTGGAGTGGGTCATACTGTACATTTTTTCAAATAAGTTGGCAGTATGGAAAAAAAATGTGTGCGAGCGGATTGAAGTAAAATAGGCGCGCCACGCAGAGTTGAGTGATGGGGAAAACAACCCCGATTTTGATATTAAATCTCTAACCAGATTTTCCCTATGGGATTAGGCGAAATGTAACGGAGTTGATAAGAAAGTGGAGATCAGTTTTTTTGCCTGGCCCAACTGATTTACGTCTTACGACTTTGGTTGAACCCTAAATTAGACTCACTGATGAAACACCTCTTAAAGAACCTTATAGGCGAATACTCCCACCATTATTTGAAGAAGTGCGAGAACACATTAAAGAAATGTTAGAAGCGGGATGCATTGGAGAGTCGAGTAGTCCGTTTTCGAGTAATATTGTATTGGTGAGAAAGAAAGAAAACATGAATGAGAGGTTAGAGTCGGTGTTTACTCGGTTGAAAGAACATAGTTTAAAAATAAAAGGGAGCAAATGTGAATTATTTAAAACAGAGGTTAAGTATCTAGGCTTCGTCGTTTTAGCCGATGGTATAAAGACAGATCAAGACAAACCTTCTGCTGTGTGCAATTGGCCAAAAATAAAGGGTATAAAGGATTTCTTGGTTTCACTTCATATTATAGAAAATTTGTTAAAAATTACGCCAAAATAGTGAAGCCTCTTAACGATTTGCTGGTAGGACATCCTACAGGTAAAATGAAGCGAGGAGCTAAAGGTAAGTTGGTAAAACCCACACCATGGTATTGGGGAGAAACACAAAAGATTCATATGATACTATAAAAGATAAGCTTAAGAATCATCCAGTTTTGGCTTATACAGATTTTTCTCTGCCATTTATTTTAAACATAGACGCGAGTGGCGAAGGCTTAGGAGCGGTGTTGTACCAGAATTAGAACGGTAAGGACAGAGTAATAGCTTATGCGAGTCGAACACTAAGGGGATCAGAGAAGAACTAGGTGGAACTGTTTTTGTAAACCAAAACATATGTCTCCCCTTCACTTTATTCTAGATCAATCTTGTCTACCTCTTAGATAAAAATAGATATAACCTATGCAGGAAATATATATAACCGCCTATGTCAAAAGACAAAAAAGTAACAGCCCGGACAAGGAAATAGTATAATTTTAATCATAATTTGACCTTGAGGTCAAAGGTCAAGGTCAAATGAAGGTCATAATGGTACGTGACACACTTTCATGGTAATACACCTACATATCAAAGCTTTAGGTCAAAGGTCAAGGTCCAAATGAAGGTCTTAATGGTACGCGACACTCACCCTCGTGGTAATACATACATACCAAAGGGTATTAGCCTAGGTCAAAAGACAAAAAAGTTACAACTTGGACAAGGAAATACTATAATTTGACATTGAGGTCAATGGTCAAGGTCCAATGAAGGTCATAATGGTACCCGACACACCGCCTCATGGTAATACACCTACATACCAAAGGATAAAGCCTAGGTCAAAAGACAAAAAAGGTTAAAACCAGGACAAGGAAATACTATAATTTGACCTTGAGGTCAAAGGTCTAGGTCAAATGAAGGTCATAATGGTATGCAACACAACCTCATGGTAATACACCTACATACCAATTGATATAAGCCTAGGTCAAAAGGCAAAAAAGTTACAACCCGGACAAGGAAATACTATAATGTGACGTTGAGGTCAATGGTCAAGGTCAAATGAAGGTCATAGTGGTACGCCACAGACTACCTCATGGTAATACACCTACATGCCATTGGGTATAAGCCTAGGTCAAAAGACAAAAAAAAGTTACAACCCGGACAAGGAAATACTATAATTTGACATTGAGGTCAATGGTCAAGGTCAAATGAAGGTCATAATGCTACGCGACACACCACCGCATGGTAATACACCTACATACCAAAAGGTATAAGCCTATGTCAAAAGACAAAAAGTTATGGCCCGGACAGGCTTTGCTGAAAAGAAGAATAAGAATAATAATTAAAAGGTCATTTGTTCCGAGCACAAATGATAAGGTCTTTCCTTTTTACGTTTCCAGTTTTGCAATAAAGAGGCCCTGCCCCTAAAATAGACAAGGGAAAAAAAGGCCCGTCCCGTCTTCAGTAAAGAAATATTGCTACTTCTATTTTTTCTTGAAATCTCTTAAATTTTTAATGTATTGTTCCAAATAGTAATTGTCGAAAAAAAAAAAATGAAAAAAGAAAAAAACAATGAAGTAGCAATTTCTCTTTTTCTGAAGGCGGCACGGGCCTTTTTTGTTTTTTTGTTTATTTGTTTGTTTGTTTGTTTGTTTGTTTATTAATTATTGTTTTTATTTGTAGGTAGCAAGTTTTCCATGGATTGCTGAATACAAGTGGGGGGGCATTGTATTTTTATTTCCCTAGATACACAAGTGACAGTAAAAGTACATTTCTACTATAATGTTTACTTCCATTGATGACGTTGTGTAAGTCACGTGACGTCCATTTATATATGTCTGGACTTAGGTTATTTCTTTCTTTTCGAGAGGGGACGTCGTCGGGTGAACATGGCACAGGATAATGCAATTTGCTGTTTGATGTGGAAATAGTCATTAATAGAAAACGGAGTGTACGTGTACACATTTACTTATGTCAGAATGAAGATTTATGTAGAAATTTGATGTCATGATTTATTTATTTAGATTTCCAGTGCCATTTTTAGCAGACGACATCTCCGTGAATAAACTACTGTTAGTTTGACGCGAAATTTTGACATTCGGATGCAATAAATCGGTAAAATTTGGACGAATCTTGTGTTTTATGGCGGAAAATAGCTTTCTATTACTGCACTGCGCGAACGTTATTTTCAGGAAATTGGTTGGAGTTAGCGTCATAATTTTTTCTCATTAACAATGCCCTGGATATCCCCTAGCTGTCTACATGTACTTTATATGCATTTACAGGTAAATTCAGTAAAACCGATGTAAATTCAGTCAAATCTAATAAAGGGGGTGGGGGGCTGTATTTACACATTAAAAGGTAATTTGTGCTAGATAGATTTGATAAAGAGTGAACTTATGTTGAATTAGATCATTTTAAAGCAATTTTTACCACATCCCCCTCCCCCCCATTTTGTAAAATTAGAAAAATGCTTCAATCGAGCATATGTGGATATTTTTGAAATCTAACCATCACTGTCATTTTCTAGAACATGACCTTGAACTTTGACCTTGACACATTTTGAAGGTCATTTGTCTCTGGTGTCAAAACAAAAGACCCCATTCCTCTATCTTGTACCATTATCAAGTTATAAGCCAAAAACCATAAATTTAAACGTTCTAAGGGCAATTACTCATATAAAATGACGTCATATGACTTTGACCCAAATGTAACTGAGCTTCCTCTCAATGTCCCCGACATTTTGTCCATTACATTTTATCAGCTATCTATTACCGTTTCGGAGGAGTAGTGATACAAGCCGTCAAAATTCAGTATGGACAATGCATGGTCGAGTAAACTGACCTGCGCAAACACTACCTTTGAAATTGCATATGTCACGATGAAACAACCATTCACACACGAGAGACAGCAATTGACCACGTCACGCTGAACTTGTACGAACATCCAATCAAATCATGTTTAACACGCACACCTCCCAGTTCAATAATGGATTTAGAATTAGTAAACAATGAAACGTGTACGATAGTAAACAAAATAAATGATCGATATTAGATGCTTTATCAAAATATAATTGTAACATAAAGAAAGAATTCGCTTCGTAGTAGGGTGCAAAAATATAAAAATTTATGTTATCAGTAAACTGATAGGAGAACCGAGGGTAATCAAGACAAATATTTGATATTTTGATTATTTAAAAATTTCTTACCATTTCCAAAACTTATTTCGGGTATTATTCCTAATCTTTCTACAAACTATGTGAATAAAATTTTATATTTAGCCAAACAAGACAATTACAATATACGTGTTTTTTTTAATGTATTCCACAAATATTTTTTCCTGAACCTTTCTTTCAACTTCTAACTTTAAATGCATAAACACGTACAAGTCTATCTATCATTTTTTCATCATATACATGTATTTAAATTTCAAACATGTCTAAATATAATGTGCACAAAACACGTTTAAATTGAGCATGCATTACGTCGTATGTTTAAAACTTGTGGTTAGATTAACATGTTTTGTTTGTCGTAACTTATAACACGTGCTGTTTACTATTTTCTTCTCGTACGTAGTAAAACATTTTACAGATGAGTAACCAAATCTTGACAAAAGCGTCCCTGGATAGTAAAAGCGCGGGTACACAACAAGCCTTTTATGGTAATTGTTATTGCTCTCCACAACAAACAGAAAATCTCGTGCAAAAACGAAGTGATGACCACCACCCACATTTGAATATACCACCAAGGCGGTGCTTTGTAGCATTTTAATAAATAATAAATTTGGCACGATAATAATTCGTTTTTATTTTTATATCGCGATTTGTAAGTATTGATCATTTGATTGATTGAATTTGTATGCTGAACTTCTTACTTGATTAAAAGAAATAGTAAAACTTGATTTCATTTATTTATCCTTTGAATGGGAATTTCCTTCATTTGCGCACATCAGTTGGGGCATTATGTATTACTCTTCCGAAGCGATTGGTCCGTCGTATTTGACGTCGTGGAGAGAGTTTGCGCAGGTCAGTGATTGGTTTTTAAATTGTGACGTACAATGTTTGTCTTTTTCGAATGAGTTTTGTTTGCGCAGGTTCAGATCTTTGTCCATACTGAATTTTGACGTATTGTAACAAGTAGATTTTAAAAATTAGAAAGTGACCTTGATCTTTGACCTTGACCTTGACTTAATTTTACTTGTTACCTGACATAAATTCTCTTTATGAAGTTTCATGCTTATATCTCAACTCTAACTTACAATTTGCATTAAAACCCAAAAATGAAGTCATGTAAAGGGGAGTAACTCCCACAAGATGTCGTCAGATCCTTTTCGGCAGATGTGATTAATGTGCGCACAGATAAACCGAAGACATTGCAAAAGGTTTCATGTCGATATCTCTTACGGTTTCTGAGGAGTAGTGATAACAAACATAACTGTAACAGGGGGCGTAACTCTTATACGGTAAATAGAAACCCTTGTAAGGGTGAACCTTGGATAGCCAATGTCTGATCGAACTTTCATACCAAAGATCATTTTGATATGTTGCAAAACCAGTCGGAGTGGACTTTTTGAATTTTCTAAGAAGAAAAATAAAAATAATCATAAGAAATACAGTAAGGTCTTTCCTAAGTAAAGACCTTAATAAGAAGAAATACTACAAAAACAATATGTCTCCCTTCTACAAAGAGGAGACACAACTTTTCTGGTCATAAAAGAGAATTCTTAACGCTTAAATAGGCACTGACTGACAAATTGCACGAGTATTGGTATGGCAGTAAATTCGAGATAAGAACAAATAACAACCCGCTGATGTACGTGTGAAAATTGTATTTTGAGCAAGTCGAAGAGTAAGGTATCGGCAGAGATGGTTGGTATTACAACCACACAGCCATTTGAATTTATTTGTGTTGATTGTCTCACATTAGAAAAATCTAAAGGTGGCTATGAATATATTCATTGTCTCACATTAGAAAAATCTAAAGGTGGCTATGAATATATTCTCATTCTAACCGATCATTTCACAAGGTACGCACAAGCGATCCAGACAAAAAACCAGACTGCGCATACTACTGCAAGGTATCTGAGAAAATTTCATACAGCATTATTCATTCCCCGCCAGGTTACATAGCGATTAGGGTCGAAACTCTTTGAATACAAGGTCATGGCGGAATTTTGTAAGTTAGCAGGCATAAAAAAAACACGCCACGCCATACAACCCCAAGGGCAAGGGTCAATGCGAACGGTTTAATCAGACATTATTTAATATGTTAGGTACCCTTGATGAAGAGAAAAAGGCAAACTGGAAGAGATATGTAGCAAAATAAGGGGTAGAATATCATCTTCCTTTGCAGAATATGACATTCTAATCATAAAGTAATTAAATGAATAGAAACTACAGGCGAAATCTATTATATATACATTGGATGAATGTGCTCTTGATATTTCTCTTAATGAAAAATACACACACAAAGTTGTATTTTCAATGAAGGACATGTTATATGCTTTTCACAAAACACACACACAGACATCGTTTAGTATTAACAATATTTTATGTTGTTCTACATTTTGGATTATAATTTTTCTTTGAGTACTGACTTGTAGACATGTACGTAAAATTTGTATCATAGAATGTTTATTAGGCGAAAAAGGGGGTAGAAAAGGGAAGAAAAATAAATACATGTACATTTTTAACAATGTTAAACAGGCATTTCGGATTCTTGAAAGAAGAGAAAAAATATTTTTGTCTAAAAAAATCTCAAATGTGAACTTAATTTAACCAGAATTAAATAAGTCCTGCCCGTATACTATTTAAGGTATAACAATATATTCGTTGAAGATATAACAATATACTAGTACATCAAACATACCTAGCAGCTCTTGTCTTAGCTCTAGAGAGATTATCTCTAAAAAATATAATTAACAAATTAATAATATATCAAGTTTCTTTTATATTGTATAGGAATTGGAGAATCTGTTTACCCATTGTCAAATTTCTTAAGCATAACCTTCTAAAAACAAGGCAACAAACATTTGCTATTAACATCAAGGATGGTATGCCAACCGACATCTCCAAGAGATTATCAAAACTTTATTTTCTCTTATTAACAAATGCCCCGTGATTGGCAACAGCAGAAAATACCAAATACTAGATTCCTAGTAAAGCTATCTTTAGGTTTCCACAATTTAGACCTAAACCGTTCGTTAACTCCTTGAATTTGTATACTTTTCGTTGAATTATTTGCAAGGATCCCAAACTTTATAATAAAAAGATTACTACACTTAGCCATATGTCCCCGCCGCAGAGAAAAGTCGAAGCCCAACAAGATATACAAAATGTGTATTATTGAAATGGCGGCATAGGATCAAGTACATAGGGTGACTAAAGATCCTACAAAATTTGAACAAAATCCAATCAGCGGTTTTAGAGGAGTTGGATCCACAAAGTGTTCCTATAGTGTCACATGCACAAAAACGTTAAAATCCCATAACTCCCATAAAATTTGTCGAATCAAAATTGTGGTGCGATAGGATCAAGTACATGTGGTGACTAACAATCCTACAAAATTTGAACAAAATCTGATCAGCGGTCTCAGAGGAGTTGCGTCCACAATATGTTCCTATAACAGAATGCAGAAAGTCCCATAACTCCCTTAAAATTTGTCGAATCAAAATCGCGGTGCGAAAGGATCAAGTAGAAAAGCTGTCTAGCAACCCTACACAATTAGAACAAAATCCGATCAGAAGAATTGTCCCATAACTCCCGTAAAATTTATTGAATTAAAATTGCGGTTCCATAGGATCAAGAACTTGTGGTGACTAAAAAGTCTACAAAATTTGAACGAAATCTTATCAGCGGTCTCAGAGGAGTTGTGTCCACAAAATTATCTTATAGTGCTAAATATATAAATAAAAGTAAGTCCCATAACTCCCGTAAAACTTGTCGAATCAAAATGGCGGGCGATCGAATCAAGTACATATGGTGACTAACAATCCTACAAAATTTGAACAAAATACTATCAGCGGTCTCAGAGGAATTGCGTCCACAAAGTGTTCCTATAGTGTTACATAAAAAACCCGTTAAAGTCCCATAACTCCCGTAAAATTTCTCGAATCAAAATGGCAGTGCGATAGGATGAAGTACATATGGTGACTAATAGTCATACAAAATTTTAACGAAATCCGATCAGCGGTCTCAAAGGAGATGCGTCCACAAGTAATTGTGATGGACGGATGGACGGACGGACGCAGACCATTACTAAGTCCCTCCGTCGCGTTGCGGCGGGTGACAAAAATGCTTCTTCCATTATCAGTGACAAAATATTATCCAATGTTTTAAAATAAGATATGCTTGTCAAAAAGGACGTTAAATGAATAGAAATTATATGCAAAATCTTTTAAAATATAACAATATACTAGTACATCAAACATACCTAGCAGCTCTTGTCTTAGCTCATGAGGGACTATCTCTAAAAAATATAATTAACAAGTTAATAATATATAAAGTTTCTTTTATATTGTATAGGTATTGGAGAATTTGTTTACCCATTGCCAAATTCCTTTAGCATAACCTTCTAAAAACAAGGCAATGGTAAGAATGAATAAAACCTGTCTTGCACTCAACCAACATTTGCTATTAACATCAAGGATGGTATGCCAACCGACATCTCCTCTAAGAAATTATCCCAACTTTATTTTCTCTTATTAACAAATGCCCCGAGATTGGCAACAGCAGAAAGTACCAAATAGTTGATTCCTAGTAAAAGCTATCTTTAGGTTTCCACAATTTAGACCTTAGGCGTTCGTTAATAAATTGGATTTTTTTTTTATATTTTTCGTTGAATTATTTGCAAAGCATCCCAAACTTTATATCAAAAATGTTTCTTCCATTATCAGTGACCAAATATTATCCAATGTTGTAAAAAAAGATATCCTAATCACAAAATACGTTAAATCAAATAGAAAATATATGTAAAATCTTTTAAAATACTGTAGGAATGTCTGTCAACAATTTTTAAATCGCCCATAAATGTCCGTGATATACTCACTATAAAGGAGAAGTCGGATTCATATAGCTTTTATATGACAACTGTCTGGACAACTCAGTTCATAAAATGGTTTTTTTTTACTTTTTGGAAGTGCAAACGTTAGAATTATTAGACAAATATTTGTTGGTTAATTAACTTTAATGAGTCGTCCAAGAAAACAAAAAAAATGTAAAGTTGTTTATAAAGGTTATCTTTGTATACCTCACTGAATGGGGAATTTCCAATAGAAAAATTAATGCACTTGAAAATGTCAAAAAATTAATATTTTCAATTAAACAACTCAGACCTATGCTAAAATTTGTAAAACTGTTATTTTAGATATTTTTAATGCGCTTTGTGCATATTTCATGCAACACATGGTTTATAAAATCTCATAGGAAGAGTTTTCTACCTTTTACATTGAAATCCAAAGGCCGATTTTCTTGTTTCTCTGGAAGACATGATAGAAAAAAACAGGGAAGTTCATTTTTTTCAGTTACGACTTAGCTCATTGCATCTTTCACCCCAGTGACTAAACACAATGAAACAATTCACATAAAGGTATTGAAATTTTGAAAAATCCATTTCACGAACTGAGGTTTCCATACAGTAGATCATGCATTTCATTTGGGTTTTACTGTGATAGATAACAATATGCATTAAACATAGCTATATACTATTGTTTAAAAGAAATAAAAATAATCCCTCAATCAATAGCATAAAAAGTTTATTCATCTAGTAATATTCAAGTGTTTCATACTACTCGAAAATATCCGAATCAATATGCATGAGTACATGAGAAAGTAGAATCAAACGCATATGAACCTGTTACCTTTTTATGAATTTGACAGAAGCTGATTTACCAGAATTATGATAGTTATATTATCGCCATTATTTCTTAAATGTTATAACAGTCATTACAAAACGGCCAATAACTGTAGTATTTTACTAAAAATTATGTTGGACCTAATTTGATTTACCTTTCCACACTTTTGACCTAATGCATCTAATCCTTGTTGAATATCAATATGTTTTTCCAATCTATTTTTCAAACCTAGACGTTATACAATAAATGTTTCATCGATAATAAGATGAAGAATATCATCATCCTTTGCGGAATATGACATTCTTATCATAAAGTAATTTATAATGAATAGAAATTACAGGCGAAACCTATTAAATATACATTGCATTAATGTGTTCTTTATATTTATCTTAATGGACGATACACACACCAAGTTGTATTTTCAATGAAGGACATGGTATATGCTTTTCACAAAACACACACACACAGACATCGTTTAGTATTAACAATATTTATGTTATTCAAAATTCTGGATTATAATTTTTCATTGAGTACTGACATGTCGACATGTACGTAAAATTTGTATCATAGAATGTTTATTAGGCGAAAAAGGGTGCAGAAAAGGGAAGATAAATAAAAACATGTACATTTTTAACAATGTTAAACAGACATTTCGGATTCTTGAAAAGAGAAAAAATAGTTAGTTCTAAAAATTATCTCAAATGTGAACTTAATCTAACCAGAATTAAATAAGTTTTGTTAATACACTATTTAAGGATTACAATTTATTCTTTGAAGATATAACAATATACTAGTACATCAAACATACCTAGCAGCATTTGAAGTACCTGTTGACGAAGTTCCACTAAAAATATAATTAATAAGTTAATAAAATAACAATACAAAGATACTTATATTAGATATAGTAAATTTATACTATGCTGTATACGACGCATTTCAAGGAGTTACCTCTCATCAGCAGCATTAAAACCGAAACATTTGCAAGACAAAAAGCCAAACTTGTTTTAAACAAGAAGTACTTAATCAAAAATACCGAAAAAGAAAGCCAAATTTCAGCTAAGGAGATCTACCATGTGCAATACAAGGAATGAACCCTTAGTATTTCTATTATTTTTGAATTTTGCTAAATATTGATAATTTTTGTAACAAATCAATGAATAATCATGTCAGACAAGTCTGACGACTGGGTTGGCGAACACCCTCGGGGACCTAGGGTCCACCAGCAGAGGCATCATCCCAGGAGTTTCAAAATAACAATCCAAAGATACTTATATTAGATATAGTAAATTTATACTATGCTGTATACGACGCATTTCAAGGAGTTACCTCTCATCAGCAGCATTAAAACCGAAACATTTGGAAGACAAAAAACCAAACTTGTTTTAAACAAGAAGTACTCAATCAAAAATACCGAAAAAGGAAGCCAAATTTAACATATAAATAAAGTTTCTTTTATATTGTACAGGATATGGAGAATTTGTTTACCCATTGCCAAATTTATTTAGCATAACCTTCTAAAAACAAGGCAATGGTAAGAATGAATAAAACCTGTCTTGCACTCAACGAACATTTGCTATTAACATCAAGGATGGTATGCCAACCAACATCTCCTCTAAGAAATTATCCAAACTTTTTCCTCTTATTAACAAATGCCCCGTGATTGACAACAGCAGAAAATACCAAAAACTAGATTCCTAGTAAAAGCTATCTTTAGGTTTTGACAATTTAGACCTTGGACGTTCGTTAATAAATTTGATTTTTTTAAAATATTTTTCGTTGAATTATTTGCAAAGCATTCCAAACTTTATATCAAAAATGTTTCTTCCATTATCAGTGACCAAGTATTATTCAATGTTGTAAAAAAAAAGATCATAATCACAAAGGACGTTAAATGAATAGAAATTATATCTAAAATATTTTAAAATACTGTAGGAATGTCTGTTAAAATTTTTTAAATCGTCCATAAATGTCTGTGATATACTCACTATAAACGAGAAGTCAGATTCATTTAGCTTTTACATGACTACTGTCTGGAGAACTCACTTCATAAAATGGATTTTTTACTTTTTGGAAGTGTAAACTTTAGAATTATTAGACAAATATTTGTTGGTTAATTAACATAAATGAGTCGTCCAAGAAAAGAAAAAAATTGTAAAGTTGTTTATAAAGGTTATCTTTGTATACCTCACTGAATGGGGAATTTCCAATAGAAAAATTCATGCACTTGAAAATTTCAAAAAAAATAATATTTCCAATTTAAGAACTCGGACCTATTCTAAAATTTGTAACACTTTTATTTTACAAATTTTTGCGCTTTGTGCATATTTCATGAACACATGGTTTACAAACTTAATCTAACCAGAATTAAATAAATTTTGTTAATACACTATTTAAGGATTACAATTTATTCTTTGAAGATATAACAATATACTAGTACATCAAACATACCTAGCAGCTCTTGTCTTAGCTCATGAGGGAGTATCTCTAACAAGAGGCTCACCAGAGCCTGTATCGCTCACCTGGAGTCTGGTTTTCATTGGACAATTAATCAACTATTTGACCAAGTTTGTTGCAATTGGTTCAATTGTTCAGGGAAAATTTGTTGAAGATTTATTTTTCATAAGGTTTAATGTTAAAATATGTTCCCTGATGGTGGTAGTCCTGGCAGGAAGTTGACAAAATTGACCAGGAATAAGGGTGAACCTTAAATAAATGTAACAGAACCCGACCTCAAATTACACAAACCAATAACTCCTAAATAGAATTTGGGATTCCCTTCAAAATTTCAGGATAGGTAGATCTCAACATGGCAAACATTTTTCAATTAATATTTAACTTCTATCTCAAATAGTTTTGGAGATAAATGCAAAAATGTTAAATTTTGAAAATTTGACGAAAAAATGGCAATAACTCCTAAATGGGTTTTGGGATTTCCTTTAAAATTTCAGGGTATGTAGATCTCAACATGGCAAACATTTTTCAAATTTACATTTCACTTCTATCTCAAATAGTTTTGGAGATAAATGACGAAAAAAGGGCAATAACTCCTAAATGAGTTTTAGGATTTCCTTCAAAATGTCAGGTTAGGTAGATCTTGTCATGCTGATCAATTTTACTCAATGTCAGATTTTGAAAAATGTTAAATTTTGGAAAATTTGACAAAAAAAGGACAATAACCCCTCAATGGGTTTTGGAATTACCTTCAAAATTTCAGCGTAGGTAGATCTTGTCATGCTGATCAATTTTACCCCATGTCAGATTTTCGATATCTGTAACGGTTTTTGATTTATTAGCAAAAAACAGCAATTTACCCCTATGTTCTATTTTTAGTAACAGCGGTCATGTTTGTCGATGAATCAAAAATCCCCACATCAGTTCTATGCAGGGCACCCCAAGGAACAATCTTGCCAAGTTTCATTTGATTTTGAATAGTAGTTTCAGAGAAGAAGATTTTTGAAATAATAACATAAAAAAAGCCAAAAATGTGAAAAAAGGGCAACAACTATAACATCAGTTGACAGATTTTCACGAAAATCAGCATATAGGTAGCTCTCATCATGCTGAACACTTTCAACCTGCCAGAATATGCCGTAACCTAATGATTTTTGAGATATTTGCATAAAACTGTTGTTTGACCCCTATGTTCTATTTTTAGTAACAGCGGCCATGTTTTTCGACGAATCAAAAATCCCCACATCAGTTCTATGCAGGCTACCCCAAGGAACATTCATACCAAGTTTGGTTCTAATTAGTCAAGTAGTTTCAGAGGAAAAGAGTTTTGTATAATTGTTAACGACGACGACGACGGACGACGACGGACGCCAAGTGATGGCAATAGCTCACATGGCCTTTGGCCAGGTGAGCTAAAAAATATAATTAACAAATTAATAATATATCAAGTTTCTTTTATATTGTATAGGAATTGGAGAATTTGTTTACCCATTGCCAAATTTCTTTAGCATAACCTTCTAAAAACAAGGCAATGGTAAGAATGAATAAAACCTGTCGTGCACTCAACCAGCATTTGCTATTAACATCAAGGATGGTATGCCAACCGACATCTCCTCTAAGAAATTATCCAAACTTTATTTTCTCTTATTAACAAATGCCCCGTTATTGGCAACAGCAGAAAGTACCAAATACTTGATTCCTAGTAAAAGCTATCTTTAGGTTTCCACAATTTAGACCTTAGGCGTTCGTTAATAAATTGGAATTTTTTTTTATATTTTTTGTTGAATTATTTGCAAAGCATCCCAAACTTTATATCAAAAATGCTTATTCTATTATCAGTGACCAAATATTATCCAATGTTGTAAAAAAAGATATCCTAATCACAAAATACGTTAAATCAAATAGAAATTATATGTAAAATCTTTTAAAATACTGTAGGAATGTCTGTCAACAATTTTTAAATCGCCCATAAATGTCCGTGATATACTCACTTTAAAGGAGAAGTCGGATTCATTTAGCTTTTATATGACTACTGTCTGGACAACTCAGTTCATAAAATGGTTTTTTTACTTTTTGGAAGTGTAAACGTTAGAAAAATATTAGAAAAATATTTGTTGGTTAATTAAATTTAATGAGTCGTCCAAGAAAACAAAAAAATTGTAAAGTTGTTTATAAAGGTTATCTTTGTATACCTCACTGGATGGGGAATTTCCAATAGAAAAATTAATGCACTTGAAAATTTCAAAAAATTAATATTTTCAATTTAACAATTCAGACCTATGCTAAAATTTGTAAAACTGTTATTTTAGATATTTTTAATGCGCTTTGTGCATATTTCATGCAACACATGGTTTATAAAATCCCATAGGAAGAGTTTTCTACCTTTTACATTGAAATCCAAAGGTCGATTTTCTTGTTTCTCTGGAAGACATGATCGAAAAAAATCAGGCAAGTTCATTTTTTTTCAGTTACGACTTAGCTCATTGCATCTTTCACCCCAGTGACTAAACACAATGAAACAATTCACATTAAGGTATTGAAATTTTGAAAAATCCATTTCACGAACTGAGGTTTCCATACAGTAGATCATGCATTTCATTTTGGGTTTTACTGTGATAGATAACAATAAGCATTAAACATAGCTATATACTATTGTTTAAAAGAAATAAAAATAATCCCTCAATCAATAGCATAAAAAGTTTATTCATCTAGTAATATTCAAGTGTTTCATACTACTCAAAAATATCCGAATCAATATGCATGAGTACCTGAGAAAGTAGAATCAAACGCATATGAACCCATTACCTTTTTACGGATTTGACAGAAGCTATTTTACCAATATTATAAGGTTATACTGTCGCCATTATTTCTTAAATGTTATAAAAGTCATTACAAAACGGCCAATAACTGTAGTATTCTACTAAAAATTATGTTGGACCTTATTTGATTTACCTTTCCACACTTTTGACCTAATGTATCTAATCAATGTTGAATATCAATATGTTTTTCCAATCTATTTTTCAAACCTGGATATACAATAAATGCTTCATCGATAATAAGGGGAAGAATATCATCCTTCGCAGAATATGACATTCTTATCATAAAGTAATTAAATGAATAGAAATTACAGGCGAAATCTATTAAATATACATTGGATGAATGTGCTCTTTATATTTCTCTTAATGGACAATACACACACCATGTTGTATTTTCAATGAAGGACATGGTATATGCTCTTCACAAAACACACACACAGACATTGTTTAGTATTAACAATATTTTATGTTATTCAACATTCTGGATTATAATTTTTCATTGAGAACTGACTTGTTCACATGTACGTAAAATTTGTATCATAGAATGTTTATTAGTCGGAAAATGGTGCAGAAAAGGGAAGATAAATAAAAACAAGTACATTTTTAACAATGTTAAACAGACATTTCGGATTTTTGAAAAGAGAAAAAATATTTAGGTCTAAAACATATCTCAAATGTGAACTTAATTTAACCAGAATTAAATAAGTTCTACCAATACACTATTTAAGGATTACAATATATTCGTTGAAGATATAACAATATACTAGTACATCAAACATACCTGGCAGCTCTTGATACCTCTTTGTTATCTCTAAAAATATAATTAATAAGTTAATAACATATAAATAAAGTTTCTTTTATATTGTACAGGAATTGGAGAATTTGTTTACATATTGCCAAATTTCTTTAGCATAACCTTCTAAAAACAAGGCAATGGTAGAAATGAATAAAACCTGTCTTGCACTCAACCAACATTTGCTATTAACATCAAAGATGGTATGTTAACTAACATCACCTCTAAGAAATTATCCAAACTTTATTTTCTCTTATCAATAAATGCCCCGTGATTGGCAACAGCAGAAAATACCAACTACTAGATTCCTAGTAAAAACTGTCTTTCGGTTTCAACAATGTTTTTGAATTTTTATACTTTTCTTTGAATTATTTGCAAAGCACCGCAAACATTATACTAAAAATGTTTTTGTCCATTATCAGTGACAAGATATTATCCAATGTTGTAAAATAAGATATAATATTCACAAAGGACGTTAAATGAATAGAAATTGTATGCAAAATCTTTTAAAATATTGTAGGAATGTCTCAGCAATTTTCAAATCGTCCATAAATGTCCGTGATAAACTCGCTTTAAACGAAAAGTTAGATTCAGTTATGCTTTTATATGGCTACTGTCTGGACAACTCAGTTCATAAAATGGATTTTTTTTTACTTTTTCAAAGTCTAAACGTGAGAATTACTAAACAACCTTTGGTTGGTTAATTATCCTTAACGAGTCTTCCAAGAAAACAAATTTGAAAGTTGTTTATACCTCACAAATAATTCTGAATGGGGAATTTCCAATAGAAAAATTAATGCAGTTAAAAAGTTCAAAAAATTAATATTTTCAATTTAACAACTCGGACCTATCCTAATATTTGTAAAACTGTTATTTTAAATATTTTTAATACTGTTTGTGCATATTTCATGCAATACATGATTTATAAAATCTCATAGGAAGAGTTTTCTACTTTTTACATTGAAAATTCCAAAGGCGGATTTTGTTGTTTCTCTGGAAGACATGATCTAACAAAATCAGGGAAGTTCAATTTTTTCAGTTACGACTTAGCTCATTGCATCTTTCACCCCAGTGATTAAACACAATGAAACAATTCACATTAAGGTATTGAAATTTTGAAAAATCCATTTCACGAACTGAGGTTTCCATAGAGAAGATCATGCATTTCATTTCGGGTTTTACTGTGATAGATAACAATATGCATTAAACATAGCTATATACTTTTGTTTAAAAGAAATAAAAATAATCCCTCAATTAATAGCATAAAAAGTCTTATTCATCTAGTAATATTCAAGTGTTTCATACTACTTGAAAATATCCGAATCAATATGCATGAGTACCCGAGAAAGTAGAATCAAACGCATATGAACCCGTTACCTTTTAATGAATTTGACAGAAGCTAATTTACCAGAATTATGATAAGGTTATATTATCACCATCAAATTTTGAAATGTTATAAAAGTCATTACAAAACGGCCAATAACTGTAGTATTCTACTAAAAATTATGTTGGACCTTATTTGATTTACCTTTCCACACTTTTGACCTAATGTATCTAATCCTTGTTGAATATCAATACCTTTTTCCAATATATTTTCCAAACCTGGACGTTATACAATAAATACTTCATCGATAATAAGGGGCGGGATATCATGATCATTTGCATTCTAATCATGAAGAAATTAAATGAATAGAAATTACAGGCGAAATCTATTAAATATACATTGGATGAATGTGCTCTTTATATTTCTCTTAACGGACAAAACACATACCAAGTTGTATTTTAAATGAAGGACATGGAATATGTTTTCAAAAACACACACTGACATCGTTTAGTATTAACAATATTTTATGTTATTCAACATTCTGGATTATAATTTTTCATTGAGTACTGACTTGTCGAAATGTACGTAAAATTTGTATCATAGAATGTTTATTAGTCGAAAAATGGTGCAGAAAAGGGAACATAAATAAAAACATGTACATTTTTAACAATGTTAAACAGACATTTCGGATTCTTGAAAAGAGAAAAAATATTTAGGTCTTAAACATATCTCAAATGTGAACTTTATTTAACCAGAATTAAATAAGTTCTACCAATACACTATTTAAGGATTACAATATATTCGTTGAAGATATAACAATATACTATTACATCAAACATACCTAGCAGCTTTAGACTCCTGTGTTGTATCTCTAAAAATATAATTAATAAGTTAATAACATATAAATAAAGTTTCTTTTATATTGTACAGGAATTGGAGAATTTGTTTACATATTGCCAAATTTCTTTAGCATAACCTTCTAAAAACAAGGCAATGGTAGAAATGAATAAAACCTGTCTTGCACTCGACCAACATTTGCTATTAACATCAAAGATGGTATGTTAACTAACATCACCTCTAAGAAATTATCAAGAATTTATTTTCTCTTATCAATAAATGCCCCGTGATTGGCAACAGCAGAAAATACCAAATACTAGATTCCTAGTAAAAACTGTCTTTCGGTTTCAACAATGTTTTTGAATTTTTATACTTTTCTTTGAATTATTTGCAAAGCACCGCAAACATTATACTAAAAATGTTTTTTCCATTATCAGTGACAAGATATTATCCAATGTTGTAAAATAAGATATCCTATTCACAAAGGACGTTAAATGAATAGAAATGGTATGCAAAATCTTTTAAAATATTGTAGGAATGTCTCAGCAATTTTCAAATCGTCCATAAATGTCCGTGATAAACTCGCTATAAACGAGAAGTTAGATTCAGTTATGCTTTTATATGGCTACTGTCTGGACAAGTCAGTTCATAAAATGGATTTTTTTACTTTTTGAAAGTCTAAACGTGAGAATTACTAAACAACCTTTGGTTGGTTAATTAACCTTAACGAGTCGTCCAAGAAAACAAATTGTAAAGTTGTTTATAAAAATTATCTCTGTATACCTCACAAATAATTCTGAATGGGGAATTTCCAATAGAAAATTAATGCAGTTAAAAAGTTCAAAAAATTAATATTTTCAATTTAACAACTCGGACCTATCATAATATTTGTAAAATTGTTATTTTAAATATTTTTGATACTGTTTATGTGCATATTTCATGAAATACATGATTTATAAAATCTCATAGGAAGAGTTTTCTACCTTTTACATTGAAAATTCCAAAGGCGGATTTTGTTGTTTCACTGGAAAACATTATCGAACAAAATCAGGGAAGTTCAATTTACTTCAGTTACGACTTAGCTCATTGCATCTTTCATTACAGTGACTAAACTCAATGAAAAAATTGACAAAAAAGTATTGAAATTTTGAAAAATCCATTTCACGAATTGAGGTTTCCATACAGTAGACCATACATTTCATTTCGGGTTTTACTGTGATAGATAACAATATGCATTAAACATAGCTATATACTATTGTTTAAAAGAAATAAAAATAATCCCTCAATTAATAGCATAAAAGTCTTATTCATCTAGTAATATTCAAGTGTTTCATACTCTTCGAAAATATCCGAATCAATATGCATGAGTACCTGAGAAAGTAGAATCAAACGAATATGAACCTGTTACCTTTTTATGAATTTGACAGAAGCTGATTTACCAGAATTATGATAGTTATATTATCGCCGTTATTTCTTAAATGTTATTAAAGTCATTACAAAACGACCAATAACTGTAGTATTCTACTAAAATTTATGTTGGACCTAATTTGATTTACCTTTCCACACTTTTGACTTAATGCATCTAATCCCTGTTGAATATAAATTTGTTTTTCCAATCTATTTTTCAAACCTAGACGTTATACAATAAATACTTCATCGACAATAAGAGGAAGAATATCATCATCCTTTGCGGAATATGACATTCTTATGATAAAGTAATTAAATGAATAGAAATTACAGGCGAAATCTATTAAATATATATTGGATTAATGTGCTCTTTATATTTTTCTTAATGGACAATACACACACCAAGTTGTATTTTAAATGAAGGACATGGTATATGCTTTTCACACACACAGACATTGTTTAGTATTAACAATATTTTATGTTATTCAACATTCTGGATTATAATTTTTCATTGAGTACTGACTTGTCGACATGTACGTAAAATTTGTATCATAGAATGTTTATTAGTCGAAAAATGTTGCAGAAAAGGGAACATAAATAAAAACATGTGCATTTTTAACAATGTTAAACAGACATTTCGGATCCTTGAAAAGAGAAAAAATATTTAGGTATAAAACATATCTCAAATGTGAACTTAATTTAACCAGAATTAAATAAGTTCTACCAATACACTATTTAAGGATTACAATATATTCGTTGAAGATATAACAATATACTAGTACATCAAACATACCTCTCAGCTGTTGTATCTCTAAAAATATAATTAATAAGTTAATAACATATAAATAAAGTTTCTTTTATATTGTACAGGAATTGGAGAATTTGTTTACATATTGCCAAATTTCTTTAGCATAACCTTCTAAAAACAAGGCAATGGTAGAAATGAATAAAACCTGTCTTGCACTCAACCAACATTTGCTATTAACATCAAAGATGGTATGTTAACTAACATCACCTCTAAGAAATTATCCAAACTTTATTTTCTCTTATCAATAAATGCCCCGTGATTGGCAACAGCAGAAAATACCAAATACTAGATTCCTAGTAAAAACTATCTTTCGGTTTCAACAATGTTTTTGAATTTTTATACTTTTCTTTTAATTATTTGCAAACCGCAAACATTATACTAAAAATGTTTTTTCCATTATCCGCCAGTGACAAGATATTATCCAATGTTGTAAAATAAGATATCCTATTCACAAAGGACGTTAAATGAATAGAAATTGTATGCAAAATCTTTTAAAATATTGTAGGAATGTCTCAGCAAATTTTCAAATCGTCCATAAATGTCCGTGATAAACTCGCTATAAACGAGAAGTTAGATTCAGTTATGCTTTTATATGGCTACTGTCTGGACAACTCAGTTCATAAAATGGATTTTTTTACCTTTTGAAAGTCTAAACGTGAGTATTTCTAAACAACCTTTGGTTGGTTAATTAACCTTAACGAGTCGTCCAAGAAAACAAATTGTAAAGTTGTTTATAAAAATTATCTCTGTATACCTCACAAATAATTCTGAATGGGGAATTTCAAATAGAAAAATAATGCAATTGAAAAGTTCAAAAAATTAATATTTTCAATTTAACAACTCGGACCTATCCTAATATTTGTAAAACTGTTATTTTAAATATTTGTAATACGCTTTGTGCATATTTTATGCAATACATGATTTATAAAATCTCATAGGAAGAGTTTTCTCCCTTTTACATTGAAAATTCCAAAGGCGGATTTTGTTGTTTCTCTGGAAAACATTATCGAACAAAATCAGGGAAGTTCAATTGTCTACAGTTACGACTTAGCTCATTGCATCTTTCACCCCAGTGACTAAACACAATGAAACAATTCACATTAAGGTATTGAAATTTTGAAAAATCCATTTCACTAACTGAGGTTTCCATACAGTAGATCACGCATTTCATTTTGGGTTTTACTGTGATAGATAACAATAAGCATTAAACATAGCTATATACTATTGTTTAAAAGAAATAAAAATAATCCCTCAATTAATAGCATAAAAAGTCTTATTCATCTAGTAATATTCAAGTGTTTCGTACTACTCGAAATATCCGAATCAATATGCATGAGTACCTGAGAAAGTAGAATCAAACGCATATGAACCCGTTACCTTTTTATGAATTTGACAGAAGCTGATTTACAAGAATTATGATAGTTATATTATCGTCATTATTTCTTAAATGTTATAAAAGTCATTACAAAACGACCAATAACTGTAGTATTTTACTAAAAATTATGTTGGACCTTATTTGATTTACCTTTCCACACTTTTTGACCTAATGTATCTAATCCTTGTTGAATATCAATATGTTTTTCCAATCTATTTTTCAAACCTAGACGTTATACAATAAATGTTTCATCGATAATAAGAGGAAGAATATCATCATCCTTTGCGGAATATGACATTCTTATCATAAAGTAATTAAATGAATAGAAATTACAGGCGAAATCTATTAAGTAAAGTCAAGAAATACCAAAGGGATATTCGAAGGAGAGAAAAATCGTAACAACTGACAAACTCCGGAGAACAACGAAGACAAGACCAAAACAATACATGCACTACAATTAAAAACTAAAAACATATGAACAACATGGACCCCACCAAAAAACCGGGGGTAGACTCAGGTGCTCCGGAAGAGCAAGCAGTCTCCGCTTCCTGCAGGACACCCGCCATGCTGTCCATGTCAAATCCGTTATGCGGAAGGGATAATATCAATGGAACAGGTCCATTTTCATTTGGGAAACGGTTTTTTCATACCTGTCAACCAAGTCATGATGACGCCCATAAAACTTTAATAAGGATGACTTCAGCTTAGGAGCAACGTACCCCTGTCTGAGCAACTTTTCTGTCAGAAGCCGGGCTCTGTCCAGGAAGTCAGTGTATATGTCACAAGCTCTGGAATAACGTATGAGTTGTGAAATATATACTCCATACGACGGCGCTTCTGGAATATTGCCGCTCAAAAATGGGAAGTTGACGATTGGAAAGTCAAAGTCATCCCGTTGGTCGTAAAGTTTTGTATTCAACCTTCCTCTGGTAAATATATATTGGATGAATGTGCTCTTTATATTTCTCTTAATGGACAATACACACAAAGTTGTATTTTCAATGAAGGACATGGTATATGCTCTTCACAAAACACACACACAGACATTGTTTAGTATTAACAATATTTTATTTTATTCAAAATTCTGGATTATAATTTTTCATTGAGTACTGACTTGTCGACATGTACGTAAAATTTGTATCATAGAATGTTTATTAGTCGAAAAATGGTGCAGAAAAGGGAAGATAAATAAAAACATGTACATTTTTAACAATGTTAAACAGACATTTCGGATTCTTGAAAAGAGAAAAAATATTTAGGTATAAAACATATCTCAAATGTGAACTTAATTTAACCAGAATTAAATAAGTTCTACCAATACACTATTTAAGGATTACAATATATTCGTTGAAGATATAACAATATACTAGTACATCAAACATACCTCTCAGCTGTTGTATCTCTAAAAATATAATTAATAAGTTAATAACATATAAATAAAGTTTCTTTTATATTGTACAGGAATTGGAGAATTTGTTTACATATTGCCAAATTTCTTTAGCATAACCTTCTAAAAACAAGGCAATGGTAGAAATGAATAAAACCTGTCTTGCACTCAACCAACATTTGCTATTAACATCAAAGATGGTATGTTAACTAACATCACCTCTAAGAAATTATCCAAACTTTATTTTCTCTTATCAATAAATGCCCCGTGATTGGCAACAGCAGAAAATACCAAATACTAGATTCCTAGTAAAAACTATCTTTCGGTTTCAACAATGTTTTTGAATTTTTATACTTTTCTTTTAATTATTTGCAAACCGCAAACATTATACTAAAAATGTTTTTTCCATTATCCGCCAGTGACAAGATATTATCCAATGTTGTAAAATAAGATATCCTATTCACAAAGGACGTTAAATGAATAGAAATTGTATGCAAAATCTTTTAAAATATTGTAGGAATGTCTCAGCAATTTTCAAATCGTCCATAAATGTCCGTGATAAACTCGCTATAAACGAGAAGTTAGATTCAGTTATGCTTTTATATGGCTACTGTCTGGACAACTCAGTTCATAAAATGGATTTTTTTACCTTTTGAAAGTCTAAACGTGAGTATTACTAAACAACCTTTGGTTGGTTAATTAACCTTAACGAGTCGTCCAAGAAAACAAATTGTAAAGTTGTTTATAAAAATTATCTCTGTATACCTCACAAATAATTCTGAATGGGGAATTTCAAATAGAAAAATAATGCAATTGAAAAGTTCAAAAAATTAATATTTTCAATTTAACAACTCGGACCTATCCTAATATTTGTAAAACTGTTATTTTAAATATTTGTAATACGCTTTGTGCATATTTTATGCAATACATGATTTATAAAATCTCATAGGAAGAGTTTTCTCCCTTTTACATTGAAAATTCCAAAGGCGGATTTTGTTGTTTCTCTGGAAAACATTATCGAACAAAATCAGGGAAGTTCAATTGTCTACAGTTACGACTTAGCTCATTGCATCTTTCACCCCAGTGACTAAACACAATGAAACAATTCACATTAAGGTATTGAAATTTTGAAAAATCCATTTCACTAACTGAGGTTTCCATACAGTAGATCACGCATTTCATTTTGGGTTTTACTGTGATAGATAACAATAAGCATTAAACATAGCTATATACTATTGTTTAAAAGAAATAAAAATAATCCCTCAATTAATAGCATAAAAAGTCTTATTCATCTAGTAATATTCAAGTGTTTCATACTACTCGAAAATATCCGAATCAATATGCATGAGTACCTGAGAAAGTAGAATCAAACGCATATGAACCTGTTACCTTTTTTTTGAATTTGACAGAAGCTGATTTACCAGAATTACGATAAGGTTATACTATCGCCATCATTTCTTAAATGTTATAAAAGTCATTACAAAACGACCAATAACTGTAGTATTCTACTATAAATTATGTTGGACCTAATTTGATTTACCTTCCCACACTATTGACATAATGCATATAATCCTTGTTGAATATCAATACGTTTTTCCAATCTATTTTTCAAACCTGGACGTTATACAATAAATGATTCATCGATAATAAGAGGAAGAATATCATCATCCTTTGAAGAATATGACATTCTTATCATAAAGTAATTAAATGAATAGAAATTACAGGCCAAATCTATTAAATATACATTGGTTTAATGTGCTCTTAATATTTGTCTTAATGGATAATACACACACCAAGTTGTATTTTCAATGAAGGACATGGAATATGCTTTTCACAAAACACACACACAAACAGTACTGACTTGTCGACATGTACGTCACAATACGTGTCATAGAATGTTTATTAGGCAAAAAAAAGTGTAGAAAAGGGAAGAAAAATAAATACATGTACATTTTTAACAATGTTAAACAGACATTTCGGATTCTTGACAGAAGAGAACAAATGTTTATGTCTAAAAAATATCAAATGTGAACTTAATTTAACCCGAATTAAATAAGTCTCGCCCGTACACTATTTAAGGTATAACAATATATTCCTTGAAGATATAAAAATATACTAGTACATCAAACATACCTCGCTGTAGATTCTGGATATCACTAATTGTCGCTAAAAAGTATAATTAATAAGTTAATAACATATAAAAAACGTTTCTTTTATATTTTACAGGAATTGGAACATTTGTTTACCCCTTGCAAATTTCTTTAGCATAACCTTCTAAAAACAAGGCAATGTTAAGAATGAATAAAACCTGTCTTCCACTCAATCAACATTTGCTATTAACACCAAGGTATGCCAACCGACCTCTGCTCTAAGAAGTTATCCAAAATTTTATTTTCTCTTATTTACAAATGCCTCGTGATTGGCAACAGCAGAAAATACCAAATACTAGATTCCTTAATAAAAGCTATCTTTAGATTTCCACAATTTAGACCTAAGGCGTTCATTAATTCCTTGGATTTTTATACTTTTCGTTGAATTATTTGCAAGCATCCCAAACTTTATATTACAAATGCTTCTTCCATTATCAGTGACAAGATATTATCCCATGTTGTAAAATAAGATATCCTAATCACAAAGGACTTAAATGAATAGAAATTATATGCAAAATCTTTTAAAATATTGTCGGAATGTCTCAACAAATTTGAAATCGTCCATAAATGTCCGTGATATACTCACTATAAACGAGATTCAGTTATGCTTTTATATGGCTACTGTCTGGACAGCTCAGTTTATAAAATGGAGTTTTTACTTTTCGAAAGTCTAAACGTTGGAATTATTAGACAGCCTTTGTTTGGTTAATTAACCTTAATGAGTCGTCCAAGAAGACATAAAAATTGTTAAGTTGTTTATAAAGGTATCTTTGTATACCTCACAAATGATTCTGAATGGGAAATTTCCAACAGAAAAATTAATGCTCTTGAAAATTCCAAAAAATTAATATTTTCAATTTAACAACTCGGACCTATCCTAAAATTTGTAAACCGGTTATTTTAAATATTTTTTATGCGCTTTGTCCATATTTTATGCAACACATGGTTTAAAAAATCTCATAGGGAGAGTTTTCTCCCTTTTACATTGAAATTCCAAAGGCGGATTTTGTTGTTTCTTTGGAAGACATGGACGAACAAAATCAGGGAAGTTCAATTTTTTCAGTTACGACTTAGCTCATTGCATCTTTCAACACAGTGACTTAACACAATGAAACAATTCAGAAAATTAATCAAAATTCGGATTGGATTATCTCCCTTTTCCCGCGCTCCTCGGTCGTCTCTGGGTCTTTCATTGGTCTGTATAGAGAAGGGTCTCGCATCGAGTCTCTAGGGACTGATACTCTCACTGTTATGTCGAAGTCCGAGACTATACGAAGTACAGAGGAACTGTTGGATTATTTCCCCCTTTTCCGCGCTTTTCCCAACGGATGATGTTTTCTGTGAGGACCAAAGGTAGGATTGGATTATACCCCCTTAACTCCAGGTGATGCTGTCACAATAAGAGCCGATCAAATCATCCAGAACATCATTAGTCTCGCATAAAGCTTTCCATTATATCAAAGATAAGCTCACTCATTGTTTAGTCGGAACAGTTTCGCTTTCCCAACATCTCAAATCACTCTCTTGCTACCTTTCCATTCTGTCAGTTCTGCATACCTTCCTCCACCAAGTGGTACTTTCAAAGGAATATTGGAAGCTGTCATGGCGTCTTGGACGAGATCGCTCTTGGTCTGGTCTTTGGTTTTCTTTTCTTTACTAGACATATTGATGTGTTGAATTAACTTTAGTCTGATTCTTCTTCTTACTGATCTGGTCTATTTACATATCGGAACCCTTGTGAAGATGGATTGGATTGGTTCTTATATTATGAAACAGAATTGGCTATCTGTCCGATATCGTGATTTGTTAACTTCTCCCGTACCGATTGGTCGAAAATCTGGCATTTTCATTAGTCAATTCCAACCGTTTCCATAGATCAACACGATGGTACACTGTCCAAATATGCGGCACCCAATCCGGAAACTGCTCACAATAGGTTCGAGTAAACAGCTACAATACGACCAGTCTTCCTTGGTTCACCACACCGTCTTCGAACATAGCAGAGACGATTCTCTCGTATAATCCATCGTACGAATCACTTCTCTGACTTGTCTGACGAACAGCGACAAGCAGCAGGAGCAGCAGCATCAGCGACAAGTAGCACCAAAAAACCGAAATGAGCACGTGAGTATGGTGCTGAGCAGCGATGAACAGCAAAGAGCAAGAGAAGAACAGCGATGACCAAGAGAAGAGCAGCGATGACGAACAGCGACAAGCAGCAGGAGCAGCAGTAGCAGCGATAAAAGCGACAAGCAGCAGAGGCAGCGAAAACAGGGACAGGTAGCATAAAAAAACCGAAATGAGCACGTGAGCCTGGTGCTGAGCAGCGAGAAACAGCAAAGAGCAAGAGAAGAACAGCGATGACCAAGAGAAGAGCAGCGATGACGAACAGCGACAAGCAGCAGAAGCAAAAGAAGAAGTGAAAACATCGACAAGTAGCACCAAAACATCGAAATGAGCACGTGTGTATAGTCATGAGTAGCGATGAACAGCAAAGAGCAAGAGAAGAACAGCGATGACCAAGAGAAGAGCAGCGATGACGAACAGCCACAGGCAGCATCAAAAACAGCGACAAGTAGCAACAAAAAAACCGAAATGAGTATGTCAGCATGGTGCTGAGCAGCGATGAACAGCAAAGTGCAAGAGAGAAACAGCGATGAGCAAGAGTAAAACAACGATGACGAAAAGCGACAAGCAGCAGAAGCAGCAGCAGCAGCGAAAACAGTGACAAGTAGCACAAAAAACCGATATGAGCACGTGAGTACAATCATGAGTAGCGATTAACAGCAAACAGCAAGAGAAAAATAGCGATGAGCAAGAGAAGAGCAGCGATGACGAACGGCGACAAGCAGCAGGAGCAGCAGCAGCAGAGCAGCAGCGAAAACAGCGACAAGTAGCACCAAAATCCGAAATGAGAACGTGAGTATAGTCATGAGTAGCAATGAACAGCAAAGAGCGAGAGAGGAACAGCGATAAGTAAGAGAAAAGCAGCGATGACGAACAGCGACAAGCATCAGGAGCAGTAGCAGCAGCAGCAGCGATAACAGCGACAAGTAGCACCAAAAAACCGAAATAGAGCACGTTAGTATAGTCATGTGTAGCGATTAACAGCGATGAACAAGAGAAGAGCAGCGATCACGAACAGCGACAAGCACAGGAGCAGCAGCAGAAGCGAAAACAGAGACAAGTAGCACCAAAAACCGGAAATGAGCACGTGAGTATAGTCATGAGTATCGATGAACAGCAAAGAGCAGCACAGAGCAATAAAATGGACTGCCGTTGCTAAGGCGGTTGCTAAAGACACCCTCCATTAATCTAATGGTGACAGCATCACCTGGAGCTAAGGGGACATAATCCAATCCTATCTTTGGTCCTCACAAAAAACATCACCCGTTGTGAAAAGAACGGAAAAGGGGGAGATAATCCAACAGTTCCTCTGTACTTCGTATAGTCTAAGATTTCGACATAACAGTGAGAGTATCAGTCCCTATAGACTCGATGCGAGACCCTTACCTATACAGACCAATGAATGACCCAGAGACGACCGAGAAGCACGAGAAAGGGGAGTTAATCCAATACAAATTTTGGTTAAGCATGGCACTTCCGGGTCCAAGCACGTGACTGGCGTCACTTTCGTAAGCAAATAATGGGAAAATGGCGGTAAAACACACTACATCCGTTTGCAAATGCGCGCAAATCACTTCCGGGTCCGATCAGACATACGCAGACCGCACATATGGGTCCCGGCACGATACTGTCGTCACTTCCGTAAACAAATAAAGAAAATGGCGGGAAAACACATAACTTCCGGTTGCGCATGCATGCAAACCACTTCCGGGTACTTCAGGTTCCGATAACGTGACCTCCGGTTCAGGTGACGTCACTTCCTGTGAGGTTATTTCCGCTTCCGGTGACGTCATTTCCTGCACCTCCACAGCATCTTCACCACAAATAATATTTAGAACCGCATATATACTAATTTCGTTCCATTTGGTCAAGCAGTTTTAGACAAGAGTTTTTTATATCAGCCAATCAGAAACAAGAAATGTCCATGGTGGCCATATTTGTATTCCGATCATGACAGAATGAGGAAATTTTGTAAAGAACCTCCTATAGATGCTTCCTGTCAATTTTCGTTCTATTTTGCCAAGCAATTTCAGAGAAGATTTTTTATATCAGCCAATCAGAAACAAGAACTGTCCCATGGCGTCCATATTTGTTGTCCGATCGAGACTTGAGCAAAATTTATAAAGGTACTTACATAGATGCTTCCTACCAAGTTTAATTTTATTTGGCCCAGTAGTTTCGGAGGAGAAGATTAAAATGCGAAAAGTTAACACACGAACCTACGGACGGACGGACGGACGCCAAGTGATGACAAAAGCTCACATGGCCTTTGGCCAGGTGAGCTAAAAAGCAAAAATCTAATAATTTAATAAAATGTAGTTCAGAGTGACTCAAATGTAGCTGAGCTGTATTATTCTACATACGATGACTGTAAATGTGAAATATCATTACTACATAACCATAGGTTCTTTAATAATAGACCTAAATGCAAAAATTTAATCAAAGTCAATCAAGCATAGAATGCATGTCATGGTGACTCAAATGTTTTCTGAATTGTGTTGCACTGTATCATTAATGAATTAAGGTTCTTTAATAATACACCTCAATGCAAAACATTAAAGTCACTCAAGCATAAAATTTAGGGTCTGGTGACTCAAATGTTGCTTAGTTGTGTTGTAGTATATAGGACGATTCTAGTAGCGAAATATCCTCAATCAAATGCCGTGGGTTCTTTAAATAAATTTACCTAAATGAAAAAAAAATAACCAAAGCTACTCAAGCATAAAATATAGGTTATGGTGACTCATATGTTGCTGACTTTTGTTTTACTATATACGATGAATGTACATGAAACTCTTGAATGTATCTCCCCATAAGGAGGATCAACATATATTAATATATGGTTTTAGGGTAGGGACCTAAGCCATTCCAATTCTTTAAAACGTGTGATTTTGAGTGCCCCCCCCCCCCCCCCCCCCCCAAAGAAAATACACCAATGAATGCATGTTCCAGTAAGAAGTAAGAATATACATCACTATATGGTTCAGATCTCTATGGTTTCAAACTTACAAAGAAATCAATTTTGAGGGGCGGGCTATACCCAGTAGGGGCCCCACATGTACATCAATGAATGATTCTTCCATAACGAGTAAGAACATATATGGTTATAGGGTGGGTATCTCAAAGTTTCAAAGTTACAAAGACAAATTTGTTTTGAGGGGAAGAAACATACCTCCAAATATATACTAATGAATGCATTTTCCCATAAGAATTGATTGATTGCTGTTTAACGTCCAGTGGCAAATATCTCGTGCTTCTTCGGGACCAGACCCAATTCAATTTTTCAAACAATTCAAATAGGTATGGGAAGAGACATAAAGAGGAACCAATTCTGACTGCAACTGTAAAAGGAGGATGGTTGGGTAGGGTCGAATAATTTAGCCCTCTGTAGCGGCCATCAGCCTATTCATTTTCGAACACTGCACAAAGGTTGTTTAGCATGCAGGGAGTGTGAAATTCTCCAAACACGTTACCACTAGAGCCTGCGGTCATGCTTTCCGTATTATGACCTGACAACCCCCCAACCAAAGGATCTTCCCTATCCGCCAACTTGGGACGTGCTAGGCAGATCTGGGGGTTGAGCTCCCGTTGTCCATCATAGGTACCTAGTCTTCCCATATGGAGTAAGAATATGTATGGTAATAGGGTGGGGAACTGAAAGGATTCCAAATTATAAAGACAATTTTTTTAAGGGGCGGGGCAAAAATGAATTTTCCATAGGGACCTATGTTAAAACTAAGTTCGACTGTGGTGGCCATCTTGGTTGACAGTCTGGGTCATCGAAAAAAGATTCTGAAAGAGGACCACCCGGTTCCATTTGGCCAATGGTTTTTGATTCTTAAAAGAATTTTCCCGTAGGGTCTACTAAAGTCGGCTGTGGTGGCCATCTTGGTTGACAGTCCAGATCATCTGACATAATTCTGAAACTCCTCTTTAGTACGCATGAGATATTTATGACTTAGAAAACTGCGAATTAATTAAAGCCAAAACATCATCCAAATAACTAAGAGTGTTGTTCATAAAGTCATTGAGTCATGTGTCTAAAGGGTTTTTAAATTTTCCAATGAATTGTGACTTTAAACAATACGGAAATAAGAAATAAGACAAGAGTGAATTGAAGTTGATACCCATAAGAATACTAACTTCCATTGCAAGACATTAAAATAAATGTTGTAAAGTAGTAAGGTAATTACATTTATAATATCCAAGTATATCCATATTACAACTAAATAATACTTTGAAATTGCAGTAAATTTTGAAATGTTGGAAACCAAAACATAGTAGTAACTTTAAAATATTCAGATTTAGAATTTTATTCTCTACCTGAAACTAAAACTTCATATTTAAATGAATAGATTTTCAGTGATTTTGAAAGTTTGCTGGTTTCGTAATCGAAGAATTAGGAATTTAAACCTGAGTGAAATCCGAAACATTAAACAAACCATTTTTAACCTATTAAGACCGTTCATTGGCGATTACATGGGAGATATTCTTCCGTTACACTTATTTTAAAATAACAATTCAAACACCACCAAAAATAATTCTTTGGAGATGATTAGACAATATGAATTGAATTAAATAATATGGCAAAAAAAGTGTTGGGGAGAGAAGCTGGACTAAGGGAGTTAAATCAATTTGTTTTATCAGTATTATGCTTTTTCCTTATATCACAGTTTAAATCTATATAATCACATAGTGATGAAATAAAATTTACATCATCATTTACCATTATCCATTATCCATATAAATAAATCATGTAATTCTAATGACCTCAAGTTAGGGCATGTTGAAAAAAAGTTTATCTGTAAAATTCTATTAGTGTTATATATTGGACATTGTATAGACTGTATTAAAAGATAGTAGTATATGGTATAGTGTACCCTTAATTTACAGTCGACATTGTATGTTGAGAAAGTCGGCAAACGACGTATTGGCTTAGGCCGAAAGGCCTTTTGATGGATGATGGATGAATTATTGTTTAACGTCCAGTGGCAACCAGGTGCATATCACGACAAGAACATGTTGATATGATAATGAATATCCTTTTGACGTCTAAAGAACCTGGGGATATGTAATTATTACATCATAAGCTTAGGAAGTTACTACCTAAGACAGGGAAGTACACAATTGGATAGAATCATTACGTTTGCCATAAAGTTAAATATTATTTCAATTGCAGTTTAATTCTATGAAAAAGTAATTCTAATTATGAAGCAGAAGTTAATGTGTATCTTCGTCACTTTCAAGTTATCTAGGAAAAATAATTACGAAATAAAATAAAGAAAAGAACATGCTCTTTAAAAAGAATATTCAATCAAAAATATTGGCTACCCACTGATTGTTTACTTCTGAATCCTTACTTTTGAAAGCGACAGCAATTGGAAGTAATATCAAAGTGCTTACCTGATATTGATTGCTCTGAAAAAGAGTTGTATGACTCGCAATATCTATACTCCAAAGCACAAACCATGATTCTGATTTCACATGTCTCTATGTATAGTTAGTATTACCTGCGAAACAGATTGTTGGATATTAATATTTAATGGATAATGCATAATGCGCTCATGCCTATATATATTGTATATTTAATACAAGTAGACCATTTTAAATATAAACACAAGATTACTACACGTAGCCATATGTCCCCTGCCGCAGAGAAAAGTTTAAGCATCACAAGATATAAAAAATGTGTATTATTGAAATGAAGGCACAGTATGGATGTCAACATATAATAAATAAAAAGTAGTATTATACAGTATAATACAAATAAAAAATTGCGTCTTCCTGTAGTGTCACATGCACAAAACATCAAAGTCCCATAACTCCCGTAAAATTTGTCGATTCATAATTGTGGTGCAATAGCATTAAGTAAATTTGGTGACTTTCATTCCTACAAAATTTTAACGAAATCCGAACATCGGTCTCAGAGGAGTTGCGTCTAAAAAGTGTTCCTGTAGTGTCACATGCCCATAAACGTTAAAGTCCCATAACTCCCGTAAAATTTGTCAAATCAAAATGGCGGTCTGATAGATTAAGTACATATGGTGACTAACAGTCCTAAAAAATTTAAACGAAATCCGATCAGCGGTCTCAGTGGAGTTGTGCTGACAAAGTGTTCCTATAGTGTCGAATGCAGAAAAAAGGTTGAAGTCCCATAACTCCCGTACAATTTGTCAAATCAAGATGGCAGTGCGATAGGACCAAAACATATGGTGACTAACAGTCCTACAAAATTTTAACGAAATCCGATCAGCGGTCTTAGAGGAGTTGCGCTGACAAATAACTGACGGACGGACGGACACATGGACTCAGACAATTACTAGGTCCCTCCGTCGCGTTGCGGCGGGGAACAATAAATAAGATTCAATTTACTGTTCCAAAACAATTTTTACTCACTTGATTATGCATATTAAAAGAGGATATTTTATATCGGGGCGTTACGGGGAAAAAGATGGGTTTTGACAGCCATTAAATAATATGAAAAGTACTACATGCATCTGTCACAGTTTAAATCTGCAAAGGCAAACATTAAATAAAGAATTAAAAGGATAAAAAAATAAATAAATAGATAAATAAAATAAATGAATGAATAATACTGGTAAAGTTGTTCAACGGGAATAAATATGAACTTAAAAATGTTCACAGCTCGCCTGTCCGCATGAAACATAATTCTTTAATGGTTCATTCAATTCGGGCATTTTGGAAATTTTTACACATTTTTCCAAACAGAAAAACATAATCGTATATTGAGATAGGATGTCTGACGTAGTCAAAATATTCAAGCTATAGAAAACATGACGAGGAACATTTTCTGCTTTTGATATAGTTGTATTGGTTTTTATAGTGTGTTTTATACACCAGAGTGTCAGGATAAATAATGGGGAGGTTTGGATACCCATAAAACCAGTATAACCCCACCACTGTTCAGTGTTCAGTGTCTGTACCAAGTCAAACTATCCTGTCTCTCTCCTGTGTTCATGTTTGTGTTTTGTACTCTTTTATGTTATTTTTTGTCCGGTGTTCTGTCAGCTGGGTTACTTTTATTGATTTGTATTTAATTGTTGACCTTTCCTGTTATCAGTTTTGTTGTTTATTCACTATTCCGGAGATAAAAGATACTAGTATACAATAATACACCAACTAATGAACATCGGTTACAATTAAAAAAGTTATTTCACGTATGGCTTCCGCAAAAACGTTTGGCAGCGGCAGCCGTCAAGTGATGAGTAAATCTCAACCAACAGTGGATCGTTTGTAGAGGGTATTGCTGTCATCAATCCTGCAACGTTTCAAATTATTTCATAATGTAGTTTCAGAGATGCGGTCCTTCAATACATTCATGCCGATCTGTCCATTAATTCCTCAGCAAACGACAAAAAAGTCCTTCCCCATATGGTTTCCAAGGAAACTTTGAACAGCCGTAGCCGCCGGATGAATCTCAACCAAATGTTGATCATTTATAAAGGGTATTGCTGTCATCAATCATGCAAAATTTCATGACATTTCATAATGTAGTTTCAGAGGGGACGATTTTTGAAAATTGGCCAATCAAAATCATAGATGGCCTCTGGCGGCCATGTTGTCCATCCATCCATAAAAAAAAGTTTGTAGAGGTCCTTCCATACATCATGCCTACCAAGTTCGGTTACAATCCGCCATGTGTAGTTTCAGAGAAGAAGATACAAAATGTGATAAGTTTAGGGACGATGGACGTCAAGTGATAACATAAGCTCACATGGCCTATAGGCAAGGTGAGCTTATAAAACAAAAACATAATCAACAGATAAGGATAGTCCGACCAGTGACAAAGACACCTAGCTGTGACGAGTAAAGGCGTTTTCCTCCCCTTGTCTATCCTGACCCCCTTCTGGTGGTGTATTAAAAAACATAAAATCCAATATATGATTACCACTTAAAAAAAATCATCAAAACCAGAAAATTAAAAAAATTCGAAAATTAAGGTGTGTGCCTTTTTCGGTCCATTATATCCCTAAAACAGTAAGAGATGGTGAAAACGGGTCTCGAAAAAAGGTTTTATCCGTTTTCATCAAGGAACATTAAAAACGAAAATCATAAAAATAGGGGGAAACAAATTAAAAAAGTTACACCAACATAGGGCCAGATTTCCCAAAATCAATCCCAACATGTATTTCTTATGGGGGACCAATGATACGTTCATGCAATAGAACAAAAGAAAATGAGTAAACCTAACTGTCTACAGACACCGACACCGACGACGACGACAGGTTCATACCATAATACGACCGCAAATATTAAAGGGGTCTTCGTTGACAATTACACCAACAGCAAAGCTGTTCAAAGGAGAGTATTTTGGGAAATCTTTTTTCAGCTTATTTTCATTATTATTCAGTAGCACATTGATATCCATTAAGTTTTTTACAACTTTAGTTTTGTATTTGTTGTGTTTTTGGCGTGTTAATTTTTCTTATGAATTCACCTTGTCTTTATAGAATTTTCCTACGACCTTATTTTATGTGATATTTGTAAATGTGGTGGCCATATTGTTCTAATATACGAATCCTTGGACCTAAGGACTATTCAACAAAAGTAGGGTCTTAATTAGCCTAGCAGCACAAGTGAAGAAAATATTTAAATTTGTTTGCTCATTGTTTTTATGTTTAGTAACGATAGCCATATTGGCTTAAGGTATAGATCCCCAAACACAATTTTGAAAGGGGGCCACCCAAGGACCATTCAAACAAAGTATGTTGTCAATTTACCAATAGTTTCAATGGAGTTTTTTAAAGTGTTTTTTGCTTATTTTTTATAAATTAATTAACGACCACTATATTGGTTCAAGGTCAGAATTCCCAAGAAAGAGGACACCTTAAGATTTTGGCAGGGGATCACCTACGGATTTGAACCTAACTGGTCCATTGGCTTCATAGAACTTTAACATACGGCAGACGAACATTTATTAACAAATAACTTTACATGTAAAATGTTCATATATATGAAAAGGAGAAGCAATTGACTTTTTGTAATGTAAATGTTATAACCAAACCAATCAGTTAGGATCACACCAATAACTACTCCATTTCTGTTATGTAAGAACTGTATACCTAACGATTCTATAGATAACTATAGTAACTATAATTTCTTCAGCGGTTAATGGGTATTTCTACTGAATTAGTTCTTACCGAATGGTCCTTACTTTTTGAACCTCCTTCGTTAAGTTCCAAGTTTCTAAATCGTAATTTATATAATAAAATATACCAGTCAAGACATTAGGGCAACTGAATTTTGTATTTTTATCCCAGTACTTTCGAATATTGCGACTGTCTTCGTCCGTCCAGACTTTCTTTGTTTGTTGTGTTCTATTCTCATGACTTTGCCTTTTCTTGGATTTCGAATTTATGGACTTTTCCCACTGTTTTGTCGCTTCGGTATTTTACAATCGTTGCATGTTGCCTGTAGATGCGCAATTGAAATAAGGTTCAAGAATTTTCATTTTCTAAGCTTGACCCCCCTTTTCATTTTTCAAATTATGCATATTATTTCTCTAAAGTATTATCATGCACCATGTGTAGATGCGCATTAAGGTTTAAGAATTTTAATTTTCAAAACTTGGGGCTCACATGTCACATGGACCGAATTTCCAAAATGGTGAATTTAAGCTTATGACCTTAACTTTTTCATTTTTCAATGGATTAAGTAATTAAATCTCTTCACAGAATGATTGTGCAACATCTGTAAATGGGAGATAAGGTTTTAGATTTATGACTGTGTATGTGCCCCAGCTAATTGTCGGGGTGCGGGTATCACTGTCGATTCCGACGTTGGCTATTAGTTACCTTTTTAAAAGGTTATCATTAATACTGGTAAATATAACACCGTCACTCCTTGGTAATATAAAAGGAACACAATGAAGACATATCTATCCTCTGCAACTAGTAAATAATGAATCAAATTCACTCGACAAGCTTAGACCAAATTATATTATCCACTCTCTTCGTTGTGCGTCAATTTTGGAACGGATAACAAAAAATGTCGTCCTGTTTAATTATTTTGTATTAATTACTTTTATTTCAATTTGGTTATGTTGATAGACAAAAGCTCTCCCTATCTGTGATCATGGAGTCATGAAATATTTTTTTCCATGTTTATTTAAGTTAACATTAGTACTGCCAGATACAATCTCCCATCAAATCCCACCCTTCTGTGTCCAGTACCCTGCCTAATTCCTCAACTTATATATGTTGTCTACTATTCAGAGTAATATGACACAAGGAATATTGTACGTAAAGGGAAGAAAATTATACACTTAAGGGACTCTCCAAACCCCGTTTAGGAATAAATAAAAAGCGATCTTACCTTTAGGAAGAAAACTGACTGTCTGGCAATAACAGGTATATCTACCTTGTCTTAATCGTTGGGTGTCAAATGATCTACCTTGTCTTAATCGTTGGGTGTCAAATGGGGTACGTAATAAACGATTTCATTTTTTGTGGTATCTGAAAAGCAAATTTAAACTAGTTCGAAATTACAAAATGTGTTTTTTAAATAATAAGAACAAAATATTTTTGGATAATCACTTTTGATCATTGCATATATAGGAATATAGGATATATAGGATACCCTTTCACCAGAAACTACCTCTACAACAACTTATCAACAAAATATAAATTCGGAAATTTTAAATGCTATATTTAGATATCTCGCCTTGTCTGACAATACCAGTTTTATCTACCTTGTCTTAATCGTTGGGTGTCAAAAGGGGTACGTAATAAACGATTTCATTTTTTGTGGTATCTAAAAAGCAAATTTAAACTAGTTCGAAATTACAAAATGGGTTTTTTTTTAAACTAGAGGCTCTCTAGAGCCTAAATCGCCCACCTGGATTTAACTTTTCACTTTGAGCAGGACTAAACATTTAAGTGTTGCAGTCAATTTGGCTGGTTTTTCTATGGGGTTCTATGTTAAACAAAGCTCGGCTGTGCCAGCCATCTTGGTTGACAGTCCAGGTCAATGGACACATTTCTAAAAGAGAACCATCTAAGGACCGTTATTACTAAGTCTTGTTCCAACTGGCTAAGTGGTTTCAGACAAGAAGATTTTTAAACGAATTTTCTTAAAGGGTCCTATATTAAACTAAGTTCGGCTGTGGTGGCCATCTTGGTTGACAATCCGGACACATTTCTGAAAGAGGGTCAGCTAAGGACCCATGTTGCCAACTTTAGTTCCAATTGGCTGAGTAGTTTCAGACGAGAAGATTTTTGAGAGAATTTCCCACAGGGTCCTATGTTAAAATAAGTTCGGCTGTGGCGGCCATCTCGGTTCACAGTCCACGAAATCGGACACATTTCTGAAAGAGGACCTCCTAAGGACCATTGCTACAAAGTCTGGTCAAGTGGTTTCAGACAAGAAGATTTTTCAATGAATTTTCCCATAGGACCCTATGTTAAACTAAGTTCGGGTGTGGCAGCCATCTTGGTTGACAGTCCAGGTCATCGGACACAATTCTTAAAGAGGACCATCTAAGGACCATTCCTACCAAGTTCTAATTGGCTAAGTCAGGTTTCAGACAAGAAGATTTTTGAGTGAATTTCCGTAGGGTCCTATGTAAAACTAAGTTCGGCTGTGGCGGCCATATTGGTTGACAGTCCCGGTCATCAAACATATTACTGAAAGAGGACCATCTCAGAACCATTGCTGCAAAGTCTGGTTCCAATTGGTCAAGTGGTTTCAGACAAGAAGATTTTTCAATGAATTTTCCCATAGGGCCCTATGTTAAACTAAGTTTGACTGTGGCAGCCATCTTTGTTAACAATCCGGGTCATCAGACATATTTCTGAAAGAGAACCTCCTAAGGACCATTACTGCGAAGTTTTGTTTCAATTGGCATTGTAATTTCATGAAAGAAGATTTTTTAAATTCATTCCCCCTTTTTTCTATTTTTGGTAACAGCCATGTTCTTGGAAGTCGGGGATGCCGGATAAAAATTTGGAAGGACGCCACCCAAGGACCATTCCACCAAAGTTTGGTCCCAACTGGCCCAGTGGTTTCAAAGGAGAAGATCTTTAAAGAAAAGTTTACGCCGGACGCCGTCTCTAAAGGGCAAAAACTCCTATAAGGGATCAATCAATGATTTTGGTCATGCTGACTAATTTGTAGATCTTACTTTGATGAACATTTTTGTTGGTTACAGTTTGTCTGTATCTACTATAATATTCAAGATAATAACCTAAAACTGCAAAATTTCCTTAAAATTAACAATTCAAGGGCAATAACCCAACAAAGGGTTGACCGATTCGTTTGACAATTTCATGGCAGGTAGATCTTGACCTGATAAAACATTTTTACCCCATGTCAGTTTTGCTCTAAATGCTTTAGTTTTTGAAATTTAAGACAAAACCTGCGGTTTACCCCTATGTTCTATTTTTAGCCATGTCGGCCATGTTGGTTGACAGGCGGGGTCATCCGACACATTTTTTAAACAAGATACCCTAATGATGCTTATGGCCAAGTTTGGTTCCATTTGGCCCAGTAGTTTCAGAGGAGAAGATTTTTGTAAAAGTTAATGGACGACGACGGACGCCAAGTGATGAGAATAGCTCACTTGACCCTTTGGGTCAGGTGGTCTAATAATAAGAACAAAATATTTTTGGATAATCACTTTTGATTATTTCATATATAGGAATATAGGATATCCAGAAACTACCTCTACAACAACTTATAAACAAAATAGAAACTCGGAAATTTTAAATGCTATATTTAGATATCTTGCCTTAAACAAATCAAACAAGAGGCCTAGTGTTCTGTGTAAAATCGTAATAATGTTACAGTATTCAGCTGGTTAGCTTATCCTGTCTTGATCAGCACAGGCATTCGTTTTATACAAAGTATGGGGCTGTTATTTGTATTATCAATGATCTAAGGTATGAGTGGCCATTCATGTCATTGGCGCGATAACATAAGCTGTAATATACGCGTATGTTATATTAACTTGACGTCTAAAATATACGCGTATATTTTTACGATACAAGTTTTTCTTTGCTCTTTGGTTTAACTTGTCAGCAAGTTTCAGGAAGTCTAGTGTGCAGAACTACAGAACTGAACTACAAAGTACATAACTTTTTGAATGAAGCCTAAGTGGGCAGTTTATTTATTTATGTAGAAAGTTTTTGCATATATTTATGTTATGTTGAATTTCTCGCCAAAACTTGAACTAACCTTTGCAATATTATACAATAAAATTTATACTATCTTTTGTGATCATGTTAAAATATATTTCTACACTTTGTTGAACTATTTAGTCTTCTTTGTATATTTGGCTGTTATGTTTACTTTGTATGGTGTATAAAATGTATTGTTTATATGTCTCCAATTATGTTTGTTATTTGTTATTGGGCCAAAATAAAAATATTTACTCAAACGTTACCGACCCAAAAGAAAAAAAAATCCTGCCGACTCAATTTCTTTCTTTGCTTTAAATTTTGAACTTTGGAATTATTTATAACAATTTTGCCAACCTCAAGCCAGTGGGCGTGTTAGTGTCCTGTTGTCTGAATTATATGACTGGGTAAGAATTTTCTCCGGGGGGGGGGGGGTATGATCCATACCAGAAACGAGTGGATAAAGGATCAATATCTATAATATTAAAAAGTTTAAGCGTACAAAAACACAAGCAAAAATGCTTCTTGAGTTGGATAAACAAATCATATTGACCTTGTCGTCAGGATAATTGACAGACATTGAAACATTGGTGTTACAAAAGGGACTAAATGTTGTCCCTATTTGTAAAAACATCGGAAAAGCAAATAATGAAACACTTTGGGATATTTGAAAAAAAAACTGAGATGATCATATTTCTTTTACAATAATCCTAACATTTCAATGGAAATAGCAAATTGGAATTGTCAAATATAAACCAACCAAACACTCTAATCTTTCCTAAAAAGAAAGAGGCACTCTTGCAAAACGCATCACTGTTATCCAAAATACATCGGATGGCATTTGTGAATATATTAAACGATACAGTAGTTAATATATTCTGGGACTATTATACTAGTATAATAGTCCCAGATATATTCTATAATTTAAAAAAGAATGACTAAAGTAGATACGAGTGTCGTTTAATATAGATAACCATGAAACTATCAATTATGCCTAAAGGGCGATCAATTAAAACGGTCCACAAACAAACTGTAGGACCACATGCAAGTTACGTATTTGACACTTGCCCGTAAAACCGTAAGTACGATTAGCAAATAATTGTCAATGGAAACAACCGGTGCAAAATAGACACATGAAGTCCTGTAGGCAATAAATACCACTAATATAACTTTAAAATAATATATGTTTAAAAGATTTATTGAAAAATGAAACGAAATAAAATAAAATTAAAAACCAATTCTTCAGAGAACAATTGAAGGTCTTTCCACCTCAATTGCAGATTTGTTGATAACAAAAATGAGGTTTAAAATGTAATTGTTGGTTTTAGAGCATATCTAAGCTTTCAGCGATTGCAAAAATATATGGTTCTATGGTTCTTTGATTGAAATAAGGGAGGTATTATGCTACTTCCCGTATTACAAATATCACTTCTGGTTTGATATGATAGGTAATTTCACAATTTTTAAAAAAATATATGGACTGCTAGTTTGAATAACGAAGAAAAATGTTTATTTTTAACAAAATGTTTGTGATGAATTATACTGTTTTGCACTATAAACATCAAAAACGTCATTAATGTGACCTTATAAATTGACAATTCTAGACCTTTTCATCGGCTGTAACATTGTCACGTTAATTAACATTCCAATATATTCAAAACGTCTAAAAACGTCTACATAAATAATAACCTTGCCAGAAATGACGTCATCAAAAGTAGTGCCTCAATTTAACGCTTTCAATAACTTTAATTGCTTTAAAAATCTGGAAAAAAAACCTTATAAAGTGTGAAAAATGCAAAATACGTAATATAGGTCATGACCTTGACCTTTGACCTTGTGACCTATTTCAAGGTCATTGGTCGCTGAGGTCATTGTAGAAGACCCCATGCCATTATTATGTACCATTGTCAAGTTATAAACGAAAAACCTTAAGTTCGAACGTTCTAGGCGCAATTACTCTCAAAAGATGACGTCATACAACTTTAACTCAAATGTAACAAAGTTGCGCATCAATGTCCTAAACATTTCCACCATTACATTTCCTTGGCTATCTACAACAATTTCAGAGGAGTAGTGATAACAAGCAAATGTCAAAAAATAGATCTTGACCTTGACCTTTGACCTTGATACCAATTTGAAGGTTATCAATCCCTAATGTTAAAACAAAAGACCCCATGCCTTTATCATGTACCATTGTTGAGAAATAAACGAAAAACCGAAAATTTAAACGTTCTAGGGGCAATTACGCCTATAAAATGACGTCATACAACTTTTTCGCAAATGTAACAAAGCTAGGTCTCAACGTCCTTAACATTTTCTCCATTACATTTTATCAGCTATCTTTTACCGTTTCAGAGGAGAAGCGATAACAAGCAAAAGTCAAAATTTAGAACTTGACCTTGACCTTTGACCTTGATGCCAATTTGAAGGTTATCAATCCTTGATGTCAGAACAAAAGACCCCATGCCTTTATCATGTACCATTGTTGAAAAATAAACGAAAAACCGAAAATTTAAACGTTCTGTGGGCAATTACGCCTATAAGATGACGTCATACAACTTTCATGCAATGTAACAAAGCTAGGTCTTAATGTCCTTAACATTTTCTCCATTACATTTTATCAGCTATCTTTTACCGTTTCAGAGGAGAAGCGATAACAAGCAAAAGTCAAAATTTAGAACTTGACCTTGACCTTTGACCTTGATGCCAATTTGAAGGTCATCGATCCTTGATGTCAGAACAAAAGACCCCATGCCTTTATCATGTACCATTGTTGAGAAATAAACGAAAAACCGAAAATTTAAACGTTCTAACGGCAATTACGCCTATAAAATGACGTCATACAACTTTTATGCAAATGTAACAAAACTAGGTCTCAACGTCCTTAACATTTTCTCCATTACATTTTATCAGCTATCTTTTACCGTTTCAGAGGAGAAGCGATAACAAGCAAAAGTCAAAATTTAGAACTTGACCTTGACCTTTGACCTTGACCTCATTTTACTTGTTAGGGGTCATGGACCCTAAATACAAAGTTTCATGTTGATATCTCAACTCTAAATAACAATTTGTATGATACACCAAAAGTGAAAGTCGTTTGAAGGGAAATAACTCCTATGAAATGTCGTCAGATCCTTTCCGACCAAATGGAACAAAGTTGCGCACAGATACACTGAAGATATTGCAAAAGATTTTAGGTCGATATCATCTACGGTTACAGAGAAATAAAGATAACAAGAAAAGAAGGGGGCGGGGAGATAACTCCTATAAAAAAAGGTGTTCGGTTACACAGGGTCAATGGTGAAATCGTAATCACTGTACGCAATCATGGGCCAAAAATCCTTTCGATATGTCAAGTAACAAAAAAACATCCTAGACGGCAGAAGAAAAAAAAAAAAAATTAAAAACCAATTGTTCAGAAAACAATTGAAGGTCTTTCCACCTCAATTGCTGATCTGTTGATAAAAAAATGAGGTTTAAAATGTAATTGTTGGTTGTAGAGGATAGCTAAACTTTCAGTGATTTCAAAGATATATGGTTCTATGTACTGAAATAAGGGAGGTATTATGCTACTTCCCGTATTACAAATATCACTTCTGGTCTAAAAACGTCTACAGAAATAATAACGTTGCCAGAAATGATGTCATCAAAAGTAGTGCCTGAATTTCACGCTTTCAATAGCTTTAATTGCTTTAAAAATCTGAAAAAAACTTTTAAAATGTGAAAAAAATGCAAAATACGTAATATAGGTCATGACCTTGACCTTTGACCTTGTGACCTTTTTCAAGGTCATTGGTCGTTGAGGTCATTTTAGAAGACCCCATGCCATTATTATGTACCATTGTCAATTTATAAACGAAAAACCTTAAGTTTGAACGTTCTAGGCGCAATTACTCTCAAAAGATGACGTCATACAACTTTAACTCAAATGTAACAAAGTTGCACATCAATGTCCTAAACATTTCCACCATTACATTTCCTTGGCTATCTACAACCATTTCAGAGGAGTAGTGATAACAAGCAAATGTCAAATAATAGAACTTGACCTTGACCTTTGACCTTGATGCCAATTTGAAGGTTATCAAACCCTGATGTTAAAACAAAAGACCCCATGCCTTTATCATGTACCATTGTTGAGAAATAAACGAAAAACCGAAAATTTAAACGTTCTGGGGGCAATTATGCCTATAAAATGACGTCATACAACTTTTATGCAAATGTAACAAAGCTAGGTCTCAACGTCCTTAACATTTTCTCCATTACATTTTATCAGCTATATTTTACCGTTTCAGAGGAGAAGCGATAACAAGCGAAAGTCAAAATTTAGAACTTGACCTTGACCTTTGACCTTGATGCCAATTTGAAGGTTATCAATCCTTGATGTCAAAACAAAAGACCCCATGCCTTTATCATGTACCATTGTTGAGAAATAAACGAAAAACCGCAAATTTAAACGTTCTAACGGCAATTACGCCTATAAAATGACGTCATACAACTTTTATGCAAATGTAACAAAGCTAGGTCTCAATGTCCTTAACATTTTCTCCATTACATTTGATCAGCTATCTTTTACCGTTTCAGAGGAGAAGCGAACACAAGCAAAAGTCAAAATTTAGAACTTGACCTTGACCTTTGACCTTGACCTCATTTTACTTGTTAGGGGTCATGGACCCTAAATACAAAGTTTCATGTTGATATCTCAACTCTAAATAACAATTTGTATGATACACCAAAAGTGAAAGTCGTTTGAGGGGAAATAACTCCTATGAAATGTCGTCAGATCCCTTCCGACCAAATTGAACAAAGTTGCGCACTGATACACTGAAGACATTGCAAGAGATTTTGGGTCGATATCTTTTACAGTTTTAGAGATATAGCGATAACAAGAAAAGGAGGACGCGGGGAGATAACTCCTATTAAAAAAAGTGTTCGGTTACACAGGGTCAATGGTGAAATCGCAATCACTGTACGATATCATGGGCCAAAAATCCTTTCGATATGTCAAGTAACAAAAAAACATCCTAGACGGCAGAAGAAAAAAAAAAAAAAAAAAAAAAAAAAAAATAATCAGAACAAAAGCAAAAGGTCTTTCCACGGAAAGTGGAAAGACCTAAAAATTAAAAACCAATTGTTCAGAGAACAATTGAAGGTCTTTCCACCTCGATTGCAGATTTGTTGATAACAAAAATGAGGTTTAAAATGTAATTGTTGGTTTTAGAGCATAGCTAAGCTTTCAGCGATTGCAAAAATATATGGTTCTATGTACTTTTGATTGAAATAAGGGAGGTATTATGTTACTTCCCGTATTACAAATATCACTTCTGGTTTGATATGATAGGTAATTTCACAATTGTTAAAAAAATATATGGACTGCTAGTTTGAATAACTATGAAAAATGTTTATTTCTGGTTAACTAAATGTTTGTGATGAATTATACTGTTTTGCACTATAAACAACAAAAACGTCATTAATGTGACTTTATAAATTGACTATTCTAGACGTTTTCATGGACTGTAACATTGTCACGTTAATTAACATTCCAATATATTCAAAACGTCTAAAAACGTCTACAGAAATAATAACGTTGCCAGAAATGACGTCATCAAAAGCAGTGCCTGAATTTCACGCTTTCAATAACTTTAATTGCTTTAAAAATCTGAAAAAAACCTTATAAAGTATGAAAAAATGCAAAATACGTAATATAGGTCATGACCTTGACCTTTGACCTTGTGACCTTTTTCAAGGTCATTGGTCGCTGAGGTCATTACAGAAGACCCTATGCCATTATTATGTACCATCGTCAAGATATAAACGAAAAACCTTAAGTTTGAACGTTCTAGGCGCAATTACTCCCAAAATATGACGTCATACAACTTTAACTCAAATGTAACAAAGTTGCGCATAAATGTCCTAAACATTTCCACCATTACATTTCCTTGGCTATCCACAACCATTTCAGAGAAGTAGTGATAATAAGCAAATGTCAAATAATAGAACTTGACCTTGACCTTTGACCTTGATGCCAATTTGAAGGTTATCAATCCTTGATGTTAAAACAAAAGACTCCATGCCTTTATCATGTACCATTGTTGAGAATTAAACGAAAAACCGCAAAATTAAACGTTTTAGGGGAAATTACGCCTATAAAATGACGTCATACAACTTTTATGCCAATGTTACAAAGCTAGGTCTCAACGTCCTTAACATTTTCTTCATTACATTTTATCAGCTATCTTTTACCGTTTAAGAGGAGAAGCGATAACAAGCAAAAGTCAAAATTTAGAACTTGACCTTGACCTTTGACCTTGATGCCAATTTGAAGGTTATCAATCCTTGATGTCAGAACAAAAGACCCCATGCCTTTATCATGTACCATTGTTGAGAAATAAACGAAAAACCGAAAATTTAAACGTTTTAGGGGCAATTACGCCTATCAAATGACGTCATACAACTTTTATGCAAATGTAACAAAGCTAGGACTCAACGTCTTAAACATTTTCTCCATTACATTTTATCAGCTATCTTTTACCGTTTCAGAGGAGAAGCGATAACAAGCAAAAGTCAAAATTTAGAACTTGACCTTGACCTTTGACCTTGATGCCAATTTAAAAGTTATCAATTCTTGATGTCAGAACAAAAGACCCCATGCCTTTATCATGTATCATTGTTGAGAAATAAACGAAAAACCGAAAATTTAAACGCTCTGGAGGCAATTACGCCTATAAAATGACGTCATACAACTTTTATGCAAATGTAACAAAGCTAGGTCTCAACGTCCTTAACATTTTCTCCATTACATTTTATCAGCTATCTTTTACCGTTTCAGAGGAGAAGCGATAACAAGCAAAAGTCAAAATTTAGAACTTGACCTTGACCTTTGACCTTGACCTCATTTTACTTGTTAGGGGTCATGGACCCTAAATACAAAGTTTCATGTTGATATCTCAACTCTAAATAACAATTTGTATGATACACCAAAAGTGAAAGTCGTTTGAAGGGAAATAACTCCTATGAAATGTCGTCAGATCCTTTCCGACCAAATGGAACAAAATTGCGCACAGATACACTGAAGACATTGCAAAAGATTTTAGGTCGATATCTTTTACGGTTACAGAGATATAAAGATAACAAGAAAAGGAGGACGCAGGGAGATAACTCCTATAAAATAAAGTGTTCGGTTACACAGGGTTAATGGTGAAATCGCAATCACTGTAAGATATCATGGGCCAAAAATCCTTTCGATATGTCAAGTAACAAAAAAACATCCTAGACGGCAGAAGAAAAAAAAAAAAAAAAAAAAAAAAAAAAATAATCAGAACAAAAGCAAAAGGTCTTTCCACGGAAAGTGGAAAGACCTAATAATCAGAACAAAAGCAAAAGGTCTTTCCACGGAAAGTGGAAAGACCTAATAAATAAAAACACAAAGGGCACCTCTGAAACGGGTTTCCCTGGGACAAATTTCCTGAAAAACCCCGAAACGTTGAATACGGTAGCACGTTATCAATGTAAGGCCAGATATGATCCATACCAGAAACGAGTGGATAAAGGATCAATATCTATAATCTTTCTGATTGGATGAAAATTGAAACCCCCTATTTATATGATATATACGGGCATATTTGAACAAATAACGCGTATATTATGAAAAAATACACGTATATTCAATATTGAGATCAATATTCGCATATATTTTGTATTTTCATGAACTAACGCGTTATTTTAAATAATTATCGCGTTATTTTGGTTAAAATATTGATAAGTGAATATTCGCGTAATTTTACAGTATATACATGTATATTACAGAAATAAAATATACACGCCAATGACATGAATGGCCACTCATACTAAGGTGATGCGGAGGAAGTTGCTAATTGTTTTAAAATCAAAAGAATGAAAACAGGACTTTGATCATATAACTTTGGATCTCTCCTTTTATAGTTGGGTACCCCATTTATCATGAAACCTCAATGGAAACAAATAAATAATCCTTAGCTCTTTTCTAGACGATTGGTCTCTATTTTCAATAAGATCTTTAGACGAATTTCTTTGTTAAATAAACTTGGAAAGTTATCAACCAAATTTATGATGGATGAATTGTTGTTTAACGTCCAGTGGCAGCCAGGTGCAATCAGGACTACCAAATTTTTGAACAGCATTAAACTGGAATCACCAATTCAGCTTAGTTTAGAATTCATCCAATATTTTCAGATAAAACGAATTTTGCTCCGCATTAGGGGGACCAATCTAATTGGTATGTGCACCGCTTAATTTGGCAAGTGCTAAGGAAAATGGCGGGGCGAAGCAGACGAAAATTGGAAGTATTAAAAATAGTTTATGTATATAAAGTAAGCAACTTATCTTTACATTATTAACTCACTGGCAATTTTGTCTTGGGTAAAGACCATAGTGCAATATCGTCACGGCTATTGAAACTAGAAGTTCCAAAAATAGCCCGTATCACTCACCTAGACTTAGCTAACGATCATTGCTGTAAAGTTTGGCTCCAATATTCTCAGCGGTTTAAGAGAAGATAATTGAAATATAGCTAAACAATTTCATATTTATGATATTCTCTTATTGCAAACGCCGTATATAGGTAAAAACAGATCGACTGAAACGAAACTCAAAGGGAACCTGTAACTACTTATTTTACAATTGTAAAACTCAGCTTAATAAGATAGCCATAAAAAAAACATTTTCCCTTTTTATCCCCATGGTCTACTCATATCAACAGAGGCATTCACTGCTGGTTACACAGTGGCATCGTTAGACAGAGTTTTGAAACTAGACATCCTTATGGTGATTGTAGCTAACTTTGGTTCCAACTGTCCCAGTATTTTCAGAGAAGAGGATTTTATTAAAAGTTAATGGACAGACGATGGACCCCATGTGATGAGCATAAAAGCAGTTAAAAGCACAGATGTCAGGCTTTGCTTTTAATGATGTATCATAACTCCATTTTATGATTTGAATGGCAAATTAAATCCAGGCAAGCGATACAGGCTCCTGGGAGATTATAGTTATGTTTATCTTGTGATATCCTGTAAAATCATATAGATATCAACATCTTTCGGTTAAACACCCAGCTTCCTGAAAAACAGTTATCATGAACGGGTTTCTAGTATCACCCTATCGTGAATAGATGAAAGTCTCGCCAATAATCCAAAGATGGGTGGATGAATTATTGTTTAACGTCCAGTGGCAGCCATTAGGTGCATATCCAGACGAGAACATGTTGATATGATATGAATATGATCCCTGCTTTCTACTAGACCGACAAGCTGAGGCGGATTTTTTAATGTGCTAGCTCACGAGGTAACTGTCCGCAGGAAGACAGATCACCCAACTCGGACACATTATACGGACCCCGAGCCGCCCAGTACTTTGCTCTCACTCCTAGATGCTGCGTGTTTGACGGAGAAGCAGCAAATACTAGTACCAATTTTAATGTCTTGGTTTTGACCCGGCCGGGGATTGAACCCCGACCTTCCGCACTCGAGGCGAGCACACCTAGGCGGTTAATAATCCACAGAAACTTAGTTACTTAAAATCTTTTCAAAGTATTAAAGGGTTACAAATATGAAATGTTCTGTAATTCTGTAAAAAATGCTCTTTCTCCCAATGACTTGACTTTAAATTTATAATGGCCTCTCACGAATACTACCGATATCTGTTGAACTATATGACGAGATAGCATTAAACCCTTCATTGGAGTGTTATTTGTGACTTTTTCGTTTAATAGAGCGACAGTATCTGACCTACCGCAATGAGAGCCTTAACTAGTTTAACAGTTAAAACGAGCACATTGTGACCCTGCTATCTAAATTATGTACCATCCAACCAATTTTGCAGTTCTAGTAAGCGGTCAACTTGTTGGCAATCATACTGTATTGGTGTTATAGTGTTTTTTATACACCAGAGTGTCAGGGTAGATGAGGGGGAGGTTTGGATTCCCATAAAACTGGTTTAACCCCACCACTCTTCAGTGTCTGTACAAAGTCAGATTATCCTGACTATCTGTTGTGTTCATGTTTGTGTTTTGTGCTCTTTTGTTATTTTTTGTCCGAGTTCTGTCTGTTCGTTGATTGATTGGTATTTCATTATTGACCTTTCCTGTTATCCAATTTGTTGTTTTTACAAATTAAACTAAATTTTTATTGTGATTTGCAACAATAAATTCACACTTTATTTTCAGGAAATGATCCTATTTTCAAAAGTCACAGAGAAAGAAGATGTGCTAAGTAGCATCAGGATTAATTTTGTGAATGAAAATTTGAACCAGGTTATATTTATTAACAAAGTAAATATTATGTACTTTATCAGACTATATATAGGATTATAATACATGTAACATGTAAATATTTCTTACAAACACAAGATAAATTTTTATGAACTTATTTAATTACGTATTTTTCAGGTAAATTTTTACATTTCTGTTTTTTGTGGTAGTCATCAGATAATTATTTGAAGGATCATAAAAAATATGGTATGTGATTTTCTTCTATAAAATATTCATTTTACACATTGTGTGGTGTCATTTTTGTTAGAATGCTCTTTCTTTAAACCTTAAATTGTTACATAAGGGGGAGGGGCATGCTTCTTACACCATATAAATATTGCAGATTTAAGGATATTTTGCCATCTCTTAATATAAAAGAAAATTTTTTTCTTTTACTTTTTTTTATTCATTTCAATAAATAAACATGTCTATATTTGGTATAATCCAGGGTTTAATCAAATCCATTTATCCAATCTTATCTTCTGGCTTTCTGTCTTTTAAGTAATGAATCCCTCAAAGCAATCTGAAACAACAAAACCTATTGAGTTACACACCTAAATTCTCACTTTGATTACCAGTATCCTGAATATATTTTTTTAACATGAACAGTTATGAGAAACATTTGCAGGATTAACTTCTTTTAAATTATAAAATTTCTTTATAATTTCTTTATAGTATAGCTAATCGCAAAATTTGAAATATGTTTTTTACACATCGTCGTATTGTATTGATGTTGTTTTAAGCTATTGTTATGTCAATTCCTGGAGTGAAATATCATTGTATTGTATTGATGTTGTTGGTTTTAAGCTATTGCTATGTCAAATCCTGGAGTGAAATATTACTTTTTCTTTTTACTAGTGAATTACCATATTTTCTTTCACTTGGAAATCAAACATTTTCAATACTTTCAATGTAATAAACATAAATACACCCGGTACTCATTCATACCCAAAATATGGATCCTACTCATAAGAAATTCAAGAAAGTTTTCTCATGTTTGTTAAAATTAGAGGTTTCCCTAGACCAATTTAGCATGGTGCTGCACCATGTTGCCCTCATCATGAATTTTACAATGTGCCCCCAAGTAGCCAAACCTAACTTTCAATTTTTAGTTTAATCTTATCTTTTTGAAACTGATTTGCATGTAATCATGTACCCCTATTGTATTGGCACACTTTTATCACACCTTTACACCATCAAACTAGGGTGAAGGCTGTTAATTTCAGGTTTTCATAAATATACTGCCCTCATGTCAAGGTGGGGTGCCCCCAATATTATCTTTTTTAACCAGTAAGTGCCCTCAAAATACGAAATTTACCATGCCTTCACAAATTTCTGAGGAAAGCACTAAAAATGATTCATTGGAATTTTAAACTTAGATTCTATACATAAAATACAATTTGAATTTCATGTTAATGATATTTAAAAATTCTTATTAAGACATCATTAGATGTTTAAATCTAAGATTAGAAATATTTAGCTTTTGGGAAAAGTGACTTCTCCATACAAGACAGAATTAAGAGGAGTGGAGACTCATTTTGAGAAGTAAATATATCTTGGCTTAACCAAAATTATTAACTTGTGTATAACAATGGGACAAATTCTAATCTCAATTTTGCCAGTGAATGCTTTCTTGACTCATTATTTCGGTGAATTTTATTGGATCTTCATATGGCATAGGTCTCCAAACCAGAAGTTCGGCCTCTTTGATACCATTAGACATTAGTACATAGAATGTAGTTCCAATGATGACAGCATTTTTTAAATTACGAGTACTTTATTATTGTTGATAATATCTGAACTAATATCTTTAACTAACATTATCTTTATAATTTACAGAAATTTCCAAGAAAATAAAATGAATTTCCAAACATTATTTTGAAGACATGACGTGCGGCTGATGAATTTATCAAAACGAATCTATGAAGATACAGCTTCCCGTTACATTTCCACTGAGTGCATACATGTATATACAGACATAGAAGGCTTTTACATTCATAGTTTTATTTTAAAGATTATCGATTAATAAAAAGTATTATGTTGTTTTTATAAATGTTAACAAATATTCTTTTAGGATTGACCCTTTTAAATTATGCATGTTTTGAACTTTCAGTCATTTTGTATTTCGGTCTGAGAAACGTGCTGTAGGCATTTAAGTTACTCATTTGAATCGTTTATTATAAAAAGTCAATCTGCCATACCTCTGCTTAAATTTCCATTGATAATTATGTATATCACAATTTCAAAATATTGACACTGAAATAGATCAAGAATTTAATAGTAGAATCGATATAGTTATTTCGGGAACCCCCATACATAGTAACATGCACATTGGCAAGGTGTAGAAAAACTTCAATGTGCGTAATTTACATAATCGTTTATCTAGATAAACTTGGAAGTTGTATTTCCATTGAGTTGAAATTTGAAAAATAAGAATGAATGTTAAATTTTTTCTCTATGTATAACATACTTGTATTTCCCCAATTGGCTCAACCTGGAGGGCGATTTGGGCGAAGAAGTAAAGGTCAAATAAAACTTTCACCAAAAGCGAAGTTGAAGTCACCTGAACTCATGTCGAAAACAAAGTTTGAGTTGACTATAAATTTAATTACTCGCCTGATCCATTTCAATCATCAAATCGTGAATATGACAACCGTTATTTTGAGGAAACTCCGACTTGTGATGTGAAAATAAAATCCATTTTAAATCAGTAATCAAAGGGAAATAATCCAATAAGACAAATATGGGTAAATTTACTCGGCCCGCTGACAACTCGGACCACTGTAAGTCTGACCAGAATAACAATAATTTAAAAACAATGAGAGAGATACTGTGAATGAAGTAATGATTCAATTTTATAAACTTCTTTATGTTGACTCTGTTGTATACATTTTATAGACTGGCTTATAAGGCATGCAAGTTAAATTTGCCTTAACCCAGCTGAACTGTAAATCAGAGAATGAATCTTAATTTCTTTAAAAACAAAACATTAGAATAAGACTAGCTCTTCAAATAAAAACATAATCAGTGCCGATTGGTGCTTTGGAACGTCACATAATGACTTCTCCCTGTCTCCCTCCACTTCTTCTTGTTAGCTTCAGAGAGAAATGTCATTTCTCCATGTCATCCTGAAGTAGGCTGAGCCCTGGTCCCAAATACATTAAAACTAACATTTTTGACACATTTCCATCCATGGTTTGAAAATACAGCCATTTTGATTGTTTACCTTCTGTTCCATTCATGTATAATAGGGTAGCAAGTTATCATCCGGTCTTGGGAACATTACTTTTAAATTAATTTATTGTCAAAATTAATTGTGCATTTACTAATGTGATGATTATTTCTTTAATGGACCCATTATTGGAGAAAAACCTAACGATTATCTGTTAACTCGGACATGAGCGTGAATCTAAATTTTTAAGTCATTTCAAGTAAAATTACGATCCAATAACAAATATTTTAGTAAATTCATAACTTACACACATTGAACTCTTATTGAAAATTATCTTCTTACATGTACCCCGGGATATACATCGATTTTAAATTAAAAAAATAATTAATATTTCAGGAAAAAAGGAATACATTCGTTGTAATTGATCTCAAATAGCAGAGAAAAAATCTGAGATAAAATTCCATTTGAAATTATACACAACTACAGTTGCAATCTTTCCAGTGGTGATTTCCATCGCTTTGATTCTAATATCATCTGGTTTTTTTGGGGGGGAGAGGGTCCTTGATCAACTGCCCAGCGGCATGGTCAGATAGTGCATGTTAATCCTCTACAATAGTCATCATCTCAGTTTCCAGAATTTATTGAAGTCAATAAAAGACCGGTAACACAATTCAACAAAAGTTTAATCACATGATCTTGTTAATTCTATCAGTTGACATTCCAATTCCACAATTAATTTCAAGGTTACTTTTGAATGTAAATGCTGTTAATCACACAGCTTTATCTGAGTCTGATGGTTCTATCAAATTTGAAGCAGTGAACTGACATGAAAGCTTTGGAGCCTATTGTTTTGTTTACAACTTGCTGCAAACAATTAAGTAAGAGTTTATTTCCCTTTGCCCAAAATTACAAAACAACTTTATCTTCACTCTGAAAATCCCAAGGGAGCAACTTGAGGGCTTATTGAAAATTTTCAGCGACTTAAACCTCCAATTCACTGTCCCTGTGATGTATACCAAATAAATCTTATTATATTTCCATCTAATATAGATTTAACCAATTTAGACCAAAGCCATGTCCACACAATACAAAATACCAAGTGCCATCAGTAGACTGTTTCAGACAGATTTGACTGTAGTTACATGAATACTTGTTTTAAATGACAAATCACATACCTGTTTATCTTTAAATGATCTTTTTTCCTTTTTATTATGTATTTTGTGTTTTATCATCATAAAGGCCTTGTTTTTCTTCTTCTGTTTATTTGATGTACTGGAATTTGGGTTCATCTTTTGTGGTCCTCCTGCAAACTTTCCTCGGTCTTTACGACCTTCCTATTAAGATATACAAAAATTCTGTAAACATTCCAAAACTTGCTGTTGTCTTTACCATTTAAAAAACCTTGCACGTGTTTGAAACAAAATCAGAATGACTTGTACATATATTATTAACATCTTAATTAAATAAATAAAGTTATGATATGAAACAGTATATATCAAAGTATATATCAATTCTTTTTACTGTTTACAACTTAATTATCTGACAACAACCTGTATAAGAACTTTTTTAATTTGATTATAAATACCAGTATGACATCAAGTGATAGTCAATAAGATGACCCTGAAATTTCAAGCAAAAAATTTATGAAAACTTTAGTACTTCTACTGTAGATCTGCCATTATAACATGCATGACTCAGACTCAATCAAGGAAAACTTGCACAACTGTCAACCAATCAGTTGAAGAGTTGCTCCTTTTGAGTACTCATTTAGCTGTGGAGTTCTTTGCAAAGAATCCTAACTTTCAGACATGGGTGAAGCCAGAATTTTTTTTATGTACTGTTACAGTATTTTTTTTAGAAATGTTACAGTATAAGTATAAAACAACATCAGTACATATATCACATCAATAAATATTTATTTATAAAATTTGTAATATGACTCACCATAACAGTAGCAAGTCTAGACTGTTTGTCATGTGCTCGTTTCTTGTGAACCATTTCTATAGCTGACAGGTTAACTAGCTCTCCACTGTTTAAAGATAAAAATTAATTACATGTCAAAGTCATATATTATCTTTACTTGTCAAATGAATGAAATTTTTGTTATCATCTAAGCTGAAAACCTATTGCTTATTTGATAAAAATTTACAATATTTTGTTCAAATAATTTTAACTTTATTAACATATGTCGTTCATGTTTCCTGGTCAAAGTTTTGAACTTCTTTGCTTTTATCCAATTCTTTACACACTGGTTCCAATTTTTCATCTTCAATTTAACTTTTTGCCTCTTAAAATATCAAATGATAAATTTTTATAAAATCCTCATAGCTTTAATAAGGCCAAATCTACAAAAAAAATCAAGAGTGTCTTGAATTAAATAACTTTCACACTATAAAAATTACCTACTGTTTGGAAATTGACCATAAAACACCTCAAAGTAAAACACTGTAAATAAATTATAATGAACAATACCTCTTTTGTTCTTCTTCATCCATCTGAACATGCTTTCTTTTCTTGCCCTTTGATTTGGTGGCTCCCTCTACTTCCTTTGCAGCCTGTCGTTTTTGAATCTGTTGAAAATCTTCCTGTGTTAGGATCCGACTTGCTGATACAGTCTGTGCTTTTATCTTCTCTTCTTCTGGATCAATTTCCATTTTTGCGGTTTCATCCTAATTTAAGATTAAAAACATTTTAATATCAAAGTAGATATCTTCTTGATTGACTTATTAACAGTGAATTTTTTCCCATATAAATTTGTGAAATACTAATGAATGGTGCAAAATACTCTAGATTCTTTCATTGTTGTGGATATTAATTATTTTGTTTTAATAAAAGTGTTATTTTGAAAATAAAAAAATTCAGATTTTTAATTTTCTGATATTAACATGTTTTAAACTATATATTTCATTTGATACTTAAATTTTATGACTTTAAAGTTTTGACACAAGTACAAAAATTCAGTGTCTTGCCTGATTTCACTTTTTTCTGTTTTCAGTGTAATAGTGGAATGTACATAATTTTTCTTCACATGTTATTTACTGATCATGAACAAGCTTCTGTCCAAGTTTGGTAAAAATCCAGGATAATTTAAAAAAGTTATTAATGTTTTAAAAACTTTAACCATAGAGTGAATATAAATGTTGAAGCAGCTGCCGCCGCCATATGTTTAAATTTAGTGTAGCATACATAACATTACACTGCAAAATTTCCTAAATTCCTTTCGATATCCTTTTGATCTTTGCCAGCTTATTATTATACCCACCTCTTGTTCTTCATCAGATGAGTGATGAACATCGATCCATTCATTGTCATCATCACTTTCCTCTTCACTGCAGGACTCCCAATCATCTATTTTACAGAAATAGCTCCTTCCATAAAACAAGTTATCAAAATCTTTCTAAATTTTTTACTATTTACTGATGATGGGATTGTATTTTTGAATTTTTACCATAAAAGTACTTTCATGGATATAATATTAGTTTTATGAGGCTGATCTAATAGGCATTCTATTTAAAAAAAAAAAAATTCACCAGCTGAAAAAAAGGAAAAAAAAAGGGTTTCCATGTGAATATGATGTCATTTGCAAAAATGAAGAACATACATGATGACTTGGAATGAATTTAAACTTTACCAAAATTATCCACTTAAAAAACATTTGAAGTTTTCAAGTTCATTGAATTCGAGTGCAAGTATTTTCAAGACATGGATAATTGTAATAGTAATTTCCAGTATATTTATACCAATATATCTGTGAAATTGTAAACAATCCCTATTTCAATAAGATAATGTATATCATGTACTTATGAGATATGAGATATGTAACACACTATGAGATTTTCCTTGTTGAATAGATAAACTTGTTATCAAAAGAACTGACCCCTAAACAACTTACCTTCCTTTTTCTGTTCCTCAACCTCCAGTACTTCTGCCCCTGGTATATAATCTTTTGTATCAGGTTCAGCATACTTCAGTGTTTTATGTTCTTTCATTGCCTCTGTTGGCTTGCCCTGTAGTATAAATAGCAGTATGAGAAATATAGGATTTTTTTTTTATCTTTTCTCAATTTATCTTACAGGATATTTAATAAATTATAAAACAATCTGTGTCAGTACTGTTCATTACAATGAGGTAGTTGAATTGAAACATAGTGAAAATTCAACCCAAACCAAAACTATAAGCCATGTTGAAATGACAGTATGGAACAAATTCATACAATGTGTTGTAGGCCTTATTGTAACCTTTAGATGATGGACAACAATAAAAGTTTGGTTTTCTCTACTTGAATTCATACAATGTGTTGTAGGCCTAATGGTAGCCTTTAGATGAAGGACAACAACAAAATTATGGTTTTCTCTTTTTGAACTTTTGTTCAGACCTAATATAATGAATTTATACACCATGTCTGTTCTATCTTAATGAAATTTTACATTCTTTAAGCTACATACACTACCAGTCAGAATTTTCCTAAATATTTACCTTATCTTTTTTATGCAGAAATTCAGGATTTATCTTTCTATATAACTGAATCAGAGATCTGGCTGCTACCATTACAGCTGAAATGGAAATAAAGCTTTATAATACAAGAAAAGAACAGATACCGAGTTCAATGTCAAGAAGACAATACCCCATCTCCAAATTAAACAGACTATTCATAGACAACTAGTGGTCATCATACAATATTCAATGAGTATTTAAATAAACACAAATTTAATAATGTCACTCATTAGGTATAAAAATAATCCTTTTAAATGTCAGATATCGAGTAATATTGCTCAAATGTGTTGATATATATTTCAGATCATTTCCATTGAGTTATACAGCATTTACAAAGTTGGCAATTTCAATGAAATTATATAAAATCATACATGTGTGTCAGTTTTGGGTACCAATAAATGAACCAGAGTCAGCACTAAATACTATTTAGATAGTTGAAGTTACAAAGATACAGCTTAAAAAGAATTACTGCAATCAATAACTTGTTTTAGTGGGTATTTTTCCATACTCTTTGGATATTGAATGAACCCTAAGACTTGTACAATACTTGCATCACTTTCAGGCTGTTTACACTTGAAATAAAACATTACCCACCCTCTCCTTTGACCGGTTGTAAATTTTCCTTCTTAAATAACAGCTACATGAGCAATTCAAAATTGTTGGAAATTACCTGTGTTGAGAATGTATTTAAAATATTATATTTTTAGTGCCTTACTCTTGTTTTTGTGTGTCTTATATTCTGTCAAATCTTTCAGTAATGTGTCTGACAATGCTAATGGACATCTATTACAAATTTCTCTAACAGCATTCAATCTGAAATGTATGCATGCATATCATTTTGTTGCTATTACAAAAATTGTTAAAAACCATTCAAATTTCATCTGTGTGACTGCAATTCATTTAGTGAAATAAAAGAAGTATTTTACTCTAGAAAGTGATTTAGCAATATCTACCTCCAGTCGCTGCTATTTTGGCAGTACCCCTTAGTCACTTATAAAAAAAAATCCCATGTTTTTTTTTCATTAATCATTTCAGAGGGTTTAAATGGGGAATATGTGCTCCTTAATACAGGAAATAGGTCAACTCAAAATGAACAAAAAAGATCAATAATTGGGCTGAGCATCGCATTGCTATCAATTTAGAAGAAACTAAGCAAATAATTACCGTCCAGAGCAAAAATACGTTACCAAAAATGTTGCACAAAACTAACCCTTCACCATGCTCTTTTCAGTTAGTGAATATTACAAACAGGAAAACTTGAGCACCAAAAAATTACCGTGTGGAACATCTTCCTACTTATAACATGTAATAACAGTGTCCTCCATATGTAATTTTCAAGCTGAGTCTCATCAAAGATATGTTGAGTTTTTGATAAATAATGTATTGTAAATCTGATTACTTTGATACTTTTAAAACAACTAATATAAGGCCATAGTTGTTTTTTTCTTTGTTTTGCATCTGTGTGTGGGTAGGTTTTTTGCCTCATATGGTAAAAAACAAACACAGACGTATTTTTCAATTGGTAAAAAAAATCGTGAATTTGTCTCTTCCCAACCGTGTTTTAGTTTTTTAAATGGCCCCAGACCAGACAACAACTATAACAAATTACTTTCCATTTGAAACTCTTGTTCTTTCTGGTGTCACAGATTAACTGTTCAATTGCAGTTTGACTCATGAAATCTCTATGAGAAGTAAATGCCTTGTGTTTTTTTTTGTTGTGTGTTTTTTTCCTGGCTGGCTGGAAGGTTTTCAAAGACTCAGTTGATGTAAAACAAAGAAAAAAACAGACACAACCTAAGTATATATTCTGTCAGAGTTATGAGGATATGTTTATAAATTTTATAACACTATAATGATTAGGCTAGCTATATTAAATATAAAGTCTTCTGCCTTTTTCTAAACATTTCTAGCGCTCAGATGTATTTTAAAATTTTCAAAAGCATTTAGTAAATGAACACATAAAACTATGGCCTAGTTCGATCTGTCTACTATAGTTTGGTAGGTTTTGGACTACTTGAACAAAGTTTTGATCGGAATAAGGATTAACCAATCAACTCCATCAAGAGAATGCTTGGTGACGTCACAATTCTACCATAGTTCTACCATTTTAAATCGTGGGTAGATGTTTAGTTGACCAGACATGCGCAGCAAAACACAATTAAATGACCACACATGCGCAGCAAAAACTTTTAGTTAAACTTTAGTAACTTTAGTAACTTTGGTTAATGATCGAACTAGGCCTATATTCTATCACAATCTATAATCCACAGAAGCAGAACATCACACATAACTAGCAGTATTTACTAGCACAAAAAAAATATTAGAAACATACCCTACTCCCATGACATCTCCTGAGTTTCTCTCTGTTATAAAGTTATTAGCAATCGTCAGTATTACACTTTCTAATACCTAATAAAAACATTGAAATGTAAAGATTGAAATTTGATAAGTTTAAATATTTATTAAATAGAGGAAGATAAGTATCGGTAAATGACTAAAAACAAATCTTGTTCACAAATATAAACATCTTAAACCATAGTATGCTTTAATGAGGAAGTGTTGATTGTTGTCCAGAAAAATAAAATAACTGAAAAGTAGTACGAGGTTCATGTAGTTGTAGCGATGTTGTGGCTCACCTCTGTTACTGTAGAAATGAATATCAGGAAGGTGAAAAAGGTATCAAAATAATTATACATTTAAGAAAAATCTTCAACATTAACATTCACAACTCAAATAAAAATAAAAAAGTGACTATGTATCCATTTATATGATAAAGAGTTGATAACATGCCATTTTCCATATCAGATCAATCATTTATCCTCCCTAAAGCCTGGTGGCTCTCAGGATGATAATAAAGCATCTAATAATCTACATATAACTATAATGTCATAAAGGTACTTTACAGCAATGTAAATAAAACTTTTTTAATTCTTTTTTTCTAATTAATGAGAAAATTAAGCAAACTAATACACCTTGTACTCACATCAGGGGGTACTAATTCATGACTAGACTGTGCTGCATATAACAATAACTTTGTGACCTCTGTCAAAAAAAAGGTATTACAGAATGAGAGAGTTACGCGTAATGGACCATAATTAAACTTTATCTCATAATTCTTAGTTTACTGTGCTTAATTTGTTATTTATTAAATCTTATATACCATGTTATACTCTTTAAACATTTTGTACAACTATAGAATTTGATATCTTGCTTTCACATATGTACATCATTTTTATTCGATTAACTTTTTCACAATTTCATGCATTGAAGAAAATGTTTACGAATAATTTATCTTAACATTTGAAAAACCTAAAAATCTATAATGAGTGACTTGCATATATTAAAGTGAATTATTAGTTTTATTTGGTCCCAAGTTATAGATTTTGGGGATATGAATTTCAAGTTTAGTCCTTCTGATTATTACAAACACAAAAAATTATGTTTTTTAAGTGACTACAGATAAAAACATGTTTCTATGAAAGAACATTATAAATATTGTATTGTAAGGAAAAAAAAAGACTTTCTATGGAAGAACAGTAAGAATATAGTATTGTAAGACCAGAAATAAACTTACCTCTTTGGTGAGGTTGTAAAAACCTCTGTATATATGGATAGAAATTTAACAGAAATAGTTGATGTACACCAATCAGTCTTGATATCAAATCCATAAACATTAATTTTACTTCAAATCTCTCTGTTATATTTTCTAACTGTTTAAATAACTTCTCTGCAAAATCTGAAATTTAACACAAAAATGTTTAATTAAAGACTTCATTTATAGCTTAGGAAAAGTAAGTGTATTATACAATGCTGAGTTGCTTAATGTGTGTCTTACATTAAATGTAAAGCCGGTTTTGGAAAAAACTTTATAAAATTGGTAAAAGATGGATAAAAATGTATGCTGTACCTTCGCCAATTTTAATATTTTAGCAGAACAATGACTATATATAAAGTAAAATAAGCCACTAATATGATACAATAACATTACAAACCTTGTGGATCATGTATCAAATGTAAAGCTGAAAAATTAAATACTTCAGCAGTTTTCTTTTTCTTCTTTTGTTTCTGAAAACAAGTTAAGAATATAGCAATTGTGGTACATCTGAAAAACACAAGTTTATGTCATTTGATGGATCGATGAATGAATTATTGTTTAACATCCAGTGGCAATTATTTAATGCATAATAGGACGAGAACATGTTGATTGTTGATATGATATGAATATAGACCCTGCTTTGTACTAGGCCGACACACTGAGCCGGATTTTTAACATGCTAGCTCACGAGGTAACAGTGCAGGAAGACATCACCTCGCTCGGACACATTATACTGACTCTGAGCTAATCAGTCCTTTTGCTCTTACTCCTAGATACCGCATGTTTGGTGGAGAAGCAGCAAATACCAATTTTAATGTCTTTGGTTTGATCTGGCCGGGGATCGAACCCATGACCATCTGCACTCCAGGCAAACGCGCTACCTTGAGACCACCGAGGCAGTTTATGTCATTTGAAACATAATATGTATTTTAACACTATAACAGAAATGTCTGCATATTAAATGAAACAATTAAAATGTCAAACTGAAATATACAAGCACAAAGGTTAAGCATCCATGATGAATTTTATGCACAAGAAAATTCATCAAAATAATGTAACAATGTCAAAACACCAAATTTTATCAACATCATATAATAATTGTAGCAGGAGATTTCAATTTTATGACCTTACAATCTACCTGCATAATACCCAAAGCTCTATCTAATCTCTTCTGTCTTTTCTTTGTTTTTTTACCAACTCTGTGACCAAGAATCAGGTTTTTTGTATCTTTCTTCTGGGACCTCTACGTAATAAATAAGAAAAAAATTCTTTATAACTCATTACTACACATTTAGAGAATACATATTCAGATTGTGAAAAACGGTGACAATACCCTATAATGTGACACACAAAAAATAATGTTTTTATGTCAAAAAAATGTCAATTTGTCTAGAAAGCTCACACATTATTAAACATTTAAACTATTGAGATTTTAGAAATTTAACTCTCTTGAGAAGAGATATATTTCATTATAATCTCACTGGATATAGACTCTACATGCATTGAGGAAGAGACATTAAATTCTTGTTTCAGACCACATATCTGTCTCTAAATGTTTTTGTTAAAGCAATCTTTCATAGGATTTAATACTGAATTTCAATACAATCTCACCTATATCAGGCACGGATTTAGGATTAAAACTTAGTGGAGCTGCAGGCCAAAAGTTTTCACTTATTTTGAATAATATTAAAGGAAAACAAATCTTCGATGAGCCCTGATAACACCCATTCATCCTTTTTAGTACAACCCTGCATATAATATTGTCCAAATCTTTAAAATTATCATTTTAGCTATGTACTTATTTTCTCTTTGATATTTTCATTTGTTTGTTTTGTTGGAGTTTTATGCAGTTTTCAGCACATTCGCCTATTTCGAGATGGCCAGTTTTTATTGGTGGAGGAAGCCGGAGTAGCCGGAGAGAACCTCGACTTTCAGTAGGAAAAGTGGCAATCCTTGTAAATTAAGATTGGAGCTGAACACATACTGCCACATGTGAGATTCCAACACACAACCTCTATGTTGACAGGCTAGTGATCATTAGTACTCATGACGAACTACCTAAACCACTCGGTCACCGAGGCCCCTGATATTTTTGTACAAAAATCATAACATTACAAGTATCCAAAGGATAAAGTTGTAGTTTAAAAGTGTAAAAATTATAAATCTATGTCCTTATCAAGAATCCTCTTTCAATGATTGAAAGATAATGTTATTATGATAGTGTTTTAAATTTCACCTCATCTTCGCTGTCACTTTCATCATCATTATTATCATCCTGTCCAAGGAAAAACTTCAAAGCTGCTACTAATATCTACAATATATATATATGTATAATGTTATCATTCTAAATTGTTTAAATCATCTTGAATGTTTATACATAAATATCCTGACTTGAAACAATACATGTATATAATTTCATAATTTGATTAAAAAGTTTGTTGTTTCAAAGATGCAGAAATTTGTCATTTTCCAATTTTTTAATTCACAACTCTGTAAGAAATACACATTAGAATTACAAACTTGGTCTCCATCAAAATATAATGAACATTCATTGCTAATTTCAAAGTTAAAACTCAAAAAGGTTTGGCATCTTGAACTTTTTTAGTTTGTTCATTGAAAGTTTTATCCTATTGAACTTGGATTGTTCTAAACTACATAGAATTCAGAACTGAAACTTCAGATAATAATCTCCTCCTTTGAGTTTATTATAACAAAAGCTTTATATATGAAAGGCATTGCCCCAAGAGCAGTTGCCACTCACAGATATCTGTATTCTTCTAATACTTGTATCTTGAAATAGCAACCCATAAACCATAAGTTCTTAATTATCATCCTCATCTATCAATTCAATGTCCATCTGTCAATCAGTCATTTATACCAAAAGTAAGTGATAAAACCAATAAATTTACAGTTTCTCCGTAACAGAAGTTCACTTACCTTTGTGACTTTTGAAAAGCAAGCTGTTGTTATCACGTTAACAGTTTTGGTATCTCGCCAAATATTTCTTCTGTAGAGCTCTATCATTACATCCTATAAAGAATTAAATCTTTTTAAGGATGTATTCTTCTGATGTTTCAGTCTCGTTGAAATCTCGTTCGGGAATTATTTCCAAAGCATGTGATAAAAGTGGAAAATATTAATGAATTCAAAAAATATGATAATCCAACTAAACTCTGTGAAAAAATTATGTACTTACAATAAGTAGTTTTGGAGTAATAAAATTTTCAAATTTTATGACCAATCTGGTCAATGTCATCAGCCAAAATGTTGAGACAATGGGTGAGAGGTACAAAGAAATGATTTTACCAGTAATATGTACATCCTCTATCATTTTTTTCTTTTTAAAATTCTTTAATATGTATTTTTCCAATCATTTATAACAAAGGAGTTGAAATTATATGCTCTTTGTTCTAAAAAAATGAGAAAAACCCCAAATTCACTAAATTGACAGCATGGCCATTTTGACACAAAAAAACAACAAAATTTTATTAAACTTTCTTATATTAACATGGACTTTAGTTTTTTTAAGTTAAATTTATTCAGATTGGTCCACCTCTTTAGGGAAAGTATGAAAAAAAGTTTAATAGAGGAACTGTGATTTTTGTCATGATAATAGCCCAAAAATGGGTAAAAATTGATGAAAAATGGGGTACTTTCAAATGACCATTGCAAAAAAAAAACTCCACCACCATATGATTTTTTCTTCATAAATTACTTTCTTATACTCATATAAACCCAAAAATCAGGATAAGAAAAGTTTAATACTAGAAATTTTTGGCTCCTCAGACGTGTACATCCTTAAAATGAACGAAACTTTTTTTAAATGTCTTTTAATCATAAAATCATGAATAGTGAAACTATTCAAATTCTTTATTCATTATTCAAGCTGAAACAGAATCAGAAGTAAGTTCAGAATATGGATGGAGTCATTTGGTGCAATTGCCATAAAAAAATCTAAAATATAAACTGTGTCTATACTGGCCTAGATATTTTAGCTTCAAACATATATACTTAACCTGGAACATGCCATGGACCCACAGTGGTTTTAACCAGCCCCCTGAATCCGGTATCTCCAAATGCCCCCTAGCTAGTAAGGATAGTTTACTGTCTAATGTTACAACTATTACTTACCAATGACATTTTAGCTGCAATAGGATTATTATCTTTTAACATGGTATACATATAATTCTGTAATGTCTGAAAAATATAAACATGGTATACATATAATTCTGTAATGTCTGAAAAATATAAACATGGTATACATATAATTCTGTAATGTCTGAAAAAAATAAACATTGTATACATATAATGTCTGAAAAAAAAATAAACATGGTATACATATAATTCTGTTATGTCTGAAAAAAATAAACATTGTATACATATAATGTCTGAAAAAAAATAAACATGGTATACATATAATTCTGTAATGTCTGAAAAAAAATAAACATGGTATACATATTATTCTGTAATGTCTGAAAAAAAATAAACATGGTATACATATTATTCTGTAATGTCTGAAAAAAAATAAACATGGTATACATATAATTCTGTAATGTCTGAAAAAAAATAAACATGGTATACATTTAATTCTGTAATGTCTAAAAAAAAATAAACATGGTATACATATAATTCTGTAGCATCTGAAAAAAATAGACATGGTACACATATAATTCTGTAATGTCTGAAAATCAAAATGCTGGAAAGCAGTGGTGGAAAGATTGCAACTGTAGTTGTGTATAATTTCAAATTGAATTTTATCACAGATTAGTTCTTTGTTATGCGAGATCAATTACAGTGAATGTGTACCTTTTTTTTCTGAAATATTGAGGTTTGTTTCAAAATCGATGTACATTTCTTGGTATGGAAACCAGGACATCATTTTCAGTAAGAGTTCAATGTGTATTAAGGCTTAGCTTTTAGCAACAGTCAAGTTTTAGTGTCAATATTCGAAATCTTTGTGGAGGTGTTCGAATGAATGTGACTGAAGTGTGAAAACCAAGTGAAGGTCTCAAACAGCCATGTACCCACCAAGGACTATCTATAGACCAAATACAGTTGGTCTATGTATTGCAATTGCTGAGAATTGGGCATTATCCCAAAACACGAAACAAGTCACTCAAACATGAAATTGTCAAGGTCAAAAGGCAGTTGTCATACCGACATGTAGCCACTAAGGACTATCTATTGACCAAGTATGGTGGGTCTAGGTATTACATTGCTGAGAAATGGACTTAATCTCGAAAATGTGACAAAGTCAGTCAAGTATGAAATTTAAGTCAAGGTCCAGAGACAGGTGTCAGACTGCAATGTGCCTACTAAGAATTATCTATTGACCAGGCATTGTGGGCTTAGGAACTATAGTTGCTAAGAAATGGACTTAATCACGAAAATGTGACACAGGTCACTCAACCATGAAATTGAGGTCAAGGTCAAAGGCATGTGTCAGACTGACATGTACCAACCAAAAACTAACTCTTGACCAAATCTTTTTGGATTTAATTGCGTGAGTCAGAATAATTAATGAAAATTAATCCCCACTGATATTTTTTCTCCAATTTTCCTACTGAAATGAGATGGTGTAAGGAAAATACTGTCTTTGATACCTTTTTTAAACAAATTTATAACTCTTATTCAGTCAGTAATTTTAGGTAAAATCATGAAAAGTTTTGTTTTTATTTGTTAACATTACAATTATAGAAAAAAACTTGAATAAACATCATTTCGTTTAAATTCATTGTAAATTACAATGTCATTGTTGATCAGCACGAGTGACATTTTTGATAATTAAGTCAAGATCTTTTGACACCATTAAGGGTGCGGGGTACCCACTTCTATCAATTTTCCAGACACCTATTTCGTTAAAAGCATGTTTAAAATGCTTAAATACAACCCCTTAGTTAAATAATATTTGTTGAATTTGAAATCAACGAAATTTTATCCCCACGAAATTTTCATAAACAAATCCACAAAAATTAGTGATTTTACAGTATATCAATTCAAATTTCATTCCTATATGTACTGCTTGTAATGGTATGAATTAAAAGTTGGCTGTCAGAGCACCTGGTAGGAATTTTTTACAGCCTTTTTTAAATATGTCATATCCCAGGAACCATGTATTTTAGTTCTATGTCTTTTGTTTTGCATGGTTTCATTTGTTCCTTGTGTTTTCAAAATATTTTGATTTTCAAATTATAATTTGTCCAATTAGCACTTGAACAGAGCTGACTTTTTCATGTCATCAGTTAGCATTCAATTGTAATATGAGTTCTCATGTTTTATTGATAAATACGAACACATATTTCATTTTGCATACTATGGATTCATTTTATTTTGTTGGATATCAATTTTTGTGAGTTAGGTTGAACCACAAAGTATTGCAGTTTTTGCTACATATTAACATAACTATGAATTTCAGTATCCTTTGAACAACATATTTTCAACAAAACTGATACCAATGAAAATAAATTAATCCACAGTATCTGATAATTTGTCCATATCAAGTAAATATTGGAAGTTATTCTAACTGAATACTTACAGAATTTAACTTCATATTTTTATGTTTGGCATTAACATTTTTTATATCACTAACAATATATGTGTATAATGTCTTCCTTAATACTTTGTCTTGACATCTAAACAGTCCAAAGAACAACTCTAGTAGTTTTGTGGCTGGTATTAATCCCTTGTTCCTCAGTAAGATCAATGCTTTACAAAATGACTGAAAAAAAGAGTATTCCATTGTAAAGAGATGGTTTTAAAATTTTGTTATTATTTTTTATGATATTCATGAAGGGCTATTTGATCCTTAATGTCACTACTTGTTAGGGAGAAGGAAGCACTTGTACTTATCTGAAACAGTGCAGAATGCTTCTTTATGTCAACAATTACTGTTGTGGGCCTGAGTGATCCTAAAAATATGAAGCATCCAAAGCTGTTGTGAGTAAAATTATCAGCTTTTTCTTTCAAAATGAGATACATGTATAATGATACATTAGGAGTCAAACACATTTAATAATGGTTTTTAACTGGCCATGTTTCCATAATTCAGTAAAAGAAAACCTATTGTTAATACGAAAGAAGCATTAACGGAAATAGTAAAACATAAAATTTTGTGTATGAACTCCTATTTTAATATAACGGTACCATACTTCACAGAAAAGTCTTTATGAAAAAAATATTTTGATAAACATATTACCATTCTCATATTCCTATCCAGGACTGTCGAATGCATTTTTAGGACGTCCCATAATTGTTGTGGGAAATCTGCTGCTTCCTCGGAATAACATCCCGATACCTATTTAAATAAGCAAATATTTCATTAGACATACTATTTATTTTTATTTTTTTTATTTTTTATTTTTTTGCAACATACTTAGTTTTTTATTTATTTTTATAGTTTAGTTCAGATAATTACCAACGAAAGCAAAGGTACTGCAAAACTATCTATGTACATCAATTTGTAAAATCTGATAAAGTTCTGTTGTAGAGATATAAATTTCAAGCTTTTTATGAATGGTTGCAGTTATCAAATTTCTGCTTTACTTAAACTTTTGTTTATTAAGAATTAATCCACCACACCTCTTGTCATACGAAATGTACACTAGTGATATTTTGTTAAAAAAATCTTACCTGTGACAGAAACAGGACAAGTTCTTCCAATGTTTTTGAGTATTCTGATGGCTTCAATTGAAATATTTGTAAGTTTGACTGGAAATGACGATATTGTTGTAAGAACTGAAAAGTAAACAATACTTTCAAATTTTATCCTAAACATTCCAAGCAAAAATAAACCAAAACAGATAGTAATAGGAAAATCAGAAATGCAAAAAGAAGAATTCTGAAAAGAAATATCAGAGAACCATCCCTGCTCATTTAACATGGAATCAATTGACACAAATTGCACCAATGAACATTAAAATATGTGACTCATCATATGTATCATATTTCAGGGTAGATTACAATAACAGGGACCATGCTGGGCTTTGCCAATGTGACAAAATGCAATTTTTTTTCAATCCTGGAATAGATAAAATCCAAGATAAAGTAAACTTTTAAGAAATATCAATTATTCACTTATCTAATGCCATTTTAAGAGTTCTATTAGGTTCCCAGCACTCTTTAATTCAATTTCAATTAATTCAGTATTGTTTATGTGTATTTAAAAAGTGTTTTGTTGTATTTTATATTATACTTATTGAAGGGGGCAGAAGGATTCATTGGAAAAGGGATAGGGTGCTGTGCCCCTCTATTTTTTAGCTAGCTGTAACACTGTGATATGAATATGAACCCTGCTTTGTACTAGACCGACATGCTGAGCTGGATTTTTAACATGCTAGCTCATGAGGTAATAGTCTGCAGGAAGATATATCACCCTGGTTTAACACATTATACTGACTCCGAGCCGAAAAGTCCTTTGCTCTTACTCCTAGATGCCGCATACTTCAGACCTGATTTTGACAACAGGGAAAACAGAGCGGAAATCACACTTCGGCAGCCATTTTACTATGTATAATAAAGGAACCGTAATGGAAAAATCCAGACTTCCAAAAGCGGAATTCCACTTTAAAGCGGAAGAAAATCAGGTCTGATACTTGGCGGAGAAGCAGCAAATACCAATTTTAATGTCTCTGGTATGAACCAGCTGAGGATCAGACCTGCGACCTTCCACACTCGAGGGGAGCATGCTACCACTGGGTAGTCTTATAATATGCAACAAGTGTGACCCGGACAGCAAGGGAGGCGTTAGGTCTTCATGTTTGGTGTTGGGTATTTAGTGAAAACTTTGAAATGACGGTAAAAATGTGAGATTTGCATCTGCATATTTTATTTTGTCAGATTTGATTCAAAGTGTTTTTTTTAAAGATCGAGCTAGATGCCAAAACCAAAATGTCTAAAAATTTAGCAAATTTGGTAACGCTAACTATCACTATCACTAGTATTACTATCAGTGTGACAGTGACAGAAAAGAAATATTTGTTGTGTTACATTCTCATTTATACTTGATAAAAGTCACCTTTTGTCAAAACTTACTTCATCTATGTAGGAATTTGGGTCTCGCTTAATTAAATTTTGTAACTGAGGGAGGTTATTTGGAAGTTTGTTCTGGTTTCTGTCTGACATGCTGTTCTGTTTACACCAACCACGTGAAAAAATCAAAACGGAACTACGTCATGGATTAACACAGGCCATCTCGTACCTTCACAAATTCGTGCGTATACTCTATGTTATGCGCAAACCCGTACCCGAGGTAAATAAATTGATAGAATTATTCATTCTAAATTAGTGTTAGTATTGTTTTATTTCAATGAGCAATGGTCATGGGGCTTTTGAGTTATTTTATAATTAGCATATACAATGCTAGCTGAACTCAACCGATATCCCTTAAGAGAAAAGATAAAACTATTAACTCTAAAATTTCTTGACCATATTTCTAATTCTAAGAATAGTTTAGCCCATAAGTTTTTTAATAACATCCCTCAAAATAATCCATGGATAACAGCCACCAAAAAATGGATTGGAGAATTAGGTTTCAGCTATGTTACAAATAATGAAACAAATATTACCAAAAATATAAGAAACTTCAAGCAAAGAATATATGACCAAGCCTTGCAAAATCGAAATAGTTGCTTGGCAAATAGTAATAAATTGTCTTTCTACAATTATATCTATAAATTTAATCAAAGACCACACTATGTAGATATCTGTAAATTCCAATCAGACCGATCTATAATCTGTAAATACAGAATTAGTGCTCATCCTCTGTCAATAGAAAGAGGACGGTATAAAAATATTCCTAAAAACGAAAGGATATGTAAAAAATGCAGTACTTCCCAAATTGAAGATGAAATGCATTTTTTTATTCATTGTCCTTCCTATAGAAATTATAGAACAGAACTGAACCAAAAGGTCAATTGTACCTTGAAAAACTTTAATGTTTTAAATGAAAATAATATAGTTAATCTTCTAAACAGTAACTCTAAAATAATACTGAAAGCAGTAATTGATTACATAAATAAATGTCAGGAATCTAGTTAACCACTATAAGAGATTTTACTATCATTCATTTTTATTACAAATTGTAACTAATTATATTAGCTTGCCACTGTCGCTCCAAGTTCACATATATCTAGCTATAGTCTATAAGTTTATTATAGTATTAGTTTAATTTCTACATCCATATAAATACCATTATATGGATATTATGTGTATTGTATGTGTTATAACCATTTACTGTAAATGTGTTACAACAAATAAATATTTCGTATTTCGTATTTCGTACAATAAGAAATCAGAAATTTTATTAGTATAAAATCCAAAACAACAGGATTGTTACTAAAACAATACATAATAAACAATACAGAATCATACAATATATTTTTGATTATGAAATATTTTAAATTAATAGTTCAATATTTGCTGCATGCCTCCTACCAAGGGAAGTGATCATACTTATAATATAACTCTCCAAACTTCGGAGCACCACCATGTATACAACACTAAAGTGTCTGACTGAAGAGGTGTGTTATGGTATAAAATACATTAAATCTAAACATGATATATAATCAACTATGAGTTATTCACACTATCAATATTTACCATTTCCAATCTTGTATTGTACATGAGACTGATACCATTTATAATAATTTTACTTATGTCATATTCATCATAAGTAAATATATATTCAAATTTACCTTGATCAATCATATCATTGAAAGAAGGAACAATTGCTACTATTTCATCGTATAGTTTTTCCGGAAATCAAATAATTTAGAGCAGCTTATGATAAAGTGATACTCATCTTCAGTACCTGAACTGCATATTGGACAAATTCTATTTTCTAATTTAGTTTTGTTAAATCTGCCAGTTTCTATTGCAAATTTGCTATTGCTTATTCTAAGCTTAGTAAAGTTATGAACAACATTTTTGTCAAAATTATAGAGTAAATATTTTTCCATTTGGAACTCAGATTTTACTTTTCGAAACGTTCTTAATTTGTTACCATGCTCTGAGTTTTCATCATTATAAATAGAACTTTTCCAAAAATTTACAAAATTCTCATTTAATTTTAATACTATTGATTTTAATAGTTTTGTTTTAGAAAATATAGGAATACCTTTCAAGAAATAGGTACGAGTTGGAGAAGGCACGAACTGTCTAGTTTTCTTTAAAGATATATGAAATAACCACAAAACATGTGCAAACATAGAAGTGAGACGAACATAAGAAAACTATAGATATTATTATCAGTTTGTTGTGTTTCCTTTTCGTTTGATGATAATTTTTTATATATTAAACAATAAATTTAATTGGAGGCGAAAAAATATATGTAGCATAACCTACAAACAAATCTATTTTTTTAATGAAATGTAGTATATTGTTGTTTAAAATTTTTATATGGTATTAAGATAAAGATAAAGATCTACAAGTTAATCGTCTTCGTCTTGAAAACGTTTGAACAAAGGGCTTTTAAAACAGTACTGTATATAATTTGAAACGTCCACGAAAGAAACATTTAATCAGAACTTTTGAAAAGATGTCTTCGTTTTTTCCATCTCTTGTGCCCAGTGCCTTGGATCCTTTATGGTTTACTGTTGACAGACCATGTGACGAAGAGGATGAATTATCAAAACTAGAAGAAGAACATACTTTATGGGTAAAGTACATGTAATATGATGTATACGATATCATCACAGGGACTCGTACATGTCGTATTCATATACTTTTCCATATATGGCAAGAAATCAGTCCGAGTCCATTTTAATATACTATGATGTCGGGTAATTTGGCGCAGCGTTGAATTAGACGCATTCAAATCATTTTCATGTTAATGCGCCGAGTAAGACGATGCACACAATTACCCGAAATGACTGTACTTGTTTTGTAACCAGTTACAAGCAATAGCGGAATGAGGTTTCGCATGAATGCCGCCATGTTGTTTAAACTTTTAGCCGGCATAGTAGTAGAATAATTCGATTGACATCTCTACCTTATAGAGCGAGCTTCACTCGCTTATTATCGTGCAAATCCGACCTACCTAGTTAGATCTGGAATGATTATCCTGCATACTGATATAATTTATATTGCCCATATTTTATTTAAATCAATATTCCAAGTATTTTTAAATGACAACCCTCCTTTGTTGTCATTTAAAAATACTTGGACCAGAGTCCAATAGAATTTTTCTAAAATTCCAGTATCAAAATACGTCTCTCCCACCGGTTCCACGAGGCAAAATCTTGTTAACCTCACATGATGCTTGCACATTTTTTATACTCAGATTTGATTCCAAGCAAGGGGCGTGCTGGCATTCAAAAACTTGTCGCCAAAAAAAATCACCAAAGCAGCATTTTTGTCGCCAGTTTCAAAATTTGTTCGCCAAGTCACCCTCCCCTTTTTGGAAGCATTCTGCCATACGTGATTGTTATTTTATTCATTACTATTTGAAATAACATGGTCTGAAATATTTTTAATGACAGTTCACTTTCATCTGAAATGACCTTTATTCAATTTTGATGGCAAGCCTTATAAAACAATGATTGTTCCTCATGTGTTTGTTGATGTTAAACCGGAAGTGACATCATAAACTTTGCAGATTGGAAATTTTATGATATAATGCTTTTGAACACTTTTTAAAGGAGTTAAAAAGCATGTGTATTTAATTTCATGACTAATAAAATTACTAATAAAAATTTGGATAATATAAATACTATCTTAGTATATAAATTGAATTGTCCTCAGAGTGGTCAATTAATTGAGCAGTCAAATGTAAACGATCTCAGCACTAGCAATTTAAATAAATATTGTGATTGTTAACTGTTGAAACACCTGCTGTATTTATTGGTCCTGATGTAGATTGTTTAATTATCATAGATAATTATATAAAACTTACAAATGATGTTTAGTCACCATTTAAAATTGTTTTCACATAAGTGACAGATTTCAAAAAAGATTGAAAAATTCTGTTGCCAGAAATATCGCCAACTATAAAATTCTGTCGCCAGATTGAATAAAAAATCGCATTTGACAACATTGGTGAAGCCCAGCACAGTCCCTGCCAAGTGGTTTCTCTCATATTCAATTTATTTTGATTACATATCAATAGTTTCAAAAGTTGATGTAAGTTCATAAATAATTTCTTTTGTTTAATAATCCCACAGGAAGCAAATTGCTTAATGAGATTTTGCATGTTGCTGAAACTTTTTGACTGACATCTCTACCATAAAGGACGAGCTATGTTGTTGAAACTTTTTAAATGGCAAAGACCTTCAGATCACTTCTCTATCTAGTTGAGCTCCCAATATTTTTCTTGCATATCTATACTAAAGACAGAGCCTTGCTTGCTTAATAATATGCTATAATTACTGTCTATAAACCTCGATCTGCAGAAGAGAATTTTCATAATTTGTAATTTTCGATCTAAAAGGGAGATAACACTTTTTTGAGATTTTCTTAATTTAAGTATTGTACATTTTGTACATTCCCGAGTTGCACCAAATATGCACAAAAACATTCTTATCTTAAATTCTTAACATATTTATATTTTTAAGTATCAAAAATAAAGCCTGCTGACTCGCACCTTTATTTTAAACTGGTTTTATTGCATTTATTCATTTATAAATATATATTTTTCCTTGTTTAGTTGGAAAGCATAGCAAAAAAAGACAGTAATATTGTTCCGATAGGAAAGACAGCTTCAGAGGTTAGTGTAAGAATATTCAGTGATCAATATTTTCATTTGAAGTTGGAAACTAGCGAATTTCACAAGCTATTTCGGAAAAAAAATCTCATGCAACTCAAAGTTAGGGTGGAACTAATGAGAATAACACTGCATGAATTAGGTGTGAAATACCAACTTCAGTGTGAATTTTGCATATGACAGTTCAAGTGCACAAATGAATATGATTTAATGTGTGCCAAATGTTAGTATTTTCAGCCCCTACTCTTGTTCCCAATACTGTTGCCAAGATTATTAAATTTAAATAATCTTTACGAAAGAGGGATTTTGATCTGTAAAATTGTAGTGATTCAATTTCCACTAACTTTGTGTACGAAGACAACGAATTTTTAATTATCAAAACTGAAGAGAAATTGGGGAAACAGTTTATGGCCCAAAACAATCATCAGACAATGCTAAAAAACATTGAAAATGTCAAAACAATTACAATATAAAGATTTTTGTCCAAATGTGACTATCAAAACAGTCTATAGGCCTGAAGCTTGAGAGAATATTGTCACAAATTTTGATTGGTTGTGACCAGAATGTGGTTTTTGAATCAAAACTACCAATATCTCGACAGTAAATATTTAAATGTTCAACACTTGCCATCCAAAATTTCTAATAAAATATTGTACATGCCAAAATGATCTCACCAGTAAATCACAGCATGTGAAAATGTTCCATTTGTTGCTGAATTAATGTATGCAGCCTGGTCATAACTGAACTTGACCTATAATTCCACAAAAAGGAAAAAAAACATGAAAGGATGTAACCAAACCATGGTATAAAAATTCTTGAAATCTTTCTTTGGATGGGGCCAGTCAAAAGATTTCTCTGTCTATTCCGTTCTCCCCCTACCAAAATTTATACTAGGGATTTCAATTTGTTGTAAAAAATAAGCATATTTCATCAAAATTTGTTTTGCCAGTTGTGTTCGAACCTGATTATTGTCACTAATTGTCATAAGTTTATTTATAAAATAATATATTAAAGTACAGTATTTAATTTTAACTTCGTCAAAAAGATTACAACTATGTTGTTTACAATCAAGGACAGATTAGATTTAATAAATGTATATACTGGGTGTACTTTCGAAGGAATACTAGTGAAACTATTGCATTGTATAATTTTACTTAAATAAAAATTTTGAGCAAATAAATATACCTGTCTTGTAGTATTATTGATGTACAATTAATTTGTAATAATGCTTACAATTATAATTTAAAACAAATTATATCTACACTTATGTGATAATCATTATTTATTGTTATCAGCACATGGAAGATGAAGAAGAAGATGAAGAGGATGATGATGGAGATGATGACGATGAAAGTGATACTAATGATGATGAACTTGACACTGACATGTTAGATGACAGGGAATCAGGTGATGAAGCAGGTAAATTTAAACTTCATGATGTCACTGTGGAACTTTTGTTGCTTAATATAGAATGTTTCAAACACACATGGCATTGGAAAAACATTTTTATGTCAAATCTATAGTTTAAATTTTATATATGCCAATTGTCAAATAGGTGGCCTAAAATCCTAATAAACCAACCTATTCTCTAGAACCTTGATTATTTGAAAAACCCTTAAACTCAAACTACTTTTTTATTTTGAGTAACAAAAGGATACGTAAAAGTATTCATAAGTGTCCACTTTTCACTGATATTATCTCTCCTGATCAGGTTTATAACGAAGGCTATGCCTCTTATATTGGAGTATGTATTAAATGTTATCTTAACAGCAGAATGCATAAAAAGTTTAATATATAAATGACATGATGTCAAAATAACAAGGCTGTTGATCTCATGAACAGGTAAATTTGTTTATTTAGCAATAAACACAGCTTGGCTTTATTATACATGTATTACATTATTAAAAATGAGGGGATGAAATGAATATTAAATTGGAAATGGTTTAGTAAGTAAGGACCTATTTAAATGGGTGACTCACTGCCTTGTAAGAAACCTCTGGGTGCGGGATTTTCTCGCTGCGTTGAAGATCCATTGTAGCCTTGAGCTGTTTTCTGCTCTTTGGTCGGGTTGTGTTGTCTCTTTGATTTATTCCCCATTTCCATTCTCTATTTCATAGATCAAAAATAGAAAGTGATTGAAGGAAGATGACTTTTTCACCTGTAAGTCCTAATGTATTTTACAAAGATCACTATCTACTCTTAACATTTTATTTATTTATTGTTCATTTTTGATGAAATGACTACTTTGTACATATATTTTCTTTTTCTCTGCAGGTTGAATTTTGCTGGTAGACCAGTTGTTGAAGATGAATGTTTACACTTACATTTAGTAAATACTGCGCTGTCAGAGTAGCTCCACATTTGAAGAGGACAGTAGAAAAATCACACAAAATTGTATTTTTGTTATATATATACTGTATTGATTGTGCTACAAAATATTTGTTTCTCATCATTTCAAGAATTTTCAAATTTGTATGAAGATACAACTCAAACAATCAGAGGTAAACATGTATGAACTATCTTATCTATCTTGTGTTCTAATAAAATACCGTACATTTGTTTTAATTTTTTTTGAAAATAATTTTAATGTCAAGCTCGTTATTATCATGTATTGTAATTGAAATCCATTGTTAAAACTTTAATTTAATAATAATTATTTACTTATTTAACCAATGACTGTTAAGAGCAGTGTTCCATGGAAAAGTTAAATTCTAAGTAAATAAATTAAAATCAAAGGCAGAAATAAATGGGAAAAAAGGCTTCAATGTGCCCATGTTACTCACTTGGTTATCACATACTCTTCAAAAGAAAAACTTAATTGACAGTGAGAACCATCTTGTATTTGTATATTCTCCCTAATGACCCTTTGTTAAATCTTGCTATGTCATCCGGAACAATTCTGACAGACAAATTGGGTTCCAATATGCTCATTAGTTTCAGGCAAGATCTATACCGGGGGTAAGTGAATTTTTCCATACGATCCCATGTTTAACTAAATTCAGCGGTGCCTGCAATGTTGGTTGAAAAACTACGTGATTCTATAAGATCCTCATAGAGAACCATCTACAGACCAGTGAATTTTCATCTGCCTAAATGGAACTGTCAAGATATTTTCTGAATGGATCTTATAAGCTTTATAGAATGACTTTCCTTCCCTGCTCCTAATGTATCCCCTTCGTGAATCCATTGTGCTGTCTAATAAATAATCTGGTAGCCATTACATTATCATTACAGAAGGGGGGCCTCGGTGGCCGAGTGGTCTAGGTAGTTTGTCATGACTACTAATGATCACTAGCCTGTCAACACTGAGGTTGTGATTTCGAATCTCTCCTGTGGCGGCATGTGATCGACTTCGGTCTTAATTGACAAGGATTGCCAATTTTCCTACTGAAGGTAGGTGGTTCTCTCCGGGTACTCCAGCTTCCTCCACCAATAAAAACTGGCCGCCGTGAAAAGCCAAAATGTGCTGAAAACAGTGTAAAACCCCAACTAAACAAACATTAAAGAAGGAAATAAAAAGCTGAAAAAAGGAAACCTGTGGCACTGCTGGAACTTAATTGGCGATCTGTCTCTGGTCACAGATCGAATACGTCCAAAAACCAAATCAAATCAACATATATAAAGAAAAAACAACAACAAATAATTAAGGGAAGGTCCTTTTTAGCGTGGGGGAAGTTGGAGGGGGTTATATTTTAAATTGACTGGTCCAAGGTCAAAAGTCGCCTTCTAACAGCCATTAAGTCGCAGGTAGTTTTTAACCATTCGGGAGCTCCATTAATACATCATCATTTATTTGGAAGATGGAAACGTGTAAGGGGATGATGGTCTGATGACAGATTAAGAGATAAGAGGCATACATCAACAAGACAATTTTAATCCTTTTCATCGCATAACTACATGTATGTATAAGGAGATAACTGTTTCCAATTCTTTTCAGTTTTATATTAGTAAACTGTTAACCAGTTTTCAAATATCTTGTATTACTAGAAGAGATGACTGTAATGGTTCAGTTTCATTGATCTTTCTCCATGCTTTCTTAGAAATGGAATAAATCACAAAAGCAGCACTCGTGCCTCAACTTCAGAGACTTTTTCACAAACAGACAAAATCTGGATAACAAGGGTAAACATTTTTCAAATACAGCTTCATGGAGGAGATATAAAGGGTAACTTCCAGCTGTTATAAACAAATGTTGCCAATAAAATACAAGAAAATGAATGTAAATGAACATCTTTCGCTGATTGAAAAAAGGGAAATAAAAAACTTAAACAATTTAAAGTATATGGGATTCATAGTATGTTGCAACTACAAAAATGACAATTAGCAAGTTTTAACATTTTTTTTAGTGTTGAAAGACATACAAAAATTCAAATTGACATAATAAAATGTTACCACAGATAAGAGACAGATTATCCAACAAAAATAAAGTCTTTTACTTATTCTTTAGTTCTGTATTCATTATGTGTTCAATAATGTCACATGATTTGTACCAAAGTTTTTCCTGTAGTGTTCTATCATGTGTACTTTCATGTGGTTTGTTCTTCTTACAGTTGTCATAGTAACAGCCAGTATCACCCTCTACACTGTCTGATAATGCTAAGTATAAAACTGTGTCGGATGCCATTCTTGCACTCTGAAAAAGACATATTAAATTACACAATATCCTTTTCTATTATAGGTCAATTGTATGTATTTAATATGGACAATGATAAAATCTTATTGTATTAGAATAATAAAGTTTTAGAAATAAGCCAAAAATGTAAACTACTAAAGTAATGCATGATTTCTGTATTATTTTCTTATCTTTTATTTGGACTTCTACAACCCACTTGAATGACATAGCAAAGAAACAAAACAAGATTGATTTTTCTGGATTTGCTGGATTTTACATTGAAATTATTCCCAGTTGTATTTTTATGAATTACTCCCCCTTTTTATATAATTTGGAACATTTTGGAAATAAAGATAATTAATTTTGTAAAAACTTATGACTTAATTTTCAATCCACTTAAAACATGCATTTCTTCTTGTGTGACAAGGAATTGCCTGTCTACTTCATGAAATATAAATCCACAGATGAGGCAAACATTTTGTTTTGGGGGAATTGTGGCACTTGACTTACCAATTATATCATTACATTTCTAAATTATTCAGTTGTTAAAATCTCTAATACAATCTCATGTTTTCTAATTAAAAACTTCCACTGCCATGATAATTCATTCAATAGTTCAGCGTTGCTGTCAAATTTAAAATTGAAGCCATGTAATTAGAGCTCAACATAATGACCACCTTTATAAAAAGATACTAACAGTAAACTAGAAATATGGAATTATTGTATAATTGCTCAAGGCACATCCACTGATACACTATGCTTAGTTCCAAAGAAATGAACCTAAACACAAAACTTAACCACATAGTTCGGACATAAGGACAGACAAGGGTAACTCTTATATGCCCCATCCAAACTTGTGGGTGGGGCATAAAAACAGTTCATCAAATAAATGAATTTGTCATATGATATGGTTTATTTGCAATTGTTTTTTATTAAAAACAACTTTTTCCCTTAATCAGTTTTAACTACCTTGTAACAAATTAAAGCAACAATATCCAGAAGCCATTTTATACACCAGTGTACATGTCTGTATAGCCTTGTTCTTACAACTCCTGGGTGTACAACATTAACTGTGACTTTACATTTCTCATCGTGAAGTTTCTGTGCCAGCATGAAGGAGGAGGTAGTAACAGCTAGTTTAGAATCAGAGTATGCTGCATGAGGTGAATATTCCCACAAGTTTTCATACCTGTTACATAATATGAAAACATAAATGAAATATTAAACAGCCCTCTTGGCCGATATCAGTGTCTCGGCCTTATAACAAGGGAAATATGTTTATCTATTTATCACATAATTTACCATCACCAACAAATAATTTTACTGTTGAATTAGATTTTCCAGTCTTCAAGCAAGTTTGTCAGGATTTTGACTTCCCTGAATATCAGGTGCACATTCACAATGCTACAGTTATTAAACAGTGAAATATTTCTTTCACTTTGAGCATAGAGTCAAATAAATGAATGCAACTTCAGTTCCTGTGCTTTTCCCTGAGATCTACAGATAGATTTTACAAGCCCCTATTTGAAACTGCTCATAACATTTAGGAATGGTTAATTCACCATAGGGGCCGTGATGGCCAAGTGGTCTAGGTAGTTTGTCATGACTACTAATGATCACTAGCCTGTCCAAGCTGAGGTTGAGTTCGAATCTCACCTGGGGGGTGTTCGACTCCGATCTTAATTGAAAAGGTTTTGCCAATTTTCCTACCGAAGGTCAGTGGTTCTCTCCAGGTACTCCGGCTTCCTCCACCAATAAAAACTGGCCGTCGCAAAATAGCCAAATGTGCTGAAAACGACGAAAAACCCCAAATAAACAAAACAAACAATAATTCACCAAAAATACTGATCAGACGATTATTTACAGATGAGTGGAAATGATGTCGGTGAGCCTCGCGACAGGGCAGATAACACATTTCATCTGCCCTTGTATGACATTATGAAAATAGGCATTATTTCAATAACATATGTGATAAACTAAGATAAAATCAAATATATTTTATTCCACTTAAAGGGTCTAACAAATAATATACAAAAAATAGTGAAACAGCTGGGATGTAATTCTGGAATCCCATTCAGAAAATTATCTACTTATTTACATCTATTATTTATACTTTAACTTACCTTTGGATTAGTTTTTCTTGTCAAAACCCCTGGGAGACCCCTAGTGACAAATGTTCTACTATATTTTGCATATTTTAATTAAATGTACATTTTTCTGCAAAAAAATTAAAAGTAGAGCAATTACCACAGGTTGCTTTGTGTGTGTTTTTATGTTTACTCCCTTATACTGAAGCTGGGCATTTTTTTACAGGATTTTCCAACTAAACAAATCTATTTCTTAGTTTGGTATTGTAGTGAGGAAGGAAAGCCTGGTTTGCTGTCACACAGCTTCTTGTAATTAAATTAAATTAGTACTTTGACAGTTCTTTCAGCTTTTTAACTAAAATTTGATAATCACAGATATGGAGGAAAGAAGTCTGTAGAAAGAAGTAAATATAGGGATTTTGATAGCTAGTTTCATTACCGGGTAATTAATATTAAATCAGGCAATGTGCATAATGAATTTAACTATTCACTGATATCCATATGACATTATAATAGGTTACTGGCAATGATAATTTAATTTATTTTAATTCCCACACTTGTATGGTAATACCTCTGTTCTGAATAAATAAAGTCACACTAGAAAAAAGAAAACATGGCCCTTGTCAAAAGGAAGAAATAATGAATGGAGAAGAATGTTTGCCAATCCAAATTATTAATTTTTACTATAAAATGCTGGATATCTGAAACAAACAATAAAGATAAAATATCTCTTATAATATCATAATATTTCATACATCCACTGTCTACAAACCTTTTACAAAGTCTGTCTATATCAGGATTGCCTATCTTGTGTACAACTGATGACACGTTGATGATTCTGGAATAAGAGTTATCTGTCCCTGATTTCTTCAGTACATCTAATAGAAGTAATGTCAGGTAAAAATGACCAAGGTAGTTCACTTGGAAATGTTCCTCTAATCTATCTTCTGTTTCATGGTATGGAGCAAACATGATTCCAGCTGTATTTAGAAAAAAATATCTACAATACAAACAGTTCTCTCCTTAACCTTGTTTCAGAACTGGTATTATCTTTCTAGGAACATGTAAACCTGGTAATTCATTCAAGTCTGCCATAAACACAATTAATTATTATAAACCTTGTTCTTGTATAAATTTAAATCTAATTAAAAGAATAAAATGAAGAATTATGTAATTTGAGTTATTCCCCTTTCTGATAGTTCCTAATGACATTATTTCTCTGAACACCAAGACCAAAACTATGACTTATTGTGACCTTGATCCGTATTAAGGACTTCGAAATGCTAATTTATGTTCAACCATGTAGTGTTTTGTGAATATTAATCATTTCCTGTAAGATTTTTATAAATACTTTAAATTTTCAAGTATTTTGTAATTCAGAAGATAAAAATAACTTAGTGACAAAAGATAAAATAAAATAATACCATTATTAATAAGGATATTCAATGGTAAACCCATGGCTATGAAACTGTCTGAAAATTCTTTCACTGACTTAAATGATGACAGATCCATATGCAACCAATCAACTGAAATATAGGATTATGGCATCGTGTGACATTTATTTTCAAAAATTAAACAGACTAATCAAGAAACTGAGCAGATTGTTAGACTTTATCTTATTACAAGTATTTGTCTTGTTTAATCAGAAAATTACTCAGAAATATTAGAAATTTTCAGATAATATAAGTCAGTATTGGTATCTGTGTAAGTCAGTAATTTCTTAGTCACTGGCAGGTATCATCTATTTAAATTACTAAAATCCTTAACCTTATTTGAAGATTGAATGTGGTGTTGTTTCAACAGATTCATACACTCTGTTATTTTGTTGGCGCCATTTAGAGCTCACCACATGGTGTGGGGTTACCTACTCAATGAAATTCATGTAGTGACCACTCGATGTCCGTGGTCTGTTAAGTTGGTAGATAAGATGTTGTCTGATTGACAGTTTAATCCATATCTGTTGTTTCTTATACTCAATATATGAAATCATACAAACACTAAATATTTTTTTCTTTAACTTGCATATTACTTTTGTTGTATTCGTAACACATTCTGGACATTGATTCTTAAGACTCTTCCAATTTAACATACAATGACATATAATTTTCAAATGTAACATTTTGCCACAACCGATGTATACTTATAATATAAAATTCTACACTTTACTAGTGGAATTGTGTTTGTGGAGTAAATAACATTTATAATAAAGTATCCCAACAACACTTGGAGATAAGTTGTTGTTTAAAGACAAGTAATCAAAGTATATCAGTCTCAAGTTTATATGGAGATAAATTGTTGTTCAAAGACAAGTAAACAAAGTATGTTGTTGACATGATACAGGTTATGTTCTTCTCGTATAATTTATGATGGTATGATACTAAACCCCTAACGGGAGGGATTGTGGCTCATTTTCTATATGATATAGACATAATCTTTCGATCAGTTTAACTGAGGTTCTGAGCTGGCATGTCAGTTACAGCTAGTAATCCTTTGTTAATATATTTTGATCATTGTCATTTTGCTTAGTTTCTTCTGTTACCTTTTTTAACATCGGACTTGGACATCTTTTGAACCGAGTTTTACTGTGTGTATCGCTATTGCTGTGTGTTTGTTTATTCCACATTGGCTAGATGTATAAGGGGAGGGTTGAGATCTCACAAAACCTGTTTAACCCCGCTGCATTTTTGCGCCTGTCCCAAGTCAGGAACCTCTAGCCTTTGTTAGTCTTGTGTGTTTTTTTAATTTTGGTTCATTTTTATGTTTCAGAGTTTAGTGTGCCTTCCATTTTGCTGAACTAGTATACATTATTGTTTAGGGGCCAGATGAAGCCCGCCTCTGGGTGGGGGATTTTCTTTCTGCATTGAAGACCCATTGGTAGCCTTGAGCTGTTTTCTGCACTTTGGTCGTGTTGTTGTCTCTTTGACACATTCCCATTTCCATTCTCTACTCTATATCAGTCTGAAGTTTATATGGAGATAAATTGTTGTTCAAAGACAAGTAAAAGTATATCAGTCACAAGTTCATATGGTTGTTGTTCAAAGACAAGTAAACAAAGTACCAATACATGTATATAAGTCACAAGTTTATCAGTATCAGATACTCCCTTAAAAGTTGGAAAATTGGGACAAAAAGTAAAAGCTTTACAGGTACATTTTTTCAATCAAAATTTTACTTTTAATAAATGTGACCTGCAGGCTGGTAAATTCACTTACTGACTTATCAAAGACCTATCAGCCTCTGTAATGAGCTTGTATTACCTTTAGCATTAGGGAATTCTTCTTTTATCATTTCTAAGGCTTCCTTTCCCTCCTCAGCATTTCTTGATCCTTCAAAAAATAATAAACATAATTGTGACAAATTTATCCGTAAAAAGACTAGATGGTCTTTTCCCATCAGTATCCAGAAATCTATGATTACAAAGTTCGCCTCATTCCCCCACTAATTTTGGTGTGTGGCTGTGTAGCTCCCCGAGATGCATCCTTACAGCAAGTAATATGATTGTAGGTCGCTTGGTACATAAAACTTACCCTAAGTAAGCGCAATAAGTAGGTCAGAGTGACCTAATTTTGGTGGGAGGATGTGTTACTCCCCGAGATGCATCCTCAGACTGTAGGTCCCTTGTTATCGGAGAACTGAACTTGGACGTAAAACTTAACCTGTCAATGAAGCACAATAAGTAGATCAGAGTGACCTAATTTTGGTGGGAGGCTGTGTTACTCCCTGAGATGCACCCTGACACCAAGTAATATGACTGTAGATCCCTTGGTATCGGAGAACTGAACTCGGATGTAAAACTTAACCTACGTCAATAAAGTGCAATAAGAAGGTCAGTGTGACATAATTTTGATGGGAGGCTGTGTTACTCCTTGAGATGCATCCTCACATCAAGTTATAAGACTGTAGGTCCATTGGTATCGGAAAACTGAACTCGGACGTAAAACTTAACTTCAAGTCAATGAAGCGGAAATTCTAGGTCAGTGTGACCTAATTTTGGTGGGAGGATGTGTTACTCCCCCAGATGCACCCTCACACCAAATAATATGATTGTAGGTCCCTTGGTATTGGAGAACTGAACTTGGACGTACAACTTAACCTAAGTCGATGAAGCTCAATAAGGTCAAAGTGACCTACATTAATTTTGGTGGGAGGCTGTGTTACTCCCCCAGATGCACCATCAGACCACATAATATGATTGTAGGTCACTTTGTATGTTAAAACTGATTTTTGAGATAAAACTTAAAAGCCGGTCAACAGTGTAATATGGGTCATGTGACCTTCATTTTACGTCACTTGGTCAGTCTCTTCATAATGCACCTGCACCCAAAAATATATGACCCTATGTCAATTAGTAACCGAGAACTGGCTGTGGATGCGGATGCGCATCAAAGTGTTTTGTGTAAAACTCATATCAGTAATAAACATGCACACTCAAGTATGAATATCGTGTTAAGAGGGGTAGAAAAAAGCTGCTCAAGCAACAAGAACTTGTCACGATGACACTAATGTCCTTTCTTCAAAATAGGTGATTAATTATTTAACTGAGTAATATGGTTTACTTAATTAAAGGAAAATACCAAATAGCTCTATCAAAATTATGTTCCATTTTTGTGTTAAACAAGAGTTGACACACAAAAATGTCTCGCCTGTCATGTATTTCTAATGAAAGTAAATGCTATCAGACATATTGCATACAGTATTCGAAAAACAAGCCAAAACACAAAAACTTAACTATAACCACTGAACCATGAAAATGAGGTCAAGGTCAGATGACACCTGCCAGTTGGACATGTACACCTTACAATCCTTCCATACACCAAATATAGTAGACCTATTGCATATAGTATTCGAAAAACAGGCCAAAACACAAAAACTTAACTATAACCACTGAACCATGAAAATGAGGTCAAGGTCAGATGACACGTGCCAGTTGGACATGTACACCTTACAATCCTTCCATACACCAAATACTAGACCTATTGCTTATAGTATCTGAGATATGGACTTGACCACCTAAACTTAACCTTGTTCACTGATCCTTGAAATGGGGTCGAGGTCAATTGAAAACTGTCTGACGGGGATGAGGACCTTGTTAGGTATGCACATACCAAATATAGTTATCCTATTACTCATAATAAGAGAGAAAGTAACATTACAAAAAACTTAACTTTTTTTTCAAGTAGTCGCTGAACCATGAAAATGAGGTCAAGGACAATGTACATATGACAGACGGAAAGTTCGTAACATAAGGCATCTATATACAAAGTATAAAGCATCCAGGTCTTCCACCTTCTAAAATATAAAGCTTTTAAGAAGTGAGTTAACGCCGCCGCCGGATCACCATCCCTATATCGAGCTTTCTGTGACTAAAGTCGCAGGCTCGACAAAAACCATCCTTTTTCTGAATTTTTGAGGCAATTGCCACTTTCTATTTATCTTAATTTTTAAAATTGTATATATACAGTTTTAATTTTGACATAATAAAAATACAAACCAATGACTACATGAACATTCTTGGCAACCAGTCCTCTGGATACCTCTAGTCCTATTCCTGAAGATCCACCAGTAACTATGGCAACAAATCCTGTATGTAAATGTTGTTCTGAAATAACACAATAAACATCAAGATTTAAATATTCTAAATAAATGTGTTTGCATAAAATCAATCAATTTGACTTTTATATTGAACTCTGCAATGAAAAAGCATATTAAGATATTTTTTAACATTACAAATGTGACAAATAAAAAACTACATATATAATATATACAAATTTATACTTTAATAAATGTATTTGAGAGAAAAAGAACAAAATTTTTAACAAAATTTTTTGCAACATGTCAGAGATTGTAGTATTTTCTTCTACTCATTGAATGCCACTGATTTAGTTTTAAGTTACTTTCCAATTACTTAATAATACAAGTACAACATACAAAAGTAGTGTATTAAAGCTTGCAGCACTTAAATTACATCAAGATTAAGTCAACATATTTTTTCTGAGTATATATAAAAGGAATGCTTTAACTAGACAAACAAAATTGTCACTATCACTGGGAAAATATATCAAATAAATTTTATGAATGAATGTAAACTGACGACTTTTTAATTCACTATGTGTTAACTCTCCTCATTGGTACCACAGCTATAATAATGGGTTTTGAGTTTTATATTTATTAACTCCCCTGATTGATATTTACAGATTTCATGTTTTATATAATGTGGTACGAAACGCCAAACCATCTTGTTATTATAAAAAAGTTTATCTGCTCCCTTGCGAAGAATAGCTACATGTAAATTCCTATATCATAGTTACATGTATGGTTCCTGGTGAACACGTGGAACATCCAGTGGTAATCCATTATCATATTCATTTTCATTAAATTGTTTCTTACTGGGAATTGATCAATAGACACTGAAACTTTTGCTCTGAATAGTGAATGAAGTCCTGATCATAAGACAATAATCTTTCTCCACAGAAAAAAGATAATATTCAACAATAAAATGTTCACAATTTAGATCAAATTTCTTGACTTGTAAAGTAAAGACAAGCTTAAGGTTACCAGCAGAATATAAAAAAATATTTGGAACCCTTTATTTAGCTAGTAAATAGATTTAGATGCAATATTAGTATTGAAGAATATAAGCAATTATGTGTATGAGGCTAAGGAACTGGGGAAAATGGAAAATGCCAGCCAAGCATTTTCCTCAAGTTCAAAGCCTAATATTTTCTATCATATTACACTAAATATTGTTTTTATCCTGCAAAATCAACATCTGACAGAATCATTTTTTTTAGAATTAAAAAAAAAAAAAATCTAATAACCCTTAATTAAGAAGGCCTCATATAAGTCTATAAAAAGGTGTCTCTATACCTGCTAACACATTGAAATAGTTCTAATAGATACGAGGTTCAAATATTGTATAAATAATTAGAACAAAACAGGAATTATTTTGTTGAAAAAGTAATTTTAGATTCAAATGACCCAATTACTATTAACTGTAGTACATGTAGTATCTATAATATTAAATACAGGTTTCAAGTATTCAAAACCAGTTATTTGCTGCAGGATAAAAACTGTGAGGCTTAATTGTGAGTCAAAGTGGAACAGGCAATCAAATTAAACAGGTTGCAATTGGCAAACTGTACTACAATGGGGTATAGTACCCTAATTGGGGTATTTGGATGACAACATGCACTTATTTATAAATGTTTTACCCACGAACATATTTGTTAAGGATAATACATCAGGTATATCTGTTAAAACTATGACACTGTAATATAGTTATAAATTACTGCGCTTAAATTTGTTCTGGTGTGGAACCCATTTCATGGGAAATTTGTTCCAGAGGAACATTTTTCATGCCAAATAAATTCCAGGAATAAATATCATAGTAAAATATGTTCTAGCTTTGTAAAATTTATTCTGGAAAAATTTCACATATATCTATGAAAGAAGATTTGGAAAAATTTTCACATAGATCTGCTAAAAAGAAATGATGTTTGTTCCTTTTTGTTTTTATTTTTTTATTTTTGTTTTGTTTTAGTGTTTCAACATCTTTATTTCTTATTTCAAAACTTTATATGCCCACATGTTGAAGTAAACATTGATGCTTGTGGATCCATTTTTTTGTAAATAATCTTTGTAAATACATGCATGTAAAGGAATGAAGAAAAATAAGGGTCTTGAAACATATTTGGAACTTAATAAATAAGAACTTATTTCACAACATAGGAACTTATTTCAGCAGGTAAGGAACATATCGGCACTGGAATTTACTTTGCCAGATATAAACAGGAACATTTTTAAAAGCAATGAAACGTTTTAAAAACGGTAGTTATTTTGCATGAAATAGGTTCCACCAAAATTTATTTCCCATGAAATTAATTCTAGGGGAACATATTTCACGAGAAAAAATTTTGGTTCACACTAACACAATCTATTCAAACATAATTCCACCCTTTGTGAATGTCAAATGTTGTCCACTCCTATACAAGTGTTTCTTCGTCAATCATTGTATGATTACAATAAATTAAAAAAAACAACACTATTCTTCGAATTTGCTATCTTTTTATTTAAAAAAAAATTAATTCAATTATTATTTTAAAGTTTTAGTGTACTTATTTGGTTTGATTTTTTAACTATTTCTTTTCAAAAAGAAATTGGGTTAGCTCTCTTTGAACAGTGTAAATTGAAAAGCAACTTTGAAAAATAAAGTGTATCATTTCTTTTTATTTCACTTAAATTTTCTCAAAAATGTTTTTAAAAGACTGATTGAAAGGGAATTCAAATAATCACATTTTGTGATATTATATGCACAAAGATTAATATTGTAAGTGCAATTATTTAAGTGTTTATTTTGCTTTTAAAATCGGTATAATAGTTCTTGAATGTTGCTAAATTTATTTCTTTTAAAAGCAGTTATATTGTGTCTAGTTCGTATTGTATTTTCATGTCAGTTAATTTGGCCTAAAGATCTATTAAACAAAAAAGCTGCACCAATACATGATAAAAGAAAAACATGAATAAGAACCATAAAAATCTCTATATACCTGTACAAGTATATAATAGTATTATATGAACCCTGACCAATAGGGTAAATTGGTAAACACAAATTAAGTTGGTTTGGTATTCGATTAAATTTGAATCAACCATATGTCCATGAATAAGTAATATAATACTCGGAAAAAACAATGGAAATGTAAATTTGACCACTCTGCTGAATATGGATTCTTCTTCGTCGAAAAAAATATCCATGTCCATGGGCCATATTTTTGGCTTAATGAAACTACACTTTGATTTCGAATTACATGTTGTATGACCATCAGTCTCACCTTCTTTTATGTGGGTTTGTAAAATTTGTTTCAGAAGAGCAAAACCTCCATATATATACATTTTTAAAAATGAAATAACTACAAAGAAAACCGTCATTATCTTAATCATCTCCTGGTAAAAAAGTACGCGAAATTTTGAGGTTCATTGGAAAAGACCGAGATATTCCAAAAGACGTCTAAAAACCGAAAAGGACTTCCAGAGAAACGATTGTAAATGTCCATGGTCTTGATCTAAATCAAAGTCCTCTTCGTACTGATTTGGCAAAAGCTACGGCATATATGGAGTTGGAACTGATTACTTTGTAGAGCACCTATTATAATATGCATAGAATAATTTTAAAATGGAACAATAAGGGAAAGAAAAAATACAGATTACCGAAAATAACAAGTATGACTGTCCCATGTGTCCATTCATATCATTGGTGCGATAAAATTACGCGTAAGTACAATCACGCGAGAAAACTCGAAAGTCACGCATATATTGTAAAAAAAAATTATATAAAAAAATTACTCACGAATTGTAAATAATATCTCGTGAATTGAAAATAATATATCGCGTAAGGCGTACTTACGTGTTCAACATTATATCGCGTAAGTTTTTGTAATTCACGCGTAATAAATGGTATTTTTCAGATCAAAAAATAAAACATCATAAAGAATAATTAACGCATAATAATAAAATACATACACGATATAAATCAAAATATATGCGTAAATATGAATGACGCGTTATTTCAAACATTCACGTTTTTTTTTTTTAATTTACGCATGAATTTTGAATTAATTTTAACGCGTATATTTTACTTTTGCGTAATTATTAGATGTGCAAAGGTGTTAAGGTTTTTAACAAGTTTACGCCATCGTCGTCGCCGCTGTCGCCGGAAAGTAATACCTATATCTCGCCTTCGCGACTTTTCGTTGCAGGCGAGAAAAAACCAGAGTGGAAAAGGTCAAACCGGTCAATAGAATTACTGAATCGCATGTAAACAACAATGTATTAATGTTTCTCTTTAAAAAAAAAGTTATTCTTTTTTTATTTGTTTCTCTGCTTACGTGTGATTATTGGGACTTACAAAAAGTTACAATTAGAGAAAAGTGCGGCAAAAAACGATCGTGTTAACACAAAATTTACAAATTATGACTCAAAGTGAATATCGTAACTTAATGTGAAATTTGAAAATAAGATTACAAACATTATGTATTGTTTTGTATGTAGAAAATGTTAAAAGCAAATTTTGATACCTTTTTCATGTTTTGGGATCATTTTTACGGTTTGTATTTAGCTTAAAATTAGGGGTTAAAAACTTCTCGATGATCATGCAAGACTGATTTATTCGTGAAACTTCTTGCATAATTGCACTAAAATATGAGCCCTTATTCTATTATCATGATTATCTTGGAAAAAAACGATATCATTTTTACAGAATAAAAATTAATTGTCAAAAATTACTTCTTTCTTTAAATAATTTGCACAATATCGAGATCGCATTACATCGTAATTCAATGTTTAAAATTTGTAGTCAAACTAAAAAGTTTTGTTTGAAAAGGTACACTCTAATCTTAGTTACAAGAACACTTTTTGTGAACTATTTTAACTGCAACCGTAAATAAACTCAAAGACAAAATCTTTCAGGATTCATTGTCGTAGAGTTTATTTTTTTTAAAAGCAGTTAAAGTAGTTCACAAAAAAGTGTCCGTGTACCTAAGGTTAGAGTATACTTTTTCAATAGCTTTGGTTGGAGGTATTGTCGTACAGCTGGTACCCCGAAAAATTTCATACAGACTTCTGTGATATTAATAATGAACAAAAATTATTAATATTCCTAAAATTTGTAAAATTATAATAGAAGGGGTGGGTGGGTGTATAACGAAAGAAATAAAATGCTAGATATAACTTAAGCACAGTGAATCAATTGAAACAATAATACAAAGGTGTCAGTTTAACTTCTTCAGTATACCTATGAAAGTGAGGCATGGGCGTGATTTCAATTATCAGTTATAAGTTTTTCAGTTTATGTTATGTTCTTTGCCTTGCTTTGTATTGGTAACAAACCAACTTGTCGGTGGATTTTAAACCAAAAAAAAAACAAAAAAAAAGTCGTTTCATTTCGTTTTGATCGTTAAATATTACATTTAATTACTTTTAATAACCTTTTCAAAAGATATGCATGTCAAATGGCCGTTAAAACATTAACAAACCCATGTTATAACTCATTTTTTACGATTTTGAATACCAGACCTAAAAGTATTCAGTATCATTTTTTTTTAAAGATAGTGTTTTTTTAAATGAATACAGAAAAATGGGACAACACAGAATTTTAGCACCCCCATAAAAAATTTCATGTTTATCGACCCCTTTATAGTTTGATAAGAATAGATAATTCTAATACATGTATAATGTTATCACCTTAAAACCAGTTTGTCTAATGCGTCACTCATGTCATGTAACATAAAAACTACACAAGTTTTTTACTGGGAGTTGCAAACCAACGGAGAAGGTACACGTATACGGACACTACCGTATGACAACTTATCGAAGATATTTACGGAATTTCACCAGTGGACTATTAATTGGACAATTTTTATTTTGTATTTGGACTGTTTAAAGTTCATAAACAGTTATTTTAAAGCGTGAGCACGACCGGCCGTGGGTTTCCGACAATATTTATAGATATGTCATCATGTCACTGATTATTGATTAAATGATCAAAATACAGGCGTGGATTCGGCTAGACCAAGGACGTATGTTAGTTATACGTCCTTGGCTAGACGGAGGCGAAATACAGTGAAATATAGTGCTCTTGAATTTAGAAATTAAGTTGCAAAAATACTGAGTTATGGATGATAACTAATTAGTTACTATATATGATACATAATAAAATACCCCGGGGGTCCTAATTAAAAAAAAACAACAAATTTGGATATAGCCCCCTCCCGCAATATTACAAGCCTTCAGACCACATGTCATTCCTAGCTTTGCAAGTTTTAAACATTTTAAAATCCCGCGGTTTTAAACTTTTCTTTTATTTGGGGAGTGACCTCCCCTTTTGTAAAAAATTAAGCAATACGTCATTCGTTCTGTGAACTACGTTTTTCGCAGACAAATGTCAAACAATGGCAGACTTCGATACTATTTATGAAGAAAACGACGATGAACCCCCTGTTCCAAACGATATAGTCGTCAATTTACCAGATCCAATCGTAATAAGAGGAGCTGGAAATGTAACAATGTATGGAATCTAATACAATCACACAGTTTTTACGTGATGACAAAAAACCTGTTTTTCACTGAAAAAGTATCAAATCAATCACACACGATGTAAACAAAGCAATCGTCTAATTAGGTTTTCTAATGTAAAAGAAGCAAATCTTGACCCGAGTTAACAGTACTGTCCACCATTGCTGAAATTCATACAATTCCTCCTAGTTTTCACACAGGTGCTTGAGTTGAGGACAGGACCCTGTCTTGGGCCCTTCCCCTCATAGCCCCGTCCCCCCTTATTAGCATAAATATCTGTTTTCTATTTTTTGTCATTTATTTGTACCATAAGGATACTAATATACCATATGTTTACTCATAATACATATCATGTTTACTATCAATGTGCCATTCGACTATATAGCTATTAAGCAGAAGGTTGCCAAATTCTTTCTACTGAATAATGTGAATTGGGGCACAGGTCAGGGAAAAGTGTTTTAAAATGTTATAAAATAACACTTATCGGTTAAAACAATGACTTTCTGCTGTGTACTGATGATAATCCTTCAAGAATATTTACATCCCACACTAATTTAATCCGATTTAAACACAATAAGTTAGATTTTCGCTGGCAATGTTGCTGGTTTTTTTTGTCAATACGACTTCATTTGGTGTTTCAAGTTTGGCAAACAGATGGGTAAATACATAGAATGCATGCAGTTATTGCTCCAAAACGTCATATATTTAGACTTTAAATTATGATTTCTCAAAATCTGGTCATATCGTTTTTATAGAAAATCCTAGGGATTAGTTTTTGCGAAATGACGATTTAAAGTGAAATTTTTTTTTTTTTTTTTTTGCAGTTTTTATATGAAATCTACAGTGAAAGTCCTTTATTTTATTGAATTTAAATCAACCTTATTAAAGAAATATAAGAGCAAAATATAATTTTTTTTCGATATTTAGATGCAGCGTAGAATGTTCTTGTGGCATGTAAAATTTCATGAAAATCTGTAATTTAGCAGATTTAGGTACCTCCTATCTTAAACAAACAAAATAAAATCAGACTTACATTTTTTTGAGATTTTAAAGGAAATACTAGTGTTCCAGATCCTGTACAACATATGATTTTCGGAAAGAGATAGATTCAGTGAGATGGAATAATATGACTTCGAAACTTTATTTTATCAACAAAATACAACAGTTTAGTGATTTCATGTGTGCTTCACGCTTCACATCAACAACTCATTGTACGGATGTGTCAATAATAATTGTTCTAGATAGAACATGGTTGTGTTTCTATAGAGAAAGCGGCACGTCATATTAGAATCTATTATATTAATGAAATACCCCATAGGAAATTAATCTCATTTAGTTAACACACAAGTTGGATATTAATTATATCAGAAAGTAGTGGGGGTAATTCATTAAAAAAAAATTGATATCCAACATTTATATGAACTTTAAATTGTCATTCTCTCTAAATATTAAGATGTCAAGAGTTACTGAGATGTTTTTTTATCGTTGAATTTTTTTTCACAGCATCCAAAAGTCTGCTCTATTTTATTGAAAGGTGTCTAACAAACTTTAAAATTGAACTACTATTAGATTTTGAGCAATAATTATTCCTGCAATTTTGTTACATTACATTCATGCTTTCAAACTTTTGATAGGTAGCTATGGGCAAGCATGCAGAAAATCATTTTGTCATTTGTTGTTAACTACAGTGAGATACTTACACTATTTTTTATCTTGATGGAACCACACTTTTTTTTGACTTCGGCTTAAATGAAACTCAAAATTTACACATCTAAATATCTAAATGATTTTTATGTTTTGTCAGGACAAAGTTTTATCACTCGGGTGGATGATTACTTTTATTTTCACCCCAGATATGGTTGATTAAACATTGCACCACTATACACCCTGCCTTCTAGCTTCTGATCTTTAATAGATCATGTGAGTGATGATGTTTCCAAAATATCCCCTATTCTTTTTCCTATATGTGTAACATGCAACGGGCACATTGCAGTTTGTTTGTAATATGTCAGTCATGTGCATGTACATTTTTTTGTACCATTTGAATGATACAAATGTAATGTGCAAATTGTGTGTATGGTTTGTTGCATTATATCAAGATATGCAATACAGAAACAAAACAGTAGAAGCTAAACTTACCTTATTACAGAAAAGATATTCCAAAGATGTTTTACAAAGTAAAATTGTATAACTTTTACTAGTATATATTATGCAGAGTTTATGTGGATGTCACAAAATGTTTGAGCCATTAAAAATTGAAAGCTTAAATTACAAATGTACTGAATGGATGTAAATATAGGAATTTAAAAGGTAAAGTATATATATGATAAATGCTGAATATATTTTTGCTTTCCTTTACAGATTTGGTTTAAGTAATCGATTTGAAACTGAATTTCCTACTAGTCTTTCAGCAAAGGTAAAAGCTTTGATTATATGTGTATTTTATGATTGAAAATATACTATTTTGTATTTTTTGTTACTTTGCTATAGGTTGAGATGCATAAGGTAACAGTCCTTAACTGATTTTTATGTTAATTTTTATTGGTGGAAAATAATAATGCTTCATTTTGTAAAAAATAAAAAGAAATTTCAACTTTACAGTTTTAAAGGAAAAATCATAATAGAGAATTAATCTTATTTCATTGATGATTATGAATTATCGTAAATTCCAGTGAAAATAAATTCGATCTTTCCACTCAGTGAAAGATGGGTTTTTAAGTCGCCTCAACGAAGTTGAGGGGGACTATTGGAGTCACCCCGGCGTCCACGTCCGCGTGTGCACCTGCGTCCACAGCTAGTTCTCAGTTACTAGTTGACATAGGGTCATATATTTTTGTGTGCATGTGCATGATGATGAGACTGACCATGTGACATAAGATGATGGTCACATGACCCATATTACATGGTTGACTGGCATTCATGTTGTATGTCAAAAATCAGTTTTAATATACAAAGTGACCTACAATCATATTACTTGGTGTGAGGGTGCATGTCGGGGAGTAACACAGCCTCCCACCAAAATTAGGTCACTTTGACCTACTTATCACACTTCATTGACTTAGGTTAAGTTTTACGTCTGAGTTCAGTTCTCCGATGCCAATGGACCTACAGTCTTATTTCTTGGTATGAAGATGCAGCTCGGTGAGTAACACAGCCTCCCATCAAAATTAGGTCACCCTGACCTACTTATCACATTTCATTGACTTAGGTTAAGTTTTACGTCCGAGTTCAGTTCTCCGATACCAATGGACCTACAGTCTTATTTCTTGGTGTGAGGATGCATCTCGGGGTGTTACACAGCCTCCCACCAAAATTAGGTCACTCTGACCTACTTATCGTGCTTCATTGACTTGGGTTACATTTTATGTCTGAGTTCAAATCTCGGATACCAAGGGACCTACAATCATATTACTTGGTGTGAGGGTGCATCTCAGGATGTAACACAGACTCCCACCAAAATTAGGTCACTTTGACCTACTTATCACACTTCATTGACTTAGGTTAAGTTTTACGTCTGAGTTCAGTTCTCCGATGCCAATGGACCTACAGTCTTATTTCTTGGTATGAAGATGCAGCTCGGTGAGTAACACAGCCTCCCATCAAAATTAGGTCACCCTGACCTACTTATCACATTTCATTGACTTAGGTTAAGTTTTACGTCCGAGTTCAGTTCTTCAATACCAAGGGACCTACAGTCATTTAACTTGGTGTGAGGATGCATCTCTGGGAGTAGCACAGCCTTCGACCAAAATTAGGTCACTCTGACCTACTTATCATGCTTCATTTACTTAGGGTAAGTTTTATGAATGAGTTTAGTTTTCTCATACAAAGCGACCTAAAATCATATTACTTGGTGTCAGGGTGCATTTCGGGGAGTAACACAGCCTCCCACAAAAATTAGGTCACTGACCTACTTATTGCGCTTCATTGACATAGTTAAGTTTTACATCTGAGTTCAGTTCTCTGATACCAAGCAACCTACAATCATTACTTGCTGTAAGGATTCATCTCCGGGAGCTACACAGCCACACACCAAAATTAGTGGGGGTACGAGGCGAACTTTGTAATCGCAGATTTCTGGTTATTTAACGTTGTCAAGGTCGAAAGATTCAGGAAGGGATCTAAGGAAAATATGACACTTTTGAAGCATTTTTTGTCTATTTTATCAATGCAATAAACAGTATAATTCAAGAATTTGAATATCAAAGATATTCAACTTGTGACCAGAAAACACTAATAATTCCCTCGTGCACTGTGCGCATTTGTGAATTAAGGTGTTTTTCGGTCACTCGTTGATTATTTTGCGATATTCAAATTCTTGAATTAGTTATCCTATAAATATTTGGAATAATTTTTAAGCCGTTGAATGATTACTATCCAAAATGTTTTTAGAAACTGAAGTAGGTAACATAAGTTTTATTTTTTTTAATTTTTTTCCTTCAAAATTTTGAAAGATGAATTTGTTAAATCAAAAATAAAGACCTGGAGGGGATGAAAATAATAATTTACCGTTTTGATTTCAGGTTGCACCAGAAGAGTTTAAAGCCACAATTATACGACTAAATGGAGTATTAAAGAAAGCTCTGCCAGTGAATGTTAAATGGTTATTTTGTGGATGTATATGTTGTTGTTGTACTCTCGGTTGTTCTTTGTGGCCCGTTGTCTGTCTCAGTAAAAGAGTAAGTAGCTGGTTGAAGTTGAACTTTTTTGTTTTAATGATAAAATAATTTTCTGAGTTTTGTCGTTGGTTGTACAGTAGAGTATGGACCAAATTTCATTAAAAATCATATTTTGATATTCTGGAGATCTAATCGGTCGGTATAATATAAGGAAATCCAAATTTTTGACATGCTTTGTGAAATATAGGCTTATATAAGTAAAGAACAAGATGGTACTGGCTATGTTTATCATTATGGCTATCTGTCTATTTGAGAGAATTTAGTAGAAATGTTGTGTACATTTCCATTATTATACATATCATTGATCCAAAGTTTTCTATTTGTATTCTGTTAGTGGATCAAATTGCCATTGGTTAATGTGGATTTTGTCATTTTGTTATGTTTTCTGTTTTGGTGCTTCTAAATTTGGTATTTATTTGTCAAAATCACTAATATCGAATAACAGTTACAGTGAATTACTGTTAATTCTTGTCACAAATTGCCTATACAATTTGATAAAAATTTAAGCAAAGAAATGGAATTGTTATTGCTATTCTTCATGATAAAGTCACAGTGAGGCCTTAAACACAGAATAAAATCTTGCACTTACTAGAATTTCGAGACAGCTCCCAGTACTGATTTGAACATAATTTTTAAATTGCTAAGTTACATGTCTGCATTGAAATACCATCTGTATTAAAGGTTGACCAACAAGTTACATACAAAAGGCAAAGAAATCTTAACTGCTTCTTTAGTAAACTTAACTGCATCTTAGTAAATTGCCTGACATTCCAAAATATAAGACATAACCATATACACATTCACATTAAACATCAAAATATATGTTTTAGATAATTTGGTAGTAAAGTTGTTATGAATAACCCTAATTTTATCAATGGATTGTCCAAAATTTGATTCATTTAATATACATTAGGCCAAAAAGGGAAAACATGCTGTTATTCTTTGAGCACAGGGAAATGTTTCACAGCTTCCACACAGCACAAGAAGCATACTATGCCAATATACTGGGTAGTATGAAAGAAAGGATATGGTGAAATAATTCATGACAAAAAACCATTATATATTTGTGAAAAAATTTTAAGCATAGAAGTTCAGCCATATATTGCTTAATGTCATAGTGAGGCCTTCTAGTACACATACCTTAGACCTTTGTAACTATGCATAGTTATATATGGTATACAAGGTATAACATATTGATTTTCATTATTATTTCAGACACGACATGCAATAGAAAAAGTATTAGATTGGGAAAACAATCATCTATATCATAAAGTAAGTAAACGTACATGTATATATGTGTATAACTGTGTATCCTATATAAATTGGAAAATCTTAAATTAGCATATTCTTAAATTTTTATCAATACCATTATTCTACCTCTTTTTTCTCCTGTCATTATTATTGCCATTACCAAAGCTCAGATGCATTAAATTTTCCCCAGGGGTCATATTGGGCGACTGTTCATGTTTTTTGTTATAACTAAGTTTCATTAACTTGTGAAAACTGAGGTTGTGAATTTGAATCCAGCTTAATTGCCAGTTTTTGTAAAAGGTGAGTGGTGCTCATTGGTCTGATTTTCAGTTAAGGTATCCGGACCATAATAGATCATGATCGAAAATTGTATCTCTTTTTGACTGTGAATGACTGAACCAAACAATTTAAAGCTGGGATTTGTATATATTTTTCTCAAGTTGAAACACACTTTGTTGCTTATATGGAGAGTGTAAAAATAAGTTTCCGAAGTTTACCGATAATTACCGAGGTCATTTCAATTGCATTGTATGGAACATCCGGGAACTTTTGAATAATCACGTGGTCATTTATTGTCCGGATACCTTAATAAAAAATGTATAAGTATGTATTTTATTTGGTCATTCTATTTCACGGGGTTAGCTTTTTGTCTTCATCACTTTCCCCATCATCTTTCTGCTTCAGTATTTTTTTTCCTAAACTTTAGCTAGGAAACAAAATGAAAATAAATAAACTAATGTTTTGAATGTTTTTGCAAACATATTTGGTCTAAAACTATTGGTTTATTTGAACTATATTAATCAGAAATATGTCTTACACATGTTTAATTCTTGTTTCTTGTTATATTTTCTTTACAAAGAATTATTTGATAATTGGTATTATTTTATTGTAGTTAGGTTTACATTGGAAGTTAAGTAAACAGAGATGTGACTCAAGCAGTATGATGGAATATGTAAGTAAATAAAACTGTCACCATTGGTCAGCAGAACTGGCCATATATTCCATAGTGCCAATAACACACCAACCAATGATGAACACTACACCTCCTTTCAAACTATTAATAGAGACATGATTGACATTTAACAGTGGTAGGGTTTATATGTTTTTTGGTAAACAAATATCCCCTTATCTATTTTGACCCTGTGTTTTATTTATAAAAACTTGAAAACCAAAAAAGTATAATATCCAACAAAGTGACAACCAGCTAAAACAATAAAAAAGAAGGGATAATACTTACTAGCAGGGTAAGATTGTGCTTGGTTTCCAATGTAAATGTAACTCAGGTTATATACCTCCTATTTGGATTCTATCACTGTTAACCAATGTAGTCAGAAATATTCATGTGTTGAGTTTAATGATATAATAGAAATCTTCAGTATTTCTTAGAGGCCAGTATAAATTTTATGTTTGGAGAAAAAGCCATTTTAAGAGAATTGCAAAGTTTTTGGCACATACAGAAGATAAAGTACCCTCTAGCTGGCCTATTTATTATCCTAATAGAAGGCTTCAAATATTTTTTATCTCTATATTCTGCAAGTAGCATAATGTCATCTCCTGGTACTGTTGTCTTCAATTGCAATGGTAGTTTGTATTACAATATATGTTCTGGTTCACAATTATTTCTCGGGAGATTTCTCGTCAAAATTGACTTCTTCAAATAGGCCAGAAATTTCCCATATTCATGGATGTTCCTGTTAAGGGATACTTTATGATTGCAGGATATAAATACAATAAATATACATTATCAGAAAAAATAGAGTTTATTTGTACTTGCTGCGGAATGGATGAGAAATCCTTGGTAAACCTCACATCAATATATTGTATATTCATTCAGGCCAACAAAAAAATGTTTCTCTGTTTGCATGACTGATTCTGTCTTTTTCTGCACACACTAAAATGTTTTTGACAATATTTAATAAACAGTATCAAACCTGGAATTTTTCCAACGTAAAGATGAGTTAAAATTTAAGTATTGTAGATATTAAAAAAAATGAAAACAAAGGTAACTGTAGTCTCTGCCTTTACATAGATAATTTCTTTTTCTCCTTTTTCAGGTTTTATTAATAGAATTTATACCAAAAATTCCAATATTTCGTCCAGACTGAGGACAGATCTGTATAAAATAACAGTGCATCTCATTTTACATTGTGTTCCATGTCATGTAATCATGACTATGATTATGTTTACATTAAAATCATGATTATTTTAATAGTTAATTTTGCCTATTATGACAAATGTATTTGTGATTTGCTTGAGTTTGTATGGAACACATTTATTTTCTGAAAGTGATGGATTATTGCTTCTTGTAGTCTAAGCATAATAGCATTTTTTTCTTGCATTAGATTTTCAGTGTCTTGTTATTTATTTTTCAAATTTGGCTCAAGCTTAATGAATTGAATCATTAGCATACCGTTTACTAGTAACTGAATGTTCCTTTGTTCAATACCCAACTGATACATTAACAATCAGTAATATATATGCCCATTGTCGTCCAAGAATATCATGTTAAATTCCAATCATAATAACTGTAAAATTTAGGACATGAAAATTGCACATACTAGTTATGAATAGTTCTAAGTATTCTCAGTTTGCTTGTCATATTAAGACCTCACCAAGGATTGAAAAAGAGGAATAAAGAGACGTTTTGTACAAAATCCAAAATAAAGAGTAAAAAACTTGAAAAATGTACTTTATCATTAACTATGTTGATTTATTTAGATTATATTTATTGAATTGAGTCAATCAACAACCTATTTCATTCAAGAAGTAAAGAAATGAAAACAAAATTACCAAAAATTCCATCTCTGCTGTATGACTGTATCCACCAGGTCTGTTGTACAGTGTGATTAGGCAGGCTTTTATTATTTATTTATTAATTTTTTGGAGGACTTAAAGATAACAAAGACTGGCCAGATTTGAAATAATTCACAAAAATGTGTATTATTTTCTTCATTTCCAAATTTGTATGTTAGAAAAGTTGAATGCATAAGATTCTATTTTATATATTTCATGAGGACATATTACAAAAGATCATAAGTTCAAATCAATATTTGCAATAGACTAAGCTGCCATCTAAATGACTATTAAACAGATGATTTTCTTTAATAAAAGCTGAACTTAGATGATTAAATTTGGGTAAGATTGTTTAAAAAATTACTTGCTTTCATTTTTTCAGTTCATGTATTTAGAACTTTAATTTTAGTTTCCCTTATAGTGCAATAAAGAAAAATTGACAACCGTTCTACTTTTTCTGCTCCATGAGTATGGCTGAACTTTTATATTATTCAGACACTATATATACCCTTTTTGTCATTTCCTTTAATAAAAGAGTGACAAAGCTGGTCTTATTTTGAAATATTTCCTTACTCATATAGAATGTTTTGTCAGAGTAGTCTACCATTTGGGTAGGTATAAAGAGAAATTGGAATTTCAAGTTGAACCAGATTTTCTTAATAAGACAATATGTTACAATAATCCCAACAGGGTTTTTGATTGCTACAGTAAAAAAAATTACCTTTAACATGTGATTTCGGGTAACATAGCTTATAAAATTTCCCATTACACAAGTGTGTAACTGTAGTAAGGAATCAGGGGAGGTAATTAAAGGGTAATTGAAAGAATGAAGGTTGCTGTCAGAAAAAAACCATAAGTATTTCTGAATTTTTCTGTTATATGCTTATGTTGAATTGTGTACTGATGTGGTAGACAACTCTTACAGAACATTTAAAATTTGGAGACAATCCTTTGTTCACAAGACTTAAGGATGTAATCTTCTGATGTTTCAGTCTCGTTGAAATCTCGTTCGGGAATTATTTCCAAAACGTGATACAAGTGGAAAATATTAATGAATTTAAAAAATATTATAATCCAACTAAACTCTGTGAAAAAATTATGTACTTAAATTAAGTAGTTTTTGAGTAATAAAATTTTCAAATTTTATAACCAATCTGGTCAGTGTCATCAGCCAAAATGTTGAGAAAATGGGTGAGGGGTACAAAGAAATTATTTTACCAAAAATTTGTAAATCCCCTATCATTTTTTTCTTCTTAAAATTCTTTAATATGTATTTTTTCAATCATTTATAATAACAATCCAAAGATACTAATATTAGATATAGTAAATTTATACTATGCTGTATACGATGCATTTCAAGGAGTTACCAGTCATCAGCAGCATTAAGTCCCGATTTGGTTAAGTTTTGCGTTTAGCTCCATTTCTCAGAAAAACCTATAGTAATATATCAATGATATTTCACCACTACAGTCCTCTTGTATAGTACAACACAGTTCAGCAACACTTGGGTCGCTATGACCTACATTTCATGCTTCAGTGACTTTGGTTAAGTTTTGCGTTTAGGTTCATTTCTCAGAAACCTATAGTAATATATTAATGATATTTCACCACCACAGTCCTCTTGTATAGTAAAACGCAGTTCAGCATCACTTGGACTATTTTTAGGGCAGGACATCCATGTTATAGACACATTTTCTAGTTTAAAGTTAAAATTATTCAGAATGGTCCACTTCATCTTTAGGGAAAGTATGAAAAAAGTTTAATTGTGGAACTGTGACTTTTTTTCATGAGAATAGCCCAAAAATGGGTAAAAATTGATGAAAAATGGGAAAATCATCAAAAATGGGGTAATTTCAAATGACCGTAACAAAAAAAGAAGTGCACCACCATTATGAGTTTTTCTTCATAAATTACTTTCTTAGTCATATAAACCCCAAAATCAGGTTAAGAAAAAAAAGTTTAATTCTAAAAATTTTTGGCTCTTCAGAGGTGTACATCCTTAAACCTTGTTATTGAAACATCATTTGATATTGTCTGATCAGATGTATCATAATTATGCGAGATGGAATTTTCAAGATTTTTTATTGACTAGATGTATATTTAACATTGATTTTGTTTGAGAGTATATATACATGTATATATAATATATATATATTAGCTTCATTAAGATAACATTCCAGTATTGTTTGTATTTTTTTTTTGGATTGTATCATGTGTAAATTTAAGAGAGACTGGATCTCTCAAATTTAATAGACAAAAATTTGAATGAAGATGTCTGTGTTAATAGTAAATGATATAAGCAGAGTATATGGGAGACTATATTTTATTCTAACTAGCCAATCAGTCAAACAAAACTTCTGTGAGAAACAGAAAGTGGGTGGTTAGTATTTTTTTTATTCATGATTAAATATCACATATTGTTTGCTTCAAGGAGTTTCATTGGATGTTATCAAACATTTCTTTCAATAAAGAGGCCCTTTTTTCAATAATATCTCAAAGTTTCCTGTAATTCCAAAAAGAAAAGAACAAACTAGTCTTTTTATTGCTAGTTGCCCTCAGTAGAAATTTTATAAATAAAAGTAATGATTTTATGAATAATTCATGATGCCATTTTTACCAGCCTTGCTGTAAATATAATTAGTTGACTCCTTTTATCTCAAGAATATGTTATCTCAATATCCAGTTATTGGCCAGGTGCATTAAACTCCTATTTTAATTTTCTCCAGTTTAATAGTTCTCTCTGGGCACTTTGGAATCCTTGAAAAATAAAACCAGGCCTCCTCAATATAGCCACTTGTCCTGAAAGTGGCATAAAACCCAACAAACAGAATCACTATGTTTACTCCTGATATCTCCGAATTCCTGCTATTCCGAAATTTGATGGTCTAGAGTCAGCTGAATTCAAATAATATACAGGTAATTTGATTTTTCAATTTGACTTAGAGTAAACATAGAATGCTCTGACTTATTTAGTCCAGTCAAACTAAGTTTTAACCTCAAACTAATTGCAACAGAAAATATTTTAGTTCTAATCTATAGAATTAAGCCCAAAATATACACAGAAAAAAGTCTCATAAAATCTTAATTGAGGAAAATTCAAAATCAGCATTTTTAATTTCCTATGGAAATTAACATTGGAAAGGGGAGATAACTCTGCAAAAATGAGTCTTTTTTGTCAGTTTTTGCTTGATTTTCTTAAAATTCATGTAAAGTATGATACTTTGATGGGGTTATAAGTTCGTATTTGACTATATTACATAATCTTCTGCTCATGAAATGTACAAAACCGAAATGTTATGGGTATTTTTATATTTTTTGCGCATTTTTCATTAAAGAAATTGCAAATTTGTGGCTTTGTGACCATTTTGAAAAAAATAATGTGAAAAATTGGTATTGCTTATATCTGTAAATTATATTTGATCAGCATCTACCTTGTTTAAAGAAACTTTAAACCACAAAAAGAAGAATATATGCTTAATTATTTTTATTAAATTTGAGATTCTTTACCTTGACAAGTTGAAAATTTAATAAATGGTCAACTAATTAAATTACGAAATCTAGGTTGTAGCTTGATAAAAGATATGAAAAAAAATTTTGAGTTGTTTGTTATACTCTAAAGAAGGCTAAAATATCAAGAATCAATACATTCTGCTGAATAGAAGCGGTAAAGTTATAATATTTATTGATATTTCTGCCTTTTTTGCAGAGTTATCTCCCATTTTCAATGCAAATGTCCATAGGAATTTTAAAATCGTGATTTTTTAATCTTCCTCAAGATAGATTTTGTGGGACTTTTTTCTGTGTATATTTGGGGTATAATGCTAAAGATTAAAACTTAAAAATCTTCTTTTGCAATTACTTTAAGGTTAGGGTCAAATTTATGCTAGATTGACTGGACTAATTGTATATATGTTATTATTCTAAAAACAATACTATGATCTCATTATATAAATTATATATATCTATCTGTATTTGTAAATATTAAGATTCTTCCAGCTGGATGATGGAAGTTTGTAAATTGGGGATGTATAACACATGATTTTTTACCATTATTTGTCATAATTTAAATGGACCAAATTGCATTTTTTTCTCATGTAATCAGTTTCATGTTTTCATTAAGGTTCCATATTGGTTTATTGACATTCTTGCCAAAATTTATTTATGTAATTCTGTAAATTTGTACCACCAAACAAATTACATGTTATGTTTGTAGAATACATTTGTGGTCCATCAAAAGAAAATTTTAAGTACTTTGGTTGGTTGCTTTAAATAATGTTTCTGGTTATTAGTGTTTGTCCCATATATTGGTTCTGTACATTTCAAATAAGGAGCAGGCATAAACTAAATGTCGATATGGTTCACGGCCTGGTTCCGTAAAACTTCTCAAGCAGAGATTTTCCTCAACTGCTGAAATTGGGAAACAAAATTTACACTTGTCCAACAATATCTAATTCATTTAAGGTGAAATTAAATTTTATGCAAAAATAAAGTCGCATGCATAAAACAAATATGCTCTCATTGAAAATTTTCTGCATCAAAGCATAGGAAAAAGCAATAATTCATTACAATTGGAGGAACATACTACCAAAATTTAGGTATTCAAAACATAAAACAATCGTAGCCTTATGAATTTTTCAGTGCATTGATTTACTAAAATTTTATCTCTTAATAGGTTTATTTTATGCATAATCATTTTTTTCATTCATAATTTTATAAATTCTTATCAGTGGTTATCGTTGCTAGAAATATTTAAGATTTGTTTCTTCTGATTATTTTCGTTTAGACTGACTTGTTGTGAGACATTGAATGATATTGAGTTTTCATGAGATTGATCTTGTCAATCCCCATATATGTAAGTAAAGGGAGATAATTTAAGTTAACATGATAAGAAATTGTATTGAAATTTCATTACATCAGTTTTAACCAATCAAAACATGATTTTACTAGGTCAAATCAGGAGAACATAGAAGATGAAGTTTTCTTTCTATTGATTGGATGATCTTTTTTAGACTTTTTTCATTGGTAAACCTTAAACTGTACACTTAAACTTAAATACTATTTTAGAAATTTAATTCTAATTTTCGATGTTGTCCCTTATTGTTATAAAATTTTAGTTTTTCAGCCAGATACCTATTAGATATCCTCAAAAGATTCTCCACTCTCAAAAAGCTTTTAAGAGTTATAAAGCAGACAGAAACAAAGCCTATACTGCTGCATTTGTAGGTCAAAAAATGTAGAGAAATAAAATTTTTTATGTATTGTCTTAGTATGCCTTTTATTCATTCTTCTTTAGCACTGACATCTGGACAGATTTTAATGTACTACATCCTCATCTGTCTCATGACATAGATATGGTAAACATTCTACTTATAAATTGTGTATTGTGTTTAACATGTGACATATTGTGTCTCTCCATTTATGTGGAGGTATATTTGAAAATAAAAAATAGTACAATATGTTTTGAATACTTTTATTTCTAATGCTGGTGATACAAAATGTTATAGGCAAATCATTTTGGCTCAAAAACCATGGATTTCTTGAACCATTCCAAAAGTCTGGTAATTATTTTTTACTGTTTCCTCTGTAAATAAACTTTGATTTTGAACAATTTCTTCAATTACCGAAATAATTTTCTCAGCCTTCAACAAAAAAATAGGGTAAAAGACTCGATAGGCGGGGTTGTATTAATGTATACAAAAAGGATTACATGTAATATCCAACTCATACCACAGATAGGTTTATGCTGACCAGAAACAAAATCAGTATGACATGCAAGACCAGACTGAGGGATGAGTTTTATCTGTCTAGAATTTATAGCTGCTTTATTGACGTTAACTAACTTCTTAAAAGCTTTATATTTTAGAAGGTGAAAGACCTGGATGCTTTATACTTTGTATATAGATGCCTTATGTTACGAAGTTTCCGTCTGTCATATGTACATTGTCCTTGACCTCATTTTGATGGTTCAGTGACTACATGAAAAAAAAATAAAGATTTTTTGTAATGTTAATTTCTTTCTTATTATGAGTAATAGGATAACTATATTTGGTATGTGCGTACCTTACAAGGTCCTCATCCCCGTCAGACAGTTTTCAATTGACCTCGACCCCATTTCAAGGATCAGTGAACAAGGTTAAGTTTTGGTGGTCAAGTCCATATCTCAGATACTATAATCAATAGGTCTAGTATATTTGGTGTATGGAAGGATTGTAAGGTGTACATGTCCAACTGGCAGGTGTCATCAGACCTTGACCTCATTTTCATGGTTCAGTGGTTATAGTTAAGTTTTTGTGTTTTGGCCTGTTTTTCGAATACTGTATGCAATAGGTCTACTATATTTGGTGTATGGAAGGATTGTAAGGTGTAAATGTCCAACTGGCAGGTGTCATCTGACCTTGACCACATTTTCATGGTTCATTGGTTATTGTTAAGTTTTTATGTTTTGGCCAGTTTTTCGAATACTGTATGCAATAGGTCTACTATATTTGGTGTATGGAAGGATTGTAAGGTGTACATGTCCAACTGGCAGGTGTCATCTGACCTTGACCAAATTTTCATAGTTTTTGTGTTTTGGCCTGTTTTTCGAATACTGATAGCATTAACTTTCATTAGAAATACACGACAGGCGGGACATTTTTGTGTGTCCACTCTTATTTTTGTTTATTACATACAACTTGTTATCTTGTCTGCAACAAAAGACATGAAATACATACATAACATAGGTGTTGCTTCTCTAGTGGCATCAATAATCATGCAAGTTTGTTTTTAAGTTTAGCTGGAATCCAGTGTATGATATATCAATGATATTTGATACTTTGATGCATCAAAATTATCTACTGAGTGAATACCTATGCTTGTTGACTCCTAGTCTCCAAGGGTATTGGCAGCTCATTTACTTGCATGAAATAAAATCTCCTTAATGAATAGCTCTGTCCTTAGTTGGTTTGGGCTTAATCCTTTTGGTTATTTAGGTATTTGAATATACACATCAGAATTTTGGGTTTTTTTATACAGCTTTAAACTTTTGAAAAACAGACAATACATATATATCTTTGAATAGTTTATGTCATTGTTAGATGAAAGAAAATAAGAAATCCAGTGAAAAATTCTCATTTCTATATATTTTATTGAGATTATACTTATAAGAATGTAAAATAAGTTTTTAATCTAAAATTATACAGATTTAAAGTAATAAAAAAACTAGAGGCTCTCAAGAGCCTGTATCGCTCACCTGGATTTAACTTTTCACCTTGAGCAGACCTAAAAATTTAAGTGTTGTAGTCAATTTGGCTGGTTTTTCTATAGGATTCTATGTTAAACTAATTTGTTCCAACTTTAAATGAATTTTCCTATAGGGTCCAATTTTTAACAAAGGTCGGAGGGGCAGCAATCTTGGTTGACAATCCGGGTGAACGGACATATTTCTGAAAGAGGACCTCCTAAGGACCAATGCTGCCAAGTCTGACTCCAATATGTCAAGTGGTTTCAGACAAGAAGATTTTTCAATGAATTTTCCATAGGGCCCTATGTTAAACTAAGTTCGGGTGTGGCGGCCATCTTGGTTGACAGTCTAGGTCATCGCACAAAATTCTGAAAAAGGACCATCTAAGGACCATTGCTACCAAGTCTAATTATAATTGGCTTAGTGGTTTCAGACCAGAAGATTTTTGAGTGAATTTCCCATAGGGTCCTATGTTAAACTAAGATCTGCTGTGGCGGCCATCTTGGTTCACAGTCAACGAAATCGGACACATTCTGAAAGAGGACCTCCTAAGGACCAATGCTGCCAAGTCTGACTCCAATATGTCAAGTGGTTTCAGACAAGAAGATTTTTCAATGAATTTTCCATAAGGCCGTATGTTAAACTAAGTTCGGTTGTGGTGGCCATCTTGGTTGACAGTCTGGGTCATCGCACAAAATTCTGAAAGAGGACAATCTAAGGACCATTGCTACCAAGTCTAATTATAATTGGCTTAGTGGTTTCAGACCAGAAGATTTTTGAGTGAATTTCCCATAGGGTCCTATGTTAAACTAAGATCTGCTGTGGCGGCCATCTTGGTTCACAGTCAACGAAATCGGACACATTCTGAAAGAGGACCTCCTAAGGACCAATGCTGCAAAGTCTGGCTCAAATATGTCAAGTGGTTTCAGACAAAAAGATTTTTAAATGAATTTTTCCATAGGGCCCTATGTTAAACTAAGTTCGGGTGTGGCGGCCATCTTGGTTGACAGTCTGGGTCATTGGAAATATTTCTGAAAGAGAACCTCCTAAGAACTATTACTGTCAACTTTGGTTGCAACTGGACTTGTAGCTTCATATAAGAAGTCACCCCCCTTTTTTTCTATTTTTAGTAACAGCAGCCATCTCAGTTGGAAGTCGGAGATGCCAGAAATAATTTTGGAAGGGAGCCACCCTAGGACCATTCCATCAAAGTTTGGTCTCATTTGGCCCAGTGGTTTGAGACGAAAAGATCTTTAAAGGATAGTTAACGCTGGATGCCGTCTTTAAAGGGCAAAAACTCCTATAAGGGGTCAATCAACGATTTTGGTCATGTTGACTTATTTGTAGATCTTACTTTGTTGAACATTTCTGCTGTTTACAATTTGTCTCTATCTATAATAATATTCAAGATAATAACCTAAAACTGCAAAATTTCCTTAAAATTAACAATTCAGGGGCAATAACCCAACAAAGGGTTGACCGATTCGTCTGAAAATTTCATGACGGGTAGATCTTGACCTGATGAATATTTTTACCCCGTCAGTTTTGCTTTAATTGCTTTAGTTTTTGAGATACAAGACAAAAACTGCAGTTTACCCCTATGTTCTATTTTTAGCCATGTCGGCCATGTTGGTTGGCAGGCGGGGTCATCGGACACATTTTTTAAACTAGATACCCTAATGATGCTTGTGGCCAAGTTTGGTTCAATTTGGCTCAGTAGTTTCAGAGGAGAAGATTTTTGTAAAAGTTAACGGACGATGACGGACGACGGACGACGACGGATGACGGACGCCAAGTGATGAGAAAAGCTCACTTGACCCTTTGGGTCAGGTGAGCTAAAAATAAGCAGATCCTAAAATAAACATATGCTATGGATTCATTTTATTTGGTTGGACATGAATATTCAATGGAATGTAAATTTCATGATAGGTCATTAGGTGTAACAAAAGCCTGGTACATATATCATTGACACAAACCATAAAGATTTATGCCCATGGCACGGCTGAGTCAGACACAATAGAAAGCAACTTCTTGCACATCTTTACATTGTGTACTACCTTTGTGTAAAGTTTCATTGAATTCCATCATGAGCTGAAATTACATGATAGACAAGATGATTCCCATTTACTCTACAAAGTTTTCAGGAAATTATAAACAAGCAAAAAGAAATAATATAATTCATGTACTGTATGTTCCACATACTAATTCAAAGATGTAAAAGTTGTACCTTTAATAAAATTTGTGCATTTCAAATGACAATAAGATATGTCTTAGAACTTAACATGGTTAAAATTTTGGAGACAAATCTTGCCTGAACAAACTAATTCGTCTTTCGTGATTATGTCTAACAATGAAACAATTTTGGGGAAATATGATGCCTGCATTTGTGATGGCAATATTTATGTTTTCTCAAAATCCTGTCCCTAGAATTTTTTAAAATAAAATATTGCCACTGAAATTCTCTTTTTACCGAACATAAAATTTTATTAGGGTTCACCACAATTATTTTTGGACAATATTGAATTTATTACAATTTTGAATGAAAACAAGCTTAACCAGAGGCTCTCAAGAGCCTGCATCTCTCACCTGGTTTTCAGCAAATTTTGTTTTTAAATTCTTAAGTGGTTGAGAGAAGGAAAAATTTTAAAACATTTTCCCCATATGGTCCAATGTTAAAGAATATTCTGTGGTGGTGGCCATCTTGAATTTCAGAGCAGCACAAAAAACTCAAAATTAGAAGATAACCACCCTAGTATTATTTGTGTACGATTTGGTCTAAATCTGTGGAATGGCTTCCAAGAAAAATCTGTTTGTATGTATTTCCCATATGGTTCTATGTTAAACTATGTTCTGTTGTGGTGGTGGCCATCTTGGATTTCGGATCAGCACCAAAAACTCAAAATTGGTAGAGAACCACCCTAGTATCATTCGTGCATGATTTTGTTTAAATGTGTGACTGTTTCTGAGAAGAAGCTGTTTGTATGTATTTCCCATATGGTTCTGTGTTTTAACTATGTTCCACAGTGGTGGCCATCTTGGATTTCAGATCAGAACCAAAAACTCAAAATTAGTAGAGGACCACCCTAGGATCATTTGTGCATGATTTGGTCTAAATCTGTGGAATGGCTTCCAAGAAAAATCATTAAGATAAGACCTTCAAGGTGATAGGATGTGTTAATGTGAGCTCCTGATATAGTGGATTAATTATGTCTTTATCTATAGTAACAAATTCATTTAATATGATGAAATCACTAGTTAATTCTTTTAGTGAAGTTTTTAGTTCTGAAAGTACAAAAAATGAGGATATAAATGATGAATTTTATTCTAGTGAAAAATTAGAAGAATCTGTACTAAATGTGTCACCACAAAATGTTCCAGACTTTTTGGAAATTTCACCAAAATCTCAAAGTGTGACAATACACATTTCACCTCCAATGTTAGATGAAATCCAAAACATCCTGGACAAGGAATTGGATTTAATAAAAAGTAACACCCAGAATGGAGCCATTTATAAAACCAAGGATAATTCTGTGACAGCAACCTTATATCGTACAACATGTACTATGAATATACAAGGACGTTCTGTCTTCATTTGGACAGATATTTTCGTAGCTAAATGTGAACAATTAGATGTGAATAAATCTGACATTATTTCTTTACAACCAAGATCATCAACACCAATACCAAGCTTAAATTCCTTCTTTAATAGCACAGTGGACAATAGTGAAATTAAGGATGATGAAAATGACTCAACTGTAAGTAAACATCATGATATCTCCCTACAAAGTTTAGAAACCCATCCTAAATGCCAAGTTGATAGATTTGAAGGAAAAGATAGACATGATCTCATTCTTTTAATTGAAGAATTAGAAATGAAGCTCCTAGCATATAATGAAATAGAACCTCACAATGATGTACAAGCTACAATCGATACTGCCACACAAACCAAGGACTGCACTGAATATTTGAATACTAGCTGCCAGACCAACTTCAAACAAAATACTGTCCAAACATCATCTACCCAAACAAAACCTATTCCTGCACCTAGACTTTCATTATTACGGAAGAAAAGCCAAAAATCTGATTGCCCTACCTCTATAGAAAATTCCTCAGAAACCTCTGAAATGAAAGCAAAACCAACAGAAAAGAGTGAAAAAACACTTATTATAGGCTCCTCAATTCTGAAAGGAATAAAAACATCAGGACTATCAAAGACACATGTACATACAATACGTGGTGCTAGAATAAATCAGATAACAGAAGTGTTAATGAAAAAGGATCTGAAGGATTACAAAAATCTAATTCTGCAAGTAGGTGGGAATGATATAAGCTCAGGTAGTTTACTCAGTGATTTTGAAGATGATTATGAAAGTCTTATATTAGCTGCCCGGGCCTTTTCAAACTCTGACTGCAACATTCTAGTGTCAGGCATTCCACCGAGGTCTGATGTAAGAGTTGACATAGCAAATGTAGTTTTAGAAAATCTGTGTCAATATTATGGTATTATATTTATTAGACAGTATGAAACATTCATGAGGGATGAGTTCAGATTAAATACACAGCTTTATGTAAGGGATGGAATCCACCTGAACTCAAGGGGTACAGCCAGGTATTTAAAGACAATAAATAACATCATTAGCATTATAAAATATGAAATAAGAAAATGCTCAAAATGTGGGGAAGAAAATCATACAACTGAACACTGTAGACATCAACTGAAATTGAGATGTCAAAAATGTGGAAATTTTGGACACAAACAAAAACTTTGTAAATTCTGAAAATCTGGCAAAGAAGAATTTACTGCCTCCAAATTATCTATACATAATAGATTCTCTACTTTAACAGCAGTGTGCCCAGAATGCAATTCTTTAACATGTCAGTGTAACATAAATTATCAGTACAAGGAATTTGAGATCAAAGCTGATAAAGACAAAACTGTGAACACATCTGGAAATGATCAGCCTGATAGGAAGTTTGGTCCATCTGATGGTAATTTGTCAAATGATAACAATACTGTCTCAGTATGTGATATGTTAAATTGTTTCCCTGAGGCCAACTGTTTAACTGATATCAAATTATATTTCAGCTTAGTGTTTACTGTACTAATTATGTCATGTTTATATTATATACTTTATTATGACTTATTGGTGAATGAGACAAAAAACAATTTAATTTTCCCCAAAACTGATAAGGATATACTAAATATATATGATTTTCAGTTCTCAAAAGGTATCAAAATTTGTTGTCATAATGTAAACAGACTAGAAAACAAATTGGAGGAAATTAAATTTAATCTTCTTCATTCCAAAAACCCTCCAGACATTTTGGGTTGCTGTGAAACATTTTTTGATGAGAATATGAAAAATGAAAACTTAGAAATTCCTAACCATGTCTTACAAAGGAAAGACAGGCTTTCTGATGGAGGAGGGGGATGGATTGTATATTTCTCAGATAACTTACCTTTTGAGAGAAAAACTGAACTTGAAAGTCAAAACACCGAAACCATGTGGTTTGAGGTAAAACCTTCACACAAGAAATCTTTTTTACTATGTTATGTATATAGGCATCCAAAATCACTTATAGATTGGTACCAATATTTTGAAAATGAACTATGCAAGGCACTTAATATAAATTCTGATATTATTTTGGCAGGTGATTTTAATTTAGATTTCCTGTCTCAAAACAATTTACCAAAATCATGGTTAAATCTCCTAGAAGTATACAATCTTAATCAAATTATTAATGAACCAACCAGAGTTACTAGTAATTCTCAAACCCTAATAGATCATATATATGTTACAAACCTACATATGGTTCAAGAATCACATGTAATTAAATATTCTATTAGTGACCACTATCCTGTGGGCTTCACAAGAAAGGAAAAACTCCCCATAAAAAAACATACTCACACAACTATGTCATATAGAAATTTTAAAAATTTTAATGAAGATGATTTTCTACAAGATCTATCAAATGCTCCTTTTCACATTGTAGAATTTGAAAGTGACCCAAATTTGTGTTTTCAAATTTGGTATGATATATTTACTGGAGTGCTAAATAAACATGCCCCCATTGTAACAAGAAGGGTGAAAAGAGATAGGCAGCCTGAATGGTACAATAACAATGTAATACATGCCAGACAAATGAGGGATAAATGTCATAAACTTGGTATGTGGGATGAATATAGATTTTGGCGGAACAGAACCAAGCAAATTTTAGATGAAGAAAAACAAAAATATTTCAGCAATATGATAAAGGATTCAAAAGACTCAAAAACATTATGGAAATGTATACATAGTTTGGATCCAACAAATCCAGTTAGACCTTATGAACTCTGTTTAGATGATGACAATAAGACTTCAGACCCTAGTAAGATCGCTGATGAATTTAATAATTTTTTCACTACATGTGTTCAAAAACTTAGAGATAATACCCTTCCCCAAACCCCAGACTTGTTTAATTTAGAACAATTTGTCAAAGACAAGATACCTAATAGCGAGAAATTTACAATCCCCCCTTTCAATATAAATGATCTTTTGTCTGACATTACAAGACTTGATACAAACAAATCCTCTGGTACTGATAATATAGGTCCTAAAATACTAAAGATGAGTGCTTCTAAAATTGTAATCTCTCTGACATATATTTTCAATAGAATACTTGACTGTGGTGTCTTTCCACCTGTTCTTAAAAATGCAAAAGTCTCCCCGATCTATAAGGCGGGTGAACGATGTCTTGCCACAAACTATAGACCTATCTCTGTTCTCCCAACTTTATCGAAATTGGTGGAAAAGCATGTATCTAGGCACATGTATAAATATTTGATGAAGTTCAAACTTCTTCATCCTGCTCAGTCAGGTTTCAGACCAGGTCACTCCTGTCAAACAGCCCTTATAAACATTGTAGATGAATGGTTACAGCAAATTGATAATGGAAATCTAAATATGTCAGTTCTATTAGATTTGAAAAAGGCATTTGACGTAGTAGATCATGATATTCTATGTAAGAAACTTGAGTTGTATGGTTGCAGTGTTTCTTCATTAAAATTTTTTAATTCTTACTTGGAAAATAGAACACAACAAGTACAGATAGGTAATATTCAATCTGGAAAATTGTCAATTCAATATGGTGTTCCCCAAGGCTCAATATTAGGTCCTCTCTTATTTATTTTGTATATAAATGATCTACCTTTACACATTAGAAATTGTAAAATAGATATGTATGCTGATGATTCCACTATGCATACATCTGGGAAGGATATCAATATTTTACAAAAAAAGGTACAGGAAGACTTAGTTGAAGTTGGAAAATGGTGTGAAAATAATAATATGTTTATAAATTGTAACAAAACCAAATGTATGGTACTTGGAACCAGACAAAAGCTTTTGTCCCAAGAGGAAAACCCTTCTCTTATACTAAATTCCCAATTACTACAACATTCCACATGTGAAAAGCTTCTGGGTGTAAAAATTGACCCTCACCTCAACTGGACCAACCAGATAGATCTGATTTGTTCAAAAATATCATCTCGTATTTATCTCTTATCTAGAATAAAGAAATTTCTAAACCATGAAGCTAGAAAACTCTTCTACACTGGGTATATCTTACCACTAATTGACTACTGTTGTGTCATTTGGGGAAACTGTAGTAATGATAATTTGAATCGCATTCTCAAGTTACAAAAAAGAGCTGCCCGGTTAATTTTAGATGCTGATCCCTTTGCACATTCTCTGCCCTTATTTTACAAACTTGGTTGGATGACGATTGAAGACAGAATTAAATATCATAAATGTTTACTCGTGTTTAAATGTCTGAAGGGTGAGGCTCCATCATATTTAGAAAATAAAATTGTATCTATTTCCGAAACTAATAAATATCAACTACGAAATGTTGTTAAAGGTGATCTTCAAGTCCCAAAGCCCAGAATAGAAATTTACAAAAAGTCGTTCAGTTACTCTGGACCACTCTTATGGAACGACCTACCAGTCATAATTCGTAACGCTCCAAGTATCAATGCATTCAAAGATAGGCTTAAAACCCACTTTCTTAACCAATTAAATGAATGAAGAACTGTTACAAATTAACTTTATTTAAATATTATTGTTTACATTTTCAACATGATTGTTATGTTTATTATAAATGAGGATTTATGACTGAAAACAGTGGATGTTCAACTACTGACAATCTGATACAAACTATGAGCAACTGATATTGTTAAATATTTTGTATTTGATTTATATGATAAATTTATATTTGTGATTGTTGCTAATACTTTTATTTGACTTGATATTGTACAATTTCACAGCTTGTTTTTATTTTATTTTTTTGTGAAAATTGAGGGCCTCAGGGAAGATTGGTTTTATAACTAACTGTGTAACCCTCATTAAATAAAGTTTTATTATTATTATTATTATATTGTTTGTGTGAGGCGGTTTTTGAGAAGAAGCTATTTGTATGTATTCCCCATAGGGTTCTATGTTAAACTATGTAACACATGGCAGCCATCTTGGATTTCAGATCACCCATCAAAAACACAAAATTAGTAGAGGACCATCCTTGTATCATTTGTGCATGATCTGGTTTAAATGTATGAAACAGTTTCTGAGAAGATGCTGTTTGTATGCATTTCCCATAGGATTTTCTGTTAAAATATGTTCCACGGTGGCAGCTATCTTGGATTTCGGATCCGAAACAAAAAATCAAAATTAGTAGAGGAACATCTAAGGAACCTTCCCACAATATCACAATTCAATCTGCCAAGCAATTTCTCAGAAGAAAATTTAGGAAATTTCAGCCAATCAGAACGCAGTATTGGCCCTAACAGCCATGTTGAATTTCCAATCAGCACCACAAACTCAAACTTGGTAAAGTACCACCCAATGAACATTCCTGCCAAGTTATGTTCCAATTGGCCAAGTGTTTTCAGAGAAGAAGATTAAAATGTGAAAAGTTTACAGACGACAACGACAACAATGACGGAAGCAAAGTGATGACAATACCTCACACTACCCTTTGGGTCAAATGAGCTAAAAAGGGTCAAAATAAGCCTCATGTGGTCATAATTTCAAGCTTTAAAATGCAGATTTTAAGTGTTTTTCATATATTAGTAACATTTTAATGATTTCTACAGCAAAAAAAAAACTGGTGACCTAATATTTAGTATCAATGAAACAAAAACCAACTTTTAAGCTTTATGTGAGACACACAGTAATACATATGCATGCAATATGATAACATTACAAACAAGAGACTCAGTGGGATGAGCCTATAATGCTCACCTGGCAGTCACAAACTTTCAATTTGATTTGACAGACTAGACTGATTTCTGGAAACTTTGTAAATGATCTTCTATAAATGCTTCATACCAAGTATAAGTTCATTGGCCAAACAGTTTCAGAGGAGTAGTTTTAAATTTCAACCAATCAGAACATATAAAGGTTTCTAGTCTTGTTTTACAGACAAGAAAGATTCATGCAAAGTTTGTAAAGGACCTTCCATAGATGCTCCATACCAAAAATCAGTTCATTTGGCTTTACAGTTTCAGAGGAGAAGTTTAAAATTTCGACCAATCAGAACATGTAATTGCTCATGTCGGCCATTCTATTTCACGTACCGGGATGATTTATGCAAATTTTGTAAAGGACCTTCCATAGATGTTGCATATAAAAAATCAGTTCATTTGGCTTTACGGTTTCAGAGGAGAAGAAGTTTTACATTTTGACCAATCAGAACATGTAAATGCTCATGTTGGCCATTTTGTTTCACGGACCGGGATGAGTTATGCAAACTTTGTAAAGGACCTTCTATAGAAGCTACAGGCCAAGTTTCAGTTCAATAGGTCCAGGGGTTTCAGAGGAAAAGAAGAAAATGTAAAAGTTTACAGATGGACGACGGACGCCAAGTGATGATAAAAGCTCACATGGCCTTTGGCCAGGTGAGCTAAATCAAATTCAAGAATTTGTGGGTTACAATACAACTGACTATATTGACTACTGGCATTTAATACTTATTTGCAAAACACACCAATTATCCTTAAGCAAGTACTACCTGACCCACTCTAACATAATATATAAAATCCTCCGGATATTCCATGTAAACACACATTTTTTAAATCACCTAATATATTCTATAAAAAAAAAGAAAACATTCCATATCCCAGAAATCAAAAAATAATAAGAATAAACAATCTTTATGACAAAAAATGCAAAATAACAAATACAATGTACTTACTGTCTGGAAACAACAGTTCATACATGGAAAGGATGTTTGGCATTTTTAGACCTAAATGCTAGAATTTTAAGACAATTAACCTTTTGAGTCATCCTAGAACACCTGAAAATTTTCTCATTATACATGTATATAAGGGTTATATTTTTATGGATTTGAATTTGGAATTTCCAATAAAAAAGTCAATGCACACAAAAAATTCAAAATTTAAAAAAATTTAATATGACTAACTCAGACCTTTACTAAAATTTGGAACTTTAGAACATAATCCACTTTGTGCATATCTGGTGCTAACCGAAGATGTAATACTGAATTCAATATTATCTCACTTGAAGAGTTATTTCCCTTTTAGGCTGAAAATTCCATATGGCCCGAGACCACAATTATTTCATAGTGCATTTTCATATTAGCATTAAATGTAATTAAAAAAATTGCACCAGCTCAAACTATATAATCTTTCTTTTATTCAATGTACACTCATAACCGGAAAATATATCAAAATTATAGAAAATTCTACCATTGCAACTTCAAGAATATCCCCAAAATGCCTTTAAGGGGTATAGTTATGATTCACACAGCCCCTAACATCCTGTTTTTTTTGTTTGTTTAGTTGGGGTTTTACGCCGTTTTCAGCACATCTGGCTATTTCGCAGCAGCCAATTTTTATTCGTGGTGGAGAACAACTACCTTCGGTAGGAAAATTGGCAATCCTTGTCAATTCAGATCGGAGTCGAACACACACCGCCACAAGTGAAATTCGAACTCACAACCTCAGTGTTGACAGTCTAGTGATCGTTAGTAGTCATAACGAACTACGTAGACCACTCGGCCACCGCGGCCCCTCCCTAACATCCTAAAATTGGGCCATTTTGAGTCACCAAATAACAAATTTTACATATTTCTGATTGAAAAACTGTTTTAAATTAAATTATTTGACCATTGTGCTTTATATTTCAACTAAGATACTTGAAAAATGGCAAACAGAAATTGGATAAAATTAAAATGGAAAAATCGAGCAATAAAACAAGCTGATGCAGATTAATTGTGCTCTCGGGCCATATACAAAATGTTTTTTGCATCACTGGATAAAATCAGATAAATTAAATTGTTTTAGTTATGATTGAGTTAATTGCAACTGTCATCCAAGTGATAACATGATTCAAATTGATTAAGGTACTAAAATTACAAAAAATCTATTCCTTGGACCATGTCGACAGAAAGTAGTAGCCTTTATGACTAGGTTTAAATCAAGATATTGCACTCTCTTGAAATACATATTTTTATTAATTTCATCACAACTGAAAGACCTTAACATTTTCTTTTATAAAAAAGTACAGTTGAGAACTGCAAAAGCAAAGAAATATGAAGATTTCAGGCTTTTTATAACTCTGAAACCTGACTATTGTAATCTCAGAATTAAATATATTTTAATGTTATTGGTACAGAGACAATACTCCTGTTAACTCAAAATTCCTGTCATCTTAAATCATCTTGATGCCCCATCAAACTTTGTGATAATGAAATTCAACTGTAAATACCAGAAGTCCAAAATGTTTTAGAACAAAATAGACATTTCTTCAAAGGAGCAATGAGCATTACTACTTTAAAAAATGCATTATATCCCTTTTAAATTATTCTGACAGTATAACAAACTTTGGGATAACAAAATTCAACTGTGCATACCATGATTCAATTTTTTTTAGGGCAAGACAGACATTTCTTTGCACCATTTCCAAGTTTACTGCTTAAACAAAAATGTCTAATGTTCCTTTTAACATTTTTCTTTGAAAACTTAATCCAGGTGTTTCAGTAGTAATTAACAGGTACATTGTATGCACCAGAATTATCCAGTTTTATTGATGCTGCGTTGTTAAGGGTATTATAAAAACTACCAAATACAGGGATCAAAACTTAAAATTCATAAAATCTATTTCTCTTCACAGATAAATCATAAAAGTTTTTACAATCTCAAAATAATACAGATTCTTGCTATAACAAGTATGCATATGGTCTTTATCAAAATAACTTTAAATGTTGCTTTGTCAGATAAAATAATATTAGGATTCTCATTCCTACTATTTGGTCAATTATTTTTCATTAAAAATATTTGTATTAAATTTTCAAAAATGTTCATTTTCCTTAACAGAAAAAAAAATCTGCAACATTTAAAATTAAAAAATAGGCTGTCAGCTAATTTTAGTTAATCATTGTTTTAGAGATACAAGCCCTTCCAGTAATTTCCAAACTAATAACCACATGTTTTCAGCTGGAAAATCATGTTAGAAAAATAAAAAATCAATATGCTGGTCTAAATTTGATAATACATTTGATGAGACCCAGGAGTTATTTTATATGGCTTTACTTAATGCAAACAATACTAGTATCAATTAACAACATATTAAAGGCACTAGAAACTTTGAAAACCATGCTTTATGTCCAGTAACTCTCACTTTCATTTTCTTCAAGTTCCACTTCACTTCCTGTCCATTCTCTATTCCATACCTCCTCTCCTGCGATATAAGTCGACAGTATATTTAATTCATCATTTAATATAATAAAATCTGCATCAGTATTATACTCCAATGTACCCTTACGATCTGTTATTTTTAATAACTGAGCTGGATGCAGACTTGCAGCTTCCAATGCCTGCTCTATCGTACAGTTGGTGTTTTTCTTTAGATTCTTCACACATCTTATAACAGTAGCAATACTGAAATTTATAAATAAAAAATATTATATAAAAGAAACAAATTATGCTACAAAAATGCGAAAAAATCATCAAATCATAATATTTCAAATAATGGTGAAAAACATATATAAATGATATGTCAGTAAAAATTTTACCTTTTAACATTTCACAATAAGTTCGATTTTTGCTTAAGCCTAAAAAGTGTACTAGGACGTGTACAACAATAACTAGAGATTATTAAGAGCCTGTATCGCTCACCTGGATTTAACTTTTCACCTTGAGCAGGACTAAAAATTCAAGTGCTGCAGTCAATTTGGCTGGTTTTCCTATAGAGTTCTTATGATGTTCAACTAAGTTCGGCCATGGCAGACATCTTGGTTGACAGTCCAGGTCAATGGACACATTTCTAAAAGAGAACCATCTAAGGACCATTACTGCAAAATCTTGTTCCAACTGCCTAAGTGGTTTCAGACGATTTTTAATTGAATTTTCCCATAGGGTCCTATATTACAGTAAGTTCAGCTGTGGAGGCCATCTTGGTTGACAATCCGGGTAATAGGACGCAATTCTGAAAGAGGACCAATGCTGCCAAGTTTAGTTCCAATTGGCTCAGTAGTTTCAGACGAGAAGATTTTTGAGTGAATTTCCCATAGGGTCCTATGTTAAAATAAGTTTGGCTGTGGTGGCCATCTCGGTTCACAGTCCACGAAATCAGACATATTTCTGAAAGACGACCTCCTAAAGACCATTGCTGCCAAGTCTGGTTCCAAGTGGTCAAGTGGTTTCAGACAAAAACATATTTTAATGAATTTTCCAAAAGGGCCCTATGTTAAACTAAGTTCCGCTGTGGTGTCCATCTTGGTTGACATTCCGGGTCATTGGACACAATTCTGAAAGAGGACCATTGCTACCAAGTTTTAATTGGTTTAGTGGTCTCAGACAAGAAGATTTTTGTGTGAATTTCGTATATGGTCCTATGTTAAACTAAGTTCGGCTGTGGCAGTCACATTGGTTGACAGTCGAGGTCATCAGACACATTTCTGAAAGAGGACCATTGCTGCCCAGTCTGATTCCAATTGATTTTTCGATGAATTTTCCCATAGAGCCCTATGTTAAACAAGTTCGGCTGTGATGGCCATCTTGGTTAACAATCCGGGTCATAGGACATACTTCTGAAAGAGAACCTCTTAAGGACCATTACTGCCAAGTTTGGTTCCAACAGGCCTTGTAGTTTTATAGAAGAAGATTTTTGAAATTCATCCCCACTTTTTTCTGTTTTCAGTAACAGCAGCCATGTCAGTTGAAAGTCGGGGATGCTAGACATATGTTTTGAAGGGGGCCACCCAAGGACCATTCTATCAAAGTTTGCTCCCAATTGGTCCAGTGGTTTCAGACGAGGACAAAATCTCCTATAATGGGTCAATCAATGATTTTGGTCATGTTTACTTATTTGTAGATCTTATTTTGTTGAACATTTTTGCTTTTTACAGTTTGTCTTTATAATAATATTCAAGATAATAACCTAAAATTGCAAAATTTCCTTAAAATTAACTCGCCGTAATATTGGCTGAAATATCGCCAGCTCGGCGTAAAACAATATTTAATCAATCAATCTTAAAATTAACAATTCAGGGGCAATAATCCAACAAAGGGTTCACGGATTCACCAGAAAATTTCATGGCAGGTAGATCTTGACCTGATGACCATTTTTACCCCCTGTCAGTTTTGCTCTAAATGCTTTAGTTTTTGAGAATAATACAAAGACTGCAGTTTACCCCTATGTTCTATTTTTAATCATGTCGACCATGTTGGTTGACAGGCGGGGTCATCAGACACAATTCTTAAATTAGATACCCTAATGATGCTTGTGGCGAAGTTTGGTTCCATTTCGCCCAGTAGTTTCAGAGGAGAAGATTTTTGTAAAAGTTAACAGACGACGGATGCCAAGTGATGAGAATAGCTCACTTGACCCTTTGGGTCAGGTGAGCTAAAAAGGAGCTTCGTTAAGTCAACTCAAACAGAAATCATAAAAATCAGTCAAAGCAAACTTGAGTTATTATACGACGTAGAAATATGCTTACAGATAAAAATATCAAAGTCCTATAACTCTTTAATGACAAAAGGAAAAGAGAACTTTGTTTGATCAATCCCAGTAATCTGTATAAAAAATTTTAGAATCAGTTTAATAAAGCAAACTTGAGATATCGTATGACATAGGAATTTGCTTAGTCGATTAAAGAAGGTGCCACAACTCTGGAATGAGAAAAGTGAAAATTGTCAAAAACAAAAACGAGCATCCTTTCATCAATTCATAATATTGTGCGTAAAAATTATAAGAATTGGTTAGAGTAATCTTAATTTATAATATGATATAGAAAGTGCTGACGGACAGAGTGATTTGTATAAAGCATTTTTGATGAAGGGTCCTCATAATTAACATATATAACAAAACTCCAAGGAATAAGTGTTTAGCAGAGAGGTTTAAATTTTACATACCTGCCACATAAAGTTTCGGTCCCTGCTATAACTGCTCTCTTTCCCTGAATTTCTACCAATTGTGAACCAATGTGGTGTTTCCCTATAGGGAGCCCCATGGCTGGGATAGCATCTGTTATTATGATAAAACCTAAAAAGAATATCATTGCATATAAATTAAGCAAGAGTGGACACACTACATGTCTCGCCTGAATATGCACATGGACACAGAATAATGATTATCTGATACCCGACATTTTGCAATTCAAAGAAAAATGTATTAAAAGAAATTGAGGTCAAGGTCAAAAGGCAGGTGTCATACCAACATGTATCCACTAAAAACTATCTATTAACCAAACATGATGGGTCTAGGTATTAAAGTTGCTGAGAAATGGAGCTAATCTCAAAAATGTGACAAAGTCACTCAAGCATGCAATTGAGGTCAAGGTCCAGAGACCAGTGTCAGACTGGCATGTACCCACCAAGAACTATCAATAGACCAAATACAGTAGGTCTAAGTATTACAGTTGTTGAAAAATGGACTTAATCAAGAAACTTGGATGAGTCTTTCAACCATGAAATTGAGGTCAAGGTCCAGAGACAAGTGTCAGACTGGCATGTACCCATCAAGAACTAACAATAGACCAAATACAGTGGGTCTAGGTATTACAGTTTCTGAGAAATGGACTTAACCACGAAAAAGTGACAAAGTCACTCAAGCATGAAATTGAAGTCAAGGTCCCAAACCAGGCCAGAATAAAAAATAGGTTTGTTTGCCCAAACTTCCGAGCTTTCTTCATCTGTAAAGAATACTTGTTAAAAAGCGTTTTTGTGATTCTGATTAAATTATTCGTGGAATTTAAAACATGGCAGACGTTTTTTTTTAAATTTCGTTGGTCGTATATAGTTAGACAGATTGGGAGTGGTCTTCTTTAATATATTTTACATTTTTCAATTTATAGAGATGATGATTTCATAATATTTTCTGGAAATAAAGATGAGCTGTGTACTTTCTTCGACATAGCAAACAGCACATATCCATTTTTGAAATTTACATTCGAAACATCCATTGAGACTAGAGAGCTTACATGTATTACATGTAACTGTATTTAAAGGACAGACATTTCAAACTCAGAATACATTGGATGTCTGTATATATATATAAAACATAAATAAAACTATCAATATCTACCGAGAACGTCACCGCTCTCAAAATCAGTATTTAAAGGATTTATTATTGAGGCAATAATACAATTCATTCGCAGCACTAACAATAATGTTACGTCAAATATGTTGGGTCTAGGTATTCTAGTTGCTGAGAAATGGACTTAACCATGAAAAAGTGAAAAAGTCACTCAAGCATGAAACTGAGGTAAAAGTGCCAAGCCAGGTGTCAGACTGGCATGTACCCACCAAGAACTGTCTATAGACCAAATATGGTTGGCCTAGGTATTAGTTTCTGAGAAATGGACTTAACCATGAAAATGTGATGCAGGTCACTCAAGCATGAAATTAAGGTCAAGGTCAAAAGACAGGTGTCAGACTGACATGTACCCACCAAGAACTATCTATTGACCAAATACAGTGGGTCTAAGTATTACAGTTTCTGAGAAATGGACTTAACCACGAAAAATTGACAAAGTCACTTGAGCATAAAATGAGAAATGGATTTAACCAGGAAACTTGGACGCAGATTATGAAGTCAGTGAACCGTGAAAATGATGTCAGGGTCACAAGACAAGTATACTGGGGCAAACCTTATACAATAAGCTACCTTGTGGATCATAAATCTTAATTGTAGGTATTACATGAGCAAAGTTATTAAAGTTTTACAAAAGTTTACGCCACTGCTGCCGCCACCGATGAAAAGTAACACCTATATCTCACCTCCGTGACTTTTCATCGCAAGCGAGACAAAAATAGTATCTAAAATTAATACTTCAGTACTTAATTATTAGTATATACATTTCAGGTTTTAACCAATATATTTTCATTTTTGATAAAAGTGAGAAAAGTCATAAGATAAGAAAATGAAATGAAATGAGATATACAGTAAAGTTAATGAGACAAAAAAAAAAACTCAGAAATAGAAAACAAGAGGCTCACCAGAGCCTGTATCGCTCACCTGGAGTCTGGTTTTCATTGGACAATTAATCAACTATTTGACCAAGTTTGTGGCAATTGGTTCAACTGTTCAGTGAAAATTTATTTGACAAAAAAAGGGCAATAACTCCTAAATGGGTTTTGGGATTTCCTTTAAAATTTCAGGGTATGTAGATCTCAACATGGCAAACATTTTTCAAATTTACATTTCACTTCTATCTCAAATAGTTTTGGAGATAAATGACGAAAAATGTTAAATTTTGAAAATTTGACAAAAAAAGGGCAATAACTCCTAAACGGGTTTTTGAATTTCCTTCAAAATTTCAGGTTAGGTAGATCTTGTCATGCTGATCAATTTTACCCCATGTCAGATTTTTTATATCTGTAACGGTTTTAAAGTTATAAGTTAAAAACAACACATGCACCCCTATATTCTATTTTTAGCTACGACAGCCATGTTTTACGTCAGATCAAAATAAATTGAGGATCGTTTGTAGAGGACATGTCATAGATCATTCCTATTAAGTTTCAAACCAATCGGCCCAGCGGTTTCAGAGGAGAAGATTTTTTAATGAAAAAATTTTGAAAATTTGACAAAAGAAGGGCAACTCCTAAATGGGTTTTGGGATTTCCTTTCAAATTTCAGGGTAGGTAGATCTCAACATGGCAAACATTTTTCAAATTTACATTTCACTTCTATCTCAAATAGTTTTGGAGAAAAATGACAAAAAATGTTAAAATTTTGAAAATTTGATGAAAAAAGGGCAATAACTCCTAAATGGGTTTTGGAATTTCCTTCAAAATTTCAGGGTAGGTAGATCTTGTCATGCTGATCAATTTTACCCCATGTCAGATTTTCGATATCTGTAACGGTTTTTGAGTTATTAGCAAAAAACAGCAATTTTCCCCCTATGTTCTATTTTTAGCAACAGTGGCCATGTTTTTCATCGGATCAATATAAAATGAGGATCGTCTGTGGAGGACATGTCATATATCATTCCTATGAAGCCTCGATCCAATCTGCCCAGCCGTTTCAGAGGAGAAGATTTTTGAAAATCAGCCAATCAGAAACAAGAATTGCCTCTGGTGGCCATGTTTCTCGACCAATCACCTTCCATACACCACTCATGCAAAGTTTGGTTGGAATTGGCCAAATGGTTTCTGAGGAGAAGATGTTTGAATGAAAAGCTAACGACGGACGGACGACGGACGGACGGACGACGGACGGACGACGGACGGACGGACGACGGACGGACGACGGACGCCAAGTGATGGCAAAAGCTCACCCTGGCAATAGCCAGGTGAGCTAAAAAGGACAAAAAAAAATGTTAATGGCATGTATTATTAAAAACTGGAATAATACTTCTTAAAAAATTTCTGTTTCTATCAATTAATCAGGGATGATTTTGATAAGCAGAGGAACTAACTGAAAATTGCTAAAAATAACTGAAATAGGGGAGGGGGGGGGGGGGGGTTAGATGTGCAAAAATATCATTTGTGGCAGCTTCTGCCAAGTTTGACTTTTCAAATAAATTTTTCAATACCATATACAGTCAAACCTACTTTTAACAGCCACAATTGGGACAAAAGTAAAGTGGCCGCATAACACAGGTGACCGTTTAATCAAGTTTTACACTGAGCGGCAAATCCGTATTTTGCTTTGAACGATCAAGACATTATCGTTGTCTAACATACAAATATGGCTGTTCAACTGAAGTGAAACGATGTTTTTTTTCCACAATCGACCGTAAATGAATGATGAGACGGATAATTTGAATGATAATTAAGCTATGCCATTAATTAAAGATGATTTGAAAGTCAATTAACGATGATTTTAACATGCATAGAAAGGTAAATGACCGCTTAATTTAGGTAAAATTCAAGCTTGGATACCATTTTTTGTGACTGCTGGCCGCGTAAGACAGGTGACTGCTTATTCAAGTTAAATTAACACGTAAAACTATTTGGGCGGACCCCAGGACGACCGCTGAAGGCAGGTGGCTGCTTAATTAAGGTGACCGTTAGTGCAGGTTTGACTGTAACTCAAATCAGCTAAATATCTGACTAAAATCATCCCTGATTAATGCTCTCAAGTTAAACTATAAATTTAAACTGACATGTGCCAAACAAAGGACTCTTGCTCAGAAATATTTTACTCAGTCAACAATTGTAGTTTCTTTGGTGACCATTTTATAAGCTATACCTTTAGGATTACTTCTGAAAGCCATCCTTACAGCAGCTGGATGCGTGTGTATACCATCACTGATCAATCCATAATAGATCTGTTTGTCTATAAACCTGCTTGTTAACAAACCAATCAGATGAGGGTCTCGATGATGAAACTAAAAGATGCAAACTAATAAAATATTTGCCACTAATTTATTTCTAGATTTTCAAACAAACATTTATAAAAATAGAACATGTCTTTTTTTTTTTAGTCTTACTGTTTCTGACCCTTTATATTAAGTGACAATGGAAATTTTATCTCTTTACCTAGAGACTCTAAAGAGCATGTATCGCTCATCTGCATTGAACTTTTCACCTTGAGCAGGACTAAAGATTTGGCTGGTTTTTCTATAGGGTTCTATGTTAAACTAAGTTCAGCTGTGGCAGCCAAGATGGTTGACAGTCTATGACAATGGACATATTTCTAAAAGAGAACCATCTAAGGATCATTGCTACCAAGTCTAGTTCTAATTGGCTTAGTGGTTTCAGACCAGAAGATTTTTGAGTGAATTTCCCATAGGGTCCTATGTTTTAATAAGTTCGGCTGTGTCGGCCATCTTTCTTCACAGTCCACGAAATCGGACAGAATTCTGAAAGGGGACCTTCTAAGGACCATGCTGCAAAGTCTGGTTCCAATTGGTCAATTGGTTTCAGACAAGAAGATTTTTCAATGAATTTTCCAAAGGGGCCTTGTGTTAAACTAAGTTTAGTTGTGGCAGCCATCTTGGTTGACAGTCCACGTCATCGGACACATTTTTGAAAGAGGACCATGTAAGGACGAATGCTGCAAAGTCTGGTTCCAATTGGTCAATTGGTATCAGACAAGAAGATTTTTCAATGAATTTTCCCATAGGCCAAAATGTTTAACGAAGTTTGGCTGTGGCTGCCATCTTGGTTAACAGTCTGGGTCATCGGACGTCCTTCTGTAAGAGAACCTCCTACGGACCATTACTGCCAAGTTTGGCTGCAACTGGCCATGTAGTTTCATAGAAAAAGATTTTTTAAATTCATCCCCCCCATTTTTTTTCTATTTTTAGTAACAGCAACCATGTCAGTTGGAAGTTGGGGATGCCGGACATAAGTTTGGAAAGGGGCCACCAAGCACCATTCCACCAAAGTTTGGTTCAAATTTGCTCAGCCGTTTCAGGGGAGTTGACAAAAAAGTAAAATTCCGATAGGCTCAATGTTAAACTAAGTCCAGCCATGGCGGCCATGTTGGATGGCGTTCGGGAAAACCGAACACATATTTTAAAAGGGGCCACCCAAGGACCAATCTACCAAACTTTGGTTCAAATTGGCCTAATTGTCTCAGAGAAGATAAAGAAAATGTTAAAATTCCCATAGGGTCCAATGTTAAACTATGTCTAACCATGGCAGCCATATTGAATGGCGCCCCAGAAAACCAAATATTTATTTTAAAGGAGACCTCCCAAGGACAATTTCACTTAAGTTTTGTTCAAATTGGTTCAGTGGTTTCAGAGGAGTTGACGAAAAAGTAAAATTTACGTAGGCTTAATATTAAACTAAGTCCAGCCATGGCAGCCATGTTGGAATGTGTTCGGGGAAACCGAACACAAATTTTAAAAGGGGCCACCCAAGGGCCATTCCACCAAAGTTTGGTTCAAATTGGCCTAATGGTCTCAGAGAAGATAACAAAAATGTTAAAATTCCCATAGGGTACAAGGTTAAACTATGTCCGACAATGGCAGCCATATTGGCTGGCGCCCTAGAAAAAAACTCAACATAAGTTTTAAAGGGGACAATCCAAGGACCATTCCACTTAAGTCTGGTTTAAATTTGGTTCAGTGGTTTCAGAGGAGTTGATGAAAATGTGAAAAGTTTACGACGACTACGACAGACGTAAAGTGATGAGAATAGCTTTTTAGGCCTGGTGAGCTAACAACAAAATATGAAATAGACTCTCAATATCTGAGACTGTATCAGTAAGCTGACAGTCACATGTAATCTTTTTATTTTTTTTAGTTAAATATTATTTTCAAACAAAGACTATAGTGGTGAAATGTTAATGGCATGTATTATTAAAATTTTTTTTTAGCATATTCAATTACAAACAAGAATTTGTCATGGCTAAAATGTTTTGTTTTCCCACTGTAATGAAACGGTTGATTTATTAGTTTCAGTGGAAGAATATTCTGAAATTCAGTGACAAAATTACCAAATATTCAATTTTATATTTGTGAAAAATTAACCAAGTTAAAATTTCCATGTTAAGATTCTTTTTATTGCTAAAAACAAATTTTGTCATTAAATCTGTTTAATTTGACAATGTTATCAGCAAACTGACTTATCTTCAAAACTAAATACAGTCAAACCTGTCTTTAATGGTCACCTCTGGGAGTATACAAAAGTGACCACTATACACAGGTGACCTGGTATGTTGATGAATAGATAATGTTGGCGGCCATGTATTACAGATGTACATATAATGTATTTGAAAAATTTTTTATAGTCTCCTGAAAGAATTTTTATGGCTGACATATCTGCTAAAACAAAATATAAAAAAAACGTTTTATTACAAAAGTACAGAAATAGTGCAAAGATGCTCAGTGATGTCAGTTCAAAGAAATGTTATAAATCACTGTCACTCATTGTAGTTTAAAGTGTTGCTCTCGTACTCAAGATGGTACACATGTCTAGTACAGTATCCAGTGTAATTAATAGAACACAATCATGAATTTCAACAGCCTTAAAAATCATCATTTCTGTGTACATGTAAGAACTCATTGTCACCAAGACTTAATTCTTTACAAGATATTGGACTTTTTGGCAACAACATCTTGATTAAATCTACTGCATTATTACAAATCAATAATATTATGAAGGTGACCGTAGGAAAAGGTTTGACTGTACCTAAAGACAATTAAGAACAACAGAAGACAATTGTAATGAAAGAGCAAAGATTAACAGTAGATAATCAATTTGTTTCTCATTTTCTTGTAAACAGATATGTAATACATGAAGCCCCATACCTTTTTGCCTCCTTTCCATGTTTGTAATACTCACAGAGACCATAGAATTAATGTATGCAGACCATAATAGATCATAACCGTAAATTATATTTCTTTCTAATGAAACTAGAGGCTCGCAAGAGCCTGTATCGCTCACCTGGATTTAACTTGTCCACCTTCAGCAGGACTGATAATTAAGTGTAGCAGTTATCTTGGCTAGTTTTCAATGTTTTAAAGTTAGGGTGTGGTGGCTATCTTAGTTGACATTCAAGGTTATCTAACACAATTCTGAAAGAAACCATTGCTGGTATTAAGTCTTGTTCCAAATGGGCAAGCTTAAGGTATGATGATCTGCATATTAAATTTTCCCGTAGGGTCCTATGTTAAACTAAGTTCAGCTGTAAGGACCATCATTGTTGACATTCCGGGTCATCAGACATAATTCTGAAAAAGGACCACCTAATGACCATTTCTGCTAAGTCTGGTTCCAATTGGCTTAGTGGTTTCAGACAAGAAGCTTTTTTGATGAATTTTCTCATAGGGTCCTTTGTTTAACTAAGTTAGGCTGTGGCGGCCATCTTGGTTTACAAACTAGGTCATCGTACCCAATTCTGACAAAGGAACATTTAAGAACCATTTCTGCCAAGTTTGGTTCCAACTGGCTCTGTCATTTCAGACATCTTGGATTTCATATTGGTAGAGGACCATGTAAGGATCATTCCTGCAATATAACAATTAAATTGCTTTTGTAGTTTCAGCGAAGATTTTTTAAATTTCAGCCAACCAGAGTGCATAAATGGCCCTGGCAGTCATGTATTTGAATTTCGGATCGGCACCAAAAACACTGATTTTGTTAAGAACCATTATGTGATCATTCAGGCATAATATAACTTCCACCTGCCAAACAGTTTCTGACAAGATGTTTGTATGAATTTCCCATAGGATCCTATGTTAAATGTGTCCCGTGGTCGCGGCCATCTTAGATTTCTAATCGGCACAAAAAATTAAACTTTGTAGAAGTCCATGTAAGGATCATTCCTGCAATATAACAATTTAATTGCTTTTGTAGTGTCAGTGAAGAAGTTTTTTAAATTTCAACCAATCAGAGTGCATAAAAGGCCCTGGCAGCTATGTTGAATTTTGGATCAAAACCAAAAACAAAATCCAATGAACATCCCCACCAAGTTTGGTTTCAATTGGTTATGGGGTTTTGGAGAGGAAGATTGAAAAGTGAAAGGTTAATGGATGGACGATGGACGATGACTGATGCAAAGTGATGGCAATAGCTTGCATGGCCTTTTAGGCCGTTTGAGCTAAAAAGACTTTAACCAAACTTTTATTGCAGGGATTATGTAGACACATCTTTTTCAAGTTGAAACACTATTTGTTGTTTGAATGTGGCATCTATGAAAATAAGTTAGGTATATTGCATTTCCAAAGTTTGCCAATAATTGTGGAGGTTATTGTCATTAAGTTGTATGGAACAACAAAGACACCTGGAAAAATCACACAGACATTTATGGTCCAGATAATTTAAACAAATGTGTGATATATGGAAGTCCATCCTTTATCAAAATCATTTATAAAATGTGTAGTACACAAAGCCCCATGCCTAATCACATCCACTCCTTGTTTTAAATACTAACAGACTAACAAAGATTTCAATAGATGTATAATACATGACTGCCCCTGCCTTATTGCCTCCTCTCCTTATATTGTAATACTCACAGAGACCATAGCATTAAATAAATGTGTAGTACACGAAGACCCATGCCTATTATCCACTCCTTGTTTTAAATACTAACAGACCAAAGATTTCAATAGATGTATAATACATGACCGCCCCTGCCTTATTGCCTCCTCTCCTTATATTGTAATACTCACAGAGACCATAGCATTAAATAAATGTGTAGTACACGAAGACCCATGCCTATTATCCACTCCTTGTTTTAAATACTAACAGACCAAAGATTTCAATAGATGTATAATACATGACCGCCCCTGCCTTATTGCCTCCTCTCCTTATATTGTAATACTCACAGAGACCATAGCATTAAATAAATGTGTAATACATGAAGCCCCATGCCTTATTGCATCCTCTCCTTGTACTAAATCTGCTATAGAATGTCCTAGAATTGATAAAAAAAAAAATACATACAGAGGAGATTTTCTTGTGATCTTTTTTCCTGTCAAAAAGTATTGTTTCAATTCATAAAGTCTCTCAGAAGGGGCTACTTCATATGGATTATGTTACTTATGACACTTCTGAGATTTTGGTTTCTAAAGGCAAAGACAGACTTCAATGAACAAGTACTAAGTAATAAGTGTATACATCATAATCATAATTCATAATTGGACTACTAAAAATAAGAATATCCTAATGATTCCATCTTACTACGGTACTTATGTACAATTTTTAATAAATTTTTGTATAAAATAATCATTAAAATACTCATTAAAGTATATTATTTAGTACAATATCTATATAAAACTAATCTTTTTTAATAAAAATATGTAATTCAGTACAGAAGCATATCGAAAAATTTGCATACATACACTTTCTCTGAAAAATAGCTTTGACAAAACCAAAGGTGAAAAAACCCATTAATCTTTCATGTTTAACTAAACAAAGAATGACATATAACACTTTTTAAAAGACTTAGCATCAAACATCTACCTAATGACACTGTAATTCCTTTTTTAACAAGTTCCTCTATAACTTCATTTGAATTTTTCAACTCTGGAGCAAGTGTAACTATGGCAACATCATCTAGGTCTGCATACAGTTTTTTTACATCAGAAAATCCATTTGAAAATTCTCTTAGATTCTCTTCGACATGAGCTCCTTTTTTCTGAGGAGAAAGAAAAGGTCCCTCTATATGAGCACCTAAAATGATACATAAGTACATGTCTATAAATAAATTAAATAAAGGAACTGGCATATATTATTTACAGTACATCAAGCTCACAAAATATACCCCCTTGCTCCTAAGCTGGAATTATGCTGTTTAATGCATATATTTATATAGTGAACTACCTCTGAATAAGGAGTGGTCAAGGTAGTTCGTCATGACTACAGATGACCACTAGCCTGTCAACACTGAGGTTGTGAGTTCGAATCTCATCTGTGGCAGGGTGTGTTCAACTCCGATCTTAATTGACAAGGATTGCCAATTTTCCTGTCAAAGGTTGTAGTTCCCTTCGGCTTCCTTCACCAATAAAAACTGCCCACCGCAAAATACCGGTAGCCAAATTTGCTGAAAAGGGCGTAAAATCCAAACTAAACAAACTAAAAAAAATCTCTGAATGAAGTTTTGTTTGAAACTACATGTATAAGATAAATTGCACTTACAATGTCAATACCATATTATGAATAAACTAGAAGTACTGCGAGCAAAGCTCACAAATGTGTATCCTCTCTATGGCTACAATAATATTAAGAAATGTATAAGTCCATGTTTGTCTATGGAAAACCCCAAAAATACATTTTGATCAAAAAGGAAAATAGAAGGTGCACAATTTCAACGTACAGTGAAGAATCCCTGAAAGTTTAATAGAAATCCAGTCACTGATTTAGGAGGAGTTGAGGATGGGGCATGCCTATCTCCCCCTCCACTTACATTACCATATTATGAAGAAATGGCAAAACTCCCTAAAATCATTCGGATTAAAAATAAAAACAGGTTGTGCTCAATGGCAATGTTGAAAAATTCCTGAAAACCATTCACTGGTTTAGGAAGATTTGCAGACGGGGTATGCTTATCCCCCTTAAATTACGATATTATGAAGAAATCGCAAAGTCATGTTTTTCTTTGGAAAACCCCAAAAATCATTCTTTTGAAAAGTAAAATAGGTGGTGCACAATGAAAATTGTACACTGAAAAATTCACAAAAATCCTTTCACTGATGTAGGAGTACAGTGGAACCTCTGTAAACCGAACAGCTGTGGGACCGGAGAAATCGGCCGGTTTTCAGAGGGTCCGGTTTTAGGTTCTGGAAAAGACGTATTTGATCCGGAGGTGTATTACAATGTATTATAACGATGTTGTAAAATTATGCCATGTGCTTACATATGTACATGTACCACGCGCATATTATTTTAATACGATTAATTGTTTTTAATTTCAACCCACCTGATTATTGTTTGATTAACGACTTTCACACCTTTATTTAAAATGGTTATTTAGTTTAATGATGTCAATCATCGATCGATTAAGGATGACATGTATTACGATTCACTGATTTTCCAGGTAATACATTGTTTCGGCCGGTTTCTGGAGGTAAAATTGACAAGAATATATATGTTTTGTACCGGAAAGTACGGCCGGTGTTCGGAATTCAGAGGGTCCGGTTTTCAGAGGATTTTTTTACTTGAATATATAGGCAAAAATTCCAGACCGAAAGTAAAAGTTCGGTTTTCAGAGGAATCCGGTTTTCAGAGGGGCCGGTTTTCGGGGGTTCCACTGTAGTTAAAAGTAAATAGATGTGGATGGACAGTAGAACAGAATCCCAAATCACCATTAATCCCCAGATTCATTAATAATATACTGTGGATTCATTTATTTTCGTGGATAGAGAAAAAAATGCATTTCATGGGATATGAAAATTCGTGGATTGCTGGCTTACAAAAAAAATTAAAAAGTTGTTGAAATAATGAAATTCGTGGCTTGGCACATCAGATATCAACAAAATACTTCGACAAAACGTGCCGATCAGACTTTGATATTGTACAGTAAAGTACTGATTTTAAGCGCTTATAAAACAAAATTCTAACAAACAGATTCTTCAAATTTGTCATGAATTTAACAAGATAACAAAATCCGTAATTATTTACTTGCTAATCAGGTGTGAAAAATGTATTGGCAAAATTGCAATCACTTGTAACCAAATACCTCGGGGCATATACATACATATTTAATCCGATTACGACCAATAATTTCTGCTTTATTATCTTTTGACAAGATGCTTTTTACTGTAATTTATGAGAAAGTCTGTATTGTTTAGGCCTACTTAGGATTGATATTTTTCTTGAATGTTTGAATAAAAAATCCACGACACTTTACACAGTTAAGATATTTTTAAAGAAAATTATTTGAGCGTTTATATGTTACCAAAGACAAAATTACATGAAACACTATATCCTCTATGGATATAGCTGACTCATCATATGTCCGTATTCAAGTACATGCTGTAAAAAGTAAAAACGCAATTGTTCAATGTTGTCTCGGATAGGTAACTCAAAACTCTGTGGTTTCAAATTTCAGTGCATTTAAGCTGAAGAAAAAATATTATTTTTCGTTGGACATTTAAATTTGTGGTTTACTGGGACCCATGAAAACCGCGAAAATTGGTATACAACGAATAATAATGAATCCACAGTACGCACAAGTCAAATTATCTCTCCTTTAAGATCTTTGATAAGAATTATGCTTCATGCACAGCTTCATATGGTGTACTACCTTTGTGTGAAGTTTCACTGAATTCTATCATAATGTTTAGGTGGACTTACGAAATATCTCTTAAAATATAGGTGAAAAAGCAGACACAATTATCAATTTCATGTACAGTTAATGCCATTTGGCCATTAAATGTATGGCAAAATAAGAATAGAGATAGGGAATGGTGAAAAAAGAGGCTGTCGTAGTTTTCAATAAAAGGTGTGTGCAAAAAATGCATAACCACTCCTAATGGCCTTACATTAATATTTTGTGAAGAATTTCAATAACTAGTAGATGTATGTCATAATGAGTGACACATTTATCACTGTCTGGGGTTGCTTGTATGCCTGCACATTGCCAAGCTAATAACTGGATATTTTCAAAGAAAAGTTGTTAAATAGTAGATTTATGCAGTTGATGCAGTGCAAAATGGGGTCATTGTCAGGTTAAATAGGGTCCTCTTTTACTTTTTCTTTTACATTAGAAATCTGGGAATTATATTTATGTGGTTAGGTACAACTGAAAGATAATTAAACTCCTTAAGATATATATGGTTGTTTTTCAAAACTGATATCCTGCTCTTATGTTATTGTTTGACAAATGATAAATATTCTTACCAAGTATACCAGCACCATCTTTACTTCCATTTGTCTTCTTAATCTTAGGAAGGACCTGTAAAATTATGTAGAAGATCAAAAACAAAAAGAAGAGACAAACATCTTCTCTTTTGTCAAGTCTCTATCTTTAATTTCATCTTTGAAAGGCAATTTTTCATGAAATGTTATGAAACTTAAGCACATCTGTCTATTTGGTGGTGACCAGATTTTTTTTATTGTTGAGGAAGCTGGTATACCAAGAGACGGCCTTTGGCAGGAAAACTGCCTATCCTTGCTACCAGGGTAAAACACATCATACAAAAAGTTACATTTTAACACATATCAGACAGTTTATCAGACATTAATGCATGGGGTCTTTCATGTTTGCACAATTACGATCCAAAGAGGTCAAGGGTTGATAAATGGGTAGATATATGAAACGTTTCTTTATCTATTACATTGTACCTCCAAATATATCTGAATATGTCTGAACATAGCTGAGCTAATAAGCTACAAGATATTTAATCAAGCTGATATTGCATACCATCCCTTGTATGATGGAATTGAAACTGAAAATGAGTTATCAGCCTTGGGAGTGAATTATTGCTACTGACTTGCTGCTAAATAAACATCATTGTACCAAAATGTGTGGTGATAATAACTTTTTCATATTTATAGAAACATTTACCTTTACGAAAGATTTTCTGGTAATTTAAACCAGAGGCTCCCATGAGCCTCTATCGGTCACCTGACAGTGCAGTGCCTATTACATATAGCGACCAGTTCCCACAGGGTCAAAAGTTCGGCTGTGGGGGCCATATTGGTTGATAGTTTGGGTCAACAGACAAAATTCTGAAAGAGGACCATCTAAGGACCAGTGCTGCTAAGTTTGGTTCCAACCTCTTCTAGTTTCAGACAAGAAGATTTTTTATTGAATTTTCCATAGGGTCCAATGTTAAACTATGTTTGTCTGTGGCGGCCATCTCGGTTTACAGTCCAGGTCATCTGTCACAATTCTGAAAGAGGACACTCTACAGACTATTGCTGCCAAGTCTGATTCTAATTGGCTCAGTTGTTTCAGACAAGAAGATTATTTAATGAATTTTCCCATAGGGTCCCATAGCTGTGGCGGCCATGTTGGTTGACATTCTAGGTCAGTGAACATATTTCTGACAGAGAACCATCTACGGACCATAGGTGTCTTCTCCAGTTCTAATTGGCTCAGTAGTTTCAGACAAGAAAATTTTTTAATGAATTTTCCCATAGGGTCCAATGTTAAACTATGTTCGGCTGTGGCAGCTATTTTGGTTGATGGTCCGGTTGATCGGACATTATTCTGAAAGAGGACCATCTAAGGACCATTGCTGCTAGGTTTGGTTGCAATTGGCTCATTAGTTTCAGACAAGAAAATTTTTATGTGAATTTCCCATAGGGTCCTATGTTAAACTATGTTACGCTGTGGCTGCAATCATGGTCAGATGTCAGGACCATCAGAAATAAATTTGGAAGGGGACTACCCAAGGATCATTTCAGCAAAGTTTGGCTGAGATTGGCATAGTAGACGCAGAGGAGAAGATTTTTAAAATTTTGATCCCTCTTTTTCTATTTTTAGGTTGGCCGCCATCTTGGTCGAAGGTCAGGGACACTGTACATAAATTTGGAAGGAGACCACCCAAGGACTGCGGATGCCAAGTGATGACAATAGCTCACCTGACCCCAAGGGTCAGGTGAGCTAAAAAAATGATTGACTCTTATCCAAATAGAAATTTTAAATAATCTTGTAAAAATTTGCCATTTTTGTTCAATTTTAAAGAAGATTAATAAAATTTTGAAGATTACATTATTTCACCTTTTTGTCAAAAGATTACTTTATTTCACCTTCCTATAAATCTCTTCCTTTGATGATATTATAGTTGGACAAAAGGATGTCACACCATGAGGTAGAAGTCCTTTGGCTACTGTCTTCAATCCTTCTTCCACATTATCAACATCGCAGGAAAAATCCACACCAAAAGCTCCTACAAAAATATATCTGTTAAACAAACTAATGTTGTAAACTTTTTATAGATATGAAGCTGACATGATAGGCAACATTAACTTATCAAAGTTTGACTGTTCATGTATGTTATTTTATACTGGGATACTAGCTAGTGAATATCAATGTTGTGTTGCTCTAACACACTTTTAAATTGGTATAGAAAAGTAACTTTTCTCTGTGTAATCAATATGATGTAGTTGGAATAACTGAGAATTTCCAAAAGTACTGATTGTAAGATGAATTCAATGGAAGTATTTGTTACCTTTATAACACACTTTTTCCAATTCACAACTTTTTCATTACTTTAAATTTCATTTAATGTTTCCTTACTTTATAATCACAGGAATTTTATTTTTACTTATTGAATAACTGTAAAATTTTCCTTTATTTACTTATTATTTAAACCATATACCTTTCCTCAAAGTTTGATTTAATAAGGTGAAAATTGCAACTGTCATGAAACCATAATTTCATTGTGAATATTGTTTCCGACATACCAAGGATATACAACCCAAGGTACTGTCACAGAAAGTCATGTTCACTCAACTGAAGTACTATCAAATCATATGAACCTTAAGATAGAAAACACAGTATAAAATGAATGATACAAATTAAACAAGAGTATGTGTCAGGATGACACTAATGTCACACCTTCAAACTCATAATCATGAAAATGCATAAAATTTAGAAAGTTAGTATCATGATGTACATGTGTACCAATTTTCAACATAATGTGACCCCAACTTCATACAAAATAAGTAACATAAATCTTAACCTGAGTCAGCAGCAAACTAAGTCAAAACCCACATCATGATGTAAATTTGTACCAAGTTTCATTATGATGTGACCCCTTTTTTCTTAGAAAAAAAAGTTTTACTGGAAACCTTAACCTGAGTTGGAACAGACAAACATATGGACGAATAAACAGACAGATGCACATACTGAAAATCTATGTCCCCAAGATTTTGTTGGCGGAACATAAAAAAATAATAATAAATTTATCATAAAATTTACCATTTATCTGAATATCAATGAATCCAGCACAAATAATTGCATTCTTACAGTCTATATGGAAATCTGGAGGCAATTTTTCTTCGAAAAATAATTTCTCTGGGTTAATAATGATACCATCCCTTACATATAAATTATCTTTCATTATCTGATGGTCTCGTAGGAGACGACAGTTGTGAAATCTGTAGACTTTTCCTTTTTCAAATGGAATTCTGCAAAGACAGATCATATCAGGTATTGTCAAAAAGAAAGCTATACCAACACTCTCTAATTTATAAGAAATTGGCACTTTCTGGTCCTATTTGAGGTACTGTCACCAGTTCAAAATTTTTTTTGGATAAGTTACCCCTTCCACTCTGTTAAATATTTATCACATGCTCTTTATTTATTCTGGTAAAAAATAACCTAACCCGAGTAGTATTTTGATGAGATAAAGTTTCCTTGATAATTAACTTTCCTCCGAAATGATTCCTGGAGTTCGATACCAAAGCCAAACATAACCTCGATTTCCATGTGTATTTGTTTACAGAGAAACTGGAAGTGACATACTAATCCATGCAGAATGGAAATTTTATGATGTTGTTTTCGAAAGTGATAAAAGCCATGCATTTTTGTTTTGAAGACTAATAAGTTACCTTATCAAAATTTTAATAATATACATGTACATTATTTGCTTTGAGTTGATAACTGCAATTATCAATGGAGGGTAGTCAGTCAAGTGTAAAATGACCACTAAGGTTTTTTATTATCATGTCTGTGTTTGCTTTCAAATACCCTGGTTAATCAGCCAGAAGTACATTAATTTGTTAAATTATCATAGATAATTACATGAAGTTCGTTAGTCATCAGTGCAAAATGTGTTTCAATTATATGACAGATTTTTTTTTCAAAATTTTAAATGGATAATTCTTTCTCCAAGTATAAAATTCTGTGGCCAGATTGCAATACAAAATTGTGACTTTGATGACGCCAATCACAACCCCTACTGTGACGACAGAATTTGTAGAAACAGAATATCAATTTAATAGAGATTGTTTTTGATAAATTTGTGTTTTACAAGAGAACCATCATACTTGTTGTATGCAGACAATGAAGTATTAATGGATGAGCTCATGGCTTTCCAAAGTAGCCGGTAGACGGAGGAAATCCGCCGTTTACGGTGGCAACAAGTGCCGGCTACTTCACTGACAAAAAAATAAATTCAAAAGAAAAAAATCTTTTTAAAATATGTAGACAAGTGTCGAGAGTCGTATTGTTGTGAAGTCGCGATAAACAAGGATGTAAATCCTGTGTTTACCTTTAGCTAAATATAGTTCACGTGAATTCCGGTCACTGATTGGTTGTCTATTAAAAGTGTACATTTACGTCATATCTATTCGGAAAGCATCGTATTTTTGCAAGGATAATAAAAGAGAAGTTTCGATGGTCAACAACAATGAAGCGATCAAATACCCTGTTTGGTTTTGGCTTCATGAAAGCGAGGAGAGTCAGAGAAGATGACAATATATAATATAAATTTTATAACAATATTATTTGTTATTATTATAAAAAAAGAATGAATTATCAGCATAACGGAAAGAAAATAATGAAGAATTGAAGGTTACACAATCCTGCACACATAAAAAAAATCAAATTTCTTTGAGATTTTTTTTTTTTAATTTCATACATAAAAAATGGTAATTTGAAAGTTGGAATTAGGTGCCAGGAGATTGCAAGAATGCAGGATTTTGCTCTATTTACCCCAGAGCTTCTGGGGGCCCAGACCCCCTGCCGTAAAGGCTTTGCCGGCCGCATGTCACAGCCGCCTACTTTTAGATTTAAGCTGACTACTTCAAATTGTATGGAAAGCCCTGTGAGCTGTTCATCACGTGACAAAAAATTTATAACGTTGGATGGGGCGGTAATGTGCACAACAAAATTATTATTTGTATTTCAAAAAAACTGAAGAAAAACAATGTTTCTTTTCATTGATTTCTTTTTAATCTTAATTTTCTTGTTTGTTTTGTACTAAAGTACCATAACTCTTCAAATGATCATTGCCTTCAAAATTCTTCCGCATTGTGGAAAAGAACTACTTTCCGTTACAGAACTATATTATCATCACACAGACTAGTAAACCATAATTCAGTCAAATCAAATCAGCAACAAAATTGCTGGGATATCTTTCGGGTGGCAGACTGTGTTACACAATCTTTCAATAAACTGAAAAGAATTTCAAATCAGATTCAAATGCCAAAGTTACTTAGAAGAGTAGAACCATGAACTATCTAAGGACATCATTTGGGAGATACTTCTTAATTTTATAATTATTTTTTATCCAGTAATAATAAAAATTCATACTTTTTGCTTTTTGCTGACTTCTCTAATTTCATTTTCTTTTTCTGTACATTTTTCTTAGTAGTACCAACATCCTGAAACCAAAATAAATATTTTGTTAACATTATGTCTCACCTTCTACTAATTTAATTTTCTGATTAATATTTATAGGCCGCATAATATATTTTCACACTTTCAGGGATGAACTGGTATTAAATGCACTTTTTATGATTAAAAATGCACACATTTTTTTCACATATAAGCTGACTGAATTTTAAGTAAATCGATTACTAAATACAGGGCTTCGCTAAGTGCAGCACGATATGAAAAACATGTCAGTACGTAAACAATTAATTAAATCAAGTGTGGACACACTATTATGCTTGATATTATTATGGATATAATATACATTACATAGAAATATTGGACCCATCACAAAAACCAGATCAAAAACAAAATTTGCAAATCCAGCTACTTTACATTTTTGGCCCATTTAACCCTATATAGCTCGAAAACTTAAAAACATAGCCAAAAGGACAAATCTGTTGACATACTACTGAAAGCACTCATCAAGTTGAATTAAAAGAAAAAATTCCCATAAGAATAGGATGAAAAATAAAAGATTTACCTATCAAGCCACATTGCTTTTTTGGTCCTTTTAAAAATCTCTTGTATCTCAAAATGGCAAATTATAGCCCCCTTAATCCCTTTTATCTCTGTAATGACAAAAGTTATACAAAAATGCCTGGAGTAACTTTTACTGTATTTCTTATGACGATCCATTTAAAAAAATCATCAAAATCAGATATGAAATAAAAAAGTTTCTAAAATTAACGTATGTCCCATATTCAGCCCTTATATCTTGAAAGTGGTCAGAGATAGTGAAAAACAGATAAAAAAAAGTTTTCCCATTTTTATCAAGGAAATCAAAAACCAAAAATAAAAAAAATGGTTAAAAAAAATGGATAGCCGTTGACGACAGGCTCATACCATAATATGTCCACAAATATTTGCTGTCGTATAGTGTAAATATTACAATAGTTAGTGGGAATTTGTTATATACATAAATACACTTGTAGGTAAAAATGTGTGCTTATATAATGCAAAAGTGTGCAAAGCTAATGTACCTTAGGGCAAATTAAGTTAACAATCAAAATAATGTTGTTGAAAATTATCCATGAAAATGAAATACTTAACATACATTAGGAAAACTGCAACGATTTTGTTAATGTAAAAAAAAAATATGACAGGATGAGCATCGCAATGATTAAATTGTCATGAATCACTTTAATTTCTCTTGCATTACTGTCATTTAGTTTCAATTCTTTAAGAATTTTTAATTATAAATGCAGGAAATAATTTCTAAATTTAGATAATATAAAAGTTACTTGTTATTTAGTATTCAGATATACTACATATCTATTATATGGTATGGTTTCCATTTTTTCCATTTCCAAAGAAATACATACATGTATATCTATATATTCAACATACAGGATTTTTATAAATTTTAATTTGGCAAAATACTGTTGAGTTCCACAATAGGATAGTTCCTGAATTTTACAATATTGCAAGGCTAACCTTATGAGTCAAGGACTCACTTAGATGAGTTACCAAAAACCCTGAACATATTCTTATCTCATACTGCTGCTTCATGTTTCTAAATATTATCTATTACATCATATTCTAGTGTGAATATGTAAAATACAAGGTCAGTTAATAAAAATATGAATTTAAAGTCCCATTTTAAAATTTTATTTACAGTGTCACATCACATGACAATCATAACAAATTAGAGCATAATTATCTTTCAATTTAGAAAGCAGCATGCCAAATTACAGAATGTATGTTTCTTAACGTAATGTTTTTCATTTCTAAGTGTTCAGAACAGTAAACTCTCATTGTCTCAAACTTGTTTGCATCGAAATTTCGGATGAGTTGAAATTTTTTCATGGTCCTGGACTCCGTTCCATATAATTACATGTATTTTCCTGATGTATCAAAATTCAGTGAGTCAAAATTTTGGTTGTCTTATAATAAAATTACAGTCCCTACATGTATATTAACAAATACATTTAAATTTTTTCGTTATATTGAAGTAATACACATATATCAAATGGCTTTAATTCTTAATCCAAAAATCGATAAATTTTAGTTCATTAACCATTGATTGAAGTAAAACGTTCCCTTTTCCTGGGGTTACCATGACTCATTATCTTACAAATGTATATAATCAGTGAATTATTGAAACCTGTTTCAATTCTGAATTAACTTATTTTTATGTTTAATTAGCCTCCGCTTGAGTCGAACTGCTGAACTTTTTCCGTGTTCCCCAGAATTTCAAGATAACGACAGTTGACCGTATTTCTTAATATATCAACTAAGAATCAGCAGCACTGAATAAGATATATACTGAATTATTCTTTGGTGACGGTCCTGTAGTCTTCTTTAGTCCTTTCTTAAGAGGAGTACTTGTAGTCTTCTTTCTTTTGTTTTTAGAATGTCCACCATCACTTTCTGGTACTGATATGGGCGAGATTCTTTTTCTGTTTGGTCTCATATTTAATCTGAAATGGTTTTCTTAGGATTAAAAAAATTTCTTGCAATAGAATAATTCTATGTAAACTAGTGGAAGCCTGTTACATGGATGGGTAAATCAATGTATACCACTGTATGCTTTCATTCGTTAAATAAATTCTGTAATCTATTGTACATGTACATAGCAGCTGATAACTAAACTGCTTACACATCAAGTAGGTAAATAAAATAACAGACATTAGAGTTTGAAATTAATTATTACATAAAGTGTGGTGAAATACCGGGATTTCTGAGTGAAATAAAATCATATAATTCACCCAGTGAAATCGAAAGTCATATTTCACTCTAGGAAGTGACGTAACAACAGCCGTTGCTAACGATGTTGCTACACAATGGTCGATGCATAGTAAATATAAAAACCATAATCCCTTGTATTTTCTAGTTAAATCTTCTGAATACATTTTATAACTGAAAAACACTAATAATTCACACATATTTAGGGGTTTAATGCTATCTCATCATAGAGTTTGATAGAAATCGGCATTTATTCCTGAAACCAGTATAAATTTAAAGTTTTCAAGTCATTCGAAGAAAGAGGAATTTTTATAGAATTACATAAAATTTCATATTTGTAGTCCTTACTGTGAGAACATAAGTTACTTCCAAGTTTCTGTGGGTTATTGGCGAGAATTTTGCATTTATTCATGATATTAGTTATTACAATAAAAAAATAGGATTGGAAAATCAGTTTATGATAAGTGCTATTCTGGAAGACAGGTATAACAGCAGTTTTTCAGTAATCATACAGTTTTGCTCGTTAAAATCTTCTAATTATTGCAAAATGTACAAGCTGTGATATGTAAACACCAAACGATGGTGCCACAGGCACATCTCTTTCAAGAAAGAAAAACATTGTTTGCATTCAACTGTTAGTAATGACTAGGAGTGTGAAATTATTTTTATGATTATTGTCGACATAAAATAAGGGTCAATCCACATCATCAAAATTATATAAGAAAATTTATGTACAAAAAATATGATTGCATCCAATAACATGCAGCAAAAAAAAAAAAAAAAAAAAAACAAGAGTAGACACACTAAATATCTCACCTGAGTATGCACATGGACACAGAATAATGATTATCTGATACCCAGCATTGCAAGTCAAAGGAAAATGGGTTAAAAGAAATAGTAATGGTCTGGCGATAATTTGTCTGAAAAATCTCATGCATGTCATTCAAGCCTAAAACTGTGTCCAAGGCAAGCTGACAGGTCTCAGACTGGTATGTACCCACTAAAATCTATCTATAGACCAAAAATGGTGGGTCTATATAATACATTTGAATGCAAACAACAGTTTCGTATAAAATTTCAGTGATTTTTCCCTAAATATATTATGTCATAGGTATGGAATTCCCTCTATTTATAAGTTCTAGATACATGTATTGATTTCTGATTGTTTTTTGGTTTCATTATTTAAATTAGAGTCTTTGCTTTATTTTAAGTTTAGAAAAATGCATGAAATGTAAAAAAGTAATTTTTTTCAGAAAAATTTTATTAATGGGAGACTACTCTGAAAACATAAAAAAAATAGGGTATGTGAAAACACAATATTTTTATACCACTTCATGTAGCAATTTTAAAAGGTGGCGAATGTACCCTTAAACTACATATGCTGAAACCAGTTGAATGTGTATTATGGAAAACACATATACTCAGTTCTCTAAATTACGCAGGAATCCTTGCTAGGATGCTCTGAGGTTGGTCTGTTTTTGTAATATTTGAAGGGGAGAGGCCTATTTTTTGTCAGTTATCTTTCTGTAATCATGGTAATGGTAAGAATTTGGAAAGGAGTTCCTTAAAAATACTTATATAAAGTGAAAGCTTGAAGAAATATGTTTTATTTGATATATGGTTGTCTATGGGTATATGATACAGCCAATTGTCCAGCTATCAATCTTTTGAGTATGTTCCTTCAATTCATGACGTCATGAAAGGTACTAAGAAAAACTGTTGTGTGCACTCTTTATAACATTTGTTGAGAAATGGATAGTAAGATAAGAGTCACTAAAGCATAAAATTGTGGTCAATTTGGATATAGGTATTCTACAGCTACAGAAAAATGGACTTAATCATGAAAACTTGACTCAAGTCTGAAATTCAAGTCAAGGTCTCAGATAGCTATGTACCCACCAAGCACTATCTATAAACCAAATATGGTTGGTCTATGTATTGCAATTGCTGAGAAATATATATTATCCCAAATAGTGAAAAAAGTCATTCAAGCATGAAATTGAGGTCAAAGGTAAGGTGTCAGATGTTAAAGTGGTATACCCACTAAGAACTTCTATCAACCAAATACTGTGGATCTAGTTACAAATGTAGTACAGTTGCTGAGAAATAGACTAAATCATGAAAATGTATATTAAGTCACTCAAGCATGAAAGTCAGGTCAGGTTCAGCTGACAAGTGTTAGACTGGTAACTATCTACAGACCAAATATGATGGGCCTAGGTAATACAGTTGCTGAGAAATGGACTTAATCTATAAAAAAATAACACAAGTCACCGAGGCATGAAAATAAGGTCAAGGTCCAGAGACAGGTGTCAGACTGGCATGTACCCACTAAGAACTATCTACTGACCAGATATGGTTGGCTTAGGTATTACAGTTGCTGAGAAATGGACTTAACAGCAAAAATGTGACAGGTCACTCACCCATGAAATTGAGGTCAAAGTTACAAGGCAGGTGTCATACCAAAATGTACCCAGTAAGACCATCTATTGACCAAATATGGTGGGTCTAAGTATTAAAATTGCTGAGAAATGGACCTAATTTTGAAAATGTGACAGTCACTCAAGCATAAAATTGAGGTCAAGGTCCAGAGACAAGTGTCAGACTGGCTTGTACCCACTTAGAACTATCTATAGACCAAACACGTTGTGTCTAGGTATTAAAGTTGCTGAAAAATGGACTACATCAAGAAACTTGGATGAAATATACTCATCCATGAAATTTAGGTCAAGGTCCAGAGACTGGCATGTACCCAGTAGGAACTATCTATTGACCAAATGTGTTGCGTCTAGGTATTAAAGTTGCTGAAAAATGGACCTAATCTCGAAAATGTGACAGTCAATCAAGCATGAAATTGAGGTCAAGGTCCAGAGACAAGTGTCAGACGGGCATGTACCCACTAAGAACTATCTATAGACCAAACAGGTGTGTCTAGGTATTACAGTTTCTGAGAAATGGACTTAACCATGAAAATGTGACTCAGGTCACTCAACCATGAAATTGAGGTCACAGGCAAAAGGAAGGTGTCACACTGACATGTACCCACCAAGAACTATCTATTGACCAAATATGTTGGGTCTATGTATTATAGTTGCTGAGAACAGGGTTTAACCACGAAAATGTGACAAAGTCACTCAAGCATGAAATTGAGGCCAAGGTCCCAAGCCAGGTGTCACACTGGCATGTAACCACTAAGAAATATCTATAGACCAAATATGGTTGGCCTAGGTATTACAGTTGCTAAGAAATGGATTTAACCACGAAACTTGGATGCAAATTTTGTATTTATGATGTCAGTGAAAAATGAAAACAAGGTCAGGGTCACAAGAAAAGTATACTTTGGTAAAGTTTATACCATAAAGTGATAAAGTATCTGTGGACCAAAATTCTTAATTGTATACGATAAGCATTAGCTGGGCAAAGTTTTTAAAGTTTTATAAAAGTTTACACCGCTGCCTTCGTTAAATTACTGAGAATTATGCATCATGAATTGTGAAGCAAGACATCTCGACACATTACAAACTCGGCCCACTATCTTTTGTAATAATATGGTTGGTCATTATAATTTAATTTCTGCATTGTTTTATTTTTAAAATAAATCTTTTGATGAAGCATATCCTACGATGTATTAAAATCAATGAATTAAACAACAAATTATTATTTAATCTCAGACCTCAAACATTTTTATTCTTGAAATCTTTAGTTCTTCGGAACATTTTTAACCATCAGGCGAGGTACTAATGTTGCTATACTCAAAAACAAGTTTGAGATATCCATATTATTCAAATCAGATTAAGCACTCGCATCATTGCAGTTTAGAATTGACGACACTTTCTATTCCTACTGGACTATTAAACTAACAAATAATCATTAGTTTCCTATCAACAGAAAGAGTTGCACTGTATTGCCATCTTTACGAAAGATTGTAAACTTAATTCATTTGTTCATGTTGTTGGTTTCTTCAAGGATTTCAATTTTAATTTCATAATAAAATTTCAATTTCAATATAAAATTTCAATTTTAATTTTACATATTGTTATATAATACTCGATACATTTGAATCATTAGGTATAATATCACCATGGACCATAAATCATCTACTAGCACTCCGCAGTGAAATTTCAATTAACTATAATAATAATAAATTGTCAATGAGATTATCATTGTTTCCCATAGGTATTATGCATTTTATCATTTATTTAATGTTTTAATGAATTTATAAATTTCTTTTATCAACTGCAATAAAAACAATGGGGTCAAAATCAACTATTATACTTTGAACAAAGACCATTTAAGGAAACAGGTGTTGTTTATCTATTTCTTTTAATCACATGTTTATTGATAACATCTTGAAGGGGGTTTTATGATAAATAAATTGCTGTTTTTTTCTTTATTGATAAGAACAATGTTATTAGTATTAAATCCAAACAATAGGATTGTCATTAAACCAAATGTTAACAGAAATAAACAGTAAACAATATAAACATGCAACATTGAGTAGAATGAAAAACCAGAGGCTCCTAGAAGCCTGTATCACTCACCTGGTTTACAAATAGCCCAAAAATGTCATTCAAAGACTAGCCTGTCGATTTTGCCCTTTGAAGATGAAATGATAAATCTTTGTAGAAGACCTCAAACACATCAAGAAGATTTGAGGACACTTTGTGGAGGACTTAACAACAATCATTTGTGCCAAGTTACAAATCATATGCACTTACAGTTTCAGGACAGACGATTTTTAAAGTTTCAGTTAATCAGTAACAAGAACTGCCCATGGCAGCCATGATTTTTGCTGCATCAAGTCAAAAAGAGGGAGGTGATCTAAAAAAAATCACTTGTATCAAGTTACAAATCATTTGCACTTGTAGTTTCAGAGATTATTTTTCAAATTACAGCCAATCAGAAACAAGAATTGCCCACTGTGATCATGTTTTTCGACCAATCACAATAACATGAGGAATATTTGTAGAGGACTTCGTTAACATCATTTGTACCAAGTTCCAAATCAGTTGCACTTGTGGTTTCAGAGGAGATGATTTTTCAAATTTCAGCCAATCAGAAACAAGAATTGCCCATGTTGGCCATGTTTTTTGCCCGATCGATATGAAATGAGGAATCTTTGTACAGGACCTCACACACATCATTTTGTATTAACTTACAAATCATTTGTACTTGTAGATTTTTTAAGTTCAGCCAATCAGAAACAACAATTGCCCATGGCGGCATTTTTTCGTCCCATCAAAATGAAATGAGGACCTTTAGTACATCATTCCTGCAAAGTTCGGTTCCAACTGGCCCGGTAGTTTCAGAGAAGATGATCAAAATCTGAATGTTAATGACGACGACGACGGACGGACGACGGATGCAAAATGATGGCAATAGCTCACATGGCTATGCCAGGTGAGCTAAAAAGTTAACTTTGTTGTTTTAATATTATAATTATATTTGTATATATGTGACAACATGCCTCCAAAATTAGCAATAATAATATCATAATTATGTATATATATAAATATAACCAGAGATACAGAAGGAAACGCTGCCTACATTTATTATATTTATTCGTATTTACAAAAAATAAACAAATATATATTTATTTGAAAATTTTTTTGAAACTAGAAAAAGAGTGTACTAATTATATATATATATATATATATATAGTTATCTTTCAACCGGATTGTGGGTCATATCGAGTATTTGTTACCCACGTTGTGGGATACTTGGGTGGTTTGTGGGTCATGCATAGTATGACCCATAAACCATGTACGTAAAAAGTACACAGCAGTGCTGGATTTTCTTTAAAATGTTATTTACTGCACAAAAGTGTGAATTAATGACCCACAATTTTTTTTGGAAAAGGATCCCACAATGAAAATCTATTTTTAAATTATTTCGAATACCACCATCATGACCAGGTAATTGAATTATTTTAGAAAATCCCACAAAGTTTATATAAATATCCCGGAAACCGGTCACGCGTTTCATTATTATCACGTGGTATGTAACATCCAATCATAAATCCAGTATGTAAAGGCGGGGTGTGTGAGATGGTGGCCCGAAAAGAAGAGCGGTAAGTTAATTTTAAACAATGATATGTATAATCGGCCTACTAGTGCATGGGATGCAGTTTAATACAAAAGGTTAAAATTTTCACCGGAAGGAAACAATAAATAGGTCCTGGAGAAGATAGGACGGAGAAAGTCAAAATCAAAGTTGAAACCAGTCTTACATGTATCGCCAGAATAATTGACGACTTGTGAGTTAAGCGCCCCTAGCGGCGAAAATCAGGGGAGATAATATAAAGCGGCTAATGACAACATTGTCCATATGAACTTGTGTAATAACGACTTTAAAACAACCCTCGTACAGGTGTCCCAGGTGAATGACAGATACAATACACGTAAGCAGGATGTGCCCCAGACCTCCTGCTATGTACACACGGGCCAATCTTCCAATTATCTTACAGGTAAAGTTGTTTATTAGTCGTTAGAATACACACACGGTACACTGATTTTGACACGTGCTGAGAAAACGTAAATAAAAGCCCCAGAGAAAAAATAATTCATTGTACATATTGATTTATAATAAAATTATAATTGGAGTGAAAAGGTAATACACCAAAATCAGTGAAAAAAATTAATTAAATTAATTAGAAGTCCTGTAAATATGTGTTGTTTAAGTGATCAACTTCAAGAAAAAGATGCATTTATATGAAGAAAAAAAAAAATAATTAAAAAAATATTTTATGTTCAGATTTTTTACAGTGAATTTAACTGAATTAAGTTGACAATATTTCTTTGGGCTTTTTTTTTTGTTTTTTTATGTTTTTCAGTCTAAACTTTTAAGATAAATGAGCTTGCAAAATATTTATTTTATTATTTTTTTTTAAGATGTTGTGTAGTTTTTTTTTCACAAATTTATTATCATTTACAATTTTTTTTTTAAAGGACAATTAATTTCTAGCTAATGTTCCTGGATTATTTTATTTTTTATTAAATTTTATTATTTTGTGGCTTGAATTTAAATTACAAGTGAAAGACATATGTAATGGGTTTATATTTCAGTGGCATGTTCCTGATTAGAGTTGGCCCCATCCTGTCTGATAGAACAATAGAGATATCAGGAAGCCACCATTGGAAGATGGACCTGTCAAATGCCACTGGATATACCTTTCATAATGTTGTAGGTATTTAAACCTCATATGCAAGAACTAAAGTTTTATATTGTATTGCTCTTCTATAATGACATGTTCTTTATAAAGAAACAGAAAAAAAATCTGAATAACCAAAAGGTATGATTGTCTTCTGTTTGTTACAAATATATAATCAGAAGTCCAATGGAGTTCTAATATAATATATTTCTCTGTAAATTGCGACTTTTGGAGAAAATTCAAAATTAAAGTTAGGATCAAATTTAATATTATCTTTATTTGTGAAAATGCACTTAAAGGACAAATACCATGAATGTCATTTCCTGTTTTTAAAAATACTTAATGGTTAGGCAAGCAACATGTAAGAGTGTAAGATGTTATTTCTTGTAACTTAGAAACCGGTTCCTTGTCAGTTTGCTTTTTACTTTTGCCATAAGCCCCATAATGCTGCAGAATATCCTAAAGAGCAAAAAATTATTTTCAATAACATTTGACCAATAAACAGTGACTGATCCACAGGGTTTTATATATACCATGTTTAATATTTGCAAAAAAAAATCTTTTACTGTATGGATCAAGCCACTAAACAGGCTCTTTGTGTATTTGCATGACTAAGTATTTATATTGCAAATGCAAAGCTTATGCTATTATTATGTGGATTTTTTTTGTTAATTCAGATTGATCTATAACCATATTTTCCTTTGTTTCAGCTATTGCCATGCCAAATCACTGTTGTGTGCCCCAGTGCAATAACCGGTCAAACCTAGCAAGATGCCAGGGCTTATCATTCCATAGATTTCCTAAAATTGAAGAAATTAAAAAGCAATGGATACACAATATCCGTAGAGACCCGGGTCCAAATTTCAGAATTACACCATCAACCACTGTTTGCTCATCACATTTTACACCATCAGATTATAACGTTTGTCCTTCACAAGGTAAATTTCAACGACTCAAATCTCATGCAGTTCCAACAGTTTTTGCATGGAAACCACTAGAGGAGCCACGTAAGAAACTAATTCGTACATCAAAACCAGCACAACCTGATATACAACTGGTTCTTCCCGAGAAAAAACCAGTCATTGAAGCAACTGACCACGATTATACAGCCACTACCATCTTATCAAATGAGAGCAATGTAAGCATCATCAGCTTAGAATCTATACCCTCACCATCTAAGGACATCCTGCACCAACAAAATTTAACACTTTTAGAACTTCGACATTGCGAAAAGTTTTGCTTGACTCGTTTTGCAGACTCAGACCCAGCAATTAAGTATTATACCGGATTTCCCTCCTACAAACATTTATCAGCATTTTACCAATTCCTTCAACCAGAATGCAATTTTCTGTATTATGTAGGTACCGACAATACATCGGACGGCATTTCTTATGAACTGTTAAACAAAAGAGGACCCAGTAGATCATTGTCACCAATGGAAGAGTTGTTCATCACCTTAGTACGACTGCGTAAAGGCCTACCAGAACGTCTACTTGCTGATCTCTACAATTTGTCGGAGGGACATATATCAAGAATAGTCAACACATGGATATTGTTCCTTGCTAATAGACTCAAGTTTTTACCTATCTGGCCAAGCATGGACCATGTCAAGACCTCCATGCCAAATGAGTTCAAAGAACATTTTTCATCTACTCGTGTTATTGTGGATTGCACAGAAATATTCATTGAACAACCATCTGCATCGAACTCTCAGAGAGAGACATTTTCTTCTTATAAACACAGGAACACCGCCAAAGGACTGTTAGGTATTGCACCATCAGGACAAATAACCTTTATATCAAGACTTTATGCTGGCCGTTGTTCTGACAAGAAGATTATTCGTCATTGTGGGTTATTAGACATGCTAGAAGATGGAGACCATATGATGGCAGACCGTGGGTTTGACATAGAAGATGATTTGCACCAAAGGGGAGCCGCATTGACCATGCCCCCATTTCTAAGTGGACAAGACCAGTTCACAGAGGACCAACTAAAGACAACCCGTTCTGTAGCTGCAGTCCGTGTACATGTTGAGAGAGCAGTACGAAAAGTAAAAGAATTCGAGTTATTAAAAAACATTGTTCCTATCTCATTGTGTCCCATGCTAGAGCACATTTGGTTTGTGTGTAACCATTTGGCTAACTTCACTGGTGCATTGTTAAAGCAGTAACAAAACATGCAGACAACAAATTCTGTATTGTGAATTGACATAAATGAGACTAAAAGACCCAAACATATAGTGTATACTTTAATAAATCATGTGGTAGATTGTACAAACATTTGTAAATTTAATTCACAAGTATGACTAACTTGTATATCATGATTGTCACCATGAATAATCAACCAATAAATCACTGATTAATCAAACTTCTATTTATTTTCATTAGTGAAGGTTATTAAGAATCATACAGTTTCATTAGAATATTACATCAAAGTTTGTTTAACAGTGACATACATACTTTTCTGAAATAAGAATGCAAATGCTTTTCAGAATTTGACTCCAAACAAAGAGCTTTAACCATGAAATAAAAGAAAATTAATCAAATCTGCATGAATCTTGGACAAATATGAGACAATATTTATACATCAGTGTACATGTTAAATACTAAGTTCACATAGAAAATTGGTTCTGTGCACACAAAAAAAACAACCATTAAATATTGCAACTGCAACAAACATAAAATGCAACATCTATATTTCATAAGAATAACATACATTCATAATCAACAGAGATGTAGTATTATTTTGTAATAATTGAAAACAACATAAAATGCAACATCTATATTTCATAAAAATAACCTACATTCATAATCAACAGAGAAATTACAACTGTTCCTTAAAGTGTGGAAGCAGTTTTTTAAACCATATATTACTTAGCTTTGGTACAATATTTTGATCAAAAAAAGCTTTGTCCTTTATAATAGACAAAACAACCATGTCTTCTGGAGGCACAAACACAACCAACTTACATTCATTTATACCAGTAATATTTAGCTGTCCCTGAATTTGATAATGGTAGTCATGATCTTTTTTTAAGATAATTTGTCCATTTACTGACTGTAGAAAGAATGATGTTTTTGAAAGCTGAGTCTTGATTGATTCTTTGCGGCGGTACAGAGAATGGGGACATTTCACTTCGATCAGTTTCAACTCATTGTCTTCCTTAATGATAAGATCTGGTGAGGCACCAAGAAACGGAATACTGGGGTTTACCACTAATCCTGACGGAGAGTTCAAACATGGGTATTTAGAACAATACTTGGCCAATGCTACACCTTCATACAACTGCCCATGTTGCACACTTGCAGATGTAAAGTGTGTTTTCTTTTGCTTAAAGGTTGAAATAGGGTTTGTGGTAGGTCTTAGCTTACAGAAGGTTCCAAATGTGGATGCAGTTATTCTGTAGGCTCTTTGCTCAAACCAAAAAGAGTTCTTGCTTTGCATGCGTGTTCTTTTTTCAATCTGGACACTTCTTTGGTTATCACAGGCAATAAGAGTATTATACAGTCTTGATTCGTCATCTGACATAGCATTCACGAAAGAAGTGGTTTCAAACACATTGGCAAACTCTTTCATGACATCAAACAATTCTAGTTGTAATTCTGTGAGTATTTGTTGTTTTGGTATAGTTGGTGTACACGAGTTGGCACAAATGGTATCAATTACTGGCAGAGATACACCATGAGTATTGTAAATGTTCACCATGCGTTCAATTTGTGAGGTGGCTAGTGTTCTGGCAAAGTCCGGCACCGGGTTGTGATGTATTACTGAGCAACTTAAGTCCCTTTTTACCACTTTTGTAGGGTCATGTCTCACAAACTTGATGTCGGAAAATAAAAGCGGATCATCGGACAACGGTTTCTTTACATGCCAGGTCTGAAGTTTTGAGGTGCAAGTTTTTATGGCCGGAATTTTGTTGAGGCCTTGTCGGCTAAGATCTATGATGTAATATAACACTGCAACTATATGTTTGCACTGACCATCAATACCAGCGGGGCATGAGCAGGTTGCCCATTTTAACGTTGTGCCATTGTCTTTTAAACATATGTATACTATGTATTGTTTGTCACTTTTCATAGATGGCATACACTGTGATTTAAAAAAGGTGTAATGACCTGATGTATTTGAACTGAGATTTAAAACTTTTTCCTCTCTGTATAAATTATACCCTTCTACTTTGTGGCGTTTAGTATTAACGTTGGTTGAAATAACGGATTCTTCAATGTCCTCAACAGGAAATTCATCAGTCCATCCATCTTTAGGAGCAACTCTACCTTGGAAACCAAGAAGACCTAAAATGACAATGAAATAATATAAATATTTTCGACAGAAAACTTTGCACCTTCAACTCAATATTTAAAATCAACTAACATATAATTTTTTTTATTTTTCTAATTATAGCGGATGACATTTGGTACCCTTAAGTAGGTCATGGCATCCTTTTTAACCTAATTTGATATATTACAACCCTACCTTACTTTAAAATTTAAAAGCGACCCCCTTTTGATCCCTTAAGTAGGTCAAGGTGACCTTTTTGATCTACATTTTTAGATTTTGTTAATGTACTTTTCATTATGAGTAATTTGATATATTACAACCCTACCTTACTTTAAAATTTAAAATTGACCCCCTTTTGATCCCTTAAGTAGGTCACGGTGACCTTTTTGATCTACATTTTCACATTGTGTTAATGTACTTTTCATTATGAGTAATTTGATATATTACAACCCTACCTTACCTTTTTTCCTTCTCCCTGATCAAAATATTTTTTTTCTTCAAAGTTGGGAATCAGAATATTTTTTTAGAAAAAAACCATAACCCCTTCCCCCCTTCACAGTTAAATGGTTGCTCCCTTACAGTTTCTTCAATGTTTACCTTTTTTACTCAGCATTGGGTTCTGTGACATGATATCAATACACCCAGGACACTTCCAAGAACCAATAGTTTCAGCTTCGGTGTCATCTAATCCAACACAGGTTGGATGAAACCACTCTTCGCAAAACTCGCACATCAGCATCATCTTGTTTTCGATGACGTCTATGGCGTCTACGTTTCTCAGCTTATCCGATTTTCAAGGGCATGCGTGAGTTACCCTGACTTTCGACAAAGAGGATTACTGCTGTCACAAAAGCTTCTTAACCAGGGTTTTATCAGGGATAAGTTGATGTCATCACTTAAGAAATTTTACGGTCGTCATCATGAATTGATTGACCATTACAGTGTTCCAATATCTAAGATGATGTTGGACCTGTTCCCACTGTCGTAACCTTTCATGTGCCTCCTACGATTTGTGACTTCCACCGGATTGACTTTGTTGAACTTCACGACGGGTGCCGTATACGGAGCAGGAACTGCTTACCCTTCCGGAGCACCTGGGTTCACTCCTGGTTTTTATAGGAGTTCGTGTTGTTCATTGTTTTCAGTTTTCTGTGTTTATTTGTTGTGCTTGTGGTTGTTCGTTTGTCTTCCCGGGTTTGTCTGTCCAATGGATTACGTTTTTTTGATTGCTCCTTAGGTATATTTGTCCTTTTTTTTTTTTTTTTTCATCATTTGGTTGACGGCAAGTGCAATAAAGTCTGGTGCTGACATCATCATTGACTTTGCGTTTCTTTGACATATCTGTAATAATATTGCACTAATTAATATATCCTGCAAGGTCAACTTGCTTCTGACAATATATGTACATTTTGTAAATATATTTATACTGAACTGTTATTTATGCAAGAAATCTTGTTTACTGTACTCTGAAGAAATACAATTTTGTAATCGCAATATTAAATTCTATCAATTTCTCTCCAGAAAATACATTTTAAATAAATTAAGGAATTATAGCTGAAGAAATTTTTTTTTTACTAGTGTGGTGTACAAATTTGAAAAGATACCAATCAGCCTTTATAATACCATTTATCAATATATGTTTACCAGGAGTGTTTTCGTTTTGAGTGAATACTTTTGCAAAGGGTATACAGTCTGCTTTAACGTTTAAAGGAATCGTTTACAAAAATGTAATGCAAACAATGAACTACATGTATCTTTATTTAAAAAAATATATACTGAAATGAGAAAATGAACTGTATTTGTCTTCCCCACAATTTAAAATAAGACGGATATTGACAAAACTAACAATAAGCATAAGAAGTGAGCATAATTTGGATGTTTAAGGTTGATATAAAATTTCTTGTCATCAAAGGACAAATTTATTTTATTATATGTGCATATAAGAACAAACCAAGACAAAGACTCCCTAGATTTTGTTCAAATGAAAACAATGACCTCTCAGAAGTGATAAAAAAAACATTTATATTTTAAATTAGCATGTGGATGTTCTTTTAAAACAGTCTGTAGAACTGAGGTCGAGTGACTCTTAACATGTTACTTTGAGGTTTATAAATATTCTTATCTTAACCATGCTTATTTTTAAAAACAAGGTATTTTTTTAAACCGGAATTTTTAAAACTAGAATATTAAGTGATAATATATATATTAAAGTAACCCAACCACACATGCAGGGCTAAGAGGGTGAGTTTTGTATTTACTTCTGTATTAACAATTTCATACCCTAAGCCATGTGCGCATTTAACTAACCCTACTTAGTTTTTATGACAGAAAAGGTTTCTATAATATTAAATAGGCATTTAGTAGAACTGAGGTCGAGTGACTCTTAACATGTTACTTTGAGGTTTATAAATATTCTTATCTTAACCATGCTTAATTTTAAAAACGAGGTATTTTTTTTTAAACTGGAATTTTTAAAACTAGAATATTTAGTGATATTATATTAAAGTAACCCAACCACACATGCAGGGCTAAGAGGGTTAGTTTTGTATTTACTTCTGTATTAACAATTTCATACTCTAAGCCATGTGCGCATTTAACTAACCTTACTTAGTTTTTATGACAGAAAACTTTTTAACTTTTAAACATGTTTAATATTAAAATTTATTCCAATTTGAATTAATACCCTTAGTAAACGGTTATCCTGTAAAAATCAAAGGTTTCTATATTTTAAATAGGCATTTACTTTTTTACTAGATCAAGGTTATATATAACCTACTCGACTTAATAAATTATAAAAACAGCTGTTTAAAAAAAGTTGTTACCTTATTTGTATGCTATCTATCTTCAACAAATTTTCAAGAGAATAAATCTTATGTGTGCACCTCACTTTGGTCTTAGTAGATTTGAAGTTAATGTGTCTGTGAAATTACTCAAAAAAGGTTGTTGTGTGGCTTCTAAAAACATGCTTTTATATTCTTTTGTATTGGACATTGATTAATTAAATATACTTCCTTTGAACCTGATGAGCTTATTAGTGCATCAATTAATTATTGGCTAACTTCAAAAGAATTTTTCCTTTGAAAATAATTAGCTTCATTTGAAAGTCAATCATATGTCACTTCCTCATTAAAGCATTTTTTTTTAAATTTCTGAAATAATTAAGTATTTGTTAATAAGAATAAGATGTGTATTTGATAGAGTAACATGGATAAACATATATTTTTTACAAGATCATTTGATAATAATTATAAGTATGTAAAAATGTTTTATCTGATCTATTTTCCCCATAATTGCAATATTTTCCTCTCAGGGTTTTTTTTTTTTTATTTACTTTTTTTTTCAGGTGTGTGTTTGTGTCTAATTATCATGTTTTTTATCTCTGTCTTCATTTCTTGTCACTGCTGTCTCAAGCATAAACATCAGCACGTCAACGCGTGTCAAAAATCAGTGTACCGTGTGTGTATTCTAACGACTAATAAACAACTTTACCTGTAAGATAATTGGAAGATTGGCCCGTGTGTACATAGCAGGAGGTCTGAGGCACATCCTGCTTACGTGTATTGTAACTGTCATTCACCTGGGACACCTGTACGAGGGTTGTTTTAGAGTCATTATTACACAAGTTCCTATGGACAATGTTGTCATTAGCCGCTTTATATTATCTCCCCTGATTTTCGCCGCTAGGGGCGCTTAACTCACAATCGGTCAATTATATCGATATTATGATATGACTGATATAAGAGAATGTAGCAAAAAAGGTTTTTTTCTGGGTGTGCTATTTTCTATCTCTTCTTGTCTTGAAATTATTCAGGCGCTCATGCGAGCGTGGCAGGAGTTAGTCCAAATAATTATGACGCCTTGGTCTTGGAAGGCATTATTTAAAAAAAAATGGACGTCGTACGTCGATGCCGATTTTGCCCTAGGAACATCTCGGAGTGTTTTTGACGATGTTTCTATTCAATTTTATCTTTAAAAAACGTCTGATATTGTTTGTTGGGCGATTTTAGAACAATAAATAAATGTTTTTCATCAACGAATGATAAAAAAATGTCTTTCTACTTCAAAATATCTAATTTTCAGCAGTTGAAGTTTACTCTTTCCCTTAAATGTGATAAGTGTTGACCTTGGTTTATGTTTTAGATGAAACAGCGGATGATTTTGACCGATGAATACCATGAATTCATTATCAATACTTCATGTATATAATTTGCAACATTAGTTAGCATCGTCCGCATGGGTTCAGAGTGCGTACTTTGTCTATTCTCAAATCTTGTACGTGTGTTATTCATGGCACTGGGGACACACACTTGTTGGGAACCTTTTAATTGGGGACACATATCAAACAAAGACATCCTCAATTGACAATAAGCTGTAGAAAGATTTTTTTGGTCCTATTCTATCAGATGTGATTTTTTCATACAAAAATTATTTTTAAATATTTGTCCTCAGTTTTTACCTGCGTCACCAACAATGAAAGCACGTCTAGTAACCACTTGACCCCGTCCATCATTCTGTCTGTCCGAAAGACCGTGCCTATAAATTTTCGTATGAATTCTTGGCTGATAGTTTGAAATTTTAACTACTCATTGTCAAAGGAATTTTTTCGTCAAAAGTTTTCTTGGGTTCTATTAAAGGGAATTTTATATTTGGTCCCAAGCTTAATCATGTTGAGTTGTAACATTTTAGCCATTTTTAGATCTTCAGTATAGTAGTAGATGTGCTTTAGAGCAAATAATTATATGCAGTGATGCAGGTCCAGACCAGTATGGGTCTTGAATGCTGTATACTACATGTATCCATGCATGACTGTCCACACTTGTTGTGTAACAGATTACATGTTTGAAACTCGCGAATTGTCGACCCCATACACTCAGTTGGCATTTGCATGATCTTATTCTTATCATTTGACTTACCTTTAATGGGGACCTGCCCGATGAAAAAAAATCAGCTGTGAGGTAAACTTTAATTCTAATTATTTGTTTTTCATTGAATTTTTAACCAGATATATTGCGATAAGAAAAATCAGTTATTAATTTTGTAATGTACATCGGGCGGGTGTGCAGTGTCCGTGCATTTACTTATGAACCGTTCAACCAAAGCTTTAAAAATTTTAATATGTTGTTACTGTGTGATGCCAAAATGGATGTCAATTTCCATATTGACAGATAAGGATATGCAAAAAAGGTAAACAAAGTCCACTTTTCGACACAATGTCTGAAGTCAGTTTTACAAAAAATCTTACCACTAAAGTTGATTGTAAGTCGTGAACAAATCAGTCATAAGTTTTTTTTTTTGTGAAACCGTCTGGGACTCCTTATGTTCTACTGAAGCTAAAAACCCTGATATAAACATGATAAATGACAAGACCTTCACCTTGGTGCTACTTTTTATGCCATATTAATTATTATGAACAGATCTCATCAGATTTGCCAACAATATACACAATAAAACAAGACACAGGCTATTGACCGTCAAAGTGCACCTTTTAGTTTAAATTTTAGTTCATGTCAACTGAATTTTGGGGTTTCCCATCAATAGCAAGACATGGAGTTTGCTATAGAATCACATACATTGTATGGGTAGCCGGGGTATCATTAAATAAGCCTTGCATACAGTATTTCTAGTTTTAATTTTATTACATTTTAAATGCTGTTTTGTTCACAAGATATGAAGTGTTTACTTTGAAGAATGTCATACATGTACATGTAATAGAATTTGCATTTTAGCATGATACTAACAGAACAGGCAACGAAATACTTTTATTTTCCACAGTCCACGCGTGGACACCACACATTTGCCACACTAATTTTGTCCACGGGAGCTTCGTGTTGTCCACGCAAATTGTGTGGTAGCCATAGAAAGGACCATCAACTTTTCCACAGGTTTAGTTGTGTCCACGCGTGGACATTCGTGGAAAATTTGGAAATGATTATATTTGTGTATGAGGCATACATGCATTACTGTGTACATGCATGTATAAATATGAAATGATTGTGTAGATATACTTTTGCCGTTAATTTTTAAAAAAATCAAAGAGTAAAATCAATGTTTTAATGGGATTACTTACATTAGATTTTATTATCATCTTTCAGGAGAATCAATGTGTGTCATAATTTTAGGTACATTGATGTGGATTTTTTTTTCAGAATAAAGAAGTTTTTGTGCTACATGTATACCGTAAAAGCGTATATGCACAAGTCATATTCCAACTATTCAAAATTTTGCTGTGTTGTCTACATTTTGTGCTAGAAACGTGTTAACAACGATTAATTCGTTCTTGTACGGTTCAATATTGATCTAACCTCTCATTATTAAGCATTTCTAACAAGGATATGTGAAAGAGACTACAATTGTCACTATGTACACAGGGCTCACCACGCTTGAAAATAACAGGGAGACTCAGAGTCTCCCTCAGGGTAGCAACAGGGAGACTTCAGGGCATGACAGGGAGACTGTGTTTTTTCCCCCAATTTGTTGCCTGTCGAGTAAATACCTGTTATTTTGTGTCTTATAGTGTATACTATACATTCCTTTATTGTGTTTTATCCTGTTTTGTTTGAGATTTTATCTACATTTACTCCATATCCTTCCATTTTAGTCATAATCTGAGATTTTGTCTCATGTGCATTTAATCAATATCCTTTGAGAATTTTTCATGATGAGTCCTGGGACTCGTCATTTTTCAGAATGGTGAGTCCCAGTCCCAGGACTCATCCCCACTTTTTTAACGTACATTGCTGCATGATTTTGACCATGGTAGCTATAGGCCTATTGTACTATTGTTAAAGTTTAATTTAAATCATGTGCTGCCTTAAAATACTGACGAATATAATTTGAAATAAAAAAAATTAAAAAAAATGAAATTATACAGTGGTGCTCCGAACTTGGAAGAAAATTTCTGTTACAGATATGAGCAAAAATATTTGTACCTTTTGACACAACTTATTTATTATTGCTATTTTATTTTTTAATATTTATTTATCTATACTCTTTACTATTATTTTTTCTCGAACATACTCTTAAAATCTTCCCATTCACCTTGCTTGAACACCTTTCAATACATGTATTGACAAAATTTCCATTTGTGCATAGATATGTCAAAATCCGCTAAATTTATTTTTCAATAAGGTCTACATATTGTTACCGGTCGGTAAAAAACATCGTGACCAATGAAAAATCACGAGAATTCCGATTGCCGCCATTTCATTTTCTAGCTTACTTTTTATACGACCGCAAAATTTTTGCGGTCGTATATTGGTATGACGTTGTTGTCGTTTCTTTCCCCTTCCTCCAAGAAAACAAGAAATGGCGGCTCGAGATTTTTAATGAAAATAACGGTCTTCAGACGCAGCTGATTACGTACGTTGTTCGGAGGCGCCTTACTTAAAAACACAGGGCGACTCATTTGTCGCTCTGGAGCCGATGACAGGGCAACATTGGCGAGCATTAGGCGACTTAATCGCCCTAATCGCCCAGTTTGGTGAGCCCTGGTACATGTGTAGGTTCTAATGGGGAGATTGATGTTGGTTGAGATAAATTCGTTTGTAACCCTTAGCAAATATATTACATGTACTTCTAAAAGGTTTTGTGAATATTCGAAATTTTCGCTATGTCCATGATGTCATAAACCTTGCCCGTCAAATTCATATTAGAATTCATTAATTCGACTTTTCACTGGATTTGATACATAGGGGCTTTATCATGTGACAAATTGTGCCAGCATATCAAAATTTGTATTTAACGTACATTTTTTTCCTTGATTTTGGTATGTAAGCTTCAAATTCAACATTTATGAAATTAGTTATAAATTTCTTGCTGCCCCGTAAAAACTGTTATTATAATACTGGTAAATGGCAACAGAAAATTTGTTGAATGCCAATTAAAGTTTGTATACCAAAATCGGCGATCTACGAATATGTTGTTCATTGTTTCTAAGAGTTAACATATTTTCATTTTTCTCATGTTCGTAATCAAGGCTATATTCACGGAAACGCTGGGCTTTAAGCTTTTTTTAATGACTTTTTTATTTGGTTTTGTCAGACTTAATATTGTACATTTAAATCGTTTAATGCCCCTTTCACATGTTTTAACAGCTCACCATTTCCAATTATTTTCCAAACATGCGTACATGTGGTTTGAAAAGGATGTGAAGAACATGATTATATAAAACTCCATAATACGTGTGTAAAGACAATAGTACACTATTTTATATACATTTGTAAGTATTTGCTCACATTCATTGATTTCAATTTGAATGCACACAATTTGCCTATTTCATCGATTTACGACTATTCAGCTGTGCTCAAGACATAAAATATTGAAATAAGAAATTATAATCCAAACAATGTTAGAAGCAAATTCAAACTATCGACAAAGAAATACCAAAGCACCAAAAAGGGAAAGTCCATAAATTCGAAATCCAAGGAAAAGACAAACTCACGAGAATGGAACAACAACAAACAAATGCCACAATGATATTGGCATAACAAAAATTAAGAATAAAAAAAATTCTAAAAGTTAACATTAGGACTATCGCCAAGATACCAAAGAAACAAAAATTAACGACATGGACAAAGCCAACAACACCTATTGTTTTCTTGATAGCATTTCTAAATTAAATAATTCGTAAATAACAAATGCGTATGTATGATAACATTACAGTTAATTTTAGTTTTTCACATTTATTTTTGTCTCGCCTTGACGGAGTCAAAAAGCGAGACATAGGTATGCTGTTGACGGCGACGGCGTCAACAATGTATTAGTTTGTGATTAGGTCTAGTTTATGGTGAACAACTAGTGGTAGGTCAATGATATTTGGTATGGAGTTGTATTAGCATTGGCACATCTCATTACCATGGAGATTATTTGGCCCCACCCCCTCAGTCAAGGTCTATTGACTTTGAAACTTTTCATAGTTTACATGTATTAGTTTGTGATTAGGTCTAGTTTATGGTGAACAACTAGTGGTAGGTCAATGATATTTGGTATGCAGTTGTATTAGCATTGGCACATCTCATTACCATGGAGATTATTTGGCCCCACCCCCTCAGTCAAGGTCTATTGACTTTGAAACTTTTCATAGTTTACATGTATTAGTTTGTGATTAGGTCAATTTATGGGGAACCACTAGTGGTAGGTCAATGATATTTGGTATTCAGTTGTATAAGCATTGGCATATCTCATTTCCATGGAAATTATTTGGCTCCGCCCCCTTAGTCATAGTCTATAGACTTTGAAAATTTTCATAGTTTACATGTATTAGTTTGTGATTAGGTCAGTTCAAGGGGAACCATTAGTGGTAGGCCAATGTTAATTGGTGTTCAGCTGTATAAGCATTAGCACATCTCATTTCCATGGAGAAAATTTGGCCCCGCCCCCTCAGTCATGGTCTATTTACTTTGAAACTTTTGCTTAGTTTACATGTATTAGTTTGTGATTAGATCAGTTTAAGATGAACTGCTAATGTTAAGTCAATGATATTTGGTATGCAAATTTATTGGCATTTGTAAGTATCGTTTCCATGGAGATTATATAGCCCCACCCCTGATCATGGTTCATTGACTTTGAAACTTTTACAGTTTACAAGTTAATGTTTGTGTTTAGGTTTGTTTAAAGGGAACGACTTATAATAAGTCAATGGTATTTGGTATGCAGTTGTATTAGCATTGGCACATCTCATTCCATGGAGATTGTTTAGCCATGTACCTTCAGTCATGGTTCATCGACTTTGAATATTTGCATTATCAAAATTACAAAAAGGCGAGACATATCTCTGTGATAACAGTTTATTAAAAAGACCAAGTCGTAAAGTCCGTTAAGCTTGGTCGCCATTGCTTCTTTTTTTCTGGGCGACGAAGTCCATTTATCATGTTGATACATTCCCTTTTTAAATCATTCTTGTTTCAGATTGATGGGTTAAAGAATTCCACATACTTATGAATGAAATATCTTCTGTCAGGATCTAGCTCCCTCTTGTTGGTTCCATGACCTCCATAAAATGAAAAGTTGGAACTTTGAAATGATTTAGAATCAGTTACAGTCCGTAGAAAACCATAACCCTTGAACAATCTCCATATTCACCATTTGAAAATTATATTTTTGAAGTCATTTCTGATCAGATATAAATTAAATATTAGAGACTCCGATTAGTTTATATTTTTTTTTATTAATCATTGTTTTTTTTATAATTTTCTTGTGATCTAAATAAATAACTTATTACTTTGTGATATCATTTAATTACATTATTTGGCAAATACCGTATTTGTGTTTAATAAAGTCACCAAACAATATGTCCATAGAAGACAATAATATAGAATAATAAACGAAAACAATTGTGAGTCATTGTGCATTTTGTGGTAACAAATTTACTAATTTATTCCAGAAAGTGTTATAGAATCCGGTAAAAAAATTTATTATTTACACTCTCACAAATAAGAAATTTATAGCAAGTAGACCCCTTCAACTTATCACTTATGTACAATGTCAATAACGTGTATTAACTCCCCTTGATTTAACTGTTCGTATACGACTACATACACATGCCTTAATATACATGTATTCCATTTAGTGTTTCGCCCCTAAGTAACTGTTAATGTCATGCAAGGAAAAATCTGGTATGAAGTAATACTTTCTCATGACCGGTACATGTACATTTTGCGAAAGAAAACTAAACAATAAAATGACAATACAGTGTACTTGTATACATTTAATAGTGTAGTAAACAAATCATCTTTCATGTTTTCCTCTTCTAAACTGCACTGCACTGACCACTTGCTTCGCTTGTGTAATACGGGAAAAGCTAATGACTGTATAAGTGAAAACCGCATCCAGAATCGACAAAATTTCCAAAATCGGAACTACAGTGTATTAAGTTCAATGATGAAAAAGTCGGTTTTTTAGTATTTTGTGATACATTTTATTATATAACCACTGGGTCTGTCACTGCTGGTGGACTGCAAGTCCCTGAGGGCATTATCAGCCCAGTAGCCAGAATTTTTGTCAGGGCGTGATTCATTACTTAAATACCTTTAAATTTTCCGTTCAAAATTTGACAAAAATTTACCAGAAATTTCTAAGGCTCTTCCTTTTGATGCAGAGGTAACCCTTAGCCGAGTTTGGATTCCTGTTTGTTTTAATTGTTTTGGGTTTAATGGCTGTGCTTATTACAGACCTGTTTACCACTACGATTTTGGCGTAGTTTCTACGATTTTTTGTACTCAAATTACGCTCTATGCCCAAATAGGTCATTTCTACGCTTTCAAAGATGTTACAGTAAAAAAAAATCGGCAGTATGTAATTTTGTGTCTAAAGGAAGTTATCCGAACGCAAAACAGAGTCTTTGTCTTTTACGTGCTTGATAATGAATATATAAGTATGTATTACAAACGCTCTGGTGATCGTTGACTGTCAAGTTTGACACATGGCGCGATGCCGAAACATATTGTGATGCCAGACATATTTCAAAACGCAAATACGAGCAAGAGGTCAGAGAACATAATTTTTTTGATGTTTGGACCAAGGACAGACCATGGTTGTATCTTTGGATTTACAAGAGAATGACTTGATAAAATTTAGGAAGAAAACATATATCATTATTGTGTTCAATATAAGTTAACTAATCCTATTGAATTTATGTATTTGGTATCTTCAAAACATGACTCTAAAAGCTCTCAGAATGCAGGATTTTGCATCTAGTTTTTGCTCTCAGAATGCAGGATTTTGCATCTAGTTTTTCAAAAAATTGGGGGGGGGGGGGCATTCCAGACCCCTCTAGCAAGTTCGCGGCGCGTTGCGCCGCTCATGGGTGATAGTAATTTTTAGGACTTGTAAAATCTGAAACTACACTTTCTAAATGTATAAACTACACTACTAACTTAAATGGGGTAAACAGGTCTGTTATTAATTCATCATTATATCTTTAACTGGATTTCCAAAGTTTTGATCTCGAGCGCTGCTGATGAGTTGTCAGTTAACTAAATGGCCATACAGTGCATCAAATTTATTCGATATTTTGTAATACATTTTATTAGTACCATTAGGTCTATGTCACTGCTGGTGGAATGCAAGTCCCCGAGGGCATTATCAACCCAGTAGCCAGAATTTTTGTCCTGGCTTGATTCATTGCTTAAAATTTATTCAGTATTTTGTGATAAATTGTATTCTTTATTTCAAACATTTTATTGATATAAATCAAAAGGTATTAGATAACAGACAGAGCCTATATAAATTCTATCCCAACAATTACAAGATGGAATATATAGACTAATTAACAAACGACAAATTAGTTACAGGCATATTTGAGTGCACTCATAAAGTATTCCATGTATTCAGTTAGAGTACATATATACAAGAACATCATTTGTTATCTCAGTGTTTTCCTATGGAGACGGTTATAAGGAACAATGCAATAAGACATGGACGTTAAGTGCATATGGAAAATTTCTAAGCTTGTGAAGGATAAAAAATTCGGTTTTCTTTCTAAGTGAAACTGTTTCTGAGATCGTAGAATTTTCATAATTAAAGGATACAAAAATAACACTTATGGGTGAAGATGTGCATAAATATATACATATTAAATATATATTTCAATGTAAAGATTGTTTTCCCCAATATTTGCGCAGGAATAACAACCATTTTATGTCGCCTTTAATCTTTAAAGTAAAATTTTTAATTCCAGGCTTGATATTGTACATTATGTTTTAACAAAAAACTGAATTTCTAATATTTTGCAAAAGAACAACAACCATTTTATAATTAAGTGGCCTATTTTATTTGTTTTTCTATCTAAAAGTACAATGATTGATGTAACAAATTAATTTCAAGAACAGTTTCAGTCAATAATTCATGATTTGGTCACATTTAATTCCTCGGATTCAAGAATAAAAAATATATGGCTTTCCTTGAAAAGGGAAATGATTTTATGGCTTTCTTAAATGTAAAAAAAAATTACATATTTCTTGCTCTATTATGGACAGAAAATATTTCCCATTGACATAAATTAAGGATAAAAATAATGGACTTCGTCGTTTTTGTATGTACAATGTATTATACACGTTGGCCTTCCACTGACGAAGCAAAATTTATCTTTTCAAACATTCTTATAAAATATTAAAAAATGTCTTGTTTGGACACATAGTTTAAAAAAATTAGAAAAAAAAGTTAAAAATTGAAAAGTCTCTCGCCTTTAAAATAAATGTATATTAGGGTTTTAAGATATACTTGAGCAGTAACTGAGATTCGAAATAAATTTACATTGAGAATTTTGTTTTAGTCCTTCTCGGGTCCGTTGTCATCAGTAAATAATAAGGACAGGTATTTGACTTTTTCGTCCAACTTTTACTAGAGTTAGATTTTTGTCGAGCCTGCGACTTTAGTCGCAGAAAGCTCGACATAGGGATGGTGATCCGGCGGCGGCGGCGTTAACTCACTTCTTAAAAGCTTTATATTTTAGAAGGTGGAAGACCTGGATGCTTTATATTTTGTATATAGATGCCTTATGTTACGAACTTTCCGTCTGTCATATGTACATTGTCCTTGACCTCATTTTCATGCTTCAGTGACTACTTGAAAAAAAAGTTAAGAATTTTTGTAATGTTTATTTCTCTCTTATTATTAGTAATAGGATAACTATATTTGGTATGTGCGTGCCTTACAAGGTCATCATCCCCGTCAGACAGTTTTCAATTGACCTCGACCCCATTTCAAGGATCAGTGAACAAGGTTAAGTTTTGGTGGTCAAGTCCATATCTCAGATACTATAAGCAATAGGTCTACTATATTTGGTGTATGGAAGGATTGTAAGGTGTACATGTCCAACTGCCAGGTGTCATCTGACCTTGACCTCATTTTCATGGTTCAGTGGTTATAGTTAAGTTTTTGTGTTTTGGCCTGTTTTTGGGATACTGTATGCAATAGGTCTACTATATTTGGTGTATGGAAGGATTTTAAGGTGTGCATGTCCAACTGACATGTGTCATCTGACCTTGACCTCATTGTCATGGTTCAGTGGTTATAGTTAAGTTTTTGTGTTTTGCTCTGTTTTTTGAATACTGTATGCAATAGGTCTGCTATATTTTAGTGTATGGATTGATTGTAAGGTGTACATGTCCAACTGACAGGTGTCATCTGACCTTGACCTCATTTTCATGGTTCAGTGGTTATAGTTAAGTTTTTGTGTTTTGGTCTGTTTTTTTAATACTGTACTAGGCACCTGTGATGGATCACTGGGGCTCAACCCATAGAGCTGTCTAGCGCGTCCCCAGGTGGCGGATAGGGGAGACCCTCTCGTTGGGGGGGTTGTCAGGTCATAATACGGAAAGCCTGACCGCGGACCATAGTGGGTAACGTGTTTGGAGAATGCCACACTCCCTGCACGCTAAAGACCCCTTCTGTAGTTTTCGAAAAAGAGTAGGCTGATGGCCGCTACAGAAGGCTAAATTATCCGACCCTACACAACCATCCTCCTTTTACAGTGGCAGTCAAAATTGGTTCCCCTTTGTGTCCCATCCCACCCCTAATTGAATTGTTTGATAAATTGAACTGGTTCTCGTCCTGAAGATGCATGAAATATTTGCCACTGGACGTTAAGCAATAATCAATCAATCAATTTAATACTGTATGCAATATGTCTGATAGCATTTTCTTTCATTAGAAATATAGGACAGGCGAGACATTTTTGTGTGTCCACTCTTGTTTTATTACTGTATAATATATAAATATTAAATCTTTTTTGTTGTTGAATCACTAGAAAATGCACGTGTTTTTAAAATCAATATCATTTGTGCCGTAATGTAAATTTCCGGCGTAATCGTCATGTACAAAATCCACCAAACTTATACGCGTATTTATATTAATTAATAAAACACAAGTGAACTTATTTCAGTCATGGTTTCATGCTTCAAAATGAAAGTGGTCTGACTGAAATGGGCGTATAAGTATGCCCGCAGAATATGCACTCAATACCATGAATACATGGTCAATACACAAAAGAATTCGTCTGAAGAATAATGTGTTGTACAAACAGCAGACGCAGATCATATGCACCACAGAACTGGATCCATTTTGACTTTTAAAATAAAAATAGAAGTCATTTAATGCGTACGGGTATAAAGAGAATGCCATTTAATGCTAATAATGTATAGCGATCGTAGTATCACCTTGGGGGTAGAACAAGAATGAAAATTACAAAATAAAATCTTAATATTAAGGATGCTGGCTGGCCATGTTTTGGTCTTTTTGTCAAATTTTCGGAATTATCGGGTTTTATCCATTTCTTAAACACAAAATTTTTTTGCCCATGAACCCCCACTTTTTCTTTTATAATTCAATCATATATACCTTAAAATGGTATTTGACAAAATTTTATGAAATCCTTTTTATTTTTTCATAAATTTTTGAGAGACTGAAGTTGTCAATGCAAAGACTGTTAAAAATCCAGAGAAAACCCATTTCCTGCAAATTTTCAAGGCCTCATAGCTCTAAAATGAGCACATGAACCTATATTTTTTTCTTGCTTATTTGTTTACTATTCATATGTTCTCTCAAATTAAAACACCTATTTCATATCCTATTTATTTCCTATTAGACCAGTGATCATCCTTAAACTATATTTTTATTTAAGATAACTGCATCAAATATGTCAGAAAGTTAATTTACTTCCAACTGTACAGCATACAAACAAAAGAAAGACAACATATCACACATGTACATCTAAAAATAGATGTTACATGTGGTCCCATCAACCGATTAGCATGGTATCCACGATGTTTGTGTGGAGAAAAATTGTTTTCTGTGGTACCCACGCTAATTAGTGGACTAATGAATCCGACCACGCTTGTCCACGCCCGCATTTTGCGAGGAAAATCACAGTATTGTGACGACCTAACTGTATATATATATTGTAGGTCAAGGAAAAGGAAGAAAGATACTGTATCAGACCATACAGTGGACAGTGGTATATTATATAAATATTATTTACTGTTTTTTGTCGAGCCTTTGACTTTTGTCGAAAAAGCGAGACATAGCGATCCTACATTCCGTCGGTATCGGCGGCGGCGTCCACAAATATTCACTCTGTGGTTAAAGTCTTTGAAATTTTAATAACTTTCTTAAACTATCCTGGATTTGTACCAAACTTGGACAGAAGCTTGTTTATGATCATAAGATAGTATCCAGAAGTAAATTTAGTAAAAAAAAATTATTTTTTTCTGTATTTTACTTGTAAATGGACTTAGTTTTTCTGCCAGGAAACATTACATTCACTCTGTGGTTAAAGTTTTTAAAATTTTAATAACTTTCTTAAACTATCCAGGAATTTTACCAAATTTGGACAGAAGCTTGTTTATGTTATAAAGATTGTATCCAGGAGAAAATTTTGTAAAATATTTATTTCTGTTTTTTCAGTTTTTTACATATAAATGGACTTAACATTGCATTCACTATGTTGTGAAAGTTTTTAAAAAATTTTTAATTAAAGGCTAGATCATTAAGCACTTTCAAATTTGTCTTTAACATTTGTTCATTCAATAAATTTATGTTTCTACTCATTTATAAATCTATAGATATATATATATAATTGCATACTATATTAATTTTTTACAACAAAATCTTTTTTCATACATTTCAAATGTTTTATTTCATTAACTGCAAATCTATTATGTGTATTCACCTATCACACTGAAAATATAGACAACATCAAAAGTAGGCGAGAATTTGGGTTCCGCGGAACCCTTACAAATTTTGCTTTTTAAATTAATTTCTATAAAAAAATTTATCAATTAGTGGACAAAAGGCATGATGGGTATAACCTTAAATATTGAGTTGCCCAAGCCCAGATTCTACTTATTTGATTTACAAAAACACAATATTTTTTTTATAAATTCATCTCTAAATTACAGATAGTGAGGTTTTTGACATTTTATTTCAATTCTGCAAACAGTCAAGACGGATAACAGTAACACATCCATTTCTGCTATATAAAATTGACTTTTATAAAATTGGATACTAAATCAAGAAAAACATGAAGCGAAGAACAGCGCTTTTATTAGTGTTCTTCATCCAAAATTGGCAGCAATACCTTCAACACAGGACATGTTCTCAAAAAGTCTGAGATGGAGTCATCTGAATTTTTTAAGATCTATAAACTAAAAATTGACAATTTGAAACAGTGGAAATTGGTGCCAGAATGCAGGATTTTGCACCAAATACCCCAAAATTTTCTGGGGGCCTGGAGTGGCCCCCCCATACCCCTGGCCATGAAGGCCATCTCACTTCGCAAGGCTATTGTGGACACAGAAAAAAAAATCTCATATACATGTAACTTTTCAAAATTCTCCTGCAACTTGTGACATCCCTGGTACGGAACGTTTGTAAGGTGTACTTGTCTGTCTGGCAGTAATCATCTGAACTTGACCTTATTTTCATGGTTCATTTGTCAATGGTAATTTTATCTTATTTGGTCTCTTTTTTTTCAGATACTATAAAAGCTAGGCACCTGTGATGGATCACGGGGGCTCAACCCATAGAGCTGTCTAGCGCGTCCCCAGGTGGCGGATAGGGGAGACCCTCTCGTTGGGGGGTTGTCAGGTCATAATACGGAAAGCCTGACCGCGGACCATAGTGGGTAACGTGTTTGGAGAATGCCACACTCCCTGCACGCTAAAGATCCCTTCTGTAGTTTTCGAAAAAGAGCAAGCTGATGGCCGCTACAGAAGGCTAAATTATCCGACCCTACCCAACCATCCTCCTTTTACAGTGGCAGTCAAAATTGGTTCCCCTTTGTGTCCCATCCCACCCCTAATTGAATTGTTTGATAAATTGAACTGGTTCTCGTTCTGAAGATGCATGAAATATTTGCCACTGGACGTTAAGCAACAATCAATCAATCAATCAGATACTATAAGGAATAGGTGAACTGTATTTGTATATAGGTACATGTATATACATGTATATTTGTCTGGCTGGTATCATTTGACCTTGACCTTAGTTTCATGGTTCATTGGTCTGTTTGGTCAATGTTGAATTTCTCTGATTTGGTCTGTGAGCGATACAGGCTCTTGAGAGCCTCTAGTTTACTTTCAACATAAATTCAATTATGAACACAAGAGTTCATAAGAACAGGCAAGACATTTTTTTCAGTGTGTCCACTCTGAAATCTTGTTTGGTATTTCTTCAGATACTATAAGGTATAGGTGAACTATCTTTGGTTTATGGAATGATTGTAAGGTGTATATATTTGTCTGGCAGGTTTCATCTGACCTTGACCTTATTTTCATGGTTCATTGGTCAATGTTAATTTCTCTGATTTGGTCTTTTTTCAGATACTATAGGGATAGTAGAACTATGTTTGGTGTATGGAATAATTGTAAGGTGTGTATGTCTGTCTGGCAGGTGTCATTTGATCTTGACCTGCTTTTCATGGTTCATTGGTCAAAGTTCAATTTTTTTATGGGGTTTGTTTCTGAGATACTTTTAGCAATAGCTTAATTGAATTTGGTGAATGGAATGGTTGCACGACCTACATGTCTGGCTGAAAGGATTATCTCACCCTTACCTCATGTACATTGATCATTTAAATGTTAATTTAATGTACATGTAATGCTTGTGGTATAAACTTATTTTTTTTTACTTTCAACATAAATTCAATTATCAACACTACAACAGGGGAGACATTTTACTGTGTCCACTCTTGTTACAAATTGACCAGTTTTAATGGGGTTTAAAGTCTTGAGTTCTGTGGGTTCTTAATACATTGGTATACATGTATGCTGAATCTGTGTATTTGGATTTTGGGCTCTGTTTTTAAATTTGTCCACATTGATGTTCATAGGATCCAAAATAAAACTGATTTTTTAAAAAAAATTATTTTTAGGGTTCTTTTATATGCATAATCTAACTGTATATTTATTTTTTTAATTTTGGCCTGTTTTCAAATTGATCCACATTGAGGTCTAAAGGGTGCAGAATTAAACTGTGATTCAACAAAAAAAAATTTTTTTTGTATGCCAACTGTAACTGTGTATTTAGATTTTTAATTATGGTTCCCAGTTTTCTAGTATTCCTCAAATGTAATTTCAGGCCAGAGCTATAAAAGAACACGTAGAAAAAAGGAGGTAGTGGACCTTAACTACTGGGCACGAAGTCATTTTGACCCAGATGGGTTTCAAATAAGAAATGTACCAGGCAAGGGTAAGTACAAATATAGATTAATGTACTTGTGTAGTTTGTTTGTGGGGGGTACATGTTGTATATAGGAATCACCCTCTCCTTCTACCCATCTGTCTGTCGTCGTCTGTCCATGGGTCTTGTATAAAAGTAAAATTAACAAGAATACTGAAAATGGAAAGTCCTAAATCAAATGGCAAAACAAAAGGCTTAAACACATCAAACGAATGGAAATGTCTGTCATATTTCTGACTTGGAACAGGCATTTCCTTTGAAGAAAATGGAGGATTAAACCTGGTTTTATTGCTAGCTAAACCTCTCACTTCTTAACAATGCCACAAATATGGAATTAAGCAGGTAGCAATGCCATCACCATTGACATCAACAGGGATAGAGCCAAACCAATTTGAACGGAGTAACTGCTTTGCAGTTTGATCCTCGACCAAATTCTGATGTGTCTCAGAATTAGTACTGATCGCTTTAACCAGCTTGTATTTCATGAAGATACGTTGAAGTGTAACAGTGTCAACAAATTGGTTTTGGGGAACAGCAGCTGAAAAATGCTTTAATGCATCTTCATAGTTATAAACTGAGTTGCAATACATACAGCAATAACAAAACAGGGGTGTCTTTTTTATGAAAGAAAAAAAGATACACAATAAAGCACTAATAAGATACAAAAAAGCGTTCAAAGAAATTAGGCACTTTTTTATACAAAAGTGCAACAAAGCACTTCAAAGAACAAAAGTGATATTCATATATATCACCTTTTTGCTCTGCCCACTTCAGTTTTCTACTAGACAAATACATTCTCCAGGTTCCCAAAATGTTATTTTTAGGATGATTTGAATTGCATACTAGTTCAGTGGTTCACTGATTTGATATTTGTCTATTGTATCATGTTTCCCAGTATAACGTGTATTAATACAGGCTTTAGTTGCAGTAGGGCCTGAAATACACATTTTTACCTGCTTTTCATAGCACTTATCAGTTAGATTGCAGAACAAGAACAATATTCGTACATTTCAAAAAATTTGAATATGAAAATCTACTAGAGGTTTAAGATTATGTGGTCTTATACTAGCTACATTTTGGTTACTGTTTTATTTTTACATGTACAGGAAGAGGTGTTGTTACTACCATTAATAGAATGGCAGGGGAATTTCTCCTGCATTATGCAGGAGAAACCATTTCAGAGGAGGAGGGGGAAAGGCGGGAAGCTGACGGTCCTACTGGATTTCGGTTTTTTTACAATTTTGGAAAGAAGAGATTGTGGTAAGTGATGCATGTGCTTGTATATATTTTTTAATTTTGTGTTTGTATAGTATTGTATAGCAATGTTGTCACTACATAACAATGCTGTAAACATTCTTGTCTGCACAATTACTTGTTGGGAACAGATTCTTATGAAATTATATGAGAATATCTCTTTCCCCTATCATTACCATAGGAAAAGCTGGCTAAATTCTGTTTTTTATACAATCGCAAAAAAATGTGGTCGTATATTGCTATCACGTCGTCGGTGTCAGAATACATTTGGTTTCCGGACAATAACTTTAGTTTAAGTGAATGGGTCTCTATGAAATTGAAACACAAATTCCATACCACAAAGTGAAGGTTATAACTCAAACTGTTCAGGAATAAGGGGCAAAAAAAGGGGGGGAAACAAGTTTTTTCTGGTTTCTGGACAATTACTTGTGTATTAGTTGATGGATCTCTATGAAATTGTACCACAAGGTTCCATACCACCCATGGAAAGTTTGGGTCCATTTTGAAGGTTATGGCTTTAACCATTTAGAAACTAGAGGCCAAAAGGGGCCAAAAACAAGACTTTTCTAATACTGGCTAAGCTGGTTCTAACATAAATAATTTATGATCTATATAAAGAAACAACAAATATTGATATGGCAGGATATTCACACCAAACAGGATGTGTAAATTATTAAAGTTTGTAAACACATTTACGAAGTATTGCGCAACAGCGAGAAATCTTCAATTGAAAATAAATACAAATCTTTTAACCAATTTCAATGACGATTAATTTAAAGTGTTGCATTGTTTGGGGTTCTTACTGTGCATTACAATATTGGTTATTGGACCCCATTTTTAAATAGGTCTACATTGAGGTCCAAAGAGTCGAACATTAAACTTTGTTTGATCTCATCAAAAACTGAATTCTTGTGGTTCTATGATATGCTGAATCTAACTGTGCATTCAGATTTTAATTTTGGGCCCTGTTTCAAAAAATATTAAGGTCCAAAGGGTCCAAATTTAAACTTTGTTTGATTTCATTATAAACTGATTTCATGGGTTTTTTTTATATGCTCAATCTAACCATGGAATTGGATTTTGAATGTTAGACCATTAATTAAATAAAATGTCGAAATTTAAAATTTTTAAGTTCTCTGACCACATTTACTCTGTGTCAGAAATCTATAATGTGTCAAATATTTAATCACTATCCAAATTCAGAGCTGTATCAAGCTTGAATATTGTATCCATATTTTCCCCAACTGTTCAGAGTTCGACCTCTGTGAAGCATTTTTTTTCTGTTTTTGAATAAGGGACCAAAATGATAAGTGCTTTGATTTCAATGAAATTTGATATTTTTACATAGTTTTGCCAAAAGAACTAGATTGTAATTAGAGAAAAATTAAATTGAAAATTATTAAAAATTATTTGGACCCCCATCCCCAATATTTACATGGAGTATGTTAAGTTTATTATATTACATGTACTTCTTACTTTTTGCAAATTGGCTTTTGAAGTCTGAAGAATAATTCAACAGAAACACTGTACTTATTAACTATTCACTCTTTTTAAAGCATTGATGCTACACAAGAAACAGGGCGCCTGGGTCGACTGGTAAATCATGGGGGAAAAAAGGAAAGGAACGCAAAAATGAGACAAATAGAGGGGCAACTTTTTCTTTTTAGCCTAAGGTAAAGTATTTTATTCTGTTTTCATGCTGATGTGTGGTGTAATTTTTTGTTACAGGCATATATATATCTGATGTAAAGGTATGTTTCAAGTTTATTGAATGAAAAAGAAACAAATAGAATTCATTTCTTACTGATCCTTTTTCCTGAATTTTTTAAATTAGTAAAAATAAGCCATCAAGATAATGAGAATGATATCTTTTAGAATGGGATTTCAGACAAAATTATTTTTATACAGAAATAATTTCGGTCACTTTTTTGTTATTGTCTGAAATTTCAAACTTTTCCTTTACAATTACTGATTTCTAATTGCAATGTTTTCTGGTCATAAACCTGCCACTTATTTTGAATGATAATCCCTAGGGCATAGCTAATTACTGTTAAAAAGTTCCAGGGATATAATGTTAATCATCACTAATTGGTGTTCCCTGTGTGGTGTGTGTTCACAAACCACAGGTGAACAATTTAATCAATGAATTTAGACAAATATCAAATTACTTATGGAATACTTCTCAACTTGATCATTTTTGGCCGGTTTTGACAAAGTAGCTTACAATGTATTTTAAAAAGGAGGGTACAAGTCTTGTGTAAATAACTCCTCCTACAGTTTTCAACCCAGATCCCTGAATATTTACAGGAAACTTGCACATGTATTGAAGTTGTGCAACTGGTATATTGGAATAATTTGAAGAATTTTTATCCAGTTTTCTGGACTTTGGAACTTAGTGATTTTTCAGCAAATTTTTAAAAAGGAGGGTACAAGTTTTGCGTAATCAACTTCTACAGTTTTTAACCCAGATACCTGAAACTTTACCAGAAGCTTGCACACATGTTGAAGATGTGCACATGTTATTATGGAATTGAGAATTTATTTCTGGTTGGCCAGACTTGGAAACTTAGGTATTTTCCAGCAAAATTTATAAACTGGGTATTTTTTTGTAATTATCTCCTCTACTAAGATCCTAATTCAAACATCACTAAAAAAAAAACCAGCCATTTGATTCTTTGATTCATTTTTTTAATAAAGGCATACGAAAAATTAAGATTTGTAAAATATTAATAACTGAATTTTGCAAAGTCGAATGAAGATTTATTTAATACATTACGCAATACCCCTGCGTTCAGGTGTCCCTCTCTTTTTCAAGTAATTACACGAATTAATCTTTGAACCTTTTTTTTAAAACACATTTTTAAGTAAAGGAATTTTTAAATTCGTTATTACTGCCATTTTGTTAAACAGAAGTAATTTGTATTGTGGATCCGGAATTGATTTGTATTTATAATTGACTTGAATTTCGGCCTAGATTTCTTCCCTCAAAATCGAAAGTAGCATGATTGTTTCCAGAGGATTTTACTGATTTAAGTCTATTAAAAGAATTTAATTTTAAACTGATGCATACAAAAAAATCATTCTTCTAAAGTTTTTACATTAACAGGTACCAAATTTCATGAATTTTAGATTGTAATCGGCTGACATTGTTTAGTAAAACTCTGCACAGTCTTCGTCAGTTTCAAGATTGAATATGACTGTTAGAAAACAATTTGACATTCTTTTTCATGTCACTTGAAAATGACCGAAATTGTGTCAGAAAAATTCTGGATCCTTGGTCTGTCCATACATTCGTCACAAATTTTTTTTTCATGCTGAGGAGAATGATTTGATTGATTGATCTCTGGCTTGCCCATGATGAGCTCTTGTAATGGCAAAGGCATCTGTTTGAACTATTGAAAATTCTTGAATTTAATCCTTGATCTTATGCTTGTAAAGACTGAAATCTGATTGGCTGATTGGAAAGTTAATCAGTCCAGGAAATAAATGGAGTCAGTGTTGTTAAATCTACAACATAGCGACATAGAGAAAAATGGGAGTGAGTGCTCCGGGTACTCCGGCTTCCTCCACCAATAAAAACTGGCCACCGGGAAATGGCCAAGTGTGCTGAAAACGGCATTAAACCCCAACTAAACAAGTTTTTTTTTTTTTTTTTATGAAAATTTAACAGGAGACTAATACAACCATGTTGACAACCATTCCCAATAAAAGTAATTGTATACGGTTCTCTAAAGAACTTGTTATATAGAAATGAATGCTGTTTTTTGAAAATGTATACGGAAATAAATGCAAGTAGCTATCACATTTTGTATGAAGCTTGGAAGCCCTTCTTGCTAAAAATGTGATCGTTACTTGCATTTATTTCTGTATACATTTTCAAAAAAGAGCATTAAATTCTTATATTTACAGTTTTTCGAAATAAAATGCATATTTTTGTCTAATAATTAAGTCTTTAACCTGAAAGAAACTTTAAGCAAGCAATGTGCATTGCCAGATATGACATAAAGGTCATAATTTGCATAACGATGATGTCGATTTCAATTAAATCCCAATTAATTTAAGTGGCGTTTGAACAGATGGCTAACAAATGATGCATCAAATATTTAATTTAAATAACTTTAGTATTACATCTCAATAATAACAAGAAAACAACAGTGTTATTAAAAATTTTATACTAGTTGTGTTTATGTCCTAATTATAGTAACAAAGCTATATTTTGTACAATGTCAATTTCCTTGTGTTGTCATCCCTAGTAAATATTGTTATATTTTTTTTTGCTTTTCAGAGACATACAGTTGGGAGAAGAACTCCTATATGACTATGGGATAAATGTTGTGTTTGAAAAGGTAATAGTAACATTTTGTCCAATAAAAAGTATAAATAGATTACCTCAAATACATCTTCCAGACCACACACATATTGTCTTGGATTACAAGGTTAACCATATGAGTAAACCATATGTATATATTTACCCCTACCCCACTGTTGAATAATAAATAAATATTAAATAAGTATCGTTGACGAACGAGGCATCAAGTTTTACCCCATTGTGTATGTTCATATGGTTTTTCCTTCAATAACTTTTGAACGATTTGAAACTTTGAAATGTTGTAAGTAACCATATAGACCACAGTCTAAGTGAGAATTCGACAGACTTGTCATTAGTCATTCCATAGTTATGTCCCTTTCAGATATTTTTGTGTCGCCTGCGGAACGCATGGTCGACACATAGGGATCACTATCTGTCGTCTTGCGTCGTCCTGCGTCTTGCGTCGTCCTGCGTCTTGCGTCGTCACACTTTTCTTCTATCCTCAACTCGTCCTAAACCGCTCAAAGGAATTTGATAAAACTTTTTCTGTGCATTAACCTTAATGCAAAGGTGTGCATATATATTTCATTTTTAGAAAATTAATTTTTTTTTTGTAAAAATTGACATTTTTGCAAAAAAAAGGGGGGGGGGGGGAACTTCTATCCTCAACTACTCCATAACCGCTCAAAGGAATTTGATGAAACTTTCTCTGTGCATTAACCTTAATGCCCAGGTGTGCATATATATTTCATTTTTAGAAAATTTGAATTTTTTTTCTCTAAAAATTAACATTTTTGAAAAAATGGGGGGGGGGTCAAAACTTCTATCCTCAACTACTCCATAACCGCTCTAAGGAATTTGATGAAACTTTCTCTGTACATTAACCTTAATGCACAGGTGTGCATATATATTTCATTTTTAGAAAATTTCAATTTTTTTTGTAAAAATTGACATTTTTCCAAAAAAAGGGGGGGGGGGGCAAAACTTCTATCCTCAACTACTCCATTACCGCTCAAAGGAATTTGATTAAACTTTCTCTGTTCATTAACCTTGATACACAGGTGTGCACATATATTTCATTTTCAGAAAATTTTAATTTTTTTTCTCTAAAAATTGACATTTTTTTAAAAAAAAAAGGGGGGGGGGGTAAAAAAACTTCTATCCTCAACTACTCCATAACCGCTCAAAGGAATTTGATGAAACTTCCTCTGTGCATTAACCTTAATGCACAGGTGTGCATATATATTTTTTTTTGTAAAAATTGCCATTTTTGAAAAAAAAAGGAGAGGTTCGAAACTTCTATCCTCAACTACTCCATAACAGCTCACAGCAATTTGATGCAAACTAACTTTAATGCAAAATTCCATTTTTAGAAAATTTTAATATATTTTGTAAAAATTGACGTCCGCAGGCGATACATGTCTTCCTTGGAAGACTCACACATTTTTTTTCTGTTCAACTACATTTAAAAGACAAACTTGGAAATGTTGTTAAGAACAAGTTTGAATTTGGCAGATTTACCATTTATAGTTCCATAGTTAAAATCCCCCCTTAAAATTTGAATTAATGGTTTCCATTCAATAACTTTAAAGACTCAATCAATTGAATTGAAATGTGGAAATGTTTTCAGCAACCTTAAACCCCAGGCTATGCTCGAATTGTGGCCAATTTGTTATTTTTCAGCCATTATATCCCTTGGCAAGGTTTAAATAACAAAAATCTGTTTCAGAGATTCTTTCTTTATTAGTTTGCATCTGATCAAATCTAGTACATTGTAAGTCTTTATCAAAATCTGGAACACAATTGATTGTCAAGGTCACAGTGGGACTTGTCAGTCCATACCTTATTGATTTTCAAGGTAATTAGTCAAAACTTAATGACACAATTGGACTTTCATGTTTTATGTCAAGAGGATTGTCCTTAACATTTTTTGTGTCAAACATGCTGTCCACTTCAAACACTATAAATGTATCCTTCATTTGGCCTTCAATGTACACGGTTCAACTAGCTGCCCAACTTTGCAGTGTCCTTCGTTCTAAATGATGAACAGCAAAAATCAGTTATCTGCTGTTCTGTCAAGATAATTCATGAATATTCTAGTATGAACTTTACTAAAATATTCAAGTTACTTGAATATTTCACTGTTTGCTAAATATTTCAGGAAAATTTACAGGAAAAAGGTATTTAATGTCCAAAATACATGTACTGAGGTTTTAAAAGTTTTTTGCTAGACATTTATAATTTGTGTGTTCCATGTTTTGTGTATTTCATGTTTAAGTAATATGAAACGAGTTCATGATGAAAGAAAACGAGATTGTTGTATCAATGCATACATATACTTTAAACTTTAATAGTCGTCTGTCCACATAATAACCCTTTATTACGCACCTATCACGTAACATAACAAAAATTTTCATTTCGTCATTCCTGATCAAACAAATGGCTGCTTATTATCTCTCGGGTACATCTACCAAAGTTGACTGATCGTCACCTGGATAAACTATTGACATGCAGGAAAGCACGTTTATGATAAGAAAATTTTTATTTTTAAGTTGGAACTACATTTGTATATGCTTGTTTGTTTTTTTTTATTTTCCTCCACTATTGATATTTTTAGCTCAACCTTTTCTAAGCATTAAACTTAAATTTCAAATTAAGTATGATGATGATGACGGACCCTTTTTCTGTCACTTTTAGTTTGCACTGTTTATTTACTTTTTCTTTTATTCCGCATGTGCGCAATGCGATTGCCGATTTATCTAACGAGAGGGTTCATATTAAGGTCACTACATACAGAAATACCTGGGGGCAATTACACAATGAAAGATAATAATTCAGAAGCCGTACATTTCATGGAGTTTCACATTAAAACATTATAGTTTTCACTAAAACATGTATATGAATAAAAGTTTAATACTATTTTTTTCAACAATTCGTTTCATATTACTTTAAAATTATTGAAAATATTTTAGTTTGCATATATTTTTGTTATTATTGAAATCCATTTGCTGCACATTCACTAAATCATTGTCTACAACATGTGTAATAATTTCTTATTTTTGAACATTTTTGTCCCCCGCTCCATACTTTTTGGAAGACATAGAAATACCGGGCGTGTGTACGTCTGTCTGGTCTTGTTATTGTTCTCTCATGTACAATTATTGCCAGAATTTTATGAAACTTATGACATAGGTTTATATTAACAGTGTTTTAACAAGTTGAAAATTGGTGCCGATCGACTATTTTTAAAAGATTTATGCCCCTTGGAAATGTAAATTATATGGAAAATGGCCTTGTAAGCGCTCTCAAATGTTAAATTTTTATAAAAAAAAAAAGGTTTATATCAGCAATGTCTCAGACAGATTTGAAAATCAGTGCTGATTGACTTTTTTTTAAAAGTTATACCCCGTGGTTATATTAAATGGAAAATGGCATCTTAGGGCTCTTGTCAGAATTCTATGAAAGTTATATCACAGATTTTATATCAGCAATGTCTTGGACAAATTTGATATCTACTTATTTTAAAAGAGTTAGGCCAAGGAAAAATGATTGTTGGTTTCCCCTAACCCGGCCGGGTCTATTTTAAATGGCCGAGTCATTTATTAGCTCACCTGACCTGAAAGGTCAAGTGAGCTTTTCTCATCACTTGGCGTCCGTCGTCCGTCGTCGTCCGTCGTCGTCGTCGTCGTCGTCTGTTAACTTTTACAAAAATCTTCTCCTCTGAAACTACTGGGCCAAATGGAACCAAATTTGGCCAAAAGCATCATTAGGGTATCTAGTTTAAAAAATGTGTCCGATGACCCCGCCTGCCAACCAACATGGCCGACATGGCTAAAAATAGAACATAGGGGTAAACTGTAGTTTTTGGCTTATATCTCAAAAACTAAAGCATTTAGAGCAAAACTGACATGGGGTAAAAATGTTCATCAGGTCAAGATCTACTTGCCATGAAATTTTTAGACGAATCGGTCAACCCTTAGTTGGGTTATTGCCCCTGAATTGTTAATTTTAAGGAAATTTTGCAGTTTTAGGTTATTATCTTGAATATTATTATAGATAAAGGCAAATTGGAAACAGCAAAAATGTTCAACAAAGTAAGATCTACAAATAAGTAAACATGACCAACATCATTGGTTGACCCCTTACAGGAGTTTTTGCCCTTTAAAGATGGCATCCGGCCTAAACTTTCCTTTAAAGATCATTTCCTCTGAAACCACTTGGCCAATTCGGACCAAACTTTGATGGAATGGTCCTTGGGTGGTCTCCATCCAAATATATGTCCGATATTCTCGACTTCCAACAGACATGGCTGCTGTTACTAAAAATAGAAAAAGGGGGGATGAATTTAAAAAATCTTCTTCTATGAAACTACAAGGCCAATTGGAACCAAACTTGACAGTAAAGGTCCTTATGAGGTTCTCTTTCAGAAGTATGTCCGCTGATGCGGACTGTTAAACAAAATGGTCGCCACAGCCGAACTTAGTTTAACATAGGGCCCTATAGGAAAATTCATTGAAAAATCTTCTTGTCTGAAACCACTTGACCAATTGGAACCAGACTTGGCATCAATGGTCCTTAGATGATCCTCTTTCAGAATTGTGTCTGATGACCCGGATAGACAACCAATATGGCTGCCACAACCGAACTTAGTTTAACATAGGGCCCTATGGGAAATTCATTGAAAAGTATTCTTGTCTGAAACAACTTGACCAATTGGAACCAGACTAGGCAGCAATGGTCCTTAGGAGGTCCTCTTTCAGAAATTTGTCGGATTTTGTGGACTGTGAACCAAGATGGCCGCCACAGCCGAACTTAGTTTAACATAGGACCTTATGGGAAATTCACTCAAAAATCTTCTTGTCTGAAACAACTAAGCCAGTTAGAACTAGACTTGATAGCAATGGTCCTTAGATGATCCTCTTTCAGAATTGTGTCCGATGACCCGGACTGACAACCAATTTGGCCGCCACATTGAACTTAGTTTAACATAGGGCCCTGTGGGAAATTCATTGAAAAGTCTTCTTGTCTGAAACCACCTGACCAATTGGAACCAAACTTGGCAGTTATGGTCCTTAGGAGGTTCTCTTTCAGAAGTATGTCCGCTGACCAGGACTGTTAACCAAAATGGCCACCACATCGAACTTAGTTTAACATAGGGCCCTATGGAAAATTCATTGAAAAATCTTCTTGTCTGAAACTACTTGACAGATTGAAACCAGACTAGGCAGCAGTGGTTCTTAGATGATTCTCATTCAGAATTGTGTCTGATGACCCAGACTGACAACCAATATGGCCGCCAGAACCGAACTTAGTTTAACATAGGGCCCTATGGGAAATTCATTGAAAAGTCTTCTTGTCTGAAACAACTTGACCAATGGAACCAGACTAGGCAGATATGGTCCTTAGGAGGTCCTCTTTCAGAAATTTGTCAGATTTTGTGGACTGTGAACCAAGATGGCCGCCACAGCCGAACTTAGTTTAACATAGGACCCTATGGGAATTTCACTCAAAAATCTTCTTGTCTGAAACTACTAAGCCAATTAGAACTAGACTTGGTAGCAATGGTCCTTAGATAGTCCTCTTTCAGAATTGTGTCCGATTTCGTGGACTGTGAACCAAGATGGCCGCCACAGTCAAACTTAGTTTTACTCAGGACCCAATGGGAAATTCACTAAAAAATCTTTTCGTCTGAAACTTCTGAGCCCATTTGAACTAAGCTTGGCAGCATTGGTCCTTAGATGGTCCTCTTTCAGAATGATGTCAGTTCGCCTGGATTGTCAACCAAAATGGCTGCCACGGCCAAACTTAGTTAAATATAGGATCCTATGGGAAAATTCATTGAAAAATCTTCTTGTCTGAAACCACTTAGCCAGTTGGAACAAGACTTAGCTGTAATGGTCCTTAGATGTTTCACTTTTAAAAATGTGTCCATTGACCTGGACTGTCAACCAAGATGACTGCCACAGCTGAACTTAGTTTAACATAGAACCCTATAGAAAAACCAGCAACACTTAAATTTTTCACCTGCTCAAGGTGAAAAGTTAAATCTAGGTGAGCGATACAGGCTCTTGAGAGCCTCTAGTTTTTTTTTCGACCATTGTCTTGTTCCAATCCAGCAATGTTTAATCAAACATTTTTTCATATACGTTTCAGTTTTGTTGTTTAGAAACACATCAATGTCAAGGTAATTTTTTCCCGCCTTGGTATCTAGATCGCGGAAGCGCCTAACAGATAGTATTAACAATGATTGGAAGCGTTTCGCTCCCCTGTTGTTTAAATACCCCAAAATGGCCACCTCGGCAGTGAGCGACAATATTATAGTGGTCCACATACCCAAATGTACACATCAGACGATGTAGAGATATATGGGTTAAAGATTGAATACATGGTCATGGACACCAGTTCTTTGTTATTTAAGTCACCTAAGTTTAATACCAGTTGTCAAGTAAAAAAATAGACTGCGTGTAGAACAAATATTCTATAGCAACACAATTGATACACATACAAAACAAAAAAAAAACAAAAACTCCTGCCTGCCGGGCCTTGAAAATTTTCCCTTGTTAGAGGAAACCAACAATCATTTTAACCTGGCCTTAACCCATTACAGGACTATATTACCTTTGACAGATGAAATATGTGCAACACAGAGGACATTGGAACTCTGTTCTTTTATTATACCCCGTCTGTCCGTCCGTCCATCTGTTCGTCCGACCTTTGTATCCGCAACTCCTCCTAAACTACTGAATGGAATTTGATGAAACTTTCAGTGAATCTTCATCCCATGATGGCATTGTGCACCTCCTATTTTAGAATTTGATCGGACCAATTTTTGGGGTTTCCCATAGAAAAACATGGACTTTGACTTTCAATGTGATAGGGGGTACCATGATGCTATCCGCAACTCCTCCTAAACCACTGTATGGAATTTGATGAAACTTTCAGAGGATCTTTATTACATGATGCCATAGTGCACCTCCTATTTTAGATTTTGATCTGATGAATATTTGGGGTTACCCATACCAAAACATGGACTTTGACATTCATTGTGATAGGGGTACCATGATGCCATCCGCAACTCCTCCTAAAGCACTGAATGGAATTTGATGAAACTTTCAGAGGATCTTTATTACATGATGCCATAGTGCACCTCCTATTTTAGATTTTGATCTGATGAATATTTGGGGTTACCCATACCAAAACATGGACTTTGACATTCATTGTGATAGGGGTACCATGATGCCATCCGCAACTCCTCCTAAACCACTGAATGGAATTTGATGAAACTTTCAGAGGATCTTTATTACATGATGCTGTAGTGCACCTCCTATTTTGGATTTTGATCTGACCAACATTTGGGGTTTCCCATACCAACACTTGGACTTTGCCATTCATTGTGATAGGGGTTCCAGTATGCCATCCGCAACTCCTCCTAAACCACTGAATGGAATTTGATGAAACTATAAGAGAATCTTTTTTTCATGATGCTACAGTGCACCTCCTGTTTTAGATTTTGATCTGACCAACATATGGGGTTTTCCATACCAAAACATGGACCTTGCCATTCCTTGTGATAGGGGGTACCAGTATGCCATCCGCAACTCCTCCTAAACCACTAAAGGGAATTCCATGAGACTTTCAGAGAATCTTTATCACATGATGCCATAGTGCACCTCCCATTTCAGATTTTGATCTGACCAACTTTTTGGGTTTTCCATGGCAAAACATTGACTTTGCCATTCCTTGTGATAGGGGGTGCGGGGGTATCAATTATTGAGCTTTGCTCACAGTATTTCTAGTTTTATTGGTTATTATTCTAAATTTGATATATTTAATTAAATTATAAAAAAAAAAGATTAACAGCACACGTTACATGTACATGTTACATGTATATATATAGGTAAACATGGCACAATGAGATTCCATTTATTGGTGCAATTCATACCATAAGAAAAAGATATTGGCGCAATTCGTTCCTTTTCAAAACAATAATTAGTGCCAATTGATTCCAGTCATTTGAATGCTACTTACTGATAATCTCAATCAAAATATGAATATAAAAATTGCATTCATTGTTAAGTACCAGCCATCACATTTCACAAAAAAATATTACAAGAAAAAATACTCTTATGATCATTTCAGTATAATTATACCCACACTCTACGGAGTGGGTGGTATACTGGATTCACCTTATCCGTCCGTCCGTCTGTTCGTCCGTCCGTCAGTTCAAACTGAAATTTTTCGTCAAACTTATCTTGGTTTTGATATTTGGCCTGTAGCTTTATGACCATGAGTTGTATCGTCTCTCCTATTTTCAGGTCTATCAAGGAACCACTTCCTGTTTGCCGATACTTACAAATTTTACAATAACTTATGTTAACATGAAATTTTTAGTCAAACTTTTCTCGGCTTCTGTGCAACTGAATGTTTGATATTTGGCTTGCAGCTTTATGACCATGAGTTGTATCCTGTCTCCTATTTTCAGGTCTGTCAAGGAACCACTTCTTTTGCCGTTACTTAGAAATTTTACAATACCTTATGTTTACATGTAATTTTTCGTCAAACTTTTATTGGCTTCAGTGCAACGGAATGTTTTGATATTATACTCCCACTCTACGGAGTGGGTGGTATACTGATTCACCTTGTCCTTCCGTCTGTCCGTTTAAACTGAAATTTTTTGTCACACTTATCTCGGCTTCTGTGCAACGGAATGTTTTGATATTTGGCCTGTAGCTTTATGACCATGAGTTGTATCGTCTCTCCTATTTTCAGGTCTGTCAAGGAACCGCTTCCTGTTTGCCGATACTTGCAAATTTTATAATACCTTATGTTTACATAAAATTTTTAATTAAACTTTTTAATTCTGTTTTCCCAATTTTCAAAATTAAAAAAGAGTGGGGGTATACTTTGCATGATGATACGGGCAACCTCAATGTTTTGGATCAATTTTTGTCGTTAGATTTTTTGTGAAAAGAGCTCCTGTCTTTGTAAGAATCATGCAGGTTCCTGTAGGATTCATAACCCCTCTTCTAATGTGAAAAAGTATGTTATGAAATTAAGTTCAAAATATATTTTTTTTACATTTTGTTGCCATAGAAACTGCCCAATAAACATTTTGCCAAAATGGGTGCAAAAATTAACTTTTGAAAATTAAAAATAAAGGACGGTTTAAAGACCATGAAAAATACAATAAGGATTTTTATACTGCTGAAAGACAACACCAAACTATTCAAAACTTTTAAAAACATAAATTTACTTTATATTTTGTTTCCATAGCAACCATTTGAAAATATGTAAAAAATTTGAAAAAATGAATTAAAAAATTACCCAATTTCAATTTTGTGTATCACCAAAGATTAACAATACACTAACGATCTACAGCCTACAGTCCTTGTTTTTTTTCCAGCATGTTAGTGGCAACACATGTATTATTATTGTAAGATTGCTTTGTCAAACATTTAAGAAATTTTATGAAACTTAAACAGAAGTATCTTCCACATGAAAAAAAAAAAATCTTTAGAAAATTATATGATGTACTGAAAAATGAAATGAAATGAAAATATTTTTGATGTTAACATTTGGAAACAACTCGTACAGTCCAGGGTTAAAGTTTAAAAAATTCAATTATCTGTTTAAAACCATCATTGAGTTGCAGGAAACTTAATCATCTTTATAACAATTTAGATTGAAATTGAAAATTGACCATGATGATTATATATATTCTTAGTTCCTTTAATGCCCCACCTACGATAGTTATTAGGCATTAGGTTTTTTTGGTCTGTGCTTCTGTTTGTTTGTCCCGCTTCAGGTTAAAGTTTTTGGTCAAGGTAGCAGTCCAATCAACTTGAAACTTAGTACACATTTTCCCTATGATACAATCTTTCTAATTTTAATGCCAAATTAGATTTTTGACCCCAATTTCATAATCAGTTACTATAAGCAAGAGGTCTTAAGACGGGACGTATTATGGTATACCATTGTCCGTCTGTCTGTCATCTACACTTTGGACCCTAACTCAGAAACAATTTCACCAATTTCCATGAAACTTTGTTGAATTGTTTATATCTATTGATGTGAGCTCTCTTTTGTTTTTTTTTGTTTTGTAATTTCAGATTTTACGTTTGGGATTTATGGGTCTTTATTCACAAAAAAAGGGGATTTTCTAGTTTTTGGACTAAATTCCATGAAACTTTCGTGAATTGTTTATATCTATTTATGTAAGCTTCGTTCTGATTTTTACATTTGGGATTTATGGGATTTTTTTTGTAAAAAAGGCAGGGGGATTTTCAAGTTTTCTGACTATAGCTCAAATTCCTTTAAACCTTTTCTCATGTTATATGAACACAACATTAGGATTGATGAAAGAAAGCTCCCTTTTGATTTTAAAAAAAAAAAATATCATGTCGTTTCAGATTTACAGGACTTTAACCATTGGATTTAAGGCACTTTTTCACATTTCGCACACTAACTCTATCATGCCTGGATTGATTTCCTTGAAACTTTACTTTATTGTTGGGATTGACATTAGGAAGCTCCCTTTGAGTTTTGTTGTTCTAGAGTTACAGGACTTTAACAATTTGAATTTAAGGCAATGTTTAATGCCTTCTTAATATCCAAATTTATTTTAGCATCAATTTCTATATGCAAAATAAGGGCGTGTCATGCGCTCTTTCTTCCACTAGTTTTACACATTTCGTTGTTTAAAATTTCTTTTCTTACAGCTCTTTTTTCTGGCCACCATCTTTCATACATGCCACCATTAACATACCACGTAATAATAATGAAACTCGTGTCTGGTTTCCGGGATATTTATAGAAACTTTGTGAGATTTTCTAAAATAAGTCAATTACGTGGTCATAATGGTGGTAATAGAAATAATCTAAAAATAGATTTTCATTGTGGAATTATTTTTCAAAAAATTTGTGGGTCATGAATTCACACTTTTGTGCAGTAAATAACATTTTAAAGAAAATCCATCACTGCTGTGTAATTTTTACGTACATGGTTTATGGTTCATGATATGCATGACCCACAAACCACCCAAGTATCCCACAACGTGGGTAACAAATACTCAATATGGCCCACATTCCAGTTGAAAGATAACTTCGTGCTTTTGTTGTGCAGTTACACCACTGTCCTAGGTTAGAGGGAGGGTTTGGATCCAGCAAATACTTTTAACCTTGTTGCATATATATACTTAAGTACCTTCTCGTGTCAGGAGCCTGTAAATTTAGTGGTTGTCACTTGTTGCTGTGTGTCATATTTGTTTTTCGTTTATTGTTTTTTATTTAAATCTGTCTATTGGTTTGGCCCATCTGAATTGTTTTACACTGGTCATTTTGGACCCTTTTATAGCTTACTTTGTAGTGTGAGTTGAGGCTCCACATTGAAGGCCGTACTGTGACCTCTAATTGCTTATATTTACAACTTTAGGTTTTGGATGGATAGTTGTCTCATTGGCAATCTACCAAATCTTCTTATTGTCGAGCCTGCGACTTAAGTCGCAGAAAGCTCGACATAGGGATAGTGATCCGGTGGCGGCGGCATTAACTAACTTCTTAAAAGCTTTATATTTTAGAAGGTGGAAGATCTGGATGCTTTATACTTTGTATATAGATGCCTTTTGTTACGAAGTTTCCGTCTGTCATATGTACATTGTCCTTGACCTCATTTTCATGGTTTAGTGACTACTTGAAAAAAAAGTTAAGATTTTTTGTAATGTTAATTTCTCTCTTATTATGAATAATAGGATAACTATATTTGGTATGTGCGTACCTTACAAGGTCCTCATCCCGCTCAGACAGTTTTCAATTGACCCTTGACCCAATTTCAAGGATCATTGAACAAGGTTAAGTTTTGGTGGTTAAGTCCATATCTCAGATACTATAAGCAATAGGTCTAGTATATTTTGTGTATGGAATGATTGTAAGGTGTACATGTCCAACTGGCAGGTGTCATCTGACCTTGACCTCATTTTCGTGGTTCAGTGGTTATAGTTAAGTTTTTGTGTTTTGGCCTGTTTTTCGAATACTGTATGCAATAGGTCCACTATATTTGGTGTATGGAAGGATAGTAAGGTGTACATGTCAAACTGGCAGGGGTCATTTGACCTTGACCTCATTTTCATGGTTCAGTGGTCATAGTTAAGTTTTTGTGTTTTGCTTTGTTTTTCGAATACTGTATGCAATAGGTCTGATATATTTTATCTCATTATTTACAGCTTAAAATTTATAATGTATGTCTGATAGCATTTACTTTCATTAGAAATACACGACAGGCGAGACATTTTTGTGTGTCCACTCTTGTGTTTAAATTGAGTGATTGTATTTTACAGCTAAAAGTGAACAGAACAGGACAAGTATTGTAAGTGTAGGATCAACAGAATCGTTAATGAGTATTGAAAACAGATCTGAGTTTAGTGAACAGAACAGGACAAATATTGTTAGTGTAGGATCAACAGAATCGTTCATGGGTATTGAAAACAGATCTGAGTTTAGTGAACAGAACAGGACAAATATTGTTAGTGTAGGATCAACAGAATCATTAACGAGTATTGAAAACAGATCTGAGTTCAGTGAACAGAACAGGACAAATATTGTTAGTGTAGGATCAACAGAATCGTTAATGGGTATTGAAAACAGATCTGAGTTTAGTGAACAGAACAGGACAAATATTGTTAGTGTAGGATCAACAGAATCATTAATGGGTATTGAAAACAGATCTGAGTTTAGTGAACAGAACAGGACAAATATTGTTAGTGTAGGATCAACAGAATCGTTAATGGGTATTGAAAACAGATCTGAGTTCAGTGAGCAGAACAGGACAAATATTGTTAGTGTAGGATCAACAGAATCATTAACGAGTATTGAAAACATATCTGAGTTTAGTGAACAGAACAGGACAAATATTGTTAGTGTAGGATCAACAGAATCGTTAATGGGTATTGAAAACAGATCTGAGTTAAGTGAACAGAACAGGACAAATATTGTTAGTGTAGGATCAACAGAATCGTTAATGGGTATTGAAAACAGATCTGAGTTCAGTGAACAGAACAGGACAAATATTGTTAGTGTAGGATCAACAGAATCGTTAATGGGTATTGAAAACAGATCTGAGTTTATTGAGCAGAACAGGACAAATATTGTTAGTGTAGGATCAACAGAATCGTTAATGGATATTGAAAACAGATCTGAGTTTAGTGAACAGAACAGGACAAATATTGTTAGTGTAGGATCAACAGAATCGTTAATGGATATTGAAAACAGATCTGAGTTTAGTGAGCAGAACAGGACAAATATTGTTAGTGTAGGATCAACAGAATCGTTAATGGATATTGAAAACAGATCTGAGTTTAGTGAGCAGAACAGGACAAATATTGTTAGTGTAGGATCAACAGAATCGTTAATGGGTATTGAAAACAGATCTGAGTTCAGTGAGCAGAACAGGACAAATATTGTTAGTGTAGGATCAACAGAATCGTTAATGAGTATTGAAAACAGATCCGAGTTACCTCTCCTTCTATTAAAGAACATTCAGAATGCAGCTAATGGTAAATACAAATAGATTTTTGGTTACTCATGTTACTGTGGATTTATTTATTTTTTTTGTTAGAGGAAAAAAGACATTTCGTGGGATATGTAAATTCGTGGATTGCCATTTGACTAAAAAAAATGGAGAAGTTTATTTTGAAGTCCAATCAACTTGAAACTTAGTACACATGTTCCCTATGATATGATCTTTCTAATTTTAATGCCAAATAGGAGTTTTGACGCCAATTTCATGGTCCACTGAACATAGCAAATGATAGTGTGAGTGGGACATCCATGTACTATTGACACATTCTTGTTTCAGATACTAAAAGGAATACTGAACTATATTTGGTTTATGGAAAAATTTAAAAGAACAACATTGTTCATTTTTAGCTGACATATTTGTCATTGATATTAGCAATTATAGGTCACAGTATGGCCTTCAATGTGAAAACTTGACTCGCACTGCAAAGTAAGCTACATGTATAAAGGCCCCCTAAATAATCAGTGTAAAACAATTAAGATGAGACAAACCAAAAGCCAGATTTCTATAAAAGATAAAGGAAAACTATAGTATTTCTCAAACAAATGTTATGAAACTTATACATGTACATAAATCACAGATCAAGTTAGAATTTGGGTGGTGTCACTTTTACTATTCTCTAGTTAGGTCTCTTTATAACATTATATGTAAGCAGGGAATCATATGTGTCCCATAGACACATTCTTTTTCCATTGATTTAAATATACTGCATTTTTTTCAGTTATTTTAATTAATATATTGTTAAAAGAAAACGGAGTATAAAAAAATGCAATAATGTATATCTGCCTACTGCCCAGATATTTATCAGTAGTAGTTATGCCTGCAATAATGGAACATATATTTATATCTTCAGAACAGTTAGATAGTGAAGAGGAAGATACATACTCTGATATATTTCCAGCATTGACAACTCAGGAAAAAACTGATGGATATTTAATTAACATTCCTAATTCTGTATACCCTGAGGTAATTTGACTCATCTGTTTATAAACAATTTTTATTTCTAAACAATCATTAATTTAGGTTACATCAAATTAAATTATAGATTCTCATCCACTATTGCTTTAATAGAAAAGAGGGTCAGGCAGGTTGATTTTATTATAAGATTTCATGAACAAATTATGTAATCCGACAATTTTAACATATCAGACGAGAAAATTTGGAAAAAAGAAAATTGTTTTGAGCAGTTGGTTAAGAGGAGGTGCAGACAGGGATGAATGTCTATAAATTAACTTGATATGACCTTATCAATTTTTTTTATGACCCATAAACATAACAGAACTACCTGATCAAATTGGAAACAAATTATAAATTATTGTGTGTTATGGACAATTAAATATCAAATTTTCTTACACACACCCTTTTTTAGCTCACCTTTCCTAAAAAGTCAAGTAAGCTATTCTTATCACTTGGGCGTCCGTCCTCGTCCATTAAATTTTTACATTTTAAACTTCTTCGAGAGAAGCACTAAATGGAATGATACCAAACATGGCATGAATGTTCCTTATGAGGTGCTGACCATGTTATTTTGTAGCTTATCCCTCATCCAAGATGGCTGCAAGCGGGGGACTTGTTTAACATAGGAGGCTATGGGAAATACAAATGTTTTTTCTAGACAACCTATGAATGGATTGAAACCAGTTATGGTATGAATGTTCCTTATGAGGTGCTGACCAAGTTTTAATTGTTGCCAATCTGTCGTCCAAAATGGCCGCCAGCAGGGGACTGTTTAACACAAATACCCTATCGGAAATAAATACAAATATCTTCTTCTAGAGAACTGCTGAATGGATTGAAACCAAACATGGCATGAATTTTCATTATGAGGTGCTGATCCCTTTATTTTCTATTGTTACTTTAATGCCTTTCTTGTGCATACCTTTGTCCTTAGATCAGTATAACCTCAACTTTATAATGTAAAACACAAAATAAAAGCATAATCTGTCTTGATATGCAAGTTTAAGACTGTCTCTCATCTTGGAAATGCCAGATTCAACATATAATTTACCATTAACAATCACTTCATGTAAAGGCCCCCTTCAAAAATATGATATGCATAATTTCCAACCATAGTAGATCCAAGTCTGTGACACAGGCTCTTAGAGCCTTTAGTTTTTAAGTTGGCTTGCTCCACCAGTCAGACTGTAATTGGTGTTGAAAGGGGTGTTAAATCCCAACAATAAACAAGCCAGAAAGTTACAGGCAAATACTCTGTCCAATAAAAAATATGTTGGTTACTGGTATTTGTTTTTCTGTTGGGGAAATTGCATGTGCTTATTCTATCAAAATACCAGCATATGAATTAAAAAATTTGCTATAAAGACATGCCCATCATTGATTTTAATTCATTTTTTTTATCAATTGTAGGAATCAGCAAATTTTGTATTATGTCCCATAACTGGACATTTAATTGAACCTAGTGGTGAAGAACAGATATATGAAAAGGTATGTCTTTTACTAAACAAATCTTTAAATTATATTTATTCATTTCCCTTCTGAGATGTTCCAGGTGATTTTTTTTCTCTTGACAGTCTTTCAGTAATAGATTTTTTTTAAAAACTATTTAACTGCCACAGTAGTAGGACACTTGCCACCTGGCAAGGTTAATGGAAAGACTTGTAAGTTGGTATTCCTACTTCACCACTAAGCATGCAGCATTCAGGCCTAAGACCAATGAATGATTATCTTGGAATTAGAATGATTTGTCTTGGTAGGATGAAATGGTTGCTGTGGACTATTTAAACCTTTATTATGTTGTTAGCTAGCAGCTCAGTGTGTTTTCTAGTACAGAGTCGTATTATTTCGTTGAATTAAGTTCTAATTCTGAATTTTAACCAAATAGTTGTCACTGGATGTTGAGTAACCATCCATCAATCATCAGTCTATCATTTAAAAGTTTGATAATAATAAAAAAAATCTCATTTAGGTAGGCAGTTATTTTGGAGTGTGTAGGAAGAGGAGAAAACACACATCTGTCTACTTGTGGCCGTGAGAACCTTTGGAGCGTTATCTGATTTTAAATATTTTCTGTTTACAGAATATAGACTATAAAGTTTTAGACTATTTTCACAGGTTAACACTTTTCTGCTTTACAATATTACTGGGGTTAATTACAATTTATTAAACTTTATAAATTATAGGAACTTACAGAGAGTGTATTATATTCTACAAAGAAAGAAACTGATGGCTGCAAGCTGAACTTAACAAACAAGGTATTTTGGGTCATTTATTTCAAAATAGATCGATAATGTTAAATGTAACTTACAGGTTCGTGGCAATGCACAATCTGAACAAAAACAGTACACAATAAAAACAGTCGCATTTTATTAAATCTAAATCTATTGAAAGAGTAAAAACATGATATTTACATCAGTCAAGCAAAATATAAGGAAAATTCAATGTGTGGATATCAGCTGAACAGGTATTCTCTGATTTACCCATATTGAAATTCATGCTTATGGTTACAAACATGGTCTGCTTGATTGCATATTTTTTTCTAGAAAAAGCTGTGCAAATAATCAAAATTCACTATTACTAGCATATGACTTTAAAAATTTGCTATAAAGACATGCCCATCATAGATTTTAATTTATTTTTGTATCAATTGTAGGAATCAGCAAATTTTGTATTATGTCCCATAACTGGACATTTAATGGAACCTAGTGGTGAGGAACAGATATATGAAAAGGTAAAGTCAAGAAATACCAAAGGGATATTCGAAGGAGGGAAAAATCGTAACAACTGACAAACTCCGGAGAACAACGAAGACAAGACCAAAACAATACATGCACTACAATTAAAAACTAAAAACATATGAACAACATGGACCCCACCAAAAAACCGGGGGTAGGCTCAGGTGCTCCGGAAGAGTAAGCAGTCTCTGCATCCTACAAGGACACCTGCCATGCTGCCCATGTCAAATCCCGTATGTACTAAAAAAATGTTTAAATTTGCAGTGGTGTTATAGTGTGTTACAGTATTGTTACTGTTGGAATTGAACTTCTACTGTAAATTCGGAAATTATTGCGATAACTGCGACAGGGTTGTAACCGCAATAATTTAAATTTGCATTTTGGAATTTTTTTATATGAATGAAGCGTATTTTCTCAATATTGCAAAACTTTAAAATTGCATTTTGGTCTAAAATGACAAAATCGCAATAATAAATGCATACAATAATTTCTGAATTTACCGTATATATCTTCATTTCCATTCCTGGTGATTTTTGTCTCGCCTTGACAGAGTCAAAAAGTGAGACATATGTATGCTGTTTCTAATGGCGGCGTCCATGGCATCAGGAATTTGTTAAAGTTAGTGATTAGGTCAGTTAAAGGGAACCACTTAAAAATGGTAAATCATTGATATTTAGTATGCAGTTGTATAAATATTTGCACATCTCATTTCCATGGAGATTATTTAGCCCTGCCCCCTCAGTCATGGTCTATTGACTTAAAAACAATTGCTTACTTTCAATGTTAAAGTTTGTGATTAGGTCAGTTTAAGTGCAACCACTAATGGAAGGTCAATGATATTTGGTGTGTAGTTGTATTGGTATTGGTAAATCTCATTTCCATGGTAATTTGATCCCGCCCCTTCATGGTTTGTGGACTTTGAAGTTTTCCATAGCTTACATGTTAAAGTTTCTGATTAGGTCAGTTTAGGTGAACCATTAATAGCTTGTCAATGACATTTGATGTGCAGTTGTATCAGCATTGACACATCTCATTTCCATGGAGATAATATGGTTTTGCCCCTTCAGTCATAGTCTATTGACTTTGAAAATGTTCCTACCTTACATGTTAAAGTTTCTGATTACAAAAATTGATTAGGTTAGTTTAAGGGGAACCGTCTATGATAAGTCAATGATATTTGGCATGTTATTCTATAAGCATCAGCAAATCTCATTTCCATGGAGATTTTTTAATCCAACCCCTCAGTCATGGTTTATTAATTTTTGAATTTTTTCATGGCTTAAGTTTATGGTTAGGTTATTGTAAGGGGAAACAAATAATTTAGGTCAATGATATTTGGTATGTAGTTGTCTTAGGATTGGCATATATATAGTTTTCATAAAGGTTGTTTGGCCTCATATCTTCACCAATGGTTCGTTGACTTTGAAAATTTTCCAAAGTTTACATGTTTTAGTGTTGCTGATTTAATTTAAAAATTTGCATTAAACTTTCAAAATTGCATATAGTGAAACATATTTCTGTGTCAGCAGTTTATTATATCCTTTTGCCAGTTGCAAGAGGGATATGGTAATGTGTCTGTCCATCCATCCATCAGTTTGTTCACATGTATAACTGGACTGAACATCTGTTGAGACAACATAGTTTCATTCTGGCATTGCAGCAGAAGATAATTGGACTTTGATGCTTATTTGCTAAATAGCTAGTGTGTCACTATAAAACGGCATTGCCTGGTGGGGGGGGGGGGGGGGTCCCATTTTGTATCCACATCTCCTCCCCAACCTTATTAAAATTTTATGAAACTTTCTCAGATTATCATATAATTCCATTGTGCACCTATTTTGTTTTTGTTCAAAAGCATTTTTGGGATTTCTATTTCAAAAACAAGGACCATGCCATTGCCTTATAGGGGGGTACCCATTTTGTATTTGCAACTCCTCCTAGACCACTTATTATAATTTAATGAAATTTTCTCAGATTCTTTATCTTATAATGCCATTGTGCACCTCCTATTTTGTTTTTGTTCAAACTCATTTTTGGGGTTTCTATTTCAAAAAAAGGGGTGGAGTATAATTTCGTGAGCTCTGCTCACAGTAATTGTAGTTTTGGCTTGTGCTTAATAAATCAACCTACTTTAAATGGCTTAACGCATGTAAAGAGCGTCCTGGTTTCGGTACCAAAACCAGTACTTCAGTGCTGAGAAACAGGTAAAATTTGCTCTATTAAAATTTCATACAGATATTTGATTATTGAAAATAAACGTTCAGTCAAAAAGTATCCAAAATTGATCCCAAGTCCTTTAGCTTTCATTTGGTACCAAACTAACCAATAGATTCTATTCTTTTTAAAGTGGGGCCTCGGTGTCCGAGTGGTCTAGGTAGTTTGTCATGGCTACTAATGATCACTAGCCTGTCAACGCTGGGGTTGTGAGTTCGAATCTCACCTGTGGCGGGGTGTGTTCGACTCCGATCTTAATTGAAAAGGATTGCCAATTTTCCTACCGAAGATCGGTGGTTCTCTCCGGGTACTCCGGCTTCCTCCACCAATAAAAACTGGCCGCCGCGAAATGGCCAAATGTGCTGAAAACGGCGTTAAACCCCAACTAAACAAACAAACAATCTTTTTAAAGTTGTAGTTATGTGTAGGATTTATTTTGTCTTAAATAAGTTTTACTCTCTGGTATGTTCTTTCTGACCAGCCCTATTAAGTGGTTCTACATCTATAATTATTACATGTAAACACTGGAGATCTTTTTGAGAACTGTGCATGCAGAAGGGATATTTCACCACTGAAGAAATTCATATTGTATAATGTACTTTTTGTGTGCAATCCGACTCTGTAAAATTCACTATTTAACATGCGCAAGAGTATCAAACGATTCATACTAATGAACCTTGTGTTCAATCTTGATTTTAGGAGACTTCAGATACTCCATTTTCTGATGAAGAACTTTTGGACTCAGGTATTCTTTATTTAATGGTTAATTTTGCCTCAACAAACTTGAGGGTAACTATTCGAGTACCCTGGTATCCAGGTCTTATACAATTATTAAGAACCAACCAGTGTAAAGATACAACTTAGAATTTGACGTTTTGTCATCGCTCAAAACTCATGCATTCTACTTTGGATTGGGAATAAAACTTGGCAGAAATACATGTAAGGGTATGAAAATTTGAATTCTGTATTTGCAAAATTCATTTTTTGAGGATTGTCCAGGTTAAAATATGTTGATAGCCATTTTGCCTTAGATCAGGATAAAGAAACTTATATTCTTGCTTAGAAAGGAATATTTACACCACTGACTCATTATGAAATTCAATTGCATATTTGATATTTGGTTTTTAATACAACTTTTCTATGTTCCCTTTTGAAAACGTGAGTTTGGGGAGATAAAAATAGTGCATGCAAAAAGAAATTTTATTTGTTTACCCATTGTTGAAGGCCAAACGGTTTTAAACCATTTTAAACCTGTAGATGCATATTAATTTGTACTAGACACATTAGTCAGTAATACCACATCCTTTTTTTCAATAGAATAAAGGTAAATATAAAAGTATTTGTTATTCCCCTGCTTTTTAAAGCAGAGGTATATAGTGATGGGGAGTCTGTCTGACCGTTTTTCTGTCCAGTACAATATATTTGTATTCAGAACTTCCTTTTTATCCACTTTTTATGATTTAATGAAACTTTATCAGATTCTTAACCATGCAATGCAATTATGCAACTATTTTGTTTTTGGTCTATTTCCAAAACATGGACTTTTAATGGGAGCTACCCATTTTGTATCCGCAACTCCTCCTAAACCACTTATTATAATTTAATGAAACATTCTTAGTTTATCATAAAATGATGCCGTTGTGCACCTCATATTTTGTTTTAGCTCAAAAAAATCATTTTTTTGGGTTTCTTTTTCCAAAACTTGGACTTTTCCATTGCCTTATAATGGGGGTGGGTGGAGAGAGATAACTATTTTGTATCTTTAACTCCTCCTTATCATAATCTTATGAAACTTTTTCATATAATCCTTTAAAAAAAAGGCTTTTTTGTACCTATTTTGATTTTTGATTAAAATGATGTTTAGGTTTTTTTTCAAAAACATAGACTTAACCATTGCCTTTTATTGTGGTACCCATTTTGTATCGGAAACTCATCCTAAACCAGGGCTTTCATTAAGAGCCGGCACCCGGCGAAATGTCGCCGTTTCAAAAGACGGAAATCGCCGGTTCAAATGCTTAAACAAAAAATCTTTTTTAATAGAATAAAATAATAACATAGTTTATATTGACCTTTTGTCTCAAGGAGTTCTTAATTCCATAATTTTACAAATACGTTGCCTTTTTATAACCGACTGTGTCGGATAGTTTAACTTCGATCGCCGTCATTTATACGTTTTACTGCATTCAAATACGATGTTCGATCAATCTCTTGAATGATCAAGATTGTCAATGGTAAAAGCGAGAGAGACATCGAAATAAAAACTACGTTATCAATGGATAACTCACTAGAAACCGAAATTAAAAAGTTTTAGGAGGCAATTTTTTGAATTTTTTGAAGTTCAAGTTGAAATGAAACGAACGAAAATAAATAATTTTTTTACAAGTAAAAAGACAAAAACAGTTGAACCATTACCAGGTAAGACTTTTTTTATTTAAGTTATTTAATTTCAAAGAAGGTTTGTACAGTCTCATGTTTATATAAATGAGGCCTGCCCAAGCTTGCCTTCTATGCCCTTTTTATAATGTAATAATTATTTCATTGATCACTACCACCCTTTAACCCTTGGGGAGGGATGGGGGGTTGAAAAAAGTGCCTAGGCTAGGGGGTGCTGCCCAATTTTTTTTCTATGTTTGGACCTTATCAGGGTTTTCGCTAAGGCGCGTATATGCGTCCTGGACGCGCTAAAATTGGACTGGACGCGTCATCCTTCAAACTCATGCGTCCCTGGGACGCATGTAGATCTAATCAGCTGCGTCTGAAGACCGTTATTTTCATTAAAAATCTCGAGCCGCCATTTTTTTGTTTTCTTAGAGATCAAAGGGGGGAAGGGAAAGAAACGACAAAAAGTAAGCTAAAAAAATGGCGGCAATCGGAATTCTCGTGATTTTTCATTGGCCACAGTGTTTATTACAACGGGTAACAATATGTAGACCTCATTTAAAAATAAATTTAGCGGATTTTGACTATCTATACACAAATGGAAATTTTGTCAATATTGATTATTAAGGTGTTCAAACAATGTCAATTGGAGGATTTTAAGAGTATGTTTGAGAAAAAATAATAGTAAAGATTATAGATAAATAAATATTAAAAAATAAAATAGCAATAATAAATAAGTTGTGTCAAAAGGTGCAAAGATTTTTGCTCATATCTGTAACAGAAATTTTCTTCCAAGTTCGGAGCACCACTGCATAAGTCCAATTTTTTTTTTTTTTTTTTTTTTTGGAAATTTCAAATTATATTTGTCAGCATGTTATGGCAGCACATGATTTTAATTAAACTTTAACAATAGTACAATAGGCCTACCATGGTCAAAATCATGCAGGAGTGTACGTTAAAAAAGTGGCGATGAGTCCTGGGACTCATCAAAATCAGCTGGGACTCACCATTCTGAAAAATGATGACTCATCATGAAAAATTCTTAATGAGAACCCTGCTTATGCCTCAGTTTTTATCACTGCCCATTGGGGGAAGGGGGTTGACAAATGAGCCTAAGCTAGGAGGAATGCTTCCCAATTTTTATATATAGTTGGACCTTTCCCCTCAAGTTTTTACCATAAGTTTATAAATAATTGAAAATGTGCAGCATATAGGGTGGGGATCATTAGTGTTTAAGTGGGAAGTTTTGCTTACCCTGGCCTTCCTGAGCACATGAACACACAGTGACAACCAATGTTTTATATGTTTGGATCGATTATTTTTGTGTGTTTTGAGGTTATTTATTACTTAATCAACTTGAATCAACTTGATTGCATTGATTTCTTGGTAATGGTTGATGATGACCCACCCCTCAGCTGCTTTCTTACCTTTTGTAAAATCTGGCAATATAATTATAATTAAGATCATTATTGATATCAAAATATTTTTATTTGATTAGCAATATCACAATTTACTCATAAGATTGACCTTACAAGCTAAAGTAAAGATAACATTCCTATGAAACCTCATTTTTTATGCACTTGTAAACAGCCTGAAAATGCCTCAGAGTGCACCATTTTCAATGTAAGACCAAAAAAAATTCCGGGGGGGAAACCCACCCCGGAACCCCCCCCCCCCAACTTTTATCAGCCGCTTCAAATAATCAATCAGCCTGTTCACTAGAAAGTTATTGAAAGCCCTGCTAAACCATTGAATATAATTTAATGGAACTTTCTTTGATTCTTTATCATATAATGCCATTGTGCATCTCCTATTTTATGTTATGGTTAAACTTTTTTGGGGGGGTTCCAATACAGAAACACAGAATTTGCAAGCTAAGGGGCGCGGGTATAATTTTGTGAGCAGAGACCTCTTAGTTTACGTTGATTTTGATAACATGTTTATCTTTTTCAGGACGGACATCCTACAGATTATCAAGACCACAAGGTTAGTTTAATTTGTGTTTCACCTTGACAGAGTCAAAAAGCGAGACTTAAGTATGCTGTTTCTGATGACAGTGATCGCAACAATTTGTTAAAGTTTGTGATTAGAAGCTACTTATGATAAATCAATGATATTTGGTATGCACTTTTATTAGTAATGGCACATCTCATTTCCATGCAGATTATTCAGCTCCACCTCAGTCATGGTCTATTGTCTTGCCCTGACAGAGGCGTCAGCGGTGTCAACAATTTGTTAAAGTTCGTGATAAGGTCAGTTTAAAGGCAACCGCTTATGGTAAATCAATGATATTTGGTATGCAGTTGTATTAGTATTCCCATATCTCATTTCCATGGAGATTATTCAGCCCGGTTCCCTCAGTCATGGTCTGTTGACCTAAAAATTAGTTGCAATGTTTAAAGTTTGTAATTAGGTCAGTTTTAATAAGGGGAACCATTAATAGTTGATCAATGATATTTGGTGTGCAGTTGTATAAGCATTGGTATATCTCATTTCCATGGAGATGATTTAGTCCCGCCCTTTCAGTGGTGATCTATTAACTTTGAAGTTTTTCCATAGCTTACATGTTAAAGTTTCAGATTAGGTCAGTTTAAGGGGAACCACCTATGGCTATGATATTTGGTATGTAGTTGTCTAAGCATTTGCATATATCGTTTCCATAGAGATTATTTGGCCTCACATTTGCAGTCGTGGTTCATTGACTCAAAATTTTCATAATTTACAGGATACCGTTTTGATTTTAAACAATTGCATTAAACTATCAAAGTTGCAAGATTTACAATTGTTTTGCACCAGCCCATGAGAAAACTGTTCATTGTATGACTCCCAAATGAAGGAGGTTAAGTAGGTTGAGGATTAATTTCCAAATTCTTAAGGGCATAATTTAGTAACCTATCAGAAAAAAATATACATGTATGATGATTATCTGATTTATCAAGGAAGAAAAGATAATCATTTTTTTTGCACCAGCCTATGAGAATAAACACATTGGCTGTGAGATTCCCAATAAAATTTAGAGACTAGCTTTAATACGTGGGAAATTTTGTTTCGAAAAGTTTGATTTTTAAATAGGCAGATTTATCATGTTTGAGCAGATGATATTATTCTGATAAAAAGATAACTCTAAATTATTGGAAAACAGATGGCTTAGAACTAATTAAAAAAATCTAGAGTTTCAAATTGATAATTAGTTAATTTTATTTTCAGTCAAAGTCAAGAGAATTCACAAAATAAACGGAAAGAGACAATATAACAAAATATTGGCATGTTATTTTTGTGGTAAATTGTTTCGCCATAGGATACAGAAACATCTTGAAAGTTGTCACTCAGGGGAAACTATGGTTGCTTCAGCATGTTCTAAAACAGGGACGATTGAGAGGAGGAAACTTTTCGATAGAATCAAGAATTTTGGATCTTTTAAGTATAATGTGAAAATTCTTGCGGAAGGACATGGAAATTTAATAGTTTGTAGAAGACCAAGTAAGGAAACATTAAATTCTGTTGATTACTTGCCATGTATTTATTGTTATGGTTTTTTTGGGAGGAAAGAATTGTGGAGACATACAAAGAGATGTGCATTCAACAAAAATAAAAATAAGTCACAGTTACAGGATGCAAGTATTATTGCAAGATCCAAACTAGTTCTGGCAGGAGGGTTGAGTCCTTATTTAGAGGAAAAAGAAATAGCAGTTCCTAAGGAACTTGAAGAAACTTGCTTCATTAAAATGCATAGAGATCAAATTTTTGATAATATTGTAAATGATATATTAATACTACAATTTGGAAAATTCATGATTAGCCAGCTGGGATCAAGAAGAACTAACTATGTATCACAAAGGATGCGTCAATTGGCAAGATTGAAAATGAAGTTCAATGAAATGAATGAGTCAGAAAAAGATCTTCAAAGTTTGATTAATCCAGAATATTTTGATTGTATTATAACAGCTGTAAAAAAACTTGCAGGTTACCATAGGAATGAGCAACAGATTTTTGCTTTTGAAACTCCATCTTTAGCTCTTAATATGGGACATAATCTAGTTAAAACAGCAGAAATAAAGAGAGGGAATGCTATAAGAATGTCGGATGATGTGATGAAAAAAGAAAGTGATGACTTTTTGATGCTTCATTCCTCAGACTGGACTCAAATGATATCTGCAGTTGCTCTTGCAACGCTGAGAACAAACAAGTTTAACAAGCCTACGGCATTGCCAGTCACAAGTGACTTAATCCTATTGAAAACATATTTAGACTCAATACTTGAAGAGGTGTCTAGTCATAAATTTAAGCAGCAAGACTTGAAACTTTGGAAAAGGTTAGCTGAGGCTACTTTGACAAGAATTATACTCTTCAACAAAAGAAGAAGTAGTGAGGTAGCCAAATTACTTACCAGCAGCTTCAAAAAAAGATGCAATTGGCAGCAAAGTGTAAATGAAGAGATATCCAGTGGTCTGAAACCTGTGGAAAAAGTGCTTTTACAGAGGTATGTAAACATTTTAATATACTATTTCAAAACAATCAGATCTCGTCTTGATACTTTTATTTTGGATTAATCTTGTAATATAGCTATATTGCAAACTTACTGATCATGCTGATAATTATGATGAAGTGTTGGTAACCATAAAGCATGGATGGGATTGATTTTCACAAATATCTGTTGAGGGTGACTCTTTTTTCAGGAGGGGGACTTGGATAAAAATCTTAGATTTATGCCTATCGCCTGGATAGCACCTTCATTATACTTGTACTCCCCGCAAACATAGTATTGGGGGGGGGGTATATAGGAATCAGCCTGTCTGTCTGTCCAGAATTTATTTGTACCCACAGTTTCTCAAACATGCCTTATCAGAGGTTAATGAAACTTTGCATACTGTTAGATCCTAGTACGTAGAAGTGTGCATGCAAAGTACAATGTATGTCCTGGTCCAATACTTTTCCCATAATTTTATACCCTTTTGGGCATAGAAATTCTGTCTATCCCCTAATTTTTTTAGCTCACCTGATCCAAAGGGTCAAGTGAGCTATTCTCATCACTTGGCGTCCGGCGTCCGTTAACTTTTACAAAAATCTTCTCCTCTGAAACTACTGGGCCAAATGAAACCAAACTTGGCCATAAGTATCATTAGGGTATCTAGTTTAAAAAAATATGTCCGATGACCCGCCTGCCAACCAACATGGCCGACATGGCTAAAAATAGAACATAGGGATAAACTGCAGTTTTTGTCTTATATCTCTCAAACCAAAGCATTTAGAGCAAATCTGACATGGGGTAAAAATGTTCATCAGGTCAAGATCTAACTGCCATGAAATTTTCAGCAGTGTATTAGATTTATACATCCTGTCTAATTGAAGACCTAATTAAATAAAAATAATAATATATCAAAGTTGTAAAAACAAGACCACATTATTTCTTTAAACAATACTATTAGAATAAAGAATGGATTGGGAATATGTCAAAGAGACAACAACCTGACCAAAATGAACAAAACAACCCAAGGCCACAAATGTGCCTTCAACACAGCGAGAAATTCAATACCCAGAGAAAGGCAGGCTTGAGCAGGCCCGAAACAATCAACACCCCTAAATCATAATATATTCCTTTTGTCATGTCAAATTGATGAATAGTATGGAGGTACCAAGCCGTTTATAATAACAGGGGGCTTTGTTTGGGAGACTTCGTAACAGCATCCTGTTACAATAATTTCTTGTTAAATGATATGTTTGCTTTACAGATAACATATGGCACATTAAAAACATTTTAACTTAACATTTGCTAAATATTTTCAGGGACTATTTTAGATATTACATTTTCATTTTTAGGCTAGAAATGATTGAAACTCAGGGGAAGCAGAACAAGAGATGTCCAGTGCTACTTACCCCTGCCATGATTAAAGCGATAGAATGCCTTGATGCAAACAAGGAAAGATGCCAAGTTTCTTTAGTAAATCCATTTGTATTCGCAAGTCCGACAAGTACTGACAGTCCCATAAGTGCCTGGAGTGCAATGCACAAAATGGCAACTGAAGCTGGGTGTAAGAACCCAGAACTGATTTCATCTAGCCGTCTGCGGAAATATTTGGCCACTGTTTGCCAGGTTCTTGACCTGGAGGACTTCGAGTTAGAATGGTTGTCCAGGCATTTAGCTCATAACATTAATACACACAAAAACCATTATAGACAGCATGATTCAACTATTGAAATAGCCAAAATTGGTAATTTGATATTAGCTGCAGATGAAGGAAAACTTGGAAAATATGCTGGCAAGAAGTTATCTGACATTGATCTTTCAGGTTAGTGATATACTAATGAACCTTTGCTAAAGCAGTATCATGCCCAATGCAGAACATTATGAAGGAACAACATTATTACACTCTCCCCCTACACAACATTTCTGAAACTGTTAATTCCTACTATTTAATGAAGGTCAAGTTCAATTTTGATGTGAATTGCTTTTGGCAATCAAGAGTTATTTGCCCTTAATTGTATAAAAAACACTAATTTTTCGTTTCCAGATGATAAAAAAGAGAATGTCACCTTAACAGCTTTCTTAAATATGAATGTACAATTTCTTGTTACTTTAAAATGAAGATCAAGTTAAATTTTGATACATATCTCACATTTCAAGATTTATTTGCCCTTGATTCTTAAAATAACCTGTTCTTTTCATTTCTGTTTTTTACAACCTAACTTCTCTTTACAGACAAAAATACATGTAACAACTTAATATAGTATAAGGACGTCTATTGGTTTAATAATTCAAACAAATACTTTCAACTGACCACCATCTTCATACATGTATGTGTAGTTTAGAATGGGTGGCACTCGGTGGTGGCTGTATCTCGGAAGATCAAAAGATCACTAATAAATGTTACATGTACACAAAGCTTTAATAGTTTAAATACTTCATTGTGTGTAGTCTGGAAAGAAAAAACAGCCAGAAAATATTTGTTTTTGTTGTGAATAAACCATCATTCTGAAAACAAATATACCATTTAATGCAGTTATAAGATTGTGACAAAAAACCTTTTGAAAACCATTTACAGTAACCTCACATGTAATTGTAAGCAGGGACAAGTTTAAAAGCACTGAAAGGATATTGTTCTGGACAACATGATATGATAAGCACAGTAAATATTCACAGACCTGCTCATTTTTTAGCTCACCTGACCCAAAGGGTCAAGTGAGCTTTTCTCATCACTTGGCATCCGGCGTCGTCCGTTAACTTTTACAAAAATCTTCTCGTCTGAAACTACTGGGCCAAATTGAACCAAACTTGGCCACAAGCATCATTAGGGTATCTAGTTTAAAAAATATGTCCGATGACCCCGCCTGCCAACCAACATGGTTGACATGGCTAAAAATAGAACATAGGGGTAAACTGCAGTTTTTGTCTTACATCTCAAAAACTAAAGCAATTAGAGCAAAAATGACATGGGTAAAAATCTTCATCAGGTCAAGATCTACCTGACATGAAATTTGCAGACCAATCGGTCAACCCTTTGTTGGGTTATTGTCCCTGAATTGTTAATTTTAAGGAAATTTTGCAGTTTTAAGTTATTATCTTGAATATTATTATAGATAAAGACAAATTGTAAACAGCAAAAATGTTCAACAAAGTAAGATCTACAAATAAGTCAACATGACCAAAATCATTGATTGACCCCTTATAGGAGTTTTTGCCCTTTAAAGAAGGCATCCAGCGTAAACTTTCCTTTAAAGATCTTTTCCTCTGAAACCAATGGGCCAATTGAGACCAAACTTTGGTGGAATGGTCCTTGGGTGGCCCCCTTCCAAAATTATGTCTGGCATCCCCGACTTCCAACCGAGATGGCTGCTGTTACTAAAAATAGAAAAAAAAGGGGGGGGGGGGTGACTTTCAAAAATCTTCTTATATGAAACTACAAGTCCAGTTGGAACCAAAGTTGGCAGTAATAGTTCTTAGGAGGTTCTCTTTCAGAAATTTGTCCAATGACCCGGACTGTTAACCAAGATGGCCGCCACAGCCGAACTTTGTTTAACATAGGGCCCTATGGGAAAATTCATTGAAAAATCTTCTTGTCTTAAACCACTTGACCAATTGGAACCAGACTTGGCAGCAATGGTCCTTAGATGGTTCTCTTACAGAGGTGTGTCCAATGACCCGGACTGTCAACCAAGATGGCCTTAGGAGGTCCTCTTTCAGAAATATACCAAGATGGCTGCCACACCGAACTTTGTTAAATATTGGACCCTATAGGAAAATTCATTTAAAGATCTTCTTGTCTGATTTTGTGGACTGTGAACCAAGATGGCCACCACAGCAGAACTTAGTTTAACATAGGACCCTATGTTGCCATCACTTGGCGTCAGCTGTCGTCTGTCAGTTGTAAACTATTTCAAAGATCTTCTCTGACACTACTGTACCAATTCCAACCAAACTTCAGCTGAATCATCTTTATGGTATGTAGTATAAAGTTTGTGTTTTATTTACTAATAAATAGAACATAAGGTAAAATGCAGTTTCTGGCTTATATCTCATAAACTAAAGCATTTAGACCATAATTAGAATAGGAGCAAAAACAATAATGCTCCCAAACTCTGTTTTGGATGATTTGATTATACATAATCTTGTTTATTTTCAGAATTTATAATTCCACTAGAAAATGAAGAGGATGATTTTGAGTGTGATCAGCCAGCAAAAGATGAGGATTTTTTAGATGAAGACCTCTGTGGTAAGGATTAATCTAATTCCTGTAACAATTAACAATTAATGTAAAGGTCTGAATATGTTTTTATCTTTCCTTTCTTTAGAGTCCACGAAATTTGTAAATCATTTCTTTCTTTAGTTAACTGGCAAGATACACAAGTATTTCAAGACTCAATACTATTACAAACTAGAGGTATTGAGAGCAGAGCTAATGAAACTATACCTCTGCTGCTTGCAAAGTCCATATTTTTGTATAGGAAACCCCAAAAATAATTTTTACAATAAAATGAAATATAGTGGCATTCACAGGCACTCGTCTTTGAAAATATTAACTATTTACCTTAATATAACACATGTTATCAAACTCACTTTTTTTAAAAATGACACTTGGTTGCGAACCTCCGTTATATTTTGATTCTGCATTTGCCATTTCCTTGAAGTTATAGGAAATAATTTATGGTTGAGTTACTTGGAATGCTTGCCACAGATTATTCCAACAACAGAAAAATCAGAAGTGCCTGTGATGGCATTATACAGCGAAAATTCTGAGAAAGTTTTATTTAATTATGATAAATGATTTAGGAGTTGCAGCCCCATATAAGGCAATGGCAAGTCTTCAGTTCTTTGAATATGTTTAATAATTGGATTTGGTGACCTCTACATGTAGATGTCTGTTTATGCCAGTTTACATTGGAGATGGATTGTTCTCTCCTTGAAATCTCGTATCCATTCTTTTTTTATATGAGAAGGCAAAATCACATATCCTTACTTGTATAAAAGTAAGAAGATACCAATATGCTAGTAATAAACAGAAAGTCGAACTAGAACACTAAGGACAACATATATACAACAAGTTTATTTATAAATTGATGGAGTTCATATTTTCATTTTTTTTTGTTGGTTTTAGATGAAACACAAGTTGGAGATTACATGCCTGATGTTGATAATGCCGCAAACAATGTGCAGCAGTAAGTTGAATATTTGCAAAAGTTGTCTGCTAACTTTTTGGGGAAACTGGCCCCTCCCCTTTTTTTCTTGGGGTCATTTTTTAGGGTTTATTGATAATTTTGGTGTTAACCCTTTTTAGCTCACCTGGCTATGCCAGGGTGAGCTTTTGCCATCACTTTGCGTCCGTCGTCCGTCCGTCGTCCGTCGTCCGTCGTCCGTCCGTCCGTCCGTCGTTAGCTCACTTTAAAAAATCTTCTCCTCTGAAACTACTGGAGGGATTGGTTTGAAACTTTATAGTAATCATCTATGACATATCCTGTACAAACGATCCTCATTTTATTATGATCCGATGAAAAACATGGCCACCGGTGCTAAAAATAGAACATAGGGGTAAATTGCAGTTTTTGGCTAATAACTCGAAAACCGATGCAAATATGAAAAATCTGACATGGGGTAAAAATGATCATCATGAAGAGATCTACCTACTGTCCAATTTTGAAGAAAATCTGACTACCCGTGTTTGAGTTATTGCCCTTTTTTCATAAAATTTTGAAAATTTTTGCATTTTTTATTTTTTATTTCAAAAAGTGTAACAGATAGAGGTCAAGTGTAAATAGCAAAAATGTTCAGCATATTGAGATCTACCCATCGTGATTTTTTGAAGAAAAACCAAAAACCCTTGTAGGAGTTATTGCCCTTTTTAGGTGAAATTTTCCGAATCTTAATATTGTTTGTCTGTTATTTCAAAAAGTATTGAAGATAGAAGTTAAGTGTAAATTACAAATATGTTAATCATGATGAGATCTACCTACCCTATAATTCTGAAGAAAATCTTAGGACCCCTATTGGAGTTATTGCCCTTTTAGGTCAAATTTTGCGAATTTTACATTGTTTGTCTGTTATTTCAATAACTATTGAAGTTAGAGGTTAAGTGTAAATAACAAAAATGTTTAGCATGATGAGATCTACTAACCCTGCAATTTTGAAGAAAATCTTAGGACCCCTATTGGAGTTATTGCCCTTTTTAGGTAAACTTCCAAATTTTTATATTGTTTGTCTGTTATTTCAATAACTATTGAAGATAGAGGTTAAGTGTAAAAAACAAAAATGTTTATCATGATGAGATCTACTTACCTGGCAATTTTGAAGAAAATCTTAGGACCCCTGTTGGAGTTCAAAATTTTTCAATTTTGCATTTTTTGTGTTTTATTTTGAAAACTATATATACAGAGGTTGTGAAAATTGATGAAATGTTTGTAACGTTAAGATCTGTCAAAAATCAAAAAATGATGTAAATCCTTGCAAAAGTGAGAAAGCTATATGGTGATTTTTAGGTCCATTCAGGTCTAAGTCCGCGTTCAGGTCTTTAGCGTGACCCGATTTTATACGACTTCCTGTGACTGGTAAGCATGGATGTTTCTGAAATTTACAAACACAAAATGTAGGAAAAAAACATAATTAAGCCCTTTTCATGTTTTCAATCATATATATGATCTGTGTCCTAAGGCCAAGATCAAGAAAATACACATGTATTACTGAAATTGAGGGGTGGACAATGGTAAACATTCACTAAAGTATCGATTGTGCCCCTGCGTCCACCTAGTATATTACTGATTGATGACTCAACAGGTCCACGGATGGCTCCGTAGAAAGAATGTGTTCAACATGCGCTGGAATTCTTAAATATTAAGTACATAAAAGAAAGGATGACCAGGAATTTCCACTATGATAGAAAACAAACCCACTTCCCACGTCTTTTGGTTCAGATACTACTACTAGAAACCAAAAATTAATACCCTTTATATAACCACAAAGAAATATTGATGCAATATAAATATACAGAATATTCAGGGGAATAATATAGTCTCTCTCTCAGGTATGTAAACTTTTTTAATTTTAACTGTTGATAAGTCAGAATTGTGTATGGCTCATCTCATAAATAAATGGGCCTGCCCCGCACAATTCTTTTCTTTCTTTTGTCCAATCTTTGTGGCCTGGTATAATTGGGAAGGGGGTCAATGTAAAGATGTGTTTACAAGGGGAAGTGCTGCCCAAATTTTTTTCAAGTTTTGGGAGTCTTGGTTTTTAAAGATCTAGATTTACATTGGTTTATTCGCAACTCCTTCCAGAATTTTTGTGTTCATTTACTCGCCCACACTTTTTCGATTTGTTGAGCTCAAGTGTTGTTGAGCAGGCAACACACGTGTTCCCTGGAACACCCATCCCTAAGATATATATACAATAAACACATGTGCATGCGCATAAAGAAAAATAATAATGGTGCACCAAATGTACAAGTCTTAGTTTATATCTCAGTTACTATACATAATAGGATCAACTTATTGTACATCCATCTCAAAAGGCAGGTCAGCATCCAGGCAAAATTAGGTCACTTTGACCTATATTTTCGCCATCAGTGACTTGCATTCAAGTTTACATCCGAGTTCAAATCTCAGTTACTGTACATGGTAGGAACAATTTATCTTGCACATGCATGCATCTCTGATGCTAGGGATATTGCAATCTTACCAGTAAACCATTAATTTCAAATTAAATGACATAACGAAGCGGACTCTGTAATTGTTGATTACCTATGTTTGACTATAAAAGCAGTAACCCAGGTGAGCGATTACAGGCTCTTTGAGAGCCTCTTGTTAATATTTATATTGATTTTTATGATTTTGATAATTCAAAATTAGCCTCAAATTTTAGATTTTTCATTCAACTGGAAAAACATTTTATATTCCTGAGACAACATGTGGAGGGGCATATTAATTTACCCATGTCTGTTTGTCCAGCTATATCCTCATACAGTTTTGAGCTACAGCTTTAATATTTTGTAGGTTGTTTATACACAATAGAGGTGTGCATGTCCAAAGGATTTGGATTTTGTCAAAATATTCTTAAAATTGCCAGCTAGTTGGAGCTTTTCTCTTGCATCACTTGGCGTCTGGTGTCTGTTGTCGCCCATTAGCTTTTACAAAATTTCCTCCTCTGAAACTACTGGGCCAAATTAAATTAAAGTTAGCCTAAATCATGCTTATGGTATCTAGTTTAAAAAATATATCCAATGACCCTGCCCACCAACCAAGATGGCCACCATGGCTAAAAATAGAACATAGGGATAAAATGCAGTTTTGGGCTTATATCTCTGAAACTAAAGCATTTAGAGCAAATCTGACTGGAAGAAAAGTGTTCATAAGGTCAAGATTTATCTGCCCTGAAAATTCATGGCTGCTATTGCTAAAAATATAACATAGGGGCCAAATGCAGTTTTGGGGTTACATCTCAAAAATTAAAGCAGTTAGAGCAAAACTGTCAATGAGTTAAAAGGTTTAACAGGTCAAAATCAATTTGCCTTGAAACTTTTAGACCAATAGGACAACCCATTGTTGTGTTACTGCCCCGAAATAGTAAATTTTTAGGAAATTTCAGTTTTATACGATCGCAAGAAATTTGGGTTTGTATATTACTATCGCATCCAAAAGACATTTGGTTTCCGGATAATAATTTAAGTTTAAGTGAATGGATCTCTATGAAATTTTACCACAAGGTTCAATACCACAAAAGGAAGGTTGGTATTGATTTTGGGTATTATGGTCCCAACCGTTTAGGAATTAAGGGTCCAAAAAAGCATTTTTCTAGTGATACGGAAACGGCTTGAATTATTGGAGTTAATAAAAGTACTGTAATTTTAAGTCATTAGTTAATAAAGGTGTCATAAAATGGTTATTTTTATATATGTATTATGTCCTCGTACAGTTGTGTTTGGTCTCAATCAGCTGTATAGCTATACATTTGACCTCGACCCAATACGACTGACTCGGACATAATACAGGCTTTATATGAAAAAACCCATTTAATAACACTATAATTTAAAGAAACAACAAATATTGAAATGGCAGGAGATACACACCAAACAGGATGTGCAAATTATTATAGATAGTTTGTAAACACATTTACGAAGCATTGCGCAACAGCGAGAAATCTTCAGTTGAAAATAAATACAAATCTTTTAACCAATTTCAATGAGGATTAATTTAAAGTGTTGAATTGTTTGGGGTTCTTACTGTGTATTACTGTATTGGTTATTGGACCCCATTTTTAAATAGGTCTACACTGAGGTCCAAAGAGTCGAACATTAAACTTTATTTGATCTCATCAAAAACTGAATTCTTGTGGTTCTATGATATGCTGAATCTAACTGTGCATTTAGATTTTAATTTGGGGCCCTGTTTTCAAATTAGTCCATATTAAGGTCCAAAGGGTCCAAAATTAAACTTGGTTTGATTTTGATTTCATCAAAAAACTGAATTCATGGGGTTTTGTTATATGCTGAATCTAACCATGGAATTAGGGGCCTTGGTGGCCGAGTGGTCTAGGTAGTTCTACTAATGATCACAAGCCTGTCAACACTGGGGTTGTGAGTTCGAATCTCACCTGTGGCGGGGTGTGTTTGACTCCGATCTAAATTGACGAGGATTGCCAATTTTCCCACCGAAGGTCGGTGGTTCTCTCCGGGTACTCCAGCTTCCTCCACCAATAAAAACTGGCCGCCGCAAAATAGCCAAATGTGCTGAAAACGGCGTAAAACCCCAACTAAACAAACAAACAAACCATGGAATTAGATTTTGGATATTCGACCATTTATTTAAAAAAAATGTCACATTTCAAATTTTAAGTTCTCTGACTACATTTATTCTGTGTCAGAAACCTTGCTTATATTATAATAGATAGAGAAAAATTGTAAATGGCAGAAATGTTCAACAGTAAGATATACAAATAAGTCAACATGACCAAAATAGTCAATTAACCATCTTTCATTTGGCAAACTAAATGGTGTGAAAGGCTCGGGTTAAACTTTTTTCTTTCTTTTAGAAAACCAGAAACAAGGTCAAGGCAAAGTAAAAAGAAAGATTTAAAAGTAGCTGTTGATGGTAGGTTTAGCTTGAATATTTATTATTACTAAATATACCCAAATTTCTCTGTGAATTGATATAAATGAAAGATAAATGTAATCGATTCATTTCACAATTGAACAGGCAATTGAAGCTCAATGATGAGCAAGTATATCATCATTTACTTTGTCACCAATAAGCTTTGACATTTTTGAAGTGATATAATTAAGAAATAATTCATTGGGGCTTGAATTTATATGATTTTACCCCTCTTTATAGCAAGATGTAAAATACCGGCATATTGTGCTAACCTGTGGTAAAATCAATATAAATTCAAGCCCTCATGAATTATTTCGATTCTAATAAAACAAATACGGCAATTCTTTTGGATTGAAGCTCTCTAGGTAAAGTCAAATTTGTTCTGTTTACGTAATGAAACACACTAATAATATTGATTTAAAAGATGAAGAAAACTTTATTAGTGACATGCTTAACTTTTTAGAATAACATACTTGGACAGCTTTGGCCAAAGTTAAATGATTATCTTATTTTTACCAGTGAAAATTGGCATTCAACTAATTTTTATCATGGTTTGTTTATGTTACTATGTGTTGATGACATTCAGTTTCACATTCGTGCATTTTCCTGTAGAATGCTTATATTCATACGTCATTCAATGATGTCCTTTACACAATTGGAACAGCCCAAAGAAATCATGACGTTTCCAATCAGCTGAAAAGCAGTATATTCATATTTTACCACGGGTGTGTACACAAAGGGTTTGAGGAACGTCATATTAGAATATGCCACAAAAATGTGAAAAGTTACTTATGATTAAACAGAAATGGTTCAAAACCAAGAGTGTCATATTGGAAGCCATTTGTATATACTTTGTAAAGCCTTCCTAACAATATTTTTCTTTTGCTTCCAGAGTCTGAAGGTAATGACAGTGAAATAGATAACTATCAGCCGACAGAAAATGAAGATGAATCTGATGAATCGGAGGAGGATGAGTACACTATAAAATTCCAGAAATTACAAAAGAAAAAAGAGAGAAGAAGGTGGACAAGAGAAGAACAAAATATCTTGAAACTTGAATTTAATCAATTCATAAAAATGAAGAGGATACCGAGAAATAGTGATGCTTTCAGGGTGAAACAAAAACATGCCATCTTTTCCGAAAGAAGCATACACCAAATAAAGAGTAAAGTACAACATTTAATCATATGCAAATGAATTTCTATTTGCAAATGAGTAGGTTTGTTTCCATAAGGCAGTAATTTGTCCACCATTTTTAGCTAAAATTTCAAATTACTATTAAAAGCTTATTATTACAGCATCTCATAGTTCATACATAGAATAAATAGAAAATATGTATTTTTTGGACAATTTAAGTATCAGAGTTCTTATAATGACGTCAGTATTAATATCATTTTCAAATTTACAGCAAATTCATATATTTTGTTCAAGGATTTGTACAGCCATGTCCTGTCTGCAGTGGTCTTTTTTATTAAAGTGTTCTGCTACTGCTTTTTCTATGTTATGTGTAATGTTTAATTTTATAGTGTATTCATCCTCATGTTCAAAGCTACAAGTCGAGATGGACATAGTCCCATTGAGATGTACAGGAGCCTCTATTTACTTCAAAGAGAAATGTAGCAAAAGTATATTAAACCATTGCTTTTATGTATGTTATATTTTTTATAGAAAGGTTATTTTAAAGTATTCTGTTTATGAACTATTCACTATTATATATTATATAGTGTATTTTGACGATGTACTTGGAAGCACATATACTTACTTACATACTGAAAGCTAGAATTGTGTGCTCATTAAGCAGAGAGAGAGAGAGAGAGTTGTATGAATTTTGCACGATTGCATGTGGAAAAAACATAAAAGACCAGGTCTTTTATTGCCCCTTTGTTCAGGTTATATAAAGTCAAAAACCAGTCTATAGTACAGTGATGTCAAGTGGGCAGGCTTCTAGGGAAATTGGGTACAATTGAGTAATCAACCCCTTCTGTAGTTTTCCACCCAGATCCCTGAAACTTGGGAACTTTTTGTTTGAAGAATTTTTTCCCAGTTTTCTGGACTTCAGAACTAATTAGTCATTTTTCAGTAAACTTAAGAAAGGAGGGTACAAGTTCTATGTAATCCTACAGTTTTCAACCAAGATCCCTGAAATTTTACAGGAAGCTTGCACACATGTTGAAGATGTGCACCTGCTATTATGGAATTGTTTAAAGAATTTTTGCCCAGTTTTCCGATCTTGGGAACGACATTTTTCAGCAAAATTAAAAAAGGAAGGTACAGTTTTGTGTAATCAACTCCTCCAACAGTTTTCAACCCAGATCCCTGTTGTGTACCTAATATCAAATTTTTAGACTTTGGAACTTAGTCATTTTTAGCAAAATTTACAAAAAATGGATTAAATCTTGTGTACTCAACTCCTACGGTTTTCAACCCAGATCTATGATACTTCACAGAAAGATTGTACACATGTAGAAGTTATGCACCTGCTTTTATGGAATAGTTTGAAGAATTTTTACGCCTTTTCTTGACTGGGGAACTTTTGTTATTAGCTCCTCATATAGTTTACAATTAAGATCCTTTTTCAAACATTACAAAAACAAACCCGGCCAATTGAGACTTATTTTTTACAATTTTTTAATGGTGATCATAATTTGATTCAATCTTTTAATGTCAACTGTTTATTATGTGAAGTATGAAGTTTTTTTAAATTGTGTTTAATCTCCAAAAATGTCAAATGGCATGGGTAAAATAGAACTAAAGTTGTTTTTTATAAGATTTGTGTGCTTATTAAGCAAAGAGAGAGTTATTTGAAACTTGCATGAGATGAAACAAGGTCTTTTTAAGCCCTCTATTTTACAATTTTTTAATGGTGATCATAATTTAGTTCAGACTTTTAATGTATGAAGTTAATCATGTAAATTATGAAGTAAAGCAAATTTTAAATAATTGTTTTTTTTACTTTTTCCATAGTTTATTGATTGTTCATTGTTGCCTAAGAGAGTTTATTTGGTTAAATGTCTTCTTAAGCCCTCTATTTTACAATTTTTTAATGGTGATCATATTTTAATTCGGACTATAAATGTATGAAGTTAATCATGTAAATTATGAAGTTAAGCAAATTTTAAATAATTGTTTTTTTTACTTTTTCCATAGTTTATTGATTGTTCATTGTTGCCTAAGAGAGTTTATTTGGTTAAATGTCTTCTTAAGCCCTCTATTTTACAATTTTTTAATGGTGATCATATTTTAATTCGGACTATAAATGTATGAAGTTAATCATGTAAATTATGAAGTTAAGCAAATTTTAAATAATTGTTTTGTTACTTTTTCCATAGTTTATTGATTGTTCATTGTTGCTTTAGACAGCCCAATTGAGACTTATTTTTTACAATTTTTTAATGGTGATCATAATTTGATTCAATCTTTTAATGTCAACTGTTTATTATGTGAAGTATGAAGTTTTTTTAAATTGTGTTTAATCTCCAAAAATGTCAAATGGCATGGGTAAAATAGAACTAAAGTTGTTTTTTATAAGATTTGTGTGCCTAATTAAGCAAAGAGAGAGTTATTTGAAACTTGCAAGAGGTGAAACAAGGTCTTTTTAAGCCCTCTATTTTACAATTTTTTAATGGTGATCATATTTTAATTCAGACTTTAAATGTATGAAGTTAATGATGTAAATTATGAAGTTAAGCAAATTTTAAATAATTGTTTTGTTACTTTTTCCATAGTTTATTGATTGTTCATTGTTGCTTTAGACAGTTTATTTGTTTAATGAATAAATAGTTGTTTATATGTATTCACTTACTCTTTTATTTCACCTACATAATCCATCTGAGCTATTTTGAACAGCTAGTATCCTATTTGGAAGATCAACAGTAGCAGAATTATGCATCAATTTAGATTTTTCTTCCAAGGTCACCAAATGCGTTGACTTTGTGGGGTAAATATGTAAGTCAATAACTATTTTACAAATTTTCTAATAATTACAAATGGTGAAATGATTTTGAGTAATAGTTAACTAATTTACAAGCTGTTGACCTTCACCTTTTTGTACAGTTATGCTTCGATTCATATGTCTGTCCTTGAACCCGGTCTTGTTAGTTTATAGGTCCACCATCCATATCTTCGATACTAGACATGCTAAACCAATCATACTTGACAAGTGGATAGTCAGAGATTCCTGTGATGTCAGACACCCTTTTTGTAAGCTTTCACATGCCATTGTACACTGTTTATTACTTTAAAAAAAAATAGCTGATTCTGCTGCGCTTTGACGTTTTAAACCATTTACCTCTTAATTAAAGATGTCCCTTGATAATTTGGAGTTAAGTTCACCGGAAGTATATCTTGGTTATAACCTGTACATTTCAGTGCACATTGTTCCCCCTCTCAGATTAGCGCTCCAATGATGGTGATGGATTGACGAAAAGGGTAGGAAAGTGAGTACTATTATGATGATCAAATAGCCATAGTGATCGATGGGGGTGGGGCTTAATCAGGAAAATAAACAGGATGTTATATTGTTATTTCTCACGCGGATTGTGGGTAACATCAAGTATTTAAGACCCACCTTGTGGGATATTTAAGTGGTTTGTGGGTCATCAATATGTTGACTCATAAGCCACATAAAAAGTACAGAATGTACAAGACCAGGAAAGGCTATTATATCTATTAGATAAATCCATGAGTGTGTTAGTCCGATTGGATGTATCTTGTTTACACTAAGAATTCACATTTACCCATGTTAACAATTATTCTCCATTTTTCTGTCCACTTCAATATTATATTTACGTCTATTGCTCTTTTTCTTTCATTTCTTTAACATTTTGTCCCTTATGCCATAATGTGCCATCACCTGCAAACTTGCAGTTTTGTCCTTTAGTTTTGTCCATTATGTCTGCTATAAATATGTTGAGAAGGAAAGGCGATAGTACTGACTCTTGTGGTCATCATCTCGTTGTGGGATATTCACAAACCACTATATTATTACTGTAATAAACTGTGGGACATTATCCCATAGCGCTTTGTTTTCTATGTAATATTGTGGGATACTAACCCACAACATATATATATTCATATATACTGTATATCATAGTGGGACATCGACCCATAGAGATCTGACCCACAATGTCATATATAGAAATTTAACCAGATTTTAGAAAAATCTTCATATTTAAGATCAGTACAAAAATCTACTCCAGAAAATACATTTCTCACCTCAATTGGGTCTTTATAAACACAAGGTCCCATAACCCATGTTACAGTGCATGACCCACAAACCATGCTAAACACGTATATATATATATATATATATATATATATATATATATATATATATATATATATATATATATATATATATTGTGTATCTCTAACACATTTTCTTATATTTGTTAAATAATGGAATTAGGACTTGGCTCTACAATGACTTTACAATGTCGTAACTTTCTTTTTTTTATTAATATTATTATGAAATATTTAGAAATATTTATTTGTTCAAACACATTTACAATAAATGGTCATGACACATAAACAATAATATACAATATAAAGAAAATAATAGGTTGTAATGAAGCAGCGGTGGCAATCGTTCATTATTAAATAATTATTGTCAGGAATCAAGTTTAATATACAATCTAAGTATTAGCATTTTCTTTATATACTAGTATACATTTCTTTATATAATTAACAAATGCTTTAAGTGGAATTTAAGAGCTGCTATTCAAAAGGATAGCTAAGTTACACTCTGTTATTAAATCTACATTTTTGGTGCAATGATATTACTATAACGTCCTTTTTCAATCTCTAGGGAATGTGCACTAATTCTAAATTTACATCATAAGGATCTTTCAGCTAAAAATTAGCAAGAATCAACATATGGAGGTCTCTTAAACTTTATGAAAAAAATCTGATTTATTATTTCTGATTATAATACTGCATTGATTTTGTAAAGCTTGATCATTTATTCTTTGTTGTATAGCTGCTATTTTTGCTGTTATGTTAAAATGTGTCTGTGAATCATTAAAATCATTGTACCTTGATTTATATATGTCCTTTATGGGACCATGATTTGGAATAAAGATATTCTATTCTATACACAAACACACATATACACCCCCTTTATTATTTAATATTGGATGTAATCCGTCATTTGATTGGTCAATTTATTTCGTTTATCATATCATAGACTAGATTTTCTTCTCTTCTAGGATGTCATAAACGGAATACGGACGTTTTAGACGTTAAAACAGCCGTTGGAATTAAATTATAAGGATTAACAGTAATTTTGGTTTTCAGGCTATTCGAAATAACCTAAATGCACATGGTGCACACCTACAAATAACCCGCTACGAGGTTATTTCTCCATAGACTGAAATAAAAAAAATTACAGCCAATCCTTAAATATATATATATATATAAAAATAATTATCCATGAGATCTACACAAATTAAGTACTACCATATAGAATATGCAGGTATTTGTGGACAGGACCTGATATGGTACCCCTATGATACAAGACCCCCCCCCCCACATTCTGGAAAAAAATTTGGGGCTATTTTCTTGAAATTCAATAGGATATTACTATCAAGCCATATTTTCTATCTGCATTGGGTTACCTTTCGCTTTATACATATAAGTTACATTAATGGGGCAAGTTTGTATAGGCCGAATTTGTGTTATACCGAGATTGTCATATCCCGAGATGTCCTGCAATCATGATTAGATATCTGCCTAGACAAAGTTATTGAATTCACAAGTTACCAAATTTGGCAACGTTAATGAATTTGGAGTTTTCCAGAACCGAGTCTGAGCACAGGGGCTCGTTACAATTGACACAGTACAGTACAGCCAGTGTTTCTTCCTCTAAATCCCGTTTCCCTTCAAGGGCACTTCTCACTGAACAAGGAAAACCACGGTGGGCAGATTGGTACAATCGCGGACGCAAAAATATATGGGTTAACTGGACGAATTTGATCAATTTGAACGTATTTTTAAAGAGATTATTGTGTTAACAATCCCAAGTTTTTTATGTTTAAAATCGGATATTTTATGAGGGTAAACACAACAGGTGTTCAGGTGTGTCATAAAAATGTGTCATTGTTTATTCTGGCGTCTGCGGTATTAGTAATTTATCTATTGTTACCTTTAACGCCAATAACAACAGAGTCCATTGCTTCAATTGTTTTCAATGTAATTATGATCAATTATTTATTTATAATAAAGTGCTGCACTGATTAGCTACATACTAATTATTTTTCTTGTTCAGGTGAGTTACGTTTCTGAGAATGTCAGTGTCAATCGTAAATACATCTTCTTATGTGTTGTGAATACATGTATGTAATTCATCTACGTATACATTCTCATTTGGAATGTCCAAATACTGGCTAGTTCCTGAAGGGAGTGCTTATATAATTTTGTTTGTTAAAAGTATTTCTTCCTGACCACACACCTGTTATTCCAAATTGAAGGTGTTAATTATCAGCTTACGATTAAAGCGTGGTTTCAGAGTATGATTGTGTTACCAGTAATTATATATATCTAGTATGGAATAAATAGTCATTGTAAGGTAATTGACAGATTAATTTTTTACTCCTGTGTTTATTATCTGACAGGTTTTTGTTATAGATGTAGGTGCATACCTACCTTTATCTTCCATACGACGGAAACATAAAGTTTAGATACGATCACGGACGCAAAAACATATGGGTTAACTGGACGAATATTATCAATTTGAACGTATTTTTAAAGCGATTATTGTTTTAACAATCCCGTGTTTTTTACGTTTAAAATCGGATATTTTTGGGGGTAAACACCACAGGTGTTCAGGTGTGTCATAAAAATGTGTCATTGTTTATTCTGGCGTTTGCGGTATTAGTAATTTATCCATTGTTACCTTAAACGCCGGTAACAACAGAGTTCATTGCTTCAATTGTTTTCAATGTAATTATGATCAATTATTTATTTTTAATAAAGTGCACTGATTACACATGTAGCTACATACTAATTATTTTTCTTGTTCAGGTGAGTTACGTTTCTAAGAAGAAAAAAAAAAAAAAACGTTTCTGAGAAAAAAAAAAAAACGTTTCCGAGAATGTCAGTGTCAATCGTAAATTCAACTAGGTATACTTTCTCATTTGGAATGTCCAAATACTGCGTAGTTGCAGTGAGTTTTCATATAATTTTGTTTATTAAAAGTATTTCTTCCTGACAACACACCTGTTATTCCAAATTGAAGGTGTTAATTATCAGCTTGCGATTAAAGCGTGGTTTCAGAGTAACATTGTGTTACCAGTAATTTTATACATATAGTATGGAATAAATAGTCATAGAAGATCTATAGTGAATTTTAAATATTAAAACATTGCCTACCCTTCAGAACTATAATTTTGAAATTATAAAAACACACGAAAAATACTTTGTCAACGCTAGTTTTTCCTTAATTGCGCAATTCTTCAACGAATGCATTTCTGTATTAATATATAAAAACATTGCGATTTTTAAATACAGATTATTATTAGAAAAGGCTCATTATCCTTTTGATAAAAATGTTTTATACATGTGTACATTTAATTATTCACATGTTAATCAACTAGTTGTTGTTTCAAATGTAATATATAGTAGATTCACTGCATTGTTATAAGGTAATGGCAGATTAATTTTTGACACCTGTGTTCAAGGTTTTGTTATACATGTAGGTGTGTATACCTTCCTTCATTTGCCAGACGTCAAGCTGTTTGGTATTGTGGAAGATTGAAACATAAAGTTTAGAGAAAAATATACCTAGAAATAAAAATCTACAAAGAGGGAAAGGAGAATCCCTAAATATTAATTCTCATTAAAAAAAAATATGCAAAGTGTGCAGTTCATTCTAATTTTTGAAAGGTACACTATTTTATACGGTATGAAATAAAAGAAAAAATAATTTTGTTTATTAACATGTATTTCTTCCTTACAACACACCTGTTACTCAAACTGAAGGGGTTAATTGTTAGGTTATGATTAAAGCGTGATTTCAGAGTATGATTGTGTTACCGGTAATTATATAAATCTACATGTAATATGGAATAGATGCTGAAGGTCTTAAGTGGATTTTCAGAACTTTAAATATTAAAACATTGCCTACCCTTCAAAACTATAATTTCGAAATTATAAATTAATACACAATACTTTGTCAACACTAGTTTTTTCCTTAATTGCGTAATTCTTCAATGCATTGTATTAATATAAAAAAAAACATTGTGATTTTTAAATACAGATATTTATTACAAAAAACTCAATATCCTTTGGATTAAAATGTTTTATACACGTGTACATTTAATTATTCACATGTTAATCAACAAGTTGTTGTTTCAAACGTAATATATAGGAGATTCGCTTGAATTGTTGTAAGGTAATGGACAGATTAATTTTTGACACCTGTGTTTATTATACATTTACCAGACCAAGGGTTTTGTTATAGATGTGTATACCTACCCTTATCTGCCAGACGATGGAAACATAAAGTTTAGAGAAAAATATAACATAAAAAGGAGGGAAAGGAGAATCTCTAAACATTAATTCTCATTAAAAAAAACATGCAAAGATTGCAGTTCATTCTAATATTTTAAAGGAACAATATTTTATACGGTATGAAATAAAAGAAAAAATAAGGTTAAGAACATCGTTGGAAACCCACGGCCGGTCCCGCTTACGCTTTCCTTCCACTTTCGGGAAGTGGAAGCAAAGCGTAAGCGCGACTGGCCATGAGTTTCCGACAATGGGTTAAGGAGAGAGCACAAGGATTAGTAATAGAACAAATGTATTATTTTTTATTTTAATACTTCAATAACATCATAGAAATACAGCCAAGTATAAATAATTATTCAACTTTTGAAAAACTAAAACTTATTTTATCTTCTAACGATCTTATGTGGTTTGTTGCTCCATTTATAAAATAGTCCTAAGCAAAAACAAAAAATTTCGTCTGCCGCAATATTTGATAAAACTACATGTATCTTAATTTGTTTTTTATTTAAGAAGTACACAGTAAAAAATCAATATAACCTGTACCATACAAGTTATTTTTCCAAATTGTATTGATTGAAGATTTTATCGTACTGTCATATACTTTCCCGCCAGTTTTTGCACGAGAATTGTGTGGTCTTGTCACAGGTACATAATTTGACACTTGTCAATACATGTTACAAATCATCGATATACCACGCCTTCCTTGTAATCCATAATACCTTGACCTGTTACTTCAAACAATATACCGCGGTCAAGATTATTGTCAATCATTGTCTAGTCTACAGGATGACCCATTTATTTATGCTGACACCGATATTGGACAAATCTGTTATTATGAACATAAAACAACTCCCGACTGCATATAAAATTATATAATTATGAAAAGGATTGGAACTAAATTAATAATTCTGGTATTAAAGAACACATAACGTAAATTTTTAACCCGTTTTATTATATCGATCTGCTGACCGTCCACCGTGTTTTTCCACAGTCAAAAACGAACTTTCACCTGATAACGGATGCCCACGTTCAACGTGGACAATAACTAGCCAACGTGGATCGGATAGTTGGTGGGCTTCCGTCAAAGAACGTGGGCATTGCGCAATCCGTTATACTTGTTCTGTATGTCATCTGTGACTGATCCGGCTCCGATCTATCTATCTATCTATATAGATCGGGGCCGGATCAGTCACAGATGACATACTGTGTCAATATTGTAACGAGCCCCTGTGCCTGTGGTCTGAGATCCGATTAAACACATTTCTCAACTACTGCAGTACAGAAAATAGTTGACAGTCTACAATCTGGTTAGCAAGGGATATGTTTTACCTCAGGGATTAAATTATTCCAAATAAATTAGGCTATCTGGTTTCTTATCAGTTGTCTGTCCTAATTTTATTCATTTGGACAAATTTTATCAGGGCGCAGACATTTTGTTAATCGATTTGTAACAATCTAAAGGATTTGTCCATTTAAAAATAGAAACCAATCAAATAATGGGTAACTTGGATGCAATGGTAAAATAACCCCGAAAAGATGAAACAGAAAAAAAACCTAAAATATGACCCAAAGTTTGTTGCAAAAATGGGTTTGAAAATCGGGGGTATTGTAGCAGTTTTAGTGATTCTCAAGTAATTATCTATGGTGGCCGGTTAAGGCCATTTCGCGTTTTCGCGTTTTCGCGTTTTCGCCCATCATATTATATAGGGCGAAAACGCGAAAACGCGAAATCGCGAAGTCGAAAACGCGAAAACGCGAAGTCGAAAACGCGAAAACGCGAAAACCCGAAGTCGAAAACGCGAAAACGCGAAGTCGAAAACGCGAAAACGTATGGTGGCCGGTTAAGGCCATTTCGCGTTTTCGACTTCGCGTTTTCGCGTTTTCGACTTCGCGTTTTCGCGTTTTCGCGTTTTCGACTTCGCGATTTCGCGTTTTCGCGTTTTCGCGTTTTCGCGATTTCGCGATTTCGCGTTTTCGCGATTTCGCGTTTTCGCGATTTCGATATGGCGCGACATGTGAAACACCCACCCCCCTTTTTTTTACAAAAAACTCAAAAACTCTAAAATAAAATTTTGAATCATCACCAAAAAGTATACAGATCTTTAGATTAATATAACTAAGAAGTGTGTAAAGTTTTAAGCAATAATCATAAATCGTTTTTGAGATACGGCGCGACATGTGAAAAAAAACACACTTTTGTTTTAGTTACAAAGTCCCGTTACTCAAAAAGTTTTAATCTTATTTTCACCAAAAAGTATACAGATCGTTTAACCATCATAATAAACAACTATGTTAAGTTTCGTGAAATTTGGATGAGTCGTTCTCAAGTTACGGCGCGACATGTTTACGACGGACAGACGGACGCCGGACATTTGTATACCATAATACGTCCCGTCAAAATTTTGATTTTTTTCCTACCTGCCAAAGATTATGCCAATTAAAGCTGAGAAAAGATAGATTCAGAATATTCAAGTAAGGGGATGCCCGTTTGATATTGGGAGGGCCCACTGTAGTAACATTTCACGCACCTCCCTCGATTTGTGACTACCACCGGATGGCGGATTGACTTTGTTGAACTTCACGAAGGGTGTCGTATATGGAGCAGGAACGGCTTACCTTTCCGGAGCACCTGAGTTCACTTCTGGTTTTTATGGGAGTTTGTGTTTTTCATTGTTTTTCAGTTTTCAGTGTTTATTTGTTATGCTTGTGGTTTTTCATTTTCCTTCCCGTGTTTATCGGTCTAGTTTTGATGAATTGAGTTTTTATACGCCCGTCAAAATTTTGACGGGACGTATTATGGTATACAAATGTCCGGCGTCCGTCTGTCCGTCGTAAACATGTCGCGCCGTAACTTGAGAACGACTCATCCAAATTTCACGAAACTTAACATAGTTGTTTATTATGATGGTTAAACGATCTGTATACTTTTTGGTGAAAATAAGATTAAAACTTTTTGAGTAACGGGACTTTGTAACTAAAACAAAAGTGTGTTTTTTTTCACATGTCGCGCCGTATCTCAAAAACGATTTATGATTATTGCTTAAAACTTTACACACTTCTTAGTTATATTAATCTAAAGATCTGTATACTTTTTGGTGATGATTCAAAATTTTATTTTAGAGTTTTTGAGTTTTTTGTAAAAAAAAAGGGGGGTGGGTGTTTCACATGTCGCGCCATATCGAAATCGCGAAAACGCGAAATCGCGAAAACGCGAAAACGCGAAATCGCAAAGTCGAAAACGCGAAGTCGAAAACGCGAAAACGCGAAGTCGAAAACGCGAAATGGCCTTAACCGGCCACCATACGTTTTCGCGTTTTCGACTTCGCGTTTTCGCGTTTTCGACTTCGCGTTTTCGCGTTTTCGCGTTTTCGACTTTGCGTTTTCGCGTTTTCGACTTCGCGATTTCGCGTTTTCGCGTTTTCGCCCTATATAATATGATGGGCGAAAACGCGAAAACGCGAAAACGCGAAATGGCCTTAACCGGCCACCATAATTATCAGATGTTCTTCAAAGTTCCAATTAAACACTGCTGGTGAAAGAGCTCATTTTGTCACACAAGAAGTTCAAGTTCAAAGTTTTATGAAAGACGTTATATTTCTTCAAATAAAGTAAGCTCTAGGGAGCTTCTTTATCGTGATTATAACAAAGGATGCAAGTATAACACCATATAAGCAAGAAAGCACATGAAAAGTATTTGATTTTAACGAAAGAAATCTCTGTATTACTGAAAAATTATTACGCCAGGGATTTCGATATCACAAACTTGTAAAAACTTTTACTAAATTTTATCATTGGTACAAGAACCTCATTCGTAAATATAAATCAACGTGCAAACATCTTATATGTTCAGGTATTTCACGCCACATCTTTTATGGTAATATTCTATACAAAACACAAAAATGTCATCATTTACCTGAAAAGCCACCCAAACCTTTAAACAGACTTTAGGGGCCAGCAAAAGCCCTGCATGTGGTTTCCGGTTGTAATGAAAAGGAGATTTATATTCCACTTTTCACTTTAAAAAGTGACAATAAAAATAGGCCAATCCAACCTGTAATCAATAAATATGATTTAACAACAAACAGAACTCGAGTATCTCTTTTCAATCAACAGTTATAAGAAATTTTGTAATTCATTTTTCCCACAGCGTCCCCGCGCTGTAATCATCCGGAAAAATTTCAACCTTTAAATGTCAGTTTTTCACATTTAAGGCAGGATTTGGTGATTAATAACAACTGTCAAAGATTGAAATACCTTTTATCATAATAGTAATCATGTTTACATAAAGGATTATCTTTTCAAATAACTATATAAACAACTTATAGAAATTATGCGATCAAAGCACGCTGTCTATATCACTGTCAAAACAATATGGCGTATCGTCAAGTCTTGCACGCGTTTTAACGACCGTGATGTTGAGTATAACTACACTGATTGGTGTAACGGTTTCCAGTCCCGTTAGTATAATAGTCCCAAGCAGACACAAATAAGCTAAGCACAAGCATAAAAACATACAGTTATGCACAGTTCTAAAATGCAATATTAATGTTAAATTGTATAGATATGCTGGACTTTTTCTATTTATAATCTTAAATGTTTCTATAACAATAGATCTCATTCTTCTAACTTTCAAAGATGGTAATTTTGACATTTGTGAAAGCTCTTCATAACTACTTTTAAAATCATTATACACAAACCTCAATGCCCTCTCTCGAAAAACAGGCCAAAGCACAAAAACTTAACTATAACCACTGAACCATGAAAATGAGGTCATGGTCAGATGACACCTGCCAGTTGGACATGTACACCTTATAATCCTTCCATACACCAAATATAGTAGACCTATTGCATACAGTATTTGAAAAACAGGCCAAAACACAAAATCTTAACTATAACCACTGAACCATGAAAATGAGGTCATGGTCAGATGACACCTGCCAGTTGGACATGTACACCTTATAATCCTTCCATACACCAAATATAGTAGACCTATTGCATACAGTATTGGAAAAACAGGCCAAAACACAAAAACTTAACTATAACCACTGAACCATGAAAATGAGGTCATGGTCAGATGACACCTGCCAGTTGGAATGTACACCTTACAATCCTTCCATACACCAAATATAGTAGACCTATTGCATACAGCATTTGAAAAACAGGCCAAAACACAAAAACTTAACTATAACCACTGAACCATGAAAATGAGGTCAAGGTCAGATGACACCTGCCAATTGAACACTTTACAATCCTTCCATACACCAAATACACTAGACCTATTGCTTATAGTATCTGAGATACGGACTTGACCACCAAAACTTAACCTTGTTCCCCCCATCTTGAAATGGGGTCGAGGTCAATTGCAAACTATCTGATGGGGATGAGGACCTTGTAAGGTACGCACATACCAAATATAGGTATCCTATTACTCATAAGAGAGAAATTAACATTAAAAAAAATCTTAGCTTTTTTTTCAAGTAGTCACTGAACCATGAAAATGAGGTGAAGGACAATGTACATATGACAGACGGAAACTTCGTAACATAAGGCATCTATATACAAAGTCCACCATCTAAAATATAAAGCTTTTAAGAAGTTAGTTAATGCCGCCGCTGCCGCTGCTGGATCACTATCCCTATGTCAAGCTTTCTGCGACTTAAGTCGCAAGCTCGACAAAAACCAAGCTGAAGTTAAATTAATTTACATTTAATTAACCATTCATCTTATTATAATATGCAATTATAATTATAATTGTTTATTGTAAATTTCTTTTTTACTCCAAACAATTTAAAACAAATGATCTTATTTGTGCACTTTTTAAATACAGCCTATACCCAGGTAACTGCTCAGGTAAGAAAATAACAATTTTGGCTAGATGGGAATAGAAATTTAAAATTTTGGCTAAGTGGGAAGACATTACCTGGACCACTTTTCAAATCATGATAAGGTCTTCTTTATATGTAACTATTACAATAAAATTTTCATCTTACCAATGGCAATGAACATTATAACACATTTTAAAGTACATTTGCTTTGTCAGCTGTTTGTGTGCATATATTCGGGTTTGGATCTCTTTATGTCCAAATAATTAACAGATTGGTGTTATTGATCAGTTGTTCTAGTTGTAAACACTAGCCTGTCAACACCAAGTCAAATTTGTATCATGGCAAGGTGTTTTCAAATCCTATTCAAATAGACAAGGATTCACTCTGGTTTCTTCCACATAGTAGCAGTTTATAGCTGGGAGTCATAAAATAACACCCTACAAACAAATAATCCATTGTAAATCCTCAAAATACATGTATATCCAAATCTTACTCAACCAAAATGTGAGCATTGTTAAATCTTTCACTGATTCTTTCTTGCGAAGTCTGACACCAGCGAAGAAAAACATTACAAACAGGCACAAGTTGGAGAATTTAATTTTTGTCACTTTTAAATATATTTTGTTAAGTTTTTGTTCTTATTTTAACAATGTACAGAATAGGTTTTTCAGCAATTTTTGACACCAGAAAAGTCTGAAAGTGACATATTTTTATCATTTCAGATGTCAAAGACTAATTGAAGGTTGTTTTCTCAGATAAAAATGAAAAAAACTGGTTTCTACATTTCAAGATTGATGAGAAAATCCCAAAGTTTAATAGCTTTTGTTCTATCCTATTGAACCGCCTCAATGTCTCGTGGTAGCTTCTCCGCCAAGCACATGGCATCTAGGAGTAAGAGCAAAGATCTACTGGTTGGCTCGGAGTCAGTATGTGTCCGAGTGGGGTGATATGTCTTCCTGCGGCCACTTACCTCGTGAGCTAGCACATTAAAAATCTAGTCTATTACAAAGCAGGGATCATATTCATTATCATACATGTTCTCATCCTGATATGCACCTGGCTGCCACTGGACATTAAACAACAATTCATCCATCCATCCATCTATCCTATTGTTTACTTTCAATCAAATGATCTTAAACTAACAATATAAACTCTTTATGAAAGTTTTGCATTTTATGTGTAAATAATTTTTTTCTAAATTGAGTAAAAACTGGTAGCACTTATCTTTATAATACAAACATTTTTTTCCAGAAATAATTGGGAAAAATGTCAAAATTATGCATCTATTAAAACAATGGTATATTTGATTTTCCTGGAAATTTGATAGTGCAAATGTGAAAAAGTTTAAACTATACTTAAGATAAAAAAAAACAATACTCAGTCACTTTTGACTTAATAATATATATGTCCATTGAAATAAATCATTTTTGACAAAAGTTTAAATTTGTATGGAAGCAAATTGTTGCTCTTCAAGTAGAGAACATCAAATTGTGGATTGCCGTGATATGGCTGCAATAATCCTAACATGAAGTAAAACACCATTCAGTCAATCAAATAATGGATTTTCATTGGTTCAGTTCCCTAAATGCAATAGTTAAGTGTACCATAAGACATAAAGACATAAGACATTTTATTCACTAAAGCCCCATCATGGGGTATGTTAGTACAACATTTTAACAAACAATAAAAGTGTGAACATATTTACATTAGAACAACATGGTAAACAAGTAGGCACACTTGGTAATTTTTATTAACAGTGATATCAATTTTTCTAAAATCTCATCAAATATATCAACTGAACCATAAACACTATTCTCAGGGGGGATATATACTATCCCAAACAACAAATCACTGCTATAAATTCACAAATATATACATTGACTAGAGATATCAATAACTTTCACATATTTGTAAATAAAACTTTTTACAAATACTGTTATACCACCAGACTTATATTTACATTTCTCACGTATTATTGGTGGTAGTAATTCAAAACCAGATAAATGAATATCATCATATGCATCACATTTGGATTCAGTAAAACACAAAATATAAGATGAAATAAACTCCACAAAATCTGGGATTTTACTTTTTGAAACCAACCCGCACACATTTAATGACAGCACTTTTAGCTGGCCTTTCACATTTTTAATTTCACTATATCACTTTCACCTAATATGGACAGATTTTCACAATTTGATTTTATTTCAACACGACGCTCCTTTTCAAAAGAATCATCATTTGATTCATCATTTGATTTTATTTCAACACAAGACTCCTTTTCATAAGAATAATCATTTAATTCATCATTTGATTTTATTTCGACACGAGACTCCTTTTAAAAAAAATCATCATTTGAACTTCCTTCGCGTCCCTAAATTTCTGGCAATCCTTAGGCTTTGTATTCAACATTGTCCATTCCTATCTTAAACAAGTCGTCAGGGCTATCAATTTTAACTTTTGATTCATCACTTACGTACATTGGATCCTTCCCTCTTTTGTAAATGCTGATTTTACGTTAGTCTGCTTTTTAATCTAAATGAGTAGCTTGAATTTCAGCTTTGTGAGATCTGCTGCTATAAAAATGTTCTTAAAACGTTCGATTTTTCTCACCTGGGCACGATTCTTCAACAACAGAAATCGAGGCTATAACCCAATACCATTACATTTTTATGAGATTATCTCCCTTAGCCAAGTAACTATATAAGGCCAAAATGATTGTTTCATTTGCATGTAAATTAATACTCTTCTTCTGAAACTTCCTTTTTTCTTTTTTAGGGTATATGTTTATGAGTCTTACGATGATAAACTAAAGAGAGAACAAAAGATAATTGAAGAAACAACAAGTCCTCTAATAAAAAAAATGGAAGAAAAACGAATTGAAGAAATGAAAAAACAACAAAAAAAGTATGAGGGTAAAGCAGCCAGTTAATCAACTGACCTCTTGATATAAAGAAACTATATTTTATTTTTCAGTCTTATATAAGATTCCACAGTATTTCTTTCTTGAAGGAACTTTTGCTTTATCGTGACAGCTGCATTACATTTTTGATAAGAGTGACCATCAGTGCAAGGAAACAATACATTTGGTTACAAGTAGAGTTTTTTGTGAGAGTAACTGTTACTACTAGTAATAGATTTTCGTTCTATGTGTATTTATGCCTTGAATGTGTAAAGTGTTAATAAAGAGTGTACCTAAGTTAGTGAAATAGATGTAAAAAAAAATTTGATTAGCATTTTTGTAGAAAGCTTGTGATTTGATTGAATTTTTTTTATAATGTACAGAATGCCAGTGGACAAGACATTTGCCTTTATTGGAGTGGTTGTAACTGTTTTATCAGTTAAATATTATATAACTTATAAAATTTACAGAAATAAATTTTCTGTACAAAAGAAACAAAAAAAGACCAGAAATGAAGATATCAGATGATTATAGTATAATCTAGGTAATAAATTATTTGTATTGTTTGCTGTTTGGACAATTTGGAACTGTATGTTTTTTTTTAATAAAAGAAACTAAATATACAGTGTATTTATTCTTCATATTTTTTTAAGAAGAGAAATACAGACAAAATTTTGTGGGATTATCTCTTGCAAAGTAACATTATATTAAATGGTGAAAGGGGACATAGTTCTTCATTGCATATTATAAATAACATTCATATACATGTATAATCAAATAAGAATTATTTCCCTTGGTTCCCTCATGTAAGAAATAGGTTTAAAGAATTAATCCCCAGAAATGGTTCTTATTATATCATACACATATTTTTATTACAGTTGGACACATGACAATATAGGTTCAACTGGATTTATGTACTAGTAAGATCATCATCGGGAACGTAAGGTTGATGGTGCTACATTTCTAGTGTAATCGTGTGGGTTTCTGACAAAGCAGTTTGATTAAAGCTTTAACAAAAGTTTTAGTTTTCTAAACAGTAATTTCTGTTTATGATGTTACTTATCAGTTTATTAAATGATTCTTTTTATTATTATATAAATTAGACTCCTCCTAATTGGATACCAGTTTGGTCAGAATAAATTATTCAATTAACAGGAGTATGCTTATAAGTTGAAATCTTTCTTTCATGTAAAAACACAATATGTATTATTTCTATTGTCACTAATTGAGATAATTACTATATAAACATGTGTATTATAAACTTTGTAAACTTTGTATTATTTTGGTTATATTAGTAGGTAAATAGACATAATTGTAATCTTAAATGATTAAAGGTCATTAAATTTTCATTCTTCCAATTCACATATTGAATATCAAAATGTGTTGTTATGATGTTAATGATTTTTTAAGTTGCAAGTTTCTTAATATATTTTGTTTTGTATTTTTATTTACCTGTGAACAATGGTAAATATGATTAAATAAAAGTTGAAACACACTTGGTTGATTGATCACTACATGCATGTGATAAATATTTAAGAATTGGTACAACAATGTACTTTTATTGCTGTTTTTTCATCTAAACATCTCTTGCCAACCAATTTTGAAGTTGCATTGCCCTATTGCTATTTTGTAGAGAGGTACTAACTCCTCAGTAAAATAGTTTCATATACTGTTAATTCAGAAATTTATGCAATGTTTTTATTTATAAAGTAAATGTGACAGAGTAAAGATCACAATAGTTAACCCTCTGTTTGAATATCATAATATTCTGTTGCCACCTGTACATAAATAGTGCCTATTACCAAAAAAACTTGAAGATTTGCCATATTATAAATGGACACAATAATTTCTGAATTGATAGTACCAGTACATTTATTGAGAGGATGAATTCACAGTAAAACTAGTAAAAATTGTGTTGCTAAAAAGGTCTGTCAGAAAATACCAATTAGTTTAAAAAAAGAGACAACAACCAATTGTGTTTATTTAATCTTTCATAGTATGCAATTAAACATTAAATATTTTAGAGTCTTTCAAGTAATATTCTAAAGTTTGAAATTTAACTATTCAAATCCAGTGATGATTTTCATGATACATGGTTGCTAAGTACTTCCATAATTTTAAGATCTTCGAGGTATTCAGGAAATATACCAAAGATAAAATACAATGTTTGAAATTTAATTGGGGTTCCAAGTGATTGCTCTTTCACAGTTGTTTACTTCGCCGAAAAATTAAAGGTCTTGGAGTCTTTAAGATGGAATTGCAATCTTTGAAATAAATAATCAAATGAATATCTATTTCAGAATAGCTTACTTTACTATACCGTTGCTAGGTACATACCCAAAATTTAAAATCTGAAAGTCTTCAAGGATATTTCCCAAGTTAGAATCGCAATGTTTGAAATTCAATGGATCCAAGCTATTGCTACTTCACAACTGAATTGATTACATTAAAGGTATAATATTCTTCCAGGATATTCCAAGGATGTAATTGCAATCTTTGGAATAGTTTATCAAAAACATTGATATTTCCCAAGTTACATACTTTAATATGTGGTTGCCAGGTGCTTTAAAGGTCAGACTCTTTCAGGATAATTGCCACAATTTGAATTGCAATCACTGCATTTAAACAGACACATACGATAATCTATTAAGTACTAGTATATAATCAATCCAGCAAAAGGCCTTTGGATATTTAGCTTTGTACAATAAATTAACAAAATCTATGATTAAAAAACCCCAGTTTTCTCCAAAAGAATGTGACAGATAATGCCAAAAGTAATAAGCTATAATGTCTCATATTGAAGTTTGGTAAAAATCAGCAGAGGCAAGATGTATATCTTGTCAATTCTCAAAATTTGTGATTTCTGAAAAAATCAAGTTTTTCCAAAACATGTCACTAGCCCATACAAAAATATTAGTAAATAGGCTTCAGAGTCTCGTATTGTCTATTAACATACTGATGTTTGGCGAAAATCATCAGAGGTAAATTTAAGATATTGTAAATTCTCAAAATCTGTGATTTCTGGATAAAAATTTTCCCCCCAAAATTAATAGGTTTCTGAGTCTCATAGTACAACAGCATATCAAAAAAGATTTTTTGAACAATGTATTATACCCCATGAAACACTAAAACCAAATCGCCATTTACTCTGCATCCGCTTTCATTTCTATAGATCATAAGTTACGAATATTTTTTAGGCAAACACCTTTTTATATGACCGCAAAATTTTTGCGGTCGTATATTGGTATGACGTTGGCGTCGTCGTCATCGGCGTCGGCGTCGTAGTCCGAAGACATTTGGTTTTCGCACTATAACTTTAGTATAACTTAATAGAAATCTATGAAATTTAAACACAAGGTTTATGACCATAAAAGGAAGGTTGGGATTGATTTTGGCAGTTTTGGTCCCAACAGTTTAAGAATCAGGGGCCAAAAAAGGGCCCAAAAAGCATTTTTCTTGGTTTTCGCACAATAACTCTAGTATAAGTACATAGAAATCTATGAAATTTTAACACAAGGTTTATGACTACAAAAGGAAGGTTGGGATTGTTTTTGGGAGTTTTGGTCCCAACAGTTTAGGAATTAGGGGCTAAAAAGGGCCCAAATAAGCATTTTTCTTGGTTTTTGCACAATAACTTTAGTATAAGTAAATAGAAATCTATGAAATTTAAACACAAGGTTTATGACCACAAAAGGAAGGTTGGGATTGATTTTTGGAGTTTTGGTCCCAACAGTTTAGGAATTAGGGGCCAAAAGGGTCCAAAATTAAACTTTGTTTGATTTCATTAAAAATTGAACTATTGGGGTTCTTTGATATGCCGAATCTAACCGTGCATTTAGATTCTTAATTTTTGGTCCCGTTTTCAAATTGGTCTACATTAAGGTCCAAAGGGTCCAAATTAAACTTAGTTTGATTTTAACAAAAATTGAATTCTTGGGGTTCTTTGATATGCTGAATCTAAACATGTACTTAGTTTTTTTATTATGGGCCCAGTTTTCAAGTTGGTCCAAATCGGGGTCCAAAATTAAACTTTGTTTGATTTCATCGAAAATTGAACTATTGGGTTCTTTGATATGCCGAATCTAACCGTGCATTTAGATTCTTAATTTTTGGTCCCGTTTTCAAATTGGTCTACATTAAGGTCCAAAGGGTCCAAAATTAAACTTAGTTTGATTTTAACAAAAATTGAATTCTTTGGGTTCTTTGATATGCTGAATCTAATCATGTACTTTGTTTTTTTATTATGGGCCCAGTTTTCAAGTTGGTCCAAATCGGGGTCCAAAATTAAAGCTAAAAAGGGGGTAAATTATTTTTTTTTTTGGGGGGGGGGGATTTCTCCACAGCATATTGTATTGCACAAGAAGCAAAAAATTGAATATAAATTCAAGTCATATGACCAATTCTAAGTTCTTTATTTCAGTTATTCTGTGTCAGAAACCTATTTTGTGTCAAATATTTGAAGAAATTTTCAATTGCACAGTATTGCGCAATAGCAAGAAATTGATATGTGTGCCCAATTTTAAATTTTAAATTGGTTATTTCTGATTTATATATAAAAAAAAATAATACTGATATGGTTTGAATAGGTAAATTAAAAATGTTTAAGTTCTTAGACAACATTCATTCTGTGTCAGAAACCTATGCTGTGTCAAATATTTATTCACAATCCAAATTCAGTATTGTATCAAGCTTGAATGTTGTGTTTATAATTGCCCCAACTATTCAGGGTTCGACATCGGCGGTCGTATCTAGCTGTGCCCAGCGGAGCATTTTATTATATTTTAATATTGCAATAGCTATAAACGGCTTGCTGTAGAGGGACGCTAAAGAACATAATGTTAGATTAGCATTTACATGATTTAGTTGCCTAACAATGTGTTATTAGGTGAGCAGAGGTTTCTGGAAATTGCCATGCATTTAACACAATTTCAAGTTAAACCTTGCACCATCACTATACATCAAGGAGATGGAATCCATCTCTGTGGGTCCCGCCGTAAATAACTTTTGGTCAAAACTTTGTATGGATAAACTGAAGTTAAGCTTAGTAATAAAGCGGCACTTGAAGTAATAACCAATTCCGGTTATGTACTGAGAGTGATTTTATTCCATGTATTTTCAGTTAATGTGTAATATTTGGACATTTTATTGCAGTGCTGGATAGCCTTACTTATTGTTATATGGAGCTATCCAGAGCTCACTGCATGGTATTGATGACTATTAGGTGGCCTCTGGATATAGTGGTTGATGTTTGATTTATGTTATGTTTATGGCCCTGCTCTATAGCTATTTGTCACACATGTTCCCAAGTTATAGAGTGGGGAAGACCTTTACCAAAGGTCTAAGTTTTTTTAACCTTGATCTTTGACGTAGACATTTGGACATTAATCAAGACACACCTTCTGGTGGTGATGCATAATCACTGATCTCCAATCCGTTCCTAAGTTACATAGCAGACACATTCTTTACCAAAGAACATGGGGTTCCCAAATTTGACCTCGGCTATTGACCTTGACATATGACGTAGAGATTTGGACATTAATTGAGACACACTTCTGATGGTGATGCATAACCATGCCATGTATAATCACTGAACTCCAAACCGTTCTCAAGTTATAAAGCAGGGACAATCTTTACCAAAGAACATGGGGTTCCCACATTTGACCTCAGTTATTGACCTTGACCTAGAGATTGCACAATAATCGCGACACTCCTTTTGAGCATGGTGAATAACCATGCCAAGTATCTTCACTTAACTTCAAACCATTTTCAAGTTATAGAGCGGGCATATCTACCATAGAACATGGGGTTCTCAACTTTGACCTAAATTTTTTACCTTGACCTTTGACCTACAGAGTTGTACATACACTGTGACACACCCTCTGCATGGTGCTATAGTGAACATCCATGCCAAGTATAAACTTTGAAATCAAAGGTTTTCAAGATATAGAGCGGACACTATTAGTTATATAGTAAGTTACAGGGAGGATACGGGAATATATGGAGTGCCTGGAAAAAGGTCAGTCTTAATTGAGTTTTTATTTCAGCAATTTACATGTATTTGTAAAATCAAATTAAACTTAACTGCATTTTCAATAGTGCAAGATCTTGACCGCCTCCAATATGTTATTATAAGGGCCCGCTACTGGGTGGCAGTAGCCCTAAAGTGATCAGTCTGTCCGTCCACCCGTCCGTAACAATCTGTTGGATTGTTATTTTGAAACTCCTGGGATGATGCCTCTGCTGGTGGACCCTAGGTCCCCGAGGGTATTCGCCAACCCAGTCGTCAGACTTGTCTGACATGATTATTCTTTGATTTGTTACAGAAATTATCAGTATTTAGCAAAATTCAAAAATAATAGAAATACTAAGGGTTCATTCCTTGTATTGCACATGGTAGATCTCCTGAGCTGAAATTTGGCGTCCTATTTCGGTATTTTTGGTTGAGTACTTCTTGTTTAATATAAGTTTGGTTTTTGGTCTTCCAAATGTTTCGGTTTTAATGCTGCTGATGCTTATTTATAAAAATGCCCAATGTTTTTAGGACATTAATATTTTCATTAGTCAATAGCCAAATAAACTTTGCTGTTTTGTTCAGATTCCCAAAATTATTACAAAATAAAGATATATTTTCATAAAATACTTTTCTTTCATTTTCATACAATGGACATTGAGCTAAAAAGTGTTCCTCATCTTCAACCTCTCCGAGTATGCACTTAGACTCTGTAAACGTTCAATATAATTTTTAGCATATCTATCAGTTTCCTTTTTTAAACAATGAGCACTAACTCTAATTTTACAAATTGATTGTCTAATTTTAAAATAATTTAAATCAAGATATTTCTCTCTTTCAAAACATCTTTTGACAGTGAAATATGTTAATAATTTCCCTTTGTCAGAATTTAAACTACTTTCTCTAAAGCCATCCCAAAAATTGAGTGCATATAGGTGTAATAAAGTTGAGACACTTGGATTTGACGAAGACAAGCAACGCTGCAATTTAAAACAGGCCTTAAGAGATTTTTTATATAATTCATCTTTACATTGCTTAAATTTTCCACTTGACGTAAATGTGATACCTAGATACTTATATATGTTAGTACTCTCAATGTTTTCTGTTCCAAGTTGTAATGGACATCTAATTAATTTTCCTGGTTTGTTAAAAACTGGGGCTTTGGTTTTATTTATGTTAACTTTCAAGCACTACTTTGAACAGTATAAATTCTCTTCTGCAAACCTGCTTATGTTTCAGATAATATAACAATATCATCCACATACATTAGACAATCTATTCTTCGGTTATTAACCTCTACATGATCAGAGCATGATATAAAATGGTCTGGAAGGTCATTTATAAAAATTTTGAAAATATTCGGTTCTAATACATCCACTTGACGTACTCCAAAGTGAGATTTGAATGAAGGTGTTAGTTCATCATTAATTCTAATACAAAGTTCATTTTTGCTGTACATATCTTTGATAATAGAATAAAATTGGCCTGCTATACCATTTTTCAATAATTTATATTTAATACCTAGATGGATTACAGTATCAAAAGCTTTCTTTAAATCGATGAAACAAGCAAGTAGTTTTCCACTCTTTTTGTTGAAATATTTATCAATAAAGGTTTTTAAAACAAAAATGATGATCAGTGGTTCTTGATTTCTTAGAAAATCCAATTTGACATGGGGTTATAATACTATTTTTTTCCAGGAACTTATCCAATCTTAAATTTAAAACTGAATTAAATAGTTTACCAATACATGTTAATTAATGGCTATTCCACGATAATTTTCTGGTTTACATGGGTCTCCAGCTTTAAAGACTGGTGACAAGTAAGCAGATGGCCATTGAAAAGGATAATAACTTGATGAAAAAACAAGGTTAAACATTTTTTGTAATAATGGATTTAGTACAGAAATTCCTGCTTTTAACATTTCAGCAGATATACCATCCATACCAGAAGCTTTTCCAATTTTAAACCTGGAGATTGAGTCAAATATTTCTTTAGCAGTAAATCTGTGATCTAATTCACAAAAAGTTTTACTTTGTTCTAAAAGTTTTACTTTTGTCTCAATTTCTGTCAGCTAAGGTAAATTACAGTGGGTTATATTATTAAGATCTGAAAAATAATTTAACCAGCTTTCAAAGTCCACTGAATTCAAATCTTCTTCTTTTGATTCTTTTAAACTATTAACTAATTTCCAGTAATTTTTTTTATCTGAATCTCTTATATTATAGCAATGACCAATTCATCCGTTTTTGACAAGACAAGAAAAATGCTTTATTTAACCTCAGACACCAAAGTGTACAAGAGGACGAAGCTATTAAATATATACATTCATCAGATGACAGACAGGTTATTGACATACACTATATATATACACACAAATATACATATATAAAAATCTCTTAATATTTTATATGCAAATATTTGATTTACAGAAGTTTACCAACTTGTTTCAAAAATAAAGACAGGTTTTTATACAACTGGACATGACAATTTGATAATAATCCTTGCATCTTAATTACCGTAGGGTTTTTTATGTAATAATTAGGTAAATATTTAATTCGGAGCAGGTTCATTTCTGCATGGTTACAAATAAACAAATAATGAAATTCATCCCCCAACCCATTTCTACATAGATGACATATTCTATCTTGTCTAGCTACTCCAGACCAACTTCCAGTTTCTATTGGAAATTTGAAATTTGAACATCTAAATTTTGACATCTGTATTCTCTCACTGGTATTGAGTTTAAGTAAATACGACTCCAGTTTGAATTCCATCTTGAAAAGTGAGTAGAACTCTCCCCTGGAAGAATTATTTACTTGGGCAAACCAATGTTGTATAAATTGATCATTCAACTTTTGTTTTATTACTGATTTTAGAAATAATCTATTCATATGAATCTGGTCATGCCAAATAAAACTCAAACCACAATCATCCAATATGGATTTCGTATATGAGATCCATTTAAATTTCAGTGGCTGAGTTTCATGTAATTTTAGCATTAATTTATACATAATATGCGATAACTTGCTAGAATCCGCTAGTATATTATTCCAAAACAAAATCATTCTTTGTTTAACAATATTCTCCAGCGGAAACCTGCCAAGTTCTCCATATACTAGAAAATTAGGAGTACTATTACGGACCTTAAGAATACTTTTGCAGAATTGAAGATGCATTCACTCTATAGCACTTTTATTTTCGAAGCCCCAAATTTCAGATGAGTATAGTAGTACCGGTGCTACTAAAGAGTCAAAAAGTTTCAACTGTAGGTCTACAGGAATATTAATATTTTTAATTTTTCTGTAGAGAGCATACAGTGATTTCTGTGCTTGGTCTAACAGTTTTTTCCGGGCAGTACAAAAATTCCTGTTATAATTAAACACAATTCCAAGGTATGAATAAGAATCTTGGATATCTATAATTCTATTATGAATCTTAAAATCATAATCTCGTCTAATTTTTCTTTTACTAAAGATAACTATTTTTGTTTTATTAACATTTACTTTGAGTTTCCAAATATCACAATATTCCTCAAAGCTTGTGAGGGTTCTCTGTAGGCCCTCTGCAGTTTCAGATAATAATACTGTATCATCTGCACAAAGAATAATAAACAACTTTACAAATATCAATAAAGATTCATGCATAAATCTGTTATTTTATCTAAACTGTCTATATTGTTTTCTGAAAAAAAAGTCTTCCAGATCATTCAAGAAGATGGAGAATAAAATGGGTGACCAATTTTCTCCCTGTTTTACTCCCACATCGCAATTAAAAAAACCCGAACACTCTTTTCCTTGTTTAATGCATGTCTTGATATCTTGATACATGTTGTAAATAACTGCAAATATTTTTCCTTTTATATTTGATTTTAATAGTTTTTGCCAAAGTCCCGCCCTCCAGACAGTGTCAAATACACTTTTAAAATCTACAAATGTACAAAAAAGTTTTTTACCAGATGAAAAATATATAGAAATCAAGGCATGTAATACAAAAATATTGTCCAAAGTAGAAAACCCTCTACGAAAACCTGTCTGAGATTCAGATATTAATCCAATGTGGTTTGAAAAGTTATTCAGCCTATTATTTAAGACAGAAGAAAATGATTTACTCAAACATGAGTTCAAAGAAATATCGTGAAAATCCAAATCGAGTTCAGTTTCGTTTTCACGCATATTATTTTCGTTAAGTCTTTTGAAATGGTCATACAACGTTTGTATGTCTATATCATCATTGTTATTTTTCTTATTCCCATTAATACGGTTTAAAATTTTCCACTGTTCCTTCGGACTCTTTTTTGAAATATTACGTAAATCATTCACCGCTTTAAACTGATAATCCGAGTGCGCTTTATTTAAAACGGTTTTGTATTCTTTGCTAGCTAATCGCATAGTTCGTATATTTTCGGCATTCTTTAAAAAACTATATCGTTTACGGGCCTTGTGGAATTTTTTACGACTTAACGCACATTTTCGGTTGAAATAAGGTTTCGATTTATCTAATACGGTTTTCTATTTTTAATCTTTCCAAAGGTCTCTTTCGCTTTCGATATATTAGCCGAAAATTGAAATCAATGTTGTCTAAAATGAAGGAAATTTACAATAGAATAGAATAGAATATTTTTATTTCCCAAATTACAGGGCCCATAAAGGGCATAATCAGATTCAATTGATTGACATAATTGGTAATTACAACAATTAAAGTCACACAGTACATGTAAATATATATTTAGTATATTAGCATTGGTCAGAATCAGAGCCAAAAAAAAAAAACACATATATATTGTGAATAAAAGAGTAAAATTACATTATATGCATTCATTCTCAGATCAATTATTTGACTTAGTGTCAATATTCATACCAGCTACGTGTGTTACGAACACGGGACGTTTTAATGAATTTAGAACGTCTTGAAGAACTTTTAATTTCCGGTTTGAGGGGGCAGCGATTTATTTATCATCTTACATTGAGTTTGGCGACTGATTTATTACTTTCAACATCATGTCATTTCATTATTAAGACTTTGATTCTCAGGCGAGACAGTTGTTATTTTAGTAAAAAGCATAAATTGTTTAAAACCCGTTCATAATGTCTATTATCCAAGTCACGGGTAGTGGTGGAAGAGTTGCAGTTGACCGAACACCTTTCTACGGTGGTAGAATTCCTCAAGAAATAAGAATGCTATCAAAATTTCTTGCAAAAATAGACAAGCAAATCTTTAGAAAATTGTTGCAATGTAAGTGCATTTCAATAGACCTGGTAAGGTTAGTTAGGGAGCTACCATTTGATTTCAGGCGTGATTTTGCCATTTTTTTGGTGTAGGTTGATTCGCCAAGAAATGTTTATGGTTGTGGGTAAAATATGTGACCTGTATCAAATATAAACCTACCCAAGATAGATTGTTTAGATGGGATTTCTGATTCTGTATCAATACATCCAATTTTTTAAATTGATACAATGTTTTACTCAATGATAAAAAAATAAAAAATATATAGCAGTTCAACTCGTACCCAACCAACACATATGCTATTTTTACCAACTCGTACCCTATTTTTACCAAGTCGTACCTTGTAATAAAATTGTTGTAAACACAATTGTACGCTTCTTAGTTATTTGGAAGTAAAATAACAGAAGGTTTTGAAAGTTCTATGAAAAGCAATTTTATATTTCATTACACAGAGAAAACGTATATGGTTTACATGATTACACAATAAATATTTTTTGGTTGGAACTGATTAGTAGTACTTCAATGGGGTCGTTAAAGTTTGAAGTAAATTAGTTAAAACAACAATAAAATGTTCATACAATTATTTATATTATTAACTAAAACAAGGAGTTTAATATTGAAGGCGGTACTTGTAAAAGCATCAAATTCTTTCGAACGGAAATTATTTTGCTTTACAAAGAGACAACAACCCGACCAAAGAGCAGAAAACTGCTCTCGGCTACTAATGGATCTTCAACACAGCGAGAAAATCACACAAGACTATAAAAGGCTTGAGGTTCCTGACTTGGTACAGGTGCAAAAATGTGCTTTGTGCTTTGTTATATTGTTTTTAATTGTATAATTTTATATAGCGCCAAATAAAAATTTAAATAAAATTAAGACTTTGTTATTGTTAGAAACTAGTAGTGTAATTGAAAAAAGGTATGAGTTGGTAAAAATTAGGGTACAAATTGGTAAAAATTAGGGTATGAGTAGGTAAAAAATGGAGTATGAGTTGGTTGGGTATGAGCTGGAAAAGGTACGAGTTGGAACCAAAAATTTGTGTTAAACTGATGTGAAAAAATTGTCATTGTCTGTCCTTGTATTAGTATTTGTAAAATCTTTGGGCAATAAAAGAATAGTGTATTGTATAAAATTCTGGAAGTAACAGAAAACATTAGTCGAGTCCGGTACTTCTGCGAACAACACTTCTGTTTCATGTCAATTAGTGGTTCTCTCCGAGCACTTCAGCTTTCTCCACAACAAAAACTGAGCACCTCAATATAACCAGTTGTGCTGAAAGTGACATAATCCCAAATACACCAAACAGAAAGTAGGATCAGTGTACCTTCATGAGAAGGTATTAACTCAGCAACTTAATCTTAATTTACCATGATTATATTCCAATTTCATTGATATTTGTTAAGTTTCCCACCTGGGGTTATATTTCAGTTAATATACCTAGTAAGATTCTCTAAGCTTCTAGAGGCCATCTTTAAGAAAAAATCATAAAATGGAAAAACCATTCAATTTTGTGTACCCTAAGAATGAATATGTGAACTTAACTTCAAGTTATTCAAACTAAGAGATCACAGACAAAATCAACAATGACACACCCATCAATAAACAACATTATATGCAATTAGTGAAATAATACATAACAGGAAATAAACAAAGTACAAACAAAAGACACTTAAAAGGGTTTGGGTGAAACTAGTTTTGTAAGTATCAAATTTACCCTCCTATATTTGTCTTACACCCTGGTGTAACCGTATAATTTCACACTTTACATCAAAATGGCATGTACATATAAGCAACCTTACAGCAATGAGTTGTTTATCCCAATACACCAAATCAGTCACTTTTGATTAGTGTTTAAAGTTTATATTTACCAAATGCAACTAGATTTCAATATTTTCTGTGAAAATTTATCACTTTTTCTAGCTCGTGTGTGGATCTCAATTTGTAAAGAATTTATATAAGTGCTATACAATGAAATTTACAATGCTGCACTATCTGATTATAGAGTTAAAGCATAACTAATACTAGATATAAAACCAGCTACACATCAATGGCATCTGCTGTCTTTGTCCAGACAAATGTAAAACTGAACAACAACATAACATGTTCCAATAAGATATAAATGTAATAGAATGCACTACTAAGACAGCCAAGGGGAATAATTAGTTTAATGTCACTGTTATCAATTGAGAGCAAAGGAATGTTATGTCTATTTATTGAGTTGGTTGCCAACTCTTAAAAAGCATTAACATTTTTTTTAACAATAGAACCTGTTTGATTCTAATAGAAACAGCTGTACTCTATTGCGATATGAAGTTGATAATTAAATTTGAACTGGTAAAGGGCACATGAAATTAAGACAAAACATTGATTGAAAGGTTTCTAAAGGGGTCCTGTTGAAAAAAGAACTACTATTGCCAAAATTATTAGAATTAGAAAAATTAGCAAAAGGCAATAAAATAAATAAATTTGATGAAACTTTAATGAAATTGTCCATAGGCAGTCCACTTTTTAAATTGTATCCCTGGATCAGTACAGTAGCTGTAACTGAAAAAATAGGGTAAAAGCTCTTATGATGCCATAGATTCCTTTAAATGGCAAATTAGATCTAGGTGAGTGATACAGGCTCCTGGAAGCATCTTGTTAAATTTGTAAAATTTTTATTTTAGTAATAGTAAATGCTATGGAAGGTAAAGATGTGGAAGTTTCACAGTTAAAAGAGTTGGAAACATCAGATATAAGTGAAGAAATACTGAGTGTCATTTATACAGGAATGTTTCAGTTATTGAAACTTGCTCTACGACTTCCACTGGTATCTCTTAAGCCTGATGTATGTATGATACTTTGATTCAGTTGTATCACCAGATACTGGCTATTTCCTCTTTTGATTTATGTTGATTTTGCAACAGCTATTTTTAGTTTGTAAATTTTAATGAAACATATATATGTTAATTAGCCAAATTAGAAATTGTGAATTTATATTTATTGAACTTTATATCTAGCCCTGAATATATTGGAAACATGATTGCATTTTATGAATATCTAACATCTTAATTTTTTTCTGCTTGAATATTATGCTTTTGGCCAAATAAATGCAAAAATTAAAAATTTTCCCTTTACATTTATGTTGTCATATTTTCTCGAAGGGGAGATAATTCACAAAAAAAATATGCTGTTGAAACATGAAAAGATGTACATGTACATCAATAATTAAATATTTTTATATATAGTTTATAATTTTATAAAATTTGCATTGAGCTTGAAACAACTTCCATATTTTTAATATCTGTACTACATGTAATCCTGAATCCTGTGAAATCGTATTTATGGTCGATTTAGACATGGATGCAAAATGTGATAGGTTTAACATTATATGAATCAGTCCTTGAATTTCATTTTTTTATGCACTAGGTATTTTAATTTAAGTTAGAAAATTTGTTTTATCACATACTTGGTAGAAATCACATAGATTTTGCATATAGTATAATGGTGTTATTAGCACTCAGGGAAAATAACATAATCCAAGGATGATAACATGTTGTCTGTCCTCTTATGAGCCAAATGTTATATCACTTCCATGCAGTTGTTTTAATATATAGCATCCGTGACAAGGATGATCACTCAGAACAGGAATAGTCTGGCTACTTTATATACAGTATAATTTGAAAAAATGTGAATTTAAATAGAAATCAATGGGAAAAAATAATTATTGCCAACTACTGTACAGTTTATTTGAACGAACCATTGAAACAGGTAGAAATATGAGGTTTACACCCTTCATTTGCCTAGTCAATAGGGCAGTTGCAGGATAAATTAACCATTCTAACAGATTCACATATTTGGTAATGTTCAAATATGTGATTAACAGATAAAAACACATATTTTTATTTGACTTTGTTGAACGATGTATACGGAGCAGGAACTGCTTACTATTCCTGAGCACCTGAGTTCTTTCCTGGTTTTTATAGGAGTTCGTGTTGTTCATTGTCTTTTAGTTTTCTTTGATTATTTGTTGTGCTTGTGGTTGTTCATTTGTCTTCTTGGATTTGTCTGTTTAATGGATTGCGTTTTTTGGATTACTCCTTAGATACATTTGTCCTCTTTCATATAAGCCTTGTTATCATCCCTTGACTTGTTTTGGCCCTCAGGGCTGATAACTTGATCTTGGGATAATAACAAGTCAAATATGAAGATGTAAAATTTTTCTCTATCTAATGCATAGGTTGGTATTTAATATTTCATTTTATTAGAATTTTTGAAATGTTGAATTTCTGCAGTAGTTTAAATTTATTGAAATTAACAAAAACTGGTAATTTTTCAGATGTTCAAAGATGATTTAGTGGAATTACAGTATGTATTCTTTTATATATATATTATTGAGACATCAATCAGGGCTCGACATTAACATTTGTCCGATTGTCTGGTACCAGCTGAAAATCCCATTGGACAAGTGAAAACGGTGTTGCAATTGTCTGACAGGACAAGTAAAAATGTACCTGTCTTTTGTTAAAAATTAATTTGTGGAATTTTATTTTAATATAATGTTTAAATCCAGCAAATGGATAGTGTATAATCTGTTAAAAATCGGCACACAGTTCTCTGGTTGGTGTTGCTTTTTTGTGTTTACACAGACTTGTAGTAAAATGCAAGGAAAAATTTAGAAAGTACCAAACGTAATGACTCAGATGTTTTAAAAAGCGTATTTTTGATTGCATTTTGATCTATCAATTGAAGTTAACATAGAATTTAACATGGCAACTATGGATTTAAGAAAGTTTGGATTTACAACACTAGCGACATTGAAAATGATTACCTTGCTTGTGACAGTGCAAAAGGGCAATTTTTTATTGATGTCAGTGACAGGGGATTACTTCTGATATTTCCCTTGTACACCACTATTGAATATGTAGAGCTATAATTGATAGCATGTTTGTGTGGTCCTTTTACATTAATTTTGAAATTCCTTAAATTTATATTCACAGTTAATCATAGGAAATATATTTAATATAAAATGTGACTTTGAAAACCATAATAGATTGTTGAGAAATGTAGTAAACAAAACTCACCTAAGAAAAAACTGCAAGATGATAGGTACATCATGTTTTATCTGTTTCTTGTACCATTATTTTGAATTTAAAAGTAAAGATGAGAATTTATAATAAGAAATTTAATAGATTTATATATTATTTGCATTTGTAATATATAATAATGTTTAATATGAATGTTTGTAGAATGGATATTTAATATATTTACAGAATACCAGAAGAATATCATACAGATTTGTCAAGTGTTATATTTGGTTCCAGGTAAATATGAGATATTTAGCAATTTAATGAGGTCCATGCATAATGTATTGAACGAGTTAAAAGTCCTTAGTTGTTATTTATTTCATATCAGATTAAAATTAATTTTTCTCATTGCTTAAAAGGAGGTTATGTATCATTATTCTGCCGGTAAAAAATCAGACATTATAATGACAGGAAAACCAGTCTTTATCATGATAACGACCGGTTTTCTGGTCATTAACACTGTGCACGCAGATTAGAGTTATGCCCCTGTAATAAAACGCAAATGTGATTCAGATGTTTTGAAAAATATAGCTGAAGCTAGTACGTCTGCTGGTCGAAGCCGTTTCCCAACATTGTCAGACGCTGACAAAGTGAAACGTTTGTGTCAGTTGGTTTTCTAAGAATTTTATTCAATATATGAAACAATCAATGTGAACAAAATTGGAGTGCGGTAAAAAATTAAGCACAAAATGACAAGTTAATTTAACTAAGCTATATCCATTGAACATGGGCTTGGATAAAAGACTAAAGTCTAAAAATTCTTTTTAATATATTCTCAGAATAAAAGTCTGCACAAAAAATCCATAGTTGCTTCAATGAAATAAACATAATAGTTACTTATGCAGAGGGCATTATCATGAAACATACACAGCTCTCGGGACAGTAGTATTGACTTCAACACTGATAATCGGTGTTCTTGGACAGTCTATTTCATGATAATTCCCTCTGCATTGACATAATAACATTTTATTGGGTTAAGAAACATGGGGCAGATAATGGATATTGGCAATCAGTGATCAGTGAGAACTGTGATATTGGAAAAGCCATCATCATAGGGAATGGATTGAAAATAGTAGGCAGTCCAGCTTGCCACTACAAGATCCAAAATGTATAGTTTTCTTGGTTCATGAACAAGTTGAACAATACACTAAATAAATAATCCCCTTCCTAATGAAGTTAATTGCCTTGGTGGTCTCATGTTCTTGTTTGCCATAAGTATGGCAGGTTGATACTTGGAAAGGTCAAACAAAAGACTTAAAAATTGGTATTTGCTGATTCTATGCACTTTATATGTGCATAGCATTTAGTAGTGAGAGCAAAGACTGGTTGGTGACTGTTACCTGGTGAGGTAGGATGTTAAAAATGATATGTAATGTATTCTATGTTGTTATTCATTGCAGAAGACCTCATATAGACGACTTTGCATTAGAAAGTAGACCAAGACTACCAAGATTGGAATCATTTAAATGGAGATCAGACGTAGCTATATCAACAAGGTAAATTCATGTATCATAAATAAATCATGTAAAAATGAAGTGACCAGTGTATCAGTTACATGATGATAATTGGGTAAATTGGTCCTGATAAATCTGGAACACATGGGAGAAGTTTTGAGTGATTCTGACAAAGTTGGTTTCATTCAGTAATTTTGTTTCAACAATAAGATAAACAATTTATATGCCCCATCCACAAACTTAGCCAGGGCATATAGATTTACCCTTGTCTGTCCGTATGTAAGGTTTGGTTAAGTTTTTGCATTAAGGTCCATTTCTCAAAAACCCATTGAGATATATCAAAGATATTATATCACTACAAACACCGAACACAGTTCAATAACATCTGTGTCACTTTGACTTATATTTAATACATGACTTCTTGAATTTTGCATTGGATTTCATATCCTAGGAATCCATGGTGTAATATCAATGATACTTGACCAATATAATCCTCTTGTGCATTATAACCTACATTTCATGCTTGGGTTACTCGGTTAAGTTTTGCATTTCAGTCTGTTTCTCAGGAACCTATAGATATATTTCATTGATATTACACTAATTCGTTCATCTTATATATTACAACAAAAATCAGCCACATTTTAGTCACCATGACCTACATTTTATGCTTGAGTGAATTTGCTTAAATTTTTGCATTTGGGTGTATTTTTAAAGAACTTATGGTAATACATGAATGATATTTAACAGCTGCAGTCAACTTACATACATTGTACATGTAGTACAAAACAAGTTATAAAGCTTTGTGTCATTCTGACCTACATTTTATGCTTGAGTGACTTTGGTTAAATTTTTGAATTTAGGTGTATTATTATTTTCATTTTTCATCTAATTTTAATGGGAATTTTTTCTTTTAATTTGCCTTGCTAAATGCTTTCATGTCAACAATTTTTTACTATCTTTTACAGTTCTTGAGATACAGTGGGTTCAAAGTTCCAAAAAGCATTTTGCAGGCGTATCATGCTGTGCCTAGTCAAGCCTTTAATAGTCAAGCCCTTTATTTTTAATTTATAAAAATGAAGAGTTTGGGGCAAATTTTCAGCATTTTTGCAAAATGAAGAGACAAAGAATTGTTTTCTTAAAATTTACAAACTCCAAAAATTGGAGTGGCGAAATTCATCGATATTTATCAATAGATCTTGGAGAAACAGACCTAAATGCAAAAACTCAACCAGGTCACTCAAGCATGAATTGTAGGTCATAATTTCCCTATTGTTTAATAAATCAATTTTATAATGTACAATGTAGGAGGATTTTAGTGATAAGATATCATTGATTTCTAGGAAATAAAACTAAATTCTAAACTATATAAGAATTGCTCATGCATTGAATGTAGGTCAAAGTAACCCAAATGTTACTGAACCGTGTTCAGTGTTATAAAGGGGTTGTAGTGACATAATATCATTGATGTACTAAATAGGTTTCAGAGAAATGGACCTAAATGTAAAAACTTAACCATGCCCGGCAGTCGGGGCCATCAAAATGTCCTACAAAATATCACTAGAGAATTCTTAAAAGACATAAAATGTCATAACTAAACATATAGCAATAAGGAGACAATTATTTTTCCTATTTCAGTGTATTAAACAGAGCATTAGAACCATCTGTGTTTATGGAAATGACATTAAGTAATGGTGATATTCATAAATTTGAAGTAAGTAAAAATTTTCTTTCCAACATAAACAGGAAAGTTGTGTTTTTTTTGGTGGGGAGAATGTGACAACTATTACTGCACCTGTTGTATCTTTTTGTATAAATTATTTCCTTCATTTATATGCTTTATATTTTCCATAGTGCACACAAACTGTTTTTATGCCCCCCCCCCACTAGGCAAAGGGGGCATTAAGTGTTACCCTTGACCGTCCTCCCATCAGTCTTTCTGTCCGTCCGATTTTAGTTTCCGGGCTCTAACTTAATTTTGACTGATCCAAATTTTATTAAACTGATACACAATGCTAAGAACCACAGCACACAGACAGAGATTGAATTTGGGAGTGAGTCATTTTCTGTTTCAGAGTTATGCTCTTTAGAACTTGGAAAATTGGTGATTTTTTTGTTTCCACACTCCTAAGTTTGTCTCATCAAAATTTTATGAAACTCATACACAATGCTTAAAACCTTAACATGCAGACAGAGATTGAATTTGAGCAGTGAGTCATTTACTGTTCCAGAGTTATGCCCCTTTAGAACTTGGAAAATTGCATATTTTTTGGTTTCCGCACTCAACACGCAGACAGAGTTCGAATTTGGGTGCGATTCATTTACTGTTAGCCAGTGTAAACGGGGGCATTCGTGTCCTCAGACCCATTCTTCTTTTATTTTGTTGTTGTTGTTTTTGTATTTGATTTATTGATTTTTGCATAATTAATGTCAGCACAAACAAATCTGACCTTGTTACCTGCGTCGCCAAAGGCGGATGCAGGTCTAAGAGTCTGGATCTGACACTTCTGAAATATTGCACATATATTCTGAACACACTGAAAATGTGCATCTCCCATTTTGGGGTGATTTGAGAAAAGAAATGTCAAATCATATATTTTCAGATGACTTTCTGGATAATCTATTTAGCTTGTATCTCTGGGCGATACAATGTAGAAGGAATTACAGTTTACATGAAATTAGGAAATAAAAGTGTCCTAGCTTTCAAAAAATACCTCTAGGTTCACATTTAGCTTTCAGTGACAGCTTCCATAAAGATAATGTCTTGGACACATAGCTAATAATTCTGGCATTTGGCTTTGCAAGATGGGAGTATTTCAGGTTTAGAAGTTTAAAAATTTGGCAAATCTATACATTTATTTCACATAAATATTTGTTTGAACTTCCTAAGGATATCTAAGACGAGATTCACAATATGCTAATAATTTCATACCAAAATGGCCAATGCCGAGGGCCAACATGCAATGATTAAGAGATTCCAGGAAATGATAAAAGCTATTAGATAAAATGTAATAGAGAAAAAATGTTATTTTTAATGTACTGAAAGATTTCACACAAAATAAACTAGTCTGAAACATGTGTTTAAAAAATTCTGGCATCAGAATGTCAAAAAATCTAAAAATATGGGAAAATTCTGACTTTTCAACCAAAAGGTGCTAATGACTACTCAAACTAAAAATATTACTATAATTTTTTAATAATTAAATAGTTTTGATGAAAAGGACTAAAAAAAACAGATTTTACCATTTGAGTGTATTACAAGGTCTGAGACCACAATTAATTCATAGTGCATTTTCATATAAAAATTGGGGCCTCGGTGACAGAGTGGTCTAGGTAGTTCATCATGACTACTAATGATCACTAGCTTGTCAACACTGAGGTTGTGAGTTGGAATCTCACCTGTGGTGGGGTGTGTTCGACTCCGATCTAAATTGACAAGGATTGACAATTTTCCTACCGAAGGTCATGGTTCTCTCTGGGTACTGCGGTTCCTCCACCAATAAAAACTGGCCGCCGTGAAATAGCCAAATGTGCTAAAAATGGCATAACTAAACAAACAAACATATAAAAATCAAATTGAATAAAAAAAAAATAGCACCTGTGCAATCTTGAAAAACTTTCTCATGTGGAAAATATACTTACTTCCTGTCATAATATCAAAATTTAAAAACATTCATCAGTCCTGACTCAAAATATTGACAAAAATATCTCCTAGGGTAGCAGAATTCTTGAAGACAGCAAACACCCTAAATATTGACCCTTTTCCATATGACCAAATCACCACTTTTACTTATGACAGCTCATTCAAACTTTTCAAAACATCAACTTTAAACATTCTACTATAAATGAAGAACAAAAATCATTTAAACATTCTTAATAGGGGCAGAAAATAAAATTTGAAGAAATACAGTAAATTTATACATATAAGAAATTATATTTGTGGATAACTAAAATTGTGTGCTAATTGTGGTCTTGGGCCTACTGATTGATGTATATTGTGAAGTGCTGATTTGACATTAAGGGCAAAAAAAAATAGAATGTATATATCAGTCCTACTTAGCATAATTAACACAAAATTGTAATTGAAATGTTGTCAGATTAAAGATCATGGATCTCATGTTTTCATAACAAATTGGCTATAGTAAATTTTATAGGTAATTTAAATCCAGATATTTGTAACATAATTTAGAAAATCATATGTTGAAGATAGGAGATATTTATCCCCAAATTTTTTAAACGAAGTTCTGGGATGTTGTTGTCCCTGTCAATACATTCATCTGTCATTCTTTCTGTAGTTTCTGTATAAAATGACGCCATACTATTTTGTTTCTATAAAGTATTGTAACATATTATATTAAGATGTGCAGTAAGGTTTGTGTAAAATTCACAATTTAACAGATACATGTATTTTGAAAATACTGTGATATTTGAAACCGCAGGAATGCAGCATGTGTCAATGCCTGTCATTTCCAACTGCATCCATCTAGTATTATAATGTTTCACACGTTATAACTTTTTATTTTTGGTGAAATAAAAGAAAAAAATATTGAATGACCACTTATATTACCTTTTGTTGTGCAATATGGTTTAGTAATTTTCACTTTATTCCATTTGGGTTCAAACTAGGGACCAAAAAGGTGAAATTAAATTTTAGGATTTCACTTGTGTTTGGAATTGAGTTTTAATTTTAAAGTTAATAGTTCATATTTGTATTATACAGCTTTGAAGGGTTGTACAAAGTAAGAAAGGTTTTACAAAGTAAGAAAGGTTTTACAATTTTGAGTTTTGTCCACAAAATCAAGTACCCTAGGAGTCAACTTCTGATTTATATACTTGAAGAGTTTTTCAGACCTTTTTCAGAAACCTTTTTATAATAACCAACTCATCTTATTTTTGGTACATGAGCTTGTAACGATGAGCTACAGATCTTTGAGTTTCATGCTGATCGGACAATTATTTTGAGAGTTATTGCCCTTGGAAATAGGTATTATTGCCAAAATAATAGTTTTTGAGACTTTTTCACAAAATCCTTTTACCAAATGATATTATTTTTGTCCCCTGCTGCAATACGACGGAGGGACATGGTAATGGTCTGCATCCGTGCTTCCATCACAGTTATTTTTAAGTGCAAATCAGTCTGTCCGTCATACATTCCGTCTTTCCGTCACAGTAATTTGTCAGCGCAACTCCTCGGATTTTTTTCAAATTTTGTGTGATTGTTAGTCACCTTTTGTTCTTGATCCTTTTGCACCGCCATTTTGATTTGACAAATTTTACGGGAGTTATGGGATTTTCACTTTTTTTCTGCATTCGACACTATAGGAACACTATGTCAGTGCAACTACTGAGACCGCTGATTGGATTTCGTTCAGATTTTGTAGGATTGTTAGGCCCCACATGTCATCACTTTGTCAGTGCAACTCCTCTGAGACCGCTGACCGGATTTTGTTCAATTTTTGTAGGATTGTCACCATATCTTCTTGATCATATTGCACAGCCATTTATATTCGACAAATTTTACGGGAGTTATGGGAATTTAACTTTTTTCTGCATTCGACACTGTAGGAACACTTTGTCAACAATGATCGGATTTCATTCAGATTTTGTAGGATTGGTAGGCACCACATGTTCTTGATCTTATCACACTGCGATTTTGATTTGACAAATATTACTGGAGTTAAGGGACTTTAACGTTTTTGTGCATTTGACACTATAGGAACACTTTGTCAACAACAAAAATCGGATTTTGTTCAAATTTTGAAGGATTGTTAGTCACCACATGTACTTAATCTTTTCGCACCGCCATTTTGATTTGACTAATTTTACGGGAATCATGGAACTTTAATGTTTTTGTGCATGTGACACTACAGGAACTCTTTGTGGACACAAATTTTTATTTGTATTGTACTGAATTTTTTTATTATTTGTTGACATTCATACTGTGCCACCATTTCAATAATGAACATTTTGTATATGTTGTGGGGTTTCAATTTTTCCAGTGGCGGGGGACATATGGCTATGTGTAGCAATCTTGTTGGTATTTGAGCTTCTTATAATGAGCTACAGATCAAATTTGACTTCCATGCTGATCAGATAATTATTATTAGAGTTATAGCCCTTTGAGATAGGAATTATTGTCAAAATATTACTTTTCTGGACTTTTTTGCAAACCCCTTTACCAACTGTTGGTATTTGAGCTAATAATGATCAGCTACAGGTCAAGTTTAAGTTTCACTCTTAACGAATAATTATTATGAGAGTTATTGCCCTTGGAAATAGGAATTATTGTCAAAATGATAGTTTTCTGGAATTTTTTTTGCAAACCCTTCTGCCAAATAATCTTATTCTTTGTAAGTGAGCTTATAAAGATGAGCTACAGATCAAGTTTGACTTTCACACTGATTGGATAATTATTGTTAGAGTAATTGCCCTTAGAAATAGGAATTATTGTCAAAATATTAGTTTTATGGACTTTTTTGCAAACCCTTTTACCCTTTTACCAAGTGATCTTATTTTTGGTATTTGAGCTTATAGTGATGAGCTACAGATCAAGTTTGAGTTTCACAGCTCAAGCTGGTAGGGGACATTGTATTGCTCAGCAATACTATCAGAGTCCTTGATATTAATTGGTTTATTGTAAAAGCTGCACATGACCATCTTGTAATACTTAACATATAATTTTGATGCACGCCTTTACTAATATATTTACTACTTTGTAATCTAACTGACACATATCTATGTCTAGTTTGATCAAATCTAAATTTAAACACTGTGTCCCAGTTTATTTTACTTTCCTATATAATTATGCAAATTCAAATGGATAGACAATGATTTATATAAACTAGAATTGTAGTTCATTTGTTTTTAACTTAATCAAATGATAATTCAAATGTAATTACATATACAATTTAGCTAGAGTACATATAGGATCAGTTTCCCTATCTTATGTGAAGAGATGAGCAATAAACAAATTACTGGTTGCCTCTCCCAAAAAACATGAATAAAAACCAATTGTCTAATAAAATATGACTTTTTTGTGTATGTTTGTGTTTGCATAAACATATAGTATACACTGTATGACATTGTAGTATGAACACTCTATTTATAAATTGTTTTCAAACATAAAATTTGTTTTCTCTAGAGGCTCAATTTTTTTCTATCTTTAATATTCATACAAATAAAGTTTTATTACTACCTACATTGTATGTACATGTTGCCTATGTAAAATTTGGCAATCCTTGTCAATTAGGATCGGAGTCGAACACACCCCGCCACAGGTGAGATTCGAACTCACAATCCTCAGTTTTGACAAGCCCTCCCCCCCCCCCCCGCCCATGTAAAATGTGAAGAAGACTTGAATTGAACAAACACAACAATATACTTTACTATATGTACCTGAACATTATTATTGAATTAAGACAAAGATTAACATTGCTTAATGCTAGGATAGAAGTTTTAAAAAAAAAATATTATAACAACCTATTTCTTACATATTTTTTTCACACTTAAATCAAAATGCATAAAAGTGACATCTAAGAGATGAAGCACCTTAGAGCATTGCTTATTTGTCTTGCCTGTTCATCCTCCTGAAAGGTTAATAATGGTTTGCTGATAATTTTTTCTTCCTGAAAATATTTCTTCATATTTTCAAATGCCTGATATTGACTATAAAATACAGGTTTACCGGGGTACGTCATTGTGGCTAGTACTGCATGTTTAGGAATTATTGCCCTTGAAAATATTGAAATCAAAAATAATTTTAGTTTGCCTCAGTATTCTTGATCATTTTAGTTTGCCATTATTGATAATTAAATTCATAATTTGGATGTACCAAATGTAACTTAATTTTGTATTTATTGAACATTTTGTTTATTTTTCAGGTACCAATATCAAAATTTCATGAGCTAAGGTATAATGTGGCATTTGTTCTAAAAGAAATGGAGGATATAGAAAATAGAAATATATTGAAAATTCAAGATTAACTTTTCCATAAAAATACTCAGGATTTGTGTTTCAATTATAAATTCAAACCTGTAATTTCCAAAGAATTTTATTATATCAATTTTGTAGATTCATTTTTTTTTCTGTTACAGGCATTGTCTTGTTATTACAGAGTTGATTTGTATGGCATGAATATTTCTTGTAATATTCAAGATATTTTTACATGACTAAATTGATTAGTTTCCACAGTTTTAGGGGGAGATAATCCAAATTCACCTGTAAGAGTGATATGATCAGCTGTGTGGCAGTCTAAACAGACCATGTGTATGTTTTTGATTATGACACCTGTAATTGTGAGTGAACTCAGGGAGTTTAGGTGTAATTTGATAATTGAATACACATGTGCCTATTCGAGAAAAATTTAGATTAGAGTATTAAAGGAAATGATTATGAAATAAAAGTTATAAAAAATTGAGAAACCTACTAGGTCATGTTATTTAAGTTATATTAGAGAAATTGTTACACAAATTTATAGTAAATTATTAAAAATATACTAATATAGTTTTATCCAAATATGTAAAAAAAAGATTTGTTTTAAACTTTGAAGAAATCATGAATTATTATGACATCATCCTCCCAAGTCAGGGTTTTGTATTCCTACAAACCCCTAACATCACACATGCATATTTTGTGCGTCGGAAGTGAACGATTTTCATTGGTTCTTCTCAAGGTCACAAGAGAATCCATTTGTGTCGTAGGTATATTTTCTAGGTCACACACCAGGTGGTGATATGTTTGACCCGCAAAATATGAATGTGTGATGTCAGGGGTTTGTAGGAATAAACCTGGATACAAAACCCTGACTTGGGAGGATGTTATGACATATGATAATTTGCAGTTTACTTTTGTTAGTGCATATTTTATTTTTAAAAAACTACACTTTTCTAGAGATACATACATGTATAAATAGACTTACTTCAGTAAATTTCTTTAAAAATAAAGTATTTAGTTCTTCAGGTTGTTCACTATTCAATGGTTTATTTACAAAATGAGGTATAATGAATCAGAAATCATGTTTATCAAAACATAAATTTTCATTTGATCTTCAGATAATAAGGTAAAATGACTGTTTTAATATAATTAAATATTTTCAAATAATATTGTCACAAAATTACAAATAACATGAAAAATGATCCATTTACAACCAAATCCAACACTTTTCTTTGAAATATTTTTATTATTTTTGTCAATTATATATTTTTTATTACTTTATGTCAACATATTTAGTTTATGAAGAAATTTACTGCAAAACCCAATATTATATCCGGTTTATAACCATTTCGTACCGGGGCCTCGGTGGCCGAGTGGTCTAGGTAGTTCATCATGACTACTACTGATCACTAGCCTGTCAACGCTGGGGTTGTGAGTTCAAATCTCACCTGTGGCGGGGTGTGTTCGACTCCGATCTTAATTGACAAGGATTGCTAATTATTCTACCGAAGGTCGGTGGTTCTCTCCGGGTACTCCGGCTTCCTCCACCAATAAAAACTGGCTGCCGCGAAATGGCCAAAATGTGCTGAAAACGGCGTTAAACCCCAACTAAACAAACAAACCATTTCGTACCAGAATTTGCGATTTTGTACTTTAAATTTACCATTTCGTACCAAAGCCTTGTTCCATTTCGTACCATATATATTTTTCATACCAAGATCGGCAGAAATATCAACCTTTTCGTACCATATGGAACAACTTAAGACCATTATACATACAATTTGGATATTCATTACCATGTCATACCATAGGGATATTATCATGATTATTTCAAACAGATATTCAAAACCTTTTTTGTGCAGCAAAGGAAATCATAGATATATGATACCATTTCATACCATAGGGAAAGTCGCATAGATATTCAATATTTTCGTACCATATTGTAATTATATGACTACATGTAAGTAGAACTCCAATTATGTACGTCTGTCTTCTTGGTGAATGATAAAAGAAGAAACGGACTGATAAGATAAATTCTAATTTGATACAAGTTTAGTAGCACAAGATAAATTCTAATTTGATACCAGTTTAGTAGCACAAGATGTGACTGTACATTTCATCAATTTATGACACATCAGCTATGCTCAAGGTTTACAATTTTTAAAAATAAATTATTTTGCATTTATTTACAGGATTAGTAACAACAAAAAATTAACAATTACAATGTTTTGGCTTCAAAATTGTCCATCACTTGAGCTACTATTTCTTATCACAATAGCTAGTATTATTAATCACATTTGCTTAAATTATTGATGGCACTAGCTTGTTCACCATCTGCTCGCCCGTCTGCTCCAAAAATCCAAAGAACTAAAAATCAATTTGGTGCGGCCTTATAACTTCAGTATATCTGGTTTATTTGGCATTTTTCCGGTAGAACCCACTTTCAGAGGCATCCCTTCATTTACATGATTTCATGTTTTAATAATTTTTCTCTCTCCTTCCTCTCTTTCTTGAAATTAATTACAGAAAGCTTAAGTTCATTTTTAGCTCACATGACCCAAGATGGCTGGCACAGCCGAACTTAGTTTAACATAGGACCCTATGCGAAATTCACTTAAAAATCTTTTCGTCTGAAACTACTGAGCCAATTGGAACTTAAGTTGGCTGCTTTGGTCCTTAGATGGTCCTCTTTCAGAAATGTGTCCGATCACCTGGATTGTCAACCAAGATGGCCACCACAGCCGAACTTAGTTTCATATAGGACCCTATGGGAAAATTCATGTTTAAAAATCTTCTTGTCTGAAACCACTTAGCCAGTTGGAACAAGACTTAGCAGTAATTGTCCTTAGATGGTTCTCTTTTAGAAATGTGTCCATTGACCTGGACTGTCAACCAAGATGGCTGCCACAGCCGAACTTAGTTTAACATTAGAACCCTATAGAAAAACTAGCCAAATTGACTCCAACACTTTAATTTTTAGTCCTGCTCAAGGTGAAAAGTTAAATCCAGGTGATCAATACAGGCTCTTGAGAGCCTCTAGTTTTTTATACGACCGCAAAATTTTTGCGGTCGTATATTGGTATGACGTTGGCGTCGTCGTCGTCGTCGTCGTTGTCGTCTGCGTCGTCGTCCGTCGTCTGCGTCGTCGTCCGAAGACATTTGGTTTTCGCACTATAACTTTAGTATAAGTTAATAGAAATCTATGAAATTTAAACACAAGGTTTATGACCACAAAAGGAAGGTTGGGATTGATTTTGGGAGTTTTGGTCCCAACAGTTTAAGAATCAGGGGCCAAAAAAGGGCCCAATAAGCATTTTTCTTGGTTTTCGCACAATAACTCTAGTATAAGTAAATAGAAATCTATGAAATTTTAACACAAGGTTTATGACCACAAAAGGAAGGTTGGGATTGTTTTTGGGAGTTTTGGTCCCAACAGTTTAGGAAGTAGGGGCTAAAAAAGGGCCCAAATAAGCATTTTTCTTGGTTTTTGCACAATAACTTTAGTATAAGTAAATAGAAATCTATGAAATTTAAACACAAGGTTTATGACCACAAAAGGAAGGTTGGGATTGATTTTTGGAGTTTTGGTCCCAACAGTTTAGGAATTAGGGGCCAAAAGGGTCCAAAATTAAACTTTGTTTGATTTCATCGAAAATTGAACTATTGGGGTTCTTTGATATGCCGAATCTAACCGTGCCTTTAGATTCTTAATTTTTGGTCCCGTTTTCAAATTGGTCTACATTAAGGTCCAAAGGGTCCAAAATTAAACTTAGTTTGATTTTAACAAAAATTGAATTCTTGGGGTTCTTTCATATGCTGAATCTAAACATGTACTTAGTTTTTTTATTATGGGCCCAGTTTTCAAGTTGGTCCAAATCAGGGTCCAAAATTAAACTTTGTTTCATTTCATCGAAAATTGAAGTATTGGGGTTCTTTGATATGCCGAATCTAACTGTGCATTTAGATTCTTAATTTTTGGTCCCGTTTTCAAATTGGTCTACATTAAGGTCCAAAGGGTCCAAAATTAAACTTAGTTTGATTTTAACAAAAATTGAATTCTTGGGGTTCTTTGATATGCTGAATCTAAACATGTACTTAGTTTTTTTATTATGGGCCCAGTTTTCAAGTTGGTCCAAATCGGGGTCCAAAATTAAACTTTGTTTGATTTCATCGAAAATTGACTTATTGGGGTTCTTTGATATGCCGAATCTAACCGTGCATTTAGATTCTTAATTTTTGGTCCCGTTTTCAAATTGGTCTAAATTAAGGTCCAAAGTGTCCAAAATTAAACTTAGTTTGATTTTAACAAAAATTGAATTCTTGGGGTTCTTTGATATGCTGAATCTAAACATGTACTTAGTTTTTTTTGTTATGGGCCCAGTTTTCAAGTTGGTCCAAATCGGGGTCCAAAATTAAAGCTAAAAAAGGGGTAAAAATTGTATTGCACAAGAAGCAAAAAATTGAATATAAATTCAAATCATATGACCAATTCTAAGTTCTTTATTTCAGTTATTCTGTGTCAGAAACCTATTATGTGTCAAATATTTGAAGAAATTTTCAATTGCACAGTATTGTGCAATAGCAAGAAATTGATATGTGTGCTCTGCTATCAAAACCTTATTATTAACAAATTCCATGACTATGATGTCATTTTCTATTTTAATATGTTATGGTGTATTTAAATGGGCTGCTATGGTTGCAAAGTATAAAGAAATGGGGGGGAGGGGGGGTTGAAAACAAAATTTAGAGGGGGGGGGGGGGGGGTAAATGAGAAATTGGGGAGGGGGTAATTTTTTTCTCATTTCATATTTCATAAATTAAAAAGAAAATTTCAAATTTTTTTAGCAAAAAAAGGGGGTGTTACATTAAATTTTATTGTTTTTTGTTTTTTTTTGGGAGGGGGGGGGTCAATGTGCAACTTCATAGTGTATTGCACAAAAGCTAAAAAAAGGGGTAAATTATTATTTTTTTTTGGGGGGGGGGGCAATTCTCCACAGCATATTGTATTGCACAAGAAGCAAAAAATTGAATATAAACTCATATAAACTCATATGACCAATTCTAAGTTTTTTGATTTCAGTTATTCTGTGTCAGAAACCTATTATGTGTCAAATATTTGAAGAAATTTTCAATTGCACAGTATTGCGCAATAGCAAGAAATTGATATGTGTGCCCAATTTTAAATTTTAAATTGGTTATTTCTGATTTATATATAAAAACAAATAATACTGATATGGTTTGAATAGGTAAATTAAAAACTTTTAAGTTCTTAGACAACATTCATTCTGTGTCAGAAACCTATGCTGTGTCAAATATTTATTCACAATCCAAATTCAGTATTGTATCAAGCTTGAATGTTGTGTTCATAATTGCCCCAACTATTCAGGGTTTGACATCTGCGGTCGTATCTAGCTGCGCCCAGCGGAGCATTTTATTTCATTTATTTATATTCTGTTTCAATTTTTATACTAAATTTTATCTATTGTTCATTATATTCATACTTTCATGTTACATTGCAGGTTGAGAGTTTTATCATGCTTATCATTATAAGATAAACGGGTCATTACTATACTTCAATCACCCCATTGTTTATTTAATTTAGAAACTTTTATTGTTTCAGAAATTTTACACTTTCTTGATGTTTTATGGTTATCACAGTTGTGTAGTATTAATAGCATATTGCTTCTTTTAGGACATCCTGTAGATAACAGATGTTAAGAAAGTGTGATATACTTAGATTGCATAACCATAGACCGCTTTTGTCTCGTTCAAATTGTATGTAATTCATTAGTATTACTATGTTAATGTATAATGTATAATGATTATGTTGTTAAATATTCCTGCTTTTTTAGCTCACCTGGCTAAAAGCCAGGGTGAGCTTTTGCCATCACTTTGCGTCCGTCGTCCGTCGTCCGTCCGTCCGTCGTCTGTCGTCCGTCCGTTAACTTTTCACATTTCAATCTTCTTCTAAAAAACCACTGAACCAAATGGAAGCAAACTTGGCAGCAATGTTCCTGTGAAGGTCCTTTACAGAATTTGTAATTTTGGTGCTGATCGAATATTCAACATGGCTGCCAGGCCCAATAATGTGTTCTGATTGGCTGAAATTTCAAAAATCTTCTTGTTTAGAGAACCACTGAATGGAATGAAACTAAATCTGGCATGAATGTTCTTTATGAGGTGCTGACCAAGTATTGTTACTTTGTAGCCGATCCATCATCCAAGATGGCTGCCAGCGGGGAACTTAGTTTAACATAGGACCCTATGGGAAATGCATACAAATGACTTCTTTTAGAGAACCACTGAATGGAATGAAACCAAACATGGCATGAATGTTCCTTATGAGGTGCTGACCAAGTGTTGTTACTTTGTAGCCGATCCATAATCCAAGATGGCCGCCAGCGGGGGACTTAGTTTAACATAGAACCCTATGGGAAATGTATACAAATGACTTCTTTTAGTGACCCACTTAATGGAATGAAACCAAAGATGGCATGAATATTCCTTATGAAGTGCTGACCAAGTGTTGTTACTTTGTAGCTGATCCATCATCCAAGATGGCCGCCAGCGGGAACTTAGTTTAACATAGGACCCTATGGGAAATGCATACAAATGACTTCTTTTAGAGAACCACTGAATGGAATGAAACTAAATCTGGCATGAATGAACCCTTATAAGGTGCTGACCAAGTGTTGTTACTTTGAAGCCGATCCATCATCCAAGATGGCCGCCAGAGGGGGACTTAGTTTAACGTAGGACCCTATGGGAAATGCATACAAATGACTTCTTTTAGAGAACCGTTGAATGGAATGAAACCAAACATGGCATGAATGTTCCTTATGAGGTGCTGACCAAGTGTTGTTACTTTGTAGCCGATCCATAATCCAAGATGGCTGCCAGCGGGGGACCTAGTTTAACATAGAACCCTATGGGAAATGCATACAAATGACTTCTTTTAGTGACCCACTTAATGGAATGAAACCAAACATGGCATGAATATTCCTTATGAAGTGCTGACCAAGTATTGTTACTTTGTAGCTGATCCATCATCCAAGATGGCCGCCAGCGGGGAACTTAGTTTAACATAGGACCCTATGGGAAATGCATACAAATGACTTCTTTTAGAGAACCACTGAATGGAATGAAACTAAATCTGGCATGAATGTTCCTTATGAGGTGCTGACCAAGTGTTGTTACTTTGTAGCCGATCCATCATCCAAGATGGCCGCCAGCAGGGGACTAAGTTTAACATTGGACCCTATGGGAAATGCATACAAATGACTTCTTTTAGAGAACCACTGAATGGAATGTAACAAAACATAGCATGAATGTTCCTTATGAGGTGCTGACCAAGTGTTGTTACTTTGTTGCCGATCCATCATCCAAGATGTTTAGAAGTCTATCAGAAAATTGTAAAAAAAATTCTGAATGGTCACAACTTGACCACATATTCAAAAATAATAATGATAAGATGTCTTCAGTAGCTATTGTAAGACTACACTAAGATGACCTGTTTTTAATTTTAAATACTGTGTCAAATTAAACCAATCTTGGTCTCAATCATTATATAATTTTACATAATTTCCAAAATCACATTAGATACAGGTGAGCGACACAGGCTCTTGAGAGCCTCTAGTTTTCTAGATCCAACACGTGGTTTAGATTTATATATTTCTCTAGTACATGGATCTTTTGCATACAATGTATACCAAACTTTAGTATCTTTTGTAGTCTTCATGCATTTTGATTATTGCCATCACTTTGCGTCCGTCATCCATCGTCGTCTTCTGTCCGTCTGTTAACTTTTCACATTTCAATCTTCTTCTCCAACACCCCATGGCCAATTGAAACCAAACTTGGTGGGGATGTTTATTGGATGGTCCTCTACAAAGTATATGTTTTTGGTTCTGATCCAAAATTCAACATGGCTGCCAGGGCCGTTTATGCACTCTGATTTGTTGAAATTTAAAAAATATTCTTCTCTGAAACTACACAAGCAATTGAATTGTTATATTGCAGGAATGATCCTTACATGGTCCTCTACAAATTTTATGTTTTTTGTGTCGATCTGAAATCCAAGATGGCCGCCACCTAGGGACACATTTAACATATGATCCTATGGGAAATACATACAAACAGCTTCTTGTCAGAAACCGTTTGACAGATAGAAGTATGATTATGCCTGAATGATCATATTATGGTCCTTAACAAAATTGATGTTTTTGGTGCCAATCCGAAATTCCAAAACATGGCTGCCAGGGCCATTAATGCACTCTGATTGGCTGAAATTTAAAAAATCTTCTTCTCTGAAACTACAAAAGCAATTGAATTGTTATATTGCAGGAATAATCATTACATGTACCTCTACAAAGTTTAAGTTTTTTGTACCGATCTGAAATCCAAGATGGCCACCAGCATGGAACATTTAACATAGGATCCTATAGGAAATACAAACATCTTGTCAGAACCCGTTTGACAGATGGAAGTAATATTATGCCTGAATGATCAGATTATGGTCCCTAACAAAATTTATGTTTTTGGTGCCAATCCAAAATTAAAAAACATGGCTGCCAAGGCCATTTATGCACTCTGATTGGCTAAAATTTAAAATATCTTCTTCTCTGAAACTACACAAGCAATTGAATTGTTATATTGCAGGAATGATCCTTATATGGTTCTCTACAAATTTTTTGTTTTTTGTGCCGATCTGAAATCCAAGATGGCCACCAAGACAGGACACATTTAACATGGGATCATATGGGAAATACAAACAGGTTCTTGTCAGAAACCGTTTGACAGATGGAGGTAATATTATGCCTGAATGATCAGATGATAGTCCTTGACAAAATATATCTTTTTGGTGCTGATCTGAAATTCAACATGGCTGCCAAGGTCAATTATGCACTCTGATTGGCTGAAATTTTAAAAATACTTCTTCTCTGAAACTACAAAAGCAATTGAATCGTTAAATTTCAGGAATGATCCTTACATGGTCCTCTACCAAGTTTATGTTTTTCATGCCAATATGAAATCCAAAATGTCTGAAACTACAGAGCCAGTTGGAACCAAACTTGGCAGAAATGGTTCTTAAATGGTCATCTGTCAGAATTGTGTCTGATGACCCAGAATGTCAACCAAGATGGCTGCCACAGCCTAACTTATTTAAACAAAGGACCCTATGGGAAAATTCATCAAAAAAACTTTGTGTCTGAAACCACTAAGCTAATTTGAACAAAAAATGGTCGTTAGGTGGTCCTCTTTCAGAATTATGACCCATGACCCGGAATGTCAACAAAGATGGCTGTCACAGCTGAACTTACTTTAACATAGGACCCTTTGGGAAAATTCATTAAAAAATCTTGAAGATGGCCACCAAAGCTGAACGTAGTTTAACATAGGACCGTATGGGAAAATATAATTTGCAGATCATCATATCTTAAACTTTGGAACCAAACTTAATACCAGCAATGGTCCTCTTTCAGAATGTCAACTAAGATAGCCACCACACCCTAAATTTGTTTAACATTGAACCTATGGTAAAACTAGCCAAGATTACTGCTACACTTATATTACTAGTCCTGCTGAAGGTGGACAAGTTAAATCCAGGTGAGCAATACAGGCTCTTGAGAGCCTCTAGTTTTATTTCTTCGTGGTATATTTTATTCAGTGTTTTCAGAACTTGAGTTTCATTATAAGTTATTATTTCGAATTCAGTTTTCAAATTCTCAAATTCTGATACTTTCACCTTTAAATAAAGGATTTATTTATTATCTTTTACCAATTTTTATAAACTTCTTCTTTTTGTTTGTGAACTTTTTTGATATGGATATTTCTTTCTTTTTGTCATATTTCAAGAAAAAAAAACCTCAAAACTATTACACACAAACATGTTCAAAACATATTTAAATATTTATATATATATCCGCATAATACTGATTTTTACATATGGTACGAACCGGTTGCTGTACATGGTACAAAATGGATCACAAGTACGCAGGATATGACATGGTAGGTACGAAATTGTTTTCATTAGAAAATTTACAATGGTACGAAATGGTTGGTATGAAAGTGTTATGGTACGAAATGGTTATGGTACGAAATGGTTTTTGCAATGGTAAGAAATGATTGGTACGAAATGGTTATGGTATGAAATGAATAGACACCTTATATCCAGCTGAGATTTATATTGTCATTCCTATCTTGTTTAATGACATAATTTGTCCCTCAGGAATTTTAGATGTTGCACAACTCAACTGGAACAATACATATGGTAAATTTAAAATAAAGATAACAAACACATTTTTTTCCTGGGCTTTGATATGATCACCAGCTATTTGATCAATAAGACTGTTTTCACTCTACACACTCAAAATAGTACAAGTAAATATATGCATTTTTAAAACATTTTTTTTCTCTATTTAAAACCAATTGTCATACCTAAAAAGGCAATACCATGGAGAAAGATATTTCAAATATTCATGACAAAATTTGTTTCAGTTTACTTGCTTTTTAAGTGCTTAAAAGTGAGTTACACTTATTTTCACTATAATCATTGTAGCAAAAAAGTTTTTCAACATAAATTTGGATTATCTGCCCCTGCTCTCTGATTAATATGGAAAAGAGTGAATTACTATTGTTATATATTTTAACCTGTGCCATAAATGCAAGTGTGTATGTTCATGTTGGAGGCTAGCACATGAGTAGATGCATTGTGGAAACTAGAGATCCCTAAATGGTGACATGTTCAGTTTTGGCTGAATTTAAAATGAAATCAAGTTTAAATTATCAGACCTAACAAGATGAATTTTTTCTTTAACATAATTATATGATTATATAATATTATGTTATTATACAATTAACTGAATAATTATTGATAAATCATGAAAGATTTTTATAATTATTGATTTTTAACTTTGATTGGTTGTAAGCAATTTCCCAGGTTTAAATTTTCAACAGACCATGTTCAAAGGACTACTTTCCTAACCATTATAAACAAAATTAATTCATATACCAAACATGTAAACATAATAGGTAAATGACTGTTCTTTGAAAAATGAAATATGTATTTTTTTTTGCTATTTATTTCATATAAATTTTTTAATCACATTTTACCTGGCTTGAATTCTCACTCAATATGCATGTGCTAAACAAAATGGGACACACAAATACAGTTGTCTCTCATAACTTTGAACACATTCAAGTCAAAATTCGGGGTAACTTGAATTCTGTTTGGACCCTTAACAACAGTATCTATACAGATTTACTCCTGAAATTGAATTTTCACTTAAGTCGAACTAGATTTTCAGGTCCCAATGGATTCGACATAAAGAGCAATGATAATTATAAGAGTGAAATATATATTTTGGAGTTTTTTATGCTATTTATTTCATATAAATTTCACATTTTACCTGGGTTGAATCCCAATCAATATGCATGTGCTAAACAAATCATTGTAGTAATACACTTCTGGGGTTTACTTGGGACACACAAATAAAGATTTTCTATAGAAATGATAATCATAAGGATGAAGTATATATTTTGGAGTTTTTAATTTTATTTACTGGTGCAATTTATTCATAAACTTTTAGACTTTTATGAATTTAATTGACCAAATTGGAATTGCAATTAAAGCTTGAATGCTAATTATACTACTTCGGAGTGTGGGGTATAGTGGTTAACATGTCCGTCCGTATTTCCGTCACAAAATGTTTTGAGAAGAATTACCGTAATGAGTTGTAAAGTGCTTACCAATTTTGAACCCGTGGCATGTCTACTTCCAGTAAAACAATGCCGCCATACATTTTTCGCGGCTCCGTTTTTCGCGATACAGCCTATGGAAATATTTGGTCGCAAAATTCTCCGGGACTACAGATAATTCAAAGTTGGTGTAAAGCATTACCATGATAAGTTGTAAAGTGCTTACCAATATTGTGCCTGTGTCACATTTACTTCCTGTTGAACAATGCCGCCATACATTTTTCACCTTATGTCCTATGGAAAATTTTCTTCAAAAAATTCTCAGCAACTACAGGGCACAACTAATTCAAAGTTGGTGTTCAAATTAAATTCAAAATTCAAAATTTACCTTGTGACACATCTAATACCTTTTTAACAATTCGTGCAATGCTGCTAGTAATTTTTCACTATACGATCTTTGCAATTTTTTGGTCACAAACTAGAGGTACTGTGACCAAAGCTCACAAAATGACACCCCGTCGCTTGTAACGTCCTAATCCATGTTTTAGAAAAAGAAACCCAAAAAATTAGACAAATAAACAAAATAGGAGGTGCACATGGCATTATATGGTTAAGGATCTCAGAAAGTTTCATTAAATTATGATATTTGGGAGGAGTTTTGATACAAAATAGGTAGTCGGACGGAAGAAATCCATGTTTTGGGGAAAAAAAAGATTTTGACCAATAAAAAAAATATGTGCACAATGGCATTATATGATTAAGAATCTGAGAAAGTTTCATTAAATTATGATAAGTGGTTAAGGAGGAGTTGCAGATACAAAATGCATAACCTCCGCCCTCCTTCAGAAGAAAAATGATTTTGATGATTTTGGCTACAACCAAGTCCTTGTTTTGGAAAAAAAGACTTTAACCAATAAACAAAATAGGAGGTGCACAATGGCATTATATGGTTAAGAATCCGAGAAAGTTTCATTAAATTATGATAAGTGGTTTAGGAGGAGTTTTTGATACAAAATAGGTAGGAGGATGGAAGAAATCCATGTTTTGGAAAAAAAAAGATTTTGACCAATAAACAAAATAGGTGCACAATGGCATTATATGGTTAAGAATCTGAGAAAGTTTCATTAAATTATCAGTGGTTAGAGAGGAGTTGCAGATACAAAATGGATACCCCCCAACTTTTCCAAAACTTAAACGGTGCCTAAAAATGATTTTGATGATTTTAGCCGCAAACAAAATAGGAGGTGCGCAATGGCATTATATGATAAAAAATCTGAGAAAGTTTCATTAAATTATAATAAATGGTTTAGGCGGAGTTGCGGATACAAAATAGGTACCCCCATAACCTCGATATAAAGCACCGGCAATGTTCATGTTTTGGAGAGAAAAATAACCCCAAAAATCAATTTGACCAAAAAAACAGAATAGGAGGTGCACAACGGCATTGTTTAGTTAAGAATCTGAGAAGGTTTCATTGAATTATGATATGTGGTTTAGGAGGAGTTGCGGATACAAAAAGGATACCGCCCATATAAGGCAATGGCAAACTCCATGTTTTGGGAAAAGAAACCCCAAAAATGATATTTTCCAAATAAAAAATAGGAGGTGCACACTCGCATTATATGATATAGAATCTGAGAACGTTTCATTAAATTATAATAAGTGGTTTAGGAGGAAAAAAGTGAAATATATTGTTACCGGACGAACTACGTACAGAAAAACGAACGGACTCCCCCATCACTATATAACTCCGCTTTAGGTTCCACCATACAATTAGCATTTTATTTCTAGTTTAGATTCGTAAAACACGACGGTCATTTTTCAAATGTTTAAAACTGATGGGAAAAATTTGCTGATAATTATGATTTCTGACCACGACCTTGTAGATCAGCATCTTGTGTGTTTTTTAAGTGTGTTAATTTTGCACGAAGTTTTGAAATGTAAGTTACGAAAAAATGAGTCGAAAAACCTGCTCTATTTAATTAATTTTTTTAAATGACCCAAATCTTTGTTTACTTTATGCCATGTGTCATATCCAATGAAACTCTACATTAAGTTGATAACTTTTCCTAGAATTTGGTCACTACAATGCATTTTGCACAATATTTAGAAAAAATTATCAAATCCGTTGCTACGGGTATCCAAGGAACAAAGATATTTTGGAAGAAATCGTTAAGTTTCCCGGACAGGCACAACTTTCTGGTTCTTTTCATATATAAATATTTGGGTCTAAAAACAAAAATAAAGGGAAATTGTGCATGACATACAAGTAAAATTTCTTATTTTGTGGCTAAAATTCAACTCAAAATGACAATTGTATAGTACTACCTTACAAAGCGGGGGTATAATATTTCGGTAGTCCTCTTTCAGATTTGTGTCTAATGACCAGAACCATCAACCAAGATGGCTGCCACAGCCAAACGTACATTAAAATAGGACCCTGTGGAAAAATTCATCTTGTCTCGAACAATTTGTACAGTTGGAACCAGACTTGATTGCAATGGTCCTCTTTCAGAATTGTTTTCAATGATCCGGATTGTCAACGAAGACGGTTGCCTCCACCGAACTTAGTTTAATTATATGTAAAATTCTTTGGTCTTCTCTTATGAATCCACTGCTCCAGTTGACACGCTGAAGGCGGGCAAGGTATATCCAGGTGAGTGATACAGGTTCCTGGGAGCTTCTAGTTGGTTGAATCCACCTCAGATTTGACTGAATGTTTCTAATTGGCAAATCCTTAGATAAATGATTTTCTGACAAAATATGAAGTGAAAAACAAGAATCATTCTTATTTCAAACACAAGAGGCTCAATTGAGCCTGTATTGCTCACCTGGCTTTTATTAGCCCATTTGATAATGTAAGCTCTTTTGTGTCCACATGTGTGATAAATAAACGCAAACTGTCAAAGTGACCTTGACATTTCACCTTTAACCTAAAAAAGTGGATCATTTGCATGTCCTTCCATATGAGACTCCTGCCAACATCAGTAAAATCTGCACATTACTTCCAGAGCAAATGAAAAAAGTCATTTCCCAAATTATTTCCATGGAAACTTTGAACAGCCGCAGCTGTCGGGTGAGTGGATGGATCACAACCAAAAGTGGATCATTTTTAGAGGGTATGGTATTGCTGTCATCAATCCTGTAAAACTTCAAAACCTTTCATAATGTGGCTTCAGAGGAAAAGTTGTTTGAAGATTGGCAAATCAAAATCAAAGATGGCCTCTGACAGCCATGTTATCCATCCAACCGGAAACCAAATGTGGAAAGTTCGTAGAGGTCCACTCTTACATCAATCCCGCCAACTTTAGTTACAATCTGTCCATTAGTTCCTGAGAAAATGACAAAAAATCATTTCCATTATGGTTTTCATGGTAACTTTGAGCAGTCGCATGAGAGGATGGATCGCAACCGAAAGTTGATCGTTTGTAAAGGGCATTGCTGTCATCAATCCTGCAAAGCTTCAGAATATTTCACAGTGTAGTTTCAAAAGAGAAATTTTTTGAAAATTGGCCAATCAAAAATAGCCTCTGAAGATATGTTGTTCATCAAACCAGAACCAAAGGTGGATCATTTTCAGCCGCTGAGCCACAGCCGTCAAGGGAGCAGATGAATCTCAACCAAAACTGGATAGTTTGTAGAGGGTAGTGCTGTCATCAATCCTGCTAAGTTTCAGAACATTTCATAATATATTTTCAGAAGAGATTTTTGAAAAATCTGATGGCTTCTGGTGGCCATGATGTTCATCCAACCAGAACCGAAGGTTGAACTTTGTAGATGTCATTCAATACATCATTCCTGCCAACTTTGGCTACAATCCGCCAAGTAGTTTCTGAATCAGAGGAGAAGATCAAAATGTGAAAAGTTTATGGACTACGTACTCGAAGTGGCAACATAAGCTGACATGGCCTATACGACGGTAGAGCTAAAAAAAGAAAAATAAACAACAACGATCTGCAAGTGGGTCAATATGGACTCTTCTCCATTATGTAAGGACATAGAGTATGGAAACTTTGATTGTTCTAGTATGATAGTTTCTCATATACACTGACAAAACGTTCGTTGTAGACAGAAGAAACAGATTTGATGTACTCTGTATAATCATAAGGTTATTTTATATAAATCGGTTCTAGTTTATATAAATCAGTTCTAGTATAAGATCCCTACATCCATTTTCTTATGATGATGCCTTTGGTGTTTTTTCTAGACTCTGATAAATTATAAATGAATTACTTCACTGTTATTAGATGTAGCTAATACAAGAAATATTTATTTTTTTTTAGTTTTGTCATTTACTGGTTGCCATGGGACAGTCAAACTAGGATGCAGGGCCCTTGACTTGATAGTATAAGTCAAGTGACCATTGATTGAATCTGTCATCCTTAGAGAGCATCCAATGTTAATCTTTAGCCTGGTTAATCTTCTTTGGTGTGATTGCACCTGCAAATTTTTGTAAAAATATGCGAAAATAATTTTATTTTATAGGAAATCTGCAATTGAAAACAATCTATGATTCCATTTTTAATGTAATTTATATATGGCATTTTGACAAATTATCATGCAGAAAAGGGGAAAACTAGGTCAAATGGTATACGACAATAATTGGTCATTTATAAGGTATGCTCATTATTCAAGGTTCTTGAATTTGATATAATCCATTTAAATAAATTCTCAGTAATTGTGATACCATATTTTGACTTTGTATCAAATATTCAAGTAAAGAATGCAGATATGAAGAGTTGCGGATACAAAATAGGTACATTTGTAGTTGGATGGAAAAATAAATCCCAACAATGATTTTGACTAATAAACAAAACTAGAAGGTGCACAATGCCATTATATGGTTAAGAATCTGAGAAAGTTTCATTAAATTATGATAAATGATTAAAGAGGAGTTGCGGATACAATATGCGTACCCCCCCCCCTTTCCAAAAGAAAAGCAGTTCCCCAAAATGATTTTGATGTTTTGGGAAAAGAAACCCAAAAAATATTTTTTACCAAATAAAAAAGGAAGTGCACAATGGCATTATATGATAAAGAATCTGAGAAAGTTTCATTAAATTATGATAAGTGGTTTAGGAGCAGTTACGGATACAAAAGTACGTGGAACATGTTACCGGAAGGGCGGACGGACTGCTCCATCACTATATATCCCCCGCTTTACAAAGCGGTGATGTAACAAAACGTTCCACAGCTAATTTTGCCAGCAACAGGCGTCTACAACAGTCTCTGTTGTCAGTTCGAAAACATCATTATACAGGGATTTTTTGGGGTGAATTAAATTTGCGCTAAAATATGGATTAACAATTGTTAGATTTGCGCGAAAAAATTACATGCAATTAGCTTTAACTCTAAATAAATGCATGACCTGCAAGTTTAATCAAGTCCTATTTTACATGATATAGATGTTGTGAAACATCAGCAATTAAAGTACAATAAAAATACTTGACGATCATGTTAAATTAGATAATAGATTAATTGATCCCAAGACAACCTATAAAAGTCGTATTAAATATTTTGTTTCAATGTACACAGTAAATTTCGTATTTGATAGATAAGGAACTCTAGATCTAGGTTTCTGAATCAAACGGGGAGGTGTGAAGAAAATTTAAGACCGGAACCTGAAAAAATACAGACACTTTAATGGTGTATGGATTCTTTACCCTCTTTTCGTTAGTAAATTGTGATTTACATTTCATATACATTATCTGGATTATTCTTAGCATGTCTGGCTTGTTTTCGTCGATTTTATTGTTTTTTTTCACACATTTTTATATCCAAGTCAGTCAATTTGACACATAACATTTAATAAAATAATGGCGGATTCTGCAACGTTTTCAGACACTCAAACCTTGGAACGGATATGGGAAATCTGGGACTTATTTTTTAATGCTAAATCACGCCAATTAAAGATAAGCTAGCTTATTTTACAAAATAAAAATTTTTACATCAGAATTTCAAATTAAAAAGAATAAGTTAATAAATGTAAATTTTTACGTTATAAACTAAGCTGCAATTATTTTGTATATTTCTTCTGTAAAGGTTTTTTAATGTAGTACTTATATCACGATATACATGTAATAGATATTTTAAAGCAGTTTCCTTTATTTTGTACAGTACGTTGTTTACTGAGGTTTTTTCTTACGGTACGGGAATTTTTCCTGCATCGTTCATTTTTAGGCCATTATTCTCCATTGGTATTATTCTCTTATTCTATAAACCCAATCTAAACCATCAGGGCACCACTGTTTACTGTTGCTTTTGGGAGAATAAAGAACCTTAATATTGGATTATCTATACCACTCATTCTCAGCAAATTAGGGCCAAATACCTATTTCATTATCCCTATAAATATTTTGAGATTCATACATGTAATACATAGTGATCGAAACATCATTAAAACTTTTCTTCAGGGAACATTTTAGACATATATTACCAAAATTTTCATACGTTTACTGTAAAGAAGACAAAAATTATGACTCTGTTGTTTCCCAGTACTGACTATTTTGAGAAAAACGAATGTCCCGTTTGGTGTGCCACTTTTTACTTTGTGTATTGCACTTAAAAAGTTTACAGTACGCGTGATAATTTAAACTTTTCCGACCATTTAATATTCCGTCAGTAAATATTTATTATGAATTTCAAATTATTTCCACTGATCTTCAGTCTCCATTCTGAGATTTTACGTCCCGATATCCGAGACCAAATACGTTACCACGCAATGTTTTAATAGACTATACATCTCGGTCGACGGCAGTGATGTATTGATGAACCTATGTACAGCTAAATCAGGCCGTTTGTACAACATGTACAAGATGGGTAAAGCAATGGAACAGAAGGTGGACGGATTATTTGCAGAGTTGGGACAAACTGATTAATGACAAATATTGAAGTTGTTTACAAAATAAAAATCAATTGAAAAAAGTTTAGACATATTGGTTACTTGTCGCATTTTTAGCGATTTTTGCTGAAGTTTTATGTGCCTAATATATATTTCCTGTTTTAAAGTTGATATTAATTTAAAAGGTTTTTGGGAAGAACAGTTCCATATACATATTAGTATTATGTGATCCCTGTTCATTTTCATGCTGATTTCGCAACAATTACGTTACTTTTCGTATCATTTCACCCCCACGTTAAAATTATGACGAAATCGAAAAAATAATTTTAAAAAATGTATTATATTTAGAAAATCAGTTAAGAAATAAAGAAACTTGACCATATTTGGAGTAATATATTCATATTATTTTCACATAGAACACTTATTTGCTACATTCATGTATTTATAATTATTGCACTTTCATCATAGTATAAATTCAAGAACAAATAATTAATTTTCCAATTCCTGTCATCAATATTTACTAATATGAAATATGTATCTCTGATCTCTTTATATAAATAAATTTGGATAAAAAAAAAATTGTTAAAACTGCTAAGATATTTTACGCGCAGAAATTCAGAAAGTTGATGTATAACGTATCTATTTTCAAGAAAAAATTGACTCTTAGTTCCGGATATTGTTTTTTTTTCTTACCGACAGAATTAAGATCAGCCACTTGAATATCTTGAAATAGTAAGTATCGAACAACATTTTACGCATAGGAAAAATTTGTGAAATATATATATTCTTTTAATTCTGATCGATCGAACATTTGGAAATTTTAACTCCGGAGATGTGGAGGATGAATATCATTTTCTATTTCAATGTGTTAAATTTAATGATGACCGCATTCATCTATTTCAAGAAATAACTAAAAGTTGCCCCAATTTTTTAACTCTTAACTCAAGTGATAAAATGATATGGCTTATGAACACAGAAGATAAGTCAATTCTCACTGCTGCTGGTAAATTTATTTCTAAAAATTGTTAATTATGTGGCTTTCTTGTCTGCTTCAGACACGAGGAGGACTGTGTAAAGAACACAGCTCCTTGAGCACCGCCCCTTGGTGTCTGTTGCAGTAGGGAAACCTACACTATTCTCAATACTCTATTCCTGCAGTATATTTTATTTGCTGTGAATAAACTTGAAATTTTGTTACATTTATGTTTGTTTCTCTGCATCAGATACGAGGAGGCTTGTTAGAGCTTTTAAGCTCACAATCCTAGAGCATCGTCCCTTGGTACCTGTTGCAGCTAAACAATCAATTATATTTATACATTTCCAGCAAAAATATATTATAAAATAAAAACAACTGCAAATAAATCAAGTGAGAGAACATTTGCCACATCTCTGGAGTAGCAACTCTTAAATACTTTTTTAAAATTTTTTTTTAACATATAATAGCCTGTATAACTTTATATCAATTTTAGGTGTATTATATGAATGTCATGGAAAATACTGTATGTTGTAACGATTATATTTGTTATGTGTGTATGCCCCCCTGGGGACCTAATTTGGAAAATAAAATATCTTATCTTATCTTATCTTATCTTATAATAAAAATGTCCTATATCGAATTTTCTTCGGTTGTACAAAATTCTCTAAGTAAAAAGATTTTTTTTTGCTTTTTTGAAAGATACATAACACACTTTATATAAATTTATATAACCACGTTGTTTTCGATTTTATAAATAAACGTCCGTGACCTTAAACCCCCTCGCTTAACCAATGAAAATCTAGAAATTTAGCATGTGACCTTATGTAAAAAAATGAATAACTGAAGATAAGCTAACGTGGGGAATGATTGTGTGGATGTTGTTTTCGTTACAAAAATGGTCGACCTAGCGAAGCAGGCTTTTAATACCAATAATTTTAACTTAGCTGTTGAAATATATGAACGAACAATATCAGAAAATGGACCATCTGTGGATCTGTATTTAGGTTTGGCAGACAGTTTTGCCAAAACAGGACAATTCAACAAAGCATTTGAAGCTTATTCCAGTGCCTCTCGTTTGGGATCTATATCTCCCGAAAAATTAAAACATTTAGTAACAGGTTTAATTAACTCTGTGAAAAGAGAAAAAAGTTCAGAGCAAATGTTCAAACATTCTGAATGTCTATTTACTTGTTTAATATGTCGAGGATTACTTAACGAACCGGTGACTATTCCATGCGGACATACTTATTGTAGAAATTGTCTTGAAAAGGATAAATCAAAAACTTGTCGAAACTGCGGCGTAGTTCATTATTATTTGAATGTTTCACGTTTAAAAACAAATTATTTGCTGTCACGTGTAGTAAATCAGTGGTTTCCATCAGAATGTAGAGCAGCTGAGTTGAAATCAAAAGGAAATAACTTTTTGGAAAGACAAAAATTTGAAAGGGCAATTTTACTTTATTCAGAAGCAATCGAATTGGGTAAGTTACATAAATATAAAATTTAGGTTATATAACAACTAACCGGAAGAAAATAACACAATTTTACTGGTTCCCGGTTATTGATGCAGGGCCGCTTACTCTAAATACATGAATTCATGATCTTGGTAGCAGATTTGACAGATGATCTTCCGGTCGTGTCTGACCTACTGATCAAGTTATTTTGGTCTGAACTAGGTCATAATTTTTTAAAAGAAATTTTAGACGACTTGGATGTGTCTGGAATCAACCTATAGTCCTATAAAATATGATTTCGCATACTCTTGGCATTTTAACATTTTCATGGTGATATTTTTTTTAAACCTCCAAACAGCAGGATCAAAGAGGTAAAATTAAAAATCAAAGAGTAAAATGCATATCATCAAGGTTACAAGATTGAAGGCCACAATTTCTGTTGTTTTAAATCGCATGCAACGTGGCCTTATGATTGCTGTGTGAATAATGCAACTATGTTGTAATCATGAGCTTGGACACTTGGATTTTGAAACCTCTGCATAGTTATTGCAGATACAGCATAATTTTAACACTCACAAAATATTTCTTAATTGTTTCTGTCCTGTTTTAAAGCATACATTGTAAATTATGTTAATACGCAGCTTAACTGTGGCCCTGCTTTGTTTATAAAATATCTACAGTTCCATTTAAAGGGGCTTGGATTCATGTAAAGAATGGCATGTTTATTTTAAAGAACAATACTACATGTAGCAATACTAGACATCACATGTCTATTTTTGAAAGTTGATTTCATAATAATTTTTTTTAGTCAGTACTAGTCTAATAATAATTTTTAAAGATTTTTGTATTTTGGAAATGATAGAATTATAACAAAATCTTGCTTTGCATTCATTAATTGCAGTGCCATCAGATCATTTGTCACTAAGTAACAGATCACATGCCTATGCATTGCTGGAGAAGTTTAAAGAAGCTTTAGATGATGCTGAAAAGGTTATAAATCTTCGCCCTGATTGGCCTAAGGTAAGTTTGTGGAAATTTAATTTTAAAAAGCACCCAAATCATTTTTATTGCCTTTTTTTAAAATTATGATTGAAAATTGGCTCTGTCTAAAAATTTAAAGTCACAAATATTTTTTTTTATAAGAAAAATTACTATGCAAATACTTTTTATCAACTAATTTTCATCTGGAGACTGTGTTATATAATACTGTTTTTCTTTCATGCCTTTTTTCACTTTGTATACGTAACAAATTTTCAGATTTTCATGATGATGATGAATATGAGTATTTTCAACAATATTTTTCATTAATCAATTACAAGCCTGCAGAGTTAAAATCATCATCTTTCACACACATTTCATTATAGGCCTACTTTAGGAAGGGTTGTGCACTATATAGTTTGGATAGATATGAAGATGCTGTGGTGGCATTATTGCAGTGTCTTGCCTTGGATTCGTCTATTACAAGTGCTAGAAATTACCTTTCAAAGGTTTGTACCATAAGATAAATTTTGATACTCTATTTTTATACATGTATGAAATTTTATATGTCACATTGTGAAGTAAAATAATGTATTTAACATGATATTTTTTTGTTGTACATACCTATCTACATTTTGTACATTGTACTTTAAAATATCAACACAGAATGTTTTTGTTGTTCCTATAAACTCTGTATACTTTACAATATTAATTTTTTTTAATATTTTGTGTGAAGGGTTTAGGAATAAACAAATTTATTAGGTGATTTATAACATTAAATTACCATTGTGCATATTTCACAAGAAAAAGAGATTTTATGTGTATACATGTATGTAGAATTTTTGAAGAATTTATGAACACATTTCTTTGTAGGCATTGCATAAGATAATAACACCACTTCCTCCTGATGACCCAAAGGCAGCTGCTATACACCAGCAAATGAATCCATCAGTTTTACAACAGCTTATTTGGTCCAACTTCCAGGCGATGAAATTTCATCCTCGTGTATCGATGGAGGATATGTTGCAGTTAAAAAATATAATAAGTGACACGCTTGCAACTGCGACAAGTTTTGAAGGGTCATCGGACATGGATCAGAAACCTAATCAGAACAGGGTAAGTACATTGTAAATCTTGAACTCCTTTTTGCCTCAAATATATACAAGATTTTTTTAATGAATATTTTTCCCTTACTTTCAAAGCTATCAAACAGCTTATATTAATACTAAGAAATAATGACAAATTAAATCATTAAATAAGAAAGTACCAGTTTAACACATGATTCTTACCTGTACTACAATGTCAATGTTTTATGTTCTGTCAGATGATCATGGAATGTTAGTCTGTATAATGAATTAAAGTGTACAAAGGGCAGAATTAAATCTGAAGTGCAGAAAGGTAAAGGCATCAATAAAATATGAAGGAAATTCTGTGATAAAAAGAGAAACATGACGATTGTAATAAATTTTTCCGTATTGAATTTGGAAATAACCTCCGTTACATGGTGCACATTAAATAACCTGCATAGAAAGTCGTTTTAAAGTGTTCATCATGTGTATTGCATAGATAGAAAACAAAATAATAGTAACTCTTTATATAATAATTTCCTTGCTTATTACACCACAGTTGAAAGTAAATTAATGTATGGAATTATAAACTTATGAAAGATAATAACCAATAAGAAAATTTGTTACATCTGATTACATTATAATGTAGATTATGCCAAAAAATATATATATGTGGTTTTCCTACCAACTGTAATTTTTTTGTGCTTGCCGTAAATTTGTTATTGACATTTTTTTGAAAAACAAAAATTCTTCCCATTGACACAAGTGCAAAAAATCTGCATAATAAAAGAAATACAAATATTCTTACCCTACTTTGTTATAAGCATGTAACCATAAATGCATATTTTTTATTTGGCCTTACGCAGCATTTTTCCACATTATAAGTGTAAACAGATCTGTCAGAAATGTCAAAAAGTAGCAAGAAAATTTTCTAATTAGAAAGTCACTTACTTAGTGTATAGCTTAATTTAAAAATCCAAAATAGACTACTAGTTCCTCCTTATGCATTGAATTATCATATAGTCTTCCCAACATATAGGTATACTTTAATCAGATTAAGGATAAGTTAAACTCTTTAAGGTACATTTTGTAATCCTTTAAAGTTTAAGAGCAGAAATGATTAACCCTTCATAATTGTATCTAAAGCTTATTATAATCAGACTTTCTCCTAGATGGTCATGTTAGTCTGAATTGGTCACTGAGCCCTTAATGGTCAAACTGAAATAGTCAGATAAAGGATAGTGTACAATTGTAGTTGTTAATATTGACACAGAACAAACAATGTAAATATTGATCTTTTCATAGACTTCAAAAAGTAGTTGACCCAGCACCTAGTCTATTTAAGGTCAGTGCGTCCAAAGTAAATCTTTCCAAAATTTGACAATTTTTTAATAGGGTAAATAAAAGTTAATCATAACTTTTCCTTTCTTGCTTGCCATTTTTTATAAGAAAACCCAGTTTACATCCAGAATGAATTGGTATCTGTATCAGAAAACAGTGCTGTGTATGTTTGATCCATTTTAAAATTAGACTGCTTAATCCCATATTGTCCTGTAATTGAATTATTTTATGATTATTATATGTTTTGAAGACACACAGAAAAGGGGCTGAAATTAAATTAATTATTTTTATAAACAGTTTGATAGTTATATGATTTAAATGAATTTAATTTTTGAATAAAAGCAATAAAAAAACCGATCATGGAACTGCAATACATGTACATTGTATATTAAAAACAGTTAGTAAAAGTTGAATGGGTATTTTGTTGTGATATAACATCAGTGCAGACAGAAACGTGATATTACAATAGTACATGAATAATGCTTTATCATTTATTTGTCATTTAGTACAGATATCAATATTATGCTGATTACAAAATATCTCTGCTGTTCTTGTTTAATGACAGAAATAGACTTATGTAAATGATTATATATTAATTACAGGAAATTTTATATATCAGTAATAGAAGATATAAGATTTTCTTTCTTTAATCTAATTCTTAATGAAACTGGGGAAAAGGGGAGAAATTAATTGCCCCCTGGTTTATAAGATATGGATTTAGATTTGATAGGAATTATCATGCCCAGTTTTATGTTGATGTATTGAAATTCTCATGCCCAGCTTTATGTTCATGTAGTGGAATTCTCATGCCTAGCTTTATGTTCATGTAGTGGAATTCTCATGCACAGTTTTATGTTCATATAGTGGAATTCTCATGCACAGTTTTATGTTCATGTAGTGGAATTCTCATGCACAGTTTTGTGTTCATGTACATTGTAAATTTCCTCTTAGCACATTTTATATTTTTTGTGCACCCCACCCCCCTCCCACCAAATAGTCAACAGGATCTTGATTTTTTAAGATTCTCAAAATGACAAGTACTTGGACTTGGTCATTTTTCCCCCTACTAGCTGCATTGTTTATAATTTCTGATGGTGGTCGCGCTGGGGCATCATTTGTGTCTTACAGACACACTTCATTTAAAAAAAATCGCTCCTAACAAAACAACTTGTCCATAATTATCAAGTGTGGGTGGGGGCATATCTCTTTTCCAGTTTCTTTGATAAAGTACAGTATACTGTTGTACTATAATTTCAAACATTCTTTAAAATAAGACTGTTCTGATACAATTTTAAAGAAAATTAAAAGCAAAAATGGTAAATTTTGAACTGTACAGAGTGTGGACAATTTGAAACAATGTTAAAGATATATTTTTTGTTTGGATGAAGATGGAACAAAGATTTTTGTGAGATGAAGGGTTAGTTTGTAGACGGCTCAGTTTTCTGATAAAATTTTGGTATTATGAAAAATTTTTTAAGTGTTGGTATTTGGAAATTTGTTTTAACAGGTCTAACAAAAAAATGTCATGCAAATAGATTTTAAGACAACATGAAGAGGTTTTATTCATTTCTTCCATTTTTTCTTGTACCCATTATGCTCATACACGTAAATTTCAGAATGTTATAGAGTTCAGTTATTGGAACACAGGAATACATGTACCTTTTATAATTAATTATTAAAATTATGTAATTTATTTATTTACAGTATATATTTATATAAACTATGTATGGTGTTTACTTATTTACATCATGATGCCATAAAATGTAATCATATATCTTGCATTTATCAAAGTTTACCTTTGCACTAGGTGGAATTCCTGAAAGACAACCCCTTCTAAATTATTAAAACCTATCACATGCACATTTCAGAGTATCATGATGTAAATAGGATATACCCCTTTCGGGCTAATGTCCTCAGGGGTATATCCAATACATAAAATGTCGTAAAAAACCTTTAATGCAGTGAAATGAAAATTCTGTAATTATATATTAGGAATAGCATTACAGATAGCACATTGATCATGTGACAAATTGGGACAAGGTCACAAAAGACTTATATAAGCTACAGATTTACCTTACATAAATAAGTGTGGCATGGGTTTTCTTTCAAAAGCAGTATTTAAAAGTCATTGTTTGATGTATACATGCTTCAGATATTAAATCAGTAATCATGTACATTTCAAGAACTTTGGTATATTGTAAGGAAATATGCAGAGCCCAATATATTTATACATATAATTCTGATAATGCTATCATTTGTTAAAGTCATAGATGACTAGTTTCTATCCTTTTAAAAGGTCAATGACCGAAATGTTAATGTTTCATAACTTGTCAGTCACACAAGGCTTTGACATTGGGAAACAATAAAGTATTCTGTTTGTATTTTCATATATTCATATTACTTGGTGAACATTCCTTGAGCATAATTACTCAAGTTTTTATGAAATTTATTGAAAAGAACCATTTTCAACTGAGTTGGAATTAAATGAAAAATATTGAAAGTTATTGTCTTATAAAACCAGGATTAATGTATTTTTTTTTATGACTGGCCATGGAGCCCCTTTTTATAAAAGCCCACTAACTACAATGTAAAGACCTTTTAAGATATTTTACTTGATGCCCCATTTTTTTCAGTATGCAAAATAGATAGATTCACACGACCTGTAAGAAAAAATCAATTGTATTCATGCTTTATTTTGATGAAACTTTTGAGTATTTGTTTGTTTCAACAGCTACATGTATACACTGTAGGTCAATTAATATAGTAGGAAATTTGTTTCTCTAATTAAAGAACCCCTTTTGGAAATTGTCTTAGCCCTCGGGGCATTGATTAAAAGAAGTACAGTATACAGTCCATACATGTGACATGTAGATACAGGTATTGTTACAAAACATAGGTAACACAGCTGATATTCTTTATATAAATGCCTCAGCTGATTGATAATGAATGTGATTGCAAAACGATGAACATTTATATGTATTTACAAATGCACATGTAAAATATATATATAAATGGTCATTGTTTTGCAAACATGGGACTTCTTAACTAAGTTAGTTTTCTCCTCTTTATGATTGCAATTGGGATTAACATGATTGATTTTTTGGTTGGTATATGATTTTAATATTGTTAGGAAAATCATTAGAAATAGATTTGTCACTTAGTTGAATTAATGACTAGTAAAACCATCCCCACTTATTCCATAATCATATTAAAGTTGAACAGATGAAAAAATGACATGGGAAACAATTCCATCAGGATTCCAGTTCATGTGTCTGACAGTGGTGCACGTTTAATGCTTTTCACTAATGACATTGACAAATATATTGGCCTTTTTACCTCTTACATGTAGAGTGTGGATATAAAACTACAAAATGTTCATAGGTGTGTAAGATCTTTGATCCACACATTTCTGTACTAGCCAACACTAATATTAATTCTTGTGACTTTATGCTATACATAGGTTTTACTTTTTGTTTCATTTCAGGTGGAAGAAATTTATAACAGACAAAGCCAACATGAAGCAATGGATCAAAGCTGTGAGAGGACAAAATGTAAGGTTATTACAAAAGGTGATAACACAATTTTTTATTTAATAAGAGAATCAAAGTTCTTAAATAGTTGTTTTGTTTTTTTGTTTGTTTTTCTTTAATACATCTATCGAGCATCTTGAGTCATGGTCACACTTACTCTCATCTGCATATCTGAAACCTAACAAATTTCATTGTTCACCTCATATTTTATTTTTACATCAGAACAGGTTTTGGGGTTTCCTTTATCAAAACTTGGACTTATCAAATTTTCTTTAATGGACTAATAGAGATCCTCAGTTCTTCATTTACCAGTGTTACCTGGGAGAATGCATTATAAGTTTTTTATAGAACATGCAGTTCCATGTGTTTATCTCAACTGATAGAAACCATTTTATCAGAATAGATTTATGGATAGTAATAATGTGTTTATTTTTTACATTTACTCTCAGTTGATTTTGTGTTACTTTTTGTGTTAGAAATTTAGTAACATGAAAAGAAGGGACTAAAAATATGAAGTATAAATTTTCTTAAAGGTTCTTCAGCACCAGAATCTAGATCAGCATCTCCAACTTCATCCTGCAGACCATCTGATTTTATTGATGATTTGCGTCTAAGTCTGAAAAGATCCAGAATTCCAAGTGATCATAGTCCAACAAGTCCATCCAGGGGACCTCCACCAAAAATGTTTGAAAGTCCCGGTTACATGGACCACAGTAAGTTTCTTTGAATGTTAAATATATTTAACACAATGAGCAAAGCAAAGTTGTTTTCCCATACCTTTAAATATAGTCAAAACATAAAATTTAAGATGTTAGAATATATAGTGGAAGATAGTTGATTTGATAACATAGTTTCTCTAATTCTGTGCATATTTATACATCTCTTGACCCATTTGATAAATTCTGATATCACCACACGTTGGTTAAATGCTCGTGAAATGTCCCAAAAAACATTCGGAAGACCTCTCAGAGTTTTACATTGTCATTAGAGAAAAAGATTCTAAAACTTTTGACGTGTTATGAAATTTATCCACTCTCGATAATTAAATTTTCTTTTTTAAAAATGAATATTTAGTTATCATGAGTTGATAAATTTCATTATCAACTGTTAGTTGTAGAATCTATATTAACTTGACATGCAGATTTATATATATGTCAGGGTTCTCGCTAAGGCACGTACATGTGTTCTGGACGCGCTAAAATTGGACTGGACACGTAATCCTTCAAACTCATGCGTCCCTGGGACGCATGTAGATCTAATCAGCTCAATCGAAGACCGTTATTTTCATTAAAAATCTTGAGCTGCCATTTTTCGTTTTCTTGGAGATCAAAGGGGAAGGGGAGAGAAACGAAAAAAGAAAGCTAGAAAATGGTGGCAATCGGAATTCTCTTGATTTTTCATTTGACACAGTGTTTTTTACCGACCGGTAAAAATATCTAGAACTCATTTAAAAATTAATTTAGCGTATTTTGACTTATCTATGCAGAGATGGAAATTTTGTCAATATTGATTATTAAGGTGTCAATGTGAGGATTTTAAGAGTATGTTGGAGAAAAATAATAGTAAAGATTATAGAATAAGATAAATAAATATTAAGAAATAAAATAGCAATAATAAATTATTAATTTGTGTCAAAAGGTGCAAAGATTTTTTCATCATATCTGTAACAGAAATTTTCTTCCAAACATGGAGTACCACTGCATATGTTCAATTTTTTTTTAAAATCATATTCGTCAGTATTTTAAGGCAGCACATGATTTTAATTAAACTTTAACAATAGTACAATAGGCCAACCATGGTCAAAATCATGCAGGAATGTACGTTAAAAGTGGCGATGAGTCCTGGGACTCACCATTCTGAAGAATGATGAGTCCCAGGACTCATCATGAAAAATTCTTAGTGAGAACCCTGTATGTATTAATTGAAGTTCATATTTCTGAATTATCTTATACAAGTTACAATTGTACTTTTATTGTCTCATGACATTTATTACCTAATATATCCTTTCATTTATATAATTAAGATTGCACTGCTCTTGTAGAATTATGTAACATTTCAAAATTATGTAATAGTGTGGGTGTTTTACTTGAACTTTTTCTGTAAGCAAAAAAATATAAATTGTACATGCTACTGTAAATACATGTATGATCAGACAAATATGCTTGTCATCACACAGAAGTTACATAAATCTTAAACCTTACAAACTTTTCATTTAGACAGAATTATTTGATATATTACATAGGGATAACAGACTGATATTTTACAGTAAAAGTGCATGCCACCTATATTTTTCATTAAAATTTGTGTTCATGGGGTTTTTTATGTGTATTTGTTGATGAATTGGGTACAGTTATTTATTATTAATTTATTTGCCTATTTCAATAATTTTTATGCCTTCAGTTTGCAATTAATTGAATACAGAGTAAAAGCATAAAAGAATTGAATTCATCCACTCTAATTGAAAATCACAAAACCATATGTCAGAATTAACAGCAAGTTTACCAAAAACATTGTCATTTTCACTTTCTGTAAATGTATCTAAAAAACAATTCAGGAAATTGTAAGAACAGAAATAAATAAAATGCAAATTATGATTTTTGAGGGACAGTTGGGGGTGAACTTGTACAGATGAATTTTGATTGGCCTCATGTTGTTATTTTATATCTTTTTATAAGACTGTTTGATGCAGAAACCCTTAAAATTTGTGAAGAATTGAACTACATATGTATAAAATGTGGATACATTGTAATTCAGTCAGCCAGTTGTATATTTTATATGCTTTGTTGCAAAAAATTGTGCCTTAAGGCAGATTTCTGTAACACTTGCAACAGATATTAAATCATGTAAAGTGTCAGGAAGTAAAAGGGCAAAAGTAAATAATTCACAAAAAATGCATTACCACATTTAAAAGTAACACAGTTAAGGATCCTAAAGGTTTTAACATTTGAATTCTAATTTCAGCTTCATTTGAACTTCATATATTTTACAAGTTTTGGGGGCCTCGGTGGCCGAGTGGTCTAGGTAGTTCGTCATGACTACTACTGATCACTAGCCTGTCAACGCTGGGGTTGTGAGTTCAAATCTCACCTGTGGCGGGGTGTGTTCGACTCCGATCTTAATTGACAAGGATTACCAATTTTCCTACCGAAGGTCGGTGGTTCTCCCCGGGTACTCCGGCTTCCTCCACCAATAAAAACTGGCCGCCGCGAAATGGCCAAAATGTGCTGAAAACGGCGTTAAACCCCAACTAAACAAACAAACAAACAAATACAAGTTTTGTTTTAATAAAATTTAAAGTCCCTGAATATAACAGTTGGCCTTACCTATATTCTTGCTGACCCTTGTTGGCCTGTTTTATCTGTTCACAATAATTGACGATTTTTTGTTTAAAGGGTTATTCAGAAAAGTGATATGTGTGGTATGGTATGCATTACATAATTCATCCTTATTGTACATGTAATATCATGATTAAACTTTTACTCGAAATTGAAATATATTTGGAATATTACCACTACAGACAAAATTATTTAAAAATATGAAGAAATTTTTAAATACTCACATAAAGTGTAATTAATTATAGATGTAGCAAAGAGTGAAGAACAAAGAGAAATTCCTGGTGATTTATTGAATCGTGATGACTTCGACTGTAGTCTGTGTTACAGATTACTGTATGATCCTGTTACAACTCCATGTGGCCATGTTTTCTGTCGAAGATGTCTTGACAGATGTCTGGATCATCAGAGTCTATGTCCCTTGTGCAAGAGTTCACTTGCTGAGGTAATTAAGTAAATTCAAAAAAGAAATTCTTTGCATATGAGCTAATTTTACAGAAAAGATTTGTTTATTTATATATTTGGAAAATGGTGGGTTATCTTTCATTCTAATATGACCTGCGTCATAGGCCTTAGGTCTACATCAGTGGTAAAATATTGATATATTGGTTCCAACGTCACAGATGCCAGACTGCTGGTTTGGCAACATCATAGTAAAGTTTCCCACAAGCTTTAACAACGTCATAGTATAACTTGCATTGTGTAATGGGGTCTTCATGTCTGAATACTTATGTTGCAGCGCTTCAAAATTTCCTAGAGACTGTCCTATTATCTTTCAGCAACTTAGAGATAGAGTTTATGGTTTTTATTTCTTTCCTTGCTAATTTGTTACCGGTACATTAAGAGTTTGAACTTTGCTTTTTTTGAGATCAGATGTCACTATAATAATCACAATGCTCTAGATAAACTGGTTACTCGTGTAGTCTAGAAAATATATGGTTACAACTGATGATCCCTAGGCTGTAAACACTGAATTCAAATTCAACATGTATCGAGGTTTGTTGAACAAGAATTCTGAGTTTTTCTGGCCAAGATGGTGATTCTCAGCTTGATACATGTGTCTCACTTCCTCTACCAACAAAAACTTGTAACCGATACCATAGAATTTTATTTAATTAACTGAACCAAATTCTGTTTGTACATATAAATATCTTTATAAATAATGAAGGTCATTTATGACTTATTTGTCCTAGTCTTGCACAAAGTTAAATAGATATCGCTACCGAACAAGCATGTAGTCATTATATAGCCAAATTAATTGATACTTGGTATGAAACATCTATGGAAGGTACATTACAATTTTCACTTGAATAAAATGGATTGATTGTGGGACTGTCAGGTGAGCTATACAGGCTCAATTCTCTTGAGCCTCTTGTTAAATTTGCAATATGTTCTTAATTTGTTACCTGCCTTTGGCTTTTTCCCATTATCGTTTAAAGTAGTCAACCATAATAGATTAAATTTATTTTTAAGTGAATATTTACATTTATTTACTTAAAGTTCATAGTTAAATCCTTTGTTTATAAGGAGTGACTCTTTAAAAGCAAAGAAATTTAAATATTGAATTTATACATTAAAGATAAGATTCTTTATTGGATGCTTCCATGTTTTTTGAAGTAATAAAGGCTTCGGTAAAAAATTTATTTGATGTGTTTTTCTCATATTCAAGACTAGCCCAATCTGTCTACTTCATCATACTTAATAATATGTTGTAAAGGATCGGAAAGCTGCTAAACTCTCCCAGAACTCTAGCATTTGTGGTTTTGGTGCATACACCTGGAGCAAATTTGCAAAATTTTGTATGATTCTTTTCTAGAATTAATCTATATCTGTTTTAATTTATATATATATATATATGTCACCCATTAAAATATTATTGCACAATTAAGCACAGATGTTTAATTTCATTCTTAATGGGTTTATTTAATGTGACAGAAAATAATAAATAAAACCTAATGGTTTATTATTCTGGCATGCTCTGCACTCCCATAAATTAAAATACTGTAATTTATGTCTTACTTGAATGATGCACATTTTAAAAATGTGATTTGTAATCCAACTGCAATGGTGTCTTACTCTGTTAAAATGACATCTGCCTTTTTATGGTATGTTTTGGGGAAAGAGATTTGGATGCGAGGGTGAGGAAATAATTCATATTGTTAAATATTTTCTTACATAGAAATTTCCTTAATTGCTGTTATAAACACTCCTTGGATATTTTAGTTACTTTTGTTTTGACAATAGTAATGAAAGTAGCAAGTATGTCTGGTTAAAAGAATGGATTTTAAAAAATACTAAATGTCACCAAAAAGCATTGAGTACATTTATTGAAAGTCTAAAAACAAATTATATATACTGTGTATTTAACAGAAAGTTATCACTGTTAGACATGTGAAAAAGTTGTTTATACTTCAGGTTGATGATATTTGTTTTCTTGTATCAAACTTTCATGTTGTTAATTAACACCTTTTCAGTTTGAACTACATCTGCGCGTTATAGTATAAAAAGTGTAAATTTTTGATAAAAATATTTTTCAATGATGGAAATTTTTTTTCAACACATGTCATATGTATACATTACAAAATATCACATTTGTTCTACACATGTACACTACAAAATATTGTTTGCCATGATTATGCATAAATATCAGTATATGAAAAAATAGTAAATTCATGTTATCTTGAATATAATAATAGATAAAGACAAACTGTAAACAACAAAAATGTTCAGCAAAGTAAGATCTACAAAAGGTTAAGGACTTTATAATTTACCTGTACTAGTCAAAAAGAAAGGTCAAGAGTCAGTTACATTGAAAAAGTCCTTAGAAACCATATATATTTTGGTTAAGGACTTTATAATTTACCTGTACAAGTCAAAATTAAAGGTCAAGAGTCAATGCCATTGAAAAAGTCTGTAGCAACTGATAAAAAAGTCCCAGCAACCATATCTATTTGGGTTCAGGATTCTATATTTTAGGTGTACAGGTCAATATTAAAGAGAAAATTGTGACAGTATACATTAAGGCCATTTATTTTTAATTAGTTGGTTTACGGATCCGCCGACCCGATTTTGCCGATTTGAAGAAAAAAAATAAAATTGAAAATTTTGGTTTTTTATTACCGCCGACCTTCTGAAATCAGCCATCCCAAAAATAAAAATAAATTAAAATCCTTTTTGCATCAAAATTTCATAAAAGATTATATTCCAATTCGTCTAAAAATAGATTATCCATCAATAAAATACTTGTAAACATGATCCAACCCAAAAAAATCTATTTATAGACGTTAGTTGATGCTAATTTCCGAAACACGTTTTATGAAACGAATTTCTTCATAGAATCCATGCCACTTTTAAGTTCGTTTTGTATGAATATCTTGATTCCGTAAGATATCGAACCCACTCATTTAATGTTGTACAACTTGTAGTTGACGAGTCGGTCCCTTAAAAAGGGAACGGTCTACTGAATAACAGCTTTCAAGATAGATGTTCTGATATTTGGGTTTCAAAAGAGGGAATTAACTGATCATTTGCAACCTTTGTACATTTGGCAATATAACCAAGATTGTTCAAAAGTACATGATTTTCCCTCTTTTTTTTTTCTTTTTTTTCCCGACCGACCGACCATATTTTTAAAAAAAAAAATCCGTAAACCAATTAAATAAAAATAAAAGGCCTAAATAGCAAAAATAATCATTGATGCAAGATCTACAGGTTCACAAAAGATAACAGGTGAGCGATTCAGGCTCTTGGGAGCCTTTGTTAAACAGCTTTTCCCATTTAAAAAATCCTGTTATTAGTTTGATGAGGTAGGGTGAGCAGAGACTCAAGCATGGGGGCTACAAGTGGTGATGGAGGAAAATCTGGTTTTCGGTCATTGGGGCATCTTCCTGTTATGATGAACAGTAAAATCTTGATTTCACAAGCCCAAATGGCTCGAATACCACCAATTTCTCGAACCACTTTCTTCATTCCATAAGTGAATATTATACAATAACTGTCTTTTGATGAGGTAAATGTGTGGAGTTATTGACTTTTGATCAACTGTGAATAATAGTTTTTCAAAAGTCAATAACTCCACACATTTATAGAATCAAAAGACAGTTATTGTTTTATTCAATAATGCAAATAAACATTTTAGTTTGTTGTCATATTGGCAATTTATAATTTCTATTATTTTTTTCTGTTTCCTACAGTCGTTGTTTACAAATACAAGGTCTAATGATGAGGCAAACTCTGGACAGTGACACACTTTCACTCCGGTTCACTTAGATGATATAAATAATGAAATTCCCCTTTTCTAAAAATACACTTAGAATTATTTTTGGCAAATGAACATGGTGTTTACCGCAGGTTTCAAAGTCAATCTCAATTTTCTCCGAGTTAGTTGCCTCTGTTATTGACTTTTACATTTATATTTCTATTAGTATAAATATATATTACAGAATAATCCATTTTATTTGCCAGCAATCACTCGAACATCATGTATTTCTCAAACTAATTTGGACGGTTCCTACGACTTCGAGCTACCAAGGTTCTACTGTAATACAGAAATAGGTTCATTTTCATAAGTAAAAAATAATATTAAAAATCTCTCAGCTCAACTAAAGTTAAAAAAAAAAAATTGAATTTTTCTATCATTGCCTTCATGTTTAATTTTAGTACTTGGCTGAGAGAAGACACGCATCTACTGAATCAATTCAAGGAATTATAAGGACTTACTTTGCAAAAGATTTTGAAGAAAGGAAAAAGATACACGAAGAAGAACTTGAAGAATTTGCTAGGTAATACAATTTCTAACAAACATGAAGTTGGTACATGTACATACCCTAGGATGTTGTTATCATTTCAACCTGACAAAGGAAGTGAATTTGTGAATTAATGTGTTGTTCCATAATCATCATAGATGTTAGGTATATAAATTTAAAGAATAGAAAAATGAGTATTTATATAATTGCCATACAATATATATCCCTTCTAACTTTCCTTGCAAAAGAAATATATAATCTGTTTATTTTAAATACATGCACAAACTTTAGTTACCTTTATATACATTTATTGAAATGTTTAGTGGTTGGTAATGCCATTTAAAGATTCCTTTTCACAGTTCATTTTGTCAGTAAGAAAATTATATCTCTGAACTCTGCAGAATTTGACCCAATGATCATAAAAATTATTAGATGTGCAACCTTTTATGCTGATTGGTTGTCAGCCTAAATAAATATATACAGATACTGAATTCAACTTGTACATGTATTAAACAGTGTATCTGATAATTTTTTAAAAATATTATTAAAAACTGTTGTTTACAGAATGTCAGCTGAAGGTAAAGCAGAAATACCAATTTTTGTATGTACTCAGGCATTCCCAGGAGTACCGTGCCCCTTGCATATCTTTGAGCCACGTTATCGTCTGATGGTTCGTCAGTGTATGGAATCTGGAATGAGACAATTTGGTATGGTTGTGGCCATTTCCGAAGATGAGTAAGTATTAATTCATAGTAAAAATTAGGAAAACTGTGATTTTGTTTATTTTGTGTTAATTTAAAAGTTCGCATAGTAAACCTTTATTAAATAAGCAGGTTTCTTTTAATCATTATGAAAATTTGTATTATAATGCACAATAATGTGTTTCCATTTCATTGCATTTGCATTTAAAAAAACATCAATAAAGCCCTCACTGTTTCTTAAAGGTGAAGAACAGCAATATAAGACCAGGTCTTTTTCTTGGATTATTGTCATGTCCTTATAGGTATTTTTGTAAAAAATTAATTCAATACATCACTTTTTAAGTGGATTTTCCATTTGAAAAATCTGGTTATTTGTTTGTTAAATATTTCGGACAGCTGGGCATTCAGGTAGGTCCAAACTGTGACAAAGGAAATCACGATTGTGGTCACTATGTTAGCTTTTTGGTCATATTAAATTGGATTATAGCTGTTAAATGTGCTATTTAGTCAGTAAAAATACCTATAACTGACAGTAATTAAATCAAAATGATATTTTTGTATTTATAGAGATGATTTTGCGGGCTATGGTACCATGCTTGAGATCAGGGATGTACAGTTTTTCCCTGATGGCAGGTCATTGGTGGATACGATTGGTGGACGTAGATTTAAGGTTCTTAGTAGAGGAAAAAGGGACGGTTACAATACAGCCAAGGTGGAGTTTATTATTGATAAAATACCTCCACAGGAAGATTATGAAGGTATGCATATAATTCAGCTACACAGCATTATTTTATTCTTATCTGAAAGATAATCTTCATAAATATACAAATGCAAAGTGTTTTGTCATGTAAAAGTTAAGATTTTAGCTTATGTTATAAAGAATAGAAAATACTCTAGGAAATCTGTGTTGATGTGGTTGAAATTCTTATGCATCTTATTTTCAAGAATTTTGATAGATAACATATAATTAAGTATAATGACAATAGCTGCTGCCAACAGTTCTGGTATAAAAACCAATTCTTTCTCTCATGGAAAACATAATCCCCTGAATTTCCTAATTAAAACTTTTAATTAGTCAATATAATAAATAGTGTGACTAATTTTGAAATTTAAATAAAGCTACCACTCGAAACTAAACAACAGATTAATTTACAAATGTTATACATTCACGAATAAATGTGTCATTGGGTCATAGTTGTATATTTTAGGTTTTCAGATTTCAAATTTTGTTTATATACTATAGACTTTAATTTCAAAACTTATATTAATCATCCCTGATCCAAATAAAAGATTGCATCATACTATTATTTTGTTTTTTTAGATGTAAAACAATTGCAGCGAGAAGTGTATAACTTTGCTAAAGAATGGTTTGACAATTTACCTGGTATGCAAAGAGAACAAATTCACAAACATTATGGCCAATTTCCAGCTATGGATGATGATTTTACTCAATATCCAAACGGACCAGGATGGTTATGGTGGTTGATTTTAATCCTGCCTTTGAATCCTCAAATCCAGACATCACTATTAGCAATGGTTGTGTTGAAAGAGAGGTTAAAGGGTGTACAACGTGTAGTACAGTACGTCAAAGCTAGAAGACGCAGCCATTGACTAGGAAACATAATAGGAAATGCTTCAGGGGTTATCGTTCCAGTTATCCTCATAGGAATCTGTATTTTGATGCAATATATTTATTCATGAAAAAAAAAGAAGGATTTAACCCTTTTGCAGACGAATCCAGGTTTATCAGGATTGTCATGTAGGCTTTGTCTTTTCTGCTCTAGAAGCAAAAATCATGAAATATCTTTCTTAGATTTGATAGCCGGATAAAGACAGATAAAAACTGGTTGAAAAAGGACTGAAATTTTATTTAATTTAAAGTTTGTAATATGAATTTCAGAATTTCTGGTGAGATTGAATAACAAAAATGCATTTTCAGAGTGATTTTAATGATTTCGTTTAAAAGGAAAAGGAATGCAAAAAGAACAAATTAACAATAAAGTAGCCACTTAAGTTTGAAGTCTTGTCTGGAAATCCACATTAACAATAAAGTAGCCACTTAAGTCTGCAGTCTTGTCTGGAAATCTATCTTGCTAGAGTAACCATCAGTAAAAGGGTTAATCAAACACTGCACACATGTACATGTAATGTTTTTAAATGTGTGCAAACATAAATGCTGTGTAATAGCTTTTATATTTATATTAAACAGTTGTTCAGGAACAAACAGCAGATATTGTCTCAACTATCATTTTTCACAAATAAATAGTCCAAGTGAGCGGACTTTAACCAGCATATCACAGTTTGCTATTTTTAATATTCATATTGCTGCATCTGTACCAAAAATATTTTTATGATTATTCATATTATTGCAAACATCTTGATTTTATCATGATTTGTTATACAATGATTTGCAACAAATCAATCAATTAAAACTTGACAGTTTTCATGTCTTTATTGAATCTTTGTAAAATAAAGCTATCATTTTTATACATTGTAGTTTTTGAGAAGTGCATCAAAACTTGTTTCTACTAAGGGACGAAATCAAAAGTACAATGTAGGATAAAAAACTTAATTCACATAGTTTTTTCACTGACCCCCCCCCCCACCCCCCCTCTTAACTTAATTTGGGAAAAATTGATTGACCAATATGGGCATATGCTTTGAGAGTATACTTTTTGTATCATGGGTCCTGTTTTTCCTCAACAATGTATGTTTGTTCTGTATATTGACTTGGACATCACTTGAATCCGTATTTTTCAATCTGAAAATCGATGTTGGATAACAAAACTTGCAGCGAATTTTACCCCCCACCCTCAAACTATTTGAATTAAGCTTTTTAACCTACATTGAACTTTTTATCTGGTCCCTAAATGCTATATGATTGTTCTCCTATTACAATTGGGCACTTGTCAAAATTCAACAAGAAATGTGTTGGATTACTTTTGCTACACATACCCAAGATATGCCTAGGTAAACTATCATTTAATAAACTGCTATTTAAGTTTGCATATCTCTGATTTTGTAAACATTACCAAATTCAATAATGGTTACTGTATTGATTAACACTGAGGTTACCAAATTTGTTCAGTTTCTTGAAATTTTGGTCTTGGTATTAATACACAAATTGGCATCTTGAAATATCAAGCACATGAAAAATAGGTAATATTTAAGATTTCAAGGATACAATTATTATTCTTCACAGTATCATAAAGTACTCCAAATGGAATAGGATGGAAGTTGTCTCTTGTCATACATCTGTTATGTAATTGAAAAGGAAAATATTTATGAATCTAAAATTCTAAGTATTAAAACAAATTGCAAATTTCGTTTGTAAAAATCTTATTCAGATATGTATGTTGAAATTACAAACTGTGAAAAGATTGATCAGATCGTTTAGTAATCATCCATTATATTATGATTTATCAGAAGTTTGTTGTGTACTTTCCCTCTCCTTGCAAAAGTCGATCGTTACATTATTTATGTAGTTATATTATTTATGGTTTTATCAGTTTGTGATGCATAAAAGGTCTTTGTAGTGTTTTTCTCTCAATTTTTTGAATGCTAGCCTTCTATGCAGATAACAATGGTCTGTTAAAATAGAAAGTGGTCAGAAATATGGTAGACATTGGTAGCCTTTGCACAGAATAAACTTAGTTTTGTCATATAAAATCGGTTGAATGCTTGGAGAGATGTTTTGATTTTCTATTGTGCATTTAACTATATAATTTTACTATGTGTTTAAAATATTTATCATTACATGAATGATTTCAGTTGTGTACTTGTATAAAGACTTTTTATTAACATTTCTACTGTTTTGAATTTGTGAAACATTTTTTATGTTATCAATTCACAAATAACCCAGAAGTCCTTAAATTTTAATTGTATAAAGATATTATATTTTGTATTGTATTTCCATCTATTTACACAGAAAATGTTTCCATCCCTTTACCAAGAATGAACATAAGATAATCATAATTATGAATTCCAGCTTACCTTGTAGTTCAGTAATTTATTGTTTCTAGCTTTAATGATTGTTTTTTTAATTCAGTTTTGATTAAAAAATCATTTCTAGTAGAGTGATAATGAACAAATTTAAAAAAAAAAAATTTAATGCCCCTCAGGAGTTTTTATCAATAGTGAAATAGTCTTCAATTGAGAATTTTGAATTTATAAAATGGCATTAAATTGATCAAAGCAAGGAGGAATTGCTGGTTTGGTAAAAAGAATTGTACTATCAAATTGAAAATTAATACATACATTAATAATTAGGATTCTTTTACAATCTGTAATATTGTAGGTCAAGGGTAGGTTGTAATAGAATATTGGTAGCCAAAATTAGATGCAAGTTTTGATTATTACAATTTTGATCATGTGATATTTTTTCAAAATAAAATTAATTCTGAATTCACAGTAATTATTAAGTCAAAACCTATATCTAGCAGTACGGTTTATGTATAACCCTTGCACATTGATAATCAGTATATTAATGTAAGCTATTTAAACAAGACATAAGTATCTTTGTTAGTCCCATGAATAAGTTGTTAGCTCAGTGACTGGCCAGTATAGCTTAGACCAAGAAAACAATTACTGTATAATAAACGAAGTGGTTGAGAAAAGTCAGAATAGTGTTAAATGTATTATTATAGTATGCATTCATTAATTTTTTTGATTCCTTACTTTTATGAATAAATAGCTCAATTAAGTAATCTAAGAAAATATGTCCAGTGAAGTAGAACATATTTAACTTTGGAAGAGTTACAGTCCTTATTTTTTATTTTCAACATACATTACTGATACTTCTTGGAATTTCATGGTTTTTCAAATTATGAGAAAGCAATGTCATAAATGATTTGTTTCCTGAAAAAAAAACTATACTATATTGAATATCTGTTGTGTTTGTCTGGGGTTCTGTCTGTTTGGTGGTGTTTTGATTGGTATGTCATTGTTGACCTTTCATGTTATCCAATTTGTTGTTTACACACTTAAAACTGGAAAAAAAGGCTCTTAAAAACTTATTTATTTTCCATTTCCTTTTGTGAATTCAATGTGTAATTTTGAAAATGGCTTAAGTCTGGTAAGAATAAGATTTTTGCATCTAAATGAATGTATTCACACCCAGACTGTTTCTCCATATTTGTTAATTTATATTACTTTCATCTTTTTCACAAATTTATCAATTTCACAAAATTCAGCAAATAATTGTAGAAGATGACAAGGCCATACAAAATTAATTCAAAGATTCTGCTCCCCTAGTTGCCTCTACTTTTTCAAAATCATAAAATTGTTGGAGATTTTAATATAGGTAAAATTATTTGAGCAAAATTTTATCCAGAGTGCAAGCAAGGGGTAAGATTTATGCAAATAATGCTACCCATATTAAAATCTAATACAAATATATGGCTCCCATGAAATATGGCAGAAAATGGAAATTGGTAGCACAAGGCCTTTCATGCGATGGCCATTTTGATTTTGGAACTTCTGAAAAAGAAATCGAAAACAGTAGAAAAGTAAACACAATAAATTTGATAACAATAAACATACTTTTCGTTTGATTTTATTGTACTTTGGAGCAAAAAATGTCCAAACAATTGTAGTTTTTCCCTGTTCTGACAGTTCCTCTGGTAAGATTCAAAAGAATGGTGTTGTAATTTTGACTATGACGTCAGGCTCGTGAAATACCATAATTAATCAAAAATTGTAATACATCTTTATTTGCAAAGGGAAAGCAGCACACCATATTAGAATTTTATTCCTATTTCTATTGTTTTTTGTAATTTTTCATTTTTACCTTAGAAAGTAAGTCCGAAATTGTAAATAAAATTGAATGAAAAGATTACTTGTCCCCTACTTACTGTTTAAATTAACATATAGATGAGAATTTTTGAATTACTTTGTCTTAGCCTAAACAAATGTTTTATTTTTTTCTATCTTTATTCCCCATAATGTCTACCTCATAATGTATATATTACACTTAGTTTATATTTATCATGTAACTCTGGAAGTCATTTGTTATACTGAATTTATTTATGATGAAATAAATGGAGAAAATTAATAAAAGTTGATTAGTGTTGAAATTATGATGTGACACAAATAAGTGGTAAACTTATTTATTTATAATATCCATCAAAGATCAAGAAAACTGTTTGCTTTAGTAAAAATTTAATATTGGTAGAAGAATATCAAAGCCACAAAACAGTGGGAAAAGTCTGTAAGATTGAAATCCAAAGGCAAGACAAACACATAACAAATATCATAAGGATACATTGTTATATATCCTGTAATAAGAAAATACTGGTGAGACGAGCTGATTTAGGTCAGCTATATATATTTCACAATTGCGATTCGCTTAATTAAGGTCAGCCTTGAGCTCGATATCACTGACTTCGGTATCACGCAGCAATACACTTAAATGCGCTCCAGCTTAGCGAAAGGATGTTCGACACAATAATATGACAAAACCATTTGCGATGAATAAGAAATGGATCACTCATGCATTCAACCATTCGACCTCAAATAAAAAATATTATCTCGACAAATTCTAAAGCCGAAATGTGTAGAATGCGTGCAAAACACTGTTTTCAGGTTTTAGTACAATCAGCTTGAATGGCCCGATAAAGCCACAGTACATAGAGTCGTGATAATTCAGCATTTCCCCACATATTCAGGACGAGACATTTTCATGGAACCTGAATTTTAAACTTATATTGACATGTTTTGTGGAATTAACATGTAAATACAAAATCAGCTTGCATATAAACATGCAAAAGGTTATTTATATCTGTTTTACGGTCCTTCTGTTCTTAATGGTTTCATATTTGTTTTTAGGACATTTGAATTATAAGCAAACCCTAGGAAATTCAGTACAGAAACGATAATTGTACTCACCAAATTTGATATCTTAATTTCTTGTATCCAAAAGAATAAAAAATATTACTAAACTAAACAGAGTTGGAACAAGACAGAACACAAACTAAAACACTAGTAATGTGAACTCTCACAAAAAACCCAGGAGTGACATCATTTGTGATATCAGCCCAGTAGCCAGAACTTTTGTCCTGGCATGATTCATTACTCAGATAATTTAAATTTTCCGTTCAAAATTTTACAAAAATTACTAGAAATTTCTAAGGCTCTTCGTTTTGATGCAGAGGTAACGCTTAGCTGAGTTTGGATACCTGTTTGTTTTAATTCTTTGGTTTTTTTTTATGGTTGTGCTTATTAATTCATCATTATATTTTTGACCAGTTTTCCAATATTTTGATCTCGAGCACTGCTGATGAGTTGTCAGTCAACGAAATGGCCATACAGTGCATCAAATTTATTTCGGTATTTTGTGATACGTTTTATTATGCTATCAGGGAAAGCATGTCCTGCCCAATTTAGAACACATTTGTGAGGTAGAAACATTGAATCGGCCAATCAATTCGTGACAATGACAGAATCATTTCTGGAGTAATTGTATTTACAAGGACCGAAAATACCCAATTATTGTCATTGCCAATTACTTAAAGGTGTTTTAAATTTTCTAAGAAATCAGAGATAAGATTTTCAGTTTTGTTTAATTGACAGGCTAGTGATCATTAGTAGTCATGACGGACTACCTGGACCACTTGGCCTCCGAGCCGAGTCCCCCTTTTCAGTTTTACATGAGCCATTCATTTATTATAAAATCTGATTGCGACAAATAACTAGAGGCTCTAAGGAGCCTATATCACTCATTTGGATCTCCAGTTGAGGTCATCGAACATAATTCTAAAAGAGAACAATCTAAGGACCATTGCTGCCAAGTCAGATTCAAAGTGGTTTCAGACAAGAGGATTTTTAAATAAATTTTCCCATACTCATGATTCGTGTTCAACAATTTTGGTTCACTGTCCGGGTCATCGGACACAATTCTGAAAGAGGACAATCTAAGGACCATTGCTATCCAGTCTAATTCTAATTTGCTCAGTGGCTCAGACAAGAAGATTTTTAAATGAATTTATCCACGAGCTCTTATGTTGAACTAAATTCAGCTACCATCTTGGTTAACAGTCTGGGTCATCGGACACAATTCTGAAAGAGGACCATTGCTATCAAGTCTGGTTCCAATTGGTTTTAAAAGTGGTTTCAGAAAAGATTTTTCAATGATTTTTTCTATATGGCCTTATATCAACCTCAGTTCGGCTGTGGCGGCCATCTTGGTTAACAGTTTGGGTCATCTGACACAATTCTGAAAGAGAACCTCCCAACGACCATTACTGCCAAGGTTCCAATTCTAGAAGAAAATTAAAAAAAATCATTTCCCCTTTTTTCTATTTTTAGTAACAGCAGTCACGTCGGTTGGAAAACGGGGATGCCGGACACAATTTTTGAAGGGACCACCCAAGGACCATTCCACCAAAGTTAGGTCCAAATTGGCCCAGTTGTTTTGGAGAAGATCTTTTAAGGAAAAGTTTAGGCCGGCCACGGACGCCAAGTGATGGAAATAGCTCACATGGCCTTATAGAACAGGTGAGCTAAAATATGACATTAAACAACTCCACGTTTACGTCCTACATTTATAACATGTTTGAAACGTGTAAGAGTTTTCCACGATTTTTCAAGAAATTAGATTTTGAAGTATGTGCGAAATACAGTATTATAGAAATCTAAGCCCAATTTACCACTGTGAATGGCAATATGATCACATTTTGATACAGATTGCAAGATGTTGATCACTTGTTTGTAGCCCATGTTTGTGTTCACATGAGAGCTTTTGTTATCACACGTGTCTTTATGTGTTAATTTTATACCACACTTTGGTCAGGTGAGGTATTTTTATCACCTGTAACCTTTGCGCCATATTAAAGATTATCACTCCTATGTAAGCTAAGTCTGTTATTTTCACCTGTTTCCTTTGTAACTATTTTACATTGCTTACCAAACATTGGCTTTTGTCAATTAACTTCTTACCTCACCCGAGCTGGGTTAGTTAAAACTCAAAACTTGTCAATTGCAATGCTTTACTAGATTAGATGAGTCATTGTATAACTTGTGTTCTTTATAATTCATCTGACAAAACGGGACTCGTCACTTTTATTAAATTGTCTGCTTGTCGTTTCTACCTAAAACTTTTCACAGTTTTTTTTCTACAGTCCCTAAAACTTGGTATAGTATATCTGTTAACTGCTGTGTATCTCAGGTAAACCTTAAAGTAATATTTCGAAAAAAACCCTTTGCCTGTATAATAAGAATAAAAATACGTTAATTGTACCTTTTCTTTCTTGTGGTCGTAACTAATTTTCTATTTTTTCCAATGCTATTTAAAGTGTATCATATTTTTAACGATCAGACTTTCCGTTTTTTTTTTGTGTACAATTTATTGATTTTGGCGTCACCACGTATAAATGTGATTTTGTTGAACGGTTGCAAGATTTGTTGCATACAGTTTAAACCATGTTGACTTCTAATGTATTATAGGACTTGTAGCAAATCCATGTCATTTTCCTCAAGAAATTAGTTTATGAAGTACCCGGAACACACACTAGCTTCATTTCGTCCCGTCTTTGAAATTAGCATATATGTTATATTAAAATTTTGACTTATCAATACAAACTTTTACTGGTTGTTATAGTAAAAGTTTGTATTGATAAATCAAAATTTTCACATCACAAATTTGCTCTACACCACAGACACAAAAACTTCTGCTTCATATCTAGATTTGTACTTGTACATAAATGATAAAAAAAGGCGATTGAAATCAAAACTTTATGACAAACGTTATAATTTTAATTTTCCGATTGTGAACTTCCCCTTTCTTAGCAATAACAAACCAAGGTCTCCAGCATTTCAGGGTTGATTCGTTACTGTCGTGCTTGTGGTTTGTACGGCGACTTTCTTGGTAGGACGATATTGTTGACAAATAAATTTCTAACACAGGATTATATTTAGTGTCTATTAATATCATCGCTCCAAAAATTTTACGGTCGTCATAACTAATTGATTCATGGATACAAAACGCTTCTATTACAGGGTTGCAGCTTTCACAAACTGCTTAATGATTTCGAAAAGTTTCAGGATCTTTTAACTAAATGCCTGGCTTGAAGAAAAGCACTTATCCTAGCTTCGATCATGAATAAATGCAAACTTTTGGCAATAGCCCATGGAAACTCGGATTTACCTTCTTTTCGCAATAAGGGCTATAAATATTAAATTTTAAGTAATTCTGTAAAAAGTGCTGTTTCGCCCAATGACTTGAAGATTTTTTAAACATTACTGGCCTCTCATGAATACTGTCAATTTTTAACGAACTCAGACGAGATACCAATATTCCCTTTACGGGAGTGTTATTTCTGACGTTTTCGTTTAACTGAACGACAGTACATGAGTATCCGACCAGTAGCTATGAAAACTTACATGTGGTTAGTTTAATAGCTAGTTAAAAAGAGGTACCGTCCAATTTTAACATTTTTAGCCAGAGGTCACCATTTTGGAAACAAAATGTATTGTCTTTTATAGTGTGTTTTATATATCAGAGGGCCGAGATAGATAGGGGGAGGGTATTGTTACCCATAAAACTGGTTTAACACCACCACTGTTCAGAGTTTGTACCTAGTCAGACTACCCAGACTCTTTGCTTTTTTGATGTTTTTGTTTTGTGCTTTTTAATGTTATTGTTTGCCTAAAGTTCTGTCGATTTGATGGCGTTAATTGGTTGACCTTTCCTGTTATCAGTTTTATTCTTTACATATTGTAAAGATTTCTCATGAGCCAGCTCGACTGCTTATTTATATATTGTAAAGATTTCTCATGAGCCAACTCGACTGCTTATTTAGGCACCGATATCTCAATTTACTTAAAGAGTCAACTACGGAATTCAGAGATCATTTCCCATTCCTGCAGGATATATAAACAACAGGACCCGGACACCAAGTTATGGCGATAGCTAACTTGGCCTTTTGGGTCAATTATTCTAGAAAGTAATTAATTAATATTTTCAGTATGGACAGACATTTGGTGAAATGGTTTAAAATATAGAAGAGGTTCTAACCTTGAAACATAAATTCCGGTGTAACCAAAACTAGAAAATTCATCAAATTATTTAAACAAAACCTTCTGCGAACCCCATTTGAACTATTAGTATCAAACTTTTGAGGAATGGCTCTTGGAAAACTCATATTGGAAATTATGTTAGGCGGCTTGGACCACTTGTCCAGCGTTACAAAAAATTAAAGAGTCAATAGAAAAAAAAATTAAAAAATCCCCTCCTTAATTAGCTGGGTCAGTTTTTGATTTAATGTTCGAGTCGGGCATTAAAATAAAAACTTGGATGTATGTATTTAACCAAAATATTGTGTGCAATAAACTTGGTACCAAAATGACAGTCCAAAATGACATAAATAAATTAAAAGAAATATTTCTGATTTTGATGTCCCTCTTATAATTTAATGGTGATAACTATAAAAAGTTCCAAGTACATTAGAGATACAGAGGCCGCTGAAAATTTAAACAAACACATTTCAGAGGTCGTCTTAACCTTCATTAATGATAATTAATGATAATTAATAAAATCTAAAAATAATTTTCTTCTTTTAGAATATAATCTATGAGTTGGGTCTACATTTCTAAATGAATTAAGGCATACATTCATTCTGAGACATTCATTTTACCCATTATGAAGAAATGAAACACCTGCTCGTAACTCATTAGCTATTCGTATCCTAACCACATCAATTTTTTTCTAGACTAAAAAGATTTATTCTGTTGTTTTTATATCCATTTTTTTCTTTCTTTCTTTTAAAAAAGAATATAAGGACCAGCTGTTCAAGAATCACTAGCAAATAATTTAAATTACTAAAAGCTAGGAAAGTTATTAGGTGGAATGGTTCCTTTTAAGAATGGGGAAGAGGTTTCAACATTGAACCATTAAGGGTGTTGTTACTAACTTTTGAGAAACGGTCCTGTGGTTGCCCAGTATTCTCCGGTCGAAATTAGGCAATGTGTCATTCATTAAAATTAAAAGAAAATTACCCTTTTTGGCATTGACCCAACTAGTTTATTATCATGGTAGGAACTTGTCTATTAGAGGAAAGTATTTGCATAACAGAAATAAAACATGTTATCATGCAATTCGGTAAAAAAGGCTTCAAACGGCAATCACACAGCTAATCATAGACTGTTTAACAGTCACTGTTATAGTGGTCTGTTTTCAGAGAATGAGGACGTGATAAAGCATCGTAAATTCTTATATCAAGAACACGTTGCCCATCTGAGGAGTCTTGGACATTGCATAAATTCAAATAGAACTGTCTCAAGTTCGTCTGTTTCTATAATGAAAAAATCGCCTTGGTTGATAGTAAGCTATGACAGGTATTGAGAACTTGACACTGTATTGTAAAAATGTAAAATTCATATATACTCAATACAATAAGTTAAAGCTGTACATCAACTTAACTATTTATCACAACAAAAGGCAACATTAAACAGTAAACTGTCTGAGTGGTGGGTATTCAAATTTAAAGAACAATCAACCCTTTCTTGAAAAACGGACTGTGAACACGAATACGCTGCATCGATGTCGATTGTAAACACTCAGTTTCTGCGATTGTTTACCGAACCTGTAGCTCATTCCGAATGTGTAACATTTGTTTTGGACGCCCACATGTAGGAGTCGTTGGATGGTCAATATATAATTATGAGTCTCAATCAATCTGGAAAACATTATAAATTCCAAAAATGCCAACGCTTATCTCATCCGAGGCGAGAATTTTCAGCTGTAGTTCATATGCACGACCCGGATGTCATTGCAGCAATCGTAAAATCTGAAATAAGCACCATCCATTCAATTATGCTTTAATCACAATATACTAAAAACCGGAGTGACAAAAATTGGGAAAAATTTAGAAAACGAAGAAATTTGGTAACTAAGATAAAAAGAAAATCAATAAAAGTATCTTTTTTAGAACGTTGCTCTTGTGGGTCAAAATCATGCGAGTTTTGGAAAACAGTCAAATCATTTTTCTCAAAAAGGGAAACTGTGGAGAACAAAAAATTGTATTGTTCGAAACTGACAAAATTGTAAATAGTCCAAATGAAGTTTCAAACCTTTTTAATGATTTTTTCTCTACAGTAGCATACAAAATTGGAGCAGATGTGGTATATGACCCCTCAAACCATCTAAATATAAAAGAAATTTTGAGTAATAGAGAGCATGTTTCTGATTTTGAATTCAAGAAAGTAACTAACGAAAATGTCGATAAAATCTTGAATAAAATAAACATCAAGAAAGCTACTGGAGCTGATGGTATTCCAGCAAAAATTGTAAAAAATTGTAAATCTTACATTGCACCTCAGCTGACCACTCTTGTCAATTTGTCAATTGAAAATAACTGTTTCCCTGATAAACTAAAACAAGCCCAAGCGATCCCCCTTCATAAAAAGACTGACCCATTATTGAAAACAAATTATAGATCAGTTAGTGTCTTACCCATCTTTTATAAAATCTTTGAGTGTTAGAAGATTGGGGTGAAGCTCTTGACAAAAACCAGTACATTGCAACGGTATTAATCGATCTTTCTAAGGCTTTTGACTGCCTGCCTCACAATATCTTGCTAGATAAATTATCAGCACATGGTGTATCCCCCCATTCAGTTGTTCTTTTAAAGTCCTATTTATCAAATCGTAAACAACAAATAAAAGTCAACAATGTTTTGAGTGGTTGGCTGGCATCCATAAAGGCGTACCACAAGGTTCTATACTGGAGCCGCTATTGTTCAACGTATTTATAAATTATATTTTTCTTTTTGTTAAAAATGGTAGTTTATATAACTATGCAGATGACAATACTCTGTCTTTCTGCACTCCAGATTTTGATTTATTAATTTCAACTTTGGCATCTGAGTCAAAAATACTTATTGAATGGTTCCGGGTGAATAAAATGCAAGCAAATCTGGACAAGTTTCAAGTTTTGACTGTTGGCAAAAAGACCTTTGATAAAAATCCTTCTAAACATATTCAAAATTCGAATCTTACATGTGAAAAAACAGTTAAATTATTTGGCATTGAAATTGTTTATCAGTTAAATTTTGATGCTCATATCAGCTCGATCTGCAGGAAGGCCTCACAGCAACCTAATGTTTTAAAACGTTTGTCTTCTATTTTGGATAGACTTAGTAAACTTACTATTTTTCATACGTTTATTCTTAGTAATTTTATATTTGCCCTTTGGCATGGCACTTTTGTACTGAGAAAAATGCAAAAAAGCAAGAAAAGATGCAGGAAAGAGCACTCTGTTTTGTATACGAGGATTATAGCAACTCCTACGAGGATCTCTTAAATAAAGCTAAGGTGCCTTCCTTGCAGATTTGACGGATAAGAACAATGGTTCTAGAAACTTTCAAGATTATGAACAATATAGCTCCTGTGTGCTTATAAAATTTTATCAGTGTTAAAAAATCTAAATATTCTTTCAGGTGTGTAAATGTTCTGGATGTACCACAGGTAAAGTCGACCCGTTACGGTAAAAAATCTTTCAAATTTGCTGCCGCAACTTTATGAAACGGCCTTCCAAACCATTTCAGGACTGAAAATAGTTTTTCACATTTTAAAAGTCTTATTCAGTCCTGGAACGGCTTGGATTGTCGCTGTTCTTCTTGTTTTGACTCATCTTTCCAGAAATTGGGTAATCAATGCAGGTTGATAATATTTTGTTCTTTGAAATTTCTAGATCTCGAAGCATATATTATAGTTCAAAACTTTTTTTTGATTTTTATAAAAGTAATCTATCTATATATTTAAAATAGTTACCATATTTTAATCTAAATTTTTTATAACTTTTAAAAGGTAAATCATATAGATAATTACTTTACTTCATTCTAAATTTGCTGCTAAATTTTTATTGCATGCTATGTGTGAGATTTTTAATTTTGTATTGCAGGTTGTTTATATCTTGGACTGTTTTTATGTTATGTATATGTTTTTATATTCAGTCAAAAGCTCCTTACAGCTTGTGTTGTATATTTGACTTATACCGAATCAAAATAAATTTTTCTTATCTTATCTTATCTTATCGATTGTCTCCGTCCGTCACATTTTCTTGTGACATCGACTCCTCCTACTTTGGTTTTTTAAAACTTAATGTCTATATAGAATTAGGAATTATTACATAAGGTTTTCTAAACTTGGGGCCCACAGGTGTCGAGCTTCGAAGCTTAAATGACATGACAAAACTCTTCTTCAATTTTTTGATATATGCATTTTATGCACAATAAGGTTTTTATTTCGAAAATTGTGAATTTATTTAAGTTCGTAATCTAAACTTCTCTTTTATTTTGCATCTATTTTGCCTTTTATTTCTATACGTCGTATGTAGTGCAAAAAAGAATTTTGTGTGATTTTCATAACTTGGGACCAAAAAGGGTCGAATTTTGAAAATTGTGAGTTCAAACTTGTGAACTAAACTTTAAAAAAAAATTCCTTAGGTCTAGTGATTTAATTTCCTAATAAAATGATTGCATACTATTTATAAATGGCCAATAACGTTTATATTTTGGACTTCGGTAAGTGTCCAAACTACTTGCGGGGGTTCGGGGATCAATGTGGATTCCGACAGTATTTTTCTTAAGTTATTTTTAATATTCTTTTGGCTCTGTGTTTTATGTTTTGAAACCTAAGCCAACTTGGTCCAACTGTGAATACTTTCCTTCAAGTTAAAACTGTTTTAATGTATATACAGTTGTTTGAGCAAGTTAGAATTTCAGCAAATATGTGTCAAATATTAATGAAACAAAATAAATATTTCTAACTTTCTTAAAATTTTAGGTACCGTGAATGTTTTCATGGTGATTTTACAGGTTTTCATAAAGTTCCAAGGGTCACATGTGTCAGATACAGAAGCCTCTAACAGACACCGAAGGTCATATTCATCTTCGTTATACAAACTTATAAATCTAAAAACAAATACATTTCTTTTTCAAAAATATAAACTATTGGTTTGGTCTATGCATCCTCCAAATTAAGTAAGGGTTTTGTATCCACGTTCGTTCCTAACTGTACGAAGGAACGCGGATTCAAAACCCTGACTTGGTAGGATGGGTCCAAGTGCTTAAATACTTTTCTTTTTTAAGAATATAATCTATGACATGTATAAGTTTGGGGAACATATTTCAATAATTTAAGACATGCATTTATTTGATTTATCACTTAAAGTACACCCATTATGAAAATATAAAACAGCTGCCCGTAACTCATTAGGACATGATATGCATGTGTTGTCAGTTCCAAGATGCCAAGATCATTTGACGTCAAATAAATCTCGCACTGGCTATGTGGTCATCAAAATTACAAATACACTGAATAACCAACCAAATAAATATAATTCCAATTTTCTTTTCCAAAGCATCAAATGCAGTAATTTCATTGGCGAACAGCAACTTCCGGGAAAAAGTTTATAACTTGATAAATTCCTTTCATAACGTCGTGAGTATGAATACGTACGTATGCAATATAGTGCAGGAGGAAAATGTTAATTTCAAATGGAAAACGCCATATTTCTGCATTACTTTCTGCATTTTTACGGAATTTATCAATGTGTAAACTCGGGCATGTCACTCACAAACTTTACAAAACATCCTTCGGACTTTACTTAGTTTGTGAGTGAATCGCCCGAGTTTACACATTGATAAATTCCTTCAAAATAACCTTTATTACTATGATAAACATATTTACAAAAACCAATAATATGCAACAATATTATACATGTTATATTTGTCTTATAGTTCAACATTGGAATTTTTTTTTGTATTTCATGTATATTCAAATGGTGAAGCAGAGCGCATTACTAATTTACCGATTGTTTTGCGGAGTTGCAATGAAGTTTCACTCGGCTATTATAAGGGTGGGTAGACAGCTGGGCGTCCACAATTCGTTTCCGGATGACATCTGTCATTGCCCTAACCCATGAACATTTGGATATGTTGTTTTACTGTATGAGACTCAGAACCTTGTTGATTTTTGGATCAATCAGTGGTTATTTTTTGGGGGAAAACATGATTTTTTTACTTAGTAATCACAGATTTTGAGAATTGACAATATCGCCCCTGCTGATTTTAACCAAAAATACGTATGTTATTAGAAAATATGAGACTATGAAGCCTGTATATTTTGGTGTCAGTTAGTGACGTACGTATGGGTAAAAACTTACTTAGACATCACCGAGGTTTTGAGAATTGGCAATATCTTTAGGTTACATCTGCTGATTTTTATCAATCGCCAACATGTTGTGAAACAATATAAGACTCTGAAACTTATTCTTTGTGATATCATTCAACGACATATTTGGGGGCAAAAGTTGATTTTTTCCTCGGAAATCAGAGATTTGAGAATTGACAATATATTTAGTTTGTCTCAGCTGATTTCCACCAAACGTCAGTATGCTATTAAACAGTATAAAACTCCAATGGTATCAATCCAATGCAAGACATTTTTTTTGAAAACGTCATTTTCTTCTAAAAAATCACTGATTTAAGAATTTACTGTACAAAGCTAGATCTTGAAAATCCTTTAACTGGATTTATTCAATACTTATCAGATTAACCTATGCGTCTGTTTTAATGGTGAATGGCAGAACTCGATTTCAATGATTACAAATCTGGTTTTGGTATATATTCTGAAAGACCTCATAGCTTTAATTTTTGTGAAAAGCACCTAGCAACCACATATTAACGTAATAAATTGCTTGGAACAATTAAATTGTAGACACTGCAATTCTTTGGTAAATCTCCTGGAAGACTCTCAGACAAATAATTTTGAGAAAAGAACATAGCAACTATGTATCAATATATTGTAAAGTATTAACATAAGAGTCACAAATGTTAGTAGTAAAAATATCAATAGTATGGACATATAACTAACTAATATAAGGGACAAACGCGATGACTTTTCTTTCTCTAAACAATGGCTTTAATTTTTCCTTTTCTGGAAGACTTGCGCCATTTTATGACGTTTACTTTGCACCAATCTCTGGCTACGTATGTAGATACAGTGATATTGAATATTTTCTTTTTGCATACAAGCGATTGAAGCAGAGTTAACAATATCACGGTATTCCGTACCAAAAGTTTTGTGGTAAATTTTTAAAAAAAAATTAAAACCACGTTTTAAATAAGATTCAGCATAATGGATTAAATGAACAAAATCATTGGAAAAGAGCACAAAGATTGTGTAATTATCTTGGAATATCGATTTTTGGCAAAATATTGTTTTCCATGCATTAATCTGGTGCATGTACTGTAATATTATTAGATTCATTATTTTGACCATTGTACATGACTTTGGGTGACTTTTTTCATTAAGTTTCATTTTACTGCAATTTACACATCATTTAGTGTGAGATCTGCAAGGAAGCACTAAGGAGATATATTTCCAATATTGAAGTCTGTACATTTTATACACAATTACCCCCTTCCTCCTTTCATTCCTACACGTTTTCTGTTTTATAAAATATACTTGACTGGATTTTCACATGAACTGTTCACGACCGATATGGCCCAACAATTATACGAATGTCCTATAACTTATGTAATTTTCCTTGACATATGTTCGTACTCAGTTATGTAAAATAAGAACATAAACCATCTGCTGAAATTATTCCAGGTAATGAGATGTTATAAAATGTTCAAATGTACTTTTAATGAAGTTGAAATAAGGGGGTGGTCATTATTCAGCAGCAGGGGGGCTGGATAATTTTTAGGGGGGTTATCCATTCCGTATGGAAAATTGGGTGGGGGCTAAAACTTTGTGGTAGATTAAATGGGGGGAGGGGGGATAAGTTATGCAACATTTATACAGATGATAATTATAAGTAATATCTGCCACAAGTGGTATAAATCTGCATTAATATATGACAACTATTGATTTTAATACATCAACTATATTTGTGGAAATGATTGTGTTTTACTAAAAATGTTTATTTACATGTGCTGGACTGTATTAGCGACATGGCAATGGGCAAAGAGAAAAAATGTCCGTTCATTAAAGGTTATCCACCTACAGTGACTGTAAATAATGTAATACCAAAAAATTATATCACAGGCCTTCTTAATGCAGGCCAATTAAAATACATCCACAAGTCCCCCTCATGGTCTTCAGTAGATATCTGTCCATAACTTTTATAATTCCATAATTTTTACTTTTTATTCTTTTTTTTCATAATGTAAACAGACATATACTATTTCATGGCCTGAATAACAGGGGAATTTAAAACATCCTACAATTGAAAATTTCAATAAATTTAAACCTTGAACGAACCATTTTTAACAGAAACATTGTAATGAAAAATTGAATATGCATTTTGATTTGCGTGTGTGTGAGGGGGTCAAAATATATTGATGCAAGATTGAATGATTAAATCATTTTTTTCCATTGATCAGAGAGGGTTCAGTATTGTTATTGATATATGCTGTAAGAAAAAATTCAGTCACTTCAGTAGATAAATAATGACCCCCTTCCCTAATAAACTGTTATTCTAAACATTTCTTACTTTCAAAATATTCATGACAATAAATAATAGAAAAAAAATCTACATAAATTACATTGGTTGCATTTTTTTATCCTTTTAATTTATTTCAGTCCAATTTTTAAATATTGCAAACGTTGCTATCAGTAGTTTTAATTGTTTAATTCATGGATATACTTATCACCACTCATTTATTCATTTCAATATTCCAGTTGAGCTAAATCAGGGTTCATAGCTTGATCCTATATTGCTTATGCAAGGAACAGATTTTTGACCGTGCTAATTGTATCATTAATAAAACATATTATAGAGACCTTCAAAAAATGCTGATTGTCCGGACAAGACCGAATTAGTACAATGCACAAGGCGAAATTTTGAGAACAGTAACACAAAAAATATTTAAGTTCTTGAATTAAGATGTTTAAAAAAAGACCTCTTTATGAACTGCAAAATCATAGATCTCTTGAATCAATAAACCGCAATATAAACTTGTTTAACTAAAGAACTGCAATGTAGATCTCTTTAATTTTGACGTAGTGAAATGTTTGCTAATATTTCTGGTTCATATAAAATTTTAGAATTGTATCACATAATTCATAATTTAAAACTTGGTACACCAACAGGAGGTACAGCAGGAGGAGTCCAAATAATATAAGTCATAAATTACCACAAACTTCAAAACATATGTACAGGCCCAGAGGTACAACTCTTTACAACAAACATGCAGAAATGATGGACTCCGCGACTCACAAAGCAAGCGAGAAGTTTGAAGGACGATTTCGACGTTGTATTAAAGCGATTCTCTTTGGTAAGGGAAAAATATGATTTATCTAAAACTGTGAGAAATATGAAACTAACGACTTAGTTAAATTTATTAAACAGAGACATTGTCGAATTTGTTAAAACATCTGTTGACAAATAACACACTTTAAGCGACAATGGAAACTAATTGTGATATATTCTTTATCCTAATTGGGAAAAATCTCAATGTAACACTTTACAAAATAAAAATTCAAAATATGCAAACTTATCTAATTAACTCTGTGTAGTCGGTTGAATCAATATAAATCTCAATGAAACGTGGAAAATCTAAATTACGCATAAAAAATGAATAAATTTGATACAAAAATGGCAGGATTATGAAATATAAAATTGGAATATTTTTACAACATGACAATTTTAACCTCTGTAACTTATATACAGCAATATAGACATCTTCAACTAAGATACTACAATATAGACCTCTTTAACTAAGATATTACAATATAGACCTCTTTAACTAAGATATTACAATATAGACCTCTTTAACTAAGATATTACAATATAGACCTCTTTAACTAAGATATTACAATATAGACCTCTTTAACTAAGATATTACAATATAGACCTCTTTAACTAAGATATTACAATATAGACCTCTTTAACTAAGATATTACAATATAGACCTCTTTAACTAAGATACTACAATATAGACATTTTTAACTAAAATGCTACAATATAGGCCTCTTAAACTAAGATACTACAATACAGACCTCTTTAACTAAGATACTAAAATATAGACCTCTTTAACTAAGATTCTGCAATAAAGACCTCTTTAACTAAGATGCTACAATATAGACCCCTTTAACCAAGATACTACAATAAAGACCTCTTTAACAAAGAATTAAGATACTGTAACTAATCTGTTTGTCTTTTAAATAAGCAATGAAATTCAAATGAAAGTTTTGTATCTTTGCGGTTTCATAATATATATTTTTTAAAATTTTGAATGAAATATGTGTCATGTAAAAAATGCTTATGTAAATCTTATGCAATTTTGTTTCATAACTTTTAAAGTTTAATTTGACATACATTTGGCAATATATCATATTCTTAATTAGTCGATAAATGTATTTGAAAGGAGCGGAAACATTAACCTGAAAACATATTACCTAACTGTATTCTTTAATCATCTAGCAGAAAAATACCAAACTGCAATTTGTTTCCAGTACAAAGAAATAATATGCTTGTTATTTTTGTATCCCTGACAAAAGTTTGGGGTTGAAATGCATATTTTGTATGATTCCAATATATAGACAATAACAGTGTATTGACTCGACATAAAATCGATATACGGATGAGGCTTAGAATCGGTTGAAAATGCGAGGGTTTCCCGAGGATTTTTGCCAGGTTCGTGCCCTTGGGCTCAATATGGGCGTCTCGGTCTGATACCAGGGCCAATATGCAAAATGCAATGCAATATACTGTAATTATTAACCCCATTTTCCATATCAGTCCAAATATCATTCCGAGACTCGCATATTGACCCTCGGCCTTCCGAGGGCTGATATGGCATTGAGACTGATATGGAAAATGGGATGTCATAACTGTTTATCATTATTTATAACGTGACCAATAAACAAATATTACCACTTTTCTCTCCAAAATCATCGATAAAATGTCCGGCGTATTACTGAAACTGGTACCTGGGAAAGAAATAATACCTCAGTTATTTGTGGTACTTGTATACATAACGTCATTTGTGTCAATGGTACATATGTCAGGACCCATCAATTCGTTAGTAAAATATCTATTGAGATGACAAAAATCAATCCCTGACAAAAGACTTACTGTGTAACTTTTGTAACAGCAGTCTCATTGCTCTATATAGACAGTCATGAAAACTTACAGATGCCCTCTAGTGTTGCATTTTCCATGTGAAAGTTGAAATCATCACGTTTGTCTTACAGCTTTGTTTTCAGATGAGTATCGTTGTCAGTTTTAAGAAATCATCCAAGTAAGAAACAGACATAGATGATCTATAATACCCGTATTTTCAAGTTCACAAAGGTAGCGTCTTGGAATCTATCGTCATTTTAACATTATCTATAATAGTGGAAAGTGAAACTGAAGGATTTGGCTAGTATTTAATTTTTGCTTTCACGTAATAAGTATAATGTACCTATACTTTTCAATTAACCTTTCTTAACAGGAAAAAACTGTCACTTTTACCTTGCGTACCTTACCAAGCCAATATCTACGTTTTAACGGTATATCTTGTGAAATTTTCCTAATAAGATTTTACAGAATAAGCACTTTTTAACTGCCTAGAGTGAAATGGGAAACAATTAACTATTTCTGGACATTCCCATCATCTAGACCCTCCAATATATGTGGCGTGTTCCAAAAATGCATGGTAAGCACTTAATGTCCTCAATATAAATAAAATATATAATCTTTATTTAAGGAGGATAACCCCATTAGCAGTCTGTATTTCTTTCCCGTCAAAATAGAAATGAAAATTAATAGGATTAATAGTATTTGACAATACCATTATCTCCATTTTTATGGATTAAAAGACATAAGCAATTTTTTTTATCATATGCTCAGTTTCAATAATTTATTAAATAATATGATAAAAATAGCCTTAATATGGCAATTTTGGCACAACTTATATTTTTACGTTGCCCCAAATACCGGTATTTATATGAACATTTATCCGGTTCATAATTTAATATAGATTTTAAAGTCAATATGGAAACAGGGCAATATGGAACCCCATACGGACCGGCAATTTGGTAACAGGACAATATGGAATTCCATACGGACCGGTTGTACAGACCATTTTGATCATACAGACCAGCTGTACGGACTGTTTAGATTATTTAACTAACTATCTGATTCTGTGCTGGCACTCTATTGGTTCTCGTTCGGCTGTATTGGTCCGAGGCCCGTAGAGCCAATACAGAATCAGTAAGTTAGTAACACTTTCTACGACTAACATGATCCAGACAGGACCGTTTTTTGATCGAGTATTTCAAGCAAATCTTTGATTTGATCTTTGGTAATCAAACTTGTTAGTTCTAGTGTCAAAAATTGGAGTAGCTCTATTAATTTCATCAGGATCTGAGATACGACAAAAATAATTGTTTAATAATTATTGTTTTTGGTCAGGAGTCGGGATATTTTTTAGGGGAACAAACAGTTATGTCCCTATTTAATTTGGAGCAGTAATTTTAATTTTTTCCGATGATTTTGAATAAGGTTTTAAAATTTTTTAAAAATTATCTTTTGCCTTTTTTCATATTATTTACTTTATTTCTTTGATTCTCATATTTTTCGACAACATGATTAACAATATTAAATTTTGATTTGAAATGTTAATTTTCTTCCACAAGAAATGCTTAATTTCAACTTTTGCTTTAATCAATTAATCCATTTCAGTTCGTTTACTGTCAGTATAGTAACGTATCTGTAGAATATTTCTATTGGTAAAACCTTTGAATAATATATATAAATTCACGTAATTTTCACATAATTTTAATTCGTTCCTGGCACAAGTTTAAACTTTACAAGCAACCGAATTAATTCTTCGTTGAAGGGCATAAGCAAGTTATCATGACTTTCAAAAGATCATACTTAAGTTACCTGATAAATGATATATTTTTGTCACCATTTCTCTAATTTTATTACCTGATTTTCATGTATACTAATATCATTATTTGAATATAATCAAGTAAGAAAAATGTTACAAATGACACATTTCCAATAGACACAATTGAAAGGATGTCGGACATCTGTTCATATTCCCCAGTTATATATACGGAGTGAACTCTGACGTTAGATGCGTTCTACGTCCAAACCCAACCGAAAAAATGGGGTTTGTCGTCAGAAAATATCAGTCTATAAAGCACTGAGCTAATAAAAACTAAAATGTAACAATGAACCGAAGGGTTTTGGCCATGAGATCTATTTCCAACATAAAATATAGTTGTCGTGATCATAAATATTGGTCGGATAATAATGTTGCGGTGATGAACATTAAATAGCGTATCTCTCTCCCTGTAGTAGGATAATTATCTGTGTAAAAGGCGTCAACCAAGTGTTTTGACGAGTTTTGATATATACAAAGTATTTTATTTGCCACATAAGGTCCCTGAAACTACAAAACTGTAATAAATATATCAAGTGCACTATTCATTGCTTATACCATGCTCCCAGATGCTCATTCTTCAAATGTACAGAAACCGCTTTGGTGAATTCGTGGTAGCGTGCTCGTCCGAGTGTAGAAGGTCGAGGGTTCGATCCTCGGCATCTCCGCCATTTCAAGCACGCGGCATTTAAGAGTAACAGCAAAGACTTTGCGGTCCGGAGTCGGAATAATGTGTCCCGCACACCGTTACCTCCTATCCAGTTTCTAGTAGCTCAGCTCTAGAAAATTTCGAGCAGATACATTGTATATTCATTAAATCCTGATGATAAAGATATATATATATTTGTCGTTTAGTTAAGTTCATAACACATTATACTGGTCATATCTACATAATATGAATTTAGAACAGATGCAGCTATAGAACAAATCTGCTCCAACCTATCCATAACCAGATAGGTGTCAGTGACATTACTAATGAGGAAATGATTTTCTAAATGTAAGATACTAATATATATAAGAGTAATTAAATAGGAAGCGAAAATGTGTGTCCTGTTGTAGGACTTTTTCAGGCTTCAATACTTTTGGGCACTTTTTATGGTCACAGATGAATTTTTTTGGTATTACATCAGCATTCTGAATGTTCCATATCAAATGATAATGTAGAAGAGCCATTTCCTCCTGCATTTATCATAAGATCATAGCCTGGTATGTGGTCTCTAAAGATGTGCTAATAATAAACAACAAATAAGTTACAAATAAGTGTTTGCTGTGAGTGAGTTTATATGTGTCATTTTTCATATGACAGTAGAAAGGTTTTGATTCTGGGTGTCCTTCTTGCAGTCTTGGCAATAACATGAAAATGCATACAATCGTTTACGATAAAAAGTAGGTTAATATATTAAAGAACCAATGGTAAAGGGTGAAACAAATATAACGGAAAGTAGCCCTACTCTTTTCATTTGATGAAAATGACATAAAAATGGAAAAGAAAAACTTAATTTCCCACTCCCATTGTATTAAACTTGAAGAAAAAATTTAAAGTATTAGGTAAATTTTATCTTAGATGTTTAATTATCTACTGAGCAGATATTAGATGGGCAGTAAAGTTTCAGATTTTTGGGTTTGTGTCCTAACTACATAATCGATTCCGACAGTAATTTTCTTAGATTGGATTTGTAAATTTCTTATGTTTTCAACCGATCATGTACAATGAAAACTGTAAAATATATGTAAACACAATAACAATTAGAGCAGTGTAACAATCCACTTTGAAAAAATTACGCAATTTGAAAAATGTTTTCAAAGTGCGTCAAATTTCGGTCATGCTTAACCCGCTTCGAATTTTTTTTTCAAATTGGGTCAAAAATTTGGAACACCCAACGCGATTTGAAATAATTTTTCAAATTGTGTTAAAATCGAGACCATTTTGAAACAGTTTGAAAAATCTTTTAACAGTACACATCAATTTTGTTTTCATTTTGCGTAATGACATTTTGAAAGGGATTATAAACGCCTAATTGAAGCCAAAACAAGGCCTAATCAGCTCCCGGTTTTGTGGAAAAATGATTCCAATCGTAAATTATGCTTACGAATCTTTATCCAAAAATTTAAAAGAAAGACAACAGCTTCCCTATGACGAAATATATTTGCTTTAGAATTAGCGGCTTGTAACATTGGGGAATATATGATTTATTATACGTTTGATTTGAACACTTCCAAAGTGTTTTTGGATGGCTGTTTTATTTTGTTTAAAATTGTTTAATCAAAGAATTTCAGTCTTGCTCCGGTAGGATGTCCAAATATTGGACTCAAAAGCATTGACTTGAATATTCAACATATTCTCAGTTTAGGGTTTAAATTTTGTTATGGAAACAAAGTCATGATTTTCCTTGAGAATCCGTACAAGGGGTCCAAAAGGATTAATGCCTCTATAACTCATAGAACATTTATTTAGTTTATGGTTTGAATTTTGTTACAGAATGATTGTAGATAATCTGTGGATACTCAATAGCTTTTGGATTTTTATCTATGGATTCCAAAAAGGGGCCAAAAAAGCTCTTACGTGACTTGAACTCAAGCTACAGCTTTTAGCTTAGTATCAAGATAATGCGTTGATGCCAATAGATTTTTGAAATTTGAATTTTGGCCCGGAAGATCAAAATATTGGTAAAAGAAAATGGGCGGAAAAGTCCAATTGTATTTTTGGCATCTAAAATTATAATATAACATCTTTTTACACATTTTGTATACTGATTATGAGATGACACAGAAAACAGATATTTATTATGAATTTTAAATTACTTAGTAGGTAGATTTTCGGCAGGCTTTCAGGTCTGTATCTTTAAAAGTAGTGAAAAACAAATATTTATAGCTTCAACAAAAAAAACAGAAATGAGATAGAACAACTGGAATTAAAAAAACTGCAGGTCTACTGATGAAATAAACAAGAAAGACGGTGGTACTACACAAGACGATCTTTCCTATAGAGTCCCAAGTTTTGCTTTTGCGGATATTTTGGTGTACGGTCTGGGTGATCGGATAAAACTCTGACGGACGATCACCAAAGGACAATAACATTTTTGCGAAATTTTACTACCCACTCCCATTTTTTTGCTAAAGTTTTTCAAATTGCGTTGTAAAGTAGTCCCAGTTATTGACGCACTTTAGAAACTTTTTTCAAATCGCGGTAAGTTGGTCCCGATTTTTGACGCACTTTGAAAAATTTTCAATCTGTTTCATTCCGTTTTTTTTCCAATTTCAAACATCAATTTTACCCCTCTCTTAGATTTTACTAAAATATTCTTTAGTGTATGACTATACTGTTAAAATTGTATACAATAAAAAATGAAAGAGGAGCTTAACGAAAGAGACTTTAATTTCCAGATACCGTAATTCCAATCCTTTGGTCGCTTTTGAAAATCATACAATCATTCTATAAAGAATTTAAATCCTTATACCCAAAGTGAAAGAGGATTTTACTTCACAAGAAAATGCGACGGATGCACGCACGGACGTTGATGACGACGATATCCTCGTCTGAAAGTGCTGGAATAAATATTTCACCGAAAACTCTACAAAACGGCAGAAAAAAATAGGTATAAAGAAAGCAAACAAGCTCAGACAACTACAATTCTGCGAAACAATCATAAGAAAGTGTTCGAATAATTATTTCTAAGTGCGTCGAGATGCATCTGATTATCGCACTTTGAAATAAAAATACTTTTTTTCAAATTGAGTTGAGTTTTCCAAAATTTTGACGCAATTTGAATGTTTTTTTTCAAAGTTCGTAATTTTTTCAAAGTGGGTTGTAAGAGTGTAGTATGTAAACACACCTTTCATGGACAGGGTTAATCTGAAATGGGGAATAAAATGTTAAATAATAAAACCGATAACAGGAAAGGTAAATAATAACATATATATCAATTTACCTCGTTCATTTGGAACTTAGACGAAAATAAAAACATAGAACAGCATAAAACACAAACAGAATCAACTGAGAGTCGGGATAGTGTGGCGTCGTACAACAAATTAGCAATAAATGGGGTTAAAGCAGTTTCCTCTCCCTCACCGAACGTATAACGTTTACACCAAAAATGAAGGATTATCAACCTTGACCGCTGCCTGGAAACTAAAATTGGGCGGGACGATATATATAATTTGGGTGGCAGGGTCAAAATGCTCTTTTTCACTTTAAAACTTGGAAATTCAAATCGGTCCTTTTATCATAAATTTGAGACATATATTTTGCCATTTTCGATATTTATAGTAAGATCTAAAAAGGGAAAACATTTGCTATTCAAATTAGCTTTGTTTGTTGGTAGTGCTTTTGGACAAATGTCATCTGCATATTTTAGAAACTCCAGGTTAGCGGTAGCCAGACGCACATTGATAATAACAGGTAGTCCAGTATAAAAAGGTCATTAATTTGTAGCTTAAATTGTGTGCTTATACTTATGTAATACAAAAGAGCACTAATGCTATGTATGCACCACTTTTTCACTGTCAAAAGGAAATGTTACATCTTGGCCTAAATACATTTTATGTTGAAATATGTGTCGCCGACTAATCGTGCAAACGTTTTGTATTAAATTTGGTCGGTTATCTTAGTACCAAAGTTTAAAGTTGATTGTCAATGAACTGGGTCATAAATAATTTGCGTAACACATTAACTGTTATAAAAAAGATTAAATTTGAGAAAATGAAACTCTAAACTTTTAACGAAATGACCATCGACGAAAAACTCCTGAAGACTTGTTGAAAAGTTTGTGCACATCATACTCATTTTCACAGGGAAAATAGTACAATAATAGTGTTTCTTTCTCGAAAGTCTAATAAACAGAAGAATAACTAATAACTATACGTTTTTATTTCGATGTTAAAATTGCACATAATAAGAAATATATTGCAATCCATTGGCATAAGACTTCATCATGTTCACGGGGAGGCAACTTTTGACTTTCATGAGGGGATGACTTTGTTCAGATCAGGTCGCAGGTTTTCTTAATAACCATTGGAAACTGAAATTTATTTTTTTTCCATCAAAATCTACTTTATTTGAAATGGTCCTGTAAATATTAAAAACAAGTTCATCTGAATTGTTTTTGATGTATATTTTGGAATGTTCTTAACACATTGTAAGTGTGAAAATCCTCCGACTATAAACGTTCGTAGTTTTGTCATTGTAATTTTGTTGACCTGAAAGAAAAATCTGCATATGTCCGAAAATAATTGAGGCGTTAGTATATTTTACTTCTTACTATGAAAGTATCAGACTACTATCAAAGAGCAATTTCACAAGTGAAAAGTTAACATCATCAAATTTGTAATACAGCAGTTATAGGTTCCAAAGAAGCCTGTACGTATTTTCACTTTTTGTCTGCCATCTAAAACAGAACAAAATGTTTCGTTGTGGCAGACACCTTGTTCTTTGAGTAAATCTCTCGTGCGTTTGATTCCACTTCACTCATTGGTTTTAGACCATATTTTAAGTGAGCTTTCTCCTAGTCCGAGACCACAATTAATTCATCGTGCATTTTCATATTAAAATAAAATTGAATTTTAAAAAATCGCACCTGCGCAATCTTGAAAATCTTTCTCATGTACAAAGTATACTTACTTCCTGTCATAATATCAAAATTTAAAAAATATTCATCAAAATATTGGCAAAAATATCTCCTAGGGTAGCAGAATTCTTGACAGCAGACGACACCCTAAATATTGACCCTTTTCCATCTGACCAAATCACCACTTTTAATTGTGACATCTTATTCAAACTTTTTAAAACATCAACTTTGAACATTCTACTATAAATTTAGAACAAAAACCATTAAAACATGCTTTAATAAGGGGTAGAAAATAAAAATGGAAGAAATACATTAAATTTATACAAGGGATTATATTTGTGGACAACGAAAAGTGTGCGCTAATTGTGGTCTTGGGCCTCCTAGGGTCCAATGTTAACCTAAAATAGGCCGGGGTTGGGGTGGGCATCTCGTTTGGAATAGATAAAATTATAAAAAAAAATTGCTATAGAAATCTTTTATATCACTTGAACATGTTATTTTAAGGGAATACAATTAAGATTCCTCTACTGAAATTTTGCTGAAATTTTACCATATAGTAAATTTTTATGTATACTTTTCATACATGCAGAGATAAACATAACTTGATGACTTAGTTTTTAAAATATTTGACACTGATTTTGATACATTTGAGCTAAAAACCCTTCATTTTTCAAGGATCTCCCAAACAACTGCTGTACTTTTTAACAAAAAAAGATAACTTTACTGGGCCTTTTATAAAAAATTCCTAAATATAAAGACATTGTTCTCAAATAAATAAATAGATGGCAAAAATTGATGAAATAATTAGAAAAGTGATCAATTTTTGGTTAAATAAGGAATATTAATGGTTATTTGGTAACGCAGACGCATTTGGAAAGAAAATCCCCTGCTGATTTTGTCTTTATGTTTTAGTAGGATTATCGTGATGTAATGGACTTCTGGTTGCCAAAAAAAAGTCAGAGTCCATATGCTTATTACAGATATATTTGAGAATAACCCCAAATTTTAGGATGTTATATGTTTTTTTTAGATATGAAGACGTCACAATATGCATACTTTGGTGACGTTATTACCTCCCCCTGTTACTGTATCATATTCTCTTACTACATTAATTGACCTTTTAAAAATACATACCTGTCAATTCTACAAAACCTACATTTCATTGGATAGCCTTTGTTATTTTGAATTTCTGAACTAAACAATTTTATCTTTATATTAAAAGATGTCATCATAATTGGGTTTAACAGTGTATGTTCTTCTTGTAAAAATTAATTATAGTATAACTAATCTTAATTAATGTCAGTCACTGTTTAGATATTTGAAATTCAAATATCTAAACAGTGACTGACATTAATTAATGTGAACAACACATTAATTCACAAAAATGGTGCTTGGGTGAATTATTATTAAGGTCACCACAACCTGTAGATTTTTGGTATTTGAATTTGGTTAAGTTATTCTATTCATTACATTAACATTTTCAGAATATTTAATGAGAAAATACCAGGGTTTTATGTTTTTCATGTGACTTATTAAGCATCGATGTTTGTATAGTAACATTGTTGGTGACAGCTATTGTTCCGTCACTTCCAAGAGTGAAATATGACTTTTCTATAAACTAGTGAATTATCAGATTTTCTTTTGTGCAGAAATAAGCGTATTTCACTATACTCAATGTAAAGAAAAAATCTTACTCAGAATGCTACTTCTAACTCCCTTTAAGAGCAAGGGCAATAGTTTTAACCTGGCCAATGGAGAAGATGATTTGTTTTTGGAAAAGAAACAAAAACACAAGCAATACTTAACAGCTTTACTTCATAAATACAGAAAACAGCACATTTTGAAGAAAAATCCATTGAATCCTAAATTTTTTGATTATTTTACTAAAATAGGCTAAAGAATTTGTGAAAACTTTAATTCCATATAGCAATAACCTTTACTCTACAGATATTGCAAATCCAAGTAGTAAAGATCCTTATAAATTTACATGTATATAAATGAATTTTGACTGTTGATCTGACATCATATGAACTTCTGACCTGTCAGTGTTGACTGTAATTTTTTTTTTGCATGACAGTCACTGTAAAATTAGAGCACAGCTCTTTTAAAGCAAGGACAGCACTTTATATTAGAATAAAAATTTACTTAAACATAAAAAATATCATATTTTAGATTAATATAATGCAAGCTTAGCTCTCTTTAATAAATTTAATTAAAAGTGCATCAGCACCAGTGCCTGGGGTTATCACCCCTTTCATGACATCCTTCTCAATAGATAGTATTTCCTTTTTAACAGCTGGGTGAGTCTTAAACATGTCCATAATGTTATTCTGAATGAAAGACCACATCCATATTCTTTTCTGTTGCTCACGTTTTCTTTGGAGTTCTTTAGACTCTAACATAATGTTATAAAACTTGTACATAAGCTCCCATAATTCTGGTATGCCTTCTTTGGTAATTGACGATATCCTGGTAACCTGTATTATAAAATGTAATGAAAAGAATTGGAAGAAATTTTATTATTGATCATTGTCTTTTTGCAGTTAATAACCAATGATAAAGAGGAACATTTCATTGTTGTGTATATTTTTAAACAACGTTTAACATGAAATAGGCAAAATTGCTATACTTAAACATTTTTCTATCTTCAACACATTTCTAGTCCTTTTTAAAAATATTTTTCTATTTTATTAATATATATAAATATTTTTTTCAGTTAATCAGATATTTATTTTTAAGCTCAATAATCACAATGTTGACTGATATATATCAATTTTCAATCATCAAGACAAAACTAATAAAATGATAACTTTTGGGAACACACCGTAAGGGAGACAACTTACAGAAGCCACTGAACCAAAAACAAAATATTTCCACACAGAAGAATCAACCAAGTTCAAAAAGGAATTCTCAATTATTTTTACTCCTTTTTTTTCAATTTTTAACCCCTTCATTATACTACCAAAAGCCTAGTCATTCCCCCTTTTCGATTGATTCAGAAAACATTTTATCAACTGGCTATAGTTTCTTCATAAAGACTGTATATGTAAAAATGTTCTCACTTCTACAGGTAAACTTAAATCCAAAAATCCTTTCCACAACTTTACCTCTGGTTTCCAAAATTTGGACTTCTGTCGTAAGAATTTAAGAGCACTTATGTATTCTGCTTGTATTCGTCTAGCTGCTGGAACAAATTCCCCATCACTTTTATTTATAACAACTAAATCAGCTACTTCTACTATACCCTTCTTTATACCTACAACCAAACATGTAATGGATGAACACAAACTTTTAATGCCACATGAAATTAAGTTTTAGTTCTTTGAATTTCACTGCTCCAATTTTTGGACTTTTTTTGAATTTTAAGAAAAAAATTTTTTGCTGCTTCATTTTGCAAAAATGCCGAAAGTTCTCCTCAAATTCTTCATTTTCAACAACTTAAAATATGAAGTGTTTGCCCGCTCATAATATTTAAATAAAAAATAGGGATTATTTCCATTTTTGGAATAATTTAGTGAAAAAAACTTGTACTGCAAGTAAATTTGATCTTTGCCTGAATAAAAAACTATTTCAAGGGAAAAATTAAATATTAAAATTTCGCTCTCTGGCACCTATTTTTGCCATAAAAAATCCAAAGAACTAAAAATCAATTTGGTGTGGCCTAACTACCATTAATTATATTCCATTAATTCATTTTACAGTTAATTTCAAAATGTGGTTCAAACAAACAGTCAAAGGATTAATTTTCAAAATATTAAATTCTAATGATACATGAAGTTCAATCTTTGCAAAGGGGATTATGCTGCTTAGTTTTCTGAGAATGGATCATATTACATGGAAGGAAACAGCTGCAGAAATGAAGCCAAATGGTCTCTGGGAGTTGTGATTACCACAAAATTTTTGTATAAGCATATGCTGTTTACTATTTTCAGTTTGTCAGCTCTAAAATGTAATGCCTTCTCTTAATAAAATATTTCACAAGTAAATAACCATATGTTGTCAAAAGATTAGTAAAAGTTACAAGCTACAGCAAGTCATTTATGGTAATCACCAAGGCCCAACCATTTATTTTTGCTGTACTACTCAACCTTTTTTAATACATATGGATTATAATATCAACAAGATTGCTACACGTAGCCATTTGTCCCCCACCTCAGAGAAAAGTCGAAGCCCCACAAGATATACAAAATGTATATTATTGAAATGGTGTCATAGGATCAAGTACATGTGGTGACTAACTATGCTATAAAATTTGAACAAAATACAATCAGCAGTCTCAGAGAAGTTGCATCAAAATCACATGTGGTGACTTACAATCCTACAAAATTCGAACAAAATGTGATCAGCAGTCTCAGAGGAGTTGCATCCACAAAGTGTTCCTATAGTGTCAAATACATAAAAAGTTAAAGTCCCATAACTCCCTTAAAATTTGTCAAATCAAAATGGCAGTGGGAAAGAATCAAGTACATATAGTGACTAACAATCCAACAAAATTTTAACAAAATACTATCAGCGGTCTCAAATAACTGTGACTGATGATCGCAGACCATCACATGGTGGCAGAGGACAATAATCTAGTGTCAACAGTATCTACATATTTGTAATAAGGAAAAACAATCTAATTACAGCCTCTAAGATAACCTCTGAAAAATAATTCTCCTGCAAATCATAACTCATCAACAAATGCATAGAAATATGAATATGGTTAAATAAGTTTGGACAGAAAATCCCTAGATGCACCTGAAAAAAAGTAAAAAAGGAACAGTGCTTTTTTACTGAGATGAACATACCTTGTAATTCATCACCTCCAGCAGGTGGCATGAGTAGACAGAAAAGGTCCACCATATCTGAAACAGCATACTCAGACTGGCCAACACCTGTTTTAACAATAACTGGTCTATAAATCTCCATGAATATTTACTAAGAATTCATTGTATTCCACTGGACACCTGTTTTAATAGTTCATGTGGGTGTAGAAAATTCACAAATATCATAATGTTTATTAAGTTAAATATAAATCTAACAAAACCACTAAATTAGTTATCAGTGGAAAAATTTAATGTTCACCAAACCACAAGACTGCTGTCCAAAAATATAAATCCACAGTGAATGTCAAGCACTCTTGTTTCATTTATTTGATGTAGAAACACTACCTGCACAATTTACACCTTCTCCTTCCTTTCCCATTCAACTAATAGTAAAATGCATAAATGCCAAATATTAGGTACTTCCAAGGTATATCAATGTTTGCTGGTCACTTGTTCCTTAATTTTTTCTGGTTGAAGTCATTTTTTGGCCCGATGATCTCACATTTTCATGTAAAAATTTCATTAAGGGTCATCCATAATAATCAACATTTTTCACAAGTTTACAAAGAGCACGCTTTTGGAAATCTGAACCCCTCTTCAAAAAGTGTACATCAACATTATTACTTTGAACAGTTACCACTCTACTTGGAAAGAGGATCTACAGACATCATTATATCCTTTTAAAATGCATATACATGTACCAAGTCAAGAACATGAGTCATGTGTTGACATTCTGAAGTAATATGCTGTTTCACCATATAAACTGTTAAGAACTTTGTCAAAATAATAAATTATATCACCAGCATGTATTCTCTATTTTCCGGAATATCGGTGGAAGTGACATTTACGAGTATACTGATTTTTTAAAGCGTACGCTAAACATGTTGAATTTGAAACCCCCACCCTCCTAGCGTGCATTTTGAAAAACGTTGATAATTATTGATGATCCCTAACTTACATTTTAAAGTATCCAGCGCCCAGTTTCATGAAACTTCTCAAATTGAGATTTCCTCAAACTCTGAATTTTCGGTAATCCAATTGTTCAGAATTTGAGTTAAGGATAGGAAATCCTCAAATTTTAGATGTTTAAAAAACTGAGGGCAGACCATAATTCACCATGTGATTATTCCAAATTTCCTGGACGTTCCATGTAAAGTACCAGTAAAAGTAATTATTGGCAAGATTTGGAAACACTATATATGTCTAATTTATTTTCAACAACAAAGTGCAAAACATTGGAAAAAGAATCAATGAAATGAAATCCCAGTTTCAAAATGTTGGTTCAATTTATCTTCCATCAAAAAGAATCATAATTTTATACTGTCATGTATCAGTTATGGTGTGTATAACTTGACACAAGGATAGTGATAAGAACCATCACAGAGAACTCTACAGACAATAAAAATAAACATGTTGCTGCATTAATTTTAAGAGAATATTTTGTTCTTGGCTACAGTTTAGGGTGTTTTGAAAAAAAAACTCTTTAAATTAAGTTGATATAATGTTCACTTGTTATAACATTTGCAAAGTGCATATTGTCAGCTGCAGACCAATCTACAAAATAATCATTGTTTAACTACAAAATTAACAAAAGTCATCCATCTATTTGTAAAAAAAAACAAGAAACTAATAATATGACCTTGACTTTCAAAGTTGATTCCAATCTCAATTGAAATAGATTTTCTAATTAATAAACTTCAAGAAGTCCAGACCTAAAAGAATTTTTGAGTAATGACCTAGTATATGTAAAGTTAATAATATATATATATATATATATATATATATATATATATATATATATATATATATATATATATATATATATATATATATATATATATATATATATATAAGATCATGACTTTCAAAGAAGTGATTTCAACTTTAATATTGACACACCTACAGTGGTGGCTAACAATAATATCTTCTATCATCATCTTAAACTGAAAGTACTTAACAAGTATTTTACAAAAACAATCTGAAAAGCACATGGACCTGATGTGTGACATAGAACTTATTTTGAGACCTTGTCTTTCAAAGTAAAGATTCGAACCTTTACATACAAATCTCAGATAATGATAATAAAGTATTATTTTTTTTTATGTAGAAAATAAATGAAACCAAATTTAAGCAGGAATTGTGTGTCTATACCTTTTTCCTAGTTGAATCATATTTTTTAGTTTGCATATGGTGTCTATGTAATAAGTTAGGAATAAAATGTTTACAAAGTGTGCCAATTATTACCAAGGTTACTGCCAATCCTTTACATGGAACATGTTGACATTCTGAATAATCATTTGATGTGGATATCTTAATTGTGACACAACTCTTCTAGGAGAGATTCCAATACTTGACAAAAGTAATGTTTTCTGCCAAATTTTATTACGAAAAAGTTCTGATTTTGAGGTTCACATCTAAATGAAGATGGGCTTACATTTAGAACGATTTCTCCTAAACAAGCTTTGTGACAAGAGCTCTGAATTAAGGTTAATTGGTGTTAAACCCAGAACAAATCTTTATAAATTAACGATGAAATTTTTTTTACTACAATATCTGCTTCGATGATCACCAACCCAACTTACCAATTGTTTCTATAAAAATTATATTATAACCTGCTGCCTCACACAACAAGATGGCCTCATTGGTTGTTCTTGTTACACCACCCAATGTTCCCCTTGAAGGAGAAGGTCGTATAAAAGCATTCAAATCTCTGGAAAGTTCATTCATTCTCGTTTTATCTCCTAGCAAAGATCCTGTAAAAATTAACCGTCATTCAAATTATTACAAAAATATACATTAGGTAACACATGTACAAAATAGACAATCTATGGACTGTGGTACTATTCACAAAAAATATGTAAGGACTATAAACTGGTATATAAAGGTGATGCTCTGCTTAACATTATGCTTGTCATGTCATACTAATAATTAATTAGAGCTGGAAGTTTATTTTGGTAACAGTTTGGGCCTGCTTTTTATTACCTAACTCACACAGTCAGAAACAATGACCACCTTGCAATCATCTCAGCTAAATTTGGTTCATCTGCATGCATGTTATCTCTTCCACCTTTTTTCACAAATTTGCATTAAGTTTTCAAGAATTGAAATTGGTCTATTAATAAACATGCCCATCATTTATGAAATTTATTAACTGCCTTTTTATTCATTTCCATAAAGTTATTATTTTATTTAATTCTTGTCAAATGTGTACATATAGATTTATTCAACTTCGATAGTGTTACTTTGCATAAAGTTTGCCTTCGTTTTCTTTTTAAGATGTGTATTTGGAAGCATAGGAAACAAGAGGCTCAAGAGAATTGAGCCTATATAGCTCACCTGTCAGTCCCACAATCAATCCATTTTATTTCAAGTGAAACTTGTAATGGACCTTCCATAGATGTTTCATACCAAGTATCAGTTAATTTGGCTATATGGTTTCAGAGGTGATTTTTGAAAATAAGAATTCATCATAGCTGCCATATTAGCTGTCCGATTGGGAAGAAATATGCAAACTTTATAAAGTACAGCTCATTTGGCTTTGCGGTTTCAGAAATTTTTGTTGTTGAAATTTTGACCAATTAGAAATAAGAATTCATCGTGGCGGCCATATAAGTTCTATGACCGGAACAAAATATGCAAAATTTATAAAGGTCTTTCCATGGATGCTTCATACCAAATGTATGCTCATTGGCTTAGGGATTTCAGAGGAGAAGATTTTTGTCCAATCAGAAATAAGAATTCATCATGGCGGCCATATTAGTTGTCCAACCGAAACGAAACTGCAAACTTTATAAAGGTCCTTCCATAGATGCTTCATACTAAGCTACAATTCAGTTGGCTTTGCGGTTTCAGAGGAGAAGATTTTTGAAATTTTGACTAATCAGAAATAAGAATTCATCGTGGCGGCCATATAAGTTCTATGACCGGAACAAAATATGCAAAATTTATAAAGGTCTTTCCATGGATGCTTCATACCAAGTGTATGCTCATTGGCTTAGGCGTTTCAGAGGAGAAGATTTTTGTCCAATCAGAAATAAGAATTCATCATGGTGGCCATATTAGTAGTCCGATCGGACTGAAATATGCAAACTTTAGAAAGGTCCTTCCATAGATGCTTCATACCAAGTTTCAGTTCATTTGGCTTAGGGGTTCCAGAGGAAAACATCAAAATGTAAAAGTTTACAGATGAACAGACGACAAGTGATGACAAAAGCTCACATGGCCCTTTATTTCTCTAAACTAGTCTGTTTTCACTTTAATGCTTCAAATCTATCATCATTTGTGGAAAATCGTACATCGTAATTGGTATGATCTTTATTATTCTGTAAGTTTGTATCTTTGTCATGTTTGTTCTTTTTGTTACTAGACTTTTCCCTTTGTCTTCTTTTTTTAATATTATTTTAAAGGTCATGACCTTTTTATGAAACATACTTAACCTCCTGTGGTTGCTGAAGATGGATCTACTGCCAAAACTGCCACTTTATTGTCTCTAGCTGTCAGAAATTTACCAAAAGTCTCAATAAATGTACTTTTACCAGCTCCTGGTGGACCAGAGAGACCTAAATATAGAGAAAAAAACTGTATGAATGCCAACTAACAATTGCCATGCATTGAAGATTTATTCAAAGATTGTTGTCCAATTGACATTTACCTGAGTGTTGATATCAAGTGATATCTAATTCTTAGGAGTCGTTAACCAAATTCTCTTATGATTCTTAAGGACAATTTGTTTGTTTGTGATTTGGGGTCTCGGCCACATTCATTTCTATGTGATGTCAAATGTTGCTATGCAGAAATGACGCCTTTGTGTAGCAAAATTGCTGACCAATCAAAATATAATAATTTTTATACACAACCTAGCGATTACTAATCAAATGGGCAGATTTTTCGATACACTGTACATAATCGAGAACACAATTTCCCTAACTGTTCTAGAGTTAGATAGTAATGGTCCATCATAAGAGAAACAAATACATGTATACAAAACACAAAGAATTAACATGGCAACACATATCCTTAAAGTTTACGGTTTGTATAATTGATATAAGCAAAGTGTAAACCTTCTGATTTATGCAATCAGTGACATCAGGTGTTGCCTACTTTAAGGCTACACCAAATTGATTTTTAGTTCTTTGAATTTTTTATGGCAAAAATGGTTGCAAGTGAGAGAAATTTTAAATTAAAATTTTTTTTCAGGCGAGGATCAAAATTACAAATGTTTTTTACTAATTTTAGGGGTGGGCTAACACTTTTTATTTCTCATTTCTTGAAAAAAAAGAATTTGGGACAAATTCTCAGCATTTTTGCAAAATGAAGTGGCAAAAAAAAAAATTGGTGTGGCCTTAAAGGCAGATATACAAGTACTTGTATTTATCATCTTTTCTTGGATTGGACCTTTAAAGGGCTTTTGACTGGGATGATCTGCAAGTAATTAAAACAAGGCAACTAGTTTATTGTCACAGATTTTTTAGTTATCACATTCACCTTATACCAGTAATGAAACTAATTATCAATAAATTAAATAATACATATACCTATTCTAAAAGAAAGTGGTTTCATATTTTCACATTTCTCCTTTTCTGTACAGTATTGCACAATAGTATTTAGAAGTAACTTGGCCTGTTCCTTCTTCTTTGAATGTGATGATTCTATAAGAGTAATACCCCTTGCTAGACTTCCTCTTTCATGACTTATTATACCATTAAACAAGGACTTAACCATTTCATCGTTGCTAAGTTCCTTTCCAATGAAAGATGTACTTTTAACACTTAGATGTCTTTTAATAATTATGTTATTAACTGATAGTGAAAACAATGAATTATTTTTAGTTTTTACATTTAGTATCTGTGGTATAGTCCTTTCTGTACAGAATCCTCTTGATTTTGACAGGCGACTAGTCCTGTTCAGTAATGAAACTGTCTGCCTGACACAGAAAGTTTTATTTCGAATATAAAATTTCATCTCCTTGACCTGTCTTCTTTTAAAATATCTGAAAAGACATCAAATTCAATATAATTATCATACTTCTCATTGGGTTAGAAATAGTACAATTCCACATTTAACAAAAATGAATGCAAGTCAACTGGCCCCCAAGACAACTCGCCCCTTCTTACAAGTGAGACAACTTGTCCACTTCTTAGACAAGTCACCCACAGTCTTTGACAACTCGCCCCCGGATAAAAATTAATTAAGTAAATCCATCTAAATAGAAGTTTTGGCATTACAGAAACATCAAAGAACGTTTTGTTAATACTAAGTACTAATTATTAAATGTAATTTGTTAGCTTGTGAAATCAGCAGTGATTACGATGTAAATTAGTTTTGGCTTGGATGCTTTGCTCTGGTGAGAGAGACCACGTTCGGAATCTATAAAGAAAAATAAATTTCTCATCAAAGAGAAACACAGAAAGCAAGCTTCCTACTGTACATCAGAATAGTGACGTATTCCCTGCCAATGGCAATATAATATAATTATTACAACACACATATACTTCAAAACCAGGAATATTCTCCAACATATGACTAAACAGATCATCAAATGGTTGGAGATATCCGGCCCAATCTATGGCGGGCATAACTGGACCACAATTGAAAATGTTCGTTTCCCCTCCCCTACCCTAATTTTTGGAGCTGACGGGGTATAATTTTTTTTTTTATCAGGATTCCACTTCAAATTGCTTTACAACCGAAACAGATTGGAATGGCTATCTAGATGCCATCAATTCATTCTAAAAACTAGACTGCAAAAATATATCTGTCGTACTTATATTTTGTGCTTTGTTTTTATTGTTTTTAATTATATAATTTTATATAGTGCTGAATAAAACTTTAAATAAAATTAGACTTTGTTATTGGTAGAAATATAGTGTAATTGAAGTAAAGGTATGAGTTGGTAAAAAATTTGGTACAAGTTGGTTGGGTACGAGTTGACATGGATTCATTAAATATGAGTATCTAATTTTATATTAGCTGGATTGAACTGACAGATTTTTTAAATTTCCCATTCCTGTGTTAAAATCTGATATTCCCACACTGGGAAAAAAAAATTGGAAATAACAAACTATATTTTTTGTTTCATCACATCAAATGCATTTCTGCTGGCTTTCTGGTTGTTGTTATTGAGGTCGTCTACTTCCAAACAATTTTCGTCTACCTTACCACTGATTGTAAAAAGTACTAATTTCACAAAGTTCTGTCGAATTCATGATTTATTATCACAACGGAGACAACAATTTCGTTAAACTGCTTCAAATGAATTCTTCTGTGGGTATAAACCTCTTCAAGAACATCCTTCCATGTATTGTTTTTCCGGAAAGAATTTGGTTTGTTATATACAATATTTTCCCAATGTCAGAATATCGGATTTTAACAAGTTTGCCATTCATCTTGAATGGATTTATTATTACTCTTATGAAAATTACCAAAGACTTCTGAGAATTCAGTCAAGAATAACGAGACCAATGTCGGACAAGCTACGATTTTTTTCAGAAAATTACCTCCCCCCCAAAAAAATATCGGTCATGTGACCTTCATCTTATGTCACATGATCAGTCTTTTCATCGTGCACCTGCACATAAAAATTTAGACCCTATGTCTACTAGTAACTGAGAACTGGCTGTGGATGTGCACGCAGATGTGGACGTCAGTGTGACTCCAAGTCTCCCTCAACTTCGTTGAAGCAAACTAATTACATTCGAGAGAACCACTGACATTCGGTAGGAAAATTAGCAATCCTTGTCAATTAGATCGGAGTCGAACACACCCCGCCACAGGTGAGATTCAAACTCACAACCTCAGTGTTGACAGGCTAGTGATCATTAATCATGACGAACTACCTAGACCACTCGCCCACTGAGGCCCCTGTCTGCTACTTTAATATCGCCTTTTAAGTGAAAGTAGTGTTACATTTTTAAAATAAATGGTATTTTAAGTGTATATGTCATATGTTTAGGAAGTTTGTTGTTTTGGAACTTAATGGACAACATAAATTATAGTTTGCAAAAGTTTGTAAATCACGACTGAGCATGCGCATATAATTTAATAGAACTTATTAGATCATTGCAGACACTTTCATTCTATACAATAATCTGGTCACTATAAATCATCTAAAACTCTATTACAATACGATTTAGGTATTTGTTTTATCATCGTCGGAAACCCACGTCCTGTCGCGCTTACGCTTTGCTTCCACTTACCAACCGTGGGTCAATTCATTAATTTTTACTTGTTCTCATGAATATATTCATGAAACATTTTGATTGGTTTCGTTACGATTCTGTAATGGGAATACAGCCAATCAAGTGACAGTTAAAAGACGAGCTTCAGGTCAAGATATATTTCATTGCCGCTTCGCAATTCCAGTGTTCTTTCGATATAGTTTTCAAACAAAGTAATCAAGTTTTCATACTTTTAAAGAGAATGCATTACTGACCATGTGAAAAAATCACTACACAACATAAATTCATCAACTGCATTACATGTGGGCACCATTTTACTTTCCCAAGAACTTTCTAATCTCCAAAGTGGAGAACGTCACTACTGTTATCACATATTGGAGAATTCCACTATTGTTAGCAGCCATTTCAATGGTCCATTTGATTCATGAATATTCATGAAAACAAAAGATTTGACCCACGGTCGGTAAGTGGAAGCAAAGTGTAAGCATGACTGTCTGTGGGTTTCCGATGATGTTGTTTTATATATATTTATCCATATTTATTCATTTTATCCTTGAATGTCCACACTTATGACAAACATGGACATAGTATTTTTTCTTCTGCGGGCGTTTGATTGGTATACTGACAAAAGAACGAAGGACTATCCTGACTCCATAACCACATAAAAATATGACAAATGTATTTATTCAACTTATATCTATTCATTTTTATTGTTAATTTCTTGAAACCATTAAAACAGACAGGCGTATACATTTTCTCTGCACGACCGGTCATGATACCTCTTAAATAAGCCATTGATCAAGATATTAGTGCGCAAAATTATTTTGATATTTTTTGGTAAATTTTTGTAAAGCCTAGAATAACCTAGTATTTACAGATGATTCGCAGCAGTTCAGCTCGCTGGTTCTTGGAGTTCACACAGACAGGGGAAGGATATTATTTATATTCAACAACGATAACATTATAAAGGTCGGAAGTTTTTCGGTTCAATCGGGTGCTAGATACGAATTTTCACACGTAGGCTCATATGAAAAGAGAAATTGTAGATCTTTCAAAGAGTGTGAAGTAAAGAAGGCGGTAATATAATATAACGTTTATGAAAATTTTAACCCGGAACCGTCACCAGTATATTTTTTTCAGAAATATACTTGAGATGAAGAATAAAAAGGGTTTTGTTGGCTTTGGGAAATTACCAGGCAGGACACTGATAAAATTAAAGTCAACAAGTATTTAAGCTTTTTAAAACATCTGACTTTGAACAGCATTTAATTAATTTATAGGCTTTTTACTTGAAGTTTTTCATTAAGTCAAGGGTAAACTTCATTAAATCAAGGACGTATAACTAATATACGTCCTTGATTAAATTAAAACAAAAAAAAATAGGAGTTGAAGCTATATGTGTACCATTGATTAGCACTGAGTTGACCATTAAAAGATACTTATCTTAACAAAGTATGGTTCAAATTTTAACAAGATATATTGAGCACATCGAAGTCGACACGTTTTTTAATTTACCCGAAAATTGCAAATTTTAGGATTTTTTGTGCATATTTGATTTTTTTTTTAGGACAAGGCGACATAACTCCAGAAAAACATCTGACTTTAATAAGGTAACAGTATAGAGGAGCCTACGAAAATTTCAGTACAGTGAATATTTTTAGCAACTTCAAAATTTTGACCACAGATACAAAGAACTTGGCAATATTTTGTAACCATTTTACACCGTTTTAGTAACGATGATTTAAGTTTTTTTTAGAATAATTATGAATATTTACATTGGAAACAATAAGAAAAATGTTTTCATGTACTTATTAATACAGTTTCATTTTTGTTAAGTAGAAGGCTATAATTTGTGTTTGTTTAAATAACAGGGTTTCAGCTGCAAAATTATTTGATAAAAAATACACTGATTTTGTGTTTGAAACCGCGGTAAGTATTATTATATTCAAAATATACCGGGAGGGTGCTAACATTCAAAATCATTTTCCCTTTCCAATGGCACCAACTCCAATAAAATATTCACAGAGCACCCATTTGTTTATAACTTGACTGCTGAGCTCCACCTAAGCTGCATGCGTATCAGCATCTTTTAACAAGAGCACAGATACGCCGGATTGTAATGAGGAATATTTTCTGGTCGTCAAACTTACGAAGTTCCGCAACAACTACGGAGAGGATTCTGAAAAATCAATGCGTCAAAGTTCATATCTCATGTTCAAAATATGGTTGAATGGTGACACAATGGATTATTGTTCGTTTTTTTTATCATTTCTAAGTGTTCCACCAAGCCATTGTCTCAACTTCTAACTCCTATTTTTTAAGCTGTCAAAACGGGCCTCCAAAGTTATTTTGAGACAAGCTATTTAAGAAGTGGTATCAATCAAATGTGGATATTAAAGAACTCCAAAGACTTAAAGGATATTTTACGATCTCGGTTCATTTCAGTCTGTAACAGCATAAAAAAAAAGATTTCTCTACCCACTATATATATATATATATATATATTACCATTTCTCATTCACAACTGAAGGAGAAGTTGAAAGATCTAATCCATCGATGCTTTAAAAATAAAAATGGCAACAGCAGATACACATACCTTGTCACTGGTAGAGATAAATCATGCTTTGTTAAAAACCATTTTAAATCTAACAAAAAATATACAGAGGACGAAATTGTCCTGATGATTGAATTTTTGATCGACAACATATTTGTTCAATTTGGTGGACCCGTTTTCCAACAGACACGGGTACTAATTGTGCGCCACCCCTGGCCGACTTGTTCCTTTACTCACATGAGGCAGACTTCCTTGACGGGCTTCTAAAGGAAAAAAAGAAGAAGTTAGCCCGCACCTTTAATTTCAGCTTCCGTACATAGATGATGTTTTATCTCCTAAAAATTATCTCCTCAGATCGGTAACAACTGTGACAATTAAGCCAAAGTTTCGTGGAATGGTCCTTGGTTGGTCTTCTTTAAAACGTTTGTCCATGGTACAGACCTCTGAGCAATACGGTCGTCGTTAGGGCGCAACCATTTTGGCTAGAATTAAATATAAAATAAAGAGGCGAGACCAGGATTTTGGCAAAATAGAAATCCAAGGTCACATTAGGTGTGAAAAAAAAGTTTTATCATTCGATTTTATTTCAGGATGATGTCTATCATAAGACGACACTAATTTCGTTCTGTGATTTCGCGGGTGTGTTATATAGCGTAATTTTTAAAACTGTAAACCCGTCCATCTCAAATTTAAATGTAAATACATGTATATTTTTGTTAACCAGTTAAATTCATTTTTGCAAGGTATTGCTCCTGGTCGGGGATCATGTTTTTTTCTTTTTTGTAGGTGTTGTTGTTTTAAAAAGAAATTAAGAGCTGTCTTCTTTATAGATGGATTTAATTTTATTGGGTGAATATATATGCAACCCAGATATTTTTTATTATCAATGTGGTGTTTTATCTTTTAATTATTTACTTTCTGTCTTACATAATATTATAGATTTAATATAATATTGATCCAAGGAAGACATCAATGTATCAGACATAATATGTAATAATATATATTTTTTCATTTGCTTGGTCATGAATCAACAAAATTTCTTGTTGTGTTGCAATTGTATCATTTTATATATAAATATGATTCAAACTACATTTACTTGATGTTGGTAAGAAGTCATTTTTATTATTTTTATTTAATTAAACCGAATGCATTTTATTACACCATATAATAAAATCAGTTCTTGTAAACGGGTTTAGAAATATTGGGATATATTTCTGTCAATGCAGCATGTCGATAAGCAAATGTTGATCAAGTGTGACATTGTATGACTGTAAAACTCGGGTCACAAAAAATACCCAAATGACGATTTTCAAGTAACCTCTCCATTAATTAAGTATGCATGAACTTTATAGGAACAATTTCCCCATTTCAGTCTCTGAAAAAAAAAACAAATAATGTATTGAATACAGTGTAGGGAATTCGAGATGTTCGTTACCGCTTCGTTTGGGAGACCTCGTACGTAACAGTTCACTGTTACAGTTATTACTCGTTATTTTAATTATTATTTTTTTCAAATTCAATTTTTAATAAGCTGCACTCACAAATTATGTAAGGTGATAAATGTGCTTCGGGGCTGTCGTAACTCATTTATAGGAATTCAATGAATGGTAGGAAAACAATAGGGTAATCCCTTACATTCCTAAAACAAAAATTCCTATAATTTCATTGGTCGAGAGCACTTTGCTATATTTTAAAGTGTGTTGTTTTAGAAATTATCACTAGCTTGGGTGACAGGTGGTTTTGAGATTAAATTATTTGATAGGTAAATTTATAAATGTTTTGCAATTATTTTGTAAGTATTTTTGCATCAGAATCCCAACAAAAATTCTCACTTGCTATAGAGTAGAAATTTTCTATTTCAGGACTGCAATATTTTTTTATTTTTTTCGATATACATTTATTATTAAGTTTTTTATGCTTTTAATTCTAAAAAAAAAATGTTTCAGAAATATAAATATAATTATAAATTTTTACCACTACAAGCTTATCATGGCTTGTGAAATTTTATGCATGATAATGCATGATAATGTTGAATGTAAGCTCATCAGGAATGATTAAGGGAATCTGAACATCAGTCACAGAATGACCTTGTTCCTGGACTACGAGACCGCTATCAGAAATGCAGCGAATGAGGCGAACTCCGTTTTCCCTGGATTCATCATTCAACGTTAAACTTTGGAGATCAGCACTACAGGACATTGACAATGCCAACATCGACATACCAACAGCTGGATTCACCAACTACGAGATTGGTGGCCACAACAGCCTCTTGTGGGACCACTATGGCAACGAGGGACCTAGATATTTATTTTTTCCCCAATAAGTCATGCTGATAATAAAAATTTAAATGAAACTAAAATATGTTTCTGTGAAATATTTTAGCTTTCGTTCAAAGTATAATATTTCATACTGTTAATATAAAAAAGAAAGGACAATATTTACTGAAAAGACAACACTATTATTTTACTTTGATATATTTAATGTTATGCAGGTATGTATTTTTAATATTGATTTTTTATTCCAAGGACTAATAATTATCTGGAAGGTTGGCACAGAAAATTGAAGAAGCTAGTAAAGTCTCCACACCCAAACATCTTTATGCTTATAAAACTACTTCGCCATGAAGAAGCTGTCACCTCATGTACCTGTTACAGTATGCTGGTGGTGGTAAACGCATTCCAAAGAAAAGAAAATACAGAAAGATAGAAGACAGACTCGACATACCGAAGATCAATTTACAAAATGGTAAACTGACACCCCTACAGTTTGGTGATTCGGCCTGCCATCTTCTACACTTGGACTAGTGTTAGACTTTAATAATATCTTTTTTTTCAATAATATTTTAATGCTTAATTGATCCTTTATATTTTTTGAATAATATACTTTAGTGCTTGAATTAATGTTGCAATATTTGTTTCATATATGTAACTTTTAAAATTATGTATGTTGAATTTAATTCTCATTAAAATTCTGAACAACCTATTTTTTTTATTAATTATTAAACAACATTTAGTTTAATTGACCTTAATTAAGTTATCACCATATGTATATGTTTTTATAAAATAATCATCCTTAATTATCTGTTTGCACAAGTATTCTTGTGAGTCACTCATTAAATGTAGGTCAGAGTGATCCAAATGTTGCTCATCCATGTTTAGTGTTTTAAGGAGATGGTAGTGGTATAATATAATTGATACATTTATATCTTAATGGGTTTCTGAGAAATGGACCCAAACGCAAAAACTTAAGCAGGCCGAATAAATCTATATATCCCTTTCACATTTGTGGATGGGGCATAATAAACAAATTGCACAGATACAAAATTAAAATTCATGAAGTAAATTAATTCTCAGAACCAAACTGTGGAATTTGCCATGAGGAAAGCAGGCACTTTCATTCCTGAATTGCAAATTGTCCAGTCAGTAAGGTTTTAATGAAGACTTTTTGTGGAAACCTGTTTGCAGTCTTTGAAGGTAGAATTTTTATTAGTTACGATTCAGAGCAATCAGACATCAGCTATGATATAAATGATCTTCCATACACCAATAAAGACACTGAAATCATAAAACAAGAGTTGACACACAAAAATGTCTCGCCTGTCGTGTATTTTTAATGAAAGTAAATGTGATCAGACATATTGCATACAGTATTCGAAAAACAGGCCAAAACACAAAAACTTAACTATAATCACTGAACCATGAAAATGAGGTCAAGGTCAGATGACACCTGCCAGCTGGACATGTACACCTTACAATCCTTCCATACACCAAATATAGTAGACCTATTGCATACAGTATTCAAAAAACAGGCCAAAACACAAAAACTTAACTATAACCACTGAACCATGAAAATGAGGTCAAGGTCAGATGACACCTGCCAGTTGGACATGTACACCTTAGAATCCTTCCATACACCAAATATACTAGACCTATTGCTTATATTATCTGAGATATGGACTTGACCACCAAAACTTAACCTTGTTCACTTGAAATGGGTCGAGGTCAATTGAAAACTGTCTGACGGGGATGAGGACCCTGTAAGGTACGCACATACCAAATATAGTTATCCTATTACTCATAATAAGAGAGAAATTGACATTACAAAAAAAAACGATTTTTTTTTCAAGTAGTCACTGAACCATGAAAATGAGGTCAAGGACAATGTACATATGACAGACGGAAACTTCGTAACATAAGGCATCTATATACAAAGTATAAAGCATCCAGGTCTTCCACCTTCTAAAATATAAAGCTTTTAAGAAGTCAGTTAACACCGCCACCGCCGCTGGATCACCATCCCTATGTCGAGCTTTCTGCGACTAAAGTCGCAGGCTCGACAAAAATAGTGATGGCAAAATGTCATATAAATGCCATTAAAATGTCTTAACTAATCTGGATTCTAATTGCCATTGAAGTCAATATTTGGTGTCAATTGATACAATTATAAAAGACAAACACTATGTTTAGTTAACATCTAGTATCCATCATCTTGGATTTCCAATCAGTATCAAAGAAACTCTCTTTGATCATGTAGATAGTACTTTGCAAGGAGTCAGAGATGATCTCAGAAATTTAACAAATCAGAAAAGCACCTTGATAGCAAAATGGTACCAAAAATTATCATTTTCAGCAAGGTTGGAAGTCTGAAAGAAGAATTTTAAATACATTTCCCATAGTGTTCTCAAAGTCAGACCCTGGCGACACAAAAAATAACAAGACTTATGTAGTACCTTGCAATGATTTCAAAGTTTCAAATCTATGCCCGGTCTAATTTAAAATACCAGAAAACCCCAACATGGACCATGTTTGTTGGTACAATGGTACCAAAGTAACAGGAATTATTAGTGTCCTCATTAGTGTCAAATCCACTAATCTTGGTTTCAATCTATTCAATTGTTCTTGAGAACAAATTTTCAATACATTTTCCCCTAGGAGAGTTGGGTGATGACACCCACCTTGGATTTCTGATAAGCACTAAAGTAACAACACTGGTCAAAGATCTTTATAGAAACATATTTGCTAATTTTGGGTTCAATCAGGTAGTTCATTCTTCAGGAGTTTTTCAATCAGAAATTAAAATAGGCAGTGACTGCCATGTTTCTTGATGAATTGTCACCACAATAACAACACTTGGCAAGGACCTTAAAAAGAAAATCTCTCCCAAGTTTTGTTGAGTTTTGCTGGTTAAGTCTTTTTACAAATGTAGCTCAACTGGCCTTTGCCAACAACTTCACAATAATGCACGTAAGATAGCAAAACACATTATTTTTTATCACATATATTTATTAACAATAAATCTTTCAGAACATGATAAACAATTTTTTTTCCTGTGAAATTATTTCATGGCAACATTTAGGCATCAGGCCACAGTGGTAAACAAAGTACTCAAATATTAATCCAGCTTTGATTATCATAAGTACTCTATGGTTCTTATTCATTATGAAAATGGTACCAAAACTCAAACAAAACATTATTAACATTTGTCTTCCTCAAATAAGTTATTTCATGTCAATTGAAATAATGCACAAATTTATGACCTGAAATCTTTAAAGTCAAGAGAAATGTCCTAAGTCACAACCTTTGTTTGTTTTTGTATTTTCATTTTTATTATTTCAAACATTTTGTGGTTTTGACTGTTTACAATTTTTTTACACAGGACCATTAAGAGCTTGTTACACAGTGTGGGCACATGCCCCCAAATGAAGTTTGTATAGCAATTCTGTTTTAGGGTTGTTGTCTCATGGGCAACTACAAGTATCTCATTTTTATCTAAAATGTATTTGTGATTTCTGCACAAATTAAAACAACAAAATTTAATGAAATCAGTTCTGTTGCATTTTTGCATTAATGTATCAGAATTTACATCTAAAAAAACTTTTTTGAAATCAAATTGCTATAAAATATTGGTGCAACAATGGTGGCAATCACTTTTTTTGCCAACTATTGAAATTTTAGTAACTAGAATATATAAATCAATAAACAAGTTATAATTCATACATGTACCAATCTCATGATCTTTGTTCCAATGGCAAAAGACATCTATCAAGTAGGATGGTAAACAGTTATTCATCAGTTATAAGTGTAACAAGAGAATATCTAATATCTCAATATAATTTGTTTTACTTTACATATAAGCACATGTATATACATGTACATTTTTTAGGAATTTTTAAACAATTGTTTTTCATGTAGTAAAACAACTCAACTTGAACATCATCCATGAAATTTTACATTAATACTGCAAAATAACAGTGACCAGAAAAGGTTAAATGTATTATCTGAAAAGTACATATAGGACAAAATATGCAGCTGTAAGTCTAAAAAGCTTACAAAAAATATCATGTCTTGAACTAAGAATGTTCTTCATCTGAATAAACAGTTACCTTGTAGAATATGTACTACATAAAATATTTTTTTAGAAATGTGTTTTATATGTTAATTACAATAAATGTCTGTCAACACAATCTTTTGAAAATGAAAGGTAAATAAAACATTCATTATGAGAAATTCCTCAGATTAATTATTACATGTATTTGTTAAATTGTTTTTTAAAAAAAATAAAAAGCAAATATACATATACCAATAGTCTGCTTAATAATCTGATAACAACACTTTGTAATAATCTGATAACACTACTTTGTAATAATCTGATAACACTACTTTGTAATAATCTGATAACAATACTTTGCAATAAATGCAACTGAAATACAGTGTACTTGTATATAGGATGTTTTAACAAGAAATACATCTGAAGTTAATTAAAGACATATAAGCCAGTAGAAAAAAGTTAATTATTTAAGTCAGTATGACGTAACTAGGACTTTAACGAGCTGAGAACCATATAGTTAATGCTGATTGTAATGCTGACAAACTTTTTTGCAGCCATTCGTTGGACGACATCCATAACTAGAGGCTCAGAAGGCTGAGCCTGTATCGCTTGCCTGGCAGAAACAAGAATTGCCCATGGTGGCCATGTTTGTACCATGAACTGGACAAAATGAGAAAACTTTGTAAAAAAACTCCCATAGATGCTTCTTGTCAAGTATAGTTTCATTTGTCCAAGCTGTTTCAGAGAAGATGATTTCTTTATATCAGCCTATCAGAAACAAGAATTGCCCATGGCAACCATGCTTGTCTTCCAATCAGGATGAAAAAAAAATGATTTCATAAAGGACTTTCTATAGATGCTTCCTGTCAAGTTTGGCTGACAGTTTTGGCCAAGTAGTTTCAGAAATTTATTTTTTTTAAATCAACCAATGAGAAACAAGAATTGCCCATGACAGCCATGTTTGTTGCCCGATCGGGGCGAAATGAGGAAATTTTGTAGAGAACCTCCCACAGATTTTTACTGTCAAGTGTATTTCTATTTGGCCAAGCGACTTCAGAGAAGATTGTTTTATATCAACCAATCAAAAAAAGAACTGCCCATGGCGTCTATATTTGTAGTCCAATCGGGACAAAATGAGGAAATTTTATAAACGACCTCCCATATATACTTCTTGTCAAATATCGTTCCATTTGGCCCAGTGATTTCAGAGAAGATTTTTTTATATCAGCCAATCAGAAACAAGAACTGCCAATGGTGGGCAAATTTGAAGTCCAATCCAAACAAAATGATGAGACTTTGACAGAACCTCCCATAGATGCTTCCTGTCAAGTTTCATTCCATTTGGCCAAGCAGTTCCAGAAAATTTTTTTTTTTAATCAACCAATGAGAAACAAGAATTGCCTATGGTGGCCATTTTTTTTACCGATTGGGACGAAATGAGGAAAATTTGTAAAGAACCTCCTATAGATGCTTTCTGTCAAGTTTTGTTCCATTTGGCCTAGCAGTTTCAGAGAAGATTTTTGAAACTCAGCCAATCAGAAACAACAATTGCCCATGGTGGCCATGTTTGTTGTCTGATCGGGATGAAATGAGCAATCTTTATAAAGAACCTTACATAGATGCTTCTTGCCAAATTTAATTCCATTTGGCTTAGTGGTTTCAGAGGAGAAGATTTAAATATTAAAAGGACAGACGACGGACCCCAAGTGACGACAAAGCTCACATGGCCTTTGGCCAGGTGAGCTAAAAATTATATACAAAATAGTGCTAATTTGTTGTCAAGATACAATATCAAAATTTGGGCTAACAAGTTATCTATGCTTACAAGTTAAATGCATGTATACATCTAGACAATGTATGTTGTTGATCAATTGTCAATATACAATGTAACTATCTACATGATATGATCACTGAGTTTTTTAAGTCTGTTAATATTATCTGAACAAGGACTGTTAGTCTCAGGTCTAATATTGACCATATGATTTGTATCTCTATAAACATTTTGTACTAGTCACCGACTACAGATAAATGTACACGTTTTGTACTGCTACTGTTTCTGTATGCCGATCATGACTTCACGCAGAAAATTATATAAATGTAAAAGTTCCATACATATAAAATTTTTTATCACATGTTTACTCATGTACACACATGTAAGCAGTCATATATAAAATAACAATCCAAAGATACTAATATTAGATACAGTAAATTTATACTATGCTGTATACTTTCTGTATAAAATTATACACAGAAGCATAGGTTTCTTGCATTTGACATAAATATTTCTTATCTTACAGAGGAATTTACTGTATCAGACAATAAATTGGTGGGTGTCATTTAATTATTAACATCTACATTTACACATCTATTTCACCTGAAGCAATTTTAAGAAACTATACAATAAAGAATTTATCATCATACACATATTCTACGTTGTTCCATCAAAACTTACATGATACTTAAAAAATTTGAAAATCTGGAACTCCATACATAAGCAATATAAAATTTCCTCAAGCATCTGGACTCTGAAAAGTAGTAATGGACTATATCTCACAGAAATTGCATGGAAATGAATAGCAAACCTGGGTGTCAAGTGTGTTGTAATTGGCAACAAGCACTTACTTTTCATAAGACACACATAAACATTTATTACATAAATTTATAATAGGACATAATAATGTAATTGACAAAATTCATGATAATATTATTATAAAATAATATAAATTTCTGAAATTTTCTGTCAACACAATTCCAAAATGTGACATATATGATATGAAATGATTAGTACATGGATATACATTTTGGAACTTAACATAAGTAAAACAGATTCTGTGTCATATGCTTTGTAAAACACATTTTCTTCTTTCTAAATCATCTTCAAAAAATAAAATTTTATGATTTATTTGATAAAATCTTCATGGTTAACACAGTTAAAAACTAGAGGCTCTCAAGAGCCTGTATCGCTCACCTGGATTTAACTTTTCACCTTGAGCAGACCTAAAAATTTAAGTGTTGCAGTCAATTTGGCTGGTTTTTCTATAGGATTCTATGTTAAACTAATTTCAGCTGTGGCAGTCATCTTGGTTGACAGTCCAGTTTCTAAAAGAGAACCATCTAAGGACCATTTCTGCTAAGTACTGTTCAAACTGGCTAAGCGGTTTCAGACTAGAAGATTTTTAAAATGAATTTTCCTATAGGGTCCAATATTTAACAAAGGTCGAAGTGGCAGCAATCTTGGTTGACAATCCGGGTGATCTATTTCTAAAGAGGACCTCCTAAGGACCAATGCTGCCAAGTCTGGTTCCAATATGTCAAGTGCTTTCAGACAAGAATATTTTTCAATGAATTTTTCCACAGGGCCCTATGTTAAACTAAGTTCGGGTGTGGCGGCCATCTTGGTTGACAGTCTTTGGTCATCGCTTAAAATTCTGAAAGAGGACCATCTAAGGACCATTGCTACCAAGTCTAATTCTAATTGGCTTAGTGGTTTCAGACGAGAAGATTTTTGAGTGAATTTCCCATAGGGTCCTATGTTAAACTAAGTTCTGCTGTGGCGGCCATCTTGGTTCACAGTCCACGAAATCAGACACATTTCTTAAAAAGTGACCTCCTAAGGACCAATGCCGCCAAGTCCTGCTCCAATATGTCAAGTGGTTTCAGACAAGAAGATTTTTCAATGAATTTTTCCTTAGGGCCCTATGTTAAACTAAGTTCGGATGTGGCGGCAATCTTGGTTGATAGTCCGGGTCATCGGACACACCTCTGTAAGAGGACCATCTAAGAACCATTGCTGCCAAGTCTGGTTCCAATTAGTCAAGTGTTTTAAGACAAGAAGATTTTTCAATGAATTTTTCCATAGGGCCCTATGTTAAATTAAGTTCGGCTGTGGCGGCCATCTTGGTTAACAGTCCGGGTCATTGGACTTTTTCTGAAAGAGAACCTTCTTAGAACTATTACTGCCAACTTTGGTTGCAACTTGACTTGTGGTTTCATATTAAAAGATTTTTGAAAGTCACCCCCCCTTTTTTTCTATTTTTAGTAACAGCAGCCATCTCGGTTGGAAGTCGGGGATGCCAGACATACTTTAGAAAGGGGGCCACCCAAGGACCATTCCACTAAAGTTTGGTCTCATTTGGCCCAGTGGTTTGAGAGGAAAAGATCTTTAAAGGAAAGTTTATGCTGGATGCCGTCTTTAAAGGGCAAAAACTCCTATAAGGGGTCAATCAACGATTTTGGTCATGTTGACTTATTTGTAGATCTTACTTTGTTGAACATTTTTTCTGTTTACAGTTTGTCTTTATCTATAATAATATTCAACATAATAACCTAAAACTGCAAAATTTCCTTAAAATTAACAATTCAGGGGCAATAACCCAACAAAGGGTTGATCGATTCGTCTGAAAATTTCATGACAGGTAGATCTTGACCTGATGAACATTTTTACCCCATGTCAGTTTTGCTCTAATTGCTTTAGTTTTTGAGATATAAGACAAAAACTGCAGTTTACCCCTATGTTCTATTTTTAGCCATGTCGGCCATGTTGGTTGGCAGGCGGGGTCATCGGACACATTTTTTAAACTAGATACCCCAATGATGCTTGTGGCCAAGTTTGGTTCAATTTGGCCCAGCAGTTTCAGAGGAGAAGATTTTTGTAAAAGTTAACGGACGACGGACGACGGACGACGACGGACGACGGACGCCAAGTGATGAGAAAAGCTCACTTGACCCTTTGGGTCAGGTGAGCTAAAAATTAACAGTCAACAAAAGTGATACCCTTATAAAAAGCTAGACAAATAATAATTGGATTCAAAATTAATTACAACATCTTGATTGCTGAGCTTTTGATTTTTTTCGTAAGTCCACAGAATTGCCATGAGAAGGTTTAACTTCTATCACATCTTCTAGTTCTTTTATTCTTCTTATTGCAGCTTTAAATGCCCCCTCTACATTAGTTGCATCTTTGGCACTGGTTTCAAAATATGGTGCTTGTCCATTATTCACACACCATTCTTTTCCTTCACTTTCAGGAACACATCTATTATCTACGTCAATTTTGTTAGCTAGAATCACAAAGGGAAAATTGTTTCCATCTTCAATGTCAGCATAATATAAGAATTCCTTTTTCCACATCGATAAATTTTTAAAACTCTGTAGATCATCTACTGCGAAAGTTAACAAGCAGCAGTCTGCACCTCTATAAAATGGTGTACGTAAACTTTTAAAACGTTCCTGTCCTGCAGTATCCCATATCTGCATAGTATAATGTTCTCCATCGACCTCTACGTCTTTATTCAGAAATTCTACACCAATTGTATGGAAAGACTGAGCATCAAACTTATTACTCACAAATCTATTCATTAAAGAGCTTTTACCAACTCCTCCATCTCCAAGGAGCACAACTTTCAGCAATTTGGATTTACTGGACATTTTTCTGTAAATAAATATAAAAATAATTAAATACCAGCAACTTAAAGTAAGCATTAGTCTCTTTAACACTCATGCCACTGACAAAAACTTTGCTGCTATACACTTTTTTCATGTGATTTGATTTATCACTCTTTTTTTGTAACAAATTGGCCATTTTAGAAGATTCATATTTCATAACATATATTGTTAACCTTTAAATATAAGTACATTACATTTACCATCGTATTAAACAATACATAATTATACATAATAAAACTGAACAAAAGGCTCAGTGGGCTGAGCCTGTATTGTTCACCTGGCAGTCACAAACTTTTGATTTGACAGAGTAGATTGATTTCTGGAAACTTTGTAAATGATCTTCTATAAATGTTTCATACCAAGTATAAGTTCATTGGCCAAACGGTTTCAGAGGAGAAGTTTTAAATTTTGACCAATCAGAACATATAAAGGTTTCTGGTGGCAATTTTGTTTCACGGACTAGAAAGATTTATGCAAAGTTTGTAAAGGACCTTCCATAGATGCTCCATACCAAAAATCAGTTCATTTGGCTTTACGGTTTCAAAGGAGAAGAACTTTTAAATTTCGACCAATCAGAACATGTAAATGCTCATGACGGCCATTTTGTTTCACGGACCAGGAAGATTTATGCAAACTTCCTACAGGACCTTCCATAGATGCTCCATACCAAAAATCAGTTCATTTGGCTTTAAGGTTTCAGAGGAGAAGTTTAAAATTTTGACGAATCAGAACATGTAAATGCTCATGGCAGCCATTTTGTTTCACGGACCAGGCTGATTTATGCAAATTTTGTAAAGGACCTTCCATAGATGTTCTATATCAAAAATCAGTTCATTTGGCTTAATGGTTTGTAAGGAGAAGAGGTTTTACATTTCAACAAGTCAGAACATGTAAATGTTCATGGCGGCCATTTTGTTTCACGGACCATGATGTGTTATGCAAATTTTGTAAAGGACCTTCCATAGATCATCCATACCAAAAATCAGTTCATTTGGCTTTACGGTTTCAGAGGAGAAAAACTTTTAAATTTCGACCAATCAGAACATGTACATTGTAAATGCTCATGACGGCCATTTTGTTTCACGGACCGGGAAGATTTATGCAAATTTCCTAAAGGACCTTCCATAGATGCTCCATACAATAAAATGCTCCGCTGGGCGCAGCTAGATACGACCCTGAATAGTTGGGGCAATTATGAACACAACATTCAAGCTTGATACAATACTGAATTTAGATTGTGAATAAATATTTGACACAGCATAGGTTTCTGACACAGAATGAATGTTGTCTAAGAACTTAAAAATTTTTAATTTACCTATTCAAACCATATCAGTATTATTTGTTTTTATATATAAATCAGAAATAACCAATTTAAAATTTAAAATTGGGCACACATATCAATTTCTTGCTATTGCGCAATACTGTGCAATTGAAAATTTCTTGAAATATTTGACACATAATAGGTTTCTGACACAGAATAACTGAAATCAAAGAACTTAGAATTGGTCATATGATTTGAATTTATATTCAAATTTTGCTTCTTGTGCAATATAATATGCTGTGGAGAATTGCCCCCCCCCCCAAAAAAAAAATAATAATTTACCCCTTTTTTTAGCTTTTGTGTAATACACTATGAAGTTGCACATTGACCCCTCCTCCAAATAAAAACAAAAAACAATAAAATTTTTTACCCCCCCCCCCCCCCCTAAATTTTGTTTTCAACCCCCCCCCCCCATTTCTTTATACTTTGCAACCATAACAGCCCATTTAGATATACCATAACATATTAAAATAGAAAATGACATCATAGTCATGGATGGCAAATTTTAAATATACATAATTTAAAAGCAGCTTAGATGAGATAAACAAAAAAGCTTCATCAGCACATTTTATATTGGCAAATTTCCAATGAAGTTCATTAAACTAGAGTTATTGGCAAATTTCCAATGGAATTTGTTAATAATAAAGTTTTGATAACAGGGCACACATATCAATTTCTTGCTATTGCACAATACTGTGCAATTGAAAATTTCTTGAAATATTTGACACATAATAGGTTTCTGACACAGAATAACTGAAATCAAAGAACTTAGAATTGGTCATATGATTTGAATTTATATTCAATTTTTTGCTTCTTGTGCAATACAATATGCTGTGGAGAATTGCCCCCCCCCCCCAAAAAAAAAAAAATTTACCCCTTTTTTAGCTTTAATTTTGGACCCCGATTTGGACCAACTTGAAAACTGGGCCCATAATCAAAAAACTAAGTACATGTTTAGATTCAGCATATCAAAGAACCCCAAGAATTCAATTTTTGTTAAAATCAAACTAAGTTTAATTTTGGACCCTTTGGACCTTAATGTAGACCAATTTGAAAACGGGACCAAAAAATTAAGAATCTAAATGCACGGTTAGATTCAGCATATCAAAGAACCCCAATAGTTCAATTTTCGATGAAATCAAACAAAGTTTAATTTTGGACCCTTTTGGCCCCTAATTCCTAAACTGTTGGGACCAAAACTCCAAAAATCGATCCCAACCTTCCTTTTGTGGTCATAAACCTTGTGTTTAAATTTCATAGATCTCTATTTACTTATACTAAAGTTATTGTGCAAAAACCAAGAAAAATGCTTATTTGGGCCCTTTTTTAGCCCCTAATTCCTAAACTGTTGGGACCAAAACTCCCAAAAACAATCCCAACCTTCCTTTTGTGGTCATAAACCTTGTGTTAAAATTTCATAGATTTCTATTTACTTATACTAGAGTTATTGTGAGAAAACCAAGAAAAATGCTTATTGGGCCCTTTTTTGGCCCCTAATTCTTAAACTGTTGGGACCAAAACTCCCAAAATCAATCCCAACCTTCCTTTTGTGGTCATAAACCTTGTGTTTAAATTTCATAGATTTCTATTGACTTATACTAAAGTTATAGTGCGAAAACCAAATGTCTTCGGACGACGACGACGACGCCAACGTCATACCAATACACGACCGCAAAAATTTTGCGGTCGTATAAAAAATCTCATCATCACCATTCACTAAGGATACCATGTTTACTTTAAAAACCAAATATTGTTGAAATCTGAGCAAGTGTAAAAAATGGCGGGAAAATGGCAGCCATTTCAAAAATGGCCGTCCAAAACAAACTTTCATCATCAGCATTCAACTCGGGATACCATGTTTACTTTGAGAGTAGCTTTCATCTTCATTTTCTTTCTATAATTCAGGAAAAAATAGCAAAAAACAGCATTTTGACCCCTACGTTCTATTTTCAGTAAGGGCGGACATGTTTTTCAACCAATCAAAAATCCAAGCATTAAGTTTTTGCAGGATACCCTAAGGAACAATCTTACCAAGTTTCATTTGATTTTGAATAGTAGTTTCAGAGAAGAAGATTTTTGAAATAATAACATAAAAAAAAGCCAAAAATGTCAAAAAAGGGCAATAACTCTAACATCAGTTCACAGATTTTCACGAAAATCAGCACACAGGTAGCTCTCATCATGCTGAACACTTTCAACCTGCCAGAATTTGCCATAACCTAATGATTTTTGAGATATTTGCGAAAAACTGTTGTTTGACCCCCATGTTCTATTTTTAGTAACAGCGGCCATGTTTTTCGACGAATCAAAAATCCCCACATCAGTTCTATGCAGGGTACCCCAAGGAACATTCATACCAAGTTTGGTTCTAATTAGTCAAGTAGTTTCAGAGGAGAAGAGTTTTGTAATTGTTAACGACGACGACGGATGCCAAGTGATGGCAATAGCTCACATGGCGTTTGGCCAGGTGAGCTAAAAACAGATCTCTCCCCATTTCCTTCTGTTGTAATTCTTCATTTAACAGAAGTACTAATGTATGCTGCATACAGCAGAATACATATACATGTGTACGGTACACTGTACACCAAACTGTGATGAAAGAAACGTGTATATATGTACATTTGAACTTATTAATAAAACAATTTGCTATGTGATCCCATCAAACAAATTCAAAGCTAAAAATGGTACAAAAATGTATACATGTACATGTATATGCAGCAATTCAAATACACATTGTAGGCTGCAGTTCTGTCAAGTTTCGTTTTATCCAAATGTAAACTGTTGGAAATTTTGCATTCACAAACTTCCTTGTATAGAGCTAGGGCAAAGTTCATGCTTTGCTATGGAAAGTCCAAAAACTCAATCACAGATCAGAAAAAACATGCACATGGTGAGCAGCAATTCTGTATAGTTTCGTTTCATTCAAATGTAAATTGTTGTAAAACTTATGTGATAGAAAGACAGTCAGGACAAAAACAAAGAGACATGATAAAAAACTTTAATCACTTTTACCAATGTTAACAAAGAATAACAGATAACAGTAGATTTTAAATCAAGACCAACCGATAAAAGCTTTTTGTATTATGGTATGTTACAGTATTGCATGAGCTACTTACATTAAGCCAACATCTATCTCACATTATTATTTATAACTTTATTATGACATTGAAATCCTTGTTCAACTAATTCATTTGTGATACAGAGTTAAATTGCTAAAAGGCTTAACATTATTTACACATTTACAAAACTACATGTAAATGAGAAATGTAAAACATCACTGCAGGAATATTGATTACTATAAGACAAACTCAATTTCAGCATTTAGGTTACCTTTTGAAATGGTATTTGAGGTTGAATATAATGCCAAAGCAGGTTAATTCGATGTTTGGCATCAGAGTCCGCATTGGATTTTCTTCATCAAACAAACAAGGTAATTTTTGGCGTATTTGTAGACAAAATCTAGAAGTTGGTCGTAGTTCCGTCATTTATTGTCATTTTATTGGTGCAAATATCGTGATCACTTAAATGTTTGAATGATTTAATGAATATGAGTTTTTTAAATATCCAGTTCATTCAATGACACGTTGGATGTTTGGTTTCTACATGTAGCAAAGATTTCACTACTAGTTTTGAACTGTTAAAATTTGAATTTTGAAGTTTGCATTTGATTAAAAGTTATCTTTGAAATGATTTTTACCTAAGTTTATAAAGCCTAGCATAGTTATGATTTTGGATCATACATCTGTTAAGTTTGAATTTTAAGCTGTCAGAGAAATATACCATACATTGGACATGGACAGATTGAAGCAAAATGTTCTATGGATGCAGGTAGACACAGGAACAAAAAGCTTATTTCAAATATTAACAAGAGTAGACACACTACATTTTACATGTCTCGTCTGAGTATGCACATGGACAGAGAATATCTGATACCTGACATTGCAAGTCAAAGGAAAATAGAAATGGTCAGGTGATAATTTGTCTAAAGAATCTCATGCATGTCATTCAAGCATAAAACTATGTCCAAGGCAAGCTGACAGGTCTCAGACTAGTATTTACCCACCAAGCACTACAATGTATCTATAGACCACATATGGTTGGTCTATGTATTGCAGTTGATGAGAAATGGATATTATCCAAAAACGTCAGTCAAAGCATGAAATAGAGGTCAAATGTAACATGTGTAAGGTGTCAGATGTTAAATTGGTACATACTAAGAGCTTTTATCAACCAAATACTGTGGGTCTAGTTGCAAATGTAGTAAAGTTGCTTAGAAATAGACTAAATCATGAAAATGTATATTAAGTCACTCAAGCATGAAATTCAGGTCAAGTTCAGCTGACAGGTGTAACACTGTTACATTTGTAGATCAACATGTACCCACTACATGTAAGAACTATCTATTGACCAAATATGGTGGGTCAAGGTATTAAAGGTGCTGAGAAATAGACATAATCTCAAAAATGTGACAGACTTGTAAGTACCCACTAAGAACTATCTATAAACAATACACGGTGGGTCTAGGTATTACAGTTGCTGAAAAATGGACTTATCAAAAACTTGGATGAAAGTCACTCAACCATGAAATTGAGGTCAAGGTCCACAGACAATTGTCAGACTGGCATGTACCCACCAAGAACTATCAATTGACCAAATACGGTGGGTCTAGATACATGTATTACAGTCTCTGAGAAATGGACTTAATCACAAAAATGTGACACAGGTCACTCAAGCATGAAATTGCGGTCAAGGTCAAAAGGAAGGTATCAGACTGACATGTACCCACCAAAAACTATCTATTGACCAATTATGGTGGGTCTAGGTACTCTAGTTGCTGAGAAATGGACTTAACCATGAAAATGTGACAAAGTCACTCAAACACGAAATTGAGGTCAAGGCCCCAAGCCAGGTGCCAGACTGGCATGTACCCACTAAGAACTGTCTATAGACCAAATATGGTTGGCCTAGGTATTACAGTTGCTGAGAAATGGATTTAACCACGAAACTTGGATGCAGATTTAACATTAATTTATGTTTATGAAGTCAGTGAACCATGAAAATGAGGTCAGGGTTACAAGTCAAGTATACTGCAGGAAACCTTATATGATAAGCTATCTGTGGATCATAAATCTTAATTGTAAGTATTATCAAGCAAAGTTATTAAAGTTTTAAAAAATTCTGTCACCGTTGTCGGAAAGTTATACCTATATCTCACCTTCTTGACCTTTCCTGGCAGGCAAGACAAAAAATATAAAACAAAGACTGATAAACATATATATATATATGTACTGCCCAGAAAGAGACTATACATTTGAATTGGGTGTCATTTGAGTTTAATAACATCTCTTTGATGTCCAATATCGAAATATCACTGAAAAGAATCTGCACATGATGGTTGGAATGTAATAATCAATTTCTACAACTTTACTTTGATACCTCTAAAGTTTACATGGTCAAGGAAAGTGCAGTTTTACTGCCAGATTTCATATTTTTTGTGCCCAATACCCAAGGACCGTGCTGGGCCTCGCCAATGTTGCAAAATGCGATTTTTTATTCAATCTGGCGACATAATTTTATAGTTGGCGATATTTCTGGCGACATAATTTCTTATCTTTTTTTTTTTTAAAATCTGGCACTCATGTGAAAACATTTTAAAATGGTTACCAAGAAACATCATTTGTAAGTTTTATATAATTATATATGATAATTGAACAGTTTACATCAGGCTAATATAGACAGCAGGTGTTTCAACAGTTAAACAAACACATAATCAATAACTCGCACCTGCTGAGATGGTTTACATTTGATTGCTCAATTGATTGACCACCCTCTGAGGACAATTCAATTTATGCACTAAGGTAATATTTATTAGTCATGAAATTAAATATGCATGCTTTTTAACACCTTTAAAAGCCTAAAAGGCATTTAAAAGCATTACATCATACAATTTCCAATCTGCAAAGATATCTCTTCTGGTTTAACATCAATAAACACATGTGGAACAATCGATGTTTTATTAGGCTTGCCATCACAATACATATACAAATGTATGTCAAGAAATGTGTGCACAGAATCAACTATTTCATCAAAAATACTGTTCAGGTCATGTTATTTCAAATATTAATGAATAAAAGAACAATCATGTATGGCAAAATGCTTCCAAAAGGGGCAAGGTGGCTTGCAGTAAAATTTGAAACTGGCGACAAAAATGATGCTTTGGCAATTTTTTTTGGCGACAAGTTTTTGAATACCACCGCGACCCCTGAACACCCTCCTCTATTTGAAAAAAAATACAAACAAAGAATTAACTTGCTTTGGCCTAAACACAGAAAATGAATAAAATTAGGTCAAATTTAATGAAAATATGTACTGAAGCCAAGACAAACAATTCATCCTGTAACTTCAGGGAGGTATAGGTATCAATGCTGATCTTATTCTCTTATTAGTCAAAAAAAAAAAATGTCTGCTTAGGATTACATCATCCAAAAAAATAGGTTAGGTAGGTTGATATTTTCATCTTATTTTTGCAACATGATTTCGAGTTGTGCGGCCCATCTTGCCATGGTTGTAGTTGTCCATGGAAAAAAAAAATGACGGGCCGAGTTTACCCGTATGTTTATTGATTGGATTATTTCCCTTGATTATTGGTTGGAAAAAGATAGCGGCAAACTTTTTTTCACACACGAATCTCGAGCTTCCTTAAAATAGCTGTCAATACCTGATTGTGAACATTGGGATATATCAGGCAATTGATTAAATTTATAGGCAACTCTGACTTCGCTTTCAACACAAATTCAGTTAATTTTTCACTTTACAACGGAAATAAAATGACTAGGGGTCGGTCGGGTAACAGTAAACACATAGTACAGGTACCCGAGATCCAAAATGTGTTTGAATCTGAAGTGAATAAAAAATGCTGAAGGCAAGGGTTATTTATGGAACTATTGTGAAACCATAGCCCTTGGCTTGTGTGACAGGCGTTTGTATCATACAAAAATAGCCCCATACACTAATACACATTTTTGTATAAAACAAATGCCTGTGGCTTGAGTGGAGTGTCCCTCCACTTGACCCCTATCTCGAAGTTTTTTGTTAACACATTTTAAATAATTCGTAAGGGTTCCGCGGAACCCAGTGTCTCGCCTACTTTTGATGTTGTCTATATTTTCAGTGTGATAGGTGAATGCACATAATAGTAAAATTCCTGGATAGTTTAAGAAAGTTATTAAAATTTTAAAAACTTTAACCCTAACCCTAACCCTAACCCTAACCCTAACCCAGAAAAACTAAGTCCATTTATAAGTAAAATACGGAAATTTTTTTTTTTTTTACTAAATTTACTTCTGGATACTATATTATGATCATAAACAAGCTTCTGTCCAAGTTTGGTACAAATCCAGGATAGTTTAAGAAAGTTATTAAAATTTTGAAAACTTTAACCACAGAATGAATGTAATGTTTCCTGGCAGAAAAACTAAGTCCATTTATAAGTAATATACAGAAAAACTGGAATTTTTATTTTACAAAATTTACTTCTGGATACTATCTTATGATCATAAACAAGCTTCTGTCCAAGTTTGGTACAAATCCAGGATATTTTAAGAAAGTTATTAAAATTTTAAAAACTTTAACCACAGAGTGAATGTAATGTTTCCTGGCAGAAAAACTAAGTCCATTTATAAGTAAAATACGGAAAAACTGGAATTTTTTTTTACAAAATTTCCTTCTGGATACTATCTTATGATCATAAACAAGCCTCTGTCCAAGTTTGGTAGAAATCCAGGATAGTTTAAGAAAGTTATTAAAATTTCAAAAACTTTAACCACAGGGTGAATATTTGTGGACGCCGCCGCCGCCGCCGACGACGGAATGTAGGATCGCTATGTCTCGCTTTTTCGACAAAAGTCGAAGGCTCGACAAAAAGTCCAATAAGAAATTTATTTATCCTGGTTTTGCCGGTTCTCGATAACGTAAGAAACTTTACTCCTGTGTGTCCCTCATTGACAATAAATTTCTACCAAACTTTGTGTGTTTGTTTGTCCAAACTAGTTAAATCTTTTTGCCAAATTTCTATGTTTTACTCCAAGAGGTCACGGAGAAATTATAATATCTATGAGTGACCCAATTTTTGTCACTCTGTGTATTACGTCACCAGTTCTCGATAAGCGCACAAAATTGACTATGGAGGGTATGTTTATCAATAAAAACAGGAGGAAAAAACGTAAATTTGTATTTTACATATTTGCAGACACAAACAAAACATATTTCATCCACAAATGTCATTTCAATTGAGAATATAAACTTGAAATGTGTTCTGAATGGAAAATTGAACAAAAGTTAATAGACATATTTCTGAAGTATCTTTTTATAAGACATTTTTAAAACATCAAATTTAAAAAAAAAAACATTTAACATATTCAACATTTAGAGTATGCTTTGGCTTTCCTGGTCATTTCTGTCACAATGGGGACATCTGAATGTAGATTTCATGCGTACAACATTTATTGGTGAGCAATAACGCAAGTGTGTCCAATGTCCACAATCTTCACATTAAGCCCAGTTCACAATTGTCAATGATACAACATGTTTTAAAGTTGGGGGATATTGCTGATTGCACATGCAGCATGGGATATCATCATTGTCATCGTCAGATTCAGTAAAATCAATACTGTCATCAACAACCAATGGTCCCTGTGCACCAGAAATGAGACCTGACGTTGATGGTCTTTCATCATTTATTGTTTTTTGTGTTGATTTTCTTTCACCCAACTTTTGTTTTTTAGAGTTTTTATTTACAAAATTACTCTTTCTCTTTGACATTTTTTTACTTATTGCGGAACCCGATTTTGCTTTGTTCTTAGACAGATCCTTGAACTCTATGATTTTTTGGTAATTCTCCTCTTCTGTTATGGTTTTCCCACTAGTAACTTTTGAAAGAGTTTTCCTTGGTTTCATTTGTTTATTTTTTGACAGAGTTTGAGCCTTTTTTAACCTTTTGCCGAAGAAGTGGTCGATTTGACAATGACTGTTTGTACCAATACAATCAACGACAGGCAGATTTTGGGATTGTTCATTATTTTCAGCTACATCATTTACATCTATATTGCTGCTAGACATATCAACCGTATCTGGAACAACTAGGTCTTCATTGTTAGAATCATCTTTAGATTCTCCTGCCAATTCTCGCAGTGCTACAGATGGTAAAAGCACATCTTTATCATATGCCTCTGAATTCACAGGATAAATTCCTGTGCGCTCGAATCCTGCTATAAGATTGGCAGCTGTGATTGACGTCAAGTAAGCATTTGAGGCTAAAGAACACATACATGTATCATATCTCGTAACCAATATTCTCCCGCATAAACTTTTGGCATTCCCTGTTATAGACTCTCTCGAATGTACCAAAACATGACACATCTAGAGGTTGAAGGAAATGACTACAATGTGCTGGTAATAACTGGATGATGATATGATTCTCACGGGCCCATTCGATTAAATCAATTGACACATGTGATGCATGACCATCATAAATTACCAGAACTGGATTATCAGCTGTAGGGGTAGGTATAAATTTTAGAAAGTGTTCCTGCATGTAACGCTTAAAAATTTCAGTATTTGACCAGCCTGAAGCGGAAACATTTCCATCTGTACCTAGTAAGCCATTTTGCAGCAATTCCTCTCTCATTCTCTGACCTGGAAATATGAAAAAGGGTGGAATGTATGTGCCCATAGCATTGCCCCCAGCTATCACTGTAACAGTTTCTGAACGTCCTCATGTTACAGACTGTACAGTTGAATTTCTATCTCCAACAACATCTGAAGGTTTATGATCAGTGTGAATGTCTTTCTCGTCTATAGTGAAAATACTGTGGGGTTTGTTGGTGAGACCATATTTGTTGATGGTAGTTTGCAACTCTTCAAAATAATGATCAACCTTTTCCTCGATGGCAGCAGTAGCACGAGCTGCTTCCAAGGCCCTAGGCTTTACTAATTTCAATTCATTGGACCACCGGCTCATGAAATTATAATACCATCTGTTAGTTAGTGGATGTCCCTTTGAACGTTTATGGCAGTATACAGCATAGTCTGATGCAATATTGATGGTCTCAGTCCTGGAGTACCTGTAAAATAAATTATTGTCCTTGACTTGTGCAAAATCAACACTATGGAAAAAACAATAAACAGACACTTCATTCCAGTAAGGTGTTAGTGCAATCTTCTTTGGGTTGTTTTAACATTTGTTATTTCTGCCTCATTAGTTTCATTGTTATAAATCATAGATTAAAACATTCGAATGACTATAATATGATTTTACACAGTTTTATGAAAGTCAGTCTGAAATTTTGTCCATAATAAGAATCTTAAGTCTCTCTTTGATAACGAACATTTTATGAAATAAAAAAAAATCAAAATTATGAAATTCATATCTATACTAATCTGTAATTATTTGTCTCAATTTGGACAAAATTTCTAATGAGATATTTTTACCTTCAGAACAAGATCTCATAGCCATGGACAAAATAAATTATTATGAAAAAAAATCTATGAAATATTGTCAAGATGGACAATATTTTACAGGAAAATAATTTTTTGTACATACCCATATCCGTATGCAGCCATCTTCTTTACATGTTGCACAAGTTTAGCCTCGTCTTCTTGGTTGAACAGTGGAGATGGGCCAGATTTTACTGTGTCAATATGAACTCTTCCATCTATTCTATCTCTAAGTGTAGTCAGGGGTACACTGTATACTACAGATGCTTTGTGGACAGACATCCCATCATCCTTGACAGCCAGAAAAGCATAATGTAATCTGCTTGGTGAGTATTGTCAGAGTTTGGAACGATCCTGCAAATATAAATGATCAAAGTTCATATATATTGCTTCATAAAATATATTTTTATGTAATTATTAAAATTTTTTGTGGTTCTCCATCAAAGGAGGAGGGATAATTTGTTAAAATTTTTTGTATTGGCCCTTTTTTGTAAGAAAACACTTCACTGGGGCTGAATATGTTAAAATTTATTATTTATAATAAAAAAATAAAATTCTACTAAGAAATAAAAACTAATAAGATATGACCTGAACGGTGTTCCATAGATTTTTTTTTTGAACAGCGCTACCTACCAATTTCCGATTTAGGATGACGTATAAATGGTTGACCTTTATTGGCAGCTTAGATTTGTTTACATTACACATGTGCATTTAACGGTATGACCCGCTGAACTTAGGGTTATTTTTGGATTAAGAAAAGGTATTAAAATATCGGAAAGTATAATTATTATGTCGTTACATACCTTGATACGTAGCATGGACATTTTTTTCCTTCTTTCGAAGCGAGGTGCTGTTCTGTAGGTAAAATCCGGTGAACAGAAGACACGTGCGATTTCGCGTTTAATGTCAAAACAACCACGCGCATAATTATCGAGAACTGGGAACTATCGAGAACAGGTGAAAGAACGATAATGTACGTCCAAGGTAGTACTAGAAATTATTGTGACAATTCTGGAACATAAATTTTATACCAGAATTGTACAATTCTGGTACTACTAGAATTTAGATCATATTCTTCACTTTATCCAATATACCTTTCATTAACATTTCTGAAAAGTTTGTGTAGAAATGACAAGTCTGAAGTGAAGTGACAGCGGCGAGGGCCGTCGGAATAGAAACGTGTAAGTTTGATGCTTTCATATAGGCCTATAGCCAGAAATGTGGGCACAGAATCGACTATCTGCATTTAAGCAAATGAATATAACGCAAAATTCATACTTTTTAGCTTTACCTATTGCTTTTATCAAAAAGACGATAGCAATGTTGTGTTGTTCTACCTATATTTCCCCACTGTTTGACATGGCTGTCAGAACAAAATGACGTCAACTAGCATTCGTCATGTGATCATCATGCGGCTACAACTTCCGGTTGTTGCGAAGGACGCGTAAACACAAACACGTGGAAATGTGTGACCAGAACATGTGTAAAGTAGTCAGATGTAGGGAGCAACCTCTTATTACTGCCGCTGTCCGTCCATCATACACTACTATAGTAGATGTATATCAATGTCATACAACCTCAGACCAAATTTAGTCAAAATATTTTTAAATGATTTTCCAGCATATTTTCAATTTATTGCATGGACCCAGTTACTCTGAAATCCGCGAAAAAGCTTACTTGACTTTTTGATGTACACACATGATATTTCTATTTTTCTGCCTTTATTGAAGGGTTACAAAAAAGCTCAATAAATTGGAAATATACTTCTTCTTTCGTATGTATAAGCTTCCTGTATTAGGAACAACCCACTGATGGGTAAATATACTGTGATGATTGGGGTTTAACTGCGAATGCCAGTATATATATATATATATATATATATATATATATATATATATATATATATATATATATATATATATATATATATATATATATATATATATATATATATATATAAAAGACTAAAATTATTTTTTTCAATAAAGCAGGTAGAACATTAAAAAAAGGGCTCACTTATAAAAACACAGAGACTGAATGTGTCATTCATTACAAATATTTAGGAATTTATTTTTAACCCCAGGAACTTTCTCATTTGAAAAAAAATGAGCTGTAAGCTTGCTTTAAATTACAAAAAGATTTTTTAGTATAAAATAGGTATAAAATTAACCTGTGTGAATGTTTTTTTATCATATAGTCAAGCCTGTGCTCTTATTGGAGCAGACATTTGGTGTATTCTTAATGTAAACAATAAAAAATTAGATAATCATGATATATGACTTGATCTTTGTTACAAAAACTTCAAATGTGATACTTTGCACCTTATATTTCGTAAAAATATACTTGGAGTAAATAGAAAAGGTGTTAAGCATGCGTCACTTTCTGAACAAGGTAGACACCCACTTCATTATATAATTTTAACACAAATCAGTATTAAAATATTATTACAGATTAAAAATTTGGCAATATAATCTCCTTTATTGAAAGATGCATATTTATGTGGGGCGGATAGGGGGATACCTTTCTTCTTTCTCCCGCCCCTTTCTCTTGTCTCCCGCGGCTCGAATTCGAGAGGGATGAGTTGTGGAGTGAAGACATTCTCAGATTGCAAACTCAGTTTATGAAAGAGAATTAGATTTTTACTGGAATTCCCGAAGATGGTTTTGAAAATACCGAAAATGTGGTGAAGACTTTTATCACCGACAAGTTGGAAATTTCAGACCCCATCGAGTTCCAGGCTGTTCATAGACTTAAACACAAGCCGGAGGTGGACCCCGGTCCATTGTAAGATTCGAAAAAAGAAGTGTTCTAAAAGCTGCGCTAAACTTAGAGAACAACGTGTTCATGTTTTTGTACAATATTCAGCGGAAATAAGTGAGAGGTAGAAGAAGTTAATACAGAAAATGATGGAAATGCGGGATCTTGGCTACTTTACAGAGTTATGGTATGATAAACTTTTTGTTTATGGGCTGATATGGCCCGTAGTTACATGTGTATGAACAATTAACTGATCTTGCAAATAACGGATACAGGAGGAACAGGATCAACTTTGCTGCTGATGATGCCACTGATGATGCGTTCTCTAGACAACAAGATGACACTACAGGAGACGATACTCAAGTGAAGCATGCGCCGGTATAGGTCAGAGCAACAAGGGAACAGCTGAAAAATAATCAAAATGACTTTAACATTAATAAAAAAAAATGTTTGAACCAACAGTCAGTATTACATTCTCGAATGTTTGTGGTTTAAAATCAAAACTTTTATGTCCAGATTTTCTTGGTATTTTATATTTACATGATATTTGTTGAGAGTAAATTAGCATGGTTAGATGAGTTTGATATATTGGAGTTTCCAATACTATAACTTTTATTAGCACTTTAATGAAATTTTTGTTCACTATTTTAATAATTGTTTTCGGTCACAATTTATTTTTTTGCAGATATTTTTGTCTCTCTTTTCTGTCCTTTTTCTTCTTTCTCCCACCCTTCTCTCCTTTCTTCCGCCCTCTCTCCTTTCTCCCACCCTCTGTCCTTTATCCCGCCCCCTGTCTCCCTTTACCCTGTCCACCGTCCCATTTATGTTGCAAAAAGTTAGATGCCTTGAACAGAAAATCTTGGTTCTCTACTATTAAGATTCTCTTTGAAATTTTAGGATTAGAATCAAATGTTTTAACTCAGAGTAAAAGCAAATTCGTTTTTTTGCAAAAGAAGTCTTTCTGAATAGTACATGACAGATTGAGTAATTTAAAGATAGCAGATTAGCCACTTATGTTAATATTAAAACAAATTATAGATTTGAAAATTATCTTTCTATCTTAAAACATTTGAACTCAGAAAGTCCCTTCGTAGATTTAGAATATCAGCTTGAGCACAGACTTCTTATTGAAACTGGACGCTACAATAAAACAACACGCCATGGAAGAATTTGTAAAAATTGCTCCTATCATGAAGTTGAAATGAGATAGATTTTCTTATAAAAAAGTGCAGCAAGTATAATGACCAGAGAAAAAAATATTATATCAGATGCATCATCCAAATTTCAGCATTTTTACAATTTATCTGATTGGCCTTTTTTTAATTCTAAACTGTGATATTCAAGAAATTTTATACTCTGTTGCCAGGTTTTTGCATGACAATATGCCCTATTGTCTGGAGACCTCAGTTCGTAAAATGGATTTTTCAGAATTTGAATACCTAAATCAATGTGAATTGTCTAGTCAATTGGGAGAAAGATACAGTGAGCCAAATCGTAACTGAAACAATTGAACTTATCTATTACATGTTTTATATTTTCTTGTATGACGCAATAAGGTTAATTAACCAACAAAAGAGTGTCTAATAATTCTAACGTTTAGACTTTTAAAATGCGAAAAATCCATTTTATGAACTGAGGTGTCCAGACAGTAGTTTCCATACTATCATATCAATATTAAATTTATTTTGAAAAATTCTCGTGTCACATATGCTACGTGTGGTTTAATTATTGTGAATTATATATCAATGAATGACCTTTCCCTCCTTTTGGGCCTGTATAATGCATCCTTTATGCCTATTGCCCTTTTAGGGTCCGTTGATTGGAAATAAAATGTTGTTGTTGTGGTTGCTATATATGGCCGCAACTATCACTAAAACAGCACAAGAACCATAAGGGCTACGGTTCTGCAGTTAGAAATAGGCATAATTGAATGTTTTATTATTGTTATTATAGTTATACATCCGCACTATCAAAATATTTCATAAGCAGTCCTAATTCTTGTACTCATTGAAGAATTATATAAACATCACACACGTACTGTAATTTTTTTTAGCAATTTAGTCCGAAAATCAAAAGGACAATGTATATATACAAATGACAATTGATAAAACTGAGTTGGTCTGTTACATTAAAATTTAAATTAAATTTATTCATATTCTGTATGCAAGTGAACAAATCTAATATAGTTTGTATTCACTTATTGTCCTCCGCCGCAACGCGACGGAGGGACTTAGTAATGGTCTGCGTCCGTCCGTCCGTCACAGTTATTTGTGGACGTAACTCCTCTGGGACCGCCAATCGGATTTCGTTCAAATTTTGTAGGATTGTTATTCACCACATATACTCGATCCTATTGCACCACCATTTTGATTCTAAAAATTTTTACGGGAGTTATAGGACTTAACTTTTTCTGTATTTGATACTATAGGAACACTATGGGACGCAACTCCTCTGAGACCGCTGATCAGATTTCGTTCAAATTTTGTAGGATTGTTAGTCGCCACATTTACTTGATCCTTTCGAACAGCGATTTTGATTAGACAGATTTTACGGGAGTTATGGTACTTTAACGTTTTTTGCATGTGACACTATAGGAACACTTTGTGGACGCAACTCCTCTGAGACCGCTGATCAGATTTCGTTCAAATTCTTTAAGATTGTTATTCACAATATATACTTGATCCTATCGCACCATCATTTTGATTCGAAAGATTTTACTAGAGTTATGGGACTTTAACTTTTCTGTGCATGTGACACTATACGAACACTTTGTGGACGCAACTCCTCTGATCAGATTTCGTTCAAATTCTGTAAGATTGTAATTCACCATATATACTTGATCCTACCGCGCCATCATTTTGATTCGACAAATGTTACGGGAGTTATGGGACTTTAACGTTTTTATGCATGTGACACTATAGGAACACCTTGTGGACGCAACTCCTCTGAGATCTGTGGTTGGATTTCGTTCAAATTCTGTAGGATTGTTAGTCGCCACATTTACTTGATGCTTTCGAACCGCGATTTTGATTAGACAGATTTTACGGGAGTTATGGGACTTTAACGTTTTTGTGCATGTGACACTATACGAACACTTTGTGGACGCAACTCCTCTGAGACCGCTGATCAGATTTCGTTCAAATTCTGTAAGATTGTTATTCACCATATATACTTGATCCTTATGCACCATCATTTTGATTCTACAAATTTTACGAGAGTTATGGGACTTTAACGTTTTTGTACATCTGACACTATACGAACACTTTGTGGACGAAACTCCTCTGAGATCGCTGATCAGATTTCGTTCAAATTCTGTAAGATTGTTATTCACCATATATACTTGATCCTATCGCACCATCATTTTGATTCGACAAATGTTACAGGAGTTGTCGGACTTTAACTTTTATGTGCATGTGACACTATAGGAACACCTTGTGGACACAATTCCTCTGAGATCTGTGATCAGATTTCGTTCAAATTTTGTAGGATTGTTAGTCGCCATATTTACTTGATCCTTTCCAACCGTGATTTTGATTAGACAGATTTTACGGGAGTTATAGGACTTTAACGTTTTTGTGCATGTGACACTATAGGAACGCTTTGTGGACGCAACTCCTCTAAGACCGCTGATCAGATTTCGTTCAAATTTTGTACGATTGTTAATCAATACATGGACTTGATCCTTTCGAACCGAGATTTTGATTAGACAGATTTTACGGGAGTTATGGGACTTTAACGTTTCTGTGCATGTGACACTATAGGAACACCTTGTGGACGCAACTCCTCTGAGACCTGTGATCGAATTTCGTTCAAATTTTATAGGATTGTTAGTCACTATATGTACTTGCCGCCATTTCAATAATACACATTTTGTATATCTTGTAGGGCTTCAACTTTTCTCTGCGTCGGGGGACATTAGGCTATGTGTAGCAATCTTGTTATAATGGTAAAACAATATGATTTTGTACATTGTTGTAATACGGGGATTCTTTATAGACTCAGAGAAAAAAAGTAAGTATATTATTGAAAAAAATGGTTTTATTTGACAATATGATATACCACGGAACACGTTGAAAAAATTCACTTTCTTCTGGTATAAACATGTTTGACGAAAAGCTTCCGTTTTGACAAACACTTCGACACTTTGTTTAGGGTTTCATGGTTTTTAAGTTCTGAACGAACTTTTTTCTAATTGTCGCACATCCCAAATGACTTTATTACAAGAAAAATAGTGTCGGGAGAGGCAACTTTGTCGCCTCTTAAACAGTCAAAACCTTTAGAAAATTTGGCGCAAGCTGTGTTTGCATATGTTGTCTATTGGGCGGGGGAGGGAGGGGTATTCATGAGTCCTTGAGGGGCGATGTCATTTCTTCGTTCACAAAATTTGGAACGATAAGGCATAAGTACTTGTCTTTTTATTTGAAATTCATGACACTTAATTACACCCTGGGCAATTAGATTCATTAAGAAAAGCGAGACAAAATGAAATTGATAGTTCGCGTCCAAAGCAATTCCATATTAATATTGAGATATAGCTTACTAGTGGTGGTGTAGTTATTCACAAAAATTCCAGATGTTGTTCCTGATTGAAAGCTAACTTTGAAGTATAGGTTAATTTTTAGGCAGTATTAATTAAAAGGGCAAAAAAATAAAAAGATGCAAAAAGTGTCACTTTTCAGTTTTCAACAGTACCTGTTCTTCATGCTTTTTTTATTCCTATTAAAAAGCAATGATTTTATTTGTCCATGAAATTAAAGATGTACATGTATCAATGCTACAAACGAGATGGGAAAACTTTTTAAGGGAAAAAGGCTTGCAGTCCTGTACACATGATGTTCATTGCACGATACCTTTAGCAGTCAATTTACCTTACAGTTGCATTCTTCCTATACCATACTGATCCTAATGACTCGAAATAAAACCTATAAATTGAAAAATGAAAGAGGACTGAGTTTTAGTCACAAACTTAAATTCACAATTTCAGAAAATTTGACCCCTGTGCACAACAAGTTTTAAAAATCAAAATTCTAAAACCTTTATGCGCAACTACCACATTCATTCATAGTCCCTTAAATTACTATGCAATAGAAATGTATGGGGCTGTTATTTGTATGAAACAAATGTCCATGGCAACTACGTACCGTGTTTGACAAAACTAAAGAAATGAAATGTATAAATTGAAGACTGAAAGAGGAGGTAGGGTCACAAGCTTAAATTTACAATTTTTGAAATTCGACCCCTTAATCGGGCCCATGTTTTAAAAAATGAAATTCTGAAACCTTATTGCGCATCTACAAATCAATCTTGTAAAGAAATATAAAATGCATAAATTGAAAAATGAAAGAGGATTTTAATTTCTACATCAAAAGCTCGACCCCCCGTGAGCCTCAAGTTTAGAAAATAAAACGCCTAAATCCTTATTAGATGGGAGCATTCTATGTAGAATTTTAAATACTTAAGCCGAAAAGTGACGGAGGGGTTCTCGATCTTTCTTCGACATCGCGAGGTTAGTAATTAAGTAAATTTTATTTAAAGTCGGCACATACATTCATATAACATAGAAACATGAGCTTTGACAAGCTGTTAAACCGACACTAAACCTGCAACAGACAAGTACATATCACAATAAAACACAGCATGCAATAATTATAAATTAAAACTAATTAAGCAACAGAGACAAATTATACACACGCAAAACATTTAAGCATGCAAAATAATAAATAAGCACTAAAAGCATAGCACACATGTAGCTATAAAAAAAAAAACAGACAAGCATCATAAAGTAAAACGCTAGTGTAACAACGAAAACTCAGCTAAGTATAGGGTCAGACTTGTCTGTTTCCCAGTCCCATGATGCACTACGTTTTCAGGCCCTATTATATGCAGTGATGCATTGTGGGACGGGAACCAGACTAAGGGTCAGACAGACTGGGATTTACAAGCACTACCGAACATTTTTTGCCCACTGCACCTGCTGGCTTTGTATTCCCATTTACCACCATTTGGCAGTGTATTCCCCAGTCTGGCGGCCCCATACCGAGTTTTTCCCGTACATAGTAGTTCTGGAACTTGGAAGGTCCGCTTGGTATTAGAGTACATAAAATTATAAGAATTATTTTTTTTGTAACAACTAAATCTTGTAAAAATGTAGGGCTTTTCTTATTTATTATTTTAAAGGCCTCAAGGCAATTGTTCTTATTTGTCTTGTGTTTAATGTGGGTAATTTTTGTGCCAAAAGATCATCATAATTATGGGCTTACTGAATCATCGTAATTAATTGGAATATACAAAACGTAAAGCACGTTCCTGAATTTTCTCAATTTTGCGTGTGTTTTGTTCTGAGCAGAAGTGCCAGGTAAACTAGTAGTTAAAGTTTGACATAATAAAAGAGTGAGAAATAGTAAATTTTCAAAGGCGGTTCAAATGTTTACCTATCCGCTTAATATTAAGGACGTTCCAATTGCCTTTCAGCCCTTTTACAAAATATGGGAATGAAACTTTAATTTGAAGTCTATGGTGACATCCAACAGTTTAATTAACCCCATCATCGCAATTCATAACTACCTTATCTAGGTTGAAAATAACATTAGCATCATGGGTTTGTTGCCAAAGCCAATCGCTTGAAACTTTTCAGAGTTAGCCTGCATCTAATTGTTGGAAAACCATGTAATATCAATGATTTGCTGTCCTCCTGCAATGAACTAATTACAGTTTCTATTGATTTATCAGACTTAGTGTATTATCGTCTGCATAGTTATCTAAATTACAATGGTGAGTGAAATACGAAATATCATAGATGAAAATATTAAATGATATCGGTTCAGGAATGGAACCTTTAGGCACCCCTTTTTTCAACCGCTACTACTGAATTCCTGACCTCTCCCGCGAGAATCGCGGATTCCTTCTAGTATATCTAAAACACAGCTAACATTTTGTCCTACTTTGACACACTGTTTTCTATATTACTTAAACAACTTTGTAAAAATTTAAACCAGATTCTGAAAGACCAGAAGCTTTAGGATTTAATAAAGTCAAATCATGAGGAAGACAATCAAAGGCCTTGAAAAGGTCCATTAATCATGTGTTTAGTCCCGGATGTAAATAAATGGTGGATGGAATTTTTTTTCTCTGGTGGAAGATTTCTAAGTTTTATAGTATTTTATTGTATTTTATTCTGTTATAACGACTGGAAAAGGTGTTGGTGAGTTCGCTTACATCCACTGATCTACATACAATACTTTTATGCAGTAAAACCCGTACAAATCCGTAAATTCCTATTGTAAAGTGATTGAAGTTTTTCTATAAACACTTGAACATTAACTTTTCCGTATTGCTATTCATAATACCGACCAAAATCATGTAGTCCGAGATACAACAATCAAAAAGCATCGTTATACACCTCCCATCCGTGCGAACTTGTGCCATTCTAGGCAAACGTCGTACCCCCTCCCCCTTTTCCCCCTCTCCTCATCTTCACATCAAAACATCAACCCATGTCAAATAAAAGACTTATTGACTTCTTACAAAAAGAAGATAAGCCGGTACAAGGCCGAAGAGTGCTCACAGCAGCGGTTATCTCTGACAGTAAGTCAAAATATCTGCAAAACTACATAGGCCCGGCAAACCAGTACATTAAATGGTGGTATAAATCCGGCGACGATATTCAACACCGACTGCGCTGGCTGAAAAACAACATTGTTGACAAAATACAGCAATACGGGAATATTCACTTCTATATTTGGCTTGGCACATGCAATCTGACTAAGAGAGAGAAAAGGGACAAATCTCAATTGCCAACGTAAACACACAGGAAGCGGTGCAAGAAATAGTTGAATTATATTCCAACTTCATACAACTAGTCAAGAAACACCCAGGCTGCAAATTAACATTCCTTGAAGTGCCGCATTACTCTATAGTCCGCTGGAATACAGCAAAAGGCCATAAAAACCCAGAGTTATTTATTGAACAAGACATAATCTTGAGACAGCAAGTTGAAGAACTAAATCTGAAGCTCCACTCACTTAACAGCGAACTAGGGGTGCACTCACCACTGTTGACCGTCCATCTTCGAACCCGTAAACAAGTCAAGAGGGGGAAAAACAAGCCTACTAAAGACGTCATAAAGTACAGTCTGCTCTCCGACGGAATCCACCCATCTCCGCTGCTATCTACAGTCTGGCTAAGAGAAATTGGGGACCAAGTAAAAGAGAACTGTTACGAATAGCTACTTTGACTTTTTCAACTGCTATTGTGTTACATGAGGCATAGGATGACCAAGCCACACTGTGCACTAATAGTCTTAATTGTGAAAGTTAGCTTTGCGTTTGATACACCTGACAGCACACAGATTACCTCGCATAAAATCCACAATGGAATTGTACCGACCAAACAAACGTTCAACAAAAATCAGTAATATCAGTAATATTGTCAACGACTACAATTTGAACATTGACAAAGCGCTAACGAAAAAGTTGAAAGCGACACAAAGGGCAAGAACTCTCCAATATAGGAATACCAGTGGCGGAATAGTAATTCCAGCAGATGTCGTAACATTTGAACTGTTCAAGATGGCGGCTATGGCGTATTACGAAGGTATAAAGAAGGAAGGTGTGGAAGTCTATATACAGCCATACCAAGACAAGTCAGGAGCAACCGTTCAATATACTGCCAAGATAAAGAAACATGAGAATCCCCAGTACACGGTAAACATCTATACAACACAAAGCAAACTCTTAGTAAACGGCAAAGGAAGTTATATATTTACAAGGGTGGATGCCCCTAAAATACAGGAAATAGTTCTCAATGAAGCTGACAGAATAAATCTTGACGTGGATCTGTTGAACAAACAACTTCAAGATCAACTTAAACAATTGACTGATTGCAGTAAAGGAGAGAACAGTAGCAATAACATCACTTGTCCAAAATGTAAAAGACCCTGCAGAACAAAAGGAACATTCTGCAAGACAGGCAATCATTGGGTGCATCACAGCTGTCAAAAGCTATCCGCTATTGAAATAGAGCAAGTGGAAGGCTCGGACGATGCAGACACCAATTATACATGCAAGCTATGCGATACACCACTAAAGCAAATAAGGAGCAAGGAAAGTATTGAGGAGTCGTTAGCCGAAACCTTACTAAAGGAGGAAGTCGAAATTAGAAAAGAGCAATTACAGATTGACTGGCAGGAACAAACACAACAATGCCCGAAGTGTGAAAAAGCTCTAGAAAGAATAGGCTCTGACGTTTGCTCAACTTGTAACAGACAATGTCACATGCAATGCATGGAATATATCAACGAGGAACCGCAATGCTATGTATGCACAGCCGCCTCGAGGCAAGACAAACAGACAGATGTGGAATTATCACCTAAGCAGACTGTCAATATGACCATGCAGCAACCTACAACAAGCCAACAAGAAGATACAACTACACACAAGGACACAAAATACAGTGAACTGCGTGTAAAGGAAATAAAACTGAAAAAAATGGAAGATCAGGTCAAACTACGAGAAAAGGCGGCGCAAGAAGCAAATAACAACAGGACAAAACTGGAATCAAGGTGCCAAGAATTAGAAGCAAGGAACCAGGAACTGGAACACACAGTTAAAATGCTTGTCCGTAGAATAGAAAGTCTTGAGATGCAAAGTGGCAAATGTACAAGTCAATGAGAAACAAAACCACTCACCAAAGGAAACAAGTAACCAGAACAGCAGACATGACAATAGCAGCAATGATATGGCTGAATACTTCAACCAAAGATTCAAGCGACTTCACAGGAGGCTTACAGACGTTGTATTCGACTGTATTGACAAACACATAGACAACATGCAATTGGATGAGGCGGCTACACATAGAAGAGAAGACAAGCCAAGCGCCCCTGTCAGCGATAAAACTGAAGAGGCCAAAACTTTATCGGCCAACTATTTGCCAGGGTCAACGACAAACAAGGACCCTACCAAACTCCATGGAATACCTTTAATATACAGCCATCCAAACAAGAAAGCCCATACAGGAGCATATCAACAGAAATCTTATAACACCCACAAGACAAGGAATGGAACGAAACAGGCACATGTACAACACCCTGGTTCAAGCGTACTATTACCACCAAGACAACATTACTATGTCAGAAGACTAGAGCCACAAACCCTTCCAACGCACCATCTTATTAATCACCAACCATTATACAACATGGCAACAGGTGCCGCTCGTGGAAACAACCCTTTTTTAGTGCAGAGCAATCCTCAACGAAACAACAGCAACCGATATTAGACACTAAGGACAAATCCATCAGCATAGCCTCATACAACTGCAAAAATATCAAAACATGTGGACACTCCATCAGCGAAATTCTGCAGGAAAATGACATCATCTTAATTCAGGAACATTGGCTTTTTCATTCACAAACACATATGATCTCGGACATAAACTCTAACATTAACTTTGTAGCCAAGGGGTGGATATGAACGAACCAATTCTTCCAGTATCAATGCCAAGAGGATACGGTGGCGTGGGAATCATTTGGAATAGAAACATAAATCATCTCATTAGGCCTCTTCACGACGGATCGGAAAAAATACAGTGTATTGAACTTGAGAACGCAGTTAGGCGAATATTGGTTGTTAGCGTGTATCTACCATCAAACGGGAGCAAAAACCATCAAATAGAATATCAAGAGTGCATAGATGAACTGTACGAGATATGCCAAAAATACATCAGTACTCATCACATTGTTATAGGTGGAGACATAAATGAAGACCTTAACGCTGGAAAACCAACGAACCAGAGAAAGGAGTACCTGAAGAAATTTATAAATGAAATTGAATTGAAATTTGACAACATTGGAAATACGTTCATCAACTCGAAGGGATGCGAATGCTCTGAAATTGACTATTTCCTACACAACATAACACCAGACATACTAGAGAAGGGAAAATCAATCCTCAAATTCCAAACCAACGCCTCAGACCATTATCCAATCAGTATGAGTATAAACTGGAAGCATGAGAAACTTGATGTGAACCAGAAAGCCCGTCCGAATTTCAAAATTAAATGGGACAAGGTAGACAAGGATCTGTATAAAGCAATAACAGACAACGAGGCGCTTAAGCTGCAAAAATCCATGATTACAGATTCATTAGAATCACAAGAAGTAATTGTGCGTATGAATGATATACTCACAACAGCATCACAAAGTTCATCAGGAAATAAAGCAATTTACCAATCGAGACCAAAGCTCAAAGTATGGAATGGTGACATAAAGAACGCCTTGAAGGAAAAACGGATTACGTACAATGAATGGCAAAAAGGTGGGAGACCAAACGACCCCACAAATTCTCTAACACTCAGGAAAAAGCAAGAAAAAAAGGAATTTAGGAAAGTAGTACGCATAGCAGTAGCAAGGCAACTGGAAGCAGGAAAAGAGAGTATCATGGAAGCAAGATCTAATAACATGGAGGTCTTCCACAAACTAGTCCAAAAGAACCGCAGGAAAGGAAGTGATCACATACAGGATATAAACGTTAGCGGTGCCACATTCTCGGGAGACAAAGTCATAGAGGGATTCAAAAAACACTTCTGTACCCTGTCTACACTTAAAGAAGGGGCTTTCAGCAACCCTGAGTACCACTCCCAAGTGGAAATGGAAATAAGCAATATCTGCAAACTGGTAGACCAAGAGGCGATACGCCCTGTCACAGAAACTGATGTCCGTAAAGCGATATCTACAATCAATAGGAAAAAATCCGCAGACTACCATAATATAACTATCGAACATTTCATATATTCTAGAGATAATATCTTGTCCGCCCTCACTCAACTCATTAACATCATATTCTCAGAAGGAGATATACCAAAAATAAACTACCGAGGGATAACTATTTTACCTGTAGTGAGCAAGATAATTGAGGCCGTCATTAGAGACCGGATACAACCAAAGGTGCAGAAGGTGCAAAACCCAACGCAAAGAGGATTCACAAAAGGATCCTCCCCAATGAACGCAGCACTACCTGTGGAGGAAATGTACCGAATTCTCCCGGAAAATAAGCAAAATGGTTATCTTATCTTGCTGGACGCAAAAGCTGCCTTTGACACTGTGGTGCACTCACATCTATTCCGCAGGGTATATCATGCTGGGATTCAAGACAGGACATGGACAATCATCAAGAATCTCCATCAAAACGCAGAAAGTAGCATAAAATGGTCCGGAAAAACATCAGAGAGCTTCACAGTGGGCATGGGTGTCAGGCAAGGAGGCATACTGAGTACAGATTTGTACAAGTTATACATCAACCCTCTGTTAGATCACTTCCAAAATACAACCTACGGTATGACCATAGGGAATGTCAATATAAACAACACCGGATGTGCAGATGGCATCGCAATATTGAGTACGCAACCAGTTGATGCTCAAATTATGGTCAACATGGCCCTTGACTTTGCCAACTCAGAGGGATACCAGCTGCAACCAAAGAAAAGTGTAGTAATTAAAATAAGCGGTAACAGCAATAACACCAAACTGGAAGAAGACAACCTGATGAGGGGAAACACACCTATGCCTAATGTTGAGCAGGCTACACACCTTGGGATCATCAGAACTACAACGCGGAAGAACAATATACAAAGTAATACCAACGAAAATATAACAAAGGCAAGAAGGAGCGCATATAGTCTACTAGGAGCTGGTTTTCATGGACACAATGGCTTGGACCCTGAGTCACTACTGCACATCTACAAGACGTATATACTTCCCGTGCTACTCTACGGAATGGAACTACTAACCCCATCCGGTAAGCCACTTGAACAACTTGAGATCTTCCAAAAAAGAACGCTTAAACAGATATTATCGCTGCCAACAAGATGCCCTGATCCAGCAGTCTACATACTCACAGGAATTCTCCCGATTGAAGCCCAAATTCACATAAAGACGCTAACTTTCTTCAACAATGTCTGCCATCAATCAGAAGAGAGTACCGAGAAAAACTTGCCAGGAGACAACTGACAGTCTGCAGTGAGGATAGTAATAGCTGGTTCATAAACATCAACAAGTTGCTACGTCTATATGATCTCAAAGAAGCGAATACCTACTTGGCCAATCCAACAAAGAAAACTCAGTGGATCACATTGATAAAGAACGCTGTGATGATATACTGGAGCACCAAAATTGTACAAATGTCCGAACTATACTTAGGACTAAAGTATCTGAGTAATCAAAATCTCATCAAGGGAAAACTTCACCCAATCCTCAGGCACAAGAGTCACTCCGCACTAGATAACAGCAGAATCCCTACCATATTACGCCTTATTACTGGAACTTATGTACTTCAAACAAAACGGATTCAATCCTACAGACAAGAAACAGATCCGACCTGTCTGCTTTGTGGACTGCAAGACGAAACGTTAGAACATTTTGTATTGCAATGCGAGAAGTTTTAGAACAGTGATACTTAAAAAGGTGAATGATATATGGCAAAATGAAATGAATAACACCACAAGATTCCAGGACTTGAACATTACAACACAAATGCAAATGCTCCTTGACAGTGCAAAACTTATCAATCCTAATAAATATAACGCAGCCAGCGCAGCCCGTTTGGAAAACCATTCCAGAAACCTTTTCTTCAAGCTGCACATAAAGAGAAATGTACTGGTGGACGAAAAGACTTAGAGGCACAGCGTAGGAGATAAACTAGCATGGAGAGGGGGAGAGGTAGGGAGGCCATTGACCGGGTCTTAAAGCACCGGCTTGCCTACAGATTCCTAGTGAACATACTTTTAGATTTTATCGTACATATTCTTTTATCACGATATAGCAATTCCGTGTGAATATTGAACTTTTAGATTTTAAAGAGCAATTTTTTTTTAGAATATTGAATCGTAGATACGTTTTTAAGCCGCTCTATATATATATTCCGTAACTGATAGTAAGGACATTTTACATTTTTGACTTTAAATGAATAATAAGGCGTCGCTTTTATATATTAACGCAAAATCCCGTGTGGAAAGACTTGTTTTAACATTGATAAAAATCGCCATGAACTTTTAATTATAACATATATGACTTTTAAAATGTCGGGAGGTGTCGTTGCGGATTGCAAATATTATTTTTAATGATATTCATATATGTAAATAATGTACATAATGGTGGAAGGAGGATCAAAAATCCATGGATAAATTGTGGTGATGGGATCCACAGACACAGCACCAATGTAAATAATGAGCACTGCTACCCAAAGCACCTGTTCAACACACAGAACTTGTGTGGTTCTCCTTTGAAGGGGGTAAAGATACAGGGGTAAGGTAAGGTTTATAGCAACTAAATAATGATTTTTATCCAGAGAAATTTTCCAATCGTCAATCAAACTCAGAAGTGTATAGATTTATTTTATAGCATAAATTTTAATTGAAAAAAAAACCCTCTTCGTAATAATCATAAAGCATAAACGAAACGACAGGGTTGAACCGTTTTCTGAAAATATTTAGTCACCATGATTCATCTTGGTTACGGAGACGCTATCTAATTTAATAAGTGCTACCGTTTGAGCAAATATATAATATACTATATCTCAAGGTTGTAGGGTGAGCATGTGAGGTTAATATGCTGTTGGCGTGGCCAATGATGCGAGCACAGCAATAGCCCTTTCCGGTATCACGATTATAATTTGAAGCAAGCTATTTCCCTTACTTTACTTGCTTAGAAAGAAAGAATTTATAAAGAAATTTTATTTTCATTCGATTATTATGTTGTCGGGTAATTCGGCGCATCGTTTAATTAGGTGCATTCATTTTCATGTTAATGCCCCGAATAAGACGATGCACAGAATTAACCGAAATTACTATATAAAGTACACAAACACAAGCTCTGAAGAGCTTTTGACCAAATATTTAAAACATATTAACTAACATAAAAACAATCAAGTAATAACAACATGCAATCTTAAATAAATTTTTACTTCCGTTTCCGGCAAATGAAACTTTTCTAGCCTTAGTATATAGCACAATATGGTCGTATTCGCTTTAACAAATAAATTCACCTCAGATTGCATAATGGCTGCCCCCATTAAACATAAAGACTTTTCTAAACGGCGTAAAACCCCAACTAAACAAACAAATATCAAAAAGGGTCAACTGGTGTAATAGTAAGTGCATGATTGCAAAACCAGGCCCAGAGTCTCTGAGTTTTTTTTCTTTTTTTTAAACATTAATTTCAGGGAAGAAATTTGTACTGACCTTTTAACACCATTTGTGAGGTTCCAGTGATGCTACTTTGCCAGAGGCTGTCCTCTTTTAATGAAGTGTTGCACCGTTAGGCTTAGCACATTAAAGATTCCTCTGTAGATGGTTAAAAAGAATGGGCTAAAATGCTGCTTAAGGGCTGTTCCCACACCCAACAAGTAGAGAGGGATGGCATATACGTAGTATAAATTGGCTTGTATACTGCAGATTCATTTATTTTCGTGGATAGAGAAAAAAAAAGCATTTCGTGGGATACTTAAATTTGTGGATTGCTGGCTTAGAAAAAAATATAAAAAGTTGTCAAGAAATAGTTTAATTCGTGGCTTGGCACATCAGATATCATGAAAATACTGCAACAAAACGTGCTGATCAGACTTTGCTATTGTACGGTAAAGTACTGATTTTTAGCGCTTATTAAACAGATTCTTTAAATTTGTAATGGAACAAAGCTTGTCACGAATTTAACAAGATTAACAAAATCCATAATTATTTACTTTTTAGGTTAATCATGTGTGAAATATATATTGACAAAATTGCAATCTCTTGTCACCAAATAGCTCGGGGCATATACATACATATTTTTAATCCGATTACAATCAATAATTTCTGCTTTATTATCTTGAAAAGATGTTTTTACTGTAATTCATGATAAAGTCTGTAATGTTTAGATCTAATAAGGATTAATATTTTTCTTGAATATTTGAATAAACTAGATGTACTGTGAGCAAAGCTCACAAAGGATACCCCCCGCTCTGCCTTGCCCAGGGTAAAGTTTCATAAAAATAGAAGTCCAATTATCTCCCTTGTGTGATATCGGAAAGCAAAGATTTTTCTTCATGCACATCTTTGGATGATGTACTTCCTTTCTGTAAAGTTTTGTTGAAATCCATTGAGCAGTCTAGGAGGAGTTGCGCTTACGAGGTTCATATATAATGTATAAGCCAAAAAAATTAGAAGTCCAATTATCTCCCTTGTGTGATATCGGAAAGCAAAGATTTTTCTTCATGCACATCTTTGGATGATGTACTTCCTTTCTGTAAAGTTTCGTTGAAATCCATTGAGCGGTCTAGGAGGAGTTGCGCTTACAAGATATATGGACAGACGGACGGACAAGGTGATTCCTATATACCCCCCCAAACTTTGTTTGCGGGGGGTATAAATAAAAAAAACAGAAGTGAATTCTGCGACAATTTACACAGTCAAAATATTTTTAAAGAAAATGGTTTGAGCATTTATATGTTACCAAAGACAAAATTACATGAAACACAGAATCTTCTGTGGATATAGCTGACTCATCATATGTCAGTATCCAAGTACATGCTGTAAAAACGCAATTGTTCCTAGGTACATCAAAACTATGTGATTTCAAACTTCAGTGCATTTAAGCTAAAATAAAAATATTATTTTTCGTTGGATATTTAAATTCATTGTTTACTGAGACCCACGAAAATCGGTATACAACGAATAATAATGAATCCACAGTAGTTACCCTTCCAGAGCACATGATTTCATTACTGGTTTTTAGTGGGAGTTCACATTGCTAGTGCTTCGGTTCCTGTGCTGTCTTGTTCTATTTTTGTTTTTTAATTTATTATACTTTTTTTATTCTTTTAGTTATACATGTGTCCTTGTGGCATTTGTTTGTTGTGTTCCAATCTCATGACTTTGTCTTTCTTGGATTTCAAATTTGTGGACTTTTTCCACTGTTTTGTAGCTTTGGTATACTTTTGCTGATATTTTCCACCATAAATAAACAAGTTTTAGCTAGAAATTATGACATGAAATACCGATAGCTATGAGAGGAAGTGTATAGTTTGCATTTATTTGATTTCATTAGCCAACTAATTTCCACCTATTTGTTGATTTGTCTAACTTCAAAATACCTTTCTATAGTCAGCACATTAAAACATTTTTAGATTTCACCATCTTCATTTTATTACTCTTCTGTAATTTGTGCATATGTACTATAATAAATTAATGTCTTTTAACTATTGGAAATTTTATAGCATCCTGTAATAACAAGAACATGCAAGCATTTCAGTAGAATTTATCAATATAAATTTACTGAAACATATTTTTCAGATGGCCAGTGGAGAACAGCGTGTACATCTTTCAATAAGAGAAAATGATCAGGAAAAACTTGCAGATTTACTTGATGCCGGTGTAGACATTAATTGTTCATTCTATGGATGGACACCTTTCCAAGTTGCTATTCAACAAAGTAGGATTTTCTAAATACAGCTGAATCTCAGTCTCATTTACTTGAATACTTGTAACACCATGAGTATATTGAAGTATTGTCTGTGTCCTTTTACCCAAGTTTGAATTCTTTAAAGCTTTGATTACTTGAACAGTTTTCGTTTATCATTTTGACCAAATTTCTGCTGTAATTCTTTACTATTTTATATCTGTAAATAAGAAATTTCTTTAGACTTTAAGGATAAGGAGTCTTTTTATACCGATTTTATTTTGTTCTTCTGATTTGTTCAAGTCTGAGGTACAGTAATCAGAAGCAAAAGTCACACAAATATCAACATGAAATTCCCAAAATCGTACATCAATAGCAAAATACATTTGTATGATTATAAGGTAAACCTTAAGGTGAAATCGATTTAAACCTTAATTACCAGTAATTCAAATGAACACAGTTACACTAGAATTAAGCTTAAATTACTAGCTTTTTTTTAATATATACATGTATGTTCAACATTACACTTCACAGTATGGTTTACTCTTGTTCTCTTGAACTTGCTTGACAAGTTGTAATTTTCAGAATGTCCTGTTTTTGTGAATATATATATATATATATATATATATATATGTGAAAAATATTTATAGGAAATGAAGACATTGGAGTATTTCTGATTGAGAAGGGGTGTGACCACAACTTCCATGACAGACATAGTGTTTCACCATTTGAAGAAGCTGTTGACAGAAACCTATCAAAGGTAGAGTTGAAATTTTATATTTACAACACAAAACTACTGGAAACTATTTATAAATGCATACATGTTTGTTTTATATTTTTACTTCAGCAGAAAATTAAAATTATTTATGAAACATTCAGAAAAATTTGAAAACGGTGATACAGAATATAAGTATAACAAGGATTTTTATAATTTTATACATAGTTGATCAATATTTGTTAGAAGAATTTTTAATGATCTGAATTTCAACTTTTTTTCAACAAATTTTACTATCTTCTTTTACTGATTGTAGTTTTTTTAGAGAACACACTTTCATAATTATCTCTTAACTTTCTGTTTCAAAGTTTTAGTTAAATTAAGTTTCTCTTTTTGGTAGTTTATTACTTTTAATTCAGCTCTGGCTGTTATGTTTACGGATTGTTTACTTAAACCAAGGGTATATTTACAAAATTTTAAGTTAGTGTTCTCAAGGTGGATACTGTCTATCAAAGATATAATATCAAATTTGGAGTTATCTAATAATACAGTTTTACAATTTGATCCCTCTTACAAGTAAAATTTGGAACTTTTCATGTCTTCTGATTGTAACCAACAAAGAAAAAAAAAGAAAAGGAAAACTACTGAAGAAGTAAAAAGTGTACTATAATTTTATTGTCTTTGCCCTATCCAGATACCTTCATGATAATGCCAAAAAATATATAGAGAGTCTTACTTTGTGAACACTTGATTATAGTATTTCTATAGTCAAGATAGTTGAGATCAATAATCCCTTAGGGAAATACTCCGTCCAACTTTGGTTTCCAATACAAGCTTCTCCAGAAACCACTCGTTGGGATGAAAGGACGGATGGATGACAGAGCAACAACTATATGCTCGGCCAAAAATTTTCAAGGAGCATAAAATTAAGAATGGGGAGTGAATAAAGTCAATTTTAAGTTGTGACATGCATGTGAATGATATAAAAACTAGGCCTGAGGATCGTGAGAAAACTCATGAATAGATACTATATGTATACGTATCACGATATTTACTTATAATACCAATATATTACAATACATTGCTTATTATACCCCCCGCAAACGAAGTTTGCGGCGTATATAGGTTTCAGTCTGTCTGTCCGTCTGTCCATCTGTCCAAAATAACTTTGTCCACAACTCCTCCTACATTACTTGCATAATTCTCATGAAACTTTATGGAGTGTTAGATCAGTATATAGAGATGTGCATGTTCTCAGAAATTTCTGTTTGGACAAGAAATATAAAATATATGGCTGTTTGGACTAAGGCAATTTTTAACAAAACTTCGGTTCATGTGTTTTCCGCAACTCCTCCTATATTACTTACATGATTCTCATGAAACTTTATGGAGTGTTAGATCACTATATGGAGATGTGCATATTATTAGGAATGTGTGTTTGGACAAGAAATGTAAATGATATGGCTGTTTTGACATAGGCATTTTTTAACAAAATTTCATTCCATGTGTTGTTGGCTACTCCTCTTACATTATTTGCATGATTCTCATGAAACTTTATGGAGTGTTAGATCACATTATAGAGATGTGCATATTGTGACGATTTTCTGTTTGGGCAAGTACTTTGAAAAATATGATGATTTTAACTTTGGGTAGGCTTCAAAACAGACATGTTGCTGCGGGGGTATTAGTCCCTTTCAGGACAGTTCTAGTTTACTTTGTCACTCTTAATTATCCAGAATTGGCAAATAATTAAACTTTGTATAGCACAGAAATTTTGAAGCTGTTCATAGTTGTAATAAATAAAATGAAAGAAGTGTATCTTCATACATGCCATTTTGAAAACTGGTAACCAAGACTTATTAATGACAGTGCAACTAAAGTTTTTCCTGCCAAAAACCAGAAAACCGATAATAAAGTTTGGGGATTATAAAATTAAACTGAACTCGGTTCATATAATCTGGAAATGTATCATGATTCTGAAGTGACGATACGATATCCATATCGTTGAAGTGTGCGATCAACACAATAGATGCATATCAGTGAATCGTTACACCCCTAATAAAAACAGTATGCCCAAACTTTTCTTCTGAAGTATGGTGATAACAAGGGCTTGCAAACTAAAGTTCAGTATAAACATGTAATCAGGGAAAAAGTAAAAATATGTATGGTACATTTTGAAAAAGGTTACTTACCGAACTTGCAAGACAATTATTAAACTACAATATTTAAAAAAAAAAAAAGAATTAATTGCCAGAGATGTTATTAGATTCATAATATATTAAAATTAAAGGTATATATAAAACTTAAAGGAATATAATTTTGAGTTTTAAGTTGATTAAAGTGTCAATAATCTAATCTTATGGCTTCAGATATAAGTGTAACAGTAAACAGATTTTTGATGTATACAAAAATTAAATTTATAAAGATTTACAAATTTTCAGATAGTTGAAGCATTAATTTCCAAGGGATTGAATCCAGATGAAAGTTTATCAACTGGTGATCCAGCTATTTGTGTGGCATCCAAAAAGTGTTATAAAGAGCTTCTACAAACACTTATTAAAGGTATGGGAACACATTACACAAGTCTTTGTAACATCAATTCATCCCCCATAATTGTCCATCTGCTTTCAGTCAATAATAAAGTTACATAAAAATGTACTATATACATTTAAGAGTTTTAATTGTAAAAATGTTGGACAACATGGGCTGCAATGTTAAATTTACTACCAGATGATAATTTTTAAAAAAATGTACGTATAAACTTTTTGAGCATTTGAGAGAATGCTTATCAACTAAGCCAACATAAAATTATTTCATCTGGCCATCAGAATTCTATGCATGAAATTTATTGGTTACATATTAAGTTTAGCAAAGCTATATATATGATATATATAACATGAATACAACTAAAATGTTCATGGATATAGGAAACACATTAAGTTTGTTATCATTAGAAAATTAAAAAACCTTGAAATTCAGTGTCCTCGGAGCAAATATTTTTAACTGAGCTACAAATGTAAACAATTTTTTACAGTTTGTGTGCTGTTTAAAAGTTATGGATATATGTATGAACTGTTAGAAACTGTTTTCTTCCATATCAGGTGGTGCTAGAGTTAATGCACCAAATAAAGATGGAGAAAGTGCTTTGTACATTGCTTCAAAAGAAGGTCACAGTGATCTAATTCCTATATTGTTGAAAGCGCAATCTGACGTTAATCAGCCATGTGAAAAAGGAGAAGAGCTTACACCCTTGATAGCAGCTACAGCTGCAGAACAGTTTGATGTAGTTAAAATTTTATTAAAGGTATGTGTGGAAATCATGAAAAAGTTGTTTCACTTCAGAATTAGGATAGCTCACTTGATTCAAAGCAATAGTCCTTGGAGTGTCCTCTTTTAGAATTATATCTATTAACCCCATCTACAAACCAAGATTATATTGCCAAACTCTATAAAACATATCCCTTTTGAAAAATTTGTTTAAAAATCTTCCTTCTGAAACAGTCAAGTAAATGTAATCAAGCTTTTGTAAAAATTATTCTTTAGTGGTCTTCTTCTTGAATTATATTTGATGAACCAACCAACAAACCAGTATGACACTGAGAGTCAAATTTAGTTTATCTTTTGGAGAGCATTGGAACTGGTCTTAATGTCTGAAACCACTGAGCTAATACTAAATATTAAATACAGAATCAGTAGGTAATTGGAAAACATTTAATGATGTATCATGACCAAAACCAAAGACCTGCTCCACACTACACCTGAATGATTATATTACATGTACTTTTTATGTCATAAACAATTAACAGTTCCCCTTGAAATATTTTAAAATTGTCAAAAATTATATTTGGGGACCAAAAATACAGGTAAATATTGATAACAGAGACAGTTTCTAAACATCCTAAAATCAGTTCTACAACCACAAGATAGAACCAATGTAAAATGTTCTCTGCAGTAAAAACTTGATATTAATTGTCCTTTAAAATTCATCATTCAACATCAGTATCGACACTATCAGTTTCAGGAAAAAAATAACATAGCATGTTTCTTGATAATATCTGTATCTTGATCATTATAAAAATATTATCAAGTTGTTACCGTAAAATGAGTGGTCAATATAGACTTGAAGTTTTTTAATGTGATAACAGTAATATGTATTGATGAGTCACACGGAAATTCCGCTGTAACCATACCAGAGTTGAGTCTGGATAACACAAATTTTTTTTTAAATGTGGTATAAAAAAATGAGGAATGAGCAGAACGTTATTCCATATGAAGCACATCTCAAGCTGAGAATTATGTAAAGATTTTCAGCAATAAAATAGCTTTAGAGAAAACAGGTATGAAAATAATTTTGGATGTTTCATGTTAATTTCAGCATGGGTGTGATGTGAATGCTACAGATAAAGATAATTGGACTGCTTTGTGGCATGCATATGGTAATAATGATGAGGAAATGATGAAACTATTGCTAAAATCAGGGGCAGATAAAAACATAAGGAATGCAGAAGGAGCCACTATAATGGAAGAAGCAAAGGATGCTGATGACGATAGTATGGTTGAATTATTGGAAAAATTTTCACAGTCATGGACTTGATGTTAGTTATATTCTTAAGAATGTTTTGAAATGTCTAGAGCATGTGCTCCCATAAATGAATCCCATAAGACAAGAAATGCTCTATGGGAACACTGCTGAAACATTAAACAGCAGATATATGGCAATGCATATGTTCAAGAGGGTGCTTTGATTTGTTAAAAACTTGAGCAAAAAAATATATGTTATTGCACTGTTATAAATAAAAGTATAATATATGTCATTTTACTATTGATTTTTTTCTAAATCGTAACAATGTTTACTAGATAATTACAATATATAACAGATTTATCCCTGGTTTTTTTAGGGGTCATTTCATTGGACACCAATTTTCCAACAGAAAAAATGTGGTTATTGGTTTCGCTAAGTAATGAATGAAAGTCCACTTGTCAATTTGACAGCTCATTTCTTGTTCATTTATTTTTTTGTGGTGGATTAAATGTTAAATGGTGTTTTCATGATACGCAGGTACAGCCACCCACATTGAAGCTGTACAGTGATTTATTTCTGAATTTTAAAGTTCTTTTTTTTAAGTTTATTGTTTTTTTCTTAATATTCATTCCTACAAAATACCAGTATACGGGAAATATCATATTTAGACATAACCTGGTTTTGTACACATTTAATTTACTGTGTTTTTTTCTGATAATTAGATTTTACATATTGAATAACGAATGAATGCATGAATGAATATGAGATATGTGTCATTTGAACAACATCCACTTATTAGCCCACCTGACCCAAAGGGTCAAGTGAGCTATTCTCTTCACTTGGCGTCCGTCGTCCATCATCATTAGGGTATCTAGTTTAAAAAATATTTCAGATGACCCCACCTGCCAACCAACAAGGCTGACATGGCTAAAAAAAGAACATAGGGGTAAATTGCAGTTTTTGTCTTATATCTCAAAAACTAAAGCATTTAGAGCAAAACTGACGGGGGTAAAAATGTTCATCAGGTCAAGATCTACATGCCATGAAATTTTCATATGAATCAGTCAACCATTTGTTGGGTTATTGCCCCTGAATTGTTAATTTTAAGGAAATTTTTGCAGTTTTAGGTTATTATCTTGAATATTATTATAGATAAAGACAAAATATAAACGTCAAAAATGTTCAGCAAAGTAAGATCTACAAATAATTCAACATGACCAAAATCATTGATTAACCTCTTATACATTGTAGGAGTTCTTGCCCTTTAAAGACAGTCCGACGTAAACTTTCCTTTAAAGATCTTCTCCTCTGAAACCGCTGGGCCAATCGGGACCAAACTTTGGTGGAATGGTCCTTGGGTGGCCCCCTTCCCAAATATCCGGCATCCCTGACATCCAACCGAGATGGCTGCTGTCACTAAAAACAGTAAAAAGGGGGGATGATTTTAAAAAATCTTCTATGAAATTACAAGGTCAATTGTAACTAAATTTGGAACTATTGGTCCTTAGAAGGTTCTCTTTTAGGATTGTGTCTGATGACCCAGATGGCCATCACAGCTAAACCTAGTTTAAAATAGGGCCCTATGGGAAAATTCATTAATAAAAATCTTCTTGTCTGAAACCACTTGACCAATTGGAACCAGACTTGGCAGCAATGTTCCTTAGGTCCTCTTTTCTTTCAGAAATGTGTCTGATTCCGCGGACTGAACCAAGACGGCTGGCACAGCCAAACTTAGTTTAACATAGGACCCTATGGGAAATTCACTCAATAATCTTTTAGTCTGAAACTACTGAGCCAATTGGAACTAAAATTGGCACCATTGGTTGTTAGATGGTCCTCTTTCAGAAATATGTCAACCAAGATGGCTGCCACAGCCAAACTTAGTTTCATATAAGACCCTATGGGAAAATTCATATAAAAATCTAAACCAACAATTGTTAAGTTTTCTATTCATTAGGAACTACTTATGATTGATCAATGATATTTTCTATAAAGTTATATATTACCGTATTTTACGGTGTTTAGGTCGATAGGCCGTATAGGTCGAATTGCTCTTTTTGGGGTAAAAGTTGGGATTCAGTATCAGATAGGTCGAGGCGTCGTATAGGTCGATCGGAGATGAACGACTTCTAGACACAGAAAAACATCGGTAAGTATGGGTAAGTATTAGCTCAGTAACTCTGTATCCATCATTTATTGTGTAATCATGTTTTTTGAATAAATAAAAAAATAATTGGGACCTAGTGTTGTTTGTTTTCTTTTTTTTTAGACAAACAATAAGTTTCTGAAATAAAAAACCTTGACAACAAATGTAAAATTTGACTTTCCACTCGATTGACATGTGTTTACTTCTTCTTTTCTTCGTATTAGCTTCCTCTGTTAGGAACACCCCTCTTTTGAGGGTAATATGATAAAAGTCTTTAACTATATACACACTCCAGGAATATATATATACTTGATAAAATCTAAAATAAACTTAAGTTTCTGGGATGAGTGACAATTGTCAACAGCCATTATACACTTATCAGTTTTAGTCTCGAGTTATGCATCTTGTAGCACATATCTCTTGTGAGTATTTCTAGTTCTTCTATTTTGAGCTTGCTTTCTCTAAATATATATTTGAAATTTGTACAGTCAATTATAAGGACTGTAATTTTATGTCTATCAATGAATGTCTCTTTCCACTTCATTTCTCCAATGAATTTGGTTACATACGTTTTTACTGGGTTGAAAGTTTCTTTTCTTGTCTCACTTAATGCTGAGCAGGTAGTAAGCATATGAATAAGATCTTCTGGTTCTTGATTGCACAATTGACAAGTTGGAGCAATTTCATATCTGCTGAATTTATGCAGATCCGCTTGTAGAGTATACGTTCGTGTCATCATCCTACTTTTGATTATACCTTTTCGAACATCAAGAATTGTAGGTTGCAAAGTGGTGTAGGAGATATGCGGCTTTCCATTTTTAATTTGGTTTATAGCTAGATATTTAAGTGATGTCTTTTGGATTGTATCAATTTGAAGAAAATTATTCCAATAGTTTGACATTTTAAAATTCACTAGTGTTTTCCACTTATATTTAGTAGGCAGACTGCTTTGAAGTTCCCATATATCTGGAAGATTGTATAATTGTAGGATTTCTATTGCACCAAAGAAGAAGCTTTTTGGATTGTCAAAATTGATTGATGATTGGCGTTGTACAAGCTCTTGAATAGTTTGGTTTTTAGCCGATAATAAAGAATAGAGCATAGATAGTTTCCGCTTATGAAGCTCTCCTTCGACTGGTATAGCTCCTAAGAGTAGATAAATAGCTGATGTAGCTGTTCTTTGTGGTAGAGATTGAATCTGTCTCAAGGTATTTTTATGAAATTTTTCTAGTATTTCAATTTGTTCTTTTGTAAGTGGTAGTATTTCTAGACCATATAGAAGCCTTGGGAGAATATATGTCTTGTAGATGTTATATCCTGTAATTGGGTCAACCCCATTTGTTCCATGAAGACCGGAGCTCATTAAGGAGTATTTTGTTCTTCTTGCTAGTTTAATACGGTCATCAATGTTAATTTCATTTTCTCTTTTGTTTGTTCTTTGAAGACCTAAATGTGTTGTGGCATCTGTTGGTTCTATAATTTTTCCTTTTAATACCCAGCTGTTATCTTTTTCTTTCGTATTACACTGTACGATTTTAGTTTTTGTTGGATGGATGTTATATTGATGTTGATCAGCATATCTACCTATAATGTCAAGCATTAATTGCATTTCCGATGTATCCGAGCTCAATAGGGCAATGTCATCTGCACAAGTAGGTGCACCTATGTAAATATTTCCTAGATGGAAGCCAATAGAGTTGTTTTTGAGTTCTTTAAGTAGATCTTGGACATACAATTTGTAGAGGTGTGTAGATAAAATGCCTCCTTGTCTTACTCCTTGTTTTATATTAAAACTATCACTGATGTCCCCCATCCACTTTACTTTTGATTCTAAATCTGTGTATAGTCCCTTAATAAGTTGCAATAGATCTGGAGGAATATTTTGGTCTAGTAGTTTGTCCATTAGTATGATATGTTTGACTACATCAAACGCTGATTGTACGTCAACTGTTGTTATGAATAGTGGTATGTTGTTTTTAAGATTTTCACATTTTGCTTCTGTTATAAGTAAGCTTGCCATAAGGGGACATAAACCTTCAGTGAAGCCAAATTGTAAATCTGGACCCGGATGAAATTGTAGTTTCTTTAGAATACACAGTTCATGTACTTTTCCAATGATGGGAGTAACAGTAATTCCTCTGTAACTCTTGACATCTTGAGGGTTTTTGCCACTCTTTATGACAGGAGTAAGTATTCCTGTTTTGAAGGCTCTTGGAATAGAGTTGGTCTCTTTGATTTTATTGAATAGAGTTGTTAGTACTGGTATTAATACTGATTTGGCGTTCTTAAGATGTTCGGCGGTGAGCCCATATTCATCTGGTGATTTTCCTACTTTTAATGTTTCTATTGATTTTTGAATTTCAGTTTCTGTGTATGGGTCAGATGTTACTGGATTTTCTTTATAAAATTTTTCAATTAGGTTTTGACGTGTTCGACAGAGATCTAAATAGGAGTTGTCATATTCCGAGTTTTTTGGCGTACTTAACTCTTCATAATAATTAGCAAATACTTTTCTTTGGTTTGAATGACAGTATTCCTTTTTACCATCTATTTCTAAACAGGTTGTAGTATTAGTTCTGGCATTTCGGTTTCTATTGATCAGTCTATAGAAAAGTTTTGTTGATGGTTTTTCCATAATTTGTTGGTAGAGTTGTTTTCTAGCAATAGCTTGCTCAATTCTTTGTGAGTTTCTCAAAAGCTTCTTTGCTGTTTTTAATTCAGTATGTGATGGATGGTTTTGTGGCCGTCCCTGATTTTTCCACTGTGAATATAGTAGTTTGCATGATTTCAGGTGTTTTCTATCGTTTGGCGTTGCTTTCCATTTTGGCCCTTGTAATTTGATAGGTTTTGCCGGAACAGCTACCTTTGTTGCTTTCAGTAATTCATTTGTAATGGATTGAAGTTGGTCTGAGGTTGAATCCTCAGATTTAATTTTAAGGAGACCCTCTGATAAACTTGAGTTGTATATTTCAGTGTTTATTTCATCCCAGAGAAGTTTTTTGTATGAGGTTCCTTCAGATGGTTTTCTATTTGGAACACTTGGAATTGTTACAGTGGTGTTTATTTCTACTGGCACATGAGCTGAGCTATTTGTCGCTGCACGGTCCCAGATTTTGTATTCTTTGAAGATTGATATATTTCTTGCTAAAATATAATCAATTTGAGAGGATGATTGTCCAGAATGATGAAAGAAAGTCATTTTTGAATCATAATTTCCAGCTGTTTGAAAGCCTACTTCCTGTACAAAGCTTTTCAGTAGTTTGTCATGCTTGTTAGATCTTGAATATAATAAAGTTCCATTGAGATCCCCACAGAGAATTATTTCATAGAGGTCCTGATATTTTTGTATTATATCAAATATTATATCTAGACATTCTGAGTACTCATATGCCGAATCTTTGTCATTAGTTGGAAGATATGAATTGATTATACAGATATCGTAGTTAGAGGATAGGGTAATAGCTACAATTCTTTCGTTTCCCTCTTTTAATTTCTTAACGTTCCCACTCCATGAATTTGGCCATAAAATTGAAGCTCCTGATTGTCCTTTTGGTAGTTTTGATCCGTCTAGAGGATCGTTTGAGTCGTGACAGCGTGTGAAGTTGTCAAAATTTGGTAGTATATCAGAGAGAAATTGTTTTTGAAATTCCCATAAAAAATGTTCTTGAATACATATAATCTTGTTGTCCAATGCCAGAGAGACCAAGAATGCAGTGTTAGATTTGACGCCTTCAATATTACATGTAACTATATTGATCGTCTCTTCTCGGATTTCGTCATTTCTTCGAGTAGAGTTGTATTGTCTGGTGGTTTGTATTTGAGGCCTTTTTGCCGAAAAGGATGACTTTGAATTTGTGTAATTTTAGTTTGTTTGTCCTGATTGTTCGGGCCTTCCAGTTGGGTGTGTGAAATGTGATCTAATATTTCAGCTCCGCTATTTTTAGTCTGATGCTCTATGTTAGGCTCTGTAGTAATAAATGTATGGTTTAGGTTGGTAGTTTGTTGCTTTTCCTGTTGGTTGAGGTAGGTAGTACTGTCTTTGAGTTGTTCAGAAGTATTTGCTATATTTATACTTGCACTACAGGCATTTTTGTTCATAGGCTGAATATTTTGGCTTAATTGAGGGGTTGATCGCAATGTGGTTGGTTGAACAAGTGATGATGTTTGCCTTTGCTGGTAGTTTACATGACTTGGCCTAGATTGTTGTGAATGTTGTTGGTCATGTTGAAATGTAGGCGGTTGGAATGTTGACGGACGGTATGTTGGCGGACGGTATGTTGGCGGACAGAATGTTGGCGCTTGATGATATGTTGGTACTTGTTGAGCTGTATGATTTCTTAGTAGATTGATATTATGATTTGGTAATATGCCAAAGTGTGACACCCCTCCTTGATTTAAATGGTAGGGGTTGTTGTATGTAGGGTATCCAGATTGTGGAAAACCTTGCTGGTATATCTGTCCTCCATAGGAATTATTAGGATGATGTGAATTGTACCCCATATGATTTGGATAGGCGTAATATCCTTGAAATTGTGGGGGTTGCACATAAGGTATATGGGTTGGCTGATGGTTTACTATTCTCGATTGTAATGAGATATGAAGGTTTAGAGCAGTGCTTAGACTAATGTGGTTTTCTAGAGAGCGTAGACGTTGTTCCATTAGCTCTTGTTGGTGGTGGGAAGATTGTTGTCTGTCATTGCACGAATGGTGGTGGCAAGTATTACAGCTACTACATTGCTGATTTGGTATGTTGTTTTGGCAGTTGTTTGTTATAATGTTGCTTCCATGTATTGTGTTTGGAGCTTCTATATTGTTGTTTGTGCCAGTTGATGTGTTTTGTATAGTTTCAATCACTCTCTTAAGTTGTAGAATTTCATTTTCTAGACTCAGAATTCTTGCTCTTTGAGAATTAGTAATATTTCTTTCCTCTATTTTTGATTGATTTTTCCTTACGGTCTTCCTATTTTGGACATTCGTATTTGGTGTAACAGTATTAGCTGATTTGAATGTGATATCAGTTGTAGTATTGTCTTGTGATATTGTAGGCGTTGTATCTGGCTCAGAAGATATATTTTGTATCAGTACCTCTGTGTCGGGATTTTGTGATACCAGAGTATTTGACAGTCTCAGATTTTCTGATTCTCTATCGTGCTCTTGTGCAGGACAATTTGGCGTGTTATTGTCTACATGCTTTAGTGTAGTTTCATGTGAATCTAGATCACTATCATGCTCTTGAGTAGGACAATTTGGTGTATTTTTGTCTACATCTACATGTTTTGGTGTAGTTTCATGTATATCAATATTATCAAACAATAACTGTTCATTACACTGTGCACAGTGAAATCCAATTTCTTTGTATATACTATCAACGGCTGATGGAAGTATATTGGCACAATTGAAGTGAAACCATTGGTCACAAGAGTCACATGCTATACCCTCAACAGTTACATCTGATTCACAGATAGGACATGTGCATGAATTGTTACTGCTCGTATTTAATGCTGTGTTTGTATCTATTATACAATTTGTGTTGTTATCCTTGTATTCTACTAGTTGACTAGATTTTGAAATTGTTGTTTCTGATTGTTGTTCTTGCGAGTCATTAACTTTGATAGCTAGTTGATCAGATGTACTTGTTCTTGAAACAGTATTCTCTTTTATATTTTGGTTGTTCAACTGTGTTGAGATGTTTTGGTTTATCACATCCAATGTTTTCAAATTTACTTTAAGAATATTGCATAATATTTCTAATATGTCATTGACAAATATATCTACATGATTTCCATTTACAGTCATTGTATTGGTAGAATTGTAACAGTTTATTGTGAATTTTAACTGATTTCCAGGATGGCCATTATTTTTTCTATTGAAAACTTTGTAGCAATGATCTATGATTGAGTTTGAGTTGTCTATACCAGTTTGTGTTTGGATAGCATAAGGGTCACTAAATTCCTTTGAATTTAAGATATCCATAATAGATGTTTTTGCTAACTCATATGCCGCTGTACTATATATAATGACAAGGTTTTTGCCTGCTTTCATTTCATATTTGATATGCTCACGGTGGCAATTGTCATGCTTTTTATCTAGAGCTTTTTGTTTGTTCAAGTAATATGGTCTGTTGTGGGTTACAGAGTTTGTAGGCAATAGGCTGCTTGTAGATAGCGCTTTTGAGAGCTGTCTAGTCATTGAGCGTGACATCGTGATACTCGATGTGGTCGTTATATTAATTGTGCAGGGACGTAGTGGAAAATCCCACAGTCGCCCTGCTAATATATATGTAACGAAGAAGTCGGGAGAATCACTAAGTGGTTCTTTTTCAGGGTCGTAGTGGAAATCCCACAGTCGCCCTGTGAACGATTGAGTTATCTACCAACAGTCAGCTTTTATTTGAGTGCTAAGCTTTCGCAACCAAACCCTAGACAGGTTTCTATTAGGATGTACACCGTCCTTATGAAGTGTCCAATTATATTGGTCTCTAATCCTTTTATGTTGATTTTTAGAGCTTTTCAGATTTGAACGTTTTAGATCAGCATTTATGTTTGGAGCTCTACTATTTAAGGTTGTATTTAATTCTCTGATTTTGTCATTTACTCTGAGAACTTGTTCTAATAGTTTTTCGTCTTGAGCTAGAAATTGATTTGGATCAGTATGGTTTCGACTTTTATTCCATTCATATATTGAATAAACTGGAATTTCAATAAAAGTTATTTTGCTTTCTGGATATCTTTGAAATAGTTCAACAATTTTGTCTAAATTGCTCAATAGTGAGTTGATAGCTTCATCAGATTCAGTTTTGAGAGAAATCACCCCTTTATTATATTGGGTTAAATCACATGTCCCTAGCCAGACGTATGCAGAAATGTTATGTAAATATTGTATTTTCTGGTCAAGATTTTGTGTGAGCCAACTTAACCCTTGTGCAGAAGTTCTTGATTTTGCGCACCACCACTTAATTTGGGTCTCAAAGTTAGATGTTGTTGCTCTTTGTAAATATAAACCTTTACTATCTGAAATGACCACAGGGGTCAATTTTCTTTCTCCCGTAGGAAGCTCAAATGGCTTGCTCAAATATTTTAAAAGTTTGTGCTCAGTCATTAATTAACCTTTGACGTTATAATTCTAGTACTTAAATGTCAATCTCAAAAGATAACGAAGATGTTTTCTGGAAATTCCAAGATGGCTGCGGAAAATGGCTGCCAACAATGATCACTCAAACATGTTCCGTGATAAAACTATCGGGGTAAAAAAAATAATTACAGACATAAAAGGTAAAAAGTTAATGCGTTGATAATTATATACACTGGTACTTAAAAGGAAGTGTGTAAATGTTAAAAATGCTCGTGCTAAAACAATAAAATAGGATAAATGTGCTCCCACAGTTTTCACGTCCACTCTCCTTGCTGCCTCGCTTCGCCATGTTTTTTCAAACCGGTGAATCATTGCGCAGGTGTGAATAAGAGTTATTGTTATTTATTTACACTGGGTATACACTGACAATCGATGATATCGTACTTGTTAATCCAGATTTCATTGGGTATTCAATGAACAGTTGTCTTTAGTGATTAAAAATATTATTATTCTCACATTTCTGAAACTACATTTATTTATAAAAAAAATGCATAAATTATGTTTCCATCCCAATAAAAAACGTATTTTATTCATAGTTGTCCCGAATATTTTTTTTTTTTATTGTTACATGATGCAGTTCCTCCTTGACAAAATCGTAAAAATAAACAACACAAATTCATGTTAAATATATTTTATTTGACTTAATTACATTGTTAATATAAACGGCAGCCATCCCAGCAGTACCATTGCTCCAAAAATCTTTGCCAGCAAGCTCTACAAAAAACAAATCAAATTCTGTGACTATTTTTCTTGCCGGTGGGTATTTTTCCCCAAGACAATTTTCGATTTTGGACACAGATAGGTCGAAACACCGTATAGGTCGACCAAACAATTTTCTGGGGAAAAAATATCGACCTATACACCGTAAAATACGGTACTAAGGGTTCATTCATTGTATTGCACATGGTAGATCTCCTAAGTTGAAATTTGGCTTTCTATTTTGGTATTTTTGGTTAAAAGTACTTCTTGTTTTAAAATAAGTTTGGTTTTTGGTCTTCCAAATGTTTCGGTTTTAATGCGGCTGATGAGAGGTAACTCCTTGAAATGCATCGTATACAGCATGGTATAAATTTACTATGTCTAATATTAGTATCTTTGGATTGTTATTTTGCATTACTATCAGTACATCTCAGTTTGATGACCATTTCGAGAACCTGCCCCCTAGGTCATGGTCCAGTGACTTTCAGTTAATTAGCAATTTTTAGTTCGCCTCAACGAAGTTAGGGGGGACTAATGGAGTATCCCCCGTGTCCACGTCCTTGTCTTGAGTGCGCGTCCATAGCCAGTTCTCTGTTACAAGTAAACATAGGGTCAAACATTTTTGTGTGCAGGTGCACGTTGAAGAGACTGAACATGTGACATAAGATGAAGGTCGTATGACCCATATTACACGCTTGACTGGCTTTTAAGTTTTAAAGTTTCACAAAGTGACCTACAATAATATTACTTGGTGTGAGGGTGCATCTCAGGGAGTAACACAGCCTCCCACCAAAATTAGGTAACTCTGACCTACTTATCACGATTCTTTGACATAGGTTAAGTTTTATGTCCGAGTTCAGTTCTCCGATACCAAGGGACCTACAGTCAAATTACATGGTGTGAGGATGCATCTCTGGGAGTGACACAGCCTCCCACCAAATTTGGTCACTCTGAGATACTTATCGTGCTTCATTGACTAAGGTTAAGTTTTACGTCTGAGTTCAGTTCTTCGATACCAAGGGATCTACAATCATATTACTTGCTGTGAGGATGCATCTCGGGAGTAACACAGCCTCCCACCAAATTTTTGTCACTTTGACCTACTTATTGCGCTTCTATTGATTTATTATTGTGAACAACAAATAAGTCAGAATTTATATCTCCCGTTATCACTATATTTTCATTTACTTCCAAGTTCAGTTCTCCGATACAAAGGGACCTACAGTCATATTACTTGGTGTGACGATGCATCTTGGGGATTGACACAGCCTTCCACCAAAATAAGGTCACTCTGACTTACTTATCACGCTTCTTTGACTTAGGTTAATTTTAACATCCGAGTTCAGTTCTCCGATACCAAGGTACCTGCAATAAAAGTACTTGGTGTGAGGGTGCATTTCGGGGAGTAACACAGCTTCCCACCAAAATTAGGTCCCTCTGACCTAATATCGCGCTTCATTGACTTAGGTTTAGTTTTACGTCCGAGTTCAGTTCTCCAATACCAAGCGACCTACAATCATTACTTGGTGTGAGGATGCATCTCGGGGAATAACACAGCCTCCCACCAAAATAAGTTCACTCTGACCTACTTATCGCACTTCATTTACTTAGGTTAAGTTTTACGTCCAAGTTCAGTTCTCTGATACCAAGGGACCTACAATCATATTACTTGGTGTCAGGGTGCATCTCGGGGAGTAACACAAACTCCCACCAAAATTAGGTCAGAGTGAATTAATTTTTATGGGAGGTCAATGAAGTGAAATAAGTAGGTCAGAGTGACCTACTTATTTCGCTTCATTGACTAAGGTTTAGTTTTACGTCCGAGTTAGTTCTCTGATACAAAGCGACCAACAATCATATTACTTGCTGTAAGGGTGCATCCTAGGGAGCTACACAGCCAAACACCAAAATTAGTGGGGAAATGAGGCGAACTTTGTAAACATAGATTTCTGGTCAATGTTATGTTTTCTGCATAAGTTAGTTTGATAGGAACTACATGTACTTGTGACAGATTAATGATATTTTCTATAAGGTTGCATTACTATCAGTACATCTTAGTTAGTTGACCATTTTGAGGCCCTGCCCCCTAAGTCATGGCCAAGTGACGTTCAATTAATTAGAAGCGCCTCGGTGGTCTAGTGTTCGCCTCGAGTGCGGAAGGTCGCGGGTTCGACCCCCGGCCGGGTCAAACCAAAGACATTAAAATTAATATTTGTTGTTTTCCACCATCTAGGAGTAAGAGCAAAGATCGACTGGTCGGCTCGGAGTCAGTATAATGTGTCCGAGTGGGGTGATATGTCTTCCTGCGTACAGTTACCTTGGGGCTAGCACGTACATTAAAAATCCGCCTCAGCATGTCGGTCTAGTACAAAGCAGGGATCATATTCATTATCATATTAACATGTTCTGGCCCTGATATGCACCTGGTTGCCACTGGATGTTAAACAATAATTCATACATCATCAATTAATTAGCAGTTTTCAATGTCAGGTTTTCTGCTTAAGTTACGTTGATAGGAACTACTTGTGATAGATCATTGATATGTTCTACAAAGTTGCATTACTATCAGTCCATCTCAGTTTGATGACCATTCAGTACCCTGCTTAGGCCATGGTCCAGCGACTTTCAATGAGATGAGTTCATTTGTGCATGTACTAGTATCTGTGTGATATATTTTGATACATGTATCAGTACATATTAGTCTGAAAACAGGCTTTCCCTCAAGAATATGAAAGAAAAACATTTCAGAAAGTATTAATTATTGTTTGATTTTCATTATTTTTTGATGGGGTGAAGTAATTGATAAACACAAGCTTGTTTTGAGCGAAATAGTGAAAAGTGAGAGAAAGACTTAAAGTACATTGAAGAAAGTGGCACTGATAGCATTTGTCTTATAGAGTAGCAGGGAAAAGCTTTTTAAGCAAATAGAACAAACTGAACAAAACGAAAGAAAAAGAACCTTTCAAAATCAGCAAAGGGCCGCGGGGAAATAAAGCGAGCAGACAGGTGAGCCAATAAGTTAGTCAAGTTGGAAGCAGTGAAGGAAAGTCAAGAACAGTTAGATGAAAGGCAGTAGAAGTCATTAACCTGCTAATCTAAGCAACGAGCAAACAGAGTGAGTGATCACAAAAGTCCTTCCTTCTTATTGCTCCTCTTTACCTTTTTTGCAGCGTGGGCTTAACAGTGAAGAGATTTTATATATCCATTTTTACAAATAACTATTTCCAAATTTGTTGGTTCTTAATCTTTTCTGAACAGCTTTTATTTTGCTTGTTGTTTCTAATTGAAAGGTCTGTTAGCAAATCTTAGATTTTACAGGACACTATATCAGTGATAACTAACCTACTGTATAAACGAAAGAAGCTCACAGAATCAAATCATTTCAACTTGGTAAAATCAGCCAGATTTTAAATGAAACCTGAACAAAATGGTGAGGGAGATTATTAATATACATGTACATATAAAATAATTATACAATAACCGAATTGGCCATGATAAACATGATAAAGTTCGTCAATGTTTTCGATTTACAAATTATAATATTTCTAAATAAACTACTCGCACCATATACTGAGATATATTATAACAATAATATGGCGAGCCGTTTTACTATTTATTCTAAATTCAAGATATCTAATAAACTTTATAAGATATATCATATAGTTTATAAGATATCTTATGGCAAGCCGTTTTACTATTTATTCTAACTTCAAGATATCTAATAAACTTTATAAGATATCTCATATAATTTCCTTTATAAGATATCTTATAAAGTATATAAGATATCTTATGTAAAACATATTTATAAGATATCTTATATACTTATGAGATATCTTATATACTTTATAAGATATCTTATAAATAAAATTATATTATAATTATTATTATATATATCTTATAAATTATATGAGATAGCTTATATAAATTATAAGATATCTCTTATAATTTTCTTTATAAGATATCTTATAAAAACTAGATTATATAAGATATCTTATATATTATATGAGATATCTTGAAGTAAGAATAAATAGTAAAACGGCTTGCCATACAATAAGATTATTTTTTTGCAGTTTCTGCTTTAATCTTATATGCATCTTAAATGCAAAATAAAACCTCTTTTATAAACAATTAACCGTCATACATATCATATGTAAGACTATATCATAAATATCATGCACCAAATGGTCTTTGAACCCAGGGCTTTGAACCAACATTTAAGAGAAAAGGTAGTCAAATTATAGCATGTCCATATCATATGTTTAATTAAAATTGATTGAAATCTCTCTGAAAGTTATGTATTACTACATTCTTCAATTTCTAGAGTTATTATCTCATTACAAAATATATGAAAATAAGTAGCTATATATAGATCAAAACAAGGAAGTTAATTTGTACATGTACGTGATGTCGTCGGAGGGCTGTAAAATTTGTGATCTAAACGTTTCCGTGATAAAATGCGATGAATGTGGCATTTGGTGCTGCAGGACATGTTTTAATTCCCACAGACAATCATGCAGTCTAATGGTAGAGCGAAGGTATCATTTGTGTAGCTCCCATGATCTTCAAATGCAGGGCTACTGTGCTGTTTGTAACATTTTAATATGTAGGTCTTGCGGATTAGATGACCATAAAACGCATCATGTTATTTCAGTCAATGATTCTTTTATGAACATATCTAAGAATATATCTAGAGTATCAGAAGAAATACAAGCTAAAGAAATAGAAGAACTAACTCGCCTTCAGTTGATAAAAACTGAAATTCAAATGTGCAATTCAATCGTTACTGCAATAAAACAAGAAGAGGAGAAATGGATGAAATTAGTTTCTGAGTCAAAATGCTTCCTTATGTCACAGGTCGAAAGAAAAATAAACAAATGTGTAACTGCTAAAGAGAAAAATGAAGAGATGTTGAACTTTCTGATGGAAATAAAGTCCAACCTAACATTACTTCATTCTGAGAAATTTCAACTTGTAGCAGTATCAATATGGTCGCAGGTAATTCATTTGATTTTGGAGTACGAAAGAAAATGGCAGTCAAATGAGACTTTTTCGCAATTAGAAGATTTGGAAATGGGAGCACTTCCGAATCCTTCACACATTATCCAATTATTTCGAAGTCGAATCATGTAAGTTTAGATCGGGTAGTTATTACTAATAGTACTAGACAATTTTGTTAGATGAAAATATGTTTTTTTTTCAAACAGTTATACATTTACAGAAAAACAGAGTTCCATATTTGTAGTTCAAGAAATTTGCCAAGGTTTAAATTGCAATGCATTGAATCCAAATTGCTTTGTTATGTTTTAAGAAATGTTGAGGAGGTGGATAGGGCATCGGGTGACAAGGTGACAAGGTGAGAGGAGAAGTTGGTGATAGGGCCTAGACCCGAGAGAAAGGGAAAAGAACGGGATAAATATTAAAATGTATTGGAGAAAGGGGGTGGGGGGTCGTACCTAATAGTGTTAACACCAATAAAGACTCTTTTGTGAATAGGCTTAGGTGATGTTTTGTCTCTCGTCCTTTACATTCTTACCGATATTGTTCAACTAGATTTTCAAACTGCACTTTAATAAACATGCAGTAAGAACTATATAATGCCACATATGTTTATACAAGCCACAGAATTCGGTTTTTAACCCTGTTTTCCTCTGGAAAAATCCGGTTATTGAATTGGTGAAGTTGGGCGGTCGGTGGGGCGGGCGGCTGCCAATCGTGTCCGGCCTATAACTTTCTTGTCTTAAGACCTAGACCTTAGATCTATGGTATGTGGATATGTCACCTAAAGACGATGTGTCATGTTTCAAAAATGTTGACCTATGACCTTGACTCTTGACCTTAGGGTGAATAAATAGGTCATTTTAAATCATCTTTGTGTCCGGCCTGTTACCTTTTTTGTATAAAGACCTAGGCCTTGGATTTTTGGTGTGTAGGTAGATTACCTCGAGACGATGCTTCACGTTCCAAGGATATTGACCTTGATCTCAAGGTCAATAAATTGGTCATTTTTGTAACTTTTTTGCCTTAAGACCTATGCCTTGGATATTTGTTGTGTACGTAGGTTTCCTCAAGATGATGTGTCGCTTATTAAGGATGTTGACCTTGAAGTTTGACCTCAAGGTCAATAAAGTGCTAATCATGTCCAGCCTGTAACTTTTTTGTCTTAAAACCTAGATCTTAGATCTTTGATGTGTGGGTAGTGTACCTCAAGATGATGTGTCGTGTACTAAAGATGTTGAAATCTGACCTTGACCTTTGACCCTTGACTTCAAGATTAATAAATAGGTCTTTTTTGTAATTTCTTTTGGTCATAAGACCTAGGCCTCGGGTAATGTTTAAGAATGTTACCTCACAATTATGTGTCAGGTATAAAGGATGTTGTCATTGATTGTTTATCAAGGTTATAACAGAGGTAAAAATGATTTTTTTTTATTGCTTCATTATGTGTTGTATATATTAATACTCAAGGACCTACCGATCAACTTGTGGGAAAGAACTTAATTCTTTTCTTTAAAATTAAAAATTTCAATTTTCCATCTTTTTTTTTACTTTCAAAATAAATATATTCTAATATTTAGGCACTATGTTCATATAGATATTGCTATAAGCAGTTTGTTGGAGAAAAGTTACTCAGTAAAAATGAAATAGAAGGAAAACCGAGTTTGCTGTAACTCAGACAGCTCTCTTGTTTCTTAATTTGTTTGCGGACAAAAATTAAAAAAAATCAAAATGATGATAGCTTGCATACAATGTGGAAAAGTCAGCATATATATCGAATGAATAATCCATTTTTCTTTCAAACTGGACAAAGCAGAGAGAAGACACAAAGGAACCCTCCGTCCAGTCGTTATATATAATTGCTAGGATTACGTATTACCTCAAAAGAATTTTTAAATCCAAATTGCATGAAATCATTCCTTTCCATGTGGTTCTGGACATGCGATCCAGGCTGGGGTACATGAAAAACTGTCGATATGGGATAATCGTCAACGAGACAATATCCCATAGCATTGAACTTAGGAAAAGATATAACCTAAGACAAGACCATCAATGTTGCTTGTGTTGAAAAAGAAAGAAAAGTAGTTAAAAATGCCAAAATAAACTAAACGTTTCATATAATGAACATATACGAAGTAGACATGGGACAACCACGGGGCCAAGGCTTCGGGCATTTGAATGAGTACATGGAGTATTTAGTCATGGGTCAGTTTTAAAGCAAAGGCAAACAATACAAATCAGTCCCATTACGTACTTATACCAATAACTTCGGTACTTGGACTAACGACTTCCCGAAAGAAACAGACAAGATGAAAAAGTAACACAAGAATGTTTTTGTCTATAATGCCATTTGTCATCTGAAAGCAACTCAACTAACTGGATGTTAAAAAAGACACTATTCTATATCAGGATTAGTCATTAAAAAGTCGGAAAAGTAGAGACGGATATATATTAGTATGAATTTTAAATGGAACCAATATTCCATTCAAAAACACTAGGCTCGAACAATTTTAAGATATTATAATATACTTTTCGAATAAGATCATCTATAGAGACTTATATGATCTGGTCAAGTAGAGTCAAATTTCCAGAATAATTATGTATACATTTTATAAATGTAGTTCGTTGACAGTCGCAACATTATTAACTAGTCGAAGGAGCCCGCTGCATATCCCTGCATGTCTTGTGTTTTTGAAATCCATACAATCCAAACTAGTGCTGTTGCTATAGTGATTCCAAATATATATAATTGCTAAGTAGAAATCACAAATAAAGTAGTCTTTCATGAAATTTACTAAAATTGGAATCACATATTTTGAAATTAGATTTTTCTGGATTAGTCTTGAAGCTAAAATGATCCAAAAAATCTATAGTTGCTAAGTAAAATTTCAAAAATAATAGTCTTAGACACTTTCAGGAAATTTACCGAAATTGGAATCACATATTTTTGAAATCCATACAACCCAAACTAGTGATGTTGCTATAGTGTTTCCAAATATATATGGTTGCTAAGTTGAAATCACAAATAAAGTAGTCTTTCAGGAAATTTACTAAAATTGGAATCACATATTTTTGAAATTCAACTGATCTAGATTAGTCTTAAAGCTAATATGATCCAAAAAAATCTATAATTGCTAATTAAAATTCCAAAAATAATAGTCTTAGACACTTCCAGAAAATTTACCGAAATTGGAATCACATATTTTTGAAATCTATACAATTTAAACTAGTGATGTTGCTATAGTGTTTCCAAATATATATGTTTGCTAAGTAGAAATCACATATAAAGTATTCTTTGAGTCTTTCAGGAAATTTAAGAAAATTGGAATCATATATTTTTGAAATCCAAATGATCCTGACAAGTTAAAGCTAATATGATGAAAAAAATCTATAATTGCTAAGTAAATTCCAAAAATAATAGTCTCAGACACTTTCAGGAAATTTACCAAATTTGGAATCACACATTTTCGACATCTAGATTATCTCAATATGTGTTACTGCTGATGTGATCCAAAATATGCATGGATTTCTTGTCAAAAATCCAAAAACGAATGGTCTTTGAGACTTCCAAGATATTTACCAAAGTTGGAACCCCATATTAAAACAATTCCGAAACCTTTAGCACAATCTACATTAGTGGTACAATTACTGAGCCAACTTTCAGATCAGTATTCCAAGTAACATGAGAGGAGTTGCGTGACAAAGGAATAATGTATCCTAAGGCTACCTGAGTGTGTAGCCCGTCCCCCAGAGCCTACTCAAATTCCGAAACCTTTGGCACAATCTACATGCAGTCACTGAGCCAACTTACAGTTCCGTATTCCAGATAACCTTATAGGAGTTGCGTGACAAAGGAATAATGTACCCTTAGGCTGTCTGTGTAGCCCGGCCCCCATGGGCGCTGTTCAAATTCCGAAATTTTTGGCATAATCTACATTGACAGGGCAAATACTGAGCCAACTTTCAGTTCCGTATTCCAAATAACCTAAGAGGAGTTGCTTGACAAAGGAATAATGTATCCTTAGGCTCCCTTTGTAGCCAGGGACGCTATTCAAATTCCGAAATCTTTGGCACAGTTCCCACACATAGTGCAATCAATGATCCAAGTTCCATCTTTCTACATCCAGTTGTTACTGAGATTAAAACAAACTCAGTATGTTGCGAAACAGCTCATACGACAATAAATAACAAGAAAAATAAATGGAAATGATTAGCTGTCAAAACGGGCATACAACGACTTAAATGTATAAAACACAAGTCTAACAAAACCAAATATAAAATATTAAAAAAAAAAATAACAATCAAACTAAAAAGAAGAATACCCAACGTTTCAAACGACCAATATGGTCTTGATCACGAGCATGTAAAAAATTAAAAAAAATAAAAAGGTGTTGACTCTTTGAAACCCAGAGCAAGACCGAGTCCGTACATAAAATGTAAACAAAAAGAAAATTTATTTGACGTGGCGTCGATTAGTAAACTTAGTTCATAGAAAATACAAAGATGGCAAGATAGATTCCTATGGGCGCTAATTATGCGCCACTCCTGGTCGACTTGTTCCTTTACTCATATGAGGCAGACTTCCTTGGCGGGCTTCTTAAGGAAAAACAGAAGAAGTTAGCCCGTACCTTTAATTTAAGCTTCCGCTATATAGATGATGTTTTATCACTCAACAATTCACGTTTTGGGAATTTCTTATATCTCAACTATCCCAATGAGCTCGAAATTCAGGATACCACAGACACTGTCAAGTCTGCATCTCATCTTGACCTTCACCTCGAAATTGACACCACAGGAATGTTGAATACAAAACTTAATAACTCTTAACCATTGTAAAGACATTGTAAGACGACGTGAATGAAATCGTAAACATCATTTAAGCACTCGTAAAAATCCGTAAACAAATCGTAAACTAACCGTAACAAATCGTAAAACAAATTGTGAGTAGTTTACGGAGGGTTACGTGTTGTTGCGACCGGTTTACGATACTTACGGATTGACATGTCGAAAAATTGTCCTCTACTTTCACAGATTCTCACGAATGTCTGAGAGTTGCGACGAGTTATTAACGGATACCAACGAGTTATGTACGGATGCCTGCGATTAAATAAGAGTTGGCGATCCGTAAGAACTCGTAAGAAAAATCCGTGTGTGTGAAGGGGGTATTACTGATCAACGCCACGTCAAGTAAATTTTCTTTTTGTCAGTAACATTTTATGTACGGACTAGGTCTTGCTCTGGGTTTCAAAGGGTCAACACCTTTTTATTTTTAATATTTTTTACATGCTCGTGATGAAGACCATATTGGTCGTTTGAAACTTTGGGTATTTTTGACTTTTTAGTTTGTTATTTTTTACGATTTTATATTTGGTTTTGTTCGACTTGCGTATTTTATACATTTAAGTCGTTTTATGCCCATTTTGACAGCTCACCATTTCCATTTATTTTCCTTGTTACTTAGATTATAATAATCAGTCATGGTCTAAGATGTGAGATGGGACAATTCCACCCGAGGGTTCACATTTTCCAGTCAGAAACGAGGCTTGCCGAGTTTCTGATGATAGAAAATGTGAACCCGAGGGTGGAATTGTCCAGTCTCACATTTTTTACAATGACTGATTATTAAGTCTCCCAAACGAAGTTTGGAGACTTATTGTTTTTGTTGCGTTTCTTATTATTATGTCTCCCAAACAAAGTTTTGGGAGACATATTGTTTTTGTCCGGTTTCTTATTATTCTTCTTCTTCTTCTTCTTCTTCTTCTTCTTCTTCTTCTTCTTCTTCTTCTTCTTCTTTCCTTTTTCTTTCCGTTCAATGTTGTCCGCGACGTTTCTCAAAGATGCAATGTCCAATCAATATGAAACTTTGGGAATATGTTAAGGGTGACCTGAAGTTTTGCAAACGACTTTTAAAATTTTCAAAATGGCCGCCGTTTCAAAGGTCATTATATAGGACATTGCAATAATTTGAATTTAGGGGGTTTCTGATAAGCTCTAGATAGTGGCAATGGGGGTTTGTTTGGGAGACATCTTGTGACTCGCTGGCGATCACAATCATACCTAGTTATTATTATGTCCCCGACCACGAAGTGTCGTCGGGGACATATTGTTTTTACTCCGTTTCTTATTATGTCCCCGACCACGAAGTGTCGTCCCCGACCACGAAGTGTCGTCGGGGACATATTGTTTTTACTCCGTTTCTTATTTTTCTTATTATTATACTTTTTTCTTTTTCTTCCGTCAACCTGATGCACGAACTTGTCCGGCTATCTCCTCGGAAATGGATGGACCGATCAATATGAAACTTGGAGGGGTGATAGGTCCCAAGGTCCTACAGTGTTTTTTGCGGTTTATAATTTCAAAATGGCCGCCATTTCCAAGATGGCCGCCAAAAATGGCGAAAAATGTAAACATTGTCCAATTTCAACGAAACTTGGTATACAGGGTATAACGGTGATGGCGACTGATGGCGCATTGTCGGAATTTCTGTAATGGCCGCCATTTTCAAGATGGCCGCCGAAAATCGCGAAAAATGTAAACATTGTCCAATTTCAATGAAACTTGGTATACAGGGTATAAGGGTGATGGCAACTGACGGCGCATTGTCGGAAGTTTTGTAATGGCCGCCATTTTCAAGATGGCGGCCGAAAATGGCGAAAAATGTAAACATTGTCCGATTTCAACGAATCTTGGTATACAGGGTATATAGGTGATGGGGACTGACGGCGCATTGTCGGAATTTTTGTAATGGCCGCCATTTTCAAGATGGCCCCCGAAAATGGTGAAAAATGTAAACATTGTCCGATTTCAATGAAACTTGGTATACAGGGTATAAGGGTGATGGCGACTGACGGCGCATTGTCGGAATTTTTGTAATGGCCGCCATTTTCAAGATGGCCGCCAAATGGTGAAAAATGTAAACATTATTTATAATACATATGAAAATTCCTTTATACATAGATTTATGTGAATTGTAATGAAATTATCACTTTCATTATAATTAGAGATTTATAGGCATGGCTGTAGGGGAGGTATAAAATCTCTTTGATAAGGATGAAAGCTGTCATTTGCTAGTTAAGGCCAGATAAATACAATACATAACTGCAGCCATTTTCAATCAATATTAAGGGTTTCTTCAACTTGTTGAAGAGAACAGGCATAAAATGGGCACGGGAGGGGACATCTCACGTTTCGCGAAACGTAAATTTTAATTTTTCTTATTATGTCCCCGACCACGAAGTGTCGTCGGGGACATATTGTTTTTACTCCGTTTCTTATTTTTCTTATTATGTCCCCGACCACGAAGTGTCGTCGGGGACATATTGTTTTTACTCCGTTTCTTATTTTTCTTATTATTATACTTTTTTCTTTTTCTTCCGTCAACCTGATGCACGAACTTGTCCGGCTATCTCCTCGGAAATGGATGGACCGATCAATATGAAACTTGGAGGGGTGATAGGTCCCAAGGTCCTACAGTGTTTTTTGCGGTTTATAATTTCAAAATGGCCGCCATTTCCAAGATGGCCGCCAAAAATGGCGAAAAATGTAAACATTGTCCAATTTCAACGAAACTTGGTATACAGGGTATAACGGTGATGGCGACTGATGGCGCATTGTCGGAATTTCTGTAATGGCCGCCATTTTCAAGATGGCCGCCGAAAATCGCGAAAAATGTAAACATTGTCCAATTTCAATGAAACTTGGTATACAGGGTATAAGGGTGATGGCAACTGACGGCGCATTGTCGGAAGTTTTGTAATGGCCGCCATTTTCAAGATGGCGGCCGGAAATGGCGAAAAATGTTAAGGCCAGATAAATACAATACATAACTGCAGCCATTTTCAATCAATATTAAGGGTTTCTTCAACTTGTTGAAGAGAACAGGCATAAAATGGGCACGGGAGGGGACATCTCACGTTTCGCGAAACGTAAATTTTAATTATTATACTTTTTTCTTTTTCTTCCGTCAACCTGATGCACGAACTTGTCCGGCTATCTCCTCGGAAATGGATGGACCGATCAATATGAAACTTGGAGGGGTGATAGGTCCCAAGGTCCTACAGTGTTTTTTGCGGTTTATAATTTCAAAATGGCCGCCATTTCCAAGATGGCCGCCAAAAATGGCGAAAAATGTAAACATTGTCCAATTTCAACGAAACTTGGTATACAGGGTATAACGGTGATGGCGACTGATGGCGCATTGTCGGAATTTCTGTAATGGCCGCCATTTTCAAGATGGCCGCCGAAAATCGCGAAAAATGTAAACATTGTCCAATTTCAATGAAACTTGGTATACAGGGTATAAGGGTGATGGCAACTGACGGCGCATTGTCGGAAGTTTTGTAATGGCCGCCATTTTCAAGATGGCGGCCGAAAATGGCGAAAAATGTAAACATTGTCCGATTTCAACGAATCTTGGTATACAGGGTATATAGGTGATGGGGACTGACGGCGCATTGTCGGAATTTTTGTAATGGCCGCCATTTTCAAGATGGCCCCCGAAAATGGTGAAAAATGTAAACATTGTCCGATTTCAATGAAACTTGGTATACAGGGTATAAGGGTGATGGCGACTGACGGCGCATTGTCGGAATTTTTGTAATGGCCGCCATTTTCAAGATGGCCGCCAAATGGTGAAAAATGTAAACATTGTCTGATTTCAACGAAACTTGGTATACAGGGTATATGGGTGATGGCGACTCACGGCGCATTTTCGGAATTTCCGTAATGGCCTCCATTTTTAAGATGGCTGCTGAAAATGGCAAAAAATATAAAGTCTGATTTTAACGAAACTTGGTATACAGTGTATATCGGTGATGGCGACTCACGGCGCATTTTCATAATTTCTGTAATGGCCGCCATTAGTGAATTTGCAATGGCAGCGACCATTGATAACATTCTTTTTTGGGGATAAATTTATAATACATATGAAAATTCCTTTATACATAGATTTATGTGAATTGTAATGAAATTATCACTTTCATTATAATTAGAGATTTATAGGCATGGCTGTAGGGGAGGTATAAAATCTCTTTGATAAGGATGAAAGCTGTCATTTGCTAGTTAAGGCCAGATAAATACAATACATAACTGCAGCCATTTTCAATCAATATTAAGGGTTTCTTCAACTTGTTGAAGAGAACAGGCATAAAATGGGCACGGGAGGGGACATCTCACGTTTCGCGAAACGTAAATTTTAATTATTATACTTTTTTCTTTTTCTTCCGTCAACCTGATGCACGAACTTGTCCGGCTATCTCCTCGGAAATGGATGGACCGATCAATATGAAACTTGGAGGGGTGATAGGTCCCAAGGTCCTACAGTGTTTTTTGCGGTTTATAATTTCAAAATGGCCGCCATTTCCAAGATGGCCGCCAAAAATGGCGAAAAATGTAAACATTGTCCAATTTCAACGAAACTTGGTATACAGGGTATAACGGTGATGGCGACTGATGGCGCATTGTCGGAATTTCTGTAATGGCCGCCATTTTCAAGATGGCCGCCGAAAATCGCGAAAAATGTAAACATTGTCCAATTTCAATGAAACTTGGTATACAGGGTATAAGGGTGATGGCAACTGACGGCGCATTGTCGGAAGTTTTGTAATGGCCGCCATTTTCAAGATGGCGGCCGAAAATGGCGAAAAATGTAAACATTGTCCGATTTCAACGAATCTTGGTATACAGGGTATATAGGTGATGGGGACTGACGGCGCATTGTCGGAATTTTTGTAATGGCCGCCATTTTCAAGATGGCCCCCGAAAATGGTGAAAAATGTAAACATTGTCCGATTTCAATGAAACTTGGTATACAGGGTATAAGGGTGATGGCGACTGACGGCGCATTGTCGGAATTTTTGTAATGGCCGCCATTTTCAAGATGGCCGCCAAATGGTGAAAAATGTAAACATTGTCTGATTTCAACGAAACTTGGTATACAGGGTATATGGGTGATGGCGACTCACGGCGCATTTTCGGAATTTCCGTAATGGCCTCCATTTTTAAGATGGCTGCTGAAAATGGCAAAAAATATAAAGTCTGATTTTAACAAAACTTGGTATACAGTGTATATCGGTGATGGCGTAATACATATGAAAATTCCTTTATACATAGATTTATGTGAATTGTAATGAAATTATCACTTTCATTATAATTAGAGATTTATAGGCATGGCTGTAGGGGAGGTATAAAATCTCTTTGATAAGGATGAAAGCTGTAATTTGCTAGTTAAGGCCAGATAAATACAATACATAACTGCAGCCATTTTCAATCAATATTAAGGGTTTCTTCAACTTGTTGAAGAGAACAGGCATAAAATGGGCACGGGAGGGGACATCTCACGTTTCGCGAAACGTAAATTTTAATTATGTCGCCCCGAACGTAGTCACGGGACGACATATTGTTATTCTTCCGTTTCTTTGTTATTATTATTCTTTCTTTCCAATGATTTTTGTCCGGCTTAGTTCTCGGAGATGCCTGGATAGAATTGAATGAAACTTGGCAGAAAGTAAGATCACTATGTGAAGGTGTGCAATCAAAACTTTTTTTTTCAAAATGGCCGCCATTTTCAAGATGGCCGCCATTCATAGATCGGTAATTTAACACGTTTATATCTCAAAAACTGTACCATAGAATTTCATTAAACTTCGTAGGTTTGTAAAGTACAATTAGAAGAACAAACTGATGAAAAAAAATGGCGATCGGTTGGAGACGTTTGGCGGCCATTTTGAAAAATGATGTTAAAATGGCGAAAAACTTAACATGGATAGAATTGAATGAAACTTGGCAGAAAGTAAGATCACTATGTGAAGGTGTGCAATCAATACTTTTTTTTCGAAATGGCCGCCATTTTCTAGATGGCTGCCAGGGGCGACATCTGCTATTGCTCGCAATTGCAATTCTAGTTATTATTATTATTCTTTCTTTCCAATGATTTTTGTCCGGCTTAGTTCTCGGAGATGCCGTGATAGAATTGAATGAAACTTGGCAGAAAGTAAGATCACTATGTGAAGGTGTGCAATCAATACTTTTTTTTCCGAAATGGCTGCCAGGGGCGACATCTGCTATTGCTCGCAATTGCAATTCTAGTTATGTCGCCCCGAACGTAGTCACGGGACGACATATTGTTATTCTTCCGTTTCTTTGTTATTATGTCGCCCCGAACGTAGTCACGGGACGACATATTGTTATTCTTCCGTTTCTTTGTTATTATTATGTCCCCGACCACGAAGTGTCGTCGGGGACATATTGTTTTTACTCCGTTTCTTATTTTTATGTCCCCGACCACGAAGTGTCGTCGGGGACATATTGTTTTTACTCCGTTTCTTATTTTTCTTATTATTATACTTTTTTCTTTTTCTTCCGTCAACCTGATGCACGAACTTGTCCGGCTATCTCCTCGGAAATGGATGGACCGATCAATATGAAACTTGGAGGGGTGATAGGTCCCAAGGTCCTACAGTGTTTTTTGCGGTTTATAATTTCAAAATGGCCGCCATTTCCAAGATGGCCGCCAAAAATGGCGAAAAATGTAAACATTGTCCAATTTCAACGAAACTTGGTATACAGGGTATAACGGTGATGGCGACTGATGGCGCATTGTCGGAATTTCTGTAATGGCCGCCATTTTCAAGATGGCCGCCGAAAATCGCGAAAAATGTAAACATTGTCCAATTTCAATGAAACTTGGTATACAGGGTATAAGGGTGATGGCAACTGACGGCGCATTGTCGGAAGTTTTGTAATGGCCGCCATTTTCAAGATGGCGGCCGAAAATGGCGAAAAATGTAAACATTGTCCGATTTCAACGAATCTTGGTATACAGGGTATATAGGTGATGGGGACTGACGGCGCATTGTCGGAATTTTTGTAATGGCCGCCATTTTCAAGATGGCCTCCGAAAATGGTGAAAAATGTAAACATTGTCCGATTTCAATGAAACTTGGTATACAGGGTATAAGGGTGATGGCGACTGACGGCGCATTGTCGGAATTTTTGTAATGGCCGCCATTTTCAAGATGGCCGCCAAATGGTGAAAAATGTAAACATTGTCTGATTTCAACGAAACTTGGTATACAGGGTATATGGGTGATGGCGACTCACGGCGCATTTTCGGAATTTCCGTAATGGCCTCCATTTTTAAGATGGCTGCTGAAAATGGCAAAAAATATAAAGTCTGATTTTAACGAAACTTGGTATACAGTGTATATCGGTGATGGCGACTCACGGCGCATTTTCATAATTTCTGTAATGGCCGCCATTAGTGAATTTGCAATTTTATATCATTCAATTGTGCATGCCATTCCATGTTAAATGCTATTTTTTTTAAGGATTTTTTGTAACCCTTTTTACATATTCATACCATATCTATAGCTTCACAAGTGAAATCCTACTGAAGTTGTCGCTCTTTATCAACTTAGTCAATTTTAAACATCATATGACTGGATACAAGGAAAACATCTTATGACCGGACACAAGGAAGAACGCATTAACATACAGTTTGCCGGAAAATTTATAATACATATGAAAATTCCTTTATACATAGATTTATGTGAATTGTAATGAAATTATCACTTTCATTATAATTAGAGATTTATAGGCATGGCTGTAGGGGAGGTATAAAATCTCTTTGATAAGGATGAAAGCTGTCATTTGCTAGTTAAGGCCAGATAAATACAATACATAACTGCAGCCATTTTCAATCAATATTAAGGGTTTCTTCAACTTGTTGAAGAGAACAGGCATAAAATGGGCACGGGAGGGGACATCTCACGTTTCGCGAAACGTAAATTTTATTCTTATTATTATACTTTTTTCTTTTTCTTCCGTCAACCTGATGCACGAACTTGTCCGGCTATCTCCTCGGAAATGGATGGACCGATCAATATGAAACTTGGAGGGGTGATAGGTCCCAAGGTCCTACAGTGTTTTTTGCGGTTTATAATTTCAAAATGGCCGCCATTTCCAAGATGGCCGCCAAAAATGGCGAAAAATGTAAACATTGTCCAATTTCAACGAAACTTGGTATACAGGGTATAACGGTGATGGCGACATTTCGTGCTGTAAATATAGATATTCTATTAAACTGAATAGGATGTGATATTTTTCCCCAGATTTTTTTCATGTCCCATTTCGTGTTGTAAATATAGATATTCTATTAAACTGAGTAGGATGTGATATTTTTCCCCAGATTTTTTTCATGTCCCATTTAGTGTTGTAAATATAGATATTTTATAAAACTGAATAGGATGTGATATTTTTCCCAGATTTTTTTCATGTCCCATTTCTTGTTGTAAATATAGATATTTTATAAAGTTAAGTTTGAATGACTTAATGGGATGTGATATTTTTCAGAATGTTTTTTCATGTCCCATTTTTTGTTGTAAATTGATATTTTATAAAGTTAGGTTTAAATGACTCAATAGGATGTGATATTTTTCAGCTTTTTTTCCATGTGCTATTTCTTGTTGTTAATGTAGGTATTTTTTAAAGTTAAGTTTGAATGACTGAATAGGATGTGATATTTTTTCATGTCCAATTTCTTGTTGTAAATTGACATTATAATAGGTTAGGATTGAAAGACTTGGTAAGACATGGTATTTTTCATGGCCCATTTTCTGTTGTTGATTTCAACAGATTGGGTTTAAATTTTGATTTTATTTTCATATCTGAACAGCTATTCATGCTTTCATTGTACAAAGTTTCATGAAGATACTAGTTGTTTATTGTGCTCAGATTGTGCTAAGTTTCATGAAGATTTTAACAGCTATATTTCGGAAGTTGTACAAAATTTCATAAAGATTTGATCATCATCATGATCATGTAAAACTGTATCTATATCTCAGTAACTTTTCATTGAATGTTGGGGTGGCAGCGACCATTGATAACATTCTTTTTTGGGGATAAATTTATAATACATATGAAAATTCCTTTATACATAGATTTATGTGAATTGTAATGAAATTATCACTTTCATTATAATTAGAGATTTATAGGCATGGCTGTAGGGGAGGTATAAAATCTCTTTGATAAGGATGAAAGCTGTCATTTGCTAGTTAAGGCCAGATAAATACAATACATAACTGCAGCCATTTTCAATCAATATTAAGGGTTTCTTCAACTTGTTGAAGAGAACAGGCATAAAATGGGCACGGGAGGGGACATCTCACGTTTCGCGAAATGTAAATTTTAATTATGTCGCCCCGAACGTAGTCACGGGACGACATATTGTTATTCTTCCGTTTCTTTGTTATTATTATGTCGCCCCGAACGTAGTCACGGGACGACATATTGTTATTCTTCCGTTTCTTTGTTATTATTATTATGTCCCCGACCACGAAGTGTCGTCGGGGACATATTGTTTTTACTCCGTTTCTTATTATGTCCCCGACCACGAAGTGTCGTCGGGGACATATTGTTTTTACTCCGTTTCTTATTTTTCTTATTATTATACTTTTTTCTTTTTCTTCCGTCAACCTGATGCACGAACTTGTCCGGCTATCTCCTCGGAAATGGATGGACCGATCAATATGAAACTTGGAGGGGTGATAGGTCCCAAGGTCCTACAGTGTTTTTTGCGGTTTATAATTTCAAAATGGCCGCCATTTCCAAGATGGCCGCCAAAAATGGCGAAAAATGTAAACATTGTCCAATTTCAACGAAACTTGGTATACAGGGTATAACGGTGATGGCGACTGATGGCGCATAGTCGGAATTTCTGTAATGGCCGCCATTTTCAAGATGGCCGCCGAAAATCGCGAAAAATGTAAACATTGTCCAATTTCAATGAAACTTGGTATACAGGGTATAAGGGTGATGGCAACTGACGGCGCATTGTCGGAAGTTTTGTAATGGCCGCCATTTTCAATCAATATTAAGGGTTTCTTCAACTTGTTGAAGAGAACAGGCATAAAATGGGCACGGGAGGGGACATCTCACGTTTCGCGAAACGTAAATTTTAATTTTTCTTATTATTATACTTTTTTCTTTTTCTTCCGTCAACCTGATGCACGAACTTGTCCGGCTATCTCCTCGGAAATGGATGGACCGATCAATATGAAACTTGGAGGGGTGATAGGTCCCAAGGTCCTACAGTGTTTTTTGCGGTTTATAATTTCAAAATGGCCGCCATTTCCAAGATGGCCGCCAAAAATGGCGAAAAATGTAAACATTGTCCAATTTCAACGAAACTTGGTATACAGGGTATAACGGTGATGGCGACTGATGGCGCATTGTCGGAATTTCTGTAATGGCCGCCATTTTCAAGATGGCCGCCGAAAATCGCGAAAAATGTAAACATTGTCCAATTTCAATGAAACTTGGTATACAGGGTATAAGGGTGATGGCAACTGACGGCGCATTGTCGGAAGTTTTGTAATGGCCGCCATTTTCAAGATGGCGGCCGAAAATGGCGAAAAATGTAAACATTGTCCGATTTCAACGAATCTTGGTATACAGGGTATATAGGTGATGGGGACTGACGGCGCATTGTCGGAATTTTTGTAATGGCCGCCATTTTCAAGATGGCCCCCGAAAATGGTGAAAAATGTAAACATTGTCCGATTTCAATGAAACTTGGTATACAGGGTATAAGGGTGATGGCGACTGACGGCGCATTGTCGGAATTTTTGTAATGGCCGCCATTTTCAAGATGGCCGCCAAATGGTGAAAAATGTAAAAGGCATGGCTGTAGGGGAGGTATAAAATCTCTTTGATAAGGATGAAAGCTGTCATTTGCTAGTTAAGGCCAGATAAATACAATACATAACTGCAGCCATTTTCAATCAATATTAAGGGTTTCTTCAACTTGTTGAAGAGAACAGGCATAAAATGGGCACGGGAGGGGACATCTCACGTTTCGCGAAACGTAAATTTTAATTATTATTATTATTCTTTCTTTCCAATGATTTTTGTCCGGCTTAGTTCTCGGAGATGCCGTGATAGAATTGAATGAAACTTGGCAGAAAGTTAGATCACTATGTGAAGGTGTGCAATCAATACTTTTTTTTCCCAAATGGCCGCCATTTTAAGATGGCTGCCAGGGGCGACATCTGCTATTGCTCGCAATTGCAATTCTAGTTATTATGTCCCCGACCACGAAGTGTCGTCGGGGACATATTGTTTTTACTCCGTTTCTTATTATGTCCCCGACCACGAAGTGTCGTCGGGGACATATTGTTTTTACTCCGTTTCTTATTTTTCTTATTATTATACTTTTTTCTTTTTCTTCCGTCAACCTGATGCACGAACTTGTCCGGCTATCTCCTCGGAAATGGATGGACCGATCAATATGAAACTTGGAGGGGTGATAGGTCCCAAGGTCCTACAGTGTTTTTTGCGGTTTATAATTTCAAAATGGCCGCCATTTCCAAGATGGCCGCCAAAAATGGCGAAAAATGTAAACATTGTCCAATTTCAACGAAACTTGGTATACAGGGTATAACGGTGATGGCGACTGATGGCGCATTGTCGGAATTTCTGTAATGGCCGCCATTTTCAAGATGGCCGCCGAAAATCGCGAAAAATGTAAACATTGTCCAATTTCAATGAAACTTGGTATACAGGGTATAAGGGTGATGGCAACTGACGGCGCATTGTCGGAAGTTTTGTAATGGCCGCCATTTTCAAGATGGCGGCCGAAAATGGCGAAAAATGTAAACATTGTCCGATTTCAACGAATCTTGGTATACAGGGTATATAGGTGATGGGGACTGACGGCGCATTGTCGGAATTTTTGTAATGGCCGCCATTTTCAAGATGGCCCCCGAAAATGGTGAAAAATGTAAACATTGTCCGATTTCAATGAAACTTGGTATACAGGGTATAAGGGTGATGGCGACTGACGGCGCATTGTCGGAATTTTTGTAATGGCCGCCATTTTCAAGATGGCCGCCAAATGGTGAAAAATGTAAACATTGTCTGATTTCAACGAAACTTGGTATACAGGGTATATGGGTGATGGCGACTCACGGCGCATTTTCGGAATTTCCGTAATGGCCTCCATTTTTAAGATGGCTGCTGAAAATGGCAAAAAATATAAAGTCTGATTTTAACGAAACTTGGTATACAGTGTATATCGGTGATGGCGACTCACGGCGCATTTTCATAATTTCTGTAATGGCCGCCATTAGTGAATTTGCAATGGCAGCGACCATTGATAACATTCTTTTTTGGGGATAAATTTATAATACATATGAAAATTCCTTTATACATAGATTTATGTGAATTGTAATGAAATTATCACTTTCATTATAATTAGAGATTTATAGGCATGGCTGTAGGGGAGGTATAAAATCTCTTTGATAAGGATGAAAGCTGTCATTTGCTAGTTAAGGCCAGATAAATACAATACATAACTGCAGCCATTTTCAATCAATATTAAGGGTTTCTTCAACTTGTTGAAGAGAACAGGCATAAAATGGGCACGGGAGGGGACATCTCACGTTTCGCGAAACGTAAATTTTAATTATTATACTTTTTTCTTTTTCTTCCGTCAACCTGATGCACGAACTTGTCCGGCTATCTCCTCGGAAATGGATGGACCGATCAATATGAAACTTGGAGGGGTGATAGGTCCCAAGGTCCTACAGTGTTTTTTGCGGTTTATAATTTCAAAATGGCCGCCATTTCCAAGATGGCCGCCAAAAACGGCGAAAAATGTAAACATTGTCCAATTTCAACGAAACTTGGTATACAGGGTATAACGGTGATGGCGACTGATGGCGCATTGTCGGAATTTCTGTAATGGCCGCCATTTTCAAGATGGCCGCCGAAAATCGCGAAAAATGTAAACATTGTCCAATTTCAATGAAACTTGGTATACAGGGTATAAGGGTGATGGCAACTGACGGCGCATTGTCGGAAGTTTTGTAATGGCCGCCATTTTCAAGATGGCGGCCGAAAATGGCGAAAAATGTAAACATTGTCCGATTTCAACGAATCTTGGTATACAGGGTATATAGGTGATGGGGACTGACGGCGCATTGTCGGAATTTTTGTAATGGCCGCCATTTTCAAGATGGCCCCCGAAAATGGTGAAAAATGTAAACATTGTCCGATTTCAATGAAACTTGGTATACAGGGTATAAGGGTGATGGCGACTGACGGCGCATTGTCGGAATTTTTGTAATGGCCGCCATTTTCAAGATGGCCGCCAAATGGTGAAAAATGTAAACATTGTCTGATTTCAACGAAACTTGGTATACAGGGTATATGGGTGATGGCGACTCACGGCGCATTTTCGGAATTTCCGTAATGGCCTCCATTTTTAAGATGGCTGCTGAAAATGGCAAAAAATATAAAGTCTGATTTTAACGAAACTTGGTATACAGTGTATATCGGTGATGGCGACTCACGGCGCATTTTCATAATTTCTGTAATGGCCGCCATTAGTGAATTTGCAATTTTATATCATTCAATTGTGCATGCCATTCCATGTTAAATGCTATTTTTTTTAAGGATTTTTTGTAACCCTTTTTACATATTCATACCATATCTATAGCTTCACAAGTGAAATCCTACTGAAGTTGTCGCTCTTTATCAACTTAGTCAATTTTAAACATCATATGACTGGATACAAGGAAAACATCTTATGACCGGACACAAGGAAGAACGCATTAACATACAGTTTGCCGGAAAATTTATAATACATATGAAAATTCCTTTATACATAGATTTATGTGAATTGTAATGAAATTATCACTTTCATTATAATTAGAGATTTATAGGCATGGCTGTAGGGGAGGTATAAAATCTCTTTGATAAGGATGAAAGCTGTCATTTGCTAGTTAAGGCCAGATAAATACAATACATAACTGCAGCCATTTTCAATCAATATTAAGGGTTTCTTCAACTTGTTGAAGAGAACAGGCATAAAATGGGCACGGGAGGGGACATCTCACGTTTCGCGAAACGTAAATTTTAATTATTATTATTATTCTTCATCTTCTTTCTCGCGCCGCCAACTTTGTCCGGGGCACTTTTGTACTTTATACTTGACCGATTTCAATCAAATTTTGCACAATGATAGTACCCCATGAGATGTTGGTCCTTACCATTTTTCATGTGTGGGGGGCCCAGGGGCAGTGCCACGCCCCTTCAAATACCTCAAAAATTGATATTTTTTGAATAGGTCAAAAATAGTTTACATTCCTACCCTATAACCATATATATTATTACTGCTTATGATAAGACGAAGGATTTGGTACCTAAGGGGGGTCTGAGGGGCCCCAGGGGCAGTGCCACGCCCCTTCGAAAACCTCAAAAATTGATATTTTTTGAATAGGTCAAAAATAGTTTACATTCCTACCCTATAACCATATATATTATTACTGCTTATGATGAGATGAAGGATTTGGTACCTAAGGGGGATCTGAGGGGGGTCATGCCCGCCCCCCTCAAATGACAAAATACTTTATATCTTGAAAACCATTGAGATCCCCACCCTATAACCATATATATTATTACTGCTTATAATAAGACGAAGGATTTGGTACCTAAGGGGGGTCTGAGGGGGTCATGCCCCGCCCCCCTCAAATGACAAAATACTTTATATCTTGAAAACCATTGAGATCCCCACCCTATAACCATATATATTATTACTGCTTATGATAAGACGAAGGATTTGGTACCTAAGGGGGGTCTGAGGGGGTCATGCCCCGCCCCCCTCAAATGACAAAAGACTTAATATCTTGAAAACCATTGAGATCCCCACCCTATAACCATATATATTATTACTCCTTATGACAAGACGAAGCATATGGTAAAATTGGGGGGTCTGATGGGGAACTTCGTTTGGGAGACTTAGTAACAGTTCACTGTTACAATTATTACTTGTTTTTCTCACATTTCTCGGCCGAAAATGTAAAGAAATAAACATGGCCGCCATAACACGAAAATGCGCTCTATTAAACTAGGCAACCTATCGCAAAATAAATTACATATTTGAAAAGATCGATCAATCAATTCGTATTGATTAATGAAATGAAATCGAATCCTTGTTAAATAAAGATTGTTTGTTTCATTTAATTATGAGCATTAAGATTATTTTCTCTTGTCTTTGAATAAATCACAGAAATACTGAAGGGACGTCGACAGATCCAATTCTCAGTCTGACTTCGAAAATATATTCTCTTAAAATTGAAGAGAATTCGGCTGTTAAAAGCACACCAAAGTCTAATCTTGAGGGAGGAGGTTTGGAACTTGAAGACAGAATCTCTAGAGACAACAGGTATGAATTCAAAGTAAACAATTAAACACCAGCCAATGAACAACTTTCGTCCAAACTCCAACAGAAAAAACAATAAAAAGATGGAAAACACAAACATAGCTAACAGAAAATCTTGGACACTTATCACTTCTGCTGTCGAACCGGTTTTTATGGGTTCCGAAACCCTGACCATATAATGTGTTGAAACAAACCTAAAAATGCAGTACAGTATGATATCCACAAAGTTAATACTAGAACAATAAAAAAGAAAAAAAAGGAGTGCTTATCTAAATATAATAGTCACATTGGGCTCCTTTTCCCTATAAAACTAGCTCAAGTCGGATACCGTCGCACTAAGGCCGGATTTTTTTTATTTTCTGGTGGAATGGTCCTTGGGTGGCCCCTTCCAAAAGTGTGTCCGGCATCTCCGAGTTCCAACCGAAATGGCTGCTGTTACTAAAAATATAAAAGGGGGGGGGGTGAATTTTAAAAATCTTCTTCTGAGGAATTACAGGGCAGATGGAACCAAAAATTGGCAAAAGTGGTCCTTAGGAGACCTTCTTTCAGAATTGTGTCCGATTACCCGGACTATCAACAAAGATGACCGCAACAGCCGAACTAAGTTTAACATAGGACCATACGGAAAAATTCATTAAAAATCTTCTTGTCTGAAACTACTAAGCCAATTAAAACCAAAATTTGCAGAAATGGTCCTTGTGTGGTTTTCTTTCCGATGACCCGGACTGTCAACAAAGATCGCCGCCACAAAATCCGGAAATTCATCGTTGTTCCGTCATATTAGATGTACTGTACGTGTGGGTGTTATTTGAGTTTAAAAACATCTCTTTTTATGTCTAATATCGAAATGTCATTGAACATGATGGCTGGAAATGAATGTTTAGTCAATTTTTGCAACTTTACTTTAATACTTCTAAAGTCCACATGGTCTAGGTCAAAGAAAGTTTAATTTTACCGCCAGTTTTCAAATTTGTTTTATTTTGTTTTTTTAGTTTGTTTGCCTGATACCCCTTTCCATTTGAAAAACAAATTGACGCCAAACAAAGAATTAACTTGATTTGGCCATGGCAAATTTAACAAATTATTTAATCTAATATTTAATCCCAAAAATCATCTTTCGATAACAAAATTTTATTTTGGGATATTAAAGAATATGAAATTTTCTTAACATGGTGTTTTTCTTATCCTTTTGGGTCATTTCAGATTTAAATATGGTTTATACCGTTTTGCGTTATTGTTTCACAATTCCAGCTTTTTAGACTTAATAATTGTTATTGAGTCATTATTAGAATGGTTATTTGTAACACTGAGTGGATGCTGCTATTGCTGGACCAATTTAGTAGTTAAGTTATTGATGCATGACTGTGTCAAAATAAAATATACTAAGAGAAAGAGTAAATTGTTGTAAAATGAATTAGATCTAAATTCCATGCGTACACTGTGCGTTTGTTTGTATTGATCACAATGTTTTGGTGTTTATTTTTTGGCTTTTCAAACTTTGCCAAGGGCATAAATGATGAATATTAATCCAGAAATGTGCATTGTACACAATGCATCAAGTATATGACTTTATTTTTCGTAACACAGAAAGTATCAGACATACGCCACAGAAATTGCAAGTCTATCACTTGAAATTCAACTACTGAAGGATCGGATTAAAGAGTTGGAAATCTCAATAGGGTAAGTTGATTAAATTTTACACGACTTGGAGTGAACAAATGTGTTGTTTTGTATTCATTCAGGATATATTGTATAGTAAATATTGGTCAAGTTGCATTGGGTGCTTCTTACTAAATAATAATGTATTTTGATGAGGTTAATATCAGGAATTATCAGCCTCTATGATATTCACGAAGGCCCACGGCCGCGTTAAATATCAGTCTATGGGTTTAAAAAATTCTGGTATTTACCAATAATTTTTTTTTATTATATAACTAAAAACTATACTAAATTTTTTTGTTCTGTTGAGTTTGTAATATTTTTTGTCATTCGTTTTTATCATTGTGTTTATTCGTCAGTAGAATAAAACAAAATCCAAGGAAGGACTGAGGAAGCTGAAACCCCACTTTTAAAAAAAATTCCAAATTTGTCAAATGAAAATTTCAACACAAGTGATATGAAAAAATATTTCATTGTCGAGAAATTAAGGACATTACAGGTTTCACTTTAAAGAAATTTTTTTTACATTATTTCAGTATGTATCGACAAGAGAAAAATGAATTCCTGGCTATTTCTGATGATTTAGTAAAACAGGTACAGTCCAAACCATCATCTAATGAACTAACCAACATTCCTTGGATGACAACTCAAGTGGAGGATAAAGATGTTTTTACAAATAACATGGTTACGGTTTTAAACGAATTCGTTAAATTACAAAATACACTGTAAGTCATTGTAGATGATTCATTTATTTTAGAAATGAAAAACAAAATGTAGTATTATTTATTATTACATCGAGTATGGTGTAATACCGGAATTTCCGAGTGAAATCAATAATTCACTCAGTGAAATCTTAATCTAGGAAGTGACATAACAATAGCAGTTGCCAACGACGTTGCTGTGCAAAGATACACGCTTAGTCACATAAAAACATAATCCCTTATATTTTCTTGTTAAATCTTATGAATACATGGAATATGTCAATGTAATAACAGAATAACTAATCTCGAAATTCGAATACCAAAATCTACAACTCGTGACCGAAAAACTCATAATTCACTCATGCGCTAAGGGCATTCGTGAAGTAATAATGTGTTGTTCGGTAACTTGTAGATTTGTAGGTATTCGAATTTTAAGATTATAGTTATATTGCAATTAAGCAAAAATGTTGGTTATACAGTAATAATCTTCATCAGAAAGTAGTTCTCAGATATTGTGAGAACTTTATCCAAACCAAGGTTAGTCACTTTGACCTTTATATTATGCTTCACCGACGTAGGCAGATTAATCGGAACGAGAACAACTTTGTAATCGTAGCTTTACCTAGTTGTTTACTTGACACTAAAAAATAATACCGTTATGTACAGTTATTAGTGAGGAAACATCGGTGAATTAGATTTAGTGACATATCTTTCAATTTATAGTGATTACGAATAGCCGAAATCAAAGACGTAAGGAGTTTAGTGGTGAACTTCTATTGCGACTTTTTATAAGGATTTATTGGTAGTATTGAAAAGGAACATAACAGTTTCTCATCATAATACTAGTATAACATTAATACTTTTTGTGGTCGTATAACACAGATACTAATGTCTTTTTACAACTATTTGTATCTAGACGAAAAACAGAAAAGGAACTGGTTGATAAAGAATTATCAGTAATGGAGTGGACAAATGAACAAGGAGAAGAAATTGAAAAACAAAGACGGCACTATGAACACAAATTAAATAGGAAGGACAGTAAAATGTAATGTAAATTTGCCGTTGTATTTGAACTTTCGTTAAGGGGAAGATGTAATATTACTATAACGATAAGATTATTATAGAGAACTGTAAAATGTTAAAATGTTACAGCCGTAAACAAAACCACGGAAGTAAATAAGTAAAGTCAAGAAATACCAAAGGGATATTCGAAGGATGGGAAAATCGAAACAACTGACTCCGGAGAACAACGAAGACAAGACCAAAACAATACATGCACTACAATTAAAAACTAAAAACATATGAACAACATGGACCCCACCGAAAAACCAGGGGTAGACTTAAGTGCTCCGGAAGAGTAAGCTGTCTCTGCTTCCTGCAGGACACACGCCATGCTGCCCATGTCAAATCCGGTATGAGAAAGGGATAACATCACTGGAACAGGTCCATTTTCAACCAAGTCATGATGACGTTCATAAAACTGTAATAAGGATGACTCCAACTTAGGAGTAACATACCCCGTCTGAGCAACTTTTCTGTCAAAGATAATCTGGTATTGAAAAAAAAAATAAAATAGCATGAACTCCAAAGCAGACAACCTGATATGCTAGGAGAGTAAACGTTATCTATTTTGACGTAGTATTAACAAATAGCAAGAGATACAGTGTGACAGGAAAGGTTAACAATTAAATGTTATACAAGTAATCAATTAATAGCAACATAACCGTTTATGCATGTAGAATGTATCATAGAATGCTTAGATACATCAAAGTTATTTATAATGACCCTGCAGCTGAAATTCAAACGTTCTACAGTGATCCTGCTGTCCTTTCGTCTAGAATCATGTCTGGTCTATATCTTAAGAGTGTTTTGGAGTTCAGTGATGATACTCTGTTTGAAAGTCCACCCTGAAGGTCAGGGGTACAAACATAGTTCATACAGCAGACTATTTATAGGTCTGTGTTCACAAACTTGTTAGGTAAATGATACTTTGTATGATTGTTCAAGTATGCCTACTTACAGGAGTGTCCCAAATTTAGTTTCAATATCTACCTTGAAAGTCAAGGTTACTAAAGAGAACAATACACCTAGGGAGCAAGGAAAAGGACAAATATACCTAAGGAGCAATCAAAAAACGTAATCCATTGGACAGACAAACCCGGGAAGACAAATGAACATCAACAAGCACAACAAATAAACACAGAAAACTAAAAAACAATGAACAACACGAATTCCTATAAAAACCAGGAGTGAACCCAGGTGCTCCGGAAGGGTAAGCAGTTCCTGCTACGTATACGGCACCCCTCGTGAAGTTCAATAAAGTCAATCTGGTGGAAGTCACAAATCGTTGGAGGCACATGAAATGTTACGACAGTGGGAACAAGTCCAACATCATCTTAGATATTGGAACACTGTAACTAACTTAGTTTATTTTTGAAGACCGCATAGGTGTAAGTATACAAACCGTGTCCTATCGCTATCTTCAGTACTGATTTATATCATTGTTATCCACAAATAGTGTTAAAATTTCAATATTTAAAGATTGTTTGAATTTTGTAGATCATAGGTCTGTGTTCACAAATTTTGTCCACTGACTATCCCCAATACGGCTCATACATAGGAAAATAATTTGTATGATGTTTTACAACCCACAGTATGTGCATAACACTCATACATGTGCAAATAACTAAATCAAAATATACAGAGTAGAATGTTTGCAAGCGATCATTCGTTTTAAAGGTATTTAGTTTCGTTTTAATATTTAGACTATTTATGCCTTATTTTTCGTTTTCTTTGATTCCTTTGCATTGAAAAAAACAGTTCCCTCTTTGAAACTGAATTGGAAGGCAAGGATAAGAAGATTACAGAACTTCAGACTATAAATGAAACATTAAAGAGTCAGACATCAAAACTGCAACAAGAGATATTTAATAGGCAAAAAGCTGAGCAACAAATGAGAGAAAAAGAAGAAATGCGCCACCATGAACATGAAGATTTTAAAAAGAGGTATGCAAAAACGGTTGTATGTTACAGCCTTCTTGGATCCCTTGTCTATCTATCAATTTATCTAATTTGGTAACTGGTCACATATTTTGTGTGCTACTTTACCTCACCAAAAATTTTGGTGTTAGATTTATAATTCAATAACCGTTTACTGAAAGAGTGAATTGTTTAAAATTTATGCTATTAAATGTGTCATTATTCATTTGAAGTCTTCGTTTATTTTTTTTTCTTACAAGTCCATGGATTTTACAAGTATTGAAGGAGCTCAGATTTCACATTTTTTTGTAGACTGGCTAAAAGTGAGAGTTATTGTACACAAATAAAAAGACAAAATGAGACGCTAATGTGCACGATACAACAGCTTCAGTCACATATATCAAATATGGAGAATAAGGCACTCTTACTAATGGAAGAAAAGGAAGAACTACAGTCCAGGTACATTAATGCTCTGGGCAATGGTTAGTCTTGCTAAAACAAAGAAACCGAAAGGGTGGTGGTGCTTATGGAAGCAATAATTACGCATGTAACGGTAGTAAAATACTATCAACAACTCGGGTAGTAGTTTTATTGATATTCTTTACCTTGAAGGTTACTTTAATACCTTCATTACTGAACACCACCAACGAGTCGTAAATCGACTAAATGAGTGCATCTTGTGCATCAGAAATATATTTGGCACCGTATGCTAGAAACTGATCACTCGTGGACTTGATTTCACAACAAGTTTTATATGGCGTGCGCTCTAACTCACACGGTCCCTGTCAATAATCATCGCGTTTGACATCAGACGAATATCAGACTACTGCCCGGTGATAAAAAAAAATCTCTTATGTGGTAATCGGAAAGAATAAATCAAAAACACTATAGAGCAGGTTCAAATGCAAAAATTACCGAAAAGGGTATCACGTTTCAATTCCATGCTAGCATTGAAAAATAGAAAGTGAAATGGTGATACATATATCGTTGTGGGCTTGAGTTTTTACTCATAGGTTCTAGCAATAAACCATTGGTATAAATATATTTGAACAAGTTATATCTGTCGATAATATGTGAAATGGCATATTCATATCTATGTCTTTATATATGGTTAACACTGTAAAAATTACGTTTCATTTTTCCACTGTATCTCGAATTACACGAGCAACGTGTATTTATCACTTTTGGATAAATCAATAATTCATAAAAAATATAAACTAGTCGAAGCAGCCCCGCTGCATATCCCCGTGTTTTTGAAATCCATAGAATCCAAACTAGTGCTGTTGCTATAGTGATTCCAAATACATATGGTTGCTAAGTAGAAATCACAAATAAAGTACTAGTCTTTCAGGAAATTTACTAAAATTGGAATCACATATTTTGAAATTCAACTGATCAAGATTAGTCTTAAAGCTGGTATGATCCAAAAAAAAATTATAGTTGCTAAGTAACATTCTAAAAATAATATAGTTTTAGAATCACATATTTTTGAAATTCATACAATCCAAACTAGCGCTGTTGGTATAGTGATTCCAAATATATATGGTTGCTAAGTAGAAATCACAAATAAACTAATTTTTGAGTCTTTCAGGAAATTTACCACAATTGGAATCATATATTTCTGAAATCCAAATGATCGTGACAGGTCTTAAAGCTAATATGATCCAAAAAAAAATCTACCATTGCTAAGTAAAATCCCCAAAATAATAGTCTTAGACACTTTCAGGAAATTTACCAAAGTTGGAATCACATATTTTTGACATCTAGATTATTCCAATATGGGTTGCTGCTGATGTGATCCAGAAAATACATGGTTTCTTGTCAAAAATTAAAAAAAATAATGGTCTTTGAGACTTCCAGGAAATTTACCAAAGGTTGGAACCGCATCTTAAAAAAATCCAAAACCTTTAGCACAGTCTACATTTATTTAGTGATACAATTACTAAGCCAACTTTCAGTTCCGTATTCCAAGTAACATGAGAGGAGTTGCATTACAAAGGAATAATGTATCCTAAGGCTACATGTGTTGCCCGGCCCCAAGGGCGCAATTCAAATTCTGAAACATTTGGCACAATCTACATTGGCAGAGCAATTACTGAGCCAACTTTCAGTTCCATGTTCCAAATAAATTGAGAGGAGTTGCATGACAAAGGGATAATGTACCCTTAGGCTCCCTTTGTAGCCCACTCCCAGGGGCGCTATTCAAATTCCAGACGTTTGGCACAGTTCCCACATACAGTGCAATCAATGACCCAAATTTCATCTTTATACATCCAGTGGTTACTGAGATTATCCTGGACATTACTAACGTACCGACGTACATTACACATACGTACAAACATACGCCGAACAGCAAAACAATGTCCTCGCGAAGCGCGGGGGTAATTATCGATAAAGTGGGATTGATGTGATAAACGTGTATGATCTATGAACTATTCCTTAATTCTTTCACGTTTCATTTGGTTGATCTGTGAGAGATGCTCAACCGAGATGATATATGTCTTGTTTTAGAAGCTTATATGACAATATGTCAAGAATAAAAAAGTTTCAAATTGCATGCTACAGGGAAATTTAAATATACTAATAAAATTTTATATCACCAATTTCCTAATTTTATAGATAATCCACTTATAATAAAGTGCTACTATTATTATTTCAAAGATTGAGTAGTATTGCTGGTGATAAACTTACGAAGGGGAATCCAGCCATTACAGACCTTAGTGACCCTAATCGCCCAATGAAAATTGGAGAACAATATGGGGAACTGTACGACAATGAATGGACAGATGCTATGGAATGTACCGATGTTGTAAAAGCCATATACCCGACCATGGGAAATTTACGAATAGAGGAGATTGCAGTTCGCCATTTGCATAGAGTTTTAATAGTAATTAAATATTGCAAATTCGAATTACGAAATTTTCGACTTTTAAGATAAGAAAAACTAAAGCAAGATGTCGTAATACATAAGTATGGCCCATTTATCATGTTTAATATTTGTTAACTTCAAAGTCATGAATGTAATACACCGATACCTTCTGTGCATTATGTAAAGACGATTGACATGGGAAAATTAATCACATATAAGAGTGAAAAAAATTATCATAATAATTCAAAGAAAAAAGCATCACTTTGTCTTTAAGATGTTTCCAATTACTGCTTCGGGAAACTTTTCGGAAGAAATGTTCCAAATCCATGCTTTATCCAAAGAAAAATAATAAAAAATAAAATCGCGCATTCGAGATTTTAACCCAAAATTCGCAAAACGGATGTCTACCATGAGCACATGAGACAGGCTTATGAAATATTTCTTAATATGTACACGTAAGTTAGGTTTTTTAGTTAAAGATGTAATTTTAAAACTTTACATGCATTTATATTTAAATGCAAGAGTTATTTTTTTTTACCAACTACATGTTTAAACAGAGTTTTAAACAAGTTTATTCTATATATTTCAGTGTGCATACAGAGAATGTCTAGAACTTTCAAGAAAACAGCTACAAGATATACAAGAGACTGTTACCGAATTGTTCTGTATAAAAAAGGACGAGGTAAACTGAAATAACACGGTCTTAGACTTCTATAATGAGAAACGCACTACCCCTGCCGCTTTTTACATTTTAACATAAAACATTCTTTTGTACAACCTATTTGAATAATGGTATTGTTTCGGCCTTCCAAGGTTTTGGACATTGTTTGTTCGAAATAACCTCGATTCGCGGGTTATTTAGTATGCACTATATCACTGAGGTTATTTCTTCATAAACTAAACAATTATAATAAATCTTTAAATATACCAAGAAAGCAAAGGCAAAGATGTAAATTAAACATGTGGTCTAGAAGGGTAACCATACCTAGCTTCTAATACGACCACACGTCATGCTGTTCCTAGTAACACACCATTTAAACGGCATGTCTTGTTTTATCATGAATCGCTTGATATATATAATTTCAGACAAAATTAAAAATACTTGCCAACATGTAAGACCAGTTCCTTAAAGTTAAGAATAAATAATGTTTAAATTTACCTGTTCTGATCTATTCTAAGTCTGTACTGATCGATTTTGATTAACTGCAAGAGAACATACATTAATTTGACCATTTTATATTGAGTTATATTATGTATAGTAGTTAAAAAATCAAGACAAAATAAGACTTATCAAAATAGGAATTTCCTTGAACGCAATATACCGGTTACTAGTTTATCCAGCAGACGCCACAATTTAGTAGGATGTGAAATTCTAGTAGTGGTGACAAACCTCTACCGTACATTTTCGGTAGTAATGGCAGAATTCTATAATACATGTATATCTTCTACAGATTGATGATTCATTCACTGGCTTTCCAGGATGGAGAGATATAATTTCGAGACAAAAGAAATATTCTGCTAATATCGTCAAACGTTTTCTAGAAAGCAAGGTGAGCAGTGCGATGTATATTTTTAAGAATTAAAGAAACATTCTAGCAAAGTCTTTCTAGAAAATAGTTCAAATTCCTAAGAAGTATCTTACCATTATGTGTAAGATACTGATATATAGTAACAAGAAAAAATAAACTTAATATTTAACAACCATGAGTAATGTAAAGGATAATAGCAACGTAAACTCATTCAATAACAAGTTCAGATCAATTTAAGGAAAAAGAACCGAGATTTCTCTGAGGGTCATACGACCCTTTCTCGCTAATCTAATGAAAAATGACTTTATTTGTCAGTTGAATATTATTTATTAATTTGTACCATATAGGTGATAAATGAGAAGAAAGTATGCAGCAACTGGAATTACATCAACAAACAGGAAAAAATTATAACATATCTACTCCAGACTGTATTCTTTGAGAAATGTGTATCTCTTTGTTGGTCAATGGTTATCCAGGATCCTATAATGCACCTAGACGATGAACTTGAACCAGGGACAAAATATGACAGGAATACATATAAGGAATTTGTACAGAGTGGCGATACAGTCCGTTATGCTGTTTGGCCAGCATTGTTTTTACACAAAGATGGACCTTTATTATATAAAGGTGTTGTTCAAGCTTACTGGGAACCCGAGAAGACTGTCACTGTAACCTGTGTGTAAATATTCAGACCAATCAGCGACTAAATCCTCATTAAATCATACAATTGTTATGTACATTGTCACGAAATAATACAAATTAGCTTATGCTGATTTTGTACTCAAATGAAGTTAAATGGATCATATACAACTAATTAGTTTTTTGTGTGTGAAGAATGATTAAAAATACAATTAAAATGCATTCATAAATATAAAATTAGATCAAAGCCTTCACACAAGTCAGTAGAGACAATTTGGTGTGTGCGTGTATTCCTAGTAAGATACTTGTTCATTATGAGGAACCGATTCAATTCGATTTTAAGCTCACCTGGCCAAAGGCCATGCGAGCTTTTGTCATCACGAGGGGTTCGTCGTCCATCGTCGTCCGTCGTCCGTCATCGTCGTAAACTTTTCACATTTTCATCTTCTCCCCTGAAACCACTGGGCCAAATGGAATTGAACTTGACAAGAAGCATCTATGGGAGGTTGTTTACAAAGTTTCCTCATTTCGTCCTGATCGGGCAACAAACATGGCCACTATGGAAAATTCTTGTTTCTCATTGGTTGATTAAAAACAAAATCCGTGGAACTACTGGGCATAATGGAACGAAACGTGACAGGTGGCATATATGGGAGGTTCTTTACAAATTTTTCATATTGTCCTGATCGGACTACAAATATGGCCACCATGGACAGTTCTTGTTTCTTATCGGCTGATATAAAAAACTCAACATAGGACCCTATGTGGAATTCATTTAAAAATCTTCTTGTCTGAAACAACTGGGCCAATTGGAACAAGACTTGGCAGCAATGGTCCTTAGGTGGTCCTCTGTCAGAATTGTGTCCAATGCCCTGGACTGTCAACCAAGATGTCTGCTTCAGCCATACATAGTTTAACATAGAATCCTATGGGAAAATTCATTAAAAGATCTTCTTGTCTGAAACCACTGAGCCAATTGGAACCAGACTTGGCAGCAATGGTCCTTAGATGGTCCTCTGTCAGAATTATGTCCGATGACCCAGAATTTTAACCAAGATGGCCGCCACAGAGCGCAGCCAAACCTAGTTTAACATTGGACCCTATGTGGAATTCATTAAAAAATCGTTTTTTTAAATTACTGAGCCAATTGGAACCAAAGTTAACAGCAATGATCTTTAGATGGTCCTCTTTCAGAATTGTAGCCGCTGACCTGGCCTATCAATCAACATGGCCACCAAAGCTTAACTTAAAGCTGAACTTAATATAGGACCCTATGGTAAAATTCAATTTGCAGATCATCATAACTTAAACTTGGCCATTTGGAACCGGACTACTGGCAGCAATGGTCCTCTTTTAGAAATGTGTTTGATAACCTTGAATGTCAACTAAGATGGCCACCACAGCGTAACTTTGTTTAACATTGTACCTGATGGGAAAACCAGCCAAGCTAACTGCTACAATTAAATTCTCAGTCCTGCTGAATGTGGAAAAGTTAAATTCAGGTGAGCGACACAGTCTCTTGAGTGCTTCTAGTTTATATACTCAAACATAAATACATGTACCTCTTCAATTTGTATGTTTTGCAAGGCGACTATCCCAGGTGTATTCAAATTGATATCTACTTTAAGACAATAGAAAAGGCCAGGTCAATTTTTAAGTCATAAAATGAAGAAGAATGCTAGTATATAAAGGATTCAGAAAAAAAAGCATCGAGAAGTTGTGCATCTTTTACTTGAGCACCACATCTACAAGACACTACTCACTCGAAATAATTGATAAATGTAGTTCACCATCTAAAGTGGGTAAATAAAAGATTAAAGGACCATAGGAGAAAAACATATGAACATATCTATCATTATCTTAATCTTTTCTTGCGTTTGTATTTGAATTTCGAAATAGAATCAGATCTTCGTACTTTCATATCTAGATTATTTCATTCTCTAGTCGAAGGTATAAAGGAATTGCTTGTTAAAGAAAGTCTTCAAAAGGGGACAGTTACATCATAACCATTTCTCAGTTGATACATCACCATACTTTTGATATATGGTGGTATCAATTGAGGAGCATTTATTATTTTAAACTTTAAAGGAGTTGTACTTTTAGTCTTCCGGCGTTTCGGTATAGTATAAAAGGAAATCCTGTGACTTTTTTTCCAATTTCAATTTCTTTAATGTATTTGAAGTTTTAACACCCTTGTTATCCCATACCTCACTGTAATGTATACAAGTGACGTTTGAAAGTTAGAATGAGTGCATCTGGAATTCTTAATAGCTTCAACCTGTTTAGTAGCCCGTTATATTTGTGATTTTTTTTTAATGTATAACAATAGATTAGCAGTTGCGTTGTACACGGGTATTGCGTTACTAAGATGACAACTATTAATTCCGAGATATTTCACTCATATTTGTCGAATACATATAAGTACACTTTTTCTTAATCTGATCTTATTCGATATTTAAGACTCTTATATGTTTTGATTTGTTTGTTTAGTTGGGGTTTAACGCCGTTTTCAGCACATTTGGCTATTTGGGCGGCGGCCAGTTTTTATTGGCGGAGGAAGCCGGAGTACTTATTTATTATAATATTGTAATTATTATAATAGTTTCCTGTAGTTGATTAAGTCTGTTTGTTATATTTTGTATTTTTATCTATATTGGTAAAAGAATTCCGAAGCGAAAAACAGTGGAAAAAGTCCGTAAGATGGAAATCTAAAGGCAACACAAACTCAACATAATAGACAAATACCAAAGCGATGTTTTATATGTTAAGTCAAGAAATACCAAAGGGATACTTGAAGGAGGGGAAAATCGAAAACAACTGACAAACTCCGGAGAACAACGAAGATAAGACCAAAGCTATACAAACACTATAATTAAAACTGAAAAAATGAAGAACATGGACCCAACCAAAAACACTGGAAGTAGCACATCTAAAAGAATAGACAAAATAAACTAAACAGACATAGAACGACATAACGCAGACACTAAATCACTAACATTGCAAAATTCCACCAAAAAATCGGGATGGCATCAGGTGCTCATGTAGGGTAAGCATGTACTTCCCCGTTAACGGCTTATGCCAGATTGCCAGTGAGTAACATCCCGTTAAGTGTCAAATCAATTGATAGTAGGCCTATGTCAATCCAGGAAGACCTGAAATTGGTATAACTGAAGATATCTTGTCTAATTTGAGATAGAATCTTAGAAGTGTATATGACCGCAACTTTGCGCTGCCAAGAAAATCGTCGTATATATCACATGTACGGCAGAAACAACCAAATGTTAACAGTACACAGCATTCAGTGGAGAGTTTAATATGTAACTGCTAAGAAAGAGGAAGTTTACAATCTGAAGTTAAAATTATCATGATGTCATAAAGGTTTCATTTCAATTGCTTATTTTTCTTCTATGTACAGAAGAGGATATGTCTATGGTCTCTTACATTTCAAGTTAACTGGGATAGACAAGATGTAGGTAATGCTTAAAGTTCGGATCATTAATTGACAGAACAACATCTATATAGAGGAAAGAGAAATCAAAGGATATCTCTGTAAAAAATTAGGCTCATATGAAATCAAGAACAAATCGGCCAAATACGATCCACAGTTTGTCCTCATTTGAATTCCGACCGTCTGTTGAAAAAAATATCCTCGAAACTTAACAAAGATGTTGACGATGACAAATTCCAGTATGTTAACCACATCAGTCTAAGAGTACTTTTGTAAGAATCAGTGATTTGTAATGTAGAATACAGAATAAAAACTCAAGAATGCAGTCCACATTAATTATTTTATAATCTTTAGTATTATTTTTGGAGGATCTGTGTATCTAGTTTCTGACATCAAGTCTTACAGAGCTTTGCATTAGGTTATAAGGACGAACGACTGATATGAACAATATGAACGATGGCCAATTACAGCTTGTCGATTGCTACAATGTATTGTTGTCCCATAGCAACTAACTACAGTCATGTTTGTCATGTCCCTTATATTCATTTTTTGCGATCAGGGTTTACTGCTCATGCAGTTGTCTTCTATACCGGACATGAGTTCTGAACCACACGACAGGTGAAGCTTGAAGAGGAGGGGACAATTAACCTGGTCCAACACTTTCGGAGTTCATGCTTTTTTTTTATTTCCCCACTTTTGTGTTTGTATGTGTAATATTGGACCTAATAATTTGACTTTGGTTTAATACATGTACCTTGATATAAATTACCTGGACTGGAATAACATGATAAATATTTTTGCATGTAGCGATAAAACATTCCACTTGAATTTCTTAAAACTTTAGTTATTTTATGTACAAAAACCTTTTAATCTACAACTGAGAAATTTAACATTAACTTCATACGTGTGTCGAAGAATGTCCGTTTCTCAATGATTCCATTTGGTGTGTGCTTACTTATCCTTCAGAATTTTCGGACTCATTACTATATTTAATATAGAATGACTCCTAAACAAAATCCACAGGAAAATGTTTGTTCCCATTAAATAGTTTCATGAAGGTTATCCCCAGGTTGAATAGTTGAATTCATTGGTTGTGTGTACTGTCGAAAACATATTTTTTCCGAAATTAAATTAAAATTGATTGTATATATACTAAGGTATAATAATAATAATTAGTAACCAATAGTATGTATTTTCTAATGAATAAATTTATTAAGAAAACACTATCAATGCACGTACAATGTATAAATCTATAAATAAATTTAAGAGTAGGTTTCGTTCCGTAATGTTCGAAATTACGAAGTAAAAAAATATTACAAAAGTCCAGAATGATCATGCGATATTCGAAATCCAAAATTTCTAGATTCAATGTCCGATGTTCGATATTCGAAATCCGACATCTTGAGATTCGAGATTCGAAATTCAACATCTAGAGTAACCAATCAGATGAAAGCTACTGAGTTGCGAATATTACTTGTCCGATGAAACATCTTTTCACTGTCAGAAATACACACGCTGAAGGTCTACTGCAGGAAAGAGAAGCCTTATTTTAACGTGTAAGTTTAAAGCGAGAATGTTTTAAAATTTATTTATCATACCTTATAGATACATACAAAACAGTTAGGAGTACATGTACACGTATTAGCAGATCACTTAACGATACCAGAAAGGCGTCAAATTTACATTGCAAAAAAGCACATGAATAGCACGGTATTACTGAATACACGATACTGTGAGAAGAGAATATGCATGTACCACAAACGAACAATTCATATTTGTTGTTAATTCCGTGTGTTAAAATAATTTTCACATCTTAGAAGCTTTTCTCTGATTGGATACGCTACATGTTTAATTTCGAATCTCGAATATAAGATATTGAATTTCGAATTTCGAATCTCACATGATCCTTCTTTGTTTTCTTAAAATACCCTACATTTTGCCCTATTCTGCTTGTTGTACTGTTATGATCACATGATATATCACTGAAGTTTATTTTTAAAACCTTTACCATGTTTGCTATATTTATTCTCAGATAAAAATAGAACGCTTCCTTATTGAACTACAATCGATGATGTCAGTGTATATTTTGCGTCATTGATTTAATTTTAAGCCAGGAAGAAAATTGTGGACTGACAGCGTAATGTCGGATATGGAAATTTGCAATATTTGTGCTAATACTGATGAAAATCTTCAGTGTCATGATTGTGGGGTTAAGTGTTGTTACAAGTGTCTTTCTATTCACCGAGAAAATTTCAACTGCAAGACATTAAAGGATAAAAAATTTCACCTGTGTAAATCCCATAATGGCGAAATTATTAAACGATATTGTCAAACGTGTTCTAAACTAGCATGTGAAAAATGTATCAAAGAACACCATATTAATCACCAAGATGTGTGTTTAAAGGAAGCTATTTTCAGCCGTAAAGGCGAGATATCGGATTTATTAGTAAAATTAAGGGAGGAGGAAACTTCTTTGAAGGATTTTATTAATACCTTTCCAGAAAAAGAAAAACGTTTTAAAACACTTGAAACGAAATTAAAAGATAAAAAACACAAATGGACAGATTTAATAGAGAGAAGGATAGCAGATGAAATACATCGAATGGAGGTATTCCGGAAGGAATTCGACGAAAGTTGTGAAAAGAAAGAAAACTATCGAAAACGCTTGGAAAAAATTATATTAGATGTAGAATGGCTCCAAAGTAACAAATTCCCCTTGACATTTATACCAACATGGCATTCTGTATGTAGCGAACTAGATCAGCTGGAGAGCTCCAGACAAGCACAACTGTCTGATCCAAGTCAACCGACTGTTAATTTTGATAGTATACTTAAATGCGACGATTTCATTTGTTGTTTTGATGGGTTAGTATTCCAACAGAGTAAAAATAAAAGGGACCCCATTTCAATGATTAACTGCTAAAGTAGAATTGTTCTTATCTTTATTTGGTACACTTTAATCAATGCCTTTACTTTTAAACAATTTTGCGTTGTATTTAACTCTAAAAAATGATATACAGTAAATTTACAGTGATGCACAATCAGATTGTGTAGAGAAAGAAACAAAAAGGGAGGTTTCAGTGTCGAACGGAATAATTGAGCCAAACAATGAATTTCCAACACTAGAAAACAACAAGAGCAAAAGAAGAACACACAATAAGGTATTAGAATCAAAACACAACAGTTACACTTCGTAACCTATGACATCGAGATGTCTGCAGCCTACAATGACCTTTCGCTATTGTTTCCTTATCGATTTTTGGCTTCATTTCTTTGACACTTTTAAAATAAGAATTTTGTTACTTTTTCTGTTTTGATCCTGTGAATTAAATTGTTTAAAATACGGCGTCCGCTATAGATTTTTACGTTTTGTTTAAAAAAATACACGGTTTTTGCAATCATTTCAGAGAGAAAACGGCAATGATACAATACAAAAAACATGATAAACAGTGACAAATAGTCACCAGTTATGCAATACTTGTGTATAGACTATTTTGTTGTGTTGTTTGAAAACAATAAATTATGATTTTATTTTCTATCAAGAAATATGCCTTAAATGTTCTTTAGTTGATTGAATTCAATTTGACTTGGCCTACAAACCAAGCTCACCGCCACAATTAACAATATTTTAACATAAGATCCTTTGAGGAAAGTTTCGGAGAGATCTTAAGAGCAATGATAATTCGTCAGTAATTGGAATAACAAACCTGAAAGTTTTCGCTGAAAAAACTTCAATAACTGTAAACCAGATAGAACTTATGATTATTTGCGAAGGCCACCAAGTTTTATAAAATTACACAGAACAGTTTTTATTTATTGTTATTCTATTATTTGTAAATATACATTATAATATGGAATTCAGGGAGTCAGAAGCAAAAGATCAAGAAAAAGATACAAACGTGATGGATGCAAGGTTGAAAGAGGCAACTGTCTCAAAAGATGTACAATCTGACAACAAAGAAGATAAGAACCCGGTAGTCGGGTAATTTAATCGCAATATATTGTGCTCCTCCAATTTTTGATTTCAAACTCAGGTTTCAACCGCCACAATTGTTTATATTCTCAATTGTCTTATTTTGTAAACTGAACTCTACTGTAGCTTGATAAACAGTGACAAATAGTCAGCAGTTATGCAATACTTGTGTATAGACTATTTTGCTGTGTTAAGTTTGAAAACAATAAATTATGATTTTATTTTCTATCAAGAAATATGCCTTAAATGTTCTTTAGTTCAATTTGACTCGGCCTAACAACCAAGCTCACCGCCACAACTAACAATATTTTAACATAAGATCCTTTGATGAAAGTTTCGGAGAGATCTTAAGAGCAATGATACTTCGTCAGTAATTGGAATAACAAACCTGAAAGTTTTCGCTGAAAAAACTTTAATAACTGCAAACCAGATAGAACTTATGATTATTTGCGAAGGCCAAGTTTTTTTACAATTACACAGAACAGTTTTTATTTATTGTTATTCTATTATTTGTAAATATACATTATAATATGGAATTCAGGGAGTCAGAAGCAAAAGATCAAGAAAAAGATACAAACGTGATGGATGCAAGGTTGAAAGAGGCAACTATCTCAGAAGACGTACAATCTGACAACAAAGAAGATAAGAACCCGGTAGTCGGGTAATTTAATCGCAATATATTGTGCTCCTCCAATTTTTGATTTCAAACTCAGGTTTCAACCGCCACAATTGTTTATATTCTCAATTGTCTTATTTTGTAAACTGAACTCTACTGTAGCTTGATAAACAGTGACAAATAGTCAGCAGTCATGCAATACTTGTGTATAGACTATTTTGCTGTGTTAAGTTTGAAAACAATAAATTATGATTTTATTTTCTATCAAGAAATATGCCTTAAATGTTCTTTAGTTCAATTTGACTCGGCTTACCAATTAAGCTAACCGCCACAACTAACAATATTTTAACATAAGATCCTTTGAGGAAAGTTTCGGAGAGATCTTAAGAGCAATGATACTTCGTCAGTAATTGGAATAACAAACCTGAAAGTTTTCGCTGAAAAAACTTTAATAACTGCAAACCAGATAGAACTTATGATTATTTGCGAAGGCCAAGTTTTTTTAAAATTACACAAAACAGTTTTTATTTATTGTTATTCTATTATTTGTAAATATACATTATAATATTGAATTCAGGGAGTCAGAGGCAAAAGATCAAGAAAAAGAGAAAAACGTGATGGATGCAAGGTTGAAAGAGGCAACTGATTCAGAAGACGTACAATCTGACTACAAAGAAGACAAGAACCCGGTAGTCGGGTAATTTAATCGCAATATATTGTGCTTCTCCGATTTTTGATTTCAAACTCAGGTTTCAACTGCGACAATTGTTTATATCCTTAATTGTCTTATTTTGTAAACTGAACTCTACTGTAGCTTTTTAAAAAAATATTTTAATTTCAAATAACAAGATATACGTTTTAGTAGTCAATATGGTTCAATATATAGGAAACAATTCGATTTTATCATATTCATGTTTAGTTACGTTACATAATATCTGGCAGAAACTACAATTAATCCAGTTAATGGGAAAGACTGGGACCATGGCCGTTTCATACTTATTTTGATGTTGATGGCCCATGACATTACAGAATGGCCCATCATACATGTCATACCGTTATACTTTCTAATAGAATATACTATAATGTTTATGGTTCAATAAAAGCAACAAAAGGTACAGTAGCAGTTTTAACCAATATCTCATAGAAATAGTGGAGATTTTCCAGCAAACGACTTTGCGAGCACATAGTAATTTAAAAAAAAAAAAAAAAAAAAAAAAATATTTTACTCATCCATGTAGCAGTCCTCTTTTTCCTTTTCAGTTGGCATTTAAGCCTCAGTTGATGCACTAAATTAAAGTATCTTGTACGTGTTGTATATAGTATAAATGTTTCAGGAGCATATGTCATATCTACTTTCATCGATAAATAATTTGATAACACATTTTAGGTTATGCCATCAAATTTAAAGAAAAACGGTTAATAACTAAAAATGCAGATAACATAGAACTGAGAACAGTTTTGTATTTGTGTGAAAAAATGACGCATATAGAACAGGTTTATGTAAGAAAATATAAGGTTATCGATATGCGTCATTGAGATAAACTTTTAAATAAATTGAGGATATGGAAAGTTTGATAACACCTATGGGTGCTCTATGAGCAACGGTTTACACCACAAGGCGAGCATAAAATCACCCTGGAAACACTATTTCCAAAACCTCAACACAAGTATATATATATGTACAGGTATATGTGAGGAATAGGTTGACATCAATATTTTGATATGAATGACGATTAAGAATTTCTCTTAATTTAATTGATTTGTAAGGGTTCAAACATGGCGTACCTTACATGTCAAAAGTAGAGAGAATCAAAATTTAACTGATAAAAGTATAATAACGTAGAAAACGAATCCTGAAATAAACTCTGACAACAAATTCCGTACATTGCGCGTATATGGATTAACCACCGTCAGGTACGTTCGTGAACAAAACTTTTGAAAGCCAAAGACGTGAACACATTGTGAGTAATATAGCCAAAAAGACTAAAACAGTTCAGCCAAAGTCCAGTAAAGGTCAAGGCGAAGTAATTGAACGCCATCTAGTGTTCATTTGTTTACCGTTTCAAGGGTAACAGCCCCCTGTCATTGTATTAAGTCCCCGACTGATTGTCTGACGTCGTAGTCGTTATAACGTTGACTCTAGAGGGGCAATGGCGTCGCCCCGAGGTAGAAATAATGGTTTTCAAGATTTTCAAGATTTTTATTACACTCAAGACAGTATACACTGTAACGTGAGCAAAAACAATATTAATACAATATACATATAGCATGCAAGAATGATAATAACTGACATTCAACATGTTCAAAGTATTCATCAAAATAGAAACATGGATTTTTCACGAACTGATAATGATAAAAATGATAATAATAATATAATGATAATCATTGGTGTATACCTGTTGTATCTTATATTATATGCAATGTACTTAATCGAATATTATAATAGTTTCACAATTTTCGTAAGAAAAATTGATAAATTATTTAATATATTTTGGTTACATAATGACAACATCCCTTTAGTTTCTTTTCTGACGGATAAGTAGCGAAATACTTTAGAATATATCGTTTTCTCGCTTTTTCAACAATTTCATTTTTACACAAAAATAAATAATGAATTTCGTCTCCAATACCGTTACTGCACAATTTACAGTAACGTTCTCCACGAATTATATTTTCCCAACGACCAGTTTCGATTGGAAATTTGATATTTGAACATCTAAGTTTAGTTATAAAAATGCGACGATTGTTAACTAATCGCAATAAATAATTTTCTAAAACAAAGTCAGTCTTAAAAATATTATAAAATTTACCTCTTGAAGAATTAATCATATCACTATTCCATTTTTGTACAAACTGATCTTGTAATATCTTCTTAAATCATAATTTTATTTCTTCGGTACAAAGAAAATCTTGGTTGTCCCAAGCATAACTTAATCCAGTATGATCTAATGTAGATTTGACATATTTAATCCATTTAGAGTTACAATATCCCAAAGTATGCATTTGATATAATAATCTATATAGGGTGCCTGATAATTCATTGCCATTATTTAGTATTATTACAGAAAAATTCAACATTCTTACTTTCATATTTATTTCTATAGGATACCTTCCAGTTTCTCAATATACCATAAATGTAGGAGTACTGGATCTTACATGCAAAGCTCTTTTTAGGAACTGGAGATGGACTTTTTTAAGTATTTCAATATTTTCAAATCCCCAGATTTCTGATGAATATAATAATATTGGCTGAACAAGTGTATCAAATAATTTAAGTTGCAAATCAACTGGTATATTTATATTCCGTATCTTCCTGTACAGTGCATATAATGTTTTCTGGGCTTGTTCAGCTAGCCTTTTCTTAGTAGAAGTAAAATGTCCATTGTAATTAAACAATAAGTTTAATGGTGTGTTCAGACGTACATTTACCGTGCAACGCAAAACGTTTTCGAATCGTTTCAAAACGCATTGTGCGTTCACGCGTCTATTAGTTTTAGCCAAAATTTACTCATTCGAAAACATTATTTAGTCGTGTACACGGATGTTAGACTAATTCTTAGATATCAGAATCACAAGTACGTGTTGTTATTTGTACAGTTAATATAATGCAGGTAATTTGTATAGTTTAAATTTTAGGTATTTTTATAAAGTACAGTGTACTACCAATCTAATTAAAAACCCGTCTCTCATCGCTCCCGTTTTCTGATATGTCGCGTGGGAGATCTAACGAAACCCGCTTTGAGGTCACATGTGAGTGAACTGTAACTTATGAATTTATAATGATATGCAAATGAGTTGACTTCCTATCAATAAGCCAGTCAAAAAAGTTTTCCTTTAGATCTAATCGTTAAAGAAGATCCGAATGAATTTTGGGGACTGACGATTTCTTCGTTAATAAAATGAGTTACATCCCTTTACCACACGATCAACTTCCAAGATCGCTGAAGTCGCAATTTCATTGGTCGAACAGGACACACCTAAGAGGTCACTCACATGTGACCTCAAAGTGGGTTTCGTTAGATCTCCCACGCGACATATCAGAAAACGGGAGCGATGAGAGATCGGTTTTTAATTAGATTGGTGTACTACCTTCACGGTATTACCACGCCTTAAGCCACATTTTTCCACAATTAGGTCACAGACTTTACTAAACATCTCAACTCCTTAGACATGTTAAGACTAAGTAAATAACGCGAATGTATATATGTGACGTCAAGTTGCACATCTAACGTCATTTCTACTTTGATGGAGAAATAAAAAATATCAAGGAAGTGTAGATGGTCTTCATTGTCCTTTAAAACAATATCGATGCTTTTATTTTTTATTAAATGTATTTGAAATTTTTCTGTTCTCGCGAATTCTCCTTGTGCAATTAATTCGTACCGCTTCGGTATTTTTTCGGTATTTGAATATTGAGGACAAATTTGTGCGTATCATCAACATACAGAACGACCAAGGTTAGCTGACCTCATGGCATGATGCATTGAGAAAGTACATTTATTTTTTTCATTTTGGTTATTAATTAGGCCACACAAAATTGGTTTTTAGTTCTTTGGATTTTATGGTAAATATAGGTGCAAGAGAGCAAAAAGTAAAAACAATTCTTGCGGACTAGTTTTTTTTTCAAACGACCATCAAACTAAAGTGCGACCCACTTTTTAACTAAAGTATGGTAGAAAATGGCCAAAATATTGTAGCAGCGAAATACAAAGACCTATAATTCAGTTTGGTTTTGGCCTTTTTGGGATTTAAAGGCGAATATTTCAGTCAAAAAAAGACATTATCAGCTCCCACTGTTTGACAAATGTATGAAGGCGTCAGTTATCCTTACGGATCTTTACACCCCTGCTTATCTCTCGCATGCAAGAAGGTTTTGTGGTTAAAGGTTTTAATTTTGTGATAATGACAATACCCTCTAAATTTAACGCACTTTGAAATAAAAAATGGCGTTTATAAGTTACGTGGAGTTGGTTTACTTGACGCACTTTGATGTTTTTTTTTAATTTTGTTAAGCTTGACCAAAGTTTAACGCACTTTTTGAATTTTGGAAAACATAAGTAATAAAAAGTAACTCGACAAAATATATCAACGATATGTATTTCTTATATACAATGTATATAAATTCCAAATAGCGAGGTGGATAAAAGAAAAATGTGGTTTTAAACGTAAGAAACTTTTGAAAGCTTAATATTTTAAGAGACTATAAGGATACAGTTGCAATACAAATCATCCATCGACAAGATGAAAATCAAACACCGTCATTCAACAATTAAAAGATAAAATCTGCAACTTCTTAAAGAAAGTTAAACAAAATAAAAATAAATAATTAGAATGGTAACTAAATAAATAAATGAAAATAAAAATAATAATAACATTAAAATGAAAAAATTTATATCAGATGAATTCGTGTGATGACACATCATCAATCTATTTTTGTTATACAGGGTTAAAGCAGAATCGCCGAGTAAACAAACTGATCAGCTGAAATCAAAAATTACAGAACTTGAAGCACAATTAAAGTAAGTTCATAAAATCTGAATTCCTCATTCACAACTGAAGGAGAAGTTGAATATCTAATCCATCGATGCTTTCAAAATAAAAATGGCAACAACAGATACACATACCTTGTCACTGGTAGAGATAAATCATACTTGGTTAAAACCACTCTAAATCTAACAAAAAATATACAGAGGACGAAATTGTCCTGATGATTGAATTTTTGATCGACAACATATTTGTTCAATTTGGTGGACGTGTTTTCCAACAGACAATTGGCATTCCTATGGGTACTAATTGTGGCCGACTTATATAAGGCAGACTTCCTTGACGGGCTTCTTAAGGAAACACAGAAGAAATTAGCCGGTACCTTTAATTTCAGCTTCTGCTACATAGATGATGTTTTATCACTCAACAATTCACGTTTTGGGAATTTCTTACATCTCATCTATCCCATTGAGCTCGAAATTAAGGATACCACAGATCCTGCCAAGTCTGCATCTGATCTTGACCTTCACCTCGAAATTGACACCAGAGGAAGGTTGAATACAAAACTTTACGACAAACGGGATGACTTTGACTTTCAAATCGTCAACTTCCCATTTTTGAGCGGCAATATTCCAGAAACGCCGGCGTATGGAGTATATATTTCACATCTCATACGTTATTCCAGAGCTTGTGACATAGACATTGACTTCCTAGACAGAGCCCGGCTTCTGACATAAAAGTTGCTCAGACAGAGGTACGTTGCTCCTAAGTTGAAGCCATCCTTATTAAAGTTTAATGGGCGTCATCATGACTTGGTTGACAGGTTATAAAAAAACCGTTTCCCAAATGAAAATGGACTTGTTTCATTGATATTATCCCTTCCTCATATCGGATTTGACATGAACAGCATGGCGGGTGTCCTGCAGGAAGCAGAGACTGCTTACTCTTTCGGAGCACCTGAGTCTGACCCCTGTTTTCTAGTGGGATCCATGTTGTTCATATGTTTTTAGTTTTTAATTGTAGTGTATGTATTGTTTTGGTCTTGTCTTCGTTGTTTGATACGATTTTTCTCTCCTTCGAATATCCCTTTGGTATTTCTTGACTTTACTTGTATTTGTGAATGTCGATACTATTAAACTTTTATGTACACTGTGCTAAAATAATACAGAACGAATGTGGAAAATTTAGCCATGCTTAACAACAAATATGAATATGTTGGTTCATGTATAATATTTGATTTCTAATAACCAAGCATTAAATATTGTGATTGACTTTTTCTTCCAGAAAACTGAAAGAGGAACAAAGAACCATGTTACAGTTATCAGAGAAAATGGTCGATTTTGTGGTAAAAACGGGCTCTTTCACCACGAAGGATATTGAATCACTAAAGACGAAGAGATTCCGGTTACAAAGCCATAAGAATGAAGACATAAATCAATTCGCGAACAACATCGAAACTGTATCAACTGCTTGTGTACAGATCAAATTATCTGGGTATATCACAATTTCATTTAGTATTCCCATGATTTCAAACCGATATTTAAAGATTATTTCTGCATCTTTAAATGCTTTGTCAAACTAGCTTAAGATGCTATCATTTTTGTAATAAGACATGAAATCTTATGCATGTATTATGACGTCATCCAACGAGAACGCAAGACATGACATGCCAATTTTGTCATTATTTTATGATATTAATGTTATAACAACAGATACTTAACTAGGTGTTATTTGATTTCTCTAATCTAAATAGAGATTTAGCAAATGTAACATTTAATCTCAATTCAATGGCGAAAAAAAAACATTACATATTAAGGGATAAGTTCGATCTTGATCATGTTTTACCAAGTATTCAGAATGTCTTGAAGATGTTTCTTTTTGATTTATTCTAACAGGGATAACGAGGGATCTAAGCAAAATTCAAATCTCCAATTATAAAGAATCCAGCCTAAAATCCTGACACCATTATATGTCGTCAAACTTTCATCAAACATTATTTTTTTTCTTCATATTTATAGTTTAGATTCTGAGATTACACTACATGAAAAATTAAAGGATTTTGCAGTTTGGGCCACCGAATTAGAAGATGACAAGAACAAAAGTAAAGGACAAATGGTTCCAAAGGAAACATTGTTAGTAACTAACAGTAGTTAACACTCTATAACATGTATGTAAATTCCAACAAACCATGTATATACATGTATTCAATAGTGCCCAAGGAAAATCATGTAGAATACAGAAACACTAACGCAGTATTATATATAATAATTGTGAAATCGTATTTTTTTAAAAATGAAAATGATAAATATATCTGAAATATTTTGATGTGATTCATTCCTGCTGATAGTAGTTATCATCAACAAAAGTTTTTCTATATTGTGAATAAATAAGTTTTTAAGTTAATTAGTCAACTTCCGAAATTCCTCAATATTTTTCACAAAGTGACAACTGCATACTTTTGGTACGACCGATACATATAGATATAACAAAAGTGATGTCTGCTGTAATAATTCTACTGTATTTTTATAAATAAAAAATTCATCTTTTATTAGAATTAAATTGAAGAAAGAAATTCAGGCCAAGGAAAAAGAAATCAAACATTTAACAGAAAGTAATGATAAAAAGCTACAAACGTTGGAAGAAGACTGTCAGAAGAAAATAGAGAAGGCAAGACAACAAGAAAGTGAAAAAGATAAACAGCTGAAAAAAATTATAGACGAACAAACAAAGTATGATATTATCTTGCTATATTTTTTATGAAGTTCTTTTCTTACATATTAATCTTATCTTTATGATATGGACCCAGGAATGATAAGAGAGCCACCATTGGAAAAAGTCATGTCTTCAACAGAACCGAGCACAACGTTCAGTAGTATTCTCGACTTACTTTATGAATCTTATTTTAGATGCCATCTGTAGTGCGCATGGACAGTTTTCTTATAAATTTGCTTTTATTAGATACAATGTACCTTCATGACCAATAGGTTAAAAATGTTGCGAGTAAAAAAATAAAAGCTACATTCAGGTCCATGTATAAGGCATACATTGAAAGATGGGATTGAAACCTTAGGTATCAACCTTTTTTTTCAGTTTGATGAAGAGCAAGGAAAAAATTTGAACAAAAGGTGCAGACTCCATAGTATGCGGAAAGAAATAATCTATAGTACAAATTTTAGTGCATAAAAGTTATGCATATTCGTCGAATTATGACTCATAATTTGTGATCGAATCCGAAACTATTGTAAGAATAACCGAAACAGACAGAAATACCAAAATGACCATATTGGTATCTAAAGACAGAGATATATGAAAGGGAGATAGTCCTTATATTCTAAAAATTAACAGTTTTTTTCAGTTAATTCTAAGCTGTCACTTGCATGTTGGTATCGAAAAACCAGCAACCGGATGTTAAAAAAGTCTGCAAAGGATTCGAAATCACTTCTTTATTGCCCTCAAAAAAATAAATTCTTTGATACCAATTTTAATGCAAAAGATGTGCAAATTTCATAAAAATTTAATTACAATAGAACTCTTTCAAAAAGCATCGTAAAATTCTTCTGGATAAATGAATGAATACCACAATGACACGTATTGACCTTAAACAACAAAATAAAACAACAACAAAAGACAGAACGCCGGACAAAAATAACATAAAAGAGCACAAAAGACCAATATAAACACAACAGAGAATGGAATAGTCTGGCTTGTTGCAGACACTGAACAGTGGTGGAGTTAAACCGGTCTTATGGTTAGCCAAACCTCTCCCATTTCTATCCTGACACTCGGGTGTATAAAACATACTTTAAAGCCAATGGTGACCGCTTGCTAGAACTGAAAAAAATTGAATAGACGGTACAAATTTAAAGTCTTCATTGACAAGTCATTTGGAGAAAGAGCAATGTTTACAGAATTACACAAAAATTGCTCCCTTACTGTGAAAAGATCTTAAGTTACTTCCACGTTACTGTGAGTTATTAGCAATTACTTTTGCATTTATTCACGATATTACAATATAAAGTAGGATGTGAAAACCCGTTCATGATAAGTGCTTTTGTGGAAGTCGGATATTTATCTACGTGTGAAAGATGTTTATATCTATTATTAAACTTTAAAAAACATTTAGCAGCTTGTGAAATCTATAACCGTGTTATAGAAAGTTTTTAGTAATAGGATAATTTGCTCGTTGAAATCGTCTAACCTTGAGCAAATTCGTGCAAAACGTAGAAGCTGTGATAAGGTCAAGAAAGAAGAAGTTAGACACTGGAAAATTCAAGTCACCCTTTCTATCATAAATTTTAGTATGTATCTCCCTATTTCCAATGTTTATAGTAAGGTCTTAAAAGGAATATCATTTACTATTAGTCTATGCTTTGTTGAGATGTAGGTCTTTTGGATAATTGTTTTTTTTTGCATATTTAAGAAACATCATCAAGATACCTGCCGTAGTTGTTAAAAATATCAATTAATCTATCATGATTTTGTATTTCCCCTTCAAGGAGTTTTTTTCATAAAAGACTGTACATGTTTTCGTACATAACAATATAAAATAAGAGGAGCACCGTTTGTACCTTTAGGAATCCCAATGACCAGTCGATACACAGTATTGCCAAAACGAACAAAAATGTTGACTAGCAAGAATTGTAGGGCCTATATCATGTCATCGATTGTCCAACAACTACAATTTGCATACTTTTTTGACAGAAAAATGCTTTAACTTGTTACAACAAATATAACTTAACAGACCAGTTAACCAGTGCACTCATTTTTTCTTTGATTAGAACACGGGGAAGGGTTGTATACAATGTAGAAAAATCATAACTGTCTACAGTAGTTTCTCGATTATCTAATTTTTGCAATTTATCCAAAACATAGAAAGAATGGTGTACTCTTTGAATATCAATTAATGCCCAAATTTTCATAAATTTTGTTACAATAATTAATGACAAGTTCTTTTATACAAGTAAGAGAATTTGTTAAAAAGAACGACAATTTAGTATTGGTACATTTGCTAGAGGAAGATATAAAACGAAATTTGTATGGATTGTTATCTGATTTAGGTAAACAGTACATAGTAGGAACATTGTAGTATTTGGAAGGAGCCTGGAACTGTTCAGTGGCTTTAATGTGCTGTTCAGTTCTGTCTTTTTCAAGAATTGTAGTTTCAGGGAAAGTGCTAGAATTAACTAATTCTTCTCTTAGTACACCGATGTAGTACTTTCTTTTAGATGATCACAATTTTATTAGCTGCCTTATCTACTGTAACAAATCTTCCAGCATTTAATGCACATGTAATGCCAATTTGTCTTAGAGTCGTTCATTCTTTCATTCAGTATGTTAGGATAAATGCATGATGATATCGATAAAATTGTCTTGTATTGTAATTGACATTTAAGAAAAGTATTTCATAAGCCAGCTTGTGTCTCCTGTATCCGCTTACCTCGAAAATATTATTTTAAGATAAATTAGAAAAAAAAATGTCATGTTAAAACGTAGTACAAGAATCTTAGAGCAATTAGTCGAGCATATCATAAAAATCGTTTATATTTGACTGCAATGTCATATTAATCTTGACTCTGTTGATTTCAAAATCCATTATACTTCTTTCATTCATTGACTGTAATTTTGAAATTTCTGCCTGCATATATATTGTTTAATTTTAGGTTTCAACAAGAAAAAAATCGACTAGAAAATAAAGTTAAAGATCTGGAAAATAAGTTGAACAGTTATCCAGACAAAAAACTTCAAGAGAAGGACAACGAAATTATTTACTTGAAGGAAGAAATAAAAACACGCGAAACAAGGTTAAATTATAATTAGACAAAGTAAAAAAATATTTTAAGTGAATAAAGGCGAAGAGAAATCTGTAATATATTATACAAGTGACTTATTTTTATGTTACCTCATAAAATATTAATAATGAGGTTATAAATAATTGTTGCCTATATGTAATTCAAGAGCAAATACTGAAGAAAACCATTACAAATATTAATTATAATAGATCAAAGAATTTTTAACGATCGATATCAACTGACAATATTGATAATTTTGTGACAAGCCTTTCCAAAATTCACCGTTCACCGTTAATAAAATTTTATCATGGTTACGCTTTAAATCAAACGAAACCAATTATGTATTCATTTTAAGCTTTAATCTACAGACTGTAAGAATTGAATTTAGTTTTTCTTATTTAAATATACATATAATAATGTATAGGCATGAACTATTCGTTATCTAACATATTGACAAATTTTCTAATATTTTAGGCTTTTAGTGATTGATTTCAATGTTTCAATTTAAACTTAAAATATTAGTTTAAGACCACTTTGTACACGTTACGTACCTCAGTTGTCTCAGTGGTCTTGAAGATTTCAATAAGTTTATTTAATTTAAATAGTGCAGACAATTTCCTTAAAGAAAATGTCAAGACACATGAAAGAGCAAAACAATTAACAGAATTATTGAAAGACAAAGAAGAAGAAATTAACAAGATGAAAGCAGATAAGGAAGACCTGATATCCAGGTATGAATTCCTTTACATGCTTATATTGTCTACTATTATCCACATGATCCAAATGCAGGAACATTTTAATTTACCATAAATGCTGCATATTTTAGACTTTCAAAGTTTTAAAGCTGAATTTTTAAAAAAGAAATTATTTGAATGAATTTGAAGTCTTGCTCGTTATATATAATCCGTCCCAGATCAAACCTTAATATAATAAAACAGGGGAAAAATATTTTTGAAACAGGATAAAGCAAAAATTAAATGTAAATTTTAATGATACAACTGTATTTCTTTGTATTTTCTACATTAAAAATAAAACACAGTATATACATATACCTCACTGTAGACCCGATTTCAAAAGTTGTTGGTATATGGTTATATACAATATTTTAATCACACTGAAACTAATTTCAAAAGTATAAAAAGGACAAATATACCTAAGGAGCAATAAAAAAACGTAATCCATTGGACAGACAAACCCGGGAAGACAAATGAACAACCATAAGCACAACAAATAAACACAGAAAACTAAAAAACAATGAACAACACGAACTCCTATAAAAACCAGGAGTGAACCCAGGTGCTCCGGGAGGGTAAGCATTTCCTGCTCCGTACACGGCATCCGTCGTGAAGTTCAACAAAGTCAATCCGGTGGAAGTCACAAATCGGTGGAGATACATCATCTTAGATATTGGAACACTGTAATGGTCAATCAATTCATGATGACGACCGTAAAATTTCTTAAGTGATGACATCAACTTATCCCTGATAAAACCCTGGTTAAGAAGCTTTTGTGACAGCAGTAATCCTCTTTGTCGAAAGTCAGGGTAACTCACGCATGCCCTTGAAAATCGGATAAGCTGAGAAACGTAGACGCCATATGCAGGCGATGCTGGTATATTGCTACTCAAGAATTGAAAATTAACAATAGGAAAGTTGAAGTCATCACGTTTGTCATAAAGTTTTGTCTTCAAACGTCCCTCATATTCTATTTCAAGAAACAAATCCAAATATGAAGCGGACTTTGGTGTATCTGTAGTAGAATAAAATTATCCTATTTTTGAATTTAATAACGGGTTGACCCTGTGCATTATTAATGTATAGTAGTGTCATTTGCCAAACACTGCACATTAAAGCATCTGATATATATTTAGACTCAGTAGTATTGCTGGAGAAAAATTAACTAAAGGTAATCCGGGAATTACTGATCTTAGCGATCCAAAGCGTCCAATGAAAATTGGGGAAAAGTACGGAGAGCTCTACGACAATGAATGGACGGACGCCATGGAGTGTATCGATTTCATCAAAAGTGATTATCCGAATTATGGAAAATCTGAACTAGAAGAAATTGTCACTCGTCATCTTTGCAGAATTTTGAGAGTGAGTGACTTGTTAAATAATAACATCTCATATAACCAGGATACATTTATTCTGCTTAATTATATCCTGTAAAGGTTAATTGTAAAGGATCATTCAATACTACGTATAACGGAAAACAGAATACTGAATCAACATTTTAAACAAAATACATTGTATATTAGTCGTACTAGCTTTGAACGTGAGGCATCAATGCACAGTTAAAAATTTAAACCTTAGCAGTTGAACCATAATAGATTATGACTATAAATCATACTTCTTTTTGACTACAAAACATAACCCTTACCAAAAGTTAACAGCATGCATTACTGTGTTGTTTATATTTGGTATCTATGAAATAAGTTAGGTGTATTGTGTTTTCGAAATTTGGCGATAAATACCCAGGTTGTTGGCATTACGTTATATGGAATATCAGGGATATTTGGAAGATCACGTGGTCGTATATGGCCAGGATATCTTAATTTGCCGAACGACATACATTTTAAAATATTTTAAAATAACGGAAAAAATATAATATTATTTTAGTTGAATCATTATCTTCAAAAAGATCTCTTCGTAATCTTGAGATGGGACGATACAAACCAGCTTATCAAGTCGGTTATTAAAACTACAAACTCTTATGACGAGAACAATAGTCATAGAAGTGAAACAAATGCAATTTTCCTGTTAGAAAATAAACACTGATAGGTGCCAATTTTGGGGGAAATCGTCAAATTTAGTCGTCCCAAGACCTAAGCATAGTGTATAGAAATACACAATTCACAATACGACGGAAAATTCTTTAGACTGCGGAGTTACAGAAACTTTCTCTTTTAATAACTTATTTTCTAGATGCGCTAAAAATGTTTAACAATTTACTGATTTTTATTGTATTATAGCGAACCTACCAAGAATGTGTTAATATTTCTCTAGGACAGTGCGAGGCAATACAGACATTTGAGGAGACTTTGTTGAAAATGTTGTGTGTAGAAATGAAAAATGTAAGGAATAGAATATCTCTGAACTCAATAAGTATTTTTTTTATGTTAATCGTTGAATATTTATTTATTTTCACTAACAATGTACTGACCAAATGAAGTGATAACATATAAAAAAAAGTTATAAATGTTGACATTTACATTTTGAAATTGATAAAACAAAAAAGGTTTTTGAGTTTTGTGGAAAGTAATAACAATAACAATACTTAACTGTCAGTTGTAATTAAGTCAGACTGAATATGAAACGAGGAATATATTGTTTTATTTTTTATCCTTGAGTCGATACCGCTGCTGGTGAACTTTACGACAAACGGGATGACTCTGACTTTCCAACTGATACGTTATTCCAGAGCTTGTGACATATAAGTTGACTTCTTGGACAGAGCCCGGCTCCTGACAGAAAGTTGCTCAGACAGGGGCATGTTGCTCCTAAGTTGGAGTCATCCTTATTAAAGTCTTGTGAACGTCATCATGACTTGGTTAACAGGTATGAAAATACCGTTTTCCACATGAACATGGACCTGTTCCATTGATGTTATCTCTTCCTCAGACCGGATTTGACATGGACAGCATTGCGGGTGTCTTGCAGGAAGCAGAGACTGCTTACTCTTCTGGAGCATTTAAGTCTACCCCCGGTTTTTTCGTGGGGTCCATGTTGTTTATATGTTTTTAATTTTTAATTGTAGTTCCTGTATTGTTTTGGTCTTGTCTTCGTTGTTCTCCGGAGTTTGTCAGTTTGATTTTCCCCTCCTCTGAATATGCATTTGGTATTTCTCGACTTTACTAAGTCACCGAGGTTATCTCATGCGCAGTTGCTACAATGTAGTATTTCGATTCTAGCCCGAAATTGATACTTAAAATTTACTGTCTAAACTCGTGAAAACCATCTCCATCATGAAAACTTTGTTTTTTTACATTTAGATATTCAAAAATGCTAAAAAATCTTCAAGAAACACACATAAACTCAGTGTTGGACATAAAACTAATCTCAACAAAACAACAAAAAAAGAACAAGTCATGGTGAAAATAATCTCCAGTGAAATGTATTATATGCGTTCATTAAAAAAATGTTGAATTTGTAATTCACAAAAGATTATAGTCTTTTATTTAAAAATTCAAACACATCCTGTCTCTAATGATACAAATTTCAACAAAACAGAATCGACCACAGTGTCGTAATCTCCTGGAAAGCAGCACCAGAAAGCACAAAACAGCTTTATACGGAAAATGTAAATGTTTTGTCAAAATACCTTAAATCTATATCGTATTTCTTTTATTAGGAACATGATACAACATGGTTAGTGAATAGTAAAGAAATATTTGCAGCAAGAAAACAAACTGCAGATAGATTCGTGAAATATTTCATTGACAATAAGGTAAATAAGAAGTAGTTCAATAAAGTAACAAGAATGTTAGTGTGCTCTTGTAGAAGTGTATCTGGTGCTCCTGATTAAGAATATAATATGCGGTTGGCGTGGTCAATGATGCGACCGCAGCAATAGCCCTTTCCAGAAACTCATTTCCGGTAATTTGAAGCAAGTTATTTTCCTTACTTTACTTCCGAAACTTTTTCTAACCTTAGTATGTAGCACAATATGACCATATTCGCTTTAACAAATAAGTTCACTTCGGATTGCATAATGGCTGCCCCCATTAAACAAAGACTTTTCTCAATGACTAATATGCTCCCACTAGCGTTCGCTGCGCTCGCTATTATCGAAGAGTCACTATTATATCTGTTTAACCAAAAGACCAAAAAGACGAAATTTCTAATACAGTGTGAACCATGTTTCACAAATTTCTACATACGGGAAGAGAATTCAGTTTAAAAAGACAGCAACAATGCATAAACATAATGATTCAAAGACAATTTCTGTGGATTGTCGAAACTTAATACAGTTCTAATAGGTGGAACGTAAGGATGGGTTCTCATAGAATAATACGTTTCTTAAAGTGTTGGCTCCGTGTTATTTATCATGTCTCGTCAGAAAAGAGAAGACAAAAAAGAATTAAAGACATCATAAAATATTATTGATCATTATTGGGAAAGGCATATGGAAAGAGCAATAACAGTCCTTCACCTACTTTTAGAATTTTGTTTTAGTACGTCATAAGATATCTTGTCGTGTACATTAATCACATATAATTTTTGATTTGTTGTCTTTTGAAAACGACATACATTCTTTTACCGTAAAGGAGAACAGTTAATAAGCAACGTTATCAGTTTTAATTTGTATTTGATAAATCTACATGTTACTGAAAGCCAAGGTCTCTGAACTAGGATTTAGTTGTAATAACAATGAATCAAAATTAAATAATTAACAAATCATCACTTATGCTTAAAAAAATTGCTTCCTTGTGTTTCAGATCCTTGGACAGGAAAGAATTCTTGAAGACTGGGACTATGAACAAAAAAACGAGAAGTTGATTATTTCAATAATGGAAACAGACTTCTATAAAACATGTGTGTCACTTTGTTGGTCAATGGCGGTACAAGATCCAGTGATGCATTTAGATGATGAGATAAAACCAGGCACCAAGTACGATAAAACAGTTTATAAAGAGTTTGTACAAAGTGGTAATTCCGTTAGGTTTGTTGTTTGGCCAGCTTTGTTCCTAAATAGAAATGGACCGTTACTGTACAAAGGAGTTGTTCAAGCCTACTGGGAAAAAGAAAATGATACCAAAACTAACTGCGTGCCTGAAGGTTCCGCCACCACCGTGTAATGCGTATCAGCTTTTAAAATGGATGAAGTGTTAAGAACACTTAATAACATCTAAATGCATTTTGAATAAGTAGATGGATGAGAGAATTAACTCCCATTTGTCAACGTTAACGAATGAAACTAAAACTGCAATGGATACACTTATAACGTGTCTAATTCCTCTATAGTAAAATAATCCTCCCAAGTCAGGGCTTTGTATCCACGCTTGTTCCTACAAACCCCTGGCGTCATTCATTAATAATTTACGGGTCGGAAATGGAGGATTTTTATTGGTTACTTTTCTAGGTCAAACGAGAATCTAATTGCGTCGTAGGTGGAAATGTTTAGGTCACACACCAGGCGGCGATATGTTCGACCCGCTAAATATGAATGAGTGTTGTCAAGGGTTTTTAGGAACGAACGTGGATACAAAACCCTGACTTGGGAGGATATAGTAAAATGTATTTTTTGAGGACATGTTATATTTAAAATTGTATTTGATATTATACATTATTATATACTCGTATAAAAATCTGGTATTTAATTTGATAAAAGCTAATCATGTGATAATTTTTATTCTATCATGTCATCTAGATAATAAAGTATTATCAAACCATACTTTAAACGACAGCTTTTGACGTTTGTAAAAGAGACGACCCCGATAAGGTCGACAATTTACCCAGCGATAAACCTATTTTCCCTCGACAACTCCACAACAACTGACATTTTCGTATTTGTAAACATTGTGACAGAAAAGTCCCAAGAACAGTTATTGAAAGGAGAACAAAAATGACAAAAATTTATTATAAAGGATTCCATGATAAAAGGAAAACATTTTTAGCTACTTATACACATTTTTCCGTTGAAGAGAAGAGATTGTCCGAGTTTTGTTTAATAAAGATCTATACTGTCTATAGCTGTCGGAATCTATAATTGTTTATAGTGGACCAAATGGATTGATCTGATTGCATCAATGGCAACTTTCGCCCTGACAAGATATTTTTTGATCATTTAAAGTACATAATTATGTGATATTATAACACAATTAATACTCCTGCATTAATCTGAAAGAAATAAAATCATTCTTCATCACCTGAAATTACTTTTTCTTAAAATGAATTAAAGATTAATAGTTGATGTTACACATGTTTCACATTTGTAGAAGAGTGACACGAAATTTTTTCTACACGAAAAAGGAAATGGCAACCTTGGATGTCAGTGCCTTTATCAAATAGACCAATCGTCTTGTCACTCTTCTACAATCGTAATGTAACCTGGAACAAACAAAGACAAGTCACGTTAAGAATCGATTTTTTTAGCTGTAACATACGGGATGAGTTATATGTTGATTTCTTATATGCAAAATAAATTGTTATTCAAACTTATTAAACACTTGAAAGGGGAGAATTTAAAATGAATTCTACAGCACAACCATGTAAATCTGCTTAAAATATTCAAAAAAAAAAAACAAAAACAAAAACACAAAAAACAAAACAAAACAAATCACTCACGTTGAAATTCACTTTATAATTTGCTAGTATATTATGTACGTCATTATTTTTAAAATTTTAAAAACTCTCTGATTAGTTGCTTAATGTTATGCTCATTTCAGTTTACATATGAGTTGTTTATTGATGTTTTATTGATGTTTGATTTAACCATGTTAACTAGTTAAACCTATGTTGCAATATTAAGCCCAAACGGCATTCAAAATAAAAGTTCAAGGAAAATTTATTGACAATTTAGTGCTTGTTATTATTTTCAATTGCATTGACGAAATTCCGTTAAAACAGAGCAAATTCTGGTTATGTATTATGTTTATAATTCAACATAGCTAAAGGTGGTTCTCATAGTGCACAATATTAATTATTTGTTGTTAATTATATGGGTAAAATGTAATCATCTTAATGAAAATACTGAACACCTATCTGTGTTATTACAGAAAAAAGCTAATCTTTCAGGCAAGCATAAAAAGAAGTTGTAACATTAAACATGTTGATTAATATTATTAGTCTAACTGAAAATTACAGTTCGAATTCATTGAATTAGTTAAATCACACGTTTATATTTAGTATATCTTTAGTGCTGGAATAGAATTCTCAAATACAAAGGGCGTGGTATGATTTGGCCTGAAATTTGGCCATTTGAATTCCAAAATAAAAAAAGTACTGAAAAACCTACTCTCAGCTATCATTACGTACTCTTAAAATATTGCATTATAAGGAACATGTTTTCAACAAGACATTTCTGTAATCGTGGTAATATGCTGTCAAAGATGGCTAATTGTGAAGAAAATAAATGAAAAACACAAAATTTAACTCATTTTTGGTTCTTTGAATTAATATTTTGTTATGAGCAACAGCCTTGCCCAAAAAGATGTTAAACTGAAATGTGTAAGACAATTATTATGTTAAAAATCGTTTTCGGCAAGGCTATTGCTCATAGTTGTTTTGACCAAAATCTATTGTGAAAACACTCAATTTTCTTCAAATCGTTGATTTAGCAGACGTTCATGACGTCGCTGTTGCATCATTGGAAGGAATTTTGTACAATGACTTCTTGTAAAAGTTCAATCATTATACTATGAAAATGATACAAATTCGAATCTGAAATCTTAATTTATTTTTTTCTTGTCAGTTATGGCCAAATAATGGCTTTAATCATACCATCTTCTTTGAACTAAAAAACCTTCAAATTTTACCTTTGTAATACTGTATATTTGTCATTTCTCAAATCTGATTTAGAATTGTTCATAAAAATAATACAAATTCGAAGCTGAAATCTTAATTTAAATTTTTTTCGTCAGTTATGGCCAAATAATGGCTTTAATCATACCATTTTCTTTGAACTAAAAACCTTCAAATTCTACCTTTGTAATACTGTATATTTGTCATTTCTCACATCTGATTTAGAATTGTTCATAATTTTGTCTCAAATTATTAAAGTGGTTTATAATTTCTTACTTGTTTTTCGCTAGAACTTCAAAGGTTTATTTATGATATTCATAAACCACTGGCATCTCCTCAGAGTACCAGACTATTTGAAGTTTCGAGTTTAAAAAATGTGTCCAAACCGAAGGTATTTAGTCTTTGACCGATATAAATATAATTACAGGCATGGGTTAGATCAGTATTAAATATGATTAAGAAAAGCAGTATTTGCTAAATATAAAGATAAAATGTTTGGAATAAGCACATTCAGCACAATGTATAATAAATATAATGAATCTTTAATCAATTTCTCATTCCTTCTTCAGAGTCGAATAGAATGTAAATTAGAATAAAAAACAATTCCCATATCAAAGTACACATGTGAACCTTGTCAGTAGAAATACGATAATTAAAATGGGGAATACTATTGAACATAACACTATTGAATTAAATTATAAAAGGCCAATTTATATGTATTTTAAAAACATTTAGGAGTAATAAAGATATTTACATTTCGTGGCTAAAAAGGATGCAAAATCCACAATGCAAGTCCGAAAAGTCAAAGCTAAACAGTAACGCTTTATTGCAGCTCTCCATCTTAAAGTCGCCATCAACATTGACAAAAATCAAGCACACCATTGCCAGTTTAAGATGGTACCTAGCACCTTCTTGAGCAGAATTATTGCTAACATAGATTCTCATCTATGCAATTTTATACATTTACGAGGTAATATGAACATGCAGTCAATAACAAAAACTTTATTTTGTAATGATTTTTTCTGTTTCTCATTGATTTCCTACGTAATTTTCAGTATTGAGTTAATGTATTTGTAATAAATCTTGTATTTCTTGTTTCAAAAATTAGCCTTTTGGATTTGACTTCGTGGACTTTCTTCTTTATCTTATAACTTCCGTAACGAGAATAATTAAACTACATAAAAATGATTAATATAATTACTCTCCCCGCTCCCCGTAAAATTTGGGCATTATTTTCATGACATTGCTTCATGTTATGTCCTATTTTAATTAATATTTATTTTTAATTACGAAACACATAACATATTACCAATGCACCTGTATATTCAGAAGATGAGATGACGTAAATTAACTGTAAAGTGGGCGTATAAATATAAAGTAAATAATATATTTTTTGTGGGTACATACATGGCAAAGCACCAAACCTCTAGTAATATTAAAAGACACGCAAGTAAGTAATTTACATAAATTCATTATTTTGAATACTGTTTGCTGTTTACATTAATTAAGCTATCAATTCAGGAAATTGCATTTACCACGTTTTGTTGCACTGGGTAAAGTTTGAGAATGAACATTTTGCTGCCAGCAACTTCAGCTAGCTATCAATTAACAGAATGCACTTACAGTTTTCTTACTTTACTTGTTTGACCCGTGTTTCGGGTGTGTTACTAATTGAAAAATCTAAATAGTTGTCTTCAGAAAGACACTAGCCGTGCTAAAATATTTGGGTACGAAGTGTCACTTTTTACATGTGACATTAACCGCATGTACATCTTTTTGTACATGCTACTCATTATGCTGTCCTATGTTTTGTAGTTAAAATCTCCTAAACGATAGGATAGCTAAATTATATTTATACATTTTGTTGAACTATTTTCTTCCCTTTTGTCTCCTATGTTTGAATTGCTCAAAGATACTGCGTTCAATTCATATCTATGATTACTTTTTTTGAATTTAGAATTTTTCCTGGTCTATTTGGTCTTTTGGTCTGGGCTGCTGCCCTCTAGAAGTAATCTTTTTTCCTATTTATGTATTCGGAAGAAGTCTCGTTGACTATATACCGTTACACATCTATATCTGCATTCTTTAATAATAATGTGACACATATATATACTAACATTTCATTTTGTTGAAGGCTAACCGTGGATCACACAGTTAATTGGATTGAAATTTCAGACAACAAAATAATTTCACAATTTTCATTTCCAAAATGACAAATGTAAGTATTTTTGTTACAATGTAGACAAGAAACTTGTAATTAAATACTTTTTATAAGTTTATCTTGACCTGTAGTATTTACTTTTGAAATGTCTTCTTGTTACTTTTGCAGTCAAACAATAATAATATTAAAATATAAAAATAAAAAATTACGTGAGGCCTAAAACTTTTATTTTCTAAATCAAAAATATATTTCTAATGGCATTTTATAAACAGCATTTAGTTTTTTTAGCATTTAGCATGTGTTTTAAATCGTAAAAACTCAATTTGAGAAATGATGTTTGGTGTTAAGAAAAATACCCAACAAATTTATCTTTTTAATATAAAAAATACCCTTTTAAAAAAACGGAAAATTTAAGATGTACTGAGTAAGTCGGTTGAATTCTGAAAAAGTGTTCTTAAACGGCTGAATACATATATACGAATCTTACAGTTTTTCAATACACACGTAAAATCTATAATTTCGATGTTGAATTCTCATCCAATTATTATTTTCATTTAATTAAAAAGTCTTCTTTTTCTATTTTCAGAATGCTACAAATTTTACTGGTGACATCCAGGAATCCACAGAAGACAGCCTTCAACGATCAGTGGGGATTCTAATTTTGATACTTTCGGCTTTTCCTTTTGTGGTTAATATGTCGATTCCCATTGTCTGCATTAAGGTTCTAAAGAGTAAATTTCACAATCTCCTGATCCTTTCCTTGTGTGTTAGTGATAGCATGATGGCCCTTTCGTATGGTCTAACATCACTTTCAATTACCTTCAAATCATTAGAAAAAAATGTCAGCGTATGCTTAGCAAGCTTATTCGTATTATGCTTCAGTAACCTGGCATCATATTGTCTTATTTTTCTTATATGTATTGAAAGATACCTAACAGTGAAATCGTTCAACTTTGGGACAAGTGAAAAATTTAATCAATATAAATATCATTTGAATTTTGGAGCATTTGGCCTTGCGCTTATAATTTCAATTTGTAGCACATTTGCACTGCCTTTCAGCAACACTTTATCTACCTGTAACCCTAAAAGTTTGTACGAAGAAAACTATGTCACTTACTGTGTACTTACAGTTGGACCATCAACGTTGATACTTTTCTTTGTTGTTATCATGACCTTACTCACAGGACGTCTTATTTGGAAGAGGTTCTCTTTGAACGTGAGGATAGAACCCAAACAAGGGCCGAGTAAAGAACGGGAAGATGCAAATGAAGAATCAGATGAACATTCTACAAATGAGAAATACTTACGTGAACATCGAAATAAAGTTTCAATAACTCGACAAGAAAGAAATGAGTATCAAATTTCAAATAGCGGTCCCTCTAGAACACTGACTGACAGGAAACCATGGGAAATCAGAGCATTTGCAACTAGTGTCATTGTAGCAGCTGTAACATTTCTACTTACAGGGCCGTTTATAGCTGCCATCTGGTACGATATCTTGTCAGATACAACTACTTCACAACAAACCCTCTTTTTGGTATTTAGTTTATACATCGTTAACAGTATAATTAATCCATTCATCTACTCATGGAGAGTTCCTGAGATAAGACAGGAATTTCGGAAACTCTTTAGGATGAACCAGTGAAAAGAATGCTTCTCATACAGTACACTCTCGGTATGACAAAATTCCTGTTAAAATCTTTAAACTGAAATAATTTTTGAAGTTTCCATCCACGCTGAGATACAGAGAGAACAATGGACATATATTTTATTCATAAACGTACATGTACATTGTATGTTGTATTTCTTTGGATATCGTTTAAAAAAATAAAATGTTCACCTACTACACAGGGTTGATTTTTTACATTTAGAATACGCTAAAGTTAATGTCACTCTTGGTTTTTTGTAGGACTTCATATTATGCAAATACTTTCTTTGTACTCCTTTGGTTGTACCTTTGTTGTATGTTTTTGCTGTGTAAGTGTTCTCACGAATTGGATTATATTTCTTTTCTGATATTTATTATTTATTCGATCTATACAAATATAGACATTTATAAGAATCAAAGCACTGCAATAGTTTTTAACTATTGGCCATATCAATATTTGATTCCTTCATCAACTATATATAAATTATCATGGCTCTACTGGTATTCATTTGAAATACTTGTGACCTTGCAAGTGTAACAGTAGAGCATGATTTGTCTCACAAAATTACCTACTGCACCAACCGGGGATCGAAGCCGGGACCTTTTGTTCAGTAGTCAACCGCTCTACCAACTGAGCTAAAGGAGTACTCCACTAGCGCAGCTAACGGAGGGTGGTTATAAACCTATTACGATTCTATAACTTTTATCGTACACGAGGGAAGACCCATTACACAAGTATGATTTCTTACAACTTTTGTAATATGCATTATTATATTTTTTGTCAGGTTCATGTTCACCTTATTCTTTTCTTACACAATTCTTTTCTTCGATCAGTGGTATCAGTGTCTAGTTTAAAAGCATTCAATGCATCACAATTTTTTTCATAATTCTCAAATCGTCAATAAGAAGAAAGCCGGTTTCATATGAAAACTGATTACTAGTACATGAAAGAATGTGTTTATACATAACATCACCACAGTGAAGAATATAACTAAGATGTTGTTTCTGTAGTAACCGAATAGGAACAAGTTCTTGCAGAGCTAAAAAAAAACTACACAATTACACATACACTGTCTACCTCTTGTAAGTTCAGAGAAATATAATGCCCCTTGGTGAAAGTCACCATGTAAACATGAAACCATTTTCAGTAATTATTTTTATTCTTAATAGCAGGTAATACAGTAAATTATTTAACATGAAAATATATAGGGTAAAATATGTATAATATCACAACACCAAACCCTTTCAGAGTGACTCTATGTTAAATTTATTGGATATTTATTTGGAATTAACATGGCCTTCAATAAAATTCCTTTGAATATTGCATTTTCCTGTAATTTTCTAATAATGCTCATGATACAATACTACACAAATGGGGTCAATTGTAAATTAAAGTAGGTGAATTGTTATTATAATAAGACTATAACATCAATTAAACGAGCTTAAGAAAACACCAAGCATGTTTTCTACAAATAATTTTTCCATGGATTCGTCTTCAAACTTTTTGCAAAATAATATTCCCTGTTATACACCCAAGTCATATTGATCCATGAAATACATATGCCAAACCAAAATAATTACTGTTTCCTTGAATTTATTCATACCATGCTTTTATTCAAATAATTTCCATGACAATTTAAATCATTCCAAACAATTCTTCCTGATATATATTCCATGATTCAAACTTCCAACATGTTTTATGAAATTACAGTAAATAGACTATTTGTATTCAATAAATATCTAAATGACGGTTCAATTATGAATTTTAAACAAAGAAAAAAGAATTATTAATCTTAAAGCCAATAAAGGTGTAATGAGCTGACAATCAATAGACGAATTTAGATTTATTTACTTACAATACGCATACGCGTAGATTTAAGTTTGTTTATATCCTACGCTATCGCTACGTTTTTTCTGGCAGTACCAGGTTTAATATTTTTTATTTTAAGGTAAAAAATGGAAAAACAAACCGGGTTTGTTTGTATAAACAATCACAATGTACACATACTACGACTGAAGTAAAGGAAACGGACACTGGTCAACCTTATAAAATGTTACGCATGCGCAAAAGATTTGTTTACATGTGACAATGTAAAATATATAACACAGATTAACTTAATTCACATAAATACAGATTTCTAGAATAAATGGTCAAACATTTACAAACATTCATCTCTAGCCTTTGTTAGTCTTGTGCGTATTTTTAATTTTGGCTCATTTTTATGTTTGGTAGTTTACTATGCCGTCCATTTTGCTGAACTAGTATACATTATTGTTTTGGAGCCAGCTGAAGACCACCTCTGGGTGCGGAATTTTCTCGCTGCGCGTTGAAGACCCATTGGTAACCTTGAGCTGTCTTATGGTCTTTGGTCGGTTTGTTGTCTCTTTTGCACATTCCCCGTTTCCATTCTCTATTCTATTCATGTAGAAATTTATAGAATCCCCGTTAATTTTTAAAACTCTAGAAAATTATGTTATTAATAACATGAATACTTTTTGTGGATTTCTGTTTCTGTATTTTTTTTTATGTATTTCTGTATATTTTGGTAAATTGCTGGTTTTTTTATTCAACTGATTTAATTTTATTATTCGGATTCAGGAGATTTTTATATATTCTATAACAAAAATTGTACATTCTTATTGGCTAACCTTGACAAAATATGCAAAATTAAGAATCTCTCAGATGGATGTCCGATATAAAAATTTATTTAGAATAAAAAAAAATATTCAATGTGGTCTGTTAAAAAGCATGGATGTTTTATGTTAAATTTTATCTTATTTGCCCAAAGTTTTTAAACAAGATCGAAATATGAAAAAAAAAGAATGGACGAATGACAAACTATTGGCTTATGCTGACGATGTCTCACATCTTTTTTCCCCTAAAGTACAAATGTAATCTGAGAACATCAGCTTAAACAACCAAAGACCTATCCAATAACAAAAAACTTTGAAATTTTAAGCAAAACCAGATACAGAAAGATACATTTTTGTCAGATTATAACGTTCAGAAGGTGTTCTTAACAGACAAAAAAATGAGTTCTGTTTTAGGTCACTTAGTAATCTGACAAATGTAAAGTTTCATCATATTACTAAATAATAATATTAGAAAAGCATTATCTGCACAAAAAGGAAGATGTATATAATTAAGGAATAAATATAATACTTTACCTTTGGTCGGATTTTTACAGAACAGTTGAAAAAAATATCTGCTGAAAAAATTAAATGCAAAAACTTGGCTATTTATGGGTAATATCCTTTTTTGTTCATTCTAAAGCTTACAAACTTTATCCTGATAAAACAAATAGCATTTCTGCATACCATCCTTTAAAAAAGGCTACTCTAAAAGAAAAGATAGAAAGAAAACTTCTTGACGTATATAAGGCGACCCATTCTCATTGTAAAAGCCCGAAGACGAGCCCCCGATCCTATCAACCTAATTCCATGTTTGGCAGCCAACTTCCCCCCCCCACCTTAGCTAATTCTTAAAATTCTTGTTAAGGTCATTTGGTATATACACACAAAAAATGTATTTGTTTCGTTGTGACGTTAGTTTTTTCGCATTAAAGAGCGAAATATATCTGTTGTAATTATAAGTCTGAAAAAAAAATGTGCAACTATTAGAATTTAAGGGAATTCGATACAGGAGCAGGAGGAAGTAATGACGTCGCCAAGAAATAACCATTATGACGTCGTAGTATCTCTCAAGAAAAGCACCTACAATATCATACATTTTTCTAAAATATATCTGTTATAAGCGCATGGAGCCAAACGTTTTTCTTTTGCAAACAGATGTTCGTTACGTCAATTTTATTATTCTAATTTTTGAAGAAAAATTCTATGAAAAGTATTTTCCAATACTAATTCAAACTTACTGAAATTCGTAGGTTTTAATACAGTGTTAGAAAATGATAACCCACACTTTAATTCATGTATAGTTCATATGAATAATAATAAAGTCTTACAAAGATGCCAACCCTAAATCTCAGTTTCTTAGATTTAAGCCCATCAGTAGTAATGATGACGAGGATTTCAGACAGCAGTGTGATAAGGAGAGATTATCCCAAAACAGTCATTTGATTCTATCCCCAAGGTGACCAGACTAAACTCTTTAAAGTCTGGCCAGAAATCAAATAGAAGACGTGTGACCCTGTTCCTTACTTATTATCCCCACAAAGTAGCAATCCGGAACATACTTATGAACAATTTTGAAGCATAGACACGAAGGATCTGTTGATGTGCGATATTTCACGGTTGATCGTAAGGCGAAAAGTCTACCTTATACTGAAATAAATTTTTGTATTATTTACTTTCTTTTACTATCAATTTTGCAGTCAGACTACCTTATACAGGGTACTTTTATTTTTAAAATGAAGGTCAAATTTATTATCATTTACATGCATTTTATTGCCATATTGTTAGGCAATTTAAAATTTTTTGCTATCATTTGGTTTTGTTCGACTTTGTGCTTTGTATATTGTGCGTTTTAGTCGTTCTATGTCCCTTTTAACAGGTCACCATTTCGATTTATTTTCCTCGTATTTAACTTCAATGATATTGTCCTGTTTTCTGAACTGAGAAATTGTTGTCAAATTAATAGATAGTTCTGAAATAATAATTTTTGTATTTAATTCATTTAGTAACTTAACTTGTTGCAAAATCTTAAAAATGACCCCTTTGAAACACCAAAAAATTAGAAATTGCATCTGTTCAGATACATGCTGTTTATGAATTTTGAACTTTTGATAGTTTATGAATTTGGAGATCAACATTTGAAGATTTCAGACGTTATATTCGGTTTTATATTTTACAAATGAAACACATCGTTCATTTCAAAAGGTCAGAAAAGTAAAATTTACACAATTATCATCACATTTACACAATTTTAATTTGCCCGATTATGTCTACAACAGATATACACTAATAGTAAAGATAACGCTTATGATGAAAGAATGATTATATTAATATTAAATATAATTCAACCAATTCAAAATTATCTGTTTTTTAAGATAAGAATACTAATAATTTTTCACATTAATCATATAAAGTTTTTTTTCCCAAAAATACACGAATTTGTTGGTTTCGTGATTAATAATATCACCATACTTATGACAATAAGTTGATATACATCATTATATTAACAAAGAGATATCTGATAAAGTTTAGGATAAATATTGCAAGGTCATTGTTGCTATTAATTATATTTTAATACTAGTTAAGGTGAGAGGTACGTAAATAAGCGCCTCTATCGGATTAGGGGAAAATTTGCGCTCGCTGTTATGAGAGTTATCTCCCTTACACCAGGAAAAATATTTTCAAAAAGTCGGGAGAGAATCCGCGTCGTAGAAAAAATAGGCAGAACGGTGGAAAATTAACCATTGCAATTCATAAATTTATCAAAAAGTAAAGTACTTGTCAACGAGATTTCATGTTCAAATGAAACAGCTCTTCCCATCCAAGAAAATGAAAATAACTCAACATCGTCATATGGCGTGAAATTCACGGATAGTCGGAGAGTGGTTGAGTTACTGTCTGGACACTCTAGTTCGTAAAATGGATTTGAAAGAAAGAAATTCGTCTCCAGATGCGACCAAGAACACAAACAGACACACTGTCGATAAAAAAAGTGAGAAATTACTTATATATACATTTTACAGATATTTTAGGCTTAATTTTCAAGCTAGATTATCCGTAACTTTCAAGCTTAACTATAAACATTCAAAGTTTGTAAAGACAAAAAACATCCGTTGTTTATGGTGCTTTCTATCACGTTCGCAATATGTTCTATAAATAGAAGTGGAAAGCAAGTGCTAGTCATATAAATACATTTTATTTCCTGGCCTGGGCACCATAAAAGTTGAGAATATTCTTAAGTCTGAGAATTTTCTTAAATATGGGGATACTCGAATGTGATTGGCTGAGAATGGGAATTTGAGTAAAATTTTCTTTACTCAGCAAAAATAGTTCTTTATGGTGCCCAGGCCTGGTGAATTTGATAATGAAAGTGAAATTTTGGTGATAGATTCGGGATGATTTTTGTAAGTAATGTAGAGCCAAAAGATTTCAAAAGGGAAGAATGAATATCAAAGGAAGTACATAGCTGAAATAGAGAAATTTTTATGAAACAAATATAAAAAAATAGACGCTTTGAAAACGTTATTCGTGTAATTCATATTTATATACTTTTTCATATTTAAGGGTATAGGCTGTGAATGTGTAATAATAACAGATATTGCTTCGTACTAGACCTACACGTTGCACCCGCTAGATCATAACTGGATAATAGAGCGCAGGAAGACTTGTCATATTACCAGGACACATTATTCTGACTCCAAACCGCCCAGTCTTTGCTCTTACTGCTATTCACCGTGTGTTTAGCGAAGGAGCAGCAATTCCTAATTTACAAGTCTTTAGTTTGTCCCAGTCGGAGATCGAACCCACGGCCGGCTCCCGCACTCGAGGCGTACACGGAGACTACAGAGATGAGGCAACTATCAATAAACCCTAAATGACACAGGTGTGAACAATTTAGGCTGCCTGTAATATTATTAGGTTTTTATGGCAATTACTAATTTCTATATAATTTATTCACAATTTTACTGAATCCAATACAATTTAAAACTTAAAATATTTTATAGATTCATGTCTAGTGTTGAAGACTATGTTACCATTGTCGTTAAATTGCTGTTTCATTATAAACCAAACCGCGCACTGATTGAAAAAAAAATATAAAATGATCGAAACTCCTCTATACGACATTTCTTGTGTCTTGCCTAAAACGTTCAAAATGGATATATAGTCATTTTGGATTGATTTAGAACATTTATTGTATTACTGAACTTCCGAAACAAAAATAAGAAAAAATATTAATAATTTTTACAATAGAATGAATTAAAAATAAATGGAAATAATTTCATCCAGCACCGGCAGGTTTTCCTGTTATCCATAGAATGTAATAAACGTAATTTTCTTTGCAGACAATATTTCAATTTCATCATAAAGAGATACCTCTATAACGTTAGTTTTGCTTCGACTAATTAATTATGTATGTGACGATAACTTGTAAGACGATAACTCTCCAAAGAAAGACGTGACGTCGTGAAATCCATTCCATTGACTTTATGCAATTTCGACGTTTTTGTAGTCGGCGAGTCCTTTTCAACGGCTGATGTATAAAAAATAATGCAAATAATACATCAAAAGAAAGAAAATTTTCATGATGACAACATTTAATTTTTTTTTATAAAAATCGTAGGATTATGAATGGAAATTCATATTTTATCCACTAAATCGCCAAGACATTTTAAAATAACAATCCAAAGATACTAATATTAGATATAGTAAATTTATAATATGCTGTATACGACGCATTTCAAGGAGTTACCGCTCATCATTTAAAACATCTCAAACAGAGTCGGTAGGGGCCTCGGTGGCCGAGTGGTCTAGGTAGTTCGTCATGACTACTAATGATCACTAGCCTGTCAACGCTGAGGTTGTGAGTTCGAATCTCACCTGTGGCGGGGTGTGTTCGACTTTGATCTTAATTGACAGGGATTGCCAATTTTCCTACCGAAGGTCGGTGGTTCTCTCCGGGTACTCCGGCTTTCTCCACCAACAAAGAATGGCCGCCGCGAAATAGCCAAATGTGCTGGAAACGGCGTAAAAACCCAACTAAACAAACAAACAGAGTCGGCTAGATAGCGATATTGGTGCAACTGGAAAGTAAAATCTCTATTATAATTCTCTCAGTAACCATTGCGGATGGCACATTTTTGCATAGATTTGAAATTTTTAGTTTATATACTTTGAAATTCTGTTAAGAGTCAGATCTTAGGTAGATTTTGGCTATGTTTGTAATTTTTCATTCTGCTACTAAAACATTTTCAAGACAGTTAACCCAGGAGTACACCAAAATGTGCACTGTAGGTAATTAATTTATTATTTGTGTATATTGTACCTGTTTTGGCCAATTTTCAGCCAGAAATGTACAAAACGTCCTAAGATTCATAAATATTAGCATCCATATTGTCAAAGAAAAGATTTTGAAAACAAATAGGCAAATATATTAATACTTTTTTGGGAATGGAATCCGTATCAAATATAGCAAAAGAATATAATAGAACAAAGATTAAGGAATGTCAATAAAACCAAAATCAATCTGAATTTCATGAATAATTAATAAAATGGTTTTTATGTTAAATTATGAAATTTTTTTTTGGCATTTCTTATACATTGTTGTAAGTAAACTTGATTAAGCATTCTGTTAATGATTAAGGAATGGTAACATTTTTTAATAAAACTAAGTAGAAATTAGAAAAAAAATCAAGAATTTCATATATATTTATTTAGTATAAACATTTAAGTATAACGTCAATAAATGATTACAACATCTCAAAGAGAGAAATGTTTTCGGAAACATTTCATATCGCTGGAATTTACCAAATTTTATCAGAAAAGATAAATATTATATATATATTTTTTTATGTGAAATCTGTTTTTATTTAAAGCCACTGCGTTTCTTTTTAACCTTCATAAATATTATTTCAGATTAACGAGTTAAATAAAATTATTGATCTGAATATACTGTCACGACTGTACACCTGTCAGCATTAAAGCACACGCATACTAATAATTAATCTTATGTAGTTTTTCAAATTACACGAAGTGAGTGTAACCATATCGCCATATTTATGAAAATAGGGTGATAATTTGTCACATATTAACTACATGTAGTCTAATTAAGGTTTAGATAAATATTACAGTCATTGTTGTAGATATTTGTGTATTAACTTAAAAATGATTAAAGCCAAACCTGACGAACTCAGCAACGACTGGTAGGTATTAAAAGGTAGCAGCTGCGGCAATTATGTGAAATCTAGTAGGTTTAAGGACTTGAAAAGTTTATGACATACATAATTATTTCATCTCAATTTGCTAAATAGTAATGTGAATTGTCCGTTTAAACCCAAATAACAGATATGGTATAGCATGCTCTTAATCACAACAACGTTCATCAAAAAGCATTTTTGTAGTTTCTCATGAATCTATTTCTTTTGTCGTAGAAATTATAACTCTAGACGCAGTTTAAAAAAATAACAACTTTACTATGGGAATCTGTGATGGGTCAGGTGTATTCGACACGAACCTGCTTATCGTGTTCCTAGTTAGCGGATAGGGGAGAGGTATGCCAGGGACATAGTGGATGACATGTTTGAAGAATGCCACGCTCTTATACGTTAAAGACCTCTTTTGTAGATTTCGAAAAAAAATAATCCAGTAATCTTATGGCTTATATAGAAGGCTAACTTATCTGCCACTGCCCAAATCTCAACACTTTTCCATTGACAATGAAAATGCTTTTCCCTTTGTGTTCCACGCCACTCCCATCCACATTTCTGGATTACTTTAATGTATTATTGAATGGTTCTCGCCCTGAACTTGCATGTAATATTTGCCACAAACAGAAAATAATAATCAATTTTTATTTCTAGTATTTAGCATTATGACAAACACTTTAAACAACACATATCTAATCACAGGCTCCTTAAAACGTCAATGAGCGTAGAAGGTGAATAACTCAAACAATTGTTTTGTTTGACGTAAATATCATGCTGATAGCCTAAATACTTCCCATTTACGAATCGTACAGTAATACTGGATAAAACCATGAATATAATTACATTTTGTACTGTGCGCTGGTTGTTATACAGAAAACCTTTATACCTGTATATATCAGATTCAAGTGAATTTAGTACCACCATTATATCTATAATGGTATCATAACTATCAACAACTTCTTGTTTATATTTTTTCAGTATAGTGTCTCATAAATGTAAAGTTGATAATTTTAATTGTAGTGAATACCCAATGGCACTAGTTATGCACCTCTTATTCACATTTATTTGTACTGCTTTAAATCAACTATTCCTCATTATTTTAATCCGAAGCCCGTCTTTAACCTTATTTTAAACACTGTACTTGTAGTGTAGTATACAGTATTCTTCCTTTGTACTGAAGTTCCTGATACAACAGGAAGTAGTAAAACTCGTTTAATGGTAAACCAAACCTTCTAATCAATCCGTACACTATTGTGCTGATAGGCGTATAGTGCACAATAAAAATAATTGAGTACAAATAAGCATGTTTAACCTCCTCTTGTTTTTTTTTATAGGTACCTGTCGATAACCAGGGCGTTATGTTGGCAGTTTTTATTTATTGTCTACTTACTTATTGTTTATTACATGGAATGGTGTGATTATTTTGTGATTTGATGTTACACTTTTCTTGAACGTTGGTTAGCAGTGCTTATAATACAATGTAATGCCTGTCTTGAATTGTTGAATGTTGTTCATTATTGAAGACACAAGAAACTACTAGATATGAATGTTAAACTCTCAAACGGACCTGGCAAGGGTGAACCGTTAATAATAGATCTTTTCTTATTCATTTACATACAAAAAGAAAAAAAAACTATTTTGAAATTAAACTTGTTTCTACCGAAGTTTGGTGAAACATTTACATACGAAAAGAAAAATAAACTATTTTGAAATAAAACTAGTTTTTACCGAAGTTTGGTGAAAACATTTACATACGAAAAGAAAAAAAAATATTTTGAAATAAAAATAGTTTCTGCCGAAGTTTGGTGAAAACTGGTTTATTATTCTGATTCTACTTCTGCAGATTGATGGATGATGGATGAATTATTGTTTAACGTCCAGTGGCAACCAGGTGCATATCAGGACGAGAACATGTTGATATGATAATGAATACGATCCCTACTTTGTACTAGACCGACACGCTAAGTCGGATTTTTAATGTGCTAGCTCACGAGGTAACTGTCCGCAGGAAGACATATCACCTCACTCGGACACATTATACTGACTCCGAGCCGACCAGTCTTTGCTCTTACTTCTAGATGCCGCGTGCTTGGCGGAGAAGCAGCAAATACCAATTTTAATGTCTTTGGTTTGACCCGGCCGGGGATCGAACCCGCGACCTTCCGCACTCGGGGCGAGCACGCTACCACGAGACCACCGAGGCGGTTCTGCAGATTGAATGGTATGTCATTGTTGACTTTTCCTCTTATTAGTTTTATTTATACTGTACTTAACTAAAGTGATTATAAATTCATGTTAAGAGTTTTTCTTTAATTTTAGGATAATTATTTTTAAAAGTGAAATAAATATAGAAATGGTATTGTTGTTATTTTTTAAATAATGAACTAAACTACGGGCATTATATATCAGAAACTGACCTTGGTGGAATGACGTATAACATGAAATTATTTATATCCAATTACAGTCGACGATTCTTGTGAAATTAACCGTAAAATAATGTATATATATGTAATTACTAAAGGAATCATACTCTTTCTTGTATTTGTATGGTCGGAAATATAATGACGTACAATAAATGCAAAAGTGGATTTGCTACATGAACATTTAGAACTATAGACTTTGCGGCTTTTCTTCACAGTAGATAACAAAATCACCAATCACCAATCTTAAACTAAAATATTCCTGGTAAGTTATTTGAATGTTTACATGTACATGTACAAATGTATATATGTTGTCTCCTTACCCTTTTGATAGTTTTTGATTATATATAATGTAGCAAATCTCTTTTTTGGAAGTATAGTTCTAATGGTAAATATTCTATGATAATAATTTTGATGCAACATGTATTCATATTCTGTCAATTAATGACTCAAATGTTTAACTTTTTCTGTGAATTATTCTGACTCTTAATTTATTTTCATTGCATCTGTGAAATTAGTCTGTCTTTTTTTCATCCATCAGATAAAAGCTTTTAATCGGCATTCCTATTCAATTTAGCAAACATATTTTGTAGATTGTATACGGCTGTGCAGATATTCGACCAGCTTTTGAATTTGAAATTCCTTCAATGATTCACATTTTTAGATCAAACATTATGGATTTTTTTTAATTTGATCTTTGTCAACACAATTTATCATGTATTTATTTATCCCAGTCAATTTGCTCTTTTATGATAAGGTTTTTCATTTCAATATTTGCTCTAGAATCAAATTTTAGGATTTAGCATTTCGTCTCGTTCTTCTTTTGTGTTCCGTCAAAGGAGGGGTTGCGATAAGGCCCACTTTTATTTTAACAAAATGTGTTTAAATGTTGTGTAAAACAAGTCTACTTTATGATTCCTTTATAAAAAGAATCGTACTGTGTATGTTCTTGTCACGTGGTATGTTGACTTTGCAAGGGCCTACTCTGGCCATTTGACAAAGGTAGCTCAACAAAACAGTCATTTTTATCTCCCAGTAGAAGTGATTTAATCATATACATATGGAAGAAGGGAAAGAACATCTGACAAATAGTTTGGTTACCAGAGGAATGCATGACAACAAAACATGATCAGCTGATTGTTGTTTTGTTCTACAGTTAGGATTACAATGAAACACCTATGATGAAAGATAATTAGCCGTTAATAGGTTAATTATGTGATTGAAAGTTGGCTTGGGTGACATTGAGTATGAGAATCTCGAGTTACAATGACAACTTATCCTTTGATAATAAAATATATTGGTAAGCTGTGAAAATTAAATTACTCAAGTACTCAAAATTAATAGATCAAAAGAAAATCAAACTGTATATAACTGTCCTAATTTTTTTTATAGTTTATATGGGGATTTCTTGTTTCAGGATCTAAAACTGTAGCTGTTATATTTGGGAAAAAGAAAAAACTTGGTTCAATAACACTGAAACTCGGTCCTAATACATTACAAATTGTGAAAGATGTGAAATTTCTAGGAATCATCTTTGATAGTCAATTAAATTGGAAAAAACATATTCAATATTTACATTCTAGATGCACAAAGGTTTTAAACTGTATGCGTTTATTAACGGGTACAAAATGGGGGGCCACCTCAGGAACACTTAGAAATATATACGCCATGTTAATTAGATCCAAAATAGATTATGGCTGTGAAATTTATCATTCTGCCTCATTCTCTATTAAAAAAGTTCTCGATAACATCCAATTTCAAGCCCTTAGAATTGTTACAGGTAGCATGAAATCAGCTTCTCTTTCAGCTCTTCAAGTAGAAGTAGGTGATCCTCCATATGAAATAAGACGGAAATGTCTAATTACAAAATCATTTCTGAATATAAATAGCTTTAGTGAACACAACCCAGTTAAAGTCTCTTGCAATGATACTTTCACATTTGAATATTTTAGTAAAAATGTTAAACAAAAATCATTTTCTATTACAGCCAAGGAAATGATAACTTTACACGGCATATGTACTAAAAATATTTATTCATTACAGGAAAGTCCCTTACCTCCATGGAAATATGTAAAACCTATAGTTAAATATCAACTTCATGATATCATTAGTAAAAAAGATATGCCCTATTTAATAAAAAGTGAATCAAATATTTTAATTGATAATCAATACAAAGAATTTTTGCAGATATTTACAGATGGATCAAAAGATCCAGTTACAAATACCAGTGGCTGTGCTTTTGTTATTCCTAAACTAAAAACTCATAAAGCATTTAGATTATCTAATCACGCATCCATATTTGTTTGTGAATTAATGGCTATTTTTTTTACTTTGAATTGGCTGTTAGATTATAAAACATGTAATATAGTTATATTTGTAGATTCCCTAGCAGCACTTAAGGCCATAAAAAACTCTGTGTACAAAGTTAAATGTCAGATCATTTTTGATATTTTTTCTACATACTCTATTTTAATTAAAACAGGGAAAAATATTATATTTGAATGGATACCTAGCCACGTTGGCATTGTAGGAAATGAGCTTGCAGATACTGAAGCAAAACATTCTTTAATACTAGAATCAATATTTTTCACCCCTTTATATAAAGATGACATTAAAACTGTTTGTAAAAATCTACTCAAGAATATTTGGCAGTCAGAATGGGATAACAACAAAGACAAACATTTATATCAGATTTGTAATACCGTAAATTTTAATCTAAAAATACCAAAATTATTACGCAACTCAGAAATTTTATTATATAAGCTTAGAAATGGTTATATTGGACTGAACAAAAACCTAAATAAAATTGGAGTCACTGATTCACCCCTATGCTCACAGTGTAAAGTAGTTGAAACGGTAGAACATTATTTACTACATTGTACAAAATATAATCCAGAAAGAAAATCCCTTTTAGATAATTTATCAGATAAAGGACTAAAAATTTTCAACTTAAATACTCTACTATCAGGTTTAAACTTTAATATAATCTACGAATATGTTAAATCAACCAAAAGATTTGCTAATTACTAAATTATAAAAATTTTTTTTTTTTTGTTTTTTTTTTTTGTTTTTTTTTTTGTTCTGTTAATTAATTAAACCGCTGGTGACAGTCTTTGATCCAGTAAACTTGTGGTCGGACAGCAGTTGGATATTGTACCTACTCCAGTTGTATACACCTATGATCCAAAATTGTAGAAAGGATATATACAGAAACTTGCTGATCGCGTGAAGCTCTTACACTATGATCCGAGGCCCATGGTTCACGTAAGCTTGGGACATTGAAATTTACTTGATTGGATTGCGTGGACACCACAGCCCACTAATACCTGTGTGTGTCCATGCAATCTATCACTCTCTACTATTTTTCTTTTTTGGTCCCAGGACTATGAGAGCTATATCTACTTATATTTGTTATTTTTCTAGAATAGAGACATTTATATCTCTATTTCCCCTATATGCGATATACTTGGCCAGTATACCGTGCAGGGCCTCGGACAAGTGTGTGGTCTCCCCAGTCGGTATCTCAAAAATTTGACCTCTTACTCGTGGTCGGTGACTATCACGCGCCGTCGGTCAGTGCGGGCACTCGAGGCAAAAACAGTGCCTCTGGAATCCGCACTGAGCGAGGGGGTGGGTACCCGAACATTTGAGCTTATCCCGTAATATTTGTTCTCTTTATTTTAATTAGTATCCCCAGATACACTTGGGATCATGCACAATTGTGCATTATCCCAACTGTTGCCCCGATTAATTATAATTTACTTGCTCTTTTTTTTTTATTTGGGATGTCGGACGGGGAGAACCATATGATTTTTTACGTCCCAGAGGGCTTTGCGCGATTATTATAGCAAAAACATCTAAAGATGACCTTCTTCTCCTCCTGCAAAACAGATGCATAATGACAAACTGGATAACTCACCTCCTCACATACTTACAGATTTAAAACAGAAATCCCCAGAGAGGAAAATCCATTAGCACTCAGGGCGCAATATCATCCTATATGATAGTCGCCGTCACAACCCAGACTACTACTACATTATAGTTTATCAAATTCAAAATTCTGTTAACACTGATAACATAATTAAATTAAACTGCTTTTGGCAATATTATGTCTTAACTAGCTGGTTAGGGATTCAATCCCCAAAACCAAATCAGTCTCAATCACCAAAATCAAATTAAAAAGAAAAAATACAGATGAGACAGATCAAAATGTTAAGTCAAAGAAGTTTTGTAAAGTTATGAGCCAAGATTGCTTTGATAGGTATAAGGAAGGTCCAAAAGGTCTTTGGCACTGTGAAATTTGTCGTGCCGCTAAACAAGGCAATGCCTATGCTCTTGGCCATTTCATTGAAAACAGATACACAAAAAAGCGCAACCGATACGGTGAATTAAAGTCAACTTCTCCAGAAAAAATGACCACTTCTCCCTAATCCATCCTTGAAGGAGAAGTCACTTCTCCCTCTTCAAAATCCTAGATTAGGCCCTGAGAAGAACAGAATAATGGATAGCTACAAGTATATTTACAATAATGCTCTTATTGCATTCTTAAATTCAGAAATTTCAAAAGCTATACTAGCAAGAAAATTACGTATATGCTTTAAATCTACTCTTACAAAAATTTTAAATTTTGGTAAACTAAGGAGTTCCCCTCTCGTACGTAGGTCTGTCCTTTGATGGTTTTGGCTTTACCCATTTACTTATTTTGGCATTTTGCTCTTTATTGTTCAACATTTTAGGCCTTAAGCACAACTTATGAGTCGTAGATCGACGAAATGTGCAGCGTTACTAGTATCAACGAATTTATGATATGCATAAATATCACACTTGCAAAAGTAAAGAGGCTTGATTTTCTCAATCTCAACGACGGAGTTCTAAAAATTAAATTGTAAGAAAATAATTAAAACAAAATAGACGTTGAAGTGTTTTCAAAACTTTTATTATTATTCAGGTTTATCTCCTAAACGGTTATTAGTCAACTTATTAATAGTGTTTGTTTTTTTACATTTCTTATACACAGGAAGGTAAAGACGTTTTAGCATTTATTGTTATAGGTTTAGTAAAAGACTAACAACACTTTAAAGGAAGGGGAAACATTATTCCAGAATGTTTTAACTGCAGATTTCCCATACATTAGCCCTTTTGTCAGAAGGAGATCTTTAGTGGAGGTACACATGAAGTGGGGTCAAACTACCTCTACAGGAAAAAATACTATGCTATGACATATCCTTCACTATTTTAAAGCGAATTCTTATTATATGTTTAAAATTGTTAATTTGGTAGAAAAATCTATGTTTCTGCAATGATCTTTGTTTCATTCTCTAGCATATTCACAATTCTTGTTTCATAATAAGTCAGCTTTTTTACATTTTTACCGATCGTTTAACAGTGGATTTGTTTTTAAGAAAACATTTTCTTTAGGCAACTATTTAAATATATTTAATAAAGATAAATTTCCTAAATTTTACAAAGCCATGGTTTAAAGTAACAATAACGGTATCTATATTTGTAAGACAAATCTGTGACACAAAAAGTTTAATGTGTAGTTTAAATTTCTTTTTATTTTACTAAGGGTTACCAATAGAGCATACACGTTTATCTGGCTCAGATATCAAACCAATAGAGCAGACACGTTTATCTGGCTCAGATACCAAACCAATAGAGCAGACAAGTTTATCTGGCTCAGATACCAAACAACCATCAATAAGAAATATAGTTATCAACAACTTGCAGAAATATGGCCAATGTAAGTATTTTGTTAAAGCTAGATTATATCGATTATAAAAATAAACTTACAGTCTTTCGGATCAGAAATATACCTACATTTTCAACGAAGTGTACGTGTATGAAACCTACCTTTCACCCCCGAAAAGGAAAGGAAGACGAAATGTATAATCTAACTTTACAGCAGTAATATATAAAACTAAAGCTACACCTTGTAAAAGAACAGCAATATCTTTTCTTATTATTTAAAGAGGAGGAGAGATGAAAGAGTTATATAAAATTTTTAAGTGTTGATTTTTTTCAATCCCACAACTTTTTATCTCATGTGTTATTCATTCTGTGGATGTTTTTCCCCAAACTACCTCTTAATCACTACCAAAATGACATTACAATTCAATAATTGTGCTATAACTAATTAAACCACTGCTGTGACGTCAGCCTATTCATTTACCGTGGTTTCTTTTTCTAGAACCAACGCTTCTTTAATCCGTCACTGAAATGAAGTCATCAAATTATATTCAATTGTTCCCTTTGTGTACTTAATACCATTAAGTTTGAATTATTCACAGCTGGTATTAGTTTAAAAACTTACCTTTGACTTTTGCAAATTTTGATTTGCCGTGACAGGGGTTCGATGGATGGATGGATGGATGAATTATTGTTTAACGTCCAGTGGCAACCAGGTGCATATCAGGACGAGAACATGTTGATATGATAATGAATATGACCCCTGCTTTGTACTAGACCGACACGCTAAGTCGGATTTTTAATGTGCTAGCTCACGAGGTAATTGTCCGCAGGAAGACATATCACCTCACTCGGACACATTATACTGAATCCGAGCCGACCAGTCTTTGCTCTTACTCCTAGATGCCGCGTGCTTGGCGGAGAAGCAGCAAATACCAATTTTAATGTCTTTGGTTCGACCCGGCCGGCGATCGAACCCGCAACCTTCCGCACTCGGGGCGAGCAAGCTACCACGAGACCACCGAAGCGGTAACTGGGGTTCGAACTCCCTCCTTGAAGTTAATTATGTGTCATAGTTCAAGAACACATCGACGAAACCTCTCGGCTACCAATGGGATGATATCTATATGTCGTTTTTACATATATCAATATGACACGGTACAATATATACATAGGCTTTTCGCCTTTATATATTTAAAAACGACGTTTGTATAGTGTAAGATGGTAGCCGCAAGGTAAGGATGAGTTTAGAGTAACACTTGTAGACATAGTTCGAATCTCTGTTTCGGCGTTCCTTTTTTTCTAAAGCTTTGTTTATCATTGATATAATTTAGTAATAAGAAATGATCATTATTTTTTTTATTATTTGATTATTATCGACAATTTCATATAATTCAATAAAAAATTAGAACATTGTTATTTTGATGTTTATGGCAATTTCATCTGTTTCGCTGGATATTTTGATATATTTTTAAAATATAAAAAGTGTAAATCGAGTGGATTTAAACTTTTTTTCTTTCAGTAACATTATGTTTTACTGGAAAATTATTTCGACTACGCTTTATTTTGTCAATAATGGATAAATTTCTGAATCATATGCCTTATATTGTAAGTTCATAGGGTTTTGTATTAATTTTCATTTACTATTAAAATTACCAACATGTATCTAATTGAATAGTAGTATAGAGAATTAAGTTAATTTAAGCTCAAACATAATAGGGTCTAATTAAGACAGGAAAGGTAATTTGTATCATATGCCTTATATTGTAAGTTCATACGGTTTTGTATTAATTTTCATTTACCATTAAAATCATCAACGTGACTATATATATATCTAATTGAAAGACGTTTGAGAACTTTGATATGTATGTCTTATTTGATGACATATTACAAGCTCATCAAATAAGATATTTACATATGATCGACAGTAGTTTGTGATTTATAACTTTCTGAAATGTTATTTCTAATTTCAGAATGTGACAAATTTTACCGATGTCTTTAAAGGAACAGAGGGAAACAACCTTTCTAGATCTGAAGGAATTATCCTTGCAATATTTGCAGCTTTTCCATTTTGTTTGAATATTTCTATACCTATTGTCTGTATTAGGGTTCTTAGAAAGCAATTCCACAATCTCCTGATATTGGCCCTATGTCTTAGTGATAGTATGATGGCGCTTTCGTATGGTCTGTCTGCAGTAGCTTTAATCTTCAGTTCGTTAAACAAAAATGTCATTTTATGTTTATTTAGAATATTTACATTAACATTCAGTTTATTAGCAGCATATTGTTTGATTTTCCTTATATGCATTGAAAGATATCTTACAGTTAAAATGCGTAACTATGGAATAAGCCAAACATTTGATCGGTATAAATATCATTTGTGTTTTGGAGCATTAGGGTTTGCCTTTATGATATCAGTTATAAACACCTTTTGTACCCCTTTCAATCAAAGCATAGAAACATGCAGTAGAAAAAGTTTGTACGGCCATCATTATATTACATTCACAATATTAAGCATTCTGCCGGTGACCATTATATTGTTGTTTGTTGTTATTACAACCTTGCTAACCGGGCGTCTTATCTGGAAAATCTTCTATCTTAAGGGAAGGGTGAAACCTGAACCAGGTACGAGTCTGGTGGGTCCTAGCAGGAGAAAACCTGTAGAAGAAAATGAAAACAGGAACAACACACCTGCTGATAGACATAAATATGCATCTAGTCAGGAACAGATTTCAAATGATGGTTCTTCCAGAACATTGATCGAAAATAAATCATGGGAAGTCAAAGCATTTGCAACTAGTCTTATTGTAGCAGCAGTAACATTTTGTCTAACTGGACCGATGACATTTTCACTTTGGTACGATATTTTCATCGGTGCAAACATATCATCAAAAACACAGTTTTTGCTTTTTATTTTGTACATAGTTAACACTATAATTGATCCTTTTATCTACGCTTGGAGAATTCCAGAAATTAGACACGAGTTTCGAAAGCTTTTCAGATTAAACTAATGAAAGACGATAACTTTCAGTCTCCTGTTAAATTGTACAATTTTGTTTTGTCCAAAAATAGAATGAAACTTATGATTTTGTTTACTTAAGTGATATTCTTATTTTCTCAGCATAATGTATTGCAAATAGCTTTGATAACTATTATCTATAAATGTATAAATATCTTATGTAGATGTTGTATTAAAAGGAATTTTCAACAGTCTTCTTTTTTTTAACAAAATGGGTTTCAACTCGAACAAAGTTGACCTTGTTTGCTATACTATCTAGATTCGTAGACCCATTTACATCTACTTCCCAATTTTTTTTTTATCACCGTTGACTTTCTAATGTTCCAGTCACAAAGTAGATCGTTTGAATAGACAATATAACAAAATTTAAGGGTTATTTTATGAGTCTGGAATCCTGTTTGTTTTAAGTATTTTGGTTTTTGATGATGGTGCTTATTAATTCATAATTATGTATCTTTAACCTGATTTCCAACATTTTGATCTTGAGCACTGCTGATGAGTTGTCAGTCAATGAAATGGCCATAAAGTGCATCAAATTTATTTCGGTATTTTGTGGTACATTTTATTGTTCAACAGGTTAGCCTTTAGAACTGCTAATGAGACATGGTGAACTGAAATATGCATGACTAAGGCGACGCAAATGATATCATCATGATCATAGCATGTTAATTAATCCAATGAGTGGATGATTCAGTTGTTAGTATTTTAGTATTTTTGTATTGGAATGAATTGATACGTTTAAGCAGCCAGATTAAACAGTGACAACTGTATCTCTTTCTAGCAGGTCTGTCATTGGATGGTTTATAGATTTAGCTTTCTATCGTTAGGGCAGTGGGAGGTTTTGCCATCTGTTGTTCACCGTAGTCTTAAAATCTGGTAACCTGAAAGCAATCGAAACTTAAGTTTGTTGGATTGGTCCTTGGGTGGTGTCACTAAATTAAGAAATCTTCACTTTAAATCTATCTGATCCATTGGAACCAAAATTTTACTAAATAATTCTTAGGTAGTTTTTTCAAAAGTAGATTTGGCACAATGCATGGATCATGCACCAATATGGTATCTGTCATGAATATACAAAGGAAAAAAATGCTGCTTTTGAGCTTTGATTTTAAAAGCAATTATTATTTCCTCTTTTCGACCTTCGATTGCCATGTTGCTGGGAACCTCTAGTAATTAATCTTTTCCTCTTTAATTACTGAAATATTTTATACCAACCCAGACAAAAATATCTTCCGTGGATCCTATTTCAAAGTTGTACCCGACAAACTTTGATCGCCAGAAAAGATATCTTCCACAACTAACCTTAGTCGAACGTAATAGGCAATGGTACAATTAATTAAAGATCTCGTCTGAAACCACTCAGTAAGGAAACAAAGCTCAGCATCAATAATCCTTAAGATGTCATCTTTCAGAGTTGTATCCAATAACCGCATTCCAATCCAAAATCATGAAAATGACCGTCACTGTCGAAACTATTTAATATATAGTTATTTAAGGTCTTTCCTTATAGCGAGAAAAAGACCTTACTGTATTTTGTATGATTCTTTTTTTTTCAAAGTCTTGGTGACAAAAAGTATCGCGACATATCATTTTGGAATTCGGTTACTGATTCGGATTTACAAAAGCTATTTCAGAGTCACCCTTTTTTTCTCATTTCTTCCCACATACCGAAAAGAATATGTTTGCGCCATCTGGGACTTGATTTTTCTCATTTAGAGTGAAGCGATTTGACAAATCCTTATTTGAGTTATCCGTCCTTAAGTGATTTCTCTTTCCGTCAAACATTTATCTCGAAAATCGTGGTAGAAACATAGGACCTTCACTTTTGTTTTCTAGACCAAATACAGAATGAAATGACGTCAACATCAAAGGTCAAAGATGACCTTCACCGGAGACCTTGGAAATTATTATCGAAAAATTCAAAAACTGTAGCAGATAGAAGAAGAATACACATGTAGAAAATGTTCGGAATATCGAGTTCTACATTAGTCTCATGGATCCGAATTCATACGACGATTACTTCTAGAGTTATTGCCTTTGACACTTTCACATTTTATACTAGATTACGAAATTAGATAGGAAGAAAATGTAAATACAAAAAAATGATCAGCTTCAAAAGACATTTTAGTCAAAGGTCAAGGTCATTGAAAAGTTCATAAGAATCGATGAAAAAGTCCGTAGCTTCCATATATATAGGAGAAATATACATAAGGAGCAAACCAAAAAAAAATCCATTAGACAGACAAGTCCGGGAAGGCAAATTGACAGCCACAAGCACAACAAATAAACACTGAAAACTAAAACAAAACAATGAACAATACGAACTCCTATATTGAAGTTCAACAAAGTCAATCCAGTGGTAGTCACAAAGCGTTGGAGGAACATGAACTATTACGACAGTGGGAACATGTCCAACATGCTACGCAAGAAAGGAAAGTCGAAGTCATCAAGTTTGTATGGTGGCCGGATGCGGCCATTTCGCGTTTTCGCGTTTTCTCCTTTCACTTTCACGCGAAATCGAGAAATCGGGAAATCGAGAAAGCGAAATCGAGAAACCGAGAAATCGGGAAATCGAGAAATCGAAAACGTACAAATTTTGCGGTTGAAAGATAAAATCTAGGCAAGTTCCCATCTTTTAATAATATATTTTGTAGCAATTTAATCAATGTCGCGTCATGTTGTAATATAAGGAGGGGGATTTTTTTTTAATTAATGCAGGTAAAAAAGTCAACTTTACAGACGATAAAGAACAGATGGAATTACATGAGGGCTATTATTAATTCGACGGTTTTACTCAGTAATCTAAAATAAAAGTTTATTTATTTTACAATTCTACTCTTGTCAAAATTATCATCTTTGCTCAGAAACTGCTGCAAACTAAATTGTACTTAAAAGCAAGGAAATTCAGAATTTGTATGTCATTGGTAACGAAGAGAAGTTATCCGACCTTTACCACCAAACATTAACTGAAAAGGCTAAAGAGGTGTGTAATTGTTTCATTAGATTATAATGAAACCAGAAACAAAATTAAATAGCAGCTTCGGATTTTCCAAATTCTGCTTGTTTAACAGGCTTGTTGTTTGGATTCTTTATAAGTTTTGATACTCACATAACCGTGTGAATTTATGCAGAGAGAAAGGTCAGTATAATTTTGTGGTATAATAAAAGTCTTGAAAATGCAAATGTTAGATTATATTTGTTTTAAATTTGTTTACTTTATGTTGTAGATACACACTTAAAGCTGTTACTCTTAAGTAATTACTGGTTATAGCTATGTTACTCATTTACAAAATATGAGAAGGCATAGTAGAGTAGAATGGTTTAAATAATACAAGTAAAGATGCTTACTACATTATCAATTAGAGTCTAATTGGATGTTTGTTATTCGTGCGCTTTAAGATTGACTCTAGTAAAGGAAAAGCTTTTGTTGAAAAATTGCTACAATATTGATGAAGTTCACTTTAAAGTTTAACTAATTATTATCTTTTATTGGCGGATCAAAAAGGGGGTTACAGGGGTTGGAACCCCTCCTATTGTTGGCGGAAAAACTTCTTAAATTTCGTGCAGCATTTGAGCAAAAAATGGCAAATGTTAGCATGGAACCCCCATTTTTATTGGCTAGATCCGACCCAGTCTATTGCGGTATTAATACTTGATATTATTTACATGATACCAAAAATCCAACCGCTTCTACTTTGATAACTTTTCATACAATTTCGTGTTAAGGATGTCACCGTGTTCAATCTGAAGTAAAGAAATCTCTTAGTGCTTCATTGCAATTGGGATTTCGTAGGATAATGCTTCATTCATAAACTTGGTAATCCCTCGATTTGTCAGATTCAAACGTGTCTAGAACTTCAGTTTGCTTTAAAAAAAATTTGTTTCAAACGAATAAATATTACACAAATGACTTTGTAAACACTCGCTAACTTTCTATCTCCCGCTATGAATATTATATTTAAAATTTGCACAATCATATTCAGTACATTTTCACACGCGTTTTTGATTTCTTGATTTCTCGATTTCGCGTTTTCGCTTTCTCGATTTCCCGATTTCCTGATTTCTCAATTTCTCGATTTCGCTTTCTCGATTTCCCGATTTCCCGATTTCTCGATTTCTCGATTTCGCGTTTGCAATGTGAAAGGAGAAAACGCGAAAAGGTGAAATGGCCGCATCCGGCCACCATACGTTTGTGATAAAGTTTTGTTTCAAATGTCCCTCATTGTCTATTTCAAGAAACAAATCCAAATATGAAGCTGACTTCGTTTATTTACGATCAGAACGGTATATTTTAGCTGTACAACTCAAAATAGAGGTCAAGGGTCAATGTAATTGAATAGTCCATAACAACCGATGAAAAAGTCCTAACAACCATAACTACTTAGTTTTAACTTTTAGGACCTTGTTCTTTAGCTATACAAGTGAAAGTTGAAAATGGAGGGTAAAGAGTTAAGGTAACTGAAAAAGCCCATAGCAACCAATGAAAAGTCCGTAGCAATCATACATATTTAGTACCCTATATTTTAACTGTACAAGTCAAAATTGAAAGTCAGGGTCAAGGTCATTATACTGTCCACAACAAGCGACTAAACGCGCCTAGGAACCTTATAAATGTATGTTTACAACCCTATATTTTAGTTGTTCAAGTCAAAATGGAAGGTGAAAGGTCAAGGTTATCACCATTTCCCGTACAAATCCTTTAGTTGGCAACTTTATACCTTCCAACTTATGGAAAGTTGTGCGAAGTCATAATAAATAGATAATTAAGTGTCATTACAAAACATATAACTCCAAGGCAAATATCTTAACAAAGTCCAAAAAACTGGCTAGGTCGGGAGACAAGAAAACACCAAGAACAACTGGAAAGCAACATTCATACTTCTGACTTGGAACAGACATTTTAAAATGAAAATGGTGGGTTCAATCAGGTTTTACGGCAATAATAAGGGTAGCAACACAAGGTTGTACCTTAGATATTGTTCATGAAAAATTGGTCCTATAATATTAATTTAAAAATTTTGTTTACAAAGATCCAATTGTGGAAGATGAAAGAAGTTGTCCTTACACTCGTAACACATATTTGATCTTAATCGGCCACTTCTGTCTTGTTGAATCTTGACTAACTTTACTTTATCAATTAGTGGTCTAGGTAGTTCGTCATGACTACTAACGATCACTAGCCTGTCAACGCTGGGGTTATGAGTTCGAATCTCACCTCTGGCGGGGTGTATTCGACTCCGATCTTAATTGACAAGGATTGCCAATTTTCCCACCGAAGGTCGGTGGTTCTCTCCGGGTACTCCGGCTTCCTCCACCAATAAAAACTGGCCGCCGCGAAATAGCCAAATGTGCTGAAAACGGCGTTAAACCCCAACTAAACAAACAAACAAACTTTATCAATTTCTGAGAAAATCAAGATTACTAAAACAAAAACAAGATACAGTTATTTGCATCGAACCAGGAATGGTCAAGACCAGTTCATAAACGTTAAAATGAATTATGTAATATTTAACTTTACCTGTGCTGAACTGATCTAAACATCTCTTGATCGATATTGATTGACTGAAAGATAACATTTCTTGGTTGTATCTTGATTCTGTTTGAAAATATGGTGATACAGAAAGTCAAGACAATGTAAGAATAAACATGATCAGAATGACCATTTAAAACCATATATGAGTTACAAGTGCTTCAGAATTGTATCCTGATCCAGTTCTCTAAATAATTCGACTTGCACATTCAAACTCACTGGATCCTACCGAAAGATCTTATCTGAAATAAGAGAACCGTAAATAGTCAAAGAGTCAGTTTTGATATCATGTATATATTATTAATTTGATATATTTCTCAAATTTTGATTAGTTAAAACAACATCACGTGGTTATTTGTATTTCATTTGGCTGCATGGCAATGCTACTAAATTTAGCGTTTCATCAATCAAATTTTGAAAGTATTTTTAGAAACGTGCCGTATAAGCTGTGCATTATAATACATACTGCACAGATTATACAGCACGTTTCTAAAAATACTTTCAAAATTTCTCCAAAATGATCACCTGACAGAATTGACCGATCAAATCGGTCCACAGTAATATACTGCACAGTTATACAGAACGTTATTAAAAATAGTTTCAAAATTTCTGTAACATTATCACCTGACAGAATGGAAACATTTATCGTCTTGTCTATATACTAAAGTCCGAAAATAATCAAAACAGAAAGTCTTAAAAAAAGGAAAGGCAATTCCAAGTCACCTGCAAAACAACTGACTAAGTGCAGACATTTTAAAATGAAAATGGTAGGCCAGAATAGTGTTTTGTTTTTAAATTTAAAACAACGAAATTCTGTCTGTGATCGAGGTTATATCGACCCGACAGACATATATTGACCTTGAACTTCGTCTGTCGGGTCGATATAACCTCGTATCGACCTCATACGAAAGCTATAATTGTATAGTATAATGCAGTTAAATTGGTTTTGTTTACTTTGTTTTGAAGATTATTCTACGTTGGCCTTAATATGAACATAGATATTAACCTTTAGTAGTTTTGTATATTACAGTTCTCTATGGCAAGTCGTTTTACTATTTATTTTAACTTCGAGATATCTAATAATCTTTATAAGATATCTCATATAGTTTATAAGATATCTTATACAGTTTATAAGATATCTTATAAAGTTTATAAGATATCGCATATAATTTAGAAGATATCTCATATAATTTTCTTTATAAGATATCTTATTTACTTTATAAGATATCTTATAAACTTTAGAAGATATCTTATAAAGTATATAAGATATCTTATATATTATATGAGATATCTTATATATTATATGATTTATCTTAAAGTTAGACTAAATAGTAAAACGGCTTGCCATAGTTCTCACATGCTTTCAATGTCTGTGTACTTATTTTTTCTGCTGCCATTTTTTGTTTTTTCTTTGGTTTCCTATGTGAATTTTACTATTTTGTTTATCGTTATTTATATATGCATATTAGCCGTCTTGCTTTTATGTTTTCAAGATTCGCTTTATCCTTGCATTGTTGTGTTTTCTTTCTTACTTATTACATGTATTTTGATATTTTGTTTATAGTGATTAATTAATTTACTCAAAATAGTAGAGATATAGTTGAAACACTAATTAAAAAACATTATACAATTTAAAACCCGAAGCTTTATTTTTGCAGATAATAGACATACATGTATAACAAAGGCACTGGTGTATTGTAATTTAAAGGAACATCTTAGGTAAATTTTTTGCCAGAAATTCTTTTCTATTTGAATTGCCGTTTGGCATTTACATTTACCAAGTTACGATAATAGGATATTCTATACACAAGGTTTTTTCTTACATTTGAATAAACTTAGGCCTGAAATCTGTAATGAAATATCTTGTTTCTTTCAGTGTAATTAGCAACTTCTTATAGCGTTCAATTAAGATATCAAAGTCATAATAGATCAATCCCTAAAAAATACATCTTTTTATATATGCTTTCTCAAGTTGAAACACGCTTGGATGTTTGAGTGCGACATCCACGAAAATAAGTTAAGTATATCGTGTTTCCAAAGTTTGCTTATAATTACCGAGGCCACTACTATTACGTTGTATAGAACACCCGGGACACATGGAATAATCACATAGTCATTTATGGTCCGGAAACCTTAAAACTGAGCATTGAATGAATTTTTTATTTTACATTCTAGTACTTTACCACACTAACTGAGATGATTCTCTGATGAATATCACTAAATAGACAGTAAGCACCTATTTAGCAACATTGCAAGAGGTTACTTAACTGTCCCACAACTGTAAAAGTTGCATTTGGGGAGGACAGAAAAAACAGTAGGGAATCATAACTCTGTAACATCTTATAAATTTTCCAAGCCACAGTCATCTATTAGTAGTGTCTATCTGCTCTTTATTGTGTTTTTTGGAGTGTAGCTATATTTCAGAATTTTTTAAATTAAGACTGAATTTCTTACCAACCAATTTCATACGAGGCTATTGAAGACTTCAAAACCAATGTTGGTACAGGCCCTTTCTTTTTAAAAGGCTTAACGACCAAACGGTCTTTTTGGGTTGTTTCAGTGTAAGGGTGTTTTTGTCAACAGTACATTTAGATTTCAATATTTAAATGTTCCATATCCACTTTTGTTCTCAACTGGTTTCAACCATTGTTTTTACGATTATAAATGTAACGAACAAATTCACAAATATCTTTTGAAAAGATTCAGGTTTCATTTGAGATCAAGTTTACTACTAATTACAGTTATACTATATATATAAATAGAAAGAAATTTAGAGCATCAATTTCACGCTAGTATGGAAATATTAGTAACTGAGCTCGGGGAGGTATCAGGAATACAAAATTTCTTCCAAAAAAAATAATGGTTATTCGTTGTTTGACAAACTTTGGTATTTTTTTATTCTATTATGCAAACTTTTATGACAGTCAGTATATTGTTTAAAACGTGTAACGTATTTTCTGAAGTAATTCTGTGAATTAGAATAGGTAGTACTTTATATATTCCGGACTTTTATTATTGGAAAATTGCAATAGTATATATTTAATTGAATTTGTCAGAGTCATTTTCAAACATAGGCAACTCAGAAACAAAAGAACAAAATATCTCCACACGAAAGCCTCACGACGATCTCTGTCCTGAAGACGCACATTACGTATTCATTTAATTTTGTGAATTTGCAAAATCAAATCCATTTTTTTCGCAATATCTATCGATTTATCGAAACTAAATTTTTTGGAAACGAAGAAAAATCTCTCATGTACTTAGCTTGGAGCTTAACGGGTATTTTATTTTACCCTGTGGGTCATTTTGGCATTTTTTTAGATTTGCACTTCAACATTTCTTGATTATTGTTTTCTTTTTCAACATTTTAGGCCTTGAGCTGACTGGTCGTAGATCGACGAAATATTCACATCTTGTGAATCAAATTATCATTACCACTGAGTCGATACCTTAGCTTCTGGCCTACAAGTCCTCGGGGCTCACAAACTCTGTTACTCATTTTTTGGTACTCGTCAAAAAATTGATATTTTAAATATACTATTACAAAAATTATTTTCAAAATTTAAGGCGGAAATGATAAGTCGTAAATATGCACGTCTTGTGTATCAAAATTGGTGGCACTGAATTAGCCCTATCCGTGTGTGTGTGTGTGTGTTAAAATAAAACTTCATCTATAGTTGGAAATAAATTATCAGCAAAACGAAGAAATTTGCACATCTTGTGCATCAAAATTGGTATCAAAGAATTGTATTATAATACAGGTGTATTTTGATTGATTGGTATGTCATTGCTGACCTTTTTCTGTTATATATTTATTGTTTATATATAGTATGTATGTAAGTAGTATATGAGCACAGTTCAGTTATGATTTGAGGAGGAAGATCATGAGGAGGATCATCCGGAAGTAACGTCAACAGGAAATGACGTCACAAGATATGACGTCACCGGAACCGGAAGTACCCGGAAGTGGTTTGCGCGTTAAACCAGTTTAACACGCCACTGTTCAGTGTCTGTATCATGACTCTTTGTTGATTTATGTTTGTGTTTTGTGCTCCCATGTTATTTTTTGTCCAATGTTCTGTCTATTGGGCTGCATTGATTGATTGCTGTGTCATTGACTTTTCCTGTTATCCATTTTGTTGTTTATCGTGTTCAATAGTTTTGAATATTCTATGTTCGTTTCTGGTGGAAAAGGATAAAGTAAGATTTAAATACTTTTATCAGGTAAAATATGATTGGCAGCAGGTCCAATATAAATTTACTTTCGTGGACCTTGATTTAAAAACTAAGAAATTGTTTATAACAAATATATGTTTCACATCTATTTTAAATCCGTTCCAAAATATGTTTTAAACTCTTAATACATGTGAAGGAGACCTAAGCTGATCAAGTAAAGGCTGGAACCTCACAGGAAAATGCATATGAATCGGTCCGTTTATTGAGAAAGTATTAATAATACAAGGTAAAACTCAGTTTATTGGGAAAGGTAAAAATTAATTAACAATGTAAAAATCATCTCATACAACCTCGTTGCTATTAACATCGATAAACAGAAGTTCTTTGAATCTGAAAAGGAAAACCGTTGCCAATTAAAACGAAAGTGAATAACCTTTCAGAACAAAAACATCATTTAACATCCGTAAGAAAATGACTGCTAAAATGGGTTTTGACAGTTCAAGACTTTTCTGCTTCTAGTAAGACAGGGAAACTTTCTAACCACCGGGATAGGCCCAGTTGTTAATATTTCACACAAAAAAAAAAACTTTTAAAAAATTGTTGTGGTTTTTAAAAGACACTGAAGATTTCAACACAATAAATTATCGAGATACAACAATATTAAATATAACTAGCTATAGGGCTTAAACGGAATGAACAATTTAAAGTAGTGAAAGATAATAAACTGAAGACGGGTCTTCAATTTCAGTACATAATTGTTAAACATTTCTCTCGGCTTTCAATAATATTTAGGTATTTCTCAACCAGCAACTAACAGAAAACTGAAACAAGAAAACCAATTAAATTCAACGACCATTGGGGTAGACACAAGACCAGAAAGCTGTACTTAATAGATTGAAAGAATTGATACCCACTCCTTCCAAATTAGGATAAACCCTTCCAACTAAAAACATATGCAAGTGGACAAGGCATACGTGCAGTCTTATACCAAAAGCAAAATTGATTGAAACGAGTAAAATTTGCTTGTAGTGGACTTGTAAAAGCAGAACATTATTATCTGTCTTACAAAATGGAATTCGTGTCACTCGAATAGACAATATGCGAGAGTATCCACGACTGCCTGTACATGTATGGACACAATTTTAAAGTTCTCACTGGCAGCAACCCTCTTGCCTACGTTCTGTCAGTGACACTAGATTCAAAATAATACCGAAGCGACAAAAAATAAGAAAAGTAAAAAAATTCGAAGTCCAAGGATAGAGATTAAACTTAGCATCGATGGCTTGTATTTCTAGATTCATATCTGTTTGAGACACTGTACCAGTTGATTGATCAAGGCTTGCTAATATAGACAGAGACTACATGTGGATCCATGTTGTTTGTTGACATTGAAGACATTACACCATATGTCATTGCTATTGATGGGATTGAAATGCACACATGTATTTCTGAAGACATAATTAACTGGTCAACATACACGAACTTTTTTGCGCCTTATTCTATTTTGTAATCTTTTTGTCTGTCTCTATAGTGTGAGTTGAGTATTTATGAATATTATTTGTATGTTACAGGGTATTTTCTCATTGATGTTCAATAAATCACCTGAACCCCAATGAGTTTAACGCTTTCGTTAAAATTTGGTTACTCACGTGTGAAATTGTACCACGAAAAGGAATTACGCTGTACAGCAGAACGGAAAATAGTCAGCACGTGCTCATACAAACCTTTTATGGTAAACGAAGATATCCACCAATAAATTCAACTTCGGCATGTGGGTTAGCATTTCGCAGCTAATTTCATTCGATAATCATAGTTATTCTGTTTACAAATGCCATATATCTGTTCAAAACAAATGGAATAATTTTAATAAAGAAACAGCTGAATAGCCATTTTTAAACAAATAAAACGAATTAACTGTTAATATATCGGCAAAAGAATACCGAAGCGACAAAATAGGGTAAAAGTCCATCAATACGAAATCCAAGTAAAAGACACAGTCATGAGGATGAAACACAACAAAGAAACGTCACAAGGATATATATATAGCTAAAAAAATGAAAAAACATATAATAATAATAAAAAAAATAACAATACAGCACAAAAACTAAAACAGTGGCAATGTGAACTTCCAAAAACAATTGGGAGTGATATCAATTGCTCCGGAGGGATAAGCATGCCTTGCTCGATTAACGGCACCTGTCACATTGCAAGTGAGTAAAGACCAGTGAAGTCCACTGAGGTGCCAAATCCAGCAGGAAGTGAAATCTAACTAAAGATATCTATTCTCCTACGAGAGATAGAAACTTCCTTTTGGCCAATCAATTCGTGAAGACGACCGTAAATTTTTTTGATTGATGAAATTAACACAGACTGAACATAGCCCTTGAAGTTTGTATGACATCAATATCACCCTGCTGAGAAAGTAGTGGTATACATGTATATGACATGCACGGCAGTAATGAATCAAATGTACACCCCATAGCCTGGAGACTTTGGTATGTTACTGTTAAGAAAGGGGAAGTTCACAATCGGAAAATTAAAGTGATACCTCGATTAAGTTGCTTTTATATGGAAATTTGGAGCAGGTCCATAAGAAATGTGTCACCGAAGTAATACTGGCCAATGTTACAAATGGAACAAGGGGCCATTATTATACTTTTCCAGCATATTCATTATTTGCACAATTAATGTATGGAGGGTACTAATTTTGTGTATCAGCTACACCTGCATCTTATAATCCAGATCTTTGAAACTTTGCATAATGATTATGGACATATTGAAGATGTGCGTAAAGGAGTGTGATTTCATTTTAAGACTTTTTTCTAGATTTTCCATTTTGTGGAACTTGGTAATTTTTTGCAAAAAGTATGTATTGAGGGTAAACATTTTGTGTAATCAACTCCTCCCTAGATGTTTGAAACTTTTTTCTCAAAACTTGTTTTCCCCACCAAATTTTTATTATACATACAATATTTGGTCTTGCATGTCACATTGATCTTGCTGGTGGTCATAATATACCTATCCGGGTATGGGTTGGATATTGCATATGGCAGTGTATTGATTACTTGTTGATAGTTGATAGCTCACTTATTTGAGAGCGTTTGTCACTGTACAGATCCAAAACCATTTGGCATATTACAAATTGACTAGGAATTTGGTAATTTGCAAGATGACTAGGCATTTGGCATACTGCAAACTGAGTATGCATTTTTGCCATAGCTCAAATCGTTCAAACATTTTACGAAAGGTTTTGTAGTAAATGGGGTTGTAGTAAAGAGGATAAATATATTTAAGGAGTAAGTTATTTATTATGTAAAGGTCCAAAAGCGGATCAATATTTATGCCAACACAAAATATATTCAATGGTTTGACAGCAACGCTAAATGAACATTTCGCGAGTGATGCATTCAAATTTTCGAAGAAAGTTCGGGGATATTATTACTGCTCTCTCTGTCTGTCCGTCACAATTTCCTTGTGACGTAAACATCTCTTTCATTTTTCACATTATACATTTTTTTTCTATGCAGTACTCAGGTTTTAGAAATTTGGTTTTCAAAATTTTAGGCCCTGCACTGGGGTATATTTTGAAAATTGTGATTTAAAGCTTGTGACCTAAACTAATCTTTTTTCAACTAAGGAATTCTAATTCTTTACAGTTTTGTCATACACTGTATGTAGATGCATGTAATATAAGATTCTAGAATCTTGATTTTCAAAAAAGGGACCACGGGGCTTTTCTAAGGAGAAACGGTGAATAAAAAAACAGATTCAAAGTTGATATGAGTAAAATTTATATTCAAACATATGATGGTGCAAAACACTGCAGTATTTAAATCATTAGGGTTGCAGATATATCTTTCGTTTCCGATAACTCTCATCTAGTTATAAGTTTATTGTATGCAAAAGTTTAATATGCTCCCACACTTTCAAAGAAAGTTTGGGAATATTGCAATTGGCTTCGTCCGTCCGTCCATTGGTCAGTCTGTCTTTCCGCTACACTTACGCCACCAATTCCTTACCCTTGTGTTTTGTGTTTAGAATGGTTGCATACAATATGTAGAAATGCAATAAAGTTTTAGAATTTTGATTTTCTAAACTTAGGACATTCGAAAATTCTAAATTCAAATTTTTGACCTAAACTTCTTTTTCATTTTTTCAATTTATGCATATCATTTCTTTACATAGCCTTTCTACTTAAAAAAAATGAAACTTTATTAATAAGTACATGAACACATTTTTCTTATTGTTTCCAGGGTAAATATTCATAATTATTCTAAAAAACTTAAATAATCCTTACTAAAATGATGAAAAATGGTTACAAAATATTGCCAAGTTCTTTGTATCTGTGATCAAAGTTTGAAGTTGCTAAAAAGACTCACTAGACTGAAATTTCCTTAGGCTCCTCTATCATGTCTATACTGTTACCGTATTAAAGTCAGATGTTGTTCTGGAGTTATGTCGCCTTGTCCGTAAAAAAATCAAATGTTCACGAAAAATCACAAAATTAACAATTTTTGGGGAAATTAAAAATCGTGTAGACTTCGATGTGCTCAATATATCTTGTTAAAATTTGAAACATACTTTGTTAAGATAAGTATCTTTTAATGGTCAACTGCTAATCAATGCTAAACATATAGCTTCAACTCCTATTTTGTGTTTTAATTTAATGAAGTTTACCCTTCACTAAATGACAAACGTCAAGTAAAAAGCCTACTTTACAGTATTGTCATACACCATATGTAGATACGTAATAAGGTTTTTGAATTCAAACTGGGGCCCAGCTACACTGGGATTACTGTCGATTATTAAAGTAGCTTTCTGGTTTTTATTCAGCTTTCTTGTTCAATCGTTATATCGAGAAAAAAGAACATTTTACTGGAATGACGATTTTGTTTTCTGAAGTATTGTTATTGTTGAATAACCTGTGGTACATTTTCAGAAATGATTCTAATTTTAGATTTCAACGTAAATTTATGATCTTTATACAAGTTCAACTTTCATTTTAGAAGCAGTCCACAAACTTATACATTACATAATATATATATATGAAATCGATTTTAGAAATTAGATTTAAACAAAATGTTGCATGTTTTTAACCTGTAATTATTTTCAATTTAACTTTCGATTTGAATTAATAAAGGAAGTTATATTCCTAAAGAGTAATGGCGAGTGGTAAAATTTGTGAAAAAATTGATTCCATATATACTTGCAACATTTGTGGTATTAAATGTTGCAAGCAATGTACAGAAGAACACAAAGAAAGCAATGCATGTCACTTTATTACGCAGGAAAGGTGTCATTTATGTAAAATTCATCATACTCTGAAATTAATGGATACTGTTCGGAATGTTCTGACCTTATATGTAACAAATGTAAAGGGAAACATGACAATCATAGAGTGGTTTCATTAACACACGCTGCATTGGAAATACAATTTGGCCTGGAAAAGCATATCGAAGAGGTTCACAAAGGAGTAAAGGAAGTTACTTTTTTACGGGATGTGTATACGGAAACAGATAAGAAATTGCAAAATGTAATGGAAGATATAAAAGAGCAAGGTAGAAAATGGAGAGAGTGTGTAAGTCTTCGTAATAAAGTTTCTCTCGAATCAAAATCAGAACAGAACAAACTTGAAACAGAATTACTTAAAGTACTTAGTAACAGGCGTTTTGAATTAGAAGAATGCTTCGAGAGACAAAATAAAAAACTCGATTTTTTGCAAAAGGCAATACAAGAACTACAGATGATTCATAAAGTTTCTTTCCCCTTAGAATTTATTTTCAGATATCAACGTATCATTTTTAAAACATACGATATCCAAAGACATGAAACAGATGTCAAGCTGTTTTTGCAGACATTTATTTTCCAACCGAAAGAAGATTTTCCACAAGCTACAGGTGATTTTGGTCAGTTGCTGACGTAAGTTTACCAAAATAGCGATACCATTTATATTTCTCAATTTAGAATAAAATTTGAAAGTGAATATTCATTGACTACAAAAAAACAAAGTTGAAGTATATATATGTATACATAAATTCACATATGTATATATGATTACCGTCTATATATTGCTATCAGCTGAAATATGCTTGGCATTTAGTGTGTAAACACTCCTTTCGCAGAAACATAATATTTGTCTTGCACTATAATCTGCATTTTTATAATCCCTTCTTCATTGAAGACCTTTTATACATGTATCACCATATAAATCTTTAGTTTATCTATCATAAAACAGACCCTCACTAAATGAGTTTCTGATTACTGTTGTATTGAACACTTCGGATGATTGTTTATGCCTCTGAATTGAATAGAACAGAAACAGAGAAAAAGAACGAATATGGTTCAATGTCAAGGGGGAGGGGGGCAACATCGCATCCCTGAACTGAAAAGAGCGAACATATTGTAGCGAGCCAGGGGAGACTAAATTCCAAGGATAATTTCTAATAATAGGCCAACTGAAACCCTGAGTCCAAGATAACCAAGAAACCACTTCGGTTTAACCAAAATCTAAGCTTAATGAACTGAAAACTGAGACAAAGGGACTGGAATGACTGTGTGTAGAGTTATGAGTCCAAATTTCAACAAGAAATTTGAGTTTCCATATTATTATATTTTGATGTTTCCAATATAATCATTATAACAATTTCTATAATGAATTTTATACAACTAAGCCAAGTCCACTGTATCAATTATTTAGAAAAAAAAATGGAAACCTCTATATTTTAAAAGTCAACAACTAATTAAATTCTTAAACAACCAATTCTAAACTCTTAAAAATAATTCAGAGATTAGTACACTATATACAACATATATATATATTTGAAAAATCAAGTTGTGACCAGAATTGTACCTGTATCCTTTATGGTACATACACAAAAAAAGGTAAGAATTTGGAACTCTAAATATATCTCTATCCTTTAGAGATATAGACTTTAATATTTAGTAAATTGTGACTGATATGTTTGTTAATTGCATTGGGGCTGAGTCTTGCTACTTATTTATTTAAAGTGTAAAGTGTAAATCCTAATACAATGCCTGTAATTATAATTATTGTTTTGGAATTTCTGCAAAATTTGTCAGAATCCTTTTCTGAGAAGTAAATTTTTAAAGCTGAATCCTTTTCAGCTTTTAGTTTAAAATGTAATAAATATGTTATTTAAAATTATAATTCTGAGAAATTGTCAAAATCCTTTTCTGACAAGTGATTTAATAGCCGAATCCTTTTCAGCTATTCAGCCTTAAAGTGTGAAAAAAAAATGTTATTTTAATTACTGAAAGGTCCTTCCTTGATCAGTGTTTGTTTATTTTACAGTTAGATCCTTTTCAACTGTAAAAGTTTTAAGTATGGTTTCACTCCTTATGAAACCATACACCCTAAGATCCAAATATTTTTCCTATTTATATTTCCTATTTATCACTTATTTAATAATGTATGAAAATTGCAAAAACTGGAAAATTGTCAACACTGAAATTCTACTGTAACGGAACTGAAGCTTTTGCCAGCAAAACGTACAATAATTAAATAAATGTAAGATTAAATTTTCAGCAAGTATTTCCAAAGTTCACTAAATTAAACTGCCTTGAGCAAAAGATAAAAAAAGTTAGGAAACCTGCTCCTAGAGCCCGCTTAAATTTAAATTCAACTTTACAAACTAAGAAAACATTTTTCTTTTGTTTACAATCGTAACTTTGCCGAAAATTAAGTTTAAACTTTGAAAATTTATAGTTTTCCTTTCAAAAATAAGCAGAACAAAAATACTAACTGTTCAAGCCAAAGTTTAAAGCAATACTGACGTTGCGTCAAATTTTACGTCACTTGTGGGACTTGTGGGTTTGTTGGATGTTGGAAGTTGGAAACGTAAGGTTTCCCGCTAAAGTTCGAAAAATAAATACATTTCTTTAATACAATTTTAAAATATAATTAAGATATAAAAATTATCTTCTTTTATCATACAATTCCTCGTATGATTTACAATTACATTTTCCATGGCAACAATAAATAAAAAATTATGACAGCGCCACCGGAAGTAGCGGAAGAAACACAAAATTGTAAACAGAAAACGTGTGTGTTTACCGGCTGGCAAAAATTACAAAGTTCGCCGATAAAACAGATTGACAACTGTAACCGGAAGGGTACTCTGTGTTGTAGAATTATTTAGTCATGTTTTATTTTGTTCCTAGGAATTTGTTTTAACCCTGTTTTTCAATCAAAAAGCCCACAAATATTTAGTTTCTAACTAAATAAACTCATAACTTCCATATTTCGTACACCGGAAATTGCAATCTTCTTTTGAGAAATTACTTAGTAAATCTAGGACCTTGATCAACAGAGTCAATGAAACATGAAATAATACAAAATACCAGCTTCTAGTCAATGAAATTAGAGTTCGTCCTCTGGGACCTGAGTCTCTGCTAGTTAAATCAATTAAAGGCAGGTAAGTTTACATATTTTATTATGTACAAAAACAATGTTAACAATGACATTATGGGAAAATTATATATCAATTAATTATCAAAAATTCTACAAAAATAATGGAATTTTCCCTACTCTATTCAATAGTTTTTAACCTCTCAAAATATATTTCCCTACATTTTAATTCAAAAATAGAGCAAAAATCCTATCCAAAAATATTGGAGCTTATTCAAAAATAATTTAGTAAAAATTACCAAAATGAATTTAGCAAAATAAAGCCATATTAGAGTACCTAGGTGTGGTAGAGCTAAGGCCAAAAATTTGGTAATTATCTCCCCTTACATGAGCCCTACTAAGCTGTATAAAAATACAGTTAGACGTGCATAAATGCACTTACCTTGTAAAGTCTTTGAGTAGACTGTGGCTCTGTACAGAAAAGCAATAAGAATGACCAAAACAGCTCTATATATACCACTGAGGTTTCTAAATATAGAAATTTAATCCTCTGGCCAATATAAAAAGTTTTAGTGAAAATAAACCAATTGAAATTAATGTTCCAAAAAGTGAGTACAAAAATTGCAATGGCGACCCATAGTAAGTTGTCCGAACGCAACTTTATGTAAAATACCGAGAGAGTATTTCGGAACTTCTCGCGCCATTCAGTAGTCATTGGATAAAGAAGATATTCTACAGAAATTTTAACAAGATTATGACAATTTTAGAGTGGTAAAAGACCCTAAATCGTTTTAAAACAAAATATAAATTGCCCGATATCAATTTCAAGCAAAAATATACGCTTCAAATTTATTTAAACACAGTCTGAAGTTGACACTTAAAACATCGAAGTTTTGATTTCAAATTTCCCGGTTAACCTTCATAATACGGCATTTGCATACTTAAATATTAAGTATAAAAGGCAATTCCGCCACATTCCCCCCACCTAAACCAATGTATACGAAATAGAAATTGGTTTAGACGAAACACAATAAAATTACAATTCACATATTATATAAAAGTACTATGCAAACAAATATAAAAATATACAATTAAGCATTCAGTCCAAAGTCCTTGTTGTACTTCTTTATGAAAACTAACTTCCCATCCTTATGTACCATTTCTAAGTCCACATCTCGGGGTACCATTTCTCCAGGCTCTACGACATCATACAGAACTTCCTGGACTTCCACAGTAGTATTGGAATTATCAGCACTACCATTTGATGAAGAGGGGTTATCCTTCCTCGGAGGCACAATCATTCCAGGGTCTTTATAGCGTGGATTGTTGATCTGTACCCTGCTAAGTTTGTCTGTGGCTCTCCTGGCATTAAACGCCGTAAAGCTATGCCTCTTAACCAAATGATCCCTCATGGTAGGTTTATCCTCAAAAGTTAACGGGCAGGCCATACATGGAAAAACGCTAAGTCTAGGTGCATGGTGTCGGCGCCAGTGTCGCATGTATGCGTAAAGCTTGTCGTATGCAGTTCTGTTACAAACTGGTACCGGACACTGATATCCAGGGTGGAATATAGGCCTTACAACGTCAGCATTCAAAGACTGGACTTCCTTAGGCATCACTCTCATTTCCATGTCCATTCTGAAATAAACTGCAATCATAAGTCACCATGTTTGGATTACTGTCTAAGGACAACAAAGTATACATTACAAAATTTGCCACACAACTGTGTTATGTTTGTTTGTATATTTGTATATTTGTATACATGTACTTTTATCTGATAGTCGATAAATTATTGTGACATGAAATAAATAAAGACATGAAGTATCTGTTTTAATCAGAACTAAAGTTTCGTCTCAACTTTGTAGCAAGTCCTGTTAATTTCTGAAATATTTATTTATTTTAATTGAAAATAACAGCCCTTTCTATGGGTCCTAGGGAACATGCTTTCGTATAACTCTTCTGACATTTAATAATAAATGACTGTCTTTTTTATTACAGACAAAAGAAGAATATACGTAGAAACGATGACTATCTTCACGCAATAAATATTCAGCGGTCAGCGACTAATCAGAAAAATGAATGATTGTCATGTAACAACTCGAGTAACAAATAGTGTAGGTATTTTGTATGTAATATGCAGTTTCTTCAAAACTGGTGACTTAGTAAGTGCTCTCCACAAAGAAATTCGTTTCCAAATTGTTTATCATAAAAAAAAAAAAAAAAAAAAATATAGATACATTCATAGTAATACATACCGAGAAGTCAAAGAGGAACTTACTCTTCATTCCATATTTCATACTTAACATACCGAACCGTTACGTAAAGCTAATATTTTCTAAATTTTACAAAATTCTCCCCATAGTTTATCATCAATAATTTAAAATTCTAAAAATATTTTCACAAAAATATATACATTATTTACAAAGGTTGGGGTGAATATTTGGCTGGCTTACGTATAGCTCTACCACACCTGGACTTTTTAGGACTGGGGGTTTTTGGTAATTCATCATCTAAAATATTCCTATCATCTGGACCTACTTCCTGTTCAGAAAGATTTAAATCAGGGTCTGGGGTATCGTAATTTTCCTCGACATCACTGTCAGACTCCCTATTTTCTAACCAAACAGTTGGAACTGTCCCATGATAGGGTTTAAGATGGTCAACATGAACTACTATTTGTCTGGAATTTGGGCTTTCTTGTATTTTATAAGTTACATCAGTAATTTTCTGTAAAATTTTGTAAGGCCCAACCCAACCTAATCCTAATTTTACACCTGCTGTAGGGGGGTACCATCTCCAAACAAAATCTCCTATTTCAAAATTTCTAGGTTTTATGCCTCTGTCATATGTATTTTTCTGCCTAACAGCAGCTTTTAATAAGTTGTCCCTAGCAAAATTGAAAGTTACTTCAAAAGTGTGGTTAAGCCACTGTACATATTCTACATGACACAAATTTCTGTTTGATTTAGGATTCCCTGCTATTATGTCAAGGGGATAGGACATTTCCCTACCAAACATCATTTTAAAGGGAGAACTGCCTGTACTGTCATTTTCACTGGCTCTATAGGCCATAAGTAAATAAGGTAAATGATCATCCCAATCATTGCGATGTTTATTTACGAAAGAGGACAGCATTATTTGTAATGTTTGATTAAATCTTTCTACAAGGCCATCACTTTGAGGTCTATAAGGGGTTGTCCTAGTTTTGTCTATGCCTAATCTTAAACAAATTGCCTGAAAAAGTTCAGATTCGAATTCTCGACCTTGGTCTGAATGAATTTGTTTAGGAACTCCTAACCTACAGAAAAATTCTGGGACTAATTTGTCTACTACTGTTAATGCGTTATGATTTGGTACAGCATAAGCTTCACACCATTTTGTGAAATAATCAGAAACAACTATCATATATTCGTTTCCATTTTCTGTTACAGGGCAAGGACCTACGATGTCGACACCTATTCTGTCTAAAGGAAATCCTACTTGTGATTGTTGGAGTGGATAGCGACCTAATCCAGGACCACGTTTTGCTCGTGCACAAACAGAACAGTTTTTAACCCACATCCTTATGTCAGAACTCATACCAGGCCAATAAAATCTACGTTTAATTGATTGTAAAGTTCTATCTCTGCCTAAATGTCCAGAAATTCGACTGTTATGGAGTTCTGTCATAATTTTAGTTCTTAACTCTTTTGGAACCACCAAAACGAGAGTTGTTTCCCCTGAATTTTCATATTTTAAATATAAAATGTCATTTACTATTTCTAATGATTCCCAAAGACTCCATAAATTTCGAACTTCATAAGATGCATTAGAAACATGTTCCCTGCCTGGTTTTTCTTCAAATTGATTTTTCATCTCTATAATTTTTGACAAATCTGAATCATTTTCTTGCCAATTTTGAATTTCTTCATTTGACCAGATTCTTAACCAATTTGATAAATCAATATTTTCCTGACTTTCATTTAAATGTGAATTTGCAACATAAGGAATGGTTTCATCTGGATCGATGTAAGGAATTGTTTCATCTGGGTCTATTTCATTTTCAGCCCTAACAGGATGTACTAAAATTTCCTGCTTGTCACTTTTTATTGGACGACAAGGACAATTTTCTCTTTTACAAAGTCTGTAAGGTTTTCTAGATAAAGCATCAGCATTTGTATGCTGGTTCCCTTTCCTATATTCAATTTCATAATTATATGAATCTAGAACAGATATCCATCTAGCTACCATGCCTTCAGGGTTTTTAAAGTTCTTTAACCAGATTAAGGAAGCATGATCAGTCCTTATTTTAAATTTTTGTCCTAGTAAATAGTGTCTAAAATGTTTGACAAATGTTATGACTGCTAATAGTTCTCTATAAGTGGTGCAATACTTTTTCTGAGACTCATTTAACATTTTGCTGGCATAAGCTATTACTTTCTCTTGCCCATTTTGTATTTGAGACAGAACGGCACCTATTGCATGACCACTAGCATCAGTATCTAGAACAAACTGACCAATTTCTGAAGGATAACTCAAAACTGGGGCTGTCACTAATTTTTCTTTTAAAATTTCAAAAGATTTTTGACACTGTGTAGTCCATTTAAAACGAACCCCTTTTTTGGTTAAATTTGTCAAAGTTGATGCTTTTTCTGAAAAATCTGGTATAAATCTCCTATAATAGCCTGCTAAGCCAAGGAAACTGCGTACTTCATTTACATTACAGGGGACTGGCCAATCTTTTACTACTTCAATTTTAGCTGGATCACAAGCAATTCCCTGATCTGTAACTAAATGACCCAAAAATAACACTTGATGTTGAAATAGTGAACATTTTTTAGGTTTCAATTTTAAATTTGCCTGTCGTAATCGGTCAAAAATAAACCCTAAATTTTCAAGGGCTTTTTCAAAAGTTGGCCCAAAAATAATTATATCATCAAGGTAACATAAACATCTCTCCCATTGGTAACCTTTTAACACAATTTCCATTAACCTTTCAAAACAACTGGGGGCATTGCAGAGGCCAAAAGGCATGACTTTAAATTGGAATAAGCCACGATGGCAACTGAAAGCAGTTTTTGGTCTATCTTTTTCATCTACGAGACACTGCCAATAACCCGAGGCAAGATCGATGGTGCTAAACCACTTATTTCCACCTAATGCGTCTAATGAAGAATCTATCCTAGGTAACGGATAAGCATCTTTACGGATGACCCTATTGACACCGCGAAAATCAATGCAGAATCTCCAAGTTAAGTCTTTCTTAAGACATAGGAGAACTGGACTACTCCAAGGACTTTCACTTGGTTCTATAATGTCATCTTTTAACATCTTATCAATTTCCTGATCAATTATCTCCTTTTGTTTCAAAGGAACCCTACGTGGAGGAATTTTAATAGGTTTTGCATCACCTGTATCAATTGTATGTTTGACTATATCTGTTCTGCCTAACTTTCCATCAGGACCTAAAAATATGTCTTGAAATTTTATCAAGAGATCCTTAATTTTATCTTTTTGTTCTTGACTAATTTTTGGTGAAACATTATCAAGCATACACTGTAAATGCTCAGGAAGTTTGCCTATTTCTTTTTGAGAAATATCAATGGGTTCTGAAATCTCTTTAATTGATTGTATATTTCCTACAACTTTATTTTTCTTTAAAGTCAGGTCTGTATTCCTACAGTTTATGGCTGAAATTACAACATTTTTATCTTGGGCATTAACTACAGCATTTGAGACCAAAATCCCATGTTTAGCTAACTGTAGATTTGGCTCTATGAGCATATTATTTTCTCTCATGTTCTTTGGAACAATCACTGTAAATACTGATTCAGTATTAGCAGGTAAGATTAACTTCTCTTTTAATCTAATTAAAGCACAGTATTGATTGCTTTTCCTGCTTAGTTTTATTTCAGAGTTATCTGGCATTATTAACAAAGCTTTAGATATATTGATCTGAGCTTTACTTGTTTCTAACATGTTTATGCCTAAGATTCCTGAAATTTCTTCTAAATCAACAATTACAAATTCTTGTTCAAATGTGTGCCCTTGTATAGTAAATGGGAGTTTTATTTGTCCATAAACATTTAAATTTTCACCACTTGCTGCAAGTAAAGTTGTAGTAATGGGCTTAACTTCAATGTCAATGCCTAATTTATCAAAGCAGGTTTTTGAAATACAGTTTACAGCTGACCCTGTATCTACTAAAAACTCAAAGTCTTTCTGTGTTATCTCAACATTTGCAAAGAGACCACGTTGTTTAATTTGATTTATCCTAAATGTGGACCTTTCAGCTGAGTTCTGGGCGAGGATTCCGGTCCCGCATCCTGCCCTTTCTTGTTTAAATCTTCATTTGCTTTATTCTTATTATCTGAACTAGGATAAGTTCGACAATTTTTAGTCAAGTGCCCTAACTTTTTACATTTTGCACAAGTGGGAGTTCTACATTCAGAACTTTTATGTCCATATCTTGAACATCTTGAACATTTAATAGGCACAGTCTTATTAATTTCATCTATTTTAAGACTTAATTCTTGAAAGCAACTCATCAGTGATTTTGAAAGCTCTGAAAGTTCAGAATTTCCAGTTTTATCATAAGACTTATTGTCTACATTCTTAATGGCTTGAACAGCATATTCTGTTTGCAGTTCTTTCGGTTTTCGAACTTCATGAGTCGACCCGACAAAAGCTTCATATTCAATTGCTATTGCAATGGCACTTTCAAGCGTAACTGGGTGGGAAAACTGAACCCGTTTCTGAAGCTCAAAATTCTCAAGGCCTCTAATGAATTGATCTATTGCTAAGTCTTCGGTTTTATCATGATCTGGATAAGCCAGTCTAACAAGGCGCCTTAACGCATAGCCATAATCTGAAAGGCTTTCATTTTTCTTTCTAATACGAGAGTTAAATTCAACTCTGTATGCCGTAATTCTTTCTTTCGGTGCGAATCGGCGACAAAGCATCTCTTTAAGTAAAGAGTAATTTCGTAAAACATCTGGCTTTGCATCTCCTAACAATTTCTGGGCGGTACCACGAAGACTCATACATAATTGTTGAGCCATTTCGGACTCGTCCCATCGATTCCAATGAGCGGTCTGTTCAAATTGAACAATATAATCATCCCAGTCAACACTTTTGCCATCAAACTTATCTGGTTCCTTTTCACGCCGTACTAATGGATGCGTATTTTGAAAACTGACATGTTTCTGACTCAAAGGATTCTTTTTAGCCAAAGTAGAACCCTGAGACGGTAAACTATTACTATGAGGAGACCTGGCTTCTTTACTGGTATATGCAGCAAGTCCACCCGGAATCTCTAAGGGAACAGGCCTATTCATTATAGAACCAGCACGGTCCCTTCCGGAATCCGTCTGCGAATGTAAAAATCTATCTTGAAAAGGATCTGAAGTATGTGTTTTTGTTTTAGGCGTTCCTGCAAAGTTAATTTGTCGACGCGGATCTTGATATGGGGTTCTGAGTTCTCTGCTGGTCATTTCAGCTGATCCCCCAGAGTGCCCCGGGAAACGTGGGGTGCTTTGTTGCAAGCTCCCTTCTTCCCTGGTTCGACTGGTATATCTGTATGGTTCGTGAGGGCCAGTTTCTATGTTGTTAGGATCAACATGTCCCCTGGACACCCCCGAGGGTTGCTCTTCACTTGTATATAAGCTAAAGCTTCCCTGTATTGTGGCAGGATCGGATTGTCTAAATGGTCTCACATCAGTTGACGCTCTTGGCATTTCAAATTCATGTCTATTGGAATCAAGCCTATCACGCCTATTCCTAATTGGACTAAACAAAAGTGAATCTGGAGTATTGTCATAAAACTCAGTATCTGGGGACTCTTGTTTAACAGTCTCTCCTACATTATCAATTTTAACTCTTAAACATTTGATCAAATCATCAAACTGTTTTTTATAATAGGGGATATCTTCATAGTCAAATCTTTCAGCCATTTTTATCTAAATTAGATGTTATCCCTATTTATGAACCAATAAGTAAATATTAGTCTACTTTTATTTAACAAATTTGCCTTATTTAAATATTTTAAATTAAGCAGAAGTTTTACAACAGGTCCCCACACTGGCCACCAAATGTAACCGGAAGGGTACTCTGTGTTGTAGAATTATTTAGTCATGTTTTATTTTGTTCCTAGGAATTTGTTTTAACCCTGTTTTTCAATCAAAAAGCCCACAAATATTTAGTTTCTAACTAAATAAACTCATAACTTCCATATTTCGTACACCGGAAATTGCAATCTTCTTTTGAGAAATTACTTAGTAAATCTAGGACCTTGATCAACAGAGTCAATGAAACATGAAATAATACAAAATACCAGCTTCTAGTCAATGAAATTAGAGTTCGTCCTCTGGGACCTGAGTCTCTGCTAGTTAAATCAATTAAAGGCAGGTAAGTTTACATATTTTATTATGTACAAAAACAATGTTAACAATGACATTATGGGAAAATTATATATCAATTAATTATCAAAAATTCTACAAAAATAATGGAATTTTCCCTACTCTATTCAATAGTTTTTAACCTCTCAAAATATATTTCCCTACATTTTAATTCAAAAATAGAGCAAAAATCCTATCCAAAAATATTGGAGCTTATTCAAAAATAATTTAGTAAAAATTACCAAAATGAATTTAGCAAAATAAAGCCATATTAGAGTACCTAGGTGTGGTAGAGCTAAGGCCAAAAATTTGGTAATTATCTCCCCTTACATGAGCCCTACTAAGCTGTATAAAAATACAGTTAGACGTGCATAAATGCACTTACCTTGTAAAGTCTTTGAGTAGACTGTGGCTCTGTACAGAAAAGCAATAAGAATGACCAAAACAGCTCTATATATACCACTGAGGTTTCTAAATATAGAAATTTAATCCTCTGGCCAATATAAAAAGTTTTAGTGAAAATAAACCAATTGAAATTAATGTTCCAAAAAGTGAGTACAAAAATTGCAATGGCGACCCATAGTAAGTTGTCCGAACGCAACTTTATGTAAAATACCGAGAGAGTATTTCGGAACTTCTCGCGCCATTCAGTAGTCATTGGATAAAGAAGATATTCTACAGAAATTTTAACAAGATTATGACAATTTTAGAGTGGTAAAAGACCCTAAATCGTTTTAAAACAAAATATAAATTGCCCGATATCAATTTCAAGCAAAAATATACGCTTCAAATTTATTTAAACACAGTCTGAAGTTGACACTTAAAACATCGAAGTTTTGATTTCAAATTTCCCGGTTAACCTTCATAATACGGCATTTGCATACTTAAATATTAAGTATAAAAGGCAATTCCGCCACACAACTATGAAAAACTATATGAATAGTTTAGAAACAACATATGAAATAAGGAGGAGCTGGTGAGTGCAGCTGTCATTACGTAAAACTGTTATCTAATTGAAAATGAACGAGTTACTCGACAGGTTACGACCAATAGTCAATACGCATGTGCAGAACGTTACTTCAAAATATATGAGCAGGTGCCCGAAATAATTACAAAGATTGTTTTCAGAGCAACTTCGATAAAAATGATTTCTACAGTGGACTGGCAACAAACAGTATTGAATATTTTACTATGTACATCAAATATATTCATAATCCTACAATAATACTGTTACAACGTTTTAACGGCCAATTCAAATGTCATCAGCACGTGAGCGTAAAAATATTGCGAAGATATTTGGAGGGAAATAGCAGATGACAGTTGATGATTCAAAGAACATGCAGAATTTTCAAGAAAATGATGTTTTCTGTCAATCTGTGAGAATAACCAGTGAAGTAATTAAAATATGAAGTATGTTTCTATCAATATTAAACAATTTCAGAATTATTTGAATAATATTTGTGAAATTTGCCAACAATAATTGTAATGAGAAAAATGTCATTGATTTTATGCTCGATTAATAAAATAAATTAATATATGAGTTATTCTGATTCCATTTAATCTTAGTGCTGTAAATGACACAAAAAAAAAAAATGCTTATGATTGAAATGTGCTGTTATACTCTCACACACAAGAAAAGAATACTACAAGTCACCATATATGAAATAACTATAATGTGATGCACAAATAAGAAAAATATAGACATCATTTGCATACACTAAGTTTAATCTTTACAATAAACTGTTGAATTTCCCATACGGTAAACGGGGCAGTGAAAAAACATCACACAATGTGATGCTCGCTAAACTTACTTTTGAAAAAAGCAGATCATCGTTTGTCTTGGTTTAGACAGCGGTTTATCAAGAAATCATACAAAAATGGGAAATGCACAACAATGGAAATTTGAAAAGGATCAAAGATATGAAATCCCACTAGGTGAAGTAAAATTACTGAGCTATGTCTCCTGAAATTGTTATTTAACATGGAATCGACCATGTGTTTCTAATACACATTTATGACTATTAGAAAAAAAATTTTCTCCAAATAAGCTGCAGATTTATTATGAATGCTTTTTTGTAGTGTTGAGGACTATGATCACACCAAACAATTTTACTGCGAAAACGAAAAGCTGTTAAACAGACATACGTCCGAAAAAGATGATCTTAAAATAAGGTATTGTTTGTTTTTTAAAAGAGGAAACACAATAAAGTACTATATTTTACATGATTTTGATGCAGATTTAAGAAGCACATGTCTATCCTCCGAACACGGCACTGAATTATATGCTCTACGACTATAAGTTTGATATAAGAAATATGAAGATTATAAATAAATTGGCGAATGAATAGGAAACTTACGTTAAAAAACAAAACAAAAAACCATCATGTCTCCACCAACCTGTTCAACCCTACCTCTGCAAAGAATCTAAACAGTATTTTATGCTCTTTATTGTTCCATCCTCTTGAAGGGTGTATTATTGATGCGTGATTGATTTGGGAGCAAAACTCGTTCGTTATTGTAGAGTTGTCAAAACATTAAACATCTGAGTACTTTGCCACAAGGTCCAAGTTAAGACAATACTTTATTCATAGTGCATTTTTATATCAGAATAAAATCGAATAAAAAACAACGCACAGACTCAAACATGAAAATCTTTCTCCTGTGCAAAGTATACTTACAATTGAATCAAATCTGGCAAAATAAAAAAATATGTAGACGCAAGAGTAACGTTTTCCCGCTATTCGAAAGTTTTCACTAAATACCGACAAAAAATAAAACCTAACGCTTGGCTTGTTTACAAGGTCACGCCGGTTTCATATTAAGACATTGTTTGAAATTTCTGTAATCCATTTTCCTCCTACTAGATCTGTTCTATACGCTTTATAGATTAGAAAGGCAACTACAGAAAAGTCGTGAAGCAGAACAAGAACAGATTAGTTCAAGCCAGATAATACAAGACAAGGACAAACAAATTCATGCACTACAGAAAGAAGTAGATAGCCGACAGATTAGGTATTTTTCTAAAGGTTTATTACCAAAGTTAAAAGAAATCATAAAAAAAATGTAAAATGTGCAACAATGGAAATTTGAAAAGGATCAAAGATATGAAATCCCACTAGGTGAAGTAAAATTACTGAGCTATGTCTCCTAAAATTGTTATGTAACATGGAATCGACCATGTGTTTCTAATACACATTTATGACTATTAGAAAGAAACTTTGCTCCAAAAAAGCTGCAGATTTATTATGAATGCTTTTTTGTAGTGTTGAGGACTATGATCACACCAAACAATTGTACTGCGAAAAAGAAAAACTGTTAAACAGACATACGTCCGAAAAAAATGATCTTAAAATAAGGTATTGTTTGTTTTTTAAAAGAGGAAACACAATAAAGTACTATATTTTACATGATTTTGATGCAGATTTAAGAAGCACAGGTCTATCCTCCGAACACGGCACTGAATTATATGCTCTGATCCTCTACGACTATAAGTTTGATATAAGAAATATGAAGATTATAAATAAATTGGCGAATGAATAGGAAACTTACGTTAAAAAACAAAACAAAAAACCATCATGTCTCCACCAACCTGTTCAACCCTACCTCTGCAAAGAATCTAAACAGTATTTTATGCTCTTTATTGTTCCATCCGCTTGAAGGGTGCATTATTGATGCGTGATTGATATGGGAGCAAAACTCGTTCGTTATTGTAGAGTTGTCAAAACATTAAACATCTGGTACTTTGCCACAAGGTCCAAGTTAAGACAATACTTTATTCATAGTGCATTTTTATATTAGAATAAAATCGAATAAAAAACAACGCACAGACTCAAACATGAAAATCTTTCTCCTGTGCAAAGTATACTTACAATTGAATCAAATCTGGCAAAATAAAAAAATATGTAGACGCAAGAGTAACGTTTTCCCGCTATTCGGAAGTTTTCACTAAATACCGACAAAAAATAAAACCTAACGCTTGGCTTGTTTACAAGGTCACGCCGGTTTCATATTAAGACATTGTTTGAAATTTCTGTAATCCATTTTCCTCCTACTAGATCTGTTCTATACGCTTTATAGATTAGAAAGGCAACTACAGAAAAGTCGTGAAGCAGAACAAGAACAGATTAGTTCAAGCCAGATAATACAAGACAAGGACAAACAAATTCATGCACTACAGAAAGAAGTAGATAGCCGACAGATTAGGTATTTTTCTAAAGGTTTATTACCAAAGTTAAAAGAAATCATAAAAAAAAATGTAAAATGTGCAACAATGGAAATTTGAAAAGGATCAAAGATATGAAATCCCACTAGGTGATGTATAATTACTGAGCTATGTCTCCTGAAATTGTTATGTAACATGGAATCGACCATTGGCAAGTGATACACATTTATTACTATTAGAAATGCAGATTTATTATTAATCTTTTATTGTAGTGTTGATGACTATGAGCGGACTAAACAATTATGCCGTGAGAAAGAAGAGCTGTTAAAAAGACTTACGACCGAAAACGATGATCTTAAAATAAGGTATTGTTTGTTTTTTAAAAGAGGAAACACAATAAAGTACTATATTTCACATGATTTTGATGCAGATTTAAGAAGCACAGGTCTATCCTCCGAACACGGCACTGAATTATATGCTCTGATCCTCTGCGACTATAAGATTATAGATAAATTGGCGAATGAATAGGAAACTTACGTTAAAAAACAAAAGAAAAAACCATCATGTCTCCACCAACCTGTTCAACCCTACCTCTGCAAAGAATCTAAACAGTATTTTATGCTCTTTATTGTTCCATCCTCTTGAAGGGTGTATTATTGATGCGTGATTGATATGGGAGCAAAACTCGTTCGTTATTGTAGAGTTGTCAAAACATTAAAGATCTGACGTACTTTGCCACAAGGTCCAAGTTAAAACTATACTTTATTCATAGTGCATTTTTATATTAGAATAAAAGCGAATAAAAAATAACGCACAGACTCAAACATGAAAATTTTTCTCATGTGCAAAGTATACTTACAATTGAATCAAATCTGGCAAAATAAAAAAATATGCAGACGCAAGAGTAACGTTTTCCCGCTATTCGAAAGTTTTCACTAAATACCGACAAAAAATAAAACCTAACGCTTGGCTTGTTTACAAGGTCACGCCGGTTTCATATTAAGACATTGTTTGAAATTTCTGTAATCCATTTTCCTCCTACTAGATCTGTTCTATACGCTTTATAGATTAGAAATTCAACTACAGAAAAGTCGTGAAGCAGAACAAGAACAGATTAGTTCAAGCCAGATAATACAAGACAAGGACAAACAAATTCATGCACTACAGAAAGAAGTAGATAGCCGACAGATTAGGTATTTTTCTAAAGGTTTATTACCAAAGTTAAAAGAAATCATAAAAAAAATGTAAAATGTGCAACAATGGAAATTTGAAAAGGATCAAAGATATGAAATCCCACTAGGTGAAGTAAAATTACTGAGCTATGTCTACTAAAATTGTTATGTAACATGGAATCGACCATGTGTTTCTAATACACATTTATGACAATTAGAAAGAAACTTTGCTCCAAAAAAGCTGCAGATTTATTATGAATGCTTTTTTGTAGTGTTGAGGACTATGATCACACCAAACAATTGTACTGCGAAAAAGAAAAACTGTTAAACAGACATACGTCCGAAAAAGATGATCTTAAAATAAGGTATTGTTTGTTTTTTAAAAGAGGAAACACAATAAAGTACTATATTTTACATGATTTTGATGCAGATTTAAGAAGCACAGGTCTATCCTCCGAACACGGCACTGAATTATATGCTCTGATCCTCTACGACTATAAGTTTGATATAAGAAATATGAAGATTATAAATAAATTGGCGAATGAATAGGAAACTTACGTTAAAAAACAAAACAAAAAACCATCATGTCTCCACCAACCTGTTCAACCCTACCTCTGCAAAGAATCTAAACAGTATTTTATGCTCTTTATTGTCCCATCCTCTTGAAGGGTGTATTATTGATGCGTGATTGATATGGGAGCAAAACTCGTTCGTTATTGTAGAGTTGTCAAAACATTAAACATCTGGTACTTTGCCACAAGGTCCAAGTTAAGACAATACTTTATTCATAGTGCATTTTTATATTAGAATAAAATCGAATAAAAAACAACGCACAGACTCAAACATGAAAATCTTTCTCCTGTGCAAAGTATACTTACAATTGAATCAAATCTGGCAAAATAAAAAAATATGCAGACGCAAGAGTAACGTTTTCCCGCTATTCGGAAGTTTTCACTAAATACCGACAAAAAATAAAACCTAACGCTTGGCTTGTTTACAAGGTCACGCCGGTTTCATATTAAGACATTGTTTGAAATTTCTGTAATCCATTTTCCTCCTACTAGATCTGTTCTATACGCTTTATAGATTAGAAAGGCAACGACAGAAAAGTCGTGAAGCAGAACAAGAACAGATTAGTTCAAGCCAGATAATACAAGACAAGGACAAACAAATTCATGCACTACAGAAATAAGTAGATAGCCGACAGATTAGGTATTTTTCTAAAGGTTTATTACCAAAGTTAAAAGAAATCATAAAAAAAAATGTAAAATGTGCAACAATGGAAATTTGAAAAGGATCAAAGATATGAAATCCCACTAGGTGATGTATAATTACTGAGCTATGTCTCCTGAAATTGTTATGTAACATGGAATCGACCATTGGCAAGTGATACACATTTATTACTATTAGAAATGCAGATTTATTATTAATCTTTTATTGTAGTGTTGATGACTATGAGCGGACTAAACAATTATGCCGTGAGAAAGAAGAGCTGTTAAAAAGACTTACGACCGAAAACGATGATCTTAAAATAAGGTATTGTTTGTTTTTTAAAAGAGGAAACACAATAAAGTACTATATTTTACATGATTTTGATGCAGATTTAAGAAGCACAGGTCTATCCTCCGAACACGGCACTGAATTATATGCTCTGATCCTCTGCGACTATAAGATTATAGATAAATTGGCGAATGAATAGGAAACTTACGTTAAAAAACAAAAGGAAAAACCATCATGTCTCCACCAACCTGTTCAACCCTACCTCTGCAAAGAATCTAAACAGTATTTTATGCTCTTTATTGTTCCATCCTCTTGAAGGGTGTATTATTGATGCGTGATTGATATGGGAGCAAAACTCGTTCGTTATTGTAGAGTTGTCAAAACATTAAAGATCTGACGTACTTTGCCAGAAGGTCCAAGTTAAAACTATACTTTATTCATAGAGCATTTTTATATTAGAATAAAAGCGAATAAAAAATAACGCACAGACTCAAACATGAAAATTTTTCTCATGTGCAAAGTATACTTACAATTGAATCAAATCTGGCAAAATAAAAAAATATGCAGACGCAAGAGTAACGTTTTCCCGCTATTCGGAAGTTTTCACTAAATACCGACAAAAAATAAAACCTAACGCTTGGCTTGTTTTCAAGGTCACGCCGGTTTCATATTAAGACATTGTTTGAAATTTCTGCAATCCATTTTCCTCCTACTAGATCTGTTCTATACGACTTATAGATTAGAAAGGCAACTACAGAAAAGTCGTGAAGCAGAACAAGAACAGATTAGTTCAAGCCAGATAATACAAGACAAGGACAAACAAATTCATGCACTACAGAAAGAAGTAGAAAGCCGACAGAATAGGTATTTTTCTCAAGGTTTATTACCAAAGTTAAAAGAAATCATAAAAAAAAAATGTAAAATGTGCAACAATGGAAATTTGAAAAGGATCAAAGATATGAAATCCCACTAGGTGATGTATAATTACTGAGCTATGTCTCCTGAAATTGTTACGTAACATGGAATCGACCATGTGTTTTTAATACACATTTATGACTATTAGAAACAAACTTTTCTCCAAATAAGCTGCAGATTTATTATGAATGCTTTTTTGTAGTGTTGAGGACTATGATCACACCAAACAATTGTACTGCGAAAAAGAAGAGCTGTTAAACAGACATACGTCCGAAAAAGATGATCTTAAAATAAAGAATTGTTTGTTTTTTAATAGAGGAAACACAATTAAGTACTAATATATTATATTTTGCATGATTTTGATGCAGATTTAAGAATCACGGGTCTATCCTCCGAACACGGCACTGAATTATATGCTCCGATCCTCTGCGACTATCAGTTTGATATTACAAATATAAAGATTATAAATACATTTTCGAATGAATAGGAAACTTGCGTTAAAAAGGTCACACCTGTTTCATATTATGCCATTGTTTGAAGTTTCTGTTATCCATTTTCCTTCTACTAGAAATTGTTCTATATGAGTATAGATTAGAAAGGCAACTACACAAGAGTCGTGAAGCAGAACAAGAACAGATTAGTCCAAGCCAGATAATAGCAGAAAAGGACAAACAAATTTATGCACTGCAGAAGGAAGTAGAAGGCCGACAGAATAGGTTTTTATCTAAAGATTTATTACCAAATTTGAAAGAAATCATACAAAAATGTATAATGTGCAACACTGGAAATTTGAAATCATCAAATATATGAAATCCCACTAGGTGAAGTATAATTACTGAGCTATGTCTCCTGAAATTGTTATGTAACATGGAATCGACTATTGGCAAGTGATGCACATTTATTACTATTAGAAAAATCGTTTCTCCAAATAAGCTGCAGATTTATTATAAATGCTTTATTGTAGTGTTGATGACTATGAGCGGACTAAACAATTATGCCGTGAGCAAGAGGAGCTGTTAAAAAGACTTACGACCGAAAACGATGATCTTAAAATAAAGTATTGTTTGTTTTTTAATAGAGGAAACACAATAAAGTACTATATTTTACATGATTTTGATGAAGATGTAAGAAGCACAGGTCTATCCTCCGAACACAGTACTGAATTATATGCTCTGATCCTCTGCAACGATAAGTTTGATATAAGAAATATAAAGATTATAAATAAATTGGCGAATGAATAGGAAACGTACGTTAAAAAACAAAACAAAAAACCATCATGTCTCCACCAACCTGTTCAACCCTACCTCTGCAAAGAATCTAAACAGTATTTTATGCTCTTTATTGTTCCATCCTCTTGAAGGGTGTATTATTGATGCGTGATTGATATGGGAGCAAAACTCGTTCGTTATTGTAGAGTTGTCAAAACATTAAAGATCTGACGTACTTTGCCACAAGGTCCAAGTTAAAACTATACTTTATTCATAGTGCATTTTTATATTAGAATAAAAGCGAATAAAAAATAACGCACAGACTCAAACATGAAAATTTTTCTCATGTGCAAAGTATACTTACAATTGAATCAAATCTGGCAAAATAAAAAAATATGCAGACGCAAGAGTAACGTTTTCCCGCTATTCGAAAGTTTTCACTAAATACCGACAAAAAATAAAACCTAACGCTTGGCTTGTTTACAAGGTCACGCCGGTTTCATATTAAGACATTGTTTGAAATTTCTGTAATCCATTTTCCTCCTACTAGATCTGTTCTATACGCTTTATAGATTAGAAATTCAACTACAGAAAAGTCGTGAAGCAGAACAAGAACAGATTAGTTCAAGCCAGATAATACAAGACAAGGACAAACAAATTCATGCACTACAGAAAGAAGTAGATAGCCGACAGATTAGGTATTTTTCTAAAGGTTTATTACCAAAGTTAAAAGAAATCATAAAAAAAATGTAAAATGTGCAACAATGGAAATTTGAAAAGGATCAAAGATATGAAATCCCACTAGGTGAAGTAAAATTACTGAGCTATGTCTACTAAAATTGTTATGTAACATGGAATCGACCATGTGTTTCTAATACACATTTATGACAATTAGAAAGAAACTTTGCTCCAAAAAAGCTGCAGATTTATTATGAATGCTTTTTTGTAGTGTTGAGGACTATGATCACACCAAACAATTGTACTGCGAAAAAGAAAAACTGTTAAACAGACATACGTCCGAAAAAGATGATCTTAAAATAAGGTATTGTTTGTTTTTTAAAAGAGGAAACACAATAAAGTACTATATTTTACATGATTTTGATGCAGATTTAAGAAGCACAGGTCTATCCTCCGAACACGGCACTGAATTATATGCTCTGATCCTCTACGACTATAAGTTTGATATAAGAAATATGAAGATTATAAATAAATTGGCGAATGAATAGGAAACTTACGTTAAAAAACAAAACAAAAAACCATCATGTCTCCACCAACCTGTTCAACCCTACCTCTGCAAAGAATCTAAACAGTATTTTATGCTCTTTATTGTCCCATCCTCTTGAAGGGTGTATTATTGATGCGTGATTGATATGGGAGCAAAACTCGTTCGTTATTGTAGAGTTGTCAAAACATTAAACATCTGGTACTTTGCCACAAGGTCCAAGTTAAGACAATACTTTATTCATAGTGCATTTTTATATTAGAATAAAATCGAATAAAAAACAACGCACAGACTCAAACATGAAAATCTTTCTCCTGTGCAAAGTATACTTACAATTGAATCAAATCTGGCAAAATAAAAAAATATGCAGACGCAAGAGTAACGTTTTCCCGCTATTCGGAAGTTTTCACTAAATACCGACAAAAAATAAAACCTAACGCTTGGCTTGTTTACAAGGTCACGCCGGTTTCATATTAAGACATTGTTTGAAATTTCTGTAATCCATTTTCCTCCTACTAGATCTGTTCTATACGCTTTATAGATTAGAAAGGCAACGACAGAAAAGTCGTGAAGCAGAACAAGAACAGATTAGTTCAAGCCAGATAATACAAGACAAGGACAAACAAATTCATGCACTACAGAAATAAGTAGATAGCCGACAGATTAGGTATTTTTCTAAAGGTTTATTACCAAAGTTAAAAGAAATCATAAAAAAAAATGTAAAATGTGCAACAATGGAAATTTGAAAAGGATCAAAGATATGAAATCCCACTAGGTGATGTATAATTACTGAGCTATGTCTCCTGAAATTGTTATGTAACATGGAATCGACCATTGGCAAGTGATACACATTTATTACTATTAGAAATGCAGATTTATTATTAATCTTTTATTGTAGTGTTGATGACTATGAGCGGACTAAACAATTATGCCGTGAGAAAGAAGAGCTGTTAAAAAGACTTACGACCGAAAACGATGATCTTAAAATAAGGTATTGTTTGTTTTTTAAAAGAGGAAACACAATAAAGTACTATATTTTACATGATTTTGATGCAGATTTAAGAAGCACAGGTCTATCCTCCGAACACGGCACTGAATTATATGCTCTGATCCTCTGCGACTATAAGATTATAGATAAATTGGCGAATGAATAGGAAACTTACGTTAAAAAACAAAAGGAAAAACCATCATGTCTCCACCAACCTGTTCAACCCTACCTCTGCAAAGAATCTAAACAGTATTTTATGCTCTTTATTGTTCCATCCTCTTGAAGGGTGTATTATTGATGCGTGATTGATATGGGAGCAAAACTCGTTCGTTATTGTAGAGTTGTCAAAACATTAAAGATCTGACGTACTTTGCCAGAAGGTCCAAGTTAAAACTATACTTTATTCATAGAGCATTTTTATATTAGAATAAAAGCGAATAAAAAATAACGCACAGACTCAAACATGAAAATTTTTCTCATGTGCAAAGTATACTTACAATTGAATCAAATCTGGCAAAATAAAAAAATATGCAGACGCAAGAGTAACGTTTTCCCGCTATTCGGAAGTTTTCACTAAATACCGACAAAAAATAAAACCTAACGCTTGGCTTGTTTTCAAGGTCACGCCGGTTTCATATTAAGACATTGTTTGAAATTTCTGCAATCCATTTTCCTCCTACTAGATCTGTTCTATACGACTTATAGATTAGAAAGGCAACTACAGAAAAGTCGTGAAGCAGAACAAGAACAGATTAGTTCAAGCCAGATAATACAAGACAAGGACAAACAAATTCATGCACTACAGAAAGAAGTAGAAAGCCGACAGAATAGGTATTTTTCTCAAGGTTTATTACCAAAGTTAAAAGAAATCATAAAAAAAAAATGTAAAATGTGCAACAATGGAAATTTGAAAAGGATCAAAGATATGAAATCCCACTAGGTGATGTATAATTACTGAGCTATGTCTCCTGAAATTGTTACGTAACATGGAATCGACCATGTGTTTTTAATACACATTTATGACTATTAGAAACAAACTTTTCTCCAAATAAGCTGCAGATTTATTATGAATGCTTTTTTGTAGTGTTGAGGACTATGATCACACCAAACAATTGTACTGCGAAAAAGAAGAGCTGTTAAACAGACATACGTCCGAAAAAGATGATCTTAAAATAAAGAATTGTTTGTTTTTTAATAGAGGAAACACAATTAAGTACTAATATATTATATTTTGCATGATTTTGATGCAGATTTAAGAATCACGGGTCTATCCTCCGAACACGGCACTGAATTATATGCTCCGATCCTCTGCGACTATCAGTTTGATATTACAAATATAAAGATTATAAATACATTTTCGAATGAATAGGAAACTTGCGTTAAAAAGGTCACACCTGTTTCATATTATGCCATTGTTTGAAGTTTCTGTTATCCATTTTCCTTCTACTAGAAATTGTTCTATATGAGTATAGATTAGAAAGGCAACTACACAAGAGTCGTGAAGCAGAACAAGAACAGATTAGTCCAAGCCAGATAATAGCAGAAAAGGACAAACAAATTTATGCACTGCAGAAGGAAGTAGAAGGCCGACAGAATAGGTTTTTATCTAAAGATTTATTACCAAATTTGAAAGAAATCATACAAAAATGTATAATGTGCAACACTGGAAATTTGAAATCATCAAATATATGAAATCCCACTAGGTGAAGTATAATTACTGAGCTATGTCTCCTGAAATTGTTATGTAACATGGAATCGACTATTGGCAAGTGATGCACATTTATTACTATTAGAAAAATCGTTTCTCCAAATAAGCTGCAGATTTATTATAAATGCTTTATTGTAGTGTTGATGACTATGAGCGGACTAAACAATTATGCCGTGAGCAAGAGGAGCTGTTAAAAAGACTTACGACCGAAAACGATGATCTTAAAATAAAGTATTGTTTGTTTTTTAATAGAGGAAACACAATAAAGTACTATATTTTACATGATTTTGATGAAGATGTAAGAAGCACAGGTCTATCCTCCGAACACAGTACTGAATTATATGCTCTGATCCTCTGCAACGATAAGTTTGATATAAGAAATATAAAGATTATAAATAAATTGGCGAATGAATAGGAAACGTACGTTAAAAAACAAAACAAAAAACCATCATCTCTCCACCAACCTTTTCAACCCTACCTCTGCAAAGAATCTAAAAGTATTTGATGCTCTTGATTGTTTTATCCTCTTGAAGGGTGTATTATTGATGCGTGATTGATATGGAAGCAAAACTCGTTCTTTATTGTACAGTTGTCAAAACATTAAAGATCTGACGTACTTTGCCACAAGGTCCAAATTAAGACCATACTTTATTCATAGTGCATTTTTATATTGGAATAAAATCGAATAAAAAATAACGCAGACTCAAACATGAAAATCTTTCTCATGTGCAAAGTATACTTACAATTGAATCAAATCTGGCAAAATAAAAAAAATATGCAGACGCAAGGGTAACGTTTTCCCGCTATACGGAAGTTTTCACTAAATACCGACAAAAAATAAAACGCAAGGTCACGCCGGTTTCATATTATGTCATTGTTTGAAATTTCTGTAATCCATTTTCCTCCTACTAGATCTGTTCTATATGACTTATAGATTAGAAAGGCAACAACAAAAAAGTCGTGAAGCAGAACAAGAACAGATTAGTTCAAGCCAGATAATACAAGACAAGGACAAACAAATTCATGCACTGCAGAAAGAAGTAGAAAGCCGACAGAATAGGTATTTTTCTAAAGGTTAAAAGAAATCATAACAAAATGTAAAATGTGCAACAATGGAAATTTAAAAATCTTGAAAGATATGAAGTCGCATTAGTGAAGTAAAATTACTGAGCTATGTCTCCTCAAATTGTTACGTAACATGGAATCGACCATTTGCAAGTGATACACATTTATGACTATTAGAAAAATCTTTTCTCCAAATAAGCTGTAGATTTATTATAAATGCTTTAGTGTAGTGTTGATGACTATGAGCGCACTAAACAATTGTGCTGTAAGAAAGAAGAGCCGTTAAAAAGACGTACGGCCGAAAAAGATGGTCTTAAAATAAGGTATTGTTTGTCTTTTAATAGAGGAAACACAATTAAGTACTAACACGACTAATGTATTATATTTTGCATGATTTTGATGGAAAATTAAGAAGCACAGGTCTATCTTCCGAACACGACACTGAATTATATGCTCTGATTCTCTGCGACTATAAGTTTGATATTACAAATGCATAGATTATGTATACATTGACCAATGAAACAAACCAAAACGCCATTATATCTCCACCGACCGGTTCAGCCGTACCTCTGCAAAGAATCTAAACAGTATTTGGTGCTCTTTATTCTTTTATCTTCTTGAAGGCTATATTATTGATGAGTGATTGATATGGGAGCAAAACTCGTTCTTTATTGTAGAGGTTTCAAAAATTTACAGCGATCTGACGTACTTTGCAATGAGGTCCAAGACCATACTTTATTCATAGTGCATTTTTATGTTAAAATAAAATCGAATTAAAAATATCGCACCGACTCAAACATGAAAATCTTTCTCGTGTGCAAAGTATACTTACGGTTGAATGAAACCTGGCAAAAAAATATGCAGACGCAACTGTAACGTTTTCCCACTACTTGGAAATTTCAAAATGTACAACAATGGAAATTTTAAAAGCATCAAAGGTATGAAATAGTATGATTACTAAGCTATGTCCTGAGATAATTATGTAACATGGAATCGGTATTTATTTAAAAGGTTTATTACTGAATTTAAAAAAATATCATATAAATTTCTATGTAATATGTGTAACCTGTTCGGTTATTTTTTTTAATATTTGACAATCTTTGAAGTGAAACAATTTAAAACGTAAACAATTAAAATGAAGAATGCTTAAATATACAAATTATAAAAAAGCTCAAAACACAAACTTAAGCAAACTAAGCGTCCGGATAGTCTGCCGTGGTACAGATACTGAACAGTGGTGGGACTAAAACGGATTTAAAACGATTCTTGAGTTGGGTTGCATGAAATTTTCCATCAATCAAGTTTCTAATATTTTTTTTTTCTAAAATACGTATACATTTTAAGAACAAATGTGTTTTTAGTATTTATTATCATATAATATATATAGACTTCAGACCATTGGACTCGATATTTCTCGTATGAGAAAAATGTGCCTTGAAAAGGACGAAATTGTACAGAGACTAAAGACAGAAAAGGATGACCTGCAAACAAGGTATTATGTGTTATGAAAGGCTTTTACAGATAAGATTTTTAAAATTTAGTTTAAAGTTTGTATTAGATTTACTTGCATGTATGTATACATTATACATTATAGCTTACATCCTTTTACTATTATTATTATAACCAAACAGACTTCTTCCTTTGTGGTGTATCAGTTATACTTAAAGCTGTTCATTGTCAAACGGAAAATATTATGTAGTAAAGAAGCAACCATTTGATTTTATTGGGGGCCAGGATGATATGGTTGACCCTGCCTATTTTTACTATTTTTTCAACAAAATTTTGGTCCTGGATTTTTTTTCGCGGCCTAAATTTTTATGTTCATTTCACGTGTGTTTAAACCAAAAATTTCCTGACTAACATAGACCCTTCATTTTTTTCACGCCTAAAGTACCTTTTATTTGCCAAAAACTTGGTCCTGCCTTTTTATTTTAAATTTCACCGTAGTCCCCAAATCAAATGGTTGCTCCCTAATGCCAACGTCACTAACGGATTTATTAGCAGACACAATACCCTTGTCTATCGATTAAGTTAATTAAAATACTTTTTGGCTTATTTAACTATTGTACTACCAATGCGCTTTTTTGAAAAAAAATGTCTTTTTAATATTTTGTATGTTCTCGTGTGCCGAGGTAAATCATTTAAAAAAAATTATTTCTTAAACAGTAGAGCACGATTTGTCTCACAATATTACCTAATGCACCAACCGGGGACTGAGTAGTCCACAGTTCTACCAACTGAGCAAAACTAATACAACACTTGCACAAGAATGGAGGTTGTTATAAACCCTTTACCATGGTTACGGTTTTATAACATGAAATTTAATGATAGGAAACAACACCTCAGGTCCGTACAGCAAGCCTCGGACCAATAAGGGCATACCATATTGATTTTTAGTTCTTTGGATTTCTCCATTCCGTTTCTGACTTTATAAATTAAAAGAAAAAAGTTTTTTGTCGCTTCATTTTGCAAAAATTCGGAAATTTGCCCCAACTTCTTTATTTTTCAAGAAATTAAAAATAAGAAGTGTTTGCCTGCTCATAAAATTTGGTTACAAATTGGGATTTTTTCAATTGTTGGCTATATTTTATTTAAAACAATGTACCGCACCTATATTTGGCCTTCGCCTGCAAAAACTAGTCCTTAAGAAAAAAAAATAAATTAAAATTTTGCTCGCTCGCAGCTATTTTTGCCATGAAAAAATCCAAAGAACTAAAACTAAAATCGCTATGGTCTAACAAGACCAATACAAAGATAATAATAATGGTATCATATTACTGCAGAATTTGTTTTTAAAAGTTTACTTAAGATCATACATATAAATACTAATCTTATAAAAAAAAAACATAAAATCAACGTTAGTTCGAATTCATACGTTATTTTTTATTTAATGCCAAAGATCGACACATTTGTAAGCCAATTCCATCATATCTTTTCTCTTTCCCTTTTGAAAGTTATGCAAATTCATTAAATTACAGGTTAAATCAAGTACATATTAATTGTGACATTTAATATTTGAAATGCGATGAAAATTATAAATGTATATACTATCTCTTTGTTTTAAAATTTACTGTAAAAAAAGTTGACTAAATTTCAGACTGAGCAGTATTGCTGGTAATAAACTAACCAAGGGCAACCCAGCTATTACTGACATTGGTGATCCTAATCGTCCAATGAAGATCGGTGAAAGGTATGGAGAATTGTATGACAACGAATGGACAGATGCTATAGAATTTAATGAGGAAATCAAAGATTATTTTCCAGATATGGGAAAACAAGATACTGAAGAAATAATTATACATCATTTACACAAGCTTCTTATGGTAAAATTAGACTGCATCAAACTAAGAGTTACTAAGTTGATAATATTTATTTTTTACCTAAACAGTCACATTTTCAATTTTAAGAATAAAACTAGTATACGGTAATCGACGAATCTGGTTAAGTTAGTAACACAGACAGATATTGTTCTGTAGTTTCTTTATATGCTGGGAGGATAAATCCTGGAGACGATTTTAAATGTGGAAATTACAATACAAAAATGAGGCATGTTAACAATTGATCTTGCAGAATCTCTAAGCGTCATGAAATTTTGAACATGCTATTTGAAGAACGTATGACTGTATTACCGGTTTTACCGGCAGAATATTTTCCACTTTATTATGATTTAAAAATAATCATTTTAACTTACAATTGTTATATCATAAACAATATAATGGTAAGGTTGTATTTCCTTACATCAAGGATTAAATCAACTTATCTTTCAGACCTGTTACCGGGAGTGTTGGATGGTTTCCTGTGATCAATTTGAAACTTTGCAACATAATATTACTAGTATTGTATGTTCAGAAAGTGATAGTGTAAGATATACTCGTTATACAATTAAATCTATGTACTGTTGATAAGGTTTGTCCTGTCTAATCTGAAAGGTATAAATAACAGAAGATCATTTTTTCTACAGTTTCTGCGCCAAAGTAAAAATTATAGAAAGAAACAAAAAAAGATGCCAATTTTTTTTGCATATTGCAACTGATTATGTCTTATCAGTTTTCACAGTGTCTTTCCATATCGCGTAAGCGATCTTTTACGCGTAAATTTGGCGATTTGAAGATCATGTGTGATGAGGTGATGGATCATTGTAGTAAAAACAAGGTTCTTTGACCAGAACGTCCAATGTGAACTGTAATTTAAATCCGTTTTATTGGATTATAAATTAATGTGAAAAAGTATTTTAATAATCTGAATGGTATTTATTTTTTGAAAATGGACACAAACTTTGTACCCAGTGGTAACGGACCTTTACGATTCTTGGTACAAATGATTTTCTCATAATAACTGAAATTCATTTTGATATGTACACACCGTCTTTCTTATAAGATGAATGTCTGAATTCAATAAGAAATGTTGTCAAGATCCGTAAAGGATGCGGTGCAATCGATCTTAAAGATCCGTTATTATTAGATATGTAAATTTTTGCCTGTCTTCAAAAAATAACCATTCAGATTTCGATAGCGCTTTTTAATTGATTAAAAACACCAAATACCATCAAACTTCCTCACTTGCACGAGGAAAAACGAGGGAAAAGTTGTATTTACACTTATTTCGCAGCAACATTCAAAAGAGTAATTCCAATTTGAATCGTATCTATCTCTTTCATTTTTAAATTCTTTTTTTAGTTGTAGTCCCAAATAAAAGTGCAAAAATGCCACAAATAATTTTCTTTGGATAAATATGATACGCACTTATCTGTAAAGTAAATTATATGAAATAAATTGAAGCTAGTTGAGACTTGTTCAAAAACATGAAAGATGACCTTTATCTATGACTCTCAGTATTATTGCAGAACTTACAAAGCGTTTATATTCTATATTCTGTATATAATTTCTGTTTGCTTTCGATTTTTTCAGAAAAATTTGTTTTCGTCTCCTGGGTTTAAAGAAATAGCTCTAATTCGAAGACAAAATGCAGATCTTTTTGTCAACAATTGGCTTCAAAACAAGGTTTGCTAAACTGTCTGTAATCGATATCAAAGCTATGCTATTGAACGTATTTTTCCAATGAAAGGCAATTCTTATGATTTTAGTTCTGTTTATTTATCTAGACAGGGCTGTATTTTTTAAGAAACATATTTTATTCTTCTGGCTGATGTTCACATTTTTTTCGTAAAAATTTTGAAAACAAAATTCTGTAGACAAGGCATTTCGTTTTTGAAAATTATCTTGCATCTTTAAATGCAGCAGCCTGTTATGCTTTATCTCCGAAATATTTTTATCATGTTGGATGAAAATAAATAAAGCAGAAAAAATAATTTAAAAAATACATATGCATTTCCCTCTGTTACAAAATAATTATGATCTTGTACTGTATAAACTTTCAAAGCATCTCGCCTTTCTTTGTTTAATAAATTATCAATATATTGTTAACTCGTAACTGTTTCTTTTCGTTATGGAAGGTTAGTACCTTAAATTGTCAACATTTTCATATCATGTTTGTTTGGTTCCATCATTTCAATTTCGTTACCAGTGGGATGTTATAAGTTTACGAAAAAACTATTTTGTGCATTTGTTTGGTATCTTATATTTTCTTGTAATTTAAAAAAGAATTAATGATCTTATCGTTTCAGCAGTTTTTGACCTATGGATCCTTAAGTTTGATTTAAATCTATTTATTTAGGTTTTTGATGTGACTAAAATAATGGAGAAATGGGACTATAAGAATAAAAGTGAAAAGCTGATTGAGTTACTTATGAAAACACCATATTTTGAAAAGTGTCTTCACCTTTGTTGGTCAATGGTTATTCAGGATCCCGCTATGTATTTGGATGAAGATCTCGAAGCAGGAACACAATATGACAAGAACTTATACAAAGAATTTGTACAAAGTGGTGATACTGTGCGATTCGTTGTTTTGCCGGCGCTTTTTCTACATAAAGGTGGACCTCTGATGTACAAGGGCGTAGTACAAGCATACTGGGCTGGTGGAAAGAAGTAAAGTCAAGAAATACAAAGGGATATTCGAAGGAGAGAAAAATCGTAACAACTGACAAACTCCGGAGAACAATGAAGACAAGACCAAAACAATACATGCACTACAATTAAAAACTAAAAACATATGAACAACATGGACCCCACCAAAAAACCGGGGGTAGACTCAGAATTGTATAAATAAGTAGATGTACAATGTATAATGTACATTTGTGAACAAATCATTAGAATTTATAAATCTTATTAATCGATGGTGATATGTATTCAATCACTCTTATTAAAAGGATTTGCACCCTAATTAACCTAATAACAACATATTTTTCTATACATGTATGGAACAAAGGTAACAGTTTTTTTCTAATTTTTAATAGTTCATTTTACAATCAACTAAACTGGAATAATTTTGGTAAGATGTCATTAATTAAATGAAAGATTCTTGGTATACATCTTTCGATAACATCTTGATTACCGTTAATCGGGATATTTTGGTTTAGGGATAATACATGTATGGTGGATTTTTGCTAAAATTGATGTTCTTTTAGCACTTTCAGAAAATACCATTAACGAAAACTGAATGGTATGAGGGTATGACAAACTTTCCAATTGTGAACTTCCCCATTTTAGTAATAACATACCCATATCTACACCTTATACTTTTTACTTTTAATTCACAGTTGATTCGCTTCTTTCTTGAAGTCGTGAATGTGATATGTACATTAACTTTCTTAACTGATCAAAGTAACTGTCACTTAACCTCTAACACAATGTTCAGTCCATGTTAATTTTGGTCATTACGACTTGATTGACCTAAGCGAAGTATGTCTTAATAGATGTCTTCGGTTAGATTTCAAGCCTTACTCGAATTGACTCTACACCGGACTTGACCCTCTACCGAATTTTTCTGACGTTAAAAAAACCACGGCATTTTTACCCTTACGGAGCAGCCGGCTTTTTTGGGGGAGTTCACATTGCAAGTGCTTTAGTTTTTGTGCTGTTTTTTTCTGATTCTCATCGGTGTACTGTGTGTTCGTTTGGTCTTTGTTGTATGGTTATGGTGTGTTAGTTCTCTGGCGAATTGTCTTTGTACTTTGGTCTTTTAGAATTTGCCCTATGTCTTAGTGCTTCGGTATTAATTTTTTGATACATACTAGTCTGTTTGATAAAAACATGTAAAGGTATTAATGTCGTCAGCACAAACTATTATGATTGTGAATTGATAGTTGTTGTTTTTAAAATCTTTTAAAATGAATTGAATTGCTTTAATTAGACTAATATGAGTACAGAAATTTATCTTAAAATACAATATCATTCAAAATCAGTTTGAATAAATCTTTCCAGATTAAAAACATTTGAAATTATTTTGGATTTTCAGCTTTTTATTAGATTTGTTTTACAAATGTATTTTATTCTTATTAAATTTTGCAAATTTACAACAGGTGCCAAATAAAACAAAACATAACCACAACCAAAATATCCACGAGCTGAACTGAACTTTATTCTCATAACTATAGATTACATAGCTACAGAGAAAATAATATACCATACTAATAACAATATACAATATACAGATAGCCAATTAGCAGTAATTTATTTATAGTTTATGTATAACTCATCTTATGGTAATGAAATGCATTGCTTAGCCTTCCCACCCGTAATGAGTATTGTATCTGGTTTGTTAGGTCAGATAAAATTTTTGATTTTTTTGTGTCTGAGGTGAATTTTTATGCTGTACAAAAACATGTTAAGCTGTATTGGAAATCTCAGTTTGCAGTCTGAACTGCCACTGCTATTAGCCCCATAGTTTCAGACAAAAAGACGTCTTAGAGAACTATACCACCTTGTCCGATGTGATCATTGTCAAATTTTTGAGATGAATTTTTCATATGTTAAAGTTTGACAATTTTGGTCGGAGGTGTTAGTCATTGGATACTATTCTGAAAGAAGACTGCCCCCTTCTTTGGACTATTACTGGCAAATTTCGATAACTTGTTTCAAAGGTTTCAAAGCGGAAGATTAAAATATAAGTTAAAGACGGACAGACGACGAAAGCTTCGGATGAGTTACCACTGCACATATATCTTATAATCAAAACAAAAATTTGTTCTGCGAATAATTATATGAAAATAAATCATTCAGCAAATAATGAATAAATTAAATGAAAATAAATCTTCAAGTAAATAATCATATGAAAACTGCGAAATCAAAAAAAAGGGAAAATGATGAATAAAAAATCGCATTATGTTGTCCATTTATGTGTTATTGGAGATGTATCAAAATGTAAGCCACCTTTGCATGCTTTATATGGGGGTATAATTTGCACCTCAATTTCAAGGGAAACATTTACAACGGAACCTTTCGATCCCATTATTTCTTATACCTATACTACACCCATTTCATCAAAAATATTCAATCACAAACGTGCATTGTAGGACCTCAAAATCGACGATCTCAAAGCTAAGCCACCGGATTGTTCATGCAACAGTTCTCCATTCGATTATAGTCCTGCTGGCCATGTCATCACAGGAGACTTAAATATCATACAGTCTCTTCAATGAGTCTCTTCGTGATGTCCTTGCAAAAGGTCCTAATTATTGCGAACCCTTATCCATAAATTGGAAATATAATTTCAAACTACCGATGGATGCTGTGGAGGACTATGCCAGAAAATGAACCAAACGTGAACCAGAGCCACTAGATTCACTTTCAGAGTGGGTTAAAGTTGTGAGATCGTTGATAATAGCCCGGACTTAGAAGGTCTATGAGTAAAAAAGGAACATCAGTCTTAAGCAACCCCAATGCTGCAAAGACATTGTCCGCAATTCATGACAAATATGTTGTTGTTCCAGCAGACCAGGCTCCTAATAACATCGTTTTTGTATGCAAAATCTACTATATTCAATGCTTGATTAATGAACGAGGGATTGCTAGTTCACTTGGCAACCCTACCTATAAAACTACTACACTTTCAAAGGAAGAAATAACCCACAATCATAGATCGGTCTTGTCGTCATTTGGTATTTCCATCAAAGATTATGATTGTTATCTTCCTACCTTGCACTGGATACCCAAGCTACATAAGTGTCCATACAAACAACGCGTTATAGCTGGGTCTGCCAAGTGTTCCACCAAAGCATTGTCTTAACTTCTAACTTCTATTTTAACAGCTGTCAAAACGGGCCTCCAAAGTTATTGTGCAACAAGCTATTCAAGAAGTGGTATCAATCAAATGTGGATATTAAAGAACTCCAAAGACTTAAAGGATATTTTACGATCTCGGTCCATTTCAGTCTGTAACAGCATAAAAACATTTGATTTCTCTACCCTCTATACCACCATTCCTCATTCACAACTGAAGGAAAAGTTGAAAGATCTAATCCATCGATGCTTTCAAAATAAAAATGGCAACAACAGATATACATACGTTGTCATTGGTAGAGATAAATCATACTTTGTTAAAAACCACTCAAAATCTAACAAAAAATATACAGAGGACGAAATTGTCCTGATGATTGAATTTTTGATCGACAACATATTTGTTCAATTTGGTGGACGTGTTTTCCAACAGACAATTGGCATTCCTATGGGTACTAATTGTGCGCCACTACTGACCGACTTGTTCCTTTAGTCATATGAGGCAGACTTCCTTAACGGGCTTCTTAAGGAACACAGAAGAAATTAGCCCGTACCTTTAAGTTCAGCTTCCGCTACATAGATGATGTCTTATCACTCAACAATTCACATTTTGGGAATTTCTTACATCTCATCTTTCCCAATAAGCTCGAAATTAAGGATACCACAGACACTGCCAAGTCTGCATCTTATCTTGACATTCACCTCGAAATTGACACAAGAGGAAGGTTGAATACAAAACTTTACGACAAACGGGATGACTTTGACTTTTCAATCGTTAACTTCCCATTTTTGAGCGGTAATATTCCAGAAGCGCCGGTTTATGGAGTATATATTTCACAACTCATACGTTGTTCCAGAGCTTGTGACATATACATTGACTTCCTGGACAGAGCCCGGCTTCTGACAGAAAAGTTGCTCAGACAGGGGTACGTTGCTCCTAAGCTGAAATCATCCTTATTAAAAGTTTATGGGCGTCATTATGACTTGGTTGACAGGTATGAAAAAACCGTTTCCCAAATGAAAATGGACCTGTTCCATTGATATTATCCCTTCCTCATATCGGATTTGACATGAACAGCATGGCGGGTCCACCTGAGTCTATCCCCGGTTTTTTGGTGGGGTCCATGTTGTTCATATGTTTTTAGTTTTTAATTGTAGTGCATGTATTGTTTTGGTCTTGTCTTCGTTGTTCTCAGGAGGTTGTCAGTTGTTACGATTTTTTCTCTCCTTCGAATATCACTTTGGTATTTCTTGACTTTACTTAAACTTTGCCTGTTTTTAACAAATTTGGATATGGAATTTTGACATCAGTTGGGAGAATATTCCCATATCAGGTTAAACTTAAAGGACGTATTTCCAATACCAAGAACAGACAACTGTGATATTTTATTATATCTGCATATCTTTAAATAAGACAAGATAATTATTACATTTCACTGTGCAACAAAATACAATTAATTAGTTAATAGTCCGAGATTCCACTGGCGTCAAACGCCAGGATCCGCTGGACGTTAGAACGCGCACAAATCGGCACAAATTGATACATTTATTTTTTACCAAGCAATCCTCATATGTTTCACTTCAACAAACATTTTTTAATGAATGTTTATAGTTTTAAGCAATGTCCCCCGTTATTCAGAAGTTAGTACGACGTTAGGCCTTGAACAACTGATGAGTAAATCGACGAAATGTGCACATTTTTTGCACCAAAATTGGTATCTAACATGGAATATATATTAATTAAAACGGCTTTGAATAGATCGCTAAATTGTATCGTCCACTTGCATTTTCCCTGGTAAAAAAACGGCAACCTGAAGTTGAAGAGAATAATTATTGAAATGGTTACAGAAGTTGAACATACAAGATTTTCATCGCAGAAAATTGATTTTGAATTTAAGAAAAAACTTACATGTATAAATATTGTTTCCAGAATTTCCTTTATTATAAAATATATGTGGAGTACGACTTAACGTTCCACGTCCCTTACAACTCTAAAATATGCCGTTTGACGTCAGAGGGATCTTGGACAATTTAGGTACATGACATTTCAATCTAAGTTCTTTTATATTCTTGGAAGTATAGACTGTTTCTAAAAAGTATGTAGAAAATATATTCTACATGTATATTAACAATATCTCCGACCATTATGAGACCACTGAGTGGACATGGACATGAAATCCATTTTGTGACAAGCTGAATGAAGTTCACTTATTTCAGAGGATACACATAAATCTGGTTTTATGAAAATCAAATATTTTTGAACTATTAAAAGAATGCAATTATGTTCAAGAAATTTACGTATTCGTATAAATTAATTACGGTAACATATAGATTTACCATAAAACTATAAACTGTGCTATGGATACGAGTTAAATGAAACATTTCATCCTCCTAAATCTCCAGTAAATATTAACAAAGGGCACAAAATAAAATTCATTATATATGTAGAATGCACAAACGCATGGCAGTAATGTAGTTAAACCGGTATTTCAGATGCCAAAATCTTCCCCATTCTATTAACAGTAAGGATTAATTATTGTAATATGAACAACAATCATGGTTGCTGTGTACATGTACTTTAGAAATCGAACATTCAATATACGACGAAATAAAATGTTTAGAGACAGAGACAACCCTTTAAATTAAAGTTTTAGCTTTGTGGTGTACGAACTTTTTTGCCGGACAGAACGCGTACCAACATACAGACAGATAGGCACACTTTAATTAAATATATGTGTAAAATTTCATTTCATTCTGATATATAACACTATCGACTTAAGAAGTACAGCAGAATACAACTTTCCCATCATTGAATTCAAAATTTAAATTTAAACCGGGAGTATTATTGAGAATACAGTTTAAATTAATGGTATGTGGTAGACAGAGGTATTTTTAAAAGAATTGTATCTATTAGATACATAATAACAATCGAAAGATACTAATATTAGATAAAGTAAATTTATACTATGCTGTATTCGACGCATTTCAAGGAGTTACCTGTCATCAGCATCATTAAAACCGAAACATTTGGAAGACCAAGATTTTATTTATTAAAGTCTCTAGTATATATGGAGTCAAAATATATTTGGCACTACAACTATTGCAAGTGACCGGATTTCTATAATTAGTAATGGTCGCAAGTTCATTGTTGCCACTGAAGAAGAATAGAAGGCAATGTCATTTTCTTCTGTGTGAATACAGACTCTGATATATCTTTATCAACATATGGTTTTATGTAAATGAAGCACTGCTTGAGCCTAAAGTGATCTTTATCTAACTTCAACCATATAGAAAAATTGTTTTGATTTCTACCAATTCCTTTTTTCAGGCCAGGCTTTGTATAAATTAGAATCCCTTCTAATGGTCTTCCTTTTCTTTTATTACGTACAGGTTTTACAATAAATGGGGATGAAAAACCTGGATGGTTCCCTGGAGAGTCGCTTGACATGGTCTCAGAAAAACAAACAACATCACATTTACAAGTGGACGATATAAAAGAATCATCCTCAATTTTTTTGGATTCAAATTGTGAATGTTCCAGTATGCAATAATCGTGCTTTGAAATATCACAATACATAATATGGAAAAATGGAAATAACTCAAACACAATACCGGGTTCAAATAAATGATCAAACCTAAACATTAAAAATTGAAAAACTACATCATCAGTGACTCTCGGGTATGTGCTATAGTTGTTCAAATTTGAGCTTCTAGGAAAGAAAATGGAATGAAACCCGAAGTTCAGTCAACATGAAGTTCAGTCAACATTTTAAACAATAATTACCATTCTGATATAAGTGGAAGATATAAAAAAAAATCATCTTCAAATTTTTCTTGATTCAAACTGTGAATGTTCTAACTCAAACATAAAACAGGGTTCATATAAAATAATCCCACCTTAAAATTCAAAATTGAAAAACTGCATCATCAGTGACTCTGGTATGTGCTATAGTTGTTCAAGTTTGGGCCTTTCGGAAAGCGAATAAAATAAAATAAAAAGCGAAGTTCAATCAAGATTTTAAACTGCAATTAACATTCTGATATATCTATACTATTTGCAATAACCGTTGTATTAATCTGTCTATCTCATTTCCATACTCTTGAGGGCGTCCTTATTGATTGAATGCCCTATTGTTGTAATACACTGTTTTCATCTGTGGTTGGGAGTTACATCGATGTGGTCCCGAATGTCCTGAATGTCGATTATTCGCAGTAAATTTAATTGACCTATTTGGTTGACTAAGATTATACTGCTCATAGGGTTTGAGACCCAGAAATGGATTCAGGTGTGTTTTTACAATCTGTACGAAACTTCTTTGGCCAGCTCTGCTGAAGTGGATTCCGTTTGCATATATGATGTTATTTTTTATGAATTTGCACATGTCTTCCTTTTCACAGAAGCGTCTTATATCCTCGTTGATTTGTCTTATCTTTTGGTTAAAAGTTTGATCTGCAACACGTTCAAAAGCTTGAAGAACATGTATTGTAGATGGTTTATGACTGATTTTAGTTCCCTCGAGAAGGTTTTTCATTTCCGTAACACACCTGCTTGTTTCCTTCCTGGTAAAGTCGTTACTACCTACTCCGAACACTATATGCTTGGTATTCCAGTTATAACAGAGACAAATTCTTTAGCATTCTCTATTGTTTTCTTGCCTGTATCAAGTACAGTAATTTTAGTCTTTATATTACGGTACAACTTTGATGCTAATATGTTGTTCCCGTGAGAATTTCAACATCCCTATCCCACAGGTTTCTCTGATCTGTATTTTTTGTTGTTGAATTATCACTAGTTTCGCTGTTGAATTTATATGCTGTGTGGTTCAACGTGTCTTCACTCGTCATAAAGTCTGAATTTATATTTCCTTCTTCTTATCTAATAACACTGTCCTAAAGGGAGTACCTTCATCTGTGTCAACGTCATCTCTTTTTAGTACTTCGAATCTTTTACTTACTGAAATATTAGCTTCCTGAATATCATTGGTTCTTACTTTCTGTAATTCAGCAGTCTTTATTTTCAAATCATGATTTTCTATCTCGATCTTAAAGTTTCGTTCTAATAATTCCTTATTCAAATTCCTTAAATCTTAAATCTTATTTACATGTACATGATATCGGATCGTTTGATTTTGTTCGTGCACAGTGTGAGATGTGATCATCAAAGTAATCTTATTCATGATATACTGTTCCATTTCTGACATTTTCAGTCTATGGTTGATGGTTCCACAATTTCTTTATCAATCATCTTGTTTGTACGTGTGATACACTGATCTATCTTGAACTTAGGTCTGAGATACTGTTTTCCATTTGTGATACTTTTAAGGCAATAACATATTGACCTACTGTGGCCTATTTTAGGTTTTCGTCAGTATGAATGCAGTACTGGTCTATCCTAGAACGTAGTTTTGTCTGTTTTCAGATTGGTTTCAAGATTCGATTGAGACAAATTGTTCAATATGTCGCTTACTTTACTTTCTAACAGTTGTATGGAAGAAATTAAATTCTCCTTTGAATTAGAGGTTTAGGAGACAATAGTCATTCATTTTCATTGATTTAGTCTCACTTTGATCTAAGACTGTAACAAAATTGTTGTAGGAATCTGAAGTTTCAAGGAGACTGTTTTGACCCTTCTGCGCACTCGAGTCATTCATGGTGTTCTCAAAATGATAGTTAACCACTGATTTTACGTACTGAAATTCTGTGTTATACATAACATGTAGTGTGTGCCTTGAATTGTAATGAGGTATGTTGTTGGGTATATGTGGAAAGACAACAGTTTGTTGTCAGCCTCTTCAGCACCCTTAAATAACTGAATACAAATTTCTCCAATGTTATTATCGTTAACAGAGATTGTTTTGTCTAACCTTTGCTTGTAAAATTATCAAGGGATTCTATTTGAAAATGCTATCTAAAGGCGAAAACTCTAATCCAAAATAACATTATTTCCTTACTATCAACCCCAAATGCCACCATACGGGCTTTGGATTTGTATAGAAAAGGGTCTATGTTCTCGTATTGTCCTTTATTGCTAGGCCAGTTGGTGGTTTGGTTTTGTTGGGATATTATCGTATTTATCAAAATCGTTCTCTGGAGGCCACATGGTTGATGAGATGATATTTTCTGGTTCGGGCCTGTCAAACTTGTTAAGAAACGATGCCATCTTTGAAATGACCAAACTTTGGGTTGTGTATATTTCCCCTTTTCCTTCGTATACTTGAATTTACACAATAAACTACTGAACTTTCATTGATCACAAATTTTCAGCGTCTTCCATTTACCGGAAGCGGAATTAATCAATTAAGATAATTTTCTTGACCCCTTTCCCATTATTTAAAATCAAATAGTTTCTTCTTGACTTAAATGTCCAATTAAATGTTGTATTTGCTTTAGGTTTTACTGTGTAGGTTCATTTACATATCTAATAAATTTTTCAACAGAAAATATTTTTTATTGTGTTAGAATAAGTATATTAATTCTGTTATGAATACGTATAATTAAATTGAAGATGTTAAATTACAAGGCGATTTGTTATAAGATATAAATTAACACCCAATGAAAACGATATACTTTCGTTTTGTAAAGAAAACGTTACACTGCCATTAAAAGAATGTTGTCATAAATACTGTCATGACTGTTTAATAAAAATGAAATTGTGATAGACTATTTTAAAGTATATAACTACATATGTGTATATTTCAAACCAGGAAGTAAAACCGTGAAATTCAGTGGTCAGAAGATAGGATGTCAAACTTCAAGACTTGTAGGATTTGTGATAAAAACGATAACAACCTGGTATGTAATACTTGTGGAGTTGAGTGCTGTTTACAATGCTTTTCTGCACATACTCAGGCTAATATCTGCAACACAATGAAAGAAAAATTGTGTTACTTGTGTGAAAGTCACAACCTCGCAGTATCGCGATTTTGTGAGTCATGTAACCAGCTTATTTGCTTAATTTGCATCGAAAGAGAACACGCTGATCATAAATTTGTGTCCCTGGAGACAACAGTTTCAACTATTAAATTTCGATTATCTGACTTGTTAATGGAGTTAAACGAGGACATGACGAAGGCGAAACGTTTAATAGAAACAGTTCCCCAACATGAACGCGATCTTAAGTTTTTTACAAATAGTATAAAAGACGAAGAGCAGAAATGGATGGATTCTATTAAAAAAGCATCGGAATGTTCCTTACAATGCCTATCTTCATACGGCGACAGTATCGAGAAGTTCAGAGATAACAAAACGACATATATCGAGTACCTTGACTCAGTTATTAAAGACGTGGAATGGCTTATAGATAACAATTTCCCACTAACATTTTTACCAGTATGGTGTAATGTGCGCAGTAATCTAAAAAAGTTGATAGAAAACCAAACACAAGAACCAAACACATTGATTTTCCATTCCAGTAACATATCGGAATTGGGTGTAATATTTGGTGTCTTTACTGAGTAAGTATGACAGATATAAACTATAAATAAATGAACAAGAATATCAAAAATACTTTGATTTTCCTTCAAATCTGTAAACTATTGACCAATATAGAATTCCGTCGGACATGCGATGTACGAGTAAAGCCATCTTATCATTTTGTCTGCCATAATAAGAGTCGTGCGCGATATGTTGAATATTGTACATGTATCTTAGTACAGTGGTTAAATAAATTTAACTGTGTAATGCTATATTAGTCCACTTGCAATTTAAGCCACAGCTTTTGAAACAACAAGATGTTCCGCATTAATTGTAAGGTATACTGCAAGCTTTAATGAACAAATTTGTTGCATTTTTTGTTGAATCCATATTTTAACAAATCATTTTTAGAAATGCAATATTAGAGAAGATCCTTTGTCCCACATAAATGTTAAAATATGAGAGAATTTCAGAAAAGTGTAGTAGTTTTCAATGATTTCCTGTTTTGTTAGTGCATTGGATATTTACAATCGGTTGCACAAATGCCGAACTATTTAAAAGTCAATGATTTCAAAAAATACCTCTAAAAATTATTTATTATGAATTACTCATTTGTGATCAATTGAAATTTTGTACATATATATACTACTGTTCTAGGGATGACTTACCACATGTACGTATGAAAACGAATGTTGCACATGTACCTGAAACCAAAATTTCAACACCAGAGTCAGTAAAGGAAACCGATATCGATGATTTGACATCACTGTTTTCCAAAAGTGTTAATATAAAGGAAGACACTGAGCGGTATCTATAGATAAAGTATTTAGTATAATTCTTTTTGCAGTTATTTCTTGTCGTATACATAGGATTGTAGGTAAATTCAAAAGATTTGAAAAGATATTTATATTACCAGACGACGCTTCTGCTAATATTTTGATTAACATTTAAAATATAAATAATATACGTAAATATCTGCAAATTTGACGCTCTTTATTGGTGGTACACCAATTTTCGTGGATTTCGTGAACACATCAATCCACGAATTTAAGAGCACAGCGAAAAATGAATCTATTATATCTTGCTATACATGGTCATATACTAATACATGTAAAAGATGAAATACCAACAATAAACAGTACTGATACATTGTACGTGTGATGTATATACATGTACATGTTCAGTTTTGTTTTCTGAATAAAATATTGTTTAAATTACAAATGTTGTTACAAGTAGAATAAAGTCTCAATGTTACCAATGTTAATTTCAATGTACTTGTACATAACAACAATTCGCAGAAGGAAAATTTTAGGTTAATAATAACTGCATTCAGTTTGATTAATTTATGCAGGACAGATTCTGTTAAACAGCACATAAAGATAAATATCACCGAACTTGAAACACAGGTGAAGAAATTAACAGCGCAAACAGAGTAAGTTCAAAGAGTCATTTTTATTTACTTTTAGTTTCCTAAGAGATTTGAACTCGTCTGAGTTCTGTCAAACCTCAATTTCTATAATACATGTTACTATTCTGTATACTTTGGGATGAGGGTATTCAATTGTAAATAGAGGCAGTTACAAGTATTTAAGAATATTACTTCTCGTTTGTGAATATGATATCAACGACAACACATCATAAACCATTCTTAGTTTAAAAAGTCCTTACAAGCGAACTCACGTTATTTTAATAGAAAACTCAAAGAAGAACAGATTACAATGGTGGATATAACAAAGAAAATGAAACAATTTATTCACGACACTGAAAACGAAACAGATATACAAGAATTGGAATTAAGGGAATTTCCAGTACAGAGTTTAGAAAACAAAGTTATGAATCAATTTGTAGCCAATATTGAATATGCCACCAGTATATGCATAAACGTTAAAAAGTCATGGTAAGTTGCTTATTTCATTTGGATAGTTTTATATTAGTATAAATAAAGTGGTTTCTACCATTCCGTATTTTGCTTTTTAATATGAAGATTAGCAGTTCCGTTGTCTTATTATTATGATATAAAACGTTTCATTAAATTCCATGGACATTTTTAGTTAATTTGCTCTGATCGGTCAAAATTGACCAAATCTCCAAATCATCTTACACAAATAGAGCAAAGCATTTTTACGTCATAAGACAATGCATATTTTAGTCGTTTTTCTGCCTGTGACTAAAGATTCGAGCCTTTGCATGGGATAATAAAAGCAACAATGTTCCAATAATTCTTCTATAGACTGATTACAAATCACAAATTCAAGCTTTAAATATATATATGATGGGTCTTGTTTAAGAAATTTCGTATTCTTTTATTTCATGTTTCTATTAATTTTTTTGTCTAAACATAGTCTGAAAATTCAATATGATCTTGAATCGAAAATGAAAGACCTTGCCGAGCTGTCAGCAAAACTGAAAGAAGTTGAACAAGTTCAGGCAAATGACACTTCAAAAAACATAAAAAGAGTATAAATTGCACAACGACCTTGACTAGTAATCACGGCTTTAACAAATAAAAAGTGGGTGACTCTTGGAAACCAAAAGCAGGATTGAGTCCGTACATAAATGTAAAAAAAATAATTTTTTGACGTGACCTTGTCCAGGTTATCTTACTTTATATAAGGTAGATAGATGATTATTAAGTAAAAACATTTGTTTGACGTTCAGCTTGTGTAGAAAACGTACTATGTAAAAGATAGATGTGCTTAGCAGAAAAACTGAAATTAAGAATTTTTAACATTGATTCCACGGGGTCGGAGTGTACCCAGGCTGAAATTATTTTCTACTCAAAGGCATATGTGTTATCTCCCCCCATCTGAAAAGTTGTGACCAGACAATGGAAAGTGATTGCCAACTATAGAATGAGTCCTATTCTTTAAGGAACGTAAGTGTTCCGCAAAGCGGTCACCAAGGCTACGACATGTCTCTCCGATATATACCTTACATGTATCACAATTCGTACAGACGATTGCATAAACCAAATTTTGATTTGTACAGATAAACCTTGAATTATGTTATTGTTGTCAGGGCGCCAATATCTCATTTGTCTCCATGGTATGACATGCCCCTATATCATTATATTGTATAGTGTAACCACTTCCAAAATGTTAAAGACGTTACGCGCGATGTTCGTACACATTAGGGTAACGTTACGTCGTCCGTCACAAGCGACGTTTTTCAATGATGAAAGTTAAATATGTTCTGCTTTTACACATTTGCACGTTAAAATAATAATTGAAATACCAAACTCGTACAAAATTTAATATACCTCAATGCATGGAAATAACTTGGTTTCTCATTTTCGACGATCACCAATAACTTAAAACCATTTCATTAAGTTTTATCTCCTTTTATTGTTTCTAAATTAAGTACATAAACAATATCCATCAAAAATAAAACCAAAAAACCCCAAAAACAGATTTTTTTAAATCTCACACTCTCCCTCCTCTTTTGAAATTTGTAAATAAAGTAAACATTTCTACCAGCATAACTTTAATCATTTTACAAGACAGTATAATTACACTAACAATCACACAGCTAAATAATGTATAAAAACTAAACTGGATAAAAACACTTCATTTTTATAGATTTAAAAAAAAATAGTTAATTCATTTGATTCAATGTACAAAATGGTTTAGGTGAAGCAGAGCATTCATTCATCGAATAGAATAAACTTCAAAAATAACACTAGATGTGACACGGTTTCTACAAATTAATGAAATAATAAAGTCCCAATACCACATGTATTCGAAAAAAAATTGAATAACAAGTATCATTGTCTTTTTTTTTTTATTTGGTCTTTTATTTCTTACGATGTATTAAAACAAAAGGATTTTAAGAAACTTGTACGACGTCCGATTTAGACGTTATTTTAAGAAAATCGCCTCTGTGACATTTTTGTCACTATTTTTGAGAGGCATATAATTTTCTTACTGTTCATGTTATGTTCATAAGTTTAGTTTTTAAATAAAGAAGACGAAAATAACATTTCATAACTGGATTTAAAATGTGTTTAAACTAACCAAAGTTAACCCAGGAAAGAATATAAAAAGTTATTTGTCGCAGTGTTTTAAAAAATCACAAGTGTGACATTTGATTCACACAAAATGAAAGTGTCGTGATTTTTCAATGATTGACTGAAAATATATGTCCATTGGAATTTTTTATCTGCTTGAAAATAACATTTGATAGATAAAGCGTTTTTTAACCGACGGCCAGAAATTTGTCTTTTTTCACACAAGATTTAGGATGACTGAATCGCAAAAAGTTGCATGGGACAGGAAAACTTTGTGAACTTAAATGGGCTTATCTGTTTATGACGTCATCATAACGTCATAACAAGTTACGTCAGATAATTTTGCCACTGTGGCAGCAATGTGGCAAAAAGTTGGGGATATGTGCCCAAAAATAAAAATACAAGACCAACTTAAAGCTGAAATATTTTTGATAAATGTTACCTGGGACAGCAAACATTTTCCCGTAAATCTATCTTTAAATGCGCGTAATATTTATGTATAACAGTTTATTAAAATTTAAACAAGTAAAACTGGCCGTCCTATTTAAGATCTACAAGAAAATATATATATTGGCATACATTTCTATATTTTCTTAAAATTCTGGACAGTTTTATAGCAGAACACGTTGCATGTCTTCAAAAGCATGAACATCGCGCGTAACGTCAAAGTAATTACTAATTACGTAGGAGATAATAAACAAACACAAACCTTAAAGCTTGAGTACTGCTGCAAAGAATTTTCTTTTATATATAAATTTGTAATTTTTCTTTCAATTAAGGTTTAGTACAGTATAGTTTGGAGGTGGACAATTTCTAATTCAAGCAAATGACACATTAGAGGATGAAACGTTGTACGTATATTGAAGGTGTAATCATCTCCAGAATACTCAATAACCATGTTGTCAAAAAGAAGTCAAATTGAATATAATATTTTTTAAAAAGAGAATATGTTTTTTTTCGGGGGGGGGGGGGGTGTATGTGGAAAAGGGGGTTGTAATACATTTATTTTACATAAATCTTTCTGTTTATTTTTTTAAATATAGGTTAGAGATGGAAACTGTTCTCAACTCTAAAGATAGAGACTTAGCGGATCTAATGGCAAAATTAACAGAGCGAGAAAAGCAACTTGAAACACAAGCAGATCCGAATTTGTAAGTATATGTTATTTATACATTGAATTTATGTAAAAAAGAAAAAATAGGGATAACCGTTCAGTCGATTATGAAATTATGAATCATAAAGTATTATTTTCGGTGAATTCCTTTTTGAGAGTCCGATATAACACCCTTAACGACGACTGAGAGGTGTTTTACTATTTTTCATGTTTAGAACCATTTAGAATTTCTTTTGACTAAACTTGTTGTTCTCGGAACACACTACACGTATCTACAACTGTAACTGAATTCGCATATAAATGCAATAGGGTCTGCAAACAACTACATGCAGAGAACGTCAACCAGTGCAACAAGAATTTTCAATGGAAACAATTCATTTAGTAAACTCATAACATGTACAAATTTTACTCAATGCATCTATTGTATGGTTAACGTATATTTGAAACCACATTTGGATAGATATTACACCTAAGAAAGAAAGAAATATTGCAGAAATTTAGAAAATCCCTGATCCATTCGAAAAGTTTCCTTAATGATTTTAGATAAATTCGTATGAAATATAGGCGAATGTATGAGATTTAACTTCTCTAAAATGTCTAAACTGGCCGGTTTTGGAACCACTGAAAACGTCATATTTGAAGGGGTGGTCGGTTTGTTGAGAATTTAACATCAAACAAGAGTTATTACCCTCAAATACGCATTTGTTTTATATTTTGTTAGATTTGAATGAAACAAGTACGGCGCATGTTTTCAAATGGCTAATGTAAATTCTGTATATAAGATACTAATCCTAAATTTAAAAATACAACATAATATTTTATTTATTTACAATTATGTTGCAAGGATAAATAATAAACTTTATTAATTCTTTAAATCCATCAACACTGCATGCATTATCTGCGCTAGCCATAAAGCTTTGTAACAGCCGGTGTGATCTTCTTAAGGTATAAACTTTCAGTACACTAGTTTAGATGGTACTATATGTGAGTATTAATCACGCAATCTCCCACAGGAGATGAATTGAAACCCGTATTGTCACACACAAAATCAGATACTAAGTTTTGAATCTAGTAACATTTTTTCTTTAGATGAATACACATAATAAATTTTTCATTTTCCAAATAAATGCAAGTGTTTCTAGACATTGCACAGTAAATGTACAAACTAACATAACAAAGTTGTTAAAATAAAGCTTGGCGGTCCTTTACATTGTTAAAATAACCAATGCTTCATTGAAAGTTATATTTTTAGTAGTGGTGTCAAAATCCTTTTTATCCCCAAAAGCTTCACTTAAAAGTTTGAACAGCAATATAAACTGGGGTACCAAAGTTTTTGCACAGATACTCGCTGGATAAGACTGGATAAACATTCATCAATTACATGTACTCTAATACGTAAAAATTTATAAAAGCAAAAAACAAAACTTCAAATGGATCTTCATGTAATTCTACACCTGAAAGCTAACTTGCTTTCAAATGAAGGAGCAGATCTCCACGCATTTACATAAGTTTTAGAAAAACAAGTATAATCCAGCAGTGAAGTGAAATATAGTACAATTGCCCTCATTTTCTTCATTAACCTTCGGTTAACGCCAATTCTAATGCAAAGTTGGTTTCAACCTTGATTTTCATTGAATGACCATGAACATTTCATTCCATCAAATAACAATCCAAAGACACTAATATTAGATATAGTAAATTTATACTATGCTGTATACGACACATTTCAAGGAGTTACCTCTCATCAGCAGCATTAAAACCGAAACATCAATTCGGCAATATATACCCTCTGAGATGGCGACACATGCAAAGCGGGACTTCTGGAGTTAAAAATCCCCTTTTATCTAAAACCAGAAAGGCGATAACGCGTCGCCAGTAAACTCAATTTTCAACCATCAATTTCACACTTGATGTAGGCAAATATTAAAATACAATACTGTTATCTCCTAAATATTTTCGCCAGTCATTTTTTCATCTTTATAATTCTTTTTAGATGTGTGTTATCAAAAATATGTTCTAAATTCACCTTGTTCAACCAAACATAAACTATTTATGTCCAAAACTCTTCTAATTTTCGAAACATGCCACTAAAAACCAAACTGAATTTTTTGTAACCTTAGGGATAGAATGATAAAACATATTTCTATTTTGTCAGGCACGGTAAAATATCATTTTTTTAAAATTTATTTTATTTTTTACTTTCCCATTACATATAATTATACACATTTATAGACTAACACAGTACCAAGCATATATAACATGTCACATATATACAATAAAAGATATTACATATTGATATACAAGTTATATGATTGTGAAAACGAGTACATTATCCATATTAAAAAAAAGAAATCAGACATAAGAATTGGTGATACAGTTTTATAAATAAAATAAGAAAGAGAAATAAGTTAAAAAAACACAAAAATTATATTACTAGTTAATTTTAAAGGGTAGGATGCAAAGTGTGTATGTGATTGATCAATTCTTTCCAATAAACTCTGTCATGCATATATATTCTATGTACAGAAAGAAGAACAAAAATAGCAAAAATTGTCAGGGTGCCATAAACATATCATTTTCATATAAAAAAAAATTCAAAATTCGCTTAATGTCCACACAAAATTCACTGACAAACAGCTCTGAATCACTATAAAATATTCTACTAAGGAAAACAATTTTTTTTTTTTTTTTTTTTTATGTTTGAATATAATTTATTTAACAAAACTGTAATACATGTCCTATCCAAACTACAGTTTTCATTTGGATAGTTCCCTATAAGTTAGTTATCCGAATGATAGGGAAGCATTCGGATAAAGTTTTTTTATCTAATTTAAAGTTAGTTTTTTACAATGTTGCAATATAAATTACAATAATTGTAATAAAATTCCTATATAAATTTCAAAGTATTTTTCTTCTAGTTATTTCTAATATCTTAAAATTACTAGGAATAATACATGTATAAATATGTAAATTAGAAAAGTTAAAAAATTTCGATTTCAAATTATCTTTTAAGATATAAACCAATTCAAGTTTCTTATAATCTTTGAGAAAAATGGCCAAAAATCTTCATAGGAATTTAATTTCCCTAAGATCATGTCGATCGTGCTTTATATGTGTCATAATACACGTGTTTCATATAGGTGTTTTATAGTGATAGGATTAAATATCGATTAGCAAAATGGTGAGTAACTATAAGAAATTGTATATACTATACATTTTGAGACAGGATAATATATGGATAAATTTATACTTTAGACCGGTTGCACGTGGTTACAATAATTTTTTGAAACTTTGTAAGAACTGACCTAGATCTTTCTTTGAACTATTGTGTACTAAAGTATAGTAAAAAAAATTCGTTTTTAAATATTTTGTATATTTCGATTGACTTTGTTCTTTGTTCTGACAGATAAAAACATTTATAAATGGCGAAAGCTGCAATGGTGACTACAATATTGAAGTCCCAGTATTTATTATCAAAAATTTTGTAACCTAGAACAATATCTTTTAGAGTGATTTTGTTGTTAAAATGCTTGTAAGTTAATTTCTCTTGAATTTCTTTCCAAAATTCAGAAACCAATTTACACTCAATAAACAGATGTTGATAATTGTCATTAACGTTACATAGAAAACATTTGGGGGTCAGACTAAGTTTAGCCTTAAATAAGTTTTCTTGGTTCATTAATATGTTGCTAATCAGTTTTCATTTGAAAATTTTTAGTTTATTAGATTCCAGATGTGTATGTACAAATTTAAACGTTTGTGTAATTTGAAAATGATCTACACCTAATTTTCTTTTCCATATATCAATTCCCAAATTTGGAGTTACCTTTTCGCGAACAAAGTGAAGGTATATTGTTTTATTGGTTGCTGCTTCAACTTTACAAATTTTATTTATATTAAGTTTTGTATGTTTTGAATCTTCGTTTTTTAATTGATTTTTCCATTTTGACGGTAATGCTTTCTTGAGTATTGAAAATTCCGAAATCCAGTTTCCTTTTCTCAAAAGTTTATTTCGAATAAAATTAGGTGAGATATTGCCATCGTCATCAAGAAGATCATTTATGTAAATCAAATATGCATTTATCCAGTTTTTAGCTCACCTGACCCGAAGGGTCATGTGAGCTATTGCTATCACTTGGCGTCCGTCGTCCGTCCGTCCGTCGTCCGTTAACTTTTTCAAACGTTAACTCCTCCAACACCATAAGTCCAACTGCAACCAAACTTGGTACAGTTATCAATTGGTATGGGTGCTACAAATCTATTGTTTGGATTTTTGATTCGTATAAAAACATGGCCGTCATGGCTAAAAATAGAACATAGGGGTAAATCGCAGTTTTTTGCAAATAACTCAAAAACCATAACAGATATCAAAATTCTGGCATAGGGTAAAAGTGTTCAGCACCTCAAGATCTACCTGCCCCGAAATTTTGAAGAAGATCCAACGACCCATGTAGGAGTTATTGCCCTTTTTCTGCATTTTTTCCAAATTTTGCACTTATTAAGCTCAATATCTTGGATACTATAAAGGAAATTTGAAAAATTTAAATTTCATATTGTTAGGCACACAAAGATCTACAAAATTTGTAACAGGATCGAAGTTGTAGGTTCGTTCCTTTTAGGAGTTATTCCACTTAGATCGTCAAAATTGACCATTTTTGCAGTCTTTATTCATTGTAATAAAATCGTTAACTCCTCTTACACCATAAGTTTAATTGCAACCAAACTTAGTGTAGTTGTTCCTTGGCATGAGTGCTACTAAACTATCGTTTGGATTTTTGATTTGTAAAAAAACATGGCTGCCATGGCTAAAAATAGAACATAGGGGTAAATTGCAGTTTTTTGCAAATAACTCAAAAATGGTGACAGATATCAAAATTCTGATGGGAAGCTAAAGTGTTCAACACCTCAAGATCTACCTGCTTTGAAATTTTGAAGAAGATGTAACCACCCATGTAGGAGTTATTGCTCTTTTTCTTGATTTTTTTTTGAAATTTGTACTTATTAAGTTGTATGATAATTCCTTTTAGGAGTTATTCCCCTTAGAACATCAAAATTGACCATTTTCACAGCATTTCCCTTAGTTTGCAAAATGTTTAAATGAGCCCTTTAGGAGTTAAAGTTTTGTCCCTTAAATGTCAAAATAACTGTTGATGCCTTATAGATGGCAAACTGTAGAAAATGAAAAAAAGCTTTTGATTGCGTGTAAATTTGTTTTTATGTTATTATTTCAAAAATCTTCTCCTCTGAAACTACTGAATGGATTTGGACAAAACTTAGCATGATTGTTCCTTAGGGTATCCTGCACAAAGTTTATGCTTCGATTTTTGATCCGTCGAAAAACATGGCCACTGTTACTAAAAATAGAACATAGGGGTCAAACAACAGTTTTTCGCAAATATCTCAAAAATCATCAGGTTACGGCAAATTCTGGCAGGTTGAAAGTGTTCAGCATGATGAGAGCTACCTGTGTGCTGATTTTCGTGAAAATCTGTCAACTGATGTTAGAGTTATTGCCCTTTTTGACATTTTTGGCTTTTTTTATGTTATTATTTCAAAAATCTTCTTCTCTGAAACTACTATTCAAAATCAAATGAAACTTGGTAAGATTGTTCCTTAGGGTATCCTGCAAAAAGTTAATGCTTGGATTTTGGATTGGTCGAAAAACATGTCCGCCCTTACTAAAAATAGAACATAGGAGTCAAAATGCTGTTTTTTGCTATTTTTTCCTGAATTATAGAAATAAAATGAAGATGAAAGCTACTTTGATGGCAAACATGGTATCCCGAGTTGAATGGTGATGATGAAAGTTTGTTTTGGACGGCCATTTTTAAAATGGCTGCCATTTTCCCGCCATTTTTTACACTTGCTCGGATTTCAACAATATTTGGTTTTTAAAGTAAACATGGTATCCTTAGTGAATGGTGATGATGAGAATGTTGTATAACAATGATTAAACTTCATAATATGTGAGCTTTTAATTGCCATCACTTGGTGTCTGTCATCATCGTTGTTAACAAATTTTCAAACATCTTCTCCTCTGAAACTACTAGGGGGATTTGGATGAAACTTAGCATGATTGTTCCTGCAATATTTCCTTTTCAAGTACAATAAAAAGCCTTAACCCACAATTTTTACATAACTTCTTTCAAACATTTTAAAAACGAAGACAACATATAGACCAAAAGATTTATACTTGTATTTGAAGATGAATTAAAGCTTGTATTTTGTATTGTGAATCATCAGATTGACCATGACTGTATCTTAATCAAGCATAGGGAGAACTCATGCCCATTTCTTTCCAGAGGTTCTTGAAAGGCTTTTAAAGGTATTTTTAGCATTTTATGTGACCTTAAATACTCAGTTTAATTTACAAAAAAACATTAATATATTAATTTAGTTTATAGTCATTGTTTGCCAGGTGAGCGATTCAGGCTCTTGAGAGCCTCTTGTTCATAAATAACGATTTATTTTGGAATTTAATATATTGATTTCCCCATATGACTTCTTTTCTTATATCTATAAAATTATTTGGTTCCTTTTGTTTATTTTTGAAGTTATGCCAACATATGATAACGTCTTGGTAAAAATCAGGGATATTTTGAAAATTTTGTAAACGTTTAAGATTTTCTTTGTTTGTATTCATCTTGAATATTAGTGAATTGTTGCCAAACTTATTTAAATAGTATGTCGGAATTGCTGACCAGTTTTCGTCATTTGTTTCTTGTAATCTATAAGCCCACTTTGTTTTTAATGCCTGAAAGTAGCTTTCAACGTCTATCATGTTAAGTCCCCCCATATCGTGATCTGCTATCAATGTCCGTCTTTTAACTTTATCCCTTTTTCCGTTCCATATAAATTTATAAATTTCCGTATCAAGTTCAGATATTTGTTTTTTTTTGATATGTTTACAACATTGGCAATATATGTAAATAGTGGTATAATCAATGTTTTAATTATTAATATTTTCCCTATAATCGAAAGATGTCTCTTTTCCCATGATTTCATTAATTTTTTTTGCCTTTTCCATTCTTGTTCCCCAATTTAATTTATTGCATTCTTCCTTATTTTTACTAAAGTATATACCAAGAACTTTTACTGGTGTATCCTGAAAGTTGATGTCCTCAATTTTTTCCCTACCAGGCTTAAGCTTGCCAACCCATATACCTTCTGTTTTTGTTTTATTTAATTTTAAACCCGAGTAAGTACCGAAAATTTCAATAATATTAAGAGCTAATTTAATTTCGTCTAATGATTTTAAAAAGAGTGTCGTATCGTCCGCGAGTTGTGAAATAATAATATTATGTGTTTTCCCGTTAAATTTTATTTCTATACCTTTAATGTTATTATTTCGTAAATAATTTGCCATGATTTCAACACATACAACAAAGGTCAAAGATGAGCATGGACATCCTTGTCTTATTCCTCTTTGGGGTTTTATGGGAGTCGAAACCCAACCGTTATTATATATTAACGAACTTATATCACAGTATAATGTTTTTATCCATGAAATAAAATTATTTTTAAATCCAAAATATGCTAAGGCTTCATACATAAAATCCCAATTTAAACTATCAAATGCTTTTGTAAAATCTAGAAAGAGTATAGCTCCTTCAATATTTAGTTTATCTGCATTTTCTAAGATATCTGAAATCTGTCTCAAGTTGAAGCCAATATAACGTTTTTTTAGATATCCGGTTTGCGCAGAATTAATAATTTTATGTAAAATTTGTTTCATTCTTGTTGCTAATATATAGGATAATAATTTATAGTCTGTATTAAGAAGTGATATTGGTCTATAATTGTTTAAATTAAGGGGGTCCCCCTTTTTATATAATAAATTTAAGACACTTTGTCTTTGCGAAAACGGCAAAATACCTTTTTCGAAACTTAAGTTATAAATTTGTAGTAATAAAGGACTTATTTTTTCCCAGAAAGTCTTGTAAAAATTTGTGCTTAGCCCATCAAACCCTGGACTTTTGTTTATCTTTAGATTATTAATAGCATTGTTCATTTCTTTAATTGTTATATTTCCGTTGCACATTTCACTTTCTTTTTCTGTTAAAATATATTTTGCATTTGAACTTTTTATATATGACTTAATATCGATATCAGATTTTTGTTCATCACTTTTGGAATATAATTTTTCATAGTATTGTTTTTCGGTTTTTATAATGTCTGATTGGCTAGTTACAATTTCACCTTGTTCGTTTTTAAGTTTTAGAATTGTTTTCTTGTTTTGGTTTGATTTTTCTAAACCTAGGAAATATGAATTATTTCTTTCGCCCTTTTCTATCCATTCTTGTCTTGCCCTTATCTGAGTTCCCCTTGCTTTATATTCATAGTGTTTAGCGATTTTTTGTTCCAGAAGATCTATTTCCTTAGTTTTATCTTCGTTATTTTCTTCTTGTGTACTATTCATGAGTGTTTTTAATTTATTTTCTAAATCCGTTAGCTCATTTTTTCTCTTAAATGCTTTGGTTTTACTATATTTTATACTAAATTCTTTTACTTCTATTTTTAACATGTCCCAAAGTAAGTCTGCATCAGTTATTTCCCTTTCAATCATTTTTGTGTATTTGTCAATTAGTGCGTTAATTTGATTTATATAATCGTTGTCGCTAAGAATAGAATTATTGATTTTCCAATAACCTGGACCTTTACTTTTCATTAAAGTACTTTCTATTTTTAGTGATACGGCTTGATGGTCAGTAGAATTGATTAAGATTGGACGTATATCACATGATTCTATATTCTTTATAAAAACTGACTGTATTAGAAACATGTCTATTCTACTCGCTTGGGGAGGATTTTTTCTTTTCCAGGTAAAATGGTTTCGATTTTTATTTGTATGTCTCCAAATATCTAATAGTTCGTTATTTTTTATAAACGACGTCAAACTAGAGACCGGTTTTACTTTTTTATTCTTTTTATTGTCCAATTTTCTGTCCATTTTTGTTAAGGCATCGTTAAAGTCGCCTCCGACTATTAAAGTTCCAATAGAATGCAAGTTTACAAAATCATTTAAACTCTTAAAAAATCTTTTTCTTTCCGTTTCATTATTAGGAGCGTATATGTTAACTAAGGAGTATATTATATTTTCAGTTTCTAAATTAAGCATTAAAATTCTTCCTTCTTGATCTTTATGTATTTCTAATAGATTAAATTCTAATTTACTGTTAATTATTATGGAAACGCCCCGACTAGCTTTATTTCCAAAACTATTAAAAACTGTATTTTTACTTTCTGTTTTTATTTCATTTACTACATTTTCGTCGAAGTGACTTTCCTGAATAAAAGCTATACTACATTTTTGGTTTTTAAACCATTCATAAAATCTCAGGCGTTTTTGTTTTTCACGCAAGCCTTTTACGTTGGCTGTACAGATGTGAATGTTTTTCATTTTTCAAAAAGTAAAAAATAAACTATGATACGTGCCCTTGTAATGGATAAGAGCTTTTTTTTTAACCAGTTTTCAATAGGTGGTCTCATGGTTGACCGGTAATATAAACTTATGTGTGTTATTTTATACCATAAATAGACATAAATATTTACTACATAAAAAGGTTTATACTTTTTAGCAATAACCGTAATATTGTACAAATTGTATAAAGCTATTATTAACATGCCCAGCTTGATATTATTTATGATTTCGCTAGTTGATATTAGCTGAACGGTTTTCGTTTTATTGATACACAAATCATTTACCGCCATTTTCGCGTTTCTAAATATAGATTTAGAAAAAACCCAAAAGTCCGCTTTGTTTACATATTCAGTGATAATACTTGTTTTCAATCGGCGCTTTATTTGAACTCGTTTTATGTTTTTGCATATGTAAAATCTTTTATTATATTTTATATTATTAGGAATTGCATAATACGTATAATTCATTACAGAACTATTTATATTTAGTTTGTTTACTCTTGCATACAACTTTATGTCAGTAATACAATTACTTTCATGTAGTGTATGGAGCTTAATTTTTATACAAATAACATTGAATATTAGAAACAAAAACACAAACACAATTCTTACACATAACATTGAAAAATAAAGACAAAAAAAACATACACAATTTTTACAAATAACATTGAAAAAAAAGACAAAGCACACACACAATTTTTGTCATACTTACTGTACATGTATGACTTGGACATAGAAAAGCTATAATTATTCATCACTAGAAAACAGTCCTAAGCTTTTCTTGTCGTATTATGATTAAATATAGAAACATTGTTTGTTTGTTCTTTTTGATTTTTTGTTTGTTTTTTTTTTTTTTTTTTTTAAACATATATGATAAAATTCTTTACAAGTTCAAGTCTCATGATTTTTGTATTTTATTGTCTCCTCTCTGTGGAGGTGTTGGTGGTGTCCTCCCTCTGTTCTGTTGACCAGATTTCCTGTTTGGAGTTATAAAGTTTGTCATGTCTGTTTGTTTTGTGTTTGGTGGATTTGCACTTGCTCTACCCTTAGGTTTTGCATTTTCAGTACCTTCCTTTGTCTGATTATCTGTCGATTTACTTTGTTTTCTTTGATTTTGTTTATCTTTCTTTTTGTTTTTAGTTGTGTCTAAAGTATCTGAAGTTTTAGTATCTAATGTTGATTGTTTTTGTTGTATAGTTTCCCCATCTCCTGTTAGTATAGATTGTGATGGTTCATGTAGTTCATCATTGTCGACATTGTTCTCACTCTGTTGTGTAGTCTGCTCTGATGATTGCTTGGTTGGTTCTTGAGTAAGATCATTGTCAACATTTTCATCACAATTATTTTGTTGCCTAAGCAATGGGCAATCCCACATTTGATGCCCGAATTCAGAACATTTCCTACATTTCCAAGGATTTGTACAATTATTCATTGTATGCCCAGATTGTTGGCATTTGTTACACAAGAATGTTGATAGATCTGTTCTTGGCTGACCATAATAATACACCTTCGCTGTGTATTTACCTATCTTAAGGGATCTTGGTAGTGGTTTCTCAAGCTTTTTGCAAATAAGTGTTCTTGTCCCTGTTTCACAATTTGTTAACATATTGTCAACTCTTAATCTTTCTCTTGTCAGGCTTAAAACCTTGACACCTTTCATTGTCAATTCTCTTTCTATTTGACCATCAAAGGCAGATAGAGGGATGTTTTGTATTGTCACTTTAGTGGTTTCAAAGTTCCAAACTTTATTTCTTGGGTTTTGGGCTACAGGCATTATAAGCTTTTCCCTGAGAGTTATACCTTGAGTAAGTAATGTTAACTTGTCTTTCTCATTATCAAGGTATATTCTCCAGACATTTCCTGTTCTTTGTATCCCTCTGATATTTTGGGGTCTTATTGGTTTGCCAATGGATTTGAAAATTTCAATATGAGTCAACCAAAACTGTTTAGGTGGTTTACTAGTTCCAAAAAGATCATATTCTTTAATAAATATTGGTTTCACACTTTTTCTTGTGTCTTGTTCGGAGGTTTCATTAGCTGTATCTGATATAAACTTTGAACAAAAGTCTTGTCCGGCAACATCTGCGTAGGTCGCCATATTTGATTCACTTTGTTGTTGTTGTGACTCAGAGTTTATGTTATTATTATGTCGAATATCACTTAAATTGTCTTCAATACCAAAATAACTGTCGCAACTACCATCAAACTCATCTTCAGAATCGATTTGAGACATCTTGAATTATTCATATGAGAAGAAATATCTTTTTTTTGTCGGAGCACTTACCACTAGACCTTAGTACTAGGGACGGTAACTCACATCAATTTTTTTATAGTCCTGTAACCGGAAGGGTACTCTGTGTTGTAGAATTATTTAGTCATGTTTTATTTTGTTCCTAGGAATTTGTTTTAACCCTGTTTTTCAATCAAAAAGCCCACAAATATTTAGTTTCTAACTAAATAAACTCATAACTTCCATATTTCGTACACCGGAAATTGCAATCTTCTTTTGAGAAATTACTTAGTAAATCTAGGACCTTGATCAACAGAGTCAATGAAACATGAAATAATACAAAATACCAGCTTCTAGTCAATGAAATTAGAGTTCGTCCTCTGGGACCTGAGTCTCTGCTAGTTAAATCAATTAAAGGCAGGTAAGTTTACATATTTTATTATGTACAAAAACAATGTTAACAATGACATTATGGGAAAATTATATATCAATTAATTATCAAAAATTCTACAAAAATAATGGAATTTTCCCTACTCTATTCAATAGTTTTTAACCTCTCAAAATATATTTCCCTACATTTTAATTCAAAAATAGAGCAAAAATCCTATCCAAAAATATTGGAGCTTATTCAAAAATAATTTAGTAAAAATGACCAAAATGAATTTAGCAAAATAAAGCCATATTAGAGTACCTAGGTGTGGTAGAGCTAAGGCCAAAAATTTGGTAATTATCTCCCCTTACATGAGCCCTACTAAGCTGTATAAAAATACAGTTAGACGTGCATAAATGCACTTACCTTGTAAAGTCTTTGAGTAGACTGTGGCTCTGTACAGAAAAGCAATAAGAATGACCAAAACAGCTCTATATATACCACTGAGGTTTCTAAATATAGAAATTTAATCCTCTGGCCAATATAAAAAGTTTTAGTGAAAATAAACCAATTGAAATTAATGTTCCAAAAAGTGAGTACAAAAATTGCAATGGCGACCCATAGTAAGTTGTCCGAACGCAACTTTATGTAAAATACCGAGAGAGTATTTCGGAACTTCTCGCGCCATTCAGTAGTCATTGGATAAAGAAGATATTCTACAGAAATTTTAACAAGATTATGACAATTTTAGAGTGGTAAAAGACCCTAAATCGTTTTAAAACAAAATATAAATTGCCCGATATCAATTTCAAGCAAAAATATACGCTTCAAATTTATTTAAACACAGTCTGAAGTTGACACTTAAAACATCGAAGTTTTGATTTCAAATTTCCCGGTTAACCTTCATAATACGGCATTTGCATACTTAAATATTAAGTATAAAAGGCAATTCCGCCACATTCCCCCCACCTAAACCAATGTATACGAAATAGAAATTGGTTTAGACGAAACACAATAAAATTACAATTCACATATTATATAAAAGTACTATGCAAACAAATATAAAAATATACAATTAAGCATTCAGTCCAAAGTCCTTGTTGTACTTCTTTATGAAAACTAACTTCCCATCCTTATGTACCATTTCTAAGTCCACATCTCGGGGTACCATTTCTCCAGGCTCTACGACATCATACAGAACTTCCTGGACTTCCACAGTAGTATTGGAATTATCAGCACTACCATTTGATGAAGAGGGGTTATCCTTCCTCGGAGGCACAATCATTCCAGGGTCTTTATAGCGTGGATTGTTGATCTGTACCCTGCTAAGTTTGTCTGTGGCTCTCCTGGCATTAAACGCCGTAAAGCTATGCCTCTTAACCAAATGATCCCTCATGGTAGGTTTATCCTCAAAAGTTAACGGGCAGGCCATACATGGAAAAACGCTAAGTCTAGGTGCATGGTGTCGGCGCCAGTGTCGCATGTATGCGTAAAGCTTGTCGTATGCAGTTCTGTTACAAACTGGTACCGGACACTGATATCCAGGGTGGAATATAGGCCTTACAACGTCAGCATTCAAAGACTGGACTTCCTTAGGCATCACTCTCATTTCCATGTCCATTCTGAAATAAACTGCAATCATAAGTCACCATGTTTGGATTACTGTCTAAGGACAACAAAGTATACATTACAAAATTTGCCACACAACTGTGTTATGTTTGTTTGTATATTTGTATATTTGTATACATGTACTTTTATCTGATAGTCGATAAATTATTGTGACATGAAATAAATAAAGACATGAAGTATCTGTTTTAATCAGAACTAAAGTTTCGTCTCAACTTTGTAGCAAGTCCTGTTAATTTCTGAAATATTTATTTATTTTAATTGAAAATAACAGCCCTTTCTATGGGTCCTAGGGAACATGCTTTCGTATAACTCTTCTGACATTTAATAATAAATGACTGTCTTTTTTATTACAGACAAAAGAAGAATATACGTAGAAACGATGACTATCTTCACGCAATAAATATTCAGCGGTCAGCGACTAATCAGAAAAATGAATGATTGTCATGTAACAACTCGAGTAACAAATAGTGTAGGTATTTTGTATGTAATATGCAGTTTCTTCAAAACTGGTGACTTAGTAAGTGCTCTCCACAAAGAAATTCGTTTCCAAATTGTTTATCATAAAAAAAAAAAAAAAAAAAATATAGATACATTCATAGTAATACATACCGAGAAGTCAAAGAGGAACTTACTCTTCATTCCATATTTCATACTTAACATACCGAACCGTTACGTAAAGCTAATATTTTCTAAATTTTACAAAATTCTCCCCATAGTTTATCATCAATAATTTAAAATTCTAAAAATATTTTCACAAAAATATATACATTATTTACAAAGGTTGGGGTGAATATTTGGCTGGCTTACGTATAGCTCTACCACACCTGGACTTTTTAGGACTGGGGGTTTTTGGTAATTCATCATCTAAAATATTCCTATCATCTGGACCTACTTCCTGTTCAGAAAGATTTAAATCAGGGTCTGGGGTATCGTAATTTTCCTCGACATCACTGTCAGACTCCCTATTTTCTAACCAAACAGTTGGAACTGTCCCATGATAGGGTTTAAGATGGTCAACATGAACTACTATTTGTCTGGAATTTGGGCTTTCTTGTATTTTATAAGTTACATCAGTAATTTTCTGTAAAATTTTGTAAGGCCCAACCCAACCTAATCCTAATTTTACACCTGCTGTAGGGGGGTACCATCTCCAAACAAAATCTCCTATTTCAAAATTTCTAGGTTTTATGCCTCTGTCATATGTATTTTTCTGCCTAACAGCAGCTTTTAATAAGTTGTCCCTAGCAAAATTGAAAGTTACTTCAAAAGTGTGGTTAAGCCACTGTACATATTCTACATGACACAAATTTCTGTTTGATTTAGGATTCCCTGCTATTATGTCAAGGGGATAGGACATTTCCCTACCAAACATCATTTTAAAGGGAGAACTGCCTGTACTGTCATTTTCACTGGCTCTATAGGCCATAAGTAAATAAGGTAAATGATCATCCCAATCATTGCGATGTTTATTTACGAAAGAGGACAGCATTATTTGTAATGTTTGATTAAATCTTTCTACAAGGCCATCACTTTGAGGTCTATAAGGGGTTGTCCTAGTTTTGTCTATGCCTAATCTTAAACAAATTGCCTGAAAAAGTTCAGATTCGAATTCTCGACCTTGGTCTGAATGAATTTGTTTAGGAACTCCTAACCTACAGAAAAATTCTGGGACTAATTTGTCTACTACTGTTAATGCGTTATGATTTGGTACAGCATAAGCTTCACACCATTTTGTGAAATAATCAGAAACAACTATCATATATTCGTTTCCATTTTCTGTTACAGGGCAAGGACCTACGATGTCGACACCTATTCTGTCTAAAGGAAATCCTACTTGTGATTGTTGGAGTGGATAGCGACCTAATCCAGGACCACGTTTTGCTCGTGCACAAACAGAACAGTTTTTAACCCACATCCTTATGTCAGAACTCATACCAGGCCAATAAAATCTACGTTTAATTGATTGTAAAGTTCTATCTCTGCCTAAATGTCCAGAAATTCGACTGTTATGGAGTTCTGTCATAATTTTAGTTCTTAACTCTTTTGGAACCACCAAAACGAGAGTTGTTTCCCCTGAATTTTCATATTTTAAATATAAAATGTCATTTACTATTTCTAATGATTCCCAAAGACTCCATAAATTTCGAACTTCATAAGATGCATTAGAAACATGTTCCCTGCCTGGTTTTTCTTCAAATTGATTTTTCATCTCTATAATTTTTGACAAATCTGAATCATTTTCTTGCCAATTTTGAATTTCTTCATTTGACCAGATTCTTAACCAATTTGATAAATCAATATTTTCCTGACTTTCATTTAAATGTGAATTTGCAACATAAGGAATGGTTTCATCTGGATCGATGTAAGGAATTGTTTCATCTGGGTCTATTTCATTTTCAGCCCTAACAGGATGTACTAAAATTTCCTGCTTGTCACTTTTTATTGGACGACAAGGACAATTTTCTCTTTTACAAAGTCTGTAAGGTTTTCTAGATAAAGCATCAGCATTTGTATGCTGGTTCCCTTTCCTATATTCAATTTCATAATTATATGAATCTAGAACAGATATCCATCTAGCTACCATGCCTTCAGGGTTTTTAAAGTTCTTTAACCAGATTAAGGAAGCATGATCAGTCCTTATTTTAAATTTTTGTCCTAGTAAATAGTGTCTAAAATGTTTGACAAATGTTATGACTGCTAATAGTTCTCTATAAGTGGTGCAATACTTTTTCTGAGACTCATTTAACATTTTGCTGGCATAAGCTATTACTTTCTCTTGCCCATTTTGTATTTGAGACAGAACGGCACCTATTGCATGACCACTAGCATCAGTATCTAGAACAAACTGACCAATTTCTGAAGGATAACTCAAAACTGGGGCTGTCACTAATTTTTCTTTTAAAATTTCAAAAGATTTTTGACACTGTGTAGTCCATTTAAAACGAACCCCTTTTTTGGTTAAATTTGTCAAAGTTGATGCTTTTTCTGAAAAATCTGGTATAAATCTCCTATAATAGCCTGCTAAGCCAGGGAAACTGCGTACTTCATTTACATTACAGGGGACTGGCCAATCTTTTACTACTTCAATTTTAGCTGGATCACAAGCAATTCCCTGATCTGTAACTAAATGACCCAAAAATAACACTTGATGTTGAAATAGTGAACATTTTTTAGGTTTCAATTTTAAATTTGCCTGTCGTAATCGGTCAAAAATAAACCCTAAATTTTCAAGGGCTTTTTCAAAAGTTGGCCCAAAAATAATTATATCATCAAGGTAACATAAACATCTCTCCCATTGGTAACCTTTTAACACAATTTCCATTAACCTTTCAAAACAACTGGGGGCATTGCAGAGGCCAAAAGGCATGACTTTAAATTGGAATAAGCCACGATGGCAACTGAAAGCAGTTTTTGGTCTATCTTTTTCATCTACGAGACACTGCCAATAACCCGAGGCAAGATCGATGGTGCTAAACCACTTATTTCCACCTAATGCGTCTAATGAAGAATCTATCCTAGGTAACGGATAAGCATCTTTACGGATGACCCTATTGACACCGCGAAAATCAATGCAGAATCTCCAAGTTAAGTCTTTCTTAAGACATAGGAGAACTGGACTACTCCAAGGACTTTCACTTGGTTCTATAATGTCATCTTTTAACATCTTATCAATTTCCTGATCAATTATCTCCTTTTGTTTCAAAGGAACCCTACGTGGAGGAATTTTAATAGGTTTTGCATCACCTGTATCAATTGTATGTTTGACTATATCTGTTCTGCCTAACTTTCCATCAGGACCTAAAAATATGTCTTGAAATTTTATCAAGAGATCCTTAATTTTATCTTTTTGTTCTTGACTAATTTTTGGTGAAACATTATCAAGCATACACTGTAAATGCTCAGGAAGTTTGCCTATTTCTTTTTGAGAAATATCAATGGGTTCTGAAATCTCTTTAATTGATTGTATATTTCCTACAACTTTATTTTTCTTTAAAGTCAGGTCTGTATTCCTACAGTTTATGGCTGAAATTACAACATTTTTATCTTGGGCATTAACTACAGCATTTGAGACCAAAATCCCATGTTTAGCTAACTGTAGATTTGGCTCTATGAGCATATTATTTTCTCTCATGTTCTTTGGAACAATCACTGTAAATACTGATTCAGTATTAGCAGGTAAGATTAACTTCTCTTTTAATCTAATTAAAGCACAGTATTGATTGCTTTTCCTGCTTAGTTTTATTTCAGAGTTATCTGGCATTATTAACAAAGCTTTAGATATATTGATCTGAGCTTTACTTGTTTCTAACATGTTTATGCCTAAGATTCCTGAAATTTCTTCTAAATCAACAATTACAAATTCTTGTTCAAATGTGTGCCCTTGTATAGTAAATGGGAGTTTTATTTGTCCATAAACATTTAAATTTTCACCACTTGCTGCAAGTAAAGTTGTAGTAATGGGCTTAACTTCAATGTCAATGCCTAATTTATCAAAGCAGGTTTTTGAAATACAGTTTACAGCTGACCCTGTATCTACTAAAAACTCAAAGTCTTTCTGTGTTATCTCAACATTTGCAAAGAGACCACGTTGTTTAATTTGATTTATCCTAAATGTGGACCTTTCAGCTGAGTTCTGGGCGAGGATTCCGGTCCCGCATCCTGCCCTTTCTTGTTTAAATCTTCATTTGCTTTATTCTTATTATCTGAACTAGGATAAGTTCGACAATTTTTAGTCAAGTGCCCTAACTTTTTACATTTTGCACAAGTGGGAGTTCTACATTCAGAACTTTTATGTCCATATCTTGAACATCTTGAACATTTAATAGGCACAGTCTTATTAATTTCATCTATTTTAAGACTTAATTCTTGAAAGCAACTCATCAGTGATTTTGAAAGCTCTGAAAGTTCAGAATTTCCAGTTTTATCATAAGACTTATTGTCTACATTCTTAATGGCTTGAACAGCATATTCTGTTTGCAGTTCTTTCGGTTTTCGAACTTCATGAGTCGACCCGACAAAAGCTTCATATTCAATTGCTATTGCAATGGCACTTTCAAGCGTAACTGGGTGGGAAAACTGAACCCGTTTCTGAAGCTCAAAATTCTCAAGGCCTCTAATGAATTGATCTATTGCTAAGTCTTCGGTTTTATCATGATCTGGATAAGCCAGTCTAACAAGGCGCCTTAACGCATAGCCATAATCTGAAAGGCTTTCATTTTTCTTTCTAATACGAGAGTTAAATTCAACTCTGTATGCCGTAATTCTTTCTTTCGGTGCGAATCGGCGACAAAGCATCTCTTTAAGTAAAGAGTAATTTCGTAAAACATCTGGCTTTGCATCTCCTAACAATTTCTGGGCGGTACCACGAAGACTCATACATAATTGTTGAGCCATTTCGGACTCGTCCCATCGATTCCAATGAGCGGTCTGTTCAAATTGAACAATATAATCATCCCAGTCAACACTTTTGCCATCAAACTTATCTGGTTCCTTTTCACGCCGTACTAATGGATGCGTATTTTGAAAACTGACATGTTTCTGACTCAAAGGATTCTTTTTAGCCAAAGTAGAACCCTGAGACGGTAAACTATTACTATGAGGAGACCTGGCTTCTTTACTGGTATATGCAGCAAGTCCACCCGGAATCTCTAAGGGAACAGGCCTATTCATTATAGAACCAGCACGGTCCCTTCCGGAATCCGTCTGCGAATGTAAAAATCTATCTTGAAAAGGATCTGAAGTATGTGTTTTTGTTTTAGGCGTTCCTGCAAAGTTAATTTGTCGACGCGGATCTTGATATGGGGTTCTGAGTTCTCTGCTGGTCATTTCAGCTGATCCCCCAGAGTGCCCCGGGAAACGTGGGGTGCTTTGTTGCAAGCTCCCTTCTTCCCTGGTTCGACTGGTATATCTGTATGGTTCGTGAGGGCCAGTTTCTATGTTGTTAGGATCAACATGTCCCCTGGACTCCCCCGAGGGTTGCTCTTCACTTGTATATAAGCTAAAGCTTCCCTGTATTGTGGCAGGATCGGATTGTCTAAATGGTCTCACATCAGTTGACGCTCTTGGCATTTCAAATTCATGTCTATTGGAATCAAGCCTATCACGCCTATTCCTAATTGGACTAAACAAAAGTGAATCTGGAGTATTGTCATAAAACTCAGTATCTGGGGACTCTTGTTTAACAGTCTCTCCTACATTATCAATTTTAACTCTTAAACATTTGATCAAATCATCAAACTGTTTTTTATAATAGGGGATATCTTCATAGTCAAATCTTTCAGCCATTTTTATCTAAATTAGATGTTATCCCTATTTATGAACCAATAAGTAAATATTAGTCTACTTTTATTTAACAAATTTGCCTTATTTAAATATTTTAAATTAAGCAGAAGTTTTACAACAGGTCCCCACACTGGCCACCAAATGTAACCGGAAGGGTACTCTGTGTTGTAGAATTATTTAGTCATGTTTTATTTTGTTCCTAGGAATTTGTTTTAACCCTGTTTTTCAATCAAAAAGCCCACAAATATTTAGTTTCTAACTAAATAAACTCATAACTTCCATATTTCGTACACCGGAAATTGCAATCTTCTTTTGAGAAATTACTTAGTAAATCTAGGACCTTGATCAACAGAGTCAATGAAACATGAAATAATACAAAATACCAGCTTCTAGTCAATGAAATTAGAGTTCGTCCTCTGGGACCTGAGTCTCTGCTAGTTAAATCAATTAAAGGCAGGTAAGTTTACATATTTTATTATGTACAAAAACAATGTTAACAATGACATTATGGGAAAATTATATATCAATTAATTATCAAAAATTCTACAAAAATAATGGAATTTTCCCTACTCTATTCAATAGTTTTTAACCTCTCAAAATATATTTCCCTACATTTTAATTCAAAAATAGAGCAAAAATCCTATCCAAAAATATTGGAGCTTATTCAAAAATAATTTAGTAAAAATGACCAAAATGAATTTAGCAAAATAAAGCCATATTAGAGTACCTAGGTGTGGTAGAGCTAAGGCCAAAAATTTGGTAATTATCTCCCCTTACATGAGCCCTACTAAGCTGTATAAAAATACAGTTAGACGTGCATAAATGCACTTACCTTGTAAAGTCTTTGAGTAGACTGTGGCTCTGTACAGAAAAGCAATAAGAATGACCAAAACAGCTCTATATATACCACTGAGGTTTCTAAATATAGAAATTTAATCCTCTGGCCAATATAAAAAGTTTTAGTGAAAATAAACCAATTGAAATTAATGTTCCAAAAAGTGAGTACAAAAATTGCAATGGCGACCCATAGTAAGTTGTCCGAACGCAACTTTATGTAAAATACCGAGAGAGTATTTCGGAACTTCTCGCGCCATTCAGTAGTCATTGGATAAAGAAGATATTCTACAGAAATTTTAACAAGATTATGACAATTTTAGAGTGGTAAAAGACCCTAAATCGTTTTAAAACAAAATATAAATTGCCCGATATCAATTTCAAGCAAAAATATACGCTTCAAATTTATTTAAACACAGTCTGAAGTTGACACTTAAAACATCGAAGTTTTGATTTCAAATTTCCCGGTTAACCTTCATAATACGGCATTTGCATACTTAAATATTAAGTATAAAAGGCAATTCCGCCACAGTCCTAATGATATACACCTCATGTCAAAAACTGAATATCTAAAAATAAACAAATATCATAACTAATTTTGAATGAAATTAATTTACATTTTACATATAATTCTGGGTACTGTAAATATTCTACACTATTGTCATCTGCTTAGTCACCGCTTGAATCACACCGTAATTGTGATATATTCACATACAGTCACAATTCATTCGGTGGATGCTTGTTCTAGAGAAAAACTACTTAATTTTTTTTTTTTTTGGAAATGTACGTTTAGTGAGCATTTCTACAAGTTATATTTTATTTCTTACACATAGATTGATGATTAAAAAAAATCTAGAAGCCAAAGACAGAACTATAGCAGATCTCACAGAAAAAGTAAAACAACAAGAAAGACAACTTCTTGAATTGGAATCAGTCAAGGATCAACAGGTGTAAGTACAATTTAATAACACACACGCACACACAGAGAGAAAGAGAGAGAGAGGGAGAGTATAAAATATGTCCGTTGCAAACTCAAGCAGAGAGAGAGAGAGGGAGAGTATAAAATATGCCCTTCGTTGCAAACTCAAGCATCGCGGATTTGGTAAAGCGATGTTTTAATAAGACATAAGGGAGCGTGCAATATTTATCAGGTAGGTGGGACCGGTGCAAATTCTAATTATGGCTTTAAAAAAGTGAATGTCCTATACTGATTTGGGCTGTAAAAACTCAATGTCCTATGACTTGGATGCAGAAAAAGTATGTGTCCTATTAGCTTAAACTGAAATTGGCACACAAAGTGATAGGACATTACAAAAGAGTTATTTTAGTTTTCAAATTTGATTGTGTGTGTTGTCGCATATACCAATGAGACATAATTAAATCTACTTTGTGAAGTGCCCAGATTTTTTTTTTTATAAATTTCATTGAAATGTAATGAAACTTGGCAAGTAGTAAAATAAATATGTACCTAGGATAGATACTAAGTAATATTGATATTGAAGATACTACAAAAGAATTACTTTAGTTTTTAAAGTTGACTGTGTGTGTGTTGTTTGATGTGCCAAAATGATGTAATATAATGTACAAAGTGAAATACATGTACTTTTTATAATTTAGATTGAAATACAATGAAACCTTGCAAGTGGTAAAAGTAATAATACTTAGGATAAATATTAATTAACATTTATATCTGATACAAGGCAAAACAAAATGCTTTAGTTTTTTAAGTTTACTATGCGAGTTGTCTGATATACCATTTAGGTATGGTTTCATCAACAAAATAAAGTGTTCAGATTTTTTGTAAATTTCATTGAAATACAATGACACTTGATTGGTAGTAAGAGTAATATGTATTTAGTAGTATACATACTCATTTATACCAATATCTGAGATAACATAAAAAAATACCTTGGTTTTTAAAGTTGACTGTGCAAGGCTTAAATTTAAAAAAAACTGCCCCAGTGTAGTACTAATAGTCCAGCAATAATGCTGACAGTGTGACAAAGGGTATAGGGAATAGTTATGCATGGCTGTATGGTACCTGTCTATTTCAGAATATTATGGTTTTATGGAAAAGAAATATTACTTTATTTGCCGAGCGTAGCGAGGTGGATATTTTTTTTAAATTATCATTTCGTACATAATTTTTGTTTTGTTTTCTAAAGTAATTATAAAAAAAAAATTGCTGTCCTATCACTTGTTAGGATGTAAAACTTGGAGTCCTATCAGTATAAGAGCAAAATAAGTATGTGCCCTACTGTATTTTGCACCGGTCTTACCTGCCTGATAAATATTGCACGGTCCCTAAGAAGAAAATAGAAAATATGATAACAAGTATTGATATTCATGAATATAACATATTGTCTTTATATATTTCCAAGAACCGGTTGCAGGTGATTTGAGAATAGGTATTTCTAAAATATAGTCGTATTTTAATACAGATCAATGACTGAAAAACACTAATGTCAATAGATAAAATTCACTAAAACAATACAAATTTCAGATTGAACATCGAATCAAGAGGAAAAGAAATTCAACGCCTTACAACAGAAATTTATGACTCGAATAGAAAATATAAAACTCTTGAAGAAGAATATATGGCACATTTTGAAGAAATGAGAAAACAACACATCACTGAAACTGAAATACATAAGAAAGAAATGGAAAATGAAAAATCAAGGTAATAAATACCTTGCAATTATTCATAACACTGCACTTACACAAATGTAAGACAATATAACTTGATATTTAATTCAGTCGATTTGAATTTGGAAGGCGTTTTCATTTTTCTTCTCTTGAACTGTTCTCTTAGTTCTTAGTGTTTTTTGTTTCTTTTTTGTTTTATACGAATGTAATCAAATACACAGTTAATTATAATTTTAAACATTTTCCGAGTTTATTAGATCGTCTCTTATCAGTTGCTTCTATAATGGGGTTTAATTCAAGAAAACAACTCCACTCCCCCAAGTGAATTTATAAAAAAAATATATATATGAGGGTTGCAAATTCTATATATTTTGGAAAGCTTTAAAAGTCCCGACAAAAGAACAAAGAGAATAAATCAGCGGAAACAACAATAAATCATCAAATATTGTTGAGAAACTAAAGATTTTAAAATATATGGTAATGACCAAAATATTCCAGACTTGGAACAGGTGTGGTAAAGTTAAACTATATTTATGTTCGATGGATCCAACATCGTATCTATTTATGATCTAAGGCAAAAAATAAGATAAAAAATAATGTACCAAAAATGTGTTCTAACATTAATTCAGTAACATGAAAGCCATATAACCGATGTATAAACAATGAAAGCTCACAGGTACTGAAAACAAGCCTTCAACCCAAATACAATTGACATTTGTCAAGTTCTATATTTTCTACATTTCATAGCTTGATTAGTGCTAAATGTAGGGTGCAAGCGGTTACATGATAAATTCCGTACAAACAACCTGCTTTTCACAAGTACTGTGCGATTGGTTTTTCGTATGAAGCCACGTTTTTACAATAGTTGCTACAGATTTTACATCGTAAACCTTTAACGGTATTAATCATTTGATTATACATGTACATGTACTACAAAATGTAATAGTTAAACCATAATCATAAATGTTTTAGATTAGAAACCGAAGTAAGAGATTTGAAAAAAGCTGCTGGTGCACAAATGACTCTGGAAACGCAGATACAGTCACTGCAATTTGAATTTAACAAGGTTTGTCAGGAAAAAGATAATGAAATTCATTATCTGAAGGCAAACATGCAGACACGTGAATTAAGGTAAACGTTTTAATATGCCACCTAATACGTGTAACAATATGGACATATAACGATTAATATTTGTTACAGAATAAACTTGTCATTGTGGTCCTCAAAATAAGTTCCATAAATGCATGATGGGTTTTGAAATGGGTACATGTACATGTATGTGTGTCACAGAAATATCTGTCTCATAAACAGTTATGATAGTTGAATTCTGCAAGTATTGCTTTCAGTGCTACTTATACAAAATTGATTCTTCCTCTCACCTTGTGATTTGAGGTTTTGTAAAGAATCGTTTTGACAAATAAGCTTAATTTTTATTTCTAATGGAAAATGTTAAAGACTTGAAGTTTCTGCTTTTCGTTACTTGCTTCTAGTACATGTTAAATTTCTTGTGTTCAATAAAGTTTAGCAAATATTTCAAAGTGAATATTCATTGTTTTCACATATTATTCTGGACCTAAAAAAAACCATCCATAACCCATAATTCACCCATCTTCCATCTTATTCCTAATAGTTCCTTGTATGCGAGGGCAGGATAATGCCAAAGTAGATTGAACCTGAAAATAAATAAATACATAACTATAAAACAATTTTTGAATAGTATTGAAAGTTATATCAACCAGTCAAAACGAAACCTTCAAGAAAAAGAAAATGAGACCAAGCTGTTAATGCGCTCGATAAAAGAGAAAGATGTACAGTTCAATAACCTAAAAACAGAGAAAGAAGACCTTCAAACTAGGTACTGTGAATTTAATACTGACTTATTGCTTGCTAAACGAATGAAAAACAAAAATGAAACATACACTAAAAGCACTTGAAAGGTTGACAAACCAATGTTCAAGTGTAAATAAAAAGACTGATGTATACACAGGACATAATCTCATGCGATACTGGAACATATTAAAAAAAACAAGAAAACAGAGTGTCATATTTTATCATGAACTAAGTTGAAAATTATAAACAATAAGCTAATATCTCGCACCTTACAGTGTGATCAAGATGTGTTGTCTATTACATCTCAAACACATATATCTTTTTCATATTCATATCAATAATTCATGTTTTAGAGCTATTGAAAAAGTGCAAAAATCTATGGCCAGCCCTGCTTGGCCAACAAACCTTATAAACATTATAGACACGAAGTTAAACTTGAGGCACAAGCAACATTACCAAACGAAATGGACATTTAAAGACAAATACCTCTATTCACTTCTGACCTTAGGAATTTGTTTAAAATCTACCTTAAGGTACATCAAATAATACTGATCAAAATGACTCGTTTTCTTGTTATTCTATCTCGAAAATTTTCTCGTTTTTAGAAATCATAACGTTTCATTTTTAAAGGATTGATATTTTTATGAATCACGACAGATTTTACATTTTGATATCAGAATTTCAAGAATTGCTTACATTTCAAGATTTTGATTTTGATTTGATAATTATCTTTTGGCTAATTGAGAAAATGATAAGTTATTTAATTTTAATAGTATCCTTTTTAGTACAATATGATGTATAGAAAATTCTGACGTTAGGGATTTTCTTTAAGTTGGGATGGAAGAAGATAAAACCACTCTTTAACGAATTATCTTTGAAAAATAAGTCATCGGCCTTTTAAGTAAGAAAAATTACTTTAATTTTTTTTCATTAGTGTTATAATGATTAGAGTTATCTTCTCCTGGACAAACCGTTGAATGACGTTACGTAAAAATTGGGGTCCTTTTCATATTTTGCTATTCGTGAATTCACGGCTTGGAAAAATTTATTGAGTAAAACATGTTAACTACAATAAAGAGCGCAAATAAACACAAAAATGAACGGAATATATTCGAAATTCTAAGTGAATATATAATGATAACGCGTAAGTCAAGTTAATTGCAATACATTGAACTAAATTACGAACCTTGCGTTCGAGGCCACGTGGCGGTGTTATAATTAATTAACTTTTCCGAACCTTCCATTGATTCGAGTCGTTTTCTCTTTCCGTTGTTCAACGATGGATAATTCTTCGCATAATACCGTTGCGCTGCTACATGTTTCTGCACAAAAACAATGGAGGGTCTTGTCTTTAAAACAACTGTTGGATATCATTCACAAACGTACTCACACACGTTGCCAACATGAAAAATGAAGTATATTTTCACAATGCGTTATCATAATTAAGGTCTACAACAACTGTAACATGGATGAATTAACGCACAGTGGCACAACTGTAAAAAAAGGCAGAGTTTATACATAAAAAGGAATCTATGAAACTTTCAGTCTGCCCTTGTTTTTTCATAAGGACAAATTCAATTGTGTTTTGTGAGATAGTGAGAAAAGGCGCGAAATCTCCATAACGATTTTAACCAATCTAAAGTTGTGCCACAGCACATTCAGTAATACCCCTTTTATGCACCCGATAAACATTTCGACTATTTTGGTATATTACACTAGCATTAAAGTCCACCAAAAATAAGCATTGAAAATATATATGATAAGCAAATATATTTTACATGAATTTGAAATAGGTATTTTTTTAAGATGGTTATGAGCGCAAGGAATGTCCAAGAATATCAAAAATTGAGAATTTATTATAAGAAAAAATAATGTATAATGGAATATTGATATATATATTTCATATAAAATTTTGCTCGTTTAGACTAAGTAGCTTTGCCGGAGATAAATTGACAACGGGAAATCCAGCCATTACAGATCTTGGTGACCCTAACCGGCCAACGAAGATCAGTGAAAAGTATGGTGAGCTGTATGACAACGAGTGGACAGATGCTATGGAATACATTGAAAAAATCGATAAAGATTTTCTCGATTTCGGAAAGACAAAATTAGAAGAAATTATCATTTTGCATCTATATAGAATATTAAGAGTGAGTGCATAACTTTTAAACCGCGTGCAAATATTTTGTGGCTTACATTATCCAATGAATAAACAAAGAATGTCCTGTAGCCAAAATTCTGATCTGAGAAGTATATTTATTTGACTAGATTGATCTTAAATATTTATACCGATACAAGGACTTCTCTCGCGCCGCGATGATGAAATGGATTAAGTCTTTCGGCATCTACGGCGGAGTCTTCCCCATGATAGCCGGTAACGCATTTAAAGCGATACACAAGAATTTCAGAGTTACCATTTTGAACTAACGGATTATTAATTCATTCGTTTAGTTGATGATGCTGAAAGAATATGTATCACAATATCTATATTTTTGTATAAATCAATTTCCTTTCCCATTATTTTTCTGTCGTGCCATAGTGTCTTCCGGCATTAGAAAGAACTTGCCAAACATTCTTCAATAATGATAACATTATAATTAACATTGCTGTTGACATAAAACAGACCCGAGGCTACAATTAATTCGTATTAACTCATTGTCCATGGATATATTTTCTTGTATGTATTAGTGTAGTTTTCCATTTTAATTTTTCCCCTTGTCTGTTTGTCTTTTTTCAAGAATGATAGTATTTAATTTTAAATGGTTTATTCACAGGGGCTCGTTACAATTGACTCAGTATGTCATCTGTGACTGATCCGGCCCCGATCTATTATACCATAACAAAAGGGAGGAATCAATTCCGAGAGCGCCAAATTTCAAATCATCAGAATTTTTTTCCCGTTCTCCATCCAGTCTGCTTTTTTACTTATTTCTGCAGTAAAATGATTATATTTTAACAAAATGCCTACCTTTTAGCTCTAATTTCCCACAAATTGGTTGTATTGGCTCATTTTAGTCCCATTTCTGATGAAATCAGACTTTCACTGGCCGGAAGTGACCCATATTTGTATTATTTCCGCAAATTTGACATACCCATTCCGGAGATAATTTGGAACTTACCAGAATTTTCCTATCCTCACATACTTTACAAAAAAAGGTATTCCGATAAAAAAAGTTAGTTCCAAATTATCTCCGGAATGGATATGTCAAATTTGGCGGTAATTGTGGAGTATATTTCTTTTTACAGCTCACCATTTCCATTTATTTTTCTTGTTATCTATTTCTTTTTAAGTGTTCATATCAAAAGTGTCATGAACTGTCCGTTGAACAATGTAACATGATAAAGAGATTTGATGAGGCTGTATTGAAAGAGCTGCATATAGATATTGTTGATGTAAGTTTATTCAGTATACTTTTTTTTATAATATTGAGTGTTTCCATTTAAAATGATTAAAGACATATCATCATTATGTATACAGCTTGGATATCGAATACTCTTATATTTTGAAAATCAAAGTGCGCCTAACTAAGTTTGAGCGATAGTGTAACCAAAGTATCACTAGTTCATTAGACTTCAAGTCTTTGAAAACAGTTTACGTCTTACAATAGAAGGTCAGAATAGATAAGGAGAAGAGGGGGGTGTGGGTTGGATACCCATAAAATTGGTTTAACCCCACTACTGCTAGGTGTCTGTATCAAGTCAAACATTCCTTACTTTCTGTTGACTCTATGTTTTGTGGTCTTTCTTGTTGTTTCCGTCTGAAAGGTTGTGGATTGTAATGTGGTGTTAATTGATTGAAAATGGATTGTTGACATTCCCGGTTATCCATTATATTATTTATTAATTGTCATCTCAGTGAGTCATTAGTTCATTCAGGTATCTGGATGATGTATTTTGCATGTACAACTATAAATAATTATAAACATGTCTTCAAAACACTTTGTTATTTGAATATTGTTTAGAGAGTACTACCTGTGTGTAACCAAGCATGGTCGCCATTTTGAAAACCTGTATTTCGGAGGAGTTGAATATTGGAAAAGAGAAAAAAATAACCCTAAACTGTGCTTTGGAAATGCTATTCAATTAAATTTTATTTCATTTTGAAGGGGGCGTGTCGACCACAAATTACCCAATTCCTCTGTTCCAACTTTCAGCCCATGCGTGACGTCACGATGTTTTGCGAGACTTTGCACACGAAATGTCTGGGACTTTTTGGTTTTCACCTATAAATTGAGAATATTAAAAGCTTTCACCGTGTTGTATTGTACGTAGTTCCTGCATAAAACTCGATTTTACTGTCGCAAATATCCGTCTTTTCAACTCAATTTTCGACACTAAAATCTACATTTTACGCAGGAACAACGTCAAATATAACACTGTTATTCCCTATTTTTTGTAATAAAAAAAATTAAACAGTTACTGGTCTAAAGCTTTACAATGTTTTTGGATTACATACATGTAGCATCAAATTAAGTGGAAATGAAAAAAATCTGAATTCGCATAAATGGCATTTTCAATTGACATGAACTTTGGCTAAATTTTCTTAGATTGATTTCTTTTTAGGCTGTTTTGTTTGCCCTTGAAGTTTCATTCTTTTTTAGTTTTATTTTAGTTTTTTTCAAGAAAGTTACATTTTTTATACTTTTGTAACAACGGAAATTGAAATTCTTCGATCAGCTGTTGAAAGTGATGTACAAAACATCCTACGTTAAAAAGTAACAATATATTGTATAACCGTAAAGAATGAACATTCGATTCCTTGCTACCAATACAAGAAGACCAGAATTTTCGATTGCGCATTTCTGCTCTTACTGATAATGATATGTTGATTAACGTCAGTATTTCGGAAAAGTTTTCTTACAGCTGCACTATGTTACATGTATATACGATGCAGTACTTTTATATTACATGTTTTCTGCATTATTATTATAAATCGCTGGATAAAATGTGCAGATGTTGTCATTTTCATATTAATTTGTACATCTTTATCATATTTTTATTTTATTTTCAGGAACGTTGTTTTTCCAGTTTTGCTAAAAGTAATGAAATATTTGCGATTCGCAGACAAAACGCTGCAAAGTTTGTGAAATATTTCCTAGAGAACAAGGTAATTTTTATCATACAGAAACGCTTATTTTATGACAATGAAAACAATGAAAAGTAGGTCTTGATCAGATTGTGAACTATTAACATTCTGTGTGTGTAAATTAGTCGAAACGTTAAGGGTTTTATTTTGCTTACGATTTTTTTTTAAAGTTTGAACAGATTTCTTTAATTTAGTTTTATTCTGTAGATAGATGTCATGAATTTGAATGGTTTGAGTGTTTAATAGAAATGTAAATGCCATCCATGCCTTTCTAATGACATCGTCTAACAATTATTTATTAGCATTTTCTATTTTGATTGATATTTTGGACATTACAATAATTTAATCCATTTTGGCCCATTTTGACCTGTCGGTATTGAACTTCGTAATGGAGTAATAATATGTTCATATCGATACTCACACCTATAACATGACATCGGATGACAGTTAATCTGTTGTTATTAAAGACACGTTAAAATCCTACCTACATGTTTAAAACGCTGTTTTGGTTCACCTGGCCTATAAGGTCACCTCTAGGTGATGATAGTGGAATTCAAAATACGCTTGACCGGATAAGAAAACTTTTACTTTTCTAGAATTTGGACAATAGTCACAGATTACTTTGCGTCTTGTCATGCTTGCAAAGCAAGGGAAATTACAAGTTAAAAAATAACGGCAAAAGAATACCGAAGCGACAAAACAGTTGGAAAATCCCATTAATTCGAAGTCCAAGTAAAAGCAAAGTCAGGAGAATGAAACACAAAAAAGGATACAGGTATAACTAAAAGAATAAAAAAACGTATAATAAACTAAACAAAACTAGAACAAGACAGCACAGAAACTAAAGCAATAGCAATGCGAATTCCCATTAAAAACCGGGAGAGACATCAGGTAAGCATATATGCTCTGTTAACAGTACCCTTCACACTGCATGGCTTAAATTGAACCATATACACCAAGTGAACCATTTCAGATGTGGCAGATCGACTTGTTATCAATATATTTTCACTGTAGTTGATATGTTTTAAAAATATGCTACCAATCCGAAATAAGGATATGCTCGAATGCAGTTTTTAGTTTGCTTTCGAAATTTTGGATGTGCGAAACGTTGATTCTCGATCAGGGTTTATAATTTTTCAGAAGCTGTACAAAGGAAGTAAGTAAAATGTTCGGTTTTTACCAGAATTTCATTCCAACTGTAGGATTTTAGCGGAACATATATTCAAACGCCATATATTCAAAAATGGAAGGAATGAGAGTATATTTTATCCGCAGTTTTCTTTTCAATAAATGCATCTGTTAACCAAAGTACGAAAGTATGGCTAGCGACCTACTTTTCCTTTAGCGCAAAACAAATAATACATATGTGCTAACGTGCTGAATAAAAATAGGATAGGTAGGTAGGCAATATTATTTTATTTTACAAACAGTTTTTAGCTGGTTACTACTAGGAAAATAGTCTGACTTTAACAGTGCTCGTTCAAAAATAGCATAAAAAGTGTAAGGGTAGGAACTACAAATTAGCGTAGGTAGGGTTAGCGGAAACACATGTATTTTGCTTGGCCCTAAATTCATCACAAACATCAAATTTAAGAAAGTCCCTGTTGATACACAATCGTATATGATGCAACAGCAGAAACGATTGGATAAAATTATAATTTTAGTGAAGGAATATGCACTTGAATAACAAGGCCAATCTGTAAATGTCAAAACACATGAACTCAAACTATCAATGTATTTGCATATCGAGCCATGTGGACAAGGCATAAAATTTAAAGACACTTGTAAGGGCCCCTTTGTTGTCACAAAAAAATCCCAACACTTAATACTATTGCTAGATCAGAGGGCACACAAAAGTTTAAGTTTCCGGTACATACAACAATTTATTAATCTACTGAAGCTTGCAAATATTCGGATATCAAACCAGAGATCGTATTTTCGAACGGACGATAACAGTAATCTATCAGATAATCACACACTGATATTTCTTAATTAAATAGTTCGTCTTTATCACATGACAGTGACAATTCCTCTTCAGGAGTTATTGATAAAGCCGAACGAGTAGACGCTGGAAAAGTAAATGAACTTCGTCGTTCCTCCAGGACAATTTCTGCACCTACCCGCGATATCTCAATTCTGACTTTGTGAATCCAGATTCTGTCGTGTCAAACTCCGAGATTGGAAATGTTATAAAAGTAAAACGGTTTTTGGCCAGAAATTGATTCCAGGGTGCATTTAAGTATTTAGTGCAAAATGTTGGTGAACCAGCCGAAACCGCAGGGTGGCTTGCAGGCTAGCAATTGCCGCCTAAAGCGCCCATACATTTTATTAGCAGACCATCCTCTTTCATAGACTGATATAAACGTAAAATTTTAAAAGGGAATTGTATATGTATATACGTTCAGAATTAATTGACTATTTAAGTTCATGAAATATTTATTAGTGATAATGGTGTGTCGTCTTACTGTCAACTGGTTTTTTTCTGTTATGGTTTTTAAATTTGAATAGGGACGATATTAAGCTGATTGGTAATGCCGCGTTTGTTTGATTTGTTGCTGTTGGTGAAAACTGTACAGTCATATAAGTGGTGACAATTTGATGTTCTTAGACTTTGACATGGTTGAATATGTTCAACGGGAATAGGATTTTCGCCTGATATATTCGTGATAAGTGTATTGCATAACTGTCAGTAATGTTAAAATATTGAGATGAAACGTTACTGGATTATTGTGGAACTGCAGCATACATATTTATAGAGTCGTAGCTATTGGTGATAATTGTATCGCCAGTCATAAAAACTGCTAAATGTCTAATGAAGCATCCATTTTAATTAGGATGTTCGTTTTCTATGTTGCTGCATCTCGCCTAGGCAAGTGGGAGATCGTGGAACAGCATACTCAATTATGCTGCCGAGCAGAACGCATTTGAACCTAATACTATGTACAAGTCGAAGTTGAATGGTGATGATTGCATCGCCATGGAAATTTAAAAAAAATGTATTAATAAGATACACCTGGATATGAACTTTTAGTTAACTTTATTGATTTTGTATTATAATGACAAAAAATCAATAGATTTGCAATTCGTCTATGATTAAGCGACTCACCTATGTTAAGCTTTAACATTTTCAAACAGATTTCGATTCATTTTTACAGTTTTGACCTCAGGCTCTAACCAATATTATACAGTTACTTGCACCTATTTTGTGTTGAAGAGGTTCTAATGTTATGGTACTTCATATAATAATATATGTATATATATAAGAGTGCGAGTATAAGCGAGTGAGTGTGTGCAAATTTAAGAACGTACAGTTGCGACCAGTCATAACCTCTCGTCGAAGTTTACATGCTGAGCAGTTCTAAGAACTTATAGCAGTCACAAAGAAGAATAGTTCTGGCCAAGAACAATTCTGGTCTGGAAGTAGAACAGTCCTGGTCCACGACTGCTTTTTAGAACACCTCTGGTCAAGAAGTAGAGCAGTTCTGGTCCACGACTGCTTTTTAGAACAGCTCTGGCCAAGAATCAGAGCAATCCTGGTCCACGACTGCTATTAAGAACAGCTTACAAGTTGATCATCGGCTTTATTTCAGTGTAGTATTTGTATTTAAACATTAAGTGTTACAAACAGACTTTACTGAAACTTTAAGTTGGGATTTCTTACTTATTATAAATCCTGACTAAAAGTAGAATTGTTACTAGAACTGGTTAGAGCTGGTCTAGACCATGGCAGGGTAGAGCTGTTCTAGACCATGGCAGGTTAGAGCTGTTATAGACCATGGCAAGTTAGGGCTGTTCTTGACCATGACAGCTTAGAGCAGTCAGAATCGTCATCATACCATATATATAGTACTGATGGTTTGAACAGTGAGCTGTTTATTTGAATTTTTAGAATGGTATTCATGCGTTTGCAATGTTTACAAATATTGCAAGGTGTTCAACACCTTCGTTATCCAGATAAAAATTTGTTTCAAATTTTAATTTGTTGGGCGGGGATGTTGCATATCTCCTTTTGATCTTCTAGATATCGGTTCTGTCGAAAGTATCGTTTACTTAAGCTTATCCTGGTTTTTGTAAGATGGTTTTAGTGTGTTTCCGGCTAACGTTGATTGTCGTCTGATTGTGCATTTTGTATGAAATTTTGGAAAGTAAAATATCGTTAATTTACGATTGTTATTTTGGTTTTACAAGTTCCCCAAACCAACAGGTTTCGGTGTGTGATAAAGGGTATGTTATATAGGGTAGGTTATACAGGTCTTGAAAAGTCATGTATAATGGCTATTAAAAATGTGAGTATTTTACTCTAAATATATGATATATTCGTTATGATACTTATGTTTTTCGATGTTGGTAGACTTTTTATTTTATTTTATTTCGCTGATGAAGCGATATGAAACTATTGTGTCCGTACAGAAAGTATTTGACCGGTTGCCCTACAAATTATAGAACCGCTATAACTGGTGAATACATGTTAAAAAATCTAATGTTGGAATTCAAAGGCTTACAAAACTCATTGGTTTAAATGAATAAATGTACATTGGCTCATCCGTTTCTTCATTATAAAAAATATTTTGGGGCCAGAAATGATTGAACAATTTTCATGATATAGTTTCAGCCCTGAAAAAAATCATAGATCAGAACAATGACAAAGTATCGAATGTCTGTTCTACCATATATTTTGAAACAACAATGAAATACCATGCCATACCATTAGGTAAATAATACAATTTACTGTATAATTTTTTTCAGTAGAATGGCGTTTATAGGGGATGTATTTATATATTGTACCCAGTTTAGCGTTTGTACATCATTTGTGTTTGATGTTTACGTTGAAGTAAAATATACAAGTTGGGTATATTATGCCTATTACATAATGAGTATAATTTGAGAACTGATTTCATAAAATTAAATTTTTGGAATAATATGAAAACGATACGTACTTAATTTACTACATGTGCTCTATAAAGAGTATTATGGAAGGCATTTTTTTATACAAAAGGGAAGTTTATTTTAAAAGTAGAAATTTAGATTTGGCTGGAAAAGGGTTTTCTCAGAAAATATGAAATATTTTTTAACCCAGTTTCATACAGTGTATGATATTACTTGAATAATAACATTTTAGTAATCAGAGGTGAGGATTTTCAATATAGGTTTCGCTACACCAAATAAAGATACAAATATTCTGATAGAACCTGTCTTTTATTAGAGGATTCTAGTTAAGGATATATCCGTATGAGAGACCAATGTAAACAAGCTTGTATTGAAAGTATTGGTGGGTGTCCCTTAATTTTCTTATTGTTCTAGATGTATGAAAGCTGGACCCGCGTATTCACCCTCTTAGCGTAATAAATAAGGCTCGTGCATTTGATCTTATAAATTATGTAAAACATTTTCTCATATTCTTCCCGGTGATTAAATTTCTGCATGGGAATTCCTGCAGTTTTTTCGACATTCATTGGAACGATAATCTAGAGAGGCATCGAAATGAAGTTTATGTAAACAAACTACATAGCAACATTTTCTTGAGGTTTTTAACACGCGTATTGAAAGTCGAAAATTAAAAAAACCTGGGGTGGAGAAATTCCATAACTCACTCGTACCGGAAAGAGAATCTATATTTAACGTCCTTCAGATTCATTGATAAAATTAACATCGGCTATAGCGACAATATGAGATGTTCTCGACTCTTCCAATTTTTGGTAAGTTTATTAAAGTATTCAACAAATACTGTTGATATTTTTTATGTTTTGTTTAAATGAATAACACATTTTATACCTTTTCAGATTCTAAGCTGGGAAAATGTGTTTGAAAACTGGGATTATAGTCATAAAAGCAAGAAAATGATCATTTCCTTGATGAATTCAGACTTCTACAAGAAAAGTGTTGGTCTATGTTGGTCAATGGTTATTCAGGACCCACTTATGCATTTGGATGATGAGCTCCAACCAGGAACAAAATATGATAAGAACATATATAAAGAATTTACACAGAGTGGTGATACAGTGAATTTTGTTGTTTGGCCAGCATTGTTTCTACATAAAGATGGACCACTATTGTACAAAGGCGTGGTACAAGTAGACTGGGATGGCACAAAACCATATCACACAAACTGGGAGCAAGATGGTCCAGTTACTGCGGTTTAAGGTCAAGGCGAAGTAATTGAAAGTATCCTACAGTTTTCTAATTTTTTGTCAGTATGTAAAGCTAATTGAAATACACTGGAATATGAAATAAAAAATGGGGGTACCCATGCTTATTTTTTTGCTATAACCCTTTAAAAATGCGTTCTGAAATCAACTTTTAACATAGGATATATAGGGAAAACGTCAATTTTTCGACAATTTTGCTCGAAAAGTCTATTAAAACCATTGATGTTAACCCTACAGTTTCTTGAAAAACTAATATTATACTGCCTCATCCACGAGCTTTCTGGTGATATAAAAATATTTGGGGGTCCCCATGCTTGATTTCATTGTATCTGCTGCTGAAGATAATATCAAGGTACTAATTTTGGTGATTTTTTTAGGCAACGTCATGACGTCCAGCGTTTGATAACGTTCATGTATTGCAGATAATAACAGCACACCTTTTTCTTTCTTCTGATGTATATTTTTTAATTTTAATGTTTTTATTAATGTTTTTGTTAATTTTTATTTATTTATTTATTCGTTGATCATTTTATTTATTTATTTATTTATTTTTTGCTTTCTGTAAGGAGTTGCAGATTTTAAGGGTCGTCAAGTTGGTTACTTATTCCTTATGGGTTACTTATTCCTTATTCCTTATTGGTTACTTATTCCTTATTCCTTATTGGTTACTTATTCCTTATTCCTTATTGGTTACTTATTCCTTATTCCTTATTGGTTACTTATTCCTTATACCTTATTCGTTACTTATTCCTTTTATTTATTATTTGTTGAATGACAATGTTTGATTTTCATGTTGTCGATGGATGATTTGTATTGCAACTGTATCCTTATAGTCCAGTAACATATTAAAATAAATCACAGTGCATCAAGTGGACCCATTGTAACTCCACGTAATCTGAAAACAACATTTTTTATTTCAAAGTGGTTAAAAAAATAACAATCCAAAGATACTAATATTAGATATAATAAATTCTACTATGCTGTATACGACGCATTTCATGGAGTTACCTCTCATCAGCAGCATTAAAATCGAAACATTTGGAAGACCAAAAAAAACAAACTTATTTTAAATAATTTAGAGGGTGTTGTCGTTATCACAAAATAAAAACTTCTAACAAAAAAATTCTTACATGCGAGAGATAAGCAGGAGTGTAAAGATCCGTTGCATAATAACGACGGAAACGTTTTTCACACAGTGGTAGCTGATAATGCCTTATTTTGGACAAACTATTGGCCGTAAAATCCCTTACAAATTAGGCCAAACCAAACTGATTTTTCGGTCGTTGGATTGCGCTGCAGCAATTTTTTTTGCCGCTTCATTTAAAAATAATTCGTCCCTAATTCAAATTAAAAATAAAAATTTGTGTCACACTTAAGTTTTATATTCGTCTGAAAAAAAACCCATCCCGTTAGAAAAAAAAATTGCTCGCTGGCCCCTATATTTACCCTTAAAAAATCCAAAGAACTTAAAATCAATTTTGTGTAACCAAAATAAAAAAAAAAAACTATTAATGTACATTCTCAATGCATCATGTCATGAGATCATAAAATTAAGCTAATATCGGTCACAATTTAGATCGATTCAGTTTAATTCGCAGTATTGAAATGCCGAAGCGGTACGAATTAATTCTAATACCAGGCGAATTCTAGAGAACGGTGAATTGCAAAGACATTCAATCAAAAATATAAGTAACAATATTTTTGTTAAAAGTATATAATGAGGATCGTCTTCACTAGCTTGATATTTTGTATTTCTCCATCAAAGTAAAAATGATGTTATATGCGCAATGCGTTTTGAAACGTTTCGAAAAGTTTTGTGTTGCGTAATAACTGTTCGTCTGAACACACCATTATTTCTACCTTAGAGTGACTCCACTGCTCCTCCGGAGTGAACGTCATAATGGCTACGACGTCAGACAATCAGTCGGGGACGTAATACAATGACAAGGGGTTGTTACCCTTGAAACAGTAAACAAATGAACACTAGATGGCGTTCAATTACTTCACCTTGACCTTAAGATGGATAAATATTAAGGATTTTCTCATGATGAAGGTTTATCCCACATTTTAAAATTGTTTAAGAACAATAATGCAAGAATGTCCTAAATCTGTAAATAATATCTTTGTGTGATGCTGGAAGTATAAAAAATCCATTATTATGAAGAAAAGAAAACTATTTACTGATACTTTTAATTAATTCTTTCTTGTAAATTGTTCTTCTGTAACATTTTCGTTTTCACATTTAATGTGTTATGAATTTTACTTGGTTTTTTTTATTGCTGTTCATTATTCATAGCAGACACAGTAACTCGATTTTAATAATGATCTGCATTTCAATCTTGATTTGTATTGTTTATCTTGATTTTTCGCGAGGAAAGAAATTCAAACCAAAACAAGATTTTCAAACCACTTTTACGATCAGATCGCTGGTAGTTGATCAAGATAGGTTCAGACCACATCGGATCATTTCATACATGTAGCATCATTTATTTCCTTGAACAGACCATTTTAAGAACGAGTTCGATCGGTTCAATACAGAAAGAAGAATGCTCAAAATCTTTGTTAGGATCGATTAAGAATGTCAGGATCATAATTAATTTTACACATTTTCTTTGTGTTTCATTCTCGGATTTATCTATAATTCAATAGGGATTGTCGCCCTTTATTACGGATTTTTGTTATAAAATATATTTTTAGAATACATGGTTTTTTTCTGAATATGTATAGGAATATACACTACTTGTATTTATCACCAAAATTTGAATTTAGGAACATGTACAACATGTACATCGGAGAATTAGTTAGTCGCTGCACGTGATATTTTCTGCCCATATGCTTGATGAAAGTTCGTGAATACATTAAAAAAAATTCTTGTCTTTTATTATATTATTTTTATTGATTTATTTAATAATTTATTTATTTATTTATTTATTTTATATAGGATTCCCTCCAAATTTTTTTATAAACATACACATCATTTACATAAATTTCAATATACATCTATGCAGCTATATGAAATAGACTTCATTATTTCTTTTAACGTTGTGAAAGATTCTACCTAAGATCCTAAGATGACACCTGTTGTGCAAAGAATAAAGAATAACATTATCCTCATTATTTTATTTCACAGTTGTAAAAATGTCAGTTGAATTATTACAATTTGTGTACGCAGGTGGTCAGTTTAATTATTTTAAGCCATAGACATTCTGATCAGCATGTGGTCATCTTACTGCACTAGCCTCATGTTATTAACATGATTAAGATAGTTATCTAATTGAATGAATTTTGATTCATTTTTAATCATTTCTTGAGTCAGGGTATATAGAGTATATAAGTGTAACGATAATTCCTATTTCTTGCGCGAAAATCAAATAGTTGGGTCTATACAAAGGGGGTTTTGCTAAGAGATTGTCTATCTATTAATATCTATGGACCATTTCATGGAATAAAATAGTATATCTCACTGGGTACTATATATTCAGGCGAGAACCGAGTCTCACAGTCATTCGCTATTTTTCTTTAATAGCAACAGACCAAAGCTTTATATGCAATAAGTATACTCTGTAAAACTCTCGTCTATGTGGCAGACAGAGTTGACAGGCCGATTTTACAAACTGTCCTACACTCAGGACAAACTGTATCAGGGCAACTTGTCCCATATATATTTTGAAGACAAAGATCTACTGTTCATATATTAATTCATTGTTTTATGTCTGGAATAGTAAATTTATTATATTTGGATAAGGGGCAGGTCGTATCATTATCATTTGCGGAAAAACAGCTTGAATATAGGCCATCCTGGAACGAACTGTAACCACATAGAGAAACACTTTACAAACGAAGGTAACATATTCTGGTCTTTTCTGGTACATTTTAACCGATATGATCCGTATTTCTTCTATATGGTAGCTGTTCCTTTTCTACCCGGTGTAGAACTAGCATGTCTAGTAAATTCATTGAATTATATTTGCTTAACGTCCAGTGGCTAATATTACGCAGGGACTGGAGCAGAACACAAATATTTGACTGTTATGCAAAAAATATGTCGAGTTGGTTATTATGAACGGTTATGTAGTCATCTGTAGCAGTTCTATTTTGAAACCTATGGAATCGGTCAATAAGATCGTGGCATTCTCGAAAGAAATCAACCACCTATAGTTCACGGTTAAGCTTTACATATTAGGACAACCCACTTAAAGAAAGATCTTCCCTATAAGCCACCTGGAGAAGCGCCAGGCAGATTTGTAGGTTTATACTGAAGCACAGTTTCAGGATTCTAGTTTTGTAGAGTATTACTAAGTTAATAGAAATTTACTTCTATTTGAAAATGAAATCAAGCCTGACATACGGAAGTATTTTTAAACGTATAAGGCACAAAAATCCAAACTGAACTCAATGAATTCTACATGCACAAAAAACATAAGGGCAGAAGAAAATCTCTGTATTTTACGTAATCAGAAAAGCCCAAATTGGGGTCTGGCAGCCATGGTTGTCAGTGAAACGACAAAACGGAACAATGTTTGTACCACTTCCAACAGGTTAAGTATTTAATTGGTCTTCAAAAGAATAATTTTATTATAATAAATTCATTTCCTATTGGACCAGATGTTATTTTAGTGTGATGTTGCCATAACATGACATTTTAATCTTACAGGATGATCAATTCCAAGGGTCAATTTCAAAATGCGGTAATAAAAAATGTAGAATTATTATTACTGACCATAATTATACTAGTAACCTTACGAACAGGGTACACTAATAGAAGTTACAATGATCTGAACATCTGTTTGAGAAATCCTATATATGCTGATGAAACTAAGGATCGATTGAATAAACAAATGTGCTGACATTGATTTGATTTCAATGATTTGATATAAAATTCGCCATATCTACATCAAATTTCAACTAGGCTTACAAATTGATTGTTGATATGAAAGTCAGGATCCTTGAGAAATTATATGACCACACGAATAATCCTTCATTGAGAACATCATTCGGATTATAAAGAGGGGATTACTTAATCAGAGCCGCAATACGCTATGGTTGCAATTACAACATGAAAAAATGTAGGTAATTTGTCCATCCCCTTATGAGATGGCCTTGTTCCATATATGAACAAATCTCTGGGTATTCATTCAAACTTAATTTACTACTTACCTCATTCAAAATTATATAAAACTTGTTTGTATGCACCTGCTACTCATCATACTTCTGTTTAATAAACTAAACCACTGTGCTGACAACATAGATTATTTAGGTCTGTTATTAATTATGGAAATGAACCAGAACGTCATTTATTCCTGCAACTTAATTTTGCTAACAAATGCATAAATGTCACCAACCTTTTCAATATCTTGCACAAAAACGTTACATCTATAGTTACATGTTATTTTAAAGTATATCTTATACCTAATCCAAACCAATTTCCACTATTTTTAACCGCGAAAAAGGTATTGCTTGACCTCAAATTTAATTACTTTAAATCCAAACGGCCCTATTGCTCCTCCTCCTCTTCTCCATTCACTTATAGTCCTGCTGGTCATTTCATTTCTGGTATCCTAAGCATCGTTAACATTAATAAAGAGGATGAATATACCTAAGGATCAATCCAAAAAAAAACGTAATCCATTAGACAGACAAACCCGGGAAGACAAATGAACAACCACAAGCACAACAAATAAATAAGTAAATCCTTGCAAAAGATCCCAAATATCGTGAGCCACAGCCTATCAACTGGAAGCACAACATCAAAATACTGATCGGTGCAATTTAGAACTACGCCAGAAAGTGGGCGAAGAGAGAGAAGGAAGACGTTGAAACACTTTCAAATTGACTCTGATCAATAAAGTCATTAATTCTTGCTCACATTCCATGATAGCCTTTTTAGCGATCTGTAAGTTAGAAAAAAACATCTTTCTACCCTCCCCCCGTGTGGGTCCCGGGGACACAATAGAATAGGCCCACAGCTCCTCGGCTTGGCGTAAGAGGCCCCTAAAGAGGCGACATGTTTGCCGTGTGTCGCAAACCCGTGTCGGTAATAGGGAGTGTTCCTGGATGGCCGGATAAACGGTTCCGATCACCATCTGGGGCACAATCTTTACCTAGACGGGAGGCCGGATGGACCCGGTTCGGTCAATCGGCTGGTCACATCAATCCCTTTTTGTAACACACTATATATTTATTTTTTTCCTCCAAGACTGATTAATAGAAATTCTAAATTGCTGTTTGGCGGGATTGGTGTTGGCTTATGGGTCACAAATTTCAACAGGCTCAAAATTTTACTTTTGAATTTGGGAATTTATTTTTTTAGTGTTATTTTTGTTTTGTTATTTTCATTTTATATATGAATATTGAAATTTTGATTTTTTGTCAAATTTGTTGGTTTTTCACCCCCTTCATCTATATTTGGATTGTTTTTCTATATACACCCAGTTCAAAGAATGGCTGGATGACCCCGGTTCAGTCAAAACTGGTCATGTCTTGCCCTCTGCTTTTTCTCGTGGTTATTTGAAAAGATCCTGAGGAACCCTCAATGACACCCAGATACAATGGGTTGGATGGGTGGAGCGCATGTATCATATGGGTTGATGTTTGGGTTCCGGGGTCTTTGGAAAGTAACCACTGACGGAATTGCGGAGAAGGCGGTGGCTTATGGGGCAAGGCTTCCTCGGCTTAAAGAGGCCACATGTTTGCCGTGTGTGGATACCCGTACGGATAGAGGACGGGATCCTGGTGGCTGAAACACGCCACTTTGGCCCTTACTTTATCTTAAACGGGCGGTCGGATGGGCCCGGTCCTGATCAATCGGCTGGTCACGCCAAGCCCTTGAACTTGACCTATTTCCAAAATGTACAACAATAGTACCAATAATATAGGCTGGGTTCAAGAAGGCGGTGGCTCATGGGTCAATCGTGTAGATGTTACTTTGGGCGGTTGTCTTGCCGGGCAACCCCTGGCACAAGGCTTGCGCCCATTAAGAGGTACTCTATGCGAGTATCTTATTCTAGTATCCCTGGTGCTTGTCGCAGATGTGGCGGGCGTGCATCGTTTTGATGTATTCTGGTATCCATCATGGATGCTAGAGTGCATCAGGGCGATGTATGCATCACGCTTGTCGCAAATGTGGCAAGCATACATCGTGTTGATGCTGCTCCGAGGTGGGCGGGGAGCTAGGGTAACGAATCATATATATATCAACATGGAATTTCTAAACCAAAAAACCCAAACAACCAATCAAAAAACAAACGTAAATTAGACATCAGCGATGATGAGGAACATGCAGCTAAGCTGCCAAATACTTTTTCGGACAATTTTCCCAAATTTTTAGTTATTGCATCAGTCAACACTCAAAAACCTGTCACCAAAATATCTCCTTTTGTTATTCAAAAAACATTACAAGGCTGTGCCGGCCAGCTTAAAAAAGTCACAAAAATGAGAAATGGAAATCTGCTAGTTGAATGTCTCAGATCACAACAGGCCAAAAATTTACTCTCTCTTACAACAATTTCTGATGTCCACATCTCTGTTACACCCCATAGATCACTGAATTCATGCCAGGGTGTGATTAGAGACAGAGACCGTGATTTAGCTGAGTTGACGGAAGAAGATATATGCGAAGAACTGAAATCTCAAAATGTTTCCAAAGTCAAAAGGTTTACAAAACGACATGAAGGTAATATTATTAAACTTAACACTTATCTCATCACTTTTGACCTTACCCGTGTACCTGAACATATCTTCATAGGTCCCTACAGAATCAAAGTTGACACTTTCATACCTAACCCTACCCGTTGCTTCAAATGCCAGAAATTTGGGCACGGTAAGAGTTCATGTAGAGGTGTTGAAAAGTGTGTCAAATGTTCTGTAGAGGGCCACTCCAATTTTGATTGTGACGGCCACGTTAAATGTGTAAATTGCGGACTAGATCATATGGCCAATTCCAGAAACTGCCAATTTTACAAAACAGAACTTGAAATTCAGAAAACTAAAGTAGAAAAGGGTATAAGCTATCAGGAAGCAATAAAAATGGTCTCTGCCTCTAACAACTCTACTCCTACAACATCATACGCTGACAAAGTTAAATCACCTAAAACCAATAGATCCTTTGCAACTCAAACTGATTTCACTTGGCCTGACGGAACAGAATTTCCGGTTCTCACCGTCAAACCCAACCAAGCAAGTGGAAAATCTTCTCATCCTAAACAATCTTCATCCAATTCTTCACAAACGTCTGACACTTCTCTTTCTTCGAATGTCAATAATCAGCAAAAACCAACTCCAAAACAAAGGTCTTCTACATCCTCAAACAAAAAATCACCTCAGAAACCGTCACCATCACAGAGAGCTGCACGTTCCTCATCACAAGATAAATCAAAAAACAAAAACTGTTCAAATCGCCTCTCGAAGGCTGAAAAAAGCCAAAAATTCAACAAGTTTCGAGACCTCTGCTCAGAGTTTGACGATGATATCGATGAAGACTCTGAGCAGATGGATACCACTGATATACAGTCAATCTGGGGGGATCCAATAGTACCATCTGTGGATTCCACACGCCCAGTTACTGATTCCAGAGCTTCGGATGGACGACACAGAAGTTCTTCCCGTGAACACCCAAAGAAGAACTATTCTCCCATCCGTCCTCCAACAAAATGAATAACATAATACAATGGAATTGTCGGGGTTTAAAAATTAACTTAATAGAGCTATCGTTACTTGTACAAGCTTTCCTTCCTGTTGCCTTTTGTCTTCAGGAAACACATTTAAAAGAAAATGATAATGTAAACATTAAAAATTACTCGATTTACAGCACTCAAGTTAAAAAGGATGAAAGAGCCGCTGGCGGCTCAACAATCCTGGTTAAAAATGGTACTATACATAGTCAAGTAAAACTTAATACCGAATTACAAGCAGTTGCTGTCAAACTCTCTCTTCAAAAAACTATAACATTGTGTTCTGTCTATCTCCCCCCTAATACGTCCTTGGAAATAAATCAACTTAAATCTTTAACAGATCAGTTGCAAGCCCCTTTTCTCCTTATGGGCGATTTCAACGCCCACAATCCAATATGGGGCAGTAACTCCCAAAATGATAAAGGGAGAAAAGTTGAAGACTTCTTAAACAAGGAAGGCTTGTGCATTTTTAACGATGGCTCAGATACATATCTCCATCCGGGAAATGGTTCTTACTCGGCTATCGATCTAACTATTTGTGACCCTTCGTTATTACTGGATTACTCGTGGCGGGTCCACGATGATTTGTGTGGAAGTGATCACTTTCCAATTATTTTGGAAAATCTTTTTCCCTCTTCCTCTGAGAGAGTTGCTCGCTGGAAATTTGACAAGGCCAATTGGCCTTTATTCGAGCAACTCTGTCGAGATGAACTTAAGAAAGAGACTTTTAATAATGTTATTAATCCAGTCCTTAAATTTAATGAAACGTTAGTATCGATAGCTGAGAGGTCCATTCCTAAAACCTCGACAAATCCAAAACAACCAAGCAAACCCTGGTTCGATGACGACTGTGAGGAAGCTAAGAAACACAGGAAAAAGGCCGAACGACGGTTCAACATGAATCCAACCTCTGACAATCTCAGTAATGTTCGTATATTCCGTGCTAAAGCACGTCGCACATTTAAACAAAAGAGACGCAAGTCTTGGCAAAACTTCGTCTCTAAAATAAACTCTCATACACCTATGAATAAAGTCTGGAATTTTATCCAAAAAATTAATGGTAAAAACAGAAAGACCAATCTTCACCACTTAAAAGATGGCCAAACTCTTTTGACTTCCGAAAATGACATCTCGAATAAACTCGGTGAAACATTCTCAAAACATTCTTCTTCTCTGAATTATTCCCAGGAATTCCAAAGGATTAAAAACCGAACTGAGAAAAATAAACTCAATTTTAAATCAAACAATTTAGAAGATTACAACCGCCCTTTTTGTTTGGATGAGCTGAAAATTTCTCTGTCGAAAGCCCATGACACAGCATGTGGCCCAGATGATATTCACTATAAACTTTTGAAACACCTTCCTGACACTTCTCTTAAAACGCTTTTAGATCTTCTTAATAATGTATGGGAAACTGGCGACTTGCCTTCCATTTGGAAACTTGCCACAGTTATCCCTATTCCAAAACCTGGGAAGGATCATTTTGAACCGTCGAATTATCGGCCAATTGCCCTCACAAGTTGCGTTTGTAAGACAATGGAACGGATGATCAACGACCGCCTTGTCTGGTTCCTAGAGGCGAATGGCCTCCTGTCCAATATACAGTGTGGGTTCCGACAAGGCAGAAGCACGTTGGATCATCTTGTTCGCTTCGAATCCTTTATACGCAACGGGTTTGCTAAAGGTGAACATGTGGTGTCCGTCTTTTTCGATCTGGAAAAAGCCTACGACACCACATGGAAATATGGCATTTTAAAAGACTTAAATGATATGGGGTTGAAAGGTAGGTTACCTACCTTCATTGAAAATTTTCTTTCAAACAGACAGTTCAAGGTAAAGGTTAACACGACCATGTCTGACCCTTTTGAACAAGAGATGGGTGTTCCTCAGGGAAGTATCCTCTCCGTCACTTTATTTAGTATAAAAATAAACAGTTTAGCTAAAACATTAAAACAAAATGTTGAAGGCTCCCTCTATGTAGATGACTTTTTGATATGTTATAGGGCTAAAAATATGAACAATATTGAAAGACAACTACAGCTGTCTTTAAATAAAATTGAAAAATGGGCTATGGAAAATGGTTTTAAATTTTCCAACTCGAAAACAGTATGTATGCATTTTTGCAATAAACGAAAACTGCATTTGGACCCCGAACTAAACATTTATAATTCTCCAATTAAAGTCGTCAAAGAAACAAAATTTCTAGGTATTCTGTTTGACAATAAACTTACCTTTCTACCCCATATCAAAATGCTTAAAGCTAAATGCTTGAAAGCATTGGATATTTTAAAAGTTGTTTCCAGCACTGACTGGGGTGCTGATAAAAACATATTGTTAAATTTATATCGATCGCTTATACGATCAAAACTTGATTATGGTTCCATTATATATGGATCTGCTCGCAAATCCTACATACAAATTTTAGATACTGTTCACCACCAAGGCCTACGTTTGGCCTTGGGGGCGTTCAGAACGTCTCCTGTGGAGAGTTTATATGTAGAGGCGAACGAGCCGTCTCTTTATAACCGTAGGATAAAACTTGGTTTACAATACTTAACCAAGCTAAAAGCATATCCTCCAAATCCTGCCTACGACTGTGTTTTCAATCCTCTCTATGAGGATATATTTGAACAACATGAAAATAAAATTCCTCCGTTTGGTATCCGGATGAAACCACATATTTCTGGTTCTAACATCAACCTTGATGAAATTGCCCCCATTAATATACCTCAATCACCACCTTGGCTTGTACCCAAACCTATGTTTATTTTTGACCTTAGAAAACATAAAAAGTCCGAAACAAACCCTATTCTTATTCAGCAACACTTTGCTGAAATAAAATCTAAGTTTGAATTTCATGAATCTATTTATACTGATGGGTCGAAGGACGGGGACAAAGTGGCTGCCGCTGCTGTCTATGGACAGCAAGCAGCAACTCTCCGTCTTCCATCTTCCAGTTCCATTTTTACTGCTGAAGCCAGAGCCATAATTCTTGCTTTAAAGTTTGCAAGAACATCTGAAAAACTTAAATTTCTTATTTGTTCAGATTCACTTTCATGTTTATTGGCTATCGAAGGTCAGAAATATAAAAACCCTTCAATTGCCCATATTATTGAATTTTATAAAAGACTTGTCCAAATGGGCAAAGAAATCATTTTTCTCTGGGTACCAAGTCATATTGGTATTAAGGGAAACACAGTCGTAGATAGAATAGCGAAGGATGCTTTAGATGACCCCATAACTAATATGTCAGTGCCTTATTCTGATTTTAAACCTTTAATATACAAATATGTTTTACGTCTGTGGCAGTCCCGGTGGGATCTGCTTACAGACAATAAATTACATTCTATAGAGCCAACTGTTGGCAAGAATGTTTGTTTCTTTGGCAAAAGCCGAAGAGACCAAGTTGTTTTAACTAGATGTCGCATTGGCCACACCAGGACGACTCATTCTTTTATTTTAGAGAATGAGCCGCCTCCTGAATGTATACCTTGCCAATGTCGACATAGTATTCAACATCTTTTAATTGACTGTGTAGATAAATCCGACATCATTAGTCGGTACTATACAGTCAATAATATGAAAGATCTATTTACAATTGTCGCTGGCGACCAGATTTTAAAATATTTGAAGGACGTTGGACTATATCCGAGAATATAGTCTATGACTGTATTGTCGAGTATGGTCCTTAACGAATAAATGTTTACGTAATTCTTTTATATTATTATGTCATTTTATAAATATGTGATAGCTTATCTGTGATATTTTTTGTTTTGTTTTGTTTTGAAAATATTACCTGTGATAGTGTCATTGTATTTTTCAAAAAGTTCGTGATACTTGTTTTACTGTTTACTCCTGTCTTTTATTTGTAAATAGTCAATCCATTTTATATACTATTTGTTTTAATACAATCGTATTCTAATCAGTTTTCGCCGTGGTATGGCTGCAATACTGCCCTTACGGCGTTAAACAGCAATCAATCAATCAATCAATCAATCTTTCTACCCTCATTACAATTATTTCATTGTACTAACTGACAAAGCTCCAACATCGTTTTTGTCTGCAAAAGACACTACATTGAGTGTCTGATTAAGGAGTCGCGTATAGAAAATCACTTGGCAAACCCATTTACAAGTACACTACGATACCAAAGGAAGATATTTTCAATAATCATATTTATGTTCTATATTTCTTCGGTATTGCTGTAAGTGATGACAATTATAACCTTCCTTCAGTTTACTGGATACCCAAACATCATAAGTGTCAAGCAAAGGTACATAGCTGGCTATAGTGCACTACTAAACCTCTTTCAAAACTCCTTACTACTTAAGGGCAGATCTGTTCTTGTTTTCATATGATGCTAATTTTTTACAGGGCTACTACAGATGATAGAAAAGAATTAATTTCTTTGGTTTCAGTTTCCGCTAAATAGATGATGTAACTGCGTACACATGAGATATAGTTATAAGACGACTTTCTCGGCAGAGCAAGAATGCTATCACGTAATCTTGTACGACGGGGTTATGTTTAGTCTTTGTTAATTTCATCACTCCAAAAATGTTACGGTTTCTATCTCACGTATGGGACTTAAATATCTTCAGTTAGATTTTTCTAACGTCCTTCTGGAATTGATTACACTTCAATGGGTTTTATTTATTGACAATGTGACGAGTGCCGGAACAGGACATGCTTACCCTTCCTGAGCACATGATGTCACTCATGGTCGTTTTTTTTTTTATAGTTTTGCTAGTGCTTTAGTTTCTGTGATGCCTTGTTCTGTTTGTTTATGTTAGTACATGTATATGTTTTTTTATTCTTTTAGTTATACACGTATCCTTGGTAATTTGTTTGTTATGTTCCGTTCTAATGACGTTTTCTTTGGATTTCGAATTTAAAAGCTGTATGGCTGTTTTTTTTCGCCTCGGTATTATTTTGCCGATATTTGAATTATTTAAATTTTATTAACAAAAGGCAAATTAAATATGCAACAAGATCAATAAATATTTTCTTATCATGAATCACCCTTTGTATGAATTTTATAAATAGTTTAAATTCATAAACTACATGTAGGGTTGTCGTGTCTGAAGGTCAATCAAGGAAAGTCTAACGAAATCGTGCTATCTAGTCGTGTGTGAATTTTCATGAAACTGTATATTTGTTCCAGGCTTGTACAATGTTCAAAACAAAGTAAGATTTTTAATTATGTAAACATGGAAATTTCGCAATGGGCCCAAAATGTCGAAAATTTTAATTTATAAATAGAAAATATTAGTAAAAGCTTAGAGAGATCTACGCATTTACGTGATAACAAAATATGTTAGTCTCCCTCCTTAAGTGTGAAAAAAATTTGAGTGAGAAAGTAAACATCTGAATTCTCACACTTTTATCCCATTATAGAATTTTCGGTCTTTATGAGGAAGATATATTACCTACATGTATATTTGCTACAAATGTACATGTACATTTTGCATGCTTTTGTGCAATTCCTAATAATATACTAGTAATATATGAAAATGTAAGAATATGGCGTATTGTCACTGAGATAACATTCAAAGACCAATCCATCAAAAGTAGGTCGCGACTGAACGAGGAGTTTCGAAGAAGAATTTGAGTTCTATGTTTTTGTAATGGTGGCCAAATAGTTCATGGTCTGGTAACCTGAAAATAATTTCGAAAGTGAACCTCCAAAGTTTGGTTCCAATCTGACCCGTGGTTTCAGAGGAAACAATTAAAATAAAAGTTTACTAATTATGTGTAGATACTAGATGATGGCAATAGAGCACCTATGGTCTAGGTAAGCTATAAATGAGACTTTTAAAAATAAATAGCCTAATTAGGGAAGGTTTGGGTACCCATTAAACCGGTTTAACCCCACCATTGTTCTGTGTGCAACACGGCGGACTATGCTTACTCTCTGTTGTGTTTATGATAATTATTTGTGTTTTTTTTATATTATTTATAATCCAGAGTTCTGATTTAATGATTGGTATTGTTGACCATTCCTGTTATTCATTTTGTTGTTAATTCAAGAATGTTTGACTAGGTCAAAGTCCTAACTACCAATTGATGATTTAGAGTATCAGCTGAAGTACTTCGAAACAAATTTCAAACATCATATACAAGTCATAAAAAGACTAGAATAATAGTAATCTTGTGCGAGACAATACGTATAAATAGGCAGGACAGCAGTTCATATGTACAACAAAAATTCTATAAGCCCTTGCTTTGAGTTTTAAATCGACACCTTTTATTTTTTCATGCTCGTGATCAAGACCATATCGGTCGAAACGTTGGGCTATTTTTACTTTCAACTTTTGTTGTTTTATTTTTTTATGATTTTGTATTTGCATTAGTTCGACTTGTGTATTTTGTACACTGAAGTCGTTTTATGCCCCTTTTGACAGCTCACCACTTCCATTTATTTTCCTCATATTCTAAAATGTACACAGTGGTGTGAATCAGTGTTCCATTCGAAGAGCATAGGACTCAAAGTCTTAAAAATTGATATTACAGTAATCGATATAAACTTTAAGTCTTTTATTTCATAGGCAGCACCCCTGGGGAAGCACTTACTAAGAAGGAAAAATACTATATGGACGATATTACTGTTGCAACCAATGGTGCCAACGTTCCTTTTTCGTAAGGTCTGCAATTTGGGTGTTGCCAAACAATATTCCTCATAAAGTCATTTTCGTTTAGAGTAACTTATGGTATCAAAACCTTGTTATTTAATTTATTTGTGATGTATTTTCTGTTTTTGCTCGTAATATGTTAATGACTGCTAGTAGTCCTTTGTTAATATACATGTACTTGTTGCACCTCCGTAATTGTCTTACCTACATGTTTGTATTGTACATATCGTATATAGTATTGTTATAGTATTTTTTATATTATCTGTTGTTGATTTCTCTGTACCAATGTATTGGCTGTATGAGAATAAAAAATTGGAAATTAGAAACGAGCGCATACTGTGTATGTACATGTATATTGATCATTGTCATTTTGCTTTGTTTCTTCTGTTACCTTTTTAACATCGGACTCGGACATCTCTTGAACTGAGTTTTACTGTGTGTACCGCTGTATGTTTGTTTATTCCACATTGGCTAGAGGTATAGGGGAGGGTTGAGATCTCACAAAACATGTTTAACACTGCCGCATTTTTGCGCCTGTCCCAAGTCAGGAACATCTAGCCTTTGTTAGTTTTGTGTGTTTTTTAATTTTGGTGCATTTGTACGTTTCGGAGTTTAGTGCGCCGTCTATTTCGCTGAACTAGTATGCATTATTGTTTAGGGGCCAGCTGAAGCCCGCCTCCGGGTGCGGGATTTTCTCGCTGCGTTGAAGATCCATTGGTAGCCTTGAGTTGTTTTCTGCTCTTTGGTCAAGTTGTTTTCTCTTTGACATATTTCCCGTTTCCATTCTCTATTCTAGTGGAAATGTTTTTAAACAAGAGGCTCACCAGAGCCTGTTTCGCCCACCTGGAGTCTGGTTTCCATTGGACAATTAATCAACTATTTGACCAAGTTTGTTGCAATTGGTTCAATTGTTCAGGGAAAATTTGTTGAAGATTTATTTTTCATAAGGTTTAATGTTAAAATATGTTCCCTGATGGTGGTAGTCCTGGTTGGAGTGCTGACATGCTGGACAGTATTCTTCAAGGGATCACTTAAAGACTATTGCAACTTTGGTTCAGTGGTTTCTGAGTTTTTTTTATGAATTCCAATGGATTGTTAAGACTTAATGATTCATTAGGCTAATGGCACTTTCATACAACTGGGTCCTGTAAAATAAATACCTAAAGACTAGTTTTAATGGGACTTTTGGATCAAACCCCTCATGGAAACTGTTGAAAATTTTGAATTAACCATACAAAAAATTTGTAGTGTTGTTAATATGTATTTTAATTTTTGGCTCCCATCGTCATCATATCATGTACATATGCATGTACATTTTGTTGAAGATCTGTTGTCTTGTCTCATAAATAAGTTCATATATTTAAAAAGGGTAAAAGATATAATGGTATGCTGCTTTATACGTTTGTAGTATTAACAAAATAAAAAACTGAAAGGATATTTGTCCCTGTGTAACTGCACCTACCAACAGGAAGTTGATAAAATTGACCAGGAATAAGGGTGAACCTTAAATAAATGTAACAGAACCCGACCTCAAATTACACAAACCAATTACTCCTAAACAGAATTTGGGATTCCCTTCAAAATTTCAGGGTAGGTAGATCTCAACATGGCAAACATTTTTCAATTTATATTTCACGTCTATCTCAAATAGTTTTAGAGGTAAATGACGAAAAATGTTAAATTTTGAAAATTTGACGAAAAAAGGCCAATAACTCCTAAATGGGTTTTGGGATTTCCTTCAAAATGTCAGGGTAGGTAGATCTTGTCTTTTTCCCCATGTCAGATTTTTGATATCTGTAACGGTTTTTAAGTTATAAGCCAAAAACAACACATGCACCCCTATATTCTATTTTTAGCTACGACAGCCATGTTTTATGTCAGATCAAAATAAATTGAAGACCGTTTGTAGAGAACATGTCATAGATCAGTCCTATTAAGTTTCAATCCAATCGGCTTAGCGGTTTCAGAGGAGAAGATTTTTGAATGAAAAGTTTACGACGGACGGACGGACGCAAAGTGATGGCAAAAGCTCACCCTGGCATATCCAGGTGAGCTAAAAATGTAGTTAAATTAAAAAAGTCTGTTTTTGAAACCAGTTGGAAAAAATAATTTGCTCTCTAAAATTCTACACGCCCATCAAACAACAGTATCGGCATTTGTATTCTATATATAATCTTTTCCGTGTTTTTGACAGGTCTGTATAGAAAGAAATATAAATCAGCACAATACAGATATACCTTAATGTTTAAAGTCAGCACTTAGTCTAGTAATATTCATATGTGTAACGATAGAACATTTTTTAAAAACATTTTGACCCCAGAAAAAAAAAAACCATCCACCCCACAAACGATGAATGGTCCGTTCCTCAGTACAACCAATCAAATATCATTTTATTTATAGAATTGATCCATATTGCACGGTTTTTCTCTTATTATTATTAACTCTTCGTGGATAGAATATATAAAATTGAGAAGTGAAAATTTAACTGTACAAACGGTTAACAGTTGTGGATTTCGGTGCAATGGAAAACTAGTGGTTTCTGTTTCATTTAAAAACAGGGAAGTAAATTATACGAATTGTACTTATACATTGTACCACAAAGTTCATTTACGATGGATACATGCAATATATGCGGTGCAAATTGCATCATTGAACAATGTAAAGATTGTGAACTAAGGTGTTGTAAAAATTGCTCAAAATCCCATAAAGACACTTGCAGTGAAATGCGGACACAGAATTATCATTTCTGTAAAGCCCATGATCTGCAGGTTTGCAAGTATTGTGAGGAATGTGACCGTTTGATATGTTTGGAATGTATTAATGATGACCATATAGAGCATTGTTCTATTGATATAAAAGATGGCATTGCATCATTTGCCGGAGATGTAAACGTTTTGAAAAAAGCGGTTACTAAGCATGAAGCTGTTTTGGAGAAGCATAAGCAAATCTTAGGTGAACACGACGAACTCATAAGTTCTGAACAAAGTCGATTATTTCAAAATTTGCACGCGGAACTGGAGGAAGTAAAACATAAAGCAGATTTTCTGGAAAAGAAAACACCAAATGTGGCTTTTTTATCAAAATTATCCATTGCCAAACGAAGAATGAAAATGACTGATGAAAAAATGAGGAATTTTGAAGATCTCATATGCAGCAGAAACCAGACTGTCTCAGATATACGACAGTTGTTTCAAACTATGACAAAGTAAGTGTTGAAGTATATATTAACTTGCAGGTCCTTAGTATTTATATATGATTTTTATGCCATGGTCTGTGATTTCTCTTACGTGAAACGTACTGTTTTAGAATTGTCGGGCTTTGCAGGTTGGACATCAATGCGCACTCCATATATGAAACTGGAAGGATATGCCAATTCTGTCTCAAATCGACATTTAACAGTGTTTTACGACTATCACATTTTCTGAGATAATTATTCATTTTGTTTTCTTTACCGAAAATCATTATAAACTTATAAAGCAAAAACATTTAAAAAAAATTGTGTTATATATGAAGTGCGCTCTGACGTCCGCGACTCCAATTAGTTCTAAAACAGACTGTTTGACGCAGAGCAATCTCGGGAAATCTAGAACAAGGAGTTATTTGTAGCATTATGATATAATGTAAACCGTTAAAAGCTGGAAATTTCTCTTATTATTATTTTCTTATCCAGTGGTTAACGTATTTTTAAGAGTGATCTCAACATATTAATGATGAGGGTTTGCATCGACAATATATGTCCTATAAGACACAATTTGTATGTACCGTTGAATTATGAAATGAATTTAGAGAAAGCATAAAGTCAAGTATAGAAAAAGAAACAATATCAGTTAAAAAATGACTAAAGAAATAAATGAATTAAATGTCAAATAACCACCCCCCCCCCCCCCCCCCAAAAAAAAAAAATAAGACAAACAAAAAAACCTTTTTCCGTTTTGACTACATGGACATGACAATCGTGATAATATCAGGTAACTTTTTTTACTATGAACATTTTATTTTATTTATTTATCGTTTTTTTGTTGTTTTTTTTAAATTGTATTTTAAAATCTATTCACATGTATTACATATATTTGTCTATTTGAAGTCAATGATTAATGATGTGATAACAGGTTTTCTTACAAACCACACGGACATTGAAACATGACAATTATTTGAATTTTTTTATATTTTCAAACTGATCAACGAACTTCTTTAATCTTTACATTTCGGTTTTCTTTTAAAAAGAACAACGCCTCCACCGACTGAGGAGAAAGGAGATGATCCAGAAGAGACAGTTGAAGATAGTTTTGAAATGATTCACATGTATGAAGTAAAAGATGAAGAAATAAGGTAAGCTTTGAACATCATTTCAGGGTTAGGCATTACCACAGAATCTATGGATGTGATGAAGTTAAAAAAAATATCCAGTCAAACCAAATCATGTTCAAAGGCCACAATTGTAGAATGAACACATGCAAGCAAAAACGAATAATACTAAATGTAGGTAGACAAGAGACAACACGTTGGGACAAATAATACTGTTAAAACATTAAAAGTCAGTCCCAATAAGTACTTTAATCAATAAGATCTGTACTGGAACAAAAACCTTACGTCAAAACGAGAAAAAGAAGGTATAAAAATGCACCATTCAGCATGTTAAGGATATGGTCAAATGACTTGCTCAAGTACGGATGAATCAATCAATTAATGGAAACAAAACCTCCCACGAAGGAACCCATATAGTACGGTAGCATATTAGGGTTTAATCTTGGAATTACCATATTTAAACTCGGAATAATTTATAACTTTAATCTTTCAATTTCTGACTTTAACTTGTATTTCCAACTTTGATTTGGAATTGTCGACCTTAATGTACAAACTAACTATCAGCTTTCATGCATTTTCGTATGCATTGTAACTGTGTGTTGTTCTATACGGTCGATAATTCTAAGTACAAAGCTGGACATTCCAATATTAAAGTCGAAAATTCAAAGATTAAAGTAGGAAAATCTTAGATAAAAGTTGGAAATTCCGAGTTTAAATTAGAGAATATTTATATAGCCCTCAACGTTTCTTCTTTTACTTCCCTTTTTTCTAAAAAATAGGTTCATCTTAAACTTACATCAATTAACCGCTTATTCATGTGAAAATAATGTTCGGAAGTGCCGAGATGAAACAATTAAACTTGTTATTCCAACCTGAAAGGTGATAATTCTAAGAAAAAAAGTTGCTATTTGCAAGATTGTAGTCGGAATTACCGAGGCCAAAGCTGATTATTCCGAGGTTAACCCGGAATTTTCAATATTAAAGTCTGATAATCCGAGATTAAAGTTTGAAATTTCAAAATTTAAGCATAAAATTTCATTGGTGTTTCGAATCCCGAGAAGATAAGATAAGAATGTATATGGTGGACTTAATGTGTTTTTTTCTATTTCTCTTGAACTACTTACAATTCTTACAAATTGTCCTAATATTCTATTTATTTAGTTTGCAACTGTAACACATCGAAGAAGAGTTTAACATCCCTTAAAACCCCGAATACTTTAAACCAATCAAAATTTACATATTTATAAGAAAGTCACTAGGGTGTTTTATGATTACTTTTATTATTTATTTATTTATTTGTATATTTATTTATTTTGAGGATTTCAGACTAGTTGTTGATTCAAACGAAGGTCTTTCACAATTTTTGTTTTACCTTTTGAATTACGTTTCTTGTATTACCGAAATTTCCCTCATATCCTCTGTAATTTCTTTTTTATCAGTCTGTTAAATTCACATACCCTTCGTATTTTTCTGATTTCCTTGAAATACTTGAATACATTTGTAAAAACAAATCAATATTTAAAAGATTACAATTCATTTAATGAATAATAAGACGGCAAGGGGAACGTTAAGAATTAAGAACTGAATGCTTCATTTTTGTAGTTTTATTTGTGTGTAAAAGCCTTGACCGAGCACATTTTGTATGAAGTGCATAGTAGCGTCGCCAAGGCAGCACGTGCTAAAGAAGATTTTGACTTTAATTTGTTCTGAAACATCACTTTCAGAACCACGTGACTAGCGTCTTCCAATAAAACTTACGGATTTTACTAAAACAAACAATATAACAATACATGTACCAATCAATTAATGCCATCCAAACGACAGACCTTCAGACAAAAATAACGTACCTATTTACTTCAATCGTTATATTATATACATGTAATAGGTTCTTAAAAGAGGAAAACCAGTTCTATCTGGAGTTATCAAACACACTGCTGGAATGGATATCAGAAATAGAAAAGGCAACAATGGAGCAACACTCAAGGACTTTTACTCATACCGAAAATAAGAATCGAGAAAGGTTTATACAAAATATGGAATCAACTGTCAATTTGACAGTTAAGATCAAAAACAAAATGTAAGTTCCGGTATTCATTTTATACATTTCTATAAATGCATATTAAATATCAAAACTCTTAAAGTTTTAATTAATTGTAATTTTATGCGTGAAATATGTTTCTGTTATTTTGAGGACAGTGAATCGTAGCATGTAGTTTTGAAGGATTTTAATTTTTTATTTCATCATCAAAAACCCGTTTGTTTACTGGAGTTTACGACACTTTAAGGAAAATTGGCTGTATTATCATGATTATCATGTGATCATGGCAGTCACTTTTTATTGAAGGCAGCTGGAGTAGAAGGAAAATAATAATTGGCAATTTTTGCCCATTACCAGTCTAATGCATCTTATCAGTAAAAGGAATCGAAATCCAACCCCAGTGTTGATACGAAAGTGATCAGTAGTGCATGAACAGGTTGCAAAATGTAAATAAATGCTTCATGTTGTACGTTGATGTACAGGAGATTTTTTTACATAAATTTGATTGAACGCAAAACATTTCACGGTTTACTAACATTCGAACATGGATAAGCTTCTACGACATGTAGTTTATTTTGACATATCCAAGAGTTTCCAATGTGATTAAATATGTGACGTCGGATGTGGAATTATGCGGAAATGAGGAAAGAGATTAGTCATGTGCATTGTGGGATATATTGATATTGATTTGTTATTTCAGCATGTAAGACTTCATACCTCAGATAACAAGATTAAATTTCTTTGTCTATAAAAGGATACATAATGAAGATGAGGCAAAGAAGCAACAGTTAAAGATAAACGAGCTAGAATTGGCAAGGCGTGGCTTGAAGAATCAATGCACCCAACTACAGACAACCAACCACGAGAACAAAGAGCTTCGTGAAAAATTACGTCAGAATGATGAACTTTTACGGAAAAGGTAATTGGAATTTACTTACAAATATATACAGAATGAAAAAAGTTGGTTATATGATCTGGTTTTAATTCACAAAGAATCTAAAGAGCACTTGAATTGAGTGATTGCAAATTAGATTACCTTGAAAACTTTCTTACATGACTTGTGAAGAGTATAATTCTCTTATAATGCCAATACATACGTGTATGTCACAATTTTCAAAAATCGTTCAAGCAATTACCGGATCACCTTGGTTTTGAAACCCGCTGCTGATTTAGCCACTATAAAATAAATTGTATGATTCATATCAATTTCGATGCAAAGGGATCCATCGTCTTGCATTATCGTCGTTGGCGTCACATTTAGGCTATCTGCAACTCCTTCTTAACATGTTAAGGGATTTTCAGTTTGCATTTCCTAATTTATTTTTAATCAGACTAATTTTTTAGTTTTCCGCTTTATCATTTTTTATAATGGTCTTTGAGAAAATATCATTTGGTGTAAAATGGAGTACAACTCCAACAGTCCTAGTTAAACATGTTATATCGTGTGTTGTGATATGATACTGCTAATGTGTTTTACATTGGTTTTTATTTTACCTTCTTTCTTTCTTTCTAAGGGTGTAGACTTTATAATCTGCAACTTCTTAACCTGTTATTGATGGGAACACTCAAACCTATCTTTTATAAAATAGGTCTCGTACTTTCCTTTTTTTGTTCACTTATTGAAAGCATATTATAATGTTTGAATTATGATCTATTTAAGACCTTTTAAAAATCTTCAGACATTAAAAACTTAATTGCTTCTTTTACATACTCCAATTATTGATATAAATTTCTATTTAATTCATGTTTAAAATTGTGCAAAAATCCATCAGTTTTGTAATAAACAATAAGCTAAAATGTATGATTTGATTTTTATCTTAAAATACTTTATTTTGGCTAAATTTGTTTCTAATAAATTTGATTTCTGTCATAGTGAAAATAAAGTCGAGACGTTACAGTCAAGCATACGTGAATTCGAATTTACAATACGTGAGTTGTCGGATCAGTGCTCTCAACTACGGAAGAGTCTCAAAGAGAACACAAAAGTTAACGAGCAATTACGCCAGGAAAATGACAAATTAACAAAGGGGCAAGTATGATCATGGATTAATGAAATTTATATAAGATATTAAAATCGACAAGCACATTTATTTCATAGTTATTTTTTTAAAATTAACATTAATATCTTTGGGTAAGGATACTGTAGATAAACATTGTACATTGAATGTGAATAATTAAAATTTAATTTTCAAGATCATTATAGGAATAATAGTATCGTTTTCGCACAGTGCAATTAAATCATTTCAGTTTTTTTAATTAAGAATAAAGTCATGGGGGTAATAGAGTTGAAGTCATTTACATGGGCTAGGCCTTTATATTCAGATATTTTATACCGAGCGCATAAATATAATATGAAAGATATCTTATAAAGTTTATAGGATATGCCATAATTTATGAAATATCTTACTTAATACATATAAACATTAAAATTTGTTTTAAAAACTTCTTTGGTGATAATTAATTTAGATAGCAACTGTTTTGTAGGTTGTTAAGTCAACAAAGAGCTTGTAAACAAAAGCAAGATGAAATTGAATCAATGCATCTATCACTCGATAAACTGACACTTCTAGTCGAAAAGAAAGATGCAGAGATACAAAAACTTATCAACGAAAAGGATGACCTTCAAACAAGGTAGAAAGAATAATTTTCTCATATAATACGTTTTATCAGGTTTAATACTGAAAATAGGAAAACAATGGAAAAAACGAGAGAAGAAGACTTCAGAGAGTAATCAAAAAGATAGAAAGCAGCGTATAGTCCAAATAATGTAACATATGTTTTAATAATATTTTACTGCCAAATACAGAAAAAATTACTTATACAGCAAATTCTTAAAAACACCGTATAGTCAGATTTATCTCTCACTACCTGTACATGTAATCTGATCCTCTGACAACTTGTTACATATGAAACTTATTTTACGTCAAAAATAAAATCTTTGCCTTTTTGCAACGCACACTTTAGATTAAATATTTATAGATCAAAACTGGTACATGATTGTAGTTTACTGTACACTGATGTACAAATATCTCATTTCTAATTACATATTTCGATTCATAAATACTGACATAATCGAACAGTTCTTGTTAGTTTCATATAACTTAACTTGAAGACTTGTAACTTATTGAAAGGTTAAGTGCCATTGCTGGAAACAAATTAACCAAAGGAAACCCAAATGTAACAGATCTAAGTGATCCAAATCGTCCAATGAAAATTGGAGAAAAGTACGGTGAACTTTACGACAATGAATGGACTGATGCTTTGGAATGTACAGATACAATTCGAGAAATGTATCCAACAATGAATAAAAACGAAATTGAAGAAGTAATAATACATCACCTTCACAGGCTTCTAATGGTAAGCTTATGTAGAAAATGAACATGTATGGATGTTTATTTTGATTGACTCACATTTATATAGTTTTAACATCTTTCAGTTTGGTACTCAGTTAACCATTGTTTTGACCTTTGAATTTCCAATATTTAAACAAAGTTTGGATTTCCAGATTATTGGTTAAGTCATCGTTTTTATGAACCACAAATAGGCTTAAAGACTTGAATATAGATAAATAAAAGAAATGAATTACATTGTATCTTTAAGATATTTTATACAAGTATCGTAAAAAAAGTCTGTATGCTGCTTCTTGGATTTTATATTATGTTTACTTGATAAAGGCCAAAGTCGTTTAAATTGTTTTCGAAGTAAATCAATGTAAAACAGTACAGCAAGAAAGGATAATGTAACAGTCAACAACAGTCTTATGCGTTGTACTTTGAATTCCGGAATCATTTTGGGATCGGTACATATACTTATACAATGTAGATGATTATTAATTTGTGGAATATTGTGCTAAAAATGAATGTATGTGGTCTTGTAAAAAATTGCAGTAATAGACGTAATAACCAACTGTAATGAACTCAAAATAATAATTCTTTGGTACCATGAGAAGAATATTACATTAACCACGATTTTTTGTTTGCTTATAGTGTTGCTATCAGACGTGTTTAAAACTTTCAGCAGTACAGCTAGATGATTTAAGGAATGCTGTCAGAAACATGACCTGTTTAGATGTTGTAAGCACAAGAATAATAATTTTTGAATTAGTAATTTTATTTCATAAAGGTCACACTTTCTGCTGAAAAAACTGAGAGGGTATTGGGAAAAATTAATAAATGTGGCATTGTTGCATATGTAACCTTCACAAACAATTAATGGTAATTTTTATGTTTTTCAACGACTCAAAAAGGTGAAGAAACAAACCAAAATATATTCTAGAATTTTGACTTTTAAAATGAAAAACGCCCTCCCAGAACTGAGGTTTCTTGACAGTGATAAATGTTTATTAAATCCACATACATATTTGCATGTTTATAAAATTATTTCTCATTAGCAGTACTAAACCCTACTGACGTGAATAATTGATATAGGACCAAATTAAATCCAAGTAACCATAACATTAGTTTACAAAAGTTAAAACCCATCAAACCATATACAGTTGACTCTCGTTATCTCGAACTCCACAGGACCACAAAAAAAATTCGAGATAGGCGAAGTTCGACTCAAAAGGAGTTGACTTTTTTTCGAGAAAGAACAGGGGAGATAATTTAGCGACTTCCGGTAAACCTAAAAAGAGTATTGTGTTCCGGTAGCGAACTACGTTTTAATATTCGTGATTGACAGTTCTTGTTGTGTGTGTACAATATGCTACTTTTGTGTACTTTTGTCTTATTTATGTACATTTCCAACTTATTTGTGTATTAGGTTTTCCAATAATGAGTTAAGGGAAACTTTTCTCGACCGAAAATAACACAATTTTGGATATCGTAATTGTGTGATTTTAAGTTGACAAAAGTTTTACTTCCGTATATACATTCATATTTATAACAAACTGCTTTAAATTTCTCAAATTTCTCAAAATTATTTTTTTATTCATTCGAAGTTATTTATAGAACATCGATACAATAGATGAAACGACCCGGTCGGTTTACATAATCCGTAATTTATACCTACCAAGCGCATGGCGGTAAACAAATAAAAGTGTTGATTAATGTCATTAAAAACTCTTTATAGATCATGTGTCACTAATTAATACCTTATGTAAGGTGATGACCCGTTAATTGGCAATCAAGGTAAGATGACAAGCAATTTAGGCTGATCACCGGCGAAGCCATTTAATCCCCGAATTTGCGAAAAGCGATGTTTTGACAGGTGATAATTACTTCGAGATAATGAACAGAATTTGTGTTGTTTTGTTAATTTGGGACTATGAAATTAGTTCGAGATAGAAAAAAATCGACTAGATAGGTTTGATGCGAAGCTGAGGTCCATATAATTTTTGGAGGGCGACCAACCGGTCCATATACTGACATTTGATTCGAAGTGTCATGAACTATTTGTTATATTATACTTTTCTGGGATTTAATCGAATTTAATCGATCTCGCCAAAACGAGGCGGTTCATATAATGTACAACCGGTCCATATAACATAATATGGCCGGCTTAGATAACATAGTTAAATAGAGTAGTAAAAGTGTAAAAGTATAATATATTCAGATAAAGACTATAAAGATGAGGTAAAAACCAATATGTATATTATATATATATATATATATATACATTGTCAGAAAATATAGAGTTTATTTGTACGAGTCTTAGAAATAGGTAGAAATACGAGGTTTACCGAGGCACGAAAATTCGATATTATAGCCCATTTGAAGTAGAAGCGTATTTGGGTCGTAAACAGCGGAAACGTGACGTCATAAACACTGAAAATCAGAACACAATACAAACTGTCGTTGAACATGGGTACAAGGGTACCAGGAGACTTTATGAGACTCTTGAACCATTATCGAAAACAATATTGGGCAGGCTATATAATTGGTCAGCCAAAGGCGTCGGTGCAGGATAACTTACATTCCTTATTATTTTGTCATACGAAGATCTACGAGGTACAGGTATGCCTGATACTGTTTATCGTTTGGTCTTAAAGGCATTCATATTTTGTTTATGGCTGTTGGCGTAAACTATTAATAAAACAAAATGAAAAGAATAATAAATATTTGTTATATGATTTGCATACTTCGAAATCCTTTAATATGATTTGTTATTAGTGCACCCGGTAAAGACTTTTTTTGTTAAGATATATTTAGATAGACGATGTTAACTGGACCAGTTTCGTAACCAACATTTACAACATGGCAACTTAATCGTACGAAACATGTATAAGTGATAAATGACAACAAATGTCTTTTTTAAATGCATTTCTTGTAATTCGTTAACGTTACATTTCACCTAAATGTGTTGATTCCAAAAGGCCGCTCTGTATAAAATAAATAAATGGAATGTATGCAGACTGGGAACCCACAAATTCAAGGTATATTTTCCGAAAACAAATGATTAGATAGTTAAGGAATTACATGTATAAGAATTAAACAGACTGTTTTCTGGATTTTATTGATGTATAAACTTGACCAAGAAGAGGACTTTTATTTGTTTGTGTCGGAATGAATAGGTACAGTTTATACATCTTCAATAAACTATTTAAAATGTGTATAATAAATAATAATAAAATAAGTAAAAATGAACGTCGTTAAATCATAATTATTTATACAATTAATAGGACGGAGAGCAGTTTTTAGGACTCGATTGTTTGAAAGATATATTAGCAGTTCGGAGACAGAATACTGAAGATTTCATCCAAAGCTTTCTGAAAGATAAGGTAACGAAACTGAACTGCTTTATAGCTTATTTTAAGAATGCTGATTTACTAAACAACAATCCTTTTTTGTACATTTTGTTGACTGCAAATTGACATAGTTGAAACAGAACAATAAATTATTTAAAAACAATAAGAAAAAAATTCTAATGAGTTGATATAACAAACATGTGGACACTATTTTATTATTTTACTAGCTGCATTTGAACATTAGTTGATGTGTAAGACCTAATGCAGTGCAGATGCATTAATTATTGTCACATGTCTTATTTGGAACTTTATAAGACGCAAGTTATTGAACATTCAGTGTAATTGAGTAAAAGGATATCAGCGTTTTGTTTCATGCAAGAAGTATTAGTTTAAACAACTATTTCAGATTAAACTGACACACACTACAATTAATTTAAAACTAAACAAAATATAAAACAATTTCTAGGAGAATGTATGCAATACAATTTATTGGGAAATTTAAGAATAACTGCAAGGCAACTTGGAAACACTATGATATGTATATATTGCAGGGCTTCGACGAAAGTATTGTTCTACGTGATTGGACTTACCAACGTAAAAACAAGGATTTTATTGCTTTGCTAATGAAAAGTCCGTTTTATGAAAAGTGTGCAAATCTTTGTTGGGGTATGGCTATTCAGGACCCCGTGATGTGTTTAGATGATGAGACCAAAGCAGGCTCAAAATACGACAAAAATACGCATAAAGACTTTTTACAAAGTGGTGATACAGTTCAATTTGTCGTGTGGCCAGCATTGTTTCTACATAAAGGCGGACCTTTGTTGTGCAAGGGTGTTGTCCAGGCTTTCTGCAGGAAACAATGAGACAGTTACTTTACAGTGTCTTTCATTAATGTTGGTGGTAGTGATAATGATCGACTTCTTATATACAATGACTGAATATAAAATACCATTGTAAACTATATTGACTGATTTAATATTAGATTTATATTTGTTGATGATAAATATTGATTACAACCTCATAATCAAATTCAGTATCATCATTAGATCATAAAACTGACCGTCGAGTCGTAAGGGTTGGCTAATAAGAGAGGGTTGATAATGGATTTGATATGAAAATGATCTTTTATAAATACGTATACTGAGCAATAATGTAACAAAAAGATATTCGATAATAACAGAAGGCTATATCTATTGTTTTGAAAGTATTCGAATTACACAAAATAATTTTTTAATAAACAAATATATTCATGGTACATAGAATACATGTAGAGCAAATAAGTAATTTCATTGTAAAACTGAAAAGGGTGGATTTTCTTTCGAAATATGTCTACATATGTGATGTATTCCCTGATTATTAGCAATTACTTAATAGATATATATATATATGCCTTCTCAAGTATTCCTAGATTCTAAATTTTGTTTTAATAATATAGTGTATTGTATGCATACATCGTTGATTATGTTATTGATTTGTTTTGACATTCAGCCTAATCCTGGCCCTAATATTTCAAAACATACATTCCAGAATATATCTATTGTTAATCTAAATATCAATTCTGTACGTCACAAGACAGACCTAGTTCAAACTGAACTGGGTGATTATGATATAATTTGCATTACTGAGTCACGACTTGATAATAATGTGAAGAGTGAAGATATTTGTATAGATAATTTTTTAAACCCTGATCAGTTTCGCAAAGATAGAATAATTAATAATGGAGGTGGTATTGTTATTAACATTAGAAACAATTTATATGCCAAACGTCGATATGATCTAGAAATTGACGATATTGAGGCAGTTTGTGTTGAAATCAAAACCTGTGGTAAACAGTTTTTATTTATATGTTTTTATAGACCTCCAAATGCAAGAGTGGTAACTTGGGATCATTTTGAAACTTTATTTACTAACTGTGTAGATTCTGGTATAGACAATGTTATATGTCTTGGTGATATTAATGTAGACTTAATTACTACATGTGTTAATCATAGATTTAATATTATGTGTGAAAGGTTGGGATTACAAAATGTTATATCCGAACCTACAAGGATAACACCAACCTCTACTACTCTCATTGATCCTATTCTGGTCAATAACCCTAATATTGTAAAAGACAAATACGTCTTACCAAATTTCTGTAGTGATCATTGTCCATCTGTTATTGAGATTAACTTTTCAATTCCACGTGAAAAATCATATATAAAAGAAGTTTGGGATTTTGCTCATGCAGACTATCAGGCTATTTCTCATCACTTGCAAGGTATTGATTGGGTTGGTAGATTTAGTGCATCTGGTAATGTAAATTTGATAAATGATAATATAAATGGAGAAATAATATATACTATGGAAAAATTTATTCCTAAAAAGAGATTAGTAATAAGGCCAAAAGACAAGCCTTGGATAACAAATGATATTAAGTGCAAAATGAGGAAAAGAAATCGTTTGCACAAAAAAAGCTGTTTCCAGAAACCTTGCAAGTGATTGGGTGAAATTTAGAAATATTCGAAATGAGGTTATTGATATGGTAAGGAATGCCCAAAAAAATCATATTATAAATTTACAAAATTCACTTGTTGATAAGTCTATACCACCAGGAAAATGGTGGCGTATTGCAAAAGGTATTACCAAATTTAAAAATGTCAGTACTGTCAAAAGTCCCCTTAAAGTAAATGGTGACATTTTCTATCACCCTATAGATAAAGCAAATGCACTAAATAACCATTTTGCTTCTGTTTCTTCTCTTGATGCAGAGCCGTCGCTACCTGATCTCCCACCGCTGGCACCCATAAAATTATCTGAAATATCTATTTCTGAAAGTGTTGTCATTGATCAGTTCCAGATTCTCAATACCTCCAAACCTGGTGGACCTGATAATATTCCTCCAAAATTCCTCAAAGAAATCTTCCAGTCCCTAGTGAAACCACTTACTATATTATTTAATAAAAGTCTATATTATGGTGTCTTTCCTAGTGACTGGAAGATGGCTAATGTAACTCCCGTATATAAAGGTAAGGGTTTATGTGAGGATGTTACTAACTATAGACCAATATCTGTTACAAACTGTTTTGGCAAGATACTTGAAAAAATTGTATTTAAGCATCTTCATAATTATTTATTACAACATGAGATTATTACTCATGACCAGTCTGGTTTTCAACTGTGAATCAACTTCTTATTATTTATGACGTCATTATGAAAAAATTAGATATGGGTAAAGATATTAGATTTGTATTTTGTGATGTGTCTAAAGCATTTGACAAAGTGTGGCATAAGGGTTTATTATATAAACTCCAAAAATATGGCATAAATGGGTCTTTGTTAAGTTGGTTTACTGATTACTTATTGGATCGAAAACAGAGAGTATGTCTTGATGGATACCAATCTACTTGGAAAGCCTTCGAAGCTGGTGTTCCACAGGGATCAATTTTGGGGCCGTATCTCTTTCTCCTGTTCGTGAACGACATAGTGGATGTAGTAAGTAACAAAATTGAACTATTTGCTGATGATACTTCTCTCTACTGTGTAGTTGACGACCATGAGGAAGCAGCTGCATCCCTTAACTTTGATCTTGAGGAACTACACCAATGGGCTTCAGACTGGGGGGTCACTTTTAATGCCACAAAAACAAAGTCATGCTATTTACAAGAAAATGTGACGTCAATGTCCAAAACCTATTCATGAATGGCATTCAATTAGCCAATACTACTAACCACAAACATTTGGGATTAAATTTTAACTCAAAGGGAAACTGGAAAGATTATATTAATGATATTTACTCTAGAGCTTGCTCTAGAATCAATATTCTCAGATTATTGAAACATTCTTTAGACAGAAAATCCCTTGAAAAATTATACATTGGTTTTGTAAGACCCATATTAGAATATGGAAATATCATTTGGGATAACTGTACTAAACAAGAATCTGACCTGATTGAATCGATTCAATATGAAGCGGCACGTATTGTGACAGGAATGAGCCGAGGCACCTCCAGGTCCAAATTGTATTCAGAACTTGGCCGGGACTCATTATATGAGCGTAGAAGAAAACAAAAATCAATATTTATATACAAAGCCTTGCATGGGTTCCTGCTAAATTATATCTCTGATCATGTACTGTCGTTTGTTAACATAAATGATGATGACTCTTACATGCTTAGAAACCCTAGATATTTTAATATTCCAAATTCTCGCACTATGGCCTATCAACATAGCTTCTTTCCAAGTTCATTTGATGCTTGGAACAAGCTGGATACTTCTATTCAAAATATTACATCCCTATCTCTGTTTAAACGTGCACTTAATAAGGACTTGGAGAGACCTCCTGGACACTTCTCGTTAGGAACTCGTGCTTTAAATATTATATATTGTCAGTTACGAAATGAAGTGAGTGATCTTAAGCACCATTTGTTTCTCTCACATATTTCTGATGATGCTATGTGTGCCTGTGGTGGTGGAGTGGAGGACACTTTTCATTTCTTCTATAGCTGCCCTTTATTTAATAGACAACGTGAACAATTATTTACAGATTTACAAGCCTATAGTGATATCATAGACTTAGATATTCTTCTTCATGGCTCAAATGCTCTGTCTCAAGAGAACAATACAGAAATAACTAATGCTGTGCTTACTTTTATTTGCAATACTAAGAGATTTACTTGAATATATATACTTTTAGAATAGCATGTATGCTTATATACATATATAAATATATTAAGATAATATAATAATCAGTTCAAATACTTAAATGATTAGTACATGGGCTCTCAGGATGTATTAGGTAATTGCTTCCAATGTTTGGTCTTGTCTTGTTTGTATATATATATATTATTACACAGCACAAGTGTTCTTGTTCTATTTTTTTTTCAAGTAAATTGATTAGGCTACTTCCTTTCTTATTATACTCACCTAAAAATGAATACTTTCTTGCTTTTATAACTACACTTGGTTGTGTACTGTTTTAAGAAAGCTAATACCTTTTTCAATTATCTTATTAATTATACATTCATTGAGGGGCCACTATTTAACTTATAGACCAGATTATTTAACAATACTCTTTGTTAATAATAATGAACACTTTTTTTTAAAGTAAAGATTAAAATTCAATTGCTATCTACCTATATAACATTATTTTCAGAGTCAAATTGAATAATTTTAATTAATATGTCCTATATTATCTCTGATTTAGCTTTTACATTATATAAGATACTTTTGTGCTGTATATTGTGTTTATTTGCTTGCAATCCATATTATGTACTTGTTTATATGTTCCATCTTGTTTTTGGAGAGGATTTGTATAGGCTTAGCCTGTTGTCCAATCCATTTGTTTATTCAATAAAATATTTGAAATTGAAATATATGCCTTCATTAGAGATAATTACAGATGGTTGAGCGTGTAATGCACCAAACCACACTCACACGATTCGCACGTTACACGCACACGATTCGCACGATACACGCACACGATTCACACGTTACACGCAAACCACACGATGCACGTTACACGAAATACGATTTCCGATCGTGCAATTTGTAAAAATTGTGTTTGTAAGATACGAACGGAATATAACGAAACGAATTATTATAATTAAATTTATGCAGGATATGAATATCAATGAAATATTGAAAATGCATTTGATTTTAAATAAATAATTTTGATGAAAGGTCCGCATTTAATATTTTTTATCAATAAAAAGTTATTTGCATATTCAATTTTTTTTAATGGGAAATTTATCAAACTTTATAACACAACCGTGAAATTATATTTTTAATGTATTAAAAATCAATAAACCTTTTCATGTTGTTATTACCTAATTAGCTATGGTATATTAACCATTGATATGATAAGAATAAAGTTGTCAGTAAAATAAACAATATTTTATGGCTTCTTTCAAACAAAGACACCAAGTCATAGGGGTGTGTTCCACGAACGACTACTAGGCTACTTATTAACTTGTACATTTACTTCAGATATACAATGCTAAATGGTTTAATTATAAGTTAAATCTAAAAAATATGGTATTTATTATTTATAATACATGTATAATATATAATATAAAATATTAATTGTTAATTTATATTAATAAATAGTTGATATCAATATCATTTATTATTATTTATTCATTCAAATTATAATTAAACCATAAGTGAAAAAAATATTTAATATTCTCTATGTAAAATATTTGTACATAAAGTATATTTATAATATAAATCAAAGTTGATCTGAAAATGTAACTCTAAATTTATAAATAAAAAAATCACAAATCTTTAGAGGCATGAATGAATGAATGAAGATTTCTTAGGTAAATTAACAGATAAATAGACATTTTATCTTCATAGGATCTCTAAATCCCTTATCTAATTAGGTGTTGTTTTAGCCCGATCAAACAATAACTTATGTAAAAGATGTATTATGAAAATATAAATTGATAAATGATATTGGTCAAAGGATTAAAAACTTCGGCATATTTTAAGAGTAATTTAAAATAGTTTTTTTACCGACAAGTTAAAGTTTAAATTTATGTTTAATTTGCAAATGTTGCATGCAAGTTGTACCATCGTTTAATTTAGGGAACATTTTATTTAATTTATTCTTATCAAACCAAATAAATTGAATAATTTAAATTAGTAATAGAAAAAAAATATTATCTGTTGTGGGATTATTAAAATCAATATTTGCAAATATTTGACACCGATGAAGGTTTGTTCCAACAATATTTTAATTCGAGTTTGAAATTTGCTCCGATTTGAATTCACACGTTTTAATATCTGTTTCGACCAATGAAATCTCATACACGTTACACGATTCAAATCGTAAGTTTATTACCACACGCAAACCACACACACACGATTCGCACGTTGCACGCACACCATTCACACGTTACACGCACACGATCCACACATTACAAGCACAAGTTTGGTGATGTACACGTTCAACCAAGTGTACATGTACAACTGCAAATTAAAGAATGCCATATAAGATAAAATTTCGTTTTAGATAAATCTAAAACGGTATCAAGAAATCAAGCGACAGTGAGTATAAAAGAGGTTTAACGAATGTTAATGGCTGTGTGGCGTTTGCCCCTTTTAGCACTGCCGTCAGCACTTTGGGTGACTTGTTGTTTTTTCAGTTTGATTGCCTAGGATATTTAGCGGGAGATATAAATAGGAACGGTATTTCGGTGTTAGTGACCTATTCCTTTTATGACCTCCAATATGTATTCATTACATCCGCTTTCTGGCAACTACATTGAACAGTTGCTTGATGGAATTGAGACCTTATTTCTACCATCTGTGTTTTATTGGTATCTATATTTTGAACGGTGTTGTAAATTAATACTTATTTTTTAATTTCCAATACGAAATACAGTTCAAGGTACATTCTTAAAAGTTATATAGACCTAATCTGATTTAAATTTATATAATCGTTGGCTTTTAAAGTATGCGTCTACTATTCCTGTGAATACAACTACTAACATGACTAACCGTACAAAGATTATTTATATCCTACCGGTTCCCATATTTCTGTACTTTTTGAATTGGAATACGACTAGCGCTTTCGGTTCAAGGATTCAAATACAAAATTGAGCTTTGATTCAAAACAAAGATTGCTAGAGCTACACTTTAGTTTGCCCTACAAGCTTTTTGAAAATTTAACTACAAAATAGATTTGGATTCAAGTTTATTTCATATATGGTTACTAAAAGCAGACACACTGGACTCAAAACTGTGATGAAAGTCACAATGAGGAAAAGGCCATCATATCATTGCACCCTGAAAATGAGGACCACAACAAAACTTGTTTTTCACTTGTTATATGGACAAACATGACCCAATATTTTGTATGGAACTTACACAAAATGCATCTAAATACACAATGTAAATATAGTCTTGACCCGGACCTTAAATAGTCACTCGAGCTTGAAATTATAGTCCAGAAGATGAACACCAAAGAGCAAGAGAAAAACAGCGATGAGCAAGAGAAGAGCAGCGATGACAAGGAAATTTGGATATGGATGATTCTATCAAATATACATTTCGTCCAACATGTAGCAACATTTTAATTTCACAAATACATGTATCATAATACGGATCACATTTTTATTGTAGTGTGTATGTGCGTGTCTTTCAATATACATAACCTATAATGGATCTCTGAAAGATCAGAAGTTCCAAGTTAGATAGGATTTTTTATATAAACCGTCAAATGTTAAACTCCACAGCTTTTGAAGTACCTGACACTGACAATTTGTGTCGTTCCCTTATACGTACTCGAACTCATATGAATCATCTATGATTTCAGCAAAAACAGCAACAAGTAACACCAAAAAACCGAAATGAGCACTCGAGTAAGGTCATGAGTAGCGATGAACAGCAAAGAGCAAGAGAAAAACAGCTATGAGCAAGAGAAGAGCAGCTATGACGAACAGCAACAAGCAGCAGGAGAAAACAGCAGCAGCGAAAACAGTGACAAGTAGCCCCAAAAAACGAAATGAGCACGTAAGTAAGGTCATGAGTTGCGATGAACAGGAAGAGAAAAACAGCAATGAGAAGAGAAGAGCAGCGATGACGAACAACAATAATATGGCGGGAATACCAACTACTTCCGGTTGCACATGCGCTCAAACCACTAACGGGTACTTCCGGTTCCGGTCACGTGATTTACGGTTACGGTGACGTCATTTTCGGTTCAAGTGGAGTCACTTTCGGCACCACCACCACCTCAAATGATAACTGGACTGTGCCAATATACTACTATTTACTGCTCAAAGGGGAAAACCTAACCTGTCAGTGCAGATTTTCGAAATATTCCGAAAGAATTCTCATTCAAAGTTTTGACATACATGTAGATGTTATTAAAATCTGTTAAGATATGTTAAGGTGAAAGCGCTAACTAAGACAATTTTACCGCATTGTTATTGTTCAAGGGCAATAACTCTTAAACAAATAAATAAATATTACAGTCCATTCAAAATCATTTATTATCTTTCAAAATTAATTTGCCTGAATAAGTTACTTTAATATTTCACAGATTACTGAAAAATTTTAAAATGTGAAAAAAATTATTTGTTCAACCATGAGATGGGGTCTATCTCCAGGTTAAGCCGATGTGAAAAAGTAACACGTGGTCAATTAGCAATATTTTTATAGCTGATTTCTCCGAGCTGTCTAGACCACTGGATACAGCGGAGGTGATGAAATCATAGATGATACAATATTAGTTCGAGTCCGTATAAGGGAACGACACAAATTGTCAGTGTCAGGTACCTCAAAAGCTGTGGAGTTTAACTTTTAACGGTATATATAAAAAATCCTATCTAACTTGGAACTTCTGATCTTTCAGAGATCCATTATGGGTTATGTATATTGAAAGACACGCACACACAAACGACAATAAAAATGTGATCCGTATTATGATACATGTATTTGTGAAATTAAAATGTTGCTACATGTTGGACGAAATGTATCTTTGATAGAATCATCCATATCCAAATTTCCTTCGTCATCGCTGTTCTTCTCTTGCTCATCGCTGTTTTTTCTCTTGCTCTTTGGTGTTCATCGCTACTCATAACTATACTCACGTGCTCATTTCGTTTTTGCTGCTGCTGCTGCTAGTGTTGGTCGATTGCGTTAGTCAAAGATTGGAACTGTGCAAGAGCACCCTCAGATCTGATTCATTGGAAAGTCCACTCTGCATTTATCCAGGCTTGTGACTGGCTTTCATAAGGTAGGCTGCATTGACCCTCCCCTATTTTTTAAGGGCACTCTGCATTTGTCCAGGCTTGTGACTGGCTATATATGTGTATAACCATATATAGGCTCCATTACACCCTTCCATTTTTTGTTATATTTTTTCTGTTTTTCTTTGTAATATGCTAGTTCCAATCCTCCATCACATAGAGTCATTACTGTCTTCAGCTGGTGGTGGGTCGTAGTTGTATTCTTTTGATTCGTAGTCTTCCTCTTCTCTCAAGCGTTTATCCGTTTTCTTGATCTTTCTATATACGGGGTCTTTATTCATGTCTTGATGCCAGGAGACCAGTCCGAGGTAATGCTTTTCGTATTTCGTCTCTGTATGAGTCAAACATGTCTATATGCTGCCAAGCGTGCCTTGTCTTCTTCCATTCCGGCTTCGACTAGTTCGTTTACTGTCTGTAAGTATTTCGATTGATGTACTTGAAATGTTCTATTCAAAATGAAATACCATGGAGACTGTCCGCATTGCTCTTTGGAGTCTTCGTTGGATCCATGGTCACTTTGTTCCTATTCTGTGGTGGTCTTTCAGACTGAATCACTATAGTATGTTGAATCCTCTTCCATACCGTGTGCATTCTTTTTGTGTCGCTCCAGGTTGAAGTTTCGCTTGGACTGGTTTCCACATATGTCAAAGGTATGCATTTAAGACGTCTTTCTTTCCTCGGATTCGATAGTAGAATGAGCTCCGGTCGTCCTGCAAGTGCTTATATTAGCTACAGGTTCCTCAACGGCTTGTTGATTCATACACAAACGTTTGCCAAAGTATTCGTTTCGAGATTGTTGCAGTTCAGATTTCACTTTTGAGGTCTCTATTAAGTCTTTTCCACTCGTTGTCAATCCTGATACATCCCTTGCAGATATTCATGTTTTTGTAGAATTCCGCAAAGCTCTTGTTCGTTTGACACATTATTCTTGTTTGGATCCACTTTGCTAGGTCCCCCACTTCTGTTTTTAAGGCGTTTGGTTCTCTTCACTTTGGTTGGAAGTATTTTCCTTTTACTTTCTGGTTTTGCTTCGGCGTTAGAAAGATCCGAAGTTATTAAGTATCTAGTAGGAACCAATAAATCAACGAGACGCGTTTTCGATTCCATTGATACGTGTGTGTTGTTTGACGGTCTTAAAAAAAACTGACTAAATTAAACAAAACCTCTGTTTATATTTTCGTTAAAAGCTTTCTCGTTGATGTTACGATGAACACCAAAGATGGCTTCGTCCATGTAACGCGGACATGACAGAGAACACACTTATGAAACAGAAGTTTTAGAGTCTTTCCGGAGGGGAACGAATGTTCTTGGTCTCGTTTATATTACGATGGACATCAAAGATGGCTGCGCCCATGTAACGCGGACCTGAAAGAGAGCATGCTTATGAAACGGAAATTTTAGAGTATTTCCGGACGGGAATGAACATTTACGGATTTCAGTCCTACTCCTAACCCTAACTCGAGTCCTAACTCTAACCATAACTATAACTCTAACACTAATCCTACCCCTTACCCTATCTTTTACCCTATCCCTAGTCCTGCCTCTAACCCTTATCTTAGATCTGCCTCGTACTCTTACTCTTACCGACCATTATCCCACGTCGGTGGTTCACCTATGCAAGCATGACTGTTTGCTTCCTGTTTGTCACGCTTGCTGAGGTGGACCATCGACGATGGGGTTATGATCGGTTAGAGTAAGAGTACGATGTCGAACAGCAACAAGCAGCAGGAGGAACAGCAGCAGCGAAAACAGCGACAAGTAGCACAAAAAAACCTAAATGAGCACGCGAGTAAGGTCATGAGTAGCGATGAACAGCAATGAGCAAGAGAAAATCAGGGATGAGCAAGAGAAGAGCAGCGATGACGGAGAGCAACAAACAGCAGGGAGCAGCAGCAGCAGCCAAAACAGCGACAAGTAACACCACAAAAACCGAAAAGAACACGTGAGTAAGGTCATGAGTAGCGATGAACAGCGACGAGCAGCGGAGAGCGACATGGAGAAAAAGAGAAACGAAGTGTATCATAGAGCAATGAAATGAACCGCCGTTGCTAATTGTGTTGCTAATGACACCCCTCCATTGATCTAATAGTGACAGCATCACTTGGAGGTAAGGGGACATAATCCAATCATACCTTTGCTCCTCACAGACAACATCACCCACAAATGAAAACAGCGGATAAGGGGATATAATCTATTCACCTCTCTGTACTTCGATTACTCTCGGACTTCGACATAATAGTGAGAGTATCAGTCCCGAGAGACTCGATGCGAGACCATTACCCTATAGATACCGATGAAAGACCCAGAGACGACCGAGAATCACGGTAAAAAGGGGAGATAATCAGTCAAGCATAGCACATCCGGGTCCCAGCACGTGACTAACGTCACTTCCGTAAACAATACACGGAAAATGGCGGAAAATTCCATCACTTCCTGTTGCACATGTGCGCAAACCACTGCCGGTACTTCCGGATCCGATCACGCATACGCCTACCACAAATCCGAGTCCTGGCACGTGCCTTACGTCACTTCCGTAAACAAATGGCGGGAAAACCAATACTTCCGGTTGCGCATGCGCTCAAACCACTTCCAGTTACTTCCGGTTCCGGTGACGTCACTTTCGGCACCTCCACCTCCACAACTACCTGAAATGATAACTGAACTGTGCCCATAAACTACTGTAAAGATATAGAAAATGGAATTCAATGATCTCGTTTCTACATTTCTCACAAAAGATTTTCATGAAATTTATGTCTAAGGTTAATATCCAAATTGAATTCTCTCGGGCAACATGTAATATCAGTATCGACGGATTGGTTTTCTTAGAGTTATTCTCCTTGGAACAATAAAACTGTACATGTAATCTCTTTACAGATTTTAATGAAAGTACCCAGCAACCATGTTAAAGCTGTCAGTCCAAACAGCAATTGCTTGGAACAACTGAATTTCAAATACTATAATTCCATCTTGCTTAATATCCTGGAAACTCTCAGAATTTTACATATTTGGGGAAAGCAACTGTATATATAAGTAAATAAATGTAGAATTTCAATTCATATCTTAACAGATTTTATAGAAATTTATTTCCATTTAGTTTAGATCAGCTTTGTATCGTATGGGTTTAGAAGTCGGTAATTCTACAGTAATACTTTAAAGACACAAATAGTTAGGCAATTTAGCAATTTTATATCTTGTTATTCGTCTTGTTTTATTATTATCGGCAGTGGACATTGGCTACTCTATAGCTATCTTGTTAATATTGAGATATAAACTTAGTAATACGCATTCATTCAGTAATTCTTACTGACATACATGATTGGAGTACATGAAATTCTTAGATTAATAGATGTTTTGAAACGGTTTACCTCTCAGATATTTCAAACGATCATTACAATTTTTTTTATAAAAAAATTACCACTTTTCCAATTACAATCTTTGAATTTATTCAACAATTTTACAATATATACTGGTTAACGGAAAAATGCCTTGTTAAGGTTTGTTTATATCATTATATACAGCTGATATACATGTATATAGTAATATTATTGAATTCAGTTATCCGTATGTGTCCTTCCACATGGGACACAAACTTTTTGAACAGGTAAATGGGATAAACATTTTTTTATCGTAACTGTTACCAAGGGGGTCAAAATAATTATTTCAATCATTTTTCATTTTGCACCGGTCCCGACGGCGGTCCGTTGACCGGTATGTTACCATTAATAACAGAGAAGTTCACAATCATCAATTTTATCTTAGTGCCAAATTTCTTTAACTGCAGATCCATAAATGAAGCCCTGGTATTTATATCAGTTTATCTTAAAACTAGGATAGATAATATGTACGTGTGAAGAGTGTATCATATAAAATAAAATTAAAATTAAAGGACTGGGCTTTACTTTTAGCTGTAATAGCCCTTGTTAATCTTTAGCTGCACACTAAAATAAATATAATTAGGACAAGAGCAGCTCAAACGGGTTCCTTAATTAAGCTTTATACAGTTATAATGAAAGGATGGAAAATGTGAAACATTCTATTGAAATTAGAGATTCGAGTTGATCTGCTGTAATGCATTACTACATGTACTTTAATCCGTTGTATAGGTTGTTCGATCTCTATATTTGTCGCTTTGAGCGTCATGGGAAACCACGATGTGTTGAAAATGATTGGTTTAGTGTATCATACATTTTATCTTCTCTTCCACAAATAGCACAATCTAGAATCAAGTATTCCATTTGCTCATGTCATGGTAAGAGAGCAACCTTATAGTCCACGGAGAGGCACAGAATTGATCACGAGTCCAGTATTTTTTTTCGGCAGCATCCATCAGCCAGATGGGTTCTTTTGTGTGAAAATAAGCCCGAAAACATTTCATCCATTTGTACTAGTGTTTAATTCATTTTTTGATTTTTACATTTGTGTTCTGACTTTTTGTTCCACATTTTGAAGCGTGGAATTATCTTAATAACCCCAAACAGCAATATTACTCTATGCTACATTTGTACGTGATTATTCTTGTTCAGTTCGCTTGGCACTACTTGTATATATCTTATGAATATCTTATATCTATTGTTGAAATAAAAGCCAATAAAATATTTTCGGAGTTAAAAATGTAGACTTGAATATCTTAAACCGACAGATATATATTTTAGATATATAAATCTAAAAACTATATCGATTTAATATTCGGACTATTCTATGTATTTATTCAGATTTTATTCGAGTAGCATATACGATTGTATTTTAGTCTACGGGTATCAGAAATTCACAACAGAACATTTAAAAGTTGCACAGTTTCTAGTATTTCAATACTAGCCCGAAATTGATACATTACATTTACTGCTACAAAAAAGTAAAATTTGCAAAAAATAAGGAGCATCTCCCTCGTGCATAGCTTTGTCCTTGGATGGTTGTGGTAAAACCCCTTTTGGTCATTTTTGGCATTTTTGAATTTGTTATCCAACCTTTTGGATTATTGTTTTGGTTTTCAACATTTTAGGCCTTGAACACAATTGATGAGTCGTAAATCGATGAAATTTGCACATCTTGTGGATCAGAATTGGTATCAAAGAATTTATTTCTACCTTTCTCAGTATTATTAATACTGATATTCCTCAATATTACTAAGTATAGAAAAAAATAATTTGTGAGCATTGCGGAAATTTAAATAATATATACATTACTCGTGTACAAATTAACATAAATTATGTGACAATTTGAAACTACTTTCGGTTTCGGTTTCACAATTATAATAAAATATTAAATGTGGCAGGCACATGATGCAGATGCAGAGGAATAATTAATGAACAGCAGGACTTGGAAGAATCTATAGTGTTTTAAAATTCTTTGTGATCATCATTAAAAAGGAAGTGACATAACGATGGCTACCTGCAACATATGTCAAACAGTGACCACTTCTAAAACGTGCGAAAGGTGTCAGTTTAAGGGTTGTCCAGATTGTTTTGGTCGACACACCGACTCATGCAAGATACTTATAGAACGTAGAACTCATTTTTGTACACTACATGGTGAACTTGTGAAAGGATTCTGTTGTGACTGTGATATACTTACTTGCAAAATGTGTGTCGTTGATAACCATGTGTCTCACTCAATAGTTTCACTGATGGAAGCTAGAGAATCTGTTCTTCAATCCACAGATAAGTTACTTAAAGAAATCAAATTCAAGGAGGTCCAAGAATGTAGTGGTAAAGATGCACTCTGTGAGACAAGAAAAGAATACTGTAATGTGAAAGTCCAAATCAAAGAGGAGTCGGCAAGATTATGTAGATTAATTACCGACAAAGAAACTGCACTTCTTAAAGAAATACTGACTCTTTCTACACAAAACAAAGAACGTTGCAAGGTAATTGATGAAATAATTATATCCCTTGGATCGATTAAGCAGACCATCAAGACCGCGAGAATGAGTGATCTCCCTCTTTTGTTTCTAGAAGATTGGTCAAAGTATTTGATTGGCATGAAAAATTACCGACAACAACAATCAAATCCAGTTATTATACCAGAAAAATATACCTTGTCAGACAGATTAGATGTGAAAAAAATGCTCCATGACTTAATAATAAAGTGAGTATAACCACAAGTTGTACATGTATATGAATTATATTGAATGTTTTAAATGTTTTATCGAAATTTTCTAAAACGAATATGGACAGAGATAGCCCTTTATAAATATAAACAACCAGGAATGGATACCTTATAATAAATCATTTCTTATAACCATAATTCACTATTGTGTCTATGAATCCCGAAGAAATCCACATATTTTTCAATTCTTAGAGACGAAATCTACTCCACTAACGTTTGCTTGGAAGGCAGCACTGAAGATATGGATACTTCGTCTTTTAATGAAAATCACTCTCCTATAACATGTATTGGACCAGAAAGGTTTGTATTTATATTATTTCTAAGACGTTTTAAGGTTAAACCTAGTTAAAACAGCCCTGTTATCAAGATTACTTGTTATGTAACATTTTAATATTTTTGTAACTCCTTGAAATGCGTCGTATACAGCATAGTATAAATTAACTGTATCTAATATAAGTATCTTTGGATTGTTATTTTGAAACTCCTGGGATGATGCCTCTGCTGGTGGACCCTAGGTCCCCGAGGGTATTCGCAAACCCAGTCGTCAGACTTGTCTGACATGATTATTCATTGATTTGTTATAGAAATTACCTGTATTTAACAAAATTCAAAAATAATAGAAATACTAAGGGTTCATTCCTTGTATTGCACATGGTAGATCTCCTTAGCTGAAATTTGGCTTCCTATTTCGGTATTTTTGGTTGAGTACTTCTTGCTTAATATAAGTTTGGTTTTTGGTCTTCCAAATATTTCGGTTTTAATGCTGCTGATGAGAGGTAACTCCTTGAAATGCGTCGTATACAGCATAGTATAAATTAACTGTATCTAATATAAGTATCTGTGGATTGTTATTTTGCCTTTTTCACAACATCTGTAAATATGTTGATTTGATATCTTTGGTGTTTGGTACTTATTTCAAAGTTCTTTACATGTATGTCATTTCAGAAATTTTCTTAAACGTGCGAGATAATTTTGGAATTTTTAAGACAGCATGAATAATCCTACAAGCTCAGTTGCTTTGTATATCAATATTATGCGAATCAGCCAATTTACAGAACATTAACGCGTGAGATAAAAAATATCTTAGACAGTTAATTAGAACTTCATGTTGAGATTAGTCAGGTAATCAAGAAATCATAGGTCTATTACAGTATAGTCCGGTTTGTTTCAGATGTTGGTCGAAATACAACACAATTTGTAAATAACTCGTTAAATATAGTAGTACTGATGTTGTGTTGATAAGAAGAAGGCACATCTGTAAAAAAAAAACATTTTGCAAATATAAGAGTATTTATCGCCGAGAATCGGGGTTTTACAGGATCATTTCAATTTATGTTTAGACAAACACAAGAGGTTCAACAAGAGGAAGAAATGAAAGAAGCTTTAGAGTATGTATTGCAACTTAGTGAAATACTGAAAAACATTTGCCTTATCTAAAAGTAAGAAGAAATTGAATCATGTAATACGTGTTAGTTCTAACAAAAGTTTTTATGGTACGTACTTGAATAAATATTACATAATTATACATGTATCAGTTATAATAACGAAACCAGTTGCTGAAGTGTGGATCGACATTGCAGTTTGGTACATTGTGTACCTGGGAAATGCCAAACATAAAAAAGCGTTAACGTTGCCATAGCATTGAAATAAAAATTCTCCGCTCAGCTGCGTGATGCATGTATGTTGATTGACTTTCTAAAGATTTACAATTTTTTAGAACTAAGAAACGGCAGATTGATTATATGTTGGACTTAGTGAAAACCTTACCTGCATCGGTCAGCGAAATAGATCAAATTGTTACCAAAAATGACAAAATAATACTTCCAAGAATGAATGATGATACCATTGACAGTTTTGCCGAATATATTGAAGGATTTTTGAATGAAACGAAAAAACTGAAAAATGATCTGTAAGTGTTGCAGTCAGTTTAACGTACATTGCATACTTTTACATCCAGCACAAAAAACAGACTCCAGTTACGCTAATACGAGAATATATCTATTCTTGATTTACAAAATGCCACACGAAAATATAACACATATGCATGTAATACAAAAACTTCTGTCAAGGTTTGGAGAACCACCCTTTCATGATTACGAGATAACAATCTCAATTTATGTATATTTCATATATAATTTTCGTACGCCAATCGGCCTTTTGACATATTGGATTTGGAAACGAAATGAAAGCAGACGACAAATTACCAACCTTTAGCTAAATAACCATTTATTAAATGTTGGGATATGCTTAAAAAACTGGTCTTTTAAGGTTTTCGTGGAAGAAAATACAGGCAATATATTCATTGTTAAACAGTCACATGTGTAGCTTCTGGACAGACACATTTATTAGTTTAATGAATAGTGTGTGCTCTGAATTTACATGTCCGAAACTAATACTAGAAAAAACCGTTTGGCATCAGAGGGATATCTGACTAATCTCAGCAACGGATTCATGTGTAACGGAAGAGAAAAAGGTAGCCTTTTCGCCAGTACTTAAAATTGACTGTGTTTCTATAGCCCTGTTATATATATATAGCTAGGGGATCAAAAGGGATAATTGTTCTTGAAAAAAACAGTCTGAAGATGAAAAACAGAATTTTTTTTATAAATTATTTGTATTTGAGAATGATTCTGCATGTTGCAGTTGTCAGGGTTGTTCTGAAGAAAAAAATGACATAATCATGATACATATATAACCATTGCAGCTCCAAATGTCAGAATGATTTAAAAGAAAAATGTGAATCAGTGATGAAATGGACAGAAGATGAGACAAATGCAAAGGTAATTTTTAAAAAAGAGTACAAACCATAGTCAGGTATTGTATACATGTACCTTTAACAGTGTAGCGATTGATGTGTACATGTAGCGTGGATCGTTTACAAGTAGTGATAGGACAAGAGTGTCATATTTTTAGGTTGATCTTCAACTTTCAGTTTTTAATATTTCTACATCTTTTTTCACAGAAAGGAGTTTCCGTGATCTATTTTTTTCCAAAAAATTTCATAAATTCATATAAACTATTTTTAGCAAAGGAAATTTATTAGTACTATAACATTGTTGTTGGTAATTTCTGCAAGTAGATAAAATATCATTTGAAACTAAAAACGCTCTAGGAAAATGTTTTTCCTACTCAGATATGTAGATGGACGTAATCATTCGAGCGTAAATTCCGTATACCAATTCTCTATTCATTGTTTCTATGTCTTCTCGTAATTGTTTTATGTTTGAGATCAGTAATAATTTCACTAGTTGCAAGAGCACGTTATCATCGTGTGCATCAAATTGCAAATCAGAGTTTGTCACTCTCTCAATAAACTGTTGTTTAAATTCAGACCGAGTTGGATTAATCAGTGGCCCTTCCTTGTATAGTGGACAGCTTGGTCAACTGTATATAGGTTTAATTTAGAACCTTTAGCATGTTATATGTAGGTATTATTAAGGATCCTAGCTTACATAGCTGTTTTCTCAACATCTTTTGGAGTATTTCTTGTAGCATACCTCTATTTGGAACTGGCAAACCGACATCATATCTAAGCTAGTTTTATTTGTATTATCATCATAGAGTTTGTGAAACCAATATTGTTTAACTCTTTCGGCAATCAAATTTTTGAAATGTTCTTTCTTTGGTGATTTCTATCAAATGAAGCGGATCTGGAATAAAACGCATCACACAATACCGATGTATGGCCATTTCGTTGACTGACAACTCATCAGACATGTTTCAGAAATTATACTTTGCAAGAATTTGTTTCAGTTTTAAGAACCAACTTCAGCTGTTTAGACCAGCAGAGGATAGAATGCCATAGTGGAGCATCTTTCTGGTGACTTAGTTTAAAATAGATTAATTCGATTAAATTGCTCCGGTATATACATATTGTGTTTGTATGTGTAAGTTTGTGTCTGGATAACTTATTACACGGTGAAACCATAATTTTATAGTGATAAAATGCGTGTGTAAGCGAATTTTTAATCGCACATTCATTAAGCAAAAAATCACGCATCTATAACATTTTTCTGCGAATTTTTATATTTTAAAACTTTGGAGCTAATATCTTCAGAATGAGTCACAGTAGGGTTTTTCCAAATCTCGAACAAAACTAACATGTACATATACATGTAAGATTTATCTAGGGATATGCTGTCCTTTTAGTATAGTTTTATGACTAAAGCATTTAAATGAGTGTGCCTCAGTTGAACATTGTGTTCTGTGGGTCTATTGTTTAAACAATTTTTATTTTTTATATATATCTCGTTGAGCATTGTCAAAAATATACGGCGATTTGAAATATTTTTTTTTATAAAGAGGATTTTATCATGTGTTAAAAAATATAACGGTTAAGCTATGGCTCGCTTTGTTAAATGTGTACCATAAGGATAGTTTTGTTTGGTAGTTTTACACTGCTGAGAGCAAGTACTTTCCTTTGATATTTGAATTATTTATTTCAATAATGCACCGGTACGGAAACTACAGGAAATACTATATCATAAAGATGTATTGGGCTTCAGCAAGCTAGGTCTTTATACCAACTGAGCATTAGCTGACATATTTCTAACTATTTTTTGTTTTAGTCCAGATATAATTTTCTCCTCAGCCAAGAACCTTATTATTTTATGGTTGTAGAAAAAAATATGAGCAGCAAATCTATAAAATGAAACAAGAAAATTCGATGTTGCAACAACAGCTCAAAGCGAAACAACAAAAATCTGCCGAAAATCTACAGTCGGAAATAGATCAGCTTCACATGTGGTAAGAAACAAGTCGATTTTAGTGATATGGATTTGGAAAAAAATGTAAAAATTATATCATAACCATTCATTAATAAAAGTGCATTTGCCTTAGATTATGGAGTTTTTTAAATCGTTTTTAAACTTAGAATCTGATTATCCTTTCAATGATGTCTTTGACATTTGTTATTTTTTGTTTGTTTAATTTTTCGTTAATAGATGTTGAAAGTTTGTTAAAATTCCTTTAAAGGCATGTTCACCTTTAAGTTACCCATGTTGCATTTGTTTGATTCTGTTAATAACAATTGTTTGCTAATAATTTTATTTCTTTCTGAAGTTTCAAATACCAGCATATCTGTGATAGGTTTGTACAATTTAATATTTAAAGTAAAATCCTGAAAATGTTTGATAATTAAAGGTGAGAATGTTATCGGCAATTTAATCATATCATGGCAAGTATACTTTGACCAATAAGTGACAAAATGAAAAACTTGAAGTAAAAAGGTAATTTTAACCCACATGCAACTAGAAAATCAAATTTATGTTTAGGTTGAACCAAAATAGATATCAACTCAACCAGAGGGAATTGGAAATATCAAGTTGGAGAGAGTCATTTGGTCAACTACAGAATATGATGACACAAAAAGATGATATTATCCAAAAAGTTAACAAAGAAAAAGACGAATTACAATCTAGGTACAAAATTTAATTACGTCTATATTTAGTTCAACATTTAACTAAATTACAACCAAACAGAACGCATTTTAACGGAACTCAGTCTGTACAATAAGAGTAATTTAAATATCGACAAAGACAACAGTGGGAAGAGTCCTTATAACCGATTTCTAAAGGCAAGACAGACTCATGAGAATGCAACATAACAGACAAATACCAAAAGGATGCATGTATAGCCTTAGAACAATATAACAAATATAATAAACTTATTAGAATAAAACATCACAGTAAATAAAGCATTAGTAATGTGAACGTCAACCACAAAACATCACAAAGTGACTTCAGGTGCTCCGGAAGTGAAAGTTTGCCCTACTCCGTCAACCGCAACCGTCACATTGAAGGTGAGTAACATCTAGGAAATTGTCAGAATGCAAGTTCAGTGAAACGTCAATTCCAGGGAGAAGTGAAAAATAACTGTAAATATCTTGTGGCATTTGTGAAATAGAGACATCATTTCGGGCAAATCAATTCGTGATAACGACAGTAATATTTTTGGAGAAATGTACAGACAACACGCTTAAAACCTTGGTGTTTTAAAGATAAAAAGGGGAATTTAACAATTAGAAAGTTAAAGTCATCACATTTGTCATAAAGTTTTGATACAACCACCCTTTATCGTTCATGTAAAAGAACAAGTCTAGGTATGAAGCTGAAGTGGATGTTTCTGTTATTTGTGATAGATAAGGTAATCCATACAGTTTTGATTATTAAGGAACAGAACATCATCTATATCACGGAAACTGAAATTATAGACCTAAAGGCGTCTTTTCTTTTCTCTGTAAAAGCTCCTATAAAATCTTAGCTTCATCTGAAAATACAAATAGACCAAATACGGTGTGAAGTTTGTTCCCATTGGAATTCTGACAGTTTGTTGAAAAACCTGTTTTAAATTTAAAAACAGAAAACTGATGTCTTTGAGGAGAAAATGATATTTTGACTTACATTGTACCATTCTTCTTTTAATATAATATAATATAATTTATGAAAATGTACAAATGTGGAGTAACTCTCTGTGAGATAATATCTCATAGAACTGAACACGGCAAATAATTGATTATATCTAAAGGTAGCTGTGTGACGGTCAACAAAGAGTAACAGGCAAAGCCACAAGACATGAACTGAATTGCTCTGGAAACAATAGTATCAGTTATTCAACCAAACATTTAGTTTAGAATGTTTTATCTTCTTTTAAGGTAATAAGGAGAAAAAAAATTTTCTCCGAGTCAAATTCATATCGAATTTAAAGATTTTTTCACTTTGGAAAAAATCTTAGTTTAATGTAAGTTTGATGACGTAAAATCTCATGTAATCCTATTCCGGCACATTTTTGTACCAATAAATAAAAAAATAGAAATATTAATATTAACTAGTAAATAAGTTTCACTTTGCGTCCAAGCTACATTGTACATGTACATTTATTTTCGGATGTCAAATTTGTAAGATTAAACAAATGATTTTTATGTAGACTAAGTAGCATTGCTGGTGACAAACTAACCCAGGGGAACCCGGCCATAACTGACTTGGGTGATTCGAATCGTCCGATGAGAATAGGAGAAAAGTATGGTGAATTGTATGATAATGAATGGACCGATGCAGTGGAATGTACCGATGATGTGAAAAGGTTATATCCCGACACGGAAGATTCGAAAATAGAGAAAATAATCATTCGTCATCTTTATCGAATATTAATGGTAAACATTATTGATATGGTTGATTTAGTAGTACACCATCTTTGATGACACAATTAAACTAACTTAGTAACATATATATATATATACAAACATATTTATTGTTGCTACAATTATTGTCTGATTCCAAGTAAGAATGTATGCTTTCTAAAATGTTTTGTCTGACGTCAGCATTGTATTAATTTGTGTCGATGGTAAAATCAATTTTTTCTCGCAATTTAACACATTTTTATCCCAGGGAAAGCCATTGTTGCGTTATTTCATGCAAATTTTGATAAATGTAAGATACAATAGAATAGAGAATGGAAACGGGGAATGTGTCAAAGAGACAACAACCCGACCAAAGAGCAGTAAATAGCTATTTTGTTTTATTTTTCGTACATTGTGATGGAAGTTTTGATTTCTCGTTTGTTGAGCATTGTAAATTATGTTCATACCACCCTTCTCGACCCTCATTTCTGTATGCGTTTGTCTACAGGACATTGATCAACAGTTTGAAATCTCGGATCTATATTCGGATCTTTCTTACCTTACATACAGTTGTACATCCGTCCAAAAACGGAGCTAACATAACTATTGTTGGATAGTTCCAGATATACCAAGAACCTAGTGCAATGGCCACTTCGGTGAACACCTGTCAGATTGTCAAATCTTATGTCTGACCCCTTGAAACAAAGTAAAAACATAAAAGATATCAAAATATACATTATACACAATGAGTGGTTTATCATGATATATAAGAAAAGATATGAAGGATAAATGTTTTACACAAATATACATACAACGACAAACTTAGGCCTTCGACACGAAGGAAAAATGCTCACCTTTTTCTATGTATGTTAAGTTCACCTCTAGAAGTCAAAAACAAAGATAAATGACTGGAAACATTTGTAATAAAATATAGGTAAATCCGGTAATCCGATAACAAGATGTGAACAGGAACTTTTCTTCAATGATCATTCGAAAGACACAACAAACCATCGTGTCGATATGTTAGTTGATATAATGATTACAATGCATAAGAACACATTTTGTCAATTTTAGTTTACCTACAAGCAATGTCTGCAACTATCCGAGGAACAATTATATACCTATGCAAAGACAGTTTGTCCAGTCATCGGAAAAGTAATGAATGTTGTTTTAGTATATTTTTGTATATTCTGTGTGAATCAACAAAAAACAAAAACGTTCATTCAATAATAACATATTGGTATTTCAGGCAAGGGAAAAATGTTTTCACACACCCAAAACACACAATTCACGATTAAATGTATGAAATAGTTTTACATTTATGCGCTACTTTTAAATAATAAATATTAAGCATAGAATCTGTACTCATTTATATTTGCACTTTTGTCTTAAACATTAAAAATATATACACTGTAACTATATAATGTTTGAAATAATTTTTTCTAGTTACACAAATGTATCAATTTAACTTTTAGACATTAACTAGCTAAAATTATTTAAATAACAAGGATCAAAACACAGGACAACATAAATCAATTATTATATGTAGTGGTATTTGAAACTTTAAAACCTTAGTAAGCTATAATTTTGTGTTATTGCCAATTTCATATTTTTGCAAGACACATTTAATTTAAAGTAACCGCGATAAAGACCAATTTGTATGATAAAAATTTTTGTGAAGTAATATTATTTCAAGATTTTAGATTACATGTATTTATATCTAAACGTAAACATATAAATAATAGTATTATTTATTTCAAACGTTGTCCTGACTGTAGGAAGATATGCTTTCAAACATTACTGGAATCAAAGAGTTAATGGCAGCTAGAAAACAGAACACTGAAAATTTTGCAGCTTGGTTTGTCCAAAACAAGGTAATGTTGCCTCACAGTTGAAAAAAATAAATCAGAATGATTTTTATTTCTTAAATTGACAAACTTAAGTCGTGTTGTTCTTTTCTGACATTTTCGGAAACACCCTAAGGTCTCTACGCACATTTGTTCATATGATGGCTTCCTATCAACTGACGATAAAAAAGATCGAAAAGAGCGTATTTAGAATATATATGTATTAGTTTTTAAAGATTATTTGAGTAGAGTAACAAGTTTTGAAAAAATAAATATTGTACAGAACTCGTGAGTTTGTTGTGTTCTGAAGTATGTAAACACTAAAAAGTACAGCAAATTACAAATAATAAAGTACATGTAGTAGGAATAGTCGAACTTCTTACAAACAATTTTTATTCGTGGATTTAAACCATCTTTTTTATAGATTTCCAAACCTCCCTCTTTTTATCACTTTTAGAGTCATATCCAGAAGAACTGATTCCAACAATTGACCCGCTTGTTATAAGAATAAAAAGAAGACATCTATCTAATTTTAGAGTACTATATATATACATACATATATATATCAAAATATTGCACCACCAGAAAATAAGCATTTGTCATTATAACCAATAACTGATCAATATTTATGGAAAGTTTAATTGAACAGTCACATATTTGAAAAGTTAAATTTTTAGCATCGAATATAAAGGGAAATTCAAACAAATAGACATTCTACATTGTACATCATCTTCTTTTGTACCAATAAATAAATTGAGAGGAAGGGAATGTAAAAGTGCCTGGCATGAGAAATTAACTATCATAATGTTAACCGTGTTTTGTTGATAGGTTCCGAATTCAGAAATAATGACAACCGATTGGGAATGTGATTGTAAAAATACAGAATTAATGGAGTTGCTACAGCAAACACCTTTTTATAAGAAGTGCGTTTACCTTTGTTGGTCAATGGTTATTCAAGATCCTGTAATGTATTTAGATGGGGAAGTCAAACCAGGAACAAAGTTTGACAGGAACATTTATAAAGAATTCTTGCACAGTGGTGATACAGTCAGATATGTTGTTTGGCCTGCGTTATTTCTGCATAAAGGTGGACCATTGCTCTATAAAGGCGTTGTCCAAGCTGACTGGGATCAAGATTAAATATTAACCTTTACATATTTTTGTGACTTCGGTATAATTCTCTTATTAGTGCATATATGCATGTAAAAATGTAAAAACAAAACAGTAAGATTTATTAAAGAACTAGGTCCCAAATCTAGTATTGGAAAACCTGAACTATCAATCGTTGGCATTCCTAACATCGAACCTCTAGTTAAAAAAAAATGAAATTGGGACATGTACATAAAATATACAATAACAAATGCCAAATTTATTAATACATAAGAATCCGTTTAAACAAAGGTACATTGCTGGATCAGCTAATTGCTCTACAAAACCTCTTTCAAAGATTTTAACATCCATATTGACATGTGTTAAAGAGGGCCTTCAGAATTACTGTGAAACATCATATTCCACCAGTGGCGTCAATCAGATGTGGATTCTTAAAAACTCCAAAAATTTACTTCAATATCTAAAATCAAAATCTTTGGCTACATGCAACAGCATAAAAACTTTCGACTTCTCTACACTCTACACTACCATACCACATTCTCAATTAAAAGATCGCTTAAAGCAACTAGTTCATCAATGTTTTTTCAAGAAAAATGGGACACGCAGGTATAAATTCCTTGTTCTAGGTAGAGAAAAGTCTTATTTCGTGAAGAACCACTCTGATTCTGACAAAAAGTATTCTGAAGATGAAATTACAAACATGTTAGATTTTCTCATAGACAACATATTCGTTGAATTTGGCGGTCTAATTTTTCAACAAACAATCGGCATTCCAATGGGAACCAACTGTGCTCCTCTCCTCGCCGATCTGTTTCTGTACTCATATGAAGCGGACTTCATTCAAGGGTTACTACGTGAAAACAAAAAGAAACTAGCCCAATCCTTTAATTTCACTTTTCGTTATATAGATGATGTGTTGTCGTTAAATAACGACAAATTCCAAGACTTTCTACATCTTATCTACCCCAGTGAACTTGAAATTAAGGATACTACAGATACACCAAAGTCCGCTTCATATTTGGATTTGTTTCTTGAAATAGACTATGAGGGACGTTTGAAGACAAAACTTTATGACAAACGTGATGACTTCAACTTTCCTATTGTTAATTTTCCCTTCTTAAGTAGCAATATACCAGCATCGCCTGCATATGGCGTCTACGTTTCTCAGCTTATCCGATTTTCAAGGGCATGCGTGAGTTACCCTGACTTTCGACAAAGAGGATTACTGCTGTCACAAAAGCTTCTTAACCAGGGTTTTATCAGGGATAAGTTGATGTCATCACTTAAGAAATTTTACGGTCGTCATCATGAATTGATTGACCATTACAGTGTTCCAATATCTAAGATGATGTTGGACCTGTTCCCACTGTCGTAACCTTTCATGTGCCTCCTACGATTTGTGACTTCCACCGGATTGACTTTGTTGAACTTCACGACGGGTGCCGTATACGGAGCAGGAACTGCTTACCCTTCCGGAGCACCTGGGTTCACTCCTGGTTTTTATAGGAGTTCGTGTTGTTCATTGTTTTTAGTTTTCTGTGTTTATTTGTTGTGCTTGTGGTTGTTCGTTTGTCTTCCCGGGTTTGTCTGTCCAATGGATTACGTTTTATGGATTGCTCCTTAGGTATGTTTGTCCTTTTTATTTAAAAGATCATTTTTATAAGGTCCATGAACACCATAGGTATAACACTAGTGTCGTGCTGCCCCGCCAGTGTGGTAGTTATCTCCCTTTTTTTTTTTTTTTTTTTTTTTTTTTTTTTTTTTTTTTTGCGCAAGCCACAGTGAGGTGAGCAACGAACAAGGGGAATATCGTAATATAAATACACTGGTTCTAATCAGTGTTCAAAAGGGGGATGGGTTCGATCATCATGCAGTCTACCTTCAGGAGCTCGTTTGTAAAATAGTAGGGAGCAGTCTATTTGGCTTGAAGTGACTACTCAGAATCAAGTTTATGATTTATTGTACCAGAAGTCACAGCATGTTATGAATAATAGATCAAAGTACAATATTCAACAAGAATAATATCAACTAGAATAATAGCATATGATTTATATAGGAGAGTGCGTGGTCCCTATAAAAATATGAGGTGCATTAACATTGCACCTAAAGATTGAGGTGCAAAGCGAAGGTATTAAATGTGGTGCAACACCAGAATTTATGGTGCAATAACAAAACAGGTTATGGTGCAAATAATAGTTATGCACCGAGAATTCCTGGTGCAGTAACTTCAAGGTGCGCCAAACGTGGTGCAAGAATTTGTTTTACAGAGTCTTGCACCTCGAGGTTTCAACTAAACTATTTACTATTCAAAGTAAGGTGCAAAACTGTCCAAAAGTTATTCTGGTGCACCAAGACATCAAATCAAAGTTTCTGGTGCAAGGAGCACCAGGATCAAATATTAAAACAATTCCAATAGGCAAAAACGGCACAAGAACAAAATCCGCCAAATATTACAATAAACGGAATAAAATATATCTAAACTGTTATTTCCTATCCATATTAGCCAAAGAAGCTAATACTCAAATATTCAACAAGTGCGAAGTTGCACCAAGTTTCAAGGTGCAACTCACGGACGTTTGCCCAAGAAATAGAGACTAAAAATAAGCTAAAATCAACATAATTATTTCCGCGTGAATTAAATATCATAAAACACGAATTTGGTAATAATAATTTACCATCGCTACGGCGGAAGCAAGCTGTGCTTGAGACATTTATCTTGAGCGGTTGGATATTGCGTCTTCCCGAATTGAAAGTATTCTCAAATCTGACGCTCAGTGGCGGCAACTGACGTCATAAAATGCTAGCCAATGAAAAGGCTTCTTGCTTTGACCAATTACTTCCGGTAAAAGTAAGCTAAAAATGACCATGCACTCTCGGAGATATTTATGTAAAATTAACAATATACAGGCATGCATGAAAGCTGACAATGAAATACAACTATTCAGCGATAAAATACTGAAGCAGTCATGCCTTAAATAACAGATTACAAAGGTATTTAAAGGTAAAAATACGATTCGGAAGCGCCCTCCGATCTCACAACACATGAAGTTCCCTAACTTTGAAAACAAGACTTTGCGACCTTTCCTGCAATAATGCAGGTTATCAATTAACAATAATACATAAAATATGAAGTGCCCTACTGCAATTATGACATACAATAGCTAGATAACATAAATACAGTAATTATCGGCAACGGTAAACATAAATAAATTTGCATATGGAGGGCTTCCGGTCAACATTCCAATGACGTAATGTACTATTACAAAATGTAAACAATGAAAGTGAAAGTAGAAAATCTATTATATAGAGTGTAAAAGTTACTTAATCTGAATTAACAATTATATAGCACTTTCAATAAATACAGAACATAATATTTGTCATAATAATATATCAACACCAATCAATGAATAATAAATAAATATAGAAACATGTACACCTGTACATGTAGGTTGGCCGGCATGACACTGCCCCCACCTCACTTTGGAATTGGTCTCCAATAGAGTGAAAGAATTACCGTAAGTATAAAATTTTATCAAGTAACACACTTAAATAGAAAGAAAATATTTCAATGCATATTACTTTTCATTTCATTACTTTATCTTTATGAAAAATTAAATATATCATAGCATAATGCTCAAAGATAGCTCAAAAAATAAAAATGAAATGTTCACTCATATACTTAAAAATCTCGTTATATACTCCTACCAATTGATATACAAAAAGAAATATATTTGACATTCAAGAACAATATTATACAATGTCAAATAACATACTTTCTCATAGCAATACATATTCCTAATAATTAAATATACACAATTTTCATAAGAAATTTACAATGAATACATAAAAAGCACTGTCTTTGTGAATGTCCTCACAAGCGAATAAATAGCACTATGAATTGTCCTTCTTATTCTTCAGGTACATCTTTGGAAATGGTAACACATCGTCATCAATTGGAGAATGGACACTTGGAACGACATCTTAGCGGTTGAATATGGCATACCACTGACAGGTATGAATGAAATGTCTCTAATTAGACATTATAATCAAAATATCAACTAAATATAAATTTTCTATATAAAATAGAAAATATGTCAACTGTATGCAGTTTAAAGCTACATTAAAATATATAACTGTATGCAACTTAAACCACATTAAAATTTAAATAATTACATCGAAGCGGGCTTCACTCAGTATGGCAATTCTCCTGTTTAAAGTTTCAATCAACCCTTTCAACATATAATGTTCAGCTTCGGCCCTTATGTCATATAGGTACCTTGCCTCTCTAGGTAAGGATTGAACTGACCAGGAGCTACCTAATCTCAAGTAGTTCAAGATGTGGCGGAAGTGAGCTGGGTCCCGGTCAAGGAAGTAAATAGGAGCATTGAAATCATCGCACCTCAAATGGTGCATGCGGGAACCAGGTTGGATCATTGCAGCGAGCAATGATCCTGGGTCACTTCTGAGTGTGGCTTTTGATGTCACAAACCTGGTACCCCCTACATCGAGAACAACTCTCCCATTCTGTGCGTCGCTCCAGGACGCCAGCTTTACCTCCGTCACACTAGCTTGAATATCCTGTGCCACACGCCTGGTGGTATTGGCGGTGGTGGCCATGTCTACTCGACTGCTAGTTGCAGTCTCTGTGGTTTCTGCACGCGCAGCAACCTTCCTGAAGTCCTGTCTACTAGGGGGAGGTGTGGACATGCTGAAGGCATTTAGTGTCTCTGAGGGATCAACTGCAATGCTGAGTTGATCATCCGGCTGGGATTGGATCTCACCATCCTCAGCATCAGAGATGCATGAGGATGGGCCCTCAGAAACACTATCAACTGTAGTCCCCACCTCATCTGACTCCTCAGGAACTTCAGATACCGGTACCTTGGTAGCCAAGGGGAGATCAGCATCCCCATCAACTGTTCCACTGTCCAATATTATTCCCTTTCTGGCTACAGCACAAGACTTACTTGTACTGTAGGTAATGGCAGGGGGAGGCTCAACTTTGGACAGTGGTGACACCATGGGCGCTGATGCCACAGACATACTCCTCTGACGTTTGGCTGGTGGCTTCTTGAAGCCAGGCTCACTGCTTGCCCTCTTTACTGGTTTGGTAGGTATAGGTACCCTGTGTGTAGTATGGTTGGCTTTGATATGATCCTCTGCCGACTTCTTAAAGATTTCATACTCGGCCTCTACAGCTGGCCCAGACTTTCCAGTTAAACGGCTCATCAGGGTTGCATTCCCCCCATTGGGATACTTGCAGCCCTGGTGGCGTTGGTCTGCTCTTCCGAAGATCTTACTACATCCATTACATCTGAAGCCAAAGCCACTATGTTGCTCTAGGATGTGGCGTCTAATGACGGCCTTGCGTGGGCTCATGAATTCATGGGTTCCACAAAGTCCACAAGACCATTGAGTAATCTCCAATTAAAACAAAAATTCAACATTTTAAATAAAAATATAACTTTACGTAATAACTTATATATTTATCTATTCTCACTTTATTTGTAGGGAAAGACGAATTACAGGTGATCAGTCTGCTTCCTGTCTTCCATACAGATATTCTACAGAGATGTTTAACTTGGTAAACATATATAAATTACTTCATATTTGCACTATAGCTTACACCATCCATGAGAGCATTCTCTACAATGGAGGCTTCCATAAGCTCTACTTTTAATACTTGTATACCATTAGCATAAAAGGAATATAATCAATACTCGAACAAATACAAATCATCTATATATAAAGATCTTTTCAACCACTGTTCTTTCTATACACGATATTTTATAAACTTTTCAATCAACATTCTTTCCGATAGACCAACGACACCTAACTGACAGGTCGTAATTAAGAAATTCTACATGAATAATACATTTATATTTCAACTAAATGGAACAGCATTTATTTCAAAGTTATACATAATAGACAAGAAACAATTGTTGGTTATGCATCTACGAGAGCATTCTCTACAGTAGATGCTCATATAACCATCAAATTGCCAAAATAATGACAATACTACATGTTGTTTTATCTATTTGTATTTTAAACAATTTAACTAGGGGTAAATCACTTTGGAGCGTTGTCTCCAGTATATAATTTCAATCTATCATGGTGGACAACTTTAGGTTTGGATTTTTGAGTTTCTTGAATTCTATAAATTACATCGTTCAATTTATGTGTCACAATAAATGGACCACACCACTGGGGTTGTAATTTTCTACTTAATCCTTTTGTGGATTTAGGATTATGAAACCAAATAGGAGTTCCAGGTTCATACTGTTTATACAATGTTTTATGATTATAATACTTCTGCATGGTTTGACCAGTTAACTTCAATCGATTTCGGGCAAAATCATGTATGAGATTCATACTTTCAGCCAATTCATACGTATATTGGGTAGCATTTGTAAATTCAACATTTTCTTTTTCAGGGATACCCAGAAGAAGTTCAACCGGAAGAGTTATCTCTCTTCCCAACATCATGGAGCAGGGACTGACTCCAGTGGACGCATGAATTGCTGACCGATAAGCCATCATCAGTAAAGGTATATTTACATCCCAGTTTTTTTGGTTTGTATCAACAAAGGCAGACAACATTTCTTTTATGGTTTTAATATTACGTTCTACCATACCATCAGATTGGGGTCTTTTGGTGGTAGTCCGTGTTTTGTCAATTCCAAGAATCTTACACATTTCAGTAAACACATTTGACTCAAAGTTTGAACCTTTGTCACTGTGTAGCAAACGAGGCACACCAAAAAGGGAAATAACCTCGTTTACTAAAATATTTGCAACAGTAGGAGCTTCTTGATCTCTCATAGCAAAAGCTTGAGTCCATTTTGTAAAATAATCACTAATGACAAGGATAAATCTATTTCCTTGTTTCGATCTGGGAAAGGGGCCTGTCACATCAATGGCTAAACGTTCCATAGGAACACCAACAGAATATATTCTCAAAGGGGCTTTGGGCTTTCTACTAGGACCTTTTCTGGATGTACAAATATCACATTTTGAGATCCAGTATTCAACGTCTCGTCTCAATCCATACCAAAAATATCTGGACCGGACTTTCACTAAAGTCTTTTTAACACCAAGATGTCCAGCAGTAGGGACATTATGTAAATAATTCAACACAGTTTTACGTAAACTGATGGGCAGTAAAATTTGCCATGTAACTTTATTTCCAACATCATTTTCAAATTTATGACACAAAATATCATCTCTCATATCAAGAGAATCAAACCTTGACCAGTAAAATTTCAATTCAACACCTTCAGCTGATATTTTCTGCCAATCAGGACGTTCTTTATTCAAAACCCATTCAATGACTTTCCCAATAACCGGATCCCGTCTTTGTTCATCGAACAAAGATTTGTCATTCCCAAAGTGCAATTTATCATCCGACTCGGTCGAACTTCCAGATTTTGTCTGGGACCTAGTCACAGCATTTACACAAGGGTTACTAATATTATTGGAAACATTCTCATCTACATTTATATTTTCAAATCTACATTTCTCATTTTCCAAAATTGGACTCATTAAATGTGAGTTATTTTCATATCTCGTTTCAGCTCGGAGGCAGTAATTACATCCTGACTCACAACATGGACGTCTAGATAAGCCATCAGCATTTGAGTGGACTCGACCAGCTCGATGTTCAATCTTAAAATCGTAAGTAGCCAGGGTCTCAAGCCATCGAGCTAGCTGACCTTCAGGGTTTTTAAAATTAAAAATCCACCTCAAAGCACCATGGTCACTGCGAACTAAAAATTTATGACCATACAAATAGTGGTGGAAATGTTTTATGGATGCCACTACGGCAAGAAGTTCTCTTCTGGTGACGCAGTATCTGCGTTCCTGCTTGGAAAATGCTTTGCTAAAGTAAGCAATAACTCGCTCAACTCCATTTTGAGTTTGGGACAAAACAGACCCCATACCCTCATTACTTGCATCGGTATCTAATACAAAAGAACCTTCAGCATTGGGGTAACCTAATATAGGTGCACTAGTAAGGGCAGCCTTTAAGGTTTCAAAAGCTTTCAAACATATATCATTAAATTCAAACTTCTGACCTGCCTCAGTCAGCTTATGTAATGGACGAGCTATATCAGCAAATCCTTTAATAAATCTTCGGTAGTACGAACAAAAACCGATAAATGATCGCACTTGTTTTAAATTTTTGGGAACGGGCCAATTCATCACAGATTCTAACTTTGCAGGGTCAGTAGCAACACCGTCTGCACTAACAACATGTCCCAAAAAGGATACTTTTTCTTTGAATAAATCACATTTCTTTGGATGCAATTTTAAATCAGCTTGTTGTAAGCATGAAATGACTTGAGCTAAATTATCAAGATGCTCTTCAAATGTCTTTGACATAACTATAATGTCGTCTAGATAAACTAGACAAATTTTAAAGGATAAGCCCCTTAAAACCTTTTCCATCAATCTAACAAAAGTGGCAGGAGCATTACACAAGCCGAATGGCATTTTCTTAAACTGCCACAAGCCACTGCCAGGTATTGCAAAAGCTGTCTTCGGGCGATCTTGATCTGCTATTTTGACATTCCAATACCCACTCCTTAGGTCTAAAACTGAGAACAGTTTAGCACCCGACAAGGCATCTAATGAATCGTCAATTCGATTAATAGGCTGACCAGATTTTATAGTTCTAGCATTCAACTGACGGTAATCAATGCAAAATCGCAATGACCCATCGTTTTTGGTTATTAAAACAACTGGTGAACACCAGGGACTGTCACTGGGCTCAATTATGTTACGTTCAGCCATTTCTTCCATCTCTTGTTCGGCCTCTTTTATCTTTGATATTGGGATTCTTCGGGGTGGTATTTTAATTGGTCTCGCATCACCGGTATCTATGGTGTGCTCAATAAGGGGTGTGGTACCAATATCTTTAGGATCTTTCGAAAAAGCATCCTGAAATTTTATAAGGAGGGCTCTAAATTGGGCCTTCTCCTTTTCATCAAGGCCTTCACAACTATTTTGGTATAAGTCTACTAAATGAGGGGGTATCACATCAGAAACGACAACATTATTTACATCAACTTTGTTGTGTTCAACTTTATTTTTAGAAATAACAGGGTTTCGTGGGTCAACAGCCTCTAACTGAGCAGTAATAGTATGTTTCTTCATTTTACAGACTTTATCTGTGATATTCATCAATCTAAGGGGAACCAGTTCATTCTCAATATTAACTAACTCATAAGCCATCATAAGCCCTGTCTTATCAATATTTGACACTGAACTGACTAAACCACTTTCAATATTAATAATGGGATCAACAATTTTTCCTTGAACTAGGATCTCTGATCCTGGAGGAACTACTATGTCCTCAGTCACAGCAACACGACAAACTGTCGGTTTCAACCTTTTATCAAAATGAAAACATGGAATTTTCTTTCCTCTTATCATCAAACAACTTTTACTTAAAAGTACATCTATTTTATTAGGCGACAAAAAATCAACTCCCAGAATTCCATCGTTTTGAATATCGGCCACCAAAATTTCTTGGCTATACATATGATCTCCAATGGTAATATCAACAATTTTCTTTCCATAAAATGGAGCAATCTCACCTGTAGCAGTTACTAAACTTAACTGCACAGGTTCTAAAAAATTTGGAGGGGAAGGGTACAATTTATCAAAAACAGTTTTATTCAGTATGGTGACACTGGCACCAGTATCAATCAACATATTTATACAATCATTTTGGATCTTTGCGGCTACAAATAACCCTTGATCTCCAAATTTGGATATATTTAACCGGACTGTGGTGGGCCTTGTCTCATTTGTCTTGCACTGGCCCCTGTGCTCGACATATTTTGGTTTCCCTGGAAACCAGTTCTATATGGGTTCAAATTATTGTTATATCTATTTTGTCCATTGTTATAAGATCTATTTTCACCGTTGTTATAAGGTCTATTTTGGCCATTGGTGTACTGATTAAAATGACCAGTACTCGAACCACCATTGTATCTACGGGTTTGGAAACCGTTGTTATTTGACCAACCATTATTATAATTTTGATCTCTACTATTTTGATTTCCATGGTTTGATCTAAAACTCTGTTTTTCTTTTTCAGATTTAGGCTGAGATTTGACAACTTGCTTGAGATCATTAGCCAACCCTTTGAACTCATGCCTAAAACCATCAACAATAGATTTTACTGTGGAGTCCTGTAATGTGGGATCCGGACAACCATCCGTACTGACTTGGTTTGCAAAGTGCATATTCTTCCTACTTGACTTTTGGCGATCCGCAACACGATACGCCTCCAGCCGCATAGCTAAAATCTCTGCATCTGATATGTCATTGACTTGCGCCTCACGGAGACGAAGCCTCATATCTGCCTCAGGGAGAGCATCAATAAAATGATCCCTGGCCAGTGTGGAAATTACACTGTACGGTGCGTTAGGATATGCTTGCCTGGTTAATTTTTTTATTGATTGGGCCACTTCTGATATTGACTCATCACGACGTTTGACCCTCGTCTGCAGATTGGCCTTGTAGATCTCAGCACGATTCCAAGAACCAAATCTCACTGTCAATATCTTGACAAGACACTCATAATCACGCCTCTCAAGAGAACTCAATTCCGAAAGTAAAGCTCTCGCATCACCTTTTAGACTACTTGCTAAATATAATGATTTGGCTTCGTAACTCCACGAGTTTAAATCTGCTAAAATTTCGTATTGTGCCAAATAATCGTCTAGATCTTCAGACCCATCATAATACTGTGGCTTCATTTTAGCACCAGCATTTTGATTTTGACTACTGTTTCCAGACAATGAGGTTGAATTTTTGTAACTATTTGGCAAACTACAAGACTGCCGAGGACCAGCATTTGTCATATTCAACTGAGTGTTAATAGTATGATCAACATGTTGTCTACACTGACCAACTGAACTACTGTTACTAATAAAATTATTAGCTGCAGATATATTGTGTTGATTTTCTCTATTTATAGTACATGTATTTTCATTATAATTTATAGGAGGTTGTGACAATTGTGGTACTGACGAGCCATTGTTATGGTGGTCTCCAGATTCTAATTGATTTCTTAGAGAACTTGGGTTTTGAAGCCCATCTTTAATTACTGAGATTTCAGCATTTACTCGTGAAACCATTTCTTCAATTTGGGCTTTCATTTGAGCCTGGTGACTTTGAAATTTGTTTTCCATGTCTTGCCACATTCTATTGAAATCAACTTGGCCCATATTAGCCCTATTATTGTAATCTCTTGGGGACCTGACGGGGGTACCAACTACTTCGTCCACCACATCAAATTCCATTAGATTTTCAGGTACGTTTCGACTATGTGTGCTCTCATTCAGAGAATCATCAAAATTTCTGGAGTTATCCATTTTGTCAATATTAAATACAATCAACAGGGTAATGTGAGAAATGAGAATAAATAAATCAACTAACAATCGGGAAGCTACAGGTAGTACATATACAGGACCACTATAGGAAATAATAAATTTCAACTAGTAACCTTTAATTTAAGGTTTAAATTCAACATGTTCAAATGGAAGATAACTATGTCAGTTAATCATCCCGCCGAGGATGCCAGTTGTCGTGCTGCCCCGCCAGTGTGGTAGTTATCTCCCTTTTTTTTTTTTTTTTTTTTTTTTTTTTTTTGCGCAAGCCACAGTGAGGTGAGCAACGAACAAGGGGAATATCGTAATATAAATACACTGGTTCTAATCAGTGTTCAAAAGGGGGATGGGTTCGATCATCATGCAGTCTACCTTCAGGAGCTCGTTTGTAAAATAGTAGGGAGCAGTCTATTTGGCTTGAAGTGACTACTCAGAATCAAGTTTATGATTTATTGTACCAGAAGTCACAGCATGTTATGAATAATAGATCAAAGTACAATATTCAACAAGAATAATATCAACTAGAATAATAGCATATGATTTATATAGGAGAGTGCGTGGTCCCTATAAAAATATGAGGTGCATTAACATTGCACCTAAAGATTGAGGTGCAAAGCGAAGGTATTAAATGTGGTGCAACACCAGAATTTATGGTGCAATAACAAAACAGGTTATGGTGCAAATAATAGTTATGCACCGAGAATTCCTGGTGCAGTAACTTCAAGGTGCGCCAAACGTGGTGCAAGAATTTGTTTTACAGAGTCTTGCACCTCGAGGTTTCAACTAAACTATTTACTATTCAAAGTAAGGTGCAAAACTGTCCAAAAGTTATTCTGGTGCACCAAGACATCAAATCAAAGTTTCTGGTGCAAGGAGCACCAGGATCAAATATTAAAACAATTCCAATAGGCAAAAACGGCACAAGAACAAAATCCGCCAAATATTACAATAAACGGAATAAAATATATCTAAACTGTTATTTCCTATCCATATTAGCCAAAGAAGCTAATACTCAAATATTCAACAAGTGCGAAGTTGCACCAAGTTTCAAGGTGCAACTCACGGACGTTTGCCCAAGAAATAGAGACTAAAAATAAGCTAAAATCAACATAATTATTTCCGCGTGAATTAAATATCATAAAACACGAATTTGGTAATAATAATTTACCATCGCTACGGCGGAAGCAAGCTGTGCTTGAGACATTTATCTTGAGCGGTTGGATATTGCGTCTTCCCGAATTGAAAGTATTCTCAAATCTGACGCTCAGTGGCGGCAACTGACGTCATAAAATGCTAGCCAATGAAAAGGCTTCTTGCTTTGACCAATTACTTCCGGTAAAAGTAAGCTAAAAATGACCATGCACTCTCGGAGATATTTATGTAAAATTAACAATATACAGGCATGCATGAAAGCTGACAATGAAATACAACTATTCAGCGATAAAATACTGAAGCAGTCATGCCTTAAATAACAGATTACAAAGGTATTTAAAGGTAAAAATACGATTCGGAAGCGCCCTCCGATCTCACAACACATGAAGTTCCCTAACTTTGAAAACAAGACTTTGCGACCTTTCCTGCAATAATGCAGGTTATCAATTAACAATAATACATAAAATATGAAGTGCCCTACTGCAATTATGACATACAATAGCTAGATAACATAAATACAGTAATTATCGGCAACGGTAAACATAAATAAATTTGCATATGGAGGGCTTCCGGTCAACATTCCAATGACGTAATGTACTATTACAAAATGTAAACAATGAAAGTGAAAGTAGAAAATCTATTATATAGAGTGTAAAAGTTACTTAATCTGAATTAACAATTATATAGCACTTTCAATAAATACAGAACATAATATTTGTCATAATAATATATCAACACCAATCAATGAATAATAAATAAATATAGAAACATGTACACCTGTACATGTAGGTTGGCCGGCATGACAACTAGGTCGGGCCAGTTCAACTTTGTGGTCGCTAAGATCAGAGTGATAGATTCCTCATCATTTTTCTTCAATGCAATTAAAGACTGGAATTCGCTTTGCTTCCTAATTCAATTAAATCAATTCGCGACAACAACTCATTTAAAACAGAACTAAAATTATACCTAAAACAACTTTGAAAGTAAAACATTCAATCAAGTTAAACGAAAAATATTCAATATGCATGCCATGTTGCTAATCATTTTCCTGAGCCTTAATAAGAATTTTTCACTAGAGGAACCCCTTGGAAAATAAGCGGAAACGCTTTCATGGGTTATCCTTGGAAAGATATCAATTTGGGAGGGCATTTTAGCCTAATGACATAGTTTAAGTTCATATTTTTAATTTATATGTTTTAACTACACTTGTAAATATGATATCATTCCTAAACGAATTTTAGCAATAACCTTTTAGGGTTGTATTGTCAACAGCACTATACCCGTTAATAGTCTTGAGAGTATGAGTCAAAGTCGCTTTGACGCTTCAATTATATCAAGTTGATATATCTTAAAATTCTTTGATGTATATGACAAGTTTTATGATTTATCTGCTTTGAAATGTTATTTATATATTTATGTATTACTATTTTTATGAGGTTATAATATGGACGGGATTTTTCAATTCTTTGATTTTGAACACCACTTACAATGTACTAAACATGAGATTTTAATTATTCATGTTATGTATTGTTTAACTGATTTAGAATGTTTACGAAATGTTTATGAATATCGTTTTACACGGGAATGAATCCTGTTTGTTCGAAAAGAGATAAGAATGTTAGCGAAAAATAGAGAATACCCTATCTGCTTAGCTTAAATGTTATATGTAAATTCATATTTTTGAAAGTAATCTACATACATGTATGTTCAATCATTAGTAATATATATACTGGATCAAAGGCATTTATTCATAGATTTAACCCAATTCTAAACTTTTTGAAATATGGAAATATACATATACATATTTACTGCTCTATCATTTAATATATAAATAATATATTTGGTAAGAAACTGAACGTATTCTTTTTAAAACACAAGTTCACAGCAAACTATTATATCATTAAGTTATCAATTTTTAGCAATATCAAAATCACTTTGGTTTTTAAACTGCAATATATGTCGTGTTTAAAATAATAAATGATCAGACAAAATCAAGATAACAAGTCCTGTGAAAAATATAACCCACTTATAAATATACCACGGATTTAATAATTTTGCAGCCAATTATGATATCTTTTTGTTTTAATATGTTCATCCTGATTTTTTGTGGAATTAGTTATATGAAAAGTGAAGGCGATGTAGGAATGAACAAGCGCAGAATGTCAGTATTCTACTCGTGCGTATCCACAAGAAACTTAGAGCAAACTGTTAATGCCTAGGGACTGTCCATATTCTTTGTACTTAGTTTACATTCTTATCTTTTATTTTCTTGTACAAAATGTAGTTATGTTAACTTTGAAATAAAACATTTTCAATCATTTACGAGGCTGTACGCATTAGCAGTACGTAATATGAAAGTCGAAGAGTATGGGATGCGACAATGAGACAACACATCTAAGTATTGAAAACCGGAAAAGATTGATTGCATCTAGAAATAGTCTTGCGGTCTTCAACAAAAAGCAACAAAACTCTACCAACCAATATGATGCGTTCATCTGATAGGTAGGAAAATTATATATGATATACTATAAATATCAGCAGTCTTTAATTCCTAAATCAAATGGATAACAGGGATGGTCAACAATGACATCAATCAATCAACGCCAATAGACAGAACCCCGGAAAAATAATAACATAAAAGAGCACAAAGCACAAACATAAACACAACAGAGGTCCAGGATGGTCTGACTTGGTACAGACACTGGACGGTGGTGGGGGTAAAGCAGTTTTATGGGTACCCAAACCCCCCCCCTTTTCCCGACATTCTGGTGTATTAAATATACTATAAAAGCCAATACAGTATGATTACAAACAATTTGACCGCTTGCTAGAATTGAAAAATTTGGTTAGACGTTACATTATTTAGATAACAGGGTCAGAATGTACGTAATATGAAAGTCGAAGAGTATGGGATGCGACAATGAGACAACACATCTAAGTATTGAAAACCGGAAAAGATTGATTGCATCTAGAAATAGTCTTGCGGTCTTCAACAAAAAGCAACAAAACTTTGAAAAATTTGGTTAGACGTTACATTATTTAGATAACAGGGTCAGAATGTACGTAATATGAAAGTCGAAGAGTATGGGATGCGACAATGAGACAACACATCTAAGTATTGAAAACCGGAAAAGATTGATTGCATCTAGAAATAGTCTTGCGGTCTTCAACAAAAAGCAACAAAACTCTACCAACCAATATGATGCGTTCATCTGATAGGTAGGAAAATTATATATGATATACTATAAATATCAGCAGTCTTTAATTCCTAAATCAAATGGATAACAGGGATGGTCAACAATGACATCAATCAATCAACGCCAATAGACAGAACCCCGGAAAAATATTAACATAAAAGAGCACAAAGCACAAACATAAACACAACAGAGGTCCAGGATGGTCTGACTTGGTACAGACACTGGACGGTGGTGGGGGTAAAGCAGTTTTATGGGTACCCAAACCCCCCCTTTTCCCGACATTCTGGTGTATTAAATATACTATAAAAGCCAATACAGTATGATTACAAACAATTTGACCGCTTGCTAGAATTGAAAAATTTGGTTAGACGTTACATTATTTAGATAACAGGGTCAGAATGTACTCGTTTTAACTGCAAAACTAGCTAAGGTTGCCATAGCTGCTGTTTGAATACTATCGCTCTATTAAACAAAAAATGCAGCAATAACACTACCATAACGAGTTTAATGGTATCTCGTCAAAGAAATCGGCAGTAGTCAAGAGAGGCCAGTAATATGTAAATCATGTTATTGGGAGAAAGGGCAATTTTTACAGAAAATTTTATATTTGTAGCCCTTACTGTGAAAAGATCTTGTGTGATATGTGTGATATTGGCGAGATCATTGTATTTATTCACGATATTACAATAGAAACTAGGATGAGAAAACCCGTTCATGATAAGTGCTTTTCTGGAAACCGGGTATTAGCTAAAAAAGGTTGTTATCTATTATAAAACGTTTTAACAAGATGTGATATATAAACACACAACGATGAGGACACAGGCAAATTTCCGTCAAGAAAGGTGCAGTTACTAATTGGAGATTAAAGTCGTCCCTTTAATTATATATTTTTGTATATGTCTCCATTTTCGATATGTATGCATGGTAAGATCTAAAGAGGTACAGGATTTACTATTTGTATTAGCTTTGTACAAATGTAGCTCTTGTGGATAAATGTGTTTTGCATATTTAAGAAACTCAGGTTTTCAACATTAATTACATCATCAACATACCAGTAGTTGTTAAAAATAACAATTAATTTATCATGATTCTGTATTTCACCTTTAATGGTTTTTTTCATAAAAGACTGTTCATAATTTTTTTTTTAAAAACTAAGGCGGTGATAAGAAACAGTCTATACCAACAGGAATCACAATGATCTGTCGATACACAGTATTGCCAAACGAACACAAATGTTGAGGTGCAGGGCCTTGATTATGTCATTGCTTGTCCAACAACAGTAATTTTCATACTTTGCCTGAATAAAGCTTTAAAACTGTTACAACAAATATAGTTTAAACCAGAAGATTCAAACGACCAGTCAATCAGTGCACTCAACCTTCCTATCTTGTCTTTGATAAGATCGCGAGGAAGAGTTGTATACAATGTACGAAAATTATAACATTGTAACGTGACATCTCACATGACATTTGACCACTAACGAATACAAAGGTGTCAAGAAATCCAAGCAAGGATAAATTCCAAAATCATAAAGTTCAATCATACAAGTTTCGATGCACACAGTGTGTCGTACAATACAACACATGTAGTCCACATGCAGCTATTTTAAATCGTGGCTTGGAACAGATATATCCATGGTATTCAAACCTCCTATAAATGCTAAATCAGTTGCTAACAATGACAGTCATGATACGGTCTATATTCAGTAGAACTGGAACCAGATGAAAAGACTTAAAATGAAAAGACAGAATGAAAGAACCATGCTTAGAATATTTTTTGTTAACTGAAAACTATGACAGATCACGTCCCTTTAGTCTAGAGTACTGTACGTTTAAACTATGATAATTTCAATTTGAATTCTTACTATAAAGTCACCAAAAGTCTAGATAAAATAATGATCAAATGCAAAACAATAAGTAAGAAGCGGTACGACATAAATGAACGTTGGTAAAAGAAAGATCCCTATAACGACGGTTAAATTTTATAAATGCTTATTTATTAATAAGGAAATCCCCAGCTGGATTTTTTTTTATTTGTGGTAATAATGTGTCATCGGTTCGCTCGAAATTGGAGAAAGAAATTTGCATAAATACAGGTATAGATAAACTAAGTAATTGGGATCTATTCGGATTTACAGAAAAATGCCCGATAATGAGAAGTGTATTTCAGCTTATATCCCCAGCTTTAGACAGGGAATATATTATACCATGGGAAAGTTTTACTCGTCAGCATTTCAGAAGCCATTGTCCTTTGATTCAAGGCATAAGATGATATTATACACACTTTGCATAGATTAATTCATTGTACAAACCTTATGTGACACTATACTCTTTTTGAAACTGTCATAAACAAAGCGCTTTGCACGTTTGTAAACATAATTGACCTCAGAGATGAACTGCACAAACCATTTTTGAAAGACAATTACGTCAAAAATTGGACTTTAAAGACTGATGAATAAACATCCAAGATATGTCCGTGTCTGAATCATGAATAATATATAATTTATTACTAACTTCCATATATACGTTGGAGGTACAGGATATCACCAAAAAAAGAAAGATGAAATTATCGATGAAAAGATTTTAGTCTACCTAACAAAATAGAAATACGTGTAGTGAGATCTAAATATGGACAAGTGTTACTATTACTGTTTGCGTTGTTAAGGGTCAATTCCTTAAAGATTCATTTCATTAGTATAAAAACTTTATTGATTGTATTTCTCCATTAAAAATGGTTCATGTTCAATGTTTGTGTTTTGCAAGTAAGAAAACATTCAAAACAATAGGATACAATGTAGGTATGTATTTCATGTTGGCAAAATATATAGGAGTATACGGTTTGATACTGGAAAAACACATTTGGTTTCAACTGCTTTATTTATGGTATTTTAAAAGATGTTCAGAGAGTCGATTCAGAATCCTGACATAATCAATAACATAAAAATTGCGCACTTTGTTTAAGCTAGTAAGAACTAAAATTTAAAGATGAATAAAAGTTCCAAACAAAACCAAAATTAGGCCGGATTCCTTAGAATAATAAGTATCGATGACAATATTTGGAATTTCTAATAATGTGACGAATTTTGCATGTAACACACTGGTCCTCACAAGGGGGAAATAGGGGACCTTTGCTCTAGACAATGACCAATGTAAAATGTATTTGTAAGCATTTAAATATTTTGAAAAAAGATTTTATAAATTTGTCATGTTTGTAATTAATCTAATTTAAAAGTGACAATTCAATACTAGTATTAAACAATAAATTGAAAACAATGTATAAGTATAAAAAATAAGTCTATTTATTTACGTAATATATTATATACAATGTGTATAACTTTCCTTTTATCAAAAATTTATATTTTTTACTACAGAAATTGATAATATTTTTGTTTAGGAATTTTGGATCAAAGGATTCTTCATGTTAAAAAGAAGCGCATGGGTGACATTTCCAATATCTTTTTCCCTTAAAGTGTGATTAAAAATATTTTTAAATTATTCTTTTACATATACCCACTGAGTTAGGGGACGACCATTTGATATTCTGGTGGGGGCCAGGAGGATTCGTGTTGGATGGGTTATTTATTTTTGTGGAAAATAAAGACAGATTATTTATTTTCTGCACCGTTGAAGCATGATTTTTCATTTTCAGTAAAACAAGGGACTGATTATTTATTTTCACAATTATATTTATAATATTTGAAAATACACAATTTTTAAATTAATATAGTCAAGGTTGTATCTGTTCGGAATTTTGGCTGTTCCACCTTGCAGTCTCAGTCCCTGTCCAGCACTGTGGTATACTTTAAGACCATCATAAAGATACCATTTGTTTGATACTAGCACAAAAATGGCCACCATTGCCATAAATCTGTGCACCAAGTTCATATAATATGTATCATTTAATCGAAATTAATCATCATCCTCTGGAAGTGAATCTTCTGAATTCAAAACTGCATATATTGCATACGTACAAAAAACAATATAGGTTAAAATGGGAAAAGGTATTAAAGTGAGGTTTGTTTGATTGTTTGTTTAGTTAGGGTTTTACACCGTTTTCAACACATTTGGCTATTTCGCGGCGGCCAGTTTTTAGCTCACCTGGCCAAAGGCTATGTGAGCTTTTGCCATCACTTGTCGTCCGTCGTCTGTAAACTTTCACATATTGATCATCTCCTCTAAAACCAATGGAGCAAATTTAACCAAACTTTACAGGAATGATGTATGGAAGGTCCTTTACTAAGATTGCCGAAGTTTTTCTGATCCGCCAAAAACATGGCTGCCAGAGCAGGACATAGTTTAACATTGGACCCTATAGGAAAACATGTTAAAGTTCATCTCCTCTGAAACTACTTGAGCAAATTTAACCAAACTTTACAGGAATGATGTATGGAAGGTCCTTTACTAAGATTGCCGACATTTTTCCGATCCGCTGTAAAACATGGCTGCCAGTACAGGACATAGTTTAACATTGGACCCTATGGGAAAACATGTTAAAGTTCACCTTTTCTGAAACTAACTGGAGCAAATTTAACCAAACTTTACAGGAATGATGTATGGAAGGTCCTTTACTAAGACTGCCGAAATTTTTCCGATCCGCCAAAAAACATGGCTGCCAGAGCAGGACATAGTTTAACATTGGACCCTCTGTGAAAACATGTTAAAGTTCATCTCCTCTGAAACTACTTGAGCAAATTTAACCAAACTGTTCTGGAATGATGTATGGAAGGTCCTTTAGAGGGATTGCTCATTTCGTTTGAATGCGACAAACATCATGGCTGACAGCAGGAACATAGTTTAACATACATGCCTATGGCAAAAAACATATTTTGATCATCTCCTCTAAAACTATAATAGCAAATTGAATAAAACTGTACAGGAATGATGTATGGAAGGTCCTTTACAAAGATGGCTCATTATGTTCAAATCTGAGAAAAACATGGCCGCCAGAGGGGAATTACTTTTAACTTTGGACCCTATGAGAAAAAATATATTTTGATCATCTGCTCTTAAACTTTTGAAGCAAATTCAACCAAAGAATTAATGGAAGTTTGTAGAAGCATTTTGTCAGGTGAGCGATACAGGCTCAGCCCACTGAACCTCTAGTTATTGATGGAGGAAGCCGGAGTACCCGGAGAGAACCACCGACCTTCGGTAGGAAAATTGGCAATCCTTGTCAATTTAGATCGGAGTCGAATACACCCCGCCACAGGTGAGATTCGAACTCACAACCTCAGTGTTGACAGGCTAGTGATCATTAGTAGTCATGACGAACTACCTAGACCACTCGGTCACTCAGGCCCCTTAAAGTGAGGTAAATGTTCATGAGACAATATACCTCAAGTGAAATGAAACCCATTTTCAGACATTTCAAAAACATTAATATTTATATATGGTGTAGTTTATATATCATTAAAAGATTTGGGAAGTTTTTCGAGAAAAAAATATGAAAAAAGACGAATTTTGGTAGAATCTGGTGCCATCTCATGCTTTAAAACATGCATTTATAAAATGGTTTAAAAGACCTGCCGAGTTATTTATTTTCAATACATTGTAGGTCAAGTTATTTATTTTCAAACTACCACAGAACAAACCATTCATTTTTGTTATTTTCAAGGCTGAGTTATTTATTTTCAAAATCCTCCTGGCTTCCCCCAGAATATCAAATGGTCGTCCCCTTACCTGTTATAAAAGATTTTCAGAAAACAGATAGCCTACATTTTAACCTCAGGTAAAGTTATTTTTAAGCGACCAAAATACTTATAATATAACTTATCTTGAAATTCAAATACCTAAAAATCTATAACAGGTTACCGAACAACACATTAATAATTAGGGGTTTTCGATCACGAGTTGCAGATTTTTGGTATTCGAATTCCGAGACTAGTTATTCTGTTTATTACAGTAAAATTTTCCCTGTATTCGGAAGATTTAACGAGAAAATCCGGGGATTATATTTTTAAATGAATACGCGTTGACCGTTGCATAGCAACGGCGTTAGTGACGGCTATTGTCATGTCACTTCCGAGAGTGAAATATGACTTTCAAAATCCCGGTATTTCACCACACTCAATGTAATAACACACTGTATTAATTAGTTTCATTTTAGGAATACGATTTATTTTAAAAGAAATTAATTTCATGGATGATAAGAAAATCTGAACATTTCTGAAAATCCAGTTTCATTTTTGAAAACATTACATGTGAAACTAAAGTTGAGTGATTCAAGGAAGTAAAATTGTAAATCACCATGTCAAAATCAGATTTATGTGGTCGTTGTAACGTTAATAAGAAACAAATTTTCGATTGTGACTACTGTGATGGTCAGTTATGTTCTATGTGCTTACAAATCTGTCTAACAGAAAAGGCATGCATCATTACCGAGTCCGATATGTGCGCGGTACATAAGAAAATGGTTGGATTTTGTATGGACTGTTCTGTTTTTGCATGCAGAGCGGGTAACACTCATGCTTCTCATAACATACTTAATTTAAACAAAGCTGCTTCTAGCATAAAACAGTTATTTAAATCCGTTGAGGATGACATTGTTTTATTACAGACTGAACTAGGGAACAATAAGGAAGCATGCTCTGCGAAAGAAAATCATATGAAGTCAATAGAAAAGAGAATTGAAGAAGAGAATTGTAAATGGCAACAGCTCATTTCATCCACAAAACAATCCTTGTTGAAAGAGATTGAAGCTTTGTTACAACAACTCAATACAAGCCAACGGGAAAAAGAGGCAATGTTTCAGAACGTATTTTCAAATTTCCAGTCTCTGCGAGAAGATAAAATGTCAGACAGAAAATTTTTGTTATTATGGTTAAATTTTAAAGCCTTATTAGAAGACTATGTGAGACATCCCATATGTGTTTTATTGTCTCAGTCCTTGTGTTTTCTGTCAGGACTGGAAAATGGATTTGATGTCAGAAAGTACTTTGGCAGTTTGACACTGTGAGTAAATTTAACTCAGATAAACGTACACGTATATTTGGAGGTATACAATATTTTAGAATACACCGATTAGAAATTGGTTGATAAACTAAAGAAAGAACAAATTTAGAAGGCTTTTTTATTAACTTGTTAAACTTCACAAGTTGTAGTTACTTTTAGCATTTACACATGTTCGACTTAAATGTAAGTTACAACATCGAATAACTACTCATAGTACTTTTGTTTATTAATCCATTCTAGCTTTAAGAGAAGTTAACTTTAAAACAATAACAAAAATTTATGGTTAACACCTAAATGAATTATATTTCATTGTTAAACAGTACTGACTATAGCATGTTATGATCTACATTACCACCATTAATTTTCTATCATCTTATGGATAATCATACTTTATTGGGATTTATCATTTATAACGGTAAGTTTGGTTACCAATAAATCCGATATAAAGTGCCCATGGAAAGATACCCATGCTACCTGTTATGTTTGCGTTCCTTTTTTGCCAAAGCAGGGAAATGATTCCTTTCTGTTTCAATGTTGTACTAACTTTGCCGCCGTCTCTTTGTCCACACGGCTTTACTGAACATTCTCTTACCATTTATGTATCACTAGCATTGCTTTACTTCATTTCATATAAAATGTCCTAGATTTAGGTGACATTGAGGATCTTTCATATGATATATTAGCTTGAATTATGAAGTGTTTTACCAAAGTAAGGTGAACCTTTTTCAATATTGTTTACAGATAAAATATTATCTTTCAAAGCTTAAAGATGAGGGTCGCATGTACTCAATATTTTAGCTTGTATTGTTATATTTTAGGACAAAGAAACATACCGTGTTATTTATAAAAGAAAAAATTTTGTACAGAAAATCACGCGGTAGAGGTTTTATAAAAGTGGTGTAGACAAAAAGACCCCTAGCACTCTGGATGTATAAAAATATGCACAGCTTTTTCTTCAGCTAATTCTTAAACTGACAATTTTGCTCTAAAATACCTCTTGACAAAACACTTGATGTAACCAGAAAATAAGTCATTTCTCATGGGATTCCCAAATGTTTCTCAAGTTTAACTTTACTCATGAGAGCTATTGTCATTTCTTCTCCCATCACTTTTGTCGGCTCAGATTTTCTTGTACCATATTTTTTGCACATGTACATATGATCAGCATGCTTAATGTCTTAACGTAGAAAAAGGTTGCAAAATCCATCTAAGGTAGAGCCTATGTTTCAAAATAACAATCCAAAGATACTAATATTAGATATAGTAAATTTATACTATGCTGTGTACGACGCATTTCAAGGAGTTACCTTTCATCAGCAGCATTAAAACCGAAACATTTGGAAGACCAAAAACTTATTTTAAACAAGAAGTACTCATAACCAAAAATACCGAAATAGGAAGCCAAATTCCTTAATTCCTCAAATGTCTTAATTTTGTTACAACCTATTTAACGACAAGAAAGGTAGGAAGAAACTCACAAGGAGATGAAAATTTTAGCTTGATCTTTCTTCCCCCAGTTTATCTGACCATCATATTATTTCCTGTCAGTAAAAAGAAATTGAAATTTCAATCAGATATTTTCTGAAAAGAAAAGGAAAAAACATAATCAAAGTGTTGCACACAGTCACCATTCATTACCGGATTAGTCTTTTTCTGGCATGCTTTAAATTAAACAAAAATTATGTGGAATTAATTTTATGGGTGACACGTTGGGTATCTCAAGGTACACTCTATGTAAGTTTGTATATGAGACGAAAATATTGTTTTTGCATCCTTCCCAACGCAATATCCGTGAAAAACTCTGTATAAAGCACATTCACAATAAATAAAATAATTTTCTCACATTGGATATAAGTGAAGTGAAACCATGCAAGTCATGTAATTTTCTTCAGATTTTCGCCACGATATGACCATATACGTCGACGTGGCGTGAAAAAAGTATTCAATAAATCGGATGTTTATTTTAATTTAAGGGATCCTGATGTGGGAGAAGATTCACGTGCTACATTTCAAAAAGATCCTGGAAATGGGTACAATGAAAAGACACAATATAGTTTGCAAGCCAGTTTGTATCAAAATAGCTCTACATTGAATGCCGATACTTCATCTGAATCAAACCTATTATGGTAAGAAATAAACATTAAATAGAATGTAAAATAAATGCAAGAATAACAAAATAGGATAAGGATATTCATGGGAACGGGATGCAGCTGAAATTCTAGATTCATATATTCGATCAGAATGAAAACCACACCCATTCCTGTATTCTCAGCGCGAAAAGCATATCCATTTCTATAATCTCAACGGGAAAACTATAGCCATTTATATATTCTTCCATAGAGAAGAAGGTTAGGCATCAAAAGGTAAAGTCAGGAAATACCAAAGGGATATTTGAAGGAGGGGGAAATCGAAAACAACTGACAAACTCCGCAGATCAACGACCAAAACAATACGAATACTACATCTAAAAACTAAAAGCATATGAACAACATGGACATCACCAAAAAATCGGCGGTAGACTCGGGTGCTCCGGAAGAGTAAGCAGTCTCTGCTTCCTGCAGGATACCCACCATGATGCCCATGTCAAATCTGGTAAGAGGGAGGGACAATATCAATGGAACAGGTGTATTTTCATTTGGAAAACGGGTTTTTCATACCTGTCAACCAAGTCATGATGACGTCCACAAAACGTTAATAAGGATGACTGCAACATAGGAGCAACATACCCCTGTTTTAGTAACGTTATGTCAGAATCCGGGTTCTGTCCAGGAAGTCAATGCATATGTCACAAAATCTGAAATGACGTATGAGTTATGAAATATACACCCCATACGCCGGCGATTCTGGAATGTTGTCGCTCAAAAAGGAGAAGTCAAAGTCATCCCGTTTGTCGTAAAGTTTCTTTTTATTCAACCTTCCTCTGGTTTCAATTTCCAGGGGAAGGTCAAGATAAGATGCAGACTTGGCAGTCTTTGTGGTATCCTTAATTTCGAGTTCATTTGGATAGATGAGATGTACGAAATTCCCAAAAGGTGAATTTGTGAGTGATAAAACATCATCAATATAGCGGAAGCTGAAATTAAAGGTACGGGCTTACATGAGTAAAGGAACAAGTCGGCAAGGAGTGACGCACAATTAATGCCCTTAGGAATATCAATAGTCTGTTTGAAAATATGTCCACCGAATTGAACAAATATATTGTCGATCAAAAATTCAATCATCAGGACAATTTCGTCCTCTGTATATTTTTTGTTAGATTTAGAGAGGTTTTTAACACAGTATGATTTATCTCTACCAATGACATTTAATGTGTATCTGCTGATGCCATTTTTATTCTGAAAACATCGGTGGGTTAGATCTTTCAACTTCTCATTCAGTTGTTATTGAGGAATGGTGGTATAGAGGGTAGAGAAATTCCAATGCTTCTATGCTGTTACAGACTGAAATGGACCGAATCTAAAATATCCTTTAAGTCTTTGGAGTTCTTTAATATCCACAACTGTTTATAAACGTGATAATAGGAAAAATGTCAGCAGATTTGTATATATATGACCATTGGTATAAAGCAGTTTCAAAAATAATCACCAGCTAATAAAGTAAAGTGGTGACCCAATCATTATACTTATACATGTAAGCACTGTAAGTAAATCCCTCCTCGTGCGGAAAATATACTTGTGCATGTATATAAGAAATAAGGATGATCATATGGGAAAAGTCGCGCAATTGTTTTCCTGTTACAGAAGTCATAAAATAATAGGCTGCCATTAAGTCTGTACGTTTCGTTGAAACATGGGAGATGGCTCAAAACGATCGCCATACACTGACACATATCCAGTTAAAATTTTGGGGTGTGAAGTCAGTCTACTTTTTCCGTAATTTGAGAAATCACGAGCCATGGTAAAAAAGTCTCCTTCCGCAAAGTAAAATGTACCTCTTTCATGCTCTCCATGTAGAATAAAAAAATTCTTGGTTTTATTTATTTAATCCTTTCAATATTTCTATGTCAAACGCCTCAGGTAAATAGACTTTTAAAACAACACTAGTTATTCAGTTATCATGGTTGGTTTTGTTACAGTAGGTCCATATATCATAATGCAGTTATAATTTTTTTATGGACTTCTTTCGTATCCCTCAGGTCAAAGTTCATTGCAGGTCTTGATCCATATACAACAACAGTATACATAAGATACATGTGTATATATTAAAATCTCTGTACATCTATAATTGTTCATATGAAATCATATATATAATATAACGGATTTGGCCGAGTGGTCTAGGGTGCTGGACATCGTTCTAGGCGAATAGGTACCATATTGCCTCTACTGTGTGAGTTCAAGACCCGGAAAAAAATTACATCATTAACATCTGATTTTAACAATGTTTTCGTTAGTGTTCAGATATATATATGAATAAAATAAATAAGAACAAATTAAAACAAATACCTATTATCGTTTCTTACCTAATACTAACCAATAATGATATTTTCTTACACAGCTGTGATCAGATAAATATAACAGACCTTTCAATACATTTGTTGAACTTTATTTACAAATGTGTTTGCACCAAGCAATCCTTATCATCCGAAGACGAAGCATTGCTAAATAGAACACTGGACAATATGGAAATGGAAAATTTATCGCAAAAGACCAGAGAAGTTATTAAAAATGTAATGGAAATCAACCAAGCATAGTAAGTTTGCATTCCGAAATAGTATTTTCAAACAATAAATTTTTATACAATATATACATGCAAAATAAAGGCTGTGTATACTACTCAACAAAAACAGCTTTATAAGAGTGTTTTGTGAGAACGACAACAATGAAAGGAAAATTTTGAATCATATATCGATGAAATAAATTTTAAATGTCGTTGTGTTAAGGTGGTTTCTTTCCGACATTGGGGAAGCTTAATCATTTATCGGGGTTTAGTTATTATCACTCCCCGTGATGTAAGATTTTGATGCAAGATAAGAAATTTCCACATGGTGTAATTTACAAGAAAACATTGTCTTGACCCATTCGGAATATTTACGTTTAAAGTATTGGTTTTACTTGCAGTCGGCAAATAAATGGTATAGCTACAATGTATTGCAGCGAATGTATCTATATTTACAACACGACAGACACATTTAAAGTTCTATCCTGTTTCAAATGCTAATTTTATCTTTCCTAATAGAATTAATCTATTTGATTCAGCATTCAAGCCGAAGAAGTATTGAAACAAAAAACAAAATCATATATGGAGTGGATAAATGAAATGAATGCTAGAGATAAAGAAAATAGATGGACGATGTCAGAAAAACTCCGTTTAAAAGAATTCCAATTGTACGTTGTATTCTAACTTAAACATGTAATATACATAATATTTAAGTCATCCGTAAGTTCCGAATATATTTTTCAACCGCATTTAATTAATCGTTTCCCAGAAAATATAATATTACGAATAATGTAATGTGCATTTATATCACTATATAATTACACAATAGTTACTGATGATGACCGCAATATCACGACATATGGACTGCCCCTGGGCCATGGTATGGATCAGGTAAACCGAACAGTTTTCCTGGTCCATATCACGGTCAAAGGGCTCTATCGTCATATTGCCATCAATATCAGCAACTACTGTGTTTATTGCATTAAAGAACATATGACCAATGGTAGACCAATTCACCTGAAAAGCTAACCAAACCTTTAAACAGACTTATCCACAAGGAATATAGTTACGATACTGTTGTCAATTGATTAAAGATGGCATTTTTGGAATTAATATTGAATCACTTATAGGGTCTTTGGAACGGAAATAAACTCATTTAAAGCCCAGTCATCAGACTTGTCTGACATAATTATTAATTGATTTGTTACAGAAATTACCAGTATTTAGCAAAATTCAAAAATAATAGAAATACTAAGGGTTCATTCCTTGTATTGCACATGGTAGATCTCCTTAGCTGAAATTTGGCTTCCAATTTCGGTATTTTTGGTTGAGTACTTCTTGTTTAATATAGGTTTGGTTTTTGGTCTTCCAAATGTTTCGGTTTTAATGCTGCTGATGAGAGGTAACTCCTTGAAATGCGTCGAATACAGCATAGTATAAATTTACTATATCTAATATTAGTATCTTTGGATTGTTATTTTTATTCTAAACCCAGTTGTTGGCATGATACGGGTTATGTTCTTCTTATGATGGCATGGTACTAATCCCCTAACGGGAAGGATTGTGGCTGATTTTCTATATGATAGGGACATAATCTTTCAATCAGTTTAACTGAGGTCTGGAGCTGGTATGTCAGTAAGTGCTAGTAGTTTTTTCTTAATCTATATTGATCATTGTAATTTTGCTTAATTTCTCCTGTTACCTTTTCTAACCTCGGACTCGGACTTTTTTGAACTGAGTTTTACTGTGATGTGTGTTTGTTCATTCCACATTGGCTAGGGGTATAGCGGGTTTGAGATATCACAAAACATGTTTAACCCCGCCGCATGTTTGCACCAGTCCCGAGTCAGGAACCTCTGGTTTTTGTTAGTCTTGTGTGTTTTTTGAATTTTGATTCATTTGTATGTTTCGGAGTCCATTACGCTGAACTTGTATGCGTTATTGTTTATGGGCCAGCTGAAGCCCGCATCCGGGTGCGTTGCGTTGAAGACCCATTGGTCGCCTTGGGATGTTTTCTGCTCTTTGTTCGGGTTGTTGTCTCTCTGACACATTCCCCGTTTCCATTCTCTATTTTATTCCAATAAAAGGATTTATATGTTTTAATTTGGACGCCATGTTGTAGTCTCATTGACTATCAATATTTAAAAAAGAAAGTGTTCATCCTCAGAGATGATAGGGAAATGTTTATCACCTTTCTTGTCTGCCATTTCAATTGCGTCGTTTGTCAGTCGTGTGAGTCATTGTGTTTATTCAAAGGGAAATGACTTTCAAAGGTACTGCCTGTCAATACCAGATTTATGGACCGGTAGCGTTCCTATCACGGATTTCTAAATATTAGTTGATCCTACTTACACCAATGAAATAATAACATTTTTTACTGATTTGTAATAACTGAAAATATGGTATCTGGTGTTCTGTTAAATATTATCTTCTATATGAAGATTCAAATCATTAATTCAGATTAAAAATGCCTTGATATGAAATAGATACAGGCATTCAATGTAAACTAAAGTCTCATTCTCTTTTCCTCTTGAAATTAAACATTAACATAAAACAAATGAAAATTGAAGCAATGAAGTCGACATGCAATTCAATAATTAAAAACTGAAATCCAAAGACAAGGCTTAGTCGTGAAAATAAAAAACTAGAGACTCCCAGGAGCCGATTTAGCTCACCTGGAAATCATTTGCAGAAAACATTACTTGACTATATCTATCCTGATTGGCAGTCTGGAACGTTGTTGTCCAATTAGCTGGTTTTGCCAAATGTTTGCTGGTTTCAAACAAGAACATCTTTTTTGGAATCTTCCGATAAAGTGATATATCACAATATGTTTGGTTCTGTCGGGCATCTTGGATGGTGGGTGGGGTCATCGGATACAATTCTGAAAGAGGACCATCTAAGGACCATGCTGCCAAGCTTTGTTGCAATTGGCCAAGTGGTTTGAGACAAGAAGATATTTTAGTAAATTTCAAATAGGATCCTATGTTTAGCTATGTTACACTCTGGTAGCCAACCTGGATGGCCGGCAGGTTCATCAGTTATAGTTCTGAAAGGGGGCCACATAAGGACCATCGCTGCCAACTTTTTTTTCCAATTGGACCAATGGTTTCAGACAACAATATCTTCAAGAAAATTTCCCATAGGATCTCTTGTTAAGATATGTTCGGCTCTGGTGGCCAGTTGGATGGCGGGCAAGGTCATTGGATATAATTCTGAACGAGAACCACCTAAGGACCATTGCTGCCAAGATTTTTTTTTCAATTGGCACAGTGGTTTAAGACAAGAATATCTTTAAGTAAATTTCCCATAGAGTCCTATGTTAAACTATGTTCGGCTATGGCGGCCATCTTGGATAACAGGCGGGGTCATCGGATATAAACCTGAAAGAGAATCACCTAGGGACCAGTGCTGCCCAGTTTCGTTCTAATTGGCCCACTGGTTTCAGACAAGAAGACCTTTAAGTAAATTTCCCATAGGGTCCTATGGTGGCCATCTTTGATGACGGGCAGGGACATCGGATACAATTCTGGAAGAGTACTAGTTTTGTTCCAATTGGCTCAGTGGTTTCAGAGTAGAAGATCTTTAAAGAAAGGTTTACGACGATGACGACGACGGACAGAAGACGACGACAGACGCAAAGTTATAACAATAGAAATAACAAATATTTAGTCAGTAACAATTATACGGTGTTAAAAATATTATGACAACAGTCACCGTTTTATTCTATTGAAATTCATTATGAGACTATACAACGCACTTGTCCTGGCAAGGAATTAAATTCAAAGACTACAAGTACCAGATTAAACAAACAAGATTTTAATGGATAACCTCAATTAAGAACCTTGTTTTACTCCTTTGAGTTTGTCCCGTTTTGGATTTAGATCTTACGGACTTTTCCCGCTGTTTTGTCGCTTCGGTATCTTTTTGCAGATATTTGCAAAACTGCTTAAGGCTGGTAAAAGTTCAAAATAGTAATGTATATTGCGAATGTAAATGTTGTTGTGTAAAAGAAAGAACACAACTTTGAAAATTTAATTAAAGATGCTAGGAATAGTCTTTCAAATACGTTTGTTCAATAGAAATATTGTAATGAAAAGTGTAATCATGTATATATCCTGTAGACACACTTACAAATGTGAAATAGAATCCATGTCGCAAAGAATTAAACAACTGGAAAGAGATTGCATTGTTGCCAAAGAAGATAAAGAGAAAATCCAACAAGATACACATTACAGTCTTAAGAAAGTTAGAAAAGTTACCCAAGAGAATATACAGAAACAAGAAAGCCAAATTAAACAACTACAAAACAGGCAAGTCATTTGTTTTACAAAAAATAAAGCCGATGAAAGCGGGAAAAAAGTTGAAGGTGATGTAATAGTGATGACAATATGATTAGATCATGCTTTGATTTATTTATTGATTCCGTAGTTTTTTGCACACCTGGTCCGAAGGGCCAAATGAGCTTATGCAATCACTTGGCGTCTGTCGTCGTAAACTAATTTAAAATCTTCCCCTCTGTAACTACTGAGACAGATACTTTCAAACTTTACCTTGATCTTCCTTATGGTATCCTGGGATTTGATCCATCAACAAACATGGCTGACATCGCTAAAAATAGAACATAGGGGTGAAATGCAGTTTTTGGCCTATTTATTAAAAACTGAAGCATTTCATGCGAAACTGATCTAAATAAAAATGCTCATCGGGTCAAGATCTACAATCCATGAAATTTCAGACGAATCGGTCGACCCTGTGTTGGGTTATTGCCCCAGAATTGTAAATTTTAAGGGAAATTTGCAGTTTTAGGTTTTAGGTTATTATCTTTAAATGTAAATGGCAAAAATGTTCAGCAAAGTAAGATCTACAAATAAGTCAAATGACCAAAATAGTCAATTGACCCCTTAAGGAGATATTGCCCTTGAAAGACAATTTTTTACACTTTTCTTGTTAAAGTCATTTACTTTTTTAAAAAATCTTCTTCTCTGAAACAACGTAGACATGACCAATTTCAAGTGATCTTTACCTGAATGTTCCTTATGGTATATAGTTTAAAATTCTATCCGGAGATTTGATCCATCAACAAACGTGCCCGCCGTTGCTTAAAATTGAATGTAGCGGTGAAATGTAGTTTTTGGCTCATATCTCAAAAACTAAAGCAGTTGGAGCAAAACTGACAAGAAGTAAAAGTGTACATGAGGTCAAGATCTACCTGCCATGACATTTTCAGACGAATCGGTCAAACTTTTTTCGGAGTTTTTACCCTTGATAGATTATTTACTCGTAAACAGTAATTATCAGTAAAAATAATGGTCTGACATGTTTAGAGCATAACTTGAAATATATTAAATGGTAGCTGTACAAGTAAAATAGAGGTTCAAGGATCATGGCCATTGACAAGGTCCATAGCACCCAATGAAAAAGTCCTTAGCAACCATATATATTTGGGTTTACATGTATTATTTACCAGAAAGACAAAAGGAAGGTCAGGAGTCAAGGTTATTTAAAAAGTCCATAGCAACCGATGAAAAGGTCCGTAACAACCAAATATATTTAGATTCAGGACCCTATAATATAGCTGTACAAGTCAATATGGAGGTTCAAGGGTCTTAGGTCATTGAAAAAATCCATAGCAACAGATGGAAAAGTCCCTAGCAACCAGATATATTTGGCTTCACAACCCTACAATTTACCTGTTCAAATCAAAATGGAGGGTCAAGAGTCAAGGCCATTGAAAATGTCCAAGGCAACCGATGAAAAGTCTCTAGCAATCATATATATCTTGGTTCAGCATTCTGTATTTTAGCTTTGCAAGTCAATATTAAGGCGAAAAATGCGACGGTATAAATTAAATAGCAAAACAATCATTGATGCAAGATCTACACAAAAAATTACAGGTGAGATATTCAGGCTCTTGGTAGCCTCTTGTTTTTAAATGCAGGTTTCTGGTCACGTCAATTGCTAGTTATAGTTATATATGTTATAGTTTTGTTTCGATTTTTTTGTATTTGTTTCTGAATTTACGATTCTTGATTCAACTTATTGTTATTCTCTCACCTTGCAATTGTCTGAATAGAACTTACAGTTGTGCACAGAATTACAAAACTATTATTTAGCTCTATACAGTTGAATCGAAAAAGTTTATAATATCTTAAAATTTTCTCTTTAAGGAAGTAAATAACCTTTTGATACTACTTTGATATACTAATACCTTTCAGGATTAAAATATGGAAAATAAACCTCCTATTTGCTTAAAGAAAGAATATCACACAACACAAACTATACCTTACTTTATACTGTTGATTTAAATTATACCCGCATTGCGGGTATATTGTCGTTGTCTCCGTCCGTCCGTCTGTCTATCCGTCCGTCACACTTTCTTGTGACATCAAGTCCTCATTCAGTTTTGTGTATAGCATTTTAAATCATTCACAGTAGTGTTGCATATATCCTGTAGATTCGCAATAAGGTTTTAAAATTTTTGATTTCACTGAACGGGTGAAATGTGGGACAGAAAAACGAGCAAATTATCATAATATGCTTGTGACATCAACTCCTCATTCATTATTGATGCAGGGCCTCTACATTCATTTTGGAATGATTGTACATGAGATGTAGATGTGCAATAAGGTTTTAAAATACTGATTTCTTTCGTGGGGCGAAATTTGGGACCGAAAATGAGCGAATTTTCAAATTATGCTTAAAACATCAATTCTTGAGGCATTTTTTTATGCTAGGCCTCTGGTTTCTTCATAGGTAGATTGTCCATGATGGACAGATGCAAAAAAAAGATGCTCAACACACAATTTTATAATTATCAAAATATGCTGTTGATTTTTTTTTCCATTTATAGCAAAAATATAAATAAATTTTCTGACCTCATCAAATCTGCAGGCACCCCACACCCTCTCCCTTCAAATTCAAATGGTCACCCCCATCCCCTAATGTGGGATGGAATGAAATGGGATGGGTTCTGCGGAATTCCTTTTGAATTTGTTATTTAAAAAGAGTTTTAAAACTATTTTCTGTGAAATTGTGATCATTTTGTTTGAAAATAACAACAATGTGAAATTCGACAACATTGTCATTAAATGTAATCTCCCAACAAAGAAATTGGCGAAGTTAATGTGAGAAGTCAATGAGGAACCAGAGTGAGTTATCTTTTCCTAACCACTGGAGGTAAGGGAAATAATTAAATTCTCTCCCTTTTCTCCTGAGGCTAAAAGGGAGACAAATTTATTATCTCCCTTACCTACATTGGTTAGGAAAAGATAACTCACTCTGGTTTCTCATTAAAGAATGTTGGGGAGTAACATAAAGATCTTTAAGTTTAACTCGGGGTAAGTTTTGTCCTTAAAAATAAATTTGTATAAAAATCATAACCCTTGGATGAAGCAAATGTGGGGGTGCGGGCATAACTGCCGTCTCCGACAGTACTCTTTATGACCAGACTATATGTTAAAAAATCTTTATATAAGGGAGTTAGTTCTGATAATTTTGTTTAGTAGTATGCTAATATGAATTTAGTGTTAACAGTGCGCTTTTTAACTGCAAATACTTAATAACTTGGCTTTCAGCTAATTGCAGACCTAATTTTTTGAAAGTCTGATATTAAAGAATATTCCTCTACAAATCATTAGAATTATGTAAACATTCTCGTTTGCATCTGTCCTAAGGATTAAGAAGGAAGAGGACAAAGTTAAAGCAGCGGAGAGTGCTTTGCTACATGTAAACCAAGTAAAACTTGAAAAAGAAAATTTATTGATGGTAGAACGGAAAGAGAGAGAAAATGTCCAAAGAAGGTAATATTCTTTTCATTTAAATTATAAGTGTGAAATGGATAAAATATCATGTACCGAGAAACGTATTTGCTTACATAAAGTATCGGACGGTAATTGACGGAACCAACAATATATTCTATAACAACGGTTGCCACAGTTATTTAAACATTTTAAATTTGTTTTTAGCAGATATTTATCTGAATTGCCCCTTGTAATTTATAAATGATAGATTTATTAAGATGTGCGATACACAAAACATTTCGTATTTTAGCTTCCTCTTCCTACATACTTGTAATTAATGCCATTGTTATTGAGTGACTGAATGGATGGTACAGTTATGAAATCTAGAGAATAATCACTCAGGCATTGTTAAAATATATTCATCCTTTTTTCATATTATTTCGGCTTATTTTTTCAAATTTTAACGGACAATGCTTATGTTACTTATGTTAATTCATACGAGAAAATAACCCACTCAATAGTGGAACATAATTCAAAATGCCAGTCAACAGTACAGTTTTTCATTTAATATGCTTATAATTGAATCGTTTGGAAAGTAGGAGCAATCTATCATATATAACCGGTTTCCGTTTCATAAACACTCTTACGATAAGGATCGAGACTGGTTCCAGGACATAAATAGATGAGATCACACTTACGACTAATTATAATCGTACGTTTGTGAAAGGGCACCTGTGTATTCTGTTAATGTTTTAATGGAAAACGTATGTTGTTTTAAACATGTCTAACGAGTTTGTTTATATAAGATTTGAAGGATATGCAAGTCCTATCCGAAACCAGCTTGAGGAAATGAAAGCAAGAGACAGAAATCTAACAAGTCAAATTCAAAAGAAAGAGTGGGAAATACTTGCCTTACAGAAAGAAAAAGATGAACTTCGAACAAGGTGGGTACATCTTAACAGTATAGTGTATGCTAAAGTTTAACTGTCAACAATTTTAAACCACAGCTGAAGATATTTTGATTTTTTTTTATAAAAATCCAAAATGAGCATAAAGTAAGTTAAAAAAAGACAAAAACATCTTAGTTAATCGTAATGTATCGTCGACGAATCACACGTTTCATCACTAACCTATATCATTTCGTAGCTGGCATGGTAGGGGTATACAGGAACTTTTTAAATTAAGAATTAATTCACCATTTACTTTCTAATGGGTGTGTCAGTAGTTACTTAATTTAACATGTCTCAATTAAGGACTTTAAAACAGCAAACGGTGAATATACACATCTTCCTGTTTTTCGCTTTTTATAGAATTATTATTACTTTATAAATCATTATTTAAGTTAAACATGTCAACAAGATACATTATATTTACTTGTAAAGAAAACAGTTTCGTAATTAATACATGTATATAAATAACAGAACTGTAAAATCTGACCTTTACACCTAGGTTTCCTATAGATTTTTCTTTCCCATCTATTATACGTTTTTACAGTCATAAATATTTAACACAATACAGGTTAAGCAGTATTGCAGGAGACAAGTTAACAAAGGGAAACCCTGCAATAACAGACCTTAGCGACATGAACCGCCCGCTGAAAATCGCGGAAAAATATGGTGAACTGTATGATAACGAGTGGACAGACGCTATGGAATATTCTAAGCAATTCAAAGAACATAATCCCGATATAGAACAAAAAGATGCCGATGAGATGGTAGTTCGTCATCTTTACAGGATTTTAACGGTAACTCAAAAAGAACATTGAACACAAAAATATATAATTTTGATATCGTTTATATGAGATAGTAATAAACGAATTCTTAAGTAAGGTCTTTAAGTTTCAGTAAGTGTTGTAAAAGGCTATTTTCATCGGTAAATTTTATAAATCTAATTTCAAATTTGCAGTCGTTTCTTTTACAATATTTAGGCGGTATTTGAAAAGTCTTCATCATAACTTTCCCCATAGTCACTTCTTCAGCCTAAAATATTTTCAATTATTTTATTTGAAAGAAAAAATCTTATGTAAATTATTTCAAATTAATCTCTTTGTTTAAATCAGTTGGTTAACATTTTTTTTTTTAACTTTTTAAAACTCATATTCAGCATGTTGATATTTTTAAATGCTATAATCTAGTGTTGTTACAAGGAAAGTGTAAAAGTTTCAACAGAACAGATACATGGTATTGCGAATTTGATTTCATCGGAATTATGTCTTGATTCAGACCAGGTGAGTAGGAAATATTTGTGATAAAATACAAAATGTGTCATGTGGTCCAATGTCTTTTTTTTCTTTTAGTTGTCTAAAAGCTTAATAAACCACATAAAATGTATCATCTACTATACCTTATACATATTTTGTACTTATGAGGTTTATCCTAATAAACTAATACCTAACAAGAAATGGCAACAATGTCTTATCTTTCTGTTCTCTGATCTTCAGAATTATTTATCTCTTAAGTTACCTTTAGATCGATAAATGGAGTATTATTAACGTCCTATTTACTTTTTTATCTTCAACAGGGACATTCTATGCTCTCAAATTTTCCTGGATATAAAGAAATACATATAGCCAGACGACAGAATGTTGACAGGTTTACAAAACATTTAATTATAGACGAGGTAATACATTTTCAATTAGAAATTATAACTATATAATTAAATTAAGATCAATTAATGTACTTGTGTGTGCCCTTTACCTAGATAAAATATGACTAGAATTATAAGATTTCCGGTCACACACACTGTATTTCATTCATGTTATACTAATGTATTTAAATAATACCTTCATGAATTTAACAAAACAATTCGTAGTCAAGGGTTTATTTTGCAGAATTCGAAAAGGATGAATGTAGGGTTTGTGTCGATAGACATTACAGTGGCTAATAACATGTGGCCTTTAAAGTGACCCTCTGTCTGTACCACTATCAAGCTGTAAATTTTTCTCGAAAATACAATGTACAAAGATGCTTTGAAATAATAAACGACAAAATGAACCTACGACATACGAATAATTACTTAAAATTATTACTGTTTACTGCCTTTGAATAGGTTATTTCTGCCCACGTAATTATGGAAGGATGGGACTATGCTCGTAAAAACCATGACCTAATTGCTTTACTAATGAAGACAAAGTTTTATGAAAAGTGTGTTCATCTGTGTTGGTCAATGGTTATACAGGATCCTGTAATGTATCTGGACGAGGAGCAGGAACATGGTTCTGTGTATGACAGAAATGTATACAAAGAATTTGTTAGCAGTGGTGATACAGTAGATTATGCTGTCTGGCCAGCGTTATTTCTACACAAAGGCGGATCATTGTTGTATAAAGGTGTTGTTAATGCATCTTAAGTTTCCAGTGCTTGAACACACACAAATTCACAAATACCAAATGATGTCTGGATGAATAATTGAAATGTAATTTATTAATTGGTTGGTGAATCTTTAATGAGTCATAAATATGTAATGGATTTAAATATTCAAAAAAAAAATTTTTGTCGTTACATTCTCTTTTTTCTTCACTTTTCCTTTTTCACAACTTCGTTCCCCTAAATTTCCTTTCATAATGTATAAACAGAGAAACATTTCATAAAGTAATGAGAATTTATGCACACGATAAGTTAAACTATGCACCATACAACCTGGGACAAGCTTATAAACAACAAACATTTCTTTCTTTAGCTTATCAATTAATTTATTTTTATATTTTCCTTGCTATATTCAATGTAATAATTGGTGGTTTTAGGTATAATTTCTCCCTTCGTGTGTATATCTTTGTATCACATAAATATTTTTGTAAATAAAATTCAACCTGATACTTTGTTATATACATGTTACGTATTTTGAATCTTTCGTTCATTTTTAGATGGTATAAATTCTGAAATTATCGACTTTCATACATTTTGTGCATTGTAATAATAATTGATATGCAAAATACATATGTACAAAAGTCTCAAATAATATCAGTTAAAATTTATTCCCAATTTATAAATAGTTTAGCTGTAATCTTTTTGTTGTCTGTCACAGAAAGAAAAAGGTCATCAAAGATCAGTAAGTGGTATGCAACATAAAAAAAAATTAGAAAGTATAGAAACTACAAACCCTGTCACTGCTAATTTTTGTTCTGCAAAAACAACTGGAACAAACAACAAGCGATTTGGAATATCACTATATTGAGATATCACGGGAAAAAAACTAGACCTGCAGAGAATTGAAACTGGAAGAGATTAAATCTGATCGAGAAACCAACGTAATGATTATATAATACAGATCGAGTCTCATTGCAGTTTTTAATTTTCATAAGACGGATTTTCATAACACAGCCTTTAATAAATATAAAATTTACAAACTTAAAGAATACGTATTGAATGTGAGATGTTAAAGGTAAATTTTGAAATTTATAATTTACAAAATGAAAAATATACAGTAACAGCGATATTACATTGTATAACAACTTTATTAGTTGCTGTTTTGAAAAGTATTCCATTTCATATTTAAAATAATATTTATATCTATTCTATTTAATTTTTGAAAAAAAAAATCATTTTAATGTTTTATAATTGTATTTTTGGTTAAAATTGGAATTATTTTATTTATTGTCAAAGTGAAAATATCTTTTTAATACGGATTAATTTTCAAACTTATAAATTCAGATTATCTTGAGCTTATTGTTTATTTCAAACTGAAGTGCAGATGTTCTTAATTAATATATTAATAAGTTGTGTCAACAGGTGCGAGCCTTTGCCATCACTTGGCGTCCGTCGTCGTCCGTCGTCCGTCGTAAACTTTTCACATTTTCACCTTCTCCTCTGAAACCACTGGGTCAAATAGAATTAAACTTGGCAGTAAGCATCTATGTAAGGTCCTTTATAAAAAAATTCAATGCTCATTTCGTTCCGATTGGACAACAAACATGGCCGCCATGGGCAATTGTTGTGTCTGATTGGCTGATTTTTCAAAAATCTTCTCCTCTATAACTGCTATGCCAAATGGAACAAAACTTGACAGGAAGCATTTATGGGGGGGGGTCCTTCATAAAGTTTCCTCATTTCGTTCCGATCGGACTATGAATATGGCAGTAATGGGCAGTTCTTGTTTCTGATTGACTGATATAAAAAAATCTCCTCTGAAATCGCTTGGCCTAATGGAACGAAACTTGACAGGAATCATCTATGGGAGGTTGTTTACAAAGTTTCCTCATTTTGTCCTGATCGGGCAACAAACATGGCCGCTATGGAAAATTCTTGTTTCTCATTGGTTGATTAAAATAAATTCTGTGGAACTACTGGGCCAATTGGAACGAAACTTGACAGGAAGCATCTATGAGAGGTCCTTTATAAAGATTTCTCATTTCTTCCCGATCGGACAACAAACATGGCCGCCATGGGTAATTGTTGTTTCTTATTGGCTGAGTTTTCTAAATTCTTCTCCTCTGAAACTGCTAGGCCAAATGGAACAAAATTTGACAGGAAGTTCTTTATAAAGTTTCCTCATTTCGTTCCGATCGGACTACAAATATGGCCGTAATGGGCAGTTCTTGTTTCTGATTGGCTGATATAAAAAACAATATTCTCTTAAATTGCTAGGCCAAATGGAACGAAACTTGACAGCAAGCATCTATGGGATGTTGTTTTACAAAGTTTCCTCATTTCGTCCTGACTGTGCAACAAACATGGCCGCTATGGAAAATTCTTAAATAATGTTCTTGTCTGAAACCATTCAGCCAATTGAAACAACAATTTGATCCTTAAATGGTCCTCTTTCAGAAATATGTCCGATGACCTCTACTGTCAACTAAGATAGCCGCCACAGCCGAACATAGTTTAACATTGGACCCTATGTGGAATTCATTAAAAAAAAATTTTTTTAAAGTACAAAGTTAGCAGCAATGATCTTAAGATGGTCCTCTTTCCGAATTGTAACCGCTGACCTGGACTGTCAATCAACATGGCCACCAAAGCTTAACTTAAACCTGAACTTAGTTTAATATAGGACCCTATGGGAAAATTTAATTTGCAGATCATCATACCTTAAACTTGGCCATTTGGAACCAGACTACTCGCAGCAATGGTCCTCTCTTAAAAATGTGTTTGATAACGTTGAATGTCAACTAAGATGGCCACCACACCGTAACTTTGGTTTACATTATACCTGATGGGAAAACCAGCCAAGATAACTGCTACACTTAAATTTTCAGTCCTGCAGCAGGTTGTAAAGTTAAATCCAGGTGAGCGATACAGGCTCTTGAGAGCCTCTAGTTTAATTATATTGGTCAGTATTTTAAGGCAGCACATATGCCTACCATGGTCAAAATCATGCAGGAATATACGTTTAAAAAGTGGCGATGAGTCCTGGGACTCGCCATTCTGAAAAATGATGAGTCCCAGGACCCATCATGAAAAATTCTTAGTGAGAAGAAATTATGTAGTTTTATTTAGTTTATGAGACGTTTTGATAGAATGTTAAAGATACATTGTTTGTAATTACATTTCATTTTAATAAAGTAGAATTGTTTTCATATTCATGTATTTGCCTTTGAAACTCAAGTTAGTTTACATTTCCAATCATTCATTCACCTGTCTAAAATTTTTATGTATGATGCACATAATTTCAGCAATAATATGCTTGATAATGTTTCACTGGAATTTCACAAGTTGAAACTGTAATTACCGAGACGAATACTAGAGTATTGTTATATCTTGTTATTTCTCGTTTTACAGTAAATACCAATGTAAGCGTATCTTTATTCATGATATTTCTATTTTCTATATTTTTATCGATGAGATCATTTAATGGAGAAAACGTACACTTGTATCATGTTACCACTAAAATTTAGATTTACATCTGATTATATATTATGCTCTAACCTTTTGAAATTATATTTTAGACATCTGTTTAATTCTATGTTCTCGTTCAGAATTTGTTCTTTGAAATTACATTACAGTTGCTTGATTATTTTGTTATTATTTCATAAATGAGGTTCTAAGATTTCCCAATAAAGTTAATTTTATATTGTAACTCTTCTTCGTTTTTGGCAGTCAGTAGAACACTGATGTTTCGACCATGAATACATAACATCTCACAGAAAGAATTATTACAACACCGAAAAAGCTATTACGACATTTTTACTGTTTGCGAAATTATGTGCAAAACATTTCAGATGTGCAATACACGATTATGTTAGATAAATTCAGAAGTGGTGTTTTAAAATAGATGTCATAATAATTTACATATATAAATATACAAGAAAACAAATAAAAACTAATGATGAGTATGTAGTGTATTTTTAGTGCATAAAAACTGCAGTTTTATATTTTACGCGTGACAAACCTTATGCCTTATTACAACACTAATACATAATTTCTCTGCCATTACGATATAATAATACATGTAGGTAGTAAGGACCTTTAAGTTGGTGCTATGAAATGAGAATATTTTCTTCTCAGTGGATGCGTTAAAACAATGTTCAAGACATCAACAGTAGAGCTGTACACTTGTATTTTGTATTACTTCAGTACATGCTTATTTTCTCATGTATATTAATTTCAAATGCTCTTTTCGTGAGGTCATTGATGACAAATCGAATGTACATATAGTGTCACTGATATCGCCAGAATCTACATGTACAACCATCATTTCATCATGAAAGTATTTTTTTAATCACACTTTTTCGTTACCACAAAATACGAGAGACCAAGGAAACTTTTTTAAAAATTTTGAAAATATAAAAGATATGCCTTTCAATGGTGCTCAATCCAAATATTTCATACCATTGAATACACTAACCTTTGAAAAACATGTAGTTTGATGTTAAGATAAATACAAAACCTTTAAAGAATTAAAGTAAGTTATAAGGTCCATTGAATACATTAGTTTACCATGTTGGCATCAACAATATTCCAAGACACGTATTCATCAAAGTCGACAGGTGCAAAATTTATTGAATCAAATATTATATCAATAAGTTAAAAGTGTATAGTAAAAAGTCAACACCAAGAAACGAAGCGAATGCGTAAAATCCCATTGGGGCCTATTTTTTAAGACAGTAGTCCCAGACAGTCAATGATAAATGCATATACATGTACATCGTGCAAAACTGAATACACAATATGCAGCAAGTCAGTGGTCTGAACACGTTTTCACGATTTTTCGACAGGTGCAAATTCTTGAGGAAACTTTAACAAATTATTCATTACATTCCAATGTTCCTTATTCCAACCTATCAAATGAGGTTCTGAGATATTTTTAATTGATCCGTACATGTATGTTCGTCCGCCCGTCTCTTACATAAACCTTCTTGTAATAATATCTTACTTCAGGAAATTGTGGTGATATTGCAATTATATGTTTACTTCCATTTTATATTCTACAAAGTAAAATCAATAAATACCAAAGGGATATTCTAAGGAGGGGGAAACAACTGACAAACTCCGGTAATAAACGAAGACAAGACCAAAACAATACACTTAAAAACTAAAAACATATTAACAACATGGACCGGAGGTATTCTAAAGTGTTCCGGAAGAGTAAGCAATCTCTGCTTCTTGCAGGACACTCGCCATGCTGCCCATGTCAAATGAGGAAGGGACAACATCAATGGAACAGGTCCATTTTCATTTGGGAAATGGTTTTTTTCATACCTGTCAACCAAGCCTGATGACGTCCATAAAACTTTACTAAGGATGACTATTATTATTTTTCATATGAATTATTTTTCATGTAATGTTGTTCCTTACAATATGTTCATTGATAAGTCAATAGATATAATAATATTCTACGAATTATTATTATGAGTGAATTTGTAGTTACAGAGTTTCTGTGTTGCGAAAACTAATAAATATTTTCGGTTGTTAATTCTAAACGATAAACTGCTGCAGCTTTTTTATTGTACTGTTCGTAGTCTTTACAATTTTACTGAAAATGAGTTTGGTCACATGACTGGTAATGCATGCTGGCGATTCTTGTGTCGAAAACACGTGGCGTCAATTCCTTTGGATTTCATATGTGTCTTCTAAAAAGAAGGGTGTGCTTTTAATGCGCACAAATATTGGAGCATGCAACAAAAAGCAAGTGAATACTTTTATTGATGTCATGTCTTAAATCGTGCGTCAAATTCTCACACCTCGAATCAAAACCAAGACAGTCACATGGGTCACCTTAAGTGGTACAACTTACCATTTAGCGAAAACCACTGCCCGGTGTCGTCCCTATGTAACCGGAAGACTGACTACTGGATTGACGATGATAACGAGATGCAACACGACCGGTTGCAGATGTTGACGATGCCAACAATAGACAATGACTTAGATCTAGTCACTTTCCTGAGAATACTCGCTTTAACTCCTCTGGTAGAATTAGACACAATTCCTATGCAGAATGTAAAAATTAAAGGATTTCAGGATGGAATACATGTAATTTTACAAATTGGCGGATGTTGTCAGTACGTCTGTTTGACTCTTACTGAAGTAAGAACTTCAGAAAACATATTTAAATTAAGAATATTGCTAGGTTACAATCTCATAATAGAAATGAGGTTATCGAATGACAATTAAATAATACAATTAGCACTTATATATAATTAAAGGATTAACAAAAGAATGTAACAAAAATCTGTCGCTGAGTTTTAGGCTGACACTTAATTGTTACTTATAACACGAAAAGCTTTATAAAGAAAAATCGTTACATGTTAATAAAATTACTTTGACGGTCAAATATTGCGAATCAAATGATGTCGATAAAATAATAATTAGTTTAACAATATAATGACAATTTATGACCAAGCAGTTTGTCACTGAAAGTCGGAAAATATCAAATTTAAGAAAAATACTCTTTTTAAACAGTCCCAAATGAAAATGCACAATTTACACAAATTAGCGCTATCACACCTTTTAGACACACATGCTTAAAGCAGAATGAAAAGGAAACACAAATGCTACTTCAAGTTACATCACAGGTCTTTTGATCTGAACCATGTCCCCCAAGCCGGATCACCAATTTTACGGGAAAATCAAACTCGCAAATAAAACTTAGAAAATCTACTTTCGTTGATTGTTTATGCAGAGAAACATTTGTTGGAGTAAAATTTAAACCTCGGACCACTTACTTTCTAGCCATTGAGAGAGGAAGAGACAAACCTTCTGATACCGGTATTTTCGCACCGGAGAGTCGGAGGCTCATTAAGGGTATGTAATATTTTTGATAAGTAAAAGTTTTTAAAACGTTTAATTTCAGCCTTATTTAGCATTTAAAATTAAATTATACTTAAGATTATTGATTTTTTTATCATTTTGGAGTAGCTTGCGTGTACATGTAAAACATGTAAAACAGTTATTGCACTGAACTGTTGACCGTCAACAGTTTTGAACTGTTGCACGGTGACCGAACTGTTTACCGCTTTCCTTATTTTGATTAGTTACTATAAGCAGTAGCTCCACGTGCAGATAGCTATCGTCTGTTGACGCATAAAAATGGTAAAAACGGAAAAATTTATACGTTCAAGAAAATGAAGTAAAATGTGTTTAATTTTGTGTGATTATCTTTCAGCTAACGCGAAATTATACCGAAGTTGATTTTGTTGTTTCTTTCTTAAACAAACTTCCAGGTGCAAAAAAAATGTTAAAATTTGTTTAAAATTATATTTTTATAACATTTATGTTCATTTGTTGGATTTGTTGAAAGGACATATAAAAACTCGATAATGGGGATTAAATCAATTCAGTTCTGGAATAATGTTGAAAATTACGACGATCGTGATATTCAATTTCCCAAGTGACGAAAAATTGGAGATTTTAAAAAGTTCATTTTTGTATAAAATTCAAATACATTTGTTAAAATAGTCTATAAACTTGTTGCGATAAAGCTGTAAAACAATAACAGAAAAAAGGTTGAAGGCATTGGAAATTATGATGTATAGCAAAACAGTTCCTCGGACAACAGCTGTTTTGTTTGACCCTCTGACTCGGCAACATTTCAGTCCTCGGGTCAAACAAAACAACTATTGTCCTCGGACCCACTATAAAATTTATTACTAAATATAATTACTAATACATTTTATCTTGAAATCTTATTTAAGAATAGATTCACTCTGTTGTCGCGGTCTAGGTAGTCTGGCTACCAATGATCACCAATTTTCCTCAGTGTTTCTCACCGGGTACTCCGGCTTCCTCCAGCAATAAAAAACTAGTCAAATGTGCTGAAAACGGGTAAATCCCCAACTAAACAAACAAACATATATGTAGTTGTCAAAGATTTTAAATTTTCGAAATTGGTCAGAAATACTGCCTTCCTTACTATTTCTTCATTTTTATCTGGATAAAGTAAATACATGTATCAATTATAAATCTGTGAAAATTAACTGTGAAATAAGCGAACTGATAGGAAGTTAAAAGTCATTCTATATATAGTTTATCAGATTATGCTACACGTGACTATATTTAGATATTTTAACTTTTATTATCAATTATTCCTTGTACCATCAAGGAATAAGAATTCTTAAAAATCAATGTATTGTTTCGTTGAATAGTGTCGAACAAAACATTTGCATTAACAACTTTTTTAGCAAACCCTTTAGTTTCGCTTTGTGTTTTTTAAAGAGGAAGTGAAATAACAGACCAGCGATGGACACTTGTAGTATTTGTAACCTGAATCAAGAGCTTGTGGATTGTAATAATTGTATTGTGCGCTGCTGTAAAACATGTTTTAAGGACCATGTAGCTTGCTGTGATCGCATGAAAAAAACTGGAAATCATCTGTGTGTTGTCCATAACATCTTGGTGCGTCGATACTGTAGAGATTGTGGTCAGCTTGTATGTTGTTCATGTATCGAAAGTAACCATTCAAAGCATGTAATTTTTACGCTGAAGGATACCAAGCTTATAGCTGAAGATGACATAAAAAAGCTGAACGACATTGTGGATAAAAGGAAAACTGAACTTCAAAATACTTTTAGTGACCTCAATAACAGAATAGTTCTTAGCATTAACAATGAAGAACGCAAGTGGACACAGCTCACCTCTCAAGTTAAAAAAACTGTACTATCAGATGTGGAACAGTGCATATACAATAAAGAACTGCCACGATTACTTCAAAAGGTTAGAGATGACTTGGATTCATTAAAATGCGACAGCTTCCTGATCGGTTTCTTGTCCAAATGGATAGACATTAAACAGGCATTACGGAATTATGAAAATAAACTGAAAGATTGGTCGCAGATGGAAGCAAGATATCAAATTAACGTGGTAGTTAGACAAAGTTTTGAAAGGCTGTTGTTGTAAGTGTAATACACTAATAACGTTGTATAAGTTTGAATTGAAAAACAGCGAAAAAGTTTTAACTTACCATCTTCTAAAGTGTTTTAATCACTTTTTTAAAATATCACAAACATGATTACCATGTTTAGACTAACATCATTACCTATAATTCTCAATTTTTTTTTCAGTTTATTTAAATGTTCATAGAACAGCCTATCTTATAGCAAGCACTTAAACCACTTATTGAAAGATGACAAATTTTGAATGAGTGAGATATGGTCAAACGTTTCATGGAATGAGACAAATAAACACATACATGTATTTACAGTATGCAATGGAAATAATTCTGTAATCGTTTTATTTTAAAAAGACAAAGTGGTAATACATCAAACAACATGCCGAACATACATGCAGATGACATCGAAGATCTTACTTCAAGACTCGATGTTCTTGAAATGAATGATCAACCTGTGAAAAAAAAGTCAGAGGAAACTATGACCGAAGAAGGATTCGAACTCCTCAACATACCTCCCGAAGCGACCAAGTAAGTTATCTTTAACCAGATCTATAATAACTAAATGAAAAATTTATATAATGATGAAGACGAGATAGATTGTTTTTTTTTTATTTCATCCTTATTTGCTTCTTTCAAAATGAATTAAAAAACCCAATCAAGGGCACATATTTACAGTCGGAGAAAATAAGTAAAACTTATAACTCTTATGCTAATTTCTTGACTGTATTACTAGTTTGTCTTATGATTTGTGATCAAAGGCATCGGATTAATTTGCACGACGTCATCAATTTTGTTGGCGCTTCTCCGAAATCCCGACAACGTTACAATTAATTTCGACCAATCAATAAGTCACTAGTGAGATTATCAATCTTTACACAACGGGTCAAGAGACGGTTAAATTGACTGAAAATTAGAGAAATATAGATTCTCTTTCAGGAACGAGTGAGTTATGGAATTTCTCAACCGGAGATAGTTAAATTATCGATTTTCAACACGCGAGCCTTTAGCAAGAAAAAAGAAGAAACAAAGAAAAACAATTGTTTATTCTACTTTTCCCAGAATGTTGAACGATCTTTCAAACCAAACTGATGAACTGAAAGAACAGAATAGAAGATTGACCAAAGACAAGGAAGAAGCGACCAATATGGATGAGTACGATTATGTTTCATGTAAACAATCTGAAGTCTGCGAAAGTTTGTTTTTAAAGAAAAACTGCGATGTCAATAATTGCTAAATTTTATTGACGTTATCTACTTGTTAGGATGAAATATGTGTAAATGTTTTGAAATGTAATTATATACTGAATTTCACATCTTACTATGTTTATCGCTTGACTATTCGTGTGACTAGTGTCATTTACGGGACAAGTCGTATTTATCGTTTTGTAATTCTCCCCGTTTTTTTGCGTGATCGCATATCAAACGTTTTAGATTGCCATCACGTGTCGTTTCGTCGTCGTCCGGTGTAAACCTTTCTTTTAAAGATCTCCTCTGAAACCACTTATTCAATTACGATCAAACTTTGGTGGGACGGTCCTTGGCTGGCCCCTCTCAATATTGTGTCCGGCATCCCCGACTTCCAACCGACATGGCTTTGACTAAAAAAAGAAAAAAAAGGGGTTTCAAAAATCAAAGGGTCATGTGAGCTATTGTCATCACTTGGCGCCTGTCGTCCTTCGTCCGTCGTCGTAAAATTTCCTTTAAAGAAACCACTGGGCTAATTGGAACAAAACTTGTCAGCAATGGTCATTATGTGGGTCTCTTCCAGACCTGTATCCGATGACTGCGTCCGTCATCCAAGATGGCCACAAGAGCCGAACTTAGTTTAAAATAGGACCTATGGGAAATTTACTTAAAGATACTCTTGTCTGAACAACTTTGCAAAATGGAACAAAACTTGGCAGCAATGGTCCTTAGATGGTCCTTTCAGAATTATATCCGATGACCGCGCCGGTCATTCAGGATGGCCGCCAGCGCCGAACTTAGTTTACCATAGGACCATATGGGAAATTTAATTAAAGGTCTTCTTGTCTGAAAGCACTTTGCCAATTGGAACAAAACCTGGCAGCAATGCTTCTTAGGTGGTTTTCTTTCAGAACTATATCCGATGATTCGACCCTTCATCCAGGATAGCCGCCAGAGTCGAACATAATTTAACATATGAACCTATTGGAAATTTACTTAACGATCTTCTTGTCTGAAACCATTTGGCCAATTTGAACAAAACTTGGCGGCAATGTCCTTGGTTTGTCTTATTTCAGAATTATATCCGATGACCCTGTACTTTATCTAAGATGGCTGGCAGAGCGGAACTTAGCTTAACATAGGACCTATTGGGAAAGTGTACTGAATGATCTTCTTGTTTGAAACCAGTGAGCCAATTGGAACTTGACAGCAATGTTTCAGGCTGTCAGTGAAGATAAACATAGCCCAGTGAGCGATATATGCTCCTGCGAGCCTCTAGCTATTTCTTTTGTTGGAGTTTTTGCAATCTTAGAAATGTGTATTGTCTTTCCGTATTTTGTTGATAGTTTTGTATTACTGTATATCACTTCAGAATCTTGTGTAAATATTTTAGAACTGTACATTTTATAGAATGTTGAAAGATCTACAGCACCAAAGGGATGCGTTGCAGAAAGAAAATGAAAGGCTTGTGAAAAACGAAGAAACGAAGAAAAAGGACATTACCAAGTACATTTTATATTAATTAATTTAAGATAAATTAGATGCAAACTTTTCCTATAGATATTGCTACGCAATTTATACACATCACTGAATGTAAGTTTGATTTTTTCGTTTACTCATTAGTAAAACAGAAAAATAAGATAACATACTATTCAGTCGTTGACAAATAGAATTTACATCCAATTTACCCGAAATATACAACTAACAAACCAGATCGACTTGATTATATTTTGATTTATTATCATTTTGTTTTTTATTTTTTCTTTACTGATTCTCTTATTCAGGAGGAACTAAGAAAATTATCACCAAGGAAATATTTGAGCTGGATACCGCTGTTCGGGAAAAAAAATTCTACGCATTATTCTATTTTAGATATTTATTGTTCATGGCCTAAATATGTAAAACTTATTCACAGTAGAGTTTGGTCAAAATAATTACGAGTAACAGTCTTGCCCAAAACGGTTTTTTAATATAATGTTACATGTAATCTTTCATAAAGACACATTTCAGTGAAATATGTTTTTGGGCGAGGCTATTGCTCATATCCAACTTTTAATTCAAAGCTCCAAAAATGAGTGAAATATGGTGTTTTGCATTGATTTCTTCACAAACATCCATCTTTGACAGCATATTGCCGCTATTAAAGACATTTCGTGTTAAAAACAAAACATGTTTCTTAAGCTGCATCTTTTTAAGAGTACTTGATGATAGCTGAGAGTAAGTTTTTCATTACTTTTTGATTTTGGAATTCAAATATCAGGACAAATCATACCATGCCCTCTGCATGAGATTGATGAAAGATTGTAACACCATTATGATCGATTTATGTAAATCAGAGTTTGATAATTTTAATGTTTGTTCGTTTCATTCAAAATGATATTGTTTTAGATCGTTTGGAGAAATTGAGGAAAGATTGGAGGGATTAGTGAAAGAAAATGACAAGTTAAAGAAAGAGATCGAAAGACTTTCGGAAGAAAATAGTGAACTGAAAAATAAAGATATGACAGTGTATGTTGATTAAATACATAGATATATATTAAATGTCGAACAAATTTTATTTTAATACAAATTATTAATTATCTTCTGTCTTGCTGTTCATAAAAACATATACGTATCCAAAGTTAAGCACAATTTTTTTAAAGTAAATTATCTTTTATTTTCATTTCAAGTCACTTCTGTTATGTTTATGTTTGTGCTCTGTTTGTGTTATTTTTTGTCCGTTCTATTTGTTGGGTGGCATTGATTGATTGATTGATTGATATTTCATTGTTGATCTTTTCTGTTAATATCCATTTTCTGTATATTCCAATATCAACATTAGGCTGCAAATGCTTCATTTTGCAGCAAGATAAAGGTTAATCCCTATGCAGTGGCATATGTGTTACTTATCATTTACCGTTACATTTCATAACATTACAAATAATCGGGTATATCAACTCGTTTAAGGATTGAGAAAGAATTCACTGGTAATACAGACAGTTCAAGGAAAGAAATTGAAAAGCTTAACTCTGATATTGAGGAACACAAAAGGTAATAAGACAAAATAACAAATATCTTTTTGTATTCAAATATGAATGTTTCCGACAAAATTTGCCACACGTAACTGTGTAAATATGTAAATTATATTCTAAATATGTTTGTAAAAAGCACACTAACAGGCAGGAAGGTTGAAAGGCATTATCAAAAGACGTTCTCTCACAAACACAACACGTCTACAAACTACGAATTGTACACTTCGCAGACGAAAAGTATATATGTGTACCTGATTCCATACAGCGTAAGTGAGAATTCAAAGACAAGGGATATTTTACGATCTCGGTCCATTTCAGTCTGTAACAGCATAAAAACAGTTGATTTCTCTACACAACCGAAGGAAAAGTTAAAGATGTAATCCATCGATGCTTTCAAAATAAAAATGGCAACAGCAGATACACCTACCTTGTCATTGGTAAAGATAAATCATACTTTGTCAAAAACCACTCTAAATCTAACAAACACTATACAGAGGACGAAATTGTCTTGATGATTGAATGTTTTATCGACAACATATTTGTTCAATTGCCAACAGACAATTGTCATTCTGGACGGGCTTCTTAAGGAAACACAGAACCTTTACTTTTAGCTTCCACTGCATAGATGATGTTTTATCACTCAATAATTCACGTTTTTGAAATTTCTTACATCTCAACTATCCCAATGAGCTCGAAATTAAGGATACCACAGACACTGCCAAGTCTGCATCTTATATTGACCTTCACCTCGACATTGACACCAGAGGAGGGTTGAATACAAAACCTTACGATAAACGGGATTACTTTGACTTTCCAATCGTCAATTTCCAATTTTTGAGCGGCAATATTCCAGAAGCGCCGGTGTATGGAATATATATTTCACAACTCATACGTTATTCCAGAGCTTGTGACATATACATTTCCTGGACAGAGCCCGGCTCCTGGCAGAAAAGTTGCTCAGGCAGGGGTATGTTGCTCCTAAATTGCAGTCATCCTTATTAAAGTTTTATGGACGTCATCATGACTTGGTTGACAGACAGGTATGAAAAAACCGTTTCCCAAATGAAAACGGACCTGTTCCATTGATGTTATCCCTTCCTCATAACAGATTTGACATGGACAGCATGGCGGATGTCCTGCAGGAAGCAGAGACTGCTTACTCTTCCGGAGCACCTGAGTCTATCCTCGCATTTTTTTGTTTTTTTTTGGGGGGGGGGTCCATGTTGTTCATATGTTAATATTTTTTAATTGTAATGCATGTATTGTTTTGGTCTTGTCTTCGTTGTTCTCCGGATTTTGTCAGTTGTTTCGATTTTTCCCTCCTTCGAATATCTCTTTTGTATTTCTTGACTTTACTTCCAATATCCAATACATCAGGTTTTCAACCGCAGTAAAAGAGTTCGCATCTTGTTTCAAGTTAATGATTAATCCTATGCATCATTATAACTCGAAATGTACCATTTTTTTGCACAAGATGGGCTACATCAATTCATTTCAGGATTGTGAAAGAATTAAATATCAATATGGAGGGTTTAAAGAAAGAAAATGAAAAGCTTTGCTCAGATATTGAGATGTACAAAAGGTAATACATTGTAAGATAAATGAAAAAAATTAATCGGACATAAACGAAATCAAGAGTTTGTTCTATGTCTTAAGAACGTCTCAAGACTTCATGTAGATTACATACTTGTCTATGTTAACTACCCTGTAACGAATTCTGTCTTTACGTACGTAGCTACATGTAACAATAACGAATAACTTGTTTCCAAGTCTGAAAACAGCTATCCCCAAATTTCATATAATGAAGCTCACCCCATATCGTTACATTTTCGTTAGTAAGTGCTTATTGAAATTCGAACTTTAACATAAAACAATGAATGTATATATAACATGTTAAGTGATTTTAATTCCTAGAATTGTGATTTTAATGTCTCTAAAAGCAAACCTGTTCAGTGATTATATAAGTCCATCAGTAATGATTTCTTCTAATTATGAGAAACAATTTATTGGTTCATTCGTAATGGAAAAAAATATATAGACTGTTTCGGAGCCTCAATTTCTATTGCTCGTTTACTTGATGCACGTGTATAAAATAGAAAGACGACTAAACTGTTCCTGATATAGCCATCGTTTGTTTCTCGATAAAACCAACCACTAAAGATATTTAAAAAAAATAAAAAGACTAGTGTACCATATGAACCTTGAAAGGTATTATCCAGATATATTCTCTCACAAATTTAAGACCTCTACAGCTGTTAGAAACCTAATAACTATACACCTCACGAGAAATATTTAACAGCTTCCACACTGATCCAATAGGCAACATATAAGGTTTTCAAAAGAAAGAGTTCAAATCTAGCAGCAAATTAAGTAACTCCTTATGAATCACAATAAGTGCCAGAACTTGACATTTACCATACCATTCCTTTTTGTATATATGGGTTATATCACTTCATTCTGAAAAAGAATTAAATGGTAGTATAAACAGTTTAAAGAAAGAAAATGAAAAGCATTACTCTGATGTTGAGGCACACACAAGGTAATAAGATAGATAAAATTAATAAATGATATCACAGATATGTGTATGCTAACTTTGCTATATGTATGTATTCGGTCTGTACAGATGTAGATTGTAGCAATTTGTTTCTAAAGGTGATAAAAATAGGAACCCTCTAAACTAAATCTCTTGAAAGCCAAAAATCATCAGTGAAAGCTTACTATCCCAACCCTGGTAAGGTCAACCTTCCTTGTGGGTTTAAAATCTTGCTTTTAAAATTCGTCAACTAAACATTGGCACCATAGAACCATACATGTCTGAGCAGGATAGCAGAAATCCTAGTATAAAATTACCAGCTTCTCAGAGAAATATACTGATAAAGCAAAACCGAAATCTGTTGACGGAGTTCGGGTACAACCCGTGAATTACGACTTGCTGCATATATGAAAATACCAAGAACCAATTCTCTCTCCATAGACATAATAAAGTAACCCGTTTTAAATTTAAAGAAATGACATTTTTAACATGGATCGACGGAAATAACAAATTAGTGACTTTGTGGTTTGTTACTTACATTAATTTCGTGCTTTATTAAAACATTAATAGTTTAGGATGTTAGATTCGTGGAAAATTTAATCTTTTACCGACGAAATACGTAAACACATTTATCATATTTATTTTCAAACCTACAATCATGATTCAGAAACAACTCGAATGACATGTTAAAGCTATTTACTCTTTCTGTTTTTTCTAGAGTGTATAATAATGAAAAAGAATACATGCTAACTCTATCCCAACATATTCATAATCTTGTTTTGGAAATTAAAGAGTCGAAGTCAAATGTAAACAGCTTTACAAGTGAGCCTACACAAAACACATTCAAGGATGAGTTGAATGACAAAATGAAGAAGATCTTAAATGATGTAGTTGTATTGAAAAATGAATCGTAAGTACAGTTGAATTTAATAGCTAATGTTTATTAATTTGTCTACTTATTGTAAATCATGTTTTGTAAAGTATAATTTAGAAAAAGTATTTCAAAGAATTTAGAATTCGTATTGTTGATAATATTATATACGATTGATTTGATGCTAGTTAATTCTTTTAAAGAGTCAAATACGTCTATTCTACCTTTTTATGAAAGGTCATAACCGTTAATGATAAATAAGCTCTGTATCTTGAACTAATAATAATTTCTATAAATTTGTGTAAGTGAATTTGATTTAAGAGTTTAATATAAGCACAATTCGTTGAAGCAATCAAATTCCATGTATCGAGCAAATGCACTGATTCCTATATTTGCTTCTGTTGATGGAGTGCCTACATACTTTATTCCTTTATAATTGTTCATGTTATAGGTAAATACCCTATATAGTTATCACAAGAATTGATATAAATTCTGATGAATACGAATATTTCATCCATTTACCCTAGTCAGATATGTTAAATGCATAAAATGCTTGAAAGCCGAAACAATAATTCATAATTGAATATTAAACATTTTTTGTTAGATTAAAATGCCAAGAGGCAATGCAAAATGAAAAAATGAAAATGACAGAATTACAAAAACAGAAGAACGATTTACAGAAACAGACTCAAAAGTTTTATCAGGAGAATGCAGAACTAAATAAAAGGTAATTAGTTGTACATGTAATAAAAATTTCCTTGTAGGTATTATTTTTGACTTTTCAAAGGACACGAGCCTAACTAATGGAAATTAATCCTGAAATGAATCTGCTATCTGGTGGACGATTTCCTCAATTTGTGACGATTTCTGTGATATATGTTTTCGAATTTTGATAGGAGAAAGATTAAATTTCCTTCGATATATATCGCATTATGTTTTTTTAAAATAACATCATTCTTTGTGCAAAAATTGTTTACAGCTTACAAAAATAGCATGTTGTTCGGGATAGCATTTATCTGCCTCATATCAAAGGACAATCAAGTACAACGTTCATATAACTAATATTTTATGTAATGTTCCTCGCAGTGATACAAGTACATATGAAACGTAATGCTTATGTATAAGGTTTCAAGATTCACCTTAATCAGATAAACTTGAGCATTAAAAGGACATCGTAATTATGGTTTTAATAAGTTCATAACTTAACTTTTGGAAAAGAGAACGAGAACTCGTCTCTTTTGGTGATCAGGACTCCATGCTCAATAGTGATGTTTTGATATGGAAAAGGAGTATGGAGTCTATTTTTGTTAGATTAGGTTAGCGCGAATTCTTTATGTTGGACTTTCATTAAATGGCTGAAACATTTTAACACTTAAAAAGGATTTAAAAACCAGGTCTTCAAACCAGTGCATAGGATGGAATAAAAACTAGGATGTTTAGCAAGGCAATGATTACCCATTTTACCAGTTTTCCATTCATGGGTTTTTTTTAAACAACTTTATGTTCAAGGGAATGGCATTTAGTTATCTTAAAACATATAATTTATCAGAACATATGCACTTGGAATCATCCATTTGATTTAAAGGCCACGTAAGCTATTGCCATCACTTGGCGACCGTCGTCCAGGTAAACCTTTCCTTTAAAGATTTTTTCCTCTTAACCCATTGGCCAAATTGGGACCAAACTTTGTTGGAATAGTGCTTGGATGTCCCACTTCTTAAATTATTCTCGACTTACAACCGACATGGCTGCTGTTGCTAAAAATAGAAAAGGGGGGGGGTGAATTTAAAAAATCTTCTATGAATCAAAATAGGCCAGTTAGTACCAGACTGTGCAGTAATAGTGCTTAGGAAGCAATGGTCCTGAGGTGGTCTTTACGAATTGTTTCCGATGACCCGGACTGTCAACCAAGATGACCACTATGGTCGAACATAGTTTAACATAGGACCCTAGGTAAAATTCATTAAAACATTTTCTTGTCTGAAACTACTGATCCAATTTGAATTAAACTTGGCAGCAATGGTCCTTAAATGGTCCTCTTTCAGAATTGTGTCCAATCACCGGGATTGTCAACCAAGGTGGCCGCCACAGTTAGAATTAGTTTAACATAAGACCCTATTGGAAAATTAATTTGAAAATATTCTTGTCTGATCTACGGACAAAACTTGACAAATTGGAACCAGACTTGGCAGCAATGGTCCTTACGAGGTTTTCTTTCAGAATTGTGTCTAATAACTCGGACTATGAATCAAGATTGACGTCAAAGCTGAACATAATTTAACATAAGACCTATGTGATATAAAAATCCTGTGGTCTGAAACAACTTGACCAGCTGGAACCAGACTTGGCAGTAATGGTCCTTAGGAGGTACTCTTTCAGAATCGCGTCTGATGACTCGAACTGTGAAGATGGCTGCCACAGCCACACTTAGTTTAACATAGGATCCCAAGGGAAAATCAATTTTAAAATTTTCTTCTCTGAAACTACTAAGCCAATTGGAACTAGATTTGGCAGCAATGGTCCTTAGATGGGGTTCTTTCAGAATTGTGTCCGATGACCCGGACTGTCAACCCAGATGGCCGCCAGAGTCACACATAGTTTAACATACATAATGTAGGACCCTATGTGAAATTCACTTAAATATCTTATCTGACACTAAGCCAATTGTAATTAAACTTGGCATCAATGGAACTTCGATGGTCCTCTTTCAGATTTGTGTCCAATCATCCGGATTTTCAACCAAGATGGCCGCCACAGCCGAACTTAGTTTAACATAGGACCCTATGGGGAAATTCATTTAAAAATCTTGTCTGAAATCACAGAGCTAGTTTGAACAAGTCTTGGTAGTAATGGTCCTTAGAATTGGGCTTTTTACTTGACGTTTTTCATTAAGTTAAGGGTAAACTTCATTAAATTTAAACACAAAATAGCAGTTGAAGCAATATGTTTAGCATTTGATTAGCAGTTGACCATTAAATATACTTATATTTAACAAAGTATGTTTCAAATTTTAACAAGATACATTGAGCACATCGAAGTCGACACTTTTTTTTAATTTACCCAAATTGCTAATTTTGTGATTTTTCCTGCATATTTGATTTTTTTATGGACAAGGCGACATAACTCTAGAAAAACATCAGTTCCGACTTTAATAAGGTAACAGTATAGAGGAGACTAAGGAAATTTCAGTCTAGCAACTTCAAACTTTGATCACAGATACAAAGAACTTGGCAATATTTTGTAACCATTTTTCACTATTTTAGTAACGACGATTTAAGTTTTTAGAATAATTATCAATATTTACACTGGAAACAATAAGAAAAATTTTTATTAATAAAGTTTCATTTTTTTAGTAGAAAGACATGGACTGTCAACCACGATGACTGCCACAGCAGAACTTAGTTTAACATAGGACACTATTAAAAACCAGCCAAATTGACTGCTACACTTAATTTTTTAGTCCTGTTCAGGGTGACAAGCTAAATCCAACTGATCGATACAGACTCTTGATAGCCTCTAGTTCTTGGTATTGAGATTTTTTTAAAATTAAACATACAGATTAAATTGAATTAAACCTGTCTCATGGCAATCGCCACCGGCGCTTCGTATCACTTCTTGTTTCATTCTGGTTGCGAAGGAATTTAACAGGAGATAAAAATGTGAATTAGGTTTACTTTATCTCACCAGCTACCTCATATTAACATGGAAGGTTTTTCTGTCAACTAGAAAATGCCGGTTAACATTTTCTTCGTTTTTCAAATCAACACATGTTAAACTTCACGGGGAAGCAAATGTTCTTTAAAATATCTCAAAACTTTGTGTAGAAACGATACTCACCCAGAACTGTTTTTATTTAGATAGCAGGGTCACAATGTGCTCGTTTTAACTGTAACACTAGCTAAGGCTCTCGTAGCTGCAGGTAGGATAATGCCGCTCTACTTAAATATGCATTATAAAAGTATCAATTTTTGAAACAATACTAATTCTTTGAACACAACACACTACGGAAATGCAGCGCGAGTAAGTAGTACCGGAGCTGTCATGAACCGCTGTCATGTTTTAACGCGAATGTAGCATGCAGATAGTGCCTATGAGATAGACGCACTATTTATTGTATATTGGTCATTGATACATAAACATGTTTATTAAGAAGATATTATAGTATTTATTATTTATTGTAGTTTACTTTCCTTAAATATGAGCCTACAACAAAAAGATACAAGTCTTGCAACAATTAAAACGAAATATGTACAATTGAAAATAGAAGCAGAACAGAGCAGAAAGACTATCAAAGAATTAAAAACTGAAAAGGATGATCTTCAAACAAGGTAAGTTTTAAACATTCAAAACACAATTATTGTACAGTAATTTGTCCTGAAATGTCATGGCCATCAAAGTAACTAACAGAGCCTATAACTGTTATTCCTTCAATTGAAAATGTTCAAAAGTTTGCTGTATTTCCAAATAAAGGATTGTATTTTATAAAACTCCATTGGACTTAAAGGATTTTGCATATGCTTCATCAACAGCGAATCAAAATCCATACCATGATATAATTGTTTTAAATTCAGCAACAAGCAATAGAACTTATACTCAAAAACACAACATTTTTTGAAAATATTGAATATCATTAAGAGATGCGGTATGCTTCAACGAGACAAATTTGCAATAAACATGCAAAAGGCCAAAGGAGCTGATAAAGATCAAACCTCCATGCTTAACTTTGGAAGTTAATGTTTACAAAAGAGTTCATCTGTAAGGTGTATAGACATATAGCTATTTTTGAAGTATTGAGCACTCTGACTTCCTTAATACACCGTTGATAAGTGTAAAAATGTTTCATTAATGTATTCTATAGTAAATGATATACAACTAAAAAAAAATTTATCCGATGATGCTAGGTGATGTTTAAATAATTAGATTTAAAGAAAATATAAATGATTATTTTCATTAGATTAAGTAGCTTTGCTGGTGACGTGCTCACGAAAGGAAATCCAGCCATAACAGATCTTGGTGATCCTAATCGACCCATGAAGATTGGGGAAAAATACGTCGAACTATATGACAATGAATGGACAGATGCTATGGAGATAACTGATGTAGTTAAAGAAATATTTTCAAGCATGGAGAAATCGGAAATAGAAGAGGTCATCATACATCATTTGTACAGACTTTTAACGGTAACGTAATCAAGTTTAATTGACAAAACCATTACCTGCTTAATGGCATGACGATAGTACACCTATAGTTAAATTTGATGACATTGGGTGATGTCTATTCACACCTGTACAAGTTATATTTAGAAGCTTTTTAATAATTTAAAGTAATTTTGCTACATAAGTTAAAATTATATATGATTAAAACAAAAAACACTAAAATTCCTGTAGATATTTCACTTTTAGATTTTCATTACACATATAAATACATATTCTATAATTAAGATTTTGATGGTGAAGATCAGTTCTGCTCAAGACCTAAATTGTTGAAACTCTAGATATGCAGAAGTGGCTCAATAAATATTTTCCGTATAAGGACATTTTGTATAGCTATCGGTTCATATATTACGTATTATCTGCACAAGATATGCAAATCAAAAGAACAACTAGCCATTCTGCATTTTATAGGTAGAAATGATGATAATACTGAGTTACTGCAAGATTATATGTCAGTAATATTAACAAAAACAATAATACGCGATTCTGAATAAAATGTATATTGGCCACTAAGTAATTATAAGAAAAAACAAAAAAAAATAATAAACTTTCGAAAATCCATTTGAAAGAATAGATCACATGCTAGTACATGTATATTCTATATTTTGTAAAAAAGCATTTTGGGATTTTTTTTATCATTCTAGCTAACACAAAGGAACAGATTGTATTGATAATGAGCATACTTAAGTAATAGTTATTTTTTTTCAATATTTTCGTGCAAAAATGTTTTACATAGAAAAAATGTTCATCGAAATAACAATTCGTTATTTCAGTGTTGTTATCAGCAATGTATAAAAATGTCTGAAGAACAGATACGGAATGTTGTAATAACTTTATGTCTTGACGTCGACAAGGTAAGCCCTAAATAATCATATTTTCTGTAAATATTGTTACTACTGCTTGATTGATCTTGTTGATTTTCAGAACTATTGGTGGAAAATCCTAATTTAATTGTATTTTTATTTCATTATTTTTTGTATGTACATATCATGAAACCCCTTATATAAATGTAAAACATAATGTTTAACGGAAACGAATAGGATACTAATTTCTTTGTATCAAACATTTGAAAGGCTTCAAAACAGTACAATTTAAACTGTCTACGGTCGTCGTCATCGTAGTATTTATAATTGTTGTACATCGTTACAAGTATGTCATATCAGTTTCTAGATTCATTGGGTCTTTGTTGCTCATCATGTTTAGTTATTCGTTGATATAATTTCTTGAGAGTAAATTTAGTTAAATAAGTCGATTGAATGTTTTACAAAATTTTTACAAATATTTATTTCATTAACAAGCAGGATAAGCCGGACAGCTTTTCCATGTGTAAAGAAATACAAGAAATACTTGCGATACGACGGCGCAGTGTGGACCGAATTGCTAATAGTTTCTTTCAAAACAGGGTAAGTGCTGCCTTTATGCTCACTCCAGCCAAGATGAATTTTATGATGTAATAACTTTAAACGTTTTAGTAAATAATTTTGATACATTTGTTTTTTAAGTTTCTTAATGTATTTGCATTTCATAAAATGAACCAGTAATACTATTTTCTTTACTTAGCATCCGTATTTTTGGATCAAGCCTCACACGGTACGCACCAAAGCTTTGAAAATCCAAAATCAATAAAGCATTGTCAGAAAATTAAACATGGTTGTTAAAATCGAGGCAAGGACAAGTTAATAGGAGAGGGGTCCAAAATATCCAACACCTATGTCTGAATAACGTGTGCAAATTTAAACAGCGATCGCTAAGAGATGATTTCCTGTGGTAAAATGACGTCGATCAGCAGTGATGTGATCTCAGTGGTATTAAAAACAACTCCTGTATAACGAGTTTTTTTAGTGTAAATGTAACTACATCATGTTTATAATCTTCTAAACCCTTATTGTTCATGTACATATATTGTTTGATAATACTAAATAAATATAAAATGAATAAATTGAAAAACGAGTTTATGTCACAAGCTTAATTTGACATATTTTCAAAATTTGACCACTGTGGGCCCCAATTTCAGAAATTTAAAATTTCAAAACCTTACTGCGCATCTGCAAGTGGTTCATGAAATATAATGCATAAATTGAAAATTGTAAGACGAGGTTTCCTCACAAACTTAATTTGACAATCTTTAAAAATTCGACCCCTGTAAGCCCCAATTTTACAAAATTAAAATTCTAAAACCTTATTGCTCATGTGCCTATGGTGCATGACAGTACTGTATAGAAATAAAATGCATAAATTGAAAAATGAAAGACAAGTTTACGTCACAACCTTGAATTCAAAATTATCGAAGTTCGACTCCTGTGCGTTCCTTATTTAGGAAATCATTTTTCTAAAATTTATTGCGCATCTACAGGTGGTATGCAACCATTCTTTATAAAAATTAAATTCCGAAATCCAACAAGAGGCTCACCAGAGCCTGTATCGCTTACCTGGAGTCTGGTTTTCATTGGACAATTAATCAACTATTTGACCAAGTTTGTTGCAATTGGTTCAATTGTTCAGGGAAAATTTGTTGAAGTTTTATTTTTCATAAGGTTTAATGTTAAAATATGTTCCCTGATGGTGGTAGTCCTGGCAGGAAGTTGATAAAAATTGACCAGGAATAAGGGTGAACCTTAAATAAATGTAACAGAACCCGACCTCAAATTACACAATTGAAACCAATAACTCCTAAATAGAATTTGGGATTCCCTTTAAAATTTCAGGGTAGGTAGATCTCAACATGGCAAACATTTTTCAATTTACATTTCACTTCTATCTCAAATAGTTTTGGAGATAAATGCAAAAATGTTAAAATTTTGAAAATTTGACAAAAAAGGGCAATAACTCCTAAATGGTTTTTGGGATTTCCTTTAAAATTTCAGGGTATGTAGATCTCAACATGGCAAACATTTTTCAAATTTACATTTTACTTCTATCTCAAATAGTTTTGGAGATAAATGACGAAAAATGTTAAATTTTGAAAATTTGACGAAAAAAGGGCAATAACTCCTAAATGGGTTTTAGGATTTCCTTCAAAATTTTAGGTTAGGTAGATCTTGTCATGCTGATCAATTTTACCCCGTCAGATTTTTTATATCTGTAACAGTTTTTAAGTTATAAGCCAAAAACAACACATTCACCCCTATATTCTATTTTTAGCTACCACAGCCATGTTTTATGTCAGATCCAAATAAATTGAGGATCGTTTACAGAGGACATGTCATAGATCATTCCTATTAAGTTTCAAACCAATCGGCCCAGCGGTTTCAGAGGAGAAAATTTTTGAATGAAAAAATTTTGAAAATTTGACAAAAAAGGGCAACAACTCCTGGGTTTTGGGATTTCCTTTAAAATTTCAGGGTAGGTAGATCTCAACATGGCAAACATTTTTCAAATTTACATTTCACTTCTATCTCAAATAGTTTTGGAGATAAATGTCGAAAAATGTTAAAATTGTGAAAATTTGACGAAAAAAAGGGCAATAACTCCTAAATGGGTCTTGGAATTTCCTTCAAAATTTCCCCATGTCAGATTTTCGATATCTGTAACGGTTTTTGAGTTATTAGCAAAAAAAATAGCAATTTAACCCCTATGTTCTATTTTTAGCAACAGTGGCCATGTTTTTTATCGGATCAATATAAAATGAGGATCGTTTGTGGAAGACATGTCATATATCATTCCTATGAAGCCTCGGTCTAATCTGCCCAGCCGTTTCAGAGGAGAAGATTTTTGAATGAAAAGTTTACGACGGACGAAAAGTGATGGCAAAAGCTCACATGGCCTTTTAGGCCAGGTGAGCTAAAAATGAAGATAGGGCGGACAGACGGACGAACAATCCCTATATCCCCGAATAATTATCAATAATTGTTTAACACTGAGGCACATTTAAAAATAATGCAGAAACATACTAAAACTGAAAGTATTCTAAATGTATATATTTATTTAGGTTCTAGACGAGAAGATGATATTACAAGAATGGGATTATGTTCACAAGTCAGACAAGTTACTTCTGATGCTTTTGGAGACACCATTTTATGAAAAGTGTGTCAATCTTTGTTGGTCAATGGTTATACAGGATCCTGTCATGTATTTAGATGAAGAGCTCTCAAAGGGAACACAATATGACAAAAATGTTTATAAGGAGTATACAAGAAGTGGCAATTTAATACAGTACGTTGTTTGGCCAGCACTATTTCTTCACAAAGGTGGTCCGCTGCTTTTCAAGGGAGTTGTCCAAGTATACAGGGACGAAACAAATATCGTTACAGCAGTTTAGAGAGTCAGAATATAATTCTCTACAATTCATTTAGTTATTTATACATCATAATTTTTATGAAATAGACGTAAAAGGGAGAACAACTGTGTTTTACTTAAATTTTTACTTCTTTGAGTTAAATTTTGCGATCAATGTATATTTTGATTTGTAGCAAACACATGTAATCGAACACTGATACAACATGGAATAAACTGTGAGCCTTAGTAATTACACTGCATTTGTAGTTTAGGTAAAAAAAAATGCTGTGTTGAGAGGTGCATGTAACATGTACATACATTTGTAAATATTTTCTGATATACTCATTGTACATTTGAACATGTCAACAAGCAAGGTCTCATCAGTACTAATCAAGCCACAAAATGTGGAACTGTATATTAGCAATCGATAATTCTTGTCTGAGTAGATGTATCGGTGCCCAATTTATTTTTAAAAAAAATTAACAAACGTCAGAACGACCGAAAACAGTATAATGAAAATGAAGACACTTTAGTTTCCAACTTTTTCCCAATTTATTAACAGCAAACTGCTGTAAAGCAGATTGTAATGCCAAAGACAATCGTCAGATACTCCAGGCACCCAAGTCCTGAGCAAATGGCAAATAAAACCTGTAATTTCTTATTCATTGGATACCATTGTATATTCATTGAGTAATGAAGACAAACGAATTCGAGGTATTTATAAAATAAAACATCCTTTCATTTTAGTTATTATTTTTTCACTCTAAAATTTCCTCCATTTCATGCTTTGAAACCCGAAAAAAGACTTTAGAAAACTCTTTATAACTGACTTTTTCAAAATCGGCGTATTCAGAAACTATAGGACTATCGCGTAGAGAATAAAAAGGCAAAAAGATAAAGAAAAAAATCTAAATACAAAGACAGAAGATGACCATTACGTTTTCAAAAATCGGATTTGGTTTTTATTAGGCATGTCCTTCAGTGACAGATTTACACATTTTAAGGAGGCCGGGTCTAACTGAAATTTTACTCCTTCCCACATGGAGATTTAAACGTCACTCATAATAAAAAAAAATATCATAGTATTTCACATTGAAGTTTAAGAGAGGGACTGTTCAAAGATTTTAAAGGAAGGAGGGCTTTCTCAATAGAATTATTTAGGGAAATTCAATTTGTATATTAAGTTAGGCTGATAGATATCAATAATATATGTACAAGAAAGTTCACCGCAGGGCCATCTCAAAGTTTCATGAAAATAAGATGAAAATAAGCTTTCTCAGCAGAAGAAATGCAGCTGTAAAAGTTCTGACATAGATAATTTCACTAACCTTGTGTCAAATGTATTTCTGAGTAAGGCTGATCAAATGTCAAAAATGCAAGCAATATCACCGTGCGGTATAGCTATGCCATCTTAAAGTTGAGAATTTCATGAAAATGAGATGAAAATATGTTTTTTCATAGAAGAAAAGCGGATATAAAACTTCTGACTTAGAGAATTTCATCAACCAGTGTCGGATGTATTTCTGAGTAAAGCTGATGAAATATAAAAAATACAAGAAATTTCATCGTGTGGCATAACTCTGTGGTCATCTAAAAGTTGAACATTTCATGAAAATTAGATGAAAATAGGTTTTCTCCCGGAAAGAAAAGCAGCAGTAAAAGTTTTGAGATAGAGAATTTCATCAACTTTGTGTTAAATCTATTTCTGAGTAAGGCTGATAAAATATCAAAATACACAAAGTTAGCCGTGCAGTTTGACTAGGGACATCTAAAAGTGAAAACCTAATGAAAATGGTCATTTCCTTAAAAAAAAAAGCAGCACCTATAAAATGCTGACACTGGGAATGTGATCAAACTTGCGTTAACCATATTTGAGAGAATCTATTATTTCAAGGAGAGGGTAATAATATTTTTTTAAAAACGTGTTTTGCATGGGGTCACAAGTTGAAAATTAGAGGAAACTGATTCTGAGGAAGTTCTGAGATTGAGATTTTTATTAAATTTGCATCAAATAAATTTAATGGGAATGCTGATGAGCCATGAAAAACAAACACAAGAAAGTGGGATATCAGAAGGTGAAAATCAAGAATAATTGACATTTATCCAAAACAAACAGCAGATAAATGTTGACATGGAGAATTTCATCAAACGTGTGTTATTTATTACATGAAAAGGCTAATTACAAAAATCAAATATACAGTCACGCCGTCGAGAAAGTTAAACAATAGCTACCCGTGTTGCAAAAAGGCTTCTAATTGAAAGCCCGTTTTCACCAATTGCTAGCTATCGTTGAAAGCCTGGTTGTCAAAATGCTTTTAACTGTTGAAAACTTTTCGCCTGCCCAAAATAACGTTGCCAGCAATCGTAGCTAGATATCGTTGATTACTGGGAAGCATTTCGACGGCCTGTAATTTGTCAGCTGAAGGAAAACAACGTCACATCACCAGAAAATAACTCGCATACTGCCCTATTATAAAAAACAGATAATGAAACTTTACTGCCACACCTGATACATGTACATGAATTATACATTTGTGTTCATAGGAGTCTCCATCTAAAATTACTTAATTACAATTATAATGATATGAACATGAATAATCTACAGAATAAGTTATTGTTTTAGAAAATAGTTTTTAGTTTAGTTTAAAATATTTGATTATTTACCTTTTTCATTAACGTACCCCTGGGAACTTTCTTGCCCCACAAATTGTGTTTGTGTGCAAGCAACTGATAGAACACTTATTTCAGTTTAGCAATATTGATCATACATATTCAGGACGTTAGACTTATTACCCTGTCTCTGTTGCATAAGTTTATTGCTCAAATTAATATTTAAGTCACTGACCCTTGGTGAAAATTCACCTTTTCAACTTCTGTGTCGGAACCAAAGTTCCGTTTTACTTAAAACTTCTTATCGTCACCGGACACTTGTGTCTCCAATGACCTGAGTGTCGTTAACTCCATGATTCTTATACCTCGAATTCACGGATTTTAACCGAAGTTTATTGTGATCATAAATTTGGTTGCAATATGGTTTTGAATGTTCTGTTAAAATTTTTTAATTCCTTCTCGTTTTTTTTTTGGGGTCCGAAACTAAGTGCTTAGGCTACACTTTAATTTTGAGAAATTTATTACAAATACTAATTACATTTGTATTTTAACAAAATCAGCGCCGGGACGTGCAAACTGTTACCTCGTGAGCTAACAAGTTAAAATCAGACTCAACCTGTCGGTCCTGTTCAAAGCAGGTTTCACATTAACATGTTCTCGTCCTGGTCTGCATGTTATAATTGCCACTGGACAGTAAACAATAATCGATCAACCATCCTTTTCCAAAACCTGTACACATATACAGTGTATGCTATTTTTGCTTTTTTTTTTTTTTTTGTTATTTCTAAGAAATACACAATTACATGTATTTAAATACCTTAAATGTATTACGATCATAGACATCTTATCAGTTTCGAACTGTTTGAAATGTCAAAGAATAATATTAAAAAGACGTATTTGTGTAACAACAAAACCAGCCAATTCAACAACGATCTCTCGTATAAAAGGCACCAAACTTAATCATTAAAATTTGTGACTCTGATGTGGTTTTTTGATGTAGGTATATACAAAATTTTGTATCCCCAGATGTTTTCAACACTAATTGATCAATACAATCTGACTTCCGACAGATTTTGGATTTTCATACAGTCTACCATTTCTCTCTGCTACTCTGTAATCAACTTGCCTTTTCTTTTAATTAAAGATCAAATTCAAATTCTATCATAACCTCAGTTTTCAAGGGGAGCAATCCAAAAGAACATGCGAACTTGCGAAAACAAACAGAAGCAACACTGATATACAAAAGGTTAACATAAATACATGAAAAAAATACCCCAAAAAAACTAGGTTCTCCAGATCTACAAACATAACACAGGTGTACATAACTACATATTTCAGCTGATCTTCATGAGATAGCTCGACGAAAGAGGAATGAAATTTGAAAATGTGTCAAAATCATAACAAAAAACTACTATATCTAATACATTGCATACAAGTAATCGGTTCGATTTCATTATAAAAAACGACAAAATTTTGTCTGAAATAATTTTTATTCAATTCTAGGATATTAGGTCAAGTGAAGCAATTTTGTTTGGCAAGACTTAAAATGCTTTTGATGATTAGTGCAAAGAGATTCAAAATTTAAGCAGGATATAACCCTAAAATAGCGTCATTGTTTCTTAAGAATAGCATTTAATTCAGTTAATTATTTTCATAAGGAATTAATTGTAAAAAATGAACAAAGCTAGCTATTTCACAATATACAGAACCTATTCTCTTGTTTCAATGCACTGAAATGTACCTTTTAATATTGCATATTTTCATGTATTAGACACACGTTATACAAAAAATACTTGCATTCACTAAATATTATACCGATGACTCGTGAATAAGTGGTAGTTTACTCTCTAAGTCCATGCTGCAAAATGACATATAGACGTATGGAAGGTAATGTTAATCTGTTGTTGTACTGGTTCCTTCTCCCGAGAAGGCCTGTACAACCCCCTTGTACAATAAAGGTCCATTTTTATGTAGAAACAAAGCTGGCCAAACAACATATTGTACAGTATCACCACTCTGCATGAATTCTTTATATATATTTTTGTCGTATTTCGTCCCTGGCGTGATTGTTTCATCTAAATATAATACCGTATCCTGAATAGCCATTGACCAACATAGACTAACGCATTTTCTATAAAATGGAGTTCTCATTAACAAAGCTATTAATTCCTCATTCTTGTGAATGTAGCCCCACTGGTCTAAGACGTCACTTTCTCTAAGGCTCTATAAAATGAAATAATTTAAGGTAAAACTTTTTAAAAGAAAATATATTTTCATCTTAGCTGCCAATCCTTAAACATAAATTTATCGAAATTTTGTGTATGGTCGCGTACATGCACAATGTAGATACTTTGTATCATATGAAAAACGTTATCATTCCTATTTTATGTAAGTGAAGGTGAGCCAACCCACCCACCCCGGAAGGTGTATCGAAATCTTAATATGAGGTGGTCATGGTGGTTGTGTAACTGATTCAGTACGAATTATGTCTTATCAATAATACGAAAAATCTTTTTTGGCAAATATACCTTATTTTCGGTGAACTGTTCAACGAAATTATCAACATGTTTTCGTCTTAGATCGGCTGCTTCCGACAAACAGATAATTTCGGAAAAGAGGTCTTCTTTCTGTTGAAAAATTAAAACAAGTCTGTTTAATGGGTATACAATATTCACTTAGAAAACCAAGTTATTCCAAATATATCAAAGACACTTCAAACTAAATTAACCCGTTAACGCTTCTGAATCGCCATACTCTATTATATTCACACTGTAAAATTGTATAGGAAGAAACATTATCTTTTTACTGTGTTTTTTTTTTTAACTGCAGGTTAGTAGTTTTCCACGAATATCTCAAATATTTCATTAAAATGAAAGTATAAAGTAATAATTTACCTTTTTTTTCAAATAGTCGTAACTAATTATTATATTTTCAGTGCTGAAATGCTTCAAATATTTTCCAAGAGCGGATTTTCCATTTTTTTTTCACAAATATGACGTAGCTTTACATGTGCAAGTTTTGTTTTCAAAAGACTAAGTTTGATCCATGTTGACTTTTCGGACATACGGAATTGTTATTTAAAATGAAGAGAATTGCTACAGGTATAAAGTTCGCAGCTCTTCATGAAGAAACCAGTTGCCAAAGTGTGGGTTTTTGCCAGTCAAACATGTATTATAATGGGATGTTACTTCGATTACTGGTATCTCATTATTCTGCAATTATTTCAAAGTCATCCAAATATTTGAAATTTAAATCATTTAGTAATTGGAATTTGGTATATTTTTCTGGTATGAGAAATGATTTTCAGGAAAATGTAAAGAAATTAATTACTTGGATGAGTACATATATCATAAATGACGTAATTGATTATGTATAATTATTCTTACGCTGTCAACATCTAAACTGACCATGGCCCCAACAGCATTCTTTACACTGTCCAACTGTTCCGTTGAAAGCTTTAAGCACTTATGGTAACAACACTATACAAAGGTTTAGATATTTATTAACAAAAATTTAAATTGCCACAAAATGTTTTAAAGTCATATTTTTTGTTAGATTTTTTAAATCTTATTAAAGAAAATTTAATGGTAATATAGTCTATTGAAAGCGTTTCCTATCATAGAACCCTGTTCTTTGAATTCTTAACTATATTTCATAGACCAATCAAATTTATCAAACAGGTGAAAAATTAAAAATATATACTACTAAAATTAAGGACTCGATTTCTTTGTGCCGTAACAACTGCAATAGACAAAATCCATATCAGAATTTGACTAATTGGGGCTGATTGTGTTGTCTGAAAATTTCATGGGTCTTTGTCGATATTTTTCTTTGCTGGATTTATCGATGAGTTAAGTAAAATGTTCCCTATTCGACATGTCTTCATGTTTCGTCATTTGTCTCCACTTCCGATCAGACGCCAGACTCTATTTCTAACTTTTTGGGCCATGAACTTTCCATAAATTTATTACTGTCTGGACTAATTTGTATCCGTTAAAATAAAGTTTTATGACATTTATAATATTGCTGATAATATTTATATATGTAGTTCTGTCTATTGAACAATACAGCTACAACTGCTTTACATCAGTTAAAAATTAAAATGTGACCCTGATCTAATGTATACGTAAATATTTTCGGAGAAATCGAATCGTACCGTGGGGATTCGTATCGATTTATTTTTTGTTTCTTGGCCTTTTATATGTATTCCTCGGAATGCACTGTTACCTTTTCAGGTATTGACAATATACCACAGTTTCCTGGGGATTGGATTCATTGTGTTGTATCCCCCTTTTTTCCTCTGCCAATATAGCATAAATAAAATGTTTCATTTCGTCAACTGACACGGTATATCTATTGATTTATGCTACAATGTATAATATTGTGATATTGTGTTTTTCTTTTCTTTCATAAGATAATGAAAATTATTTTTAAAAATGACCATGTTGGTCGTGGGGTGTTAGAGAAAAGGGGGGATACAACACAATAAATCCATTCCCAAGGAGCCTGTGCGATAGAGGCATAGAACGGACGAGACACAGGAGATAAAAAAAATTCAGACACATCGCTGTATAAAAAAGAAAAATCTCACCCTACGAAAATGGTGATATCACGAGCATAGCAGTCAACAGTACTATCCTATTTTTTCCCTTAACAAATCCTTAAGGGGGTACCCAACACTTTGACTAAAATAGATTTGGCTCGTTTAATTTTCATAAAATTTTGACGAAATATTTACTTTGACCTGTTGACAAAAATATAAAAATTTCAAGAAATTTGAACGACACAATTTACGGGAATAATTTCATTGGATATATAGCAGTTTGACAAACACTAATTTTGATCATTGAGAAGCTGGATTTCTCTTTACTAATTGTATGTGATTTAAACGTTCAGCTGATTTTTAAAGAGTTGACTCCCTTAGATGTTCTGTACCCCCTTAAATAGCTACAACAAATTCTCAACAGTTTCTGGAATACATGTACCAACACAGTACATTTGAAGAATTACTTTGACACTGAAATAAAGGGTATTCATTTAGAAGAAAACAGGATCAGAAGTTTATTTGGGAGAAACGCTTGCCAGTTCACATTTGTTCTCAATAATAATAATAAAATTCATAAAAAAAACATTCATGGTGAGGGGATAGTTATGCAAGATTTGTGTTTTGCATAATAAGCATTGTTGAGGGTATTTAAAGATATATGACGTATGTGTGTTTGTGCTGATACGGAGGAATATGGGGTAAACTTTTCTTGGCCTTTTTGTTAAATTTTTTTGGTATAATAAAACAGTCATTTCGGGATATAGCTATTTTACTTGTTCTCTCGACACATTGACTATTTCCATCCTCTACGTATGGGAAAATAGTCAGTATCTTTTGACAAATATAAAAATGATACAAAACAAAATTACTGTAACTACCTGCAATTTATTTCCACAACGTTGTGCCTTTGGTTTATGCACCACTTACATGTACATACTTTTGGTTTTGTGAGCAATGTTATAATCAAAATAAAATTAACTTGGCACATTGAATCCTTTTTTTATTGATTATTGATTAATGATATTTGTAGCATGCATTTTTTTATGATTTTCATTCGTAAGCATGTATGTGATGTTTTAAATATGCAAAATCCCTATATCCGTTTCGTAGGGAAATTGTATTTTACTTTTTATTACTGTACCGCTACATGGAACTGCTTTATGTCTATTGGGGTCAATTTTAACATATAGGTTAAAGACTGGGTAGCCCTGGTTGTTTCTTGCATTTACATAATTTCGTTCATCCTTGCATAAATGAATACTACAGGTTTCATCATTGAATAGCGATTATTTCCAGCAACACACACAAACCCGTTACTCATAACACCAATTCTTTAAGTACCCATTTCACTCCATTATCGAATTACTTAACTAGCGACTGACTTTGAGCTTGAAATACTCCAAGACTCGAGTATTCCAACTTAGACATCCAGGCAATGGCAGCAATAAATATTCTATTAAATCAATTTTATTTTGTCAACTTACTACGAGAAGTCTATGCAGGTGATATATGATGATTTCTTCAATTTCATCTTTATCTAGTCCTGGATAAATTTGTTGAATTTTATCTGTACATTCCAAGGCATCTGTCCATTCATTATCGTACATTTCACCATATTTTTCTCCAATTTTCAGTGGTCGATTAGGATCACTAAGGTCTGTTACAGACGGGTTACCTTTAGTTATTTTGTCTCCAGCTAAGCTGCTTAACCTGATGTAAAATTTGAAATGAAAATCTCGAGAGGTTAAACGTACAGACGTGGATTGAATTAAACATATTTTGCATTCATTAAGCATTTCATCTAACAATAATGACCATGCCATTTGAAAAGTTGTCACTTAACGATTTGTAATAATGAACTAAGTAACAATAAAATTATAAGCAACCTAAACATAAGAATTTCATTGTATGAATAAGATTGCACATTGTGCATGTGTTTATATGTATTTAAGATTGTATTGTTTGTACCAAATGAACCGTTTTCCGGGAAAATCTTAATGTGAACAGTACCTTCTCCTTTTACCGTAAATAATTATTGCCGCTTCAAATGCTAAGATGCCACGTATTAAATTTTATTTGTTCTCCAAACCATCGATGCTTTAGTCATATCTACGTTATTGTCATATGAAACGTTTGAACCATGTAAACTGTCAGCATATATCTGGTTTGAAATGTTTAATAAAATCTACGCAGAACAATACTACTTCGTTAAAAAAAATCATTTTAAGAAGTAAGTTGGACAACGTTTAAATGCGTTTTGATACATTTTATTTCCAGTAAAACATGGTAACTTTTTGTCTAAGCTTATTGTTTGATGATCTTCAAAGTATTGGAATTACTTATGGTCGTGCCAAAAATGTTGTAAAGCCCCGCGTTAGTGGCGTATCCAAATATGGGTAATTGCGATCACCATAAAATGGTTTGTATTTGCACGTGATATCACGTGTGAAAGTGGCGTAACAATACAATTTCATGACGTAAGTCGACGACATAAACAGACATGTATTCAACGGCTGTTGAAGTAAAAAAGTGAAGTATACATTTAATCATGACAAAGAAAGTAAAACGAACTCCTCAGATAAATTTGAAATAAAAAAATCCATCGATTTACTGTCCATTAATATATTAAAAGTGCAATCCCACAGTTCCAAAAAATATGAAGAAATCTAAGGGCGCTCTAGGCTTTGTTTCTCCAATTTCTGCAACTGTTTAATATTTTTCTGTGGAGTTACGTCCAACACCGCTACTAGAATAAAATTAATTTTGTTTTCTTTTTAAATTCGCATCGTAGTAGCGCAATACAAGGCTTGACTGTGTAGTCATATGCACAGACATGATGAAAAATTATTTCAGGGTGACATTCGACAGTGCAATCTGTTTCCGCGATACATGTGCAACCCTAATACATGTACTATACAGGAAAGTATGTTTGGTCTACAGATTATACTGTCATATCTCGCCCTGAAATAAGGGCCAAACCATTTTCCGATTCCTTTTGTATTTATCGTAAAAGTAGGATTTCACAATTTCTCAAAGGCCAAGGCCAATTTATTTTTAATACTTTTTTGCACTATAATGTGAATCTTTATTTCGTAAAGTCTAGCAAAAAAACGAATATAGCAACGCATAACAATTATATACAATGCATAAAATTTATGTCATCAATAAATACATAGGGGCACAGAGGGTAATCAAGAAAAATATTTTACGCAGTACGTTTAAAAATTTCTAACCAATTTTAAAAACTTATTTCGGTCATTATTCCTAATCATTCTAAAAACTATATGAATAAAAATTCATATTCAGCCAAACAAGCCAATTACAATGTACATGTATTTCTTGTTATGTATTTTCAATAAATCTTTTTCTTGAAGCTTTCATTCAACTTCTAACTTTAAATGCATAATCATAAGTCTATCTATAATATATATAACGTGCACATGTTTCATATGTGTTAGAGACGTTTCATGCAACGCATGTGACACGTTTGAAAAACGCATGTAATACGCATGATTCACACATGTGATCATGCGTTTCACATGTGAATGTCATGCGTGAGAAAACACACCTATGTCACATGCGTTTTCAAACACATGTGTGCATGCGTTTTCAGATACATGCCGTTCACATGTGTGTGTCACACATGTATTACATGCGTGCAATGTAACGTCTCTAACACGCATGTACACATCTGTGACACATGCGTTTCCTGTTTCATGTGTGACACATGTGTGGCATATTTTCCTGTGTATATTTAAATTTTAAACATTTCTAAATATAATTTGCACAAAATTGAGCACGCATTACGTCGCCGTATTTTCAGTGTTTATAACTTGTAGTAAGACAAAAAATGTTATTTGTCATGATTTATAGCAAGTGCTTTTTACCATTTTCTTATCATAGTAAAATAATTTACAGGTGAGTAACCAAATCGTGACGAAATCGGGGGCTATACAACAAGCCTTTTATGGCAATTGTTATTGCTCTTTACAACACAGAAAATCTCGTGCAAAAACAAGCCTTTTATGGTGATGGCCACCACCCACATTTAGATACATCACTTTGGTGGAGCTTTGCAGCATTTTGTGGCACGATTATATGATGACATTCGTATTCCTATTACATTTCAAGATGGTCTTCTTTTAAAAAACTATTTAAAATGATTGGAAATTTTAATAAGGCTACTTTTTAACTGGAGTTTTACTGGTTTAAAACTTGCACTTCAGATACATGTATATATATATTATTTGTTCTTGGTGATATCCTGTACAGTTGTTGAACAATGAACATGCTTTTATGAACAAGAATAACTGGACAAACCTTGTTTGCAAGTCATCCTTTTCGCTTTGAAGTTTGCGTATCTCAGATTCTTTGTCTCCAATCTGGATCTGTAAATGAACAAATGACTGTCGTGTGGATTCAATTTGGGCTTCCTTTTCTTCTACGACCTTCTGTTGGATAATCAATCTTCAAATATATCAATAGATGACAGTTTGTACTTAAAATTATGACGGCCTGTTTTTCGTTAATATCACCACATTTCGAACTAAAAACAATTTGCTATTAGCCCGACCATGGGTCTCTCCATTCGTTAGATGTAACTTGTCTAAAGAACTTTTCTTTTACAAGCAAAATTATTTGTATATAATGTTATCTAAGAAAAATGATTGAGTGAAATATTATTACATGAGTATTGTTTCTATCAATTTATATCCACTAGTCCTTCATTCTTTTTACAACAAATTCATTTGTTTTAAATGTTTGTAATAAAATGAAATGATAAAAGCAAACAATTTGATCTATTTCACTTTTGTGTAACATACATTAGCTTAAAATGCATTGTCTTGCAATTTTATATCATAAATTAACCGACCTACCTGGCATATGTACATTGGGATTTCTTTCTTTGCGATATTCAGCTCGCCCGGAAGTCAAAAACAGCTGATCAGTTGTACTCACCTGACTTCCGGTGTAAATGTCTGCTTCAGTTTTGTTTCTCGGCGCGAAAGACTTTAGACGTCTTTTCAGCCTTGCAGAGTAATTCATTATGTCTGAACCCAAAGGTTTAGATATAAGTGGTGGTGAGTTATCACCGGTAACGTCGGCACTGGAAGAGGAAATTGTCAATAGCGCAAGGACGACCAGAAGGTCAGTAAGTAAACCTAGTACGTCAGAGCAGAGTACGGGTAAATATAGTAAAATTAGAAAATCTAAATATGACACGCTTGATGAAAAATGGAACAATAAATTTGATGAATTGGACAAGTCTATGGACGCTATATTTGACAAATTTATGAACCAAATGTTAGCCATGAACGCTAGTCAACCACAAAGGTCACAAAGACAAGAAATTGAAAAAAGGTGTCACAAAGACCAGCTATTTTAGAAAGAGTGTCACAAAGACCTGAAACAGAAAGAACTATGTCAAAAAGACAAGCCTTAAGTGATTCTGACCACAATAAAAATGTGGAAAGTGATGAACTTGATGACAGGGTCTCTCTCCGTGTTGGAGCTAAAAAAAAGATTCAGATGATGAGATAAAGTCCATCGATGATAAAGATAAGACAAAGAAATGTCTGTTTGATTTATTTAGTTCAGACGCAGTAACAGATAAAACTGAGAAAAAGTCTGGTATTATTTTAGACGAATTACATAAAAAAGTCTTGTTAGGTAGCTGGTAGCTGGCGCTCAGATAAACCTAATTCGATTACTGCTTTTGCAGAGGAAAATAAAGATGCTTTTCCAGTTGACGAGGAAACAAAAAAGTATTTACAGGTTCCTACGCTTGATGACATAATTGAAAGATGTTTGGTTAACAAACATGGAAAACGAGCCGCCTTTGTAAAATCGGGCAAAAGTTTAAATACACAACCCTACAAAATGGTAGAGAAAATTGCTAATCGTGGGCAACAAGCTGCAAATATGGGAATCATAATGCAAATGTATATACAGCAAAGTTTAGGTACTTTATTGAAACTTTGTCAGAATGAGAACCTAACTTAGATAAAGCTATCCAACAAGTGCAGGACACTTTTGCCACGTCTACAAAAGGTCTGGACCAAATTGGTAGAACGGGTGTATGTGGAGATCGGCTTGAATCAACATTAAAGTATAATAAGGAAAAGAAAGAGACTCTTCATGATTTATTGCCTAAGTTTGAGTATAATGATAGGAAACGAAAGATCAAACAAGACAATGACTCTTCAAATAGAAAAAAACCATGTCCGAGTACTACAGTAAAAGACAAAGCAGAAACACAGTCTAGTGATTTAAGTTCTTTTCGTATTCCAAGAATTCAAAGGAACAACAGTGGTTTCGACAAGAGAAATAAATCCCAAAATCAAGGACAGCATAAAAAATCTGACTTTGGTCAGAAGAGATCCTCTTCGGAGGAGGGAAAATACAATGACAAGGTGAGAAATTTAATGTTGTTTCCGAAGATACCAGTGGGAGGTCCACTGTCTCATTTCCTCCCAGAATGGGAGAAAATAACATCCGACAAATGGGTCCTCTCCATAATAAGGGGGGTTGCAAATTGGAATTTATTCAGAAACCACCCTTTTTAGGCATAAAGCAAACGCTTGTAAATGTAAAAAATTCAGATATTTTACAAAAAAAAATAAAATTTATTAGAAAAAATGCAATAGAGCTAGTTGCAGAAAAACAAGCTCAATGCGGTTTTTACAGCACACTTTTTCTGGTGCCAAAGAAAAATGGGAACATGAGACCAGTAATAAACCTTCGGTCTCTAAATATGTATCTTCAGAAACAACATTTCAAGACGGACACTATGTCAAAAGTCCTGAATCTAGTCAAACAAGGAGATTGGGGAATAACGCTCGATTTGAGAGATGCTTATTTACATGTCCCCGTCTTTCCGAAACACCGAAAGCATCTGTGGTTCTGTGTTCAAGGGAAAATATATCAATTCAAAGCCCTTTGTTTCGGACCGACAAGCTCTCCGAGAGTATTTACAAATTTAATTTCAGTCATTGCAGCCCATCTGAGAAAACAGCATAAGGCAACTTATTTAGACGATTGGCTATGTGTAAATCAAAAGAAAAAAAAATCTTTTTCAAAATCGGGAAATAGTCCTGAAATCTCCTTGCTCGACTAGGTTTTATAGTAAACATAGAAACGTCGAATTTAGTATCAACACAAGATCTAATTTATATATGAGAGAGTTTCGATCTGGAGAAAGTGTATCAAACAGAACGGAGAATAAAAAGTCTAAAAGTAGAAATTAGCAAACTTTATAAAGGTCAAAATTCAGCAAGACAATAAATAAAAATTTTGGGAATAATGGCGTCTTGTCTGGAACTGATCCCGCGGCGGTCTATTGTTCATGAGACCTGTACAAATTCATCTTCTCCAACAATGGAGCCCATCCAAAATCAGTCTAGAGTACACAATCAAGTGTACTTCAGACCTCAAGATGCATCTTAGTTGGTGGTTGTGCAAACAAAATACAATGAAGTGTCGTACGATAACTCCTTCTCAAACATCAGTTTTTATCACAACAGATGCATCAGACAGGATGTGGAGGTCACATGAACAATCAGACAATTCAGGGTCTGTGGTCAGACGAGATGAAGGCATTTCACATAAACAATCTAGAACTTCAGGCAGTATACTTAACAATAAAACATTTTTTACCTCCACTACAAAACAAACCTGTTCTGATAAGATCCGACAATACAACAGTTGTACAATATCTAAACAAACAGGGAGGGACAAGATCAGTACAGCTTTGTCAACAGACATGGAATCTATGGAATTTAGCCATAGAGAACAATATCATAATAAAAGCAGCACATATAGCAGGGGTAGAGAATGTGGCAGATCAGTTGCGTCGGTTTAAGGTGAAAGCAACAGAGTGGTCCCTGAACTCATCAGTAATCTTTGGGGAAAAACAATGATAGATCTACCCTCACTGTCTCTAGTTCCCAAAATACTGCAACACATTCAACAATATCAGTTCGAGCTTATACTGATTGCACCGTTTTGGCCCAGGCAAACATGGTTTCCTCAACTTTCAAAATTACTGATTGCTGTTCCAATGAAACTCCCAGTACTACGGAATCTTCTGACACAGGGAAAAAACAAAATTGCTCATCCAAATCCAGAAGTTTTTCAGTTGACTGCATGGCTGCTATGGGCAACAGTTTCAAAACAAAAGACTTTAAAAAAAAAACCTGATATATGTAACAACCCAACCAGCCTCCCGTGTTCATGTTTCGGTTTTGTGTTAGGTGTCTTTCTAGCGCCTAGAAAACTGAAGCAGACAGGTAAACCGGAAGTCAGGTGAGTACAGCTGATCAGCTGTTTTTGACTCCCGGGCGAGCTGAATACCGCAAAGAAAGAAATCCTAATGTACATATGTCAGGTAACTATAATTTATTCACAAAATTCTAATTTGAGAACAAATTTGTTAATTTGTTGCATAAACCTTTTTAAGGTACTTGAGAAAAAAACTGCGGTGTAATATTTCTAAAATATAAAATAACAATTTTGAAAATAAACGTCTCTTGTTACCTCTTATGCAATGTTTCATTTTCCTGTATTAACTTGTCATTCATCTCATTCTTATTCTTTTCTGCGTCATGTAATTCAAGGCAATTACACTGTACGTTGGATAGTTTCATTTCTAGTTCATGTATCTTTAATTGCTGTGCCTCAATTTCTTCGTTACAATTTAACCTGTTAAAGAAATGAAAACTGAAGAATAAAAATGGTACAAAACAGCTCGTACACTAAATAAAAAATAAAAAAGGGCCAGCTTTAGGCAAATAAACAAAAACAAAGCAAAAAGAAACAGCAAAAGAAAAAACTAAGCGGCTCGATATTTCAGACAACTGGAATTAACTTTTAGAGTCTTTTATGAGCTTTTTAACAGTTAACATTCTCCTCTCATATGCTCGAAACACTAGTTACTGAGCTAATGATACCTTGGGTACTTGGAATTAACCAAATGAGTGGTAATAATATATTCTCTAAAAGTATCATTTCACGCTAAATTGTAGTATTGAAACACTACCTAATAAGCTGATAATACCTTTGATACTTGGCGTCTACTAACTAAGTTATCCTCTCAGTGGTGATAAAACAGTAAATGTTGTAGTCGTCCGTAAATAACCATTTTCAGTGTGAGATGACCCATTAAAGATCGGTTCACGTGACCACTGAATTTAGACCAATCATATCATGCCGATCACAGCTGCACATACCTTTTGACCAATCATTGACTTTACCAAGGTACAGGAAACTTAAAAATCGAGTTTTTAGGGAAGAAATAGGTACTTGTTCAAAAGTTCCGCTATGCTCCACTCGGGAAAGACGTGAATCGTAAAATGTTGTTGAAGATTTTTCAGTCTTCACTTTGAACACGTGTAAAACACTATTAATCTCTAACAGTAAATTGTAAAGTTGCATTTCACACCAGTGTCGGAATTCTACCAAATGGGCTGGTTGTACCGTAGGGAACTTAGAGTCCATAAGCAGGATATCCATTCGGTGTTAATAATTCAAATTCTCTATTACAAATTGTGTTGCAGGCGATGTGCACATTAGTTCAACATAATCCAAAAGGTACTCAAACATATATATCGTTTTAACTTCAATTTTTCATAATACAATATTTTTTTTAAAAAAGGCTCATAAACCAAACAATGCTCTATGGCGAAATAAATTATAAACAATTTCAAAGACAGTGACGGCAAAATTGATACAACATGCTATTCATATCAGGACTTCTAATTCCGTTTTAACCGTTGTGATGAAAATATACAAATATCATTTTGCAATTAGTTTCAATACCATTTTCATTTTGTTTATTGTGATAAGTAACAGCAAAACTTACATTTTGTTTTTAATTTTATTTGTCTTATTGACCGCCAGTTCCATTTTTTCTATATATTTATCTCGTTTCTCATTTTTTGTACGATCAATAGCTATTCTTTGAAGGCAAACTGTTGAAAGTTCTATTTCTGAAATCCGTTCCAGAATCTGTTCAGATGATTTCATATAAAAATCGTTTTCCTCTTGTAATGACCTATGTGGTAAATAAAATTCATTAAGTATAGATATATTTTTGAAAAAGCCATAATTTCTATTCGTCTGTATATAAAAGAGACATGTGATCAACTTGTACATTTTAGCAAAGTCTCAAGCCGTAACAATTTACAGTCAACTGTGATTTTTTTTCTGTTCAATAGATCACTGTGCCTTTATAATGAAGAACAAAAATAAAATCGATCTTTTTTGACATTAAATTTTTACACATCTATTTAGAGATTTTGCGCACTGTATTCATTAAACGTATAGTGACATTCACGGTTGTACGTAAACTATGCAAAGTTTGTTATGCGAGTTGTAAGTCCTTATTTTTTTTACAACTAAAGCATAATTATTATTCTTATAAATTACAGATGGGTACAACATTATTTGTACGTTTCAGTTAGTATTTATAGTGTAAGTAATCGCTGAATTCAAATACCAGAAATAAACAACGCGTGACTGAAATACGCAGTACATCACGAGTATGTCTTCACTGTAAAATTGTCTGCCAAATTATGGCAATATTTGTTGATTTTCTTCTTTTTTTATTATTGTGTGCTACCACTACCATCGTGTATTATCATCCTCAAGTGTGCATACATGTACATGTGTATGTGAAATACTCTTTATCGTACAAAACCTAGAACGATGTTAGAGGCCGAGTTAAATCCCTCATTGTGCCGATAAGATGTTGAAAAGCAATAACATGAATAAAGGCGATGTTCTGTTGAATTAGGTTTTGATCAAAATGTTTAAAGGAAATTCGTCATAAATTAATATCAATACTAGTGAAATAAAAAGAATTCCTACATAGGTTTTGAATAAATAAAAGACAAATCCATTTAAAATATATATTTGCACATTTAACTCTTTTTCCAAGAACGGAAATTTCATTAAATAGTAAAATATGTGTATGAGCATTTTCTAGAAAGGGGAAAATTCCAGACTGAGAAATTTGAAAATTTTGGTGAATTCGTATTTGATTGCTCGTTAAAAAATTTAAATGTCAAATCAATATCAGTCATAAAAAATGAGTGAGAATGACAATTTTTGAAACCGTGTGTAAAGTTTTATTCAAGTGGCGTGCTACATTCGCTTTGGGAACAAAGCAATGCTTTAATTTCAACAAGTATGACCTTTGTAAGGGAGAATTGTGAGCCCGTAGAAAATACACTTTGTTCGTTGTTTTAACGTAGACAATTGATTCCAAAACCATCAAAGTTTGATCCGCTGAGTTTTCCACCGGTTGGTAGCCAAAATTTCGTTTTAAGCCATATGCGTGGAATACTGACTATCGTTGAAAAGTGACCTTTTATTGTCGGATTAAATAGTCTTTATTTAAAAAGGATAACTGCATTCGTGTGTGTGTCATTAGCCTGAATCATATCTTCCTGCGGTCCTTAAATCAAGTAACGAACACACATATATACAATACATGTAATAAATGGAAACCATTATTTCTGATTAGTAATCTACAATATACACAGAAGAGCATTGTTTTAATTTGATAGTGCAATATGATATTCATAACGTTTTATTTTAAAAGATCAAAGTGAATTGCATTTCTTGTCTTCCACTGATTGGTAAATTATTCCACATTTGTGAACCGAAAACAAAAATGTGCTTATGATGAAATTTTATCATACTGAAAAGCACAAACCTTTAATGATTCGTTTAGGGGGATGAAACATTTATGCAAACATACTCAACAATGCATAAAATTCGGATTGTTTTGCATAGTAAGTACTCAAACAAAAATGCAAGATCACTCATGTCACAGTCCTAAATTCAAAATTATTCAACTTTAAAGCAACCAAACGGAAAAAGAGTTATTTTTGCTCTATGTTAAATAATGTAGTACGTGTAGTAACCAACTTTAATTCGTCATTTTGTATAATTACTTAATTATTATAGTGTTAGATTTTCGCTGTTCTGTTTAGAGAGATCAGCTGCGGTATCTACAAATGTATACGCATATTATCATGATTATTAATAAATGAACTACAAAATGGTTAACAGTTTATTTTTTTTCTTTGTTTATATTTACAAGAACTAGCAATTGTAAAAAGTGTTATTATTATTGAAGAATTTAAATGGTAACTATATTTACATGTTAGATTTGATTATTTTTTTCAGATATTCTTCGTAATGCAGACAAATGATCTTTTTGGATCAATAGTTAATGATAAAAATCAAATTTCAACGGAAATGGTCAAAATTAATGGTTTTGGGGTCATTTTCAACCTTGAAAAATGACAGAAGGGTCAATTTTCTACGGGGTCACAATTCTCCCATATACCGTCACGCGAAATTGCGATTGCACGACGTACATAGTTATATTTTTAATTGAAAGTAATATTATTTTAAAAATTCTCATTTCAATTGAATTTTTTTTTTTATTTCTCTCAATTTATTTAACAGCAGTCTGAAGTTTGGATATTATACGTAAACATATCATATGTTTGTATTACTCTACTAATTTTGTTTCCTCTTCTTTCTCTTTGGACAGCAGACTGTTTTTTCTGTCTAATTCATCTATCTGGGAATGTAGTGCTTCCAATATTCTATGACAGAATTATATAACTATTTATAGTTATTAATAATAATAATAGTTTCCGATATTTATACGTTTTTATGTACGAACGAAAGCAATGAAATAAGAAAAAGGTACAATGAACAGATTTAATGAAAGGTCAACAATGACGTACTAACCAATTAACGTTATCCAATCGACAAACCTTCAGAAAAAAAATTGCAAAAGATTAAAATATCATGCACACTTCATGATCATGGAAAATCAGGAAAAAAAGTCTAAAACTGCAAAATAAAAGTATAAATCTACAAAAATGAAAGGTAAAAAGCCGAACGTTTCGACTCAATGATTGTGTCTATGCAGTTGAAAACCCGCATGTAAGCCAAGTCTATGACCTCCAAAAAGCAAAATTCATGTAAAAAATTTGTTTTTCTCTTTATTTTAAATATTGTAATTAAAGTATATTGTGGAAGGAAATAATAAAAATTTGTTTGGCAAAAATCAAGATTATGGATACTTAAAACATTGTAAACCAGATACTTTCTTTATCCCATTAAAGTTAAAATGGTTTACTGAACATTGTGAAATTATACATATTATGCTACAAAGTATACACGTGTATTTTTATGTCCCATTTCATACGTAAAAATGAAAAGACCCAAATGTTCATTATTTTACAACGAATTTAATCGATACCTGTAATCTTTGATTTCTATTTCTTCAACGGAAACCATTTCATCGTCGTCTTGGACTATTTGTTCTAAGTTCCCTTTTTCTTGCACTGAGGATGTTTCATCAAAAGTTAAAATTGTATTAAAATCACCAGAATTGTCATACAAACTAGTATCTGTATTTGCAGCAGAAGGTCTAACACCAATCTTCTCATCATTTTGGTTGCTGAAGTAAAAAATAAAATCCGTTATGCATAGGTGGTTTAAAAATACTTTTTATCATTAATTGAATAATAAACTGAGCCTTTATTGAATCTATCGGATTGTAGTTTAAGGCCATTTTGCTCCGTGTTGCAGACTACACAAGGACCCTTAAAGATCAAACCTATGATATGTTATGTGATTGACATTTTACAGGACAGTAAATTGGCCCTTTGGCCGTAAATTCCTTGAGGATAAAAAGAAAATAGGCGCAACAATAATTAATTAATAAAATAAGTTTTAAGAATAAGTATATAATTTACAGGGAAAAAAAAGGAAAAAAACACTAATTTGATAAAGGAAGACTATTAGGGAGTAGTGACAAATGTGTCTTACTTTGGAAGACATTACTTTCCAGTGGGAAATATGATTATAAAGAAATTTTGTCATGAAATTATCAACTAATAATACAAGACATCAAGTGGTTTTCGTTTAATATATGGCTTTTATTATTTTGCTTTATTTTCATTTTTCAGAAAATCAATATATACTTGTAGTAGAGACGCCATTGCTTTAGTATTTCTGCTTTCTTGTTATAACTCTGTTTCTTTTTTTTTATTCTTTTGGTTATTTCTGTATTTTATTTCTGTATTGTCTTTACTTTGGGCTTTGGTCTTACTTACCTTGCCCGTATTTCTTATGGCGTCGGTATTTTTTCGTCGATATTCAGAACCCGCCTGCTTCACTGCTTCCTCCACGACAGGGGGCAATTTACGGCCCCACTCTATATACTTTCTTACTAACACTTACTTGACCTCATTTCGGTACATCTGTCGTACGTCTGAAGCCGTCTGGTTTCTGCTGCTTGTGACGACATCATGAGTGAAAGCTGTATTTTCAAGTTTCTTTATTTTTTCGTCGATCTTATTAAGTCTCAATTTCAGTAATGAAAATGTTGATATAAAATCAATAAGAAAGGTTTCTTTCTCCAAGGAAGTTGTGTTTATTTTAGTTTCATTTATGTCTTCCTTTAATTGCTGTAAGAAATCTTGTTGTTCAGAAATAATGCATAGTTTTGTTGATCCGTCTTCGCTTTCAGCCGTCAATTTTGTGCTTCCTTTCTGTTCATTTTCTGGCAATTTCTGATAGTGGTCATCATTTTCAGAAAAAGGTTCAATGGTTTGCATATACCTCTTTAACGTCGTTTCCTGCCCACTCACAGTACTATATAAACACTGTATCTCCTTACTATATTTCGATTTAACATCTTTTATATCAATATATTCATGTCCTTGGTGACTGTCGTTAGGACATTCATCACATATAAGATTATCACATTTGCAACAATATCCAGCAACCTGGAGTTCATGGTGTTTACAAAAGTGATATCGAAGACTCTGCATTTGTGCACAAGATTTTCTATGAGATTCTAAGCAATCTTTACATCCGTGTACCTTACAATATTCACAATTATTAATCAACATATTCAATCCGCATATCTTGCAAACGTCCATTTTGATAGTTTTACTTCCGTGTTAAAATTCGTAAGTGAAATAAAACCGTTAATCGGTATATCATATATTCAGTTTACAAACAGTTTAAATAGTAAAGACAATTAATATATCAATGACTGATTTTGTATTACATGTATATGAACATCAGATATCTTATAAATATCCAATCTAAATTTAGAAACATATCGTCAATTAAAATGAAAACGTTTAAATATTGATCAAAAACCAAAAGAAACGTCTATTTAAAATTAATAAAAAGCGTGAAATAATGTGAATAATGGAATGAACGAATCAACAGAGAAAGAGAGATAGAACAATGAACTATATAAAGTGCTCTATACATTTATACGTGTATATGTATATAATACTATTTTATTATGGTCTAATCATCAGTGTCCCTAGCCAAAAATTGTCGAACCCAAAATGACGATTAGATTAATCAAAGCTTGGAGGAGGGGGTGGGGGGGGGGGGGTAAGTCAATGATATTTAGATAAGGGACGTGCGGCAAATTCGGGTCAAGATTTTTCAAAACCGGCGGATATTTCGGATTGGGATTTTTTGACACCCCGGAGAATTCCGGTCAGGATTTTAAAAAGTTCTGCATACTTTTATAAAGCACTGAGGAGAATTGAGGTTGACTTTTCACAATATTAAATGTACAAATATGTCTCATCATGATAACTGCCTTTTATTGTTATTTTGATAATTTCGGGTATGTAATTTTAGCTTTCCTGGATATTTTCGGGTCACAAATTCGATATAACGTGTATAAATTTGGGTAGGTGTTTCTAGTTCATTGACGCAATACCCCCACCCCGCCCACTCCCACCCTTTTCCCTCCCCGTCATAAAATAGTCAAGTTACTCACCGAGAATCAAAGCGAATGCAATATCCTGTAAATAAGTCAGTGAGCTGTTAAATGTGCTGGAGATGAAGCAACCAAATATTAAAATGATCAATCAAAATAAACACAACAATATTAAGTTGATTTCTTTAATAGATAAAAGGCTTCAGACGTTCAGGGCGCCGTGGTGTAGTGGTTAGTGCATCGGACTACGAAGCCAAAGGTCCATGGTTCGGTATCAAAATTTTATGGATCAAATTTGCGACGCCCTTTCGACACCCATTTGCGAGGATGGTCTCGATAAACGATGCTAGTCCGTCAGATGGGGACGAAAAATGGTTGTCCCGTGTTAAGGGAGAAGAACACCCTAAGCACATTAAAGACTCCTCTGTAGATGTCGAAAAAGAGTAGGTTAAAATGCCGCTACAGGGCCGCTCTCGCACCCGCCAAGTGGAGAGGGATTAGTATAAGTTGGTATGATTTGTTTCCCAATCCACTTTAAATAAATAAGTTTAAACTAAACTAAAAGATAAAAGGCTTCAGACGTTCAAGGGACAAAAAGAGCTGTCACTATATCAATGACAATCTATGAATGAATTAAAATATAATTAAGGTCGTTTATTAAAAGATTTTTGACATTAGCAGAATTATATGATAATACATGTACAGTTAAGAATTAAAAATATGTAGAAGTAAATTAGCTATTTTGAAAAAAAAAATGATGCCTAGTTTGAAAACAAGCATATGTCCAGGTGTTTTTAAACACGGTTACACTGGTGTCACTTGAACTATGACTAGGTAATTGAAGTGGCTACAAACAGTATCGCCAGTACCATTCTTTTTGGATCTGAAATGTTCCGCGAATTTTAAAGCGATTATAAACAAGTCAATATCACTTCGTCTGATAAAATTATTGTTAACCCTTTGGATCTCATCGGCCTCCAAAGTGTGGGAGTATGCCACACACCAAAACATGTACGAAAGGTCGTTATTGGAAAAGTATAAATATTGTAGCGCACCAACGGGTCTTACATAAAACTGTTATTAAAATTCTATATGAGTCATTCTGGATTGCGAGGGTAATAAGAAACTGGGACACGATTACCGCCTACTTATTGCTATTATTCAGAGCATCAGATCTGACTGAGGAAGACAATGGTCATTTTATCATAAAGTCTAAGATTCGCCGAGATGTAAGGAAAGTGAGATTTGAAAATTGCACATTTTCATGACTGGCATGATGATGAAAGAAATAAGACTGACGTTCTAGATCCAAGTTGTTCGATAATCCGAATATGTCGTCGATGTATCTTGTGTAGACATCTTGTCCTCAATGTAGCTGACAAACAGCCTGGTGTCATTTTGAACCAATGCCCACTCTTCCTCCAGTAGAAACAAATAACTATTGAATTCAAATGTACTGAAATTGAATACCAGCTCTGTCAGTCTCATTTACATAAGGATCAAGCTACGTATCCAGCAATGGTTCTTAGTAAGAATTTCACCTTTTTTATGAATACTAGTATGGAAAACCGTTATGTCGATAGTAATTTTTTTTTCAATTGTTTTACGACGTGGACCAATATTCCCCGAAAATGTTCTGAGAATTAATATAATTAATGTGTGCAGATTCTCCAAGATATAACAAAAAAAAACTATTTTAGGTATAGCATAAGTAAATCTTATTAGTTTTGCAGTTTGATACGGGTAATATATAAAGACGCATCAGATCTTCAAGCCAACTAAAACCTCAGTAAACTTTACAACCAACATACAATTATGATTTTCTTTTCTAATTGATTTCGGATTACAGATGCTAAACATTCTTTAAAAAAGAATTCCCGTTTAGTTTTATGATTTTGACTTGCTTTAGGTTACTATATTAAAATTCATCTAACGATATGTGAACATTTGGACAATACTGAATCACATTTAAACCAAATGTTACTTTTCAAAAATAGATGACCTACAAAGGCATTAACATAAATGTATTTTTAAGTTCTTTATCGTTGTTTTTTAAGTATTTTACAGCATGTCTATTATTTGTCTCTCCAATGCCATATGTGTAAGAAAGAGAGTTGGGTACTCATCTAATTAGTTTATCAGACACATTTTTATAAGAAATTGTCAGTGGCTGCACGTTTCTTAGTGTTGTTTCATACATTTTGTAATTTTTTCAAATTATGATGTGCAAGACCATATATATACACGTAAACTGTCAGTTGAAAAACAAAATTATAATAATAATAATGTAAAACCCAATATCAATGGAGGAATCGATGTTTTGTCAGACAAATATTTCTTTTAAATATGTTATACCAATGCTATAATTAAAGCTTTTTTTCAAACAAATATACCCAAATTTACCACTTCGGTCACTTATGATTGTACATAGTAGACAGACATATACACATTTATATAATCATGAATATTTTCATTTCACAATATCACTTATATTGAATGCAAGACATCTGCGCCTTTTGTCCGAATCATGTAGGAAATTGGTGAATCTTTTCAAAGGTTCAATTGTGGCTTTTTTACCAATACTTTCGTACGATAATTTTGCGCCTTTCAATTCGGCATGTAAAAATGTATAAATGAAAATGAAAAAAAAATCATGGTTCAGAGTTCACACGAATCGTATATTTGGAGCACTATCAATCAGATACTCACACAGAAACTGCAAGTTAAGAATGAAAACGGACGGCAATATATCCTGCATTATTAAAATAATAACGACAATATCACACATAATTGAGTTTTCTTCTATAGCTGAAAATACCTGACGATAATAAATATTGAATAGTGTATCTTATGCTGTTTAGAAGACATTAAACTTGATCCAAGTCGCGTAAAAGTTGTCCTTATACATGATATAGGAAACGGCAGACAAGGGTGCACATTTTAGGCAAAAAAGAGAATTTGTTTTGGCGAAAATGAATTATGAATAGCAAATATCTCCACAGATATCATCAAATAACGTTTAGATTAATGTCATTTCAATATATAGGGTGTAAATAGGACCCTGTTTTTCCCTTTCCTTGGCTAGTTTGGGTTTTATCCTTTTTTCATCAATATTTAGTTTTTCAAATATTTTTGAAACATGTATACACAATGCATAGATATTGCATCAAAGGATGTTTTTGACACTAATAACGTTCGAGTGATAAAACTGGAAAATGTTTGAATCCAATGATGTGTCATATAATGAAAGCTCTGTCCAAAGTTAATTGTTTGACTAAAACTGTTTTGTCACAAGGGCATCTAATATAGTAGGTAATGATGATGAAGTCCATCAAAATTTGTTTATTAGAATAGTTCAAAATTATTATTATTATTATTTTTCTAAACCATTAGTCTTAAATTTACATGTATATCCATATAACATTTTTGTTATATAAATTAAGATTTTCAATATGTATTTAGTACATATTTTTTAGACGGAGGCAGTCAAATGTTACAATTATCTTTATTAAAATAATGCGTGAAGATAATTCCATAGTGAAAATATTTCTGTTTAATTACACAGATACGTAACGTTATGATCTTAATCCAAAGGTTTTAATTTGTGTTATCAAGAATGTAAATAGATGAATTTAAAGTAAACACTAATATTATGTCTATCAACTGATAAATGTATATAATTATTCAACTAGCTGCTTTAAATAGGAAGAATACTCAATATTCTATACACAAAAACAATCTTCTAAAATGAAAAGCTTTGTAGTAAGTTTGAAGCTGTAAGTTTAATTATAATATGTTTAAAAAACTGACGTATTCTCTATGGCACGCCGTATTTATATTTATTCCGTTTTGAAGATATCTTATATAATTTATAAGATATCTTATATAATTTATAAGATATCTTATATAATTTATAAGATATCTTATATAATTGGGTTTTTATAAGATATCTTATAAATTATATAAGATATCTTATAAACTTTATAAGATATCTTATAAATTATATAAGATATCTTATAAAGTTTATAAGATATCTTATATAGTTTATAAGATATCTTATAAACAAACGTTATATAAGATATCTTATATAGTTTATAAGATATCTTATATAGTTTATAAGATATCTTATATAGTTTATAAGATATCTTATATAATTTAGGAGATATCTAATATAATTCTTTTTATAAGATATCTTATATAATTTATAAGATATCTCATAAACTTTATAAGATATCTTATATATTATATAAGATATCTTATATATTATATAAGATATCTTATAAAGTTTATGAGATATCTTATAAATTATATAAGATATCTTATAAAAAGATATGGCACGCCGTATTTATATTTATTCAACTTTATAAGATATCTCATATACTTTATAAGATATCTCATAAACTTTATAAGATATCTTATAAAGTTTATAAGATATCTTATAAAGTTTATAAGATATCTTATATAATTTATAAGATATCTTATATATTTTATGAGATATCTTATAAAGAAAAGTTTATAAGATATCTCATAAACTTTATAAGATATCTTATAAACTTTATAAGATATCTTATAAAGTTTATGAGATATCTTATATACTTTATAAGATATCTTATAAACTTTTCTTTATAAGATATCTCATAAAATATATAAGATATCTTATAAATTATATAAGATATCTTATAAACTTTATAAGATATCTTATAAACTTTATAAGATATCTTATAAAGTTTATGAGATATCTTATAAAGTATATGAGATATCTTGAACGTTGAATAAATATAAATACGGCGTGCCATAATTCTCTGTTGTGTAATAATTTTATCGATTCTAAACAGGTAAACAGACAAATAAAAAGATGTATTGCGGGATTTTATGAAATTCAATGTACTTTCGTTTTCTGTTTCTACACAGGACGTTTTATTTTGTAGACGGAACTCGAAAGATTGTTAAATTATTGGTTGATTTACTGATTTTCTGACTCGAATTTAATTCATTTTTATGTACAGTAGAATTGTTCAAGGAAGTAAATATTAAACTGTTCTTCATAAATGATGGCGGTTTGTAACATGTGTGGAAAGTATGAAATTTCTACTTGTGGTAATTGTGGATTCCAGGGCTGTAACGAATGCATGAGCCTTCATAATGATTCATGCAGCATTTTTATGGAAAGAAAGATTCACCTCTGCATGAACCATAATGAGATTTTTAAAGACTATTGTTGTCAGTGTCAGCAACTTACGTGCAGACAATGTAAGATTGATGATCACTACAATCATCCAATAATATCAATATTTGACACCGTTGGGAATATAATTCAGTCCAGAAACAATGCACTGGAAGATATCAGGTTAACAATAACTGAAGAACGCAATGCGAAAGATATGTTGTGTGATGAACAGAAACAATATGGGGGTGTAGAAAATCATATTAAAGAAGAAGCAGAAAGATTACGTCAACTAATTTCAGAGAAAGAGGCTTTATTGCTGAAACAAATATCAGAATCAACAATTAAAATCGAGAATCGTGGCGAAAAAGTTGATGAAGATATTTTTTCACTTGAGTCGATGAAAGACAGCCTTAATTCTCTTGGAGTGAACCAACTTCCTATTTTGTTTTTAGTAGAATGGTCAAAACACCAATCTCTGATGGAACATTTCAAACAGCAACAGTTATCAAATGAAATTGTACCGAAAAACAAAACATTTTACAGTAGATCAGACGTAAACACAATGTTCCAGGACTCCATTTCTAAGTAAATATTTTTAATTTAATAGAAAAGTATAAAATGTTGTTGGGTAGGGGCCTGAATAAATGTTTTAATCATCTAGAAGTCTTATATGCCCGGGATACAGTGTTTATTAGGTATTTGTGGTTATACTTTTGTTGAATTTATTTCTGGTCATTTAGCCCTTCAATGCTTATGTAAACTGTTGCTGCTTTTAAAGTCTCTACAACACTTAGATGTTATCAATTTTCTCCTTTCTTTATTGTTGGTCTATTGACGCATACCCCATATTGTTTTATTTTCATATTGACAAAAATGTATAAAACATTGACCTTTCACACAAGTCATGCACAGTATATGTGACATGTTAACCTAACAATATAAAATAATGAATATTTTCTGAAAACAAATATAATTATAAAGGGATACTTGCATGCATGGAAATTAACTATTTTTATATTTCCAACTCAATTTGGAATTTTTCTGTTCCTTAGGGATGCATGTAACACAACTGACATTTGTTCGATGGATAGTACCAGAGAAAATGAAATTTGGTCTCTAAATGTGAATCAACACACAAATCCCTCAGAAATGACAGCTGCAGAAGAGAATAGGTATGTGCTCTGTTTGACTCGCTTGATTTCAAAAACACAATGTTATGCACAAATGTTAGTTAAATTCCTAATATTTAGTGGCATAGATTCCACTGAAGCAGTTGCCTCGGCAAACAATTTGTTTACATTTAGTTGTAATTGTTTCCACGGAACTCCTAGACCAAATAAACTGAGATAACCGGGCGAACTGAGTCAAATTTTTTCCCGTTGTGCTTGACTTCTCCCATTTAAGAACACGAGTGAGAAGTTTTTATTATAGATTTAACATGGTCAATTTCTAAAATAGCATGATTTGCTCAAAACTTCTACAGCGGGAAGGTATATAAATTACCGACAGAATCTAGATATCGACATATTTATATCATTTGACCCAATCCAAAAAATGAAATCTTTTAAGAGGGCTATCCTTTTCCTACAAATTATATACTGCAACTGCAAAAGTAACCTAAGAAGGCTTTTTTTTAAATTTGGGTGATATGTTGAGTCCAAGAACACTTTTAACATTAAATCATTTATTTTTGCAATAGGATCATGTTGTGGATTAGTTTACATTTTAAGGGATACAGTTACAGACATTTTTCCTGTAATTTGTACTTTTCTTGTTAGTGTTTCATTCTGTGAACATGGGAACAAACTAAGCATGCCAAAGGTGCATTATTAGTGAATTCAAAAATCTTAATATAACCATTATGATTGTCTCAAGATTTATTCCAATCTTAGGATCGTATATGATCACTAATGGTAGGTTGTGTGATCTGAAATCAGTCAACATCCTTTACAAATCTCTATGTAATATGTTCTTTAGTAATGTGAAGGAAATATTTGCCTCACTTTAGAAAGAAGCAATTGCAAGCATCGTCAGTGATGTAACAGCTAATGATATCTAGACTACCAAACACGTTTATGTTCACTTGTTCTAAGGATCGACAGAAATATTTAAGGATACACCAAGAAAATGTATATGATCTAAAATGGATCAATGATAGCCATAGTACAGATATGATCAGGTCTGGTCATGGGCTGCAAAGTTTATAAGGGTGGTTTATGCATTCAGTGAATATATATTGGAAAAAGAATACCGAAGAAACAAAGCATTGTGCTAATTTCTCACTATCAAAATCAAAAGACAAGGCAAATCCGTGAGAATAGTAAAATAGCAAACACTAGTAATACATAATAAAAGAAGTACAAAACACAGCAAAGCTAAGAGAATCAGAATAAGAACTAGAGCAATTGTGAAGCAAACTGCTCAAAAATGGAAGTGACATCAGGTGCTTTGGAATGGTAAGCATATAATGCTCCGTGAGCGCCCCCCCCCCCCCCCCCAACTCCCGCCCCCGTCACAATGCAAGTGAGCAAACTCCGGTAGTGTGTCGCGTCCGATGAAAGTCTATTCCAGAAAGAGGTGAAATCTAACTGAAGATATCTACAATGTATTATCATTTTTGAGATGGAAACTCGGTCAATCAAGTCAAGTATTTTCTTCAGTGTACGTATAATAAACTTTGTAACTCAACTTATTTTATCAATGTAATGATAATTTTACTTAAAGTGAAGACCAGTCAACTAAAACAAAAATGGAAAATCTCGTCAAGCAGGCAAACGAGATGACAGCAACTTTAGCGTACGTACAATTTATATATTAAATAAACATGATAATATCAAATTTAATTTTCCTATATCCCTTAGTGTACAATGTCACAATATAAGTGCACAAAATATGTTGCTGATTTGAGGTTTCAATGGTTTCCAAATATTTAAAAAATGTTATTGCTTTATGTTTAATGGTTAATTTAATCCAGTTTTATGATGTCAAAGGTTGCGAGGTTATCGTAATCTTCAACTGATTAAACAAAATAGGAATGATAAAAATCAATGATACGTTAACAAAAACTTTTTGATATTAATTTTTATGCACGGTATGTGCATTTGTTAACAGTATACTTGACCAAGGCGGAAAAGTGGAAATCCAAACCGTAAAACAAACTTACCCAACATGCCCAAAATGACCTAATAGTAAAAAAAGCCACTGTAAAAACCAATGGACAGAGTTTGGTATGAGGGGATATTCTTCGGTTTACAAAATGTTTATGAGATTTTTGAGTGCAGAATGTAATCATACAATGGCCAAAGGACTTGTCAAAAGGCGAATGTTGTTTGCCGAGAACTACAATCCAGCATTGACAGTTTTCTGTAAATGGCAAATCAAATCGCCATTAAGGTGTACATGGATTATCAATCACCAAGTATGCTCAATAGCAAATCCTTAGAAAATAGGTTAAAAAGTAGCAAAGCAATTTACCAAATTTAATTTTATAAAATACAAACCGTTAAAACATGATGAATATAAATAAATATATTATTAAACTTTGTGTTTATTGAATTGTTAAAGCTCTCATGTAATCTTCAGAATATAAATTTTCAGAACTAAGGAAAAACAGATACAGTATATGTTAGGCTTGTTAAAAGAGTTACCTTCATCGGTCAGCAAAATAAACAAAATGGAAACTGCAGGTGAAAACCTTACACTGCCTAGAATGAATGATACAATCATGGACAGTTTTACCGAAAAGATTGAAGGCCTACTGAATCAAATAATATCATTGAAAAATGATCTGTAAGTCTTTGTTATTTCATAAGTCAAAAGTTTGATCTATGCCACATTCAGTTCATAAATTTCCCACATGCAAGATTATCTGTATTCAAGATAGTAATGATTAAAAGTGGTTTAGTAGTTTTGTTTTAAATCAACTGAGAAAAATGGGTAAAACATTTAATGAATAAAGAATGTGAGATCCCTCCATCCAGATACTTCATTTATGTAGTTATGTATTAAACTAAGAGCGGAAATATAAAACATGTTGCAACTGAATGTGTTGATATTTTTATTTAGCAGTCTTTGTTTGAGTTGAATAGATTTTTGATACGGCGATTGGCAACAACAATAGTAGATTTTTTAGATAGAAGGGAACATATTGTACATGCAAATATCAACGATAGAATGTTAGTATTTAAACAAGAAGCTGAAGTGAGGAATTAAAATTTTAAAAAAACAAGAGACAAGTAGAGCACATGAAAGATAGCAATAAATAAATACAGAACAAATAAAAGTAAAATTAGAAAATAAAAAATCACCCCAAAAGTAAGAACAAAAAATAAAATATTTTCGGTACAAACTGAAGAAAAAATAAAAAATTAAGTGTCCTGTAAATTTGATTTTTTTTTCACTTTAACCCCTTATGTTTTGGAAACAGCACATATGTTGCCACATTACTGAAATCACTTATTAAAATGAATTAAAGGACAAAATTCCCATAGAAAACGGACGGATAAGAAACATTGAATAAATAGTTGTGTCAAATCATTCCCTTCAAGATTTATTTATCGTCTGTGTGATCATAATGATAGCGCATGCATGTCAAGTGTTAGCCACTTTCAACGAAATGTATGAAATTGTGTGATTTCGGTAAAAATTCATATGTGCCGGACGTAGCATAAAAAAGTACGTTCACCGTTCAATTATTTACTGATAAACAGCTTATCATGAAACACATTCTGTGCATTTACGTGAATTAACATTATATTCTCTCGGGCTTATTCCAATAAACAATATATAAAACGGACAACAGATCAACAATGGCACACCAGTCAATTTACGCCATCAAAACGAAAGACCCTCAGACAAAAAATAACTTAAAGAGCACAAAGCACAAAACTGTATAAACAGCAAAGAGTCATGATAGCCTGACCTGGTACAGACCCTGCTAAGTGGCGTGGTTAACTCAAACCTATCCCTTACACATCCAGACCGTTTTGTGTAAAAATGCACAATAAAGCAATACAGTACGATTGATAACGAGATGACCACTTGCCAGAAATATTAAAATTTGTTTGACAGTTCATAACCTACGAAGCAGGGTTAAAACGTGCCCGTTTTAACTGTAAAATTAGCTAAAGCTCACGAAGCTGCTGGTCGTATACTGTCGCTGTTTTAAACTAAATAGTCAGGAATATCAGTTTTATGAAGAGTTTAATGGTATATGTATTTCGTCATAGAGTTTAGTAGAAATTGACAGTATTTATGAGAAGCCAGTATGAATTTAAAATCCTCATGTCATTGGGAAAAAGAGTATTTTTTACAGAATTTCATAAAATCCTTGCTGTGAAAGATTTTAAGTAACACCCGGGTTTCTGTATGTTATTCGCTAGACGCTTGCATTTATTCACGATGGTATATTAGAAATCAGGATGGCAAAACTCGTTATTAATAATTATTTTTGTATATTTATGGTATGATCTAAAAAGGGACATCATTTACCGCTCGTATTAGCTTTTTAGCTGTAGTTCTTTTGGACATTTTAGAAGGTATTAACGGTAACTACATTGTCAATTGCAAGATACATGTGTTGGTGTTAAAAATATCAAGTAATTTATCTTGTTCCTGTATTAAGAAAATTTTTCATAAAATACTTTTCAAAAGAATATAAAAACTAGGAGCCTGTATCGCTCACCTGGTAATCATTTACAGAATAAATTATTTGACTATATCCATCCAGCCTGGAACATTGCTGTCCAGTCGGCTCACTTGTTTTGCCAAAGTGATTGCTGGTTTCAAACAAGAAATTTTCAGTGAATTTTCCGATAAGGTCCTATGTTACAATATGGTTGATTATGGCGGGCGAGATAATCTGATACAATTCTGAAAGAGGACCAACTTTTGTTCCAACTGACCAAATGGTTTCACACAGAAAGTTCTTTAAATAAATTTTCCAAAGGGTCCTATGTTAAACTATGTTTGGCTCCGGCGGCCGTCTTTGATGGCTGGCAGGGTCATTGGTTTTAATTCTGACAGAGGACCACCTAAGGACCATTTCTTCCAAGTTTCGTTCCAATTGGCCTACTAGCTTCAGACAAGAACATCTTTAAGTTTAAGTAAATTTTCCATAGAGCCCTATGTTAAACTGTGTTCGACTCTGGTGGCCATCTTTGATGACAGGCGGGGTCATTGGATAGACTTCTGAAGGAGAACCAAGGACCTTTGCTGCCAAATTTTGTTCCAGTTGGCTCAGTGGTTTCAGACAAGAAGATATTTAAGTAAATTTCGCATAGGGTCCTATGTTTAACTCTGTTTTGCTCTGGCGGCCATCTTTGATGACGAGCGGGGTCATCGAAAAGGATTTTTGTTACAGTATTTGAAGGATTTACAAATTGTTTATACTTTTAAGATTTTTTGTGAACAGGAGAACATGTGGTTTTAGAGGTACTATATTGATTTGATTACTTTTCTTTTTCTAGCTTAAAGTGTCAAGACAATTTAGAACGAAAATGTGAATCAGTAATGAAATGGACAACAGAAGAGACACAGGACAGAGAACAACAAAGGTAAGTGCATCTAATATGGAACGTAGGAACTGAAATAGTACGATTACGGATGACTGTTGTTGAACGTCAACATATCCAGTGAACATTTTCAGTTTTGGGCCTTGACTATTGTGTAGCAATATACATTTGTACATCCAAAACATACTGATGTATAGAAAACAAACGTTTTTACAGATATTGAATTCGTTAATTTTTTATTTATATAATGACCTGTCATTTCTTTAACTGATGATGATATGCATCTTTTGATTTTTGCTTTTGAAATCCACATCCATTGACCGCTGTAATCGCATATTCCACCATTGTTTTTAAGCAAATATAGTCCCCCTTTTTCCAGTTCTGGCCTTATAAATTCTTACAGTATAGATTCAGATATCTGCACCCAACAAGATTAGAAAAAATCGCAATGGTATATGGCAAACTATTTTGCTAAATTGATATTTTGCTCTGATCCCTTATATTTAACGTGAATCATAGATAATCCTTATAAGATGGAAAAAAAGACCAAAAATCCCAAACAGTTACTTTTAGGAGGTAAATTACTAGCTATAGTTTTGGCACCTTTACGGTCTAGATATATGTTTTCATATTTTAATGATATTTAATGGATTTACATTTCGAATTACTTTCTAGAATTCCTTTTTATACACTAATGGCGTCAAGTGTAAGTAATCGGGAAGTGTGTGTACAAAGTGCTTATCGTGTATTCATAGCTTGTAAAAATTGTGATGTGGTTTTTTGACTGAATAGTTCCTTTGCTGTAATTTGGAATGTGAAACATAGACTTATGAAACATGTCGCAACTGATTGGAGTGAAAATCACAAATAATAAATGTTTTATTTTATGCTTGAAGGGCATTAAATGAACAGCAACTAAATAGTGAGAGGCAGCAAAACTCGAGGTTGCGTGACAACATTTATCATTTACAACAGCAACTCCAGGCAAAAGGACACAAAACAGAAATGCACCAACTGCATGAGCGGTAAGCAATATGCAGACTTTGGTAGGTCTTCCATATACATGTATTAACTGTTACATGTACATTAACACTATTTGGACCACCATCGTGTGCCACTAAAGAAATATATTTCGAATCCATATCTCACAAATTATACAAAAAGGCCATTCACGAGTCAAAAAATTTCCAGAACCCTTTGAATTTAATTTGATGAATAATAAATGATAATTAGTAGTTTCTGAGTTCCATCCGATGATCAGGATCAGATTTCATATTCAGAAAACAAAATAAATTGCGTATGTCTACAAGCCTCAATAGGTTCCAAAAAAGATTTATCATATGTAAAATAAGTTCCTTCAGACAAATATCACAGAAGGAAAAAAAATTCAGATTGAACAAAAATCCTTTACATTCATACTATGACTTGAACATCATATGAAGTAAAACTATTTTGAACTTTTTAAATATTCTTACCGTTTTTTTACTTTTAATCTATAACATTAAATACTATAAAATAATGTATTCTACTTGTAGATAAACATTGGTGGTCTCTCTTTGTCGTATTAAGTTTTTAATTTTCCGCCTTTCTTATGTTACACTCTATAAATTAATAGTACCATTTTCTATGTGAAGTGAGCTAACAAATGTCATGGTCTTGTGCCATCTTCAGAGTAAATAATACCCATATACATATATATATATTCTGAAAGGCCATTATGTTAGCATTGTTTCAATCATGATAAAATAAATAAAAAAATCCATGAAACCTAGTTGGCATAGCAACATTTCAAAATTTTTCATTAAAAAAGCTTTAAAAATGTTAAATTTCACTCCACTTCAGCTTAAAATTGAGGTCTGATGCAGCGTTTCAATCCAATTGAGACTTAATTTTTCAGATTCTGCATAAAATTCCATTACATATGTGGGGAAAAAAGGTTTACTTTTGGGGCTCTTTTTTTCGCAATTTAACTTACCAGTGCAGGTGCTGATTATCACTGTCAAAGTTTTACACACCACATGTCAATTCTCAAGTCCCAGTTTATGACCTCCCATTACTTGTCAGAAGCAAAATCAGTTAATGTTTTCGTATTTTTTAAAAACTAAAATCTATCCTCTTTCAGTCAATATTACAATTTTGAGGTTAAGACATTTATTATATATCTATCATGTAGTCAAACTTTACCAACTCTAATTATTAATAAAATTCTGGGGGTGCGTTTCTCTGAAACTAAGATAATTAGTGGAGTCTAACCTTAGCAGTAACACACCAAGGTCTCCAGTCTGTGATGTGTACGTTTCACAGTTGCTTTGTTTATGTCGTGCATGTGATATATACGACAGCTTTCTCGGCAGAGCGGGATTGCTGTCACATAAACGTCTAAGACGGGGTGATCTATCTTCAGTCTTTGTTAATTTCATCACTCCAAAACGTTTACGGTCGTCATCATGAATTAATTTGCTGATACGAGACTAGATATGTTTTGTTAGATTTCACGTCCTTCTAGAATTAACACCTCACCAGACTTGATACTTCATTGGATTTTACTCACTGGCAATGTGATGGATGTCGTAAACGGTGCAGGACTATGCTTACCCTTCCGGAACACCCTTGTTTTAGTGGGAGTTCACATTGCTAGTGCTTTAGTTTCTGTGCTGCTCTAATTCTGTTCAGTTTATTATTATTTTCATTCTTGAAGTTATTTATGTATCATCATGGCACTTGTTTGTTATATTCCATTCTCAGGAGTTTGTCTTGCCTTTGGATTTCAATTTTAAGGATTTCATCCACTGTTTTGTCGCTTTGGTATTATTTTTACGATATTGCAATATTTGTTTTTGCCTTGTAATCACTGACACTTCCATGCTAAATTGCATTGAGAAGTTTAAAAAAAATGAGTAAAATTCTAACGTAAGAAAAATTAAAGTCATCCCATAAAGAGAAATCAAACAACACAGACAGTTCCAAGTCAAAACAAAGAAAAAAAAACTACACTCAAAACAATTAAAAAAATAATTTTAATGCATTTGCATAACTGCGCTCATTACATGACTTCTAACATTAATTCGAAGTTATATGTACACTTAAATCTCCTTCTCCCATTAAAAAAAAGTAAGTTTCATACTTCACCTTAATCTACAATGTGCTTCAGGATAAAACGATACGAAGACATACTGATCAACAAAAATCTCGAAATTAAAAGTTGGAAAGAATCCTTTGGGTATCTACAAAATGCAAATTCAGAAAATGAATGTACCTTGAAAAAAGTTACCAGAGAAAAAGATGAACTTCAATGTAGGTAAGTACCAATTGGCTTCTCTGCCACAGGGTCATTTCGTATTTTAACTAAAAGAAAGAACATTATATGTGAATTCTGACTTTTATTTCATTATTTGTTACATTTTAGGGTGTATGGATTAGAATGTTCTTGACTGAGCAAACCGTTTTTATGACTTACTGCAATGACTTTGGGAACAAAGCCATACTCAGAGTTGAACAACAATTATTGTCTCGCCAATCACTCGAAATTGCAAGTTTAGACAGTCAAAACTAAATACATGAAAAAAGGATCTTACGCGCTAGAACTTGCACTAAAAATATGTGTTATGTTTGAGTTTTCTGTACTTAACAATATTGCATTTTTTTAATCATAATGGTTGACTCTTGAATACATATTATAGGATTCGGTTCGATTCCAAAAGTGATTCAAATTGTTCAAACAGAGTTTGACAATTGATAACATTTTGTATGCTAATCCATCATAAAAGGATTATAATGATACGTATTGCTTTGTTAATATCTCAAATGTAAAAATTCGGATTGGAAAGCAAAAGGCGAGTATATTTTGATTTTGTTATTGCACATTCTAAAATGCTACCTTCAATGATCCTTAACATTTCAGTTGGCATAGCTAGCATTCTCGTATATTGAGAATTATGTCTGTGTTATTCGTTGTCCTTCTGATAGTTGCGGGCAGAATAAGATTAGATTAAAATCACTTTTAAGAAGTATATATTCTCTGCAGATTGAGCAGCATTGCCGGTGACAAACTTACACATGGGAACCCCGCTATAACAGATCTGGGCGATCCTAACCGTCCAATGAAAATAGGAGAACAGTATTGTGCATTGTATGATAATGAATGGACTGATGCCATTGAATGTACAGGCGATGTGAAAAGGTTATACCCCCACACAGAAGACTCAAAAATTGAGGAAATAATCATTCATCATCTCTGCCGAATATTGATGGTAAGATTATCGATCTCTAATAGTTGAATATGTTGGTAGACTGAAGTCTATAGTACATCACAAATTCAGATGCTAATAATTAATACGAACCTGTTGGTAAATGGTTATCATGGTTATATAGATTGAATTTTTTCTTTTATTTGAATTTTGGGTTACTGCTTCTTCTGGATATTTTTCGGCCTTGATCACTACGGACAAGATATATTACACACATGTAGTAAGCGATAATTCCCGCTGTTGCTTTAGGGTTATATCTGGTAGAACTTTTCTATCCTATCGAATAAACAAAGAAAGCAAACAATCGCAAGTATATAATAACTAAGCAGTATAATAAATGTCTGCACAAAAACTCCATGGTTGCTTCATTGAAATAAACATATAATAGATACTTATACAGAGGGGATTTGAGTGAAACATAGACAGCCCTGGGTACGAAGTATCGATTTCAACGCCGATAATGCCCTTGCCTTTGTATCGGGCATTGTCGGTGCTTCAGTCAATACATTTGTACTACTGTCCCTTGGGCAGTCTATTTTACATGATAATGCCCTCTGCATAAGTAAATTTTATTTAAGTATATGCACCAGCAGAAGTAACCTCTACACAGTAGCAGTGATTATTCTGTGCTTCCGATATTGTAAACAGTATATGCATTTTCAACAACAAAAGCCTCCACCAAACCCCAAAGAGATGAAGAGCGGGAATATGTTTTTATCTTTTATATACACCGTGTATTTGCCTTATTATTTCAGTTTACGTACGAGCAATGTCTACAGCTATCCCAGGACCAGTTATATACACTTGCAAAGACACTTTGTGGAAACATTGAAAATGTAATCATTAATAATTATTGTAAAGAATTATATACACTGTGAAGAGTAAAATTACACGTATACAAATACTTAAAAACGATAATTTGCATGTAAATCAGAAAAAAATTGTAGGTTTCACATAGCAAACTACTTAGAGTTATAAGGAATATTAAAATGATGAAATTGACTATCAATTTTAACGTACAACATAATTGCTTCCATACAGTCGACGCAATTCATTCATGATAACATAAATTTAATAATCAAAATACTCATTTATGCTGTGAAATCTTCCTTCAAGATTATGGCGCATGATTTTTTATTATCTCTATTATGTCAAAGATAATCAGGTAAAATAAAAATGTATTAAATTAATGTCTTTTTAAAACTTTGTTTTCCATGTAAACAGCAAATGGCCTATAAAATTAATGCAGTATTTTATCAGTGTTTATAAACCTTTCAATTATTTCTCTCCGTACATGTATCTTCTTTAGGATGATATTATGATTTCCAGTATGAATGGAATAAAAGAACTAATGGTAGCTCAAAAACTAAATGCTGCATCCTGCGTTGAATGGATACTCCAAAGCAAGGTATAGTGTCAACTCGTTTAAACATTTCAAAAGATTTGTAATATGTTATATCTAAAAAATAACAGCAATATATTTTTGAGATGTATCACATATGACTTCAGAACACACCAGACAGTTTTAACATGGCCCAAACATACAATTGTGGCAAATACGAATATGCAGTATAAGAAAAACCACGCATGTAAATACCCATAAATGATGAATCAGAATGTTTAGAGAAAATAAATCCATGACTTGGAAATGTTTTCTATAGATACATGTATAAAGACAAAAAATATAAGTAAATAAAAATTAGAATTTACGCCATCATGTTGATACGCTTTGGGAAACACCTTTTTTAAAATTTGTTACAGCGATTTCACCTGTGTTATCCATAGTCCTGCAAGGAAAAAATATAATTTGACTTGGATATTCTTATATAACAATGTTTTCTATCCATAGGTTCCAACTTCAGAACATGTGGCACAAAACTGGGACCAAACATGCAAAAATACCGACTTAATCACGTTGCTACTGCAAACCCCTTTTTATAAGAAGTGTGTATATCTTTGTTGGTCAATGGCTATTCAAGATCCCGTAATGTACTTGGACGAGGAAGTCAAACGAGGAACAAAGTTTGACAGGAACATTTATAAAGAATTCTTGCACAGTGGCGATACAGTCAGATATGTTGTTTGGCCAGCTTTATTTCTACATAAAGATGGACCTTTGTTGTACAAAGGAGTTGTCCAAGTGGACTGGGAGCATACAAATGTTGAATCTTAATTTTAAGATTATTAAATAACTATTTTTCAATGTATTTCGATCTTATTTTTATGCAATGCACTTGTAGTATTATTCGCCAGAGAATTAAGAGGTTATATTGTCAAATAGTAATGTCTCTCATTAAAAAAAGTCCTGATCATGAAGTAAATGCTTTGAGAATGAAGTAAATATTATCATCTGTGATAATAATTTGTATTTACTTTTGACTTGGATGTGATGTTATTATCGTTTTTTTTCAGTTTGTTTATCTCTCACTTGCAGCTGTGGCCTTGTAACATATAAGAATTCCTTATCCGGTTTTGTCTTTTTTTCTTTGCGGAGGAGGGGTCCATACATTTGTAAGGCTATTCAGGTGTAACATCCGATGGTTTATAGGGACAAGGCGTTTACATTTCTTGAGAACCATTGTTTACATGACAGATATTGAATATATATGTGATGCGTCATATTTTTCATGTCTTAAACTGGATTAGATAAGTTGAATACATTTTTTTAGGGGGAGGGGGTGAAGTTTAGAAGCATGCTATATGTAAATACATTATAAAATCATATGTACACATGTAATTTTTAAATCATAATTTCTAAAAGTAGCTTATGTTTGTTATTTCAGTATAAACCAAATACATGTATTTGGATTACTGGTATTTATTGATTCATTGTATTTTCAGGTTCAGGACTTTTAATTAACTTATCATATATAAATCATATCAATCGCTTTTTCATACAGATATTAAAACATTATTTTTATTAAAGCCTCTCAAAATAAAAATTGTAAAAAAATAAAAATCTCCATTTTATCTCTTTTCAATATATTATGTTCAGACAAGTAAAGTAGCAAGACCACAATAGAAGAATATACTGAAGCAATACGTTCATAAGATCAAAATTAAAACAAGGCAAATTCCTAAAACAGCAACATTAGTACAAAACACAAAGACGACAAATCTAACAATATGGACTGATAAATAATTGTATCTTCTTTCAGTCTCTTTAAGATTAAAATTTACTTTTTGAAGTAATAAGACTAAAGTTCCATCTTAGAAAATCTGTATATGGTTAATAAGTGTTCAATATTATAGGTATGAGTAAATGATACATTTCAACCCGTTGATGTCTCAAGACCCTTGGATTCTTTGGTAATTTTTTGTAATTTCGATTAATTTCATTATTATTCATTAGCTTTGTAGATTTTTTTATTAAATACTTGATATTTTTATCGGAATATTGTTAAATTTTAGATTTTTATTGTTGCTAGGACCTGTTCGTCTATACATAAAAACATGACATAAAAACAGGACTCCATGATGTCTTACCGACCAAAGATTACTAAAGCAATACGATAGAAAGGAAAATTCGTTAGATCAAAACCCAAACACAAAAGTAACACTCACAACAAATACCACAATTATATAACCAAAAAAGATAGTTAATAATTTATTTTTTAAAAATGTCATATAAAAATTAACTGAAAGACATCATATGCTGTGCATTCATTCAAGACTATCGTTTTATTTCCTTCCTTCTGGTTAAATTGTCAATAAATTCTTGAACAGTGTCTTGTTTGAATTCATCCCACTGCATAGATATATCCAGTCTATCAACCAGTTCCTGTTGTGGAGGGAATGGTTTTTCCTGTACAAAATATAAGTAAAACTAAGTCAACAGATTCGAATGATTTAAGTTCGTAACATTGGTAAATAATACGTTAATATTCTAATGGTTTCATTATCACATGAATATATAATAATCCAATTTAGGCGATTACATTGCACTATTGCATTAATTTTAATTTTAATTTTTTCGCATTTTGCCACAAATATTTTCATTCAGTCTAAAATGTATTGGTATGCTTTTTCGAGTAAAGAAGCAAAGCTAAATCTTGAAAAATCAAATGCGCAAATTATGCTTGAATTCCAGATATATTTAGCATTTATCTGTCTATAGACTATAAATACAAGAAAGGTTTCCTTTTTTACATGGCTGATGAGTTGTCATTCAACGAATTCGAAATGGCTATACAGTGCATCAAATTTATTTCGGTATTTTGTGATATATTTTATTAAATACTACGAAGTCCGCTGTTGTCAATAAGAATACATGGATATATAAATAATCATTATGTTGAAACATACAACAGAGAAAGAAACAATTCAAATGATTTTGCAACATTCTGCACTATTTTTTTTTAAAATTTAAACAATATTTGGTATTCAATAAGAAGCTAAATTAGATAAGATACTGATTCATTAATTTGTTATTTAACGTTTGTTTAATTACTCGTTCAAATGGTAAACTTTGGGATAGGGATTAACATAAGTTTGTAACGTTTAACTAATGCATGGATTGTCTTAATGTTCATTGTACATTATGTTAACATGTTTGTGACTTAATTAATAAAATATGATTAAACTAAATGGTAAACTTTGGACAGTATGCTCTGCCTAAGTGATAATATTTCAATGGATTTCCTTATTCATTCATGTTGTACATTTAATTGTGGATCACAATAGGTCCTACCTTAAGAATGATTAAACTTTTCATAGCATCATCACAGTTTTTGTTGAAAAATTTCTTGTTGATGGCTAGCACTTCACATTCACCGCTCACCTGGAAGTAGTGATAAATTGTATGCTAACAATATAACATTAAAAACTTTGAAAATCTCCATAATCCGTCTGTATGTTTCTTTTAACACGTACATTTCAAATTTGTATTTAAAAGTCGTAACAAACTGATCATATGTGTCTAAATATAAACAAATATATGTGTATGTGTTTTGTATAATTGTTCTCTGATCTTTCTGCCTTATTATTTCAATATTAGGCTTCGTGCTTTTGTTCCGAAACGTCTTGAAGTCAAAGAAAAGTGATGAGTCTGTAGTTTCGGCTGAATCTATTTACATCATTTCGCTCTTTGCACATAAGAGCTTTTTATGCAGCGAGGCCACATATATGTTGAAGGTGGTATACTGATCTGGATTTTGTCTAAAACTGTTTAGGCCCAATTATTTATATTGCTCAAAACTTTTTGGTTAAAATTTTTTTGCTATCTAAATTTTGGTCACTATCGAAGACCGTTGGTGTCTGGGTTTCTTCTTCGAATATTTTTTCAGAACTGTTGTCTCATCAGCATGATTTACCTTACATCACCGTTCATTTCTACCAAAACGTTATCGTCAATCTTCTTTACTATATCTTACACATCGATTTCCATTCAAAGGCGACAAAGGAACTTAAAGATTTACTAAAGAAAAATCTACTTAATTTAACAAAAAGTACCCTAGGAACTCATTCAAACAGAATCAAGCGCATGCGTGATCAGCAGCTTATGTGTGTATTGCATCCGTTATTTTTTCAAAATCAATAGATACATCAGAATAACCTTCCCCTCAATTTCGCCTTTTCAGACTTTCAAGGTTTTCTTGGAGTAATTGAAGTCTGAAGACCGTGGAAACACATTCCGTGTAACATATCACAACAATTTCTGCTTACCAAACTAACTGACGGTCCTCTTTGAGATGGTTCCAAAAGGGAAAGAAGACCCTGGAAACAAAAGAAGTCGTGTAATATATATTCAAGTTAATCTTCAAAAACCATTTGATGGATGGATGGATGAATTTTTGTTTAACATCCAGAGGTAGTTATTGATTTCAGAACGAGAATATATGATATAAATGGCAATGTACACTGAGGATTCCCTGACTGTTTAACAGAAATGCATTTACTGGTTTAGTAGGAGTTGAGTATGCCTACTCCTCTTACATTACATGAACAAATGGCAAAGTCTATGTTTGTCAGTTGAAAACCCCAATTATTATTCTGATCAAAAATAATATAGTTGGCGCATAATGGCAATGTATACTAAACATCTTCTGAAAGTTTAACAACTAATTGGTTTAGGAGGATTTGATTTAGGGGCATGCCTAACCCCTTACATTACAAAACAAAATGGCGCTACCCATTACATTTCATGAAGAAATGGCGCTACCCCCTTACATTCCACGAAGAAATGGCGCTACCCCCTTACATTACATGAAGAATTGATGAAGTCCATATTTGTCCGTGAAAACCCTAAAAATCATTCTGATCAAATATAATATTGGTAGTGCACAATGGCAATATATACTGAAGAATCCCTGAAAGCTTCACAGAAATCCATTCACTGGTTTGTGAGGAGTTGCGGACGGGGCATGCCTACCTCCTAACATTACCACATTATGAAGAAATGACAATGTCCACGTTTGTTTGTGGGAAACCCCAAAAATCATTCTGATCAAAAATAAAATAGGTAATGCAGAATGCCATGTTGTACTGATGATTCTGTGAAAGTTTCAATGGATTATCAATTCACTGGTTTAAGAGTAGTTTAGGTAAATAGGTGCGGACGAACGGACGAAAACATCCAATCACTGTATATAAAAATACTCTAAAATGAGATAAATGTAAAGAATTTGTGTAGGAGAGACCTTTTTCTATATCTCAAAAACAATCGTAACTCAGTTTTTCCATCATACATATACTTACAAATGATTGTCCAGGGTGTAACACCTCCACTTGTACAAATGGTGGTAGCTCCGTCTTTTTCACCTCACTTTTCCGCCTTTCTGAAATACTTTTAACACTTGGTTCATACTGTGATCTTTCATATTTCATTCTGGAACCAGATCGACTTAGAATACCAGATTGTTCTGATCGAGGTCTTTGAACAAAATTTAAAGTTTGACTTTTGATAGGTTTACCAGTTGTTTGATAAAAAGATGTTTTTGATTCTGTAATTGGCTTCACATCCTCAATTGTAACGTGTTCATTTTCTTTCTTCACGCTTTCTGGTTCACGTGCACTGTCTTTTGTTTCGTTTTCATCTGTCTTATTTTCATTGTCTTCACTTTTTCCTGACTTTGCAGAATGAACTGCAAGTTTTGGTAATTTGACATCATTTGATAGTTGTTTTAATGGCTCACGTTTTCCAATTACAGATTCCAAAGTTTGATATGATCTAGGCGTTTCTGGAAAACTTCGGTAGGCAAGGTCATCTAGGCACTTCCGGTGGCCATAGGTGGGAGGAGCTGAAACTAGGCCACGTCTTGGACCAGGATGATAATTTGACACTTTGTAAGTTGATTCCGCTATAAAAACAGAAAAAATGGCTTATTGATACACAAGAGATTCCAAATTTGAAAGATGGATTTTCTCGTTTATCTCATCGATATAGATACTGTTTTTTTATGACTTTTCCTTTCTGGTTTATGGAAAACGATAGTACAGTTCTTTCTTTTAAATGTTCGTGAGATCGTGTCTGTTTTAGGTGCTATTCTTTCAGATAGGTTTCACCTAAATTTCTTTAATGTCAAACAATTAGAAATTATAAAAGAAATAGAACATTACATAAGCACAATTAATAAACCGAGAAAAGTACTTACTCGAATCTCGTCCTGCTATGAAGTTTAATAATTTCTTTTTTCTGTAAAATGGTGACTGCATTTGCATCATTTTCTGAATGTCTTTTCTTCTTTTGGCAATATCAATAACTTCTGGTTTTAAGTAGGATAACACACGAGCTTCTCCCTAAAACATTAAGGATATCTTATGATTTTAATCTAGTAAAAGATTCAACAGAAACTTTTCAGGTCACCCCATCTTTTGTCAAATTACATTCATTTTCAATCGGATAAAGACTATGAAAAAACACAAATTATTTCTATGAATTAAAATAAGTTATGTTTAGAAGCATGTTCACGAGTTTATAACCGTACATATTATAAGAAGCTGAATACCTTATATATGTCGTGTATGAAAAGTGCGTATGTACACATAATATACTTCGAATACATGATGCAGCCGAATATCTTCATCGGGGTGGTGTTTTACTGTATTCCTGTTCTTATGAAATTTTGTGACTTTAATATAACATCACTGTGTTGTCTAATTAGTCCGAGGCATTTCGACTTCTAATATCTTTGAAATCCATATTTATTTACAAACATTCATTGGCAAATTTTACATATTAGAATATTTGTGAGAATTATAATAATATCAAACAATATGCTCTTACTGATTTTATAACATAGATCCATTCAACATCGTTACTATCCTTTACCATCAATCTTCCATATCTACAAAGACATTGACCAATTGAAATGAGCATCCAAATATATAATGTTCTTCATTAAGAAAAACGGTTCTCTTTTCTTCCTATCTGATCTTCCACATCACTGTTGTTTATCCATCACATCTTTTAAAGCACCGTGCACATATATAACAAACTTAGTACCCATGTTTGTTCTGATTACTCTATGACCTTATATCCGTTATGTTTAAGCCTTACGATGTTCAAATCTATGTGCAAATATGTTTTTCGAAGAAGTATGGAAGCCCATTAATGTTGGTAAACAAGTACACAGAAATTGAACCAAACTGGTCGAGGAAAGTTTTTGTAACAGAAACGCTACTGATGAATTAAGAAAAAACAATTTACATACTGGAATTTATTAGAAAACTTGAATATGCTATCAGTAATGACAGTAATGTTTTCCTGTAGACTCTAGAAACATTTGAAGAATTTATCATTCCAGAATAAAGGGAGTTGCACGGGCAAGACTGAAATTACACATAGATTTTTTGGATCCTTTCTTGGGACCTATTTATGCTTAGTACTGTTAATACTGTGCGACTTAAATTTTCTCAAATATGGGTTAAGAATTCTTGCATATTGTTTACATGATAAATAATGCAATATTTACCTTAAATGATATTTTAACTTTACAAATACATTAAGCAATACATAAGGATAAACATTTTTGTTGAATTTTACATCAGTCTGTTACAAACTTTTTCTTGTGAACGTCGTATAATAAAGGGTGTTACAATTCAAATATCATTTATCTATGTCATGTTATGCAAATATGTATTCAACGAACTAATATTTTCTTACATCTTGCTGCAATATGAAAATAATGATAGCTTTTTTTTCAAACATAAACATAAATAGATACATATACCATGGGTGGCTCAGTAGGACATTTCCTGTGTTTTCATATAATTATAAATATTTTACTCGAAAAAAACTTACTTATACTTTAAAACACTCCATGTTCCAGGGTTTTCAGCTAGTTTTTCCAATGGAAAATGTCTTAGTACCTCATTTTTTCTGAATATAAAAAAATTAAATTATTTAAACAGTTTGATATCCTTATGTATTAGGACCTGACTCGAACACATCCGGAGTTGGATCCATGGTTGACAGCAAGTATGCTGAACTACATGTACCTAGACACCTCCGTCATCGAGGACCCAAATATGGCACTGTAATACACTGAAAATTACGATGTAGAAAACCCAGTGTTAAAACAGAATTATCACGTAAACCAGATAATGCATGTCCGAGCAATATACACAAAGTTATAGAAAAACACATTCTTGCCTAAACATTGAATTTGAACAATAAAATTAATTTACTTACATTTGATCTACAATAATTTGTTGACTTACTTGCAAATATCGAGATTTTTCTCGTCGTTTGAATCTGCAGACATGTCAAAAATGTCCATGTAATCCTATTCAAAACACGGAATGAAAACACTTTAATACAAACAAATGCAGAACTTTTCACAACCTATAAATTACGGCTTGATGTAATTAAATTGTCTGGTTTGATTGGAAGGGAATTTTTATCATAAGTGAGTAGAACATACATGTACAATTCTCCTTTCGACATGATGTATATCACAAGTTGCTGTTGATCGAACCGTGGGAAAATTAAATAAGTATTAGACTTTAGCAGATTGTATGATTTTCACAAATCACGAAATTCAAAAAAATTCAATCTGTAGATTCATATCAATTAGTTACTTGTATCATAAAATTAAGTAACGGAAGTTTGTTCAAATATACAAGGAGCAAAACGAAATTAATGGCCATGAAAAGCTTTACTCAGTGGCGGAACTAAATGTTTTAAAAGTAACTTTCCGTGTTACGTCGTCATATAACTTCATTAAAGTAGACTCTATCATACAATCAATAATTATTAAATGTGCATGATTAAATGTTTCTTTTCATACACTTCAAGGGGGTTAGTTTTTATCTCTTTATTGCAGCATATCTAGTGTCGCCTTTCCTTTGCCTAGTCGATGAACATGTAGATGTCTTCTATTACTTTGTTGCTTTCGCTGAGTGTGGAAGTTAACTACTGAAGTATTTATATCGAAATTATTCTGCCAATCGTTAGCTTCTTAATTATATCAATAGTATTGTTTTAAATTTTATTTTGATTATTCTTCCTAAACGAAATTAAATCAATATACTGATGTTTGTCTGTAACTTCAACCGTTCAAATGATTGCAACTTTCTGAATTCACTAAGGAAGCTTAAATCTTAATTTTAATACCCCTGGATATTGAGTAATTCAAAAAAAAAATATTAAAACTCAACAGTTCAAAATATGAATTAAATGTTACAATCATACAAACATTATATTATTTCCTTTTTAAAATGTTAAATTTCGAAGTTAAAATAATTAACACTTACAGTTCATTTAATATCCTATTTTAAAGTCTTATCTAAAGACACCTTTTCTCTATGACATTAGACTGTTTATTTAAATATTTTATCTGATTTTTCAAAGAGATTTATAACTGACATTTAGTCAAACGTATTTGGGCAAAAATATAAATCTGTGGTATAGTTAGAGATAGGGAGGTACTTAAACGGAATACAAGTGGACAATGGTATAAATCTATATCCTACTTCAATTTTTATATCACCTGAAACAAAGTATATGCGTGTGAGGAACATAAACTTTGACGGATTGAATTTTTTAAAAATCCGAACTCTTTACTTCCTATTTAAGCAAGCAGTGAAATCAGGCACGGATACCCAATATCTCAGGACATTTTTACACTACATGCAAGATATCTTATTAACATTTCAAGTACACTATGTACAATTTCAGTTTGCATTTTGCGAACTAAAAACACGAAGAAAATTTCGTAACTCAGTACAAGTTCAAGACAGTTCCAGGAAGATTGAAATAGTCACTATATGTAGTTTTATTTTAACAAGTCCGTAAAATGTCGCCATTTTTTCAAATTTGATTCAAACGAAGTGTATTTTATTCACATTAAATTGAAGTTAATAGACCATGAACTGAATTAACTTAATAGTAAATGACATTTTTTCTCATTATGTGTTATATTTCAACTATGAAAAAATAATTAACATGTAAGACAACTCGATAATATAATTATAAGTATCGCAAATTCGTTACTTGGTATTTTACTTACAAATCTATGAAGAAAAAGAAGTTCCACTTCGTGGCGAGTTATCACTGTTGATCTTCTTGCACAGCCACAAATTAGGTCTTCCTCCTAAAAAGGAAACATGTGATGCCCTTGTATATGTTTATGTTTATTTGTCTAATTATTACTGTCATTTGGGCTGTGTGTATACTTTATATTCATTTATTTTCGTGGGTCGATTTATGTTGTTTTGTTAAAAATGAATGTTTTAGAGATACTAAGTTTCATGGTTCTGTTATTTTTCCTTCGTAATGAATATATAAATTTATATTTCTTTAACACTTATATTCGCTAGACACACGACAATCAAGAAATATTATAAAATCATAGAAATATGTAAAACAAAAATTGATCGAGATTTAACCCAGATTGACAGTAAAAGCAAAATGTATAAAACAGATAAATATGTAAATGAATGTTTCAAAGAGTGAATTGTATAAATAAAACTTATTATTGGGTGACACATAGAACCATAAAATCTTGTCAAGAAGGAAAAAAGTGACAAAATAGTTAGAAATTGAAGAAACTTTCATGAAGGTGCGGGTGACACACGTCGCAATGTACTTTTCATACGAATATAAATCTACGAAAAGCAAATTATTAGAATATACAGCAAATTCTACGCCAAGTAAGTTCTAAACAAAATAAACGGGTTTTTATTACAAAATAACACTAACAAAGTGTATATGTACATTATAACATATTATTTTTTTATCGATTTAAAACATTTTCCATTTTTCAGCAGTGTCGGTGCTTGACTCCTATCCTGATTGACAAGCATGCCACATATCTTTGGTTTTATCTGGGCATTCCGGTACTCCGGCTTCCTGGACAAATAAAAGCCGGCCTCTATGATATTCGATAACAAGAAAAATAAATGGAAATGGTGAGCTGTCAAAAGGGGCGTAAAACTACTAAAATGTATGAAATACACAAATCGAGCAAAACCAAATATAAAATCGTAAAAAACAACAACAAACTAAAAAGTTAGAAAATACTCAACGTTTCGACCAATATGGTCTTGATCACGAGTATGTAAAAAATAAAAATAAAAAGGTGTTGACTCTTTGAAACCCAGAGCAAGACTGAGTCCGTACATGTGGATGGTAAGTAAGGACCAGTGGAATACGTGATATTCATTTAGTTTATTGAGTGATGTAATACTTCTATCTAATCATTAAGTCATGTGCAATGTTGACAAAACACGCGAATAATTTCTCTTTTTTTGTATTTAACTTTTGAGACGGAAAGATGTTATTTAAAAAGCAATTTATGAATTCTATTATCAATTCTTAAAGAAGGAAAATCATAATAATATACAAACATATGCCATTTAAGACTCATTTAAACTCTACTAAAAGTCAGAATATCAGTCAAACATTATACTTATATCTTTTACATTAATCCATTTAATAAAGTGCTATATAATATACTTTACCCCAAATTTATCTCCTGGGTGTATTTCCTCTGTATTTTTCCTCCCTTCAGGTTTTGTTATCACTGGAAAAAATCATAAAATTTGGACGGCTTCTGTTTGACCTGCGTGCTACATGTGCGTTAAAAAGTTATTAAAAAGAAACAAGTGATCACCTTTCATAAAATTTTACATTTAGTCCCGTTTACAAGATAAATTACGGGATTTCAATACTTTATGTAAATGCTGATATAATTACACGATATGAATGTTGATATGTGTAAGGTATAATTACAATATATGACTTTAACTAAATGTATACGTTTTGTGGGGTAGTAAATAGTTTTTGTATGTACAGGAACTTACAACAAAGACCTGGGAACCTTGGAACGTTTAATATATGGTTTAAATTAAACTGTTATAAACGATGACTTTACAAATCCCTTCAATGCTGTAACGTGTATTCTTCAGACAACAAAATTCCTTTTTAAATTTTTGTATGCCCCTAATATATCTGTCTTATCGTGATATAGTTTGTCATCTGTTTAATTCTTTATGTGACAAATTGAGTCGATTTAGAACAGCAATTATTGATATTCGATTTAAAGTAAGACGGGTTTCTTATATACTATGTATACTAAGTCATGAATTATACTACAAACAACGTAAAAGTATAGCTTAGGTTCATTTCTGCGACTTTAAAAAATATATATCAAATTATCAAAAAAATACTAAGACAAAAAATCCAATTTCAAGAATACCTCAATTAATTTTAGGTTTAGATAAACGTTTGGGATATTGATTGAAGAATATTTATGTAAATTCACACGAAGAAATCTTATTGATCAAACATAAATAGATCAATACATTGTACTAACATGTATTGTATTTTAAACTTTTTGATGTCTGATCCGTAGTTTGCATTGTTAAATAGTTAAATCACAATTTGTATTGTGTAGAATTTTTGTGACAAGATGTATCTTTAATGTCATTTATGAGCAAGAACTATTGCTGATTATTGCAAATTTTTTTTTTTATATTCCACTGGACTTTTAAATACGTTTGAATATCAATGTAGACAATTTCCTTTTTGCGACACAGTGGGTATAGTTTGGACTTTTGCCGTTTGATTTTAAAGAGGCTTGCCTATGAAAACCTCATGGCTGTTGTTAATTATATGTTTTGTTATGTAATGTTAACTTTTATCATAGGTTCGGAAAAACTTCCCTGTTTAATATTTTTGCTATTTTCAGTAGTTAAAAATTATTAATCATATATGGCTAAATCTTATCTTATAATAAGAAAACTATTAACAGAGTTTTAGATATGCATCTAGTTCCTACAACTCAAAAAATCATTGTGTTTGGACCATTATAATTTTAACACCAACTATCATGTCAGCTGTATACACGAATGATGAAAGAGAAGATTTTGATCGAAAAAAGCGTCGGATATAGTTTTTAAAGATAGTATTTGTTTAAAATTTGTAAACTTGTATGAGAACAATATGCCGCAGAGAGTTAAGCAGATCCGCATCACTTGTATCAGTATCAGGTTGTATTAATCAGGAAAAGTAAAAAAAGTCTTGGAAGATTTAACATGAGAGGTTTTCCTTTCGTTGTGGACAAAACTTGGATCGTTCTGCAAATCTGAGTACTTTACTTACACCATGTACCATAAAAAACATTTATCTACTTCACTTATTACTTACATGTTCCACTAATATTGAAATATATTCCGTCTGGTGCCAAACCTTCTCTCAGAATAACTCGATTATGTTTGTATCTGAAGAGAAAATTATTTCGATGCAAATATTTTACATTGGTCGAACACCTGACATAAAAGTATATCGGATTCAACGAAATTTTGTTTATATAAAGCAAAGTCTATTCTGTTATATTTAACATTCCACGCCTACAATGATAAAGTGATCGGAATTTAAATTAATTTAAAACTACAGGGCTTTGTCTAGTTGTGGCGGGGGGGAGGGGGGTTTGTTTTTTGTGTATCAATACAGTAGTGTCTATAGTTAGTACAGTTTTAGTTTATAGTTAAGGAAGAAGATGTATATAAGGTAAAGTTACATGAGAAACATTCCCATGTCACGAAAAACTTTCCCATATCACGAGAAACTTACCCATGTCACAGTAAAACTATACAAACTGACAAGGAGAAACTTACCAATGTCACAGTGAAACAATACAAAACAAAGAGAAACTTACCTATGTCACAGTGAAACAATACAAAACAAGGAGAAACTTACCCATGTCACAGTAAAACGATACAAAACAAGGAGAAACTTACCCATGTCACGGTAAAACAATACAAAATAAGGAGAAACTTACCTATGTCACAGTAAAACAATGCAAAAAGACAAGGAGAAACTTACCAATATCACAGTGAAACAATACAGCGCTTTTATTTGCTGTTCTACATATTTGTTTTATTTTTTTCTGTCCATTATATCAATTGATAAACTTTAAGCGGCATTATTTTACTGTAAACAAACTGCAAGACTACTTGCTCTTACTTTCTCATTACTTATGTCCATATACGAATATCCATTTAAATCTACATGTATAAATCAATTACTACAAAGGTGAATCGCATCATGGACAATAACAAGGTAGGAAAAATTGTACAGTGAATAGCTTGGTCAGTAAATATAAAACTTACCAAGCTATTCGCTGTACAAATGAACGAAACCATAAAGTGTCTTCTATCAAAACGGAAGATTCCTTTTTCAAACGAACATAATCCTGACATTATTATGCACTGTTGTACCGATTTTTACCAAAAGTAACGTGACCATCATCTTATATAATTCTTTAAATGCGAAATGTTCTTTTCATCCATATCCCATACTTTGACAGGTACCAGTCCTGATATTTATGCAATATTCATTCCCATATGCTTACATTTTCACATTCTTAAAGTAAAATGGGAAGACGAAAGCATGTTCAATAAACATCCAATGATACAATAAGATAAAACCGGTTAAATAGTTCTTAAAACCAATTTTACCTACCTTGCTATTTGGACCTTCTGGTTTTTCACACGCCGGTGCTGATGTTTAATTAAGGTAGAGTTACCTCTCTTGTATTGACCGTTTTAGAAATATATGATATCATTTGGAGTTTTACAGAAATATGTGCATAAATTTACAGTGTATACGAAATATGGCATCTTCTTGATTAATTAGTGAAATAAAATTCATACATACACGTAACAAAGTCCAAAAGAAAGAAAAGACGCTATTATTGTTGTTTTTCATTCTAAAGTCAAAACGAGTCCTCCAAGACCGAAAAAAATCTAACACGTACCCTACTGTGTGGTCAATTAACCACCCGTATCATCAGTTTGCACTTGCACATGTACGTTGTACAAAATCGCGTGCAAGTATACTTAAGAAAAAAGTACTCAACACCATGCACTCTTGTATAACATACTTGTCGTAAAATGCGAGTTGTACAATCCTCCTCTGAACAATAAAGGGGTACTCTCTGAACTGCTTGCTCATAGATTTCAAACATTTCACAACCTGTAAACATGAATGTATAATTGTACCGTGTACAATATCATAGTAGGAATTATCACATGTTTTACACTACCGAAGTTTACAAATGGAGTTTTTAAAGTTATGAAATGATCTGCATAATTAAATTAAAATCAAAATATAGCAATTACACATTAAATGACTATCACAAATCCAGAATGTACATGTTCGTAACGGTAATTCAATATACATAAATGAACTGTCTAAAAACTACATAGTGGAAGTGGTCTATACATGTATGAACGTTTTTGTCAAAAGTTTTCAAATAAATTATTATTACTAAGTTTTTTAAAAGTTTTTTTCTCTTTAAATACAACATAATTGCACTGTAGTAATAAATTGAAAATTTAAATAAATTTTCAAATAAATAAGAATATAAAAAAAAATTGTATTATAAAATGGATATACAATATTTCGTGGGTAATAATTTTCATGGTTTGATTCATTTTGGTTCTTGAATGATAATTCGAATATATTTCGAGGTTTTGAAATGTCATAAACATCAGATAATGTGAAAAATATATTTCCTCTAATGATTAATTTCAAGTGTTCCTTTTCATCTCCATAAAGTACATGTATCCTATGACATATGTAGAGATGATTGTCTTAAATGTCCACAAACAAATCCTATACTTAAACTTCTACTGAATACTCAAATATCAAATATTATTTAAAATATTTCGACAATTATTGGTATTGATGAAAAAATGAGATAAAATTCATATCATATAAGTTAATATTTTTCATTTTATACATTTGATAAGGTAATTTGAATGCAGAACAAATCAAAACGTAAGGAAAAAAACTTACTTCATCCACCTTTTCCAGTTTTCTTGTTCCCGGTCGCTGGAGCATAATATCTCTGATTTCATCAGTAAAGAGTCCCTATAATACCCAAGCAAAATCAATTTTTGAAGGATGTAAGATCCGTTTACTTGGAAGCTGTTTACATTTAATCTTCGCGATAATCTGTTCAATATCGATGAAACAAGAGAACACCCCATATAATATTAGCGTGTGCTGGGTGTTTTAGATTTAGTTGTCAAGAACCAATTACATCTATCAATGTTTAATACTTTTGTTCTCATTTCATTTGACACGCAAATGTCTAAAGCTTAATCACACATGATTCGATATAAAATCAACAGAGTGTCCAAATGCTGAATGACCGAAGTGAATTAGACTTCTTCGTCGGACTTTTTCGAAACTGTTCTATTTTATTCTAATTTGACAGCAGTGGTTCCTTATCCAGATACAAACCAGAAAATTTCAATTTCGAATTACTGATTAAGTCATAGGGCAAAGTACATACTGTAAATATGACCAAATACCAAAGACAAGGCGTGAAATCGGTAACACGAAAAACAAATACTACAAAATTTGACCAATATAATAAATACACAAAGCAACCCAAACAGAATTTATTTACAAAAACTTAAGCCTAACAATGTTAAAAACTGATAGTTGGATGGTAAGGCACCCACCATACTGCACGTGAGAAAAAAAGGAGACCTCATTTCCAATAAGAAATTAACTCATAACACAGATGTGAGGTAAAAACTTCGTATTAATTAGTAACAAGTCGTGATGAATTATGATATCATCTGATCATAACCATATCGTAGAAGATTTCTAAATTATAAACTATATTACCCTTCGCAGTAAAAAACATCATTATACAATTTATATGTGTGATTATTTACATGATGTATTTATTAATAGAAAAGAAGGTATTATATCAAATATTGATTTGTTTTCTTGTGCGAAAAAAAATCACATTATTGGAATATTTAATTAGTGTGGCTTGAATGGACATAATATATCTACAAAATAAAACGTCAATTTCATTTGTCTCAATATTCCTGTCACCTTGCTTGTCATCGTCGCAAATTTAAAAGTGACAGATCCTGGTAAATGAAAACGGATGGGTGTTCCACTTACAATTTTTAAACGACTTTTACACGTAAAATCGTCGTTATTCACCTATAAATCTGTATATAGGATGGGTGTTCCACTTACAATTTTTAAACTACTTTTAGATGTACCATTGTTTCATTGACGACCCAATATGGAATTTCAACCCAGAAACACCCTCCATGGTCCATATCATTTTTGACTAAATATACTAAAAATATCGAAAACAATGTTTCAGGTTTGAAACGCAGAAATCAACGCTGCCTTAAATCATTCGACCGCTCACATATAGTTATTATTGGAACAGATTTGAGACAGGTCTACCTCAATTGCTCTGCTATTCATGTTCATATTTTCACCAGCACTGTAGTAATCTATATTTAAACATACCTCTGACTGCTTTTGCTGCTTGTAATCACTGAGGTCAAAGGTTAATTGTACTAGTTTTCCAGCACCGTTTTGTACTAATCTAACAAATTCCCTCCCTTTCTTTTGGGACTGTTGCAAGGTTGTAACTGCTATTAAATTATCCAGCAAGGCAAACCAGGATTCCTGTGCCACGGAGTTCACCAACAAGCTATAGAAAAGGCAACAGGAAGGTGAAAATTAATAACGTAATTGTCAAAATTATACTTTTGTTTGTTAATATAGATTTGCATCTCAATAATATATTTACTTGTTTGAGATACAGCTTTAACTAAGGATAATTCAAAATTGATGACTTACAGATAGATTTTAAAGAGATTTATAGGTGATTGATATATTGTTACTCACGGTTTCCCTACTAGCCTTATTGTCTTATTATTTTATAATGGGGGTTTGAGCTTATTTAGGATATTCGGTAATCTTTATTTCCTTGCTGAATTTTTCCAACATTTGTGTATCTAAGGGACCAGTTATTGATTGTTTGTATTGTATCCTTTGATTCAACTTTGGTTTTCACTAGTCTGCAAAATAAGTTTCTGATATCAGTTTTATTACTTCTTTACATTTGATAGGCTGTTATCTCAATGAAGCATATTCCAGGTCGTTTCATTTACTTAATTATATGCGGAAATGCATACATTTCCCTCAGAAAAAAATATAATGCCTATACACGTAAACGTCAAAGATATTTTTCAATACCATAAACAAACGAAGAGATTCTGAATATCTTTGGAAGGCCAATTTAAAGCCCTAAAACTGTTAATAAAAGTATAAAAATTCCTTTAAATTCATTTGTCTCTTTACCTTCTGCATACATGACAAACGTGTATTAACATCTTTACTGCTCTTGCAAGACGTCTGAATTTAACATAGGGCTACAAAAAACAAAGACATACGTGAATATAAAAATATTCATTATAATCAAGATATATACCGGTAGTACTTATCCTTCCCTGCGGTTTTTCTTATATTTGGCCATTTTCATTGCTGCTGGATGCATTGTTCATGTAAAAAACAATTAAAATTTATTTACCAACTAAAATTGAAACAAAAGATAAGACCTTACCACATCATGAACACTGTCCATTTACAAGTTTTATGTCTTGAGAAATTCAACATGGATTCCCTATCAAACTTGTGTCCGACTAGGGTATATATGGACAATGATAAATTAAAACGTACCTAGAAGCTAAGTACACCTCTTAAATGAAGGTAAAAGTATTAAAGTAACTATTATATCAACACTTATATTTTCAAGGACTACTTTTCTATAGTTTAATCATAAGAGTAACTTTTACGAAGCGATGTTGTGTTGTGTCATATCTTAAGGGCCTATATAAATGTAGGGTAGATACAATCGCATGTACGGATTTCTTTAAAATCAGCATTATTAATACTTTGTCAGTTAAACACATAAAACAAATAAATTTTAAATTTTCAGTCTACTTATAATAAATGTTACTTTATGGTCACGATAGATAGTTTTGGCATAACGTTGATTTGCAAACGCATCCCAAATAAAAAGAATAAACAAAGGTACTAGTATATCTGTTAAAGAATACCAAACAGATACGACAAATACGAATGAGCATGAAGAATAATGCGAATTCGTGAAATTATTTTCTTTGAAATCTGTTTTTTTGTATAAGTATTCGTTGAAAACGTATATTTATATTGGCTAATATAATTTTCATGAAGATGGCTGAAAATTTTCCGCAGCTTCTGCTGTGAGCTTGTTTTTTATAACATTTATTCAAATTTGCTATTAGTTGACCAGTTCATATTCAGGCCTACATTCATGTCATCCTATGAGAATCCTGAATTTTTTCGTCGCATTTTGAAACCTGTATGACATTTACTTTCAAAATGCATTCGAATCTGTTAAAAATGAAATACTAGACCAACAATATTATACTGACCCCAAAACGGCACAAACCCAAACCAATTACACAAAATCCGGAAGAAATCTACTCAGTACCAAACCTCCCCACACAAGTTAAAAATTAACTGCACTCCATTTAGTCCTTATTTAAACAAGGGTCAAATACTTGTTCATATATTAACATAAATTTTATACTCCTTTTAAACCAATAAATCTGTTCAACTGTAGAAATAAACATTAAGTACTTTGTATTTTAAATATCAAGATGTTATTATATGTCATCATATTTATTTTGTAATTATGAAGGTTTTGTCCATGTGGGTAAAAACTTTATTTCTACTTACATGACATAATTCTCCACTAATTCATTTATCATACCTTCAACACTTCCAAAACAAATCCTTATAGTTCCACTGCTGTATGTAATACTATATAAATAACACATTTCTAAGAGGGTGACGAAGTATATTGTAACCTCGAGAAAACATTGTCAACCTCGGCTTCGTCTCGGTTGACAATGTTTTCAGAGAGGTTACAATATACTCCGTCACCCTCTTAGAAATTTGTTATTTATTTTATTATTACTGAATGTCTTGAATTTTATATGTACTAAGATCAGGACACGAGACAAAACAAGCATTAAGAAAAAAACAGCATTACTGAAAATATGTGGCGACAAAACAGACTCATACATGTAACATTGTATCATTACTAGCTGCAGAAAATGCATTTGTAATGGACAACTTGGATTCACATACGACTGATGAAAATTACTTAACAGAATATATATGTAGCTGTACAGACGAGGGGGTGACAGTTTCTTTTCCAGCGGATTATCGAGTAAAATACCACATTCTTGTAAACCAATGAAAATGCAATCACAGTAGAGAAATTTACATAAAGTATAATAAATATATTTAACAGAAAACTCAAATGACTCTCAAAAATTTAAGGAGGAAGCATTTGATTTTTATGGGATGGAGCCATAGAAGTGATCTCGGGTCTATTTTTATTTTGTTTTATCCACTTTTTTTGGAGGAGAAGGGGGACTTTGATTCCCCAAAATTTACTGTTTGGTTCCAGACAATATTCAGTCCCATATTTTAGAAATCACATTTTGGATGGACAGATGGATTATTGTTTAACGTCCTGTGGCAATTATCAAATGCATATCAGAACGAGAACATGTTGTACACTTCTTTGTACTAAACCGACACGCTGAGCAGGTTTTTTGGCGTGCTAACTCGCGAGGTAACAGTCCACAGTAAGACATGTCATCCCATCCAGTCCAGGCACATCGAGGCCGTTATCACATTTTGGAGTCTGTCTTCTTTATGTTTTCCTTGCAAAAATAAGGATATCCGGATTTTTTTCTACATTGTAAATATACTACTTCCCCCCCAAAAAAATAAAATTGTTGCTAGCTTAGATAGTATTGAATCGGGAATATAGATGGTTACTCCATTTTCCCTAAAAAAGTTGCACAAACAAACATATATGACTATCCGAAAAAAAAATAAAAAAAGAAAAGAAGTTAATTTGAATATCAACAACTATGCACTACAATTCCACCGGTCTTTCCCTTTGTTAATCTTGTTTGTAATTGTTATTATGTTAATACAAACGTAGGAAGTAATTCCAGAGAAATATTTGATTCCAATCATTGTTTCCATGATGTTTATTTACTCACCTTATTGGTTGCTTCCTGTAAATGGCAATATCTCAGATATCCATCTGATTGTATTTGTTATATTTCAATGCACGACAAGCTGACAATTTATATCTTAAACATAGAATTTTTAGATACAGTCGTCCTGTAATTAAGATCATGGTTAATTTTTGAAACGACCATGCCACTCAAAATGACTCAAAGAAATTAAAACCAAAGACGTCATGCTTGAACTCGTTCACTCGCATATTCGTTAAGGTAACAGCAGATTTCGATGTTATATACATGAAAAAATAACTTATGAAATAATAAAACATATGCAAAGATCACATTAAATAATCTGAGGATTCTCGGAATGTTTTCTTTATGAATATATATTTGTACATATATACGTATATTTTACTATCCTGTTATAAACCTAACTCTAGGACGAATATAAGGCACCAACCATTTTATTACCGAGGGGGGCCTGGGATTTTTTCGAAAAAAATATTTTATGTCCAGATTAGTCTGAAAAAAATATTTTCATTCTCACTATGTCCAAAAAAAAATTTTTAAGTCTGAATATCTGTACATTTGCTCATGTATATAATAAAAAAAAAAATTCTGTTTTGCTTGATGTGTGAAAAAAAATTTTGATTTTCGACTGACCTGAAAAAAAAAATTCTATCAGGCATAAAAATCCCAGGCCCCCCCTCGGTAAAAAAATGGTTGGTGCCTAATAGGACTCGAATAGGGAACTTGCTGCAGTGTTGTCAATTGTTGATCCTATGAATTTCTAGGAATTTATGATAAAATAAAGAATGCAACCCTTTTATTGTCAAAATTTGTGTATGAATAAGAAAGCTACAGTATAAGCAGACCAGAAATGTGATATATGAATAAAGAAATTAAAACCAAAGACGTCATGCTTGAACTCGTTCACTCGCATATTCGTTAAGGTAACAGCAGATTTCGATGTTATATACATGAAAAAATAACCTATGAAAGGTGGATGACGTCTATATGAATATTTGTAAGATAGTGCAAATCTTATTAATAGAAATTAGATATGGAGGAAATGTACAGTGGGTTGTATTTATATTCCGTGACAAAATAGGTGAGCTACCCATAATCGTAATTCCTGACCTTCTTAAATAGATAAGGACAAACCGTTTGTAGTGCTTGGATGGTGTTATCATTAGTTTAATATTAAACAAAAATCAAAAGCATAAATAAGAAACAAATTAGAAAAAGTACAGAAATTGGTGATTCTAATATCAATCACATAAACGTCATATATTTTATATTGGTGTAGCAACGAATATTGTAACATCAAATAGATTGTAAAATAATCTTAAATAATAAAGTATTAAAAAGGAGTCAATTATCGTTCTTTACCTGCTCCTCCTCTTCAGGTTCTTCATCCTCTTCCGATTCCTCCTCGACTTCCTCTACCTCCTCGTCCTTATCTTTCGGAGGCCATAATTCACGTGTAGGTGTGTCCAAACGGATCAACTCTGGATCGTCCATGATTTAATTTCACCCCAGGTTCGAAATGAATGTAATTATAAACAGACACTTTCTATCTTGATTCTCTATTGATTTTTACTTTTCAAAAATTAGATTTCAGTATTGGAAGACAACCGCGAATAATTAAAGCCATGTTTTCGTCGCACATTCTGGCTTCACTAAAATCCTTTTAAATTAAAGGATGAAATTTCTACTCAAAGGTTCGTTCAGATGTTACGAAAAATTGATATTACTGATTTGAATGATGGTCTCGGCGATATAGCTTTAGATTGAAACATAATGTTCAGAAAACCGTAAGAACTATATGAATACTCTACGGAAATTTTAATACACACGACAATGGCATCGTGGTTGGGTTTGTATAAATTAACAGATTTTAAATCTCCGTTGCTACACCATTGTCTGATAAAACACAATATAAATTAAAGATAAAGACATATATGGTTTGTAATATTTGATTTTGTGTACATTAGAAGAATTGAGATCTATTGAGCAGTGGTTGAATATGATCGATTGTGTTTGAATAACAAAATAAAATGTTTCTTCAGTCAATCTTTAAAAAAAATCTTTTATTTACAATAAATCTGTTTCGAATAAAGACCACTTCAAATGTTACAAATCAATTCTGTGTTTTAAATATAGGAAAGCATCATTAATATTTAAGTGTTATCAAGCTGCTTAAGATCATATTCACTGTTTCAGTCAATGTATTTCCAGATTACATATTTTGAATATGAGAATGAGTAATGGATTAATATCGACAAATATTTTCTGTTCTTAATTAATATGTTTCTGAATGAAAGGTATTTGACGAAAATCATGAAAAGTTGCATGGCATTGTTGCGTAAGTGCAATTATTTAACTGTCAAGGTTCTTTATTTACGTCCCCGTCCCCACATACTTGCACCCTGATGCTCAACTATGAAACCATGCGGGACAAGATATTCAGTTGAATTTAATGAGTCTTGTATGACTGAAGTCTTTAAAACAGAAAGTTATTCTTAAACCTCTGAATATCTAAGTAACTGACAGTTATTTGTGCAATATATTATTTTGCTTGGGACAATATTCCTCCGTATTAATGCAATAACCCTTTATTATTTATTTACACACTTACGTATATGTCAAAATAAAGAGAAACATATAATAACAAGTAAATGTTACAGTAGTCGACATTATAGCCCTTTCAGAAACTCATTTCCGGAATCTCGATTCTGACTCTAAAATTATAATTTGAAGCAAGTTATTTCCCTTTCTGGGAAGTTGTACTGGTTTGCTGCAATGAAGAGTAAAGGATCAACTGTTTTTAAAACTTGTTAATTTGCATGTAATGTTTGGTTTATATAAATTTGCTAACTACTTACGATCTTTTTGCTTCCAACATACTTTTAATCAAACTTGATTATAAAGCTGGAAATATCTGTATATCAAAGTAATAAATAATTTCTATTTACTTCCTACTGTTTGCTCTGCACTGCAGCGAACCACTACTACGTCCCAGCAAGGGAAATAACTTGCCTCAAATTATAATTTTAGAATCCCGGAAATGAGTTTCTGAAAAGGGCTATAGAGGCTGTCAGGTTTAATGGTTCTTTGTTGAATACCAGTACAACGAAATTCAAGACGATCATTTGATTTTTGTATGACCGTATTGTGTTTCATTATTGCACAACAAGTAACAGTTTTTTATAATTTAAACTAGTTTTATATAATAAAAATCCAAAGATACTAATATTAGATACAGTAAATTTATACTATGCTGTATACGACGCATTTCAAGGAGTTACCTCTCATCAGCAGCGTTAAAACCGAAACATTTGGAAGACCAAAAACCAAACTTATATTAAACAAGAAGTACTCAACCAAAAATATCGAAATAGGAAGCCAAATTTCAGCTAAGGAGATCTACCATGTGCAATACAAGGAATGAACCCTTAGTATTTATATTATTTTTGAATTTTGCTAAATACTGGTTATTTGTGTAACAAATCAATGAATAATCATGTCAGACAAGTCTGACGATTGGGTTGGCGAATACCCTCGGGGACCTAGGGTCCACCAGCAGAGGCATCATCCCAGGAGTTTCAAAATAACAATCCAAAGATACTTATATTAGATACAGTAAATTTATACTATTCTGTATACGACGCATTTCAAGGAATTACCTCTCATCGGCAGCATTAAACCGAAACATTTCGAAGACCAGAAACCAAATATTTCATTTTTCTAATCATGATATCTTATAGAGACTGAAATACTTAATTTATGAATATTGAGTCTTGTATCCAATAGGTATGATCTGTACAACTGTACAATGGGTGTACCCATAATTCACCTTCTGAAACAGAGATTTCCACTACCACAGCTTAAAAATTATATATGAGAAAAAAACATGTGCTTCCTTTTTATTTACATATTGTGCTACAAGTATATTGTTTGTCTATTCATGTCCAAGTTAGTATATGACTAAAGAACAACGCTATTATTCATTGATATATTTTGATGTACTGTAGTACTTACGGGAACTTTAAGGTACGAGATTGCCATAGGAATAACCATGCCGGCCTTCATAAGTTTCAGAAGTTTTCCGTTCTTCTTCTTTACTTCTTGTACATGGCTCTTTATTGCAATTTCATTTTTAGAATCCAAATCATCAGATTTTGTCCATGTGTGCTTTGGTTTGAAACGTATAACAGCTATGGATTTCCTTACCACCTTACCAGTTTCATGGCGAATTGGCCGTAAATCTACTGTGTTTGCCATCAATGCAGATCTTTTGTTTTTAATATCTGAAATATTTTTTATAAAATTATTTTGTTCTAAATCAAATCATTCCTGTATTAAATGTCGATATATTTGTGTTTGTATTTGTCATTTCCGTATCCTGTTCTTTCTATCTAACCGGGGTGGATTGCATAAAAAATCATAATTAACTAACTGTACTAAAGTCAAATGTCAAGCGTAAATAAATTTACAAACCGAAAAACACTTTACTAGGATGGAACAAACTAAACAAACTAAACTGTATTAAGTTCATTGTAGGCAGTTAACCTGATTTTATAACGTGTCAAATCAGCCAGAGGATTTTGGAACATCTCCTGTCTTTGTAACTGTGTCTTGGGGAAAGGAGGATACACATGTATGTCTTTCTTCTTTTTCTACAAAAAGCTTTTGCAACACTTTTCTCGTTTATTTCCCAACAGTAGTCTCTTCTTTAAAAATAAGCATCGTCTTTTACATACAATTTAGGGAAAAAATTGACCTTTTAGCGGAAATTTTGAGGACATTTTAGCGGAAGATTTAAAGGACAATTTAGCGGAATTTAAAATAGTATGTGAACATTTTAGCATGGTCTGGATCATTCAGCTGTAAAAAAATATTCAAATTTGTTAGTTTGGATGTTCATATTTTGGAACACCTCGTGTGTTTGCAACTGTGTCTTGGGCAAAGGATGATACACATGTATGTCTTTCTTCTTTTTCTACAAAAAGCTTTTGCAACACTTTTCAGATCTTTTGGTTGCAGCTCCTCCTACTTGTAATGCGCGTAGAATAATCATTTTGGGTAATAGTCATTAATCTTCTCACTCTGCTGACTTTTCATTGTATGTAGCAAAATGATAAAGTTACCTGTAAAAATATTCCGCTAAAATGTCCATTGAATCTTTACAGGTAACAATTATTTCTTCCGCTAAAATGTCCATTCACACCTTCAGAAAATCCGCTAAAATGTCCTGAGTCCGTTATTGAGTTGTGGTTCGGACGAAGGAGTGGTTTTGCTCATTGTTGAAAATCTTGTGTTATCTCATTTCTGAATTTTTCTAGATTTGTGGTATTGTTTGTATAAATCTGCTTTTATCGTTTCTACTAAAGAAACAATTCAACTAAAGAAAGTGTTAATTGTCTTTTAAATTAAAACGAGAAATATTTTAAGGCTCGAAATAATCGTCAATTCAAAGTGTTGTATATAGTTATTAGAATTAAGCACATTTAAAGATAAATTAAGAATCCATGCACGTTATCACGGATATCAGGTAGAACATACTAAACAATGTACTTGATTTCTGAACAAATATCCAAATTTCTATAACTTATATCTATAGTGACTGACACTAGTCTACATTAATGACGATATTTATGAGTGTTATTATGAGGTTGAGCAAAAATAACCGTAATCTGAATCAAAGTTGTCATTTCGCTATTTTCTCTCAAATGAACAAAATGGAAATAGTTGAGGTAAAAAAATATTGAAAATAATAACTTGAAGTGAAAACAGGATAGTCCTACCTTAGAGTATGTCCATTAAAAATGCGGTATGTAAAAGTACAGTCAATGATAAATACAAGGATTAGAATTACATGTGCATAGGATTTAAAGATTTTGGTGTGATACATGATTTAGCAGGGATTTAACCTACATTGTTCCAAGGTTCAAAATCATAATATTGACCACGATTTATTATAATCGTCTATTTATGTTGTTGATCTCTTAATTCCTGGATATTTTAGAATTTAAAGTTGTGAAAAGTTTACACAATGCACTTGTAAATCTATGATCAAAGGGAAATAACGCGATTTAAATAGTAGTTAAAGATGGAAGAATACTTTGTGTTTGATAAATTAACTCATTTAATCTTGCAAAGAAATTAAACACAAATTAAGTAAAAATGCAGAGATTAATATGAGATTATAAATACCAGACTGTTTCAATAGTAAACTGTTGTTGGAATTTCCTGATAATATTAACGGATTGACTTTGTAGTTTCTTAACCAGGAGTTTATCAAGGATAAGTTGGTGTCATCACTTAGGAAATTTTACGGTCGTCATCACGAATTGATTCACGCTTACAGTGTTCCAATATCTAAGATTATGTTGGACCTGTTCCCACTGTCGTAACTTTCATGTGCCTCCACCGATTTGTGACTTCCACCGAATTGACTTTGTTGAACTTCACCTACGGGTACCGTATGTTAATTAGTTTTCAGTGCTTATCTGTTGTGCTTGTGGTCCTTCATTTGTCTTCCTGAGTATGTCTGTACAAGATTTCGTTTTTTATTTGCTTCCTGGGTATATATAGTGAGTAATTGATGTTGCAGTTACACGTGTATCTTAAATTTTTTTCACATAAAGCCTGTATTATGTTCTCGTACAATCGTATTGGGTCGAGGTCAGCTGTTAAAGTCCGAGCCAATGCCTCGGGCCTATACAGGTGATCAAGGCACAGGGGTCCGACTTCTGGATATTTATTTCTTTTTATTTATTTTATTTTGTTGTTGTTTATTTCATGAGTACTTTTAATAAATATTTACTATTACAACCAAAATTCTGTGTTTATTATCAATGTGCTATACACTATCCACGTCCTTATACTAAAAAATCCTAAAAGGATATAAGCCGCCGTTTTGGATTTCCTACCCCTGCCATGATTAAAATCAATTAAAAATACTTCCATGTGACAATTTATTTCATATCTGCCCTCAATCTGCTCCAAAATGAATGTTCTTCAAAATCCAGTCATCATTTTACCAAGATGCGACACCGAACTCGACAAGCAAAGTCAAAAGTTCGCGGATTTCGAGTGGAAAGCAACGTTACCATATATAAGTCAATGAGAGTCGGAGTTGCTTCCCTTTGACAGGCAAAAGTGAAGTAACGAGGACGTTGCTTTCGACGCGAAACAAGACAACTGTTGACTTCGCTCGTCAAATTATCCAGTTTATTGTCGAGTTTAATGTCGAATCTTGGTAAAATGATGATTGGACTTTGAAGATCAATCATTTTGGAGGAGATTCAGTGCACATATGAAATGAATTATCACATTCAAGTATTTTTAATTGATTTTAATCGTGGAAGTGGTAGGAAATCCAAAATGGCGGCTTATATCCCTTTAGGATTTTTTAGTATAAGGACGTGGATATTGTATAGTAAATTGATAATAAACGCAGAATATTCGAAAACCGGCCCCTCTGAAAACCGGATTCCTCTGAAAACCGAACTTTTACTTTCGGTCCGGAATTTTTGCCTATATATTCAAGTAAAAAAATCCTCTGAAAACCGGACCCTCTGAATTCCGAACACCGGTCGTACAAAACATATATATTCTTGTCAAATTAACCTCCAGAAACTGGTCGAAACAATGTATTACCTGGAAAATCAGTAAACCGTAATAATGTCATCCTGAATCGATCGATGATTGACATCATTAAACTAAATAACCATTTTAAATAAAGATGTGAAAGTCGTTAATCAAACAATAATCATGCATCAATAAAAACGTCGGATTGAAATTAAAAACAATTAATTGTATTAAAATAATATGCGCGTGGTACATGTACATATGTAAGCACATGGCACAATTTTACAACATCGTTATAATACGTTGTAATGCACTTCCGGTTTCACTCTTCGGATCAGATACGTCTTTCCGAAACCTCCTAAAACCGGACCCTCTGAAAACCGGCCGATTTCTCCCGTCCCACAGCTGTTCGGTTTACAGAGGTTCCACTGTATGACGTGTTGCATTTTTCTTGCTCTAATTTCAACAAATGTAACTATCGCAGAAGTTGTGCTCTGATTTAAATTAAATCTTTTTACAAAAATGTTAGTCTAATTTTTAAAAATGTAGCAATATGGGTGTAAAGGTTTAATATAAAATACAGAGACTAAATTCGTGGTATAACAACCAAAATGAAAGGTAAACATGAATATCAAAACAAAACACTAAAAAGTAAAAAAAGCGATGATAACAAAGATAAGAACTGAAACCAATATCTCGACCTGAAAATGTTTTCGTCGGGGGAGAAAAAGAGGCGACACTAAAATACACGTCCAGACAAAGGCACGGTATAAGGGTGTAACAGATGAGAAATATACCTAAGGAGCGACATCTTATAGTGTCAGGAAAATTTAGGAACAATATTTGGGGATAAAATTTTAGTGTTTATTTCTACCGTGAAATAATATGCCAGCCGCAATACATGTAAAGCTACATTTATAATAACTAAGTATATAATTTAATTGTGCGACAGTATCCGACCAGTATAATTATGATTGCCTTAGATAGTATTACAGTTAACACGAGCACAATTTAACCCTAATATTCAAATTATTCTCGTCTAACCTATAATTTCTACATGCAGCTAGTGCTCGCCTGGTTGGTAATCATACTGTGTTTTTTTTGGGGGGGGGGGGCGTTTCACTACCCACGAAGTTAAGTAAAAAAATGGGAATTTAATCCAAACACTGCTCACTGTCCATACCAATTCAGAATATCCTGACTCTGTTGATTACGGTATATTTGTTTTTTGTGCTAATTTATATTGTTTTCATCTGAAGGTCATTTGGGTCGCGTTGATTTATTTATCAACATACGGAGACAATAGTGCACGGAACGATTAATTTATGTGGCAGTTGTCACTGTTTTACAAGTGAATGTGAGGAAAAACGGATATGCAGTGAAGACCGAAATAAAACACCAAATCCAAAGTATGTAACAATAGCATTGTCTTCAATGGTGGAAAACCACAATATACCACAAGCCCTGAATGGCCATAGAGTAATTTGTGAGTAGTTTTGTCCAGCGGTTCAATATCATGTCAGAAATACACAATCTGGATTTGCCATTTGTTACCTTAAACCTGCGCGGCCACGAAGAATCATTTTCGTTGACATTCGTCATATATAAACCTTTAAATAATGATATAACAGTTTTTATTGAGTATTCAGTAAAACAAAGATTCTGTGCTTTCAATTTGTTTCTTATAAAGTATTTGATCTATCACAGTCAAGGCTTTATAGGCTTCCCAATTTGTTTTATCTTGTAATTTCTGTTGAAGACTTTCCTCTGATGGCAGTGGCTGTAGCTACAAAAATAATTTTAATCAATGATTGTTTATTTTATTATTTTTTTTGGGGGGGGGCGTCTATTGCCAAATTTCACACATCAAAAAAATTTCTTCTCCGTTCCAAATTAAAAGACTATTTGTTAACGAACTTTATAGCTTAAATGTAACCTTCTACTTGGAGAAAATCTGGAATTTAACCAATGACGGTTGTATAAAAATTCTACGGCACAAAAAGAACAGGGATTATGGTCGAGTAACTAATGTTATTATATTTGTATAGAGTCCTTGCATGTACACTGTGGAAGAGTTGTACAAGCGTTCTTATAAATGTATATATTGACGCATGAATTATAGTACTAACAAAGCGGATAAAACTTAATAAGAGAAGGGGTGATAACAGGTGATATGGGCGATTAAGAATACTATGATCTGTTAACGCCTCATGTCACACTGCAAGTGGGATGAGTCTGATTGTATAAAGTCATGAAAGTACGATGAGCTCTCATCTCATTCGTTACCGATAAATTTCCTGTTTAATCAAATCGTAATACGGTGAATGGTAAAATTTTGATATAATCATATCAACAAAGACTGATCATATCTTGCATTGACTTTTTAACTAGCGTTTTTTTAATTTAAATTCATTACCCGTTTGATTTTCTGTTAAAGTTGTCAGTTAAAGAATTGATTTATTTACACATGTTTTGATCGAATGTTTCCTCAAATATTATATCATTCAGGTTTAAATTAAATGTAGTTCTATAAATGTTAGCATATTTCAGTTTGCTGTTTGTATTGTAGTATATAATACAATTACATGAGCTGTACAATAATGGATGAAAGCTTATTTACATACACATGCTTCATGCTACTTTCTGTACTAGTATTTAGTATAATTAGGAATAGATGTAATTGCTTACTGTTCTCCGTAATTTCTTTGCCTCCTCGTCGTTGAGGTGCTGTTGAAAGTACTTTTTGTTTATCAGTATACATTCAGCGCCATCAGACACCAGTATAGTACTTGTTGTATTTCCAATCATTCCGAAAGCCACTTGCTCTAAACCCTATAAATGGACATTTTGTGATATCTTTACAATTAAAAACAATCATTATCTTGTGCATGTAATTGACTTTAGCTCAATATAAAACCCTTTCTTTAGTTAAAATTTAATCAATACTATCAATAAACACTATCCACTTCAAAATATTTACTTTAAATTAAAAACTGAATGGCTGCAATATTATATACTTATTGACTGGGTATGAGGGGAATAGTAAAATTATTCTCCCCGAGATACAACATAATGCCCCGAGGCGTAACCGAGGACCAATAGTTGGTATCGAGGGGGGCAAAAACTTATTATTTCCCGAATATGCAGTCAATAAGTGTTTTATTATACCGAAACACAATTTACCGGTGAATATTTTTACGTTTAGAAATTGAAAAAAATAGTAAAAATAATGTCTTGACTTTTATTTAGAAATAAACATGATGTATACATGTAATATATATTAATATATACTTACAAATACGTCTCGAGGACCAAGATTCTGTATCTGAACAAACAATTTTCCACCAGTGTTATTTTCTTTTCTCTCTTCTAATTTGTCAAACATTTTTGAATATCTCTAAAACAAAATAAACATGTAAAATTAGAAAGTATAATTCCATTTGGTGCTATCGTCAAACTCTATTTACCTTTGATTTTCTGACTTAATTTCAAAAGTTAAACTTGCGGAAAATCTAAATGTTTATACTCCTATGATGTAAACCTTTGAGATCGAAAATTACAGAAGAAAAACGTTTCCATCTATTAAAAACTTTATTTTGTCTTCACAAGACTTTAATCAAACAACATCAATTTAGTAATTTTACCTTTCCACGTTTATCGATGTTATTATGAAGTTTGTCATAGAGCAATTCAACTTCCTTCTTGTGATCTTCCAAATTTACATGTGCTGTAAAATTTGTTAAATGTATTAGAGTAACATTCGGTAATAAAAATAAAGTACGTCTATGCATTATCAAATAATGTCTCATCATTCTCAAGCCTAAATGTCTGAAAACCAGAAAAAATAATCCATAAGCATACTAATGCCATAAATAAGATTAACCGGTTGCAAGTTAGAAAGTCAGGGATACAAACACATTGAAACTACATGTACCTACATTGTAACACAAAGAATTTTTGAAAAGTTACTTTACTCTAATATGAAAATGTAAGCTAGCACAAAGTACTAAATGGGTGATAAAACACCATTTACCTCTCAAATTTTCAACCACTTTATTTAAGTAAGCAGATAATAAGTTACACCTTTGCTGGTATTTGGTTTTATTTACAAATGTATCCACCATTTTTGGTACATGTAAACATATAATATCAGTTACACCGTATACGTACATTTGTACGTCGACAAAATATCTGATGGATGAAATACATGTAATACAACAAATGATAAATAGATGAAACTGATACCGTCTAAAGACAGGTCCGGATTTTAATTTTCCATTTTATTATTATTATGATACACCAACTTTGCTAAGTGTTTAAGACGAATAATGATTCTCTTCTGAGATTCATAATTATTGTACGAAACATATTCGAATTCTTTCTTTCCAATTGTTAAGGTTCTACATATACGATCATTTATTTTTTTATTTTTAATTAATGAACTCACGACTATCAGTAGTATTTTTCAGAATATTAACAAGATTTTCTACAGTACACCTTCTTCGTCGTTTCTTCCTACTGGATAATGACGTCAGAGAGGTTTTTGATGACAAAGACGTGACTGTACATACTGATGCATCACAGGAGGATGATGATCTTGGTGATATCAAGGGAGGTAACTCTAAAGCAAATAATCATAATACTCTATTACAGTTGAAATTTTATATGTTTAAAAAGTAAAATCCAATGTATTCAGAGAAGGTATTTACATGAATAGGTTTTATATTAATAAATATACATGTATTTAAACTGTTCTCTAGTGAAAAAGTTATCATTAACTCATATTAACCGACACGCCTATCATCTTTCTCACAATCTTTCACAAAATATGAGTTTTCCTCATACAACTTGAGGTGAACATGCACAAACAATGTATCATATCTGAATAGAAAAGAAATGATATGAGATAATGCCGATGAGACAGAAACCTTAAAACTGAACAAAATCTGCGATTAATATTTCCATATATAAAAATGATCGTACACATAAGCTTTTACCAGTCAAAATAAAAATGTTTAGGTCATTTACATGTAATACTTACTAATAATATCATGAGACTTTTTCAGATCATGTTCTGATATATGTATGGTAGGTGATGTAGGCTGTAGACTTTTTAATACTCTACAGCTACCCGTTTTGATAATGTAGACCCATTCACTAGTGTTACTGTCCTTACACAGTAAGAGTCCTCGTCTGTAAAAATCAAATACAGAATTGTAGGTTCTTACAAGGGTTCACAAATAGGACTGGAAAATATCCATCTAGTTTTTAAATTTCACGTCTTTCTCGAGCGGATCGCAGCAGAACGTAGGGGAGGGGGGCAAATATTAAAAACGAGGGAAAGATTTTCCAGTTCTTCGGTACTCTTAAACGAGTATAAGTACCTATTTCTTTCGTAAATACTCGATCTTTAGGTTTCCTGTACCTAGGTAAATTCATTGAGCACAGCCGACGAAGTTAAATAACGTTACGCCTGATTGGTCGAACTTCCATGACAGACACGGTCGCATGCACCTGTCTGTCATATAAAGTTCCCCAAAACGGAAGAAAGTAAGTACAGACTCTTGTTAAATGTAAATGAAGCACTAAAGTAGTATTGTAAGATTTCTAATTTTAGGAGAGTCTTTTTCTCTTTTTTTTTTGTTACACTGTTATGTCTTTAGAAAACAATTATAAAATGTGCGACAAGAGAAACCGTTCACAATTTAAACTGGATAAATGCCATGCCTTTTGAAAGAGTTATTGGGAAGACAATTGCATTTTACCTCTTTATTGCTGTAATTTTAATTCTATACGTGTACATAAAACTTTACTACTTGAATTACTGCAGTACTATTTTTTCATACATGTTTATCATAATATTTGTACAATTAGAATGATTCAAGACATATAATTATTCCGTGCTAGTCAAAAAAAACTCTCCCTTCAAATAAATTCAATAAACAATCGACTCTCGTTATCTCGAAGTCATTCGGACCGCAAAAATTTGTTCGAGATAGACGAAATTTGACTTAACAGGAGCTGCTCAAGTGCATTGTATAACATTTGGGACTACAGACGAAATTTGACTCATCTGGAAATTCGACTTAAGTGTGTTCAAGATAACAATAGTCAACTGTATGTTCGCATGTTTTATACGCTTACCTGAAAAATGTAAAGCAACAAATCTTTGGATCATGGTAAGGAAGGCATTCTATTGGCCATCCACCGAGTATATTGACAGATCGGAGGAAACGGATGTGTTCTGGTTCCTGGTCTTTGTCTAATGGCATGAATATATCAACAAAGTCATCCCTACCTACAGCCAGTAGTTCTACACTGTTTTTACATGTTACTGTTGCAGTTCTTTTTGAACCATGCATAAGTGCTAGTTCCTTTAAGAAAGATTGGAAGAAATATTTTAAATTATTATAATAAATTCTCTACACAGACATGGCAGATGTGTTCACTTTCGGTTTTTATCAAAGTATTTGTTTAGTTCTTTTATTTAATCTTCTATGTACTTTACTTTGTAAATGATTTATAGTGTGCTCTCTAGTCCTGTCGCTTTAAATGTATATGTACTTGAGATTCTTATTATTACTTCGGTCGCTTCAAAATCAGAAAAAAAATCTTAGTTCATTATAGTGAATATGTTCATATGTGCATTTCTTGAAATTATCTTTCAGTCAGAAAAATGCAATAATAAGAATTATGTGCTGGATTAATTCTTGACATACAGTCAGCCCTTAGAGATTGATATAAAATTTTTCAACCCCTTTGTTCATCCTTTCAAATCTTATGTAATATATATCACTCTATTTATTCTTTTATTGTACATCAATTACCTCTGTTAAAGGGGAAAACCGATTGAGTGAAGCGATTAGAAATACTAGTCCTACATATCGTTAAATGGTGTATTGTCACTGATGTTAACGCCATATTAACGCTGTTGAAATCGGATTGTAGACCTAATTGTAGCACTATCCATGACTATATGATTTATAACTATGCACTAAATGCCATATTGAAAAAAAAACTTGATTTCAGAATACTTTGTTTACGCATAATTTCATTTATTTTCACCACTTCCCTTCTTACAAAATGTATATAGGTTCGTTATCAAAACATACACCAAAACTGTTGCCCTTGGTTAACACTGCAGCTGTACGTACTGTCTGTTCCCTGTCCATGATAGTTACTATGGCTACAATGAGAAAAAATAAACCCTCTAATTTCTTGTAGTATATAGAATCATTAAGGATCACTGATTGACGTTTATTCACTTTATAAAATAGCAAGACTGAACATTTCAACGTTTCTGACGTTGTTGATCGTGTTGTATAAATAGTTTATCTTTCAAGCTGCTTTTGATAACAACCTGTGTGATTAAAATAGAGACTCTCAAGAGCCTGTATCGCTCACCTGGATTTAACTTTTCACCTTGAGCAGACCTAAAAATTTAAGTGTTGCAGTCAATTTAGCTGGTTTTTCTATAGGATTCTGTGTTAAACTAATTGAGGCTGTGGCAGTCATCTTGGTTTAGTCCAGGTCAACGGATACATTTCTAAAAGAGAACCATCTAAGGACCATTTCTGCTAAGTCTTGTTCCAACTGGCTAAGCGGTTTCAGACAAGAAGATTTTTAGATGAATTTTCCTATAGGGTCCAATATTTAACAAAGTTCGGTGTGGCAGCCATCTTGGTTGACAATCCAGGTGATCGGACATATTTCTGAAAGAGGACCTCCTAAGGACCAATGCTGCCAAGTCTGGCTCCAATATGTCAAGTGGTTTCAGACAAGAAGATTTTTCAATGAATTTTTCCATAAGGCCCTATGTTAAACTAAGTTCGGGTGTGGCGGCCATCTTGGTTGACGGTCTGGGTCATCCCACAAAATTCTGAAAGAGGACCATCTAAGGACCCTATTGCTACCAAGTCTAATTCTAATTGACTAAGTGGTTTCAGACGAGAAGATTTTTGAGTGAATTTCCCATAGGGTCCTTATTAAACTAAGTTCTGCTGTCGCGGCCATCTTGGTTCACACTCCACAAAATCAGACACATTTCTGAAAAAGGACCTCCTAAGGACCAATTCTGCCAAGTCCTGCTCCAATATGTCAAGTGGTTTCAGACAAGAAGATTTTTCAATGAATTTTCCTATAGGGCCTATGTTAAACTAAGTTCGGTGAGGCGGCCAACTCGGTTGACAGTCCGGGTCATCGGACACACCTCTGTAAGAGGACCATCTAAGGACCATTGCTGCCAAGTCTGGTTCCAATTGGTCAAGTGGTTTAAGACAAGAAGATTTTTCAATCAATTTTCCCATAGGGCCCTATGTTAAACTAAGTTCGGCTGTGGCGGCCATCTTGGTTAACAGTCCGGGTCATTGGACATATGTCTGAAAGAGAACCTCCTAAGAACTATTACTGCCCACTAGGTGCCAACTGGACTTGTAGTTTCATATAAGAAGATTTTTTAAAGTCACCCCCCTTTTTTCTATTTTTAGTAACAGCAGCCATCTCGGTTGGAAGTCGGGGATGCCAGACATAATTTTGGAATGGGGCCACCAAAGGACCATTCCACCAAAGTTTGGTCTCAATTGGCCCAGTGGTTTGTGAGGAAAAGATCTTTAAAGGAAAGTTTACGCTGGATGCCGTCTTTAAAGGGCAAAAACTCCTATAAGGGGTCAATCAATGATTTTGGTCATGTTGACTTATTTGTAGATTTTACTTTGTTGAACACTTTTGCTGTTTACAATTTGTCTTTATCTATAATAATATTCAAGATAATAACCTAAAACTGCAAAATTTCCTTAAAATTAACAATTCAGGGGCAATAACCCAACAAAGGGTTGACAGATTCGTCTGAAAATTTCATGACAGGTAGATCTTGACCTGATGAACATTTTTACCCCGTCAGTTTTGCTCTTATTGCTTTAGTTTTTGAGATATAAGAAAAAACTGCAGTTTACCCCTATGTTCTATTTTTAGCCATGTAGGCCATGTTGGTTGGAAGGCGGGGTCATCGGACACATTTTTTAAATTAGATACCCTAATGATGCTTGTGGTCAAGTTTGGTTCAATTTGGCCCAGTAGTTTCAGAGGAGAAGATTTTTGTAAAAGTTAACGGACGACGGACGACGGACGCCAAGTGATGAGAAAAGCTCACTTGACCCTTTGGGTCAGGTGAGCTAAAAATTGTGAAGAACCTCTTGAGTAGACATTTTTCTGTCTTTAACTGTTTTCAAAATATTTCGGGCTTCCATTTTTTCTCAATTCAGTAAGCATATGTTGCAGCTGTAATTTATAATGAATGGAAATACAGAAATAAAACGAAAAGAATTAAAGACACGTTTTTATTTACTTGATAACAGTATTGTATCCTAATCATTGCTAATATTCCCATGTACATTGAACCTACATCTCTTATTGTCAGTTGTATTATTCATATTTTCACTTTGTACAACTTAGATATGTTATCACACATGATAATTGATAAAGAAAAAATGATTTATTAACTTAGACACCTTTTGAAAAAAAATACGCAAATATAAACTGTTTTTTTTTCAGTCTTTATAAATTTAAATGATTGTTTTCAATGACGTCTGTTTACTTAAACCAATATAATAGAGAAATTGAAAGTATGTGCACTGCGATGTCCATACCGGTATTTACTTACGCATTTTATATAATTTACAATGTATAGTCCTATAATTAATTGATAGTCTTATAAAAATTCGATAGCGATCCCATAATCACGTAATATGCTCGGTGATATTTACATAATGGATACAAAGCACTATACATTTTGCTACTGAGTTAGATGTAATTAATGGGTACATTTCAGTAAAGCATGTCTCATTACCTGGGGTAAAAATGTTGAAAACTGAAACAGTAACCCAAAATGTTGCTGAGTAGACTGAAATATACAAAGACACCGAAAAAGCCAACTGACAGATTATCAAAGGAGATGTAAATTCGTTAATTCTACCCACTGCATTTAGTCTTTTGTAACCTATCACTGGAAGAGTAGCTTTGATCACAAAAAGTGCCTTTTTTCTGTAAAGATGAAATTAAGTATAGATGTCCATTCACGTTTTATCACCCAACGCGATACAAAATGAATAAAGCTTAATTTTCTAGTGTAGGTTGCTTTGTAAGGATGCTACCATGTGATGTCTACGATTTTTGAGAGCCTGCAAATATATTTTCATGATAAAATGCACAATTTAATGTCTAAAATGTTTATTTTAAGTCTGAAATTTTACACTGGCATATTATATTACATAACCTTATTAAATGATTGATCGTAACATAGAAACTATTATTACCTGTTCCTGAGATAATGAAGTAGAAATTATCTGCCATATGACCTTGTCTAATAATCACACGTTTGTCTTCAAAACTGCAAAGAACAAAGAAATTTAAAAACTGAATAAATCACGACACTAAATTATATGATGTATGAATATGCTTTGCCATTCGTGTATTTTTCTCCAATTCGCACAGTCAATATTCCTCTTTTGAAGATGAAATATTGGGTGTAATTTTCTTACAGTATTTGTATCTATTTTCCTGTGAAATGAGCTAAGTGCAATGTATCTTCACTGAGGATGTACTTAATGGTTTATATGTTGGCCATTTTAACCATTTCTTCGATTTCGACTATTGCACAACGAAATTGAAATGTGTGATGGTGGCTTCCAAATTTGCTTGACGTAATTTTTAGAAAATTAATAAAAACCGACTTTCATGATTAAGTACAGCAACAAAAGCGATGTTCACATTGTCGTACATTACATCTTTACATTGTATTTCCACTTACTGTTCATACCATCCAACCCTGACTAGAGATTTCTGCATTGTGATTGGAAATTCACTGAAAGCGTCCACGGCTTGGTTTAATGCTAGTAACGCTACCTTCAGTTGGTCTTCTGTTCTGTCCGCTGGGTCCATCGACAGAATTGTTTTAGCTTCATTACTGAGACAGGTCTGCCATAAATTAAATCAGTATTTTATTGTAAAATACAGTGCGAGTACGATTTCGGGTACGAATTCTCAAGTAACAATCATCCAATGTTTCGTGAAACAGAAAGAAAACAAATGCTAAAATTACTGCTCATTTTTTTTATATTCAGTTTCCTAATGGTGAGTTTAGTTATCTTGACAGAAACGAAATAAGATAACGTCTATCGGTAGATATAAATGTTTAATTGATGAATATAATAGTTTAAAAATGCAATAGCAGCAATACGTGAATATTTACTTTAAAAAGTATGAACACTCTCACCTCTCTCCTAGCTTTGTAGTCTCCAGGGTCAAAACTCAGACCGTGCATATCAAATTCCCGACGTGTAGACATAAAGTCTTGTGCCCAGGATAACAATTTCCCTTCATTTCTAGAACTCTGACCATTGTTTATCACAGTTGCCTTGAGTAGTGTTTGTACGTTCTTTACAGCTCTTTTGAATCTCACCAATGGCTGAAATAAAAAAAAATCATTTTCACTGCACATTCTTGATTAGTTTGTTTTGTCTAGTTGGGGTTTTACGCCATTTTCAGCACATTTGGCTATTTCGCGGCGGCCAGTTTTTATTGGTGGAGGAAGCCGGAGTACCCGGAGAACCACCGACCTTCGATAGGAAAATTGGCAATCCTTGTCAATTTAGATCGGAGTCGAACACACCCCACCACAGGTGAGATTCGAACTCACAACCTCAGTGTTGACAGGCTAGTGATCATTAGTAGTAATGACGAACTAACTAGACCACTCGGCCACCGAGGCCCCCATTCTTGATTAGTAATTTTTACATCGCAAAATATAATATACTATAGACTGACGAGAGTTGTAAGGCCACATAAAATTGATCTCTAGTTCTTTGGATATCGCCGCTCCGATTTGTGAACAATATAAATTTTAAGAAAATTTTTTTTGCCGCTTCATTTTGCAAAAATGCTGAAAATTCGCCCCAAATTTTTTATCTTTCAAGAAATTGAAAATAACAATTGTCGGTCCACTCCTAAAATGTTGTAAAAATTTGGATTTTTTCCCCATTATTTTCAATATTTTATTTTAAAAAATGTGTGCCGCGCGTAAATGTGATCTGCGCCCTTTTTTCCCATCTAAATATCAAAAGAACGAAAAATTAATTTGGTCTGGCCTAAATGGATAATACATAAAAACTGATAAAACAATAGAAAATTTACTGTGTTACTTTCATTAATCAAGAATTATATAAACACTATCCGTAAGAATATTCCGTTTAGTTTTATTTTATTTTTATTTTCTAGTAGACGCCAAGGACCACTATAATATCAAAATCAAAAGCATGACGCAAGAAACAAATTCTACAATTATATATCCAAATGTTCGCAGATTAAATAGCAAAACAAAGATAATTTGAACATAAACTAACCGAAGCTAGAGCACTACAAAACCGTGAATTTCATCAGATGCTCTGAAAAGGTAAGCCTTTCCTTATTTATTTTTTAAAAAATTAAAAGATAAATTTTCACAGGCAATTAATATGAAGCCAGATACCAAATTTAATTGGATAGAAAGCTGGATCACCCATGATGATCAAAAACTTTGCAATAATAAATTAGTATAGTACAAATTATTTTCTCTACTGCACATTACAATAAAATTTATAAGTTGATAGAAGGTTGTAGACCTAGTCCTAGTAATGATCTGACGTCAAATAACGATGTCAGAGCACACTCCAACTTATGATTGGAAATTCACCCATCCTCGTATATTTCATCGTAAATCATTAGTAATAGCCTATTTTTTAGTACTGCATATACATCTGACGTAAATATTTTTGTCGTGTTGACTTGGGTCATGAAACATTGGACTATGCAAATTTTAAGAAAAATTTTTTGAAGCTTCGGTTTGCAAAAATGCTGAAAATTCGTCCCAATTTTTTTTTAAATTTGTGCCGCACGTAAATGTGATCTGCGCTCGAAAAAATTTTCTTCTCAAGAAAAATAAAAAATATTACTATTTTGCTCCCTCGCAACTATTATTGCCATTCAAAAATCCAAAGAACGAAAAATTAATTTAGTCTGGCCTAAAAATGGGAAATTTGCTTATTCTTTCCAAAATTTTCAGTTATTGATGTTTTGCGACTTATACTGTATTTTCTATCAAGAAAACCTGATAGATCCTTCTCTTTAACCATTTTCTGTTTTGCTTTGACGTCTTACCTCAAACTCGTCAGAGAATCAGCAAATGTTTAAAGCTTGATATATTTTGAAAATGTCGCTTAATGTCAGAGAAACCTCTGGACTATGTGAGGGTTGTATCTGATTTGCAACAGATAAACATAATACCTATATAAGATACGAACTTGCATGTAACAATCAAACATCAGAATCCTAACCAAAGTAATTGGATAATTGGTAAAAGTCATTTTAAATCTGTCATATTTTTAAATCTTCAGTTAACAATGGACATCCTACCTGAATGATAATTTTAGGTGTAATTTCCGTTTGTTCAATAACAGTTTCCTGATTCTGATTTTTCCGTTTTATTGGTTCATAGAAATTATTCGATGCTTTAAGTTTTGTTCTCCAATGTCGTCGTTTCTTGACAATAACTTGGCCATTAATTAACAAAGCGACAGATCCACTCTGTCTATACTGCTCAAATAACGACTGTTGTCCATCTTCGTTCAAGTTTATATCACTTAACAATGCAGATAGATATTGAAGTGAAATTTGTTTTGGAAGACACTGTCTTCTCCTCTTTATAGAGTCCATACTTTTACTACGATTCTGTCTAAATCCGTTACATAATTTATGAAAACGTCCAGAATATGAAAGCAATTCTACTTCTGTTTGGTCTTGCACATAAGGAAAGAACAACCTTTTTGTATGAAATAATCCATCCATCATTGACAATTTCAACCAGAAGTCTCTTAAACGTTATACTTTTTATGCAAGTTTATTTGTTAAAAATGATATAAATCATCATATAATTCCTTTGTATTTTGAACTTGAATAAAACTACTGTTATACTTATTGATCTATCACTTACGAATCTCCGGGAACAATGTTTTGTTTTATACCATCTTAGCTGGACTTTTATGACATATCAAAAATCGACGTCGGGAGGCTCACTAACAGAGGATAACGTATAAAATATAAAAATCATATTGTACAAGTTAGAACTGACAGCCCTTTCTTCATATTGTAAAGAAACTGTAATACGAATTTATTTAGAATTTGAAATACACAGAATTTCAATTGAATTTAAATCTTAAGGAAATCTATTAATTAGATTTTCATTATTACTCAAATTTTATTTCGTTCACTATTTGCTGAAATATATTTGAAAAATTTATAACAATATTAACAAAACATTTTATTGAAATTCCTCTTTAGAAATGTGTAATTATTTTGAATAAGTTTATTCTGTATATGTGTTGAAGAATTCACAGATTCTAAACCTATAACTAATACATAAAAGAAATCTTTAGCCATTTGTTGACTTTTGATTTGTTAAGGTGACAATTTACCATAAAGAGCCGTATTCTTTGTATTCATCTGAAATGTCAGTAAATGGATATAAATCGAATTGTATATTGAGAATATTAATCGTTTCATATTGGGGAGGTGTTGACATTCAACTGAAAATTCAATAAAAAGTTAAATGACCATCATTTTATTATTAAATAAAATAATATAAAAATCTTATAAATGAAATGTTCAGGTGATTAAAGATGTTTTGAAAAGAAAAGCTAATTTCAAGAACATTATTAGCCTCAAATATGAAGGTCATACATTGTACTTATTGGACATTCATGACAGTGGTACATGTATGGGGGCATGGAGGACATTTAAAGTTAATTCTGTGCCATGGTTATTGATAATTATAGAAATATATTAGTTATCTTTAGTTGTTTCTTTTCAGGCAAAGTTTGGTTGCATTTGATCAAAATCTCTTTGACTAAACTTTAACCCTTCCCCACGTCTTATTTTCCTTTGATGCACGATCTTATTTGAAATCAAGTCAAGTAGTTATTCTGAATAAAAAATTATACTGGAAATTTTGGCCGGTTAACGAAATAAATATAGATATAAAAAAAGGTGGAAAAGTAAGTGTTGTCAAATCCCATTTGAAAATTTTAATATTCCACCCTACATTTTCATTGAGGTTTTAATTCGTTCAAAAACTGCAATGTTCAGTTCTGTATATGTTCGTGGAAATATTATACTGACTGTTGGTTAAGTACTTAGACATTCTATATTATAAAATCACCTGACAAAGTCTTAAATCTTTTTTTGAGGTTTGCCAGGCAAGCTTTAGTTTTCGTTTCTTCTTCAGACAATTTTTGGTGCATTTGACCACAGGCACTTTTATTAATTTTTCTCCTCTTATTCCACTTCTTTTTTTCTTTTTTTTTTGTCGTGTTCCGTCCACAAGTAGTTTTGAATGACTTAAAGGTATACTACCTTGAGAATTCGGCTGGTTAATGGAATTAATACAGATGTACATTAATGGGGGGGGGGGACATGTAATTATTGCCAAATCCCTTTTGAAAAGTTTTATATTCCACCCTACACTTTATGTAGAACTCGATGTAAAACTTGATTTCAAATATTGTAATGCTGAGTTCTGTATGTTATGATGGAAAATTATAGCTATATCGGTAAAGCACTTCTACATTTGTATAAGATATTTTCCATAATGACAGCACTTGCGTGACAAAATCTAACATCGTATTTGAAGATACTATACAAATACGTGGTTACATTTATATACGATATTGATATTCTCCGTTATGAAATCACCTGATTAAACTGTGTGTACAGGGAATCACATAAAAATTAGTTGATATTTTTAACGATAATAAAACGTTATTACTTGATGTAATGCATCTAAAATACCATCCGTGCTTTATTTAAATAAAAATAGATTATACAGGTTTATGTGATAAAAGATATATTTAAATAAACCTTTTTGATATCTAAAAGCAGATACAATAAAAGGATAGTTTAACTGAAGATATGTACATGATTCATGTTGTAGCTATATTTTGTCCATGCAAAATATCTACCATAAAGATCTTTTTATACGAGGCTTTACTTCACATGGAAATACAATTTAAAACTATAAACCGATTCTATATACTCATTTTTGTCTCCATTTTTCCCTACCCTTAATACCATGATACATATAATGTTTAGACAAATAGATAGGAATGTTTCAACGAATATAAGGCACATTATCATTTGGTTGAATTGGTTTATCTAACATTAGAACCAATGTTACTTTTGGAGACAGTTAATGAAATTGTTACCCGTGGATTTTTGATGTCCAGTATACAAAGCTAATTAACTTTCTCCAGCGACTGGAACAGTTTTATCAATACTTAAACGGATAATTCAGACATGTCCTTTGCGATAAGAAACAAAATTACCATACCAACTTAGTAAAATCCAATAAAATAAAGGTGCAGTTCGATTCAATATTCATCGCAAGAAGAAATATTTTTTATTAAGGTTATCATTACTATCAGTACAATGTATTACATTTACGTACAACATTTTGTCAATGTCAAGGAAATATATGCTATATATATGTATATATACGTCTAAAGTAATAACCAATGTTAGAACTTTAATACTTGATGTTGGAAAGATAATAAATAAACGGTACAAATACTACAATGGAAACTAAAAAATAAATAAACGTCTAAAAAGCTTCAAAACAACATCAAAATATAACAAACAAAATTTGAATGAAAATTTTCGGATCACTGAGATCCTTCTTCAATGTTGTCGCGTTGCGAAATGAATAATTATACTTGAAAATAATATTGCTAATTGTGATCCTGATCTTCCTCCTGTGGAGCATCGTATGTAAATAAAAATTACAATATTATAATACAAGAAATAATTCAACAACATAAGGTAGAAAATTATGCTATAGAATTATGATATAACAAACGAAAAAAGTATATGGAAAAAATATACACAGTTAAGGCATTATAAAATAACAATAGAAAAGATGTATACAATAGCTGTGAAGGTGACAAATAAATTTATTTCTTTTTGTATATTCCATCTGTGTGTAAGATGCCTAGTTTTATTAATCCAGAAGCTTTCTCTTGTCTGTCTTTTTTATCATTCCAATTTAAATTTGTTCTATGATGGAAACTTTCTTTTTACCAACATGACCAAAGTCTCACAGATTGTGTCCAGTCGACCGAAAATGCTTGCTAACGGGTAGAAAGTTTTTCTTGGTTAGATCGCTTCGATTGCCGTTCACTTATTTTGCTGAAAGCTAGCTTACTTTCTCCAACGTACTGCGGAGTACAAATCGCACACTCCAGCATGTAGTAGTTGTGTAGTTCGTTCACGCGATTTTACAAATACAGCTATATTTAATGACATACAATGTATGCGAAACACTTTTACTATTTGCATGAAAAAGTTGAAGACGACGATTATTAATATATTTTGAAAATAACGAAATGCATTTCAATCTCGAAAAACAAAAACTAAAGAAATACATGTAATACCAATAGCTGAGACAAACACCAAACACCAAAATATCAAACTAGTGAACAACGCTTTAATTAATATTGTGCAACTTGGAAATTGGATTAAAGCAAGGTCTAAAGTTCATCCCCTTCTGAGAGGGTGGTCACTGGCATTGACGAAAGTAGTATTACTTTCCTTTTACCGAGAACTGCCTTTATGTACGTTTTTCTTCACACGTGTAGGAGTATAACAAAATAGAATGGGACCATTAGTAAAGTGGTACTGCTAAAACTTTAACTCGTTTACCAAACAAAAAAAACACAAAAGGAAAACATGAGGTCGATTCCAGAGCACCATCAGGTGAATTTTCTTAAATGACCATGGTAGCAAATATTTCAAAATACAGAAAAATACACTTTATATACAGACCATTTCTATAAAATAAAATTAATCTTGAGGATATCTTGTTTTTAAGACCACCTTGATTTAAGCATACATTAGCGCAAAATGTGAATATACCCTTATGAAATTTACATCCTTAAGACAATAATGATAGAAAATTTAACCAAATAGACTAAATCGTACCTGGTAGCTTTCCTCAGATGGTTTAGATACAGTCTCCATCCTCATCCGGATATTAAGAAATTTGTTATTTTCTGTTGATTTGAAGGTACGTACTTTCATTTTATGAATAATAATTCAGAAAAGTATAAAGATATCATTTTATCATTAAATGTTTCCATCTGAATTGATGAGTAATGTTAACCCCATAATCTCATCGACTATCCATTGTTAAACATACGGATACATTTGACAATAGAACGTGCGAAAGGAACAACCCTGTCACTCAAATATTTATAGTGTTGTATATTGGGAGTAAGAATTTTTTTCAAAAACAAATATCACACAACTTTATTAAAGGGATACAACACCATAACAATGTATTCATTTGTTTACATTTGTAAGATGAAAGACAAGAAAATCTCTTTGTGTGACGTTCCTCAAATTTTCGATCAGTTTTAATTTTAATATTAATATTTTAAATTCAGTCTTTATTAATTCTCCTAAAAAGTGATAATTTGCCATTGTTTCTTAGTAGTAGTTTTGAAAATGTGTTAGTGAAACATGTGGCATGGATTAAAATGACTTGGTTATTAAACTATATGAATATAACGTTAGATAAGAACATATATTACCTTCAGTGAAATTTGACATTACCTGAATATTGGCTATCCTGTTTAGACCAGTTTGGTTTTGTTGCTCAAAATGTTTTGATGACTTTTTGACAATCCAACTTTTTGTTCCTAACGTACATACATATTAATCCAAAAATTTACAATGAATGCAGAAATTTATTATATCCTTTATTTCAGTACAGTCAAACCTGTGTATACAGGTGATCCACGGGACCAAAGCAGTGTCCCCCGTATGAGGAGGTGCACTTTATACAGTGGTTAATTTTACAAATGTTGTTCATAACGAGGACATTTTCACAGTGCCCTTTGTAGACAGTAATTAATTTCAGAGGTGCCCATTAAAGCAAGCTTTACTGTAACTGTCGTATTTTCATCTTCCTGGAAGTAATAGAATAGAGAATGGAAACGGGGAATGTGCCAAAAGAGACAACAACCCGATCAAAGAGCAGACCAATGGGTTTTCAACTCAGCGAGGAATCTCGCACCCAGAAGCATGCTTTAGCTGGACCCTTAACAATAATGTATACTGGTTCAGCAAAATGGACCAAAATTTTAAAAAAAAACACAGACCCTATGAGTGAATCAATATTAATTCCAAAAATGCCATCTTTAATGACTTGACGACAGTATCGTAACTATATCCCTTGTTGATAAGTCTGTTTAAAGGTTTGATTAGCTTTTCAGGTGAATGACGACATTTTTGTGCATTGTATATATTATTACCATAAAAGATGGGATGTGAAATACCTGAACATATAAGTTGTTTGCACGTTGATTTTTATTTACGAATGAGGTCCTCGTCCCGATGATAAAATTAAGTAAAAGTTTTGACAAGTTGAAAAGATTGTTTAAAAATGGCATGCAGTTTTAAAAAAAAAAAAACACTTCAGAACTAAACATTGGTTAGTCGACGTGGAATGAGACTAAAAATATATATAGTAAGTCAAGAAATACCAAAAGGATATTCGAAGGAGGGAAAAATCAAAACAACTGACAAACTCCGAAGAACAACGAAGACAAGCCAAAAACAATACATGCATTACAATTAAAAACTAAAAACATGTGAACAACATGGATCCCACCAAAAACCGGGAGTAGACTCAGGTGCTCCGGAAGAGAAAGCAGCCTCTGCTTCCTGCAGGACACCCGCCATGCTGCTCATGTCAAATCCGGTATGAGGAAGGATAACATCAATGGAACAGGTCCATTTTCATTTGGGAAACGGTTTTTTCATACCTGTCAACCAAGTCATGATCACGGCCATAAAACATTAAGGATGACTCCAACTTAGTAGCAACATAACCCTGTCTTAGCAACTTTTCTGTCATGAGCCGGAGATGATAGGTTATTATATTATATGATATGATATAGCCAAAATTTATTTCATGTCAACTTTCGGGAGTCATAACTTACAGTAGTGATCCCAGAGAAAGATCAACAATGACACACTAATGAATAAACAATATCCAACAAATGACATGAAGTTAATCAAATACCAAACCAAAGTTGCAAGTAGTCAGCATATTCTGACCTGTATGGTACAGACACCACAAAGTAAAGAGGTAAAATCAGTTTTATCGATACCCAAGCATCCTCTTTATCTATACTGACTCTCTACAGACACTGAAAGTACTATGCTATACATGAAAAGTGGTAATATGAAATGTGTAATAATTTACTCTCGTTGAGATCTAGTTTTAGAAACTGCTTAGATTTTCGGTTTTTCTTTTTTTTACAGATTGCTCTTTAAAAATTTTATCTAATATTTTAAGAACTGAGTACCACCATTTTTGGTTTTTTTTTAATATACAGTACAGCAGCAATGCATCAATACTTATATGAGAATGCTTATATTAAAACCAAATTTATTGTTTGCAATTGCGTTTCTCTTGCTTAGGATGTTTTTTTTACAAATTACTACTGTTGTACTGGTAATTGTTCTTTTAAAATTTATTTCATATATTTAGAATAGTATTATAAAGTTTTATGGACGTCATCATGACTTGGTTGACACGTATGGAAAACCCGTTTCCCAAATGAGAATGGACCTGTTCCATTGATATTATCCCTTCCTCATACCGGATTTGACATGGGCAGCATGACGGGTGTCCTGCAGGAAGCAGAGACTGTTTTTTGGTGGTAGTTCATATGTTTTTAGTTTTTAATTGTAGTGCATGTAATGTTTTGGTCTTGTCTTCGTTGTTCTCCGTAGTTCGTCAGTTGTTTCGATTTTTCCCTCCTTCGAATGTCCCTTTGGTATTTCTTGACTTTACTTATGTGTGAAAAGTTAAAAAGTTCCGAATAAGTATACGATGAGAAACCCAGAAATCAAGAGCACTAATAATCGTCATGCTAACTGTAAATGCACTTCCGAACTTTGATCATCTCTAAGCCGATTTAAGACAAATTTTTGATTTTTGGGAAAAAAATGTAATATCTAATAGAAGTAAATTACTCACCCTTCCAGAGGAAACAGTTTTTGAATTTCGTTTGGATGGTTTAGGAAATCTATTAACAACCATAACTCTTTTGTAAACACTGTTCCATTTAGCAAGTCTTCCAGAAGTATACGATTCATCTACACCACTGTTTATTAGAAGTCCTGAACTTTTTATGTGTGGTAGAATTGCCTTTGATCTGATCATTTTCGAACTACGTGAACTTTTTATGTCTCCAAATGTTGAATCATGTCCTTGTGACTTCAAAGAAAGAGTTTCCGAATCTCTTCTAGACATGACCGATGAATGTTTCCGTAACGGAACCCGGTTATAATAAGTTTCTTTGGTATCATATTTCTGGTGATATCTGTTCATTCTTAGAAATATTTAGTTCATTTATAATTTACGAGATTTTATTCTAGAGACACTTTAGAACTTTTAATCCGACAAATAGCATGAAATAATTCGATTTCATTCGTCTTGATTCTCCATAGAAATGTTTATATAGTCAATTTACAGGTAACTAGAGAAAATCGGTGGTTATCCCGACGTAATTTTCCTTTTCGCAAAAATTCAATAAACTATAATTGCTGTGCAGGGGTAATCGTGATTTAGATAACTGTATATGACTAGTGTATTTGCAGCAGTTAATTTACAGCTGTCAATAAAATCACTTTACAGCGTTCATTAAATTAACAATCAAAATTGTAATCGACGAAATTTCAATCATGCCAGTTTCCGTATCTATAGAAATCTTATTAGTTCTGTTTTCTCTCTAAACTGAATTAATATCTTATAAATGATATGGGGCTTGTATCTTTCTTATCAACAATGTAGTCTTCAGCACCATTGTACCGAAAACAAAAGTCGTACTAAAACACTGAAAATGTTCACTCCAATCAAACGGTATTGCGTTGTTTAACAGTTCCACGGGGATTGTTTACAAATATGCGCATTGTTCGACAAGTGGCGTTGTAAATCCTGAATTTAAGTTTAAAATTTTTGATTGAAATTTCATTTTCTTAAAATCATTATACTTAAGCGGGGGTAATGTTGTATATAATAAATTGACATTAAAATGTCAACAGGGGTTATAGTAAACATACTATATTATCAGTTATTTAATTGTGGGCACTTCACAGTGACTTACTATTACGAAGCTAGTTATTATAGCCTTTTGAATATTTATATGATTTGTACACCTTTGATCTTGTCGAAAAAATATTCCACGATTTCAGTCACAAGTTTTGATATAAATAATTCTATTTTGATCCAAAATTGTAATAAATATATAATCAATATTGGCTAATAATAATAGGTGAAAACCAACACATTGGACAATAATATTAGTAAATGGAATATAGAATTAACGTAAATCAGTACTCAATTTTAAGGTTATTTATGAATAGGAGAGGTCAACAATGATATTGAAATCAGTAGACCAAATTCCACAAAAACTACACAAACCTTTAGGATATTCTGCTTAATCTACATAAAAATACATACAACACTCCTGATATTCTGCTAAAAATACAGAAACACATAAAGCAGTCAGGATATTTTGCCTAACTATACAAACACACATACAACAGTCAGGGTAAACTACCCAAAACTGAGGATATTCTGCTTAACTATATAAACATACATACAACAGTCAGGATATTCTGTTAAAACTACATAATAGAATAGAGAATGGAAACGGGGAATGTGTCAAAGAGACAACAACCCGACCAAACAGCTCTATGCTACCAATGGGTCTTCAACACAGCGAGAAAGTCCCGGACCCGGAGGCGAGCTTCAGCTGGCCCCTAAACAATAATGCATACTAGTTCAGAAATATAGACGGCACACTAAACTCCGAAACATATAAATGAACCAAAACACAAGACTAACAAAGGCTAGAGGTTCTTGACCTGGAACAGGCGCAAAAATGTGGCGGGGTTAAACATGTTTTGTGAGATTTTAACCACCCCACAACCCCCACAACCCCCCCCCCCCCCCCCCCCCCCACCTCCTATACCTTTAGCCAATGTGGAACAAACAAACACACAGCGATACATAGAGTAAAACTGAGTTCAAAAGATGTCCGAGTCCGATGTAAAAAAAGAAGAAGCTAAGCAAAATGACAATGATCAATATCTATTAACAAAGGACTACTCGCAGGCTCTAGACCTCAATTAAAGTAATCGAAAGATCCGTTAGAGGTTTAGTATCATGCCATCATAAAGTATACGAGAAGAACATAACACGTATCTATAACACACATACAACAGTCGGGAATTCTGCTGAAACTACACAAACACACATACAACATTCAGGATATTTTGCTAAAACTACAAAAACACACAAACAATAGTCAGAAAATTCTGCTAAAACTACACACACTCAAAAAAACAGTCGGGATATTATGCTAAAACTACACAAACACACACTAGTCGGGATATTCTGCTTAATCCACATAAATATATATATACAGTGTGTATATAACAGTCAGGTTATTCTGCTAAACTACACAAACACACATAGAACTGCCAGGATATTCTCCCTACATACACAAAAACATACAGCAGTCACATACAAGAGTCAGGATATTCTGCTAAAACTACAAAATCACACGTACAACAGTCAGGATATTCTGCAACAACTACAAAAACACACAAACAACAGTCGTGAATTCTGCAAGCACTACACAAACACACATACAACAGTCAGGATATTCTGTTAAAACTACACAAGCATCATAGAAAAGTCGAGATATTCTGACCTGGTATAGTCACTAATTTCGTGGAGTAACAACCCCCTCTCAAATCAACCTACTGTGAAGTTTTGGAATTGATATTTAGTCGCTCTGTACTTATTCTGAACTAGATAATTCATTACTATTTATCCGAATTTCTTGTTTGAATTCACAATTTTAATGTTCTCTTCATCTTTATCTAAATGATTTGGCTACTTCCTGCTTTAAGATGATAATGAATAATTTGTATCAATTATTTTATTCAAAAATAATAACCTGTGTCATAGTCGTCATTACAGTACCAGTTTGTGATTGGAACTGTTTTATACCATATATCCTGATTTGGCAGAATAATTGAAACGACATGTCTTCATAGTGTAAGTACCTGTAGTACTTCTGTTAAAACATTCTCCATTTCCGGCTTTTACCGAGCAAACACGAGAAACAAATGTAAGGAGGGGACCTCAATGCGTTTTTGCCTGTTAATATACATTGTAAAAGTAGCAAAACGAGTACAATGTAGTTACAAATGTACCAATACGAAAAAGAAATTTCAGGAGTGAGCAAAACAATAGCTGTACGAAATTCAAGTCATTAAGCTATAACCCAACATTATTGACAAGAAATATTTGCGAGATATAGTAAGCTACCCCGAAATAACACAGCAAAGAGTATAGTAAATGGGGTATACGATTTCATACTCTTTGAATAGTTTGTATTTATATCACCACTTAAACAATTTAGACAAAGATTTGGGTTATTATTTTGGTTCCCATATGTTTTCCTCTAAGCACTGCTGAATAGACATGATTTGTTTTTTTTTTTGTTCTGTTCTGTTTTTGTTTTTTGTTTTGTTTTGTTTTGTTTTAAATGCATGTAAAAGATTTGTTACGGGTATCACAATAGTACTATCATACCTTGTTGATATAGGATTCCATACTTGCATACTACTTTGATTTAAAACAGATGTAGGTAAATTTCAATGCAAAAGAAAAAGCTTGCTCATAACAATGTTTAAGTAGTATAACATAATTATTACACTATATAAATTAGAGTAGATATGGGAAAAAGTACATTCGCAAGTCCAGTAACATTAAAATATATAAATATGTAAAATCGCATGAATTATGATTGACGTAAGACCACAAGTGTATTTCGGCATTGCTTATATGATATGTAAACATGACACGAATTACTGGTCATAAGATCAAACTAATGCCTGTGACCAGACTTGGAACTATCCACATATAGCACATAGACGAAACCTACAGTGTACGAAATGATTTATTGATGTTTGCTTAACGTCCAGTGATTTTATGCTACTTCAGGACGAGAACCAGTTCAACAATTTAGTCTATTACTAATATACGTTTTTCATTCTTTTAGTTATACATGTATTCATGTGGAAGTTTTTTCGTGTTCCATTCTCCTGACTGTCTTTTCCTTGGACCTCGAATTTGTGGACTGTTATCACTGTTTTGTCGCTTCGGTATTCTTTTTCCGATATCAACACAATTCAAAAAGAGGCAGAACAGGACACAAAGGGGAACACATTTTGACTGTCACCGTAAAAGGGTGGATGGTTGGGTAGGGTTGAATAATTAAGCCTTCTGTAGCGGCCATTAGCCTACTCTATTTCAAAAACTACAGAAGGGGTCTTTAGCGGGCAGGGACCGTGATATCCTGTAAACACGTTACCCACAATGGTCCGCGATCAGGTTTTCATTATTATGACCTGAAAAACACCCAACAAGAGGGTCTCCACTATACGCCATCTGTCAATGCGCTAGACAGCCCTGTAGATTGAGCTCTCATGATCTACCACAGTAGCATAGCGGGTCCACGAATTCTAGCAGCAGTTATTATCCCCGCGTTTCAACGAGGCGCGAGATTATTGTTTTGCTGTTCGGCGTGCGTACGTACGTACGTTAGTAATGTCAAGGATAATCTCAGTAACCACTGATTGTAGAAAGATGAAACTTGGGTCATTGATTGCTCTGTGTTTGGGGACTGTGCCAAAGGTTTCTGAATTTTAATAGCGCCCCTGGAGGCCGGGCTACAATGGGAGCCTAAGGGTACATTATTCCTTTGTCACGCAACTTCTCTCAGGTTATTTGGAATACGGAACTGAAAATTGGCTCAGTAATTGCCCTGTCAATGTAGATTGCGCCAAAGGTTTCGGAATTTGAATAGCGTCCCTTGGGGCCGGGCTACACAGATAGCCTAAGGGTACATTATTCCATTGTCACGCAACTCCTCTCATGTTATTTGGAATATGGAACTGTAAGTTGCCTCAGTAATTGCCCTGCCAATTAAATTGTGCCAAAGGTTTCGGAATTTGAATTGCGCCCCTGGGAGATGAGCTATACGGGTGGACTAAGGGTACAGCATTCCTTTGTCGCGCAACTACTCTTATGTTATTTGGAATACGGAACTGAAAGACGGCTCAGTAATGTACCACTAATGTAGATTATGCTAAAGGTTTCAGAATTGTTTTAAGATGCGGTTCCAACTTTGGTAAATTTCCTGGAAAGTCTCAAAGACCTTTTTTTTTGTTTTTGACAAGAAACCATGTATTTTCTGTATCAATTCAGCAGTAACAGATATTTGGATCATCTAGATAATATGAATATGTGATTCCAACTTTGGTAAATTTCCTGAAAGTGTCTAAGACTATTATTTTAGAAATTTTACTTAGCAATTATAGATTTTTTTTTATCATATTAGCTTTAAGACTTATCAGGATCATTTGTATTTTAAAAATACTTAATTCCAATTTTGGTGAATTTCCTGAAAGACTCAAAGATAAGTTTATTTGTGATTCCTACTTAGCAACCATATATATTTGGAATCACTATACAACAGCACTAGTTTGGATTGTATGGATTTCAAAAATATGCGATTGCAATTTCGGTAAATGTCGTAAAAGTATCTAAGACTATTATTTTGGGAATTTCATATTAGCTTTAAGACTAATCTTGATCAGTTGAATTTCAAAATATGTGATTCCAATTTTAGTAAATTTACTGAAAGACTACTTTATTTGTGATTTATACTTAGCAACCATATATATTTGGAATCACTATAGCAACAGCACTAGTTTGGATTGTATGGATTTAAAAAACACAAGAGTGGCGCGGGGATATGCAGCGGGGCTGCTCCGACTAGTTTTTATTTGATTTTATAGTTATGTGGTAGTTACTCCTCCTTTTCACATTATAACTTTTATGTCTCGTACGAGTATTATCTCGGACATCTACTCTATTACCAAACACATGTAGTGTCAAACAATCTGATAAAAATCACAACCTTAACTACATTGCTGTGTCTAAATCAAGTAAGGCAGTATATTACAAACTTACCTTAAATCGAAAACGCCCATTAACAGTTAAAATTTTTAATGTAAATCGAAAATTAGAAGCATAAATGTTTTATTGGCCATGCCTTTTAAGTAATTTTTGTACAATGTAGCTAGTTTGTCTCAAATTTTGAAACTGATTGTTTTGTTCTAATATCTGTTACATTGTTGACACATACTACATGTTTATTAAAATGTGCATTTATTTCATTTTAAGTATTTTTTTTTTAAATGTTATAAATGTATTTTACCTGGACGGAGTTCCACACAGATTCTTCCCTGATAATATCCCCCTCAGAATGAATAGTCAACAAACGATTCCTCCTTTTATTCAATCCATACGAAGCTGATCTTTGAGATGTATATATCTGTCGTCGAGTTTTTATTTTTTCTATATTGTCAATGTTAGATTTAATATATGAAGAAGTTTTACTTCGGATAAACCTTTTATTCATGTTATCGTCTTTTCCAGTCAACTGTTATGTTTTCAAACCATGCACCAGACTACCTTACATTTACTAAAACAATACGGATTTGCGTGTAAAATAGGAACAACGCTTGACTACTGCCATAATTTATATCCTGTTATGATTGGTTTCAAAAAGACTGACTTTTTAAATATGCAACGGCATATTTACTTTTATGGAAATCAATCAGTTTTGTCAATTAAAGCATCACTTGATGTGATTGATTTAATGGTAATAGTTCTATTGTGTGTTAAAAATCCATTTTTTATTATTTTCCGTTACTATCTGGTCCTCGCAGGAGGGTTTTAATGAGATGTCCATTATTTCATATAAAGGTATAATTGTATGAGGAAACTGCCTTAGATCTTGTTAATAAAATGCTAGTTTTCCTCATAAGATATTTTATTAGCATTTTCTTAATAACTGATTATGATATCAATAATACAAAAAAAATGTAAATTAAATCCTTTGAAGGTATTACAAGCCACCATGAAAATGTTCAGCTGTTTCATAAGGTTGATTCAGAGAGTAGGGTACTGTACATGTACATTCCTTCAAAGTTAACTGTACTTGGATTTTGTCTAACTTGTTTAGACTTTTTTTATTTTATTTATTATAAGGATTTGGTGGATTTTATTTTCTTTCGATCACGCCGTACATGAAGAATCCAGAAATACTAGAAACTGTAATTCGTAAATGTATGAATTTATCCGAGTTTATTGTATGAAAGTTATTTCACTATATTCGTATAGTCAATACTACATAAACCATTTGTAAACCAATTTTATCTGTTTACTGCTAATAGGGACATTACATTAAAAATTGTTCTGTCATAAGAGAGGTGATATTATACAGCTATAGTCTTTTCTAGAGGCACGCCGAATTCGAAGATCAATATTAATTTTTTAAGTCTTTTGAAAGTCTAAAACTGTATAATATATACTTTCTCGGTACAGCAAAGTTACTGCCACATAACTTTCTATGTTCAGGATATGAAAATAAGAAAAATTATGCTGCCTTTATCATCTGATTGACCGTTACAATTTTTCTTTCTCAGAAATGAGACCAGATATATGTTTACTATACATTAAGTGTATGTGAAATCGACACCTCAACTAGTCGGACCTTATTTGTTAGTGGAGTATGCCCATTGCTTTAAGACAGTTGACATGACCAGAGTATTCCATTCCTACCAGAACAAGTATTTATTAATTTATTTTACTGTTATTTGGTCTCATGAAATTTCCCTTTTGCGTCATTGCTTTTACATTCTTTTAACAATATTCAATAGTTAAAATTTGATTATAGTCGTTGTAGTACATGCTACACAATAATTTCCTTTCATGTTGAAATTGTGACATTTTTGGATAAGTGTAAATTTGGTTTCAAAGGTTTGACTCTTCTTGACTTAATGTAATCCATAATTTAAAATATATAGAGTTTAGTAACGTCGCAACTTCAGAAATTTGTTTCTGAAAGTATATGGGACATATAGTAAGCAAATATTTGGTTAGTCATCGATATTTCTAAGAGGACCAACACCATTCCACCCTCGTTTCCATCACTTTGTGACTTTTTTAAATGCACAATAATTAAACACAGGCAGCATGCTATTATTACTGACTAGTTTTATCCATTAAAATTATTCTGTAACGGAAACGATTGCCTGGAGTTTAAACGGAATGTTTAAACCTTTTGTATTTATCTAACAAGACGGTCACATCCGTTTATTTCTGAATTAACACAGTATGCATTGAATTTTAATATGAAGACATGAAATAGATTGGTGCAACTTCTGATTTGTTCTGTAAAGATCATTTAACATCCAGGTCATGATGACATGAATAACCTACTAGGTTATTTACTATGACCTTTTCATACTTTGGTTATGGATATTAATCGGCACTAATCGGAATCTACATTTATCCCCCGCTTGGGATAGATGTCGGCTGTTTATTAGCTAACGTGACGTCGGCTAAAAACCCATTCCCCCGTCTCGTTGTCAAGGACCCTGGTTTCCACGTGTCTTATTTGTATTCTCTCTGCTTTAGTAAAAACATTTCATAAATTTTCACATCATTTTGATCAAGACACTTTCCCGTGACGTCAAAGAAATTTTAACGTATAACGTACCATTTGGCGGGAAAATTAAAATAACGCCATACGACCCATTTTGTTATGAAAATTAAATATAAACATAAAACTCTGAGTTTGGTACCATTCTTGCATCACATGTTGAGAAAGGCATTTTATGCATGAATTTGATATCTGTTTAAATGCGTAATGAAATTCAGGTCGCATTTTTCTTTGATTTTATACCACCAATTCTTACAGGAAACATACTATAGTACTAATTTTAATGCACAATATGTGGTTTTCAGCATTTAATGTATCGTTAAGACAAACAATTGTAGAAAGCAAATTAAATACACATTTTTTTTTACAAACTAGAAATCAATGCTTAATTACAAAAACCATTGAGGACATGTCTATTCATCAGATAGATATTCCTTAGTGTATAACTTTTTATCCTGGTATCTTTCTAGTATTTCAGACAGACATTATTTCAAACATTTACACAAATGTAAATAAGCGGTCGCATTGCCATTTGAAAATCATTCATTGAATGAATATTGTTTCTAAACTTCTGATCTCTTTTTTCATTATATGCAAGTAGCAAAGTCATAACATAATCATATAAACTTAGTCACATCTTCCAGAACAACCCAAAACCACTTTTCCTTGTATTTGTTTAACTCGTACACTGGTATAGCCATAAATTTTTAATCTTTAATATATACCTTTTTATCGTAAACAATTATAGTCAGTGCATTTTTATGGTAACAAAATGTTATGCTTTATCTTCATTAAGGTCAAGTTTTCTACCTGCAAAGATCATGTATTTAAGCGTTTTGGGTCTAGCGTGTTGTATCACTTTTTGGAATATTGCCAAAAAAAAAACTCAGAACCATTCAACTCTCATTTAAATATAGGTACACGAACTCTCTGGTTCTGTGTGTCTTTCACATTGAAATATTTATCTTAAAGATATTATTTGGCAAATAGCCTTAAAACTGTTTTCAAAACCGATATTCAGGAATGTAGAAAAAAATAAGAGACAGCATACCAGGCTGTGCCCTGAGGGATTTTGAAAGGCATTATTTGCCTTTTTGAAATTGGCCTTAGAAATGCAGGGGGAAATAGTCCTACTGTTTTATCTAAGGAATTTTCAGTGTCAAACATAGATGAATTACTCTGTGAGCGAGATTTTTTTTAGTTTTTTCAATTCCTTGTTTGAACCGCCTCTGTGGTATCGTAGTAGCGTGCTCGCCTCGAATGCAGAAGGTCGAGGGTTCGATTTCCGACCGAGTCAAACTAAAGGCATTAAAATTCGTGTTTGCTGCTTCTCCGCCAAACATGCGGCGTCTAGGAATAAGAGAAAAGGACTAGTCGCCTCTGAGTCAGTAAATGTGTCCGAATGGGGTGATATGTCCTCCGGCGGACAGTTACCTCGCGAGCTAACACGTGAAAAATCCGACTCAGCGTGTCGGTCTTGTACAAAGCAGGGATCATATTCATGTTCTCGTCCTGATATGTACCTAATGGCTGCCACTGGACGATAAACAATATTTAATCCTTCCATCATTTAATCCTTGTTTGCACAAATCGAATGCTAAATGTATTGATGATTGTTTTCCCAATTTTGAAAAGACCGCGAACTCGCCATTTGACATTTTTAAACTTTGCAATTTTCCAAATATATTTTTTAAAATTTTATATCAGATATTCCACATTCAGATTAATACATGAGTATGAAAATATAAAGTTTAACATTGGTAATTGTTTTTTTTTTTTTTTATTTAGTCTTGGATGACACAACAAGCTAGATCAATTAAACAATTTATAGAAAAAAATATTTGCTTTGAGACTGAAAAACTACTTTAGATAAAGCGAGGTCTCCCAATATTAAGCGGACTTTGTTTGAACAAGTATATATTTAACAAAAAATGGTAAAGATCGCTTTTTGAACTTCAACTTTTATTATTACAAGAACTAATGTAATCAGTAAGAAATTGATTAAACAACTCTTTAATAGTATAATCGAACAAAGAACTATAGCACGAAAAATGTTCTTTAAGTTTGGACTTTTTACTTTTTTTGTTAGTTTTAGTTGTATTTGTATTGTCATAAATAAAGTAATTATATGTTATAAAATCTTTTATAGACACAATAAACGATAAAAGCATACATCAGTGCGTGGAACCTGTAACGTCGATAAAAACATACCTCAGTGCGTGGAACCTGTAACGTCGATAAAAACATACCTCAGTGCGTGGAACCTGTAACGTCGATAAAAACATAACTCGGTGCGTGGAACCTGTAACGTCGATAAAAACATACCTCAGTGCGTGGAACCTGTAACGTCGATAAAAACATACCTCAGTGCGTGGAACCTGTAACGTCGATAAAAACATACCTCAATGCGTGGAACCTGTAACGTCGATAAAAACATACCTCAGTGCATGGAACCTGTAACGTCGATAAAAACATACCTTAGTGCGTGGAACCTGTAACGTCGGTTGTACTATTGTCGAAAATCTTTGTCTTGACTTGAAACTTCTTGCTTTCCGTAAATCATTTTCAGACTTTCGTCTGAAATGCACATTTAAATATTAACTTCATTTTAATTGCATTTCAATGAAACGTTTTGTCATGTAAAGTATTTGGAAGATGTATCTTTCTAAGGAGTAATTTTATTTTTCTTTTAATCAGATAGGATGTTTTCTCATTTACGTGTTTATACACGTGATATATATATATATATATATATATATATATAATATATATAAAGGAAGTACGAGAGTCGACCGTATTTAATCCTATATATTTATGAGGAAGTCCTTTTAAAATCAGCATTCCCTATAACACATGTAGAACTGTCAAATTGCAAGAAATAACCTAACAGCCCCTTTGTTTCAAGGAAATGCTGGACTGAAAGGCATTTCAGAATGAACAACATGAACAATTACTACTGTCCTTTATCTGATGAAATCCCTCATGATATTAATACCTATAGATTACAATAGTTATATACATAAATTATAGAAGATCTGTCCGATTAATATTTGCAAATAAGAGTGCATTCTTTTTTTTCAATTTTTACTTCACTGCATAAAATCTCTTTTCATAAATATATGAGCTCGTAATAAAAACTTGATTTGGTAAAACTTTTGGTTAGTTTGTCACCCACTAACCAACATTGGTATCGACTCCGTGAATTAGAAGAAAACACAAACCTTCTCCTTGGACTCTTTACGTTATTATTTCCTAGTTGTGGTAGAAAGTTTGTATCAGTTCGACACTTTTCAAGCTTTGTTGGTAGATTTTCAAAGATGCACAAAGATAACTGTAGTTTAGAATGAAATTCTGATTCCTTAATTATTCTTTGAAATCCAGCTTCTGAATTCGAAGAATCCATTACAGAAAAGACTTAATATATGGCTTTACATATATGTACAATTTATTTTTAAAATATTTAAAACATATGCTACATAAAATGGGCTTTGTTTTCACCTCAGATGTTTACATTTTTAAATGATTTGAATTAAAATAATAGAGTAATTGTTATACTGAACAATTACAAATAAAAAATGATGCTGTTGCGTGATGTGGATTAATATGAATTTAAACTACACCCAATCATTTTAAATAATATATTCTGTATGAAACCTATTCATTACTGTAGTATTTAAAGTCAAGGGATGACAATTCATCATTTCGGCAATTACATGTATAGGTATCGCACAAACATGCAGTGTGTCCGGAAAGGGGAAAGGGAGGGGCGAGCTGACACTGACCCAGTATATCCTAGTGCGATAAGATCGATCACGATTTCCTTTACATCCCATCTATTCGGAATTAGCAGTCGTTACTCAGTAGGTTTGTCGTTTCGTCTCTCAAAAGATCTCAGATTCGCTATTTCCAAAGAAAATTTAGATATTAAAATTTTTATGCATAAATCATTTCCGAGTTTTATTTTCCCTCCAAATTAGAACAAAGAAAGTCATGACGAGGTGACTTGGCTCAGAAGAGCTGGAATGTAATATTCTGAACGCCATTACGGATATGATCATGTTTAGGATTAAACGTCTTTCTAAAGTGTTTAGAATCTAAACGTCATTTGTACAGTGTAAGGATTTTGAAAAAAGAAGGCTCAAAGATTTGATGAAAGAAATGGAGGATAAAATATTTAATGAAAAAAGCAGTAGTGAATATTAACTGGAATGAAATAGTTGCATGATTTTAAAGAAATCGGAAAACATTCATGTATCAGAATCAAAAATACATTGCCAAAATAGATTTCTGTGCCGTAACTACAGAAAGGGCTTCATCATAAGGACATATGCAATACTAAATGACAGAGTCAAGTATATCTAACAGATGATACTAATATTAAACAGAAAACTTTCTTAACATACCTTTCTTCTTCACTCAAACATTCTTCTACCATTGTGCATAATATATATATTACAATTAAGACATATTTCATACTTGTAAGGTTAGGAGAAGTTTTTCTTAAGTTTTATAATAGAGTTGTCAGAATGAAATTATGTATCATGTGTGATTTGTTTTCAAAATAAACAACAAACGACATTCAGTAAACAAGCATGCATAACAATACAGTTTAACATTGTATATATAGGATTTTACTTTAAACTTTTAATAGAATCTACATAACATAAACAATGAGTCAATTCCTCTGTAAATGGCCTAAATCTCTTATGATATTTACAAATATCCTTTTGTTCTGGCCATCACTTTACTTTTACATTGTGTCATTTCTTACTAGAGGTCACCTTGTTGGTAATATTTATTATCATATACTTATAGAAAATAAAGGTAAAATTTTACCCTACGATAAAATTGGAAATTGTATATATTTTTGCCCAAATCTTATAAGAATTGGCTTAGCGGGCTGATATGACTTTGTTATTAACTGTTTCCGGTTTATATCAACTTCTTCCGTTTCAACTGAATGGATGAGGGACAATGACGATTTGCAGCGCCTTGAAGATATTCTGTAATACTGCAATGAAACTGAAATCATTAAGATTAGAATTTTCATGGAGACCTATAAAACACCAATGTTGAAGTATATGAAAAAATATCATAACATGTCATTATTCATATCAGACCCATTATCAGCCCATGGTCAAAATCATCCCTCGAGTCTGGCGGCTCTCGAGCTGATATCTTGACCTAGCTAGGGCTGATAATAGGTGTGATATGAAAAATGCCATGTTATAATCTATATATATTGAATTAACTGGACAAAAGTGGTTCGGGGTAGATGACGGGAGGTTTGGGTGCCCATGAATCGGTTGAACACAAACACTGACTTTTGATTCTGAGTTTGTAATTTGTGCTCTGTTATGTATTCGTCTGAAAGTCTTTCGGTCTTTCGATTGGATGGCCGCGTTAAATGATTGTTATGTCCTTGTTGACGTTTGTGGATTATCTGTCTTAATACATATATTCATTAGAAGTTTTATTTCTAACAGTTATTTAGTGTCGGGCACAGTTCCATTACTTTTCATGATTCTACGAGATTTAAATTACAAACAAAATGGCTGAAACTCGACCCAGTTTTGTTCTGTACAAATTTGTACATCAGTGTCAATAAAAATTATATGTTAACGCGAGATTTTGAAGAGTATTTGGTTCATTTGAGTGGTACTTAGATTTCATATTTAAGGTTAGACTCCATAAATTAATAGTACCATTTTCTATGTGAAGTGAGCTAACAAATGTCATGGTCTTGTGTCATCTTCAGTGTAAATAATACCCATATACATATATATATATATTCTGAAAGGCCATTATGTTAGCATTGTTTCAATCATGATAAAATAAATAAAACATATCCATAGAAACCTAGTTGGCATAGCAACATTTCAAACTTTTTCATAAAAAAAGCTTTAAAAATGTTAAATTTCAATTCGGCTTAAAATTGAGGTCTGATGCAGCGTTTCAATCCAATTGAGACTTAATTTTTCAGATTCTGCATAAAATTCCATTACATATGTGGGGGAAAAAGGTTTACTTTTCCAGATCTTTTTTCGCAATTTAACTTACCAGTGCAGGTGCCGATTATCACTGTCAAAGTTTTACACACCACATGTTAATTCACAAGTCCCAGTTTATTACCTCCCATTACTTGTCAGAAGAAAAGTCAGTTTATACTTTCGTATTTTTTTAAATTAAAATCTATCCTCTTTCAGTCAATATTACAATTTTGAGGTTAAGACATTTATTATTTATCTATCATATAGTCAAACTTTACCAACTCATGCTACCTGACTGTGTGCATGTAACCGACAAAACTGCTTTCTCGAAGTAGATCTGACATTTGGAAAATTTTGAATGTTTTTCTACATATCATTTTCTTTACTGAAAGCATCGTTTGTTTTTCGTACACGCTCAAGTCAATATTACTTAAACCCACATACCCGTTACTTTTTTAATTATGTACCTACATTTGTAGCTTATGCAACTCTCCATCATTTATCATTCTGAATAGTCACTCTGGTTTTGTCTTCTTTAATTTTCATATAAATGTAAAAGTAGAGCAGGATTTTATCTGGGAAATTCCTACAACCACCCAGACTCAAACCAAGGGCCTTTTTCAATAAAGCATATGTAACTATGTAGCATTCACCTAGCACAGCTGATTAAGGGTAATTACAAACATGTTACGGTTTTATAACATCAATATTTATCGATGGAAGTCCATTACACTCCCTTGCCTCAGGGTTGTCGTTTGATGACAAAATACAAAGTCATGGCGGGGTGACCTGCTTGATACGAACCCCTGTAAGAATAGAAGATCTAGAATCGGAATGTAATTTTTGAAACGCCGTTGCTTAATTAGCAGCTCAAGTGTAAACCTTGTTATGGTGAAAAAAATGGAGGATGAAATATTTGGTGAAAAAAGCAGTATTGAATATTACCTGGAATCAACTTAAGTCTGTTAAATTCATAATAAATATAAAACAAAATTCAGTATAAGTTATTGAAGTCATTACGACTTACATTGTATACGTGAATGTTTCTAATAGGTCAAACAAATATTTTAAAATAATTATATAGTGATGATTCGATTTTTTATACACAATATATGCATTTTTTTTCTTTTTACGCAAGATTTTGAAGAGCAGATTCAAATGCCATAACGACCAAACAGGCCGGGCAAACAGGGTAGAGCAGATGTCATCTAAGGATGAAGCTACACACGTAAAAGATATTCTTAGGTTTCACTGGATTTCGTACATTTAGTATTTGTCGTAAGTGTTTCATTGTTTTTTTATACTTGTTTTGCTTTTCTTCTTGAGACAACACATTTGCCTTTGAACATGAGATATTTAAAGGTTCTTTTTTCTACCTAAATTTATCAATATCAGCTGACCACACCAATGTAGTTTGTTCCTGTGTAATTTTGTGTTTGTGTTATGGGTATTTTTAATGTACAGGCACATGTGCATGTGTGCATAAATATTGCTTTCGGCTTTTATTATATGTACCATTTGCCATTGATTTTTTTCCCCTTTTTTCATTTTTCTTCTGTGTAGTTATCACGTGATGAAAAAGCCTTGACCAGAGCACATTTTGTAATTTACCAAACCTGGAAAGTTATTAAAGACCAATCAACCTATTCAGTTCTTGAACATATGTTTTCTTAAAATTTACAGAGTTGTTATGTGAATAGTTTAAAGCAATTTAAGCCAATAAAAAGTATAGGTCACCGATATAGTTTCGTTGCTATGACAACATGGAAAACATAGGTTCCAGCAAAGTTACATAAAATGTAACATCAAATGATTTCATGGTAATTTTGTTCAATAGTTTTGTATATTTATATGGATTTCAGTTTTACAAAGAAAACGTTCCATAGATTCAATATCTTTCCATAATAGAAATTTGGCTAAAGTAGTTTGCGTAAAATTTTATGAAATAACATTTTACCGCCCAAAAGGGAAAATTTTAGGCTACATTATTTTAAAACTGACAAAAATCTTGAACATATTTTTGCTCCATATTTTCATGAAGAATGTCATTTGTTTTTAGCTTATGACTGAAAGAGTGAAAATAGGGGCTCACCGTAGAGTCATGGATCCTGAATTTTATTAGGAATGTTAATTTTCGAAATTTGTTCGGTTAAACAAAACCAATAAAAGTAACAAATTAAAAAGCCAATTTTAAAAAATGATAAAATCTTTAACCTTATTGCCAAGGTACGTTAAGAATTCACTGCTGAACGAGGTTGTCGAATCAGAAGGATAAACAGTCATAATGAAAATCAGAATATAGAATGGATCGTTGCCTTTATTGTTCAAGAAAATCAAAAATTTCAAAAAGTCTGGGAGGCAATTTAAATCAGCCATATATTGAAATTGATTGTCGTGTTTGGTTATAGTGTGGTATTGTATATTGACTGTAAAGGGAAGGACGGAGAATATATAATTGATTCCTTTTATACCAATTTAGATACACAAGATGTTCACATTCCGTCGATTTACGACTTACCAGTTTGTCCTCAAGGCCTAAAATGTTGAAAATCAAAACAATAATCCAAAAGTTTGAAGAGCAAAATGACCAAATGGGTAAGGACAATAAAAGTTAAATACAGTGTAAATAGTATACCTAATTTATTTATTTTATTCAACTTATAACAAAATATACTTTTAAATGATAACGTATAATACAATATTTAGTGCCTGAAGGGATTTGTAGGATAACAATCATACGAGTATGGGCTGGGTGTACAATAGTACATATACGTATCCATACAGTTGTCCTCCTTTGGAATGATTTGATCGAAGCACATTGTCAAACGCAATTAAAAATTTTGAACAATAACAAAAACACTTATTACAACGTTACCTATGAATACACGTTTATTTCAATGCTGCCCTATAAAGTTCGTCTAGAGATCAAAGAATAAATACTTGTAACAAATGATTATGTCGTGGTGAAATCAATAACACGTGTTTAATGAAATACACTGCAGTAGTTGCAGTACTCGTAAATGAATGAATTGTTTCAACAGCACCTTTACATTTCTGATATGAAAATGTAGGGATATCGGATATAAATCTGCATTCCAATAAAGTTCTCAAGACCGAATACGTGGAAATCAATATTCCATTTTTTTCTATTATTTATACGTACGTGTAAAATATGTTCATATGAATAAGGATATTTTGACATCCTGAACGGTACAAAAGGTACACCCTCAGGAGAGTACTAAGTTGCCAAATTAAAATTTTTAAAAATTGCAAAATATATATATATATACATGTATATCATTTTCATAAAATTTAGGATTAGTTAACAGAATCATTAATATATATATATATCTTTTCGTTGGCTTTGGTGAGAAGATCAATAGTATCAAATCGCGAAATTTACGTAAAAAGTTCAGAGATTCATGAGTGACTTCAAACTACTGATTTTTACATGTAGGCTTTGAGATCAAATCATACTTTTACAAAACAGCGATACAGTATGTAGTTTCAACAGAAGTTATATATTTTTAAATGTAAAAATGTACAATGATTTAATGTTTTATGTTACATGATAAATACAATACAACTGATAAAAACAATAGGTACATTAACATATATATATTGATATGCTACTAAATAAAATATCAACAGTGATTGATATATCTGAACATATAAATAAATTTTTATACTTTATGGGTAATATAGGTAACAAAACATAAATTCTAAAAAGATTACTTTTGTTACTCTTCAGGTAAACAAACCTTTCAATTTCAAATAAAATTTTATTCTATCACATCGCTAAAACCTGCCCAACTGGCTACCACACTCAATACTACTTTTTAAAAATAATTGTACTATTGGTCACAAAAAATTCCTGCAAATTCCAAAAATTTTATACAACTTTTTTTATAATAAATTGAATTTTCTCTTCCATTTTTCTCATAAAAAATTTAAAATGTTTATTATACAAAGTTTTCGCTTAACCAGTGTCTATTCAGGCTTCAAAACCCACAACCACTGCCTCTACAGTGTTATCTAAAGTATGCTCCTCATTTCTTACAGTATAGTCTCTTCTATATCCCGTACATTCTCTCCTTGTTCGTTTTCTTCAAACCTGTATTTCTCAATAATGTTTACAGCTTTTGCGTTGATGTTGTAATTGACGTGTTTCCCAGATGTACTAAAAAGTATAATATAGTTATGCTCTGTGTTCAGTATCTGACTTTGCATAAGCGTAAATATAAACCTTTTGGCTTTAAAATACAAAAGGTACCGCTGATTTCTTTAACATCAAACTGCCTTTTTGTACAAGGTGAGCTCATTGAACACATAGAAAGGCTTAAAAGACCATTGACAGCAGATAATTGTCGTACTAGCTATAGCTTTAAATTGTCCTATCAATATAAATCTGTGACAAAATTCATTAAAAAATAATTGGAATTTTATCAATTGCATCAGTTTAATTCAGTTTGGGAATTAACCATTTCATTTCATTATAAAATATGCATAATAACATCTAACTGATACGGAACTAAATAACAATAGCAGATAATTATATAAACACACAGTGACCGTTTTCTATTTTTATCAATTGAACAATAAAATTATAACTTATGTAATGTTTTAACTTACATATTCTTGCCACTACAATGCTCATTTATAGAATATGCAGCCAAGCCTGTAGGTTGATTATCGTCGGGGTCAGGACCCTCACATCCTCTGTAAAAATTGAAAATGTTAATACCATTTGATTTGTAAACAATATATTTACATTACATTGGCTTCAATATAAGTTAGGCCTTCAGCACAACTGAAGAGTCGTAAATTGACGAAATGTGCATTAAATTTCGGTAAACAAAAATACGAAGCAACAAAATAGTGGAAAAAAGTCCATAAATTCGAAAAAGACAAAATCATGAGAACGGAACATAAACAAATGCCACAAGGACACAATTATACCTAAAAGAATAGAAAAAACATATTATAAAACTAAAGAGTAATAGAATAAGACATCAAAATTGGAATCATGGAATATTTATAACCAGTGATGGTGGGGAATCTACGAACCCGAAGGTATGATCAATTGCTAGTATTCCGATACAAGCGTAAATTTGCTCTTTAAAGTTATTGTTTTGCCTTTCGTTACCTCAGACGTGGGCACAACTGATGAGTCGTAAATCGACGAAATTCGCACGTATTGTGCATCAAAATTGGTATCATAGAATATTGCTTTTTTTTAATAAAACACGAGCATTAAATTCACTTTTTATTACTTTCGGGTATAGAAATTTTTATTGAAGTTACATTTGAGTGTTCTAATAAGGTTAGGCGACAGATTTACTCAAAGTGTGTAGCTATGTGAAGGGCTGAGTAATTTTTTTAGATAGAATGTTGGCACAGGGGTTCAGAAAGGCCTAGGGGTTAAGTAAGGTTTTTAATACTAACATAGAAAACAAATACTACAAAACCACAACTAAAAAAATATAAAAAACACCAAACAAAAGCGATTCAGAATAAGACAGAACAAAAATTAAAGCGCTAGTTTTGGTAATCAAGTAAATTAAAGTAAGACCAGCAAGGTAAAAATTAGGCTGAATTCTAGTTAAGACTTTAGAATCTCAGCTCACACATCAATTTAATGAGCAGGAGTACCCCGCTAAATGGATATGTCAACATAAGTTTTGACTTGTACATTGTACCTCACATTCTTTGATTTTCATATTTCATAGTTTATGTAAATTAAAGGGTGTCCCAAAAATGTAAAACATTCTGGGATACAGTTTTGATGAAATTTATGTACACATTTTAACAACTTATGTCACATCGGCAGTGTTGAAGGCCAAACATGGGGAAACTGGAAAAAACAAATCAAAATACTGTAGGGTGGATTCAAATGCCAAAAGACCAAAAAATTCCAAATCTTAACCATATGCTTATGTGTTATATTTACCTTGTTTGTGATTTCGGGTACTTCTCAGCGTTCTTTAAAATTTGCTCCATAGTCGATGACTGTTCTTCGTTTAAACGATTCTTTTCGTTTTCAACATGCCTAAGCTCATTCTTCAATAATTCATTTTCCTTTCTCAGTTCACGATAAGACATGTCCTCGTGCAACGATGATGATATTCTATGAAAAGATATGAAATTCGATTAAAATCTGATTTTTAAAATTATTTTCTTTTAAATAATGTATAAATGTACTTGTACAAGGAGAAAGGGTCAGTTTCCTAGGAACGGACGTGCGACAGTGTTTTTTTTTCTCGTGGCCAATACATGGAACAGTCAAGGATAGACAAATGATATGCATGTCATTGACAGATATTCATTTTTTAGCCGATACTTTCCTCGCGATACTTTCAGATAATTGTATTATATAATAATATTGTAAAACAATTTTATTTCTAGTTCAACTGATTTTTATAGTTTCAATTCCAAAACATGAACTTCGGCTTCTGTCTGAACTTTGTATCATTCATTAATTCATCTAAAATAAAGTTATTTTATTTATTAGATCAAAAGGCAGGAAGGAAATTGTGATAAGTAGATGAACAGATGAGCTTTTTAACATAGGCAAAATATATTATCGGAATATAATGGGGTATGCTGTTCCCGGCAAAATATGTGTAAGAAATTCCCTATTCAGTGTTATACTGGGGAAATATTGTATGTATGTGGTAATATTCCTTGTGATTGTTTTCAATTCTTTGGAGAAAATGGGAAAACATAGTAGATTTTACATAAATTTTCCTAAATAATATCTAATGTTTCCAAAAACTAAGAAATATATGCAAACATTTGAGGAAGATTCTTTAAGAAATAAGAAAATGCTTTTTTTTGTCATAAGACACTTCATGTAGAAATAATTCTAAAAAATTGATTTCATATTCTTGTCTTTTGAGATATATCCATCAAAAATTGCAGCTATGAAAGCCATATACTAGCACAGATATAAGTTCATTGAACTGAGATTACGATACGTTTTTCAATTTTTGATACCAATCTTTTACTAAAGATTATACTGTAGTGCAGTTTCACTTTATAAATTAGAAATACACCTATGAGCCTAACCCAATCAGAGGAACATGTACACCTAAGATGGGTGCAGCTTCATGAAAAGTATTTCAAGTGGTTTTTGATGAAAGTAAAACAAATATAAAAGTTAAGGTCATGACATTTCACCAGACAATACTTATACCATAGTAGAGAAGCTTTTGTGTCAACAAACTGTTTCCTGGGGCTTAACTCTGACACGATATAGAAATCTGCTATACGAGAAAATATCGATAATCGTTTTTTTTATATGTAAGCATACTTAGTACTGCTTGAGTGCCATTCTGTCAACCAAATTTTAAGGTCATGAAGTTTACATCGAAGTCTATCATTTTCATTTTGTAGTTCTATGAAATGTGGTTTCAGCATATTCAGCTCTTTCTCTGCCCGTTCTGCCCTAAAATATTAATCAAGCATTAGTTTTTCAACAACATTCTTGTAGAATATATATCAAGTGATGGCTTAAGCAGCTTTTATAGTGAAAATTTGTTAAGAATCTTTGCGAACGATTTCTAGAATTCCAAAATTCGATAATTTTATAACTACACTTTTAAATACCAATTTCACGCTCCCATCGACTTACATGTACATTTGTACATAAGAAAATAACAACACCTTTCATTAAACCCGTGATTGTCTAATACAGTTACTTTACACTGTATTGTTTGGCTTCTAACACTATGACAAGAAATGAAAATTTGAATTGTGCATATCTTGAAACGAAATCTGATTATTATTTTTACCCAAAAATTCTTTAAAAAAAAGTAAATTATTTTTGTGTACTTTCAGAGGAGTAATACTTATATCGAAGTTGATAACGTGTAATAATAAACGGCAGGTGCCAGAACTCCCTTGTGGATGTGAAGGTTAGAATCAGTTGAGAGGTATTGTCTTATTTGACCATTTTAAAACTATGTACTTCTTTTCTTCAAAAAGTTCCATCTTATTTTTAATTTTTGGATCTGCCATACAACTGATCATGAATTCTTTCTCGAACATCACCTTCTATCAAATTCTCTCTTTATTGTCGTCATATGATTCCGAGCTTCTTTCAGTTTGTAATTGAGCAAGATGATTTCATCACCCATGTCTTTTATTTTCTGATCTAGTTTACCATTCTCATCTTCACTCTGTAAGCTTCAAGATTTTATAAAATAATATTAGGAATATAAAAAAGAGGACTTATTTTCCCCTTACACAATAAAATATATGAATAAAAAAGTATAACGTTGAAATGGAAATTAAGAAACGGAAGATAAGCTCAAACTTTCATCTCCTTGGACGTTGATTGTACAGGTTATGAAGATTATTTATATATTTTACACCATTCTAACAAACTACTCTTAAAAAAACATTTAAAAAAGCTTCTGTACAACGTCAATTATAACACAGTACGTGTTGTCTAGTGGTTTATCGTAAAATTATACCGAAGGTCAAAAGTCTGTTTTACTTTGAATCATGGTTAAGAACTGAAGAAACCATGAAAAAATGAAGCACGTACAAGGTAGCAACAATTTAAACTAAAAATTAAGTCTTCAAAAAAAAAAACGAAAATAATATAATGTGTTCCAGATGAATGTGTATGCGACACCATCAGATCGATAAAAATCACAATGCGGTATTAAATCTATAAATGACTTCGACAAAGGCACAACAAAATCTGAAACTGTCAAAATGTGAATATATCATTATAATCTGATACTGCAGTGGGATTCATACAAATAAATTTTATTTTAAATTGTGTTGACAAATAAAATTGGCATAATATTAAAGCTTTGCTAAAATAGTTGCATACTATTTGTTTCTAATTGTTGCCAGTGAATTGGCTATCAATGTCATGTTTTCCTCGAATTCTCTCAGATTTTTAGAATTTGTTGAACATCTGAAGGTATTTTGGTCCCAGGCAGTGTTATATATCTCACTAGCTATACAGCACAGACGAGCAGACTTCGCCAGCATTGAATGATTTTCTTCCTGTAGTTCTCTACAATGATCATTTATTTTAAAAACGATGAATTAAATATACATTGATTTTTCTCGAATAAACTCTATATTGCTTTTTTGCATCTGATTAATTATCCAAAAGAAAAAGAAATGCATGTGAAAAGAACCATTATAACATGTTTAAAAGTGATAATAAAAATGAAAATGTATATTTTACTTGATCTTGACTTGATCTCTCTTCCATTGCATGTAAAGTTCACGGCAGTTATTGCACTCATAACTATTCTCATCTCTGCTTGACCTGTCAATATACGAAAGTTTTTTACTCATATGTCAGTATTGACATTTGTCTTGGGGTAAAAATTATGTAGATGGTCGTACAATAACATTCCATAATTTTCAATACATACTTCGTAATACATTGTATTACGAGTTTTCATCAGCGCTTCCAAGGGGGGAAGTGTTGACAGCTAGTCGTAATGTTTAGCTTATGGAAAATTGGTCGAAAGAGTAAAGCCAAAAACATTTGAAACATGATTGAGGGAGAAATCTGACATTTGTAAATTATGCGTTTAACCATTGAGTTTACATTTGGTAAAACGCTTGAAATTTTCCTCTACAACTGAAAGAAACATTATCCTTTGTGGTTTTAGTGTTTCATTAGTTTTATATCTATTCATTGAGAACTCTTTCAACTATGATAAAAATGTGTTTGCAGATTTATTTGTTTTATTGGTGGTATTTTTCTTTATTAATTTAAGGGAGCAATCTTTTGATTTTTATTTCCATCATGGCTCCCGAAAAAAATCCTCCATAAGATAAGGACTGTTACAACGATTTTGCATTTCGTTTCTTCTAACAGATCTAAAAAGTGATGTACCGAACACTTTTTGTTCGTGATTCTCATAACAACGAAGGACAATTAAACACAAAGTTCTACGAAATTTAGGTTTGAACGCTGTGAAACATTGAAAAGTGCCAATTCTAGAGACAAATTTCCAGTTTATATATGAACCGTTTCTGACATCCTACCGCCCTAGTCAATTCTTACGTCTGTAAAATATTCCTACATAAAAAAAAATAAAGTTGAACTTAATTTCCTCGTTTTAACATCACATGTTCTTATAGTAATTAGTGAAAACAAAGCAGAAAAAGTGTAGGGAATGTTTTCCATTAAATACCCAGATTTTTTGTTTTTAGTCCTTCTTTGTATTCCGGGTTTTTAAGTCTTTTTGAGGTTATATTCTTACCATTTGTGCCTTTCCTGTAGACAGAATCAGTTTATGCTGATTTATGTCTTTCGGTGAAAATACAAGCGAATCTATACTGATATACAGAATATATTAGTTAAAAGCTCGTCTAAAATAAGTTTACATACATAAACGAATCTTCAGTTGGACTGCAAAGTATGATTTGGTTCGTGTCTGGATCAACTTTAGCGTGAAGATTATGTTTAAATTCAGTCGGTCTTGAGATTGTCATTGAATTTTCGTCTGATGTCTCTGGTTCATCATACCCGAGAACATGCTTTCCAGTATCCGGATCTAGTTTTACATGCACATGTATGTTGTGCTTAAAATTGGTAGGTTTAGATATATTCATGGTTTAAATATGCTGAAATAAATGTAGTCTCAATTAAATTTTAATTCGAACAATATAGTAAAACATATATTAGTTCATATTTGTTACAAATACTGTTGTTTTCAAGTCCTGTGGCTTTATTGTATTGGTAACTGTACGGAATATTTCCGGTGTTTTGCAATTATAGATAGAACCATAGAGGAACATGAAAATTAAAAATAATTCCTGCGGAAGCCATCGTTGTGATCCCTCATCTAAAACGATCTGTATTATTGAATTTAAAAAATGGTAGAAGTGAAATATTCTAAAACATACACTTGTTATTATCATCATACATTGTAGGTTAAACTGTTGTAAAATTGTTTTTATCTGCCACATACAGGATTGGATTACTTTTAAGTTTTTTCACCAAAACAGTATAACTTTAAATAATATTTGCAGACCTCCTTCGATGAAAGATGGCTGAAAAACGACCTTTTATTTTAAGAGCATCAATAATATCTATGCCCTAATTGTCTTGAATGTAATGTTGTTATACAAATATGTTTTATTAAGGCGTTCTAGTCTTTAGTTATTGTATATCATTCGAGTTAAATGAAACAGTAACTAACTAGAAGTGGTGCCATCATAAACCATGTCCATCCCTGCACTGCACAAGCCCACATTATCAATTCAGAATTTTCAGTCCAAATATTGGACTCCTTCAACGAAATTTGAAATACAAAACATTACTGCACGTATTCACATAAATACATATAAAATTGCTGAAAGAAAAATCTGTGAAAGTTGTGGACACAAGTCAAAAAACAATTAAAATTGAAAAATTAGCAATTTCACAATCTCAGTCTGAAATTTAGAACCCTGAATCAAATTTCAAAATTGAAAACCTTATGCACATCTATACATAGTAACGAACAATATTATAAAGAAATAAAACCACTGAAGCAAAAAATGAATGAGTATTTCCAGAGACAAGGCAAAATTAGCAATTTCACTATTTTCGGTCCCAAAATTGGAGCCCTTAATCGATTTTAAAATTCAAAACCTTTTGGCATATCTAAAAATAGGGAAAAACAATACTATAAACAAATAAAACCACTGAAACAAACTAGAATACTGTGATGTGATCATCATAAAGGGCCCCGCTGCATATATATTGTTGTAGAGAAGAGAAAAATATTTCACGTGACTGATAGGGCATTGTCAATATATAATTTCCACATAAACTTGGTTAAAATGGATAAGTAAAACTGTAGAATCTAGAGCACTAACAAGAAGTTGATATGGAAAAACTACGTCAAGGGTAGGTATTACCATAAAATTGTCCTCTCACACTTGGACAAGGTATCATCCATATACATCTTCCATATTAAGTTCGGTAAACTGTATTGAGGAATGTAGAATTGAGAGCGCTAACAAGAATTTGATAGAGAAAAACTAAGTCAAGGGAAGTAACTCCCACAAAAAATATGCTATCTGTATCTGTATTACTGGAAAGTATCTCACTGATGAGCATAGATTATCCAGGGAGAGAGGCGCAGATGTTACTTAGTTGCGCTGAGCAGAGAGATATCGCACTTTTGAAGGTTAAAATAGTTTTTGAATTAACACTGGTTTCCGGTAGTGAGTTCCAATCTTTAATAGTTCGTGGTACGAAAGAGTTTTTGAAAATTTCGGTGTTGCAGGTTATTAACTTCAGCGATTTAGAGTTTGATGTGTGCTGTGGTCGTGTGTTGTATTTCTATAGCACTGGTTTGCGAACTTGATCAAGGTATTGTCCATATACACCTTTCATATATATTTGGCTGAAATCCGTTGAGAAATGTAGAATTGAGAGCGCTAACGACAGTTGTTGACGGACAGACGGACTCAGTGAAAACTATAAGGTCCCCGATGCAGGGCCCTAAAAATGAACGAGTAGTTCCAGAGACAAGGCCAAATTAGCAATCTGACCATTTTTGGTCCGAAAATTGGACCCCTTAAACGAATTTCAAAATTCAAAACCTTAATGCACATCTACACATATTAAGTAACAATACTACTAGTATATAGAAATAAATTTGCTGAAACAAAAGATGAATGAGTACTTCCAGAGACAAGGCCAAATTAGCAATTTAACCATTATCGGTCCGAAAATTGGACCACTTGAACTAATTTCAAATTTCAAAATTCAAAATAGCTCATCTACACATAGTAAGAAACATTACTATAAAGAAATAAATTTGCTGAAACAAAACATGAAGGAGGGGTTCTGGAGAAAAGGTTATGTAACGGACAGACGGACGGACGAATGGAAGGACAGACGCACCGATTACAAATATCCCCGAACTTCACTCGAAGTGCAGGGATAACAAGTGGGGATCGTGGAGAAATATATGCAGATTACATTTTGGGGGACAGGGCATTTTGGGACAAAAAAAGTGATCTTACAACGATGAATGTTCTGGTCTAAATTTTTGTCGCATGGAATTTGTTGTTGTTGATTGTTCTGCTCGTAGAATTCTGTTTTATGCTATTGACTACAAAGAATTTCTACTCAACCGGAATTTGTTAAGAAGACTGTATTTTAACTTTTTTTCGCCCCGGAAGCTGATAGAAATTAGTCGACGACAGGTAAGCAATGTCATGTCTGTTGATAATCCGGTAGAGTGCTTGCATTGCGAACTGAATAGTAATCAACGTGTTTCTACTATAATGGGGGAAACACTTAACATAAATTAACATTTACTCTCGGAAGAGAAATTTTGAGACTGACAATTTTCAGTAATCCTATTATTCAATGAAATTATCCCATTTGTTACAATGTCTATTGCTCTGCAACATGTATACTTTTCTATTTGATACTTTATCAGACGTACGTGTAGTTAAAAGATAATTCAATTTCTCTTCTATCCCACACCCTTTATTATACAAACTAGTAGCAACGAGCAAATATGATTTTGAATAACTCTTACGGCACAAACATTTTATAAAAAGTCACAACTGATGAAAATACCTCTACAACATTATTACACTTTTGTATTTCATCAGTTTGTTAATAAAAGTATTAAGAAATGGGTGTTTTTAAAATGGCCCTGTAATCTGTCCTTGGTCTGTGATAATGACCCTCGGAGCTGTAATGGCCCTCGACGTTGCCTCGGGCCATTACGGCCTTCCTTCTGTCATTATTACAGACCTTGGAGATATTACGCGGCCATTATAAAACACACATTTATTAATACTATATAGATAACAGATCAAAGTATTCCAGTAGGATGCTTAAAGAGCATCTGTAGATATCGATAATATCACGATTTGATGTTTTGAGATTAAAATAATAAAATAATTTGATCTAATATCATGCATAACTTCCCGAAAAAGAAAACAAAAAAAACACATAACTAGGAAACGGGTTAATCATCACTTAAATTTCGGGTCGATTAAAATTGTTCTGACGACGTACAGTTGATCATTATTCCCGCACTTCGGAGAAATTTGGGGATATTGTTATCGCCCCGTCTGCCTGTCCGTCCGTGTGACCTAAACTCCTCGTTAATTAACTTCAGGCATTTAATTTCTATACAGTATTGTCACATTCGAAATTCGAAAATTGGAAATTTAAGCTTGACTCCTCTTCCATTTTTCATTTTATGTATTTAATTTCTAAATGGTATTATCACACACTGCATTCTGATGCCCAATACGGCTTTAGAATTTTGATTTTCACAACTTGGGACCCACGGGGATCGTATTTCGAAAATTATTAATTTAAACTTGTGATCATGCTAAACTCCTCTTTCATTTTTCATTTTATGCATTTAATTTCTTTACAGTATTGTCACACACTGTTTGTAGATGCGCAATAAGGTTTTAGAATTTTAATTTTCAAAAATTGGGGCGTGTAAGGGTCGAATTTCGAAAATTGGGAATTATAAGCTGGTAACCAAAACTCTTCTTTCATTTTTCAGCCTGTAATTCAAGATATGATTGTGAAAAAGGTGCACATGGATACTGTAAGTGGGGAGTGCGAGGATACATGTAGCTGACTCAATCTTGTTTAAATTTTGGACGTTCTACTGGATTTTCCTCACTTGCAATATGAAGGGTGTTAACGGAGCAGAGGTCCTTACCATTCCAGAGCACCTGATGACACTCCTGGGGTTTGTGGGAGCAGGGATTGTAAGTGTCATATTTTTTGCTGTCTTGTTCTGATACTTTTTGGTTTCATATCTATTACCCCTTTGGTTGTGTCTTTGCTAGAGTTTGTTTGTTCTGTTGGTTTTCTCATATTTGCCTTGTCTTTAGATTTTGGTATTGTGGAGTATTTTATAATGCAACACAACACAGCAGCTGTAAGTACCTGAGCTAGTTATACAGTATTAATGAGCAAATTTTAACATTTTTTTTTTAATTAAGTACTTTTTTATTCTTTTTTGTTCTTCCTAGTGGTCATCTTGATGGTAACAATACTGTACTTGGTTTTATCGTGCCTTATATACACCAGAGAGTCAGAATAGTTATATGAGGGTAGCGATGAATTAAACCGGTTTAGTGTCCGTACAAAGGCTGATTCCTTATTATGTTGGTGTTTGTTGGTTTTTTTTTCACTTTATGTCATTTATTTAATAGGTTGGGTGTTATATAGTTCTTGATTGTTGTGGCATTGCTGACCTCCCCTAGGATCCCTTTTAAGATAATATTGCTATAGAAAAATCCCTGGAAGTAAATTACACTGTACCTGCTTGTACGTGTAACAAATTTATGTTAACATTTTATGTGTACATGAGTGCTATCACTATGGCAAGATCATTTTGTATAATATATGCAGCATGGGTGTAGGTGGGAAGCTGAAAACAATCATTTCTTATACATGTATATTCCAACATGCTGTGTTTTAAATATGTTCAGACGCATTCAAATATAATAGTATCTACATGTAAGTGTAATGTGGATAACTTTATCCATTTCGTCGAACTATTTATGGAAATATTTCCTGGAATACTATAAAAATAGGACTCCGTCGTATATACTTGCGTCTATATATGTGCAAATATAGCACAAACATATTTTACTATTAAAAGAATACCAAATTTCTTTATTTTTTGTGTATATTCATGCGTGAAGAAAGGAAATTATATTATTACATCAAATTTATTATTTTTCTCGCTACGATAATATGAAAAAGAAAGTAGGTCATTGAAATAGTTTAGTGACTGTCCATGATAAAAAGTCTAAAGAATAAGAACAGTGTATATTAAAGAAAATTATAATATATCGAATTATGTTTTGGTATAGATAAGCACATAAAATTACTATTTCTTACCATTACATGTATATTCTAATTATTTCCCGGAAGAAACTTGAAAAAAAGAACAGCGTACCTTGGTTACTGGTGACTCATCTGGGGTTAAATTGTAGTATGAACCTGTTTTTATAACAAAACTGGATGGAGAGTGTCTGAAACGAAAGTTATCTCTGTACTGTTAATATTGCATCCCTGGTGTTTTCAATAATGCAGTCACAATCATATGTTTGAATATGAATTTTACTCAAATCAAATTTAAATTATTATTTCTTATCAGAAAATGCGTAGGTTAGGGGGCGGTCATTAACTATCAGCCGGGGGAGGGGCTGGATAATTTTAGATGGGTCATAATTTCGGGATGAAAAATGGGGGGGGGGTAAAATTCTGTGCTAGATGTTAATTTGGGGGTAATTTTTTTACAATTATTGTATAGAGGTGATAAATAAATAATATCTTATTTTATGCTATTGTTGGATACCTATCTGTGGTTAATCTGTCATTTGCCACAAGTGGAATAAATGTGAATTTGTCAAGCTGCATCTGTCAAAACAGTGCTTGATATCCCCAGGTTACTCTGTATCGCAGCTGGATACTAAACTAGTATTTGATAGTATTCTGTACATTTTCATAGCAAATAATTTTCAAAGGGATCAAAACTTACAGAGAGACTTGTGGCAAGTCTAGCCCCAGGTTGATAGCAAACAATTATAATGTATTGTGTAAACAATCTAGTCAAACTGGTCTTCATTACCTACAAATAAAATATTACTGTGTTAAATTATTTGCCATATATTCAGTCCATGCATTATTACTAGTGGAAACCTAAAATTGTTAAGCTGTATTCATATGAAAATTACAAATTTGAATTTTGTTCTATCCTTGGATTAATTGCTGTGTTAGTTAATTTGGGGTATGCTACATTGAATGAACTATTTATTGTATAAGCATATAAATGCTATTACAATAATATACATAAACACCAGAGAACAATACTAAACATAAAGATAGAGACAATAGTTAGTACTAGATCTTATTGACCAGGCTGTTTTAATGTTTCGGTTTTAATTCTGCTGATGAGAGGTAACTCCTTGAAATGTGTCGTATACAACATAGTTTAAATTTACTATATCTAATATTAGTATCTTTGGATTGTTATTTTAATATAGTTACACATTTTGACAGTCAAAGACCTTGATATAGGTTTACACAATATACGCATTTTATGGGTGCTTGGAAAAGAATTTAAAAAAATACTTAGGAAGAAAACGCAGCCTTATACATCTGTACGTTGGACAAACCAATAGAAAATGGAAGTCGTCTTCAATACTTCTCATAATGCAACAATTACAAATACGCATATTTTTTTGGCACATTGTCATACCTTCCAACTTCCACATTTTAACAGGACCGCCTCGGTTTTGGTTTATAATTATTTTATTTGCTCAAATATAGCAAAAGGGATGGGACACAAGTTATGCCAACTTATATTGTCTTCTCCCGTATTACAGTATAATTACAAAAACTAATTTGAGAGCATGCGAGATAACAGTATCATATAAACAGAGGATAAACTAAATATGATTAGGCAAACATAAAATACAAATTGGAGGTTTCTATAGATGAAAATATAATGTATATATGTGTATGTATATCATGTAGGAAGATAAAAAAAAAAAAGGGTTGGTAAACACAGTTTGTGACGACAGAAGGGCTATTTAGATGATCAAAAATCTCTTGGAACCTTTAATAAATCTGAAGACTTCTCTAATGATAACAACGTTTTGTTCGTTTGTAAGATCAGTAGAACCTAAGGTCAAAAGGTCAGTGCTTACACTTATATGATTTGGTAACCATCTTAGATTATTAAGCATCACAGTGCGTTCTGCTATGTATTTAGAACATTCAAAGAAAAAATGATTAATGTCTTCCATAGAGGCGCCACACGAGCATGACGGTTCTGGTATGATATTTACTCTAAATAAATCATAGTTTAGAAAGGATGATGCGCATCGAAGTTGGGTAAGAATAATGTTGAGTTTTCTGGGTCCGTAATTATAAAATAATGGTGAAGTGTTTTTCTCCTTTTTAAAAAATTTCTTAAATTCTGATAAGCTTTCCAAATTTCTCAGATTGGGATGAAGTTTGTTCCATTCCCGAATTGTAGCAGGTAGGAAAGAATCGTTCGTTACCGATAATCTACAAAAAGGGACAATAATATCCGAACCGTTTCTTAACGGATAAGTTGTAGTGCTTTGTATTGTTGGTGGTATAAGATTAGTTAGATAATTAGGGGAATTGCCGTGTCGAATATTATAAAACATTTGAAGCTTTTTTGATTTCCTTCGATTCGAGAGAGTTTCCCAATTTGTTTCTTGATAAAGGTAATCTATTCTTGCAAATGTAGGTAATCCAGTAACGATCCTGGCAGCCTCAATTTGAATTTTTTCAAGATTATTTGAATTACAGATACCACAGTTATCCCAAACCTCGGATGCATATTCTAGAATAGGACGTATATAGGAAAGATATAATTTTTCAAGATTTTGTCTACTCAGAGTGTACTTTAATTTCCTAAGGGCAGATACGTGTTTGGACGCGCTTTTTATTATACAATCGACATGTTCGTTCCACTTCGCATCGCTTGACAGGGTGACACCCAAATGTTTATGTTTATTTGTTAACGGGATGTGTTTTCCATTGAAATCAAAATTAAAATCATCTAGTATATTTGTATTAGAAAATATCATTATCTCAGTCTTGTCAGGGTTAAATGACATTAACCATTTATTTGACCAAATGTTTAATTTATCAAGATCATGTTCAATAACATGTTTGATTTCTGCGCTGCTATTGCTAGAGTAGCCTAAAGAAGTATCGTCAGCAAATAATCGAGATAAAGATATCAGTTTTTCACCGATATCGTTAATATATATTAAAAATAGTAAAGGACCAAGAACAGATCCCTGCGGAACACCGGCGGAAACCTTGTTAAAAGAGGATGACGAGTCCTTTATTAAAACTTTTTGTTTCCTTTCAAACAAATAATTTTCGAACCAATTTAATAAGTTTCCCCGTATACCATAGGCTAATAATTTCTTTATCAACCCTTTGTGCCAAACTTTATCAAAGGCTTTTGAGAAATCACAAAATACAAAACTACTAAATTCCTTTTTTTCTAGGGAGTTCAGAATAGAATTATACATTTCTATAAGTTGATGAACAGTCGAATGTTTGGGCAGAAATCCTGATTGATATTCATAAATAAGATTATTACTTATTAAATGGTTATATACGTATTTGTATACTACTCGTTCCATTATTTTTTCCCAGGCAACTAATTAAGGAAATAGGTCGGTAATTAGACGGTAGAGAACTGTCACCTTTCTTAAATATTGATATGACATGAGCAACTTTCCACTCCGAAGGATACTTTTCTTGACTTAAAGATTTATTAAAAATGATTTGTAAGGGGATAGCTATTTTTTCTGGTGATAGTTTCAGCATTCGGTGACTAATTTTGTCAGGACCAGATGCTTTGTTTACTTTTAAGATTTCGATGACATCAACTATTTCCCTCTGATTGATTTCGATATTATTCAAACTATTTTTGGTTCGAAAAGGAAATTCTGGAAGAGAAACATTTTCCTCAGGTAGCTTAGATATTGTTGTAAAATATTTATTTAATAATTCGCATTTATCAAAGTCATCGTAAATCAATACGTCGGGATTTTGTTCATCAACTATATTACGCAGGGGAGGAAAGTCATTACTTCCCTTATTTGATTTAATTAGCATTTTCATTATTTTCCAATATGTTTTAGGATTAGAGGAATTATCTAGTAAAAAATTATCTATATTATTTTCAAAATTTTCCTTTGCAATTTTCTTCATATTATTTACTTTATTTCTCTGTTTTTTATATTTTTCTATATCTTTTTGATATTGGTATTTTAAGACCTTTTTTCTAATTCTGTCCCGAATACGTATTTCTCGTCTTAATGTGTTAGTGAACCATGGTTTATCGTTATTGCGAACGGTTATCAATACGGATGGTATACATTCCTTGGCTATTTGGAGGAAAGTTTTGGTAAATTTTTGGGACATTTTGTCAATATCATCAATATGATCAAGATGTTCATGCCAATCAATATTATCCATTTTTTCATTGAATTTTACCAAATCTATTTTATTATATTGCCAAACTTGTCTCTTGTAAGTTGAGCGAATATTTTTAGGACATTCAATAAAAGCTACAGCCGCGTCGTGATCACTAATATTTGAAGGTAGTTTATAAACGTCAGAAAATATACAACTCATAGAGTCACTTATTATAATAGGGTCTAGTAATGTATCATTACCATTAGCATTAACTCTGGTTGGTTTTTTTATTACGTTCGTAAAATTATATAAGTTCATTAGTTCGATAAGTTTATTATTAGATTTGGATAGAAGATTACTGTTCAAATCACCAGATAGCACAATATTTGCGTTCGACTGATAGGCCAACTCGATTGATTGTTGAAGACGAAGCCAGTAGTCTATATCAGTCCATTGAGGCCGATAAGTATTACATAACAGGAAAGAATTACCCTTTGCGTGTACTTCCACCCAGATGGTCTCATCCAAATTGTTTTCAAATTCGGATCTACGTTTAATAATGATATCTTCTTTGTAAAAAATAAGTAAGCCGCCACCAGTGTTTTTTCTATCTTTACGCTCTGGATCTGAAAAGGAGTCAAGTTTGATATCGTCATCACTAACGCTATTGTCAAGATGTGATTCGGTGATAAGAAGAATGTCGAACTCTTCTGAAAAATTTTGAAGAAATTCGATCTTATTCCTTATACTACGGATATTGATATTACAAATTGATATGTTATTACATGAATTTGGAGTACTAGATTCAGAGCTTGTTGAAGCCGACGAGGAATTTACATTATTGGGTCCTGGATTAAGTTCTATATTACCTATTAGTAAAATAAAATATAATACACAAAGGAGAAAAATTACATTTGTATTTGGGTTTATACTCTGCAAAAACAGAAGAGATGCGAAATGGAACGAACAACGCAGGTTAGTCAAGAATATATCTAGATATGTCTCTTTATTTGAATCTAAAGGTCCGTTTGATTTGTAATTGCTACGATGAAACATTCCGATCGCTGCTCTGTAAACTTCAAGACTATTACCCATTTGGCTTTAACAAGATACTTATTAAAGAGCAGCCAGAGGAAAGATTCATGTCAAAAAAGTCCCTTCTGTCGTCACAGATAAAATCAGTTACACAAACATATATACAAAAAGATGATGACAGAAAATTAATACAAATAAAACATAAGTAAGAGAAGTATGTTATGTGTATTAAGGCATACATTATCATGAACTATACCGAATAGAAGAAAAATAAACTAAAAAAAAAAAAAAACGGGAATTTGGTTGGATCAAGAAATATTTCTTATTATATTTAGTAAAAATAGGATATGTTCTCTTTAAGGAGTTAATAGCAAACTATTTAAACAAAAATATAAAGATAATGTAAATATAAATGAAAATAATAATAAAAAAAAACAACAGCATTATTTTACTTTTCACACAAGGCCTAGTGATATAATCCAACGATTGCTGATCACACCATGAGGACATGGAGTGAGGTTGGTGAGAGAAAAAAAAAAATACAACAATGACACGTGCACAGTTGTTTATGACCAAAAAAAAAAAAAAAAAAGACATTGACCTCATTTATATATGGAGTAGCGTTCATTTTGTTGTTTTGATTAAAATAGGTTTAGTCTATATAACGGCGTTCGCGACTTCCTTATCAATTAACCTCTATATAATAATGATAATAGGGTCATATAGGCATTTCTTTGTGAAAAGAGATAATGCTAAAACAAAAAAAGGTAAATGGAATTTTGTGATAAACAACATAGTACCTAGGGCTTAATATGAATAAACATTACCGGACATAAATAGGCATTAAGGAAGCCATTATATTAGCACCAGGCTACACAAATAAACACATTCATAAATGAACAAGAAGAAAAAAGGGAAAAAATCAAGAACAAATGAAAGTCAACAAAGTTTATTTGTAATTTTTAAGAGTTTTAATCTCCATCAGTTCCGATCTGCTGGTTTTCAAGTTCCTCAGTATCTGGATCCTGGTCGTTGTTCATATAACTTGAAAGAGCTATCTCTGATATATCGTGATGAGTTTTAATGATTTGTTTGTTACTGGTTTCCGTACGTTTAATAAATATACGTCCATCTGTGGTCCAGTATGTATAAATTAGTTTCTCAAGTTTCATTCTTGCTAGTCGTCTCACCAGTTCTGACCTGTACTGAGTTAAGTTTTCAGTCACAAATACCCCGTCCGGGTTGTCCTTCAGCAACTTCTTGTTGGAGTATACAGTGCTACGTGTCCTGTAGGACAAAAACCTGACTATCACCTGAGATTTTCCGTCTTTAGTTTTTCCTATTACATGTGACCTACCAATATCGTTTGGCGTAATGGTAAGGCCCATTTTTTCATTACAGATATCAATAATAAGTTTATCAGTGTTTACCGGATGTCGAATTTGACCTCTATCATTGACTGGCACTTTTACATTATGGAAACGCAAGCTATTGCGTCTAGAGTATTGCTCTTGACTCTCGATTCTGTCTTCAAGAGAACACATTTTATTGTAAATAGAATCTATTTCCACATTTTGCTCTTGCATTGCTAATGTTTGGTCTTTCAGTGTTCTTTCTAAGGATTCTATTTTTCGAGACTGCTGTTGTATAGTTTCATTTTGTGTGTCAATGAGCTGTCTTTGGCTATTAACGGTTTCAAAGAGGGGTTTAGTTTGAGATTCGATACTAGATTTGATTTTTGATTCGAAGTCTAATGACAATGATTCACTTAATTTTGCTGATATAACAGGAATGATTCTGCTCAGTACGTCCGGACTAGTAAGGGCATCAATTACCTTGTCTGTTATACTTTTTCTGATAGGAGTTTTCTTTGGAATCAAATCTGTAAGATTGCCTATTGAATTACGACGGCGAATTTGTCTACTTTCCTGTCTTTGAGTTGCAGGAAGATTATCGGGGCTCTCAGGGTTGGGCCTTTTGTTGGTATTTGTAGTATCAAAGGCAATGTTAGGTTGTGAACTTGAAAATATTAAGTCCAGATTACAGGACGCATCCATTTTGTCTTCCATTTTGACCTTGGTCAAGTTAATGCTCAATGTTTACGTTTAAGAGTTTGCAACGTACCTTTTAATAAACTATAATTTTGCTGAATAAATGTCTCAATAATACGTAGGCATATATTTCAATACATATTAAACGATAATTTTTATGTTATCCACTATATAATTCCCATTTTTTGTAGAGGCTTCGTTTACCCAACCATCGTCATGTAGCGCATGCCCAACCGCCTCGGTGGTTTCGTGGTAGCGTGCTCGCCCCGAATGCAGAAGGTCGCGGGATCGATCCCCGGCCGGGTAAAACCAAAGACATTAAAATTGGTATTTGCTGCTTCTCCGCCAAGCATCTAGGAGAAAGAGCAAAGACTGGTCGGCTCGGAGTCAGTATAATGTGTCTGAGTGAGGTGATATGTCTTACTGCGGACAGTTACCTCGTGAGCTAGCACATTAAAAATCCGACTTAGGGTGTCGGTCTAGTACAAAGCAGGGATCATATTCATTATCATATCAACATGTTCTCGTCCTGATATGCACCTGGTTGCCACTGGACCTTAAACAATAATTCATCCATCCATCCATCCACATTTTAACATTAATGTGCTACTACTTTATTTACTTGTCCTTTCTGATGATATTCAAACACAATATTTGAATTATTTCATGAAAATCTACATCATACTGAGTATAAAAATTCGACTTTTCATGGGGAATATACGAAAAATAAATAACTAGAGGCTCTCAAGAGCCTGTATCGCTCACCTGGATTTAACTTTTCACCTTGAGCAGACCTAAAAATTTAAGTGTTGCAGTCAATTTGGCTGGTTTTTCTATAGGATTCTGTGTTAAACTAATTTCAGCTGTGGCAGCCATCTTGGTTTAGTCCAGGTCAACGGATACATTTCTAAAAGAGAACCATCTAAGGACCATTTCTGCTAAGTCTTGTTCCAACTGGCTAAGCGGTTTCAGACAAGAAGATTTTTAACTGAATTTTTCTATAGGGTCCAATATTTAACAAAGTTCGGTGTGGCAGCCATCTTGGTTGACAATCCACGTGATCGGACATATTTCTGAAAGAGGATCTCCTAAGGACCAATGCTGCCAAGTCTGGCTCCAATATGTCAAGTGGTTTCAGACAAGAAGATTTTTCAATTAATTTTTCCATAGGGCCCTATGTTAAACTAAGTTCTGCTGTGGCGGCCATCTTGGTTGACAGTCTGGGTCGTCGCACAAAAATTCTGAAAGAGGACCATCTAAGGACCCATTGCTACCAAGTCTAATTCTAATTGACTTAGTGGTTTCAGACGAGAAGATTTTTGAGTGAATTTCCCATAGGGTCCTATGTTAAACTAAGTTCTGCTGTGGCGGCCATCTTGGTTTACAGTCCACGAAATTTGACACATTTCCGAAAAAGGACCTCCTAAGGACCAATGCCGCCAAGTCCTGCTCCAATATGTCAAGTGGTTTCAGACAACACAATTTTTCAATGAATTTTCTTATAGGGCCTATGTTAAACTAAGTTCAGCTGTGGCGGCCATCTTGGTTCACAGTCCGGGTCATCAGACACACCTCTCTAAGAGGACCATCTAAGGACCATTGCTGACAAGTCTGGTTCCAATTGGTCAAGTGGTTTAAGGCAAGAATATTTTTCAATGAATTTTCCCATAGGGCCCTATGTTAAACTAAGTTCGGCTGTGGCGGCCATCTTGGTTAACAGTCCGGGTCATTGGACATATTTCTGAAAGAGAACTTCCTAAAAACCATTACTGCCAACTTTGGTTCCTACTGGCCTTGTAGTTTCATATAAGAAGGTTTTTGAAATTCACCCCCCCCCCCTTTTTTTTCTATTTTTAGTAACAGCAGCCATGGAAGTCGGGGATGCCAGACATAAGTTTGGAAGGGGGCCAGCCAAGAACCATTCCACCAAAGTCTGGTCTCAATTGGCTCAGTGGTTTGAGAGGAAAAGATCTTAAAAGCAAAGTTTACGCTGAATGCCGTCTTTAAAGGGCAAAAACTCCTATAAGGGGTCAATCAACGATTTTGGTCATGTTGACTTACTTGTAGATCTTACTTTGTTGAACATTTTTGCTGTTTACAATTTGTCTTTATCTATAATAATATTCAAGATAATAACCTAAAACTGCAAAATTTCCTTAAAATTAAAAATTCAGGGGCAATAACCCAATAAAGGGTTGACCGATTCGTCTGAAAATTTCATGACAGGTAGATCTTGACCTGATGAACATTTTTACCCCATGTCAGTTTTGCTCTAATTGCTTTAGTTTTTGAGATATAAGACAAAAACTGCATTTTACCCCTATGTTCTATTTTTAGCCATGGCGGCCATGTTTCTCGACTGACAAGAAAATAAAACACAAACTTTAATCTAGATACCCTTTTAGGACAGGTGAGCTCGATACCCTAATGATGCTTGTGGCCAAGTTTGGTTCAATTTGGCCCAGTAGTTTCATCAGAGAAGATTTTTGTAAAAGTTAACAGACGACGACGACGGACGACGACGGACGACGGACGCCAAGTGATGAGAAAAGCTCACTTGACCCTTTGGGTCAGGTGAGCTAAAAATGTCATCCTTGACATTGAAAAAATGCTTGTCTATTCTACTACAAAAATGCTTCACAATCTTAATACCTTTCATAACTTTTTTTCTGCAATATACAGCATACCACCTTCATGCCTGATGCCGATATTTTTTTACCCTTTTCAGATATAGAAAATTTTTAAAACAATCAAGTTCCATCATATCATTATCTTGTAACCAAGTTTCACAGAAAAACAGTACATCAAATCCATTCACGAAGTTCAAAAAAGAATTATCATCAAAAACAGATATTAATCCATAAATATATCAACACAAACATTTTAAATCAACAAATTGTTCCCTGTTCTATGCCTATTCGAAGCTTTCTGTATTTCAACCCGTAGCTGTTCGGAAATGCCAAAATGAAGTGTCCTTCAAAGCCTTTGAATATTGCTTCACAGAATCGCGTATTTCTGGGGTTTTAATCTTCAGAAGAGGTTTAATTTTTTAAGATTTTTTCCCAAGACGGTAGGCAATGTACAATTTACTTCCAGGCTCATCGATCTTGAAGTTTTCGGTACAAAATGCAAGTAGAACATTTTGGCAATTTTTACCCTCTTTTACCCTATAGTAAAATAGAAGGTTATTTCGCATAGAACTCAAACGAAAAGTTCCTCATTTGCCAACTTTGTTTCATACACTTATGCACAAAGACCATGAGAGACCAATGTTTAAACTACAAATAAAGATATCTACTCGAGGTTTTAGCAATGTAAATATTGCATTTTTTTGTTGACAAGTTAGTTTATGAATTTTATACACCAAATAATGAAAATGGTCGATATAAAAATAAAATGTATCACAAAATACCGAAATAAATTTATGTTTGCCATGAAAAAATTTGCTTCATCAGATCACGTATGGTGTTTTTACACGACCATAAATGTGTAATATTGTGATCAAAGTGTTGTTAAAGTTCTATAGTAATTACATTGTACATAACCACATAACGATAAGGTGATCCAAAGCAATAGTCAACGACCACTTTAAATATACCAAAAATTGTAGACTGTGATGAAATACTAGGATGTATAGGAGATAAGAACTTATCTAAAGGATGATGTACAACCAAACAAGATAGAACTAAAATAAATAGTCCTGATAAATTAGAATAATAAAGTGATCAATGGTGTATATTGTAATTTTTTTTGAATTTTTGAAGCGAGGGTATTGTGGAGGGTATTCAGCGTTTGTCTAGTACTTTGGCCATTTGTTCAAGTCCAAATAACCACATCAAGAAATTCTTTGATACCAATTTTGATGCACAATATGTTAGGGACTTTTTCATCGGTTGCTATGGAATTTTTCAGTGACCTTGACGCTCCATTTTACTTGTACAGCTACCATTTAATTTATTTCAAGTAACGCACTCAACATCTGTGACAATGTCAGACCATTATTTTCTGTTTACATGTAAATAATCATTCAAGGGCAAAAACTCCTATAAGGTGTCAATTGACGATTTTGGTCATGTTGACTTATTTGTAGATCTTACTTTGCTGAACATTTTTGTTGTTTACAGTTTGTCTTTATCTATAATAATATTCAAGATAACAACCTAAAACTGCAAAATTTCCTTAAAATTAACAATTCAGGAGCAATAACCCAACAAAGGGTTGTCCAATTCATCTGAAAATTTCATGGCTGGTAGATCTTGACCTGTTGAACATTTTTCCCCCCGATGTCAGTTTTGCTCTAAATGCTTTGGTTTTTGAGATATAAGCCGAAAACTGCATTTTACCCCTATGTTCTATTTTTAGCCATGGCGGCCATGTTTCTCGACTGACAAGAAAATAAAACACAAACTTTAATCTAGATACCCTTTTAGGACAGGTGAGCTCATAATCTAAAAAGTTGAAGAACAAATTCAAAGTTGACAAAACCATCCAAGTACAGAGGGAGATACTCCTTGGTTTTCACAAAACAAGATATAAAAGACCTATTTAACTAAAAGACTGTTGTACATAAGATTCCAGTCTCACAAACATTTGTATATCTTTAATCAAGACTGGTTAGACAACATCTGTTAAACAAAGATACTGAACACCCATAAAACAGATCACACTAATTGTAGTCAATAGAATATTTGCCAGGGCCAAGGAATTTAGAATCTCACTGTCACAGAAATGAAAACAGCAAATGCTTTTGTTCATTTGCTTGATTTTTTTGTCACTGCACATCAGGATTATGTCAGGACTCAATCAAACATATACAGACAACTTAATAAAATTAAATCAGCATTACTGATACATCCCTGTCAGAAAGATTGAGGTTCCCAATCTTGTACAGAAAAATAGATATACAACTTTGAATATTTAATTTGTATTCTTGAAGAATAAGTAGTTCTTTATTCTTTACATGCAATATTTGATATTGATTTTAATATGACCTAATGTAACAATTATAACTGGTAGGATCATATATAATTATCATTAAAGCAACTGATATTGCACTTAAATCTACAAATATCTGACTTACATTCAAACATAAAGACAAGCATCCCAAAATTTTGTTGCAAATCATGTAATGAATATGATATAAAAAATTTCCTATAAATTACTGTAAATTATGGAATGAATGTGACATTTTTAAAGCAAAAAAGCAACAGAACAAAAACCGTGAAAATGAAACTTATTTTAAAATTTCTCCTAAACATATTCTGTAAGAAATTTAATGGAATATCATTCATTAATCTTGCATTGTTGTCAGATGACAAAGATTTGCAATAATAAATGAACACATTAGTTTCAGAATCATGGCCAAAGTATTTTTATAGTTTACATTATCAATACTAGTACTGCTATTTGAAAATTTGTTTTCAAATTATCTGAATTCAAAGTAGCTCACCGTGGAATCCAAATTAAATTCAGAGGGAATTTTTTTTAAATTATCTTAATTCAAAGTAGCTCATAATGGAAACCAAATTAAATTGAGAGGCAAATAAAGAAGTAGGGCCATTTCCCCCTGCATTTATTTCACTAATTCATCTAAAACCTTTCAAAATCTCTGGAGGCATAGCCTGGTATGTGGCCTCTAGATTTGCTAATAATAACTAACAAGTAAGTTACTCTAAATTTTTCTACATATCTGAATATCGATTTGGGAGACAGATTGAACACAAATTTGCCAAACTAACGTCTTTCAAATAGTTTTTCAATGTGAAGCACACTTAGATCCAAAACAAATTTTTGGCTGTAAGTGAATTTATGACATTAGAATGGTTTCGGTTCTGAATGTCCTTGGTAATATTCCAAAAAGTGATACAAATTGATCCAAATTGTTAAGAAAACTTGAATGATTAAGCATTAACTTTTTTTTTGCTTACAAAACAATGCAATACTTACAATCATTTACGATAAAAAGTAGGTAAATATTTAAGATTAAAAAATCAATGGTTATGAGTGAAACAAATACAGGGGAAAGTGGCCCTACTCCTTTCTTCATACATCTGGCAAAAATATAGTAAACTTTGCACATGAAGTGAAATAAAAACAGAAAGATTGTAAATGAACTGACAGGGAAGAACAGAATGTAAAAACATTTTTGCTATGACCATGATAGTTTGCAAATAAATCTATATCCAAAAGTTTTTTACAAGTAAAAACTCAGAAAACAATCTAAAAATTCAAAGAATTTATTAACTTTCTATATCATGTTTTATTTTCCGCCCAAAAAATGATGGATAACATTAACTATGAAAAACAATTGTTTACATGTCATATTCTTCTTATAACAATTTTCACTGTAAACATCTTTTTTACATTTCTTGGACTATATGTACATTTTTAACTTTTCAAGATAATGTTTTGGCAAATATCTGTTCAAACCGACCTGTATTTCAGAACTATAAATAAAATAAATATTAAAATCCATGCATGCTGTAAATGAAGTACAATGTACTGGTATAACAAAGACATATGTAAATATATATGAATATGATAACCTGTAAATGAATGAAGCAAAACTAAAAGTAGCTATATACGGTATATATACTGAACTGCTACAGTACATGTTTACCACTTCATATAAAACATTATAAAGGAAAAAACAAAAATGCACCATCCTATACTGTATTATACAGCTCATGAAGATATTTTTGAATAATCAAGTATGGACTAGGTGTTATAACATAACAAAACTTGTATTCTAGGATTTTGTATAGTATCTACTGAAAATGACGTAGTTAAGTATAAATCATAGCACTTTTAATTTGAATGTACAGTGGATTCTTTTTATCATTAAGATTATAAACCACTTACTGTCGTTATACCTCAGTCTGCAGAATGGATTTTTCAAAATTTGAGTATTTTAATCGATGTTACAAATTATCTAATCACTTGGATGATATATGCTTTGAGACACTGTGAAAGAAAATTGCAGATATCCTGAAGGAAGTTAGGTTTTCAAATGCAGGGTCATATGCTATAAGTAATTTATCTAGACATAAACCAAGGTTTGCCATATATTAGACAAAACATTATGATAATATGTGTAATCAAAATATCTGACAAACATTTTTAATCTCATTCTACATTCAACAGAAGACAAGAGTATCTACACATTAAACAAATCAAGAACAATGTAATGTTAAAATACATTTACCAAACTGTACCAATCATAGTCTTTATAATCAGCTTATATTTTTTATTCATTTGTGCCAATTTCACTTATAGACAGATCACCATCAACTAGAGTAATGTTACAGTATAATGTATTACATAATTAATTCCATGCAATTCCTAGGCTATTCAGGTCACATTACACTTTTTACAAAGTTGCTTGACTAACATGTTACATTTCATTTATATATCAGAAATCAATAAGTTGTTCTTTGATCCTGTATACTAGAGCAACATATTAAGAGTCCATTTACAAAGAAAACAACCGAAAACAACCTTAATGAATGGTTTAATGGGGTTTACTGCTACTTTCAACACATCTGTATATATCATGCAGTCCAGTTTTTAATGGTGAAGGAAGCCAAAGTACCCTTTTGAAGGAAACTGCTTATCCTTGGTAAACTATCAGCTGGATTCAGATTCATGGACTCAGTGTTGACTGCCAAATGATTAATAGCAGTTAAATGAACTATCAAGATCACTCCATGGCAGGTATGGGATAAAAATTGTCAAAATCCAGAAATCTGGCTAATTTCGGAAAACTTTCTGGCATTTCAAGTGTTAACCTGACAAATAAACTAATTTTCATGTCATGCAACGCCGACTTATACAACCACCAAAAGTTTGTTTCAATTTCATTCTTTCTATTTTACTTATTTAATTTTTTTCAACATCTGAATACATCATTTATGCAAATCTTACTTTAAATATAAATGATGTTAAATCCACAATGGCTCTAAATTCTTCACTCATCCACTAAAAGAACTTTATGCATTCAATCAATCTTGAAACAGATTACTCGAAAATGAAAGTGAATAAAAGTTCTTGCGGTTGAGAATGATTAGCAATGTAAGAATGTCCACAATGGGTGGTTGTCTGCAATGCTGTAAATTGTAATATAACCCAACATTGAAAATCTTAATACAGCAACTTTAAGAATTAAAAATAATGGCTGCTACCATACAATATGTACATGTGTGCATTTAACTGTTGTACATTTGTGTATGCATCAAAGTTACAATATAATGTGGAATCACAGAGATTTGTAATAGAATGTAATAAACTGTCAACACTGATTCAGCTTAACTCAATTTCTATATAATCTTTTCATACCCAGATTTTTCAATCACAGCATTTGGTTGAGCAGGAGAGAGATAAAAGCACTGTTCACATGGCATGTGTATTATTTCAATATTACATGGAATTTCTCATACACATTAATCATACATCCTTTTCTCATCTTATTCTTAAAATTATCATACATATAAAATTCTTTCAAAACTGGGTTTTTTTCATATAAAAGATCTTATTTATCTTCATAATATATTTTCAAATCTAGAAATTCATTCCATTTACAGTTTATATTCTGACAATACGGGCAATTTCTAAAGACACAAATGAATATGAATCAGGATGAAAAGTGATTTGTACCCTACAATGCTCAAAATCTGAAGTGAGCCTGTCCTAAATTAAAAAATTGAAAAATGATATCCAACCACAAAATATCTGCTGAAAGGCTTTTTTAACCTTCATATTACATAATCATTTCCTTCATAGCACCAAGATAACAAATATTTCACATCTATCAGCTGACAAGACTCATGTCCATATTACCATCATACATTACTCATATTTTTCTTATTATCTAACAATTTCATACATCTATCACATTCAAACATTTATATACATAAATACAAGTTGGCTTATCTACAAAAATGTACAGTCATACAATAAAATTTTAATAAATCCTAAGAAATTTTCCTAATATCAAGTTAAACCAAACGGTACTACTAAATTTTCTTTATGTTGAACTTTGACCTCTTTTATACATTTGGCTGCTTTTTCTGTTGCATTAGTTATCTGGAAAATAAACATGCAAAAATAATTTTTTACTGAAGTTAAAAATATATTTACATGGCAAAATTGTTTGTTTGTTTAGTTGGGGTTTAACGCCGTTTTCAGCACATTTGGCATTTCGCTGCGGCCAGTTTTTATTGGTGGAGGAAGCCGGAGTACTCGGAGAGAACCACCGACGTTCGATAGGAAAATTGGCAATCCTTCTCAATAAAGATCGGAGTTGAACACACCCCGCCATAGGTGAGATTCGAACTCACAACCCAAACGTTGACAGGCTAGTAGTCATGACGAACTACCTAGACCACTCGGCCACCGAGGCCCCTGGCAAAATTGTAGTACTTGTTCTAATCCATAATACTCTTACCATTCTATTTTGACATTTTGAAATTATTGTGGTTTTAATAGTCGCTGCTGAACGATGAATTAAAGGAAATTTACTAAAGTTGTATTACATGTATGTGTTGTCATGAGAAAAAATACAGCACCCACAATTCTTCAAAATACCCACCAAAATAAATTAATAATTTCCTGACGAATGCCTTGGTATTGTACACTGCTACTGTCAGCATAAGCATCAAATTAAATCAATCATCTATAGAAATTTAAATATTTGAAAAATTTTATACTTGAAATTCTTTTTATATTTTTTATTTCTTCAGGAAAATTAGTAATTACTGAGTTGTTTTCAAAGACAATTTGTATTTGTTCTTTCTTTTTTGTTTTTGCTGGGGGATGATGGGAGAGGCTATGTTCTTTCTTTATCACTGCAACATTTAACACAATTATGAAGGCTTCACTATGACTTTAAAAGCAATATGAGGGCAGTTTCTCCTGCATGTAGGAATTTTATGTCAATAAATACTTTAACCCTTCCTTCATATTGGTTTTAATAAGTATGATGATCTACTTACCAATAGTATATCATTTAAGGAAATAGGTTTACTAGCTAACAAAGACTGTGGTGCCACCACACAATTGGGTAGATTTGTTTTTTGCCGTAACCGACTACTGCCTCCTACAACCATATTCACACGATTACTGAAACGAAAAAATTGAAGTTGAATATATCAGTTCTAGTTTTTTCTCATTTGTGTTTAACAACAATTTTAGATGATTAACATATAATTAACCAATGCTCCAAAATTATCTATAATGCACAATGCTCTATTTTTTTCCCTTTTTTAAATAAATTTTTTGGCTATTCTTGCAATTTTTTATGTCAGGTAGAGTAATGCCGAGTGTAAGTCTGAAAGCAGACCAGATATAGATTATTTTCAAAAGAACTAGAGGTAATGTGAGGAAGATCACATAATGATATTCAATCTACAGGAACTCAGTGTCGCTTTGATACTTTAAAAACCATTATAAAAATGTTTAAATTATTTGAAAACTAAGAAGTATCTATTATAATTTCATCTTTTAACATTTTAGACTTGGACTGTACCTTGTTATTCCAATTTTTGGACACTAAAATACAGGTACACCAATTTTTTTAGGAAAATTGTAAATTGTCAAAAAATTAAGAGTTTTTGTCTTTCCGTCCTCGCTCTTTGACTCAAAAAGATCGACCTGGTCAATGTACTTTAAGAATAGGTAATCGAAACAATAGGTCATACTTGAGGTATTGTTATTGCAGTTTACTTTTATTAATTTATCTTTCTTGTACCTTAAAATAGTTTTTTTAATGTCGAAGATGAAAACAGTAGCAAACTTCAAATGACCTGCCATGTTGTTGACAAATAGGCAATATTTAGTATTAATATAATAAATATTCATGGGCCAATTGACCTTAAATTGTCTATTTTCAACCCCCTGACCAAGAAAAATTGGGTGAGTGAGAAGATTTTATTTTTTATGTTGAAAACAAGTCTAGTCACCTACACCAAAAGCAAGTAATTAAAGCAGTATTTTCATCATTTGTTTTCCTGTAAAAATTTCCAGAAATAATACTTTACCGATAATAAAAAGAATATTGCTGCAGGACGAATTTTGAAGGGCGGACAAAGATGAAAATCTATGAATTACTTTTAAACAGCCATTATTTTGTTACATAAGGAAAAAGTACCTGGAGGAAAAAAGCAATTACACAGAAAACAGCAAATCATAGCAAGACTGTATAAAACATGTATTAAATATAACAGTACATATAATTGTATACCTATACTGTCGAGCCCTTTCCTGGTATTCTGTTTGCTCTACTAAGTTACTTTCTACTGTTACATCTATCACATTCCTGTAATGAAAACACAATTCTTATCTCTTTATTTTTCAAGTTAGGTTTGCTGGGACCTACAAAAACCATGAAAATTGTTATAGCATATTAAACCAGTATATTTGTTTAAATTACAATGTTCTTACAAGGGAAGTCCTATTATAAGTGGGGTATAAATAAATTGTAACAAAATGAATGCACTTCATTGTTTTCTTTGAACTTTAGAAAAACCAATTTTTGCCTTTTTGCATTTTGCTTTTCTCTAGGACAGAGAAGCATTGAACTTTTCCTGACCAGTTTCTGTTTTTGTTAATGTAATGTAATTTTACAAAACATTTAATTCACATCAAACTCACTGAATTGCTTTAAAACCTCATTATCTCTAACTCCTTTATCTTATTATTTGCTGGTCCCAGAAAATACTCTGCCATATATATGCCTGCTTATCTCGTACTTGCATGAATTGATTAACTTAAATATTCTCGTTAATATGTTTTATTTCAAAATTCATTCCAAGAATGTGATTCACTGTAATATAATTTCCTTGCTGTGTTTATCTAAATGCTAGTTAATTAAATATGACTATTGCTGCAAAAACCACACTAAACTAATTATCAATCTCTTTCATAGCAAAAATTAGACAGGAACAGATTTTTAAACTGTATTTAAATGGGGTAATGCACACACATCAAACAGGAAACATTTCATCCAATCACTTTCCCAAAATTTTGATATTACATTATACTCTGCTTATTGTAAGAATTTGACAATTACCAATTGTTATGATTTAGAGAGATAAGTGGGCATGATATATTTACTACCACAAATAATTTTGAAAGTGCCAAAATTAAATTCACATAAAGTGCAATGTTCTTACACACCAAAATTTACCACAAATGATTTTAGCAAAAAACACCAAATTATCCCTGCATCAACATATTTCCATTTACAGTATTAGTTGTACATGTCCAATGGCTGATACTAACCTTGCTGTTTTCTGTAATATTCTATCTAATGCAGACTGTTCATCACCTTTCTGGTGACTTGTCTTAACAGGACCACTACTCTGTCCACCATCTCTGTAAATGAACAAGAATAACACTGTTCACAAACTAATCTTTAACCAGAACAACAACAGCTTACTATATTCAACAAGAAAGACAACAGTTTACTATATTCAACAAGAACAACAACAGTTTACTATATTCAACAAGAAAGACAACAGTTTACTATATTCAACAAGAACAACAACAGCTTACTATATTCAACAAGAAAGACAACAGTTTACTATATTCAACAAGAACAACAACAGTTTACTATATTCAACAAGAACAATAACTGTTATGAAAATTCAACAAAAAACAAAACTTTTTTTAATTCAACAAAAAACAAAACTTTTTTTAATTCAACATCTATTATTTAATTTTTTTTTGTGAATCAGACAGGATAACATTAAAATAAAGGAAACTCATAAACTTATATGTAAAGCAGAAAATTCCCCCATTAGTGAAGTACAGAATTCAGATCAGTGAAATAAAAGAACTTCATTAGAATTTTTTTTTTTTTGTCAATAATCAGAATAAGTTGACATTATTCTAAAATCAACGGGGAAGACAGGATAAGGTGGATACAATATTGAGACAGAACCTACACATGCACATTAAAAAAAATGGCATTTTTCTGCATTCCTTCATTTTTACGTTGCAGTAAGGCTTTCAACACTGACAAGTCTTACACCTTACTGCAATCTAAAAATGACCCCAAGCTTGGAAGAGAAATCTTTGCTAAATACATGTATGAGCAACCAAAGAATTTTCATAACAGTATAAACATGAGGTTCCAGGTGTTATCGTGCAAAGTATACCACCACTCTTTTTTACTTTTTGTAAATTGGAAAAACAGACTTGAAAAGTTTGAAAAATTTCATGTAAACTTAATGTACAGGCCAAATATCAAAGCATTCTGTTACAAAGAAGCCGAGATAAGTGTGACGAAAAATTTCAGTTTGACCGGACGGACAAGGTGAATCAAGTATACCACAAACTCCGTAGAGTGGGGGTATAATAATTACAAGGCGACTAAAACTTGTTTTTGACATTATAATCACTTTCTTAGTGATGAAATGTTTGATCCTGCTTATAATTTCGCCAAAATTTTTTTTCCACACCTAAAGGGATCCTGGCTTTTTATTTTTCCAAAATCCTGGTCCTGCCTTTTTATTTCAAAATTCATCCTAGCACTCCCACCCAACCCCTTCCCCACTCTAAAAATCAAACGGTTGCTCCCTTACTAACAAATCTTATGCATGTTCTCTCTACAGAAAATAAAGCGGTTCAGAAGACTTTGCATGCCTCTGATAATGTTTTTTTTTTGCTACACAGAAGATAAAAATAAGCCAAACAACTGCATGAAAAAAATTAGAGCAGAGAATTATACAGGTTTCATTTATTACAACAAGACTAATACAATTGAAAAATTATATTCATTCTGATGAAATGAAAAGTTTTAGTTGAAAAATGGTAGATGTCAATAAAGTTTGTACTAAAACTGAACATAAAATCTGTGGGTTTTTTTTCCCTTTCACTAGTACTATCTGTAATTCTATGACAAAAAAGTTTTCTTGCGTGATAAGACTAAGTTGCATGCTTCAAAGATCTTGAGTGATAGTATTTATATGTCTGAAAGGTTTTGTAGAATGAAGCTTAGCTTATAACGTGCCAATGTAAGATTTTATATGTAGCATTTCAAGTAAAAGCAGCCACAAAAAAAGCTCTTTATTTAAATTTTTTTCTAAGCAAAGATGACTTTTCTAAAGTTTAGGGCATCTGTCCAAGACATAGTTTGTGTACCTGGCCCCTTCAATTCTATTAACAGTTGAAACAACAAGGGGCGGGGAAGGTGTTTCACATATTGGATCTAAGTCATCTTTTTCTCTAACATTACAACAGCAACAACTGAAACTGAATGCATTATAAGAGAATTAATAAATTATTATGTAACTATTAAAACAATGATTATCTTTAATACTGGTACTTTCAAATGGTTTTTTTAGTTTAGTTGGGGTTTTACGGTATTTCGCGGCAGCAAGTTTTTATTGGTGGAGGAAGCCGGAGTACCCGAAGAGAACCACCGACTTTGGTAGGAAAATTTGCAATCCTTGTCAAATAAGATCCGAGCCAAACACACCCTGCCACAGGCGAGATTCGAACTCACAACCTCAGTGTTGACAGACTAGTGATCATTAGTAGTCATGACGAACTACCTAGACCACTCGGCCACCGAAGCAGGCAGGGACAGGTCCACACCTGATCACCTTGACTGAAACTGCTTGTCCTAATCATATTTGTAATCTGTTGTGTGCCCTCCTTAGGCCCTTTGACAATTAAATATAACCTGATTCTAATGTACATGTAAGCATATGACATCCTCCTTTGTTAGAGGAAAGATAAAAAAACAGAAGGGGAAAATGTACATGAAAATCACCTAAATTGAGCTGGCTGCTGCACAGGAAAAACAACAATCTGAACACATGGTGCGTAAAAATTTATATTAAACTCAACTAATAGTTGTTGTCACATCCAAGACAAATATCTTACAATACTTACATTGATCTTGGAGAATGGTTTGTTACAGGGTTTATTAATCTTGTTGTTTCATCAGGTTCTGTTGTCTACAAAGAAAAAAGGAGTACAAATGCTATACACTTTTAAGCACAGAATTTCATACATTTAGATATTTAATATATTTCTTAACAGAGATGTAGGAATGGGACCTGGGGGATACATTTTGTTTATATTTCTTACCCAACTTTAGCTGTAGATTTCTGCATCCAACTGGTATACCAGCCATTGTAGCCACTTGTCAGGCAGAAGTTTTTACTTTTCCATTACATTTTTTATGTAAGAATAAAGGTGTGTTAATAACCAGTATTTAAAAAGAAATTTTATCAACTCGCAATTACCAGCAATTTTATGGATTCTGTATGCAAGAACTTTGCATTTAAAGGCAAGAAAAGTATAATACAGATCAATGTGATTGTACATATTTTATGTTAGAGTATAGGGTGTCATTGGAGGTCTTGGAGCCTTCAATTCTCATGTACAAACATTTTTCGGCTGTATGACTTAAATAAAAAAATATATAACAGTATTATAACTACTGACGATTTTAAAATTAGAAAACCATCCAAAAAACAAGATCTCATAAATGAGAGTGGGGGGGTTTAACTGGCTGTTCAGAAATATATATTGTACAGTGAATGGGCTTTATATAATTGTTAATCACATAATTATTTAAGATAGGAAATTGATTAAAGGTGGAAATGAATCAACAATGAAAGGCTGACAGAAAAAGCAAAGAATATACAAATTTTGTTTTAATGTAATACAGATCAGAGTTCTCCCTGGGCCCTTTTAGCATCTCGACACCGAGACGCTATCAGAAATCGCCGAGATCCTATCCAAGTCGCCGAGATGCTATCTGACTCGGCCGAGATCCTATCTGTTTCAGCCGAGATGCTATATTTTTGAACATGTTGAAATTTCACAGAACTCGTGAACGACCTAATTGTCGCTTATGATCAAAAGAATACATCATTCCCTTGATTGATTACACCTGTAATTAGTCCCCAATGCCATTAAACAGTGATTAAACAGGTGTTAATTGCCCTTAAGCTATATAACTGTTAAGATTTTAACGACCCCAAGCTGACACTAATTAGCTTATGTCATTGAAAACTTCAATGTCAAAAGTCAAAATTGCGACTGGGAAAATGCAAAACGTAAACAAGACATCTGACTGTCTAATACAAAACCAGGACTAGCTAATAACGAATGAAACTTTGAAAAATAAAATTGGCTATTCCAATGCAAACCAAAAGGCTGCCAAAATATACTTTTCCAACTAATACAGGAGCAATTATTGAATGAAGAGATCTCTGTGCGAACGAGTGACGATGTGCAGAAAAATAACGGATTTGGGACAACTGAATCTTTCCAAACAAGCTACCAACACGTATTATGCAGATTCACTCATGATATAAATATATGATTTATATGATTTACTCAAAGTCTTTTCACTCCAATTACATGTACATGAAGATTATAAGCAGCCATATCTAAATATCAATATTATTCACACAATCTGAGTGGTTTTTTTTTCTGTACATATTTTTTGTTAAGAACTCTTTTTTATTATATTTTCAAATTGTAAATTAATTAATCTATGTCTGGCTCCTGTGACATGCATCAAGGACGTATAAATAACATAACTAATATACGTCCTTGCATGCATGTAATCTTCAATAAGTTGAAGGTGGTCACTATTTGGTAGATGTAGATAATGAGCAGACATTATGACTTTTTAAAAAATAATAAACTATAAATATTTATTTTATTTAATAAAAACATGAAAAGACAGAACAAATTATTGCATTTAATATATTATAATATACATGTAAATACAATACATCATTCACAAATAAACATGCAAGACAGTTGTAGGTCTACATTTCCGCGACGCCCCCCGAAGCGGTATCTACAAATAGGAAAGTATGTTAAATGTGATGCTATCCAAAATTTCTGGGGAGAACACTGCAGATCTAATTATTTTTTTGCACGGGATATTCGAAAAAGAATTAAAATATTGTAGAGAAATATGATAAAAATGTGTAGGTTTTAGTCACAATAAAAGAAACCAAATTAAAATAAACCCCTAATATGTATTTTTAAGAACATAACTTAAAAAAATTATTAATTGCTTTTTAATTTTATTCCCATTTTAATTGAAGATAATGATAAAATTTTTGCTTTCCAAAGTAATACATTTTTCCTCGTTTTTTATAGTTAACAGTATTTAAGCATGAAATGATGGGAGACAAACCTTTTTATTAAGTTTACATTATTGAATAAAGGAAAATTGAATGCTGAAGGAAATTTTTATTCTGGTTTATTATACTTTTGTCGTATTTAAAGTGTAAATATCTAAAGGTCAAATCTTGGAAGTGTATTAACCATGAAAAAAAACAAAAACTTGGGTGTTTGAAATCTGTCAAAAAACAAGTATTTTATGTTATGAGAGCAGAAATAAAAAGTCCATTGGTAGAAACTTTGACTTTCAATTATATAGTCATCATTCTTCCTTAAATTATAATGGGGACTGGAATAATGTGGCAAAGATCGAATTGTCCACTTCCAAAAAGAGATTCAAATAAGAACAAACATTTTCATTTTGGAGACAAAAAATTATTATTAATACACATGTAATTAGTGAGTTTATATATTTGTTCTTAAATAATGTTGAATCCTCAGTTTTAATTTTATCATCATCAGGAAACAGGAGCTCGTAACAATTGACACAGTATGTCATCTGTGACTGATCCGGCCCGATCTATAGTATTGTTTCAATTGTAATGAGCCCCTGGGATCAGGAGGGAGAAGTTAAATATAATTTATGGTGTACACACGTTTTGTTTAATCAAGTAAATTAAATTAGGGACTAATTACCCAAGGACAAGGTTCACACACAGGAAATACCTCCTGAAGAGATAAAAATTTTATTATACACGTGTCAAGGGTAACAAGTTTTGTTATCTCACAGTATTAGGTCAGCAAGTTAGTAAAATAAACACTAAATAAATACAAAAATTATGGAAATCCATTGACTTAATATACACACTAAATCATTTCTAATTATTTTCTGAAAATTTTGCTTTTAATATTTAACAAGAGTATAAATTTGACAACTCTGTGTAAATAATGTTCTTCATGACACGATTGATGGAGATCTAAGATTTTTAACAATCTTACCCCCTCCCCAAAAACCATGTGACCTTGGAATTTCGAAAAGATCAAACCAAGATACCATCAAAATTTTTTTTATAACCTACTGTAAAGCAAATTTAAATCTATATTTGTGTTCTAGGAAGCAGGTTTCATGTGATAGTATAAAATCTGTTAAGATCTCAAATCACACTCTCAGGTCGGTCCTAAGAAATTCAAAAATTCCAAGTTGTAAATAATAAAATAATAACTAAATAAATACCAAATCTTTAAAAACATTTCGTCATAAGTTGAGTATATAATCACCTATACATTCAACAAGATTGATTGATTCATTGAATAATATTTTTTTCACAACTAATAAGTAATAATAATGCTCAATTTTTTTTTGGGATAGCGAAAACAGAAAAAGTTCCGCATGCTCAAGATATTTATCAACTCAGTCTTTATATATATAGTGCAAAATACTTTTTAAATGGGGTTTTACGAAATGTTAACTTTTCTGCGTTGCTGGATTTATTTGAAAGATCGTTCATTTTTTACCAGTGTATCCTTATCATCTTCACTGCTGAAGCAGCATCCCATATTTAATGGGTAGCGCAATTTATAGTTCCAATCGGCTTTCGGCCTTTTTTCAATGTTGAGAAAACCTTGACCTTTAAAAACTCACATGACAAATGTAAAAGAACATCGGATGTAAGAGGTTTTTGATTGGATATTATTAAAATGATATCTTATATGTATACAGTAAAAAATCAACCAGTTTAAAATTTTGATCTTTAAATCGTTGTGGATTTGTAAAAAGATGAAATCGATCTGAATAATGAAATAATTTTTTATATTTTTATTTTCCTCTTCATCACTGCACTACTGCAATATGTCAGCGCCCGTAAAAAAATGTCCAGAATAATTTTGAAACGACTTAAAAGATCATGTCAGTCTTTTTCTTTCACTTATATGCAGTATAGATCAATTAGGCATACAATCAGGGATATTTTTAATACGAAATCAGTGAATGACAAGAATACTATAACGGCAGTGGTACAGTATTTTTTTCTTTTGTCAAGTGTCGTGGTACAGACTACGAATCGACTACAGTATAACTTGGTTGTCCGATATCATTTCAAAATTTTATCAGAAGTCATTTAAACCCTTTGCAATAGCTTGATTTGAAATATGGTCAGAGTGACACATGTACATACATGTATTGAGTCAGCATGGAGCATGGCAATGGCAATGGAGAAAGGAGGATACCTTACACTATAGTCGGGGTTCTATCTAAGGCATGTCCTTTTTCAAACTAATGCATGTAGATTTAACCAGCTGCAACTGAAGACCATAATTTTCATGATTCATTTTCCGGTTGCCATGTGAATCCGAGGGAAAGGGGAAGGTCCAACGTCAAACTAGAAAGGTAGAAAATGGCGGCATTAAAATTCTGGCAATCTTCATTGGCCACAGAGTTTTTTCCAACTTATATCAATTCTTTCCAATAGATTTCAAGATCTTTTTCTCATATGGACAATAGAAATCTTGTCAATATTGATTTTTAATGTCAATAAATCTTTCATAATAACAACTGAAAATAAGTGATGTCTAAAATATGAATAATCATCACTGTATAAAAAAAAATGAGCCTAAGTAACATATCAACATTCTTCAAGAACATACCTATTGAAGATGTCAATTCTTACAAAAATGAATGTCTCCATACAGAAAAACAAACTCATCAACTGAACTTGGTAGGTTTAATTATAAAATGCCCTTCATTTTGGTTTTGGTTAACATACCATTTGTGACATAATCCACATCACAAGTATTTAAATTCTGGACTCATCATTTTTTAAATTTCACTCAACAAATATTTTTGGGACTCATCAGTTTCAAATTTGATGAGTACTGGACTTATCAAAAAAAAATTATACCAAAAATCCTGTGCACATGGACAAATTGCCACCCATTTTAAGACAATTTTGCACCAGAACCAAGACATTTGGGCAACCATTTTAGAAGACAGTTTGGTAGCAGGGCATACAATGTATTTATAAGCACCACTTTAAAACATAGATTTCTAGATAATTTGAATAAAATATTAATCAGATTAAAAACATTAACAGTATTGTTTTAATAGACCTTTTTGAATTCTTTTTGTTTTTGATAATGAAAAAAAAGGTTTTATTCTATAGAGGTTAATACGTTAAATGTTAGTACAGCATAATGTTTGTTGTTTAATTTGATTTTTAGGGTTGGGTAAAGACATTACAATATCATAAGAATTTGATGTTTATAAAGGTTAATGATGGGTCAACTTTATCATCATTACAAGTTATAGTTCCTGCAGAGCTTGTCAGTGAGTAAGTACTGTAGTTCTTATACATGCATGTGCCTTAGTGCCATGGATTTAGTAGATCAAAAACGTAGTATTTTACATCAAATTTGTCTATTTCCTTAGTACTTGTCAATTTTTTTTACCTGACAAGGAGATATAAAGATAAGGCAAAATGTTCAAATGCCTTTTAAAAGTAACCATCACTTTAATGAGGAAATTATCACTAAATGACAATTTCAACCCTGTTACTGTCAGCCCAGTCGAGAAAAATGTGTTTTGAGCTAGTAAAAATTATACATCACTAGCTCTACAGGTGTATTAGAAATCTTTGTATAATATTGACTCTAATTCCTTTGTTTTATTAATGTTCAGTTGGAAACTTTAAGGATATTGATATTGGGTTTTATCAATGAAACAATGCCCAAAAGATTTAGAGTTAGAATACCCCAATACTATTATTAAGGGACAAACACTAAATAGGCCAGGAAACACTGATGTCAAAAATTCTACAAATCCAAAACCAACACCATATTCCTTTTAATGGACATGCCTCACACGGTGAGTTGACCACTGTTTTAAAGATCGTGTGGCGACCTCCAAATGTCTGTGTTTTGCCAGACCACTTCAGAGATGGGATTTTGTCTGATGGCATTTACAACAACTGAAAATATTGTTAAGATGATGTTTAGAATGTTTGTATATTTGTATTTATCATGTTTATAGTGATATCACATTTGGAAGCAGTATATCTGTTGAGGGAAAGTTAGTAGACAGTCCAGGAAACCAGCAAGATTTTGAACTTGTTGCAGAAAAAATAGATATTTGTGGTACCTGTAAACCAAAGGTTTGTTTTATGTACTTTGGATTCATTTATTTTCATGGATATGATTAAGGAAAAAAGACATTTCATACAATTCCTGCATTATTTTGTGGATAATTACATCAGTAATTGCATATCTATAGTAAAGTATGGAGTGAAAGTGATTAAATTATTATAGTATAACTAATCTTGAAATGCGAATACCTAAAATCTACGAGTTACCAAACAACATATTCATTCACGAATGAATTATTAGTGTTTTTTGGTCATGAGTTGTAGATTGTAGGTATTCGAATTTCGAGATTTGTTATTCTGTTTATTACATTGATATATTCCGTGTATTCAGAGAATGTAACGAGAAAATACAAGGGGTTATATCTTTTATGTGACTGCGCGTAAACTTTGTATAGCAACGACGTTGGTGATGACTATTGTTAAGTCACTTCCTAGAGTGAAATATAACTTTCGATTTCACTGGGTGAATTGTCGAATTTGATTTCACTCGGAAATCCCAGTATTTCACCACAATCAATGTAATAAAAGCCTGATAATTAGAATCATTGTTGCTAAATTAAGTTGACTTTTATTACTTGATTGCAGTAGAATTATATTCGCAATATAGCTAACTTTTACTGAACTTTTTTGTATCCATTTCTTCAAATTTATGCATATAAATTCGTAGCTATATATATAGTCAGACACTAATATTTTTTTTCATTGAAAACTTAAATTCAGGGTTTGCTTTCTGACCCGGAAAAACATTAAAATTCTTTGACCACAAATACAAATGAATTCACAATAATTAAATTGCTGTCCTTCAATGTTTTATTTGACTGCAAATTGTTGTTTTTGTTATAGGAATATCCATTCCAGCCAAGAGTAAAGTTACCAGTAGAGTTTGTAAGAGATTATCTACATTTACGACCAAAGACTAATTTTTTTAGTAGCTTGCTCAGGTTGAGGAATTGTGCAACCAATGCTATTCATAATTATTTCCAGGTAAAACACACCAACAATAATTAATCTCTAATTTATAACCGTCCGTAATTGTCAAATTTTTAAATATGCAGAGAAATTTCAAAATTTTGGAAATTTTATTCAATGAAATATTTCTAGTTTAGTGTGTGTGTATTACCCTATGTAGATGCATACAAATTTGGATATTTTAAATTAAACATAATAATGAGAAAATTTAATACATGTATTATCAGTTGTTATGCATGAGAAAGATAAGAAGTCATGTAAAGGAGATTTTCTAATGTTTTAACTCAAAGAAATGGTTATTTTGTTCATGACACTACATATTGCAGGTAAATGACCAAAAAATCCTTAATTGTAATTTTTTTTTGGTAGAATATATTTCAACCAGTTTTCTTGTACATTAGAAAAAAAAATTCACAATGTAATAAAATGCATTATTTAAAAAATGACAAAACAGGTTACTGAATTCATCACATTAACAGAGTAATACATCAGTTGTATTTCATCAGGACATGTTTATTTAAAGCCATTAAGAGCTTTTCATGCAGTTTTGGTATATCCTGGTGTTTGACTCTGATCTTTATTGGCAAGGATTAACAGAATATGACCAGTATTATCCCAAGAAACAAACAAACAGACCCTACATCTATATATAAATCTAACAATGTCGGCCTTACATTCTCAAAACTCAAATCTTGTAAATGTTATTAATGATAACAAAATCCCCAGAAGTAGCTTTTGAAAGTGTGAAGTCCTTCATAAATAAATGAGAAATTGTTTTTGTTCATGTTTTACTGTTTTTTACTAGCTGCTATAGAAAAGTCCATTAATACAGTAGCACTTCTCTATGAAAGAGAAATTTCTTTTACTGAAAGATTTCATTTTACAGGAAAATCAGTTTCTATTTATACACACACCAATACTGACATCCAATGATTGTGAAGGAGGAGGAGAAGTCTTCACTGTGGAGGTAAGATGTAAAAATAACCCATTTTAGCTTTACTGAGTAAGTGCTAATATAAATATGAATGAAATATATTGACATTTTTAGCATGTTCTGTTATAATGATAGTTACTGTTTTTAGAAAAGGAAATATGGATTTTAAGCAAGCTTTGGAAATTACAGTTCTTAGCTCAGCTGGCCAAAATAGTCATATGAGCTCTTTGAGTCTTGTCGTCATTGGTGTCATTCAGACTACAAACAAAGACGGCCGCCATATCAAAACTTAGTTTAATATATGATTTTGTGGTAAAATTCACTCAAAGGTCTCCTCGTCTAAGTCATCAAGCCAGTTGGAATCAAACTTTAAAGAAATGATTCTTTAAAAAGTGTAACAAACTTCATCGTGAACCAACCAGCCACAACTTAACATTTAATTTTGCTATATGAGTGCTATAGACTGTTTGGGGCCTCTAATTTGTATTTATTTGAAATATTAAAGCATGTATACTAAAATCATTCATACACAGTGTTATGATACATAATGTTATTCATTTGCTGTATTTCAGCTTGCCAGTGCTATAACAATGAAAAATTATGTATACCTCAAAGGTCTGAAACAGCTTCAATATATTTGGTTAGTTAAACAAATAGAATAGGTTGGAGGATGTTTGCAAAAAAAAAAAACATCCCAGAGACTAAATTAACCTTGCCTAAGGACTTTGGAAATTTTACCATCTCTTTACTGGTATTTTTTGCACACACCTCTTGTACCTATTGTATATGTGGTAAAAAATAAACAAGACTGACTATTTACATTGGTACATATCTCAAAGATAAATTATATATTTTTCTTATGTTTTGTTTCAGCCTTTTGATAAGAACCTTATAGAAGAACTTTCTGATGGAGAGGATAACAGTACCACTAAGTTATTCTTTAGGAACCCAGCAAACTTAACTGTTTCTGGTCAGCTTCATTTGGAGATTATCACAGGGTAGGTAAGTCTGTAAGTTTTTTTTTTTTTTTCTATAAATTTTAATTACTATATTATTGTACAATTGATTCAAAGTTTCATCTGAAGCCCATATGTAATTCATTGATTTTTATGTAAAATATGACATCATAAACTATTTTGACATCTTTGAACAAGTGAAGTTTTGACAATTTTTTATTTTTAGGACTTTATTTTTACTTTAGTAAAGCTACAAGTTTTTTGTCAAGAAATAATTTTCCGATGTTATTTGTGACCTTCAGTAGCTTATGTATGTCTGTTCTATCAGAAGGTAGAAATGTTTGTCACTCATTTAATGCAAGGAATGATTTATAAATAGCAATGTTTAGGTTAGTCTGAAATAATTTACTATTTCAGATTTAAGTTCATTTTTTAAAGCCTGCGTCAGAATGTCAGGATTGATCAGAATCACCAAGAACAGTTGACTCAGCCAATTACATTTCTGTAAATTTAATTGTGGTGTATAAAAAATGAAATTACTTTCAATTCTAGGATTATTAGATATTGTCATAATTTTCAATATAGATCTGCATGTATGTCTATGAAAAATACTGGTGCATAAATTATGTAACAATACTGTTGACTATATTTATATATGAATATTGCAACTGCTTCGATGGTCCAGTGGTTGTATGCTGGCCTTGAGTGCGGAAGGTCACGGGTTTGATCCTTGGCGGGGTCAAAACCAAAGACATTAAACATGGTATTTGCTGCTTCTCTGCCAAACACACGGCATCTAGGATTAAGATCGCAGTGATATTGGATCTAATACTGCCAGCTCAGTATTAACAACGATTAATCAATATTCTTGTAGTAGCACAGGACTGACTGGCTCATAGTCAGTATAATGTGTCCTGGTAGGGTAATATGTCTTCCTGCGGACAGTTACCTAGCACATCAAAAATCCAGCTCAGAATGTCGGTATACTACAAATGAGGGTTCATATTCGTACATGTATCATATCAACATGTTCGCATCCTTATATGCACTTAATTATTTATCCTATGAATATTTCAGCGCTGTATCCAGGTGTTATAACTTTGGTCCAACTTTCCGAGCAGACAGTTCTAAAGATAGAACACATTTAGCAGAATTTTATATGGTGGAAGCAGAAATGGCATTCACGCTGTCATTAGAGGATATACTTGAGGTAATGTATACACCTGTTATGCTAATACAATAGTCTGTCTGTCTGTTATAAGGTCATCTGTGCTGAAAAGTGACCTGCCGAAATAAATTATGTTTCAATGGGTACATTGTGGATTTTGAAGTCCGAAGAAGAATTTTTTCCTCCATTTTCAATGGCCAAAAGGGGGTGTATTTTATACACACCGAAAGACAGTAATAAAATATTTATATATTCTGAAAAGTGAATATATTAACATAAGGAGTCAAGCATGACTGAATATACTTTTTGTTTGGCAGGTGATAGAAGACTTAATCAAGTTTACAATAAAAGAATTACAGAAGAATTGTGAAGAAGATCTACATTTTTATTACAAGAATATAGCAGACAAAGATTACCAGGTATTGGGGTTTTTTTTAATGAAATTCTTTAAATGTATAAAATTTCACCCGAAGGTACATGGATGTTTATTCTGATAAGATGAATTTACTGTTAAAAAATTATTTTTATAACACATGTTCAACATTTGTAGTATCATCGACGTTTTAGAATATATTTATAACTATAACATTTATATGTCGAATAAATAATGATAAGAGGATTTGTTTTGTAAAAACATTATTCATTTTCATTTGAATATTTTAAAATTTATTTCTCTGAGAAACGCATTCTGAACATGTTTCGGATTTCTTTTCAAAAGTAGGTAAAATTCAATAAAATTTACTTAAAAATCGATCTTGTTTCAATCAGATTTAGATAGATTAAATGGTTTAGAAAGACGAAATTAACTCTCGATAAGGACTGAAAGTAACTGACCTAAGAAGTTAAAATTACTGACTGTCACCACCGGAGAACAATGATCGTAACTTTGAGAATTTAAAAATTGTCGAAAAATAAGAGCTATGAAGAAATTCAATTTTCCTTGTATTTTCAAAAATGTTGAATAATTAGGCCATCGAATAGTTAGGGTTATTACGGTAGTTATTGCAATCTTTATCTGTCACATTAATTTTCCAATTCACTTATTTATACCATGATAACTGCAATGCAGTAAGGGTAAGTATCACAGCATACAAGAGTGATTCTTTTTTTTTTTATTTATTATATTTTTATTTTCAACACACACACACACATATATATACACATTATAATATTACAAAAACAGTACATTCACATGATATTATCATAATGTAATTCATAAAAGAAATTATATAACTCGTGTTAGACTTTTTTTATATAAAAATGATGGAAAGGGGACTTTAAAAAAAAATACAGGGGGCATGTCTGGAGGTTATTTCTATCCACATTCAAGATTTCTCTAACCAAAAATACCATCATGACTATTCCATATAACAATAAAATTAGTACACTTTTTATTTTTCACAGCTGTTATTTTTTCTAGCTTATACTTGTATTTTAGTGTTTCTATTATTGATTCAAGACATAATTTGTTTTTAAAAAATCTAGTGTTATAAATACAGTTGACTCTTGTTGTCTCGAACTCACTTGAGTCAAATTTTCGGATGAGTCGAATTTTTTCTCTGGTCCCAAAAATCGTCCCATATAAATGTATGTATTTTTACTCCTGTTTAGTCGAATTCTTGTAAGTCAAATTTTTTTCTATCTCGAACTAATTTCATAGTCCCAAATTAACAAAACAACACAAATTCTGTTCATTATCTCGAAGTAATTATCACCTGTCAAAACATCGCTTTTGGCAAATTTGGGGATTAAATGGCAAAGGGTGATCAGCCTAAATTGCTTGTCATCTTACCTTGATTGCCAATTAACAGGTCATCACCTTACATAAGGTATTAATTAGTGACACATGATCTATAAAGAGCTTTTAATGACATTAATCAACACTTTTATTTGTTTACCGCCTTTCGCTTGGTAGGTATAAATTACGGATTATGTAAACCGACCGGGTCGTTTCATCTATTGTATCGATGTTCTATAAATAACTTCGAATGAATAAAAAAATAATTTTGAGAAATTTGAGAAATTTATAGCATTTTGTTATAAATATGAATCTTGATTGATCACTTGTATGCCTTTCAAAATGTCTTCTGACGAACCTGTTGCACATGGATCTGGTGAAGGACCCGTTTTAATGTCATTGTATTTTAGTGCTTATAAATAGTGCTGCTTGTGAAAATAAAATGTTGAAAAATATTAGTCTCTTTTACTTTACCGTATTTAACATTTGATACAAAAATAGGTCAAGAAACACATGTATATACGGAAGTAAAACTTTTGTCGACTTAAAATCACACAATTACGATATCCGAAATTGTGTTATTTTCGGTCGAGAAAAGTTTCCTTCAACTCATTATTGGAATACCTAATACAAAAATAAGTTGGAAATGTACAAAAAATAAGACAAAAGTACACAAAAGTAGGATATTGTACACACACAACAAGAACTATCAATCACGAATATTAAAACATACTTCGCTACCGGAACACAATACTCTCTTTAGGTTTACCGGAAGTCGCTAAATTATCTCCCCTGTTCTTTCTCTAAAAATTTCAACTCCTTTTGAGTCGAACTTCGCCTATCTCGAATTTTTCTTGTGGTCCCTTGGAGTTTGAGATAACGAGAGTCAACTGTATACTATTTTGCTGACAGAAAATAAAATTGTGAGGATCACCTTTATATAATCTTGTTATATTACCAAACAAAAAATAATTTTTAGTGAATGGTATGCTGATACTATTACCAAGAAACCAATTTTCAAGTTGTTCTATAAATATTTGTACAGATTCACATTCCCAAAATAAAAGAACAATGGTCTCATTTTCTGAAAGTGTGATTCTTATTAAAGTAAGGTTTCAAATGTTGACGGTCACTTCACCATCTATTCAAATAAAGAAATGTTCATTTGGTACAATGGAATAATTGATCTTCTTACGAAAAAAACAATGTTACTGATACAGTGTACTGATACAGAGAAAGTATAATGCATCCAGTCTTTTTAAAGATCATTGTTTTAGTCCGAGTGCATTGTAGTACTATATTACAGCAGTATTATAGCAGGTTATGTGTTTGTTTTAATTATGTGGGAGTTGATTACAAGAAAAAATTTAATGATCCTACTTTTTACTTCCCCACTTCAGGCAGTCAACCATTATCATTACAGTTTGAAACCTCCAGGTTATGCATGCTAATTTTGTTCTAATTATGATTGTTGCTAAAACCTAGTTCTATATTCAGACAAATTGATATTGGCTACCAGGATAGCCTCCCTTTGCTTACCTGTATTAGATCATACTAGCAAAAAAAAATCTCTTTTTGTTCTGTTTCAGGGTTGTTTTGTGATTGGAATTTACCCTGTATCTTCTATCATTTGTGTTTTATTAATTTTCATTTTAATTTAGACTTCCTTATAAAATTAAACAAGTTTGAAAATTAACATTTTGGAGAGAAAAAAACAAATTTAATATGTTATGGTATATTAGTATGTATAAGAAGTTTGACAATTTTATATTGATTTATAAATTTGTAATTTCAGAAAACAGTTCAAAAGGCATTGGATAACCCTTACACAAGGTACTGTCTAGTTTATAACCACTTATGTATAAAATGAACTTCATATCACATTCAAAGACACAGAAGTTTCAGATATAAGTTATTTTGTTTGGTCCTTAGTGAATAGTATGTAGTCAATCATATAACTTTGTATAATCTGCTTATAACCACCAGTATGTAACATGAAAAAAATATCAATTTACATTAACAAGTGGTCTAGATAGATTGTCCTAGTTATAATGATCTGAAGTAAGTTCAAATTCTACCATTAGTGAGCTCAAGATGTGTTTGTCTTAATAGACAAGTATTGTCAGTTTTCTTGCTGAAGGTCTTTATATCTCTTTATGTAATCCAGTTTTCCCCATCAATAAAAACTTGCCTCCATGAGATAGACAAATGTGCTGAATGTGGCATAAATCCCAATGATTTACAAGTTCAGTAAATGACAAAAATGTCAAGTGGGAAAAAATATATTCCAAATAAAATGTGCAGGTTCTGTCTGTTTGGATTATCCTCGGTTGACGTCATCTCCAGTAAAGAACGATGACTCTCCCAACAAATTCCCGTGATTGTTTGAAGTACATATAGTTTATAATAAAAGATATCTATTATAGAATTCCATATACAGATGCAGTAAAGATTCTGGAAAAGAAAAATAAGAAGTTTGAATTCAAAATCAGTGTATGTATTAGTATAGGAAAAATATAGTAGTTATCATAACATTACCTAAAAATTAAATTTTCACATATTTGTTTTAAACTTAAAGTTTTAATGCATCGGTTAAATATTGCCTTCATGTTAATCTTACACTCAATATGAAAATGTAAATATTTCTATTAATTCTTTTTAAACAGTTGCATGTTTTTATTGATTTTGAATGTTACATTATTTTTAAATGCATCAAAAGTAGATGCTAAATGTATTATTTGTTTTTACGGAGAAAATTATATTTATTTTTAGTGGGGTGAAGATCTGAAGCGAGAACATGAGAGATATTTATCAAAATATAACAATGATATCCCTGTATTTGTGACAGATTTTCCAGCTAGTATTAAACCATTCTATGCTAGGGCTAATGATGATGGAAAAACGGTAAACAAAGAATATTGTTTGATAATTTAAGATTTTTCTTTATAAATCATAAAATGTCCCTAATATGAAAGGAGGTATATAAGAGATTAACTACCTTGGCATGAAAATTTTTACGCAAAGGAACAGTGCTTTTATCTTTCTTGGTATATTTCACCTTAATTCTACAGTGAGTCCTTCAAAGCAGATTAAAAACCTGCACCAAACTGTATTTTATGTTAAAAATGATAGAAATATCCTGTTGTCAGTAGGAATACTAGAGAAATAAGTGTAAAACCATAGCTATGATAAGTCTTCAAACAAAACCTTCACCTGGGCATTCTTGTTTTAAAACTAATTTTCAAATTTATTGTACAGGTATGTTGGTTGCACGGATCACTGCTAACAACTTTTTTGTTCATGCAGTGTCCAAGTTAGGACTTAAGGGCAGTGGTACAAGATACAATATACAAACTTTTTATTGTCAATCAAGATGCCCATTAATGAGCTGTACAATTAAAGACAATTGATTACAGATTGATTAAAAACAAAGAAGCATATAAAAAAAAAAGAACAAAAACTCTAATAAATTAGAGCATTATCCCATTTGGGAGTGCTCCTCAGATAGGAGGAAACAAATGTATGAGAGCTATTCTATAGGAATAATTATTGCTGGGCGTGAACAATATAAGAAAAAGGGGCACTTAAACATGGTTACAAGTCTGGGAGGAGAAAACAGTATGATGTTAACATTTCAAAATATCAATATGATAAGTATTTATTGCCTCTTGGAAATTTGTTTTTTGAAATCTTTTTTTCAGCCCTAAATGTAGTTTAAAGTCATGCAATGTTATTTATCTTCACAAAGTAATGAACTTTACTGTATTTTAATTCATCCTTAATTCAAAGGACATACAGGTTCTTCCCCATTGTTAGGGCTATCTGGAACACTATTATTATACGACCTCAAAATTTTTGCGGTCGTATATTGGTATGACGTCGGCGGCGCGTCATCGTCGTCCAAAGACATTTGGTTTTCGCACTATAACTTTAGTAGAAGTTAATAGAAATCTATGAAATTTAAACACAAGATTGATGACCACAAAAGGAAGGTTGGGATTGATTTTGGGAGTTTTGGTCCTAACAGTTTAAGAATTCGGGACCAAAAAAGGGCCCAATAAGCATTTTTGGTTAACTTTAGTATAAGTTAATAGAAATCTATGAAATTTAAACACAAGGTTTATGACCACAAAAGGAAGGTTGGGATTGATTTTGGGAGTTTTGGTCCCAACAGTTTAAGAATTAGGGGCCAAAAAAGGGCCCAATAAGCATTTTTGGTTATTTTCTTGGTGTAAGGGAGGTAATCCAAACACATTTAAAGTAAAATGTTGTGTATGATTCGATTACCTCCCTTACAAGTTGTAAATTATGTATAAAGAAATGGGGGGGGGGGGGTGAAAACAAAATTTAGGGGGGGTAAATGAGAAATTGGGGGGGGGGTTTGTCATTTCATATTTCAGAAATTAAAAAGAACATTTCAATTTTTTTTTGGCAAAAAAAGGGGGGGGGTTACAATAATTTTTATTGTTTTTTGTTTTTTTTTGGGGGGGGGGGCCAATGTGCAACTTCATAGTGTATTGCACAAAAGCAAAAAAAGGGGTAAATTATTTTTTTTTTGTGGGGGGAGGGGGGGCAATTTGCCACAGCATATTGTATTGCACAAAATGCAAAAAATTGAATATAAATTCAAATCATATGACCAATTCTAAGTTCTTTGATTACAGTTATTCTGTGTCAGAAACCTATTATGTGTCAAATATTTAATTACAATCCAAATTCAGACCTGTATCAAGTGCGAATATTGTGTCTGTTTTTGCCCCAATTGTTCAGGGTTGGAGCTCTGCGGTCGTATCCAGCTGCGCTCAGCGAAGCAATTTATGTATTTATGTATACATGTATATTATTCTTCCATCTTATATTAGAGAGACTTATTTTATTGGTTTAGTGTATTGTTCATTGTACTTGATATAAGTCAGTAAGAATGTTTGCATCTTGAAATCTTGCATGTGGTAACCAAACTCTAGGTAACCCTTCACCAATGTATTATTTCAAAGTTGGAAAGGAAAAAAAGAATTGCAATTTGAATGGTTTATGTTTTAAAATGAATACAAGGGAACAGGAGTGAGGGAGGGTTGGGAGTGTATAATTTTGTGAGCTTTGCTAACAGTATCTCTAGTTTAGTCCAATAAAAAATTCAATGTTTGAAATAAAGTTGTTAGTCAGAAGCAAACAACAAAACAAGCCATAAAGTTTTTTTTCTTCTGTTTCAATAAAAAATCTTGCAATAAACTGGTTTAAACTGATTAAAACGGTTAATTTTGAAATGATTTTAAATAGGTTTCCTCTGTGGATTTGGTGGTACCAGAGGTTGGAGAGTTAGTGGGTGGTACAATGAGGGAAGAAAGATATGACATACTGTCAGAGAAACTGCAGCAAAATAATCTTCTAGACAGCTTAAATTGGTAATTTAAGAAACTTTAGCATGCAATATTTCACAATATTGCATTCCATTTTTAATGTAATATTGCTTTAAAAAATGATGTCATTGTATAGAAATTAGACTTATTTGACGTTGGAGAATATTTCTCTTCCAAATATAACATTGCAATTCAAGCTCATGCAATACAGTATTTTGCTCTGGACAATATTAATGCTATTACCAGCCTATATTATTCCAAATAATATAACATTTAATTATTAACTAATGTGTTGAAATAGAGTAAAAACTGTCCAGTTAATACAAAACCGGAACTGTTCATTAATACAGGTCTAATACAGTACTTTCTGTATTAGACCTGTATTAATGACCAGTTCCAGTTTTTCTGTATAAAACCTGTATTAATGTCAAGTTTCAGACACATGGGATTGTATTAAATAGACAATTTATAATGTATTTGAAGTCATTAGTTAATAAAGGTGTCATAAAATGGGTATTTTTATATAAAGCCTGTATTATGTGCTCGTTCAGTTGTATTGGGTCTCAATCAGCTGTATAGTTGACCTCGACCCAATACGACTGACTCGGACATAATGCAAGCTTGATATGAAAATACCCATTTAATAACACTATATTATTGGTAGAATGTAATTTTTATTTTTAAATGAGACCAAAACATGTGCTGTTGGGATATAATGAACATTCAGTGATAAAGTTTTGATATGCTACATGCACAACGTAACAAATTACTGTGGATTGATATATTCTTTTTTATATAAATTTTTGTTGTCCACTGTAAATTTTATTGTTTTAGGATACTGAATCTCATAGGTTTTGTTATTTGGTAATGATAATATAGCATATTCAGTGAATTTCATTCAAAATTAATTTTATGGTTCTTCTGTACATACAAAAAGTATTTATGTTTTTAAATAATTTTTCAGGTATCTGGACTTGAGAAAGTTTGGTACTGTCCCCCATGGAGGTTTTGGCTTAGGTTTTGAGAGACTTCTACAATTTGTTTTAGGAATAAACAATATAAGAGAGACAATACCATTTCCTAGAGCTTCTAAACAATGCAAACTGTGATTTTTCTAAAATAAAATATTAAAATGTTAGTATGATAATGTAGATGCCCATGACCTTAGGTCTGTTGTTGCAAATTGCAATTCTATCATTCATTGAGCACAAATGATGAGTTGTAAATTAACAAAATGTGACTTTGTGATAATTTGTACAAGACGAAACCAGCAAGGGATGTTGTGCTGACACTCTGTGACAGTTTATATGAGACTTGCATGTACCTGGAAAATTCACTTTTATCACATACCTTCAGTTTACACATAAAACAACCTATATTGAAGCTTTTATTTGCTATCCCATAACAACATTTGGTCAAACTCATGAATGTTCTAAACATTTTGAGAAGCAGTATCATTTTTGCTTGTGTTTAGTTATTTGATTATTAAGGATGTTCTCTGGTCATGATTTTGATTTTTTATCAGATGTTCAGAATCATCTGGTTTTATCCATTTGAATGTCATAAATTATTTTTCCAGCTAACACCCATTTTTCTTTTCATAAATCTTTTGCATGTAGAATAAGCTATTTGTATAAATCTTATAAAATCCTTGTTATTATTAAATTGTTTTTTTAGAAATAAAACTTGTCAATGATAAAGTTAATACAAGCAATCAAAATTCAGTATATACAATGCATGGACGAGTAAACTGACCTGCGCAAACACAACCTTGGAAATTCCCACTTCAAACAACATCATATGTCACGATGAAACAACCACTGGAGAGACAGCAATTGACAACGTCACGCTGAACCTGTACGAACATCCAATCAAATCATGTTTTAACACACACACCTCCTAGTTCAATGAATGGATTTAGAAATAGTAAACAATGAAACGTGTACGAAAGTAAACAAAATGATCCATATATAATTGTAACATAAAGAATTTGAATCGTTGTAGGGTACATGTTATACAGTGCTTAGCTTTGCTTCTTTGCACTTTAATGGGAATCTTTATTTCATATAACCTGGCAATGAAACGAATATAGGAAAAACGCATGACAATATATATATAATACATAGTCATTGTCACAGTTGGAAAATATTAAAAATTTATGTCATCAATGAATTGATTGGAGTACTGAGGGTAATCAAGAGAAATATTTGATATTTTGATTATTTAAAAATTTCTAACCATTTCCAAAACTTACTTTGGGTATTATACCTTATCTTTCTACAAACTATGTGAATAGAATTTCATATTCAGCCAAACGAGACAATAACAATTTACATGTAATTCTTTTAATGTATTCCAGAATTTCCTAAACCTTTCTTTCAACTTCTAACTTTATATGCATAAACATAAGTCTATCTATCATTTTTGTGTCGCCTGTGGAACGCATGGTCAACACATAGGGATCACTATCTGTCGTCTTGTGTCTTGCATCGTCACACTTTTCTTCTATCCTCAACTACTCGTAAACCGCCCAAAGGAATTGATGAAACTTTCCTTGTGCATTAACCTTAACACACAGGTGTGCATATATATTTCATTTTTAGAAAATGTTAAATTTTTTTGGTAAAAATTGACATTTTCGCCAAAAAAAGGGGCGGGGTCAAAACTTCTATCCTCAACTACTCCATAACCGCTCAAAGAAATTTGATGAAACGTTCTCTGTGCATTAACCTTAATGCACAGGTGTGCATATATATTTTAATTTTAGAAAATTTAAAAAATTATTTTTGTAAAAATTGACATTTTTGAAAAAATGTGGGGGGGGGGTCAAAACTTCTATCCCCAACTACTCCACAACCGCTCAAAGCAGAAACTTTCTCTGTGCATTAACCTTAATGCAAAGGTGTGCATATATATTTCATTTTTAGAAAAAAAATTGACGTCCGCAGGCGACACATGTCTTCCTTGGAAGACTCGCACATTTTTTATCAAATATTTAAATTTCAAACATTTCTGAATATAATGTGCACAAAACACTTTTAAATTGAGCACGCATTACGTGATATTTTCAATGTTTAAAATATGTTTTGTTTGTCGTAACTTATAACACTTGCTGTTTCCTATTTTCTTCTCGTCACGTAGTAAAATACTTTGCAGGTGAGTAACCAAATCTTGACAAAAGCGTGGTATATACAACAAGCCTTTTGTGGTAATTGTTATTGCTCTCCACAACAAACAGAAACTCTCATGCACAAACAAGCCTATTATGGTGATGACCACCACCCACATTTGGTGTTGAATAAGCCACTAAGGCGAAGCTTTGGCATGATAATAATTCGTTTTGATTTTTATATCGCGATTTGTAAGTATTGATCATTTGATTTATTGAATTTGTGTGCTGAACTTCTTACTTTATAAGAAATAGTAAAACTTGATTTCATTTATTTATACTTTGAATAGGAATTTCCTTCATTTGCGCACATCAGTCGGGGCTTTACGTATTACTTTTCCTAAGCGATTGGTTCGTCGTATTTGACATTGTGGAGAGAGTGTTTGCCCAGGTCAGTGATTGGTTTTTAAAATTTTGACATACAATGTTTATGTCTGTTTTGAATACAGGTTCAGATCTTTGTCTATACTGAATTTTGACAGCTTGTATGTAAAATCAAGAGAGCATTTTTTCCCCGCCAAATTTTCAATCGCTTAATTATCAGAGTACACCAGGTGGTTTGTTACAATTTTAATTTTGCACTTGTTTTTTTTTGCCTTATTTTTGATGTTCTGTGAGTACGTATTTAGATCTGATGTTAACTTTGTTTCAAACTTGTTTAAGTTTTGGTATGAAGGAGGCATTGGTTTTCAGCTCCCCTGTTATATTACCATCACTTGGAGTCTGCCGTCGTCGTCCTGCATAAATTTTTCTAGATGATCTACCCTGAAACAACAGGGCCAATTAGGACCAAATAAAGAGGACAAATATACCTAAGGAGCAATGCAAAAAACGTAATCCATTAGCCAGACAAAACCCGGGAAGACAAATGAACAACCACAAGCACACCAAATAAACACAGAAAACTAAAAAACAATGAACAACACGGAATCCTATGAAAACCTAGAGTGAACCCAGGTGCTCTGGAAGGGTAAGCAGTTCTGCTCCGTATACGGCACCCGTCGTGAAGTTCAATAAAGCCAATCCAGTGGCAGTCACAAACCTGTGGAGCACATGAAATGTTACGACAGTGGGAACAGGTCCAACATCATCTTAGATATTGGAACATAAACTTTGGGGGAATGGTACTGGGGTGCCTTCTTCCAAAATTGTATCCTACATCCACGACTTCCAACCGACTAACCAGAGGCTCCCAGGAGCATGTATCGCTCACCTGATATGTCCATTTGTATATTGCTAAAGGACCTATAGATTAACATCCTTGCCATGTTTGGTTTCAACCCATTCACCATGCAGTTCTCTAGAAGAAGATTTTTGTATGTATTTTCCATAGGGTCCTATGTTAAACTAAGTTCCCCGCTGGCAGCCATCTTGGATGACGGATCGACAAAAAAGTAACAACACTTGGTCAGCACCTCATAAGAAACATTCATGCTATGTTTGGTTTCAATCCATTCAGCGGTTCTCTAGAAGATTTTTGTATGTATTTCCCTTGGGTCCTATGTTCCACTAAGTTCCCCACTAGCGACCATCTTGGATGACAAATCGACAACGAAGTAATAACACTTGGTCAAACCACGTAAGAAACATTCATGCCATGTTGGTTTCAATCTATTCAGTGGTTCTCTAGAAGAAGAGTTGTATGTATTTCCCATAGTGTCCTATCTTAAACTCCCGCTGGCATCCACGTTGGATGACGGATCGGCACCAAAGTCATAACACTTGGTAAGCACATTGTAAGGAACATTTGTGCCATGTTTCGTTTCAATCCATTCAACAGTTCTCTAGAAGTTCAAAATATGAAATGTTGACTGACGGACGGATGAAAAGTGATGGCAATAGCTCACATGACCCTTTGGGTCAGGTGAGATCAAAATAGAAACCAGAGGCACACAGGAGCCTGTATCGCTCACAAGATATTTTCATTTGTACATTGCTAAAGGACCTTGAGATTAATATCTTCTATGAAACTACATGGCCATAGTTTAACATAAGACCCAATGAGAAAATCATTTAAAAGTCTTGTCTGAAACCACTTGGCCAATTGGAACCAAACTATGCAGTAATGATACTTAGGTTGTCCTTTCAGAGGTGTGTGTAATAATCCGGACTGTCAACCAAGATGGTGGCAAAATCCGAACATATGAATTCGATTAAAATGTTGTCTTAAGCCATTTGACAGCAATGGTCCTTATAAGGAATTGTGTCCGATAACCAGTACTGACAACCACGAAAATCGCCCCAACAGAACTAAGTTTTAGATAAAAACCTATTGGAAAATTCATTTAAAAATCTTGTCTGAAACCACTTGGACAGGTGGAAACAAACTTTGCATTCCATGATCCTTGGGTGATTCTCCATTCAAAAGTGTGTTGATTCCATATGCTATCCTTGTATATAACTTGTATCAGTGACCTGGACTGTTAACCAAGATAGAAAATTCAAGAAAAGATATGAGTAAACCCATATCATTGTATACTCGGTTCAGATCATTTTCATCACAGAGAAGATTTTTGTGGATTTTTGTGGAAATCGTAAATCTTATATTTCTACCATGATTCATAACCAGCTTCAACATTCAGCCATATCGTAGAAATCTTAACGTTTAGGCCCAAGCTCCAAACAGCGTATGACGTTCGAAACTCACTCTAGTAAGAGAGAGAACGAACGTCTGCCGCTATATACCACCAAACGTATACAGCTATTCTACACTTGTGCTTCTGGCAATAATATACTAACCATAACACTGCTGAGAATCATCTAACAAGTTGGAAAGTGGAACAGTTGCTGTAGACCTTATTCAGCCACAGAAGAGAATATGAATTCATACGCATTCCACATATTATTCAATTGCGGAAATAAAAAAATCTCGTTATTGTTAACTTTAAATAATATTTCATTCATGGTTTTACACATAAACTGTAATGAAAATGCTGTTATTATTACAGACGTACTTAAACCATTTTAAAACCTTGTTTAAAACCACATTTACAATTGAAACCTAACTAGGAAGCTATGGTATGGTCCTTAGCTTTGTCTTCTTTTAGAAATGTCTGATAAATCAGATTGTCAACTAAGATAATAATTGTGTCCGATGATCATGACCACCTACCTGGACCTCCTTAAAAACTGGACCAAACTCGAAACTAGAGCAAAAGTTAACAGAACTTGGCAGCAATGATATTTATCCTATGAGGTTTGTAACATGCAAATATAGATATTGTGTCAAACCTTTTTTATCGGGCTTGAAATTAAAAAAAAAAAACATATATCGAACCTTAAAACCGGTGTTACTTTATTTGGAAGAATAACAATAAAGATTAGCTTGAAATTTACATAGATCCATATTTGGAAATTTCTCGATTAAGATCCGGTATTGTTCCGAGAAACTTGTATCTTCACATGATAACTGATCTATTTTTGGTAAATCATACACAAATGTAACCTGTACAAATCTTTATGGCTGTTACGTAATATACCTGTGACATATAGATTTTTTACATTGTTATTCAGACCTGTTATCAACAAAACTGTTTTCTAAATGGAAAATACATATATAAATATTATTTTACAATAAAACAGAAAATAACTACTTTTAGTAGATTTATAACTTGTACTAACATGACTGTTTAACTGAAAGGCAAAACAAAATCATCGCATATTTAAACATCGTTGTACATTATACAAAGTATAGTATATGTCTCAATGTTATAATTAAAGAATAATTAGAATGACATCAATTTGTTATTTTTTCACATAAGCACAGTACATTTCTGTCTTAAAACTAGATTGAATAAAAAAATTATAGTTTCAAAACTATACAAAAGTGAACTGGAACTTCGTTTCATTGTTATCATATATTTCATCGCCGCATTTATCATTTCTTCTGGTGAGATGTACATGGTCTATGTCTGTTTCGTCTGATAACATCGTTCGCCAAGTTCCCTTCAGATAATCGTTAGAATGGATACATCCCCCCGGTATATAAAGAGTATGTCGAATTGGTATTCTGAAACCAGTTATATGGAATTCTCCGTCATCTGTAAATTTGGCCAAAATAAAAGTTCCTGAATCCGATGTCAATGGGCAATCTAAGTGGGAAAATTCGTGACGCTCTATTCCAGAGCCTCCATTAGTTGCTGCAACATACTTTTCCAGATATCCATTTTCATATGTAAAATCTTGTATGCCATGTCGGTACAGAAGCGATACCTTTTCTTGCTTTGCATCGGCGAAACTACAACCGTAATATCGTACCAGTTCTGTAGTAGCCATATCTGTAACGACTTTCCCATCAAATTCGGCCGGAAATATTACTTTTCCTGATTTGCCTGGAACTTTGCTAGACTCCCAAGTTACGCCCTTAACTGCAGTATATTTTGGAATAAGCGGTGGTAAATCACTGAAACATGTAAGATCTATCAAACTGTATTCACCCGGAACAAAATCTGCAACCATACCATGCCCTCCCTTCATTACAACAGTACCAGACTTTCCCTGTCGTCGGAAAGTCGCAAATTTCTTCCAACGATCCCGAATGTACGAAGCTAGTTCTTCTGAATCTGTGTCATTGTAGACTTGTTTAAGCTGATTCTGAAGCTGTCCAACCGAAGACTCTTTGATTTCTTCATCTTCTATTTCATCCTCTATAATCGTATCCAAAATATCGGAATTTCCACCTTTGAGTATCTGTTGGAAATCATCGAAAGTAATTTCGTCTTTTGTTTGTGAAAAAGATTTGATCAGTTTTGACATTCGTACAGACCGTTTTTTCTCCCAGATATATTCCGTGAATTCTCTAAAGTTCAAAGTACCCGAGCCATCTCTATCCGCCTCTAAAAATGCTTTCCTTAAAGAGTTTACACATTCAGCAGTTGAAGTTTCATCCATCACGTATTTCGAAAAGTACGCTTCAAACTGATCAAATGTTATCTGATCTTTACTGTGTGTATCAACTGTCTTAAAAACTAAATTTATCTCTTTTTCAGTCATTTTAAGACCTATTTCTCTAATAAAATTTGAAAATTCGCTTATGTCTAATAATCCATTTCCGTTCTCATCTATTTTCATAAAGACCGCTTTCAGCCTGTCTCTATTCAGAGCGACAATGTCTGTTGTATTATTATTGTCTGTATGACTTGGTTTATCTGGAGACAGACGAGACTTCGGAATGTTTGGTGGCTGATCTGTTGCCTTTTCGACAATAGTTTCTAGGTCTGTTGACTCTTGGCTAGACTGCAATTTAATAGCAGGTATTTTGCTTATGTCTGGAAAATTTGAAATTGCACGAGAAACCCTTTTATGGGCTTCTTCAAGGGCAATGTCAACTCTGTCAACAGAGTTATCCTTTTCTATTGATTTTGGGGACTTTTTGATCCGTTTTTCATATCGATCACGCAGCAATTTCTGTACTGGGGTTGTTTGACATTTTTTACAATCTACGATTTCTTCTAAAGCAGACAGCCATGCGCGTTTTTCACAGTCATCTTCGACTGCCACTTCTAATTCCATTACCGGTTGGTTTGCAATGCTAAATCTGCCTTTTAAATGATGAATTATACCACTATACATTTGAAGACTTTCTATTTTCGTGTTCTTTGTTAAAATCAGCTCAATCTTTTTAGTGCTGGTTGTCAAGTTGACTTTTTCAGGACTTCCTGTATATATATTAACACTGCGAGGAGTAAGAATACAGCATCGCTTTGCCCATGTTGTCCAGTTTGACTGTTTTTTGCAGCGAACATACACCTTTTCCTTCTTAAAAACCTCGACGACCAGCCAAGAATACAAATCTTCAATGCATGCATTTATTTTCTCTTTAGTTGTTTCTTTGAAAATTAGATATTCCAGAATATTCACTATTTCCATAAAAGTGAAACTATTAGCTTTAAACATGTCATCTGTGGATTTCAATATATTTCCGAAGTTTGCAAGCACCTTGTCTGCAAACCAACATGCTTCTTCCCGACAAACTGTAGGTGGGTATGTTCCTTCTTTTACCAGGCGGTTGGTAATTTTCCACAGCTTGGCTAGGTTGCCATCAGCTATTGAACTTTTGTATGTTGGACTGGCAATGTTCCAGCATGTGTCTTCTAGGTTGTCCAGAAGCAAACCAAATGAAACTCCCTTTTCACGCAAGACATTTTGCACATAAATTTTATAGTCTTCGAATTTAACGAAATCTTCTTTAAATGTCTGATCAAATGTATGATCTGAATAATTTACAGTCTGTAGCCCACTGAATAATGAATTGATTTTCTTCAGTGTCTCTCTTGGAGTGCCTTTTTCATACTTTTTGTTTATATCTAAAGCTGCTACTGCCTGCCAAACACAAGTTAGTTGTTCACCAGGCATCCTTATCGTGCGTTATCTGAAATAAAACAGGAAGATAATATATTCGTGAATGAACATTTTTCTACTTTAATTTTGTGGAGGGAGGGGAGGTACTTGTCAAACGAAAAGATTCATACTAATAATGAATCCCTTTTTATCCCTACTATAAAAATATTTTTAAACTCCAGCAATATCTATACTTGTAAGGAAATAAATTTACCTTTGTAACCAAGGATGATTTGATCATAAAAGGAATCAATTTACACTGTTAAGTTGGTATTTTTATCATTAAATGTATCTATATACTTTATATGTTTCTTTATGTCCCCGGGCTAAAACTAAATAAGAGAGTTGTTTTTACAATTTGCCCTAAAAGTACCTTAATTCAAAAATAGTAGATACAAGTGTTTTTACAAATATAAAATAAATAAAATGCTTCGAAACAGCTTGAAATATTATGCTATATACATTTACAAATGGCAATCGGACAGTGAGCCGTCAAATTAGCTAAGGAAAAAAACTTAAAATAATAAAAAAAAACAATTAAAAGTAAAAGGTATAATAAATATTACATGAGCTGGTGACCCTTTATTTTTATCACTGAATCATTACTGCAAAAAGTAAAGTACCTTGAAATGTAAAGTTATTTTCTGTGCCTTTTATAGTGCAACCAATGTTTTAATGAATTAATAATAAATTGTGACATATTATTTTAGTATATCTATGATATAAATAATAAATATATTCCATGAAATATATTGTCTGTAATTATTAATTTAAACTACTCACATTTGTGCACTGAATATAGTTAGCTTGGTTGTTTAGATTTAAATTGTATAAATGAACACGCATCTTTCTTAAATATACAATCCGTCATGAATCAGATAAAAAAAATATCACCTGTTCATCCAATCATATTTGTTAGAATGTAATAATTATTGTTGTCCCACGGTGTTATCTTCATCTACAAAGAAATTTTACCTATATTTAAAATTTATATCCGGACTTTTTAATTGGGTTTTACCTGGCTAAATACGGATATTCTTTACACATGGAACAAGTTCAATTTTGTAAACTATTTCCGTGAATAGTCATTGAATGGGGAATGTATGAGTAGGAAAGTGAAAGTGCTTTACATGTATGCAGTTTATTGCTACATGTATAATGCCAAAAATGTCCTTATAGTACACGCATAATCAAATAATTTGTTATTATATCATACCAAGGTTCAGTTTTCAGTTTTAAATCTCTCATTTGAAAGTGCAAGTCATCTTATATTTTTCAAATAAATTTGGATTATATAAATCCTCTTCTTAAAGCAGCATATTCCCGAAGCTCTGTCTCACTACAAATATAGCAAACTTTGTATGACAACTGCCGAGATATCTTAAACAATGTAAACTGTTTTCTTCGAGAATATTTTTTCGAGATTGTCATTTATATTTTTTAATTTTATGTTTATGTTTGCTATTTGTATTTATCATTGTTCTTGTATCTCGTCCTTTCCTTGCGAATCCATTCACGCAGACTGTTAGAAGAGGGCGGCACAGGATTTAATTTCGTGCAATGTTTTTGGCAGTTTTTATTTCCCGTGTGACCGTGAAAACTGAGAAAAATGCAACGAGTAGGCCAAATTTTTATTTTTCGTTCATCTCGAACGCACGTATCCATATCCCCCTTGTACGACCCTCTTATAACTGGTACAGATTTGTTATTAATATTTTCAACAATCATGTCTCCCGATAAATTAAAATTTGTTTAAAATTTAGAAATTGAACTTTTGTTATCATTGGAAGACAACAAATCAATTTACAGAATTGTAAAAGTCAAAGCTGAATTACACATGTGAAATATGTTGATCACTAGATGTATATTTTTTATCTCTTCAGTTTGGAGGTGGGATGTTCACCTCCATATCTGTTTTTTTTTCTCGTATGATTTATTTAAACATTTATTGTATCATTATTATTTAATTTGCTTCTAATTTATTGTATTTACTTGTATTAGTTGCAAATATTATTCAATTTTATTTCTCCAATTTTACAATGATGTTGCCTTCTGGTCATGGTGATCAAATTCATTTGTGTAATCTTATTCATTCTTGTTCCAATTTCTAAGTCTTCAGGTAAAACCATTTAATGGTAAGCAAAGTAATATTCCGAGGAGAACGTAACCAACATTATATGTAATATTCTACGATATTGCACTCCATGCAATATTGCTATAAAAAAACTGACAGCATTGGTGTAAAAAATACTTATATGACATTTAAAGGACATGGCAGTAAAAGGGTCATTGCATTAATATTGAGAAATATTGTTCCGAGCAAGATAATATATTGCACGTGTTCTGAAATCGCTTGGCCAAATTGAACGAAACTTGACAGGAGAAATATATGGGAGGTCCTTTATAAAGTTTCCTCATTTCGTCCCCATCGGAGTACAAATATAATCGCCATGGGGAGTTCTTGTTTCTGATCGCCTTATATAAAAAAATCTTCGCTTGGCAAAATGGAATGAAAGTTGACAGGAAGCATCTATAGGAGGTTCTTTACATTGTTTCCTCATTTCGTCCCGATCGGGCAACAAATATGTCCGTCATAGACAATTCTTGTTTCTCATTGATTGATTAAAAAAATTGGCCAATTGGGCCAAAGGTTGGTGGAATGGTTATTGGATGGCCGGCATCCCTGACTTCCTAGCTATTAGGCTGCTGTTACAAAAAATTAAAAAGGGGGGATGAATTTCAAAAATCTTCTATGTAACTACACGGCAAATTGGAAGCAGACTTGACAGCATTGGTCCTTAGAATGTACTCTTTCAGATTTATGTCCGATGACCCGGGCGATCAGCCAAGATGGCTGCAAAAGCCCATCTTAATTTAACGTAGGACCCTATCGGAAATTCATTTAAAAATCTTCTTGTCTGAAACCACTGAACCAATTGGAACAAGACTGGGTAGCATTGGTCCTTAGATGGTCCTCCGTCAGAAGTGTGTCTGATGATCCGGACTGTCAACCAAGATGGCAACTTGAATCCAGGTGAGCGATACATGCTCCTAGGAGCCTCTAGTTAGCTTATTAAATAAATCCAACCATAATGTGAACAATTCCAATAATAAAATAGCAAGGATAATATTTTCACACTCTTTGCATTTGTTGAAAAAGTAATTTTCTATGGGACAATTTCACCATTTCGTTATGACTGAATAGTTCGTTGCATACAATATCCCATGGTCAATTTTTATATTACAACATCAATTTTTACAAACACCCTTTTCAGTTCAAAGATTCTGAAAGTTGATCATGATGTATATAAGAAATGATTTATATGACCCCCCCCCCCCCCTTCTCTCTCTCTCTCCCTCTCTCCGTCTTCCCGATCGTAATTCTGATATTACACATCATGGCTATTTTAATTGATTATTTCATATCCCAACAGGTAAAATTTGAAATAGTTGAAATCATTTCAAATAAAAACCCATCCTACATGTTTGATAACGTCTACCATTTTAATATCTGTTTCATCGACGACTGAATATTACGTTTTTTGATTCGCGTGGAGGACATCCTGTATCTAGAAGTTTTATCATCGTTTATATAAATGTAAATTAATTAGTTGTTTAGAACAACTAAATCGTTTTTATTTTAGTCGTATTTTTACTTAACATTTATGTAATTTAGTTTGACTAATGTCATAAACTGGGTTCTCATAAGTATGTATTCAGTCAAAAAAAAACACCAACTTAGGTAATATATGAAAAGGATTTTTTTCCTGATACAACCAGTCTTGACATCTTTCAGATCCCTTACATGTACTTTTGCTTTCATATCTATACAGGGGCTAACCACCCTGCTGAGCGGTCTTAAAGCTCTATTTTGATTTCAAGCTGTAAATATAATCTTTGATAACTATATGTTGTAAGGTCACTAAGTAAGTTTACCTTTATATTCTGGCTTGGAATCTTCTCTTCTTGTCACGATTACTATAGATCTGTCTGTGTGAATTTGGTACTGTTGTGGTAAAGATGGATGCAAGCGAGAGGAAGATGCATTGTGAAGTTCGTTTGCTTGAGTGTTTATGATAATTTGTGTTAAGAATTTATCTATCATATTCTTTCTTTTCCATTTAAAAACTCACCAAAACTTTGTTTGGTTATGAACTTGTTGAAATTTGATAATTTGTTTTAAGTAATTGCAATATTTTATAATTTGATTCAGGAATTTTGGAATTTTGTGATTCTCAGAACTTGAATAGGTACCTGTATTTGCGATTTAGTTCTTTGTTGACAAGCATTTCATAGAATTGCCACACATTAAGAATTACCTGTGGAAATATTTTAACGAAAATAAGTTCTTTGTGTTAATTTGTACAAAGAATGGGGAACAAAATTATGAGCAATTATAAAGGTGTGCTATGCTTCCTGGTTTAGTGTGCGGTTAATCTATTAATTTTCTTCTCCAATTACGATTAAGTTTACAGTAATGCTCAAACATGACAATGAATTCCTTTATATACCCTTGATAATGTCACAGAAAGTATTTAAATAATCGTATTCATTCGATCTACTTAGAAATGGCCCGAGACCCATATTAACTGCATAGCCTCTCACTAACATTTTGTTTATTTTCGTCTAGTACGAGAAGAACAGTAAAATTTCTTATTTACAGTATCGTCACATCTAAAATCTTTTTCTATTGTTTAATAAAATAACTATGTTTTTCTCAAATATATTAGAATTTGTTTTATAGCTATAACATTGGGAAAATAACTGTATTGGGCCACTGAAAATACTTTAAACATTACAGTAATACACCTGACTCAAATTTATTAATCCATTCTGGAGTACCTGATGTCACTCTGAAAATTCCAATGGGTAATGCTTTTTATTTATTTTTTTTTTTTTTTTTGTCTTGTTCAAATTCGCTTTGGTCTGCTGTGTTATATTTCTGTATCATTTGTTCTTTGTCTTAGTGCTTCGATATCATTTTGTCAATATTTATCAGTTTATTATCAAACATGATTGCAACCATAGAAATAAAAATTGCTTAGGGGACGACCATTTGATATTCCGGGGGGGGGGTACAGGAGGATTTTGAAAATAAATAACTCAGCCTTGATAATAACAAAAATGAATGGTTTGTTCTGTGGTAGTTTGAAAATAAATAACCTGACCTACAATGTATTGAAAATAAATAACTCGGCAGGTCTTTTAAACCATTTTATAAATGCATGTTTTAAAGCATGAGATGGCACCAGATTCTACCAAAATTCGTCTTTTTTTCTTTTTTCATATTTTTTTCGGGAAAAACTTCCCAAATCTTTTAATAATATATAAACTACACCATATAGAATAAGAATAAGAATTTTTTATTTCCAATTAAGGGCCCATTAAGAGCAAGCAATCAAATACAAATGATTTATATCATTGGAGGTACATGTACAGTTTACATATTTAAACCCACAATAACCACAGTCAGGTCAGAGCCATACTATATGCACAATATCTATATTGTCATAATATATCAATTAAAATATTTGCATGTTATTATATAAAATTTCTTATTTCTAAACACTTATTTATAAATATACCCAATGTTTTTAGGACATTAATATTTTCATTAGTCAATAGCCAAATAAACTTTGCTGTTTTATTCAGGTTCCCAAAATTATTACAAAATAAAGATATATTTTCATTAAATACTTTTCTTTCATTTTCATACAATGGACATTGAGCTAAAAAGTGTTCCTCGTCTTCAATCTCTCCGAGTATGCACTTAGTACATAGTCTTTGTAAACGTTCAATATAATTTTTAGCATATCTATCAGTTCCTATTTTTAAACAATGAGCACTAACTCTAATTTTACAAATTGATTGTCTAATTTTTAAATCATTTAAATCAAGATATTTCTCTCTTTCAAAACATCTTTTGACAATGAAGTATGTTAATAATTTCCCTTTGTCGGAATTTAAACTACTTTCTCCAAAGCCATCCCAAAAATTGAGGAAACTTTTTGATAGTTTATTTTTAACAATTTTGCATAAACGACCTAATTTAAGTTCCTTTAAATTCGATATTGGTAAATCTATCTCTTTCAATATGAACATAATACTAGAATACCAAGTATTAACTTTACAAGAATGCAATTGCCTGTTACACACGTAGGCATCATACAATAGACCTTCCTTTAAATTTTGTAGTCTATGAAAATATTTCAACATTGACACAAAATATTTCAATATTGACAAAATAATAGTAAAATATACAGGGATTCTGCCAACCTCAGACATAATTGCTATATTACTGGATTTTTTATTAACAACAAGGATATATTAATGTTTTTGAAATGTCTGAAAATGGGTTTCATTTCACTTGAGGTATATTGTCTCATGAACATTTACCTCATTTAAATACCTTTTTCCATTTTAACCTATATTGTTTTTTTGTACGTATGCAATATATGCAGTTTTGAATTCAGAAGATTCACTTCCAGAGGATGATGATTAATTTCGATTAAATGGTACATATTATATGAACTTGGTGCACAGATTTATGGCAATGGTGGTCATTTTTGTGCTAGCATCAAACACAACAACAAATGGTATCTTTATGATGGTCTTTAAGAATACCACAGTGCTGGACAGGGGCTGAGACTGCAAGGTGGAACAGCCAAAATTCCGAACAGATACAACCTTGACTATGTAATTTATTTAAGAATAAAAACATGAATTTAAAAATTGTGTATTTTCAAATATTATAAATATAATCGTGAAAATAAATCATCAGTCCCTTGTGTTCATGAAAATGAAAAATCATGCTTCAACGGTGCAGAAAATAGATAATCTGTCTTTATTTTCCACAAAAATAAATAACCCATCCAAAAAAAATCCTCCTGCCAACCCCCCCCCCCCCCCAGAATACCAAATGGTCGTCCCCTTAACACCTGATCCCTGTCCAGTAAAAAATGTCAGGACAAAGGTAGAAATTTCAGATGGACAGAAACAGAAATCTATGATAAAAAAATGTGAAGTTAGTTATCTGAGACGATAATACTTCATAACGATGAACATGGCGATTCCAGTGATCCCTCATCTGTACCGTATGGGAGTAGCTTTTGAGGTAAGCACAAGTCTCTTTGTGATCATGTAGTATCGTATCAGTTAAAATATGTATAAAATGCCACATTCTGGAATGAAAGACATTACCGAAAGAAAAAGCAGGGTGAATCAAAAGTCGTATATCCAATATCGGGAACAATGCAATCCCAGAACAAACACACTACAGAAAACAGTCCACTAAAACACACATGAACAACATGAACACAACCAATGCTGGTATTACTTAGAAATGCGAAAATTAAATGGGTGATTTAAAATCATCGTCGTAGAATTCTAAATATGAACCAGACCTCTCATTATGTACTAGTATTAGGTTTAATATTTACTGAGACGTCTCACCAAGATTCTTTCGTCCGGTTTCTGGACATGTTCACTTTACACATAGATTACAAGGTTGCAAGAGAAGACTATATGCCTTCATTAAGAAACCATAAATACAATCAAAATATAGATATCTTATGTAATATTTTACTTTAATCTACAATTCAATCAAAGAATTATCACAAATTAAAAGAGTTGCATGCTTGTAATTATATTCAGACCCTTTGTGACTTATTGACGAGTTGTCAGTGAACGAAATGGCCATACAGTGCATCAAATTTATTTCGGTATTTTGTGATTAGTTTTATTATTACCACTGGGTCTATGTCACTGCTGGTGGACTATTAGTCCCCGAGGGCATTATCAGCCCAGTAGCCAGAACTTTTGTCCTTGCATGATTTATTACGCAAATGCCTTTAAATTTTCCGTTCAAAATTTGACAAAAATTACTAGAAATTGCTAAGGCTCTTCCTGTCTATGCAGAGGTAACCCTTAGCGGAGTTTGGATACCTGTTTATTTTAATTGTTTTGATTTTTGACAGTTGTTCTTATTAATTCATCATAATATCTTTAACTGGTTTTCCAATATTTTGATCTCGAGCACTGCTGATGAGTTGCCAGTCAACGAAATGGCCATACAGTGCATCAAATATGTTTCGGTATTTTGTGATACGTTTTTTTATTGAACCCTTGAATTAAAATTCGAAAACCTTTGTCCCTTCTTGTATAAAATCATCCAACAATAACATGAAAATGCCATTTGAAATAATTCTTCATAAACCGACCTTATATTTATGTTTGAATATGGGTTCGCAAAAGAATATTTGGAAGGGACAAAACATGGGAAAACTCTGTAAGATCAAAATCCAAAACAAGTTAACTCGTGAGAATGCAATACTAGTATAATAGACAAATAAAACAAGGATAAGTAAAAAAATTTTTAAAAAAAAAACATATTTAAAACAAGACATCACAGAAACTAAAGCACTAGCAACATTGACTCCCAACTAAAAACATCCGGAAGAGTAAGCATATCCTGCTCCGTTAACGATACTTGTAACATCGTCGGTGATGTGTCAATTCCAAGAAGACGTGAAATTAAATTGGCCAAGAAATTCGTGATGACAACCGTAAAATTATTGTAGCCGACCCATTCGTGATGACGACGACCGTAAAATTATTGTAGCCGACCAATTCGTGATGACGACGACCGTAAAATTATTGTAACCGACCAATTCGTGATGACGATCGTAAACGTTTTGGAGTGATGATATCATCAAAGTCTAAACATGAACATTGAAAGAAGAATAGACCTTTTTGTGTAAAAGTCAGTGCTTAGGTTTAAATACCCAAAATCAATATTTCTTTACCTTTATGTAAATCAAAAATAATGGGCAATATTTTTCTTTGCATTAAAAGTAAAAGGGATACATTTCGGACAGACAGTGACTATGACATTATGTAAATAGTTCTCCAATTATCCTATAAAACCCGGAAGGGTTAAAAAAAACTTTAATATGCCTTCTTAAACGGCGTAATTGTCGTATCATATAAGAAACGAAAATAATATATAAGAAAAAAAGCAATGATCGACACGTCAAACAATCTGCAACAGTAAAAGACAAAACAAAAAGGCACAATAGACTATGCCAAGTAATATTATTCCGAAAGCAGTCAGGGATAACAATCTCCGTGAACCAAACAATATTGTACGTTCTAGGTTAATAAATGAAAGAAAATCAACAGATAATAATTTAAATTTGTGAAAAGTAATGAGTTTCCATTTACTGTCTTTAGATGGTCTTGGCGTAACGCTTTTGGACATTTAAAGCTCTTCTACGTTTTGGATTATTATCTTGCACAAATGACAAGTCGATGAAATGTCCATATACATGTATTGTGGATCAAATTTGTATCATGTAATATAGATTCAATTCAATAAAACTTATGAAACAAACATTAATGAAAATTGGATTGCAGTTTATCGAAAAAATGTTTGTCACATGTTTTCTTGAGTGTTTATGTACCTATTAACTGATTGTAAAGATTGTTCTTTTCTAGTCAACTGATATAAAACCTTGAGATAATTCGAATGCATGTGATTTATTTATGTGACCACTATGACAGTGTTATAAGCCATGCACAACTATAAAATTTAAAATGGGATGATTATGAAGACTAACATCCTGTTTGGAAGTTAATTTTTTATAAAATGTGAAAGTTAAACTTTTACAAGAGTATTAGTCACTTTATTTTTACTTTCGTTTAAAAATACTAAATAAATCAAAACAAAAAGACGTTGAAAATAAAATCCATATATGATAGGCTCTATCATTAGCTTAAACTTAGTTTAAAACGTATTCATTCGAAGTGAATTGGGAAACAAGTTTTTCTAATCCTTCTACACCTAGCCTTTGCGAGAGGGGTCCCTGTAGAGTCGTTTTGAGGGGTCTAAGAATGTAACATGGGAGAGCAGTTTTTCGTCCTAATCCAACGGTCGTGTGGCGAAACCATCTTCGCAGATTATGTCACCCATAATAGAACCAGGGACGCTTCAGCTTCGCAGTCTGACAGGCTGACCACTTAACCAAGATGTCCGCAGTTTAAATATTTGAAATTGTAATTTTTGTTCAAGATAGAAAAATAACCGACTTGTACATGTCAGTTGAATAACACTTTTTATTAAATCGCTCATTTTTGTGTCGGTACAAACAATTTCGTCAATACTTACACCGAAACACATACTAGTAGCTAACTTAATATAACAAGTTCCTATTGGATAAGAGGTTATTACCAGATGCTGATGGGTAAGAAAGGATTTGCTTTGCTATCAAATTACCAGATTACCAGATCCTGATGGGTAAGAAAGGATTTGTTTTTTTGTAAAATTGTTTTGTTGTCAAATTACCAGATGCTGATGGGTAAGAAAGGATTTGCTTTGCTATCAAATTACCAGATGCTGATGGGTAAGAAAGGGTTTGTTTTGCCATCAAATAACCAGATACTGATGAGTAAGAAAAGGTTTTTTTTTTTGTCAAATTACCAGATGCTGATGGGTTAGAAAGGATTTGCTTTGCTATCAAATTACCAGATCCTGGTGGGTAAGAAAGGATTTGCATTGCTATCAAATTACAGATGCTGATGGGTAAGAAAGCATTTGCTTTGCTATCAAATTACCAGATGCTGATGGGTAAGAAAGGATTTGCTTTGCTATCAAATTACCAGATGCTGGTGAGTAAGAAAGGGTTTGTTTTGCTATCAAATTACCAGATGCTGATGTGTAAGAAAGGATTTGCTTTGCTGTCAGATTACCAGATTCTGATGGGTAAGAAAGGATTTGCTTTGCTATCAAATTACCAGATGTTGATGAGTAAAAAAGGGTTTGTTTTGTTATCAAATTACCAGCTGCTGATGGGTAAGAAAGGATTTGCTTTGCTATCAAATTATTAGATGCTGATATGTAAGAAAGGGTTTGTTTTGCTATCAAATTACCAGATGCTGATATGTAAGAAAGGACTTGCTTTGCTGTCAGATTACCAGATTCTGATGGGTAAGAAAGGATTTGCTTTGCTATCAAATTACCAGATGCTGATGAGTAAGAAAGGATTTGTTTTGTTGTCAAATTACCAGATGCTGATGGGTAAGAAAGGATTTGCTTTGCTATCAAATTACCAGATGCTGACGGGTAAGAACGGATTTGCTTTGCTATCAAATTACCAGATGTTGATGGGTAAGAAAGGGTTTGTTTTGTTGTAAAATTACCAGATGCTGCTGTGTAAGAAAGGATTTGTTTTGATATCAAATTACCAGATGCTGATGGGTAAGAAAGGATTTGCTTTGCTATCAAATTACCAGATGCTGATAGGTAAGAAAGGATTTGCTTTGCTATCAAATTACCAGATGCTGACGAGTACGAAAGGGTTTGTTTTGCTGTCAAATTACAAGATCCTGGTGAGTAAGAGGGTCTGTTTTGCTGTCAAAGTCGTAATTGTTTGACATAACAAGCAATGATATAATATATTTTGTAGTATGGTACATTGTATGTATTCACAACACGATTCTATGGTCTGACCACAACGTCAGTAACATAAGACATGGTGATAGGATCTTGTCTGAATAATATAAACAAACATCCTGTACGGAAGCCTTGTTTTGTGTACACTAAAATATTTCTAGTAATGTATTCCCCTCGGGGGTTATGAGCGTGATGAGGTGTTTATTCTGATTTATTTCAGGATGTCACTGTCAGTCTGAGAAAAAGTGAGATTTAATAATTTTAGAAGGGGGTGTTTCAAAATTTTATCTGAATCCGTGCACAATAATGCTACGTGCAAGGCATCATGCAGTTTATATTTAACGAAATCATATAATAAATGTTGTCGAAAGATATCAGAGATTCTTTATTACTATGGCTGATTGATCTTCGAAAATATCTCCCTCACATTTTGGAATACTTTTTAAGCCGTTTTAGGTTGGATTAATGTTTCGGTTTTCTATATTTTGTCATCTTTTAACTTATTTCATGTGTATACCGGAGTTATGATGTTAACATATATTAAAAACCTATAGTTTGTCATAAATGATAAATTGTTTTATAGAGTGATTAGATAATCTATTTTTTTTAATTTAATGGTACGTGTACTTTAAAAGTGTTTCTACAGTGTAAGCTGTCTCAGCTTCTAATTTAAGTAGTTGAATATATCAGAAATTTGGTACAAATTACGATATATTTACAAAATGTTTGGTTTGTTGCACTGAAATTTCTCTCATATCATTTCTGGATTTTACAACTTCAGCAATAGTTATAAACATTTTTAACAAAGGAATTAATTAAGCAACAATCATGTACGTGACTAAGCTATATATACATGTATATGGAATTTAGTTTTTTTTTCGTTTTGAAGGAAAAACATAAAGATGCGAGGTTCAGTCAGGACTAACGAACTTTACTGGTTTCTCTGAACATTTAATTTGAAATTTTACAACTAAACAGGTATCTTTTGACAGATATAGTAAAATAAATTATTGATACAAATATAGGTACATTATATAGATAGCATATCCATAAACTAATCAAGTTCACAATAGTTTAACAAATTTTATTTCTCAGAACCCATAAACTTATAAAGTGCACAGTAGTTGAACAAATTTTATTTCTCAGAACCCTTATTATGATATTGTACTTTACATGTGTACGTGTGGGGTAAAATGAACAAATAACACATGCCGAAGTCCAATATGGCTAGCCATGGACCAGTAACTAAGCCAATATGGAAAACCTTGCGAAATTATACTTTTATTGACTAACCAGTCCAATATGTCATATTGACTAGTCCAATATGATCATTTAATGCCTAACCAGTCCAATATATCATATTGACTGGTTAATACGGCATATTGGACGGGTATGTGTATATATTGGCATCATGCCGTATTGGAATAGTCATGATATATTGGACTGGTTGGTCAATAAAGGTATAATTGCGCAAGGTTTTGCATATTGGCTTAGTTATTGGTCCATGGGTTGCCATATTGTACTTCGGCTTCGTCTCAGTCCAATATGGCTTGCCTCGGAGCAATAACTAAGCCAATATGTAAAACGTTACGCAATAATACTATGATATCAGGCAAGAAATCTAAGAACCCTTCTTCTAACAATCTAAAAAGAAATTCTAGAACGCAGCAATATATAGAAACCGCTGGGTGTATCCTCATAAGTGTTGGATAGTTTACAACTTATGCAACGGACCAAAAATGAGTGAGGGCTTCAAACGATATTAGGAAAAACTTCACGATGAAAAGAGTAAAAGATAAGGTTGTACAATTGAACGTTGTAAGAGAATAGATGCTTCATAACTATAAAATAAAATATATGAGCAAATCTTCCACATAACACAAGAGACAAACTCTGTCACATGGATAATGTGGATATATTTACGTTCCTGACACGAATTGGCATATTCACACAGCATTAGAGACAAAGTCTGTCACTGTTATGCTAAAAAAAAAAGATATGGTATATGTGGTATTGGCTTATTAGCAGAAATGATTCATTTTTAACATATCATAATTTCTTTCGTGTTAACATGTGGCTAGGCTTAAAACTAAATTCATGCAAGGAACAGGAAAAGGGATTAAATACATGTAATAGTCGTAAATAACACAATATAAGTTTAATTCAAGTACTTTTAAATCTATATCAATAAACTGCTTTATCATGTCAGTATTTACTTGTATAATATGCTTTTCTTGACACCCTGAAGTGAAATGTAACATTTTTTGTCAAGTCTAGCTTTTCACAAATTATTAGCGTTAAAACATACAATTCATTATAATCAATTTTTTCTTTGTTCAACTGCTCTGACCCATTTCATTGCACATGTACAAAATATAATAACCGTTGAATCAGAAGTAAATATGGCAACATATGCAGTATGGGAATGAGTCACTTAAAATAAGAAATTTCCTAAGTCTGGGAATATTCCGTACACATTAATATGACGGCAGAGTAATTTTTAGACTTTGATTGGTTGCATCGTGACAAATGACAAATCTTGGACTTGAGAATTACGGCTGCAACGGGGCAAGATCTCGAACAACTTGGAAAATGATCAGTAATTGAATACAAATCTCAGACTGGTGTATAGATACCCCTTCAGGACTTTGCTTACTCTGAGACTTGCAAATTGAGAACGGGTAGGTGTGGAGTACAGTATTAACACCATGATTTCTGAAGAATGTTCAAGGATATTATATGTAATTATATCGTTGGTCTGTTAGCCTGTCTGTCCGTTAGAAATACTTGTCACTGAACTTCTCATCCAGTTTCTACATATGTGTTCTATTTTTGTAAGTTATTGCTAAGAAATATATGCAGAAGGATCTCGATCGACCACCTTGTCTTATGTTGATTTTTTATTAATTGTTTCTTGCATATTGATGCATGTATATACAGACATTTGTCGTCCACCATGCAGTTGGGTAATCCTCTTGCTGTGGTTTTGCTCCAGATATTTTATTTCCATATTTTAGGATTTTTTTCTTCACTGAAACTGTTTTGTATTCGTAAAGTGTTACAATATCCCTAAGCATGTGAACATACAGCTGTATGCACGAAGAGGTCTTGTTTGCCAGTCCGTGTACATCCATCTGTCTTTTTTTTTTATTAAAGAATTCATGTAACTTTAAAAAAAATAATGATGTACAGCATAGGGAAATTCAAGAGAGGAAGTCGGTAATTATTAGTACTTTATATATGTATCTCTTTTTTTTAAACACTTTATAAAACTAAATCGTCCCAAATTCATGGTTTGTTTATATATAATCATGCATTGTTGCATGTTGCCAGATGGAAAAAGATAAATATACACATGGTCGGGTTGTTGTCTCTTTGACACATTCCCCGTTTCCATTCTCTATTCTACATATTCTGTTTTCAGCCGTATTTCGCTTTCAAAATATATAAATATTTAGAAATAAAATTTTAAGAGTGTCGGTTTTAATAGCCAGTATAATTCTATATTTGTAATTTGTTAATCAAAACTCTTTGCACTTGGCAATTCATAATAAAGTTTATGATATGGGGGTTCAAACCCACTTCGTCGTTGGCAAATGTAACAAAAATATGTGGTAAATAGTTGGGAGATGGGACACCTATTCCTTGGAATATCTACCCTTTTATATAGCAGAAACTTGATTAAATGATGATAGAATGAATCGGGTGGGTGCATTATTCGTATTTTATTGGCCGCTCGTATGTTATTTGTTTTCTATTAATTGTTCATTATATAAAGGATCATGTCTCAACAACATCTTGTGAATTATTATTTATTTTATTTTTAACATTCAAGAACAGAACTTCTAGAATTGTAAATTCTAGACGAAACAGTCTTCTTTCACCTAACTTTGTTATTTTTAGCAAAGGTATTTCCCATTTAGTTACCTGCGATTACGCCCCGCCTTTTGAATTTGATTAGTCTGTGTAAACAAATAATCAGCCGTGTTATATCGTGTTTAGCTCACCTGCCCTAAAAGGCCATGTGAGTTATTACCATCACTTGACGTCCGGCGTCCGTCGTCCGTCGTCGTAAACTTTTAAAGATCATCTTCTCTGAAACAAAACTTGGCAGCAATGGTCCTTAGGTGTTTCTCTTTCAGAATTGTATCCGATGACCCAACTCGTCATCCAATATGGCCGCCACAGCCGGATATAGTTTAACATAGGACCCTATGGAAAATTTACTTAAAGATCTTCTTGTCTGAAACCACTGGTCCAATTTGAACAAAACTTAATAGCAATGGTCCTTATGTGGCCCTCTTTCAGAATTGTATCTCATGACCCCGTCCAACATCCAAGGTGTTCACCAGAGCCGAACATAGTTTTTTTTTTTTTTTTAATTTGCATGATTTATTTTTTTTTTCCAATCTCCTGTTACAACTCCCTTAGAAGCCCAGGAGTGCTGTCTAAGGTTCCCTGTTTTACATGATTTACAGCTACCCAGGGAAAGCAGGTGTGTTATTTAGCCCACTATTTGTATAAATAGCTAAACTAAATGTATCAATCTTTTTTGTTGTGAAAAAAAATATATATAATACGCATCTACAATATCCTAAAGATAAAATCATAATAGTACTATTAATACACTATAGTTTATAAATAATTTACAAAAGCGTTTAACTTTGTAACAAACTAAATACTTGTAATCATTCCCAATCCTAATGGGGATTTTCGATTAACATAGTTTAACATAAGACCCTATGGGGAATTTACTGAAAGATCTTCTTGTCTGAAACCGCTTGGCCAATTGGAACAACACTTGGCAGCAATGGTCCTTCCGTGGTTCTCTTTCAGAATTTTATCCAATGACCCGGCCCGTCATCCAAGATGGCCACCAGAGCCGAACATAGTTTTTACATAGGACCTAATTGGAAAAATCACTGAAAGATCTTCTTGTTTCAAACCAGTGAGCCAGTTGGCTTGACAGCAATGTTCCAGGCTGCCCGTCAAGATGGGCATAGTCTAGGTGAGCGATACAGGCTCCTGAGCGCCTGTAGATTGAATATTGCCATGAATGACAGTCAGAACTAAAATATTTCGCAGTACATAGCTACAATAATGTAGCTTCTGTGACAATTTAATTTTTGATCTTGCCGGAGTTTCAAAGAGGTCACATTTCTCACAATGAAGCCACCGAACCCGGGTTTTTTTACACATTTTATCGGGTTCATATTTGTTTAAAATCGTGCTGCTAATTTATTATAATACATAAACGAAGGTGAATCACGCCCGGTTGATCCATAACGAGTAAAACGACCTGGTTGTAGCCTCCACCAATATCAAAATTGTCAAAGAAGCTAATAATTGTTACTAATATTAAGTAGGTATTAACCTACAGCAAAATGTTGGTTTTGATTCCGAATGCCCCTCAGCTTAAAAGGTTTTAAAGACCTAAAAAAACTGTCTTCCTAAGTGATATTTAAATTATAACTTTTCGTATCGAAAACATATAAATATAGAAACCTTTTTTTAAGATAAAGTTTATAAACAAGAACTAACTACAGTGTCTGAGAAAGGTTGAAACCTTCAATTCATATCAACATTTATGAACAGTCTTTTATATAAAAAAAATCGTTAAAGGTGTTCAGAACCATGATACATTAACTGACATTTTTCGTAATAAATACTCGTTTCTTAATGATATTCTTACTGTTAATAAACTCTAGTTTCTAAAAGGACCCAAAGGATCACCAGTTGAACAAAGCTAATGTGAATAGTAAATACTGTCCCTTTTCTTACCATAAATATCGAAAATGACAAGATATATACTAAAATTGATGATGAGAGAGGCGATTTTAATTTTCCAGCTACTAATTTCCCTATCTAGACAAGAGACGTTCCTGTGGCACCGTAGCATTCCTGTGCACGGATTTGCTCTACGTTAGAAGAATGCAACGATAGAAACTATACGATTACTAACAAACTTCTATTACCAGATTACAGAGTTATAGATTTCACAAGCTGCTTTTTATACATTCAAAACGTTTTATAATAATTACCGACATCTTACAACTAAATACCCTGCTTCAAGAAAATCACTAAATATGAACGGATTTTCCGATTCTAGTTTCTACTGTAATATCGTAAATAAATGCAAACGTCTTACCAATAACCCACAGAAACTCGTGAGTTACTTAGGATTTTCACTGTAAGCACTACAGATATTAAATTTTTATATTATTCTGTAAAAAATTGCACTTTCTTCCAAAGACTTGAAAAGTTTTAATGTATACTGGCCACTATAAATACTGTAAATTTACATTAAACCCATCATACTGTTTTAGCTTTTATAGTGTGTAAAAATTCAATGGAGGGTCAGGAAATTTATGGGGAGTGTTGGGAACCATAAAACCGGTTTAACTCCACCACTACTTTCTGTCTATAACAAGTCAGACTATCCTGGCTCTCTGGGTTTTTCCTAAGTTTGATTTTGCTGTGCTCTTTTTATAAATTATTGCTTTTCTAAGATAGAATAGAGAATGGAAACGGGGAATGTGTCAAAGAGGGAACAATCCGACCAAAGAGCAGAAAACAGCTCAATTCTACCAATGGGTCTTCAACGCAGCACGAAAATTCCGCACACGGAGGCGGGCTGCAGCTGGCCCATAAACAATAATGCATATTAGTTCAGAAAAATGGACTGCACACTAAATCCGAAACATACAAATGAACCAAAATTCAAAAACGTCTATCGATTGGATGGCATTAGTTGACTAGTATGTCATCATTGATCTTTTCTGTTATCCGTTTTGTTGTTTTTTGACGCTGAAATCATTTGTTGAAGCTTTCTAGTACATTTAACTCTATCATAAAGTAAATTTCACGTTCGAGGTTAGCATGGCCAATTAAACCAGCCTCCTCGACAAATATACTAATAAACAACTAAATGGATAACAGGAAACGTCAACAATGACATACCAATTAATCAAATCAACCCAACTGACAGAACTCTGGACAAAAATTAACATAAAAGAGCACAAAACACAAACATAAAGACAAACTTATAATTTATGAAGAACTAGAGGCTCTCGAGAGCCTGTATCGCTCACCTGGATTTAACTTTTCACCTTGAGCAGACCTAAAAATTTAAGTGTTGCAGTCAATTTGGCTGTTTTTTCTATAGGATTCTATGTTAAACTAATTTCAGCTGTGGCAGTCATCTCGGTTTAGTCCAGGTCAACGGATACATTTCTAAAGGAGAACCATCTAAGGACCATTTCTGCTAAGTCTTGTTCCAACTGGCTAAGTGGTTTCAGACAAGAAGATTTTTAAATGAATTTTCCTATAAGGTCCAATATTTAACAAAGTTCGGTGTGTCAGCCATCTTGGTTGACAATCCGGGTGATCGGACATATTTCTCCTAAGGACAAATGCTGCCAAGTCTGGCATCAATATGTCAAGTGGTTTCAGACAAGAAGATTTTTCAATGAATTTTTCCATAGGGCCCTATGTTAAACTAAGTTCGGGTGTGGCGGCCATCTTGGTTGACAGTCTGGGTCATCGCACAAAATTCTGAAAGAGGACCCTCTAAGGACCATTGCTACCAAGTCTAATTCTAATTGACTTAGTGGTTTCAGACGAGAAGATTTTTGAGTGAATTTCCAATGTCCTATGTTAAACTAAGTTATGCTGTTGTGGCCATCTTGGTTCACAGTCCACGAAATCAGACACATTTCTGAAAAAGGACCTCCTAAGGACCAATGCCGCCAAGTCCTGCTCCAATATTTCAAGTGGTTTCAGACAAGAAGATTTTTCAATGAATTTTCCTGTAGGGCCCTGTGTTAAACTAAGTTCGGATGTGGCGGCCATCTTGGTTAACAGTCCGGGTCATTGGACATATTTCTGAAAGAGAACCTCCTAAGAACTATTACTGCCAACTTTGGTTCAAACTGGACTTGTAGTTTCATATAAGAAGATTTTTGAAAGTCACCCCCCCCCCCCTTTTTTTCTATTTTTAGTAACAGCAGCCATCTCGGTAGGAAGTCGAGGATGCCAGACATAATTTTGGAAGGGGGCCACCTAAGGACCATTCCACCAAAGTTTGGTCTCAATTGGCCCAGTGGTTTGAGAGGAAAAGATCTTTAAAGGAAAGTTTACGCTGGATGCCGTCTTTAAAGGCCAAAAACTCCTATAAAAGGAGTCAATCAATGATTTTGGTCATGTTGACTTATTTGTACATCTTACTTTGTTGAACATTTTTGCTGTTTACAATTTATCTTTATCTATAAAAATATTCGAGATAATAACCTAAAACTGCAAAATTTCCTTAAAATTAACAATTCAGGGGTAATAACCCAACAAAGGGTTGACCGATTTGTCTGAAAATTTCATGACAGGTAGATCTTGACCTGATAAACATTTTTACCCAATATCAGTTTTGCTCTAATTGCTTTAGTTTTTGAGATATAAGACAAAAACTGCAGTTTACCCCTATGTTCTATTTTTAGCCATGTCGGCCATGTTGGTTGGCAGGCGGGGTCATCGGAGACATTTTTTAAACTAGATACCCTGATGATGCTTGTGGCCAAGTTTGGTTTAATTTGGCCCAGTAGTTTCAGAGGAGAATATTTTTGTAAAAGTTAACGGACGACGACGGACGACGGACGCCAAGTGATGAGAAAAGCTCACTTGACCCTTTGGGTACAAATATAAAACCACCACATGAGGGGAAGGTATTTACAATATACAAACAATGATGCAAAAGAATGCTAAAATGATGAAATAACGGGGAAACTCATAGTCAAGGCGATTTCTGCATAACAGTAGTAATTGATATTTTTAACAATAACTGCACGCGTGTCTTGACGATTGCCGTTGGAAATCCAGGATTTTTAAAATATGTTTAAGGCATCGATCCAAAAAGCTTAAATTTAACACTGGTAATACGAATAGTAAATGCTGTGTTTTTTTTAAATCATACAATAAATGTTGAAAATGGACGATTTTAATCTTCCAATTACTAATTTCCCCTTTCTTGACGTAGACGTTCCTGTGGCACAATTGAATGGTATGTACATATCACAGCTTGTACGTTTTGCATGGGTTTGCTCTATATTAGAAGACTTTCCCAAGCAAAACCATACGATTACCAAAAAAATCTATTCTAGGGTCTTACGAATACGAACGATTTCTACTGAATTACATGAAGATATATCATTAAACACTTTATGGGAGTGATATTTCTGACTATTTCTGAGTGACAGCACCCTTAACTATTCAAAGGCGCACATTTTGACCCTGTTATCTAAATAATATACAGTTCAACTAATTTTAATATTTTGTCTACCTGTCCTTATTTTGACATTCTACCCTGACTTTTTCACCAAATTGAAGAGTTTGAATTGTTTTTTCAAATTACGTTTCGTAAAATCAAAATTATGTTCTCTGATCTTTTTGCGTGAATACGTAAAATACCACTTAATAAATCAAAATAGTTTAAAATAAAACAAGATTACTCTATTGACGCAGGATCAACAATATCATTCTGTCAATGCAAAGAAAGGCAACTGTAATAAATCTCAACAAGTTATCAGTGTCGGATTATACTTTATTTCTAGTTTCATCACATTTCTATGCAGTAATATAACAACTTCTCTGGTTATGGTGCATGAAATGGAACGAGATTACCATTTATACAACAGGTGTGTTCATATCATAACTCCAAAAATTATACGATGGCTATCAATAATTGATTGACATGGACGGAGTTTCTGTCTCTATATCTCTTCATTGATACGGGATTTCCCAAGCTAAATTTAACGTCTTACTTGTAACCTGCAAGGTGACATTGCCGGAGCAGGACAACATACCTACGATGCAACGGCGCACTTGATGTCAATCCCCGTTTGTTGCTGGATATTCAGTTTGGTATCTCTGCATTACTTGTTCTATGTTATTTTCTATTTTTTTTACTATTCTTCTGGTTTTATTGTTGTAGCATTTGTTTTCAGTGTTAATTTTCTCACGAACTAGCCTTGTTTTTGCATTTCTATCTAATGGACTTCTGTTTCGATATTCCTTTGCTGATTTTTATTATAATACTGGTATACTTATTAATCTGTTATAGATATAGTGTTACTAACTTGCTGTTTCTGTATTGGCCCTTGTATTGATTCAAAGTTAGCTATATTAGTCCCGATACTCGCTATTTCTGTTATATTTCAGTTGCATGGGTTGTTTTCTCACGTAAATTTAACCCACATCCGGTTTGAACCTATTGCAAAAATAAAATTGGACATTGGTCCAATTAAACCATCACTCAGATTAATCCAACCTAGGGTTTGTTATTTTCACTTAGTTAGAGATTAGTCAGTTGTGCAACGACACGGCAATATTACAATTTAGTAAAAACAATCCGCCCATTGTGAATTTCTCGGTCTCGGTGTACATCCTGATTGTTCCACTTTTAAAATTTCAGTAGTTCTGATTGTCCTACATACACATTCATGCACATTCCTGATTTTCCCACAAGAGCTGCAAGGTATAACCAAACTGATTGTGGTGATTACATATTTATTTAAGTAATTAATTGGAAAAAAATTATAAAAGGATGATATACTAATCATAAAAAAGATTATAATAAATCTGTGTTGAAATATACTCTCTCAAAAAAGAAACGCAACATACAGAAAATAGGAAATTTACTTCATATATTATTTTCATAATTTATGATATAAATAATTTACACAGGAATGCAAAAATTGGCACACTTCTTGTTCATGAGTTCTTTTACCTTGGAATATCACAGTTTGTCACATATTGTCAATAAATCACTCATAAATTGTCAATATCTGGTATGTCCACCATTTGCTTGTAACACAGCCCCGACTCTTCTTGGCATAGATTGAATTAAACGCTGAGTTCGAACACGCGGTATCCTTTGCCACTCAAACTGAAGTGCCTGCTGTAATTGTTGCAGATTTTGCGGTGGTGGTTGTCGTTGGCGCACGCGCCGATCCACTTCATCCCACAAATGTTCAATTGGATTAAGATCGGGTGATCGTGACGGCCAACGGATCACACTGACATTCTGTTGTTCTAAAAAGTCTACTGTTACACGTGCTGTATGTGGTCGGGCATTGTCGTGCTGAAAAATTTCTCTCCGAATGTCAATTACGGGCAATAAATGAGGTCGTAAAATTTCGTCTCTATACCTAACAGCGTTCAGATTGCCTTGGATATGTATCAGCTGTGTGTTTCTGGCATAAGAAATAGCGGCCCACATCATAACACTGCCTCCGCCAAAATTGTCTCTCTCCACAACACAGTTTTGCGCAAAACGTTCGTTTCGGCGCCTATACACACGTATGCGACCATCTCGCTTTTCCAGTTGAAAACGTGACTCATCGCTGAACCATACTCTTCTCCAGTTCTGTAAATTCCATGCACGAACTGTAGTACACCATCTAACCCTCGCTCGGCGGTGTTGGCGTCTCAGTGTTGCTCCAAAGTAAGGTCTTCTTGCCCTCAATCCATGAGAACGTAACCGATTGCGTACTTCTGTGCTGATATACGGCGCAACCCAGGGACGTTTACAGCTGTTTCTGTTGCAGCAATAGTCCTATTCCGCAGATGGAAAAGTCTGATGTAACGATCTTGCGCCCTGGTTGTAACACGCGGGCGCCCTGAACGTGGCCGATCTGTCGTAGTACCAAGCTGCAGGTAGCGTCCCCAAAGGCGTGAAATTGTGCTACGATGAACATTGTACGTTACAGCAACAGCATTCTGTGATTCTCCGGCCTCTAGTCGTCCGATAGCGATATTCCGGGTAGCAGCGTCTAACCTTGGCATAGCGTCACCTCATCAGAATTTTATTTTACGAATGCATTCATGAAAAGAAATACCGGGTTTTTATACCGACTGACTGAGCTAAAAAATAACCCATGATTTGCACGTGAAAGTCGACCCAGTTTTTGGCAATGCGTAAATCGTAGGGTGTCCCAGATTGCGACCAAAGTCGTTTACGGGTGGATGAATTTAAATGATTGTACCTGGAAACTTTTTATGAAGGTGTAATTATGATCATGTGTACATATATTTTGATATTTATTGGTTATTTGTCCGGAAAAATAATATTTCAAAAAGATAATCTGATGTTGCGTTTCTTTTTTGAGAGAGTATATATAATATGCTGTTTGCGTGGCCAATAATGCGAGCACAGCAATATTAGCCCTTTCCAGAAACTCATTTCCGGTATCACGATTCTGACAAACTGGTCAGCTACCAGGTTGCTGAACATAGACCATCAATTCATGACGTCATGTGAAAAACTAAAAAACCTGTTGTGTGCACCCATTGCAACCCATTTTGGTTATTTTTTCGGCCCAGCACATTTCCAGTCCTAAACACTACCGAGTGTCTTGCAAGATTCTAACTGCAGCGATTCACACGCTACACGATTTGTGACTTCGAGTAGAACAGTTTGAATGTTACATAAGATAGTAAACAGGGATTATATGAACTGAAAAAAGTATGGTATATAGTAGGTACTACCTGACGGTCAGGTGTTGGGCCGACTGTAGGTGGTTATCACAATGCTTTTGTGGATCATGGAGAAGCAATCAAAAATATGGTCATTTTACTGATACTAAAAATCTAGGACATAGGTACAGCTAGTGTTTCAATAATATGCTGTTGACGTGGTCAATGATGCAAGCACGGCAATAGCCCTTTCCAGAAACTCATTTCCGGTAACACGATTCTGATTCTAAAATTATAATTTGAAGCAAGTTATCTCCCTTACTTTACTTACTTCCGGCGAACGAAACTTTTTCTAGCCTTAGTATGTAGCACAATATGCTGCCCCCATTAAACAAAGACTTTTCTAAATGACCCATATGTAGAAAATGCATATGACTTGTGTAAAATATAATACAATAAATAAATAAATAAATAAATAAATAAAAAGGTTTGTTTAAGTAAACAATCATACACAGACTCATTTGTATACCTACTAAGAGATGCCCTTTGAATAATGATCTTGCGCAAGCTCATTTGTATCATTCTTTCGTTTTGGGAAGATGGGGGAAGTCATATTAAATATAGATTATAACATGGCATTTTTCATATCACACCTATTATCTGCCCTAGGTCAAGATAACAGCCAAAGAGACACCAGGCTCGAAGGATGATTTTGACCATGGGCTGATAATGGGTCTGATATGAATAATGACATGTTATGATATTTTTATCATATACTTCATCATTGGTGTTTTATATGTCTCCATGAAAATTATTATCTCAATGATTTCAGTTTCATTGCCGTATTACCGAATATCCTCGAGGCGCGGCAAATCGTCATTGTCCCTCATCCATTTAGTCAAAATGTTTTGTCACTTAATGTTTTTCTGTTTGTATTAACATTTTTGAGCGAATAAATATAATCCACAGTTTCGTCCCGCTAAAGTCTGTCGTATTTCTATGTGTTAGTAAGTTTAGAATCGATTATGAAAACGACTGATTTACGGATTAGGGGTGTGATATAAAACGAAAGCAGTTGATATAAACCGGAAGCAGTTGATAACAAAGTCATATGAGCCCACTAAGCCAATTCTTATAAGATTTGGGCAGAAATATGTACAATTTCCAATTTTATGGTAGGGTAAAATTTTACCTTTATTTTCTATAAGTATATGATAAAGGATTTTATGACAGTGATCAGACAAGGACAAGGCATTTTTTTCCGTTGGAAGAGGAATAAGCAATTTGAAAAAAAATCAGATTACAAAATTTTGTGAAAAATGTAATGAATTTTACCCGAAATTGAATAAATTTTGAAAAAAAAAGAAACTATTCGAAAGCACAAGCAGAAATAACAAAAATCCAGGAGGGTGGATGCTCGCTAAGAATCCGTGATCAAATCCTCGACCCATTCTCCCCCCCCCCCAAAAAAAAATTAAATGGTTTCTATTTAAATATTACATATTATTGTACGAAACTGTGTCAAATATATGCCTCATTTTCTGTTAATGTTCTGAAAGTTATGATAAAATGATACAAGAAAGAAGTGGAAAATTGTGGATATAATATAATACACCTCTTCTAGCGCCTGTAAAATTATAAATAAATCGTAGGGCAGTAGGCATGTTCCATTCAAATGAGCCATAGCAGTCTGAATTATACACTCGACATAACATAATGCATTTTACTACAATGAAAATACAGAAATACTTATGTCAATATAGATATTTCAAAACAACGTATCAGATATTATTAACTTTGTATTGTACGACAAATGTATTGGATTGCACATCATAAAATTGTTCCAGTTATTGGGAAATGTTTATTTTGCAGTCGGACAATTTATGTTTCGTCATCAATTTGACGTTTTATATTGTCATCATAAAGCTGCAATCAGCTTATAAATTCATATCTGATCATTCTGCGTAATCTGGTAAGATTACCAATGCCGCCTCGCCGAGCACTCCCAACAAAAATATGACGGCAATATCAATATCAGCAACTCATCCATGTAGCAATCAAGTATTTCCTAGAATTTGATGATCGGATTGATGATATTTATATGCATATTTTTAAGAATCTGTTGATTTTATTTCGAATTATCATCCGTTTTATACTCCCATACAGACCAAATGACAATCAAATCTTATCACACGTACGGAGAGTTTGTCTGAGATTGATGTATGAACCGTTAATAAATGTACAGTTATCATATACTTATAAGGACGATTCTTAACAGAGACTTTTTAATCCAGATAAGGTTTGACTTTAATTTGAAAAACGTAAGCAAAGGAAAGATCTAATTTAGTTAAGGGTGCTACCATTCGATTCAATGTAAGGGGGGAGGGGTGGCAAAGAAGTGATGTTTTATCTCAAGACAATATCCATGGCGCTGCACCTTTCGTTTGGAGGGTGCAATTGAGCATTACCCTTTTTACATCAGAGGACCGTCAGGGCCTCGGGTGTATTGCCATCGCCTAAATTTCCCGCTTATTTGCATATATTTAAATTAGTTTTGGAATGATAACCGACCTATAAAAATTATAGACCCGCGGACATTATATGGTGCAAAATAAAATTCCTTATCGCTTCTTTTAAATTCATGTTTTCAATGAATACTCAGATTTTTTTTTAATCCAAATTAATAATATGAAAATGTTTTGTCGTTAGAAATATTAGTATATTAATCAAACAATCTTTAATATCAATGACGTACCGAAAAATTGTTGTTGCGGATGAATATATATAAATATATATATAGATTTTTGAACTAAAACTGTGTGCTATGAACTACTGTTTGGATATATATATGTAGACAAGATTGTCAATGCATGAATAATGCTCTCATTCCCAATGCATCTATACTAGTCATTACAATGTTAATGCCCTTTTTGCTAAGCCGATGGGGGCAGTCAATGTTACCGTTGTCTGTCTGTATGTAAATCTCTGTTCATCATGAAAGTGATTTCCGTTTTATAATATTAATATAGCTCAACTGAATGTTATTAAATATATAAACAATGTTTATTATCACAAAAAAAAAAAAACAGATAAATTTAAAATTTGGATTGTGTCCCTCTTATCATTATAGTTATATTTCCATTTATATGTGGAAATATTTTTACTATCTTAATAATATTTCGAACTCTTATTTGCCGCAGACAAATGTTAAACAAAACACTATTTATTTTAAAGTGCTCATTCCCACAAAAAAAATTAATCAAACGCAAAATTGAATGGTGATTCTTTCACTATTCTAGAGACGTGTCCCATAGTAACTAATATGCAAGCAAGTACCACTGATACATTCCCAAATTATTTACTGTTATATATAGTTTAGAGTTATGTAAAACTACATGTATACATGTATATGCTATGCGATGTGATGAACTTTTTGAAGTTTGATAAATGATTAATTTTTATGAATAATGTATATATGTTAGTCCATGTATATATTTATAGTTTTTTGCATTTTTTACTATTAATAATAGGTATAGATAGTCTATTGAACTGTATTAAATGGAAATAGCATGAATTCAATGGATAATACAATAATAAATCCAAATGTTTATATATACCAGTTATGACATTTTTTAAAGTTATCTAATGGTCAATCCAAAGTTTGATTGAAACACATGTGATCCTTTTAATCCATTTTAGAATATTAAGAGACTATACAAATGCTAGCTCAGCATACAGATAAATGATTTGAAAACATAACAGATATGCTAAATAAATAATAAAATGCTCATTTCTGTTCATATAATATAGTCCTAATCTGAAAGTCATTATAACTGTATGCTTAGCATATATATAACTGGATTAAATCAAATATATGGGATCATGTAAAATGTTTCTCGTTAAATGTAATATAAAAAAATGTATTTTGGTATATGTGAATATTTTAAGGAATATCAAATAGAAATTTACTACATATTATAGGAAAAGAGAGGTTCACGAAGGGTTAGAATGGCCCTAAATTGGTCAAGCGATTACAAATTTTAAATAGAAATACTTGTGATAATTCTATTAAGACTAAAATATACTATTTTGGCACCTACTATTAAATATCTTGAAGCTATTACCCCATAATTATATATTATTTGTATTTTTGATCAATTTTGTCTGCAATTTATATGTTTTGGCATAATTAACCATGGCCGCCATACAATTCCGAAAAGTTTTTATTTTGATGAATTCTTTATCAAATTTTGAGTCTTTTGGTTACAAAATATTTTGGATTGTAGATGGTGGCCAAATTTTCCTAAAGCTTTCATGTCTGAAAATTGCACCAAATCATTATATTTGGACAAAATGGGCCTAATTTGGCGAATGTAATGTACTATTATGAAAGAACTGATTTATTGAACGTTAATACATTTAAAATCGACCAATTTACGAACCAAATTGTGAACTATTTGGAGTTTAATTGTAAGATTTATATTTTAGACCGTTTTGGGCTATAAATGAACTGTGTCCTTTGAATAAGTGATATCACAATAACCATAATACTAAGTACCTGTTAGAAAATATCACTTTTACAGTACATTGTTAAAGATGAATACATTCCAACAATGACCAATATTAATGATGTAATATGAGATTATATATATACTGTTTTATATTGTTACATATATAAATGAAAATTGAAACCAAACTGTTGTCATTATTGAAGAAAAGAAACGAAAAGGGAGGTATGATTGGTAATCAGACACAGAAACAAAATGATGAAAAAGAAATGAAGCTAACCATACAACATCTTTACAATCAGAAAAAACTATACTAAAATCAGTTAGAAATAGCCATGAAATGACAAATATTAAACAATATAAATCTGAAAACTAATGGCCACATCAATGTACAAACAAAAAATCAAAAGATATACACCAAAGAATTACAAGCCCTGTTTTACAGGCCTCTAAGGACCGACGCATTCATATTGTAGTTGTGATCTATATGTATGGTGCAAAATCATCTCATTGCTACTACCCATCCAGAGCACTTGAGATCACCCCAACTATTGGTGGGGTTAAGTTGCTCAGGCTTTAGTTTTCTATGTTGTTTCTAGTGTACTCTTATTTGTCTTTTTCAGTTTTAGACATAATATTATCGATATATGAGTTTACTGTTCATGTGGTATCTTTCACCCAAATATTACAATTTATCTGTTTTAATATGATTGTCTTGACCTCTTTCTCATAATTCAGTGACTAGTCAAAAAAATATTTGCTATGTTGATTCTCTGTCATAAGTAATAAGCTTAAGATTTTTGCAAGTGTGCAACTATACGGTCATAATGCCAATCTAGCAGTTCTCATTTGATCACGTCAACATTTCATGGATAATTCACAAAGATAAGTTTCTTACTATAAGACAGTATCTCAGATATGATAGCAAATTATATTATGTGTACTATATTGTAAGGTGAACATCTGTCTGGCAGGTACTGTATAAACACCTGTCATTTATCAATAATCCAACATAACTTGAGGTCCTCTGATGTTCAGTACTTCAGTACTTTGATTCCAGCTGGTACTACTATTTGAATCCGAGTGATATTCAGTCATGCCCTATTCCCTGAAAATATGACGAATATATGGTTTACATTTATTCCGAAAGAACCCAAAATAGATAAAGATTGATTAAAAAAATATTAGCTGAAGCAGTTATTATTCGTGAAGTTCCACGATACATCATCGCATACTTCTTGATAAAACCAAAAGACCCTTCGAATTACAAAGTTTGCTCAATCTACTTGAGGGCTTTAAAGCAATTTTAAATTAAAGGAATCAGAAAAAAATTTAGATTTTATTCAAAAGGACCACGAAAAATCCGCAGAATTTTAAAATTTAAAAATCTACGATGATGACTTTTCATTTGTGACATTATGTAAAAAAAAAATTACTTAATTCAGAGTGGCAACAAATGCTCATAATAACACTTGTTCGAGTAGCTCCCTTTCCGAAGCAGATGACATTTGTCAGTATATGTACATGTAAATAAATACATTACATTACATTTTAGGACAGGAAATTAAAGGTCTGAAAGTCATCTACCTTTAAGTAAGATATCTATGAAATTTGTAATCCAGTTGTTCCAAGCACTTGCTTGAGAACTGACGATTCTCATGATATATTTTTGCTTTTTACTTTTTTTCAGGACATTTACCAAAGATGGAACTGCTATGTTTAAAATTCAATTGTTATGGTCAATTGCTATTTCACAGTCGATTTCTTTAACAAATGGCATTTTATTATTACTCTATCGTTGATTTCATTTGTGGTACTTAGCCTTTATAGCTAGACAATTCTAAAACTTCATTAGTTTTTCGAAAACTTAATATTTGCCTGCAGTGTATTTATTGGATTCTAAATCTCATAAAATCACTAGTAACCGTTTACGGAAATATAGGTACCGATTTATTAACATGGGAACTCAGCGGCCAAATGTTGTGAACACTGATCATAATTTTCATGTCACCAGTGAATATGTGCTTTCGAATTCCGATTCTGGTGATACTTTTTAGTCTTGCTGAGTACATCAACAAATTAAAACTGGCTTATTTGGCTTATTGCACTGAAAACTGAAATATGATGTAAAATAAATGAGAGAATAGATATATAACCAAGTTCAGGACCTAGCAAACCTACAGAACAGTAAATTAACAAAATGTATAACATGCCGTAACGTGAAATATAACACTAAACTGAAATGTTTCCTTTAAAACAACAACATATCGACATCAAAATTTCTGTTTTATTTTGTTAGAATATTACTCGGCAAATAATCAAACATCTTCTACCAAAAACATATTGAATTTGCTCATATGATACAAAAGAAACGATTTTATTAAGTGGTTATCAAAAGACTTTTTGTATTGGAGATACAAAAATATGATTACAAGCCCGATTTCAATCGGAACTACAAACAAAAGTAGAATTGACGTTTTGTTTTCTTTACAAGCACTGCCTTATTAAATTCATACAAATAATTTAGAGATGATTGCTGTCCATTTATCATGTTATCAAGACAATTGTACATCGCTATACATAGATATAGGAGAAGATGATGAATTTTCTTATTAGATCGGACATATAAGATTTAATGTAGATTTTTGGAACAGACAAAATACCGTGATTTTTATCTATTCTGAAATCAATCTGGATATGATCTAGCTATTATGACTTTATAATCACATTTGAGGGATTCCAGTGTAAAAGGCCCGAGATAATAAATGTTGTTGTTTAATCTATATCTAGATGAAAATGTTGTCTTTAGGGGAAATGCTTTGGACGATGAGTCACGATAATGGGCCATTACAATTCATAGACAGTATGCGTTAAATGAATATATACGTTTTAAAGAAATTTTAGACACCATCTGCATGGTACATTAGGAAATACTTTTTCTTATATATCCGCAGGACAAGACTATTTGGGGGTTCCCACTTCAGTATTTTTGTGTTTTGTTTATAACATACATTTATTGTTTTTACAGTTTCTTTTGTTAGAATTATTTTATAAAATACGACAATAATAACTGTATAAAATTCAATTTTCACTATTGAACAAAATTAAGTTGTCATTTGACCTAGATAGCATAATGGCCTGTCACTGTTCAACACCTCATCCATACTATACTAATCATTATTGAATTATATATATTGTGATTAATTATATTGTATATAATTTAGGCTAGATTACTGATAATTGCAGCCGTCTTAAAAAATCATTAGTAATAATAGCGATTTTTTTTATATACTTTCAGTTTTTTTCTGTTTTTCTGAGGAGGAAGGGTGTACATTGTTCGATAAAGGAACAACTAATTAAAGCACGAAATCTGCTCTAAAATATTTTGACATTCATTAAGGTATTGATCGTAGATCAAAAACTAATTTAATCTGAGCCATCTGTGGGGTCAGAAATTTAGAGTAAGAAAATTGTAAAACTTTTGTAAAAAATTGAAAATATTAAAGCAGTATCTCTGTACTAAAAGTATGGACACCTCAGTTCATAAAATTGATTTTTCGCATTTTGAAAGTGTAAACGTTAAAATAATTAGACAATTTTTCGTTGGTTAATTAACCTTATTGAGTCGTCCAAGAAAACATATTAAATGTAAAGTTGATTTTAAAGGTTATGGTTTTATACCTCACAACTGATTTTAAATGGGGAATTTCCAATAGAAAAAATAATGAAAATGAAAATTTCAAAAAATTAATAATTTGAGACCTATCCTAAAATTTGTAACTCTCATTTTAAATATTTTTATGCACTTTGTGCATATTTCATGCATCACGGGGTTGCAATACTTAGTTTTATAAAATCTCATAGGAAGATTTATGTCCCTTTTACATGGAAATTCCATAGGCGGAATTTTTTGTTTCTCTGGAAGACATGATTGAAAAAAAAATAGGTAAGTTCAATTGTTTCAGTTACGACTTAGCTCATGGCATCTTTCACCCAAGTGACTAGACAATTCACATTGTTTAAGGTATATATTTCTGAAAATCCGTTTTACGAATAGAGAGGTGTTCAAACAGTAGTTCTTGTTAATTAAAACTTTTGGAAAAAGTTTTGATTAATGCTTTGGCTTTCTAAATATTTGGCTTTTCAACACTTCTTAAAAGGCAGGATTCGTTGCAATGTTTGCATATAAGTATCAAAATTAGTTATAACAGAAATGCCTCAAAAACTACATAACCTAAATCATCAAAGAACAGAGTTATTCGTAATAGAAGAACATGTTGTACTCCAATGTTTAATAATGTTGTACAGTTTCCAAAGTAATTAGCAATTTTATATCAAAACAGGAGTACATTATTATGTCTTTTCACCAGTGCTTAAATTCCCAACTATGGATGGTTATAAAATTGCTTTTACTTAAAAATAGGTTTCTGAGAAATGGCGGTTTAAGTTAAAGTATTTAATTTCTTTGACCGTTTTTACAAAAGCTCAACAATAAAAATCGTTTTAAGAATTTTATTCAAATTCATTTAAGAAATTTTATACATTCAAAATTAAGATGCAGTTTCCTATTTTCTAGCTGCATGCAAAATTTCATAGAAATCTTTAATTATTTTATTTATGTGCTTCCTGTCTTAAGATTACATCGCATGTAGTTCGTATAATAGTATTTTAAGATCCATACTCAAAAAGGAATATAAAACAGAGGCTTGGTGGACACGTAATGAGAGACGTTTTGATTAGTTAAACATTTCGACAATTATTTAGTGCCGAGGGCGAACATATTGACACACTGGTGGAGGCATGTATTCAGTTTTTCTTCAGGAAAGGTTGTTCTATCTAGAATAATGATTTAAATTCCTGATTTAAAATAATACTAGAACTTGTGACTTTCGAAAATTTATAGTAATAATATAGTTCTACTCTGTGTCAATTCATTTGTATTGTAATTAGACATATAAGAGGCCCAAGAAAATCACGGTGATCTTTCCTTCCGCATATTTCTATATATATTCAAAGTTCTATAAAGTGACTGAAACAGTATCAACCGTTACCAATATAGAATTATGTTGTTTATTTAAGCAGAAAAACACCAATAATGCCCGGGCCACATCTTGTTCCTCCAAGTTACAACAGGTCTCTCTATGTCAAAGCATTGCACTAAATGTAAGGTAATTTGAATGTTTGGTCAGCAATTAGAAGCCTTTTGAATAAACAAAATTATCCAGAAACAACCATTTCGCTCTGGAAAATACGATTTGAAATTCGGTCTGCTGCATAAAATACCTCAACTTCTGTCTGCAAAAAGTTGTAGCGCCAACATAATATTACAGATGTAAAACGCTGCTAATATGTGACAAGGGAATCATTAAAGGGTATGGTGACATTTTTAGAATTTTCATATTCTCTTTAAAAGCCTCATACCGGACCACAAATGTCAGACCCATTGCAAAAATTCACTATTTCCTCTAAATCACAACCGGAAATTCCTCTAAATATACTTTCCTCGTGAGGAATAAACGTATGAAAGATGCTAAATCTTTTAATTTCACATATAGATATATTGATGATGTTTTGTCCATGAACAATCCTTCTTTTGCTCAATGGCTTCCATTGATATATCCACCAGAACTCGAAATTAAAGAAACTACAGAAACAACTTGTACAGCATCCTTTCTAGACCTTCATCTCGAATTTGACAGCAGTGGTAAACTAAGCACCAAGATATACGATAAAAGAGACGATTTTGATTTTAAAATTATAAATTTTCCTTACCTATGCAGCAATATCCCAACATCTCCTGCATATGGTGTTTATATTTCTCAATTGATTCGTTACGCTAGAGCATGTTCCAACTACTCTGATTTCCTTGAACGCCATAAACATCTGCGTGACAGACTTCTTAGCCAGGAATACGAGGAAATGCGTCTAAAAAGGTCTCTTACGAAATTCTTTTTCAAATACCAAGATTTGGTTGAAAAATATTCAGTATCTTCTACTACTATCATTGAAGATTGTTTTTTATAACTTATCTTGGTGTTTTGTTTCTACTTTACCAACTTTGACATCAGCATATCTATGTTGATTACCACCACTGGTACTTTTATGCCGTAATGGAAGCGGGAGGTTTGGCGCGCTGTAAAACCTAGATTCAACCCACCATTTCTTTTGAAATGCCTGTACCAAGTCAGGACCATTACGGTTGCAATTTTCCAGTGGTGTGATACCAGTTTTGTCACACGTCTTATGGACTTGCGAGTTTTGTTAATACTGTTATGTACCTTACTTTTATTTGTTTTAAAAAAATCAAAATTTTGCTGAAAAAGACAAGGTCAAATATTACTTGTAAATTATTAGTATGATATTTTGAAAAACATCTAATGGTTGCTTCCTTATGAGTGGAAAGGAAAAATAGATTCGATAACAATAAAATTAAGAACGTTCTACACTTTTTTTAATTACTGATGATATCTGTGGTTAATGTTCTTTTATTGGTACGTCAGCTTCAGTAGAAACTATTGACTTTAATAATTGATGCTTAATTTAGATGAAAACAATGTACGTCAAAGATGTCCGTACCAAATATTTCTTACTTCATGGAAGAAAATTTGGTATCAAGGGAGGGTATAAAATATCTAATTCATATTGATTTATAGTCCTTTATTTCCTTAAGAAATGGCCTAATTCGGTTACAAAAGCATAAACTTGGCTGTGATTTTTACTGAATGACCGGAAATCATGAAAACATCTCTTACCAATGAGATTCTTGAAAAAAGCGCCAATTAATGATACATCTAATGAAAGCAAAGTAACTTAATATCAATATTTATTTGCGAGGAAGATTGGAAGTTCCGTAAAGGTAATGTAATTGAATTAATAGTTACACATGTGTCAATATTAATCATCGTATATAATTCAGGTATGAAAGAAGTTATACATATTAAGGTAAGCAATATATCATACAATAGAATTTTAGATTTACTTCAAACGTTTAAACTGTGGGAAACATTGGATAAATGGACGTTTAAATTTAAAAAAAACACATGTTTCCAGTTTAATTGTTTAAAAAAAAAGACAAATGATGTACTTAAAATCTGAATAGCTCTTTTTAGCATTGAGCAACAATGAAATTGGAAAAATTGTCAATATTCGCATTTGGTAACACAAGATAATTATTAGTCGCATTGGCTGATTGTTTCTGCCAGTAAATTCAAGTTCTCAAAGTAACTAAAGCTCAGCTGCTAATATTTCAGTACTTGCAATTGATACCGTTGGGGATTTTTTTAATGCCCTTGTACACAGGTCCGTATAAAGGTTTAGCTACTAAGGTTTGGACAGTTTGTCATTAAGTTATGCTCAATTATTTTTTCAGCATTTCATACTTTAGGTCTTGGGGAATCTTCAAGAGTAATAAAAAAGTTTATAATGCACAGGAGGTGTGTAAAAAAACAGTATCAAGGAATGTTCTCTCTTAGCTTTCACACATAAGTAGAAAGAAATCCAAAGTTACATCACCCACACAATCAAAATTGTCTACAGCAAATTTATGAATGAGAGAGGTTATCCTATAATTGTAGGTTTCACAATGAAGGAGAATTCGATTTAGCTCGATATCAATTAAAGTTATTTAATTTGGATATAATAATAAACGAGCCTTTGGCTTTCTCTACATTGATTCTTACTAAATGATGCAAGGTTTGACTTGTAATTAAAGGCATCCAAGAAAACACCGTTATAAATGGCTGATACAAAGATGAAGGTTTAAACCGAAATGTAGGAAACAAATTATATAGCGTTTGAGTTCTTTTCCGTAGAAATAACCAAAAGATATAGATAATCTCTTTCTCTCTCAATGAAATTCAGCAATAAACAAGAAAAAGTGCACATAGTCCTTCAAAATCCATTTATAATGAGATAATTGAAAAACACAACTTATTTTATTTCAAAGGATATATTTCTTACGAAATGAAGAAATTTGAGAAGAATGAATTTTCTACAATTTAATTATTCTATCCCAAGGTACGCATGAAATGACATATGATTGGATTACGCTGACTAATTTGCAAGAAAATTCCAATTGATGAGTGGAAAATTTGGAAAAACTAATTATTGGGCGTTTGTAAAATTTATGCCTTTTTGGAATGAAAATTAGACTGCTAAAAGGGAACCATGACAGTAAAATTTCTTTAGGGTGCAGCCATATCGAAAAAAACAAAGGACAAATGATAAAATGCATTGTATCAATATATATGTATATGCACGCATGTCAAAAAAGTTCCAAAATTACAAATACGTTAAACAATTCGTCTATATAGTCCCATTTTGTACATTGTTGGTTGGTAAATCGAAACATTAAGGAAGAGGAGGTTTCATTTTGGTGAAAATTCATTTCAAATAAATAAAATTTTAACATATATATTATATAGATTTTAATAAAAATACTTTTTTAACACTGTTTATGCATAATTGAACTTATCACGTATCATCTGAAATTATAAAAAAAGGCTATCTGATTGACAGATATCCGGATTTTCCTTTATCACTGTTTGAAGCTACCCAAAGTCCATCACCAATCTAATCTAACTATTTTCCGTTGGAAATCCGGCTAAGCAGCACAAAATAACACAAAATAAAGTGAAGAAGATGAAAACAGAAAAAGCCCCAAAACAAGGATAGAACAAAGCCTGATGGACATTTCTATGGTTCAGTCTAAAAATGATATCATGGTCCACTAGCAGTGCCATTCTATATTTCGTTTTATGTCTTTTTGAAGTTGAGTTTCATAATATTTTCAAGGACTGCGTATATTGTTGTTCTGTTAAACAGACATTTTTCTCATAACAACATTAATTTTCTTTTCCAATAAAAACAGAAACTAATTTGTGGTTCTGTAAAATTGTTATTTAAGATAAATTATAGTCTTCCATTTAGTATGAGGGAGTTTTACGTAGAAACGAATTCCACATTGTACAAAAAAAATTAAATTGAATCAAGACGTTGGTGTATATTGAACTAAGGGACCTTTTAGAATTGCTCTTTTCTTCTTTTGTTATATAAACGTAGGTGACTAAGTATAAAAAAAATGCCTGTCAAGGAAAATTCTAGAAAGTTGATCTGTATTTGTTCTGACATGTCGTAAATTTCCTTGCTAAATGTGAGAAAATTCATAATTGATACCTCCGTCGAACTAACAACAAACCACATTGTTGTAAAGCTTAAAGGAAATCCTTAGTTAAGGTATCTGCTAGTTACATGTAGTAGACCTGTTAAAATATTTGTTCAAATTCGTTGATTCGACATTTATTAAATAATCACACCCAACCCCCCACCCCCCAACCCCCGCCCCCTTCTGTTTCAGCTGACTGGATTTATCAGCCGCCAGACACTGAAGAAATTCATACATAACTCTATATTTAGTACAAAACATTTGACTGATTTTCTGAACTCAAGTCAACAGCAAATCATTGTATGTTTAACCATGTTATAGTCGTTCAAGCATAAGTATGTAACAGGAAACATTTTTCCATAATAATACAAAACTTTAAATTTAAACGGTTCAAACACAAGCGAGGAGGAAGGTTTAGTTTAGATTCCTTCTGAATTTCCTAATTATTCTTTTCCAAAAAATTCTATTGGTCAGAAATGTAAGTATAAGGCATACACTTAAAAAGCCAATTCGTCGTATAGATAAATATTTTTTATGTATGGGAGCAACCATATGATTTTTAGGGGGGGGGCATGGAAAGAATTTGAAAAAAAATGGCAGGATGCAAAATTTGGTGGAAAAAAGGTAGGATAAAAAATGTAATGGGAAAAAAAGCAGGATACCCAGAAAAAAGGCAGTCTTGAAATTTTGCTAAAAAAGGGCAAGACTAAAGATTACTTCCATGCCCCCTTTCCCCCCCCCCCCCCCCCCCCCCCAATAAAATTCAAATGGTTACTCCCTGACATAAAAATCCGAACGTGAATCAAAACTCAGAAAAATAAAAAAAATCAAAATTGTGTTTATGGTGATAAGTCTCTCTAGCGATTGGCGGATAGTAAATCTTTGATACGAAAGATTAATTCTGTACGGAATTTGACATATTTCCATAAGATAAAAGTACCCTTAAAACTGTTCAGTCTTACATTTGATCTATATGAGTTCCGCAGTTCATTTATTTTCTAGTTTTAAAATGATTTATGTACATTGTAAAACAAGTTCTAGTAACGACAACTGACCCTAAAGTGGTATTTGGCCTACTTTTTTCGACACCTGCTAAGAATGTTACTGTCTCTTGACACGTCACAAAAGTTTTTTCGTTCGTATCCGACTGCAGAGAAGTATCCTTTATCAAACTGTCCATGCAAATAGTATCGAGTGAGTCTCATTGACGGTTACCTCATATCCTTAAACGTTCATATGGACTGGGAATCCCTAATTCATTGGACGACACCAATAATTATTTTTCACATTTGTTGGCTGTTTGAAGAAGTTTTAGTTTTTCAATATTTTATTTACCAGCAGTTAAAATATAATCAAAACCCCCCAACACTTGCACAGAATTTACTATTCCCTGAATGTTAATTAATGAAGACATCGACAACAATTTTAATTTTACTGTCATGTAATTTGTTACATGAGAAACATTAAATCAATTAATAACAGAATTACAGATTTATGTGTGTTTAAGTATTAAATCTGTACAAGAAATACAAATTTTCTCATTTTAATGCCTGCTGTTAAAATTCATTAGAGTAAAGAAGTAGTGAAAACAGATCTTCGCTTCGATTAAACACGATAATATGCCGAACCAAAAAGAGCTTTAGTTCTTTTCACAACTTTGTAGACATGGCGTCATTCATTTGGTGCTATCCCAATAATCACTTGCAGGAAACACAGATAGATTAAGAACTCTTGATTTACAGGTTTAGTCTCTTTCAAGAAAAATAGAAAAAAAAATCCATCGCTTAAAAAGAATTAATATTCGAACTTTATTGCATTGGAACCTGTGTTTGGTGCAGAATCTAATTCATTGATCGGAAACCAAAGTGAAAAATATATTGGTCTTGATTTAATCCAATTTTAATTCTGTATTAATTATTAATTCTATTTTTTACTGATTGATTCTTAATTGAACAAAAGAATTACATTAGTCAATTTAATTGGAGAAAGTCTGATAAATAAGAAAGATATTTGATGCAACAAAACAGCAAAACAAAAAACCTTTTGGGGAACTTCCGGTATTGTAAAGTAAGCCGTAGGGACGTTGGGTTTCTGAGTGCATGTAATATATTTTGCTTTGTATGAAACATTTTAATGAACATTTAATATCGACATTCTTATGCTGTTAACGTCACACACCTTGACTTGCGTAATTAAATGTGCTAAAGAGAAATTTCTAGTAATCCTGGGAACACTGGATGGTGAGGTGTAGTCAGAGTCTTTATAGAAGACAGTTATACCCAAATATATACACAGATGTGCCTTTGTCAACCCCTTGGACCATAATGTAGAGTGTTATCTTTGACTCATCATTGATGGACTTTTTTTCACCAGTACGAGACTCCTCTGACGTCAAACGGCTTTTGTCAAGAAAATACGACTAGACGTCAAACTCAAACGACCTTTTGTCTTATATACGTCCTTATTCATACGATACGTTTAACTTCAGAGGAATCTATAGCTAGGCATTCAGTAGGAAGAATGACAATAGAAGTCTAGGAATTCACTAGAAAGAGTAGCAATAACAATTACTAAAAACTTCTTACTAATGAGTAACAACACATGTCTTGCAGCGAGAAAACGAGGAAAAAACGAAAACTGTAAAAGATACAGAAAAACACCCACTCACGAAGTCGTTCAAAATTTTGCAACCAAACAGGAACTTTAAAAATAAAGAATTGAATTGCTGTGGTTTATGCTCAATAAATGCAGAAAAATTTCCTTTTTCTTCAAAATTTCACCACTTTGTTTCCTTTATCAAATATGGAGATCTAATTAAACATAATTCTGCAGTTCAACTCATTGATGGTCATACATTTTCATTGGAGTGACCTATCTTTTGTCTATGTATTTAGGGTGACGAAAAACCTAAATCCGTCAATGAAAATTTTACAGAAATGTGCATTTACTCTTTATTAGCATTAATGTACAGGAATGCAAGAAAACATTTGATAATGAAATGCAATCTGATGTTTTTAAATACCTTGTGCAGGAAAAATTATATTAACAATTTTCCATTTTCAAATTTTCATAAACCACACTTTAGTTTTAATTCATGAAAATAAAATTCGAATATCTTCGCCATACAGATTCTGCAACATTAACTGATTGGGAACCATAATTAATTTTTTCTGATAAAGGAAGGAATTGTACCAAATCAAATACAAATGAATTCTCCTTGTACTAGAAATTGCCTAAAAACTCTAGATTCACCAGTGCCTACGTAACTCTTAGAGATTCCACATCCTCGTAAAATCAACCTTTTTTTCCTTTCTTGTGTCAACGTCATTGTAAATTCCAACTTAGAAATTGTTGACATTAATACGATTAATGTATTATATCAACTTATGTAATATAACTGTACTACCCATGGGAGCCTTTTTTTTTAAATTTCTAAGGTTCTTGCATTTCAGTATCTAAAATTTATTAACAATTGTATTCAAATCTTTATTTTCATATAAATCAACTTGTATGATTTGTGACAAAAATAAACAAAACATAGTATAACATAATGACAGGAAAAAAGCATGTATTTATATATTAATCGAACTAATAGACCGTGTATATACTTCAAAATTCAATTATGAGTCCCTTACCCTTAGTACTAACGACTGTTTTACAAAGGAACCTATGCTTTCTACCTGTTTTTGCATTGATGGGCAGAGAATATATCTCATTTTTTCATTATCATTAAGGATATTAAAATTGTCTATACTATAAGCCTCGACTAATTTTTCAATAAAATCTGGTCTTTTACAGAAAGGAATTATAATAGTGAAATATATAAATTGAATTACAATAAAATTATGAATAGATAAACTTTTTTCTATATGATTGAACTGACAAAATCAATGTCATGACTTTTTGAGTAAATTTTAAGTTCGCTATCAGCCTAAATTAGAAACTTTTACCAAAGCAAACTTTAAAATGGATCATTTTTTCATCTTCTATTGTAATGTACAATTAAAGCATATTTGACGAACAGTAATTGATGCCGTCATGCGTTGCTCTTCGGTGTTCAATATGTTTACATTTAGACAATTTAAGCTCATTGAAGAGGGTTAATACTTTATCATCAATATAACAGTGAATAGCAGATTTAACAGTGACTAGCAGATTTAATGTATAAAATTCAACAATATAATACTTTTTGTCATTTTGTTACAGGTAGTGTTTGAACAGAAGGTTCTTAGAAATGAATCGATATACTAAAGCAAAGAATTAACAAATCACGACTGTTTACTTAATTGGACTTTCTGACATACAGTTATCAATTGATTCAAAGAGGAGGGACGTCAGGTGCGCGGTGACGTTGTAATTTTAATTTGGTCAAGTTAGAAAGTAAGAATCAGGTCCTGGGGTTGTACGGCTTTGCTAGAGTATACACTAAGATGAACCTTAACAGAAATATTATCTGGTTTAACCAATAAGAAAAAGGGAAATGCAACTGAGAAAAGATTAAATCCATTATGGTAACAATTTATTTTGTGAACTGTTTTACAAGAGTCATACAGGATACGAGATGATATTGGAGTTTTATTGGAGAGTTTTTATCATTTATATTTCTGTACTTGGTAAGTCATTTTATTTTGAATATACATATATAAATATTGTTTGTATTGTTTAATCAACGAACTTAAACAAAGGTTTACCATTTCTGCCATTATTGTCCCTATACATATATCTGTGTTGAACTGAAAGGATATGGCATATTTTATAGAATTATGAGATTTGTTACCTGAATATTTAAACATAAAAGTATATTTTGATCAGTGTGAGAAGTTACAAACGCCCCAAAAGGAATTGTCTTTTTTCTTTAATAATAAATCGGATCATGTTTACAAATGTGACTTCATCAGAAAATTCTCAGTACTTCTTGGTGATACTGAAATTGTTCTATATTCCCATCTGTAACAAAAAGATTTAAAGGAAATAAATAATGTTCTTTTCTTATATAGTTTACTTAGTTTGGAATTTAGTTTCAAAAGATTAAAAAGAATAAAAGACTCAATTAAAATCTTTGGTATGTCTTGTTTTATAAGACTACTGTCTTTTTTTAATAAACGTATTGTCTTAAATTTTTTATTAAACAAGAGCATGAGATCTGCTTGTCCAAGATTCCTGTGATGCAAAGCGGCATTTTGTTGTATATGCTTTGGCCGCTAGATTATTAAAACGGTAATTCATCATATCTTGTAGGTTGGAACCTTGTGTATAATTGGCAATCTCAATGTTTGCAAAAAATTATTCAAGTGGTCACAGAAACGAAATATTTAAGGATTTCATGATGGTTTTAATTTTATCCTACAAATTTGTAAGTTCTACAAATGGAGTATTCTCTAGCGTTCCACGGCTCATGTTAATAAGAAAAAAGGGTTGTTTGACATCAGTGGAACTGCAATTGGATGGAAGAAGGATGTGTTATACAGAAGTGTTCTTTATACTACCTGGTACAGCTGGTTTGGAAAACAATCCCAAATATAATTTGATTTGAAAACTGCATTAGGAGTTACTGAACAGCATAGAGCAACGTTGTTTAAACTGTATAACCTGGTTTGGTCTTGTGACATCACCAACGGATTAATCCGCCACTTGTAAATTCAAATAGTCCCATGTCATTATTGATGTTTGAATTGAGGAATCACTGTACTTCGGTTTGGAAATTAAATTATAAAGAATGTTTCCAATTTTTTAACAGGTTATATTTCAATAACCTGGTTTGGATCAGTTAACGGCATTGAACCGCTTCGCGGTTTATTATGTGTAAATTGACACAAACCAGGTTATATCGTTTAACCTGTTCAAAAATTGGAAACATTCCTTAAGAAACTGAGTATTATTTGATCATTAGGCTGCAGCTGTCTCATTACTTGAATTTAATCATTAAGTATGAACTTATTTGTAGATTAATTCAATTAAATTATATCGAGCGCAGCGAGCGCAATAGGAGCATATGCATTTTCTACATTTTCTATATTTCGAAAAGTCTTTGATTAATGGGGGCAGCCATATCGTGCTACAAACATTTGTATTAAGGCTAGAAAAAGTTTCGTTCGGGAAACAGGAGTAAGTAAAGTAAGGGAAATAACTTATAATTATAATTATAATTTTAGAATCAGAATCGTGATACCGGAAATGAGTTTCTGGAAAGGGTTATTGCTGTGCTTGCATTATTGGCCACGTCAACAGCATATTATTGAAAAATATGCTGTACCCATGTCTTAGATTTTTAGTATCAATAAAATGACCATATTTTTCATTGCTTCTCCATGATCCATAAAAGTTGTGATAACCACCTAACCACCTAACGTAAGTCGGCCCAACACCTGACCGTCAGGTAGTACCTACTTTATACCATACTTTTTTCAGTTCATATGATCCCTGTTTACTATCTTATGTAATATTCAAAATGTTCTACTCGAAGTCACAAATCGTGTAACGTGTGAATTGCTGCAGTTAGAATCTTGCAAGACACTCGGTAGTGTTTAGGACTGGAAATGTGCTGGGCCGAAATTAACCAAAAAGGGTTGCAATGGGTGCACACAACAGGTTTTTTTTAGTTTTTCACATGACGTCATGATTTTCCCAAATATTGGCCAATTTTAGCCCAATCTAGTGATAATATGTGCAGAATTTAGAGGTGTATTATCACAGGTATTTGAAAGAGTATATATATATTTTTTTTAAAAAAATAGTTTCGGGGTACATTCGCCGGCTGCTAAAGATGCTACATTACCCGATAAAAAAATGTTGGATTTTCCCTCTGCTAAAATCAGGATGTTTACAGAGTTGCCTCCCATTAATTAATATTCTCTTAAATCTTTTACTTTTCCCATTTCTGATCTTTTTATACAACTAAAATAAAGTTCAAGATTTTATAAAGATAGTAAAACACAACACTAATCAAAACTCAGAATGCAATGCTTATAAAAATAGGGAATTCCCTACCTATTATTTATAACTTTTTGGAAAGAATTTTATTCGAAACTGTATAAATTTCAGAATTACCAAGATGATGAATCAAAATTTCTAAGGCCAGGGATATGACTGAAGGAGATACTATGTGTACAAAAGTTAAAGAGTTTATTTACGGAAAATATTGCAAATAATAGCAATCTTGTTTACGATGCTGTCACGTACCCGAGTCTACTACGAGAGATACCCGTAGACATTCCGTGATAACTATTTATTCTGGATCTATGTTAAAATTTCGACAAATCTTATTGGTCAAATTGTATTAATACAGGGGTCACGGAGGGAAACTTCGGCCATATAAATCATTTTATTTGCAATAAACTGTTACTTGTATTTTAAATATTAATAAATCCTTAATACATATAGAATAAGAATAACTTTGGTAGATTTGTGAAGGATTTACGAACAATTATCTGAATGATCTTGTCACTCATTGTATATTTGTATTTTAAAATCATAACATAAATTTAAAATTTGCATGCATCTTGCACATTTGGAGCTCAGCACTTTTTTTTAACTCTCAAATTCATTATTATAGGAGAAGATTCATAATGATTAGAGAAGATTTTTTTTAAAAATCTAAGGAGCGTTTACCTCGGAAATATTTCTATCCTTAAATGAAATTTTGTAACTTTAGATTTTATTGTATATTTCAATTTTTTGAAGTCTCTGATATAATATGTGGAAATATGCATTGTTATCGTCGAATGTTCAATGATATCACTGAGTAGATTTGTCCGATAGTAGACTCAGCTATGACCATTATAAAACTGAGAATATTTTAGATACTAAGTTTTATCATCCTTCCCTGTGATTCTATCAGCTTGTTGAGCAGCTCCCAAAAATTCGTATCAAGAAGCGCGTGCGGTGAGCAGGAGTTATCAACAGTCAGCAGGACTTATCAACAAATTCTCCCAACGTTTGGCAGCTTAGAACTTTCAAAATTGCAAAATATTAATAAATAAATCAAGATTTGGTGTTCCTTTTTATATTATGGCGTTTTATTTAAATGAATGATGAAGAAATTTCTAAAAGTGACATCAACAAAATGTGTCTTTCCTCGGTGCTGATAATGTCTGCTGGGACTTCTTTCCGCTCTTTCCGTTGCAATTCATTATTTGCGATTACATTAAATTTTTTAACGTACGTTTTATTTTTATATGTCCATATTTTCGCCTGAATTAGTACAAAAACGACTAAATTTTGTTTAAATATGTCGTCTGCTTGGTTAAATTTGAGTGATTATTTTACGTTGCACATATATATTAGTCAGAAGTTGTTTCGCGAATGGAGGCGGACTATGACGTCAACGAGGTTGCAAGTTCGAAAGCAGGTGCTTTAGTTTCCCGGAAAATCATGAACAAAAATTTCCAGACTGATTTTTTTTTAAAACATGATAATACACCTTAATGTCGGTTTTTATATCGTTTATAAGATATTTTACATGAACATTCAGGAAATATATACTTATTGGTATGGTAAACAAGGTGACGGAAAATTGCGATGAAGAATCCATACTTTTCCCGCGAAAATTTGGGAGAATTAAGAACGTTTACAAATATTTACGTTTCAGATAAGTAATTAAAATGATATAAATATTAGCTGCATTTTGACAGCTAGAAATCGTAAAATATCACCCCGCTCGACAGAATATGAACTCGTCACAAGCTTCATATTTTGGCTCACGGGATGACATTTTACGATCTCTAGCTGTCAAAATGCAGATAATATATACGCATCTTGCTCATGCATACATGTAATTTTTTGTTTAGATGGACGTCAATAAATAAGACAAATACAGAGATAATAAAACACAGCAATAAAAGGAACAAATACCCCTCAAACATATAACATAGGAAATTAAAACACGAAGCAAACCGAAGAGAGAACACCGGGAGATTGGTGGTATAGGGGTTGTGATCTCTCAAATTCATTATTATCATAAACTAATGACATTAAGTTATTATATGTTCAGTAAATGACACTTTCTGCATTTTAGGCATGCTAATAAAACATAACAACCTGTATTTTTGTGCATTCACTACATCAAAACTTGTACTTAAAAAAAAACCAAAAAAAATAACCTACATTACGTTTTATGTCAAACACACCTAGATTCTGCTTTGGTTAACCATATACTGCAATCACGTGGCAGAGGAATAAGCACTTGACATTCGTAATAATTCAGTTATTAGATTACGGTGACATTAATAAGTCTGCAGGTGTAATACAGTATCTTTCATCATATCCAGACCCCCACCCACCTCGTTATATCTTCTTTATTGATATTGTTTTTATTATATTTTTTTAATTTTATTTCCATTTTTTTATTTTATTTATTTATTTTTGTTTTTTTTTGTTTGCTCTTATATTATAAAAATTACCAGTTCCTTTGATAATTACATAATGCATTAATTTATTAACCTCTAGATATAGGATAAATAAAAATTAAAATTTATGATAATTGAATGAGAATGCAATCATGAAGTAATTTTTGTTAAGTATATTTATAAGCTCCCCATTGCAGACTTTAACTACTCCCATCCACTATTTGCCTGATTAAATATCAAAATATTAGTAAACTAGGATAATTTGACGGAAGAAGCTTAAACGGATAAAGGTCTTTACAGCTTTGGAACAAAAAGTGCTATTTGTGTTCTCAATGGAATACATCCAATCTGATTGTTATTTTTGTAATCGGCAGAAAATTGTAGAAAACTAAAAGTAATCACTTTACACGTAATTTATTGTCGATTTATATTTAACTATAAATCTTTCTGTTATAATCAGACAAAATTTCATTTTAGACCAGACTTTCTATCCCCAGTGAGAAGCTTAATATGACCTATCATTTTCCTCTAATACAATAAAGTATCCCTCCTGTCATTTTTAAGAAGTTAATCATTCTGTTATATAAGTGGGGTCTTCAACTTTATTATGAATACTCTCATTGGAAGTGATTTGTCGGCAGTCTATAGAGACTATGTAAATACTCTAACATAAATGTAAAAATATATATATGATTATTTTTCCAGTAGATGCTCCTTCTATAATACTTTGATGAAATATATTATAAAATATTCTATGATATCGTCGAATTATAACTCGTCAGTTATTCTCCAGGCCTAAAATATTGACAGCTAAAATAATAACCTGAAATGTTGAAGAGAAAATTCAAATATTCTAAATGAAAAGAAGCCAAAATCCAAAAGCCAAAAAACAAAAACCATCTAAGTTAAGGCTTTAACTCCCTCGAGAAAAGTTTGTCTAAAAATATTTTATTTTTGAACTTACAAATAAGAATAGCGAGGAGTAACAGTCAATGAAATAACATCATAAAAGATAAAATGAATAATTTATGTTACCAGTTTTTGATGAATAAGATGTGCTTATAATTATTGTCAAAATTACGAACTTGTACTCCAGTCCAAAAATGTGGAAAGTCGAAATTTTAAGTATCATTTTCAACGCCAGTTTGAAAAGATGTTCTTTTCCTATACTTGCTTTTGAAAATTTAAATTTTAAGACGAGTCTTCTGATTGGTAAACAAAAATTTTCCGTAGAAATGTGTGACCTTAATGAACAATCACCCTGAATGGAATTGCACACAGTTATAACTGTGAGATACCAGCCAGTTGACGATGGAACTTTTTTGGTTTAGATTTTAGTGGCAAGCTTTTAATTAAATTTTGCAGACTTTTCATTCACAGAAATTATAATGTGAAATATGTCTATACATTTATCATAAAAGAACGCTTAACTGAGTTATTTCTTTTGAATAATTATAAAAGTATTTGATTTGTCACTCCTTAAAATTGACAGAAGATACACACATAAAATGCAAATTAAAGTAGATTTTCAACGATTGGACAAAACTGAACCAGAAACGAGCGGAGACAAGATGCAATAACTTTCTATATATGCACTCAATATCGAATTACCCTTCCTCGTAATATCATCTTTTTGTTGTCAAAACATAATAGATCAGAGTCTTTTGCAAAACCATTTTGCAATGGCGCTGATTTGGAGAGTACAGGAAAACACAAGGTAGACGTAAATCACGTTGGACTCTAATTCACTTTGTAAAGCCGTCAACATCAATTATAAACAATGCTGCTCACCCATTAAGCACGTTACAGTCCAATTGCTCGTTGTTGGAGAGAAACTGTCTACAAATTATATTAGAAACGTCAACGTTTGTGGGTCTCAATCGAATTACACAGATCTCATTAGGGCTAATCAAATAAGACTGAACCAGCTCATTTCATCTCCGATTCTTTACGAATTATTTCATTCCAAAAACATGAATATGTTAAAATGCAAAGTGGAAGAGATGCCATTTTGTCTAGCTTTGTAGCCTTTAGAGAACTATTATATAAGAAAATTGTATGTCAGTACATAAACCAGAAAAATATTTATTTTTTCCAAATATATTGTGGTCGGAGAAGAATCTTCAGATTATAAAGTTACACGCATACCCAACCTACGATAATCAGACGTGGTCACGCAATCCGAAGCTGCTTCAACGTATTACCTCCATAAGGAGAATTCTGTAGAAATCACTGGAGGAGTTTTATATTAGTATTTGCTGTGCAAGTTCGTAGTTAAGAAGAAAGGGAATAATCTTATTGGGGATATATCAAACTAAAAGTACGTTTTTGGCAGAATTTAATAACATCTTGGAAGTTCGAGTTTCAAAATCAATTTGAACATTCTTATATTCCATTTTATAGTGAGGCCAAGGAAGAAAAACGATATAATATAGTTATCTATTAAGTCGCAAGTCACCTGCTGACCAATAAGTATTAAGACACCCACGACCTAGTATGCAGATATAAAATGCCATTTATTTTATTTCTTCTAATTATAATTTTTTTAAATAACAAATAATGTTTTGTTGTTCGGCGTGCGTCCGTACATAATGTCCAGGATAAACCAGCAACCACAAATCACAGAATGTTGAAACTGTACAATGTTAATACTTTAAATGTAGATTGTGACAAAGGTTTCGGAAGTTTGATATTCGCCTAAGGACAGAACGAAAGGCGAAAACTAATTTCGTGATATCCAGTAAATCAGTAAAATCTTATTAACTACTAAAGGACATTGAAATTTTAAAATTTCATCTGGTGGCATATTCCGTAGGGGGTCCAGAAAGCGAAAATTGATCCTCTTCGAACTCCTCTTACATTGTTTGAGATAAGATCATGAAAACTAGTCTGTAATGAAGGCTTCGGTCTCGGAATTTTGATATTTGCCCTGATGCCAGAATTATAAGCGAAAATGTATTTCGAGTTATCTAGTAAATAGTGAAATCCTATGAATTACAAGGGATAGAAAGTTGAAATTTCCAAAACAACTCGCATTATACATGTATATGACAACTTGACCAATGGCGTCAGAATTTTCACGTGACCCCTTTGGGCATATTCCTTAGGGGTTTAAGAAAGTGATAGATCAATTATCCTCGAACACCTTTTACAGATTTGAGATAGAATCATGAAAACTTGTATGTAATGAGTTATATAAGAATTGTCTGTGCCGAAGGTTTTGAAATTTTGATATTTACCCAGAATTATGACTTAAAATATATTTCGAGTTAACCAATAATTAGTCAAGTCTTCTGAACTACTAATTATAGGAAGTTGAGATTTGAATCATAAGTCACATTTTATATTCCAACGCATCAATAGTATTAGACTTTTCAAAGGTAGATCTTAAGGGGGTCCAAAAAAGTTTATTTTCCTGGGACTACTCTTAAAGTTTCTGCAATAGGATCATGAAAATTGATATCAACAGTAAAAGAGTTGGATATTTTCCCTGTGGCCAGAAATACGGATGAAAATGTATTTCCAGATTCTTATAACATGACCTTTTGTATCCTAATATATACACTGTGTTCCTACGTCATTATAGATTTTTAAGTAAGAATGGCATACTAAAGTGAAACGTTTTTTACAGTAAACATTCTTCTTAAAAGACATAATCGTTTCTGCTTTTGATGAAAAGTTGATGATAACATTGTAAATACAAGAAATAGATAATATTATATCAGCATTTGCAGGAATTCAGAATTTTTCTGAATTGTACAAGTAACAATCCATATGTATGGTAAACTTTACCTTCAGGTAGCTAACTATATATTTGACTACAGTCTATTCTATAATTCACTTTTGACCTTAATTGGCCTTAAAGTCAATAAAATAACCTTGGCATTGTTATTTCTGAATAAGCATGCGGAGGCATCATAAATAGTGAAAGATTCAAAGACTGATAATTAATTTTTTATTATTTGTTTTATCATTAATTTAAATTTAATTTCGTGTGTTTAATATTTCAGAATGTGTAAGATTGGAAATCTGTCGTTTTCCAGAGTTCCTTCAAAGCGGAAGAAGGGATGGCAAGCTTCAACCATGGGTCACTCGATCATGGTGGATAAATATCCGAGACAATCCTCGGATGCGCGAGCAACATGAAATTTTTGTTCAGGGATCAAATATGTGGGTAATATCGAAGAAAGATCAAATAAATTGTGAACGTAAAAGTCGACGGTTCACCCCTTTTACAAAATTAAGCCAACAACGAGAAGACTGTTCCGTAACGAAGAGGCAATACAACAGGACTTGTTTATTACAAAATAACAATAAGTACAGAATAGCACAGTTCCACGACAGAAGGTAATTCTAAAATTGTAAACTTATGAGGTATTCATTTTCAGGAATAAACAGTTACCAAACATCTTGTAAATATTGCAGTGTTCGCAAATTTCAAAAGTTTTTTTTTCATGCTATAAAACAAAACATTAAAATTAAAATAATCACGTAATACCGGTACTATATACATGTACGTTAAACATCAAGGGAAAAATGAATAAAAAAAAACAACCCAATGAAATCCCAGATATTCACAACTGAGTTTACCAAACAAAATTAAAGTTTATCGATGGTATGATTTTAATAACACGAAAAGACCCATAATTTCTGAACGGTTTATACATGTATCCTTAACATAGTTAATTTAACTTTTAACAAATATTCTCTGATGGAAAAATAATACTTAGATTTTACAACCTTTTTTTCTGTTGGCTACATCAAACACGATATTATTCTTACACATTTCCCTTGAAAAATCAAATACCATTTATTAAGACGATTTGCAGATAAATTCTCCCGTGGGAAAATAATGCAAACACGTTTTAAGACGTTTATTTTATAAATATGCATATCTGGCATAGAATAATTTAGAAGGTATAAGTACAAGAATGATATGGCTTGTATGCGTTAGAGAGAAATAGTCACAAGGTACAGTTACCCGAACAAAACGTTTTGATACATGTAATAATAGAAGAAAGTTTCGGGAGTCCCAATTTTTCTTCTGCAGTCCAATGCTTAAACCAATATCGGTGTACACATCAGGGGTTGAAATTTTCTGGAAACCCTCGCTAGCCCAGGTCTTTGAGTACTGAAGATTTAATAGTCTGATGGTTCAAAGTACTAGCCAAGAACGGAAATGTACTTTTGTTGATATGTATAAATAAAAAATCCAGGGTTCTGACTATTGCTATTTCCAGAAATTACCAGTATTTATTAAAATTCAAAAATAACAGAAATACTAAGGGTTCATTCCTTGTATTGCTCATGGTAGATCTCCTTAGCAGGAATTTGGCTTCCTATTTCGGTATTTTTGTTTATGAGTAATTTTTGTTTAAAATAAGTTTGGTTTTTGGTCTTCCAAATGTATCGGTGTTAATGCTGCTGATGAGAGGTAACTCCTTGGAATGCGTCGTATACAGCATAGTATAAATTTACTATATCTAATATTAGTATCTTTGAATTGTTATTTTATTTTTCAACCCCTACACATGTTATTTGAATTTGATAGAACATCATTATTGTGTTATACAGAAAATACACATACTGATATTCAGTAATTGCTGTTTTTTACATACTTTGCAACACTTTTGCATTTTAAAAAAATTGCTATTTAATGAAAAAAGAATATCGTGATTAATTTCTACATATGTATAATGTGTATGCTCCATGTATCTATAATTGCAGAAATGAACTGCAAAGACAGTCTAATATTATTAGTATTAATTTTGAAGACAAGTTTTCCCCAATGTATACAAATAATTGTAGGATTGTTTTTCAACTTTCTCTTCATTACAAAGGAAAAATCTCTTGACACGATATGAACGGAATCAGATTTCCACGGAAACGTTTCATTTCTCCCAGAAATGCATTTTTGTGATTTGCACTTGTGTTATTTCAGTATCCCATGGCTAAAAGCGGATCACAATTTTCAGAACTTAGAGGACATATTAAAGTATAATTTTGAAGTGAATACCTCAGGAAATTAAATTTATTGATGTAATTTACCAAGGACTAATTGAACTGGGATCAATCATTCATCCATCAAATCTATTAATCTGTAATATAACTATATACATAACTGTATAGAATTGAAAGTAACGGATCAAGTATTCTCCTTTGTACGTCCGGAAATGAAGTCAGCTTATGATGAGGGAAGTTCAATTTGCTAAGATATTATGGCTTATTTGTCAAAATCATTTTGAGAATTATATGTCATTCTTACTTTAATTGTATTTTTTTTTAGTTTTATTCAGTTGGAAATAATTTGGGATGGTTCTTTCTTCTGCCAATAAAAATATTTGTGTTCATTATTAAAGATGACTCCTACATGTAATTACATGTACATGTTCTCCATTAAATTGATGTACGTGTAGTATCATTTTCACAGGATACTAGTCAATTTATCCAAAATCTAATTTGGCCCAAGTCAATCGTGCCAACGTTGGTCAATTTGTCCAAACTTCAATTGCGCCCAAGTCAATTTGTCCCCCATTTTTGGGGAAAAATTGGTATTGCTATTATTTTTGTTTTAAATAGATGTCCCAACCACGATATATTATGATCCACAGTATCACATGGGACCAATACAGTTGACTTTAAAAATTTTTTTTTTTGAAAAATGATTTCATTTTGAAAATTAAAATCGTAACCGAAATTTATTTCCTAAATTTGTTTTTCTTTTGATTTTATTAGAAAAAAAAGAAAAAATGTTCGTATTCTTGTTTTCTAGCATAAGGTACGTTTGCATCAGCTTTGCCTTAAGAAGTCACAGCGTGATACAGGTCACACAAGGTAAGATTAAAGAACATTCTGTCTAATAATTTTCCCACACGGCGTAAAACAATAATCAATCAATCAATCAATCTAATAATTTTCAGAGTATTTGAGCTTTTTAATATAATTTGTGCATTTTTTTCCCGTTTTAATATGAAGATGCTTAAGTATTCATAGTTGCTTTTTGGATATTGTCATATTGACGAAATTCCACTTCCTTGTTTGATATGACATAGAGGATAGTATGCTATATGCACTGTTAAATCGTTTACTTGAAGGTTAAGTTAACTAATTTAATCGGTTGGTGTTGTGTAATAACTGGACAATTCTAACTATTTCGTCCTAGATATTTTATTAGAATAATATAAATGAAGTACCATTGTGTTAATAAGGTCATTACTTATTGACAAAAAAAATTAAATTCGTCAGTACTGGGATTAATTATTAATCTGGAATTTATAAGAAAATTGATTATTACAAATTTATCTGACTGTATATAGATACAATATAATGTCAAGAACGACTCTTATTCTAAATTTCATACTTCTCTAAAAATAGACAAATTAACCATCAATCATGGTAGATTATTTTTACTCTAAAACAAATGAGATACCGGTATAGTTTGTTTCAAATTGTCCACCGAGGAATGAGTACATTTGATTATAGTTTTTATAGAACATTATGTATCCTTTATGCATAGCTCAGCCTTAAGATGGTGTATGATTGTGCCATTTCTGTTATATGCTCTACCACGTTGATGTTTCTGTATTATTTCTGTTTTCACATTTCCTCCATCAGCCTTGCTGATGACACATAACGGTTGAAATTTTCATTTATGTAGTGCTTCAAAATGTCTATTTTTACCACTGACTGGATTCTTATGCTGGAAAACTCAAATCTCTCAGCTCATTTTCTGGAAAATTGGTACAAGTCATGAAATATATATTTCAGTGACATAAAATAGGACCTTTTGTTGAAACTAACGATTGGATGGTTTCTGGTTCTAAACTTTCTGATCATTTCGGCATTTGAATCTTCTTAAACTTTTAAGATTTCGCACTTCCGCATTTTAATCTTGAGCACTGATGAAATAGAAATACTTATTGAACTATTTCATCGGAGGTGTCTTGCCTTATTTCAAATATGTTACATTTTTACTATATATATAGGATCAGAGCTGCCTTACCTTTTTCCAATAGGTCACATATTTTCTATAAATAAAACCAGAGCTTCCAATAGGTCACAGATTAGCTATTTTATAAATATAGTCTAACATTATGCTCAGTAATTCTACTTGACATTTTGTTTAATGTTGCTCTTCGGCAATGACACAATTTTTGGTTTTTCATACCTAGATAAAACTAGGCTATCCATGGGATTTTTTTCCCATTTAACACGATTAGTTTGATACCATATTAAGAACACTTTTAGTATTTATCAGAAATCACTTGTATAAATAGTTATAAGTATTTACATCCATGCAATAGCAATGTGACGGCGCTATTTGTAGTATATAATACGCTTAATTAGTATGACCTTGAGACAAATGATCTATATTGTATACGAATATTTTAACCTGATGAATTTTTAACCAGAAAAGCATCTTATATGGTTTAAATTCGGTACCGGAAATTGTTTTACCAATATTTTGGTTATACCCACAAGGTGAATTTTAACTCCTCAAAGACATCTTCTTCTTAGAGGGGCCTTGGTGGCCGAGTGGTCTAGGTAGTTCGTCATGACTACTAATGACCACTAGCCTGTCAACGCTGAGGTTGCGAGTTCGAATCTCACTTGTGGCGGGGTGTGTTCGACTCCGATCTTAATTAACAAGGATTGCCAATTTTCCTACCGAAGGTCGGTGGTTCTCACCGGGTACTCTGGCTTCCTCCACCTATAAAAACTGGCCGCCGCGAAATAGCCAAATGTGCTGAAAACGGCGTAAAACCCCAACTAAACAAACTAAACAATCTTCTTAGCAGGTAATTCTTTTGTATTTTCAGGTGATTAATTGTTTTGAAATAAATATTTCATTCTAACAATTTTGATGCGCAAGACTGGCATATTCCTCGAATACAACTCATAAGTTCTGCTAAAGCCGAAATAATAACACACATATTGAGAGGCAGATTCAAATGTATTAATCATTAGATATTCATAACCCATACGTTATTCCAGAGCTTGTGACATATATGCATTGACTTCCTGAACATAGCCCGGCTCCTGACAGAAAAGTTGCTCAGACAAGGGAATGTTGCTCCTAAGTTGCAGTCATCCTTTTTAAAGTTTTATGGACGTCATCATGACTTGGTTGACTGGTATGAAAAAAACCGTTTCCCAAATGAAAATGGACTTGTTCCATTGATGTTATCCCTTCCTCATACCGGATTTGACATAGGCAGTATGGCGGGTGTCCTGCAGGAAGCATGAACTGCTTACTCTTCCAGAGCATTTGAGTCTACCCCCGGTTTTTTTGTGGGGTCCATGTTGTTCATATGTTTTGGTCTTGTCTTCGTTGTTCTCCGAAGTTTGTCAGTTGTTTCGATTTTTCCCTCCTTCGAATATTCCTTTGGTATTTCTTGACTTTACTTAACAGGTATATGCAAAAAATGCATATTTTGTCGAAATACAATTCGGCAGTTGTGCTAAAGACGGGAAAACCAAAAATTTAAGGGGCCGATTCAAATGTGAAAATGACTAAAAGCTACATCTATCTAACTAAATAGCTATTTAAGACGGAATACCTTTAGTTTCTGTAAAAACACGTACCATGTCTATTTTGATGTTACTTATTGCTTATAGGAATCTCGGGTAAGCGTTTCAAAGATGTTTGTTCATTCCCTTGTTCTTCCTTGAAAGTAGAAAATCGATGAAAATATGTCTACACTTATCGTGCTATAGAAATACTTTGGTGTATAATAATTTTGTTCATTATTTTTAAATTTTTGAAATTTGATTTGTGATACAGTTTTAAAAAGGGTAACTTGTAATAACGTATATTCTATGTTATTCAACCGCCGTTAAGAAGACTTCAAGTATGATGTTCATGTATACCATATTGTAGAAATTCACCAAATTATAATCCTTTTAAGTCGGGTTGTTTTACATACCTTGGTATCCGTTTTTTTTTATTTATTTTATCGTAAATTGTTGGGTTTGTCAAATTAATGTAATTAAAATGTATTCTTATTTGTTCTCTAACGAAAAATCTATATTTCCCCCCTCCTCTGAAAGTAGTGGCTTTCATTCTAGACATTTCACGATTTCCACAAAGGGTTTTACGATTTTAAGAAATGTCAATACCACTCTACTTGAATGTTGCAATTTGTCACTGTCATCTGACAGACCTGTTTAAATGCTGTTGCCATTATTCATTACATATTATTCCAGAGACGACCATACATGTGCAGAGATTTAATTTAGTTTTTAAAGTACCCTGTCGTGTTCTATTTGGAATTGCTCATTTATTTACCTTTAGACGGTGTTCTTGACTGATTTACCAGTCCAAATGCTGTAAAAGTATAAAGTGGTCGTCTGAGTGATTAAATTTAGATTTACATAAAGTCTTTTACTTAAATAATATCAATAATGGCTAAATCAAAACTAAATCTGTGAAGATCAATCTTTGAAATATAGGAAACACACCAAAGCTACCAAAGTGTAACCAAACAAGACCTTTGTAAGCAAAACAATATTAAATTCAGAAAACAATTTTACATTCATATAATACGTAAACAATTTTAAAAAAACTCACAAATCTAACACCATTCAAGAAATGATCTCGATAATCGATTGTTGTCCACTGGATCGAGACGGAAAATAAGTATCTGGAGTATTAGGCTTAACTGCTCTACAGGGATTGCTTTCACACACTTCAAATGAACACGGGAACAACATAGTATACCTGCTGTATCTTTTTTCCAATCAACTATAAAAGTAAGTTTAAACTTAAGAGAAATTCATGTATATTTGACAAACTGAAGAGTACAGTATATTGTACTATATATTCCTTTGTAAACAAAAACTGCGAGTCAGGCACTATAAAGCTCGATCATATTACAGATTTTGCAAACTAAAATACACGTATACAATAAAGAGTAGAATAAATATTAGATGTCCTTCAGGATTTAAAATTATCTCTGAATTGCAAAGTAAACAGATCTAAGTTAAAAATGAAAAAAAGATAGTAAAGAAAATCTTTCCTAAGTTTTGTATTGAATGAGATTGGTTGTTGTTACGTATTTCACAAAACACATTGCTAGGAGCTGTCTGAAACTTGCTTTGAGTTGCAAGATTTTTTAAGACCTAACTGCGACTTTAAGATGAAGAAAATCATTTAAAGCGCCTTCTTTTGTCATCTGAATGTATGACTTGTTTGAAATAAGGATGGTTAAGTCAAATTCATTTCTGTGTAGTATTCTTACCAAACCTTGACACAAATTAAATAGACCCTATTCACCCAGTTCTCTTGTATTTTTACAAGTTTTCAGACTTCGTATAAACACCTTGAGTTGAAATGCAGATAGTACATCATATGTTAATCTTCATTTTGACTTCTTCAACACGAATACAATGATTAATTTATACCAAAATGAAACATCTTTGATGAACAATTCTACAATGCGTGATTAAGAGCTAATTATCCGACAATGTATTTAAAAATACATAAAGACATCGTAAAGTTGTTAAGAAGGTTAATTGAATTGTAAATTGAACGAAAAGAAGCAATGAACAGATATAATTGTAAGAGATAGTAACAATAGAAAAGATCACTAGGGATTCTGTCACACTTTATTCAATAGCTATCTTTTCTACTTTATTTGAAAAATCATTTCTGACATGGTCAATTATTCCTTATTTTATTATTTTTTAGGCAATAGTTATGTAGCACATATGTGACATTGTCATATGTTAAATGTTCTTGACGTTATTTCGTCCTTGGACACTGGTGAAATTTTTTTATACCAATTTTGATGCACTAAGTACGTTCCTAACTATATAAAATGTTAGTTTTCTTAGAATTGTTCCCTTCAGGTATTCTGACTTTAACCATCTATAAAACCTTCAGGTATTCTGACTTTAACCATCTATAAAACCTTCAGGTATTCTGACTTTAACCATCTATAAAACCTTCAGGTATTCTGACTTTAACCATCTATAAAACCTTCAGGTATTCTGACTTTAACCATCTATAAAACCTACAGGTATTCTGACTTTAACCATCTATAAAACCTTCAGGTATTCTGACTTTAACTATCTATAAAACCTTCAGGTATTCTGACTTTAACCATCTATAAAACCTTCAGGTATTCTGACTTTAACCATCTATAAAACCTTCAGGTATTCTGACTTTAACCATCTATAAAACCTTCAGGTATTCTGACTTTAACCATCTATAAAACCTTCAGGTATTCTGACTTAAATCATCTATAAAACCTTCAGGTATTCTGACTTAAATCATCTATAAAACCTTCAGGTATTCTGACTTAAATCATCTATAAAACCTTCAGGTATTCTGAGTTTAACTATCTATAAAACCTTCAGGTATTCTGACTTTAACTATCTATAAAACCTTCAGGTATTCTGACTTTAACCATCTATAAAAAAAACTGGCAACCAAAGACAGGCAAATCGAGTTGAAAGTGGCCTAAAACCAAACCTTTACTACAATTTCAATTTTTTGATAAAAAAATAATAAAGGATATGAGGAAGTATAATACTAGTACGTCATACAGATTGTTTTAATACAGAACTGTGTCTATGTGTCAATAGAAGATTTCTGTGTGATTACTGTTGTATAGTATCATCTTGTTGACTTATTATTGATGTTAAAACATTAGATACACTCTTGAGAATCAAATTAAAACATTGGAGTAGCAATAACTAGTATAAAGAAGATGGTTACATGTTTCAATAAAGCATGACAGAGATATTAAAGGAACTGATATAGTCGTCATCATCTGTAATTGATTTCACTTAGAGCAGAAACAAGTAATGTTAGAGGTTATATAAACTCAAATTGGCATATTATTGTTTACATAGTCTGATCTTCATTCTTTTATTATATTTGAAAATGAATCAGAGAGAAGAAATTAACCTTCGTAATATGGTATTTGTCAAAGGTCGCTGATTTGACTTGTGATGTAAACCCATATAAAATTTTTACCAGCTTAGATTTTTTGTGGATAATTCCACCTAATTCTCTGGCAGCGTAAGCTAGAGACTTTAAAATGTGGTTTACATGTATTAAAGAAAACATTTGTCAGTTCATACTTATCCATAAAGATGTCTGCATGGTTGTTTAGGTTCCTGCTAATTTTAGAGAAGGTAGTCGAGTTTTCCTTTCAAATACCAAAGTCATTTCTTTGTAAAGTTGCTGTCTTCTACAATTAAATGATTTTTCAAGTGTACGAAAATCCCTTAACAGCAAACTGAGATATATATTCTGCTAACCATCACCATCCCATACTATTTTGTAATATTATTTATTCCAAGATTCCATAAAACTTAACAGGATTTCCTGCCTCAAACACACTTTGTCGTTAAATTAGATGAAAATCACAAAGGACCGACCTCCTAAAATAGAATATTTTTTTTATCTTGCCTAACAATGGTCACAATAGGAAACTATCTATTTTTATGAGAAAGAACAACCACTACTCCACATTATTTATTTGATCGCGTCTTTCTGTGGCCGGGTCTCCAGTCAGTTAATTTTTCTTTTCAAAAGATGATTAGTTATGAAGCGAAAAAGACGATTGATACCATTGTCTGCACAACATGTTTTATATCTAACTTAAAGTTTGAAAATTGCCAATCTATGAACCTAATTTACTTATCATAAAAATGTATTCAGAAATTATGTTTTATCTGTTACTATTTGGATCAAGTTTTCGATGATCCACTATATCTTTGCGAGTTCCCCAAAAGTTCTCTTGATATTAGATAAATCCGTGACTCACAGTATGGGTACATCCATTTTAACCAGTAAGTTTTTCGCTGATCCATTTATATCATAGTTGTATCACTAGACGTCATGTGTCATTTATGCCAAATTCGTTTTATGTGATAGTGGCCTCAAGGTCAGTTGATTCACTCAACTTTATTCACAAAAGGGTGTTATAAGAAAATAAGTTTAAGCCATTTCACATGTTATAATGAAACGACAATGATTTTAAGTTGGTTTGATTTCAGTCTTGTCTGATACTCTTTTGACATTTTCTTTGATCTCTACAATATGTCTGGGAATTTGATGTAAACAGGATAACTAACCCCTCTTCTGCAGTGGTAAACATGAGCTTATATTCTGCACTGTATAGTTGGGGTCAAAAGAAGCTTAACGTATTGATGTTAAGCACTGTATATTGATTAGTTGGTTAAAACAAATTTCATTAAACTGGGTACTTTTTTGGCGGTTAGTTTTTTTCGGTAAGAAAGTATCACAAAGAGAAAGCGAACATAAGTAGAAAAATAACAGTACTTTAAGTTAGTATAGAAGTCCAACACACCACGATTTGGAACTCACAATTTCTTTGTTGACTAGTGATAATGTTTTAGATCAGACGAGCTACCTAGACCACACACATATATATATACACATATTTGTAAAAGGAAGTCTTTGAAGGGAAATATTTATTAAAATGAAGATAGTTCATCATTATCATCAGTTAGACAAAATCCCTCAGATAATACTTGTTTCATGTCATAGACACAAAAATGTTTCGAGTAGTCAGCTGGCCTGTAACGGTGTACAACGTCGATAACAGGTGGTTTCAGAAAAGGAGAACATTCAGGAGAAATGAATGATACTAGAGGCACATTCACGTTATCTCAAGCTTCATTATTAAGTAATTCATTGGTATATTTTCTTAATTTCCATTTCAAGTATCATCTTTCGTTAAATATATATCAGTTATCTTGGTTTAATATAAGAGTTCATTTCAATAGTTATTTAGTTTTTCATTTGAGATAGACTACTACGTGTGTATTTTGATTAACAAATATTAAGGAAATTAACATTAAAATAAATTAACAATTGAGTAGCATTATTTCGCTATAAGTACATGAAAAGTTCAGGTATTTGTCAGATGTTTATTTTTGCTTGCCATGTTTGTGTTTAAACGTATATTTTTATCACTTTTTTAAAATATGCTATAAATTCGGTGACAACACTTTTAAATTATCTTGCTTAAGGTGGTCACGAAAGTGGCCATCGATTTTTTTTTCTCATTTTGTTAAATTTTCCTAAAATGTTTAACTGAATTCGTAAGACTTTATATTTCAAGATCGAACTTCAGACTTGAACAGGAAACACCTAGGTATCAGACTGGCTGACCATCAGACAACGCATGACTTACTTATCAGAATTTTTCCTTTTGGGATGTCTTCTTCATATGGCAATCCTATTGACAACAGTGATTTGTTATTTTTGTTCTTTCAATAGAATCTTCAATCTGCATGAACGATGTATACAAAATCAGACTTTCACACATGGTTATAACAAATCTAATTATCCTGAAAGTCCAAAAGATCTATTATACTCAAAAGACAGATGAAATATTTTATATATGGCTTTTATGATTTCTCTCTATATTCTTAGGTCCCATGAGTAAAACGAATGCTCCAGATCTATGCGATGACAGGAAGATGTCTATCGATGAGTGGCCGTGGATAGGTATGTACAAAAACAGTCAGATGTAAAATGTTAAATTTAGACAATCAGTTGCATCAGAATGTAATACAAGTTTGAAATCTCGGATTGTTTATAAGAATAGTATATTATATATAATTTGACCAAGCTACAAAGAATTCCTTAATAGCTTTGTTTCTTGAATGATTTATACTTCCCCAAAGTATATGTGAATAAAAGTATGTTTGTATAAGACTTGTACATATTCTACTATAATATAATTGTCTAATGTAAGCTTATGAACTTTACAATAGGTTGTATTGTTATATTTTAAATGGCTGGTGCTTTCAGTGCTAAAAGGTGACTTAAAGATGATAAACACTAACAACCTTGTTGTTTTGCTCCTGAATATTCTGTAGCAAGAATGTACCTACTAATTCCCTTCTTTCGTTGCACGTTGGATGATGTCTTGTAGACGCCACAGCATTACATTTTAACAAAAAGACTTACAAACATTTTGGTTTAATGTAAATGAAAAACCAAATATTCCTATGCAAAACATATTATACAAACTACATATGTGTGACACAGAGCTTAAGTTGATGTTGTTCATCTTGGTAGATTGTAACGAATTAAACTTAACATTTAACCGATAATGTAGATTTATAAATTTTAAAAAAGGTAAACATAAGACGTTTTTCAACCAACATAGGGCAGAAATATGTTAATTGAATAAAAAGGAATTTGGGGCATAAATATTTTCACAGAAATTACCAAAAAATGGTTGAAAGGTATTTTCGTAGTTATATTTTTCTTCTGCACTACGCTGATGAGCCAACTCAAAAATAAAAGTCAAATTGAAAGATAAATCGCTGTATTAACTTTAATCAATAATAATTTTCAAAAATATAACAAGTCAAATAAAATCACACAGTATAAAGAAAATAGAAAAATACCACTGTAAAGGGTTCCGTATGTCCTTCCTTAGAGACCGTTCACTTTTTCCAATGGTTTATAATGAAACATGAAAAAGCTCGACTGGTGGTAGGTGCCATGTTAATTTAAGACACGAATAAACTTAAACCAAAATACAATTCAAGTTTTGAGTTAATTCACGACATACATAAATCATTAATCCAGATTTATAAAGAAAGTTCATGTTTCCACTTAACTGATAAGTCCATTTTTACATTATGTCAGTATTATCATGAGATTTCTTCGCACAGGAAATCGGAGATTGGGTATTTCTATACTTATACCTCAAGCTCATACTGATTCAATACTGAATAAATGCCAATATTCCCAGTATACTAGTACTTTCAGGCACAAACAGATAAGAATAAGACAAAATTTTATTTTAAAAAATATTTTCTGTAGGAAGATTTTAAACAAGCTCTGATAACTGCATATCAATTAATATACTAGTAAATCAATTTTAAAGTTCATATGTTTTTTTGTTTTTTTTTAAATATTTTTACAGCCAGTTGGAAGCGTGAACCTTCACCTTGTCCGGTTGCAGGCGGTTTTACCTTCAGAACCATTAGCAGGCTGACTAACCAGGTACACAGTTTATTCTAATATTGCTTCAGTAATTGATGTAATATTAAGATGTTGATTCCTATCTATCACGTACCCCGAGTCCAAAACAGAGGAAAGGCAAAACCAGTCATGCGTGTTATACCACGAACTTTAAGAAATACTAAGGGTTCATCCCTTGTATTGCACATGGTAGATCTCATTAGCTGAAATGTGGCTTCCTATTTTGGTATTTTTGGTTATGAGTAAATTTGGTTTTTGGTCTTCCTAATGTTTCGGTTTTAATGCTGCTGATGAGAGGTAACTCCTTGAAATGCGTCGTATACAGCATAGTATAAATTTACTATATCTAATATTAGTATCTTTGGATTGTTATTTTGAAACTCCTGGGACGATGCCTCTGCATGGTGGATCCTAGGTCCCCGAGTGTATTCCCCAACCCAGTCGCCAGACTTGTCTGACATGATTATTCATTGATTTGTTACAGAAATTACAAGTATTTAGCAAAATTCCAAAATAATAGAAATACTAAGGGTTCATTCCTTGTATTGCACATGGTAGATCTCCTTAGCTGAAATTTGGCTTCCTATTTCGGTATTTTTGGTTATGAGTACTTCTTGTTTGAAATAAATTTGGTTTTTGGTCTTCCTAATGTTTCGGTTTTAATGCTGCTGATGAAAGGTAACTCCTTGAAATGCGTCGTATACATCATAGTATAAATTTACTATATCTAATATTCGTATCTTTGGATTGTTATTTTTACTTGAAACTGGCATAAAATGACAGTCAGATATTCGGTTAGGTCAGCTTTGCAGTAGAGATTTAAACTTTACTTTTATTAAATTTTTAAAATTTGATGACGGTAAATTTAAAACGTGTCCAACACTGGATATTACTTAACTCCAGCAACCTATCGGCATATACATTGCCCTCTTGCAGAAATTTGACATTTTTCGCCAACGCATTGTCCTGATAACATGTTTATAAATCCGGAAATTAACTTGCATATTTTCTCTGTGATATTGTTTTGGTCGAAATTTTTTGTAAAATTAATCATAGAGAGTTACATCTATCTGTAAATGTAGGATGTATGTGGAGGAGATTGGAGAAGATCAAAATTAGAAATAGAGTGTCTTAAAGGGGATGGCATGGATTTCTTTGCACCAAAGGGGAGTAACTGCAATCCATTTTTATCCCAGGGAGAATGTAAGTGATATTATATATACGTATTATGGAAGCAAATTAAATAAAATTGTTAATTAATATTGAAATCAAGGAAAGGTAATTTAAATCGAGAAAATATTACTGATCAACACTTCCACACAGCTCTAAGCCTTAATTTAATAATTAACGAACTAAAAGCTAGTATCTTAAGCATACCTTAAGCATGTCACATTTCGTGTATTCCATGCGTTTATGCAAACTATAGATAATTTATTGGAATTTCATATTCCAGAACCTTTTTAAAATACTTATAAGCAGGACAAAAAGTGAAATTAAAATTACATGGTTTGTTAATTTCAGGGAAACGTCTTTACTGTTTGGCAGGCTGGAGACATGGAAATCATTCCTTTATGATTGCAGCTAGTGAAGGAAACGACCATCATTTCTGTATGGTAAAGTAAATGTTATAATAGCAAATAGAAAATTATTTCTTTTTATTTGGAAATATTTACAATTGACATGATTGATGTTTTATATTCCAAAGATGCGACAGATTCAAACTTTGTGTCACTTTTTCGTCTTTGTACGGTTTTAGTTACTTTTTCGTTGACATTCTTGTTAAGAATAAGTTTCTTACGGTGAGTGGGAAATACTTAGATTCTATTGTTGAAGTGTTAGCTTCATTTCAGAAAACACAGTATACGATGGTAATGTTGAATATCTTTCAAGTCAGGTTTGGTTTAGGTTATTTTGAGTTTCAACAAACTTTGGTTGTACCGTGGCAATCAATACTTATTGGTGGAGAACGGCGGGGTAGCCACAAAAAAAAACACCGAACATATAGAATGTTGACAATTGCTGTCAACTAAGATCGTAGTCAATGACACCTGGCCAATACTTGGGTTCTAACATATAACATCAATGTTTACAGACTAGTGATCAATATTAGTGACGATGTACTCCATAAATCTCGGCCCGATCTTCGATCTTCGTATTTGTCTTTTTGTTTTCTTATTGTCTCTTACATACCTTTCAAGTTACCTAATTTTTTCTTTAAATAATGTAATAATATATATAAATTGTTTTACATAGGTTTCCTGTCAGGTTACTTTAAAACCTTCGATGAATGTATATATTGTTTTACAGAGGTTTCCTGTCAGGCCATATAAAAAATTTGATGCCCTACTGTACTTCAGCCCAATATGTCCTTTAGACATTGATGGTCAACCGTCAACAGGAATAGATTATTACGAGTTGCGCCTACAAAGAACAGGTAATATTAATGTGATAACGATAACATTAATTTAAATAATGTATCATAATTGCAACATATTTTGTACGTAGTGTGGTAAAAATTTCAAACTTTAATTCCTAGCTGAAAAAATTGTTTAATACCCAAGATGCTTTTTTATTTAACTGCATTACATACAGGCATATATGTGAGAAATACATTTTTAAAAAGATCATCAAACAGATCAAGTATTCTGGAAACGATAAAAAAAACTTTTTAAAACATTTTGCTAATTTTTTAAATAGAATTAAGTTATTATGTAAGGCTGTATACTGATCAAGTATGCATTATTGTTTATGTTGCTTATCTACCTATATTGTCTTTAACTCTGGATTTACAATTATATTTGGCACTTGGGTTCCCCCCATTTCGTATGCTTGTTATCTTAACTTTACTAAATCTCATATCTTCTATTCCTCGTCATGTCTTAGATTTCTGTTATCTTTTGTGTATGCAGTTGAAAAAAAACCATATTCGCATCTTTATTTTTATTTAGATCATAATGAATGTGAAGATGAAAATGAAGCGTTTTGTCAAAATCATGCCAAAAAAGGAATGTGTGAAAAATCAAATAGTAGATACTTACCTCACTGCCGAAAAACATGTGGACTTTGTGGTAAGTCTAAATCGTAAAGAGAGATACATCTAAATAACGTTAATTGATTGAAAAGAAAAGATTCTCGGAATTTTTAAAGATTCTCAAAAAGTCACTCTTCTTGTTATTTTACATAAAGATTTACTTCAAAATATACTTTCTGTAAACGCAAATATGTCTTAAACTATTCTTATAAATGATACAAACTAAAGACTGATTATTGAAGTCAACAGTGACTTTTGCAAGACCAAAAACAGCAACAAAAATACTGTCGACTCGCTTTAATATATGTTGTTTAGAATTAGATTGGCCAGTTCTATGCTGTAAAACTCCAGAGTCCAATCTCGTTACCATATGTACTTTAAGGGCTCTATACATGGTGTAGGGTTGCGTGGCTAATTTTATTTTCAATTCAGAGACGGGATGTCGTCTTCTTGACATTTCAATCCATATCCGTTCTTTCTTATAACAGTGTATAATGGATAAGAGGGTGAATCCAAATACCCACACCTGACACAAGTACAAGCCAACGAACAGCGGTTCTATTGTTTTGAATTCCTCTCTTCGAATGTTAATGAGTCACGAACGTATTTATTTTATACGTATAAACGTTATCTACACTATAAAAACTGTTTTATTTAAACACAAAAGCTGTTCTTAATTTAGAAACTAAATTACTATTAAGTACCTTAAATATCAATACAAGATGTTACTGTAAATTTTTGCCTTTATAAATTATAATTAGCATCACGCCTATATGCATTAATTTTCAGTACTAATAGATATTCAGTTTTCAGAGCGTAATTCATTGTTTTTTTTATGTCTGATATGATGTCATCAAACAATCTTGTTAAATTATTGAATGAGGACAAGTTTTTGTTCTAAACATTCGAACCGTGTTGAATTATATGGCCTATCTTATTATGTTCTCCTACGCTGTGTCGAGGGAACATATTGTTTTTACTCTGTTTCTTAACTATTATAATTATTATTATCTCTTCAGTAGCCACTTTGTGCGGGAGTGTTCACGGTAACGGCTCAATCGATTAAAACCAAACTTGGTACAAAAATAAACCACCATCTGAAGTTATGCATCGTCATACTGAAAAATAGAATATGGTCGCCAATTTGAAAATGGACGCCTTCGAATTTAAAAAAAAAAATAACTCCAATTTTAGCAAAGAAATTGTTCAGCACCATCGGAAATGCTATAGACGACCATTTTGAAAAAAATCAAAGATGGTCACCATCAAAGTTGAAAAATGTTAAGAAAAAATACTAAAAAAAATACAAAAAAAAATTCTTTCTTGCGAAATAATTATATTTGCGGCTATAGTGGCGATGGAAGGACGAGGGGAACATCTTTTATGCTATGCATAACAATCAGTACTATTTGAAATGCATAGCAATTTAGTAAAGATTCAAGTTTTTCATCAAGTAATCACATAGTAACTAATTTTATGTTTTGTCTTTTTCTAGGTCAGCGAAAATCTTGATTTATATGTAAGACTCAGATCTGTGTCCAGACTCGAATCCATGTGCTTTCCCCAAATATTTGGCCTTCATTGTCGTCACATAAATGTCTGTCAGTGGTCAAGACATTTGAAATGCCATTGCATTTCAAATGTCATGACCACTGAAAAGTTTTCATATGACGGTATGCTAACTAACTGCAATAAATTGGAACTCATAGATAAGAACTATGTTAATTTTAAAAGATCAAATTGTTTGTTGCTAAATATATAAAACACTGGGGTCTTGTATTCTCTTTGTGACTACTTAAAACGTGCACCTACTAGTAGGAGCATCTTTGTACATTGAATGATAGAGCTGTATCAGATGACTTGTCTTTTTTGAGTATATATTAAACAGTATATCATTATACTATAGAACCGTTTAAGTTGTTCTGTTTTTATTAATTATAAATATTTCTTCAATTTACTCAGTGAGCTTGTGCACTTGGGATATCTGAATGTCCTTTTAGCGCCTGTCCTTGGTGATCTCTGCATTTGCTCATGACTTGATAAATGATTTGTCCTGGGCATTGATCATGAAGAGGACCATACTAAGTGTGCCTGATTATGACAAATATTGTGTAACCTCTTTTAAGTGAAGATCTACGAACATATAGTCCCGTATCATTGACCTTTGTTGACTTATGCATCTGTGTGACTTATCGCCCGTGTGCCTTCGTCACGAACGGACTCTTTCAGAAATTTTACTTCAAAATTGTTTTCTTTTGAAACATGACTAAATAGCTGTAACAGCACGTTACCCTTGATGATATCTGCATATGAGGAGAACTGTATATCTTAGTGCATGTCCATATTATTGAATATAAAAGAAAGACATTATTTTTCTTTTCTTTAATCAAATTGACCTGATATTGCTCTTTTTGTATCCAATTATATTGTTATAAAATGCGCTGCTCCGACAATTGCTATATTTATGTTGTTGTATGATAAATGTTTAATATTTTTTATTATTGTAATTGTTTGTTCATGTAATATTTTGTCCCTAGCTAGGGGATAATAAATATTCTTATTCTTCTGCAAGTTTTCAACAGTTACATGACTAGTTTGACAGTTTGACAAAAAAATAAGTTAGTGATAAGATTTAAATCGATATTGCAGATAAACAACAAAAAGGATAACAAGAAAGGTCAATAATGACATACCAGTCACTCAAAGCAACCCAACTGACAACGCCGGACAAAAAATAATATAAAGGAGTACAAAACACAATCATGAACACAACAGAGAGTCAGGATAGTCTGACGTGGTACAAACACTGAATAATGGTAGGGTTAAACCGGTTTTATGGGTACCCAAACCTCCTCCTTATCTATCCTGACACTCTGGTGTATAAAACACAGTATAAAAACCAATACAGTATGATTACCAACAAGGTGACCGCTTGCTAGAACTGAGTGGACAGTGCTAATGAATGTGCTCTTTTTAGCTAAGGTTTTCATAGTTGGAAAATCGGCAGTATTCGTGAGAGGCCAGTATGAATTTAAAGTCTCGTTCAACTCTTCTTGCATTGTAAAGATTTTTTTTAATTACTGTGTTCTGATCGTTGACAATTTATCATAATACTGAATTTTTTAAGTATTTTTCAAAGCACTCTTGTACGTTCAAAATATGATTTCTTTTGAACGTTCTGGCACTTACGACTTCCATTGAAAATTATAATTCCTGTATATAAACTTAACAATATTTTGGCTACTCCTCTTTTTAAAACCCGAGACTAATTATTTAAAAATTTAACTTTAGTTTATTGCAAATGGTTTTTTAACTTCGAAAACGCCTTAACTTCATTAGAATCTGATTATCAAATAATATCAGTTTAGGACATAGATTTGCCTAACGTCACCATGGTCGCAAGAGGTAGATTTGTTGAAGACTTGACATAGATCTGAGTCGAGTCTAACCTATAGATAGATATATAAATATATTGTTTACTTATAATCAAACAAGATTTTGTATTTTTTTTAAATCAGATGTTAACAGTGTCTATTTAGAACTACATGTAATTATTTCAGATATAAAGGAAAATTTATGGTCCGATATATACTTGAGTGAATGGGTTCGGGGGAACTGGCTTCTATTTGAGAACAACATGGAAGAAAAAGTCAGGATTAACCGGACCCATGTGTATTTTTCTAACCTTGGATATTTCGTTGTTCAAGAACGAGCACCCCAAGAATTTATGTACAAGCTTGTGTCAAATTTTAGAAACGGATGGTAAGTCTTGTTATATCTATAGTCATTGTACGTTCGTTCGTTCGTACATGCTTTTTTTCACGGCGGTTATATCAGCTACAGAATACAGAAACAGACAGACAAACTTAAAAATCGAAAATTCATTTGAATCGTAAGACGGAAAAATTTAATACTTAAAAGAAAAAACCAAAAGTATTATATAACAAACCATAGAGGATTATACAAGAAACCATTTAGGATTATACAACAGACCAAAGAGGATTACACAACAAACCAAAGAGGATTATACGAAAGCTTATTAAGGTCAAAATGTATGGTGAATAAAAAATATATAACTCGTGGCTACAGTTTACTAACTCATGGACACGACTTATTACATGTAATTTGTGGCTACAAATTACTGTGTCGTAACCATGAGTTTGTAAATCGTGGCCATGAGTTAATTTAAGTTTAATGTTAGTCAAAAGAATTCAGGTGTACAAATTTATAATAAAAAAATATTCGATAAAAGGCCTTACCGCTTTCACATCCTTAACGAATTATACACTCCTTCTTATAGTTTAAAATTATAAACATAATTTTATTATTTCAGCTCCACTAGATACACGTGTATTGAACTGGAACGACCGCATAATAATATTTTGCAGTTCAGATTAGGTACGTTATGATACCAAAAAAAAAACATAGCACTTAAGTCTTCTTTTACGCTATTTGTTTTTTTTCTCTTTATTTTTTATTTGAAAAACAAAAACTTTTTGTTAGTATTTTCTGCTTGGCTGCAAAGCAGTCTAATTCAATTTCATAGTAGGGTTAAAATATTTTTTGTCTGACAATCAAGTAAATACAAGGCATAAGAAAATTGAAAGTTGAAAACTAAATATTTGACACGTCTTCAGTTCTGTATTAAGATTTAAATATTCCACTATATAAAGTAATCATTAAATTTCAATATGCACATTCATGAAAAGATTTTAAAAATTTATATTGTAGTATATGTAATCTACTTATAAGCCGTGAAACGTACCATTAATATATGTCTGTTCTATTTTTGACTGCTAAAATAATCCGTAAATGTTTGAATTCGGATATCAATGTCACTCCGTAGGAGACCGCGTTCTGGATTAATGTTCGGCAGTTAATGCACGGTGCCAAAACCGAAAACCGAATATTATGCGCAAATTTTATGTTTAAAATATTTGTAGGTCGTAGTTTTCGTGAGGATAAAAACCACATAGAAATGTGTAATTTTAAGAAGGATACATACTTAGAGGGCAGTGGTAGTCATTACAGAGGTTCCTCGAAGAAAAACCTGTTGCGTAAGTATCACATCTATAAATGTTCTTTTATTCTCATGTTATTCTAGAAAAAAATCTGTTCGTTTTAACTGAAAGATAGATTTGAAATCCCCAATAGATATCTTCTTTATGTTTTAATGATAAATTTAATTGAGATTTCAAATATGGTAAAAATATCAGTCTACGAAGAATGCGTTTGTGCAGTACTTTAACTCTTTTTTTTATCTCCCTGTAAAAGTTATTTACCACTAACATAACAATTGTAAACTATGTCTGTACAATTAACATAGGTGGAGACTTTTTTATTTTGAACAGGAGAAGGTGACCTATGGGATTCGCCTTGTGGTCTTTCTGGAACTATTCCATTTGAAGGCATGCTAGAAGGTTATAAATGTACGGGAAATTTTTCAGATTGGAATTCTCGTTCCTGTACTTATAATACACACATTTCTTTAACTACAGACAATTGTATAGGAATGAAAAGAGAAAGTCGTAAGTATTTCTTTAATGTTTAAACGATTGCATTGCAGGGACCCCATTTATAGCTATTTTATATGTTCTAAGGAGCAATTTACTTCAATATTTTCAAATAAGGGTTGTTAATTTTCCTCCCAAGGCCTACAGTTCTCTCCGGGTACCTCGGTTTTATCCAGTAACACAATTGTAGCAAAAATGCCGCCTAACTGGATCTAAATCCAGGAGGAAAACAAATATTTTATATCCAAGCATTTATCAATGTTGCTGTCTCATTATTTTCATCTATTTGAGCCCGTTTTAGCTTATTTCTTTGTTTTATGCTACCGATATAAATGATGCAACAGAGGAAACCATCATAACATTTATACAAGTCGTGAATATTCAAATTTATACAGTCATGTGTCAGCTCATATTGCGGCACTTTCTATTGGTGGAGGATGCCGGAGAACACGAAGTGAGTTTGCGACTTTCGGCAGGAAAATTAGCATTCGCTGTCAATTCAGACTGGAGTCGAACATTCCTCGACAAAAGTTTGATTCGTACTCCCAACCTCAGAGAGACTAGTGAGCACTGGTATTTATGACAAATTACCTAAACAACTCATTCACCGAGGTTCTTGTAAAGTATATGCACCATATATTAGATATTACAGCAAATGAAAAAATGTATGTTACACTAATGTTTTGTTTTAATTTTTAAATGCCTTTCTTGTAAGACGACTTATCACGTATAATATAATGGAGTTGTATTATAGATTTAGAGAAAAAATAGAATGCCAAACTCATATTCTTTTTCAGATTTTAAATGCCTGGCCTTCTTGGATGACGACTTTGAGTTTTCAGACAGAATGTCATCACAAATGATACTTACACAAGCTTTAGATGGAAGTAATGACTTTTTATGCTGGGTATGGTAATAATCAGTATTTTTTATAACCCTATGCATTCCTAGAGACCTAATAAATTTCCTGATACCAATTTTGATGCACTTTTGGTCGATTTTTCTGCTCAAGGCCGAAAATGTTGAAAACCAAAACATAATTCAAAAGGTTTAAGAGCAAATCAAAAATACCAAAATGACCAAAAGGGTAAAGCCAAAACCGTCTAAGGACAGAGCTATGCATGAGGGAGATATTCCTTAGTTTTCACAAAATTGAACATTTTTGGAGCAGTAAATTAAATTATTCGGGATATTAGCGAAATATACTAACAAAGTATAAATCTTTATGTTTCGAACTAAACGTCCTTTGTCTCAAAACATTAACCCAACCGTTACAATTATATTTTCATACTTTTAAATTAGTGTCCACTTTTTCGGGTCTGGAACCGTTGAGATATTGTGACACCTCTTCGCCTATGCACAATACACAACTCGACCACCATTATATGCTGTATCTTGATACGGACATAGTAGAAGTGTATAAGTTTTTGGCTATGGAATTTTCATATCTGTTTTATCTGAATTGTATTTCTTTTTTTTTTCAGATCCTCACAACATTTCCTGGAGAGGATTTCGATTATCCAGTTACAAGGATGTATAAAATGCCAAGTTTACAATGCTCCTCGTTTGAAAATGTCAACAAACATCTCATTAATAATAAAAAATCATATTTCACAATGATTTACGGTAAGGAGGGGAGAGGTTTTTCTTAATTATACCATAAGACATAAAATAATGTAAAAAATGGATGTTGGTTTAACATACTGCTCAAATACTTGAAAATATTTTGGCGATTCCATATTGTAGGCTTTTTACTTGACGTTTGTCATTTAGTGAAGGGTAAACTTCATTAAATTAAAACACAAAATAGGAGTTGAAGCTATATGTTTAGCATTGATTAGCAGTTGACCATTAAAAGATACTTATCTTAACAAAGTATGTTTCAAATTTTAACAAGATATATTGAGCACATCGAAGTCTACACGATTTTTAATTTACCCAAAAATTGTTAATTTTGTGATTTTTCGTGCACATTTGATTTTTTTACGGACAAGGCGACATAACTCCAGAACAACATCTGACTTTAATACGGTAACAGTATAGACATGATAGAGGAGCCTAAGGAAATTTCAGTCTAGTGAGTCTTTTTAGCAACTTCAAACTTTGATCACAGATACAAAGAACTTGGCAATATTTTGTAACCATTTTTCATCATTTTAGTAAGGATGATTTAAGTTTTTTAGAATAATTATGAATATTTACCCTGGAAACAATAAGAAAAATGTGTTCATGTACTTATTAATAAAGTTTCATTTTTTTAAGTAGAAAGGCTACATATTGCATATGAGACAAACTCTATACCCAAACGGATGTAAGGTTAATGTACGTTGATTGGTATGTCATTGTTGACCTTTCATGTTTCCGGTTTAATCCGCATTATTGTTTATTTATGAGAATTTATTGTGGAACAAAATACAAAAATTAAATGAATAGCACTTTTATTGTACAGTTCGTATTTCACAGAAAGATGAAGATCGTTACGACCGACGATTAAAGCTATGAAAGGCTGCATATAGGTCTGATAAAGTATGACAACTATGTAGATATGTTTTCTTTTTAATTAATGTACAGTCTGTGAAACCTTTTCAGATGCGCTGTACATGCAAAATTTTAGAAAGATAGCTTTCATAGAAAAACTGCAAAACAACATTTGCTTCTTGAATGCACATTTTCTTCGAATGTAAAAGGATTCTGAGAAATATATACAAATACGGCAACAGAGATGAAGACTTGTTTTGTTTATCGGCATCTACAGATAATCTACAGAGACTAATGTTATATCAAAGCGATACTCCGTCATGAAATTTCAAAGGTTAATTGTTAGTTTTACTTGCATTCTTAGATGTCTTACTCCAGCTTAGAATATAAAGTATGTTTTCTTATCTATGTAAATCCCTTTGTTTTTTGTAGATAAAAAAAGAGAAATGACAGTGTGTGAACCAGCAGTCAATCCTACTCAACCAAAGATACAAAACGATGAAAACATAACGTATACAGTGATAGAACAACCAATTCAACATTCAACGAAAACCATACTGGACAAAATACAACCTCAATATTCCAAAACGTGTACGGTCAAATTACAACTGCATCTATTTGTTTTATTTATTATATCACCGTTTCTATGACAAGTAAAGTTGTAATAGCCTGTTACATAATTCAATATTTCAGAAACGAGAACCGTCTTCAGCTCCAAGTACACATCAAGACTGATGACTATTTGATTGGTTCAGATGGTTTATTTAATGTACACATAAAGAACTAGATGCCTACAATAGAATGTGATAGAACTTTTAGATATTATGGTCACTGTTGAAAGGAATGAATCAATGTGATAAAAGTTGAAACTGGAAACACTGTTAGTGTTAATTTGTAGATATGCACATAATCGTAAATTTTGTAAATACACTGGTGTCATATTGGACAAAGCAAATGTTTTCCTTAATTTTCACTTTCAAAAAGTGCGATTTAAGGATGATCGCTGGTCTAATAGGAAATAAATAGGATTTGAAATAGGTGTTTTAGTTCGAAAGAACATATGAATAGTAAACAAATAAGCAAGAAAAAAATTGAGGTTCATGTGCTCATTTTAGAGCTGTAAGGCCTTGAAAAAATGCAGGAAATGGGTTTTCTCTGGATTTTTCGTCGTCTTTGCTTTGGCAACTTCAGTCTCTCAAAAATGTATGAAAAAATAAAAAGGATTTCAATAAGATTTTGTCAATTACCATTTTACGGTATATATGATTGAATTATAAAAGAAAAAGTAGGGGTTCATGGGCAAAAAAGTCATGTTTAAGAAATGGATAAAACCCGAGGATTTCGAAAATCTGACAAAAAGACCAACACATGACCAGCGAGCATCCTTAATGACGAAAACAACATGGTCGATACAATAGATTGTTAACATGTAATTTTTTTCAAAAGAAAATTCCCCAGTAAAGGTCAACTCTATCAGAAAAATAAAAAACAACAAACTCTAACAGAAAATAAACATTATTATAGTATGACTTGAAAGAGATAATTAACTGCAATGGCTGTGCGTATCCATACGTAACAGTTGGCTACTCTTTTTTCCTAAGAATACATATCAGTCTCGAGACTAATGGCCTCCTGCACTCAAAAACTGACCTATCAAATACCAGAATAACTATGATGTTTAATGTTTGAAGAAAATCTCAGTTTTAATAGTTTTACAGTACACTGTAACTGCATTGTATAATTTTCCATTTAATGTTAAAAAATTTACATAAAAAATACATTTCATCCACCATATTTAATACAGTCCTCTTCCTTAAATAAATGCCAAACATGTTTAAAATAGTTTATATTTCAAAGAGGTGATTTGAGTATGAACGATCTGTATTTTATAATTTGTATGTAATAAAATGTAAGAAAGACTGTGTTTTTTATTATTGGTTATTATTATAAATATACATTTCTGTAATTCTTTGTCAATTTAACTCTTTCTGAACCCCTTGTTTATGAAAAAAAATTAATGTGTGGTTGCCGATGATCTCAGTCGAGGATTAATTGAAACAAAAGTCAGAACGACTTTTACGTTCGGATTTCTTGGAATCGATCAATAACGCCATAGCAACAAATAATGTTGAGCTAGTGTATGACGTGACAACCAGGAATGTGGAGGCATCCGAAGTGGGTTTTTGTTTAATAAATATGAAAATTTACTTAATAATCATTAGAGAGACACATTTTTACCCGAGGATTATTATCTCGCCAAGGCTCGGACTTTAAAATTAGATAATCCTCCGGAAACAATGTAAGAATCTATATGTGTACTGAAATATGAAAAATTATCCATAATAGTACCGTGCGGTTGTATTTTTTTAATATATTTTTTGACATTGGCTATATTGCGTAGATAAGTGTTTAAACTGTAAATCCTCATTTCCGATCGGAGTTGAAACTCACAACTCACATCTCTGTTGACAGGTGTAAGGGAGAATTTTGACCGCGTAGAAAACTGACACCATCGAATTTTGATCCGCAGGTTTTCCACAGGCTGGTAGCCAAATTTTGACGGATATTTTTTTTCAGTTTTAAGCCTTATGCGTGGAATACTGACTATAGTTGAACTGGGGCTAATATATTAATATATTAGTCCCAGCGTTGAAGTCATTTTTCAACCAATTTTCAATGTCAGAAAGAGATATATTTGAAGTTTCATTGTTTATTTGTGTATGAAAATTGGTTTTAAAATGACTTCACAATAATTTCTTTGAAAAATTTTTCTATATTCATCTATTTCAAACTTCAAAATAACAAATATGACGGTACCGTTAAACCAGCTTCCAAACTAACTCTAGCTGATCTTTTCATTATTTTTTTCAATTTATTGCTAGATGTAACCTTACCATTTCCCCAAACATTACAACAATAGTCAAACAATGGCAAAATATATTGAAATTAAAGAAAATTACTGGATCATAGATTGGTAAATATTTTCTTATTTTCAGTAATAAGTTTATTTTAACTTGTTATTGTACTACACATTTGATATTTATTTGTTCGGACCCGTTAAGATTACTGCCAATACATATATACCAAGAAGCTTTTCATTTTTTACATTTTCTATGTATTTATCTGATAAATACTTCCTGTATTGATTAATCTTTGTCTTTAACCGATTTATAATTTTTGGATTTAAATTTTATACAATTAGCTTTACACAATTTTTCAATATTTATTAAATCCGTTTGCAGACAAACATTCAATGTACAAAATTTACTAGTATCTAAATCATTACTGTTTGTGATGACTTGAAATTTCCTATTGTTAATTTTCCCTTCTTGAGTAGCAATATACCAGCATCGCCTGCATATGGCGTCTACGTTTCTCAGCTTATCCGATTTTCAAGGGCATGCATGAGTTACCCTGACTTTCGACAAAGAGGATTACTGCTGTCACAAAAGATTCTTAACAGGGTATTATCAGGGCTAAGTTGATGTCATCACTTAGGAAATTTTACGGTCGTCATCACGAATTGATTGACTATTACAGTGTTCCAATATTTGTCGTAACATTTCATGTGCCTCCACCGATTTGTGACTTCTACCGGATTGATTTTGTTAAACTTCATGACGGGTGCCGTATACGGAGCAGGAACTGCTTACCCTTCCGGAGCACCTTGGTTCACTCCTGGTTTTTTATAGGAGTTCGTGTTGTTCATTGTTTTTTAGTTTTCTGTGTTTATTTGTTGTGCTTGTGGTTGTTCATTTGTCTTCCCGGGTTTGTCTGTCCTACGGATTACGTTTTTTTTATTGCTCCTTAGGTATATTTGTCCTTTTTTGTACAAAATGTGGAATCATCATCATAAAGATAAAATGGTGAATTTTCTATACAAAGACTCATATTATATATATATAATAATGAACAACAACGGTTCTAGAATAAATCCCTACGGGACCTCAGTTTTAGTGAATAGGAGTTGAAAATGTATTGCCAACTTTGACTCTCTGTGTTCTAAAGAATAAATAGGGTTCAAACCATTTTAAAATTTCACATGACACATTGTGAAATTATATTTTTGTATTAATATACTGTGGTTAACTTAGTTAAAGGCTTTTTTAAATCTAAAAATATCACTCTGTTAACTTCCCCATTATCTACATTTGTCAGCCATTGATTACTGAATATTGTAAGTGCTGTAATACATGAATGCTTTGGTCTAAATCCAGATTGCTATTTTTCCAGCAACTCATTTTCATTCCGATGATTGTAAAATTTTCTGGCAATACATCTTTCAATTTTAAATAAAGAAGGAAATATTGCAATTGCTCTATAAAAGATCCAATATGAGTATACATTTATGATCCACTGGAAATTTTAACAAGTGTTCATTTTCAGCACTCAATTCATTAAAAAAATGTTCTTTTTCTAATATTTTGGATTCTATCCCAATGAAAATCAAGAGAACGGTGTTAGTTCTATAAGCTTCATTATCGTATTTCCCTATGGCTATATCAACCTGCTGAGGCCTTCAGAATTTCCCGTATTTCGGCACTGTGACGTCGTAAAGAGTTGACCCGACCCTAATATGAGCTGACCCGAATATATCAGCGACGTCATAATGATTGACCCAACGTTGACCCGAATATATCAGGAAAACATCCGGTTTTAGGCGGATGGCCATTGAAAAGTAAGAAATTCCATTAACATAGCTAGTTAACAATACGATAAATTTATCATCAAGTTTTCTTCAAACAAATATTGTAAAATATAAGCCGCTCGACACAATATGAAGCTTTTTGGCTCGTTCGCTACGCTCACTCGCCGAAAAAGCTTCACATTGTGTCTCGCGGCTGATATTTTACGATATACGTTTGCAGAAAACCTGATAATATGTACATACGCTAGGCGCCAACGTATTTAGTGTAAGAAGTGTAAGACGATGTTTTACACGTATGAATTGATCAATTATTAACGACATTTCTAACGTTACAAAGTGAACAGCGGATCACTATATGACCTGGTCAATTTTCAACGTTGCAAAATGACAGACAGGTGAATTTTCAACGTTCTTCAACATTAAAAAGTGACAAGCTGGTCAATATTCAACGGTGAAAAATAACACAGTCAATTTTCAACTATTCGTTAACATTACAATGTAAACGGCGAGTCAATATTTGAGAAATAACTCACGGTGGCTTCAAAATATCCTGATTTTATTGTTCCAATATCTAAGATGATGTTGAACTTGTTCCCATTGTGTTGTAACATTTCATGTGCCTCCACCGATTTGTGATTTCCACCGGATTGATTTTGTTGAATTTCACGACGGGTGCCTGAACTGCTTACCCTTCCGGAGCACCTGGGTTCATTCCTGGTTTTTATAGGAGTTCGTGTTGTTCATTGTTTTTAGTTTTCTGTGTTTATTTGTTGTGTTTGTGGTTCTTCATTTGTCTTCCGGGTTTGTCTGTCCAATTGATTACGTATTTGTGATTGCTCCTTAGGTATATTTGTCCTTTTTTATCACGGGTAGGTCCTTTATGCCAAATATTTTGTAAACTATCGGCACAAAGTGTCTAACCGTAATAAAAAATCAAGATATTCTACAAACCATCGTGAATTATTTCTATTCTAATACATTTAGGACAGTTTCTACAACATTTTGAAACGCTGCAATATAGGTATTCAGACATGAAGACCCATTACAGAATGCAAGTTACACTATGACGTCGTTAAAACTTTGGGAAACTTTACTATGATGTTACCAAAGAAGCCGCTTGACGTTGGAATCAAAATAACCATATGTTACCACGATTGTACACTGAAAGCGTTAGAAGTAGGTCATGTTAGAATGGTAAATGAACTCTTGCAGAAATATGTTTCCTTAATTTTGACCAATATAGTGCGGTTTTTTTTCAACGATAGAAGATGACTAATGGGCCAGTTTTCAACATTAAAAATTGACTAAAATATATATTATTTCTTTAAGGTAGATCATTTCAAATCGAAGGAAGAGGTATGGCTACTTCACCCCGCATTATTTTCATTTATATTTGCATTCGGAAAGAGTCAGATCCAGACAAAAGATATATTTCAATGCAGCTTTTTGTTTGACTGTAGAAACTATCAAATAAAAAATAAACCGATGGAACAGTCAACTAAAAAATTATAAGTGTCAAAAAATTATTCTTATTTTGTTCAAATTCTTTATAACATATTTTCATCGCGTTAACTATTAGAATTCACAAATTGTCATTTTTTTCTCCCCGCGGCCGGTTGCAGGCGTGAATTGAGAAGCGGGCGCACCCGGCGCGTGCTCCCTCTTAAAAAAGCCACGTTTCTGACAATTCATGTGATTTTTTATCATAAAATTGTATGTATATGTAGACTTACATGAGGCCATAGTAAGGGTTATTTAAGTAATGTCGATATTGCAGTAAAACAATAGGCTCCCAGGAGTCTGTATCGCTCACCTGATAGTGCATTGTTTATTACATATAGCGACCACTTTTCTGTACTTTAACATTTAACCGGGAACAGGGTTAACTGTTAAAGTACAGAAAAGTCTGTGGCTATGACAATGTAAACTATAGCACTTCTTGTGCTGTACAGCAGCTTGCTTTGGGAAATTTGGGACATCTGAAAGAAGCATTCAATTACAGTGTCATGATAATAATTTGATTTAATCACTTTGGCATGTTAAAATTAAAAGTAAAATAAACAATTGAGATTTATCGTGCGAACAATAACAGTCCACGCAAACGAGCATTTAAGATGCAAAATTTGGTTCAACTGAATAAATCTTTTTAACGAGATGCTTATTTGTACATTCCTATTTGAGCAAATACTTTCAAACAGGAAGATTTTTATGTAAATTCCCCATAAGGTCCTATGTTATACTAAGTTGAGCTGTGACAGTCATCCGTTGGGACCATCAGACACAAATTTGAAAGAGTACCACCTCATGTTCATTTAACCACAGTTGGGTTCTAAATGAGAAAGTAATTTCAGACAAGAAGATTTTTATGTAAATTTCACAAAGGGTCCTATGTTAAACTAAGTTCGGCTTTGGTGGCCATCTTGGTCAGAGGTTTGGACCATCGAACACAATTTTAAAAGAGGACCACATAATGAACTGTTTGGTTCTAATTGACCAAGTAGTTTCGGGTAAAATTTTTAATGTAAATTTCCCCTTAGGTTATATGTTAAACTAAGTTCGGCTGTGACGGCCATCTTGGTCGGAGGACGGGACCATTGGGTGCAATTTTGCAAGAGGGCCATTTAATGACCATTCCACTACAGTTTAGTTCTGATTCAACAAGCAGTTACAGACATATATATATATATATATTTATGTGAATTTCACTTAGGGTCCTATGTTAATCTAAGTTCGGCTGTGGCAACCATCTTGGTAGGAGGTCGGCACCATCGGACACAATTTTGAAAGAGGACTACCTAATGACCATTCAACCACAGCTTGGTTCTAACGGAGCGAGTAGTTTCAGACAAGAAGATTTTTAAGTGAATTTCCTATAGGGTCCTCTGTTACACTAAGTTCGGCTGTGGCGCCCATCTTGGTCGCAGGTCTTGACCATCAGACATACTTTTGAAATACAATCATCTTATGACCATTCCACTACAGTTTGGTTCTAATTAAGCCAGTAGCTAAGGACAATAAAATTTTAATGTGAATTTCCTATAGGGTCCTATGTTGAACTAAGTTCCGCTGTGGCGGCCATCTTGGTCAGAGATCGGCACTACCGAACACAATCTGGAAGGGGACTACCCAAGGATCATTTCAGCAAAGGTTGGCTAAGATTGGCATAGTAACTTCAGAGAAGAATATTTTTAAAATTTTGACACCCCCCCCCTTTTCTATTACTAGCTTGGTCAAAGGTCGAGGACACCAGACACCATTTTGGATGGGGACCACCCAATTATCATTCCACCAAAAGTCGGTCCCATTTGGCCCAGTGGTTTCTGAGAAGATTAAAATGTGGATTGTGGACGACGGACGACGGACGCCCAGTGATGACAATAGCTCACATGACTATATTTTTCTATATCACACTAATATTGTATATTATGTTCTGTGTTAAGAGTACGCAGATATTAGAAAGGAAATCAGTTTCAAAGGTTTTGTAAATATACAGATAAATAATAATCAAATTTGATTTAAATGATGAAAATTAATTTTATCATACTGAAAACCACGAACCCTAAAAGATTCGTTTAGAGTGAGGATGACATATTCTGCATACATATTCGACAATGCATAAAATTCGCGATTGGTTTGCATTGATCAGCTGATGTTACATTCCTAAATTCAAATTATTCAATTTGCAAGCAACCACACGGGAAAAAAGAGTTTTTTTTCTATGCTGAATAATGTAGTAATAGCCAACCTTTGAACCAACTTTAATTCGTTATTTTGTATAATTACTTTTAAAAGGATGCTCGCTGGTCATGATTTGGTCTTTTTGTCAGATTTTCGGAATCCTCGGGTTTTATCAATTTCTTAAACATGAAATATTTTGCCCATGAACCCCCACTTTTTCTTTTATAATTCAATCACATATACCTTAAAATGGTATTTGACAAAATTTTTTGAAATCCTATTTATTTTTTCATACATTTTTTAGACTGAAGTTGTCAATGCAAAGACAATGAAAAATCCAGAGAAAACCCATTTCCTGCAAATTTTCAAGGCCTTATAGCTCTAAAATGAGCACATGAACCTATATTTTTTTCTTGCTTATTTGCTTATCTTGCAATATTTGGTGATAAAGATCAAATTTCAACGCAATGGTTTTTGGGTCCATTTTCAACGTTGAAAAATGAACGAAGGGTCAATTTTCAACGGGGTTAAAATTCTCCCTTACACCGGCAGGTAGTTTGATATGTGGGTATCTAAGACTGACCTCAGAAATTCCTGAAATATTTTATTTTTGGGTCTGCATAATCATAAGTAATTCGTCCAGGCATATTTCAGGATTTGATTTATGATGATCAAATTGTGGAGGTCCAGAAATATTTTGACGACCTCCTTAAACACAATAATTTTGACGACATCATTAAACACAATAATTTTGACCACTTCAAGATCTGAAACTCATATAGTGATCTATATATGATGCGAGGAACTTAAGTACCTACACTAGGCTTTTTACTTGACGCTTTTCATTAAGTCAAGGGCAAACTTCATAAAATTAAAACACAAAATAGGATTTGAAGCTATATGTTTAGCATTGATTAACAGTTGATCATTGAAAGATACTTATCTTAACAAAGTATGTTTCAAATTTTAACAAGATATATTGAGCACACCGAAGTCGACACGATTTTTAATTTACCCGAAAATTGCTAATTTTGTGATTTTTCGTGCATATTTGATTTTTTTATGGACAAGGCGAGTTAACTCCAGAACAACATCTGACTTTTATAAGGTAACAGTAGAGGAGCCTAAGGAAATATCAATCTAGTGAGTCTTGTACCAGTCGTTCTAGCAACTTTAAACTTTGATCACAGATACAAAAAACTTGGCAATATTTTGTCACGATTTTTCACCATTTTAATAACGATGATTTAAGTTTTTTCTAAAATAAGTAGGAATATTTACACTGGAAACAATAAGAAAAATGTTTTCATGCACTAATTAATAAATTTTTCATTTTTTTATGTTGAAAGGCTATCTATAAAAATTGCCCACCGATGCTGCTTAAATCTTACGTGTATTAATTAGAACAAATTTTACTCGGATACGAATTTCATCAGCCGTTCAATCAATATCAAAAAGATAACGTGCAATACTGATACATGAATATACTACAACGTTATAAAGCACGTTGCAAAGCTCGTACAAAGTATATCTCCAAATAATAATTTTATTTTCGATTACTGTCGTTAGTTGGAGCCACTGTTATCTCCCTTGTCACACGATCAGTGCGGGATAATTTTTTGGGGTCTAGTTTTACTGATTGTCGCCCAATAGCACAAGCGTTTACGTTTCTCATAGTAGTTTTGGATTATTTTTTTTAATGAAATGAAAAATGGTCGCACTTCCGCAGTGTTGATTTGATCGTAGTAATATCATGAAAATTATTCTAGGCTTTCTTACATACAATTGATTCTTTAAATTAGCATAAAAATATAGGAGATGAAAGTGGGCCTTGATAACATCACTTTTTACACCCTAAAATAGTTATTTCATGAATTTGAAATTTTTTAATAATACTTTCCGAAATATTTGTATAAATCATGTTCAAGGTCAGCCATTTCTTATGTCTCCTTTCAATGACAATCATGCATTGAAAAATCTTTTTGGTACTAAGTCTGGCTCAAATCTATTTGTTTTTAAATAAAAACATCTTAAATGTTTCTACATTTTTTTAAAATTGAGTAATTTTGCGATGACATTTTGAAACGATTTTTAAAATGTGATACATGACTACATAATAATGTTATGATGGCAATTTGCAAATTATGTTTTTTTAATTATTCGTCAATCTTGCGAGAAAAGCATGCAGTATCCTTATCATATCTCCCATTAAATGGTACTGTATCCGACTAGGACCACCAAATACTACAGCTATAAAATTAGTATATTTTGACATCATTGTCTCATGCACATCGACTTTGTGTTGTTTTTATTTACAAATAAAAAGATATGGATGGGAAAGTTGGATGATCCTGGTACAAATCAAAACTTGTGTATTTAACCAACAAATCATCTCCACTTGTTTGTAGCAAGCCAGACTATCCGACACGGTTTATCACCTTCACTGTTTGTAGCAAGCCAGACTATCAGACTCTCTTTTGTTATTTTTTTTCTGTTTTATCAGTGTAGCTTTTTTGATATGAAATTGTTCATGCCTTTGATGTCAATGTTAATAGACGCAACTTAGACACTACATTCGTTCAAATATACATTTCTACAAGACTCTCTTCAGTTTTGACAGTATGCTATTGAACTGTAGTCAAGTGCGTTGTGATGTACCATACATTAGCGGAATATATTCCTAATCAGGTTCATTTTATGTTCATCAAATTAATTAAAAATACATAAATGTAATCAATATCGCACGATCTACTCGGAGTATAGACACGTTTATGATTTCTTTAAGCTGAAGAAAACATCATTATCATGCATGACTATTGTCTTATAAAAATCTTAAATCAACTAAAAATATACATACTACTTACCATAGTTCAATAAATATTCCGATACATGTACACTATATAACATCAATATTTAAAATATTAACAATCAGTATATTGGTAGTTCCTATTAAATATGTACTCAAAATTTTTCTGTTATAAAATATGGATTATTTTTTTAAAATATTCATCTATAGTTCTGATATTATTCTTTATGGCCATATGTGGTTACTGCTAAGAATTATTTTTTCGCTGAATGTTACCTAAATGAGAGCGGTTGATCGGGTCTGGGTTCCTTACCAATAAAGGACAAGACAAGATTAAATTATAATTAAATTATATGGAAGAAAAAAAGAAGAAGAAGACGGACAAAGGCTAACGTGGAAGACCTGCTAAAAAATAACCTTAATAAAATTACAGATATTTTTTAATTTATTTCTCTGTGTTGTCTGTAATAATTTACAAAATTTAATAGCATTTACTCTGTTCCAATAATATTTATCCAAAAACTGTCTGTGACAAGAATACATACAAGCCAACTTCAATAAGAATCAAAGTACTGGAGTACTGTTTACTCGGATGGCCTCATGATCTGACGGCTGATGAATTAATGAAAGTGATATAAACCTAACTGTATATATGGTACAAACTGTTGACAGGGAGATATGTTTCACCTGTATCCAATATTGATAATTTAAATGTTGAAATGAATAAGGCATCTCTTAAACATGTGAATAATGCAAAACTTTCAAATGTTGAATGTTCCCCGTAGACTTTCACAACATGTACAATAAAGTGAAGATTCACTAAAATATAACTGAGAGGGCCAAACAAAATAATTGCCATGCGAATGCTAATACAACTGCGTACCAAATTCATTGGCTGTCTATATGTGGTTCCTCATTAACTGACCTAATCACCAACAATTAACAAATTGATGATGTCGTACGAAACAGCACATCTTTATGACTTTTGCAAGGCAAGGCAAAAACTATAGTGATAAAGCACTTTAGACTGTAACTAGAACACTTTCTGTTGTGTTTACTGTTTATGTCCTTAATATAGTAAAAGGGTGATAGTTTGTGCATAAATATATTAACTATTTAGATAAAATATAGCAAAAGCACAAGTCTTAACATATGCACGATAGGTATAGATATGCACAGTATTCTCCCATTTATTTCATATATTTCCATGCAAACAGGGATAATTTGAATACCATTTTGATTCCAAATATTTTTAATAAAAAAATACACTGCAGTTTGTTTGTTTGTTTGTTTTAGTGGGGTTTTACGCCGTTTTCAGCACATTTGGCTATTTCGCGGCGGCCAGTTTTTATTAGTGGAGGAAGCCGGAGTACCCGGAGAGAACCACCGACCTTCGGTAGGAAAATTGGCAATCCTTGTCAATTTAGATCGGAGTCGAACACACCCCGCCACAAGTGAGATTCGAATTCACAACCTCAGTGTTGACAGACTAGTGATCATTAGCAGTCGTGACGAACTACCTAGACCACTCGGCCATCGAGGCCCCTTCACTGCAGTATTCTCTATCACAATTCTCATACACTGTATGTTTAAAACCTTAAAAATGTAGTCATTTCAGTGAAAATAAATATTTGGCATATGTATTGATACATGTAAGTTTTTCTTCATAGTTTTAGACATGGGATATATGTAGATGTATAGCAACACCCGACACTTCTGTAATAATAGCAACACCCGACACTCCTGTAACAATAGCTGCAAACGACATAGTTCTGTCAAGTATCATCTCAGGGGATCCATCCTCATTGCCGAGGATCATCTCGGCGTAGCGGCATGCTTGGTATCACAAGTAGGATCCAAATGTGGAACAATGGGGATCATTGTTACACATCTGGATCCTACTTGTCTTGATGTCTATTACACATTCCTCTAACAAGCCATTCAGCATGGATTTGCCTTCTTGTTCATAACCTATTAACTGGCAGATGTGTGTTCTCCTGAGGGGTGTCTCAATCTATAAGTAAAGATATATGTATAGTTTCTCAATTAGAAGTATTCCTGGTGAAATTAAGATAAAAATATGGTCAATTTATGTTCGCCTAATTATATAGCCATAATTAACATGCCGAGTCAGCTTATACACATGTACATGTACCCGACTAACCTAATTATTGCTTTCAAATTGTCAATACTCAACTTTGCTCTAATATATTTGCACTTCTCATTGATATATACATGTAGTGTAGAATCAATACAATATATCAAGGTTAAAATTCTCTTTGAAATTATCAAGGCTCAATACTACTTTAACATTATATAGCACTGATCATCTTAGACATAAGCCCAAGTCAGGTTTGTCTCAATATAGTTTAGCATGCTCATATTATATTACATTATTGCTCTAATATAAGGCTCACAATTGCTCAAAATATATCACCGCTCATCTTTTCAAACATATGTGCTCAATTTAGTTAGGCTTGACATGCTCAAGTAATACATCATTATTGCCCTACATTATAAAAGATTAATTATGAGTTAGCTTTTATATAGTACTGATCAACTACACCTATGCTGAATTCAGGTTCTCTCCCAAAATACATATATTTACATGTATTCTAGAATATTAATATCTAAGTACGATAAATTTAACTTGCATGTTTATAAAAATATATCTGGATTGTTACATATGTAGGAAACTGATCACTGATTCTAACCAATGTTACCATATATATGCTGCATCTACACACACAAACATTATTTGTGCATTATGGCATTATGGACCGATTATATAACTGAAGATATTTTAAGAAATGAGTAAATGGCCAGGTATGGTACATCACAATTACATATGTATTATTCTCAAATAACGGTGCGATAATGTTACAGCTCTTTTCTGATTAAAACTGCATTATATTCGCTCATGAAAATCATTAACATGGTTTCGAAATCTCAAGGGGAGGAGACGGTTGTTAACTTTAACCCAAATGACCTACTTATCAGCTGATATCCAAGATGGCGACAGGGGACGCCGACAGAAAAATTTCACCCGATTCAATAATTACTGCTCTTCTTCTACAATATCTCGTTAATATATATTATATTAAACTATGATTAATGCTAAAAGGATTAAATTCTATCAAGTATAATAGATTTACCTTTCTTATGTTAAAATAGTTACTATTCACCTCTTCGTCTAACCTTTGACTGCGGAAGCTGATATGCATCACCAATTCAGGAATCCATCCGCGTTTATTAATGTATATTATTCTCGGTACAAAACATGTTGATATATAAAAACGTGTTATAATAAATATGTTCATAAAATTGTTTTGATAGCAAGATTCAAATATATGAGTTGATAAAGAAATTTATGTTGAACTAGATAATATCAGCGTATTCACAAAATTGCGTGTTAAAAACAACCCAGAACACCATCTGAATACATTGGTTTTTCTCCCTTCGAAGTGAGTCAACCTAGTTTCTAGCGAAAGTTGGTCAGCTTGCCGGTTTAAGATCCGGGGCTATAGCTATACTACGGACAGTCATCCCTGTAAAAATGAATACGATCATGGTGATATGACCGAGTTAAATTGTTGGCGTTCCGGCTATATGGTATCAAGAAGGAAAACGTCCGTTCTTAAAATTTTATTTTAGCAGTCCGGAGAGACCGGACTTCGAATCTAAACTGAGTAACAATATTAATTTCAACAATTAAATACAAGTATTAACAATAACAGATTAACATGCCGCTAAGTGACAACTGTCAACATAGAAACCAAATTAAAACGTATAAACATGTGTAGGAAAACGGAGTTATGTTCCATGACAAATGTTTAATTAACTTTTCACTAATTACTTTATCATATGTTCAGTTTTATCTTTGGCATTTAATTTATAATAAGATCGTCTATAATTGAAATATTTTAGTTATTCAGGAGTAAGTTGTTATAATTTATTAATAAGTTGTTGTACTTCCAAATTTCTTATCATACCTGAATTTATAAACTTTCACATATATATATTCCGATTACCGGGATATGTTTAAATTTGTCTAGACGGGTTACCTGTCTGATATGGTGAAGCTTTCCACTCTGCTGGTGAGTTAACCTGGTCTGTTCTAAACGCTCAATTAATAAATTGATCCATGCTTATTTAGAGTAAATTTATGTAGTCTAATTTGCTCCTTGATACCTCTCTATTTTTGATATTAGTTTACATTGCTAAATTATACTCCCCATTTACTTTGGATACATTTTTCGTCTACATTTTTTGATACTACTTTACACTTGTTGAATTTGCTTGCTTTGTTGTATTTTGTTAATAAAAGTTTATTGTTGCAACAGCATTAAGTCCCTTTTAGCTCCAGATAGAGTACAATAAACATACAGGATAAAAATAGAAATCTGAATAGAGAACACCTTTAAAGAATACAGAGTAAAAATATAGAATACAAGTTATCAACAGCATACCGGTTTGAGTTTAGTGAGTTGAGCTATTACTGGGCATTCGTCAAGCTTAAAGTGCATCATACATTGAACCTTGCAAGCCTTATCCAATCGAACCCCTCCTATTACACATGTAAAAGATAAGTTACAATTAATGTCTATTCAATGTTATGTAATTAATCCGGAAATAGAGATTTACACCTAAGCTTTACAAACAACTTTATAAAATATAGATTAAAATAAAAGTGTTAATTAATAAAAACATGTATAAACGAAATAATTACTCTAAAGTCTTTGTCCAAATTACGACCATTCAATTTTGATAAACACTAGGTCCAAGTTTACGACATTGATATTAAATTAAACTAAATGCATATCTATGAAAACAGTTAATATCCTTTTAGAAATATTTTTGAAATGTCCAATGTAAAATAGTCAGTTTATAGTAACTTCAACAAGAAACACATAAGGTACATAGTTATTGGAAAATTGCTATCTGTCGACATATCACGATACCAATATATGATCATTATACATTCGTATTGGTCATACTGGTATGACCATTGTATATGACAAGCCGTTTTAGTATTTATTCTAACTTCAAGATATCTCATATAATATATAAGATATCTTATAAAGTTAATAAGATATCTTATAAAGTTAATAAGATATCTTATAAAGAAAAGTATATGAGATATCTTATAATTATATAAGATATATCATAAACTATATAAGATATCTCATATAATTTATCAGATATCTTATATATTATATGAGATATCTTATATAATTTATAAGCTATCTCACATAATTTTTTATAAGATATTCCCTAAAGTTTATAAGATATCTTATATAAATAATTGCATTGAAAATCAAATTCACCTTACGTGAGGGACTTCTCAATTGCAAAGCGAATGACCGATAGTAATAAGTTCTTTCCTTGATCTGCATCATCCGCATATCTTATATAGTTTATAAGATATCTCGAATAATTTATAAGATATTTTATAAAGAAAATTATATCATATATCTTATAAACTATTTAAGATATCTTATAAACTCTACGAGATATCTAATAAAGTTTATTAGATATTTTGAAGTAAGAATAAATAGTAAAACGTATGGCAAGCCGTTTTACTATTTATTTTAACTTCAAGATATCTCATATAATATATAAGATATCTTATATAGTCTAGTTTTTATAAGATATCTTATAAACTTTATAACATATCTTATATACTTTATAAGATATCTTCTCAAGTTTATAAGATATCTCATAAAGTATATAAGATATCATATAAAGTTTATAAGATATGTCATATATAGTTTATAAGATATCTCATATAGTTTATAAGATATCTAATATAATTTATAAGATATCTTACAAATTATATGAGATATTTTATAAACTATATAAACTATATAAGATATCTTATAAACTATATGAGATATCTTATAAAGTTTATTAGATATCTTGAAGTTAGAATAAATAGTAAAATGGCTTGCCATGATTGTGGCTATTTAAATTTTCAGATTGATAATGCAAATATGGCATACGTAACAAGTGTCAATTGATACGTGTAAGCTTCAAACAAAATAAATCTTTTGTACATTGATTTTTGTAAAGCAGCTTTTGTTTGCTTTCATGTCAAATGGTTCTATGCCTTTTAAACGTATAATGCGTGTATTTATGTTTAGCTCGGAGTCTGCAAGGTTATTTTTTGTTTTTTTAATGAATAGCTTTATCAGGAATTCTTAGGTCCAAACTTTGGAAAGCCATAAGTTATAAAAAAAAATCATGTCATACGTTTCTATGCTTTTGTAAAGTATAATGCATGTAATATGGTTATGATCATATGTTTAGTGCGGAGTCTTCTGATTGGAAATTATGTTTGTTTTTTTTATATTTTGGTTTCTTGACTGCAGATAGCTTTATCAGGAATTTCTAGGCGCCAATTTTTGGAAATCCATATGTTATCTTTGAACATTGAGAACTTTTTTTTGAACTTCTTCTGATTGGAAATTAAGTTTTTTTTTGTTTTATGTTTTAGTTTTTTGACTGCATACAGCTTTATCAGGAAATTCTAGGCCGAAACCTTAAGTTATCAAAACATTTGGAGCAGTAAGATTCAGAACTGGTTTGATACATAACTGTAAAAGTTAAGTGGTGCATATTTTATCATTATGGCAAAATAGAAATGTTCTAATGTCGATATTGTCTATTCAAGCTCAGTACCTTTTTATGCCTTTTCTTTGATTGTTGCCACCCACTGCTTCGGATTATTACCAGGTTTTGATCACAGACATATGTTACAATCGTTTGCTGCTTGTCAACAAAGCTTCACTTAACAAGCTACAATGTATTTAGGGGGTTTGATGAACAAAGTTTTGTTGATAGTAAAAAGTATAAGTATTAAAAGGCACAATAATAAAACGCCAATAAATCATAACATTAACAAAAAAGACAAAGAGCGAATCGAATATACATCTTGCCTTGTTTTAATAATAATACTTTATTCCGAAAGCAAATACAGCTTATAGGATAATATAGATCAATATACAATATTGGAACAGTAATATATGCACCATATAACACATAAACAGACACTTAAATCATACATTTTCAGATACAAAGTACCAAATATTAATAATTATAGCGCAGAGCATGACATACATACATACTAGTATAATATTTCAAAATTAGGAGCAGTGTTCTAATTACGAAGTTTCTCTGCTAGTTTTAAATATTTGCCAAGATTGTTTAATTCTTTTATATTTCTAACAGATAATAGTTGTATCAGTCTAAAAGTAGATGGATTTCTCCAATAATATGGTTTTATATACCTCTTTCTTATGTTAGTATATTTATCACATTCTAATACAAAGTGAAATTCATCTTCAATTGTACTTAAATTACAATATGTACATAATCTATCATTTCTTTCAATTTTATAATATCGACCTGTTTCTATATTTAAACTATGAGCACAAATCCGGTATTTACAAATATATGGTTTGTACATATAATTCACTTGTTTATCAAGGTAATATTGCAACGTATGAGTACTAAACATATGCTTATATAATTGACATTTATTTGAACCTTCAAAGAAGGCATTAGCTTCGTCTATAAAAGTATCGACCATTCTCTCTTTTAACTGTCTAAGAAAAATATCATCATTGACTACCTTTTGACTTAACCATACATAGTTGAAGCCATATTTACATAAAATATCTCTAATTTTACAGCACCAATTCTGCTTATCGAATTATTTATTACATGCAATTACCCTGATGACTTACATGTACATGTATAACAATTTCATTTAAATAGTTCATTATGAATACTAAGGAGTATCCCCTCGTTCATAGGTCTGTCACATATCGCTTTTTGTTAAAGTGTTGGTTTCGGTCCTTATGGCATTTGAATTCGCAGTACATTGTTTTGATTTACTGTTTGGAATTTTCGGCCTTATGTGTACATAAAGTACGTTTTCAAATTTAAATTTCTAAACCATTGCATAGGGCATCGCGTGAAAATGATTTTAAACTCTAGAACTAAATTTTGTACATTTCTGCAAAAGAGGCGATTTTTTTTTCTAGATAAGGCTTTATCCATACGCCTTATACCATATATTCAAAACAGAACCACTGAAGCTGGATACAACAAATCGCTACTGACACTAATAGCACTGGGATATCATAAAAAATACTTTAGATTACACTGTCACTTGACGTTTTAGGTTTCCTCCAATTGTATAAATACACGAAAAGGCACATTTACATACTTTTAATGAGTTTAATACAGTTATAACAGTATCCAAACGATGTTGCTAATTCTTAGTAATATATATGTCATTAAGTTTAATCTGTTGATTTACCTTGCAGCTGTTGCCAATAACACAGGTGTGATGTGATCGCCATCTAGCGAAACATTCCGTTCGAATTAGTTTTGGGCCGTTTCGGAATTGCAATAGGGATCTGAATTGTCTCGGTGTTGACGGTTATATTATGACTTCAAGTCGAGAAACAGCAATACAATGCTTCATGTTTTGTAAGGACATGCAGGGATTTATATCAAGAATTGATCTACAATGTTCTTTATTTCATATTGTGTGTCATTTTCGTATTTACAAAAAGTTTATTTAACAAGAAATAACATGTCTGCAAACAAGAGGAAATAAATTACGTAATATTAATAACAATAAAACAGAATCTGGAAAGACTCGAAACGATTTAAAGCTTAAGAACAAAGAGAGACCAATTAGTTAAATGCAAGTATCATCATGGATCGAGAACTCAATTATCTAAAAAGATTAAAGATTATGTTACTTATTTTTCAGTCACTCTCTAGTTTACCTTTTATCACCAAATTAAACTCTACACCTAGATACTATATTTCCTACTTACTTATTTTTCAGTCCCTGTCTAGTGCCTAGATACTATATTTCCTACGTCACCATGGACACCCATGACCAATATCTTCAAAGCCGTTAAATCATCAGAACATTGTGAGCAACATAACCAAGGGGACCTACATAAGTTTGGCCAAAGAATAAAACAATTAAAGAAAGTAAAATATATAACAGCGTAAAAAGGGGTCCCATCTATATATTTAAATTAATGTATTTTTGCATTTTCTTTGATTTTTGTCACCCAAAGCTTCGGATCATTACCAGGTTTTCCTCAAAGACATATGTTACAATCGTTTATTTAACAAGCTACAATATATTTATGGACCTGATGAACAAACGTTTATTGATAATAAAAAAGTATAGGTATTAATATACAAAATAACAAAACGGTAATAAAACATGACATTAACAAAAAGAAGACAAGGAGCTGAGCGAATATACATTCTGGCTTCTTTTATTTATTAATTGCCCTGATGATCTACATGTGCATGTATAATTATTTCATTTAAATAGTCCATTATGAATAATAAGGAGTATCCCCTCTGTCATATATCGCGTTTTGATGAACGTTTGGTTCGGTTAAATCTGGAAAGACTCGAAACGATTTAAAGCTTAAGAACAAAGAGAGACCAATTAGTTAAATGCAAGTATCATCATGGATCGAGAACTCAATTATCTAAAAAGATTAAAGATTATGTTACTTATTTTTCAGTCCCTGTCTAGTGCCTAGATACTATATTTCCTACGTCACCATGGACACTCATGACCAATATCTTCAAAGCCGTTAAATCATCAGAACATTGTGAGCAACATAACCAAGGGGACCTACATAAGTTTGGCCAAAGAATAAAACAATCAAAGGATGAATGCTTAATTTAAATAGCAGGGTAAAAAGGAGACCGATTTTACAAATTACAAACAAAGTTATATAAAATCGCTTTAAGTCCATATTCCATTGTTCGCCGTTGAAAAATTTCAAGCAACAATCGTCTTCTCGAAAATCATTTAGGAAGTTGGATCAAAATGTTGATAGAATGTTCCTCGAATGAACCTCTTTCAGAATAGCTTTTTCAATAATTTAGTAGTTTTTTTAGGAAGGACATGGAATGATTTGGCCTTATATATGGCCCCTTGAATTCCAAAATTAAACAATAATGAAAAACCTACCCCCAGCTATCATTAAGTACCCTAAAAATGTTGGATTTTATGGAACATGTTTTGTTTTCAACAAGAGATTTCTGTAATAGCGTGGCTAATTGTGAAGAAATCAACGAAAAACACCAAATTTCACTCATTTATGAACCTTTGAATTACAATTCTGATATAAGCAACAACCTTGTCCAAAAACGTGTCTTTATGTACGACAGACATAATCTTAAAAAAAATCTTTTGGGCAAGGCTGTTGCTCGTAGTTGTTTTGACCAAAATCTACTGTGAAAACATTCAATTTTCGTCAAATCCTTGATTTAGCAGACGTTAATGAAGTCGATGTTGCATCATGCGAAAGAATTTTGTATAATGATCGATAAATTGTTGAAGTTCGATCGTTATACGATAAAAATGATACAATTTTGAATCTGAAATCTTAGTTTTTAATTTTTTATTTCATATGGGGCCAAATAATGGCTGAAATCATACCTTCTCCTTTACATTAAATAAGACAAAAACATTATGTTTTATATTCATAAGCGGCGGGATGACCTTTTTCGGGACGCCGGGATCGGCCATTTTATTTTACGGGAATTCGGGGTTTAATGAAATAATCGACGGGAATTCGGGATTTACTTGGAGCGGGATCCGGGAAAATATCTTTTATTTCAACGGGAATGCGGGATTTTTGCTGACGGGAAAGGATTTTTTGTAAGTAAATATTTTTTCTTCACTATTTTTAAGTGAATCAGGTTGTATCTAAAACTATTTGATAATTATCTAGGGAAAATGACAAAAAATATTTACTTTGATGTCATCTCGTATGAGGGTCTTGTATGAATTATGTAAGAATTCGGATTTTTGAAAAACGGAATTTAGTTGTTTTTTACGGGAAATCAGGATTGGCCCGTTTTTTATCGTGAATTCGGGATCCGTTATTTATTTTCACGGGAGTACGGGATGAGATCCCCTCCTAACACCCCCTCCCCCCCCCCCCTCAGGTAATCGTGTGAAAAAAGAAAGAGAAAAAATATAACAATTGTTTTAGAAAAGATAATCTTATTTTACTCAACAATGCAAATGGCACGAACCCAAAAGACCTGACAATACATGATGCAAGGAAATTAATAATGTCCTTGAAGAAATTCCCCTGCTGTTTACGTACACCTACAAGCTATAATTCATTGGCACCTGTCCAAATAGGTGTCATTTACTCAGATGAAGACTATAATGAATGAAAAAACGGTGTCATAATGTCGGGGGAGGAACATTAAATATCACTGTACTGACATGCGACCATGAACTGTTCCTGTTCGATATACCATATTTTCTGCACCAAAATGAGATATTTTGGAGGTAGTATAATAATACAAAGTTTAAACAAGGTAAAATGCATCCAGTGAAACCTTTTCTTCTACTAAAATTCAACGGAATGTTTCAATTTTCAAATTATTCTTTAAATGGTCCAAGATCAATATCAAAATTTCAGAACACCTCTAATTCTTCTGTCGTTACGTTTTTAAAAAATCTAAAACTATAAAATGAATGTGATTTGGTCAGATTTTAGAGTAGAAATTTATACCTAAACATTTAAATATCTGAGCCGAATTGGTGTTACAAAAGGACCACGAAGATTGTGCCAAAGATATCTCTTTACCTTTAACTGTTTTCAATATCTTCCGGTTTAATATGTAATACACCAGATTTAGTCAATATATCCCTGATAAATCTGTTTTAAGGGTCAGAAACGTGATTTTTGTATCGGTTATGTAGCTACTTGATCTAGCTGTTGGTTAACAACGAGCATCCGTTATTCGGCACTTTTAGGTCTTGTTTGTCTTCGATGCAAGTGCTGTATTTATTGAGTTGTTGTATGTCTTGTGTGTTAATTTGTTCCTCATATGTCAGGGATAAATGGGAAGGTTGAGTACATATTAAACTAGTTTACCCCCTTCTACACACACACACATACACACACACATTTATATGGAAGACTGTGAAATTTCTGACACAAATCCATACATATACATGAAAAGGTTTAAATAAAGGGGAAAACATTGCTTTAATTGCTTGTCTTCATCTTAAAAGTGTTAAGTGAGGCCTTCAACATAGACTGCAGGTCTTATCATCGTTTTGTTTGAGGCCTTATACATAGACTGCAATCTTAAAAGTCATAGTGTTGTGTGAGGCCTTCAACATAGACTGCAGGTCTTATCGTAGTGTTGGTTGAGGCCTTATACATAGACTGCAATCTTAAATATCATAGTGTTATATGACGCCTCCAACATAGAATTAAGGTCTTATGGTAGTGTTGGTTGAGGCCTTATACATAGATTGCAATCTTAAAAGTCATAGTGTTGTGTGAGGCCTTCTACATAGACAGCATGTTTCATCATAGTGTTGTGAGGCCTTATACATTGACTGCAGGTCTTATCATCGTTTTGTTTGAGGCCTTATACATAGACTGCAATCTTAAAAGTCATAGTGTTGTGTGAGGCCTTCAACATAGACTGCAGGTCTTATCGTAGTATTGGTTGAAGCCTTATACATAGACTGCAATCTTAAATATCATAGTGTTATATGACACCTCCAACATAGACTTAAGGTCTTATGGTAGTGTTGGTTGAGGCCTTCTACATAGACAGCATGTTTCATCATAGTGTTGTGAGACCTTATACATGGACTGCAGGTCTTATCTTAGTTCAACATACTTCAACATAGATTGCAGGTTTAAGACCGCACACCTGCGCCGACCCCGGTATTTATGTTAATGTTTGTGCGTTTCTTAGTGTTTTTTGTGTGTGTATTTTTGGAATATTTATTCTTTTCGGCATTTTTTGAATTTGAGTGCCAATATCAAAGTGACTTTTGATTTTTACACTTACATGTGTAAGTTCTTTCGATTGGATGAAACTTTTTCAAACATGCTTAAGTCGTGTCTCCTGAAGTTTACATCAGTTAAAATAAAGGTCAACAAAAGTTATAATTATAATTAAACATGCTTACCCCTCTGCAGCCTGGTACAGTTTTTCACTCTTCTTCGGTTCTGTTTCATTTTCTGTTTCTTTCTATTCTTTGTAGTTATTACTTTGTTATATTTCAACTTCTTAAGCATTGCATTCTTATTTATAATGTTTTCATTAAATATTTCTTGTTCCCAACTGTTCCTCTGGTCCGTAGACTTTGGTCTTTTCATTACTCCTTCAACTTTTAAATAGATTTAATTTCATGTTTATAGATATTGTTTTCTAATATCGAAATATTACATGACATAATTAAAAAATATAATATTTCTTCACTAAATGACAGTTATTTGTAAAGTAAAGTCAAATGTTTCCTTCAGTAAATGACAACATTTTCACGTTAAAGCTACATATTAACTATTTAATTAAATAACACCGAAAATGACAATCTAGAGACATCGAGATTATTCGTACCAGGGACCATATGAACGGAAAATAGAATACAGAACACAGAAAAAGAAACAGATTAAAACACTGACTAGTAAGGCTAGGTGAGAGAAAAAAAGATTACAACAGGAGAGTTGATCGCAGACTAGACAGCATTTAAAGATACTTTTCACTGAAGATTTCCTTCGCAGACTAATGTGTGACGTAAATCTATTCTGGATCTATATTCCGAGCCAAAAAGATCACCTCACGTCTAATTATTGGTCTATTTGCTTTGTATTTGTTACATAATTTTGAGTCTTTGGTGTTGTTAATAAGTTTTTACTGTTAAATGATTTATAACATCTTTTCATCATATTCTTTGTAAAAACAATAAATATAGATGTACTTTTGTCAAAATTATCAGCTAAAGTCTTAATGTGAATAAAAGTAAACCATACACCTGTATTTCATTGGAGAAAACTGGCAGAACTAGGAATATCTTAAGATAAGTATCTTTGCGAATTGATCAATATATATGTATGAAAAACGAAAATTTATATGGTATGTGTCTATGAGTGAACAATGTATACCTTATAAAATTTACACTGCTCAAATTTGGTATCTGAGATGATCTGCCTATGGTTTCGTACTGATAATGTGTCATGTTGGTTGTACAACTTAACGTATAGACTTTGCGTAATTTTGATTTATATATTGTTCAGAAATAGATATGCATTGTTTTTGATGAAAATACATTTAATAACCAACTTAGTTCAGAGACATTTCCAGAAATAAAGCTAGTTTGGCGTGTTAGTTTGCAATGCAGACGACTGGTGATTAATGAAGTGAGATTTTTATTTCTCAAAGACCGCATTGTTTCATCAGAAAACATTTGAAGAATATTTTTCCTGACTGTTATAATATACGTATATACGTTATAATAGTTGATGTATTTTTACTATACCAATTTCTATTATTAGATATTTCAGAACTGTGTCTGTGTTAACATACAATCACCCCAATAAACAACAAAATGGATAACAGGAAAGGTTAACAATGACATACGAATCAATCAACGTCAGCCGACAGACAGAATCCCGGACAAAACTAACATAAAAGGGCACAAACATAAGCACAACAGAGAGCCAGGAAAGTCTGGCTTGGTGTAGAGACTTAACAGAGGTGGGGTTAAATCGGTTTTATGAGTACCCATACCCCCTCCCCACCTTATCTATCCGGACACTCTGGTGTATAAAACATACTATAAAAAGCCAATAGTCTGTTTACCAACAAATGACCGCTTGCTAGAACTGCAAAATTTGTTCAGACGTTACATAATTTAGATGGCAATGTAAGAATGTGCTCGTTTTAACTGTAAAAGTACTAAGACCCTCATCGCTGCTGGTCGGATACTGTCACTCTATTAAACGAAAAAGTCAGAAATGACAATCCCATAAAAGGTTCGATTCTATATCGTCACAGAGCACAAAAGAAATCGGCAGTATTTGTAAGAGGGTAGTATAATTTAAAGTCTTCAAGTCATTGTGGAAAGAGCGATTTTTACAGAATTACACAAAATTTCATATTTTTAGCCCTTACTGTCAAAAGATCTTAAGTAACTTTCAAGTTTCTGTGGGTTATTGGCAAGATTTTGCATCTATTCACGATATTACAATAGAAACTAGGATTGGAAAACCCGTTCTTGATCAGTGCTTTTTTCTGGAAGCCGGATATTTAGCTAAAAGATATTTATTATAAAACATTTTAAAAGCGTTAAGAAGCGTGTCAAATCTATATCCCTGTAGTAGAGTTTTTTAGTAATAGTATGATTTCGCTCTTTAAAATCAGACAACAGGCACGTCTCCGTTAAGAAAGGGGTAGCTAGTAATTATAAAATTAAAGTCGTCACTTTTTTTCTTTAATTTTTGTATGTATCTCTCCATTTTTTATGTTTATAGTAAGATCTAAAAAGGAATATAATTTACTATTCGTATTAGCTTTGTTCAAATGTAGCTCATTTGGATAAATGTATTTTGCATATTTAAACAACTCAGGGTTATCAACAGTACAGCATCAAGATACTTGCAGTTGTTGGTAGAAATATGAATTATTTTAACATGATTCTGTTTTTCACCTTTAAGAAGGCTGTTCATAACAATATAAAGATAATTCGGAAATAAGAGCAGCACAGTTTCTACCCTTGGGAATCCCAATGACCTGTCATTACACAATATTGCCAAAACGAACAAAACTTTTGTCCAGCAAGAACTTTTAAGATCTTGATTATGTCATCGCTTGTCCAAAAACTGTAATTTGCATACTTTTTATGAATGAAAAATGCTTTAAAACTGATTCAACAAATATAAGTTTAACCAGAAGATTCAAATACTAGTTATTCAGTGCACTTAACTTTTCTTTGGTAAGATTGTGTGGAAGGGTTGTATACAATGTAGAAAAATCATAACTGTCCACAGCAGTTACGTGATGAGTTACTGTTTGCAATTTATCCGAAACGTTACAGACTTTTTTACTTTCCAAAAACGATTTATGCCTCAATTTTCGTGAATTTTGTTACAATAATTTAATGACGAGTTCTTTTATACAAGAAGGAGAACTTGTTAAAAGGACAGACAATTTGGAAATTTGCTAGAGGTAGAAATAAAACGAAATTTGTATGGATGTTTATGTAATGTAGGCAACTATTACATAGAAGAAACATTATGGTTTTGTGTAGGATCTTGGAACTCTTCAGTGGCTGTAATGAGTTGTCAGGGCGTGTCTTTTTCTAGAAATCTAGTTTCAAGGAAAGTGATAGAATTATCTAATTGCACTCTTTATACATTTATACATCTATAGATTACTTTTTTTCAGATGACCACAACGTTATTAGTTTCCTTATCTGCTTGTACAAAGACATTCTTTACTCAGAAATCGCAGATTTTGAGAATTGACAAGTCTTTAGTTTGCCTCAGCTGATTTCTAACTATAATATTTTGTTAAACAATATGAAACTGAAAGCCTTTTCATTTTGGTGTTAATCCATGACATTGTTAACTGATAAATTTATTTGTTTCTAAAAAAAATCACAGATTTTGAGAATTTATTGTAAAAAGCTAGATCTGGAAATACAGTTATGAGGATTGTAGATAAATGCATCAATAAAACATACTATAACAACCAATGCAGCATGATTACCAACAAGATGACGGATTGCTAGAAATGCGAAATTTGTTTAGACGTAACATAATTTATATAGCGGTTTCAGAATGTGCTTACTAGTATGTTAAATATAAAACTAGCTATTGTTTTCATAGGTGCTGGCCGGATGTCCATTAAGGCAGTGAATGTATCGATGGGTCTGTCTGCCAGATGCACTTATAAACCAAAATTCCTTATTACATTTCAGTTTGGTGAAACATTTTTCCATAGACAGTTCCCACTAAAAAATGTTCCAGATATGTTTCATGTTTAAAACATCATTTCTCAAGAGACTGTCATGAAAATGAGAAACTTGTCGGATTACTTGTTTTTAAGATGCATTAAATCAACTTTGCATGGAACTAAGATGGGAAAATTACACAGTCAAGTTTTTATGTGTACCTTTTAAATAATTTTTTTAACACCAAAAGTTGTCACTGAAAGCTAAAATTTCTCATATAATATATAAGATATCTTATATAATCTAGTTTTTATAAGATATCTTATAAACTTTATAAGATATCTTATAAATATTTTTTATATAAGATATCTTATATACTTTATAAGACATCTCATATATTTTATAAAATATTTTATATAGTTTATAATATATCTTATATAGTTTATAAGATATCTTATAAAGAAATTATATGAGATATCTTATATATTATATGAGATATCTTATATATTATATGAGATATCTTATAAACTGTATAATATATCTTATAAACTATATAATATATCTTATAAACTTTAGAAGATATCTTATAAACTTTAGAAGATATCTTATAAACTTTATGAGATATCTTATAAACTTTACAAGATATCTTATAAAGTATATAATATATTTCATATAATATATAAGTTATCTTATATAATCTAGTTTTTATAAGATATCTTATAAACTATATGAGATATATTATAAAGTTTATTAGATATCTTGAAGTTAGAATAAATAGTAAAACGGCTTGCCATAATTGATACTTTAAACATTTTGAACTATATTGTCAAACTTATTGCAGAGCAAACAAAAATCAGATATAGTTTTATATATTGTGATTTATGATAGATTCCCCACGTGAACAAAACCAGGTATAAAGAATTTCAAATAGACAGTTTGTATCAGTATTATGGAACTTGTCAACCTGAAGACTTTAGTAAATTATTTCACGTTTAATCCATTCAAAAACCTCATCCTTTTCTGTGATCTAAGGAACTGTCATGTATCTAAATTATCCTTTCCAAATTTTATGGATTGATGGAGCAACATTCATTTGGATGCCTACTCATATTTTATTAGTAATTATTAAATATAATTCTTTGATATCAATTTTTATGCACAAGATGTGCACATTTCGTCGATTTACGACTCATCAGTTGTGCCCTGGGATTAAAATGTTGAAAAATAAAATACCAATTGAAAAGGTTGAAAACCAAATTCAAAATACCAAAATGACCAAAAGGGGTAAAGCCAAAACCCAAATTTTACAATTTTGTAACAGTAAATTTTTAAATATCAATTTCGTGCTAGTATCGAAATACTAGCAATTGAGCTGGGGATACAAGAAAGAAGTGTTGTCGTCTCTTTTTAGTGCAGCGACCTCGCCATTCTTTTACATACCTTGATCTTTTTGAAATGATTGACAGTTACTAGTTTCAATTTTCCCCCAATAAATAGCATACTTTGGTAATCTTGTTTCTAATACTACTGCTATAATTTTTTTTTGATTTTTGAATCTGTGGTAGTCGAACTTGTAACCGCATGCAATACTTGTATTAAGCACTGATTAAGTACCTTCCCTCTTGTGACGAAAGTTATACCTTCATAAAAAAAAATCGTGACTATTTAAGTAGGTATTATATAATAATATGTGCATGTATCCACTCTACAGTGTGATTTCTTCATGGCATTTATGTGATTTTTATGAGAGGAAAATATTAATACAGTAATTAATAGAAACACTTTTTAATGATACATAACATTAGTTAATTATAACATCTTCAAGCACTACATTTCTCACTTTCAACACCAAATGTCCTTCTTAACTGTACGAGCAGGCGTGTATGAGACGTGTCAAATCCGTAATGCTATATATTGCGGACCAGTTGTTCACTTATTGTTTTTGTCAGTTCTATCTAATCCCCTACTCGTATGTTTCAGTATTACTGATCAATGCTCATAGTGCTACTAGTGAAACCTGAAAGAAGTAAAATTAGCTATTTTTGCACGTCTGCTTATCTCTCAAATGCATACAAATCTATAATTTTAAATTTTCGCATTATTCTGCTCTGTTCGAAAATTTCAGAAATGAAATGGTGTAATAATATTTCTTTCGTTTTTGTGACATACTAGTTTAGCTTCAAAAGTAGATCTGAACTTATTTTCAATCTCTTTCATAGCCAGTTTTGATCGGAACACATTTTCCAACCACATTTTCCTAGTGTGAGTGTGTAAGTGGGGTGATGCACACATTTGCCTAGTGTGAGTGTGTAAGTGGGGTGATGCACACATTTGCCTAGTGTGAGTGTGTAAGTGGGATGATGCACACATTTGCCTAGTGTGAGTGTGTAAGGGTGTGATGCACACATTTGCCTAGTGTGAGTGTGTAAGTGGGGTGATGCACACATTTGCCTAGTGTGAGTGTGTAAGTGGGGTGATGCACACATTTGCCTAGTGTGAGTGTGTAAGTGGGGAGATGCACACATTTGCCTAGTGTGAGTGTGTAAGAGGGGATGCATACATTTGCCTAGTGTGAGTGTGTAGGTGGGGTGATGCACACATTTTCCTAGTGTAAGTGTGTAAGTGGGGTGATGCACACATTTGCCTAGTTTGAATGTGTAAGTGGAGTGATGCACACATTTACACAAGAACTATTTCGTCGAATCACATTTCCCAAATTTTGAAATTACTCGGCTATAGTGTAAAAAATTAACGGTGTGTTTAAGGATTTTCAGTGGTCATGCATGTTTTTGAATTGTTGTCAGATGTTCCGAATCATCTTGTATTCATTTATCCATTTGAATGCCATAAATTATTTTTCCCGCTAAAATCCATTTTTCTTTTCATAAATCTTTTGCATGCTGAATGATAAGGCATTTGTAAAAATCTTATAAAATACTTATTATTATTTAAAATGTTTTTTTCTTTTTTTTGAGAAATAAAACTTGTCAATGATAAAGCTATGTAAAATCAAGAGAGCATATTTTTCCGCCAAATTTTCAATGGCTTATATCTCGAAAACAAGCACACATTGACCTTTATTTTTTTTCTGCTCTTTCAGTTCCTTTATTAATCTACTATCAATATTTACCGGTGTTATGAAAAGCTTATTTTGAAACTGAGCAGCGAACATCCTTAATTGTGTTTTTCATATGTTTTGATTGTATCGCACGTTTGACGATTATGTTTTTCCTTTGATAGCTACGTTTTTTTTGTACACTATCACGTTCACTTATAAAGCAGAAATTGTCCTATTTTATAAAAAGTTAACATGAAAAATTTTGGTGCAAATCAATCTGCTTACAATTCAATTTCGATTTTCTAACTGATTTGCTGATAAAATTTATAGATATTCTTATATATGTAGGCACTAAACGTGTCCCCTTAATAAATAATATGTCCTTCTATAATTATCAATCCAAAGTCGTGTTAAAATTTCCAAACTAAAAACATCTGATAGAACTTTTGATAACAGGTTAAACATAAATTTAAACATTTAACAGAATTGAAAGATTAACCACTGTCCTGTACTGGACGTTGGCACATATATTTGATTAGATAATCTTCTAACAAAATATGTAAATATATAACTTTTTTTCTATGCTCTGTGTATTTGCATTTATAAATGTAATGGTATGGGTTAAATTAATATCTCAAATTCAGATTTCCTCATTTCATCTTTTTTGCAAAACATGAATATATTATTTTTCCATATAATTTAATTTCATTTTTAAGCCCAATTTACCCTTAATTTCCACTGAAGTTTTCCAAATAGGTAAAACGCAATACGCCCGTAACAAAAGCCTCGAAGTAACATTTCATGCTGTTACTTTAACAGGGAATTTTACTAAATGTCAGTTTTGTTTATTTGTGACGCCACTGGACATCACGGGTGGAACGTAGGATGAATTGACTACTCGGTAAACAATTTTTCTGTCGCTAAGTTTTTATAATCCTGTATTTATCTATAATTACAATTTTGTTTTCAAAACATCAAGTGCAGTAATTTCATTGGCTAACAGCAACTTCCCGTAAAAAGTTTATAATTGATAAATTCTTTTCATGACGTCGTGCGTATGAATACGTACGCATGCAATTTAGTGCATGAGGAAAATATTAATTTCAAATGGAAAACGTCATATTTCTGCATTACTTTGGAATTATAAGTAATAAAGGTTATTTTTACGGAATTTATCAAAATGTGTAAACTCGGGTATATAACTCACAAACTTTGCATAAAGTCCGAAATATTTTGTGAGTGAATCGCCCGAGTTTACACATTGGTAAATTCTTTCAAAATACCTTTATTACTATAATGTTTCTTTCTGTTTTTTATGTATATTTGGTGTATAGTTCCAGATATTTCTGATAATATGTGGCCATCCAGAGCTTATTTGGATGTGTGGTAACATGACCATTTTGTACTTTTCCGATTTTGTTATCGTCCACTTTTATCACTATCTCCTTTCACGTCTGCTCATAAATAATTCAATTATATACTGACAAATTAGTTTGTTTCCTGTTGGTGCAATGACTAAACATTCTGAACTGATATCTTTTTTCTTTATCAGTTTCTAAATTTCCTTCCTTTTAAAGATAACTACTGTCTAAAGATTTCACTTACAACTGATACGTGAATTTTGTTTTATGCCAGATTAAAAATTAATAGAAACTTATTTGTATTTTCCGACTATTCGGTCCGACGAACATTTTGCAAACGCTAACGCCAAAAAAAGTTTTTTTTTTTTTTATTCCTCAGTTTTACTATCTTCTACAAGATTATATTTGAGGTGCAATCGGATCAATGAGGGTTATCAAACAAATACCGTGTTAAAATTGTTTTAGGAAATCTTCCGTTTCCTCCAACATTTCACCGTCTCAAAAAATATACTTCATAAAACTTTGAAATAACCGCTGGCTTTTCCGTAAATATCTGAAGTGCCTTGTAATATTCCTCTTATTGTTAGCCTTCACTGAGAAATCAAAAACTGAGCCGTCTTTCCTGTATTGCCGGTTGTGTACGGTGTAGGTGCAGTTTTGAAATAATATTGTTGTTTTTGGAAACATATTTAAAAAAAAAAAAAAAAAAAAAAAAAAACGTCTTAAAACAACCTTCTAGATAAGAATATGGAATGATTTGATAAAATGAAATTTGATTTTAGATACAGTTTTCATTTTACAATATATGATGATATTAATATTGCATGTAGCTCAAGATATGCGTTAATAGACAGTATACCTAAAATACCACTGAGAAATCATAGTTGTATCAATTACGGTATTTGCTTCTGGATCAATACTAGTATGCAGTTTTAAGGAGTGATCATAAATAGAGAAAAAAATCTATTTTGGTCGCATTGTAATAAGGCCTCCCTTGTAGTTTTTTTGACAGTACAAAAATGCGTTATCAAAGATGAAATGTAAGATTTAGAATATAGGGTTACTGCACAAATACTAGGAAATATTGTCACGAGTAGAATGTAATATTGCACGAGCTTGCGAGTGCGATATTATATTCTACGAGGGGCAATATTTTCCAATTTCGTGCAATAACCCTTTTATTGCATGGCAACACCACACATATCCCAGAAATAACCAGAAAAAACTATCAAAGACATCGTCCTTAGAATGCAATATTCCTCTCCGTGCAATATCGGCCAATATTGCACGCAAATTGTTGGTTTAGTTCTACAGGGAATATTACGTTGCTATACAATAATCTGCATAAATTGGTAAATTGTTTGTTATTGTCATTTTCCTTTGACTAATATTACTTCGACCTTGGATTTTCGAATTTTGCTCAGGAATTTTGCAATTAAATTCGTTTTTCTCTTGTTTTACGTTCTAAAAATACACTAATCAAACTAATTGTTGCGTCATATTGAATCCCCAATCTGTAGCTAAAGAAGTAATCAAATGGTATAAAATATAAGATTTCTTTCCTTGAATGATGAGCTAATAAGTTTATCAAATAAAATTACAATTACAAACACCTGCCGTCAATTGATATTACGTAATCCTAATTTTTTCCCCATTAAATCTCAATATTTCTTGCTTTATATAATACCAGTATTTCGAATCAACGTTCCGCGAGGGCCCATTACAGACCAATGCGACATTACATATAGACACTCCATAATATTATATACTTACATATAATAATGCATTTTAGGTGCAATGTCAATATGGACAAATTGATCAATACATAAAGTACATATTATGGCAAATTCTCCCCTAGAACGCAATCAAATCAAAATTGTTTATAACAGAAGCTTCCCTGTTACTTAGGATAGCACACATGTATTGGCATACCCATGTAACGTTACATATCGCACAAGATCTAAAGCTTTCTTTCAAATTCTTTTTCCTTTGTACATATTTTCAAAGCTGATTTCACGATTATTGAATAAAAGAATGTTGTCGAAAATGATACAAAATTTGGCAAATATAAATTATTGGTTTACTATGATTTCCCCGAATGTGTCCATGATAATCCGGTCCAACCCTGATGATTCCAGTATACGGTAACGTATCAAAATAAAAAAATCGCGACTTTCAAATTAATGTATAATTTTTAAGTCAGCAGTTTCAATGCAAAATGGCCTACAACTTTAATTTATATTTAAGTTTGCAGTGTAATAAATAGTCGCGTAAAATCGACCCAAATTAAATAATTGACATTAAGGACTCTGAGTGTGCGTGCCAACCGTTAGTTTATTTAATTCAAATTCAAATAATAATCTGTAGGTTATTTGTTTAAATATTGGCGTAAAGTTGATCAAAATGAAGAGCGTGTGCGTGACCTTCTCCAAAACGTTTGTTATAGACATTTACTGAATTCTACAACATACCAATGTCCTTGACCTTAGTGCACTGCAAATATTACAACACATTGGCACCAAAGTAACAACGCTTGGTCAGAACGTCATCAGGTCCATTCATGCTATGTTTGGTTTCAATTCAGCGGTTCTCTAGGAGAAGATTTTTGTATGTATTTAACATAGGGTCCTATGGTAAACTAAGTCTCCCCGCTGGCGGCCATCTTGGATGACGGATCAACATCAAAGTAACAAGACTTGGTCAGCAACTCATAAGGAACATACATGACATGTTTGCTTTCAATCCATTTAGCGGTAATACTGATAACTACTACAAGAGAATTAACTGTCAGTGCACCAGTTGTCATTGCTGCGGTATTTACATGACTGTTAGATATATAGTTCTTGTGAATTTTATCATCAGAATGGTTTCCACACCCACAAGGAAAGATTGCCTTTTATGAATTTTGCTGTCATTTTGAAGCCTGGAATTTTGCGTTAATTTTTTTTTTTTTTTTTTTTTTTTTTTTTTTTTTTTTTGGCAATTACATTCTTTATTCCTGAAGCGAAACATCCCCCTGATTTTAATTTCACAAGGATATATTTACCGTTGTGAAATACCCTTGCGTTCATTTGCCAGAAAATGTGTATTATGAGTATGTTTCAAGAATATCTTGTACTGGAAAGTTCGAGTGTTGTAACTGGTAGTCTACAATAATTTCCAAATTGGTTCTGTTATCAGTGCACGACAATTATTTATAAGCAGCGCTAACCTATTGCTACTTTCGATATTGCCTGCATTCGTTAATACCTATGTGGTAAATATCGGCAAAAGAATACCGAAGCGACAGTGAAAAAAGTGCGTAAAATGAAAATACAATGTCATGAGAATGAAAGATAACAAATAAATGCCACAAGGACACATGTATAATTATAATAATAAAAAAACAAGAATAAACTAAACAAGAAAGCACTAGCAATGTGAAGTCAGACTGAAAACCGAGAGAGACATCAGTTTCTCTGGAAGGTTAAGCTTGTCCTGCTCTGTTAACGGCACCCGTCACATTGCCAGTGAAGTGTCAAGTCCGGTGTTCATATAGTACAACATAAGATGAAGTCTGTCCTTGGAATTTATAACGATATGTTCTATCTAAATCTTAATTCCTGATAGCATTAATGGCGATTAATTGCCATAGACAATCTTAGTATTCTAATTTCTTCAAGGTTTAAAGATCAATTATTATACCTTTCATATATTTTGACAGTTTTTTCGTGTATGTGTTTGTAGTTATATCCTAACCCCGAGACAAATCCTCTGAAGAAAAGTTGTTATTCTTTATCTTAGCATCTAATATTTAGTAATTATCACAAACACAGTAAATATTTTAATTTGGGTCGACAAAAACAGCTAGTCTAAACCCTGGGGTTGGAAATATAAAGTTTATGGAGCAGATGGTAGATTCACCAGACAGTTTGTATATAAGGATAAGTTGATAAAGGCTTTAAGGACAGTGATGTTAATGATTGTAAGCTCCACATCTGTAACAAAGACCATAAAACTACAACAATATACCATTTCTTTAAAATGTGCTGCAGTCCATGCTCCAAACAATATTGTGATCATAATTATGTGATGTAAGGTTGCGTAATCGTCGGGCATATTTTAAGAATAAACACCACGTGATTAACCAATGTTAATGTACGTTATATGCTTTTTGTCAATTTATAACTTATCACATCGGAAGAAAATAATAAAATCTGAATCGGTAACCAACAATTTTGAACAGCAAATTTAAACATCTAAATGAAAATAAAGCACTAAAATAATTTAAGGACAAAGCTATGTACGAAAGATTACAGCGACAAGTGTTACCTTCGAAGTCTAGCCGTAAGCATTTTCTTTCCTGAACTACGCAAGAGACCTTACAGTTTATCTTTTTTGCGGGATAGTATGTCAGTTTTTTCTTCCGTCTTTCAGAGGATAAATCTTTAGCTCTACCTTTTTAGTTTCTTTGACATGTGTCTTCAAGATTTAGGAATATTGGTTCTAGGGTCTTAAGCACTGGTGTTGGGGCGTAATTGGTCATCCTCTGCATTAATATTTGTATCATACAATGTTAATTTCGATATAAAATCCTAAAATATTATTGTTAGATTATCTTAAATTATGTAAAATGTGTGCATAAAGAATCGAACAACAGGATTAAAGTAGAAATCCATAAGATAATATATTACAACAGCAACGCAGAAATTAAATACATCAATATTATAGCTAAAGCACTTGAATTTGAAATGTAACAAAGGACAAATGGTAATGCACTCACAACGTGAGCTCTCAAAGGAGGCCTGCCATTTCTAGGATCGAGTTAGCGCTGTTCGTCACGGTGCGAGAAAAATCGACCCAGCAAGACAATACATGTACATGTTTAAGTTAAATCGTGAAAACGATCATAAATCTTAGCACTTTAGGGGAAAGTGTGTTCTTAAATGAATTTTGTTGTCGTTTTTGCATAGATAAATACTTTGAACACAAGATTATTGTGACCAGAGTAGGTTATAAGGGGAGTATATATATAGCCTGTTCCAAAATTCAAAAAGACCTTATAATTCAATTTTTATTAATTTTCTAATCAAAAAATGCATCATTTGAATCATTTCGGAGTTTATGATTTAGCGTAAACTGACCAGAGTAGGTTATAAGGGGAGTATATAGCCTGTTCCAAAATTTAAAAAGACCTTATAATTCAATTTTTATTAATTTTCTAATAAAAAAATGCATCATTTGAATCATTTCGAAAACTTATTTAACCCAGGAATATTTAAAGTGAGGACTGCGGAGTAACAAAGTGTTGACGTCACAAGCTCTAGAATAATGGATCAACTGAGAAATGTAGACACCATATGCAGGCAATGTAGAAATGTTGCTTCTCAGAAAAGGAAAATTGACTATTTTAAAACTAAAATCATCACGTTTGTCGTATAATTTAGTGTTCAACCGTCCTCTGGTGTCTATTAATAGGTGCAAGTCCAAGTATGAAGCAGACTTGGTTGTTTCTGTAGTGTCCTTTATTTCCAGCTCATTGGGATACATGTGATGTACATTTTCTTTAAACTTACTGTTATTCAAAGAAAGTGCATCATCTATACAGCGAAGCTAAAATTAAAGAACTGGGCTAATTTCTTTTCATTGTTATGCAATAACCCTTGGATAAAGTCTGGTTCATAGGACTGCACAACTGGTACCCATTGGAATACCAATGGTCTGTTGGAAGAAATGTCCAGCAAATTCAACAAAGATGTTATCAATTAAAAAGTCCAGCATTCTAACAATGTCTAGCTCCGAGTACTTTTTGTTCCAATCTTGTGTTTCTTGACAAAATATGCTTTTTGTCGACCTAAAACTAAATTTATCACGGGGAATGGAAGTGTAAAGTTTAAAGTGTGGAAAAGTCAAAGGTTTGAATGCTCGTACAAGAAAGATAGTTCTTAGATTTTTAACATTCCAATAAATCTTTTGAGTTTTTCAGAATCCACATCTGATTCACACAGCTTGTGGAGTACACTATGTCACAGTACTTCAGAAGTCCTTCTTTAACTGCTGTTAGAATAGATGTCAAGAGTTTAGAAAGAGGCTTAGTGGAACATCTGGCGGACCCAGTGAAATACCGTTTTTGTAAGTGGACTTGTGCAATTTAAGTAACCAATAAATGGAAGGAAGATCATAGATACATGCAATTAGATTTTGCTGAACGAAAAATGTTAAAAAAAAACATTACGAGTATATGGAAACTGTTTATACTTATACTCTCCCCTAGAACGTAATTAAATAAAAATGACGCCTTGCTTGTTACTAAGGATATTATTGCGATGCCCTTGTATATCGGACAAGATCTAATACTTTCTTTCAAATCTTCTTTTCATTTGTTTATATTTTCTAAGCAGAGTTCACGATTCGTGAACGAATGTTCTTGAAAATCACACAAATGTTGCGCTTCTTTAAGTCTTAATTCTGGTGTACAAAATTGGTAAATAAAACTAATAGTTTGGTATGATTACTCCGAATGTGTCCATGATAATCCGGTCCAACCCTGCCCTGATGATTCCAGTATACACATAACATTATAATTAGGGTGTCAAGATCAAGCAAAAATTACATCAATCGTAACATGCACGGACCATTCATCTTTTGTGTGTGTGTGTGGGGGGGAGGGGCATGGTTTTTTTTTCAATAAAAATATGTTTGTTTCCGGGTTTGATTAAGTATTCTCAAATTATATTTTCTGAGCATAAAAACTATATGAAATAATGCATATTTATTAAATTTATGATAAATTTTGTTTTACAAAATGTTTAATAATTTCTTATCCATATACGCCATAAATGAGTATCTATAACAAATCAAACCTGCTGTATCCTAAATGTTTTTACTTGTTGTTCAACTGTTTATAACTATTAAACTCCACATACCTCGGAAGCACATGATCACAATTCAACTTTTAAAATTCATAGACAAGAATAAATGCATCTTCATAGGCGGTCGACCACAGGACCTAGTATTTCCTTTACTGCATATTAAAAAAAATATTTCAAGGTGAGATATGACATTACAATCTGTTTTCATGATGTACATGTAGGTTCATCCCAGCTGCTATGACTAAAAAGAAAAGTAGGTTGATTAGACTTACACCACTGAAACAGATTGTACTTCCATATCATGACCTGAATACTTCTGTCCCTAACTAGGTCCTGTCTAGTGGTCAATTGCCGATGGATGTAATGGCATATGTATGGTCCTTCATTGAGGCGTTTAAGTGAAATTTTCTACATTTTAGGTGAAATTTGCCACTTCAAAGAAAGGATATAGTTATTCAACTTAAATATTCAATAACTGAATTGCAAAAATATTAGTTTCAAACAATTTATCTGTATATAGTTCAAGTGTAAATTGTTTTTTATGTCATAAATATTAACTTTCAGCTCTTCATAAGGTTCTTTTGATCGATCCAAATAATCATGGTTGACATTTACTCCAGTTAAGGGTGATATTTTACAAATTAAAAATTAGTCAAAGATTCAATAGGACGGATTGCGTTAATTGTATAAAAGGATTAAATTTTACATTTTATAGGGATAATACAATTTTATGGAAAATAAATAAGTTTCGCAACATGGAAAACCTTGGAAACATTCTTCAAATAACATCCTATTCCGTCAGCATCTTCAATATATCTTCTGTAAACATTCTGCAAAATTTCAAGGATCAAAGTTGAAAGATATAGGCGGAGTTGATTACACAAAATTGGTACCCTCCATAAGCAATTGTTCCAAAACAAATAACTAAATTTTACTACAAGGAAAATTAGGAATAAATTCTTCAAATGATATTCACCTTCGTGCACATCTTCAATATGTCCATAATCTTTCTGCTTAGTTTCATAGATCTGCCGGGTTAAAAGCAGTAGGAGGACTTGATTATACAAAATTTGTAGCCTCCATACGTAACTGTAGCAAAATAGAGAAAATCGGGAAAAATTCTTCAGATGACATAATACTCCTTCATGCACATCTACATTCAGCAAAGTTTCAAAGATCTGGGTTAAAAGCTGTAGGAGGAGTTGATTACACAAAGGAGGTACCCATTTTTCCTCGCCCACCTCCGACCCACCCTTCTGATATTCACCATATTATAAGCCAGATCTACACCGCGTGCAACCCGACCAACAATTTGAGGAATTTATGGGTACGACTTCTAATATCAAAATTAATTTAAGCATTTTGGGGACTAAAATATATTAGCCTAACCCCTAAAGTGTGAAATATCATTTTTTATCAAACATTTGACTTTTTAATTATTTTTTAGTGAGAAAGTAAAATCTCATTTCCCACACTTTCTTTCTTAACATTGAGATATCTTGTCTTTCTCAGGAATATTACATGTATATGCTACATGTACAGTTTAAATGCTTTTGTGTGTATGTTTTATTTTACGTATATACACGTACGAAAATGTAAGCATATCGTATAATTATCAGTAAGTTTGGTCCCTACTTGCAACAGTTTTATATAATTTTGTTGATTTTCATTTTTAATAATGATGGCCTTACCTTCCCATTAAAGTAAGTTCGAAAGGGAAACACAGAATTTAGTTCCAATTCGCCCAGTGGTTTCAGAGGAAAAGATTAAAATCAAAGTTTGTGGGCATGCCAGGTGATGGCAATAGAACACATGTGGTCTGGATATATAAGCTAAAAAATGAGACAGGTTAAAAAAATTATCGCAGCAAGAATGCAAGTTTTTATCTTACAACTAGGTCAAAGTCTTATCTGTTGAGGTACATTGTACTTCAATATTAATTTCAAATGTCATAGAAAGACTAGAATAATAATCAGAATAAAATAATAAGACTCAAAGCCTTAAAATTGATATTATAATGAACGATGGAACCTTTTTCAAATATACTATTTCAAACTCAGCGCATACTAAGAAGGACATGTCGTCAATTTATTTAATGACTCCATTACAATACAGGGAGAAATTTCTTTTAGGGTAATTTATGATATCAAAGCGTTTGAACTAATTTATTTGTCATGTACTTTACTAGCTGTTTCTGTCAGTAAAATGTTAGTAAAATCGTTTCAAACAATTTTTTTTTAAGTTTGCTTTTGAAGTAAAGTCAAGAAATACCAAAGGGATATTCGAAGGAGAGAAAAATCGTAACAACTGACAAACTCCGGAGAACAACGAAGACAAGACCAAAACAATACATGCACTACAATTAAAAACTAAAAACATATGAACAACATGGACCCCACCAAAAAACCGGGGGTAGACTCAGGTGCTCGGAAGAGTAAGCAGTCTCTGCTTCCTGCAGGACACCCGCCATGCTGTCCATGTCAAATCCGATATGCGGAAGGGATAATATCAATGGAACAGGTCCATTTTCATTTGGGAAACGGTTTTTTCATACCTGTCAACCAAGTTGAAATGAGTTCAAAAATATAGTTTGCTTCTGATCGATATTGAAGAAAAAATTTTTTTGTTTCAAATTCTTGTTGAAGAAAATGTTTGCCCCCAGAAGAGAAACCGATGCCCCCTCCCCCCTTCTTTCCAACAAAATGCAAAATGGCCTACAACTTTTGATTTATTTAACCTCAGCATAGTGACGTAAATTTGAAGTACACAAAATGTTTGGTATAGCTATTCACTGCATTTTACAACATACCAACATACATCATTATTAAACCTATGCACACTGCAATATTACATACTGATAATTACGTATAAATGGTTTTCACAAAAGAATTAACTATCAGTGAGTCAATCAGTGATCATCAGTTGCTGTGACATCACTGTTAAATAGATGTGTTCTTGTAGTGAATAAATGTTACGATTTTATCAGAAGTTAGCGTTTTTATGGGCATTGTGTAAAATCTAGAGTGGAGTCTGGAGTTGGAGTCTGGGGTTGGAGTTTGGAGTTTGGAGCCTGGGTTTGAAGTGCATTTTGTAACATTATGGAAATCTTTTAATAATTATTATGACAAAATATGGTCCAAACATGTTCATTCTTCAAATTGTTGCATATATGTATGTTAATATAAAAAAATAGTTTAAGGCTTGTCACAATAAAAAAAAACATGTTCAAACATGATACAAAGTAATTGGGAGGTAAATAAGTAATTTGTATCATCTAAACTTACAAGAAAACCATTTATCAACAATATTCTGTTGCTGACCCGATGTGATGAATATGATAATGCACATAAATTTTTTTCTTAATGTGTTACAAGTTACAATACCAATTATTCTATTAAGTTATCAGATGTAGAGGTTTTAATAATGGAATTTTTGGAAATGTTATTTGCCCGAATTTTAAAGGTACTTCACTTGATACTTAACAGTGCTAGTTGCAGTGACATTTATACCTATCACAACAGACGATTCTACAAGACAGTTTAAAACCATTAATGTTATCTCAATTTTATACACTTTTATCAGAAGTAGCTGTCATCACGTCATCCCCAACAATTTGTTTTAAAAAGAATTTGGTGAGGTACCAAAAGGGGCTTTGTTATTTCTTTACTGCATATAATTTTAATATTTCATTTTTAAGTTCCAAAATGTACCGATTGATATAAAACTTATTGATCAGAAGCTCTATGTTTGCTTCCGCAATGTTTTGCCAGTAAAGTATTATAATACATTAAAGGTTTTTAAAAATAATATATAAAACATACCCACCTACAATAAATTGGTTATCATTTTAAGACAAATATTAAAGCAAAGAGCTTGACATGCATACATTCTTGCTTTGTGATAAATTAATAATATGTTTTCATACAATCAAGACTCCAGACTCCAGACTCCAAACTCCAACCCCTGACTCCAACTCCAGACTTCACTCTACATTTTACACAATGCCGTTTTTATGTGATAATAAAACTTTCACATTCCCTGTCGTTTGGAAATTGGTAATTTTGAATTCACAATGTTTTTTTTTTTTTTTCATTTTTAGGTAATTACACTCTGACTTTCACAACCTTTACGACGAACTACATTCATTTGCTAAAAAAAATATGCGATGATATATTAGTATCACGGCTTCAAAGTATACTTTGTAACTAGTAGTCGACGATATCTGCTAACTGCCGTGTATTACAAATAATGCAAGATAACATGATATATAAAACAGTGCCTACATTCAGCGTGTCTAATGCCACATGTGGGGACGGTGATCATGTGCGACTGCGGACACGTAAGACACATAGGACAACATAGACACAAATAAACTGTAAAAGACGTAATCGTGAAAAAAACATCTGTGCTTTCGGATTTAACTACCCTTCCAAGACAGTGTCAGGGTGTTGATAATTCGAATTACATCTTCCTTAATAACCACTGTGTTCCGCTAAATTATTTATTTTGTTCAAATACGTATCTCTTTATCTCTGCTTCAAATCCGTGTCCCCAGTCGAACATGATCGCCGTTCTTACATGTGGCATTGCTACTTTCGATTTTACATGAATTTCTCATGTATGCAAAGGTTTTAATGGGGGTAAGGCCACTTCTCTCTATATTTATTTCACTCATTTACTTTTAAGAGAACCATTATTTCTTTTAATGTTAATCACTAACCTAATTTTTATGTTAACAAATTCAAATGTTATAATGTCAAGTTTTCAATCTGCAAAGATAGTATAAGGCCAATTACCAAGCATTTTGTTTAGCTTTTTAGAATAGAATCACTCAGAAGCAAAAGTATTCTCTATCACATGAACGGAGATACATAAATCCACTGACAGCAAAGAAAATCGATTTGGTTCTTGGTGTCTTTCACGTTGGAAATCTGTCTTGTAGACGTTTATTTGGCATGTTTGTGTTTAAATTGTCTCCCAAAGCGATATTCAGGCACGTAGAAAACGTTTTAGCTACTTATTTGTTAGCTATTAGCAAATCTTAAGAGAACACATACCAGGCTATGTCCTGAGAGATTTTGAAAGGCATTAAGTTAATTTTTTAACTTGGCCCTGGACGTGAAATAAATTCAAGAGAAAATGGGCCTACCTCTTTAGGCCTTGTAGTACAACACACGATTAATTTGTCAAGCGAACTTATATATACCTGGTATTTTCTGTCATAACCTTAATACACAACCGTAATATTATTATTCCTTCTAAGTTTAAAGACTAATTATTACCTCTCATATTCTTCTATCTCTCTTTCTCTCTCTCAACAGTTTTCCCCGATTAGGGTCAACTTCAATGTCTGGCCGCGAGCGACTCGTGTAAATTTTGTTCCTTATACCTAAACAGTAAACCGAAACTATATATGTGTCCTTACACACTGTACATAGGCGGCGAATGTCAAATTATTTTATTTCATTTTTTTTTTTTTTTTGGTAGTGGATAATTTTTTTATTTTTTTTAGGTAATTGTTCCTTTCGCACTAAAATCTACTATAAATCGAGTACAACATTTGGACTTGTACGATTAATACCCTAAAATATACATTTTTAGTTCGCCTCAACGAAGTTGAGGGGGCTATTGGAGTTACATCCGGCGTCCACGTCCGAGTGTGCGTGCTCATACGCATCCACAGCCAGTTCTCAGTTACTAGTTGACATAGGGTCATATATTTTTGTATGCAAGTGCATGATCTCGGAAGAGACTGACCATGTGACATAAGATAAAGATCACATGACCCATATTAAACGGTTGAGTGGCTTTTAAATTTTATGTCAAAAATCAGTTTTGATAAACAAAATGACCTACAATCATATTACTTGGTGTGAGGGTGCATTTCAGGGAGTAACACAGTCTCCTACCAAAATTAGGTCACTCTGACCATCTTATCGCTCTTCATTGACTTAGGTTTTGTTTTACGTTCCAGTTCAGTTCTGAAATACCAAGGGATCTAGAGTCCTATTACTTGGTGTGAGGATGCATCTCGGAGTGTAACACAGCCTCCCACAAAAATTAGGTCACTCTGACCTAGTTATCACACTTCATTACCTTTGTTAAGTTTTATGTCCGAGTTCAGTTCTCCGATACCAAGGGACCTACAATCATATTACTTAGTATGAGGGTGCATCTCAGGGTGTAACATAGTCTCCCACTAAAATTAGGGCATTCTGACCTACTTATCGCGCTTCATTGACTTAGGTTTTGTTTTACGTCAGAGTTCACTTCTCCAATATCAAGGGACCTACAATCATATTACTTGGTGTGAGAGTGCATCTCAGGATGTAACACAGCCTCCCACAAAAATTAGGTCACTCTGACCTAGTTATCACACTTCATTACCTTTGTTAAGTTTTACGTCCGAGTTCAGATATCCGATACCAAGGGACCTACAATCATATTACTTGGTGTGAGAGTGCATCTCAGGATGTAACACAGCCTCCTACCAAAATTAGGTCACTCTGACCTACTTATCGTGCTTCATTGACTTAGGTTTTGTTTTACGTCAGAGTTCAGTTCTCCAATACCAAGGGACCTACAATCATATTACTTGGTATCATGGTGCATCTCGGGGAGTAACACAGCCTCCGACCAAAATTAGGTCACTCTGACCTACTTATCGCACTTCATTTACTTAGGGTAAGTTTTATGTCTGCGTTCAGTTTTCTCATACCAAGCGGCCTACAATCATATTACTTGGTGTCAGGGTGCATTTCGGGGAGTAATACAACCTCCGACCAACATTAGGTCACTCTGACCGACTTACTGCGCTTCATTGACTTAGGTTAAGTTTTACATCTGAGTTAAATTCTCCGATACCAAGCGACCTACAATCATTACTTACTGTAAGGGTGCATCTCGGGGAGCTACACAGCCACACACCAAAATTAGTTGGGGACGAGGCGAACTTTGTAATCGTAGATTTCTGGTTACATTATCTTATTAAAATGGCACAATAATATGTCAAATATTTGCACAATAGCATTATGGTAGAAATCTATAAAACAATGTAATTACGAAAACATCAACACTTAAAACAATAATACAATAAAAACACGTGAATTAGCCGGGTGAATTAGAAATATAATAACGCTCCAAAGATAATACGCTCACAACGTGAGCTCTCAAAGGAGATTCGGTAGTGGCTAAAGCTGAACGTTAACGACGTTCGTCACGTTGCAGAACTATAAATATAACAGAATATATCGTTACCAATTAGTCAGAAAAAACTTTGAACCACTCTCTTAATTCATGATTACTATCTTAGATTTTTGGAATTACAGCTGCGTAATTTGTCTTCCATAGACAAAGGTTTTTCTTTAAAGTTTCCCGTCGTTTGTGCATAAATCAATACATTTAACGCATCGCTATTGCTCTCAAGCCTAAAAGTAGGTTACACAAGTATAACCTGTTCCAAACTCGATTTAAAATAATCCTTACAGTTTAATTTTTATTAAATTGCTGATAAAAATGCATGTAAAATAATTTGAATAACTACGTATTTAGCATAGGAATATTTGAATTGAGGACTCTGGAGTTATACTTTGTTGGAGTTACAGTACGTAAAGTAGGTTCTACAGCATATACTAATAGTATCTGTTAATCAAATTGCTATTTTCATTTCAAATTCAGTTACTGTTATTTAGACCTATTAAAAACTCAGATAATTACCCGTTTTAATAAAAAGTTTATATCAAGTGAAATGCGGCCTACACTTATCCGAATATATCCTCTTTATACACTGTTAACAGACAGGTTAAAATTAACACCAGATATAGGCAACATTACAAATACCTGGAGGCGAGTTAAATCAGTATAATCAATAATTATAAACCTAATACAAACATAACAACGGGATAGGCAAGGACGAGAAAAACAGGAAATTGTCGTATTTAAATAAATCTTCTTTCTGATTACAAATATACTTGTTGTTTAGGGGAGAAAATGATTATCAATAAACCGTTCTGCTCGACAACATCTTTATTCGTTTCAGGGACAAAGTTTATCCACGGGTTGTAGGGATACCTATGAGTACTAATTGTGCATCTCTTATTGCTGACCTTTTTATTATCAAACTATATAACGTCATTCAAAGTTTGAGTTTTATGAATTTTTTGTACAGAGTAAATATTCGCAAATGAAAGATGCGGCAAATAAATTAGGATGAACTTTTTATAGAAATTTTTGAAGAAAATGAGATGTAGCAAAATTCTGAACAATATAATGACAGTAATTTTTTCTGCATTTTTTACCAATTTCAATAATTTTGTTTTTCCATTTTATCTTTTTCAAAAATCTTTTTATAGTAAACGATTTTAAAAATTGCACCTTTCGGTAATTGGGTGGAATTCTTGCTACAACAAACCTTTCTAAATATAATATTGAGTTTCACGTTAACAAATTAGTACTAACGAAGGCAAAGGAATTGTAACATTTGTCCATTTTTCTGTTTCACAAGATATCCTAAATACATGTAATACGTTTGACAAAAGAGACGCTATATCATACCCATTGTGAATTTTCCCTTTCATTATGAGGATTACATGTGACAGTTTGCCCGCGTTCGAAATGTTACAGATTTCAACGAACGAAATCTTTGTATCACGTACGTATAAATTCCTCAAACAAGGATATTCACTAAGGCTTATCACCGAGATGGAATCTGTAGTAAAAAGTTACGAACCGCTTACTGATTATGCAGGTCTTTTTAAAAAGGGAGAATTTCTTACCCTGATTTTTACTTTTTGTCTACAATGCTTGTAATTTTTAAATATATCATTATAATTATGTCGTTCTTGTGAGTAAACTTTTTCGAGGCTTCAGTTATAATATTGTTCTCGAATCTTGTGTTTATCGGGCGGAACATCCTCAGACAATGTGGCAAAACTAGTTAAATTTAAATTCAAACTGCCTGTAAATATATATGGTGTTGTAATAGATCATTATGTTGTCTAGACTTTTTATGATATCATTAGGGGAAGAGGTATTTTCTCAGCCAGTAAATGAATTTCAAAGTACCATCGCGAATATCATACTCTAGGAGGTACAAGCAGTCTTTTGTCAGCTGATAGGTACTTTCTCCAAGTTTTCAGTTTATAACCAGATATCAATGTACTGTACTTTTTTCATTTTGGTAGTCATTTTTATGCTGGTACCAAAATTATTGAATCCAGTACTTATTGTAACTAACCTTTATTGTTTGTCTACTGCATGTGATCAATCAACCAAGGATTTAGGGGGAGGGTTAAGTACTCAGAAACGTTTAACCATTACAAATTCTATATGTACCCTTGAAGCAAGGACATTGAATTTGTTTAGATTTTTATAATATTGTTACTGAGGACTTTCACAACATGTCTGATGCTCCTTGTCGATGGGCACACGATTTTAATTTCAAGTTCATATTGGTTGGTGTCATTTGAATGATAATGAAGACTGTTGATTAGTATATATAAGACCATACAGCTTATCTTATTTTCGGACATAAAAAACACTTTTATCACTTTATCTTGAAAGTTTCAAAAAGTCCAACAACCCTCCCTCGTAAAATACGTGGATATCCATGTTCAGTCCTACCGGATGTTCTCATATTGACATATATCCCATATCCTAACATTTTCATAAATATCAAGCACTTCAACTACATCACATATATTAATATCTGAAGCTGAAGCCAAAGACTGTGTCAGCTTTTTCTAAAGTTCAAACTTCAAGTAGATAATATTCATGCCAAGCAGGAAACAAATCCAGAGCGTTTTAAGACCATTTGGATCCACTCATGCCAGCAAAAATTCAAAAGCCAGTAAAATATTTAATATTTTTATTTTTATCTTTTTATCACATACCTTTTACTCCATACACTCAGCACTTATATTATACTTAAACTCATAGTATCATCTTTCATTAAAAAAGTCCTCATACATGTATATCAAAATGTCATATCTTGCGTTTTTCTGACCTCTAACTTCAGGGTCAAAGGTTAGACAAAATAACATAATCAGATTTCTAATTAATAATTAATTATGCAAAAAAGGCTTAATAAAATCATATAACGCTAATAAAAGAAATTTTTAGTCATTCGGTCAATTTGATTGAACTTTAAATTACCTAAGATCACTACTACATGTACTAAAACATACAAATAATGCCCTTTAAAAACACTTCAACTGATTAAAATTACAGGCAAGAAAAAACCATATACACATGACTAAAATGATAACATATTTTCTAAATTTGTATTTCATGTACTTCATAAAAAGAAAAAAAAACAATGAAATTTGTCAACGGTATTATGTTGATCAGTGCCTAAAGCATAGTTCTTACTTATTTAGAATTTTAACATACGTTGTCTAAAAATATTTCCATCCATCAACACTTACAAAGCTAGTTTAGAGAAATAAAACTGTACAGGGCTTTTCTGATTTATTTTTGAACCAACCAAAAGAAAAAATCTGTTCTATTTGCAACTAGATATTTTATAGGAAAAATTCACAAAAAAGAGTATTTTTCAATTTATTATAATATTTGTACTATATTTGACTTGATAAATTTAAATTATCCTAGTTTTTGAATGTATAGCTGCCCCAGGAATTCAGATCTACTGAATGGGATAATGGTATGTTTTATTCAACTTAATTCAATGGAATCCAAGTTAACAATTCAAAGAAAAATAATTCATGTATGAGGAGTAATTCCATATAAAGTCATCTTTGCTTAAAAAAAATTAAAAGGATTAGTTCAAATGAATTTAGACATGAAAATTTTAATATTTTATTTCCTTATTCAAATAAAACTGAATATGAAATATGAGCATCTTGAAACTATGAAACAAGATCCTTCAAAATAATCTGACTCAGTCTTATAGTTTTTAACACTTTTTTATTCCTTATCTTCATTTACGGAAATAAGTCTGATAAACTTTATGTCATAAAAGAAGACACAAAGATTTTCAGTGGTAAACAACCTTGACTTATCTTTTTTCCCGATAGCAAACACAGACATTTGTCAATCTTCTAAAATATGACAAAAACAACTTGTTTATAATCAGGGTATTGTCAAACTAATATTTCAAAGCAAAAGATATTTCTTAATTCTGTGACACAAAATAATCAATAAAATGTTTATAGTATTATACATATGGTATTAAAGTCAATAATCCTCGATAAAAATAACTTACACAAAAGTATACAGTTTGAATACAGAGCCAAGTAAATAATCTTGATTACAAGGAAAATTACTTGTCCTTTTATATATACTTTATTGATGTATGAATCCATAATTATTAAAAAAAAGTGTAAAGAAAATGCTTTACAGACAAAAGTCTATTTTGATAAAGTTTTAGTGAAATTCCTATCAAACAAGAACACTAATTCAATAAATTTAAATAAAACATGTCAAAAGTTACATAATTCTCCAAGGAACAGTTTATCAAATTATTGTGATATTTATTATTGGTAATTCAACCATTTACAGTCAGTCGGTAACAAAGATTACTTCTTTGGAAATAATATTTCTTTGGTTTATATATTATTTACTCCTTCAAGATCTGGGTTTCCCTCGTTTTTTCCAATTATGCCTACTTAAAAGGAATCAAGCATAAGTTTTTTAAATTAAGAAATATACTTAGGTAATACATTCTATGCCTCACTCACATGAAACTCACTATTCACTTGCATAATTTATGACTAAAATATATTATTCTTTTCAATAATATTTTCACATTCATTCATACAATTATCACACACAAAAAACAATATCTTGTAATAACAAATAACATGGAAAAAAACCTCTGGTATATATAACAGACATGGTAAATGTCTAGGGTTGTAGGAATGTATATAGGATTGGTCAAGGAAACTCCACGCATTTAAAATAAATGTGACTAAATTTAGAATTCTTAGCACAGAACAACAATCCTGCCATAAATAGCTCAACACATTCTTGTTAAAAAAAACCTTACAAAAATTTGCAATTAAATATTTTATACAGTCCAGGTTTGTGGTAAAAATACTACTTCACAGATTAAAATACTGTCACATTTATTCCTAATATTTATAAAATAAATATAGAGCACTCTGTGTTAAAATGGAATGGATAAAAACTTAACAAAACAAGGTCTTTTCTAAAATGTTTTACAAAATATTCACTCAAGTTGGTCACTGCAATCATTTTAAAATAACAAAGAAAATACAGACAATCTGTTTGTGACTTCAATGTTTCAAATTCAAAATGTCTGATACTAACAATTTTCAAGATCTTCATTCATGTTGTGAAAATTGTGAAATCTTAACAAATCTGAATAACAAACTGTACTTAGAATTCTTACATGTTAAAAATAAGCAAGACTTAAAAATAAGTTTAACAAGATCAGAAATTTAATAAGAGCAAAAATCAAATTGAACTTACAAAGTATTTCTTTAAAATGACCAAATCTGGTAGCTGAGGAATGTTTGAATGTAAATCACGTAAAAAATGCTTCAAAAGTATTTCATTCTTCAACAATAAAGCTGTAATTTTAAATCCAGTGATATAAGGTGCATGGAATAACACATTCTCTACCAAATTTATTGTCTGGGATAAAATAATTTTTCTAACTATACAAGTGATGTGAAACAAGTACAAAGTTTTACAGGATTTCTGTCTGGAGAAAAAATTCAGAGGCACAATGTCAATTATCCACTTAAATAATGATACTATACCAATATTACAATCAATAATTAATATTTGTCAAAAACAACTTTACATAAAAAACAAATATTTCAACAAAATATACAAATCTTTTACTGTCTTCATTCGTTAAATGTATGTGAGCACAGGTTACTTGTAAAGCACATTGTGGCGATCACAAGAGAGTCATGTGACAGTGTTCCCCAGCATCAACTGGGATACTCTTTAGCTGAGCTATGGTACTCATTAAAAATATTCCACCAATACTAACTGTACTATGTGGATATTAAATGAGTTATCAAGTGCTGCCAGGGCACTGCTCCGTTCAACCATCAGGACAGTGGCTCAGTCTGAGAATTGGCATCACACTGCTCTATTACATGATTATCACATTGACAAGACGCACTGTCCCCGAAGGCACACATCCTTTGTGGGCGGGACACTATAATATGGCACTTTATTTACGACATTTAGAGATAGTTTTCAGACATTGTTTGAACAGTCAATTTCAATGATTTGTTTAGGTACCTCTGCAAACTGATACACCAGTCTCTGTCCATCTACCTTATTCAGGATTCCTCTGGCATAATAATACCTATAAAACAGAAATGAAATGTTTGTTAATAAGGTTTTATCAGATAGCTTGTAATTATGGAGGAAACTGCAATACCCAGATAGAACCAATGCCCCTCTGAAGGAAAACTGAATATCCTTAAAAATAAATATTGGTGGCAAACACACCTCAATCAAACCCACTTCTTTAGTTCAATTAACATATTCTACAAACAATACTTTTATTAAATTCTTGGAAAGAAAAAGAGATATTTTATTTTAAACTTTTATTCATAAAAATGTATATGAATGTTATTTGCATTTGTATGAATGACAGTGTACTTTCATTAATGTCTAATAATGAAATTATGTATGATAATCAATGTATGTAATTTCTTTCATCATATATTATTCAAATATATTATCCTGCACATGTATGAGTAATCTCCTATGCATCTACAGGTGTTAAGACGTAAGTTTTATGTGAGAAACATTGATTTTACATACCGCAGTGCTCTCCCCATTGTTTCGTAGTTCATATCAGGTTTGTTTTTGTGTAGTCCCCACAGTTTAGACACAGCCTTTGAGTCGACAAGTTTAAATATTCCCTTTTCCCGATTGGTCCATTTGATATATCTAGGACATGTCTCCCGATTCTGTAATAACTGTAGTAAGAATTCCCAAAGGTATGTTGTACTACCTGAAACAGAAAATTATGAATTAATAATCAGAGTGCCAGCTCTTACCTGTTTTATGTTCTTCAACAATTTACAAGAAAATATTTTTCCAGATTTCCTATAGCAATATATAATTTCTTTGCCCAAAAAATTAATACCGTTATGTTAATATCATTTTTATTAGTTTTTAAGTAGTAGTAGGGAGAATAATTTGAAATGGTCAATTCCAATGTTTTTTCTCTAAATGTAAATGGATATGGCATTTAAAATTTTCATCTTTGTTTTACTTTTTTTTTTATCTCCCTGCATATCTTCTTTTATATATTATCCTACTACAACTCAGGGTAACATTTGTAAAACATGAATTTCAATAAATTTTAAATTCATTAAAATTTTATTTCCATTAGATAATTCATTCTGCCATGTCAATCAGTACACAAGAGATTAACAACCAGCAAAATATAATATTGTTTTTTTGCAGTTCATAAAATGTGTCTAGAAGTACCTATTACAAGTAGGTTTTGGATGACATATTTAAGACATTTACTGTTTTGGTTATATTTTATATGTGGCCATTAATATCTTGACATGCATTGAGTAAAAGCTTTTCCAATTCTGTTTTATTGTTGTTTTCTTAAAATTGCCCCAAATCTACTTTTATTTCTATAGGTTAAGGATAAAACTACTGAAGAAGTTCTATTCACAGAAAACATGACCAATAGTTTAAATTTTTATAAAGAAGAGACAATTTTTCTCCAAGAAAAAACTCCTAGTGATTAGGAGCAACAAATCAGTTAAATAACAGTGTACAGGCTTTCAACTATTCTCAGACCTATCCCTGTTAATGTGTACTTGCATGTCAAACTATAAGACCTTACAAAACAATAAATATCAATGCGCCAGCTGTATCACGTAGTAATGTAACTTATCCTTCCACTTGAAATAACACATTGATTTTTTTTCTTATAGCAGGCCTCTAATGTATGAAAACAGTTATGATAATTAAGACAATATTATCTCAGCAATCTTAAATGTATATTTTCCTTTTATTTTTGTTTTATTTGTTTGGATCTATTCATAAATCTCAAAAAATGACACTGATACAGTTTAATCTATTTCTAAAAATAAAAACCAAATGTTGTTTTTCATGGTGTATTCTAAATACCTGTTGCCTTTATAATACTTGATTAATACTGATAAAAATAAATATTTCTAACAAAATTAAAATAAACTCTTTCACAGGAATATTTAACACTTTAACAAATGGTGTCTGGAATTTAAGCAAACCAATAACCTAACCAAAATTAATTCTGACCATCAATGGTTTTTTTATTTCTTCAAAAATGGGTCTTTTTAGTAAATATTTTATATTTTTAGACAAGTGAATAAATTTACAATCAAGTAATTCTCGATCTAAATAATTCTCATCCGTTTTCAAGTCTGAACTGTTGTCTGAATAATGTATACCTTATTCGTTTCAATTTATATAACCCCTACCCCTTTTCCATCAATCAAATGAAGAATCAAACACACTGCTTCCTTTGGTTTTCACTTTTTTCCCATCCTCCCAAGTCAGGGTTTTGTAACCACGTTCATTCCTACAAACCCCTGATAACACTCAATCATATATAGTGGGTCGAACATATCGCCGCCTGGTGTGTGACCTAAACAATTCTACCTATGATGCAAGTAGATTCTCTTTTTACGTGGAGAAGCAACCAACGAAAATTGTTCATTTCCGATAAAATATGAATGAATGTTGTCAGGGGTTTGTAGGAACAAACGTGGATACAAAACCATGACTTGGGAGGATGTTTTTTGCCAGCAATGAAAATTTGTGTCTTATGACCCACATGGTTAAATGTTTTTAAGTAGTATATTTAATAACTTACTTTCTCTTTTTCGTTTTGGTTGATTTATAGGGCAATCTAATAAATTCTTTGGTTTTCTACCTGCAAGAAAAGTGGTAAATCATTAATATACATGTTCAGTCTACTGATGTTATATAGGATTAACTTATTTCTAAACTGCCAGAGATTCTGACATAATATAGACCAACTTATATTTAATTGCAAGAGATCATACCTTATGCAATAGCCCACTACAGCCAAATAAAACAATATTGATTGCATACTTATGACATGGATAACTTTTCGAAAGCCAAAAAATTTAAGAGACAAACAAATATTGATGGATTATAACATGACAAGAGAGGACAAATAAACACCCACACAATATATACACAATATATACCGATGTATAAGACATGTTTACCACCGACTGATCAAAGTTATAAATTACTTATCACTGATATCCCCACAGAGGAGGAGGATGGGAACATTTTTTTTATTGAAGACATAAATAAACCTCAATTTTTTATATTTTAATGAAACATTCAAACACAAATGTTCAAGATAAAAAGAACACATAAATAATACACTTGGTTTCTTCTTCAACATTTTCACAGAAGTGTTAAAAAGTTGAACTTCAACCAAAAGAAGTAAAAAATCATATTTCTAATCCCAAAACGAGTATTTAATGTGCTAACACATTTGATAAATAAGACCTTTACTAACAGTCATCAAAATGTAAATTTGCTACATTCTTTGGAAGGTTTTTGTCCTAGGTCAAAGTACAGTTGTACCAACACAACTATTTACATACAGGAAAATAATTCTCCCATTTTTTAATCCAAATGTTATTGAACAACGATTTCCGTATAGCTCAAAATTTAATCAAGTGAATACAAAAAGTAAAACTTAATGATGTTTTCATTTCCTTCAGCTCAATGTAACATGTGGCCCCGTAAAATCAATCATTATAAGTTGCTGATGAATAAACAAATTAAATAAATTCTTATACATCTGTACCTATAGCTCTTGTTAGATTTTAGGAAAAAATTTTTAATATTAAAAATCAATATTTATCAACATATTCCTAATTTAAACTATATTTTCTTTGGTTCAAAGTGAAATTTATAGAAACCAAGTCTAACAGCCCATAACAGATCACACTTTAAATCATTTATCACACCTATATATAAATCTTACTAATAAACTGGATAGTCCAGAATTCTTTATAACATAATTTGATGGTTTACAGGAACTGATGTTTTAAATATTGTTATTTTATCTACCTAGAGATCGATTCCATGGAGTTAAATGGTTACATACCGAAGTCATTAACAATCAAATTAGAAACAGTAGAACTATTAATAATTCTTCTTACTTAAAAAGACCATTCACCTAATAAAAATACTTAATATTAAGGGGCAAAATGTACGCATAGTTTTAAATTTCTACCTCTTTGCTAATTCTCAACAGCTAATTATACAAATAAAACAACATGTAAAGCTTTAAAACTTTTAATAACTTACTGAAACTTTATTAAGAATGGAACGAAAAACTACTTAACTGATATATATAGAAAACATTTAAAACACGGTTTTTGAAGCAATCTGGTAGTGAGTTGTTGCTCTTTTTTTACTTATTTGGAGTTATTTTATTTTAATTAAATGGATGTTCTAGACATTGTATTTTTTTTGTGAATTTTTCTTCAAGCATATATATATCACTTTTGTACTAAGCATTCAAAGGTTATTTGGACAAGAGACCAAACTGATGCCAATAGTTGATGCAAGAAGGTATGACATTAACCCTTCCCTGGACCTACACCTGAATATTGACCCTTATATTCCTTCAACTACTATGTACACTGTTACAAAAGGGACTTTGTTTATTGGACTTTCATGCTATTTTTAGCTTAACTGGCTGTATTGTGGTGGCCAGTTTTTACATGTATTTATAGAGGATACCATACAACCCTGAAATAACCAATGACCTTCTAAAGAAAAAGTCTGTACAGAAACGGTAACACTATATTAAAAATTCATTACTTATTCCTTCAATTGTTTTAAAATCATATTCAGAACATGTGCACTTCAAAGTTATTTGGCAGATGTAATAAACAGTAAAAGATCAATAGCAAAGCATGAAATATGAATCAATAACGCATAATGCCCGTATCATTTATTGTGAATAAAATTCCAATAAATACAAGTCTGTACTTTTCACCATAAATGTAAATACATTCTGCCGCACAACCGCAAAAACAAACTCATTCAAAAAACGTGTTTATGTTCATTTCGCTTTACTTATTTATAGAACTAAAAGTGCAATCTTTAATAACGGTTTAAATATGGTTTGATGTGAATATATGAATAGACTTAATAACATTCATGAAAAAGAATACCCTCAAGCTTGTTCATACATTTCTAATTAAATGCCGTTATGTCAAAAGTGATGTAAAAAATTTGACAAGTATAGAATGGGATCTGAATATTATGTAAATGATAAAACAATTAAATATATCTGTAGACAGAAATGTATGATTTAGCTATTATCCTTGAACCAAACCATCCATTTTATCATTCATCATTTGTTATTGATTCAAAATACATACTTATAAAAAGTTATTGTAAAACATCATCTTGTTTAGTCTGAGTGACTCAATTTTTTTTTTTTTTTTAAATATTGCTATCAATGCTTCTACTATAAACTTGATTGTAATGTAAACCTCTTTTTTTTTAAAGGCTTTCCATAAGGGTTTTCCTTATCAACATTGACCTCGATATAAAACTTGAATTCAGAAAAGAAATCAGTGTGTATAATGTGTGGGTATTAAATCTATAAGATCTAGTCGTGTTCATTAAATCTTTTAAAAAATATTCAAGAATCAAGAGAACTTTTCAATTCAAATTTCATGATGAAATTTTTTTGAATACCTTTTTTATCCTTACTTCTAATCGGTGACATAGGAGGTGTATTCGTTGATGGTGAATGACAAGAGGCATGATACGTAGATTCCCAGCCAACACCTTCCATGCCCATGTGTGGTAATGGAGAAGGCAACAAACTGTTTGTAAATCGTGACTCATCTGTAAAACAAAGATTGAGTGTTAAATTTATCTTAATATACATGTACAATATACATATTAATGATGATCAAATCTGAAGACGTTCACCACACACATACCTTTGAACCCAATAGATAATGTTTAGGAGCAATTGGTAATTTATTTATCACTTTCAACAACAACAAATATTTCCCTGCCCCATTTGGGCATCCCTCAGGGCAGTAACAGCACACAACATGGAAGCTATGTAAACATCAATAATGAAACACTCAGACAACACAATTATAGTTGAACAATCAATCAGGTTTCTTTCCTCTTAATAAACATATTAATGAACCTATTATTGACTCTGTTTGAGTTTGAGTTGAATATATTATACAGTTGTTTTATCATTTATGGTACTGTTTTTCATATGAAAATATAAGGATATGGGGTAAGAATCAATGAGACTATATCACATAGGTTTGTATATACCGTAACAAAAGACTGAGGGTCCTGAAACTGGTGTCAAAAATTCAAAAGAAAGAACAATATGATTGAGTATTTCACCCAACAGTAAGAAATACAGCTAATATTGTATATATACTGATCTCAAGATTTCTGATATTTCAAAGAAATTTGTTGGTACCCAGAAAATACTCAACACTATTTATATCTGTGTTTGTCTATATCATAGGGTTATTACAATAATATTGAGGAATATTGTCCCAAGCAAAATAATATATTGCACGAGCAAGAGAGTGCAATTATTATTTGAAAGGGACAATATTCCACAATATTCATGCAATAACTCTTTTATTGTATAGAAAGATCTTTTAAATGTCAAATAAGTCTATTTTCTAAATCAATGACATCAATTTTTAAAGCTATGTTGCATGGGGAACAATATCATAGAATATGGCACATAAATTTTGGTTACGTTCTACCTGAAATATGATGTTGCTATACAATAAAAGTTTACACAGATATGTCATTTAAAACTTGTAAGGTCACAGAAATTCAATATTCAAAAATCCGCCTACAGATTTATCTTTATTTAGTTTTTTGTCGCGCCAAAGCTTCTCTTATAGAAAATATTATTTCCTGTGTATATAATGTTAACTAGTGAACAAGTTCTGTTTCTTACGGGAAAATCAATACGTTTCTACGATCAGTCAGATTCTCACTTCCTGTTTTTGTCACAAACTACCAAGGTAATTATCCCTATTATCTGGTGTGTATCATTACTCCACTCTCTTATAATACAAGACACCTGCATTCAGTACTATAAAAGGAAACCGTATTATCCACCATTTTTTTTACATAATTTGAAGCAGATATTGATGTTTTAAGTATTCTTATTTTATCTACTTAGAGACAGTAAAATTGTTAAATATAGTGAAAATCTAATGAGGTGACCAAATCCTAAGTCATTAGCAATCAAATTAGAAACTGAACTATTACTAATTCCTCTTAATTAAAAAGACCATTAAAGCAGTATTTATTGATTTTGAACCTATATCTAAATTAAAGATGTTCATTAGATATATATCTTATCCATCTGAGAATGCTCACAAATTTTTGTAGTTTATATATAATATAAAAGTAAAATTATCTTTTTCTCTCACAACACATTTTCTAACAACAACAAAGTACTAATGCGTGTTTTATATGCTTAATTAGTTGCCAGTAATTAGTATATCAGAAGATAATTATTTTTGTTGTTTTCATGGTGTCAAATGGTTAATAAAAGTACAAATTGATTAACAAAAGTACTCAAGAAACATGTCAACTTTACTCCTTGCTGTGACAATTCATTACCAGAAATTTAGGTGTAAATATAATTTAGCAGGTAGATTTTATTTCTGATGTTCAGCAGGTGAAAATTTATTTATATAAATAAGAGATGTTGATCTTTGAATGGTCTTTGTTGTGTAATCCCTCCACAATATTTTGTACCCACAAAGTAAATTTTTTAAAATTTTGTCTGTACTTTTTATAAATTTTATAAACAAATTATCTACCTCTTGTCTATTTTATTTTCTCTAATAATCAATATTATTTCAAGAAAAGTACTTTAGAAATAAGATACTCATTTCCCTAATTTGTCATTTTCCCCTATTTTTATAACATTATGAAGATAAACTTTTGATCTTTTTAGGGTTTCTTCCGAGATAGTTGGACATGTTGTCTACACATGAAGTACGGAACCGTCTTAAAATTACAGGAAATATTCATGATTAAATTATTTCAAGCAGTCATGTGACTTCCCACTGACATGTCTAAAAACCTTGTCAAAAGTATGTACAACCTGTTTTGCTAGTTTATAAGGATAATATTTCCTAACATGGATGACCTCAACATTTCCTGTTTCACTTGTATAAAATATCTTATGATTACAGAGATACACAAAAACATGGGTAAAGAATGTTTATTTTAAAGTAGTTTTGTAATATGAAATTACAACTAATTATTTTGATAAGGTGTCAGATTGTATGCTCTACTTGTATTCTATTAAATTCTTTTTTTACATAAATTTCAAGAAAATATTTACACTTCAAAGAAGTAAAGTATCTGATAATATTTGGTATGTAAAAAAGCATTAAATAAAACGTGACATTTTGACTGATGATGATTCTGTGTACCAGATTGTGGTGTTAATGTTCGAGAAGAATAAGAAGTCAGATTTTTATTTTATTGTATATATTCACTAAAGAGCAGTTATTGCCTGTAAGACAGAAGTAATGTCACTCCCATCTTTTGTGATAGTTCACATTGCTAGTGCTTTAGTTTTTGTTTTTTTTTTTGCTCTCATTTTTTTGGTTTGCTATGTATTTTTTTTTTCTTTTTAGCTATTCTGTAGTATATATTTTCTAATTTACTGTTCTCATGAATTTGCCTTGCATTTAAATTTTAGTTTTATAGAGTTTTGCCTCTATATTTAGTATTCTATTGCAGCTGAACTTCTGACCACACCCATTCCTTTTAATCTCTGCTGACTATATACGGGCAATACTGACCCTTCTCTATTGAACTGAAGAAAAGGATGGGTTGTTTTTACCTTGCTTTTCTTATTTTTTTCCATACGCATTTAATAGGAATTTTTTTTCCTAACAAAATAATATAAAACTCACAATCAACTTCATGATTCAATTTAGAAACATTAAAATTTATTTTCTCACATTTAACAATACTTATAATTATAAAAAAAAAAGAATTCCCCCTCTGTAGGCCCCATTTACAAATCTTTATCTGTGACCCGGTTTTCATGATCCAGGTAGCGAGATAAACATGGACAGGAAAAGGATTTCAGTCAGGAAATATATATACCACGATCATTCTTCAAATATTTAAATAAGATTCGCTTCCATTTAAATTTTATCTTACCCACCGAAGGACAGCTTATCTGTAAAACCTAGCAATTTAAATATCTATTTCCACGTCAATTTTGGCCAACTTCCAGTGATAAAAGGTCACTTAAAATTTAGTAAATGTGTTTACTTATAATACATTGGAATTTTCCTTTATTTGTGTTAGTTTATAAAGCTAAAGACTACAAGTTTTGACCAGCATTTGACACAGGGATCAAGAAAACATCTTTACACTTGAAGCAATCTTTACAGAAACTTACCAAAATATTTATTCATTGAACAAGCTTTATGAATTATTACAACACTTATCAAAATCTGAAGACCATTTTTGGTAAGATAGCTAAAGAATACCATTCAAATTGACTATCCCTTTTTACCTTAAAATAACATTTTGTATATTGAGCAGCTATAAGTGAAGTTCCCAAGGGTATCACAGGGGGCCTAGCTGTTTAGGTTGCCCTTTGTTACTACAGGGTATTAATGGTAACTAATGTTTCAATATTTGCTTAAAGGTGATATATGATACAATATTTTTTTAAAACTGGTGTTATCCAGTACAATGAAACTTCAGATTTAGCATCACTTGCATATTTAAAGTAAGGATTTTTGTACAGCCAATGGTGTTTTTTGTATCGGTGAGTTATATATCTGTCTGGTAGCTCTGTGTTTTGTGAGCTACATGTATGTCAATGTTACAGCTAAGATTGTATAATTTGTGCATCTCTGTATAAGATAAATACCTGGTCTAATAGCTACATGTGTGGCAGTATTATAATGTGCTGGTAACTGCTGATGAGCTGGAGGGGGGCGTGGCATCTGACAGAATGGGGGAATGTATGGCCCAGGTGACGATGGCGATCTGTGCAGGTAAACTGAAAACAAAATAGCATTGAAATAATATAATATAGACCTGGGAATATACTGAAAAACATTAGATTTAGACAATCTGATCCAGCTAATAAATTTCTATTCCAATGGTTTAAAGTTTCTTTCCACAAAAATTTTATACCACTGGTAATATAAGAAGCCTGTAAAGCAACATTCAATATCCTAGATTTTTCAAGAATAAATGAAAATAATTTATAAATTTTATGATAAATACTTTAAACTGCCATCTTTGTGTCATACATAACATGTCAACATTCAAGACAAGTCAAATTATGTCAGTTCAGTGCAGTCTTACTGAAAATATTTCATGATTTCTTCTAAAGGCCATTGAAAATTAAATAGTATATGGTTCATCACAGTAAACTACAGTTAATAAAATCAACTATTTTTCTAATGGAAAAAAATGAGTCAAAACAGGGATAAACAAGGCAAGTGGAAGTACACATATTAATTTATCTCTTGTAACACGTAAACATGATACTGTTCAATAACATAAAGAATGCATGTAATTTCCCTCTTATACAAATGTCTATTCAAGTCAAATGGTTTTTTACTGAGTTTTCACCAAACAATTCATTGTACTTGTTTTTTGAAATACTTCCAACTATTTTTATCTTGGAAATCTCTAAGTGTTCATTTTCACACCAAAAAAAAACAAGTTAGATAAATATAGAAAAAATAGAAATTTTTATGGTTCAATGTCAACAATTTTAATGAATAATAGAAATGAAGATTTTTTTTATTGAAATGTATACAATATATTATTACACTCCGGTTTACAGAAACATACGCATAACATGGAGTTTATATTGTTTTGAAAATGACCCTTTTTCTTTATTTGTAATTTTGTGTATGTTTTTATGCCAAAATCAGGTCAATTGGAACTAGAATTAGTGAGAAAAGTTGATGCATGATTTTTAACATTTATCATTCGAATGGATCCTAACGGATGCTAGAATCCCCAAGAAAATGTCGTGCACATTCTGTCATTCGGGTCTTTCTACTTTGTTCAATACAATAAACACATTACTAACACTGGTATCCTTTATTAATAGGAACTGTTTTTTACCTGGTGGTATCCGTGATTTATCGTCACAGTTACTGTCGATGTCTGAGGATACGCCACTGTCTGAAGGGCTTGGAGGTAGAGATGCTGAAAGGAAAATACAAGACTGGTTTTAGTAAAGAATTCAGTTTCCAGACAGTCTTTTCACGTTCTATGCTCTTCGCCTGAACTTTGAGTTATAAATAGAATAAGCATATAAATTTTCAGACATTAAGTATAAGACATATAAGATATATAATCTGAAGAATTTTCAATAAGATGTAATTCAATAAACAATAAAACTCAACAGCAAAAATAGATTAAAATTTAGGCCATATAACATTAATTCTTAGATTCTAATATGCTACAGCAGCATTCTACTATATTTTTCTCATGTAAGAGAAATATTTTCATTTTTACTTTAGAAAAAAAGTTATTAAAGTAGAAAAGAAAATCAAATGTCACGGGCTCAGATTTTTATGATAGTTTGAGAATCTAGGATTTTTTTCATGGCCTTTGGTAACTACTGATAAAGTATATAAATATAATATTATCTCAGAGACTTCCTCAAGTTAAATCAAGTTAAAACTCACATTGATTCAAACGTGTTCTTGGCAAAGGCACAGATATTTACCCTACGACTCTAACCCGTGAAAAGATATTTATTACAAGCTTTTGTGTGTTTCATTTCCTTATTCTCATATAAATTCAAGTTAAGTCATGCATCAACACAAAATTATCTACACATGCTACCGGTTTTAAATAAAGCTTGTTTTTTAATATGTAAAGTAATCTTCCGCAATTCTTTATGTTCAAAAGAAATAAGTTGGTTACTTCCATTATACTGTTTTATCTCGCACAAGAAACGGAACAATAACACGAATAATATTACTAAAGGAACTTTGGCATATAGACAAAAATTTAACACAAAGAGCTTAAGAAATGCCACTTACAGGAAACTTTTTGTCAAACACAAATCTACCAGGAATTAAAAACTGAGAGTTTATACAAGTGATTTGAAACTGAAACATTTTATTATCTATCTATATAACAATCATATAAATGTCCTTGTTAATATTGGCCATTTGTAATTTGATAAAACTGATTTTATCTTATGATCAAAATAACTTCTATATGTCATCATAACATATTTATCAAATATATCTGATATGTTATGGAAGCATTAGGTGTCATGGAGATATTGTTCCTAAGGAAGATCATTATCTGTTTTTGTCCTAAATCTTAACACAGTTTTCTTTTATTTTCATGACTGCTGTTTTTAAAACTGCATAAAATCTTGATATATTGCTTACAGTATGCAAGCTTATTTTTACTGATTATTTAATTACAAATTGTTAATATGAATAAGGTATTTTTTAAACAACTATAACCAGTCTGCTTACTTGTTTTATTTTGATTTTGTCGTAGAATATCATGGAGAAATGTTTTGTTGTCTTCCTGTGGGGAGTCCATACACAGTAAGGCCTCTGCAGCAACTCGTTGACCATTATGTAGGTAGTGCTTTTCATTGGGTTCCTCTTTCACCTTTGTCTGTTGTTCACATGCATCTACTATAAAAGAAAAAAAATATGCACTAGGTTATCAATTTGTTTTTGCAAAATATGGGGGATCATTAAATATATTCTGAGATATGAGAAATTCAGAGTCTAAATTTTATTTTTAGCATTTAAGACTTCCCCACTGGAATATGTGAACTAGCGAACTCTGTTGGCATGGAAACTGGGACTGAAGCAATGGTAGCTAGCAATTTAAAATGTGCTAGTAGTGGCAGATAGCAAATTTACTATGTAACTGCTACATGCAGAATTATTCTTTTACACAAAGGCATTTGTGCAACGAAATACATTTTATTGTTTTCAATTTCCTTGGCAACCATTCTGTCTCTTTTAAAGACCCGAACTGTGTTGCCAACACAAAAGTTAAACAATATTTCTAAAGAGCTCTCATTTCATATTTACTCGTACATATTTATATCAAACACCATAATTTCTAGTGCATTCAATGCCATTGTCTTCTACTTTTAAATGGCAATAAACCAAACATTCAAAGAATTTCCAATAGTGATTTATTGTTGAGGGTCAAATGAAAATAGAGTGCAATCTAGAAATAGATCCAACAACAATTATATGAAATATAATGTCTTTTTAAAACATCCAGGTCACATTTTCATTGTATTAGCAATATATTCTTTGTGTTCTTACAGTGAACCATTTAAGCCTAGTCAGTTTAAACTCTTTGTTCCTATTATCAAATCAGGAAATATAATTTATACATCTACTCCTTTACAGATCTTTGGCAATTTTCCCTATAGCTTCAAAAGAAAAACATTTCAACAAAATTTTATCAAGATCTTAAAATATAAACCTGTCTGCAAAAAATAAATTGTTTCAGCATAATACGATATGTTTTTTTATTCTTTTCATTAAAATCTCTTCAACACGTGTAAAGTTTGTGCAAAATGATGTAAAAAATTATTATGTCCTTGTAATTTACTTAGGTCACAACCGATATTTTAAAGTTGATTTATATTAACTGCAGTAACAAATTTTAGTCATGTAGGAAAGAAAAATGTACAGAAAATTTAAATTAGGATCTGTTTTCCGATTTATTACAAATAGTATGCATGACTCTCATATGACAAACTTCCGCAGTTGGTCATTTTTCAGTTTATTAATAGGATCACACCTAATACCTAATGTCTATATCTTGTGACAAAGAAAAACTACAAGGATACTTAAAACTTGTGACTTGTAAAGGAAGAAATATATTTCCTTAAATTGTTAATGAATCATTTCTGGTTTTATATTAATTGCCTCCTTCAATTTATGGGGCACCAAATGGGAGATTTAAAAAAAATAATTCCAAAAGCACACAATGTACTTTGTACTGAAATTAATATCCTTTTCAAGAACCCCATCAAGTCCTTTTGTCATATTCATTTTGAATCTCTGACAATCAGTATGCACTTTATACCTCTGTGCAATGATGAAATAATGTAGAATGCAAGTAGGTGTATAAACCACTTTTTAAAAGGAAACAGTTGACAGTGTAAAGCTTTAAAACGTACATATACTCAGACTAAAGATTTTTTTTTTTTTATTAAAAAGTTGCTAAACCTTTTCAAAAATTAAAATAAACAAAAAGTATATTTTTGTGTTCTTGAAAATAAAAATATCAACTGGATAAAGTTTGGAATGCACATTTTACAATGTATCCAGTTCAAAATTTTGATACTTTAAAAATACAGGTTTTTAGGGTCTTTATCAAAGTAGAATGCATACAATTCCAAATTCACATGCCAAAGATAAGTTATTCTGTACATTTACCAGTGTTAAATAAAGCCTTGAATATGATTTTTTTTAAAAGAGAAACTTAACCGATTTACTATTGTTTTCATTCACCTACTACCAGTTGTATTATTAAGAAGTATTTCAATATAAAAAGAATCAATGTTGAAAATATTTCAGTACATCTTTACTCAACTGTTGTGAGTTAAATCAATACTGAAAACATTATGTGTCCTTTTTAGACTAAAATAGATTGATTAGCAATACACAAACAAAAAATATTTCTGAAACAAAATTTAGCATAAAAAACTGATCAATTTGATTTGATATTTAAACAGATATATAACAGACTTATTGATGGTTGTTTCTTTAGAAATCGACTAAATCTTCCCTTGTTAAAAATCTGATATTTGTCCTTAGATGCTGACAACAGATTATGACTTAACACATCATCATACAGTTCTGTTTCATGCTTGTAAACATGTATCCTTTGTTTTCAATCATTTTTCTTTTTATTTTTGCATCAATCAATGAAAAACTCCCAAAAGGTTTGAAACTGAGCCAGAAAGTTTGTAGTTTTCTCCTTTATATCAGAACATCCAAAACAATAGAGAAAATGTTAATATTACATAAATCATTTCCTTTATTACACCTATAGAATAATGAGTTACAACAAATTAACTTCATTAAAGTAAATGGATCGTATACTTGTATGTCTAACTTGTCAGAAATATTTTATAAAAAGGTCAAACGTAACTGTCTATCACATGTATGACAGGAAATACACACGTGGCCCATTGTCACACTTTTCACAAGAATTATCCTAATACTTTACTGTATTCTTGAAAGCATGAAATTATGTTTTTATCAAACTCCAAGCCAATACTGGTTTCTTTATAAAAACAGTGTTTCAATAGACTGGCCCTCTGTTATAACATAAATCCTACAGGAGCTGTTAAAAGGTAGGAAATGAGGAAGACAATCATTTTTACTATATAATGATACTAATAATTGACCACATGTGACTAATTACCAAAGGTGGTCAACTTGTAGGTGTAAAACAAATACTAATAGCTTCAGCTCTTAATTAAACAATACTTATATTACTACTGTATTCCTAATTACCCAGATAACTTAACACAGATTTAGATGATTAATAAATTATGGCCTAATTATGTGAGGTATTCTTGTTTTTATATTGTGGGCAAAGTTCACATTGGTTATAAGTAACAAATTAATCTATGGCTTCCATAAAACCTGAGCTAGGTATACAGACCTCATCCTCCTCCCATTGCCAGTTGGTTATATTATAAATCTATGTTATAAAAACCCAGTATATGGGTCACAGAAGTTTACTAAAAATACCTAGTTCTGCAATAATTGTAATAACTGAATTCTGTAATAAATACTTAAATCTCCATATTACTGACAGGTTGGGGGGGGGGGGGGTCATAAGAATTCACTTATAACATTATACTGCTCACAAACTTTACTTAAATTACAACTAGACTTCCATACAACCAACACTAGTGTACAGACCCTTTTCTTCTCTCAATGTCAATGCTATAAAATCAAGTATATGCCGGGTCACAGAAGATAAAAATACCTTAAAATATCTAATTCTGCAATAACTGCACTCTGTGATTTATAACGATTTGGGAAAGATTGATCTAAATTCAATAGCTCAAAAAAATTTTGTCAGAAATATTTCTTTTTCTTGGAGAAAGTGATTGGATATGTTGTCAGCAACATTCCACTTAACTTAAACAATATAGGTTCAAAATAATAAAAAGGGATCATCATGTGGCCTTCAATGATCGGCAGAAGTCCGCCTTATTTTACACAGTTTCATTCTTTAAACAGGAAACTTTTTTGTTCTGCTATTTAAGTTCATTGATCTGTATCTTTATTTTCAATACAGATATTTTTTGTAGTTGTAGATGGTTACGATAATAAATGTAGTATACAACATGTTACATTGTTTTCTGATAATAATTGTAGTGGACCTGTTACTATGTACATTTTTTTCAATTTATCTCACTGACTGCCAATTTTCTTCATATTATTAAACACAAAATTACTAATGTTTTTACTCCTTTTTAATTTACAACCCTGTTCCCTTCTTTAAATTTTTACAAAAATTTGTGTTATTCTGTCCATATCTTTCAACACAGAGATATGTCAACCAGACAATAGCTATCCCCTGGGCTAGACAAACATACATGTACTACAACTTTATTAAACAACTGATTTTCTATTACAGTAAGCCAGACTTTGAAGTTTTACACATTTTTATGTAATACTGCTGCCTAAAGGGTGAATATTTATAATATCTAACATGTAATATCTTAATCCTGACTGAATGGTCATAGATAATTAAGAAGTTAACACAACTGTTTAAGACACATACATGTACATGTAATATTGTAACACATGTCTGTCAATTAAGTGATCAATGCCCTGTCATACCTGACGACTCTTTTTACAAAATAGAAATTACCTACTGTGAAATGATGAAACAAACTAAGCTGCTTATTTTGTACCAGTTTACTTACTTTAAATTGTGAGAGACATTAGTTATACAATAGGGTCAAAAAATACATGACAATGACTGGCTTTTATAGGGATTATTTTGCCAATAATTGGTGTTTCTGACACAGGAAGTGTAAGATTGATTAATTAGAACCAGATTAACAATGCAGATACCTGACCTAAAAATAACTTAAAGTTTAATGTAAAACTACAGTAAATGGGACTTTGGTTGTGAACCTATTGTAAAAGGCAAAAGAGGGGACACATGCATGTACATACAGGTAAATAAAATTGTATTCAGGATGAGCGGAGGCTGCAAGTTGAATGTTTATCACACTGCTCAAAACTGAGTCACTGACAACCTTCAAGCACAAAAACTGCATACACAATGTATAGATGTCTCCTTTTACCAACCTCTTACATTCCATTCACATTTTTGATGACAACTTTAAGAAAACCAAATTTTTACATGAAATACATTTTGCATTATATATATTTTTCTTCATAGTTAAACATGGCAACTACATCTTTCAGGTCAACAAGTTGCTTTAGAATTTTGAACTTTGTAAAAAGAAACAGACAACCACAAAGGCCAGACGACAGGTGTTTCTGGATGTCATCTTTTTATTCCTAATGGAAATTTTCATAATTCTATTGTAATTGTACCATCTGGTAGTCTTGTCCTCATTTCTTGAAAATCAGTTAAAATTCTAATTAGTTTTAAATCGATAGGAGTTTCATCCTGCTTCTCATGCAATGAGGGATGTCACATAAATGATGAAATCCTATCTAATTAATCCTAACAAAATAATCCTGATTTAATATCAACTACTTTTTATAATTTTATCTGAAATTCAGTGCTTTGAAACAAAAATACGATTAAATTTTTATAGCTGAAGATTTTCTGTAAATGATGATAGTTTCTGATCAGATTTTGAAATTTATGACTGTTTTATCAGTTTGAAGTCAATGTTATCTCTATTATTGCACAAATAATAGCATGCAGTAGAAAATATTTGTTTTATCTTCCAAACATTTTTACCCTGTTGCCTAAGCACTGAATAATGATCAGAGAAAAAGATTTTTATGTAATCAAGTGCCGATCTTGTTACTATCATCAACAAAACATCTAACAAAATCCACCTGCACCATTTCGTCATTTATACTGTTTTGATAATGTACTAAAATATATTTTATGAGAAATAAAAATAACTTGTGGAATGGGAATGTTGAAGACAGTTTTTGGATGAACCATAGATCAATATTCTGCTGAATCTGAAATCTTAGTTTTGTTTCCATTAAAAAAAAACAAAAAAAATAAGGTGACATTAGTTTCTTTGACAACTACCATGACATCAAACTTTATATCAAAATAATCATATATCAGATTTATAACCCACCCTACCTTATAATAAAAACGGTGACGTCAGTTTTTAAACAGACAAGTATCGTCACAGTAAAGTTATTACAAAACCTTTAAAAAATTAAGTGCAAAATAAATTTTATAGATTTTATCTTCTGTCTATTCTTATAAGAATACTATATAAAACTAATCCAACTCTTTAATATTTTTTTTTTTTAAATATTCCTAAGTATTACACATAAAAACTAATAATAAAAAATTTCCCCAAAATATATCTCTGAATAAATTTATGAATTATTTGCCTTCGTAAGTCTGAATGTCTTTGGTTTATCTTGAAGAAAAATTGAGCATATGTTTTCATGGTCTGAGCTCGTTATTTTTTTTCTAAGTATACTACATATACATGTATATACTAAGGGAAATATTCTGAAAGAAAATAAAAACTTACAATATCTTGTTAAAAGTTTCTTTTTGTAGGTTTTAGCCCCACCAGTATCTTTTTTAGAATCTGTTGAATCTAGTCCTTGTTCACATGAACTGTCCGACATAACAGACTCGCGTCTTTCTTTTTTCATTGATAAATCCAGTACTGGAGACATTTCATAGTCCATAGGAAAATAATTTGTTGGAATTCTATAATCCATCATAATGTCACTTAATATATAACTGCCTTGAAAAGTCACTGGCTTTTTGCAATTTTTTGTCAGATCTGTATTTTAATTTAGATTAATAAGTTTACATCAAATACAATGGTTTCCTTACTGTCCAATTAATAAAATGAGACATGATCGTCAGTGATATTATTGATAACAGTTTTCTACTGATGTGTACACACAGTGTTTATCACTACACAAATAAACAAATCAATAGAAAAAAATCTGCCACATGTAATGTCAATATCCTCTATATTATTCAAATGTCTTCTTATAACTATAACTGTAACTTAAAATTTAATAAAATGCTGAGACATGAAATCCACACATACTATCTGCTTGTGTTAGGAAGTCATTTATGTCACATAACAGGCATGCATAGGAAGTAAACTAGCTTACATTGTCACATGACCTATTTTCTAGGTCATCTGTAGGAAATAAAATGTTTGCCGATTTGGATAACAAGTCCATACCTTGTACACAAGTAGGAAACGAACTACTTTGATAAAGTGACAAAACAGCTCAAGGGGGATTAGGATTAGAAATTTATTTGGTGTATCAAAGTAATGAATAAATGAAAAATACCTTTGTTAATGGGGGTTTGAGGTATAATACAGGTAAATACAGGTAAAGGTTGTTCCACACCAATAAATAATAAGGAAACAGGATCAAGAATTATGTCTTGTTTTGAAAGAATGTAACATAAAATATGTAATTACTTAGCAATCCCCCATAAACAATTTGGTTATAACACACACCTATAATGTACTTAAAACTATAGTGTAAAGGTCAACTATTAATGGAAATATATAAACAAGGAGAAAAATGTCAAAATTATCATGTATTTTAATAAATTTTTATACCATCTGATTAAAACAACCTCTCCCTTCCTTCCCAATCAAACTTCTGTGTTAATAATTTTTTTTATTACTTAAAATATAAAACATGAAGTATTCAAATTATTGCAAAAAGTAATATCATTTCAAAAAAATTCAGTAATACAAATTACAGTTACCATTATTAGCAAGTGCTATACGAGCATATGCATTTTTTACATATGGGTCATTTAGAAAAGATTTTGTTTAATGGGGGCAGCCATATTGTGCTACATACTAAGGCTAGAAAAAGTTTCGTTCGTCGGAAACGGAAATAACTAAAGTAAGGGAAATAACTTGCTTCAAATTATAATTTTATACTCAGAATCGTGATACCAGAAATGAGTTTCTGGAAAGGGCTATTGCTGTGCTCACATCATTGGCCACACCAACAGCATATTAGGTTTCAATAAAGAAAATGTTATGTGACAAAAACCTTCCAACATCCTAAAACGAGTTAAAATCAGACTGTCTCTTGGTTGTGATGAGAAAACCCTTTAAGTGCATACATCACCCCTCCCCCTCTCCCATGAAAGAAAGTTAAGTACATGTATGGGGTAAAAAATATATGTTATAAAATATGAAAAAAAACACAATCACAAGTATGACTGATCTTACAAGCAATACAAGTTTTTTTTACCCTGTAACCTTGACCTCTCACCCAAAAAAATCAAAAGGGGTTTCAGTGAATTAAAAAGGTTAATTAACCCTTAATGCCCTACGGAATAAGTATCATCTGATTTTGTAAGGGAGATAAATCTTTACAGGCAATTTTCTCAATTGATACATTGTATTATCTGCACAAAGAAATAAGTATGACACTACTTATGTTTGACCTCAAACTTAATTATTTCAAAAACAGATTAAAGTTCTCAAAATTACAAAACAACAAGGACATTATTGACATTATAAAAATCATTATGCACTTGTTATTTATGACAAAATGTATTTCCTGTTTACTAACTTGTCAATAATTTGTACAAACTGATGATATCGAATGCTGTGAATAACTTAAAGCAATTGTTCTCATTTGACCCTTTTGTTTGGGAGTAGACTTTTTTTTTAAATTTTTTGATAAAATTAAAATTTTCAACATAGTATTTAACCTATCCTGCTCCAGATTTTAGACTTTCCGTGTTTATTTCCTTATAACATCTTTCAAACTTAAGACAATCACTTTTACATTTGAAATTGAAAAATATGACTTTATAATATCAAAGAATAAAAAAATCTTTATTATAGACACTGAAATGGTGAAATAAAAAATTGTTTCCTAAAAAATTACATCTTAAGTTCTGAAATATTTAAATACACTCAGATTCGTCATAAAAATCAAGGTTTAAAGAGACGATGATATATTCAAAAGTGGTGGGAGTAATTGCTAGATCTACATGTATCTCATTATATGTCAAACAAACAAGTTATCAAAAGCAAATAACAGGTAACATGAATATTATATAAATATTTCTTAATTTTCACAAAAATAATTGCTCTTGGCAATATCACTTTTATTACAAGCAATTACCTAATATATCATTAAAAGGTACATATGAATACCAAAACCGGAATCGCTTAATATGTAAACAACTTCTGTCACGAATACAGTTAACATATTACGTCAATCTTTAATTCAAGAAAATTTTTCAATGACAAATATTACCTGTATGAAATTGTATGATTCAAGAAAGGGTCATACAAATGTTGGGAGTGCTAAATTTTGTTGACCGTTTCTAATACTACGTGTTGTATATACAAGCAGTAATAAAGTACATACAGTATATTTTCAACTCAAATGTACTTTTAAAATCTTCAGGATTTCCTGTTTTGTTGAAAGATCTAGATAAAACAGAAGTCTACCAGTGTTACATGTGTATTACAAAATCGTGATTCGTTTCCTAAACTATTCAAACAATCTAAAGGCTAAACTAAAAAAAAATGTCCTTTGAACAATCACAGACTTAAAACAAAAAGAATCCAACAGGTCGAAACTAAACATATCCTTATAAAACTGATTTGCAAATGACATCACTTAAACCAGGGAATCTCTAGGGTAACACTTATATAAATAAGAATAAGAGTTTTACCTAGATTTGTTTGATTTTAATGATTTTAACATCTTATTTTCCAAAATATATTACAGCTTAATTCCAGGTAATATTTTTACACCAAATTTGCAGTTTGCCTTTTTTCAAATTATTTTCTTGCAACCACCTGTAAAAATCCTTACATAAAATGCAACAATATATTACTTGCATGTACAGAAATGCATTTTATTTTTGTTCATCTTGTTGAACTGTTCAATGATAAAAATATCACATTTCTGAATTAACTGTAAATTGAACAAATTTCAACAGAATTAACACCTTTTTTAATCAATTTTCAATGCCATTTTCTGCCACTTGTATAAGAAATTTAAGTATGTGTGCATGTATTATTTTTCAAACATTTGGAACAAATTTTCATTTTCTGATGAAAAAGCAGTGAAAACAAGAAAAAGGTTAAAGACAACACTATTTAAATAATTCTAACCACAACTCTTTATGAAAATTTAAATATTCATTTAGAACACCCTGTTTTAGCAATTTGGTCATATTAACTAAAAATCTGGCATTCATTAATGTGGCTGAATTGAAGTAAGAGCAAAACTACATCATTTTGACTTCTTTCCTTGGAATCACTATCTACAATTTTGATGAAAGACTCAAAAAAGATTTTTTTGTCTAAATAATTTGGTTTGAAATTGGCCAAAAAGTTTCCAATGTTATTTTTTGGTTTGGTTACTGGAACCAAAGGTTTGATTGATTGGTGATTTACAGGATATTTAAATGAAAGTGCTTTCAATGAAGACAATTAAGAATTTGCTGCCAAGACATTTTGGCTGTACCAGCTGTCATCCTTACTGGCTGGTTTTCACTGGTTCAAGGGATACACTTCCATTTCAATCAATTGACATTTCCACTAACGTTTGTGCTTTTAAGAACAAAGATCCAAAAGCTGATTTGCTTGACTTGCTTAACAAGTCCCCCTGTAGTCTTTTTATATAGATTTGTATCCATTTATACCAGCAACTGTGAGTAACTGCTGGTACTAGGGATTATTAATTATTAGAGAGGAACTTGTAAGTCTAGCTATTTCCCTGCTGCTCTTGTGTTATATTAAGTCCATGTGTCTTTTTATTGGTACATGTAGGTGGGGTACCAGTTATTGAATATATTTTGAAAGGGTCCACCCAAAGATCATTCAAACAAAACATTAGTTTCAGACAAGATTATAATGTGAAGCTATAGCCTTAGTTGGCAGGCAGCTTTTAAAATAACTGGAATTTTATCATTTACGTTCAACACATAAATTATAACGACTTAAAAATCATTACAATAAAAACTGCTTGTCTTCTAAAAAAAAATCAATTCAAAGTCGCCTGTAACCCTTTTTTCTTCAAGAACAATATTACATTAGTGTGTTAAATTATGTTGGTATCTATATGTATATACGAAGATACATGTAAATATACAATATAGATGTATGTACATTGTCAGAAAATATACATTTTATTTGTGCATGCCCTTGAAACAGGTAGAAATGCAAGGTTTACCGAGCATTTCTCACCTGTTTTGTGGCGAGTACAAATAAAATGTATATTTCAAAACAATTTACATATATTGTTTTTATCCGGCAATGCTAAAAGTATTTTTCTGGGGTAAGCCATGGAAATGGAACATATCTAGCTATATAGGAAGGCGATTTTTTGGCCCATAATCTAGGGGGAACATGATGTATAACACTGTGAACCAGAACACAATACAAACTTTCACTGCAAGTGAAGACAATGCTACCAAGAGAGGATATTATGCTACTAGACTAATATTGAAAAAAACAATATTTGACACCCTTTATTTGTCTATTAAATAGGCTAGTTGCAGGATAAAAGTATATCTTTAGCAAATAAAATGAGATAAGATCTATCAAAGCCAACACCCTAAGGAAGGAAGAAAAATTCTTGTCACGGGTCATGACATCTGCTTGTTATTTATGACAATGACTCTAACTAAAAGAGACCGACAATTACAGGGATAATTTATCAGTAAGAAAAATTTATGACAACCTTGCTAAGATAGATCAGGTGTGTGTTCTCCAGGTAATATAATGTCCTATAACTGCATATAAGGTAAAATTTATAGGACTGTCCTGTCCACTCGGGACATCTAGGTGTTATGTCTGGATAAGGTTCTGTCTGAGCAATGAAACGGTGTCCAATTACCATTAACATTTGGATCCTTGGAGCATATAACTTATAAAGACTGTCTGTGGAATGACCAATGTCTCATTTACTATACCAAATTGAAACTCCTAGGAAACTGGCATATTAGTCTGAAAAATCTAAATATTTATATTTTACTGTCACTACAGTGTATTTATAGACAATCACTGAAGGTCACAAAAAGGGGGTATTTGCAAAGAAACCAACAAATAGAAAAAGTATGTCATCAAATTCTTTTTATATTTGAGGTAATCATTCGTGGCCATTCTGGTTTACATTTGGCAAAATCAAGCGAGTTTTGAGACTGCAATATATCCACATTTTTTCATTCTTTTTGTAGCTGGATGGTTTTACTTCCAATTGAGTTAATATTCACTTGATTTCTTTTTTTCTATTTAATGAAACAATGGGCAAACTGGTTGACATTCAGATATATTTCATGCAAAGATTAATGAGCAATCCAAAGAACATTACCTTTGATTCTATCAACCTATTTTGTTCTTATATGGCTCAGTGGTTCAAAATATTCACACAGTTTCAGATTTAACTGAAACACCAAACACATTTTGCACACGTCTCGCTCTGGGTTTCAAAGAGTCAACACCTTTTTATTTTTTACATGCTCGTGATCGAGACCATATTGGTCGAAATGTTGGGCATTTTTAACTTTTTAGTTTGTTGTTCATACAAGTTAGAATATACTTTACCAAACTACAACTAAGAATTGGTACAAGTGATCAAAATGTTACAAACTTGAACAATACATAATTATGATAGTTACATAATATTCTGGAAAATGCAATTTATGGATATTTGCATTATACTTCCTGGATGAACTGTACTAGTCACGGACAATCAGCCATCAATTGACACTAAAAATTTATATTTAAATATGAAAAAAAACTACTACATAACAATAATCTGAAGCTCTTATTTCTGGGTTAATGGATTTCCATTCAAACATGATGCTTATTTCCCTCTTTCTAAGATATTTTCCTGAAAATTTGAATTTCATTTCCTTACTGAATGCAATACATCTGAGTTTGCAGGAAAAGAGAACTAGAGAAGTCATATACTTTTAGACAAACATGAAACTGCAATTCATGGAAAGAAGGGTTCTGTTAACAGGAAGTATTCCGTTAAAATGAGGAAGTATAAACATTGTCTTCTAATATTACGAATTACCCAAGTATCAATTTAAATTTCTCAGTACATAAATGATAAAAATACTCTTTTTTCATGGAAACCCTTTAAATTTATATGGTATTAAAAGGTCAAACCTAACAATGTAAAGACTGAAATATTTATCTCCAAAACCTCTGTTATGACTGTGAATGGATTGCAAGTCACACCAGCAGGTATAAAATGATCAGTTTGCTTGTATAAATTTTACAGATATAACTTAACACCACACAAACCCTTCTATTATCATTAGGTTTGCATAGTTTGATAATGTCTTACAGGCAAAAAGATGACTGAAAATTACAAATGGAAAGCTTTTATTTCCACAGAATTTGTCAGCTGTCATCAGAGTCACCGAGTACTTCACTCAGAAACCATACAAAATCCCAGACCTTTTATGATGAACAGGAATTAAAAACCCTAGAAATAGATAAATATTGTCAAGGTGCAAGAATGACCCAAACAAAAGTTTTAAATATTTTCAGTTCAGGTAAAAATTTTATGGTTGGTTGGACGGGGAATCTGAATCGCCTTTTATAACTTGTTTCCGCATTTATTGTCCTCAAAACTATCGACCATAACAAAAGAATGAAACCAGGTGTATATGTGTCTCCTGGCAGTCCCTGACGACCAGTATGACAAATCATTTTATAAGAAATCCAGTAGGCGTAGTATATGTTAATATTTAGGGCAATGTCAATATAATTTTTGCTAAGGAATACATTTATACATTAAATCCATTCAAATGACAACGCATTTGATAGCTTTGGCATTTGTGTAACTGCTAAGAATGTCAATTTTTTCTCCTGCCATATATCAATGTTTTACAACTCCAATTAAGATCCATGTTTCTTAAAAATTCCATTCAATGACATTTATATTTCCTTTAATAATGTTAATAGAACTTCATGAATTAAAATTTATGTAAATGATACCACTCCCATCCTGCTCAGTGAAAACAATGAATGAAGTAAACAGTCTGGCTCCAAACAGACATATGTCAATGCTTTACATGTGTATTTACAAGCCCTTTGTCTGAAAGTAGTAAATTTCTTTTTGCAAAAATAATTATCACCCCAAAATAACATGTAAAGTGCTTTGTTAGGTTAGACAATTTTCTGTTTTAAAATTTAATCAGAACTTAATAACTACTGTTTTTTAATAGACAAAAAAAAATTAAATTAAAATCTTTTTAAAAATATGATGAAAATTACATTAAAAAAAACAATTACTTTTACAAACTATGAGTACTGTAAAATTAGACCAGAAGCTTCATTGAATTCCATCAAGATTCATGGACACACAGACTTGTAGACAGTTGGACAAGATGATTATATTACTGAACATGTATACCTCCAAATTATGTTTTCATTTGGTCTAATTATGAAACTACAAATTGATAAAAATTATATGTACCAGGTATGTACATGTAGGTACTAAATTGAAATTACATGGAATATTTCTCACAGAAATAAAATTCCAATACAGTTTTAAAGAACTTGAATAACTACATTATAAGAACATATTTTAATTTCAAATAATGAAAAATGTCGTTTCTGTACAGGACAAATTATCTATAGTTTCACGTACTTTTTTTCTCAACCATAAAATTAATACTGGTATTTAAATACTTGAATAGATCCTGTTTACCAGTTATTGTGAACAAGTACATATACATATTAAAGTTTAGGTGAAATGATAAAAGGAGAGCTACAGGAAGTACATAGAATAGAAGATAATGAGGTACAAGGAAGGATCTGATAATTACCGGAATAGTTTAGGCTTTCTGTTGAAGTTCTCATATTTCAATGGTTCCAGCAATGGTTTCATGGTATACATGAATATAATTTAACATATATAGACTCATGAATCATATACCAAGTTATTGGATACCAAAAAAGACCTGGAAACCATTGGGTCATGATATGGGTGCAGAGGAAAATTGAACTAAAGTGTTTGTCATTACTTGTCATCCCTAGAAAATTACAACACCATAAAAATTTATATTTATAACAATAAAACAAATGTTTATAAAGAATGTATAATGCTAATTTTGTAGAAACAAAATGCTAAAATGACCAAAAAAGGATAAGTCAACATCATTTATAATCAGAAATATGATAGAAAGTCAACATATTTCAAAATGTTAGAGATAAAAAATCTGCTCTTGTGGAAAATGTTCACATCAACACACAATGGTTCACAACACCTAAGGGTGCAAGTGAAAGTTTATTTTACAAAAGAAAATGGAAATTTTTAGTGTTGAATTCTGCTGCTCTCCACAAGTGACAAACAAACTTTCTATCACCCACAAGTGACAAACAAACTTTCTATCACTCATGGAAGATCCACTGTATCTCCTTTTACTTCTAACCTTGTAAACAAATAATGATGGATGGATGGATGAATTGTTGTTTAATGTCCAGTGGCAGCCAGGTGCATATCAGGACGAGAACATGTATGATAATTAATATGATGACTGCTTTGTACTGGACCGACACGCTGAGCCAGATTTTCACAGGTAACTGTCTGCAGAAAGACATATCACCCCATTCAGACACATTATACTGACTCCGAGCCGACCAGTAAAACAAATAATGAGTAGATAGTGAAAGGTTCTGGCACCAACAGTTCAATATATCTTAGATATAAAGTGATATTACATTACAAATGTGTGTGATAAATACATCAATATTTACTGAAAAAAGCAGAAGGAAATTCATACCAGATTAGTTCTGATGTAATCATTTATTTCATACATTATTGTTAGTGTTTTATCAAAACACAAAGTAACACATGAAAAATTCTCTCCAGCAAAATATCCAAGTATAACATCCAATCTATTAACCTTGCCTTTAAAAAAAAGAACAAGAATGAATAAAATGAATAGAACAAGACCTATTTATAATGCTTTAGCAAGCTTTCTATTCTGTGTTGATAATTATAGCTGACCTTAGGGGACTTACGTTAATACTTTTAAGTCTTATATCTAGGACATGGAGTAGAAGATAAAAAGTCTTGTTTAAAACATTTATCAATCTATACTCATCATGGTCAAGTTACAAGACAAACACAACACCTGACAATACGTGAAGGTGCATACAAAATTCTTCCTAGCCTAAGTTACAGAAGTATATTAGACGTCATCACTTAACCAAGCTACAATAATATGCCATTCATCATTCCTATATTATTAGCTACTGGTGAGACAATTGCTACACAGTTAAAAGGTCCAACTTTTCTACAACATCACAAATATAATTCCTTATTTTTCACCTTCTCATATATTTTTGTTTAAATTTGTAATTGGTGCTTATGGCAGCGATACAAACAGAAAAAAAAAATCTCAAGTACCCGGTATTTATCTGAAAACACTTACAACCAAATTAAAAACTTATGGACATGCTTGAGAAAACAACCTCTACACTTTTCCAACACTTGTCACAATAATATCCTACATAATTTTCCCTGTATGGATCCTCTTTTCAATTATAAAAGAGTACTAAATTAATGATTCCTTTCCTGTTGTTTCCTGAGTTAGTACAATAAGAATACTTGAAACAAAAATACCTTATTTACTAAGAAACCTACAGTTACCTCTGTATAGTTATATTATTTGTAGGTTGTTGAACTATACTGATCAAATCACATTCAGGTCACAAAAACCCAATAACAAGTTTTAAATGTTGTAATCAGATATAGATAAACATACTTTAAACAGAAAAACAAAATTTGCATAAATATTTAAATAAGTACATTATATTGCTGAATCGATGAAGCGTATTTTTAAATTATTTTTTTTTAAATGTTTCTTGTGCAAAAATTATAAGCAGGTGTCATTTTTTTGTCATCAATCATAATTTATAGAGGAAAAAGTAACAAAACCAGTTCCATGAAGAATGATAAATTATCTTTTCAATTTCCTTTGTTAAGTTTCTGGATACACATGTATGTATGCAAAAAATACTGTTTCATAATTATGTCCTATCAAAACATACCATCATTAATGGTAATGAAGTTCAGTCAAACTTGCAAAGTCTTTTTTTTTTCAGTTAGGTTCAAGTTTGGTAAGGTAAAAATATATGAACATTTAGGTCTTGGAAATAAAATTTACAAGCCCTTTTAAGCTTAGAGTCCATGTATTGCCAGTAAGATCAGTGCCCAATTAGACTCCTGTAAAATTTCCCTGGGTCTAGAAATTTTATCATAAATCATCTAGAAAATATCAAATTCCTTGATTCCCCTTAACTAACAAAAATGGCAAAAAAAATGTTTTAAAAATGTATTATTACTTTTATTTAAGCCCAAATAACTTCTCCCCTGGTAATGGAATGGGAAACCCAACTATAAACAAATGTTCAGTAAAAACATTAATATCACATAGACTGTAAGTACTGAATGATTTAACAAAACTTTTTTGGACTTTTTACCATATTTTGTCTATTATGAAAACATCTCACTATAGGACACCGATTGGGAGAAGGGATGCTAAATAAGGAGATGTTTTTGCCCACCGAATGGGAGAGGGGATGCTAAATAAGGAGTTGTTTTTGTCCACCGAATGGGAGAGGGGATGCTAAATAAGGAGTTGTTTTTGTCCACCGAATGGGAGAAGGGATGCTAAATAAGGAGTTGTTTTTGTCCACCGAATGGGAGAAGGGATGCTAAATAAGGAGTTGTTTTTGCCCATTTCTCCATCTACATGTATATTACGTCCTGCATAAGAAAAACACAAATTGCTGACTGTAAGACAAAAGAGTGATTTATTGTACCAAACATTATCTTTTACAATCTACTGTACAAAGCTGTGAAGCTAACAAATGACTCACTGCAAAGAGAAGCTGTCAGGCAGATAAAAGGCTGAATGTCCAGAGCTGTGAGGAAACTTGAGTAGTTAGGCAAGAAAATAGCTTACTGCATAGAGATGCATTAAGGCAAATAAATTGCTTATTGTGTGGACAAGCAGTCAGTCAAAAACCAACTGTTCAGAGCTGTAAGGAAAATGTATGGCTTATGTAAAAAGAAGCACAAGGTCAGATAAAATAAAGTGAATGCCTTAATGTGAGGAAAAGTTATAAATACAGAGCTAGACATGTATGGAGATGCAGTTGTAAGGCAAATAAATGACTGATTGTATAAGAAGAGTCAGACTTGAAGTTGACTGTTCAGAGCCAAAAGGAAAGTGAATCCATACAGTCAAAAAATTACTGAAATGTAGCTTCAAATGTGCTTCACACCAAGATAAGCTACATGTATTTCTAACATTTTCAACTGAAGACCACCATAAACTCACTCAAAATAGATGACAAAGGCCAGTATAAACTATCTTTCTCATTTAACTCTTTGATGACAGAATTTAATCCTGAAAGTTGAATATGACTAGTTTAAATATCATTCTGAAATAAGAAGCCCTTTAAATAAAAATTTTCATTGATTAAGTCTGGTAACCATGACAACATAGAATGCTATAATATATCAAACAAAATGATAATGGTTATTGATCAAAGACAGAGATTTAAAAGTCACAAAGTAAAAAAAAAAATCTTGCATAAGACAATAAAAGTTGTAAATTTCAAAAATAATCCTTGGTTTCCAGTGAACAGTCCAAACATTATATAGACTTAGTTCAATACATTTTACCCAAGGAAAGAGTAGAAAATACTCTTCACAAAAGGTTTTGAAAAAAATAAAGAATTGCCCTATAATCAGAAAATATTAAAGGCCTATAAAAAAGTATTTCCAGTAGGTTGGCATTTTTTTCTTAATTTTAAAAAAATATTCTTTATCAGTTATACAAGAGAGTTTTCATGACTTGATTACAAAAAGGTTAAGAATAGAACTGGTGCAGTTTGTCACATTGTACACGGTGTATATTGTATCATTGGTTCCATTATATAGTGGTATTCACATGCTTTTTCAATGTAAATTCGATGCCGTTTTGACTTCGTTAAGTACCACGATATAACAGGCTACCAGTATACATGTATATTAAAACAAATTTGAAGATCAAAGTATTTTTTGTGATATCAATACAGTGCAGAAATATTATCTTGGGGTTATTACTTTATGTTTTTAGATAAAAAATAGTTTGAAATTATCACCTTTCAATCATTGTTACAACATTGGGCTCTAACTGAATAGTGGAAAGGACCTTGCTTGGTTGCTTTTTTACCTTCTGGAATTTAAAAATCTAAAGACTGCTAGCAAAGATCATGGAAAGAAATTTCTCTACTTACAAACTTTGGATACATGTATATAGATTTTATTCAAATAAGCTTACGTTATCTCAGCAGTGTGCTATATAAAACTGCAATGAATGGTGATGTCAGTCTTCTTAATGATTATTAATTTATGCTAATTCCATATAAAAAATCTACAGATTGATCTTTACTTTAATATCAATTGGTTTATACAAAATGATAACAATAAGAAAAAGATGTAATTTCCTTTGTATTTCTAAATGAGGTGGAATAATCTAAAATGAGATAAAGATCAACAGATATATTAAAATTTAATCAAATATGACTAAAGATTAATCTTGAAAATGTAGTTCAGTTCTGTATTTGGAAATTTTTTATGACTGGATTCAGATATCAAATACAAATTAACTGATTTTTGGTCATTGTCATGAAATATTTTATTTATCCTAATTCCTTTCACAATAAAAATAAAACCCTTGACTTCATGTAATCAACATTTAAAGAACAAATATATGTATTATGAATGATTGGATATGGTGAGTTATTTTTTGACAGAAAATCCCTATAAGCATGTAACAAATGCTTAAGCACAAGAAGAGTACTTTTATAGTACATTGTATTTTATCATTAAATCTTCTAAATTCATGAATTAATGTGTTGTTCGCTCACTCATTGAAGATTTTAGAGATTGCAAATATTGTCTCTAACAAGACATATTAGACGTTTGGACCTGCAAATAAGAGAATTTTTAGCATCCACTGTTCTCAGTTTCCATATGACATAAACTTATCTACCATTGTGAAAGGTGCTGGGAGTTTCATATTACACAAACTAAGTACACTTCGTACCAAATGTGCCTAAAAAAAACTTAAGTTCAACAAAATTTCATAAGTTTAAGATATTGGAGTTTCAGATTACACAAAGTAGGTACCCTATTCCATGATGGACAGACAGAGTGACTTGAATCTAAGACCTGTTTCTGCCTTCAGCAACACAAGTAAAAATAAAGTTCTGTTTTTCGTTAGATATAGAAGAGGAGAAATGCTTGGTAAATTGCCTTCAATTCCTGTTTCTAAACATTATATATAAAATTTAAATCTGAAGACAAAAACAAAATTTAATGCAGACCTAACCTACTTTCTTCTGACCTGTTATTATCTTTTTTTTTTTATCTATTTATAGTTTTTCAATATATAAAACAAATTTTGTAAAGATACAAAGTTATAGCTGACAACAGCTGAAATACAACAAAAATCAATAATCTTCAATGCTATTCCATGTCCAATTAAAAAATAAACCCCAGTTATCTTCTGTCAATTCTCACAATGACTTCTAATTTATCAGTACTAACTTGGGGGGAAAAACACTTTCAAAACTTTTTATATCGTAAATTTTCAAAATAAATCAAATTAAAGGACATTCATTAGCGGTTACAATACACCATTAGAAGATTCATTGGGCGCAGCCATTTTATGAAGAGATTGAGCCCAAAAATGAATATCACACTTCCAATTGGTCAATATCATATTAATTTGTAAATGATTTAAAATGAGAGTTGGTCTTTATTATAAATAAATTCTAAATGTAACCTTTCACGTGAATGTTTAAAAACCATGAGCAAATTAAATATTTCAGACGTGGACCCCAGGATTTTCAAGAAAATTGCATCCCCCCTTTTCCAAGCTTATTTTCATGCACTAAAAGCAATGAGAACATATATTTCAAATTGCTTTAAATTCTTTCATTTACAATTCCTCCATAACTGGATGCTATAATTTTATAAGAATTAATATGGAATTAGCATAGAAAGGCTTTAAAATTGATCTTTGAACAAAGGGGGATAAATCAAACATACACATACATTACAAGTGCAATATGTACATGTTAAAATATAATAAACTGTTTGTTTCATTTAGCTTTATGATATTTATTACTGGTAAATGTACTATCTACAGCTTTGTCAATCATTCCACTATGTATCTTGCATACATGAAAAACAAATCACAATTTAGTTGAATTTTTCAGATGATTATGGAATTTATTTTAAAATAATTTTGAAGCTCTATTTTGTTTTTCTTGAAAAGTTTAGATTAATAGAATCTAACTCTGGTGGAAAATCTTAGACATACAATAACTACAATTGTATTTTCAAACAACGTTTCCCCGAGTCAGTGGCAATCACACCAGATGGATCTGAAATTTCTTTTTTCATATGTCTGATTCTATGTACAAAGGGGGAATGCAAAGTAAATTTACATAAGCAACATTTTATTTTATTTTTGTGAATTACTTTACCTTCTACAAAGTCATAATAAATGTAATGTCCTGATGAGTCCTCAGTAATTTTGAACAATTTTTTTTAAAAATGCTGTGGACTCATAAGTACATGATCTGAGTTATAATAAATCATACAAATAACGCCAAATGTTTTTCTTTCCTGATATATTCTTAGTGTATTTATGACTCATATCCAATGTCATTTGAATTGGAAATGCAATTTTTTATATACATTGTACAAATGACCAATTTTATAATATGAAAAAAATAGTATATGCCTAAAGTAATTGTCATGGTAAAAAAGAGAAAGAAAATGCAAGTAAAAAACCTTCAGTATTCATTCATTCATTGCTTTTCAAAGTTTCATTAATCTCTGTAATTTATGTTTTTATTCACATATCTAGAAACTAGAAAATAAACTATAATAAATGTCTAAAGTACAAGAACTGTATGTTGTTATATTAACTCTTAATTAATTTAATTTCCTATTTTCTGCAAATGATAAATAATTAAATTCAATCAAATTATTGGTATTTGCATCAATAATATTTTTCATATCGAATTTGAATAAAAATATGGCCAAAGGGAAATAATTCATTTTCTTCTTTCAGTATAAAAATATAAATTACTTCCCTTATATCATATTTTCTACAAATATATGAAAATAACTGTTCTGAAGCATTCTCGGGGACGAGCAGCAATAGTATCTACACAAACAAAAAGTTATAAACAATACTTATACTTCAATTTATTAATTTATATATGGACACAAGGGTGTCACTTTCACCTCACTCTTAACTTTATTACTTTTTCTCTTTTGATTTTTGTTTTTCTTTACGTTAACAATCAAATTTATGAATTCAATTTTTCTTTCTTCCTTATCTTATTATCACAAGGCTAAAACATAATATAATATTATGCATGTTTACGGTCCTTCTCAGGTTTGGTGTAATCTGACTGAACAGTCTACACCACCGTTTATAACTTTATTGACTTACTTTCATTTTCTCATCACCTTAACTATTTTTATTTTCACTTTTCACTTTCTATTTTTATCGATAATGTCGTCCTATCAACCATTATTGCAACATTACTTCCGGTTAACCGCAATAACCACATATGTATAAGTTTGAACTAAAAGCATGTCCAATAAAATCCAATTTCAAGACCACAATTTGAAAATCCAATGAAAACTGAGGATCCTATTAGCTAGCTGCCGAACTGTAGGACCTAGCTGAACCATAGCTTTTATTATCCTTTGTTGTTTTTTTATAACATAAAATACAGTTCTACAGATACCTGTGTGTCTTTTCAAATTGCAAGTGGTTTTTAGGGAATACTTCAATCGTTTCCTAAATAAGGAAGTAAAAAGTATTACACTAACTTTTGTTTTCAATAGTCGTAATGATGTATGTCTTTTTCCACTGCTGAAATGTCAGAAATCATTACGAGAGCCGATATTCCAATTTTTGTGTGCATTTCAGTGATTTTTGCATCATGTATGACGTCTCCACAAATAAATGTGACGTTGCAGATATGTGCAAATTTTGTTACGAAAGTTAAGACATAAGGATTGTTATTCTAAACGTCCTGTGTTTTTCATGTGAGACACACATTAGCTTGAATAACTTTAAGATCCAATAAAAAGAGAGAAGGATCTACTAGCAACTTTAAGGATCACTGAAACCTGAGATGGACCATATCAGCTTAAATAACTCCAATAATAAGTCCAATAAAAGCTGGGAACAATCCAGCTTAAATCTGTTTTAGTGGTGCTACAGTGCCTAAAACCAACAAATCTTTAAGGGAATTCAATTACAATTATTGTAACGTCTAATCTGCTCAAATCAATGCAATGAAAGTAGCAAGTTTCATGGCTATTCAAAATAAGTTCAGACCACTGAAAATCTAATGAGTTCAAACCTAATGACTTTAGTATATACATTTTACATAGGTGAAATTACAGACATTGTCATAAAACGGAAATCAGAACAACCATTTTTTATGTTTTTTTAGGAATATATCAATGCAAAATTTACCAAAATCTGTAAATCTGGTATATTCTGAAAAGTTACACCCATGATGTTTTAATGAGCAATCAAAGGTCAAAATAAACATTTGTAGGTTGGTAAATTTGTACTGCAGTTATTCAATAGTTTTGTTTTTTAATTTAAAAACAAAGTGGTATTAATTCAAAGCTTAAAAAGATACTTCACTATATGAAATAAAAAAAAACATTTAAATATTAAAATGTGCATCCCATACACTTATCTCCCCAACCCTTAAAAAGAAAAAGGGTTTTCTGTCATGTCTGATTCAGTTCCTCCAATACAAAAAAAAGCGTTTTCTGTGCTTGTTTGATTTAATTCCTCCAATAAGAAAACAAGGTTCTCTGTGATTGTCCGATTCAAGTCCACAGAAATAACAACTTACCAGCTAATAAATATAAGACTAGAGGCTCCCAGCAGCCTGTATTGCTCAACTGGACTACGTCCGTCTTGACTGGCAGCCTGGAACATAGCTGTCAATGCCAAATAGCTCAGTGGTTTCAAACAAGAAGATATTTCAGTAATTTTTCCCATTACGTCCTATGTTAAAGTATGTTCGGCTTTGGCAGCCATCTTGGATGACAGGTGGGGTCATCGGATATAATTCTGATAGAGGACCAACAAAGGACCATTGCTGCTAACTTTTGTTTCAAATGGCACAGTGTTTTTAAACAAGAAGATCTTTAAGTAAATTTCCCATAGGGCTCTATGTTTAAAAATGTTTGGCTCTGGCGGCCATTTTGGATGGTGGGCGGGATCATCAAAACAGTTCTGAAAGAGAGCCATTTAAGGCCCATTGCTGCTAAGATTTGTTCCAACTGGCCCCGTGGTTTCAGACAAGAAGATCTGTAAGTAAATTTACCATAGAGTCCAATGTTAAACCATTTTCGCCCTTGGAGGCCATCTTGGATGACGTGCCATGTCATTGGATATAATTCTGAAAGAGGACCACCTAAGGACCATTGCTGCCAAATTTTGTTCCAATTGGCAACGTGGTTTCAGAAAAGATCTTTAATGGAAAGTTAAACAGTGACGGATGCCAAGTGATGGCAATAGCTTTAATTAACTTACAATGTATTACTGAATACTTCATAGAGACTTTCCAGACAAGATAGAGTAATAAAAGTGTTATTTGTGTCGTTTTTCTCCCTGTGTTCCAGTATTGCACAGGTTAATTTTTCATGCATATTAACCCTGTCTTTTAGAGCTATAAGTATTCAGAATTTACCAGTAAATGAATTTAATTTGTCTTCTGGTGAATTGTTCTCGTGATTTTATTTTTTCTATTTAGAACTCACATGTTTAGTTTTTAATGTATTTCTGTATTTAAAACTACATGTATCTTGAAACATGGAAACAATTACATGTAACTGGGGAGACTATAATGTTTATCCTGCAGTTATATCTTTTTTTAAGAACAAATATTTCTACATTATCCAAATATAAATGTATGTTTATACATTCTCCAAACAAAAACTAGGAATAATTACATGTACTCATGAATAAGATGGAAAAAAAATAGTAAATTCCTTTCAGTTTTCTATTAGCAGACAACTTGTTATTATTTCACTACATGCATGTAAATTTTACTATAAATTATTTTAAAATTTGGGGTACTCATGTAGCATGTCATGTCAACTCCAAAGTTGAAAAAAGAAGTGGAAATATTTTGGGTTCATTACATTTGCACTCCTTCATTTTACAGGCATGCAGAAAAAATCAAAACAAAATGTAAATAATGTTTACTTCTTCTCATTTTTGGGATAAAGTCAAATCCTGAAAATTTGATCACTTTATCAATTCTATAAGAATAGAACATTGTCTATTTCATATTTGAAGATATTGCTACCTTCTTTTACTTTAGGGTATTCCAATCTTGTAGTATTAGTTATGGGGTAGGACACCTTAAACAAATGAAGGCTATTTTTTCACTTAACATTTTAACTCTTGGATGATGTGCCATGTCATCGGATATAATTCTGAAAGAGGACCACCTAAGGACCATTGCTGCCAAGTTTTGTTCCAATTGGCTAAGTGGTTTCAGAGGAGAAGATCTTTAATGGAAAGTTTACAACAGTGACGGAAGCCAAGTGAATAGCAATAGCTCACATGGCCTTTTTGTGTTTATATGTTTTATTAAAATGAACATTATTGCAAAGTAAGACAATGAAATCTTTTAGTGCTTGGCCACTTTGATATTGTTGTAAGGTGTTAGCTTTAATTAACTTACAATATATTACTGAAGACTTCATAGAGACTATCCAGACAAGAAACAGTAATAAAAGTGTTATTTGTGTTGTTTTTCTCCCTATGTTCCAGTATTGCAAAGGTTAATTTTTCATGCATATTAACCCAGTCTTTTAGAGCTATAAGTATTCAGAATATACCAGTAAAAGAATTCAATTTGTCTCCTGGAGAAGTTATATAAAAGCAACATGAATATTAACATTTAAGAACTGTGGTCCCTCCAGAATTACTCGGTTATTGTATCAAATGTCGGGAAATTTTGAATAACATTTACTCTGCATTATTAATCCCTATAATTCTATTTCCTGTGTATACAATGGCTATATATATACTATAAGTGGTGATTAAATAAACCTGGAGATCATGCAGTACAAACTATTTTGCATTACATGTAGTAAAAGTGACCTAAATAGTATTTGCAAAACCACATGCAACACATACATGCTGACTCTATAATTAATTACATTCTTAGTTGAACCAAAGGTGTTAAAAACACACTAGAAGAACTTTTAGGACATTGCATAGAAAACCTACATAATATTCATGGGACTTTTAACTTTCACAAAAGGAATGTATTCAAATGCAACTATAAAGATAATAACATTTCTTACCTTGAAAATTCTTGCCAAGTTTAATGTGTACATCCAAATAATGTTGCAAATTTTAGCATCTCAAAAAACTATTTGTTACCTCCCTTGTTCAATTAAGAAACTATTCAACAAAAAAAACTGTAAATTAATTTCATTGATTGGTGTTTACTGGGGTAGAATTAACCAATCAAAAGTGACAAGGAAGTTAGCTCAATGAGCATGCTCAGATGATGCTAGAAATCAATAAAAATCTATAGCATCTGTCTATCTACAATGGATAAACTCCAGAAATCATTAGGTAGTGAACACATTATTGAAAAAATATTTTCGTCTGAATCCTTGAAATGACACAGTATACACTGAACTTCCCAGTATAAAACTGGTACAAGTAACAGAGTAAAGTAGATTTCCTGTACATGTATTTCAATAAAATAAAAATTATTTAAAGCATCATTTTTTTTCAATATTTCATCATCATATATAAATAGAATATAGAATCGTTTCATCATTTCTGGTTTGATAACTGTCTACTGTACGAATTGCATAAAAAATATTATTTCTTTTGTACTTCAAAAATTATTGTGAACATTCAAAGTATATGCAGCGTTTATTTATTCCAATATGAATCCTTTTACCTTCATCTTTCAAAGGTTTTGTTTTGTTTTACTGTAACATGTGTTTTATGCCTTCATTGAAATTGGCTATAAATATCATGACAGTTTTATATTAGTTGAAGAATTCACAATACCCATGAAGAACCACTAACTTTTTATATCAATTATCATTGGAGTGGAACAAGTTGATTATTGCGTATTGGTAATTAATTTGTTCTAGGTTCAGACCCCTTAAAAATATTTAAAAGGGGACTACAAAAGCCAAAATTTCATCAAAATTTGGTCTCAATTGTCTGAGTAGTTTCAAAAGTAAGTTTTTTTTTTTTTAAATATTTTGACTTGTTTTTCTACTTTTAGTAATTGGGCACATGAGGGTTTGCAGTCCCAGAACCCAGACATAATTCTTATTCAGGACCATCCAAGAGATCATTCTATCAAACATCAGTTCCTATTACCAAATTGTAAGAGAAGAACACATTTTTTGGCAAAGTTTAAGACATGGGATCTAAAGTGGTCAGATATGCTTAAAAAGATTAAAAGGGTCTCCAACTCGTCACATTGTCATGGACTCAAGTTCTAGATCACACAAAGACACATAAATACTTGTATAATTATCTTTTTTTGCATGTTTAATCTAATGTGATGCATACACCATATCGTTTCATTTTCATGATGACTGAAGACACAAATCTTACATGATCAAAAAGATTAAGAGTTTAAAGGATAATAAGCTATTATCAACTGACCATCTCTCATTTTTTATGTAATGATAAAACTGAAAGTTATCTTGTAATGCTCTCTTACTGTAGTGTAAACACTTGAGTATTTCTACTGAAAGGAAAAAGTTATGTATACAAAATTAAGACTTTTTATGTTGCTGTTTCCAGACCTAGAGCTGTACTGGTGTTTTACCGCTTTAAATCCAGCTTCATCTGGCCATATCTACATTTTTAGCCCAAATAGAGTAAACAGACACAATGTCTCACTTTAGTTTACTTCTTTGTAAATGTAAGCAGAATCATGATGACTAAGATTTTCTTTTCATTTTTAACAAAAAAACAAATATACATAATGATTTTGATGGCTATGTTTTAACACTCAATGGTGTCAATATAGACTGTTTTACTAGTCTTCAGCAAAAAATAAAATCTTAACTTCTGAATCCAACCCTCAAAATAAATCAATATCCATTTTTGAGACAATAAATCATATTTTGCAGGATTTTTGGAACACTACAGTGGTAGCAATTATTTCAAATATTTTCCATTGTTCTCGTGACTTTATTTTTTCAATTTAGAACCCACATGTTTTGTTTCTAATGTATTTCTGTAATTAAAACTACATGTATCTTGAAACATTGAAACAATGACATGTAACTGGGGAGACTATAATGTTTATCCTGCAGTTATTTTTTTTAAGAACAAATATTTCTACATTATCAAAATATAAATGTATGTTTATACATTCTCCCAACAAAAACTAGGAATAATTACTCATGAATAAGATGAAAAAAAATATTGAATTCTTTTCAGTTTTCTATTAGCAGACAATTTGTTATTATTTCACTACATGCATGAAAATTTTACTATAAATTATTTTAAAACTTGGGGTACTTGTGTAGCATGTTATGTCAACTCCACCAAAGTTGAAAAAAAGAAGCAGAAATATTTTGGGTTCATCACATTTGCACTCCTTCATTTTACAGGCATGCAGAAAAAATCAAAACAAAATGTAAATAATGTTTACTTCTCATTTTTGGGATAAAACTCAACCTGAAAATTTGATCACTTGATCAATTCTATAAGAATAGAACATTGTCTATTTCATATATGAAGATATTGCTACCTTCTTTTACTCTAGGGTATTCTAATCTTGTAGTGTCAGTTATGGGGTAGGACACCTTAATCAAATGAAGGCTATTTATTCACTTAACTTTTTAAAAGATCTATTAAACAGTTTTTTGTCATTTGAACAACATAAAAAATAGAGAAATATTTAGTAAAACTTACAGCATGAATATTTTGATATATATAGAGAGAAAGCACATTTATTCTCATACTGTTCTAAATTTTGCTCATTACTTTTAAAACAAAGTTGATAGTTTATCTAATAATATTCAATTTAATTTTTTAAGACTTAACAACAAACACTTTTTAAATTAACTGACCTTGACACAACATTGACATTTTAACAAAGGGAATATTAAGTATTGAATTTGGTATTGATAAAAAGGGTCGTACTTGTCTACTTTCAAAATTCATCACTAAGTTTTACAGTTTATTTTCACACTTTGTTTTGTGTACCCACGTGGACACAAAACTGTTTCACATACGTATAACGTACGACATACAAACACGGTCGTCGATATTTACACATAAAAATGGGGTAGACCTAACACAAACACAATATCTATTTAAAAATTATCATGAACCTATCTTTAGAAGGTTTAATCTTCAGGAATGTGTTTTAAAAGAGATAAATCCGACTAAGATTAACAGGAAATGAACTGTTGAAAGTCACTTCCTTGTTGTAAAAATAACGGTAGTTAAGTCCTGAAGTGATAAAAATAACACAAAAAAGGAGACTGGGAGTTTTGGAACTAATAAGTTATTCAATTCTTTCATTTCTTCTGACATTATACCTGCTTGGATCAACAGCTCAAGGCCAAAATTTCTTTTCTTATCTGTTGCTTCCATGTTGCTTTTTAAGTAAACAGGCCTCCGCGTGTTTACGTACAGAAGCCGGAAATGATATTTGATCCAATAAAGTTCCTCGAATAAATAATTTATTCCATATCACAATAATCAAAGATTATTGATACAATTAATATTATGATTCCCATGTCTAATTGGGTTCAAAATGTACATGTTTTCAAAAGAAAACTCCATGTTTAAGGATCGAACATTTTTGTGTATTGCATTTATAAGCGTAATAATCCAAAATTGCAAGCACATGGCACCGCGAAAGAATGAAAATAAAGGTGACCTTATTACATCACAGGTCATATTTTCTTACAGATAAAATGTTATAAAAAATACTAGATTCAAAAAATGTTACTACTGAAATAAAATACATTTTTTTCTTGTCAGATTCAGCATGAATACAATATAAAAGATTTTAAAATTCATATCTGCAACAAAAGAAAAAAAAGAAAGAAATCTCAAATTGGAAGCAGGACAATTCGCCCCACACCTACTCACCCCACTTTCGAAACATCTCACCCCACTTCCCGTCCCCCATTTTAAAATTTTATATCAAACTCGCCCCCATCGGAGATTGGTCAACCCGGCCCCCATTAGAAAATAATCAAATATGTATTGAAAACTACCTATTACCAACTCGCCCCCCATCGGAGATTGGTCAAACTGCCCCAATTTGACATTGGACAAGACTATATTGAAACTACATCTCGTAAACTCTTATATATTTATGGCAACATTGTTCTTGATAATAACAGCTTGTGTATACATTGTTTGATTTATAAAAGACACTATGTTTGAAGATGTTTTGTCGGTAATAAATATTTGTCCGTCAAAGACTAATTAAAATCACTGGAATACAATTTATTAAGTAACATGTAACAACAATCTTAATTGATGTGTGAGTACTTGTATTTGCGTTGTTATCACCGATTAGAGAATAATTTTAACCTAATAATTTTTACATAATTCCGGGAAGTGGGACGAGTTGGCCAATCTCAAACTGCAGATGGATATGACTAAGATTTTCTTTTCATTTTTAACAAAAAAACAAATACATATAAGGATTCTGATTGCTTTGTTTTAACACTCAATGGTGTCAATATAGACTGTTTTACTATTCTTCAGCAAAAAATAAAATCTTAACTTCTGAATCCAACCCTCAAAATAAATCAATATCCATTTTTGAGACAATAAATCATATTTTGCAGGATTTTTGGAACACTGGTAGCAATTATTTCAAACAATTTCCATTGTTCTTGTTTATATTTCTCATAAAGAACACTTCATTTCAGTTAAACTCTATCGGGAAAGTGGGGCAAGTTGACCAATCTCAGATTGGGGCAAGTTTGTAATTGCAAACTTATAAATTTTTGAAGGGGCCGCAGATGAGGCTAAGTGGGGCGACTTTGTTGAAAAGGGGGGTTAGTTGGAGGGAGCGAGTTGGCAGTGAGGTGAGTTGACTTGGATTCTTCAAATTTTTATGTTATCCTGCCACAGAAGATAAAATTCTGTTGACATACTGTTGAATTAACATTTGTTAAGATGGAGAAAAATTGGGACATCAAACAACACTGCCTGCTTTGGTCACGTTCACCCCTGTCATTTCAAAAAAACTTTTATCAAATTTTCTTTTGAATTTTAATCATTTCATATATTATATTATCTAACTATTTTATACCATGAAAAAGTTATCTATGTATTAAGTATACATAAAATCAACCAGATATCCTGTATTTGTCACTCTTACACATCTTTTCATTTCTTCTAAATGTTTAAAATTACTGTATATTTCAAGACCAAGAATGATAATTGAATGCATTTATTACTGCATGATAGAAAATTATTTATAATACAAAGGTAATTAATATGATTAATATATATGTTGTAATAGAATATATCACTATGAAAAATTAATAACACATTCTGTTGCATTTTTCCCATTATTTACAGTATTCCACTCAATCATTTTGAACTGATCATTGAAATTCATCATTAAATATTATGGTGGTATAAATAAGATAAACTCAAACATACCCTCAAGAGTATATCAAGTACTTAATTAATGGTAGGATATTTACAAATAAACAACAAATGGATAACAGGAAAGGTCAACAATGACTTACCAATCCCCTACAATCAAAGCAACCCAAGTTTATTATAAAATGATATGGATATGCCAGTAATATGATATGTAACTTTAAAACCAGGATCATATATGTAGAAAACCCATATTACTCTACTATAATATCCAAATGTATAAATATTGAGTTTAATAAAATGGCCAAAATTTAAACAGTCATTCAAGGGGAGACAAGCAGAGAAGTACATTTTCAACGATAAGGCCTAAACAATATATTTCTGATAAAGGTTACAGATGATTACAAAATAATGTATAGGTAGTATGGCCAAAATAATATGTGTGATTATGGTGTCATGCTTTTAAAAATTAGGAAAGTATGTCAGCAATTTTTTAGAAGTAAGCACAAAAATTAGGGTCAGTATGGAAACCCAAAACACACATGTATTCATCTATGACTTTATTTTCTAATAATTGATTTTTTGCAAAAAACCTCTTGTAGAACAAAAATTGACACCTTTTTGATTGTTAGGGTGCATGTCAAAAACTATCAATAACATGGGCTACGGAAGGAATTTTATGTACAGGTAATTGTTTTTGGCCTAAAAAACATGTTCAAAAAAAAAAGATAAAGTATGAAGTTTAAAAGAACTTACAAAAGACATTCCTCCTCCATCTGACTCTCTTTCTAAATTTCTTGGGCCTGACATAAATTGCCTCATCTTCACTATCAGAGGAATCAGAATCTGTGAACACTCTCTCATTGGCCTTACAATCCACTCTCCATTCTTCATAAAACTTGGCACATTTGCTGTTCATTTCTTCATCAAGATCGAGGTTACAGTCGTCATCATCGGTGAAGGCATGGAATTTGTTTATACTGAGATCAGATAGTATTTCTGGTTCTGGAACTACAATTACTGAGGGACCAGTCTGTAAAAGAAGACGTTCAATAATTCAGAACCAACATTAACAAACCATAGATAATTATTCTGTCATGAAAATTTAGGAGCACTTCAACAAACAGATGTTATATTGTATGAAAACAGGTTTTGTTTTGTTTACTGGGTTTTATGCCACTTTTAGTATAACTGCCTATATACTGACAGGCAAGTTTTATTGATGGAGGAAGCCTGAAGCAGAACTTAATAATCTCCTTGCCATGTCTTGGATTAGATCTCACAGCCTTAGTGTTCATATCTAGTGCTTATAAATAGTTACACCAAACTACACAGGCAACATAGGCTCAATATGGAAACAAACAAAATTAATAATTTTTACAAACTGAAGAAGAACTTTAACTGAATGTATGGTTAATGTAATGAGAACTATCTCATATAACTCTGGAAAAATGCAATTTTAGCAAAAGAACAGAGCTTTTATCGCTGTTCCTCAGTGTGAGAATTATGTAAGACTTTCACTTATGAGCCAACATCTCACACTTTTCTGGAAAATCAATACGGCTCTTGACATAAAAACCACACAACAAACTCTGAATGTCATTACAATTTTTGATCTGATGAAATGTTGTCTCATTTGCACCAAGTCCATATTCTTTCCTTTTGATATACTATATTACAAAGATGGTGAAGTAATAACTTGTACTTTACTGTAACAGATTTTTTAATAGGGTCAAAAATGTGATGTAATGTCATCAATTACCTACAAGAACTGAAAAAATTTACATTCCAGACCTAAAATACTACAAAAATGTAAACAAACACTTTGTACATTTAATATTTATACAGAAACTAGGAAGTAACATAAGAAATTTATATATAGATAAACTTTGGAAAATTCATTTAAAAAAATCTTCACACTAAAGAGAGCAAAATTGTTTACAATTACCTAAAATAAAAATGTTTCATAATTATTCAAATATAAGAGAATTGATATGAAATGGTTTTAGAATGTCAAATATTTTATTTTCTAATTTTTTGCTGTGTTAGACCTATTTTGTTAATGATATATTTAGCATGAGCAATAAGCGACAAGAATGCACATCTATCACGAAAATTTCAAATTCTTATGAATTTAGAAAATGTGTGATGTAGGCAAAATACTAAATACAGTCAAACCTGCCATAAAGGGCACCTCTATATAGCAAATCACTGTCTATAAAAGGCACAGTGAAAAAGTCCCATTCATGAATGATGCATGTAAAATTAACCTCTGTATAGAGGGCACCTGCTCATAAAGGGCACTTTTTTCTGGTCCCTTGGGTGTCCTTTATAGACAGGTTTGACTACTTTCCTAAAATTATTCTTAAATGTAACAAAGACCAATATTGAAAAATTAAAGATGACCAAAGATTAAATTCCATTTTAATTAAATTAATTGAAAGATTCTTTTACAGAGAAAACTCACACAATTTCGACTTTTAAAATATTTATTAATTTCAACAAACCCGAAATTTTACCTTCTTTTCAATTGTGTATCAAAGTTTCTTACAAAAGTTTGTTTTCACTTACTTATAACTTTGAGTTACCTCCCATAGACAGGAAAATTTTAAGTTTCAACAAAAGGTTCAAATTTACCTAGAAATACCAAAAATCTGTATTAAACTGTTTAACCATCTGACAATTTGTTTAAGGATGTCAAGTTGATTTTATATACATAAAAAATGCTGTCATATTATTGCTCCATTAATCATACTAACTCAGATTAGGTAATTTAAAGTTCTGTAGTATGTATGGTGTTATGATAAGTATTGTGTTGTTAAAACAAAATTGGATTCAAATTTAAAGTTTAAAAAATAAATTAAAATCAAATGCCAATTCATTTTATAATTTTTTTCATATAAATATTAAGCATCGTTCTACAGCATACTTAAAGATAAGGCAAAAGACAATAGAAAACCAAACAATATAATAGAACTAAAATACACAGTAGCACAATACTGTGGACGAAAAAAAACAATCAACAAAAACAACAATACAGGCAGTTATTTGTGTATCAGTATTGTGATGACCAAAGTGATCTGATTCTCATTCAAGCTAATTTTTTACTTCTTCTTAATATGTTCTATAGTTAAAGTGAATTTTTTGTCTATTATACAATAAAAATATTTAACAAGAGGCTCTCAAGAGCCTGAATCGCTCACCTGGTAAACAATGCACTATAAACTAAATTAATATATTAATGTTTGTTGTAAACTAAACTGAGTATTAAAGGTCACGTAAAATGCTGAAAATACCTTTAAAAACCTTTAAGAACCTCTGGAAAGAAATGGGCATGAGTTCTCCCTACGCTTGATTAAGATACAGTCATGGTCAATCTGATGATTCATAATACAAAATACAAGCTTTAATTAATCTTCAAATACAAGTATAAATCTTTTGGTCTATATGTTGTCTTCATTTTTAAAATGTTTGAAAGAAGTTATGTAAAAATTATGGGTTAAGGCTTTTTATTGTACTTGAAAAGGAAATATTGCAGGAACAATCATGCTAAGTTTCATCAAATTCCCCCAAGTAGTTTCAGAGGAGAAGATGTTTGAAAATTTGTTAACAACGATTATGACAGACACCAAGTGATGGCAATTAAAAGCTCACATATTATGAAGTTTAATCATTGTTATACAACATTCTCATCATCAAAATTCACAAGGATACCATGTTTACTTTAAAAACCAAATATTGTTGAAATCCGAGCAAGTGTAAAAAATGGCGGGAAAATGGCAGCCATTTTAAAAATGGCCGTCCAAAACAAACTTTCATCATCACCATTCAACTCGGGATACCATGTTTGCCTTGAAAGTAGCTTTCATCTTCATTTTATTTCTATAATTCAGGAAAGAATAGCAAAAAACAGCATTTTGACCCCTATGTTCTATTTTTAGTAAGGGCGGACATGTTTTTTGACCAATCAAAAATCCAAGCATTAACTTTTTGCAGAATACCCTAAGGAACAATCTTACCAAGTTTCATTTGATTTTGAATAGTAGTTTTAGAGAAGAAGATTTTTGAAATAATAACATAAAAAAAAGCCAAAAATGTCAAAAAAGGGCAATAACTCTAACATCAGTTGACAGATTTTCACAAAAATCAGCACGCAGGTAGCTCTCATCATGCTGAACACTTTCAACCTGCAGAATTTGGCGTAACCTAATGATTTTTGAGATGTTTGCGAAAAACTGTTGTTTGACCCCTATGTTCTATTTTTAGTAACAGTGGCCATGTTTTTCGACGGATCAAAAATCGAAGCAAAAACTTTGTGCAGGATACCCTAAGGAACAATCATGCTAAGTTTTATCCAAATCCATTCAGTAGTTTCAGAGGAGAAGATTTTTGAAATAATAACAAAAAAAAAGCCAAAAATGTCAAAAAAGGGCAATAACTCTAACATCAGTATACAGATTTTCACGAAAATCAGCACTCAGGTAGCTCTCATCATGCTGAACACTTTCAACCTGCCAGAGTTTGCCTTAACCTAATGATTTTTTAGATACTTGCGAAAAACTGTTGTTTGACCCCTATGTTCTATTTTTAGTAACAGTGGCCATGTTTTTCGACAGATCAAAAATCAAAGCATAAACTTTGTGCAGGATATCCTAAGGAACAATCATGCTAAGTTTTATCCACATCCATTCAGTAGTTTCAGAGGAGAAGATTTTTTAAATAATAACATAAAAAAAAGCCAAAAATGTCAAAAAAGGGCAATAACTCTAACATCAGTTGACAGATTTTCACGAAAATAAGCACACAGGTAGCTCTCATCATGCTGAACACTTTCAACCTGCCAGAATTTGCCATAACCTAATGATTTTTGAGATATTTTCGAAAAACTGTTGTTTGACCCCTATGTTCTATTTTTAGTAACAGTGGCCATGTTTTTCGATGGATCAAAAATCGAAGCATAAACTTTGTGCAGGATACCCTAAGGAACAACCATGTTAAGTTTTATCCAAATCCATTCAGTAGTTTCAGAGGAGAAGATTTTTGAAATAATAACATAAAAAAAGCCAAAAATGTCAATAAAAAGGGTGATAACTCTGAAATGAGTGGTTGGATCTTCTTCAAAATTTCAGGGCAGGTAGATCTTGAGGTGCTGATCACTTTTACCCTTTGCCAGAATTTTGATATCTGTGACCGTTTCTGACTTATTTGCAAAAAACTGCGATTTACCCCTATGTTCTATTTTTAGCCATGGCGGCCATGTTTTTATACGAATCAAAAATCCAAACAATAGATTTGTAGCACCCATACCAATTAATAACTGTACCAAGTTTGGTTGCAGTTGGACTTATGGTGTTGGAGGAGTTAACGTTTGAAAAAGTTAACGGACGACGGACGGACGACAGACGACGGACGACGGACGGACGACGGACGCCAAGTGATAGCAATAGCTCACATGACCCTTCGGGTCAGGTGAGCTAAAAAGTATGTAGGGAAGTGGGGAATAAAGAGACAAACAGGGAAGACATTTATTAATCAATTTTATCTAATCTAAGAAGGTAAGAATTTTTGGGTAGAGTTAAAAATTATTTTAAATGAAATAAACAATAGTTCTTTTGAAACAAAAAAGTTTTGAGTTGTACGGAATTAAGGAAAAATCATAAAAGATTTTAAAAGAACACTGAGATTATTATACATCATATCTTTAGTAGTTTATTATACATCATATATTTCGTAGTTTATTGCCTTCAAAATATTAATTCCAATGCTGCTGTTTAGAGATACATATGATCCAAGTAAGAAGACAAAGCCATCTCTGAATATTCCATTAATATGTAATTCATCTTTAAGTTTAGATTAATACAAAGGAGTACACTTAAAAAAAATTAAAACCAAAAACATTTAGCTCCTTCTGGGAAAAAATTACTCAGTACATTTGTATATAAAAAGACAACCTCAAAATATCAGAGAACAATTTAACAAACAAAACACAGTTACCGTCTGGAGTCATTAATTTCAACAAACAAAGCAGTAATTACTTTGTTGCTCTTTTTTTAGTGAAGAATAAATCTATAAAAAAAAGAAAGGATGAGATACCCTTGCATTATACCGTCAAAGACTGACAGCATTTTAGTGCTATCATGTGGACTTCAATGAAGAGCAACAGCCCAAACCAAAGATAAAACCTGTGTCATAAAATTCAACAAAAGTCATAAAAAAATTCCAAATAAACACAGTACTTCATTTAGAAAATATTTCACACTGGGTATTCAATAGATAACCATACAATACAATATCTTCTTTCTCAGAGTCGATTTCACACTTTTGTTTATTTTTAAGTGCATGTCTTGTAGTGTTGTGGCTATCCAAAATTGAAAATCACACGACAACAACAGGTATTATCAGCTCATCACCATGTACGGTAGAAGGGATATAGTCTTATTGATATACACTCCATATCCTTTCATATTTATAACAGGCTATGGAAAAAATAATATAATAAAGAATGGAAATAGGGAATGTGTCAAAGAGACAACAATCCGACCAAAGAGCAGAAAACAGCTCAAGGCCACCAATGGGTCTTCAACGCAGCGAGAAAATCCTGCAACTGGAAGCTGGTTTCAGCTGGCCCCTAAACAATAATGTATACTAATATATTTATACCAGTGAATCTGGAGTCAAATCTGTATCACTGTCCAAGTTATACTGGTATGAACCATTAGAATCATCTTCTGTCTCTGAATCAGAAGACAGGAAGGCTGAAGACAGGTGGAAATCTTCTACCTCTGTAGGAAGTACATCAACCATCATCTGAAAATATAAATAAAAGCAATTGGTTGGTAGGTTTTTCCGAGTTGTTGTGCCGGAGTTAATGGGGTGAACAATCAACCTGATTCTCGTGGCCACTTAAACACGTCTTGCCACAAGTCAGACTGAACTATATATCTCAATGTTGACAGGTTTGTTATCATTAGTATGGTCATGGATAACTAAACAGATCACTTGCTTACCACCCCCCCCACCCAAAAAAAAAGATTTTTAGACCCTCAATACAAAAAAAGGAATGTGATTTTATAAACTTTAGGTATGCATTCAGGTATTGAAGTCTAGATTAATTAGCAGATGTTATATCAGAAAAAAAAATTGTTTCATGTTCTGGTGTTGAATTGGGAATATTTAGGTCTAGCTAGTTCATGCATTGCGTAGATTATCTATGTTTTACATAATTGTAGATTTGGTGAACAAAAGAAGATACTTTTCTGTTTCTGCAGGATTTATTTCTTGTCCACATTTATCTCATATCCCCTTTTTTCAGTAGATATCAAAATAATTCTCTCATTATACAATATCTGTTGATTACAGTATCAAAAACTGAAATATTCAACTGAGATGAACCCAATCCAAAACTTTTTAGGAGAGTTTGTGTCCTGCTGTCAGATGTTACAAGACCACAAAAGGTAGTTGAATTGTGAAGTTCGAGAATGGAATGAGAGGAATAGTTTTTGTTGAGTCATAATTTGTCAGAAATTACATGTCTCTTTTATGAGTTCAAACCTATGCACCCTCAATATACCTGCATAATGCACTGTAACAAACTTCCTTATTAAAAGTCATATAACTGAGTCCAGGATGAAATATTTTTTTATGATTGTGAAACCTTTTAATGTTAACCCTCCTGAAAATATGCAAGATAATATTTCAATCTGTTTTAATAGCATTCAAATTAGACAACTATGAGCTTTTACTTAAAATCAACTTATACATACCCCAAGTTTATTAATCAAAGTGCCTTTTGAAATGTCTGCAAGTTTATAACTGATTCCAAGAAACATGTTCATCATATATTTATTTTGTTGTGTGTGTGGGTGAGTTCAGCTGTACTTACTATTATTTAATGTCCCCTAATCCTCATTAAATCATTAACAAAGTCCAAATTTTGGGACTGTGCAAATTTATTGGGGTCCAAGGTTACTATGCACAGACATCAAATTAGTGAATCATTAATAAACAATGTGACATAACAAACTAATATCCCATAAAATAAATAGGATATATACATCATGTTACAAGGCCCTTAAAATTTTAATTCAATTTTACCATTTTTATGTAAAATATGTATTTAAAAATAATAAATGAATGACAGTTAAATTCCAATGTAACAGATGGACAGACTGTACATATTGAATCAGGATGACAAATCCTGCTATAATTGTATTATTACGGAGAAATCCTTATTGATTCTACAATGAAATGATACTACTGGCATTTTTGTTGACCTTACCATGCTAATATTGCTAAGCAACTCCGCAAATGTCACAAAAATATGATGGTTTCGACAAAATAAATCCAAAAATTCACAATATTTGTCTATTCTTCTATTTTTGATAAAATAATATCCATAAAATTTATTACTGTGACACAGTAAAATGATAATCTAGTCAATTACAGCTGTATTTCCAATTCTAAAGTGTCAATGAATCACTATCTCTCAGAAATGATATTTTTTCTGTTAATCTAAATCAATCACAGAAAACACACCCCTCAATAATTCAAAACAAATATAATCATGAAGCTGATTAATCATAGATCTATAAATAGATTCTCGCATGACAATATGAGTAACCTAATTCAAAATTCATGAAGTGTCTATGGTCTTACCACCCCTATCATCTGTGAGGAAAGAAATGTTTACAATCAAATGACAATTTTCTGATCAAATTGATCATTTTAAGACACATCTATCTGACATTTGACCCCCAGTATACCTGAATGTTACCTTGAGGCTCATATGGGGATATTGTTTACAAAATAACAAGACAAACAGGTTATAAATAAAACGGATAAATAACAATTATTGATAATTATATTCATTCATAATGCATAAATGTGAATAACAAGATTGATAAATTGTTTCTGGCTATTTTGTTATAAATGTCCAAAAATTTCTTATTTTATTGCAGTTTTGTTCCCTTTAAATGGACTTTTTACCTGACAGGTGAAAATGTAATCTACCTCATTATTCAGTCATAACATTGATATTAGCAGACAAATTTATACTCCCCCTTACATTAACAAGTGTAAAAAATGTTTTTCTATATGTGAGTAAAGATATCCATGGCAATTTTTGGTCAAAAATATCATGTGTCCATTAATATTTAGTCTGAATGACAGGATACATGATTACAATGAAATGTCCTGGGATGGATACAAACATTTTATCATGCACAATGTGAGATATTGTTTAAAGCAGACACAGCAAAAAGATCTCAAATTTAACTCATTATTTTGGGATAAAACTATTTTGTTCAGCTTTAAGTTGTCAGATTTCAAAAATATAAAGTATATATTACTGTTGCCAGATGAACAACCTGAAAATTACCAGTTTTCATAAATGTTTGACTGGATAAAAGGAGTGGTTTGTTAAAAAATGAAGAAATCCATGTCTACATATGTGTTTTATATTAACAATGTATGAAAATAAAACAATATAAATTCATGCTTACTTTTGTATAAAAATTTATACAGAAATTTTGAAAAGTTTAGATTGCCAAAAAATGAGTAAATTTAATTTTCACTGAACTTGGATATTGCAAAAACTGTGGCAAAAACACTACAACATGACTAAGAACTATTCATTAATAACAACTTTCAATTTAAGTCACTGACAATTAAAATACAATTTAATATTTACAAATTTATATGACATCACATTAGTTGTTGAGTATATTTATCAATGTATGATATCACTAGGATGTACTAACTGATATAACGATGTCTAAATCTAGAATGAATTTAAATCCTATATAAATAATAATACAATCTGGGGTTTTCCCTCATAGAACTTGAAATGGTCTTTTGTGTCCGCTTTTTCACCCATTAAATTTTTTTCTCATGAAATCATACACTATATACATGATATATAAATAAAAAACCTATTTCTATTTTAGGCCTATAACTCATCACGACTTTGGTCTCATATTAATTTTTAAGAGTACTTTATTATATACCTTGTAAAATTTTTCTGGCATGATGGATTTGTAATATTTTCATTCATTAAACTGACTGAGTCTGTTTCTTGTGGTATCTATGTGTTTAAAACAAGCTACAAACTAAAGTAACCTTTCGTTTTCTTGGTACATAAAAATTGTATGGTACCATCAGAAAACATTTGAGAATTAATAAAATGCCTTCATTTCACATTTATTTAGTAGTTTGCTAGTTCAGTTCTTTAGCAACTTTGCAATTTATCTTGCATCCAGAAAGGAGCCATCAAACCCAATCTTAATAAACATTCATACAATTTTTTTGTCTATTAATTACAAATCACTAATTCATTACTGATGAATATTTTTATCCTTGTGTCACATGACCACAGGGTTTGTTTCGTATCAGACAGCAACCTGGTTTAGTTCAACTTTCACTTAAAAATTAGATATTAGCTGTCAATAAAAGCCCCCAAATAATTTGATATACCATAAAGTTTGAGTTATAAAGTAATATTTTGAGAGAAACAGATTACTTTGGAGATATCAGGATTTTGAGATAAAGAGTTTTATGGTACAATTCTTAAAAAGCCTAACGTATTAAATTTATGGACTGTGTCAATCAGAGTTTTACTTTCTGACTATAAAATACATGTCACATGTTAATAGTATTGTTTTTGTCCTTTTATGAGACATGATGTGTCAATGCTAATATACATATACGTCAAATACACAGAATTACATATAAGAAATATTTCTACAGATAAATAAATGAAATTACAAGGTCACAAAAATGTGTAACAGACCACAAAAGGCGTATACAATGAATATTGGAGTTATTTGGGATTATTCAGTGAATTACTTAATTTTGAAACCAGGATTTTCTAGGGGAATTTTTTAGAAAGGAAAGAAAATGATAGATGTATCTACTTTTAACAAGATTGCTACACGTAGCCATATGTCCCCCGCCCCAGAGAAAAGTCGAAGCCCCACAAGATATACAAAATGTGTATTATTGAAATGGCGGCACAGTATGGATGTCAAAACATAATAAAAAAAAATTGCAGTACAATACAAATAAAAATTTGCATTCACAAAGTGTTCCTGAAGTGTCACATGTACAAAAACATTAAAGTTCCATAGCTATCATAAATTTTGTCAAATCAAAACTGGGGTGCGATAGGATCAAGTACATGTGGTGGCTAACAATCCTACAAAATTTGAACGAAATCCAATCAGCGGTTTCATAGAAGTTGCACTGACAAATAGCTGTGAAGGATGGACAGGAAAAAGTTAAAGTCCCATAACTCCCGTAAAATTTGTTGAATCAAAATAGCGGTGCAATAGGATCAAGTACAAAAAGGTGACTAAAAATCCTACAAAATCTGAGCGAAAGCCGATCAGCACCTCAGAGGAGTTGTGCTGACAAATAAGTGTGACAGACGGACAGGAAAAAGTTAAAGTCCCATAACTCCCGTAAGTTTTGTTGAATCAAAGTTGCGGTGCGATAGGATCAAGTACAAAAGGTGACTAACAATCCTACAAAATTTGAAAAAATCTGATCAGCAGTCTCAAAAGAGTTGGGCTGACAAATAACTGTGACGGACAGGCAAAAGTTAAAGTCCCATAACTCCCGTAAAATTTGTCGAATCTAAATTGTGGCGTGATAGGATCAAGTACATGTGGTGACATGTAACATTCCTACAAAATTTGAACAAAATCCGATCAGGGGTCACAGATGAGTTGTGCTGACAAATAACTGAGACGGACGGATGTACAGATGCAGACCATTACTAGGTCCCTCCGTTGCGTTGCGAAGGGGGACAAAAATAATTCAACCTCATTTCTTATGTGTCTCATTGATGCACACCACATACATTCACTATTCTATAAAGAGTAGATAATACTACAGAAACACTGATTAAACTGTAGTATCAAGAAATACACTAATGACAAAATTTATTTCTTAAGAAAGAAAGATAAAAGTTTTCCTAACTGATTAGTGATGTCAAAGAACATAGAATATCAAATTTAAGAACCAAGTAACAAATAAACAATTGGTATCAACAAAGCTTGTATTTTAATATGGTGCTAATTCAACCCACAATTCATATCTAAAATTTAATCACATGTACAATTGCTTGTGAAAATGTTCCGGAGAAATCATTTCTATCATAATTTTTTATTTTGAACAATCAATATGTCAATTCTGGGAAAAGGAAAATTAGCTATTTCACTCAGGGAACAATTTGTTTATCTACTTTTGAAATCTGACAGTGTCTACAAATATTTACAGTAATTCTATTAATAAAAGTTACTATTTTCTGTTGTCTTTGAGACACTATTTATTGTATTAAAGTTTGGATAAAAAAGATTTATTGATTTATATCATTCAATGTACCGTTATTTGGTTTGAATGGATGGACAATTTATCTTTCTCAAGATGGAATCTGGAGTTAGGAGGTCTGAAATTTGGAATGCTTTTCTAAGTTTCAGTTTATTTTGCCAAGCAGTTTTGTATGTGGAATGATATTTTAAAATCTGACCAATCAGAAACTATAAATGCCCATGGCAAAAGTAGTATTTGTCAGACACTTTCAAACAAATCAAGATGCCTCTTTTCAGAAGTTTCAGTTCATTTGGCAAAGCACATGTAGTGCCAAAGAAATTATTGCAATTCAACCAATCAGAAATTATAACTGTAAAACTTCTTCATGTTTAATAGCTGTCCCATAGAGATGAAATTATACACCAAACTCTATGAAGATGGGCATAATAAATGAATGAATGAATTCATTGTTCCAAAGTGACAGATAAAAAACCCATGGTAACAACATAGATTAAGGTATCCGGACCATAAATGACCACGTGATTATTCAAAAGTTCCCGGATGTTCCATACAACGCAATTGAAATGACCTCGGTAATTATCGGCAATCTTCGGAAATGCCAATATAACTAACTTATTTTTACAGACTAACAAAGTGTGTTTCAACTTGAGAAAAATATATATATACAAAATCCCAGCTTTAAATTGTTTGGTTCAGTTATTCATGGTCAAAAAGAGATACAATTTTCGATTATGGTCTATTATGGTCCGGATACCTTAATTGGCAGTTTAGTTCATCCCTGGTTTCACAGGAAAACCTTTTAAAATTCAAACATCCTAGAACTACTGAGATTAACAAATATCAACTGCAGGTGTCAAAAAAAAAGTCAAACTAATGATTAAAGTGTTGATTTTTTAGAATTAAAAAAAATAAAATAGGAATGTCTGGTCCATTAGGAAAAGAGGAACAAAATTTTATAAAAATTAACTGTTGATTCAGAACCAAAATTTTGTCCAGATCTTGATACCTCCAACTAACTTCAGAGGTCCCTAAATGTTTGAGAAGTTGATGTTGAAAATTTCACTGAAAACTTATATGCTTCATCCCAGTATACAGGATTATTGAGATAAAAATGATGCTATCCTTCCTGTCTCATATGGCCTGTATTACATGTATAAAGATAATGTGTGATGTTACCCAATCCCTGTTTCATTTCACTTGGTTTAGGATAACACATCATGTTACCCTCTCTGTCTCCTATGACCAGATTACAAAGATACATAGATAACATCATATTACCCAATCTTCTCAGGACCTACATCATTAAGATTACACATCATATTACCCTCTGTGAACATTAAGATAACACATGTTACTCTCTCTGTCTCCTGTGACCACAGATTAGACAAATAATATAACATTTACATGCTTATATTCTTCTCTGGTCCTGTACAATTGAGACAACACATTATATTACCTTCCATGAATCCCCTGACTAAAGGAAATTAAGATAACACATAGTGTTACCCTCTCTGTCTCCTATAGCTCCAGATTACAAAAGATATCATATTACCCTCTCTTCTAACTCCAGATCACTAAAGATATCATATTACCCTCTCTTCTAACTCCAGATCACTAAAGAAATCATATTACCCTGTCTTTTCTGACCATGCATTACTGCGATATCATATCATACTACCCTCCTGTCTTCTCAAACCCCTAATAACTAAGATAACATATTATCCTCCTTGTCTCCTCTGACATAATTTTACTTAGACATTGCATTGTGGTATGCTGACAGTTTATTGATACTGGATTGTTGAGAAGCAAATTGTATTACCCTCCTTGTCTTTTTACCCTGAATTACTGAAATAATACATTGTATAACAACCCTCATTGTCTCCCTTGATTCTGAATTTGAGATATCATGTATTACCTGTCCCCGGCCCTACAATACTGAGACAATACACAAAGTTATCATTATGTAAATACACATCATAAATTATGTACAAATTATCTATATTGACTTTAGTGTGATCAATAGAATAATACAAAGCTGACAAAAATTGAATTAAACAAAGGTCAAGGAGTCAAGATTGAAGGCAAGGTAAATGGATGTAAACAAGTTAAATAGAAGCAAGATTGTATGACAATTATCTCTTATTTAGAAAACCATTAAAATCTTCACTTAAAAAGGAGGAATAATAGTCAGAATATTTTATTCATAAAAGAAACTTTTAGCATGTTTTAACAATCTTCCGATAAAAGGAACATTTTGAATGCTTTTCTTCATTTGATGTTACTGGTTCCATATCAAATAGTCAAAGATTTGGAAACCAAAGCTGGCCACTACACAGAAAGGGATGGAATGGGGGGGGGGTGCATAGAGATTAAAGAAAATAGTTCATTTTCGTTGCTTTTTATACTTAAAAGCTAAAAAAATAACAGGACTGTATCATACTGCATTCAATATTTAACAAAACTTAAAGTTTTGAGATGGGATATTTGACGACATTAATGTACATAATGTAAGCACCCCCATTTCCACAGAAATCATGGTAATGCTATAAAATCAATTGACTCTCATTGGATTTTAATATATTCACAATTGAATAAAGTATTAAATTTGATACTCACACACATCATTATATCATATGACGAGTATTCAAACTGGAGATATAAAATTTATCTACTTGTGTAACATACTCCATACTGAAATGGCTTTTACGACAAAAATCTCCAAAGGGAAGTATATCTGAATATATTAATATTTCTCTTATATTTATAAAGAAAAGGCTTAAAAATGAAAATGTAAAACATAAAACACAATAAAATAAGAATTTTAAATATTGTGATAATGTAGTTAAAATAAAATACAATCTTACCTTTTAAAATTAATGTTTTTTTTTCAATTTTCATGTTAAATATTTCGGTCCATTTGACTCATTCTATACAAAAGACAGGTGAATACCCTGAAATGTTATATCTAACACCAGGGGTGAATGACCATAATAAAATCCTAAATAAATACATAGGAAAGTTCAATGGTAAAAACCTTCAATATTAATGACCAAAGTAATAGGTGACCATTGATTATAGAACATTTTGTTATCTATCTGTTGATAATATATGTACTAATTTACTTTTTATGCCAGTAACTAATTATTTGGTACTTTATTTATACCTTGAAAAGATATAGTCATGTGAGTTATTGGCTCTAGGCTGAAGATCTTTACAGTGATTTTCAGGACAAACAACAAATCTAATTTATTATTGTATTATGTTCCAATATTGCACGAGTTTATTTCTCGTGTTTTATAACTGTATCTCAATTTTTTTTTTCTCAATTTTATATAAGTACAAGATCATATATGCTTATAGACTTAATAAATTCAATTCCATCCAAAATCGAGACATTTAACATATCAATTTGAGAAAGAACATATGGAGTAGCATCCCATCTCTAAATTGAACAGACCTAAAATAGTTATTTTTAATAAATCAAATCAATCTTTATTGTCATAATACTCAATAAGGTATGTGACAAAAGTGAAGTTACAATATTATAAACAGTGTAATTGTGTAATATTCATCTAAATATTATCATAAGTCCCCTGTCCTCAGTTCTGTAGACTGTCTTAAAAAGGAACCAAGTTTATTTAAAGTTTAAAAATCCATTAATTCATTATTATTAGAGTTATCATTCAACAAAAATTCAAAGTAATCTTTGCTTGGATTATCATTAGATATACAATATAGAAGGAAATGAATCTCATCTTCATTCTAGCATAAATGGGCAATTTCTAATAGAAAAATTTAGAATCATTTGTGAGGTATACAAAAATAACTCAGACCTATCCTAAAATTTGTAAAACTGCTATTTCAAATATTTTTAATGCACTTTGTGCATATTTCATGCATCATGGGGTTGTGATACTTAATTTTACAAAATCTCATAAGAAGAGTTATCTACCTTTTACACTGAAAATTCCATAGGCGGAAGTTTTTTGTTTCTCTGGAAGACACGATTGAACAAAATTAGGAAATTTCAATAGTTTCAGGTACGACAGTAGTTATCTTTTGTTAGTTTCTAAATTCAGCCTTATTTCTACTACTATATATTTAGCATAAATAAACTTTCAACAATGAAAACTAAGAAACACAATGATACAAATTATTAGTACATGTAGTACATAGAAAAACTGTAGGGATACCAATACCTGCCAGACCATGAATTTTCAACAGAAAGGGTATGTATGTATATAATGTTCACACTCCTGTAAAAATATGTGTATCGTGTGACATATTAAATGTCCATCACAATGACATATATCATATTGTGTTTTCCTGCTGTCTGGTAAACATGTTTTTGAACTTTAAAGATGTTATCTATTAATTTCTAAGAATATTCAATTGCAGACTATAGAAAGTATGGTGGACGGACTGAGTGCTGAAATGTACCCAAGTTTGTTCACTATTTTGATAAAATTTTATCCGGCCTATTTAACACATTTTTTGGTACCAAATTTTGTAGTCCGACTTTTGTCAAAAACCCTACCTTATCCCCTTCTCCCTCACTAAAAATCAACTTGCTGTTGCCAACAATAATAAAAAAAAATTTAGTTTTCTTAAACTTACTTATATAGAATAGATTGATATTCAATGGACCCATCCAACATATTTAGAATTCTGCCCCATCTTATAATTTAATTTCTAAACCAATTAAAACATCTGATGTCATATCAAACAAGGCAAATAAAGTGATGATATCAACCACTAGTTATTGTGTAATACAGATATAATAATAATTTTACCATACAGATCATTTTGTTCCAAAGAAATGAATGGTCAATGAATAGTACAAATGTGTCATTCATTTATTGACATCAATTTATTACTCTTTGGTGTCATTTTACTGTGTATAAGTACATACACTTATCACTTATTTGTGAATCGATACCTTCAGGCCTTGGCCATTAATGTATGATCAAGGTGGTCATTTGATGACTTTGATATAACAGGGAAGAATTCAACAAAATATGGTCGTTGACAAATGAATGTTATATAAATTAATATTGTGATAATTTGAACCAATTAAGGAGAAATTATATCATATTGTGATTAAGATTGTACCTTTAAATATAAGTGGACAATTACTCAAAGTTTACCTCATAGAATGTCAATAATTTACAAACTAACCTTATTAAACTTCCATATTCTATATACTAAAATTCATCTGTATTATTAATTTGAATGAAGTGATTTTTGTTAAATCTTTTAGCAGAGTATTTTCCGAATCCATTAAGTGTTCGTCTTTTGAAGTAGGTTAAGAGCATTATCCTATCACACAAAATGTTCACTATATTACGATGTTGTCTGAGTGGATCATACTCCATATCCTTTGATTTTTATAAATCCAATTCCCTGAAAACCAGGAGCAATACGGTAAGTGTGCATTTATTAACATGCACCATTTTCTGCTATTTTTTATGCATTACCTCAACAACTGTTTCAAGAAATTTGGAATTTTTAAAAACAGTAAGGTCATTTGTTAGAGCTTATTACAGAAGTGATTTGGTTGAAATTCGTAGTTTTTATTCATTCAAATAAAAAACAAGGTATTATTTGAAACATTAAATATTTTCTTATCTAGAATACTTTAAAGAACAATGTCCTGAAAACAAAGACCATTCAATCATTGGCTTAGGGACCGTGCAATATTTATCAGGCAGGTGGGACCGGTGCAAAATGCAGTTGGACACATACTTTTTTTTTTGCTCTTATACTGATAGGACTCCAAGTATTTTCATCCTTAAAAGTGATAGGACACCAAATGTTTTTATAATTACTTTAGAAAACAAAACAAAAAACATGTATGATATGCTAATTAAAAAAAAAATATCTGCCTCGCTTCGCTCGCCATATAAAACAATATTCCTTTTCCATAAAACCCAAAATAGACAGGTACCATACCTCCATGCATAACTCTTCCCTATACCCTTTGTCACACTGTCAGCATTATTGCTGGGCTATTAATTAGTACCACACTGGGGCAATTTTTTAAAATCTTAAGCCTTGCACAGTCAACTTTAAAAACCAAGGTATTTCTTTTGTTTTTTCTCACTAATGAGACAGCCCAGTACCTATTTTTACCCATGTGAGATATCCTTGTCTTTCCCGTGGGTGAGATAAGAATTTCCCGCAAAATTTTTGCGGTTCCGACAATCGTGATTATTTACTGTTTGAGCGATATTTAACAAATAGTTTGAGTTTTTATTAGTCTTACCTATTCCATATTGTCCATATCGTTTTATATTTAAAGGTTTCACTCATCGGTGGCTTGAATTATTCAAAATACATCCAATACATGTACAGATCACACACAAAATACTTTCATGGGGAGATAACTCCGTTTGTTTACGTCGTCTGATACACTTGCATGAGTAAATATTAGTGAGAAAAAGGATCAAAACACCGGTGTTAAAGTGCAAGACAGAAAAATCTCAGAACCCGCGTGAAAGATTTCCATTGGTCTCCAACTCGGCGGAGCCTCGTTGGAGACCAGAAATCTTTCCCTTGGGTGTCTGAGATTTTTCCGTCTTGCACTTTCACCGGTGTTAGATCCTTATAATCTCAGATATAGGTATAAATGATTATGTATACTACTAAATACATATTACTCTTACTACCAATCAAGTTTCATTGTATTTCAATGAAATTTACAAAAAATCTGAACACTTTATTTTGTTGATGAAACCATACCTAAATGGTATATCATACAACTCGAATAGTAAACTTTAAAAACTAAAGCATTTTGTTTTGCCTTGTATCAGATATAAATGATAATTAATATTAATCTTTAGTACATATTACTTTTACCACTTGCAAGGTTTCATTGTATTTCAATCTAAATTATAAAAAGTACAGGTACTTCACTTTGTACATTAAATTACATCTTTTTGGCACATCAAACAACATACACAGTCAAATTTAAAAACTAAAGTAATTTTTTTGAAATATCTCAGATATCAATAATACTTAGTATCTATCCTCAGTACATATATCTCTTACTACACGCCAAGTTTCATTACATTTCAATGAAATTTATAAAAAAAAAATCTGGCCACTTCACTTAGTAGATTAAATTATGTCTTCTTGGTTTATGTGACAACACACACAGTCAACTTTAGAGACTAAAGTAATTCTTTTGTAATAATTTGGATATCAATAATACTTAATATCTATCCTCAGTACATATTTCTCTTACTACATGCCAAGTTTCATTACATTTCCATGAAATTTATAAAAAAAAAAATCTGGGCACTTCACAGGACAATGTTCTAGTAAAAAAGTTAAAGAAAAGAAAGTTATCCCCATTTTAAATAATACCCTGTTTAAATTGATGCATATACACACAGACAAAAATATTTAAAACAATGAATTTATATTTTAAAAAATGCTTAAAAACATCTCACAAGTCTATGCACTTTTGTTGATCCCTGTTTCATCAGAAAAGTTCATTCAAAACTTTGTAAATCACAACAAAAACAGAACTTATTTTGCAGCTATGTAATACAAGTAACTGAAAATTCTATAATACTTTCAAATTATCTCCCTTTAAATCTTCCTAATTCCAATCTGGATGAAAGACTTTTAAACCGGCATATTATTTGTTCTAATTTTATCAGAGGTTGTATCTGTACACCCTCTCAAATAAAAGAATTATCTATATTTCACAATCTGATACAAATATTTTAAATAGCATTGTCAAAATCTTGTACTGATGTTAAATTAAACCTTTTATGATTTAAAAGCACGGCATACTCCTCAAACCGATCAGACATGGCTTGATTAAGATAAATAAAGATATAAATCCCTTATTACAAGATGGCTATCATTAACACAAGCTTAAGAAATTTCTTCAGAGTAACTTTTTTTTTAAATGTTTAGACTTGGGGACATATTGGACCAATATTAAGAGAATTATCTGTAAAATTAGGCAATTTTTGACAAGTCAAGGAATGGTCAAAATTAGAACAAGTCTGGTTATGCTAAAATAAATTCCAAAGATCCATGGGCTTGCAATGAAGAGGAATCATTGATAAATGATTTCAACACAGTATAGTTGTGCAAAAATAAATTCCAAAGATCTATGGACTTTCAATGAAGAGGAATGATAAATGATTTCAACACAGTATAGTTGTGCAAAAATAAATTCCTCAGGACTATGGATTTGCAATGATGAGGAATAATTATAATTGCAACACAGTCCTGTAATGCCAAAAAAAAAATTCCCAATTTCCCAGTTACAGACAATAAAAATCTTGTTCTTATTTTTGAAAAACGTTTATTTGGTTTATTTTGATAAATATGTGACACCATGACTAACAACATCAACCCCCTTATACAACATTGGAAATTCTAAACTGTACAGGACTGTCACTAAACTAACAATTCATGGTCCAACAGTTTACCTGTACCGACATAGTAAAAATTTATTTGCAATCTTACTTTAATTTTAACTCTGAGCGTGGGATGAATTGTTTGTATGATAGCTGACCATAGAAGATCAAATGTAGATAAACTAATTTCACAATTTAACAAATAAATTATAAGTCATAGAAGATTTTTCTGAAGCAAATCATTATGGGTACCTGACAAAAGGAGACACAAAGTAATGTGCCCCAATACATTTAACTGTCATTTACATTTAAGCCATAAAATTACACATAAATATGATAAAAATGACAAAAATTTATTTAGATGTTTTTTTGAACACATGAATTTTATCCACACTTTTTGTGTATAGCAATGTGCTCTCACTTGTTTAGACATTTGGAATGATACAAATATGAGAGTAATGTAGAAACTGGTATTATAGTAAATATATATACAAAACAAGTAAAATATATAAGTGTGTGATGGAATGGTATTTTATGGTGTAACCTAAAAGGGAGAAACAGTAGGAGTTTCAAACTAAAGCCTAAAAGTACTTGGTCATTGCTATATATTTTCCATACAAGCACTATTTTCTATTTTACAGACACATCATCCAGAAACATGATAACTTATTCCAGTTTTCCAACAAATGAAACCAGATTTTCTACTTTAAAAAAAAACTGTCCAAAAATATTCTGGCAATTGGTTGTAACTAAAAAAAACTACCAAAAAGAATTGATATTCTGGTGATTGGTTATAACAGGAAAAATACCAAAAAGTAGTGATGTTCTGGTCACTGGTTATAAGTGAAAAAAATACCGAAAAGTAGTGATGTTTTGATGATTGGTTATAACTGAAAAAATTACCAAAAAGTAGTGATGTTATGGTGACTGGTTATAACTGAAACACTACCAAAAAGTAGTGACGTTCTGGTAATTGGTTATACCATGCTTAAGATTAAGTTACCAATTTTATTTACCAAAATTCTGTGCTATAAAAGAAACAACTGAAATAACAAGAAACACAGGTTCACATCACACAACACAGAATACACAAAATCCTTAATATCTTTTCCAAATATCAGGAAAATTTCCATTACAACACATCTGCCACAAAGACAGACAAAAGGTTCAAATTATTGTTTCACTAACTGACCATAGGCAAATGACTGTACCCATCCTTCATACAAAAAGACTATTATAAGAAAAACTAAACTTGAAAAGTACAGACATTCATTGTGGCTGTTCTGACCGGGGATCAGAATGGCAATGTGAATATCTAAGGTGAACATTAAGGGGTCATCCATAATTGTCAACATTTTTCATGAGTTTACAAAACGCAAACTAGAGGGAAGGAGGTTTCAAATTCAACATTTTTAGCATAGGCTTTAAAAAATCAGTATGTCACTTCCATTGATATTCCATAAAACAGGGAATACATGCTAGTGATACTGATAGAATTCATGATGCTGACAAGGTTCTGAACAATATATAAGGTGACAAAAAGCCAACAAACGGCAAAACACTTGAGTATGTCAACATAGTGACTCATGTTGTGGGCTTGCTACATGCATTTTCAAGCGATGTAACGATGGCTGCAGAACTGCTTTGACAGTAAGGAGTGGTTCTTGTTTACAGCAACAATGTGAAAAAATATTGTACACTTTTTGAGGGAGGGTTGGCATTTCCAAAGAGTGATTTTTGTAAACTTGTGAAAAATGTTGACAATTATGGACAACCCCTAAGGCTATCCTTTAACAGAAACACATTTGATATGTGCTTTTTTGGACTTTTCCAATTGTGTATCAGGGTTGTCTCAGACAGATACTATACGTTATGTAACTACCGATAATTCTTTTCAATATTATGTAAAGTTCCATATCAATTCCAACAGAAACAAGTTTTACAATATGTGATATGAATGTGATTAGAAATGACAACATCAAGATAGATTCCAACAAACTTATAGATCCTGGTATGGTTACACTGTAAGTTTACCTTTTACAATTAACACTATTGGCTGGTAACTTTCATGCTAAAGTAATTCAGACTACATGAATATTGCAAAAAAATATAAAATTAACCATACTGCAAAACAGCAGAACACTACATACATATTACATATATAATATTTTTCCTTAGGGAGAAAGATATTTTATATTTATCTCAGCTCCAAGAAATATTTCTAAGATAAATATGTTCCATGACATAATAAGGACAGAGCCAGAAATTAACAGTCCCCCTCAAACTCCATCTTTGTTCCCGTCTTGTAAGGTTCTGTAAAGACTATACAAAAAGTAGGTAATTTACCTGATATGAGTCATGTAATCCTGCATCATAAATTTGCATACTCATGCACAACAAATTGTCATATTTTTGTAAAATCCTTGTAATGTCAAGAACATATAGTGCATTACACTGAGAAATTAACTGAATGTTGATTACTTTAAGGATGATCTGGCAGGTAAATATTTAAATTACTCCAAAATACAAACAATTAAATCCTAAATACTGTCAGTTGTGGCCATTCTACAATGAGGATCAACCAATTTCAATACTCTAAAGGAATGTATTTGGTGTTTTACATTTAGTTTTATCAATAATAACTGTGTTCTGTGACCTTGAGATTTAAACAGACGAAATAAAATGAATAAAAAGTTTCGCACAAAATGTATACCTTACATAATCATGTGATCAGGGACTTTACCTATAATAAAATCGATTCGATGATACGGGTGTACAACTTTCTAAAAATTTTATAAGGAGTAAAACATCATTACAATCTGTGGGAAAGTGTTATTTTAAACTGAGACATAAGATTTATATAGAGCAAAAATGACAAAAAATATGTTTTTTAATATACCTATATTCCAAATTGATATTTTATAAATACTTTGGTAAATGCAAAATTACTTTTACAAGAAATTTATAAATTTAAACCAAATCATACTTTCAAACTTTACCACAGATACCAGTAAATCATTCTTCACACAATAAGGTAAAAATAGGCGTTGGTTAATGTATATGAGAAAATAACTTATGCAATACTGAGACACTAATTCATCTCATGCACTTTGGTATAAACTCTCCATAATAACTCTCACTTAAGAAATTCTTTTTTCGATAAGTGAAATAGAAATGGAAAATATGTTCTTGATTTTCAAGACTTATAAGTATATACATACGTATAAAGGGGAGATTATCATATATTGTTTGCATCATAATAAAACAATGATGCAATTTTGACACTTTAGCCAATCTTGACATAATATTTTAAATCAGGAATAATGAAAAAATTACATCCATATTTTGCCACAAAAATATTATAAACTCTCTAAAGATTCTAACAAGATAAAAATTGCAGAGTCATATGATAATAGTCCTACCTTGAGCATGATACTCCAAGATTATGTTACAATAATTTGCAAAGCCTCAGGTAAAAATACAACTATCCTGGGAAAAGTAATGCTTCTTAACAATCCAAATAAACTTATTAAAATTTGTCAACTGTTTCAATTTTTGCACAGGTAAAAATCCATACACGCTTGTTACATATCCTAAATTCTTGCAGAAATATGACTGTACCCCATTTTTACGTAAATATGTAGGTAAATATAATCTGTCAAAATCACCAAAAATATGTCATGTATATTATGGGTGTCATGCATGACTGAATATAACCAAGGTTCAGTTTTCATCTAATATGATACAACCAACATCGACTCATCCACTCGGCAAAGTTATATTTATAAAGGAATTAGATGCTACCTGTGGGCACACCCAAAAATCCTTTATAGATAAACATTTCCCAGGCAAATATCAATAAAAATTTTATTATGTATTTCAATGATTACCTAGAGTTGTAAATGTATATTATCAAATTTACAAACTTTAAAAAGATTTTTATACATAGTTTCTTTGTTTGCGTGCTTCAGAAATTTTAATTATTATAAAATTTTTGCCATTCTTAAAGATGCATAGGATAGTTTTGAACTTTAGTTTTTCAAGCTAATACAACAATACCTTTGATGTAAGTAAGATGTCTGTGTCTGTATTCAGAATTTATATTCAAGAAACAAGGACAAGATCATTTTTTTTGTTCACATATTTCAGTTCCTCCAAAAACAAAATAAATGCTCTAATGTCAAAGATTGTAATAAAATATTACTATTTACTAGGAAGTTCCCAAAATGAAGTATTCTGTTTATGCATATGATGCAGACAGACTGACATAGTGCAAACCTATTGTCCCCTTCTGGTAGGGGACTAAAACTATCCCCTCAGATAGAAGAATTCATGTAACATGAGGCAACAACCTAAATATGTATCTGACTTTTTTAAATTATTAAGATTAAAAATTATACTGAAAATTTAAAACAAAACCCTTCTAAAAATGTTTAAAAACAGCACCAAATGTAAATTGCATGAAATGGTGTATTTGTTAAAAGGATTATATTTGTATGGACAAAACAATTGTGCATTATTTGTTGTCCTGGACCTATATATGTTAATACTTATAAAATTAGAATCTTCTAAAAAAAATGACACAAAGAAATCTTCTAAAAAGTTTTTTTTATCCAAGTATGCATCTTTCCTCTTTGCTGGTTTCATAAGTTATCTCGCAAGTAAGAAGGTATTGTAACATGGGAAAATTAGAATTTTTTCAATTTCAAGAATGATTTCTAAGTGTTTTAAGGCATAACAGACATAAGATAATTATTTCTATAATGAATATGACATTAAAAAATTAAGTTTTTTGATAATATTGATATAAGATCCTGTATTTTTGGCTACATCTTCTTCATATCAAACATAGGAATTTTTCGTGCATTTAATGAACTCGCTACGTTGAAGACCCATTGGTAGCCTTGAGCAGTTTTCTGCTCTTTGGTCGGTTTGTTGTTTCTTTGACATATTCCCCGTTTCCATTCTCTATTCTATGAAATTGAAAAGACATGGTGTACTGGTGATAATGGGACAATATCAAATTAGACTGAAATGAAAAAATTAATAAAAGAATGCCTGTTAACTACAGGGGTAGATTTTTTTTAAGTATAAAAATATTCTAAGAATTCAATTTTGCTTTTGTAAAAAAAAACAGCTTTTGTTTAAAATCATTGTTAATAATACAATTTAACATAGACAGATTCAAATTATCACTGGAATAAGAAGAGTCATAAACATAAAGCACTTTATTTATTGTAAACTTTTACCACTACTTTTTATATTCCTTTCATGGAATTAGATAACACTTTTGCGTGGGTCAACGATTTCTCCACTTTCGTCAAATGGAATAATTATTTACCTTATTTAAATCAATTTTTTCTACAACCTGTATTCAGAAAGTTTAAGGTATCATTAAAGCAACAATGAATTAAGAGTCAAAAACATTTTTCTCACACTCAGTGTTTTAATGAGGGAAATACCCAGTATGTTGTCTGTGATATGTGGACAAAATTTCACATATACAGATTTCCAAAAAATGTATATTCATTATCCACAAATTCATTTAAGAACTTCAGATTGTGTCTCTAAGACATGGATGTCCCATCCTGGGCATAGAATTTATGAAAGACAATCATTTTGAGAAAGATTTGAGATATACAATAATTTCATATTATATCCTACTTATAGTAATTGGTACCCCATGAAAAATTATGAAAGCATAATTGCTGACGCTTAAATTCAGTGGAGTCACTCAAGCATGAAATGTAGATCATGTTGCTGGTCTATGTTGAACTAAATAAAGACAATGGTAGTCCTAAAATATCACTGACATATCATCATAGGTTTTTGAGAGTTTGAATAAAATGCAAAAATTTAATGAAAGTCACTCAAAATAAATTGTAGGTCATAATGACACTTTTTTTGATAAGTTATTTTGTACTATCTACAAATTTAAGTTGATTGTAGCTGTAAAATACCATTTATGTGTTATCATCTGCTCTTTAAAAATACATCTAAATGCAAAGAATTAACCAAAGTCAGTCAAGCATAAAATGTAGGTCATAATGACTCAAATACTGCTGATTTTTGTTGTACTATTTAAGATTAACAAGTGTGGACCCTAAAAGATGTCTCGCCTGTCCGCGCTTGACCCAGAATAACATGCACTATCAAAGACCATGCTATCATTTGCCTACCATTATGGTACATTTGAAACAGACATGCGAAAGCTGTTATGTGATTACTTGAGCAATTAATTAATTGAGGTCAAGGACAAAAGCCATATGTCAGAAACTGACCTCATCAAAAAACCTTAATATGGTCACTGGACCGTGAATTGAGGTCAAGGACACATGAAAGGTGTCAGACTGGCATGTACCCATACAGATCTTGCTATAAGCCATGTATGATGAGTCTATTCATTGTAGTTGCAGAAAAATGGACTTTAGAAGAAAAAATTGACAAAGTCACTGAGCTGTGAAATTGAGGTCAAGGACACATGACAGGTGTCAGACTCCCATGTACCCATATAGATCTTACTATATACCAAATATGATGACTCTAAACATTACAGTTACTAAGAAAGGGACTTGAATGTAAAACTATGTCGCAGATTTTCGAAGTTCACTGGACCGTGCAATTGAGGTCAAGGACAAATGACAGGTGTCAGACTGGCATGTACCCATATAGATCTCACTGTAGACCAAATATAATAACTCTAGGTATTATAGTTTCTGAGAAAAGGATTTGAATGTAAAACTATGTCGCAATGTTTATGTGGGTATTGAACCATGAAAAAAAGGTCAAGGTCATCTAAAAATGTGCTGCTGAAAAGGTCATCACTTCATGCACCTGTGGACCAAAGATGAACATTGTAAGTATTATACTTTAAAAGTTATTAAGGTTTTACAAAAAGTTAACGCCGTCGCCGTCGCCGTCGCCTTCGCCGTCGCCGCCGGATTGCTATACCTATGTCTCGCTTCCAGCGACTTTCGTCGCAGGCGAGACAATAAAGTGGTGATATCTCAATAAAACACCTTATTCTCTCCATTAATGGTGCAGGCCATACTTTTGTATCAGTTCAGAATCAAACCAGTGTAGCCATTGGTTAGTACAGTATAATAAAACAATTATGTCCCATGAAATATTTAGCATGCAGACTGTTCTATAATAATAAAATTTTATGTATTTATGTATAAAATTAGATGGCAGACGGGGTCATTGAATGTAATTCTGAAAGAGGACCACCTAAGGACCCTTGTTGCAAAGTTTTTTTCCAATTGGCCAAGTGGTTTCAGACAAGAAGATCTTTAAGTAAATTTCCCATAGGTACATATTATCAGGTTTTCTGCAAACGTATATCGTAAAATATCAGCCGCGAGACACAATGTGAAGCTTTTTCGGCGAGTGCGCGTACCGAACGAGCTAAAAAGCTTCATATTGTGTCGAGCGGCTTATATTTTGTAATATTTGTTTGAAGAAAACTTGATGATAAATTTATCGTATTGTTAACTAGTAATCTTAATGGAATTTCTTACTTTTCAATGGCCATCTGCCTATAACCGGATGTTTTCCTGATATATTCGGGTCAGCTCATATTAGGGTCGGGTCAACTCTTTACAACGTCACAGTGTCGAAATACGGGAAATTGTGAAGGCCTCAGCAGGTCGATATAGGCATGGGGAAATACGATAAGGTCTTATGTTAAACTAGGTTTGGCTCTGGTGGCAATCTTGGATGGCGGACAGGGTTATCGGATAAAATTCTGAAAGAGGACCACATAAGAACCATTGCTTCCATGTTTGTTCCAATGGACCCAGTGGTTTCAGACAAGAAGATCTTTTAGTAATTTTCCGATGTAGTCCTATATTAAACTATGTTCGGCACGGGTGGCCACCTTCGTTGGCTGGCAGGGTCATCAGATATACTTTTGAAAGAGGACCACCTAAGGACCATTGGTGCCAAGTTTTGTTCTGATTGCCTCAGTGGTTTCAGAGCATAAGATTTTGAAAGGAAAGTTTACGATGACTCACAAACTCATGCAATATATTATTTTGCTCACTACAATATTGCTCAATATTAATGAAATTACCCTATAATACATGTGTTATGTCTGAAGTAAACTTCCCCAGTCTCACCTATGCTTCAGTCAATATACTGTTTTGGAGTGACCAGCTGGTCAGTTCACTGCCTTTTGGGCCTCAGTGTCATGAACTATATCTGAACTAAAGGTAGTAATTAGAATTTGACTGACAAAATCAAAGGAAATATTATTCAGTTTCCTGTAATGTAAAATTTATTAAAAATTTTCTTGTAAATCTTTATCCCCTTCCTGAATAACAGTTACACTACTATTTCACTGATCAATACAAATGCAATGTTACTTTATATATTTTCTGGTTAAAAAAATATAATGTTAAATGAATGTTTCTAAAATGCAGGGGATCAAGATGAACCTCACGGCCAAATAATTTGTTTTTTATGGTAAACAAGAAAATATATGGTTTAAGGTAGGAAAATTTGAAAATTCATGAAATGGAGGGGGTGGAGATTATCCCCAAAGACTAACAAAGTAACTCAATGAATTTGTATTATGATATGACAAAGAAGAATATACATGGTTTAGGGGTGGTGATCTCACCTGCTTTAAAATACAAGAATAATTCTAAAATGCATGGGGTTTGCATGTCAACACCAGGACAAAATAAAATATATAATTTAATTGATCTTATTATCAGAAACAAGAATAAATATTGTTTTATCTTAATCCATGAATGTACATAAAATTCTATTTTTAGTACCAGTGAACTTGACCTTTGGCCTAATTATTTCCGAAGTCAATAGGAGTCTTTCCCTCCAACTAGGGCATTATTCACCAAACTTAATTTTCCACAGAACATATTCATCTGAAGTTATCATCCAGGAACAAAAAAACTAAATTTTTAGTGACCTTTAACCAAATGACCCCAATTTTTAGTGACCTTTAACCTAATGACCCCAAAATCAACAAGCTTCTTCCCCTCACCTAAGAACATACTGCACCAAACTTCCATAGATCAAATGCTTCTTATAAAAGTTATCATCTGGAAACAACTTGTTTTGGACATACAGATGGACAAAGCATCGACTAATCTGCTTTTTAGCATGCATAAAAATAGCTGATAGAAAATCACTATCATTTGAGATTTTGAATAAGGTAAAGAACAAAAACTAGGACAATATTGAGTGGCAGTTTGCCTCTCTGCCAATCTATAATGACCTGAATATTTCTGATAAGGTATTTTGTACCAGCTGTGATTTATTATCAATAATCTATTTTAAAATTCTTTATAAGTAAAAATTTTATGACAGCAGTTTTTAAAAGTTAAAAGTATTATCTCATGTGGGAGAATTATTCATGTGAAAATAAGGAAACAATCACCGCTTTTGAAAAAACTAAGGAAGAAAAGTCATATCTTAAACTTAAGGGTTGATAATATGACAATTTTAGAACACTTCTGCATGTCTGAAGTTACAATATGAAGGCTGTGACATTAAACCAGAGGCTCCATGGAGCCTGAATCACTCACCTGGATTTTAGGTGACCACAACTGACAAAGCACTTCTAGATAAGATCTGTAAGGAATTGTTCTACAGTGCCCAGCACTTCTAGAAAAGATATGGAATTAATTCTTCCAAGGTCCAATGTTGAACTAAGTCCAGCTGTGGCAGCTAGCTTGGATTCTGATCGGCACTAAAACATAACTTTTGAAGCAGATTTATCCAAGGATCTTCATGCAATAAAAACATTTCAATTGGCTTAGTATTTTCTGAAAAACACCTTTCTACAAATTTCCCCATAGTGTCCATAGTAAAACTAATCCGGCTGTGGTGGCCATCTTGAATTTCCGATCAGCATAAAAAACATAAAATTTTGTAGAGGTTCATGCAATGCTTGTTCATACATAAAAATAATTCAATTGGCTTGGTAGTTTCTAACACGAGGACCTTTGTACAAATTTCCCATAGGGTTCAATGTTAAACCAAGTCTGGCTGTGGCGGCCATATTATATTTCTGTTGGCACATAAAACACAAATTTTGTAGTGGTCTATCAAATGATCATTCACACATCAAAAACATTTAAATTGCCTTGGTAGTTTCTGACAAGAAGACCTTTGTACAAAATTCCCCATAGGGTCTAATGTTAAACTAAGTCCGGCTGTGACGGCCATATAGATTTATCTGCCCTTGGTAGCCATGTTGACTATCCAAGTGGCACAAAAAACTTAACTTTTGTAGTGGTCTAACAAATGATCATTCACACATCAAATTTACAAAATTCCCCATAGGCTACAGTGTTAAACTAAGTCCAGCTGTGGCGGTCATCTTGAAGTTCCGATCGGCACAAAAAACATATATTTTGTAGAGGTTCATCCAATGCTTGTTCATACATAAAAACATTTCAATTCGCTTGGTATTTTCTGACTAGAAGACCTTTATACAAATTTCCCCATAGGGTCCAATGTTAAACTTGGTCCGGCGGTGGTGGCCATCTTGATTCCCAATCGGCAAAAAAAAACAAATATTTTGTAGAGGTTCATCCAAGGATCTTTCATGCAACAAATCAATTCAATTGGCTCAGTAGTTTCTGATAAAAAGAGCTTTGAAGATAATTCCAATCAGAATGAATTATCTGCTCCTGGTAGCCATGTTGAATATCCATCGGCACAAAAAACAATAAATTTTATACAGAACCAAGCAATTAAACTGATTGCAGAGAACTATTTTTGACATGATTTTATACAGATACATCATGCTTGGGAGGGGTATTGAGGGGGGGGAGGGCAGGGACAAAAATGCCTATTATCCATTTGCCTAGGTGTTGATGGAATGAAAAATGTATTTATAAGGATATAAATACATTTTTTATTTCCAATCATTTGATCTATATTTAATGATATATCTTCAGCTTTTGCTCTTTGGATATAATTATTTGGTAAATCTTAATATTTGGGGCATTTTAACAAGTGTTTCTCATCTTCAATTATATTCAGATCATAGTGTGTAAATATTTTGTCTTCTCTTCAGATCTTTAGATATCTTCCCTTTCTTGGCCAAGTAAAACAATAATTGACAAGAGGCATCTGTGAGAGGTTTTTTATAAATTTTCTCATTTTGTCCAGATCATGTGACAAACATGGCCGCCATGGGCAATACTTGTTTCTGCCAGGTGAGCGATACAGGCTCCAGGTTCGATCCCTGCCCGGGTCAAAAAATTGACATTAAAATTGGTATTTCCTGCTTCTCCACCAAGCACATGGCATATAGGAGTAAGAGCAAAGGACTGGTTGGCTCAGAGTCAGTATAATGTGTCAGAGTGGGGTGATATGCTTTCATGCGGACATTTACCTGGTGAGCTAGCACATTAAAATCTGTCTCAGCATGTCGTTCTAGTACAAATCCGGGATCATATTCATATCAAATCATCAATCAAGTTTGAATAAAATTCTGACTTAAGTTTTGTTTGATTTATATAAATGAATTTATTAGAATTTTTTGTGTCATTAAGTTTTTTACTATATTTATTCCTATACAGATTAACAAATTTAATTTTTATTTTAATTCTTTTTTTTCATATTTACTGTCTGATATTCTTTAAACTATTTAAATCTATATAAACTTCTGTTGCTAAATTTTTCTCCAAAAATCCAGATTTATAATTATTTTAAGAAAAGCTTTAATTTGTAACAAAAAATAAGTTGTTAGAAATTTTCAATAGAACATACACAAAAATTAGTTTTTTAAATTAAATCAATTTTGTCAAATATTATAACTTAACTTGACACTACAGGCAGAGTTACATTATAAATAATATACTACAAGGCCACATCAAGTTAATTTGTAATTTCTCAATCCTGTATTTTGTACTTTTACAAAATTTTCAATTCCTTTTTCCAAAATAACTTGTTTTTTTTACCTACACTATTACATTTAATGATGACTTAGATACTTTTTTAGGTGTGTGGACGTTTCGGCCAATGGACATTTCGGCCTTAAATATGTTTCGGGCTAGGATATTTCACACTAGATAGATAAATCGGTGAACTATTTTGAAAAGGCTGATGTTTTGCCCAGTTTATTGTATTGTATGTTATTTCAGAGAAAATTTAGTTGTTTTTATTGGTTAAAACATGGTCATGTTGTATTTATTAATCTGCGTTAAAATGCCAAGAAGGCATTATCATGATAATGCCTGTGGGCATTACCACACGGTAATGCCTGCTTGTAATTTAGAGTTATCTCCCTTTTTAAAACGCAAATGTGATGCAGCAGTTGTTAATTAAATTCTAGACAATTCTAGATGAAATTTTGGTTTCAATGAAATAAAAACAATACTTGCTCAAATAGTATTGTTGTAATATTATATAACAGGGTGCCTTTTTTAATGTACTTAGTAGGTATGCATATTTCGAATAATAAATTCTTTTCAGTAATGCTTGAAGTAGAAAAAAGAATATATATAAGGAACTTCCATGAATGTACAATATACAAGAATAGCACCAAAAGTAATGACAGAAACATAAACACACATCCAGAGGTCATCATGAGGTATTCAACATGCATGTACATGTAAGGAACCCACACCCAACAGATTTATATTCTTCAATGAAATAAACACAATAGTTGCTTATATAGAGGGCATTATCATGATATAGTGACTGCCCAAGGGACTGATATTGCCTGAAACATTTATAATGCCCGAGCCGCAGGCAACTGATCAACTATTGTATAACTGTTTTACCTAGAAAATTTTAGACTAGAATGTTTCGGCATGTGTATGTTTAAGTCAAAGAAGCCACAACAAAAAATGAGTAATGTTTAAAATATCAAAAGAGAAAGCCAAAAATTTGAAAACAAAAGATTAGAGATGATTGTTTTTTATGTCTTCCTCTACTGTTATTTTTGCCATTTAACTAATTATCTGAAATTAATGTTTATAACCTTAATCTGTTATTTATATCAAAGAAATCATTACAAAAAGTACGAAAAAAAAAGGTTTAGAAAATGTTTTATTTGGCATAATTATCTAATTTTTTTATCTTATCATTTAATTTGAACATACTGATGTTGGATTAAAAAATCTTTATCATAAATGGCTATATTAATGATAATTAGATTCTTTTTTTTTCTTTCATTTAGAACATATTTCTGTTTTATTTTTCTCTGTCTTTATATTCAAATTTTAATTTGGAAAAAAATAAAAGATATTTTTGTTGAACAAGAGTAAATGTAATATACATAGAAGTTAGCAAAAGTCCTTCTTTTATATATGACATTTGAAGGATTTAAAATAAATGGCTTAACAATATTATATTTGGCTGAAATGTCCATTGATCAATTGTCCTAGTCCTAAACAGCCTAAACCAAATGCCTGTTGGCAGAAACATCCTAACTTCACCTTTTTGATGTGACCACTTACTTTAATTGGGAAATTTTTCTCCTTATTCCTTAACTTTGTATTTCTTCAATACCATCTGATTTCTAGTATACATGTTCAAACTTTATATTTGTAAAGGTAGCATACAGTACCATATTGATTTTAGACTTTTTCAGAATGATTGTGTCTTATTTTGACTGTTAAATTACTGCAAAACTCACAATTGAAGATCTTTCAAAATAACCAGCAGGTATTTTGTAATCGGCTATAAAGATATAAGATCGTAAACCCTTATGCATACTGGACTTTCCATTTTTTCTGACTCATTCAAAATGCTTGATATATATACAAATGTATCATCAGATATGTCGAAGTGTACTTTTACCAGCACCTAAGGCTTCTTGGTGTACATTCCAGTTACAAAAAGGAAAAGCCTATTTCAATTCAAGAGAATAACAAACAAAACAAAGACAACTTTTGGATTTTATTTTTTTTAATTTTCTCTTTTCTGGATTTTTGCATCTTGACAAAATGTTCAGGACAATGTACATACTTCAAGGGTGAAAATTTTGAACTTACAATTTGGATAAAGCTGACAATTAAGTCACACTGACAGGGTAGATAAAATCAACAGTTTGGAGCAAAAATTCAAGTTGAGACAAAGCTCAATAAACTGACAGTCTTCTTGTAACTAGCAGTGAAGATCAAAACTGACAGTCTGGTCAAACCTACCGGTACAGACAATTACTGATAGTACAGATAAAGTAAACAGTTTTGTCAAAAATACCAGTCCAGGCAAAACTGACATTATCATCAAACCTACCAAACTAGACAATACTCTCAGTATGATCTAACTTTCTGGTTCAAATAAAACTGACAGTTTGTTCAAATCTACAAGTCCATACAATACTAACAATATTGATAAAATGAACAGTTTGGTAAAAAATAAAAAGTCCAGACAAACTGACAGTATGGTTCAAATAAAACTGACAATCTGGTCAAACCATACTGACAGTCTGGTCAAACCATACTGACAGTCTGGTCAAAACAAACTGATAGTCTGGTCAAACCATACTGACACTCTGGTCAAACCATACTGACAGTCTGGTCAAACCATACTGACAGTCTGGTCAAAACTACAAATCTAACAGGAAAGAAAAACACTGAGAATCTGAAAAAAAAACCTAGAAAAATCAAATCAAAATTGACACCCTTATCAAAACTATCAGTCCAAAAAAATACAGTATGGTCAAAATTACCAGACAAGACAAAACCAAAAGTCTGGTCAAAACAAAACTGATAAATATAGCAAACTTAAGAGTCGCATAATTATAAACTTTTCTATATTTGTAAAAGTAAATCATGGATAAAACTGACAATCTACCGGTATACAATTACAAAACGTACAATCTACACAATACTGGTACTCAAAATATGGACAAAACTGCCAATTGAGACAAAATTAAAAGCCAATACCGAACTATATAAATATTTTAACTAATTCATCTTGTACTTGCAGTGTATACATATTGTTTCTTTTTTAATGTAACCGATATTCAAATAACAGAGCAGTTTTGATTAATAATCTCATCTGGTTACTAAATTCTTGCTATTTATAAACACTGATCCTTGTAGCTCAAGGTAGTAAAAACCTTTCAACTGAACAAAATGAAATCATATTTAATTTTTTTTCATTTTGTCTATTTTATCTATTGAATTGACACACATCCATCTTCTTCCCCCTCCAACCAATGATTTCACTCTCTAAAATGTGGTTAAGTCTAGTAAATTATATTTATAAATATATGTATATATAAGTGTCATACATGCTCTAATGAGGATTGTTATGATTTGTAATTAATATATAGAGGATATCATAAGTATAATTTATATGTGTCTGATCCATTTCATTGACCAAACTCAACAAAACATGGGAAAAATATTTCTACAATGGATTTAAATACAGCTACAAAAACAAATGATTTTATGGCTTATGAATTGCTTTTTCCTATTTTAAACTCTGCCAGGATCAATGTAAACGACATTGAATTACGACTAATATGTTTGTTTTCTCATGTTCTAATTAAAGCTATTACAAATTGGATTTCCACCTGATCACACCTGTATCCCGTAATGATTAATACTCTGATTAATCACAACATGTTAAAGGGAGATAATTTCAAATAAACTTTGTTAAATAACAATATGTAATATTTAAAGATAAAGCAGTACATTTAATTTTGGGATCAAGAATAATTTTTTTACAAGGGTGTCAAACTCTTTTTTACTTAAAATAAATTAATTTCTGTATTTATGTTAATAAATTAATTTTTAGTTGATCTGCATATATACCTGATATGTCTGAATTTAAAAGGATTCAGAATTACTAAAAGCTATTTGGTTGCATTGGAAAAATATCTTATTCATATTCATATGCATAAAAAAATCCTTCAAGAATAGGGATACGACAGAAAGGGTAGAAATGTATAACTGCCAATGACAGAGAGTTGGGTAGAAACAATTTATCTAACAGTTACAATGAGCATCCTGACTTTTTCAGTATAGACAAAAATAAAGCATAGAAATTTTCAAAAACTAGAAATAAGAAAATCATCAATGTTTTTCCAATGTTTTCTTCAAGACTGTACAGCTGCCAAATTCACAAAAATCTGGCACTTCCCTGAAAATTTCACTCATTCAGAAAGGATCTGTAACCTACAAGGAACATAGCATTTTCAAGCCTGGTTTTCTGTAAAATGTCAAACTTCTCCCAAAATAACAGCCCATATTTACTATCTGAATAAGGTGGCTGGGTGTGGCTCTGTGGCTAAATTTTTTTGAATTTTCAATAAGAATGGGTTGATTATTGCCAGACTTTTGAAAGGACACAGATAGTCATTTACATACATAATTCCACCCAACAACTTCAATCAGTACAGAAAGTCCCTTAAGGCCAGAATAAACAAATTCTTTGCGTTATCTGCATGCTATTAAATTTTGAATCTGTAGAAATGCAAAAAATGTTTATTTTTCAATAAATTTTGACTGATTCTATTTAGGAGACTTTCAAACTTTAATAACCCTTACTGAAAAATTTTAAAAAATGTTTTAATCTAGGCAAAAAAAGTATGGTATATGGGTTAGCAGAAACATGGGCATTTTTCTGCTTATAAACACCACCACTTAAAATTTTATAATACTAGTGTCTGTTCACAAATCTGACATGAAGCCACCAAGCACTGTTGGAAAGAAAAACAAAACTGAGGTAAGGTTTAACATTTATTATAATATTTATTTTAAACATAAAACATTTAAAAATTAAAAAACAAAAATTAAAAGATACTTATTAAACAGAATAAATACATTGCAATGTTTGCAAGAAAAGTTCAACAGAATTTGTTTGGATGTTAGAAATGATAATATTGTGAATAAGTTTTGTATCTGACACTTTGGTGACAAGTCTGAATATTCTTAACTTTCCTCAATATTGTTATAGGTATATGAAAAAATTACCCAAGAATTATACAAAGGGTAAAATATTATTACTAATTATGTTTATTGCTGTGTTTCATATTGTAATTCAGTAAAATGGAAAGGAAAATGTCAATATATATCAGCCTATAATGAAATAAAGGGGGACAAAACAGAAGTTAGTTTACAGCATTCAACATTGAGCATGTGCCCATACTATAAGGCCATTAATCATTTGCTTACTGCAAGACCCAGAAGGCCCCTAACTCTGGTTTGGTTAAATTTTACATCACTTATAATAATGGCTATAACATTGTGTGCAGTATTTAATGCTGGGGCAAGCTGAAAGAACTATCAATAGGAAAACTAGCAATCATTGTCAATTGAGACTGAGAGTAAAACAGATCATGCCTTCAGCAGATATGACTCAACCTCAACATTGACCTGTAACTCTTACATGATTTTGCAGAACATGTCAAGCTTCATCTTAGGGGATATGCTAAAAACAATTTGTGAGCAATTTAATATTCCTCTAAAGTCTCATATACAGGTCAAAACTTTCTTAAGAATCCAAATGGCATGCTAAAATGTTCATTTGACAGCCATTATCTTCTTCATGCTGTCGTTATAGAAATATCATATAGATATCATACAATTAACTTCACTGTGTAAAAAACAAGATATTGACATCAAATTATACCTCACAAATCAATGTTAGCTCCCCCCTTTTTATGCACTGAAAACTATTATACAATACTTCAGATGATGACGATGATTCATTAAAATGGAAGGACTTTTCTACAGTTGCAAAATACATTAAAAATAAACGTGCATCCTGTTTTTAATATGAAAAATCTTACAAAAATACCAACCTGTTTTAACTCGCAATAAAACGATCTCAATAAATTGTCCATTTTATCCATTTTGGATGACAAACAAAAATTGTTTTAAAACACCATCCTTTTGTAACATCCATATGACAGTTTGTGTATGTTACAAGTACTAAGTATCTGTGAGCCTTTAAAAAGGAAATCCTGCACTTATAAACTTACGAACAAACAAATAGTGTACATATCCCTATTGTAATAATAAAAGTTAGACTTAACGTTTAGTATCTGGGGATATTAGGATAATAAATCTCTATTTTTCTTTTTACAATGTTTTATATATTTGGATTGTGACAGTACAAATTTAGAATGCATGGGAAAATTAGTCACATATTGAGAGAATTGTGCAGTTTATTGGGTGACAGTTGAATTGCGTTTAAACAATCTATTTGAACTTGATTGTAAATATGACTTTCTATGTCCAATAGACATATACCTTGTTTATGTTTTGCTAAACAAATAAACTACATCAAATCCTCTTTGTTTATTCTTGGTAAAATAAATAAACCAAATTAAATCCTGGTCTATTTAAAATAGTAAGTATATGATGAACAGACTATTTTTAACAAAACTCATAGGTGTGTGACATGCAGAGCAAAATTTAATTTACCAGACATAGCTAACAAAAAAAGTTCCAAGTAATCTACTGGAAATTGACAAGTTTACAAAATGAACATATAAAATAAAAGTAACCTAATATGTAAATTTTAACCAGAAAAAAATGATTACAAAGTTCACCTCGTTTCCCCAATATAATTGTAGGTCCCTTGGTATCAGAGAACTGAACTTGGACGTAAAACTTAGCCTAAGTCAATGAAGCGTAATAAGAGGGGCAGAGTGACCTAATTTTGGTTGGAGGCTGTGTTACTCTCCGAGATCCACTGTGACACCATGTAATATGATTGTAGGTCCCTTGGTATCAGGGAACTGAACTCGGACATAAAACTTAACCAAAGTCAATGAAGCGCAATAAGTAGTTCAGAGTGACCTAATTTCGGAGGGAGGCTGTGTTACTCCCCGAGATGCATCCTCACACCAAGTAATATGATTGTAGGTCACTTTGTATGTTATAACTGATTTTTTAAATAAAACTTAAAAGCCAGTCAACCATGTAATATGGGTCATGTGACCTTCACCTTATGTCACATGGCCAGTCTCTTCAACGTGCACCTGCACACAAAAATATATGACCCCATGTCAACTAGTAACCAAGAACTGGCAGCGGACAAATACGCGCACGCACACGCGTACATGGACGCCGGTGTACTCCATTAGTCCCCCTTAACTTCGTTAAGACAAACTAAACTAGAGGCTCTCAAGAGCCTGTATCACTCACCTGGATTTAACTTTTCACCTTGAGCAGGACTGAAAATTTAAGTGTTGCAGTCAATTTGGTTAGTTTTTCAATAGGGTTCTATGTTAAACTAAGTATGGCTGTGGCAGTCATCTTGGTTGACAGTCCAGGTCAATGGACACATTTCTAAAAGAGAACCATCTAACAACCATTACTGCTAAGTCTTGTTCCAACTCGCTCAGTGGTTTCAGACAAGAAGATTTTTAAATGAATTTTCCCATAGGGTCCTATCTTAAACCAAGCTCGGCTGTGGCAGCCATCTTGGTTCACAATCCGAGTGATCTGACACATTTCTGAAAAAGGACCATCTAAGCTCGGCTGTGGCAGCCATCTTGGTTCACAATCCGAGTGATCTGACACATTTCTGAAAAAGGACCATCTAAGGACCAATGCTGCCAATTTTGCTAGTTTTTCAATAGGGTCCTATGTTAAACTAAGTTTGGCTGTGGCGGCCATCTTGGTTCACAGTCCACGAAATCAGACACATTTCTTTGTAGATCTTATCATGCTTAATTTTTAAGTTTACAGTTTCTCTCCATCTTTTGTATTTTTCAAGAAAAAAACAAAATTCACAAAAAACGGACGAAAATCGTTAAGAGCAATAACTTCAACAGGAATTGGAAGACAATATCGCTCATGCTACATTGTTTGTAGATCTATCATGCTTAACAATTTTATAGTTTACAGTTTCTCTCTATCTATTAAAGTTTTTAAAAAAAAAAAATCACAAAAATAGACTAAAAATTGTCATTTAAGGGCAATAACTCCTATAGGAATTGATTGATGATATCGGTCATGTTACATCATTTGTAGATCTTATCATGCTTAACAATTTCATAGTTTACAGTTTCTCTCTATATATTATAGTTTTCAAAAAAAAATCAAAATTCACCAAAAATGGATAAAAATCATCATTTAACTGACAATTTTGGACCAGATGAATGAAAGTTAAAACTTTGCATCTGTTTTGGTGATAGATCATGATATTTAAGCAAAAAACATGCTCATATCCCTATGTTCTATTTTTAGCCCAAGCGACCATTTTGACTGAACCACAGACATAAAAATCACAAACTTTATATGCCATATATGCATCAAACTTTGTTTCGCTTCAATTGGCTCAGTGGTTTCAGAGAAGAAGATCTTTTTGTGAATTGTTGACAGAAGCTCCCATGTTCTATTTTTAGCCCAAGTGACCATTTTGAATCAACAACAGGTACAAAAATCACAACTTTAATCAAGACACTCTAAAGATGAATCATTCCAAGTTTGGTTTGAATCCGCTCAGTGGTTTCAGAGGAGATCTTTTTATGAAATGTTGACGGACAGATGACGGACAGATGACGGACAGATGGACCAACGACGCACAGACAGACGACGGATGCCAAGTGATGATAAAAGCTCACATGGCCTTTGGCCAGGTGAGCTAAAAACAATGAACTGATTGCAGAGTTTTTCCCAGAAATTCACCACAGATTGTATAAAGAACTGAGTCATGCATATTGTTAATCAATTTAAATGATAGTAAAAAACATTTCTTTTGGACAGAAGTTAGTTGGGTGACTTGTTAGTGTTTATCTGGCATCCACAAAAAATAATTTATAATATGTCCCAATTTTGGCAATAATAACCATAGTCACAGCCACTTTCACAATCCAGCACATTAAAAAATACTCATATGGTCCTTTATGATCTGAATACCTTTATTTTTCTCTGTAAAAAGAACTATTTCCTGGACATCTTGTAAACCCAGCATAAGTTTTCCCCCATCTGTACCTTTATAGAGTCATTACAATTTTTGGACAACCTCTGTCACAAAAATTTAAATTTATCAAAATTTTTGCACAAAAGCTGGACAAATATCCTTATATATTCATGCAATTAAAAACATAAAAGAATCAATTAAACAATACTTACCAACATTTCCTACTAAACAGTCTTCCACTCTTTCATTTTTCACGTTATTTGTACTTTGTCATGTGCAATAGACAATAATTACTGAATCAGACTAATTCTAAAATCAGACAAGACAAAATCAATCGACAGAAATGCATGTGCAGATGTGTCTTAGAATGAATCACATTTTCTGTTATCAATCACCCTTTTCATTCAGTTTTGTTTCATTAATTAATTACAAACATGATTTAAAAGGGCACCTCTATATAGCAAATCACTGTCTATGAAGGACACTGTGAAAATGTCCTTGTCATAAACAAAGCTTATAAAATTAACTCCAGTTTAAATGGTGCCTGTTCTCCTTGTCTGTCTGTGCCCTTTATACAAAGATTTGACTGCATTTCAGCTTTTTTTTTAAATCTATTTATATCTGATGATATAAACTATAAAAAAATAACCTAATAAATTTCCGAGAGATTTTTATATTAAACTTGAAAAGACCACGAAGATAAATCTAATATATTACAGAATAAAAACAATTTCAGATCAATTTTGTGTGAAATGAAACTTATCTGTTTTCTTAAGTTATATACAATAAAAGAAATATAGAAATTAATTCTACAATGGGAGATAACTTGTATTTGGAAGTATATCATAAGATAAATGTACAAAAAATATACTATACCAAAATAAATTTTCAGCAATTAAGTTTGAAGTAAAATCAAAATGTGAAAATATTAAAATGCCAAGCTTTTATTATTGATGCATATAAATAATATACTAACATTCATGGGAAAATAGAAAATATGATATGAACGAAGGTACATGCTTGATTAATTCTTGACACAATCTTTCATACGAGTAAAGTAAAGAAACAGCCCTTTTATTGTTGCTCTTCATCTTACAAGTAAACGCAAAGCCTGTAAAAATAGAAAGGACTCGCTCCCCGCTGTAACTGAAAACATCCACTAGCACGGCTATGAGTGGAATTCTTTTCTAAATGTCAATCACCTCTGTTATTGAAAAACATAGCTACAAGGTCAATCAAGCATAACTTCAGTATATTGTTTAGGATTTATTAATTACCAACTAATCATAAGAATGTAAGTTCTAGTTAACCATTTCCCATCATACCATACCACACACCTATATTAGTCATTCCAGACAACTGTACCTTCCACTGAAACATTTCTTGTACTTCTGGTTTTAGTTTTCATTGTCTGAAATATTATGTAATGTTCTATAATTTTCTCTACCTAGTTAGAATTTTTTAAGTACAAGAGGTGCCAAAATCCAGAAATAACAAACACTCCTCATAACAAGTTGGAATGAACTCAGGGCCTCGGTGTTAACAAACACTCCTCATAACAAGTTGGAATGAACTCAGGGCCTCGGTGTTAACAAACACTCCTCATAACAAGTTGGAATGAACTCAGGGCCTCGGTATTAACAAACACTCCTCATAACAAGTTGGAATGAACTCAGGGCCTTGGTGTTAACAAACACTCCTCATAACAAGTTGGAATGAACTCAGGGCCTTGGTGTTAACAAACACTCCTCATAACAAGTTGGAATGAACTCAGGGCCTTGGTGTTAACAAACACTCCTCATACGTTGGAATGAACTCAGGGCCTCGGTGTTAACAAACACTCCTCGCCACAACTTGGAATGAACTCAGAATATCAATGTTAACAAACTCTCCTTACCACAAGTTGGAATGAACTTATAGCCTCAGTGTTAAGAACAACCCTCCTCACTACAAGTTGGAATGAACTCAGAGCCTCAGTGTTAACAAAAATCATTACCACAAGTTGGAATGAACTCAGAACCTCAGTGTTAACAAACTATTCACTAAAAATTACATTCCTGAGAACATAAATTACACCACCTTCACTATGACCTGAACTGTTTTTGATAGTCATTGGGAGTGTGATGGACCAAGTACAATATAAACAGAAGTTGTGTTTTTTCATTGTTGCCACAAAGTGAAAGGTGGAATTTCAAAGAAATCTTTTTTTGCAGCCAAAAAAGCAACACCTTATTACTTTTATGTCATTTATATTTATTAAACTGTTCCAAGTATAATAAATTTGACTTTGTAATAAAGGCTAGCTACCAAAAACAATGATTTTCATCATATCTGGCTATATCGTGGTAGTCAGTTTTCATTGGTTTAGGAAGCTGGAGAACACAATTGAGAACCACCGACCTACCACAGGAAAACTGGCAATCCCAGTCATTTAAGATCGCAGTCAAATGCACCTTGCCGCAATCTGAATACCTCTTGACTGAATTATTTGTCTCCATGAACAGGAGTCTGAAATTTTATCAATCCAATGTGAAAAATCGGTCAACTGAAGCATCGTGAACAGGAGTGCAAAGTGTGGCTTAGGAGCCGTCTGAAAGCTCAATTTCAAAATTCATCCAAAAAATTTTCACAATGCTTCAGTTGAGTTTTATTCGATTTTCACCAATTTTTCACGTTTCAGATTCGTGTGCTCTATTATTTTTATAAAGGTGGGAAAAGAAATACTTATGCACCTCAATATTATAATTATATTTTCTTTGATAGTAGTCTCAATTTCTTTTACATTAGTCAAAAATAACCTCTCAGTATATCTTTCATATATACACCGTACAAGCTATGAACATATTACGTTCAACTATGTTTGCCGACACAACATTGATCACCGGAGTGTTCAGGAAATAACTCATAAAACATTGTATTTACAAACATTTTAACTTTGATTAACAGACGTAATTTTCACAATTTTTAACATAAATTTGAAAAGCAATTATAATTTCAATAGCTTTAAACCGATACAATTATATTAATTCACATATCTTATTCCTTGTCTTGAGTAAGGGAAAAATAATTTGAGTTTTAAGAAAAGAACTTGTTATTGATATTTTATGATACGGGTACCACTTTTAATGCACAAGATATGCATATTTTGTTGACATATGACACATCAGTTATGCTGAAGGCCAAAAACTTTAATAAAACCCAAATTAATAATCCAAAGCATTGAAATGCAAAATAAAAGGTAGGCTCTAACATTTGGTGGAAAAAAGGCAGGTTCAAAAATGTGGTGAAAAGAATTGATACGGAATCAAATACTTTTACATCTTAAATAAAAAGTTTGTGAACATTAGCATGCAAAAAGAAACCAGGGCTCATAGATGCTGGTAAAAATATCACCAGACAAAATGTCCTTGCCCTCATCCTCCCCTTTCTAAAAATCAAGTTGTTATTTTTTTAATTGTTAACACCATGCTATGACCTTCTACTATTTTCATAGTTTTAATACATTGTTTATGCATTAACTGACGGGTGAAAATGTTGAATAAGGCTTAAAAACAAAACAAAACTCAAATCACATCACATCATCATTAGGTCTACAGCCAAGCCAATACTGTATAAGGGGTTATTTAAACAAGGCCATAATTTTTGGCTTTCTAACAAATACTTGATTAAGAACATGATGTTACAGTTATACATCCACATGACTAATGCTATAAACCTGTCTGAGAAGATTCTGACTTTGGCAAGCTGAAATTACTCATGTTTAGTGCCTCTTTCAACACAATTGGAAATATAACATTGGTAGAGACCACCAGCTTTGGTAGAAAAAACTGACAATCATTGAAAGCTGAACATTCCTCACTGCAAGTTGGATATGAACCCACAACTTATATGTTGACAGATACAGATACACTACCTACAGAATAAGAATATTTATTGTTCCAATCACGGGCCCTCACAGGGGCAAGATATAACAACTTATACAACAAACATTGATTCATTAGCATAAATTACAATGAAAATAAAATAAAAACTAATTTATTTAATCAATAAAATATACATCATCTTATATCAATACCTACTTGCCAAATATTATCATCTGACATAGAAAGATATTGTTCTTAAAAAATGTTTTAGGATGAAAAGTAGAAGACAAATTGGGGTAAACAAAATATCTCCCTTTCTTTATTGACAAGAATACTTAAATATGTAAAACTACATTCATTTTTTGTTGTCTTTTAAACCAGACAAATTACTACCTACACCGCATCAAACATTGTGTTGTATAATGATTATAATACTTCTATTTCTCTTCTTTTTTTATTAAATGTCTACTAAAATTAGTTTTTATATTAGCCAATGCCAAATCACACAACAGCTAAGAAACGATATGATGGATAAAAATTCTTGACACAAAATGCCCTAATTATCATCAAACGTAATATAACACAAGACTTTAACTGATAGGGATATCTTCCTGAACCTATCTTCAATTTAAATAGGACAATTTCTATTGAATATGAAAATATCACAGGTATATATACTTACTTCCTTATTAAAACATAAACTTGATGACAATATACCAGAAACATCTTGGGATCTATATAACATGGTACACAGTTTCTTATATTGATCTTTTGTCAAATTTATCAATACTCAGATAACTCATACATGTTGCTTTTTACATATATATATATATATATATATGGGTGAGATTCAACCTTTTTTGTTATAAAAATTTTTGAATGTTTTGTATACTTTGTGAAGTGTTATCCCTAACATTCCTAAAATTCTTGATCATATTTTCAAAATCCCACCACAAATTTGGGAAAATCTCATCCTTGGACATTTTGGATTTCTGGATTCATCACAATGTTATAATATGCTTTCCTGTTAATGAGAAGTTGAAGCTGTTGTAAATAATTTTAAAAAAAACCGACTCTCCAAGAACCATTTCATTAAAGTTTGATTTAGTAATTTATAAAGAGACTTTCAGGTACTTTTGCTAAATATTTTTTCAGTCATGCTGCATGCCGTTTTGGTTGAATGTGGCATAATGTGATGGTTAATTGACATTTGAACTTTTGGAAAATTAAAAAGTATAGATATCCAATACAACTGCCAATATATTCATTTAACCATCTTTAAAGTAAAAAATTTTCTTTGAATAACATGAATGTGAAATATTTATTTCAAATTGATCTTTATTGGAAAATATGTTTTAGTGAAAAAATATCAGCATTTTGCAGGATGAACAATTTCCCGCAGATAATTTCCTGGAAATTGCCTGCAGGATGAACAATTTCCTGCAGATAATTTCCTGGAAATTTCATGTATTATACTGTTCACATAAGTGTTATTTCTATTTTCTAACAAAATTTGAGGTATTTTACAATTGTAGAAAAATTGATATGATAGAAATAAATCATCATTTTTTATTCACATTTTCCATATGCAGCTATATCGGTCATAATTATGTTAGGTAACTCTGTTTAGACTTATTAACTGGTTACCCAATATCGAGAATCTACTGGTCCCGTTCATGCCAGGCATTCATCGTACTTCGGTAACTCTTTATTGATTATAGCACGTTCTCCACGTCTTCACTTTAAAAAACTTTTTTTTGAAATATGGAGTAACATTTCACATGGACTATAATTTCAATATATGAGATTGTGACAATAATTAATAATATGAAATTTATCACCAATTTATACAAACTGTCAAAAGTACATAATTACACGTGAAAAAAGGTAATGGTGCAAGTTTTTTTTTTAATTCTTTAAGCCGCGAGAAAAGCGATTTTTTTTTTTTTTTTTTTGGTAAAATTTATTTGAGTTTTATCTGAAGAAATTTATTATGCGCAATTAACATGCTGTGTGTTTCAGGTAATTATAACTAATTAACGATTTGACATGTATATTGTACCTTGACTGTCCGGATGTTTATTGTTCCAACCGTTAATTAAGGTACACAGGTACATTGTATGTATACAGGTAAACCGTTTGCTGACCAAAACCAGCGTGATTTCATTTTTAACGCCACATTTTTTGATAATTAATGTCACATTTTAATAAACAGGTGTGTGTGTTTAAGGGGGATCACAAAGAATGCAGTGATGAAATATAATTTCAAATGTCAGATAAGTAACATTTTAATTTATTTTAAATTAATAATTTATCTTTTTGGTATTTATATATTTAACATTTGACATATTATATGAGTAATTCTATTTACTCGTATATATATTTACTTTGTTATGGCAAGGTAGAAGATGATTAGGATGGGCGCCATCTTGAATAATAATAGTAAAAAAAAAACACATTTCAAAATAGCTAATTTTCAAATCAATTTGGAAGGGACATAATCAAAATGTAAACTATCGCAATTACGATATTTCGAAAATTATGAAGGTTTTACTCAAACATATGATATATGAAGACCAAAGGTTACACTTTATTAGTAACATCCGAGACATAAAACAATATGTCTCTAGTAATATATCAGTATCTATAGTATGCATATCCCCCTTTTTATTATAACTTCATCACACAAACATTATATAATAAAATCCTCGATTGAAAAGAAATGATGTCTGTATGAAATGATCCATCATCTGTGTTAGTTTTCATTAATACTGGCAAAGGTGCGATTTTTTTTCATAATCTATATTGCCCTTGGCGAGGATAAGTTAATATGCAGTGCAATTGGAAACTATACACTTATTTATAAGTTATGTCAGCTATTTATATATATATATATATACTTTATATTTCAAACATAAGCGTTTGTTTCGATGCAAATATGAAATTGAAAATCATTAAATGTTTGTATTTTCGCGCCTAGTGCCATTTCCCGTCATCGTCGCCATCTTGAAAAATAATAACAGATTTTCCGAAAAAAGCTAATTTTCAAATCAATTTGGAAGGGATATAATAAAAAATTAAACTATTCCATTTACGATATTTCGATAATTTATAAATGTATGAATAAGCACATAGCACCAAAATTCTTCCATCAGTTTTAGTTAAATCGCAATTTTATGTTAAAAACGACAAAAAAGCCAATTTATCAGACTTAGATGATTTAACAATATGGACTTAACGGGAAAATAAGACAAAATTTTCAAAAGCATTTGGAAGGGATAAGACAAAAATTTAAACGTTTCCAAATAGCATAAATATATTTCTAAATATATCAGGAAGTACTACATAGCACCAAAATTTTTTCAGCACGAACTAAAAGTAGTTTATTTTATCGATTCCTGATCGCCCAAGTGCATTTCTATACCATTTACTTGGTCATAGTATAGGTGATGTGTGACGTCACCAAAGTCACGTGATGACTTCTATAGTTGGATATGATAGTTTGCTAGATTGATTTTTTTTTAAATTTTTTGTTGAAAACTATTTTATTATTTCATATTAAACATGATGGCTTGTTAAATCCATTTTGTCATATTTTGTGTTTTGTGTTTTTTTTTTTTTCATTCAGGAAGAATTACTCAATATAAAAAAGACATTGTACAATGACAAGACAAAATACATATCCTTTTGTGAAAATGATTCATTTTGTATACCACCATGATCGTATTAAATATAGTAAAACAAAACAGAGTTATCTCCCATCTAAATTTCAGTTTTCAGATTATTGACTATACTATTTGATATTGAATGTCAATAATACTGGTAAACAATTCAACCTGTAAGGAAAATTTACCAAAGTGTGTATGCTGGTGAAACATATACAAATCTTTTAAAGAAAGCAATTTTCAAATCTGAATTTATTTAACAACATTTACTAGATTTTTCACTTTGTACATACAATATACATGTATATTAATTAAGGTATCCGGACCATAAATGACCACGTGATTATTTAAAAGTTCCCGGATGTTCCATACAACGCAATTGAAATGACTTCGGTAATTATCGGCAAACTTCGGAAATGCCAATATAACTAACTTATTTTTACAGACTCTGCATATAAGCAACAAAGTGTGTTTCAACTTGAGAAAAATATATATACAAAATTCCAGCTTTAAACTGTTTGGTTCAACCATTCACGGTCAAAAAGAGATACAATTTTCGATCATTATCTATTATGGTCCGGATACCTTAATGATTTATTCTAATTGTTAGATACTTTTCTTAATATAAATTTAATATTTATATAAATTTAAATCAAGAGCTTTTTGGATTTTTTAAAATTTTTTTTCAATTAGGCACTTTTGTACTTTTAAAATTTTTAATTGAATATCATTTGTCAACTGGCTCACATACTGAATAAAATTTTGTTTTGGGAAAAGCCGAAAATTTTATGGACATGTCAATTCAAGGGGAGATAATTAAATCAGATATATCACTGCAAACAATTTTTATGTTGTTTTGTGTATTATTACACTCAAAAATAATTCTCAATTTTTTCTGAAAGAAGTATAGAAAAACTAATATTGAAATTCAATTACCCAATATCTACAAGTGAGTGAACAACACTTTAGTCCACAAATGCTTGAAGTACAGTATTGTCAGATTTTTTGGCTTTCTGCTTTGTTCTGCCTGTAACAAATGAGAGCTTACATATGAACATGGACAAATCAGATATAAATTATTGACAAGTGGTGGAACAAAATATAATGTATTATGTTTTATGCCACCACTTCTCAATAATGAGGCTGTAATTTTTGTACAATAATTTTGCTGTTGTTTACATGTTATTTGGCATGTTTGCTGCAAATTGATGAATATGTAACCTGCAAGTCAATTTTTTATTTTTCTTCATTGTGAAAAACAGTTTTATTTCCGATTTGTCTATGTTCATATGTATTAAAGCTCTCATTTGTTACATACAGAACAAAGCAGCTAGCCAAAAAATTCCACCAGAGTTTTATAAATATTGGTAATTACTTTGTACCATGCCTAGTAAGTTTCAGCAGAACTTACTGATAAGTCATAAGTTCAACTGGAAGTATTTGACTAGTTAAAAGGTTCCTCCTTTATTATTTTAAGGCAGACTTGTTTGGAACTTTATAACTAGTTAATTTTCAATGGAAAAATTTTCTAAAAAACTTTTTTAAAAACTAAAAAAATTACTGGCAATTTTTTTCTCCTTTTTTATTATAAAGTTAACTAGTTAATTTATTTCAGAACCTTTTATCTTGTTAAAACACCCAGAAATAACTTCATGGGATCTTTGGTGAATACAATTTACATCAATTTGTTAGTACATGTAATATGTTTTATATTCAGTTGTGAGTTCTAAATTATAAACACTTAAGTCAAGTAAATGAGAAAGGTGTTATCATTGATTCTTGTATAAACTGTTCTGAGAGGCTATCCTAAGTACCAGTAGAATTCAGCAATCACAATTTATAAATAAATTTAAATTTAATTTTATATGGACTGGAGCTCCGGGTCAATATACTATTTGTCAAGGGGTGACAAAAGGAAGTCTTTCCGGTTTTCATTTCACATATTTCATATTTTCTTTCTCTCGGAAATGACAGAAATTCATTAGTCTAAAATATGATTAACATTTTTATTGTGTATTTATTTTAATCCATTTGGAATTTTTCAATGAGATTTGTAAATAAACGTGCTCCCTATAAAACGAGAAGTATTAACAACTGTGTACTATTTTCAAAAGAACCACCGTGCCAAGTAATGGTCACAGACTTCTAAATTTAAATGAAGATTATTCCTTTCGCCTTTGTCTACGAAGTCAAATATCCTGATCATGGCTCACTCTACTTACTTCCCCTGGTAACAAAATTGAAATTAGAGTTACTCCCCTTCCTGTAATTTTGTTACAAAATCAAACACGACAAAGAAAATTAAAAATAAAATTAAATCCTTACCGCTGAGATGTTTAATAATTATAACTGAGTTTACTCACATATAATCTTCTATTATATCTCATAATTTAGTTTATTAAGCACATTCCCGTTCACATGGACACGTACTAACACAGGGGTGTATTTAATACAAAGATGAAAAGTTTACATTTTAAATAAGTAAAATCAAGAAATATAAAAAGGATATTCGAAGGAGGGAAAAATCGAAACAACTGACAAACTCTGGAGAACAACGAAGACAAAACTAAAACAATACATGCATTACAAATAAAATATAAAAACATATGAATAAGATGGACCCCACCAAAAAAACGGGGGTAGACTCAGGTGCTCCAGACGAGTAAGCAGTCTCTGCTTCCTGCAGGACACCCGCAATGCTGCCCATGTCAAATCCTGTATGTAAAATTTGTATGTAAATGCAACTTTTGCATTGCGTTCACATGTTGTATATAAGTGTTTAAAACATATTTGATAGCCAATATTTCTCTGAGAATTGACGTTTCTTGGTGATTATGAATCAGGAAAAATATTTCCCTGACGAATATTGGCAAAAACTCGGATGTGTTTAATTGTGTCCCATATTAAAAAGCAGAGGCCCTTATATATTTTCCTCGTGCGTATAGCTATTTCCTGGCCTCCTCTTTTCGTTCAAGTTTTGGTTTATTATTTCGGATTCTCAAATTTTCAACCTTGAGCGCTTACTGCTGATAACTTATAAATTGTTGAAATGTGCACATACAGTGAATCAAATTTGGTATCAGAGAATTTAATTTTACCAACACTAAAATCCAAACATTAATGAGTTATGTAAGTTACGTGACTGAAACTATGCAACCTGTATTGAATATGGTCGGACGGCTGACAATAACAGGGATCAGACTATATCCAAAACAACCATTTTTGCCATATATAAAAGATCAAAATTGTGTATATTTCATATCCTTTATTGTTCATAAAAAATATTTAACACATTTTCTGTCAACTAAACTACCATACATTTAATCCATTCTAACGACAAAAATTCTCTTACGCTTACCAATTTTTACACATACAATAAGCAATTCAATGAATTAAGTCTGTTGATAATAACAGGCGTGCATTCAGCTATGTTTCTGACATATCACCAGAATCACCAACAGCTTGTTTTACACTAAATATATGCAAATATAATGGATAATTCTGCTCATCGTCCTATTCGGCTCATTAACATGAAAACGATGCGCCTAATTAAACGCTGCGCCGAATTACCCGTCAACATAGTAGTTCTCTAGTTGGTTTCTGGCCCGTGTTAACTGTATGTTTACTGTAAAACAGCTGCACATGGTGATAGACTTTTAGTAAAAGATAGAGATGAAGTAACTCAAGCTTGTGACGAATCTCTGAAATGGTTCGATAGTAATTCATTGGCAGAGAAAGAAGAATTCGAGGATAAAATGAAAGAACTTCAAAAGATATGTTCCCCAATTATGACAAAATTACACGGTAGTTCAAGAGGTGGATCAGGAGAAGGGCAGTATTCAGGTAGTCAGGATACATCGGGTGGACCTACCGTTGAAGAAGTTTATTATTTAGCAAAACTCAAATGACAAAATATATTTTTTCCAGTATTAATTCTTGTTGTCACAATGTTCTGCGCTAAAGTGATCAAAATAAATGTTGAAATAATTTAACGTGTATCATAAATATGTACCTTCATCTGCAAATATAATGTGTAAATTGTATAAAGCTGGGAGTATGAAGTTTTAAGTAATAGTGTGACATTCTTACATTGTTATGTGCTTGTTGATAATAAATGTATGAAATGTAGAATATTCTTTATGTTCTTTGTGTATCATTAAATGGAAAAGATTGTCAGATAGTTGGATTCATGCTTTCATAAGGCACCAATGATATTATTACTGGGGGAATGGGTAGGGCTATGTCCATCTGGTTCTGAATACTAGTGGCTCCCAGGAGCCCGTATCGCTCACCTGGATTCAATTTGGCAATCAACAGCAATAAAAGCACCTAAAAACTACAGCTCGGATTATTGGAAATAATTCTGAAAGAGCACAATCTAATAACCATGGCTGCCAAGTCTGGTCCCAATTGGCTAAGAGGTTTCATACAAATAGATTTTTCAATGAATTTTCCTATCTGGTCCTAAGTTTGGTTGTGGCAGCCATCTTGGTTGACAGTCCAGGTTATTGGACAGAATTCTGAAAGAGGACTATTGCTACCAATATGGTTCTAAGTGGCGTAGGGGTTTGAGACAAGATTTTTAAATGAATGTTCCCATATAGTTCTATTTCGCTTTGGTAGCCCGGGTTATTAGACAGAAATTTGAAAGAGGACATATTCTGCCAAGTTTAGTAGTTCCAATTGGCTAAGTGGTTGTAGACAAGAAGATACTTTAATGAGTTTTCCCATAAGATCTTATTTTAAACTAAGTTTAGCTGTGGTGGCCATCTTTGTAAACAATCCGGGTCATCAGACACAATTTTGAAAGAGGATCATTGCTGCCAAGTCCTGTTCAAACTGGACAAGTGGTTTCAGACATGATTTTTAAATGAATTTTCCCGTAGGGTCCTATGTTATACTAAATTCGTCTGGGGTGGCCATCTTGGTTGACAGTCTGGGTAATTGGACACATTTCTGAAAGGGGACCACTTAAGGTCTATTTCTGCCAAGTTTGGTTCAATCTGGCCATGTAGGTTCATAGAAGATTTTAAAAATTCACCCCCCTTTTTTTCTCATTATTGTAACAGCAGTCATGTTAATTTACAACTGAGTCGATGCCGCTGCTGATGGACTCCAAGTACCCCGAGGGTATCCTTAGCTCAGTTGCTAGTATTTAGATACTAGCCCGAAATTAGTACATAAAATTTATTGTGACATTATTGTCAAATATGTGAAAACTAACGAGTATCTGCTCGTGCATAGCTCGGTCCTTAGATGGTTTTGGTTTTACCCCTTTCGGTCATTTTGGCATTTTTGAATTTGCTTTTCAACGTTTTTGATTGTTGTTTTGGTTTTCAACATTTTAGGCCGTGAGCACAACTGATGAGTTGTAAATCAATGAAATCACATCTTGTGCATCAAAATTGGTATCAAAGAATTTTACTTTAAAGGAAAGTTTACGATGACGGATGCAAGGTGATGGCAATAGCTCACATGGAACTGTGGTCCAGGTGAGCTGAAAAAAACATATATTCCTGTACGTCCGAAAAAATAAATAAGCCTGAATATTCGAGGTATGTCCAAGACACAATGTAGTTTCGATATCGACGACATCGTATCGATATCAACATGCACCTTTTACTATGCACAATGATATACTCTAATTTTGTTTACTTGATATACATTCAAAACCAGTGCTGATATCGATTCGATATCGCCAGTCTTCTCTTCGCCTGAATCATATGCTTATGTTGTCGATCGTAATGTGTTGCTTTGATTCTTTACTTTGTATACATTTAAAACAAGTGTAGATATAGACGATATCGATGATATCGAATTGATATCGACATTTGAATTTTCCGTGTTGCATTGATTTCTTACTTTGTATACATTTTGAAACAAGTGTCAATATCGACGATATTGATTCAATATCGACAATCTTATTTTTGCCACAGCAAACAAGCATAGATCTGCGGGAATTTGCTGCGCTGTTTATAATTGCGGAATAGTGGTTGGAATCATCGATCTATTTGGATGTGAATCACTATCACAAGTGTATGTCTTTCTGGCATGGCTTTGGCACACGATTTTACTTTTCCCCAAGCTTCTAGCATATGATTATGCATGTCACTTAAAACGATTTGTAAACAGCCGACAAAGCATGTTCTCCGGGAAGTTCTTACCTAGTCTAATAATGATTGTAGACCAGATGCACTTCAAAAACCATATTGATAAATGGTGCAAACAAAATGTGAATCCACACGAAGTTGCCGCATTCAATACATTTAATACTGAAGCCTGCGAAGAGATATTTAATATTATTTCAAAATTCAAGCATGCAACAAAACATATGACATACGGAAGTCTTAATCTATTCCATTTGACAATGTGTGATATAAACAACTAGAATAAGATGGTGAAAAATGAAAAGCGAACAAAGTGCAAGTGAAAGATTTAAATATAAAAGCACATAACTTTGTAATATTTTGTATTGTTTCATGTGACAAATATAAAATGATAGTATGATCATAATAACGTCAAACTATGTGTCAATAAAATACAATTCAATTTGTAACATTCATATTAAAATTCATGAGCTCCACCTTCATTATTTATTTCATAATTCAAAATGGTCAAATTGTGCTTGTGTGTTTTTTGTCCCGGGTTGGTCTTTATCTCTTGATTTCCATCTTCTGGACTTCCTTTCCTTAAAATCGTGTTGACATCTTTGATATCGACACCTTCATGTGTCATTGTCTCAAGTCATCATCAATATCAACAATTTCAACATTTCAGTTTGCCAATTTAAAATAAGATCATCAACTATATCAAGTCGATATAGTGTCAACATGAACTTCTGGTTTGTCATTCGTGTGTTAAGCCAACATCGATATTGATTCAATGTCCTGTCGACATTTATGATATTGACGATATCAACATCTGGTTTGTCATGGATATCTGAAGCAAACATCGATATCGATTCGATATCATGTCAATATTGTCGATATCAACGAATCAGACATCGATATCGATTTGATATCGTGTCGACATTGTCGATATCGACATCTGGGTATGTCTTGGACATATATGGAATATTCCACAATTGTGTCTCATTTATGTTTTATAAAAAAAATCTGCTTTGCTTCTTGTGTGAAAAAAAATATTTCGACCTGAAGAAAAAGTACAAAAATCCAAGCCCCTCCCTGTAATAAAGTAGTTGATGCATAAATAGACGACAGGGCCTATTAATTATTTATATCTGATATAGTATAGAATTTGTTTGAATTGTTTTTAAGATTGATGTCAGTTAAATAACCTGACTATCAAAGATCAGTTCTATATCGTTCAATCTGAAGAGAGACTAGAATACTGACAATGGCAGAAAGGGCCCTGCCGGCTTGTGTGACTGAACTCATGGGAATCAAAAACGCTTCAAAATCTATATATTCTCCGAACAGTGTTTTCCGATTTTCCTAAAAATCAAAAGGGACCTTCCTCTGATCATGTCCAACACTGTGTATAAAACTTATGAAAATCTGTGAAGGCAATCTGAGGTTATCATACGACATAGTGTTAATTCTCAAAACAGAAAGGGACCTTCCTTTGGTCAAGTACAATATTGTGTATAAAAATCATAAAAATCCGTGAAGGCAATCTTAAGTTATCGTACAACCAAGGAAATGCTGACGGACAGACTGATTACTATAGGGCGGCCACCATTTCATGGTGGGGCCCTAAAAATTGGTAGAGTTGATGCTTCTGTATATTTGTAAAATATGATATAATCATACATATTCATACAATTGTGATGTGGAACCCTCAACATGGACACGAAATTGCAAATTAAAATTTCATTGCATGAAATATAATGTTCGATATAGTGTATAAAAATTAATAAATTCACGAGACAAAAACTTTCTATGTATGTATTTTTCTAGATCTGTTCAGTAGTCCCTTCGGAACTGTTGACAAACTGAAAAATGTCAGTGGTTGTCTCCAATATACCATTCGTTTAAGTTTCCACTGTTAACTACCGGTACTTTAAACTAGCTGTCATATAACAGAGAGCATTCTGAGGACTACACTTTTTACAATGACTATCTGTTACAATGATAAATTTTTTATGGTAAGATGTCCATTTGGATACCCACTATGTTGTTGTGTGAAATAAAACTTTATTCTTTTCAAAATTATATTTTTGAACATGTTACTAGGTTGATCACGATGAGCACCCAAAATATACCAAAAATGCAAGCAGTAAATGGCTGCAAAAAGTACTACTGAAAATATTTCTAGACCATCGAAGGTGTATCATGTAAAAACAACTTACTGAAAATATATATTTTCATAGAACAGGAAATTTTTACTGGAAAATGATTGTAATGAAGGAAGTTATTTCAATAGTATTAATCTTCCTCTTCAAACATACTCATAAGTACAAACACTCATAAGTAAATAAGTACAAACCTACTTATAAGTACATAAGTACAAACATACTCATAAAGTACATAAGTACAAACATACTCATAAGTACATAAGTACAAACATACTCATAAGTACATAAGTGCAAAAATACTCATAATACTCATAAGTACAAACATACTCATAATACTCATAAGTACAAACATACTCATAAGTACATAAGTATAAACATACTGACAAGTATATAAGTATAAACATACTCATTAGTACATAAGTACAAACATACTCACAAGTACATAAGTACAAACATACTCATAAGAACATACATAGAATTCAAACTACAGATTGATACAACTGTTTATTTAAATATAACTGACAATAAACAAAATAAAAAGTGATTTATACTCATGTAAGTGTAAACATCAAATTATTACATAAATGTGATTAGATGTGAATATCATTTAAAAGACTTTGAACATCTGGTGAAACATTAGTTTATAATCACAGAAACTTTTCTTCAAACCATGTTAAATTTAATACTTAGTTATAATTTGGTTAACAATATGGAACCCAAAATAATAAGACAAATATTTAATGACATAAAAAAATAAAAAATTCTGATGAAGAAAGAACATAATTATGATGACTACATACAATTGTGTCCAAAATATTTAGAAAAAAAAAATGTTATTACAAAGGCTTTTGTTCAACAAGCTCATCTGAATTTGTTTTTTTTCCAGATAACCAATTACAAAATAAAGGCTACTAGGAGTCAGGGTCACTCACCTGGCAAAAATTGTCATCAGTTTAGTAAATTTTTATCAAATTTAACCTTATACTGGTAGTTTCAGAGAAATTTACCAATCAGAACATAAAAATGCCTCAGGATGCCATGTTTGTCTTCAGATCAAAACCAAATGAGACTTGTTTGTAAAGGATTTTCTATTTGGTCTGTATGGTTTCAGAAAAGAAGATAAAAGTATGAATTTCCTGGCAATGACCATGCCAAACACCTAGTGATAACTTGTGAGCTCAAAAAATGAACTTGAGGTTTATATAATGTTCATTACAAACTAACTCATGCAATGCTGGAATATAATCCAAAAAGTAACTGAAAAACCCTTAATCTTGCTGTTCTGAAAAGGAACGTGTTATTAGTAACTACATAATATTTTACCCATCAAATAAGTTCTGCTTTACAGTTCAAAATGAAACTCCTTCATCTCCATCTCCAGTCAAATCATTACAATCATAAACATCATCCATTTCACTTCGCCTCATTCATATTTTTCATTTATACATACCTTATGTTGACCTCTTTAATCTCGAGTAAAACTTGTATTTTTCACGAGGAATCATTTTAAAAATTGGGACAAAATTTCTGCACATTAACCTTTCAAATTTTTCTGTATGGATTCATGAAATAAGGCTTTTTAAATAAAATTTTTTGGACTATGTGAATGTACATTAAACCATTGACTTTCACTGCATGTTAACATTTTGGTGTTTCACACTGTGATAATCCACACTGGAACTATTGTTTTGACTAGAATACAAATCTAGACTAGAAAACTAAATCAAGAATTTATCACTTTAGACTTTAATAATACACTGCATCTAATATTTTCAAACCTTACACCAAGAGGCAATAATTGGTCCAACTGTCCTACTTTTTTGTTCACAAAAATTTATTAAATTTGTTCTAATGAGAAATGCAAGTCTCACAAATGTTATATAAAACAAGATTATATGTCTTTATGGAAACCTGAACTACAAACAATGATTGAGAAAATACATTGTATCTTATAGTATTTATACTTTAAATGAAACTATATATACACCAAACCCATAATATATCCTGATGGCAAACCATCACATGAAACAATCACTGTAACATAAAATCACAACCACTTTATTTTAATGTCATTTATATTCTGAAATACTCTTTTGTGAAGTTTCATACAGACATGACTTCTATTCTAATACCAAAAAATTTTATAATATCATATATCTCACTTACAAGTTTCATAATTAAATTGTTGTCTTTGCAGGAAGAAAATCTAATATATTTTTCAATTAAAAGTTTAAAATTTATATTTTAATTTGCAAGTTCACATTCCTTCCTTTCCCTCGAAATAAAAAAAAATGAATACCCTTAATCTGATATTCTAAATGATATAACAAATACATAATCATTTTTTATACAATGACATCAGTGTCCATTTAAACTACCTCAACATCACATGACAAAATCTTAACAGAAACTCCAAACACCAAAACAGATGTTTATATAACTCTTATAAAAAAAGGTCATTTTTTTTTAATTATAACATCCATTCTTCTGTGCTTATATGAAGTCACTAAGGTTTGTTTTTATTGGGTTTTGATGATTAGTTTAGGGAACAACCATTAAACTTCAAGGGCAGGGGGGTTATGGTTTTTTGTGAAAAAAAATATGCGGATTCCAAAGGGAAGGAAAAAAAAAATAATCTGTTTTACAAGACTATGGAAAAAATGTTCTGGTTTTGATATATTTAAAAAAAAAAAAATATTTGAATCTGAGAGATGATTTAGAAAATCACAAGCATTACGAGAACAGCTTTAGTCCATTATTTAATACAAATCTGACTTGATTTATTTTGAACATAATAAAAGATTTTCCTTAGTTTTTCAGTCATACTTGACCTTTCAGTGATTAACCATCAAGATGAAGAGCAACAATCATGACAATCAAAGCATTGGTCCTTTTTAGCTCACATGGCCAAAGGCCATGTGAGCTTTTTCATCATTTGGTGTCCGTTGTCCGCCCGTCTGTTAACTTCACATTTAAATCTTCTCCTCTGAAACCACTGGGCCAAATAAAATAAAACTTGGCAGGAAACATGTATGTAACGTCCTTTATTAGGTTTGCTCATTTCATCCCGATCGGACAACAGACATAGCCGCCATGGCCAATTGTTGTTTCTGATTTGCTGAGTTTTAAAAAATATTTTCCTCTGAATCTGATTGGCCAAATGAAACAAAACTTGACAGGAAGCATATATGGGGGGAGGGGGGGGGATTGGGTCTTTCATAAAGTTTCGTCATTTCGTTCCGATTGGACTACAAATATGGCCACCATTGGCAGTTCTTGTTTCTGATTGGCTGATATAAAACATATGCTCCTCTGAAATCGCTTGGCCAAATGGAACAAAACTTGACAGGAAGCATTTATGTCATTTCATCCCGGTCAGGCAACAAACATGGCTGTCATGGGCAGTTCTTGTTTCTCATTGGTTGATTAAAAAAGATTTTTTTATCTGGAAACGCTTGGCCAAAACTGTCAGCTAAACTCCACAGGAAGCATCTATGGAAATTCTTTTATGAAATTAATTTTTGTCATCCTGATTTGATGACAAGCATGTCTGCCATGGGCAGATCTTTTTCCTGATTGGCTGATTTAAAAAAATCTTCTCTGAAACCGCTTGGCCAAATGGAACAAAACTTGACAGGAGGCATCTGTGGGAGGTTTTTTTTTACAAAGTTTCCTCATTTTGTCCAGATCAGGCGACCAAACTTGACAGAAAATGTCTATGGCATAAAACAAAAATGTGCAGAACTGCAGTATTGATTGAAACCAAACATGGCCTGAATGTTCCTCATAAGGTGCTGACCAGGTGTTGTTACTTTGGTGCCACCCTATGGGAAATCTTCTGGAGAACCACCAAATTTCAGAATATGCTGACCTTCAAGTAGAAGGACCTTGGTGAAAAAAAATTTGGTTCCTGCAAGGCTCAACACACTCCATAATGATAGGGAGAAGTGACTTTTCTCTTTGAGGTATATCAACAAGAGGCTCACCAGAGCCTGTATCGCTCACCTGGAGTCTGGTTTTCATTGGACAATTAATCAACTATTTGACCAAGTTTGTTGCAATTGGTTCATTTGTTCAGGGAAAATTTGTTGAAGATTTATTTTTCATAAGGTTTAATGTTAAAATATGTTCCCTGATGGTGGTAGTCCTGGCAGGAATTGACCAGGAATAAGGGTGAACCTTAAATAAATGTAACAGAACCTGACCTCAAATTACACAAACCAATAACTCCTAAATAGAATTTGGAATTCCCTTCAAAATTTCAGGGTAGGTAGATCTCAACATGGCAAACATTTTTCAATTTACATTTCACTTCTATCTCAAATAGTTTTGGAGATAAATGCAAAAATGTTAAAATTTTAAAAATTTGACAAAAAAGGGCAATAACTCCTAAATGGGTTTTGGGATTTCCTTTAAAATTTCAGGGTATGTAGATCTCAACATGGCAAACATTTTTCAAATTTACATTTCACTTCTATCTCAAATAGTTTTGGAGATAAATGACGAAAAATGTTAAATTATGAAAATTTGACGAAAAAAGGACAATAACTCCTAAATGGGTTTTGGAATTTCCTTCAAAATTTCAGGGTAGGTAGATCTTGTCATGCTGATCAAATTTACCCTGTCAGATTTTCGATATCTGTAACGGTTTTTGAGTTATTAGCAAAAAACAGCAATTTACCCCTATGTTCTATTTTTAGTAACAGCGGCCATGTTTTTCGACGAATCAAAAATCCCCACATCAGTTCTATGCAGGGTACCCTAAGCAACAATCTTAGCAAGTTTCATATGATTTTGAATAGTAGTTTCAGAGAAGAAGATTTTTGAAATAATAACATAAAAAAAAGCCAAAAATGTGAAAAAAGGGCAATAACTCCTAAATGGGTTTTGGAATTTCCTTCAAAATTTCAGGGTAGGTAGATCTTGTCGTGCTGATCAATTTTACCCCAGTCAGATTTTCGATATCTGTAACGGTTTTTGAGTTATTAGCAAAAAACAGCAATTTACCCCTATGTTCTATTTATAGTAACGACAGCCATGTTTTTCGACATTTCAAAAATTTTAAACGATAGAAATTTTCCAGATGCCCTAAAGAACAATTCTGCAAAGTTAGGTTGAAGTCGGTCCAGTAGTTTAGGACGAGTTAACGTTTGAAAAAGTTTACAGACGACGACGACGACGACGACAGACGACGACGACGACGGACGCCAAGTAAAAACGACTTTCATGCCAGGTGAGCGATACAGACTCAGCCCTCTGACCCTCTAGTTTAAATATGCATACATGTACATATACCCAATGTGTGTCTACTCAGTACTGTGTGGAATTATGATTATTATAATAAAATACAAAGTCAGTTTTTTGAGCTGTCAAATATATAATATAATTTGGGTGGGAAAATATATGAATGGGTAGTAATTTCAAGAAAACAATAAAACTCGGCTGGGAAATACATCAATGGGTCAATATTTTTTCATTTTAAATACATGAATGGGTATGATTTTTTCAAATTTATCAATATATGAGTATGAAAAGTATATGCAAATGTTTTATTATAAAAACAAATTCATAGTATATACCAGTTTTTTTACTGCTAGTGATTTCATAGGAATAAATACACCATTTTACTTTCTTGGTATAGGTAAAAAAAAAAATTTCTGATTCGACTTGGTAAGAAAAAAAATAATTTGATTTGACTAGAAAAAAAATCAATAAAAATGTGTCCATACCTTGAAAAAAAAATTTTCAAACCATTATAAAAAACCATACCCCCCCTCAAAGTTAAATGGTTGTTCCCTTAGTGCAAACTGTTAAAATTATAGCAGTCAAATTTGATTGGTGGAGGAAGCCAAATTAGAACTGGAGAGGACCACATCCTCAGGAGGAAAATTTGTAAACAACAAACTTTATGTTTAATTTATTTTACATAAAAAAGAAATATTATTTTCAGTCAAAATCTATTATGGCCAGGATACCATAAGATCAGAATCTTACACATTTCACCACAAGCTGAATTCAAACTAAAAATTTTGGTTTCAATAGGCTATTGATTATTAATAGTTGTAAGAAACTGCCTAGACCACTAAGCCACTGAGGTCCCTAAAATTACTATGAACCAATGTTGTGAAAAACAAGAGGCTCACCTGAGCTCACCTGAGCATATATTGCCCACCTGGCTTCTATTAGCCCATTCTTTTGTATCCACATGGCTGTTAAAGAAATGCAAAATGTTAAAGTAACCCTGACATTTGACTTTTGACCTAAAGGTTACAAGCTGCCTAGCAAATGACCAAAAAGTCATTTCCGTTTGGAAACCATTGAGTGAGCATATGAATCTCACCCAAAAGTGGATCATTTATAGAAGGTATTGTTGTCATCAATCTTGTAAAGTTTCAAAACATTTCATAATGTAGTTTCAGAGGAGAAGATTTTTGAATTTTTGAATATTGGATAATCAACATCAAAGATGGAATCTGGCAGCTATGTTGTCCATCCCACCAAAGGTGAGCAGTTTGTAGAGGTTCTTTCCATACATCTTTTCTTCAACTTTGCTTACAATCTGCAAAAACATCCTGAGCAAATGACAAAAAATCATTTCCAATATGGTTTCCATGGAAACTTTGAACAGCCACAGTCATTGGGTGAGCAGATGAATCTTAACCAAAAGTGAATTGTTTGTAGTGGGTATTGCTGTCATCAATCCTTTCATAATGTAGTTCATAGGAGATTTTTGAAAAGTGGCCAATAAAAATTAAAGATGGTCTCTAGCAGCGATGTTGTTCATCCAACCAGAACCAAAGGTGGATCGTCCATCCATACATCATTTCTACCAACTTTGGTTACAATATGCCAAGTAGTTTCAGAGGAGAAGATAAAAATGTAAAAAGTTTATGGATGATGGACGCAAAGTGATGACATGGCCTATAGGCCAGGTGGGTTAATAACAATAATACTAATTTATAACGATAGTAAAATAAATGCATTTTACTGTGTGTGTGTGTAATAAAATGACTACTTTTCACCATTTTCAACTATAAGACACTCTACAAGATTCTGCGCTGTACAATACAGTATTCCAGAGGTAAAAGACTAATTTTATTTAAACTGACTAGATCTTGTACAAAAACAAATGTGTAAAAATACATGCGGAAGACATAATGAATTTTACACAGTGAGTATGATTTTTTAAAAATGAAACAAGAGTCAGATTAAAGTTATTTTAACCATGAAAATACATACTGTTAGTAAAAATTGTGCTTATTGTTGATTAAGTTTTAAAACTGAATGAAAACTAACAAAACTTATTTCCAAAGACATCTTTCAACACAAAATATCCTCTTGCTTGAACATTGCAATGAATGAATTGATCTTTGTATTATATTTATTACCTCCCCTGATTTCTGATTTTGGCTTTAGTCCTTATGAATGTGTTACAATGGCCAAAATCCTATTACCTCCCCTAATTTCTGATTAAGGGCTTCTGTACTTATGAATGTGTTAAAATGGCTAAAATCCTATTAGGTCCCCTGATTCTGAATAAGGATTTCTATCCTTATGAATGTGTTACAACGGCCAAAATCCTATTATCTCCCCTGATTTCTAACTAATGGTGATTCAATGTAGAAAAAATACACATTTAAATACCTTCATAGAATTCTTGATACATGAAAATACATATGATATAAACATATATTTTGTAAATTTCTGGGTCTTGTTACAATCTGATATTTTATTAAATTTTTGTGCGATTTGAAGTTTAATAGATCTGATGCATTTTGTTGAATTTATTTCTCTATAAACAAACATCAAAACAAAGAATGAATGTGACTTTTGTAAATTTTTGGAAACAGAAATTGATCATGACTTACATCATGTAAGACATTTGAAAAAATTGCACTTAAATATTTGATCAGATTTAGCAATATACAATTATAACAAACTAAAAGCTCCTATGGGCCTGTATCTCTCATCTGGATAATTTGTCATTTGCCATAAAGAGAAACAAAATAACAAAATAAAAGTTTCATCAGTGGCTTTTTTGTAATTTTTTTTTCAGTCTCGGTGGCAATACTGGTACAATATATGGTACCCAGAACAAGTTATGAAAGGAGACCATTCTGGACCATTTCAATTTTTAAAAAAATTTTTTTTTTAAATATTAACCAAGTTGGTATAAGGTGCAGACCACTGGACAAAATCTTGAAAAGGGAAAACCTTAGCATTATTCAAACAAAATTAGGTCTCAACAGGTCTGATTGATCTGTTTTTAGTAATAGTGGTCATACTGAATATTAAATTTGAAAGGGACATTCTGAGGTCAATTCATGAATACAGTAACCAAAGTCTGATTTCCACTGAAGTAGAAAATTTATAAAATACTTTCGAGGATATTTTTTACTTTCAGGAATGGTGCGATAATGGTTGGAGGTCCAGACCCCTGGACATAATTTTAAAAGCGGCCATCCAAAGACCATACTGTTTCTTATCAATCATCCCATTGGCTCAGTGAAGAAGATATTCAAAGGAAAATTACAATAATAGATGCAAAGTGATGGCAACAGCCCACCCATGTTGCCCTTTGGGACAGGTGAAATAAAGAAGATATACATAACAAACATCAACCTTTTTTTTATCTTTTACATGTGACATGTGAACTTAATGTATTTTTTACATTGTTTGTGACTGCATTCACTATTTCAATATCAATATACATACAATAACAAAAACTTAACATTTTATGACAGAATGCAGTCACACAATTTCTGCTGGCTGGATCTGTCCTGCACATCTAGTCATGTGACTTTGCCTTCAGCAACTAGGGTTCTGGCGAGTGCCACATTTTTGGCAGTTTGTAATCCAAGCTGTGGAGGTCTATCATGAGCTTCAACTAGATCTTTTACCTGTTTAAAACAAAAACATAATATCAAAAAGTTGATAAGTGTCAAAATATAAATGCACCTGTAAAGGAGAGGGGCTATATACTGTTTTATCATTGTGATTCTGTCCTTAAACAATTTTTTTTTTTTGTCATGCTTTTCTCTGCAACTACTCATCACAGCCACTTGATATTTTGTCACAATGCTTCTATTTGTATGCCATATTACGGGATACATTTTCAGGCCAAGGCCACATCAACTTCCTGTTTGATGACTTTGTTTATTTTTTGACCTTATCACAGCAGGGGTATCACTAGTGAGCAATGGCTCACAGTTCATCGTGAATAACTGCCACATGTCAAGAAGTAAAGAAATGTGGACATATTATTAAGCTTTACCCAACAAGATGAACTGTGAGCCATTGCTCACTAGTGATACCCCTGCTGGGGGCTACATAAGTTTTTTAGGAACATTAAAAATCAAAAATCATAAAAATCAGATGAATATTAAAAAAGTAACACCAAAATTATCAAAAAACCCTTAATGACCCCCATAAAAGGAGAGGGGCCATATTTCCCAAAATTTCAACCTGTATTTCTTATGGGGGACCATTTTTGTAAAATATTATAAGCATACGTTAAATAGAACAAAAGTAAGTGAGTGGAAACCTAACTCTCGGTCTACGGAATATTCAGTATTATATGTAATGAATCTTCTAATTGGTTAATTTATTTTTCATCTATCATGCCACAGACCTAAACTTTAGTTCTATTGTGACATAATAAAGGGGCATCCTGTGTTAGGATTTAAAAAAATATTAAGGATTAAATGATAAGGATTGACTGATTTTTTTTTCTTTGGCATTTCATCAACCCCAAGTGGTGAACACTTCAAAACAATCTGTGTATTAAGTACCCGGTATGTCCAATGTGACTGAGGTCATCTCTTCATGGACTAAACAAAATAGAAAAGAACAGTGTTCTAATGTTCCCACCACATGGCACTTGTCTACCACACTGGAATTTGAACTTGATCTAGATATCATCAAAAATCATTGTAGGTGTGAGAGCGTTTACAAGGCAATATTAGCAAAATTTCAAAGTTCAAAGGGCAATAACTCACCAAAAATCATGTTACCGCACTTGAATTTGAATTTGATCTAGATATATCATCAAAACACATCTTCCATATGAATTTCATCAAAATCCGCAAATAAATGTAGGCGTGAGAGCACTTGCAAGGCAATTGTATCGAAATTTCAAAGCACACAGAGTAATAACTCTGCCAAAAATCATGTTACCGCACTTGAATTTAAACTTGATCAAGATACTGTCAAAACACATCTGCCATTTGAATTTCATAAAAATCATCAAATAAATGTAGGCGTGAGAGCGATTACAAGGCAATTTTAGCAAAAGTTCAAAGGGCAATAACTCTGCAAAAAATCATGTTACGGCACTTGAATTCTAACTGGAACAAGTTGCCATCAAAACACATCTTCCATATAAGTTTCATCAAAATTCCATAAATAAATGAAGGTATGAGAGTGCTTACAATGGGGATCGACAGACGGACAACCAGAATTTCTGTGTCCCAGCGTCGTGTTATGGCGGGGGACCAAAAACTATACTCAATCCTTTACTGTGTTAAAATCATTACATTTGATAAGATTTACATACATATGAAAGATTTCTCTTTTAAATTTTGCCTCTATACCCAGAGTAGATGATTTCAAATAAATACTGGTCAAACAGGGAAACACATATATGATTTCTAATTTTCCATTTCCTTCGTAGTCATCTTGGTTGGTGACTGAGGTCAACAGATACAGCCTTTCTGTATACTGCTTTTTAAAATGTTTGTAAGTATTAAAACATAAAATTATCACCATACTAATGCAGGATCAAATACCAAATAATCTGGAAATAGTATCGTACCTTACAGGAATGACTTATAACAGCACCATTTGTTTTCAGATTCTCCCTCATTTCATCGATGTCAGCCAGATCTACACCTCGACATGCATCCTCTATAAGTATAGTTCTAAACCCATGTTCTATAGAATCTAAACATGTAAATCCTACAAAATAACACATTTTGTGTAAGTAACAATTAGGTAAGCAAAAATATCTGACAAATAATTTTTTTTAAATCAAATTAAATTTATAACAACATATACACTCATTGTTAGATATGTATCATTATACAATGATCCTGATTAGATGGCATTATCATTTCTTTAATAGTATTTTTAGTGCCGCATTTAAGCACATACAAAGTAGTACAAATAGTGGAACATGTCCTGCAAAACTGACCTCTTTTAAGGGTGAATTTTATTTTATTTTATTTTTTTTTGGGGGGGTGGGGGGTGGGCAAGGGAGTGCCTGATAATAGAAAAGATGGCTTCTCAAAACAGATTTCACTGTATTTACCAATCATGCAAATGTTTATGTGACTTTTTATTGTCACCAAGCTCTTCAAGATGCCTTACTCCCCATATATAACTGATATATGACTTGCAGTTAATGTTGTTCAGCCACAAAAATAAAATTTAAGAGTAATTTTCCTATATACAGCTGGTGGTTAATTAAAAAAATCAATTTCTTAAAGTCTTGACTTGATTTTTCCCATTTTGAACAAAAATTTGTTAATGTTCCTGCTAATAAAGTATTTTATAACTTACCTACACATACATCATAGGCTACACCACAGACATACACATCTGTAACCTTATGTTTTGATAGGATTTTGACCAGATCTGTTTGAGATTCACGATTATTGTCCCAAAATGCTGAGTAACTATCTACATTAGGATGTGTTCCCTTGTTGACAACGATTCCTCCATCTGTACACTGTAAAATACACAAATCTTAACATAACCAATTGCTAAATTTTTTCTTTTTTTCTCTGAAGCAACATTCCTCTGATTACCCAGATGCTTCAGAAAAGATCATCAAATTGATTTTCTGATATTTTTCTGATTTAGTAACATTGATTTTATTGTAGTTATGTCAGAACCACCAGGAGTAAATTTTGAAAGAGGATTCCATTGAAATGTGTTCCCTACCAGCCTTGAAAAGAATGAGGAAAACAGATCAGCAAGAAAATAGCTCTCTTTCACCTTTGGACCAGGTAATTCATAAGTTTAAAAACCAGAGGTTCCCAGGAGATTGTATCGCTCACCTGATATTTCCATTTGTTCATTGCTAATTGACCTTGAGATTAAAATCCATGCCATGTTTGGTTTTAATCCATTTAGTAATTTTCAAAAAGAAGCTGTTTGTATGTAATTCTCATAATCTCATAATGTCATATGTTAAACGAAGTCCCCCGCTGGTGGCCATCTTGGATGACAGATCAGCACCAAAGTAACAACACATGGTCAGCACCTCATAAGGAACATTCATGTCATGTTTGGTTTCAATCAATTCAGTGGTTCTTTAGAAAAAGATTTTTCTATATTTTTCATAGGGTCCTATGTTAAACTAAGTCCTCTGCTGGCGGCCTTCTTGGAAGACGGTTCAGCAACAAAGTAACAAAACTTGAATAGCACCTCATAAGGAACATTCGTGCCATGTTTTATTTCAATCCATTCAGTGGTTCTCTAGAAGAAGATTTTTGTATGTATTTCCCATAGGAATCTTATGTTAAAATAAGTCCCCTGCTGGCAACCATGTTGGATGATGGATCGGCACCAAAGTAACAACTCTTGATCAACACCTCATTGCCTGAGACCACAATTATTTCATAGTGCATTTTCATATTAGCAGTAAGTCAAATTAAAAAAATTGCACCAACTTACACTTTATAATCTTTCTTTTACTCAATGTACACTCATAACTGGAAAATATATCAAATTATAGAAAATTCTACCATTGCATATTCAAGAAAACCCCCAAATGTCTTTAAGGGGTATAGTTATTATTCACATAGCCCCTAACATCCTGAAATTAGGTCATTTGACAGTCACCAAATTACAACTTTTACATATTTCTGATTAAAAAACTGTTTTAAATTGAGTAATTTGACCCTTGTCTAACTAGGATACTTTAAAAAAGGCAAACAAAAAGTGGGGAAAATAAAAAATGGAAAAAATACACTATAAAATATTGGGAACTATATGCGTGGACAACGAGTTGATGCAGATTAATTGTGGTCTTGGGCCTCATAAGGAACATTCATGCCATGTTTGGTTTCAATCCATTCAGCAGTTCTCTAGAAGAATTCTGTGTAATTCCCAAAGGGTCCTATGTTAAACTAAGTCCCATGCTGGTGGCCATGTTGGATGATGGATCAGCACCAAAGTAACAATACTTGGTCAGCACCTCATATGGAACATTCATGCCATGTTTAGTTTTAATCCATTCAGCGGTTCTCTAGAATAAGAATTTTGTCTGTATTTCCCATTGGGTCCTATGTTAAACTAAGTCCCCTGCTGACGGCCATCTTGGATGACAGATTGGCAACTAAGTAACAACACTTGGTCATCACCTCATAAGGAACATTCATGCCATGTTTCGTTTCAACCATTCAGCAGATCTCTTAGAATTAGATTTTTGTATGTATTTCCCATAAGGTTCTATGTTAAACAAAGTCCCCTGCTGACGCCATCTTGGATAACAGATCAGCAAATAAAACCAAAATAACAACTCTTGTTAAGCACCTCATTAAGAATATTCATGCTATGTTTGGTTTCAATCAATTAAGTGGTTCTCTAGAAGAAGATTTTTGTATGTATTTCCCATAGGATGCTAAGTTAAACTAAGTCCTTGGCTGGTGGCCATCTTGGACGACAGATCGGCAGCAAAGGCAGCAAAATTAACTAGAGGCTCTCAAGAGCCTGTGTCGCTCACCTGTATCTAATGTGATTACAATAGCTACTGAAGACATCTTATCATTATTATTTTTGAATATGTGGTCAAGTTGTGACCATTCAGAATTTTTTTTACAATTTTCTGATAGACTTCTAAATATCTTGGATGATGGATCGGCAACAAAGTAACAACACTTGGTCAGCACCTAATAAGGAACATTCATGCTATGTTTTGTTACATTCCATTCAGTGGTTCTCTAAAAGAAATCATTTGTATGCATTTCCCATAGGGTCCCATGTTAAACTTAGTCCCCTGCTGGCGGCAATCTTGGATGATGGATCGGCTACAAAGTAACAACGCTTGGTCAGCACCTCATAAGGAACATTCATGCCAGATTTAGTTTCATTCCATTCAGTGGTTCTCTAAAAGAAGTCATTTGTATGCATTTCCCATAGGGTCCTATGTTAAACTAAGTTCCCCGCTGGCGGCCATCTTGGATGATGGATCAGCTACAAAGTAACAACACTTGGTCAGCACTTCATAAGGAATATTCATGCCATGTTTGGTTTCATTCCATTAAGTGGGTCACTAGAAGAAGTCATTTGTATGCATTTCCCATAGGGTTCTATGTTAAACTAAGTCCCCTGCTGGCGGCCATCTTGGATTATGGATCGGCTACAAAGTAACAACACTTGGTCAGCACCTCATAAGGAACATTCATGCTATGTTTAGTTACATTCCATTCAGTGGTTCTCTACAAGAAGTCATTTGTATGCATTTCCCATAGGGTCCAATGTTAAACTTAGTCTCCCGCTGGCGGCCATCTTGGATGATGGATCGGCTACAAAGTAACAACACTTGGTCAGCACCTCATAAGGAACATTCATGCCATGTTTGGTTTCATTCTATTCAACGGTTCTCTAAAAGAAGTCATTTGTATGCATTTCCCATAGGGTCCTATGTTAAACTAAGTCCCCCTCTGGCGGCCATCTTGGATGATGGATCGGCTACAAAGTAACAACACTTGGTCAGCACCTCATAAGGAACATTCATGCCAGATTTACTTTCTTTCCATTCAGTGGTTCTCTAAAAGAAGTCATTTGTATGCATTTCCCATAGGGTCCTATGTTAAACTAAGTTCCCCGCTGGCGGCCATCTTGGATGATGGATCAGCTACAAAGTAACAACACTTGGTCAGCACTTCATAAGGAATATTCATGCCATGTTTGGTTTCATTCCATTAAGTGGGTCACTAAAAGAAGTCATTTGTATGCATTTCCCATAGGGTTCTATGTTAAACTAAGTTCCCCGCTGGCGGCCATCTTGGATTATGGATCGGCTACAAAGTAACAACACTTGGTCAGCACCTCATAAGGAACATTCATGCCATGTTTGGTTTCATTCCATTCAACGGTTCTCTAAAAGAAGTCATTTGTATGCATTTCCCATAGGGTCCTATGTTAAACTAAGTCCCCCTCTGGCGGCCATCTTGGATGATAGATCGGCTACAAAGTAACAACACTTGGTCAGCACCTTATAAGGGTTCATTCATGCCAGATTTAGTTTCATTCCATTCAGTTGTTCTCTAAAAGAAGTCATTTGTATGCATTTCCCATAGGGTCCAATGTTAAACTTAGTCCCCCGCTGGCGGCCATCTTGGATGATGGATCGGCTACAAAGTAACAACACTTGGTCAGAACCTCATAAGGAACATTCATGCCAGATTTAGTTTCATTCCATTCAGTGGTTCTCTAAAAGAAGTCATTTGTATCCATTTCCCATAGGGTTCTATGTTAAACTAAGTCCCCCGCTGGCGGCCATCTTGGATTATGGATCGGCTACAAAGTAACAACACTTGGTCAGCCCCTCATAAGGAACATTCATGCCATGTTTGGTTTCATTCCATTCAACGGTTCTCTAAAAGAAGTCATTTGTATGCATTTCCCATAGGGTCCTATGTTAAACTAAGTCCCCCTCTGGCGGCCATCTTGGATGATGGATCAGCTACAAAGTAACAACACTTGGTCAGCACCTCATAAGGAACATTCATGCCAGATTTAGTTTCATTCCATTCAGTGGTTCTCTAAAAGAAGTCATTTGTATGCATTTCCCATAGGGTCCTATGTTAAAGTAAGTTCCCTGCTGGCGGCCATCTTGGATGATGGATCGGCTACAAAGTAACAACACTTGGTCAGCACCTCATAAGGAACATTCATGCCAGATTTAGTTTCATTCCATTCAGTGGTTCTCTAAAAGAAGTCATTTGTATGCATTTCCCATAGGGTTCTATGTTAAACTAAGTCCCCCGCTGGCGGCCATCTTGGATTATGGATCGGCTACAAAGTAACAACACTTGGTCAGCACCTCATAAGGAACATTCATGCCATGTTTGGTTTCATTCCATTCAACGGTTCTCTAAAAGAAGTCATTTGTATGCATTTCCCATAGGGTCCCATGTTAAACTAAGTCCCCCTCTGGCGGCCATCTTGGATGATGGATCGGCTACAAAGTAACAACACTTGGTCAGCACCTCATAAGGAACATTCATGCCAGATTTAGTTTCATTCCATTCAGTGGTTCTCTAAAAGAAGTCATTTGTATGCATTTCCCATAGGGTCCTATGTTAAACTAAGTTCCCCGCTGGCGGCCATCTTGGATGATGGATCGGCTACAAAGTAACAACACTTGGTCAGCACCTCATAAGGAACATTCATGCCATGTTTGGTTTCATTCCATTCAGTGGTTCTCTAGAAGAAGTTCAAAATGTAAAATGTTAACGACGACGCCGGACGACGACGGACGACGGACGACGGACGCCAAGTGATGAGAAAAGCTCACTTGACCCTTTGGGTCAGGTGAGCTAAAAATTTGGTACAGGACCATCATACAATCATTCAGCCATATCATCAATTAAATCTGTCAAACGGTTTCGAAGAATTCGTTTGTATGTATTTCCCATACGGTCCTATGTTAACTATGTCCCAAGGTGGCAGCCGTCTTAGATTTCCAATCGGCACCAAAATTATACAATTGGTAGAAGACCATCTAAGGAACATTCCTGTAAAGTAGAATTCTATTTGGTCTTGTGGTTTTTGACAAGAAGATTTTTGAAACATTGGGTCTTGTGTTACTATGTCCTGCAGTGATAGCCATCTTGGATTTCCGATCGGCCAGACAATGGACCCAAAGTGATGGCAAAAGCTCACCCTGGCTTTTAGCCAGGTGAGCTAAAAAGCATCAGAAAATATAGGTCTGGAGAAAGAAAAATTGCCCTATATCCAAATATGTAACAAAATAACCACAAGTGACATGATTTAAAATTTTAAGGATATGATTGGACTGAAATACCAATGACTCTAACAGATTTTAGGGGACTCAAGAAATCAATCTTATACTGTATGTTCAGTATATACATAACTGTACTAAGTTGATCTACCCAAAATCAACTGTATATTATAAACACCTTGAGTTCTGTATGTAATTCTGATCCCCAACTTCCCTGAACACAATGAGTAGGCCACAATTTCTGTACAGTAGGTGGGGGTCCTTCAAATATCACAGTGTCCATTACTTTGGCCTCCGATCCCATGATCTGAAAATAAAAACCAGAAATCTATGATTACAAAGTTTGCCTCGTTTCCCCACTAATTTTGGTGTGTGGCTGTGTAGCTCCACTTGGACGCACCCTTACAGCAAGTAATATGATTGTAGATCTCTTTGTATTGGAGAAATGAAGTGCAATTAATGTAGGTCAGAATGACCTTATTTTGGTTGGAGGTTGTGTTACTCAGTGAGATGCATCCTCACACCAAGTAATGATTGTAGGTCACTTGGTATGAGAGAACTAAACTAGGATATAAAACTTAACCTAAGTCAATGATGTGCGATAAGTATATCAGAGTGATCTAATTTTGGTAGGAAGCTGTGTTACTCCCCCGAGATGCACCCTGACACCAAGTAGCATGATTGTAGGTCCCTTGGTATTAGAGAAATGAAATTGGACGTAAAAATTCAGCCAAATGAAGCAAGATAAGTAGGTCAGAGTGACCTAATTTTGGTGGGAGGCGAAGTTACTCCCCGAGATGCACCCTGACACCAAGTAATATGATTGTAGGTCCCTTGGTATCAGAGAACTGGACTCAGTAGTAAAACTTAACCTAAGGCAATGAAGTGCAATAAGTAGGTCAGAGTGACCTAATTTTGGTGGAAGGCTGTTTTCACCAAAACAAGGATACTCCCCGAGATGCATCCTCAAACCAAGTAATATGATTGTAGGTCTCTTTGTATGTTAAAACTGATTTTTGACATAATACTTAAAAGCCAGTCAACCATGTAATATGGATCATGTGACCTCCATCTTAAGTCACATGGTCAGTCTCTTCAACGTGCACCAGCACACAAAAATAGATGACCGTATGTCAACTTAGTAGTAACTGAGAACTGGCTTTGGACGCGCACACGGACGCACACATGTACCGAACGTGGACGCCAGGGGTACTCCATTAGTCCCCCTCAACATTGTTGAGGCAAACTAATGAATGAAAAGTCTGAAATAACATAATTTTACCTTTTACTTTCCATCACATTGTTATATTAAAACTGAAAGAAGACAATGAACAGACAATAGATTTCAGGATTACTGACTACATCATGCTATGAGATGTGACTTTATTTTGCAAAACTGCACAAATGGCAGACAAATAAAATATCTAGCCCATTCTGGACATTCACACACCAAAAACATTTATATTGGCTTGGCAGTTTCTGACAAGAAGACCTTTGTACAAATTTCCCTTAGGGTTCAATGTTAAACTAAGTCTGGTTGTGGCGGCCATATTGAATTTCCGATCAGCACATAAGACAGGTATTTTGTAGAGGTCTATCAAATGATCATTCGCACATCAAAAAACAATTCAATTGGCTTGGCAGTTTCTGACAAGAAGACCTTTGTACAAAATTCACCATTGGGTCCAATGTTAAACTAGGTCCGGCTGTGGCAGTCATCTTGAATTTCTGATCGGCACAAAAACATAAGTTTTGTAGAGGTTCATCTAATGCTTGTTCATACATAAAAACATTTAATTTGGCTTATTAGTTTCTGACAAGAGGACCTTTGTATAAATTTCCCCATTGGGTCCAATGTTCTAAGTCTGGTTGTGGTGAATTTGGTTCCATTTTGACTGGTGGTTTCAGAGAAGAAGATGAAAACATGAAATCTGGACAAGCGATGGACAGACGGATGGACAGACGATGAAAGACAAACACAAAGTGATGGCAAAAGCTCACATGACCTTTTATGAAATGTGAGCAAAAAGTATCATATATGATGGATCTTATGGCTGAGTTTTGATGCATTCGTACATGTTCATATCTAATAGCACAAGAAGATTTAAAAAGTTGGTAATGATAAATATAATTGAATTATAACAGGAAAACATAGTATTGAACCTTAGTTGTTGAATGAAGCCTCCATTTGTCTACATTTTCTACAAATGAGATATGATCAGATGGATGCCAATCTCTAGTATACACAACCAGGTCAAAGTTCACGGTGTCAAGGACAGAATTTATTGCAGGTATAACACTCAGACCATCTTGACCAGCAGGACAGTTACGAAGGGCAAGGCTACCATCTAAAAAGTCGTTCTGAACATCAACCACTATTAAAGCAGACACAGGCTGTAAAATCTGAAATAAAATAAGATAACAACGTATCAAGACATGACAGAAACACAAATACTACAAGTATACAAAGCAATCAATGTTAATATTAAATTTTTATTATTAAATATCTCTGCTCAATTTGGTACATATATATTCATCAGTTCTATTTATTGTAAGGCTAAGGGTGGGCAAATTCTATCTTTCTACTAAAAAATTCTACTAATAAATACCTACTTGTTTTAACCAATAGAAACAAGTTTCCACAAAATCTTTTTTACTTAATCTATCATCCTGCAAGTATTCCATTAAAATACACAATTAGTTAGGAGTAATAACAACATTTTCAACAGCAAAATTAATAATAAACTAGAACATGTAAGATTTTGTGACTGTCTACTATCATCTCCTTCAAATTTATAAAATATAATACTCTTGAAACGTTCCAGTAGTTCTAAGAATCAGGCTGGAGTAATTCTTGGTCTGAAAAAGAATGTACTTTTTGAAGATGTGTTTGTATAAAGAATGTACAAGTATGAATAAAATCATTAACATTTGAAGGGGCACCAGCAGACAAGTGATCTCGACAGTTTGTCGTAATAACATCCCTTGTGACAAAATGTATTTGACTTTTATGATTGTTTAGTCTTTCTGCCAAAGGTATTGATTCTCTACAGGTATTTTAGCCTTCTCCACCAACAAATTTTGTCACCACAGTCATTTTCACTTAAATGTTCTATTTTCTTTTTTCTCAGTAGTTTTTTATATGGAAATAATTCAAACTGGTGATGAGATTTAATTACATGTTCCCAAGAAGTGATCAATATTTTTTTTACAAACATTATGATCATAAATTTTTTTATCACACATGCCAAATGAAAAAAAAAATTTAAAACATTTATTCTGCATTCATCAAATTGGAGCAATGACAGATCTCTAGCTGTTTTAAAGGAAAATTGCACCTTTTTTTAAAAGAAATTTTTCCTCTACTTCATAAAATCTGTTATCTTTCTAAATGTTTTATGAAGTGTCAATTAAAATTAGCAGAAAAAATGTAAACAAGAAGATTTAATTAATGCAACTTAATGAACATGAAATAAATCAATGAATTCTTGTGTAAAAAGGTAATAACAACAAGGTACATAAAATAACTTGTGTAAAATGATTGCTGATTATCGATCGACTGATGAAACTTGACATAAAATTCGTATTAGACAATTAGATTCTAAATTTATAACATAGCAAGCTTATGACACTTAAACATGTTGTTGCCTGAATCACACTCTGTGTTTGCATGACATACTACATTTAAGCCAGTTTTCCTTAACTATCTTAATAGCAAGAGTCTTTAATTATATGATTTTAATATTCTGAATGACTGATAGTCTTTTGTTCTTTCATTTATGGAAAACTTTGAAAGAAGAGCCAAGTACATTTAATGAGTTCCTTTTTGTTTACTGGTAATCACTGAACTTACGGCCATAAACATGTTTCAAAAGTTTGATTTGAAGAAAATTATATTGTATCTTATAATATGCTAAAAAAATTCAAGTTTTTAAGGTGAAGTGAAATTGTTGGTGTACATCCCATAAAGAAATGGTTATGAGTGAAATTTTTCAGCCTTATGTGAAATTTTGAAAATTAAAGAAGACTATGACCAATTTTAAGGGTGAGATTACAAAATTTTATGAAAAATTAGGAAAACTTCAGGGTGAAAACTGGCAAGCTGATGTGTGAGACATCAATATATATGTGATCTTTGGGTTGTCAGAAATAAACTCCGTTGCTGCTTGTTATAGCTATTGGCTTATTCTTTAAGACTTCAAAGTGATTCTAATGATAAAAAACAGAAACTAGAGGCTCCCAGGAGCCTGTATCGCTCACCTGGACTGCAATATATGTCCATCTTAACTGGCAGCCTGGAACATTGCTGTCAAGCCAACTGGCTCACTGATTTCAAACAAGAAGACCTTTCAGTGATTTTTCCCATTAGGTCCTATGTTAATATAATTCTTTGATACCCATTTTGATACACAAGATGAGCAAATTTCGTCGATTTATGACTCATCAGTTGTGCACAAGGCCTAAAATGTTGAAAACCAAAATAACTATCCAAAAGGCTGAAGAGCAAATTTAAAAATACCAAAATATCCAAAAGAAGTAAAGCCAAAACCGTAACTATGTTCGGCTTTGGCAGCCATCTTGGATGAAAGGTGGGGTCATCAGATACTAGTATAATTCTGAAAGCAGACCAACTAAGGACCATTGTTCCAAATGGCACAGTTGTTTTCAACAAGATCTTTAAGTAAATTTCCCATAGGGTACTATGTTTAACAATGTTCGGTTGGGCGGGATCATCAGAAACAAATCTGAAAGAGAGCCACTTAAGTACCATTGCTGTTAAGTATTGTTCCAAATGGCACAGTGATTTAAACAAGAAGATCTTTCAGTAAATTTCCCAAAGGGTCCTATGTTAAACTATGTCCGGCTCTGATGGCCACCTTGGATGGTGGACAGGGTCATCAGATAAAATTCTGAAAGAGGATCACCAAAGGACCATTGCTACTAAGTTTTGTTCCTACTGGCCTAGCGATTTCAGACAAGAAGATCTTTAATTAAATTTTCCATAGCGTCCTACGTTAAATTATTTTCGGCTCTGACGGCCATCTTGGATGACTGGCCAGGTCATCAGATATAATTCTGAAAGGGGACCACCTAAGGACCATTGCTGCCAACTATTGTCCCAATTGGCCCAGTGGTTTCAGAAGAGAAGATCATTAAAGGAAAGTTTATGACGACAACGGACGATGGGCGACGGATGCCTTTAATATTTTTTAGGACAAAGAGGATTACTGCTGTCCCAAAAGCTTCTTAATCAGGGTTTTATCAGGGATAAGTTGATGTCATCCCTTACAAAATTTTACGGTTGTCATCACGAATTGATTGACCGTTACAGTGTTTCAATATCTAAGATGATGTTGGACCTGTTCCTACTGTCGTAACATTTCAGGTACCTCCACCAATTTGTGACTACCACCGGACTGACTTTGTTGAACTTCACGACGGGTGCCGTATACGGAGCAGGAACTACTTACCCTTCCTGAGCACCTGAGTTCACTCCTGGTTTTTATAGGAGTTCATGTTGCTCATTGTTATTTAGTTTTCAGTGTTTATTTGTTGTGCTTGTGGTTGTTCATTTGTCTTCCCTGGTTTTGTCTGTCTAATGGATTGCGTTTTTTGGATTACCGCTTAGGTATATTTGTCCTCTTTAGCTTGTTTAAGGACATGTGAGCTAAAATAGCAGAAATTGATCCACTATTTATTAAATGTTAAAGCCACAATGCATACTTAACAGTGTAGGTAATTTAGTATTAATGTGTTGTAGTACACGTTTGAGACTGGATGATTTTGTTTGATACTGACTGGTAGATTGACTGATAGGATAATGATGTAAACACCATAGCCTTTCATTCTTATAGGATATGCCTTACTGATACATATACATGTACCATACCCTTTCATTTTTATAACTACCTACAATAAACCCTCAACTAGAAACAGGTGCCTTATACCTCGGTTTGCTGATTTCATCATATAAAATTATAGCCCTTAATGGAATTGTGAACATTCAACCTTATGTTTACGCATCCAATAACAGCTGGTAATTATATCATTATATATACCCCTCTGTAACTGGAATCAGATCAGTTTTCTGACAACCTAATCAATAATGTTTCTAAAATGAGCTGATGACTTCTTCAATACAGGTAAAAATCAAATAAACCAGTCAGGCTAATTTTCTCACAAAGCATGCACAGTTCAAACTTTTTATTATGGAAATACAATTAAGGAATAATGTTTGTCTGTTTCATTAAGGGCTGGTTTCAAACTTATACAGAACAAAAACTTAATTTAAATCCAACACAGGAATCAACCTTGAATTTAATGCAACAAATTTCTGATAAATTGTCAAAAGTAAAGAGAAGTACCTTTGATTTATAAAATGCTAAACAAGTCACATTCTGCATAAAATAAAGAATTTTTAAATTTTCTTGGCCTTCAAAACATATCTCATGGTTCAATGTACTTTGCTAATGAAGTCTGGACTTTACATCTCCTCTACACTATCTGTACCTGACTAAGGTTTGGTGGTGATTTATAAAGGAAGAAGAAGCCTTATACTAATAACACGGATTTGTGGTATTTGGCTTGTAAATGCAGTATTATCTGAGATCTCTATTTCTTCTTGTATCAATGGGTGCTTGATCTTTACAAAGCATACCTTGATCCACAATGTACTCATAATATCACACCAACAGATAATAAACATAGACAACTTTTAATTTTAAGCTATTGTAAGATTATAAAAAAAAAACATACCTAATACAACTATTTCAAAATTCATGTAATCAAATACCTCCACCCCAAAAACAAACAAACTAGAGGCTCCCAGGAGCCTGTATCTCTCACCTGGACTATGTCCATCTTGACTGGCAACCTGTCAAGTTCCAGCTGGCTCACTGGTTTCAAACAACAAGATCTTTCAGTGATTTTTCCACTTAGGTCCTATGTTAAACACTATTGGGCTTTGGTGGCCATCTTGAATGAAGGATGGGGTCATAGGATATAATTCTGAAGAGGACCAACTCAGGACTGGCTCTGGTGGCCATTATGGTTAGTGGGCGGGATCATCAGATATAATTCTGAAGAAGGACCACCAAAGGACCATTGCTGCTAAGTTTTGTTCCAACTGACCAAGAGGTTTCACTAAGAAGATCTTTAAGTGTCCTATGTTAAACTATGTTTGGCTCTGGTGGCCATCTTGGATGACAGGTGGGGGTCATGGTCAGATATAATTCTGAAAAAGGACCACCTAAGGACCATTGCTGCTAGATTTAGTTCAATTGGCCTAGTGGTTTCAGACAAGAAGATCTTTAAGTAAGTTTTTCATAGGGTCCTATGTTAAACTATGTGCGGCTCTGACGGCCATCTTGGATCACAGGCCGGGTCATCAGATACACATCTGAAAGAGAACCATCTAAGGACCACTGCTGCCAAGTTTTGTTCCAATTGGCGAATTGGTTTCAGAGGAGAAGATCTTTAAAGGAAAGGTTTACGACGAGGAAGACGACAGAAGCCAAGTGATGGCAATAGCTCACCTGACGGGCTAAAAATATACAAAAAAAAACTTTTCTACACCTCTGTCCTATGCATTTAGTATGGTATATAATACAGCAGAAAAAATTTCTAATACAAATAATAAACAGCATTAAAGTGTTAACACAAACTAAAAGAACTTTTAAAACAATACCTTATCTTGATCTAACAGTTTAAGTAATTCAGTTTTGTAACCTTCATTTAATGGATAGGGCTCTGTCCCATCAGAAAAAACAGCCATCAATAAATTATCTAATTCTTTTCTGTCTATGTAACCATCTCTGCAATACAAAAGTCAATGAAAAATTCAATGAATTAAATTACACGTATTAGCAAAGTATTTTCATGGCATGACAACAGCTTCTTATCAAATAACTTCATTTTAAAACAGGTCATAGTGATAACAGATGCTCCCCCTCTCCCAGAGTGTGGATTGCAGATGTGCATGCCAGGGTACTCTGATAGTTCTTCCTTTTATTTACAGCCTTGGAGTGCACACAACATTTTTTCTTAGTACTTTTCATGATGTCATGAATTGAAGGAACATACTCAAACTAGAGGTAGGGGCTGTCTGAAAGACAGCTATACCCGCACCCCACATTTATTTGTAAACAAACATTCTTAACATTTTCAGTTTCCACTGCATTACAGTTTGCATATGTAACAAATAACCTTTGCAGAGGTATATCACAACCCACATTTACTGTAATCTAACTTTTTGGCCCTTTAAATCCTCAAAATGCAAAATAAAAGCATGCTAAGCATTACAGTTTGCATCTGTAACAAATAACATTTTCACAAATATATCACAACCCACTTTTACTATAATTTAACTATTTGGACCCATTTAGGGACCTATAGCCCCTTAAACTGAAATTCACAAATTTCTTCAATTTTTTTTTCATTAGATAAAATTTTAGTAAGTATGGTCTTTTTCTGTTTCGGCCCTTTTTGGTCCCTCCCACCCCCCTTTAAAGTAAAATGCTCCGCTGGGCGCAGCTAGATACGACCGCAGATGTCGAACCCTGAATAGTTGGGGCAATTATGAACACAACATTCAAGCTTGATACAATACTGAATTTGGATTGTGAATAAATATTTGACACAGCATAGGTTTCTGACACAGAATGAATGTTGTCTAAGAACTTAAAAATTTTTAATTTACCTATTCAAACCATAAAAGTATTATTTGTTTTTATATATAAATCAGAAATAACCAATTTAAAATTTAAAATTGGGCACACATATCAATTTCTTGCTATTGCGCAATACTGTGCAATTGAAGATTTCTTGCTATTGCGCAATACTGTACAATTGAAAATTTCTTGAAATATTTGACACATAATAGGTTTCTGACACAGAATAACTGAAATCAAAGAACTTAGAATTGGTCATATGATTTCAATTTATATTCAATTTTTTGCTTCTTGTGCAATACAATATGCTTTGGAGAATTGCCCCCCCCCCAAAAAAAAAATAATAATTTACCCCTTTTTTTTAGCTTTTGTGCAATACACTATGAAGTTGTACATTGACCCCCCCTCCCAAAAAAAAAAAACAAAAAACAATAAAATTTATTGTAACCCCCCCTTTTTTTGCTAAAAAAAATTTGAAATTTTCTTTTTAATTTATGAAATATGAAATGAGAAAAAAATTGCCCCCTCCCCAACTTTTCATTTACCCCCCCCCCCCCCCCCCCATTTAATTATACTTTGCAACCATAACAGCCCATTTAAATACACCATAACGTATTAAAATAGAAAATGACATCATAGTCATGGATGGCAAATTTTAAATATACATAATTTAAAAGCAGTTTAGATGAGATAAACAAAAAAGCTTCATCAGCACATTTTATATTGGCAAATTTCCAATGAAGTTCATTAAACTAAAGTTATAGGCAAATTTCCAATGGAATTTGTTAATAATAAAGTTTTGATAACAGGGCACACATATCAATTTCTTGCTATTGTGCAATACTATGCAATTGAAAATTTCTTGAAATATTTGACACATAATAGGTTTCTGACACAGAATAACTGGACCTTAATGTAGATCAATTTGAAAACGGGACCAAAAATTAAGAATCTAAATGCACGGTTAGATTCGGCATATCAAAGAACCCCAATAGTTCAATTTTCGATGAAATCAAACAAAGTTTAATTTTGGACCCCGATTTGGACCAACTTGAAAACTGGGCCCATAATAAAAAAACTAAGTATATGTTTAGATTCAGCATATCAAAGAACCCCAAGAATTCAATTTTTGTTAAAATCAAACTAAGTTTAATTTTGGACCCTTTGGACCTTAATGTAGACCAATTTGAAAACTGGACCAAAAATTAAGAATCTAAATGCACGGTTAGATTCGGCATATCAAAGAACCCCAATAGTTCAATTTTCGATGAAATCAAAAAAAGTTTAATTTTGGACCCTTTTGGCCCCTAATTCCTAAACTGTTGGGACCAAAACTCCCAAAAACAATCCCAACCTTCCTTTTGTGGTCATAAACCTTGTGTTAAAATTTCATAGATTTCTGTTTACTTATACTAGAGTTATTGTGCGAAAACCAAGAAAAATGCTTATTGGGCCCTTTTTTGGCCCCTAATTCTTAAACTGTTGGGACCAAAACTCCCAAAATCAATTCCAACCTTCCTTTTGTGGTCATAAACCCTGTGTTTAAATTTCATAGATTTCTATTAACTTATACTAAAGTTATAGTGCGAAAACAAAATTTCTTCGGACGACGCCGATGACGACGACGACAACGCCAACGTCATACCAATATACGACTGCAAAAATTTTGCAGTCGTATAAAAATTTGGAATTCCAAAACCTTATTGTGCATCTACAGTTGGTATGTAACAATATGGCAAAAATAAAAATGATTTAAATTCAAAAATGAAATAGGAGTTCGCGTCACAATGCTCTTTGTCTATTTTGGCCCTTTTTGTTCCCTCCCAGGTCCCCTTTTAGAAATTTGGAATTCCAAAACCTTTTGCACATCTGCAGTAAGCAAGCAACAATATTACAGTTATTTTAGTAATTATGCTTTTTTTTCTGTTTTAGCCCTTTTTTGTCCCTCCCGCCCCCTATTAAAAATTTGGAATTCTAAAACCTTATTGTGCATCTACAGTTGGTAAGCAACAATATGGCAACAATAAAAATGGTTTATATTCAAAAATGAAAGAGGAGTCACAAGGCTATTTGCATAATTTGGCCCTTTTTGGTCCCTCCCAGGCCCTCTTTTAAAAATTTGGAATTCCAATATTTTATTGCACTTGTACAGTTTGTAAGCAACAATATGGCACAAAATTCAAAAGTAAAGTATGAGTTTGTGTCACAAGAAAGTGACAGACGGACAGACAGACGGACGACTGCAACGACAATATACCTGAACTTTCATTCGAAAGTGCAGGTATAAAGATTGATAGCTGAAAAATTGGCTGTATCATATACCCATCAAATAAAACATATTTCTTCAAGCTTTCACTGTATATAAATTTTTAAGGATATTTTTAAGGATATTCTTTCCAAAATCTTAAAATTACAGAAAGATAACTGACAAAAAATAGGCCTCACGCCTTCACATATTTCAAAAACAGACCAACTTCAGAGCATCCTAGCAAAGATTTCACATGTTGTTTGCATTGTTGATTATTCCAACTACCCTGTAACATGGGATAAGTCCAAAGGAGTGTTAAACCTAGGTTTTGTTACTACCAGAAATGAACAAGACGTGTACTCTATATGTCAAACAAAGTTCCGACATTGATGTATTGATGTATTTTGCTAAAAATTCAAAGATTTCAAAGGAACATCCTGAAAGTAAACAACATCTCACTTGTGTGAGGTGATATATCAGGCTTTAGTTAACCAAAAATTAATGAATTGTGAGTAGTGGTGTTAGGTGATTTCTGAGTGAAAATAAATCTGATGTTTCACATGTGACCATTGCTGCCACATTTTGTTCCAATAGGCCAAGTGGTTTCAGAGGAGAAGATCTATAAAGCAAAGTTTACAACAACGACAGACACCAAGTGATGGTAATAGCTAACATGGCACTTTATCAATGATATCTACAAATTGTAACTCAACAACACTTATAATTCACCCAAAGTTTTTTTCAGTGGTTTGTATTCTAATCTCAATTATACCATATAGTCCAAATATATATAAGGAAAGGAATACACAAATTGGATCTAGAAATATTTATTTTTCTTTCTTATATGTATTGAACCACACAAAATAAATGGTGCAATATCAAAGCCCAGATTACACTTGCTACAAATCCCTTTTTATTTTGTCTATCATATTCTATTCCATGTGTTGCTATTAGAGAGACAATATGTCTTTAGTGATTAACTGCAGAATCCTGCACATAATCAATACCTTATGTCTCTCTGATAGCAACTGTTACATTAAACACAGGAAAGAAATGAAAATAGAAAAGAAATGGACTTGCAGCAAATCTAAGCCCAGCTAGTCTCTGCACAAGTGGTGGTCATCGTCAAAGGTCAAGGTCAATATTCTTAGTATGCGACACATCATCTTGAAATAAGCTACCTACACACCAAAACTCCAAGGCCTAGGTCTTTAGACAAAAAAGTTACAGGCAGGACATGAAGATGATCTAAAATGGATGGATGGATGGATGAATTATTGTTTAACGTCCAGTGGCAACCAGGTGCATATCAGGACGAGAACATGTTGATATGATAATGAATATGATCCCTGCTTTGTACTAGACCGACACGCTAAGTCGGATTTTTAATGTGCTAGCTCATGAGGTAACTGTCCGCAGGAAGACATATCACCTCACTCGGACATATTATACTGACTCCGAGCCGACCAGTCTTTACTCTTACTCCTGGATGCCGCACGCTTGGCGGAGAAGCAGCAAATACCAATTTTAATGTCTTTGGTTTGACCCGGCCGGGAATCGAACCCGCGACCTTCCGCACTCGGGGCGAGCACGCTACCACGAGACCACCGAGGTGGTCTGATCTAAAATGACCTACTTATTCACCCTAAGGTCAAGGGTCAAGGTCATAGGTCAAAATTTTTGAAACATGACACATCGTCTTGATGTGACATATCCACATACCATAGATCTAAGGTCTAGGTCTTAAGACAAGAAAGTTATAGGCCGGACACGATTGGCAGTCGCCCGCCCACCCACCCGACTTCACCAATTCAATAACCATATTTTTCCAGAGCAAAACCCAGTTAAAAACAGCGGATATTCAATATAAGTTCCTCCACACCTCTTTCTACAATTGACTATTGGAAATCTGAGGAAATAAATATCCCTCAGGAATTAATGTACAAAGTATTTTGATAAAATTTAATAAAGCGATGGCCTCCAGGTGTACAGATGTATGAAAGAAAATTCTCACTTTAGTTGTTGCCATGTATTGACATATAATTCAATTAAAATAGTTTCAACACCTTATTATTAAAATTTTGCTTGAAGGATAAGAGAATTGTGATAAGAGACATTTTCACCCCTTGGCTGTAGCAAAGAGTGATTTATTCTACAGAAAATATATTATACATGTATTTTAATAAAATGATAATATTGTTGGGCTAACCTCTTACTGTAGTTTTCTATCGACAAAAAATGAAAAAAACAATATTTTGAATGTCACACAAACTAGTGTCATTGCAAATCACTTTAAAAAATTTCCAAGTCACAAATAAAGCTTGTAAAGTAAACCTCTTTATAAAGAACACTCATTCTGGAGGGCACTTATTTTTTGCCCCTTAGTTACCCAGGTATAAAACAAAACAAGTCTAGAATTGTCCTGAAAGGGACAAATACCCCCTGCTTCTGTTTTGAAGCCTACACAAAGTTCAAGTACTTGCCCAAACAGAAAATCCTGGCAATATGCACATCTCCACAATGTGATGTAACACTCCATTAAGTTTCAAGAGAATCAGTTGCAGACAATGTTGTTTTGGACAGACAGACGGAAAAACGGACTGAAACCTGTATACCCCCTCAAACTTTGTTTGCAGGGGGGTATAATAAGAAGTCTGTCTGTCTGACAGTAAACCAGAGCTGCCTGCCCACTATAAATCCAGTTAAAAAATATGTGTGTTCCTATTTACATGTATTACATCAAAAGTGAAAAAAAGGTCAGTTTGAATTTTTTGAAATTCTTTACTTTCTTTTTGAAAAAGGGGTTTAAGTTATGAATAAAGCTAGAGAATGTGTCTGTAAGACAAAGATGCTGCATCCTCCTGAACACAGAACTACCATGTATTATTATTTTCTCAAATAATTTTGAGAATTATTTTGAATATTTGAAAGTTTTATCAAATATCCTGCTTACATTAACTTTTATCCAATGAAAATAAATTGAATCCAAAGTATTAAATTAAGTTTCTGACCAAGTTTTTGTGTAGGTATATGTGTGTGTCTCTGTTTATGTGAAAGTTAAGACATTATACTCGTAGAGCAATATTAGGTTACTCATTCATGTTTTATGCATATTATTTCTTTGTTTACACGAAACGATTGGCAATACTTTCAATTCTTTATCCATGTTTTTGATCATGTTAACTTACCATCAGAATGTCATCAATGATTGATACTCATATAATGCTTCAAGTTTTTAGTATTCTGTAGCGTGTACAAGTTATCGTTAAATAAAACAAAACAGTTATTTCATTAAATTTAAGTTAAGAATATTCCAACATACAAGAATGAATAAAATCACGTGATATAGATACATAATAAACATCTATACCACGTGATATACAATTAAAAACGTAGAAAAACGTAAACAGAGAGAATGTATCTTTTCCGGATTTGTTGCTTTGCAGATTTTGTAAACTATATAGATTGTAATATTCTATCAACTACTCTTGAAACTTATAATAAGTTTATCTTATGAATCCCCTGGTTCATTTGATAATTCACACACAGGGATAAACCTATTTGGGATAGTTGTACCTTTTAGGGTATTTGTTAACAACCAATTGTGCAATAAACTGAATAATTATTAAAAAAAAAAAAGAAAAAAAAAATTAAGTTTCTGAAATATAAGGACCCAAGAGCTTAAAGTTAATTGAATCACTCAAGCATAGGTTCTTTAAAAATACACCTAAAAACAAAAATTTAACCAAATCATACAAGCATTAAATATAGGTCATGATGACCCAAATGTTGCTGATTTTTCTTCTACATGTACTATATAAGATGAATGAATAGGCATAATATCATTTATATATCTCAATGGCTTTCTGAGAAATGGATCTAAATGAAAAAGATTAGCTGGATCACTCAAGCATGAAATACATGTAGGTCTTAAAGACCCAACTTTTGGAGAAATCCATTATATAATGTAAGAGGATTATATTCCTGAAGTATCACTGATATAACACCATGTATTCCTAGGATATGAAATTAAATGCAAACTTTTTCAGAGTGACTTGGGTGCATTTGTTTCTGCCAGTAAACGATTTCAACAATGAACATCGTTTATCCCTGGTTTAGTAAACGCCGACAATGCAGAAACAAATGTGTCATGTATTAAGTCATTTAAAGACCTCTAAAAACCTCGTCGTTTGCAATAAAATAGAACAAAAAAAATGCGATGTAAACAAACTTGTGGGAAAACGGACAACACACAACACTTTATCCAAATTGAAAACCCTGACTTATACATTTTGTAGTTCACATAATTACGGTTCATCATATCATACTGAGGCAAAACATTGTAAATGTGTCATGAATTATAAACTCGATCCAAAATCCTGTTTATTTGTTTTTCTATTTTGAAATATTTGAATTTTGATTATAATCTTAGTTATAATGTAAGATCTAATGGTTGTTTAATTGATTTTACAGCTTTCAACCACAAACATTAAAAGACTGTACGACTCTTTTGCGTCTACATTGCTTATGTCAATTATACGATGGCATCGTTGACAAAAAAATGTCAGAAACAAATAGAATAAATGACTACGTGGGTAGTCGTTCACATCGTTTAGGCCTAAGAAACAAATGCACCCTTGAACTTTTAATCATATCATGATGGGATTTTGTGTAAAGGATTTATCCTCCATATTCCTTCTTTCATATTAAAAGACTGTTGGTGAAAAACTTGTTTCTCTTGAAATTTGCTAATTTCGCTGAAAAAGGCAGGGGAAAGCAAAATAGCTGCAAACATTTTGAGTCTGTCACATTTGGTCTGATTCAATGTACAAGATTTGACCAAGTACAGTTATTTGACTCATTTCCACTCTAATTAGAATTACCTCCCCTGTTGTTTTATCACCGCTATCAAGTCCCATAAATTTATTATATTATACCCAAATCATGTTGTTTATTCCTTCAATAAACAGCTTAACTATTCACCTGAACAGGGTTGTATTTACATATCATGTTATTAATTACATAACAGATTTGACATAATTATGCATATTTATTATACAGCTATAATTTTAACCCAATGTGAAATGTTCATTCTACACAGGTGACATCAAAATATTTCTATGTATTGTACAACCGGCACCCGTATTTTTCCGTATTTTACAAGGGGAAGCCATGTTTTCTTCCGTAATGTTTAGTTTGCAAAATAGCTCTTGCTTTTTTCATCTTTTTTTTTGCTAGCTTATATGAAATGAAAATAAACTTTACAGGTACAATTGAAAATCTTGTTTTGTTTTTACATCTTTAAAGCTAACAAAAAATTTTCCCTTCCACCTCATACACATTCGAATGAGAATTGTTGACTTTTTCTAATCTAGAAACATGCACATGTAGTTGAAATTTGTTGAATACAGTTACCGATAATTTATTGCGTGATTAACTTTTTCTTTAATAATCAACAGAAAAATTGCCATTTCCCGTTTTAGCTGTATAATAAATATGTTATCATACTGAGCAAAGTACATGCTGAAAATATTGTACTCGTCGTATTGTACTGAAAACCTGTATTAGACTCAGCTTCTGCAGCATCTATTCCAGTACAGGTTTTTCAGTACAATACACTTTAAAATATTTTTCCATAATGTACACAGCACTGTATAATCTATTAATATTACATAGTCCAGTGTACATTATCAGATATATGTAGCAATAGTTAGAAATCAGGGAGAGATAATCCAAATTTATGTGAATGTGCAAGACTTATATGATTATCAACATGACAGGCTTAAAAGCAGTGTTGGATAATCGGTTGAAATTACCAACCAATTATCTATTACACTTGGTTAACAGCAACTAACCAACTATATATCATATATATATACCATATCATTAAAGAGCTTTATTTGTTCATATTTAATCTTTTTTTTACTTTTCATATTTTACTTGCCATTTCGAAATTTTGTACGACTACTGTGCATGTAAATGCAAACCGGAAACGGACTGGAAGTAGATATGCAGAATTCTGGAAACGTTAACGACAATCGACTTAACAAAATCCCAATCGATTATCTACATCGCTGAGCCGACCCAACTGATTTCCGACTTATTTTGATCATCGGAACACCACTACTAAGACCATCTTTAAATCATAACACCTGCAAATTATATGAGCAAATACCACATGGCTGAAACATGGAAGGCTTGGTTTGATTAAAGAACATAGGTCTTGTTTATTCAGGTAGAAAAACAGTTTTAAAGAAAATTATTATGGAATAAAAATCATAAAACATTGAGAATTTATAAACTTACCAGTTCACTTTATTTAACTTATCATTTAGATTGGAAATCGTTAGACAAATTAACACTGAATTATTTAAATTATACTACATGTTGTATATATATTTTTATTTATAAATTAATATGTCATTTAACACCTTTATTTTTTTCTTTTTCTAATGATAGAAAAGGGGAAAAAAAGAATAACTTCATGCAATTTTTCACTTTTTTATACCCTACCCACAACTCAAGAATATGCCCTACTGGGTCACCTGAAAATACTGATGCCACTGTTGGTGAGTTGTTTCAGCTTTCTATCCCTAGTAGTTTAGAAGATTACACCAATTCATTGGCTATTACAAAATTCATTTTCCCCAATAATTATGCCCTTAAGGCAAATATCAAAATTCCAAAATATTTGGCACAATCTACATTTATAGCGTTTTAAACATTATAAAATGATAGGGAATTTTGGTTTACACTGATTCGTCTAGACGGCTTTTTCTGAGTCGTATCTCACAGTGAGTACACCTTGTCAGGCAGGCTCTTTCGAAGTCTATTCGGAATTTGCTATATGTATTGACCAACCAGAGCCACCAAGTATTCCTTTCCAATCCACCAATCACATTGTGTGTTTCTACGAACTTACGAATGAATGGCATTACCAAACATTACAAACTATAGTCAAATAATTATAAATTATGGGAAAAACTAAACTGAATTGAAATGTTGAAATTTCATATTTATTGTATTTAAAACATTGTTGATATTTGAAAGTTGTTAAATATATTATAAAAAAGAGGCTCCCAGGAGCCTGTATTGCTCACCTGGACTTACAGCCTGGAACATTGCTGTCAAGCCAACTGACTCAATGGTTTCAAACAAGAAGATCTTTCAGCGATTTTTCCCATTATGTCCTATGTTAAACTATGTTTGGCTTAAGTAGCCATCTTGGATCACAGGTGGGGTTATTGCATATAATTCGGAAAGAGGACCAACTAATTATTACCATTACTGCTCAGTTTTGTTTCAAATGGCCCAGTGGTTTTAGACAAGATCTTTAATTAAATTTTCCATAGGGTACTATGTTTAACAATATTTTAATTTAGGCCTAATCATCCTTGATTTTGAGAGAAAAATATTGACAACATACTCGGTAATCTGATTAACAAAGATAGTCAATTCTTCCATAGTCGACAGGGATTTCATGTTGATCCGACCCCATATTATGGTTGATTCGTCCCATATCCAGTAATTAACAATGTAATATTGGAAGGATTGACCTGCTACAATTGACAGGATTCACTAAAAAGTTTTCTGATATCTGGTTTAAGGATAGGGTGATATGAAATTCACCTATGAAATAAATTTTTAATTGGAAGTCTTGCAAATGCAAAATATTACACACACAAAAGTATTTATGAACTTGGCAATTAAGATCGGAGTCGAACCCACCCCGCCACAGGTGAGATTCGAACTCACAACCCCAGCGTTGACAGGCTAGTGATCAGTAGTAGTCATGACGAACTACCTAGACCACTCGGCCACCGAGGCCCCTTTATGAACTTTAAAGACATATCCTACTATTCAGATTTACCAATATATTCTAAATGGTACCATTAAGCTAATAAAAATATGGAGTCATTGGCTAGTTTATAGAGTTATGATGTCATCTTTATTACTTTGTTTTGAATCTACTGCTTATATATTATTTGGCCAATTTTTTTTTTTCAAGATTGTTTTTGGGGGAAAACACAGATTGCTTTTAAGGCGGCATGACTTATGTAACAAAAATATGTCACAATAAAATAAACAAGAGGCTGTCGAATGACAGCAACCAGATTTTCCTGCATGGAAATGATGTTTGCAAATCTGGATTCCCATACAGGATGAAGTAAAGAAATATAAATGAATTTTTGTAGGGTTTTGTAGGGTTCAGAAATGGAAAGGCAAAAATCAATCTTGACCTCCTATTTATAATAAGTGACAAATATTGGAATTTTTGAGAGTATATAAGTACACAAACATTTGTTAAGCAGGGGTTGGTAGGCAGAAATCATGAAGTCAATAATGAAAGAAATACGCCAATGAGATTATAACCTTATTTTATATGAATCCAAAGAATCTTGTGGTCACTCCAAAAACTTTCCAGATTCCCACTTTCAAACAGTTGTTGTCTTGAAATATATGTATGGTCATGGAAGAATGATAGTCTGTGGTTTCATCGTAATGAGCTTGGCCTAAATCAAGTGCATGTATTGTACTTTCAAGTTTTTTCAACTGCTCATTTTGTTTGAACTGGTCAATATTGATATCTCCAAGAAGAACTGTGGAATAATTGGGTGTCACGACAGAACGTATTGTATCACAAATGTTGTAACTTGACAACAACAAATGACCTTTGCATGGAAACGACGACTTGAACTGCCTTTTTTCAATTTTTTAGAACCATAACTCCTGAACAGTGAAAGTGAAAATCGTCAATATCGGAACGGTGAAAGTGGAAATCGTCAATATCGAACTAAATTATGACCCCCATTTTGTCATCAGTAACAACATATTAAAATTTGAAAAGCTTTGGTTGAACAGTTCATAAGTTATCACACGGACACCACTGGGAAAGCCATTTTTCAATCTTTCAAGAACCATAACTCCTGAACGGTGAAAGTGAAAATCGTCAATATCAAACTTGACCTCCATTTTGTCATCAGTAAAAACATATTAAAATTTGAAAAGCTTTGGTTGAACAGTTCATAAGTTATCACACGGACACCACTGGGAAAGCCATTTTTCAATCTTTCAAGAACCATAACTCTTGAACGGTGAAAGTGAAAATCGTCAATATCGAACTTGACCTCCATTTTGTCATCAGTAACAACATATTAAAATTTGAAAAACTTTGGTTGAACAGTTCATAAGTTATTGCATGGACACTGTTTGGCAGCCGCCCGCCCGCCCGGCCACCCGCCGTACATCGCCAAATTAATAGCCGATATTTTCCTATGAAAATCCGGTTAATAAAATGCATGGTGTGGGCACAAAGTGGTATTAATAACTTCCCACCATTTTTGTTGGCGACTCAAAGTACGCAAAATCGCTAATCCAAAAATTTTACCAATAATAATATAATTAAATTTTTACAGAAGATGGAGACTTACCTATTCTTCAGATTAAAAATATAAAAAATAACTCGTAACTCCTAGAAAAAAAATTTAATCGTAATTTCCTGTCGATATGCACATCTACGTAGTATGTCCTTATTATCTGAAAAGGTTTCATGAAATTCTGTTGTGTGGTTTGAGAGGAGTTGCGATGACAAACTGTTGCAGTAGTACATTAAAGTAAATAAGTTCAAAGGAGCGTAACTCCTAGAAAAAAAATTGAATCGCAATTTCCTGTCGAAATATCATACAATGTCATAGACAAATACTTTGCGCAACAATAACGCAATAACGTTTAAAAACAATAGTAGGATTTGTCTTTAAATTTCCAGTAACGTTTCGGTGATCTGAAACATCAAAGTTTATCTACGTAGTATGTCCTTATTATCTGAAAAGGTTTCATGAAATTCTGTTGTGTGGTTTGAGAGGAGTTGCGATGACAAACTGTTGCAGTAGTACATTAAAGTAAATAAGTTCAAAGGGATGTAACTCCTAGAAAAAAAATTGAATCGCAATTTCCTGTCGATATGCACAACTACATAGTATGTCCTTATTATCTAAAAAGGTTTCGTGAAATTCTGTTGTGTGGTTTGAGAGGAGTTGCGATGACAAGAAACAGGACAGACGGACTGACGGACGGGTCAAAAACATTATACCCTCCGCAACTCGTTGCGTGGGGTATAAATATGGTCACCGTGTCAGGGGAAAAGATGTTTACCGAAAATTGGTAGAATAAATTGCGCTTTTTGGTTTTTTTTTATACAAATAGCTTCTACTGGGTGGTTAGAAGCTTTTCATTTTAAATCTGTTTAAAAAAAACAACCAACAAGCAGAATATTATTCTTCTTAAAACTTTGGTTTTGAGGAAAATTATGCCATAATAAACTTTTGACATGAGCTTTTATCTCGAGACTTTTAACCGTTTTTTTTTCTTGTGTGGCAAATATAATGAGTTTCTTTTTTTTCACATTGTATTATTTCCATCACACTAATCTTCTATGAAAAACTCTTAAATAATTCAATGGTAGGGAGTCTGGCAATATTTAATGACATGTTCAGCTCAGAGCACTATCATTAGTGGTGGATAGGGGCAACGCTTTCATGATGACTACCCGAAATAGGAATTTCGTGGAATATCATACAATGTCATAGACAAATACTTTGCGCAACAATAACGCAATAACGTTTAAAAACAATAGTAGGATTTGTCTTTAAATTTCCAGTAACGTTTCGGTGATCTGAAACATCAAAGTTTATTCTTCTAAAATACAAATCAAAAAATGATCTACAGTAAATTCTTTTATGGTCGACAGGGCTTTTCATGTCGACCCCGCGATCCGTCCACCCCGTAGATATACTGAAATCGCTTCACATAAAAATTACCTGTTTTTGTCGAACAAATTAAAACACCGCACACACTGTTGCTTGTCAAAAACTTTATCTTTACACAAAAAATCATTGAAAAATGTTCTCTGTACATCATCCATCATCGAGACTGGTTTGTTTACATTGATTTTTCCTGGTCTGTTAGCTTTGTACATTGTACAGGTGATAATTAGTTATCGATTTTTTACGTAATTTTCCTAATTTTCGGTGCTATTTCACCACATTCTTGTCTACTTATGTATATTTTTGAAAGTCCAATATATACCTAAAGGAGCTGTTACTTTAAAAATATGCATAGATAGCACAACGGATCAAGCCACGATTGATCGAGCAGACGCAAAAAATACCATTCTACTACTACCAGATTTTTAGTTAATTTTATATAATAGATCAAGAGAATTCCAAATAACAAATAATACGTATAAAATAAATCCGGTTGAATTCGGGTATTTGGAATCAATTTTAAATGGGTTTCATTTAAGGTTAGGGTTACATTCAAAGTTAGAATTTCCATCTTATGTCATCACAAGTGCGTATATCACTGAGTGAATCCCGAATGATTCTAATCTCCCACTGAAAAAAAAGTTTTCAAACCTTTTTAATTCCATTTGAATTTACAAACACATGAAACAGTCATCATGGTCATTGAAATTAAAGTTAAAACTCTTTACCAACTTTTAATCCCAAAGTTCATCAGATCTTAACTAATTATAATATAATTATGTAACGTTACATTATCTCGGAATATGAAGTTCAATCAGACAAGGCATAGAAATCGGTAGAAATGCTAGGCTTGCCTAGCTTTTCTCACCTGTTCCGTCACGGCCGAATTCGAATAATCTTATATTAAGAGACAATGCACCCATGTTCTGTTTGTCCTAAAACATAAAATCGATCAAAAATCGCTGGTAAATAGTAAATTTCTGTATAAAACGAAGAACGTCGAAAGACCGCAATTTACCGTAACAACTAGTCCTATTAACATGTTTCCATGTCTTCTGGTATTTTCTTTAAACTTTTTTTACTTTAATTTTTTTTATTATTTTTCATTTTCTATTTTCTGTTTTTACTATCAATTAATATGCCGCATTTCCAAAAAAATATTAAAAGATCAGCATGAAAACGTTAACAGGATGCTCCCAAGAGCCTGAATATCTCTGTTATTTTTTTGTGGTCAATGATTATTTTTGCTATTTAATGTATAGCGTCACATTTTTCGCCTTAATATTGGTATATATATGGTTGCTAGGAACTTTTTCATTGGTTGCTAGGGACTTTTTCTTTGGTTGCTATGGACTTTTTCAATGTTTACCGAACTTGTAGCTCATTCTGAAAGTGTAACATTTGTTTCGCACATCCTCGTGTAGGAGTCGTTGGATGGGCAACATCACAAATTACAAAACTGTCAACACTTACCTTGTTCCGAGGCGAGAATGTCATTGCAGCTGGGACTATTATACTGTTAGTATAATAGTCCCAGATTGCAGCAATCATAAAATTGTCTTATAGTAACTGCAGTAATCATCTTCCCGTCTATCGTTGTCACCGGGTCTCCGTATCGGAAATGAGTTATACCCTCTCCGTATTCAGAGATAAATGGCATTCACTTTAATATAACAATTATACTGAGATTAATACACTCAAACAAAATATAACCCTCGACTACGTCCCGGGCGGATATTTCGCCTTCGTGTGGTAATCTGGCATACCACCCTCAACTGAAGGCAGTATGTGTATAATATTTATTGGATTTTACTTGACACAAGCCCTTCTTCCCCTTCAGGCGGAATCTTTATGTCTGGTCTCTGAGACAGTATTCATGATCCTTAAGTTGGAGTAACACATCAATGCATTAGAGATAACACTTCTGAAGAGTTACTTTAATGTCTAGGATAAACGAAATGATAAATGCGTACCTTCAGAATCTGGACAAAGCAGTCCAAATTCAATCAGCAGTCAAACCGTGGTAATGGATGTACTATCTCGTTTTATGTTCCCGAGGAAATAATGCTCTAGTAGCCCCGCTAGTAGCTCTTCGGGAAATCATTTTTATGGTTGTGCATTTCAATATAGACACTGGATTAAGCCGAAACCAGACATACGTTTGGGCTAGTTTTCAGGGAGAGTCCCGAGACCACAGAGAAACTATTGAAGAAAGTCTGTCTCGAGTAAGTGACGAAACAAGTCGACTGGAAGAACCATTGTTCAAAGTTAACCAAAATTAAATGCAAAAACACCGTGTCTATAAAATATATATATTAAAATGATATCGTCCTCAGTACATTTACTTTTGGAGATTAATTAATAAATAATTCATGGGGGTTATAGAGTTGAAGGCATTTACACGTAGCTGAGCCTTTATATCCGATGTATCCGATATTTATTTGGATCTTTCATTTCTCGTAACGATTAATATGGTGCAACGTGTCCGTTTAAGAACATATTTTGAATTAAACTATTTTCGTAAGATAACCATTTATAGTCATATCATATAATTTATCATTTACGCAAGAAAAAAATCGCGTAATTCAGAGACATACCCGGGTAACCCTTACGTCATTCAAACATCAAGATGGCGCGGCCTACGTAAATGTGTTTTGCGGTGTATATACAACATTGTCATAATTGTTGTTGTACACAACTATTGTGGTTGTAACGCATTGTTTCTTTGTATTATGTAAACAATTTCGTGTGAAAAAAGATGTTTGTCGTTAAAGCTTACCAAATCGCATTTTCATAACTAGAGGCTCCCAGGAGCCTGTATCGCTCACTCGGATTCAATTTGCCAATCAACAGTCATAAAAGCACCTAAGAAAAATTGGACATAATTCAGAAAGAGGACAATCTAATAACCATTGGTTCGAATTTGCCGAGTGCTTTCACACAAGAAGATCTTTTACATAAATTTTCCTATAGGGTCCTGTGTTAAACTAAGTTCGGTTTTGGTGGCCATCTGATTCTGAAAGAGGACCATTTCTGCCAAGAGATTCTTATGTTAAACTATGTTCGGCTTGGTTGACAGTAAGGGGATCATCAGACAAAATTCTAAAACAGGACCATAGCTGCCAAATCTTGTACCAATTGGCTCAATGGTTTCAGATAAGAAGATTTTTAAATAAATTTCCCATAGTGTCCTATGTTAAACTAAGTTGGGCTATGGCGGCCGTCTTGGTTGGTCGTCCTGGTCATCGGACACAATTCTGAAGAGTACCAAGAGTATTACACGGCAGAGAAATACTAAATTACACAAAGACAGTACATCATGAAATTAGAAATCTTCCAAAAAGCAAATCTGAAGAGATGTATGTCACTCGCTGGTTTCAAACCAGATCTTTCAGTGATTTTTCCCATTAGGTCCTATGTAAAATTATGATCGGCTTAAGTGGCCATCTTGGATCACGGGTAGGGTCATCGGATATAATTCTGAAAGAGGGTCAATTTATTAGGACCATAGGGTCCCATGATAACTCATGTTCGGCTCTGGCGACCACCTTTGATGGTGGACGGGGTCATCGGATATAATTCTGAAAGAGGATCACCTAAGAACCATTGCTGCTTAGTTTTGTTCCAATTGACCCAGTAGTTTCAGACAAGAAGATCTTTAAGTAAATTTTCCAGAGGTTCCTCTGTTAAACTATGTATGACTCTGGCGGCCACATTGGATGACGAGTAGGATCATCGGATATAAATCTGAAAGAGGACCACCTAAGGACCATTTCTGCCAAGTTTTGTTAAATTTGGCCAAATCGTTTCAGACAAGAAGATCTTTAATTTAATTCCTCATAGGGTCCTATGTTAAACTATGTTCGGCTCAGGCGGACATCTTGGATGGTGGACGGGGTCATCAAATACAATTCTGAAAGAGGCCACTTAAGGAGCATTGCTGCTAAGTTTTGTTCTAATTGGTCCAGTGGTTTCAGACAAGAAGATCTTTCATTAAATTCCAGATAGGGTCCTAAGTTAAATTAGGTTCGGCTCTGGTGGCCATCTTGGATGACGGGTGGAGTCATCGGATACATTTCTGAAAGAGGACAACCTAAGGACCATTGCTGCCAAGTTTTGTTCTAATTATACCCGCATTGCGGATATATTGTCGTTGTCTCCGTCCGTCCGTCCGTCTGCCTGTTCGCCAGTCACATAGTGTTGCATATTTCCTGTGGATGCGCAATAAGGTTTTAAAATTTTTGTTTTCGCTCAACGGCTGAAATGTGGGACCGAAAACGAGTGAATTATCATTATATGCTGGTGACATCAACTCCTCATCCAATATTGATGCAAGAGTGGCGGCTGTCGATACGCAATAAAGTTTTAAAATCTTGATTTCTTTCGTGGAGCGAAATTTGGGACCGAAAATGAGCGAATTTTCAAAATATGCTTGTGTTCCAATTGACCTAGCGGTTTCAGACAAGAAAATCTTTAAGTAAATTTTATGTACGGACTCAGTCTTGCTCTGGGTTTCAAAGAGTCAACATCTTTTTATTTTTATTTTTTACATGCTCGTGATCAAGACCATATTAGTCGAAACGTTGGGTTTTTTTAACTTTTTAGTTTGTTGTTGTTGTTTTTTACGATTTTATATTTGGTTTTGTTCGACTTGTGTATTTCATACATTTTAGTCGTTTTATGCTCCTTTTGACAGCTCACCATTTCCATTTATTTTTCTTGTCATCTTGGATGATGGGCCCGGTCATCGGATACAATTCTGAAAGAGGACCACCTAAGGACCATTGCTGCCAAGTTTTGTTCCAATTAGTCAAGTGGTTTCAGAGGAGAAGATCTTTAAAGGAGAGTTTACGACGACGGACTAGCTCACATGGGCATTTAGGCCAGGTGAGCTAATAAAATGAAAACTAGACTGAGGCAGTCGGAAACGACAGTTATCCCCGCACTCCCCACATTTTGTATCCCTGTGCACCTTTTTCACAATTATACCTTTGAATACAGGCTCAAATTTTGGAAAATTAAAATTCTAAAACCTTATTGCATATCTGCATACAGTGTATGACAATACTGTATAGAAATAAAATGAAAAATGAAAGAAAAATTTCAGTCACTCACTTATATAATTCCCAATACTTGAAATTTGACCCCTAAAAGTCCCAATTTTTGAAAATCAAAATTCTCAAACCTTATTGCACACATCTATATACAGTGTGTGACAATACCGTAAAGAAATTAAATATATCAAATGAAAAATGAAAGAGGGGTTTAGGTCACAAGCTTAAATTCCTAATTTTCAAAATTCAACACCTGTGGGCCCCGATTTCTGAAAATCAAAATTCTAAAACCTTATTGAACATCTATATAGCTTGTGACAATGTTGTATAGAACGTATAGAAATCAAATGCATAAAATGAAAAATGAACGCGGAGTTTAGGTCAGCGACGAAAGTGTGAGTTTATCTCAAAACATTTAATATGACCATGCCCATCCCTAGTTAGTTTACAAATTCTTAATGATATGGACTTTTGAATTTGATTATTCAGTTACCCGTTGACCTGAAGAAAATAATTGACCTAATAACTTTTATTAATTTCGGTGACCCATATTTTCGTTATAAAGTCTAAATCTAGAACGTTTACGACATACCCTCAAAATATTTGGTACGTAAATGCACCACTAGCTGTTCATGCCAGTCTGTCATTTGTCATTTGATATTGAATTCTGTTTCATTGTTTAGTGATTTCGTCAAAATTTACGACGAGGTCTCTTGATTAAATCTAAGAAAGTTTAAGCTTTTTTTTAGCTCACCTGGCCAAAGGCCATGTGAGCTATTGCCATCACCTGGCGTCCGTCGTCGTCGTCGTTAACAATTATACAAAACTCTTCTCCTCTGAAACTACTTGACTAATTAGAACCAAACATGGTATGATGTTCCTTGGGGTACCCTGCATAGATGGTGACTGATGTGGGGATTTTTGATTCGTCGAAAAACATGGCCGCTGTTACTAAAAATGGAACATAGGGGTCAAACAACAGTTTTTCGCAAATATCTCAAAAATCATCAGGTTACGCCAAATTCTGGCAGGTTGAAAGTGTTCAGCATGATGAGAGCTACCTGTGTGCTGATTTCCGTGAAAATCTGTCAACTGATCTTAGAGTTATTGCCCTTTTTTGACATTTTTGGCTTTTTTTATGTTATTATTTCAAAAATCTTCTTCTGTAAAACTACTATTCAAAATCAAATGAAACTTGGAAAGATTGTTCCTTAGGGTATCCTGCAAAAACTTATTGCTTGGATTTTTTATTGGTCGAAAAACATGTCCGCCCTTACTAAAAATAGAACATAGGGGTCAAAATGCTGTTTTTTTGCTATTTTTTCCTGAATTATAGAAAGAAAATGAAGATGAAAGCTACTTTCAAGGTAAACATGGTATCCCGAGTTGAGTGGCGATGATGAAAGTTTGTTTGGGACGGCCATTTTTAAAATGGCTGCCATTTTCCCGCCATTTTTTATACTTGCTCAGATTTCAACAATATTTGGTTTTTAAAGTAAACATGGTATCCTTAGTGAATGGTGATGATGAGATTTTTTGTATGGAGCATCTATGGAAGGTCCTTTAGGAAATTTGCATAAATCTTCCCGGTCCGTGAAACAAAATGGCCGTCATGAGCATTTACCTGTTCTGATTGGTCGAAATTTAAAAGTTCTTCTCCTTTGAAACCGTAAAGCCAAATGAACTGATTTTTGGTATGGATGATCTATGGAAGGTCCTTTACAAAGTTTGCATAAACCTTTCTAGTCCGTGAAACAAAATTGCCACCAGAAACCTTTATATTTTCTGATCGGTCAAAATTTAAAACTTATCCTCTGAAACCGTTTGGCCAATGAACTTATACTTGGTATGAAGCATTTATAGAAGATCATTTACAAAGTTTCCAGAAATCAATCTAGTCTGTCAAATCAAAAGTTTGTGACTGCCAGGTGAGCGATACAGGCTCAGCCCACTGAGCCTCTTGTATTAAGTCCATGTCGTAGAAGGTATAAGACCTGGACCATCAATACTGATCAATACTTGTTATACAGGTGCATCGCGATGTAAAGTATGTACCAGTATCACATTACCTTTGACCTTGACATCAATTGCATAGTCTAGTTCATGAAATTTGCTACTAGTTTTCGCGATTACGTCCATGCACAGAAAAAAACCCTCCAATATTTGGTATGCAGATGCCTCACGTGCATCTACATTTTAATGTTTGATTTTTCATCACACTGCACGGCAGCGGGGAAGGGGGGGGGAGGTGATTGAATACTGATAAACCTATTAATCCTCGTGGCACTTTTTGCGCCTGTCCAAATTCGGCAAATGCATGTGATTGTAGGATAAAGTGAAGAATAAGAACTAGATTCTGGTACAACCAGGATTTCAACCAGAATTGTGCAATGCTATTAGAAAAATTGTGACAAGTACTTGTTTTCTTGTTTTTGTGTACTGTTGGGGAACAGGTTGTGTTCAGATAGTTAATGTTTTTGTACAAAGTGTCCAGGAATTCATATGTAGGTCCCACTAAGAGCTTGTCGTTCAGTGGTAGTTCTGTTCCTTGTTGAAGGCTGTTTCCACCTTCCATTCATTCTCGACCGTACCATATTCAAATATCAAATAATAAATATAATAGAGTTTTATGATTTTTATCCCTGATGCTGATAATATATATGTCGATTAAACAATACAGCTACAACTGCATTACCTCAGTTGAACATTGAAGTCTGAAACGGCTCTAACGTATACGTAAATATTTTCGGACCTTGGGGATTTATGTCTATTTATTTTGTATTTCGCGGATTGGTCTGTTAAGAACAACTCGAACCGTTTTCATTCAAACTTATTTCCAGGTATAGAGGATATAACACAAGCATATGTGTGTTGCATCCCCTCTTTTTCTCTACAACATCCCACAACCTTCATTGTCAATTTTGAGTGTTATTTTTTTATTTTTCATCATTTTATGAAAGAAATAAACGGAATATCACAATATTATAGAATAATTGAAACCAGAAATCTATGATTACAAAGCGCATTGGTGATAATTTCTCTAAAATTGTAAAAAATTATAAAAATCTTAAACATGTGAAGATGAATACAATAATTGTTTAATAAATTTAAATGAATACACCCACCTGATTAAAGTAAGTACAATGGATCCTTACTATCGAGAAATTGTATTTGTTTTAATCATTATGTTTGAAAAAGAAATATTAAAATTGAAACAGTGCAGAAGTTTTCATAACGGTAGCAGAGGAAAACTTTGTATATGAAAATGACATAATATCACATTAGATTTATCTGTTGTGTTAATTAATGAAATATTGAACCTTCTGAGTCAGTCAAATAAAACAATAAATACACAGGATGTGAAAGAACTTGTATACCCAATATACCTTAATTAATACTATAATAAGAGCATATAACGATTAAAAAAATTTATTTACATATTTTAAAACAAAACACAGTAACAAATATATACAGATATCTTTACAACAAACATATACCGATGCAGTCGAACTTCGGTTGCTCGAACTTTCTCGAACACCACTGATGGCTCGAACCGTTTTGAAAGTACCGTCAATTTTCTCTTTATTTTCATGTCAATAAAACCCTGGTTTCTCGAGATCTAACACCAATTTCTTGCATAGTCGAACAAAAAGTTTGGTCCCTTAAGTGATAGAATTGTGTATTTTACTATAGATAACTCTAAAGTCGTTAATTGTTACTTAATACTTACAGGCGTGATAAAATATCCTAGTCTTAAAGATTAATGTTTACAGTTCCATGTTATAAAGATGTCTTCATTATTGTTAAATAGTGATTAACCTGTTTAGTTTTAATTAAAAAACATTTCATGGTAATAATTGGTTGAACCAACCAATATACAGTATAGCACTAGAAATTTTCCATACTTGAACAAACTTCAGTAATTCGAGCAGACGGTCCGTTCCCTTGGACTTCAAGCGATCGAAATAATAAATTTCTGTACAATGACAAAAAAAAAAACATTTTTAGTGACAAATAAATTTCCAAATTCATGTAAAACAGTGAGAAACATTGTCAATAATTTCCCTCAACCAAGTTACCTAAGAGATGTTAACTAATTTTCTCTCTCTCGAACAAGATTGAGAATTACCCTAGTACGATATGAACATATTCCTGCAATTTTTGGCCAAATTTCAAATTGTCAGCCTGAGACGTAATTGTAAAGTTCTGTATGAGACACACCTCACTGCAAAACACAACCAAGCCTGGTTACAACTGTCTTAGTGGTTTCAGACAAGAAGACTTTTAAATGAATTTTTCCATTGGGTCCTATGTTAAACAAAGTTCGGCTGTAGCAGCTATCTTGGTTGACAGTCCGAGTCATCGGACATAATTCTAAAAGAGGACCATGTAAGGACCATTGCCGCCAAGTTTAGTTCCAATCGGCTCAGTGATTTCAGACAAGAAAATTTCTAAATGAATTTTTCCATAGCTAATTTTGGCTGTGGCGCCCGTCTTGGTTGACAATTCAGGTAATCAGACACAATTATGAAAGGGGGGCCATCTAAGGGCCATTGCTGCCAAGTTTAGTTTCAATTTGCTCAGGATTTAAACAAGACAAGAAAGTTTTAACCGAATTTTCACATAGGGTCCTATCTTAAACAAAGCTTGACTGTGGCGCCCATCTTGGTTGACAGTGCGGGTAATCAGACACAATGCTGAGAGACAATTGCTGCAAACTTAAGTTTCAATTGGCTCAGTGGTTTCAGAGAGATTTTTAAATGAATTTTCCCATAGGGTCCTTTGTGTAACAAAGTTTGGCTGTGGCAGCTAACTTGGTTGACAGTCCGGGTTATCGGACAAAATTCCAAAAAGAGGACCTCCTCATGATCAGGACCATTGCTGCCAAGTCTGGTTCCAACTGGCCATGTAGTTTCATAGAAGATTTTAAAAATTCATCCCCCTTTTTCCATTTTTAGTCACGTTGCAAGCCGGGGATGCCGGAAATAAATTTGGAAGGGTGCCATGAACATTTTCAATTTGCAGTGTACCCTAATGTTCTATTTCTAGCCATGTCAGCCATGTTGGTTGGCAGGCCGGGTCATCCGAAATAAATTTTAAACTAGATACCCTAATGATGCCTGTGGCCAAGTTTGGTTCCATTTGGCCCAGGAGTTTCAGAGGATATTTTTGTAAAAGTTAACAATGGACGACGGATGCCAAGTGATGGAAATAGCTCACATGACCCTTTGGGTCAAGTGAGCTATAAAGGTGCTAGGTTCTCAGGCGCTGCCGCATCCAAAAAACCTCCCGCGTCGGCGGTTTGTATTCTTAGTAAAATCCGGAATTGTTTTAAGTTCATTCCGTACACGGTCAAAAAATAATTTTTTTTTATTTAATGGCTGGGACTATTATACAAATAGTATAATAGTCCCAGTTAATGGTTGAATAACAAATAAAAAATGGATTTTATAATTTTTTAAAACTTGACTTATATTAGTGCAATCATTTAAGAAAACAATTCCCTGTCAACAACCAGAAATCTATGATTACAAAATTTGCCTCGTTCCCCCAATAATTTTTGTGTGTGGCTTTGTAGCTCGACGAGATGGACCCTTACCACAAGTAATATGATTAAAGGTCCTTGGTATTAGAGAACTGAACTCTGACATAAAACTTAACCTAAGTTATTGAATCTCAATAAATAGGTCGGAGTGACCTAATTTTGGTGGGAGGCTGTGTTACTCCCCGAGATGCACCTTGACACCAAGTAATATGATTGTAGATCCCTTGGTATCGTAGAACTGAACTTGAACGTAAAACTTAACCTAAGTCAATGAATTGCCATGAGTAGGTCAGAATGACCTAATTTTAGTGGGAGGCTGTGTTACTCCCAGAAATGCACCCTCACACCAAGTAATATGATTGTAGTTCACTTTGTATATTAAAACTGATTTTTGACATAAAACTTAAAAGCCAGTCAACCGTGTAATATGGGTCATGTAACCTCAATTTTATGTCACATGGTCAATCTCTTCAATGCGCACCTGCACACAAAAATAGATGACACTATGACAACTATTAACCGAGAACTGGCTGTGGACGCGGATGCGCACAATTACATGGACGCCAAGGTGACTCCATAAGCCCCCCTGAACTTTGTTGAGGCAAACTAATAAAAATATTTACTTGTTGATATAAGTCTTTCAAACTGCATTGTTATCTAAGGCATTCAGAAGTTTTTCTTAAGTCATTTCTGATGACACACGAGTGAGGGTTATTAAGCCGTATTAACAGATACTTTTGCTTAAATGATCATTCACCATTTGCAATAAACATCTTGTAATCAAGACATCAGCTACTTGCAGGCAATAAAATATTCGTTATATGAGTACCTTTTATTTAAAAAAAAAGAAGCAATTATAACATCAAAATAAAAATAAATAGTTTATTCATTTATTCATTCATTTAAGCAGAATGCTCTGACATTTCCTAGTAAATACATATTAGCTGGAAATCCCTGAAATAAAACAAAACATGTGATAATAATTAGCATATTTTGAATATAATAAACATCAAAATTGCCCTTCAAAAGGATAATTGTGATGAAGTGCTCTTCAAAATGGATATGTCTTGACCAGAACCCTTCAATTTTCATTTTCAAGCTGGAGCACTGAATAAATTGAATTGGTATTGTGACAATTGACATTGATACAGGGCATGGTGACATGTCACTCATTTCAAATCAGCTTGTATAACAAGAACATCTAAAATCTTGATTAAGAAGTTTTAAAGCATGCCATGAATGATATAAAACAGAATGAATCCACATATTTAATGTTTTTTTTTGTTCATACAAAAAGTCAATTTCCCCCCAAAAAAACCTGCCTCCCTCATCCATTTTTTTTCAAAAATGGCCTGAGAACCTAAGCATCTTCTTTGCATGGCCTTATTGCACGATTTTACTCTAAAATGAATGAAAATACAAATATTTAACAACAGTTTTTCCTTAAATGTATACATATAATAAATCAACACATATTTGATCAATTCAAAATGGTCCAGGGTGAGATTTTGAAAATAAACAAAGAACATTCACTTCATTTGGGGAATTTTAAAGTGAAATATCATAATTTTACCAAAAATTTGAGTCTACCACTAAAATGTTAAAACATAATTTGATATTTATTAGCGGTCATACAGTCAATCAGTCTGTAACAACTAGAAAAGTACTAGTAGGTAGAAATCACAGAAAATATCATCAACACAACATGACAATCTGTCAACTTTCTCCATGGTAACTGGTGTTTTGACTGATTACATAACTGTGTTGAGTTTTCAAGTAAGGTAAATTTGTTTATGCATTATGCATCTCAGAATTAAAATTCTTATAAAATATTAAGTGATCCTGTTGAGTTTTTCTCATACTGGTATACATGTAACTGCTTGGAGATCACACAATTAAGGATTGAAAGTTCTAACATAAGTCAAGGTCAAACAGTAGCATCAGCTGAGGTAACATCTGTTTCTTCTTCATTTGAACCTTTTACTGTGGCCTAAAAAATAAAAGAAAAAGTAAAAAATATCGTTATATTCAATAGTCATAAAAATAAAAGCAAATTTGTCTTCAAGAGAGATAATGACAACTGACAGAAATAAAAGCCGAAGTCAATAGCCTGACTCGAGCTTGCTTTTGCTCAAATACCAATTCCAAAATTTTTTTTTAATATCTTTTAAATTTTTAAGGTAAACAATAAAATGGATAACAGGTAAGGTAAACTAGAGGCTCTCAAGAGCCTGTATCACTCACCTGGATTTAACTTTTCACCTTGAGCAGGACTTAATTTAATTGTTGCGGTCAATTTGGCTGGTTTTTCTATAGGGTTCTATGTTAAACTAAGTTCAGCTGTCGCAGTCATCTTGGTTGACAGTCCAGGTCAATGGACAAATTTCTAAAAGAGAACCATCTAAGGACCAAGTTTTGTTCCAACTGCCTTAGTGGTTTCAGACAAGAAGATTTTTCAGTGAATTTTCCTATAGGGTCCTATATTTAACTAAGTTCAGATGTGGCGACCATCTTGGTTGACAATCAAGGTGATCAGACACATTTCTGAAAGAAGACCATCTAAAGACCAATGCTGCCAACTTTAGTTCCAACTGACTCAGTATTTTCAGACGATAAAAGATTTTTGAGTGAATTTCCCATTGGGTCCTATGTTACACTAAGTTCGGCTGTGCTGGCCATCTTGGTTTACAGTCCATGAAATCGGACAAATTTCTGAAAGAGGATGTCCTAATGACCATTGCAGCCAAGTCTGACTCCAATATGGCAAGACAAGAAATATTTTTCAATGAATTTTCACATAGGGCCCTATGTTATACTAAGTTCGGCTGTGGTGGCCATCTTGGTTGACAGTCCAGGTCATCGGAAAAAATTCTGAAAGAGGACCAACTAAGAACAATTACTACCAAGTCTAGTTCTAATTGGCTTAGTGGTTTCAGACAAGCAGATTTCTGAGTGAATTTCCCATAGGGTCCTATGTTAAACTAAGTTCGGCTGTGGCAGCCATCTTGGTTCAAAGTCCAAGAAATCAGACATATTTCTGAAAGAGGACCTCCTAAGGAGCATTGCTGCCTTGTCTGATTGCATTTGGTCAAGTTGTTTCAGACAAGAAGATTTTTCAATGAATTTTCCCATGGGACCCTATGTTAAACTAAGTTTGATTGTGGTGGCCATCTTGGTTGACAGTCAGGGTCATTGGACACACCTCTGAGAGAGTACCATCTAAGAACCATTGCTGCCAAGTCTGGTTCTAATTGGTCAAAAGGTTGCAGACAAGAAGATTTTTCAATGAATTTTCCCATAGGGCACTATGTTAAACTATGTACGGTTGTGTCGACCATCTTGGTTAACATCGCGGGTCATCAGACATATTTCTGAAAGAGAACCTCCTTAGAACCATTACTCCAAACTTTGGTTCCAGTTAGCCTTGTAGTTTCACAGAAGAAGATATCTTAATTTCATCCGCCTTTCTTCTATTTTTAGTAACAGCAGCCATGTCGGTTGGAAGTTGAGGATGCCTGACATATTTTTTTGGAAGGGGACCACCCAAGGACCATTCCATCAAGTTTGGTCTCAATTGGCATAGTGGTTTTAGAGGAGAAGATATTTAAGGGAAAGTTTACGATGGATGTCGTCTTTAAAGGGCAAAAACTCCTATAAGGTGTCAATCAATGATTTTGGTCATGTTGACTTATCGGTAGATCTTACTTTGTTGAACATTTTTGCTTTTACAGTTTGTCTTGATCTATAATATTATTCAAGATATTAACCTAAGACTGCAAAATTTCCTTAAAATTAACAATTCAGGGGCAATAACCCAATAAAGGGTTGACCAATTCGTCTGAAAATTGCATGGCAGGTAGATCTTGACCTGATGAACATTTTTACCCCACCAGTTTTGCTCTAAATGCTTTAGTTTTTGAGATATAAGACAAAAACTGCAGTTTACCCCTATGTTCTATTTTTAGCCATGTCGGCCATGTTGGTTGGCTGGCTGGGTCACTGGACATATTTTCAAACTAGATACCCTAATGATGCTTGTGGCCAAGTTTGGTTCCATTTGGCCCAGTAGTTTCAGAGGAGAAGATTTTTGTAAAAGTTAACGGACGGCGACGGATGACAAGTGATGAGAATAGCTCACTTGACCCTTTGAGTCAGGTGAGCTATAAATGACATATTTATCAATCAACGACACCTAACAGACAGAACACTGGACAAACAATAACATAAAAGAGGACAAAACACAAATTCAACTGACAGTCCGGATTGATAGGTAACTGCATATTTGCAGATTTATGAAAACCAATTTTCTTTGCACATGTATATGAAATTGTTTTGTTTTCATTACTTTTTACAATAGAATAGAGAATGGAAACAGGGATGTGTCAAAGAGACAACAACCCAACCAAAGAGCAGAAAACAGCACCCTGCTACCGATGGGTCTTTAACGCAGCGAGAAAATCCCGCACACGGAGGCGCGCTTCAATGTTTCTGTAATAATTTCAGCGACTATTAACCAAACATCACTCTATCTAATGTAGAGTGGAACAAAGGTTACTTAGACACCATTGGTATACCTTTGTTTTTTAGTAGAACAGAGTTTACATAGACACCTTGGGTATCCCTTTGTTTTTGAGTGGACCAGAGGTTACTTAAGACACCATGGGTATCGCTTTGTTTTTGAGTGGATCAGAGTTTACATAGACACCATGGGCATCCCTTTGTTTTTGAGTGGAGCAGAGGTTACTTAGACACCATGGGTATCCCTTTGTTTTTGAGTGGACCAGAGGTTACTTAGACACCATGTGTATCCCTTTGTTTTTGAGTGGATCAGAGTTTACACAGACACCATGGGTATCCCTTTGTTTTTGAATGGACCAAAAGTAACTTAGACACCATGGGTATCCCTTTGTTTTTGAGTGGACCAAAAGTAACTTAGACACCATGGGTATCCCCTTGTTTTTGAGTGGACCAGAGGTTACTTAGACACCATGGGTATCCCTTTGTTTTTGAGTGGACCAGAGGTTACTTAGACAGCAAGAGTCTATCCCTTAGTTTTTGACTGGAAAAGAGGTTCTTTAGACACTATGGATATCAATTTGTTTTTTTGGGTGGACCAGAGGTTACTTAGACACCAAGGGTTTTGCCCTTTGTTTTTGAGTGGACCAGATATTACTGAGAAAGCATGGGTATCCCTTAGTTTTAGAGTGGACCAGATTTGACTTCAACACCATAAGTATCCCTTTGTTTTTGATTGGACCAGAGGTAACTTAGATGCCATGGGTATCCCTTTGTGTCTGAGTGGACCAGAGGTTACTAATTAAATACTATCGATATTCCTTTGTTTTTTACTTGCCATTTATCCAAATAAACACAACTTCTAAGTATAAACATAAACCAAACTATAGGCTCACCTGCCTTTTAATATTACATTTGAAAATCTAAGCACTGTGTATCCTCCATAAGGCTGTTAAAGAAATGCCAAATCTCAAAGTAACCTTGATATTTGACCTGTGACCTAACAAAAGGTGGATCATTTGTATCTGTCCTTCAATGTGAGATTCCTGCCAACATTTGTTACAATCTGCCCATTAGTTCCTGAACAAAAGACAAACAAGTCCATTCTCATATGGTGTTCATAAGAACCTTTGAACAGCCGCAGCCATTGTTTGATCAAATGAATCTAAACCAAAAGTGGACTGTTTGTAGGGGGTATTGCTGTCATCAATCCTGCAAAGTTTCAAAACATTTCATAATGTTGTTTCAGAGGTGCAGATCTTTTAAAATTGGCCAATCAAAATCAAAGATGGCTTCTGGTGGCCATGTTGTTCATCTATCCAGAACGAAAGGTGGACCTTTAATAGAGGTCCTTCCATACGTTATTCCTGCCATTCTTGGTTACAATCTGCCCATTAATTTCTGAGCAATTGACAATAAGTCTCTTCTCAACTGGATTCATTGGTAACTTTGAACAGCTCCAGCTGCCGGTTGAGCAAATAAATCTCAACCAAAAATGGATCGTTTGTAGAGAGTATTGTTGTCATCAATCCTTCAAAGTTTCAAAAAATTTCATAATGTAGTTTCAGAGGAGAAGGTTTTTAAAAAATTGTCCATGGCTTCTGGTGGCCATGTTGTCGATCCAACCAGAACCAATGGTGGGCTTTTTGTAGAGGCCCTTCAATACATCATTCCTACAAAGTTTGGTTACAATCCATCAAATAGTTTCAGAGGAGAAGATTAAAATGTTAAAAGATTATGGATGATGGGCGCAAATTTATGACATAAGCTCTCATGTCCTATAGGCCAGGTGAGCTAAAAAATCATTCATTTCATGTAGCATGAATGTTAAATTTCTTGTGAAAAGTTTGTCCCCTTTAATCTCTCTTTTTCTTACAGAAAAGGTTAGCTTTCTCTTTTACACCTTGATCCCTTGGTATGTATGTGGAATACACATGAGAGGTAAATTCAGCATAATCTGCACTTTAATTAAAACTATCCCTTTTCGGCCATTTATTTCACTCATTCTGTAATGCTCATACCTTTATATCTTGACTTTTGGGAACAATAAAATCCACTTCCTGTCTGTTAGCTTTTAACTCTGTAGCTAGATACCGTAAAGTTTCAGCAGATGGCACTATTCCTTCCTCCTCGAACATCAACAATACTTCTTTAGCAGATTTAAAATTCTTAACTGACACTGGAAAAAGAAGATTTATATATTTTCATAGTTACAGAACAATCAATTCATTTGTATGTTTCTTATTGCTGTGGTTCTAAATTTAATTTTTCACGTAAATATAATGCAGAGCAACTTGTTTCACACATATTTCAAATGCCAGTCTACAAGTTTATGGAGTGACCGCATAATGGAACTGGAGGCCCCAAAGAGCCTGTATCGCTCACCTGGACTATGTCCATCTTGACTGGCAGCCTGTAACATTGCTGTCAAGTTCAATGGTTTCCAGTTTTAAAGAAGATCTTTCAGTGATTTTTCCCATTCGGTTCAATGGTAAACTATGTTCGACACTCCAGGCCATTTTGGATGGTGACAATTTTGAAAAACAGCCACTTAAGGACCATTGCTGTCAATTGCTGTCAATTTTTGTTCCAATTGGCTAAATGGTTTCAGACAAGAAGATCTTTGGTAAATTTCCCATATGTTCGGCTCTGGCGGCCTTACTGGATGATGGGTTGGGTCATCTGATACAATTCTGGAAGAGGATCACCTAAGGACCATTGCTGCCAAGTTTTGTTTCAATTGGCCCAGTGGTTTCAGACAAGAAGATCTTTAAAAGGAAAGGTTACGATGACAGATGCCGGATGCCGGATGCCAAGTGATGGCAATAGTTCACATGAAATCATTTGAGACATTTGAGATATTACCCAGGTGAGCAAAAAATCAAAAAAGCCTGAAAAATGGCATGGATGTTAAAAATTATCACGAAAACAATACACTTCATTTCTGATATTAAATTGAGAGTATTCTTATCACAATGAAAAACTCATATTTGTTCCAAATAATATTAAAAGCAAATACCACACAATCATATAACAGACATTTGGGGTATTAGTTTTTTAGACCTTGTAAAACTAGAAATTGTGTCTGTAAGACATGGATGCCCTGCCTCAAATGTAGCTCATCATGTATAAATGCTCAGTACTATCCAAGGCACATCCACTAATGAAGTTTCGTTGATACACTTTGCTTAGTTCCAAAGAAATGAACCTAAACGCAAAACATAACCAGAGTCGATCAAGCATAAAATGTAGGTCACAATGACCCAATTATTGTATGACTGCTCAGTACTACCCAAGGGCACATCAACTGATGAAGTTTCATTGATACATTATGCTTAGTTCCAAAGAAATGAATCTAAATGCAAAACTTAACCAGAGTTGCTGAAGCATAAAATGTAGGTCATAATGACCCAATTATTGTATCACTGCTCAGTATTACCCAAGGTACATCCACTGATGAAGTTTCATTGATACACTATGCTTAGTTCCAAAGAAATGAACCTAAAAGCAAAAATTAACTTGAGTCACTCAAGCATAAAATGTAGGTCATAATGACCCAATTATTGTGTGACTGCTCAGTACTATGCAAGGCACATCCACTGATGAAGTTTCATTGATACACCATCCTTAGTTCCAAAGAAATGAACCTAAACGCAAAACATAAGGACATAGTTTGGACGTACGTACGGACGGACAAGAGTAACTCTACATGCCCATCAACATTCATGGGCGGGGCATAAAAAGCTTGAAAAACCATAAAAAAGTAATTTTTATACTCACAGTATCCTTTCATCAATAAGAATAACATTTCCTTACGGTCACACAGAAGTATATACTTTGTAACATCTACCAATCTTTCTACTGCCGCTATCTGTAAAAATAATATTTTATGTTTCAATGGGTCAGATTAGGAATATTATCTATAATAGTCAGAAAGAAAGCACAGCTAGATTAGTGTTATGAAACGCAATATACCCCAAACTGATACTAGAGGCTCCCGGGACTGAATGCCTCACCTGGAAATCATTTGCAGAATGAATTGTTTGACTTAATGTCCATCTTGAAATGGCAGTCTGGAACATTGCTGTCAAATTTTTGTTACCTGTATATATTACAATATTACATTGTTGCATCAAAATACTTTTACATAGTTTCTGACCTAGCGCAGACTTGTTCTGTTCTAGAATGGGGTCCTCATCCCATCTTGTCAGAGGCACTTATAATTCCCCCTACGGGTGAGACAGACACAGAGATAATGTTATATATCTGGATAGTGAGAGAAGTTTACTCTCCAGAATTTATGAATCACCACATATCTTCGGTATAACGGTGACCTTTACGAACTATGGCTTTTGCATAGTGAACAAAACACAAAGGAAATCTTCCGCATGGCCATAGACATACTGAAGTCCTCTACATGAGCGGTGTTGGGTACTGCTGAAAACCTTTATATGGAGTGCTGGCAGTTGGGATGGACAGATTCCTCATCTGTGAGTAGAACGTGACCCAGACATGAATAAGGACAAATCCCCAGAACAAACAATGGATTCTGAATTACTTGTATTTAGATGTGTCTGCGAAAAGTATATTTTACTTAAAGGGCAATCAAGAAAATACTCTTCATAGGTTTTTATTTTGTTGTAGTCTATGTACAGTGACCTCTTGTAACATTTTTTACTGATTTATAGCCTTCAAAGCATTGCTCCTAATATTTTGTGGTAACATCTTCTTAAATTGAAAAACCACCTCGGTGGTCTTGTGGTAATTTGCTCGCCTCAAGTGGGAAAGATCACGAGTTCTTTTTTCATGGTTTTCGTGGGTCATAGTAAACCAAGAATTTAAATATCCAACGAAAAATAATATTTTTACTTGAGATTAAATTTTTTTGCACTCATGTCTGAAACCAAGGAGTTTTGATGTACCTAGACAACATTGAACAATTGCGTTGTTACAGCATGTACTTGGATACTGACATATGATTAGTCAGCTATATCCACAGAGGATAAAGTGTTTCATGTAATTTTGTCTTTGGTAACATATAAACGCTCAGACAATGTTCTTTAAAAATATTTTGACTGTGTAAATTGTCGCGGAATTCACTTCTGTTTTTTTTAATTCAAACATTCAAGAAAAAGATTAATCCTCAGTAGGCCTTAACAATACAGAATTTCTCATAAATTACAGAAATAACATCTTGTAAAAAGATAATAAAGAAGAAATTATTAAAATTATCGATGACAAGCTTTGTTCAGTTCAAAATTTGAAGAATCTGTTTGTTAGACTTTATTTTATAAACGCTTAAAATCAATACTTTACTGTATAATATCAAAGTCTGATCGGCATGTTTTGTCGCAGTATTTTCATGATATGTGATGTGCCAAGCCACGAATTTCAGTATTTCAACAACTTTTTATATTTTTTCTAAGCTGGCAATCCACAAATTTATGTAGACCACCAAATGCCTTTTTTTTTCTATCAACGAAAATTGGTATCAACGAAGATAAATGAATACACAGTAATGTGTCTGGATGGGGTAATATGTCTTCCTACGGACTGTTAAATCATGAGGTAGCACGTTAAAAATAAGGCTCAGCGGGTCGGTCTAGTACAAAGCAGAATTCATATTCATATAAAATCCACATATCCTCGTCCTGATATGCACCTATTGGTTGCCACTGGACCTTAAACAAGAGGCTCTCAAGAGCCTGAATCGCTCACCTGGCAAACAATGCACTATAAACTAAATTAATATATTAATGTTTGTTGTAAATTAAACTGAGTATTAAAGGTCACGTAAAATGCTGAAAATACCTTTAAAAGCCTTTCAAGTACCTCTGGAAAGAAATGGGCATGAGTTCTCCCTACACCTGATTAAAATACAGTCATGGTCAATCTGATGATTCACAATACAAAATACAAGCTTTAATTCATCTTCAAATACAAGTATAAATCTTTTGGTCTATGTTGTCTTCATTTTTAAAATGTTTGAAAGAAGTTATGTAAAAATTGTGGGTTAAGGTTTTTTATTGTACTTGAAAAGGAAATATTGCAGGAACAATCATGCTAAGTTTCATCCAAATCCCGCTAGTAGTTTCAGAGGAGATGTTTGAAAATTTGTTAACAACGATGATGACAGACACCAGGTGATGGTAATTAAAAGCTGACATATTATGAAGTTTAATCATTGTTTAACAACATTCTCATCATCACCATTCACTAAGGATACCATGCTTACTTTAAAAACCAAATATTGTTGAAATCCGAGCAAGTGTAAAAAATGGCGGGAAAATGGCAGCCATTTTAAAAATGGCCGTCCAAAACAAACTTTCATCATCACCATTCAACTCGGGATACCATGTTTGCCTTGAAAGTAGCTTTCATCTTCATTTTATTTCTATAATTCAGGAAAAAATAGCAAAAAACAGCATTTTGACCCCTATGTTCTATTTTTAGTAAGGGCGGACATGTTTTTCGACCAATCAAAAATCCACGCATTAACTTTTTGCAGGATATCCTAAGGAACAATCTTACCAAGTTTCATTTGATTTTGAATATTAGTTTCAGAGAAGAAGATTTTTGAAATAATAACACAGAAAAAAGCCAAAAATGTCAAAAAGGGCAATAACTCTTACATCAGTTGACAGATTTTCACGAAAATCAGCACACAGGTAGCTCTCATCATGCTGAACACTTTCAACCTGCAGAATTTGCCGTAACCTAATGATTTTTGAGATACTTGTGAAAAACTGTTGTTTGACCCCTATGTTCTATTTTTAGTAACAGTGGCCATGTTTTTCGACGGATCAAAAATCGAAGCACAAACTTTGTGCAGGATACCCTAAGGAAGAATCATGCTAAGTTTTATCCAAATCAATTCAGTAGTTTCAGAGGAGAAGATTTTTGAAATAATAACATAAAAAAAAACCAAAAATGTCAAAAGAGGGCAATAACTCTAACATTAGTTGACAGATTTTCAAGGAAATCAGCACACAGGTAGCTCTCATCATGCTGAACACTTTCAACCTGCAGAATTTGCTGTAACCTAATGATTTTTGAGATACTTGCGAAAAACTGTTGTTTGACCCCTATGTCCTTATTTTAGTAACAGTGGCCATGTTTTTCGACGGATCAAAAATCGAAGCATAAACTCTGTGCAGGATACCCTAAGGAACAATCATGCTAAGTTTTATCCAAATCCTTTCAGTAGTTTCAGAGGAGAAGATGTTTGAAAATTTGTTAACGACGACAGACGACGAAGGACACAAAGTGATGAGAAAAGCTCACATGGCCTTTTAGGCCAGGTGAGCTAAAAATTAATTTAACATGTTAATTGCAATCCAAAACACCAGCTGAATGACAATTTTTGTTCATAATTGTCGTTTAATGCAGATAGATCATTGATATTAAGGATAAATACGTCTTAGTGATGTGATCATGTAAAAGGACATTTGGGGTACAATTTTTTATTACAGAAAAATAAAGTAGACTAGTAGTGCTCAACATAGAAACATATAATGTTCTATTTAAAGGGGGGGCTGAAAAACGGCCTTATCACAACCCATCCTTTCCCATAGGGTCATAAGTTAAACTATGTTCAGCTCTGGTGTCCATCTTGCATGGCAGGTGGGATAATTGAATACAATTATGAAATAGGATCACCTAAGGACTATTGCTGCCACATTTTTTTCCAATTGGCCAATTCGTTTCAGACAAGAAGAATTTGAAGTAAATTTCCCATAGGGTCCTATGTTCAACTATGTTCGGCTCTGACGGCTATCTTTGATAGTGGGCGGGGTCATTCGATATAATTTTGAAAGAGGACCACCTAAGGACCATTGCTGCCAAGTTTTGTTCAAATTGGGCTAGTGGTTTCAAAAAGGAAGATCTTTAAGAAAATTTCCCAATGGGTCCTATGTTAAATTATGTTCAGCTCTAGTAGCCATCTTGGATAGCAAGCAGGGTTATCGAATAAATTTCTGTAAGAGAAATACCTAAGGACCAATGCTACCTAGTTTTGTTCCAATTGGCCAAGTAGTTTATGTTTGGGTCTGGCAGACATCTTGGATCACAGGCGTGGTCATCGGATATAAGTCTGAGGGCGGACCACCTAAGAACAATTGCTGCCAAGTTTTGTTCCAATTGGCCTAGTGGTTTTAGAGGAGAAGATATTTAAAGGAAAGTCTATGACGATGGACGATGACGGACAGTAAGTGATGGCAATAGCTCAAATGGCCCTTTTGGTCAGGTGAGCTAAAAATGAACTTGTGTCTATAGGAGACGATGTATGTCTGCCTACAAATATCACTGAACCAGGAAATTAGGGTTAAAAACAGCTTTTTACATAAATTTTGAATAATTTACTACATCATGTACAACACAGTGTTAATCTAAACTACACTTAATCCTCACTATAAATTACAACATGCTTTACCATAGAATTGAGGTTGGAATCCATTTTTTCATATAAATTATTATAATATTGATTTTGCCTTTATGTCACATTTAATTGAGATATCTAAAATTTTAATGTGAAATACTTTCAATATATAACTGTTATCATTGACCTTTTTTCAAACTAAACGTGTTACTTTGATATCAACTTACCCTTCCTTCTCTTATTAGTCGTAAACATATGTGACGTAGAAAAAAATTATCAGCGTTTAGTCCTGGAGTCTGAAAAATAGTTCAAAAATTGATACAATTAATAAAAGATAAAAATTGAAATATGACATTTTGCTTTACAAACACAGATTTTTTTATTAACTTTGTGTCATGTTGCAGTAGTAAACTAGTCACACATATATTTTTATAGCACAGGATTGAGAGTTCGTAAAAAACCAAAACACACAACCTTAAACCTCATCATGCTTTGTTATTTATCCATCATCAGTAATGAATATGCATATTACCACTTGGTAATTGTCTTATTATTATCGTCTCACAACTTCCTTTATCCATTGATCTTTCTTTATTCTCAGTACTAAAAGATTATTCGCAGGATATATTAACTATCCAGACCATTTTGTAAATCTCTACGTATTTTCTAACTTCTGTTAACAGTGAGGAAAGACCCACAGATAATTTTTTTACACATGCGGATAATAATCTCCATTTTTTTTTTTAATGTTTGAGTATTTAAGGTGGTAGACCTGGGTTAAAGGAGATAACTACTATTGAATTTTTGTAATCGTCGATGCATTTGTAAGAGAAGCTCAGTTTCAAGCATATTGATTACATGGATTGTTTACATTGGATTCTATGATGACAGACGGCACTTGAATCCGTATATGTAGTGACCAGGGAAGTTTGCATTCAGTAGTTCATCAAAGACCATGTGGTGATCTCTTGATGTTTTGTATTTGTTGATTTTTCTTGTTTGATGTGATTTTTGCTCTAATTTTTCAAACTCCATGTGGTTTTTCAGGAATATCTCAGAAGTTACTTTAAAATGAAAGTAAAAAGTATTACACTACCTTTCATTGGCAATAGTCGTAACGAATTATTGTCTTTCCGCTGTTGAAATGTCCCAAATATTTAACGACATTTATATGATCAATTATAAGACCAAACATTATCCAAAACTACAAACTGATTCGTTCAATTATCAAAGTTCAAACATTAGTCCAGTATAAAATTCTTGACATATTTGCATGGTACCATTTTAATTCGACCCCACATTGATTAATGCTGAGTCAATATTTGCAATAATTTCATAAATCCTTACTAGAATTTGCTACTCGTCCCGTAATATATAATCTTGAATTAGCCCCCCTCCCCTGAGAAGTTTGTGAAAACTAGAGACACTCAAGAGCCTATGTCCCTCACATGGATTTAAATTTTTCACCTTGAGCAGGACTAAAAATTTAAGTGTTGAAGTCAATTTGGCTGGTTTTTCTATAGGGTTCTATGTTAAACTAAGTTTGGCTGTGGCAGCCATCTTGGTTGACAATCCGGGTCACCGGAGAAAATTCTGAGATAGGACCATCTAAGGACCAAAGTTTAGTTCCAATTAGCTCATTAGTTTCAGACGAATAAATTTTTGAGTGAATTTCCAATAGGCTCTTGTGGCCATTTTGGTTCATAGTCCATCGGACATATCTGAAAGAGGACCTCCTAAGGACCATTGCTGCCGAGTCTGGTTCCAATTGGGCAAGTGGTATAAGACAAGAAGATTTTTCAATGAATTTTCCTATAGGGCCCTACGTAAACTAAGTTCAGCTGTTCCGGACATCTTGGTTGACAGTCATTTTTACCCCCATGTCAGTTTTTCTCTAAATACTTTAGTTTTTGAGATACAAAACAAAAACTGCAATTCACCCCTATGTTCTATTTTTAGCCATGTTGGCCATATTGGTTAGCAGGTGGGGTCATCGGACAAATTTTTAAACTAGATATCCTAATGATGCTTATGGCCAGGTTTGGTTCCATTTGGCCCAGTAGTTTCGGAGGAGACGATTTTTGCAAAAGGTTAACAGAAGACAGATGCCGGATGACGGACACCCTTTGGGTCAGGAGAGCTAAAAATCAAATGAGTGGAACATTTTGGCCTAACCCAAGCCTATCCCCTTATCCTCCCAAAAACATTTACCATGGGAGTAATCTATAATTGCTGAGAGTATTAAACCCACTGATTACTTCCAAATATTAGACATGTAAAAACATTGTAAGATTCTGTTATTATGATTTAATTAGGTAAAGGTACCGAATCCTCTAAAAGGCTAGGGTGCAGAGTGCTGAATTTTAGTTGAAAGATTGACTGGTTTCCATCAGGAATTTCTATAGACAAGCACCATTTAGTGTCAACTGAAAACAGCAAGATCATACAGCATAAATTTGTGTAGCTCCCAGAAAACATTTTTAAAGCATATAGGATCTATTTATTAGCATAAATGACTCTAATAAGCAGTTTATCTGGAACTCTGAAAGGATCAACAACAACAAAAGTTATGGTTACAGAGTGACTCAATAAATCAAAGTTATAAAGACCAAAATGGACATAGAAAATAGTAAGGGATAGCCAGGCTGTTCTACTATCACAAGTTCTACCCTATAAACTCACCCGTACAAAATATTGAGCTTGTTCCATCTTCCCCTCTATTGCTAAACTAACAATTAGTAACAAAATTGAAGGTTTCTCTCCTAAAATTCTATGGATTTTATCTACAACTGAAAATAAAAGAAGTGTTAAGTGAAAGTTCACTGGTGTTTGTAACTGCTCACCTTCAATGACATTTAAGAAAAGTTAGAAGAGGGAAAAAGTGTGATCAGTGTTATCATTTACACAATGATACCTGTCTACACTGAACACTGTGTAAACCTGTCTACACTGAACATTGGGTAATCCTGTCTACCTGTCTACTGTAGTGTGAACATTGTGTATTTGTTTGTTTGTTTAGTTGGAGTTTTATGCCGTTTTCAGCACATTTGGCTATTTCGCAGTGGCCAGTTTTTATCGGTGGAGGAAGCCGGAGTACCCAGAGAGAACCATGACCTTCAGTAGGAAAATTGGCAATCCTTGTCAATTGAGATCGGAGTCAAATACACCCCGCCATAGGTGAGATTCGAACTCGCAACCTCTGTGTTGACAGGCTAGTAATCATTAGTAGTCATGACGAACTACCTAGACCACTTGGCCACCGAGGCCCCTGAACATTGTGGAAACCTGTCTACATTGAATGTTGTGTAAACGGTCCAGATTGAACACTGTGTTCTGAATGTTGTGTAAACCTGTCTACACTGAACCTTTGCAAACCTTTCTACACTGAACATGTGTAAACCTGTCTACACTGAACATGTATAAACCTGTCTACACTGAATTTTGTGCAAACCTGTCTATACTAAACATTTGTAAACATGTCTACACTGAACATTGTGTAAACATGTCTACTCTGAACATTGTGTAAACCTGCCTACACTCAGCCCTGTTTAAACCTGACATTTGTTGTCCTGTGGATTTCACCAGTACAATGAATGTAATTCTTGATCTAGTTTTGTTGATTACCAAGCTCAACATAGCTTTAGTTAAGAAGATTAAGCATCTGTGACATCCAATGAGAACCAAACATTTATCTATGAAAAATTATTTGAGAAATAATTGACGTTGCCTTCAAAATATCCTGATTTTACCATGGTAGGCCGTTTATGCCAAATATTTTGCCACAAGCGAAACTGAAAGCGATTGAAGCAGGTCATATTAGAATTACCTTTTTGTAACCCCTGAGAATCCTCTTTCTTTACATAATATGTCATTATATCCACTAAATTGCTTTTAAGCTTCCTCAAATTCCGAGCACATATTTCATTCAGTGCCTCCATAATTATTTCAGGATCTTCCCTGAAACGAAAATCATAATCTAACAGTGATAGCTGTTATTTTGTCTGAAGACCATGTTTATAAACTGAATTTCTACATCTTAAAGTTGAATGGACCATAAAAAACTTTGATTTAACAGGACTAGTAGGAGTGAAAAGTTCTATCTTGCAACAAACAAATGGTACATTGTGTATTTGGAAACAGATAAGTAATAGATACCGTACAAAGAGAACAAAAGAAGTGTCTTTCATAAGACATTAAAGGGTACTTTTATGCATGAGTACCTAGGATAATGGTCCAAGGCATTAGCGTTCTTGCTTTACTCTATATGACTTGTTAGACAATCCACACAATTCAGAACTACATGGCAAATGTGTGCAGGCTGGCCAACATATCAGGTAGAAAACAAGAGGCTCAGAGGGCTAAGCCTGTATCGCTCACCTGTAAGTCACAAATTTTTGATTTGATTTGATGGACTAGATTGATTTCTGGAAACTTTGTAAATGACCTTCAATAGATGCTTCATACCAAGTACAAGTTCATTTGGCCAAACGGTTTCAGAGGAGAAGAATTTAAAAATTTGACCAATCAGAACATATAAAGGCTTCTGGTGCCCATTTTGTTTCACGGACTATGATAATTTATGCAAAGTTTGTAAAGGACCTTTCATAGATGCTCAATAGGGGACAATTAAAACAAAGTTTGGTCCCAATTAGCCCAGTAGTTTCAGAGGAGAAGATTTTTAAAGAAAAAGTTTACGTTGGACGACAGACGACGGACAAAAAGTGATGGCAATAGGTCATATGGCCTTTTAGGCCTGGTAAGCTAATAAAAGAAAAGGCAAAGGTGACATAACTTTTGTATGTACCACTGTTACTACCATATTACAGATGTTTTTACTAACAAAATATCATTCCTCTATGACCTGCAGTTGCCATGATAAAAGTGACTTTATTTACAGATAGAACTTTGTTACAGATGATTGTACTAACAAAATCGCTTCCCTCCATGACCTGTAGTTGCCATAATCTTGATAAAAGATAAAAGTGACTTTATTTACAGATAGAACTTTGTTACAGATGTTTGTACTAACAAAACAAGAAGTTGCACGCAATGTCATGCTAAGGATACCCCCACATGTCAAAGTCCTGTCAAACAGGAAGTTGGGATCCAGCAGAACTTAAAATAGGACACACATACAATTAATCATGTCAAAGCTACATACAAAATATGAAATGATTCTGCCCTGTAGAAACTGAAAAAAATGCGACATAATTTTTTATGTGTAACTTATTTTTACAAAGTCAAAGTCCTGTCAAACAGGAAGTTTAGATCCGGCAGAACTGAAAATATGAGACAACGTACAACTCATCATGTCACAGCTACATACAGAATATGAAATCATTTTCGCCTGTTGTAGAAGCTGAGAAAAACGCGACATAAATTTTTATGTGTAACATTGTATTTTTACTAAGTCAAAGTCCCGTCAAACAGGAAGCTGAGGTCAGGCAGAAAATAGGAGACAACATACAACTTGTCATGTCAAAGCTACATACAAAATATGAAATCATTCTGCCTTGTAGAAGCTGAGAAAAATGTGACATAAATATTTATGTGTAACTTATTATTACAAAGTCAAAGTCCCGTCAAACAGGAAGTTGGGATCCAGCAGAACTGAAAATATGAGACAATGTACAACTCATCATGTCACAGCTACATACAGAATATGAAATCATTCTCGCCTGTAGAAGCGAGAAAAATGCGACATAAATTTTTATGTGTAAAATTGTATTTTTACAAAGTCAAAGTCCCGAAAAACAGGAAGTTGAGGTCAGGCAGAAAATAGGAGACAACATACAACTTCTCATGTCAAAGCTACATAATAAATATGAAATCATTCTGAAGCTGAGAAAAATGTGACATAAATATTTATGTGTAACATTGTATTTTTACAAAGCCAAAGTCCCCTTTAACAAGAAGTTAGGGACCTGCAGAATTGAAAATAGGAGACAACATACAACTCATCATGTCAAAGCTACATACCAATTATCGTTCTGCCCTGTAGAACTGAGAAAAAGGTGATAAAAAATGTTTGTGGATGAACGGACGAACGAATGGAACAGATGAATGCAGTATAGCCCAAACTTATGAGTGGGGGTACAATATCATCCCTCTATGACCTGTCATGATCTGGATATAAGATAAAAGTGACTTTATGTACAGATAGACCTTTGTAACAGATATTTTTAGTTACAAAATATAATCCCTCTATGACCTGTAGTTGCCATGATCTGGATTTAAGATAAAAGTGACTTTATTTACAGGTAGACCATTGTGACTGTAACAGATGTTTCTTCTTAAATATTATACCTCTATGATTTGTTGTTACTTAGATCTGGACCTTTATGTAAAATATAACCCTTGTTATTCATATAAAAAATGATTGGTTTATTGGGAGTGTATGCTATTTTCCATGCAATCAACCATATCTTTTCTTTAGCAGATAAAACTGGCATTCTTTGTCAATTAAAATCAGAGTTGATTGAACACACCACAAGTTAAATTTGACTGATAACACATTACACTACACCTTCAAGTTCTCCTGCATAAAATGAATGCCAAGGCCACTGTGTGTCCATTTAAAAGTCATTTTTAGGAATATCTTGAATTTTTCATTTAAAAGAATGTGAAAAGTATCTCTACCTATTGTTTCCAATAGTCATAATTAATTATTGTCTTCTCCACTGCTGAAATGCCTTAAATATGTTATGAGATATTCATTCCTTTTGTGCAAATGAATTTTTGCATAAAATATTACATCATCACAAACAAATGTGATATTGCTGGATGTGTGGAAGTTTTCTTTCCAAAAATTTGACTTTTTAAACATACCCAATTGTTATTTGAAATGTACAGAATAGTAAATAAGTCTGGAGATATTCACATAGAAATCAATTACCAAAATATGTGGTGAACTCCGTAAGAACAGACTTTCTAATTTAAGTTTGCATGGCCTACCTTTCAACATAATGTCGAATTACAATATTCATTAGTAAATGAATTTGGTTGTCAGGTAAACCTAACATTTCAGTAAATTCCTTTACAAAGTCTAAACCTTCTCCAGGATTCTTGTTATCACCTATACTCCTTCCTATAGATTCTAATACACTTAATGTTGCATATGTGTCTGTTTTTTTCTGTTTTCCATCTACTTTTTTTTTATATTTTGTCAAATGTGACAATACATCTGAAAAATGTTACATCATATTACCATTTAGTATTGCATTATAGTTTCAATTTCACTTTATATATTACATATTCCAATATATACTCATTACATGAATTTTGAAAATCTAATTAAAAATCTAACACTCATCAACAGATTCTCTCAGAAGGCTCAAAAGAGGAAAAACTAGAAATTGTGTCTGTAAGACATGGATTCCCCGCCTCAAATATAGGTCATCATGTATGAATACTCAGGACTACCCAAGGCACATCCACTGATGAAATTGCATTGATACACTATGCTTACTACCAAATAAATGAACCTCAATGAAAAACTGAACAAGAGTCACTCAAGAATAAAATATAGGTCATAATGACCCAATTATTGTATTACTGCTCATCACTACCCAAGGCACATCCGCTGATGAAGTTTCATTGATACACTATGCTTAGTTCAAAAGAAATGAACCTAAACAATACTTTACCAGAGTCATTCAAGCATAAAATGTAGGTCATAATGACCCAATTATTGTATGATGTTCTGTACTATCCAAAGCACATCCACTGATGAAGTTTCATTGATACACTATAGTTCCAAAAAAATGAACCTAAACACAAAACTTAACTACATAGTTTGGACTTACAGACTGACAAGAGTAACTCTATATGCCCCATCCACATTCGTGGAAGGGGCATAAAAATTGTAAATTATACAATAAAGCTTTAGCTGCTCAATCAATTAATTTACGACTTACACCTCAATCATAAATTAGTTGTGACTTTGTAACAATGTTGAAGGTAAAATTGAATCTCATTCCACATTTATGATTTTGTTTTTAGTATGTGAAAAAAAAAAAATTTCCAACAAGTTGGACAATTAATAAAGCACAAAAAAGCTAATGACAGCAAAACTTTCTTCCAAAATTTAAATACTGTAAATTGACAAAATGTGCACATTTTATGCATCAAAATAAGTATTACAGAATAATGTTGTGAACCCTACCATTAAATCTGCCAGCATCAATCAGTAGTTTGCTTGTATGTAATAGTTGACTGAAATATTCTGTACAACTTTCATTATCCTCTCTGGAAAACAAAAACAAAATATCTGTCTTCATCAAAAGTTCATAGTCAATACCAGTAATTCATAAAAAAAGAGCTACTGATTAAAAGACCTAACCCACCACTGCGAAACATCCCTAAGTCATCATGTAATCCATATCATGACACAGAAAAATACTCCCATACCCTATTGATGCCATGTTAAAGATAAACTATCCTATTCCCTTGTATTAAGTGAAAGCAATATGTATAGCACATTAAAGACTTCTTTGTAGTTCTGAAAATCCTCAATTGCTCACATTAATTAAATTAATTAAACAACACCATTAAATGCAAATTCTTATAGGTGATTTTTTCTCCCTTTTTCAGTATCACAGACCATATTGGTCCATGACACAATTTGGAAAGGGGAATAACCTATAGAACTTTAATCTCAATATCCCCTGTAGTTTCAGAGAAGACTTTTAACAATGTTTTTGCTCATTATATTGATCCGAGATCCAGAAACATGGACAGAATTCTGAAATGGAACCAACCAAAGTCCATTCAACTAAATTTGGTCTCAACTGCCCCAGCAGATTCTGAGAAGATTTTTTGTTGACTTTTCTTTTGGTAATGGCAGCCAAATTTGTGTGTGGTCCAATCACCTTGACACACTTTTGAAAGGGGGCCACTTAAGGACAAATCCACCAAAAGTTTGGTCCCAATTGACACAGGTTTCAGTTCAGCAAGTAAAATTAAAATTTAGTTTGTGGACAATGACAATGGATGACCACAGGAAATCACAGATTCAATTCATGGCAATAGTTCAACAAGTGAGCAAAAAACAAGAGAGCTGTCTGAGTGACAGCAAACCTGGTTTTCCTTCTATTTCATTTTTACTGAGTAACTTTCCCCAAACAAAGAAGTCAAAGGTCAAGGTCAGATGTCAACATCTTTAGTACACGACACATCATCTTGAGGTACACTACCCACACATCAAAGATCTAAGACAAAAAAGTTACAGGCTGGATATGATTAGCAATTTATTGACCTTGAGGTCAAAGTTCAAGGTCAACATCCTTAATATGCAACACATCATCTTGAGGAAACCTACATACACAACAAATATCCAAGGCCTAGGTCTTAAGGCAAAAAAAGTACAAAAATGTGGTCAAGGGTCAAGGTCAATATCCTTGGAATGTGAAACATCATCTCGAGGTAATCTACCTTCACACCAAAGATCCAAGGCCTAGATCTTTAGACAAAAAAGTTACAAAAATTACCTATTTATTGACCTTAAGGTCAACTGTCGAGGTCAACAGTCAAGGTCAACATTCTTGGTACACGACACATCATCTTGAGATCACCTTGTGAAACATGACACATCGTCTTGAGGTGACTTATCCACACACCATAGATCTAAGGTCTAGGTCTTAAGACAAGAAAGTTATAGGCCGGACACGATTGGCAGCCGCCCAAAAATTACCTATTTATTGACCTTGAGGTCAACGATCAAGGTCAATATTCTTGGTATGTGACACATCATCTTGAGATAACCTACCTACACACCAAAAATCTGAGGCCTAGGTCTTTAGACAAAAAAGTTACAGGCCTGAAACAAAGATGATTTAAAATGACCTTTTTATTCACTCTAAGGTCAAGGGTCAAGGTCATAGGTCAACATTTTTGAAACATGACACATCGTCCTGAGGTGACATATCCACATACCATAGATCTAAGGTCTAGGTCTTAAGACAAGAAAGTTATAGGCCGAACACGATTGGCAGCCGCCCAAAAATGACCTATTTATTGACCTTGAGGTCAACAATCAAGGTCAATATTCTTTGTATGTGACACATCATCTTGAGATAACCTACCTACACACCAAAAATCCAAGGCCTAGGTCTTTAGACAAAAAAGTTACAGGCCGGACATGAAGATGATCTAAAATGACCTATTTATTCACCCTAAGGTCAAGGGTCGAGGTCATATGTCAACATTTTTGAAACATGACACATCGTCTTGAGGTGACATATCCAAATCCCATAGATCTAAGCTTAGGTCTTAAGACAATAAAGTTATAGGCCAGACACGATTTGCAGCTGCCCGCTCGACCACCCGAATTCACCAATTCAATAACCAGAGGAAAACCTGGTTAAAAAGTGTTGAATCCTATAATCATTTCATATAATGAATTTTTCAATACCTTACCAGTAATCAATTTAAATGTTCCAATCACTTAGCTCTCAAATGCAATTAGAATAGAGAATGGAAACTGGGAATGTGTCAAAGAGACAACAACCCGACCAAAGAGCAGAAAACAGCTCAAAGCAACCAATGGGTCTTCAACGCAGCAAGAAAACCCAGAGATGGGCTTCAGCTGGCCCTTAAACAATAATGTATACTAGTTCAGCCAAATAGAACATAAATATCAACCAAAATTCAAAAAACACACAATACTAACAAAGGCTAGAGGTTCCTGACTTGGGACAGGCACAAAAATGCCGCAGGGTTAAACATGTTTTGTGAGATCTCAGCCCTCCTCCTATACCTCTAGCCAATGTGGAATAAACAGGTGAACTTATAATGCTTTTACCAGTTTTAAAAAAAATTTGAACTAAAAGATACATTTTAAAAAGATTTCTGTCTCTTTAAGGTCATTTATATTTCTACTCTAAAATCATTTTCAGAATTGAATTAGGGTTTAAGAAATATTATCTAAACAAACCATGCTAAATGTTTTTATGCTTTCTTGGAAGATTCAACCAGTTTAATAAAAAATAAGTCATCATACTCCAATATTTTGACTTCCAATATTGCAAAAATTTGCTGACAATTACTAAAAAATTAGCAAAAATCTACTACTGAGGTCACTTTCACACCCTAATTAGAGGGATTAGAAAAGTGGGTATATCTTGTTTTCAATCTACTACAAATAAATAAATTGAAAGTATGTCTAGTTGTCTTACTGAGGCGTACTTCGTACTGTTTCCGCTTCATTTTCATACCAATTTTAAATGAATTTTTCAAATTAATACCAGTAAGATTGCAAAGATTTATTATTCACTGTTCATGAAGTTAGGTAAAACAATCAACTGACTATCAGAAGTGTGAACTTACTGTTTTATTGTGAACAGGACTTAAATGCAATGGATCTTACCCAAGGATTTGGTATATAAATGAACTTACAATTTTTCCAGATTTTTCAAAGCTAATGGCAAATTATTTTTCATCGTGTAAAGTTTCACTAAATGTTTGTACACATGTGGTGGAATTTCTTTTTTTGTTGAATTCCGCAAATCAATCAAAGCTTGCTCTGCTTCTCGTACTCTCTGAAAGAAAAATGAAATACAAAATTTCAGAAACAATATATACGGAGAGTAACTATACATACCTACAAGATTAAATTTACAGCTTAAAACTGCTCTCATTGAAAAAAAAACCAATTTTAAAAATTTGATCAACCATGCTGTCATGGCAAAAATTAATCTTTTTCATGAAGCCCATGAGTGAGGGGTCATTGTAATATTGCGTTAAGAAACATTTTTTTGTGGGGGGATGGGGGAAGGGGGTGCAATAGGAATCAACTGATCAAATGAGCCATTTTCATTTCTGCTTGTCAGGGATCAATTAATTTATGGTGAGCTTTGTTTTGTATATAGTCTTAGACATTACTTATTAAAATTGTATTGTTTAAAAAGGATAGTCTTTGCATTCTTTATTTGTATTGTTATCAATTTCCCTGCAAAAAAACTAAACTCAGCATGAGTGTTTGGGAATTCTAACTGTGTGAATTGTAAGAACTGGTAGCTTATGAGGATACATTTAATCTTTCTTTAAACTTCCATAACAAAAGTAATATCTTTAAAAGAAAGGTCTTCAATGATTGGAACAAACTATTCGGCCAGAAATTTTTATTAAAAGACTGTTTAGTTTTCTACTTGGAATTTATGTTTAAACATTGGTTTCATATGCAAACAAGACTAATTAGATGTCTGGACCTACGTCACATGCAAATTAGAGAATTTTTAGCATCCACGGTTCTCAGTTTCTATAAGACTTAAACTTATCTACAATTTATCTTTGAATGTAGTAGGTTATTCTATATTGATCTAATTAGCAAAAAATCGGTTTTATTTTACTTCTTTGTCAAATTAACCCAAAAGGATGGACGGATGAATTATTGTTTAACGTCCAGTGGCAACCAGGTGCATATCAGAAAGAGAACATGTTGATATGATAATGAATATGATCCCTGCTTTGTACTAGACTGACACGCTAAGTCGGATTTTTAATGTGCTAGCTCAGGAGGTAACTGTCCGCAGGAAGACATATCACCTTACTCAGACACATTATACTGACTCCGAGCCGACCAGTCTTTGCTCTTACTCCTAGATGCCACGTGCTTGGCGGAGAAGCAGCAAATACCAATTTTAATGTCTTTGGTTTGACCCGGCCGGGGATCGAACCCGCGACCCTCCGCACTTGGGGCGAGCAGGCTACCACGAGACCACCGAGGCGGTTTAACCCAAAAGGGGAAGTGCACATCTACAATAAAATCAGAATATCTGTGCAAAATTTCACAACTGCCACGTGAAAGGTATTGGGGGTTTCAGATTACACAAATTAGATACCCTTCAAACATTATGTTCAACTAATGACAAATTTAACATTTTTTTCCTCAAATCACCCAAAAGAGGATAAGCACAATTTTAGAAATGCAAGAGGAAAGGTGTTGGAGTGTCTGATTACACAAAATAGGTTCCCTTCGTACCAAATGCACATAAAAATGATTAAGTTCAATAAATGATAAATTTGACAATTTTTTCTCAAATTACCACAGAAGGGAAGGTGCACATCTACAATAAAATAAGAATAACCGAGCAAGATTTCAACTACTGTAATATCTCTTTTTATTCATCACTAAAAAACACCTATTTTTGAGGAAATTTGAAAAAATTAGTTTTTTGTTGTTGTGGGATCGCTGTTGACTTCCAGTAGTTTGATTAGTTTAATGCATGGTAAGTATAACAAGACGAAATTTCTGAGTTGTTTCTTCATCTGTTTTTCATGGATTCATCATCAATAGTCATGAAAATTGCTATTTTAAATCCAAACCAACAATGATGACATACTTCAAATGACCCAACATGCTCTGACATGTGGGCCACACGTGGTCGTAATCAGGATTCAGAATGGAACGTAATGAATATTTATTTGATTTGTTTCTTTCCTCTCGGTATAAGATCAATGTCAATTCAATTTATAGGTTAAAGAAAAGGAATTATGAAATAAAATATCCTTGTTATCCAACACGAAATCAGAAGCGTAGTTATACCAATCTTTATTTTGTTGTTATGTGCCCGCGTTAGATTTTATCTGTGTTGTTTTTAATCAATTTCAATTATCCTAATTATCATTCGACCTATATGATAAATTTTCTATTTGATAAATTTATTAATCATGTTTTGTATGTATTATTATGCATATGCATTTATACTTTATATTAACTATCTATCTTTGTTTCAGACAATATTAACTTAAACCTTATTAACTTTGATAAAATAATTTCTTTCAGAAAGATATGATTATGTTTTATTTATAAACTAATCAATATATCACATAGGTAATTTACTTTAATTGCAGGTAAACTTAGTGGTAGTTAACTGAGCCAGTGAACACTTTTCATCCTTATTTTTCACTTGTAGGTTTAGTGTTATTCTAAATAGTACATATATACCTTTACTTTTATATTATACAATTATAGCCTTTACAGGAGGTCGATACATGTTTTATCGACCTGATGAATTATATAGACTGAGGACAAAGTCCGAGATCGATATAATTTCATCGGTCGATAAAACATGTATCGACCGACATTTTAAAGGCTATAATTGTTTTATTATAATATTCAAATTCACAAAATATCAATCATGTTCTATTTCAATAACCAACGAACTAACCTGTGCTTTACGGTTTTGAATCTCTGACATTTTCCCTATATCCTTTTCATTATGTTGATATTGAATTGAAAATGATAAACTTTAACAATTTAATATTAACAAAACATGTAAATATCACATATTTAATGAACTTCCGAAGTAAGAATGAAAGATCGATTCTGATTGGTCCTTAGACTAATCCAACAGCCAATCAAAATATCGCTTTATAAATTTGTTCTTCTAAATTCTATTTTTGGAATAGGTGGTCTTTCAACTAAATTATTTTTAGAAACTCTTAGTCTTTCAACAATTTTAATTTTATTTATGGAAACACCTATTTTACAAGCTTTTTACAGGTTGACAATGTGATCTATTTTGACAAATGACAGCTTTTGAATTATACAATATTATAATAATACCTTATATAGTCATGGTCAGTTTGTCTAATTTTAATATCAAAGGTTTTGAGTAATTTTCTGTCAAGTGTCTTGTTGAATATGTTCTTTTGGTGTCAGTTATATAAACTGGACACTTTTGTCATTTTTTATTTGTGTGCTTTTGAGTGTCTGGAATGTAACACTATATTTAGTATATGGATTTTTGGATATATTCTTTCTGTAACTTGTAAGTACAAACCTTGTATTTAATGCATTTTTAGCTGTAATTTCAAATACTGTTCTGAGGTAAATTTTTGTTAATTCTAACTTTTGGAAAACAATAGTATTACTTTGATATTCTTATTGTTGTGTTTTGTAATATAAATGGCTAAATATTTCAAGAAACCATAACTGTGAAATACTTTTACTGTATTTCTTTGACATTTTGTGCATTGTATTTCGGAAAAGTGAAACTTACAAATGTTGTACTTGTGAGTAAGACGTAGTTTTTTTATACAGGATTTAGTCCTTGATTATTGGTTATGTAGATGGCATAATCAGTTCATGATGATGACACAGTCAGATGTTTGTAAAATTTACGCCTTGTCACACTGGTGGTACGGATTGTTTATTATATACATGTAATATAATATACTTATGATATATTTTTGTTCTACGGGAACTTTATCTTTTGAAGAATTGTAAACTATAAAATTTACAAATATAATTAATATAATTAATATAATTAAATAGATGTTCAATTTCCTCATGATTTGCTATCATTGTCATGATTGTGTTTTTTTCTCTGTTTTGTGAATATATTTAGGTCTTTCCACTTTCCGTGGAAAGACCTTTTGCTTTTGTTCTGATTATTATTTTTTTTTTTTTTTTTTTTCTTCTGCCGTCTAGGATGTTTTTTTGTTACTTGACATATCGAAAGGATTTTTGGCCCATGATATCGTACAGTGATTGCGATTTCACCATTGACCCTGTGTAACCGAACACTTTTTTTTATAGGAGTTATCTCCCCGCGTCCTCCTTTTCTTGTTATCGCTATATCTCTAAAACCGTAAAAGATATCGACCCAAAATCTTTTGCAATGTCTTCAGTGTATCTGTGCGCAACTTTGTTCAATTTGGTCGGAAGGGATTTGACGACATTTCATAGGAGTTATTTCCCTTCAAATGACTTTCACTTTTGGTGTATCATACAAATTGTTATTTAGAGTTGAGGTATCAACATGAAACTTAGTATTTAGGGTCCATGACCCCTAACAAGTAAAATGAGGTCAAGGTCAAAGGTCAAGGTCAAGTTCTAAATTTTGACTTTTGCTTGTTATCGCTTCTCCTCTGAAACGGTAAAAGATAGCTGATAAAATGTAATGGAGAAAATGTTAAGGACGTTGAGACCTAGATTTGTTACATTTGTTTCATAAAAGTTGTATGACGTCATTTTATAGGCGTAATTGCCGTTAGAACGTTTAAATTGCGGTTTTTCGTTTATTTCTCAACAATAGTACATGATAAAGGCATGGGGTCTTTTGTTTTGACATCAAGGATTGATAACCTTCAAATTGGCATCAAGGTCAAAGGTCAAGGTCAAGTTCTATTATTTGATATTTGCTTGTTATCACTACTCCTCTGCAATGGTTGTAGATAGCCAAGGAAATGTAATGGTGGAAATGTTTAGGACATTGATGCGCAACTTTGTTACATTTGAGTTAAAGTTGTATGACGTCATCTTTTGTGAGTAATTGCACCTAGAACGTTCAAACTTAATGTTTTTCGTTTATAACTTGACAATGGTACATAATAATGGCATGGGGTCTTCTAAAATGACCTCAACGACCAATGACCTTGAAAAAGTTCACAAGGTCAAAGGTCAAGGTCATGACCTATATTACGTATTTTGCATTTTTTCACACTTTATAAGTTTTTTTCAGATTTTTAAAGCAATTAAAGGTATTGAAAGCGTGAAATTCAGGCACTACTTTTGATGACATCATTTCTGGCAACGTTATTATTTCTGTAGACGTTTTTAGACGTTTTGGATATATTGGAATGTTAATTAATGTGACAATGTTACAACCCATGAAAACGTCTAGAATTGTCAATTTATAAGGTCACATTAATGATGTTTTTGATGTTTATAGTGCAAAACAGTATAATTCATCACAAACATTTAGTTAACCAGAAATAAACATTTTTCTTAGTTATTCAAACTAGCAGTCCATATATTTTTTTAACAATTGTGAAATTACCTATCATATCAAACCAGAAGTGATATTTGTAATACGGGAAGTAGCATAATACCTCCCTTATTTCAGTACATAGAACCATATATCCTTGAAATCACTGAAAGTTTAGCTATGCTCTAAAACCAACAATTACATTTTAAACCTCATTTTTTTTATCAACAAATATGCAATTGAGGTGGAAAGACCTTCAATTGTTCTCTGAACAATTGGTTTTTAATTTTATATATAATTGTTTTGTTTTCAGTTGGTGTTTCAATTTCGCATTGAACTGGAATAAATTATAAAAGAACCCTTCAACGACTTGATAGTCTTTATTATATGACGAAAGCCTGTTACAGTTACTATCTTAACCTAACTTCCAGGTGCAAAAAATCGATTAAAATTGTTTGAAACTTTGTATTTATAACAATTATTTTCATGTTTTGGGTGAATAAACTTATTTGTTAAGTTCATGATACATGTTGAAAATTCCGACTTCACAATGATTGTGATTTGAAAACTTCGTAAGCCACGAAAAAATACATTTTTCCACGAAATTCTAAAAGTGACGAATAATTAGGCCATTGAATAAATAGAGATTTAACGGTAGATGTGTTGGAACGACACGAATGGCCCCGCCTGCAAAAGTCCAAAGCCCGTGATTTCAGCAAAAATCAGCGGAGCAAAACGAAACCTCAACTCGATCTTCAACTCATCATGGTAGACTCACATACTAAAAATCAGCTCAATATCATTGTAGACTCACATATTAAAAATCAGCTCAATATCTGAAGGCGTTTAGATAAGAGTCCATAAAGGTGTTATTTCATGAAATCAGAGTCCAAAGCCCGTAATTTTGGCATCAGAACAAAACCTAAACTTGATCTGTAACTCATCATGCCTAACTAAATTACCAACTAGAGGCTCTCAAGAGCCTGTGTCGCTCACCTGTATCTACTGTGGTTTTTGAAATCACACACCTTTTTTGGCTTTTGTGCAACACACTATGCTGTTGCGTATTAACCCCCCCCCAAAGAAAAATTAAAAACAATTATTGTAAAATTTACTAAAAATTCAGGGACAGCAACCCAACAACGGGTTGTCTGATTCGTCAGAAATTTTCAGGGCAGATAGATCTTAACCTGATGAACATTTTTACTCCTGTCAAATTTACTCTAAATACTTTAATTTCAGAGATACAAGCCAAAAACTGCTTTTACCCCCTATGTTCTATTTTTAGCCATGGCGGCCATGTTGATTGGCAGGCGGGGTGGTCGGACATATTTTTTAAACTAGATACCCCAATGATGATTGTGGCCAAGTTTGGTTACATTTGGCCCAGTAGTTTCAGAGAAGATTTTTGTAAAAGTTAACAGACGACGATGACGGATGACGGATGCCAAATGATGAGAAAAGCTCACTTGATCTTTCAGGTCAGGTGAGCTAAAAATTAGCTCAATATCTGAAGGGTTTAGAAAAAAAAAAGTCCAGAAAGGTGTTTGTTGTGGAATGAAGGAATGACAGAATGATGGACAAGGGTAAAACTATATGGCCATAAAAATGACAGGTGAAAGGTGTTGGAGTTTCAGATTACACAAACTAGGTACCCTTCAAACATGATGTGCCTAAAAACGACTAACATTTTTTTCTCAAATCACTCACAATGGGGAGGTGCACATCTTCAATGTGTCCAAAATAAGTGCCAGGATTATGTTGTTGGAGTTTCAGATTACACAAACAAGGTACCCTTTGTAGCAAATGTGCATAAAAATGACTAAGTTCATTAAAATGACAAAGTTCAACAAATGATGAATTTGTCAATTTTTCCTCAAATCCGTCCAGAAGGGGAGGTGCACATTTACTATAAAATCAGAATTATGAGCAAAATCTCACAAATGGCAGGTGAAAGGTGTTGGAGCTTCAGATTATACAAACTAAGTATCTTTCAAACATGATGTGCCTAAAAATTACCAAGTTAAGAAGTGATAAATTTGACATTTTTTCTCAAATCACCCCAAAAAGGGAAGTCAAATTTACAATGAGTTTAGAATAACTGGAGTTTCAGACTGCACAAACTAAGTACCCTTAAAACCTGATGTCCCTAAAAATTACTAAGTTCAACAAAAGAGGAGATGCACATCTTCATTGTGTTCAGAATAAGTCTGCAATGTTTCAGAAGTGCCAGATTTATGGTGTTGGTGTTTCAGATTACACAAACAAGGTACCCTTCATACTAAATATGCATAAAAATGACTAAGTTCAACAAATGGTAACTTTGACATTTTTCTCAAATCACTCCAAAAGGGGTGGTACACATTTCAATGTGTTTAGAATAAACATGTAAAAATTCAGAAATGCCTGGTATATGGGATTGAAGTTTCAGATTACACAAAGTAGGTACCCTATTCTGTAGCAGAGGGACATGACAGATGGACAAGACAGACGGACGTGATAGACTGACGTGATAGACGGACGGAATATGGAGTGACCCGACTCTTAGACCTGCTTCTGCCTTCGGCGACACAGGTAATAAACTTTAGATCGACTTGATTTGGAGAAGTGTTAAATAATGTGTCAATTGTTTTTATAGTGGTTGGGTAAAACTGAAAAAGAAACACTTTCTTAAAAGCAACACTTTTCTATGACAATACGGTTATTATGAAGATATAACTAGTTGGTCAAAAATAATATCATGTATGTGTGCAATGATTTTACAGCTCAAACCATATGGTTGCTAAGAAATTTTTCAAAAAATTAATGTCTGAGATTCTTCCAAGAGCAAGGAAGGGACTTTTTCAATGACCGTGACCCTTGACCCTCCATTTTACTTGCACAGCTACCATTTAATTTATTTCAAGTTATGCTCTAAACATCTGTAACAATATGTCAGACCATTATTATTTATGATAATTACAAGGGCAAAAACCCCTAAATTGACGATTTTGGTCATGTTGACTTATTTGTAGATCTTACTTTGCTGAACATTTTTGCTGTTTAAAGTCTGTCTTTATAATAATATTTAAAGTTAATAACCTAAAACTGCAAAATTTGCTTAAAATTAACAATTCAGGTTCAATAACCTAAAAAAAGGTTGACCGATTTGTCAGAAAATTTCATGGCAGGTAGAAATTGACCTCATAAACATGTTTACTTCTTGTCAGTTTTGCTCTAACTACTTTTTCTCCTATGTTCTGTTTGTAGCCATGGCAGCCATGTTTCTCAATGGACAAGAAAATAAAACACAACCTTTATACTAGATACCCTAAAAGATCTTTCAGCCTAAGTTTGGCAGAAATTGACTCTATGTGAAATAATGTCTTTTAAGGGCAAAAAAACTTTTAATGAATTAATGATTTTGGTCATCTTGACTTATTTGTAGATGTTACTTTGTTGAACATTTTTGCTGTTTACAGTTTGTCTTTATCTATAATAATATTCAAGAAAATCACCTAAAACTGCAAAATTTCCTTAAAATTAACAATTCAGGGACAATAACCCAACAAAGGGTTGACCGATTCGTCTGAAAATTTCATTGCAGGTAGATCTTCAATTAGTGGCCAATTAATGGATTAACTGAGTGAACAACTGTCCTGTTAAGTCGAGCATAAAAGATACAACTATATCCAGATGCAGAAGAATTGAAATTGTCCTTTGGTGTGTTGTGTAAGGTTAACAAAATTGTCCTTTGGTGTGTTGTGTAAGGTTAACATCTGTTTTAAAAGGCTCTTTTTTAACATCTGTTTTAAAAGGCTCATAAATAAATCCTTACCCCTTCATTACATGCTTTCTCTAAATATTTCTCAATTTCATTTTCAAACGTACTTGTACTTGGATTTACTTGGGCTGCCTCCTACAAATATCAAGATAAAAAATCATACATCAAAATACAGTGGAATCATGTCAGACATCCAAAATACAGTGGATTCACATCATACATTCAAAATACAGTGGATTCATATACAATCAAAATACAGTGGATTCATATACAATCAAAATACAGTGGATTTACATCATACATCCAAAATACAATGGATTCACTTCATACATCCAAAATACAGTGGATTCATATCACACATCCAAAATATAGTGGATTCATATCATATATCCAAAATTCTGAATATCAATAAACCAGAGGTCCTCAAGAGCCTGTATCGCTCACCTGAAATATCAAAAACAAATTTTGTAGGCTCTTAAATGAGGTTTCCTGGAAGTTTTGTTTTTAAATGCTTAAGTAGTTCAGAGAAGGAAGAATTTTAAAACATTTCCCCCATTTGGTCTAATGTTAAAGAATATTCTGTGGTGGTGGCCATCTTGAATTTCAGATCAGCACAAAAAACTCAAAATTAGAAGATAACCATCCTAGTATTATTTGTGTAAATCTGTGAAATGGCTTCCAAGAAAAATCTTTTTGTATGTATTTCCCATATGGTTCTATGTTAATCTATGTTCTGCGGTGGTGGCCATATTAGATTTCATACTGGCACCAAAAACTCTATATCATTTGAGGAACACCCTAGGGACATTTTTGCATGATTTGGTATGTTTGTGTGGGACGGTTTTTGAGAAGAAGCTGTTTGTATGTATTTCCCATAGGATTATCTGTTAAACTATGTTCCACAATGGCAGCCATCTTGGATTTCGGATCCGCACCAGATCAAAATTAGTAGAGGACCATCTAAGGAACATTCCCACAATAACACAATTTAGTCTGCCAAGTGGTTTCTCAGAAGAAGATTTTTGAAATTTCAGCCAAACAGAACACATTATTGGCCCTGGCAGCCATGTTGAATTTTCCATCAGCACCAAAAACTCAAACTTTGTAAAGTACCACCCAATGAACATTCCTACCAAGTTTTGTTCCAATTGGCCAAGTGGTTTCAGAGAAGATTAAAATGTGAAAAGTTTACAGATGACAACCTTGAGTATTGTTGAATTTTAAACTATTTGGCAAACAGGATGTGGCTGCACAAAAGATAAAAATATTGCTTACACGCTACAACTCAACATTAAAAAGCTGGAGGCAAAATATAAAATAATTCCCTTCAGTAGAAGCCAAGAAAACTTTGACGAAAGTTTCCTACCCAAAGTCTGGAAATTTCACCATTTTCGTAGGGTGAGATTATTAGTCTTATACAGTGATGTGTGAACATTATATGTTATCATGTTTTATATATCTATCAATTTGAGAGACAGTAAGATCGCCATCTAAATGGTTAGAATTTTATATATCTCCACTCTTTCCCCCCCTTCTCTCCCTCTATCCAGCCCTTGAAAAACTGAGCACGATTTATAATATATTGCACAGGCACCTGAAGAATGGATTTAGTGTGTTGCACTCCCTTTTTTCTCCAGCTGTAACGCCCCACGACTTTCATTGTCCCATCATATATAGCATAGATCAAATTTCCAAATTTTGTCGACAGATGTTTATTTCCCTCATATAATAATGAATATTAAAAAAAAATTGACAATGAAGGTTGTGGGATGTTGCAGAAAAAGGGGATAGGAAGAGGAAAAAGAGGAGGTGCAACACACATCTGCTTGTGGTATATCATCTATACCTGGATATAAGTGTGAATAAAAACAGCCCAAGTTGTTCTTAACAGAGCAATCCGTGAAATACATGTAAAAGCTCAAAATACCAAAAAATAAATACTATTAGATACAAATCCGTCCAAAAATATTTACCTACACAGCGTTTTTAAAATAGAGCCATTTCAGATATCACTGAAAAAGTTAAAAATAGAGTCTGGTGCCTGACCGGAAGTTGAGACTAATGACGAACATGTCGGATTGAGAACGTTTAAGTTAACTCGTCGATAATTCCAGCATTTAAAGAAACATATTGACCTAGTGGGCTGAGCCTGTATCGCTCACCTGACAAAATGCTTCTACAAACTTCCATTAATTCTTCGGTTGCATTTGCTTCAGGAGTTTCAGAGCAGATGATCAAAATATATTTTTCTCATAGGGTCCAAAGTTAAAAGTATTTCCTTCCATACATCATTCCTGTAAAGTTTGGTTAAATTTGCTCAAGTAGTTTCAGAGGAGATAAACTTGAACCTGTTTTCCCATAGGGTCCAATATTAAACTATGTCCTGCTCTGGCAGCCATGTTTTTTGGAGGATCGGAAAAATTTTGGCAGTCTTAGTAAAGGACCTTCCATACATCATTCCTGTAAACTTTGGTTAAATTTGCTCAAGTAGTTTCGGAAAAGATGAACTTTAACATGTTTTCCCATAGGGTCCAATGTTAAACTATGTCCTGTACTGGCAGCCATGTTTTACAGCGGATCGGAAAAATTTCGGCAATCTTAGTAAAGGACCTTTCATACATCATTCCTGTAAAGTTTGGTTAAATTTGCTCAAGTAGTTTCAGAGGAGATGAACTTTAACATCTTTTCCCATAGGGTCCAATGTTAAACTATGTCCTGCTCTGGCAGCCATGTTTTTTGGCGGATCGAAAAAATTTCGGCAATCTTAGTAAAGGACCTTCCATACGTCATTCCTGTAAAGTTTGGTTAAATTTGTTCCATTGGTTTTAGAGGAGATGATCAATATGTGAAAGTTTACGGACAACGGACGATGGATGACGAATGATGGACGGACGACGGACACCAAGTGATGGCAAAAGCTCATATGGCCTTTGGCCAGGTGAGCTAAAAACTTCACTCCAGTCTGTGCCAGATATTTGACGGTCATTTGCCATCGTCTTATTCGAGGGTCAAGGCAAAAGTACTACCCAAATTTCCCAAGAAAGGGCCCTCATCTTAAAGGACACGTCGTCTAATAGGCGAGTATAAACGGTAATTTGACATTTTGACCATTTCTGTTACTGATTGTGCTTGTCTGGTTGGCCTGGATTTTAATTTCTTGTCATTGTTTGGAATTTGTTCTACATAACAAAGTAAGTTTGTATGTTGTATGTTCAAATCAATAACTAAATCTTCCATTCCAAACTCTAAAATATAGTGTTGAACTTTTCCGTCCAAAATATTTATTCCTTCTTGTTTGTTCGTATCCAAAACTTTACTCAGTGCTTATATATTTTGCTTTATATTTTTAATGAAACTACAAGTCGTTGTAGACCAGATTATATTATTTCTTCAAAAGAACCACAGTTACTGTAATAATAATCAAAAAGGTTTTTTTTTTCAGTGTGCCAGCAGCAATAAAAGATTGTAAAAGTAAAACCGTAAACAGTCAAAGCTGTATAAAATTGAATCAAACTCTGAATGGTCAACATTGATGTTCCATACTCTGCCTCCTCAAAAAGAGGATTTATGTTAAGAACAATTTTATAATATAATATCTAAGCTGTCCAAGCTAAATTTTTCAATATTGGTCCCTAGCATTTTATTTTTGAGTGTACAATAAAATCAGGAAATTCTTTTTCCAAATTCCATATTTATACATAGAATTGAATTTGTATATGGCTTGATGGATAAACAACCCAAATTTTTCCTGAATAACTCTCAGAGAAGTGTAGCTGTGAACAGATTACAAACATTTCCCGAACTACTCCTTGACTCATTTGCAATTCACTCAAGTGCTCTGTTTACAGTCAAAGCGAGATAACAATTGATCTTTCCTAACCTGAATTACATAATGGGATACCTTCCCCTCGAGGCCTGTGATTTTTAAAAGAGCTGTGAGTTCTCTCAGCCGAACATGTCCAGCATAAAAAAGTTTCTATAAAAAAAAATGAACAAATAAGGGTTATAATGAGTTAATAATTTACCATTGACTGCACCTAATATATGCATATTAAAAATATAATTTGTTGTATTCTTGAAACTATGATAGTTATAAAAAAAAACTTTTTATCATATAAAAAATCTCCAGTTTCAAAATCAAACCTGATAATTTTCCTTATTAAAGAAATTATTTTTACTTAACTTATAAATTTGAAAAATTCTCCTCAACTGATGCTATCTTGAACTTGCAATGAGGTGAGAAATTTTTCTCTGCATTGAAGGTTTCACTGTGATGTTAGAATGTCAATAAAAGCACTATTCCAGAACTTTGGTCTGTATACTTAACTGGGCACTTGAAATTTAAGTATTCTATGAAGTTTGTCTGATACTGTAAATTAACAATTTAATGCAAGGTTTTTATTATAAGGAGAAACATGATAGGAAAAATGACACAATCAGTATAAGTTGCATTTTGATACCTTTACTCTATTACAGAAAATACATCAGTCAAAAAACTTATATTTCACAATTTTATTTGATAAGATTTTTTGATAAAAATGTACCCACAAAAATTATTGAATTTACAGCACCAAAAACTACTGATATCTCAAAATGATATGTTTGGCTCCAAATTATATTAATTTAAATTATATTATCTTTAGATTATCTAAATTAATCAACTTCGAGATAACAAAGACATAACTATTTAATATTTACCAACGAACCAACTTCCTTCACAATATCTTCAGCAGATTCAGGATTTAACATCAAAATTTTCTCCAATGTTCCACTCAGATATTGAAGATCCTCTGCTTTGCATAATTTCAAAATCTGGAAATAACAAGGAGAAAAAAATCATTTTTTAAAGGGCAGATAGTATTTCTAGATTCTCACATCCTCTAGCACATTGTAAAACTCCATTATTTAGATAAATATTTGGATGTGAATGCAAATTATTTTTTCATGGCCTAAGACAGAGGAAAATATTCTAGTCAATCAATTTTTAGTTTTCGATTTGCAATGTGAAATTGAAAAAATTCATGTTTTACCCATCTAAACATCGTACCCAGTAATTCCTTCAAGTTTCATTTTGTTTCAATGTAAACTGTAGGACAATTCCATAAGCTTGCACACATTTGAAAATGACAAAGTCCATGTTTTGATCTGAAAAATCCCCAAAATTAACCACATTAGAAAACCCATTACATACATGTATGGTATGCTGCAATTCTGCCAAGTTTTGTTTTATTTCAATTGATAACACAAAGTTTTGTGATTTACAGACAGAAAGATGGACAATAAACATCTCGCCAGAGAGGGGTTGGGAGTAGACTAAATAATACAGAATTCATCAAACCAAAACTACCAACAATAAGATGGCAATGATGCTGAAAAGTGGTTGAAATTGATGAATTCAGCTGGCACACTCTCATGAATCAATGCAGATGGAAACCACATGATGTTGGAGCTGGTCTGCACTTTACACAAGGGTCATAAAGGGACAGTGTGGGTATTCTTCAGGAGGGGACAAATAAAGAGAATAGATCTGTGTAAAAGACTTTAAAGACCAAACTTCCTATTGTTTCTGCACACCAGCAAGTGCAACGGCATTATGTTATAAAGGTTCTGTGACGTTGATTTATGCTAGACAAAAAGCGGTAGATTGTTACATTGTGTTTCGCGCAATTTACAGCTTCCGATACAAACAAAAATTTTTTTCATATTATTTTAGAAAACACTTGAAATTATGTACGCATCTGATGATAAAACTCAAAATATTATGTTTTAAGGTAAATCGTGCAAAAGAAGTAAAATTAATATAGATGGTTTTTTTTATTTAGTACTATGGTATTTGAAAAAAAATCAACCTTAACATTTTTGTCAGGAAAAAAGTTTAAGGCCTATAATATCACCAGTTTCAACTTTTGTTTACTCTCAAACTCACTCCCCACAATTTGTAGTAAATATTATAAACTCAGTATGGTTTCCTATTTTTTGCATATGTTCGCACAAAAATCCCAAGGTTTATTTTAAGATAATGTCCTAGCATATAGAATTTAAGTCAGTTTTATGGACACAAAGAAAAAGCTTTAGTCAAAGAGGTACGTAATGAATTTGACATCCGACAATCTTATAAGTATTTTCACATTCTATGTACATTTTTTTTTCTATAAAAGTCAAAGAGTAATAAATAATCCTGTAAACATCTGAATATCCATCGTCTTGATTTGATTATGTCGGAAATAAATTACAGAAACAGTTAATGCTGGAAAGATGATATTAGCATCAATATTAATTAAAGATTGTTTATTTATGATTTTCTAATTCTAGAAATCAAAGCATGTTCATGTGCAAGACGAACATTGATGGAGAAAATCGCAGGAAATTCGATGATGTTAAGTCTATTGTACAAGGAGAGGATAACTCTTTTCTTACAATTAGATTAAATTAAGGTAGGAGGTACCTAAATCTGCTTAATTATGGATTTTCATGAAATTTTACATGGAGCTAGAACATTCCAAACCGCATCTAAATATTGAAAACAAATTATATCTAGCTTTTATATTTCTTTCATAAGGTTGACTTGAATTCATTGAAATAAGGAACTTTTACTGTAGATGTCATATAAAAACTTCTGGAAAAAAATAATAATTATTATTTAAATCGTCATATTCTCAAAAACTAATCCCTAGGATTTTCTATAAAAACAATATGTTATTGCTTTCAACTTTTTCGTTTCAATGAAACTAAATAAACATAGGGTCACCAGCCTTGTTTTTGATGTGGAAATATTCAACTATACGTCCTGTCTGTAAAAACACAAATCCACATTTTAATCGCTACATCGTGACAACGTTACGCTTATTTTGTCTTTTTGACGCTTATTTTCACTCTTCATAAAGTAATCAATCTAATATACTAAACAAGATTGGACACACTACATGTCTGGCCTGAGTATGCACATGGACATAGAATAATGATTATCTGATACCCGACATTTTGCAAGTCAAAGGAAAATGTGTTAAAAGAAATTGAGGTCAAGGTCAAAAGGCAGGTGTCATACTGACATGTATCCACTAAGAACTATCTATTGACCAAATATGGTGGGTCTAGGTATTAAAGTTGCTGAGAAATGGACCTAATCTCGAAAACGTGACAAAGTCACTCAAGCATGCAATTGAGGTCAAAGTCCAGAGATAGGTGTCAAACTTGCATGTACCCACCAAGAACTATCTATAGACCAAACACGGATGGGTCTAGGTATTACAGTTGCTTTAAAAAGGACTTTATCAAGAAATTTGGATGGAAGTCACTCAACCATGAAATTGAGGTCAAGGTCCAGAGATAAGTGTCAGACTGGCATGTACCCATCAAGAACTATCAATAGACCAAATACAGTGGGTCTAGGTATTACAGTTTCTGAGAAATGGACTTAACCACAAAAATGTGATGCAGGTAACTCAAGCATGAAACTGAGGTCAAAGTCAAAAGGCAGGTGTCAGACTGACATGTACCCACCAATAACTATCTATTGGCCAAATACAGTGGGTCTAGGTATTAGTTTCTGAGAAATAGACTTAACCACAAAAAAGTAACAAAGTCACTCAAGCATGAAATTGAGGTCAGGTCCCAAGCCAGGTGTGACTGGCATGTACCCACTATGAACTATCTATAGACCAAATATGGTTGGCCTAGGTATTGCAGTTGCTGAGAAATGGATTTAACCACGAAACTTGAATGCAGATTTTAAATTCATGTTTGTGAAGTCATTGAAACATGAAAATGAGGTCAGGGTCACTAGACAATATACTGCGGCAAACCTTATATGATAAGCTACCTTGTGCACCATAAATCTTAATTGTAGGTATTACATGTTCAAAGTTATTAAAGTTGAAGTTCCGCCACCGGAAAGTAATACCTATATCTCGCCTCCGCGACATTTTGTTGCAGGTGAGACAGAAAACGAATCTGGTGACCCCCAATAAATTTTATACCAATAAAAAGAGAATTTAAATGGCAATAATAAATCTTTTTTTTTTTTAATTCTAGGGACTGGATATTTGACTTTTTGGAGTGATAACTGCATGCATTCTATGCATTTACCCATCTGTTTGCCAAAACTTGAAACACCATATTTTGGGAAATATTAAAGAGACCTACATTATTTTCTTGATATTCAGATACATTTCAACGTACTCTAGTTGCAAATAGTCTGAAATATATTCCAATTAGGTACCTCTTACCTTAAAAGCATTGAAATTGAATGTAGCTCCTTAAAAATGCCGGTGACATGCTGTTTTCACAAAACGAATCGTGGGGGTAGATAAAGTTCTATTGTATGGTAAATCTGAGGAAAAAATCACCTGCAGAATTTTTTTTAATAGTGGAAAATTTCTTCACCTTTCTCTGTTATTTCTCGGCGGGAAGTAAATAAAATACGAATGTTTATTATCAAAACTAAAAATATCGAACATATAAACACATAGTACAATAGTGTTCAACATGTCAAAAAATTGTGTCTGTATTCAAAATATTTTACAAAAACATTTGTATTTCCAATATGTACCACAAATCAGCAATAGAGAGAAAAAACACAAAATTAAAGTTGCTATTGAGACTAACCAAGTCCGGTGACCCCATATTTTTTTCTTTCATTTGATTCTCCATATCAAAAATTATCTCGACCCAAGATTTGTAACAAAAAATACCTGCTGAATAGGCAGTTTGGCCTTTAAGGAGTTAATTACCTGTAAACATTCTTTCCAATGATTTTTCAGATCTCCATGTTCTTTTAAAAGTTCACAAATCTTCCAATTATACTTAATTTTTTTTTCTTTTACTGAAAAAAAGAAAAAGTGTAATAAAAATAATAGAAACTGAAAATACATGTCAAATATGCTTAAAAGGAAAGGCTGTTAGCATTCACATGGTCTATATAATTTGTAAACTAGAGATCAAGTGTCTGTAAGACATGGATGCCTCATCCCCCTGCACATAGAATTCCCATCCATCATTTATATCAATATATCCTGCTAAGATCAACTTTTACCCCATTAAAAATAATGAATCCAGTAAATTCAAATGAAAAATTTAATGGAGTCAATGACGCATAAAATGCAGGTCTGTGTTGAACTAAAGAAGATGATTGTGGTTGTAAAATATCACTGATGTATCATCACAGGCTTTTTTTTGGAATATATTAAAATGCAAAAATTTCGTCAAATCCACTCTACAATAAAATTTATATGAAAATGACTCAAATGTAGTTGAGCAGTGTTGTACTATATACATTTAAGATTACTCTTATTTTGGAATATCATTGATACATTACTATAGGCTCTTTAATAATACACCTAAATGCAAAAATTTAATCAGTCAATTAAGCAACTGTAGGTTGTGGTGACTCGAATGTTTCTGAGTTGTGTTGTACTATATAAGGCAACTGCAGTTGTGAAATATCATTTTTACATTACTATAGGCTCTTTAATAATATACCTAAATGCAAGAATTTAATCAAAGTCACTTAAGCATGAAATGTAGGTTGTGGTGACTTAAATATTGCTGTGTTGTGTTGAACTATATAAGATGAATGTAGTTGTGAATATCATCAATATTCTACCATAGATTCTTTGAAAATATACCTAAATGCAAAACTTTTACCAAAGTCACTCAAGCATAAAATATAGGTTATGTCGACTCAAATATTGCTGACTTTTGTTGTACTATAAAACATAAATGCATAGGCATTATATCATTGATATGTCTCAATAGGTTCCTGAGAAATGGACCTAAATGCAAAAACTTAACCAAGTTACTCATCCAAGAAATGTGGGTCATAACCACCAACTATTGGAGAAATGCAGTATATAATGTAAGAGGATTATAGTGGTGAAGTATCATAGATATAACACCATGGATTCCTAGGATATGAAATTAATAAGGCAAAACTCTATTGGAGTCACTAATGCATTTAATTTAGGTCAAAGTGACCCACATGTTGTTCACCTGTGTTCAGTCTTATAAGGGGATTGTAGTTTCTGAGAAATTGACCTGAATGCAAAACTTAACAAAGCCGGATCGACGTATATATGTATGGATGGGGTATAAAAACAATTTCTGGGGTGATTCTTTCTGAAACTTACTTAATTGGTAATTGCCAAGGCAGAAAATCATCAAGGGTTTGTACTTTGACTTGATTGTGTTATTAACAGTGGAGGTAAATTTCTTTTGTAAAATACACTACACATACCCATGCATAATATATCACTAAAAATTATTATGAGACGAGAAAATCTGTAATGTCTGTGAAAAACTCAGAAAATCTACCAAATTCTTAGATCATGGGAAATCTAAGAAAACTGCAATATCCTGGAAATTTTGGAATACAAAATCTATCAAATTCTAATAACCTGGTCAATGTGGCCAAGGAAACTTAACAAAACTCAAAATCTCTCAGCAAATTTAATTCTAATACACATGGAAAAAATCACTATAAAACTTACTAAATTCTAGTGCCTTGGGCAAATCTGATTTAAGTAAAGAAAATAACTTCATGTAATTTAACAGTGCATCCAAGTCTCCATCTGTCTGCAAAAACAAAATATATCTTTTGAATGTTAAATGTGAATTCTAAATATAAAATGATAGCCACTGTGGTCGCACTATGTCCCCCATGGGACGAAGTGGAGTAAGTCATGCAAGTCAAATATAAAATATATTTCTAAAACACCAACCATTCTTTTCCAATCCAGAATACAATACACAGTAGAATCTCAATATCTCGAACTCGATGTCGTCTGTAAAATGAGTTTGAGGAATCAGTAGTTCGAGCCATCGAAGTTCGGAAAAATTCCTGTTCCGAACCAGCTTTGACTTTTTGTATTAAGTTCCATATTTGAGCTTGTATCAAAAAATGGTCGTGGCGAATTGTTGTTTTATTTTTAATTTGTATATGGAATAAAACCAATTTGTTTGTGTATGTATACTGATTTTTGTGATTTTATTATTTAATTATTAGATTAATATAAAACTTAATCATTGAGTGAAATTCATTTAAGGAAATAGCATTCACTTTTTGATACTATATATATATAGTTTTTTGCAACTTTGATATCTTTTGAAAATTAAAAAGTTTTTAAAACAATAAGTAAACTGTCTATAAATAATATAGAAAATTTAACAAACCTTTTGAATATCTAATAAGGATCCTTTTATCTATACGATCGCTATACAGTAGAGAAAGCGAGTTTCAGTAAAACAATCGCGCAACTCCGCCTCGCCAGAAACTCTGGAAAAATTTTAAAATCTTGGGAGCTGAACTTGGAAAAATCTCAGTGATGCCACCTGATTTCACACTGACACTCGGAGAAAACTTCGAGACAATGGTGATAAACGCAGCGGAAATTTACATGTATTATAATATAAATGAACAGATACATGTTTATTGTTGTTTTGTTTTTACAATTTGAGAAAATAAAGGTTAAGAAGATTTTTTTGTGGCATAGAAAATTAACTGCAGGTGGTTTCTTTGACCCAATGATTAGAACTAATTTATTGACCATCTAAGATCAGAATCCTTCAGGTCCACACTTCAACATCACAAATAACTCAATTCTCTCCAAGCGAAGCATGTGGGAAGCTGCATCTACTAATATTTTCTCTTCCAGTAACATTTCAAATCAATTTCCAATCACCAATGTTGATTCCAATCACAATGTGTGAAGTCTGAATTATAATTATTTTTTTCAACTGATTTTTTAAGTTGTTTTGAAGTTATAATTCATCAGCTTGGGATATTCAAATTAGCAGACGTCATTATAATTACCTTAAATGCAGACAAGATTGTTGTTGTGTAGTCTATTTTTTTAACCCTTTCATTGATGGACTTCCCATAGGAAGTAACCCTTGCAATTTGGCTTCCCTGACAAGATGGCAGACTTGAGTGGTTTCTTCTTTGTGAATGTTTACGAGCATTAATTCAGGCAATTTATTCTTTATTTGAAAACAAATGTTAATAAAATATGTTCTCGTCGCGATCTTTTTCGTTTTTGAATGAAATTTCAAAGATTAAGCAGCAAACTGGTTTCCATGTCCAGATGTGTTGTCATAAAAAATGATAAAAATTATTTCAAGAGTAAAGCTTTAATCATCTATGTTGATTCCAATCTGACAGTTTTGGGCACATTTGGCATGTTTGATACCTACTTTCCTGGCATCCAATCTTGCCAAAAAAAATTTGAATTCATTTTCAAAACTTTAAAATCTTATAAAATCCTCAAATTTTGGTCTTTTACATGTGGGGTTTTATAAAAGATCCGCCATTGTTTTATCTTTATCCAGGTATCAAATATTAGAAAATTAATTCTTGATTTTCACTCCAAGAGCGGGAAATATAAAACCAATTTGACAATCGCAATAAACATGGACTTGTTGTCAGTGAGTTAATCAGGAATCCAGACAAAATGGGACTCGTCATCAAAAGGGTAAACATGCTCTTTGTTTAACTGAACATTAGCTATGAGTATAAAAGTATAATGACAACTTGCAGTGGGATGAGTACTTATACATTTTCATAGATTAGCTTGGATTTGTCAGTCATACATGATCTAACTCCAACTGTCTTTGACATGTTAAAATTTATCAGCTTGGGATATTGAAATAAGTAGATGCCATTATATTAGCTTTGGTTTAACTGTTCACAACTTGCAACTAAATTAATTTTCATGTTGTGTTGAAGTTATGTTTTATTAATGTTCCATATGTCTGTAATTAATGTAAGGTTATATGTGTAATGAAATGATTTCATCAATAATTCTCGTGCATTTGGACAGACATGAATAATTCTAACAATTAAAGGTTTCTTTTATTCAGGTACACATGTATTGCTGGAATTCTGAGTCTATTTTTCTCTTCTAGTAATCTTGATCAACGTTTATGAAACTTGAATTTTTTTCTATCACGCTTGAACGCGATAACTTCACGGAAAAAACTCTGAGGAAAGTCCATGAAACTCCGAAAATAAACGCGATTTTTTTGTGGAGTAGCACGATTTTTTACTGACACTTGCTTTCTGTACTGTACAGCATTTACTAATTAAATCTTAATGTTGAAGTATTAGGGTAAATCACCAATAAATATCAAGCGGATTATAACAATTAGCTGTAATCACCTTCTTGTCAATCATAGATCTGACATCTGGTTTTTCACACTTATTGATATATTTGTCATATACGCCAAGTAAACATAGTGTTCGAGTTATTGAGACTAAATTGCATTATATTAATGTTGCACCTACCACTTTTGAGAAATCGAGAAATTGGAGTTCAAAAAACCCAGAGTAAATTTACATTGACATAATAATAAAAAAAATAACTGTAATTTTGAAAAATTTTGAGGAATCCATGATATTGGAGTGATCCATGTTCAAGCCACCGACATTCTACTGTAATTAATATGGTATCTTTTACTGATATTCTATACCTGTTCCTCCTATAAAATCTTTAAAGAAATATGTTACAAACAATTAGAAAACAGCTTCCTACTTTCAGTTGTTAGCTAGAAAATAATAATAGAAGGAAATATCTACTCAATGGAGTCAATGTAAGCGTGTATTTATTCCAGTCTCCCAATATATACTAGTGTGTTCTATCCATAAATAGTGTGAATAGGTAAAGTATTGAGTAATCACAGGTGTAAATATTTTGCTTACATAATATGGTAACCGTTGTTTAATTTACACAAGTCAACTGTTGTAAAGATTCATTTTGAACACATTTATGTACAAGTTTCCATTTTGTATTTCATTAAATTTAATTAAATACTTCAAGAGTGTATATATAATTCACAATTAAATGAAATTTACAAACAGAAAAATATACACTAGTGTAAAATGCCCATGTAATAAACACATTAAAATAATATATAATTCACCACTGTTAAACATTCCTGTAATAAACACACTATTGTACAATATCACCAGAACACATACACTAGTGTGTATCATCTGAAAGAACTGCACTAGTGCTTTTTTTCCAAATTATACGAAAGTAATTGTTTTTATATATGCATATTTTATTTCAGTCTCCCCCAAATTTACCAAGCCCTATACTTTAATAGTCACCTCTGAAATAAACCCTCTTAGAAATCTTTGGATAATTGGGACTGATAAATGAAATTTTTCCCGGGAGTTGGAAACAGAATTCTAGTGCAGATCCACATTACACTACATGTAGTGTATTTCATCTTCTGGAAAAAGTACACTTGCGGAAACTAATCACCGTAATAATAACTGTCTAACTTTAGTCTGAACAGCTTAAGAGATACTGTTTTATCAAAAATACCTGCATCATAACGTGCAGTCAGACTGTCCTTCCACAATACTGCTTGTTTGTACATTGCCAAACTAAAATATGATTTTTTACACTGGGTTAATAAACTTTTTATGGTAAAACTACCACTGCACACCATGAAAACTGACTACTTCTCTTACAATGACATTTTTCTAGTAATTATTTTCCACTAAATAACTTACCCTAAGTTCTTCTATGATATCATCAAATGTCTTGCCAGGTGAAATTGGCATTAACCAATAGTTAATGGATGAATATAGAGCATTGGGACTATTAATCATTTTGGCTTCCATCTTTAGTGTTTTTATCATACCTGTGGTACAGACCATAAAAAACATTAACTATCAAAAGTAACAGAATACAAAATATTTAAAATGCTGTTTTTCTCAAGGTGTTAACATTTTCATTGATTTAGAAGGAAGATAAATCCACATAATCAAGGAAAGTTGAAAGCACTTATACACATACACCAAAAAAGCTTTGAAGAAACATTTTTCAGTAATAAAGAAAGTATGTTTCTTCCACTACTGCAAGTGTATTTGGAGTATGACTCAATCACATGGCTGACAAGTTTCTTATAATACACATGTACTAATGACAATGTTCACAAAGAACAACAGTTCTTTCCCTGGATTCCTTTAGAAGAGTAAAGTCAAACTTGTGTATAAAGTGCTTGCATTGGACCAGAGAAAAGTGCCCTTTATATAGAGGTTAATTTTACAAGCTATGTTTATTACAGCGACATTTTCACAGTGCCCTTATGATAGACAGTGATATGCTATATAGAGGTAACCTTAAAGCAGGTTTGAGTGTAATTCCTGTAGATCCAAATTTTGATTTTATTATGTTAAAAGTGCATTTTACTACAGAATCAGTTTCTTTCTGTTGTTACCGGTAGTACATAGTGCTTTTGTTTAAGTCATATTAAAAATGTAAACTAATTGATTGGTTGGGAATATGGCAGCCATAAAGAAAGCATAACAACTACAGTGAATTGGGAAAGGCTGAGGTTATATTTTGGTTTACTTCGCACCTGCTGTAAATGTGCGAAAATTAAACACACTAAAATAAAACAAATCCAAAAAAATAAACTTCCAAAATAATTTCAAATTCTTTTCACCTGAAAACTTATTTAAATTATATAGTTACTTTGATCGATGTTAATTTTGTTAAAGCTAAATTGTTGTTATCTTATTTGTTTAATCGAAATAATTCAATTTGTTATTAATTTTTAAACAACAATCATCAATTGTCAATCATCACGGCTTATAGTGATAACATTATTACCATCACACAAGATACTGCTAATCAAACAGATTAGTAAATGATTGAGTCTTTTTTTTTTCCCTGAAATTGCCAAAACTAACACAAAGTACCAAATTTAAAAACACCAAAATTTAACATGCATGTTTTAGCAAATACAGCCAAATTATTCCTACACCAAAATATCCCAATTTATGGTATATATATATATTATTTTTTTTTCTTAAATTCTTTGGTAATTGCTATTCATCTAGTCAAGGTGGAACTAAAAGATTTTCATTGAAACTTATGAGGTAAATAATGGAATTTTTTCTTCTTCTGTGATATGACATATGACATAAAAATAAATCGTGATAAAAACAAGTATTATTGTGTCTGGTTCCAATTGGTCAAGTGGTTTCAGACAAGATGTTTCAATGAATTTTGCCATAGGGCCCTATGTTAAACTAAGTCTAGTTATAATGGGCTTAATGGTTTCAGACAAGAAGAATTTTGAGTGAATTTCCCTTAGGGTCCTATATTTAACAAAGTTTGGCTGTGTCCGCCATCTTGGTTCACAGTCCACGAAATCGGACACAATTCTGAAAGAGGACCACATAAATACCACTGCTGCAAAGTCTGGTTTCAATTGGTCAAGTGGTTTCAGACAAGATTTTTCAAAGAATTTTCCCATAGGGCCCTATGTTTAACTAATTTTGCCTGTGGTGGCAATCTTGGTAAACAGTCATAGGACAAACTTCTGAAAGAGAACCTCCTAAGGACCATTACTGCCACATGTGCCAAGTTTGGTTCCAATTGGCCTTGTAGTTTCTTCCCCCCCTTTTTTCTATTTTTAGTTACAGCAGCTATGTCAGTTGGAAGTCGGGGATGCAGGATGTATTTTTGGAAAGGGGCCACCCAAGGACCATTCAACCATGTCCAACAATGGCAGCCATATTGGATGGCACCCAACAAAACCGAACAAAAATTTTAAAGGGGACCATACAAGGATTATTCCACTAAAGTTTGGTTTAAATTGGTTCAGTGGTTTCCAAGGAGTTGATGAAAAAGTAAAATTCACTTAGGCTCAATGTTAAACTAAGTCCGGCAATGGCAGCCATGTTGGATGGCAAACGGGGAAACCGAAAACAAGTTTTAAAAGGGTCCACCCAAGGACCATTCCATCAGTTTTGTTCAAATTGGCCAGTGGTCTCAGAGAAGAAAACGAAAATGTTATTGAAATTGGTACAGTGGTTTCAGGAGTTGACAAAAAAGTAAAATTCCCATAGGCTCAATGTTAAACTAAGACTGGCAATGGGAGCGCTGTTGGATGGCTTTCGGGGAAACCGAACAAATTTTTAAAAAGGGGCCACCAAATGACCATTCCACCAAAGTTTGGTTCAATTTGGTTTGGCCCACTGGTCTCAGAGAAGATAACGAAAATGTTAAAATTCCGATAGGGTCCATGTTAAAGTATGTTCTACCATGGTGGCCATATTGGATTGCTCCATAAATTTTTAAGGGGACCATCTAAGGACCATTCAACTAAAGTTTGGTTTAGATTGGTTCAGTTGTTTCAGAGGGGTTCACGAAAAAGTAAAACTCCCAAAGGCTCAATATTAAACTATGTCCGGCAATGGTAGCCAGAGTTGCATGGCTATCGGGGAAACCGAACATACTTTTAAAAAGGGGCCACCAAATGACCATTCCACAAAAGTTTGGTTCAAATTGGCCCAGTGGTCTCAGAAAAGATAACGAAAATGTTAAAATTCCCATAGGGTCCAATGTTAAACTAAGTCCGACCATGGCAGCCATATTGGATGGTGCCCGGGAAAACTGAACATAAATTTTAATGGGGACCATCCAAGGACCATACAACTAAAGTTTGGTTTAAATTGGCTCAGCGGTTTCAGAGGAGTTGATGAAAATGTGAAAAGTTTACGACGACAACGGACGCAAAGTGATGAGAATAGCTCACATGGCCTTTTAGGCCAGGTGAGCTAATAATGAAAAACAAGTTCAGGTCAAGAGCTTGAATTCCAAATTTTCGAAGTTCAACCCATGTGGGCCCCCTGTTTAAAAAGTCAAAATTCTAAAACCTTATTGCGCATCTACAGGTGGTATGCAACCATTCTATACAGAAATAAAATTCCTGAACCTAAAAGTGAAGGAGGAGTTAATGTCACAAGAAAGTGTGATGGACAGACGGATGGACGGAGACAATCGATATATCCCTGAACTTTCTTCGAAAGTGTGGGGATAATAAGTAGCAAGAATATACCAGTATATGATTATGGTGTGATGATCTCAACCATTCCAAGTTGTCTTCAAAAATGTTAATTTTAGGGCATTTTAGAGGGTGGGGAACCCCCCCTCAATACCCCCTTTACAATTGACACTGTTTGGTCATTCTCCATATGGAGGGTTATCATCATGAAAATCCTCCATACAGCATTCGCCCAGACAAGTTCATGGTTGCCAAGAAAAAAAGACAAATTGTTCCAAGAACAATTGTAAGGTCTTTCCTTTCCAAAGTTTTCAGAATATTACATAACTTTGGGTAAAAAAGAAAACATCAAAAATTGATACATAAAACACCATTCGTCCGTCCGTCCATCACACTTTCTTGTGACATCGATCCTCTTTCACTTTTTGGTTTAGAAATTTAATTTCTATAAAGAATGGTTGCAAACCACGTGTAGATCCGCAATAAGATTTTAGAATTTGGATTTTCTAAACAATCTTGTGACCTAAACTTGTCTTTTATTTTTCAATTTATGCATTTTATTTCTACACAGTATTGTCAGCCACAATATGCAAATACGCAATAAGGTTTTTAGAATTTTGATTTTCTAAAATTGGAGCCCACAGTGGTCAAATTTTGAAAAACTGTCAATTTAAGCTTGTGACCTAAACTCCTCTTTCATTTTTCAATTTATGATTTTTATTTCTATACAGTATTGTGTGGCACCATGTGCAGATGCGCAATAAGGTTTTAGAATTTTGATTTTCTATAAATGGGGCTCACACGGGTTGAATTTCAAAAATTTTCAGTTGAAGATAAGGACGTAAACTCTTTACTTTTTTAATTTATGCATTTTTTGCAATAAAGTAGTGTCATGCACAATATGTAGATGTGCAACAGGGTTTTGGAAGTGTATTTTCTAAAATTGAGGCCCACAGGGGTTGAATTTCAAAAATTCAATTTAAGCTTTTGACATAAACTTTGTTTTTTATTTTTAAAAATATTACTTTTTCTTTTGGAGACCATGAAATTTACAAAGTGTGCCTCTTATTGAAGTTCAAAATGTTGGATGTTAACCCCAGTGGTCCTGATTTAACATCATATCAAACATGGTCTTTTTCAGGCAAAGTAAATTTTTTGCTTTGGCCACTAAAAATCTGAAGGGTTTCCATTTTGAAAAGAAATATGTTTTGAAGGAATGGGGCATACCCCCCTAGAGATCCCCCATATACAATGGATGCAATGAATGCATCTTCGCATAAGGAGTAAGAATATATAATATTATATACTCATATAGAAATCTTTAATCTGATTTGTTAAAACAGTGTCACGTGATATTTGCCCATTTGTTGGGTCAACCGAAAATCGTTGGGTCGCATAGTAAGGTCAACCGCTCGCGAGAAAACCCCATGGAAATCCCCTCGTGAGCCTCACATGTTTCCATTTATAGTTACTTCCCTTGATTCAGTAAAAAGAAAACATGGCGTCCGTCAACAGGTTGCTTGCGATAGATGAGGCAGAAATGGAACGCCTGCTGTCTGATAAGGACTCCAAGAATACTAAACGGAAAATTTCGAGTGCTGTTCAGTATTTCAAAGCATTCTTGGCCAAAAATTACCAGGATTATATTGGATATAATATAACAGTTATCACCCTTGTTGGTGTGTGATCCAACAGTTTGTCTCCCCTCGGAAAGTAAGGTCACCCTCGGGTGAGCTTACTTTCCTCTGGGAGACAAACCGTCGGGTCACACACCAAAAAGGGTGATAATTGTATATGGTTATAGGCTGGGGATCTCAAGGGTTTTAAAGTTACTCTTTTGAGAAGGTGGGGCATAACCCTAGGTACCCCCCATGTACATCAATGAATGTACCTTCCCATAAGGAGTAAGTAAATATATGGATATAGAGTGGGGATCTCAAAGGTTTAAAAGTTACTATTTTTAGGGGGCAGGGCATACCACCTAGGGACCCCCATGTACATCACTGAATGTGTCTTCCCATAAGGAGTAACAATATAGACGGTTATAGGATGGGGATCTCAAAGGTTAATAAATTGCTTCGCTGAGCGCAGCTGGATACGACCGCAGAGCTCCAACCCTGAACAATTGGGGCAAAAATGGACACAATATTCGCACTTGATACAGGTCTGAATTTGGATTGTAATTAAATATTTGACACATAATAGGTTTCTGACACAGAATAACTGAAATCAAAGAACTTAGAATTGGTCATATGATTTGAATTTATATTCTATTCAATTTTTTGCTTCTTGTGCAATACAATATGCTGCGGAGAATTGCCCCCCCCCCCCAAAAAAAAAAAAAAAAAAAAAAAAAAATTTACCCCTTTTTAGCTTTTGTCCAATACACTATGAAGTTGCACATTGACCCCCCCCCCCCCCACCCTTTTTTTGCTAAAAAAAATTTGAAATTTTCTTTTTAATTTATGAAATATGAAATGAGAAAAAAAAATTGCCCCCTCCCCAATTTCTCATTTACCCCCCCCCTAAATTTTGTTTTCAAATCCCCCCCCCCCCCAATTTCTTTATACTTTGCAACCATAACAGCCCATTTAAATACACCATAAACGTATTAAAATAGAAAATGACATCATAGTCATGGATCAAACAAAGTTTAATTTTGGACCCTGATTTGGACCAACTTGAAAACTGGGCCCATAATAAACAAGAGGCTCTCAAGAGCCTGAATCGCTCACCTGGCAAACAATGCACTATAAACTAAATCTCATCATCACCATTCACTAAGGATACCATGTTTACTTTAAAAACGAAATATTGTTGAAATCCGAGCAAGTGTAAAAAATGGCGGGAAAGTGGCAGCCATTTTAAAAATGGCCGTCCAAAACAAACTTTCATCATCACCATTCAACTTGGGATACCATGTTTACCTTGAAAGTAGCTTTCGTCTTCATTTTCTTTCTATAATTCAGGAAAAAATAAGCAAAAACAGCATTTTGACCCCTATGTTCTATTTTTAGTAAGGGCAGACATGTTTTTCGACTAATCAAAAATCCAAGCATTAACTTTTTGCAGGATACCCTAAGGAACAATCTTACCAAGTTTCATTTGATTTCGAATAGTAGTTTCAGAGAAGAAGATTTTTGAAATAATAACATAAAAAAAGCCAAAAAATGTCAAAAAAGGGCAATAACTCTAACATCAGTTGACAGATTTTCACGCAAATCAGCACACAGGTAGCTCTCATCATGCTGAACACTTTCAACTTGCCAGAATTTGCCGTAACCTAATTATTTTTGAGATATTTGCGAAGAACTGTTGTTTGACCCCTATGTTCTATTTTTAGTAACAGTGGCCATGTTTTTCGACGGATCAAAAATCGAAGCATAAACTTTTTGCAGGATACCCTAAGGAACAATCTTACCAAGTTTCATTTGATTTTGAATAGCAGTTTCAGAGAAGAAGATTTTTGAAATAATAACATAAAAAAAACTGTTGTTTCACCCCTATGTTCTATTTTTAGCAACAGTGGCCATGTTTTTCGACGGATCAAAAATCGAAGCATAAACTTTGTGCAGGATACCCTAAGGAACAATCATGCTAAGTTTTATCCAAATCCATTCAGTAGTTTCAGAGGAGAAGATTTTTTAAATAATAACATAAAAAAAAGCCAAAAATGTCAAAAAAAGGGCAATAACTCCTACATGGGTCGTTGGATCTTCTTCAAAATTTCAGGGCAGGTAGATCTTGAGGTGCTGAACACTTTTACCCTATGCCAGAATTTTGATATCTGTGACCGTTTCTGACTTATTTGCAAAAAACTGCGATTTACCCCTATGTTCTATTTTTAGCCATGACGGCCATGTTTTTATACGAATCAAAAATCCAAACAACAGATTTGTAGCACCCATACCAATTAATAACTGTACCAAGTTTGGTTGCAGTTGGACTTATGGTGTTGGAGGAGTTAACGTTTGAAAAAGTTAACGGACGACGGACGGACGGACGACGGACGGACGACGGACGCCAAGTGATGGCAATAGCTCACATGACCCTTCGGGTCAGGTGAGCTAAAAACTAAGTACATGTTTAGATTCAGCATATCAAAGAACCCCAAGAATTCAATTTTTGTTAAAATCAAACTAAGTTTATTTTTGGACCTTAATGTAGACCAATTTGAAAACGGGACCAAAAATTAAGAATCTAAATACACGGTTAGATTCGGCATATCAAAGAACTCCAATAGTTCAATTTTCGATGAAATCAAACAAAGTTTAATTTTGGACCCTTTTGGCCCCTAATTCCTAAACTGTTGGTACCAAAACTCCCAAAATCAATCCCAACCTTCCTTTTGTGGTCATAAACCTTGTGTTTAAATTTCATAGATTTCTATTTACTTATACTAAAGTTATTGTGCAAAAACCAAGAAAAATGCTTATCTGGGCCCTTTTTTAGCCCCTAATTCCTAAACTGTTGAGACCAAAACTCCCAAAAACAATCCCAACCTTCCTTTTGTGGTCATAAACCTTGTGTTAAAATTTCATAGATTTCTATTTACTTATACTAGAGTTATTGTGCGAAAACCAAGAAAAATGCTTATTGGGCCCTTTTTTGGCCCCTAATTCTTAAACTGTTGGGACCAAAACTCCCAAAATCAATCCCAACCTTCCTTTTGTGGTCATAAACCTTGTGTTTAAATTTCATAGATTTCTATTAACTTATACTAAAGTTATAGTGCAAAAACCAAATGTCTTCGGACGACGACACCAACGTCATACCAATATACGACTGCAAAAATTTTGCGGCCGTATAAAAAGTATATCCCAACCCCCACCCACCCCCCTCCAATGAATATAGGTTATAGGGTGAAGATCTCAACCATTCCATAGTTATTTTAAACTAGTCTCCAAAGAGCCTGTATCATTCAACTTGTAGTCATTTAAAATATCAGAAGGCAGGGGTATCAAAATATCAATATAGTTGACCTACTGTGTATACCTAAATGTTATATTCTGGTATTGTTAGACAAAATAAGGGTACTACAAATGCCATAAACTGATATTTCACTCTGAAAAGCAAATTGGACCATCCTAGGTTCTGGCCAAGACTACTGACTTCAATTTGACTTTTGGTGTTAAAAATCAAATGGTGACCACATATGTACTCCGATCGGGAAGAAATAAAGAAATTTTGTAGAGAACCTCCAATAGATGCTTCCTGTCAAGTTTCATTCCATTTGACCAAGCAGATGAAGAGAGAAACTTTTTTTTAATCAACCAATGAGAAACAAGAATTGCCTATGGCGGCCATATTTTTTGCCTAATCACGACGAAATGAGGAAATTTTATACAGAACCTCCCATAGATGCTTTCTGTCAAGTTTCTTTCCATTTGGCAAAGCCATTTTAGAGGAAAAGATTTTTTTATATCAATCAATCAGAAACAAAAACTGGCCATAGTGGCCATATTTGTAGTCTAACTTTGTTTTGGGTGACATAATAACGGACCAAAAGCAATAAGTCTCCCAAACTTCGTTTGGAGCGACTTCATAATAAGAAACAGTACAGAAGCATGTATTTAATCTTACCTTAAATCAAAACATATTTACCTTCTCTATTATTGTCACCCCTATATATGGTTAAGGCTTCTCTAAATGAATGTGGATGTTTTCCAGGTAAAACTCCCTATAACATACAGACATCTTATATGTACATGGTGAAAAAAAATCAAATATATATCATGACATACTTAAAAATATCACAGAATATCATTTTATTGTTTTTAATTTTCTTTTTTGATTTGAAATTGTTGTATTTTTTTTTTTTTTTTCATTTTTAACCTCACTCAACCTGGTTGTTTTACCAGTTAACAAATGTTTGTAACATAAACATGACTCACTGTTTAACAAATAAATCTGTAAGTGTTATATTTAAAACTATCACTTAACTAGAGGCTCAAAGGGATGAGACTGTATCGCTCACTTGCCATTAAAGCCATTTTTATTCATGTACTTCAAAGAGAGAAGTCAGTTCTCCCTATCGTTATGAAGTGGGGTAAGGCTTGTAGGGACCAAATTTTTCTGCATCAAGGTCCTTCTACTTACAGGTTAGCATATTCTAAAATTTGGCAGTTCTCCAGAATATTTGCATGTATTTCCCATGGGGTCTTATGCTAACCTAAGTCCTCTGCTGAAGGCCATTTTGAATTTAGGGATCAGCACCAGAGTAACAACACTTGGTGACAACGACAGACTCATACCATAATACAACCACTAATATTTGCGGTCATATAGAAACAAAAATCAGAAAAAACTTTAAAAAGTTATACCAAAATTATCAAAAAACCCTTAATGATCCCCAGAAGAAACTACAGGCTCTCAAGAGCCTGCATTGCTCACCCGGATTTAACTTTTCACCTTAAGACTAAAAATTTAAGCGTTGCAGTCAATTTGGCTGGTTTTTCTATAGGGTTCTATTTTAAACTACGTTCGGCTGTGGCTGTCATCTTTGTTGACAGTCCAGGTCAATGTGTTACACTGAGGATAAATTCATTATCTTCTAATTGAAGCTTACCTTTTCTTTTAATTTCTGTTGAAGTTTCAATGCCCAAACTAAAAAGAGAAATATTATTAATTTTTTACCGCAAATTCAAATACTTTAAAGAAAAGAAAGCACCAAAATCACTGTTAGTAAACTTAAAAGTGACGGATAAGAGTCTTGTAAGAGTCTGTATTTGCTGCTTCAAGGTTTTCTTTCTCATTAATTCAAGGCGTACTAAAAGAAAATTTCCTAATAAACAAGCATTCTGAGAGCAATGTACCCTACCGGCTTGACCTGCGTACGTATGGACAGTGATGCCTAAAAATCCCAAACTAAGGGGCCCTCAATAATTACCTGATCATCTAGAATTTCAAACTTGATCTGTAGCTCATCATTATTAGCTCAGATACCAAAAAATAAGATCACTTGGTAAAATGGTTTACAAAACTAAGAGGCTTCCAGGAGCCTGTATCGCTCACCTGGATTCAATTTGCCAATCAACAGCCATAAAAGCACCTAAGAAACAAAAGTCTGTATTATTGGACATACCATTTATACTCGTCTTTTTTTGTCACTAAATCTTTTTTAAGGAAATTTGAAAAACTGATGAAAAATTAGTTTTTTTGTTACGGGATCATTGTTGACTTCCAGTAATTGTCTAATTTAATCATAACAAGGGGAAATTAAAGCCCATACTTTCCGAGTTGTTATTTCATTTGTTTTTCATGAAATAATCATCAATATTCATGAAAATTGCCATTTTAAATCCAAAACCAAACTATGATAAACTTCAAACAACCCGCCATGTTTTGACATGTGGGCATCACATGGTAGAAATCCGGATTCGGGATGGAACCTAATGAATAATTATTTGATTTGTTTCTTTCATCTTTATATAAGATCAATGTCAATACGACTTTTTCAAGATCGATCGCTCTTTGCGACAGAGGTAAAGAATGACGTATCACGTGATGTTTTGTTAGGCATAGTAATAATAACAATATGACAGCCCCAGTAAATTTTGTGACAAAAACTGTACCAGAGTTGCAACAATTTCTGTCCCATATGGGTATATCATGCCATGAATACAGAAAGCTAAAACTCGCCCGACTTGCATTATCCTTCAAATTTCCCTTCACTCTCGTCACCTGGAAAGTGCCATTCTCATACCTAACAAAACACTAAATCATGTGATCGGAATAATTCTGGAGGCAGTAATTCTGGACTAAGTCGGAAATCAAATATTCAATTCATAGATTAAAGAAAAGGAATATGTTTAATTTTGTAATGTTAATTTAAAGTGTATCCTCGTTATCTAATGCAAAATCGGAAGCATTTCCGGAAATCTTTTTGTATCTGTACCGGAGTGCTGTATTTACAATCTGTTAATGTAATGACCTTGGAAAATGTGTGTCATATACATACATTTTGTACTTTATATGTACCTATGAATATTAACTTGAATATAAACAGGGGTTTTATTTAAATAGATAAATATTGAAAAATGATGGGACTTTGACAGGAGTTCAACCCTACTGCTGTGTTCGAGTGAATCCAAGTTCGAGCCAACGAAGTAATGTACATCACAGCTTTTTCAATTTCAAGTCATAGCAGTCATGTCGGTTGGAAAGCGGAGAGGAAGAGGGCTTTCCAAGGACCATTCCACCAAAGTTTGGTCCCAATTGGCTGAGCGGTTTCAGAGGAGAAGATTTTTTTGTAATTGTGGATCGACGGACAACAGACAAAGGGCCAAAAGTAATGGCAAAGGACAGGTGAGATAAAAAAAAAAGTCCAGAAAACTAATATTTTGACAATAATTCCTATCTCCAAGGCCAATAACTCTAACAACAATTATCCAATCAGCATGAAAGTCAAAATTGATCCGTAGCTCATCATTATAAGCTCACATACCAAAAATAAGATCAGCTGGTTAAATGATTTCTGAAAAACATCCGGAAAACTATAGTGTGACTGACGGACGGACAGACAGAGTGAAAACCTATAATCCCCTTTGGCTTTGCCAGTAGGAGACTAATAAAGGCAAGAATATAGATTCTTTTCATTTTTTTGGTATCAATTTTTACTGGTTAGTCAATATCTTTTGTTCTAAGATAAGTTTACCGAAACTAAAATATTCTGTTTTGCTTTTTCTGCCCTCCAGAATTCCTCTATTTACTGGTTTACTGTGACCAAGATTGTTTATTTATTGATGATGCCATCATTCACATCAAATTCAGATTGGCCAAAAAACAACAGGTATGATAACTTAAATCATTTCCTTGGGTATGAATTTATGTTTTTTACCGGTACTTGATTTTTTTCTTTGATACCATAAGTTCAAAAATTAATGTGTGCATTTATTAATGCAAATCTTTAATATTACCAGAAAAAAATTGAATTGCAAGTCTTAATCTTCCAAAAATCATCCTGTCATAAATTCTGCATTTATAAAAACATTACAGTAATTTCCATATTTACAGTATTAATTTGTGAAAATTCACCGAATACTTAAAACTACTATACTACTGTACATTAGAAATCCCGTTAAAACTAAGTCTAATGAAAAATCTTACACTGCATATACTATTACTTGTTCTCCCACACATACTGTTACCTGTTCTCCCACATATACTATTACCTGTTCTCCCACATATACTATTACCTGTTCTCCCACTTTTAAGTGCCAGATCTGTTATCAATTTGATCATTTCATCATCTTCACACCTTTCAAACAAAATATTAAAATATTTCTCAGGATCCTGCAATAATATAAATAGAAATGTTGAATGCTGAATCTGAAATATTGGCATGGTTTTATTTAGGGTTCCCAGTACTTTAGGTGAAGATTTTATTTAGGAGGGTAGGTAACAATTAGTGCAAGATTAACAGTTAAGGTTAGAGCTATGGATAAGATAAGATTGGTAATAATATAACCCTATATTGTATTTGACCCCTTAAGTAAATTACTCTTATTACAGTATGGATGATAATTATAGATTAATACATGACCTAATCCACATCGGACCTGGTTGCATCCCTAATCTCCCATATCAGACCGATATAGGTTGAGGGATGATACCCGATCATAGGTGAAGTAAACCAGAAAGTCCTTAATCTTTGTTTACAGCCACCTACACACTTTTAATTGAGAGTTGGAAAATCCAGTTAAAAATTGCTGTTAATCTTTGTGATATTTTCAAGACAATATAATGTTACTAATGGCAAACAATACCTATTCATTTACCATAGATATGTTGAACAAACTTTGGATCTATTGTTCTTGGACAGTTTTTCAATGATACATTGAACATATTAGGGCCCAGTTTTCAGGTTAAAATAATCATTAGAGATTAGTACACAAGGTACATATTGCTACCTGTTGAAAATTCTGATAAAAACTGGATTCATATAAGAAGCATGAATTTTAGAATAAACTTTCATCACACTTCCATATATATATATATATGTTTATCCTGTAACACTAATACCAAAAGGGTATGAAAATGAGACATTTACAGCTGATTTGAAGAAGGGACATTTTTTGGAATGTAATTTAGGGAAATACGTGAACCAGAACACATTACAAATATCGTAGAATATGAAGACAAACGTACCAGACTACTGACCCAATATTGAAAACAATATTGAATATTATGTTCAATGTTCAAATTAAAAGGAAAATAATACAATTTTTTACTTGGAAGTCTAAATATAGTTTGACTGAACTCCGAATATGTTAACCTGTGTAATGAGCTCTAATTAATGTTAACCATATGCATCAAATAATCTGTAAAATCAGCATCGCATATGGATTAGCCATAGTAATGAATAAGTCTAAATTTTCTCTAATATCACCTTAGACTTCCATATAATCAAGCTTTACTGTAAGTTTGTTATATCTAATTGTTTGGTACTTTCCCAAAAAACTATAGATTTATTTTTCTTAAAATTTACCAAAGTCACAACCGAATGATTTCAATTTAATTTCTGTAAGAAATACAGCTCAGTTAATTCCCTTAACCAAGATAACAAAGGGAGATAGCTGAAATTGTCTCCCTTCCATTCAAAGGACCAAAAGGAAACTATTTTGTTGTCTCCCTTGAGTAACTTGGTCAAGGGTGCTAACTGTACGATGTTTCTCATTGGTTCTATTGTTGCTAGTTACTATTCAAACAGACAAGTCTGAAAGTTTTTCAGCAAACTTACCTAAAAATTTGATGTGTTTTTAATTCCATTTAATTACTATATTCTTCTGCATGCAGAAATATATGTACAGAAGAATTTGTTTATAACGAAGTCGAGGGTACTCTTGATTTCGTTATAGGCATTGTTCATTATAACTTATAAAAGAAAACTGCTGAGTTACTTGTCTTTTCAAAATATCTCAGCTCTATTTTCTGTATATTTACTAATTATAGTTGTTGTCAAAAGAAAAGGCCATGTTTTTACAAATTTCAAAGATAGAATTTGATTTCTAAGTTGCTGATAACAGAAGGGTCAAGGGTTATTTACCTATGACCATGATTAACAAGACAGGCATTAAAACAATTTGTTTTGCACCTTCTGTAATCAGTATACTTTGGATTCATTATTATGTTTTAATGTGCATATCTGAGTCAACAGTAAACAATTGCATTTTTACAGCATGGTCATGATGAGTCAGCTATTTCCACAGAGGATACAGTGTTTCATGTAATTTTGTCTTTGGTAACATATAAACGCTCAAAAATTTTCTTTAAAAATATTTTGCCTGTGTAAATTGTCACAGAATTCACTTCCGTTTTTTTTTTATTCAGAAATTCAAGAAAAATATTAATCCTAAGCAGGCCTAAACAATACAGACTTTCTCTTAAATTTCAGTAAAAACATCTTCTAAAAAGATAATAAAGCAGAAATTATTGATCGTTATCGGATTAAAAATATGTATGTATATGCCCAGAGGTATTTGATATCAAATGATTGAAATTTTGTCAATATACATGTAAATTTCACATCTGGTTACCCTAACAAGTAAATAATTATGGATTTTGTTAATCTTGTTAAATTCATGACAAGCTTTGTTCCGTTACAAATTTGAAGAATTTGTTTGTTAGAATTTTGTTTTATAAGTGCTTAAATCAGTACTTTACTGTACAATATCAAAGTCTGATTGGTACATTTTGTCACAGTATTTTCATGATATCTGATGTGCCAAGCCACAAATTTAAGTATTTCAACAACTTTTTATATTTTTTTGTAAGCAAGCAATCCACGAATTTACGTACCCCACGAAACACCCTTTTTTCTCTATCCACGAAAATAAATGATTCCACAATATATAATATATATACAATAGAGTGATGAAAATATTGTTTGGGATTAAAAGTCTTATTGCTATAAACATGATTTTCTTTATTAAAAAATGGTAAAAGGCATAAAAAATAATCTGTTTAAATAATAATGGGACCAGGGAGTCAGCCTGTATGTTATAACCAAGCTCTATTTTATATACAATGCTTCAAAAACAAACTTCACAAATGTAGGAGTAATTCAAGTTATTTCAAAAAGCCTGAGGGACAAATGGATGGACAGATGGAAGAAAACAACAATATCTACAAACTTACAGGACCTTGGGGATATTTATCGTTCATAGTTATTTGCACTTAAAATCACAGAATTTCTCTAAACAAGATTCAAGTAAGGTATGTAAAAAATCACAAATGCAATGACAGTATAGGAATTAATTTATTAATGCAATATAGGTATATTGTTCACTTGAACCTTACCAGATTCTTTACAGTAGCATTGGCAATATCCTTCAGTATTCTGGAATCACTTAAACTTTCATCATAAATCTTTAAAGCTATCTCTAAATGTCCATGACAGACAAGCTGATAAACTGTTGACCACAAATCCAAAAATATATTTTTTTTCTTTTCTTTAGCAATATTTAAAATCTAAAAATAACATATTCATGTGTATTAAATAACAGATATTCTTATACAAGTGCCAATTAAAAAAATGTGTGAGTTTTCCAAGGAAGACATGTGTCGCCTGCAGACGTCAATTTTTTCAAAATATATTAAAATTTTTTAAAAATGAAATATACATGCACACCTTTGCATTAAGGTTAATGCACAGAGAAAGTTTCATCAAATTCCTTTGAGCGGTTAAGGAGTAGTTGAGGATAGAAGTTCTGACCCCCCCCCCTTTTTTTCAAAAATGTCAATTTTTACAAAAAAAATAAAAATTTTCTAAAAATGAAATATATATGCATACTTGTGCATTAAGGTTAATGCACAGAGAACTTTTCATCAAATTCCTTTGAACCGTTATGGAGTAGTTGAGGACAGAAGTTTTGCCCCCCCGCCTTTTTTTGCAAAAATGTAAATTTTTACCCAAAAAATATTAAAATTTTATAAAAATGAAATATATATGAACACCAGTGCATTAAGGTTAATGCACAGAGAAAGTTTCATCAAATTCCTTTGTGCGGTTTACAAGTAGTTGAGGATAGAAGAAAAGTGTGGCGACGCAAGACGAAAGATAGTGATCCCTGTGTGCCGCCCATGCGTTCCGCAGGCGACACAATAACATTATACAAACAAATTGAAGAAAAATAACATAAGACTGACAATGTGGCAACATGAGATGCACATATATTTTTTTCCACATTACCATATACCTACATTGCTGTTCATCACTCTCTTGTAATATTGACATTTGATTTTTCTACCAAATAAATTTCAGTATCAGGCTACTCGCTTGTTATTTTTTCAATTTTTATCTCACTATTTGTGACACATGTCTCCCATTGATTTCTTTATGAAAAACTCGGTTTATTTTTCAGACTTATGTAGATTGAAGAACAAAATCAAATTTCTACAACAACACATAGGAACTTACATCATTACAAATGGCTTACAAAGTTTCTCCAATAGATATCGTTAAACTATGGAATATAAAGTCTGAGCAAGGACTTACAAATCCATAATTTTACTATTGATCTTGAAGAAACCTGATAATCCACATATAACAATGTTAGAATCTGTATCTCAAATTTTTAGTAAAAAATCAGACCATTAATTACAGATTCTCCCATGTAATCTGCCAATATAAAATATGTCTAAGCATGTTTTGTTATCATGGCTTCAACAACATCTTTGGAATGATGGCTTAAGAATGAATCTCATTCGATTCAAAATTTTTAATATATTTCACAACAAATTATAAGACAACAATATATATTATTTTGATTTCTAATAAGGCAATATACAACACTTTTGCAGTTAGCGAAACCCTATAAGGCACATTCCATAGGCAGCCATATTGATTTTGACATATGGAGAACAAATGCAAATTGTTTTCAAAACAATTTAAATAAAATCAGACTTAATTTTTTGTGAAATTTTAATGCATGCAAAGTTAGCATTCTTAATCCTGTATAATGTGCAATTTTACATTTTTGACCATATAAATCTATATATGATCTTAGACTTTCGACTGTGACACTGCCTTTTAGACTGTTATATTATTTCGCATGAAAGTCGTATTACTGATATAGTTAGAACATGAATTTGTTTGGAAAGCAAATACAGTATGACATATTAGAATTGGTCTTTATAATCCAGGATGCAATGCTGTTACGAAACTATATACATGTGTGAGTGAACTTAGTTTATATATCAACAAACTGACTAATCAGGAGCTAAGAATAATTCTATCCACCAGTGATGAGAAACATTTTTCCAACACTGTTCAGAATATGTGGAAATTGCTTTTGCAGAGAAAATGAAATCTACATTATGTAACATTTACCTGAAATGCCATTTCCTGGTGTCCACTTTGTGCAGCCATAAAAAGTGAATCAAGTATTTGTTTTGTTCTCAGTTCAATGTCTTCTTTTTCTGATTCAATCATGACCTAAATCATAACAATTCAATTTTATCGCATAAATTTACTGTTAATTAATAAATTATTACATGTTTATATTTAATACTGAGAATCTTTGATAATCCACAATATTGGGATATAACTTAATGTGAAACAATTAATATTTGTGTTGAACCCATTTTCTTAAGACCAATGATTCAATAAATTGAAGAACCAAACAAAATGTTACATCCTGACAACCTTTTACAAATTTGGGAATTTTTTAAGTTATGTTTCAAGGCTGAGTAACCTTGAATAAATTTAGTTTTTTTCAACTGAATTTCAAAGAAGAATAGTAATTTAACTAAGATGGGAAATTCAACTATCACTGCAAATTATACATGTATATCACATTATTTTACCTTAAAGTCTATAAAAACATTTTTTTTACATTGCATGAGAACATGTTACCATAATAATAACAGATTTCATAGTAATGTGAATTCTGTACATTTCTAAACTTACTTTTTCATACGATTCCATATCACCCTTCTCAGCATAACCAATTAACAACATACTGTATGTTGTGGAAGTTGGTTTAAAGCCAGATTCTCTGTGCAGAAAATAAAAATATCTTTGATTCCAATAGAAAGTTCATGTATTCAATTTGTATATGTTTTTTTTTTCAAACATTGATAATATATTCATCTAATGAGATAAGAGCTCAATTTTTTCAAAATAGCTTTATAAAATGTACTTATTTTCAATCTATACCCAGTAAATGATAATTAATTATACAACATGCATGTAGAAATTTGTGAAGAAATTTATAACTATGGAATCTACACTTTCAATATTTAGGAAAGGAAAACTTATATCACTTTATTTAAATCCCACATGGTGTAATCTAAGCAATTCTGCATCAGAATTCAGTTTATTGTTAAATTGTGTGTATTTCCTTTCATCCTGTGATAATGTCAGCACTGGTAATGTTCATGTCAAGGATGTGTTCAGTAGTAAATTGATAATAAGAAAACAAATTCCCATTATTCTATATCTATAAACTCAGTATTTTTTACTGTTATTTTTTTGATACATCAATTCTTTGTTTACTTACTTCATTAATTCAACCATTTTCAGAGCTCCAGCCTCATCACTGGAAAAATATGTAAATTGTTCAGTATATAAAATACACCTTTATTTAAAATTTTTCGAAATCTTACATTTTAATATCAAAGAAATGTATGTACAATCAGTCAAATTCTCCAGTTCTTGACAGACCAATGAAATCTTACATATATATTACTGGTACATATCTAAATGACATATGGTTAGTTAATAATTTGTTTTCCTCACCAAAACCCTGGTTTTTTTTTATCTGATTTTGACCTGGTTTTACATATAAAAATATTCAACAAGAGTGGACACACAAAAATGTCTTGCCTGTCATGTATTTCTAATGAAAGTAAATGCTATCAGTATCCGAAAAACAGGCCAAACACAAAAACTTAACTATAACCACTGAACCATAAAAATGAGGTCAAGGTCAGATGACACCTACCAGTTGGACATGTACACCTTACAATCCTTCCATACACCAAATATAGTAGACCTATTGCATACAGTATTCAATAAACAGAGCAAAACACAAAAACTTAACTATAACCACTGAACCATAAAAATAAGGTCAAGGTCAGATGACATCTGCCATTTGGACATGTACACCTTACAATCCTTCCATACACCAAATATAATAGACCTATTGCTTATAGTATCTGAGATATGGACTTGACCACCAAAACTTAAACCTTGTTCACTGATCCGTGAAATGGGGTCGAGGTCAATTGAAAACTGTCTGATGGGGATGAGGACCTTGCAAGGTACGCACATACCAAATATACTTATCCTATTACTAATAATAAGAGAGAAATTAACATTACAAAAAATCTTAACTTTTTTTTCAAGTAGTCACTGAACCATGAAAATGAGGTCAAGGACAATGTATATATGACAGACGGAAACTTCGTCACATAAGGCATCTATATACAAAGTATAAAGCATCCAGGTCTTCCACCTTCTAAAATATAAAGCTTTTAAGAAGTGAGTTAACGCCGCCGCCGCCGGATCACTATCCCTATGTTGAGCTTTCTGCGACTAAAGTCGCAGGCTCGACAAAAACCTACATTTTCAATGGTTTTTTATTTCTTTTCCCATCCAATAATGATTTTTTTATTGCATTTGTTGTAAGAGTAGTTTGGCATCTAGTATTGCTCCTTTCCAGTCAAATTCTTGACTTTTTTTATCCTTAAGTTCTTTGTCATTGCATTTTAATATCTTAACTTTAAAAGTTTTTGAATGTGTAATATAAGACTTAACCTTATACATTTCAGAATATTGAGGAATACCATAATGCAGAAATTAATTAATTACAAAATTATTCATTAGCTGAAAGTAAACAGACAAAAGTTTCATAAATGTTTATAAAATTTTTAACATTCCAAACTGCATGTGTAATAATGTGAAAAAATCTTACTTCGCTCTAAAATGACCAAGCACCAGGCTGTTATATACTACATCCGTAACTGGTACCCCTGTCTCCTGCATGTGTTGTAGCAACTGACTGGAATAAAATAAATTATGGGAGTAACAGGGTATTGGGTTCCCATACTATACTGATATTCATATGCTGTTTTTGTAAATTTAAACGAAAACATCGAAAGAATGATTAACTGCATTAATTAAAACATACAAACATTTCTGCCTAAAACAACATTAAAGCACTTAACCTGATAAATTAAAATCATTCCAAATATTGTTCTTCGTGATAATTGAAAATTTACTTATTTTTGTTCTTTAGTAATAATCTCATTACAAGGATTTTGAATTTTGTTGTTTTGTAATTTTATTTCATTTCACTGAAGACTTAAAAATACAGTTCAACGTGGGACTGTTTTGTAAACCAAAACATATGTCTCCCCTTCACTTTATTCTTGATCAATCTTTACCTCTAGGATAAAAATAATAATTTTGTGACCTTGAAGTCAAAGGTCAAGGTCAAAAGAAGGTTATAATGGTACACGACACATACTCTCATGGTAATACACTACATACCCAAGGGTATAAGCCTAGGTCAAAAGACGAAAAAGTAATGGCCTGGACAGGCTTCGCTGAGAAGAACAAGAAGAACTAGAATTGCAATTGTGCCCACGGTGACCATTTTGAAAATTTTTGTATTTTGATGATTGCTTCTTGTTTGCCATCCAAAATTTAGCCTAGATATCAATTTTCATTGAAATCTGACAATGTTCATTTTTCCGTCATTTTTACAACATTTCTCAAACGTATCCAACCGATCGCATTTGTTTTTCCATGAGTATGTTCTACTACTCATACTTTAGAAAAGTACAAAGTTTCATGACATTCTATGGTGCAGTTTTTGAGATATGAAAGTTTTCAAAAATGTTCATACTTTTTCCCTTTTCATGGCAACGGTGGCCATTTTGAGATTTTTTAATGTTATATGCACAACTAGACTTGGTGATCATCATTATTATGAAGTTTCATAAAGATTGTTCCAGTCATCTCTAAGAACTCGTGCAGACAAAATTAGGTGGAAGAAAAAAAAAAAACCAAAGAAACAGAACAATAACAATCTGTCGTCCTGAATAAGTCTGGGGGCGACTTAAATACTACAAAAATAATATGTCTCCCTTCTACGAAAGGGAGACATAATTTTATCACAAATATTCTCTCTTCTATATGGGATCAATTATAGCGAGTGTATTCATTTTCCGAAGATAATTTTCAATAAGAGTTCAATATGTTTAAGTTATACATTTTACTAAATTATGTTAATGGACCGTAATTTTACTTGAAATGACTTAAAATAAATAGATTCACATGGATGTCTGAAATAATCGTAAGATTTTTCTCCAATAATGGGTCCTTTAAAGAAATAATTGTCACATTAGTAAATGCACAATTAATTTTGACATGCTCTCAAGAATGGATGATTACTCGCTACCCTATTATACGTGAGTGGAACATAAGGTAAACAATCAAAATGGCCGTATTTTCAAAACATGAATGGAAATGTGTTAAAAATGTTAGTTTTAATGTATTTGGGACCAGGGCTCAGCGGTCTACTTCAGGATGACAGGGAGAAATGAATTTTTTTCCTGAAGCTAACAAGAAGTGGAGGGAGACAGGGAGAAGTCATTATATGACGTTCCAAAGCACCAATCAGCACTGATTATGTTTTTATTTGAAGAGCTAGTCTTATTCTAATGTTTTTTTCATTCTCTGATTTACCGTTCAACTTGGTTAAGGCAAATTTAACTTGCATGCCTTCTAAGCCAGTGTACAAAATGTGTACAACAGAGTCAACATAAAGAAGTTCATAAAATTGAATCATTACTTCATTCACAGTATCTCTCTCATTGTTTTTAAATTATTGTTATTCCGGTCCGACTTACCGTGGTCCGAGTTGTCAGCGGGCCGATTAAATTTACCCATATTATTTTTATTTGATTATTTCCCTTTGACTACCGATTGAAAAGAAATGGCAGCATGGATTATATTTTCACTACACGAGTCAGACTTTCCTTAAAATATCAGCTGTCATATTTGCGATTTGGACCATTGAAATGGATCAGGCGAGTAATTAAATGTATGGTCAACTCAAACTTCGCTTTTGTAGTTTTGACGAAAGATTCATGTGAGTTTAACTTCATCGCCCTCCAGGTTGACAATACAAGTCTGTTATACACAGAGAAAAGATTAAACATTCATTCTTGCTTTTCAAATTTCAACTACAAATAATCCAACTTCCAAGTTTATCTAGATAAACGATTATGTAAATCACGCACATGGAAGTTTATCTACACCTTGTCAATGCCCACGTACGTTATTTTTTGGTTGCTGAAGTAACTATATATCCATTCTACTATTAAATTCTTGATCCACTTCACAGTCAATATTTTGAAATTGTGGTATACATAATTGTCAATGGAAATTTAAGCAGAGGTTTGGCAGATTGATTTTTTATAATAAAAAATTCAAATGAGTAACTTAATGCATACAGCACGTTTCTCAGACCGAAATATGAAATGGCTGAAAGTTCAAAACATGCATAATTTAAAAGGGTCAATCCTAAAAGAATATTCGTTAACATTTATCAAAGCAACATAATACTTTTTATTAATTGATTATCTTTAAAATATAACTATGAATGTAAAAGCCTTCTATATCTGTATATACATGTATGCACTCAGTGGAAATGTAACTGGAAACTGTACCTGCGTAGATTTGTTTTGATATATTCATCCGCCGCACTTCATGTCTTCGAAATAATGATTGTAAATTCATTTTATTTTCTTGGAAATTTCAGTAAATAACAAAGATTATGTTAATTAAAAATATTTGTTCAGATATTATCAACAAGAATAAAGTACTCGTAATTTAAAAAAAATGCCGTCATCATTGGAACTACATTTTATGTACTAATGTCCAATGGTATTGAAAAGGCCACACTTTAGTAATGTCAGTTAACACTAGGGGTGCCACTGGGCAGAAACCACAGTTTGTTTACAGTATACTGATCCCAGAATAGGCTGGAAAAGGTTGTAAAGAAGCAGAATCCAGTTTTCAAATAACTTCCCCCAAAACAGCTCCACCTGGCATTTACTGAAATTACTACACACTTTCAGTTTTGGAGGCCGATGGCATAGGAACGATTTGCAATCTTTCTAAAAATGGGTTGTTGCCATATTGAAACTTTAAAACAAACATACTTTCATTTTCATAAAATCAATGATTATAATATGACTTCTATCCTTACTTCATGATATTAATAACTCTGAATTAAAATAAAATTCCTACACTAGAAGCTCCCAGGAGCCTGTATCGCTCACCTGGACTATGTCCATCTTGACTGGCAGCCATGAACATTGCTGTCAAGTTCCCATTGTCTCAATAGTTTCAAACAAGAAGATCATTAGGTGAACTTTCCTATTAGGTCATAAGTTAAACTAAGTTCCACTCTGGCAGCCATCTTGGATGGTGGACAGGGTCATCGATATAATTCTGAAAGAGGACAAACTAAGGACCATTGCTGCCAAGTTTTGTTTCATTGGCCAAGTGGTTTCAGACAAGAAGATCTTTAAAGCCTAGTAGTAAGTTCTAGGGAAAATTTCCAAAACATGTGGAGCGACAGGGTATACAATTCGGGAATGGAAGATTCTTGTTGTGATGAGAATTTAGTTGTAAATTTTAACTTTACTTCAACGGTTATAAGTATTATTTTTTGTTTAATCTTACAACTACCTGGAATTCAATATTTCCTTTGCGTCCTTTTCTCTAAATAATAATAAAATAGTAATAAGATTTTTAAAAAATGGTTTACGTAGAAGGCAGTCGATTTTATTACATTTCAGTCGTACCAACTTTTTTCTCAACAGTTTTAGAAAATGTGTCAGTTTTGTATAATTCGTGAAGTAATTTTGAAAAGGATTGCAGATAATCGGGGTGTGCGAACATTTCGGATACAATGTGATACCTAGGACATTTCGGACATTTTCTTTATGACGTTTATATTGTGTCACCTAGACTTTTTTTTTGCTGAGCTTGTGTATGTTTAAGCAAAAGAAGACATACAAATATGAGTAAAGTTTTGAAATATAAAAATAACGGTGCGTGTTTCGGTCAGGACATTTCAGACACAGAAATTTCGGACATTTTTTTTTTTATGAAGTGTATATTGTGATACTAAGATACTTCAGACATTTCTTTTATGAATTTTATATTGTGTTACCTAGGACGTTTTTTGCTGAGCTTGTATATGTTTAAGCAAAACAAGCCATACAAATATGAGTAAAGTTTTAAAATATAAAAATAACAGCCAAAAATGTTAAAAACAAGAGATATAAGGCGATGATTGCTTTTGATGTTTGTCTCTATTGTTTTTAGCCATTTATTGATTGATATTAACTACCTGATTTGCTGTTGATTAATAATAATTATAAGTTTTGAGAAAATTTTTAGTTAGAATAATTAATTCATTCCTCCAATTATCTAATTTTTAAATATCAAGTGGATTAAAAAATAATAATTAAAATCACACATCATTTAAAATAATTATTTTCAATTTTATTTAAATTTTTTTAATAAAAAGAAAAAGCAAAATAATAAAAAAAATACATATAATTGCATGACATTAATATTACTAATTTTGTTTACAGATATTTAGATTATATATTTGAAAATATAAAATTTGGCCAAAACATCCGTTGTCCAAAATGTCCTAGTCCAAATTGTCCTAGTCGAAATGTCCTAGGTCAAAACGTCCTACATTAAAAAATAACAGCCAAAAATGTTAAAAACAATAGATATAAGGTGATGATAATCGATCGAAGCTTGAGGTTTCTCCAAAAATTCTATACTGATGCTTATATATGATAGTTTTTTCACATAGAGTGAGAATAATTACTTCAACGAGTTAAGCCAAAAGGCATATTTTCAACAAGGTCTAACATTTTGCTTGTTAAATAAACAATTTGTCACCTGGTTATTATAAACAATCTTTTATTAGTTTAATTAGTTTATGGCTTCACTGAGGTGATTGACAGGTGTGTCATTGGTAATCATAAATGGTGTGTTCCCTGCACGCCAATATTTTTATAACAACATGATCAATATACAATGTTGTTTCAACAATTATATTGGGGCCACTCAAAGGTTTCTTACCTGTTGCGAATTATACATTTATCATGTTATATTAGAACACACTTTTACAAACTTTACTTAATCAACATGAAATACATTTTTTTAAATATTGTGAATCAAACACAGTCTTGAACTCTTAAGAGTGTACCATTACCATATCAGTTTTTAACAAATCAAACTAGACTAGTGGCAACATAAACATTCGGATGGTAAAAGCTTGCTTATGCACTAGTTTGTATTATTTCGGCGTGGATTTTTTTCTTTTTCATGTTGTTTATTTTAATTTAGCTGTTCAATTTCAGCCAGATCTTCGGTATATTCAGGTTAATATTGGAATGCTATGATTCCTTGTCCATAAACCCTGATTCGTCATGAAAAACAAAAAGGTTTCGTTATCTAAATCTGAAGTTGACATTTTGAAATTTATATTCTAGTAACACTGAGCCAGTCATTTACCCCAACGTCAATAAAAAACTTTCATCATAATTTCATCAGCGGGGTTCATTTACCTGCAATTATCATCTTAAGAGTATGTTGTTCCTATAATTTAATTCAAAGGTAAATATTCAGCGTTACCTGTGAGAAGTTACAAAATGTTTTCCATTTTTTCCCGAAGTGATAAAATTCAGAATTGCATTACAATTGTTTTAATTCTTAATTTTTCTAATTAATTTCTTTACATAATTATAATTACATATATTATGTTTGTTAAATATTTTTTAACCGAATTTGAATTAATAACAGAAACGGATTAACTTGTGATATAATCGTTATAATATTGTAATTTCCAACCAGTTTCCCCCATATAATGCCCGTATGTAAATGGTAGCATGCTGTGGAAAATTCTGCATTAATTTCAGGATAGATTTTGTAGGTTTTGATGTCACCACCTACATTTTTGTCGGCAAGACTATCTAGTGCTTCATTTCATAAAACAATTTTTTAAAATACACATTTATTACTGTAAATATCAGAATGATGCTTTGTAAAAACATATTAAAGTATATTTGCAATAGGTGGGGTAATTCTGGATCTGATTGGGTCCTTTCCTTTAAGAAAACTTCCCATAGGGTCCTATGTTAAACTATGTTCGAGTCTGGTGGCTATCCTGGATGACTGGTCGAGTCATCGGATATAATTCTGAAAGAGAACCACCTAAGGACCATTGCTGCAACTTTTTTTCCAATTGGCCGATTGGTTTCAGACAAGAATATCTTTTCGTAAATTTCCCATATAGTCCTATGTTAATCTAAGTTTGGCTCTGGTGGCCATCTTTGATGACGGGCTGGGTCTTCGCATATAATTCAGAAAGAGGACCAAGTAAGGATCATTGCTGCCAACTTTTTTCCAATTGGCCCAGTGGTTTCAGAGGAGAAGATCTTTAAAGGAAAGTTTACGACGAAGACGGATGACTGACGAAAAGTGATGACAATAGCTCACATGGCCCTTTGAGCCAGGTGAGCTAAGAATTCAATATTTTTACAAACCCTGCTTTAGTCACATCACCATTCTCACAGTAGGCTGAAAGAAGCAGTTGCAATGTTATCTGAAATGAAAAACAGGTTTGTTGTTTTTTCTTAATGATTTCCAAAAGTGAAAGTGAATGGTTTTCTTACTATTTTACCAACTAAAGTAAGAATCTTATCAAAAAGATAGCTCTGAAAGGAATCTGTTTGAATATCACCATTATACAAATAATGCATATTTTTCTTAAAGCGCCTTATGTTAAAAACACATAATATGGCACAGTATGGAAATGTCATGAAAAGCTGATTTTTAATTTACTAAGTTGTTCTAGAAAAAATTTTCTCACACCATAGTCAACCTTTCATACCAAGGAAGATTAAAACTTTAGGCTCCCAGGAGCCTGTATTGCTCACCTGGATTATGTAAATCTTGACTGGCATCCTGGAACATTGCTTCAAACAAGAAGATCTTTCACTGATTTTTCCCATTAGATCCTATGTTAAACTATGTTCGGCTTTGGCAGCCATCTTGGATGATGGGTTGGGTAAATCTTTGAACAAGAATCTTCAAGTAAATTTCCCATAGGGTACTATGTTCAACAATGTTCGGCTGGGGCGGCTATTTTGGATGGTGGGCGGGCTCATCAGAAACAAATTTGAAAGAGAGCAACTTAAAGATCATTGCTGGAAGGTTTTGTTCCAATTGGCCAAGCAGTTTCAGACAAGAAGATCTTTCAGTATATTCCCCATAAGGTCCTATGTTCGGCTCTGGTGGCCATCTTTGATGGTGAATGGGGTCATCCGATACATTTCTGAAGACCAATGCTGCTAAGTTTTGTTCCAATTGGCCAAATGGTTTCAGACAAGATCTTTAATTAAATTCCACATTGGACCCTCTGTTAAACTATGTTCGGCTCTGGCGGCCATCTTGGATGACGGGCCGGGTCATCAGATATAATTCTGAAACAGGACCACCTAAGGATCATTGCTGCCAAGTTTTGTTCCAATTGGCCGAGTGTTTTCAGACAATAAGATCTTTAAGTAAATTTCCTATAATGTCCTATGTTAAACTATAAAGTTCGGCTCTGGTGCCCATCTTTGATGACAGACCGGGTCATCAGATATAATTCTGAAACAGGACCACCTAAGGACCATTGCTGGCAAGTTTTGTTCCAATCGGCCAAGTGGTTTCAGAGGAGAAGATCTTTAAAGGAAAGTTTATGACAATGACGATGGTCGATGATGACAACGAACGATGGACGCCAAGTGATGGAACTTTTACGCCAGGTGAGCTAAAAAGTAAGAGATGTACATATCAGGGATATGAAAGTCAAATATTATCACAGACACACTTATCCTATATATGTTGTCTAGAAATAACAACTATACTTACTCTGTTTGGCTTAACACCTGCTTTTTCCATACTCATTAGGAAATCTGGAGCTGAGAATTTATGATTGTTTTCTAGGTATACAAGCAACAAATTATCAAAATATGATGCCTGCATAGGGTGACCTGGAAAAATCGAAATAATTATGTTTACATGGACAGAATATTGCATAGAGTTCAACTCAAACCAGTGATTCTATACACAAATCTATTAATATTAATTATGTGCAATCGAAGAAAACAGGCACAAAGTAGATAAGTAATAATTGTGTTTGGATGCCAAAACTAAGTCCCCAAACAAAATTTCCCACAAGCTACTGAACAAAGAATTCGTGAATGATCCCCCCCACCTCCCAAAAAAAATTACATTTATGATAAGGAGTAGGAATATATATGGTTAAAGAGTGGGGATCTGATATATACAAAATAAATGAAAGTCTGGTGAGATACTCCAGCCTCAAAAATGGAGATTTTATCAAAAACATTGAATTCTGGGAATGAAAACTTTATTTTAAGAGTATACTCGGTTTTGCAAGTTTGACCAGATCTGATAAAGTGACAGTAGTTTTTAAACAATAATACCAATATATGTATGAAATGTATCCTACCCTGACAAATCATATTATGTTGAATATTTTGAGGCTTATGAAGTAGTAATAAGAAACAATCTGTAGTAGTGTATTAAATCACAATGACTCCAAGCCAACCAGTCTCAGTGTTTCCAGCTTGGTAGAGAACAAATTTGCCATGTTTTCATTTTACCAATTTTACAGTCATTATTTTTGTAGCCATTCCGACTAAGGCAATTTATTTTTAATTAGTTGGTTTACGGATCCGCCGACCCGATATTGCCGATTTGAAGAAAAAAAATAAAATTGATAATTTTGGTTTTTTAATACCGCCGACCCTCTGAAATCAGCCATCCCAAAAATAAAAATAAATTAAAATCCTTTTTGCATCAAAATTTTATAAAAGATTATATTCCATTTCGTCTAAAAATAGATTATCCATCAATAAAATACTTGTAAACATGATCCAAAAAAAATCTATTTATAGATGTTAGTTGATGCCAATTTCCGAAACAAGTTTTATGAAACGAATTTCTTAATAGAATCCATGCAGCTTTTAAATTCGTTTTGTATGAATATCTTGATTCCGTAAGATATCGAACCCACTCATTTTATGTAGTAGTTGACGAGTCGGATCCCTTAAAAAGGGAACGGTCTACTGAACAACACCTTTCAAGATGGATGTTCTGACATTTGGGTTTCAAAAGAGGGAATTAACTGATCATTTGCAACCTTTGTACATTTGGCAATATAACCAAGATTGTTCAGAAGTACAAGATTTTCCCTCTTTTTTTTTCTTTTTTTTCCCCGACCGACCGATCCTATGTTTTAAAAAAAAAATCCGTAAACCAATTAATTAAAAATAAAAGGCCTAAGTTACTATCTACAATGTCAATCATTCAAGACAAGAATGCTGATTTCATATGGAGGTCTTAAATCAACATATATTACCACTGTTTTGTACTGCTTCCCAAACTAAGTCTGTATATTCCTGTCGTTTATTTGGATGTAGTTCTTTAAGAGGGTTGCCTGTACATCTCAATAACAGCAAACAGTCTTGAATATTTTGCATTCCTATAATAACAAGATTGTTATAATAACCATTTTCCCCTGTAGATAATAGTAAAATAAAATTTCCTAATTACTGAACTCATTTAATTCATCCGAGACATTATTGATATAAACCTTTGACATAAAATTCATTTAAATCTGTTGAGAAATGAAAATTTGAGAGTGCCTACAAAGTCACTTTTCCATATTTTAAATGTTCCAAGGGGAATAACTACATTTAATATTTTTAACTTGTCCAATGCTGATATAAACCTTTGCCATGAATTTCATTAAAATATGTGTATATTGAGAAATGTAGACATGAAATTGCTTATAAAGTCAATTATCCAAATTCATGTATCATGTATTTTATTATTTTCAAAGGCAAATAAGAGCCTTCAATATTTTTAACCCGCAATCCTTTTTTTTTTGAACACTATACATGTACATTGCAATCCATCTAAACATGAAATCATGAGTGTGACTACAAAAGACATATTGATATAACTACAATGTCCCTTGCCCCTCTTGCATTCTACTGATACATGTATAGATCCTGGACAGGAGGATTTATAAGAGGAAAAGGGTTGAACATTCTTTCTTCTGGGTTCATACACATTTTTTTATGACTTGATTTTCCCACTTTCCTTTTCAATTACTTTCAAGGATTTCAAGTACCTATGGGAACCATGTTTCTTTTCAATGACTACAACAAATACAAATTTTTTTCACATGAACTAGAACCACCAATAAAACAAGATTGCTACACGTAGTCATATGTCCTCCACTGCAACAGATAATCAGCATATAAATTTTGTCCTCACCAATATGTAAATGAATGACAAATTAAGTGTCGAAGTGGTAAGTTGCAAAATACAATCAAAATCTGATGAGTAGTTTCAGAGGAGTTGTGTCCAGAGGGTATGCATATGATACACAGTGATAATAAACTAAGTCCCATAACTCCTATAAAAATCAATAAATCAAAATGGTGGTACACTATAAAAACTTAATATCATAGGTAACAATCCTGCAAAATACAAACCAAATCTGCGAACTAGTTTTAGACTAGTTGCATCCACAAAGTTACTGGGAAGAACAGCCACAGACCCTTAAAAAGTCCCACTATCATGTTGCAGCAGGGGAACAACAAAAAACAATGCTACAGTGCACATAAGTATGGTCAAATCAAAATTGCTATATTGTTTGCTATAGAATATTAATCACAATGCTAGCTCCATTACCTGTCTTTTTAAGATACTTAAACACAGACTTAATATTATATTCATTGACATTTCCATATCTGTTTAGGTAATCCTCCATCTGCTTTAAAGGTTTTTCATCTTGTTTTTGATTGTTCTGAACTGCTTCTGACACAATTGTTCTCCTGAAATATTTTTGTAGTCTATATCAAATCACAGCAATTTTAGATGTATTAATTTGGGTTTCAAAGAAAATAGCACTGTTTTGCCAGTAAAAAGGTGTTCAATTGAAATCAAAGTAACTCGTCTTTAATATTGGAATGATAAAACAAAGGTTGTAAAATCAACTAGCTTAATAGGGACACATGAAGCCATTTAACCTCAACCATTTATCATTAAGAATGTATGATTATTCTTATTGAGTTATAAAAAAAATTTCAAACTTTAGTCTTGCATTTACAAATGACATCACCACATTAAATGTATGGTAAGAAAAGGTTTGGTATTTAATAGCATTGACTAAAAGTGGATTAGGAGAAGAAGTTCAACTAATTTTATGTCCTTGACCTTCAAGGTTGAGATTTCAATGCCAATTGCAATATAATTTTAAGTAGTAATGATAGTATTGTATATGAGTTGACATAGTTTGTGAACATGAACCTACATTCTGCAAAGTTAAAGTTAGTTTGTGACCTTGACCTTCAAGATAGAGATTTCAATTTTCTTGGTGACACACTTTCTAATAGTAATGAACAATCACACAAGTATTATCATTTAAATTTGAGCAGTACTGAAGACAGACAGATGACACAATTTGTGAACATGAACTTGTATATGATCTACAATATTAAACTGATTGTAATGTTGACCTTTGAGGTAGACATTTCAACACAATTCACGATACAATGAAGTAGTGTCTACAATCATGCAAAGTATTTGACATCATTAAAATCCGAGCAATTCTAAGGATATAGAGAAGACTGAAAAACTACATGGATGGAAAATGAGACAGAAAACTGATGATGCAGTGCCATAATTAGGGACAGTGCTTGTCTTTGCCAATGTCGCAAATTGCGATGTTTTATTCAATCTGGCATCAGAATTTTAACTTGGCAATAAAAAAAAAATTTTTTAATCTGTCACATAAGTGAAAAACAATTTGAAATGCTGACTAAAGAACATCATTTGTAAATTTTATATACTATCTATTAGAATTCTATGATAATTAAACAGTTTACTCCAGGCAAATAAACCCAGTTGTTTTCATAGTAAACAAACACATGCCTAATAATCAATAACTTACATGTACCGGTACACCTGGCACTGAGGTCTTTTACACTTGATTGCAAAAAGTGATAATTGATTGACCACCCTCTAGGGACAATTGCAATTATATTCTAAGATAATAATATTTATATTATTAAAATTTGTAAAAGTAATTCATTAGCCATGAAATAAATATGCATGCCCTTTATCACTAGAGATTCAATTTTGAAAGGATTGTGATGTCACTTCTGGTTTGAATGTATTAAAACAAAAACACATTGAAGTGGATGTCTTACTAGGCTTGTTGTCAAATTTAAGAAGTCAATTCAGATAAAAGATAATTGCCAAGAAAACTTTATTTCATCAAAAATACTTCTCAGGTCAGGTTATTTCAAACAGTAATGAATAAAGAGCAATGTTTTATTTTTTTTTAAAGTGGGAGAGTAACTTGGCAATCAAATTTTGAAACTGGCAATAAAAATTATAGTTTGACTATTTATTTGGCGCAAATTTTCTTTATTCCAGGGCCATCCCTGAATAAAGTCCATTATTTTAAGAAAATTCTAAATAATGCTGATTTTGTTCACGAACAATAATTTTTTTTCCCCTTAATGTAACAATATTGACCACAAGCAGAAACCCAATTCCACATTCCAGCGGGCAATGATTTCTCACGCTTTCCTCGACTTCCGTGGAAAAATAAAATATCTTCAAATGCCATCAATTTTTAAAGGGTAAATGGACTTTTGTTCTTTTTAATATCGTCCTTGACATGAAAAATACTGAAATATTTGTTAATTCCTTCTTATTTCATACTGCAATTATCATTTTAAGGCTAACTTTTGTCCTTCAATAGCGATCACCATCATACTTTTGTTATTATTTCCATAAACAATGTTGTGTTATCTCCCATGTTTAAGTAAAATTTCATAAAATTGTTAATATTTTCTATAAAGCAAAATTGTTATAAAATTCATGAAATTTGATATATTTCATCCTTTCTTGTTTGTTTTAAAGACAATTTTCCTATTTAAAGTTATGATAAATAGTTAATACCAAAATACAGAACACTGAGAATGTTTATATCAAACATGCTCCTGATCTTGATAGATTGGAACTTGTCAGTTTACTGTTGTATGTATACTTTAATATGAGGGATAAAAAAAATCCGCAGAATGGTCCTTGAATACTAGCAACAACTGTAAACAATACAGTGGTACTAGCAACAACTGTAAACAATACAGTAGTACATACATGTACCTGTGTAAGTTTAAATCAAATATTTATTGTATGATAGTAAATAACAGGAAAATTTTGTTGTCAACAGAAATCTCACCTCAATCTTACCCTTAAATGATCAAAATCTCACCCATACCTGTTCTGAATTTGTCACATTGTATGAACAGATTATGGCATGCACTGTTTATATGTGGAAATTTTTTCTGTGTTCAGATAAAAGTTAATCTATAATAATTTAATATTGGATGTAACACGTGATTTGATGGTCAAATTTTTTTCGTCTATCATATCATAGACTAAATTTTCTTTTCTACTGTTACGTCATTAAAAAGGAATCCCAACCTTTTAGACAAAACAGTTGTTGGAATTAAATTATCAGGACTGACGTAATTTTGTTTTCAGTCTATTCAAAAATAATCTCAATGCACATGGAGGAAACTTTCAAATAACCTGCTACAGGGGTTATTTAGTGTGCACAACGTGATTGATGAGGTTATTTCTTCAAAGATTAAAAAAAATTTTGGAAGCACTCACTCACATAATCTATGAAAGTAACCAATCAGAAACCCTGTGTACAGTGGTGTAATGTCAAATCAAACAAGAAGCATCAAACAATGACAAAAACAAAAAGAAAAACCTGAAGTTAAAAAATATTCAAATTCATGTTTTTTTAAAATAAAGATTATCATTTTATTATTTTTCATATTAAAATATATTTTTTAGAAATGGATTGTGACAAATGAAGAATGAAATAATTTTTTTTTTTTAAATAATTCATTCAGACTACGGTAATAAAAAAATTGTTTATTGTTTGTTTTCTTAATCTGATTACCGCCTTCTGAAATAGGTTGAGACTGTATGGCATTCATAAAATTTCCAAACTAAGTAACAACACTTGGTCATAAGAAACATTCATGCCATTTTGGTTTCAGTGTAGAAGAAGATTTTTGTATATATTCCCATAGGGTTCCATGTTAAACTAAGTCCAATGCTGATGACCATCTTGGATTATGGATCGGCACCAAAGTAACAACACTTGGTCAGCACCTCATAAGGAACATTCATGCTATGTTTGGTTTCAATCCATTCAGCAGTTCTCTAGAAAAAGATTTTTGTATGTATTTCCCATAGGGTCCTATGTTAAACTAAGTCCTCCCACTGGCAGCCATGTTGGATGACAGATCGGCACCAAAGTTACACTTGGGCTGCACCTTCATAGGAACATAACTATAAAGTTTAGTTTCAATCAGTTAAGCCGTTCTTCAGAGGAAGTTCTTTTAAATTCAGCCAATCAGAAATTGGAAAATGCCCTGACGGTCATGTTTTTCGATGAATTAAAACCAAAGTAACAACACTTGTAAATGACCTTATTTGGTTTCATTCTGTCCAGTGGTTCTCAAGAAGAAGACCATTATGTGAAAAGTTAACGACAATGACGGACACCAAGTCATGGCAAAAGCTCACATGACCCATTTTTTCAGGTTTCCATTCCTGATTCAATTTCAGTATATGATTTAATGATTCACAGTTGTTACTTTTCCACTGCAAAGAAATTTTTTAATCAGATATGTCGTGCCTTGAATACATATTCCTTGATAGTAGAAATAACCTTTTCAGTAAGATACCGGCTTACAATTTCTCCATATTTTCTTTCAATATCAGTGACCTGTTTTGAAAAATCATCATGCAGTACCTATTATGAAAAAAATATATATTGATCATCTTTATTCAAATTGGGTATTCTTAAACTTCTTGACACTCTTCCTAAGAATATACTATTATAAAACTATCAGAAATATTTAAGTTTATTGTAATAAATTATTTTTTTAATTATTCATTCGTCACAATCCATTTCTATAACATTAATATAAAAATAACAAAGGTAATGCAAGGGTGGCATCCCCTCGGCTCGCCATGAAAAAATTTGACCCTGAGACTTGACCTTTGACCTATATATTGTTCAAATCAAGGCTGAACATTAAAATGATTACAAATAATGATCATATAAGTTGTTCCTGTGCATATCAATTTAAAAGAACTATAGTTTCCAATGGGACTTTCTTTCTTCTCACTTTTAGGACAAGACAATTCCAATTTTTGCCAGTGTGAGATTTCCTTATCTCACCCATGGGTCAAGAGACAAACGTGTGGTTTCCCGTAAATAACTATCACCAACATGTCGGGGCATGTTATGACTAATATGCGAAATATACTGATAGCCATCTAACTTTCTGAAATCCGTTTTCTATGGATTTATGATCAATGGAGGCACTTTCAACTTGAACATTCACTTCTCCTCTCCCAAGCGCGACAGGGAAAATTGAAAGCACTGGCCTTAAACGTCAATATAACTGTGTTATTCAAATGTTTTAGCCATAGTTCATTATTTTGATGAATTAAAAATTTTGTGTTATTACATTTTATCTTTAAAAATAATTGTTACAACCTAGAATTTGCTTTTCAACTTCGTTTTTCAAATCCTATTCACTGTGCACATCGTTCATTTACCTATGTGATACGGCATATTCCTGCACATAGTGTTCCGTCACGAACAGCTAATCAATGACAGTCCCCACACTATTTCTATCACAAAGTGACAAAAAGAATCAAACATCGGTTATGCTTGTGCGAATTAAGGGAATCTCACACCTATGGGTAAGATCAATCATGAAATTAAAAAGAAATTTATACAAAAGAATCCACCTGGAATCAAATTTGACAAGAAAAAAAAGATGCAGATGCAAGTGTCACATTTTCCTGCCACGGTAACCAGGCAAATTGGCCCACAGACCACTCAGCCCAGAACCACTTGACAATTCGGACCATGTCATCGGACAACTCAGACCGTTTATAGTAACAACCTTGATAATGATGAACATAATACTTTGAAGTGAGATTGTTACACCATTAGGCATTACAATGTTTCACTAAATACCGACAAAGCAAAGGTAAAAAAATTATGCTTTGCTCGATTTCCAGGTCACACCTGTTTCATATTTTCGTTTCACAGGTTTTATTTGAAATATTATATAACACTGATTCTTCGTCTCATTGATTCCGGTGAAAACCAAGGTCAAATTATCTAGTCACCTGAAGGTATGGAATAAATTGATGTTTCTCTGTTTGACTTTATGAATTTTTATGTTTTTTGTGGTCTGTGCCAACAAAATGGTTCTCTGTAACTGTTGTGTTTTAGAAAAGAAGCAGCGTGCACATCTTCCGAAGGCTGCCATCGCAGTCATGCCTTATGTATTTAGGTAGGAGCTATCAATGGGAGGGGGACAGAAAGTTTTGTAATATCATTCCCAGATCCATTTGGAAAGTTTCTTGACATTTCAAGTACTTCATACGTAAAATCGATAAAAACAATAAGAAGACGGAACAAATTTCGAGATATAGACTTTTTACTTGACGTTTTTCATTGTCGAGGGTAAACTTCATTAAATTAAACACAAAATAGGAGTTGAAGCTATATGTTTAGCATTGATTAGCAGTTGATCATTGAAAGATACTTATCTTAAGAAAGTTTTTTTTTTTAATTTTAGCTGGGACTATTCGGGGGACAATTAAACTTTGATCACAGATGCAAAGAACTTGGCAATATTTTGTAACCATTTTTCACCATTTTAGTAACGACGATTAAAGCTTTTTTACAATAATTATGAATATTTACACTGGAAACCATAAAGAAAATGTTTTCATGTACTTCAATATTACATGTATTAATAAAGAACATGAAGAAATTTTGGTCATTTATTAAAAGTAAAAAAAATTGACTACAATGGCATCGCATCATTAAAAAAGGATGGCAAACTCATAACAGACACAAACGAAAAAGCCACTGCATTAAATCTTCAGTTTCAATCAGTTTTCTCAGAACCTATTACAGTAACATCAACAGAATTTCAAGAACAAAACTATATGAAAAACATCATAAAATACCCCGCAATGCCGGACATCTGCATCACTGCCCAAGGCATCACAAAATTACTACTAAATTTAGATCGATCCAAAGCAGAAGGCCCAGACGAACTAAAACCAAAATTACTAAAGGAACGGGCACATACTGGCATCTCGCCAATACTGAGTTTAATCTTCAACAAATCATTAGATACTAGTTGGCATTGTCCCTACTGACTAGAGCACAGCACGTGTCTCACAAATATACAAGAAAGGGTCCAAGTATAACCCAGAAAACTATAGACCCATCTCCCTCACATGTACATGTATTTGTTGCAAAATACATGAACATGTTGTTGTTAGTGCCATCATGACCCATACAGACAAACACAATGAAACATAATATACTATATCCACTTCAACACGGCTTTCGTAAATTTAGATCCTGTGAAACACAATTATTAGAATTCATTGATGACGTATCTAAAAACATGGAAAATTCAGTTCAAACCGATGTATTAATAATGGACTTTTCAAAGGCCTTTGATAAAGTGAACCATAAACTTCTAACCCATAAACTCAACCACTATGGCATCCAAGGCAAAACAAACAGATGGGTTATATTAATAACTTCTTGTCTAATCGTACCCAAGCTGTTGTTCTTGGGGATGAGGCCTCTCGTTATGTCCCAGTCAAGTCTGGTTCAGTTCAGTTCTGGGACCGAGTTTGTTCTTATTTTACATAAATGACATCCCATCAGACTTAACATCAACCATCCGATTATCAATTGCTTATCTTACCATTAAATCCCCATCTGTTTGTAACACACTTCAACAAGACCTAGACAAATTAAGTGAGTGGGAACAAAGGTGGAAGATGGCCTTCCACCCAGACAAGTGCAATGTTCTGTCCAACACACAAAACAGCAAACCAATACACCACAAATATAGCCTACATGGAGACGAACTCATACATCTAAATAAAGCAAAATACTTAGGCATTACTATTCAATCAAACCTTAAATGGGAGAGCCGTGTAAATAACATCACTACAAAGGCAAATAAAAAACTAGGGTTCCTACGCAGAAACATCAACATAAGTTCCACCACGGTAAAGGAACAGGCATATAAATCCCTCGTAAGACCATCACTGAAATATACCTGTTCCGTATGGGACCCATACACTCAATCAGACATTAATAAAATAGAACAAATGCAACGTAGGGCTGCTAGGTATGTTACTAACCGCTCCAACAACGCCTCTAGCGTCACTAACATGATTGAATACCTTAACTGGAAAAGCCTAGCAGACAGAAGTACAGATGCACGAATTGTGTGCTATACAAAATTTCCCATGAACTAGTTGCCATACCAAAAATAGACAAAGTCATACCACCAACCAGACTTATTCGTAACATGCATCCCCTCTCATATCAAATACCACCAACACGGTTACAACTCTTTCCACGAACTATTCGCAACTGGAACAGTCTCCCACTGAACACTGTAATGAGTGACTCTGTCGAGTCATTCAAAGTAGCTGTTTCAGCCATAAATCATTAAATCATCATTAACATTTGTGTATAGTTTTATCTTATAGTTAAATAAAATAATAATAATAAAAACTTTTTTTGGGGGGAAGGGGGGGGGGGGTAAATTATGTTAAATTATTTTTTTAGCTTTCGCAGCGCAGTACCCACACATTGGCATAAACTTCAGACAGTTGAAGGCGGCCAATTACGAAGTAGAAGTAGAAGTAGAACTTCCATTTTTAGCACACCTGGCCAAAGGCCGTGTGAACGTTTGTCATCATTTGGCGTCCGTCGTCCGTCCGTCTGTTAACTTTTCACATTTTAATCTTCTCCTCTGAAACCACTGGCCAAATGGAATTAAACTTGACAGGAAGCATCTATATAAGGTACCTTGTAAAGTTTGCTCATTTGGTCTCGATCGGGAAACAAACATGGTCGCCATGGGCAATTGTTGTTTGTGATTGGCTGAGTTTTCAAAAATCATCTCCTCTGAAACTGCTTGGCCAAATGGAACAAAACTTGACACGGAAACATATATGGGAGGTCCTTTATAAAGTTTCCTCATTTTGTTCCGATCGGACTAGAAATATGGTTGTAATGGGTAGTTCTTGTTTCTGATTGGCTGATATAAAAAAAAAATCTTCTCCTCTGAAATTGCTTGGACAAATGGAACGAAAGTCTATTGGAGGTTGTTTACAAAGTTTCCTCATTTCGTCCTGATCGGACAAAAAACATGGCCGCTATGGAAAATTCTTATTTCTCATTGGTTGATTAAATAAAAAAATTCTGTGGAACTACTGGGCCAAATAGAACGAAACTTGACAGAAAGCATCTATGTGAGGTTCTTTATAATGTTTCCTCATTTTGTCCTGATCAGACTACAAATATGGCCACAATGGACAGTTCGTGTTTCTGATTGGCTGATATAAAAAAACTCTTCTTCTCTGAAACTGCTTGGCCAAATAGAACGAAACATGATAGGAAGCATATATAAGGTCCTTTATAAAGTTTCCTCATTTCGTCCCTATCAGACTACAATTATGGCCGCCATGTGGCAGTTCTAGTATCTGATTGGCCGATATAAAAAAATATCTTCCTCCTCTAAAATCGCTGAACCAAATGGAACGATACTTGACAGGAAGCATCTATGGGAGGTTCTTTATAAAGTTTCCGGTCATTTCGTCCTGATCGGATAACAAACATGACCGCCATAGAAAATTCTTGTTTCTCATTGGTTGATTTAAAAACAAAATTCTGTGTAACTGCTTGGCCAAAATGGAATGAAACCTGACAAGAAGCATCTGTGGGAGGTTTTCACAAAGTTTTCTCGTTTTGTCCAGATTATGCGACAAACATGGCCGCCATGGGCAGTTCTTGTTTCTGCAAGGTGAGAGATACAGGCTCAGCCATCTGATCCTCTAGTTTTAAATAGAAAGGCTATATTATAGGATAAAAGGGGAAAGGGCCAATGGGTCATAGTGATTTTTTCTATTTATTTTATCAGGTTGTTATCCCTTGAGAACTAACCACTATAACCTTGTTCTATAGTAGACACTTGCTAACCCTAGATACAGGTAAACTCAATGCAAAGTCCTAGTCGAATTCACATATTCATTTAACTATGAAAATTATCTAAATGTAACAAATTTTAATAACACCATGAGGTTTTTTTTTATAAAAATAGGCCATTTAAGAATTCAAACTGGCGACATGATGTAAAAGTTAATAGCTGTGGCAAATATATGAGCTCTTGCTTAGATGTAAAAATCCGTATGTCTTAGTTTAATGAAAAATAAATTGCATTTCATTCTTGAATGTCCCATTTATGACACAATAAGAAATGCATTTTTAGACAAATTATTTCAAACGTATCCAAATCTAAGGATCATTAATGTTGGAAGCCTTTTTCTTGTGGATAACGACAAACGAGAAATTAGATTTTAATATATCTGGGCAAGGATTTAAATAGTAGATTCTACCATTTAAATCTTTGATCTGGGTGAGACTTCTCCGATTTGTGACTTCCACCATATTGATTTTGTTGAACTTTACGACAGTTGCCGTATACGGAGCAGGTAATACTTACCCTTCCGGAGCACTTGGTTTCACTCCTGGTTTTTATAGGAGTTCGTGTTGTTAATTGTTTTTTTATTTTTTAAAAGTGTTTATTTGTTGTGCTTGTGGTTGTTCATTTGTCTTTCCGGGTTTGTCGGCCAGTGGATTACGTTTTTTGATTTGCTCACATGGCAAGCCGTTTCACTATTTATTCTAACTTCAAGATATCTCATATAATATATAAGATATCTTATATAATATAGTTTTTATAAGATATCTTATAAATTTTATAAGATATCTTCTTAAGTTTATAAGATATCTTATAAAGTATATATAAGATATCTTATAAAGTATATATAAGATATCTCATAAAGTATATAAGATATTCTATAAATATTTTTATATAAGATATCTTATATACTTCATAAGATATCTTATATAGTTTATAAGATATCTCATATAGTTTATAAGATATCTCATATAATTTATAAGATATCTTATAAAGAAATTCATATGAGATATCTTATAAACTATATAAGATATCTTATAAACTTTATGAGATATCTTATAAACTTTAGAAGATATTTTATAAAGTATATAAGATATCTCATATAATATATAAGATATCTTATATACTTTATAAGATATCTTATAAATATTTTTTTATATAAGATATCTTATATACTTTATAAGATATCTCATATAATTTATAAGATATCTTATAAAGAAAATTATATGAGATATCTTATAAAGTTTATTAGATATCTTGAAGTTAGAATAAATAGTAAAACGGCTTGCCATATGCTCCCTTGGTATATTTGTCCTCTCCAGCATAACTTAACAAAATAAAGATGTATTAGAGTTACCCCTCTTTGTACTGTCTTATTAATTGTATACGATTTATATGTTCATAATGAACCTTTGATTAGGAATAAAGAATCCATTTGAATTTGAATTTGAACAGATGGAGAAATTTACTTGGAAAATTACAGTGTTGTACGTTCTGATAGATTTCGTAATGGAGGAGGAGTTTGTATATACATACGGAATGACATAGACTCCTCATTTTTATCTGACATGACAATTGAAGGTTTTGAATCCATGTCTTCGTTGAAATACTATTACCAAAAACGAAACCAATCATCGTTGGTACTTGTTATAGACCACCAAAACAAAACGATTTTTTTTTGGAATTACTCGAACAAAGCCTGAATAAATTAAGACCGGATTGTGAACAAATTATCCCGCTAGTGATTTCAACATAAGCTTTAAGAACTGCGCAACTTCTGCGCAACATCTGTAAATCTTATATAAATATTTTGAATATGTTCAATCTGAAACAACTAATACAAGAACCCACTCCTGTAACACCAAATTCTAGTACCACCATTGATCACATCATTTGTAATAACGAAGAGAAAAGCAGTCAATCTGGGGTTATCACAACAGGGATTAGCGATCACTTTGTAACATTTTGCACTAGAAAGTCACACAAAGAACATATCATTAAACAAAGCCTAGTGCGAATTCGATCAACGAAACATTATAATAAAAAGATCTTTAATGAAAAAATTAATCCTGTAGATTTGTTATCCCTATTTTTAGGTCGAAATGCCAGAAGTCATGGGAGAAATTTCGATCAATCTTTCATTCCATCCTCGATGATATTGCGCCTTATAGAGACATAACATTAAGACAACAAACAGAACCATGGATGACATCTGATATATTAGAAAACATCAGGAAAAGAGATGAACTCTTGCAAGAATATATAAAAAATATCAGTATAAACAGTTTAGTCAAAAGCGAAATAAAGTCCGGAGAGAAGTCAACAGAGCAAAGGAAGATTTATATATCAGGAAAAATCGAAGAAAATAAAAAAATCACCGACGAAACTCTGGCAACAATTGAAATCTCTAATTTAGTTCCTAACAAAAGGGTGAATCAAGCATAGTATATTGGACGTAACCGCACAAACGTGTCATTAATTAAGCCAAATTGCTAATCATTTTAATTCTTTTTTTACCACCGTTTCCAATTCTATAGCAAAGCAACGGGAACAACAATCTTCAGTTAGAATTAACGCATGTTGATAAAGATTTCATTTATAAAGGACTGAATAATCTAAATTCATATAAAAGTACAGGCATCGATAATATACCTGCTAGATTCATCAAAGATGAAGCAAAGTCTCTGGCCAAACGAATAACACATCTGGTTACTCTACTGACACTTGCCTTAACCATCTATTTGATCACATAAAGTCACAAATCTCAAAAGGCTTATTATTCACAGGAATGGTCATGATAGGCTTACAAAAATCTTTCGCCACAGTCGACCACGAAATTCTTTGTCAAAAACTAAAATATATTGGGGTAAAAACGTGAAATAGTTCGAGTCATACTTAACTGCTAAAAAAACAATTTGTGAATGTAAATGGAACTGAATCTGAACTCCTTAATATCACCTGTTGAGTTCCACAAGGAAGCATTGAGGCCTTTGCTTTTCTTGTTTTATGTTAACGACTTGTCCATTTGTATTCAGTCCGATTGCAAACTCTTATTATACGCTGGCGACAGCAGTCCGTCCTAACTGATTTTTTCGCCACCAGTTTTGTGCGAGAGGAAAACGACAACTCTCTATTCTCGATGAAGGGAAAACATTCGTTAAAACGTTGTGCATTGCTTGCTCAAAATCTATGTGAATATATATTGGAATCAAAACCAATTGTTTTTGCTGACATAGACTGCATATTAATTTCCACATAATACGGTAACAACTGTCGTCTTTTGCTGGCAATAGGGCATACAGAAGAGGAACATAGTTACTATTTTTGCATCAGTGTATGGTGTACATCTAATTTATCTAAAATGTATCGTATCTTACCTGTTCAAATTAAATTGGCGCAAATGCAAAACGCCGACCTTAACATGTGTTAATTAATTAGTTTATTCGAAGGCTCGCATTGGCACATGAAAACAAATGAAAAAACCCCGATATTTTCAAACTTGGCGCAGATATCATACGCCCGTTCATTAATTAATTCGGGGTATGTATTGAAAAACTAAATAAATATTTATTCGGGTTGTATTTACACAAACCTTGAGTGCTATTCAATTCTTCAGATTTTAGTTTGGTGTGGTTTTTCTATATGTCTATATTATTGACATGTATTCTAGTATTTGCTCGGGTACCTTTTCTTCAGACATTTCCGCACAACCCCGTTACCCACGCCCCCCCCCCCCCTTTCCGGTGTATAATATACACCACGTGATACACATACGATAATCATACAAATCATTATAAACGAACTGAAATTTACCCCTGTCCCGAAATGAAAATTTATTTATAATAAAGTATGAATATTCATTATGATTCATGAAATGAAAATAAAAACTTCGAATATGGTTATATCAATCTGATATAGTACATGTAATACACAATGTGGAATTGTGCAAGATAACATGGAGCTTACATGGCTTTACTTGTACACAAAGTCTGAGGACATATTTGACTACGGGACGAAGATTAATGTTATACATGGCTCTGATTATAATAAAGTGTTATTATTATGATTTATGAAATAAAAATGAAATTCTTTGAATATTGTTATATCAGTTTTATACAATATAGAGAATTTTGCATGATATCAAATTTTGAATTTTACTATAGTAACTTAAGTCCCCGTTAGAACCAAATTTCCTAGGAAAACTAATAAAATAAGATAATTTTATTGACTAATTTCTTAATTTACAAAGTACTTTTCTATACTCAAAAGATTTTAAAGTTAAATAATTTTCAGTTATAAAACTTATATATATATATATATATATATATATATATATATATATATATATATATATATATATATATATATATAAAACACCCTTAAACATATCCAAACTTAAGCTCTTACAATGTGTTAAGTTAATACCTAACTTTTCACTGAGAAATATAACAGTTTTGTACCAACTGTTGGTATTATTGTTAACTAGTGATTGACTCTCTATATATGCACAATGGAGTAGTGATGTTTCAGGTATGTTTTCTAATCTGTGCCAATATTATTCCTCTTGCCCATCAGCATAAAGCAGGCATGAGATATCCTTGCCTGGGAGAGAGAGACAGAACTGTCTTTATCTTTCTCCAATATATTAGAAAAATCATTCAGGAAAATCTTAAAAATATTAGGGCTAAGTTCTTGGACTAAATTTTCTCGTCAAATTCAAAACATGAACTTATTTTACTACGAAACAAAGTCCGGGGACACAATTTACTACGGGACGAAATTTACTGTTACACATAAAAGTACTTTGTGGTTTGTTGCGAAATATAGGATTTTTGTGTTTTTATCTGTCTACGATCAATCATACGTTTTGAGAAGTGTATTTTTCTGTACATTGGAATTGTTCAGCGTCAATTAATAGGCTTAGCAATTCGTCTTTCCTCTTGCTCAACAGTGACTGACAGATATTGATGATCTACACCCTGATAAGCCCATTGTAGCATAACACGCTGATGGGAAAACAAAAGTTTGGATTTTTTCCCAAGCACTGTTATAGTGAAATTACGTCAAGTTACAATTACAATATAATTTGCCATAAATTATTGACATGTCTTTCGTCTTCCTTGTAGTGAAAAGTGGAATGTCAAAAATCAGTTGTTTTCAGGGGAAATCACAAATAATTATAAGGTCATAAGGCAGTACCTCTTTCTGACTTGCACTAACAGCTGGAAAAATGGAAGCAGAACTGATGTGTGGTGTTTGTTTGGAATACTTTGATAAACCATTAATGTTACCATGTACACATAATTTCTGTAAAAAGTGCATTGAAGGAATATTGTTGGTAAATAATCGTCCCCTCTATGGCAGCCAACCAAGACAACGTCAAAAATTCCATCTTGATTGCCCATTGTGTCAAAGGAGTATTGAATTAGAACGAGGAATTGATTCATTAACTGTTAATAGAATTCTTGAAAATATTATTGCACTTCATAAGAAAAGTGAACCATTAGAATCTAATGAAACTGCCTGGAAGCTGGATTCAGGATCAGTAGACAGTCCTTGTCTTATGCATAATTCAGAACCAATGTCTTTGTATTGTTTGACATGTAATAGAGCTGTTTGCAAATTATGTGACTGTGTTATAGATAAATCATCTGGAACAGCCCATAAGTGTGTACCAATCAAAGAAAAAGCTGACCAATATCAGGTAAATAATGGTTTGAAAACTTGCTGGAATATGATGTAACGGTAATATACTTCTTCTTCTTCGTGCTTCATTTAATTTTAAGGAACACTAATGATAAAATTTAAGTAAAACAATTGTCTGCCTTAAAATATAAGAACTGAGCTTTGGGATATATACATTGTTGTACATGTACATTTATATTTAATTTTTATTAAGGATATTTTGTCGTATTTCAGGTTTTTTTGTTTGTTGACATACATGTAGTGGCATTATAAAATTTCTTAGTTTTTAAACTGGCTGGATAGGGCATGAAGTGTCAGGTTGGGGGGAACAAATAGAAAACTATGGCAAGCCATTTTACTATTTATTCTAACTTCAAGCTATCTCATATGATTTATAAAATATCTTATATATTATACGAGATATCTTATATAATTTATAAGATATCTTATAAAAACTAGGTTATATAAGATATCTTATATATTATATGAGATATCTTGAGTTAGAATAAATAGTAAAGCCGTTTTACTATTTATTCTAACGTCAAGATATTTAATAAACTTTATAAGATATCTCATATAATTTTCTTTATAAGATATCTTATAAACTATATGAGATATCATATATAAATATATGAGATATCTTATAAAGTATATAATATATATCTCATATAATATATAAGATATCTTATAAACTATATGAGATATCTTATAAAGTTTATTAAATATCTTGAAGTTAGAATAAATAGTAAAATGGCTTGCCATAGAAGATAAATGATAAAACTCGGATAAAGGGTAGATGTCAGGGAGACATGTTTTAACAACCCTGAAATGGAACTAAAAAAGTATAAAAACAATATTTAAATTTTTGGCTAGTGCAAACATCAGTAACGTACAAATGTAATATGAAATATTTTGATTAAATTTCAGCCAAGCTTTGTAATTTCCTCACTTAAAATTTAAAATGTGACTTTAACTTATTGCAGTGTTCTACCTGCTACATTTTTTACATTAATTAAAACTTTACATTGAAGCCAAATAAAAAATATACAAAATGGATATGTCTCTAGGGTTTCATTCTTATAAAATAAAGGGTAGATATAAGTGTTGATTGTTTTGGCTAAATTGTTTTTTTCCTCTTACCTTAGTAACCTCGATAAGTCGAAGATGAAGGGACTACAAATGAGTGTTCAAGTTATCTGAGGTTTAGTATGCTTCCCACCCATAAACAAAGTGTTAAATTTAATGGTGAATCCAACATCTTGTAAAGGTGAACATGTCATGCTAACTGTTATACAAACAAACATTACATGTATTTGTTTAATTAAAAAGTGATTTCAAAAGTGTCAAAAGGTTTTCTCACAAACGATATTTAACTTCCGAAATTTTAACATGTCGAGGTAAATACACATGTACATTACAGGAAAGTATTATATCAGACTTCGGACTTCTCTGAAAATACCATTTTGAAGTTCGACACATTGCGGTAAAAATACATTGTATTTTTTTTCTGCTGACCTCTAAACATGCTTCAGTTATCTGAGATTTCGTGTTATCAGAGTTTGAGACATCAGAGGTATAAATGCATAGGACAAATGGGAAATTACGTCGACACACCGAGGTTCAACTGTTCATGTATATACAGTCATGTAGGTAGAAATTTTAACAGTGCTTTTTCAGTAAAATCAATAACACTTTATGCTTGGTACAAAAAATTAGGATTAGTATACATTTAGGGAAACCATTTAACACATATTTTTATTTGGCCTAATTTCTGACCTTACCGTATTTTTGCTGTGAGGAAAAGAGAGAATTAACAAACAAATCTTCAATGAATAAATAACGACATTTCTGCCAGAGTATCAGGACCTAAGCATGTATTTGCTTAATATAAAGTATATCAGCATATATGGTTTTATCAATCAAAGTAGAATATGGACTGCCTGAAATGCTGTCCATCTCCTGATTAAATTACAATTTAATGTATTATTGATATTTACAATGTAACAGGGTGTACCACATACATTTGCAACTCTGCCAACAGTTTTCTTTATGAAAATCTTGTAGCTTTATTACAACTTTGAACATTTCAAATAATGATTAGTCATGTTTCAACTGTCAACATTATTTTTTTTTTTGTTTTTAGCTCACCTGGCCATAGGCCATGTGAGCTATTGCCATCACTTGGCGTCCGTCGTCGTCGTCTGTAAACTTTTTCAAACGTTAACTCGTCCTAAACTACTGGACCGACTTCAACCTAACTTTGCAGAATTGTTCTTTAGGGCATCTGGAAAATTTCTATCGTTTAAAATTTTTGAAATGTTGAAAAACATGGCTGTCGTTACTATAAATAGAACATAGGGGTAAATTGCTGTTTTTTGCTAATAACTCAAAAACCGTTACAGATATCGAAAATCTGACAAGGGTAGAATTGATCAGCATGACAAGATCTACCTACCCTGAAATTTTGAAGGAAATTCCAAAACCCATTTAGGAGTTATTGCCCTTTTTTCACATTTTTGGCTTTTTTTTATGTTATTATTTCAAAAATCTTCTTCTCTGAAACTACTATTCAAAATCATATGAAACTTGGTAAGATTGTTGCTTAGGGTACCCTGCATAGAACTGATGTGGGGATTTTTGATTCGTCGAAAAACATGGCCGCTGTTACTAAAAATAGAACATAGGGGTAAATTGCTGTTTTTTGCTAATAACTCAAAAACCGTTACAGATATCGAAAATCTGACGGGGTAAATTTGATCAGCATGACAAGATCTACCTACCCTGAAATTTTGAAGGAAATTCCAAAACCCATTTAGGAGTTATTGTCCTTTTTTCGTCAAATTTTCATAATTTAACATTTTTCGTCATTTATCTCCAGAACTATTTGAGATAGAAGTGAAATGTAAATTTGAAAAATGTTTGCCATGTTGAGATCTACATACCCTGAAATTTTAAAGGAAATCCCAAAACCCATTTAGGAGTTATTGCCCTTTTTTGTCAAATTTTTAAAATTTTAACATTTTTGCATTTATCTCCAAAACTATTTGAGATAGAAGTGAAATGTAAATTGAAAAATGTTTGCCATGTTGAGATCTACCTACCCTGAAATTTTGAAGGGAATCCCAAATTCTATTTAGGAGTTATTGGTTTGTGTAATTTGAGGTCGGGTTCTGTTACATTTATTTAAGGTTCACCCTTATTCCTGGTCAATTTTGTCAACTTCCTGCCAGGACTACCACCATCAGGGAAAATATTTTAACATTAAACCTTATGAAAAATAAATCTTCAACAAATTTTCCCTGAACAATTGAACCAATTGCAACAAACTTGGTCAAATAGTTGATTAATTGTCCAATGAAAACCAGACTCCAGGTGAGCGATACAGGCTCTGGTGAGCCTCTTGTTTTGTTTTGTTTTGAAAAAATACCTGTACTGTTTCATCAACAAAGATGTTTTTAATGATGTTATGTTTACCAAAAAAAATTAGTGAATAAAAAAACATGAGAAAAGAAATTCTGCCAATTCAGAATTTTTTTTTTTTTTTGCAGATGAAGATATCAAATGCAATATCAGAGATTAAACGTAAAGTTGTACCAATTAATGATGAAATACAGCTGATGCAGGACATGTTGGAACAGATTAAGGTAAGAATTAACTCAATAAGCTCTGATCCATGAATGGTTCTCTAATATTAGAAACATTGTACTCGTTTATGTCCAGTTTGGCAAAGTTAATCTAACCTGAATTTTTATTCCACCGCAAATTTTTATGGACATATTACAGTGTATGTTATGAACCTGTCGTCAGCGTCTGTAGACAGTTAGGTTTCTGCCCATTTACTTTTGTTCTATTGAATTTATCCTTTTAATATTTTACCATAATGGTCCCCCATAGGAAATACAGGTTGGGATTGATTTTGGGGAATCTGGTCCCTCTGTTTTTTTTTTTCGGCAGGTCACTAGGGGGATTTTGATGATTTTAGTGTAATTTTTTTTCATATTTGTCTGATTTTTATAATTTTTAGCTCACCTGGCCCTTTGGGCTTATGTCATCACTTGTTGTCGTTGTCCGTTGTCATCGTCCTTTGTCGTAAACTATTTCAAGGATCTTCTCCTCAGAAACTACTGGGCCAAATACTTCAAAACTTTAAGTGAATGTTCCCTAGGGTATCTAGTTTATAATTGTATCCAAGGTTTTGATCCATAATCAAACATGGCCACCATTGCTAAAAATAGAACATTGGGGTAAACTGCAGTTTTTGTCTTATATATATTTAAAACTAAAGCATTTAGAGCAGAAGTGACTGGGGTAAAAATGTTCATCAGGTCAAGATATACCTGCCATGAAATTTTCTGACGAATCAGTCAACCCTTTGTTGGGTTATTGCAAAAAAGTTCATCAAAGTAAGATCTACAAATAAGTCAACATGACCAAAATCATTGACCCCTTATAGGAGTTTTTGCCTTTAAAAGACGTCATCGGCGTAAACTTTCCTTTAAAGATCTTTTCTTCTGAAACCACTGGGCCAATTGGGACCAAACTTTGGTGAAATAGTCCTTTGGTGGCCCCCTTCCAAAATTAATTATGTCTGGCATCCCCGACTTCCAACCGACATGGCTGCTGTTACAAAAAATAGGAAAAAGGGGGGATGAATTTAAAAAATCTTCTTCTATGAAACTACAAGGCCAGTTGGAACCAAACTTTGCAGTAATGATCCTTAGGAGGTTCTCTTTCAGAATTATCTCTGTTGACCCGGACTATTAACCAAGATGGCGACCACAGCCGAACTTAGTTTAACAATGGGCTCTATGGGAAAATTAATTGAAAAAACTTCTTGTCTGAAACAACTTGACCAATAGGAACCAGACTAGGGAGCAGTGGTATTCCTTAGGAGATGCTCTTTCAGAATTTGTCCGATTTTATGGACTGTGAACCAAAATGGTTGCCACAGCCGAACTTAGTTTAACATAGGACCCTACAACATGTATGCGAAAGTCACTCAAAAATTTTCTTGTCTGAAACCACTAAGCCAATTAGAACTTGACTTGTTAGCAATGGTTCTTAGATGGTCCTCTTTCAGAATTTGGTCCGATGACCTAGACTGTCCAAACAAGGTGGCCACCACAGCCCAACTTAGTTTAACATAAGGCCCTATGGGAAAATTCATTGAAAAATCTTCTTGTGTGAAACCACATGACATATTGAAACCAGACTTGGCAGCAATAGTCCTTAGGAGGTCCTCTTTCAGAAATATGTCCAATTTCTTGGACTGTGAACAAGGATGGCCACCACAGCTGAACTTAGTTTAACATAGGACATTATGGAAAATTCACTCAAAAATCTTCTTGTCTGAAACCACTAGGCCAATTAGAACTAGACTTGGTAGCAGTGGTCCTTAGATGGTCCTCTTTCAGAATTTCGTCCGATGACCCGGACTGTCATCCAAGGTGGCCGCCACAGCTGAACTTAGTTTAACATAAGGCCCTAAGAGGGAAAATTCATTGAAAAATCTTCTTGTCTGAAATCACTTGACATATTCGAACCATACTTGGCAGCAATGGTCCGTAGGAGGTCCTCTTTCAGATAATGTATCCAATTTTGTGGACTGTGAACCAAGATGGCTGCCACAGCTTAACTTAGTTTATCATAGGACCCTATATGAAATTCATTCAAAAATCTTCTCGTCTGAAACTACTGAACCTTTTGGAACAAAATTTGGCAGCATTGGTCCTTAAGAGTCCTCTTTTTACTATCTCTTACTGTTTTCGAGATATATAATTAAGGGGCCGAAAAAGGGACACGCCTTAATTTTTGGAACTTTTTTTATTTATTATCCGATTTTGATGATTTTTTTTTAAATGGTTTGTCATAGAAATAAAATCAAGTTAATACAGACATTTTTGTGTAACTTTTCTCATTGCAGAGATAAAAGGAATTAAAGGGGCCAAAGTTTGCCATTTTGAGGGTCACCTAAAAAGTTTATTTTTCATCCAATTTAATGGAGATTTTTTATACGACCGCAAAATTTTTTATACGACCGTATATTGGTATGACGTTGGCGTCGTCGTCTGTCGTCAGCGTCGTCGTCCGAAGACATTTGGTTTTCGCACTATAACTTTAGTATAAGTTAATAGAAATCTATGAAATTTAAACACAAGGTTTATGACCACAAAAGGAAGGTTGGGATTGATTTTGGGAGTTTTGGTCCCAACAGTTTAAGAATCAGGGGCCAAAAAAGGGCCCAATAAGCATTTTTCTTGGTTTTCGCACAATAACTCTAGTATAAGTAAATAGAAATCTATGAAATTTTAACACAAGGTTTATGACCACAAAAGGAAGGTTGGGATTGTTTTTGGGAGTTTTGGTCCCAACAGTTTAGGAATTAGGGGCCAAAAAAGGGCCCAATAAGCATTTTTCTTGGTTTTTGCACAATAACTCTAGTATAAGTAAATAGAAATCTATGAAATTTTAACACAAGGTTTATGACCACAAAAGGAAGGTTGGGATTGTTTTTGGGAGTTTTGGTCCCAACAGTTTAGGAATTAGGGGCTAAAAAAGGGCCCAAATAAGCATTTTTCTTGGTTTTTGGACAATAACTTTAGTATCAGTAAATAGAAATCTATGAAATTTAAACACAAGGTTTATGACCACAAAAGGAAGGTTGGGATTGATTTTTGGAGTTTTGGTCCCAACAGTTTAGGAATTAGGGGCCAAAAGGGTCCAGAATTAAACTTTGTTTGATTTCATTGAAAATTTAATTATTGGGGTTCTTTGATATGCCAAATCTAACCGTGAATTTAGATTCTTAATTTTTGGTCCCGTTTTCAAATTGGTCTACATTAAGGTCCAAAGGGTACAATATTAAACTTAGTTTGATTTTAACAAAAATTGAATTCTTTGGGGTTCTTTGATATGCTGAATCTAAACATGTACTTAGTTTTTTTTATTATGGGCCCAGTTTTCAAGTTGGTCCAAATCGGGGTCCAAAATTAAACTTTGTTTGATTTCATCGAAAATTGAACTATTGGGGTTCTTTGATATGCCGAATCTAACCGTGCATTTAGATTCTTAATTTTTGGTCCCGTTTTCAAATTGGTCTACATTAAGGTCCAAAGGGTCCAAAATTAAACTTAGTTTGATTTGAACAAAAATTGAATTCTTGGGGTTCTTTGATATGCTGAATCTAAACATGTACTTAGTTTTTGTCTCGCCTGCGACGAAAGTCGCTGGAAGCGAGACATAGGTATAGCAATCCGGCGGCGACGGCGAAGGCGACGGCGACGGCGACGGCGACGGCGTTAACTTTTTGTAAAACCTTAATAACTTTTAAAGTATAATACTTACAATGTTCATCTTTGGTCCACAGGTGCATGAAGTGATGACCTTTTCAGCAGCACATTTTTAGATGACCTTGACCTTTTTTTCATGGTTCAATACCCACATAAACATTGCGACATAGTTTTACATTCAAATCCTTTTCTCAGAAACTATAATACCTAGAGTTATTATATTTGGTCTACAGTGAGATCTATATGGGTACATGCCAGTCTGACACCTGTCATTTGTCCTTGACCTCAATTGCACGGTTCAGTGAACTTCGAAAATCTGCGACATAGTTTTACATTCAAGTCCCTTTCTTAGTAACTGTAATGTTTAGAGTCATCATATTTGGTATATAGTAAGATCTATATGGGTACATGGGAGTCTGACACCTGTCATGTGTCCTTGACCTCAATTTCACAGCTCAGTGACTTTGTCAATTTTTTCTTCTAAAGTCCATTTTTCTGCAACTACAATGAATAGACTCATCATACATGGCTTATAGCAAGATCTGTATGGGTACATGCCAGTCTGACACCTTTCATGTGCCCTTGACCTCAATTTCATGGTTCAGTGACTTTGTCAATTTTTTCCTCAAAAGTTTATATTTCAGCAAGTGCAATGACTAGATTCATCAGATATGGTCTATAGCTAGATCTATATGGGTACATGCCAGTCTGACACCTGTCATGTGTCCTTGACCTCAATTTCATGGTTCAGTGACTTTGTCAATTTTTTTCTTTAAAGTCTATTTTACAGCAACTACAATGAATAGACTCATCATACATGGCTTATAGCAAGATCTGTATGGGTACATGCCAGTCTGACACCTTTCATGTGCCCTTGACCTCAATTTCATGGTTCAGTGACTTTGTCAATTTTTTTCTTTTACAGTCCATTTTTCAGCAACTGCAATATCTAGACTCGCCATATATATAAGAACTTGCCCACCTCATATTTTCAGATTGATCACTAATGTTTTAATTAGGGGATAGACAAACAGGAAGGGGGGGGGGAGAAGTATAACTTTGTGTATAAAGTTCCATCTAGTTTATACCCTGCCTGTCGTTTTTGAGGCCTTAAGTTTAGTGCATTCAGTACATATGTCCTGAAATTGGTATCCACTCACTAGTTAAGTATGCTTAAATAGAATCATTTTAAATTTTAATGTAATATTGAAAAATATTTTGCACAGTTGAAATTTTTTGTCGAGCCTGCGACTTTAGTCGCAGAAAGCTTGACATAGGGATAGTGATCCGGCGGCGGCGGCGGCGGCGGCGGCGTTAACTCACTTCTTAAAAGCTTTATATTTTAGAAGGTGGAATACCTAGATGCTTTATACTTTGTATATAGATGCCTTATGTTACGAAGTTTCCGTCTGTCATATGTACATTGTCCTTGACCTCATTTTCATGATTCAGTGACTACTTGAAAAAAAAATTCAGATGATTTTTGTAATGTTAATTTCTCTCTTATTATGAGTAATAGGATAACTATATTTGGTATGTGCGTACCTTACAAGGTCCTCATCCCCATCAGACAGTTTTCAGTTGACCTCGACCCAATTTCAAGGATCAGTGAACAAGGTTAAGTTTTGGTGATCAAGTCCATATCTCAGATACTATAAGCAATAGGTCTAGTATATTTGGTGTATGGAAGGATTGTAAGGTGTACATGTCCAACTGGTAGGTGTCATCTGACCTTGACCTCATTTTCATGGTTCAGTGGTTATAGTTAAGTTTTTGTGTTTTGGCCTGTTTTTCGAATACTGTATGCAATAGTTCTACTATATTTGGTGTATGGAAGGATTGTAAGGTGTACATGTCCAACTGGCAGGTGTCATCTGACCTTGATCTCATTTTCATGGTTCAGTGGTTATAGATAAATTTTTTGTGTTAAGGCCTGTTTTCGAATACTGTATGCAATAGGTCTACTATATTTGGTGTATGGAAGGATTGTAAGGTGTACATGTCCAACTGGCAGGTGTCATCTGACCTTGACCTCATTTTCATGGTTCAGTGGTTATAGTTAAGTTTTTGTGTTTTGACCTGTTTTTCGAATACTGTATGCAATAAGTCTACTATATTTGGTGTATGGAAGGATTGTAAGGTGTACATGTCCAACTGGCAGGTGTCATCTGACCTTGACCTCATTTTCATGGTTCAGTGAATATAGTTAAGTTTTTGTGTTTTGGCCTGTTTTTCGAATACTGTATGCAATAGGTCTACTATATTGGTGTATGCAAGAATTGTAAGGTGTACATGTCCAACTGGCAGGTGTCATCTGACCTTGACCACATTTTCATGGTTCAGTGTTTATAGTTAAGTTTTTGTGTTTTGGCCTGTTTTTTGAATACTGTATGCAATGTGTCTGATAGCATTTACTTTCATTAGAAATACACGACAGGCGAGACATTTTTGTGTGTCCACTCTTGTTTTATTATGGGCCCAGTTTTCAAGTTGGTCCAAATCGGGGTCTAAAATTAAACTTTGTTTGATTTCATCGAAAATTGAACTATTGGGGTTCTTTGATATGCCGAATCTAACCATGCATTTAGATTCTTAATTTTTGGTCCCGTTTTCAAATTGGTCTACATTAAGGTCCAAAGGGTCCAAAATTAAACTTAGTTTGATTTTAACAAAAATTGAATTCTTGGGGTTCTTTGATATGCTGAATCTAAACATGTACTTAGTTTTTTTATTATGGGCCCATTTTTCAAGTTGGTCCAAATCGGGGTCCAAAATTAAACTTTGTTTGATTTCATCGAAAATTGAACTATTGGGGTTCTATGATATGCCGAATCTAACCGTGCATTTAGATTCTTAATTTTTGGTCCCGTTTATGGTCTACATTAAGGTCCAAAGGGTACAAAATTAAACTTAGTTTGATTTGAACAAAAATTGAATTCTTGGGGTTCTTTGATATGCTGAATCTAAACATGTACTTAGTTTTTTTATTATGGGCCGAGTTTTCAAGTTGGTCCAAATCGGGGTCCAAAATTAAAGCTAAAAAGGGGGTAAATTATTTTTTTTTTGGGGGGGGGGGGCAATTCTCCACAGCATATTGTATTGCACAAGAAGCAAAAAATTGAATATAAATTCAAATCATATGACCAATTCTAAGTTCTTTGATTTCAGTTATTCTGTGTCAGAAACCTATTATGTGTCAAATATTTCAAGAAATTTTCAATTGCACAGTATTGCACAATAGCAAGAAATTGATATGTGTGCCCAATTTTAAATTTTAAATTGGTTATTTCTGATTTATATATAAAAACAAATAATACTGATATGGTTTGAATAGGTAAATTAAAAATTTTTAAGTTCTTAGACAACATTCATTCTGTGTCAGAAACCTATGCTGTGTCAAATATTTATTCACAATCCAAATTCAGTATTGTATCAAGCTTGAATGTTGTGTTCATAATTGCCCTAACTATTCAGGGTTCGACATCTGCGGTCGTATCTAGCTGCGCCCAGCGGAGCATTTTATTTCTTTTGTCTGAAACCATTGGGCCAATTGGAACAAAACTAGGCAGCAATGGTCCTTAGGTGGTCCTCTTTCAGAATTGTAACCGATGACTCCACTCCTTATCCAAGATGGCCGCCAGAGCCGAACATATTTTAACATAGGTAGGACCATATGGGGAATTTACTTTAAGATCTTCTTGTCTGAAACCACTGGGCCAATTGGAACAAAACTAGGTAGCAATGGTCCTTAGGTGGTCCTCTTTCAGAAATACATGTATATCTGATGACCCCACTCCTTATCCAAGATGGCTTCCAGAGCTGAACATAGTTTAACATAGGACCCTATGGGAAATTTACTGAAAGATCTTCTTGTCTGAAACCACTAGGCCAATTGGAACAAAAACTTGGTCCTTAAGTGGCTCTCTATCAGAAATGTTTCCGATGATCCCGCCAACTATCCAAAATGGCTGCCAGAGCGTAGTACAACATAGTTTAACATAGGACCCTATGGGACATTTACTTAAAAGATCTTCTTGTCTAAAACAACTGGGCCATTTAGAACAAAACTTAGCAGCAATGGTCCTTAGTTGGTCCTCTTTCAGTATTGTATCTGATGACCCTACCCTTAATCCAAGATGGTCACCAAAGCCGAACATACATTTGTAGTGTAACATAGGACCTAATTGGAAAAAGCACTGAAAGATTGTCTTGTTAGAGATCAGTGAGTCAGTTGGCTTGACAGCTATGTTCTAGGCTGCCAGTCAAGATGGACATAGTCCAGGTGAGCAATACAGGCTCCTTGGATCCTCTAGTTTTGGCTTCCAAAAGTTTTGATAACAAGCATTTATGATGAAAGTTAAACCAATAATGTGTATACTGTAAAAATGGAAATCATTATCTGAGTTTATTTTCATAAATTTTTATAAAACGTCAAGTATTTTAATTTAGAGATAATTCTGAAAAAAGTATATAAAAGTTGATGGTCTATGGTCAGATAGACATCATTCCAACACATATTAACTTCAGCGATTACTCGTTGTAACTTTGATAATAAAATAATCTCCCTTTAGCCCTAAGGACTGAAGGGAGATAATCTCCCTTGGTAAACTTGGTTGAGATAGGTAATTGACCAATATTTCTCATTTTACAACTTGCATGCTATGTAAATTACTTCTACAGTTTGTTGTAGTTTAAAAAGAATTACAATTACACCAATAATTATTGTTTATATACATGTACAGGCCAATGAAGACAGTATCAAAATTCAGTTAGAAAATCAGATTTCTGGACTTATTCAGTCACTAAAAAGTCAACAGGAAGAACTTGTAAGGCAGCTTCATAATGACATTATGGCAATCAAACGACCCATAGAGGATCATCTAAGAAAACACACTCAGTTAAAGAAGACTGTGGATAACCATCTGAAGCGAGTCAATAGTATAAAGATAGCAAAGGATACTGGACTTAGAATTAAGGTACAGTCCAGATTTATGTCAATTGGGTTGCTTTGATTAATTGGTATGTCATTGTTGACCTTTCCTGTTATCAATTTTTATATTTTATAGACGGGACGTATTATGGTGTACCAATGTCCGTCCGTCCATCTGTCCATACATGTTTGTCGTACCGTCCGTCCATCCATCCATCCGTCCATCCTTCAACACTGCGTACCCTAACTCAAATTTGCTTCAATCAGTTCTCATGAAATTTAAAAAGGTCCATATGCAGCCCTTCCTTCATAAACATTGTCATTTGAGATTCCCTGTGTCAAGACCAGCAATTCATATGATTTGTTTTAGGGGCAGTTTTGTAATATATAGGTCTTGTTCCATATAAAATATCCCTATGCTGTATATTATGTGATTTACAAATGATTTAAGGTCATCATCATATTTTATTTAAAACATCTTATTCCTCAGTTTCAAAACAAGGCCGGTGCTACAAATTAGAATAACCAAAGAGGAGGTTTTAATTGTTTTGAAAGACCATTAAAAATGTAAGTGTCATAGTCTTAAATATGAAATGTACATGCATGTTTTATGCACTCGTCGCCGTTTGGTCATATACAGGTCAAGAACAAGTTATGATATTACAAATGTATAAATATGTGCATGGAGATCTGTTTAAATAGCTCTGAACATGATAGTACCTTTTTAGAACAATTCATGGTGCGTTATAGGTTCGGTTAAAGTGTAAAATTTGGCTTTTGTATTGTTGTGCTTACATTTTTCTTGTTCTCCGCCAAAACATCCGGTCTTTCTATGCGCATGTGTACAAACGTTCTATATATAATGCAAATTAGCCATATGTACAGGAATGATCAAAATATAACCTTTTATTAATGTTGTAAGGACACAGGTAAATCGCTTTTGTTAGATTAAGTATTGGGATTTAAATACACACAATAAACATGCAACAACATTTACCAATGGAAACCCAATATGTACAAACTGTATTTTTTGGGCTACATGTAAAAAGTAAATTTGGTAAATTTATTGTTATTTACTAGTCAAACTCAGCAAATGAAAAAAGTAATTTCGAAAAGTTTATGGGGTTTTCTTCTTTCTCAACAACACAAACGGGTATTCTTTCAAGTAAACAAGATGGACATTCTTCTTTTCTTCAGCAGGTAATGCTTGTCGTTCATTTAATAAGTTGTATCTTAGTGTAGCAACAAAAGGCAGCACATCTGGCACAACGCTAAAACCACTACCGTGTTGTAATATCATCCCGGCAGCTAAATTTCATCTCTGTCTATTAGACTGTTGAAATGGATAATAATTCTTCTCCTTTTCTCATCTTCCCCCCCCCCCCCCCCCCCCCCCCCCCCGGCAACCTATGTACAGCTTGAAACATTATGCTATCGATACCTTCTTTTGGTATCTCAAGCATGTCAATGAAGAAGGCCCTCACTAATTTATCAGTTACCTTGGGAAATTCATTGAAAGAGTTGCCAGCTACTCCTCCTACTACTAAGTTCCACTTTCGGCCCCAGTATTCCAATTTCAATCGGTCCTTCTCACTTGAAATCTTTTCTTCGACGATGTCCGGTATAAGTTGATTATGAATATCCTGCACACTGTCCTCCAGTAACTGTGCATGAGCGTCAAGGCTTTTCACTCTGTCCTTCAAAACCTTGACCACAGATCTTACTGACTCGACATCGCCCTCTAATTTTACATGTAAACTTGCAAAACACTCAGATACCGACTTGTTTTCATACATCATTTTCAGTTGTTCGTATCTATCTTTCTCTTTGTCGTCCATAGTTCTGTGTATATAACATGTATAAGTAAAACCAAAACACTCGAAGCCAAAAAAAGGGGGAGTCCGGTGCACTCGACTGTAACTATTCAACTGTTTATATTATACAAGTATTGTAGCTGTTTTTACGTAAAGAAAATCAAGAAAGACAGAGAGCACGAAAACACCACCTCACACAAACCCCATGTTACCGGAAGACCTCGTATTTGATATCATAAAATTGATAGATGTGAAAAATAGTTTTTACTGAAAAAATGTATGCAGCCAGGACATCATGAATATAAACACAATATAGAGATGAAGTTGAAAATGACATAAAAATATTTCTCAATACATTCGCCCCGGACAAACTTCCCATCTTCCGTTTCCTATTTAACCCTTATGTACAAAAGGGATATGAGATGTGCTGTTAACTTATCTCTGTTCCTTAAAATATCAACAGCATTACATTAATCTACTATGAAACCTCTCCCTTCACAAAAGAGAGGCACAAAATTGTAAATTCCTCCATACATACTTATATTACAAATTTATTTAAAAAAAAAAAAAAAAAATTCTCATGAAATTTTAACACAACATTTTTCACATGTCGTGAATTAACTCAAGTATGTCATGACTAATGTTCTTCTAACTTTAACACATTATTCCAAATGATGGTCTGAGGGTCTGTATATTTTTCGAAGATTTTAATTTTTGTCATTCCAGAGTTATGGGACTTAGATTGTCCAAATATAAAGAATTTTTCACATGTCACACAAACTCAAGTACACCATGAAATATTTTCTTCAAACTTTAACAAATTATTACAAATGATGGTCTGAGAATCTATATACTTTTTGATGATTTTACTTTTGTCGTTCCAGAATTATGGGACTTAGATTGTCCAAATATAAGCAATATTTTATAAGTATAAAATTTCCTGTGTACACAAAGATGATATTTCAGGTCTAGTCGAGTTTTCTTTCTCAGCATTCAATGTTTTTGATGAAATCTCCAATGCTGAGGCTGGAATAGTATCTCACCAGAGTTTTGTATATTTTGTAAATATACAAAAATCACAATATAAATGCAAAATATTTGTAAATATATCTTCAATAATTGTTATAAAAAAAAATAAATAAATAAAAACCAACTAAAGAACTACTGAAACATTAAAAACATCTTTAGTATCGTATGCAGAAGTGAGTTCCGGTTATTTATTTTCTAAAAATAAACGTTAACAAGTCATAAAAAATTCAATTTTAATAAAAAAAATTCCTTCCCTACCTTGTTCAACATAAATAATGTCCTTTTATGTAAGATTAAGTCTCAAAAATAGATAAAATGGGTCTGTTATGTATGCCAAAAACGTCCAAGATCGCTCAACTTCCAGTCAACTTTGATGTTTAATTTCTCCATAATTGCTTGGTAGAAATGTTCAAAAAGGTATAAAGAATATATATCCTAATTTTCAGGTGTGACGGATTAAGCATTTGCATTACAGGTGAAAGAATTTACAACCAGGTGAAGAAACTCGCAGTTGGGAGTAAATTAATGACATCATCCTCACAAAAGCGAGTTTCAGTTCACTGTTCAGATATACTCGCATTTGTGAGTTCGACCAGACCTGGTTAAAGTGTTATAATTTAGATATGTTAAGCCGTTGAAAAGGTAGTAAAATGATGCTTAATTTGCTAAAAAAAATCAATGTTTTGCTACAGGTATATCATGCTCATAAAGCACAGGAGTTTATTTGGTTTATTATCCCCTTGTCCAACATTTGGTTCATCCGTTCGTCAGTTCCTCCGACCTTTATTAGGTCAAGATCTAAGAAACTGTAAGTCATATAGGTATAATATTTCACCAGTGGATACTTCTTGGAAAATATTGAATGTTCGTATAAAATTTGGATCACCCTGACCTTTTATGCATGGGTGACTCTGGTTAAGTTTTGCTTTAAGGTCTAGTTCTAGGACACTGTAAGTCATATAGGTATAATATTTCACCAGTGGATGCTCCTCTTAGAAAATAACAAATATTATCTTATGTTGTAAAATGTCTAAGCCTTGTGTTCAAAACTAGTGAAAATATGGCTGAGGGGATTAGCTGTCATTTACAACTTCCCCAGCTATTAGTTAGAATTAAGGTACAGGTATTAGATATTTACAAAACCATGAATTTCTGAGTTTCCTCATTAACAATGGGATAACCGCTGAAAGCTGAATTGATAAATTATGTCCCATTAGTAATTCTAGAGAGACATATTTTAAATCCACAGACAGTATTGTTCGATTAATTAATGTGATTGGTGCGCATGTTGTCATAGAATAAACTGCAAAAAACAAAATACAAGTTTAAAATCATTGAATTTTCATTTTGTCAAATTTTTCACCAAAATAAAAATATTTTATACATTTGTGACATTACAGAATTATAATTGTATGTTTGTTCTGTTGAATTAGTCAAAGCACCAAACCTTCCTCTATTTAATTTACATTCTGCTAGTATATATATATATATATATTTATTTATATATATTTATATTTTATCAGTTAATGAAGGAATCGGAAAGACAGCTAAATAGTTTATTGTGTTTCGACATACCGATGTTCAGTACAAAAGACATGCCTATAGTTACCATGCCAGTATGGGAGATAGACAAAGAATCTGTAGTACAGAGTATACACCATCTTCAGTGGAAAAAAGCTGGTGGTAATTTAGTATATACATGTATATATTATTTTTCAGAGAAAATCTTTTTTATTTCAGTTTAATTGTTTGGTTGCTTTTACCTGCATCTCCAACGGCAAAAGCAGGTCTAGTAACCGCTTGACTCTGTCTGTCCATCCGAAAGACCTTGGGTAGGAAACTTTCATCAAAAGTTTTCTTGGCTTCTACCAAAGTGAATGATTTTATATTTTGTCTGAAGCTTCATAATGTTGAGTTGTAGGGTTTAAGCAATCATTGGATCTGTCGTGCAGCAACACCCTGTTTGCTGTTAGTTTAGAATTCAATAATACTCAAAACACTAGAAAAAGTTTTGTGACATTTTTCTTGTCTTCTACTGATGGCAATGATTTTATATTTTGTCTGCAGATTCTTAATGTTGAGTATTAGTGTGTAAGCAAAATTTGGATATGAATTGCATGCTGCAATGCAGGTCCAGACCTGGTTTTGGTCTTGTTAGTAATTGAAATAATTCACATGCTTGCAATTAAAACAAGATGTAGGCATTGTTTTTTCCTGCTGAAGCAGTTCACATTATTATATAGATTTTGTGTACCTTTATCCAAAGACATGGTTGATGGACTGTCAAATTTTCCATATTCAAGATGGTGATAGGTTCTTTTAACTAGAACTCCTTACCTGTATGATTAATAAGTGATATTTTGCAGGAAAGATAATTTATATTGATACACATGCATGCCTGAAAGTTTTCTGTACTTTCACCCATGCACATGTATTTCATATTTTAAATTTCCTGTATGTGAAAAATCATATATCATTTTGAAAAGTTTATGTTTTACTACATTGTATCTTAAATTTTATTGCTACTCACTGAAAATTCAAGATGGCTGTCATTTGGAAAAAATGTTGGATCCTCATGGAAATGTCTAATCAACTGCTATAAACAAATACTAGATTCAACAAAAAAAATATTTAATTTTTTGGCAAAAAACTACCAAATTTCCACCAGTCATGAACTGATATATGTAATATATTGATTCTGCTACATGAACAAGAAATCTTTAGTATTGGTCCTATTGTGATGAAACTTTGAATTGTAACTTTTCAGATTTGTTCACCATTTCCAATCACATATAAACAGCATGACAATCTTTTCTGAATATAAAAAACTAAAATTTAAATCAGTTCTTTAGGAACTGCTAGGAAAAATGATACAGAATGCCAGACAACAATATATATTATCAATGTCATACTTCATGTAAATGTCCTGCCTTTTAGTGTCACATTCTGCTCTATCACATGACTCAGCTCGTTATAGTTTTTTGTCAGTCAGTCTCTTTTGTGAAACCTCTCATAAAAACCAGGTGGGACTGATTTGACAAATGAAAAAAAAATTATGCACAGTGCAATGTTTCCTCAGTCCCTTCACTGGCTTCAGGAAGACAAAGCTGATGTTTTTTTTTTTTTTTTTGAAAAATTACTGCAACTATTTTGTTTATTCCTTCAATTATTTTCCTCAGTAAATTTTTCCATTTAAACTACATCCTGAAATAAATGAAAAGTTTAATATATGGCAGTTATTTGATGGACTTGATCCCGGGCTTTTTCTCAGAACATTGTTAAAAAGATTCAGGCAGACTACTGATTCTTTTACAGGTGCAAAACCCGAAGATGAGTCATCTTCAACACAGTCCTCAAGACAATCATCAAGGGAAGACGATTTCGCCTCACCACCGGTGACCTTTGAACCCCCACCCAGTGCAATGAGTTTTACTGATGGTACTGTAACAAGATCAACAATGACTAAGAAACAGAAACCACGACACTTTGATCATGTTGATTGTAGGATATCAGATGACAATAATATTCAACCTAAAAATGTTGTTCCAAATATTCCAATGATCAATCCAGTCTCCCAACAGTCACCTGTTTCCAATGTTCAGCCATCATTTTCTAGTGAGGCATCTGCATCCTTACAATATTCTACCCCAGCAGTGATTGTTTCAACAACTTCAAGTATTCCTCAATCTACAGCCAGAGCGAGGTCAGGTGGGACACCAGTTGTCTCAGGAAATGTAATTTCTACTTCAAAGCAGACTGTTAAGATGCCAAGTCCTGCTATTAACACAACATCATGGTTCACTTCAACAATGGTACAGTCAAATCCCAAATTAGATGGAGCTGTAATCAATGCTCAACCGAGCACTTCTCGAACACAAAATTTTTCTAATAAACAACCAAAGTCAAATATTACTGCAGTTGGTTCACATGAATCTGCAACAAATATCAATCCAGTTCAAAGTCAGAGTGCACAGTTTGTAATTCCTAAATCAAATTGTGAACCTCAGTCATCACAATCAGACATATCTATATCTAACTGTGAAGATAACATTACGAAATTTGTAAATTTCCCTGTGCCTAGAACAGCAGATTTTATTCCTCAGTCATCAGCTTCATACTCCTCTGCAGGGACTAGTACGGGAAATTCACAAAACCGTGGTCTACCTAGAAAACCTAAATCTGAGGTTACTACATCAACATTAATGGCTATGGTATCAGATGGGGGAGACATAGGAATGGATACAGTTATAAAGTCAATGGAAACGGTACGACTAGGCGTTAAAGATGACTCAAATATACCCCTCAATTCTAGTAATATACCACGATCAAATAGTAAAAATATTCGCATAGATAGGAGAGCAAGTACAGGAAATGCACAGGTACCTACTCAATCGAATGTTACATTTAGAACTGCAAATCTGCCAACTATTTCAGCCAGGGATTTTTCTCCTACATCCAATCGGAGGTCTGGATCACCTGGCTCGGGGGCTAGGAGAACACTTAAACCGAAGAAGAAAATTTCAAAATGATATTTATACATAAAAAGTATTGTTAATTTTAGCTTGCTTTCTATGCATGCATATTTAGTGTTCAGCTTAATTGTGCAAAACATGTATGTTGTTAATATTTATTTGGTGATGCTCTTGTATTCAGGTTTTAGTTATTTCTGAGGGTAAAGATTTTTTTCTTGAAAATTCTACCAATACATGTACATTTATTGTTTGCTGAAATTTTTACTTAAGTATTAATTGTTAGGAAATAGGTTTCAAATTATTCTTCAAAGTCTGTGTTTTGTTCAGATGCAAAGTTTATTTTAAAAAATGAATTTTTTATACCCTCTTGCTTCTACGCGAAGGGGGCATTAAGGTTTACCCTTTTCCGTCTGTCAGTATTTACGTCCCCAAATTGGTTTCCGTTCTCTAACTTTAGTTTGCCTCAGTTAAATGTTATGAAACTTATACACAATGCTTATTACCACCAAACACAGATCAAGTTTCAATTTGGGTGGCATCATGTTCACCGTTCTGGAGTTATATCCCTTTACAAATGGAAAAATTGCTGAATTTGCGGTTTCTGCTCTCTAACTTTACTTTGCCTCAACCTAATATTATGAAACTTGTGGACAATAGGTATTACCACAAAAAAAAAAAGAACAAGTACAAATTTGGGTGGTGTCAAATTACCCTTCTAAAGTTATGTCCCTACAGATTGTAAAATTGCCAAATTTGCCATTTCTGCAGAGCAGTCTAACTTTACTTTGCCGCAACTCAGATCAAGGTTGAATTTGGGTGGTGTCACTTTCACTGTCCTCGATTTTATGTCTCTATATAAATTGAAAAATTTCCAAATTTGCTGTTTCCGCACTCTAACTTTGCCTCGCCTCCAAATGTTATGAAACTTACACGGTGCTAATGACCACCAGACCGAATTTGAGTGATGCCACTTTCATCGTTCTTGTGTTATGCCACTTTATAAATTGAAAATTGCCAAATTTGCTGTTTTGCACACTTTTACTTTTAATCATTAAGTTTAAAAGAAAAAATGTCAATAGTTTGAATAAGTACATTGACTCTTGCATATTTATAAACTTGAGCATCCATGTCCCATGGACATATTCTTCTTTTATTTTACTTTTTAAACAAAAAAATATGTAATTTAAGAAATTGTAATAGCAAGGTACACATGTGATAAATGTAGATTTTATCTTGTGATTCTATGCAAATGTTAAACTTTTATTGATGTTATAGTACATATACAAACTCATGTTTTTAGATTCACATTCTTCCACTCATCACCAGATCTTTAGATAACTAAAAGATAAAATCAATGAGAACAGTATTGTCAGGAAAATAACTTTTGCAGAATAAAATTATATATATTATAACTCAACCAAATTAATTTTTTTGCAATATTATACTTTTAAGATTTTGTCTATATTAAAAAAAAACAGTCCATGTAATGTTATATGGACTGGTGGGCGGGGCTTAATTATTATATGGACTGGTGGGCAGAGCTTTATTATTATTATAAGTTTTGGAACGTTTTGCATTGAAATAAGTATAATATACCTAATAGTTCATTGCACTGAGGGTCAAATGGCAGTATATGGACCGGTTAGTCGCCCTAAAAAATTATATGGACCTCATCTAGTCTTCAGTTCACATAATTTTATCGGGACGACCAACCGGTCCATATAATGCCATATTACACTCAATGCAATGAACTATTTGCTAAGGAGGTTATGTTCCTCAATTATAATATAAGAATTTTGCCTCTGTATATTTTTCCTACTGTAACAGACTGAAAGTAAAGTAGTGTTTGTGTGAAATCTAGAATCAGATGAATTGTATTAGTTAGGATCTTGGTTGCTGCTAAACCGTGAAAAGAATTTTTTTGCCAAAAATACCCATCAATGTTTAAAAAACTATGGATTCATTAGAACTTGTCTGAGACAGATTTTTTTATTTGTTACAAATTGAATGTTTGGAAGATATTATAGTTTGTATTTCCTCATTTTGTACTTTTTTCCAAGTACAAGTAATGCATCAAAAAATTTAATACTTATGGTTTTTTTTTTCTACCCACAAAAAGGAAAAAATTGGTACCCAACAACATAATCCACAGTATTAGAATTTTTAGCAAAAATTATCACAGATTAATGTACTTTTAGTTGCAATAAAAATTCCTACATGAACCACATTTTTCTGACAGTAAAGACTTATTGTTATATATTTATTTTTATTTTGAAAAAAATTAAGCCCAGAATCTGAAATAATTTCATTTTGAATACAATCTTAATCTCATTATGCATGTATGAGGCAAATCCCCTTGGTAGGTGTGTAATCTGAGTATTTTTATCTTTTGGGGGGAGGGGGGTATTGATAATGAATTTTAACACTGAATTTTTATTTTTTTATTTACAACTTTTCCCACCAAAGTGGTGAATGTATAATGTAAAAATAACCTAAATTTCACATCAGTAGATTATTATTCTAAATAAACAGTTTTATATATCTAATTATTTATTATGACTACCTTATTATATATTTGTTTTTATATACATTTCGGACCTTTAATATGGACAGTTTGTTATTTGTTACTTTATAAGCATGTTTTTTTTTCCGTAGTTGATGAGTCATATTAAATCAATATGGTATAGTCCGTTGTTTTTCTTTTACACAGAATTTATAATCCAAATCAATGTATATATATGTTAGGAGAAAATGCCCATAAAGAGAAAAATAATAAAACATGAAAACTTTATAGAAATTTAATTCGTATTGCCAGTTTTATTGCCAATGGTGGGTGGTTCTCTAAAGGCAGACAAGTTTTCTTTACAAGTAAAAGAGCAGAAAAGTGTCTTGCCTGCATAATTGATTTTTATTTAAAATTATTTTGAAAGTGTAGAACTACCAAAATACATGAGAAATTGTAAACATGCAATCTAATCTGTACATGTACACTATAGAATCCATTTCTCCAACAAATATTGGTGATTAGAACTTTTAATTTTGCCTATACATTGTATAAAAATCATGGACACAAATTCTATATCTGCATCTGGTGTAACATGATATAACATGTACCTCTACTTTTGACAGTTACATCTCAAATATTTAAACAATTGTTTCAAGAGTGTCTCCCTCGGTATAGTGATATCAACATTAAGGAGCAACTATTTTATGGGGGGCTAGCATCAATATGTAATAAAAAGGCAGGACCAGGATCAAATTTGAAATAAAAAGGTGTGTAAAAAAATGCAGGACCTGGGTCAATCAGGAAATATTTTGGTTTAATGGAAATAAATATTTAGGCAATAGCGGCCAGAAAAAAAATCCAGGACCAAAATTTCAACAAAACAATAGGCAGGATCAAACATTTGATCCTATCCTCCGTAAAAATCAAATGGTTGCTCCCTTATACCTGATCAATGTATTCCAGACATGCTGGCTTGTACATAAAAAATTTAACCAATCTTGAATAAACTGAAAATTGCTGTCTCCCAAAAACCTGGGTATAACTTTGCCTACCCAAATAATCAATTTAACATATTTAGCTCATTGTTTTGAATGATATTTTTTATGCAATGCCAAAAAAAAATTACCATTCAATTTTCAGACCAGAATAGCCTGAATTGTTTTTTCTATTTTTATCAAATTTTGTCAGTTATGTAGTAGATAAAGGAGATGTTTCTTTGAACAGGAAAAAAAAACAGAGAACCAGTAGCACTTTTCACAAAAAGTCTTAAGAGTAAAATTACTCTTAAGTCATACAGATTGTAGGTTAACTTACGAGTAATATTGCTCTAAGATATTTTGTGAAAAGGGCTCCTAATACTTATCTCAAAAACTACAGTAGTGAGAGCAAAACTGACGGAAGTATAGTTGTTTATGAGGTCAAGATCTACCTGCGCAAAAATATGGTCCCTACAAGGCTTACAACACTTTATAATGATAGAGAGAAGCGACTTCTCTCTTTAAGGTACATCAATAAAACCGGCTTTCATGCCAGGTGAGCGATACTGTCTGAGCCTTTGGTTTTTTCTCTGGGTCATTAAGGGTTTTTATACGACCGCAAATATTTGTGGTCGTATTATTGTAGGAGCCTGTCGGCGGGGCGGCGGTGAACAGTTAGGTTTCTGCTCATTATCCCCGGACTTCGAATGAAGTTTGGGGATATTTGTAATCGGTCCGTCTGTCCGTCCGTTAGATAAATTGTCTCCAGAATTCCTCGTTCAGTTTTAACTTCATGCATTTAATTTCTATTCAGTATTGTCACAAACTTATGTAGATGCGCAATAAGGTTTTAGAATTTTGATTTTCAAAAATAGGGTCCCACAGGGGTCGAATTTCGAAAACTGGAAATTTTAAAACTTGTGACCTAAACTCCTTATTCATTTCTCATTTTCTGGTTTTAATTTCTATACAGTATTGTCATATACTTTATGTAGATGCGCAATAAGGTTTTGGAATTTTGATTTTTAAAAATTGGGGCCCACATGGGTCGAATTTCGAAAATTGGAATTTAAGCTTGTGACCTAAACTCCTCATTCATTTTTCACGTCATGCATTTAATTTCTATACAATATTGTCGCATACCATATGTAGATGCGCAATAAGGTTTAAGAATTTTGATTTTCAAAAATTGCGGCCCACAGGGGTCGAATTTCGAAAACTGGAAATTTAAACTATACTGCTTAAAATTTTTCATTTTATGCTTTTAATTTCTATACAATATTGTCACATACGGTATGTAGATGCGCAATAAGGTTTTATAATTTTGATTTTGACAACTTGAGGCTCACAGGGGTTGTATTTTGGAAATAGCGAATTTAAGCTTGTGCCTTAAACTCCTCTTTCATTTTTCATTTAGATTTAACAAATTTATATGTATATAATATTTTTATTTATTTTCAGTAGATATGCGAAAAGGTTTTTAATTTTGAAAATCTATTAAGGGATCAAATTTTGGGACCGAAAATGGTGAAATTGTTAATTTTGCTTTGTCTCTGGAAATACTCATTCATTTTTTTGTTTCAGTGGTTTCATTTGTGGATAGATGGATGAATTATTGTTTTACGTCCAGTGGCAACCAGGTGCATATCAGGACGAGAACATGTTGATATGATAATGAATACGATCCCTGCTTTGTACTAGACCGAGACGCTAAGTCGGATTTTTAATGTAGCCTTTCTACTTAAAAAAATGAAACTTTATTAATAAGTACATGAACACATTTTTCTTATTATTATCAGGGTAAATATTCATAATTATTCTAAAAAACTTAAATCATCCTTACTAAAATGGTGAAAAATGGTTACAAAATATTGCCAAGTTCTTTGTATCTGTGATCAAAGTTTGAAGTTGCTAAAAAAACTCACTAGACTGAAATTTCCTTAGGCTCCTCTATCATGTCTATACTGTTACCGTATTAAAGTCAGATGTTGTTCTGGAGTTATGTCGCCTTGTCCGTAAAAAAATCAAATGTGCACGAAAAACCACAAAATTAAAAATTTTTGGGTAAATTAAAAATCGTGTAGACTTCGATGTGCTCAATATATCTTGTTAAAATTTGAAACATACTTTGTTAAGATAAGTATCTTAATGGTCAACTGCTAATCAATGCCAAACATATAGCTTCAACTCCTATTTTGTGTTTTAATTTAATGAAGTTTACCCTTCACTAAATGACAAACGTCAACTAAAAAGCCTATTTAATGTACTAGCTCACGAGGTAACTGTCAGCAGGAAGACATATCACCTCACTCGGACACATTATACTGACTCCGAGCCGACCAGTCTTTGCTCTTAGTCCTAGATGCCGCGTGCTTGGCGGAGAAGCATCAAATACCAATTTTAATGTCTTTGGTTTGACCCAGCCGGGGATCGAACCCGCGACCTTCCGCAGTCGGGGCGAGCACGCTACCACGAGACCACCGAGCCGGTTTTGGTTTCATTTGTGTACAATATTGTTCTTTACTATGTGTAGATGTGCAATAAGGTTTTCAATTTTGAAATTTGATTCAGGGTTTTTACTTGTGCAGTGCGGGGATGGATATCGTTTCTGATGGCACCAATTTCTAGTTTAATTCTGTTATATTGAACGTATCCTTATATCTTACCACAATGGTCCCCTGTAAGAAATACAGGTTGGGATTGATTTGGGAAATTTGGCCCCTCCCGTTTTTTTTTCTGGGGATAGGTCATTAAGGGTTTTTGATCATTTTGATGTAACTTTTAAAAATTTTATCAGATTTTTATTTTTGGTTTATGTTTCTAGCAATTTTCCAGGATACCTAAAATGTGTATTTTTCATTCAATTTTAATGGGGATTTTTCTTTTAATTCATCTTGATGAGTGTTTCCAGATTTTTTTTCTATTTTTTACGGTTTTTGAGATAAAAGGGGTTATAAAGGGCCAAAAAAGCAATGTGCCTTGATATGTACATTTTTAAAATTTTAATGGGGATATTTTTCTTTTAATTTGTAGAGTCCTTTCATAAGTATGTCAACAGTTTTTTACTATCTTTTATTGTTTCTGAAATGCAAGGGATCAAAGGTTTGGAGGAAACAATTTTTTTTATAAAATTTTTCATCTGATTTCTTTTAATTCATCGTGATGAGTACTTTCGATAGTATGTCAACAGTTTTTACTGTCTTTTACAGTTCCTGAGATACAAGGGGTTAAAGGTTTTGCGGTCATATCATGCGGCACTTAGCGAAGCTCTTTATTTGATCATTGTCGTGAAACTTATAAAATTTTTATACTTTTGGGTTTTTAGCTCACATAGGCCAAAGGCCATGTGACCTTTTGTCATCACTTGGCGTCCGTCGTCCGTTAACTTTTCACATATTAATCTTCTTCTCTGAAACCACTGGGCCAAATGTAATTAAATTTGCCAGGACGGCATCTATGTAAGGCCCTTTATAAATATTGCTCATTTCGTCCAGATCGGACAACAAATATGGCCGCCATGGGCAATTGTTGTTTCTGATTGGCTGAGTTTTCAAAAATCTTCTCCTCTGAAACTGCTGGGCCAAATGGAACAAAACTTGACAGGAGGCATATATGGAATGTCCTTTATAAAGTTTCTTCAATTCGTCCCGATCGGGCTATATAAATATGGCCACCATGGGCAGTTCTTGTTTCTGATTGGATGATATAAAAAAATCTCCTCTGAAATCACTTGGCCATATGGAACGAAAATTGACAGAAAGCATCTATGGGAGGTTCTTTACAAATTTTCCTCATTTCGTCCTGATCGGGCAAAAAACATGGCCTTCATAGGCAATTCTTGATTCTCATTGGTTGATTAAAAAAAAATCTCTCTGGAACTGCTTGGCCAAATGGAACGAAACATGACAGGAAGAATCTATGGGAAGTTCTTTACAAATTTCTTTATTTCATCCCGATCGGAGTACATATATGGTCGCCATTGGCAGTTTTCGTTTCTGATTGGCTTATATAAAAGAATCTACTCCTCTGAAATCGCTTGCCCAAATGGAACGAAACCTGACAGGAAGCATATATGGGAGGTTCTTTATAAAGTTTCCCCATTTTGTCCCGATCGGAATACAAATATGGCCGCCATGAACAGTTCTTGATTAGCTGATATAAAAAAAAATCCTTCTCTGAAGTCGCTTGGTCAAATGGAACGAAACTTGACAGAGGTTCTATACAAATTTTCCCCATTTCGTCCTGATCAGGCAACAAACATGGCCGTCATGGGCAGTTCTTGTGTTTCATTGGTTGCTAATTTTCTTCTTTGAAACCGCTTGGCCAAAGGGAACAAATTTACAGGAAGCATCTGTTGGAGATTTTTTAGCTCACCTGACCAGAATGGTCAAGTGAGCTTTTCTCATCACTTGGCGTCCGTCGTCGTCTGTCGTCGTCGTTAACAATTTTTCAAACATCTTCTCCTCTGGAACTACTGAATGGATTTAGATAAAACTTAGCATGATTGTTCCTTAGGGTATCCTGCACAAAGTTTATGCTTCGATTTTTGATCCGTCGAAAAACATGGCCACTGTTACTAAAAATAGAAGATAGGGGTCAAACAACAGTTTTTCGCAAATATCTAAGAAAATCATGAAGTTACGGCAAATTCTGGCAGGTTGAAAGTGTTCTAGCCTTTCTACTTAAAAAAATGAAACTTTATTAATAAGTACATGAACACATTTTTCTTATTGTTTCCAGGGTAAATATTCATAATTATTTTAAAAAACTTAAATCATCCTTACTAAAATGGTGAAAAATGGTTACAAAATATTGCCAAGTTCTTTGTATCTGTGATCAAAGTTTGAAGTTGCTAAAAAGACTCACTAGACTGAAATTTCCTTAGGTTCCTCTATCATGTCTATACTGTTACCGTATTAAAGTCAGATGTTGTTCTGGAGTTATGTCGCCTTGTCCGTAAAAAAATCAAATGTGCACGAAAAATCACAAAATTTACAATTTTTGGGTAAATTAAAAATCGTGTAGACTTCGATGTGCTCAATATATCTTGTTAAAATTTGAAACATACTTTGTTAAGATAAGTATGTTTTAATGGTCAACTGCTAATCAATGCTAAACATATAGCTTCAACTCCTATTTTGTGTTTTAATTTAATGAAGTTTACCCTTCACTAAATGACAAACGTCAAGTAAAAAGCCTAAGTGTTCAGCATGATGAGAGTTACCTGTGTGCTGATTTTCGTGAAAATCTGTCAACTGATGTTAGAGTTATTGCCCTTTTTGACATTTTTGGCTTTTTTATGTTATTATTTCAAAAATCTTCTTCTCTGAAACTACTCTTCAAAATCAAATGAAACTTGGTAAGTTTGTTCCTTAGGGTATCCTGCAAAAAGTTAATGATTGGATTTTTGATTGGCCGAAAAACATGTCCGCCCTTACTAAAAATATAACATAGGGGTCAAAATGCTTTTTTTTGCTATTTTTTCCTGAATTATAGAAAGAAAATGAAGATGAAAGCTACTTTTAAGGTAAACATGGTATCCCGAGTTGAAAGGTGATGATGAAAGTTTGTTTTGGACGGCCATTTTAAAATGGCTGCCATTTTTCCGCCATTTTTTACACTTGCTCGGATTTCAACAATATTTGGTTTTTAAAGTAAACATGGTATCCTTAGTGAATGGTGATGATGAGATTTTTTATATGGAGCATCCATGGAAGGTCCTTTAGGAAATTTGTATAAATCTTTCCGGCCCGTGAAACAAAATGGCTGTCATGAGCATTTACATGTTCTGATTGGTCGAAATTTAAAAGTTCTCCTCTGAAACCGTAAAGCCAAATGAACTGATTTTTGGTATGGATGATCTATGGAAGGTCCTTTACAAAGTTTACTTTGCATAACTCATCATGGTCCGTGAAACAAAATGGCCGCCATGAGCATTTACATGTTCTGACTGGTTGAAATGTAAAACTTCTTCTCCTTACAAACCGTAAAGCCAAATGAACTTATTTTTGACATAGAACATCTATGGAAGGTCTTTTACAAAATTTGCATAAATCAGCCTGGTCCGTGAAACAAAATGGCTGCCATGAGCATTTACATGTTCTGATTGGTAAAAATTTAAAACTTCTTCTCCTCTGAAACCTTACAGCCAAATGAACTGATTTTTTGTATGGAGCATCTATGGAAGGTCCTTTAGGAAGTTTGTATAAATCTTCCCGGTCCGTGAAACAAATGGCCGTCATGAGCATTCACATGTTCTGATTGGTCGAAATTTAAAAGTTCTTCTCCTCTGAAACCGTAAAGCCAAATGAACTGATTTTTGGTATGGATCATCTATGGAAGGTCCTTTACAAACTTTGCGTAAATCTTTCTAGTCCGTGAAACAAAATTGCCACCAGAAACCTTTATATGTTCTGATCGGTCGAAATTTAAAATTTCTCCTCTGAAACTGTTTGGCCAATGAACTTATACTTTGTATGAAGCATTTATAGAAGATCATTTACAAAGTTTCCAGAAATCAATCTAGTCTGTCAAATCAAAAGTTTGTGACTGCCAGGTGAGCGATACAGGCTCAGCCCACTGAGCCTCTTGTTTTTTTAGTTTCCTCTTTTTGTCCAGATCAGGTGACAAACATGGCTGCAATGGGCAATTCTTGTTTCTGATTGGTTGATTTAAAAAACTAGAGGCTCTAAAGAGCCTGTATCGCTCACCTGCATTGAACTTTTCATCTTGAGCAGGACTAAAGATTTGGCTGGTTTTTCTTTAGGGTTCTATGTTAAATTAAGTTCGGCTGTGGCAGCCTCATGGTTGACAGTCTAGGTCAATGGACACATTTCTAAAAGAGAACCATCTAAGGACCATTGCTACCAAGTCTAGTTCTAATTGGTTGAGTGGTTTCAGACCAGAAGATTTTTGAGTGAATTTCCCATAGGGTTCTATGTTAAACTAAGTTTGGCTCTGTTGGCCATCTTGGATCACAATCCACGAATTCAGACAATTCTGAAATAGGACATCCTAAGGACCATTGCTGCAAAGTCTGGTTCCAATTGGTCAAGTGGTTTCAGATAAGAAGATTTTTCAATGAATTTTCCCATGGGGCCTTATGTTAAACTAAGTTCGGTTGTGGCAGCCATCTCGGTTGACAGTCCAGGTCATGGAACACAATTCTGAAAGAGGACCATATAAGGACCATTGCTGCAAAGTCTGGTTTCAATTGGTAAAGTGGTTTCAGATAAAAAGATTTTTCAATGAATTTTCCTATAGGGCCCTATGTTTAACTAAGTTCGGCTGTGGCTGCCATCTTGGTTAACAGTCCGGGTCATCAGACATTTGTCTAAAAGAGAACCTCCTAAGGACTACTACTGCCAAGTTTGGTTGCAACTGGCCTTGTAGTTTCATAGAAGATTTTGGAAATTCACCCCCCCCCCCCCTTTTTCTATTTTCAGTAACAGCAGCCATGTCGGTTGGAAGTCGAGGATGCCAGACAAAAGATTGGAAAGGGGCCACCCAAGGACCATTCCACCAAAGTTTGGTTCAAATTGGCTCAGGGGACTTGACGAAAAAGTAAAATCCCGTAGGCTCAATGTTAAACTAGGTCCAGCCATGGCGGCCATGTTGGATGGCGTTCGGGGAAACTGAACACAAATTTTAAAAGGGGCCACCCAAGGACCATTGCACCAAAGTTTGGTTCAAATTGGCCTAATGGTCTCAGAGTAGATAACGAAAATGTTAAAATTCCCATAGGGTCCAAGGTTAAACTATGTCCAACCATGGCAGCCATATTGGACAGCGCCCCGGAAAACCGAACACAATTTTTAAAGGGGACCATCCAAGGACCATTCCACTTAAGTTTGGTTTAAATAGGTTCCGTGGTTTCAGAGGAGTTGACAAAAAAGTAAAATTCCGATAGGCTCAATGTTAAACTAGGTCCAGCCATGGCGGCCATGTTGGATGGCGTTCGGGGAAACCGAACACAAATTTTAAAAGGGGCCACCCAAGGACCATTGCACCAAAGTTTGGTTCAAATTGGCCTAATGACCTCAGAGTAGATAACGAAAATGTTAAAATTCCCATAGGGTCCAAGGTTAAACTATGTCCAACCATGGCAGCCATATTGGACAGCGTCCCGGAAAACCGAACACTATTTTTAAAGGGGACCATCCAAGGACAATTCCACTTAAGTTTGGTTTAAATTGGTTCAGTGGTTTCAGAGGAGTTGACAAAAAAGTAAAATTCCCATAGGCTCAATTTTAAACTAGGTCAAGCCATGGCGGCCATGTTGGATGGCGTTCGGGGAAACCGAACACAAATTTTAAAAGGGGCCACCCAAGGACCATTGCACCAAAGTTTGGTTCAAATTGGCCTAATGGTCTCAGAGTAGATAACGAAAATGTTAAAATTCCCATAGGGTCCAAGGTTAAACTATGTCCAACCATGGCAGCCATATTGGACAGCGTCCCGGAAAACCGAACACTATTTTTAAAGGGGACCATCCAAGGACAATTCCACTTAAGTTTGGTTTAAATTGGTTCAGTGGTTTCAGAGGAGTTGACGAAAAAGTAAAATTCCCATTGGCTCGATCAATGTTAAACTATGTCCAGCCATGGCGGCCATGTTGGATGGCGTTCGGGGAAACCGAACACAAATTTTAAAAAGGGGCCACCCAAGGACCATTCCACCAAAGTTTGGTTCAAATTGGCCTAATGGTCTCAGAGAAGATAACGAAAATGTTAAAATTCCCATAGGGTCCAAGGTTAAACTATGTCCGACCATGGCAGCCATATTGGATGGCGCCCGGGAAAACCGAACATACTTTTTAAAGGGGACCATCCAAGGACCATTCCACTTAAGTTTGGTTTAAATTGGTTCTGTGGTTTCAGAGGAGTTGATAAAAATGTGAAAAGTTTACGACAACATACGATGATGACGACGACGACGGACGCAAAGTGATGAGAATAGCTCACATGGCCTTTTAGGCCAGGTGAGCTAAAAAGATATTTTCTCTAAAAACTGCTTGGCCAAATAGAGCCAAACTTGACAGAAAGTGTCTACGACACATAACAAAAATCAACAGAACGGCAGAATTACTTGAAACCAAACATGGTCTGAATGTTCCACTTAAGGTGCTCACCAAGTGTTGTTATTCTGGAGCCTATCCCAAATTTAAAATGGCCTTCAGCAGAGGACTTGGGTTAACATAAGACCCTATGTGAAATACATGCAAAAATCTTCTGGAGAACAGCCAAATTTTAGAATATGCTGACTTGTAAATAGATGAACTTTGATGAAGAAAAATTTGGTTCCTACAAGGCTTACCACACTTCACAATGATAGGGGTACATCAATAAAAATGGTTTTCATGCTAGGTGAGTGATACAGGCTCAGCCCTCTGAGCCTCTAGTTTTATTTTTCTTCTGATTCTTTATGGGTATTTTTTAATTCACCTTGACAACAAATTTTTCTTCTTATTTGTTTTCTCCAAGATACAAGGGGTCAAAGTTAGCAATTTTAGAGGAAACACAAAATTTTTATTTTTCATCTGATTTCAATGGAGATTTTTTCTTTTAATTCATACTGATGAGTACTTTCAGTAGTATGTCAAAAGGCTTTTCCTTTGACATTTTTTGAGATATAGACCATAAAGGCAACATTGCTGGATTTCTAAAAAAAAAAGTTAACTGGTTTTTGTGGTATCCCAATATTGCTGTGTAATGTATACTGCTCACTTTTACCCATTAAAAATAATCTACATTACTCATTTCTGTTTATGAGTCACTCAAGCATGAAATGTAAGTCATGTGGACTTCTATGTTCGTGATCTGTGTTAAACTAAAGATGAATGTAGCTGTAAAATATCAATGATATGTCATCACAGGCTTTTTTTAGAGACTAAAATGCAAAAATTAAATCAGTCACTCTTTCATATTGTAGGTCAAAGACTCAAACATAGCAAAGCTTTGTTGTACTTTTAAAAAGATGACTGTTATTTTAAAATATCCCTCATTCTTTAATACACCTAAATGCAAAAAATTATATCAAAGTCACCAAGCACGAAATGTAGGTCATTATGACTCAAATGTTAGGGTATTGTGTTGTACTATATAAGATGATTGTATTTGTAAAATATCATAAATATACTACCATACTATTTTCATTAATAACACATCTAAATGCAAAAATTTCATCAGTCACTCAAACATAAAATTTAGGTCATGGTGACTTAAATTTTGCTGAATTATTGTACTATATAAGATAATTGTAGTGAAATATCATCAATATCATAGGTTCTTTGAAAATATACCAAAATGCAAATATTTTACCAGTCACTCAAGCATAAAATGTTTCAGACTTTTGTTGTGCTACATAAGATAAATTCATGGGTATAATATCATTGATATATCTCATTAGGTTTCTGAGAAATGGACTGCAAAGTTTCTATCATATGGAATCTTGGAAAGTAGTACCTATATTCATTGCAGGCAAGACAAAAACCGAAATTTACAATAAACTGCTATGTGTAAGTCAAATAAGTGTCACTATAAAACAACTGCATAATTGAAGTGATAAAAATGTTAAATTTAAAATAAGTATTTACATTTCACATTATTCAGTAATGAAGGTAATGCCTAAAATAAGAAATGATTTTCTTTGGTGAACAATTTCCAGTAACTGTGGGGAGTCTGAAGTGACAATCGTTAAAACTCAAAGTCAGCTTACTGTTACTGATTCTGTAATTAAGTGAAAATTTTGCACATTCAGTATGAGAAAAGATTTATTGTATGAAATAACTTGGCTTTTTATGAACAAAGTGCAGCATCATCAGAAATCAAAATGGTGCTTAATGTTATCATACTAAAATTATGTTAAGATTTTAGATCATGCATCTGTTGAGCCCTCTGCACTTTAGAAAGCAAAAGCTGTAAGAGGGCAGAAGGCATAATTTGGGGGTCTGAAAATTGTAGTGATAACGCTAAAATCGTAGTGGTAAACAGGTCCGAATAAGCTGTAACAGGAATTGATAACACAAAGCATGTACATGTAGTTCGGACAGATGGATGGACAAACAGACAGACCGAAATCTATATACCCCCCTAAACTTTGTTTTCGGGGGGTATAATAACTATTTTTTTTTCGTAAACACAAATGTCATATATCAATATCAAGTCAGCATGCTTTTTTCGACCCTAAGATGAGAAAATTTGATATTAACCAAAACTGAGTTAATAATATGGACAGATAGACAGCATTATCCATCCTGGGTTAAATGCATATGGAATCAATTAAAGCCATAAGGATCATACCAGTAGTCTCAAAGTTTTCTCACATTACATTTCTGCTTATTTTTCTTGGAAATTCAAGCTGACAAAATTCTTGGTTTCCCTCTTAATGTTGGCACAAAATGGATGTTAAAAGTTATTTAAGACAATGTAGCTTAACACAATCCAAAGGGTTGGCCCGTAACAATGGTTTGTTAATAAATTGACTTACACACATAAAACTGTATGGATTTATTACTATAAAAACTCTACATAAATATATGTAATAATATAAAATATAACTGCATATGAAAAAACTTGCAAAAAAAGATATCTACAGTCTGATTCCAACCCTGGTGAACCTTTGTCAATAAAATAACATATTCTGGTTTCACATTTTTATTTTACTTTCAACTGAATGAAAAATTCTTTCAAAGCCCAATTAAATGCTAAAAAGTACTAAATTTAAAAAAAATTTGTGTACAAGTTTAAAAAAATAATCTCCCTTTACGTGAAAAAACCAAAAATATGAAATTTTATATCATTTTCCATTATGGTGACAAACTTTTGAAATTAAACAAATATAGCATGCTTCTCTAAAAGTCACATTCATTTACACACAAAGAAAACATTATAAAAACCTATTGTTATTTAAATAAATTTCCCAAAAAAAATCTATGATACAAACACTATGTATAAATTTACACACTAACAAATATTGTCTCTAAAAGTCGACATGATTAATATACAACAAAAAAATATCACAAGAAAAAACAATATTTAACAAACTCAGAATGGAAAAAAATGTTGGACGGAACCTTTCTATCTATAAATCACATTATCTGTAAAATGTATATGTAATATCTTTTAAAAAATAAATAAGTTATCACAGATCTTGTAATTTTGGTTAAAAGCACCAAATTAACAAACAAAACAAAAATTAATGTAGGGGGGTAAATTTCACGGTAATTTTTTATACTCCTTAACCTTTACCCCTTATATTTTGATTATCTCTTCAGTTAATGATTACACTATTTGGAATGTTTTAACATAAAAAACACTGTTTTTTTCTAGAAAGTGCAAAAACAAGATTATATTAACAATCAGCACTTAACAATAAAATATAAATAAATAATTATTCATGTACAACTGAATTTGTGTGAACTGTAGTATTTGTGAATGTCAATTAGGATATAAAAACAAGACTTTCAAGTTAATGCTGTCTTTAAGTAGAGCAATTTACACAGCAATGGATTGTTAGATAAGGCATTAAATTATTAATCTGAAAAGTTCTGTGAGAACTAATTTCTTAAATGAATTCTGAACAACAATTTCACAAAGTAGCTATTAACTTGATAATTCTAATTTTTTATAACTACCTGGTATACCGTAATTTCCATGGATATAAGTCTTACTTCCTTGTCAAATGGTTTTCTAGCTAGTTGCACAGCTAACCAGTGCATAAACCTATCATTTATTACAATAACAACTTTAGTTTTGAAACAACTGGAAAGAAGTTTGCAAATGAAGAATTTATTTTCAAGCTGGATAACAAGACCAAATTCTTACAATTCTCTACATATAATATCTTTTTTTCCGACACCAGTTTCATCTCAAAGTTCTGATCTACATAAAATTTTTGTAATTCCATAATTTCCCACGAATTCTTATTTTCAATCCAAATCAAGCAACTAAACAAATATATATATAACACAATCACTTTTTCTTTTCAACATTACTAAATATGGACATGTGCATCTGCAACAAGTCACCTGACATAGCCAAATATGGAATAAATAGTCTGCAACAACATTAATTGATAGTGGTTCTGTATATTTTCTAATAACTGTACTTCAATCTAGAATAGCGGATCTGAAAGAAAGGCAAAATCAAAGGTCAATGTTAGGTAACACCACAAATGGAGCAAAACACTGTTGTTAATCCCAACAAATGACCTCCCTTTGAACCTCTTCTGATTTTTTGGTGTTTATATGTCATAAATTGTTGTTATAATAATTTAGCCTTCTCCATGTTTAGAACTGAATGCTTTATAGAAATGCAACCAAAAATCATTTTTATCCAGCTAAAAATATTGCAGAAGGTTCAAAAGAAAGTCTAGTTAATACAGATAATTATTCATATAACAATCTTAACTAGTTAAAGATTGTCCAAATCTGTTAATGTTTAATCTGCACAGGTTAAGTAGAATGAACTGTTACTTCATTAACAAAGTGATACAACATATCGTATCAATCTAATCACTCAGATTGTTAGCCACAATAAACATGTTACATGTATTCCACTGTACTGAGTACTCAGTCGATAGGTTTCCAGATGTACTCATATATTTTTCATTTTTAACAAACATTTTGGATAAACTTTGCTGGTCTAAAACTTATTTTAGAATTGTAAATATGGACCATCTCTTTACTTTTCTTTGGTGCCAACATTTTTAATTGCAATGGTACAGAACCTTGAACATATAATACATTATGTAATTTAAACCAGAGGCTCCCAGGAGCCTGTATTGTTCACCTGGACCATGTCCATCTTCACTGGCAGCCTGGGACATTGCTGTCAAGTTCCAACTGGCTAACTGGTTTCAAACAAGAAGATATTTCAGTGATTTTTCTCAATAGGTCCTACATGTATGTTAAACTATGTTCTGCTCCTCTGGCAGCCATCTTCAATGGCGGACACATTTCTTAAAGAGGACCAACAAAGGACTATTGTTGCCAACTTTTGTTCCATTTGGCCAAGTGATTTCTGAGTAGTAAATTTCCCATAGGGTACTATGTTTAACTATATTCGGCTCTAGACCTGGTCATCCAGGGGCGTTTCCAGGATATTTGAAAGGGGGGACGTATAACAAAACATTTTTTTGACCTTCTTTTGCTAAAAAAAACATAAAATAAGTTTGAAATCAACTAATGTAACGGTTCTTGATTTGGAGGATGTATATTTTATAGTTAAAGTGTCAGGGTTTGATATTTTTTATGCCAAATTCTTTTTTTTTTTTATTTTTTTAAAAAGGGGGGGGGGGGGGGGGGGGCGTACGCCCATTACGCCCTCACCTGGACCCGCCCCTGTCATCGGAAGCAATTCTGAAAGAAGACCACTTAAGGATTATTGCTGCCAACTATTGTTCCAATTGGCCAAGTGGTTTCACAGAAGATATTTAAATAATTTCCCATAGGGTCCTATCTTTGGCTCTGGTAGGCATCTTGTATGTCAGGTGGGGTCATTTGATATAATCTAAAAAAGGACCACCTAAGGACCATTGCCAGTGTTCCAGCTAGTTTAAAATGGAGGGGAGCAGCACCCTGCCCTTTTCCAATGCACCCCTCTGCCCTTTCAGTGCTCCCCTCTGCCCTTTAATTAAGTTTAATATAAAATACAACAAATCACCTTTTTAATGCATGTAAACAATACTGAATTAATTGAAACTGAATTAAAGAGTGCAGAAAAACTAATAGAACTCTTAAAAGGGTACAATATATTAGATTAGTAAATAATTTATATTTCATAAAAGTTGACTTGATCCTGTTTGCCCTTTTCGGATCTGGAAATGCGCTAAAGTGCCCCTTATCCTCAATAAATGCCCCTCTGCCCTTAAACCCTAGCTGGAACACTGATTGCTGCCAAGTTTTGTTCCAATTGGCCAAGTAGTTTCAGACAAGAAGACCTTTAAGTAAATTTCCCATAGGGTCCTATGTTAAACTATATTCGGCTCTTGCAGCCATCTTAGATGGCAGGCAGGGTTATTGGATATAATTCTGAGAGGACTATGGTGCCAAACTTTGTTGCAATTGGCTCAGTGGTTTCAGGCAAGAAGATCTTTAATTTCCCATAGGATCCTATGTTAAACTATGTTAGGCTCTGGTGGCCATATCGGATAAATTTCTGAAATAGGACCATCTAAAGACCATTGCTGCCAAAATTTGTGCCAATTGGCCCAGTGGTTTCAGATGAGAAGATCTTTAAAAGAAAGTTTACGATGACCATGATGATGACAACAATGGATGCCAAGTGATGGCAATAGCTTACATGGCCATTTGGGCCAGGTGAGCTTTATGTTAAATGGCAGTGAAATTTCAAAGAAAAGACACAATTGTGTACATTTTGAAGAACAAAAATATTCAAAACAACTCTTTTTTTAAGCTTTTATGGTCAGAGGATGAAAACTTACCACACATACTTTCAATGAGCAATTAAAAAAAATGAAAATTTTAATATTGTTCACAATAAGGCAATATTTCAAATACCACTGTGCATAAGATATAAATAAAACTTTTTTTTGTTTGATAGAAATTTTAACATTTGCTGTTTCCCAAAACATTCAAATCACCAATAATTCTGCTATGTCAATAAGATATATGCAAAAAAGTGCACAGTATCTGATATGAACAAGCGTATGTAGATCTTAGAAAAACTCTGTGCTGTAAATAAATAATGGTCAATAAGAGTTCTAAGTTATTACAAGACAATATGAAAGTATGAAAACTGCAAAATGAAAAAAATACGTAGAAAGTCATTGTCTAGTCACTTCTACAACCGACCTGCACTATATGGACTTGCGATTCGTCGTGGACTTGGGGAACGACTACGAGCCCTACGTGAAGGACTCAGTGAGCGAGAGCGGGATCGTAAAGGTGCACTGGGGCTAACAGAACGAGATCTGCTTCTGCTTCTCCTACTAGCTCCCTGAAAACAAAATAATGAATAATATAGAAATCATTTTTTTTATTTGATGTTCCTAAATTGATTGTGGTCTAATTGCACTCTTGGTTACAACACCACAAATCTTTCAGCTTTGTTTTTTTTAAACATTCAGCTTTATTATTTTAAGGCATCTTTTCTATTTTTGTACTACAAATTTAGGTCACTGGAACTTTTTGAAAAATGCATTAAAGCTATAACAATAGACATCACAATATAAAACTGTAGGGCAAAAAATAAAAAGTATTTATTCCTATGCTAGCATTTCGTCAGATATTTATTTGCCTGCATTTTCTTAAAATTACCTTTCATCTTCAGTTCATTAACTTGAATGAAGTTTTTGTTCCACACAGTGTGGCTTTTGGATGAAGAACTGCATTAGCATTTTAGAAATTTTCATTTGTTTTTACTTTTTAAAGTATATATGAGAACTCTGTTTCCTAAATTCATACACCTTGATACAACCATCTCAATACTAGAGATAAAATAAATTCCTCGTCACCACTGTAATACCTTTCCTTCTTTTTTTCTCTGATTAATAAAAGTCTAAATAACTAATTTCTAAGACCAAAAGAAATAAACTAAAATAATATACATTTCCCAATAGAAATTAACAACAAAAATCCATTAATTTAATACGATACCTCTCGGTAATAGTCAGCCTATTTATAACATAAATAGAAATATACATTTTTGTTTAGCTAGCTTCACTATTTATTGCCTTAATTTATCACAATTGCCATCTGTAAAAACCATCAATATTTCTTTTGCATTTTGTATCTTTTAAATCTTTTGATGGCCTGTAAGTATTACTAATCAAATTTTGGTTTTTTGCAATCAGGGAAAATAACTCCTACAATTCTGAGACAGAACATGAATTCTCAATATCTTTGTCGTCACTTTTAATTTATCATGTGACTATCTATATCAATGACTAGATGAAATGATGCTGACAAGTATTACACTTATAAGGTAGAGACAAAAACACAATAGGAAGGAATGAAACTGCAACCACAATGAAAAAGGCAATTTTTTTGTTGTTTCTGATTAAAACATGCAATGATTGGTTTGCAATTCAGTAATTTTTTTTGCAAGGTTCTCATACCATTTTGTCATTCCAGAGGGATTTCAATCAGAACAACCAAAAAAAACTGACTTTATGAGTCAATGTTGTGTAGGTGTACTGAATACATGTACTTATAATGCGAAATTTAGGAAATATTTAAAAAATTTTCCTGAAATATAAATAACTTTGCATTTCAGAATTAATCCAATACAAAATTTCATTATAAAGATGATTTAAATCAATAAACTTTCTTCTTTATCTGAATTATTTGTGACAATTAAATTATTTTGCAGTGTTCTCATAAAAAAAAGCTAATATATAAAACCTGGTATGACTAACTTGGCAGACTACTTACAAGAGATGCTCCTCTACGTGTACATGCCTCTCCCTTCATCAGAACTTTGGATCCCTGCATAAGAGCTGGCCAGATGTGATGATTCACTAAAGGAGCAGTGTATTCAGAATCGTAACTTCTCCGGTACCTTGTGAAAACAACACAATACTATTGAATAATTCTTCCATTTAATGTAGATCAATACTAATATTTTTAGCAGATAGATTTTCCTCAATTTTTCTAGGGTATAATCTACCTTAACCTATCATTGTCAGACTGACAAAATAATAAAACAATACCACAAGCTTTAATAATATCAAAATAAAAAGATGACATGCAGTTTGTGCCAATCCCATTTAACAAGTCTGATATAAAATACAAGTCTACTTTGGTTTCCAATGATGAATTAATACTGAAAGCATAAAAAAAGTGTTTTGTTATTATTAATTTTAGTTTAAATGTCATAAATCTAAGCAAAATAAGAAACTTGGAGAATGGCAAATTAAAAGATGATTGTATAATTCCACGATTTTAAACATACTGTTTTCAATTCAAACTAAAGCAAACCTGTTATTGTCAAAAAGTTCGGCATCTGTAGCCACAGCAATGTCTAAAGGATGGGCAAGTGCACTCATTTGCCAGGCAAGTTTACAGGCTTCCCTGATAAATGGTTGGATAACAGAGAAGGTGGAGTCTGGTGGCAGATAAATCTTTGGACTTCTGTTTAATCCTCTCAATACATCCTTCGAAATAAAAATATTTTTGTTACATGTGATGTTTAGACTACAACCAAAGACTTCAACAGTTTATTTTTTAATGGATAGGTTTTTTCTTTTAAGTTACTCACAGTTCTTTGATGTTAGCTGACAAAAATAACACATTGTATATTGATGAACTGTTCCTCAAGCAATTGTGTACTATGTACTATAACTCTTGATCTTAACCTTGCTGAAGAATTGCTGAAGTATACAAAACCTTCAATATTCCCTACGTTTTGAAGAATTGCTGAAGTATACAAAACCTATAATATTCCCTACGTTTTGTTAAAACTTACAGCAACCATGCCTGGAAGATCATAGAGGTCTGTGTTTCTGTTAACATAGTCTTGGACTGCCTCTTCTAAGGTCTCCGGGCCAATGTGTGTTGCTGCAAGGTTAGCTCTGACCTTCATCTTAAACTGACGGAAAGCACATTTGGCAACACTGAATGCTTCCTATTGATAAAAAAAAAAAATATTCAGCTTGTAGCTTCATGTATTTACTAAACCTGTCTAACAAATTTATGACATGACTTGAAAATAGATGGCACAATTTCTAAATTACCTCCCTTACCTTACTCGAATTATTGTCACAATACAGGGCTAAAAGTCAAAAATACACTGTGAAACTAACAGCATCTGAATTTTTAACACAATGTTTAAGATTTTTCAATAAATAAGACAATAATAAAACTATATAAAGCTAGATATTATAATTTCAAAACAGCAATGATATTTCAATGATATTTAGAAATACCTGTAATGCAAGGAAGATAATCCTTTGGTTGTTCTCATAGTCATCAGAGTAGCGACGCAGTGTATCCATGGCATCAAGACGGTCCTGGGAAAACATGTCATTCCAACGTGAAATATGATTCTGTTGTCGAACACGTTGGACTGGATCATCAATGGATAGAGGTGAACTTACTCGTGGGGTGTAACGGTAGGATGAAAGACTGCTGAATACATCCCTATTTATTTGGAAAAAATACCAAATAAATTCAAATTTGTGCATTAACAAAATACCACAAGGAATTAAAAATATTTATCCACATTTTTTTGCATCTCTTTTAAGTACTAATCAAATGTAAAATAAGTACTAACAAATTCAAATGAAGGAATGAGCAACAAATATCTCATCAATTAGAACATTTTCATAATATACCGAGAGTACCATTCCAAGAAAACGGACTAGTTTCGTAATAACTGAATCATGTATCTTAAATAAAATGTTACTGAAATCATGTTAGAAAGCTAGTGTAGGGCACTTTTCTTACACTGTAATTTTTGTTAATTAGCAATACAAATGCATATTCATGCAGTGTTTTTAAAATTAGAAAGTAAAATTTTATTTTAAGTGTTTATATTCAAACAAGTGAAACATTGGCAGAGCTTAGCATGCAGGATAAGAATTAAGTTAATATAAATGAAAAAATGAACAGAGTAAGAAATTCGAGAATATAAATACAAATTCTGTGACAAGTGACATATTAAACAGGAAACCCATCACCATTAAAAGAAGGGTGAAATGCCTATTTCTATTGCATATATTCATATACATTTTTTGTTAAATGAAAATGACAGAGTGATATTGCTTACCCATCTAAATAGCTCTTTTTAGCAGAGGACAAAGATAGTTCATCCTTTAGATTCCTAACTTGTCTTTCATATGTATCAACAAGACCTGCCCTTGCACGTAATTTGACAATCTCATCCTGAGCATCAGCAAGCCTATAATAATGGATTCACTGGAAGTTAGCCTTTCATAACTTGACATTGTAGTCTGGCCATAAAATTACAAAATGTAAGACAAAATCTGTTCTTTGCCATTTTATGACCAATTCTGACTGGATGCAAAGAGAATTTAATACCCTGTTTGTGAAATGAGAAATTTATCCAAATTAAAGTATAGTGAAAGGCCTTTAAATTTTCAAATCTGATCAAATTCCTAAATATACATGCAAATATTAATTCAAACCTAAAATCAGGCTATCTTTTATTTTATCAAGAGTTCAGGCTTCATGTCATTAGACTATAATTATTTGTTTTCTTCTTTGAATTTTCAATTAATGTTCAAATTTTGACCAAAAGAAGGGAACCTTTTTGTCAGAAAAACCCTTAAAGTATCAGAAAAGTTATATTAAGATTTTCTTATATGTCCTGATACTAATTACGGAAACATATTGATTACAATCAGGAAATTATCTTGAAACATTATTGAAATTAACTCAACAACAAAAAAAATTGTAATTACCAAACCAAATGGAAAATTAACTCAGAAACAGACAAACATTACATGAAGTTGTTTTTAGGAGAATCAGTGATTAAATGTCTGAAATTACATCTTTTCCAATCCAATTAAAATTTGATCTACCAATTGCTTCTTTCAGCCACCGCATGTAGATCTAACAATCTTCGTTTTACTTTCTGTTTCGATGACCTTTCCAATCAGACAATCAGATATCAGCCTTTATGATTTTGAAGGCATTAGCCTAAGGATAAAACCTAAGGATTCTCAAAAGGTCATCAGCATAGAAAGTTAAATGGAGTGTTGGTAGATCTACATGCAGTGACTGAAAGGAGCAATTAGTAGATTTAATATTTAATAAGATTGCACCATTTCTACAGCTTAATCAGCTAATTATAAATTAGGCAACAGAACATTATGCAATTTAGAATTTTTTGTCTATACTTTTATTCTTGATTTTTTCTTTTATGGGTAAAAATGGGATTATATAATTACTTCATCTGTTATATATGAGATCATTAAAATTGAGATGGTGTGGGTGGGGGACAGATCTATTTATTAAGTTCTGTATTACCAAAGTACTATACAATTTAAGACCACTAACAGAATTTATCACTTAAAACAATACAGTTAGCTATCTGTGTTGAATGGTACCTGATCTCCCTTTAAAGAATGACAGTATGTCAGAATACAGATTTTAGTTTAATCAAATCATGTGTTATTTTTAAACTAGTTTAACAATTAACACAACTAAATCTAATGATAAAAACCAATAAAAAACTATAAACAGAATCACAATTCACATAAAAAAAACTTAAAACAACAGTCAAAGAAAAACAATTCAATTAACATTAAATTAATACAAAGATTAAGAATAAATTTAGACACCACATTAATAAAATATCTACATTCCACAAACAAAATAATTAAGTTCCCTTTGCATATTATTATAAAGACAACTATACTCTATAGATATATTTGGTTATGGAATACACTACCCAAATTCAATAAATTTGTCATCCCATTACTGACAGTATTGTAAAATTTTATGAATATATGTTTAATGAAAAAATTAATGCCCAAAACACAAACTGAGACACCACCAATAATGGGATGGAAGATGAAGCCAAATACAAGTATATGCAAGTGATTTGTCAATAAAAGAATTTTAGATTATTTTTATTATAATTTTACTAGCTTTTTTTAAGAAAAAGCCTTTTTCGTCTCAAAATCAAGGAAAAAAAACTTGTGCCAAAATTATAATAATAATTCTTATTAAAGGAATCTCAATCTGCTTGTCAAACTAGAGGCTCAGTGGGCTGAGCCTGTATCGCTCACCTGACAAAATGCTTCTACAAACTTCCATTAATTCTTTGGTTGAATTTGCTTCAAAAGTTTCAGAGCAGATGATCAAAATATATTTTTCTCATAGGGTCCAAAGTTAAAAGTATTTCCCCTCTGGCGGCCATGTTTTTCTCAGATTTGAACATAATGAGCCAACTTCGTAAAGGACCTTCCATACATCATTCCAGTACAGTTTTATTCAATTTGCTATTATAGTTTTAGAGGAGATGATCAAAATATGTTTTTTTCCATAGGCATGTATGTTAAACTATGTTCCTGCTGTCAGCCATGATGTGTGTCGCATTCGAACGAAATGAGCAATCCCTCTAAAGGACCTTCCATACATCATTCCAGAACAGTTTGGTTAAATTTGCCCCAGTAGTTTCAGAGGAGATGAACTTTAACATGTTTTCCCTTAGGGTCCAATGTTAAACTATGTCCTGTGCTGGCAGAAATGTTTTTTGGCAGATCGGAAAAATTTCGGCAATCTTAGTAAAGGACCTTCCATACATCATTCCTGTAAAGTTTGGTTAAATTTGCTCAAGTAGTTTCAGGGGAGATGAACTTTAACATGTTTTCCCTTAGGGTCTAATGTTAAAATATGTCCTGCTCTGGCAGCCATGTTTTTTGGCGGATCGGAAAAATTTTGGCAATCTTAGTAAAGGACCTTCCATACATCATTCCTGTAAAGTTTGGTAAAATTAGCTCAAGTAGTTTCAGAGGAGATAAACTTTAACATGTTTTCCCATAGGGTCCAATGTTAAACTATGTCCTGCTCTGGCAGCCATGTTTTTTGGCGGATCGGAAAAATTTTGGCAATCTTAGTAAAGGACCTTTCATACATCATTCCTGTAAAGTTTGGTTAAATTTGCTCAAGTAGTTTCATAGGAGATAAACTTTAACCTGTTTTCCCATAGGGTCCAATGTTAAACTATGACCTGCTCTGGCAGCCATGTTTTTTGGCAGATCGGAAAAATTTCGGCAATCTTAGTAAAGGACCTTCCATACATCATTCCTGTAAAGTTTGGTTAAATTTGCTCAAGTAGTTTCAGAGGAGATAAACTTTAACATGTTTTCCCATAGGGTCCAATGTTAAACTATGTCCTGCTCTGGCAGCCATGTTTTTTGGCGGATCGGAAAAATTTCGGCAATCTAAGTCAAGGACCTTCCATACATCATTCCTGTAAAGTTTGGTTCAATTTGCTTCAATAGCTTCAGAGGAGATAGCAAATATATGCGTTCCCCATAAAGTCCAATGTTAAACTATGTTCTGCGCTGGCTGCCTTGTTTTTTAACAGATCGGAAAAATTTCGGCAATCTAAGTCAAGGACCTTCCATACATCATTCCAGTAAAGTTCGGTTCAATTTGCTTAAATAGCTTCAGAGGAGATAGCAAATATATGCTTTTCCCATAGGGTCCAATGTTAAACTATGTTCTGCGCTGGCGGCCATGTTTTTCGGCAGATCGGCAAAATTTCGGCAATCTAAGTCAAGGACCTTCCATACATCATTCCTGTAAAGTTTGGTTCAATTTGCTTCAACAGCTTCAGAGGAGATAGCAAATATATGCTTTTCCCATAGGGTCCAATGTTAAACTATGTTCTGCGCTGGCGGCCATGTTTTATGGCAGAACAAAAAAATTTCGGCAATCTAAGTCAAGGACCTTCCATACATCATTCCTGTAAAGTTTGGTTCAATTTGCTTAAATAGCTTCAGAGGAGATAGCAAATATATGCTTTTCCCATAGGGTCCAATGTTAAACTATGTTCTGCGCTGGCGGCCATGTTTTTTGGCAGATCGGAAAAATTCCGGCAATCTTAGTAAGGGACCTTCCAGACAAAATTCCTGTAAAGTTTCGTTAAAATTGGTTCAGTGGTTTCAGAGGAGATAGCCAAAATGTAAAAAGTTTACGGACGGACGGACGGACGGACGACGGACGCCAAGTGATGGCAAAAGCTCACATGGCCTTTAGGCCAGGTGAGCTAAAAAAGCAATCTTCTGAATATTTAAACTTAGTACCACAGACTCTATCTATGGCAAAATAGTTCTATAATAATTAGAATTTGTGTTGAAAGAAGCAAATATTTTCTCCATTATATAGTGAGTATTGGTTGTATGAAAACCACTTGCATAATCCCTACAGTTGGCCTAATTAAAAAAAAAAAAAAACAATGCTGGTTACTAACGGTATTAATAGCGAAAAATGTAAGTGCAAAACTAGGGTGTAAGGCAGGAAGCTGGCTAAGCAAGGCATATGTTAGTTTCCCATTCAACTGCCTTACCCTGGCCCACTGCGTTTTGACTCATCTTTTAAAGATGAAACTGACTCATCTTTTATTGGCGATGTTCTTAAAAGTGAATCTCGCCTAGCTGTTAGCAGGGCAATGTCATCACGTAAGCGACGAACTTGAGTATCGTAATCTGTTAACAGTCCAGCTTTTGATCTTAATGTTCTAACTTCATCTTCTGCTAAAGCAAGTCTGAACAAAACAAATGGCTTAAAATTACTTTTACATCTTAAAGAATCTGAATTAAGCAGCAAAGCAAAGCTGAAAATGTCTTTGAAAAAAAGAGTTACATATAATAGTCATCTTAACAAGACTGAAAAATATTTCATCAAAATGGAAATTTTTTAGTTTCTGATGATATTTTTGAATTTTTGTTGGTTTCAACCTGAAATGGAAATTGGATGACAAAAGTTCTTTTGCCAAAATTTTCAAATAATTAAATTAAAAGTATATAGCGATTCTCAAAACTAGAAAATACACAGTAAGAATTCAGAAAAACTAAAATCTTTTCAACCCTTCTGCCACTGAACACAAAAAAAAAATCCAAACCAAACAAAATAACTGAAACAGAACAGTGTTATTAACTTTATATATATATACAATTCTTCTTTATGTATGGACTATACCATATACATGTAGTTCATTTCATATTAAACCTTCACAATTTTGTTTGGAATATTTTTTTTATTAATAAATTTTATTTAATTATCTAGCAGCAAAACAATTTTGAAACTACTGATTTCTATTTATGGCAAATTTTCAAATTCAACAACTTCAGTTCAATTGTAAGGGGGTCCTTTTAATATTAAAAACAATTTGAACATTTGCACTACTCTACCATGTCTACAGCAAGTGGATACAAAAAAATTATTACAAAAACAGAGAGATGATTCTGCCAGCCAGGAAAGCCATATTTCTGTATATATTAGTGATTGACATATCTGAATTGCAAAACAGATTTCTGTTTTATAGTAGAAAAAAATCACCTCTGAACTCTGAAATTATGCACTAAGATAATAATGAAAAAGAACTTTTACTTACTATACGTAGAAGTTGTAAATTATTTCCCCTTTCTTTTAAGGAATTAATTGAGATGATAACTATTTCCCAAGCCAAGAATTATCCCACCTGGGTAAGTTCATTAAGGACATTTAGATAACATTTCTTTTTTTTGCTTTTCTGCACTTTGACTATTCATTTGCTAAAAGCATTCTACCTCAACAAAACTTTCATTCATGGCAATAGTATCGGTAATGGGATTTATTTTTTACACCTCATAGTTATAATTCCCGAACAGCACAAATCTATCAGCAGTTAAAAGTTTTTTTTTTAAATCAAGCTAAAAATTTGTACATGTATAATATGAAAATAACGAAGTGTTTGATGATAACAAACCATTTCAAACTGATATAAATTCCCAAATTCCCAAATATACAATCAGCTGGATTAGTATTTTATGTGACCACACTGATGTATGTATTGTGAAAATGATCAATTTAGAATATAATATATATATTACGCTTGATTATTACTATGAAATTCAACTCATAGAAGTCAATATAAAAAAAGTTTCCACTGAAATAAATTCTAAACTTTTATTAACTACCCTGTACTAAAACTATAAACAAATATTTCAAAATCAAATTTGAATATATTATGTGTGTAAATAAATGACCATGCACACAGATAAATCATTAATGTGCATGTTTATTATATATATATAAAATCACTACTTCCCTTAAAGATAAGAGAGTCTAATTACTACAGGTGATTCTGATTTTAGTTGTATATCTACTTTCTGTATGCAGTGCTGACTTTCTGTTTATAGTGTAATAAAAAGGGGATGAAACCATACAGATTGATGTGCAAAAAAGATGTCAGTATAAATGCTACAGTATATTCTATTTGATTTTCTTCCAATTAAGATTCTTGAATAAATGTTATTTGTCATTAATTATACAAATCTGTAAAAAAATTCCAAGATTTAGCAGAGAAAATGCTATATATTTTGTTACTCCATATTTTCTTTGAATTTTTAACTGTATTTTAAAGATACTATTGTTTTTAAATATAATTTTCCAAAAAAAACCTAATTTTTGAAGGAAGTGAATGATATTAAAATGAACATTTCATACTATAAGTCCTATTATTCTAATCAAGACAAGTTTAGTAGATCATTCTCTGATGAATTAGATACAACACTAACTCAGCTTGGGATATATAGCAGAAGCAAGGGAGGTAATGCAGTTCTTACTTTCGCCGCAGTTCGCGAATTTCTACATCATTTAACATTTTATCACTGGTTGATGTTCGTAAACTTCTGTTAAGCTCTTCCTTTGTTTCTATCAATCTATGGAAAGCAAAACATGTTACAATTAATAGTGAACCATATAGGAAATCTATCTTACTTTCTCCTAAGTTCACGGTTTTCTGTTTCCAAAAACATTTTGTCACTGGTTGAGTTTCTTAAATTCCTGGAAAGTTCATCTTTGGTCTCTAGCAGTCTGGTTTATTAAAATACAAAACAAAAAGATTAGATAATGGGTTACTTTAAACATGTTTCTATGCTGTGTGCAGAACCCAGGTGAGCTGTTATGAGTGCACATCAAGAACACAACATATTTTGCTAATAATAAAGAATGCTGAGTACAGTATGTATACAAGTCCTACTAGTGATATCTCACCCACTATGGATAGGGCTCACCATTTATTTCATCTAAAAAGGCTCAAAATTTGGTCTTGACTTTTTAACCTCACCCCATTATGAAATGCTGTCTGACGAAGAAATTTCAGACAGAAATTCTGAGATTCTTTAGTTGAACATATAGGAGTCAAATTTGGTTTTTGGACTTACAAACCGTAAAATAATTTTGTAAAGAATGTCTTTGATAATTTTTAAAATTACACCCTCTAATTGGAAATAAAAATCTTTACCTTGATTATGTTAACTACAATATGCAAACAACCTAAAAAATTGTTTTAACAAACTGCAAAATTAAACTAATAGATGAGAACCACTCTAAAAAAAATTAAAACACTGGTTGCCCAACAACATTATACCATAGAATTCAGAGCTTGAAGTTTGTGTATTTTTAAAAGATTATTACAAATAATGATAAGCTTAGCTTCCAATATTTCTTTTTGATCAGGATAGTCTTGGAGTTGCCTCCCACTATCCAATTTTTGTCATTTTTCAAATTTTAACTTTTAGCACATGGTAGATCTCCTTAGCTGAAATTTGGCTTCCTATTTCGATATTTTTGTTTATGAATACTTCTTGTTTAAAATAAGTTTGGTTTTTGGTCTTCAAAATGTTTCGGTTTTAATGCTGCTGATGAGAGGTAACTCCTTGAAATGGGTCGTATACAGCATATAAATTTACTATATCTAATATTAGTATCTTTGGATTGTTATTTTATTTTAAAAACAATCCCAACTCATTATTTAACGCTAATAAAATAAACATTGTTCCCTGGAGCCGTCTGGAGGTGGGAGGAATTCTAAAAACATAAATCATCCCACCACAAAACAGAATCTTTTTTTATTTTTTTAGTATGAATAAATCTGTCCAGAATCTAGTATTCTTATAGTGTGCTTACTCATCACGCAGATCTTGTACTTCATTTTCTCTTGATTTCAGATCAGCTTCTAAATCTTGTAAACTATTTTCATACTGATCTTGTAGGTCATCTAATTCCCTATTCTTTGCTGCATTTTCTGCTAGTATACTGAGACTGGTATCTGCAGTAACAGCTCCACCTGAGGTAAAGAAGTTCTGTCCGAGGAATGGGAGTAAACGGGATTTGATAATACTTGCACCTCCATACAGCCCCCCTAAAATAAGAAAATCAATAAAATCATATATTTTCTGAAATCCTATCAAATTTATTCTAATTTTTTGACACAATTCACATAAAAATTCAAATATCTCAATCCATGCACCTGAAAACCAGGAATTAAACATTTATCAAAACATAATACAATATGTGTATCATGGCTAGAATAGAAAAACAAATCTTTCTGAAAAGATACGGTAACTAGACTTTATCCTCTGGTTCAGACATAGTTAACAAAATTCAGATGAAATCTTCATGCTTTGCATTTTTCTGTCACCATACAGACTTTGAACCTATATTGATCACTAAAATCTGAATATTTATAGCTTAAAGACAAACTGATACCTAATCACTCAATATTAAATAGCCTCATGGACTTACTACTATTAAAATCAATTTCTATTTTCATCTTCAGTGAAAATTAAGTCATAGAAATTCATGTGACATTTGCACATTCAAAATCATTAAAAACAAGAGGCTCACCAGAGCCTGTATCGCTCACCTGGAGTCTGGTTTTCATTGGACAATTAATCAACTATTTGACCAAGTTTGTTGCAATTGGTTGAATTGTTCAGGGAAAATTTGTTAAAGATTTATTGTTCATAAGGTTTAATGTTAAAATATGTTCCCTGATGGTTGTAGTCCTGGCAGGAAGTTGATAAAATTGACCAGGAATAAGGGTGAACCTTAAATAAATGTAACAGAACCCGACCTCAAATTACACAAACCAACTCCTAAATAGAATTTGGGATTCCCTTCAAAATTTCAGGGTAGGCAGATCTCAACATGGCAAACATTTTTCAAATTTACATTTCACTTCTATCTCAAATAGTTTTGGAGATAAATGATGAAAAATGTTAAATTTTGAAAATTTGACGAAAAAAGGGCAATAACTCCTAAATGGGTTTTGGGATTTCCTTCAAAATTTCAGGGTATGTAGATCTCAACATGGCAAACATTTAACAAATTTAGATTTCACTTCTATCTCAAATAGTTTTGGAGATAAATGACAAAAAATGTTAAATTATGATAATTTGACGAAAAAAGGGCAATAACTCCTAAATGGGTTTTAGGATTTCCTTCGAAATTTCAGGTTAGGTAGATCTTGTCATGCTGATCAATTTTACCCCATGTCAGATTTTTGATATCTGTAACGGTTTTTAAGTTATAAGCCAAAAACAACACATGCACCCCTATATTCTATTTTTAGCTACGACAGCCACCATGTTTTATGTCAGATCAAAAAAAATTGAGGATCGTTTGTAGAGGACATGTTATAGACCATTCCTATTAAGTTTCAAACCAATCGGCCTAGCGGTTTCAGAGGAGAAGATTTTTGATAAAAAAATTTTGAAAATTTGAAAAAAAAAGGGCAACAACTCCTAAATGGGTTTTGGAATTTCCTTTAAAATTTCAGGGTAGGTAGATCTCAACATGGCAAACATTTTTCAAATTTACATTTCACTTCTACCTCAAATAGTTTTGGAGATAAATGACGAAAATGTTAAAATTTTGAAAATTTGACGAAAAAAGGGCAATAACTCCTAAACGGGTTTTGAAATTTCCTTCAAAACTTCAGGGTAGGTAGATCTTGTCATGCTGACCAATTTTACCCCATGTCAGATTTTCGATATCTGTAACGGTTTTTGAGTTATTAGCAAAAAACAGCAATTTACCCCTATGTTCTATTTTTAGTAACAGCGGCCATGTTTTTCGACGAATCAAAAATCCCCACATCAGTTCTATGCAGGGTACCCCAGGGAACATTCATACCAAGTTTGGTTCTAATTAGTCAAGTAGTTTCAGAGGAGAAGATTTTTGAAATAATAACATAAAAAAAGCCAAAAATGTCAAAAAAGGGCAATAACTCTAACATCAGTTGACAGAAAATCAGCACACAGATAGCTCTCATCATGCTGAACACTTTCATCCTGCCAGAATTTGCCGTAACCTAATGATTTTTGAGATATTTGCGAAAAACTGTTGTCTGACCCCTATGTTCTATTTTTAGTAACAGCGGCCATGTTTTTCGACGGATCAAAAATCCCCACATCAGTTCTATGCAGGATATCCCAAAGAACATTCATACCAAGTGTGGTTCCAATTGGTCGAGTAGTTTCAGAGGAGAAGAGTTTTGAAAAATTGTTAACGACGACGACGGACGACGACGACGGACGACGACGGACGCCAAGTGATGGCAATAGCTCACATGGCCTTTGGCCAGGTGAGCTAAAAATAGCATTGGCTCTGATACATGTACCATTAATGGTCTATTTTTCGCTAGCCAAAAATTTGTTCTTCAAAACAAAGAATTCTAAAGAAAACACGATAATCAGATATTTGTATGTAATATAATATTATGTGACTAAAGAACCAAAAATAAAACCACAATGAGCATTGCATAACAATCAAATTTATACATATATATATATATAGATTACATACATGTAGAATAATCAATTTAGTCCAACAAAAAGAATTAACTAGATTTTAAAATACTATATAAGATCAGGGGATTTAATTACTTTGAACATACGGTTTAAAGGCAATGACAAAGCAATTCCCAGTAGGTGAAATCTATTACATAAAGTCATTTTGTTAAGTATCTAGTTTTTCTTTAAATCCAGTCAACTTAATAAAATAGGTAAATTCAAGTACATGTATCTAGGAAAAACAGAAATTTTAAATATTCAAAAAGTCTCTACTTATAAACATGTAACAAGCCTGCACCAAATATTTTTTAATGTACATCTAGTAGCTGGGTTGCAACTTTTACTGGTTGAATGCAAAATTACCAGATTAAAATAATGAGATTTTGAAAGAAATAAAGTTTTTTTAAATGATCAATTGGATTTAAGTGATGCATAATTAACTATACATGTTCAAAGATTTAAGATTCAGGCTAGTGGCTTAAGATTTAGACTTTAAAGCTTATTTTCCCTTCAAAATCAAGTTGTGTTTGTGTAATTACTTAAAAAGAGTACCCTGTTACAATAATTGTTTTATTTCAAATTTACAAACTGTAAATATAGTTAATATTTCATGAAGTTATTTGAAAACTTTCTACAATTGGAAACATATAAAATAATTGACCTGTATGTTATCGTGTCAAAAATATTCTATACCAAAAACTGCAATAAAATATTACACTTAACAATACATTTTATTAGATAATGGTCCAATGTTACTATATTTCAATAATTTAAGGATCAACCAATATAATGCTCAAGTAAGCATTTTTAAAAGTTTATTTTATCCTATTAAAATATCTTTACCTGATATTTGTGCCAATTGGTCGATTTCAAATACACAATTTTTTTCACACTCTGTTAATTACATTGTAATTAAAAGCCTGGTAAATAAATCACCCATTATTTGTGTATTACCTTTTGTATTTAGTATTAAATTCTTACAGGGTAAAGTTACTATAACTGTTACTATTGCAGTTATTATAATTGTATACATTTAGTGTTACAAAGAAAGTACAAATCCTGAATTGCCTCAGTGTAATTCACTAGTAGTTATGTCCAGCAGTACAATATCATGTCAGAATAACAAAAATAAACTAAAAAGGTAATCAAGACGAAGACATTCATGACCATTTTTTCCTGACTTGGGACATGACATAAAAGGTGGCAGGCTTAAAACAATTTTGCGGAGCTCCAACCAAATTTCTTATTTTTAAACATTTAACTACTATTGTTAAGTTCTTTATCTGACCACAAATATTTAATTCTTAAATTATCATCCAACCACCTCGAAAAGGTAGAGGACAGGTGGAATTTATAAATTAATATCTTATCAAGCTGTTCTTCCATTAAAAGACAATTCATAATCCATGCAGTTTGAAATTTGATGTCGCAATCTATGGTGCATACAAAATACTATTAACCTGATTCGGCAGTGACAGTGAGTAATTTGAATAGCTGCCCTTGAACTTTGGCATTGAGTTCAATAATTTCACAGCACCGAGCCACATTCTGGTCACATGTGTTAATCTGAAAGCAAAAAAGGATAGTGTGAAATCTGTTGAAAAATATATAGGGCATGTGTATACACTGAATATTCATTATAAAAATTATTATATACTATAAGAAAATAACATTCCAAGTAGAAATTTACTCATTACAACAGAGCACTACAAAGCAACAATTCAGTGTGACCAGAAAATCCAATATTGTTTGATGTTAACAACTAGAATAGTATGACTACTTTCACTGAAATAGCAGTGTTCCGTATGTACTGTTCATACATTTATGCTGTTCATGAACATATGGACTGAACTGGACAACAGTATGAAAGAAGACTTACTGAAAATCATGAAATAGTTTTTCTTTCATTTGTGACATACAGTACTAAACTTTACTCTAAACTTAAAATTTTAAGTACAAATTCAGGATGTAACACCAAAGGTTTTGCATTGGTTCACTGTATTAGATACTAGTATGAAGCATTAAGAATTCATTCATAAATCATATTTCTACATGAATATAATCAGTTTCCTCTGTCATCTGTGACACTTGGATGAAATGTTTCCAATCAATTAATGACTAGGTATAAATAATTAATACTTTTTTGTCAGAGCAGAAAATTACTGTATTAACTATGAAATCAACAAAATTGTAAAGGAAAAAGTCAATAATATAATATTGTAACTGGCTATGATATATTATTGACTTAATTATAAGTTGGTTTGGCTTAATCTGGAATTGCAAAAATATTGAGTGATTTATAATTTATTTAATGGAAATATGTCTATGAGACTTAAAAAAAAATTTAAATGTTATTTCTGCCTTATTTTTTTTCCTTTCAGTCAGATATAAAAAAAATCAAGCGCTAGATTTTTTTGCCAGTTTCTCACCTCTGCTATGTTACATACATATACATGTATACACATTTAACTGAAAAACTTGATGTGCAACGGTAAACTTAAGACTATTCTAAACTTGTGGTACATAATATTTTGTTCTCATTTCTTTTTAAAATTTTAAATTAAAACAATTCTGCATTTACAAAAGTATTTTTTTATTTGAACAATATATTCAGACCATTTATTTCTATTAATCTGAGATGCATGCATTAAATATTTTAAATATATCAAAATCAAAGCAAATATTTGCTACCGTTAAAAATAAAAGTATACTCAACACTTTATATCAGCCCATTTAATTTCATAAATAAAAGTTCAATAGATTTTAGAACTATTCAAACAAGAGGTAAAAGTAAATGTTAGTATTATACAGCGAATGACCGTAAAGATTAACTAACATAATGTCAAAACGTTTTCTACCTGGATAACAGTTTACAATTGGACCTTTCAATATCTTTCATTGAATGACGAAATACAAATTTTACTATAAGTCGAAGCAATCCTTAAAAGGAAATATTCCATAATCAGCATAATCATATGTTTAAAGACCTATTTAAACATTCCAAGGTAAACAAAATTAATAAATTAATTATAGTACAATATATAAGCAATACACATGTCAATGGAATTTCTACTAACACTATGGTATTTTTACAGATAAAATTTCAAATGCTTGTACAATTTACAGTATACCGAGTGATATCTTTGACAAGAAAAATCTTGCTTGTCTAGGCACGTTCTTTAAGGATGAATTGAATATAAGGCATTTGTTATTGTATGTAATGAAACTTTAAAAATATTTAAACAATGATGTATTTCACGTCTATTGTTAAGTAAAACTTGCATCGTGTAATTTAAAACAACAATATCATGCATCATCTCCTTTATTTCATATTCAGTTCCAAATTAAAGAAAATAAATCATTCTTAAGATGTTAGTTAAGTTTCTTTAATAGCTTAATTAAAATGTATTTCTTCAAATTCTTGCTATAATGATTAGATATTCATGAAAACCTAAAAAAATTTACAATGAAGGCACAGGACTTGGTTTTGTGCATGTACAGACGTAAAGACTTTCTACAAATGATGTATTATGTATCTTTCTATTTAGTTTACGTCTATTCAGTCTCCTGGGGCTTTAAACAATGGTACACTAAACAAAGACAGTTTTTATTTAGCAAAAATTCTTCTAGTGTTCATTATGAATTATAAATTGATATGTTTATGTGATCCAAATGAATGAATTAAAAAAATGTGTGGGCAAAAAATTGACTTTATAATGGGTCACTCTAATTCAAAAATTTCTTTTCTGTTATAGGTCATGTCAGCATAACTTTTACTTGTTATGCTGATTCAGTTTCAAATTAAATTTTTTACAACACATCCCTTTTTAACCACCGGAAATTTGAAAAATTTCAACAAACTTAAATAGTTTAACCACATGTAAAGGTTACTAAGTTGACCACATACACTATATACTGCATGCCTCTATACTGATCAAATAATTTCTAACTAAAAATGTATTTAAAATAAATCCAGCTTTTATATGAATTGGTACACCCTTTTCTTTTAAAAGTTCTAATATTAAAATCTTAACATGATAAAAAAAAATCATCAAACATTGATGAATAAAATATTTATACTTTTAAGAGAAAGAATAAGCAGTTGTTTTAAATTCAAACAAATACATGTAGTAATGTCATCTTTAAGTTTATAATCCAGCATAATGTTAAATGCATAAGTTATTAATAGTGAAATCAAACTTCTTTTCTTACTGTTAAATGTAAATGTACTATTAATAATATTCATGGTGAATAAACTTTAAATTAAATTACTTATGTCCTTGATAAGAAACTAAAAAATGTACAGATATATATGCTAACAACAGATTATTTTTTTTTTTAATTTTAAACTGAAATTCCCCTACATTTATATGCCAGGAGCTTACTTAAGCATTCCTGTCAACTTCTACATAATCACTGCCATGAACATGTAGGAAGGGATTACAAGGCCAAAATATTACAGGAAAGTGAAATTAACATCCAGAAACTCAATGAGTTATCACTGAGTTACATACTTTTCTAAACTATACTGTCCAAGCTAACTATACCATCCAAATACATGCAAACTGTCACTACCACATTTATGAGATTGGTCATGCATTCAATAGTTCCAAAGAATAGCAATTTTGTTAAGGGACTTATAACTGAAATTTTCCTTTGGTTCCCCACCCAGTGGCACAAGCGGAGGTTTTAATTTTGGAGAATTACCTCAGATACATGTACCTTCTGACAGGAAATTCCATGTTTGTTGTTGAGTACATGTAAATTAAGTTTACTTTTGATGGTTTGTGTTTTGTGCTCTTGTATGTTATGTTTTTCTATGGTTCTGTCAATTAGATGGCATGAATTAGTACCAGAATGTCAAATCATGAATTACAGATTCTTTCAGATTCCGGCTATTTAAACCTTTTGCCAATAAAAAGGACATTTCAAAGGATAAGAAAAGCTTATAAAAGGACTTTTAACCATTGTCTAAATTCTTCGAAGCACCTACTTTCAACTTTTTAATAAGAAATGTTTTTAACAGACAAAAATATATAACATTTTACTATATTTAATCATTTTCAACCTGAAATAAGATGGAATATAAATTTTTACATATCGCCATTCTCTTTCAGGTAAATGTCATTTTTAATAGGAAACCTTAAAAATATTGTATTAAATATCCAAAATCAGACAAACTGGGAATCAATGATTCAGAATGTTATCAATTTCGCTAATTGATTGCATGCTGTGTCATTGTTTACTGAGTAAATATATATTTATTTTTTGCATGAAAATCAAATCAAAACTCAGGACATAATTATGTTTTTAAATCTACAATCTTATACCACTTGGTAAGATTTTTTACAGTACCGGTAAATACAACTAGAGGCTTCGAGGTGCATGTATCTCTCACCTGGATCATTTGCAGAACAAAATGTTTGACTATGTCCATCTTGACTACTAGTATGGAACATTGCTGTCAAATTGACATGTTTGTAAATTGGCTGACTTGTTTCAAACAAGATCTTTGAACCATCTTTCAGTGAATTTTCCAAGGTCCTGTTAAAATGTTTGGTTTTGAGGGCCCCCTTGGGTTGCAGTTAGAGTCATAGGATACAATTCAGAAAGAGGACTTACTAAGGATCATTGCTGTATATTTTTGTCCCAATTGGCATTGTGGTTTCAGACAAGAAAAGTAAATTACCAATAAGATCCTATGTTAAGCCATGTTCAGCTATACCCAACATCTTGGGTGGTGGGTGCGATCATCAGATATAATTTTGAGAGGAGCATCTAAGGACTATTGCTGCCAAATTCTGTTTCAAGTGGCCCAGTGGTTTTAGAAATCTTTAAAGCAAACTTTACAAAGACGACGACGGACACCAATTGATTGCAATAGCTCACAAAGCTCTTTGGGCCAGGTGAGCCAAAAAGGTAAATTGTTTTATTTATTGATAATTTCACAGCTGACTGAAATTTAAATTCCAGATATATTCAGTTGTATATACATGTATATGACAAGTTATCACTTACACAATGACCCTGCAATAAAGGGTAATCTCATTAAAACATCAATAAAGTTTATAAATTTATGGTAGGAATACGCTACTTGTCACATCGAACTTGATTTATTATACCTTATACAAAGATTTAAGTTGTTAAACACCAGACAATTCTTAAAAATTTAATCTTCTGGAAGTAATATTTAATATTTTATGGTGCCAATAAAATTTTTAATGTACACCTATGCACTTAATGGTTGTTATCCTTCCACCAAAAAATTTTTTTTGTAGATTAACAACTATATATAAAGACTGGAGTATTTCTCCCTAAAGTATTCTCTTTCAAGATTTGTTTGCTGAAAAAAGAATCCAGTATAGCCCAACAGTGAATATTCAGTAGAAGATAAGCAAGTTGTTTCAAAGTAAAAAAAATATTTAATTTTGTTTACTAGTGTTGAAAATACAAATTCTCCTTACAATCAAAAAGGAAAAATAGTACATTGATACTTCCAATACCACAAAATTATTCTTATTGTTTATTTAAATGTCTTGTATGCATTTCATTAAGATTATCTACAACTGACTATAACAAATGGTGAACAAATTTTAATCTTAGTTGTTTTAGGAATGAATGGAGACATGCCATGTCATAACTACTTCAGAATTTCAAAAGTGCTTTTTATTTCTTTATCACTAAAATCTACATCTGAATTTTTTTCAACTTAAAATGGATCCTCAGACATATTTTTTCTCATTACAATTTAAACAAGATTCAGGGTTCCTCATAGGACTTTTGCTGGTGATTCCTGGACTTATCACTTTTGAATTTGGTGTCCCACAAAGTTTCATGGACATGAGTTCCAAATTATTTCTGCGAGTCCAGAATAGGACGTCACCATATACAGTGTAATGTTGTTTAAGGTGCACAAGTTCTGTCGAAATCCAAAAGTTTTGAGTGACGTTGTCTTTGTTAAAAATATCTATGCATTTATTTTTTTTTTTTTACATTGTAGAATTTTTTAATCACCAAAGCCAATGAAATGAATAACATCGTAACACATAACGTGATAAGAAATCAACAAGTGACTTCTCTAAAGACAAATTTATAAATAATTTATCAAACTACCGAAACAAAAATTGTGTTATATGCAGTAGTCTTAAGTCAAACATTTCATATCCGCTTTAAAATTCCATATTTCACCGAGTCTAAACTAGTTCGTCTGCTCGGCGGCAAGGTTAAATGGACAAATTACGCTAACGAGCTTTACTTTCTCCCGGTAAATTATGATTAGAATTAAATGTAATTGACGTGTGTACTTACTTCAACATTTATGTATATTTAGACGTCTGAGCGTGTACCAGATTTACCTTACCAACAGTTTTTCGGGGAAAATGACATTAGGAAAATTGTAATTTACAAGCAATGTTTAGTAACATGCCACAATATTTCGTGCATTATTATGCTGCAAATCTACACTTACATGATATTTGTCGAGCCATGCTTCTAACTTATCCTGTAGTACACTAAAAGTACCGATGTTAACCAACCGTCTTAACGACTCCGCCATTTTCGACGCTTTTCACTCAAGGCTCTCGCAACAGAAGTCTGTGACGCATGCGTGTCGACAACCTAGTATTGCCAGGTCATGTGACTTTAAAAAGGGGTGAAATCAAACTGATTAAATGTATTTGATTTGAAATATACAACAAAACAAACAAAATCTGATTAATAATACTATTCTGTTTATGACACACTTACGGGAAACCGATTATATTTAATTTTATTTTGGATTTATGTATAAAGTGTTTATGTAATATGTACCACTTCTCAGGTCTTCTCAAAGGAAAATTTTTGTTCTTCTTTCGACGGAACCTAAAGGATGTTCTGCAGTCAAAGATTGTGTAATATGCGGTTTTGCTACTAGAATGACCATGTGCACTTCGTCAGATCTTTTAATTTATATATAGTCTTTTCCAAGATTGATTCCCGTGATTGAGTGATTTCAGACGGCATGATGAAGAATGGTCAGCTCGACTTACTAGTATGGAACGCCAAATCTACAGAAAATCAAATAATTACACCTCTCTTCAAATAATTGCCACTCCTCTCTAAATAATTACACCTCTCTTTAATTTATTTAAAGAGAGGTCTTAATGTTTTGTACATAGGAACAAATAAATTACTGCGCGCATTAAATAATTATTGTGCGCACCAATTAATTATTGTCCGCAACTATTAAAAATCGTACCTCTCATTAAACAAATTACAGAGGGGTCTAAATCATTTAAAGAAGAGTTCAAATCATTTAAAGAGAGATGTAAATGATTTAAATCGCGCTTTAATTTATTTGAAGAGCTGCAATTCTGAAAAAAATTCACTTATAAATCCGTAAATGATTTGAAAAGAGGTTTATATCATTTCGGGGGCTTCGGTGGCCGAGCGGTCTAGGTAGTTCGTCATGACTACTAATGATCACTACCTGTTAAAACTGAGGTTGTGAGTTCGAATCTCACCTGTGGCGAGGTGTGTTCGACTCCGATATAAATTGACAAGGATTGCCAATTTTCCTACCGAAGGTCGGTGGTTCTCTCCGGGTACTCCGGCTTCCTCCACCAATAAAAAATGGCCACCGCGAAATAGCCAAATGTGCTGAAAACGGCATAAAACCCAAACTAAACAAAACAAAACATAAATCCTTTAGACCTCTCTTTAAATAAATTGAACCGCGCTTTAAATCAGTGATTTGCAGAGAGGCCTAAATAATTTAAAGAGTGGTATAAAACAATTTATACCTCTCTTCAAATCAACTAATACAACTATGTATTTTCCCCTAACCGCGTCGACAAACGATTTCGCCTCATTGTACATCATTTACGAATCAGTATAAGTTTTTATGACTTGCAGCTCTCTTGAAATAATTTAATTAGAGCTCGCTTCAATTTTTTCACACCGCTCTTGCAATGATTCATTGCGTGGTAAAACTAAATAATCAAGTTAAAGAGTGGTCAAATCGGAAGACCGCGCATTAAATCATTTGAACCGCACAACAAATCAATTGAACCTCGTAACAAATCATTTATATACCGCACAACAAATCATTTAAACCAAGCAACACATATTTTAAAGAGCGGTGCAACAATTTGAGTTTCTGTAAATTTGGCCTTCCATTGACTTGGAGATCCGGGTCATCAAAAGAGGGTCACCAATGGAAATTGTTGCCACGTATGGTTCCAAGAGGCTTAATTAATGGTTACAGACAAGAAGATCAAAGATCTACGTTTTCTCATATAGGGTCCTATTGTCACCCAACAGTTCTGTCTGGCGGATTCGTATACACAGGGTGCAGGTGGTAATAACATATTGCCTTGGTATCAAACAACAATTTATTGAGAAGGAAAGCAGTTTACAAGAAAACGAAATCAAAGGCAAAACTGAAACCCAATCAAAAACTGACTGAATCCTATAACTCTCTCTATTTATAACGCTTTACACATAATTATAGAAAATGAAAGAAAGTTATTGATAAAGATCCCTACAATTTAACATCTGTGAAAATTAATAAATCCGGACAATTTACATTTTCATAGTAAATTAAATTAAAAATAATTGAAACAAATTATCCTGTCCACGTTAAAAAGGTTATTGGAAATTCAAATTCAATAAATATAATTGTCTTATTTGCCCATACCAGATAAAATTAATAATGTTTATAATTTTTTACCACCACTGCATTACACTCGTCCATCATCCATTAAAAAGGTAGCGATGGATAGCTTTTTACAGAATGTTTATAAATAACAATCCAAAGACACTAATATTAGATATAGTAAATTGATACTATGCTGTATACGACGAATTTCAAGGAGTTACCTCTCATCAGCAGCATCAAAACCTAAACATTCGGAAGACCTAAAACCAAACTTATTTTAAACAAGAAGTACTCATAGCCAAAAAATACCGAAATAGGAAGCCAAAGTTCAGCTAAGTAGATCTACCATGTGCAATACAAGGAATGAATCCTTAGTATTTCTATTATTTTTGAATTTAGAATTCTAAGGCCCTTTATTGGGGGGGGGGGGGGGGGGGTGTTCCAGTAATCACATAATCACCAATGTTTTGCCAATATCATCACATAATCAACAGATATTTGCTTTAGCAATCAGAAATTGATTTTCTTTAGTAATCAAATATTCATAAACTAAAAACTTGGTAATCATTAAATGACACGGCCCTTGACTTAGTTTTTCCCTTTTAACTTCTTGTTACCACTCTTTATTCTACCTTTCTCAATGGATTTCAACCTAATTTACATGGAAGGTGTATATGGATAATACCTTGATCGAGGCTGAAAATCAGCGCTATTGGATAATTTTTGTGGGAGAAACTGTCCTTAACATTGTTTTTCCCTATCAACTTCTTATTAGCACTCTCTATTCAACATTTATCTACGAAATTTATCCAAATTTTATGAAAGATGGTATATGGGAAATACCATCAAGTTAAAGAAAGAGCGCTCTCAGATAATTAATGTGAGAATTACTGCCCTTGACTTTAGTTTTTTTCACTATTAATTTATTGTGAGCGCTCTCATTTCTCATTAGATTTCAACCAAATTGATATGAAAGGTGTATATTTGTATTATTTTGATGAAGTTTGAAAATGAAGAGTAGTATAGTATGAGGTTTTTTAGTCAACCCAAAAGCACAAGGAGCCAAAGATCCAAGATGGCGACCGGATTAAGTTGTTTTCGGAAAGAATTAAGTTGTCGGAAATGATTAAGTTGTCGGAAAGGATTAAGTTGTCAATTCGTCAAAGAAGTCAAACAAGGGGACATAGCAGATCGGTATGATTTCATTCATAACTAAATAGAAAACAGTATGATGTCAGTTAACCCTGGTATGACCTAATGCATAACCTCATGTTCTTAGTAGTGAGGTTATGCCTGTACTACGGAAAGAACCCGACTCAGAGGAGAAACAGTCACTATTTGGTACTCTTCAACAATCCCGTAGACCGACAGCCGATCGTGACTCTTGGACGACAGATGTATCCGTTCAGATCAGAGACATGGAAACAGACCACAAATTGGAAGAATTCATCGATACACCGGACGGCTCCGAGGACGACAGAGAGGATCTCGTAGCTTGCCGAGATTGTGGAGTCGTCTTTGTTCATTATGCCGGACTGAGAGACCACATTAAACGGGGGTGCATCGCAGAAGAGGAGTTACCTATTGCCAAACGCCAGAAAAAAGACGAAGATTCCGACGATGGAATGTACGGGTTCGAGTTGGAAGAGTATTTGAAAGACTTACAGGGTACAGACCGTTCACACATTAAGGCATCATCATCATATTTGCACCGTCAGATTCGCTTACATTTAGCGATCCGTAGTACTTTACAAAAAATCTTGAGAGCAAAATTACTCTTAAGTCATATATATGGCAAGCCGTTTTACTATTTATTCTAACTTCAAGATATCTCATATAATATATAAGATATCTTATATAATCTAGTTTTTATAAGATATCTTATAAACTTTATAAGATATCTTATATACTTTATAAGATATCTTATATACTTTATAAGATATCTTCTAAAGTTTATAAGATATCTAATAAAGTATATAAGATATCTCATAAAGGATATAAGATATCTCATAAAGTTTATAAGATATCTTATAAATATTTTTTATATAAGATATATCTTATATACTTTATAAGATATCTCATATATTTTATAAGATATCTTATATCGTTTATAAGATATCTCATATAGTACTATAACAAATAAATAGAGATGTGTTTCGTGTATAGTAGCGCATTTTGAATATGAAAATGAAAAGATATGACGTGCATTTGTCACAAATTCTATTACACGTTGAATATGATGAAAATGATTGATTGATTATTGCTTGCTTAAGGTCCAACGATAAATATTCCGTGCTTCTTCTGTACAAGAGCCAGTTCAACAATTTATAGGCAATTATAGGCTGAATACGATGAAAAGAAGTTACGTGCATTACGTAAATATGCGTCAGTGAGAGAGATCTCACGAGACTAGGTGACGGAATAAATTGATAACATCAATCTTTAGTGATGAGCGGTATCCTTCGTGCAGGAAGAAACCAAGATTTAAAAGGGTATACATATATATCCTTTTCAAACAAACTGCTAGGATGATATATAAGTTTATAAAGACATGTACAAACTTTACATGCTGTATTATAAACTAGTAAGAGTCTAGTATTGAGTTGTCCCGTTCAGTGCCGTAGCTTCCATTGAGACAATTAGGCAGTTGGCCCACCTAAATATTTTTTAATATTAAAATTGTCCCATAAAAACTTAAAAGTTACAAGTATTTCTAACCAGTGCTATTTTCTAATAGATCTTATGCTTACCCTCTCGTTTTTCTGTTTTTTTTTTTTTTGTTGTTTTTTTTTTTTGAGTTCGCATTGCATGTGCAATAGTTTTTATACGCCCGTCGTAGACGTAACATATTATGGTATATCAATATCCGTCCGTCCATCGTAAACACTTCGTACCATAACTCAAAGTTTCAATCAATTCTCATGAAATTTTAACGCATTAGGATTGACGGAAGAAATCTCCCTTTCGATTTTTATTACGATTTTCAATTTTGTCATTCTGGAGATATGGGACTTAGATTGTCCAATTATAAGCAATTTTTCACATGTCGCACACAAACTCGAGTATGCCTTGACTGATTTTCTTCAAACTTTTATATATTCTTACAAATGGTCGTCTGAGGGTCTGCATACTTTTTGACAATTTTCTCTTTGTCGTTCCAGAGATATAGGACTTAGATTGTCCAAATACAAGCAATTTTTTATAAGTATTAAATTTCCTGCTTAAGATATCCGGACCATAATAGATCATGATCGAAAATTATATCTCTTTTTGACCGTGAATGGCTGAACCAAACAGTTTAAAGCTGGGATTTTATATATATGTATTTCTCAAGTTGAAACACACTTTGTTGCTTATATGCAGAGTCTGTAAAAATAAGCAAGGACGTATATTAGAAGGATAGGAAACTCCCGATATCGCCTTGATAATATCCGAGAAATATCGCGAATCGCGAGAAAACACGAGATCTGCAGAAAGCTTCAGCGGGAATCGCCGCTTCGAAATTTCTACATAAATTTTTAAGTATAAAAACATTATATGAATAATTAAAAACATATTTAGTAGAAGTTATTTTATGGTATTAAATGATTTTTCACTATAAAAACAACATCAAACACTTATAAACATCACAATAAGAGATCATAAGTAAGGATGCCAGATGCTGCCCATGATGCTGGGACCGAGATGGCATGACCCGTCATGTTGCATTGATTTTTTAAAAATTTTATTGCATTTACTTGTATAAAAGTATTTGATTACAAGTTTTAGATAATATTTACGTTTGCATATGAAAATAGAGCGTCTTTTGTTGTGTATTTCACGTGTAATATAACATATAAACCAGTCCTTTTCGGTAAACAAAATGGCGACTTCCATTGAGAATGGCCTTGTATTTTGCAGCTAAATGTGCATTTTTGGTGTGAAAAGACGCTTCTAAACCGAATGAGTTCCTTTCCTTTTATATTTTAACGTTTGCATAGCAAGTTTCAACTGTATTTGTTAAGAGGTTAGTCAAATATTAAAGTTATTGAAGCCCCCTCCATCTTTTTTGTGAAATATTTATCAATCAGAGCAGAGATGCTACTTTGCAGCTATCTTGTTGAATATATGCTACACAATCACATATTGCATGATTTTTTTCCATTTCTATGACATTTTTACACTTGCATAGCAAATTTAAGCTTCTTATGCTGAGAATTTGATTAGATATTGAGCTACAAAATGAACAAATTTTTAACAGCTCTATTTTGTTTCATAATATCTACCTATCAGAGCAGAGCTGCTAGTTTGCAGGTATAGGCTACATGCACATTGCATAAAAATGCATTACAGTTATTTTTTTTCCTTTCATTACATATATCTAGACTTGCAGAGAAAAAATGAGCTTCCTATTTTGGAAAATGAATGAGATATTGAGCCTTTCTTTGCTTAAATTCATTTTCATTTTTTTTCATTCTCAAAATAACTGTGAACCGGGCAATGCAGTTAATTTGCAGCTCAAAAGTCAATATCGGAATAGTAAACAAATATTACTTTAAAGGTCTTCTGTTCCTTACATGTTTTTGAGCATGCTGAGCAAAATTAAGCCTCCTATCTGGCAGAAAAGCATACATATTTTGTTTTATTTGTGTTATACTTCTGTCTCAGTTGTCAGGAGCAACCTATGAAATCCCGTCGGCCAATTGAAGAATGGTTTTGTGTAGTGTAGTATGATGTAGATGATGTACGAATTTATGTGTAAAAGACTGAAACAATTACTTATGTGGCGGGCTAACTAACAAACCATGTTTATACAATCAATCATAACACCTGTAATTAACAAATGTCATGTGGTCGGGTGAACCTCGGAAGGTAAGGTGCTATTGATAATTGAATATACAGGTGCCCAGCTGAGAAAAAGATTTTTATTTGGATAGAAATGCGGTTTTAAAGATGTGATTATGCAATAAAAGTTTTATGACAACTAGACTTTATAATTTTACTAAAGCATGTCATTTAAGTTGTTTTTTTTTTTTTTTTCAGCAGAGAAATAGTTAGAGAAACAAATATATTTATTATATTCTGTATATTCCCCTAGCAATCGTTCCAAATCAAGATCAGTGTCCCAAGATAAAAAATCTGACATGTTAATAGAGTTCAAATCAAAAAGTAAATAGCAGATTTTGCAACTCGTTCTTTTTATGACATATTCGTGTATATTTCTCAAGATTAATTTTCTCAAATCAGCTTTGGTCATTTTGAAAGTAGACAATGACTCTTTTGGTGTAGCTTGGGTCATAGCCTTTCTAAATTGAATAGTAGACAGGAAACTACAAAAGCTCATTAAATAAACAACTTACAACTTACAATCTGTCAAAAAGTAGAAAGGAAACCGCACAAACTCATCAAATGAACAACATACAATCAGGACTAATTTATTTTTTTATTATAATTAATTATAAATAATCACAGGAATTAGGAATGCATAGGTAAATGCTCAAACTAAATAAGGTTTTAATCAAATTAATCATTGTTTCTAGAAGACATTTACTATTCAATAATAAAAATGTTATAACTTTGTAATTTATACGATTTTAACGGCCCTGTAAGACATATTTGATAGAATTTTTTTTTATATTTGTTTCTTTGGTTTTTGAACATCGAAAATAATAAACAAAGTTTTTTAAGTTAAAAACAAATGAGAGAATTTCTGTCATGATGATCGAGACTATAGGAGTTCTAGTTGTTTACATTATCGTAACTAACCGGAAATATTTACTTGAAGCGCGCATAATTGTAGTAGTGAGTAAATACAAGTCTCACGATACGCGATATTTTAACCAGATACCGCGAGACACCAATCCTTGTTAGTTATACGTCCTTGAAATAAGTTAGTTCTATTAGCATTTCCGAAGTTTGCCGATAATTACCGAGGTCATTTCAACTGCGTTGTATGGAACATCCGTGAACTTTTGAATAATCACGTGGTCATTTATGGTCCGGATACCTTAAACAAAGATGAAATTTAGTTTGTTTTTACATTGTTATAATTTAGATATTTTAAGCCGTTGAAAAAGTAACACGACACTTAATTTGCTGAAAAAAACATTTTCCTACGGCGTACCATGCGCATAAGGCGCAGTAGTTTATTGTGCTGTCTTGTCGGTTAACGATGTGTTCTATGATTTTTTACCCTTTTGATTATATCTTTGTTGTTTGTGTTTGCTGTGTTTTCTCTCGAATTTGCCTTTGCCTTGTCCTTTCGTCTGGTCTTTTGGAATTTTCCCACTGAATTATTTCTCTGGTGTTCCTTTTGCAATATTTATGAATCGTTGAATCCTTTTCCAGTAAATAATTTTGATTTGAACAAAGAATTGTGGGTAAAAATGGAGGCAATGTTTTGAAAATTCTCTCGAAGAAAATAGCCAAAAAAATGTGCTTAGAAGAGACAATTTTATATATATGGTAGTATGCAACACACCAGGAAACCCTTGAAACATGAAAATATCTGCATAAAATAAAAAAATAATCGTGACACAATGTGAAACAAACTGTAAACTGTAAACTGTTGAACACCTACTCACGGCCGGTGTGTATTGATTATAATAAACATTACATAACTATTACCGTTCTACTTAGTATTGAAATCTCCGGTAACAACAACAACCAACAATAATTATGGGGCGACGAGGAAGGGGTACTGGTCCTCCGGGATATTCAAATCCATCTTACAGGGGAGGATACCAACAAAACCCTAAACGCTTCAGGGCGGGGAGTAGCGACACAGAGTGTGACGACCCAGATGTCATCTTAGACTCAATTCTTGGTTTATTAAACGACCAGAGCGTAATGAACAAATTCGTCGAATCTCTCTGCGAAATACCACACATAAAGTCCAAAATCATCGAGCATCTACTCCCATCACTAGATAAACAAGTGACCGCAATCTTGGCCCCGTTACGCGAAAATGTAACGGTTATGACGGAGAAGCTGAAAGAATCTGAACGCAAATGTTATGATTTAGAATGGAAAAATGACGATTTAGAACAATATACCAGACGGCAATCCATACGCATTGCAGGTATTCCTGAAAAAGCATCTGAGAGCACTGATGACGAAATTGTAAAATTTGCTCAAAAAGTTTTAAAAGTTGATTTAAAAGCAGAAGAAATTGATCGATCACACAGAGTGGGTCCTCCTAAATCTAATTCTAATGATACAACAGAGCGAGAAATTATTGCACGCTTTGTGTCCTATAAAAGCCGGCAAAAACTGCTTCGTGCTAAAAAGACCATGCACGATTTTAACAAAGAAAATGGTACAGGATATCTTGTGTATGAAGACCTCACAAGAAAAAGATCTGAACTCGCATATAACGCTCGATGGCTTAGAAATAATAAACACATCAAAGATACATGGACATTTGATGGCAAGATCTTCATCAAACATAAAAACGATCAAATTGTAATGTGTACAAGACCAAACGAGTTACCATTGCAGCCGATTTTGCCAATTAACAATAAACCACAGAAACCAGCTGAGCAAAACGGCAAGCCTAGGTCATATGCCAGGGTTGTCAGGGAACCTGAACCTGAACCCCCCACTAGCAGTGACAAAAATACCGAGCCAGTTCCAACACCACCAGCGAACATAAATGTACCAGCTAATGATGATGAGACCCAAGTAAAACAAACCTAATTATTTCTACTGTATTTAAACAACAAACAGTATTGTGATTGTTTGAACTGAGTTGTAAACAATACCATGTGCTTTCAAACACGTGTTGTTTCTATATTAAGAATCAAAACAATATTGATATATCCAATCACCAACTATTATGTATCGAAAGTAACAGCGCAATTACGGCTATAAATTTGAAGATATATGTTATCTTCAATCAATACAAATGTATATTTTTCAATTATTTGTTTTTGTAAATATGTTTATTTTACTACCGTCTATCTAATTTGTTTGTTTATCCAACAAGTAGGCATGATGTACGTTTATTGTTATATAGGTCATTGGTCATACAATTTTATAATGTTTACATTCCGGTGTACATGGACACCCTCAGCAATGTCTTGGCAATTTTTTTATTTTGATAGTTGTGACTAATTATTATCATCAAGTTCTTTTTGCTGGTAAGTGTCCATCAAGAATGTGTCACTCAACTATATTACATGAACATTATAACAATCATGATTATGCATTATATATCATAAGTAGTCTATTACTAAGACAAGGAATACAACCAAATCCAGGACCACCATCTTCTGGTCAATTAAAAAATATATCCATTGTTCATAATAATGTTTGTAGCCTTCCACCAAAGATTGATTTATTAGAAAGTGAACTTGGGGATCATGATATTATTGCTATTACTGAATCTCATCTGGATGATACTATTTTAGATGACAACATTAACCTTGCTGGTTTTCAAAAACCTGCTAGACTTGACCGTAATAGAGCAGGTGGCGGCATTGCTATATATTTTAAGAATAACTTATTCTACGAAGTTAGAAATGATCTTTTACACCCGAATTTGGAACTTTTATGGGTAAAGGTATCAAACCAGCATTCAAATTTTTTACTTGGTGTTTTTTATAGACCCCCTTCTTCTAGAGTGAAAATTTGGGATTATTTTTATGATTCAGTTTCAAAGGCAATGGATTATGATCTACCAATATTTTTGACGGGTGATTTCAATGTAGACATGATGTCTAGCAACCCTTCACGTAACCACCTTAGTAATATTTTAGATCGCCTCAACTTGTATAATTTTGTATGGGAAGCTACAAACTTTACAGTAACACCTGGTACATGCATTGATTTATTTATATCTAACAATAGAAGTATGGTTAAAACTGTAGAAGTACAAACCCCTTTTTGTAGTTTACATTCTGTAATTATGGCTGATATTAATTTCAAGGCTTACAAGCAACTGTCATATAAAAGAACAATTAGAAAATATGACAATGCAAATTACAATGGATTTGTTGATGAATTAAACCATACTAATTGGGATGAAGAGTTTGATAATTGTGATAACATTGATGATATGTATTCCAACTTTGTCAATATTTATACTCACAATGTGAACAGATTTATTCCGACTAAGATTGTCACTATTAGACCCTCAGATAAACCTTTTATGAATAATGCTATACGCAAGAAGATGAGACAGAGGAATAGAATTCACTCTAAAGCAAAGTCCTCTGATAACCCTATTCATTGGCAAAAATATAGGGAATTGAGAAATGAGGTTATAGACATGATCAGAAAATCAAAGGAGCAATATAGGTCAAAATTAACTAGTCAACTTACTGATAAATCAGTCCCACCTGGAAAGTGGTGGCGAATATTAAAATCAGTATCCAAAATGTCAAAGAGTCATCAACCAACCCCTCATTTAAAGTCTAATGGTCAAATACTGCTTCATCCAACTGACAAGGCTGAGGTATTGAATACTTACTTTTGTAATATATCAAAGATTGATAATGAACCTGATTTACCTGGTGATATACCAGACCCTCCAGTTATGATGGAGGATTTTATTATATCGGAGAATGAAGTTCTTGATCAATTAAAGATCTTAGACCAAAATAAACCAGCTGGTCCTGATGGTATTACACCCCGGGTATTAAAAGAGATAAAATTGGGACTTTTTAAACCCCTTGCCAAACTATTTAACCATTCTCTTCGTTTTAGACGGGTACCTCATGCTTGGAAAATTTCTCATGTTACACCTATTTTTAAAGGTAAAGGTAGTCCTCATGATACTTTAAACTACCGACCTATATCTCTTACTAGTATTGTTTCTAAGATTATGGAGAAGATACTATTTAAACATCTTTTCAATTATATGAAGTCCAACAACTTGCTATCTAAATATCAATCAGGATTTCAACCTGGTGATAGTACTGTTAATCAGCTCCTTGAGATCTACAATATTATTATTTCCAACCTTGATCAGGGCAAAGATGTTAGATTTATTTTCTGTGATATATCTAAAGCCTTTGATAAGGTTTGGCACAGAGGCTTAATACATAAACTTAAGTCTTATGGTATTCATCAAAATCTTGTCCAGTGGATTGCTGACTACTTGAGTGACAGATGTCAAAAAGTTGTTCTAGATGGTTTTTGCTCTAGTACACAAGGTATCTCAGCTGGCGTACCGCAAGGCTCTGTGCTTGGACCATTCTTATTCTTGATATATATAAACAGTATTGTAGATGATGTCAGCAATCATATTAGACTTTTCGCTGATGATACCTCACTTTTTGGAATAGTTGATGATAATGTTGACTATATTACGAATTCTCTGACTAGTGATCTTGGGCACATAAATACATGGGCAAATAATTGGGCTGTGAATTTCAACCCGTCTAAAACTGAGAGTATGACATTTTCACGAAGGAACACTAACTTCCCCATCATTCATTTTGGCCAGGGTGGAGAAGAAATTAAACAAGTAGACCATCATTGCCATCTTGGTTTAAACTTTCAGAACACTGCGAATTGGAAACTGCATATTAATACTATTTATAAAAAGGCCTGTTCTAGACTTAGTTTATTACGACAGCTGAAACACTCACTTGATAGAAAATCTTTGATTACAATATATTTATCATTTATACGTCCAATTGTCGAATATTCAGACTGCGTCTGGGACAATTGTACCCAACAAGAGTCTAATTTATTAGAGAGTGTTCAAACTGAAGCTTGTCGCATCATAACAGGTTTGAGGAGAACAACATCTCTCAACAAGTTATATGCTGAACTTGGCCTTGAGAAACTTGGTATTAGAAGAAAAAAACATAAACTAATAACATTTTATAAAATAATTAATGGTCTTGCACCTACTTATATGCAAGAAATGGTAACACCATATTATCCAAGGCAACATAACTATGCCTTAAGACAGGACGATCAAAACTTCATTCTTCCTTTATGCAGGACAACATCTTATTACAACAGTTTCTTACCTGCTACTATTAAGTTATGGAATGAACTAGATAATGAAACTAAGAGTTCAAGAACTCTAAGTTCATTCAAAGGAAAACTTGATCAAAAGTATAAACCAAAAGCTCCACCAAGATACTTTGACTATGGTATCAGAAAATTTAATATCTTTCTTTGTCAGTTGAGAAATGAAGCCAGTGATCTGAGATCTCACTTATTTCATGAATTTCTAGTAGATGATCCATCTTGTCCATGTTGCTCTAGTAAATGTGAGGATAACTTTCATTACTTTTTTGACTGTCCAGCTTATAATGATATTAGACATACACTTTTTGAAAATCTGTCACATGTGCCTATAAATATAGACCTTAATACACTACTTTTTGGTGATTCAAATTTGAATAATGAGAATAACATATTTATTATTAAACAGGTTCATCAGTATATAAGTGATTCTAAAAGATTTGTTTGACACCTACACACCCACCTTTTAATCTAAATGATATTGACTTCTACAATATTCTTGCTCAAAACATAAACATGCCAACTATTTTGTAAATACAAATTTATCTTCATTCCTTTTTCAATTCATACTTAAGTTTATTTTTCCTTTTTGACAAAATGCTTCATTATTACATTCAATTTCCATAATGTTTCAATGCTGATTTACTTTTAAGAACTTAAATCGACAAATTTCCTATTTTCTCTCCTGTATCTGTCTTTTTTTTTTCTTTTTTTTTCTATCACAATATTTATACTGATTAACTGATGAAGATAACTGTTGCTCCGCCTCTGTACTTATTCTAGGTACTTTAATTCAGAATTCAAATTTACAGTTATTATATTGATTGAAAGGCTGTGGCAATATGGTTTGTTGAATAACAATCATTTGAGAATAAAAATCATCAAATGATATACATGTATTTGCAATTTCTTAATATGCTTAAATATATTTTAATAAAACTTGTACTTATATCATTATACAGAATGGATATAACCAATATTGCCACACACTAATAATTTTGATATATAAATCCAATCTTGTGTTTTTGTTACTATTGACATCTTGTACCTTGTATTGTGGAGAGGGCTTATATAGGCTTTGCCTGCTGCCCGATCCATTTCAGCATTTTCTGAATAAAATATTGTTTAAACTAAACTAGTAAATAATTTTGACATATGATAAAAGGAATATAGATAACTTGTTTGGACTTTTCAGTCGGTCGAAGCAAAACAGACTTGCTACATTTCAGCTGGAATTGCAATGTGCACTGTTTCTTCAGAATTTTATTTTTTTTCTAAAAATCTCTCAATACACTGTTTATCACAGAAGTTATGTGCTATTTTAATAGGAGTGACACCAGAACCACGTGCATCCACGTCGGTTTAAGCAAAACTGGTTTAATAATTAATTGGATTTTTTCTTTTTACTGCTGATAAGACTGTTGTATATTTGGAATTCGTTCAATACCAGTCACAGATGACATAAATAATTTTTTCAGATGGACATATCCAAGTATTGATTTTAATAATATTTTGTATTTTTGTTTGAAGCGTCAAAATCAATTCCTTCAGATTTTTTTAATTTTATTTTGTACGCATTTTGAATGACAAGAAATTGGACAAATATGGCGTAACACAGATTTTTTATGAACTACACAGCTTTATGTTTTAGTTATGTTTTCTTGTTAAACACAAAATTATATTTATGCAAAGGACTTCGATAGTTTTTTTTTGTTTTCAGAATTTGTATCAGTTCTGCAATGGAAAAGGTCCGTAAGAAAGAAATCCAATGCCAAGACAACTCGTGAGAATGCAATATTGGGATTCATGTATAACTACAACAGAACACAAAAAAGTAATGTCAAATGACTCAATACAGGAATACATTAAATGTTCAAAAAGCACTAAATTCGTCAGTTATCCATGTGGAGAAGAAAGCTGGCTTGGTCGGCAAACTCTTGTACGGTAAGTTCCTGTTGCAAAAACGGTGCTTAAGGGTGGAAAGTCTGTTGTTGATGTTCCTATACTTCTTAAGTTGTGGTCGCCGAGTTCCTCCTGCTGCAATCTGTATTTAATTGGCTTCGGTGTTGGCTTGCTCCTTCTGAAGTAGGTCTATTAGGGCGTAGATGTTTGGATGTGCGTGGTTTACGAGTTTCTTAAGTTTGCTGTGCCATCCTTCCAAGTGGTTCGTTGTACGTGGTCCCTCGTTAGCAAAGTGGTTCCATTGGTCTCGGTTTGCTCCTTCTACCCAGTGTTCTGTTACGTAGTCAGCGAAAGGCGTACTGTTGAGTGGAATCTGTTCAGCGTCTTCAAGGGTGGTAAACCATAAATCCTCGACTAACTCTGGTGGTTCGAAATCGACTCACTTTGTTATCCAAAGCTTTGCCACTGTTTAGTTAGAAGGATAGCTTTTACCATAAGCTTGGACTTGTCTGTTCATGTTGTATAATATTTAAATCACACTGTCATATAAATATTCTTTTTTAATTCCTGCAATATAGTTCAATTTATATTTTATGTTTTTCTTTTATCTTCAAAGAAAAAAAAGAAAAAAAACCTTAATGTTCAATTACTTGCTAAAACTTCTTCATTAATGATGCATTCAAGAATATTTATTTATATTTTTCTTTTTAGATAATGATACTTCTTTTTATTTGTATTTTATTTATTATTATTATTATTATTGGTCTTTTTACTAGGGTATTGGTAATATTATAATTTATAATCTATAACTGACAGGATCTACTGTACTTTGTCAACATAAACAACTTTAATTGCAATAAAAACAATATGTGGGAGAAACCTTAATTAAGTAATTAAAAGTGGGAGAAACGTGATTAAACCACTACAATGCACTAGCAATACAAACTCCCACAAAACAAACAGTTACATCAGATGGTGCGGAAGTGGAAGTTTATCAGGTGCTCCTTTAACGACATCCATCATATTGCCAAATCCAGTTCCAAGAAGTCGTGAAATGTAACTAATAATCTAGTCTTATTAGTGAGATAGAAACTTCGTATCGACCAATCAATTCGTAACAACCGTGAAAGTATTGGAGTGATGATACCAACAGAAACTGAACAGAACCCAGTATTAGAATTTTATGAGTGCCAAGAAGTCGGAGTATAAATCACATGTACGGCAGTAATGAATAAACTGAAATAATCACAGCATTATATGTTACTGCTAAGAAAGGGGAAGTTCATAATTGTTAAGTTAAAATTATCACTTTTTTGTCAAGATTTGATTTCAACCGCCCTTTATCGGCTGTTTATGACCTATAAACAATCCCAAATCTAGTTACGAAAAAGTGGGTGTATCTGTCATGTTTTTTTCTAGTTCACTCTTTCATGTCCGAGTTATTATTCCTCTACCGGCAGCACCGAAGGAGACTATATATACGTTTCAGTCACAATAGTTTTCCAGACTTTTTGCAGAAACCGTTTAACCAACTGATCTTATTTTTGGTATGCGAGCATATAATCATGAAGTACAGATCAAAGTTCGAGTTTCACGCTGATCGGATAATTATTGTGAGAAATATTGCCCTTGGAGATGGGAATTATTGTCAAAATGTTAGTTTTCTGGACTTTTTTTGCAAACCCTTCTACCAACTGATCTTATTTTTGGTATGAGCTTATGATGAGATACAGATCAAGTTTGAGATTGATGCTGATCAGGTGTTAGACTGGCATGTATCCAGTAAGAACTATCTACAGACCAAATATGGGACTATGTAATACAGTTACTGAGAAATGGACTTAACCTAAAAAATGTAACAAAAGTCATGCAAGCATGAAATTGAGGTCAAGATTCAGATACAGGTGTCAGACTGGCATGTACCCACTAAGAACTATCTACTGGCCAGATATGGTTGGCTTAGGTATTACAGTTGCTAAGAAATGGACTTAATCGCGAAAATGTGACACAGGTCACTCACCCACGAAATTGAGGTCAAGGTCAAAAGGCATGTGTCAAACCGACATGTACCCACTAACAAGTATCTATTGACTAAATATGGTGGGTCTAAGTATTACAGTTGCTGAAAAATGGACATAATCAAGAAACTTGGATGAAAGTCGCTCAACCATGAAATTGAGGTCAAGGTTTAGAGACACATGTCAGACTGGCATGTACCCACCAAGAACTATCAATGGACCAAATACGGTGGGTCTAGGTATTACAGTGCCAGTATATACTTGATATATGATATAAACAGAATTATTGCCTATCAGCAAAATATTCTATGGTGCAAGTACAATATTTATAAATCTGTGATAGGAACGCTACCGGTCCAAAAATCTGGTTTTGACCTGCAGTAGCTGGCAATACAAGATTTCCGGACTGCTAGTTAGAGTTATTCCCCTTTGAATAAACACAACGGAGACTGGGACGATTGAGAAAGGATGCAATTGCAGACGAGAGAGGTAAACATTTCATCATTTCTCCGAGGATGAAAAACTTCGTCTGAAATATTGTCAGCCAATGACACAACCAAATTTAAAAATATAAATCCTTTTATTGGTCTACCATTGGTCATTTGTTCTTGAATGCAATAAACACAATAGCTACTCAAGATAATGTGGTAACACTGTGTACTAAACTCTCAATATCATAACCACTGGGCTTGTTTTGCTGAAATAGAAATTTATTAAACTATCAGTATTTGATTCGTTACCTGTGATGATTGTTTAACAGTAAAATTATACTACACTCCCTTTTTCCATCCCAAAAAACACTAAATCAACTGATGTGTTATTCTATCTAAAGCTTCGTATTGATTTATATGATCTAAGACAACCTGTTCACCATAGTGCCAGTCTGATATTTAACACTCACCTCATCTCCTCTAAGAGCCTTGTAATGTTCTCGGCAATATCACGATATATGGAATACTGTTTGGCCGTGGTATGGACCAGGAACACTGACCTGGACTCACCTTCGGCTCGGGCCATTTCAGTTTACCTGGTCCATACCAATCCCTTGGGCAGTCCAAAAATCGTGATATTGCCCCCATAATCAGTAACTATTGTGTAAATAATATTTCTTTTATAAGGGCAATTTATAACAGAAATCTGAGGTGATTTACAACACACTCAAATGGAAATATTTTTTTTGGGGGGAAGGGGAGAGAATTTATGCTAATTCCAATCTCGCAAATGATGTACTTGATTAAATGTGTATCAATTTTTTGCACCCACTAAAAGATTCGCAAAGACATGTCTTATATCATGAATTTCAGTGTGACATTACTCTCCCTGATTGTCACATGGCATAGCAGCACTTGATTATTTATGAGTAACTAGTCTGACTCAAATGGGTATTAAAACAACAATGGTAAATATCATAGAATAAATTCTTAATAAAAATTTTCTTTAAATGTCTAGAAATGAAACATATCTGTTACATTTTTTTTATTAAATTTTTATTACAATTGTTTTAAAAAATTTTCCTTACATAGTTTTCATTATATATTCACAATAGCAATAATCTGAGTACACTATTTTTCAGATATATCATTATTCCATTCTGCATCCTGTTCCTTAAAATGTGAATTTGACATGATCTGGCATAATTTTTATAGTGATAAAATGGTCGCACTGTAACTGTCTTCTTACAGAAACTGCTTCTGTTTGAGAAACCCTTTCCTCGGATGTTCAGCATACATCAGAAGAAAGTATTCATATGATCCTGATAACATTTATTTCAGCAGTCTGTTCATGCCGTCAGATCCATCATGTTACTGCGAGTCAAGGCCCGTAACTCTTGTATTCTGTAATCTTCTGGCATAGGTAGATGACTAATATGAGGTGCTAACACTCTACAATGACAAAATTTGTCATTAAATCTATCAAATCTACATTACATGATATATACACCTGGAAATTAATTAAGCGACACCAAAATCAAAGTGACATAAAAAATGTTTGACCAGAGAAATTCAAATGATCATTCTCACACATAAAATATGACCCTTTCTGAACGCCATAATGTAAAGGTTAAGGAGTTTTTCTGATGAGGTATTGCACAGAATGCACGTAAAACATGCAACCCTCACCAAGGTGAAAATCAAGTTTGTGTGATTGAACTTGAGAGTGTCACTATCTTGTCATAGAGTGTCAGAATATTGTTTCAAATCATTATGGCTCGTCGTAGGGTGTCAGACAACTTGCGATGGCAAATTATTGGTATGAGGAATGCTGGGTTAAGTTGTAGAGAAATTGGACATCAAATCAATCAACATCATTCAGTTGTTGCACGATTAGTGCAGAAATTTGGAGTTACAAATGACGTTAGAGACAGGCCACGTCCGGGACGACCACGCAAAACCAGCAGACGTGAAGATGTAGTGTTGTTGCGTCTTGTACGGCGACATCCCTTCATGAACAGCACTGTCCTTAAAACAGAGTGGTTACAGGGTAGGGCAATATCCACTAGAACCATCAGGAACCGGCTAAAGGCGGCAGGATTCAGGGCTAGAAGACCTATCAGACGTCCCACGTTGACTAGGAACCATCGTGCAGCTCGTTTACAATGGTCGATACACCGTCAACGCTGGAATCTTGCGTCCTGGAGAAGAGTCCATTTCTCTGATGAGAGCAGGTTGTTATTGCACGTTGTTGACAGCCGCTTACGGGTCTGGAGACGTTCAAACATGGCAATGGCAGAACAACACATTGTTGAGACCATTCCATAGGGTGGAGGGTCCGTCATGGTGTGGAGTTGCGTCTCCCATTACTGCAAACTTGATCTGGTCACAGTGCAAGGGAATTTAAAAGCACTTCGATATCAACGTGAGATCTTACAAACAAGTTTTGTTCCACATTTTGACAATCACTTGTTGGCAGACCGTCCAATTTTCATGGATGACAACGCCAGGCCCCACATAGCACATGCCGTCGACGAATTCTTACGCCGAAACGCTGTGGAGACAATTCCCTGGGCAGCCAGAAGTCCTGATCTCAATCTGATTGAGCATATTTGGGACATGTTAGGCCGTCGAGTTCGACAATGAGATCCCTCTGTACAAACTGTACGTGATCTGGAAGATTCAAAGACTGATACAGGGAATGAGTAGACGACTTGAAGGAGTCGTCCGTGTGCGTGGTGGTTACACGAAATATTGACAATGACTATGCTTTCTGACTCTTAAGACACAATTCAAGGATTGGAACATGGCATTTGCATCCAGAACCATGCCAAATTCCATGTACGACAATAGTTAATTTCAAGATGTTTTTGGCCAAATTTGAACCTTTTGCAATATGGTCTAGAACTTAAAATAAATCCCAATCTGAAACCACCAAAGTGTATCTTTCTTTCAATTGTTGTCTATACTATGCATAAAATATGCTGCAACCATTGAATGTGTAACATGTTCTTCAATACGAGACCAGCAAACTTAGCCAATCATGAAAACTGGGGTGGCACTTAATTTATTTCCATGTGTATGTATATAAATATATCAGGATTGTCCAAAAAAGACCCTGAAGTTGAGGTGGACAAAACTATCACATACCTGTACTTCAGAAAAATTAATGCATGAATATTCAACCAGTTTTATACACAAATGAGCAATTTTTACAATCATACGCAAAAATAAAAGTCTAGAAAAACAAAGAAACAGAATCCCATTACAGTTAATCAGGGAGACAGTAACAGTAAAACCAGCTGTATCCACATCATAGCAAGTGTGAAATTAAATCTTGTACTAAGTGATCAGATGTATATATTAATATGAATATGCTTGCTATGTAAATACTTGTATTATTGAGATTTCTTGTTACTGTTGAATTTTAACCATTGTTTCTGGTAATTAATTGTCAGCTGTTGCTCAATACTGAAGACCAAACAACTGCTCCTAGATGTAATTTTATCCAATGGTTGAACATAGTTTCATTCAAATTTTCTACATTCAGTTCTATATGAAGTTCTCTTACTGATACACACCACATACATGTATAATAATACTGAAAAACTTACCTCATGTATATAACATCAGTAGGTCCTTGTAGCTGTGAGAGTGTTCTCAATAAATAAGCTGCCATTTTCGACATCTGAGACTGACATAACCTAGAATAATATATTTTTGTCAGTATTTTATTGGATTCCCATAAACTTCCGTAAAAATTGTCGAATCAAAATGGCAATACAATATGATGAACTAAATATGACGGCAAACAATCCTTCAAAGATTGAAAGTTTTCTGAAAATCACTTTCAGAGCAGTTGCATTCAAAAAGTCTTTGGGGCGGACAGATACTATTATCATATCCCCCAAAATGCTCACGTTTTCAGGGGGCAATCATCAGATTATTCTGTTGGAAAACCCAGTAAAAACCCAGAAACTTTGATTAAAAAAATTATCAATATCATATATTTCATTATATTTAAATAGTCAGGATATCATTTGTACATAAAACCTCTTTTTCATTTTATATCAAAATTTAAACTGTTGTCTCAGCTTCCATGCTAATATCATACACATCTTTTTATCTACGTCTACTTACCTTTCTTTTGAATTAGAACAATGAAGATTTTTCACTTTGGCACATAATGTGGTAACACTGTGTACTAAACTCTCAATATCATAACCACTGGGCTTGTTTTGCTGAAATAGAAATTTATTAAACTATCAGTATTTGATTCGTTACCTGTGATGATTGTTTAACAGTAAAATTATACTACACTCCCTTTTTCCATCCCAAAAAAAACTAAATCAACTGATGTGTTATTCTATCTAAAGCTTCATATTGATTTATATGATCTAAGACAACCTGTTCACCATAGTGCCAGTCTGATATTTAACACTCACCTCATCTCCTCTAAGAGCCTGTGTAATTCTGTCTACAGCTTCACACTGATTTATATAATCTAGGAAAACCTGTCCACCATAGTGCCATTCTGATATTTTACTACTGTGAGCAGGAATAGACAATTCTTCTAAATATTTCTTTTTCAGGTAATCATGTTCTCCTTAAAAAAGACATATTAAAACACTGCATCACAGGAAACGACTCCTTATAGTATAGTCACAGAAAGAGTCAGCAAATGAACTGATAGGAAATCTTCTTCTAGTATTAAATGATGTAAAATCTTTCAAATGCTACTCTCCATGTATTTCTACATACACGCACTAATATAAGATTCTCAGACAATTGGGCATTATGTAAACTTTTATTTTTCTTGCACAAATTTGAAAATTAATGGACATCAGTTTAGTTTTGCATCACTAAGAAAATAAGGCGTCAGATAATTATGCTAACAGGTTATTGATATTATGGGAAATTCAGTACTTCAGAGAATTAAAATGTTTACATTGCTATTTAATAGTATTAGACAAGCAACTGCATATAATGGGCATTTGAAAGTTTTCTTGTTCTGAACATAAATTTAAAATTAAAATCTATACATAGGAAACCTGTTCAGAAAGGGTGCTTATTTTTTTTGTCCAACAGGTGCTCTTTATAGACAGGTCTGGCTGTACATTTATGTTATACCAACCATTTATTATACTATCTGGAGCTATATACTTCAGAACAACAGAATGACTGGCATTCCAATGTCCTGATTTCAATAAATGTAGGGCCTCTTCATGTTTCTTGTTCTCATGTTTTGCTCTCAGTGCCTGAAATATTTAACACATTCTGGGTATAAATAAAGCATCAGAGGGTTGTGTTTAAAGTCAAGCTATTCATACTATATACATGTTTATCAATGTATTATCAATTTATAAATGTTCTATATGTGAATAATAAATCTATACTAGTTCAATTTTTTTTCTTCTTTTTAAAAACAATAAGACTTTAAAATGTATATTCTTTAAGTTATGATGTTTTATACCTATAGCTACACTTAACAAGTACAATATTTCAATTGTCCACATAAGGAACCAAAGGAAACATTTTTTTTATTCCAAAATAAACCTCCCAAATCTCAAGGTCCACTTCACTGCAAAAAGATAATTCTTGTCTAAAGCTTTGCTAGATTTTAAAGGTAAGAGTTTATAGTCCCTTTTTTACGAATCTATGTTCTAAATGGTGAAATTAAAGAAGCACAATAGCAACAATATGTAGATTTTTAAAAAGTTTTCACCAAATCAAATGACTTGAAAATTTATTTTAATTTTAATGTAAACTGATCATGCCAAACTTAACAAGTTTTAAACAATAAGTTACCTTGGCATAGTGTACCCATTTACTTGAAACATGTAGTTTCTGTTGTAGGAATTCTTCCTTTTCTTGATACAGTGGATCTTTTGATAAAGTTATGTGTCTATATAACAGATCTTTAACTGCTGATTCTCGACTGAAAATGTAAAGTATGCCAATTCATATATTTCATTCCGTAAAATTTCAAGAAAACTTACAGTTGGTTTTCCTCATTGTGTTATAACCTTAATATTTTACTGAATTTGCTTATTTATACACTGACATTACAATAATTCCAAAAATGAAAGTGTCTCATTAATGGAAACCATAGTAGTTTTAAAACATTCAGATTCAGCACAAGAAACTTTAAATTCATATGAAGAAACAAATGTATTTACAATAACAACAAATGCAAAGACAATATAATCTCTTTCCCTGCATAAATTCCACAACGGAGACCAAACAGATTATGCATTATATCATAAAACTATGTATCTCATAATATGAGTAGGTATTCATCTCTGTTTCCTTGATATTATTCCAATTTTTCAAATTGACATTAAAACGATTTTTTTTAATAGATTCTAAAACAATTTTTTATGGATTTTTATTAAAAATGTTGTATGTTGAACAATTTAGAATATTCTATAAATTTGTGCAAAATTCCCATGCTACTACATGTACATACCAATGTTGATCTTCTATATGTAACACTACAAACACAGCCCAATGCCAAAGTCCAAGGGATTCTAACTGAGAGGCAAAATTGACATGTATATAAGATTTATGATACTGTGATAAATGTGTGTACTCTAATGACTGTAATATCTGGTGAAGATGCCAACTGAAATTTCAGAAAATATAAAATTAATGAACATCTAAAATATCCAATTAATGTAAATTTAGTGAAAAACATTTCATCTTTTGTCTACTTAAAACTTACTTCTTCATATACACATAGTTATGTCAGTCTAGAAACTGAAAATTCCTACAAATTAATGCTGAATTGACTTATACATACTGAATTCTATTAAAGGCCCTTGGGTTTTAACCAGGAATGATTTTGAAAACTGGGAAAAAAGATGGAAATGATACTATCGCAGCCATTAAAGGAACATTAATAAAGGACAAAGCTGGAATTCCAACCAAAAATAAAATTATCTGTTTAACACATTTTCAAGTCAGATTATTACAAAATATGATGGATATTTATTTAAACTACAGACAGCTAAATATTTGTCTATTTATGTTCAAATAGTATGTACACATGCATTTAAAAGCTTTTAAAACGGGTATAATCAGTAAAGTACTTCTTCAAGACATACAGCATGTCGGAAAAATCTTTTCTCTGTATAATTTGGATGCAAAATATATGTAGTAGGGGTGTAAAAATTCACCAATACATTGATGGTATTGATTGCACAACCCAACGATACACATATCGTATCATCACTTCAGAATTGCGAATCATTTTCAGATTTTATGCACCATTCCAGTTACATTTTTGAAACCCCAGACCGGTAGGAAAAATTTCAGTTCCACTGACATTAGTCTCAAGTACCAGTTTCATTTTTTTTCTACAAAATGTAATGGTTAAAAAACTTTTCAATTATTTATTACAGCTATAAACAGCCTTAATTGTAACTTTTTTTTTGTATTGTACAATTTTTGTTTATTTGCCAATTTGAGAGTATATTTGAGTAACAAAGTAAATAACCAACGTATCGTGATATATTGTTTGTTTAGTTTGGGTTTTACGCTGTTTTCAGTACATCTGGCTATTTTCTCATGATACTCAAGCCTAAAATATAGACTTTTTATACTGTAAGACTGATACCTGTAAGTGTTTGACTATTATATTGAATTGTATTCATTGAATATAAAGTATATAATTTTATTTCAATACTAAAATATTTCAGTAATTTCAGATTGTTAATGATTATTTTTTTGTTGTATCAATACTTTGAACTGATATTATTAAAATATGATCAAGATGTTGATAAAACAAGGTATTACGTTTTCTTAAGTCTAATATGTTTTGTAGCAGCCGTTTATTGTAATTCGTTACCTTTAATCACATCCTGTATTTTTATGCAAATTTCTTTGATATTATTTAAATAATGATTTTTGTAAATAGCCCTTCCAATAATCAATATCCTACCTTAATCTGTAATCTAACTGGTTCTCTGTTGAACATGAAGGATTCAGAAGTCTGTCTAATCGATGAGATTTCTGACAATATAATTTCAATACGTGATAACAAGTGTCTCTTAACATGTGTTCTTCATCCTCTTCTTCTATTGGACAATCTAAAACTCCTTCAGAATATGGCGGTAATGGTGGATTACAGTATATACCATAGGGTGATTTACCTTTAAAACCGTTTTCATAATCTATTAAAGCTTGGTGTACAGCAGAATTGGATGGGCAAAGGTACCTGAAATACAAAATACACTGTTTTATACACCTCTGTGATAGGATAGATAAGGAGGAGGTTTGGGTACCCATAAAACCGATTTTAACCCCACCAATGTTCAGTGTCTGTACCAAGTCAGACCATCCTGACTCTCTGTTGTCTTTATGTTTGTGTTTTGAGCTCTTTAATGTCAATTTTTGTCTGGCGTTGCTTTGATTGATTGGTATGTCATTGTTGACCTCTCCTGTTATCCATTTTGTTGTTTAATGATAAGAAATATATGTATTAATGAATGATGAAATACATGAAAATTACACATTCTGTTTCACATCATGAAGTGATTAAACCTAAATATACATGTAATAAATACTACAGAAATTAAATTTAATTGTTTATTTTTTACCCAACCCCTTATATTTCTTTACGTGCACCTAAAAACCATATTTACTCTGATTCATTGCAGCTTGAAATATTATCTTAATGAAAATCTAAGCATATGGGTCTTACATAAAACTACAGAAACGATTCCTAAACAGCAATAGCTTAAATAAAATATATATTTATAACTCATTTAAACTAGTGAATCAGTCTCTAATATAAAGAAACTTACCACAAATGTAAAGCAAGTGCCCTTTTCCAATCCATAGTTTCACATGTGTTTATCATGGTATATGGTTCAACAGGTGCCCTCCATACCAGCTGCCCAGACAATAGGGCATAAATCTTCATACGTATAACATTTATAAACTGATCCGCCTAAAATGAGAAGCATTTCAAATATAAACTAAGAACAAATATATATATTATTAGTCTCAAGTCCACTTTATATAAATCCCAAGTTTGTTATTACAAGACTCATATTTCCTGAATTCACTGTCTGTGAAGAAAGAAACTGCTGTTGTTATGAATTCTAAACAAAAAAAATGCTTTCTTTTATTTTGAGAAATGTATATGATCTTCAGTGCACTTAATTCATGAAGTTTTAGGCATAAAAAAAACATACAAAATTACTACATGCCTATGTAATTGTCAACTTCTCCAATACATGTATCATAAACAATTACTCACACCAAGTTCGGCCCACTCAATCAGCTGTTTTTCCATGAGTTGACGTACATAATGGTGTGATTCTGATTGAGCCAATAGCAATGCCAGTCGATGGTCACCTGATTTCTGAGCCAATGAGCATGCATCAGAGATTTTTCTTCCACTAAGATATGCCAACAATGCTGGTAAGTGGTCCCTGCCCTGTAAAAGATATCATAACACAGGGCCATGAAAAGAAGTATAAGAAACACAAGGAGCATCATTGAAATACATTGGACAATAATGAGTTCTTGGTGCATTGGATGTTTTATTCACAACTTTTTCTTAAAAAAATACACCAAATATGGTGCTCTCTTAATCTGAACTGAAATGACTGTTTGTAAACAAAATGCATATTTGGGATTTTTTTTTTCTTTTGTTTGATGTGTTATAAAAATTCAGTTGGAATTTGAACTTTTTTGCCAGAATATGCATGTGCATGTAATCTGATTATCTGAAATATAATTCATGCAGCTAACACTACCTTGTACTTAGATTCTTGTACTTCAGTTTTTATTCTGTGTGATGCTGTAGACATTAACCATCTAGATAATGCCTCTCTCCTGGAATGTTGATACATATATCCTATTGGCTCTTCATCTACAATAACAATAATCCATAGCAGTTTTATAATAAGAGAGTATATAATAAAGTTTTGTTTTGTTACTGTATTTCAGAAGCATTAATAACCTTGTAAACCTAGATTAAAGCTATTCATTTTTCTTCAAATCTTAAATTATTCTTTATACTGTTTGGACACCTGTTCATAAAATGGATTTTTCACATTTTAAGTCTAAACATTAGAATTATAAGACAATAATTTGTTAGTTAATTAACCTTATTGAGCCGTCCAAAAAAAATAAAAAATGTAAAGTTGTTTTAATATAAAGATTATGTTTGTATACCTCGCACATGATTCTAAATGGGGCATTTGCGATAGAAAAATTAACGCACTTCAAATTTCAAAAAATTAATAATTTGAATTTATCCACTCAGACCTATCCTAAAATATGTGAAACTGTTATTTTAAATATTTTTAATGCACTTTTTGCATATGTCATGGATCGCGGGGTTGTAATACTTAATTTTATAAAATCTCATAAGGATGAGTTATCTCCCTTTTACATTGAAAATTCCTTAGGCGGAATTTTTTGGTTTCTCAGGAAGACAAAGTTAGGTAAGTTCAATTGCTTCAAATTTTGTAGGTTTGAAGGTTTAACTATCGGGACTGTAGAAATATGATACTCAATTGCTTGCAAAGTCAGATTCTTTTTCTCCAATTCTTTCAACTGTTTTAGATTAACTAATATAATTTTCCATGAACCCCACATTGTAACCAAATTGTTGAGTGGACTCCTTGATTATCTCTGTTGATCCAACAATAAGCCTGACCTTTTTGTCCCTGTCGTATGTTCTTGTTAACACATTTACTTTACACAGAATACTGCTGATGCTACGTAATCTTGGAAAAGCATCGAGAAAATTGAAGGGAAATCTCGTTGACCAATCAGAGATCACACATGGATTATCAAATTTTTCTAAGAATTAGAGAAAACAGAATAATATTTAGAATACCTGAATTCCAGAATTTTTATAAATAGAACTGTAAGCCTACACTTACCTGACTCTAAAAACTGAGGAAGTTTTCCCCACAAAGCAACACATAAATCTAAAACTCTATCCATCTGTTCCAAGAAAACATGGTCAGGATGGTTTTCTGTTAAATAAATATTTTAAGTTTTATGCAAGGTGATGAAAACCCTCATTCAATTTCTCATTACCAAAATGAATGTGAAATGTTTTAACAGAAAGTTCTTTCACCAGCAGATAAAATTTTAGTAAATGAATAATTTCGAAAGACACAACATTCATAAAACTAAATTTTTAACAAGTAAAAAGTGACAAGGTAGATAAATACTTACCATAAAATTCACATAATTAAGCACAAGACAAAAGTTTAAGTAAAGGATCTGTACTTTATTGCTGATCTTCATTGTTGCAATGAGTCACACTTTATTCAAAGTTCAAGTTAAAAATATTACAACATTACATGTATATACAAATCAAATCACCTTAAATACAATTTTATTTTTGATGAAGATGTCAAATTTTATTAAAATTACCTGAATTTTCTGCATCCTTTTTTATCTGATCTGTACACTGATGTAAACCTTCAACACCAACTGATGGCACAATCAGGCGACATTCTTCCTCTACACTACTTTCAGAGTTATTTAATTGCACTTTTAACATTTCAACATGATTGCTCTGAAAAATAGGGAGATTTATGTTACAATGTTTATGCTCAGGACTGAAAAATCATTAAAACCTTGTCTGTGCCATCCAAATGTACATTATCATACTTCGTAATAACTTTCTGTATATGAATATGCTAGTTCTAATATTAGAAATATAAATCAATCAACATAATAATACTACTCATAATACATGTATTATTGATATTATAAAGCTATGTCTAATTTCTATGCATGAATGGTCCATTCTGCCATTCTGACTGATTTGTACTAATAGATCATAAATTACTTACTATAACAGTAGGATCCTTAGCCTCGTTTATCTGTAATTTCTACATATGAACATAAACAGTCAGTTCTGACTGCCCTGCACGAGATGATCCTACATTACCTACTATAACTTTGGGATCTTTATCCCTGATATAACTAGTCTGATTATGTCTAATTTCTCCATATAAACAGTCCATTCTGACTGCCATGTACGAGATGATCCTACATTACTTACTGTAACTGTGGGATCTTTATCCCTGATATAACTAGTCTGATTATGTCTAATTTCTCCATATAAACAGTCCATTCTGCCCTGCACGAGATGATCCTACATTACTTACTATAACTGTGGGATCTTTATCCTGATATACACATGTAACTAGTCTGATTATGTCTAATTTCTCCATATAAACAGTGCATTCTGACTGCCCTGCACGAGATGATCCTACATTACTTACTATAACTGTGGGATCTTTAGCTCTGATATAACCAGCTATGTCTAATTTCTCTATATGAACGGTCCATTCTGACTGCCCTGTACTAGTGGACCCTACATTAGTTCCAGGAAGAATAGAAAACCTTGAGGTTTCTTTCTCACTTTCTGTAAAAATATTAACATATTTGTATCTGACAAAACAAGTAAAGAAACAATATAATACTTCTAAAATGCCTTATCTGAATTGAAGTCATATACATTGGTGTACCTTGAAATACCTTGCACAGAAATTTATACTGTTCAGAATTCCAGTCACTTAATGTAATCTATGGTTCAAATTGTTACTGTCAGTCCGAGAAAACAATGTTCTTGTGTATCTTTAGGAGAGAATTTTTTTAAATTCAATTAAGTTATCTTCAATTTTTGTTGACCGATTCATTGAATATAATTTGACCCCCTACAGTCGTTACATGACATATTAATACAACAAATTACAGATAAGTTTTTCCAACATGCTGAGCTGCATTTTGAAGGTGAAAACTTACTGCAGGAAATTTGTATATAGTATAGCAACATGAATATGACTGAGCCAAACAATCTCTTCTCTTAAACCTTAATGATTTGGCTGATTTTGGAAGCAACTAATATGAATTTTACAGTTTCAAGATTAATCCAACTATATGTAGGACTAGAAACCCTAATCTACCAAACTTGATTTGAGAATACTATTCAGTAGACTGATGAGATGAGTCTTACATTTCCTACATGATTGTGCCTTATATATAAACAAATGAAACATTTTAAAAGTTGTTTCCATAAAAGATTTATTATTAATCTTAGATTAACATATACCAATCATATCAACATTTACCTTCCTTTTGAGATTCAGAAATGGTCTTTCCACAATGAACTAAAGTACCACCCGGTCCCCATCCAACACGAAATGATCTTCCAAAGAACAGAGCAGTATCCTTCAACATATTTTGTTTATCACACATTAATGCTTCTTTGAACTCTGGGATTGTCCTTTGAACTCTTGACCCTACTATTTTCCTTGGGAAGTCATCCGGTTTCAGTCCACTAGCTAAAGGCATGTGTTCAGCAACAGGTGGTGGCTGATAGGTTGGTTTACTGGGACGTATTGGTTCTGGTGTTAGAATTCTACTATGAAACAAGTTACCTGAAAAGATTTGAATGAACCATTTATGCAATTTTTTCAGTTTGTTGATTTACTTGTATACAGAATTGGGATTTTTACCTCTTTCACAAGTTTGAGTTTCAAATACATAAATTATTACTTCCCTTTTTTGACTTCAAAGAAGTTGAGATTATTTAAATCTGACCGTTAAATGAGAACCAGTAAACAATAAAAGTACATGCATCAAAACCTCTTAGTCTGAATTCTTACTTAATAATAATGACACATAAAACCAGTAGCTAGTATTGTGATCCTGTACATGTCAAAACAGATTACAAAAAATAAATTAAGTGTGAGATCAAATTGTTGCAATGTTAACAATTCGTAAATATTTTTTAGTCAACATTACCTTGATCAGTTTTCTGAGAGTCCATTTCTTTCGGTAGGTGTGTCAGTTTGACGGGCGACATCATTTTAGATTTAAAGGCAGAACTAAACAAACTTGGTACTTCTCCTTGTTTCTTCTGTGCTGGCTTTGAAAATGATAGCTGCTGACCTATGCAAAACCAAATATAGACTTAAAAACTACTGAGGTTTAGAAATCTGCAAAGTGATATGTCATTATTTTTTGGCTTATTTTGTGGTTTTTTTTTTACCTCAAATCTGTTGTCAGGTTATATGCATTTTAATCATACAAATAATCACAGAAAACTCGAAAGTAGAACAAACCACAAATCATTTTCTACTGCAAAATCAATGGCATATATTTGACAGATTATCATTTACTTGATATCAAACGATGATAATTAGCCTTAGTTAATAATTCTATTTTGAAAAGTATTCTTCAGGGCTCATCATTTAGCTAATCATAAGTTATTCAATCAGTTGATGGCATTAAAAATTTACTGCTTTTCTTGTTTTACATTACAAGTCATATCTACTACCCTTCCAAATGAATTGTTTTTAGAAAATGTAGGTAAAATGAGAAAAATTTTCATACCTGAATCTCTATCATCCTCGGCAAAAAATGAAGCTTTCATCACCTGCATGTTACGAGCACTCACTCCCATACTAGTTGCTAGTTTGTGCGATGAAGGCTGGTCATCCATTTCTTGATCTTCCTCTCCTGAAACAAGTTAGTTTTCACTTATAAATTTTATTGTTTGTTAATGTTTAGTTGGGGTTTTATGCCGTTTTCAGCACATTTGGCTATTTCGCGGCAGCCAGCTTTTATTGGAGGAGGAAGCCGGAGTACCCGCAGAGAACCACCGACCTTTGATAGGAAAATTGGCAATCCTTGTCAATTGAGGTTGGACACACTCCGCCACAGGTGAGATCGGAACTCACAAGCTCAATGTTGAAAGGCTAGTGATCAGTAGCAGTCATGATGAACTACCTAGACCACTTAGCCACCGAGGCCCCTGCATCCAAGTGAATGACAAAGTAGCCCTTGTACTAAACACACTATAATATCTACTTAAATATTTATCTATTTTTATCTACTTAAAAATACACTGTTTTTGCATATAGCAAATTATGTCTCCTCAAGGCCAAAAACAGTTGAAATAAAAACTTCTATATATCATTCTCATGTACAGTTTAATATGTATATTTTCAAACATTTCTTCATTGACCATAACACTGCATAGATATTTTTAGGGAAAACTGTTGTTATTAAAATTCCTGATTAAAACATTTGTGTAATTGAAGTCAAATAATACCTGGTAACATTTCATCAGTAATTCTTTCTTGTGTGAAATCAGGCATTATGTCATCATCATCTGTCATTGGTACAATCCTGTCCTGGCTTGATTCTGATGTCTGCTGTGCTATACTGGTTGGTACTTTTTCTTTTTCATTTGAGAGAATTGATTGACCTGGTGTTTGTTGGGGAACTGCAAGTTTCTGTCAAAAAATCAATCTTGGTTTAAATTATAAAGTCTCCCCTTTTTTAACCTAAATTAGGACCTGGTGACTGAAAGGTCTAGTTAGTTTGTTGCAACTGCAAATCACTAGCCTGTCAGCACTAAGGTTGAGAATTAAAATCAAACCTGCTGTGAGGTGTGTTTGGTTATTACTGCCCTTGCAGTATCAAAGGAGATGATTAAATTTTGATTTCTCATAGGCAAACATAAGAATCCTTATATATAAAAATGAAGTTTACCCAATCATCATTTCTATAAAGTTTGTAAAGATTTGGAACTATAGTTTTAGAGAAGCAGAAATATGAAAGTCAGAATTAAGAATTGTCTCTTGTGACCATATTTTTCATCAAATCCCCCCAAAAATGAAGAAATTTTATAAAGAACCTTCCATACATTATATATCCCAATTATCATTCCTATAAAATTTAAAAATATCTTGCATTGTACTTTTAGAGAAGAAAAAAAATTGAAAATTTAACCAATCTTGTTTTTCATCTGATTAGAATGAAATGACACCCATCCATACAATATTCCTTTAAAGTTTAGTTCAAATTGGCACAGTGGTTTCAGAGGAGATGAATTGTGAAATAAATTACAGACGCACTGTGATGGCAATAGCTCACATGGTTCATTGGGCCAGATGAGCACATGAACCTAAATTTCTGTTAAGCTGGATGTCAAATACCTTGCAACAAGTACCACATTCTTTTTCATCACATGCAAAACAACTTTTATTGAAATATTTTTGACACCACTCAAGTTTCATCTTACATAATATCCTTTATAACTTATATCTTCAAACAATTAATAATGATAATTATTTTTCATCTCTCTCTCCATATTAGGATCACTTTCACATTTTCTATGAATTGGTTGAGAATTGCATGGTGATTAAACTGTCATGCGTGCTACCTTTGTGACAATGTTCTTGTATTATTAATCTTGAAGTATTGATTAGTGTTGACTATTTAGAGTAAGAAATACATGTAGACACCTCAAACAGAATACAAACTTTTTGTCTGTTGATGTAAAATGCTGAATCAGAAATATTTTTTTTTGTGCTTATGTTATAATTTTCAGACTTTCTTTTAAACTTAGTTATTCCATGTCTACATAAAACAAAAAGATACAATTGATGTTGCCATAAGTGTACCCCCATTCATTCCCCTTTATTGCAGCCAAGAAATTATGGACAAAAATTTAAGGTTCACTGGGTACTGAAAACTTCCAAAATATATATGTAAAGAAAATGGCTATTCTGAAAATTGGAGATAATTGTATCATGCCTAAGACCAAATATGAAATCACTATTCTGATAACAAAAGTGACAAAATTTTCAGTTTGGACAGATATGTGTAATGGGGCTTATCCTCGAATTGATTGGGGTTGTAATATTCTTTCTGATGAAGATGACACTGCATACCAAATTTGTAACTTTACCTCTGACCTTGAATTGTCAATGTGGCTTTATTTATTGTGAACCCAACATAAGGGTGTATACTCTAACACTTTTTTTTACATGTATATGCATCATCCTATGGACAATCTTTGCACAGGAGGAACTATCACAAACACATTTCATGTGTCTAATAAACATTGTCCAGAGTTGAAATAAATTACAGGTTCCCAAGTTTGGTTCCATTAATTGGCACAATGATTAGAGACAAGAAGATTTTTAAGTGAATTTTCCCATAGGTTCCTATGTTAAACTATGTCTGGCTCTGGCGACAATCTTGGATTGCAAGCAGGGTCATCAGATATAATTCTGAAAGAGGACCACCTAAGGACCATTGCTGCCAAGTTTTGTTCCAACTGGCCCAGTGGTTTCAGAGAAGATCTTTAAAAGGGAAGTTCACAACGACGACTAAGATGGACAACGGACGCCAAGTGATGGTAATAGTTCACATGGCCAGGTGATCTAACAACATGTAAACTGGAAAAGCTAAAAATTATTCAGGTCCAAAGGGATATACATGTATCCGTAGAAAAATATCAGAACACATTATTTACAAATGGCATACACTTACAGGCACAGGCACCTAATGTCTGGTGACGTAAACATTTTCTACAACACTAAGTTGTACCAGATAATCCTGGATATACATTGTACTTATTTCTTTATAACACACAAACTTTGTTTTTAGGGAAATGTGTAACAATATGACATTAATAGTCAGATTACATTTTTGGTATTCATCATTTTACATGTATATTCACTTCCTAATTTTTATAAATGTCACTTCTATTGATATGTCCAGGTTTGTTCTTTTTGTGAAAATTTGACTTGGTGACTCTGTATACTAAATGTGCAAGGAGAACAAGTTTCAGTTTCTACCTAATTTCTGTTTTTTTTAGCAATTTTTAATGCTTACCGATAAATTTATGATATTCTTACAGGAACTTTTCAAGTGTTCATACCATGAACATTTTAAAACTATTTGCCTCTGCATGTGCTTGTAAGTTTATGCCATTTGTAAAATAACAAGTCAACAAAGCACAGATTATTTCACAACATGGGATAAAATTACAGGTACAGACAGAGGCACTAAACAGTCCTGCATATGGGATAACATCATAAACCAAAAATATTAATACAATATACATGCCAATATTTTATATACTAGAGAAAACTGGCATTATTACATTATAACAGCCATTTTTAGCATTCCTAATGCACCACAATAAAAAAAATAATTCTTTGATTTAAAATTCAAGGACAATGACCCACTTTATTTTAAATATCAGAATCATAAAATAACAACGGTAATAAAAACATTTTTGATATCATAATTTACAGAATTTCAAGAGATCAATTAAAGATAAATTTTTTACATATAATACATTCATAATTATTGCAGGTTCAGAAATAAGTCCCTAGTACTGATCAATAGATAATTATATTTAACAACAAAAAATTCCACACCTTAAGGTATCCGAACCATAATAGATCATGATTGAAAATTGTTCCTCTTTTTGACCGTGAATGGCTGAACCAAACAATTTAAAGCTGGGATTTTGTATATATATATTTCTCAAGTTGAAACACACTTAGTTGCTTGTATGGAGAGTCTTAAAAAATAAGTTAGTTATATTGTAATTACCGAAGTCTGCCGATAATTACCGAGGGCATTTCAATTGCATTGTATGGAACATCCGGGAACCTTTGAATAATCACGTGGTCATTTATGGTCCGGATACCTTAAGAAGTTATCTAAATATTTGCACCATTTACTTTTAAAATTTCTGAAACTGCAATATGCAGTTTTAATTGTATAAGTAAACCAACTCTACAGTAAAGGTGTGATTCTTATATTATATTACCTTTTATAAGATTTATAACGATTACAGAAATCATAATATCAGATATAGAGATATACATGTACATCTATATTTACAATCATTGTAGTACAATGTAATAAATTCTTTTTAAATAAATAAAAGTCATAAAATAAAGAACTACATGCATACATATGTACAGTAAAAATTACAATTTCAATAAAAGTACACTGTAAAAACAAGAATTTAGTGTGTTACAGACTTTATTGTCAGCTTTGATAAGTTATGGATGCCCCATTTAAACTGTCTATGCCCATTAGCCAGTTTCATTGAAATTACATCTGTTTTCTACCAGTGATTTGAAAGAATAGATATTTTTGTGGGAAAATCAATACTTGTATTTACAAAACATACAGGTAATCAAGACACATTATCAATAAACTGAAAGAGCTGACATGATCTTGACACATAAAAATCTCAGCATATACAGAAAAAAACATTTTTACAAAAAATATTATTAACATCAATAATTGCACACATGAAAAAATGCAGAAAGCTTTATCACAGTCAATTGATAACAACAGTATGGCCAAATCAATTAGCTCCACCTTAATTTTCTATGTATACCGAGAAGTGTTTGGCCCTATTTCAACTAAAGATTCTTCAAAACTATACGCATATAGATTTTCTATGTATCTTGTTGGAAATATGATCAAGAACATAAGTCAATAAATTAAAAGTCATTATTCATGTAATTCCTTATATGAAACATTCACAAGACAATAATTTCCGTAGGAATTAACCAGGACTGGAAATTCACCAGGATCCCTTAAAATTTCTAAAAACAGAATCACTATATCTGCAACATAATATTAGATTGTCATTGTTTTTTTCCAACAAACTTGGAGAAATCATTCATTTGGTGAAAGATTCTCTCAAGTTCACAATGGAGCACTCATTCACAACACTGTCATTTACTGACCTTCATCTTGGCTTGGCGCTGTGCCAACTCTGAAAGGTCATCCTCATCACTCTCATCCATACCATATTTGGTAAAATGTTTCACCTGAAATAAAAAGTTTCAAATAAATCTGAGCATTACAAATTTTAAGTAACAAGAAAATTGGTCATATTTTCCATGGACACCAACAATTTATCCATGTAAATTTTACCTTTAACATGTTGTTCAGTTATTCAGTCTTATTCGATAGCTACTAAACTGTTAATAATCTTATGCTATCAGAACTTGGAAATATAATACAACAATAAACACTGTTAATTTAACAAATACAAATCTTGGAATTTAAAAATCCAATAACAAAACTAGAAGTACTGTGAGCCACAGTTGTATATCTCCTGCTATGGCTACAATAATGCAAAGAAATGTACTAGTAAATGTTTGTCTATGGGAAACCCCAAAATTTATTTTGATCAAAAAACAAAATAGAAGGTGCACAATATCAATGCACAATGATGATTCCCTGAAAGTTTCACAGAAATCTATTCATTGGTTTAGGAGGAGTTGTGGAAGGGGCAGGCATACCCCTCTTGCATTACCATATTATGAAGAAATGGCAAAGTCCATGTTTGTCGGAAAACCTCAAAAATAAAATAATCAATTCACTGGTGTACAAGTAGTTGCAGAAAATAGTTGCGAATGACAAACTGACAGATGGAAGGAAGAACAGAATACCCTATCACTATATATATATAACTCCCGCTTTGCTAATACTAATGTATTAAATGTCTTACAGAATATAATACATACATGTAATATTGACACAATATTGCAAAAAAGCAAAAATACCAAACAATACAATTACTATTCTAATCATTATCACATCAATTCATTCATAACAACTTGATTCTATACTCAGATGGAAACTGTACTTCATTACAGTATAAAAGAAAACAATGGATATAACGTACATGTATAATATTTATAATTAGTCTTCCCAAGGACAGAAATAGTCCCTTTACTACTGTTTCGCATCTTGAAGTCACAAAGAGGTCAAAAACAAGCCTTCAATGTTGAGCCATAACTTGAAAACTAAAAAAAATCAATAATTACTCATAAAAATAATTACCTCAAACACCCAAGATCCAGTCTCAGGTCTATAATCTGTAAACCTTCCTCCTATCCTAGCTGTTATCTCTTCTAACTTCTCATGATAATTCATTGCTTTCAACCTCTCTGGATCCTACAAATATAATTTATTGAATTTCAGTGTTATGTAATGGTTATATTTAAATATTTTCACTTGAAAATGATAGTATTGATGGCCATTAGTAAAAGTTCCAGTGATCACCAGCAGTTAAAATCTTGCTACAGTGAAGAAGTTATTTCATCAATCCAAAAGGTTTATTTATAGATATAGCATACTTTATCAAGACAATGATATTGGCCTGAGGGCTTTATCTCCAGGCTTGATATTAGTTGCAGGATAGTATTAAACTGCACCGGTATGGAAAAGGGTATGAACTGATCTGTTTATCACATTTTAAACCAAGAAGACTTAAAACATTCAAAAAACAAAAAGTTGTGATCTTCCCTAGCACTAACCAGCTATGCATTCTTTTCAACAATTTTCAAACAACAGTTGGGTGTATGTGTTGTCATGGGGCTCAATAAAGGTTTGGACTGATAGTAGATCTGAAATCAGTGTTGTTCCTACTTACAGATATAATCTGGAATGATTATTTTTTTGCAAATTAGCATCTTTCTTCTTTCTTTTTTTTGAGACTTACTTAAAAACTTGTGAAGCTACAAATAAATGAATTTTACTAACTGTAATAGGTTTCCTGATTGTTTTATCCATAGGCCAAACACAATCAAGAGTAATTTCTGCTTTCCTATTGAGACCATCACCTTGCTCTGGTTTGTTGTCATCATCGGGATACACTATTACTTCCTTTCTACGTATGTGTACTGAAATAAATAATACAGAATACTTGCTGAATTTTCAGGAGAGAGAAGATATTTTTCATAGATCAACTTACACTTTAAATACAATGTATATGTGTGTATGTACAATTGTATTTTCTTGCCTGTTGTGATGTAAAATTTGTTGGTATGTGTACTACCTTGAATCTGATAAAGATTAAAATTCACAGGCGTTTGAATAAATATTTCCACTCAAACTAGCACTAAGGCTGCCATGAAGTTTCAATGAGATGCAATCTTCCCCTGTACTGAAGGCAACATGGTGACTTTAATATGAAAAACACCTATAAAAGTGTTGTTTCTTTGTTTAATGTTTGTTGCCTGCATGCTTGTGTTTGAGAAGAATTTATCCATTATTGCATTTCTTATCAATTATTTTTATCAGAGCTATTTCCCCCAAGAATTTGAATGCATTTTAAAGTGCTGATTTCAATCCTTCATAAAATTAATTGAAAAATGTATTCTCTTAGTTTCATTACTTTAGGTTTTAAAGAATATACTTAAAATATGCTGAGGGTAATAAAAAATGCTTTAGAAATAAATTATTAACAAACGTAACTTTGCATAAACAAAAATGTTCTATGGACCATTAACCTTAAGCTTAATACCATTTAATTCATAGACTTACCTATTTCATCAAGGTTAAGTCCGGCTACATTGACAATTCCAGGGAAATAAATACTACCATATCCTTCTCTACCAATAGTGAAACCATCCACAAAACAGTCACCATTCTCATTTACCATCTCTGCTAACTCCTCCATACTAGGGAGTGTGTAATACTCAGGCCTAGTCAGAACTATTCCTGCTGGATGTGGGGGTGTTGGAGATTTCTAAGAAGTAGAAACAAAGATGACTGCATCAAAACACTCCACTTCATATGAGACAATGAGTATAATATGTTTTAGAATAAACGCTAATTCATTACATTTAAGAACATGTATTTTCGTAAATTTATTTTGTTTTCTTAATTCTTAATCTAAGAATTATTTCTCCACCATTCAATTGTAAAACAAAACAACACAATGGTTTCCTGCATAACATGCTAGTATTACCTATTAAATCATAAATACATACATTTGTAAAATTAAAAGTTACTGCAAATTATATACTGTTAATTCAGTTATTTTCATGGATTGGGACAAAAAGACAAATTCGTGGGTTCTTAATTTCATGGATTTAAAATTTCACAAAAAAAAAAAAATAAATAAAATGCGGCAAGTAATAACTGACGAAATTTTAAATAAATCCAACATGCGCGATATCGTTATTAAACAAGAGGCTGTCGAATGACAGCAAACCGGATTTTCCTGCATGGAAATGATGTTTGCAAATATGGATTCCCAAACAGGATGAAGTAAAGAAATATAAATGAATTTTTGTAGGGTTTTGTAGGGTTCAGAAATGGAAAGGCAAAAATCAATCTTGACCTCCTATTTATAGTAAGTGACAAATATTCTATTTTTGAGAGTATATAAGTACACACACATTTGTTAAGCAGGGGTTGGTAGGCAGAAATCATGAAGTCAATAATGAAAGAAATACGCCAATGAGATTATAACCTTATTTTATAAACGACGACTTGAACTGCCTTTTTTCAATTTTTTAGAACCATAACTTCTGAACGGTGAAAGTGAAAATCGTCAATATCGGAACGGTGAAAGTGGAAATCGTCAATATCGAACTTGACCTCCATTTTGTCATCAGTAACAACATATTAAAATTTAAAAAGCTTTGGTTGAACAGTTCATAAGTTATCACACGGACACCACTGGAAAAGCCATTTTTCAATCTTTCAAGAACCATAACTCTTGAACGGTGAAAGTGAAAATCGTCAATATCGAACTTGACCTCCATTTTGTCATCAGTAACAACATATTAAAATTTGAAAAGCTTTGGTTGAACAGTTCATAAGTTATCACACGGACACCACTGGGAAAGCCATTTTTCAATCTTTCAAGAACCATAACTCCTGAACGGTGAAAGTGAAAATCGTCAATATCGAACTTGACCTCCATTTTGTCATCAGTAACAACATATTAAAATTTGAAAAGCTTTGGTTGAACAGTTCATAAGTTATCACACGGACACCACTGGAAAAGCCATTTTTCAATCTTTCAAGAACCATAACTCTTGAACGGTGAAAGTTAAAATCGTCAATATTGAACTTGACCTCCATTTTGTCATCAGTAACAACATATTAAAATTTGAAAAGCTTTGGTTGAACAGTTCATAAGTTATTGCACGGACACTGTTTGGCAGCCGCCCGTCCGCCCGCCCGCCCGCCCGCCCGCCCGCCGTACATCACCAATTTAATAACCGATATTTTCCTATGAAAATCCGGTTAAAAATAACCATTAGAGGATTGTTCAAAACAAAATGTAAGAACAATTTATGCTGCCCAAACTAAAACACAGCCAATGAAATTACTTATTAACTAAATCAAATGATTCTTATGACCTTTGAAATACTTTACTACGAAATCGTTTACATCATTTGAAGTATCTAATTATTTTCAATAATTTGTCTTAGCCCAAATCTTTTCCTATAGCAAACTAAATCCATTCTTCCCTGTCAACATTGTAATTCACACTCATCCATTGGAGATATATTTACTAAAGATCAAACGATGATATTGCATTCTTGGAAAGGACCTGAAGCTTTTTCTTTAATTTCCTCTTGATAAAAGATTGAAAATATGTTTTTAGTTGCGGTTTTTAAATTTGTGGATTGTGTTGTCCACGAAATCCACAAAAATTGGTGTACTACAAATAATAAGTGTTTCACACTATGCAAGATCTGCAGCTTTATAAAATACATAAGTAAAACTTACAGGTCTTCTTTCCAAACTTTCATCTCTTTGTGTTATATCTAAATCTGTCTCATCAGCTGATCTTGATGACAACTTCTGAGCGGGACCTCTATTTTGTTCATTTAACATGGCTATTGTATCATCCAGATTATGATTGGTCAGTTTGTTCTGTAGCTGTGGATTCTGTTTTTCGGGTTCTGAGTTGTCTTTACTGATACTTCTATCCAATGTCCTGTTGAAGCAGAATAAGAAAACGAAAAACTTAAATGACTACAATTCCTCCTTTCCCATATCAACACATGTACATGTATATAATGTACAAATTACAATATGACAGTTTAACATTAACTTCTGTTGACTGAAAACAAAATATATTCAAATTTTTCATATGAAGCCAAAAGCCCACATAAATGTTAATTACTTTCTTTTCGGCAACCTTTTTTCTTTGTATTTCGTTTTTGCACGCAATAAAATTGATTTCACATAAAATGAAACTTGTGCCTGTATATATATGTAAAATAATATTATTGTTTGAGTAATTTTGATACATTCAACTTTGGCCAACAATTTACACACTTACATATTATGAGAGTTGCTCTGTAGAAAACTTGGCTCTGAAGTGTCATTCAAAGACTGTTCGTTAGGTATATCATCCACAACTGATGAAGCTCGACTAGGAGAATGTGACTCTGTACCTGATTTTCTCAATACTAGTTTTTTAATGTTCTTCTTTGACATGAGTGATTCATTACCAAAGCTAAAATCTTCATCTTCTAATCCTTCAAAAATCTGTGCCTACAGAAATTAGAAAAATTTATAATTATACAAAACTTTCAAATTCTTATTGACAAAATAGAAAACAAGAGGCTCTCAAGAACCTGTATCGCTCACCTGGATTTATCTTGTCCACCTTCAGCAGGACTGATAGTAAGTGTAGCAGTTATCTTGGCTAGCTTTCCCATAGGTTCAATGTTAAACAAAGTTAGGGTGTGGTGGCCATCTTAGTTGACATTCACGGTTATCAAAAACCTCTGAAAGAGACCAGTGCTGGTATTAGTTTGGTGTCCAAATGGTCATGTTTAAGGTATGGTGACGGCAAATTAAATTTTCCCATAGGGTCCTATGTTAAACTAAGTTCAGCTTTGGTGGCCATCTTGATTGACAGGCCAGGTCAGCAGACACAATTATGAAAGGGGACCATCTAATGACCATTGTTGCCAAGTCTGGTCCAAATTGGCCAATTGGTCTCAGATCAGAATATTTTTTAATGAATTTTCCCAAAGGTCCTATGTTAAACTATGTTCAGCTGTGACGGCCATTTTTGTTGACATTCAGGGTCATAGGACAAAATTCTGAAAGGGGACCACCTAAGGACCATTTCTGGTTCCAATTGGCTTAGTGCATGGTTTCAAACAAGAAGATTTTTTTAATGAATTTTCCCACAGAGTCCTTTGTTTTACTAAGTTCGGCTGTGGCGGCCATCTTGGTTGACATTCTGGGTCATCGGACAGAGGACCATTTAAGGACAATTTCTGCCAAGTTTGGTTCCAACTGGCTCTACAGTTTCAGACATCTTGGATTTCAGAAATCATAAAATTTATAGAGGACTATGTAAGGATCATTCCTGCAATATTCAATTGCTTTTGTAGTTTCAGAGCAGAATTTTTTTTAAATTTCAGCCAATCAGAGTGCATAAATGGCCCTGGCAGCCATGTTTTTCAAGTTTGGATTGGCACCAAAAACTTCTATTTTGTTAGGGACCATTATCTGATAATTCAGGCATAATATTACTTCTATCTGTCAAACGGTTTTTGACAAGAAGAAGTTTGTATGTATTTCCCATAGGATCCTATGTTAAATGTGTCCAGTGGTGGTGGCCATCTGGATTTCAGATCGGCACAAAAAACATACATTTTGTAGAGGACCATGTAAGGATCATTCCTGCAATATAACAATTCAATTGCTTTTGTAGTTTCAGAGAAAATGATTTTTTAAATTTCAGCCAATCAGAGTGCATAAATGGCCCTGGCAGCCATTTTGAATTTTGGATCAGAAACAAAAACATACAATTTGTAAAGGACCATCCAATGAACATCCCCACTAAGTTTGGTTTCAATTGGCCATGGGGTTTTGGAGAAGAAGATTGAAATTTGAAAAAAAATGGATGATGGCAATAGCTCACATGACCCCTAGGGGGGTCTGGAGGCATTGCCTCCCAGAAATTTTTTGAAAAACTAGATGCAAAATCCTGCATTCTGAGAGCTTTTAGAGTCATGTTTTGAAGATACCAAATATATAAATTCAATAGGATTAGTTATATTGAACACAATAATGATATATGTTTTCTTCCTAAATTTTATTAAGTCATTCTCTTGTAAATCCAAAGATACAACCATGGTCTGTCCTTGGTCCAATCATCCAAAAAATTTATTTGTGACTTTTAGTTTCAATGTGCCTCTTGCAGTCATATTTTCCCCCTGTGCACATAAAAAGTCCGAATGACACAATTTGCAGTGAACATACTGGTCCCCTTTCTGTGAAGAATCAAGGCATTTCCACATTTCGGCATACTCCTGCCTGAAACGCTGACATGGCTTCTTCAGCTTGTCATTGTTACCTTCAACAACATTATTCTTTCGTTTGGCATTGCGCCATGTGTCAAACTTGACAGTCAACGATCACCAGAGCGTTTGTAATACATACTTATATATTCATTATCAAGCGCGTAAAAGACAAAGACTCTGTTTTGCCTTCGGATAACTTTCTTTAGACACAAAATTACATACTGCCGATTTTTTTTACTGTAACATCTTTGAAAGCGTAGAAATGACCTATTTGGGCGTAGAGCGTAATTTGAGTACAAAAAATTGTAGAAACTACGCCAAAATCGTAGTGGTAAACAGGTCTGCTATTCTAACAAACTCAAAACCATTCAAAACATTTTCTAATGGCTTTGTACGATGGAGAATAACTTAATCTTCTATCAATAAACCTACCTTAGAACCATTCAGTACATTGTGTAAAGACTTAGGTTTGACTCTTGCTGTAGGCCTTGGACTAACTTTGTACTGATTTGTCAAAACAGCCTTCTGTGCTATAGGATTGGTTGGTTTTAGAATATCCTCTCTTTTAGTTTCAGTCTGAAAGGATAATAAATATTTTCTACTTGTGTTTTGTGACTTCTCTCTTGGACAAAAATTAACAATTTCCTTAATTCAATAAATAATCAATGGAAATTTGAAGAAATTTTAAGATGGGTAGCATTATCTGCATAAATAAGGATTTCCATTACCCATTTTAAAATTGCAAGCAAATCATAATCCATATTATTCTTATTATGCATCATTTTTCAAAATGTAGCTAACATCACCTGACAGAAATTATGATAATTATTTCAAAAAGGTCAATCAAAGAGATGAAGTTAATCTGTAAAATTAATTCAAGGAATAACTTTTTTTTTTTACATAAATCTGAATCTGTGAACAGCTCTTCCATACAAAATTTGTACAGACAAACCTATATAACTTATTTTATGACCTGTTTAAGATTCCAGAACAGAGGAGAGTCACCATATGGAGAACTGTTTAATGCTAATAACTGCTGTTGTATTTGTTGAGGTGTTGGTCCAGTATTCTGTGGATTGGCTGCCCTGGAAGTATAAAACAGAAAAGTTCAGATAAAGTCAAATAAACAAACCATTATCTGTGACACTTTTTAATTAATATGCATAAAATATGAAAAACATACAAACATTTGTCTACATAGAGCTCATACCTGATGCAACATCTTTAATTACAATCAACACAACTGTGGGTTTTAATTTTTTATACAGAAAACAAGAAGTGGAATGTGAAACCAAATTTACCACAAAGAATACAAATACATAACTGAATATTGCCATAGTAACAAAAGATCTAAATAACTAATAAATTTGATACAAAATTATTGATCTATATTTTTTAAATTTGTATATTATGTACATGTATACCCATATTACATGTCCTCTAATATTTTTTCTTGTCTTTGGTTAAAACATTATCTACCATCTATGAATTAAAAACAATCCAAGCAAACTTTTGAAACATTTACTTTATCATTATACTTGTGTGCTTTTAAAATAAAGTAGAGATAATGTGTTTGTAAGACATGAATGCCCTGTTGCATATATGAGACATAAATTAGACCAAATCAAGAAATCACACCAGAAAATAATGTGCAGGCTTCCACCAGTGACTTACAGTGTATCTTAAAAAATGTATTATAACACTGATGGTTTACTAATTCCGTTACTTCTGAATAAAAGAAAATTTGATTATTCATAAATGAATGAAAAAACAATTAACCTAACCAATGCCTTCACTTACAATACTGCTAAACAAACAAATTGATACACAGTCAAATAAAAATACAATCTGTCATATTTTCTCACTAATCCTAATATTTTAATGTAATAAACGGAAAAAGTAATCTTGAAATTTGAATTCCACAAATCATCTGACAGAACTTCACTAATGATTCATTTGTGTCTTAACACATTCCTTAATAAAGTGTTTTTTCATTACATAATTTGGATTTTAAGCATTCAAGTTTAAAAATTAGTGATCCTATGATATACATGTGTACAATGTATGATGGTTATTCTCTCAAACACTAATATTACCTTTTTTTAAAACAGACTTCACTATAGCATATGTACACACAATGAGAAAAGTTTTAAGATAAAATTGATGATCAAATGTATTAATGATTCATTAATGAACTACATATTACCAGTAGAAAACCACACAAAACTTACAATTCTAATAGCATTCTTTTTTTCCTATATATGTAAAATTAATCCTTTTGATACATGGAAATCCTTATTAAAATTTCTCTTTAGACTGTAATAGAACGGTCACTAAGATCCAATATTGATAAGTTGGATTTGCCAAAATATTTTTCTTTCAATATTACTATTATCTTAATAGTATTAATTAAAATTACAGCTAATTTTCCTTTCAACACCATACTAGCTGAGACCTCAAAGGGTATGCTTAGGTTACATGGCCTTAAGAACATGAAAAATTGTTACATGTATGTTAGATTACTTCAGTCACTTTACCCGAAAAAACCTAGGCTCTTGATATGAATTATACTATTTCTAACTAGAGGCTCTTAAGAGCCTGTATAGAGCACCTGGAAATCAGGAAAATCCATTTTCAAGGTGAATACATATTTAGGTTTATTCATGTCTTACTGTGTCCTAGCATCATTTTGAATATTCTAATGGAGCAACCATTTGTCAAATTTAGCCTTTCAAGGGAAATAACTCCTGTAAGGAGTCGTTGTACAACTTCGACCTAATGGCTACTTTAGTAGGCCTGGTCATAAGGATCATTTCATAAACTGAAAGTTTCTTATAATTTTTAAATTAGATACCCCAAAGATATTTGTGACCAAATTTGGTTACAATCAACTCAGTGGTTTTGGAGAAGCTATTTGAAAAAGTATACAACGACAACAGACGCCAAGTGATGACAATAGCTCACATGGACTTGTTGAATTGTTCTGATAAGCAACTTTAACAACTACTCAAAATCTTTAATCATATTTAACAATGGCAATAAAAAAATATTCCTATCAAACTTTCCAAATGGATAACAGCTATACGTGTACAACAATTATAACGAAGAGAAAACAGTTTATTTATTACTTACGTAGAAAGCATGGTATTAGCTCCACCAAGATTTAATGATGGCTGTGCAGCGTTAAACCCACCTCCAAATCCTAAAATAGATTTAATGTATAATTAACATATTTTTAATCAACTGGATAGTGTACCTAGAAAAATCTTCCCAAATAATCTGTTAAATTCATTTCAGTCAATATGATGGGAACTTGTAATCATTAAATAACAACAAACACTTCTTTAATTTTCTGATGAATACATGATCATTGACTGGTGCTTTTCTGTGGACCTTAGTTGTTTTCTACCTTTATCAATATATTTTACAACAATTTTCTTGTGGTACAATACATGTTCATTGACTGGTGCTTTCTTTTGTGGACCTTACTTGTTTTTCTCTATTTATCAATATATGTAATGTAACAAAGCCATTTCCACACTCAATCTTTAATTCATACCAAATTAATCTTACTTTCATCAAAGAACGCTCGAGATTGTTTTACAGAAATTTGAAATATCAATTTCCATATATTATTTAGTCAACATACCAGTGAAAGTGTTTACTCCTGTATTTGCTCCAAACCCTGTAAAACCAGCTGGTTTAGCAAGTGATGTACTGGTTCCAAATAGACCACTGGTTCCACCAAGATTAAAGCTAGGAGCAGAAGTTGTCTGACCAAATCCTACTGGTTTACTTCCAAATAAACTACTTCCTGTACTGGTACCTGCAAAATACACACACCATGTGTAAAAATAAAGCTGAGCAGTAAAATTAATGTGCAACCATAAATTCAGAAAGCGAAACATGCATTTAATACTTTTTACAAGTAAAAATAGGAGATATAATTTGAATTATTGTGCAAAATTAAACCTGTAATATTTTTAGCAAGTCTGTTTTCAGAGAGGCATTTTTTTTTATACCGAATTCTTATTTACACTGTTGTTAGGCGACTATCTAGATGCCTTCGAAGGTTTTATTTACTAACTATCTATAATGAAGGACCACATAATCTGATTCCAGATTTTTATGTGAATTTTCCATAGAGGCCCATGTTAAACCAAGTTTGGCTAAGATGACCATCTTGATTGGAGGGCAGGACAGATGGACACAATTTGGAAGAGGACCATCCAATGACTATTCCATCAACCTCTGGTTCCAGATAAGATTCTTATGTGACTTTCCTATACTTGGTCGGAGGTGGGAAATGTCAGACACAATTTTGGAAGGGGACCACCTAAGAATCATTTCATCAAAGTTTGGTTGAGATTGGCAAAGATATTTAAAATTTGACCCCCCTTTTTTCTATTTTTAGCTTGTATATTGTAATTGTGGATGGACTGACAGACAACAGACACAAAGTCATGGCAATAGCTCACATGGCCTTTTAGGCCATTCAGCTAAAAATCATAAACAGCCACCTTTCTATAACCTTACCAAATGCAGGGGTCTGTGATGTACTGCCAAATAGACCAGGGCCAGCAGGCTTAGCAAAAAGATTAGCCTGACCAAATCCAGTTGATGATGTTACAGGGGTTGCTCCAAATGCTGGCTTATTGCTTCCAAATAATCCACCCCCCTGAAATATAAAGAATGTTATACAAATGATCATACTGTCTTAAAAGTACCTGTCTTCAAAAATTTATTGAACTGCAGCATACTATTATATTCCATTTAAATGATCATTTACCCATATTTTAGTATCAATATAACTTACTACAAGACAGGTGGAAAGGGTAAGTTGATAAAAAAAAAATCCACACATTCACACAAAAATAAGTTTTCATTCGTCTTAGAAAAATTGATGCTTTAAACAAACAGAACATTTTTGCACCCAACTGCAAGTGCAAGAAATCGCTAGCACTAGTTTGAGAAGAAAACACAAAATTATACTTTAAGCTAATTAGCAATAGTAACAGCAAATAATAAATTTGGCTTATTCATTATCTATCACACTAAAAGATTACTTACTGTTGAGGTGGTGGTACCAAAGCCTCCACCAAAACCAGTGGATGTCCCAAATCCAGATGTGGCTGTATTACCAAACAATGTTGACTGTGTAGTGGCTGGTGTGGCTCCAAACAATGGCTTCAACGAAGAACATTACTATCATTTCAGAGAGTGGACAATTTGGATTTTCAAGATTTCATGTACTGCCAATATTAATATTTTGTGACTAAACAGGTAACATAAACCATATTATTCTTTTATTGAAAATTCCAAAAGGAACATACTTGTATTAGTAGTGAAAGAACCATCTTTAAAACCTTTTGGTCAATGACCTTCTTCAGTTTCTTTATTGTTAACTACATGATAATACAAAATTTTTCTGTTTCAATAGTTATTGTAATTACAACAAGCTGCCAGGGAGGAATTTCTTAAAAAATCATCATAGTTATCCATACATGTATGTTCCTTGTACAAATAAACTCTTCTCATGACAGTCTTGACATTTTTGTATTTATTTAAAATCTGATATTTACTGGTATTACCGTTTCTTTTAATCTAAAAACCTGTAAAACTTTTTCACTATATGGACATGTATATGATAATCAAAAGAATTAAAAAAAGTAATCTTGCCACTAATTTCCTTACATGACAAAGCCGAGACCAGGAACATATCAACAACATACAGTGTGATGATTCTGATAAAACTTGGATCAGTTAACAATATGTCCAAAGAAAATAATTACCTTATTCTGAGTACCAAACAATGAAGATCCTGTGCTGGCAGTAGGACCAAAGCCAAATCCAGTACTGCTGGTTGTAGCTGTTCCAAATGGCTTATTTGTCTGACCAAAAAGACCACCAGTATTCTGTTGTTGGTTACCAAACAAAGCACTTCCACTTGATGCTGGCTGTTGACCAAAGGCTGTAAATAAATGAGTTATTTTATAACCCCAAAATATATGGCTATCTCTTCTAAAAAGTACCATATTAGTTCAGAAATATAAGTGATACTGTGAGCTAAAAAAACTGTAAAAATGTAAGAATCAAATAACACAAAATTCCAAAGTCTTCAGTATTTGCCAAAATAATGCTTTATCAATACTAATCTTTTAGTAACTATGATAATGTACACATATAAATAAAGGGATTTCTTCCTTCAATCCAGTTGAAATAATTGCTTTATCCATGGAACAAAACTACATCAGTTTTAGTTTTTTGATACTAAACAAGACATCCCAAAATCATCTAAATTTTGTTTAATATATTCTGACATCATTTTCAATAATATAGTAAAACTTACGACTTGCTGTATTAGAAATTCCTCCAAAATTATATCCTGTACTTTGAGTGGCTGCTGGTGTTGTACCAAACAATCCACCTGTTCCTGGCTGTTTACCTTTACGATTAGCCTGATAGTCTTCCATTCTAAGTTCCTGAATAGTACATAATTTTTTTTATTATACCTCAATATGTTTTTTCTATATAAAAATCAAGACATTAATTTTACTATTTTTTTTACTGGTGATTAGTTTCTAAAACTAATCAGCGGTAAATAGTATCTGGTGATTAGCACTGGAAACTATTGACCGGTAAAGTGTTTCGATATAATAAATGTAAAACATTTATATAACAGTCATTTCAGGATATAACCATTTTATTTGTCCCCTCGACACATTGACTATTTCCCTCCGGTACGTCTCAGGACAAATAAAATGGCTATATCCCTCAATACTGTTAAATAACTGTATAATAAGTAATGATACACACAAAACATCTTGAATGCATAAGTGACTTTTAATTAAATAGCATTTTATCAACTAATATCCATATAAATCAAGACAGTACATATATTTATTATCATGGAAGATACGTTTGTACAGATCCAAAAACTTGTAAAACCTGTTTCATCTTTTCTTGAAATGTCTATAATGTATACATATTAGTGAAACTGTAAAGTGAAAAAAGAATTCGACTGAAAAGGTCTGATCTATTACGTTACAGGTTTTGTGTTTGACATGGTAACTGAATTGTCAAGTATTTCTTCATAGAAAAGAACTAATATTCTTACACGTGAAAAAAAAAAAGAGTCCCTTGAAATCGATAACAACAGGAGTATCAAAATTTGTCAAAAAGATTGAATACATTTTTATGTTTTTATACCTCCAAACTTTTACTCTGATATTCTTTCATAGCCGTAATACACTGATGTCTAGTATTAATGTTCTGTGTCTGTCCATTCTTTACCATAGTATCCTGACTGGTCGGTGGATTATACTTTAGTGTAGTTCCTGTAGGTACATTCCCACCAAAACCTTAAAATAAATAGAATTTGAAAAATATAAATTGTATTTCTTACAAACACAATATCTCAATTTTCAGCACAATATTCTCTGAAGCAAGAGAACAAATCTTTCATGAAAAATACCTTAGTAGTATTGAAGGCAGGGGCATATTTTGAAATATTGAAATTTATATTAGTGTCATTAGCTAAATGTTTTCTGTCATTTCAAAAAGTTTTACCATGCATACTCATTGCTCCCAACAGAACATTAACTTGGAAGTTCATGCAACATAATATTCTGCTCAGGTAAATATTAGTGATATAACCCTACTGTACCTAATATATTATATAAATGATACTTCCCCCCAATAGTTCAATTATTTTATATAAGCAGATAACACTGAAAATGTGAACGTGTTTGTAACTTCTCTTAGTCATATAAATGCAGTTAATATTATCATGAAATCAACTAGACTGTAAAACATACCACTGGTACCAGAAAACATGGATGAAGTTTGAGTACTTCCAAATAATCCTCCTCCTTGTGTACTAGTTGTTGTACCAAAGGTCCCTGAAAATAACAAATTTAAAATTATAAAATGCAGTAATGGTCATCTTAACTAAATAGCAATATTAACTTTATATGGCCTTCTCCTTTACAAGGTTAAGCAATCACACAAATAGTTATCTAACAATTGTTTTATTTTCGTACTTTATAAAATATTTGTAAATTTCATACTTCCAAAATCTATAAAATTGTAGACTGTTTCGCTCACAAAATGTAAATCACTGAAAAAAATATGGTGTAATATCACTGCACTTGTGAATAAAACTTTGACATTCAACTGCCTTTTATATCACAAATTCCAGAAGTGGAGAGACCTTTAATGGAAATATTTCAGTGTTCTCCCCTGAAATTTTTAATAGCACTGTGGTAAAAAATTCACATAGGTTTGTAACAAATCTTTCTATTAATGTAATAAAAAAATTCACAAGAATCTGAATAAGATTTCTGATGATTTATGAGAAACAATAAATTATTATGTAGAATTTTATCAGATTTTAATTATTCTGTGGTACATTGTATATTAGTCTGGAGAAAACACTGCATTTGAGAATTTGTTTCTATGATAGCTATCCTATTTTTAAGCTCCCTTCCCTGGGTGCCAAGAATGTTCCAACTCAACAGATCTATATCACATTTACTTGTACTATTTATTTTGCACTCACCAAATCCAGTTGGTTTGGCACCAAAAGTGCTGTTGGTTGCTGGTGTAGAAAACAACCCTCCTGATGTGGCATTTTGTTGTGCAAATAGTCCACCTCCTGTACTACTAGCAGCTGGTGTGGCACCAAAAGCTGGAATTTAAAATTTAACTTACCACATTACAATGTCAAGCTATTATTTATGTTTTGAATAATGAAATTTTCTTAAAATCTATGTCCTTTATCTTTAAAATATAGTTTTTGGCATTTTTGGTAAAGTAAAGCATTAAATTATTTTACAACCAGGATATTATCAAGATGAATATAGTGTTAAATTTAAAAGTAACACAAGGCAGGAAATTCAAACTAACTGAAGTTAAAAACAGGGATTCACAGGAATATATATATATATTCAATACGAAAGAAGCTTCAAACTATTTTTCATTCATGCCAGAATTCCTTACAAGCTGTATGAACTAATGCCTCTCAAGAATAGGATTCAATAATTGATCTATGAAGATATAACAATGACATTAATAACTAGAACTGTGAGGGGACCTCACTAACTATACCCCCCGCTGCTGTTAATTTAATAGACTAGGGAATCCTTATCATGGTGAATTGTCTAATAATTTCTAAGTCCAACTGGGTATAACTGAGGGAACAAAAGGGTATAAAATTAAGGGAAACTGTATCGGACCAGGACATACTTCGCATGCACACATCTAAGTACTAGGAACTAACAGTATGAAAAGCTTCATTAACCACTGATAAGGCATGTTTGAGAAACTGTGGGTACAAAAAAATTCTGGACAGACAGACGGACACGCTGATTCCTGTATACTGCCCAAAGTATGTTTGCGGAGGGTATAATAATAAGGTTTGATCCCTACAGGTATCTTGATACATTACGTTATATCACAACTTTTTCTACCTTTTTAAAAGGGGAAGTTTTCATCATGACATACAAAATTTGGGAATTCTAATAGTAATAACATGCATCTAACTGCATTTTTTATTGAATAATTCCAATTTTCTATTTTTGGGGAAATACTACTGGATTTACCATAAATTTTCTCATTTCCAGAAACATCAGTCTACAAAAGCATCAAGCCAAAGCTATAGGTTTTATTAGTAAAACTTGTGTCGCGACCGTTTTCGTGCTCACCTCAAACTGACTGATGTATTAGGGGATTTACAACTCGTTTCTGCCATGGGAGCGTCATTTATCAAGAAGAAATTTCTTTTTGAAGCCAATGCTTTCCAGCCTCATGCACTTCGATTTGTTAGTTTTTGGGAATGTGATGACATATTTGCTGTTGTGCGACATCAAGGTACTAAAGCAAAATTGAAAGACCGGGGCCGGATTGACTACTGTCGCAGCCATTTCGAAACATGGTAAAAAAACGCTACAATATAGTTTGTTTCTATCCCCATCAAATCAAACATCAAGGTTAAGTTTGTCTAAGTAGAGATTCTTTAGATAAAACCTGTTAAAATTTTCAGTATCAGAGTTGGAATTTTAGACTGATTTTGGAAAAATAACTATCCTTTTGCATTGGGAATGAGGCCAAATTTTCCCCAAATCTGCTGTAGAAGAAGCCCTGTATATATACATGTATGATAAGAAGATTATTGGTTAGTTATACAAAACAATGACAGCACCAATTTATCAATACTGCTTCTGTAAGTGACATTTGAATGCTCAATTTTCTGGCATATAGGAAATGATAAGGAAGACTATAAAAAGAACTAAAATGGCAAACAAATGAGCACATACTGAAACCTGCAGATGCTCCAAAGCCTGGATTCTGTGGTTGTGTGGATCCAAACAATCCACCACCAGCTGTACTTGTACTTTGTGTACCAAACAGACTAGTCCCAGGGGTAGCAGACGGTGTCCCAGCCCCAAACACTCCACCTGGGGTACCAAAGTTGGATCCTCCTGCGCCAAATGCAGTATTCCCTCCAGAAAAAGGTGTTGATTGTCCAAATGTATCTGTGAACAAACAGAATTTTATTACCAAATAAAAGATGCAGGTTTTATAAGACAATAAAGAAACATTTTGTTAATATTGTATTACAATTGTAAAAATGTCAAAAATTTTCAAAACAGGATATTTTTTATATGAACATAATATTTTACCACACAGTATTTTTGTATAGAATTAAAAACAAGACCATGTACGTTAATTTTTTTTATTTTGCTTGGTGAAATTTTCACAGTTAAAAGTACAGAATGCAACATACTAAACAAATAGTACAATTCTTTTTCCTAACATAATGTATCTATTATAACAAGAGTTGACACACAAAAATGTTTCGCCTGTTGTGTATTTCTAATGAAAGTAATGCTATCAGACATATTGCATAAAGTATTCCAAAAACAGGCCAAAACACAAAAACTAAACTATAACCACTGAACCGGAAATGAGGTCAAGGTCAGATGACACCTGCCAGTTGGACATGTACACCTTAGAATCCTTCCATACACCAAATATACTAGACCTATTGCTTATAGTATCTGAGATATGGACTTGACCACCAAAACTTAATCTTGTTCACTGATCCTTGAAATGGGGTCGAGGTCAATTGAAAACTGTCAAACGGGCATGAGGACCTTGTAAGGTACGCACATACCAAATATAGTTATCCTATTACTCATAATAAGAGAGAAATTAACATTACAAAAAATCTTATCTTTTTTTTCAAGTAGTCACTGAACCATGAAAATGAGGTCAAGGACAATGTACATATGACAGACGGAAAGTTTGTAACATAAGGCATCTATATACAAAGTATAAAGCATCCAGGTCTTCCACCTTCTAATATACAAAAATTTTAAGAAGTTAGCTAACGCCACCGCCGCCGGTTCACCATCCCTGTGTCGCAGGTTCGACAAAAACCACCACAGTTGAGTTTTTGTACTCAGATTTGTCCTCTAATATTTATGAGGGTTAAATGTTTCGTATTGCTTACAGTTTGAAATGTCCTTTGAATCCTTAGATACATTTCATTTTGACAAAACATGCTGCATGGAGGATTCTGACATATTACAAATTTACTTTCTAGTTATGAATATCTCCTTCTACAAATCATTTCAATGTTGTTTTTGTAATTATGCTAACCATGATAAATACACAATAACACATACTTGTATTTCCAAATGCGTATCCAGTTGGCTTTGCTCCAAACATTGTTACTACAGTGATTTATGCCTTCTCTATAAACTGAAAAAAAAGGATGAAAAATTTCTTTAAACATCTATGCATCTATCAAAGAAATCTGTTTTCCTATTGAACAAGTCAAGTAACATTCATTTCCCCTCATTCTACAGCAACAGTGACTTGTTCAATAGAAAAGAACAGTAAAATTTAATAGTCATTATTTAATTGTAAATAACATACTAAAATTTCCCCCAAAACAAAATGATGTTTTCAGGTCTTTCTGAATGATCTAAGCAGTATTAAATAAAATTGTGCTGTTAATACAGATTGACTAAGAATTTAAAGTGATCATCTTTCCTATTTATCTTACCGCTGAAGTAATTACATTTTATCATGTATCCCACTGGTTTTTCAGGAATGTTTAACATGAATTTTAAGAAAACCCAACAAAGCAAATCAGATTACTGTCCCTATTGTTTCCTTATGTGATAATCGATTATTGCCTTTCCAAAAGCTCAAGTACAGAGTATAATTTCAAAAGAAAGTTTTCTTTCCCGGCATTCAATGTTTTTTTTTATTGAACCCTCCAATGTTGAGTCTGGAATAATATCTCATGAATTTTCATGCTTTGTAAATATATTAAAGTTATAAAAGACATTTAAAATATTTGTTATAAAATAATAATAAACAAAGAATCACTATAACACAATGTAAGGCCACATCAAATTGATTTTTGGATGGCAAAAACAGGTGCGAGCGAAAGTTTAATTTCAATTTTTTTTCTTGAAGACTTTTTTTTTCAGTCAAACATCAAATTTACGTTTGATACACATTTTCTAACATTTTTTATCTTTATCTTCTTGAAAAATGAAGAATTTGGGGCGAATTTTCATAATTTTGCAAAATGAAGTAGCAAAATGTTTTAATTCTTCAAATTTTTTCAGTCTAAAAATCAGAGAACTAAAGACCAATTTGGTGTGGCCCAAGAAGTTGTGTACCATCTTGAGGAGCTTAAGTTTTGTACGTGCAAGTGATTTCCTGTTATGACTTTAAAAAAAAAAAAAATTTAAAGTATAAAAAAATACATATTTTTGTTCCTCGGACATTTAATAGTATTTGTCTCTTTTTATAAAACATTAAAAGTGATAGAGTCCAATAAATAGATAAAATATATCTGTTATATATGACGGAAAATATGTTAAAATCATCCAAATAATTGAAGGGGATGTTCTCAATTTGCTCAGTAGAAATTTAGAAAAATGTAAAAAGAATTTATGTGCAATTGGGATAAACAGAAGAATACAAATGCAATACTGTTATTACCAGTATTGTGTACTAGTCAATACTAGAACAAATTTTTGAACCAGTATTTTACTATTATCTTCCATTATCCACAATTCCAGGGAGATTCTTCAATTTATCCGTGCATCTTTACATGTATAACATATTACTGGTGAAAAAATATACAAAGAGGTGAAGATACATTTTTTGTACATGGAACACACTGTCAGTTAGTCAGTCACCAGTTATACAAACCACCCTCCTTTTCGCAGACACAGACGCCCACCTAAAAAATGCCCCCAATAAGAACAAGAATTTTCTTCCCCATTTCCTTGCTCTAACCTTTCTTTTATTTAATAAACGAGCAGATTTGCCGTGACATGACGATAACATAACCATGTCACAGTGGCCAACATTTATGACCATGAAAACCTTTTATACTTCCAATCAAAACAAATACGTATGGAGTGATTTACCTTATATGGATACTTTAAATGTACTATCTGATATGGCAAATGTAAATTTTGCCCTTATAAACAGGGAACATTCATTTTTTAGGATTCTTTGGCCGACAAAAATACTTTTCAAGCGAGAAAATGGCGCTGGATTTACAAAAAGATCGACGTCACAAACACTCTTTATTCTTTGTACGGAAAAATCTCCATCTCAACTACGGAGCACCGCCAAGTTTTAATCGGTACAAGATCGAATAAGGATCCTCTTTCTTAGTAGTGAATAATTCCAATCCATTGATCTTAGTCTGAACGCATTCGATTTGTACGAGACATCTTTAAAACTGTGGGGTACTAGAAACCTGTGTAGCTCACATAGATTTAATTTGTAAAAATAGAGGACTTTCTCAACACCAAGATGTAAATCAAATCTCATTATGACATAAAGTAAGTAAGAACAACTGATATTAAAATTATTATTAAAAAAGACCAGCTATTATAAGGATCTTTTCTATCGAACGGTTGGCTCCAATTTGCCCAGTGATTCCAAATAAAATCATAATCACCCATAAACAATTCCTTTCTCATTTATTTCTGAAACCCGGACCACGAGAGAAGATAATTGATTTCAAGTTTTGGTCCAACTGGTTCAGCGGTTTAACACTAGCAACTGAGATCTCACCGCCTGATTTTGAATTATATTTTCCGGTAGATTTGGATATTAAATTATCTTCGTCTTTAAATTGTGGTCAATTGAGATTCCAGACTTTGAAACTCAGTTAAAACTTAAATGCGGCTATAGACCACATGGTTGTTTAATCATTATTTATCCCGAGCGAACAGTTAAAATCAATACGGCTAGACCACAGGGTTGTTTACTCTTAAAAATGATCAGTCCTGGTATTTTGTCTGGATCTATTACACGCCAGTATGATTTGTTTTATGTTGATAAAAACACCTGAATTTTAGTTGATTTGTTGAGTTTACTGAATATTTCATTTATCCCGAGTGGAAGAAGATAGGATATATTAATCCTTATTTATCCCGAGTGGAAGAAGGTAGGATTAATCCTTATTTATCCCGAGGAAAACGCAAGATACGAGACAACAAAGGACGGTTCAGTATTCATTCATCGAACCGGCTTAGCATGCATGTCAAGTATATTCAACTCCGGCGATCACTGCATGTAAACTCAAGCGAAACCAATCTCTTAGCGTAGACTTTTGAAACTTAATTTACATGACGACATCAAAGCCCGTTTTCATTTAACTTCTTCACTTAATTGTTCCTCAGATTTCCATTTCTCTACGGATTCTCTTAGTTAATGACAAAATCTAAGTGGTATTCATAAAACATCTTTAAGTAATACCTTAAACTAAGGAATGCTTATATAAGTATTTGACAATACGGAATTTCTCGAAATTTTGGTACTAAACAGGTAGAAATTTAACGCATTTAAAATTTTGAAGAAAATTTTGAAGTGCTTAAATTATTATCTCTACAAAAAATTGGAAATGTTTTTATAGAGTGTGCAAAACCGTTATATACCAACAGTTGAATTGCACGTTTGACAGTATTACTGATTTCAAACCACGGTCACCTTATTCTAAATCAAACATTGAAAAGATTGAGAACTAAAGAAGAACAAAACGCACATTGTAAAATGTATATATCATAAATCATTTTAACAGATAGGCTTACTTAATGGAATGGGAAAAAAGTCTTCTAGCTGATGGCCAGGAATGTAACCATAAAACAACATAAAATTCATCATGCTACAGGCATGCAAATTTCTTCTGAGTAAATGAAGAAAAGATCTGAGGAATTTTTTCCGCAACCATTCATAAAGTGAGAATTATGCAAAGGAAGTACAAACTAGAGGCTCTCAAGAGCCTGTATTGCTCACCTGGATTTAACTTGTCCACCTTGAGCAGGACTAAAGTTTAAGTTTAGCAGTCGATTTGGCTGTTTTCCCATAGGGCCACGTGTTAAACTAAATTCGGCTGTGGCGGCAATTTTGGTTGACAGCCAAGGTCATCGGACACAATTCTGAAAGAACAAATCTAAGGACCATTGCTGCCAAGTCTGGTATCAATTGGCTCAGTGGTTTCAGACAAGAAGATTTTTAAATGAATTTACCAATAGGGTCCTATGTTAAACTACATTCGGCTGTAGCAGCCACCTTGGTTGACATTCGGGATCGTCGGACATACATTCTGAAAGAGGATCATCTAAGGACCATTGCTCCCAAGTCTGGTTCCAATTGGTCAAGTGGTTTCAGACGCAGATTTTTCATTGAATTTTCCCATAGGGCCCTACATTAAACTAAGTTTGGTTGTGACGGCCATCTTGGTTTATAGTCCGGGTCAGACTTTGGACATCTGTAAAGGCCGTCGTGTGCCTTATATGTCTTTTAACCAAATCCTTTAGCCAGTGCTCCTTGAGGGTAAGATTGTTTTCCCGGGATTTTTTTTCTGGAAGAATGGTAATATATCGGAAAAACCGGCGACTTTTTCCTGAATGGTTTAAGGAATATTTGACTGTTTTAGTTCTGAAATCTACGATCTTCCTTCCTTCGTAGCACGGATATTCATATCTGGACACTGAATCAATTCATTTTTAGTTTGAATTCATATAATTTAAAGCTTTTAACTTTGAATAGCTGATGAAAATTTCACTGAACTTTGAATACCGACGGAATATTTCTTTTTTGAAAGCATCAAAGATTTCCGACTGTGAATTCTCATCTCCGCAAATAATCAATAAAGAGGAGGAAAAAAACAATTATCATTTTTTATGGTTATTGTTTTTATACGAATATCAACTGACGGCAAAGGACAGAGAAGCAATGACATGTAAAAGTCGTAAAACGTCGTGAGTTAATGCGGTAAAATTTTTTGGAGTGATGAAATTAACAAAGACTGAACACAAAACTGTCTAAGAAGTTTATGTGATAGCAAACTCGCTCTGCCGAGAAAGTCGTCGTATATATCACATGCACGACAGTAACGAATCAACTGTGAAATGTAAAAACCATAGGCTGGAGATTTCGGTATGTTATTCACAATCGGAAAATTAAAATCATCAAGTTTGTCATAAAGTTTTCATTTCAATCGCCCATTATCATCTATGTACAGTGGATGTGTCTGTGTTCTTCCATAAATGTCCATTTTCAGTGCGAGCTGCCCCGCTGAAGCTCGGTTCACGCGACCTCGTCTTCCACTGCTTTTAGACCAATCAAATCGCTCCTTTCACAAACGCACATACGTTTTGGCCAATCAAGCGTAAAGTTATTAACTTCGTCGGCTGTGCTCATTGAATTTACCTAGGTGCAGTAAACTTAAAAATCGAGTACTTACGGAAGAAAAAGGTACTTATACTCCATGTACTCGTTCAAAAGTGAAGAACTGGAAAATCTTCAACTCGTTTTTTAAATTTAGCGTCATTTCCCTCGTTCCGCTGAGCTCCACTCGGGGGAAAGGCGTGAATTTGAAAAACTCATTGAAGATGTTCCAGTCTTCACTTTGAACTCATAATAAGAACCTATTATAGTCTCTTTAAGTTCAAGTTCACTGGGATATATATGAGATGTAAATTTGTAGGTAACCCTTAAAAGTAGGATTATTAAGTGACATAACATCATGGAAACTGCAATTATAAAACTGAACTAGTTTCTTTTCTTGTCTCTGCAGAAGCCCTAGTCCGAGATTGCTCTGACGTCTGATGGCCTTTTTTGTGATATGCTGGGGCCGCGGGACGTCAGAGCGCACTCCGTATAGAAAACATGGAAATTGCCGACCCAGACTTGGGCCTACAGAATCCCATACAAACATTTAACCTCATATGAAAATAAGAACAGATCGGCCACAATTAAGCGGCGCACAGTTTGTCCCCATGGGAATAGATGGTTCTAAAAGTGAGACAATTATTTCTTAACTTTCCAAAAGCTAGGACATGAAATTGATAAAGATTATTCGTAATGGTCATTTTAATTAACTAATATTGTATTTTGAATATTGTTAGTTTGACTATAATTTCGATGAAACATCATGCAGAGGAAACACTGATAACAGACGTACGTACATAGAAATTATAGAAATGTAGGTAGGTACACTGTAGGGAATATATTTATCGAGATCCAGCTTTTTATCAAGAAATATCATGTGGGATTTTAGCAGTTTCCATGAAATCATACTATTCCGGTAATTTTACCACATTTATTATAACCCCCCATGTTCGTACTATGTGGGAGAAATCAGGCAAACACGGAGAGAATTTTTTATTCTTTTGTCCTAGATTCAGATTATCCTTAAAGAGTTACAGTGGAAACGATGAAATGTAAACTAGAAATCTGTACTGTCGGAATCGACAGTGATCCCCGCATCCCCTGTAAATAGTTGGGCCACTTACATATAGTCAAAAATATAAAACCTTATTTCCATCCAAAAATAGTATGCAATCATTCTATAAAGAACTTAAAGAAATTAAATCAACTAGAAATCTGTACAGTGATCCCGCACCCCCTGTAAGTAGTTGGGACATTTACCTATAGTAAAAAATATAAAAACCTATTCCCATCCAAAAATAGTATGCAATCAATCTAATAAGAAATTAAATCAATAAACCCAATGAAAAATAAGAAAAAAAGCTTAGATCACAAACTTAAACTTGAAATTTTTGAAATTTGACCCGGGTTTAATTTTTTTGAAATCGAAATTCTAAATCCTTATTGTGCAACTACATATAGTGTAGGACAATACTAGTATATAAACAAAATGCATAAATTGCCAGATGAAAGAGGAGTTTAGGTCACAAGCTTAAATAAAAAAATTCAAATTTCAACCCCTGTGCCGTGGGCCCCAATTTTAGAAAATCAAAATTATAAAATCCGTGGACAGACGGGCAGATAACACATATATCCCCGAACTTCATTCGAATTGCTGGGATAATCAATCGATAAATAAATATTGTCTACATACACTTCATGATCATTATATTCAAATTCAACATTTTTTACAAGTTATGATTATTACTTACTTCTTCTAAATAGAGATTCAGTAGAAATGTTGCCGAATTTTCCGATGTTATTTGTTTATAAATATTGGATAACGTATATTCTTATTTTTAGAATAGGGAATTCCAGATATATCCAGTTTGAACTGATTGAAGTAGGAAAGGACCAGTCAAAATCGAAAGAAACGCCCCCTTTACCCTATTCGTATCCGCCTAGTTAGGCCCACTTGGACGGATCTTGATATTTTTAGCTTAGGGGATTTTTACATTTTTATTCGAAACTATCTCGATTTTACATTTGGTCATAGTTATTTTGGCTTTTTACGTAGCAACAACCTTTGTCGTCCGTCATTAGCTCACCTGTCCTAAAGGGACATGTGAGCTTTTGCCATCTCTTGGCGTCCGTCGTCCGTCCGTCGGAAACTTTTTCAAAGATCTCCTCTGAAACCACTGAATCAATAATACAGCCATACATAGTATGAGTGATCTTTTATAGGGTATCAAGAATAAATTAAGTTTGTGTTTTATTTTCTTGTCCGTCGAGAAACATGGCCGCCATGGCTAAAAATAGAACATAGGGGGTAAACTGCAGTTTTTGGCTTATATCTCAAAACTAAAGCATTTAGAACAAAACTGACGTGGTAAAAATGTTCAACAGGTTATGAAATTTTCAGATGTATCGGTTAACCCGTTGTTGGGTTATTGCCCCTGAATTGTCAATTTTAAGGAAATTTTGCAGTTTTAGGTTATTGTCTTGAATATTATTATAGATAAAGACAAACTGTAAACAGCAAAAATGTTCAACAAAGTTAGATCTACAAATAAGTCAACATGCATGACCAAAATCGTTAAATGACCCCTTATAGGACTTTGTGCCCTTTAAGACAACTTTTCACATTTTTTGGGTCATCTTTGTAAACTTTCAAAAATTTTCTCCTCTGAAACTACAGGGTCGATTTCAGCATTTCTGGTGAATATGTCGACCCATTTTCGGGTTACTGCCCTAAATTGTTAATTAGATTATAAACTTGAATATTATTATAGATAAAGACAAACTGTAAACAGCAAAAATGTTCAGCTTAACTTGCAATGAATTAAATGGTAGCTGTTCAAGTAAAATGGAGGGTTAAGGATTAAGGTCATGAAATATTCTATAGCAACCGAGTAAAAAGTCCCTAGCAACCATATATATTTGGGTTAATCCCCTATAATGTACCTGTACAAGTAAAAAAGAAAGGTCAATGTCATTGAAAAAGTCCATAGCAACCGATAAAAGTCTCTAGCAACCATATATATTAGATTCAGGACCCCATAATATAGCTGTACAATTCAATATGGAGGCTCAAGGTTCAAGGTCATTGAAAAAATCAATAGAATCCAGACATATTTGGGTTCAGGACCCTAGCAAATAGCTGCGATTTAACTGTTTAAGTAAAATGGAAGGTCAAGAGTCAATGCCATTGAAAAGGTCCATAGCAAACAATGAAAAAGTCCCTAGCAACCATTTATATTTGGTTCAGGATTATATATATATATTAGCTGTACAAGTCAATATTAAGGCGAAAAATAGGATATTTCTTTACTATTCTGTTTATCGTTTCTTGTTTGTTTAGTTGGGGTTTTATGCCGTTTTCAGCACATTTGGCTATTTCGAGAAGCACCGACCTTCGGTAGGAAAATTGGCAATCCTTATCAATTTAGATTGGAGTCGAACACACCCCGCCACAATGAGATTCGAACTCACAACCTCGGTATTGACAGGCTAGTGATCATTAGTAGTCATGACGGACTAACTAGACCACTCGGCCACCGAGGTCCCGTTTATCTGGATAATAACTTAGTTTTTTTCTTCTTTTGACCCGTTTGGGAAAAAAGGAATAGCGGTCTGGAAACTAAGAATTCGTATTTTCTATTAAAAAAATTAATGTATTTCATGCATATATCATATGTATGTCCTTTTTACACGATTTTTCTAAAACACCTGCTTAAAATTGTAACTTGCACATCACAGTTAAATTATAAAATAATAATGCTTTTAGATATTATTGGTTCTATGCATTTCTGACCTATTACTCATCCTTGTGTACAAAATATAAGCTTTTTTAGGGGATATAAATTTGAAAACATTTGTAAAGAATGCTGAATTGGAGATCCTTTCATCAGATCCTCAAACATGTGAAATCAAAAATTATGCTGGTGGTATCATGCATACTTTTTTTTTGTAACTAATCTATATCGATCTTGAAAGTTTTATCAAATTTGTAGTGTCGGTATTCTTGTTACAGTTGTTTTTAGTAACAAAATATTCTTTCCTGCAAATTCATATGTTGTATTGTGTTTATTCGTTATATTGCTTGACCCTTATGGCTGTAATTTTGCAATAAATAGAATAGAGAATGGAAACTGGGAATGTGTCAAAGAGACACGAAAAAGACATGAAAGAGCAGAAAACAGCCCAAGACTACCATGCACGCAATGGGTCTTCAATGCAGCGAGAAAATCCCGAACCCGGAGGCAGACCTCAGCTGGCCGAAAACAGTAATGCATTTACTAGTTACATGAGTTAATCGAAATGGACACCACACTAAACTACACGTTTATTACCGTGAGCTATATTCTTCCGTAAATGGCCGAGTTGAGGCGACCGAGTGAAGACGAGTTCACGTGCGCTCGTCTTTACTCGATATGACGTCCTATGAGAATAAGGTAACTATACCTTTTCGGTTGTTCATACTGATAATACATAGGTGTGCTAGGACTAAAACCCCTGTTTTTACGGAAGAAATAGGTACTTACACTCGTTCAAGAATGAATAACGGGAAAATCGTCAACTCGTTTTTAAAATTCAGAGTCTTTGCCCCCGTTCCGCTGCGCTCAACTCGGGAAAGACGTGAATTTTAAAAACTCGTTGAAGATTTCCCAGTCTTCATTTTGAACTCGTGTGAGAACCTATTATACTTCACTTACATTGACTTATAAGATGGCCCGGGGCAAGAAGAATGACTGGATATGATACTAGGTATACTTTTTACTGATTTTTTAAATAAACAGCTTGGCCATTTATTTATTTATTCCGAAGGTTCACGTCACCGAATCCTCGCAATTTCAAAGAAAGTTCGTGGATAATACCCGTCCGTAAAACTTTCTTGTTACATTATCTCGCAGCTCGGTCTTTCGTTTTTTTGGGTTTAGGGATTTAATTTCATTATCACGGTGTCTATCCATATTTTGACGTTACGAAGATCCTTCGTGATCAAGTAACAGATTCTTGCAGAAATGAGCATAGAAAAAGAAATCCAATATCAAATAGCAATAAAAACTTAAAGAAGTAAATAAACTTACAGTACGGCTTTAGCAAATGTTTAGATAAAGCTAATTTTCTATGGTTGCCGGCTGTAAAAGGGTGTGTGATTTTCGTTAATATGCGTTTTCGTTTTGAAAGTAATCTACTTACTAGACATACGTACAAGAGCATAGTCCAGATTTATTGTAAAAAATTGTGTTTATTTATAAGTTTGACTAGTGACAAATTGTGTTGAATTGGGATTTTTTTTTAATGTTAACTTTTTAACATTTTTTTATAACGTTCGCTTTTGTTCATGAATTAAATTATTTATTATGTACAAAACCATCCTCCCAAGTCAGGGTTTTGTATCCACGCATCTACATGTAACAATAATGATTTTTTTTCACACATTTGGTCTCAGAAGAAATTAACGCATTTTTGTTTTCACACAACAAATATTAGCACATGACATACTAGTATATATTAATTTTAATTCTTCATCGATCTGTATCTATCCTTTTTCTGATGCATTCCATCCAAAAAGCAATTACCTTCAACCAGTTGTTCTGCGTCTATAGTCTGTTGCGAGATATCAACAGGGGACTTGTTCACATAAGCAATGAAACGGTTTTTTTACTCATTAATTCACATGGTCACCTATATAGCTATAGCTGCTAATATACTGATTTTCCTCCGTGTGACGTAAAAAAACACATTCTGCAAGATTTCCAAGGTTTGATTAAAATCTGTACACGAACAGGTTATATCCATCGGCAATTTTGGTAAAAATGCAGGACCAAGTACTACAATTTGTCCAATTTTGTCTGTCCTGTTAAAAAAATGCTTGATATATCTAATTATTATAATAAGCTTGTGATGATGAAATTCTCTAGGTCAGAAATTCAAAAGTTCAAAGAAAATGCAGGCTTTTTGAAGCCCAATTATTATACAACCGTGTAAGGTTAAAGTGGTTTAAATAGCATGTCTTATGAAAATGTTGTTTATTAAAGTAATTTCTATTATCATATTTTTTTCTTCACAGTCTGTATATATAACATTTTTTATTGCCAATCAAAGGGCCCTAAAAGGGCAATAAGTATAAAGGATACAACATACAAGACAAAATGGAGGGAAAGAGAATACCCCAAATTTCTGCTCCATATAAGAGCACAGGCTTGACTGTATGATAAAAAACATTCAGACAGGTTTTTATACCTGGATTTAAACTAAACAAATCTTTTTGTAATTTAAAGTAAGCCTTCAGTCCTTTCTTGTACAGTTCATTTTTTGCAAACGAGAAAGTTACTGAGGGTTGTATCATTCTGGCCGTATATACTGGGCGTGTTATTACAACAAGCTACTGAAGCAGACTAACTTTAATTATCAAGTACAAATATTTTTGTGTAAACAGTGTAGAGGGAAATACATATCAGTTACAATATTATCGGTATGTGAAAGTCGTTAAAGATAAACAGATTCTGACAGCTGCAATTTCACTTAGGATTACAAGGCTATAAGTTCAAACATAATTATAAATCAATATCATTACATCTCCTTTTTTAGGCCAAACAAATTACTGTTCTTTGTTTCAGAAAAATACTTTAACACTGTTCATTCAATAAAAGGAAAAATTTGACACTGTTCATTTGTAATGAATTAAATTGAAAGTATTACAGTTTTGAATGAGACAACTTTAACTGTTTGTAAAATACTGAAGCAACGGAACTACGGCAATATATACACGCTCTACAAATACTATGTCGAGATTGGAGTCAGAGGTTACTAGCACATGACTCACCGTTGGAGTTAATCTTTACCATTAACTCTTGAATTAAGATTCTTCTATCAATCTCTTGTGCGGTGTTATAATTCTTCCCGATTTAGTACGAATTTCCTTCTGAATTTCAGCAGAATTGTTTTTTTCATAGTTAATTGTCTCATTTTCGGGTGTTTCATTAGATTTCATAATGTCTCTTCTATTTCTTCTATAAATAGAACTATCATTCGTTTTGACTATGTATGATCTCGGAGTGTTTGTTGATTGCACAACTACTGCAGGTTCCCAAGTTTTCTTACTGCGTACCCGCACAGTTTCACCTGATTGTAATGGCTCTAACGGTTTGGCGGTGCGGTCATAGTAAAATTTCTGTTTTGATAGGAGTTGTTCTTTCTTCTCCTGTACGGATTCATTGTCCAATTTCGGTTTTAATAATGCTGGATGAGTCGGCATAAGTGTATTTGTTCGACGTCCCATAAGAAGTTGCACAGGCGATTTTCCGCAATCCAGGGGAGTGTTCCTATACTCAAGTAAAGATAAATATGGATCTTTCTTGTCTATTTTAGCTTTCTTCAGTAATCTTTTCACTGACTGCACGGTTTTCTCAGCCATTCCATTTGATTGTGAATACAACGGCGAACTCGTTGTGTGTTTGAATTTGTAAATATCGGCAAAATTCTGGAACTCAGCACTAGCAAAACAAGGTCCATTGTCACTAATTAGCTCATCAATGATTCCAAATCTCGCCATATGTTCCTTCATAATTTTGATAACACTTGAACTTGACATGTTATTCAGTTTATTCACCTCAAAATAATTTGAGTAAAAATCCACTACAACTAGGTAATTGATTCTGTCCAATTCAAATAAATCGGCTGCTACTTTAGACCAAGGTCGAACTGGTCGATTATGTTGAAGTAACGGCTCCTTTTGTTGATATCTTTGAAACATACTGCATACTCCACATTTTGATACTAGTTCTGTTATTTGTGCGTTCATACCTGGCCAATAAAGAATGTCTCTAGCACGTTTCTTACACTTCTCGATACCCATGTGTGAGCTGTGAATTTGTCTTAACATCTCAGGTTGTAGTGTCATTGGTACAATAAGTCTTTTGTTCTTTGTCAACAATTCATCGTATACTCCTATTTCATCTCGAAAATTCCAGTAAGGTTTAACTGCATCAGACAGTTTTGCTTTGACATCTGGCCAGCCTTGTAGCACAGTTTCTTTTAATTCTTGCAAACACGAATCTTTTGCTGTTTCGATTTTAAAATCGGAGAGTCTCTCGCTAGTAATAGGTAAAAATTTCAACGTATGAACTTCAAATTTGTCTCTGTTACCTTCCTGTTTTGTCGTTGCTCTGCTCAGCGTATCCGCAACATACATCAATTTTCCTTGCTTGTAATGTACATCTAAGTCATACCTTTGAATACGCAGCATCATTCTTTGTATTCGAGGCGGTGCTTTCGCTAACGGTTTCTTAAATAAACTCTCTAGAGGTTTATGGTCAGTTTCCACTTTGACGCGTTTTCCGTACAAGTATTGGTGGAATTTTAGGCAACCAAACACAATGGCATAAAGTTCCTTTTCAATTTGACTATAGTTCCTTTCAGACTGATTAAGTCCCTTTGACGCATAACAGATAGGTTGTTCATCTTGCATTAAACATGCTCCTAAACCTTCGGATGAGGCATCAACTGACAATGTTACTGATTTATTTACATCGTAATATTTTAAGACAGGTGCTTTTGTTAATGCATTTTTCAAGTCTACAAAACATTGTTCATGCGTTTCATTCCAATGCCATGCTGTTGTTTTCTCAAGTAAAATACTCAGCGGTTTATTGCGTGTTGCCAATCCTGGAATAAATTTTCCCACGTAGTTTACCATTCCCATAAACCTTTGCAATTCTTGTTTATTTTCTGGCGATTTTATCTCGTTGATTGTTCTCACTTTTTCTGGGTCGGGCCTAATTCCTGTTTCTGAGAATATGTGTCCCATATATTTTACCTCTGTACGGCCTATTTTGCATTTTGACTTGTTTAACTTGAGATTAATCTGTCGGGCTCTTTCAAGTACACTTGTTAAGCGTTTGTTGTGTTCTTTTTCATCTTTTCCCCAGACAAGAATATCATCAATAATATTATCGCATCCTTCAACATCTTCAAATAACTGTGAAATCCTACGCTGAAATATTTCGGGCGCACTGCTAATTCCCATTGGCATTCTTAAGTATTTGTACCTTCCGTAAGGTGTATTAAACGTCGTGAGTTTTGAGCTTTCCTCGTCCAATTTCAGAGTCCAAAACCCCGATGATGCGTCTAAAGTGCTGAAATATTTTGCACCATTTACTTTAGCAGCTACTTCATCTACAGTTTTCATAGGAAAATGTTCTCTTTTCACGGCACGATTCAAATCTCGTGGATCTAAAACTACACGGACTTTATTTGGCTTTTCGACTATCACCATAGAATTAACCCAGTCTGTAGGCTCATTCACTTTTTCAATAACTTTATTTGTTTCCATTTTATCAAGTTCAGCTTTCACTTTGTTTTTTATTGCGAACGGTACTTTTCTTGGTGCATGCACTACAGGACTTACCTCCTTATCAATTTTAATTGAATGTTTCCCAGGTAGACATCCCAGTCCTTCAAATACATCCTCATATTTATCAAGAATATCCTTACCCGTTTTTTCTGTTTTTATTGTATAAATGCGTTTCACTAAGTTTAGCTCCTGACATGATTTCAAGCCAAGTACTGGACTTACATTCGAATTTACAATCTGAAATTCCACAACGTAATATTTATCCTTGTGCGCAAGTGTTAATGACGATTTTCCACATGTTTCAATTGGATGTCCCGAATATGACACTAATTTTGCTCTGGATTTCCTAACTGAATCCTTTGATAGCTTCCGATATAATTCCAGTGGCATGACGTTCACTTGTGCTCCGGTATCCAGCTTTAGTTGAATTTTCTTGTTTCCGACAGTTACGGTCACATTCCAGTCTTTATCCTTGGCTTTGTCGCTTTTCACACAGCAAATTTCATATTCGCTTTCACTATCTGAGTCATCACTATTATTTACGGCATGTACCTTCGATGATTTCTTCAATTTTGTCTGTCCACGGCACATTTTGGCAAAATGATTGCTTTTGTGGCATTTGTGGCATTCTTTTCCATAAGCCGGACAATTTCTCGCTTCGTGACTTCTTCCACATTTTTTACAGTTATTTACAGTTTTACCATCCATTTTTCTTTGTGATAGGTGCTTATTTTGGTGCCCTTTTCCTTCCTTTGTTTTCTTACGGACCACGTTGACTGATTCAGTAGATGGACTAGCTCCTTCCGTCATAATTTTCATCTGAGTTTCTGTTGACTCGGCCGCTCGGCATATTTCTATTGCTTTTTCCAAAGTCAAATCGCAGTCCCTAAGGAGTCTACTTCTTACAGTGTCACTTCTTATACCACACACTATTCTGTCCCTGATTAATGAGTCTTTCAACTCTCCATATTCACACGATCTGGCTTTCATTCTTAAATCCGTTACATATGAATCTATGTTTTCGGTTACGGTTTGACATCTTGTATTGAATACGTGTCTTTCAAATATTATATTCTTTCTTGGGTTGCAATATTGTTCAAACTTTGTAAGAACTGGATCCAATTTGGCTTTATCTCCAGCATCAGCAAACTCAAAAGTATTGAATATTTCCACTGCATCTGGGCCTATCAAGTGTAGTAAAGTGTTAGTTTTAACTGCATCGTTCTTTTTATCTATTCCAGTTGCAATAAGGAAAATGTCAAACGACTGACGAAATCTACGCCAATTTTCTTTTAAATTTCCTTCAAGACAGAGTGCAGGCGGTGGTGGTAGCTTGTCCATTTTCTTTTTTTTTTTTTCACTTAAATTCTAATCCTTTCATTTATTTTGGTTCAAAGACCTGACACCATGTATCATTCTGGCCGTATATACTGGGCGTGTTATTACAACAAGCTACTGAAGCAGACTAACTTTAATTATCAAGTACAAATATTTTTGTGTAAACTGTGTAGAGGGAAATACATATCAGTTACAATATTATCGGTATGTGAAAGTCGTTAAAGATAAACAGATTCTGACAGCTGCAATTTCACTTAGGATTACAAGGCTATAAGTTCAAACATAATTATAAATCAATATCATTACAAGGGTGACAAATAAATTCCTAAATATTTGTACTTAGCAACACATTCAATCTCTATGTTTTTATAAGTGAATCCTTTCTTTAATGTTCTACCTGATTTATTGAAAATAATACTTTTAATCGTATTGTTATTCACATTTAACCCCAATCATCACAATATATTTCCAATTTATTTGTTATTTTCTGTAATCATTATGTACATATGTTTGAAATATCGAGAGAAATTAGACTTAATTATAATATTGTAACATGCATAAAACAAGCGCATTTCCCGGTTTATTTTGTGATACGAGGTGAAAAACATAACTTTGTAGAAACTTTTGAGACACATATAAGTAAGGCCTGTTGTAAACTTAAAAATAACAAGGCCTGTGGAATGGATAGCATCATTAACGAAATGTTAAAATACGGGCAATATAAGCTACTACCAGGTATGGAAAAAATATTTAATTTAATTCTTTGCTCTGGCAAATATCCCAAAAACTGGTCAACTGGTTATATTTTTCCAATTTTTAAGAGTGGTGACCCTTTAGATCCTAATAATTACAGGGGTATAACCATCACTAGTTGCATGTCAAAACTATTCAATTCAATTTTGAATTTAAGACTAGAAAAATTTCTAAAGGTTCATGACATTATTTCGGACGAGCAAATTGGATTTCAAACAGGGTGTAGGACATCTGATCATATTTTTAAATTGAAAACTATTTTGGATAAATATTTAAACACATCCAAAAAAGTGTATGCCTGTTTTATTGATCTAAAAAAGGCTTTTGATTCTGTCCTTCATCCAGCACTTCTTGTAAAGTTAGCAGAAGTAGGTATAGGAGGAAAATTTCTTTCAGTAATTAAATCCATGTATAGTAATATAATGCTCAGAGTGAAGTTGAACAGTACTAGTCTTTCTGATGTTTTCCACTCATGTGTCGGTGTGTTCCAGGGGGACAACCTTAGTCCAAACTTATTTAATGTGTTTATTAATGATATTATAAAATCATTTGACTCACAGTGTTTGCCCGTAAAACTCGGGTCAAGGGACATCAGTTGCTTAATGTATGCAGATGACTTGTTACTCTTATCAGAATCAGCAGAGGGCTTACAACATTGTATGGATAATGCATATCAATTTTTTTCCTCTCAGGGCTAGATATAAATTATAACAAGTCAAAGGTAATGGTCTTCAATAAATGTGGACGGCTTTTGCCTTGTAAGTTTACCATACACTCCCTGGAGATTGAATCTGTTCGTAACTGTAAGTACCTCGGCGTCCAACTAAGCTTAAATGGGGGATTTAAGACTGCCCTTTTGGATCTTACTAAAAGAGCCCAAAAAGCATTTTTCAAGCTCAGTAGCTTATTTAAAAACTTCCCTTGCTTTGTTGAAAATTTTATATATGTTTTTAATCACATGGTAAAACCTGTGGCCCTTTATGCTTCAGATGCCATTGGTATTTTTGATATTAAGAAAGCGAACAAATGTAATGAAAATTTTCTTGAAAAAGCTTATGATTCCTCTCCTATAGAAAAGGTAAATCTAGCCATGTGCAGATATGTTCTGAATGTTAATAGGAAAACTTGTAAATTAGCCCTATATGGAGAATTAGGTCAGTATCCTTTTTATATAGACACTGTGATGTCAATGATTAAATATTGGTCTAGGCTACATGATGACAAACCTAAAGATAAGTTATTAAATGAGGCTTTAAATGATAATATTGCTATGGTAAATAACAGTCAACAATGTTGGCTTGGGTGTGTAAAATTCATTTTAGAGAAAATTGGTTTTGGACATGTTTTTAATGCTAAAAGCGCAATAAAAGGCAAAATGTTGTCTAATATTAAAAGTAAACTACAGTCTATGTACCGTGTTACGTGGCTTCAAAATTTAGATAAAAGTGATAAATTAAGGTCTTACAGAATATTTAAAAAGACCTTTAACTTTGAAAAATATCTTTCCTTAGTAAACTCTGTTGCTGATAGAGTTAGTTTATCAAGACTTCGTACTAGTAGCCACAGACTACATATAGAAACTGGCAGACATACATCCCCTATAACTGATGCAGATGATAGAATTTGCAAACATTGTAATTTGAACCTTGTTGAAGATGAAAAACAGTTCCTCCTTGTTTGCCCAAAATTTGATAGTCCAAGAAAAGAATTTTTATATAAATGTTTTAATAGTAACATCACAGCCAACTCAACCACAGAATCAAAATTTGTATGGCTACTCAGTAATGAAGATCCTTTAGTCTGCAGAAACGTTGCAAAATTTATAAACCATTGTTTTCTCTTAAGAAACACTCCCTAAACCATTGTGTATATTTATTATTCATGTACTTTGTTGTTAAATATCTATCTTGTAGCCTTTCTACTTAAAAAAATGAAACTTTATTAATAAGTACATGAACACATTTTTCTTATTGTTTCCAGGGAAAATATTCATAATTATTCTAAAAAACTTAAATCATCCTTACTAAAATGGTGAAAAATTGTTACAAAATATTGCCAAGTTCTTTGTATCTGTGATCAAAGTTTGAAGTTGCTAAAAAGACTCACTAGACTGAAATTTCCTTAGGCTCCTCTATCATGTCTATACTGTTACCGTATTAAAGTCAGGTGTTGTTCTGGAGTTATGTCGCCTTGTCCGTAAAAAAATCAAATGTGCACGAAAAATCACAAAATTAACAATTTTTGGGTAAATTAAAAATCGTGTAGACTTCGATGTGCTCAATATATCTTGTTAAAATTTGAAACATACTTTGTTAAGATAAGTATCTTTTAATGGTCAACTGCTAATCAATGCTAAACATATAGCTTCAACTCCTATTTTGTGTTTTAATTTAATGAAGTTTACCCTTCACTAAATGACAAACGTCAAGTAAAAAGCCTATATCTTGTATTTTTCAATTGTATGTACATCACTGGTTTGTGTCTATGAAAGTACCTAGGTAATACTGGAGTTGTCCCTCTTGGAACATAAATATTATAAATCTATTGTATTGCTTTAATAACATTGCAATTTATACTTCCACTTCTTTTATTAATATTGTTCACTATATCTATATTGTTCTTGTATTGTAATCTTTCAATGTTCATGTTCATTTATGAGCTTTCTCAAAATAAAGTATTTCGTATTTCGTATTTCATATAGCGGTGCTCCTATATGAAGGAGATCGCAATATTTGTTAAAGAAGCAAAATAATGGCCAAACCAGAGAGGTTACGGATGTGGTTACACGTGGGGAGAGAGCGGGAATCAAAATAAACAGTTTGACAGGGAATCGAAAAGTGGGAATTTAAAATACGCATTGAAGAGTATAATACTCAGTATTGTTGTGATACGAAAGGTTATTATGCATCCAGCGAATAGCGTTTTAACATATAAGTTTTTGAAAAGTCAAATCATGCGTTCGCTGATTTATCTAATAGGTTAAAATAAGACACAGGGCAAGGGAGGGGTAAAAAACATTGAGGTGAAAACAATGCAGAATCCTCTGATTTTGTCATTGCCATCCATTATGAAACTTAACAGTTTTTAAACCCAGACGATACTTACAAATAAATTTCAAAATTTACATTAATTAAATCTAAATATTTTTAGAATTTTATCACTCGGTTGAATGATTATTTTAAGGTTCATCAATACGCTTCAACAAAAATGGCTGTGTTTACACCATGAAATTTTCTCTGAGTACAGACAAAACTGTTTAATTTTAAAAGTTTTAAAGCCTGGCAGCACCTTGATAAATAAATGTTACATCCAATTTATGTTCTAAAATGTTAAAACACTTTATGGATTTTGATGAACATTTTCTTTCCTTGCCACAAAAGATGGTGAAATAAACAAACACCTGAGTTTTTTTGATACAGTCCACTCATTTACACTATTTAAATCACCTTTGTTGTGAGTAGATTTCTATTGTCCCTCTATTGTCCATATCAATCAATATGATACAATACAATAATTACCTGAGGGGGGCCATATCAAAGATTTCACCAGACTTTGTTTATTTTTACACCACCTGTGGCAAGGAAAGAAAAATGTTTAGCAAAATCCACAAAAGTTTTTTTTCTTTTTAAAACACAAAATGAATACAACTTGTATATATCTAGGTGCTGCCAGGATTTAAAATTATTAAAATTACACAGTTTTGTCTGCATTCAGAGAAAATTTCATGGTGTAAACACTGCCATTTTTGTTGCAGTGTATAGATGAACCTTAAATTTAATTTTGAGAGGTCGATTAAACATAAAACAATGGCTTCTGATTGGTTAAATCATATGAGTGATGATTACTAGTATCAGGTTTGCAGTGTCTAACTGAATCTTCAAAAACACTGACATGCCTGCTTATTTCTCTCATGCATAACAATTGATAATGTTACATATTTACGTTATTCTATGTTATTTAAAAAAAAATCAATAATGTGATTCAGTGTAATATTATTTCCTAATTAATGTATCTGTTCAGCAAAGTGCACTCTTTACTAATTTCAATTTGTTTCATTGCCAAATTTTGTTTGCAACAGATTTTTCAGTTGTGTGTATCTAAATGCCAGGTGTAATACACACACTTCAAATGGGAACTATTTAATGGAGTCACATTCCCAAATTTCAAAATTAAGCAGCATTATAATATTATTGAAAAAATTTAATCATTACCAATTGTTATGAATTTTAGAGATAATTGGATTGACATGACTATAAAGGCCACCTGAGTTATTGCAATAATTTCTAGTCTGTTGTTATGAATTTTAGAGATAATTGGATTGACATGACTATAAAGGCCACCTGAGTTATTGCAATAATTTCTAGTCTATTGTTGTTACAGAAAACGTGGTCTGAAACCAATGGGGCAATCAAACATTTCCATGGAATGGTCCTTTAGAAAAATTGTCAGTTTCATCAAATATGGCCATTGTTACTAAAAATAAAAAATCTGCACAAAAATGTTTAAAAAGTCTTCTCCTCTGAAAAGTGCTAAGCCAATAGGTCATTTATGTGTTTCAAGTCTAAGTTACTAGAAAAGGTACTAGATTTTTTAAAAATGCATGCCTTGTGATTTTTCAGTTTCTGGGGCTAGCCAGTCTATCCCTGCAGTATCTGATTATGAGTTCTTCAAACGTCAAATGTGAGCTATTCTCATCACTTTATAAACTTTTCACGTTTTCATCAACTCCTCTGAAACCGCTTAACCAATTTAAACCAAACTTAAGTGGAATGGTCCTTGGATGGTCCCCTTTAAAAGGTATGTTCAGTTTTCCGGGGCACCATTCAATATGGCTGCCATGGTCAGACATAGTTTAACCTTGGACCCTATGGGAATTTTAACATTTTCGTTATCTTCTCTGAGACCATCAGGCCAATTTGAACCAAACTTTGATGGAATGGTCCTTGGATGGCACATATTTAAAATATATGTTTGGTGTCCACGAATGCCATCCAACATAGCAGCCATGGCTGGATTTAGTTTAACATTGAGCCTATGGGAATTTTACTTTTTCTCCTCTGAAACCACTGAGCCAATTTGAACCAAACTTTGGTGAAATGGTCCATGGGTGGTCCCTTTCCAAAATTATGTCCGGCATCCCCAACTTCTAACCGACATGGCTGCTATTAGTGAAAATAGAAAAAAGGGGGGGATGAATTTAAAAAATCTTCATCTATGAAACTACAAGGCCAGTTGCAACAAAACTTGGCATTAATGGTCCTTATGGGGTTCTCTTTCATCAGTATGTCCGATGACCCGGACTGTTAACCAAGATGGCAGCCACAGCCCTATGGGAAAATTCATTGAAAATTCTTGTCTGAAACCACTTGACCAATTGGAACCAGACTTCGCAACAATGGTCCTTATATGGTCCTCTTTCAGAAATATGTCCGATGACCTGGACTGTCAACCAAGCTGGCCGCCACAACCAAACTTAGTTTAACATAAGGCCCCATGGGAAAATTAATTGAAAAATCTTCTTGTCTGAAACGACTTGACCAATTGGAATTAGATTTGGTAGCAATGGTCCTTTGATGGTCCTCTTTCAGAAATATGTCCCATGAGCCGGACTATCTACCAAGATGCCCGCCACAGCCAAACTTAGTGAGACATAGGGCCTTATGGAAAAATTCATTAAAAAATCTTCTTGCCCGAAACCACTTAGCCAGTTGGAACAAAACTTGGCAGTAATGGCCCTTAGATGGTTCTCTTTTAGAAATGTGTCCATTGACCTGGACTGTCAACCATCTTGGCTGCCACAGCCGATCTTAGTTTAACATAAAACCCTACAGAAAAACCAGCCAAATCTTTAGTCCTTCTCAAGGTGTCAAGTTCAATCCAGGTGAGTGATACAGGCTCTTTAGAGCCACTAGTTTAAAGATCTTTTCAATATCATTGCAGAAAAGAAAATATTTAGATAAATAGATATTTGTTTTTTAATATTTATATTGTCCAGATTGTGAAATTTCTTATACTTAGTAGATGGTATGCATGTACACTATCTGAAATATCTTGGATCGCCATATGGTTTACCAAAATGGATATTTTTTCTTCAATGAATTTTTTGTCACCATGAGATTATGTGACCACTAAATTTCCTCACTGCAGCCCACAAAAGACTTTATGGAATGACAATGAACTCAGTGACATATTGAAACCAAACTTTGGTGGAACAGTCTAGGTTCCCCCTTTTCAAAATTATATCCAATATTGCCTATACAAATATTGACAGTAGAAAATGTCCTCTGCTTGACCTAATCCTGTCATAGAATAATTACTTTTTAAAGTGACGTGTGATATCAGATTGGTCCTTTATGATGTCAAAATTTATGGGAATTAATATTTAACAGCATCGCCAAACCAAAATGCCTCTCCGAATCAAACCTTTAGTTTGCTTTATATGGGCAAATGAAATCTAGGTGAGCAGTAGAGGTTCTAGGGGACTATTTCTAGGCATAGAATCATAATTAAATTGACCAATTTGTAAACTTTTCAGATTGGTATTCCAAATTAGTGTCACTTGTCAATTTTATTGATATGTCGTAAGTTTTCCTACCTCTATAATTTCAGTCTTAATTTATTTCCTAACATCTGATTTTATATTAATTGGATTAAAACATAAAAACCTCATCATTTAGTTTAGTGATGTGCAGCAAGCCAAGTGGTCTGCTCCAAACATTTACTGTCAATTTTACAGTGCATTTCTTGTTTTTAATTGAACTGTTTTATAAAAAAATAATATTATTAGAAATTCCAGAAATCATTACGTTATCCAGACATTCAGACTAGTTTATTTTATTAACCCAGAAGTTTGTGGAAGCTCGTGTTTTCAAAATGTCAAATATACAGTGTTTTCCATAGGCTGCTAAATTAAAATTGGAATGAAACAAAATGAAATGATTGTCAGCAGGTCTTTGAACTCAGAACTTAGGAGTGATCGGAGTGGACTGATGGTGAAGCAAATAAATTTGACACGAAATCCGTTTGTTTCATTCCTTAAAGTATCAGACATCACATGAATGACCTTATAAAAAACTCATATCCAGTTTCACAAGTATGATTTAGTTATAATTTCAAGTATGCTTTTTTCCTTGGATAGGTACAATTGGCCTAATCTTTAAAAAAAATTTACAACAACTTATAAAGTTTTGTTGTGGCTACTGATGTGTGTGTTTGTATTTTTTTTATAGATTTGAATGTCAGAGGCAGGATGGCCAATACGTCCTTGCTAAAACAGAAAATTGTTGAGAAGATTGGTAACATCTTTGAACAGAAAAATGCTTTTATATCCCTTATTGAAAACTTTGTAAAAGAGGTAAAAATAAATTTTGATATGTAGAACTTGGGATTTCATATCTAGGTTCAGTTACGGGTCAGTGGCCAACTGGTCTATGTACCATAGTTCATCATAACTGTTAATGACGACTGGCCTGAGTAAGAGTATATGTCACTTAAAGATCTGTTACCACTAGTTATGTAAGTTTATGCCCATTTTCAAAAGAATATCCACTCACATTTCAATAGTACTTTTTAGTTGATTAAGCAATAAGAAATGGTAACAAAATTCCGTACATGCAAGAGCTAAAACCTGGAACAATATTGTAAAAATCAACTTCGTTTTAAAATTTGCAAACAGATTCATATCTTTTTTTTAAGAATTATCCCTTTATCACTAATAGCTGAAAAAAAACCGTATTTACTTACCTTGATTATTTTACTTGTTCCGCCAGCAATTCACATTTTTAGCTCACCTGGCCCAAAGGGCCATGTGAACTTTTGTCATCACTTGTCCGTCGTCCGTCCCTCTGTAAACTTTTACATTTTGATCTTCTCCTCTGTAACCCCTAGGCCAAATGAACTGAAACTTGGTGTGAAGCATCTGCGGAAGGACCTTTATTAAGTTTGCATATTTTGTTCGGGTCGTACAACTAATATGGCTGCCATGATGAATTCTTATTTCTGATTGGTCAAAATTTCAAAAATATTTTCTGAAACCGCAAAGCCAAATAATCTGTAACTTGGTATGAAGCATCTATGGAAGGACCTTTATAAAGTTTGCATATTTCGTTCCGGTGGGTCTACTAATATGGCTGCCATGATGAATTCTTATTATACTCCCGCTTTTGAAAAAAGCGGGGTATATAGTATTTGCTGTGTCCGTCCGTCCGTCCATCCGACCTTTGTATCCGCAACTCCTCCTAAACTACTGAATGGAATTTGATGAAACTTTCAGAGAATCTTTATCCCATGATGGCATTGTGCACCTCCTATTTTAGAATTTGATCGGAACAATTTTTGGGGTTTCCCATAGAAAAACATGGACTTTGACTTTCAATGTAATAGGGGGTACCATGATGCCATCCGCAACTCCTCCTAAACCACTGTATGGAATTTGATGAAACTTTCAGATGATCTTTATTACATGATGCCATAGTGCACCTCCTATTTTAGATTTTGATCTGATGAATATTTGGGGTTACCCATACCAAAACATGGACTTTGACATATATTGTGATAGGGGTACCATGATGCCATCCGCAACTCCTCCTAAACCACTGAATGGAATTTGATGAAACTTTCAGAGGATCTTTATTACATGATGCCATAGTGCACCTCCTATTTTAGATTTGATCTGATGAATATTTGGGGTTACCCATACCAAAACATGGACTTTGACATTCATTGTGATAGGGGTAACATGATGCCATCCACAACTCCTCCTAAACCACTGAATGGAATTTGATGAAACTTTCAGAGGATCTTTATTACATGATGCCATAGTGCACCTCCTATTTTAGATTTTGATCTGATGAATATTTGGGGTTACCATACCAAAACATGGACTTTGACATTCATTGTGATAGGGGTACCATGATGCCATCCGCAACCATACCAAAACATGGACTTTGACATTCATTGTGATAGGGGTACCATGATGCCATCCGCAACTCCTGCTAAACCACTGAATGGAATTTGATGAAACTTTCAGAAGATCTTTCTTACATAACAGTGCACCTCCTATTTTAGATTTTGATCTGACCAACATTTGGGGTTTTCCATACCAACACACGGACTTTGCCATTCATTGTGATAGGGGGTACCAGTATGCCATCCACAACTCCTCCTAAACCACTAAAGGGAATTCCATGAGACTTTCAGAGAATCTTTATCACATGATGCCATAGTGCACCTCCTATTTTAGATTTTGATCTGACCAACTTCTTATGTTTCCCATAGCAAAACATTGACTTTGCCATTCCTTGTGATAGGGGGTGCGGGGGTATCAATTAGTGAGCTTTGCTCACAGTATTTCTAGTTTCTGATTGGACAAATTTTGGAAATCTTCTCCTCTGAAACCCCTTAGCCAAATGAACTTAAACTTGGTATGAAGCATCCATGGAAGGACCTTTATACATTTTGTTCCAGTTAAAGAACGTATATGGCCGCCATGATGAATTCTTATTTCTGATTAGTCAAAAATTAAATTTTCTAAAAACCGTAAAGCCAAATAAGCTGTAACTTGGTATGAAGCATATGTGGAAGGACCTTATGAAGTTTGCATATTTCATCCAGGTCAGACAGCTAATATGGCAGCTATGATGTATTCTTATTTTTGATTGGTCAAAATTTCAAAAATCTCCTGAAACCATATAGCCAAATTAACTGATACTTGGTATGAAACATCTATGGAAGGTCCATTACAATTTGAAATAAAATGGATTGTGGGACTGTCAGGTGAGCTATACAGGCTCAATTCTCTTGAGCCTCTTGTTTGATAATGTAATTAAACAGATATAAAATACCATTTACAGTAGGTGTTCTGGTCAAAGTGCCTTGTTTTTACTGCAAGGATCTGTTCCTTGTTCACAAATGATTTTCATAACGTCAAAAAGTGTGTAAAGGATCTGATATGGATACACAACGTGATGGTTGTGAGCACAAACCAAACTGATTGCCAGCTGTACTTAATTTTTGTTGTAAATGACATGAAGATCAGTTGTATTTCATGGTAGTCTGTCTCTTTACCAAAAAGATATAATAAATTTGTCCAGAAAGATGCATAAAAATTCAATAAGTAACAGAGATCCAGGCAAAATGTTTTGTACAATAATGGAAAAATTGTTACATTTTTATTGGAAAGGGGGGAGGGGGGAATGAATGCGTTTGCAAGGATCATTGGATCCTGGAAATATTTTTGGTGGCATCAGTTAGCCTTGTATTGCCAGATTTTTTCTCTCCAAAAACATGAATATAGCTATTTGATTCCAATTGATGAACTATCCTGGATTTCAGTATTTTATTAAATTCTACATTTTGCATATACGTTCAGTAAGAAAAACTGATAATCCAATTTCTAGTTTTTGACATCTTCTTTACTTCCATGCATAAAACTCTATTGTTCAACAAATATTGGTGAAATTTTCACTCACAGCATTAGTGTAAATGTCAGTGATAACATACTGTCAAAACAGATGATTATGCAAAAAAACCAGATTTATAGTTGGCAGATTATTTCATAACAGTGGGTTATCAGAAATTCTAAAATTAAACACACTACTGACATATATATAATATACCAATATTTTGTGATTGTGTTATTAGCAAAATTACCAATTATCGTGATTTACTGTATGAGAGATGGCTCAAAACATCTGAATTTTCAGTTTTAACTGCATTTTCCAAATGAAAATAATCTGGTTATTATTTTAGGGATGTATGGGCATCAAATATTGACATAGGAAAATCTGGTTTGCTGCCAGTCAGAAATATTTTTGTTCTAATATTTGTGGAATGTTTGACAATTTTATTTTTGGAACATTTAATTCTTGTCTAGTGGTCCACCCTGTTGCTTATTGTTGGTAATGTCGACTCCATGATTGATGGATGTACGGAATTGTCTTAATGCATACATAATATTCCTTAATTTATTTTTGAAAAGTCTAATACAAAAAACATAGATCCGATGAAGGATGGGTCTGCATCAATATTGTTTCCAGGCAGTTACTGAGAAATCTTTCAATTTGACGAAGTTAAATTTGGATTTAATGTAGACTTTGGAGAAAAATTGTATTGATTTTGGGATCACAATAACAAAGGTTAAGGTCACAGTGTCCATAAATAGACAAATTTTGTAAAATTTTGGTTAGCATGGGTAGGAGAATTCTTGTCAAAATATTTATTCATGGGGACTCATCAAAAGATAGGTATATGCCATCTGAAAACAAGGTGGTATCATGGATGCCTGAATCATAATTTTTTTTTCTGACAAGGTTTGAAAAGATGGTTTCCAGTATTGAATGAAAAATCTATGCATGGAGGTAAACACGATGATGCAATACATATTTGTTTGAGAGGTTTTTTCTTCTTTAATGCTTCATACTTGATTTTTTAAAATTTTATTTTAAATATATGTCTTTTTTAACAAGAAGTCTTCTTTATTTCAGGCAAATGATCAGTGCGGAACATTAATAGCTGACAAAGATGATGCTTTCCTGTTGGACAAATACATGGACATTATGAAAATATTAGATCAATGTTTTAATTCTTGTGTCATGTTAACAGCTGTGGCTGATACATTAAAAGGTAAAAAAAAGACAACATGTCAAATGAAACATTTGTAAGTCCAGCATACAACTCCCAAATCTAAAATTAAAACAAGATTTTTAGTCTGAGTGGAGGTGGAACTGTTTGCATAATCTCTGCATCCACATGCAGGTCTTAGTGTAACTTCTGGGCATTTTGCTATAAGGAACGGGTTCATGGTTGATGATTTGCAGTAGATCCGTAAACTATAAACATGGAATACATGACAAGTATTAAAATGTACATGTGTATAAGCTGTTAATGATTTGAGTTCATTGTTCACATGGGGTCTACCTCTACTTTTCTTGATAGCAACTTTCTGTAGAAGTGGTATTAAGGAATCAAGAACATTTAGGTTTTAAGTGTATATTGTATTCTTATTGACATGATATGGGGGAATAGTAAGTTTATCATCCCCAGGGCGTAGACGAGGGCAATAGTTGATATTGAGGGGATAATTAACTATTCCCTTAATATACAGTCATTAAGTGTTTTATTATATTGAGAACAATTTAACAGTCAATGGTTTCCAGTACTATTGACCGGTCATTCATAGTGGAAACTATTGACCGGTCATTTCTAGTAGAAATTATTATACCTCAGTATGTTTTTTCTATATAAAAATTGAGACACTAATTTAACTAATTGTTTACCAGTGAGTAGTTTCCAAAACTGATCACCGGTAAATATTGACCGGTCATTAGTACTGGAAACTATTGACCGGTAAAATGTTACAGTATAATAAAACTCTTATTGACTGCATATTTGAGGCATATTAAGTTTATTGTCCCGTTGATACCAACTATTGCCCTTTGGCTACGCCCCGGGGCATTAGTTTGTATCTCGGGGACAATAACTTACTATTCTCCTCATACTCAGTCAATAAGTATATAATATTGACCATTCAATAGTATAAAGTTTATAAATAGACAAAATAGTAAAACTCTATAGTTTTCACACGTCTGTCTGTTTGTCAACAATTGTTGTTAGTGCTCTCAATTCCACATTTCTCAACAGATTTCAACCAAATTTATATGTAAGGTGTATATTGGCAATACCTTGATCAAGTTCGGATACTTTTTGTGAGAGTTACTGCCCTTGACTTAGTTTTTCCCTATCAACTTCTTGTTAGCGCTCTCAATTCTACATTTCTCAACGGATTTCAACCAATTTTATGGGGAAGTTGTATACTGACAATTCCCTATGAGTCGCTTGAAATTTTTCTGTTCTCTATAACAATATATATGCAGTGGGGCCTTTTGTGATGATCACATCACAGTATTCTATTTATCTTAATTTTCATATAGAAAAAAACATACTGGGGTATAATGAAATGAAAGATTGTTGACTTTTTAAGTGGTAAATATGTGTTGAAATTAAAAAAATGAAAGTCTATGTTGACCTCTGTCACCATTATTCAGCATTAGTGTGTTTTGGTTTTGATAGGAACAGATTTACCTCCTTCTCTGTGCAAACTTGATAGGCTGCCTTCCAGCATGATTTGACCCCTCTGATAGGTTTTAAGTCCTACTTTCTGTCAAGGTCGATTTGAGAAATTGATAGGAAAACAGCAAGAAAGTCAGCTATCTAATCCTGCATTTATTTTTATATAGGAAGTTTTTGTAAAGCAATGGAAGAAATAGAATGCATACACTATGGTGGAAAAACTTCTGATCAGCGTTGCTCAAGCAGTAACACACCTCATGCAACTCCTACCAAGAAATCACAAGAGGGAGCTCCATCTGTAAGTGAAGCTAAAGCTCCTGTTAGAACAGAGGGCAGTCGTACAAAGAGTTTACTAACGTCAGTGTCAAGCCAGACATTGTGCGAGACATCTGTCAGAAGTGTAGTGGAAGTTTCATCCAGTGTATCGGAGTGTTCTCCACATACAGATACCAGATGTTTGAATGAGGACTTCAGTCAGAGAAAAATATCTGCAAATTTTAAATCGTCACCTCTGGAAACAAAAGGTAGCGGTGAAAAATGTGTAATTATAAACATCCCCATCAGTTATACGAACATGAAGAATACAGTAAAGTTTGTTATACATTTGTCGTAACATGGATTAATGAAGGTGTTTTCAGAGATCCATTATTGGTTGAAAAGATTTTAAGATATTGTCTTTGAAAGATAATTTTTGTAAATTCCAGTTTGAAGAAATATTAATTTTGTACTCATCTAGTGTATAACTGTTTTCTATTTGTATCGATTGGACATTCACTTGTTCTTCGGAAAACTGATTTGTTCTAGAAACAAAATATTACTGTTTATGCATTTAAACATATGTTTTTCATACCAGGTGTGATTGTTAAGTGGATTTTTGATGTTGAGTTTTTCTAAAATATGCAGCAAGTTTTATATTAACAAAACAAAACATTTTAAAACTAATGTTTTTGTCGAGCCTGCGACTTTAGTCGCAGAAAGCTCGACATAAGGATGGTGATTCGGCGGCGGTGGCGTTAACTAACTTCTTAAAAGCTTTATATTTTAGAAGATGGAAGACCTGGATGCTTTATACTTTGTATATAGATGCCTTATGTAACGAACTTTCCGTCTGTCATATGTACATTGTCCTTGACCTCATTTTCATGGTTCAGTGGCTACTTGAAAAAAAAGTTAAGATTTTTTGTAATGTTAATTTCTCTCTTATTATGAGTAATAGGATAACTATATTTGGTATATGCGTACCTTACAAGGTCCTCATCCCCGTCAGACAGTTTTCAATTGACCTCGACCCCATTTCAAGGATCAGTGAACAAGGTTAAGTTTTGGTGGTCAAGTCCATATCTCAGATACTATAAGCAATAGGTCTAGTATCAGGGCCTAATCTAGGATTTTGAACAGGGAGAAGTGACTTCTCCTTCCAGGATGGATTAGGGAGAAGTGGTCATTTTTCTGGCGAAGTGGACTTTAATTCACCGTATCGGTTGCGCTTTTTCTGTGTAACAGTTTTCAACGGCATATATATAAATAAAAGTTTGATAAACTATAAAAAATTAGGACAGTTATATACAGTTTGATTTTCTTTTGATCTACTAATTTTGAGTACTTGAGTAATTTAATTTTCACAGCTTACCAATATATTTTATTATCAAAGGATAAGTTGTCAAAACATTGTGTCATTGTAACTCGAGATTCTCATACTCAGTGTCACTCAAGCCAACTTTCAATCACATAACTAACCTATAAATGGCTAATTATCTTTCATCATAGGTGTTTCCTTGTAATCCTAACTGTAGAACAAAACAACAATCAGCTGATCATATAAAAATATAAAATTAGTTGACTTTGTGATTACGCAACATCGTCCTGACGCCATGCATCTTCAATTCATAACAAACGAATGAAACGATATTTCGATTTCCCTTAAATAGTTTTGAATATAAAATTCAAATAGGTTTAAAGTCGCCGTTGTATTTATTTCAATCAAACATTGACAATATAAGTCTTGGGCCACTTCAAAATTCCGATTCTTGATGGTCGCCATTTTGTTTCAAAAATTTACCTGTGCTAAAAATTTCACGAGTTATCTCCCATTTACTGATATTTCGATAGCGACTTCACTTCGCCAAGAAATGAATAGGCCGGCGAGATTTAGCGATTTTGAAAATTATTTGGCGACTTAAATCGTCATTTCGCCAGCAAGATAAGGCCCTGTAGTATATTTGGTGTATGGAAGGATTGTAAGGTGTACATGTCCAACTGGCAGGTGTCATCTGACCTTGACCTCATTTTCATTGTTCAGTGGTTATAGTTAAGTTTTTGTGTTTTGGCCTGTTTTTCGAATACTGTATGCAATAGGTCTACTATATTTGGTGTATGGAAGGATTGTAAGGTGTACATGACCAACTGGCAGGTGTCATCTGACCTTGACCTCATTTTCCTGGTTCAGTGGTTATAGTTAAGTTTTTGTGTTTTGTCCTGTTTTTTGAATACTGTATGCAATAGGTCTACTATATTTGGTGTATGGAAAGATTGTAAGGTGTACATGTCCAACTGGCAGGTGTCATCTGACCTTGTCCTCATTTTCATGGTTCAGTGGTGTGTTTTGGCCTGTTTTTCGAATACTGTATGCAATAGGTCTACTATATTTGGTGTATGGAAGGATTGTAAGGTGTACATGTCCAACTGGCAGGTGTCATCTGACCTTGACCTCATTTTCATGGTTCAGTGGTTATAGTTCAGTTTTTGTGTTTTGGCCTGTTTTTCGAATTCTGTATGCAATAGGTCTACTATATTTGGTGTATTGAAGGATTGTAAGGTGTACATGTCCAACTGGCAGGTATCATCTGACCTTGACCTCATTTTCATGGTTCAGTGGTTATAGTTAATTTTTTGTGTTTTGGCCTGTTTTTCGAATACTGTATGCAATATGTCTGATAGCATTTACTTTCATTAGAAATACACGACAGGCGAGACATTTTTGTGTGTCAACTCTTGTATTTACAAAATGTAATAAAGTAAGGAAAACAAATTCATAATTAGTCACTCATAATGAAAATGGTCATAATCATTCTGTTATTACAGTGAAAAGTAAATCTCTCCAAGTTTTCAATGGTAAAATACACAATTCTTGTTTTTGTTTGACTTTTCAAGAAATTGGTGTTCGAGAAACCAGGTTTTTTTCACATGAAAATAAAGGGAAAAATGACAGGACTTTCAAAACAGTTTAAGCCATCTGTGGTGTTCGAGAAATCCGAGTTTGATCTACTGAAGTTCTACTGTACCTCAGAAGAAGTGAAATTTTAAACAGTATTTCTTTTTATTACCTCACCTGGCCCAAAGGGTTATGTGAGCTATTGCCATCACTTGACGTCCGTCGTTGTCGTAAACTTTCCTTTAAAGATCTTCTCCTCTAAAACCACTCAGCCAATTGAAACAAAACTTGGCAGTAATGATCCTTAGGTGGTCTTTCAGAATTATATCCGATGTCCACCCCCACCTCCAAGATGGCCGCCAGAGCCAATCATAGTTTCACATAGGACACTAGTGGAAATTTAATTTAAAGATCTTCTCCTCTGAAATCATAAGGCCAATTGAAACAAGTTGGCAGCAATGGTCCTTAGGTATTCCTATTTTAGAATTGTATCCAATGACCCTGCCCGCCATCCAAGATGGCCGTCACAGCAGAACAAAGCGTAACATAGGACCCTACGGGAAATTTACTTAAAGGTCTTCTTGTCTGAAACCACAAATACCCTTTTGGACTTAGAAATTGTGTCTATATCCCAAATTTTTTTGTATTTCATATTGTATAATAAAATATACCAAAATTATGTCTCTTTTTAAGAATTATTCTCTTCAGTTATACGCAGCAAGGTTGCCATTTCCTCAGGCAATCCTAACCTCACTTGTTTCTTTTTGTAGACAGAGACTTTGATGTGTACATAGGTAATCTGTCATCTACAGTTGTACAGGTGGGTATATAATATATCCTTGCAAAGCATGCTGAACTAGGATTTCCTATGTATTAAGTAAAAAATGACACCAAATTTTGGATCTTGAAATCGATTTACCCAATTTGATTCATCAAATATTAAAGGCAAAAACTTGAAATTACTGTATCTGACCACCATAGTTTTGAGCTGTTGTTAACATACTAAAAATTTTGATTTAGAAGAATCTTGAACAAGTTGTATTTCATGTCATATAATTTATAGAACCTATTAATTTTTTTTTGGTTTTCAGGCAGATATAGATGACCTAGTGAAAGATTTTCATCCTCTGTCAACCAGAGTTCGTAAAAACAAAGATGATCCTAGAAAAGTGTAAATATTTTGCTTTATAACAATTACATTGTCATCTAAGATAATTGATGGATGGTAAATCACCTTTCCATATAATGTGGATATATATTGTGTTATTTTACATTACTGTCTTAGGGTTGATATTGAATGTGATATTTATTGTTATCATATCTCAGAGGTGATACTATTCATGATACAAACAATGTAGGAATGCCTATTAATGCCAAGATGGATGCCAGAGCATAATTTTACACAGGACCTTATAAGAAATTCACTTAAAGATCTTGCCTAAAATCACTAAGCCAGTTTTTATTTTGCTGAAAATGATACCCAGGTGAGTGATACAGGCTCCTGGGAGCCTCTAGTTTTATTAAGGTGAAAAGAATTTTAGTTGTTTAAAATATCTTTTTAGATATGCATTCGTATCATTTAGAGATAGAGACCATGCTGAAGATTGTGTGAGGACATTAAATGATTATGTACACAAAGGGAGAGAACTTAGAGTGCGTTCAACAGGTACACTAAATTCCTATGTTGTTGGTAACATTTATGTTGCCTGCAAACAAAATTCTCTATCTGTCCATCCATGAATACTCCAACTGCTACTGCTTGACATCATGAAGATGAGATAATTTAACTTGAATATTTACAATGTATTTGATTCATCATATTGTATTGACAAGTATTACTAAATAGTATAATGAAATTCATTGAAACTTCACACAAAAATATTCAGTATAAAGATAGGCATTAACCAAACTCTTTCCTGTATAAAGTTTTGAAAAGGAGATAATTTGACCCTTAACTTCATAATATATTCCTTTGTAAGTTTCAAACTTTTGACTGAATTTCAAACTTTCAACCTGAACATATAGGTTGTAAGTTTTGCATATAATATATGCTAGTTTTATGTTATTTTTCTTTCAGAATCTTTTAAGAAAGCAGATAGTACAAATACAGGGTTTACTAGTTCACCGGTCTTTTCAACAGAGAATGATTCCTGTTATAATACATTGACACCAGATTTAAAAGGAAACTTCAGCATATGTTATTATAAAGTTATGGAACCTTCAGATGTAACAAAACAGGTATGGCATGTAATAAAGGGTTTAAAATTACTAAGGACTATCAATTAAAATGGGTACTAAAACAGTAGTTCTTCAAAATATCTGTAAAAAAGGTTTTAAAAAACTGAGAACTATCATTTCAAAATGTGCACTAGCAGTAGTTCTTTACAATGTCTGTGGACATTTGAAGTAGACATAGTCTGAAGCAAAATAATATAGAATTTGAAATAAGTATCTGACTGAAATTTTAAACTTCTTTTCTTATTAATCATAAAATTATATTATAAGCTCACTTGGTGTCGGTTGTCTATGCTTATAAATTTTCCTTTAAAGACCTTTTCTGAAACCACTTGGCCAATTGGAACCAAAGTTGGCAGCAGTGGTCCTTTATCAGCATTGTATCCAATGACCTGGACCACCTTCCAGGATGGCCACAACAGGCGAATCTAATTTAACATAGGACTCTATGGGCAAAGCACTTAAAGATCATCTTGTCTGAAACCACTCAACCAATTGGAACCAAATTTGGCAGGCATGATCCTTATTTGGACCTCTTTCGAAATTGTATCTGTTGACCCCTCCCTCCATCCAAGATGGCCACCAGCACCAAACATAGTTTAACATAGTACCCTATGGGAAATATACTTAAAGATCTTCTTTAAATTGTCTGAAACCACAAAGCAAATTGAAACAAAAGTTGGCAGCAATGGGCAGAATTGTATTTGATGACCCCGCCTGCCATCCAAGATGGCCACCAGAGCCAAACATATTTTAACAAAGGACCTTATGGGAAAATTCTCTGAAAGATTTTCTCGTTTGAAACCAGTGAACAATTCGGCAAGACCAGTGTCAGAGCCAATAAGAACTTGACAGCAATGTTCCAGACTTCCATTAAAGATGGACATAGTCAAAAAATTTGAATTTATTGACTCTTATATTTCAAAGGCTATAGTTCTTGAGTTATGGCCAATTACATGTTAGAATCATTATAGAATAACTTATTTTGTTTTCTTTGTTTTGTTAAAAATTTTAATCTGTGAAACTGTCTGAAGAGTGTTGTCTCTGGACTGAGTGAAGTAAAATGGGAACAAACTGACTTGTCTTTGGCAACTTTTTAGGAAATTAAAGAAAAGTTCATGGCATTTGGTGACTTCAGTGAAGTTCATTTTACAGAGAAGTATGTATACCCTTGAGCAGTGATTTGGAAATTTTTAGAGCATTGTATTCATGATAATCATTCTTAGAGTATACAAATTTTATTAATAATTATGTAATTTATACAATTGAATATTCCAGTTATTAGTTTAGTGATATTTTGGTTTGGTGGATCCAAACAGTGATATGTTGGTTGGGTGGATCCAAACAGTGATATGTTGGTTGGGTGGATCCAAACAGTGATATGTTGGTTGGGTGGATCCAAACAGTGATATGTTAATTGAGTGGATCCAAACAGTGATAAGTTGGTTGGGTGGATCCAAACAGTGATGAATGAAAACATGTTTCTGTCCGTTTAGTGATATGTTGGTTGGGTGGATCCAAACAGTGATGTTTAGTGATATGTTGGTTGAGTGGATCCAAACAGTGATGAATGAAAACATGTTTGCTGTCAGTTTAAGAACTTATTTCTCACTGTCTCCCAGGGCGACGCATATTGAATGCCTGAAAGATTTACAGATTTTGACGATTTTAGTCTTTCTATTTTCCTGTATAAAATAATGGATTCTTTCCAATTTCCAGTTTTGGCACCTTCTGTACTTTGACTCATGATATTGTGGGAGACAGAGAAATGCTGGTGTCTGTTTCTTCATCCTTTCATCATATTGATTTTATTAACACTCTCAAATCTACATTTCTTGATGGATTTTAACCAAATTTATATTGAAGGTATATCTTGATCAAGTTAAAAAAATGAGCATGCTCAGATAATTTTTGTGGGAGTTACTGCCCTTGACTTAGTTTTTTCCTATCAACTTCTTGTTAGTACTTTCATTTCTACATTTCTTGATGGATTTTAACCAAATTTATATGGAAGATGCATATGGACGATAACTCTTGATCAACTTTGAAAACAAGTGCTCTCGGTTAATTTTTGTGGGAGTTACTGCCAATAGCAACAGGGGACACTAGGCTGCTCTGTAGCAATTTTGTTTAAAACATAATATTGCTATTCAGCTAAGATATGATTGGACTCATAATAACACATGCTTAAGAAATCAATCTGACAACATTTTAGATACAAATTATTTTGCATACATTCTGGATTGAAGTCTGAAATTTTATGCGAGTCAAAATGACCTACTGAACAGTAATATGCAGAAGTTTGTATTGAAGTCAGGGATGGTTTTACTCTGTTTTTAAAGTAATTCTATTTTGTCTGTCCAGATTTGTCATTACAATTTCTTTAGTACATATAGTAAAATGGCACAACTTTTCAATTTTTTAGCCAGTTGCAAAATCATCACTGGAAAAATTTGCAGTCGAAAAATTTTTATTTGAAAAATTAAACAGATTTTTAAGTATATTCATCATCGACAGGAAGTTGGGGACATAAGTTGTACTGTGTCTTGAATGGCTGTGGTTTGTATTGTACATTATACAAAAAGTATTAATGACATGAAAAGTTGAGCTTTTTTCTGCACAATAATACTTATAAGGACAACAAAGAAGTTATAGAAAATGTTATTGAACGAATAGATAATTCAGTATGATTACCAGAAAGGTTAAAAATGGCTTGAAATAATAAAAATGAGTTGTATAAAATATAGATTGCAGAGACAAAGATGATGTCTGTTGAATGATAGTTTTTTATGCTTGTTTTTTCAAACTTTGTCAACGTAAAAATTATATACCAAAAGAATTGTGGAATTTCTGTTCAAAATTTTATTGTATCAGTCAGCTGATTAGGCACATACTATAGGCATTGACAAAAAAAAATTATATATTTGGTAATCATAAGAAGTTTTAAAAAGTGTAAGCATTTTTAATGGTTTCTATTCTTGATCTATTTGTCATGTAAGTATTTTGTATAAAGTATTTATCTGCCATATCTGTTATCTCACCCTGCCTGTTATGAGGAATATTTTCTTTTTATTTTTTTAAGGACATGGTGATAATAAATATCATACTTTGCGATAATAATAGCCATACTTTGCATGTAAATGTAAAATCTATGTTAAATAATGAAAAAAAGTATCTCTTTCAGCATGATATTTGTGAGATTTAAAAGTAAGAGAGCTGCAGTAACAGCTTTGGAAAAATATAATCCACAACTTGATATAAGAATTGCACATCACGGCAACCTTTACAGAAGAAAAAAGATGGAGGCTTTCTTGCACAGAGATAGTGGTGAAACTAAACAACCAAATGACACTACTGAAAACTTTGAAAGTTATCAAGGTAACCATGAGACTCTGAATGAAGAATATCAGAGTGATGGTACCGAAGACTTTCTGACTGAAGACTTTCATGATAATTGTGTTGATTGGGATTTTGATGGTTTTACAAGTAATAAAGATTCAGTTCAGAGTACAGAAAAAAGATATCTTACTTATCAGGAGGAACAAATACTGAATGGGTCAATTGATGGGGATAATGAAAGATATTTTTGTAAGTTGTAAGAAAGGGTTGCTTGTTGATTATTAGTAAGTTTTAGGGGAATTTGAGCACTGTCAAAAAGTTAAAGCTAAGTAAACATGTCAGCTTTGACAGCATAAAATGAAGATTTGATGATATGAAATTTTCAATATCATCCAATTAAAATGAATGTTACATCTAATGTTTCATTAGAATACTGTTTACTGAATATTCAGTATTCCACAAGGTACCCACGGTACACATTTCTTTTATATGTTCTAAGTAGAAAATAATAAAAACCAAGAAATTCAGTTTTACTATTGAATTTTCTAAAAACCCCAAAAATGATTGTTCTAGAATTATGATTGGAAGAGGTTGAAATCTGTACCTTGAAGGTCAAGATCACAAATAGTTCAACTTTTCAGACCCATAAGAGCATGATTACATTTTACTTTTCAGACCCATAAGAGCATGATTACAAAAATGTCTGCTCTCTATGTTCGATACTACTTACAGTCATATGATGATAATTTATATGAATGTTCACTGCTAGAAGGTGTGTGGCTAAGCAGATTAGAATATTTATACCCCCCGCAAACAAAGTTTGGGGGGGTATATAGGAATCACCTTGTCCGTCCGTCTGTCTGTCTGTCCGTCTGTCCATATATCATGTAAGCGCAACTCCTCCTAGACCGCTCAATGGATTTCAACGAAACTTTACAGAAAGGAAGTACATCATCCAAAGATGTGCATGAGAAAAATCTTTGCTTTCCGATATCACACAAGGGAGATAATTGTACTTCTATTTTTTTTGGCTTATACATTATATATGAACCTCGTAAGCGCAACTCCTCCTAGACCGCTCAATGGAATTCAACGATACATTACAGAAAGGAAGTACATCATCCGAAGATGTGCATGAAGAAAAATCTTTGCGTTCCGATATCACACAAGGGAGATAATTTGGACTTCTATTTTTTTTGGCTTATACATTATATATGAACCTCGTAAGCGCAACTCCTCCTAGACCACTCAATGGATTTCAACGAAACTTTACAGAAAGGAAGTACATCATCCAGAGATGTGCATGAAGAAAAATCTTTGCTTTCCGATTTCACACAAGGGAGATAATTGGACTTCTATTTTTTTTTGGCTTATACATTATATATGAACCTCGTAAGCGCAACTCCTCCTAGACCGCTCAATGGATTTCGACGAAACTTTACAGAAAGGAAGTACATCATCCAAAGATGTGCATGAAGAAAAATCTTTGCTTTCCGATATCACACAAGGGAGATAATTTGACTTCTATTTTTTTTAGCTTATACATTATGTATGAACCTCGTAAGCGCAACTCCTACTAGACCACTCAATGGATTTCAACGAAACTTTACAGAAAGGAAGTACATCATCCAGAGATGTGCATGAAGAAAAATCTTTGCTTTCCAATTTCACACAAGGGAGATAATTGGACTTCTATTTTTTTTGGCTTATACATTATATATGAACCTCGTAAGCGCAACTCCTCCTAGACCACTCAATGGATTTTAACTAAACTTTACAGAAAGGAAGTACATCATCCAAAGATGTGCATGAAGAAAAATCTTTGCTTTCCGATATCACACAAGTAATTTGACTTCAAAGTGGGGGGTATCCTTTGTGAGCTTCGCTCACAGTACATCTAGTTTAAACAGTTATAGTTGAATATTGTAGTGCATGAATTATGAATTTAAATTATGTTTGTTTTTGCAGGTGTTCCCCATATGAATAAAGACAATACCCTTAATGAAGGGTGTGTCAGATCTGATCAGGAGTCTTTGGAAGGGATTAGGACATCTTATCTCACCAAGGTATGTACTATTCAGTAAACATTAATAAAAAAAAAAAGAATACACAAGCTGTCATTCGGTAGAGTGTATTAGACTTGTCTGTTCATCAGTTCATCCTTGTGTCTTAACTAAAACATTAGTCACATGTCAATAGATTCTGATGTAAGACAAAATGTTATATTTAGTGTATTGCTTTATATTGTTGAGTTTTACCTTGTATGCAATTTATATATCAGCAACCAAACCACTTCCAGTTTGTCAATAATTAAAATTTTATACGAGCCATAATGTATTTATTTTAAAATTAAATTGATGTTTTTATTGTCCTAAACTACATGTAAAAGACCCAAATTACAGAAATTTTTTTTTTTTTTTGTAATTTCGAAGTAATCATTTATCTTTAAGAATGGCACTCTGCAGACAGCTAGCTCTTTATAAGTTAAAATAAAAAAAAACTGATTTGTTCTAAACGATGGGACAGCCTAATTGAGAAAGAATCTAATTTGTACAATTGCTTTTAACAGTTACAAAAGATTTGGAAGTAAACAGAAATAAAACCATGTCAGCAGATTTGCCTTCAGATTTTATAGCATTGATGATATTACAGAAAGAAAGAAAAAGCCAGTGCATTTGTGTTTATCTAGTGGATTAATCTATGTCATTTTAAATTTTTTCATTATTATTTTGTAGTGGTTTTACTGGATTTTTTAATGTAATTACATTTGGATTAGACATTCAATTGTCTTAAATTTCCAGTTTACATTGCTAATGCTTTAGTGTACTAAAAGATGGACATGGAATATTTGTCCCTTTAAATGTCAAAAGGCATTGAAATGCCATTTATGGTTGACCAGTTAGTCTATCTGTATTTGATAAAAAGAGAATTTATTCAGTAATTAAATGGAAATACAATATATGGCAGATTAAGTGACTTAGAGTTGGAACTGTTGTGTTAAGACAAAAGATCTCTTGTGTAAAAAAAAAAAAGTTGTACCCTAATTTTTGGTATATAGGTCGATACTTTTTTCCTCTGCATTGACCTATCTAAAATATTTTTTTAAAATTTCATAAACCCCAACCCATGACCTATTGTTACTATTAATAAAACAATAAGAACTGTGCTTTGACTTATACACTGCATCGACCTATAGTCCAAAAATTACGGTAATTTAGTAAAAATTGGTCATCCGACCTATACACCGTATCCACCTGTAGTCGGAAAATGACAGTAAGTCAATGTGAGATTGTAGCCAATGGTACCCTTGGTATTCTTAGATTGCACTCTAAAAGCATTATAATTCTTCCTTATGCATTCATCTTCCCAACAATAGTTAAAGATTGTTTTTTACTTGTTCCTTTCAGCGAGCAGTTCAACTAAAACTTGAAGAGAACTTTTACTTCATCTTCATCTTTGTTTCCTTAATTGGTCCATTCTTATTTCTTTATTCTGATTGGCCAGCTGGTGTGAAATCTTTTGGCCATTATTTTCCAGATTGGTTACCAAAATGGTAGCGATTGCTTATCTACCTTTGTGTGAAGTTTTGATGTGTGATGAGTCTTATGATAACTTGTTCTATTCATTTGTAAGGATTTCCCACTATGTAGTGTACGAGCGACTATTGCTAATTTCTTATCCTGAGTCATGAATTAGCACTGTAATCATTGATTGATTGTGACCATTTTTATTCTGTGTTTTAGCATAGGCTTTTTCAGTCTGGATTTGTCCATTATGATGTACAACATTTCCACTTTTTTCCACTTTTTCATGCCTTGGTTCTGTAGGAATTCCCTTTTTGTCATACTTTTTAATAAGAAGAGCACTTCATTATCCTGACTGGTGAAACAATGTGTTTACTACAGAGAATTTTGTCGAATGATTGATCTTTAGATTGGAATCCACTGATTTTCACGAACTACCTTTCTCATAGATACTTGTAACAAACTAGTATAGCAGCAGTGGGGATTTATTATCCCTAGTGGTCAACCAAAATGGTAACATTTGTTTCCTCTGATAGTCAACGTTTTGACCATGAGCACAACTTAAGAGTCAAACATTGATGAAATCAAAATTGATTCACTGATCTGTGTAAAGTACTTTATCTGAATTGATCAGTGAAATATATCAAGTCTTTGTATCTATAAAATTCATGTTGTGTTGTTGTCAGTGTTTGATGATAAAACACTGAATTTTTACCATTGCTATATTAATGATAGAAACTTTACTGTTTGAGGGTCTAGTTGGTGATATTTTGTTCAATTCTGAAATGTTGTTGTTAATTTGTTTGATTTTATGACTCTTTAAACATTTAAGTTCATGTAATTTTTTTTGAAATATTTTAATTTAACACTCACAGTGAAATATGTATTTGCCAAACCCAACTGGTACTGGTTTGGATAGTACAGTGTTTATGACAATTTGATTTTGAGTGGAGTAATTAAACAAGACAATAGACTAAATCAGATTTCATTGTAGGATGTTTGTGGAATCATATATGGTTGTGGTAAAGTAAAAGTTTGTTGTTTTGAGGATATTGAATTTCATGGTTTTCCTTTTTTAACAGGATTTTTCAATAGAAAAAAATCAGTTATTTGTTTGGCAACCAGACAGTTTTGCTGTCACTCAGAAAAATTCTTGTTTTTAAGCAGTAACATAATATAAAATTTGTATTCTGTCAAATCCTTAAATTTGTTGTTTTACTTAGCAACATAAACCATAAAATTTGGTATCCAGTGAAATGCAATGTATAATGAACCCACAGTATTATGTGAACAGCGTGTTTTTGGCATAATTAACATGTAACTATAATATGAATTTAAAATATAATGCTGGTCTTATTTTGTTACCATAAATGTAAAACATGAGATATGTGGTTCTTCTTAAATTTATATTTTTTTACAATTCGGTGTATCTTGTTCTGATGCATTTTGGGAACAATTATTATTTTTTATTGGAAAGAAGAATTTATTTTTGTCCAGTATAAATTCACTTATATTCACACAATCAATAATAATACCCATAATTCATAAGATTGTGAAACAGATTAATTATTAAACAATTCTATTATTTAACATTTTAGTTAATCAGTTTAATTTTATGCTTTATATCCGTTATTTTTGGTACATAGTTACAACCAAGAATATGTGGTTGATCAAATAATTGGATGAAGTTTAATTTGAAATTCTGAATTTATTGTTATTTTGCAAGGGCAAATTCAAATTGCATGATATTTATCATATGTAAAAATTTTATTTTTATTAAAAATTTTCACCTAAGAGATTAAGGTTCAACAAATGAAATAAAATAACAAAACATTTAGGTTTTCAGTTATTTTTTGTGAACATTTAACACCATACAATGAACGGTAATATCCAAACTTATTTGATTTTTTTGTAATTACATGTATTAAGTATTATGTTTTACCTGTACAGTATTAACAGATTCCTAGATAAGGAACTCATGTTATTTGATTGTATTGTTGTGTATTAGGTTGTTACGATTGTTTATGTTTACAACAGTACAAGATTTAAGTACAGGTTTTTTTTATGCTAGAGAGAAAGGATATTTGTTTTGCATTTACTATTGTTAATGTAGTGAAATAATATCCCTTGGTGGAAAAGTCTTTTCTTTGTCTGTCTATATCATATATGTGATGCTTTGGAAATGTCCAAATGTAAGATTTTGAAAGTAAATGTGTAAAATTTTATAAATTTACATAGAAATTTGATATTGCTTGAATATTTTTAGTACAAACCTGATAACTTTATATAATTATAGCATTTTGGGAGATAATTTGAATAACCCTTTTGAATTATAGGTCAGACAGAAAAATATGTACTACAGTTCTAACCTAACATGGTAAAAATCAGGCTTTTCTGTAAATGCTAGATATGGAAATTTGATTTTTCCAACTAACTGGAATGTTTAAATTATCAAGCAATATTTATAAGGGATTTTTTACTACTAGTTTTACTGGAATAAAACATTCTGTTTCATGTATAATAATATAAATGTAGATATAGAACTGTCTTGATAGGAAGTGTTGTTTAGATTCAGTTTTATGTGTGTAGTAGTTGTACAAATTTTCTGTTGTACTTTCTGGTATTGGCCTCTTGGTTATACTGATAAGAATTGAAAATCTTAGTTCATATATATTCTTAAGATTCATTTCTGATTTTGAAACTTTATTTTTCATGTGTCTTTTATTGATACTTCAACAGAAAAGTAGTATGGAATTTTATGTGTCATTCACGGCTAGCAGATGCTTGCCTTTTCAGTATATCTTGTCTCGCTCCATTTTAAGTCCATTGTATTTTTACTTCTGTGTTTCATGGCTTGTTACTGGAATTTTAGAATGGCTCTGAAAGCTGTTTTTACATTTCCATGACTTTTTATTCAGTCTTAATTTTGCTTCCTTGTTGGTTTTCACTTGTCCAATCTGACTTTAACTATTTCTTCATGAGTTAAGCCTTATATGTTCAAGAATTTTCAGATCATTGTTTTAATCGTGTTTGTAATCGACTTCCTTATCAAAACTTCAGTGGATATGATTTCTATATCCTATCCAATCTGATTATATCTTGTTTGTTCTGTAATCCTAATATCTTTATACAGAATTCTTCTGTCCAGCTTCCCACATTTTTTTAAACAAATGGCCCATTAATCAATTTATCATTCTTGTGCTGTGTTCACAGTTTTTGCCATTAATTTTATATGTGGCGTTAAACAATTTATCAATCAATCATCCTGTGTCATTCACTAAATTCTCAGAACACCAGGTAGATACTGTTCTGATTCTTTATCTTAAATTTGCTAGCCTTTTCCCCCTAAATATTATTAGTCGATTCTCATGCAAAATCTGAATCAGACTTGTGATATTACCGGTACATAGCCTATGGTCAAAGATTACCATGACATAATGCTTGTGGCTTATTGGTCTGCAAGACATCAATAGTCATGCTAGATTGACATAGATAACATATTCAAGTTAAACTTGTAAAAGAGATGTCTGCCATGTTAACCTGTATATCCATTTGTTAGGTTGATCAGGTAGTTTGCTCTGAAGTCGAAATCATGTCAATATAAAACTTTACCAAAGGGTCCATTTTGATATATGCAATTTATAACATGTTAAAAGATGGTTGTGAAGAAAGCCATTTATAGGTAAACATCACAGTGTGTAAAACATATCATCTAATTGTATCTTGTTCTATCACAATTCATTGAAATTTCTAGTCATTTGATTGGCCAGTCCTAGAGATTATATACTGTAAATTCAAGAACTTTTTTTTCAATGCCCAGAAAAAAAAGAAAGAAAAGCAAATTAAAAATTTTCTGTTACTATGTACAAATATATGCATTTAATAATTTTGCATTGTCATCAATTATAGGGGGCTCTATGGCCTCTGTGGCCGAGTGGTCTAGACTACTAATGATCACTAGCCTGTTAACACTGAGGTTGTGAGTTCGACACCGATCTAAATTGACAAGGATTGCCAATTTTCCTACCGAAGGTTGGTGGTTCTCTCTGGGTACTCCGGCTTCCTCAAACAATAAGAACTGGGGCCTCCGGGAAATAGCCAAATGTGCTGAAAATGGCATAAAACCCTAACTAAACAGACAAACATCAATTATAAATCCACAGATGTATTTCTGAGTTTGCATTTAAATAAGTAATGGTTTTTTAATTGCAGAATATGTATTATTGAAATATTATACACCAATTCATGGATGAGATTATGAGTTATAATTTTTTTTTTTATAATAAAGATAATAAATATGAAATTATTGAGAATTCATGAGTTATATATGAAAGTTTAATTTTGATGACATAATTTTGTATATATAGTGCAATTAATTTGGTACCATAGAATGTTCTTGCTAACACTGAATGAATGACCCTGCTGGTGGACATCACCAGCAAAGTGCTAGTATCTTGATGCTAGTGTTGAACTAATGTGAAAGAATTCACTGTTATTTAATTTAAATTTCTATTTGTTTTTGGTCAATTTATTCAATTTTTTGTAAACAAGGTATTGCCCTCTGTCCTTAAATGGTTCTGGCTTTGGTTCTTTGGCTACCAACTGGTTGAATTAACTTAAGGTATCTGAAACAAAATGGACCATGACTGTAAAGTCAAAAGCTTAAAAATTAAACCAATAGTTTAAGGCAGGAATTCTCAAGTTGAAACTTTATTTTATTGTTTGTATGCAGCCTATGAAAATAGGAATATCCGGGACATAATAATCATGTGGCCATTTATGATCCAAATTCCTTCAATTATTTTAAGCTCACCTGGCCTAAAGGCCATGTGAGCTTTTGTGATCACTTTGCGTCTGTCGACCGTCCACATTTTCATCATCTTCTCTGAAACCACTAGTCCAAATTGAACCAAAGTTGGCAGGAATGTTAATTGGATGGTTCTGTACAAAACTTATGTTTTTACCAGGGGCAGATAATTCATTCTTATCTTCAAAAGTCTTGTCAGAAACTACTGAGCCAATTGAATTGATTTGTTGCATGAATGAACCTCTACAAAAGTATGTTTTTTGTGCCGATCAGAAAGTGAAGATGGCCGCACCAGCTGGACTCAGTTTAACATTGGAGCCTATGGGGAATTTTCTACAAAGGTTTTCTTGTCAGAAACTACCAAGCCAATTGAAATGTTTTTGATGTGTGAATGATCATTTGATAGACCACTACTAATTGTATATTTTATGTGTTGATCGGAAATTCAATATGGCCGCCACAGCCAGACTTGGTTTAACATTGAACCCTAAAGGAAATTTGTACAAAGGTCTTCTTTTCAGAAACTACCAAGCCAATTGAAATATTTTTATGTAGAAACAAGCATTGGATGAACCTCTACAAAAAATATGTTTTTTATGCCGATCTAAAATTCCAGATGGTCGCCACAGCCAGATAAATTTTACATTGGAACCTATGGGGAAATTTGTAGAAAGGTCTTATTGTCAGAAAATACTAAATAAGCAAATTGAAATGTTTTTGTTGCACAAAGATCCTTGGATAAATGTCTGCTACAAAAGTTATGTTTTTGTGCCGATCGGAATCCAAGCTAGGTGCCACAACTGGACTTAGTTCAACATTGGACACTGGAAGAATTCTTTACATATCTTATCTATAGAAGTGCTGGGCACTGTAGAACAATTCCTTACAGATCTTATCTAGAGGCGCTTTGTCAGTTGTGGTCACCTAAAATCCGTGTGAGCGATTCAGGCTCCATGGAGCCTCTGATTTATTCATGTTTTTTGTCAAGGCAAAGTTTTCCTGGTAGTTTGCTGATGTAGACATTTCCAACCTACCTTGTGACATGCTATGCTGGAAGCCATCCTTACTGACAAGAATTGCCAGTTCTCTTGCCAAAAGTCAATGCTTCTCTCGGATCTCTGGTACCCTTCATTAATAGTGAAATTTTCTAGTGTAAATGGACGAAAGTTCACTGCAAGTTGTGTTAAACACAAATATACAAACACTCATCTTAAATGTATAGTTGGGTACTTTTGTATCTAGTATAAATGGTTGATCACAACTGGTCAAACTATTCCACTACATCTTTTTTGGAGTCGAAACAACTAAATAAGGAGATAATATGGCAAAATTCTCAAAGTTTTAATGAGTTCCAGGTAGATACATTAATGCAGTGAATATCTTTGCATGGTAAACAAAGTGAGATTGTTGAGCAATTTGTGACGGTATTAGATGTCTTTGCCTGCGATTTTGTCTGTAATTTGCTGAATGACATCGCAAATGTGCCCTTCAGCAACACAGATATAAGGTAACTAACATTCAGCTAAGAATTAGGAACCGTCTTGAACTTACAGTGGTGTGTGAGATGATTTGCATTGAAGGCATTACAGCAATTTTAAAATATAGATCTGACAAAAGCGTTACTTTGATGAAAAGTTCATCTCGAATATGCGGCAATGGTTTTGTGTCAAGATTAATCCCACTGTATCCCTTTACTAATACGTTTATTAATTTGTAATTCTCAGTGCGTTGCTCGAAATGCCCATTTTTGGATACACATAGGTACCCTCGTGACACTGAAACGAAAAAAATCAACATTGCAAGCACTAAAATCAGACCGGCTTAAACAATATAGCTGAAATTCAGGTAGGCTTTAATTTGACCAAGTTATTTGAAACCGTGTAATAGAATTTCAATGTTTTAAACGTATGAATATCAAGTTATTGTCTAAGAAATGTCTGCTGAGGGCTGATATTTTCGGTTTTTCTGATGGATATGGAGATGAAAGAATCTGGATACAACTTAATGGATAGCAGGGGTTAATTTATCAAATTTACAATGGAGTGAATAATTTATACTAAAGTATTAAGTACCCTTTTCAGTCGTTTCACAATTGTTGGATACAAATTATAACATGGACCCTTTTAAAAAGTAATTGGCTGGGATCCCTAGAATTAAAAAAATGTCTAGTTAAAAGGCCGTGATAATTGCCCTTCTTTGCTAAATTAAACCTGTCTTGGGTGGTTTTATGGTTGAAGTGTCAGGGTTTGATATTTTTTATGCCGAATTCTCTCCATTAATTGTCTATGGTATGTTAAAATGATTGGATGGATCTTAACAGCAGTAGACCAATAACGAGAAATTCCAAATTCTAGGGTATAAGGCGTTAATTAACATTTCAATAGTCCTAGGCCAGGATTTTATGAACGGGAGGTGTAACTACGGTTGCCCTGGTAGAGGGTCCGTGGGGAAGCTCAAAAGCTCCTGGATTTCAACAATTTAGCATCAAATGAAGTAGACGGACTGATAAATATCTATTTTAGATTAAGTTCTGGTTTCGTTAAACGACACACATGATACAAGACAAACAAACAGTGAAGGATAAAGTTCTTTAGGCTTTAATGTGGAATACATGATTGAATATAAAAAATTTACGTCATTGTACTACAGTACTAAATTAAAGCAATTATGTCACTGTCTAGTTCCGATAGGTGGTATATGGTACATAAATAAATATGATGCCTGAACTTCATGGCAAAATGTAGGTCAATGTCGCTTAGTTACTCACTTATGGATATGGAAACAATATGATACTACCAAAGGCTATTCAAATGGGAAGTAAACATGCTATGACGATATTTTTTTTTGGAAAAGGGGGGGGGGGGGCGTACGCCCATTACGCCCTCACCTGGACCACTCCTAGACAATACGGTTTTGTAGATTTTTTGGCCGGATGGATCACTATCAGTTTTGACGGCAAAAACAAATGATTCGAGTTATCTTTTACATTCGTGTCCTAATTTTACAAGATTCTTGAAAATTCTTTATTATATTTACATGAAAACATAACAAAGGTACAGATATAGTACTGTTTATACACATATTATATGACATTACTGCTGACTGAATCTTAATAAAATAATAATTCGAAGAAGGAAATCGTACATTATTACTGATAATTCTTGTAAAACTTGCAAACTTCCTCAACCAACTTATACATTGTTATATTCTTACGTTTAAACAACTCTGACAGTTTGACCACGTTTACTTTATTCCAGTAATATGTCGATAGAATTTGTCTACGTTCATTTAACAAAATCTTTACAAGCAGTAATAAGTAATGAAAAACGTCACCTATGTCTCAATATCTGTTTCAGTTCAGTGTCTCAATAGGCCTAATGTGATTACTAACCCGAAGTTTACACAGTAATATAATAGCATCTTTCCTGGTAAAAAGTATCTAAATATTTTTTAAATTCATAATTGTTTTTGTGCCACGTTTGGGCTAGTTTTCAATTTCACTTTCCATTCTTTTTTCGAATTTTTCTTTTGTTTTAGTCATTCGGGGTTGAAATATCTCTGCATTTGCCATTTATATTCCCGCGAAAACATTACTATTCAAAATATTCTCGAGGACTTTTATTGACAATTATGTAAAAAAAATCCACAACAAGAGGCTGTCGAATGACAGCAAACCGGATTTTCCTGCATGGAAATTATGTTTGCAAATCTGGATTCCCAAACAGGATGAAGTAAAGAAATATAAATGGATTTTTGTAGGGTTTTGTAGGGTTCAGAAATGGAAAGGCAAAAATCAATCTTGACCTCCTATTTATAGTAAGTGACAAATATTGGAATTTTTGAGACTTGAACTGCCTTTTTTCAATTTTTTAGAACCATAACTCCTGAACGGTGAAAGTGAAAATCGCCAATATCGGAACGGTGAAAGTGGAAATCGTTAATATCGAACTTGACCTCCATTTTGTCATCAGTAACAACATATTAAAATTTGAAAAGCTTTGGTTGAACAGTTCATAAGTTATCACACGGACACCACTGGAAAAGCCATTTTTCAATCTTTCAAGAACCATAACTCTTGAACGGTGAAAGTGAAAATCGTCAATATCGAACTTGACCTCCATTTTGTCATCAGTAACAACATATTAAAATTTGAAAAGCTTTGGTTGAACAGTTCATAAGTTATCACACGGACACCACTGGGAAAGCCATTTTTCAATCTTTCAAGAACAATAACTCCTGAACGGTGAAAGTGAAAATCGTCAATATCGAACTTGACCTCCATTTTGTCATCAGTAACAACATATTAAAATTGGAAAAGCTTTGGTTGAACAGTTCATAAGTTATCACACGGACACTACTGGAAAAGCCATTTTGCAATCTTTCAAGAACCATAACTCTTGAACGGTGAAAGTGAAAATCGTCAATATCGAACTTGACCTCCATTTTGTCATCAGTAACAACATATTATAATATGAAAAGCTTTGGTTGAACAGTTCATAAGTTATCACACGGGCACCACTGGGAAAGCCATTTTTCAATCTTTCAAGAACCATAACTCCTGAACGGTGAAAGTGAAAATCGGCAATATCGAACTTGACCTCCATTTTGTCATCAGTAACAACATATTAAAATTTGAAAAGCTTTGGTTGAACAGTTCATAAGTTATCACACGGACACCACTAGGAAAGCCATTTTTCTATATTTCAAGAACCATAACTCCTGAACGGTGAAAGTGAAAATCGTCAATATCGAACTTCACCTCCATTTTGTCATCAGTAACAACATATTAAAATTTGAAAAGCTTTGGTTGAACAGTTCATAAGTTATCACACGGACACCACTGGAAAAGCCATTTTTCAATCTTTCAAGAACCATAACTCTTGAACGGTGAATGTAAAAATCGTCAATATCGAACTTGACCTCCATTTTGTCATCAATAACAACATATTAAAATTTGAAAAGCTTTGGTTGAACAGTTCATAAGTTATTGCACGGACACTGTTTGGCAGCCGCCCGTCCGAAGGCCGCCCGCCGTACATCACCAATTTAATAACCGATATTTTCCTATGAAAATCCGGTTAAAAATAAAAATCTGTACATAATACTTGATAGTCTGTTCTCCTTACCCTGATTGCCCAGACGTTTTTTTTCTCTTACTAGTAAATCATATAACTTGGTCTGGATTTTTTTAAATTCAGATTGTTATATCTTACAAAGCTTCAAATGTAAAATATCAATAATATCTTAATTACCAATTCTTCATATTTCACAGCCATACAATAAAATTAGCGACTATTTTGTCAAACAGATTATATGGGCAGCTAATTGAAAAATTGTGCAATCGAACCTTTTTAAGGACACCACACATTGCTTTTGCCGCTTCATTAATAGTCTGCTTCATAGCACCAGTTTAAATTCCATTCTCTAAATACTTGAATTTTTTGACTATTTCCGTATTGGCCTTACTCCATCATTTAAAAATTAGAACTTCTAGTTGTTAAATCACTAAAAGAAATAAATAACTACATGTATTTTGATTTTATGAATATTAACAATAAATTTCCATTCGTTACATTACTCCTAAGAAATACCAATTTAATTTTGTAATTCTTATTTAGATTCCAAAATAAAAAAAAATTATCATTTGCATAAAATAACTTGGCAAAAATAATTTCAAAATTATTTGATTTGATTTATTAGTATACACCAAGCAACTTTTCTTTTTTATCAGAATTGTAATTCAAACAACTAAGATTATGTATTAGAAAATGTTATTCAAAATCATTAAAAAACAAAGAAAAAACGATCGGATGTAAACTTTTCCCTTCTAATCGGATAACTTTCCATTAAAAAATAAATTGTACCACTATACAAGTAATACGATACAGTTTACCATCTATGTTCCTAAAGAACATTTATTCCACACGCCCTATCTCAATACCTTTTCAAACCTTATCAAACACCTTTTGAAAATAAAGTCTAACTAAACAAAATAGATTTTATGCCCCTAATGAGGGTGGGGCATATAGATTTACGTACCTTCACTCGTCCGTACGTCCGGTTTGGTTTTTGCGTTTAGGTCCATTTCTCAGAAACCCATTTACATCAATGATATGATATCATTACAATCCCCTTATTAAACTGAACACAGTTCAATAACATTTGGGTCACCTTGACCTATATTTAAAGTATTAGCCATTCTTATAGTTTTCCGTAAATGTTATCCCACTCGGACTTGGTGTGTCTGTATAATATACAGACACATCAAGTCCGAGTGGGATAACTATTTTATATCCAAGCTCATTCGGGGTAAATAATAATAAACTTAAAGTAAAGATGTAATTTATTCTAATATCCTAGTAATCCATGGTGTTATATCAATGATATTTGGTCACTTTAATCATTTTAATCCCTACATTACATAATGGATTTAATCATTATGACCGATACATTTAATGCTTGAGTGACTTGGTTAAGTTTTTGCCTCATACAGTAACCCATTGATATACTAGTATATCAATATGATATTACACCACTTCATCCATCTTATATAGTACAACAAAAATCAGCAACATTTGAGTAATCACGACTTACATTTTCTAGAGTAACTAGGTTACATTTTTGCATTTAGGTGTATTAATGAAGAATTTGTGGTGATATGTTAAAATGATATTTCACAACAAGTGCATGTACAGTCATCTTATAAAGTACAAAACAACTAAGCAATTTATACATTTAATGGCATGAGTGACTTTTTTTGGGTTAAATGTTTGCATTGTATTCCATTTGTTGAAAACCTAATATGATTATATTCCAATGATTTCAGTTTATAACCACAGTCGTTCTTTTCAATTCAAAACAGATCAGCAAAATATGAGACACCATATTACCTAAATTTCATGCTTTAGCGACTCCTAAGTATCTGTCTATTCATTCTTTTTCAGGGAATACTAATTAATGTTTAGCAGGACATAATGTCAGTGAAACTTGCACAGGCTTTCGATATTGTTTGGAGAAATGGTCTATGGTATAAATTGCTGTTAAATAATATAAATGGAAAAATGTACAACATAATAATAAATATGTATAGAAATATCAACAATCTAGAATTGTATATAATAATTCATGTTCTAGTTTCTTTCATTGAGATAATGGTGTGAGACAAGGGGAAAATCTATTTCCTGTTTTGTTTGCAGTTTATTTAAAGGATTTAGAGTCCTTCTTCACAAACAGAAATCGATACATGGGGTCAAATCTATTGCCGATGAAATTGAAAATCATTACAAATATACGTTAAATTATTTACTATTCTGTATGCCGATGACACAGTCCTAATGGCAGAAACAGCGGAGCATCCGCAATTAGAACTAAATTGTTTCCATGATTATTGTAAAAAATGGAAATTAAGAGTAAATATTGACAAAACAAAAGTAATGGTTTTCACCAAATGCCGGTTACCTTTTAATTTAAAATGTGAATTTGATGGTCGAGAATTAGAAATTTATAAGAGTATCTTATATACTTTATAAAATATCTTTTAAAGTTTACAAGATATCGTATTAAGTATATAAGATATCTTATTAAGTATATAAGATATTTTATAAAGAAAAGTATATGAGATATCTTCATCTTTATATACTTGCTGAGGTGATAGAGGAAAGAAGCAAAACACATAAGAAACAAACCTACTAAGATCCAGTTTGTGAAGGAGGGGGAACTATGCGAGAAAAGTAAACAAAACACGCCAGGAATGTTAAACCAGGCAAGAGATTGGCAGCTAGAAGTAGATCTAGGAAAGAAGTTGCAGTTTCCTGATATTGTACCAACTTACCTAAGACCCGACATGGTTCTCTGGTCTTCAGGCAGTAAGAAAGTAGTTACTATAGAGCTGACGGTTCCCTGGGAGGAGATATGTGGCGAAGCCAACGAAAGAAAGAAGGCGAAGTATGATGAACTGTTGGCAGAGTGCAGAGATAGAGGATGGCAGACATGGAGCTTTCCTGTTGAGGTTGGCTGCAGATGCTTCCCTACACAGTCAGTGTGGAGGTTGTTTTCTGCAATAGGAGTGACTGGTCGACATAGACGAGCAGCTATCCAGAAAATGGGCCAAGCAGCAGAGAAAGCGTCCTGCTGGATATGGATGAAGAGAGACAGTAGTAGCTGGAAACCCACCACCAATGAGCAGTGATTGATCACCACTGTAGACCCACCATCCTGAGAGTGTACCGAGCTAGGGGTCGAAACACATGATGACAGATGGCCTCGGCTGAGGACATTGATGGTGTTTGCAGTAATTCCACCAGTACTGTATCTAAGGAAATTATAAACTTTAGAAGATATCTTATAAAGTATATAAGATATCTTATAAAGTGTATAAGATATCATAAAGTTTATAAGATATTTTTTTTATAAAAACTAGATTATATAAGATATCTTTTATATTATATGAGATATATTGAAGTTAGAATAAATAATAAAACCGCTTGCCATAGATTTGTACCAGTTGCCTGTTACCTAATCTATATATTCCATCTTTGTCAAATGAACCACTTCTCAGTCTTCTTGAAGTGTAGAGTCCCTTAATTTAAAACCCCTACCTGCATCACAGTTGTCGGATAAAATTTTATGTTTTGGTATATATGTGCGCCAAAATTTCTTCCTGTGAAAAAGTCTCCAGCTGGAATAAATTTACTATAGTTTCCATGTGAACTTTTTTCACAGCAAAAATGTAAGAGAAATATTCCATCGCTGTAAAATTTGTTCCATAATTCACCTGGTGAAATAATTTCGTTAGTGTGAAATTTCTTCCTTACCTGGTGAAATAATTTCCATACTGTGGATATTCTTTCCGTGACTTACCTGATGAAATACTTTCCAGGGTGTGAAATTTCTTCCTTACCTGGTGAAATAACTTCCATACTGTAATATTATTTCCACTGAATCAAATTCATTCATTATATGATAACACTGTTGTAAAAAGTCCCATTGAGTGATTTTAAATCCTTTTAATATCCAACTATAGAAGTCATCACGTGACTTTGGTGACGTCACACATCACCTAAACCATGCCCAAGTAAATTGTATAGAAATGCACTTGGGCGATCGGGAATCGATCAAATAAACTACTTTTAGTTCGTGCTGAAAAAATTTTGGTGCTATGTAGTACTTCCTCATATATTTAGAAATATATTTATGCTATTTGGAAACGTTTAAATTTTTGTCTTATCCCTTCCAAATGCTTTTGAAAATTTTGTCTTATTTTCCCGTTAAGTCCATATTGTTAAATCATCTAACTCCGATAAATTGGCTTTTTTGTCGTTTTTAACATAAAATTGCGATTTAACCAAAACCGATGGAAAAATTTTGGTGCTATGTGCTAATTAATACATTCATAAATTTTTGAAATATCGTAAATGCAATAGTTTAATTTTTTATTATATCCCTTCCAAATTGATTTGAAAATTAGCTATTTTCGGAAAATCTGTTATTATTTTTCAAGATGGCGACGATGACCTGAATGGCACTAGGCGCGAAAATACAAACATTTAAAGATTTTCAATTTCATATTTGCATCGAAACAAACGCTTATGTTTGAAATATAAAGTATATATATATATATATATATATATATATATATATATATATATATATAGCTGACATAACTTATTAATAAGTGTCAAGTTTCCAATTGCACTGCATATTAACTTATCCTCGCCAAGGGCGATATAGATTATGAAAAAATCGCATCTTTGCCAGTATTAATGAAAACTAACACAGATGATGGATCATTTCATACAGACATCATTTCTTTTCAATCGAGGATTTTATTATATAATGTTTGTGTGATGAAGTTATAATAAAAAGGGGGGATATGCATACTATAGATACTGATATATTACTAGAGACATATTGTTTTATGTCTCGGATGTTACTAATAAAGTATATCCTTTGGTCTTCATATATCATATGTTTGAGTAAAACCTTCATAACTTTTCGAAATATCGTAATTGCAATAGTTTAAATTTTGATTATGTCCCTTCCAAATTGATTTGAAAATTAGCTACTTTGAAATGTGTTATTTTTTACTATTATTATTCAAGATGGCGCCCATCCTAATCAGCTTCTACCTTGCCATAACAAAGTAAATATATATACGAGTAAATAGAATTACTCATATAATATGTCAAATGTTAAATATATAAATACCAAAAAGATAAATTATTAATTTAAAATAAATTAAAATGTTACTTATCTGACATTTGAAATTATATTTCATCACTGCATTCTTTGTGATCCCCCCTTAAACACACACACACACACCTCTTTATTAAAATGTTGCATTAATTATCAAAAAATGTGGCGTTAAAAATGAAATCACGCTGTTTTTGGTCAGTAAACGGTTTACCTGTATACATACAATGTACCTGTGTACCTTAATTAACGGTTGGAACAATAAACATCCGGACAGACAAGATACAATATACATGTCAAATCGTTAATTAGTTATAATTACCTGCAACACACAGCATGTTAATTGCGCATAATAAATTTCTTCAGATAAAACTCAAATAAATTTTACAAAAAAAAAAAAAAAAAAAAAAATCGCTTTTCTCGCGGCTTAAAAAATTTAAAAAACTTGCACCATTACCCTTTATCACGTGTAATTATGTACTTTTAACAGTTTGTATAACTTGGTGATAAATTTCATATTATTAATTATTGTCACAATTTCATATATTGAAATTATAATCCATGTGAAATGTTACTACATATTTCAAATAAAAAGTTTTTTAAAGTGAAGACGTGGAGAACGTGCTATAATCAATACAGAGTTATCGAAGTACGATGAATGCCTGACATGAACGGGACCAGTAGATTCCCGATATTGGGTAACCAGTTAATAAGTCTAAACAGAGTTACCTAACATAATTATGACCGATATAGCTGCATATGCGGCCTGAGAATAGTGAAAACGTGATGTAACAACATCAGTGGTAAACCAATATAACGGACTGCTATCGAAAGACTGGTTTTTCATTGGTTAAGAACATATTCATAACTTCATATTAACATGAAATTCCAAACCTCATAATAGGTTTAAATGTTTTTATGAAATAGATATCTAAAAAATTTTACAATCATAAAACATACACCAGAAAAAAGTCACAATCATGAAATATATTCCGGAATAAAATTTACGATTTTCTTTAGTGAAATATATACCGGAATAAATTTTACGATTTTCCTTAATGGAATATGCCGGAATAAATTTCCTGGGAAATAGTTTCCACAGGAATTTTTTGTGCAGTCTACTATTAATTGTAAAAATTTTTCTTCATATTCAGATATAGGTCCTTCAGAAGTGGCAATTTTATATTCTCAATAAGTAATTTTCTTAATAAATTATTAAACTTCCAAGTATGTTTTTCTGGAGATGAATCTATAGGAGATGGCAAGCCATATTTTTCAGTTAATTTTGCAATTTGTATGAACCAACTATTTTACGCATTGCAAAAACACAACCGACATTGATTTGGCCTTTCTATTTTCATCGTACTGGTTTATTGACCTCGATTAACTAGGGAACAGTTTAGAATTTGGCGATGGATCCCTTTGAGGTTTTCAATTAATTTCATTTATTTTATACGTCTTATACTTATCATAATACATATCTAAAATGCCCGTTTTGTTACACACTTAATCTTCCGTGCTGCACAGGCACAGTTCCCACATAATATTTGGTATTTTTTTAAAACAGAAACAAGTGCCTGTGTTCCGTGCTATATCTAAATCACTATATTTCAAATCAGTTGAGTTGATCTAGGTTGCCTGGTCAAATCATTTAATAAAAAAACATTCCATATGCTTCACATATGCGTTCATACATCTTGCACACTAATTACAATGTCTGACTGTTAAAAAAGGGTATAGAGTATAAAGTCCCACATAGTTTAGAACTTTACCCCCTCCCCCTCCATTGCTGTCCCCATCCTACTTAGGCTAATTTAGTTTTGTTTAAACATATTTATTCATAGTGGGTTGGGAAACAAGTTACACCAACTTATACTTATCCCTCTCCACTTGTCAGGTGTGAGAGTGGCCCCTGTAGTGGCATTTTATCTTACTCTTTTTCGACATCTGCAGAGGAGTCTTTCATATGCTAAAGGTGTTGCTCTCCAACTGACGGACAAGCATCTTTTACCGAGACCGTCCTTGCAAATGGTGTCGAAAGGGTGTCGCAAATTTTGATCCCTGAAATTTTCATACCAAACGGGAATTGATCAATGACCTTTGGCTTCATAGTCTGATGCGCTAACCACTACACCACAGCACCCTAAAAAGGTTTTTTTTGTCCACACTTATAAGAATACTTTACTGAGCCAAAGTTAAACAGTGCTTTCCACTAACACTAGCAATGGTCATTGATTGAGGGTGGTTATAAAGAGTGTTTGTATGTTTCAATTTGACTTGGATATCCGGACCCATACAAGTAAAATTTAATACAATCATTACAAATTTCAACCTTGTCAATACCTGGTATGAAGCAAAACTCTTCGTGCTCTTGTAAAAAATTGCCAATTGTAAACTGAATTTGAACCTCTATTTGTAAAACTCCTAAAAATTTTATACATTATGCATGCATTTGATTCTCTTTCAGCAGGAGTAATTGATAAAATATTCTAAATACGAGACATGTACAATATGTCCTTAATCATTTAATGAGGAACCAGAGTGAGTTATCTTTTCCTAACCAATGTAGGTAAGGGAGATAATTAAATTCTCTCCCTTTTGTCCTGAGGCTAAAAGGGAGACAAATTTATTATCTCCCTTACCTACATTGGTTAGGAAAAGATAACTCACTCTGGTTTCTCATTGAGGTGCCTTTTTTTGACTGCTGAAAAATCACAAAATTCAACCCACCTTTTTTGTGCAAAGATCAGAATCTACAAATTAATTTAATGTGTTTCTCCCATCTCCAGGTAACGTCTTTATTGATATCATCACTCTGAATTTTTAGTAATTACCTACTGAATAATGTAACATAATTAAAATTGATGTTATTTTCTGTGTTAATTCTTTGCAGTTATGCCCCTTGCAGGCACGTACATGTAATTGAAGGCAATCTTCTTCTTCATTGTAGAGGGATACCACACCAAATCTGTCAATGAGAGAGAAATCTGCCTTAAAGAGAAGAATAACAAGGGAACACAACAGTAACTTCAGAGCTGGTTATATCAATATAAATGAACAATATCTCCACAAAACTGGTATCCGTGGAAGAAAAAGATATTTCCTGTATTGTCTAATGATGCTATTATTTCTTGTAGCTATCATTAATGCTTTGGTATGTTTTAGATTATTTATTTTTACCTACTTAAAACTTGTCGTTGATATCTTTTTTTTTGTTTATCTTTTCATAAAAAATTGTAGATCATTTTAGTACACATATATGTCAGTGATTGGAATCAATTTGATCTTGCTTTAAAGGATGAATTAGAGGAAATGAAAATATTCAACCAAAAAAGTTGAAAATCTTTTTTAAAATACTAGACTAAGTTAGACCAGACCCTTATTTTAGTTACAGCATTCAAAGGACAATATTATATACATTGTACATGTATTTATTGACTGGGAATGAGAGGAATAGTAAGTTTATTATTTTCGAGGTATAGCTGAGGGCAATAGTTGGTATCGAGGGGATAATAAATTTACTATTCCCTAAATAGCCAGTCTACTCTGTGTTTTATTTTAGCTAAACCCTATTTACTGGCCAAAAGCAGTGAAAACAATCAAACAGTCAAAAGCAGTGGAAACTATTGACCAGTCAATAGTTCCAGGATTTAAAACCTACAAAATATTAAAATTATTGTTAAAATTTTTATATAGAAAAAACTTACTGAGGTATTATGATTAAACATGTATCATAAATCTGTATACCCCCGGTATTAGAACTGTATATTTCCAGTTAACCACAGCAATTATATACTGTATGAGAATTTCTCCCCAACATGGTATGGCAGTCGAATACATCCCAGATTATGACCTTTTGAGATTTATTGGGAAGACCGTATTTGATACAGTACATATATTTAATGGAGGGATAGGAAGTAGAGCCGATAAAGAATTATACATTGAAGGAAATGACAACTCGGTAAGGTCATGGTTTATCATTTATGTTATTACCTGTATTAAACTTTATGTGTACAGTATACACTTGGTAATTTGTTGGTGGGAATTTGGGGTTACTGCATGGCGTGTGGTTTATCACTCATGAAGATTGTGTTGTGAACATAGTTGCCCATATTTAGTCTGTTCACTCGTTCACTTCGGAGATGGCATCTTGTCTTCTTGAAATTATACTGCATTTGTATCAATATACCAGTTTGACAATAATTTATAGATATAAAATTTATTATTGTAAATGAAAATTAAAAGATATGGGGAATTTTTCAATCAGACAAAATCCAATAGCTTACACATGGTAGTAGCTTGATAGCATCCAGGGGTTGTTATGTGAAGTTCAATCATGATCGGAGTAAATACACCTATCTAGCATATTTTAAGGTGTTTTTGACTCCCATTTGAATTGACAAAGATTGCCAATTTCCTTTCAAAGGTTTGTGGTTCTCTCTAGGGGTTACTCTGGCTTCCAGAAATTACTATGGTACATATATAGCCAAGTCACCTAAAATCGCAATAAAGCAAACTATTAGTACTGAGTATCTACCACAAGAAAAGCCAAAAAATGATCCCAAAAGTAATGGTGTAAAAATTCTATGATAGTTAGCAAAACAAGGACAGTTTTTCATATAGGAAACATTGATCAAAGGTAAGGAAAATGACAGCCACTGAAAATACACATTCCTGGCTTAGGACAGGCCCATGTTAAATGTCGAACAGTGTTGTGAAGATTGCAAAGTATATGAGACATGAAGGAAGCATAGATAGTTTAAATAATTAAATTTTATATCGAAAAATTTTCATCCGTTTTGTATTGAAAAAAAAAACCAATTGTAAATTAGTATCATAGCACATAAAAATCTGCATGAATTTAATTGTAGGTCACTATAAGAGATACAGGACCACCAACAAAACCTCCGACAGGTAAGAGTAATTCTGTTTCTTTTATGTCAAGATATGAATATGTATTATAACATTTAAGATGAAACTCTTTGTGCTGTCTCTTCACTCATTTCACAATGGACTTTATTGATGGGGCATATTACATGTGTATAGTAATATGGATATTTTGTAAATTAAGGAAAGTTTTTTTTTGGTCACCTGGCCCAGAGTGCCAGTGTGACCTATTACTATCACTTTGCGTCCGTTTTAAATTAAAAAAAAAACTGTTCTTCTCTGAAACTACTTGGCCAACTGGAACAAAACTTGGCAGGAAGGGTCCTTAGGTGGTACTCTTACAGAATTATATCCGATCACCCCACCCGTCATCAAAGATGGCCACCAGAGCCAAACAAAATTTAACATAGGACCCTATGGGAAATTTACTTACAGCTTTTTGTCTGAAACCACTTGGCCAGTTGGGACAAAACTCTTGGCAGCAATGGTCCTATTTTAGAATTATATCCGATGACCCTGCTCCCCATCCAACATGGCCACCATAGCTGAACATATTTTAGTTCAGTTTAGTTGGGGTTTTATGCCGTATTCAGCACATTTGGCTATTTCTCAGTGGCAAGTTTTTATTGATGGAGGAAGCCGGAGTACCTGGAGAAAACCACCGACCTTCGGTAGGAAAATTGGCAATCCTTGTCAATTAGGATTGGAGTCGAACACACCAAGCCCCCGAACTAGCTAGACCACTCGGCCACCGAGGCCCTTGAACATATTTTAAAATAGGACCTTATTGGAAATTTATGTAAAGACCTTCTTGTCTGTAACCACTTGGCCATTTGGAACAAAACATGGCAGAAATGGTTCTTATGTGGTCCTCCTTCAGAAGTATATCCAATTACCCTGCCCCCCAGCCAAGATGGCCACCAGAGCTGAACCTTGTTTAACATAGGATCCTATGGGAAATTCACTTAAAAGATCTTCTTGTTAATGTTTTTTTTGTTTTGTTTTATTTAATTTTTATTGATTTTTATACTTCAATTTTATTGAAAGTGTTTTACAATGATCTGGACATTCATACGTCTAGACTGGAGGTTCACATGTATAAAAGTAGACAGCTTGAAGCCTGTTTATTTTCAAAATCAAAAATCAGGCATAAAAAGGTAACTCACTAAAATTTGACGTTACAAAGGATGCTTCACCTTACAATACATGTACCTTAGCTGAACATTGAGTCTTATCAAAACATTATACATTGTACATCTTTCATTGCTAGAAAAATCTTTCAATCAGTGGAAAGACATAATTCCAGGTGACTAACACAGGCTCTTTGGAGCCTCTTGTTTAGTAAATTGTATTCACAGAAAAGAAGAATTGTATTTTTAACCTACGGAAATAATCTGATTATTAGTTTGACAAAGTACCTGCTGTACTCCAAAGAGTGATGAAGGAGAATGGGAAACTGGTTTGCTGTCACTGACACATATTCTTGATAATTACTAATGTAATGTTCTTTGGGTTCATTTATTTTTGTGTTTTATTGAAAATTTGTTGTTTTAAGGGCATTATATTTCTTGTTTTTGTTTTTGTTTTATTTTTATTTTTTGTTAGAAATTTCACAATATAAATCACACATAGCTCGACAGTATGATAAAAAACAAATATAGATAAATAACAAATCGTAATGAATAATTAGATTACGAAATGAAACTTTTACAGTGTCAGTCGGTCCTCATAAAACAGAATTGCATAATATAGAGAGACTATCTATTGTACATACACAAACAAAGGAGGAAATGTTCTCTACCAGCAGTGGTACAACATTACAACTAGATGGTTATATTACTAATCTGAAATCTCCTGAAATTATTCTTCATAATGTAAGTTTAAATATTCAGGAATGCATGTTCCTGGTATATGTCATAATCTGTAAATTCACTTCATAATTTTTAGTATCCCGATATTACTGTTGCTTATAATGTACACACTCTGCTCGCCTTTACAACTGTAGGCCATTATTTTGAGCCTAGGTCATGTTTAACCGAGGACCAAAATTTTTACAGACTTCACTTGCTCAAACACCCAAGGGACCTCTGAAAAAAAAATTTAAGGTAAAAAGAAAAAAAAATTCTGCAAAAAGACCTGAAAACTTGAATTACCAATGATGTTTAAGTGATTTTGACATTGCTTGGTATATATCACATCTATTCAAAGCACAATGCACTTAAAATATAAACAGAGACACTGAATCAAGCTAATGAGTTTGCAATTTTGATTTCTAAGGAACTTTAAGGTATCCGGACCATAAATGACCACGTGATTATTCAAAAGTTCCCGGATGTTCCATCCAACGCAATTGAAATGACCTCGGTAATTATCGGCAAACTTCGGAAATGCCAATATAACTAACTTATTTTTACACTCTCTGCATATAAGCAACAAAGTGTGTTTCAACTTGAGAAAAATATTTATACAAAATTCCAGCTTTAAATTGTTTGATTCAGCCATTCACGGTCAAAAAGAGATACAATTTTCGATCATGATCTATTATGGTCCGGATACCTTAATTCAAAATTGTAGAAGTATTGGTAAAAATATAATTTATTTCACAGAAATTTTGAAATCCAAAGACTAATTCCAGATAATACAATCAACTGTTAAATTCTGATGTCACAATAAAATACAACTCTGAGTAGCTGTCATTCATAAGTAGAAATTGCAATATTCTTCTTTTGTCACATTTTTGAACATATTTTGAAGAATTATATAAATATTAATACTTTATGATTTGTGCAACAAATTCATCTTTATAGATAACCAGCAAAATGGGTATTCCAAATTTGATATTAGAATCAATAGGAAGTCATGTGAACTTATCTGGAAGTGAAGGTGTTGAGCTGTCATCTGCTGACAGAAGCATCACATTTTATGCCAGACGTCATGAAGTTCATTTATACTCTACAGTAAGTACATGTATATAAAATAATATATATACACTCCTTCTCTTTATTTCCTGGTATCAGTTTGATGTTATGTATTTTGTAAAATTCATATCCTTTACAAATGAGGACTCGTTTAGGAATAGGAGAAAAAAATTTATGTGAATAAAAAATCTTGTATTTTTCACAAAATTTTTAAAAACTCTTCTGAATTAAATGTCATTTTGTATTTTTATTTTAAGCAGTATTTAGAATATTATTAGGTAAAACTTGCTTTGAAATACATTTCTTGTTTTGTCTTTGAACTTTCCTGTTGCTTTAAATTGTATAAAAATTATGAATTTGAATGATAAAAAAATTGCATAAGAAAATTAATAAAAATTGTATAAATACTTAATGAATATAGAACACTTAAATACAGTTTCTGATAGTGAACTGACTCTGCTGACCTCTACTTCTGGCTGTTTTGAGCCTATGGCAAGTTTGGTTAAAAACCAAATTTGTACTTATTTAAACTTCATTTGCCCACATTCTTATTTCGCACACGAAATCTGTTGTTTTATTTAGCTTTTCATAATAAAAAAATTGGTGTGGATCGTGATTGCATGTGTGGTAAAACATAGCTGTGCAGTAAAAAACTGATGAAAAAATCAAAAGGGTAATTCCTGTAAAGAGCTTGAAGGTATATATTTATTATATATCTATAGGAAAGATGACACTTGAGAGGGAATTGTTATATAATGTGATTTTCTGTTGCAGAATGGTGACCTTATTTTAGATGCAGCCGGTGGAATCAGATTTGATATCCTACAAATACCTAAAGTTATTAGTGCTTCAGGTCAAGGACCTTTAACATACAAACTGTGTGTATGTATACCACAGGGCCGATTATTTGCCGTGCCAGTTACAGGGTCTGGAATTGGTTGTTATAATGCTGATAACAATAATGATCCATGTCAGTAGTTTTATGAAACAATTGCATAACGTTATAATGATACTATTAAGTGGCAGTGAAAGATTAATTATTTGTGGTGCTAAATAAAGGAACCAGTTGTCATAATGCTAATAACAACAGTGATCCCTGTCAATAACATGATTTTTAATGTTTGTATGTATTTATGATTTAGTGGTAGATGAGGCTAGAACTGGGTTTCATTAAATGTCTCAAAATCTCTTCAACTCAAATACTGATCACTTGAAATTAAAATTTTAGGAAAAACTGATAAGTTTGAGGAAAAATTATTAAATTTTGAGAAGTTTTATAACATTTGTTACTTGTCAATTACAGGTTGTCAAGGTGCTTATAAATATAACTGTTATTGTCAATTAGAGTTACATGTAGTTGTGTTAGAATAGTTCTATTCCGTCCAAAAAGATTAATACTGGTATGTTTTTTTCTTATATATTTATATACTTTTTACATCTTGTTTCTTTTTTTTTTGGTTAATTTACAGAAAAACAAAACAGCAAAAAGTATTCCATAGACCAAAAGAAAAGAAAAAATTAGATTGTTTTCCAAACCATTTTGTTGGCCAAGCCTTTGTCAATTGTGAAAACCTATGTTTTAACCACTGCCTTTTACCTTTTCTGGTCATTTGAATTTTAATGTACAAAACTTCAGGTTATAGTATTTGGATTTCCACTTTTTTGGTCTTGAAGACTACTGATCAGTGAAACAAAATAAGTATCAGGAATATTTACTTCACAGCATAGATATGAAGTAAGTAAAACAGTTGGGGGGGGGGATGGGTTAAAGAAAGGAAAAACGTCATTAGTGTTTTATACCATTTAGTTGTATATTATGTTTATCCGAAATCAGGGATACTTATTAATACTCCTTTGTCCAATTATTTTCACTGTGTTTTTTCATTAATGCAAAAACTGATACAAAAAGAATGTTGCAATATTTGAAATTTGCATATAAATTTTCTCTTTGTTTATTATATTTCCACTGATACAGAAATTACATGTATATTGATTAATACTATGAGCCAACTGCAACTTTAAGTTTATGTCATATATATTGGATTATAATTTAAGTATGTATGTTAGTAAAGTTATAATCATTATTTAGCTAAGAAATGAATTGTCACATTTTTATCCCTACACTTTTTAGTTAAAGTTTATTTTTATAAGTGTTTATTGTTGTTATTTATACCTGTGTGTTATTTGTATCATTGTGTAATTGTGAAACTGCATAATATGATAACGTATACTATAAATTAGTATTTGCAACTGGAAAAACGATTTTTTTTGTAATTTCCACATTCAATAATACTTCTCTTTGTTAATATTCTAGATTCTCTTTTGATTAATATCTTTTCTTTTATGAATTATTTTTATATTCAAATGGTGCAAGAATTTCTGTTGAAATTACTTTTATCAATCGACACAGTCGTACTAGTTTTAATCTGATTTATTTTTATCCTGGAAACTGGTCTATTTACTTGTCAATATAAAGGGTGTGAAATACTTTTTTTCAATATTCTGCTAGTAGCATTATATTATCTTCTGGTACCCTAGATTTACGTTCAATGAAATTTTGTATAGTGTTCTGGTTCAAAATGTTTATGACATTGTGTTCTCCCTAGATTATACACCAAATGTCACCTTCTTACAAAAGATAATTGTTTGTTTCAGGATAAAAACATATTGGAAAATGTACTGTTTATTTATTTGTACTTACAATGAAACAGGTTAGAAATGCTTGGTGAATTTCAAAATTTCAATAATTTCTAAGGCTCGTACAAATAAACTGTAAAGTTCCCATGAATTTTTCAGATGTCAGTATTTTTACAATTTTTGTCCATATTTTCCCTAATTTTGGGATTTTGACACATTCTGTACTTTTACCCATGTGCATTTATATCTATATTATGTGCAATATTCTATATTCATCCATGACCCATTCACATTTTACAGTATATATTTGTGCAATATATTTTAAATACATTCTAGTGTTGACTTCTGTTTTATTAAATTCATAAGTGATTTAAAAGATACCACAGTTTTGTCTATTTGTACTGTGTAGTTTTTTGTTGAAAAGAATAATAGGTTCTTACACGAGTTCAAAGTGAAGGCTGGAAAATCTTCATCGAGTTTTTAAAATTCACTCAAACGACTTGCAGATTTTCAAGTTCTTCACTTTTGAACAAGTATAAGTACCAATTTCTTCCATAAATACTCGATTTTTAAGTTTCCTGTACCTAGATAAATTCAATTAGCACAGTCAGCAAAGTTAAATAAAGTTAAAGCCTGATTGGTCAAAAGGAATGTGCATTTGTGAACATCTCTATTTGATTGGTCTAAAAGCTGTGAGAGATGATGTCGCGTGAACTGATCTTCAGCGGGGTCATATCACACTGAAAATGGCCATTTACGGACGAAAATTTGAGTAAACTGTCTATAGATTTTGAACTGTGTTTTCCAAGAGATCATTTCAGTTAAGCTGTTGGCGATGTATGGTTAGTTGACAGCTACATACAGTGATAAAGGAAATCAAAGCTTACTATCAATTATAACAGCTTGTATAGTTTACATCTATTGATCTGGATGATATACCTTCAGATTATTTTAATATATATTATTAAGTTATTGAAACAATCATGTTTTGTATTCAGGACTTTTTACCTTTAACAGTTTTCTTTTGATTGTAATATATTACAATGTATACAACTGTGCATGATTAGAAAACAAGATATATATATTTATATGAATGAAATAAAAGTTTTATTTGTTGAAAGAAATGGAGTAATTCCTCCAATAGCCCACCTACAGATCCCTTGTTGTTATAGTGTTCTTTTTGTGCTCTTTTGGCACTTTCCCCATCTATGGCATGGAACCTGGCTGTCTTTATACTACACAGCCAAACAAATCCCCTTAGCATTGGCCCTATTGTCAGGCATGATACAACCAGGAAGCCAGCTACTTTAGAAATACCTCCACTCCCCTTGATAACCATTTATTTTTCATAACTGACCTGTTTTTTTCTGAAGGAGAAACACTTGCATTTGAATTTTAAAGACTACTGGATATGTATCAATGAGACATTCCAAAATTTCAGTGTCAGTACTGTCACTTCTTTTCAGAGGACTGCAAACAACCAAATTAAATATTATCAAACATAACAAACCAATGTACAAAGTTCAACCTTCTCAGATAAGACTAGAAATTGTGTCTGTAATACATGGATGCCCTGCCTAAAATGTATGTCCTCATGTATGAATGCTCGGTACTACCCAAGGCACATCAGCTGATGAAGTTTCGTTGATACACTATGCTTAGTTCCAAAGAAATGAACCTAAACGCAAAACTTAACCACATAGTTCAACGTACGTACGGACGGACAAGGGTAACGCTATATGCCCCATCCAAAAACTTAACCAAAGTCGCTCAAGCATAAAATGTAGGTCATAATGACGCACTTATTGTATGACTGCTCAGTACTACCCAAGCCACATCCACAGATGAAGTTTCATTAATGCACTATGCTTAGTTCCAAAGAAACGCAAAACTTAACCACATAGTTCAACGTACGTACGGACGGACAAGGGTAACGCTATATTCGTGGGCGGGGCATAACAACAATAATACAGCCAGATTTACATTTTCAATGGTATGAGATATTTGGGAATTTTATATTATCATACGAATTCATCTAAATGTGTTTCCCTGAACATTATACATCATAATATTGACTCTTTTCTTCCAAATTTTATGCATGCTGAAACAGACCATTGAAACTTTCATAGATTTTACTTAAGAAATAAACACATTTTATTCTACAAATGAAAAAGATATGAAGATGATACATTCTCTCCTTTTATGTTAAAAATAGATTTTCCACGCCTCAATTTATATTAATAATTTCAAATAGGTACAATTTCTCCTTCTGTGAAATTAAATTACCAATGTTAATGAATAGCTTGCAAAAAACCCCAACATTTTCCCAAACATGAGTGTGACATATACCTTGGATGAAATCATTTCCTTGGAAGTTCACCTGACATTACTGAGACAATATATTACCATACATATATTGTCCAGTACATACAGTTATAAATAAACTTTATTAATTATTGCTTTGTAACAGTTTTGACTAACATATTTCAAGTATCATCGTTTTAGCAACACAATTAAATAGAGTTTATAAGATCAAAATCCAAAGACTATGCAAATTCGCAAAATTTTAACTGGCGAATTCGCAAAACACTGAGAAACCTTTAGCTAACGCCGCCGTCGTCGGAACAACATAATTTTATGTCAACTGATTTATTCTATTATACAGCTGTACTAACAATATTCCTGCTGGTTTTCGGACTACCGGGCCTTTGGACTACTGGGCCTTCAAACTACAAATCTTTACAATTCACACTTCATCTATAACTACTCTTGGGAATTCAATTCTGAGAATCTACGAATCTACAACTCTTGATCTAGCAAAACTTATAATTCACCCGTGCGCTACATTTTCTGCTGAATGTCATGTTTGGTCAGTGGAAACTTTTTAGCTTTTTATTTATACACTATATTTGTTTTCTGAACGGTTTTTACTGCCTCATCGCTCGTCAGTCCGTAATAACTTGATCCAGCTGATAAGGGAACTAAACATAGTCACTTTCTAACACAGCCATGTAAAAAAACCAAAAAACATGTAAATATTCTTGTAATATTATCTGATTAAATGGGTTTCAACTCACTCTTACAGAATGCCCCACAGTTGTGACGAAAAGGCGAAAAGGCGAAAAATAGAAGCGAAACCATTTTGCGTTTTCGCGTTTTTGCCCTATAGAATATGAAGGGCGAAAACGCGGAATGGCCTTAACCGGCCACCATAGAACACGGACATTGAATAAAAGATACATAATATGTACATTTTATATGAAGGAAATAGACAAAGTTTCTCCTAGCGTCCAGTAAATTCGTATTATAAAGAATAAATAGACACATTTTCTTATTCATGTGAAATGAAATTATATTAATACCTTGAGAAATGTACATGTTTTCATTCATCTGAAATTATACAAGATAAAATGCTTGTAAAAAGCCACACTTTTCGCTTAATAGGACTTAATCTAACATATAGGATTGAAAACCTCAATTTCGTGTGAATTTACGTTATGTGGTGGTATGAAACATTCTAAATACAAATAAAAATCCAAACTTCTCAAAGTTAACATTGTCTACTACAAAGATCAGAGTTCGTTTGGGTTACCATGACGGCATGGATGGTATCCTCTGTGGTGAAAGCAGACAATAATGTTTGGGATTCTTTCTTAGAGATATTGTGTTATACTTTACTAATTTTTGAGAGTTTAAAAATTTTGAATTATCAGTAAAACACGAGATCCATTGAAACGGATTAATAAAGAGTGCATGTGGTTTCCTCCAAGATCAATATGACATCTTACTTATACAGCATTTAAATTAGCTTAGACCAATTGCAAAATTCCCTTGAAATTATAGTTTTACAGTTGGAATCATGCAATCTGAAAAGACAAACCCCCCAAAAACAGCGGTTATTTATACATAGATTAGTTAAATACTGTATTTACTGTGGTTGTATAATAATAAAACATTATCATCCCATATAATGTATCAAAATCAGATTAATGTCAAATAAATGTCAATTATGTATTAAAAAAATTACATCGCCACATACGTATACACATGTACATGTTTCATCCCAAAATACATGTCGGTCACTGAAGCTATATTATATATATCATGTATATATATTTAGCGGATTTGGCCGAGCGGTCTAGCGCGCTGGACATGGTGCTAGGCGAATAGGTGCCATAGTGTCTCAACGTAGAGAGAACAAGACTAAACGAAGGTGGACAAACATTTGACAGTATTAAAATCTGACTGACTGTTCAGACGTATGTACATGATATTATATACAATATATATATTCTATTTATATACTAACTTTGATGCATAGATGTGCATACATGGATTGCATCGACTTGCGACTTTCAGTTGTGCCCAGTGCCGAATATGGTAAAAGCAGACGCAATAACCGAACATGTTGAACAAAATGCAGATTTACAAAAGGGCAAGACAAAAACCATCAAAGGACAGAACAATGAATTAAGTTTTCCCCAAAAATAATCAATTATATAACAGTCAAATATATATAAGAAGCATCAATTTCACTCTAGTAATTGTTGGGGGAGGGTATTTAGACCTCACTTAGAATGATAGAAATAGCCATTCTATGATACAAATTTGTATGCATTTTTCGTTGAATGTCGAATTACAACATGTAAGTGTGCTCAAGGGCAAAAAGCCGAAACAATACTCCTTAAAATATAACAACAGATTAAAATGGCAAAATAACAAAACCATCCATGGACAGAGCTATGAACGGTGGAAATATTCCGTAGTTTGCACAAAGTATATAAATAATAAAGCCATACATTTTCACCATAAGTAACGACATATTAAATTGAAACAATTATAGCTTCTTTTACACAGCCACTGGTGGTATACCGAGTGGCCTTCGAATACTCCCAATAGCTGCTTTCCAAAATAACTGTTCTCCCACACCTTTTCTGCATATCAAATATGGTGTTGTCTTTAAAAGGTTTTTGATGGGTGAAGTCATGTGATCTTTACTGATCGTCTGAAGCATAATTAAAAGTAAAGCATCTTTCCCCTGTTTTCGCCTTCGATCTGGAACAAATTCAACTTCCCACTGACACCACTCACATTTAGCAAAATCATTACTCATAATTATAATAACTTTCCAACATTTCCTTAGATATCTTTCAACATTATCGGTTATGTTAGCGCCGACATCAAAATCTCGATGACGTATGCAAAGTTTCAAACCTTCATCTTCAAACCGTTCAAGGAAAATATTATGGACCCAATCGCTATCGCTGTCACAATACAATACATATGCGTGATATTCAAAGTCTCCACTATTGTCTAGTCTTAAGTACCCTTGTTTTTTAAGCCGAAAAAGTCTGAACTGGTAAAAATAATTTCTGATATTAGGATGACATTTGTAAACGGAAAACATCACCAAGAGAACGGAAAATCCAAACGAGGATAAAACTATTGCCAGCGTAAACAATGGATTCCATGGCATGCAGATTTCCGTTGTCGGATTATAATGTTTTATCAATTTATTTTTCATATTTTCAGGGTACGCACACTTGTATCGATAGGGAAAATTTTTCAACGTCAAATTCCTTTTCACATCCAGCCAATGACGAAACCACATTAGATTACATGTACACGTAAACGGGTTATTTGAAAGATCCAGATATTTTAGTTTCGATAGCACGTCTTTTGGAATTGATGACTTGTTCATTAAATGGATATTATTTCCCTGCATGTTGAGATTTATAAGGTTTGTTACGTTATCAAAAGTTCCTCTTTTCCATGAGCTTATATAATTTCCCTGAAGAATTAATTTTTGCAAAGAAAACATCTTTGAAAAGACATTTTTTGGAAGAAACTTTAAAGAAGTTGTTAGCAAAATTAGAGATTGTAAATTATTTAATTTCCCGAACATTTGTTGTAAATCTCTGTCATTTGATGATAAATAATTCTTACTTAAATCCAAAAAAATTAGCCTTGGTATCTGGCTAAAAATATTGACAGCATCAAATCTCTTCAAATGCGTAAATCTGAATTTGTTGTGCATGAAATACAATTTTTTCAGTGACAAACTTTTAAAAGCATGAGACTGGATATTTTTTATATCAGTATTATATTGGATGCTTAGCTCTGTTAGGTTCTGCAATGCAAAAAATGTCTCATTCCGAAGTACTTTTAATTTGTTAGAATCCAAACACAAATGTTTGATGGATTGTAAGCATTCAAAAGATGACGGCCACAAATCAGAAATTAAGTTGTCTTTTAAATTCAGTATTCTTAGATTGGGAAGAAAACTGTTCATTGTACTGCTGTTGTGACAAAAACTCGGAAATTTTAACACTCCGATATAGTTGTTCTGAATATCTAATCTTCGTAGTGAAAGTTGTTCTGAAAGATTAAAATGAATATGAAGAAGTTTATTTTCTGATAGGTCAAGATGATGAAGTTTCTGTAAATGTTTTATTTTACTGAAGGAAAAAACGCTAAAGTCATTTTTTGACAAAGATAAATATGTTAATTGTTTAAATGAAGCAGACTCGAAAAAATCCTTGGAAATAGCTGTCCAGTTATTTTTCTCAAGTGCCAAGTTTTTCAGTTTTGGAGAATGCATTCTTTCCAAAGCATTTTTAACAACCTCTTGGCTTAACTTCGGTTCATTTGATATCTTCAGGTTTTCCAAAAATGTAAAGTTGGCAAAAGCTTCTTGATCTAATTGACTAATCTCGTTTGTTGTTAGGAACAGTGATTTTAATTTCAGCTTTTCTAGTTCTAAAAAGAATTGTTTTGTGACGTTGGTAAACGTGTTTCCTTTAAATAATAAAGTCTCAATGTAGGCTGGAAACTCGGGTACGCATGATAAACCCGAACATGTAGCTAGTCGTGTGTGCGTGTTACATTGACAGTATTTTGGACAATGTATAGCCATACCACTCAGAAACAATATTGATACCGCCAACAATTGTAGACAGATAGAGCTCCTGGCTTTCTTCATAACAGCTGGCATTATTTCACTCTAAAAAACATAATCAAAAGTATATTAGTATTATTTTGTGCATGCCATTGCAGGCGGCCTCCGTGTTCAATATGTACCAGAAGGCATTCAGCTACCATATTACCATAAATATATATGGTTGCTAGGTACTTTTACATCGGTTGCTAAGGGATTTTTCGATGACCTTAAACTCTGAATTTTGACCTTAGTACTAAAATGTAGTAGCACTTTTATAATTTTGTACTTCTCGGAAAAGTTATCACTGGCTAGCTGATTTTACTTTGGTCTGTTATATAATCAATTTTTTTCTCTTTGTTTGGATTAAAACAAGATAACGATAAAAAAAATTATGTAGCTAGTAATTTTACACTTCACGTGTTTCAGAGATTTCAGAACAGTAAAGCATGAATATCAATACCAGTACCGATATGGCAGCACCTGATTTCTGTCCACAAGCAGAGGCTACCAGTCAATAAATATTCAGTAACAATAAACATTACATGATACCTATTTTGATACAATGTTAATTCATATTTCAACAAACTATTTCTCATCAGCATTGCTTGAGGCCAAATAATGTATCCCAAATCAATAATAGGACAAACAAACAAACCTTCAATTTTTAGGGCTGGAGTGGGTGGTGGCGAGAAATAAATTTTAAAAAGGCAGGCTGCAAAATTTCGGGTAAAAAGACGAACTAAAAAATGTGGTGAAAAAAGACTTGAATAATTTCTTAGTTTTTCAATTTCATAATAATGACAAAATTTCCGAAAATTTTGGCATAGAGGGTTTACAATATACTCCGTCTCCCTCTTAGAAATTCGTTACTTATTTTATTATACTGAATGTCTTTGATCTTATGACCGGGTGACAGTATAAAATACCATCCGCTCTTTCTATCCAGCGGGTGACAGTGTAAAATACCACTCGCCGTTTCTTTCCAACGGGTGACAGTTTAAAATACCACCCGCTGTAACTTTCCAGCGGGTGATCGATTAAAATACCGCATCCTTTTAAACCAATTAAACTGCATTAAAAGTAGAGAAATTTACATAACGTATAATAAATATAAATTTTCTATTCCTGACCTCAATCCCTAGTACTGATTTAACAAAATGATTTGCAGAAAGTCCAAAACGAAAGATCTAAGGCTTTCTGTAGATGATTTACGGTACTAGAGATACATCGAAGTCCGCTTCATATTTGGATTTATTTCTTGAAATAGACAATGAGGGACATTTGAAGGCAAAACGTTATGATAAACGTGATGACTTCAACTTTCCTATTGTTAACTTTCCCTTATTAATTAATCGCCTGCAGATGGCGTCTACGTTTCTCAGCTTTTCCGATATTCAAAGGCATGCTTGAGTTACTACGACCTTGGACAACTGCTGCCACAAAAGCTGCTTAACTATGGTTTTATCATGGATAAGTTGATGTCATCACTTAGGAAATTTTACCGTCGTCATCACGAAATGATGTCTTATTATTTCATGTACCTCCACCGATTCGTGACTACCACCGGATTTACTTTGTTGAACTTCACGGCGGGTGCCGTATACGGAACAGAGACTCATAACTGCCCGGAGCACCTGAGTTCACTCCTGGTTTTTATAGGAGTTCGTGTTGGTAATTTTTTTTTAAAGTTTTCAATGTCTATTTGTTGTGCTTGTGGTTATTCGTTTGTCTTCCCAATGGATTGCGTTGTTTGGGTTGCTCCTTAGGTATGTTTGTCCTCTTAACATTGCATCGATTATTATTTAAAAATAAAAAAAAGAACATTACAAGAACTTCAAACTTTGCAGAAACTGAAATAGTTACAACTATCATTTCAAATTCTTTCAAATCGTCTTTACAACCAGTCCTTAGTATATTTGAGGATTTAAATGACTTTATTTTGTACCTGATAAAACACAGATTTGGTCGTATCAAATACATTTGCTTGTTGATTTTGGTTGCCTTTAAATCTCCAGCGCTGGACTTTCAATATACAGCGCTGGACTTTAAATCTACAGCGATAGACTTTGAATCTACAGCGCTGGACTTTAAATCTACAGCACTGGCCTTTAAATCTACAGCACTGGCCTTTAAATCTACAGCGATGGACCCTAAATATTCAGCGCTGGACTTAAAATCTATAGCGCTGGCCTTTAAATCTCCAGAGGTGGACTTTAAATCTACTGCGCTCGCCTTTAAATCTCCAACGCTGGACTCTGAATCTACAGCGCTGGACTTTAAATCTCAAGCGCTGGACTTTGAATCTTCAGCGCTGAACTTTTCAAATTACAATTAATTATCTCTGTGAGACCAACAGGGCTCTGTATTATTGAGCTTATATTGAAATTTTGACCAAAGTATATTTTGGACCTTTTAGCGATAGTTTTATTCATAATCTGTTTGCCACTTCATGACTGATTTATAGTAGTCGAGGAAGTGAACTCGATTCCCAATTTATATCGCAGCATTCATGTATCAAGATTTTTGGACGTGCTTCCACGCTTAAGTTGATTTATTTTACAAAATACACAATAACAGCACTATTTTAGGTGATTTTTCATTACGATTTTATCCTTGCTTCTTTCACAAATGTTAAGGTGAAAAGAGCACATTATTTATTAATATTTATTCATTGTCTCCCGCCCTTAAAAATAAAATGATAATCCCTAACTGTTATCTGTTGACTCACTGTATCTTTTCATTTTCATCTTCCAGAGTTTGTTTGTTTGGTTAGTTGGGCTTTTACACCGTTCTCAGCACAGTTGGCTATTTCGCGGCGGCCAGTTTTTTATTGGTGGAGGAAGCTGGAGTACCCCGGCCGGAGAGAACCAGCGACCTTGTCACAGGTAAGATTCGAACTCACAACCTCAGTGTTGACAGGCTAGTGATCATTAGTAGTCATGACGAAGTACCTAGACCACTCTTCACAAAACCATTTTGTAGCCCAAATACAAATATGCCCATTATATGTTTTCTTTTTATCAATGAATTTCAGTTCTGTTACCAACTAAAGTGTACAGAAATTGTACGATAAACAGATTATCGGGTTTTCTGCGTAAAGGTATTGTAAAATATCAGCCCCTCGACACAGTACTAATCTTTTAGGTTCGTTCGCTGCGCTTACTCGAACAAAAGCTTCATATTGTGGTCCGCTGCTGATTTTTTACGATATCAATGTGGAGAAAACCGATAATCTTTACTTATCTAGTCACAATACTTTTTTCGCTTGATTTCAAATGGTTATAAGTTTCATGTTCTATTTCAAAAGGGGACAAATACACACTTTCACAAAAAATTGTGATGTCGTCATTTTATCTCCCTAAGTCGCCTGTACGCAAGGTTCCGGCCAATACCACATAGTTAAGCCGACAGGGTTCTATTCATAGTACAATAAATACATGTAAAAATCTTCGATTACCTTAATTCGTTATAGTTGACAATGTCATCAACTTCCTTCTAGATCTACTCTGTACACACATCTTGAAGGTTCAACTACAAACTTTTTGGGAATTTTATATGCCATGGAGCACATATTTATTTTATTCAATATTCAGGCTTATTTTTTTTTTAAAACATACTGGTCTGGGCGCCATAAAGAACTATATATTTTTGCTGAGTAAAGAAAATTTTACTCAAATTCCCATTCTCAGCCAATCACATTCGAGTACCCCCATATTTGAGAAAATTCTCAGACTTAAGAATATTCTCAACTTTTAAGGCGCCCAGGCCAGGAAAAGGTAATTTTTTTCAGATCAAACTGGGCATAATGTTTCTTTGGAAAAAAATCGCAGGCCTCCTCGGTAACGAAATGGTCGGTGCCTTACTAGCAAATACATGTATCAAATTGTTCCGACTTGCCACTTACACTGAAGATTTAGGGTGGACAAAAACACTGGAAGAATAATCATAATTCTATAGAAGAATAAGTATAGATTATCGGGTTTTCTGCACATTGATATCGTAAAATATCTGCCACGAGCTACAATATGAAGTTTTTGGCGAGTGAATGCAGCTCCCGCAGAAAACCCGGTAATCTGTTTATCGTACAAATTCTGTACAGTTTAGTTGCCCTGTAAGACATTTTTACGCTTTGTTTTCCTTGGACTTGATAACGTCTGCTATCATATTGTGACGTCTCTCTATTAAGTCCTGTTGTCGCTGATAATTTCTCCTCATACGTCACAAAGCCTTTAATACGGAGATTATCGAGCGGCTGAGCAGGGTGATATATAAACAGGGAAGTACGATAACTAGAATAACGATTGCACGCAATGGCTGATGTTGCCACTAACTTTTGTTACGTTTTCATGACAACCACTTTTTTGTTATAATAACAATGATAACAAAGAAACAGTGGAATAACAATATATACTTTTGTTCGGGTGACATAATAAATTGTGTGTTTTCAGTTCTATAACTCACAAATCTAAGTTCATTATTTTCAACCTTTGGCTATAACTAGGGAAGTTACTATTATCAATTAACTTCATGTCAGGTTTTATACAAAAATCATAAAAAGATACAAACACATTTTGATAATCTATAATTAGCCTCTCCAATATATCATCAAAGAGCACTGTATATCCAATATCAGGAGCAAACATGTAATTTGTATTGGAAGGCGGACAAGATAAGAGCTAGGTAGCAAGTAAGAAATTTGTAAAAAGAAAAATAAGGTTGAAAATCCATAGCTGAATGAAGTTCTAAACTCTTTCAAAAGAAAAGGGAATCAAGGTCATTCATGAATCCAAAGACCATTATCCCTAAAAATCTAACTGGAGTGAAAAAAATTTGCTGTATTTTATTCAAAATCATACAAAGAATGTAGGCCCGTCAAGAGTTTGGACCACAGACGGTTCTGTAGCTATGCTTCATTAACCCTAATCCCATAACCCATAACCCATAACCCTAACCCTAACCCTAACCACGTCTATATTTAAAATTTGGCACATAAGTTTTTATTTTTTAAATATATAGAGAAAAATATTGCATATATATTTGTAAGTTTTAAACATAAATTATTTTTTGCCGTGCCATATAAGTGTGGTATTTTCATAAGCTATCATGTAATTTGTTACCAAGCAATTCTATATCATGTAATTGCGTTCCAAATTTTTGGACAAAAAATTAAAAACTTGTGTTGCCAAGAAGCACTAACTATATTACACGATAGTATAGTGGGTGTGTACGAATAAGAACAAAAATGATAAATTCAATAGATAAGCATTTGTGAATGAGAATGTGAAATAACTCTTACGTAGTGATACTTACGTTGAACATTTTTCATCTAGTTTTTTGGGTTACTTTCTTCTTTAATGATCCGGGTAAATTGATTATGATTTTTTACATCTAACATTTGTTTTACGTATTAAATAGAAGGAAAAACCAAACTGTTTTAAGATAAAATTATAAGTTAACTTCCTCAATCAAAGTGGATTAATCGACTATTTACATTAATATCAGGAAACATGTAAAGTTAAATTTAGTATTATGTAATATTTAGCAGAACTGTAAGATTTATTTAAATTTATAACCTCTATTTTTCAACTTTCGAATTTTTACTGAGGATTATCTATGAAATTCGAATTTTTCATGGGTAATGAATTTAAATACTCAACGAAATACACTCGTTAAGTTACTACAGTAAGTCCATGATACTATGCCACTCAAGCCAAATAAAAAATATGTGTAATGGAAACTCTTTGGGGGGTCTAATTTAAGCTTGTGGCGTAGACTCCTCTTTCATTTTCAATTTATGCATTTTATTTCTATACAGTAGTGTCATGCACAATATGTTAATGTGCAATAAGGCTTAAGAATGTTAATTTTCTGAAATAGGGGCCAACAGGGTCGGATGTTTGTGACATTAACTTGTCCTTCATTTTCCAATGTATGCATTTTTTTTCTCGAAACAATATTAGATGCAGATTTGCAAAAAAGTTTTTTAAAATTTTGATTTTCAAAACATGGGTGAATTAAAAAAAATGATGAATTTAAGCTTGTGACAAAAACTTTTTGTCCCCGCACTTCAAAAAAGTTCGGGGATATTGTTATCGGTCCCGTCCGTCTGTCGGTCGTGCCGTCCGTCCGCCACACTTTCTTCTCGTTCATTTTTAACTTCATGCATTTAATTTCTATACAGTATTGTTAAATACTGTATGTTGATGTGCAATAAGGTTTTAGAATTTTGATTTTCAAAAATTGGGGCCAGTATTGGTCGAATTTCGAAAATTATGAATGTAAACTTGTGACTAAACTTATTTCATTTTTAACTTCGTGCATTTAATTTCTATACAGTATTGTTAAATACCATGTAGATGCGCAATAAGGTTTTAGAATGTTGATTTAAAAAAAATGAGGCCCACAGGGGTCGAAATTGGAAAATTGTGAATTAAGCTTTTGACCTAAACTCCTCGTTCATTTTTAACTTCATGAATTTAATTTTATAAAGTCACACATTGTATTTAGATGCGAATAAAATTTCAGAAATTTGATTTTCAGAATTTGGGGCCCACAGGGGTCAACTAATTTTGAAATATGGAATTTAAGCTTTTGACCTGAACTCTTCTTTCATTTTAAGCTCACCTGTCCTAAAAGGACATGTGAGCTTTTGCCATCACTTGGCGTCCGTCGTCCGTCGTCCGTCCGTCGTAAACTTATTCAAAGATCTCCTCTGAAACCACTGAACTAATTATAGCCATACTTAGTCTGAATGATCTTTAGGGTATCTAGAATAAAATATTTGTTGTATTTTCTTGTCCGTCGAGAAACATGGCCGCCATGGCTAAAAATAGGGGGTAAACTGCAGTTTTTGGCTTATATCTCAAAATCTAAAGCATTTAGAGCAAAACTGACAGGAGTAAAAATGTTCACACGTCAAGATCTACTGCTATGAAATTTTCAGACGAATCGGTCATCCCTTTGTTGGGTTATTGCCCTTGAATTGTTAATTTTAAGGAAATTTTGCAGTTTTAGGTTGTTATCTTGAATATTATTATAGATAAAGACAAACTGTAAACAACAAAAATGTTCAGCAAATAAGTCAACATGACCAAAATTGTCAATTGACCCCTTATAGGAGTTTTTTCCCTTTAAAGACAATTTTTCACATTTTTTTCGTCATCTTTGTAAACTTTTAAAAATCTTCTCCTCTGAAACTACAGAACCAATTTCAACCAACTTAGGCTGAAAGACACTTAGGGTATCTAGTATTAATTTTGTGTTTTATTTCCTTGTCCATCGAGAAACATGGCTGCCCTGGTAAAAAATAGAACATAGGTGAAAATGCACTTTTTGGCTCATATCTCGAAAACTAAAGTAGTTAGGGCAAAACTGACAAGTAGTAAAAATGATTATGAGGCCAATTTCTACTTGTGAAATGTTGAGACGAATCGGTCAACCCATTTTGGGGTTTATTGCCCCTGAATTGTAAATTTTAAGGAAATTTTGCAGTTTTAGGTTATTAGCTTGAATATTATTATAGATAAAGACAAACTGTAAACAGCAAAAATGTTCAGCAAAGTAAGATCTACAAATAAGTCAACATGACCAAAATCGTCAATTGATCCCTTATAGGAGTTTTTGCCCTTGAAAGATTATTTACAAGTTAACAGAAAATAATGGTCTGACATTGTCACAGATGTTTAGGGCATTACTTGAAATAAATTAAATGGTAGCTGTACAAGTAAAATGGAGCATCGAGGTCATTGAAAATTCCATAGCAACCGATGAAAAAGTCCCTAGCAACAGATGAAAAAGTATCTAGCAACCATATATATTTGGGTTAAGGACCTTATAACTCACCTGTACAAGTCAAAAAGAAAGGTCAAAGGTCGAGGTCATTGAAACAGCCCATAGCAACCGATGAAAAAGTCCCTAGCAACAATATCTATTTGGGTTCACGATTCTATATTTTAGCTGTACAGGTAAATATTAAGGAGAAAATTGCGACGGTATACATTAAATAGCAAAAATAATCATTGATGCAAAATCTACCGGTACACAAAATATAACAGGTGAGCGATTCGGGCTCTTGGGGGCCTCTTGTTTCATTTTTTCATTGTATGCATTTAATTTCTATAAAGTATTATCACACACTGTAAGTAGATACGTAATAAGGTTTTAGAATTTTGGTTTTCACAACTTGGGGCCCACAGGGGTCAAAGTTAGAAATTGGGAATTCAAAATTGTGACCTAAACTCCTCTTTCATTTTTCATTTGTATTCAAAGATATGTATATGAAAAAGGTGCACAGGGATACAACATGTGGGGAATGCGGGAATAGCTGTCATTTCCGACTGTCATGATCTAGTTATCCCCGCACTTCGAAGAAGTTCGGGGATATTGTTATCGCCCACGTCCGTCTGTCCGCCTGTCCGTCCGTCTGCCGTGTCGTCCGTCGGTCCGTCCGTCCGTCACACTTTCTTGTGAGCTAAACTCCTCGTTCATTTTTAACCTCATGCATTTAATTGCTATGCAGTTTTGTCACATACTGTATGTAGATGCGCAATAAGGTTTTAGAACTTTCATTTTCAAAAATTGAGGCCCACAGGGGTCGAATTTCGAAAATTAGGAATTTAAGATTGTAACCTAAACTACTCTTTTATTTTTCATTTTATGCATTTAATTTCTATTCAGTACTATCAAAAACTGTATCTAGATGTGCAATAAGGTTTCTGAGTTTTGATTTTCAAAAATCGGGGCCCACAGGGGTCGAATTTCGAAAATTGGAAATTTAAGCTTGTGATCTAAACTTCTTATTCATTTTTATTTTCATGCTTTTAATTTCTATACAGTATTGTCACATTCTGTATGTAGATGCGTAATAAGATTTTATAATTTTGATTTTAAAATATTGGGGCCCACAGGGGTCGAATTTTGAAAATTAAGAATTTAAGCTTGTGACCTCAACTCCTCTTTCATTTTTGACTATATGCACTTACTTTTTATACAGTATTGTTACATACTGTGTGTAGATGCGCAATAAGGTTTTAGAGTTTAAATTTTCATAAAATCGGGGCCTACAAGAGTCGAATTTTGAAAATCAAGAATTTATGCTTGTGACCTAAACTCCTTTCATTTTTGACTCCTGGCACTGAATTTCCATACAATATTGTCATATACTGCCTGTAGATATGCTATAAGGTTTCAGAATTTCGATTTTCAAAATTTAGGGCCCACAGGGGTAGAATTTCGAAAATTGAGAATTTAAGCATGTGACCTTAACTCCGCTCTCGTTTTTCGTTGTATGCATTTAATTTCTATTCAGTACTATCAAAAACTGTATCTAGATGTGCAATAAGGTTTTAGAATTTTGATTTTCAAAAATTGGGGCCTTTAGGGTTCGAATTTAAAAAATTGGGAATTATAAGTGGGTGACTGAAAATTTTCTTTCATTTTTCATTTTATACATTTTATTTCTATACAGTATTACCATACATAGTATGCAGATGTGCAATAAGGTTCTAGAATTTTAATTTTCCAAAATTTGGACCTGTATTCAAATGTATAATTGTGAAAAAGGGGCACAGGGATACAAAATGTGGGGAGTGTGGGGATAGCTGTCGTTTCCGACTGCATCTATCTAGTTTTCATTTGTAATTGAAGCTTCTGATAGGATGATTGCATAGCATTTTTAAATGGGCATACAGTTTTAGAATTTTGCACTTGGGTATGTGTTCCATCAAACTGAATTGTCGATTCCGACAGTCAAGCTTTCTAGCGTTACTTTTAAAGATTTCTATTACTGAAAATATAAATTAACATTTAAAAATTGTCACACTCAGGATGTGACCGTATTAGGCTGTGATATCTTTACGCACATCCTTCATAGTACAGTACAAACGAAGTTGTTTGATGATTATAGAGCTGATTTCTGAAAATATAATTTACCAGCGAAATTTTGTTACTAGTATATCATGCAGTTTTTAGAAAAGAAACACATTTCGTACTTGTGTATTCAATCATCTTTAATTATGTATGCATCTTTGTAGTTGCCTGGTGTAAATATTTATGTTAACACTTTGTGTCATTTGATACTCTTATAGCGCAAGATATTGGTGTGCATGAATTTAATAATGAAAGTTCAGAAGACAAAATTAATTTGGAGAAACATACATATATGCACCGTTCAGTTTTGTTCTACCAAGATAAAATCGGACATTCTAAGAATTCTTAGTTTTAATTTTTACATTTTTGACAAGTCCCAGTCACCAGGTTACGTTAACTAAGTGTCTAAGGATATTGAACCAGGTAATGAAAGACCTTTGGCTAAGCAAAAAAGGAAATCAGATATCTTTTGGAAGTCCTGACTGTGGACAATATCCTATGACGATGATGCTCTTTCAAATCAGTTTTGGCAGTGTATGTACAATTATTTAAGCTGTGCACCACACTGAATGTCTATTTCACTGAACTTTTCTTTGTCGAGGACTTGATAGTTCCCCAGACCTTACGTTTTTGTTTAATATTGGTAAGAGATATGATGGCTGAATTCCCCCCAAAAATATCAAAGGAACAACGCTTTTATTGCTATCCGTCTTAAAACTACAGCGTGTTTCTGCATGAAGAAAGATCCTTCAGCTTACATCAAGATAAAAATCCAAGCTTAAAATGTAGGTAATTCTCGAATTTCCAAAAATCACATCTTTCTATTTTGAAGGTCAGAGATATCTGGTATTACCATCTGATTATACATCACAAGAAGTACAGAAATTCACAAAAATATCATAATTTGTGTCAGAAGTATTTAAATTCTTTTAATACTCTTTCTATTGATACATACCATACTCCTGCACATATGAATGGAAAAAAAGCAATATCATAGGGTGCATTTTTATATTTCTGCAATGTGTCAGCTTTCGATGGTATTGTACAAGTAAAGATATGAACAGATGTTGGAACAATACTGCTGACTTAAGAATTAGTATTGTTGGCATACAGCAAATGCTGATGAAGAAACCAATAGCAAAAGTGTAGCAGATATCGAAACCTTAATGCAAACACTTACGTTTATTTTGCCATTTAAATAAGGATCAGAACAAATGTGACATATTGTCTCAATCCCAATGATTTACCAAAGCACCAAATATGAAAGACCTCCGAATAAACAAACACACTGTCATTAGTGAAGGTAGATGAAAACATTTTTTTATTATTAGCAAACCAACCTAGAGTATACTGCTTTAATCTAATACTAATCATTTTCATAGACTTGACTGTAATTCTTAATTACACAAAGTATTTTTGGGAAACTTGAAAACAGGATAAAATTATTGTCACAAAGTACTCGTATAAAATAGAAGTCTTTATTTCTATTGAGAAACATTAGTCATTTATACCCTGTAATCAAATTACACTGAGAAAAATACCCTCAATAGAGTTGAGTGAATTGGTTTCTCATTCTTGGAATTGACAAATAAATACAGGTTAAATTTTATGTTCTCTCTTTCAGGGCCCTTAATAAACAAAAACACAAGATAAAATTGTGCAAAATATATATTTTTTTTATTTCAAAGGAATGTAAATATGCGATACCAAATATTAACAATTTATTGCATTTTAATAACAAGTTAATATAAATAAAATTAATTATATAAAAAATTCTTAAACATAAAAAACTACAATAAAATTGATCCTGAATTATTTTCTAGAAGCATTAGTCACTTTTGAATCACATTTTTCATGAATAAAAAAGCGTTATATTACGTCACATATATTTTTCATTACAAGAAATGATGCTGAACACTGCACTGTGACTGACTCAATCTATTGATTGTAATCTTTTTTTCACAAATTTTGAGTAAGGAGTATAGTTAGACAGCAAATTAGAAAACACTTAAATTTCTAGTATTATTGAAAAACATACTTTGTAGATGGCCTTTCAGTAACCATTCAAATCATTCTAGTTAGTAACACTAGTACTACAGGAAACAACATCCTGACATTGGATGGAATGTTTAACATCCTGACATTGGTTGCAATGTTTTCTAACTTAAACCACTCTTAATTTCCAACAGGCCCAAAACTTATTAATCCCCATATTATATTTCTGTTTCATTTTATAAATACAGCTGACTATTGTTATCTTAAAGTTGAAGTGAGTGTCAAACATTTTTTTTAGATAATAGGAGTTTGGAAATATAAACAGTAAATATAATGTAAAGTACTATCTTGGAACAAAAAATCTATTTTAGATATCAGTAATTTTGAGATAAGAGTTTGAGATCAATAGAGTCAAATATATTTATATATTTTTTTCAAAAATTGTATTAACCTATTTATTCCTCTTGCTGATGAATTTGTTGGAGCACAGTAGAACCAAAAAAAATCAATTTGAGCAATTAAAGAAAATGAACAATTTATATACTTGTTTAGGATGTTTGCTGGTCAGTTTGACAATACATCAGATTTCATATAATTGTTATTGATTGAAAAGAGTTTGCTTAAGGCACAAAACAAGTGAAAAATACTGATAGGTGCTTGTGCTTAATTTTGTGAAAATTGGGCAGGAAACAGACTAAAAAAGATTTTTATGAAATATTATGAATTTCATAATATTATGTCATTCAACTAGAAAATTTTGGGTGGTAGAATACAAAAACATTTATTGCTTCAAAACATATAAACCCAAGGGAGTTCCAAAATCGGATGGAAAATTGAAAACATGCCCACGATCCTTAAAAAATTGAAAACAAACCACTGGATTACATGCTGTAATTTAACAAATTATTTTTTCCACTTATTATTTTGAATGTTCAGTAATCAACAATAATGCCAATATTAGTTAATGCTATTCCTGCATATGTGTTACAATATATTATCACAAGCAAAAATTAAAATGTGAGTCTTAATTATTCCCCACTTCACCTAATTGCATTTTTTGTATTACATGTAATTACTGAATTTAAAGTATTTTAAAAAACAAAAAGATATTAAAAGGAAATTATTTGTATAAGAGAGTAGATAAGAACTAAAATATTAAAGAGTAAAAAATAATACCACACACATGGTTTGTTGAGTATTTTATCAGGGTAAGCTTAATAATGATCATGTTAGTTTTGTTAATATTAATACTGACTAGCTATCAGGTAATATCTGATGACATTAGGTCCACTTCCGAGGGTATTATAACAAGAGGCTCACTAGAGCCTGTATCGCTCACCTGGAGTCTGGTTTTCATTGGACAATTAATCAACTATTTGACCAAGTTTGTTGCAATTGGTTCAATTCAGGGAAAATTTGTTGAAGATTTATTTTTCATAAGGTTTAATGTTAAAATATGTTCCCTGATGGTGGTAGTCCTGGCAGGAAGTTGACAAAATTGGCCAGGAATAAGGGTGAACCTTAAATAAATGTAACAGAACCCGACCTCAAATTACACAAACCAATAACTCCTAAATAGAATTTGGGATTCCCTTCAAAATTTCAGGGTAGGTAGATCTCAACATGGCAAACATTTTTCAATTTATATTTCACTTCTATCTCAAATAGTTTTGGAGATAAATGCAAAAATGTTAAAATTTTGAAAATTTGACAAAAAAGGGCAATAACTCCTAAATGGGTTTTGGGATTTCCTTTAAAATTTCAGGGTATGTAGATCTCAACATGGCAAACATTTTTCAAATTTACATTTCACTTCTATCTCAAATAGTTTTGGAGATAAATGACAAAAAATGTTAAATTTTGAAAAATTGATTAAAAAAGGGCAATAACTCCTAAATGGGTTTAGGGATTTCCTTCAAAATTTCAGGGTATGTAGATCTCAACATGGCAAACATTTTACAAATTTAGATTTCACTTCTATCTCAAATAGTTTTGGAGATAAATGACAAAAAATGTTAAATTATGATAATTTGACAAAAAAAGGGCAATAACTCCTAAATGGATTTTAGGATTTCCTTCGAAATTTCAGGTTAGGTAGATCTTGTCATGCTGATCAATTTTACCCCATGTCAGATTTTTGATATCTGTAACGGTTTTTAAGTTATAAGCCAAAAACAACACATGCACCCCTATATTCTATTTTTAGCTACGACAGCCGCCATGTTTTATGTCAGATCAAAATAAATTGACGATCGTTTGTAGAGGACATGTTATAGACCATTCCTATTAAGTTTCAAACCAATGGGCCCAGCGGTTTCAGAGGAGAAGATTTTTGAATAAAAAATTTTTGAAAATTTGACAAAAAAAGGGCAACAACTCCTGGATGGGTTTTGGGATTTCCTTTAAAATTTCAGGGTAGGTAGATCTCAACATGGCAAACATTTTTCAAATTTACATTTCACTTCTATCTCAAATAGTTTTGGAGATAAATGACGAAAAATGTTAAAATTTTGAAAATTTGACGAAAAAAGGGCAATAACTCCTAAACGGGTTTAGAAATTTCCTTCAAAATTTCAGGGTAGGTAGATCTTGTCATGCTGATCAATTTTATCCTTGTAAGATTTTCGATATCTGTAACGGTTTTTGAGTTATTAGCAAAAAACAGCAATTTACCCCTATGTTCTATTTTTAGTAACAGCGGCCATGTTTTTCGACGAATCAAAAATCCCAACATCAGTTCTATGCAGGGTACCCCAGGGAACATTCATACCAAGTTTGGTTCTAATTAGTCAAGTAGTTTCAGAGGAGAAGATTTTTGAAATAATAACATAAAAAAAAGCCAAAAATGTCAAAAAAGGGCAATAACTCTAACATCAGTTGACAGATTTTCACGAAAATCAGCACACAGGTAGCTCTCATCAGGCTGAACACTTTCATTCTGCCAGAATTTGCCGTAACCCAATGATTTTTGAGATATTTGCGAAAAACTGTTGTCTGACCCCTATGTTCTATTTTTAGTAACAGCGGCCATGTTTTTCGACGGATCAAAAATCCCCATATCAGTCTATGCAGGATACCCCAAAGAACATTCATACCAAGTGTGGTTCCAATGGGTCAAGTAGTTTCAGAGGAGAAGAGTTTTGAAAAATTGTTAACGACGACGGACGATGACGACGGATTTATAGTTAGCTCTACATCTCGAAATTCAGAAATCACATTACAGATATTTTAACGTCAAAATATTAAATGACACAATTCAATCTGACTGATCTCATGTCAAATGGAGCAATTCATTCATAAAAATAAATAGAAAATTTGTTAATTTTATATTGGAGGGTTTCAGAACACTTTGTGTTCAATAAGTGTATCACTGTGGTAAAATGAATTTTTGAATAATATGGTTAATCAATCATTAATCAATTTGCTGTTCTTCAGTTTTGCTTGCTGCTTAAATCTCAACTGGGAGAGAAAATTATATTCTATGATACTGCATTTTGCTTTCCAATTTTGTGACTCTTTAATTTCACTCACTCACTAAAGATTATAAAACAAAGAAAAACAAATTAATTAGTTTTGTCCAGAAAAACAGTTTTAGCAGAACACTAAAAAAAAAAACAAAAAATCAATTTGGTGTGCTATGAGCTAAAATTTCAATGGGTCACTGACCCTCCAGCTCTTCCATTTTTATGTTTCTTATTTAATAAAATCTCTGCTCAGCTTGCTTCAGTGGTCAAGAAACCCAATAATAAAAGTGACCGAATAGAACTTTGTGTTTGTTAATCCATTTGTTTGACTTCTGTTAAAGTCCTAACCAGTAAAGTATAAGTATCTCTTGCCGTCTTGATCTGGGATTCAGCAAAATTTGATAAACTATCTTCAAATGATATCAATCTATTATGTAGGAATGATTTCAACTGAAAAGAAAAAAAACATTTTATTTACTTCAATTTCTAACTTACTTTTCAAGCTCTTGTTCCCTTCTGCAGTTCTACAGACAAATGGTCTATTGCCGTGGAGAACAAATTTAGGACACCTTTGTCTGAAATCTGTTATATGTAGTTCATTGGTGTTTTACAAATGTGCAGCAGATTATATGCTGCTGATTTTATCATGTCTACATTATTATCTTTTTTGTTCAACAAATCATAAAATACTACAGTTAATTTTCTTCCAGTTTATGAGTTTTATAAATGAATCTTCCACAAAACGACAAATATCATATGAAATGATATATTGAAACAAGAGAAAAAAGATCTTGCCTAGGTGCATAATTTTACCTTAGACATTTTGTGGTTCTAGTTTAATTTCTCCAAAAGTTTTTATATAGCACAATTAAGTTTATTATGCCATACAAATATGCTCTGTGTGGAAGGCTGTAGAGTGACCTCTTAATGTACTTTTCTGATTCTGTTTAAGGTTTTTTTATTCATACTATACATCAAGGTTCCCCTTTTAAAAGCCCATTAACTTTAATGGTGCAATAGTGTCTACCTAACAAAATTTGTTGACATAATTCGTCACTGTTGTATTTATCTTGCCACAATTTTCATGTTGAAAAAAGTAGACAAAGTGAAACACAGCAGATATGGGGAAAATTTCAAGGAGACAACATCTCATCTCTAAAATGAATTGACAAAAACCAGACATCTACAGGTCATTATCTTCAATTCAGTTGGAAACCACCACTTTGTAAGCAAGACATAAATGGCTGCAATAAAAAAAGAAAAAAAAAGCATTTCCGAGTTCTCTTGCTCAATAATTTATTATAACACAGTTTTAAGATAAAATGAGTCACACAATGCAAAATTGTATCTTGGAACCTAAAAATTAATTTTAGATTTCTGAAAATTTGCGGTAACAGATTTTTGAGATGAACAGTGACAATGTACTATCAGAACCGATTTTTCTACCATGAAGACCTCTTGGTTACAAACTATGACTGACATCAGTTTTTAAAAATCACATTTTCAGAAAATAGGTTTATTTTTACGGTAACAATGTTATGACAATTTATAAATTGGTTTAATTTATAATACCTCTTTTCTAGCATTTATTGAACAAGTTTCATAATTCTTTTCAGCTGCTGTTTTAGCTTCTTCTGCCTGTTATTAGAAAATTTGTAATTCATACGTGTGCAATAAAACACAAATCAAAAACAGATACATTTCATTATTGATGAACTTTTCATGTTATACCTTATCATGCTATATACAGAATTAAACAAACTGAACCTTCTATAAAAATAGATATTGTTGTATATCAAATGTAACTTGTCATATTTGCAGAACAAAGTACTTCTACATAAGGCCAAATAAAAAAATACCTATGTTTCCTGTTACCCGACCGATTCATGTCTAGACCCCCCGACTGGTCGAAATTTTCTGAAAAAAAAAAAAAAAAATCGCCGACCAATCCGCAAAATCGGTTCTGTTCCGTCATTGGCACAACTTTAGTATTTTCCGAAACTTCCGGTTTGAAGGTCATTGACAATATGGCTGCCCATTTGTTAACTGTTAGCAGCCTATTTGCAATTAAAATTAACAAATGTCAGCATATGGCGGAAAGATCCATTCTTAAAACAGTGCAAGATACATCTACACTGCAAAGTATATTCGAGGAGGAACATGGCGCATTGCCCAAAAACTGTAATTCATGTTTCACACCCACAATTTTATCGTTTAAAAAAAAAAAAAAAAATAAAAAAAAAAAAATAAAATCCCTACCTACCTACCCTATTTTTTTCTGGCATGTAACATGAAACAGAGGTATTTTTTTATTTGGCCTAAAGTTTATTCTTGTTATCTCAAACTCTTTTATGTCAACATTTCTGGTATCTCCAACTATTTTATTGGTCCACAGATATTTACACTTGACATATAAAAACTACTTTTATCTCAAATCACCTTGTTATTATATTTTCAACTATGAGATAACAAAAGGTATATACTAATTTGAATTAAAGCAACACTACAATATTTTAAATACCTAGTTCCAGTACATAATACAAAAAGAGATACAGAAAACAAAATTAAATAAACTGAAAAACATGCATTTCTCACTTACTGCTTGTTTTTTAGTAGGCTTGGCCTTCTCTAATGTTTTCATGGCATCTTCATACTCTACCAATAAACATGTTCTCCTGAACAACATTTCCTGTTAAAAAAGATAGTACATGTGTGTTGAGACCTTATTACCCCAAAAAATGTGAAAAAATACTATTAGGTTATCTGGCAATGTCATAAGATCATAAGGTAGTAGTACTCAGGGGTAGTACATGTAATTAAATTGTTATAGAAACCATAATTTATTTCTATCCATTCATCATGCAATTTTTTTTCAGAAAAGGTAATCATTCAGCAACAGTGGAAACATGCATCAAATCATTACAATTTTAATGCTACTATTAAGACTTAGATTCATGTTCAAGACATCTGACAATGAGATATTGTTTGGAATTCACACCTTCATTTCTATTTCATTTCATCATTCACACCTTCATTTCTATTTCATTTCATCATTCACACCTTCATTTCTATTTCATTTCATCATTCACACCTTCATTTCTATTTCATTTCATCAATCATGGAACAATTTCCAGGAAATAAAATAAAGGCATCCATGTATGCATATCCAGAATGATAACATACCAATCAATATTTATTTCTTATATATGTACTCCAATTATCAAAGTAAAAATTTTGTTTTCCTATTCTGTCTCTTCCTTTTTCTGAGAAAAAGGCCACAAAAAGTAAATTAGCTGGTTCTCTGATACAGCAGTGTCAACAAAAAACCTGTCCATAGTTTGAATATATTGATTTAGAGAAATGAAAAAATAAATCAATCTTAACCTATGTGTAAATTTCCAGCCTTTTGACACTTATGAAAAAGGAGAATACTTCTTATGATTTTCAATAAAAAATTCAGTATCTAAGAGCTATAAAATCAATTATACACGGCATAATTTAACATTACCCTGATTATACATGTAACAACAAAATTGTAAAAGGAAATTTCATTTCCACAAATTGTATTTTTGTAATATATTTGCTCCTTGCTTTGAAAATTACCAACTGTTGTTTAAACATTAATAAATACATGTACATTAAACAAAGACAATGTGTACATTTACATTTTTACCTTAACTGTATCCATGTACCTAGCAAATAAATCTAACTGGAATGCTACAGTTTTCTCATCATTAGCACTTAACACTTCCAAACCATGCTGAAAAAGGAATTGAAAAAAATTCTAAACACTGGCAGTAGTTAATTGATTTGGGTGATACTGCTGAGAAGAAAATATGTACCAATTTATAATTTTCCTTGAAAACATTACTGCTTTCAAATCAATATACTTGACCACATCAAAATATTGACACCAACTCATTTGTTTTTGAGATTATTTCGATTACTTCACCATTTTATTTATACATTCCATTTTCATTGTATCAACATGAAGCTATGTGAGAGAGACAATAAACTGGCTTTTATGTCATCTCCTGATTGACTACCCACCTCCTATATATCAATAAACTCATAACAAAGTTTTTTTCTGTTGGTAAATCAAGATAATAAAACAACATTAAAATTATGAAGATTTCAACTGTTTCTTCTTTTTCATTCATTGATCTAATATTAACTAGGTTATTTTGCCATTTAGACATTTAAGTTCTTGTGTAAATATGTTTTATTTAGTAAAATGGAAAAGTCATAAATACTACAGTTGGAAGAGATGAGAATAAAGGAATTATGTGATTTTACCCAATGACCTACAGATTTTTGGTTTGCTTCAAATAGGCTTCACTGTATTTCTTAATAGAGGTGGATGATGATGCATATACATGTAATTCATAAATGTAAAATGGTTCTTTGTGAATTAAGTAGCTGTGAAGTGATTTAGCTATATACATGTACTATAATGCTCATGACAGTGTGAGACTGGCATTACATAAGTGAATATTTCCTAATGAAAACCTGACTTGTAGGATACAACCTCACCAGCATAAATTTCATAAATTTTCATTTTTATACTAACTAATATCTAATGGAATTTTATGATATTTACACCTTAATCATTTGAAATTAACATTCACCAAAGGCAAAGGAAAACAACATGTATTCCTAAACATTTCTGTTGACCTAATAACACAGAAAATACCCCAATGACACCTAGTTAGTCTTGTGAAAAAAGAATAACTCAAAAAGATATTTTTTAAATACATATTATATATACACATTTTAAATTTCCAAGTAAAGCAGGGTGATAAGAAAGGGTATACCTTAGAACTTTCAAAGCCTTCACCAAGCTTTCCTAGGTACCTACAGAACAAAACTTTTACATCACTTCTATAGGCAGCAAAATATATGTTCTGAACTGTCAATTTTACATAGAATTATTTCTCACAATTTATGAAAACAAAATAATGAAATAAACTTTAGAAAAATATGTTCTATCATATAAAAATATCTAAAAATCAGTAATTCTGACAATTCAGACACATCAACAAAATTCGATAAATCAAGTGCCGACACATAAATATGTCTTGCCTGTCTTCACATAGTGGACAAAGAAAAACGTAGCGCATGTATATAATTTTTTTTTAACAAAATCAACCAACTATGATAATCAGGTGAAGGTTGAATGATATGTAAATATATGGACTATTGTCTACATCTACTGAGATATAGAGCAAATCACAAAATTTTGATCTAACAAGTAAACCATGAAAATAATGTAAAATTAAAATTCATTTCTCATGGTTAATGTATGCGCCTAATAGTGTTGCTCTGCCATGTATAATCACTACAAAACTAAAAGTTATCACAAAACTGTAAAAAGTCAATGAACCATAAGACCAAATTGATATGCGCACCCTCTGATAAATGTGAACTACATATGCTTGTTTTTTGATGTATGGCTACTTTGATATAAAAATCATTACAACTTTTTGTTTCAATGTTAGCAGTCACTACCATCAAAAGCATACCTTGTTTCGCTTAACAACACAGGTGAAGCAAAGATAAGAAATGAAAATATTAACAAAATAATAAAACATGAAAGTAAACAAGAAAAATAAAAATATACCCAATTTACTGTGGATTCATTTATTTATACTAAATACTAATTTTGGTAATTTAAATGTACAGAAACCACAATTTTGTTCATAGAAAGTTACAAAACTACCAAATTCAGTATCCCAAGCTCAGAATCTCAGCTGTCAGAAATAAATGAATCCACAGCAAATGAAAAGCCAAAAGCAGTATTTTACATCAGCGAATCTACACAATATTTTATAACTATGGTCTAATTCTATGATTATACTTTGAAGAAATCTAAATAAATATGAAAAACTAAATAATATTTAATTCATGCAAACCAATAAGTGATGTTCAAATGTAGTTGAAATAACATATATAATTATCACTTTTAGAATAAACCACTACCATTGTCCCATCTTATAAACCTTACTTCATTTATAAAATGAATAAAGAACAAGAGGCTCACTAGAGCCTGTATCGCTCACCTAGAGTCTGGTTTTCATTGGACAATTAATCAACTATTTGATCAAGTTTGTTGCAATTGGTTCAATTGTCCAGGGAAAATTTGTTGAAGATTTATTTTTCATAAGGTTTAATGTTAAAATATGTTCCCTGATGGTGGTAGTCCTGGCAGGAAGTTGATAAAATTGACCAGGAATAAGGGTGAACCTTAAATAAATGTAACAGAACCCGACCTCAAATTACACAAACCAATTACTCCTAAATAGAATTTGGGAATCCCTTCAAAATTTCAGGGTATGTAGATCTCAACATGGCAAACATTTTTCAATTTACATTTCACTTCTATCTCAAATAGTTTTGGAGATAAATGCAAAAATGTTAAAATTTTGAAAATTTGACAAAAAAAGGGCAATAACTCCTAAATGGGTATCGGGATTTCCTTTAAAATTTCAGGGTATTTAGATCTCAACATGCCAAACATTTTTCAAATTTACATTTCACTTCTATCTCAAATAGTTTTGGAGATAAATGACGAAAAATGTTAAAAATTTTGAAAATTTGACGAAAAAAGGGCAATAATTCCTATACAGGTTGTGGAATTTCCTACAAAATTTCAGGGTAGGTAGATCTCGTCATGCTGATCAATTTTACCCGATGTCAGATTTTCGAAATCTGTAACGGTTTTTAAGTTATAAGCCAAAAACAACACATCCACCCCTATATTCTATTTTTAGCTGCGACAGCTTTGTTTTACGTCAGATCAAAATAAATTGAGGATCGTTTGTAGAGGACATGTCATAGATCATTCCTATGAAGTTTCAAACCAATCGGCTCAGCGGTTTCAGAGAAGATTTTTGAATGAAAAAATTTTGAAAATTTGACAAAAAAAGGGCAACAACTCCTAAATGGGTTTTAGGATTTTCTTTAAAATTTCAGGTTAGGTAGATCTCAACATGGGAAACATTTTAAAAATTTACATTTCACTTCTATCTCAAATAGTTTTGGAAATAAATGACAAAAAATGTTAAAATTTTGAAAATTTTACGAAAAAAGGGCAATAACTCCTATATGGGTTGTGGAATTTCCTTCAAAATTTCAGGTTAGGTAGATCTCATCATGCTGATCAATTTTACCCCGTCAGATTTTCGATATCTGTAACGGTTTTTAAGTTATAAGCCAAAAACACATCCACCCCTATATTATATTCTATTTTTAGCTACGACAGCCATGTTTTACGTCATATCAAAATAAATTGAGGATCGTTTGTAGAGGACATGTCATAGATCATTCCTGTTAAGTTTTAAACCAATCGGCCCAGCGGTTTCAGAGGAGAAGATTTTTGAATGAAAAAATTTTGAAAATTTGACGAAAAAAGGGCAATAACTCCTAAATGGGTTTTGGAATTTCCTTCAAAATTTCAGGGTAGGTAGATCTCGTCATGCTGATCAATTTTACCCCATGTCAGATTTTCGATATCTGTAACGGTTTTGGAGTTATTAGCAAAAACCAGCAATTTACCCCTATGTTCTTTTTTTAGCAACAGTGGCCATGTTTTTCATCAGATCAATATAAAATGAGGATCGTTTGTGGAGGACATGTCATAGATCATTCCTATTAAGTTTCAAACCAATCGGCCCAGTGGTTTCAGAGGAGAAGATTTTTGAATGAAAAGTTTACGACGGACGAAAGGACGAAAAGTGATGGCAAAAGCTCACATTGCCTTTGGCCAGGTGAGCTAAAAAACTGGAAATTCATTTATTCCAATAAATGTGAAATTAATGAAATGTTTTATAAATTGTACAATGTATAATTACTTTTCTATTTATGATTTGTTTTATATAATGTTTAAAATACATCAGCTTTATTCATGAAATGTCCAAGTCATAAATTCATTCTAACTTCTTTTAAAATATTTCATTACAAATAAGTTTGAAATTATGTTTTTGTATATAAGGCTGCAGGAACTATCAGAACAGAAACTTTACAGATTCCAATATACATTTGATTCATAAGATTTTTTTTACAAATTTGGTATAAACAGTATTAAGATGTAATTTTGACAAACACTGCATTTTAGTTTTAATTCCATCAAAAGTTGATAAATATATTTCACTTCATTTTTCCATACATTAATTACCATATTTTACAATGTATTCTATCAGGTAATATTTTAATAGATAATTAGTGTTATTAATGTAAAAAATCTCTTTTGTTGCTGGTTAAAAAATACAAAAGCTTTTTTCTTCCAATAAATATTTTTCTTTTTAATGGTGAAAATTAAGACATGTACCTATAAAGAAGCTACTTTACCTATTAACTTTTACATCATCCTTAGTAACATTTTCTCCTGATAAACATGTATTAAAATGTGCAAAACAGCCAGCTAACCCTGAAATCAAAAGAAACAATAATTCCTAACTACAAAGATACCGTCGAGATCGACAGCGATCCCTGCACAGTTCACAATTTTATAAATTTTAGAAATACTGTTCAGAAACAGAATGCACAAGCTTAAATTCACAATTATTCAAAATTCGACAATGGTTTGCCCCAAGTTTCAAAAATCAAAATTCTAAAACCTTATTGCTCATCTGCATATGGTGCATGATAATACTGTATAGAAATAATGAAAGAGCAGTTTACGTTACAAGCTGGAATTCACAATTTTCGATGTTCGATCCCTGTGGGACCCCAGTTTAGGAAATCCAAATGCTAAAACTTTATTGCACACATACAATTGGTATGCAACCATAATATATAGAAATTCCTAAAGCCAAAAGTGAAGGTGGATTTGATGTCACAAGAAAGTGTGAAGCATGGACGGACACAGACAATTGCAATGTCCCCGAAATTTCTTTAAAAGTGTGGGGATAACAAAAGAGGTATAAACAATGAATGCTGACAGTTTCTAAAAGCAAGCTCAGGACCTAAATAAGGTTGACAAATCATCAAGCTAATTTGTGAATTTACTTAAATTTGGTACATTACATGAACAGATAATGATCAGGTATGTTCTGAATGTTCAAGTCTTAAAGAGAGACTTGGAGTTAAAAAAACAACCAAACCCTAAAATAATTAATTCTATCAATATATTTTCATTCTTTGAACAATGCTGATAAGTAGTGCATCAAAACTGGTATCAAAGAAATTTTATTGTTAGATTTAGTCCCACCTATTACTGTGTTTAATCTGATTTAATTTTGTCCTATTGATGAATACTCCATATCTTTTCATTTTTATATATACTTACTCATCTGGGCATATACCATTTTATTGAAATTCTGAAAGAAAATAAAGTACATGTAAGGCCATTTATGTTTAATTAATTGGTTTACGGATTTAAAAAAAAAAGAAGGGTCAGTCGGTCGGAAAAAAAGAGGGAAAATCATGTACAGTGAAGACTAATTTTGAACAATCTGATTGCCAAATATACTAAGGTTGCAAATGATCAGTTTAAGACTTTTTGATACTTTAATCATCTGTCGTTCCCTTTTAAGGGATCTGACTTGTCAACTAGGACAACATACATTTTCACTTAGAAAATGAGTGGATTTGATATCTTATGAAATCTAGATATTCATACAAAACGAACTTAAAAGCCGCATGGATTCTATTAAGAAATTTGTTTAATAAAACTTGTATCAGAAATTGACATCAACTAACGGCTATATATAGATTTTATTTTTGGATATTTTATTGATGGATGATCTATTTTTAGATGAATTGGCATATAATCTTTTATGAAATTTTGAGCAAAAAAGATCTTAATTTATTTTTATTTTTGTGATGGCTGATTTCAAGGCGTCGGTGGTAATAAAAAACAAAAATTTAAAATTTTTTTCATCAAATCGGCAAAATTGGGTCGACGGATCTGTAAACCAACTTATTAAAAATAAATGGCCTAATTGGTATAATTCATCATAAAAAGAAAAAAAAAACATTATTTAAAACAGAACAGATGTTTTTCATCTCTATTTTAACATAAGGTCTGAAAAGCATTCATTCATTTACAAGTTCTGTATCCAGGAATTTTATTTATACTGCAAGTTTTTTTCAAATGATTCTGAAACCTAAACCTTTGTGAAAAAGGTTGAAAACATATTGAAATGAGAATGGCTATGAAAAACAAACTTATCTAATGAAACTTGAATTCTTACACATCTAATTCAAGAATACATTTTATCGAAATGGGAGATTCTAAAATAAATGTACTATATAAGTGGTTTTTTTTGCTGGTTGAAAATTTCGTGTTTTTTTTTCAATAAAAGGGTGTTTTTATTTTTGCCCGATGTAATTTTTGCTTGCTCTGATCTGAGCAAAAATATGTATTTTCGCGTTTATGTTAAAGTTGTCTCAAGAAATATTTCTATTCCACAGAATCAATGGATTTTAGAATGTTTTGGACTAATCGATATTTTCAACGCATTTAACCTGAATATTGTATTAATGAAATCGTATCCAGATACAGCATGCATTGCCAGATTTACAATGCAAAATAAAATAAAAAACGTTTTGAATCAAATATATATGTAACAAAAAGTCAAACATCAAACATATGATCCAATACATGATATAAAAAACAAATTTCTCTGTTTTCCATTATTTAAATCTCACAAGAAGACGGGTATATCTCTTTCTTTAATTAAATATTTGAACATAGCCATTTTCATGTACACATTGACAATTTTAGATCTGTTCAGGCATATCAGTTCATATATATAGGAAGAAGGATAACTTTAAAATTTTGTGTAATAAAGTGAGGAATATTTAGGAGGCAGCAATGCATGTTTTTTATTTTCGTGTCGTGACTTTTCCGACTTTTCCTGCGAATATAGCAAAAATTAAATCCAGCGAAAGAAACCACTTATACGGTATTAGTATTCTTCAAAAAGAATACAATATAATTATTACATACCAGGGATGACTCTTTCATATATTTTCCATATTTATCTGCCCATTCTCTTTGTTTTTGAAAATATTCATCAATATCCTATAAGAAAACAAACATGTTAATACTCAAATGTAATTAACAAACTAGAGGCTCTCAAGGGCCTGTATCGATCACCTGGATTTAACTTGTCCATCATTAGCAGGACTAAAATTTTAAGTGTAGTGGTCACCATGGCTGGTTTCCTCATAGCGTCCTTTATTAAACTAAGTTCGGCTGTGATGGCCATCTTGGTTGACAGTCCAGGTCATCAAAAACAATTCTGATAGAGGACCATCTAAGGACCATTGCTACTACTAAGTCTGGTTCCAAAGGGCCAAGTGGTTTCAGACAAGATTTTGAAAGAATTTTCCTACAAGGTCTTATGTTAAAACTAAGTTTGGCTGTGATGGCCATCTTGGTTGACAGTCCAGGTCATCGGACACAACTCTGTAAGACGACCATCTAAGGACCAAGTCTGGTTCCAATTTGCCCAGTGGTTTCAGACAAGAACTAGACATCAAGGAGATCGTATCCATCTCTGTAGGCCCCACCATAAATAACTTGTGGTCAAAACTTTGTATGGATAAAATGAAGTTAAGTAATAAAGGAGTTGAAGTAATAACCAATTCCGGTTATGTACTAAGAGTGATCTTATTCAATGTATTTTCAGTTAAAGTGTATATTTGGACAGAGCTCACTGAATGGTGTAGACTTGCAATATTGATGCCACAACACTACATTACTTTAATCAATATGACATATTTTTCAAATCACAATAGTTAAACACCTTTGTTCTAAGTTTTTTACCAAGAAATTTGGTTATTAATCACGACACACTTGATGATGATGGTAAATAAGCATCATCACTTAACTACAAAGGGTTCACAAGTTATAGAGCGGGAAGACCTTTACCAAAAGACAGGAGGTACCCACCTTTGGTCTAAGTTCTTTTATCTTGACCTTTGAAGTAGAGATTTGGACATAAATCGAGACACACCAAGCGGTGGGGCCCTAATAATTTCCCCATATGGTAAAACTATGTTTGGTAATCTTATTCATCCCACCTTTTTTCTATCTTTAGTAACAGCAGCCATGACAGTTGAAAATTGGGTTCTGATTGGGCCAGTGGTTCTAAAGGAGAAGATCTTTTGAGAAAATAAAATGATTAATGTTTCCTGATTAAAAATTTATAACACTAACCTTATGTTGACCTTTCCTAGCTTCATCTACCAAACTTGACATTCTACTTAAGAATCCTTTCTTAACTTTGGCTCTAACAGCAGCCTTTAAAATACATTTAACATACTATTTAGTATAAATATCTTTTTGCATACTGAAATTCTGTTTTAAGGTTGTTGCTTCCTTCACCTTCATTCTACCTGGAACAATTCAAATCAATGCTAAATTATACTAATTCTTTCTAATTTATATTCCTTTACAAAATTCATATTTTTTCATTAAAAGATAAATACTTAAATATTTATTTTTTCTTTATATTTGTTTGCGGCTAAAATGGTTATATATATTCGTTTACACGTTGAGACAATTTTGTCATGTTCTCTTTATACATCAAAATAGAAAATAATTATACATGAATAAATAGAGGATATAGTTGATAAACATAGATAAAAATATCTACAGATTGTCTTGCTATCTTTAGTATTAAGCCAAAGCTGTACAAAATCAGTGAATACATGTATCTAAAAATACTTATGTTAAAACTTGAATGAGGAAAAACCACATTTATATGATAAAACAAAAATAATACAGTTGTCTCTTGTATTCTCCATTAAAAACAATATGAAATAAAAGTAATTGTTGTTTCAAGATAAAATACTACAAACAATAAATTAGACACAAACTTATTATAACTTTGAGATCAAAATGTTTTCTTCTGGAAGGGAGATAAAATGTTTTTTTTTAAACTTAAAACAAACCTCTTTTTCTAATAGAAATTTCTTTAGACTTTCATCTTTACCAAATACCTCATGATGTATGACAAGTCTCAAGTAACTGAAATACAACAAAACAATGACAACATTTATATATATATATTCATATGTTTTTAGTTTTTAATTGTAGTGCACATATTGTTTTGGTCTTGTCTTCATTGTTCTCCGGATTTTTACAGTTTTGATTTTCCTCTCCTTGGAATATCCCTTTGGTATTTCTTGACTTTACATATAAACAGCAAATTAATGAAATGTAGACCGATAATCAGATATTAAAATGTACAAAATTATAAAATTATATATGATTGATTCTGATATCTGTTAAGTCTATTCTTATAATATAATTTCAGTATTTACAATTACAGCATAAATACTGAAGAAAATGTCTTTGGTAGAACAAAAGACATACATTCGATTGTAATATCAAGGTTTTAATGTGCCCGCATTGCAAAACCTTTCTGAAGAAAATTTTGTATCATATACACTGTAATAGTATCCCAAGATATATATGTACAGTATTTAAATCCTTCTTTAAATACAAAATTTTAATTCCTATATTATACAGAGCTGTGAAATAGTCCTGATTGATTCATTTTAAATACACTGTGATTTTTCCTGTATTTTGCAATAATCTAAACATTCAATCTTGGTATTGGTCATCAAATTAGATGGATGAATTATTGTTTAACGTCCAGTGGCAGCCAGGTGCATATCAGGACGAGAACATGTTGATATGATAATGAATATGATCCCTGCTTTGTACTAGACTGACAGGCTAGGTCGAATTCTTAATATGCTAGCTCACAAGGTAACTGTCCACAGGAAGACAAATCACCTCACTCGGACACATTATACTGATTCCGAGCCGACCAGTCTTTGCTCTTGCTCCTAGGTGCTGCGTGCTTAGCAGAGAAGCAGCAAATACCAATTTTAATGTCTTAGGTTTGACCCGGCCGAGGATTGACCCCCACCTTCGGCACTCAGGGCGAGCACGCTACCACGAGACCAACGAGGCGGTCCATCAAATTAGAAATCAATGATCACTATGAAAATGGATTGCTTAAGTGATTACACATTTGTTTTCTCAGGTAAATATTAGTTCAGAAACTTCTGAATGAATTTAGCTCCTACATTGACTCACTTTTCAACACTACGACAATCTTTGGTAAATTCATCAGGAACCATAACTTTTGTACTACTTCCTAATTGTTTCTTTGACTTGGATTCTGCTGCCTTGGCATCTGTTTCTGGTCTGTGGGGTAATGGTGGAACCTGGTAAAAAAGACAAATATGTTACATTTATATACAGTCAAACCAACTGTAGAAGGTATATCTGTATGGTAAAACTATTACTTTTAAAAAAATAGAAAACTGCCAAGAATATATCAATATGCGCAAAAATCTTGGACAGTAGTGATACTGGAAACATGCCCATTTCACTATGAATGTTCAAATGTTTTTGAATTCATTTGAACATTGAACAGGTGAGAAAAAGAATCAATTACAAACAAGATTGAAAGACAAAGAAATCTCGGACATCCCTAGGCTTCCCTTGATTAAACTGATGTTCTAGAATTTTAATAGGTTTATTACCAATCACCATTAGCTGCACTATTGTGTGTCCTGAAGAGTTTGGCAACTGATTTCTCGATAAAAAAAAAACTCCAGAGATTATTACAAATCTGTACATTTCTAATTTCAATTAGGTATATTCTAAAACTCAACATGGTTTTGGAAACATATTCAGCAATGTCACATTTGTTTGTGTTGATGTCATACTTTATGCAAAAATCAAAGAATTGCACACAAGAAATGGAAAATCTGCTCTTGCACAAAAATATTTGAGGCGTTTCAGTAGTAGAAAAGACAGTTGTCAATTACTACTATTGGAAAATATAGGTGGAGTTACACTTTGCAATTTCATTTTAAATAAACAGCTGCGCCATGAGCGCATGATACGCCCGTCGTCTTGTGAAAAAAACATAATAAATGGTTTTGGAATCCCCCTTTATTTAGTGGAGCTGCTGGTGGGATGTATATGGAAACCTGGCAAAACATAAGCGTGTAAACTTTTAAGCAATAGAGATATTGCACGAAATGTGACCAAAAAAGACTACCTTTTTACCAAAAATCTCAATAAAAATTCAATAACTCAAAAATAATCATCAAACATTGTTTTTGAGATACGGCGCTACATGTGAAAACCCCTTCCCCTTTTTTTACAAAAAACTCAATAACTCCAAAATAAAATTTTGAATCATCACCAAAAAGTATACAGATCTTCAGATTAATATAACTAACAAGTGTGTGAAGTTTTATGCAATAATCATAAATAGTTTCTGAGATACGGCGCGACATGTGAAAACCCCCCCCCCTCCCCTCCACCTTTTATAACAAAAAACTCAATAACTCTAAAAATAAAATTTTGAATCATCACCAAAAAGTATACAGATCTTTAGATTAATATAACTAAGAAGTGTGTAAAGTTTTATGCAATAATCATAAATCGTTTTTGAGATACGCTGCGACATGTGACCCCCCCTTTTTTTGCAAAAAACTCAATAAGTCTAAAATAAAATTTTGAATCATCACCAAAAAGTATACAGATCTTCATATTAATATAACTAACAAGCGTGTGAAGTTTTATGCAATAATCATAAATAGTTTCTGAGATACGGCGCGACATGTGAAACCCCCGACCCCCTTTTTTTTTACAAAAAACTCAATAACTCTAAAATAAATTTTATATCATCACCAAAAAGTATACAGATCTTTAGATTAATATAACTAAAAAGTGTGTAAAGTTTTAAGCAATCATCATAAATTGTTTTTGAGATACGGCGCAACATGTGAAAACCCCTTCCCCTTTTTTTACAAAAAACTCAATAACTCTAAAATAAAATTTTGAATCATCACCAAAAAGTATACAGATCTTTAGATTAATATAACTAAGAAGTGTGTAAAGTTTTAAGCAATAATCATAAACAGTTTCTGAGATACGGCGCGACATGTGAAACCCCCAACCCCCCTTTTTTTAACGAAAAACCCAATAACTCTAAAATAAAAGTTTGAATCATCACCAAAAAGTATACAGATCTTTATATTAATATAACTAAGGAGTGTGTAAAGTTTTAAGCAATAATCATAAATTGTTTTTGAGATACGGCGCGACATGTGAAAAAAAAAAACACCCCTGTTTTTGTTACAAAGTCCCGTAACTCAAAAAGTTTTAATCTAATTTTCACCCAAACCTATACAGATCGTTTGACCATCATAAGAAACAACTATGTTAAGTTTCATGAAATTTGGATAAGTTGTTCTCAAGTTACGGTGCGACATGTTTACGACGGACAGATAGACGCCGGACATTTGTATACCATAATACGTCCCGTCAAATTTAACGGGCGCATAAAAAGACTTGCAGTTTTAAAAAAGACACACAGTAGTGGAGTACTTGTTTAGCTCAATTGGTAGTATGTGGACTACTGAACCAAAGTTTCCGAGTTCAATCCCTGGTTAGTAAGTAATTTGGAACACAAATCATATTCTACTGTTATGTTCGTTTGATTTCCCGTCATCTCCTAACAAGAGTTTCAAAACAATTCCAAAAGAGAAAGGTTTTAATTAACAACACATCAAAATAGTCAAAGGTCTTTCATTTTTTACTTTTGTTTTTGAATACACTCAAATTTGATGGTTTTTATTAGGTTTTAATAATTGTAATTTCAAAGTGTCCAGGTACATGTACATTCAATGTTCAATCTGTCAACAATTCTAGAATATATGCCTATACTTATCAGGCATGGGGTATTGCTAATTTGTAATTGTAATGCCCTGTGATGCATTACATTTTCCCAAGTAATGCATGTAATGTGTAATGCCTGAATTTTGGCATTACATGTAATTGTAATGTAATGCATTACATTGGCAAAAATGCATGTAATTTATGCATTACATGGCATTACTTCTGTCTGCTAAGTGCTATATATTGTTACAAATTTCAGGGATAATAAGTACCTACTGTTTTATTGTTTGCTAACAGTAAATAGGAAAATTGAAAACAAATCTATTTAAATGATTAACAAAAATGTAACTTTGAGAACTGTACATGTTGACAAACTAATGATTTTCTTCATCTAACCTTAATACTAAAACATTTATACTTAAAATTAAAAAATATCTATATATTTTATAAACATACGAAAATGAACCTTTTACTTTCTCTCTTAACATGGATCAACTGTGAGAAAATAAAACAGCTTTAGTGCCTCAAGGTTTAAACTTCAGGGAGATACATATATATTAACTGTAGTTACCATTTCTTAGTAGATTTTGTTATTTGGAATAAGGATGTCGAATACATTAGACCATTTTGACATTCCAACAAAATATAGATTTCAAGGCAAAATGCAAACACTGCTTTTCTGGCAGCCTTAAGATAACTTCCACCTTTGAAACACATCTAAAGACAAGAGTTTCAATAACTACAGTAATTTGTAATTTTGCTTTATCTATTTAGAAAACATGTGATGAAAACAATTGTTTTTATTTTTATCAGATATTGTTTTTTATTTGCAATCATTTTCGTAGACCATTATAGTCATTGAAAAACCTATACATAGATATTCAAAGATCAAAGAAACAAGTTAAGTGATTGATAATTGACACCTGTCAAAAACCACTAATTAGTTTGTATAACAATCAAATCCTTTCTTTTGACAAGTGAATTTATGATTTAAAAGTAATTAAATAACATTGAGGTGATACATTTGAAACATTAATGATGCTTAAATGTAACAGCCACCTTGTGTTGACTTTTAAAACCCCACTTAATGGTTACCAAAATTTTAGTATAAAATGTTGTATATATGTTTCTTTTGATAATAAAATTTATAAAATGTAAGATGTAATATAATGCATTACTTTCAAAAATACATGTAATTGTTATTGTAATATAATGCTGGTTTTGTCAAAGTAATTGTAATGTAATGCATCACATTGCAATGTTTGTTTGTTTAGTTAGGGTTTTGCGCCGTTTTCAGCACATTTGGCTTTTTCGCGGCGGCCAGTTTTTATTGGTTGAAGAAGCCGGAGTAAACCACCGACCTTTGGTAGGAAAATTGGCAATCCTTGTCAATTAAGATGGGAGTCGAACACACCCCCCGCCACAGGTAAGATTCGAACTCGCAACCTCAGCGTTGACAGGCTAATGATCATTAGTAGTCATGATGAACTACCTAGACCACTCGGCCACCGAGTTCCCCACATTGCAATGTAATTCGCCCATGCCCGAGTACATTGTACTATTAGCACCAAATAAAGAAAAATTTTAATACTGGATTGATAGGCTATTATTATAAAACACAGATTTTTCAGTAAGGTTGTATAAAGCATTTGTTGTATTGTATTAAATGTATGGATAAAAAGAGAATAATACATGGGAAAATCTTAATCACATGCTGTATCATCCCGAGGGCCTTCAGGCCTGAGGAATGATATTGGTAGGGTGATAAGGCATGTGATATGGATTTTGTCATGTTTTATACGCTTTATCATATATTTGAACAGGAGGGTATAGTCACGTGACCAATATCATTTTAAGGGGTATGATAAAGGGTGACGATATCAATATCATCATGGTAGAAAATACAGCTGACAATGTTCTTTCAGTATTGTATATGCAATTTTCCTTTATTTAGTACTAAGTATATGATAAATATGTTTAAAGAGAAGCATTTAATATATAATTACCATTAAATTTATCACTTATCATTAAATACTACTATAATATTTACATGTAAAATTTTGTCCTCAATGGTCATTCAATATGATCTTCAATAATTTGAAATCCCTGTGCATAATTTCAAACTTATTATTTATCCCTCTAATGTACTTACAATAATACCATCGATAGTATTCTGTGTCATTAAGCAATGCTGTAACCATTCTAAATCGTCATAAACTCTCGTAACACTGCTTATTTCTTCATTACTGTCAGGCTGAAATAATGTTCAGCATCAATTATAGCCGTTTTAAATGATATTGGGTTGACATATTCTAAAAGGTATGTCCCGTAACTTCATAAAAACTGATTTCTCAATGAAAATTGCCTAACTGACATTTTTTGTTTTCAAATGATGATTTGGAAAATTTTAAAAGTTCAGATGTCTCAAACTTTTGGCAAACAAAACTTCCACTTGTAGAGCAGTGTCATATAATTTTATTTGGTCCTAATATATTTTACTAAAAAACCACATTTTGATATTTATTGCAAAATCTGTTGAAAATTTAAGGTATCTAAGCATTGTAAAAGGAATCAATCGATAAAGACTTTATGAAAGAAGTACAAGGCAATTTTTATTGGTACTTTAAAGACATCTTGAAGATATTTCTTCTAAACAAGACAAATAGTAGAGACGATAGAAGAAAAATTTAATGTTTTTACAAAATTATTATAACAAAGAGAATTGTTATTTGTGCAGTATCACAAATATCCCATAAATTTTTATCTGTAACCAAGAAGTCAATTACAATAAAACATTGCAGTAATGGACCTTAAGTGGTCCTCTTTCACAATTGTATCTGATAATTTGATCTGTTAAGGTGACAGGTACGTAAATGGATAATCCCACGAAATTTTATGAAATTTTGCGTACAACTAGAGCATGAGGAACTACACATGAACATCGAAAAAATGATATATATAACTTTTACACTTCCTGAGGTATAACAAATTAAATATCCGGAAAATAGTAGTACAAATATATAGAATACATGTAAATATCGTAAAAAAGTTCAGCAATTTTGACTACAAATTAACATTTCTCGAAATCCTGTCCTACGAATTTTCTTTAAAAATGATGTTTTTGTTACTGGAAATTCCGTTTTATTGATATAAATTTATAGGGGGTCACCGAATTCGTTTTTTGAGTATGGATAGTTGAATCTGTGTACAGCGTGGAAAAAGCGCCGAAAAGGCAATAAATAATCGTGATGTTGTGGCTCTAAATCTTATTTTTCGACGTTTTTAGGTATTGCACAGACACTTGGATGATTTATACTGCAAATACGAATTTGGTGACCCCCTATAGCTTTCATATCAATAAAACGGAAATATTAGTGGCAATAACATATCAATTTTAAAGAAAATTCGTAGGACACGTTTTTGAGAAAAGGCAATTTAAAGTAAAATTTTTCAATATTTTTTGCGATATTTACGTGAATCTTATACAGTTGTACTTCTTTCTACAGAATATTCAATTTGCTATATATCCGAGAGTATAAAAGTTACTTATATATTTTTTTGATATTCATATGCAGTTCCAAGTGCTCTAATTGCTTGCAAAATTTCATGAAACTCTGTGAGATAGCCCATTTACGTACCTGTTACCTTAACCAAGACAGCCATTACTTTGTTTAACACAGAACCCTATCAGACCAAACTTAGTAAAACATTGATGAAATACGAATAAAAACTTTCCTGTCTGAAACCAACCAGGCAATTGTATTCAAACATGACTGCAATGGTCCTTCTGTGGTCCCCTGTCAGAATTGTATTCAATGACCTAGTCAGTCAACCAGGATGGCCACCACAGCCAAACTTTGTTTAACATTCGCCTAAAGATCTTCTTATGTGAAACCTTTAAATTAGTAGGAACTAAACTTGTCTTTAGGTGGTCTTTCAGAATTGTAACAATTCTGAAAATTCCCTGAACAATCTTATTACTCCCGCATTGGAACCAAAATTTGCACTGAAGCAATTGTCCTGTATAGGTGGTCCTCTTTCTTACTGGCATACGATTACTCAGACACCAAACCAAGCTGGCTTCCAGAGGGCAAACATTTTTAATTTTTTGATGTATAGATGAAGTCCAGGTGAGCTGTACAGGCTCCATGGAGTCTCTAAATTTTAATTTAGAGTCAGTTCATGTTTTAGTGAGAGTTTATTCATATAGTAAAATTGAGATGCTATCGAACATAGAATTAGTTTTATATCAGATTTATTCTGCAAAAGAACTTACTGTGAACTGAAGCCAAAGAAAACATGCACTTGTATTAACATGCTTGCTTCCCAAGGTTGATTTTAATTTGCTAGATTCATTTATAGATTATTACTAAATATCATAGGCTTTGGAAAAAATGATGTTAATACAATGAAAAGCTCTGTTTATAACTACAAATATATATATATACCAATAATTTGAAGTTACAATTATGACAATTATGACAAAATATTTTCTTACTTTAAAGACTTTAATTGTGAACTGTAATGTATCCCCATCCTTCACAGCATCATGTACTTGTACTTTATACAGAGGTCTAAATGGGCCTGTAGATTGTTCATTAGCAGGTGTGGTTGTATCAATTTCATGGTCTGATTCATGACCATTTTCTGTTGATTCCTGAAAGAAACATGGCATAACAAATTTAAAGAGACGATTTAATTTAGCTTGTTAGACAACAAGGACTGAGAATGGTTAGCTAATCATTCCATACCTTTCAGTTTAGTTATTGTGCTACTATCAGTTTTTTCTAATTAATTTGGTCATCTAAATCCACCCTAGCTTTTTTTAGAAATTTGAAAAGGTTCAAGAATTGTCTCTGGCTGCCGTGTTTTCATCTATTCTCAGAATGAATGAGGAAATATTATAGCTAGACACCTTTCCATACATTAATCCTGCAAAATTTGGTTCAATTTGGCCCAGTGGTTGGAACTGATGAATAAAATGGACAACGGAAAGGGATGAAAATAGCTAACATGGCCTTTTGGGCCAGGTGAGCTAAAAAGGTGACAAACCTGTATTCTAAAATTGGATGCACAACATAGTAGTATAATGATAGTTTTTCAGATGGTAATTTGTAAAACATCTTTGTATAAAACTTCAACACTGATTCACCTTCTTCACCACTTGTGTGATATTACAACAGGGAGCAAATCATCTCAAACAGTTCCTATGTCATGTTGACAATCTACTTCAGTTAGAGAAACATACATGTCTGTCTGTACAAAGTCAAGATTATCCTGACTCTCTGTTGCGTTTATGTTTGTGTTTTTACTCTTTTATGCTATTTTTTGTCCAGGGTTCTGTCACTTGGGTAGCGTTGATTGATTGGTATGTCACCTTTCCTGTTATCCATTTTGTTGTTTATTCATTGTGCATTTTAGTATTGTCCACAAAGAGTTTAACAGTAGAACAAAAACAATCCCGCATTACATTTCATACAGTAAAAATAAAAATTGGTCTCAAAATGGTACAAATGGGATGAGCTCCTTAGTAATGACACAATACATCTAAAAATATTCCCAATATGACTAAGTTTGTGTTTCAATCCCATATGCTGAACCATATAAAAATCCTTAGCAAACATTAAGTAAAATCATTTTGTTACTAATTTGTTGTCATTACTAGATTCAGTCCAGCCATTTAAACACTGTATAGGGTACCAGACAGTTCAGCACCAGCATATCTTGGCATCCATTTGAAAATACAGTTAAGCATGGGGGGCCTGTTTTTAAAGGGGGTTAGGCAATTGGTTCTGCTACTTGATTTATATCATTGAAATAAAAAAATGAACTTTAAATAGTAACAGATTGCCCAATCCCAAATTGCTGATTCAAAGGTTGCCAAGTTAAAACTGTAGATTCCTATGTTGCTGAATTTTTCTGATTTCTGATTTTGGCAACTAAAAATAATAATTATTGCTTTTTGCTTATAAAAGGCCATTTCAAAGCCTTTCAGAGTATAAGAATGGCTACTGAAAGGACTTTTATCCATTATCTTTTCTTTGAAGCATTTATTATTAACAAGCCTTTTGTTTTTGAAAAAAATCTACCTGCTGTTTCAAATTTTCTAAATAACTTTTAATCACTGTTTGAAAAATTTGCTTAGTTAACACCTACTTCACCAGACAAAGAACAACAAAATGGGCCAAAGACACAATAGGCAGGGTTGTGTTGTGTATGTAAGGATTAAATGGCCGGTAACAATAAATCAATGTGACATGCAAGACTAAACATTTTATGTGTAATAAAAATTGTGAGGGAATACAATTTTTATGAAAAATGAATAAGTTCCACAACATGGAAAACTTTGAAAAAATTCTTCGATTGACATCATACGTATACACAATATATATATAAGGGACGAGATCAAAAGTTCAATGTCGGATAAAAAACTTAATTCACATAGTTTTTTCACTGACCCCCCCACCCCCCTTCTTAACTTAATTTGGGAAAAATTGATTGACCAATACGGGCATATTCAAAAATCGATGTCGGATAACAAAACTTGCAGTGAATTTTACCCCCCTACCCCCAAACTATTTGAATTAAGTTTTTTATCCGACATTGAACTTTTGATCTCGTCCCTAAACATTCTCCAAAATTATTTGTTAAAAGCTATTGGAGGAGCTGATTACACAAAACTGGTATCCTATATACACATTTGTTGCAGAACAAGAAAAATCTGGAATTTTTTTTTAAATGACATCATACTCCTTTATGCACATCTACATGTATATATATGCATAACATGATTCTGGGTTCCTAATTTTTCTTCTATATTTCAACCAAAATGGCTCAAATTTGACTTCATATAGCTCTAACCCTATGTTTCGTTGTGTCTTATGACAATATATTTCCTTTAGAGTGTCAGATTAAATTTTTCACAAAATCCACCCAACTGGAACCCATGTATTTACATAGGGATTTCCTGTAATGATCTTCCCTTGATGACCAATCCAAACAATGTATCATTTCTCAGCTTCAACTAAGCTTTTTGCAATTTAAAATTTTTGTTTCTATATTGGAAATGTGGCTAATTATCAGAATAACAAAAACCTTTATCCTATGTAAAAAGATAACAATGCACACCATGTCCAAACTTTGTGCGGACTGCAACACGAATCTGTTTTTATAACAATTAGGAACCCTGAACCATTTGTCGATAAACATTTAGCAGTTTCAAAGATCTGGGTTAAAAGCTGTAAGAGGAGTTAATAACACAAAATTGGTATCCTCTATACACATTTGTTGCCAAAAACAGAAGACTAATTTCCACAACATGAAAAGTTTTGAAAGATTCTTCGACATCATACTCATTCATGTAAGTCTTCAATATGTCCATAAACATACTCTAAAGACCTGGGTTAAAAGCCGTAAGAGTTGATGACACAAGATAGGTACCCTTACTACCCCGCCTGCCCACCAACCTGCCGCCCAACATTCCCCATACTATAAGCCGCATTTGCACTATGTGCAACCCAGCCAGAAATGCTATTACTACTGATTATATGAGTTGATTGACTAATTATTCCTACCCGGTAATTATAATTTATTTGTAAAAGTGGTAAATATACTTGTTCTTGTAGAAAATATCAGTTATTTATACCTCATTTTGATTGAAATTGTGAGTGAAATATGCAATTAATTTATGAAAAAAAATTGTATCAAAAAATAATTTAGCCAGAAAGTAATACATGTGAAGTCTATATAAAACCAGAAATCTATGATTACAAAGTTCGCCTCGTTGCGCCCCTAATTTTGGTGTGTGGCTGTGTAGCTCCCTGAGATACACCCTTACAGCAAGTAATGATTATAGGTCGGTTGGTAACGGAGAACTGTACTCAGGTGTAAAACTTAACCTAAGTCAATGAAGCACATTAAGTAGGTCAGAGTGACCTAATTTTGGTGGGAGGCTGTGTTACTCCCCTAAATGCACCCTGACACCAAGTAATATGATTGTAGATAACAAGAAAAATAAATGGAAATGGTGAGCTGTCAAAAGGGGCATAAGACGACTAAAATGCATGTATAAAATACACCAGTTGAATAAAACCAAATATAAAATCGTAAAAAATAACAACAAACTAAAAAGTAAAAAGTACTTTTTACTTTTTAGTTTGTTGTTATTTTTTACGATTTTATATTTGGTTTTATTCGACTGGTGTATTTTATACATTTTAGTCGTCTTACGCCCCTTTTGACAGCTCACACCAAGTAATATGACTGTAGGTCTCTTAGTATTGGAGAACTGAACTTGGACGTAAAACAACCTACGCGTAACTAAGTCAATGAAGCGCGATCAGAAGGTCAGAGTGAACTGATTTTTGACATAAAACTTAAAAGCCAGTCAACCGTTTAATATGGGTCATGTGACCTTCATCTTATGTCACATGGTCAGTTTCTTCATCATGCACCTGCACATAAAAATATATGACCCTATGTCTAATAGTAACTGAGAACTGGCTGTGGACGAGCATGCGCACAAGGATGCAGACATGGACGCCAGGGTGACTCCAAAAGTCCCACTCAATTTCGTTGAGGCAAACTAAAAAGTTTCTTCGCATTAACATGTAAATGATTTGAATGCGCCTATTAAATTGGATGCTGCGCCGAATTACTCGACAACATACAAATGTAGTACTGATATTCCGCCATTCAAGACACACCGCTCGATTGACTGCAAGGGTACAGCTGATCCATGCAAACTCCCTATAGGATTAATGGAGATATGTCACTAACTATTTACAACCCATCAGTGCATCACCGTTTTTCATTTTTGAAAGGGGCGTATCAATATTGAAACGATAAAAAGCTATCTTTACATAAGAGAATTTTTTTTACTTCGTGTTGAAATTTTAATCTACTGTTTTCGACAAGGTTTCTGACTTCCCTTGAACGAATGGATGTGTATTAAATTTATGATAAAGTGAGTAAAACGTATTTTGCACACCTTCATGACCAGTGCAGACAACCAAACATTCGGAACTAAGAGTGAGGCGTTCCGATGGGTGAAAAAATGTGTCCAGTCGGACCCGTCAGAAATATCGATCGTGGATCGGAAAAGTCCATAAATTCGAAGTCCAAGGAAAAGACAAAGTCAGGAGAATTGAACACAATAAACAGATAAAGGTCACAAGGATACATGTATAACTAAAAATAAAAAAAAAGTATAATAAACCACAGGGGCCATGCTTCTGGATATTTATTTATTATTTATTTATAAATCGTGGCAGGGGTATGCAATCCTTTAAGATTTTTTAGTATAAGGACGTGGAAAGAATATATATAGCCTTTCTACTTAAAAAAATGAAACTTTATTAATAAGTACATGAACACATTTTTCTTATTGTTTCCAGGGTAAATATTCATAATTATTCTAAAAAACTTAAATCATCCTTACTAAAATGGTGAAAAATGCTTACAAAATATTGCCAAGTTCTTTGTATCTGTGATCAAAGTTTGAAGTTGCTAAAAAGACTCACTAGACTGAAATTTCCTTAGGCTCCTCTATCATGTCTATACTGTTACCGTATTAAAGTCAGATGTTGTTCTGGAGTTATGTCGCCTTGTCCGTAAAAAAATCAAATGTGCACGAAAAATTACAAAATTAACAATTTTTGGGTAAATTAAAAATCGTGTAGACTTCGATGTGCTCAATATATCTTGTTAAAATTTAAAACATACTTTGTTAAGATAAGTATCTTTTAATGGTCAACTGCTAATCAATGCTAAACATATAGCTTCAACTCCTATTTTATGTTTTAATTTAATGAAGTTTACCCTTCACTAAATGACAAACGTCAAGTAAAAAGCCTAATATATAGCACATTGATAATAAACGTTGGGACCTTAAATTGGCACGTCGGAGCGCACTCTATATATTTATATTCAAAACTGAGATATACTATATCAATATTTGTCAATGTTTATGGATTTGTATTTCAAATTAATATTTCTGTCAAGAAAACCTTGTTTGCTTCACTGAATGAATAAAAATCTTTGAAATTATTTTCGAAAACTTGAGATTTTTGATAAGCCAAATTGAAAGTAGGGTACATTCATTGGTCAGCTTTACGGGCATTTGTTTTTCACGCTAAACACTTTTCTTTGGAGGTTTCAAATCTTTGTACAAGTTAAATGTATTAGTCATAAAAAAACACGATAAGTACCGATTTTTGACCGAACCGACAAATTTATCAGTTTAATATGGAATGGTCTTTGGTGTTCCCCTTTCAAAATTGTCAGAAGACCTTCGCAAATAATCTTGGTCTCTGTTTTACTTCTATATGTTTAAACACAAATATCGCTGAATAAATAGTTTTTTCCTCGAAATTCATGCATACTACATAACAATTAATAAATAAGTTAACAGTCCTTCTTATTCGCTAAAATATATTATAAATTTCTCTAGTTTCAGATATATATATTTTCATCCTATTAAATTAAAAAATATCATGGAACAAAACTAAATAATTTCAATGGGCTGAAGGAGCAAAAATCAGAACCCCTTTTCGGCTTATAAATGAATCTATGTTGGGACCATCCTAACCATTAAGTTCCGGATAAAGGCACACCCAGAATTATATTTATCCTTAATTTTGTCAGCATGGTAATCGTATTACGAATATATTACCCAGAGATAAGGAATATCAAGTGAAAAAGGATCGATTAGATTTCGGAATTATAAAGTGCGAAAACATATTAACTGAACATGCAAGCTTTGAAATTACAGGTAAGTAGGAATGTGTAGTATCATGTGTGCGCTGGAATTTTGTGAGAACATTTTTTGTGACATGAAATGGTTACTGAAATCGTGACAATTAAATTTGATTTGCTAATTTTTGTTTGTTTTCCATAACAAATGTTATATAAATGTTTACAAAGCATCTGAAAGACTGAAATTGAAATGAATTTTTAGTCGAAAATCGGTAAACATGGTAAAACTGCATATTTTTATCATTTCTTAAAAAAGATTTAAAATGTTTGCTATGGTAACTCTTTTTCTGTGGCCAATTTCCAATAATTCTTTTGTGTTTGAAGCACTGCCTGAATTTGATATGCATTACTTAACCCTAGCCGGTAAAGCACGGGTAACTAACTAACTTACGGTCATTACAACTAATCGAAAATTATCATATTTAATGCTAAGTATTTAAAAATAGAATAGAGAATGGAAACGGGGAATGTGTCAAAGAGACAACAACCCCACCAATAAGCTGGTTAAAAATTTTGCGAATGCAGTGAATTTTAAATTAAGTTTCTGTGAAATTCTATTATAAAAAACATTACCCCAACGTATCGTTTTGTCTTTGACGTTTAAAGGCATGAGTTTAAAACTCGTCCAATACGGGTTTTCAATACAAGACTAACTCGCACAATATTTTCCGTATTGTACACTATACATTTCTTTCCCTTTTTATATTGTATTCAAAAATGTAGTTTAATAAAAATATGATTTTTAAAAGTTCTTAAACGGAGTTTAAAAATAAAACTTTATTCAGGAAACTGTTTTAAAATAAAGTTTGTTTAAACCGAGTATGAAATAGCCTAAAACCTGTTTTAAATTAAACTTACAACAAGGCAGGCTTAAATCTTGGTTTAAAGCTCAAAACAAGATATATTTTCCAAATAAATTCCACAATATATATCATTTAAAAAAGTTCTGTTTTGGATATACATTTTTGGAAAAAATAGAAAATGACGCTATTGTAAAATTATAAATACAAGAAAATCGTATTTATTTATGTTTAACTATGTTTTTAATTGTCTTATTGCAACGGTAATCTTGAATGGATGGTGGTCTACAGTTGCGATATTTCTCTTAGATTGGCTCATTTCTTCCATAAGGTTTGGTCAAAGAAATTGAAAGTATCCTACAGTTTTCTCTCTTTTTGTCAGTATGTGAAGCTAATATAAGCGTTATACATTGGGATATGAAATAAAAACATGAAAAAGGAAACGATTATTCTGAATCGTACTTTTAGGCATAAATCGATTTATGCCTAGCCATAAATCATTTATGCATAGCCTTAAATGGATTTATGCCTAGGCATAAATCGATTTATGCTTATAGGCATAAATAAATATTTATTACGCACATACCGCGTCATAGATTCTACAACAGTACTATGAAATTTAATCAACTGGAGATAATTAAATTTTCATTTTTAAACTGCGAGGCTTGTCCGAGCAGTTTTAAAAAAAGAAAATCTAATTATCGAGAGTGGATAAATTTCATAATTAACGCGTCAAGAGTTTTAGAATCTTTTACTCTAATGACAATGTAAAACCCCGAGAGTTCTTTCGAACGTTTGTTGGCGGGAAATTTCACGAGCAACGTGTGGTGATACATGTATCAGCATTTATCAAACGGGTCTAGAGATGTATACAAGTAATTGCGCACAGAATTAGAGAAATATAAATTCTACAACGATGACCAGTTGATTATGAAATTTATCAACTCGAGATAATTAAATTTTCATTCTAAACTGCCAGGCTCGTCCGAGCAGTTTAAACAATGAAAATTTAATTATCAAGAGTGGATAAATTTCATAATTAACGCGTCAAGAGTTTTAGAATTTTTTTCTCTAATGACAATGTAAAACTCCGAGGGGTCTTTTTTTGGGCGGGAAATTTCACAAGCACTTAACCAACGTGTGAAGAGACGTATAAATGCACACAAAATTGGAGAAATTAGTGTTTATATCCTGACACATGTTCTTGTTTTTTTTACCGTGTTTCCTGTTATTGATTTCTTTTTGTTGTAAGATCATGCACTAAACACCTGCTTACATTGGTAATGTTAAATACTCACATTACTGTCAAATTATACTCATTATTCGTGGTACACCAATTTTCGTGGATTTCGTGGACAAAGCAATCCACGAATTTAAAAATACAAGAAATATATATTTTCAATCGTTTTATCAAGAGGACATACAAAAACTCGAGGTTCTTTCCAAGAATACAATCTCATTGTTTGATCTTTAGTAAATATATCTCAAACGGATGAGTATGAATAACAATGTTGACAGGGAAGAAGATTTTAGTTTGCTACAGGAAGAGATTTGGGCTTAGATTAATTATTGAGAATAAATATATATTCCAAATGATGTAAACAATGTCGTAGTAAAGTTTTTATAAGGTTTTAATAATTAATTAATCTAGTTAATAAATAATTTCTTTGTTTTTGTTATTAGCTTCGGCAGCAAATATTGTTCTGACAACATTTTGTTTTGAAAAAGCGTCTAATGGATATTAGTTAAGATGACAACGATATCATTGATTGTTCAACATTCGATTTTAAACACTCTTCATCAATTTTATCTAGCCTCATTTGATTTTCTTTTTTTTTAAATTTTAAATCCACGAAATTAAGAACCCACGAATTTGTCTTTTTGCCCTAATCCACGAAAGTTTATGTCAACGAAAATATCTGAATTCACAGTATTCTATTTCACTTGAAAAATAGAGGAACGTGTTTCAATGTATGGTTGTTTCCTAAGTGTGTTTCTTTAAAATCCGCTCTCAACCAATACATGTAATTTTCATTCTTGTATAGCCAAATTTGGTCGAAACAGATTTTTTCAACTTTGTTGTCATAATCTAAATGGGCTAACAGACATACATCATGTTCTTTTCTCATTGTTTTGTCGCTTCTGTATTCTTTATTTGTTATTTCCGGTATCACAATTCACAAATTTTGAAATTGTTCAGCATATTGTGAAAAATTAAATTTATACATTTTTTACGCATTACAGACAGAAACCACTGTGCCAATTAGGACCAAACTTCCAAATTAATGTCGGGCATCCCCTACTTCCAACCGACATGGCTGCTGTTACTAAAAATAGAAAAAAAGGGGGGGGGGATGAATTTAAAACATCTTCTATGAAACTACATGGCCAATTGGAACCAGACTTGACAGTAATGGTCCTTATGTGGATCTCCTTCAGAATTATGTCCGATGATCCGTACTGTTAACCAAGATGGCCCCCACAGCCGAACTTAGTTTAACAAAGGTCACTATTGGAAAATTCATTGAAAAATCTTCTCCTCTGAAACTAGTGGCCAAATTGGGACCAAACTTTGATGAAATGGTCCTTTGATGGCCCTCTTCCAACGTTATGTCCGGCATCTCCTACTTTCAACCGACATGGCGGCTGTTACTAAAAATAGAAAAAGGGGGATGAATTTAAAAAAGTTTGTTCTATGAAACTACATGGCCAATGGGAATCAGGCTCGGCAGTAATGGTTTATAGGAGGCTTTCTTTCAGAATTACGTCCGTTGATGGCCGCCAGAGCCGACCTTAGTTTTACATAGGGCCTTAAGGGAAAATTCATTGAAAAATAATGGTCTGAAACCACTTGACCAATTGGAACCAGACTTGACAGTAATGGTCATTAAATGGTCCTCTTTAAGAATTATATTCGATGAGCAAGACCCACAACCAAGATGGTCGCAACAGCTGAACTTAGTTTAGCATAAGACATAATGCGAATATTTAAAAAAAAATGTTCTTGTCTGAAACCAATGAGCCAATTGGAACCAGACTAGGTAGCAATGGTCCTTAGATGGTCCTCTTTAAGAAGTAAATGTGATGACCCGGACTTTCAACCAAGATAGCTGCCACAGCCGAACTTAGTTTAACATAGGGCTCTACGGGAAAATTCATTAAAAAATCTCCTTGTCTGGAACCACTTGACCAATTGGAACCAGACTTGCCAGCAATGGCCCTTAGATGGTCCTCTTTAAGAATTATGTCTGATGATTCGGACTGTAAACCAAGTTGGCCACCACAGTTGAACTTAATTTAACATAGGATCCTTTAGGAAAATTCTTTTAAAAATCTTCTTGTCTGAATCCACAGGGGCAATTGGAACCAGAGTAGGAAGCAATGGTCCTTACTATACATGGTTCTGTTTCAGAAATGTGTCCGAATACCCAGACTGTCATCCAAGATGGCTGCCACATTAGTTTAACATAGGACCCTATGGGAAAATTAAAAAAAAATTGTCTGAAACCACTGGGGCAATTGGATCCCGACTTGGACTGGCGAGTAAGATGGTCGCCACAGCCAAACCTAATCTAACACAGGACCACAGGGAAAATTCATTTAAAAATCTTCTTGTCTGAAACTACTTGGCCAGTTGGAACCATACTTGGTAGCAGTGGTCCTTAGAATTATGTCCTATTACCCCGACTGACACCACAAAAAAAAACATAGTTTAACATAGGACCCTATGAGAAAACTACCCACATCGACTGCTACACTTAAATTTTAGTCATGCTCAAGATGGACACGATAAATCCATGTGAGCCGATACAGGGTCTTGAGAGCCTCTTGTTTCTTATAATTGGAATTCAGTTTCAAGATTTAATTTGAAATAACACTATTACGTTCACTCGAATTACACTGATTAGCATTTCATTACAGCATTTACTGGCAGCTTTGAATTCAGTGTCAAGATGTGTTTAGTCACGTCCAAAACAGAACGTCACAATCTGACAATGAAATGCAGTTCGAAGCCAGTTGTTTTTATTTTCGTAATCATAGTTTAAATTTAAACTTACTTTTAAAAAATTAACCAAGTTTATTTAATTTTAAACTAAGTTTACCTAAACTAGGATTAAATTTCTTTCATGAATAGAGTTTAATTTAAACTTAGTTTTTTGGTTTAACTAAATCAGGTTTAAGCTTAAACAAAGGTTTACATTAAACCCCTTTTATGAATACGACCCTAAGTGTCCGCACACCAAGTCTACCCCAAATCTGTAATATTTGAGTTTGAAAAAGGAGACAAATTCTACAGTAATTTATATTTCAACAAGAACAAATTTTATGAAAATATGACAATAATGAAATACCATGAATAACACATGGAAATGTTTCACATTTTCTTTTACTCCGGCTGTTGATTTGTAACATAAGTGTTAAAAAAAAATAGAGGATGACACGATGAATTTCTCACATGTCACGTCCAATCAAATGATCTCATAACTAGATTTAAATTTATATAGTGGAATACTGTATAATAACATATTATTTCATGCATGCTTACATTTCATTTTGGGAGAGCAGAAGACAATAGCATAACTATGGCACGCCGTTTTTATATTTATTCAAATTCCAAGATATCTTATTTATTTAACAAGATATCTTATTAAGTATTAAGATATCTTTAATTTTTATAAGATATCTTATTTAATTTGAAAGTAAATAAGATATCTCTATAAGTTAATAAGATATCTTATAAAATATATAAGATATATCTTATAAACTAATAGAGATATCTTATTAACTTATAGAGATATCTTATATATTTAATAAGATATCTTTATAACCAGTTATATAAGATATCTTTATTACCAGTTAAATAAGATATCTCTATAATTTTAATAAGATATCTCTATAAGTTAATAAGATATCTCTATTAGTTAATAAGATATCTCATTTACTTTATAAGATATCTTATTAAGTAAATAAGATATCTCTATTATTAACTATATAAAAGATATCTTATAAATTAATAGAAATATCTTATATTTTAAATAAGATATCTTATATATTTAATAAGATATCTTTATAAACATTTTAATAAGATATCTTTATAAACATTTTAATAAGATATCTTATTTAATATATAAGATATCTTATTTAATATATAAGATATCTCATTTTATTATTAAGATATCTCAATTAGTTTATAAGATATCTTATTTAACTAAATAAGATATCTCGAAATTGAATAAATATAACAACGACGTGCCATACATAACAGACTATCATTCAAATGTATTGTGGATGTTTAATTATGTTATATTACTTCATTTATTAGGAATTTTAGCTTTATCATATACTCTGTTATTGCTTGTTTTCTTTTTTCGGCCAAAATGATGTGGAAGCACGTGCTTCTGTGGCTTATGGACTGATATCCATATTTTATATATCGACGAATTTCGAGGACTTGCCAATTAACTGAGACGTTACTTCCCTTGATTTTATCGACCAACCTGACCGGGAAGAAATATATTGCATGACTACCTAATACAAACTTTATGTAATTGATATATGTTTAAACGAAGATTTTGGAATTTGTAAACAAAAGGTATTAGTGTATTTTCATTTACTTTACGACACATGAAAACTGATCATAAAGTTCAGCATATTAAATAGTTTGAAATACATGTACAAATATTTAATGATCCTTTCAAAACAACATGTTTTATACATTGTTTAATTTAATGTATAAATAGACGAACAAGAATATCGGATAAAATAATATATTGAAATGGACGATTACATATGAAGTTAAATCTAAATAACTCCACTCCACTTTTGGTTCTTCATGATTACGTACGGTTATGTTTGATAGTGATATTCCGTTACTTAAATGTTTCATGTTTTTATACTTGAATTAGAAATTAAATTACCTTACTTTCGGTTTCAAAATAAAATAATATTAAATTTTAAAATCAAAGATTTGTGATTTTATTTTGTTAAATAGTCCATGAGTCAGTTTAAGTCATCTTGTTTCCATATGTTATTTCTCCAAACAAGGTACAGCTATGCACAAACACAAAATACAACACAGAGTTTACGGATATTTAAACAATATTCATACGAGAATAGACATTCACTACTGAAAAATTAATTCACCTAAAAATGTAAATGTAAAAATGTAAATGATAATAAATAGGTAATAATATATCAATAGCTTAAGGTGAACTGCATTGGGTTCTTGATGTTTGGCTTCTGCGGCGTTTGTATTTTAATGTTCATCTGTTTGTTGCCAAGTTAGTATTAACTTTGATTAAACAAAAATATAAAATGGAGACTTACTTAACAAAATTGTCAACCAATCACAAATACATTTTGAATGGAAGCACTTATATAAGACTTAGTGCATTTTTATTATTACCTAGTGGTACACTGTTTTCGATGTGATACCGCAGAATATCTTACCATCTAGATTAAACAGACTGATCATAGAGAATTAATGATTATATGATAAACGTGTTCATGTAATTTGAACCAGATTTTGAGTAAATTGTGAACACCTGTTGTCCCTGCTCGTGTTCTTGGTCTTTGTTATCAAATGCAAACATCATTATTGCGATCTGTGAAGAAAACGCCCATAAGATTTTGGAATACTTTGAATAAAACAAAATAAAGGGATCCAAGGTATACTACTCAGGAAAGGAAAGATATTGAAACTGAAATTATTCATTAATGGGGAGCTTCCGTCATTTTGAATAAGTGTGCCTAAATATGAAGCAGATTTTACTTTCTGTTGCGTATAATATACATGTATATTTGATCCAAAGACTAACTGAATTATGGATTAATGTGTGAAAGGGCATAACCAACCAATGAAAAGTGAAATTAAAGTGATAATTTTGAATATCAATTTTAAAGAAGACAAAAAAGTGTAAGTAACCGAATCATTAGTGACAAGTAATAATGTGTTGAAATACTAACAAAAAAGTCACCAAAACTGTGGCCAGTTTGAAAATTCCGAAACTTTTTCGGGCATGGCCACCTATTTTCGTACCAAGTTTCATTAGGTTCGTTTGAACGGTTTTTGAGATCCGCTTCGTACAAGTTCATGGCTCAGAAGAAAGGAAAAGAAACGGAGCAAAAAAAAAAACTTTGTTTTGGGGACTTAAATATTCTTAACGACAAGGACTTGCGTGGGGTCTGGGGTGTGGTAATTTCGTTTTAAGCACACTGTCGAAGATTCGGGAATAATTTGAGGTAATAGAAGGATATATCGCCTAGAGTACGGAAGGTCGCGGGATCGATCCTGGCCCGGGTCAGTTCAAAGACATTAAAATTGGTAATTTTTGCTTCTCCGCCATCCACGGGGCATGTAGGAGTAAGAGCAAAGGACTGGTCGGCTCGGAGTCAGTATAATGTGTGCGGGTGAGGTGATGTCTTCCTCCGGACTGTTACGTCGTGACCTATAACGTTAAAAATCCGGCTCAGTGTGTCGGTCTAGTACAAATCGGGTTCAAATTCATATCATATCAATATGGTCTCGTCCTGATATTTACTTAATAGTTGCCACTACAGTAATTCATCCACCATCCATCATCCATTTGATATGCTTCTGCTTAATGAAATGAACCGTTTAAGGTTTATAACTTGAGAACCGCTTGGAGTTCAGAGATGACACTTTGTTTGATTTTTCACTACTACTAGAAAATTTGTCATGAATTGTGTCAAAATCTCTACCTTGAAGGTCAACGTCATAAGCTTAGTTTTATCCTGCAGTCAAGCCATTTCCGGTCTAATAAAGGGGGGTAGAATAAATTTTAGTCGTATTAGGTCAATGACCTAATAAAGTCCACTGGTACTTGTTTACATGAAGAGCGCAAGAAGCGGAGCGAATGTACCAGATGACGTCGTGAATTTCAACTTCAAAGGTGAATTTAAGGCATTTTACGTATCTAAAAGGCATTGCAGGATAAAGACAATACAAAGTCATTGTCGGAAAATATAAAATTTATTTGGGCTCGCTGCGAAACACGGAGAAAAGGCTCACTAAAGCTCGCCCAAATAAATTTTATATTTTCCGACAATGACTATGTATTGTATATAACTCTGCAGATCATAGGACCATGTTGACAAAATACTGCACAGAAGTAAATGATGATGCTCTTTACAATTAATTCTCAACTATAAAAAGCTGTTTTGCGAACTTAGTTTAACTTTGCATACCGTGGATAAATATTCACAAATCATATATTATAAACCGTGTTGCACTCTATCAGTACTACTGGGACTTAAATCATGATAATTTGTATAATTGTTCTCCTTTAATAGAGGGAAAGATTGCAAATCGTTACTAATCCATCGGCCTCCAAAACCGAAAGTAAGACCTCTTCGATACCCTCGGACATAAGTACATAAAATGTAGTTCCAGTGATGACAGCATTTTTTAAATTACGAGTACTTTATTCTTGTTGATCGTGTTGATAATATCTGAACGAATATTTGTAACATGCATAAAAATTTATCGTTTACCGAAATTACCAAGTAATTAAAATGAAGTCAACGCAGACGGCTGATGAATTTATCTATCATAACAAATCTACGAGAAACACCTTCCCGTATTTACTTTTTAAATTAATTAATTGTCAAAACTAATTGCGCATTTACAATTTGACGATTATTAAACATTATTTGAGAAAAAAATACTTTAAGATTACCTATTAATATAACTCGGACATTCACTTTCGGAATGTAAATGTTTTATACGGGGATCGGAAATTTTCAGCAGCCTCTGTCGGACGTTTTTTGATAGACATGAATCCTCAGTTTTAACTCTTTTTAGCAATTTCAACACACTATCTTATTTCATACAAATGTTGTTATGCACGATATATTAATGTTTTGGGTAAGACCTGAAATAAATGTCATGTGTATCAACTCTTTAACATTCTGTGCGGCGTTGTTTGTGTATTGAATACAAAGAATGATAATTTCGATGTTATAGGTGTCTTCGTTTGGTACGTATAAATAGATCAACATGATCATTAGAACAATGGATCACACAACGACGTGGAATGATTTAAATAAATTGATAAAATACATTCAAGTTTAAATACTTTTAAATCAGTCTATGAAAGTCTTCCCGAAAGATGAAATTTGTATTCCTTTTTCATATTTAACTACAAAGATTCGCGCGGGTGTGACTAAACATCGAGTTCGAGTTCGAGTTCGAGTAAGAGTTAAAGTTCGAGTTAGAGTTCGAGTTACAGTTCGAGTTAGAGTTCGAGTTAAAGTTCGAGTTAGCGTTCGAGTTATAATTCGAGTTAAAGTTAACTCGAGATATTGATTTCTAATGTCATTTATCGAGTTGCATTTCGAGTTAAAATTCGAGTTATGGATTAAGTTTAGGGGGAGGTAGGTAAACAATTACCTCTACATAGACTCGTAAAAAAAATACCTAAATTTGATATCTCTGATTTTTTCAGACCCAGAAAAAGCTTTCATACTACCACATAAAACACGTTAAAAATTATATTTTTTCGTCTTTTTGAACGTACCCCAAAAATACCAGCAATTTTTGGACCCCCAAAAAATATAGCAAAATCAAGAAATTTGACCACAAAAAATAGTACTTGCGTACGTGCAGAAAATTTTGGACAGCACCACCCCCCCTTTTTGGGATTAAGTTCTTGTGCGTTGATTTTTATTCTTCGCCGTTTAATCATCTGGGCAACGGAATCTAGATTGGCCGCCTCCTTATGCAGGGCAAATGAAACGTGTCCAACTTCGTTTCCTCACGCGTTTTCCTTTTCTCTTTCTCCATATGTCCCACCAACGAATGTGGAAGAGACATACATTTAGTTTTACTCTTGTCCATTTTATGTTAATATTTCAATAAAATCACAACCTGAAAACGAAACCTGCTCCCCCAATGTCCGAAATACGTGTATTTATTTTGTTCGACCCCACTTAAGTATGACGACCTCCCTAAATCGAAATGCATGTGGATTCTATATAATTAAAAAAAGTTTTTAAAACCTTCCTTAATCTGTACACTGAATTGTGAGATTTAAAGTTGTGATACAAAAAAAAATCCTTCAAAATAATATAAAAGATGTGAATAGTTTACTGATTGTCTGAGATGAGCCGATTGCATATCATGTTAACAAAAAATCATAAAGGCCATGTGAGCTTTTGCCATCACTTGGTGTCCATCATCTGCCGTCGTAAATTTTTTTGAAAAAATCTAACACTCAGAACTTGCTTGGCTAATTGGAATCAAACCTGGCCCGAGTCATCACTAAGGTGTCTAGTAGAAAAAGTGTCAAAGGATGCCGCAAGTAAAAATTACATGGCCTATGGTACTAAATATAGAGCATATAGATCAGACAGTACTTTCTGAAAATTATATTAGAAGAAATGCCTTTTAGAGAAAATCTGGTGAGGTAAAAACGACGAGGAGGATAACATCTACCTGCGTTTTAATTTTCGTAGAAATCGGATTACCCGTCTTGGAGTTATTGCCCATGAATTGTCGATTTTTAGCTTTGTATTTTTTGTTTTTTTTAATATAAAAATCTTCTCCTCTAAAACTACTGGGCCAATTGGAACCAAATTTTGGTGGAATAGTCCTTGGGTGGTCCCCGTTCAAACAAGATAGTTGCCGGAGCTAATTATAGAAAAGGTGGAAGGAAATTTTAAAAATATTTTCCTCTGAAACTACGAAGTCAATATCAACCAAACTTTACTTTAATGCCCTCCCAAAACGGTATCCGGTAATTCCGACCTCCGCGACCATAATTGCCTCCGCCGCCAAACTGAGTTTCACACTAGACCCTATGTGAATGCACGTTTAACACCTCCTCTAAATACACCGGACAATTTGGGGACATAAGGGGTGTCCAGTTTCAAAATTGTGTCGAAGGATGCACCGATTCCTGACTTGGGACAGGCGCAAAAGTGCGGCGGGGTTAAACATTTTTTGTTAGATATCAACCCTCCCCTATACCTCTAGCATAAATTGGAGCAAATATATATAGTTTGTATATACCTCCGTCCACATTTTGAAGATCGTATGGTAGAGTCTGGTTGGCTTGCTTTGCTAGGACTGATGGTCTACACCCGGAATAAAAGAACGCTTATATTCTAATTGACATTTTATTAAAAAAAATATAATCTGAAATTATTAGCAGATGAAGCACTCTAAAGGCCCACGTAGCAGAATTTTATCACGTGAACTGTGAATAAGGAAGCAACCATTTGATTTTTTTTTCGGGGGGGGGGGGGGGTCAAATTTTGGTCCTGGATTTTTTTTCGGCCGCATTTGCGGCCTTAATTTTTATTTTCATGTAAACCAAAATTTCCTGATCGACACAGGTCCTGCATTTTTTTTTCACATCTAAAGTGATCCTGTCTTTTTATTTTGCCCAAAATCTTTGTCCTGCCTTTTTATTTCAAATTTACCCCCCCCCTTCCCCATAAAAATCAAATGGTTGCTCCCTAACTCGAACTTTAACTCGAACCGTAACTCTAACTCGTAATGTAACTCGATAAATAACATTAGAAATTAATATCTCGAGTTCACTCGAACTACAACTCGAACTCGAATTTTAACTCGAACTCTAACTCGAACTTCAACTCGAACTCCAACTTTAACTCGAACTCTAACTCGAACTCTAACTCTAACTTTAACTCGAACTCGAACTCGATGTTTAGTCACACCCGATTCGCGCATGCTCAATCGATTATTTTCTAAAATACACGTGCAAACAATCGCAACATCTTCAAGTTTTACCGAGTTAAATCTACCAAGGCGTTTCTAATCTTTTCAAGTTTATGATTGTGAACTGTTAGATTGTCCGATACATACCTTGTAATGGATTTTTTTTTAATTTGAAAGCAGAAAGGTGTGAAAAATGCCTGATTGATCGTCATTGGTGAATGACCTCGATATTGAACTTTGGAAATTGTTGACAGGTCATAAGGTGTACAGTAATTATATTTAAGTGTAATAAAAGCACAGACACCTTTAATGTAAATTACTTTTATGTCATGCGAAGTAAAATTATGATTTAATAACAGAAAGTGTTGGTGACAAGAAAGTTCGAATGGTTGTCATATATATCCTTGTGGTGATTTTCTTTAATTTCTGTTGCGAATTTAGTGTGGATGATATTTGTTTATTCGTACGTTCATTTGTACTGTAGGATTTGCTAGTTTCACTTTATTTTGTTTGTTGACATTCGAGCCATCAAAAAGACTTAATAAAAAAAGATGATCACAGTAAATTGAGCAACTACTTTAAATTTAAACCATAATTTCACTTTTGAAGATTACTTCAATATTAAGAACAGAGATAAGAGAGTTATACTAACTAGATTTAGAATAAACAATCATTGTCTCCGCATAGAGAGAGGCCGTTACGAACGAAAAATTGATGAACATAGAAAAAATATTACACTGCCAAGATCAGAGAGAACATGCCAGTTTTGCTCATTGAACTCGGTTGAAGACGAAGAACATTTTTTATTTAAATGTACCCTTTATAATAAGGAAAGAAAAACCTTTCTGGATGAATTCTTTACAAAATACCCATATTTATCCCAAATATCCGATAGTAATCTGCCTATTTGGTTCATGTCAAACGATAGCCTTGATTTTAACTCTAAATTATGTGAATTGCTATCCTCATTTTACACATTGAGAAACTAAATATTTGCTTAACTGAAACTTATAAAACTTATTTATAGTCTTCACCAGTTCATTGTCACATAATACTTGAATTGTTTTTTTTTTTTTTTTTTATTTTTATTTTTTTATTTATTATTTTTTTTCTCTCTTTTCTGGGAGGTAAGAGTTATCCTTCGTTCCATATATACAATGTAGGCAACTGACTCTCCTCATAAAAAAAAAAAAATAAATAAAAAGATAAAAATACATTTGTGTCTGTATTTTTATCTGTATTTTATTTTTCATTTACATGTTGTATTGTTAAATCAATCATCCTTAATCAGAACGATAGTTGTATGTGTGAGTGTATGCGAGTGGGAGAGAAAGGCTTTATATTTTTACTTTATGTCATTACATGCTTGTTATGAGCCCTATGATTAGGAAATAAAATATCTTTATCTTTATCTTTATCTGTACAATTTTCAAGACAAAATGTAGCCGGAATCAACAATTACTCTCAATTATATTTTTTTTCGAAATAAAAAAATGTTTGTTGAATACAAGTTTTGTCACGCCAGCGACGAAAAGTCGTGAAAGCGAGATATAGGTATTACTTTCGGGCAGCGACGGCGGTGTAAACTTTTTAAAAAAAACTTTGCACACATAATGCCTACAATTAAGATTTTTGGTCGACAGATACCTTATCGTATAAAGTTTGCCGCAATATACTTGTCTGGTGACCATGACCTTGTAGTCATGGTTCATTGACTTCATAAACATAAATGTAAAATCTGCATCTATGTTTCGTGGTTAGATCCATTTCTCAGCAACTGTAATATCTAGGCCTACCATATTTGGTCTGTAGATATTTCTTAATGGGTACATGCATGCCAGTCTGACACATGGCTTGGGACTTTGTTGTCAATTTCATGCTTTTGTGACTTTGTCACACTTTCATGGTCAAAGGAACTATAATACCTAGACCCAGCATATTTGGTCAATAGATAGTTTTTGGTGGGTACATGTCAGTCTGACACCTGCCTTTTAACCTTGACCTCAATTTCATTGTTGAGTGACCTGTGTCACATTTTCATTGTAAGTCCATTTCTTAGCTACTGTAATACCTCAGCCCACTATATCTGGTTAATAGAAAGTTCATAGTGTGCACATGCCAGCCCGACACTTTCCTCTGGCCGAGTGGTCTAGGTAGTTTATCATGACTACTAATGATCACTAGCCTGTCAACGCTGAGGTTGCGAGTTCGAATCGCACCTGTGCCGGGGTGTGTTCGACTCCGATCTTAATCGACAAGGATTGCCAATTTTCGTACCGAAGGTCGGTGGTTCTCTCCGGGTACTCCTGCTTCCTCCACCAATAAAAACTGGCCGCCGTGAAATAGCCAAATGTGCTGAAAAAGGCGTAATACCAAACTAAACAAACAAAACTTTCCTCTGGATCTTGACATAAATTTCATGTATGAGTGACTGTCACATTTTCATGGTTAAATCCATTTCTTAGCAACTATAATACCCAGATCCACTATATTTGGTCAATAGATAGTTCTTGGTCGGTACATGTCAGTCTGACCCATGTCTTTGACCTTGACCCCAATAACATGGTTGAGTGACTTTGTCACATTTTCGTGATTAAGTCAATTTCGTAGCAACTATAGTACCTAAGGCCACCATGCCTGGTCAATTGATAATTCTTAGTAGGCACATTGCAGTCTGACACCTGTCTCTGGACCTTGACTTCAATTTAATGCTTGACTGACTTGGTCACATTTTCGAGATTAAGTCCATTTCTCAGCAATGTAAAACCTAGACCCACCATATTTGGTCAATAGTCGGTATGGCAACGGCCTTTTGACCTTGACCGCAATTTCATGCTTGAGTGACTTGTTTCGTGTTTTGGGATAATGCCCATTTGTCAGCAATTGCAATACATAGACCAACTGTATTTGGTCTATAGATAGTCACCTGAATTTCACACTTCAGTCACATTCGAACACATCCACTTAGATTTCGAATATTGACACTAAAACTTGACTGTTGCTAAAAGGTAAGCCTTAATACACATTGAACTCTTACTGAAAATGAATTTAAATTCTGCTGACCTTAGGTCCATGGTAAAAAACTGAACACTCAATCTTTAATAATGCGAAGAATGAAATGACAATTTGTATATTTGTTCAAATACACCTACATGCAGATGTATCACATCCTGAAGGTCAATGTCGCAAATTTAGTTTTAAGATCTTAGGTGTAACTTAACAAACCTTGTACATTCTCCATCTTTAACCTTAAATTTAGATAGCAATTCTTTGTGTGAATTTTCTCCACCATTAGAAGGACGATTGCAAATAGTATAAAAATCTCAACCTTGAAAGTCAAGGTACAATTTTAGTTTTTATTTTGCAGACCATATATCTATATCTGTCCATAAACACTGTTAAGAGGTAAATGATTATAATTTGTATGATGGTTCACAGCCCCATATGAGGCGCTCACCATTTACTTAACTTGTATACCATTAGTTATGTGCAGAATACGATACTGGCAAGCGGGACCCTCAAGAAATGGTTTCAACTTCAAGCATATTTAGTCTACATTAAATAAGTATTGGTGTATCTGAACATGTAATATAAAAGGAATGTAATGTGTAAGAAGTTTACGAGTAAAAACTGGTGCAAATTACTGAAAACTGTATTGAAAAAATTAACAATATTCTTTCAGATTAAGAAGAAACCATGAGTGATCAAGGAGGAAGGGGGCGTGGTTCAAGAAATCCCATGGGCAGCGGAAGAGCGAATGGAAAAGGTACTGCAGCTAAAAAGCCAAATCAGGTAAAGATTATTGTACATTTAATACATTAGGTGGTCTCAAAGAAGAAGAGTTACTGTATTGAATTAGAAATTACCACACATTTAGTCTTCGAATAATTTTACTTCACAGAATTTTATAAGAGTTTTAAGAGTAAAAGACAAGTGATTTATGCAGCTTAAGAAGAAGTACTACTTAGCTTCTTGAAATCTTCTACATATTTATGCGTACGTTTTAAATGTTAATCATATTTTAACCCTATTTCAAATTAAACAATCCCAAAAATGTTCCTTTCATTAAAAGTGAATAGAATGAAATCAATTGTCATTAAGTTACAAGTTGGATAGTACATGTACTAAATAAGACAATGCAGGTTAAACGCAAACAGAGGCTTGCTCTTATGTTCAGCTTTTATTATTAGCATCACTAATGTCGTCCACCTGTACTTTAGACCAGTAGGATAGCCGAAGCTGAAAAAAAATCAGCAAAAAACACAGATGAATTTTCCCTATTTGATGACGATGTTTGGTTCTTTTGAATGACAAATTAAACCCATATGGACGATACAGGCTCCTTGGAGCATTTTGGTCGTATAATACTTAATAATGATGAATATAATTTCAAATTATATTGAATACTACATGGACAAGAAATTGATCAACCATATCCACCGTGGTAAAACATTTGGCTTCATTGCGTCATGTGATTGCATGCTGTACATTATCAATTTTCTTCTCTAAAGGAATTATCTTTGAATAAGAACACCTGTCAGTTGATTGTTTTCTATTTACTGAAAATTATTGGGTTATTTTGTTGTTTTTAATTGCACACCTTTTATGACCAGTATTACAAGCATTTTTAAAACTCAAAATAATTAATAGTAAAAGAGATATTCTAGCAACTTCTCATAAATGGCAATGTATATATATAGGTATAAAAATTCCATTGCCACACGCAGAAACACATGTACCATGTTCATCTCAAGATACATGTCGGTCACTGAAGCTATATTTTTTGAGTAGCGGATTTAGCCGAACGGTCTAGTTTTATAGAAGTCTTTATGTTCTTGATACTCCAGAACAGCTTTAACATATCAGGTGACTCATCAATCATTGCTTATGCATCATACACTAGAGGTAAAATTTCTGAAAAAAATTCCAGAATGCTTGCTAATATTGGCAGTGGTAACTTTTGTGGCCGAGTTTCGACCGGGCACGCATCCAGGATTGATTTCAGAATTATATCTTTAGTTTGCATCAGCCCATTTAAACCAAATTTGGAAATGTTAGGCTATATGAGACTCGAAAGCCTTCTGATTTTGAGGTCAATCGTGGTATTGATGTGAGGCAAAACATCATTTTTTCACTCAGAAATCACAGACTTTGAGAATTGTGTTTTCCGGATATCTTTAGTTTGCCAAATTCAATTCAACCCAATTTTTAACATGTTGTTAAAGTATATAAACCACAAAAGCCTATTTTCCCAGTCATTACAATTCCAGTTTTGGTAAATGTCCAGGAAGACTCTCAAATCTTTAAGTTTTGAGAAATGTTCCTTTAATTTTTGTGAAAAGTACCTAAAAAGCATATATTCAAGTTATCAACTTTGAAATAGCAATTACTTGGAAAAAGGAATTTTAAATAATCAAATGTGAAATAGCATTGCTCAGAGCAATTTATTTTCAAACATTGAAGTTGCATCTTCAATATATTTTCCCGAATGTTTGTAAAGTCTTTAATTTCTGGAAGAAGTTCTTAGCAAATCTTGTACTATATATGGAAATCATCATTTGGATAACAATTGCTTTGAACAGTAAAATTAAAAAGAATTGCAATAATAATTTTAAATATGCGAGATTCTTTCAATTTTGTAGCAACATTGCTTCAAATATATCAACAATGACCAGGAATTTCTAGGGACAATTGGATTATTTCAAATTTTGTAAATTTCCTGGAAGAGTTTAGAATCTTAAAATTTGGCATCCATATGCTACGGAAATCGTTCAACAATATAAGTTCATTCAAATTACTGAACTGTCACGATAACATGCCTTAAAATTATATTAAGAATTACAATGTATGTTGCATCTCGACTTTTGCAACTTTGATGCCCATTAATATTTTTTGCATTATTTGATTCTTAAAAGCATAATCATGAGCAAAATTTACTAGTACTGTGATATTTGTAGCGATCACAACAGCCTTTGACGCCTGTCCAATCCACACAAGCTCCTTCTAAAAGTAAAAAATTGTAAGTAAAAATGATTATTTAGACATACATATATATACATGCCACAAATTCTTTCTAAAGTACAAACTTGCAAGTACAAGTAAAAAGAATTATTTAGACACATATATACACGTAACAACATGTTTTAAAAGTTACGCGATCATGATGGATTGTATTCTAACGATACCTATAAAAATTACACTCTTCAAACTCTTAAACTCAAAGAACTCAACTATGTCTGGCAACGAACTTACAACAAACTCGCTTCTGAGCCCGAGATAAATTGGTAGTATGGACTCCATTATTGTTCCCTTGATATTTTACACGCGGCGTTTATAGAAGTTTATCATAAATTAAATAATCAAATATGGCATTAACATTAGGTGTTATTAACAGAATTAAAATAGCCTTGTTCCGAATTTATCTTTAATTAGATATAGCCATATACACATGTATAGATATCAAGACTGTCAGCCCGAGATTCCACTGATGACAAACGGCCTGTTTTAGAATTGAACAATAAAAATATTTGTTGTGATTTGGTTTATCGGTTATCTTGAGGAAACAATGTTTTCCGAATTCCTGACCTCTACAAACGCTTTATGACGATGTATTTTGGGCTTCCAATATCAGAGAGGAGGAATTTAATCCTTTCGTCAACTTTATATCCTCATATCACCCTGCTATCAAATATCGATATACTTTTTTCTAGTAGCACCTCTCAACTCTCTTTTCTCAATTTAACTTGTAAACCGAAGCAATAAAAAATACAAACTTTCTGTTATTTAGATTACAGATCCAGTGCCATGTAAAAATGTTATCCCGAAGTCTTATTTTTTGAGATTATGTCGACCCTGATGCAAAGAAACTTAATTTCGGCTTGTATGTTTTTTTTCCTTGAAAAGACATTACCCAAGATGGGGCATTGACATGGTCCTTGACTCTGTATCAAATTTATCTAATTTATCCAGATAAAACGACAACAAAAATGGTAGTCTTCATTCTTGATTATCATCCTCATAATGTTGCAATTCACAATATTGTTCTGAAAAAATCACATCGATCATTCTCTAAGATACCGATGTGGTCAGCGTCTTCAGTTCCTTTCCTGTTACGGCCCTTAGTATTAATTTAAAAACCAGGTAACTAGACGCGTTGCCAGAAAAATGTGTTACACATGTCATTTTACCGTTGAATTGGCATGAGTCAAGGTACAATGTCTTCATAGTACATAACGGATTTACCTGCCAGTACAAGTCAAAACATAATTTATGCTACAATATTTAAATACTTTTACCAGGTCTACATTGGGGAAACTTACTGACGATTGGGCGATCATTTTATAGAACGTTGTGTTAGAAACTCAGACAAAAGATTGCACAGTTGGAAATCATTTCCGATAGTCTGGTCATTGTCTTGAGGACATACAGGTAGCTTTTCCTTATCCAATCTTACAGGGCAATGAAAAACAACGTTTGGAACAAAGAATTATTTATATTTTTGGCACTTTGAGGTTTCGTTGTATGAATGTCAAAAACTATATTGTGAGTCTTTGTGACTTTGTCCACAGTACTACTTTATATTCATTTCTTCCATTTGTCACAGATTTGTACAGTCATAAATAGGAAGATCAAACATTCACTAAAAGTTAATCTATACCTCGCGCCAAAGGAGTTGGAGGTATACTGGTTTATCTCTACTCGTCCGTCCGTCCTTCCGTCACAAAATGTTGTTCGCTAAATGCTCAGCATATACAGGCCACAACTAATTCAAAGTTGGTATGAAACATGACAATGATGAGTTGTAAAGTGAATACCGCTTTTATACGTGTGGCCTATCTACTTCCTGTTTAATGATGCCGCCATACATGTTTCACCATATGGATTGTAGAAATATTTGGTTACAAAATTCTCAACAACTACAGGCCACAACTAATTCAAAGTGGGTGTGAAGCATGACAGTGATGAGTTGTTAAGGATGTTTGCTGGTCATGTTTTGGTCTTTTTGTCAGATTTTCGGAATCCTCGGGTTTTATCCATTTCTTAAACATGAATTTTTTGCGCATGAACCCCCTGTTTTTCTTTTATAATTCAATCATATATACCTTAAAATGGTATTTGCAAAATTTTATGAAATCCTTTTTATTTTTTCATACATCTTTGAGAGACCAAAGTTGTCAATGCAAATACAATGAAACATCCAGAGAAAACCAATTTCCTGCAAATTTTCAAAGCCTTATAGCTCTAAAATGAGCACATGAACCTATATTTTTTCTTGCTTATTTGTTTACTATTCATATGTTCTCTCAAACTAAAACACCTATTTCAAATCCTATTTATTTCCTATTAAACCAGCGATCATCCTTAAGTGAGTACCAATTTTGTACATCTACTTCCTGTTTAACGACATTACCTTACATTTTTCGCCTTATGGAATATTAAAATATTTGGTTTCAAAATTCTGAGCAACTACGGACCACAACTATTTTATATATGGTGTGAAGCATGACTGTGGTGGGTTTTAAGGTCGGTACCGATATTATACCTGTGCAACTACCTTCTGTGTAACGATGTCCTGTGATATTCTTTTACAAAATTCGTCTGTGATATTATTTTACATATTGAAAGTTTTTCTCGTATTTGTTTTATTTTTTTTTCTCCTTAGATATTATTTGTAAATAGTCCATTCGTTTTAGATATTATTTGTTTTAATAAAACTTAATTTAATTAGATCTCGCCGTGTTATGGCTTAAATGTCGCCAACACGGCGTAAAACAACATTTAATCAATCAATTTAACTTTGCCACCCTACATTTGCACCAAATGGAATATGTACACAACTATTTTGAAAATGGTATGAAACATGTTTCTATCATATTTTAACCGTATTTCATCTTTAGAGAATTAATTGAGGTCGTACAACGGCTGTATAAAATTCAAGGAAAGAAGTTGGAAAGGAAAGAAGAAAAAGATCTTTCTCAGTTAATCGTGGAAGAATTAGATGATATAAACTTAGAGTAAGTCTTAATTAAGATGTATAAACCAAATTCCGTGCGTGTAATGTGCATGTATCAGATTCGCTAGGACTATAACTTTGGAAATATAATGAACCAAAATATTGTGAACAATGGAATCAAGGCCTTAAAAAGTAGATATAATTCAGTGAATGGGAATTGAAACGGTACTTTTAACAATAATTCAAAATGTATCAGCTTTGAATTACAACACAGGCTGTATTTAATTGTGAGATTTCAGAAGGTATCATGTAAATAAGATGATACTCTTGCAAACCACAACATTTTTACGGTTACATTCAGTCTAATTAAAATGAGATCTTCTTGCTTTTCGTTTGCATGAATTGTCGTGCGTTGGGGATCTAACAATTGAAGGAATTAGATTAAGTTATATTCAATTTAAATTCCCTTCAATTACTCTGTAATAGTTAGTCCAATATTACTCTCTCACCAAAGGGTTATTTCTTTGAAACGCAGTTTGAGGCCAGAGAAAATCTTCGGCGATATAATAGTACAATATATCTTAATTCAAATGTTTACCCACGGCTAACCTTATTGTCAATATCACTTATACTGCATGTGAGAGCATATTGATATTTAGCAAGTTACTAGTATATTTTCTTTATTTATAAGTGACGACACAATAAATAAGACGCAAACGACATACATATGCATATACATGTATACGGTATAAGGAGTAAAAGCTATGCAATACCGGTTAATGCACATGCGAATCTAAAGCATACAATACAGTAATTTAATTAAAGGCAATTTTATTCCTGTTCTTCCTTTGTAAGGTTTTCATTGACGAACCAAAATCATATATATGTACAGTCGTTTTCAGTATACAAGACAGTAAAAAGGAGACAAGTAAATATATTAAAGAAAAATCGATATTACATAGACCTTTTTTTGTCAAAAAATACTATGAAAAATCTTTCTTGCAAACATTTATTATAGGAAACTAAAAGAAACACAGAAGGTTATTGAAAAGAATTTATCTGACAACGATAAGTCAATAGGAAAACCACAAAAAGGAAATCAGCCACAAGGAGGAGCCCAAGCATCAGAACGAACAAAATCTATGGCTGATGTAATAACTGATGAGATCTATAGGCTTAAAGCTGAAATAGACTCTTTGAAGATAGAAGTCACGTAAGTATTTTTTAGCTCACCTGACACAAAGGGTGAGCTATTATCATCATTTTCCGTTTTTCGCCCGTCCATCCGTCTGTCGTACCGTCCGTTCGTCAACATTTCACATTTTGAACTTCTTCTAGAGAACCACTTAATGGATTGAAACGAATCATAGCAGAAATGTTTCTTACTAGATTCTGACCAAGTATTGTTATTTTGGTGCCGATCCGTCATCCAACATGGCTGCCAGTGGGGACTTAGTTTACCATAGGACCCTATTGGAAATACATACATCTTCTTCTAGAGAACCACTGAATGGATTGAAACCAAACATGGCATGAATTTTCTTATGAGGTGCTGACCAAGTGTTGTTACTTTGATGCTGATCTGTCACCCAAGATGGTCGCCAGCAGTGGCCTTGGTTTAACATAGGACCCAATGGGAAATACATACAGAAATCTTATTCCAGAGAACCACTGAATGGATTGCAACCAAACATAGCATGAATGTTCCTTATGAGGTGCTTACCACGTTTTGTTACTTTTGTGCCGATCTGTCATCCAAGATCGATGCCAGCAGGGGACTTAGTTTAACAAAGAACCCTTAGGGAAATACATACAAAATCTTCTTCAATCTAGAGAATCGCCGAATGGAATGAAACGAAACATGGCATGAATGTTTCTTGTGAGGTGCTGACCAAAAGGTGTTAATTTGATGCCGATGCATCATCCAAGATGGCCGCCAGCAGAGGACTTAGTTTAAAATACGACACTTCGGGAATTATATTCAAAGGGCTTCTTCTTGAAAATTACTCAATGGATTGAAACCAAACATGGCATGGATGTTAATCACAAGGTCCTTTAGCAATGAATAAATGGGAATATCAGGTGAACGATGCATGCTTCTGGGAGCCTATGGTTTTAAAATACATGAATGTTCCCATTAGAATGTAATTGGTAAACAAAGAGAAAAAAATACAATGTAAGTGTATTTCTTCCAAAAGTAGTTGTAATTAATTCTTTGATACCAATTTTGCACAAGATGAGCAAATTCCTCGATTTACGAATTATCTGAAGACAAAACTTTATGACAAACGTGACGGCTTCGACTTTCCTATTGTTAACTTTCCCTTCTTGAGTAGCAATATACCAGCACCGCCTGCATATGGCGTCTACGTTTCCCAGCTTATCCGATATTCAAGGACATGCGTGAGTTACCATGAGTTTCGACAAAGAGGATTACTGCTGTCACAAAAGCTTCTTAACCAGGGATTTTATCAGGGATAAGTTGATGCCGTCACTTAGGAACGTTTACGGTCGTGCTCACGAATTGATTGACCGTTACATGTTACAATATATGAGATGATGTTGGACCTGTTCCCACTGTCGTAATATTTCATGTACCTCCAACGATTTGTGACTACCACAGGATTGACTTTGTTGAACTTCACGACGGGTGACGTATACGGAGCAGGAACTGCTAACTCTTCCGGAGCGCCTGAGTTCACTCCTGGTTTTTATAGGAGTTTGTGTTGTTCATTGTTTTTTAGTTTTCAGTGTTTGTTGGAGGTGCTTGTGGATGTTCATTTGTCTTCCCTGGTTTTGTCTGTCTAATGGATTTTTTTGATTGCTCCTTCGGTATATTTGTCCTCTTTATCAGTTTCGTAAAAGGCCTAAAATGTTGAAAACCAGTAATCCAACAAGTTGAGTAGCAAGTTCAGAAATGCCAAAACCACCCACAGACAGAGCTATGCACGTGAGAATTACTCCTTAGCTTTCACATAAAAAATTTTGTAAGAGTAAATTTATAAAATCAATTTCTTGGTGGGTGCTGCCCTCGGGGAATTAGAGTCCACCAGTAGCGGTATCATGCTACTGTAAAGTATTTCCTCTCTGCAAGCAGCTCGAATGATATTTATTTTTATTGCATGATGTCTGATTTCTTTATCCTAAATACATGGAATAAAAAAGGAACGTACAAAATCAAAAGTTATGTCGATTAGAGTTTTATATTATATGTAATGTTACTGCAACATTATCATTTTTGAAAAAAAAAGATTACTTGGCACACTTCCGACAATACAGTTCAGTTGTCAAATTATCATCCTTTACATAACTTGGAGCCAAATGAAAAAGGTTCATCTTTAAAAAGGAGATAATCATAAATCCGATCACCAGATCAGCAAATTTGTTTAGGAGTTAACAAAGAATTTGGACAAAGTTTCAATGTTGATATCTTTAACGGCCTATAAGGAAATAGAAAAATAACACGTTGTTCTAAAAGGAAACTCAGTTTTGTCACAAGACTGGGCGAATCTTATTCGTAACAAATGTGGCGACGAGCATTGCAATTAACATGTCAAAAAGCTGGCTGTCCAACAGCACCAATTGAATGATGACGAAAAAAACTTACAAAGACTCATTCCTGAAAAGTCCCGGTTTAATAGGTTTGATGGTAATAAATCTAATAGAAAACCATGGTAGCTTACACACGTCCGCGAGTTTCGAATAAGCAGTAAACAGTAGACGCTTTAAGCAGGCGATGCTTATATGTTGCCCCCCCCCCCCGAAAATAAGAATATCAACAACTATTTGTAGTAAATTTATGTCTGCCTTTTTAGTTCCGTTTGGTGTACACTTCTATTCTTTAAGACCTAGTTTACTTGAACTACAAAGTTAATAAGGATATTTTACACTGCAAACAACTTACACTGTAATTAGTCACTACAGCTGCTGTAAAATTGTCCTGCAAATTTTATGTTTATTGCACACTGTCTGTGACCAAACATTTGTTCATCATCTGTTGTAGTCTTTTGCTTTGTTACCTTTGTTGATGTTCTTGAGTGCTCTCTTTTCTCTTCATTTTTAGTCTTGTGAGTTCTTCCTTTCATTTAATTTGTTCTTCCAAAAAAAAAGGGGAGTGAAATCTTCCATTCATACCGATTACATTTTCCTGCTGAGGGCAAAGCCTAGTTAGCCGAAACGTTGAACCATTTAGCTTTAATTTTTACTTCTATTGTTTATTTTTTCTTTGTTGGGTTATTTTTAAGTATGCTTTATCTAGACATCTAACTGACTTTTTCATTCATAGATTACCGAGTTGGTTACTCTGAGGATATTTGAATAATTTATTCTCAACTTTTTGATGAGTCTGCAATTAACAAAAACTCGGACAATAAGCTTCACCGTTTCATTTATGTATTCAAAAGGTCGAAGTGACGTACTTTGGGTTTAATTCTGACTTCTGCACAGTCATCAAGGCGCAGTTCTTCAGGGATACGATCAAACGCCGCCGTTGGCAAACATTTTTGTTCTAATTTATTTACTTCTTGAATTAAATGGGTTGTAGATTGACTCAAGTTAATAAATATAACGGAAATAAATCAAAGTAGTTAATGATAAAGTTACTATAGTCTAAATTATTTACCTCGCTATTTCGGATTTTGAACAACTTGTATATTTCTCCTTTTCAATCCGCAGTGAGGTTTTAATACGACAACTTAGAACTATTCACAAATAGTATGTGCAGTTTTCAAGTGTTAAAGCGTTGCAGTTATACTTCTGGAATGGAATTGAACATGGTACATTTGACAATATACATCATGGGCTGATAATGTGAATTCAGTTATTTTCGTTGACATCAGTTTTCGTGGATTAGGGTCAAAAAGACAAATTCACGTGTTCTTAATTTCGTGGATTTAAAATTTCAGAATAAAACAAAAATAAAAAATCATATGAGTCGATTTATAATTGATGAGAAGGGTTTAAAATCGAATGTTAAATAAATCCAACACTGCAATCAACGATATCCTTATTATCTTAACTAATAACCATTAGAGGCTTGTTCAAAACAAAACGTTGTGAGAACAATGTTTGCTGTCCAAGCTAAAAACACAACCACAGAAATTACTTATTAACTAAATTAATGAATTATTAAAACCTTATAATTACTTTACTACGAAATTGTGTAGTACTACATCATTTGGAGTATTTATTTATTTTCAATAATTTATCTAAGCCTAAATCTCTTCCTGTAGCAAACTAAAATCCTTCTTCCGTGTCAACATACTCATCCGTTTGAGATTTATTTACTTACGATCAAACGATGATATTGCATTCTAGGAATTTACCTCAATTTCCTATTGATAAAACTATCGAATATATATATTTCGTTGGTTTTAAAATTCGTGGATTGTGTTGTCCACTAAATCCACGAAAATTGGCGAACCACGAATAATAAGTGTTTCACATTATACGACTGGTCGTGAACGTATCAGTCTGGTTTTGAATACCGTCGGTTGTAAGGTGTCCACAACTTACCAGAATGTTATAGCTACTACTTATCGTAACTGATATAAACTTAGACATAAACATTCATTAAAATCAGTTAAACTAGAAATAAAGAAAACAACAATGTGCTATTACCTACATTGTAGCTGCTCACTTTTACTTCAATACGCCTTGCTACACAAATAAAGAAGATCCTACTTCTATAATGAATGAAATTTGAATGCGCAATTAAAATAAAACCAAAGTCTTGAAGCATGAAATGTAGACTATACGATGACCTACTCATAATCGAATATCCTCCTATAGGTTTAGAACAATGTACTCAAAATAGGTAATGAGATATACAGTGGACGTGAAATTTGTCAAGTGATCTATTTTAGCCTGGATGGTAACTTAATTTACGCCAGAGACGTTTAGGGATTATCTGCATTTGATGTATTCCAATAAACTTGAAAAAAAATATCAAAAGTCAGCTTCCTATTTTGACCTATTCCTTGACAATGACGACAAAGGTAAATTGAAAACTAAATTCTACAATAGACATGATGTTTTTACTTTTCCGATTTCCGATTTTAAAATTCACGTTCAAAACATTCTAGCAGCACCGATGAATGATGTTTACATTTGCCGCTCTAACTTCCTTTTCAATGGCCTGTGGACAATTCAGCAATTTCCAGGACAGGGCTCACCTGCTGAAGTGGTATGTTGTTCCAAGGATAAAGTCATCACTTCACTTCAAAATTCCACGTTCGTCAGCTCGAATTTGCAGATCGATAAGGAATATCTTTTTCCCAGGTGAAATCTAATCTATTCCCAAAACGACATTTTACTAGAATCGACATTGCAATATATTGGGTATTTTATAGGAATGATTTACCCATCCGGATCATCTGAGTTGAGACCCGTTCTGTGGGATCTATAAAAACTATTTTTTAGTTTTTTGTGGTGTGTTTTTATTCTCGCCCTTTTCCATATCGGGAACACCTTAGTTCACCCTTTCTTATGTTGGTGGAGTCCATGTTGCTCATTATTTTATTTTTTTTCTTCTTATTGTTTTGTGTCGAGGTGTTTATCTCTTTGTCTCTGGATTTATGATTGTTGGGGGCCCACGTTGTCTTATGATTGCTGAAGTTCTTGCACAAGCAATCCAAAACCCAAAACCCCTCTTATCTGCCAAGTATCGTTCCAGTGATAAATATAGTCCTATAATCTATATATGTCTCTTACTATGAACTTAAAAAAAGAAGAGTTTTAGATTTTTGAATTTGGGTAAGTGATTCAACTACTAAGTACTTATTTGGATCGATTCGGACAGTAGCTGTGTAGTATGAAATATCGGTTTGAACCAGGACTTTACTTGCAGTATGGTATGTTGCATTTGTTCTTGGAGAAATTATCAAAAAATGATATTTGTAGGAAGTCAAAGGAGCTGAAGAAGACGAACGAAAAGCAAAGACCATCTTCAAAGGATGAAAATAAGTAAGTCCTTATATGTATAACAAGATAATATACACTTATATCTAAATTGAATTATATCTCCCACTTTGTTTGTTTTGTTTGTTTTGGGCTGAGCGCAAAATCTCCTAAAGTTAACAGTTAATTAAACTTGACAGAATTCATGTATACCAGGTGTAGTTGTGCACTACATAAATTGTTTTGGATCTGAAAGATTTTTTGGGGTTCCCATACCAAAACATTAACTTTGCCATTTTTACCTATGGAAAGTTTGTGAATGCAGAATCTCCAACAGTTCAGACTGGAAATAGAACGACACTTTACATGATTGATGCATACCAGGTATAGTTATGCAGGACATAATTTTTTTTTGGATCGGATTAATTTTTTTGGGTTTTCCGTACCAAAGAGGACAGATATACCAGAGAAGCAAACCAAAACCGGAATCCATTAGACAGACAAACCCGGGAAGACAAATTAACCAAATGCACACCAAATAAACAGTGAAAACTAAAACACAATTAACAATTAACAACACGAACTACTATATATAAAAAACCAGGAGTGAACTCAGGTGAGCAGTTCCTGCCCTGTATACGGCACCATCGTGAAGTTCAACAAAGTCAATCCCGTTGGAACAATGTAAAGTTCAATCAATTCGTGACGACGACCGTAAAATTTCCTAATTGATAACTTTTCCCTGATAAAACCCTGGTTCAAAAGATTTTGTGACAGCAGTAATCCTCTTAGTCGAAAGTCATGGTAACTCACACATGCCCTTGAATATCACATAAGCTGAGAAACATAGGTGCCATATGCAGGCGATGCTGGTATATTGCTACTCAAGAAGGGAAAGTTTAGAATAAGAACGTTGAAGTCATCACGTTTGTCATAAAGGTTTGTCTTCAAATATCTCTCATTGTCTATTTCAAGATGAAGCGGACTTCGATGTATCAGTAGTATCCTTAATTTCAAGCTCACTGCGGTAGATGAAATGTAGAAACATTGACTATGCCATTTAACTTATGGGGAAGTTTGTGAACACGGAATCTCCTACAGTTCATCACCCTTTGATGTATTCCTCTGTATGATTCTCTCTTCCTTTTGGTAAAGAATGATGACAAAAAAAAAAAAAAAAAAAAAAACAGGATGGAGGTGGAGACATATGTTTTTGCTTTAAAAAACCCCCCATTAATTCTATACCTATTTTACCTTACAGCTAACTATCATTATTTTAGCTCACTAGGATCACACACATGTATGTACAATGCATCATATCTGAATTGGACGATTTATTTTTTTCTCAGTAGTTAAAAGATCGACATGAGCAGTGGAAAAGTTGCCTGAATATTTAATATTTTATTCTCTTAGAGAACTTGCCACAATAATAGTAAAAAAATCATGTTAGAATTTTATTTTTTGTTTTTTTATTGGTACATGTGTATTTGAAATTTGATATTTCGTTTTAATTATTTATTGCATTTAAACATTCAGTTGTACTAGAGGTCAAAATTATCTTTATGTAAAAAAATATTGCTGCACTCATTTTATCATTTTCTTTTGTCATTAGAACTTACGAAAACGCCATTATTTGACCCTGTTTGTAAGCGCTAGGACTGCATTTGGTATATTGGAATTGATATGGGATATGGTATTAAAAAAACCAAGTCATATTCTATATATATCCAACAAACTTTATCAATTGCATATAGTCATTATTGGTGATCAAACAAAATTTGTTATTTGAATTTAGATATATGATAAACGGAATATTATAAAGATATTAAAGCTCTCAGTATGATATAGAGGTCTCGGTTTTGTACAGGATGTGATATGAATATATACACGGTATAGAAAGACATAATGATGAATTTGAGGTATTTTCTATACATGTATGTATATATGTATATATGTATATATATTTAGTATTGTTTCCTGAATTTAATCGTATTATAGTAAAGGAGAATCAACATGCTGCACTAAGTGCAATCAAATATATTTATAATTTGCTACACGATCAAATGACTTGTTTTTGTATGTAAATCTACAAATGTGAAAGTCATTTGGTTTTGGTTGGGGTTTACAGTCAAAAACAAATCTTTGTAGTTTTCATGAGAGTTATTGAATATGGTGTTCGCCCTTTTCTGTAGTCAATTTACAGATGATGTTAAGCAAAAATTGCATATATAACATGTATAATAAGCAGTCAACTGCCTTGCTGAGAGGGTCTTCGGTATTCTTAGATAAAAAATACTTTTCCTGACATGACCCCAAACTTTGCAGGAAAATGAACATCGCTTTATATTGAGACATAAGAAATGTTTTTAAATAACATTATAAGATGATGTAAAAAATAAAAATAAAAGGATAATAATTTATATCATCATATAAGTGTGACTGTGTCGAAAACGATCTGGAATTCAACAGAATTTGCACCCTGATATCATTTGGAATACAATATTTAAGAAAAACATAGCATTTTATGATAAATATATGATCAGATGTTCTTGCTTTTTGTGATCCATCTAAAACAAATATATAACCTAGCTATAATTCCCAATGGCATTGGTTACTGTTTCTGTCACGTATTGGAGATATAGTATCAAGTTTGTGAATATTTGTAATAAAAGTAATTACCATTGGGTAGGAGTATCTGTAATTATAACCACCACGGAAAAAAAGGTTTCTACTGAAACAGTTCATGACCAATAGTTCAAGTGTTGGTTCTAATCTTAAGTGGCACCCAGCGTCAAAAGATCAATATGGATATTGAACCCTATGGGAAGTGTTTTTAAAATTCATCTTTTGAAGATCGTTTGAATAGACTGATACAAAACTTGGTGGGTTTGATCCTTATAAGAACAGGAATAAATATTTTTAGTTTAACACCGTTCTGTTTACAAAAATGGCCCCCAGGATCCGATATGCGTTTCACCGATTGGATACATTTCCAAGATCTTTCCTCAGAAACTACTTGACATGGATTTGTAACTTGTCACGAATGATCATTGCAAGGTAAATTTTTACTATCCAAGTGTTGTTTATTTGATGCCGATAGGAAATCCAAATGGCGTCGATTGTCGAACATAAGATATGTTGAACCTTTTCTAAAATGTATTTAAAATTGTTATTCTAATAATAAGATTGAAAAAAGACTTGGTGAATTGTTACTTGATAAGACCTAAATATTTTTTTAATAATTAAACTTATTTATTTATAGTGGATTGGGAAACAAGTTATACCAACTTATACTAACCGGAAATCCCTCTACACTTGGCGGGTGCGAGGGCGGCCCCTGTAGCGGCATTTTAGCCTACTCCTTTTTGACATCTACAGAGGAGTCTTTAATGTGCTTGGTGTTGCTCTTCCTTAACACGGGACAGCCATTTTTCGTCCCCATCCGACGGACCAACATCGTTTATCGAGACCATCCTAGAAAATTGTGTCGATAGGGCGTCCCAAATTCGATCACTGAAATTTTTATCACGAAGAGGAATCGAACCAGGGACCTTTGGCTTTATAATTTATTACAGCTCCACAAATATGGCCACCAGGCTCTAAATTGGGCTTCTCTGATTGGTTAGATTTCCAAGTTCTTGAACTAATCTATGGTTTTGAAACTTGCCATGAATGATCACTGCAAGGTATTACCAAAGGATTGTTATCCAAAATAGCCACTTAAACTTGACTTAGTTAACATTAAACATCACGGGAAATGTATTTAATTTTCATTCTTGGTAAGCACAATTAAATAGATTAATCAGAAGTTACTTATGAGGACCTGAATATTAAGTGTTACTTTGGTGCCATTCTCCTAACGTACATGGCTTCCAGGCTGAAATTAATTCTTATGATTTCGTAAATTGCAAATTTTTTCTTTCTGAATCTAGTTTGTTCTGTTTACAGAAAAAACTGATTGCAAAAGAAATTTGTTCAGTCTGTGCCCGTACTCTACCATTAAATTCCTAGCATATTATCAGTGAAACCGAAAAGGTGATGTCGAATTTGTGCTCAACAACTAGGTGTAAATATACTAAGCATATATAAAAATATTCTGTGAATCAACACAAATTGTTTTCGTGATTTCTTATTGATAATCTAGGTCAGATATTTCGTTTCAGTTTGGCTATAGCAAAATTGTTTATCTACCAAAATATGATTGTTTAATTACAGCTTGACAGTGGAAGGGCCTAATTCTCTAATATTTATATTCAGATATTTGTTAAAAGGCATTTTAATATTTTATGCATTTGAAAAGAGGACCGGTCCATTTGTTTCTGCATAATGTTTTAAAATTACGTCCACGAAATTTCCGAAACTTTCAGGTGAAGTATAGATGCATGCATGGATGAATTATTGTGGATGAATTATTAGTGCAACAATTTAGTGTATATTAGGACGAGAACATGTTAATATGATATGAATTTGAACCCTGCTTTGTACTAGACCGACACGCTAAGCCGAATTTTTAACGTGCTAGCTCACGAGGTAACAGTCCGGAGGAAGAAATATCACCCCACCCGGACACATTATACTGACCAGTCCATTGCTCTTACTGCTTGGCCGAGGAGCATCAAATGCCAGTTTTAAAGTTTTTGTTTTGACCCGGCCGGGGATAGAACCCGTGACCTTCCGCACTTGCGGCAAGCACGCGACGATGAGACTACCGAATCGGTTTTTAATGAAGGAAGTATATTTTTACCAAAATACCAATACCTGTGACCTCTACTAAATTAAAGTTAAACCAAAATTGCAGAGAGAAAGAATTTATATGAGGTTTTCTTTTAATCTATAAAACAGTATAACTAACTTCAACAAATAAAATAAGGAATGAGAATTACTAAAAAAAGGCAATTTTTACTCTAATTTCTCTGCGAAAAACCTTGTATATTTTACTTTTATAAAGAGAACAAATATACCTAAGGTGAAATCCAAAAATCGTAATCCATTAGACAGACAAAACCCGGGAAGACAAACGAACAACCACAAGCACAGCAAATAAACACTGAAAATAAAAAAAAACAATGAACAACACGAACTCCTACAAAAATCAGGAGTGAACCCACGTGCTCCGGAAGGGTAAGCGGTTCCTGGTCCGTATACGGTACTCGTCGTGAAGTTCAACAAAGTAAATCAAGCGGTAGTCACAAATCGGTGGAGTTACATGAAATGTTAGCAACAAAACAATAACAGAAAAGAACAATGATATACCAATCAATCAAAACCACCAAAAGACAGAAGCCTGTATCTATTCTGAAACTCTGTGGCTGCTTTCTACACCTGTAAAATAGGTTGGACGGTACATAATTTAAATAACAGTACTCAAAAGTTTTTTTTGCGTCAACTTGAGATTTTTTTATGAAATGAACATAAAATGTATTGCAAAATGGCCTAAATTCGTTATCTATACTACTCAGTTGTTATTTATCGATTTCTTAATAAGTAGGAGACATTACTTAAACTATAAACGTTTTTGAAGAGAAAAACTTACTGAAGTAGAGCATACAAGATTTGTGTTGCAGAAATCAATTGTATTTGTCGTAAAACACTGATAATTGCCGACTTGATTTCTGTCCTATCGGCTATTTACCCAATTTTTATATACAGAGAACCGTCCGACCTTACGCGGCAACCCAAGCCAGTTTGACATCAGAGGAATCGTGGAATTGGTCGCGAATGAAGAAAACATTTAAGTAACTCTGAAAATTATCGTTCTATAGGGAAACGAAGGCACAGTTAGTAGACATACTGAAAACTGCTGGTTGTGAAATCAAGACTGGAGGGCAAGAACAGATTCCTATGAAGATAAAAGAATGTTTTATCCGACTCCAGGATGAAAAAACGTAGGCAAAATTTGTATAGGACTGTATATTGATCAGAAATACATGGCTTCAAATATTTGTCCGTTTGCCACTCTTAAAACAAATAAAACGCCCGTGTCTAGCAATAAATATTGAATTAGATAAAAGTTTTCAGTCACTAGCACATGTAATGTGATGTAATGAATTAAATCACTCTTTACTGTAATTAAGTCTTCCAAACGAACATTTTTATCGAGCATTTTTTTTCTTCGTCTCAGATTTTGTTCGTTCGAGTTCTCAATAACTGTCAGAGATGTTGATCTGAAATTTTCCATGATGAAAGATCAATGTTTGTAGATACTATTCATTTTTTTATGGGGGTCACTGAGACGTATAATGAGGAGTTCAAAGAGGCTAGGAGTTTGCTATAGGATCCTATGGGGAATTTTTTTTCATCGAAAAACTCTTCGAGAGTGACCAATATCCATCTCATATCATATATTTTATTATACACCGTGACTACATTATTAAATGGCATATACCTCTTTCCTCTAGGGGGTCATCCCCACCACTCAAAGTCAATTATTTTGAAAAATTTCATATGCAATTAAAATCCATAGCTTTAAATCATATATTTTATAATTCTCCTGAACAAGACGCATTAAAAATCCCCACCCCTAAACCACATATTTTCTTATTCCCCATGGTAAGACGCACCACATGACACATACCTCGCTTCCCGAAGCGGGTTATCACCACTCCCATCGAATCAATAATGTTCAATTACCTCATAAACCGTTAAAATCCCCACCCCTAAACCATAAATTTTCTTATTCTCGGTGGTAAGACGTACCAAATGACACATATCTCGCTTCCCAGGGGGTTATCACCACTCCCATCAAATCAATAATGTTCAATTATCTCATAAACCGTTAAAATCCCCACCCCTAAACCATATATTTTCTTATTCCCCATGGAAAGACGTACCAAATGACATATACCTCGCTTCTCCAGGGGTTATCACCATTCCCATCAAATCAACAATGTTCAATTATCTCATAAACCGTTAAAATCCTCACCATAAACCATATATTTTCTTATTCCCACTGGTAAGACGCACCAAATTACACATACATCGCTTCTCCAAGGGGTTATCACTCCCATCAAATCAATAATGTTCAAATATATCATAAATTTTCTACTGTCAAGCGCGCCGTCATAATGAAGCAACGGCATAATAGCGGCGCTGAGAGTGATGCGTATAAACAATACCGTGATCCCCTTTAATCTTGAATTATATAAAAATAAAAATCTGAAAGAAACCCAACACCTAAACCCTATATTTTCTTATTCCTCATGACAAAACGCATTAAGGTCGTTGGTTCTCTCCGGGTACTCCGGCTTCCTGCACCAATAAAAACTGGCCTCCGCGAAATAGCCAAATGTGCTAAAAAAGGCCTAAAACCCCAACTAAACAAACAAACAAATCAAATCAATAATTTTTAATTATTTCAAAATCCCGTAAAAATGTTTATCCCTTTAACTCATTTTAATATGCAATGTTCAAATCTCATAAACCATTTAACTCCATACCCTGTAACCACATATATTTCTAATTGCCTATAAGGAGACACAATAAACGATTTTACACATTGCCCGGGGAATGGGGGTATTCCCTCGTAAAAATTCAACAAAAAACATTGAGATCCTTGGCCCTTAATTATAAACATTTGTATTCTTTGTGAAAAGCTCAGATATCCTCAGAGTTCATGTCCTACCCCTTTAAACACTGGATGTATCATCAGTGTTTCTGAATAGCTTCGGAACTGCTGGCCGGGATAATCATTATGCCCATGACAAGACCTAGTGAATGCACAATTGGTATTGCGCGAAGGGATAATTAACTATTCCCGGAAGATAATAAATTGTTTTATCCTGCAATCAAGCCATTTCCGGTCTAATAAAAGGGGTAGAATAAACTTTAGTCGTGTTAGGTCAATGACCTAATACAGTCCAATGGTACTTGTTTACATGAAGAGCGCGAGGAGCGTAGCAAATGTACCCGATGACGTCGTGGCGTTTCCCGCGTTTTCACTGCAGTTGAATTTCAACTTCAAACGTAATTTTAAGGCATTTTACGTATCTAAAGGAGATTGCAGGATAAAGACAATACAAAGTCAGTCGGAAAATATAAAAAATGTTTTTTGGGCTCGCTGCGAAACATGGGGAAAAAGGCTCACTAAAGCTCGCCCAAATAAATTTTATATTTTCCGGCAATGATTATGTATTGTATATATATATATATATATATATATATATATATCATAAAAAATTCTCCAATAATATTTTATGCTAAACTGTATTGGTCTATTTTTTAATTTTTTGGTATGATTTTTATAGGAGTTGTTTATTATGTTCCTTGCTGGAAAAAATCATTTTCGATCCGTTTTTGTCTATATTTGTTATCGTTTTTTCAGATATGAGGTGACGCACTTTTATTATTCATCGGATTTGATGAATTTTTAAAAAAAAGATTCCTCGCTAAAAACCCAACAAAAGTTTCTGACAGAATTTGTTTTGTATCTTTCACCGTTTCCAAAAGGGTCAAAGAGCCATGATAAGTTCACTGATGTCTTAAATAGCGCTGTTGTTATAGTGATTCCAAATATGTATGGTTGCTAAGATGAAATCACAAATAAAGTAGTCTTTTTTATTAATTTTATTGAATGAAACCGAATGCATTTTATAACATCGTGCAATAAAATCAGTTCTTGTAAACGGTTCAGAAATATTGGGAAATATCTCTGTCAATGCAGCATGTCGACAAGCAAAAGTTGATCAAATGGGACAATGTATGACTGTAAAAATCGGGTAACAAAAAATACCCATGTCACGATTTTCAAGTAACCTCTCCATTAAGTATGCATAAACTTTATAGGAACAATTTCCCAATTTCAGTCTCTGAAAAACAAATAATTTATTGAATATAATGTAAGGCATTCTAGATATCAGTTACTTCGTTTGGGAGACTTCGTAAGAGTTCACTGTTACAGTTATTACTCGTTGATTTATCAGATGACACTAAAAGTTATACGGTAAAATAAGTTTTTTTATTTTAGAGAAAAAGAGATGTTGTGGAAATACGTTTTACAAAAAATGGATAAAGCTTCACAGTCCATTAGAGACATAAAAGAGCCTGGTAAAATAGATAAGCAGGGATTACTATTAGACATGGATAAAAATAGTAAAGAACTGGAAATGTTTAACTCAAGGTTCACGATTATTCTAGAAGAAGTGGAAAAAATGCATTATAGAATGAAAGAAAACGAGTGAGTAAATATGTTTGACTTGAAAATAATAGTCTGAAATAATAGGAATTGAATACGTCTAAATGATTCGGGTTATACATTTAAACATTATGTGTCATTTCGTACTTTTCTTTAATATTTCATTATACTTTAACTTTGTTACTCTGCAGGTTCAAAGAACTTGTATATTCGGGAGAGACATTGCATGGGGAGAATTTATATCATATATTTGTATAAAAGCCCTGCCATTGACATATAAGCTTTTTTTAATAATCAAACTTGTGTTTTTGTCATATTTTTAAAGTAAAGAATTTTCATTTAAACGTTTCTGTATCTTTATCTGACATTGAATATAATGTTAATGTAGAACATGTAGCCCATGTGTTGCTTTTGGGTCAATGACAGATAACAGGGTGTCCAATGACAAGCAATTGTGATTGATCTTTTATTTATGTTTACTTCACTGCTCTGTGCTATTTGTCAGTTCATTCTTTCGATTCAGATTTCAGTGTTCTTGATGTAGATCGTTGATCTCTTTTTTTACAGATAAATCTAGCAATTACACTAAATTCCATTTAAAAATGTTCGAAAATTCAGAAGTGTGATAGGAGCTCGTTTTCCTTACAGCTACAATCTCAATTGTAACTAGTCGAAGCAGCCTGTTGCATATTCCTGCGCTACTTTTGTGTTTTTGAAATCCATACAATCCAAACTAGCGCTGTTGTTATAGTGATTCCAAATATATATGGTTGCTAAGTTGAATTCACAATTAAGTAGTCTTTCAGGAAATTTACTAAAATTGGAATCACATATGTATTTTGAAATTCATCTGATCTATATTAGTCTTCATATGGTCTTAAAAGCTAATATGATCCAAAACATCTATATTTGCTAAGTAAAATTAGACACTTTAAGGAAATTTACAAAAGTTGGAATCACATATATTTGAAATCCAAACTAGTGCTGATGCTATTAATAGTGATTCCAAATATATATGGTTGCAAAGTAGAAATCACAAATAAACTAGTCTTTAGGTCTTTCAGGAAATGTACCAAAATTAGAATCATATATTTTTGAAATCCAAATGATCCTGGTAAGTCTTAAAGCTAATATGATCCAAAAAATCTATAGTTGCTAAGTAAAATTCCAAAAATAATAGTCTTAGACACTTTCAGGAAATTTACCAAAGTTGGAATCACATATGTTTGAAATCCATACAATAAATCTAGTGCTGTTGATATAGTGAATCCAAAAATAAATGGTTGCTAAGTAGAAATCACAAATAAACTAGTCATACGAGTCTTTCAGAAAATTTAACAAAATTGAAATGACATATTTTTGAAATCCAAATGATCCCAATAAGTCTTAAAGTTAATATGATCCAAAAAATCTATAGTTGCTAAGTAAAATTTAAAAAATAATAATAGTCTTAGATACTTTCAGGAAAATTATCGAAATTGGAATCTCATATTTATGAAGTCCATACAATCCAGACTAGTGCTGTTGGTATAGCGATTCCAAAAATATATGGTTGCTAACTAGAAATCACAAATAAACTAGTCTATGAGTCTTTCAGAATATTTAACAAAATTGAAATCACATATTTTTGAAATCCAAATGATCCCAATAAGTCTTAGACACTTTCAGGAAATTTACCAAAATTTGAATCACATATTTTTGACATATAAATGATCCCAATATGTGTTACTGCTGTTGTGATCCAGAAAATAATGGTTTCTTGTCAAAAATCCAAAAAATAATGGTCTTTGAGACTTTCAGGAAATTTGCCAAAGTTGGAAATGCATCTTAAAACATTTCCGAAACCTTTAGCACAATCTACATTGGTGGTACAATTATTAAGCCAGCTTTCAGTTCCGTATTCCAAATAACATGAGAGGAGTTGCGTGACAAAGGAATAATGTATCCCAAGGCTACCTGTGTAGCTTGGCACCCAGGGGCGCTATTCAAATTCGAAACCTTTGACAAAATCTACATTGACAGGGCAATTACTGAGCCAACCTACAGTTCCGTATTCCAAATAACCTGAGAGGAGTTGCGTGACAAAGGAATAATGTACCCTTAGGCTGCCTGTGTAGCCCGGCTCCCAGGGGAGCTATTAAAATTCCGAAACCTTTGGCACAATGTACATTGACTGGGCAATTACTTAGCCAGCTCTCAGTTCCGTATTCCAAATAACCTAAGAGGAGTTGTGTGACAAAGTAATAATATACCCTTAGGGTTCCTTTGTAGTCTGGCCCTCAGGTTTCTATTCAAATTCCAAAATCTTTTACACAGTCCCCACACACATTGCAATCAATGGCCCAAGTTTCATCATTGTACATCCAGTTGCTACTGAGATTATCCTGGACATTACATACGCCGAACAGCAAAACAATATCCTCGCGCTTAGTTGAAGCACGGGGATAATGATGCGAAATGATGCAAATTGAATATGAGACTTTTCCTCTTGATTAACAGATTCGATACAATAAGTTGAGAAGCATGCAACAAGATGTTTTGACGACAACCACTATTTGCAATGAGATAACTCGAGAAATAATCAACGGATCTTTTTTATAATTTGTTTTATCACAATGATTATTGTAATTTACATATCATAACATAGACTTTGTAATTTTGACTGTAAATAGCTTTCCGGAGATATCAATGAGATCAGGTGACACAAATGTTCCATGGAATACTCAAATATAAGTTCAAATTTCAGTTTTTTGATTTAAGAATCACAATGAAAAGGAGTGGGAATCTCATTTTCATTCCAGAATTATGCCTTTGATTAAGAAAAATAGGACTTTTGATATGTTGTTTAATTGACAATATGACGAAACATTCGATATGCTGTCAATTTGACAGCGGGTTTCTTGTTATAAATCGTGTTAAAATTTCAGCACCTGATTGTTTTTCAGGTTTTTCATTCGACTCGGCATATTGGTTTATTCTATAATAAAACCGATAAAGGTGATAACAGAATATAAATAGCCATTTCACACTGAACGTGCATCGTGTAGAAACATGAAGCAATTTTTAAATGAAGCAGTTTTCTTTTTTTTCTGCGACATATCTTATAAATATTGACAACGTTATAATGGCAAATTATTCGTAGCAATACATTAATGCAAAATGCGTAAAATTAACATAAAATTGAGCAGATGTGTAAAACAAGCAAACAATTTCCATTTGTATTTGTCTTTGTTTGTGAGGTATACAATTTTCCTCTTGCACGTTTGAATTATTGGTTTGGCTTTCACCATTTTCGGTTTTGAGCACAACGAATACATATGCATAGCGTGTGCATTTAAATTTTTGTCACGCAGTATTCATATATACAACATAGCTTATTTTTGCCCTGAAAGTGTACACTTAAATTTTCACGTACCTTGAATACAAAATCTCTTTGCAATATTGTTTGCATATAAAAAATATTTTTAGATAATCTTCGCAAACATTATAATTGTTTATTATCATATACAATTTTATGATGCCTTTTCATGTTGTACGCATGGTTGTGGATAAAGCTAAACGATCGAGTAACATCGAGAGTCTTCTTCTATGCTCAGATTTGGTCATCTGCAAAAAAAATATTCCGTTAAAATATTGTTTAAATAGATGTCACATGATGTTAAACATTACTGTAGCTCTATTTCATCGACCGAAAAGATGACAACAATAAAGTTTTAACACAAAATAAATTTATTTGATTTCAGTAGAAAATTACAAACCATGGAATCTCTTAGAAGTGAAAATGAAAATCTTCAAATGAGGTAATTATAAAAAATATATATCATTTATTGGCAACCGATTATTTTTAACATAACTGTCTACCTCTCTCTCAAAGAAAACTGAGACCTGTATTGTTTGCCCAAAATATAGAGAGAACAGAATAAAACATAAGACGATAACGTGTCAAATTAATTCGACAGATCAATATTATTCCACTTGATACATATATAGGGTAGCCTTATACTGTAGTCGACAATTCATACTCAGCTATTGACTGGGTTCAAGTACAACAGTTCAATGACAGGGTCAAATTAAAGAAATGGTTGCTGTTCGATGATCAGTAAATACATATTTATTATGCTTTATCACATTTGATCCATTTCTGGACATTGAAATTCAATATGGCTTAATGCATACATCAGATGTCTCTGTTCTAACCGTTCTGTCTTTCAAAAGTTTACAATTACATTTAGTTTTTGATTTATTTTGTTTATTTGACTTTAATCGTAATAATTGCCGTAATAATTGCAGATTGAGCAAAGTAGCAGGCTCACGACTAACAGACGGAAATCCAAACATAACCAATCTAGGAGATCCTAACCGTCCTATGAAGATTGCAGAAATGTATTCGGAGCTTTATGATAATGAATGGACAGATATCATGGACCAATGTGCTAAAGTTTTTGGTAGAAAGAACGATGAAGAAATAGTTGTTAAGGCTCTTTATCATACATTAATAGTAAGTCAAATAACAGTTAAATAAGGATTTCTACAATCTAATAAATATGTTATTACATAAATTGTTCAAATTAAATTAGTCACGTACTTTCTATGCAGATAAATCTTGATATATAGTTGTCCAAAATCGTCGTCGGTAAGGTCTGAATTAACTCTTGGATCAGTCTATTTTTCCCTTCTTTCTCCAGTGCTTTTTTTTTCAAGCGGACTCGGGATTGGTACCACTATGCATATAATTTTAATTAATATAAATGTGAATAATATTATATCAAGGTATTTCAGTATGAGCAACCATTTTAAATAATTTTAATTCTACTGCAATTTTAATTCCCATATAAAAGGTATAGATTAAAGTTTATGCTCGTAGGTAGCGGATTATGTTTTCATAAATCTATATAAAGTGATTCTTACATATTTAAGTGATTATAGACATGCAAACTGTCTGTAAGTGCATGTCTTTTAAACTGTAAATTGGTTTAGTATATGTGGTGTAAGAAGTCAGACCAAACTTTAAATGACAATCTTATTCTCCTAGTCCCTAGGGTATCAGCAATTAAGTCCATGCAGTTGTTGGTATCCCAATACATGCCCGAAGTTGATAACTTGTATTTAGATACAAGAAGGGCCATTGCTATCACTTGACGTCCATCGTCCGTTCTCAGGCGTAAACGTTGCATTAAATATCTTCTTAGAAACCACTGGGCCAGTGGGAGCAAACTTTGGTGGAATGGTGTTGAGGTGGTCCCCATTCAAAATTCTATCGTGTGGTCCGGATCTCAAACAAATATGGCCGCCATCAAGAAAAAGTATTTTTGACCTTCAGCACAACTGATGAGTCGCAAAGCGACGAAATCTTATTCATCAATCTTGGTATCAAAGAATATGTTTGGACATTTTCAGATAGTTTTTGTAACTGAATGAGCCAGAGCAAGTAAAAGATATAAATGTATTTAATAACTTGAAATATGTTTAATTATCCTTTGAGGCTGATGTTAGCTTTTAGAAGAAAATTGTGTTCAAAGTTGCATAATCTATTTGGGAAAAAATCATAGCCTATTAATTAACTTTATATCAAAGTTAAAAACATTCCAAGACCAGAACAAACTTATAGTAAATAATTTCGTATTTCTGCTTTGATGGCAAAACTTTCGAAAAATTAAGTTTGTTTTTCATTCAAATTCCTAGCCTTTCTACAATTCCTGCTAAGTACTAGCCCTCTCATGTTGAAAATTTTGATGCTTATATAGTAAAACCTATACGATATACTTCTTTCCTTCGCTATTTCCAAACTTTACAGATACATGCCTTTCTATATCTTTATCAAGACTTTTAATAATAAGTATTGTTACTTTGGTGCCATTCAGAAAACCAAGATGGCTGCCAGAATCGGACTAAATTTAACGTCAGTTGTAATGTGTTTAAAATTCTTTTTTTGAGACAAATCGGCACCTTATTTATTTTCCCTAAAGTTGACCCTCAAAACTCAAAAAATGACTCCGAAAAACTATTACTAAATTTTTCAGGTTCATTTAGGAGACGTTGTTGATCCTGGATTTTCTTCTCTTGATTGCTTTATCAGCAATTTTTTTTTATTTACTGGTCAATACAAAGGATTGTGTATATTCTTTTAAGTATACAATGTATGTATAATTGAGTATGATTATTTGTGATTATCCCGAATACTCTTATTTGTACAGGTATTCTATCCAGATGTATTTAACATATTATAATGAAAATGGTGCCAATGCCTGGAAAGTTTTAGTATGCTGTATTCTCGTTGGCTGCCTCGTAGTTTTAAACCTAAAAAATTTTGTGATAATGATTTCAAGAGGATTACTGCTGTCACAAAAGCTTCTTAGCAAGGGTTTTATCAGGGATAAGTTGATGTCATCACTTAGGAAATTTTACGGTCGTCATCACGAATTGATTGACCGTTACAGTGTTCAAATATCTAAGATGATATTGGTCCTATTCCCACTGTCGTAACATTTCATGTACCTCCACCAATTTGTGACTACCACTGGATTGACTTTGTTGGACTTCACGACGGCTACCGTATACGGAGCAGTAACTGCTTACCCTTCCGGAGCACCTGAGTTCACTCCTGGTTTTTATAGGAGTTCGTGTTGTATATTGTTTTTTTAGTTTTCAGTGTTTATTTGTTGTGCTTGTGGTTATTCATTTGTCTTCCCGGTTTTTGTCTGTCCAATGGATTACGTTTTTTGGATTGCTGCTTAGGTATATTTGTCCTTTTCATTACAATTTTGAATATGAATTATTGAAATTTCAAATGATCATTAATTAATTAAGATTTGAGATGAAAACATTTTGTTATTTGATATGGACAGGTGTTACTTTCTGGCTAAAAAGATTTCTTAATACAATTTTTCTTAACTTTAATTGCATATTTGAGTATGATTATTGCAACCAAAATTCTGTATAAATTTTACGGCGGTGGACATTTTAGTTATAAGTTCGTATTCGCTCTAACTCTTGTGATTTCGCCTCGTATGTACCTTTCGAACTGCGTCTTAACAAAGGTTGACCTCTCGCGATCTGACTTTGGTACTGGAGCTATTTCACCCATGTTTCTGATCTTAATGTATGTAAGGTCCAGGAGAACGTCCAAAAACTGATAAATTGTCGGATGACTTGCGTAAAACTGACCGTTATAGTGAGAGTGAAAAGATTCAATTCAATATTTATGAAAAAGAAATAGACTACAAATGGTCAGCATTCTTATTAATAATAGTTATGGTTTTCATATGTTTACCTGTATTTACCTGTAAAAGCTAGCCGCTAAAATGTCCATCATAATTTTACAGGTAACAAAAATTTCAGCCGCTAAAATGTCCTTTAATTAGCCGCTAAAATGTCCACTATTTTTTTCCACATCCGCTAAAATGTCCTTAGCCCGAATTTATTAATATTTTCTACAAGAACATGTATATTGACCACCTTTACAAGTACATTACAATAAAGAATAATTAAAAAAACAACTTATTAGGCATTAACAACATTTTTGTTCTTTGCCTGGTGGAGTAGTCGTTAATTAATTTTAATGATATAAATCAAGTCGAGATGCCATTTTTTCCTGCTGTCGAACTGTTTTTTAAACATGTTCTGAAATGTGTTTGTCCTGGTGCCGAACTGTCTGGTTACCGCTATTTTGTTACTCTAAAAAGGTTGCCAGGCACCTAAAGAGGCTTTTCTAAATGGTTAAATCTCGGAGATATTTTCCGAAACTACTTGGAATAGAAATTTGTCATGATAGTTGCAAATGGCACTGCATACAGGGAGCCATTAGTTTGTTGATGAGGAGGCTGTCTTTTTTCCTTTCAATACAAACAAGCATATATTTTCATATAAGGCTTAATTTTTACAGGGGCTACTACAGAGAAATGGAAAGAAACAAAAAAGCCCAGCCCTCTAATTTAAGTTTCCAATATATACATGTAGATGATGTTCTGTCATTTAATAATTTTCAATTTAATAGTATTTAATAAGGATTACCCACATCTCATCTATCCCAGTAAATTTGAATTAAAGAGACCACAGACACGCCCAGTTTGGCTACATATCTAGACTTTTAATTGTAACATAGATAATAATGGGGGATTGAAATAAAACCTTTATGACAAACGTGATAATTTTATAATTTTTCGATTGTGAACTTCCCCAGCAGTAAAATACATGTACAAAGGTCTCCACCCTTAATGAGTACATTTGTACGACTTTGTGGGAATAACGATATTGTTGTCTCATAAACTTCTTAGACAGGTTATGTTCAGTCTTTGTTAACTTCTTCAGTCCAAAATTGTTACGGTCGTCATCACGAATTGATTGGCGAATACGAAGATTGTATCTCATGTATAACACTAGATATCTTCGGTTATATTCTGTAATCGACACTGCATCGGACTTGATGCTTCACTTGATTTTACTCACTGGCAATGTGACGGGTACCATTAACTGAGCAGGACATGCTTATCCTTCCGGAGCAGCTGATTTCAGCTGATTTGTGACTTCCACCGGATTGACTTTGTTGAACTTCACGACGGGTGCCGTATACGGAGCAGGAACTGCTTACCCTTCCGGAGCACCTGGGTTCACTCCTGGTTTTTATAGGAGTTCGTGTTGTTCATTGTTTTTAGTTTTCTGTGTTTATTTGTTGTGCTTGTGGTTGTTCGTTTGTCTTCCCGGGTTTGTCTGTCCAATGGATTACGTTTTATTGATTGCTCCTTAGGTATATTTGTCCTTTTTTTTTTCACTCTCGGTTTTTATTAGGAGTTCACATTGCTAGTACTTTAGCTTCTGTGATGTTTTATAATTCTTTTAGTTTATTATATGTTTTTATTCTTTTAGGTATAGATGTTCCTTTGTGACACTTGCTTGTTATGTTCCATTTTCATGACTGTCTATTCCAGGGACCTTTAGATTTCGATTTTACGGACTTTTACCACTGTTTTATCGCTTTGGTATTCTTTTGCCGATATTAACAAAGTTAAAGGCCTATATAGAAATGCATTTCTAACATAGTGGACTAACTCATATTCAAATTCATATATTTTTTTCACAGACGAAAGATGCATTGGATGAGGGAATATGCTAATTTCTTTTTTTTTGACAGTGGTGTTACAAAACAGCAGAAGCCACAACTGACCAAATTCTAAATAAAGCTAGAAATGAAATTCAGAATGCCTTCTACATGGAAGGACATGACGAAGAGGTATTTTTTTTACATATTGTATATTTAGTCTTTAAAAGTTTATTTTTAGATAAAATAAAACGGTACATTAGTGAAGCTAATTCCTCGAACCTTTTGAAGGTGAGGCAATTTTGACTTCCAGTAGGATATAGTTATAGAAATTTTCAAGGATTATGTATAATTCAGATTATCTTAGAAGTCCTGTTATGAATCTGAAAACACACAAAAATAAAGACCCAGTTAGGAATCATCTCAATCCAAATCATTTTCAATCACAAAATCATCATATGATGATTTTATTTTGAATTGATACATGTATTGAATTTTTCACAATAATAGTTGATTTGAAATATGTTGATAAAACTTCATTCCGAACCGTCGACAGGAAACAGAGATGTACCAACCAATGTTTGTAACCATTTTCTTTGAATATAAACTAAAAAAGTCATTCCACATCTTATCTTCAATTGATCTACAGATAAAGACAAATTCATAGAATATCAGCTGACAACATACCAAAATGTTTTGCCTAAAGTTGATCCACAATGAGAAACCAGAGTGAGTTATATTTTCCTAACCAATGTAGGTAATGGAAATAATAAATTTGTCTCCCTTTTAGCCTCAGGACAAAAGGGAGAGAATTTAATTATCTCCCTAACCTACATTGGCTAGGAAAAGATAACTCACTCTGGTTCCTCATTGAATCTACATAATATATATAATAAACTGAATATTAATAATGTCTTCTGGATCCTTGACATAATGCTCAAAATGATTTAGATTTAGAAAAAAAATATTGACTATTTGAAAACTCACGAGCATCTCCTCGCATAAACATTGTCCATAAAAGAATTTGGTTGAAAAAGATGTTGTTACTAAAAATAGAAAAAAGGGGGATAAATCTTAAAATCATCTTTATGAAACTAAAAGGTCAGATGGAACCAAACATTGATGCAATGGTTCCTTTCCGGTCAACTTTAAAATTGTGTAAGAGAACTTGGACTCCCAACCAAGATGGCTGCCACAGCCGAACTTAGTTTAACACAGTGCCTTATGGGAAATACAGTCGAAAATCTTCAAATCGCCAATTGGAAGCAACATTGGCAGCAATGGCCTTAGATTGTTCACCTTCAGAATTGTGTCTTATATCACGGAATATCAACCAGGATAGCCGCCACGGCCGAACAAAGTTAACAAAGTTTTAAAATCTTCTTGTAAACCATTGGTCAATTGGAGGCAAAATTTGCAGCAATATGGTTCTTTCGGGACCTCTTTCAAAATTGTGTCCAATAATGCGGAATGTTGACCAAGATGGTCGCAACAACCGAAGATTGCTGAACATAGGACCCTATGGAAACAAATTTGGCAGCAATAGTTCATAGATGGTCTTCTTTCACACTTATGTCCGATGACCGGGATTATTAACTAAGATGACTGCCACAGCCGAACTTACAGGTAGGTCACACACAGGACCCTATGGGAAAATTTGTTTATAAATCTTCTTGTCTAAAACTAATTGGCTAATTAGAACCAAACTTGGGAGCAATGGTCTTTAAGTGGTACATTGTACTCTGAGGTTTGTATCTGGTAACCTGCACTGTAAACCAATAAGGCCCCAACAACCGACTTAGTTTAACATATGACACTATGGGAAAATGTACTTAAACGTAGGATCCATCATTACAATTCAATTGAAAATACCATGAAACCACTGACCAAAAGGAAACCAAACTTGGCAGTAATGATTCTGAGGTGGGTCTTCTTTTTGATAGATATTTATCATATGTCAACTAATTCACACTTTTCCAAAAACCAAAATAACAGGGGCAGATAATCCAAATTTACATGCAAAACTTCTTATAGCTACAACAGCTAAAATACGTGTGGGCTCTCAGATTTAACACTTATATTTTTTATAAACATAAACAAATTTTGTTTTGAATAATCGAAATATTTTTCTCCATGCTTATCAGTTCTTTTTAGGTATGAAAATTAGTTTAAAATAGAGAAAATTAAGCTTTAAAAGGGCATATAACTGCTTGAAATAGTTTAAGTATGTTCATTTAAAACTGGATATATTTTATTGGTCAAATACCTTGTGATGTGATGTGAAAATGTGTTTGTTGTTTGTATTATAAATTGACAAAAATAAATTGACCATCTGTTTTGTTCCAGTTGATTGGTGTTACGGTGGGTGTTACACCCGAGTTTACCTAAAGGAAAAATTATGACATTACACAATCAGCTGGAATAACTGATTTTGCAATAGTTTTGTTTATAACTTTAATATATTGACACCAAATTGGAAAATATAAAGTAACGCTACCAATATTTTGGATTTTGCAAATAAGGTTAGTTTTATGGTGTCTTCCTCCTATTCCCACATGCATATAACAATAGATGTTTTTATAGTTAATTTGTTTATTTAGCATTTAAGATTAATTAAATATTACCTGAGATTTACCTGTATTTCATAATATTTATATGACAAATTTTTCACTATTTCCTCATAGATATGTTATTAATAAATATATTTTTTTATTGAAAAAATACATAATTTAATTTAAAATAAAGAAATAAACTAAATACATGGTAAATTTGGAATGTAAACTGTAATTATTTTTCCAAACCAGATTCAGTAATAAATATAAAAATTTTACACAGAAGATGACAACATCCACAAATTAGTACGTCGTGCAGCTGTACTGCCACTGATTCCAACTGCTGAAGTCGAAGATGTATGGTTTAATGCCCTCACAGACATAGATCAGGTCGAAACAGGTACCAACTTCACTCCTTTCACAGACTATGTTACAACACACTGGGTAGAGCAAAACAGACACCTATGGAACCACTACGAAACCCAGGGCCCAAGAACTACCAACCATCTAGAGGGCTGGCATAGCATGTTAAAGAAACATACACAACACCCACACCCTAACCTATTCAAACTCATTAAACTATTGAAACATGAGGAAGCCATCAACGACCTGACAATGATCCAGTACGCAGCTGGTGGTAAGAGGGTACCACAGAAGAAAAAGTACATCGAGATCAACCGCAGATTAGCTGACCTAAAGAACAGACACACAAACCAGGAAATCAGCACTATACAGTTTGGGGATGCAGCATACCACCTTCTTCACCTAGAATAGATTCATGAACTTTAATAGTCTTGTGTGTACCTAATGTGTAATATGTGTGCTATATGTGTTTTAGTAGTTATTTATTGTGTATTGTTTAATACATGTCTACTTTTGTCTGTTGTTACATTAGTGCTTTAAAATTAATAAATGATATCAATACTATTATAGTTTCTTTAATCAATCATTTTTCATAAGAAAACAACACAAAATAACTTCATTTCCCTGTCCCAAATCAATAGTTAGTTACAAACTAAAAGTACATATTTTTTATTAATTTATTTGTTTATTTTATAGGACTATTGTGACATTTAATAGTTCTATAAAATAAATTAATAATAAAAATATTTACTTATATTTGTTTCTTTCTTAAAAAACATACAACCAAGTTTCATTTACCTGTCCTCAATCAACATTTAGTTACATGTTAATTAGTCTACACAACTTTTCCCTCTATTCCCACATGAAATTTTACCTTTTTGTACCTGAATTTTAAAAAGTGGGAATAGGAGGAATGAACCAGTTTTGGTTCAATTCGGTCTCACTAATTAGCGACAAGGAGCGTCAAGGAACTGAAAATTAGTGACAAGAAGTTAAGAAAAGGGTAAAAAAGTAAATGAGTACTAAAATTCATGAATTATTATGTTATTACATGACTGTATTATTTTTTTATCATTATATTATATAAATGAGTTGTGACGAAGGAAGAATGATATAGTTTAAAAAATATTTATTTATTAAAAAAAGTATAATATATAAGAATAATATATATATATACTTTCGTTTTACAAATAATGTAGAACTCTTAGCCACACCAACACAAACGTGTTTCCAGACCCACGGCGAGGACATTATTATTATTTCTTGTTGTTAATATTTATTTATAAATCATTCATCATCAGTATATATTGTGAAAAAATAATATCTTTATTAAAAATTGCTCATTCGCTAATTTGCAGTTTCTTGACGCTTCTTGTCGCTAATTAGTGAGACCCGTTTTAATTGCGTTTATGTCTCGATTAATTTCGAATTTTGTAATTGCAAATGCTATTACAGTGATGATAAGGTTTATATAATGATATTTTGGATTTTCAATCTTACAAACATGTATAACAGGGGTATGTTGCTCCTAAGTTGCAGTCATCCTTATTAAGGTATGAAAAATGTTTCCCAAATGAAAATGGACCTGGTCCATTGATGTTGTCCCATCCTCATATCAGTTTGACATGGGTAGCATGGTGGGTGTCCTGCAGGAAGCAGAGACTGTTTACTCTTCCGGGGCACCTAAGTCTACCCCCGGTTTTTTGGTGGAGTCCATGTTGTTCATATGTTTTTGAGTGTAACGTTTGTACTGTTGTGGTCTTGTCTTTGTTGTTCTCCGGAGTTTGTCAGTTATTTCGGTTCTCCCCTCCTTGTTTTAATATTGATAGCAATCCAATAGTTTTTACATTTTAATTTTCTTAGAATTCTATCTTCTATAAATTATCCTTTATCATCAATGAAATCATTTATATAAAGTATATCGCTTTTTATCCAGTTTAACATGATAAGTTTTTTATTTCTAAATTTTATATTTCTATTTCTATTTTTCTATATTATTTCTTTCTTACATGTACAATGTACATGTATGTCTTAAAGGTTTTTTGGTGTTCCTGTAACGCCTTCGCATCTAGATATACAACATTTTATAATATCAAGATAAAATCCGGGTATGTTATTTATATTTTCGAGCAATTTTATATTCTCTTTACCTATATTTATTTTGATAATTAGAAAGTCTTTGCCAAAACCATACTCATTTTATTTGTGAAGTACTGAAGTAATTTTATTATGTCCATCAGAATCTGCTGTTTTCATCGGAAACTTTTAACATTTCCAAAATTTTTTAAGGGAGGCAATTGCCTCATTGCCTCAATGGAAGCTACGCCAATGATTTGGGTAACGTGTTTGGAGAATGCCACACTCTCTGCACGCTAAAAAACCCTCCTGTAGTTTTCAAAAAAGAGTAGGCCAATGCCGCTACAAAAGGCTAAATTATTCGACCCTACCCAACTATCCTCCTTTTGCAGGATCCTGTCCAACCCCTATTTGAATTGTTTGATAAATTGAACTTGTTCTTGTCCTAAATAAGCATGATATATTTGCCACTGGACGTTAAGCAACACTCAATCAATCAACCTTTTTATTATTTATAGTACAAGACTTTAGACCTTTCATTATTCGTAGTTTATTCATACTCATGCTTAAGAATGTCTTTATTTTCATCGCATTGAAGAGTTGTCTATATATCACACCATACTTGTCTTTTTGTTTGTTTTTTTTTTTTTGGGGGGGGGGGGGGGGTGGTATATAGGTTTTCGTCTGTCCGAAATAACGTTGTTCACAACTCCCCCTACATTTCTTGCAGGATTCTCATGAAACTTTATATGGTCTCTTAGATCACATTATGGAGATGTGCATATTATCAGGATTGTCTGTTTAGACAAGAAATGTAAAAGATATGGCTGTTTGGACTGAGGCATTTTTTATCAAAGCTTTGTTCCATGTGTTGTCCGCAACTCCTCCTGCATTACTTGAATGATTCTTATGAAACTTTATGAATTTTTAGATCACATTATGAAGGATTTTCTGTTTGGGCGAGTAATTTCAAAAATATGATGATTTGAACTTTTTGTAGGCTTCATATAATGGTGTTGTTACAATCCTGATAATATGTTGGCAAATTAATAAGTATATATAATACACAATAGTTCAAATAGGAGAGAAGACGCATGCATACTGTAACTTATGTATGATAGACAGAGAGAAACTATATACAGTGTTACATACAGTCTTTCGGATTCTCTCCTGCCAAATATCCACACAGTGTGTAATGTTCTAAATTCTAACTACACACCAGCATGTCAGCAGGCGCTTATAATTTGTATTTTGCAGATTAACTAGATATATTTTCGTTAAATCTGCTGTTTTGCTTTGTAAAAGATAATCATGCAAATTATAACAAGTGTATAAAAATAATAACAAAGATATCATATACTTTGAACATGATATGATGGTTTTTGCATATGTGTAACGACCGGAAGTGAACAACTCATATTTGCACACCCCAGGCTTATAAACGATCATTCAAGTGCTATTCGAACATACCCGGGTTGATATTGCCATATCAGACCGGGTGCGTTCGGTATAAGTACTTATGGCAATATATGATAAACACACGGAAATCTTACTTGTATCGTAAAATTTGTTCATAAGCAAAACGTTTTGTTAGTCTAAACTTAATGTGATCCGAACAAATGGTTTCCGTAAATTAATCAACGATTTTATATAAATGTTTGTACTTTAGATGAACGTTTTTTCCCAAACATACATGTTTATCCTTCCAGATCACCTTATGTTTTTATAGTTCATTTTGATTGTGTTATAGTTATTATGGTTTCTTAAATAAAGAACAAAATGGATAACAGGAGAGGTCAACAATAACATACAAATCAATCAAAGCAACCCAACTGTAAACGCCGTACAAAAAATAACATAAAAAAAGCATATCTTAGTATGATTTTCTTTGGTTTGCTATATATCTTTTAGTGGGTACATGACTCCTGCCTTTTGACCTTAACCTCAATTTCATGGGTGAGTGACATGTGTCACATTTTCGTGATTAAGTCAGTAATACCTAAGCCAACCATATCTGGTCAAAAGATAGTTCCTAGTGGGTACATGCTCGTCTGACACCCGTCTCTGGATTTGACATCAATTTCATGCTTGAGTGACTTGTGCTACATTTTTGAGATTAAGTCCATTTCTCAGCAATTGTATTACCAAGGCACATTATATTTGGTCTGTAGATAGTTCTTAGTGGATACATGCCAGTCTAACACCTGTCAGCTGAACTTGACCTGAATTTCATGCTTGAGTGAATTAATATACATTTTCATGATTTAGTCTATTTCTCAGCAACTGTACTACTTTTGTAACTAGACCCACAGTATTTGGTTGATAGAAGTTCTTAGTTGGTATATACCACTTTAACATCTGACACCTTACCTTTGGCCTCTATTTCATGCTTGACTGATTTGTTTCACATTTTGGAATAATATTAATTTCTCAGCAACTCAAAACATACCAACCATATTTGGTCTATATATAGTGCTTTGTGGGTACAAGGCTGTCTGAGACCTTGACTTGAATTTCAGACTTGAGTCACATTTTCTTGATTAAGTCAGTTTTCTGTAGCTGTAATACCTATATAGAAATTTTCCTCTATTTTAGTCTTGAGTGACTCTTGTCCCATTTTTACAATTAATTACATTTCTCAACAAATGTTTTAAATGTATTATATAAACCCCCCATTTTTTGGTCTAATAGATAGTTTTTGGTAGGTACATACCAGTCTGAGACCTGTCAGATCGCCTTGGACACAGTTTTAGGCTTGAATGACATGGATGGGATTTTTCGGACAAATTAGTAATAAATTTTCTTTTTATGCATTTTCCTTTGACTTGCAATGTCGGGTATGAGATGTCCATGTGCATACTCAGGCGAGACATGTAGTGTGTCCACCCTTGTTTATAGAAAGTAAAAAATATAGCAGCTCCTTGACCTCTTTAACGGAAACAGTCCAAACCTTCTGTTGTATAATAGGTCATATGTTGTCAGTGGTATATTTTGTTTATCTGGAACTGCAGATTTTTGTTAAAGACCCACACTGACAGCATTATTTAAAACACAGGTCCTCGTGGACAGGACCCCATATGGTACTCCTATGATACCGGTCCCCCTATGAAAAAAAATTGCGATTTTTTAGATATTTTTCTCTTGGAATTCACATGGATATTACTATCAAGCCTTATTTTCTATCCACAGCAGGTTACTTATATGTATACTCGCTTTAGGGGTACCTATGGGGTCCTGTCCACGAGTACCTGTGATTTTAAATCGTGAACATCCCCACCCAAATACAATGTATGGTATGTGATAAGGGAGAGCCTTGAAAATATTTGAATCTCTTAAATAAGTAATTTTTTCCAAATTTTCCATCATCTAATACTACTTTTAATACTTTTCCCATGGAAATCTAAAAATAATATTGTGGAATATTTATCTTAATAGCAGAATATGTTAGACATTATTGGAATAACATGTTCCACACTATATATTACAGAGCAAATGAATTTCTAGTTCAAAATGTGTTTAAAATAAGGCAACAGATTTATCGTTTTATTTGAGAGATAAAATATATTGTATAATTTATATAAAATAGATTTTTTGGAAATTTTAAAATTTATTTCACAGAGATTACAGAAAGAAAAGAATACTTAAATGGTAGTTTCCTTCTTAGTTTTGTCTAATAGATAATCAATTTTATAATATTGTGTTTTTAAATATTTACCAGATCATCCACCAGTCAAAACCTTTCATACGATTTGCAGGAACAGATAAAATTTTCCAGGTAAGATTCACAAATACATATTATTTTATCATGCTATTATGTTTTAATGGCTAAATCAGTTTAAGTTCATGTCTAATACTTTCCAAAGACAATTGGAAAATAATATAAAATATAGGATTTGCTTTAATGAGACAAAATCCTATAGCATAGAACATGGGAAAATATTAACACCTTGCGGATGTCCTAGGGCCTGGTTTTCGAAAGTATCTTATGACTAAGACATGTCTTATGATGGTCTTAGGACATGTCATAGTCGTAAGATATGTTTTCGAACGTGTCATAAGTTACGATATGTCATAACTTTTATCATAAACTTAAGACGCCTCGCGATCTGACTTATGATGGTCTTATGATTATCATAAAAGTTACGACATCACCTGAAAGAAAGAATATGGCTGCTGTTTACATGCACATTCGACAACGAGCTGAAAACGTACGCCGAAACATGACGTAAAATTTGGGCTTTTTTTCTTACTCATGATAACGTATAATAAATATCTAAATTATTTATTTCCTTTTGTATAGTAGTTTAGTAACGTATTTGCATGGGTATTTCGTTAAGCGGGTATTCGATGTACCAATACTTAAAAGTAATCACAATTAAATAACACCTCATGTATAATAATATACAAGTGGTGAGACTTCAATAAAATATTGAAGCTTTATAAATAATACATGAACTTGAATATCTTTAATTTATTATATATATATAAACAAACTAGATTTAAACATATAATTAATAAAAAGAATATATTCATAAATAATATTAATGATAATAATTATTATTGTCATACTTATTTTTCAGTCTTTTTTTATATAATTATTAAAAATAACGTAAAAATGTCCACTTGTGACAGTCATAAGAGCATCATAGCTATGACTATCTTAGGACACCTTTGATTTGCATCCTATGACATATCATATGATAGTCATAAGATGGTCATAAAATTTGTCCTAAGATATATCTTATGACATATCTTATGATACTTTCGAAAACCAGGCCCCTGAAGTATAACTGAAGGAGCACAATCCACCGCACAAGACGCACCTGACGGCCAAGAAACACAGGTATAAAAATTCAAGAAATGCATATACATATTATTGTAATAAACATATTCCAATAAGTTAACAAAAGACATCCACACTAAATATTGGCAAAGTGGTTAAGCTAAGACAGAAATACAATACAAATTAGTCTTGATACATTGTAAGTATTCAATTCAATAAAGTCAGGATTGGAACAAGATAATTTACATTAAAACAACAGAAAACAGGATTCAAGGTAATTTGCTTTAAATGTTCATTGTTAACTTTCAAGTACATTTTGTTGTTCAAAGTATTTCTTAAGTGTGTGATTGATTGATTGAATATTGTTTAACACCGAGCTGGCGATATTTCATCCAATATCGCGGCGATCTTAAGTGATAAAACGACAAATTCTAACATATTCATTCTGGAGCAGAATATCAGACAGGATATACATCAAAAGTAAATTTAAAAATACATGAAGACAAGGCTTGAGTTATTACAAGTCAAATTTAGTTTAATGCTTTAAATTTGTGCTTATTTTTAATACGACTATGCATCGGGTTTAAAAAAAACCAAACACGTAAAAAAGATGAAAATCCTAGTGACAGGCAATGCCAGAAATACAAATAATCTTGGATTTAGTAAAGTTGCTAAATGGACAAAAATAGATATGATAAACCCAAAAGAGGTACAAATGTAATTCAAACTTGTATACAAACTCCGGGAATACAAATGAACAAATACAAATGACACAAAGAAATAACCTTCTTCAAACGTAATTGTTCTTAAATAGCGATATTTTTTTTCAGATGGTAAAGTCGAATAAAGATCTACCAAAAATGATGAAAGATTCAAAAATTGACAAAACGATTTTTGATAAAGTAATAATCAAGTCCAAATACTTTGAAAAATGTTTTCATCTCTGTTGGAAAATGGTAGTGCAAGATCCACAAATGTATCTACAAGAAGGACCTCGAGTAGGATTGGAATATGATCGAAATGTTTTTAGAGAATACACGACCAGTGGGACAAAAGTCGTCTTTACCATATGGCCAGCATTATTTCTTCACAGAGGTGGACCATTACTAGTAAAGGGTGTTCTTAAAGTCGAATGATCAGATTATTTATATCATTATGTAAAACGTTGAACTTGAGGAAAGAATTTGACAAAATAAATCATTAGGAAAAAATCTACCATACATTAAGGAAAAGAAGCAATGTTTGGTACTGCATTTTATAGATTTCAACGTCAAGTTTTGATACATGTAATAGATATATATCACTTTATTCTTAGATGATATTTTGTTTTCACAGGCATTTTTTCCCTATATTATCTGCGAAGTCCGACCACACGAAAGAAACCGATCAGATTTTGAAAATAGTTTTCAGTAACTGAGATCTTTGTTATCTATGAAAATGACATAAAATAATGGTAACATGGTAGACGAAAATGGTTAAAGAAACGACCTATATAATGGTTTTCTAAAAAACATTAAAAGTCATAACATTATGACGAGATAGTCGAGGGTTCAAATATTTTTCTGAGAAGAACACTCGAATGGAGAAGGAAGACATAAGTTTGTTTTTGACAGTGGTGGAGACAATAATGTACGTTTTGTATAGACGGCATAACATTAAAAGTATCTCTTAATAATCAGATTTCATAGAGCTGCCATATTTAGTGCATACATATACATCCATATGAAAGTAACCCTGTCTCTTTGGCACAAATATTTTGACATTGACCGCATTTGCATGTCTCACTGAATTTGTAAAAGTTTTTCTCGTTAATTTTATATTACTATATGTAGTTATTTCGTTTAGCTGATGCCAAATGTATTTGACAATGACATATAATTTCATAGTTCAGTGACTTTATTAAGTTTACATTAGCCAGATATAATAGAGCCTCATGTACCATATTTTCTCAGAAACATCATGAGGGTGGGGGACATTTTAACGAAATGCATATTTTGAGTTTAACCTAAATTTTCTTTGTACAATGTATAACATTTTTGGGACAAATTCGGTTTCTCAGTTACTGTAAATACAGTGTATCAGAAACATATGTTAGGTATAACTATTAACCAAGGGATATGACTTTTACAAATATCATAAAATATTTACTCCATTTTTCACAAAAATACAAGTGGCATGTTGCTATGAGATATAAGATTTAATTTGTCCCCTTTCTGTTATCGAAAATCACATGAACTCTGTAAAAGCATTTTTACAAATTAAATATCAAATACGTCCGGGTACTCCGGCTTCCTCCACTAATAAAAACTGGCCGCCGCGAAATAGCCAAATGTGCTGAAAACGGCGTAAAACCCCAACTAAACAAACAAAAAATCGAAGGTATCTTCAATGACCTTAGGACTAAGATGGGTCTTAGGACCATCCTAGGATATATGTTAGTTCTAAGTGCAATTTTCGAACATTTCTCAACTTAGGATATATCTCAGAATTATCCCAAATTTAGGACGTCAATTTATATGTCTAAAGATGATCTTAGGAATATCCCAACTTTAGGATGAAAGTACGATAGTTTGCAAAAGAAGATGGACTTGTCTTTCTGAACTTCATCAAACAGAATTTGGAGCTCAGTCTCCGTAAAATTCTGATTTCGTTCTCTGCTCATGTTAACGTTCGGTCTATGAAATATCTATAATGCGTTAATCTCCTTTTATACAAATGTAGATAGTTTTGCCTTTGAACTCTTTTGTTTATTTTTTTTACTCACCTTTTTATTGATCTAAAATTTTGACAACACAATGGATTTAACTTTTAGAATTTCGTTTTGAAATAATATTATTTCATCATAATCATCATGATTTTCATTGTTTGTTAAAAATATTATTCTTATAAAGTTAGCGTCGTGCGATGCTATTTGATATATGTTAGTTTCTTTTTGTCATACCACAAAACTAAGGACTATGGTTAGGACATCCTAGCTAGGATGATCCTAAGAGAGCTTCGATACGAGGTCTCAGACATATCATAAGATAGTCCTAAGACTATCCTAAATAATGTCCTAATATAAATCTTAGGATAGATTTTAGGAAAGTTTCGAAAATAAGGCACGTGAGGCCTGGTTATCGAAGCTGTCCTAAAATCGGTCCTAAGATATGGCTTATTACAAATTTGGACTACCATAAGACATGACTGAGACTGTAAATCAAAGCTATCCTAGGATTATCTTATCTTGCGTTGTCCTAAACGGGTACATTATAGTTTTAAAAAAATTAATTTGATAAAATTTATACAACATTTATTTGAACGTTTATAAAAAGTGTTTTGGAACATTGTGTTTTATATATATTATCATGGCGAGGTTTAAAAAACTACTCAATAATTTGTTTAGATTTAGATGAAATAAGATGATCAAAACCCGGATTATAAACACGTGCATAATATTTAAGATGAAAAGTACTCAAAACAAAAAACTTAGATATGATATTACGAAAACATATTAAATGATATGAACTGATTATTACATAGAGAATTACAATAAGTATATAACGATTTGGAGGCAAAAACAAAGATAGGATGGTCTTAAGACACCTATTTTGTTGTCCTAAAGTTAGGATAAAATTTGCGATATGTCCTTAGTTGAGACATCTTCAATAACCCGACTTAGTACCAAGATATCTCTTAAGACTATCATAAGATATATCCCAATCCCAAGACACCTTCGATAACCAGGCCCCAGGGGCCGGTTTCACGAAGCCATCCTTAGAACTGTCATTAGATATATCTTAGGACATATCTTAGGATCCTCGTATGACTACTAGTATCTTAGAACATATCTTAAACCTCATCTTGAAGCTGTGCTTGGATGATCATATCAAAGATGTCATAAACGTGTTGCAAGTCAAATATTAACATGCATTTATGAAAAAAAACTAATATAGATGTTGTATGTGTTTCCCAAATATATATAAACGTATTGATGAATATTCCCTAATTGGATAATTACATAATTTGAAAATTGATTTTTAAAAAGAAAAAAATGGAAGTGTGATTATTAATAGAATCTATTAATCAGATACCAGCAAAATTAAAATACAAAATGAAGGAAAAAAAGAATGACATAATATTTTTTCTACAAGTGAGTTGAGTTCAATTTGTCATTGTATCGGTTATGAAAATGTTAAAGGATAAAATCGTACCTACTTGATATAAATGCATCGAATGTTCATTGTTTTGAAATCATTTTAAATATGCCGTCAAAATATAAAGACACAGTTATGATCCTAAGACCATCATAAGACAACCTTCCGTGTTGTCCTAACTTTATGACCAACTTTAAGAGATGTCCTAAGTTAGGACCACTTTGTGAAACAGACTTAGGACAAAGATATGTCGTAAGACAATCCTAAGACAAGTCTTAGTCCTAAGACAGCTTTGTGAAACTAACCCCAGGTCTACAAATGTTCACTAGGAAAAAAAGAAAGAAACGCATAAGGGGGTTTTAAGTATTTTAACACATGTATTTTAAATCCAATCTGTTCGGCTACACTTACAGATATTGACTCAGAATTTTTTTATTAAAAAATTAACAGTCCATTCTTCACATATTACCGAATGAAAGTAATTTTATAAACAGTTCAGCACACTTCCGGTCACAATATATTTGGTACAGGGTTATGACTACCATGCACGGCCAACACAAATCTGCAGCTCATCGGCAAGGACTCAATAAATTTTATGATTTAATCTTGTTGCATTATTTGGCGGAGTTAGTCGAGGGTCTAAGGTGGAGGTTGACGCTGGCGCACACGTTTATCAAGTTGGTCCAATAGGTGGTTAATCGGATTCAAGTCCAGCGATTTGGAGGACCATAGTAGCATTAATGTTGTTCTGCTCAAGGTAGTAGTCCATTGTTAAATACACTGTGTGCGGCCTAACGCTGTCGTGTTGGAATAACTCACTCTGTCGGTAATTACCTTGAGATGTCAGGTTTGAGAAGTTCATCTCTGTACCTTTGAGTCGTTAAAGTGTCGAGGACATGCAGGAGTTCTGTTTTGCTCTCATTTGAGATCTGTGCCAACATCATCAATTTCTCTACCGAAGCTTTCAACTTTATGAATACAAGTTGAAGAGGAACGTTCATTCCAGCGCCTGTATACCAGTATTCTTCCATCACGTTTCTGCAGAGGAAAACGGAGCACGTAGTTGAACCAAATGTCACGCCAGTTTGAAATGTCCAGCCCCTCAATCTGTTGCTACACCGGACCCGTTCACATCTGTGTAATAGCGTTAATACCGCTCCGAAATGCGACATTCTGGGTCTTTTGCTTTACTGTAGAAGCCAGTTGCGGACTCCTTGTGAACTGATTCTTCGCTTTCCAGATAATCCGACTGGAATTGTTGATGCGAGGTCTTCCATTCCCCTGGCGGTATTAGCTGCACCAGTTTGTTAGAATCTGCTCCACAGCCGTGAACTGGTTTCTGGACACCTTTCACAGTTCATGCAACTTTATTTTTGGACTGTCCGGATTGAAAACGACCGATAATAATATATCGAATGGCAGGGTCCAACCTTGGGATGGCAACATTTGAACTATATGATAAAATTTAAGCCTTAATTATGGTCCTTTGATACGCTTCAGCTAAACAACTGAATTAACCGCAAAGTGCCCGTGAAAAACATTACCGAATTTTCACGGGGATATATGGGATATTCATATTTTCAGAGCCACTATACAGATGTGACACAGATCCAAATATAATGAACAGGGATTTAAAATTTGAGACTTACCTTTATAACATCAAAAATGAAATTAGTCTTTAAATTTTACTTTGTTAATGGCAGAATTGCATTTTGAAAAATGAATTGGGTTATGCGTTTCTTTTTGTGAACAGTATATAATATTAAAATTTTATTAGTTCAGAAACAAACAGTTCTTGATGACGACCATAAAATACACAGACATACGCACAAGCAAATATAACTACACGCATACATTACTGTGGAATTGAACAACCTTACTATTTTGCAATACAGAGCTACACTACTCGGTTTCAGAAACGGTTTCATGTAGGACTGTTACGTTGTGCAAAATCAAAAGCAGTTTACCACAGAGACAAACATATTTCAATTACAAGATAATAATTATTATTAACATAAGTAATAATGACGTGAGTCTAATGCAGGAAACACAATTGAAATTTACGGGACCTATACAGTATTATAAAGACTGCTATAATGTTGTAAAATAATTCCTTTAAAAGAAGTCACCCGGACTAAAATAGAAAGCCTTAAATTTCTACAATCAATACCAAAAACGTTTTGAACAGAAGTTACTCACGTGCTCATCAACAGCTTGGTCATTGTAAATAAGAGTTATTAACTTTGCCTCTTTCATTGATAACTTCTTACAATCGACCTATTTTCAGCTTCAGAAACGTCAATCTAGTACATACATGTAGTTTAATAATGAAGAAAGTTATTTTCAATAAATTTCAGTTATTCTAGAGTTGTAAAATCTATCAACTTTGACAGAATTGTTGAATATTACAGAGTGAGAAACTCTATGAAGAAGGCAATCAACCTATTTTGGTGGCAGAATTATTTGAATAAAGTGAAAGTGATATTTGTAGCTCTAAGTTCATTTAAATATATAGAAACTAACGTTATTTCTCTCGTTAGTTTAGAACATAGTCTTAAAAGGGTTTCACCTTTACCCTTTTGGTCATTTTGGCATTTCATCTGCACCCCAACATACTAGATTATTATTTCGGCTTTCTCTTTCAACTTTTTTTTATCACAGAGCATAGCGTAAGGGTCGTAAGTCCTGCATCAAATTAATAACAGATTAAAAAGTAGAGGCTCAAGTGAGCCTTAATCGCTCACCTAGATAATGAAGCAGATAACACAATGCAAATTTAATATTGTTTGTTAATCAATGCTTAGCCGCTCAGAGCCTTCCATACACTATTGTTTTGTACTCCATTTCTTCACTATAATTATTACTATTTTTATTCTTTCTTCAGTAGCCGTTTTGTTTGGGGTGATCTCGTAAAAGGCTCAATCAATTGGAACCAAACTCGGCACAAACTTATACTATCATCTGAAGTTGTGCCTCGTCATACTGAATAATCAAATGCAAGATGGCCGCCTTTGAAATTTGAAAAAAATCTAAAGAATAGAAAACAATTCCGGGTAGCTCGTATTTTACTAAGGATTGTTCAGCGCCATCGAGAATGGTATAGACGACCATTTTGAAAAATCAAAGATGGGGTTATTTTCAAAATAGCCGCTGTTCAAGTTGAAAAATCGTAAAAAATCCTACTTAATTAAAAGTTTATATTTGGTGCTAGAGAGACAATGAGAGTATGGGGGGGGGACATCTATTATGCTGTGTATAATTAACAATCAGTACTAGTTAATATTGACAAGAGATGAGGAATTTTTACAGAGGGCCCCCCACTCATCATTCATGTGAAGTTTGAAAAGATTTGGGATTTTCGTTTAAGAGGAGAATTTGAGGTCGCCATCTTTTTCATCCGATCAAATTAAAATGTATAAAGAGCTTCAAAACATCATTCCTTCTAAGTTTAGTTATTATTGGTCTTGTAGTTTTAGAGGAGATGATGAAATAAAGTTTCTTATAGGCTGATTCCATTCAGATCGGTGGAAAGGATGCCCACCACATGAAATTCTTAATTCTGGTTAAACCAGTTTTAAATTCTTCTCGTCTAAAATAACAATGACATATCTTTCCAATTTTAATAGGAATAATGATGTAGATCGAGTGGAAACACGGCGGCAATAGTGGTACATAGGCATTGCATGCATTGAAGAAGATCTTTTATAGACACCCTTCCATACAGTTGAGATCAGGTCTAACCTCTCAACTAATCTGTCAGAGAGGACGGTTCTAGAACCATTCTAGAACGGTTTTAGGGTAGAACCAACACTGTCATAAATGGTTCTAAGGTAGAACCGTCATAAATGGTTCTAATGTAGAATTCTAGAGTACTTTAAAATGTAATCGATTAAATTACAATTAGTTTACTAAGAGACGTTAGAACAGAGCCAAACTGTACATTATTGCTGCCAAGTTTGGTTATTACTGGGTGTACAGTTTCAGAGACGTTGATGATACTGTGATTTCCTATATTTGGCCATCATGTATGTCAACCGATCAATACCAAATGAGAAATCTCCGTAGAAAGTATCGATATCATCATTCCTATGTAGTTTGAAAAAAATAAGCCTTGTACTTTCAGAGGAGAAGATTTGTGAATATTGGCCAATCAGAAACAAGAATTGTTTGCTATTTATTAGAGAAAAACTCAGCCACAGAATACTGCGTAACAGTATAATGTATAATAATACAAGAATATACACAATATATAAATTAAATTACACAACATGATAATATCATATATATTAGATATTCAAATATATACCCTACAGCAGCATCTTTTCAATTTTTTTGACATATCAACAAATTAGTAGGCCTGGGGTGTTTGGGACCGTTTTTTTTGCCTGAAAATTATGAAAATCTGTGGAATGGATTCTAAATAAGCACGAAGTTGGTAAAATATATCATCCAGGTCAAAAGGGCTAATAAATTTCCATCCGAAATTATACTACATCTTAGAAACTGCTTCTGCGAGATTGGAAAAAATTAATAGTTGACGATCGAGGAATTCTTCAAAAACTTTTTGTAGTCGATGGAAAAATCGTATCACAATTGGTGGTACCAAAATCTCTTCGGAAAATGTTTCTAAAGCAGCTCCATAATGAAATGGGTAACTTGGGCATGGAACGTGTGTGGGCTGTTCTGGCCGAAAATGTTCTCTGATATTGAATTCTACATTCACAGCGAGTGTGCATGTATCAAAGATAAAATTCCGCAAAAACAAGTTAAAGCGCCAATGCAATCGATTAAAACCACAACGCCTTTTGAACTAGTTTCAATCGACTTCCTACACTTAGAGAATTCAGGAAGTTATGAATACATACTTGTTGTTATGGATCACTTCACAATATTTGCGTAAGTATACCCGAATCGTAACAAAACAGCGAAAACTGTAGCCGATATCATGTTCAATAACTTCATATTGAAGTTTGGATTTCCTCGAAAAATTCATCATGATCAAGGTGGTGAATTCGAAAACAAACGCTTACATGAATAAGCAGGCGTGGGCGCTAATATGACAACTCCCTATCACCCACAAGGAAATGGGCAGGTCGAAAGATTCAATCGGACAATCCTATCCATGTTACGTACTTTCCAAAAGTACGTAACATCTAGATGAAAAGACCACTGTCAGAAAGTAGTCCATGTCTACAATTGCTCAAGGCACGAAAGCATAGGATTTGCACCGTTTTTTCTTATGTTTGGAAGACATCCGAGGTTACCGATTGATCTCATTTTAGGATTAGAGACGGATAAAATGATTTCTGAAAATACGCCGACAAATGGAAAACGGACATGAAACGAGCATATAAAGAAGCGTCAGAAATCGCCGCAAAATCATCATCAAGTGCAAAACGTCAATATGATCGCAATCAACAGCAGCCGATGATCTACTTTCAACCAACGATGACGCAGTTCTGTCCGCCCGTTAACTTTAGAAACTGATAACATATACTTAATGTAACTGCTGTACATTTACCGTTATACAGTATATAGTGTTAGATTAACATGGAGACTATCAAGTGACTTATAAGACAAGAAACCTTTGAGTGTTAGAAAACTGTAATGATGTTTAGGTTAAAATGATGTTCATGTCAAATGCTTCTTTTGAAATTGGCCAAGTCTTTAAAAACATTGATATTTCATATTTGTTTTAGAATATGACAGGTTTTTTTTAATACCCTAGTAAATTTAAGCATTTTATTAAAGTTAATGGTTCTAGGTTCAAGATAACCAAATTCTGTTAAAGTATTTTTTGTTGTTACAAGATGTAGAAAACAGGAATGGTGTCATATATTTGTAAATGTGCAACACACATGTGCTGGATATTAGTGTGCAGGAAAACGGTCCGAGTTGTTCTTAACAGAGAAATCCGAGAAATACATGTAATACTTAAGATTATCGTAACTACAACCGTGTAAGGGACGAGATCAAAAGTTCGGATAAAAAATTTAATTCAAATAGATTGGGGGTGGGGGGGGGGGGGGGGTGGGGGGGGGGCGGGGCTTGGGGGGCTGGTAAAAATCACTGCAAGTTTTGTTATCCGACATCGATTTTTGAATATGCCCGTATTGGTCAATCAATTTTTCCCAAATTAAGTTAAGAGGGGGGTGGGGGGGGGGGGGGGGGGGGGGGGGGTCAGTAAATTAAGTTTTTTATCCGACATTGAACTTTTGATCTCGTCCCTAAGGTTCCTCGACATTCTGAGACCATACTTATAATCGCCTTTTATTAATTAGGCCCACACTATGACACTTTTTTCGGAAGGTTATATATCAATTTATTCAACAGTTTATACATTTTACTTGACTCCCGATGCCTATTTTCCCGCCGTCTGTACATGTATATGGTAATAACATGGCCGTGGTCCTGTTGTTGGACAAACCGTTTTGAAGTTATGTTTGATGTTCGAAAAAAGTCTTTATTTAATGTTGCTATGTCCAGTAGATGAAAATTAAGATTTACATGTAACTAGAATCTAACCTTATAACAATAAAACTATTAAAACAGAGGATTTGATAAAGAGTTACATGTATTTCCTACAACTGAAATAATTACATGTAGACAATTATAATTTTTGTCTATAACATGTATCATGTGAGATTTAAACACGTCGAATCCATGCCGGGTTTAGTGAACAAACAAACTTGCTAGAAAACGGACATTTTTCATGTATATAGCGTATATTGTTTTGTCTTGTGTATCAACATTCAACCTGTAATTGATTTGGTGGATAACAAGTGTATCGGTAACTTGTAATACTTTCCTCAGTGAAATTGTTTCCTCAGAAAAATATTTGCTATTAAATTTTTTCCAAGGAAAGACATCGACATTAAAATGCCTTCCATAGCCACATTTTTCTTTCCACTGTGTAAGTTTGCGAAAAAAAGTGTCTGAAAAGGGTTTACCCGTGGAGAACTATTAAAAAAGAGATGCTTGGTTCTTTAGTGAGGGTAAAAGAAAGAAAATAGCCACAAGAAAGTAAAAGAGGAAATTATTTCATGTGACATATTATCCGCGATAAATTATTAAATGAAAAATATTTAATTATAAAATATTATCAAGGATAATTTTTCTAGTAACAATTTATCCAGGATAATATTTTCCAGCCATAGAAAATTTATATTGAAAAATCAAGAACGAAAAGTGTGATTCAAATTTTGTACGATAAATTATCTTCTAAATACAATTAAATCGTAGACAAATCTGATGATTGTATAAGCAAATACAAATGTAATTGATATGAATTTAACAATATTCAGTTTTTCAATATAGTAATGAGGATTATTTTAAAGGAATTTATCAATGTGTAAACTCGAGCGATACACTCACAAACTAAATAAAGTCCGAAAGGACTTTATGTAAAGTTTTTGAGTGATAAGCCTGAGTTTACACATTGATACTTTCCGTACAAATAACCTCTATTACTTATAATTCCAAGGTAATACAGAAATATGACGTTTTCCATTTGAAATTAACATTTTCCTCATATAATATATTGCATATGTTACGTATTCATACCCACGACGTCATGAAAGGAATTTATCAAGTTATAAAATTTTTGCCGGAAGTTACTGTTAACCAATGTAATTACTGCATTTGATGTTTTGAAAACAACATTGGAATTATAACAGTGAAAACAATTACCTGCATTAATATGTAGTGGTTATGAGGTAGAAACTATTTGATAATTAGACACTATAAGATTTTATTCTGGCTAACACATACCTAACATTTAATGGATATTAAATACTGAACACTACCATGACTACAGACATTCCTTCAAGAAACTATATCGTATAATAAGACAATAAACAATTATCCCGAAAGTTGTTTAGAATGACATTAAATCAATGTTGAAAGAAGGAAAATATTTTATAAAGGAGGAATGGATTTAATAGTTAAGTAGCATCCCATGTATATCAAAAAATACACCTATTAACAGTACATGTCCAATCCGGAATTATTCTGAAATTATACAACTTTTTCATGACGTGACAAACCAGTTGAGGAAACTAATTCCCTGCTGAAACATGGCATTGTGTAAGAAACTTTACAAGGAGGCATATTTAAATGATCGTAAACACTCCAAATAATGTGTTTATATAATTAGTAGCTATGCGTCAACATGATGGTTCAAAACGATCATCAACCTAAAGTATTTTTCTTTGAAATTTATCCTTCCCCAGCTCTTTATTGTGACCTTTAATTCTAACTCCATTTGACCCCAAGTCGAAGTTGTTTAAAGGGAAGGAGAAATGCGGCTCCAGGATTAACATACCTTAAAAGTGATAGTTTTAGGGAAAATTTCCAAAACATATTGTAAACATTACCCCTTGATAAGAACGTTTTGGTTTGTTTTTATTGATCAATCCAATAAGGTATTCATCAGGGATCAAAAAATAATTTGATATGAGTGACCTGTGGAGGCAAGCCATTTTTGTATAGATGGGACCACAATCGATGTGCGTGGAGTTCTAAAACCACAAAGTCGTAAATCAAAGGTGGTATATTGTGGACATACATTTTCAAAATGACGTGCAAATCGACAGGGTGTCCAACGCGATTCGGGAATGGAAAAAATCTTTTTAACATTCCAAACCCAGAAAAGAAATCAGAGTTATGTGAGAAATGGCTTCCCAATTTAAAGATTGCGGTTGCTGACTATGTGCACACGAAGAACCCAGTAGTTTGCGAGGACTATTTCGGAGATTCGTTTTTTGAGTAGCGGTAGCTCTAGTGGCAGTGACAGTTCTGATGAGGCATATCATTGGACGACTCACTTTCCATAGTGACGTCACTACGTTTGACGACAATCAAATCTAACTGACGGTAATTGTGTAAATATGTCCAAAATGAAAAATTGTGTTTGTGACTCACTCGAAATAGTAAACCAATGCATAGGCGATTCAAAACGGATAACATAAATGATTTGCCACCTAGGAATTATTGTTATAATATGTAGATTTTAAGGATAAAAAACAAATAGATATTAGTAAAACGACGACACGGTTTCTGAGGATCATTTAGAAAAATTTGTATTCTGTACTTAAAATATCACTAGTAAATTGATATTTTCCGACTGAGATGGAAAATTCATGTCAAAATTACGAAAATAGCACCTTTTTATCTGAGGAGAAATACAACGTTAAATGTAAACAAATGGAAATAACTTGACCAGCCTACCCTTCCGCTAAGTATTTCTGAAATAAGTACATACATATGATAAATACATATTAAATTTGACCTCACATTTGCTTAAACGCAAATGGAACATGGAAATAAATAAATTCAAAAAGCGAAAGCAGTCAGTATATTAACAGACGATGTCACATTGTAAACTTTATAACTTGCAAGTCATAGATAAAATGATACCTCTTAGAATAAAACAACATGATACACATTATCTATGATTACTATAGACAATAATACACATGGAAAAAAATAATTCTTGCCTAGAGTTACAGACTTTAAAGGAATTGGGACATAATGCACTGGCATGACCGTTACGTTGCCCCCTTCTTTAAAAAATCTGTACGTGCCGTACAGGAATATAATCAAAATATAAACATGGAAAAGTAAACATTTTCAATAACATCAAAAGAATCTTTCACACAAACCCTATCACTAAAACCTACATCATGTACAACGTTTTATAAAAACATATCGTCCATGTCATCATCGTCACATACTATTTGCATGTTTATTGTCTCTACATTGTCAATATTACTGTTATCGTCTTCCTCATCAGAACTGTCATTGCCACTAGAGCTACCGCTCGACGAAAACGTCCCACCTGAGCTTTCACCTTCATCTGATGCTTCTTCAAGAATGAAATTTCTCGTGTCCTGTTCATCATCATCTTCATCTGAGTCAATTGCTATTGTCTCAGTAGATTGAACAGACGCGTTCTCCTCGGTGGAGGTCAAATCACTGTCGACGATTGGAACTCCTTTATAAAGTTGTTCCAGTGTCCTGATGATGGTTTGTTGTTCAAAGTCCTTTAGAAATATTATTCTGGGATGGGATGTAGTAGTTAGAGTGTACATTGTCTCATCCGGAAAAATCACATGCTCTTCCTTCTTTAAACAACCAAATCCATATGGGAGGACTTTCCCTACGTAAGTTTCACATTTTCTTAGTCTTTCTACAGGACTCTAAGACCTCATTTTGAGAGTTGTCAATCTCCTTCTGTGCTTGTCGATCGCATTGTTTACAATCAATACAGGGTCGTCTTGATAAACCATCTGCAATGCCATGATGTTTGCCAGGACAGTGTCTACAAACACCTTAAAATTGAAGGTATTCAACATTTCAAGCCATCTGGCAATTTGACCTTCAGGATGTTTTAATTGTATCGTAACAGCCAAGGTAGAGTGCCGTGGTCCATTCGAACAAGAAATTTCGTACCATATAAATAATGGTGGAACTGTTTAATACTCAGAATGATAGATAAAAGTTCCCTGTGAATCACACAGTATTGCTGCTGTGCTTTACTGAAATATGCAATAACTACTTCTTTTCAATCTGCACGCACAGAAACAACTTAATGGCCACTTGCGTCTGTATCGAGGAAGAACGGAAAACCAAGTATTCGTGAAGAAACAAAAGAATTTCTAAGCTCAAGGAATGAAGTTTCACATTCATCAGTCCAGTTGAATGGATATTTTTTCACCGTCAGTTTATTCAAAGGTTTTGCAATCACTGCAAAATATTTGATAAATTTCCGATAATATGAGCATGTGCCAAGGAAACTCCTGACATCTCTGACAGATCTTGGACTTGACCATGATTTATGTCCTCAAAATGACACCTGTTCTTGAAATAAAGAACATTTATCAGGGAAATTTTCAGACCCTCCATTGATATTCTCTCTAATAAATCATCCAATCTATCTAAATGGAACTCAAGAGAGTCTGAGAATACAATTGCCATCCATGTAGATGAGACATGTCTGCCAATTAAGGCCTGCTAGAACATATTCCATTAAAGATTGAAAGGTGGCTACACTATTGCATATAGTCCCATGGCCATGAACTGAAAATATCCACTTGAGAGACGTAGAACACTAAACAGTTGTGGACCCCTTAGAGCATCGAGTGAGTCATCAATCCGTTAAAGGAGGTACAAGTCTTTTATTATTAAATTGTTGAGACCTCTCATATACGAACAGAACCATCTTTCTTGGTAACGGGTACGTTGTTGGAGGCCCATGTACTAAAAGAGGATTTAATGATATTACAATCGAGGAGTCGTTGGATCTCCTTGTCTACTGCCTCGTTTTTGTTTATCGGTATACGCCTGAAGGGCTGCTTGAAAGGTTTGGGATTACCCGTGTCCATCTTATGCTTCATGCATGCTACTGGCACTGCCAAGATAATATTTATGTCTTGAAAATGTGTTTCTTACTGCGTTGAAGACCCATTGGTAGCCTTGTGCTGTTTTCTGCCCTTTGGTCGGGTTGTTGTCTCTTTGACACGTTCCCCGTTTCTATTCTCTATTCTATTCCATGTCTTTCAAAAGACTGTCGAACTGGTTATTTTCCGTTTCAGTCAAAAGCTCACTGTTCTTTCGTTTTAGTTTTAGTTGAAGATCATCAGTTTTATTTAATTTCATTTTACCAACTTTTTGTTGGGTGGTGACATTCATGTTTGACTGCTTTGCATCAATTTGCTCACATGAAGCTATACCTGTAGAACATGGAAGTACGATTTCAAAGTCTGTCACGTAGGTAATCGTTAAATTATTCGACCACAACTAGGGTCTACTAAGGAATTAGCTACCAATATGTCTTTTACATGTTAAGTTTCAAATGGCTCAACAACAGCATCCATTATAAAACTCGAATTACCAACTACATTTCCTGAAGTAATAATTTCGGTGGTATAATGACTTTTTCAGAAAGAAACTCTCCTTGGCAAAATCTTGAGAGTGCAATCATATTTTATTAAGAAGTCGTATCCAATAACTGCAGGAACATCAATTTCAGCTAATGTAAATTCGATTCCCTATTTGAATGGGTAGGTCTATGTACTACAGAGAGTACCAATATGATCTGCGTCAACCAGACACAATTTTGTATTGTGTTTCTTAATTTCAGGTTTCATCTTTTTGTTCGTCTTCAGTAAATCAATGGACCTAGTATTATTCATATGATTTGCTAGTTATCGGTCCACATCTCCAGCATTTATGTTTTCCTGTACAGAAAAAGTGACATTCTTCCCAGTTTGGACACCTTGGGACTCTTAGTACTTTTATTCCGATTTGATACTGTGTTTCCCAATTTTACACAGTTATGCTTCTTGTCCCATTCAAATTTCCTACAACCCCTTTTCATGTGGCTTGGCTTGCCACAAAAGAAACACGTTATCCCCTTACTTGGGTTTGTTTTAGTTTGGTATATTGTTGTCATTAAGCTTGTCTAGCTTAACGCTTATCATCGGTAGGCAATGTATAACCTCGTCATCTGACTCATCATCAATTTTGTTATCTTATGGGTAACCTTAATTTTGTGTTGTTGGTTCTCTTTTGGTCGCGAGTAAATGATTTACAATAACCCCCAAAACGTATGCAATCGTCGATCGCCTTTGGTTTCCTCTGAAAAATTGATAGCTGAATTTTCGGATCATTTAATTCTCTAATAAAACAGTCTTTAAAAAGCTGATTTCGTATGTCTACAGGTTCTGTTGTGTATGACAAAAGAGTAATTCCAATTTCCTGTGCCATCTCACGTAATTATTGACGTGTTTTTCTATATGGTACATGTTCATATTTTCTTGATTTACCGCCTCAAATCTGGCCGTAAGTGCCTAAACCAAAATAATTACATGTATATTCAAATCTTCTCAGAGGTTCAATTTCCGTTACAATGCCTTGTCCAATGACTCTGAAACTAGTACGTAGCAAGCTCGTAACCTTTCGTGAAATCATCCCATCTATTGACAGTAGAATCCATTTCGATTTGTACAAGAAAATTTTGCCAATCGTTCGTACCATCAAAAGTTGGTGGTTTCTTTAATTTATTTTGAGAAACGGCCATTAATAATCGGCAATGGATTACAAGATGTATTAACTGCTGGATTGTAAAATCGAGTGGGAGTTAACCGGTCTGTTTCGCTCATTCACCACATTAGTGATCACCTCTGGAGTTGCCATGGTGTCATTTCTGTCCATCCAGACAGCAACACTGCTACCCCCAACACGCAAGTTGGGGGGGGGGGGGGCTTCCATGACGAGTTAGCGCTTGTCCCATAGCGCGATCACTCTGACCGCGGAAATTTTCACGTCTAATGTTTTTCAAGAGAAAATCTCGCTCTCCATAGAATACCCTAAAAGATAATTGACAACCTCTTCTGTCGTCATAATGACCCTACGTGAAAGCCCTATCCCTGCTATCGTCCCCGTTCGCTGAATAACATCTTGTTGAGTGCGCCTTTGTAGCTTTCAGTGTGATGCGAGTAAGGTGATGAAGCGGCATTCGCTTACGTATCTGGACCTCCCCTGAAGGAGTTAGATCTATTAGACTTCTAACTGAATCTTGGTCCATTCTTGATGCGGGGGGCGTGAAGCAACTCCTCGTGTTGTTACGAATACTTTGATATGGTCGCTAAATTAGTCAAAAATAACAAAACTCGGATGTCTTGATGTGTTGGCGTTAGACATTTTGAGAATAACTGAATTCAGATCGATTACTCCAGAAAAGTTCGGATCCCATTTAAATTCGAGGGGTTCCCATACTGGCCACCAAATGTAGCGTCGCTGGCGACGCTACAGCCGAAGCAAACAACAAAGATGATCCAGATAGAATAATATATGACAATGGCGACCCAATTAATGAGCGATTTATCCCAAGTCTCATAAAAGTGATGGAATGAATCTGGATAAAATTAACTATTTATAACTCAAATTAAGTATGCAAGAATCAATTTTATAGTTCATTATCTATTCACTAACTTTTTATTATTACTTTGCAAGCAGTACGGACGGGTTAGCTCTGGACAAGCGATTCATACAAGGGTATGATAAAATGGTGTTGGTTTGCTTGTGAGTCGTTCGAATATTAATTGTAGATTCTGGTATATTTTTGCTAAAGTGACAATATTCTACATGTTTGTTTTGCATAGACGTTTTCTTGGTGTTATAAAATAATTCAGCGTTCGGATCGCCTACTTGAAATATTTAATTTATTTGCATTAATGGGATAAAAATATCACTTAATACTAGTATTGCGTCCTGAAAAAAACTATCTAAAAATACATTTTCAAATGCTGCAAAAATTGATACAATCAACGCAAAACCAACTGAAGCACTTCCTTATATTCGGCTTATATTGGACTTTTGAATCAACCCAACCCTTAGTTCTTTGATTACATATAATTTTAGTAAAATGCTATTTTCTATGGTAGCAGGAACGGACATCAAAGGTTTACATATACATATTTGTCTATCCTGTTACTTTATTCAAGGTAACAGGACAGACAGTAACAGGATAGACAAAATTATATGTTTATTGATTCTATTGCAAAACAACAACTCCCCTTGCGTAATAGTTTGTTTTTTCTTAAAGATATGTGGAATATCAAATATTTGATTTCATTTTCAAGTATTTCAAGTCTAAAGAAACAGTTTTTTATTCTTATACTTAATCTATCTATCCTGTTACTTTATTCAAGGTAACAGGATAGACAGTAACAGGATGGACAAAATTATATGTTTATTGAGTATATTTCGAAATAACAGCTCCCCTTACATCGGTGCATGGTTTTTTCAGTTAGCGTTCTTTGTTTCCAAACAGTTGGTGACCCTTTTGAGAACTTATAGGTGTATAGGTGTAGTAATGTATAAATTTGTTTGTAATATGATAGACATTTAAAAGGGTACGCCATCAGTTTGACTTACTTTTCTGGTTATAACCGCTTCCGTTTCTTCTAACGTTCTGTTGTTTTGGTTGTAATTTGGAAAACTTGTGTACTTTTGATTCCATCACAGAAGATATTCGTATTTGGAGTCAAAAATTATTGCTCTGCAAATTTTGCAGCGGTAACAGGACAGACATGCATTTCATGGGCGCCAACACAATTTACTTTTTTATGAGCATATATATAAATATCTTCAAGACTTTACTTTCTTTTTAAATTTAAATTATATGCTATTCAAAAAAATAATTTGCCGATTTGAAAACATACAAAAAATCATTGAAAAATAATGTGCAAACATGGTTCTCTCAGTCCGGACACTCGCAAATTGCTCAATATTGAGCTTCAAAATCGATTTATTTTGGATTGCAAGGACTAAATCGTTCGAATTGTAGATGTGCCGATTTGAAAAAATAGCGAACTTTTGGTTAAGCACAAAAAAATAATGTTATTATGTCTGAATATTTTTTTAACATAGGTGGACAGGAAAATAGACTTTTTTGAAAATGACCCATATATTAGTCCTCAAATGTCCCCCAAAACGCTATTATATATACGGAACAAAAGCCGATTTTCTATAAGGATTGGACAATTTCTTTTTTCTTTTGGTCTTTTCTTTTTTGTTGAGTTTGTTTTCAACGACCTAAAATCGTCGGGAAAGAATATTCTTAACCTATCTGAATCAGAATCTGAATTTGGAGACAAGGATCGAACTGATGTAGATTCCGGCAGTTGCGTGGATCTCTGCGATTTTTTGGGGTTTAATTTCCTGCGAGAAGTAATACCTAAGCGATTTTTCTTCGGTCTCACATCAGAGGGTCCAGCCTGGGGAGTCGAAATATCCAAAGAAAGGGGTGCAGATAATGTATCTGACTCTGTAGACTTTTTCACTTCAATTACGTCAGGCTCTTTCCTGTTAGACTGAATAACCCCACTCGTTGGGATTTCAGTGTCTGTGACTTCCCCGTCAGATTCATCGTCTGATCCCTGAACTATGGTAACCTTGTACCTCTACTCGAGTTCCTTGGATGGCGGTTTCCATGTTTTAAAGAGGGTTTGGGGTACGAGTCACTTGAACTGGCGTCCAGAGTATATATTCTCTTCAACAATGAGAAAAAATCATTGTAAATGTTGCCGTTTTTATGAATATGGTTCCTCCATATTATTTCCGACAAACTAATGTTTTAGCATCCCGATTATCCACTGGATACAAAATTATCCTGTTGGTAGAACGTTCAACGATACCAAAAAACCAGATTCTATGGCCTACTGGCTTACCTTTATTATATTTCACCTTTTGACCGAACAGCGAACATTGGTGCAAGGTTTCACCTTCAAGATAGCATTTTATAAATAATATGAGATCTCTCATGTTATAGGACGATCCCTCGAAAAAGGAAAACTTCCGCAACGTTATTTCGTGACCCCTTTTACATCTAAGAGAATATCCATCAGCGTTTTTTTCTCTCTTGTACAGAACACAATCTGTCCGACATTTACTACATATAATATTGTTTGCCAATAGACCATTATCCAGTAGCCGGCGAAAAAACACATCATCAGGAGTAAGACACAAGTTACTAAATGTCCAAGGACTACGAAAACCTGAGAATGTTATTTCAGCAGGATTATGTTTTTTAGTGTGAAAACTTCCCTCTCCGAGTTTTTTTCGACCTAAACCTGTCCCATACATTTTGTGAAATTTATATAAATACTACAGTAAAGACAATTCATACAACGGGTGAACTAAAATATTGCCATGGGCATTTTCAGTGACGTTTTCATTAGTGATTTTCAACTCAAAGTTAAAATTTTAAAATTATTTTTTTTATTCCGTAATGTCCTCGTTAATTTTTGAAACCGTAAATTCACGGAATAAAGGCTATAACAAGTACCTTTCCATCCCCAACACACTATGAAATTATTCGAATAATACACTGTACAAATTTCCCTCAATAGGCATTATTTCATAAAAATTACACATTTATTTCCCCCCAAAATACCTAGCCTCTTTTTTCTTGATTCTCTTTCAGATCGTTGTGTAGGAAACTTATTTTAAATTTCATACTGCAACAAAACTACTAAATTCCGTTTATATTTATATAGTGATCAAATTTCCCCCAAAACGCTGTTATATATACTGATCCCCAATTTTCCTCCAAAACGCTATTATATATAATAATCCCCAAAACGCTGTTATATATACTGATCCTCAAATTTCCCCCAAAACGCTTTTATAAATACTGATCCTCAAATTCCCCCCAAGCGCTACTATATATATTAAATAAAGGAAATATTTTAAGTAATTTTATTTCATATTTATTTCCTTCCAAAAAAAACCTAGCCCCTTTTTTTCCTGATTCTCCCCAGGAAAAGACCCTTTCAGATGGTTGCATAGGAAACTTATTTTAATTTCAGACTGCAACAAATCTACTAAATTACGTTTATATTTATATAATGATCAATTTCCCCCCAAAACGCTGTTATATCTGATCCTCAAATTTCCCCCCAAAACGCTGTTATATCTGATCCTCAAATTTCCCCCAAAACGCTCTTATATCTGATCCTCAAATTTTCCCCAAAACTCTCTTATATATACTGATCCTCAAATTTTCCCCAAAACGCTCTTACTATATATACTGATCCTCAAATTGCCCCCGAAACGTTCTTATATATACTGATCCTCAAATTTCCCATAAAAAGCTCTTATATATCCTCAAATTTTCCCCAAAACGCTCTTATATATCCTCAAATTTTCCCCCAAAACGCTTTTATATATACTGATGCTCAAATTTCCCCCAAAGCGCTCTTATATATGCTGATCCTCAAATTCCCCCCAAATCGATATGAACTTCAAATTTCCGCTAAATCAAAATAAACTATAAAAATCTTTCTTTTATCATATTGTATTATCCAATGAAAATTTGCGATACATTTTTATTCAAATTAATTTTCCCCGTTGGGGGAAAAATCACGATATAACCGCCATATCTTCAATTAATCCAACAAAACAGTACAATAATATTGAATATTATATATGATGGATCCATGGTCACAGTTCCGATAACAATAATAGCGACCTCGTGCGGTATACTGTGGAACTATTTCATTCTTGATTTGTAACTTCTTGATTTGTAGCCTGTAGTTTTTCTTGAGAAACGGAACTTCTAATTGGCTGTCAGCGGTAACAATTACATTGACACATTTTCCAAAAAAGAGTTACTCAAACCAAGAATTTATATCTCACAGATAGAGAGTTTTAATATTTCGATTGAAAAACAAATATACGTCCTATACAAACCTAGAAATTCCATTTTACAAATTAAAAAATTTATAAATTCATAGTTACGATTTAGAATGAAGAAATTTAATTGAACAAATAAAGAAATATCATTTCACAAATTAAGAAATGTAGAATTTCATGTAACGAACGAAGAAAATACGTTAACAATTAAAAAATTGCATTTACACATTAAGAAGTTAAATTTCACAAATCAAGAAATGTAAAAATTCATGTAACGGATGGAAAAAAATACATGTTACAAGTTAAGAAATTACATTTCACAAATGAAGAAATTGCATTTCACAAATGAAGAAATTGCATTTTACAAATGAATAAATGTATAATTATGGCGGATATTCCCTTCCATATGCTGGGGAGTTAGATCACAACTGAAGTGAGATGGACAATTTCCCCCTTTTTGTATCATTGGACGACTAAAATAAATTGAAATTAGTCATGTTAGTAAAACGGTAGGTTGAATGCTCAGCGGGTATTTTCTTGACCATTTTATGACGGGTGGGTGCGTCGGTAAACCCCGAAATTATGCATGTTATATTAAATTTGTGACCAGAAATTATCCAGGAAAGCTAAAATTACATACCCGAAATTATCCAAAAATAATAAAAGGCAGTTATCATGATGAGAACTATTTACACATTTAACATTGTGAACAATCAACCTGAATTCTCCTCAGTGCTTTATAAAAATCTGCAGAAATTTTTAAAATCCTGAGTGTCAAAAAATCCCGACCGATCGAAATATCCGCCGTTTTTGTAAAATCTTGACCCGAATTTGCCGCACGTCCCGTATCTAAATATCATTGAATATCACTATTAAATTGATATTTCAGTAATATTTTCCGACCAAGATTGAATATTTATGTCAAAAATTACGAAAAAAACGCGTTTTTACCAAAGGAGAGGGGCCTCGGTGGCCGAGTGGTCTAGGTAGTTCGTCATGACTACTTATGATCACTAGCCTGTCAACACTGCGGTTGTGAGTTCGAATCTCACATGTGGCGGGGTGTGTTCGACTCCCACCTTAATTGACAAGGATTGCCAATATTCCTACCGAAGGTCGGTGGTTCTGTCGGGGAATTCCGGCTTCCTCCACCAATAAAAACTGGCCGCCGCGAAATAGCCAAATGTGTTGAAAACGGCGTTAAACCCCAACTATACAAACAAACAAACCAAAGGAGAAACACTACATTACATGTAAACAAATATGGAGATAACTTGACCAGGCTACCCGTCCGCTAACTATTCCTGAAATAAGTACATACATACTATGATAAATACATACTGATCTCAGATTTGCTTAAACACAAATGAAACGGGCAAATACATAAATTATAAAAGTGAAAGTAGCCAGTCTATTAATAGATGAGGTCACATTGTAAACGTTTAAATTTGCAAGTCATAGTTAAACCTCAGAGTTAAACGGAAACTTCTTAAAATAAAACATGAAACACATTATTTAAGATTTCTTTAGACAATAATACACATAAAGAAATAATTCCTGCCTAAAGAGTTACATATCTGAAAGGAATTGGGGTATAATAATTAAGGTTCTTGTAAAAATCCATGCAAATTAATAATCATGCTGTTTATTTGGCTGATTATTTTTGAGATCTAGGCTGAATTATTAAACATAGCTACATCGTCGGGAAAGAATATTCTATATTTGTTTATTTTTGTGTATTTTTTATTCAGCACTTTCAACATACATTTTGTACTATTGACGAGAATGGCGTGCCATATGAAAACTAACCTAAAAATACAGAAGGAAGTAAAATTACAGAAAAATATGGAGGTTTGTTTTGAATGTCAGAAACAAAGTTCTAGATATTTAACTTTTAAATCGTGTCTTACCTGCCATGAATGGGTATGTTTATTGTGTGAGAGAAACCACACGAAGATATGGCCCAGCCATTCTTTCTATGTTGGTGATAAGTATCACCGATGCGTACAACATGAAAACTTACTTTATGACTACTGTAAAAGCTGTGGGCACCTCCTTTGCAATGTTTGTAAAGAGGAGACTCACCGTGACCACGAAGTGTATGCCATAAGAAAGGTAGCGCCAGATATTGCAAAGAAACTTCAAAGAAAAGCAGATGATGAATTGAAAGATGTAATACAACGCAAGGCTCGAATTGAAGAACAACTTAAGGAACGTTACAAACATCTTGAGCAGTTTTCACAAACCGTAAGTGACATTGAAAATCAAATTTACCAACAATTAAGAGATTTGAGAAGTGTGGTTAGCAGTAAGATGAACGAACTGAAGAATTTAAAATTTGACAACTGTGTCCCGTTTGATGGTTTTCGCAAACAATTAAAAAGTTTGAGAGCGCAAAAGCGGATAGCAGATGAATTAGAAAGGAATTTATGTAAAATCACAACCGAGTATAATCAAGCTGAGGTAGTGGAAAGGTGGGATAGATACCAGCGAGATACCGAATCTTACATTAAGAACCCAGAAGAAATCACCGAAAGAGTTGTGTTACCGACTATTGCTTTTGACAAGCCAGACCTTGAAGAAATGTATAATACTATGTTTAGAGTTAGAATATGGTAAGATACATTATGGCAGTATACATGTTTCCCTTTTTGAACATTGCATTTATTACAGTATTTTCGTATGGGTAGATTCAGTAAGTTAAAAACACATCCTGACTACCCAACCTAAAATTTGAAACTTAGAACACAGTTGTTTCGTCTTGAAATAATATACAATGCTACTATACTAAGAATATTTAAGGAATGTCTCCAATTTTTGAACAGGCTATACGACATAACCTGGTTTGGGTCAGTTTACGCATATCGTAACATGACCCAAAACAAGCTATTGAGTTATAACCTGTTCAACAATTGGAAACATTCCTTATAATTTAAATTTCAGGAGTACAATGATTCATCGATTCAAGCATCAATAATGACATGGGATTATTTGAATTTACAGGTGGCGGATTAATCCGTTGGTCATGTTGGTGATGTCACAAGTCGAAACCATGTTATACAATATAACCAATGTTGCACTATGCTGTTCAGCCAATCAAATGCAGTATTCAAATCAAATTAGATTATTAATATTTCACAAGGGAACAATTAATTTTATTAATGCACTTTTTAATCCATGAAGGTTTAATGACATAATACATGTGTTTAAAATTATGCAGCGTTTGAGTCAACTCTCCACGATTTTATATGAATGGAGCCGAATGCTGCACAATTTCAGTTGATGACAGTCATTCAATTAAAAATTATTTTCATCTTTAAGTGGTAGGGTCTAAAGTTACCAAATTTTCAATATTCTTGAAAAAATCTTTTCTAAGATGCAGATTGAACATACATATAACGAAAAAATAAATTTCATAATCTATCTCCTTTTTATTACAATATTTGCAAAGTCTGTATTCTCGTTTAATTTTTGATATCTTCCCCTTTCTAGTTCTAAAATATGATTAAGTAAGCTTAGTAGTCCGATACGCTAACCACTACTCCACATGTTTAGTCGAAAAGACAAAAGGCTACAATTGTTATATATATTACATAATGTATTTATCATATATTTAGTATAAAATACAGTGGTTTTGAATATATGATAACCATGCTACTCAAATACCTATATCCTCGCCATATCGTCGACCCTTTATCACATACCCTTTATTGCATCCGCTTCACAAATGAAGCAGACGATCATGGATACCATGACGCCAAAAAGTCCCCATTAAATTGAAAAGGGCGAAAGGAGCCTCAAAAGCCTTGCTGGGGAAATATTACAATTGGAGGACCATATAAATGAATGCAATGATGCCCAACACACAATTATACTGGAATAACGACACACGATTTCGTTAAGTCTATGAGGAACAAAAATACCGTGAGGAAAACAAACAAATTTAAGAATTTGGTCGCCAAAGAAAATGAACGTAGAGACATTGATTGAATTTGAAACTAATAAAAACATAAATTTGCTTTTCTTGTTAGCGTTTAATTAATTTCTTTGTTTTATATTTTATTCTTTATTCAGAACAAAATTTGCAAGGGAAAAGAAATAATAATAAATTTCCAAAAAATCCCCCCTAATACATCTATTGTTGAAATATATATGATAATGCAAATATTACATGTCCAAATCTGTATCACATGCCGTATCAACGCGATCTATATCACCCCTCGGGCCGTTTTTTCATGTATTATTTATAGATTATGACATGGCATTGAACCTCATCCATTTAGTCAAAATGTTTGTCACTTAATTTTTTTCTGCTTGTATTAACATTTTTTAGCGAATCAATATAATCCATAGTTTTGTCCCCGCTATCGTCTGCCATGTGATGTTTTGTTACTGCATGTATTTGCTAGTAAGTTTAGAATCGATAACGAAAATAACTGAAAACGTGATTACCGGTTAGGGGTGTGATAATAAACGGAAGCAGTTGGTAACAAAGTCATTTCAGTCCGCTTAGCTAATTCTTATAAGATCTGGGTAGAAATATGTACAATTTCCAATTTTATCATAGGGTAAAATTTTACCTTTATTTTCTATAAGTACATGTATATGATAATTAGTACATGTATTTATCAGACACAAATTTCTTCCCTTCTTGAGTAGTAAGCCTCTACTAGTAATGTGTTCCGTTCGTGAACTACAGGCCACAAATAATTCAAAGTTGATGTGAAGCATGATAAGGAAAGTGCGGATTCTTTACCTGTGAAACATCTGACAAATGTTTGATGGATTTTCTTATGTCTGTTGGCTAATAGGTATGTCGTCGTGTAAATTTTTCACCCCTGTTACCCATGCAGTCTCTACAATAAATAACAGAGAAAGCAAGAACATTTCTCAGTCCAATAACAACAAAAACCTAATTTTTCATCCATTTTCCCTCAAAACAAGCTGTATAGCCTAGGGCTTAGCCTGCCTCCCAAACATATCAAAACTTATAACATGGAATTTTTCCAGTGGAAAACAAGCACGATCTATGAGCTACAAACTTACAAACTTCTTTCTGAGAAATAAATGGCCTATTCAGACACGAAGCTCAATTTATTACCATTATTCTAGCAATAATACATGGATTACTCACACTAACTGTTTTATATACCAGAAAATTCCATAAAGTCGTAATAAATGTAAAATATGTTTCAAATCTTAATGAAAAATGAATATTCACTGTTTTGAATGCACATCATTATATTTAGGTTATTTCCAAACGAAAAAATTGTTTCATTCAATGAAACTCTTGTTATTTTTACGGCTCATTTTATTGATAACATTAATTAAGATACAGAATTATAAATATATTGAAATACTAGATTCTAACTTCACGAATAAAGACGACAGACATATCGTTTTTTTTTTTAAAGGGAAATGGAATTAAAAGAGCGTCAGATAGATGTCCAAACAGATGAAATATCTGCAAAGGAAAACGCACATATGAATAAGGTTACAAGGGAACAACGAGAAGAGTTAAGGTTAGTATAATTACCACTGAATGGTAATTTTGGAAAACATTTAAACTTTTGAAAATTAAATTCAGCACTAGAATCTGAAGTTTTCATTGTGTATCTAAATTAGTTAACTTTATTAGTGTTAATATTTATGTTTGGATAACAGTTTAATTTACACATTTATTGTGAACAGTTTGTTTTCCGATTCCATTTATTTTTTGTCATTTTTGTCGAGCTTGCGACTTTAGTCGCAGAAAGCTCGACATAGGGATGGTGATCCGGCGGCGGTGGCGGCGGCGGCGGCGGCGGCCACGGCCGTGGCGTTAACTAACTTCTTAAAAGCTTTATATTTTAGAAGGTGGAAGACCTGGATGCTTTATACTTTGTATATAGATGCCTTATGTAACGAACTTTCCGTCTGTCATATGTACATTGTCCTTGACCTCATTTTCATGGTTCAGTGACTACTTGAAAAAAAAGTTAAGATTTTTTGTAATGTTAATTTCTCTCTTATTATGAGTAATAGGATAACTACATTTGGTATGTGTGTACCTTACACGGTCCTCATCCCCGTCAGACAGTTTTCAATTGACCTCGACCCCATTTCAAGGATCAGTGAACAAGGTTAAGTTTTGGTGGTCAAGTCCATATTTCAGATACTATAAGCAATAGGTCTAGTATATTTGGTGTATGGAAGGATTGTAAGGTGTACATGTCCAACTGGCAGGTGTCATCTGACCTTGACCTCATTTTCATGTTTCAGTGGTTATAGTTAAGTTTTTGTGTTTTGGCCGGTTTTTCGAATACTGTATGCAATAGGTCTACTATATTTGGTGTATGGAAGGATTGTAAGGTGTACATGTCCAACTGGCAGGTGTCATCTGACCTTGACCTCATTTTCATGTTTCAGTGGTTATAGTTAAGTTTTTGTGTTTTGGCCTGTTTTTCGAATACTGTATGCAATATGTCTGATAGCATTTACTTTCATTAGAAATACACGACAGGCGAGACATTTTCGTGTGTCAACTCTTGTTCATTAGAGTTATCACCCCTCAATTCAGACTGACCAATTTCTTTTCAAGCAGAAAGAAGTTAAACTACCAGATTGATTACTCATTTAAAAATCATTCTTGTGACGTCAGCCTATTCTTCATCTGTGGACGCGATTCTGTTGTCACGAAGCTACACTTTCTGAGTTTAATCATGAAAACTGTTTATAAGTCTTAAGAGAATTTTCAAATTTTAAGGCATCACAAATTGTCCATTACAAAGTTATCATATTCACATGTATGAGTCATACACATGACTACATGTAAATGTCCTGACTGATATGACTATCAATACTTTATAATCTTGCCACACGTCTACGTTCTATATACATTTTGAAACTTTCATTTTAAGACACATAAACACTAATCGCCACACAACATTTATTCTTTCAGTGTATTTTGTTTATATTTAATTACAGTGATTTGATATTTTCATTAATGTGACAATGCCGTTAGTACATGTATCTCCATGGAGAATCTTTTCATTAAAGTGACTGCATGGAAATGGACAAGTTTATCTTTTAGAGTTGGTGAATTGATTTCTCAACGATTGTGTTATGAAAGTAAACGAGAGCAGTTAAAATTCAGCAACAAGCAATAATGTATAATTTAAATAATAATATCTGTTACTCTTGAATTTTTAATTGACGATAATTGTCTGCATATTCTTAAAAGGCAAAATACTTTAGTTTTTAAAACGTGGAAAATACAAATACCTATTTTTTCAAATTATTAATTTTCATGTAAATCTTACATTCAAAAGTCAGTGGTAGGCTAAGAGCTTATAAATACCCCCGCTCAAAGATACAAATGTATTTCAAAGATATAAAAGGTTCAGTATTAAAGAAGGTACATGTATTCATAAACAGGAGGTATAGTTGAGATCAGTTCTAACCTCTCAACTATTCTGTCAGAGAGAACGGTTCTAGAACCATTCTAGAACGGTTCTAGGGTAGAACCAATCCTGTCATAAATGGATCTAAGGTAGAACCGTCAAAAATTGTTCTAGGTTAGAAGTGTCATAAATGGTTCTAGTGTAGAACTGTCATAAATGGTTCTAGGATTGAACCGCCCAGAATGGTTCTAGGGTAGAACTGTCATGAATAAACATTTCATGTCCGATAACTCTGTATTTATTATGGCACGTACTCCTCGTCAGCTTTTTACAAGCTTTTAAAAACAGTTTTTTGAAATATGCAGTAGCATTTCACACCGATTATAATTTCAGTATATGAAATTATGGCAATAGTTAATAATATTAAACTTGTATCAAATTTATACAAAACAGCAAAAGTACATATATGTAATAAAGGGCTATGGTGCAAGTTTTTTTTCATTTTTTTTAACAGAAAAAGAATTATTGTTTTTGTTAAAATTTGACAATGTGTGATTTTTATCTGAAGTAAATCTACAGGTAAAGAAATTTGTTCTCCATAACATGTTATGTGTTTCAGGTAATTATAACTAATTAAAGTTTTGACATGTATATTGTACCTTGACTGTCCGGATGTCTATTGTTCTAACCTTTAATATCTTTGAAATACTTTCCAACAGTTGTAAGGTAGCATCGTTAAACCAAAATTAACTTTACCACAAATATGAATTAATACTCATCTTTCAACTCATAATGTCATGCCTCATACCAACTATGAACCAGCGGTAGCCAAAAATTTCTATAATAGTTCCCAGGTGGCACGAAAATACAGGAAGTAGGTGTGCCACCGGTATGAAATGAATACATACGTAAAAACAAATTATGGTTATGTTTCCTATCAACTTTAAATTAGTTGTGGCTTTTAGTTGCTGAGAATTTTGCGATAGAAAATATCAACAACTTATTTGGTTGGAAACGTATGTTGGCATATTTCAACACACATTAGCATAAAATGATACCGAGATTACAACTTATCATGGTCAAGCTTTTTCACACCAAATATAGTTTGGTTGTTTTTTTTTTAAATTGCTGAGAATTCTCCGACCAAAAATATGTGTAAAAATGTGAGGCGCCATTGTTAAACAGGAAGTAATTTTACCACAAGTCAGAAATTGTACTCATCTTACAATTCATCATGGTGATGCCTCACACCAACTATGATTTGATTGTACACATAAAGCCTATAGTTGGCGATAATGTAGTCACGAAATACATTGTATTTCTTTAATTGATAAGTTGAAGAAGAATTATAAGGCATAATTACACAGTAAGAAGCTATACCAATCTTGCATCTCATTAAGGTCATGCTTCAGACCAAATATGAATTAGTTGTACACTATCGTTGCTGAAAATTTTGCGACCAAAAATTTCATTAGTCCATGTATGATAAATGAAAGGTGGTCAGAGGTATAAAATCGGTATCTATCTTACAACTCATCATAGTCATACCTCATACCAACTGTGAATTAATTGTGGCATATAGTTACTGAGTGGTTACGGTCTTCAAAAATACACATATTACGACAGTACGCATCTAAGAACAAGAACTCTAGTCCTTGCTCAACATAGATAAGGAGCGAGGAATTCGGTTAGTAGTAAAGAGAGGGATCTTTTATGCGCCCTAAAATCCTGTGGGGTTGTGGTGTCACCCTATAAGGCATATCTCCGCCCATTTGGAATGACGTCATACACATTTTATAAAGTGATTAATAATAGAAAACCCCACCCTTCTACGTATCATAATAGTGTATATAATCCGATTAAGAATGCATTACGTTTGCCATGCACGTATTTCGACCAATAAAATTAACTGCAAAATTATATAACTAAATAATGATGTTAATTACCTGTACACAAATCTGTTTAAGGACATGTCATTTGCTTAATCGGATTATGATGAAGTAAATATGTTTAGAATATAGCAAACTGCTCTCGACCAATGAAATTATAGGATTTTATGTTTCTTAATTGTGAAGAATGAACGTAAAACATGTTCTTAGTAAGGGATTATCCTTTTGTTTTCTTACCATTCAAAACAATGAATTCCTATAAATGAGCACATTTATCACCTTACAGAAAATTGAGAGGAGCTTATTATAAAGTTAATTTAAATTTGAAATTCTGCAGGTCCGTCTTTCGGGAAATAAAACACCACCCAGTGACTTCCATTCTTTGCACAGGAGTCTGTATTGACGACAAAGCTCTGCGGTCTGTACCCTGCACGAGCGGGGAAATCGTTAGCGCAACATACAGTCACCGATAAGTCTTTCAAATACCCTTCCAACTCGAAACCGAAACTCGAAAGACGGACCTGCAGAATTTTCCGATTCACTCTGACGCACGCCGGGGTCCTACCATCGTTGCTTCGAGAATGTATTGGTCATCAACGGATCTCAGTACCGCTACACGCCAAACAGAATCCAAACGGATTGGAGTGACGCCTGTGGACTTTACTGCATTCATTTCATCAGGTCGAGATATCGGAACTTTTCGATAGAAGCCATTATGAAAGACTTTTCTGCCCGGGACTTGGAGTTCAATGATGCCAGGTTGAAAGAGACTTACGAATGACATTTTTTAAAATTATTGTTGCATATATCTGGAATATGATTGTCAATAAATGTTGAAAAAAATATGTCGTTGTCTTTTTTTACAGATACCCAAGAACTATGACTTTAACGATTCAAACATAAAGGTTTAGGAAAAGAGTTATCTCCCTAGACTGTCCAAATTATCCTCACATGGATAAAAATGGCGGAAAAAGAGTTATGACTCTAACCTCAAAATATATTGTCACGCATGTGTTATTCTACCTCAACCCGGCATTCGCTTGGTCCTGATTGTTGTGACCTGACCAACTGGTCCCGGGTTGCTTGGAGTGTGCATTTTCTCTGGATATCCGAAGTAATAATAAAAGAAATGAGACCAAAATGACGTTAATGATGATAAATCCGCTTGTTTTGACTTCCTTGCTTTCCTTTGTGTTGAAAGCAATCCCCTTTTAACAACTTAATCCGTAGAGAGTATATTTTTTCCGTCATTGATCCTTGTTTGACAACTTAATCTCGTGTAAATTCATTAAAATTAATTAGATTATGGTAATAATTTGAAAATTAAATCCATATCTTTAAATTCATAATTATAAAGAATACTCTAATACTTTCTTTTACAAGAATTATTCTGAGGATATGTAGTACATTTTTTAAGTCATTTGACATGATCTTATGTAACCAATCAATCAATGATCTGTGCATGTATGCACCATATGTTCTAAAAATGGATTTCTATGCAGGGTATTTAACATATTTACTTCACCATAATCTTATTAAGCATGTCCTAAAATGGATTTTTATGCAGCATTGAGTTAATTTCATTGGTCGATATACGTGCATGGCAAACGTACATGTAATGCATTCTCAATGGGATTACTAGTATATAGCACACACTATTATGACGTAGAAGGGTGGGGTTTTCAATTATTTATCATTTTTTAAAATGTGTTTGACGTCATTCCAAGTGGGCGGAGATATGTCCTTATAGGGTGACGCCATAACGCCACAGGATCTTAAGGTGCATAAAAGATCCCTCTCTATACTACTAGCGCTGAGAAAAACAGCTGATCTAAAAGTAAATTTTTATAAACATGAAAATGTTCTGTTAGCTGACAGTCATAATAATTGATAATTTGAATTCTAAATGAATGTGCATTTAATCTTATTAACGTTAAATCTGTTAAGTGTCTGTACGAAATTGTATTTATACATTTATTAGCAATATCTCCCTAAGACATTATATAATTATAATCAGCAGAAAAGCGAATCACAATAACGGATGTTTAACATACATATTACATGTAACACACATTGAGACACTTAATTTGATTTGTGAACGCGCTCAGATGATTGTGTATTTGTCTTGAAATAGAATTTGGAATCCTTTACTATTTTGCTGCGAGAAAACGTCCAAGTCATATTATAAACAAAATGTATGTCGACTTCGCAATAATTCTGATATTATATTACTACAATCTCAATAAAAAATATCGTCACATCCATGTTATTAATTGGTAAATAAGAAGGCAAAGGACGAGATCAAATAAAATAACATACAATCGGAGATGTTCGCCGCGTTGCTCAGTGTCCGATAAAAGTCGTGTTCCGTAATAGAGAAAAAAAAAACAAAAAACAAAACTACCACAGATGGAAAAGATTCAGTTTTCATTTTGAAATAGTTGCGTGAATTCCAGAATAATAAAAATCAAGATATAAATCTGCTGATTATCTCACTAACTAAAACACAAAAGTGCTATAAACAAACTATTTTTTGCCCTATGGTCTTGTTGAAAATAAACAAAAACTCAGTGCTGATGTTATTACACGTTTTTTATGCTTCATAATGCTTCTTCAGTAGATTATTTACATGTATACATTTGCTACTATGCATGTGTCTGCATTTCTTCGTTTTATTAATTACATAAACTTGTAATTTGGTTCGTGGGAGTATGACATTCTAATAAGAGAGAACTGGTAAATGACAAACATTCAAAATTCCTTTTGAATTCTGCTGAATAAGGATTTTAAAACTGTAATTCAGCTTTTACAAAGAAATTAATGAAATGAAGAAAATTATTTAAAACTAAGCCTTCGAATGTTTTTAGGACAACTATAAACGCAATAAAATCAATGGCAGATACAGCACGCCAATGGAACGATGCACAGAATACTACTGGTGGCAAGACTTTGACAATAGCGGAACCAGAGGGGCTTGAAAAATATCCCGAGACACGAAGACTTGTTCATAGTTTCTACACTGATATTTCGGCCATTATGCAGCACACTAAAGATAAAAGTGAAGGGTAATAATACTATCCGATATGTCAAGATTTTACCCAATTAACAAAACTATTTTGTAGATAGCCTATGACCCCTGTTCATGGAGATGCAGGTTATTTGACCGTTCTTCAAGATTTATTGATGACATTCAAATACAAATTCAGTTTTGTATCATAAGTTAAGGTATTATAATTTAATTTGGATTGAAACGGACAACTTGATCATTCAAGCAATTTAGACCATTTGTCTTCTTTGAGGTCACCGACGTATTACTCCGCAGTCTGAAATTTAAATAATCTTCAAGTAAATAAGTTATTGTGTGTAACTGCAATACTTACCTTAGAAGATTCTTGAAAACTAAATTATAAGGATTTGTTTAGATTTAGAACATTTTATACCATCTTCTTATTATATTATATATATCAGCTCACCATGTAACTGATTCTCATAAATTTGGAAATCATCCATTATATTCCATTAAAATTTTGGCCAGGTGAGCTATTTCTATCACTTGGCGCCCATCGCCCGTCGTCGTAAACTTTCCTATCAAGATTTCCTCTGAAACCACTTGTCCAATTGAAACAAAAGTTGACAGCATTAGTACTTCGGTTGTCCTCTTTCAGAAATATATCCTACGAGAAAGGCCACCACCCAAGTTGGCCCGCAGGGTCGAACATAATTTAAAATAGAACCCTGTGGGAAAAATGACTTAAAAATACTCTTGTCTTGTTTGAACTTCACAGCAACGGTCCTTAAATGGCTCTTTATCAGAGTTATATCCAATCACCTGGATCGAGATCAAAGATGTCCACCACATGCGATCTTAGAATCACATTGGAAACTAATGGAAATTGACTTAAAGACATTTTGTCCTGAAAACAAAAATAAAATTGAAACCAATGTTTGCAGCTATGGTCCTTACGTAGCCCTTTTTCAGAATTGTATCGAATGACCCGGCCAAAGGCGAACTAAGTTTAACGTGGGACCCTTAAATATATTCTTGTCTGAAACCACTTAGCCAATTAGAACCAAACTTTGCAACAATGGTCCATAGGTGGTCCTCAAAAATATATTGGATGGCCAGGATATCCATCGAAGATAACCGTTTAACATAGGACTCAATGGGAAATTGACTTCTTAAAGACCTTCTTATTTGAAACCACTATGCCAATTGGAACCAAACTTTGGAGCAGTGGTCCTTAGGTGCTTCCTTTTGAGAATTGTACCCGATGACCACGAAAGCCTCGAGGATGGCTGCCACAGGCAAACTTAGTTTAAATAGGACCTTATAGGAAAATTCACTTAAAGATATTCTGGTCTGAAACTAGTGAGCCAATTGGAACCAAATTTTGCAGAAATGTTTCTTAGATGGTCCTCTATAAATAATAACCTCTCCCACCATCCCATAGATGGCCACCACAGTCGAACATAGTTTAACATAGGACACTATGTTAAAATTCACTTAAAATTCTTGTCCGTAACCAGTGAATCAGTTGGAACCCAGCTTGCCATTGCCAGCAAAAATGTCCTTTTTGAATTTTATCCAAAATGACTACTATAGTTTAACATAGGACCAGTGAGTCAATTGGAACACAACTTTACAGCGATATTCCAGACTGCTGACAAAAATGGACATAGTCAAACAATGTAGTCTGCAAATGATATCAAGGCTGCTGGGAGCCTTAAGTTGTGATAATTTAATTCATTTCTAATAGTACTGTATGAATTCAAATTGTTCCGTTTCCTTTGCCAATCTAGCGCTGTAAAAGCATATTGACGTTGCAGTTTCGATGATAAAGCGACTACTGTCAATTCAATAGCTAGAATATCACTTTTTTTCCAAAGCGAAATTTACAATTATCAGAATAATTCATTTATGTAGGTCTACAAATAAATGTTATAAATTTTGGATAACTGTAGGAGTTCACAATATCCTGCAATACAGGTGAGCTAGACATTGGTCAATGCATTGTATTTTGTAGCTTGCGGTATTTAGATTACAAAATAAAAACTTTTACCTCCCGAAAATTCACAATCTGTGTTTTATTAAAAATTACGACTGTTTAATTCAGTGAGCTTTTTAACCATTTCACATACGGCATTTGTTCCTTATTCGTAATATGGAAGACAGACTTTTGATCGAATAATTCTCGACACGAAATTCCTTCATGAAAATGACAAAAAGTTGAATGTTTATTTTTTGATGAAATAAATTAATTTTAAAGGGCAAGAGATCCGGCAGGAATCGGAAGTCATGCACAACCTGTCAGTTTGATTCAACAAATTGCTGATAAGGAAAAACTTCTACAAGAACAGAATGATGAATTAAGGTAAAATATTTTTGTTAAGATGCCTTCCTTATAAAAGCCATAAAGGATTGAGAAATTACAATAGCAGTTATTTTTTGTAAAATACAGATCATTTGAATTTCATTACACATATAGTATTGTCCCATGTGGTTGAATGCAATTCATTGATGTATACCACATTATGAAATATAAATGAGTTGATTAATTATTGCAAATGTTTTGATGTCTTGTTGACTCACTGATGTACTCTAAATGTCCATTTCAAGATGGCATCCTTTCGTTTCAGAGACATGAAACGGACAATTGAGGCAATGACAAAGGAGATATGTAAAATCAAAGACGTAGTAGAAAGACCTACAGATTTACCTTGGTCCCTAAATATACCCGGCCATCTTGAAAAATATCCTGAAATCCAAAATCATGTTCAAGATTTTCATACAGCTATTTCTAAGATTTTGAATTCTTTCAAGGAGAAGGAGAAGATGTAAGATAATTATGTATTTTTTAAATTTTCTTGAAGTTGCGGATGCACTATATTAATCACTATGCCCCCGTCAGTACTTTCTTTATGTGATACGATAACCCAAGTTGCTTTGGCCAATTTTTCTGATTTGCATACACAATATATGGATTGATCAAACGAAGCTCCCTTTCTTTTTTGACGATTTTCACCTTTTCCATTCCATTTTGTTTATTGGAGTAAACTTATGATAACACAAGTGAGCTTTGACTGATTACCATATTTTTATGCACACTGTTGATCAAACAAAGCTCTCTTTCACTTTTGACAATATTAACTATATATTTTTTTCATTTATCTGTAAGTATATTCCTATGTCCTACGTATCTCAAGTTTGCCTATACAATTTTTATGCAAAATGTTTGCTTTCAGGAGTTATGGAACTTAAATTGTGACGCAAATCGGGTGTTTTTTTTAAAGTTTTTTACTGTTTTATATAATTTTATAAACAATGTTCGGGTTGATACAATAAAACTTTGGAGATTTTGAAATTATCATCCAGGAGTTATGGAATCTTATTTTTTTTAAAACGACAATTTTTCTCAATGTCATACTGTAATTCAAGACTTCATGCTCTCAAATACACTTTTGTTCCCACAATTTATTGTATCAACAAAGTTCACATATTTTTGACAATTTTTAGCTATTGCCATCATTTTTCTTCGGTCGTCCGTCGTTCGTCCGTCAACATTCACCTTTTGAACTTCTTCTAGAGAACCGCTAAAATGTATTGAAACCAAACATGGCATGAATGTTCCTTATAAAGATGCTGCCTGAGTGTTGTTACTTTGTTTCCGATGGCCTCAAGCGGGGAACTTAACATAGGACCCTATGTGAAATATATACAAAAATATTCTTCTAGAGAACTGCTGAATGGATTAAAACCGAACTTGGCGTGAATATTCCTTATGAGGTGCAGACCAATTTTTGTTAATTTGTTGCCGATCGGTCATCCAAGAATGCCGCCAGCAGGGAACTTAGTTTAACATAGGACCCTATGGGAAATATATACAAAAATCTTCTTCTAGAGAACTGCTGAATGGATTGAAACCAAACATGAATGTTCCTTATGAGGTGCTGACCAAGTGTTGTTAATTTGTTGCCGATCTGTCATCCAAGATGGCCGCCAGCAGGGAACTTACTTTTAACATAGGACCCTATGGGAAATGCATACAACAATCTCCTACTATAAAACCGCTGAATGGATTGAAACCAAACATTTCATGAATGTTCGTTATGAGGTGTTGACCAAGTATTGTTACTTTGTTGCCGATCCGTCATCCAAGATGGCCGCAAACTGGGAACGTAGTTTAACATAGGACCCTATGGGAAATATATACAAAAATATTTTTCTAGAGAACTGCTGAATGGATTAAAACCGAACTTGGCATGAATGTTTGATATGGGGTGCTGACCAAGCATTGTTACTTTGTTGCCGATCTGTCATCCAAGATGGCCGCCAGCGGGGAACTTAGTTTAACATAGGACACTATAGGAAATACATACACAAATCTTCTTCCAGAGAACCGCTGAAGGGATTGAAACCAAACATGGCATGAATGTTCCTTATGAGGTGCTTACCAAGTGTTGTTACTTTGTTACTGATCCGTCATCCAAGATGGCGGCCAGCGGGGAACTTATTTTAACATAGGACCCTATTGGAAATACATACAAAATCTGCTTCTAGAGAAACCACTGAATGGATTTAAACCAAACATGGCATGAATGTTCCTTATGAGGTGCAGACCAAGTGTTGTTACTTTGATGCCGATCTGTCATCTAAGATGGCTGCCAGCGGGGGACATAGTTTAACATAGAACCCTATGGGAAATACTTACAAAAATCTTTATCTAGAGAACCACTGAATGGATTGAACCAAACATAGGATGGATGTTCCTTATGATGTTCTGACCAAGTGTTGTTACTTTGTTGCCAATCTGTCGTCCATGGTGGCAGTCAGCGGAAGACTTAGTTTTACATAGGACCCTATGGGAATTACATACAAACGGCTTCTTGCAAATTACTGAATGGATTAAAACCAAACATGGCATGGATGTTAATCTCAAGGTCCTTCACCAATGAACAAACGGAAATATCAGGTGAGCGATACAAGCTCCTTGGAGCCTCTGGTTATATTGTCTTAGGTCTTTATGAATATAATATTTCCACTGGAACCCTTGCTAACATGGTCAATATTTCTAGTTGGTACTATATATACTTCTCTTCAGGATGTAACTTTCCTTTGATCATTTAAGTTTTAATATCTTCCACATGACTGGATATTACACTATTATTTAGCCATCAGATTTTTACCTTTTAATTAAATATACCATAAAATAGGATACCTGTGTAGATTAGTAAAAGGATAATTTGGCATTTGTTTGCTAAAAAACATGATCAGTTTGGTTAGTTAGTAGAATTTATATTACCTGATTTTGTTCAGTTAAACCAAATATTTCCGCCTATGGAATTTTGAATGTGAAAGGGAGCTAACTCTTTCTAAGAGATTTATTTAATTAAGAATTAATGCATTAAGAAAATTTACAAAGTGGATGAAAAAAATAAAAATAATAGATTTTCCGATTTTTGGATCGGTAATGAAGAATTGAAATTTTTGAGTGAACAAAATTTCCAATGCAGAATCCTTTCTGAGGGGAACAAATATATTTGTATAACCTATACAAACAATGGTAAAATTTTCGTGTTGTCTTGGAAAACTTAACAAGGTTAATGAACTTGATCTTAACATGTACCTTGATCTCTCTTGGTCTCTATAATTCATCCAACAATAATGCGGATAGCAAGAAAGGTCATATTTATCAAATCAACAAAATTCAATCGACAAACCTAAAGACAAAAATAAAATAAAATAGCACTAAACACAAATACAGAAACAACAGAGAGTGAATTATCCATATATTTATCTTACAAACATTCGATATTAAAATATTGGTAAATAATCACTATTTGAAGCTCAAGGACCACATACGCAGGACAGAATGAAGCAAAGGACAAAATAATTGATTAATATAAGATTGTAAACCTCAGTCCGCGGTAAACTGTTAAGGACCCATATATTCATGCGATTACTTCGTGTGACTATTTTGTAGAGACAAGTGACCTGCTATGGTGTACTGTTATCAATATAGAACCTATATCCTTTAGTGCCTATCTTGGAAGTTTATCCGATGATGAATTTTGTCTGACAATCCTATCGTGTAGCCCTGGTTTCGAGCTAGAGAAGGATGAACTTCGCAGTTTTCGAAAAACCTGTGTGATCTACGTCTTTTGTATCCATTTATGTTAATGGCTAACCTGACCTTTACGTTTACATTTTCATCTTTATAAACTGTAATCAAATTAATTGTTTGTAAATTTGGTTATGCATTATGATCATTACATACTCTCCGAATGGAGGCAATAAAGAAATATTTAATTAGCAAAGTCTTAACTAAAACTATTTAACTTACCTGATTTTGTTCTATCATGTCTTCCAGAGAAACAAACATATTATTTTGCCTATGAATGTAATTTTTTTTATGTTTTCTAGGACAACTCATCGAGGTTAATTGATCTACAAAAATGGTCCTAAAATTGTATCATTTAGACTTTCAAAATGCAAAATATCCATTCCGCAAATCGAGCTTTACAGAAAGTTGCAAATATATGACATTTAAGCTATTTCACACTTAAATAGGATTTAGTTTTGTTTATACAAAATGTATTATATGCTTTCAAATCCCTATTTGAAGCTCAAGGACCACATACGCAGGACAGAATGAAGCAAAGGACAAAATAATGGATGAATATAAGCGACAATTTGATACACAGAATCTGGAGTTAGAGTAAGATCTTTGTTTTTCTTTTGAAGAACAACTATTCATTAATAAAGAAACAAACAGAAAATAAACTAACGGATACATAAAGATAAAAATACAGACAAATTATGTTCGGAACAATATGTAAATGTGTACTAATTGACCACATAACCTTATGACATAAAAAACGCGATAATTTGTATATCTCTATCGGTTTGGTTTTCAGATGTTCTGAAGAACATGTATGAAATATATTTAAGCGTGATAAAATTATAGGCTTTTCGCTCAAATGTGTACTTGCATGTACTTTTTCTGAACAAACTGTTTTAGCATTACCAAAAAGACAATAGAGCTGATGGCGGAAAAAACGCTTGCTTTTAGTGAAGAAAAACGAACTGGTCAACATGTTTCAGCGAGACTGAAAGTACCAAGTGCACTAGCTAATTATCCAGAAACACAAAAAACTTTCCATCAATTGCACGAGAATATATTGGAGATTATGAAATCAGATAGAGAGAGACAACAAGTGTAAGATTAATTCTGTGATCTCTACATGTATGGCCATGATTGTTGTATTAAAAACTATTTTGATAGATACAAGAATTGATTTTAAAATTCAAACCTGCTGTTCGGAAAGATCCATTACTTCCCTGCTTTATGGTTATTGCTTTTTTACCATCCATATCCAAAAAACCACTGTATCACTATGCATTTCTTTAAGGCATCTCTAAAAGTGTTTGAAAATCAAACGGCCGATTATGTGATGTTAATTATACAAGTTAGTATATTCTTCAGTTTTGCACATTGTTAACAGCTTTCCAATTAATCAATAGTATGACGTTAAAAATTCAATTGATTTATTCATTTATTTATATTTCAGTTTGAAAACACTTTTTAGCTCACCTGGCCAAAGGCCGTGTGAGCTTTGTCATCACTTGGCGTCCGTCTGTTAACTTTTCACATTTTAATCTTCTCCTCTGAAACCACTTGGCCAAATGGAATAAAACTAAGGTCCTTTATAAAGTTTGCTCATTTCGTTCCGATCAGACAACAAACATGGCTACCATGGGCAATTGTTGTTTCTGATTGGCTGAGTTTTCAAAAATCTTCTCCTCTGAGACTGCTGGGCAAAATGTAACAAAACTTGACAGGAAGCATATATGGGGGGTCCTTTATTTCGTTTCGAGCGGACTACAAATATGGCCGCAATGGGCAGTTATTGTTTCTGATTGGCTGATATAAAAAAATCTTCTCTGAAATCGCTTGGCCAAATGGAAAGAAACTTGATAGGAAGCATCTACGGGAGGTTCTTTACAAAGTTTTCTCATTTCGTCCCGATCGGGCAACAAACATGGCCGTCATGGGCAATTCTTGTTTCTTATTGGTTTTTTTTTATCTGGAATGTCTTGGCCAATACTGTCAGCCAAACTTGATAGGAAGCATCTATGGAAATCTTTTATGAAATTATTTTGTCATCCTAATTGGACTACAAGCATGGCTATAATGTGCAATTCTTGTTTCTGATTGGCTGATTTAAAAAAAAACTTTTCTTCTCTGAAAACGCTTGGCCAAATGGAACGAAACTTGACAGGAAGCATCTGTTGGAGGTTTTTTAACAAGTTTTCCTCATTTTGTCCAAATCAGGCGACAAACATGACCGCTATGGGCAATTCTTGTTTGTGATTGGTTGATTAAAAAAATTCTCTGAAACTGCTTGGCCAAATAGAGTTGGCCAAATAAAGCCAAACTTGACAGAAAATGTCTGTGTCATATAACAAAAATCTACAGCACTGCAGTATATTGATTGAAACCAAACATGGCCTGAATATTGCTCGTAAGGTGCTGACAAAGTCTTGCTACTTTGGTGTCAATCCCTCATTCAAGATGGCAACCAGCAGAGGACTTTGGTTAACGTAAGACCCTAAGGGAAATGTATGCAAAAATCTTCTGGATAACCTCCAAATTTTAGAATATGCTGACCTGTAAGTAAAAGGTTCTTTTAAGGCTTACCAGACTTCATAATGATAGAGAGAAGTGCCTTCTCTCTTTGAGGTACATCCATTTAAATGGCTTTCATGCCAGGTGAGCGATACAGGCTCAGCCCTCTGAGACTCTAGTTTATCTTTCAAAATCTTAACCACAAAAATATCAGAAATATAAAGTGAAATATACAAACGCAATTCTGGTATTACAAGTATTGTTTACAATTTTGTTTTAGTATTTTGCATATAGCGTCTACGTTTCTCAGTTTATCCGATATTCAAGGGCATGCGTGAGTTACCCTGACTTTCGACAAAGAGGCTTACTGCTGTCACAAAAGCTTCTTAACCAGGGTTTTATCAGGAATAACTTGATGTCATCACTTGGGAAATTTTACGGTCGTCATCACGAATTGATTGGCCGTTACAGTGCTCCAATATCTAAGATGATATTGGTCCTGTTCTCACTGTCGTAACATTTCATGCACCTCAACCGGATTGACTTTGTTGAAATAAACGACAGTTGCCCTATACGGAGGAGGTACTGCTTACCCTTCCGTAGCACTTGTGTTCACTCCTGGTTTTTATAGTAGTTCGTATTGTTCATTGTTTTTTAGTTCTCTTGTAACTTCCGGTTAATACTGGGATTTTTAGTATTGTTAGCATTGTAACGCTTGTATTTCTGGTATTGTAAAATTATCAATACTGGAATTCCATTATTCTTGGTTGTATAATACTGGTAATTCCATTATTTTAGACTTTACAGTACTGGAAAATCTTAGTCTAGTATTTGTGGAAGTGAAATACTGGTAATTCCATTGTTATGAAATTAACAAAACTAAAAATTTCAAGTATTCAGTATTTTCCAATATCTGCGACTCTTGAATACTAGTACCAGTGTCTTCTAGTATCCTCCGGTATCTGCAGTAATGTTAATCACCATGTTTAAGATTTTAGAGAAAAAAAAATCATGACAGTACTTTTATCCAATATTTTTCCAGTATCTTCTAGAATAACAGAAAATTTTGTTCCAGTATTTACATAATAGCGGTAATACTAGTATTCTTTACCTTACCCCTATAAAATTACTAAGGAAAGGTGGACGTGAAATAGAAGACTCTTAAAAAGGTGTTCTTTTTAAATGATAATTTATTGTATGATGGAAAAATATATGATACAAGGCGCTACTTTTATCCTTGAGTCCACATTTCTATATAAAGTTTATGAAAAAGGGTTTTCAGGCGTATTAGCAATCTTCTTACATTTTTACATAAATTATTTCGCGTTTTGCTAATTCAGATTATATAGACAGTCGCCAGGGACCTCCGAATATCGTAATGAGGTGTAACATTTTGGCGCATTACTGTTACTTTTAAGAACTGCAGAAGAAACCATTTTTAAAAATTATTTCTTAAATAAAATTTTAGGTTATCGAAAACCAACTACACATGAACATGTATATTGGTTACATTGCATATTCACTATTTTATATGTAATCTAGCATATTTTAAACTTTTTCGTTTTCATATATTTCAGTTTGGAAACACTGAACCAGAAATATGAAAGCACCATGAAACTACTAAAGGAAAGTAAAAGTGAAATAGAAGACTTGAAAACAAGGTATTTTTTTAATTGGCAAAGATAATTTATTTTGAGATGGAACAATTCCAATGACAAACAGACCACTGATACACTGACAAATATTGAATAATATGAGTAATTGCACTAAATGTATACTGTACAGTAAAAACGTACACTTTATAATGCAAAATCCATTGCACTGTCGCGAAACAAACAAAATAAGATAAGATGAAGTATTAATACTTGTTACTTGTAATTAATACTACTAAAAGAATGAGACAAATTTTTGTTAGCCGGGTTGCCGTTTCAACAACAAATGCGACGTGCGATCTTTATATATCAGAAGTATGAGACCATTGTGCAGTTTAAAACTTTTATCAGTACATACGCAATTGTTTCCGCGTTTTGCTAATTACCCCTAATTAATTAATCCGGATCACGAAAACCGATACCGTTCCGGAAGTATACATCACAAAAAGTTTCCGGTATCGACCGAGGAAAAGTTTGTCTAAAGACAGCTCGACAGAAAACGGTTTAGGATTTCGTTGCGTAAGTGTAAAGAAAAATGCACAAAAGAAAATGAACAATCGTCTTTCTATTCAATCATCTGCACTGGCAATTTAAAAAGCGACCACATGCCCAAAATGAATGAAAATAAAAAAGGCAAATATGCTTGCTTCCCCGTCTTATAAAGAACACTTCACCCAAGGCTCCAGGGATTAAATATCCAAAAAGAGAAGATGCACATCGCGTCTTTATATTTGTAAAAACAAACATTTTGTCGGCAACTGGAAATTTTAAAAACAGAAAGTGACCACATGCCCAACTTGACATGCATGAAAATAAAAAAGGCAAATCTGCTTCCCCGTCTAAAAACACTTCACAGGTTACTTACAACCCAAGACAACAGAAGATGCACATCACGTCTTATTTATTATATTTGTAAAAACAAACATTTTGTGGGCAACTGGAAATTTTAAAAACAGAAAGTGACCACATGCCCAACATCACATGCATGAAAATAAAAAAGGCAAATCTGCTTCCCCGTCTAAAAACACTTCACAGGTTACTACCCAAGACAACAGAAGATGCACATCACGTCTTATTTATTAAAAAAACTATCGTCTGCAATAATGTGCGTACACTTCGTAACTTGAGTTAGGGCACCATAGCCTAAAATCAATTTTAAAATTCACCATTTTTAAACAAAAAAGTAAAACCATGAAATTTTCTCTTGACTCGCGATATTGACCTAAACGACGTTACGTATATTGCAGATTTGACAATGATATACATGTATTCAGGTATAGTATATCAGCCTGTAGTAGGGGTTAGCCTAGAGGTTGAAAAACATACACAGACTAACCCCATTTATCTCGACAAAATTTAGTGGCAGATGAGAATAGTGATCAGATAGATGTGGCCAAGTTCCCAATGGAATTGGCATATTTAGTAAAATCACATGTTTGATTTTGCTTCAAACCTATTTTTGTTTGGGTTATAAAATGGTGAATGTTGGGCGGGCAGGGAAAAACAGACATGAACTTCCATAACAGTTTTCTCAGCAACTATCAGTCAGAGGCTCCTGATATTTGGTATGCAGCCTCAGGTGAGTGACCCATACGATATATGCAATTTCAGGTCTGTCGCTCATCAACTTTCTGTTTAAAAAAATTCAGCTTTTTCTGACTTTGACCAAAAGCATATTACGTTCACTGCTTAGTACTTCAGCTATGAATGGTGCATTAATCATATATCATCATAAACCACGGGTTTCTACTAGTATAGGTAAATAAAACATACTGGTGAGGATGTTTTTTGTATCAAATAGTCAATGTTTTTATACCCCCCGCAAACAAAGTTTGGGGGTATATAGGAATCACCTTGTCCGTCTGTCTGTCTGTCTGTCTGTCTGTCCCTCTGTTTGTCCGTCTGTCTGTATGTCTGTGTATCCGTCTGTCTGTCTGTCTGTCTGTCTGTCCGTCTGTCCATATATCTTGTAAGCGCAACTCCTCCTAGACCGCTTAATGGATTTCAACGAAACTTTACAGAAAGGAAGTACATCATCCAAAGATGTGCATGAAGAAAAATCTTTGCTTTCCGATATCACACAAGGGAGATAATTGGACTTCTTTTTTTTTTGGCTTATACATTATATATGAACCTCGTAAGCGCAGCTCCTCCTAGACCGCTCAATGGATTTTAACGAAACTTTACAACTTTACAGAAAGGAAGTACATCATCCAAAGATGTGCATGAAGAAAAATCTTTGCTTTCCGATATCACACAAGGGAGATAATTGGACTTCAAAGCGGGGGGTATCCTTTGTGAGCTTTGCTCACAGTACATCTAGTTTCTTTATATTGCCAGTTTATGTTTTGTTTTTATTTAGGGTTAGGGTAACATCTTTTTTTATTATTTAGGGTCATGGTAAGGGTTTATATTATCAATATTATTACTCCAGTAATATATTTTTTATTTATGCATGCTAAAATAACATAATTATCATCCTGAATAGCTTTAAAATTACACATGTTACGTATTTTTTATTGTATTTCTAAATCATTATAAATGCCTTTCATATCTCGCTACAGAATGTTTCTAACCATATTTACCTAAATTTAAATTGTATGTTTGTTTTGTCGAAAAAACCTTTCATGTTTTGCTTCTTTAACCGCCTGATTAATTTCTAAAACGTTTATTCTTAGAATTGTCGTTTTTGTGCATTGATAGCGAGCGCTATAGGAGCATATGCATTTTCTACTTATGGGTCATTTAGAAAAGTCTTTGTTTAATGGGGGCAGCCATTATGCAATCCGAAGTGAATTTATTTGTGCTACATACTAAGGCTAGAAAAGGTCTCGTTCGCCGGAAACGAAAGTAAGGGAAATTACTTGCTTCAAATTATGATTTTAGAGTCAGAATCGTGATACCGGAAATGAGTTTCTAGAACGGGCTATTGCTGTGCTCGCATCATTGGCCACGCCAACAGCATATTAAGATGTCAAATTCAAATTATAAGTTCTCCTGGCTGGTGTGTTTGTAATCGACTACAGTACTTAAAAATCTTTAATATATGGTATCTATATATTTTGTAACTATCTGTCAATCGGTAAATTATGGGATGGGTGTACAATTAGAGATTCCGACAAAATAGAAAAACTTCAGCTAGAGGCCGTCAGAATTATCACTGGGCTACCACAATTTGCAAGTAAAGAATCCTTATTATTTGAAACGTTATGGGAAAGTTTACAGTGTAGAGGAAATAGGCGAAAATTCAATTTATTTCTTAGAATTCATATAAATAATAAAGCAATATCTTGTTGGTTGTCTTTTAAACTATACAGAAAATGTAAACTGTAATCTGAGAAATCATTTTCAGTACTGAGCACCAAGATGTCGACTGGAAACATTCTCAATTTCTTCTTTCCCTTCTACCATTCGGTCATGAAATTCACTATCCCCTGATGCGCGATCTATACAGTCTCTCCCTAGTTTTAAAACAGGAAAGAAAATATAGTACATACAAAACTTCGACACCGTTATAATCCTTTGAAAGCCGACCTGTACAGAGTTAATTTAGTCAATGATCCCAGTTGTATTTGCGGGTCCCCGTTAGAAAATTCAATACATTTTTTCTAGAATATCCGATATATATAAATCTCAGAAACTCTAGTTGTATAAATATGTATTTTTTATGTCTATATAAATTTATTTATCTACATATCTATATGTAATATATCTTTGCTGTCATCTTGAAGTCAATCTAATTAAAAACCGATCTCTCATCGCTCCCGTTTTCTGATATGTCGCGTGGGAGATCTAACGAAATCCGCTTTGAGGTCACATGTGAGTGAACTGGAACTTATGAATTTATAATGACATGCAAATGAGTTGACTTCCTATCAGTAAGCCAATCAAAAAAGTTTATGAATTCTGGGGACTGACGATTTCTTCGTAATCAACTTACAAGATCGCGTAAGCCGCAATTTCATTGGTCGAACAGGACACACCTACGAGGTCACTCACATGTGACCTCAAAGCGGGTTTCGTTAGATCTCCCACGCGACATATCATAAAACGGGAGCGATGAGAGATCGGTTTTTAATTAGATTGTCTTGAAGTATGTATAATATCATTGTATGGACAGGATTTAATAAGTTGTAATAACTTGTATCCAATCCAATTGTTCTTTTTGACAATAAAATATGTTTAAACTAAACTAATCGGCAAAATGTATTTAATGTGATTATGTTCTTGAACCTTTGTACATGTAATGTTGGTCAGAGAACTTAATAAAAGTTGAAGTTGAAGTTGAACAGGCGAATCCAAATAAATGACACACACAGACACACACTTGTTATCCTCGAACTTTCTTCGAAAGTTCAGGGATGTATCGATTGTCTCCGTCCGTCCGTCACACTTTCTTGTGACATCAACTCCTTCTTCACTTTTGGGTTTAGGAAGTTAATTTCTATATAGAATGGTTGCATACTACCTGTAGATGCGCAACAAGGTTTTAGAATTTTGATTTTCTAAACAAGGGGCACACAGGGGTCGAACTGCATTTTTGGCTTATATCTCAAAAACTAAAGCATTTAGGGAAAACTGACGGTATACAAATGTTCATCAGGTCAAGATCTTCCTGCCATGAAATTTTAAGACGAATCAGTCAACACATTTTTGAATGATTGTCCCTGAATTGTTAATTTTAAGGAAATTTTGCATTTTTAGGTTATTAACTTGAATATTATTATAGATAAAGACAAACTGTAAAAAGCAAAATTGCCCAACAAAGTAAGATCTACAAATAAGTCAACATGACTAAAATCGTCAATTGACCCCTTATAGGAGTTTTTGTCCTTGAAAGACTATTTACATGTAAACAGTAATTATCAGTAAAAGTAATGGTCTAGCATATTGTCACAGATGTTAAGAGCATAACTTGAAATAAATTTAATGGTAGCTGTACAAGTAAAATGGAGGGTCAAGGTCATTGAAAAAGTCCATAGTAACCGATGGAAAGGTCGCTAGCAACCAGATATATTTGGGTTCAGGACCCTACATTTTACCTGTTCAAGTCAAAATGGAAGGTCAAGAGCCAAACTGATGAAAAAGTCACTAGCAACTATATCTATTTTGGTTCAGGATTCTATTTTATAGCTGTAAAAGTCAATATTTAGGCGAAAAATGCGACGCTATACATTAAATAGCAAAAATAATTATTGATGCAAGATCTACACAAAAAATAACAAGTGAGCGAGCGATTCAGGCTATTGGGAGCCTCTTGTTCAGTTTATGCATTTTCTATACAGTATTGTCATGCACCATATGCAGATGCACAATAAGATTTTAGAATTTTGCTTTTCCTAAATCGGGGCTAACAGATGTCGAATTTTGAAAAACTGTTAATTTAAGCTTGTGACCTGAACTCATCTTTCATTTTTCAATTTATGCATTTTATTTCTATACGGTATTGTCATACAGATGCACAATAAGGTTTTAGAATTTTGATTTTCTAAAATTGGGGCCCACAGGGGTTAACTTTTAAAATCTACCAACTTAAGCTATTTAAACTTGTCTTTTGTTTTTTCCATTTATGCATTTTACTTCTATATAGTATTGTCAAACACAATATGCAGATGTGCAATAAGGTTTTAGAATTTTAATTTTTCTAAAATTGGGCCCCACATTGGTCGAAATTTGAAGTTTTTAGTTTAAGATTATGACCTAAACTCTTTCATTGTGCAATGTATGCACTATATGTTGTTGGACAGCAGGGATTTAAAACTGTCGGCACACTCAAGTCAAATTTCAGAAATTGTAAGTTTAAGCATGTTAACTGAGGCCTTTTAATTTTTCATTAGGTTTATTGATTTAATTTCTTTATAGAACGATTGCATACTATGTTTGGATAGGAATAAGTTTTTATATTTTTGACTATAGGTAAGTGGTCCGTTACTACTAACAGGGGGTACGGGGATCACTGTCGATTCCGATAACACAGTTGTTAATTAAATTCGTCATAATTAGGTACGTTACTGAAAGACAATAAACGTTTTCTGAATAAAAAAGGTAAATGCAAAATATAAGAGAATAAACGTTTTAATCAAAAGACACTGATAAGTGAACACTATAGGTAAATTTTCCACTTTTAAGCATACTTAGTAGACTGTCATTCTCTGGCTTAGCAAATATGATATCTAGATATTCTGACTCTATTTTTGCATGCCTCATATCCTTTCCTGTTTATATTAAAGTCTAAGAACAAAGCAGTCATTACAGAATGACCTAACAGCAAAAGACAAAATAATTGAAGAATATAAGCGATATTTCGATGGACAAAGTCTAGAATTAGGGTAAGGTATTTTTTTTTCTCAAAACTGATTGAACAAATAAAACACAAATAAGACACGGTAATAAAGAATATACATGTAAGTGCCAATTTCAATAAATAATCCGATTGTTTTATGGCATAAATATGAGATAATCTAGACATCTTTTGATTTTTTTTAACCCATCTTTTTTTTCTTCATTTTTCTTTTACTAAAACAGTGTTATGTAGAAGGTAATTACTAATTGTTTTTATGCAAAGGAATAAAGATAAAAGAACATTGCAGCATCAAGATAACGGGGCAAATGTTTAAGACTAAATAGAGACAAATTAACTACATATATAAACAGGCACTGGACAATTTTCAGTGCACCCAAATTTAGAAAATACTAATCAACAAGCGCTGATCTGAAAACCAACATCTAGAAAAATGTCCATTGAGGTTACACGGTAAGAAAATTATAAACATATATAATTATAAACTCTACACCAAAAGGTTTTTATCTCAGTTGGTAAAATCATAGTGAAATAGAATTCGTTTTGCTTTAGCAACTATATAAAATGTATGTATTGAATAATTTAATGAAAAACAATTATTGCATTACACTGTGCTTGTAGTACCACGAAAAGGACAATCGAAATGATGATGGCAAATGCGTCCGTATGTCTTGCTGCACATCGAACTGGTCAACATGCTTCAGTTATACTGAAGGTACCAAGTACACTTGGGAATTTTCCAGAGACACAAAAACATGTCAATCGATTCCACGAGAATATTCTAGGAATAATGAAATCAGATTCAGACCGACAACAAATGTAAGATTATTACAAGATGTATGTTGTTAACACAACAACACCCCCTTCACTATCCCCGTGTTATGATCTAAAATATATTTAATTATATAAGATTTGAATTGTGAAGCTTTACTTTTCAGGTCCTTCCAATATTTATTGTAACCTAAATATGCATGATTCCGTGTTTATACATAAAATGCTTGTCTAATAAGTACAAAAACCTTTCTTAATATTGATTTAAAATGTGCTCCATTTTTTACATCCCTGTTGGGTGGGTTATTTTTTTTTCAAACTGCAATCGTTCTATTCGAGCAGTCAAAATGCGTTAACAGTATATTTACAAGTGATATACGATCACTGACAGTATATAACATTTAATACATACCTACTTGAGCTGATCGACGAGACTGAAATGAACAAACTTACTGATTTCGATCATTAGAAAAAAATTTCAATACTTATTCTGTTGTTACTTTTTTTTTATTGTTTAAAAAAAAACATTTGTACTCAAAGGTCTTTTATTTTTAATTATCTTATGCTTATGCGACTATCAATGGAATGCCTGCTCATCAATCTTTGATGAATCAATTGGGCCCTCTTTAGAGTAACACACGTTTTAAAATATCTTCTAATATTAGTAATATCAACCAATGTCACCAAAAATAGCAGTATAAAGACAATAACAGTGCATTGACTTGACATAAAATTCCATATGCGAATTCGGCACGGATCTGAGAAAATTCTCGCATTTTCACCCAATTCTAAGCCTCATCTGTATATCGATTTTATTCAAGTCAATACACTGTTATTGTATATAATGCTATATGGCTATTACATCAACATTTAAGACCCATCGCAGCATTTGTAACAGGTGCGTCTTGAAGAAGATTTTACTTACAGTGGATTTTCAAATCCCATCTGTATAGATGCTCTGCTGAATATCAGAGTTAGTATCACATGGTAACAATGACAAATTACAGCCCGACTTAAATGCGGTGTTACAGTTTTGTCTATTTTACTTCTGAATACAGTGTATAACGAAAAAAAAATGCAAGAATATAACTTTTAGGAGTTCAAGTTTATTTCTTCCAAAGTAATAATGAAAGGTTCACAAAAACAGATTGCCTGTTCCTTCAGAATAAAAATAAAACGAATCTGATGTAAAATATTATATTGGTATGTATTTTTAACACTCAAAATATACGTGCAATATTTAACTTACAAGTGATGAGATACAGGAGAATGGCCCCATCGGACAAAAAAATTGAAATTAACATTTCAGATTCGAATTTTTGGCCGGGTTACACGGAGTGAAGTCGGGGTTATAGTATGGTGACTGTCGGCGGGCGGGGAAAGTGGGGTACCTATTTTGTGTAATCATCTACAGTTTTCGATCCAGAGCATTCAAACTTGGTAGAATGTTTGTATGTATAATGGACATGTGCACCTCCTATTATGGATACATTTTGAACATTGTTACGGAATTTCCAGATTGTGAAACTTAGTCAATTTTCAGCAACATTCTTTAAGGAGGGTACCTATTTTGTGTAATCGACTCCTTCTACAGTTTTCAATCCAGAGTCTTCAAACTTGGTAGAATGTTTGTATATATATATCAGACATATACACCTCCTATTACGGATACATTAGGAACACTTTTGCAGAATTCCCAGTTGCTGTAACATTACATATTCTCACAGTCTTCTTTTCATCAATTACATTAACATTTACAAATTTCCACTCCTTGGTCATTGTTTATATTACTTAATTAAGGGACGAGATCAAAAGTTCAATGTCGGATAAAAAACTTAATTCATATAGTTTTTTCACTGACCCCCCCCCCCACCCCCCTCTTAACTTAATTTGGGAAAAATTGATTGACCAATATGGGCATATTCAAAAATCGATGTCGGATAACAAAACTTGCAGTTATTTTTACCCCCCCACCCCCAAACTATTTGAATTAAGTTTTTTATCCGACATTGAACTTTTGATCTCGTCCCTAATGTAACCCGGCCATTTGATTCTTTGACCCAATTTTATCGTTTTTATCGTATAATGATTGAACTTTCACAATCTATCAATCATTGTACACAATTCCTTTCCACGATATGGAACAGCGTCATGAACGTCTGCAAAATCATGCGAGTGTTTTCACAGTATATTTTGTCAAAACAGCCTTGCCCCAAATTTATTTTTAATATAATCAACGTTTGTCTTACATAAAGAAAATTTCAGTGAAATGTCTTTTTCTCGTATCAAAATTTTAATTCGAAGGTCAGAAAATGAATGAAGTCTGGTGTTTTTCATTGATTTCTTTACAATTAGCCATTTTCAAGAGCATTTATTGTTGAAAACGAAACATGTTCCTTAAAATGCAACATTTTAAGAGAGTATCTTATGATAGCTATCATGCAACACGCAAAACATTCAGATGTTTATATAAATAGCCTTTTAGGTGCGTAAGGCAATTCCCTTGCTGTACTGATCTGTCAGGTGAAATAAAATTTTTTTATGTTCTTCAAGCATGATAATTACAAAATGTAAGAACATATCCACGTTATATCGAATTTATGACCCGAAAATATCCAGGAAAGCTTAAATTACATACCCGAAATTATCCAAAAATAATAAAAGGCTGTTATCATGATGAGACATATTTATACCCGTGTCTAAATATCATTGAGTTACCCCCCCCCCCCCCCCCCGAGAATTGATAAGCCTATTTTACATATTCTTTATTATATAATTTTATGTATAGAAAATTGCATTTCATTCTACATTATCGTTGTTTCAAACACAAATTCAAGACCTACTCATAATTTTGACAAAATGCGGTTGATAATATTATACAGGACATTTGTCTTAATCAAATGTTTCTTTGATAGATTCCAGACGGTTTTATGAGTTCCTTGGAATCTCGTACGTCTTGCTTCTACTTGTATATGTGTTTAATTATTATATTCTGGTAATAACGTAAGTGGTTTGTTTCTATTCCATTGATATGTATATTTCGGATTGCTTCCTGCATATTAGTGTCATTTTGGTAAACTTGCACTTAGTACACTTAGTATTCTTGATATCAATTTTATAAGCTCCTGTATTGACAAGATTTTTTTTCTTCAATCGGAAGTTGAGCCTAATTTCCGGTCCTGCGTAAAGACGCTATTACTAAAAGACGGAAAGGGACGGGACAGAACATAAAAAAACGGAACAGAAACGGAAGATTTCCTGATATACCCCTTCGGGAGCTCATCAGTTAACGCCTGCCTGATATTATCATCTTGTTTTATTGACAAGCATCCTGAACTTATACATTTTTTTTTTAAAATTGTAAATAAAATTTTTGTTCTATAACAGCGCACTTTAAACTTGTTTATTTACTTATCTTTCAGCTGTGATACACTTAACCGGAAATATGAAAGCATTGCCGAATTACTGAAGAAACGTGAAAGTGAAATAGAAGACTTGAAAACAAGGTTTATGTTATAATGGCTTAATGGTTTTATATATTTTTTTATTTCATGATGAAAAGTTTAAAATTGTATGATAAAAAAATAAGAAATTAAAAAACAAATACTTACATTTATTAGGATAAATGACCAAACAGGTAAAAACTGTGATATACATTGTATTTACCTGTTAAGCCTAAACTGATGAAAAGCATTCAAACATTCCAAGTATTTAAGTTTGTAAACGAATCGTGTTATTCATTTGTACTTAAGATCGAAGAATATTAAATAAGACCATTGCACAAGTATTATAGGGCAGAAATAACTGCCAAAACAGGTAAAGAAAAAAACTACCAAATTACATTGCGAAATGTATGCGTGAAGAATTTATTTTATCCATAGTACTAAAATACTGGAAATGAGGCGCCAATATTCTTTGGGTTTTTAAAATGAGAGAAGGCATATGGTTGCCATACAGTTAGTATGCTTACGTTTAAGAGAAGAAAACACTACTGCTTATGGCCGTTCTTCCTCTCTATGTCGTTGTAAGACCTTGATCATCAGAGACATCCCTTCAAGCAATTCTAACTTTTAGTACCATACTAAATTATCATATGATAGGTTGAGTCAAGTGGCAGGTGCAAAACTGATATCTGGAAATTCCAGTATAGCAGACCTCGGTGACAAATACTATGGAAGGGAATTACCGCCATAATGATAACGATATATTCTTGTTGTATTATTACTATTCTTATTCCTATTATTGTAATTGTTAACTGTATTATGCTAAGTGTTATTTTCTAATTTCATAAACATCTAATCTCTATTTTATATATTATTAAATTTCTAAATTGTTACAGGTCCGATTTAATTTTTTATGGTAACTTTTATAATTTCATGCATAAATTTTTAATTTTTATTTTCTAAAATTATACTTTTAAATTTTACATCATCAAGTCCTGAAATGAATAACTTCCATAAACAAATATATGAATAAGAATTTAGAACTTAGACGAATAGCAATCGGCATTTTGGAATTTAGAACTTAGACGAATAGCAATCGGCATTTTGAAAGTTAGAACTTAGACGAATGCGAGTTAGCATAATTTAATGTCACATTATGACGATCAGTGGCGCTGTCGTCTGATGAATCTCCCCCATCACGTGACCTTGTTTACGTAGAACGATATATGAGGGTCCTAAAGAGGGGGTATGAGAAAGGACAACGTGAAATAAAACATCTTCGCTGAAACCTAATCACGAATAATAAGCAACGTTCTGAGGAAAAGAAAGGGGACATATACATTGTTTTAGATAATATTCACTTCTTAATTACACTGAATAATGATGGTACTAAATATTGATATAATTTACATATGTATTTCTAAAATTAACGTATATCAAAATTTTCCGTATCTTCAATACCGTAACACGTAAAATAAGGAATCACGGCCAATAAAAAGAACTGGAAACGCACAAAGACCGAAAACACGAGAAATAAAATGGGGGAAAACGCAGCACGATAAATAAAAAAGTTCAAACACGCTATACGTTACCTCCCTCATAACTGGTGCGCTGCGGTTGACTGTTTACACAAGGTAAGTTTTAAAAGAAATATTGGATGGACACTGGTGGATTTAGAGAAGAGGAAAGGCCCGCCCCTTTTAAGCCGAGACCATATATAAAATTATGTATAAAAGTCACATTAAATTATCCCGGGTCTCCTGTTGTCTTCGGGGTCTGTATACGATATTAACTGTGGGCAGGCCTACTCACAATAACTATCGTATTTTACAGGCCCTACGCTTTTTCACTAAAAATTGTCAGATGCCGTGTCCCAACGTTTCGAAAACCTAGATCTGACACTGATCACAGGGGCTCGTACCAATATAGTCTTTCGATCGCCAATCATTACTGGTTGATACTGGGGAAAGGGGAGGGGGCTCTCCATAAAACTTTTCATATTGAATCCTTGAAGTCCTCAGTTGGTCCAGGGCGAAGCCGTTTTGGATATCCAAGATGTGAAGCCCCCGGAATTTCCTGGATTTTCTGAGATAAATTTTGACAAAAAAAAATGGGTGTGGGGGGGGGATATGCCGCTTTGTTCGTCCGTCTGTCTGTCTGTCTCATTTCCAGATGATTATTCAAGTTTCCTTTGACCAATCCTTCTGATATTTGAACACAATGTTACTTATAAAAAAACACAGGTCAATTTCTGTTATAAAAATGCTATGAGAAAACAGGGGTGAGGTTTAAATTTTGGGATCCTTGCTCCTCCCATAATAGAACTTGACCTGTATTTTAATATAAGCCCGTAACGTTGTGTTCAAATATCAGAATGATTGGTTAAAGGAAACTTGAGTAATCATCTGGAAACGATTTGCTTTGGGTCAGACAGACAGACGGACGAACAAAGCGGCATATACACCCACCCCACCCCCAATTTTTTGTCAGGGGGCATAAAACTTTTATTTTTATGCTAAAATTTATCTCAGAAAATCCAGGAAATTCCGGGGGCTTCACATCACCCACTGAGGACTTCAAGGATTCAATATGAAAAGTTTTATGAAAAGCCTCCCCCTTCCCTCGTATCAACCAGTAATGATTGGTGATCGAAAGACTATATTGATACGAGCCCTGTGATCAGTGTCGGATCCGGGTCACGGCATCTGACAATTCTTTAGTGAAAAAGCATAGGGCCTGTAAAATACGATAGTTATTGTGAGTAGGCCTACCCACAATAAATATCGTATACAGGCCCCGAAGACAACAGGAGACCCGGGATAATTTTATGGGACTTTTATACATAATATATGGTCTCGGCTAAAAAGGGGCGGGCCCTTCCACTTCTCTAAATCCACCAGTGTCCATCCAATATTTCTTTTAAAACTTACTGGGTAAACAGTGAACCACAGCCGTAAATCTGACGGCCCCAGAGTTATGAGGGAGGTAACGTACAGCGTGTTTATCGTGCTGCGTTTTCCCCATTTCATTTCTCGTGTTTTCGATCTTTGGGCGTTTCCAGTTCTTTTTATTGCCCGCGATTCGTTATTTTACGTGTTACGGTATTGAAGATACGGGAAATTCTGATATAGGCTAATCAGTTCCATCAATATTCAATTTAATAAAGAAGTGAATATTAAAAAAAAAAATTGTATATGTCCGTTTTCTTTTCCTTAGAACGTTGCTTATTATTCGTGATTCGATTTCAGCGAAAATGTTTTTATTTCACGTTGTTCGTTCTCATACCCCCTCTTTAAGACCCTCAGCTATCGTTCTAGTTGTCGTAAACAAGGTCACATGATGAGGGAGATTCATTGTACAGACGACAGCGCCACTGATCGTCATAATGTGACATTAAATTATGCCAACTCAATTATGCTAACTCGCATTCGTCTAAATTCCAATTCGTAAGTTCTAAATTCCAATATGCTGATTGCTATTCGTCTAAGTTCTAAGTTCTAAATTCTAATTCGTGTATTTTTTATGGAAACGGGATATTTGATCTTTTTCATTTCAGGATTTGACAAGCTTGAGGTTGTAAAGTTTAAAAGTATAATTTTGGAAAATAAAATTTAAAAATTTATGCATGAAAGTAGAAAAGTTACAATAAAAAATTAATAATCGGCCTGTAACAATTTAGAAATTTAATAATATAAAATAGAAATTAGATGTTTATGAAATTAGAAAATAAGATTTATCATAATACAGCTGACAATTACAATAATAGGAATAAGAATAGTAATAATACAACAAGAATATATCGTTATCATTATGGCGGTAATTCCCTTCCATAAAATACAGGCCGACTAAAATCGCAGATATGTATTCTGAATTGTATGATAGTGAATGGACGGATACAATGGAAGAGATTTCCAGTAATCAAAAAGATCTTCCGGAGACTGTCGTAGCTCGTCAACTTTTTATATTTTTACAGGTAGTCCAAATAAAATCTCACATTATGACATTATCATGAAAATATATATGTTATACATGTTTTGTTCTAAGGTAATAGGTGAATTTGAAAAGAAATTATGGATGCTGCAATTAGTCTACACCTCATTAAAGGAGTTATTACAAGGAATGCCCCGAAAGTTCACTTTATTTGAATTTTAAATGCCTTTCGTGCATAAATAGGTGTGATGAAACTTTTAGTGACGTAAACAATCTGATGCGTAAATATGACCTATTTTCACCTCAGTTTTCGTCACCTGTTAATTATTCATGTGTTCATTCCGAAAACGATGCTTTCGGACTTGTGACATAACATGATCCAATATCTGCCGGCAACAACAGATTTGTATATTGAATCAAACAAAATCAGTGTGCTTATAAAAGCTAGAAAATAAAAATATTGAATGAATTTATAAAATTAAAAGAGTTTGGTTAATATTTGGACTTGTTTCAAACAATGGAATAAAAAATAGAAGATATCGGGTGGTTCAAATGCCTGGTATTTACCCTTACAAATTCTGTGAAAATAGCTCCTGTGAATTAGAAATGAAAGAAAAATTGCTACTTACTGTGAATTCTAGTTTTTTTCTCTTATCTTCAGAAAAGAATTTGTAAATGTTTATGCTTCAAAGTATTTTCGTGAAATAAATCGACTTAATCCTAATCTGCAAGTATAATACCTGTGATTACAAGTGAAAAAAGTCTAATTGCAGATAAAATCCTTTGATTTTGGTAAATATGAATCATTAATTAAAAGAAAACACAATATCTATTAAACATTAATCAAATTTCCTAATCATTTATTTTATATACATACTAATTTGTATGTATACGCGTGTGTATGCATTCCTAGTGTTACGCCGGTGTCTTCCCTATTGTCCAACATTTGAAAATTACAGGTAAAAAAAAGGTAAAAAAATGTTGGACAATTGGGAATGTTTTGATAAGAATTATACATGTTGGTTAATAAGAAAATGATTGATAAAGATAGTTTTGAGGTTCTATAAGTGGTGTTCATTAAAAGAAAAAAATATACTAGTGTTGCTTTAGGTTTATCCCTTTGGTTTGTTGCGTCAGTATTTGTTAGCTTATGTTTTATGACTTATGATTGTTTTGATTATCCTTTTGGTTTGTTGCTTCTGTATTCGATAGCTGATGTTTGTATTCAGATATTTTTATGGAAATATGGCAACATATTTGCACTTTGATTTTTATACATGTGATATTCTCTTAATGGAAAACAAAAGAAAATACTTATATTAAAAAGTTTTATTTTCATTAAATAAATATGAAATTATACATGTATATTAAAGCAATGCACATACTATTACAGTTATTAACAATAATTATTTAACATCAATTATTTGAATTGAACAATGACATAAGATATACAGATCAGAGATGACTAACAACTTACAATGTAGCTCATATAAATAATCAGTCCAAATGCAATAAATATGAGACAATGTCTGCAAACTGGAACACACTAATTTCTTGATTCTGCAGTCGAACTTTCAGTTGCTGAAGTCGTTGGTTCAGTTGCGTGTATTTTCTGCGTTTCACTGGTCGTAGCTCTCCTGCTGCGTACTGGATGAGGGTAACTTCATTGACTGTCTGTTCTACCTTCAGATGCGTGATTAGGCGGTAGATGTTTGGGTGTGGAACCTGGATGATCTTCTTCATACTGCTATGCAAAGCCTCGAGGTGGTTTGTTGAGATCTAGAAGAGATGTTGGCAAGTTTGGCATGAGGTTCTCTCGCTGACGGTATAATGTTGATTTTACTGACGGGAATGTTGGAAATTTTTCAACCATGCGATGTGTATGGTGTTCTTAGTTTGGTAATTTCCTGTTTGTAGACAGAAGGTACAGGAGTGGTTTCTTGTCGGCTTCTCTTCTTGATGTGCTGCAGTACTTTATTGACCTTTAACTTTGCTGGGTTTGAGTACATTTCATATATTATATTTGAATTATGATTTTATTAAATAATTTACATTGCTTGAATTTATACTTAAATCAAAATCATTGTTAATTTATATAGTATTTGATTCCTAAAGCATTAAAAATACTTGATATTTAAAAAAATATATTAAATATTTTTCTTTTAAAAGTATGATTTGCTTTGATAATATTGTTTGCTTCAGATTAAAATATCCAAAACAATATTATAAAAAATAAATATATATTTCAAATTAAAATTATCTTTCATCTATTTTAAGAAAATTTTTATATTTAATCTATCTTAATATTTATTTATTATTTATTTATTTTCAATAAAAACCCCTTGCTACCCTCAAATTATAATGATGATCATACATTGTTTAATTAACAGCAATTAATGTAGGACAATTAGAACTTTTGTTGTTGGACAATCAGAACTCCACAATTTTAAAATGTTGGACAATCGGGAATAAACCGTTACGCCTACTTTTATTGCACACCATTATTTAATTATTTAAAAGAGTTAAATTAAATTAATTACAATTTTTGGCTTTCACTGTTTTTAAATAAATAAATGATATTCAAATGCGTCTGAAATTTTTTGTTAAATGTTTTAATGATTTTCACAGCTGTCTTTTATTGAATTATTGCTTAAAATGGATTATTTAAGTAAACTTAATTTCATCTTTTATTATTCTACAATGGTCTTTTTCTATATTTTTTGTTTTTTGAACATTTGTTTATATTAATTTGATATCTTTCATACAGTGATTTCTAAAGTCTACTCGGAAGTGCTTTCTTTCACGTGTCGATCCTTGTTTATTGTACTATTTACCTGTAATATACAACTTACATCATTACAACATGTAACGGCCTGTTAACACCGGGTGGTCATGTAAATTCTCTTTCAGGTAAATTGGCACTGATTTTAATTAAATGTGGGTAATTTTTATTACACCCATAATGATAGTCTCACATTTTGCATGTGTTGATAGAGAAAGAAAGTCGTCAATTATACTCCTATAAACATCTGGGGCCTTATTTTCGAAGCTATCCTAAGAATTGTCCTAAGATATATCTTAGGATAAGCTTAGGATAATCTTAGGACTATCTTATGACACGTCTGAGATGTCGTATCGAAGCTCTCTTAGGAAAATCTTAGCTAAGATGTCCTAACTATATCCTAAGTTTAGTAAAATACACATTACGCGGCGCTACATTAATAAAATAATAAGAAATAAATAAAATCAAATGATTTAATTTAAATTATTTTATTTAAAATAAAACTATAAATATTACCACATAATGTGTCAAAATGGCCATATGCAGAAGTTAAATGCGTACAGTATAGACAGGTAAATAATAATTAAAAGTTAAATTAAATGTTTTAAAATAAATAATTTTGTTAAAAATTTAACAGTTAATATAAATGTTGCAAAAATTGTCATTTGCAGAAATTAAATCATGCAATATCGTAAGTTATTTTCATTATCTGTGTATTTATTTTTCAATTGAATACGAAGGTGAGTAAAATTGAAAGTGTCAAAATAAAGAGTTCAAAGTTTAAGCGCGTGCAAATAACTACCCATAAGGATACACATACAGTGTGTATTCCGAATCTAAATCAGGTTGTAACGTAAATATGAGCAGGAAAAGGAACCCAAATTTTACTGAATTTGAACTCCAAATTCTTCTAGATGAAGTTGAGAAACATAAGTGTATACTGTTCCGTAAATTAGGATATTATACGTTTATTCTTAACTTAAGATATTCCTAAGATCATCTTAGGTCAACTAAATTGACATCCTAAATTTAGGATAATTTTAAGAAAAATCCTAACTTGAGACACAATCGAAAATAGCGCTTAGGACTAAGATATGTCTTAGGATGGTCCTAAGATATGTCTTAGGATGGTCCTAAGATATGTCTTAGGATGGTCCTAAGATATGTCTTAGTCCTAAGATACCTTCGAAAATAAGGCCCCTGGATATCTCTGTAAAACATTTTCAAACATTTACATGTTCATATTTTAAGCTTTTGTGATCGAACGTCTATAAAGCGTATGTTGCTTTCTTGTCCATGTTCATCTTACTACGTCACGTGACTATTCATCTAATTAAAATTTGTCCGTTGACAATTGCGGCAACTTTCAAAGTATATAAATGGCTTAATAAGACTTCAATCCAAGGTAAGGTAACACCGATAGTTGTTTTTTTTGTAATATGAAATCAAAAGCATGTGTGTCGTGATTAAAAGCCTCTCATAACTCCTTTTAAACTAAATATAAACATATTTTGAGGTTGTTGTATGACCCTGCAATTTCTGTTATCGTTCGTTTGTGTTATCTCAGTTCATCATCCAAAATATAAGGCATAAATGTAAAATTGTAATTCAGATTTATTTAATAAAAGTTTGGATTAAAAATTAGCGTTACCAAAATCTTTACATTTGTAAACTAAAAGGTTTCTTTTTCATACTTATCTCAGCCCTACGATGGATTTCATATTTGAATCAATAATATTAATGGTTATTGTTTCAATTTTCTACATTTTCAATTTTTAGAACTACTAATGAACCATTATAAAAGTTGTCAAAATGGGCACTTTCAGTATTGGTAGTTACGGGTTGTTTATTTGTGAAATATTTCAAAGAAGTAGATGGACCACAGGCACTTGTTTCTATCAATGGGAAGGTCGACTATCCATATATAATATATATGGATAGTCGACCTTCCCATTGATAGAAACAAGTGCCTGTGAGACGGACATAAATATCAAAGAAATAAAATAACTGGAGAGAGAACAATTTTAGGTTTGGTTCACCGAATGCTATTAAAAAATTTGACGTAAAATAAAACTCTTCATTTTAATGAATAGGGATGTTACAAGACTTGTCAGTACCTTGCAAAGCAGCAGTTAGTTAAAGTGTGTCAGCAATTTAATCTGGAAATACCATTAGAAAAAGTAAGAGTATAATTATTAAGCTGAAGGGAATACGAAACAGTAAAGTTCATCTACTGATTTATGATTGAAATTTTACCATATGGTCAATTTTTATGTATACTTTCACACACCACCCCTTTTTTAATTTAGATTTTAAGATATTCGACCATGAAATGAGTATATTTAAGCCAAAAAGACTTAATTTTCTGAGATTTTTCACAAAAATGCCCTTTGTAAATTACATGTATTCTCAACATGGACATTGCTCTCTGATATATAATTGGTTTCAAAGACCTACAACGTTATTAGAAAATGATGCAAATTTCGACCAAATCTGGAATATAGATGATCATTTCTTTAAATTTTGGGTTTGGTATTTTAAAGTAATGGACTTTTTTGCAAAAGGAAAACGTTGGGGTCCATGTGCTTATTCGTATCCCTCATCTCCGTAGTATTATATGAAAATTACATTGTTGGCGAGCGAGATGTTTCCGAGCGAGATGGTTCATTTGTGATCAAAACTTTATGGACATTGTTTAATATATGGTGTTACTAATAAACTTCTACAGGCTTACAGTGATTTTTAATCTTGACTTGAACATAAATTGATTAAATGCTCGACTGATTAATGCACTTTTTTATGATTTTTGGCCGGGTTGCACAGAGTGCAAATCCGGGTTATAGTATGGTGAATGTCGGGCGGGCGGCGGGCGGCGGCGGCGGCGGGCGGGCGGGGAAAATGGGTACATATTTTGTGAAATCAACTCCTCCTACAGTTTTTCACCCACATCCTTGAAACTTCATAGAATGTTTCTATATATATTGAAGATGTGCACCTCACTTTATGGAATTATTTCAGGAATTATTTCCCATTTTTCCAAACTGTGTAACTTAATCGTTTTTTATTGACATCTTCAATAGAGGGTACCTATTTTGTGAAATCAACTCCTCCTACAGTTTTTCACCCACATCCTTGAAACTTCATAGAATGTTTCTATATATATTGAAGATGTGCACCTCACTTTATGGAGTTATTTCAGGAATTATTTCCCATTTTTCCAAACTTTGGAACTTAGTTGTTTTTTTATTGACATCTTCAATAGAGGGTACCTATTTTGTGAAATCAACTCCTCCTACAGTTTTTCACCCACATCCTTGAAACTTCATAGAATGTTTCTATATATATTGAAGATGTGCACCTCACTTTATGGAATTATTTCAGGAATTATTTCCCATTTTTCCAAACTTTGGAACTTAGTCGTTTTTTATTGACATCTTCAATAGAGGGTACCTATTTTGTGAAATCAACTCCTCCTACAGTTTTTCCCCCACATCCTTGAAACTTCATAGAATGTTTCTATATATATTGAAGATGTGCACCTCACTTTATGGAATTATTTCAGGAATTATTTCCCATTTTTCCAAACTTTGGAACTTAGTTGTTTTTTATTGACATCTTCAATAGAGGGTACCTATTTTGTGAAATCAACTCCTCCTACAGTTTTTCACCCACATGCTTGAAACTTCATAGAATGTTTCTATATATATTGAAGATGTGCACCTCACTTTATGGAATTATTTCAATGATTATTTCCCATTTTTCTAAACTTTGGAACTTAGTCGTTTTTTATTGACATCTTCAATAGAGGGTACCTATTTTGCAAAATCAACTCCTCCTACAGTTTTTCACCCACATCATTGAAACTTCACAGAATCTTTTAATACATATTGAAGATGTGCACCCCACTTTATGGAATTATTTCAGGAATTATTTCCCATTTTTCCAAACAAGTGTTTATCAACATGTAATCAAATCAAATATTGCTTACTTCACCTATTTCTAATTAAATTGATGGCTGCCTCTGTGCTCGTACACCAACATACAATGTGTCTGATTTTGTCTATATAAATATTCATGACTGCCAATGTGCAATATGATCTTGTAATCATCTTTGTCACCACTACAATAAACACCCAGCAACCCGGCCATTTGTGTCTTTGACCCATTTTTGGCCGGGTTGCACAGAGTGCAAATCCGGGTTATAGTATGGTCAATGTCGGGCGGGCGGCGGGCGGGCGGCGGGCGGGCGGCGGGCGGGCGGCGACGGCGGGCGGGCGGGGAAAATGGGTACCTATTTTGTGAAATCAACTCCTCCTACAGTTTTTCACCCACATCCTTGAAACTTCATAGAATGTTTCTATATATATTGAAGATGTGCACCTCACTTTATGGAATTATTTCAGGAATTATTTCCCATTTTTCCAAACTTTGGAACTTAGTCGTTTTTTATTGACATCTTCAATAGAGGGTACCTATTTTGTGAAATCAACTCCTCCTACAGTTTTTCACCCACATCCTTGAAACTTCATAGAATGTTTCTATATATATTGAAGATGTGCACCTCACTTTATGGAATTATTTCAGGAATTATTTCCCATTTTTCCAAACTTTGGAACTTAGTCGTTTTTTATTGACATCTTCAATAGAGGGTACCTATTTTGTGAAATCAACTCCTCCTACAGTTTTCCCCCCACATCCTTGAAACTTCATAGAATGTTTCTATATATATTGAAGATGTGCACCTCACTTTATGGAATTATTTCAGGAATTATTTCCCATTTTTCCAAACCTTGGAACTTAGTCGTTTTTTATTGACATCTTCAATAGAGGGTACCTATTTTGTGAAATCAACTCTTCCTACAGTTTTTCACCCACATCCTTGAAACTTCATAGAATGTTTCTATATATATTGAAGATGTGCACCTCACTTTATGGAGTTATTTCAGGAATTATTTCCCATTTTTCCAAACTTTGGAACTTAGTTGTTTTTTTATTGACATCTTCAATAGAGGGTACCTATTTTGTGAAATCAACTCCTCCTACAGTTTTTCACCCACATCCTTGAAACTTCATAGAATGTTTCTATATATATTGAAGATGTGCACCTCACTTTATGGAATTATTTCAGGAATTATTTCCCATTTTTCCAAACTTTGGAACTTAGTCGTTTTTTATTGACATCTTTAATAGAGGGTACCTATTTTGTGAAATCAACTCCTCCTACAGTTTTTCACCCACATCCTTGGAACTTCATAGAATGTTTCTATATATATTGAAGATGTGCACCTCACTTTATGGAATTATTTCAAGAATTATTTCCCATGTGCAATATGATCTTGTAATCACCTTTGTCACCACTACAATAAACACCCAGCAACCCGGCCATTTGTGTCTTTGACCCATTTTCTTTTTGTTTGAACATATACATTTGTAATTAGGTTTTTTCTTAAATCCCAGAAACAAGCATGACCAAATAGTACGTAATACAAACTTCTATGCATCTACTCATGTTTAACGCATTTATAAAGAAAATCAAGACAAACGTGCAATTCGAGCATATATATTTGATTTTAGGTGGATGAGTTCTTACTTGTTACAGAGATCAAACAGTTGAAAGATATCAGAAAACGGGTGGCATACAATTTAGCCAAGAAATTACCTCAGGTAAATATTTACACAATATATAATACAAAATACATTGATAACAGTTTTAATGTACAAGTAGTGCACAGTTCGTCAATTATCAGTTCGTTGTGCTCAGTGCCTCAAAAACTTTAATGCTGAAAACTTCAACAATAATCCAAATCGTTGAAGAGCAAATTAAAAACAAATGCCAAAATGACCTAAGGGTAAAGTCAAAACCGTCTAAGGACATACCTACTTTTTTTTAGTTATTAAAATATTCCTTGTACTTGCATTCAGTATTTACTATAAGATCGTTTGGTTTGGTTTACGTGTGTGTTTTTACGGTTTGTAGCCGCTAGACCATGTGAGGTTATGTCATCACTTTGCGTCCGGCGTTCGTCGTCCATCGTCCTTAAACTTTTCATATTTTGATCTTCTCCTCTGAAACTACTTGGCAGATTATAACCAAAGTTGGTAGGAATGATGTATGGAAGAATCTCTATAAAGTTTCAACTTTGGTTCCGCTTTGACGAACAACATGGCCGCCTGAGGCCATCTATGAATTTGAATGGCCAATTTTCAAAACTCTTCTCATCTGAAACTATTAATAAAATTCTCTGAAACTTTGCAGGATTGGTGACAGCAGTACTCTCTGCAAACATTCCACTTTTGGTTAAGATTCATAATATCACCCATCGGCTGCGGCTGCTCAAACTTTCCATTGAAACTGATTTTTTGTCAGTTATCCAGGAACTCATGGACAGATGATGTATAATAAGACTTCTACAAATTTCGACCTTTGGTTCTGGTTGAATGGACAACATGGCCACCAGAGGCCATCATTGATTTTGATTGGCCAATTGTCTAAAATCTCCTCTGAAACATTATGAAATGTTTTAAACTTTACAGGATTACCCTCAATACCCTCAAAAAATGTTCCACTTCCGCCTTAAATGCTGCTGCTTAAGTTTCCATGAAAACCATATGCGAAATGGCTTGCGAAATGGCTTTTTTCTTTTGCTCAGGAAGTAATGGACAGGTTGTAACTGATATTGGCAGGAATCCCATACGGCAGGACAGATGCAAACGATCCACCTTTTTAGGTCAAAGGTCAAATGTCAAGGTCACTTTGACATTCTGAATTTCTTTAACAGCCTTGGGGGATACAAAATAGCTTACATTTTTAAATGGGCTAACAGAAATTTTATTTTGTGAGAACTCTCAGCTCTACAAGTCTAAATATTTTTATGAAGTTTATGACAATGGTTCAGATCTAGATGGGCATTGTCTAGTACGAGTTCGAAAATTAACACCGAACTCTGAAAATTTCGTAGATTTTTCTTGTAAGCGCTCTCACGTCTACAAATCTTGTATCCATGTTCGTTCCTACAAACCCCTGACAACACTAGTCCTCATTCATATTTAGCGGGTTGAACATATCGCCGCCTGGAGTGTGACTTAAAAATGTCTAGCTACGACGCAAATACATTCTCGTTTGACCTAGAAAAGCAACCAATGAAAATCATTCATTCCGACCCGCAAAAAATTAATGAATGTTGTCAGGGGTTCGTAGGAACGAACGTGGATACAAAACCCTGACTTGGGAGGATAATGGAAGTACGTCTAAATATATCGGGGTGATCGAAAACAGATATCGGTCAAATATCTGGCGTAAATAGAGCAAGGTCATTCAACCAGCAAGTACAAATAAAAAAGTTACCGATGTGACAGGTTTTAATTGTAAATTTCTTTTTGGAAATTTGAAATAAATGACTAGATAAAATATACATTTTATTGGTGTATCTGAAAGATCGGAATGAAAGATATACCTTGGATGATCGAAAACCCATGCCACCACGATAATTGTAGGCCCGCCCTTATAAACATTTGAACCAATCGTGGAAGCTGTTCATTCTTGAATATGCGATTATTGGCTGATTTATTCTGAAACCAACTATTCGAAACTGGGAACATAGTTGACAAGCCCAATCGTTCACACTTACTGTAAAAGCACAATAATTCAAAGTTGTTATTACATGCTCTAGACTGGCATATTGCATATGAAGTCCACTAATGTCAGTTGTATAGCATACTTCCATCTCGGTATCATTAATTTCTGGCTTTGTTAGCTTGATGACGTATACGAAGCTGTGTAATACATTTTTGTTATTGTACGGTAAACTTGGAATTGAAAGAATGTTTCTATCTTTTTTGCAGAAGCACTATTATAACGACTTTTCTTTAATTCATGTGTAAAGGGAAAACATTCGAACGTTTTTGTGTAGTGAATACATGTATATATATAGATTTTTTTTACTGTTATTTATAAGTGCTTTATTTATTTTTTTCGTGTACTTTTTCATTTGTTATGATGTTATAATTCTGTAACATAATTCTCTACCTTATTAAACGAATATTAAGCTGTATTATTTTAATTTTTATTTACATACATGGTGAAGATGAAGATCACGATTAGCCATATCGTTTCGCAACGCGACAGCACTGATGAAGAATCTCAGTGATCCGAAAATTTTGCTAAGTTTGAATTATTGTTATAATTCAAAATTTTATTTGTTTTATTTTGATGTCGTTTTCCAACTTTTTAGACGTTAAATTATTTTTAAGTTTGCATTATATCGTTAATTTATTATCGGTCCCACATCTAGTAAGTTCGAACTTTAGAATCGAAAGAGACGTTTTAGTAAACGTAAGAATATTCCCCGAAGACAGTCAAATGTTGTTGTATATTTATCTTCTAAAAACTTGACTGATGCTGAAACATCGCTACTATCCAGAGGTTTAAATTTTTGCCCAACACCAGCAAAAAATTAATGAACAGCAATTGTCAGATGATCTTGATCAATTCACTAGAAGGCTACGTATCAAGTATGATTTCCATTCCAAAGAAAAGAACAACGCCCAAGCTAATAACGATGAGTCAATTGACTCAGAGGACATAAAAACTTCAAGACGTCCTATACAACGTTTCAAAAAGAAAAATAACTGGGTTCCTAAACAAAGTGAGAATACCATACTGGAAGCCGTTATTGGTCTAATTAAATCAGACGTAAATCAAACTGCCGTTGTACACGACCCCGTTCATGACAAACTTACTATGCAAGAAAGATCAGCTTTCAAGAAACTAAAAGACAGAGCGGATATAGTAATAAAACCTGCAGATAAAGGCAGTGGAGTAGTGGTAATGGACAAAGTGGACTACATCCAAGAGGCAGAACGCCAGCTCTCTGACGCTAGGTTTTATCAAAAGCTGACGTCAGATCCTACCATTGAGTTTGCACAAAAGATAATTGCAAGCCTTCAAGACATGCATGACAAAGGCTACATCGAATATGACACCTTCGAATATCTTAAGCCCGAAAAATCAAAACCTGGTCGATTTTTTATCTTCTGCCTAAAATCCACAAGAAAAGGAACCCAGGAAGATCTGCCTTAAATCCACAAGAAAAATAACCCAGGAAGACCTGTTGTCTCAGCAAACGTTCACCCAACAGAAAAGATATCGGAATTCTTGTATTTCCATCTTCGGCGACATGTTGAATCTTTACCATCTTACATACAGGATACCACCGATTATCTCAAAAAGATGAAAAGCTTGAACCCCCTTCCTCATAACACCCTTATGGTCTCCGTGGACGTGACTTCCTTGTACACCAACATACCACACGATAACGGCATCCTAGCTTGTAAGGAAATCTGGGAAAAACGGACCATTCAAGAACCCCATACTGAATGCTTAGTTGACATGTTAACCTTGGTCCTTAAACATAATAATTTCGATTTCAATGAAGAACACTACTTACAGGTGAATGGCACAGCTATGGGAACGAAAATGGCTCCGTCATATAATAACATCTTTATGGGGAAACTAGAAAAACAAATTTTGGAATCTTTGGAAACATAGCCGTTGTCTTGGTATAGATTTATAGACGATGTTGACATGAAGTGGACAGATACGGACGAAATATTAAACGTCTTCGTCGATCATGCAAACAGTGTCCACCCATCAATAAAATTCACCCATGAAATATCCGAGACTAAAATTTCTTTCCTCGATACAACTTCTACATTTGAAGACGGAATAATGTCCGCCGATGTTTATTCCAAACCTACTGACAAACACCTATATCTGCCAATAAGCAGTTTTCATCCCAAACACTGCTACGACAGTCCCATATAACCAGGCTAGCCGAGTTAAATGCATCTGTTCCTCTCCAATAACAACAGTACAACGTCTTGGTGAAGTACGTGGTCATCTTAAAAATAGAGGGTATACACACCAACGCATACAAGATGGCTTCAGAAAAACCTAAACCGCTTCAGTAGAGACAATCTCTTAGAATATAAAGAAAAAGAGACCACCAACAGAATCCCGTTCGTTACAACATACCACCCTAGCCTTCACAATGTCTCTAGTACCATCAGGACACACTGGAAAGAATTTGAAAAACACCCCGACGTTTAAAGACTTTTCCCAGAACCCGCAGTTATGGCGTTCCGACGACCGAAAAGCCTGAAAGACATTCTTGTACGAGACGATATCAGTAGCAAGATGTCTTCATCAACTGGCCAATGTCAGGCTTGTTCAGACAAAGGGTTTAAGATTTGCTCCCAGATGATATGTACACAGAGCTTTAAAAGTCACACAACAGCCAAAGATTACAAAATATTTTGCACTGTGAACTCCAAATCAAGCAACGTGATCTACATGTTGGAGTGTGGGATTTGTAATCTGCAGTAAATTGGAGAAAGTAAGCAAGCTTTCAACAAAAGAATGAAGGCCATAGAAGTGATATAACAAAGAAAGACTTTCTACCTGTCAGCCAGCACTTTCGGTCGACTGGACACAATCCTGGGGACTTTGATAAAATGAAAGTTTTTATTATAGAACAAAATTTTAATTGGAGTGATCAAGAAAGGCAGACAAGAGAAAGCTTCTGGATAAAATAACCTTATATCCAAGGGGAATAAATAAAAAGAAATAAATTTATTTGTCAATTGATACAGAGATTGAATAAGCCTTTTTTATTGTTATTTCAAAGTGCTTTATTTGTTTTTTTTCGAGTACTTTTTCATTTGTTATGATTCTGTAGCATAATTCTCTACCTTATGTTAAATGTATTATCTTAATTTTTGTTTACATGCGTTGCTGCACAAGAGAAAGATCAAGATCACGATAAGCCATATTGTTTTTTACATGTAATTAATTAGTCATTTCGCAACGCGACAGCACTGATGAAGGATCTCAACTTTTTAAACGTTTATTTATTTTTTAGTTTGCATTGTATTGTTAATTTATTATCGGTCCAACATCTAGTAAGTTCCAACGTTGGTTATTACTTTAGACGTATATAAATCGATGAAAAAATCCATATGTTTTAAAAAAAAACCTAACTACTAGTGTTAGCTTAAGCAGTTCTAACATTTTGGCTGTTATGTATACCAGGAGTTCAGTGTCTTATATAGTTTGTTGTTTATGAATTGCTCAAAATGGATTGTTCCAGACCTAATGATTCTGAATTTCAAGGAGAGAAAAAAAAACATTGGGACATATATTCAATATGGATAATTTCCATATTGGCAGTATAACAATAAATATTATTTTTTAAATATTTTAAAATACTCTCATTGGATGAAAACTTTCATGTGATTCAAAAATAAATTGAATGTTTTTACAAAAATTGAACATCGCGGGAAACAACCCTATTCACCTCCAAACATCCCAATTTTCCACCCAAGGGAGACAACTGCGTGATCGCGAGAAACAACCCTATTGGTCACCTCCAAACATCGCAATCCCCCGCAAGGGACACAACTGCGTAATTGCGGGAAACAACCCTATTGTTCACCTCCAAACTCCCAATGCGTAATTCGTCTGCATTAAAAGTCATGAGAGTCAAATTATGTCTTGCTTCTGTGGAAAAAATAATAAAACAATTACGGCCCTCATTTGAGGTACGGTAGACTTCACATTTGGCAACCCTTGACAGGTTGTTTTCTCTCGAGCAAGCCCTCGGGAAAACGATCTCTGTCGGGTTCCCAAATCTGAATGTCTACCTCAAATAAGGACCGTAATTGTATAATGTATTATATTTGTTACATACGATCATTGCCATTAATTGTCTTTTAATGTTATAACGGATATAGTGACTGAAATCCCTTTTTTAGCTCATCTGACCAAAGGCCATGTGAGCTATTGCCATCACTTGGCGTCCGTCGTCGTCGTTAACAATTATACAAAACTCTTCCTCTGAAACTACTTGACTAATTAGAACCAAACTTGGTATGAATGTTCCTTGGGGTACCCTGCATAGAACTGATATGGGGATTTTTGGGTCGTCGAAAAACATGGCCGCTGTTACTTAAAATAGAACATAGGGGTCAAACAACAGTTTTTCGCAAATATCTCAAAAATCATTAGGTTACGGCAAATTCTGGCAGATTGAAAGTGTTCAGCATGATGAGAGCTACCCGTGTGCTGATTGTCGTGAAAATCTGTCAACTGATGTTAGAGTTATTTGCCCTTTTTTGACATTTTTGGCTTTTTTTATGTTATTATTTCAAAAATCGTCTACTCTGAAACTACTATTCAAAATCAAATGAAACTTGGTAAGATTGTTCCGTAGGGTACCCTGCATAGAACTGATGTGGGGATTTTGGATTTGTCGAAAAACATGGCCGCTGTTACTAAAAATAGAACATAGGGGTCAAACAACAGTTTTTCGCAAATATCTAAAAAATCATTAGGTAACGGCAAATTCTGGCAGATTGAAAGTGTTCAGCATGATGAGAGCTACCTGTGTGCTGATTTTCGTGAAAATCTGTCAACTGATGTTAGAGTTATTGCCCTTTTTTGACATTTTTGGCTTTTTTTATGTTATTATTTCAAAAATCTTCTTCTCTGAAACTACTATTCAAAATCAAATGAAACTTGGTAAGATTGTTCCGTAGGGTATCCTGCAAAAAGTTAATGCTTGGATTTTTGATTGGTCGAAAAACATGTCCGCCCTTACTAAAAATAGAACATAGGGGTCAAAATTCTGTTTTTTGCTATTTTTTCCTGAATTATAGAAAGAAAATGAAGATGAAAGCTACTTTCAATGTAAACATGGTATCCCGAGTTCAATGGTGATGATGAAAGTTTGTTTTGGACGGCCATTTTTAAAATGGCTGCCATTTTCCCGCCATTTTTTACACTTGCTCAGATTTCAACAATATTTGGTTTTTAAAGTAAACATGGTAGCCTTAGTGAATGGTGATGATCAGATTTTTTGTATGGAGCATCTATGGAAGGTCCTTTAGGAAGTTTGCATAAATCTTCCTGGTCCGTGAAACAAAATGGCCGTCATGAGCATTTACATGTTCTGATTGGTCGAAATTTAAAAGTTCCTCTCCTCTGAAACCGTAAAGCCAAATAAACTGATTTTTGGTATGGATGATCTATGGAAGGTCCTTTACAAAGTTTGCATAACTCATCATGGTCCGTGAAACAAAATGGCCGCCATGAGCATTTACATGTTCTGACTGGTTGAAATGTAAAACTTCTTCTCCTTACAAACCGTTAAGCCAAATGAACTGATTTTTGATATAGAACATCTATGTAAGGTCCTTTACAAAATTTGCATAAATCAGCCTGGTCCGTGAAACAAAATGGCTGCCATGAGCATTTACATGTTCTGATTGGTCAAAATTTTAAACTTCTTCTCCTCTGAAACCTTTTAAAAAAGCCAAATGAACTGATTTTTGGTATGGAGCATATATGGAAGGTCCTTTAGGAAGTTTGCATAAATCTTCCTGGTCCGTGAAACAAAATGGCCGTCATGAGCATTTACATGTTCTGATTGGTCGAAATTTAAAAGTTCTTCTCCTTTGAAACCGTAAAGCCAAATGAACTGATTTTTGGTATGGAGCATCTATGGAAGGTCCTTTACAAACTTTGCATAAATCTTTCAAAATTGCCACCAGAAACCTTTATATGTTCCGATCGGTCAAAATTTAAAACTTCTCCTCTAAAACCGTTTGGCCAATGAACTTATACTTGGTATGAAGCATTTATAGAAGATTATTTACAAAGTTTCCAGAAATCAATCTAGTCTGTCAAATCAAAAGTTTGTGACTGCCAGGTGAGCGATACAGGCTCAGCCCACTGAGCCTCTTGTTTACAGTTTTTTGTTTCTAATATTTAGCTTAAGCTCAGTGAGGCCTAAAGCTTTGAAATGTCTATTAATAGGAACTTAACGATCCAAGTAGGTAAGTTATTAATGTAGTAAGTATCTGGAATGTAGACCGAAGAGATGAAAGTATTTATTTTTTATAGGTCGTATTCGAACATGACATTTTCAAACAAGAATGTTCAAAACATACAATATCGGACGAAGGGATACTTACTCAAATTCAGAAAACAGCGTATGCTGATCAATGTCTGATGGTATGCTGGCTAATAGTAGTACAAGACCCAGAGATGTACCTGGATGAGGAGTTGCAGCATAGAATTCCACATAACAAAGATACATACAAGGAGTACACGGCAAGTGGCAGATACGTTGACTACAGTGTTTGGCCTGCACTTTACCTACATAAGAATGGACCATTGCTGACGAAAGGTGTTGCACAATGCTTTAATTAGTTATTCATCATTTGTACTAGATAGATACATGTTAATGCTTATAATTAAGGGGGTAGCGGATTTCAGGACAAAATTGTACTTTTTTTCAAAACATTATAATATATAATGTCTTTTTTATTCATGTGAGTATATTCATCCGCAGTTTGACTGAATTTATGTTGCTAGTATCTTTATTCATGATCACCATATATGTAGAACGAGCGCATACAGATAAATACGATTATTATAGACAAATTTCTGACTCTCTTTATTATATTACTACATGGATATTTCTGTATTGGGCATGTATTTGGTCCTAGATTTGCTATACTGGCGGAGCTGAAGGCCAATACAGCTGGCCAAGGACCAATAATAATAAAATTCGTATTGGTCGGGTTTTTTCGGTATTAGCCGAGTTAATGATTCTGCATTGAAAGGACAGTTTTTGTCGTATTGAAACCAATAATACACTATTTAATTAATAATATGGTGTTATTAACTGGGTGTTAATATAGATTCGAGGGGGGTGTATTGGTCCCCGCCAGTATGGTATTATTAAATAAAAGTAAAATACAGTCTATACAGGTTTCTTCAGAAATTCAGATTCCAATGTAGTCCTTTTTTATTGACATAGACATGCTTACCCTTCCGGAACACATGAATTCACCCCCGATTTTTAATGGGAATTCACATTGCTAGTGCTTTAGTGTCTGTGCTGTTTTGTTATAGTTTTGTTTAGTTTATTATATGTTTTTTATTCTATTAGGTATACATATATCCGTGTCGTGTATGTTTGTTGTGTTCAATTCTTCTCACTGTGTCTTTTTCGAGATTGTGGACTTTTCCCATTGTTTTGTCGCTTCGGTGTTCTTTTGCCGATATTTATGACAGATATGATCTACTGATCGTTACCTTTTCGTTACAAAATCAATCAATATATTGCTAGTGTTTAGTATGACCTAAGAAATCGGAAACTGTATTTGATATCACGTAGAATAAGGAAATATTTAATATCTACTTTTCATTGAATATTTATATAATTTATTACAAAATTCAATTATATTTTTGTTTTATACATTACTTTCATTTAATAATGAATTAATGTTTTTTGTCCCAATTGCCGATTTCATCTAGCTTATATTGTGCATTTTGTTGGATAGTTTAGACATATATGACCAGTATTTCATAGAAATTGTTGAATATATCAACCTTTTCATAATGGGTACAAATAAAACAATTTACCAATGATTTAAACTTCATTAGTAGCATACCAAGCTGACGGCTTCTAAATTTCACGGTTGATTCTTTTTCGTCATGCATGTGATTTGTTTGTACGTTGATTTTATTGACAGAACGAAATTATTGTCGCATAAAGGTCTAAGATGATGCTGTGTTCAGATTTAATAGCATCACTTCATTAATTTTATGGCCGTCTATTTGATTTGACCGGTCGGAAGTTTCTATCTTGCACATAAGAATAGATATCTTCGGTTTGATTTCACACCTTATTGGAATTGACCCTTAATTTGACTTGACAATCCATTGGATATTCCTCACTTGCAGCGTGATGGGTGCCATTAGCGGTGCACGGACTGCTTCCCAGTCCGGAACATCTAATGTCACTCCCGATTTTTTGTGCATGATTAGATGGCAAAACAATGCTTAAGTTCTTGTGCTGTCTTGATTTGATTCTGTTTGGTTTGTTCATGGCATTTTACTCCTTTGGTTGTGTCTTTGTAGTATTTAAACAACAAAATGGATAACAGGAAAGGTCAACAATGACATACCAATCAATCAACGCCACCCAAAAGACAGAACTTCGGACAAAAAAAAACATAAAAGAGCACAAGACACAAACATAAACATAACAGAGAGTCAGGAAATGGTACGACACTGAAAAGTGATGGGGCTACACCGGTTTATGGCTACCCAAACTTCCCCCTTAATTATCCTGACAAATGGTGTATAAAACATACATAATATACGCTGCATATCCCCGCGCCACGGTTGTGTTAATCACAAAATTAAATGCAATAAAGGAAATGGACATATAGTTATAAATTATACTTTGAAATTTCCACATATGTGCAGTTTGAATATTGGTTCATTCAGTGTTCCATATAAAGTGTCTATGCTACGAGTTCAATCAAAGGAAATATTTCACAAAAGAACAATAACATTTTTTCACTGTTTCACTACCATTTCTTCTTTTTAAAATAATTCAGCCAGTGCTATGAATGGCAAAACACAAATGACCAAAGAAATTATACTCAGATGTGATAATAACTTTATTATACCCCCCAAACAAAGTTTGGGGGGTATATATGAATAACCTTGTCCGTCCTTCTGTCCGTCTGTCTGTCCATCTGTCCGTCCGTCTGTCTGTCCGTCTGTCTCTCCGTCTGTCCATATATCTTGTAAGTGCAACTCCTCCTAGACCGCTCAATGGATTTCAGCGAAACTTTACAGAAAGGAAGTACATCATCCAAAGATGTGCATGAAGAAAAATCTTTGCTTTCCAATATCATTCAAGGGAGATAATTGGACTTCTATTTTTTTGGCTTATACATTATATATGAACCTCGTAAGCGCAACTCCTCCTAGACCGCTCAATGGATTTCAACGAAACTTTACAGAAAGGAAGTACATCGTCCAAAGATGTGCATGAAGAAAAGAAGAAAAATCTTTGCTTTCCGATATCACACAAGGGAGATAATTGGACTTCTATTTTTTTTGGCTTATACATTATATACGAACCTCGTAAGCGCAACTCCTCCTAGACCGCTCAATGGATTTCAACGAAACTTTACAGAAAGGAAGTACATCGTCCAAAGATGTGCATGAAGAAAAATCTTTGCTTTCCGATATCACAGAAGGGAGATAATTGGACTTCTATTTTTTTTTTGCTTATTCATTATATATGAACCTCGTAAGCGCAACTCCTCCTAGACCGCTCAATGGATTTCAACGAAACTTTATAGAAAGGAAGTACATCATCCAAAGATGTGCATGAAGAAAAATCTTTGCTTTCCGATATCACACAAGGGAGATAATTGGACATCTATTTTTTTTTTTTGGCAAAGCAGGGGGGTATCCTTTGTGAGCTTTGCTCACAGTACATCTAGTTAATGAATTGGACAGTTGAGATAGTAGTCATAATATTAAATGAAGTGTGACTGATTAGGATATCATTGTTCTACTAATTACATGGAAGTGTAAATTACCAAAGTTGGAATATCAATTTTGGAAATTGAATGGTTAACCGAAGTCTTGTGACATTAATAGTTATTAATATGCATGGTTGCTAGATACATTTCCAAATAAATGAAGTAAAGAGTCTTTCAGGAAATTTACCAAAATTGGAGTTCTTTTTTTGAAATCAAATATTCCATTTAATTTTGGAAATTTAATCATTCTCTATACAGCTGTTGCTTTTTTGTAAACAAATATGTATGGTTGCTAGGTACTTCCCAAAAATATCAGATCTTAGAGTCTTTCAGGAAATTAACCAAAATTGGAATTCCATTTTTGGAAATTGAATGGTAACGTTAACTATAATGATATTAACCGTTATTAATATGCATGGTTGCTAGATACATTTCCAAAAAAATTAAGGTCTTAGAGTCTTTCAGGAAATTTACCAAAGTTGTATTTATTTTTTTTTAAATCAAAATATTCCATTTAACAGCTATTGTTCTGCTAGTGTCTGATATTATGGTTGATTGGTAATTTTCAAAAATAAGTAAGTCTGAGACTCTTCCAGAAATTTTTTTTCTGTCCCAAGGGCAAATTTCAAAATTCCGAAACCTTCGGCACAGACAACTTTTAAAGTGCTAGTAATGCACCAATTTTTATGTTCCTACCGCTTAGGGTGTAAGAGGAGTTCTGAAACAATCGATTTTAGGATTTTTTAACTCTCTTGTTGCTATGCCCCCAGGGGTTTCAAAATATTTCTCAAGGCCACTTTTGAATTTGTCATATGTAATACTAATCATGGTTTCAGTTTCAGCATTATAGTCCAAATAGTTTAGAAGATTTCACTATTTTCTTAATATCGCGAAATCCGTTTTTTGCTCATAATTATGCCCTCAGGGCAAATTCCAAAATTCCGAAACCTTCGGCACAATCTACATCAACAATGCTAACAATGATCAAGTTTCAGTTTTCTATCTCTTATGGTTCCTGAGATTACCCTGGACATTACGTACACACGTATGTACGTACGGCAATCAGCAAAACGTATCCCCGCCACTTCGCTAACGCGGGGATAAAAACTAATATAGTAAAATTACTAGCAAGATGACCGTTTGCTAGAACTGCAAACTTGATTGGACGGGACGTGTACATAACTTGGGTAGCAAGATCAGAATGTGCTCGTTTTAACTGTAAAACTATCCAAGGCTCTCATAGCTGCTGGTATGATACTGTTGCTACATGTTTGTTTGTTATTTTAGTTTTTTCTCGAATTTCAATGGTCTTTGAATTTGATTTTGTGGAATTTGCCCACTGTCTTATCTATTTGGATATTATTTTGCCACTATTTTTATTTTTATATTAAGTAAAAACAATTTGTTTACTATTATAATTGATGAAAAAGAAATAGTCATAGAAGTTCGGTATCAAGTTCTCCTTTGAACCATTTTAAAGTTGCGTTATAATTAAAAGATTTCCCGAGCCGTTACAGACTTAATGTGAAAGTACAAAGACACGCAGTAGGATTCATTGTTAAAATATCTCATTGGACGTGTTCTTTACAAACATGATCAGCTAAAACAATAAATCAGCACCAAATGGCCAACAGAAACCCACTCGTAAAAAGTTCAAGAAAAGTTCTCAAATAACAGTAAATTTTCCATAAAACATTTAGCAAGAAACAGCCAAGACACAAAAGATGAGAATACAGGTTCCTGGCTTTGCATACCGTATAGCCGGTTTTTACCAAGTGTAAAATTTCATGGTTTGAGTTAGAAACATATCTAAAAAATTTTGGCGTTTGTTTTATTTTGGTGGATTTCAAATTAAAAAATAATTTTCACTAATGCTGAGCTCAAATCAGGTTAACAGTTATAAATTATTTGTTGAAAAGACTTAAAATGTACCAATTTATTTCCCTGATATCCTAATTAAATAATATCAAATGATCTGGTTCAATAATTGATATGAAAATTAATCGGATTTATTGATTATATCATTTTATATAAAACTATAGAACAGAATTGAAAAGACTTGCAACCGCGAGATAGATTGCTCTCCTCAAGTGTTGATTCCAGGTCAGGACGAACCAAACTATTCAAAACTGGTTGCTGCATTATTTCTCTGCATGCAACATTCAATACTACTAAATACTAATATGTTTATTTCAAAATCAAGGGCATATAAATCATACAAAAGAACGATAAGACAATAATTAACACAATACAGGTTACAGTAATTGTCATGTGATTAATATGATATAACAAAATGAGGAGGAGAGCCAGCCTGACAAAGAGAGATACATGTAACTCCATTTCAATTCTTGTCAAATATACATTGTTACATCTGTTCTGCAAATATTTTGGCTAACTCTAAAAGAAAACACTGTTGCCTCTGCTCTTGTTGTTCTTCGCATGCATGTCTTTTCACCCCCTTTCATTTCCATTTCCATCCTCTTGCTTTCAAATTCATAGAAGCGTTCTTCGCTCTTCTTTTGCATTTCCATGAACGTATGGAATAAATCCCCAGTTTGTGGGCAATTATTTCCTTTTTTGTTTGTGTTTGTACTGCAAACATTGTATCGTTAGTAATCTAAGTATCGGGGATAAGGGGGGGGGGGGGGGGGAGGGGGGATTGGCTTTTTGTAGAAAACATTTAACTGTAATGAACTAAGCATAGGAGATACAATGGATAAGTGTGGATTGTTTTCAACGAATTCACACTTATCCATTGTATCTCTTACTTAATTAAGCTATTGTTGTGACGACTTTTCCCAATTAAAGTTCCTTTCTTAATTAGACCCTATCATGTGTGAGCTTAAATTAGCTTAATTCTCTATACTACTATTTCATTAGATATATATATAGTCACGTTGATGGTTTTAATGGTAAATGAAAATTAATACAAAACCGTATGAACTTACAATATCAGGCATTTGATTCAGAAATTTGTCCATTATTGACAAAATAAAGCATAGTCGAAGTAACTTTCCAGTAAAACATATTGTTACTGAAAGAAACAAGAGGCTCTCAACAGCCTGAATCGCTGCCATGTTATCTTTTGTGTACCAGTAAATCTTACATCAATGATTATTTTTGCAATTTAATGTATACCGTCGCAATTTTCTCCTTAATATTGATCTGTACAGCTAAAATATACAATCCTGAACCCAAATAGATATGGTTGCTGTATACAGTTCGTCTTCATGTTAATAACCTAAAACTGCAAAATTGCCTTAAAATTAACAATTCAGGGGGCAATAACCCAAAATTGGGTTGATCGATTCGTCTGAAAATTTTATGTCAGGTAGATCTTGACCTCATTAACATTTTTACTACTTGTCAGTTTTGCCCTATTTGCGTAAATTTTCGAGATATGAGCCAAAAAGTGCATTTTCACCTATGCTCTATTTTTAGCCAGGGCAACTATGTTTCTCGGTTGACAAGAAAATAAAACATACCCTAAGGATCTGTCAGCCTAAGTTTGTCTGAAATTTATTCTGTAGTTTCAGAGGAGAAGATTTTTAAAAGTTTACAAAGATGAAGAAAAAAATGTGAAAAATTGTCTTTAAAGGGCAAAAACTCCTTTAAGCGGTCAATTGAGGATTTTGGTCATTTGACTTATTTGTAGATCTTACTTTGCTGAACATTTTTGTTGCTTACAGTTTGGCTTTATCTATAATAATATTCAAGATAACAATCTAAAACGGCAAAATTTCCTTAAAATTAACAATAAAGGGCAATAAACCAACAAAGGGTTGTCCGATTCATCTGAACATTTCATGGCTGGTAGATCTTGACCTGTTGAACTTTTTTTATCCCTGTCAGGTTTGCTCTAAATGCTTTGGATTTTGAGATATAAGCCAAAAACTGCATTTTACTCCTATGTTCTATTTTTAGTCATGGTGGTCATGTTTGTCGAAGGACAAGAAAATAAAACACAAACTTTAATCTAGACACCAAAAGGATCATTTAGACTAAGTATGGCTGTAATTGGTTCAGTGGTTTTAAAGAAGATCTTTGAAAAAGTTTACGACGGACGACGGACGGACGGACGGACGCCAAGTAATAGCAAAAGCTTACATGTCCTTTTAGATCTACCATGTGCAATACAAGGACTGAACCCTTAGTATTTCTATTATTTTTGAATTTTGCTAAATACTAGTAATTTCTGTAACAAATCAATGAATAATCATGTCAGACAAGTCTGACGACTGGGTTGGCGAATACCTCGGGGACCTAGGGTCCACTAGCAGAGGCATCATCCCAGGAGTTTCAAAATAACAATCCAAAGATACTAATATTAGATATAGTAAATTTATACTATGCTGTATACGACGCATTTCAAGGAGTTACCTCTCATCAGCAGCATTAAAACCGAAACATTTGGAAGACCAAAAACCAAACTTATATTAAACAAGAAGTACTCAACCAAAAAGACCGAAATAGGAAGCCAAATTTCAGCTAAGAAAATCTACCATGTGCAATACAAGGAATGAACCCTTTGTATTTCTATTATTTTTGAATTTTGCTAAATACTAGTAATTTCTGTAACAAATCAATGAATAATCAGGTCAGACAAGTCTGACGACAGGGTTGGCGAATACCCTCGGGGACCTAGGGTCCACCAGCAGAGGCATCATCCCAGGAGTTTCAAAATAACAATCCAATGACCCCGTAAACTTACTACAGGGCAAAAAAAGACAAGAAGACAAAACAGAGTAAAAACACATACTACCCCCCCCCCCCCCCAAAAAAAAAAAAATAAAAATAAAAATGAAAATAAATAAATAAAAAAATAAATAAAATGAAATAAAAATAAAATAAGAAAATACGAAATCTATCAGACAGGGTGGAGAGGTACCTGATTTGTGCCTAAAACCTCGTCGAGTTCATAAAAAAATTGGCCTGATTTTGGCGACGCTCCACTTTCTTTGTTGGATTTTACAATTTTCTGTATCTCGTGGTCAATGTATGGATTCAAACTTCACATTGTTTTGCAATTCTGGAGAATCTTTTTGTGAAATATCTTCCCAAATTGGCTTTTTTCTACACATCCTGTTAAGCTGCGGTTTCGGAATGAGTTCATTCCACCCTCGACGACATTTTCAAAACACAAATGGAAGCATGATATTTTTCCGTGCAAATTTTGGGACAAAAGAGGGTATATAATTTCAGTTCAAATTTTAGTACAGTATATAAGTATAAAAAGTTGTTATTTTGTATAAAATTGATAGAAAACGATATTATAACTATTTTTTTTAATATTTGTGTTAGATCATTCTTTAACCTGTTTTTATTATGATATTCCTATTTTAAAGTGCAGTTATATATAACAATTGTCAAAGTTAATTTATTATGAATAAGACAGGATCTTTGAAGTAATAAATTTTATAATTATAATACCATATTACATGTACATGTATTTCATATTTCTTACTGGGAACAAAGCAATGGTCTATTGTTGAAATATATATAGATTCTATATAGACCAGAGTGCTTTCTGATTTGCGGCTAGTTGTTGACATAATGTGACGATCAGTAAATCTTGCGGCATCTAAAATATGAACTGCTGTAGGACGTAATGAATGATTGGTATATACTTTTGACAACTTGCATTCATTACTGATAACAGACATTGTTCCCTACAAGTTGTGACCGAGAGGAGCGCATCATAGCAGCAATAATCTTTTAGCACACGTTTCGGACGTCGAAAAAGAACATTCTCTATTCAGCTTTTTCTTGTAACAAAATGTGCGAACCGGACAATATTCACCATCTAAAAGAAAAATATATCATTCAAATTATCGTTTTAATACATTATTATAAATGTTCTATTGCATAAATATTTTATATAGGTAATCTAAGTGGGTTTGTTGTGGTCAAATAGTTTTTTTTCATAGGTTTTATGCCATTAAAAAATCAAGGAATACTGCGACAAAGAACAGTAGCTAAAATGTACATGTATATAGTATTATGGATTAAATCTATTTATGAATAGTTGCCTCAGTAATACTTACCCCATAATATTACATTTTTAGGAGATTTAGGCAATGAAAATTCATATAGATATGTTATATGTATTTTATATATGAAGGCGTTAGTTCCACAGGGGTATATCCTATTTACATCATGATACTCTGAAATTTGCATACGATAGGTTTTGATAATTTAGAAGGGGGGTCTTTCATGAATTTAACCTTATGCAAAGATTAACCATGATAAATGCAGGATATCTGATTACATTTTATGGCATCATGATGTAAATAGGTATACATTGATTTAAAATTGAGAAATGTTCTGGATATTATACGTTTACAGACAAACATGAATAATTTTTAATTCTGAAATGATTCTGTGGAATTACATGCAAGTGTTCATTTTTAGCTGGCCCCATACGGTATCAAGACACTTCGGGACCTGGACATTTCGGTACCCGCTGAAAAAGACAATTCGGTACTGGGACATTTCGGTACTGAGACATTTCGGTACCATATGTAAGACATTTCGGTACTAGTAAAAAAAATATTGTTGACAATTGTTTATTGTTTGTATACATATTTCCCAATAAAGAATGTGTTTTTATGTTATTTATCAATAAAATGATAGATGAACTGTTATAAAATCACAACTGATCTGAGTTTTGATTATGTGCTTTTCACTATAAAGAAACATAAAAATTTGTTATAAATCGAGAGATACTTCGATTTTGAGAAATCATGGAAGCTCAGAATTTTCTTATAAAATTGCGAGGACTACTAGACACCTTATTCTTCAAAATGGCTATTGAATGTAGTGACTGCCATAATGAAGTCAAGACAAGAGGCTGTGCAGTGTCAGTGTGCGTGTTGGCAGCATAGAACGTGTAATATTGGTAAGTAATTATCTTTTACTAAAAGACATTATTCTTGCTCCAAAATAGTGATGTATTTATGTGTAGATGAAACTGTTGCTATTAAATATTTAAAACGATTACTTTCTTTGTTCTTATTATGCCGTGTAACCTTATAAGGGACGAGATCAAAAGTTAAGATAAAAAACTTAATTCAAATAGTTTAAGGGTGGGGGGTAAAAATCGCTGTAAGTTTTGTTATCCGACATCGATTTTCGGATTGAAAAATATGGATTCAAGTGATGTTCAAGTCAATATACAGAACAAACATACATTGTTGAGGAAAAACAGGACCCATGATATAAAACGTATACTCTCAAAGCATATGCCCATATTGGTCAATCAATTTTTCCCAAATTAAGTTAAGAGAGGGGGTGGGGGGGGGGGGGGGTCAGTGGAAAAACTATGTGAATTAAGTTTTTTTTTATCCTACATTGAACTTTTGATCTCGTCCCTAAAGAATTCCACAAACATATTATCCAATCCACACATAAAAACTGAAGATTGTTCACTTCAATTGATGCTTTTAGTGAAATACCTACAAATATATAATAACACAATGTATTCGGTACCGAAATGTCTCAGTACCGAAGTGTCCATAGTCAGTACCGAATTGTCTTGGTACCGAAATGTCCACGTACCTCATACATGTAAATTATATATAGTTATAGTATACCCTTTATTTAATATATTCTGCCATCAGCAGTATTAGTGTTATCTGCATGATTTTTGGTCAATTCATCTTTAGCCAAATATATGAAAAGCAGACCATCAGCATCATTTGTAAGGGCAACGTCTGTTATCTTTAGGTCTCTCTAGTAGTAAAAGCACAATGTAGCCTTTCTACTAAAAAAAAATAAAACTTTATCAATAAGTACATGAAAATATTTTTCTTATTGTTTCCAGTGTAAATATTCATTGCCATGATAAATGAAATAATATTAATTATGATTGTATACCTTAAAAAAAAACGCGTGTCCTGACTACAAGTGCAGAAAAACTATCCGGCATAGGTTGTTACCGGTTCTGTTCTTTTGTTATATTTTGTTCTGTATCTGACTTGTACGACATCTCATTAACAGGGGCGGGTCCAGGTGAGGGCGTAATGGGCATACGCCCCCCCCTTTAAAAAAAACAAAAAAAACTATCGTAATATTGTATTGAATGTGGCAATTTATCATATTCTTTAATTAAACACATACTCTGATTTCTTTTTAAACCAAGTCAGGAACCGTTACATTAGTGCATTTCACATTTTTTTAAATGTTTTTTAGCAAAAAAAGGTCCAAAAAAATAGAAAGTTTTATTATACGCCCCTCTTTCAAATATCCCGGAAACGCCCCTGATTAAGATGCATTTCTCATATTCCTTTTTTTCAAATTGTTGTTATCATTGCGGCTTACATAATGCCTAATAATCAGATTCTAAGCAATTAAGATTTGACCATAAAAGAAGAACGGTGTTGTTTTAATAAAAAATGTACTACAAAAAAAAAAACAAAAAACAGAAAAAAAACAAAAAACAAAAACAAAAAAAAACGGCAAAAACAACAACAGAAAACTCATGTGCATGTATTTCTCTCCGGAAGCATTGTTTATAATCGATAAGATTCATAGAAAAAATGGTACATAAATTTTTAATTTCAAACGTTTGAAATTAAAAAAAATTTCTAATCACTTGTTCACGTTTTGAATTATAGTTTTATAATGTTCTTCTACATCTAATTTTCTAAATATTTTTTATCTATTCATTATAAAAAGGTGCGGGTGCATGGTGTAATGAAAATTCCGTACTTATTTAATATTTTTGCTTGTTTCAATTTCAAATTTCTATAAATATAATAGATTGTGTATTCATTTAAATATTCGACTCATAATTGAATCGAGTGAACCCTTGACAAGGTTCAAGGTCGTCTTAGAACCTGTTGGCCACTTTCTTAAATGTTACATGACAGAACATTAGCAACAAAATGAGCGACACCCTGTTTGATATTGAAACGATTTTGCGCTTTCCCAAGCTGATTTAAACAAATTTCTATTTGAAGAAGATGAAAGGGGCAAAGCTGCAGAAAAACAGTACTTAGTAAACGGGTCAAATATATTAAAATATATTTGACCTACTTATAGGATGTTAACGCACGAGCTATTCTTTTCATAAAAAGTGTCCGTGTAACACCCGTTAAAGTACTGTTTTTCAATAGGTATGTTGGGGGTAAAGTCGTACAAATATTTCTAATTGCCTATAAGGAGACACAATAAATGCTTTGGGATTGGGGTATTCCCTCGTAAAAAATTCAACAAAAGACATTGAAATCCTTGGCTCTTAATTATAAACATTTTTATTCTTTGTGAAAAGCTCAGATATCCTCAGAGTTCATGTCCCACCCCTTTAAACAGTGGATGTATCTCATCAGTGTTCCTGAATAGCTTCGAAATTGTGGCCAGGATAATCATTATGCCCATGACAAGACCTAGTGAATGCACAATTGGTATTGTTCGCAGGGATAATTTACTATTCCCGGAAGATAATAAATAGTTATATATCATAAAAAAATCTCCAATAATATTTTATGCTAAACTGTATTGGTCTAACTTTCTTATTTTTTGTCTGATTTTTATGGGGCTTGTTTATTATTTTCCTTGCTGGAAAAGAAAAAAAATCACTTTCGACCGTTTTTGTCTATATCTGTTATCCTTTTTGAGATATAAGGTGACGCGCTAATTTTTGAAACTTAAATTCTTCATCGGATTTGATGATTTTTTTAAAAACAAAAATTACTGCAGAATTTCTTTTGTATCTTTCACCGTTTCCAAAATAAAAGGGTCAACATGGTCAAAGGGGTCACTATAAGTTCATTGATGCTTACCCCATATCCTTACATTTTTATATGTATATTGAATGTTGCCTCGCCCTTATGCAAATGAATGAAAATGAAAGAAACATCCTGTTGTTATTGATTCCAGTGGGTAAAAGGTCCGACAAAGTTATTTTCTAAGAGAAGAGATTTTGTTTCAGGATGATATCTATCAAAAGATGACACTGATTTCGTTCTGCGATTTCACGGGTGTGTTATAGCGTAATTTTTAAAACTGTAAACCCGTCCATCTCAAATTTTAATGTAAATACATTTATTTTTTTGGTAATCCGTTAAATGCATTTTTGCAGGGTGTTGCTCCTGGCCGGGGATCATGACCAGGGGCGGGTCCAGGTGAGGGCGTAATGGGGGTACGCCCCCCCTTAAAAAAAACAATATCGTAATCTGCTTATATTGTATTGAATATGACAATTTATCATATTCATTAATTAAAAACATACTCTAAAATATACATGCTCCAAATCAGGAACCGTTACATTAGTGCATTTCAAAATTATTTTATGCTTTTTAGCAAAAAAAGGTCCAAAAAAGTTTTCACCTCGCTCCGCTCGGCCAAAGTTTTATTATACGCCCCCCCCCCCCCCCCCCCCTTCAAATATCCTGGAAACGACCCTGATGACTGTCCAGTTGTTGTTTTTTCTTTTTTGTAGGTGTTCTTGTGTTAAAAAGAAATTAAGAGTTGTCTTTCTTTATAGATAAACTCAGATATTTTTTATTATTAATGTGATGTTTTATCTTTTAATTATTTTATTTTCTGTCCTTACATCATATTGTAGATTTAATATAATATTGATACAAGGAAGACATCAATGTATCAGACATAATATGTAATAATAGATATTATTTCATTTGCTTGGTCATAATTAAAAATAAATTCTTGTTGTGTTGCGATTGTCATAATTGTATCATTTTTGATAAATATGATTCAGATTATGGGAGGAATTATCACGGCAGGTAAGAAGTCTTTTTTATTATTTTTATTTAACGAAACCGAATGCATTTTATCACACCATACAATAAAACGGTTCAGAAATATTGAGATATCGCTGTCAATGAGTTGATCAAGTGTTCCATTGTATATATATCTTTATTCTCAACAAACCATTTACAATGGTACAGAGAAAATATACAAACAATAATGAAATACAGACATGGAGGTACACTCTAGAATATATTACAGAATACATGTGATGATGATAAAATTTAATTTCAGTTTTTTAATACCCTTGATCTACCCTGGGGAATCTATTTTTCGCAATATGATTCTAATAAATTTGCATAAATTATTAAGTGTTGGCGCATGGTTACTATTCATTAATTTATTAAATTTGATCACATTTGGTCTGTTCCTATAAAATGGTTTGATATATTGGACACGTTCTAAAGACAGCGAATCGCAATTAAACAGATAGTGAAATTCGTCTCCTAGTATGACTGCAGAGTAACTCGGGTCACAAAAATACCCATATATCAGGATTTTCATGTAACCTCTCCATTAAGTATGCATAAACTTCATAGGAACAGTTTCCCCATTTCAGTCGCTGAAAAACAAATGATTTATTGAATAGAATGTAAGGCATTCGAGATATCAGTTACTTCGTTTCGGAGACTTCGTAACAGTTCACTTTTACAGTTATAACTCGTTCCAATTGGCTTTGGTTCGAATGAGCTAATCATAATTTATAGACCAAATCTGCTTTAAATTTAAAATTTGGGATATAATACTTGAAGGTTGTCATAAAATATCGTATGCTTTCGAGATCGTTTACCTTTAATTTTGTTGATAGGGAAGTTAAATAGACTACTCCCGGGAGACTACTGTATATAAACAAAACAAAATGGCCGAATTGTGTTTTGATTGTACTAGGAAAATCTATTCGATAAATTTATGTTTAACCTGTCACAATTATGTTTGTGACTTTTGCGTAAGAAAACATTTGCGCAGTAATGATAATCATTTTTTTATGGATAAGATGTTAGCTGATTTACGAGAATATAAATGTTCAAAACACCAAGAACGTTTTGAAATCTACTGTAATCAGTGTTCTGAAGTAGCATGTAACGTATGCAGATCCGACATTCACAAACATCATAGTGTAGACAGACTTATAAATTTGTCTTCGTCTTCTGGACGGATACAAGAGTTAATATCGAAAATAGAGAAAGAATTCGACTTGGTAAGAACAAAGAGGGATGAAATAAAATGTGAGATTAATAGGCAGGAGGTACACCTCGAGGAATTTAAGAGATCTGTTAAACGTATAATATCTGATCTAACGGATGAGAGAATACGTGTTTCTACTTTGATACATGTGCAGATAAAGAAACTAGAACAGCTAGAAGGATATACTGATATAGATAGATTTTTAGAGCTTTTGAAGAAATTAGATTTAAGAAAACAATTTTATCACGAATTGGAAACAGTCTTGAAAATTATGCTGAAGGAAAAACATATTTCTGACTTAGTGATTAAATGTTGTCGGTATCAAAACAAAATTGAGCCTTTCCTACGAAAACCTTCAACAACAAATGATTTTCCTAGACTGGAAATAAATGCCCGAATAGCAAATGACGAGGAGCTACAAAAACATCTGTTTACTATAAAAACAGGGTAAGTAAATTATTTGAATATGTAGGTTTGTGTCATAAAAGCAACATAAATGTAATTAAATTGTTAAAGGACGAGGTAGGAAAAGGGCCTTTTTCTGCCCCCTCGTTAAATATCTTAATGTTTGTATATATATTAAGGTATGTCTCGAAGATTATAAAAATGCAAAAAAATATGTGACCTGCCCTTTTTTGGTTGCCTAGCAACCAATTTGGAATATTCTTAGAAAAATGAGTCTTTGAGGCCAATAAATGAAATTATGTCTACTTTTTTTAAAATAAATCTGCTGGATCATATATATTTGACGCCAAGATGAAATGCACGACATTTCGTACCTTGAAGAGATTGCAAAATTTGCCCCGGCAACAAATTTATTGCCTTAGCAACGGGAAAATGTCAATATATTACTAACATGACTAAAGAAAATGAACATTTTCATAATACTTTTTATATTTGGAAGGGAAAAATGGTGCAATCTTATCGTCAAGTAAACTTGACAGAAATGTTCCTTGGCAACAATATTTTTCTCTCATTAGCAACCAACCCTTTTCCTTAGCAACGGGCTTGAATTATGAAATATATGAGGTTTTGGGGGATCGGCAAGTATAAAAACATACTTTTAGTCTTACTAAACACATTGTAATGTAAAAAAATGAATAAAAATAGATTTTAATATTTTAGTTTCAAACAGAATAACGCAACACAACACATATATAATTTTAAACTTTGAAGAGAGTCTTCACGGAAGATATATGTTGCCTGCGTATAAGTTTCAGGTAAACAGGAGGTTGATGACCGACGGCAATAAAAATGAACTTCACATAACATTGTATAAAGCTCTGAGTCAAATATCGAGAGTCTGCTCCAAGTATCTGCCAAGAAAAATGTGGCGGAAGTTTTTATGACACCGACACGTGCGACGACGACGCAAGACAACGGATGGTGATCCCTATATATCGCTAGCGTGGGCAACATAATTACTGATTAATATAGTCTGACATGTTTAGTACAGGTACAGAAACAGTTAACCCTAGAAAATCACAAATACAGTTTCCCTCATCCCATAACATGTTCAAAGTTAATGGTACACATTGATACTGCAAAATTTTGTTCTATGATTTTACACTTTCCCCTATAGAATTTCGAATTTAACATTAGAGCAAATTAAGTGGGTTGTAGTGATCTCTTTTTGCTGCAATGAGTATTGATTCCAATCGCATACTACGACATGATTATCCGTGCATATTTACTGAGATATGAACAAAGATGTAAGCCTTTTTTGAAGACTCAGAAAGGAATCTTACCCGGAAGAAATAGGTCGCCTGCGTAAGTTTTCGGTAAACAGGAAGTTGATGAGCGAGAGTAATAAAAACAGTACACACGGCATAGCACATTGTATAAAGCTTTGAGCCAAGTATCAAGATTCTGCTCAAAGTAGTTGCCAAGAAAAGTGTGATGAAAGTTTTTGTGACGCCGACATGGACGATGGATAGTTATCCGTATATGTCACTTTACAGGCGACATAACAATTAAGCAAAAATGACATTCCTTCCCCTGCATGCTGACCAGCTTTCAAATGTAATGCAAAAACGGATAATCGTACCATGCGTACCTCTTGGGAAACTAATAAAGATCTGATAAAGAAAATGATAGAGACACTAAATGACCTCTTGAATTTTGACCGACTTCCAAAAATGAACCCCGATGCAATTTTGCTGAGATATGAAAAAAATAACCATGAATACTATGTCAATGGTTTGATATATTGGAATTACAGTAACCTACATTTTCCCGGATGCTGACCAAATGTGTCTTTGAGACACGGGATGCCCCTCCAGTTATAATATACATTAATGCAAAAAAAAAAAAAAAAAAAATACACGCTACATCGTACATAGAATACCTCATCTCTGAAAATTCTAAATGGCAGTAGATATGTGGTTAACTTGGATATGGTAGACATGGTAGTATTAGTGCTATATTACAGCTAGGAAATAGATATGCGATAAGAAAGGAATAGAGAAGTGGAAGAAGGGAATGGGGTGGGAGAAGGGAGAACACAGGCCCCTATCTCCCTCAAAAACAGATAATCAAATACAAGTTAAAGTTGTTGAGATGAATTGAAATCCACTGGTAATGTATTTTCATCGAAACAAAGAATTAAGATTCATAAAAGTCAACGAAGCTCAAACTATAGAAAGGAAAGGCAAGTTGAAGAGGGGCGGATGAAAAGAGTGTGAGAGAAACGGGGAAAGGGTGTAGGAGAAAGGGTAAAGGGTGATAGAAATGAGATAAGGTACTTGATAAATGTGGGAGAAAGGAAAGACAGAAAAGGGGTTGAATGGAGACAGGGAGAAAGGAGATTAATATCGGGAGAAAGGACGAGAGGGATGGGAAAGGCGAAAAAACTTACGCCCCCCCCCCCCAGGTCACGTTGAACTGTCACATTGAAACCCTACAGATCAAATCATTTCATTTTGTGTTTCAGTTCGCTTACATAATACTTTCATGCTTTGAACAGCAGATGAAATCGCATTAAAAAACACCCTACGTCGTGCGAAGAATACCTCCATTCGACAATGTAGGAAACCTGGAAAGGCGAGACACAGTACAAATCACTATGCCAATGACATATGCCAAATATCAAATTATTCCTTTCAATAGAAGCTTAGAAATCTATTACGAAAAATTTCATGACGGGGAACATGATAAATTCTAAATCGTACATTAAACAGGAAGTAGAAGTGCGGGACGGATGGATGGACCAGGTGATTGCATTGGTATAAAAATATAAGGACTTCGAACCATTGCCGTTTATCCACTATTTACGTCAACGTCTTACCGATTGTGCCATCTTGCATTATAGAAAAAATAACAACTAAATCTTGTAAGAAATAACTTTTTTAATTCGTAAGGTTTTTTTGGGTTCGTGGTGTTTTTACATATTCATTTGTATCATTTTATAAGCTTTTTCGAAAATAACATTAACATTGGTGATGAAACATACAAACATAAGGTGTAACGTGCCATATATGTTATGATATTGTATTTTCAGACTATGACTTTGTTAAAAATAAAAGTTCCAGCAGATCTCTTAATATTGATAACAAGAAATATGAAAATTTGTAAAATCATGAGGAAAAAAATATTGAGATTCGAACCGTGACATTCCGCTTCGTAGCAGGTCACTTACACCGCGACACACTACAGAAATGTCATAAGTAACGTATATATATAATCAATCTTACAACAAGGACTGGTCTTTAAATCTGTGTTATGACTGTAAACCTTCATTTTGTTTTTCAAATATTTTTTCTCACGTTTTGCCAGTTTCAATTCTAACATTTTATGAGCTTTTTTTTCGAAAATAACATTTACATTGGTGATGAAACATCCAATTTGTATTTGCTCAAATTAATTTTGTAATCGTAGTTAACCATGTCGTTGTTAAAAATAAAAGTTCCAGCAGATCTTGATAACATGAAATGTCAAAATTATAAAAATCATGAAGCAAAACAAAAAAAAAGAAAAAAAAAAGAAAGAGAGAGATTTGAACCGTGATTTTCCGCTTCGTAGAACTACGCTCTAACCACTGCAACACATTTCATTGTAAATAATGTATATAATCTTTTGACAAGGACTGTTCTTAGAATCTGTGTAATGTAATTTTAACTGTGGGATCGTTTATGTTTCATTCATCTTGTTTTTCAAATATATTTTCCCAAAATGTTTTTACAACTCAGATCAGGATACGATAGTCGTATATACATGTATATGGTTTTACGAAGGTTTGTCGTCTTTCGTGTGCATATACGTGATATTCATATATATTTACTATAATAAATCATCTGTTCTCAGTTTCAATTAGGTATGCTGTTTACCGAGATACTGCTTTTTATTCGATTATATATGGAGTGATCTTGCCGAAAAAAAAAATAGATCCGTAAGGTTGGAAGAAGACCCCAATGAGCGAGCACGTGAACCATAAAATATTTTAAAAATTGGAAATATGATACTAAGAGACTCTCTTGTCTAAATATGTACGTGGTTCACGTGCTCGCTCATAGAAAATTATCCGTCAACGCATGAATAAATCACCGTTTTTTTCTTGAAAATGCCGAATCGGCTCACTAGACGAACCTAGATTCATTTCATCCTAGCAGGATATTTTTGTTCATTTTATGTAAGGGCAGTTACTTATCTACCAAAATATTGACAAAGTTCTATATTATTCAAACTTTATTTTCGACTAAATTTGGAGACAATTTACAACAGCTTATCATATCTTGTCCTTTGAGTTCATATAACATTGAAAGAATGCCTAACACATGTACATGTACATGAAGATGGTGTTAAGATCTGAATGTAGCAAACCTTCCTTCAATTTTAAAAGCCATTGCTTGACGTATAAACTAGAAAAAGGCTAACCGTAGTCTTGAATGATAAAAAAAAACTTTTCGTCTAATTTTTTCTAACTCTTATTAGTTTCTAGATTCGTTTTTATTTCTGTTTAATATAATACAGCTAAACATGTTATCTAAGACTTACTGAAAGCACTGTATTATTATCTATTTAAGTCATTCTGATCCTTCCGGGAAACGAACAGAAAGTTCTGGAACAGCAGACAAAACTGACAAAGCAGAGAGTGGAACATATCAAGAAATAGAACTGAGGTATATTCAGTTGGTTATCATGGGTTTTTAAGACCGTATAAGCCATTTCATATTTTAATTTATGTTTAACATTGAATGTTCATTAGTTTAATTAAAAGCAAAGTCTAAGGTCAACTAAAAAACAAGTGTTTTCGCTTCTAGTGGAGAGACATTCTGACTTTAACACCGCTTATTACAAATGATAATAAATCTTGAGGGTTAGTAAGGTATCCTGAACCACACTATATTTTTATTGGAACTAAGGGTTTCATTTTTTTCACCTCACTATTGACATGTACTGCACAATTAATGATCTGCTTTCTTTGTCTTGTGTATGTTTTCTGAAAAATATCTCGAGATGCTTTTATTACCGCACTTTCGAAGAAATTCGGGGATATTGTTATCGCCACCGTCTATCATAGTTTCCTTGTTATCTATACTTCTCGCTCGTTTTTAACTTTCCTGAAGTATATTTCCATACAGTACTGTATACAAACACTGTATGTAGATTCGCAATAAGGTTTTATAATTTTGATTATTCCTCTATAACATCTGAGGCGAAAGCGATAGACAACTACCTAGTGCATGCGCTTTCGATTGTACAAAATCATCTTTGTGGCCATATTATTACTGGAGACATAAACATCGTCACAGACCAGGAGGTTGAAAAAGGGCCAAAATATCGCCATCCTTCGAAAATAAATTGACAAGCTTGTCTAAATACAATCAGTGATGCTGTGAACAACTGCTGTATAAAATGGATTAAAAGATAAAATGCTGACAAGCATGCACTGAATAAATTCAAGAATAAAGTTATGTGTATTTTAGATAAACGTATTAAATGATTCATATACACGTAATAATTTATCTCTACCTAGTATTAATTGAAACTAGATTTCTAGAAAAAAGACATAACTAAACTACATATTTAAGCCACTGAACAATTCCAAGCTCACCACACCACACTGTTCATGGTATAAAGTTACATAAAAATCCCATATAAATTTCGTTTTATCTCCAATGGCTTGAAGACTTTAACTTTATTCTGGCCTCTCGCGAATACTGCTGATTCCTACTGAACGCCATGACGATGGATTAGCAATAAACCCTTTAGGGAGTGTTATTTCTGACTGTTTCGTTAAACAGAACGGCAGTATCTGACCAGCAGCTACGGGGGCCTATCTAGTTTTAAAGTTAAAACGAGCACATTCTGATCCTTCTATCTAAATTATGTACCGTCTAACCAATTTTTGCATTTCTTCAAGCAGTCCCTTCAAGTTGGTTATCGTACTGTTATAGTCAGTTTTATATACCAGAGTGTCAGGATAGGTAAGGGGGGGTTTGTGTATCCATAGAACCGGTTTAACCCTACCACTCTTCAGTGTCGGTATCAAATCAGACTATCCTGTTTTGTTTAAGTTGAATGCTTTGCGACTTTAGACAAAGGGGATTACTGCTGTCAAAAAATCTGCTTAACCTGTAGGGATAAGTCTATGTCATCACTTAGGAAATTTTACAATCGTCATCGCGAATTGATTGACAATTATAGTGTTCCAATAGCGAAGATGATGTTCGACTTGTTCCCACTGTCGTAATATTTCATGAACCTCCACCCATTTGTGACTACTAGCGAATTGACTTTGTTTAACTTCACGACGGGTACCGTATACGGAGAAGGAACTGCTTATCCTTCCGGAGCACATGAGTTCACTCCTGGGTTTTATAGGAGTTCGTGTTCTTCATTGTTGTTTAGTTTTCATTGTTTATTTGTTGTTCTTCTGGTTTTTCATTTGTCTTCCCAGTTGTGTCTGTATAATGGATTGCGTTTTTTTATTTGCTCCTTAGGTATATCTGTCCTCTTGTGCACTTTTCATGTTATTTTTTTCGGGGTTCTTTTCTGCTGCTTGTCGCTGTTCGTTGCCGCTGCTACTGGTCGCTGTTCATTGCTGCTGCTTTTGCTGAAGAGTAAGAGGTATTTCTGCTGCTGGTGTGCTGAAGCGGAGAGGGTATTTCTACTGTTTCGTCATAAATCATCTCTTGGTCTTAAGAAACATAAATATTATAGAATATAAACTAGAGAAAAAAATTAACCCAGAGATAACAGACTATAAAACAAGACAGTAAGAGTAAGTTCCTCTCCACAGTCTCCTCCTCCTCCCCCTCCTCCTCCTACTCCTCCTCCTAAAAAACCGAAATGAGCACGAGGGCATATGGTGACGAGCAGCGGTGAGTACAGTGCATAGCAGGATGGGGGTAAGAATAGAGCAGCGGCAGCAGTAGCAGCAGCAACAAAAAACCGAAATGATCACGAGAGCATGGTGCTGAGCAGAGGTCAGCAGCAATAAGCCGCGATAAACAAGAGAAGAGCAGCGATGAGCAGCAGTGAGCAGCGAAGAGCAGCCATGAGCAAGAGAAGAGCAGTGATGAGCAAGAAAAGAGCAGTGAAGAGCAGCGATGAGCTGGAGAAGAACGAAAGGAAAACATCCCCCGTAATGAAAAGCGCGGGAAAAGGGAGATAAAGTGAGAGTCCATGTGAGACCCTTACCCTATACAGACCGATGACGGACCCTGAGACAACCGAGAATGGAAAGCACGGGAAACGGGGAGATAATCCAATCACTCCTATTTACTTCGAATACTCTCGGACTTCGACATTACATGTGAGACCCTTACCATATACAGGCCGATGGCAGACCCAGAGACGACCGAGAATGAAAAGCGCGGGAAAAAGTGGAGATAATCCAATCTAAATTCCGGTCAAGCATGCGCAGTCGGCACGTGACTGATGTCTCTTCCGTAAACAAATAATGGGAAAATGCCGGGAAAATCCATCACATCCGGTTGTGCACGTGCGCAAACCACTTTCGGTTCTGCCTACACATATGCAGACGAAACATCCGTGTCCCAGCACGTGACTGACGTCACTTCCGTAATCAAATAACGGAAAAGGCGGGAAAACACATCCTTCCCGGTTGTGCATGCGCGCAAACCACTTGCTGTCATCTCCGTTAAGGTCACGTGACTTCCGGTTACGGTGACGTCATATTCGGCACCACGTCGCTCCACCTCCACACCACCACCACAAATAATAATTTGCCTGTCCCTCTATACTACTAATAGGTAATTGCGTTGAAAGTGGTGAAAAAAAAACAATATTAAATAAACCAAACCAAATAATAAATAGTTCTATATACTGCTTACTATTTGTTGTTTACAATAACGTTTGAGGCGAAATAGCTTATATCTTTTTATGTTTCTGCTTATTTTTTTAAAAGACTACGCCCAAAATACAGTTGAAAGCGAAACACTAATATTTTCATATTCATGCATTTATAACATAGATATGCTTTTTCATATATATTTATGCTTTTTTAAGGACTACGAAAAAGGCAATTGAATTGATGGCTGAAAATGTAAAGAACTTTAGTGATGCACTTAATTTGAAAAAGAGCATTTCAACTGTCTCATTCGAGTTGCCAGATGATTTGAAAAAATATACAGGAATAGAAAAACAGGTGGGGCGTTTTCATTTTTATATGAAAGAAATAATGAGGATTATAGATGATCAGAAAAATACGTAAGTTGGCATTATTGAATTAAATTTTATGTGATTTCATTTATTATCATTTTTTTCATGATAAAGGGCATATATTATATGAAAAAGATATTTTAGGAGCATGCAAACATTTGGATTTTTTATGAGATAATAAAATGATCATGAATCCTTGAAATTTGTTTCGAAGCATTTTTAGCTCACCTGGCCTAAAAGGCCATGTGAACTTTTGCCATCACTTTGCGTCCGTCGTCCGTCGTCTGTCATACGTCCACATTTCATATTTTCATCTTCTTCTCTGAAACAACCGGTCCAAATGGAACCAAACTTGGCAGGAATGTTAATGGGATGGTTCTGTACAAAAGTTATGTTTTTTTGTGCCGATCGGATATTCAACATGGCTACCAGGGGCAGATAATTCATTCTGATTTGACTTATCTTTAAAGCTCTTGTTGTCAGAAACTACTGAGCCAATTGAATTGATTTGTTGCATAAATGATCTTTGGATGAACCTCTACAAAATGTGTTTTTGTGCCGATCGAAAATTCAAGATGGCCGCCACAGCCGGGTTTAGTTTAACATTGGACCCTATGGGAAATTTGTACAACGGCCTTCTTGTCAGAAAGTACCAAGCCAATTGAAATGTGTTTATGTATGAACAAGCATTTGATGAACCTCTACAAAATGCATGTTTTTTGTGCCGATCGGAAATTCAGGATGACCGCCACAGCCGGACTTAGTTTAACATTGGACCCTATGTTGAAATTTGTACAAAGATCTTCTTGTCAGAAAATACTGAGCTAATTGAATTAATTTGTTGCATGAATGATCTTTGGATGAACCTCTACAAAAATGTGTTTTTTTGTGCCGATCGGAAATTCAAGATGGCCGCCACAGCCGGACTTAGTTTAACATTAGACCCTATGGGGAAATTTGTACAAAGGTATTCTTGTCAGAAACTACCAAGCCAATTGAAAAGTTTTTAAGTATGAACAAGCATCAGATGAACCTCTACAAAATGGTTTTTTTTGTGCCGATCGGAAATTCAAGATGGCCGCCACAGCCGAACTTAGTTTAACATTGGACCCTATGGGGAAATTTGTACAAAGGTCTTATTGTCAGAAACTACCAGGCCAATTGAAATGTTTTTTATGTATGAACAAGCATAGAATGAACCTCTACAAAAGGTATGTTTTTTTGTGGTGATCGGAAATTCAAGATGGTCGCCACAGCCGGACTTAGTTTAACATTGGACCATATGGGGAAATTTGTAGAAAGGTATTTTGTCAGAAACTTCCAATCCAATTGAAATGTTTTCATGTACGAACAAGCATTAGATGAACCTCTACAAAATTTGTTTTTTGTGCCGATCGGAAATTCAAGATGGTCGCCACAGCCGGACTTAGTTTAAAATTGAACCCAGAAAATACTAAGCCAATTGAAATGTTTTTGTTGCATAAAGATCCTTCGATAAATGTCTGCTACAAAAGTTCTGTTTTCATGCTGATCAGAACCCAAGCTAGCTGCCACAGCTGGACTTTGTTTAACATTTTGAACATTGGACACTGGACGAATTCTTTACATATCTTATGTAGCAGCGCTGGACACAGAAGTGCTTTGTCATTTGTGGTCACTTAAAATCCAGGTGAACGATTCAGGCTCCATGGAGCCTCTTGTTTTTAATCGTCCTTGCGCACACACGGATAACCCATTACCAGTTAAGGCAATAATAGTTCTGGATTTGTGTGAGTTTTCTTTTAACAAATCGGTGCATTTATTTGCGCGGATTTGCTCATTTAGAAACTTTACATTCGAGAGGAAAAAAATCGTACACTTGCACGAAAAATGATTATAAATTTTACCTGTATTTTCATACCTTTTCATCTACCCAACACAGATATAAAAATTAACTTGCAAGAGATTCTGGGAGCCCCAAAATCAAACCCCCCTTTCCCACCTACATAACTTCGTAGAAGGGAGACATATTGTTTTTGTAGTATTTCTTCTTCTTCTTCGTCTTCTTCTTGTCTTTTGACCTAGGCATATACCCTTTGGTATGTAGGTGTATAGCCATGAGGGGGTGTGTTGCATACCATTATAACTTCATTTGGCCTAGACCTTTGACCTCAAGGTCAATTTATAGTATTTCCTTGTCCGGGTTGTAACGTTTTTGTCTTTTGACCTAGGCTTATACCCTTTGGTAGGTATTTAGGTGTATTATCATGGGGGTGTATGTCGCATACATTATGACATTCATTTGACCAAGACCTTTGCCTTTGTAGGTGTATTACTATGAGGGTGTGTGTCACGTACATTATTACCTTGATTTGACCTTGACCTTTGACCTCAAGGTCAAATTATAACTACAATTATAGTATTTCCTTGTCCGGGTTGTAACTTTTTTATACGACCGCAAAATTTTTGCGGTCGTATATTGGTATGACGTTGGCGTCGTCGTCGTCGTCGTCTGCGTCGTCGTCCGTCGTCAGCGTCGTCGTCCGAAGACATTTGGTTTTCGCACTATAACTTTAGTATAAGTTAATAGAAATCTATGAAATTTAAACACAAGGTTTATGACCACAAAAGGAAGGTTGGGATTGATTTTGGGAGTTTTGGTCCCAACAGTTTAAGAATCAGGGGCCAAAAAAGGGCCCAATAAGCATTTTTCTTGGTTTTCGCACAATAACTCTAGTATAAGTAAATAGAAATCTATGAAATTTTAACACAAGGTTTATGACCACAAAAGGAAGGTTGGGATTGTTTTTGGGAGTTTTGGTCCCAACAGTTTAGGAATTAGGGGCTAAAAAAGGACCAAAATAAGCATTTTTCTTGGTTTTTGCACAATAACTTTAGTATAAGTAAATAGAAATCTATGAAATTTAAACACAAGGTTTATGACCACAAAAGGAAGGTTGGGATTGATTTTTGGAGTTTTGGTCCCAACAGTTTAGGAATTAGGGGCCAAAAGGGTCCAAAATTAAACTTTGTTTGATTTCATTGAAAATTGAACTATTGGGGTTCTTTGATATGCCGAATCTAACCGTGCATTTAGATTCTTAATTTTTGGTCCCGTTTTCAAATTGGTCTACATTAAGGTCCAAAGGGTCCAAAATTAAACTTAGTTTGATTTTAACAAAAATTGAATTCTTTGGGTTCTTTGATATGCTGAATCTAAACATGTACTTAGTTTTTTTATTATGGGCCCAGTTTTCAAGTTGGTCCAAATCGGGGTCCAAAATTAAACTTTGTTTGATTTCATCGAAAATTGAACTATTGGGGTTCTTTGATATGCCGAATCTAACCGTGCATTTAGATTCTTAATTTTTGGTCCCGTTTTCAAATTGGTCTACATTAAGGTCCAAAGGGTCCAAAATTAAACTTAGTTTGATTTTAACAAAAATTGAATTCTTGGGGTTCTTTGATATACTGAATCTAAACATGTACATAGTTTTTTTTATTATGGGCCCAGTTTTCAAGTTGGTCCAAATCGGGGTCCAAAATTAAAGCTAAAAAGGGGGTAAATTATTTTTTTTTTGGGGGGGGGGGGGCAATTCTCCACAGCATATTGTATTACACAAGAAGCAAAAAATTGAATATAAATTCAAATCATATGACCAATTCTAAGTTTTTATTTCAGTTATTCTGTGTCAGAAACCTATTATGTGTCAAATATTTGAAGAAATTTTCAATTGCACAGTATTGCGCAATAGCAAGAAATTGATATGTGTGCCCTGTTATCAAAACTTTATTATTAACAAATTCCATTGGAAATTTGCCAATAACTCTAATGAACTTCATTGGAAATTTGCCAATATAAAATGTGCTGATGAAGCTTTTTTGTTTATCTTATCTAAACTGCTTTTAAATTATGTATATTTAAAATTTGCCATCCATGACTATGATGTCATTTTTTCATTTTAATATGTTATGGTGTATTTAAATGGGCTGTTATGGTTGCAAAGTATAAAGAAATGGGGGGGGGGGGGGGGGGAGTTGAAAACAAAATTTGGGGGGGGAATGAGAAATTGGGGAGGGGGTAATTTTTTCTCATTTCATATTTCATAAATTAAAAATAAAATTTCAAATTTTTTTTAGCAAAAAAAGGGGGGGTTACAATAAATTTTATTGTTTTTTGGTTTTTTTTTTTTGGAGGGGGGGAGGTCAATGTGCAACTTCATAGTGTATTGCACAAAAGCTAAAAAAAGGGGTAAATTATTATTTTTTTTTTTTTGGGGGGGGGGGGGGCAATTCTCCACAGCATATTGTATTGCACAAGAAGCAAAAAACTGAATATAAATTCAAATCATATGACCAATTTTAAGTTCTTTGATTTCAGTTATTCTGTGTCAGAAACCTATTATGTGTCAAATATTTGAAGAAATTTTCAATTACACAGTATTGCGCAATAGCAAGAAATTGATATGTGTGCCCAATTTTAAATTTTAAATTGGTTATTTCTGATTTATATATAAAAACAAATAATACTGATATGGTTTGAATAGGTAAATTAAAAATTTTTAAGTTCTTAGACAACATTCATTCTGTGTCAGAAACCTATGCTGTGTCAAATATTTATTCAGAATCCAAATTCAGTATTGTATCAAGCTTGAATGTTGTGTTCATAATTGCCCCAACTATTCAGGGTTCGACATCTGCGGTCGTATCTAGCTGCGCCCAGCGGAGCATTTTATTGTATTTTGACCTAGGCTTATCCCCTTTTGTATGTTGGTGTATCACCATGAAGTGGTATGTTGAGTACCATCATGACCTCCATTTGACCTTGACTTTTGACATTAAGGTAAAATAATGACCAAAATTATAGTATTTCCTTGCCCCTTTGGTATGTTGGTGTATCATCATGAGGTGGTGTGTTGCGTACCATTATGACCTTCATTTGACCTTGACCATTAATTTCAGGGTAAAATTATAGTATTTCCTGGTCCGGGTTGTAACTTTTTTGTCTTTTGACCTAGGCTTATACCCTTTGGTATGTAGGTGTATTACCGTGAGGGGGGGGGGGGGTATCGCGTACCATTATGACCTTCATATGACCTAGACTTTTGATCCCAAGGTCAAATTGTAGTATTTCCTTGTCCTGGTTTTAACTTTTTTACAAGATTGATCTAGAATAAACTGGAGAGGAGACATATGTTTTAGTTTACAAAAACAGTTCCACCTTTATTATATACAATGTACTAATAGCTCTCCGATCATAGCGTATAGGAGTTATTTGAATTAAATATTTATAATTCATTCAATGCATAAGTAGTTACCAGTTATTATTACACACAGTGGAACGAAACAGTTTGGTTTTTCCATCTTTTTTTTTAAATAAGGTCGTTTTCAACCAAATCAATAAATTTATGAATGCAGTTTTATATTTTTATTCTGGTTAAAAGTAATATCTCTGTTTATATAATTTATTGTTCCTTCTGGAATAATAATAATTTAATTTCAAGTCCGAAGCCGATAAAACATCTAATTATGTTAGGAACAGGAAGCAATTCGAAGATATGGAGAAGCTCCGACATTCGGCAAAGACAACAGCTGAGGATGCCAAATATAAGGACAAGTAAGAAAAAGTGTTAAACATGTCATTTTTGAGATTTTTGAAAACAAACAAATGACGATACGTGGTGCCATCACAATTTGGGTCACGGATTCTCTCAGAATAGTAGATTAGCTCACAGGGGCCCGAGTTCTTGATATTTATATTAGGGAGAGAGACCCCCGTGGAATTGCTAAGTAATACGCAATGATGTACTATAACTGTTTCCGCTTGACCCAACTTAATTCGTGGTATCATGATGTTATCATTTTTGATTTTTTTCTCCCGGGCAGCAGAGAAACTACGAAACCCCACGTTGAAGTAATCATCTCCTCTGGTTTGCAATAAACGTACGTTTTCAACGGTCAGAATTTTAACAATGCATGTCATAGGAAGTTGTAAATAAGCAATAAATTTATCAAAGTGTTTATGTTTTTTAGATATATAACTGAATGCCTGAAATCACAAAACAATAACTTTCTTATTATATATTTTTTTCTAATTTCATGTATTGCATGTTTTTTTACAGAACGGGGATTGAAACTTCTGAATTAGAAACTCAAGAGATGAGAATGAAATCGGAAAAATTGCAGGACAGGTAAAACTATAAAAGGTCCAACTTTGTTTGCTCCCAGCTATGTGTTCAATTTTAAAATTTGTGCAATGAATGAAACAGTTTATGCCTTCACTAAAGGAAAATGCAAAGTACAGATTTCATTAAATTTTAAAATTTAATAGCTCAGAATTCCACATTTGATTGGCTCTATTTTATATCGTTATGGGGATGGGGATGCTTGATCAAAGTCTGCAGAACTTATATGTCTTACATGTTTAATGCAGTATTTTGACTTTTGGAAGTGTGAGCACACTCCGTATCAGAGTCGAAAATACGCCGATTCTGTCCAAATTGGCTCTTAGAGTTCCGGCCTGGCGACAATAGCTAGCTAGTATTCAAATTGCTGGCAAAGATAGCTAGCTAGTGTCCAAATTGACTGCTTATTTTGAACGCTCGCCAGCTTATTTGGAAACAAAGCACTTTTCTAATTTCTGTTATTTTTCTCCGAAAGTCTGTCGATTGTATGGCGTTAATTGACTGGAATGTATTTGTTCATCTTCTCTGTTATCCGTTTTAAGAACAGTTCTCTGTAAGGGCTAGAAAAATCAAGAAATGCATACTGTCAGATTTTCTTGCTCATAAATAAAACATAAAATTATACTAAATATCACTACTAAATTTTATTATAAAACCTCTTTTATGTCTGAAATTCTCAATATTCTAAAATTTGAAGTATGAAAATGATCCTTTTCTCCATAGGCTTTGTGGAAAAACATCGGTGGACTATATTAGATGTTTTAGAGAATTCACATCAAAATTTTAATACTACTTTTATATTCATATTTACACCGCCTGGACTTAAGTGTCTTTGGCAGCATGCCAATTACCCCACCTCCCTTTCTATATAAAATTAATTCACAGTAGTAATGATAATTTTGAAATATTAACATATTAGCTGATGTGTACAACCATGCTAAATACACACTGCAGATTCAAATATGAATATAAAGTAAAATAAAACAAAAAATCAGTTTAATATATACTCTCTCAAAAAAGAAACGCAACATCAGATTATCTTTTTGAAATATTATTTTTCCGGACAAATAACCAATAAATATCAAAATATATGTACACATGATCATAATTACACCTTCATAAAAAGTTTCCAGGTACAATCATTTAAATTCATCCACCCGTAAACGACTTTGGTCGCAATCTGGGACACCCTACGATTTACGCATTGCCAAAAACTGGGTCGACTTTCACGTGCAAATCATGGGTTATTTTTTAGCTCAGTCAGTCGGTATAAAAACCCGGTATTTCTTTTCATGAATGCATTCGTAAAATAAAATTCTGATGAGGTGACGCTATGCCAAGGTTAGACGCTGCTACCCGGAATATCGCTATCGGACGACTAGAGGCCGGAGAATCACAGAATGCTGTTGCTGTAACGTACAATGTTCATCGTAGCACAATTTCACGCCTTTGGGGACGCTACCTGCAGCTTGGTACTACGACAGATCGGCCACGTTCAGGGCGCCCGCGTGTTACAACCAGGGCGCAAGATCGTTACATCAGACTTTTCCATCTGCGGAATAGGACTATTGCTGCAACAGAAACAGCTGTAAACGTCCCTGGGTTGCGCCGTATATCAGCACAGACAGTACGCAATCGGTTACGTTCTCATGGATTGAGGGCAAGAAGACCTTACTTTGGAGCAACACTGAGACGCCAACACCGCCGAGCGAGGGTTAGATGGTGTACTACAGTTCGTGCATGGAATTTACAGAACTGGAGAAGAGTATGGTTCAGCGATGAGTCACGTTTTCAACTGGAAAAGCGAGATGGTCGCTACGTGTGTATAGGCGCCGAAACGAACGTTTTGCGCAAAACTGTGTTGTGGAGAGAGACAATTTTGGCGGAGGCAGTGTTATGATGTGGGCCGCTATTTCTTATGCCAGAAACACACAGCTGATACATATCCAAGGCAATCTGAACGCTGTTAGGTATAGAGACGAAATTTTACGACCTCATTTATTGCCCGTAATTGACATTCGGAGAGAAATTTTTCAGCACGACAATGCCCGACCACATACAGCACGTGTAACAGTAGACTTTTTAGAACAACAGAATGTCAATGTGATCCGTTGGCCGTCACGATCACCCGATCTTAATCCAATTGAACATTTGTGGGATGAAGTGGATCGGTGCGTGCGCCAACGACAACCACCACCGCAAAATCTGCAACAATTACAGCAGGCACTTCAGTTTGAGTGGCAAAGGATACCGCGTGTTCGAACTCAGCGTTTAATTCAATCTATGCCAAGAAGAGTCGGGGCTGTGTTACAAGCAAATGGTGGACATACCAGATATTGACAATTTATGAGTGATTTATTGACAATATGTGACAAACTGTGATATTCCAAGGTAAAAGAACTCATGAACAAGAAGTGTGCCAATTTTTGCATTCCTGTGTAAATTATTTATATCATAAATTATGAAAATAATATATGAAGTAAATTTCCTATTTTCTGTATGTTGCGTTTCTTTTTTGAGAGAGTATATTTTATTGTGACCCTGAGGATACTTCTAATGAAAGTTTTACCAATGCTATGAATATGTAACATAAAAAACTTGCTTGGAAATTTGTAATCAATTTGTTAAGGAAGCGAACATATTTTGTTTTATCAAACTAAAGTACATGTACTTCAAAATGCGAAAAATAAAAAAAAAAGCAATAAGTGTAAATGTCATTCAACAAATTAACCAATTTATATATTAAGCGTGCACTGATGTCCAACAGCTAATGCCAATACGTTACAAGTGTCGTTTGGCATGAGGGAAATCTCGGACTAAATTACTAGTATCACAGAATGTTGAACATATATATAATTTAATTTTGAAATGTATGATTTAAGGACCCTCTTACAGAAATGACTCAGGTATTCTATGTCACTTCTCAGTAAATATATTTTAAAGTAAACTCCGATACAATTTAAAAAAAAACATTTATCATCATTGGTTTGTAGGGTCGATTTCCTTGAAAGACAGCTGCAAAGTGTTAAACGACAGTTACTACATGCGGAAAACGAAAAGGAGGACTTGAGAACAAGGTACTTAAATGAACAGAGAATCATGTATTACTTCACGTGTTACCATATCATAAATTTATTGACCTTATTTTTCCACGAAATGTTGGTTCCCATCAATTTTGGGAATACTCTACACAATAACTCAGCGCTAAAGTTGACTTAAAGGATCAATCCCTTCATGTCGTATACTAGGTATTATACAAACGTGTACTGCTGTAACTATATAGCTAGATCTGATGTTGCTGAAACCGTGTTCATGATCAACGACAAGTAGATGATTTTCGTTTAATGAGAAGGCCCCGTTTTCATGTTTGTCTGCACAAAGCTGTTAATATACTGCTAAGTGACGGAATTTTGGCATTGTTGACTAATTAATCTAACACAACCTTAAAGTTTGTTTCAGAAGAGAGATATTTGGTGTGTCTTCTTTTCAGTTTATTTCCTTTGGATTTGTTTCTACATGTATGCCAGTAAAGCGGCGCACTGATTAAAAGTCACGACTGTGGAAGGTCTTCTTTCAAAAGTAGCAGACTTTAGATATACAATATATATAACTTTCTCTTAAACCACCAATTAACATGCTAAACGGACGCGCAGACTTTGAAGTTTCGTTGCCTCCAAAAGAAAAATGGAGAACAAAGATATGTGTCTTGTTTTTTCAAAAAGACAAGAGAGAACAAATACGACGAGAAAAAGATAACAAAATCATTGGATTTATTCATGATAAGAGATTACATAAAAAGTTAACATTGAAACACCAGTAAGGAAACTACGGAAGCCCATTTAGGACCTACCAAAAATATAAATTTGAATTCGAAATCACGAATTTAAATCGTTATCACGAATTGAAGAATTCGTTATAACAGATTAAATTCGTGATAGAATTTTCGTAATTAGTTATAACAGTTTTTGTAATTCGTAATAACGAATTACATTCATTATCACAATTTTGTGTAATTCGTGATAACGGATTTAAATTGTGAAAACGAATTGTATAAATGGGGATAACGAATTGTTATTGTGGATTAAACTCGTTATAATGAACTTGTAGAAATAGTCATCACAGTTTTTTTTTGTAATTCGTGATAACGGATTAAATTCGTTTTTATTGAATTCATTATCACGAATTTAATCCGTTATCACGAATTATAAAAAATCTGTGTTATCAAATCAAATCCGTAATCACGAATTACAAAAAAAACTGTGATAACAAATTACACAAATTCGTGATAACGAATTATACAATTCGTAATCACGTTTTTAAGCGTTATCACTTATTACAAAAAATTGTGATAACGAATGTAATTCTCAGTCTAGTTACCCCCGCACTTCGAAGAAATTCGGGGATATTGTTATCGCCCCCGTCCGTCTATCCGTCCGTCCATCCGTCCGTCCGTCTGTCCGTCACACTTTATTGTGACCTACACTGCTCGTTCATTTTTAATTTCTATACAGTATTGTCACATACTGTATTTAAAAGTGCAATAAGGTTTTGAGGTCCACAGGGGTCGAATTTCAAAAATTAGGAATTTAAGCTTGTGACCTAAACTCCTCTTTTATTTTTCATTTTATGCAGTTAATTTCTATACAGTATTATCAAAAACTGTATCTAGATGTGGAATAAGGTTTTAGAATTTTGATTTTCGAAAATTGGGGCCCACAGGGATCGATTTTTGAAAAAAAGGTGAATTTAAGCTTGTGACCGTCTGTCAGTCCGTCCGTCACACTTTCTTGTGACCTAAACTCCTCGTTCATTTTTAACTTCATGCATTTAATTTCTCTACAGTAATGTCACATGGTATGTAGATGCGCGATAAGGTTTTAAAATTTTGATTTTCAAAAATTGGGGCCCACATGGGTCGAATTTTTAAAATTGTGAATTTAGGCTTGTGACCTTAACTCTTCTTATATTTTTCATTTTATGTAATTAATTTATATGAAAGATTATCACACACTGTATTTAGATGTAAGGTTTTAGAATTTTGATTTTCAAAAGTTGGGGCCCACAGGGGTCAAATTTCTTAAATTGGCAATTTAAGCTTGTGATCTAAATTCCGCGTTCATTTTTCATTTTATACATTTTATTTCTATACAGTATTGTCATACACTGTATGAAGATGTGCAAAAAGGTTTTAGAATTTTAATTTTCCAAAATTTCAGCCTGTATTCAAAGGTATAATTGTGAAAAAGGTGCACAGGGATACAAAATGTTGGGAGTGCGGGGATAGCTCTCGTTTCCGACTGCCTCAGACTTGTTTATTTTGTGACTATCTACATCTTTTGTCTGTCCAAAATATTATAGATATTCCAATGACAAAATCTGTAGTCATGGTTTCTTTTTTTTCACTGCAATGATTTATATTACATTTACTAAAAGTATTATTTATGATAACCGGTATTAGAATTTAAGCAGCAACCTTCAACGTTTAGCTGTTCGTTTTCCTTCTTGAACTGAGTACAACCAGTGTAAAAGCAAAGCTTTTTGAATCTTGATACAGGTTAAGCCAAATGGCAGGAGCAAAACTGGTTTCTGGAAATTCTAGCATTGCAGACCTTGGAGACAAATACAGACCTACAAGGATAGCAGAAATGTATTCTGAGATGTATGACAATGAATGGGCAGACGCTATTGATGAGATTACGCAAAACAGACGGGAAAACGAAGAGCAATTAATTGTTAGGCACCTTTTCATTGTGTTGCAAGTAGGTAAAAGGGTGATATTTCTTGATGAGCTGCATTATGTGACAACTTATGTATGTCTAATGGTTCAGGTCTCAGCACCACAATACACGAAACTCAAAAACATAAGTAAAAATTCGCCTCAAAAGAAGCAAAGAAATTGCGCTGAGCAAAAATAATCCTTTTTGTATTGTGAAAATTAAGCCAATATGTGTTAAATGATTTGTGTATCATGTTTAGAGACAGCATATGATAAAATGATTACTTCAAAAAGGGGGGAAACATTTCGTTTTATCCGTAAATTTTGTGTACCTTCACCAAAAGTTGTTTAAGAGGACTGTATACCAATACATATCACCATCACCGGCACATGATCTGTATTTTAATTTAGAAAAAAAAACTTTCTGGCATGAAGTATTTGCAAGTTGGTCGGATGGTATCATACAATTGTCTTCCTATAATGATATAGATATAAGTGAAATCCATTTGTGGAACAATATTAACATAGGTAATGATATGATTGGGAGGGCTATTGCCCTCACTTGGCGTCCGTCGTCCGTCGTCAGCGTCAACTCTCCTCTGAACCCAATGGGCCAATTGGAACAAAACTTTACTGCAATGGTCCTTATATGGTCTTCTTTCTGCATTATATACGATAACTCCGCCTGTTATCCAAGATGGCCACCAGAGCCAAACATCGTTTAACATAGGACCCTATGGGAAATTTATTTAAAGATCTTCTTGTCTGAAACCACTTTGAAAATTGGAACAAAACCTGTCAGGAATCGTCCGTAGGTGGTTCTCTTTCAGATTTGTAACCAATGACCCCGCACGTCATCCGAGATGGCCACTGGAGCCGAATATAATTTAGCAAAGCACAATATGGGAAATTTATTAAATATATTCTTCTCTGAAACCACATGGCAAATTGGAACAAAAGTTGGCAGCAATCGTCCTTAAGTGGTCGTCTTTCAGTATTATATCCAATGACCCCGTCCATCATCCAAGATCGCTGCTAGAGCCGAACATAGTTTAACATAGTACACTATGGGAAATTTACTTACATTCAAATATCTTATCTGAAACCGCTTGGCAAATTCGAACAAAACTTGACAGCAGTGGTCCTGAAGGGGTCCTCTTTCAGAATTATACCCGATGAACTAGCCCACCATCCAAGATGGCAGTCAGAGCCGAACATAGTTTTACATAGGACCCTATTGAAAATTTACTAAAAGATCTGCTTTTCTGAAACCACTGGGCCAATTGTAACAAATCTTGGCAGCAATGGTTCTTAGTTGGTCCTCTTGTAGAATTATATCCGATGACCCTGTTTAACATAAGACCTAATTTGAAAGTTCTTTCTTGAAACCAGTGAGCCAATTGGAACTTGACAGCAATGGTTCTAGGCTGCAAATCAAGATGGATATAGTCCAGGTGCGCGATAGATGCTCCTGGGAGCTTCTAGTTTTATAAAGAATTAATTCAGAGAAGCATTTTGGTAATTACAGATTTACTTTGTGAGGATGGTGCGTTTCTTTCACTTTCTGATTTTGAAACTAAATATAATATTAAAACAAATTTTATATTTTACCAATACATTGTGTCTTATGTTAAATTTTATATGAAAAACCCAAAAGTTGCTAAGCTTGAAAATAAAATCTGACTTATTCTTCAAATAATTTAAAACCATTTTAAAGTTTTATCAAGGTTTTGAAGTCCGTATGCAATATACTAAACCAGAATAATTCTGACTTAAAAATTTAACATAAATGGTCGCAAATTTTAGATAAGGAATTTGTTTAAAAAAAATATCATAATCTTAGTTTTCGTATATGTACTACAAAAAGTTCAAAGTTACAATGGTTTCAGTACAGCATTATTCATAGAATGAACTCTTGTACAATATGAAAACAAGAGACACCGATAAATGTTCATTCTGTGGAGATTTTACTGAATCTATTTGGCCATGTCCAAAAGTTTCTAAATTATGGGAACAATTGAATGAATGGATATTAGAAAAAAAAACTAATATGGAAATACACCTTAATAAAGAATTTGTACTGTTTGAAATATTCCAGATTATAAATACATTAGAAAATTAATACTTATCCGTTGAACATTTTTAATGTATAGAACAAAAGTAAGTAATGAAAGATTACATATTCAGGGGTTGATAGCCTACGTAAAAGAAAATCTATCTGGCTCCCGATTCTTTTTGATTTACAGATAGTAAAGAAAAAAATATAAAAAGGCGAATATTTCTTTTTTGATTAATATTATTATTTACCTAACTCAATGAGAAACAGTCTCACCCCTTTAACCTAGAAATCCTTTGTTTGTTGTCTTTTTTGTATGAAATATTATTACTTTGCTCTTATAATTTATCTTCTGATATTATAGATGTAAAATATATACATGTGTATGTTTATATAAGTAATATGGTATTGTGAAATAATAAAAACATTTCTGTGTTTGGTAAGATAAATTATAAACAAAAATAATTGCACTTTTCAGCTGTATTTTTAATCTTTTTTATTCGTATCCTTGTACATAATCATCAGATGTGTTCAGTATTATGTTTTTGTCCATGACATTTGACCATGAAGAGCCAATGATACTTAATAAAATATTTGAATAAAACTTCTTATACAGGTGCTGATATCTGTTGGAAAGCATACTAAAAACGTTTAGGTTAAACATGTTAAATATTCCTTGAAAAACATACTCAAAATCTCAGTTTCAGAGACATACAAGGAAAAAGTTCTAAGTGAGATATCATCCATTACAGATAGTTTTTTTTTTAAAACTACTTTTGTATAGTAAACTCAAATCAGAATTTAAGTTGGAAGACTATTCATTAAATTAATCTATCAATTTTCAAGCAAGGCATCTGACATGTAAATCACAGTTAGTGACCTGACCAATCCTTGCTAATTGAGATTCGAACTATAAAAATATCGCAAGGTTCTGATTATGCATATTGTGCAATAAAACTGATGATGAATATCACTTCTTTTTGAATTTTATATAAAATATCAACTTTAATAAACTAATTGTTTAAAAAAAAATGTGTAAAATCTATTATATGTTTGAATTTGAACAACCCCTCAATCAATCATGCTAAATCCAAATGTGTGCGTTGAGAATTTTGAAACCATCTGGGTTCTTTGCAGGACAATATTTAGTGGAATCAAGTATTGATACATAGAAATAGTACTGTTTCGAATGCGTATTTGTATATAGGTTGGCCATTTGTGAGATCGTGGTCATGAGCATTACAACATACAAGTAATGTGAATACGCAAGCCACTGGATCATGAAAATGAGGTCAAGGTGAAGTGGCATCTGCCACGCTAATTCCAATGCATACACACACCAAATTATTTAACCTTATTAAGTAAAAAATGATGTAAGTCACTGGGCCGTAAGAATGAGTTCGAAGTCAAGTAATATCTGCCAGAATGCAATGCATCGATCTGCACCAAAAATAAAATGGATATATCCCTTATATATGTTATAAGTACTGAGAAACGGACCTACATGTAATCACGAAAATAAGTTACAAAATTTATCAAATTCAGGCAACCGTGAAATAGAGGTCAAGGTCAGGTGATACCTGTCAGACATGTCTTATATTTCCCATTTTATAAATAAAGAATTTCAAAATGTATCTATAACTTCCTAATTTACAAAATGGGGAATATAACATACAGTGTGTAGTACATCTTCTAATGTATACACACACCTATCCCTTGTCACATGGTCATGTAAATGAGGTGAAGGTGAAGTGACACCTGGTAGACTGACATGTACAACTTCCAATGTATTTGCGCTCATAATATAGTTAACATATTCTTATGGATCCTTAGAAACCACTTCATCACGAAAAATGTGACACAAATTTATCAAAGCCAAGCAAATGTTAACTTGAGGTCATACAAATGAGTAAATTGCGGGAAATTAATGAAAAATACTAAGATGATCTACTTATAATAGAAAAAAACAATGGATCTCTTTGAAATATTCATTTTATATTGTATTTATATATAATGTACTTTATATTTATTATTGAGGAATGAAATTTCGTTGGTGTATACTGTTTCTGTAATAAGGTCCAGACATGACACATGTATGTCACCTTGACCTACATATTATATATTAGGTTAAGCTTTATTGTTAGGTCTATAAACGCAATCTGATTAATACTGTATATATACTAGCTGCTCTGTTCCTATAGTGCTTCATTTTTATTAAACAATCAAATGATTCGTTACTAAAGTAAAGTGAAGTCTACTATTGACTTTTTCTGATTGTCGAGTATCAATTGAAATAGTTTAGTTTCATGCAAGATATTTATGAATATGAATTACATACAAAGATTTGTTGAATTAATTGTATGATAGATTTCAAATTTGCCTTGGTTGGAATTGTAACTACACAAAAGTTTCCGGACAACGTAATCGTTACAGAGCCCAACGTTATATTCTTCCATGGAAACAATCAGTCAATATTATAATGACTGAAGTTACTGTCAAATGCTAAGACATGATTGGATGAATATAGTTTATTAATGGCTATCTAAAATTCAACCTTATGGGTGAAATTTAGATCCTTATTAACAAAGGTAGGATATGGGAGCTGTATATTGATCATATTGTATAGATGTACATGTAGCTGAGAAACTGCTTTAATCAACTAGTTTTGTGTTAGTCTGGGATGTTACCTGAAATGAAGAAAATTAGAATTCATGTTGAATATTCATTGATTTGGCTTAATTACTTACCTCATTTGATTTCTTTGGGACTTCTGCCCCAGAATTAACGTCATGGGCGTTTGCATTTGTATTTGTGTTGTAAAATTTAAGTTCAATGCGTCTTAAGTGTATATGAATATCAAAATGGAGGCTCCAACGAGCCTGTATAACTCAACTGGTACTCAAAGACAATATTAAACAATTTTTTCAAGTTCCTTTTCAATAAATATTATAGCTTTACAATAAAAAAAAACCTATTTATTATTGGAATTGTTCACCATAGCTATTGATATTGACTGGTCATAAGGATTGCATTATGAATATTTCATTTTTAGCTCAAGGGCCAGTGTGAGCTATTGTCATCACTTGGCGTGATCGGTCGTCCGTTTGAAAAATATTCTCCCCTGAAACCATGGGCAAATTGAAACTAAACTTGGTCACAATCATTCTTAGGGTGTCTAGTTTCAAAATAATGTCCATTGATGCAGCCGACCAACCAACATGGCCGCCGTTACTATAATTAGAATAGGGTTAAAACAGGGAAAATGGTAATCTTTATGGCTTTACATGTACATGTAAATATGAAGCTGATTTTTAGTATATAGTTGTGAAATGAGTACTTATAAGTTGTCTATTCGGTTATTCCAGTTGACCTTCTTTTGACCTAATTACGGACCTTGGATTATAATGAAAATCCGTAAACTTAAAAGATCTTCTAATCTGAAACCACTGGTCCAATTGGAAACAAACCGCCATTACTATACATAGAAAATAGGGGTAAAACAGCCAAAATGGTTATCTTCTATGGCTTTACATGTAAATAATATGCTGTTGGCGTGGCCAACGATGCACAGCAATAGCCCTTTCCAGAAACTCATTTCAGGTTTCACGATTCTGACTCTAAAATTATAATTTGAAGAACGTTATTTCTCTTACTTCCGTTTCCGGCGAACGAAACTTTTTCTAGCCTTAGTATGTAGCACAATATGGCTGCCCCATTAAACAAAGACTTCTAAATGACCCATATGTAGAAAATGCATATGCTCCTATAGAGCTCGCTGCGCTCGCTATTAAGCTGATTTTTAGTATATAGTTGTGTAATGAGTAGTTACACGTTAAAAAATCTGTAAACTTTTTTCAAACTTCTTCTCTTCTAAAACCACTGGGCCAAATGGAACTTTCCAAAGGATGTATCCAATTTTTCCTTTTAATATAAACTGAAAGGAATATTATTTCAACCTATGTCACAAATAATATATCGAATTCGGGTTCAGTTGAAATACATTTTCAACAGTTTGAAATTAAGATAAACGTTTGTAAAGTAAACAAGAGGCTACCAAGGACCTGAATCGCTCACCTGTATTTTTTTTGTATATCTTGCATCAATGATTATTTTTGCTATTTAATGTATACCGCCGCAATTTTCACCTTAATATTGACTTGTACAGCTAAAATATAGAATCTTGAAACCAAATATTTATAGTTGCTAGAGAATTTTTCATCGGTTGCTGTGGACATTTTCAGTGGCTTTGACCCATGACCTTCCATTTTGACTTGAACAGGTAAATTGTAGATCCTGAAGCAAAATATATCTGGTGCAAGGGACTTTTCCACCAGTTGCTATGGATTTTTTCAATTACCTTGACCCTTGAGCCTCCATATTGACATGTACAGCTATATTATAGGGTCCTGAATCTAAATATATATGGTTGATGGAGACCTTTTCACCGGTTGATATGGACTTTTTTTAATTACCTTTACTCTTGAACTTCTTCTTGACCTGACGAATTTGGTTATGTTGACTTATTTGTAGATCTTACTTTTTTTAACACATTTGATGTTTACAGTTTGCCATTATAATATTAAAGACAATAACCCAAAACTGCAAAATTTCCTTAAAATTAACAATTAAGGGGCAATAACCGAAAATGGGTTAGTTTAGTTTAGTTTATTATTTATTTATAGTGGATTGGGAAACAAGTTATGCCAACTTATACTAATCCATCTCCACTTGGAGGGCCTCTGTAGACTACTCTGTTTCGACATCTACAGAGAAGTCTTTAGCGTGCTAAGGGTGTTGCTCTCCCTTAACAAGGGACAGCCATTTTTCGTTCCCATCCGACGGACTAGCATCGTTTATCGAGACCATTCGCAAATGGTGTCGATAGGGTGTCGCAAATTTGATCCCTGAAATTTTCGTAGTCCGATGCGCTAACCACTACACCACGGCGCGAAAATGGGTTGACCCATTCAAGGAGATAAAGCAACACTGCTATACGTTGTGTATCTATCTGTCCATTCAGCCAAATACCACAAGAAATGGGTCCTTTTACCGGACCCTGAGGAATGCTAGAAAATCTGTTAAAGGTCAAGCTGAGATCAAAGGTCCAGGTCAAAACCTTGCGTTTATTTTAATTATTATATTTCATTCATGTTTATCCTAAACATTTTAATCAAAATTTTAACATAGCGTTTATTAGCAAATGTGTTAATCTCCTAAAACAACACCGATTTCTGGTTTTACTGAATTTATTTGTTGTCATTCCAAGAATATATATATAGAAATTTGACAGTATTAAAATCTAATTTTAACAGTGTTGGGTTAGTATTTAGACGTATATAAATATTTAAGACTACCCTGTACCTCCGATAATGCTTCGGAAATCCACTGGATATATACATTATATGGTTGTCACAATATTAAGACGATTAGTTAAATACTGTATTTACTGTGACTGTATGATAATAAAAAATTATCATCCCATATAATGTATCAAAAAATAGCTAAATCAGATTTCTGCCAAAGAAATGCCAGAGAGGTAATAAAATTCCATCGCCACACGCATAAACACATGTACCATGTTCATCCAAAGATTCACCTCTGCCACTGAAGCTATATTTTTATAGCGGATTTTGCCGAGTGGTCTAGGGCGCTGGACAATGGTGCTAGGCGAATAGGTGGCATAGTGTCTCAACGCCGTGAGTTCGAGTCCCCCCATAGGCGGACAGAAATCTGACAGTATTAAAATCTGATTTTAACAGTGTTGGGTTAGTATTTAGACGTATATATATATATATATATATATATATTATAAATGTTGGCAAGAAGACACCAGCAGTATATCAGCAGTATATGAACCAGACGCCCATTAACCATCGCATGAGGAAAAACCAAATACAACTAGCACTGCACTGCACTGATGCACAGCTAAATAAGTTGATATTATTGCGTTTCCATGTTTGAAGAAAAAATGATTATTTATACTACTAAAATTAAGGGATCGATTTCTTCACGTAACAACTGCAACAGACACAATTCAAATCAGAATTTGACTGATAGAGAATGAATGTGTTGTCTGAGATCCGTTTCTTTAAATGCACGAATTTACGATGAGTAAACTCAAACGTTCATAATCCGACATGTTTCCATGTTTCGTAATTCGTCTCCACTTCCGGTCAGGAACCAGCTGACTCTATATTTAACTTTTTCTGTCATGAACTTTCCATAAATTTATTACTTCCTGAATTATTTTGCATTCGGTAAAATACAGTTTTATGACTTTTATCACTGATGCTGATAATATATATTTATATAATAATATAATAATATATATAGATTAAAAAAACAGCTACAACTGCGTTACATCACTTAAAAATTAAAGTCTGAAACGGCTCTAACGTATACGTACATATTTTCGGACAACTCGGACATTGGGGATTTGTGTCTATTTATTTTTTTGCTTTTTAAGGCTTTATATGTATTTCTCGAATTGCTCTTTTAAGAACAATTCGGACCGTTTTCATGCACACTTATTTCCAGCTGCAGACGATATACCACAAGCACATGTGTGTTGCGTCCCCTCTTTATGCTATAAATGATGGGGAAAAAAATGACAATGAAAGCCGTGGGGTGTTACAGAGCAAAAAGGGGGTGCCACACACTAAATCCATTCTACAGGTGCCTGTGCCATATACTATAAATCGTGCTTTATTCAAGGGCTGGCCAGAGGGAGAGATATATAAAACATTATAACATATGATTTTACACATCGCTGTATAAGACAGAAAAATCTCACCTTATGAAAATGGTGAAATTTCCAGTTGAAGGGATAAAAATCTATTCCATCTGTTTCGGATACCCGTGCTTGCAAGGGTAGTTTGCTAGTAAATGTAGGTATAATTTATAATTAAATCTTTTTGCACTTTTAAGATTTGGGGTTTTTAAAAATTTGCAACAAGCATATCTAATCTCCCCCAAAATAAATAAAAAAACAAATAATGAATTAATAAAAACAGATTATAAAAAAAATTAAAAAAAATATGATAAAAGATATGCAACTAAATGTAATTTTATTTACACATTCAAGGGTTGTTTTAAGACCTGCCAACACATTGCTAGAGAGCAGATTGACAAGCTTTGCAAACTCATGAATCTTGATGTACCAGTAAAGAATGTAAGTACATGTATTTGTTTTTATTGAAACTCAATATTTGTTTATTCATCGATATTTTCTGAAATGTGAACCTATTGAAAGGGTATTTATTAAATCATACATGTTGGTAGACTATAAACATCAATGTGTTAACGCAAATTACAAGATATATCTGGTGTACTCTGCGAATTCTGATTACATATTTCCCCACTTGTTCTTACATATTTCAAAATGTCATGTTATATCGTGATGGAAACATGTGCGTGTCATATAAATCATATCAGTACATGTTTGTGATTAATATTTCAGGTGTCTGAATACTGCAAATCTCACTTCACAGAAATAAGACAACTAAAAGATGCCAGAAAAGGAATGGCATATGATGTAGCCGTACACCTGAAGACGGTAATTACAAATGTGCAATAAAAAGGACAAATATACCTAAGGAGCAATCAAAACAAACGTAATCCATTGGACAGACAAACCCGGGAAGACAAATGAACAACCCCAAGCACAACAAATAAACACAGAAAACTACAAAACAATGAACAACACGAACTCCTATAAAAACTAGGAGTGAACCCAGGTGCTCCGGAAGGGTAAGCAGTTCCTGCTCCGTATACGGCACCCATCGTGAATTTCAACAAAGTCAATCCGGTGGAAGTCACAAATCGGTAAAGGCACATGAAAGGTTACGACAGTGGGAACAGGTCCAACATCATCTTAGATATTGGAACACTGTAATGGTCAATCAATTCGTGATGACGATCGTAAAATTTCCTAAGTGATGACATCAAATTTTCCCTGATAAAACCCTGGTTTAGAAGCTTTTGTGACAGCAGTAATCCTCTTTGTCGAAAGTCATGGTAACTCACGCATGCCCTTGAAATCGGATAAGCTGAGAAACGTAGACGCCATATGCAGGCGATGCTGGTATATTGCTACTCAAGAAGGGAAAATTAACAATAGGAAAGTTGAAGTCATCACGTTTGTCATAAACTTTTGTCTTCAAATGTCCCTCATAGTCTATTTCAAGAAACAAATCCAAATATGAAGCGGACTTTGGTGTATCTGTAGTATCCTTAATTTCAAGCTCACTGGGGTAGATAAGATGTAGAAAGTCTTGGAATTTGTCGTTATTTAACGTCAACACATCATCTATATAACGAAAAGTGAAATTAAAGGATTGGGCTTGTTTCTTTTTGTTTTCACGTAGTAACCCTTGGATGAAGTCCGCTTCATATGAGTACAGAAACAGAACGGCGAGGAGAGGTGCACAGTTGGTTCCCATTGGAATGCCGATTGTTTGTTGAAAAATTAGACCGCCAAATTCAACGAATATGTTGTCTATGAGAAAATCTAACATGTCTGTAATTTCATCTTCAGAATACTTTTTGTCAGAATCAGAGTGGTTCTTCACGAAATAAGCCTTTTCTCTACCTAGAACAAGAAATTTATACCTGCGTGTTCCATTTTTCTTGAAAAAACATTGATGAACTAGTTTCTTTAAGCGATCTTTTAATTGAGAATGTGGTATGGTAGGGTAGAGTGTAGAGAAGTCGAATGTTTTTATGCTGTTGCATGTAGCCAAAGATTTTGATTTTAGATATTGAAGTAAATTTTTGGAGTTTTTAAGAATCCACATCTGATTGACGCTACTGGTGGAATATGATGTTTCACAGTAATTCTGAAGGCCCTCTTTAATATATGTCAATATGAATGTTAAAATCTTTGAAAGAGGTTTTGTAGAGCAATTAACTGACCCAGCAATGTACCTTTGTTTAAACGGATTCTTATGTAGTTTAGGGATCCAATAAAGAGCAGGAAGGTCCATTTCTTCATCCTTTGTAGAAATGCCAAAGGAATGAATAACGGTCTTGTGGTTATCAAGGACTTCCTGCTTAGTGAGTGTGGTCGGTGTATAAGTTGGGTTACCCGCAGTGTTATCTATTCCCAATTCGTTTCTAAGACACTCAAAATAATAGTTCTTGCAAACAAAAACGATGTTATTGGGGGCTTTGTCAGCTGGGACAACTACATATTTGTCATGTAGGCGAGTCAAGTTTTCAACAACCTTAGGGTCTTTAAAGATGGATTTAGCTTTAGTGCTCATAGACCCTTGGAGGCTTTTAATTCGGATTTGTATCATTGACCTAATAGCCTTCACCCACTCTGAAAGTGTGTCAGCAGGCTCCTGTTCCTTTGAAGTCCATTTTCTGGCATAGTCCTCAACAGAATCCATAAGTAATTTGAAATTATATTTCCAATTGATTGGCCGAGGTTCTCGGTATTTGGGGCCTTTAGCTAGCATATTTTGTAGCTTTTGATTATCAACTAGATTGAGATCTCCAGTGATAACATGACCAACAGGACTATAATTGAATGGAGATGTCGAACAGGAGCAGTCAGGGGGTTTTGACTTGAGGTCATCGGAATTAAGGTCTCGCAATGCCCGTTTGTAATTGAAAATCTTGGTTGCAGTGGGTTTTGTATAAGAATAAGAAATAAGTGGAACAGTTTGGTCTTTGAAAAAATAAAGCATAGAAAGAATAATAGTCATAGATATAAAATGTATACTTCGGTAAAGATTCAGGAACGTATTTAGCACAATACAAGGAATGCCTACTATTTTAGATCTCAGCTGCAAAATACACAATCTGGGAGTGAATCTGTCTGGAAACTTTACCAACTTGTAATATTAATTTCCCGTGGATAGCTTATTCAAACGAACGAGAATAAATACGAAAAAATTGTATTAAATAGTCGATTATTTCAATGTTTTTTTTGCGTTGTAAAATATAATAACACGATAGTTTCTAGATAATAAATGAATCCTTCTTGATGTGTTTAAGGATGATCGCTGGTCTAATAGGAAATAAATAGGATTTGAAATAGATGTTTTTGTTTGAGAGAACATATGAATAGTAAACAAATAAGCAAGAAAAAAATATAGGTTCATGTGCTCATTTTAGAGCTATAAGGCCTTGAAAATTTGCACGAAATGGGTTTTCTCTGGATTTTTCATTGTCTTTGCATTGACAACTTCATTCTCTCAAAAAAGTATGAAAAATAAAAAGGATTTCATAAAATTTTGTCAAATACCATTTTAACGAATATATCATTGAATTTTCAAAGAAAAAGTGGGGGTCCATGGGCAAAAAATTTCATGTTTTAGAAATGGATAAAACCCGAGGATTCCGAAAATCTTACAAAAAGACCAAAACATGACCTGCGAGCTTCCTTAAAAAGGATTGAATATTGTTAACATGCCTTCAAACATGTCAATGATTAAAATAATCATGCGACATCTAATTAGGCTTTTATTGTGTAAGGGCATATCTTATGCAACGAAATGCAAACAGGTTATGAATAATGTCAAGTAAAGTACAATATAAATATAATGGCATATTAGTTTTTTTTATACAGATTGTTTTCAGTCATGATGTGTTTAGAAAAGAATGCTCCAGGTACAGCCAAATGGATGAACTGATCTTAAAAAAAGTGGCAAAGACAAAATATGCTGAAAAATGCACAATGATTTGTTGGTTCATGGTAGTACAGGATCCTGAAATGTATTTGGACGAGGACCTTAAAAGAGGAATACCTCTAAAGAAAGATACATACAAAGAATATACTAAAGCTGGTACTTTAATAGAATATTCTGTTTGGCCAGCACTTTACTTACAGAAGGATGGACCACTGCTTACCAAAGGCATTGCACAATGTAACAATTAACATGGTCATCTACCATGTATCTGAATATACATCTAGAAGAGATTGGCAACTACTATTTAGATTTATTTCAAGAAAATGGAATTATAAAAAATCATGTATTACTAGTTAGTATACATTCCAGTTATATATAGCATGTGATAAAACAATGAAATTAAATAAAGGCAACGCGCCCTTGTTATGTAAATAGTAAAAGTATCTATTATTATTTATGGTAACTTTTATTAAGTTTTCAATTATTTTTAAAATCTAAATCTCATTATCAGAGTTTTTTTTATTAAAATATGGAGTAAAGATAATTTTTCTATAATAAAATATTTTAGAATTGAAGGCGACCAAAAGTTGGCATGAGATTTTCTGGTTTATAATACTTCACAAAAGAATTTTAATTGCACTCGTAAGCCCTTGTAATGTTACATGCCATAAGGGACGATATTAACCAATAATATTCATGCAATAACCGTATAAATAAAGTGTTGCACAGGAGCTGAAAATACAGAAGAAATTAGTAAGAAGTTGAAGCTGCATACCCATATTTGATTGAAATCCAATAGATTTTATTTAGACATTTACTAAGTAAATAAGAATAGATTATTTCTATGATTTCTTATTGTTAAGTTATACTTTTGTAGTATTTGTTCTACTATTTGCAGATCTCATGCATTCGTTTTGCCTCTAGATTTGGAATTGTCCGTTTCTATGAACATCTTTTTACCAGATATCAACTTGAAATCACTACTGTGGCTTTTGCCTACTGATTTTATCTTAGCAATCCCAATTGAAAATAAAGAGAAATGTAGTGTTAATTTGAGTGAGTCTTTCAGACAGAACCATTCTATAGATTTATGCCACCTTTAATCAACATTTGATACAAATATTTAATAACACTTTTAGATATTTGGATGATATTTTGGCTGTCAATAATGACGACTTCAGTATGTACACTAAATAGATTTATTTATCTTGCTGAATTTACTTTAAATAAAGCTAATACTAACAATAAACACAGATATAGTAACGATACTGTTGTCAAGTCATTAAAGATGGCATTTTTTAAAATTAATATTGATTCACTAATAGGGTCTTTGCATCGGAAATAAACACATATATTCTAAAACCAGCTGTTGGCATCATACGGGTTATGTTCTCGTATAATTTATGATTTACTAAACCCCTAACTGATTGTGGCTGATTTTCTATATTATATACACATAATCTTTAGATCAGTTTAATTGAGGTCTGGAGCTAGCATGTCAGTAACTGCTAGTAGTCCTTTGTTAATATATATTGATCATTGTCATTTTGCTAACTTTCTTCTGTTACCTTTTTTAACATCGGACTCTGACATTTTTTAAACTGAGTTTTACTGTGTGTATCGCTGTGTGTTTGTTTATTCCACATTGGCTAGAGGTATAGGGTGAGATCTCACAAAACATGTTTAACCCCGCCGCATTTTTGCGCCTGTCCCAAGTCAGGAACCTCTAGCCTTTGTTAGTCTTGTGGTTGTTTTTAAATTTTGGTTCATTTTTATGTTTCGGAGTTTAGTGTGCCGTCCATTTTGCTGAACTAGTATACATTATTGTTTAGGGGCCCGCATCTGGGTACGGGGTTTTCTCGCTGGGCTGAGGACCCATTGGAAGCCTGGAGTTGTTTTCTGCTCTTTGGTCGAGTTGTTGTCTCTTTGACAATTTCCCATTTCCATTCTCTATTCTAAAACATGTTTTTATCTATGTCTCAATTTACTTTTTATCTTGTTAATTTGTTTGTTCTAAAAACATTTTTTAAGCCAACACATTTGTATTGATTCACTGAATTAATTTAAATCTGATTCAGTTTATAGAAAATAAAATGATAAAACGTAAGAATTTTGTTTTTAATTATGATTATGGAAGAGATATCCAACTGGAAAAATATGCCCACGGAGAAACCATATTATTCCATTTTTAACCAAGGATTTAGAGTTAAAGAGGAATTCCAATTACTTAAATGTAGTTAATATAAAAGGTAGAAAACTATCAAAATAATACCTCAATCTGAACTCCAGCATAACAGAGGACAAAATAAAAACATCAACACAAGAGAGGTTTCATATAGCCTGACTTGGTACAGACACTTAACAGTGGTGGAGTTAAACAGGTTTTATGGGTGCAAAAATCTCCACCTTATCTATTCTGACTTTGTTTTTTGATAATCCAACCTTAAAGATGCCATTACTAGAACAATAAAAAGGAAGGACTCTAATTAATTTAAATACCTAGTAGGGTAATATTATGCGTGTCAACTGAAAAAAACTAGCTTAGCTAATAATAGTGGTAGCTGCTGGTCGGACGCTGTCGCACTATTATTTAACAGAGTAGTCAGAAATATAACATCATTACATTCAGTAGATATTTCAAGTATTTTTTAGACGAAAGTATGATTTAAATTTGTCTGTATTGGTAGGAAGCCAGTATAATTTTAATTTCTTCAAGTGATGGAAGTAAAGAATCATTTTAAGGAAATTACAAGGCATTTGATATCTGTAGGCATAGCTTATTGTGAAATGATTGTACAGTAATATTTGGTACCTTATATGGAACAATGAGGAAAAGATTTCCAGAGTTGCCTTATTTTCTTGCCATTCTGGTTTAATTTAATTTTCCTTTTACTTTAGTGCATGTATATTATTATCCAAAATGCGAAATGTTTTGATTTATGGATAGTAAGGAGTATTTTCTTTAGGACAAGCTCTATCCTGGTACTACTATACAATTTGGGTTAATGTTTCGGCTCTCCACATAATTTCGTTTGGGCACTGATAATGAAACATGATTTGTTAATATACATGTATGTATATAGTGTGCATTGATATTTGTGTTATTATCTAAAAATGATTTTATTCATTCTAATAAATTCTAATGAATACTTAAAATTAAGAGCAGTCGTTGGTAAAGAGTGATGCATTTTTAACGCAATACAAATGTAGTCAGGTGAAGGAAATTCATATCAAGCGATAAGATTCGTACGTGAATCACCTAATTGTTCCAAGTAATGTTAAGAAATACCAAAGGGATATTCGAAGGAGGGAACAATCGAAACAACTGACAAACGCTGGAGAATAACGAAGACAAAACCGAAACAATACATGCACTACAATCAAAAACTAAAAACATATTAACAACATGGACCCCACCAAAAAAAAAAAACCGAGGGTAGACTCAGGTGCTCCAGAAGAGTAAGCAGCCTCTGCTTCCTGCAGGACACCCGCCATGCTGCCCATGTCAGATATCGGGAAAAGAATACCGAAGCGACAAAATAGTGGGAGAAATTCCTTAAGATTAAAATCCAAAGGCAAGACAAACTCATTATAATGCAACAAAAAAGACAAATACCACAAGGATACTATAAAAAAATTAAAGCCATTTTATAAAATAATTAGAATTACATTTGCAGAACAATTAGAAACTAAAGCATTACCGCTAACTGTACTAGACACATTACCAGTGAGTGACAATGAGTGAAGTGTCAAGTCCGGTGAGGTGTCAGTTCCAGGAACACTTGAAATTTATCCGAAGATATCAAAAAGAGACGGATAACAAATCAAAATAAACATAAAAGTTGATGTCTACAGTTGACCAATTTGATACGAAAGAGTGGGATATTGAACCCCTGATATTAAAGTTTAAAAAATAGGTGTACTGTTGATATGAGACACGAGTGGCTAATGCAAACGAGGGATATAAAACGAAACTTATTGTCAATTGATAACCTTGCAATTCTACTGAATACAAAAAGAAAAGGAAAAACAAATATCCCGGAAAAAATGAATAAAATAAATAATAGAAATAATAATAAAAAAGAATATAAAAGGAAAAACTAAGACACAAACAAAAAAGAAGAAACAATTTCAATACTTTATTGACATCGAATCTGTACAACAGGTACTAGTTATACATCTAACGAACTATCTATCTAATGAACAGATGTTTTTGCATAGAATTTATAATCCAGATACACTGCATGTGTGTTTAATTCATAATAAGAGAGATTAAAACAAACCATAAATAACACCAACAGTTATTTACGAAGAGATGATAAATTAGAATAATAATAGGAACTCCTCTAAAATACCATTTTCACTTACACATATTAACGATAAACATAAATTCATAAAACATGCATGAAACAAGAGAAAATAAAAATTCACCACTTTAATATATCAATGACTGCATTAACAACTACTGTAATTAACGAAACGTTTTGAAGATCACTGCATATACATTGTACCATTTAAAATTAACCTATTTATACGTCAAAATGAACTTATTAAAATGGTGTTTAATTTCAAATTTCTTTCACAATATAATTAAACAGAACAATAACCTTTGTTACAATTAAATCGTTTCAATTAATTTTTCTGTGACAAAATGTCGACAATTATAATTCAGTTTTGTAACCGTTGTGAAGAAAGAAAATATTTGAAACTCTGTAAGAAATGTCAGCAGTATTTGTGTTCAGACTGTAAGCGTGACCATATATGTGGACTAAGTTCTGGACCAACATCTCTATACAGTTCTAAAGACCATTTGATTAAGAAAATAGACAACAAACCGTTTCAATGTGGGACACATTTAAAGGAAGTTGTCCGTTTTTGTTTTACCTGTACATGTGAGCTGTGCGAGGATTGCTTGGAAAGAGTTCAGACCGAACATAAAGGCCATGTTATTTATAATACTGGAAATGCTGCAAAGGAGATTCGGAAGCAAACAGAGGCTAAAATGGCATCCATCAAAGAGCAAATTGACAAAGCAAGAAAGCAGAAGCATGAATTGGACAAACACAGATTTAGTTCTTCCGAAAGGCAGAATACTCGTCGTGAAATAACAAACCTCGCTTCAAATTTGGCGTCGGCCATTGTTGCCGCTATAGAAGATCAGAACAGATTAGAAAAAGCTGTTGTTGCTGAAAGTGTCACTAAACTACAAAAGACAGTTGATGTCTGGATGGATATGAACCGGACTTTGTATAAAATCTCAAATGCGTACAATGATTTGGAAAACATTCATCTGTTTCGAAAATATATCAAGGTTCATGAAAATCATGAATTTCCAGAAATTAAAAAGAAGGCAGAGTTTCCGGATGACAGGAAGTATCGACATTCAGAGCTGATTCAGTTAGAACTGAGAGCATTGATGGAATACTTAGAGTCGGCGTAAGTTTAATTTTACAGTCCCATGATTACATCCACGGGATTGTTGACATTGCCTAACCTACATGTATTTGTAAATGTTAAAAGGTAAAAAGGTGTTAAATTAATAATTTAAATCAACAAAACCGAAGCTTTTTGTCAAAATCCTAACTGATTTACTGTTTGGTTGTACATTGATAATAACATTTACTTTCTTCTAGAACCGGAATAAATGTCCCTTTACCAGTGAAGACAGAAGAAGAAATAGAAAGGTAGATAAGAACACTGTAGTGATATAGTTGTAAATATTCTTATTCTAATCAAATCCATATAATCTATAAAGCATATTTTCAACACAATATAATTATACTATTGTTCAACACAATATATGACTACAAAAAGAAAATAAAAAACACATTTTGAATTCATTACCAGTACTTTCTAAATTTCATCTTTTTGAACTAAAATAATTTCAACGTTCAGTTCTAGCAAAGTAGCTAGAATTAAGGCTTTCTGACAAAAAGTATTCTGAAGATTAAATTACAAACATGTTATATTTTCTCATAGACAACATACTCGTTGAATTTGGCGGTCGAATATTTCAACAAACAATCGGCATTCCAATGGGAACCAACTGTGCTCCTCTCGTAGGCGATCTGTTTCTGTACTCATATGAAGCAGAATTCATTCAAGGGCTTCTACGTGAAAGCAAAAAGAAACTAGCCCAATCATTTAATTTCACTTTTCGTTATATAGATGACATATTGTCGTTAAATAACGATTCCAAGACTTTCTACATCTCATCTACACCAGTGAACTTGAAATTAAGGATACTACAGATACATCAAAGTTCGCTTTATATTTGGATTTGTTTCTCGAAATAGACAATAAAGGCCATCTGAAGACAAAACTTTATGACAAACGTGATGACTTCGACTTTCCTATTGTTAACTTTCCCTTCTTGAGTAGCAATATACCAGCATCGCCTGCATATGACATCTGCGCTTCTCAGCTTATCCGATATTCAAGGGCATGCGTGAGTTACCATGACTTTCGACAAAGAGGATTACTGCTGTCACTTAAGCTTCTTAACCAGTGTTTTATCAGGGGTAAGTCGATGTCATCACTTATGAAATTTTGCGGTCGTCATCACGAATTGATTAACCGTTACAGTTTTCCAATATCTGAGATGATGTTGGACCTGTTACCACTGTGGTAACATTTCATATACCTCCACCGATTTGTGTCTACCACCGGATTGACTTTGTTGAACGACGGGTGCCGTATACGGAGCTGGAACTGCTTACCCTTCCGGAGGACCTGAGTTCACTACTGGTTTTTATAGGAGTTCGAGTTCTTTTTTTTTTTAGTTTTCGGTGTTTAATTGTCTTCCCTGGTTTTGTCTGTCTGGTGGATTACGTTTTTTAGATTGCTCCTTCGGTATATCTGTTTTCTTTATATAGAATTATTTTCTTATCTGCATGAAAAATTATTGTATTTTAGAAAAAAAAAATGTAAAAATGAACTTCTTAAAATAATATGATTGTTCTATATAACCGAAATAAATAATTATATACTTTGAATTATTGGAAGACTAGCTACAGCGTATGATATGGACATGGAGGTTGATCTGGCTACAAATCCGGCTTCAAGGCCGTTGTCTAGGACAAGCAACAAAACAAGCAGAACTGTTGGGACATCAATGGCAAAACACGAAGACGATTCATTAAAGTACATCAAAAGTGAGAATCAAGCATTGAAAATTGAGATCAGGTATTTTGTAAATTTTATTTTTAAAAAAATTACATCTGAAAAATGTCGCTTTCATTTCAACAGCATTACAAAAAAACAAAACAATATAAAAATAACATACATGTACATGTACTGTTGTAATATCTAATAAAACGATAAAACCAATGTAAAGACAGATGGATCTTAGAAGCATGTATGCTAAGGTCACTTCTGAATTAATACAAATGTATGTTTGTAATAAATTCTATGGCACAGATTTCGGACGACTTATCAGTTGTGCTCATGGCAAGGCCAAAACTAAAACAATAACCCAAAAAGTTTAAAAAAATAAAAAAAAATAACAAAATGACCAAAAGGATAAAACCAAAAAAAAAAAAAAAAAAAAATTAAGGACATAGGTATGCACGAGGGAGAAACTCGTTAGTTCTCTCAAAATTTAACATTTTTGTACATTTAACGCATCGATTTCGGGCTAGTATCAATGTTACGATATCATTGTTAGAGGCCAATTGAATTAATCCATATAACTATTACATGTTTATTGTAAGACTACATGATATTAAAACTGCACATGTTATAAACCCTAGTGTGTTATATGTTGACAAAGTCAATGAACTTTAAGCACGTGTAACTGTTATTGTCAATCAAGCTATGATAGGCGGAGTCTTGATAAATGTAAACATTACAGAAAGTGATATCATTACAATCAAAATGCAAGCAATTGAGCTGGTGATACCTTCAGGAACATGGAGTCTGATGACTACAGATCTGAAAGACGAAAACTAGTCGAAATAATTGTGAATATTAAATTTAAACGTGACTATGCAGGAATGTCAGTTTCTTCTCGTCTGTTTATAATATACTAGGTGGTCCCTGTTTCATAATTATCCCCTAATATTAAGAAAGGTTGGCTTATAATTTTTTTTTAAATGATATTGGACTAATATGATTAAGATTAAATTAAATTAAATTGAATTTAATTAACCCCAGCACACCCCGGGCCATTAACTCCACATACTATTCTGTACATACATTATGAATGTTCCTTTTCAATTATAAAAGTCTTTACTTGCATATCTTTTGCACATGCCTAGTGGATAAGAGATTCTTATACAAATTAGAATTTAAAATACTTATCCCATGTAAGGCCAATTAAAATTAATTGATAGATTTTCATCCACGCCCGCCCCTCGAAAATCGTGCCGCCCCGATTTTTTTTATTTTTTAAAATTTACGATTTCCGGATTTTGTTCATCTCTGTTACCGGTATCCGTGTCAATAATTTCCTTTTTTGTTAACTTCCTGTTACAATTCAACATGGTTTTCGTGATTCGACTATTTTTGCGACCTTTAGATATCTTTTGGTCAGCTTAAGTCTGCAGAGATTGGAGTTGAAATTTCTATTGTGCATGTTTCTGGAATAAAAACATATATAAGCCATTTTATAACGTTTACATATTAATAACACCTTACAAAATAGTTTCATATGAAATAAAAAATAAAAAATAAAATCCTCCCACCCGCCCCATTTTTTTTTCAAAAAGTTGGATGAAAATCTACTAATTAATTTTAGTTGGCCTACATAAGCCCCACTTAAATCGCAAAGTGATGTGCTCCTAAAAAAACAGGATGAAGTTACAGAAATGAAGAAGCTTAGTTATAATAATCGAAACAGTAACGGAACGGGAAGCAACCACGGAACTCGAATCACGGATATTATTGGTTTATTAAATTAAGCTGCGTTAATTAAAGCAATTGCTATATGAAATTAGAAAGTATATTACATGCACTAACTATTTATTATTATATAATATTTCTGACGATTTCGGAGGTAAAACGGCTAGAAAATTTCAGTCCACAAATTTAATAGTATAGATATAATGTGTCAGGTTTGACTATTTTATATATAAAATGTGTTTATGTTTTGAAGTAAGCTTCGAAAACAGACAAAAGAAATGATATATGCTACATCACTACTGTCAACATACTGTAACAACGTAGCTAAGTTTACACTAATGCAGGAAGATGATATACTGGACGCTTTAAGAAAACCCGACAATGAAGATGATGAACTATTAGATTTTTATCAAAATATTTCGTCAGTTGGAGAGTCTTTTTCGAAGCTTAGGAGTCAAATGTAAGTCTATGTCATCGTTTTATGACCTGTCAACATTGCGGTTGTAAATTACATTTACTGTAGAATCCCAATGCCTAGTAAGATGTGTTCTACTCATATCTCAGTGACAAATATTGTCAGTTTTCATGCCGATGATGTGTGGTTCTCTCTGTATGGCACATCTTGATTAAAAAACAAACTTAATAATATGCTGTTGGCGTGGCCAATGATGCGAGCCCAGAAATAGCCCGTTAGAGAAATTATTTCCGGTATAACGGTTCTGACTCTAAAATTATCATTTGAAGCAAGTTATTTCCCTTACTTTATTTACTTCCGTTTCCGGCGAACGATACTTTTTCTAGGTCTAGTATGTATCACAATATGGCCATATTCGCTTTAACAAATACATTCACTTCGGGTTGCAAAATGGCTGCCCCATTAAACAAACACTTTTCTGCGCTCGCTATCAAGACTATAACATGTTTTATTATTCAATTCAATTCAATTCTTTATTAATCAAATATTTTACAACATATAGGTATTAATAAATACACAATAACATAAATATATGATCATGGCAAAATAGACAGAAGTAGGAGATACAAATTAAGTCAAATGTATAAATTTGAGTCCAAATAGCCGATAACAATGACTATATGAATTTACAACAAAATAAAAATAAAAATTTATTCAGTCAGAAACAGTCTCCTCTTAATTTAAATGTTCGAAATATAAATTTTCATAAGTTGCACAAATCTTTAACATTAGTAGTGCTAAATTACTGTAATAATTTAAACACAGATGGCTAACGCCAACAATATGTTTTATTTAAACATTTACGTATAGATTTGAATATAAAGGACATAATAAAACAAAATGCATCTCACCTTCAGTTTCATCAATACACAATGTACAAGTTCTAAAATTTCTACTTACATTGGGGTATCTTCCTTGTTTAATAGCTAGATTATGTGAAGACAATCTGAATTTTATACTACGTTTACTGTAAATTTCTGGTATTGGTTTAAATAAGTTTTTCTGTAAGGAAACATTAAAGATCATATATTTATATAAAAAAACATTTAGATGAATTATCTAATTAAGCAACAAAGTCTTGCTTAACAATATCATACAGTCTTTGTTTGATCAACATAATATGTTCTTTACATAATGCATTTTGTGCATACCATAACCCCTTCAAACCAAGATTAATCAATTCATTACGTATATTACAAACCCAGTTATTCTTGTCATTAGGGTTCTTTAAACACATGTCATATAAATATTTGTAGCATCCATGTAAAATACTAATTACTAATATTTAATATTTCAATCCAATACTTAAATATGAGCAATTCTCTAGTTACCATCATCAGGTACATGTATCTGCCAAGTTCATAATAAACCATAACATTAGGTGTACATGTTTTAATATTAGAAAAAGAGAAACATATCAAAATTGATTGGTTGATATTTGAGAGATATTTTATCTGCTCATGAACACCAAATAACCCAGATGTCTTGTAAAATTAGAGGCCGAAAAGTAAACTTTTACTCAAAATTCTTATAATTTAATCTCCAAATTTGTTTTAAAACAAAAATGTTACTGTAGATAAATGCTTAAACATTAAAGAAATATTTTATAATAAGTACAATAAGTATAAAAATTATAATTAATACTTTTTGAAATCATGGTTATATTTTTAGAACCAATGAAAATGGTGAAGTAGAACCGATGGACCATTTTCCAAGCCACATGGAGGATTCAAAAAGTATTCAGACTAGGTATTTCAGTTCAAATATTTATATCATATTCTTTTAAAAGATTTTAATGAATAATTTCGCAGTCTAAATAATTTATAGCTTTTATAATTAAACTTGTCAATCATTGTTAGCTTCATGAAAGTTAATCATGGTAAAATAAATCAAAATGGTAATATAACAAGCGTATTTATATACAAATTTCCTATTTCATTTTATGAATGAATAGCTGCACTTATCATGGGGTCTATGTGTTCAAATCAAAATTCAGGGAACTGCATCATCTGTAAAATTGCATATTATTTTACCACTACCACATACATCTGCACTATTGAATTCGTATGGTAAATTCTCGTTATACATTTTAGAATGACTATTGAAACAGTTGGAAACTTAAGTATCGCCGAAACAGTATCTACTACTATACACGACAAAGTGGGTAATATTCCACATCTACCGCCGTTATCTTCAAGGTCACAAATGTCACGAAAAAGCCATAAACCAAACAATATAGTCTACATGTACACCAAACTGTATGACAATGAATGGAGTGAAGCTTTAGACATGCTGACGCAGTCTGGTAGAAGGTGGGCGATGGATTTGGTAATCAAACATCTTTACCTTGTACTGAAGGTACGAGCATATCAGGGACCGGTAACATGAAACTTCTCAAATCTTACAGTTTTTAGTAATTCCTCAAATTTTAATTTTCCAGCGATCCGACTAGACAATATTGGAGTTAAAGATTTGCAAAATGATAAATAAGTTAGTCTAAAACCCACATATAAAAAGATATAAACTGATATAAAGGTAATGTGCATGACAAAATAAATCACGCAATACTGAAATGACAAGCTGTATCAGTCAATAGACATAACTCAGTTTTAGTGGTAATATGTACAGATTTACAAGTCTGATACATTTGTACGAGGGGTGGCCAAGTGGTCTAGGTAGTTTCTCATGACTACTAATGATCACTAGCCTGTCAACACTGAGGTTGTGCGTTCGAATCTCACCTGCGGCGGGGTGTGTTTGACTACGATCTTAATTGACAAGGGTTGCCAATTTTCCTACAGAAGGTGGATGAAACTCTCCGGGTACTCCAGCTTCCTCCACCAATAAAACAACTGACCACCGTGAAATAGCCAAATGTGCTGAAAACTGCGTAAAACCCCAACAAAACTAAACAAACATTTGTACAACTACTTGTACACGATGTAAGCTTGTATGTCGGATATCAAACTCGGATCCGATACATGTCAGGGAGCGAATATAGATTCGATATCAGACAGGCATGGTCTGAAATATCATTTATCATTCAAACATAATCCATAATGTATTTCAAATATGAGAAACACTCAACGTGCTTTGATATAAAATTACCATATTGTCCAGGATGTCGTTTATTGGTGTTGAGATTATTGTTGAACTTTCCAACTATCTTTCAATTGATGTTTAAGAATTTTAAGGACCATATGTTATCTGTGACCAGATTGAAGTTGAAATGATATGGGGTAAAATATAAACGTCAATGAGACACTATGCGATTATATTTAATATGATTAGAATGTATGTACGTGCAGGCCAACTTGTTTTTAAATATAAAGAATTGTACAGTATATATGCTTATTTTATAATAAAAAAAATTCTACAGGCATGTTTCAAAGTATGCAAAGGAATTGAAGCTCAACAACTGCAAGATTTAATTGATACAATGTTTTTGTCAAATGGGAGCCGAAAGGTAATATATTATGTTGAAACTTTCATACACATATTATTAGTGATGCTAAAAAAGAAAGGGTTGAAAAAATGCCTGTCTATAATATAAGGATTAGAAGACAAACGGGATCACACAGAGTACCTTGGCTAAAGCAAAAATGAAAAGAAATTTTATCACAAATTACTGTGACACACCGAGTCTGTGATTACATACAGATGTAGGTTTATCAAATACCTGTATTTTAGACCACTATTAACATGTAAACATGCTTTATAATCACAACAAGCACTGTATTAAATACAATAAGGCTTTAGAATTGACGCTTAAATATACATGCCTTAAGTTTTGTTTTGCATTCATAAATATCATCACTCTAGCATGTCTAATTAATGTGTATTGCCAGTGTCCTATAAATGACATTGTATATTCTATCTTTGTAGTTGCCATTGACAGATATAAAACCCATAATGGACCTAAGAAGAAAAACTGCTGTCGACACATCCATAAACATCAAACAAAATATGTTCAATATGCAAGATTTTCAAGCTCAGTTTTACAAGTGTAGTTTCAAAAATGAAAAATTACTCAAAGAAATAACTAAAACTCCTTTCTTTGGTAAGAGTGTGTATCTATGTTGGTGTATGGTTCTAGAAGAAGCTCCGTTATGTTTCGATAAGGATCCGCCTAAAGGATCTATAATTGATACAGATTTGTATAGAGACTTCACTAAAGGCGGAAAATGGGTAGAATATTGCGTGTGGCCACCCCTTCTATTAAAGGAAGACGGAGAAATATTGGTCAAGGGAATAGTGCAAACCCATTGACTTTGTACATTGAACACCATTTATCTGTTAATGAATCGTTGTTTTCAAAATATGAAACACATTTAACATTACGTCTTCTTTTTGTGTTTCAAAGTTTGTGATGAACGTTAATAAAACTGTAAAGACATTTTAAAATCCACATTCCACGCTTCTTGTTTTTCTGACGTTCACATCAGTCTCCAGTCCAATGTTATTTTCACAAATATAAATCAGAATAGAAACTAATCTTCTATTCAATGACTGGAATCCTCAGGTTGAATATTAGTAAGTCAGAGCAGTATGGTTTGTAAAGATAAAAATACATTTAACTGATTGGTGTATAAAAGTCTCAACATTTTTAGCAAAATGTGTCATTGAATATTTTCCGACAGCCTCCCCATTTTTTTTTTAAGTTAATTATGATTATGCCTGTTAAGGCTGTTAACGACCTTGGTCATTCGTTCTCTTGTTTGTATGTTTTTATTTTCTTTATAATTCTTGGCTCTTTTTATTTGATATCAGTTGCTCCGTAGGTATATTTGTCCTTTTTATTACATTGAGTGAGGTGAAATACCGGGATTTCCGAGTGAAATCAAATTCGATAATTCACCCAGTGAAATCGAAAGTCATATTTCACTCTAGGAAGTGACTTAACAATAGCCGTCGCCAACGACGTTGCTATACAATGGTCGACGCGTAATCATATAAAAACATAATCCCTTGTATTTTCTCGTTAAAATTTCTGAATACATGGAGTATGTCAATGTAATAAACAGAATAACTAATCTTGAAATTCGAATACCAAAGATGTACAACTCATGACCGAAAAACACTAATAATTCACTCGTACGCTACCCGCACTCGTGAATTAATGTGTTGTTCAGTAACTCGTTGTAAATTATTAGGTATTCGCATTTCAAGATTATTTATACTATAATTATTATATATGCTTCCAACGTCAAATATCTGTCATTAATATCCAAAATCGGCAAAAGAACACTGAAGCCACAAAACATTCTAAATCCAAGGAAACGACAAAGTCAGGAGAATGGAACACAAAAAACAAACGACGCCACAAGGATACATGTATAACTAAAAGAATGAAAAACATACAATAAACTAAACAAAAATAGAACAAGACAGCACATAAACTAAAGCACTAGCAATATGAAGTCCCATTAAAAACCGGGGATGACACCATGTGTTCCGGAAGGGGAAGCATGTCCTGATCGGATAATGCATATTGAATACTTTTCATTTGTTAATAATAAATAGTGTCCATATCCATGCTTTAATGGTCCTTGGATGATCCCCTTTCAAAAATTGTTCGGGGGTACAGCAATACATAAAATATAAAAATGTAAAACTCTTCTCCTCTAAAACTACCTTGTCAAAGGAGACCAAATATTCGTGGAATCGCCTTAGGTGGTCCACTTTCAAAATTGTGTCCCGGGGTCTGGACTTTGGACCAATATGGCTGCCATTACTGAAATAAGAAAATAATTAAAAATCTCCTCTGTCATGTCTCATGTTTCACATTCATTTATTTTCCGGAAAGAACCGGACTGTATTTTTTGTATTACAATTTTCATAAACTTCCGTCAAGTAACGATAATTTTCTCTTGGACAATCCTTCTGATGCCACGATGTAAGTCACTTATACTTACCTTTTTATGTATATATAGGGTAAACACATTCGTTTGGATAGAATGCAATTGTTTTTATGAGTTTTTGACGATGCAAACAATTTTTGATAACCACATGCGAATTTGAATCACTGTGGGCAAAGTGTGAATCGATAAAATGTTTTCAGTTGGAATATGGTCAGAAACGTCACTGTGGGTAAACTTGACAGTAGATAAAGTGCTTTTTTGCGAATAAGTTCATACCTTTGACATATGAAGTTTGTATACTGAATTCTTATTTTGAATTATATGTTTCCATTAGAGGTACATAATATTTTCTATTATTTGATACTATTTTTGTTGATCAGCTGAAATGTTACATTAGCTGTTTTTATATCGATTGTCTTTGTTTTATTGTAGCTTTTCACCATATAGATGTGCAACGGAATAAATACTTATCTCACAGTATTGAATTTGATTTGTTAGTCCCTAACGATTTAGCACATTGGTTTAGCTGGGCTGCGTTAGGCAGTCACAGTGAAAAGATCCATTAATCAGCATGGATACAGCAGAAACTGTTGATGATTCAAAACAGAGAGAACGTACAATGACGGAAAAAGGACTTGAGTTGTTTCACACAACAATGGATAAATACATAAAAACTTTAAAACGTGTTTTAAGCAAGATAGACGAACACTGTGTTAAAATTACTTCTGGACAAATGGACAATGATACATTAGACTTACTCAAACAATCATTAGAAAAATACACTAAAAAGTCTGATGACTATATCAGTTTCCTTACACATACGAAAACAGCTGGAGCGACAAGTGAACTAGAAGAACACACGAAATTTAGGGAAGACTTTGTCTACAAAGTGGAAAGACTTATCCGATCAAGTATTGCTGAGACGACAGGATTTCGACCTAAATCTACACTCAAAGAACCTTCTGTTAAATCTCAGAAGAAAACTTCAAAGAAATCATTATCCAAAGCTTCTCTTAGATCAAGTAACAGTTCAGTATTGCGACAAAAGGCAAAGATTTCTGTAGAAACTGCACGTAAGAAACTAGAATTTGCACAAGAGGAATCAGACTTGCTGACGCAAAAGGCGGAATATGAAGCTACTTGCATAATTCAGAAGGCAAAACTCGCGGCTAAAGAAAAAGGATTATCAGCTAGAAAAGAGGCAGCTGTCGCTATGGCCGAGTTAAATGCAATTGAAGAAGACGAAACTGAGTCAGAATCTAGTGACAGTGGATCAGAAATTGTAAAAATTCAATTAACGAAAAAGTATGTTGAAGACCAAAATAAAATTCTGAGTAAAGAGAATGACAATGAGAAATATATTTCAAGGCCGTCTCAACTTGATCCTTCTGTCCCTAGTTTTAAACCTAGCAATCTGCCAACAACGAAAGAGACTGGTGAGACCATTAAGCATGTTAAGCAAGAAGATGTTAACAACAATGTAGACTTTGCAAAGTTTCTGATGAAGAAAGATTTACTTACATCAAGATTCCATAAATTTGACGATTGCCCGGAAAACTACGTATCTTGGAAGGACACATTTAAATGTGTGGTAAATGAAATTAGTGCAACCGCCACTGAGGAGTTGGACCTTTTGTTACAATATACAGGTGTACACTCAAGGAAACAGGTTATAAGCATCAAGGTAGCGAATGCAGGTTATCCTTCAATCGCACTTGAACGTGCGTGGAATCGTTTGGACAGTCGTTACGGATCACCAGAGAAAGTAGAAAGTGCGTTAAAAATGAAGTTAAGTGTTGTGCCGAAAATCACTTACAAGGACAAAAACAAACTATATGAACTCTCAGATGTTCTGGCTGAGATACGAGCAGTAAAAGAAAAGCCTGAATATTCTGCACTGCTGAGTTTTTATGATACAGCTGTGGGTGTTAATCCGACAATTTCAAAGTTACCAACAGGATTAGAAAGTAAATGGCGTGATCGCGCAGCCTCATACAAAAGAAAACATTGTGTCGTTTTTCCACCTTTTACCTTCTTTTGTGACTTTGTTCTTGAAATGGCAGAAGTTATGAATGACCCTAGTTTCGACTTTGAATTTAGTGGAACGTCTCATGAACCCAGAAACAGAACCAATAATCGTAATGTTTCAGTAGCAAAAACGGAAATTGTTAATAACGCTAACACTCCTAAATGTATCATTCATAAGGCGAATCATTCTCTTGATGACTGTCGTGTTTTTCGACACAAGACACTGGATGAGAGAAGATCACTTTTGAAACAGCACGGTATCTGTTTTAGGTGTTGTGTTTCAAAGCATCTCAGGAAAGACTGTCAAGAAAACATCAGGTGTTCGGAATGTAAAGGAACTTCACATACTACAGCTATGCATGTCTTCAAAATTGTATCTCAAGATGGAACAAAATGGAAACCAGAAGCAAGTGCCTCAAATTATGGCGAGGAGAAATCTTCAAAGGAGGAAGTTGTGACAAAATGCACTGAAGTCTGCAAAGGTGGCGTAGGAAAATCGTGTGCAAAAATTGTATTATTAGACATATTACATGTACAGAAACCAAACACACGCATGCGTATATACGCGATTATAGATGAGCAAAGCAATTCCTCACTTGTGCATGGAGACATACTTGATTACTTTGACATCGAAGCAGAGTCCAGACAATATTCATTAAGTAGTTGTAGCGGTAAAGTTATGATGAACGGCAGACGGACAAGTGGTTTTGTTGTGCAATCTCTAGATGGACAGAATCTTGAGCTTCCTACTCTCATTGAGTGTGACATGATACCGAATAATCGAAATGAGATACCTACCTGTGACGTAGCTGCTAATTACCAACACCTTGCATGCATTGCTCAATTCATACCTCCTCTTGATGCTGAGGCGAAAATATTACTTCTTATTGGTAGAGATCTGATGCAAGCGCACCACGTATTGGATCAAAAGATTGGCAAGCCGTATCAGCCATACGCACAGAGACTAAAATTAGGATGGATTATTGTCGGAGAATCGTGCTTGGATGGTGCTCACATTCCCAAATATGCAAGCGTTTTGAAAACTTTCATACATGTTAATGGAAAGTCTTCAGTGCTAGAACCTTGTAGTAGTAAATTTCATGTTTCTGATTGTGAACAAGACAAACACCTGTTTAAGACCACAAAAGATGACGACAAACCGAGTTTATCGATAGAAGATCGACGCTTTTTAGAACTGATGGACACTGAAATGAAAAGAGACGACAACAGTCATAATTGGGTAGCACCTCTTCCCTTCAAACCTAATCGTAAACAGTTACCCAACAACCGCACACAAGCCTTGCATAGGGCCAGGAGCTTTGACGCAACTCTTAGGAAGGATCCCGTTAAGAGACAGCACGTTAATGAATTCATGACAGCTCTGTTTGAAAATGGGCATGCAGAACGTGCTCCAGTACTAGAACCAAATAGTGAATGTTGGTACCTACCTTTATTCGGGATCTACCATCCACAGAAAAAGGACCGTATACGAATCGTGTTCGACTCGTCAGCTAAGTTTCAGGGACTATCCCTTAATGATGTTTTGATGACTGGTCCTAATCTGACTAACAATTTGCTAGGTGTGCTCATCCGATTTAGAGCGGAGAAAGTTGCTGTGATAGCTGACCTGCAACAAATGTTTTATAGCTTCTATGTGCGTAGTGACCACAGAGATTACTTACGTTTCGTCTGGCACGAGAATAACGACCTCACAAAAGAACTTGTGGATTTCAGAATGAAGGTGCACGTCTTTGGCAACAGCCCAAGTCCTGCCGTGGCTACGTGTGGTTTACAGAAAACTGCCGATATTGCTGGTAAAATGTCAGGTATGGATGTCAAGGAATACATTTATCGTAACTTCTACGTTGATGACGCACTTTCCTCACACAGAACGAGTGAAGAAGCAGTTAGTTTGCTCAAAAGAGCTAAGTCAGCTCTACTAGAAGAAGGAAATTTACGGCTACACAAAATTTGCTCAAATTCAAGTAAAGTTTTGTCGGCATTTGAGAAGGATGACTTAGCAAAGGACTTGAAGAAACTTGACTTTGATCAAGATGATGAGCTTCCTCTTCAGAGGAGTCTTGGTGTCTGTTGGAATCTACGTGACGATGCATTTACTTACCGTGTAACACAGGACGAGAAGCCATATACAAGGAGAGGCGTATTATCGATCATCAATGGACTTTACGATCCTCTCGGGTTTGCCTCCCCAGTGACATTGGCTGGAAAACTTCTTTTGCGTGAAGCGATGACCGAACAGTTGGATTGGGATCAACCATTGCCAGATGAATTTCGTGCAAAGTTTGAAACTTGGAAAAACTCATTGAAACTGTTAGAAAATGTTCAAATTCCACGTACTTATGGAGGAGACCTCTCTGATATTCATCATCGAGATTTACTGGTGTTTTCCGATGCCTCGGAAAAAGCCGTTTCAGCAGTGGCTTATGTGCGTACGATTGACAATAGTGGTCAACAAGAAATACAATTCATTTTAGGAAAAGCTAAAGTAGCCCCAAAACATGGACACACAATTCCGCGGCTCGAATTGTGTGCTGCTGTTCTAGGTGTAGAAATCTTTGAAACAGTCCAGGAAGAACTTGACACAGACTTTAAAAACGTTACCTTCTTTACAGACAGTAAGGTTACGTTGGGATATATCTACAATGAAACCAAGCGATTCTTTGTGTACGTTAGAAATCGCGTAGACCGTATTAGAAAATCAACATCTTGCACACAATGGAAATATGTGCCAACTAATCAAAATCCAGCTGACGATTCTACTCGCAATTCTATCTCTCCCGTAGATCTCCCAAATAGTCTTTGGTTGAAAGGCCCAAATGCTTCATTTATAGATCACATCGATGAGGTTCCGTCATCATTTCCACTAGTTACACCGGATGAAGACTGTGAAGTACGAATTTTGAAAACAACTGTTGGCAAGGAAGTTCCTTTCGGAATTCATAGATTTGAACATTTCTCCACATGGATCAGTCTTGTACGAGCCGTTACCACGTTAAAAACTAAGTTAAGAACTATCTGTTTCGGTCAAGACAAGAATAGAAGGCAAGTTACTCGTGAGGAGAGTCAACATTTCATTCTTCAAGCCGTTCAGAAGGAGTTCTTTTCTGATGAAATTTCGGCTTTATCCGTTGAGGAACCATTGCATAAACACAGTAAAATCTTGAATCTCTCGCCTTACTTGGATGAGTTTGGACTTTTGCGGGTTGGAGGGAGATTGGAAAATGCGGACCTTTCGATATCTGAAGCGAATCCTATTATTGTTCCCAAAGGTCACATTGCCGTTTTGCTGGTGGGACATTTTCATGAACGGATCTTTCACCAGGGGCGACAATTCACTGAAAATGAAATTCGTAAGGCGGGTTTCTGGTTGTTAGGAGGAAGACGTGCTGTGACATCGTATGTATTCAAGTGTGTGAGATGTCGTCAACTCCGTGGCAGGCAAGAATTCCAAAAAATGGCAGATCTGCCTTTCGATAGGCTTGACCCTGCGCCTCCATTTACATACATCGGTATCGATGTATTTGGTCCGTGGACAATTTCTACACGCCGTACTCGAGGGGGACAAGCTAACTCTAAAAGATGGGCACTCTTGTTAACGTGTCTTGTTGTGCGAGCCGTTCATATCGAAATCCTCGAAGAGATGACGTCATCATGTTTTATTAACGCACTTAGACGGTTTTGTGCAATCAGAGGAGAAGTTAAGATCATACGTTCGGACTGTGGTACGAACTTCATAGGATCTGTAAATGACTTGAATATTAACATTATAAGTGTTGAGGATCGACCAATCAAACAGTACTTGACTGAAAAAGGTATAAATTGGATTTTTAACACTCCCCATTCCTCCCACATGGGAGGAATCTGGGAACGGATGATAGGTGTTGCTAGACGGATACTCGACGCTATCCTACTTGATGTCAAACAATTGACCCACGATATGCTTGCTACATTATTTGCAGAAGTTTCTTCAATCATCAATGCTCGACCTCTTTTGCCCATATCATATGATCCTGAAGTTCCATTTCCGTTAACTCCTGCAACAATACTCACCATGAAAACTGATCACACTGTCCGATCTTTTCATCTAGAAGACTTCAGTTCCAAGGACCTCTTCAAGAAGCAGTGGAAAGGAATTCAGCATCTCGCGAATCAGTTCTGGCACCGATGGAAATCTGAATTTCTACCATCCTTACAATCTCGTAGGAAATGGCAACAGGACCGTAAAAACGTACAAGAAGGTGATATTGTTCTCATGTGCGACAAATCACTACACAGGAATGAATGGCCAGTAGGAATCATTATCAAAACACACGCAAGCGATGACAACCGTGTGCGCAAGGTTGATGTTCGTTTAGGAAAAGACAGGAAAACGTTCACAAGGCCCGTGAACGAGTTGATTGTACTTCTACCAAAGAAACAATATGTAGTTTCAATGGACAATTAGAAAAGACTTGTTTTTTTTTGTATTATTATAGGACTAGATAGATTTTTTGACTCCGTCATTATAATGTGATATAGATAATATCAGGCGAGGAGTGTCATGTCTCATGTTTCACATTCATTTATTTTCCGGAAAGAACCGGACTGTATTTTTTGTATTACAATTTTCATAAACTTCCGTCAAGTAACGATAATTTTCTCTTGGACAATCCTTCTGATGCCACGATGTAAGTCACTTATACTTACCTTTTTATGTATATATAGGGTAAACACATTCGTTTGGATAGAATGCAATTGTTTTTATGAGTTTTTGACGATGCAAACAATTTTTGATAACCACATGCGAATTTGAATCACTGTGGGCAAAGTGTGAATCGATAAAATGTTTTCAGTTGGAATATGGTCAGAAACGTCACTGTGGGTAAACTTGACAGTAGATAAAGTGCTTTTTTGCGAATAAGTTCATACCTTTGACATATGAAGTTTGTATACTGAATTCTTATTTTGAATTATATGTTTCCATTAGAGGTACATAATATTTTCTATTATTTGATACTATTTTTGTTGATCAGCTGAAATGTTACATTAGCTGTTTTTATATCGATTGTCTTTGTTTTATTGTAGCTTTTCACCATATAGATGTGCAACGGAATAAATACTTATCTCACAGTATTGAATTTGATTTGTTAGTCCCTAACGATTTAGCACATTGGTTTAGCTGGGCTGCGTTAGGCAGTCACATCCTCTGACAGAATATTTATTATCACAGATGAGAAAAAGTTATTAAATTGTTGCGTACTTGCCCACCTTTCAAAACCTTAGACCAATATGACTGCCTAGTCTTAATTGGATGTTCTTTTAGTCCAGTAGACGTTCAGGGAATAAACCTTCTAAACAAAAACACTTTCAAAATCACCTGAATATATTGAGGCAATTTAAACCAAAATTTTTTTGAACTTGTCCTTATGTTATCCCTCTTAAAAATCGTATATATGGGTCCGGATTGTGGGACAATATGGCCACTTTTACTAAAAAAAAATCAGAAAACATCACTTTAGGTTTGCCATTTGAGCGATACAGGTATAGTAGCATTAGTGTTTGGAGAGAAACTGACAGAAAATCTTTGCCGACCCCCAATTTTATTGTAATTATTTTATTCCTCGAAATGTAAATATAAATGTTTTAATATATAATTAAATAATGTGAACCAACATTTTCGGTCGAGGAGAGGAGAGCTGTTTATGCAACCAAATAAAGTAATTATATTTCAAATTCAATAAATATATTGTTACACAGAAAATTCTGTAAAATGGTATTCTTAAAGTTTTTAGTTTTCATCTTTTATATCATTTAATTTAATTTAATTTTGTTTTACTTTTTTTTCTTATTTAGCGTTTAGACACTCATATCAACCTTTTATTTTTGTGGTTATACCACAGTTTTAATTTCTTTGGTAATTTTATTCGAAAAAGATGTACAGTACTAATAAATTCTTTGATATCAATTTTTATGCATGGGATGTGCACACTTCGTCGATTTTCAACTAAACGGCTGTTATCAAGGCCTAAAATATTGAAAATCAAAACAATTATATAAAAAAAATACAATTTTTTAAAATGGAACAATCATGACAATGACAATGAAGTTAATCATAAAATAATTTAAAATTAAGTGCACTGAACTGTGAAAAATTGTTTACAGAACATTTAAACAATATCGTGTTCCTTTTTACAATCAGAAAATATACAGTTTTGTAGTTTTATAACAAAATGGATTCCTTTCACCCGGAGCAATGTGATTTATGTTATACATTAAGGTATGATACCTATTGTGATAAATGTTCCCGCCATCTCTGTAAAGCATGTCACCATGGACACGCTTGTAATGATGAAGCTGGTCTAATTACCGAAAAGACAAAACAAAGACACTCTTACCAGCACCAGAACAGACAGGATGCTATAATTACCAAATACGAATGTCCAGAACATAAAAGTGAATACAATAGATTCTGTGGCAAATGCGGCGTTGTCCTTTGTCAGGAATGCTGTGAAAATGAACATATTGACCATGATAAGGAATCGGTCCCAACAGCATCCAGAAAATGTGCTGCCATAGTAAGAGATATTTTGTCAAATGTAAATCATGATATTGAAACCGCTGTAAAACTAGTTATAGATTTACAAGATATAATCTCTGATACTGAAGCTGAAAAACAAGTACAAGATGTCAAAGACTTGGTGCAAAAAGTTGAATCTACATTAGTAGATGCTGTAAAAGAAAAGCAAAAGGAGGAGAAGCAAGTGGTTAGAGCTTATATCAAGGAGCTTCAAAATTGTATAAATGCATGGGATAAAAACCGTGATAAACTTAACCCAGTTGCTAGAGAAATAAACTCGGTACCTTTTTTGCTTGGTTTCAGTGATTATGTACATAATCACGAAAATAAAGATTTCCCAGAAGCTCTGGAAACCAACTTCCTTCAACATGAAAAAATCCTTCATTATGAAGATTTGATTGAACGAGAAATCGGCTCCTTAGTTGAGTCCTTTAGCTCTTTGTAAGTTTAATTACGTATGTAGAATTAATATATTAAAAACACGTAAAAATGTCCAGTAATACATTATAGTTGACTTCAATATTCATCGGTGTGATTTATCAAAAGGAGAATGAATATTTTATACATTTGTAAAATTTCAGACAAATATACAAAAGGACTTTTAAAACAAGAGTGGTAACTGTTATGTATTTTCTAATGCAATAGCACATGTACATGCTATTAATTTCAAACCAAGTTAAATGGAACGTTCCGCGTAAAACACGTTTTGTTTTTAATGATATCTTATACAGTGTATGTCATTATTCATTTAATAACTTAAATTTTAACGGTTGGATTAATAAAATACCTACATAATGATATTTGGTAGATTATACAAAGAAATCATCAAAACCTATATATGTTGGTTCACAAAGCTAAATAAAAACATTTTTCTTTAAAATAAAATTGAATTTCGATGTGATATCCATTTCTACCAAGACTGACTAACTGACTTCTCAATATTTTTCTTTCTCTGAAATATAAGTAAAATGTATTACAAAATACCGAAAACATTGATGTATCATTTGATTTTTATCTTGTGTATGTGTTCGGTTCTGGGAAAGGAAGCAAATTCGAGTAATTGATTTTATTTTGCGCATTGTTTTTTTTTTAAATAAATTCAGCATTAATCATCATATTTTTGTATGTATTTCAACAACACGTCGGAGTCTGATTTTTTTTTTATCAAATGTTTCCTTTGCTCATCCTCAGTATTTGATTCCCGGGTTAAAATAAAATACTTGTTCCTTCAAAAATGATCATGTAACGATTTTTTTCAGAACTGGTATATACACCATATCAGGAATAACAAGTCGTCTTGCGTCTCCGGAGTGAGTAGTATAAATGATTAGGTGAAAACAATACGATTATCAAAACAAGTAGTAACTTAAAGAGTTGCCTTGTCTTTAAATGTGTTTGTATATATTTATATAAACAATTTTCATTGAAAGATATGTCAAACTTGATTTCCAATATGTGACTCGAACAAGTACGTTGTATTAAGAGTAAAATGTATGTTTTGAAAAAAAAATGTTCAGAGAATATTATAATACGTTTTATCTCATATGCACATGTACATGTAAGCCTGTTTAAAAATATATATTCTATAATACCATCTGTGAGCTAAAGGCAGAGAATGTTGACAGCCAAAAAAAAACCCAAAACGCTGAAGGAAAGATGCAAACAGCGACAAAAAACGTTTAAGGTAAGGCCAAAACCAACCAAGAACACGGCTGTGGTTGAGGGAAATATTCTTAGTTTTCATAAAATTAAACATTCACGCTAGTATCGAACTGGTGTGCACATGTAAATAAAAGGCTATGGTCATGCCATTATCATAGGAATATCACATAATTACGCATGATTAATAATTTCTAGCTCTATTCACGCGTATGTTACAATTCATGTGTTTATTTTTTTCAGTACAATGAACACTTCTGTTAATGTATCGACTTCAGGAACCACAAGAATCCATAAACTGTTCACGAAACATCCACGGAAAGAACAACACAAAATAAATGACAAATATGTTAAAAAATTAGAGAGGGAGATAGAAAATAAGCAGATGGAAATTGAGTGAGTATTAAGTGTAATAAGCACATGACCATCCGTCCGTCTATCCTTGCGTAGATGTACATTGTACGTAGGACCACTGTAGGTTAAAGTTTAGATTCAAAGTAGTTTAATGGGAACGTAGATGTCATATCGATATGAAACGTTGTCACTAAATACCTTAAGTTGAGATCTATTCAAAATTTAGGTCAAAGAGGGTGTGACCTCAATGCCACTGTTGAGTTATCATGACTTAGTAGTTTGTTTTGAAGCGGGCACATATATTCTATTATAAAATAAATTTCGGAACTTGAGCTAATACTCATACACAAACTTGCAAGACACATCAGGTACCAAAAAACATTTTGTAGTGTTTTATGTCCAACTAATCCCCTTTTAACGGATATTGCTGAATAATTAAAACTTCTCTTGTGGTGTTAATATTAATCTATGAATCAGCCTATTAATATCTACAATGTTGTTTGCTTTGTCTCGTTTACACACAGCGATTCCTTTTATGTTCATATCTGAAGTCACAGAAATAAGCATGGATCGTGATACACAATGTAATTTATGTAGCCAGAATATTACAATGTTACAAGACTCAACCCAATCATTCACGGATTTGTATGCAATAAAATTCCCAACAGTGGTATTAATACTTTACCATAGAGCTAGAATTCCGAAAACACGTTGCACGTTGGAAAGGAACTACATAAAAATCGTACCATTACTGAGGCAGTGCCCACAGGCGACGATACTCCAACGATTTTACAATCTCTATGCAGAGGTATCGTTTCAATGGTAGTAAAATAAACCCAGATAATATTTTTGTGCACTTTGCACACTGCATTTTTCATGATTAGTTGAAGTAAATATATGTACAAATACATGTACTCTCAAACTGATTTAATAACGACAAACTAGATACGTCCACATTTATATTCTAGTGGACATTATGATTCAAATGTTTGGAAACAAAATTGAAAATATCAATGCATAACAGAGAGAGAACAATAAATCTGTAAAACGTGGGACATTTTAGTGTTGGAACAGTATTATTTACATGATGTACGTACGTCTATAAAGAGTAAAAGTTACATATTCCCATTTAACTAAAGTTTGAAACACTACATATTTGTCTCGTAATATTCTTTAATATTTAATTTTATTCATACTATACAGACAACTTCAGACCAGGTTATCAGAGATAATTGAAACATGCCAAAACTTACAGGAATACGCCAAGAACGTAGTAGACTCTGAAGGAATGTATACAGAACAGAAAAAGTTTGCCAAGACTGATAGCTTTCATAAACTTATGGCCGAAGTTGCTGATGTCATACTTTACCTGAAACAAGAAACGTATATATCATTTTAGTCATAATTTATTGTGCAATTCAATTAGAAAGAGGAACAAAAATAATAGTAAACTTTACTTATCATAAATATGAATGAAAAGTATATTGAACTGGAAAAATCAAAATAGTTAAACTATCATATTAATCTAGGTTAGATACAAAGTTACACATTTAAATATTACAACTGTATAAACAATATCCTTATAAATGATGAAAACAATCGTAACTTTACTAAAAAAACTGAAATTAGTCTGTTTTTAGGACAAGGTCAGTGCGTAAAATCAACTCGATTCGGGCATATTGTAAAGACTCGAACTTGTATTTACGTACGGCAAAGTCCACATAAATGCATGATGAAAAAGGAAAATTTGCTGTTGTATATATTTACCAATGTATATAACTTTGGCAATGACAATATTTAATTAACACGTTAGAAAACAAACCCTTTATAGTTTAGGGCGCTGTGGTGTAGTGGTTAGCGCATCGGACTACGAAGGCAAAGGTCCTTGTTTCGATTCTCGTTCAGGATGAAAATTTCAGGGATCAAATTTGCAACGCCCTGTCGACACCTACTGCGAGGATGGTCTCGGTAAAAGATGCTAGTCCGTCGGATGGGGACGAAAAATTGTGGTCCCTTGTTAAGGGAAATCAAAACCCTTTGCACGTTAAAGACTCCTCTGTAGATGTCGGAAAATTGTAGGCTAATCTCAGGGGCCACTCTCGCTTCCACCAAGTGGAGAGGGATTAGTATAAGTTGGCATAATTTGTTTCCCAATCCACTATAAATACATAAGTTTAAACTACAAAAAATTATCTACAACAAACATCAATTCTTCAGTTTGTTTCTGCCTTTAGAATTGAAGCTGATGTACACCAGAAAAGTCTGATGTTTCAGTATGAGAAATTAATAGATGAAAAGGAAGATATCCGACAAAGGTAAATATAACAAAAATTTCAATGAATTCTTTAGTATGATTATAATGAAAAAATACAGGACAATTTCGTTTTAAGATAATTTCATTGAACAAATAAATTATGTCAAACTAAATAGATTGAAGTAATCATTGTAATTTGGGTAATTGTTTTCCCACCATACTATTTTAGATTTATTGAAATGGCAGGAAGAACACTAAGCTCTGTAGGTAGTGCTCGATCACGTGATGCAGAGACTGACGAACCAATTTTGCCTAAACAAGTTTTTGAAATGTTCGGCGAACTTTATAAGAAAGAATGGAGAGAAACATTAGATCAGTTATCAATAAGAGGAAAATGGCAGGCACATGTCGTTATACAACATTTATATCTGATAATTCAGGTATATAATTCTAATTAATTGACATTATATACAGATATATTGAGCAAATACATTCAGTTTAATAACATTGCTGAATTGAACAGTTCAGTCTTTGTATATATACACATTTAAATGAAAACATTAGTTTAACAGCATTTATTCTGAGTTGCAAAATTTTTCTCTAATTTTTTTGCTTTTGGTAGCTTTAGGAGTTAAAAAGTTATATTGTGGATTTATTATACTGAAATTTAATAAAATTATTTTTTTCAGTCCTGCTTTATAAGTTGCAAACAGATATCAGCAAAACAAACCAAGGACATGTTATCTGCCTTGTTTGTCGGTGATGAAGAATTACAGGTACATGTAATCAATGTTCAAGATACAGTTACTACAAGTAACAAATGTATATGTAAATATTCACTTATATGTATGTACACATTTCAAAACTGTATATTCGATCAGAAAATCCAAAGATTGAAAATGTGGTACCTCAGAATCTAAGTTACAGAGCTGCATCTTTTATATCTAGACACTATACGTTTCCCTTAAAAAATTTGTAAATATTTTTACGGATTTCTTTAATGTAATAATTTGCTAGTAATACAAATGTATGCAATATTTTTCTATAATTTCGCTTATCATAAACACAAGTAATGTGTGTATATATATATAACAGGTCATAGAAAAAACCACTGTCAATCGGTAGATTGAAATTACTTGTAGCAAGAAATGATACTAAGGATTCGGTAATAGAGGAAATAAATATAACTTTTTAATGTAATGAAATAGTTTTAAATTTTCTTCTCATAGACTCACAAAGCTGAAATGAAGCACATCACAGATCTAAAAAGGAAGACAGCATCTATTTGTGCTATTAATTTGCAAAAGGTAATAATTTAAAAAGAAAAATATTTTCAGATAAACTGAATTAATGAATGAACATGTCTTTAATTAACTATTTAATCGAGATAAAAAAAAGATCGACAAAAAAATACTGAAGCGACAAAACAGTGGGATAAATCCGTAGGATTGAAATCCAAAAGCGAGACAAACTCACGAAAAGGTAACATCCAACAGATACAACAAGGATATACGTGTTAATTAAAAATAAAACAAACATAGAATAAAGTAAACATAATTAGAAAAATACAGCATAGAAACTAATCGAGCAATTGGAACTTCCACTAAAACCGGAAGTGACATCAGGTGTTAAGGAAGGGTAAACATTTCCTGCTCCGTTAACGACACCCGTCACATTACCAGTGAATAACATCCCGTGAAGTGTCAACTCCGGTGTAGTGTCAATTCCAGGAAGACGTGAAATAGTACTGAAAATATCTATTCTCATGTTCGTTCAACTACACGTGTACTTGTAGTAGTTTTATTAAGAAATAGATAAATAAATATGTATATCTTATTTTGAATTGACTGGACTGAAATTGGCTAGCTTGAAATAGAAGCATTTTGAAAACAACCTCTTTCAACAGCTTCTCGAGCTCAATAACGTGCAGATTTCTTTCTAAATCTTTCAAACTGTCTGATATATGAAAAAACAAATGAAAATAAAAATTGAAGATTTTCTTGTATTTACAGGTGCTGTTACAAAAACCAGAATTTCAGGCCTGTTTGCTTAAATGGGAGAAGAAGGACTATGATCTCTTGTCAGAAATTATGAATTCACAATACTTCAATAGATGTGTGTATCTATGCTGGATGATGGTCGTGCAAAGTCCTCCAATGTACATGGATGAAGGACCTCTCCGTCGGTCCTATATCAACCGTGAAGTTTATCACGAGTTTACAAAGAAAGGGTCTATTGTAGACTATTGTGTCTGGCCTGCATTGTACATAGAAAAGGAAGGCCCACTAGGAAGCAAAGGATTCGTACAAGTATACTAAATCTAGAAGAATACAGAAGAGTGTGGAAACGACTAACTTTGTCAGAATAATGAACATTGTGTGCGAAAGATCGATATAACTGAACATCGCCTACGAGATTATTTTTACAGTGTCTGATATATAAAATTGATGTTTAACCTGACAAGCGGAATCGCGGGCGTTATGTGTCGAATTTAATTTTAGATAGATGCATGTATTTAAAACAATGTTTATACAACGATTAGTGAATCAATTATGCAATATTTGTATATCTATACATGTACCTGTATATTCTATACCTAGTAGCTTTTTTTAAAAAATATAAAATACTCTGATCTAGTTCATATGAAGTTACGTTTTTTACAGGGGTTACTACAAAGAAGCTAGCGCAGTCCTTTAATTTCGGTTTCCGATTTATAGATGATGTTCTGTCACCCAAGTGAACTTGAAATTAAAGAGACAACAGACACACTCACGTCTCTTCAAATGTAAACTAGTATTTGTACATAGACGACAATGGGCGATTGAAATAAAAAAATTATGACAAACGTTCCAATTGTGAACTTCCCCTTTCTTAGCAGTAGCATACCTATGTTGTGTAAAACATGTAATATATAGTATGTGATATATATATGATGACATTCTCGCCGGAGCACGGTTGCTGTCACATAAATTTCTAAGACAGGGTTATGTTCAGTCCTTGTTGATTTCATCATTAGGTGGTCATCACAAATTGAATGGCCATTATGATTTTTAAAATATTTTAAAATACTCTCATTGGATGAAAACTGTCATGTGATTCAAAAATAAATTGATTTTTTTTACAAAAATTTAACATTGCGGGAAACAACCCTATTGTTCACCTCCAACATCTCAATTTTCTCCTGCAAGGGAGACACCTGCTCCTGTGGAAAAAAACAATAAAACAATTACGGCCATTATTTGATGATGTAGACATTCAAATTTGGCAACTCTCTCTTCACGAACTTTCTTCAAACGTGCGGGATAGAAAATTCTCCAAACAAGATAAGGATAAGTACTGAAAATCCAAAGAGAATCCTATTTAAAATTATGTTTTAATATGTAAAATAAGTAGGGGCATTTTCCACTGTATTTCTTCCACTTCTAGGGCCATTTTCAAAAAGTCGCAAAAAGACTTTCAAAATTTCTTTGGGCATAGCCTGATATGTGGTTTCTAAAGATTTTTAATTTTGCTAATACTGTAAATTCGGAAATTTTCGCGTCCACTTATTATTGCGATTCTTCTGCTCCAGGCAAAATTGCGAGGTTTAATTATTGCGATCGCTGACCGCGTGAAAACTGAAAGGCTTTATTATTTCAATCGGAGATCGGGTAAAAATTGGGTTTTAATTGATGGTTTTAAAAATATTAAAATTCAAAATGTCATTTATATATGATAGCTGTCCAAACAATAACTATACAACTAAGTATCTACCAATTAACCTGTTTCCGGATGTCGGCAATCAATGACCAGAAACTTACCTGTGTAAATTTTAACAAAGGGTGACACATTTATAATAAATCGGATAAAATATGCATTAAAATGCGAGTTTTTAATATTGCGATCCCAAACCAATCGCAATTTTCGCAATAATAAAAACATCGCAATAATTTCCATATTTACAGTAATAACTAACAAATAAGTTACTATTTTTATATACCTAAATATCGCTTTGGGAGACAATTTAAAACACAAATTTAAAAGACAGTTTTCCAACGTGAAAGACACTCAAAACAAATTTGTTGCTGTAAATTAGTTTTAAGTTTTTCCTATGATATGACAGTAGAATGCCGTTGGTTCTGAATGTCGTCTTGGCGATATTCCAAAAAGCTATGATAAAAATTGATTCAAATCGCCTATATACACGACCTTTGTGTGTAGAAAACTTTTTTTATGATAAGGTATAAAATTTCTGTTTGTTAACATAAATATGGATTGCATACAATCGTTTATGATAAAAAGTAGGTAAATATCTAAGATAAGAAATCAATGGTTATGAATGAAACAAACACAGGGAAAAGTGGTCCTACTCTCAATTTGTGTGCTCTGATGTCCCATGTCAAGTTCGAAAAAGTCCGTCAAAAGAATCGACAGAAAATAGTGATAACTTTATATTAGAGTACAGTATTTTGTAATAACTTGATGATCAACGATCCTGTTTTCATGAAATTTTTCCTATTTATATAAATTCTAAAACGGTCGAGTAAAGCAAGTACAGCTAATATGAAGGTTTCAGTATTAAGTCAGATATCAAAGAAGGGCTTTATTGTATCTGAGTGTCGCCCAGAAAGTCGGTTTTAATACAAATTTGTAAAGCTGTGCAACATAAAGGACACTCAGAACCAAAATTATTTTTTTACTTTAAGTGAGCACATACATGTATATCTCTTTTCATATGTAACAATAAAATGAATTTAGTTTTTAGTCTCCATGGCGATATATTCCCAACAATGATATAAAATGCTTGACAGCTGCCTCTGATTTTTATAGATAGGAAACCTGAAGTTTTAATTATTAAATAATATGATAAAAATAGCCTTAATATGGCAAATTTGGCACGACCAATATTTTTACGTTGCCCTAATACCGGTATTTATATGAAAATTTATCCGGTTCTTAATTTAATACAGATTTTCGGCCAGGGGCAATATAGGAAATTGTATTACCCAGTTATGCATCTACTAGGGCAATACAGCTTCCTAACAGGGCAATATGGATTGGATATACCCCTGAGGGCGTTAACACGACAGGGATATATCAAATTTATATCACGTAAGATACTCTGAAAAGTGAAAATAATAGGTTTTGATCATTTTGAAGAGGGTCTTTCAGGAAATTCACCTTGTGTAAAGATAAATGCAGGATATCAGGTTAAATTTTACAGGGTAAAACATCATGATATACGTGTAAATGGTTATAAGCATCTTTTTCAGGTTTGTGAATATTCAAACACATTATATATCCACCGTTTACGATAAACATTGGTAAATATTTAAAGTTTCAAACTTTGAAGTAACCAACATTTTTAAATCGCTAGATAAGCTTATCTTGTAGGGTGACATTTTGTAGAATATTTACATATAAAATATCAGTACTTATGTCCTTAAGAGAGGGCTAGAAATGACTTTCAAAAAGGTATGGTATATTTTGTAGCTAACTTAATTCATTGAATTTTATTTCTCATGACATATTTTCTTATCATGTCATTAATTTTTCCAAAACTTATGCATATATGAATGGTAGATTTAGATATTTGTGCCAAGAATTTCTGCATGATGAATTTAACTCTTCCTGATTAAGATTATACACTTTGTCAATGGTGGAGATTTTAACATGGGAGTATAATAAAGAAGATTGTGGAATATGAATGAATTTCTAACACAGCCTTTAATGCCGTTCTTCATTTAGAATTCACAGAGAGACCTTATAAACTGATTTAGTGAATCGGTGATCTTAAATCCCAAGGTATACAATATTAAGTTGTATCTATCCATAGTTATTTATCAACATTTTGAAAAAGTGGAAATTTTCCTTTAAGAATGTCTGATATTGAATTTATTTGTAAAAAGTCATTACTTATGAATCAAATACTTTGTACTTGCATTAATTTTTAAGAGATCATCGTGCATAATCTTGGTGACTTTTCTGATTTGGGAAGTAACAAGTTTGTGTAATGAAACCCTAGAATGTACCACCACAGAAGGGACATCTGGAATCTGTATGGAAGGACAGTGTTTACCTACAATTGATTTTATTACAAGAGAAAACTTAGATTTCAGTGTTCTGGTGAAATATCCGGAGAAGAATATACAGGTACCGTATATATAATTGCAAAGAAAATATACTGATTCCGTTGTTCGTTTTAGTTGTAATATGTTTTTAATGCTTAGTACATTGTACATGGTTTTAATGGAACTAGTTGTGTGTTAATCATGTACATTACAAAAGAAACAATAATTAAATGTATCCCTCAAAAACTCTCCCTTCATTTTTATATGAACAAAAGAACGAAACATTAAGGGTTGGGTGAATCTTCCCCAACCAATCAAACTTAAATGCGATACTGTTTTCGGTTCAGTGTACACAACTTGTGTTTTATTCAGGAACATATTAAAGACATGTACTTGAGAGGAGATGGTTTGGGGTTTGACTGGACGACAGGACATAAAATGACAAAAACAGCTAAAGATACTTGGCAGATAAACATTAAGTACATGTCATCAGATGACGGTTTCAGATGTCAAAGCTGTTATGATACATCACCTATTATAGATAAATTGCAATTCCGAATATTCATTGGGGACAACATTGACATGATTGGTGGAAATTTTGCTGTTAAGTTACCAATCTCTGAGACATCGTCATATTTTGGAAAGAAGCCTGTATTCAGTGTGTTTCCATGGTTTTACAATAAAAATGGTTCAACTGTTAATTTCAAAGTTCATTCGAAAGAATTAGGTAAAAATCGATCTATTGTTCTCTACTTACCACCAAGTTTTGACGAAAATACCTATAAGACATATCCAAAATTATTTGCATTAGATTTTTTACCAAGCGTCCCTACTAGACTAGTCAAGCGCTCCTTGGACAAACTACTAGTGGAAACTGGGGCTGCAAAGGAGTTTATCCTTGTAGGGTATGGTGACTATCAACCTGCAAATGAACGATTCGATTTGTTAACCCCGACATCTGGACCATTCTTACTTTGTGTAAATGGAAGCTTTGGAGATAATTGTGATGGTTGTTTACCAGCTAATTATTCCGTGGATGAGTATTGGAGGTTGGTTGAAAATTTTGATAACTATGTTGTTACACTAAATTCCGTATTAGTGGTCAGGGATAAACCTATAAAAAACAGAAATGAGGTAGAGAAAATGCAAGAATGTTAAAATACGTAAACCAAAATCAACATAAGGACAGAGATATTCATAAAAGAGACACTAATTAATTTTAAACCGTAATTGAGCTACATTTATTGATTTATGTAAACATAAGATTACAAAAATATTGTGACCAAAATAATTAACTATACAGTGTAGCATCTAAAAGCACTATTTTGTAATATATTTTTGAAATGCATTTTCAGTTAATTTAAATTCTTTAAAAGATTGAGTTTTAACAACCCCAAGAAAAGTTTAATTTTTTAGGACTGTGGCTGCCATGTTTATGCCTATCTTAATCTTTTGCTCACAAATTGCTCTCTAATGTTTGTTCATAACCGTATATCTAGCAGAACGCACACATACAAGTTCATGGGATATATCTTTTCCTAAATGTACTTTTTTCGACAATTAAGCTTGCAATCTTCAAAACATCTAGATCATTCGATTTGTTTGACAATGTACGTTTATTTTCTAAATTTTGTGGCCTAGACATGAAGTTACATTTCTATAAAATAATTCTTCCCTTCTAACTTCTGAATTAAAGCATTCAGTCGGTAAAATATTCTAATGATAAGGTTGAAGAAAGTTTATACCTGACCCAAGATTAAGTCTACTTAATGAGATGAATGGTATGGGTTGTCTTAGTTTTTATACTGAACTTCTACCATTTTTACTTTTTTCCTAAAACCACCAAATCACCAAATTAACCGTATTGGTACCATTAGTCCAGTAGAGTCTGATTACCTGCAACATGTGCAATAAAATAATTTTTTTCTTCAAATTATGAGTCACTCGTGCTGCTGTTACATGTATTGTTTTTCTTATTGTCAGTCTCTTGTGATTGAGACTTTACGAACTAGAATATGCTTTGGTACTTTAGAAATATTTTTTGTATATATAATCATATTTATGTTTTTATTTCTTATTCAGTTTGATGTTAAAATGTGGAAAACGAATCCAGAGCAAAGGATACGGCGATAAAGTACTGGACTTTCTACTGAATACAGTGATGAATAAATCACAAGAAGTAACACAAAATCGAATTCGAACGGATCAGCCAAACACTGGAATTATGGGATATTCTCTGGGTGGTCTGATGTCATGTTACGCTGCATGGACAAGGTCATCTGTGTTCGGAATGGCTGCTTGTCAGAGTCCATCACTTTGGTGGCCGATGAACAATATAACGGTCAAAGAAAGTGAATTTGATTTTATAAATGTAACGCTCAAAGATCGAAAGCTCATGGAAAACAGGTTTCCACAGAAAATTTTATTAGATGCTGGTATGTACCCCTTTACCAATACTATTATTATTTCACTTTCTGACACTTCATGTAAATTTAGGTTATCCTTTTTGTGTACTCACTATGGTGAACGAACAAGAACACTGTGATTGCACAAAACGTTGATGTCTGTTTATTACATTTTTTAAATTAAGTGTACTTATTACAAGTTAAGTTGAATTGGGACGGCTATCAATTATGAAATAAATGCTGTTATCCTTTAGAAAGAAATTACATCATGTTAATATCATTGTTGCCACACGCCTTTAATATACTGAGAAGTCATTTTTTGGTACCAGAGGCAAAGTGGATTATATCACTACATGCTTGGTGAAAAAAAATTTATATATACGATATGATTAGTTCAGAATAACTCAGTTTGTTTATTTGTCCATAGATGATGTCAACTTTCCATGTCCAATATTCTTCGTAGTAACATACGTCTTCAAGCTATGATATCTAAATTTCACAGTTTGAAGTTTAACTTTTGTTAATATAAATATGGCGAAACACTGTTCCATAAACTTCTTAAGACACGGTTATTTTAATCTTTTGCTAAACTAAAACAATTTATCTCAGTCACCATGATTTGATTGGCCGCAACCTTCAATCTCTCAACTGAGATTATATATATTCACATCGATTTCACGTCGTATTTCAAACGACAACTCACAGAACCTGAAATGTGACAAGGACCTCGGGGAAAACTCGTTGTTCTATTCTTGGTCTGTTCAATCTGGACATTGGTTGTTCTCTTCTTGGCATTTTACACCATATACGTTCTTTCTCATGTGCATATAGCCTTCCTGTATATCTGATCTCAATCTTATTTTTATTCTCCTTTTCTTTTTGAATTTGGGGGATTTTACATTCATAGTTTTTGTGTTGTACTGGTTCTTTTCGTTTGCTAAAATATATTTGTTTCCAGTCATATAACTGATATATTACTGAATTACCTGTGCAGTTTACAGTTCTAATTTGTCTTTGGACGTTTGACTTGAGACTTAATGGTTTGCTTTTCTTTACTGATATTCTCCAAATTTTATTTGACTAGTTAAAAGACCTTGTATTTCTTTACCTTGCAGGTAGTGTAGAGGATGCCAATCCCTTCAGATTGACACAGTCAGTTGTCGAAGCAGGAGAAAAAATATCTCAGACGCCATTTTTCATGATGAACAAAAATGTTTGGATCAATATATATCCTGGTTCACAACATAGTGAAATAAACTGGGGAAAGAGATTTTGGACTGCTCTTAAAACATTTCTACCTTCAGATGGAGCGCCAAAAATACCAACAAGATCTACGCCAAAAATACCAACAAGATCTACGCCAAAAATACCAACAAGATGTACGACAAATGGGTCGACGAGTTATATTTCCTACGATTTATCAGTTTTCATCGTTTGTGTTGTGGGTTTGACAAAATTAATGATTTTATAAATGTATTACTAAAATCAAGTATAGTGGCATTTTAGACTTTGATTTAGTTTCAATAAACATTTATACATATGAAATATAAAATATATCTAATTAATTATATCAGGCATCATATAAATTTTACAGTCATCTTAAAAGACGTAAATTAACCGCTCTGTGGATTGCGACATTATTACACCTCTTCACAATATTACAATTCACTCCAGTAAATAATATTAATACAGTTCGTTAAGTTTATTGTCCTTATTTCCTAGGAATCCCTTGATAGGATGACGCTAATACTTTATTAGACTACAATTATCTCTCTAGAATAAAACAGTACTCAATCATATACTAAAGTGGTGTGATAGGATCACAATATTAAACTCCTAACTACAATAATTTTACAATTTTCTAGGAAAATCCCCTGAATAGTCATTGACACGAGTTAAGAGTTTTCTTAGTAGTAAAATACCAACATATCCTACTTATGGCGTTTACATTTCCTAGCTTATTTGTCTTTGTCGTGCATGTGATTTGTATGTTAACTTTCTTGAGAGAGCGAAGTTAATATAGTTAATAGAGTTGTTTTAAAGCAATTTATCGGTGTGTAAAGGAAACCAGTTCACTCACAAGGACTTTATATTACGTTTTTGAGGAATCCGGTTGAGTTTATACACCGATAAATTGCGAAAAAAAACAACTCTTATTACTTATAATTCCAGAATAACTACACTTTTCCGCAAAATGAGAAAGAAACGAGCGTCATTTACGGAGAAAAAAAAAAGATCCCAGACGCCACTTTGTCGACCAATCAAAATAAAAAATACAAACAGTATTGGAATTATTGTCGCATAAACTTTGAAGACAAGATTATGTTCAGACTCTGTTTATATCATCATTACAGAATTTTTACGGTCATTATCAATCTCACAAATAAGAACATATGTAACACACAAGGGTGTAGCAATTGCACGTCCTTATGGGATCGTATCGAGGTTATTTCCTCGAGTTCTTTTGACAAACGTCTGACTTGCGCGTGACTGATTCTCCCAGCTTAAAATGACAGACGAAGACGACGGACACAAAGGAAGATATGAATCAACCTACAATATTAATGTTGCAAACCTGTGCGAACCTAAGCTATTATTTCAAGCATTTACTACAGCACAGTCTACCCTGCTGGGCTTTCCTCAGCACCTGTACTAAGATGCTGGATCTGTTCTGGCCTGGGCGTATTTCCTCACCTGCACCAAGTCAGCACTGCTGGACAATCTATATTGGCGTGTGCGGATTTCAGCACCCGCACCAAGTCAGGAAGGCTGGACTATCTATATTGTCGTGTGCGTATTTCAGCACCTGCACCAAGTCAGGAAGGCTGTACTATCTATATTGTCGTGATCGTATTTCAGCACCTGCACCAAGTAATCACTGCAGGACTATATATTGTCGTGTGCGTATTACAGCACCTGCACCAAGTCAGCACGGCCTAATTAATTAGTAAAACCTAATATGTCCTATTAATACTTCCTGAGATTCAGCTGCAACTACTCGCAATTTTAAGTTATACCTTATTACTTCTGAGTGGCCGCTCTTTTGAACTTCTACACAGCAATTTTTTATTTAACTAAGACACCTGCTTATATACTGGTAATATGACCTATTCCATTATCCAACAGACGATAAAAATTTAACTAACTACCCCTAAGCATCCAAGCTTTTTAAGATACCTAAATCATAAACACAGAGCGCATAAATGACGGCCCGACGATCCGAATATTTCCGTAATCAACAATTATACCCGTACCTATTGGTTCTGTATATTAGAATTTTCTTGGTTACTTGTGAACACTTGTAAAACGAAAGTAGAAATTAACAAGATAAAGAATGCATTTATGGTAACCATTTCACAGGATAAATATTATACTAAACCAAAATAATATTAATCTACAAATAGTAATTGAACATATTTTGTAAACACATATACATTATGTATCTTCACTTCGATTTCACGTCTTACTTGAATTGACTCTTCACCGGACTTTGCACTCTGTCAAATTCTCCTCCCTTGGTATGTGACAAGAGCCGTAACTGCGCAGGACATCCTTGCCCTTCCTGAGCACTTGATGTCACTTCCGGTTCGCACTGCCAGTGCTTAATTTTTTTTGCCATATTGTTCTTATTTTCTGGGCTTGAGATGTGTGTTTTTACTTCTTTGGTTTCATCTTGGTTGTGTCTTTTTGATATGTTTTCAGTCGAATTCACTTTGTCTTAGGCTTTTGGTCTTTTGGGATTTGCCCACTGACATATTACTATTGTATTCCTTTTCTGATATTTATATACTTGTGCTAAAGTTGTTTTTCGACAAGTGTTCCACTTCCATTTAAAGTAGGGTTTTCACTTTTAACTCGACGAGACATAGGTTATCTAATCTGTGCCAGGTTTCCCTATTTCGACCCCTTTATTTGACTGTAACTAATTAAAAAAAAAAGTACGAAATGGCCTGACAAAATGACAGCAAGCCACATTTTCTTTCATTACTGTTTCCCTAGCCGTACATTACAAAACTAATCAACTGATTTATTTTTTTAAATTCCGTTCAATATATCCACATGCTCTGAAGTCTCATGGCCTCGCAATTTTTTTAAATGCTGTTAGAAGTTAGAGGAATCTAGTTTGCTGAGAATGTGTCATTTTGTATGTCAGTGGCTAGGTTTTCCAGACCAAAGATATATTTTAGGACACATTTTAGGACTGCATTAGGATAGTCCTAAGCCATGTCTCAGAATGTAAATCAAACATATCCAGTTGGAACTAACAAACTGTTGCACTTTGAAATTCTGTTGAGGGAAAACAAGAAAAAACGATATACATCCTAATTGTTCCAGCATAGTTTATTATCATGTATTACAAAGATATATTTAAAAAGCTTTAAACGGAATTATATAGAGTTATGCGATTTTAATATATTAAATAGAGCTTCTAGTGACATTTCAGTTTCCTCCAATCTTATACATATAATGTCTATAATAACATTTGAGCTATATAAAACATTTTAAAAGTAATCAAAGCATACTTTCAACAGTGGAATGACCACAAGAGAACTCGAAATTAAGAAGCCATTTGCTTGATTGATCATTTCAGTTTGCATTCCGGTCGCACCATCAGATGGAAGCAATGTTTGCAGAGGTTTCCAAATTCTTTTATCCCATTCTATAAAGCTATGGGAAGACTCTGGGTAAATATTAATCCATAAATTGTGATTCAAAACAAAGTTTTGATGTTGCAGCATTTTTAGTCCAGCTTCAACCGTAGACTGTGTCAGTTTATAAGGAGAAGAAGCCTCTGCTGATCCTATGAATTTACATAAACACCATTAAACATTGACCTAGATGTATACTCATACACACGCACTTACATACATAAATACATACATACATATCGTTAAAACTGACTGAAAAAAATGTTGTCAAACTTTCTTTATTATAATTATACAGAAATGCAAGCTCGGATTTCTTGGAGGTGACTAGACGACCTTTGGTCACACATTCAGTGCTCGTTGGCCAGTATCTCAGATTATCACATTTACAATGTACAGGGTTGACTTTTCTTTGGGGTCGATAAACAGAGTCATCGGTGTAGCGATAATTCAATAGATATTTTTAAAAATTCATTTCGTTTCGTTTATCGCTCGACGACAGTTTGGATTTAGAAAAGCGGTATGGATGACGTACGTATATAAATCAAAATGATTAAAATGAATAAGGTTAATATAGTTTTATACACGTACATTATCAGCAAAATTCGTGACTGTTAGGACATTTTTTTCTGAAATATCTTTCGAGTATTCAAAATAAGTGGATGAAGTCGTCATCCATACCATAAGCTTTTATTAATTAAGGGACATCGTTTTGAACTATATTTTTGTAAAACAAATAAGTTTGTAGAAATGAAATAAGGTTATCTTCGCAGAAAATCATATTTTTAAGATCTGATAAATTTCATGGTTTTATGTATGCTGTATACTTTGACGTTCGCTGGCCCGTCTAATTCCAAAACAGGCGTGAAAAGAATCTTGGACTACTTGACTTTTGTCAAGCTGTGTAGCCACAATCCTGTACGACAACCTCCTTTTGTAGCTGTCGGATTCTTTTCGGCATTGCTGTCTCATCGATATTTTCCCTCATGGACTACTTGACTTTTGTCAAGCTGTGTAGCCACAATCCTGTACGACAACCTCCTTTTGTAGCTGTCGGATTCTTTTCGGCATTGCTGTCTCATCGATATTTTCCCTCATATTTCATTTCATATCTGCTAAATTTAGGCAATTAATATAAGAATAGCCTACCTGCGTCTAGAAGTATTCTTTGTGGATATCTGTTTGTATTCAAAGCTTGATTCTCTAGTGTAATATTTATAAAATCAAACAAACATTTGTTTTCATCCATATCATCATATGGCCACCAAAGTGATGGACTCTGACAAGCCGCCATTCCGAAAACCGACGACCTTGTCCATGCAGCGTAACATGACATCAAACCACCCAGAGAATATCCCATAATTCCTGTGTTTGGTTGGTCTGTGAGAATTCTATTATTAGTAAGTTCTTGAGCTTTGGGTAATACTGTGTTTATAAGGAAATCCAAAAGATTATCTCCGCTTGCATTTATTGCAGTGAATCTACCACACTTATTCACCATTAAACTGAAATAATAAAACTTGTTAAAAACGTACAAAACTTGTGACAAAAACCACACAAATACACACACAAAGAGAGAGAAAATTATTAATTCTGTGTTTATGATCAGATTAAAATTCAAATCCGATCCTTGATAGCTTGAATAATTATAGATTAATATATGGTCTTTTTTCATATTGCCCTTGATATCAGCCGGAGACCCTGATATCGGCCCCGAGGTCATTAGCCTGAGGGACGATATCATTTGATGGGCAATATGAAAAAGACTATGTTTTAATCTATTTATCACATATTTTGCCATTAGCAAGAAATAATTCTACCGTTGAATTAGATTTTTCAGTCTTCAAGCAAGTTTGTCAGGTTTTCGACATCCCTGAATAAAGGTGCACATTCACAATGCTACAGCTATTAAACGGTGTTATTTCTTTCACTTCGAGTATTTAGTCAAACAAATGAATGCAACTTCAGTTACTGTGTTTTCCCCGAGATCTACAAATAGATTTTATAAGCCACTATTTGAAACTGCCCTGGGGCAAATAACATGCATCAAATTATGCTTTTATTACATAAGCAAAATCGGCGTTAATTGAATAAATATGTGATAAGATCACGGAAAAGAAAGCATTCATTGCCTTTATGTAAGTGGATGTTTTATACATGCTAGACCAATACATTTTGTATGTCAATATTATACAGAATTTCTACGTCAAAATCCTTAATTATTATGTGCCTCAGATCTTGACAAAGCTCACAAAGCACAACGTCTATAAAATACATACTGCCTGTCATTCCTAAAAGCTTGAATGAAATAATCATTCTGGTACTAAGAAATGCGATACACTTAAATAAAGTGTAAAAATTAACGGACAGTATGTTTATGACTTTATTTAATTTGTTTTATTCTCTTTTCATGAATACAACAAACACATCAGTGTGGTCTTTAATAAGTATAAAATAGTTTTTGTTACTTTACTATAAAATTACCATTAAAATATATAATTACCTATGAAATTCATCCAATGTATAATTTTTTGGTAAGCAATGGTCACACAAATCTGTAAATGTTCCGTTTAAACAACCTATAACAGAACCCGGATAAGGTGTTAGTAACTCATTTCTTTCAGCAACTGGTTGAAAATCGCCATATCCGATTATAATGAACTCCTTTGTGGTTCCTGTTTCAATTACACTATCTAATGAAGATTTGATTAGATCTACATATAATCCGGGGAAGAGATCAAAAGCAAATATTTTTGGGTATTTCTTAAAACTATTTTCTCCGTAACTTGGTGGTAAGTACAACGAGATTTGACGAGATTTTCCTATTTCTGTGGAATTTATTGTAAAATTGTTGGTAGTCCCAGTTCTTGTATAAAACCAGGGAAAAACAGATATTGTAGGGTTTCCTTCAAAATAAGACGAGGTCATGGATACTGGTAGATTGACAGCAAAATTTCCGCCAATCATGTCGACCGAGTCACCTGCTATAATTCGATATTCCAGCTTGCCTTCCAATAACAGGTCACTCGTACATTCCTGACACCGGAAGCCGTTGAAAATTGATTGGTATTTGATAATTACTTTCCATGTATCATGTGATATTTTAGTCATGATTTTTCCCGCAGTCCATTCTAGTCCTAATCCATTTCCCCGGATGTATAAATCAGTCGTTTCCTGGAAGTCAGAAAAAATATGTATAATGTAAAGGTATGTTGTCACGAACTCCTGAATCTACGTATACTTTACACTGTTGTATCCTCTCAATGCTTAATATTTTTATGTGTAAGTGGCGTGACGCATACATGTATCAAGGTGTATAAACTTTAACTATTATTAATTGGAAAATCTTTTTCTGATTTCAAAACATTTTCAACTATTAACGCAACGATACGAGTTTCCGGCTGCATAGTTTGTCTGTTTATTAAGTTGGAGTTTTACGCCGTTTTCAGCACATTTTGCGCAGATTTACACCACTTCACTGCATTATATAAAAATTAAACTTACATATAATATAATTAAGGATTGTTTTCAATTTTGGAACGGGTTGTACGATATAATGTACTTTAAGGTAGTTTACGCTTCATAGCGTACCGTTTATATCAAAGTGTAAACTGACCTAAAATATTATACAAGTATAACCACAAGTAAAACCGGTTCCAAAATTTATAACGACCCTTATAATTTAATTTCCAAATAAAAATCTGATTCAAAATTGCAGGTAGAACTATCTGAATAACTTATTTAAGCCAGGAATATTTAAATCGCGGACTGCGAAGTAGTATGTTGGTGACATCACAAAACCCAAAGTAGATTATACAATAAATTTAAGTTACTCATCCATTAACAACCAATCAAAATTGTTTGTTACAATTCAATTTAAATTATTGTAATTTAGAGTCAATTTTAGCTTTTGTCTTAATTGTATAAACAAGATTTTATAAAGTAAATAAATAGTATTGATATGAAATGCTTGGTTTCTTTTAAAATATCACTGATTATAATGTATGTTAAAGTCATATGTAAGAGAAAAGCAATAGAAGTACATACTTTTAAATTTGTTTCTGGATACCTAGCAATGATTTCAAACTCCAGATGTTCTCTCGTTGCTGGTTTAATAGAGGAAGTACAAATACTGTCAATGCATATGCCCGTGTTTCCGTCGTCTGTCGTACATAGGGTTGTCTCATTGCATGCTCCCGCTGCTTTGGGTACAAGTACCATGCAGACCAGAAAGGAAAAATAACCCTTGCAAAATTAAAATCAGATAAATGTACATTGAACTATCTCAAAGATTTTCAAGTTCCATTTCAATCGACATGGAGCTGTTATTGACGGAGATTGGAGGCAGAGTCCGAGTGTGTTGAAAAAAATGCAGGTTTGAATTTTCACAGAATGAAATAGTTATAAATTTTGAATAACACAAAGAGATTTGTGGAAAATACCCAAGAGAAAATAAAACCAATATAGGCAGACACCAAAAATCACAAAGAGAGGGCGCCATTCACCTTGAGCGACGAGTAAAACTCTCACTGACTGGTTGACTCTTATTCCCCTTTTCTTATATAAATAAATACATCGATGTTTGACTGGAGAATAGAAGTAGTTATCAATATTAAAAAAAAAACGGAATGTCAGAAGGTGAGGGCAACAATATGTGTACGAAATTCAAGTCAACAATGTTATCAAGCTAACCCAATATAATTGACAAGAGATCTGTGTTTGAGATAGTATGCTAAATCGAAATCACATGTACAGCAAAGAGTACCATGGATCAAATGAACTTTCGTACCAATCACACGAACCCCCGAAAGGGAGAGATCAGGTGCGTTGGCAGAATAAGCATCTCCTGCCATGCTTGCATCAACCCTCATGTAATTACCAACGAAAGATCCATCCACAGAGTGTCCAATCTAGTGATAAATCGTGTCAATGATATCAAAGATGAAAGAAGAAAAAGAACTGGGACAAAACGAAGAAGTCACGTGCACGTTGAGACATCGAAATAGTATACTAGTATCGATCAACCAACTCGTGATGTTGTCCGAAGAGACAATTTCAATCTTTTTTTTGTCATACCGGTACCTCTGACCGATTAACTTCCGGTTTTAGGTAAATACCTCTAGTTACAAAATCATCATAGCTAGAGGAAGCACTAGAGTATATTATTAATTAAAATACAAAGACACCATAGGCTCGAGCAGATGGAATCTTGCTGCAATGGGAAGTTTACAATTTTAAAACTAAAATAATCCCGCTTGTCAAAGCCTTAGTTCTGAGTCATCCATCGATGAAGGTCGATGTATGAAGCAGACCTTCTGGTTTCAATGATGTTCTTTATTTAAAGTTCATATTAGATGCATATAATCCTTGAATTGAGGATTATTGATAGAAAGGACATGGTCTATATACCGAAAGGAAAGGATAGGTTTGTGACGCGTCAATTTTACAAAACTCCTTTCCGCTATCATTTTATATTTGACTATTGTTGCTTTAAACATCAATCCGTAATATCTGAGTAACATTAAATGAAATAGAAAATTACTTTCAAATACGAAAACAAATTTAATGTATTTCATTATTTTTTTCACATAGACAATATTGAATTCAGTTGATTTCAATTAGAGTTGCTCTACCCATTGATGTTTTTTCGTCATGTTGGCATTTGAATTAGCTCTACAGTATTTTGGATTAAGGTACATACGTTCAACTGTTTTTGATACTACACAGTGTACATTACGGATGTTTTGGATACTTAACAATGTACATTACTGATCATACGTTCAACTGTTCTGGATACTAAACAATGTGCATTACTGATCAACCCCTGATATAACGAAATGTGCACATTTTTGGCATCTAAAACTGGTATCATATAGAGTGTTAATTTAGCAACATCTTAATTTATATGTTTCACAATTATTCTTAAAATAAATATTTTTACCTGTTTACTAATGTCGGCCATCTCTTTTTGATATGCGGGTTAATACAGTGGGTTAATATCCTGTTCAAAGTTTAGGCGTACACAAATATTTCAGTATCTACACAGAATAATAAACGGATGTCGAGGTTTTTAAAAATATTTCCTACCTTTGATGTGTAACAAATAAATATCAACAAATTCAGGGACAATATCAATATCGGTCTTTCAATGTTGGAGCCGTTCTTGATAAGGTTGTTTTTTAAATAAGCAATTAACAATCCTCTAGGATGAATGTTATAATACTGTTGATACTTTGATTTAAATCAATTTATTCTAATATTATAATGACAAAGATTGTATTATTAAATATGGAGCAGGAGGAATATCAGGCGATTCTGAAGTATCTGAACGACAAATCGTAAAACCAAAAATTTCCTTTAAAAAATGTTTCATTAAATTCCTTTTTCCAACTAAGAAATCAGAATATTTGATGAAAACTATATGATAACCTCTGTATGTCAATGTATGTCTTTCAAAAACATTTTTATAAGTGGCTGTCACCACCTTTTCCCTATTACCATTTTTGTGTGTGTGTTTTCTATTGTTTTTTTTTCACTTGATGAATGGTACATTTGATAACAAAACTGTTATATTTCATTTCCTTTTGCCTCATATGATGTGTTATTCAATGAAAAATAAAAAGATCTTTAATTAAGGTTTATGGCATCGCTTTTTATTCTAGTCTTTTGCTTCTACTCTTTTGTTGCATGCTATATATCTTTGGCACAGTATGGTACAGAGACTGATATACATTAATAATATTATATCATACATGGTCGAATAGAAGGAAACAGATGATCAACATGGAGGACATACCCTCTTATTAACAATATTTATAAATTTACAAACTTTACATAACACAGAGCATGACACACTTGACAATAAATTTCCATATTTTAAAACATTTGGCCTTATTCGAAAGGCTCTGTCTATATATTTTGATCTTTCTTCAACAAAACTGGAACACTCGACTAAATAATGAAATTCATCCCCCAACTCACGTCCCGAACATAACTGACAAAACCGACTACCCCTGTCTATGCCTCTCCATCTGCCAACTTCGATTGGGAGTTTGTGGTTAGACGTCCTGAATTTACAAAAAAGATATACCTCCCTATCATTTAAAAGATCAAGATATTTTTAGTTTTCACCTTTCGACGAATTGTCTACGGTTGTATTCAGGTTTGTTTGAATCGATCTTGTAAATTATTTTTTACAACTAATTTCAACCATCGGTCAGAAATACAATTTTGGAATATCCATACATAAGTCATACCACATTCATTTAAAACAGTTTTGACTCTTTTCAACCATTGACTAAATCTATCATTCAAATTGTTTTTAACAAACAATAACTTATATGCAAGAGTTGAAAATTTCAAAGGATCCCCGACTATTAGTTGTGCCCAGTAAGAAATAATTTTTCTTTGAATATCAACATCCAATGGTATCTACCCAGTTCACCATACACCATATAGTTTGGTGTAGATGACCTTAATCCCAAAAGTAATTTACAAAACTTAAGATGAACCCTCTCTAAAATATTGTTTTTCTTGAATCCCCAAACTTCGCACCCGTACAACATGTACAATAAAATGGGTTTAACGGCTAATGATTTATTAAAAGTTACATTGAAATTGTGTTTTTGGAAAGATTGCAAATCGTTCCTATGCCATTGGCCCCCAAAACCGAAAATGTTGACTTTTAGACATCATGAGACATTAGTACATAAAATGTAGTTCCAATGATGACAGCATTTTTTTTTAAAAATTACGAGTACTTTATTCTTGTTGATAATATCTGAACTAATATTTTTAATTTTTGCTATTACCATTGATAATTATGTATACCACAATTTCAAAATATTGACGGTGAAATGGATCAAGAATTTAATAGTAGAATGGATACATAGTTATTTTGGGAACCCAAAAATAACTCCGGGAATATCCGTACGTGCGCATTGAGAAGGTGTAGAAAAACTTCCATGTGCGTGATTTACATAATCATTTATCTAGATAAACTTGCAAGTTGGATTATTTGGAGTTGAAATTTGAAAAGCAAGAATGAATGTTTAATTTTTTCTCTATGTATAACAGATTGGTATTGTCAACCTGGACTGGCCGGAGGGCGATTAAGTAAAACTCAAATAAAACTTTCGTCGAAACTACAAAAGCGAAGTTTGAGTTGACCATAATTTAATTACTGGCCTGATCCATTTCAATGGTCCAAATCTCGAATATGACAGCCGATATTTTAAGGAAAGTCCGACTAGTGTAGTGAAAATAAAATCCATGCCGCCGTTTTTTTTCAATCGGTAATCAAAGGGAAATAATCCAAAAAAATATGAGTAAATTTACTCGGCCCGCAGACAACTCGGACCACGGTAAGTCGGACCGGAATAAGAGTAATTTAAAAACAATGAAAGAGATACTGTGAATGAAGTAATGATTCGATTTTATGAACTTCTTTATGTTGACTCTGTTGTACACATTTTGTAGACTGGCTTAAAAGGCATGCAGGTTAGATTTGACTTAACCAAGTTGAACTGTAAATCAGAGAATGAATTTTAATTTCTTTTAAAAAACATTAGAATAAGACTAGCTCTTCAAATAAAAACATAATCAGTGCCGATTGGTGCTTTGGAACGTCATGTAATTACTTCTCCCTGTCTACCTCCACTTCTTCTTGTTAGCTTCCGGGATAAGAGTCATTTCTCCCTGTTATCATAAGTAGGCAACTGAGCCCTGGTCCCAAATACATTAAAAATAACATTTATGAAACATTTCCATGCATGTTTTGAAAATACAGCCATTTTGATTGTTTACCTTCTGTTCCATTCACGTATAATAGGGTAGCGAGTAATCATCCGTTCTTGAGAACATATCAAAATTAATTGTGCATTTACTAATGTGACGATTATTTCTTTAATGGACCCATTATTGGAGAAAAACCTTATGATTATCTCAGAAATGCGCGTGAATCTAATTTAAGTCATTTCAAATAAAATTACAGTCCAGTAACATAATTTAGTAAAATGTATAACTTAAACACATTATACTCTTGTTGAAAATTATCTTCGGAAAACAAATACACTCACTGTAATTGATCCAACATAGCATAGATAATGTCTGTGATAAAATTATGTCTCTCCTTCGTAGAAGGGAGACATATTATTTTTGTAGTATTTATGTCGCCCCAGACGTAGTCTGGACGACAGATTGTTATTGTTTCGTTTCTTTGAGGTTTTTTTTTGTTTTTTTTTCACCTTATTTTGTCCGCACGAGTTCTCAGAGATGACTGGAACAATCTTTATGAAACTTCACAATAATGATGATCACCAAGTCTAGTTGTGCATGTAACATTACAAATTTTCAAAATGGCCGCTGTTGCCATGGAAACGGAAAAAGTATGAACATTTTTAAAAACTTTCATGTTTCAAAAACTGCTCCATAGAATTTCATGAAACTTTGTACTTTTCTAAAGTATGAGTAGTAGAACATGTTCATGGGAAAAAAATGCGATCGGTTTGATACTTTTGGCGGCCATTTTGAAAAATGTTGTAAAATGACGGAAAATTAAACATTGTCCGATTTCAATGAAAATTGATATCTAGGCTAAATTTGAGATAGCGAACAAGATGCAATCATCAAAATACAAAAAATTTCAAAATGGCCACCGTGGGCGCAATTGCAATTCTAGTTCTTCTTATTCTTCTCAGCGAAGCTTGTCCTGGCCATTATTTTATTGTCTTTTGACCTAGGCTTATACCCTTTGGTATGTGGGTGTATTACCATGAGGGGGCGTGTCACATACCATAATGACCTTCATTCGACTTTGATCTTTGACCTTAAGGTCAAATTATGACTAAAATTATAGTATTTTCTTGTCCGGGTTTTAACATTGTTGTCTTAACCTAGACTTATACCCTTTGGTATGTAGGTGTATTACCGGGGGGGGGGGGGTGTTGTGTACCATTATGAACTTCATTTGACCTTGACTTTTGACCTCAAGGTCAAATTATGACTAGAATTATGGTATTTCCTTGTCCGGGTTGCAATTTTTTGTCTTTTGAACTAGGCTTATACCCTTGGGTATGTAGGTGTATTACCACGAGAGTGTGTGTCGCGTACCATTATGACCTTAATTTGACCTTGACCTTTGACCTCAAGGTCACAAAAGTATTGTTTTTATCCTAGAGGTAAAGATTGATCCAGAATAAAGTGAAGGGGAGACATGTTTTGGTTTACAAAACTGTTCCACCTAGTTCCATTTGAAATTATACACAACTACAGTTGCAATCTTTCCAATGGTGATTTCCATCACTCTTTGATTTGTTTCATTTACTACAGTAGTTTGTATAAAGGGATTGGCATGTTGAAATATATCAACACTGAATATTAAAAAAAAAACCTGCAGATTGTCCATTTGAAGTTATTCCTGACACATCCATTTGCTTTTGTGTATGTTTTTTTTTGCATACTAAAGAAGTTAAGTACTCAATGTGCATCGAAAAAGTCACAATGACAAAACTAAGCAACAGGTGATTTTCATCAAAGCAGACTATCTGGGGTCAAATTCGAAATAAAAAGGCAGGACCGGGATTTTGGCAAAATAAAGACAGGAACACTTTAGTCGTAAAAAAAAATTCAGGATATTTGTCAATCAGGAAATTTTGGATTTAAATGAAAACAAACAGCGGCTGAAAAAAAAATCCTGGACCAAAATTTCAACTAAAAAAATAGGCAGGATCAAACATTTGACCAAGCCCCCTGCCCCCCCCCCCCCCAATTTATTAGTTGCTCCCTAAGAGTTATTGTCCCTGAAATCTATAATTTTACATTTTCCTGTCTATTATGTTTCATAAGAATATGCAAATACAAACAGTGGTGCCCTTTTCTTAATATTTTCCAATATATATTTAATATGATAGTTTTGTATTGCAAAAACGTGTAATTGACTGTAAGAATCAATCTACAAAAATCACAACATGAATGTTCTGTATATGTTACAGCAACCTGAAAACGAAAGTGTTTGATCTGGTAGTAAATCCAGCGCACAAGTCTGTAAATCTAAACAGCTTACATTGATAAGAGCTCTCACTCACAGAAAACACAGTGCATGTATTGTTATTACTACACATTGTAGCACAGTCAATCCTAGCTGCCAAACCATGTGTCGATATTTGGTGGATGTCCATTGTCTGTGTTGCAAGGTCGACGTCAAACATTATCATTTCATACGTATTGTAGTCCGAGTTGCTCACAACAGCTGAAAATACATCAAGTTCAGTAGCTGGAATTTTATAGTAGTATCAAACAAAGTTAGTTTTATTAATTGATGTTTGAGGTAACCTTCAAATATACAATTGTATTTTTGGAGGTGTCCATTTAGGATTGACGTAGAAATCCTCAGTCGTCGGAAAGAACCATTGGCATTCGATAAGAAAACTTGCAATCGAATTTAATTAAGATCAAAGTAAAAATCAAACTGACCACAACTTTGTGATGATAGGCCAATTATATTTAGTAATAACTGCAACGTACTAGACCACTCGGCAACAGAGGCTCAAAATATTCTGCAATTATCACATGTATTTTAATTAAATTTACGACCAAAAAACAATGAGAATTACAATATCTTGAAAATAGTATCGTGTAAATATCAAAATGGCCATTTAGCATTACTTTGCTTATTAACATTTGTAAGCTGTATAAAACCTTGGGGTACACCGTCATACTAAGTCATAATTTATATAGCTTGACAAAAGTGGTTATTTTGCGAATTTTGAGCCAAATAACCATCTCAGCGTAACTACATGTATAGTATCTTTTTCATTCCTGTCATTCCCAGTGTCTGTAAAATGGTCGTTATTGAATAAGAATCACAGACATTCTAGCGAATGTTGTCCAGTTTGAAATTAGTTATGAAAAAAAAGTATTATTATTATTACGAAGAAAAACTAGCACTTATTTGTGTTTTTAAAATCATGAAAAAATATTCAAAATAAATCATGGTTTCTCTGTAGTTTATTTCGATATACCTGTTTTATATATTGACAGTCTCCATGCCCCACCACAAGTTTGTAATGGATCTGCAATGCATTTAGAATTGCATTCTGAATCATCAACTTGATGTGATATTTCTTTGTAGGGATCATTTCCACAATGGCACCAGTTGGCAGCCTTGCAGAGAAATAATTATATAATTAACTAATCTTGAAATTCTGATACCCAACATGCCCAACATGCCCCAATCTACAACGATTAACCGAACAACACATTAATTTACTCGTAAGGCATGTGTGAATGAGGAACCAGAGTGAGTTATCTTTTCCTAACCAATGTAGGTAAGGGAGATCATTAAATTCTCTCCCTTATGTCCTGAGGCTAAAAGGGAGACAAATTTATTATCTCCCTTACCTACATTGGTTAGGAAAATATAACTCACTCTGGTTTCTCATTGCATAATGTATAAGTGTTGTAATCGATTTTGGGTTTCGAATATCAGGATTAGCTGCTGTATATATTTATTAAATTTTCAAAATGAAAATATTTTGTAAGAAGATATGAGGGATTGTAATGCGTCGGCTTTCGTAGGTACGAGGTTCGAGGCGTATTTTGTTAATTCACTTCCTTGAGGAAAAAACAGTTTTCTTGTCACATGTGGAATATCAGATTTTCTGTCAGTCGGAAATCTTTGTATTTCATTTCTATCATCAGTTAGGGACGAGATCAAAAGTTCAATGTAGGATAAAAAACTTAATTCACATAGTTTTTTTTTTTTTTTCACGGACCCCCCCTCCCTTAACTTAATTTGGGAAAAATTGATTGACCAATATGTGCATATGCTTTGAGAGTATACTTTTTGTGTCATGGGTCCTGTTTTTCCTCAACAATGTATGTTTGTTCTGTATATTGACTTGGACATCACTTGAATCCGTATTTTTCAATTCGAAAATCGACATCGGATAACAAAACTTGCAGCGATTTTTACCCCCCCCCCCCTCCCACCCCAAACTATTTGAATTAAGTTTTTTATCCTACATTGAACTTTTTATCTCGTTCCTTATCATGAAAACTTATTAGTAAATATCAAAAAAAAAAAAAAAAAAAAATAGTGAAGAGTAGAATTTCATATTCGGTGTAATGAGTCAAATTTAATTTTACAAGAAGAGAATTATTACCTCCGTCCCGGCATATTTGAATCCGTTTTCTGAACATCCGAGTATACAGAAGTCGTTTGTAATGGATGGTAATGCTGTACCACCATAGACATAAGGAAACAATCTTGTATCATTATCTATAAAGCATCCTATATACTCTGCCGTATCTAAAATATTTATTACAAACCCTGTTATATCATGACGTATCCCTTTAAAATCACCCAATTTCCGACTTTACAGTCCTTCCACATTTGTATCGCGAAGTTGGTTATTTTCAGAAAAATGCTGATAAAATGCTTCAATGCAAACAGTGGCTAAGCAACGCATAGGCACGGATGCACGTGCTTCCACACCATTTTGACGAAAATAAATAAACGGAGTAGATGAGAGAAAAAGAGCTAAAATTCCTTCTATAAAGAAAATTATTTAACATTAATTACATGTAAACATCCATAATACTTCTGAATGAAAGTCCGGAGATAGTATTTTGGCCTTCTTCCATTCTCACATGTGGGCTAAATGACAACTGGAAACATTTTTCATTACAGTGAGTGTTTAAAGTTTGAATATATCAGTCTTCTCGTGTGAAACGCTTGTTCCAAATAATATTGGGAAACATATCGGAAATTTAAAAAAACTGCAGGATCACAAGACCTGAAACTTTATATGATGTATTGTACAGGAAAGACATCAGAAACATTGCTTAGTTTAACTAATAAAGCTCTTAATTGGCTATATGAACAAAACATCGATAACCTAAATTAAGACGTCCGTAGGAGGGTGTATATACCCCATTTCTACTTTCATTTCATCAAACATATTACGGCATTAAAAAGTGCAATGTATGTTATCATACGTTTAAAATGTACCAGTGGTGGATAAAAAATTATGATAATCATTGTATGATGATAACGAAATTATAATGTTTTATTACTTTTTTTGTTTACATGGATAAATTTTCTTTGAAATAAATAAATATACGTCCTGACAGGGTTTTATAATAGACACCGACTAAAGACATTAAGAACTACCCTAGCACTTCCCCCACTTTTGTGCTGACGTCAATTCAGATATAGCCACGTCACTGGCATATTAATTTTTGAACCACAGCGACTGTAAGTTGTTTTTGTTTGTTTGTTTATTTGGGGTTTTACGCCGTTTTCAGCACATTTGGATGTTAAGTTGTATATTAATTAGAAATTTTAACAGTGTAAATAGTTTTGTGCCCTCTCAAGTTCATAGTAATTTCTACTAAAAGGTTACATAAAATCATGCACTTTAAAGCAGTTGATGACTTTGGACACCAACACGCTCAGACCGTGACGTCGAAAGACATCAATTATCAATTTGTGCTATCAGAAATGATTTGATTACATTGTACATAAAATCATGCGCTTTTGAACAATAATAATCTGCAACTAGGAAATTCATACTGATTATGGATTTTGAATTTAAAGTTATATTATTGAATAATAAACACCCTCCGCATAATCTTCGTTTGAAATTTGCTGGTACCACCACAGTCTTCATGAATGAGAATAAAACTCGAATTTAAGATATCGAATATCGAATTTCGAACTTTGGATATTAAATCTCGAATTTGAAATTTCGAATCTTACTTGATCCTTCTGGGCTTTTGCATGATACAGATTTATAGTTACATCAAACTACCTCTACTTACCTCTCATTGTGTAATTGCACTGTCAAGATAAAAAATAATATGCTTTAAAAATATTGCATTAAACATGTTAAAATCTCCAGATCTACATGTATGTAGACTTAATAAGTGAAGAAAAAAAAAGAGAAAAGATCCCAGGTTCAATATAATTTCAGCATGTTGCATACATTGTATATATTTAAGAATACATTTGAAGAAAAAAAATACTTGTTTGGCTGTTTTACATTCTGTGGTATTGTGTTGCAAAAAACAACCCGATATAAATAAACTCAGATGACAAATTCCCTGCGTACAATGCGCATCTCTGGATTAACCTTCATCATGACCAAAATTTTAGAGGCCAAAGCATTACACGAAGGCATTGTGAACATCAGAACCATACGGGCCTAAACAGTTAAGACAAAATCTAGATCAACATTGCCTCGAAACCCTAAATTTTCATCGAATTTTAGTATTTATCAAATGATTTATAATGAACTAACTGGAATGTGAACTGTAAATGCATTTTTAAACATTTCGAAAATGTTTTGTGTTGTGCAATAACTGTACGCCAGCTTGATCACACCACAACAATCATTACATAGCCGAATGGTGAGGATAACCTCGGGGCCTCGCCTCAGTGGTAGTAAAACAAAAGTCAAAATTCTGTAGATAAAATACGCATTTCATGATTAACCTTCTTCAGAAAAGCTCGAGACAAAAAAAACCTCACATATAGTACTTCAAAGCAATAAATCAAAAGAGAAAAGTAGCAATAGCCGTCTTACTGTGTATTCTGTAAACTGTAAAGCTGTCTTTCGTGAAATATTAGTAATATATGTAAAGTGTCAATAGAAACATTAATTGTACCATTCGTTTGACCTTTCCTTGTACTAAGATGCCTCAAATTTTAAATGATAGCACATTTTCTGTGTGCAATTCATTTATATATGACGTCACCTTGTAGAAATTAGACAATGAACGCATGCAAGTTTTGCTTCCACAGTTTTAAGTCTGATCCTTGTTTTAGCAAAGCCACGACTTTTTCATAACAAATATTATATAATATACGCTGGATACAAATTTCTGAGACAAAAGACTGAAGCGTTGTAATCCTGATCCAGGCTTTGGTATTATTGTATTTACGTATTATATCAACTGATAAAAATACTCTGAAATTTAACACATTAACATATTTCCGAAGGTTACAGTGTAAGACTTAGCCTTTCTACTTAAAAAAATGAAACTTTATTAATAAGTACATGAACACATTTTTCTTATTGTTTCCAGGGTAAATATTCATAATTATTCGAAAAAACTTAAATCATCCTTACTAAAATGGTGAAAAATGGTTACAAAATATTGCCAAGTTCTTTGTATCTGTGATCAAAGTTTGAAGTTGCTAAAAAGACTCACTAACTGAAATTTCCTTAGGCTCCTCTATCATGTCTATACTGTTACCGTATTAAAGTCAGATGTTGTTCTGGAGTTATGTCGCCTTGTTCGTAAAAAAATCAAATGTGCACGAAAAATTACAAAATTAACAATTTTTGGGTAAATTAAAAATCGTGTAGACTTCGATGTGCTCAATATATCTTGTTAAAATTTGAAACATACTTTGTTAAGATAAGTATCTTTTAATGGTCAACTGCTAATCAATGCTAAACATATAGCTTCAACTCCTATTTTGTGTTTTAATTTAATGAAGTTTACCCTTCACTAAATGACAAACGTCAAGTAAAAAGCCTATAAGACTTACACAAGTCCGTATGTAATTTTTATTTTTTACATTAATTGTTTATATGAAATGGGCATTTCTATATTCATACTTATTTACCATCATTATGTGTCTCTGTGTACACTGTTTGATAGTAAATAAGTATGGACATTAGAGGTGCATTTTGTAACAAAAAAGTAATTATAAATTGAACATATTACACTGTACAGAGACTTGTGGCAAGTCTATTGCACATATTATCGTACTTCCCTGCGTATATATTACCCTGCCCAGCCGCTCTGTAATCTCTGTATTAAGGCTTTGTGACGTATTAGGAGACATTATCCGCGACAGCAGACTTATTAACGACGTCACAATATGAAAGCAGGACTTATTAGCGACGTCACAATGTGAGAGCAGACGTTATCAAGCTTACCTCCAGGAGGACAAAAAAGAGTAAAAAATGTCTTACAGGGGCGACTAAAATGTACAGAATTTGTACGATAAACAGATTATCGGGTTTTCTGCGTAAATATATTGTAAAATATCAGCCGCTCGACACAATATGAATCTTTTAGGCTCGTTCGCTGCGCTCACTCGCCAAAAATCTTCATATTGTGGCTCGCGGCTGATATTTTACGATATCAATGAGCAGAAAACCCGATAATCTATACTTACATGCTACATATTACTTACCCCCTCTGAAGAAGGAATTATAGAAGTAAAAAATACGATTATCCAAAATTCATAGGGATTCTTCCTGCATACATGCTGTATGTACTGAACATGTATATACATAATGTAAATTTAACTGCAATGAAAATGTTCAAATATAAAACAATAAAGTATCCTACAAAACCTGACAGCATTACATATATGAAGTCCAAAAATCTATTTTTTTATTTCTTAAATCAAGAAAATTGAATTTGAAGTCTAAACGTTAAAATCAATAAACCTGACATACTGCAGAAATTACTTGTTTAATATTTTGTATCATTCACATCAAATTATGGGAATCGACAGATATTTTTGTCAGAAGGCAATTAACCCAGAAATTGGCTGAAATTTAATCTAAGAAAACAATGAGAAATATAATTGATCTGGTATTTTAGTATCTATTGTAAACATAGTTTATAATAATGTAAATACTCAAAGAAATTTTATAACAATCATTCATAAATACTGCAATAATTTCCTTTTCTTGGAGTACGAAATTAAATAACTGATGTTGAACAAATATAGAAAATCCATTTGTATATGGTAATAGTACATGTACACCGACATTGTTTTCACTACTATTAACAGGGGCCTCGGTGGCCGAGTGGTCTAGGTAGTTCGTTATGACTACTAATAATCACAAGCCTGTCAACACTGAGGTTGTGCAACCATGCACCCTGGAAGCAAGGTCATATAAATTAAATTTTCGAAAGGGCATTTTCTAATGATCACTAGCCTGTCAACAGTGAGGTTGTGCAACCATGCATCATGGAAGCAAGGTCATATGAATTAAAATTTCGAAAGGACATTTTCTAATGATCACTAGCCTGTCAACAGTGAGGTTGTGCAACCATCCTGGAAGCAAGGTCATATAAATTACAATTTTCGAAAGGATATTTTCTAGCCTTACCAGAATTTTTATGTAACCTCTCAGGTAGACGCGATGTGCATGTTCATGTCAATTTACATGTCACTCATGTATGAGACTTTTAATTTACTAGTACATGATTTGATAATGCAGTTACAGTGGACGAACTGGATAAATTCATGGAGACAAATTGCAACAATCCTTTCGTTCTTACAGGGGTGATCTGAAGCGGATCATACCCCTGATCTGAGGCGGATCACCCCAACAAGAGTTCTTAGTTCTCGTTTAAAGTTGGCGGGAACAATTTACTCACGATTAAAACTTAGAAATTTATGTAGAAAAATAAATTACATTAAAATATTAACATTAAAATTTTTGAAAGAATCTAATGAGATTGAAACCTTAACCACTAGACTACGGAATCTCACACAGAGGGAGTGTTAATTGTACCTATATAAACATCATGTCATAGGTTCCAATGGGGTATACAATATATAATATATATATAAGTAAATCTATAGCGTATAATAGTACTGACATCTTTACTTTAAGTTTATTATTATTTACCCCGGATGAGCTGGGATGTAAAATAGTTATCCCATTCGGACTTGGTGTGTCAGTATAAGATTGCCCATCAATTGATGATCTTGTACAGACACATCGCTTCCTCCTCAGCTGCTCGTGGGATAACTATTACGTCCCCGATAACCTGATAGACGAACCAATTGTACAGAAATGAATTACTTGAAAACTTCTAACTACTGTTGTAATATATAAATGAAAAATAGTTTTTATGAAAGTTTACATAAACTTTCACATTTATCATATCTGTATTTATTTATTCAAAAACAAAATTACATCCGAAAACGAAATATTAAAATTTTACAAAATTGACAGAATATGTTTGATATTCACATAATGAAACGTTTTCCTATATTAACAAGGACAAGAGAAATAACTTAAAATAACTAAAAAAAAATTGCCATTGAACTTTTTTTTCAAATTGCACATTATACAGTATTTCCATTAAATCGACGGCGCGTGTACTTATTAGGAAGAGAGTTATCAGCTTTTAAAGAAACTAACAAAATACTGCTCGGAAGGCATGCAAAGTTGTCTTCTAAATAAGCCTGAATATTGAACCAAAAAAAAAATTGTGTTCCATGGCATGAATTCCCCCAAAAAGGTTTGCAGTTTACGTGAAAGTGTGTGTTTGCCCTGATAAATTTGTTTAAAGATGTTTCTTTCAAAACGAATTAAAATATGGTCTAGTAAAAAGTTTAAAGCCGTAGTCATATCTAGATATGTCCAGTTAGTATATTTTTCCTGTCTATCACAACTAAAAAAAGCTTTCAAGTTATTGCAACTTATATAGGTATTTCCAGATTTATCAAAGCAACATTTGATTAGATATGATAAATTTATTTTTAATAAGTTTGTGGATAAAGTTGTGTAAAGGGTAGACATATCAAAATTGTTATTTGAATAATAATAAAAAAAAAAAAAAAAACGAATCCTTTGTAGAATGAAGTTCATCAATTACTTCTAGGGAACTTTTTTCTAATTATTATTACGATGTTATTTAGGGACCATACACTTTCATGAAGATGTGCCATTCCTCTATTTTAGTAGTGAATACGAGTTCTAATTTATTTAGGTTGACCTATGTTTTTTCGTAAAGAAAAAGATATATTAAATAAGGTAAACATCCACAATATTCTCATCTGAACAATTAAAAGTAGAGTTTTTAAGGGAAAACAAATCTGATTTTTGCTTTCTTGGGAAAAAATATGCTTTGCTTAAAGTGTGAATTTTTTTAAAAAAATTTTCTCCAGACCTTAAAAAAAGAATAGTATAAAGTGCAAAAATCCTTCGGTTATAAAACATTACGGTCAGTGCATTACATCATCATACTGCAGTTGTGGTTCATCTCCACATTGACTATTTTTATACTTTAACATTATATTGATATTAACAGCCGTAATGAGCTGAATGTTCCAGAAAGAAAGCTTTCGTTTTGAAGCTTTTAACTACATGTACGTATCGTGTCGAAGAATGACCTTATATATATATATAATGTAATTATTTATAAAAAAACTATATTTCTGAAGATTGTTTGCAAATATATTATATGTAATTCTTTAAATTTAAATCAAATATATTTGTTTGGATACTAATTTTTAAATATGTTTATAAAATTGACAAAACATATTTACTGTAGATATACGTAAGGAAATTCTCGAATAGTTTAAATAAATTAACTTAGACAAGGGAAATAACTTAACACATTTCAGCGATAGGCACGTACCATAACAAAGTCAACTTAAAAACGACAAAGTTACCTTCTTAAAATATGCATGTAATTATTGTATAAGCGGATTCATTTTATCTCGAAACCTTCATGTTTCGTACTGGATTATATATGTAAAACCCGTGCAATGTTGGCACATTTAATAGGATTTTAAATTGAAATGTAGAATTTTTCGGTTGATATAATCATGTATTAATGTTTTCTCCCGACTCAGGGTCATTAATTTTTTATGACCTCAAAAAACAGTTTACTAATAGTAAATGCTTAGAACTGAAAAATCGCTCGGGACAATATGGGTTTTCATAAGGCAGCAACCATTTGAAAATGGGGTGTGACTAAACATCGAGTTCGAGTTCGAGTTCGAGTTAAAGTTCGAGTTAGAGTTCGAGTTAGAGTTCGAGTTACAGTTAGAGTTGGAGTTAAAGTTCGAGTTAGCGTTCGAGTTATCATTCGAGTTAGAGTTAATCTTCGAGTTAACTCGAGACATTGATTTCTAATGTCATTTATCGAGTTGCATTTCGAGTTAAAATTCGAGTTACGGATTAAGTTTAGGGGGAGGTAGGTAAACAATTACCTCTACATAGGCTCGTAAAAAAATACCTAAATTTGGTGACTCCCCCATAAAGATATCTCTGAATTTTTCAGACCCAGAAAAATCTTTCATTCTACCACATAAAACAGGTTAAAACGCTATTTTTTCGTCTTTTTGAACACACCCCAAAAAATACCTGCAATAAATATATAGCAAAATCAAGAAATTTGACCACAAAAAATAGTACTTTGCGTACGTGGAGAAAATTTTGGACAGTACCAATCCCCCCCCTTTTGGGATTAAGTTATATTCTACGCCGTTTAATCATCTGGGTACCGGAATCTAGATTAGCCGCCTCCTTATGCAGGGCAAATGAAACGTGTCCGACTTCGTTTCCTCACGCGTTTTCCTTTTCTCTTTCTCCATATGTCCCACCAACGAATGTGGAAGAGACATACATATAGTTTTACTCTTGTCCATTTTATTATGTTAATATTTCAATAAAATCACAACCTGAAAACGAAACCTGCTCCCCCAGTTACCGAAATACGTGTATTTATTTTGTTCAACCCCCCTTTAAGTATGACGTCCTCCCTAAATCGAAATGCATGTGGATTCTATATAATTAAAAAAAAGTTTTTACAACCTTCCTTAATCTGTACACTGAATTGTGAGATTTAAAGTTGTGATACAAAACTATATCCTTCAAAATAATATAAAAGATGTGAATAGTTTACTGATTGTCTCAGATGGGCCGATTGCATATCATGTTAACAAAAAATCATAAAGGCCATGTGAGCTTTTGCCATCACTTGGTGTTCGTCATCTGCCGTCGTAAATTCTTTTTGAAAAAAATCTTACACTTTGAACTTGCTGGCCTAATTGGAATCAAACTTGGCCCGAGTCATCACTAAGGTGTCTCGTAGAAAAAAGTGTCAAAGGATGCCGCAAGTCAAATCACATGGCCTATGGTACTAAATATAGAGCATATAGGTCAGACAGTAGTTTTTGAAAATTGTATTAGAAGAAATGCCTTTTAGAGAAAATCTGGCGAGGGAAAAACGATGAGGAGACAAGATCTACCTGCGTTTTAATTTTCGTAGAAATCTGATTACCCATCTTGGAGTTATTGCCCATGAATTGTCGATTTTTAGCTTTGTAAACCGTGAGGCAAAACGAGACAAATTTCAAACACATTGATGGACAATGTACATAATGAGCAGAAAAGGGGGGGGGGGGGGGTCAGAAAAAGCAAATAAATACAACCATTCAGTTATTTTATGCATTGGGGAGATATCAACCCTCCCCTATACCTCTAGCCAAAATTGGGGCTAATATAGTGTGTATATACTTTCGTCCACATGATGAAGATCGTATGGTAGAGTCTGGTTGGCTTGTTTAGCTAGGACTGATTGTCTACACCCGGAATAAAAGAACGCTTATATTCTAATTGACATTTTATTGAAAAAATTATAATCTGAAATTATTAGCAGATGAAGCACTCTAAAGGGCCACGTAGCAGAAATTTATCAAACTGTAATAAGGAAGCAACCATTTGATTTTTTTGGGGGGATTTTGTTTTTTTTTTTGGGGGGGGGGGGTCAAATGTTTGATCCTGCCTTTTTGTTTCGTTGAAATTTTGGTCCTGGATTTTTTTTTTCGGCCGTCATTGCGGCCTTAATTTTTATTTTCATGTAAACCAAAATTTCCTGATCGACACATGTCCTGCAGCATTTTTTTTCACATCTAAAGTGATCCTGTCTTTTTCTTTGTCCTACCTTTTTATTTCAAATTTTATCCCCCCCCCCAAAAAAAAAAAAAATCAAATGGTTGCTCCCTAACTCGAACTTTAACTCGAACCGTAACTCCAACTCGAAATGTAACTCGATAAATGACATTAGAAATTAATATCTCGAGTTGACTCGAACTACAACTCGAACTCGAGTTATAACTCGAACTCTAACTCGAACTTCAACTCGAACTCTAACTTTAACTCGAACTCTAACTCGAACTCTAACTCTAACTTTAACTCGAACTCGAACTCGATGTTTAGTCACACCCTTGAAAATGAGTGAAAGGGTTTTACTTCAAATTATTTGCCCGTGTCCTGTCTTCATAAGAAATTAATTTCTGAAAAATTTTGACCCTAAGTAACAATTAGCAACTATTTAACCTTCAAAAGGGGAAGTTTGTTTCAGAGCATCCGTAAGCCTACCAAATTTTTTCTTTGAAAATTAATTACTATTTTTATTTTGTGATTCCAGGTGATGTTTTATCTGGAACCTTAACTTAGAATCCTTGCCCCACCACCTAATTTAAATTCAAATCAATTGGCCCATCGTGATAATATAAATCAATATATAACTCATAAACACCAAGCAAACACAACTCAAACATGATCAACCATTCATATTGAATTTTATAGTCAAATGTAAAAATCACAGTGATAAAAATTACACAAGTCATTTAATAATCAAATACATCTTTATAGCTGCTACCTTATACAGATGTATATGAATAACATTATCGAGGCAGATGCCAGTCCGACTAGAAAAGACATTATAATAACGATTGAATATTGAATTGATCTAATAACAAAATTTTATTTAAACATGAAGATCAGAGTTATTTCCCTTCTTATATTACATTTAAATTATTGTTGATAAACAATAATATTGTAACGGTATTTTATCCTTATTGATAGGCATTTTACTGATTTGACTGGGTCATTTTATTGCAAATTATAAGATAAACCCCAAGGATTATTTTTGATTTATGAATTGGATTTATATGGTTTTATGTATTGAACATGTTGAATACCGATACTACGTACATGCCTAACATTCATCACAACAGCTTCAGTTGTTCAATTGATTTAAAAATAGCCAGTCTAGTGGCAAGTGTAACGGCACCTCGTCCTGGAGAAGACAGGTAATTAGGCTGGGTCGCCTCAAGAAGCTAAGTATGTACATGTAATGATGCCAAACCACTGGTTCTGAGACATTCTAAGAACTATTTTGGCGTCTCCACTACATGTATATAAGATTAAAAAAATATATATAAAAACAATAGCAAATACATTGTAACAATTATAATAATAATAATAATTTCTTGATAATCATATTGACTATTGGAAACCCAAATAGCGACAAAGGGTAATGAGTGGCCGAGTGGTCTAGGTGGTTCGTCATGACTACTAATGATCACTGGCCTTTCAACACTGAGGTTGTGAGTTCGAATCTCACCTGTAGCGGTGTGTGTTCGACTCCCATCTTAATTGACAAGGATTGCCAATTTTCCTACCGAAGGGCGGTGGTTCTCTCCTGGTACTGGGCTTTCCTCCATCAATAAAAACTGGCCGCAGCGAAATAGCAAAATGTGCTGAAGATGGCGTAAACAATTTCTTACGCCGTACTCGTATTTTATATAACTATTTACCCACAGTTTGCTAACTGCAAGTTACAGTTAGTAGCAGATCATCACCTACTCAGTCAATTACTCAGTAAGTTACAGTTACTGGTATCCCGATATGACTGGGTAGATGACGTGATAGTTCAGGTTGATTGCTGTTTTCCTTTTAATAAAATAAAAATCGTAAAAGATATGTTTCACCAAGTTTTTTTCAAATAGAAAAAACTAGATACTCCTATATAGCTTAACGAAAAAGACATTTTACGTCTAATTTGAAAATTATCTGTAAAATATATGTAACTACATCTAAGGACCTGGTCTGGGATTCCTTTGACCCCCAAACGCCGTGGGCACACTACATATATTAAACTTGAAAATTTCTGTCTATAACCGGCACTTATATAATTAGTGTTTTAGACTAATATATTTATTTTCTCAACTTAAATATTTCACTTCTATAAACATTTTTTCTCTTTAAAAAGGACAAATATACCTAAGGAGCAATCAAAGGAACGTAATCCATTGGACAGACAAACCCGGGAAGACAAATGAACAACCACAAGCACAACAAATAAACACAGAAAATTAATAAGTTCAGAGTTTTAAGTAATGTTTACTATTTAGTGACTATTAAGAATTTAATAAATAGCAACTGTTGGGGTCCCGGTTTGGGGTATACTTTCATTTTGCTTTTCTAAAGTTGAATTTAATAAATTTTGAGATAATTATGCAAATGGTTACTAAAGTGAAATATAGAAGATTTCTTAGCGGGAAAATAATTTGAAATTTGAAAAAAGATTTATAAATTTTGTTTGCAATATTTTCTAATTATATACATGGAGTGTCCACTGACGCTCTATGGTTACGTCCACTACAAAATGTCGGACAACTAATTTCCTGGTTTCATAACAACACCTAATTTATTTACAGCTACTTCAAGATGAAGGGTCGTTCAAAAAGCAACATGGCGCGGCCGGCCTACGTAAATATGTGTTGAAATGTACAACATTGTCATAATTGTTGTTGCACACAACTGTAGTGGTCGTATTGCATGATTTCTTTGTAAAAATAAATTTCGTTTGGAAAATAATTTTTCTTGTTAAACTTCACACAATTCGCTTTTGCCTCTATACGCATGTTCTAAAAGTAGATATACCGGGTAATATATCGTTTGGCGATATATAGGATGTCATATTAGAAATATATTTATTTATTTATATGCAAAATACACCCATACGGGTCAAAGCAAAACACACAATTTAACAAACACAATGCAATACATGTACAGATTAAACACGACAACATGGTTCTATAGACAAAATAAAACAATTTTATGCACAGTAGATTTTAAGCACTGTTGAATTCTACTTTAACGGTGTGGACCCTATTTTCGCAATGCTAATGACTGCTTTATAAAGTCACAAATGAATGGTAGAAAATCAAGTTTTGGGTTTAAAATAGATTTAATATATGAATTTAAGTTGTTTATGTCTAAGTTTTGGGGGATATTTAATTGTTGAAATAAGACTGTTCTAAATTTTTTATTGGCATTACAATGGAAGAAAAAGTGATATTCGTCTTCCAACTCTTTACAATTAGTACATAATCTAAGATCTCTCTGAATATTTTTATATCTACCAGTTTCTATGTTTAGGTCATGGTCACTAACTCGAAATTTTGTTTATAATTGTATATTTTTGAAACCATTTTCTTTCAGTAAATATTCTTCTAGTTTTATTTCAGTTTTAATTTGTTTATATAGAAATAATTTAGAATTATTATTTAAATTTGATAGTTTAAATAGTGTTTGGTTTGTGTAATGATCGTTTACAATTTGTTTCACTTTTTGTTTTAAATTAAATTTTATTTTATGGAAAGGTTTATCAGGTTGTTGACATTCGTTAACATCTTCTTCTAATTCGTCAAAAATTTTAACAGCAAGTGTATACCATGTGTATAGTCCTTCGTTATCCAAAGTTTTATTTATATTAAATGCTTCTTTTAAAAGAGGGTTAATATTATCAGAATTTAATCATAAAGCCATGATTGTATGGTTTGTGTTAATTAAATAAATCACCGTTCACTTTGTAATTTAAGAAAAAATCTGTATTGAATCCATCTTTATTCAACATAAAAAACAATGCAAGGAATATAACTTTTTTTCTATGATGAAAGAGACATAAAATAAAAAATGATGAAAAGCAAAAGGAAATATTTTCAATGTCTATGCAGTTAACAAATTCTGTTTTGTCACAATTCAAAAAATGTCTTCTCCGTTTTCTCACTTTCCTCTCTGTTTGTTGTTTTTGATCCTATCCAGGATGACAGCTGACAAATTTCTGGAAGTTTCAGTATCTGGAAAAAAAATTACTTTTTGTAATAACATTTCGGCTGCCAAAAAACGACAATCTCAAATTTACAAAAATAAAATTTTCGAGATAATTATTCAGATGTTAACAGAAGTAAAACACACTGGCATGGTTTTCTTGGCCAAAATGTATTGGGTTGCGGTCTGATGTCCTAGAGCCACAGTCGATTCTAAAATAGGTCATTTGAGGTCAAATAAATCTCAGACAACCAATCCTCAAACTTTACTAAGATTGCACCTAACTTTAAAGTGTATCTGAAAAGTAAACAGGTCCTGCATCGTATACGACACCCATCATGCTCTCAAGCAAAGTTAATCCGGTGTAATTCACAAATCGGTGATATTTTTTCGAGTTTTTTTTTCTTTTTTTCGAACTACTTAATGGGTATGTAAAATAATATGAATAGGTATGTAATTATATGTGAAACTACGCGAACAAGAATTATTATTCCACTATATATATTACTTCATAGCTATGTACATATTCCATTGGTTGAGACTCTCCCACGTGATATTGACCAAACATCGTGTTTCCCTCTCAGATTCGAGTTTAACCATCATATCCCAGTCATTCGAAATACACTAGGGATAGTGGAATAAATCATTAATTTCCCTTGCATTAGTGAAATCTGAAGATTTGTTCACCCTCGAAAAGTCATGTTTCACCCGGGCAAGCCCTCGGGAAACATGACTCTCTCCGGGTGAACAAATCTCTTGGGTGAAAAATTCTTCGTATTTCACTAATGCAAGGGAAACAAATGTATAATATCTACGAAATTAGAATTTTATAAATCTTACCGTCATAAAGTACAAATTCGCAGTATTCAGCTTTACTGGGAAAAGCTGTATACATGATATCTTTTACAGCATCATGGAACTTTTTAGCCTCTTCTTCCATTTGTTCATCTGATATAAATCCTTTTTCGTTCATTTCACGCAAGACTGCAGCGGGTGCCGCATATTGACCGACAAAGTAAACTGGTTTGTCCTAGAATAATCGTCAAAATAAATATAAGAACGCATGAGAAAAAAAATAGATAAAGCTGCTGCTAAAGAAGCAATGAATATTCAAATAAAATAATTATATTTCGCCGTGGTTTAATTTAAACTTTTACAAGGCACCTGTCAGTTATTATATTAATACAAAACACTAGTTTATTACACTTGATTCTTATAGATTCTGTGATATCAATTTTGATGCCAAGATGTACAAATTTCGTCCATTTACGACTGTTCAGTTGTGACCAAGGCCTAAAATGTCAAGTAAAAGAAAAAAAAACAATATTCGGAGACGTTAGAGAGAAAAGTAAAAAAAATATATACCAAAATGACCAAAAGGGGTAAAGCCAAAACCATGCAAGGACAGAGCTATGCACATTTCTGTAACTCCCAGTTTATGTAAAATATCTCTTTCGGGCTATTATCAACATACTAGCCACTGAGCTCTAAGAAATAAATACATGTGTAATAAAAGAGTCTTCACGAACATGCAAGAGTTGACAATTGTTTAACTATGCAAAAATACGTTCTTTTTGAGCTACGTATTAGGTACCCAATCTTTCTTTATGAAATAGCTGCTAAAATGTGAGATTAAGTCATTTATTGAAATGATGAACTATCAGTTTTACATGTTTTTAAATCTTCTGGCGTATGACACGAGTATACCAGAGGCACTCAGGAGTTTAAATTACTCACATGGACTAATTTTAATAATGGATAATATTTGACTATGACAATACTCTTTGTAAATAGATGGTTTTATAAATCACAAATTTCTAATAATGCACTACATGTAGTGTTACCAGGTTTGGATCCCTAAAGCTCTGTTGTTTCTGAATAGATCATATGGTACGTTGCTAAATTAAACTTGACTTAGACAGCCATTGATATCTAAAGGGTATAATTTTGAAAGGGAGCATATCTGCTTTGTTTGGTTCTTGCCACATGAATTTCTAATGATGGTAGGTAACTCCTTGAAATGCGTCGTATACAGCATAGTATAAATTTACTATATCTAATATTAGTATCTTTGGATTGTTATTTTGAAACTCCTGGGATGATGCCTCTGCTGGTGGACCCTAGGTCCCCGAGGGTATTCGCCAACCCAGTCGTCAGACTTGTCTGACATGATTATTCATTGATTTGTTACAGAAATTACCAGTATTTAGCAAAATTCAAAAATAATAGAAATACTAAGGGTTCATTCCTTGTATTGCACATGGTAGATCTCCTTAGCTGAAATTTGGCTTCCTATTTTGGTATTTTTGGTTGAGTACTTCTTGTTTACTATAAGTTTGGTTTTTGGTCTTCCAAATGTTTCGGTTTTAATGCTGCTGATGAAAGGTAACTCCTTGAAATGCGTCGTATACAGCATAGTATAAATTTACTATATCTAATATTAGTATCTTTGGATTGTTATTTTGCAGTCTAGGTCATTGTATACAATTCTAAAAAAGAATCATCTAAGGACCAATGCAGGCCAGTTAGCTTCTAAGTGGCTGAGCGGTTTCAGGCAAAATATTTTCAATTGAATTTCACGTGGGGTCCTATCTAATTTTGCCATATTGGTAGGCAATTGGATCATCCGATTCATGTCGAAAAGATGACCAAATAGACCTTTAACTGCCGAGTTAAGTTGCATTTGAAGAAGACGATGTTTAAGTGAATTTTTCTTGGGATCTTCTGTTTAACTAAACTAAATGTCTATATTTGTTTGTAATATTGCACGAATATGTTATTTTGAATAGATATGTTTACAACAAACTAAATTCAGCTGTGACAGCTACATGTACATGTATCTAGGCTGAGTTATAAGATTCAATTCTACAAGAGAACCACATGAGAACCAATGCTGTCAAGGAGGTTACGAGTAGTTTATTGGTATTAGACGGTCGGGTTATCGGACATGATTCAGAAAGACATTAGTAACTCAAGTTTGTCTTAAAGGGCCATTCGAGTTTTGTCATTATTACTTTTTCTTGATTTTCTACATAGCTATATTATCAAACAAAGTCAAGATAAGGTGAAATCAGGACATTTCATCTTGCAGTGAACCCAAAATCTAAAGACCTGTAAAGTTCAGTTCAGAACAGGTAATTGTGAACATGACTTAATCTAATCTTAACTTTTATTAACTACTCTTAAAAATTCTTGACATATATCTTGAATTTGTCTGAAATCTCATAAATTGTAAATTTCAAAAGTGAAAATTAAATACTAGTATGGCAGGAATAAAATTTAAAATTAAAAGTATGTTACTTGTGGGAGTACACTAAGGACTGTTTGTGTCAAGTTTGGTTTCAATTTGTGTAATAGTTTCAGAAAAAAATCTTTAATTGAACGAAGGGGTCGGAATAAAGTCACAAAATCATCACTTCAAGAGATAACAGTTTTGAAAGAAAGACCTTTGTGTGAATTCTCTCACCATGGGAGATGTTTTGGCTGGTGGTCGTCAGTTACCATTATGAAAGAGAACAGGTTTAGAACAATTGATGTCAAATTTGGTTCCAACTGGCTAAATGGTTTCACACAAGAAGATCTTTAAGTAATTTTCTCTTAAGGTCCTCTCCTAAGTAAGAGCAGTTATGGTGGACATTTTGGTTGGCGTTTGTGAGTAATCGTATACAATTCTGAAAGATGACATCCTAAGAACCACTGCTGACGGGTTTGGTTCAAACTGGCGTAGTGATTTCAGACAAAAAGGATTTTAAGTGAATGAAGGGGTTCGGAGTCACAAAATTGATTACTTCAAGAGATAACAGTTTTGAAAGAATGATTTCAATGATGAAGAATTTTTTCATCAAGGATTTTGTATGAGTTGTTCTTCAACGGTAAAACTGGTTTAATTCGAGAACATAATCATGATAGATAATAAAGCAGACATAGCTATTTAAATTCAAGATAAATATAAAAAAGTCTCTTTCTTGACTACTTTGTTAAAAATAAACAGAAAAAAAACGCATTAAATTTTACCCCAGTTATTTCAATCGGAATTTCATATATTGTGCCTTGATAAAACTTCTGATGCCTATCGGATGAACCCAACACTTCTTTTGTATCTGTATACTTCTGTATGTCACCCTTTTCGTCTTTGTACTTTGCTTTTAGTCGACTATAAGTCTTACAGCTTTTTGGAATTATAATGTATAGCTTCCCTGGACAATTGCCGGGACTGTTGACATTTTTCTTTTTCATTTGACTCTCGATGTCCTCAAACATTTCTAGAATTAAAACAATTTTCTTTAAATTTAGATATAAAGTTACAAGTTTCTCTCAGTTCTGTATATTAAACCAAAGTGGAAATTCCCCATCTAAATTTTAAGTAGTGGTATATGCACCTACAATAACTATAAATGTATATAGTGCTGTAACTAGAATTGTAAGTTGTTAGCTTTTGACTCAGCGTTGATCATAAGGCAATATTAAAAATGAAGAACACTTATACAAACATTTATTCACTTGTAAATTTCTGTTTGTTCTGGTACTAAACTTATTGAATCATGGATTCATTAGAACTAAATTTCGTTGTTTTTCCAACTTTTTTAAGTCATTGCCTGGGAAAGTTAGTATTGAGTACTGATATTTAGCTTGGCACTTTATATGTGCCATTTCCAAGCCAAGGCCCTTTATGATTGTCATTTTATTACATGTACGGACAGAATTATTTTGAAATGGCGTGATTTCGTCCAGTTATCTAAGGAACCAAGAGATACAGTTGCGACCAGTTATAACCTCACATTCAAGTTAAATTGCTAGTCCACGACTGTTTTTTAGAACAGATCTGGTCAAGAATCAGATCAGTCCTGGTCCACGACTGTTTTTTAGAACAGGTCTGGTCAAGAATTAGAGCAGTCCTGGTCCACGACTGCTTTTGCTACGATATCGCTTCATTTCATCAATTGTATGCGAATGATCTGGACATTTAAATATGCCACCTGTGAAATTAAATAGACTGATTCCTTGCATAAGACAAAAGATTGTAAATATATGGAATAGTGGAAAATCGTTCGTAGAAATTGAACGGGGAATTCGTAGAATCGGAGGAGCAAAAGTTTTCCGATACGCCACTTGAACTTTTTTATGCACGTTACCGTGTAACTGGCTCTCTGCAAGATGCACCAAAAGCAAGACGAGGGAAAGAAAATACGATAGACAATTGCAATTTATAGGCCAGAAGATCAACGTAGACCGTGAGATTTTAATGAGTAGTAGTAAAAAAAAGTCCATAAACATATTACCAATCTATGTATATATACATGTGTATAATGTGAAGGTCCGTTATCACTCTTATTCCACACATACCGAAACACAAACACGAGCGATGTGTACCTCCAAACCATCTGCAAAAATTACGACTTGATCATCGGCTTTATTTCAGTGTGGTATTTTTATTTATAGTATTACAACAGGACTTTACTGAAACTTTAAGTTGGGATTTCTTATTTATTCTAAATCCTGACTGTTATTATAACTGTTCTAGACTCTGACTGGTTATAGTACTGTTCGAGACCTTGACAAGTTAGAGCTGTTCTAGACCATGACAGGTTAGAGCTGCTCTTGACCATGGCAACTTAGAGCAGTCAGAATCGGCCAAGATTCTGTTCTAGAGCAGTCAGGATTCTATTTTAGAGCAGTTCTAAAGCAGTCAGCAGAACTGCTCTAAGTTAAGCAATCGTTAGAACTGTTCTAAGTTAACTTGGTGAGAGGTTATGTCTGCACCTGTTTTATAAATCTTCTACCACGTATAATCCAAGGGATGCTATACCCTTGAAACATAACCATTATTATTTCATTTGGACTAAGAAGTGACTTTTCATAAAAATATTCATGATTAAGTGGCTTTGTAACCAGACGACTGGATGGAACCTAAAACCTATTGTTTTCTTTAGCATTGAGAACTTTACTCCTGAAAACCTTAATAACTATGCTAGTCAACAAAAGAAACGATTCAGGATAATGCATTTTTAATATATTTATAATTTCAAATACCTGTATTAAGCGGAAAAATAGACCCACACGTCTGATTTTCATTGTAGAATGTTTTCTCATCAAGTGCATGGATTTTGTGCAAAACGTTTGAAATAAAACATTCCAATTTTTGAGATTTCAAAAATCACATTTTTCAACCCAAAATTAAAAAATCAGTATTTTTACCCCGTTATGTGAATCATAATGTCTGTGTGACAAAAGATTTGAGTTATTTCCACTGGATTTCATTTTACAAAATGTGTGTCGATTTTATCCTCGCAAATTTAATTGAACCATCTTTTGAAAATTTCCATTTTCCACCATTTCAGGTTTTATCCAAAATTTCAAAATGAGACGCATTAGATTAAGAAATGAAGTAGTAAATCACTGTTGCCCTCATAGTTAAGTTTTTTAAAGGAATTACCAAAATATTTGCATGGTTCCGAACTCGTGTATCGTTACCTTTGTTGACTGGTATAATGTATATGTAAAATATTTGGTGTTAACGGAAGCAATGAATAAATACAAATTATTAAATTATTAATTAAAATAAATTCTAATGAATGTAAACAAAAGGATGAATCGCCAGAAAATTTTCACCCAAAAAAACTTAATATGTAATTATATTAGAGAAGTGCTAGTTAAAAATCATACCCATTTCCATGCAAATATACAACTTATTGTTTGACTTTTGTGTATAATTCGACATTTTATGTTATATTTCCTGTTGATTTCTATTATAACATCTTAAGCATGAACATCGTATACGTTAAATATGGCATATATTGTTTACATCCAAGTTAGATACACGTGTAGGTAAGCAAACAAAACTAGAATTTAAAGAATTATTACTTGGCAAGACTTCGTTGATGTAATTTGCAGTGTATCCCCAAGCAAGTCCTACAGCAATATCGCCCCGGTTAATAAAAACTTTTCCGGACATTCCTGACTGTCTACCTGAAAAGTAAATCATACGTGTGTTCTTATTTCTGGTTTAAACTCACGGGAAACAGACACCGTGTATAATAATATTATTTTCGAATTTCTTTTCATTTTGACGATATTATGTTGTTTTGTTATGTTCTCCTCAGAATTTAAATTCAAATATGATTTTGATTTTTATCTATGTGTTCAATGTGTGAAGTAATGCAGTTTTCAAGTCTATTATGAAATGTGCTTGGATTTAAAGAAAATACCCAGAAAAAATTAAAGAAATATCTTCGTCGAAGTTTTTCGCTTTATTCGATATAGTGTATAGCTGGTCATCTGCTTGAAAACCTAAAATTACAAGATGATTTTTTCCAACATTACAATGAATATTGTAGACAATTTACCAATTTATCTTATCTGTTTAAAAATGTAAATTTTGTAATTAATTTTCCCTTTTTTTAAATTTATGGCGATCAGGAATTGCCCTAGGTCCGTTATTACGGCAGATACTGGGGAAAAATTATTTGAATTAAGTAGTATCTCAGACTTTCGCTAACATTAGAATTGAAAAACACATATGCTTTTATGTAGTACTGAAGAAAAAATTTTCTCAGAAGGAATAATAAGTGTAGTATTTTTAGTCAATACAATTTATAGGAATTTAGAAATAAACCAAACGAGGGATTATTATTTTCTACATTTCAACTCGAAAAAAAACATATGTTGAATATTTACCTGTAATCATATTTGTTATATCATCTAGATAGTTTTTTTCTCCATATGGGATGCATGCGACGCATCTTAATTCATCCGGAATATACAAATCAAAATTCTCTTGAATCTTATCATCGACGACAACAATAGTTTGAATTTTTCTCTCCTTAAAAATTTTTTGGAGTGACGACATAATATCGGAATCCCAAAACTTCCACTGTTTCTTATCTTCTTCAAGAAAAACAATACAACGGCATCTTGTTGCTGCAAATGCCAACTTCTCATCAAAAGTTTTTCCCATTGTGTCATTTTCTTTCAATACTCGTATCTTATTGTTTTCAAGGTGACGTATAAGATCTAGATAACGGGCACTAACTTCCGTTGAATGCTTCTTCGATGATTGTTGAAAGGCTACAAAGACGTCGTAGTTTGTGTCACAAATATCTTTCATTTCTTCAGACGTGTGTAACTTATCTATCATCAAAACTGGACTCTACAATTTGGTAACAATATGCAGTTTTGTAATAATGCAGGAAATTCAATGTTTTATTTTATTGATTAATGAATATTTTCATCTTGTTTATTTTTTAACTCTACAGTTTTGATGAAATTTCGGGTATACTGTAACCTCCCTTTCCTTCCGTCCGTTCGTGACACTTTTCTTGTTCTTTTTAAATTCTCTTTCATTTTATTTCTATACAGTATTGTTATATTCTGTCTGTAGATGTAGGTTATAAAATTTTGAAAAAAAATATAGAACCGGCAGGGATCAACATTTGAACTAAAATTGTAAATTAAAGCTTGTGATATACTCTTCACTTTCATCTGGATTTTAAAGTAAACAGTAAGTATCATGTCATTGTTAATGGAATTTTCTGTAGAGTTAAGATAATACATGTATAATGGTTGACTTTGTCAGGAAAAGTTTAAAAAGAGGACAGTAATTAACATGAATAGACGTGTGTTTCCAATGGACACTGTGTCCCGCTTCCAAATAAACACCTAAATCATGATCAGTGAACGTGACATTGAGGTCACACCGACCCTTTGACCTAAACAGATCCCATCCTAAAGTATTTACTGACAAAGTTTCATGTTGATATGATATCTTCTTCCCATTAAATCACATTTAATCTAAACTTTAACCTAAAGCGAACATACAGACTGAAACACTATATATATAGATATATATATATTCTCCGCTGCTATCATGGCTATCGCAGACGGAGCATAAAAAATTGAGGATCGTGTGATGACCACAAGAATTCTATTTTTGGAGATTGATATTATCTCCGTAAAAATTTACACATTAAGATAAAAGTTCAAAACGGTACATATTACTATTCAGTCAAACGCGACTAAGCGGTCTTTTTGACGTATGCCCTGGTTTGCTATTGCTTTCCTAATTTTTTTTATAATTTTGATAGAGGAAATCAACATAATTCAGAATAAGCAAGAAAAGAATGGCAATGAAAGACCGGGATTAAAGACATAATACTATAGAAACAATGCAGGAAAAGTTATCAGGTGGCATGATGAGAAGAAATAGAAGATTGACACAGATTGAAGGTTTATTTTTACAATAATTATATTCGAAAGCAGAGAATCAACATATGTCTTTTGCCGGGATAGCATTTGATTTCTTATTTTCTACCGTTTGAATTAGTTGTAATTTACATTTTTTACCACTTTTGTTATTTCATACGACGCCACCAATCGCAAATGAAACTGCAATAATGAAGTAGAAGTTCCTGATGTTCCCTTTTCGAATACATTTTATAGATATTACCAAAAGTTTAAAATTAATGTAGGAGATCATACGCAACCATATATTGTAATTGACGACTAAACAGAATTACAGAATATGAAATATTGTGTAGACCCAGCGATAAATTCTCTAAAGTTACAATTTTATGATTACAATTTTAAATCTAGCTTTTAATTAATATACACATTTGAACTGAAGTTACATGTAAATGCACTTTTGGATAAGCAGTTAATAAATGTGCACATTACATGTACTTTGGTATAGTGCACATTTCAGTTAAATTTACATGTTTCTATTGGATTCACATGCACTTTTGTACACGCTTTCATTTCATGTGCAAATCCCATGTCTGTTTTCAGACAGAAGACGAGTAAAGCGCGGTGTGCGTGCGTGACTGTCCAAAGTTTGTTCTTTGGCCACCGATCACTGTTTACTCAAGCTGACCTACACTTATTACTTATAGGGAATTTTAAAATCAATTTCAGAGTGCAGTTGTAACATTTTTAAAGTAATCCAAATTTTCCTTTCTTGAACGATTACAGTTGATACGACAAAAGGAATGAGTATTAAAAATTTAAAGTGTAAAATGTATGGATAGAATCTAATCACACTTTGAGATACCTATAAAACACTGAGAAAACCACAAACAGAAGATTAAACATTTCAAGGTATAATTAAGATAGAGAGAAAGTCAGTACAAAAACACCTTCAATCTGAACAAAGCAAGCGGTGCTTTGAAGCAAACACGTCACATTTCAAGTATAAATATGTTACATAAAGATGCATTAGTTATGTAAAATGAACACTCTTCACTACATATATGTATTTGTTAAGCTACATGTAAATAAACAAAATTTTTAAAATTGTACTCGTTGTACCAACAAGGAAAAAAAAAACAAACAAACAAAAAAACAAACAAAATTGAAAAAAAAATATCTACTAATATTTTTTCAAAACATTTTCAAATGGGTTCATTGCAAATAAGACAACATCCTCACTATCTCAACCATTGTTATACATGCAACAGCTAATTGGCACGTTTTACATTTTGGGTCCATTTATTCAAAATAAGAAATTTCTTATAAGAAGTATTGTAGATCATACCGGGTCATCTTTATTTTTCAATAAATCTTTCTTTACATTTTCTAAGAGAAGATCAGACAACTTTTGATACTCCACATCTGAAGAAGAAAATAATGGGAAGAATGTATTTGAAATAGACACATGTATACATGAAAGCGTACGATGAATAGCAATAAGTTTCATTTTTAAAAAATTGTCTTAGCTTCACTAGAGCAGGTATTTGAATGCGTGGGCATAAACATGATTTCGACAACTGAAACTATATATTTTACATTTACATTGTACATGACTGTTAAAGAATTCAAAACAACAGACATGTTTGAATTGTTGATCGGCTGCTTGCATTGTACAATGTGCTATTTTCTGTATAAACGCATTAATAATTATTGACCGTACACTGTTTACTCATTAAACGATTTTTTCAAATGGCACAAGAAATGAGGACAAATGGTTTGACTTCTGTAATTTAAAAACAAAATTGTTTAGTTATTGAAAATATAAAATTGCTCTCCTCGCAGTAAACATCTTTCTGCATTAAGCACCAGTGGTAAGTCAACTTCCAAGTTTGGTGAATTATGCATATATTATATTTCCCATTTTGTAAATTATAAATTTCAAAATGTATCTATAACATAATTTACAAAATGTGAAATATAACAAATATTTAATGCATAAAATTAATATCTCAGAATGTTATTGTAAAAAATTTGGAAAGGTAAAGATCATTTCTCACGCAATGGCTGTTACTTTTACAGTTTTCGTCTGTCGATAGTGTCAGATATAGTTTTATCGAACTTAATATTATTCTTTCACTGGTTGAAGCCTCTGTTGTTGAATTTTCGTCCGAGGATGTATCTCAGCTCACTTCTGTATTTTTTCCTGACATTCAATAACATTGCGATTATGTCATCCTCCGCCTGTACATTTTTTTACATGTAAAACAGCTTTTCATACTTTTGTTTGGCTTTTGAGTCATACAATGTAATTTGTCAAACTGTGCTCCACGATTACTTCAAAATAATGTAATAATAAATAGCGTAGTATTTTTAAAAATAATTTTTTGATTAAAAATTAAAAATAAAAATAAAGAAATATTACCATTGAAAACCAATAGTTTTGACTTCTCTTCACAATTTTCCTTTGGCTGATTTTTCATATTCAGCATTGAATTTAAGGCAAAATAGAACTTGGTTAATTGTATATTTTTCTCATCACTGGTGAAACCAATATTAACTGAAGAACAATCGTACATGCTGGGATGTTGAATGTTTTCCGTATCATCATAATCATCCAAGGGTAGTTCTGTCCAATTAAATGATGACTTCAAGGCACTATTGAATTGTTCTAACTCAGCACGCCTTTTATGTCTTTTAATCGAAGAGGTTGAACTGTACAGTTTTGTTAGATGAATAGTATCCATATGCGAGATTGTTTTTAAAACATTCGGACAATCGATGGGACAGTAATAAGTCTAAAATATAAAATGAGTTGCTATATATTTGCAAAGGTAAGAAATTAATAATTTAACTAAACGAACAGAGCTTAATCGACTTCGACTTTAAAAAATTAAGGAATCTACAATTAGATATTGACGGAAGATCTGGGGCCTGTTTATCGAAGCTATCCTAAAACATGTCCTCAGGCATGCAGACATATAGGATAATCCTAGGACTATCATACGACATATCTGAGAATACACATCAAAGCTATCTGAGGATCATCTCAGCTAGTATGTCCTAACCTTTGTCTTAAGTGTATAACCAAGCAGCAAATTAAAAATAAAAAAAAATATATACAGCGGTTAAAAGGAATAAAGGATAAGTACATGTACATATATGATGATGGAATTATTAATAAATTTTTAAAAATTAAAAAAAAAAACAGTTGTATATTTGTAAGTTTTAATACTAGTATTATGATTTCCCAAAAAGGAAAGAAAAGGATTTGAAAACTAAATACGCATTACATTTTATACAAGAAATTCATAGCTGGAGGTACATTGAAGAACATAAGAACAACGTCTAATAATTTTATTATCAGTACAGATAATTGTGTATAGCTGGATCAATTTTACTCAAGATGTCAGAGTATCGTACACATAATAGTTCAAAGGCAAATCCTTTGTTAAAACTTTAGATTTTTGCAAAGGCATATATATGGGATTTTACATGTACAGAAGAGATAACTCTGGTGTCGGAATTTTGCTTGCTTAAAATAAAACAGTCAACTTTTAAGTGTAGAATTGTCTGAAATTAAGATAGGATGATCCTAAAATTATCATAATACACCTAATCTGGTGTCCTAAACTTACGACCAATTTTTATCCTAATTTAAGACACGTTTGATAAAGCCACTTAGGACTAGGACATAAGATAGTATTAAGACGTGTACTAGTCCTATGACACCTTCGATAAACATGGCCCTGAACTATTAGCGTTAACGTAGAAACCTGTAATTTGTTTCCAAATATTTTAAAAGGCGAATCTTTTTTTTAAATTCTGTCAATCTGAAATAAGAATTTGTATTAGTTACTAGGCAATTTGTCTAATTGATTCAAATCAAATACCGGACGGCGGAAAAAAGTCCAGGCACAACGAAAACACGTAAGAGCACATTAAGTTTCCTCTGTCATTCTGACACTGAAGTTCGGTTTCGTCTACTTATCTGCTCATATTGCCGTTACTACACTATAATAATGAACATTAAATTTCTACTTCAAAAGCGAATCTTTTCGTATGTGTAGCTATGGCAAGTCAGAAAAATAAAAATTTTAATCTACCTTGTTTTATTACCTGTTTTCCATCTGTTATACTGTAAATAAATACTCTTACGACTCTTCTGTTGCCTGTTCTATCATGTACAAATGTTATTTCAGATACTTTCTTAATGTCCTTAGAATTTGACATCTCAATGCTACATTTCCTAGGGATTAATTCATAAAGCTTCGTAGACACCTTCTTTTTTTGCCAAAAATACAGACTTTTATACCAATCAGAATTTTTAATTTGTTTATCCATATCTGAAATATACAGAATCCAAACGCCAAAAAAGCCAATTTTTGTTCTGAATTTAGCATTTTTTTGCCATTGTATATTGAACTTGTGTACCTTAACCGATATCTAATAGTTTAATATTTAATATTAAAAATTCCCAATCGGAAATCTTGTAAAATGCACATACATCGAGCGGTTTAAGTGTTCGAGCGTGCAAATTATGTACTCGGAGACTGTGAAACGTGTGAATTATAGGATGCAACGAAACAATCTAATTAAAAACCGATCTCTCATCGCTCCCGTTTTCTGATATGTCGCGTGGGAGATCTAACGAAATCCGCTTTGAGGTCACATGTGAGTGAACTGGAACTTATGAATTTATAATGATATGCAAATGAGTTGACTTCCTATCAATGAGCCAATCAAAAAAGTTTATGAATTCTGGGGACTGACGATTTCTTCGTTAATAAAATGAGTTACATCCCTTTACCACACGATCAACTTACAAGATCGCCTAAGCCGCAATTTCATTGGTCGAACAGGACACACCTACGAGGTCACTCACATGTGACCTCAAAGCGGGTTTCGTTAGATCTCCCAAGCGACATATCAGAAAACGGGAGCGATGAGAGATCGGTTTTTAATTAGATTGGCAACGAAAAGCTCCTTATATACATTTTGGTGCATTAATTATGATAGAATAACAGAATTGTTCATGTATATTGCTACAATAAATATGAGAAGAGAATTTGAAAATTTATATTTGCAGTATATAGAAGACTCGGTGTTCTAAATTTATTCCAAATGAAACTTTAAGTTCACGGACATGCTAAGATTTAAAAAACATTCTTTTATTGATAAATTATTAACTAATAACGGATCAAACCACACTCACATGATGCGATTGTAATTTGTTACGGATATTAAGTTTTTTTTAAGACTTACCGCAACACTCGTTGAGAGACAACTCCAGCTTCCACGCACAACTGCAAAAACATTTTCTTTTTGTCCTGTTTTTAGGAATAAACCTTGTCAAATATAGCAATATCGGATGTTGCATGATATTTTAGTTTTTTTCTTTGTGATTTGTGATAAAACGACAATATATATATATAACAGTAATATTACCTGGAAGGACATATCGCAGAAAGCCGTTATAGTGAGACCAAGCTAATCCTTGAGCAACATTAGTTCCAGTCAGCTTTTCTCTTTCTATAGTTGGACGAGAAAAAAAACATGTGAAATCAGACGAATTTAATATTTACGAAAAGTAAACTTTTTTATTGTACCCACGCAACTTTTTCAAACGATCCAAATATTATTCGTTGATATATCTATTTCAAAAGAAAAAATGAACACTAAATTTTATGAAAAAATATGTTATTTTGTTCTAAATTGCCAAAAACTGACTTTAAATATTTTATATATTTGCACCAATTATTCAGCTTATGTGAGTTTTCTATATATTGCCTGTTGTATTTTCCATTGAAGACATTTTATTTCGTATAGTTAAATAAGGTTTTAGAATTTTGATTTTCAGAATTGATACCCAAATATAAGCTTGTGACTTAAATATTTCCATACACTATATTGTCACACAGAACCGCAATAATATTTTAGAATTTTGATTTCCAAAAACCCTAAAAGAAGTAGAATTTTGTCATTGTGAAAAATTATGATTGTACAGAAACTCCTATTTCATTTTTAACTTCATGTATTTATTTTTATACAATTTTATCATAAACGTTCTCTAGATGAAGAATAAGTTTTGGAATTTCGTTTTCAAAAATGTAGGCCTACTGGATCAAATTATAAAATTTAAGTTTTTAACCTACTGTACGTTCCACTAATTTCTAGATGAAAAACTCGGGAGATTGTAACATGTTTTTACATTTCAAATAATAAGTTGGCATATACAAAGTCAACATGATTCAAACTTTTGGAAACAAAACGTTCACATATTCAGCAGCCTCATATTTGTTTGTGGTGACGTCATGCTTTATGCAAAAGTCAATAATTTGCACGCAAAAAATGGAAAATCCAATTGTAAAATATTTGAGACAATTCAGCAGAGAAGACTATATTTAATTACGACAAAAGGTACAGTAGTACTTTTTACTTTCATTTTAATGAAGTACTTGAAATATTTATGAAAAACGACACACAGTTAACATATTTTTTCATTTTTTTTTATGCATTTCAAATATACACAGTTTTTTTTATTATTAACAGTCATGTCAGTATCTGTAATGTAGATGTTCCATTATGTTTAAGAAGTTTTATTGTAAAACATTTTCAGCCTTCAGTTATCCATAGAAAAACTTAATAAGGGAAATAGCGAAAAAAATATGAATAAAATTAATATTTTAAATTATGATAGTGAAAGTATTGAAATTTGAAAAACTAAGGAGACAACATTTGAGTTTTATGGGAATAGCTGTCGTTTCCTACTCCTTCAACTTAGTTTTATATTTGTTATGTTTTTGGTTTTTGGGAGACATTTCAATCTCAGTTACTTTATAACGAACATTATACAAAACGAACTGCGATAAATTCTTTATATATGTTTCAATAAATCCTGTCATACACGCATTGATAAAAAGTAATCTAATGACGTGCCTGTTCCTAACATAAATAGTCTTGGAATCCCAGAGATTTAACCATTTTATGAAATGATATGGTAGGTTAATTCTGGTAATCAAATGGAAAAAATACCAAGTGAGCAATCCAGAATCCAAAAGACATTAAAACTAAAACAAAAAGACATGTATGAACAAACAGGAGGCGGGTGTTCGAAGGCATCTTAACACTAAGGACTTAATCCTAAGTAATGTTTTCGAACTCATCGTAAGTTAGGATATGTCCTAAAATTTATCCTAAAGCCATGATATCCAGAATCACGTCTTACGACAATCATAATGGTTTAATATAATTAGTAGGGTAAATAATTTCAGTTTACATTCTCCTGGGTGAAAAAAAGTGATAATATGCCTTCCCTTAAGAAATTAAAATTACAAGTTTTAGGTGGATGGAAGTGAGGGAGACAAGTTCACGAGCCTGAAAATTTTTAACGGCATACATTAGCTTAACCTTTTTCATAAAATACCAATATTAGAGCCAATTTTGATATTAATTGTGCCTTTTAGCACATTTTATAGCTTGCATAGCTTTTTTGCAAAATTTTGTGACTTATCTTTTTCAAATTCCTTCGTAGCCTTCATCAATCTCCAGTACAGGTGTTGAACACTTAAACTATAAATAATATAGGTTTTCATAACAAATTTTCAGAAAATAATACGAATTATTATTATTATTATCATTATTACAATATCTTTTTTTTTCTATTTATGAATTCTTGAATTTTTTTATTTTATTTATTATTTTTAAATTTAAGTAATCGATACAAAATATTACAATAAATTATAACATACTGATAACTGTACATTTATGACAGATAGGACTGTCCTTAGATCATCCCTAGAAAGACATTCATTCTAAGACATGTCCTATGACTATCATAGCATGGTCCTAAAATGTGTCCTAAGATATATCTTAGGATAGTGTCGAAAGCATAGCCCAAGGAATGATGCAGAAGGCTAAGAAGTCCGTCGTATGATTACGCATCTGTCTTGTAGCGATCCTTGTTATTTTGAATAAATTGTTTTATGTTTTGTTGAGTTGATTAATTTACACATTAATCAGATCTTTAATTAAATTTTCATACTTTCCTTCTCTAAATCTTCTTCCCTTTTGGCCTTCCTTTCTGAAAAAAAATGTTAAAGGTTAATTTGTTTACACAGGTCTCAAATTCATCAAGGTATAGCATATTATCTTCTCTTACAATATCGAAAATGAAAATGAATCCTGAATTTACTTTTAACAGATAACTCTTATACCAGCCCTCATACATGTAATATGTGAAAAAAAGTGTCAAAAAAACGCAAAATATGTTCAAACCTCTAAGTCTGGAAAACCTTTAAGCCTCCGTTCAAGTCTTGAATCAGTCTGTCGTCATTTTTGTCTAGGAATTACTAGGAGTATATTTTAGATTGCATCTTATCTTGACCTTCGCCTCGAAATTGATAGCAGAGGAAGGTTGAATACAAAACTTTACGACAAACAGGATGACTTTGACTTTACAATCATCAACTGCCTATTTTTGAGCGGCAACATTCCAGAAGCGCCGGCGTATGGAGTATATATTTCACAACTCATACGTTATTCAAGAGCTGGTGACATATACATTGACTTCCTAGACAAAGTCCGGCTCCTGACAGAAAAGTTGCTCAAACAAGGCTGTGTTACTCCTAAGTTGGAGTCATCCTTATTAAAGTTTTATGGACGTCATCATGACTTGGTTGACAGTTATGAAAAAACCCTTTCCCAAACGAAAATGGACCTGTTCCATTGATGATGTCCCTTCCTCAAACCGGATTGGACATGGGCAGCATATGTTTTAATTTTTAAATTGTAGTGCTTGTATTGTTTTGGCCTTGTCTTTGCTGTTCTCCGGAGTTTTGTCAGTCGTGTCGATTCTCCTTTCCTTCGAATATTCCTTTGGTATTTCTTGACTTTACTTATTTCTCATTGGGTCCACATTTAGTTTTTGTGCTGTCGTAATATAATTCTGTTAAGTTTGCTAGATGTTGTCTCTTCTTCACATCGGATTTGACATGGGCAGCATGGCAGGTGTCCTGCAGGAAGAAGAGACTGTTTACTCTTCTGGAGCACTTTTTTTGGTGGGGTCCAAGTTGTTCATATGTTTTTAGTTTTTAATTGTAGTGAATGTATTGTCTTGGTCTTCGTTGTTTTCCGGAGTTTGTCAGTTGTTTCGGTTTTCCCCTCCTTCGGGTATCCCTTTGGTATTTCTTGACTTTACTTATTTAGACAAAGTTCTCTAATAAGGTATTTGTTATTCAAAATATAATCCAGGAATACACAAAAAGGAATCCATTAACATTACATAATCCTTTACTTAACTACAAAATTAGTTGTTTGCTTTAATTCCTTAACAGAGTTTGGTGTTACTGTAAACTTTGACGTCTTCTTAAAAAAGAACAAATATTTAATTAAAAAACACATAAAAGGTTCATATTGTTGAAATTTCATAAATGATATGATTTTTTTTTTATAGATATTATACAGATTTTGTGTATAAATAAATAATAAATAAATAAATCCAAGAGTTATTGAAAACCATTCGAAATGTCACTTTATTTAATATGATAAACACAAGAATCTATTATTATTTTACCACAGTTATAATTCTTGATCTAATTCAATATAAAAACTTTTTTGTTTCAATTTGTAGTTTTAATAACTCTTGAATTTCTTAATGAATTAAAGAAAAACATTATTTTAACAATATCAATTATATTTTATATCTTTTAATTAAAATCATTAAATAAAAAAATTCCAATGACTAAATTATTTATCTACAGGTATAAAAAATGTTATTTAATATTTTCATAGGGGACATTACTTAACAGAAATGTTTTTGGAAGTACCCAGAGTCTGAAAATAAACACTTTTTTGTCTGAATTAGACTAAAAAATTACTCGACATTCGAAACATTTTTCCTTCTTTAACTTTATTAGACATCTTATGATACATAACACTTATTTATATCTATGTTATTAGCAGATTCTGAATTAATATGTAGATTCACAAAACTGTCTTATAATAAATCAAACATGTCTTAACCTTCTAAACATTCTAAATATTACTCGACTACTTCTTGCCTTGATATAACTGATATTTTTTCTAAACGTGTCTATACTTAACTTATTTTCTCTGAAATTCGGATGAAGGACTTGTCAGAAATTTACTGATATAGTAATCGTAATAGACAAAAAAATGGATACAATGACATACCAATCAATCACCGCCACCCAACAAACAGAACTCCGGACAAAAAATAACATAAAAGAGCACAAAACACAAACATAAACACAAAATTGTCAGGATACTAAACAGTGGTAGGGTTAAACTTATTTTATAGGTACCAAATTCTCCCCCTTACAATGTATCTACTCCGACACTATGGTGTATAAAACATACTATAAAAGGCAATACAATATGACTAATAACAAGGTGACCGCTTTGCTAGAACTGAAAAAATTTTGGTGGGACGCTACATAATTTAGATAGAAGGTCGTTTTAACTGTAAAACTGGCTAAGGTTTTTATCGGTGCAGGTCGGATTCTATTAAACGGAAAAGTCAGAAATAACATTTCCATATAGGATTTTGTCAGTAAAAACTCATACAATAATTACATAGGACAGAGAATGGAAACGGGGAATGTGTCAACGAGACAACAACCGACCAAAGAGAAGAAAACAGCTCAAGGTTACCAAAGGGTCTTCAACGCAGCGAGAAAATCGGGCTTCAGCTGGCCCCTAAACAATAATGTATACTAATTCAGCAAAATGGACGGCACACTAAACCCCGAAACATAAAAATGAACCAAAATTAAAAATACACACAAGACAAAGAAAGGCAAGAAGTTCCTGACTTGGGACAGGCGCAAACATGCGGCGGGGTTAAACATGTTTTGTGAGATCTCAACCCTCCCCTATACCTCTAGTCAATGTGGAACAAACAAACACATAGCGATACACACAGTAAAACTGAATTCAAAAGATGTCCGAGTCCGATGTTAAAAAAGGTAACAGAAGAAACTAAGCGAAATGACAATGATCAATATATATTAACAAAGGACTACTAGGAGTTACAGACATGCCAGCTCCAGACCCCAATTAAACTGATCGAAAGACTTTGTCTATATTATATAGAAAATCAGCCACAATCTCTCCCGTTAGGGGTTTAGATTCAAGCCGTCATGCCATCATGATTTTTTTTTACCATTTATCAACTTTGTTCTTGAACCGTCATTTCTATCATGTTTAATTTTGACTGTCTTGATTTTTACAATTTCTGAAATTTCAAATAGGACAGATCATAATGTCTCAGAACATATAAAATCAAATTTAGATAGTCACCCCTAAGGGTGTCGAGAATGTGTCAAAATATAACGCTGTTAAGATAAGAATATATCAAAAGTCATTCAGACAACGTTCAGACAACCGAGTTAGTAAAATCAAAATGTTTAGACCTTTTTCGACAAAGACGAGACAATAATGATTATATTATTAAACCAAAGCCAAGGAAGATATATTTATATTGATAAGCAGATGATAACAATGAATAAAATCAAACCTGAAACATAATATTGGCATTTTTACTAATAATAGTAGGAATAATTAAATCTCAGTATATATTTCTATATAAAAATATACTATTTTGTCTATTTCTAAGCCTTAAACTATTTAATGGACTCTATTCACCGGTAAATTGTCTTTAATATCTGCATATTCGGGAATAGTAAGTTTATTGTCCCCTCGATACCAACTATTGCAAAACTAAGCAATGAACGTGGTATTCTCCTCATACCCAGTCATAGTTGAATCATTTTTAATGATTTGTATTGAATTACTCTTACCTTCGTACTTTTCATAGATGTAAGGTAAACCACCAAGACAGGATATTACACCTAATACAAGTTTTGCACCTGGGTGAAGCCCTTTAATACAATAACAAATGAGTATCTATACATTTTTCTGTCACTGAATGAATCTAGACACACTTTCTAAAATTAAAATATTTGTTAGGATGCAAATCTTCAATGTATGATGTCTGCAAGAAATGTGTCCGTAGTCTTTTAAATTTAAAGTTCACTAAGGTGAAGATGCAAATAACCAATGAAATTATATCATTCTGAGAAGGTACATAATATTGATATCAGAATCTGAAATCTAGATACATGTAACTACAATTTCGTTTACCCGTAGAACCTTAATTGCATACGAAAGTAAGGTATTATAGCATACTTCAGTTACTTTATGTCTATGTTAGCAAAGTTCCGTTACAGAGAACCTTCTGTTATTGATACTGAGAATGTGGAATTCCGAACTATTCGGTGTGACCAAAGTTGAGTACTGTACTATGGGAAAGTTGTACAAGATTCCTGCAAGTAAAATCATGTTACCGAACGAAATATCAAGTCAACTGTATATTGTCATGTTACAGTTCATTTAATCGGGTTATTTTGACAATAAAGCTTTGCATTTGTACCCATATGTGTTGAAATAGGGGCGGAAGGGTGGACAAAATATACGTCCCATTTCCGATATGCTAAAAAAACTTACTGTAATATTTGTTTTTATTTTGAAGGATATTTTGAATGACTTAATGTAGCCCACGGACAAAACACGTGTAAAATACGCTGAACAGAACTGTCTTAGTTTCCGATAAATAAGACCTTACTTTTTTATGAGAAAATATTACGAGCAAATTTCTCCGCAGCGATGATTATGTAAAGCCCAAACAAGCTTAACAGAAGGCATAAGTCGTTAACGTGTTTGCATAGAACAGATAAAACCACATCCACTTTACATCCAGGGGAAACAGATTAAATGCAAGAGAATAGCAGGGTTTGGACCTTTCAGTTCCAGAATCCGTCTTCATGGTTAGAAACTGGGATCAAGACGAAATAAGAAGAGAATTAACAAAGGCAGCAATCCCTCTTTTTTCTTCCTAAAAGACGGGCATGTACAATAGGAACGTTGGGTCAAATCCAATTACAGACGTTCAAACGACATCCGACAGGCCATTTTCAGTCTTGAAAATTTTCACTCATGCACTATTCCCCAGCATTGAAACAAATATGACGAACAACTTTTACTGCTGTTGTATCTTTGACGCTTACCCACATCCTTAAATTTTCTTATTGATGAAATACCTTTGATTTGAATTACATTTATTCCTAAAATAAATTTGTACAGTGATACTTTGTTCTGGTTACTGCAGTCATGATTTATTGATTGATTACTTGTTTTATTTCAAATACATTAATTTCACATTATGTTTTACATACATACATACATACATACATACATAGATACATACGTTTTATTCTAACCCAGCAAACATCTTTCAGTCTGAAATTTAGTAATACTTGTTAATAACATCATTTACGTTAAATAGCCAATCTTTCATATAAAATACAAAGAATGACGGAAAAATGTTGAAAAAACGTTAAATAAGTTTGATAGAAAAAAAAATTAAAGTGTGCACATATATAAATCAATACTGTGATAAGTACCCAACACATGTAGACCAATATTTTACTAGTTGTTTGTCTCCCTTACAATTCAGAATACGGATGATCCATACGATTTGTATTCAGGTATAGCCCCCCCCACCCACACACTATTTGCTTTGGATGGTGCCTTCTATCAAGTACAATTTTGATTTTTTTTGGACGATAAAGTAAGTTGCCCAGAACTGAGTCTCTTAGATTCCAATAAAGAACGACTGCATGAAGGCTTTATCAGAGAAGCCTGAAAGAATCCTGGTTTCAAATTTTCGCGAAAACGACGTTCAAATACAACATATTTTAATGATCAGTACATTCTAAGTTCTATCTATCAATTGTTACGCTGTGCAGTTGACATCTGACGGAGGTAGGTAATATGGACCAGCACAGGTTTATTTTCACCTCGGTACATCCAGGCCGATATATCAATAATAAAATTCAAATAAATTTCCTTGTACACAGTTATCCCTTTGAATGCACGATATTGCACATACTATAAAATTATCTCAAGTTCATTTTTAACATTTCAACAGTTTTATCTGTGTTTTTAGTTCATGCACGGAATCGTCATTAATGAAGTTTGAACAGCAAACATCTCTTTCTTGCGCATGATCAAGGGTAGTTATCTGAAAGTAGTCACGTAAATCAAGTAGATAGCCGTTGTCCAGTTTACCACCTTAACGAGCAGAAATAAGGCTATCTGGACTTTTCATTCTCAGATAAGTATACATAAATGTTATACAATAGATATTCATTTATAAATATGTATATCTTGATCTCGAGCACTGCTGATGAGTTGTCAGTCAACAAAATGGCCATACAGTACAAATGTACATCAAATTTATTTCGGTATTTTTGTGATACGTTTTATTATACATTTTTGTACAACCTTGTTAATGAAAATTTATCACTGTTCACTCTTGATTCAGTCTGTGAATCCATTTCTTGTTGTTAATCAACCTGAAATCATAACAATCACGATAGGTTATTATCCTTGGGAGTGAATTAATGGCTGTTGACATTTGATCGTTACACATTTATATGCAGATTACATTCTACCAGTATACCATAATTGTTTTATTATACTTTATGTGAAAATGCAAGTTTTTATTGGTCAATTTGCGGCTAACATTCTAATCTAACACATGCCTCAGCGTGTAAAATTTTTTAAATGTTACCCTCTCGTGCTTTGTGTACAAATTGGTATATCAATTTTACTGAAAGATTGTACAGATTATTATACATGTAGAAAATGTAGAATAGACATGAACACTTAGTGAGCAATGTAAACAAGTACAAAGGAAAAACAGAAACGCACGTTTCACTCTTGGTATGAAATAAATATGTAAACACACAACAAAATGGATAACAGGAAAGGTCAACAATGACATACCAATCAATCAAAACAACCCAACTGACAGAACGCCGGACAAAAAAAAATAGAAGAGTACAAAACACGAACATGAACACAACAGAAAGTCAGGTTAGTATGACTTGGTACAGACACTGAACAGTAGTTGGGTTAAACCGGTTTTATGGTAAAAACCATTATTCAGAACATTAAGGCAAACGGGCGTAAACCCATGCGACACGAATTTCCTCTGTTTATACCTTATGTCTATACATTTTACGGATGTGTTACGCCCGATTAGGAAATAGCGAAAATTCAATTAACAGACATTTAATACCACGCCCGTAAAACATCTGCTGCTATTTATCTTGGTCAAGACAAACAAACATGGGTGCACAAACGAACGGTCCAAAACATTAAATTTATGAGCATTAACAATTATATATTTAAGAAAATATTTTCAACTTTTGCATAGGTTATACGATATAACATACTTTGAAGGAGTTTAAATTTCATAAGGCGCGAATCTAATCCTTACATTCAACCAAAATTTATTATCTGCGAATTTCAACAGACGCAAATATAGTGTTTGAAAACATGCACAAATCTATTTCCAAGCAATGACTAGTCAGGGGAACGAATATACCAAGGAAAAAACGCAGATATTGCAAATTCGCTTTTGTTTTGTATTTATAAATTACAAATAAATCGCTTACCTTTTTCTCATCCAGTTGCGTAAAAGTTCTTTAAAATGTTTATAAAGGTACCACAATTATCGTTACACAATAAAACTGAAATACTGAGTTGGAAATTGTACACCAGTTTTATTGTATTAAAAGAATGTCGTGTCATAGTCATGCATGACTGTATATCTCTTGAATCATTATATGTGCATTGAAATTATTTAAAAGAGATATATTTAGTTTGAAAAATGTGGTTGATAGATTAATTCCTTGTAAAAGGTTTTTTTTCATTTATTGTATAACCCTAATATCTTTGTTTTGTATTTTTGGCGTGCAAATAAATCTAGATCTTCAATTGCTTACCCCTTTCGCCCAGTTGCGTGTAAAACGGTTCCATCTCAATTTTGTACAAGAATATATTAACTTGTATATAATAAAACTTCAAATGTAACACCGGCTGTTGTTTAAATGAAACTATAAAATAAATGAATTTCCTGAATTGTTCTATTTCGTATGCAAAATCGAACATTATGTGATATGTTTTATTAAAAATACAGAGATCATGTTCCTTCACTGTCAATCAGACACAGATTATCACGCGTTCCGATACGAAACATCCAATGAAAAATTGACACGAATAAAACTTCTGGAATATTCTGATCTCAAAGTTAAAGCTGCGGCAAAACTCCAAAGGTACCAGGAAAATGGAAAATACTATGGATTTCTTAGAAATTTACTAGGAGGAGACGAAAAGGACAAATATACCTAGGGAGCAAAGCAAAAACCGGAATCCATTAGACAGACAAACCCGGAAAGACAAATGAACAGCTACAAGCACAACAAATAAATACTGAAAAAAAAACAATGAACAACACGAACTCCTATAAAAACAAAGAGTGAACTCAGGTGCTTCGGAAGGGTAAACAGTTCCTGCTCCATATACGGCATCCGTCGTGAAGTTCAATCCGGTGGTAGTCACAAATAGGTGTAGGTACATGAAATTTTACGACAGTGGGAACAGGTCCTATATCATCTTAGATATTGGAATACTGTAATGGTCAATAAATTCGTGATGACGACCGTAAAATTTCCTAAGTGATCTTGATAAAACCCTGGTTAAAAAGCCTTTGTGACAGCAATAATCCTCTTTGTCGAAAGTTATGGTAACTCATGCATGCCCTTGAATATCGGATAAGTTGAGAAACGTAGACGCCATATGCAGGCGCTGCTGGTATATTGCTATTCAAGAAGAGAAAGTTAACATTGGAAAGAAAACGGTAAATTACGTTCAGATATTAGAACATTCGACATGCAGTAATTTATTGAACACAGTTCTTCACTTAATGATTTGACATTATCGCAAATTGCGGATAATATGGTGTTTGAAGAAATGGGCGAACTGACGATATCACAAACCATTGTACAATATTTTGAAAACTTTGATGTGGGATTTCGAGTCTGAGACAAAATTGATCGTGTCCGTGGATGAGAATATTAATTTCTCCCGTCTCCCACAAGGAACTAAAAACCAGGACAATGTTTGTGGCAAAAGGAGATGCAACTCAGCTTTATCAAAGAGTATTTTTCTATGTATCGAAGTTATTTGACCTTCTTGGCTGCGATAAAAACCATAATTTGCAATTTGAACAATTTCAACTTGGAAGTGATAGTGTTGGAAAGTACATTTGTTTGATCGACATGTCAACGGAGACGTATCAAGGTGCCCTTAGTCAAATGAATATTACGAACAAGGATGTCATATCAAGCACTACTGTGTGCCGTAAGTCATTCGTTAAAATATAGTAAATTGCAGGAATGGGAAATATTTTTATCAGTATCATTTACACTATATTTAGTGATATTTGTATTTTTGACCATTTAGTCACAATATTTCTGTGGTACTATAGTTTTTTAACAGTAGGATGTGGTCTCTATAACGTCTAATTTTAGAAGTTCATAATTAAGTGCGGAAAAGAAGAAATATAAAAAAAAAGAAAGAAAAACAGAAAAAAAGTGGAGGTGAAGATGATAAGGCATTTGTCTCCACTAAACACCATCCGCCACGTTGGATTTAACCGTGTGGGGATACCGTGTTTTTTTAGTGCGGTTTAAGTGGAGTATCAGTGAGATTATGGTGGAACTTTCATGTTTAATATACACTATCTAATACATATTGAAGGAGAAAACAGTTTTTAATCAGTGAATGATTATTTTATACTGAAGTGATAAGATAAGCAGTTGGGGCAAGGAGAGCCACCAAACGAACTGTAATGTTTTTGAAATAAAACACAGTCTATGTATCGGTAGTTGTTATATTCGTCTTTCTGCAAAGTTTCATACTTTTAACGTATTTACTAAGAATTTGAAAATTATATATAGAACATTTCAGCATAGATTGTTAATTTTGTCACTCTATACTTTTTTTCATTTGATTCCAATTTACAACTAATAAATGTAATCTTGTAAAGATCTGAATCTAAATGAAATGGTCTGCACTTCCATAATAGTTCCACTTTGATCTACTTCCATTTTGTCTATGATTGTACCACTCCTATTTGGTCTATTCCCATTTCGTCTACTGTTGAATATTACAATTTTCCCATTTCGTCTACTCCTTTAAATTAATGGGATATCAACTATGGACAATGAGGTACAAAACATAATAAGCACGATTTCTTCAAAGGACAGAAATTATTTTGATTTTGAAGTTTGTTGAAGTCATTTTCTCAGTTGTTGTTAGATCAAACACCCTTGTATAAAAATTGTATGTTTATGAAAACAAATATTAAGTTCAACTTCTTCATTACGAATTATTTATGAAGGCATTATACAATTCCTTTATTTACAGTCATTTCTTTTTGCTTTTATTGATTTCAGAAAGGCTTATAACACTATTTAACAAGAGAAACATGTGGTTTTACTACTTCCAAATCGAACATAAACCATGAGAAATTTCATACTTGTTTCATTCACAATTAACCAATTTGCAACATGATTGAAACGTAACAAATTAGTGAGTCATTCTCAAGCCTGATATAAAGGGAGATTTGACATACGGGTCTTTTCACATTTTCCCCATGCAACTAAATATATAGTAAAATATAAACAAACAAAGACAATTAAATTGAAATGATCAAAAGTATACACATGTATTCATTTTAAAATATTTAGCATATATGACATTTAAAGGACAACAATCTAACCATCAAGTGATTTTTTCCAACCAGTTGCGTGTTCAAGCTTAGCCTTAAATCTGAAAGAAATTTAGACTTATAATCCATATCAATGGGTTAAAACTCCCAGTAATTGTAGTTTACCACCTTGGAAATGATTTTTAAAATTAAATAAGTATACCCACCTATCATTAAAAAAACTGGAGGTTATTCCCCCACATTACAAAATTATTCGGGCTCTGCGTATGTTTAATATAAGACATAGATACTAGATATTTTACATATAATGCACATTTCTGGAAGTATACAAAAATCATAAATTTTAATCAGCAAAACAACGCGAGGAACAGAATCAAACTGACAATGAATGGGATGATTAAAATCAGAGTGAAGTCATCTTAGACTCAGAGAATCAAGACCTTACTTTCAACACTATTCTAAAATTCATTTTCTGCAGATTTCTAAACGTGAATAAAAAATCGAGTCTATTAGAAAACAATAATTAGTCAGTAGAGCGAATATTCCAAGGACAGGTCAACTCAAAAATTAAAATTAAAAATTAAATGTAACACAGTAGACTAACCAGAGATAACCTTAATTGTAAAATAATTTATGTTTTTCGTCTTTTTGTATTTATAATAAACAAATAAAATCATCTAGATCTTCTAAAGCTGACTTTTTCACCCATTTGTCTGTAAATGTACTCAATCTCGAGCAGTTTTCTACATGTATGGTTACATAATAAAAGTTGAAATTCAAAACGTCTTTAAAAAAGAAATAAATTAATGTGTATTTTTCTATTTCATATAGTGTGCACATTGTATCATTGCATATAAATGTGAATTAAGTAAAACAGAGAGATCAGTTTGCTTATCGATCGATACACAAACATGTACATATAGATTCTTGAATAAGTAAAGTCAAGAAATACCAAAGGGATATTCGAAGGAGGGAAAAATCGTTACAACTGACAAACTCCGGAAAACAACGAAGACAAGACCAAAACAATACATGCACTACAATTAAAAACTAAAAACGTATGAACAACATGGACCCCACCAAAAAACCGGGGGTAGACTCAGGTGCTCTGGAAGAGTAAGCAGTCTCTGCTTCATGCAGGACACCCGCCATGCTGCTCATGTCAAATCCGGTATGAGGAAGGGATAAAATCAATGGAACAGGTCCATTTGAGTTTTTAGAAAAAGAACGATATGTCTACTTGGGGATTTTGAAAATATTTCCCCCTTCTTGTGGCTTGTAAGAAAGATAAGGAAATAGTGAAAATTCAATTAACAGACATTCAATACCACGTCCGTAAAACATCTGCTGCTATTTATCTTGGTCAGGACAAACAAATATGGGTGCACAAAGGAACGGTCCAAAACATTAAATTGATGAGCAGTAAAAATTATATATTTAAGAATATATTTTCAACTTTGGCATAGGTTATACGATATAACCTACTTTGAAGCAGTTTACACTTCATAAGCCGCGAATATAAACTTTACATTCAACCAAAATTTATTATCTGCGAATTTCAACAGACGAAAATATAGCGTTTAAAAACATGCAAAGATCTATTTCCAAGCAATGACTAGTCAGGGGATCAAATATACCAAGGAAAAAACGCAGATATCGCAAATTCGCTTGTTTTGTATTTATAAATTACAAATAAATCTAGAGTTCTATGGCTTACCCTTTTCTCATCCAGTTGCGTGAACGTTGTTTAAATTTTTTATAAACCTTGAATCGTAATAAGTACTACATTTTATACAATTATCGTTACACAATAACACTGAAATTGTACCCCGGCTTTATTGTAATAGAAGAATGTCGTGATGTAGTCATGAGATTGTATATCTCTTGAATCATTATATGTACATTGGAATTATTAAAAAGAGATATATTTAGTTTTAAAAATGTGGTTGATAGATTAATTCCTGGTAAACATGACGTCAAAATTTTTTTTGACTTATTGTATAGCCCTGATTAGAATCTGAAATTTAAAAAATGTGGATGTTGTTTTATTGTTAATATCCTTACATATTTTAAATAAAAAAACCTAATGAGGCATTTTTTTAAACACCTGGTATGAGATTTGACATACGAATCCTTTCATAAAAGAAAAACCAAAAGCTTTAATTATAAAATATAAACTAGCAAAGGTACATTTAATTCATTAATATGAAATATAAACTAGCGAAGGTACATTTAATTCATTTTGCAGTTTACAAAAGCATATTAACTTTAACATGAAATAAGCATTTAAGAAACACCAATCAACCATTTGATTTAAGCAACTTTTTAATTTCAAACCAGAGTTCAAGATTAGCCTTAAATCTGACAGAAAGTTACACATTATAATCCAAATCAATGGGTTACAAGTGCAAATACTTCAAGTAATTTTAGTTGATCGTCTTAGAAATGTCAGTAATCCATCATAAAAAGCTATTATTAAAAGTTATTCCCCCAAGATTACAAATATTAAAATGTTTTCGAATTGCAAATTCGCTTTTTAACTCTTTGTTTTGTATTTTTGACGTGCAAATAAATCTAGATCTTCAATTGCCCTGTCACCCAGTTGCGTGTAAAAAGGTTCCATCTTAATTTTGTACAATTTTGTATAAGAATATAACATATATATATAGTAAAACTTCAAATGTAACACCGGCTGTTGTTTGAATGAAACTAAAACTGAAATAAATGAATTTTCTGAATTGTTTTATTTCGTGTGCGAACTCGAACATTATGTGATTATTAAAAATACAGAGATCATGTTCCTTTACTGTCAATCAGATACAGATTATCATGCGTTCTGTAAATGATTTAGTGGAATGGTCCGATACGGCACATCCAATGAAAAATTGACACGAATAAAAGTTCTGGAATATTCTGATCACATGGTCTCAAAGTTAAAGCTGTGGCAAAACTCCAAAGGTGCCAGAAAAATGAAAATACTAGGAAGAGATGAAAAGGACGAATATACCTAAGGAGCAAACAAAAATCCGCAATCCATTAGACAGACAAACCCGGAAAGACAAATGAACAACCACAAGCACAACAAATAAACACTGAAAAAAACAATGAACAACACGAACTCCTATAAAAACCAAGGAAGGGTAAGCAGTTCCTGCTCCGTATACGGCATCCTTCGTGAAGTTCAAGCCGCTGGTACTCACAAAGGTACATGAAATTTTACGACAGTGGGAACAGGTCCTATATCATCTTAGATATTGGAATACTGTAATGGTCAATTAATTCGTGATGACGACCGTAAAATTTCCTACGTGATGACATCAACTTATCCTTGATAAAACTCTGGTTAAAAAGCCTTTGTGACCGCAATAATACTTTTTGTCGAAAGTTCTAGTAACGCACGTATGCCGTTGAATATCGGATAAGCTGAGAAACGTAGACGCCATATTCAGGCGATGCTGGTATATTGCTTTTCAAGAAGGGAAAGTTACCATTGGAAAGAAAACGTTGAATTACGTTCAGATATTAGAACATTCGACAAGCAGTAATTTATTGAACACAGTTCTTCTCTTAATGATTTGACATTTTCGCAAATTGCGGATAATATGGAAAATGAACACTTCGTGTTTGAAGAAATCGGCGAACTGACGATATCACAAACCATTGCAAAATATCTTGGATGAGAAGATTAATTTCTCCCGTCTCCCACAAGGAACTAAAAACCAGGACAATGTTTTTGGCAAAAGGAGATGCAACTCAGCTTTAACAAAGAGTATTTTTCTATGTATCGAAGTTATTTGGCCTTCTTGGCTGCGATAAAAACCATAATTTGCAATTTGAACAATTTCAACTTGGAAGTGATAGTGTTGGAAAGTACATTTGTATGATCGACATGTCAACGGAGACGTATAAAGGTGGCCTTGGTCAAATGAATATTACGAACAAGGATATCATACCAAGCACTACTGTGAGCCTGGTAAGTCTTTCGTTAAAATATAGTAAATTGCAGGAATGGGAAATATTTTTATCAGTATCATCTAACCTATATTTAGTGATATTTGTATTGTTGACCATTTAGTCACAATATGTCTGTGGTACAATAGATTTTTTAACAGTAGGATGTGGTCTCTATAACGTCTAGTTATCGATGTTCATAAATTAAGTGCGGAAAACAAAAAATATCAAAAAAGAAAGACAGAAAAAAAAGAAACCAAGCATGCAGTGCCATGAACGGAATTAATAATTTCCTTACTCTTCAGGGTGGAGGTGGAGATGATGAGGCATTTGTATCCACTAAACACCATCAGCCATTTGGATTTAACCGTGTGGGGATACCGTGGAGTTTTAGTGCGGTTTAAGTGGAGTATCAGTGAGATTTTGGTTGAACTTTCATGTTTAATATGCACTATCTGATACATATTGAAGGAGAAAACAGTTTTTAATCAGTGAATGATTATTTTATACTGAAGTGATAAGATAAGCAGTTTGGGCAAGGACAGCTACCAAACGAACTGTAATGTTTGTGAAATAAAACACAGTCTATGTATCGGTAAATGTTATATTCGTCTTTCTGCAAAGTTTCATACTTTTAACGTATTTACTAAGACTTTGAAAATTATATATAGAATATTTCAGCATAGATTGTTAATTTTCTCACAAAAAATTTGTCAAACTTTTTATCACTTGATTCCAATTTATTACTTATAAATGTAAACTTGTAAGCATCTGAATCTAAATGAAATGGACTGCACTTCTATAGGAGTTCCACTTTTCCTATGTAAAATCCAACCGGTCTACTCCCATTTTGTCTATGATTGTACCACTCCTATTTGGTCTATTCCCATTTCTTCTACTGTTGAATATGACAAATTTCCCATTAGTTCCATATATAGTGGCGTAAGATGGTCTGTACGAGTAAATGGTTATCAAACAGATTGTTTTTTTTCTGTGAATTGTGGTTTGAAACAAGGACGCCCCTAATATCCATTATTATTCGACCTTAATAGCAATGATTTGGCATTGTATCTAAAGTGCTATAACGTCGGTGTAGATATCGGGGGTGAAAAGTTTCTTTATGCAGACGACATTGTTTTACTTGCAGAGAGAGAGGCCGGTCATATTTTATTAGGAGCACTTAACGATTGGTGTCCTAGAAACAGTATGGTTTTAAATTGCGACAAGAGCAATGTCGTGCACTTTAACCTTCATCAATAGATTGCTCGTCGTTCTCTTGTTAATGTGGACAAATTCTTTATCGATTGTTTCTAAATATAGGTATCTAGGTCTTGTTCTGACTGAATTCATGGACTTTGGTGTTACTGCCAAGGTTTTGTCACGAGCCGCTAACAGAGCGTTGTGTTCCGTTATTGCGAAGTGGATGTCTGTTGGTGGCGTTACTTTTGATGTGTTCACAAAACTATAACACTCCATAGTCGGCCCTGTTATTAGATATGGTGCAGCTGTATCGGGTATTAGGAATTTCCTGTCGTTTTTTTCTGGATGTATGTAATTATACTCTCAATGCAGCAATGGGTGACATCGGTTGAATACCAGTGTTCCATATCCAACGAAAAGCCGTTACTAACCATATGTTTAAGACCACAATTGAGTTACTCGTGTCGGTTGCTACGGATTTTGTCAATGACCTTGACCCTTGAGCTCCCATATTGACTTGTAAAGCTATATTATAGAATCCTGAATCTAAATATAAATGGTTGCTATGGGCTTTTTCAAAGGCCTTGACTCTTGACCTTTCTTTTTAACTTGTACAGGTAAATTATAAGGTCCTTAACCCAAATATATATGGTTGCTAGGGACTTTTTCATCGATTGATATGGATTTCAATGTCCTTGATCCTTGACCCTCCATTTTACTGTACAGCTACCATTTAATTTACTTCAGTGACAATAATAAAACGTATCACAAAATACCGAAATAAATTTGGTGCACTGTACGGCCATTTCGTTGACAGTCAACTCATCAGCAGGGTTCGGGATCAAAATATTAGAAAACCGGTTAAAGATATAATGATGAATTAATAAGCCAGACCATTATTTTTTACTGATAATTACTGTTTACATGTAAATAATCTTTAAAGGGCAAAAACTCCTATAAGGGTTTGACTTTATAGTAGATCTTACTTTGCTGAACATTTTTGCTGTTTACAGTTTGTCTTTATCAATGATATTCAATTTAATAACCTAAAGCTGCAAACTTTCCTTAACATTGACAATTCAGGGGCAATAACACAAAAATGCGTTGACTGATTTGTCTGACAATGTCATGGAAGGTAGATCCTGACCTCGTAAACATTTTTATTTCTGTGAGTTTTGCTCTAACTGCTATAGTTTTTGACATATGAACCAAAAGTGCATTTTGTTTACCTATGTTCTATGTTTAGCCATGGCGGCCATGTTTCTCGTCGGACAAGAAAATAAAACATAAAATTTATACTAAATACCCTAAGGATCTTTCAGCCTACGTTTGGCTAAAATTGATTCTGTAGTTTCAGAGGAGAAGATTTTCGAAAGTTTACAAAGACGAAAACAAAAGTGAAAAATTGTCTTTAAAGGGCAAAAACTTACAATTTGATAATTGTATTGAAAATGACAAGATTAGAAAGTGGAAGTTTGAGAAAAATGATTAATACAGAAGAAATATGAATAGAGAAGACATCCTGAATTTACTAAAGTCTTTAGTATCAAGTGATGGGAATTCATTATCTAAAGATGATAATAAGGATTTTGTAAATAATATATGTGATATATTATTACATTCTGAGGAAAGTAACGCTTCGAACATATAATTGTAATTTAGACTTGAAATCAGATGTCAAGAGAAAGGTCAATAACAGTGGTACACAAATGAGTGTAAAAATGCTAACAGAGAACATAGAAAATCCCAACGATTGTATCATCATTATGGTTCGAATGTCTTTAAAGAGAGAAACTGAAAAACAGTACAAAAAGATTATGGATCAGAGTATCCAGAGGTATAATATTGAATTGAAAGATAATATGAAAAATATGAAGTAAAAAATCGAAAAGAATTTTGGAACATTGTTCTTGGGCCTAGGGCTCGAGATGGAAATAATACATCATTAGTATTTTGAAGATTTGAATAGAAATACAAATGGTGTTTAATTTGATATTAATATTGATATGCATACTGTTTCTATTTTGAACTTTTTTATTACCCGTGACGAATTTTATAAAGCTGTTAAAAAGACAAAAAAAAAAAAAAAAAAAACGATAAATCACTGGGTGAAGATAAAAGTATCAATGAATATTTATGTGTATAATAAAGTCTTTAATTTGATTTTTGATACGGGTATACTGCTGGAAGCTTGGTTAATAGAAAGCATCATTCCTATATATAAGAAAGAGGGTAGTAGCTATATAGTTTAGAAGCGAAGAACTACAGACCAATTACTTTTTTCTCATGTTAAGACAAGATATTCACGTCTATCTTAAATGATAGGCTTGGGGGTTTTATAGACACATTAAATATTTTACATGAAAATCAATCAGGTTTCATACATGGGATTTATGTACTCAACTACTGATCATGCTTTCTCCTAGTATGCTATTTTTGAAGTGTTACCAGTGAAGAAGAAGAAATAACATTGTATATTTATTGACTTTGAAAAGACGTTTGATTTTTACACAAACTTTTGATGAATAATGTGAATGGAAATTTTGTCAGGGCTGTGCAAAGTATGTATGATTATGTGAAATCACGAATTGTACATAACAATGCCGCTTCAAATTTTTTGCTTTTTATATAGGGGTTAGACAAGGTGAAAATCTTTCCACTTTTTACTTTATATTTAAAGGATCTGCAAACCTATCTGGAAAATTTGAATATTAGAGGATTATAATCTATTTCTAGTGATATTGAATTTGGGTTGTCAATATTATTAAAGATTTTTGTTTTACTATAAGCTGCAAGATATCTTTCTAGCGGATTCATCCGTTGCACACCATTTGTCGGCAAAAGAATACCGAAACGACAAAATAGTGGGTTAAGCATCAGTAAGACAAAAAGCCATACGAATAAGAGAATTTACTAATTATTTCAATAACAAGGTACAATAACTCCAACTGGATGTTAAATGTTCAGTTATCAATAACGGTTGGATCTCAGAACCCTCATCCATTTTTAGGGGCATAAGACAAGGATGTCCGTGCAGCGCTCTTATTTTTGTAATTGCAGTGGACATTGTGGCTTCTGGAACAAGACAAGATACTAATATTAAAGGATTTGAAATAAAAACGGGAAATCCCACAGTTTAAAAATAACAAAGTTAGCAGATGATACAACCTTATTAGTAAAAAATAAATATGAAATATCTAAATAACTTAACTTAATAGAAACATTTGGGACATTTTCAGGACTCAGGTTAAATAGATCAAAAACAGAAGGAATATGGTTAGGCAAACAAAAACACTGCAAGGAAAAATTTGAAAACATTAACTGAAAAAAAGGACCAATTAAATCGCTTGGAATCTATTTTGGACTAAATAAAAAAGAGTGTAATAATTTAAACTTTGAAAAGCAGTTTCAAAAATCAGAAAAAAAAATACTAAATGCTTGGAAGAAAAGAAATCTAACAATTATAGGTAAAATAACTTTAGTAAAAAGTCTTATTATTCCAAACTTGACTTATATAGCAACTTTGTCAAATATAGTAAAGAACAGCTAACACAATTTAATAAAATTATATATGAATTTATTTGGAACAGTCAAACAGAAAAGGTTAAAAGATCAGTATTAAGTAAGACACTGACAGAATGAGGTCTAAAAATGACAGAAGCAATTCAAATAGGATGGATCAAAAGACTGACAAATACAGAAAATTTTAATTGGAAAGTGATACCAAGGTTCTACATAGATAATTTTGGGAAAAATTTTCTTATCTTTAATAAGAACATAGAAAATATTAATTCTATGGATAATCTAAATAAAAATAAAATACCTGAATTCTACTTAGAAATTATCAAAACATGGATAAAATACACAAGAACAAAAACTGCAAAACCTGATAATTTTAGATCAATTCGACGACAGATTATATGGGGAAATGATTACATTAAAGATAAGGAAAATGCATTTTACTAAAGAACTGGATTGATAGCAACTTAGATGATCTGTGATTGGATTTAATAAAATATTCTATTCTATTCTTTTCTTTTCTATGAAGTTAATGCGTACCTTACATCAAAGCAGAGATTGTTGTGACGGAAGTTTCGGACGGACGTACAGATGGACGGAATGACGAACTAACAAAGTGATTCAAGTATATTACAACTTGCGAGTGGGATATAATACAATTATTAATGCATTACTAAATTTTCTAAATATTGGTTCCTCCAAATCACATCTAGTTCCTCCAAGTCACAACAGGTATCTGTCAGTCAAAGCATTGCACTAAATGTCCGTATTTGTTGCCAATTCAAAGACTTTGGTTAAAAAAAAGGTGACTTGAATGTTTAGTCGGCAAATAGATTCCTTTTGAATAAAACACTGATCCAGAAACAACCATTTCGCTCCGGAAAACACGATTTGAATAAGATCAAATTCAGCCACCGGATATAGGAAACTTTTAAAGCTTCTTTTTAAGTGATGAAGTCACACTTCTTTAATAATTTTTACGGTAACTCTAGAAATTCCAAGTCGACTAAATGCTTCTTTGTCACAGACATTTCCCGAGCTCATCACATTGCATCTGCAGATTCTTTTCTGGTTTATCTTGATTGTACATATTAAAAATACCTATATTAAAGCACAAGATCTGCAAATTTGGTAGATTAAAATTAGTTGTCAGCTTTAGTTATAGGTTATAAGATCGAGAAATTTTTTTTATACATCCATATACATGTACAAGGTTTTCGCACATTTCCGGAATTATAATCAATACCAAAACCTTTAAATGATATATTTATCACTAAAATATCTTGTGAAATTTAGAAGATGGTGAAAATCCGATTAAGGTCAAAGTTGCCTCAAAGAATCTTAACCCTTCTGAACAAAATTTATTATCTGCAAATTTCAACATACGTCATAAAATATCGCAATTATTAGTCAGTAGGGCGAATATACCACGGTATGATATTTGAACATTTTAATATCTCAAATTCGCGATTGTTTTATATTATCACATACAGATAAATCGAGATTTCTATGGCTTACCTTTTCCACCAAATTGCGTGAAATTTTTTTAATTAAATCTTGAATAAACCTTGAGTCGTATTAGGTAGTACATTTTATGCATGTACATGTGTATCGTTACATAATGTAGTAATGAATAAATGGCTTGTATTATTCTACTTCATATAGATATGAGCCTATGTGCAAATCTTAATTAATTATATGTGCATTGAAACTTTTCAAAAAGAGATATCAATTTTCGTACTGATCGATGTACAAGTAGTTTTTAAAATGTGGCTGATAGATTGAATGGCTAATTCATTCTAATAATGACGTCAAAGTTTTTATATATTGTAGTACCCTGATTAGAAGTTAACATTAAACACCATAAGGATGCTACTACTTACATTGTAAAATTTGCACATGTAAAGTGTATAATATTAAAACTTTTAAAACTTCCTTGTCTGCGACGATGTATTCTCGTATTAATATATGTTCATTGAATGATATATACATTTTATTAGTACGATCCTTAGAAAAAGATAGAGATGCGAGGTTAACAGAGCATTTCTTACATGTTTCGCAGCGAGATAAAAGGTGTCAAACGTTAGAAAATATTAATTAATTTCAGAACATATTGCGGAATTTAAAACTATTTGCTTCTCTTTCCTTATATATCACAAGGTCAAAAATGAATTTAAGAAAATGAAAGAAGACAATACAAAGAATAAAAAATAAACTAAAGACTCTACTCACTGAAATTGGTATTATAAGGTATTATAGGGGAAAACGGGTGTTAAGAGGCCTAAAAACACGAAAGTGGATAGGATTTGAAGAATATGCTTTCATTTTAGCTGAGCATTGTGAACAAAATTTCATTCTACGAATGTATATAGAAGGCTCATCGGCAACTATTTAACGAGAGAAACATGTGGGTTTACTGCCTCCAAATCAAACATAAACCATGAGTTTACCAAGTTTAATGAAACCCCTTAAATGTTATAGTTTCCCTTGTTTAATCCAATTTCATATTTGCTTCATTGATAATTAACCAATATGCAACATTACTGAAATTTGACAAATTTAGTGAGTCATTGATATAAAGGGAGATTTGACATACGGCTCCTTTCAATTCATCCCCATGCAACTAAACAAACAAAGACAATTCAATTGAAATGTTCAAAAGCATACATATATGTTCATTTTAAAATGTTTACCATGTAGGACATTTAAAAGACAACAATCTAACCATCAAGTGATTTTTTTTCAAAATTTCAAACTAGTTGAGTGTTCAAGACTAGCCTTAAATCTGAAAGAAGTTTAGACATTATAATCCATATCAATGGGTTAAAACTCCCAGTAATTGTAGTTTACCACCTTGGAAATGTTTTTAAAAATTAGATAATTATACCCACCTATCATAAAAAAAACTCGAGGTTATTCCCCCACATTACAAAATTATTCGGGCTCTGCTTATGTTCAATATAACACCTAGATACATGATATTTTGCATATAATGCACATTTCTGGAAGTATGCTGAATACTAAAATCATAAATTTTAATTAAAAAAAACCTAACCAGAGATAAACTACATTTTAAGATAATTGATCTCGAGCACTGCTGATGAGTTGTCAGTCAACGAAATGGCCATACAGTGCATCAAATTTATTCGGTATTGTGTGATACATTTTATTATGTTTTTCCCCTTTTTGTATTTATAACAAAGAAATAAATTCGTCTGGATGTTCAATAACTTACTTTTTCACCCAGTTGCCTGTAAAAGTACTCAATCGCGAGTTCAGTTTTATATATGTATGGTTACATAATAAAAATTGAAATTCAAAAAGTCTTTAAAAAAACGATGAAATAAATTAATGTTGTGTATTTTTCTATTTCATATAGTGTGCACATTGTAACATTGCATATAAATGTGAATTAATTAAACAGAGAGATCAATTCGCTTATCGATCGATACACAAATTCTTGAATAAACATGTCATATAGTTTTTAGAAAAAGAACGATATCTCTACTTGGGATTTTGAAAATATTTCCCCCATTCTGTGGCTTGTAAGAATGGGAATCTTAATGAATTAACTTTTTACTTTTGTGTAAATGTAAAGGATTTTTGGACTGCTTAAGCTATAAGGGTGGGACATAAGATGGAAAATATATTAGCTATCAAACTGTATAAAATATTGATTAATTTCAGAAAATAATGCGGAATTTAACAGTATTTGATTCTTATTCCTAATTTAAGAGAGGGAGCAAGACAACGCGGAAACGAAAGTCTTAAGAAGGTTTCCGTTGAAATTGATATTATAGGGAACACGGGTATCGTCTGTTTCTTTTTCTATGAAACGGAACTTTTTTTATCATAATGTTTAAAGTATATTTATAGAAAGGAAAAGAGGACTAAAAACAACGAAGTGAATAGGGTGTCAAGAATATGCCTTCATCTTAGATGAAGTATTGCTTTGGGAGACGGTTTTCTTTAAGACAGTTTATTAACGCGAATGAGTCTCAGAATCAAAGCAAATTCATTGCTGTAAGTGAGATAATCTATCTCTTTTCATATGACAGTGGAATGGTATTTCTTCTTAATGTCCTTCTTGGCAATATCCAAACAATGATACACATTGACCCAAATCGTCTATACACAAGACCTTTGCGGGTTGAAAACTTGAACTTATTGATGATTAAAACTGAAAAGTAGGTGAATATTTAAGATTAAAAACTCAACGGTTATGAGTTAAACAAATCCAGGGGAAGTGGCCAATTACCCCTTCGTTCTACAACTGTATACAGAAGGCTCATTGCAATTGCCTTCAACATGCAACTGTTTAACAGGAATGTATTTTTACTGCCTCCAAATCAAACATACCGCAAACCATGATGATGATAAATAACTAAAATTGTGAGCAGATGATTAATGAATTAGAAGTTTCGATCGAAAAACATTGGATATATGATACATTCAATTTTAGTTTGCTTTCGAAACGTTTTTAAACAGTTAAGGAAATGTTGCTTATTTCAATAATTTAATACGAAAACTGAAAATCATTTTTCCCCAATTTCGCAATATCATACATACTCACCTGTTTCTTTCTCAATATTATTGATACGTTTTTCCTGTTATCCATTTAATACCTGGGTTACATGTAACTACAGAAAACATCCTCTACGTTAATCTGTAAAGGCTTTAGCAAAATAAACTTGATAAATAAAAAAAATGGATTCTCTTACCACCCCTCCAACACACACACACACACACAAAAAGAAAATTCTCAACAAACATGGCACATCGAGATCGACAATGCCGTTCTAGATTACAATGCCGTTAGAATAGCATGGATATAGACAAAAAAGGGGGAAATGTCTTCCCCCCAGATATTCTCACTACATGTATTTGTGGGCTTGCAATGCTTTATCTTTTTAAAAAATTTTAACCAGTTTTGACCAAACCTTGAAGTATTGTTCATTCGATAGTTTCTTTTATAAATTAATTTGGTAAAATGAACCAGATCAATAGATATCTATATACCCAATGTTGTTATTAGTAATTTTATAGCAATTATATTGCACGAGAAAGAAAGGGTAATCATATAGAAATATTCCTTGATGAATATTTAAAGAATATTTCGTAGTTTTGTTTTATTTTGCGAAATGATACATTTCCTATATAATTATATTAACAAAAAGTAGCACAACCGACTTACATCAGAGTTATAAAGTTGAAAGGAAAAAAACTCACCAGTGGTGTATCAGGAACAATTTTCAGCGTACTTCTGCGCAGTTTTGGATCATATGGCAGTCAAAGCAACTTCTGCGCAGTTTTTGGATCATATGGCAGTATGAATCTTCTTGTATTTTCAGGAAGTATTTGATAAGTATTTTATCTGTATCAGCATACATTGTGTAACTATCTATTTCCTGTAATTTCGTGGGAAATAGTGACACAAAGTTTATAAGGAATTAATTGATCGAAATTATTTATACCCTTATTTGATCGCAATATTTTCTTATGGTTTTTCCCAACAATGAAGACTGAACTGGCTGAATCCTGGAAAATGTATATGATTGTCCTAACTGTTTGTCATATACTAGTATGTTAATTACAATAAGCAGATCAATGTAAATGTTTATCCTTGTGGTATGAGTTTTCGTCCTATATTTGGATTTTACTTCTTATTGTGTATAAAGCATATTGTTCGGTCTAACGCCTTCATAAGGGTTTAAAGTATGCTCATTTCTGTTGATTCCCTGAATTTTAGTGCAATTAAATTAATTAGTGTTTTTTTTTCTATTTACAAAATTAGATCAGTTTTTTGAGGTCAGTAAAATTGCGTCATATGTTTTCAACCTAAATAATTATGTATACGAGTGTAAAATCCGGAAAAAAGTTGATTTTCAAACTTTATTATTAATTTGTTGTATTAATATTTCCATAAGTATAGTTTCATAAAATAATTCTAAATATTTACCAACTGAAAAGAGGCTTGAAAAAAGAAATTCTAACGTAAGAAGCACGTTGTATTCTGTAAGAAACAACATACTTTCTGACGGCGAAAATAGCTATTTATAACCACTTCTAACCACAAGACAGTCACATGGCTAACAAATGACCATACGACACTGCTCATATTTATATTACCATTCAAGATTTTTTTTTAAAGACGTGTGAAAAACCACAAAACATTATTTAGCAAAAACAGACAAAAATACACAATTTTATTTAAAGGTACTTCTTATACGTCATTTGAATTATTGGAAACATTTTTCAAAATTGTAACGTGCTCTGTGTTTATAAAAGTTAAAGATATTAACATGAAGTGACATCCAAAACACCACATATGAACGTAAACAGTCAATAAAAAAGATAGTCCGAAAACATATGATGGACGAAAACATATGTCACAACGATATAAAAATAAAAATATGACATTTCATATTATAACACTTTCCTATTTTAAGCAACATATTTGGATTTGTTTCTTGAAATAGACAATGAGGGACATTTGAAGACAAAACTTTATGACAAACGTGATGACTTCAACTTTCCTATTGTTAATTTTCCCTTCTTGAGTAGCAATATACCAGCATCGCCTGCATATGGCGTCTACGTTTCTCAGCTCATCCGATTTTCAAGGGCATGCGTGAGTTACCTGACTTTCGACAAAGAGGATTAATGCTGTCACGAAAGCTTCTTAACCAGGGTTTTATCAGGGATAAGTTGATGTCATCACTTAGGAAATTTTACGGTCGTCATCACGAATTGAATGACCATTGCAGTGTTCTAATATCTAAGATGATGTTGGACCTGTTCCCACTGTCGTAACATTTCATGTGACTTCCACCGGATTGACTTTTTTTAACTTCACGACGGGTGCCGAACTGCTTACCCTTCCGGAGCACCTGGGTTTACTCCTGGTTGTTATAGGAGAGAAATCATAGGAGTTCGTGTTGTTCATTGTTTTTTAGTTTTCTGTGTATATTTGTTGTGCTTGTGGTTGTTCATTTGTCTTTCCGGGTTTGTCTGTCCAATCGATAACGTTTTTTGCATTGCTTCTTATGTATATTTGTCCCTTTTAAGCAATTGATAAGTTTATTACATTAATAAACTCTTTATAGTTCAACAATTAAATATAAAACGCTATTTGTGAACTACCTGGTACTTTTTGACGGCGAAAATGGCTATTTATAACACTTCTAGCCACATGACACTGCTCATATTTATATTAACCTTCAAGTGTTTGGTTGAATGTAAAATGCATGTAGAATTTTATAAGAAACATCAGACTGACGGCGAAAATAGATATTTATAACACTTCTAACCACATTACAATCAAGTAAGTAAGTAAGTACGTAAGTAAAACTCTATTTTGATTCGGTCTTTGGCAAAAAAACAAAACATAAGCTCTAAAGAGCTTTTCACCGAATATAAAAACACAAACATTAACAAATAAAAAAAGCATGCAACATGCATATAAATAATAAGACAACACAAGCGTACACAAAGTAACACAAAAAACACTAAATCACTAGTATGTTTTGTACCGACTGCATGAGGGTCTGAATAGCTCACCATGTGGCGAGGCCGCACTGGAGATTTTCTCAGACGGCCATTCAGCACATTCTTTTTCAAAAAAAAAAAAATAGTAATAAGGTATTAGATATTATGTCATATCGAAAAAAATAAAGCTACAACAAAAATGTAATATAGATTTGTTTGTTTGTTTGTTTGTGTAGTTGGGGTTTAACGTCGTTTTCAGCACATTTGGCTATTTCGGGGCGGCCAGTTTTTATTGGTGGAGGAAGCCGGAGTACCCGGAGAGAACCACCGACCTTCGGTAGGAAAATTGGCAATCCTTAAGATCGGAGTCGAACACACCCCGCCACAGGTGAGCTTCGAACTCACAACCCCAGTGTTGACAGGCTAGTGACCGTTAGTAGTCATGACGAACTACCTAGATCACTCGGTCACCGAGGCCCCTTACTTTAATTAGAAATACATCTCAGTTTAACATTTTAGTTAAGCTAAAACTAGATAATAATGAGACTAGAAAATTTAAATTTAAACTAAAAATATCAGACAAGATGCAATTCAAAATTTAAAAATTAAAATGCGAGCTTGTTAGAAAAAAGGCCTTCAGCATTTGTCATTTGCAAGCAAAGCAACGGCAGTCATAAGCACACCATGAATGAATAAGGCTTTTAATATGAGTGGAACTATTTTTAGTTCTAAAGAGATATGGTAGACTGTTCCACAGAGAAGCAGCAGCTCCTTACCGTGTGTAGTACTCCGAACGTGAGGGATATTCACACGATTTACAAGATATGTGTACAACTTACACGATTACACTCAAGTATACAATCTTTTCTGGATTGTCAATACCAGTGAGCATTGAGAAAAAATTTAGTTTAAATTTAATTGAAAAATTATTAAAAACTATAAACCGTATTTGTAATCGGAATTAAAATGAATTGTTAATTCAAAATTCTATAACTGATAAATATTTTATCGTTCATTAGGTAGAAATTGCCGTAATGTTAAGGTATCAAACATACAAGTGGTATTTTTATAGAATCCTCACATACAACTGGTAAATGTTAAAGCAAGGGAAGAAATTGCTTCTCTTCATCCTAAAAGGCCTTTCAGATGGAGAAAAATCTCATACCTTTTGCAAGCTTAGGAAGGCCCTATCATAGGTTTGGGAAGTAACTGAGCTTTCTAAATATTTGGTTTATTTAGCGTTGCTCACAGCCAATTTGATAAGGATCCAAATAAACAACATCTTATATAACTGTTTTTATCTGGTCAATATATTTGAGGTTTTCTTCGCACTGATTTAAACTCTGTGTCTTTTACTGGACATCTAGACTAAACACATTGATAAAAGGAGTTGTGTACATGTGACGAGAAAAGAGTTCCATATAGGTCATTGTTTTGTTGAATTGATTGCTGTTGGAAGTTTAAATTAGCTGTGAATTTTTGTTTCTTACTGTGCATATTTTTCTGAACATACATTTGTTCCCATTTTCTTAATTTGATAACTTAACATATCATTGACATTGGTTGTATTTCTCTGTGTTTCCAGTGTATATCTTCTCGTTTATTTTATGAAGGTTTTTATCGCTGACTGCTTTTCTGTTGCCACCACTGTGATCCCCATTTTCTTCATCTTTATCTAGCGTCCTATATTCCTTTGTTTTGTATTTTTTGCTGTTTTCGTCTAAGCCTTTCTTTCAAAAAGTTTAGATGAAGGGGATACCTGCCAAATCAGAAAACATGGAAAAGGCGACAACACAAGAACATTTATTTTAATACATGGGACAAATTCAACAAAAATACAACTAAAATAAGAAATCAAAATACATAGCAAATTAAACAGAAATACACAAACAGAATATTAAATGCGCATACCCCCCCCCCCCCTTCCCCAAAAATATAAATAAAAGAATTCCATTAGGTATATATACTTCAGTGTCTTGAGACATTGAAGATTGCTTGCTCTGTTATTCGACCATTGCAAGTGGAAAACCTGTATAAAGTCAAGTTTTGCTAGGCGTGGAGTCTGTTTAGTACACGATTCCTGTAGGACGAGAAATCTGACCGATTGTCGTAACTATTATATATGAGATATCGACGGATAGTGCTTAATCAGAGTTTACCATATCCAACGTTAGAAGTTTACTTGACAGTAATTTAACTCTGTTGAGAAACTCGAGGTAACAGTCCACAGTAAGACATGTTCTACCGTATTTATTATTAATTAATACAGCTGACCAGGCCTTTTCTTTTCTTCCAAATGCCGTTTGTTTCTGGGGAAGGCAATGCCTGAAAGATTTCCTCACATGATACATAGGATTATAGCTATAAAGTTACGTATTTTTTAATGATGGTTATTCACATATGGTGTGTGGAAACGGGCTTGTCCACAAACTGGAAAGGCGAACGTAAATGATGAGTGGCGGACATAATTCGAAACAATTCTATTCGACGCTATTTTGACGTCATAAGTTACCACGTGACATTGAAATATCACTAAAATGATAATTCATTGTGTTATGCCATCACCATAACAAATTTAAACATAAATATATTATGTTATTCATCTTATTATGATTTTTTCCTTATTCCTTTCATCAGACGATTTACATTTGCCAATATATAAATGAAATTATCAGCAAAATAACACTTTCCCCAGTTCAGTCTCTTTGATCATATTGATACTTGCATTATAATCTTACAGATCATTCAAAATCATCACATGTTTTTGTGATCCTAATCGATCTCTATGTACCGATATGACTTGGTTTTGTTTGTTCTAATTGTAAAATGAACCTTAAGTATTACTTTTAATTCATGAATTTGATTTATATGAAATTATGTATAAAAATAATTATACTATAAGTTTCTTTAACTATAGAAGCTCTTAATAAGTCATACTGGAATACTAATAGCCGACAGTCTCCTTCACTATTTGTTAACATATAAGTTAAATTCATTAATTTGGCGATTCTGGTATATCTGAATAAATCCGAAGTTAAATCATCTAATTTTCAAATTTAGTATAAAACATGTATTATTGAAACAACCAAGAAACTGAAATTTGATTAATGAATAATTAACGATGTATGTATCACCAGTACTTGTGAATTACACATCAGTACAATGTTACCGACCAGTACAAAACTAATCAGTCAGGTATCTTACTAATACAAACATTGATAACAAATGAATATATAAAATAGTAAGATTTAATGTTTATGATATTTGCTGATCGGAATACGAGCACAAATTCTAATAATATTTTCATAATTGGTATTGCTCGGTGTTTGTATGAGGAAAATGGTTCTTACTTCGAACACAGATTGCGCAAAGGACCAACAAATTCATTGTGATTCCAGATGTCTAGAAGTTAAGAATGGACATTTAAGCATGATTCAGAGTTACAACGACAAAGCCGTAACAGTTCCTGTTATAGTAAAAATATACAAAAGTCGGTTTGAGCACTATGCTGTAATAAGTCGACACCATTACATTACGAAAGGGTCGATTTATTTAAATCTAAGACACTCTCATGTTTCCAGTGATGACTCAAATGCGATAACGGTGATCTTAGACAATTCAGAAGGAAAAAATGTGAAATTCTTAGCAAAAAATAAACATGACGTTGATGGATGGAAAGCCGTTATGAAATCAAATATGCAAGAATCGTCCTCTGTGAAACAAAAACTAAAATGTTTTAAAACTGTTCCTGGTAATCGAAGAAGGCCGTCAATGCCTTCTCTGCAAGAGGAGGAGTAATGGTGTCTGGCATATTGTTAATATAAGATCTGTGGATTATTATTTGTTGTATTTGAATATTGAATGACAAATAATGATTTATAAATTGTGATGAAAACTAATGAATACAATTTGGACGAATAATAACAAAATTAACATTGGTATTTTTGCATACATTTTTTTATGTTATAAGAAATATGTTTAGTGGGTGCAGCCAAACATTTACTATGTAGTTAAATTGAAAAAAAAATTCATATATTGTAACACAACATTTCATAAACTTTCTTTCTTTCTGTTTGAACATGTTCCTATCCTCATTTACTTTGTTAATAACAGTACTAGAATTATATAATTTTGTCATAACATGTGTATGTCGTTTTTAAGGCAAAATTTAAGAGGTAATATCTAGTTAGGGAATTTTATAAACAAAAACTCTATCCAAACGTTTGACGTGTTTACAGTATTGTTTTGGTCTTTATTTTAAATGCTATTTTCAGTAGAATTTATTACATTGTGGGTGTTCGTCATCTATAACGCATGTAAGAATTTTTCTGTTTGTTTCGAACACTGTGGGATAAGTAAAGGGTGGGTATGATGCATTGTAAGGTAACAAAAGGATACATCCGCAGATGTTCATATTTATGTTTTAATTTATAAAAGAATTATGAAATTGCACTTGTTTTGAATCACTGTCAAAAAGTCGCTAAAATCTTTTTTTAAATATTTTTTTTAAATGAATTCTACTTTTTGGTTTGAGGTGTTGATAGATTTTTATTTAGCAGTGAGAATTACAAAAAAATACTAGTACGTTTGGTTCCATATATTGTCTATACATGTGTTCACACTATCCGCGTTTATCAATATTCTATTCAACTATACGTCAAAGATGTCTTGTTGATTTCATATTTATGCTGCATATAATTTGATCTGGTCCCCAACAATAATGTTTTCGAGAGTTCACAATTCTACTGCTTTATAGGCTTTTGTGCTGTGTTGCTCTGTCTTTCTTTGGCTTCCCTTTCTTTTGGTTTATAGGTTATTGTGCTGTTTTGGACTGTCTTTCGTTGGCTTCCTATTCCTTGGGTTTATAGGTTTTTGTGATGTTTTGGACTGTCTTTCGTTGGGTTCCTATTCCTTGGTTATATATGTATCTTTTAGATTTTGTTATCTGTTGCTATCCTCGTAAATTCTCTGTTTTGTCTTTGGGTTTTAATTTTATAACCCCCCCTCCCAACTTGTTTCCTTGGTATTTTTTTGTCAGCCTTTACATTTAAATTTCAGTTAGTCACGTGTCGGAAAATTACAAATTATAGTAAAGATAATTATACACATAAGAAAGCAATAATTCGTGTAATTGTTCTATAATGGTATTTGTTAAATCCGAAAGAGTGTTCCTGTATGTTCTAATATAATGTTGATAAAACAAGGTTTGTTCAAAACTGCAGATACCCTGCATCGGATTCGTATGAAATGATATGCAGTTACTATAGAGCAAAATGTGAGCTCACATCAGAAACATATCCAAAAGCAATACTAGAATATAGTGAAATTGATTCAAAATAAAAAAGCAATAAACGAAAAGAAGGGGTGCATGTAGTACGCTTTTTATGCACTAGGACTCAAGCAAATAATTAACATTTAAAAGGTTTGCTTTTCATGTCAAAGTAAGCAAAGTGATGAATTTACATGTAGTTATAAAAATTGACCTAGCCAATGGAACCACCGCAAATCTGTTAAATAAACTGATGCCCTTCGGTCACAAACAAGCACGATAATTAATAGGTTAGATAATACTTATCTAAGTAAAACACACAGATAATTTTATAATATCAAAACAAATATGACAAAATTTATGGATTAAGTAAACTGAGACAGGTTTTGGACTATATATCAGTATAAATGGCCCAGAAACAAAGATGTCAAAACTATAAAAAAGAGAACCAATTCCAAAGAAGCCCATAACAGAAAGTATACAGGAGATCGAGATCCTGTGAAAATACATGATCCTGACTTGGAACTAGCACATACATATAGGAACTAGCACATTACACGAAGAATATACAGAATAAAATATGTATAAACAATAGTTTGTCTTCTCTAAGATACGGAGTACAAAAAACGATGATCTTATACACATATTATCAAGATGTAGTTTGTTATTATTCATTATTATTTATGCATGTGTATGTCTACAATCATATATTCATCATGTTCATGATATGTTTTTGCCCTGACACCACAGTTATGATTTATATCCACATTAAATTAGCGTATGTTATTTTTAGTCTTTTAAGGGTAAATATGTGAAAAGACAGAAAATAGATTTCATATAATTCAAATACAATATATATACCGATGCGACAAGACTTTCAGATGAAATCATAAGGAAAATAAAAAGCGATTTCCTGAGAACTGTACCACATCAAACAAATACATGTACGACAAAGATGTATAAAAACAATAGCAAACTTAACAGAATTATATTACGACAGCACAAAAACTAAATGTGGTCCCAATGAGTAATAAGTAAAGTCAAGAAATACCAAGGAGGGGAAAATCGACACGACTGACAGAACTCCGGAACAAGAAAGACAAGACCAAAACAATACAAGCACTACAATTAAAAAATTTAAACATATGAACCACATGGACCCCACCAAAAAAACCGGTGAGGGGGGTAGACTCAGGTGCTCTGGAAGAGTAAGCAGTCTCTGCTTCCTACAGAACACCCGCCATGCTGCCCATGTCAAATCCGGTATGAGGAAGGCACAACATCAATGTAACAGGTCCATTTTCATCTGTGAAAGGGTTTTTTCATACCTGTCAACAAAGTCATGATGACGTCCATAAAACTGTAATAAGGATGACTCCAACTTAGGAGCAACATATTTTCTATCAGGAGCCGGGCTCTGTCCCGGAAGTCAATGTATATGTCACAAGCTCTGGAATAACGTACGAGTTGTGAAATATACACTCCATATGCCGGAGCTTCTGGAATGTTGCCGCTCAAAATGGGAAGTTGAAGATAGGAAAGTCAAATTCATCCCGTTTGTCGTAAATAAATTTCAAAGTAACAAAAAGATTTAAATACATAAAACTACATCAGTCAAGAAACTAAAAACAATTGTTATTTTCAAAAGTTCAATGGCGACGTAAGGGAAAAATGATACATTTACAATTGAAAAATGCAGATACTTTCTTATCACGATCTGGTTAGGGATTGTCATCGCTGAAATATCTTTTGATTGCTCAGAGAAGAACTAAACTAGATCTGATTCGGTTTGAACAGGTTTTAAACAACAATTATAACGTAAATATAAAGTAGCTAGTGTAAGAAACAATAGACATGTAACATATATCTTCAACAATAAAACTGGTAAAGAACTTTTTGTGTGACTAAGGATATGTACACCGCATTTTTATTCTTGATCAATGTTAAATTCCAACTGACATCGGTTTCCTTATTTGAAATGTGTTTCCCAGTAACTGGCAGTGCAATAGTATTTGCTTCATGATATAAAATTCAGTATCTTTGGATTGTTATTTTTTTATATCAACTATAAGGTGGGGCAATGTTTATTTCTGCTAAAAGTGATTTTTTATATTACAATACTCGTACATTTGGATATGTCTGATACCAGAGAGAATTTGACAAGAGTTTCATATGTAATATTCTATCTTTAATAGGGTAAACTGGATACAAATTCTCCCGTTCCAATTTTGATGAACGTTACATGCACATTTCAACAATGAAACAATTAGCAATAGAAAACCATGAAATGCGTGGAAACTGGGAAATCCTCAATGAAACTTTAGTTTCCACAAACATGAACAATTTCATAAGTATTGATATGTTCATACTAAAAAGTAATTTTCTTTTTAAATGAATTCTTTTATTCAGCTTTGATTTTGTAGATCTTTTCGTAGCTAGCAGCAACAAATACCTTGTCACACACAAAATGTATAATAGCATAGTTAAATAATTGTTTTTAGTGGAAACCCAAATCAACTCTGTAAACATCCACTGTCAGTCAAAGTAATCTTTCAAGCATAATAGTATTTGTCCACGTCATTATTTCCTTTTAACTATATCTCATGAAACAGGAATTCATAAAAGCTATCTCTTCATCAACGTCTTGTAGGACTTCTTAATAATAATGTTGTACACCTTTGCTTACACACACTTTTTTTTTATCTTTTTTGACAAATTCTTGCAAAACATTCCACTATGCCCGGATTCTGAGGAGCAAATAGCCTCTACTATCGGTTATCAATTCTCCAATCAAGGCTGCATTAAGCTTGTACTGGCCATACCAATAGATTATTACACCATCGTCACGATTCCTCTTCTTCATGTAAACTTGGCATCATGGTTGTCCCCATTTTGTCTTCACAAACATAATCATCAGACAGAACTTTTGAGCTTCTCTTAAAAGAAGTAAACATGACCATCCATTTATTAATGTCACATCTACTATTTGTTAAAAATGTGACTTTGTTTCCCTCAGTACTGTCTGAAATCAATTGAATTTGGTTTCCATTTGATCTTTCAACGTGACAATGTTTCAAATTTATGTACACTGATGCATTTGGGAATTTATTGTCCCTGGAAACAACTGCATAATGTTCGAACCGATTTCTGTACACATTAATGTGAACCGGAACTGTTAATGTTTTCTCTCCGAATTTCTGCACCATAAATAATCTTCCTTGCATATTTTCTCCTGAAATTACCATCGTCACTGAAATTCCTTAACTGTCGTGTGTTAGATTTAAGTCTGATCAATTTTATTTCACCTTCAGTTCTAATTTATTTGTAGCAATATGCTGATCTCTCTCTATATATAGTCGCATAATATCGGCATGAATTCCATTGGACAAACTGTCAGTGGTATCAGCCAATCACAATTGCCCCGGTAGGGATTCGTGCTGATATAAATATGTTGAGAATGACATTTATTGTATTTAAGTGACAGAAGTAATTTTTTTTCTAATGTTAATGAAATGCATGTGGTTATAAATATTCTTCATTAAGAAATGTCAAAGATGGTGTTGTATTTGTATAATTAAAATTGAAATCATCTATAGGTATATGTACTAGATATATTGTAATTTTTTTTGTTTATGCACTAAATCTTTTATTCAAGACATAATCCTCTAATTGTTGCTATCATGCTAACCATTTCTTGCATTTCTTGCACGCGCAGCTCACGACAATTCACCTAATTGCATATTGGAGACTATGCGGTGTGGAATCTATAAAATGTTTCGCTCTGTCCATACTTAAAAATAGAGAAAACTAAAAAGGTCACATCTGTCCAAACTTTAAAACAAAAATGGCAAGATGCATATACATATATAACAGAGTGTTAAGATAGTGTAACTTGGTACAAGCACTCAACGGTGGTGGGGTTCAAGCGTTTTCATGGCAACTCAAATTTTCCGATATCTATTCTGGCTCCTTCCTAGGAAAACCTAGTGAAAAATCTATCAACCTTTGTTTTGGAACAAAAAAAATATGTGACAATAATTTCGATGCCGTAGACGGGCATAATAAATGATCATAATAAACAACAAAATGGATAACAGGAAAGGCCAACAGTTACAATCAATAAACGCCACAAAACAGACAGAGCACAGGAACAAAATAACATAAAAGAGCACAAAACACAAACGTGAACACAACAGAAAGCCTTCCAGAGATTCTGTAATGCAGATTATCACATATTTTATTCAAATAACGCCGATTTTGCATATGTAATAAAAGCATAATTTGATGCATGTTATTTGCCCCCGGGGCAATAACATCATACGAGGGCAGATAAAATGTTATCTGTCCTCGTATAATGTGTTATCTGCCCTCGCGTGAGCGTCAGCGACGTCACTTTCGCTCAGCTGTAAATAATCGTCAGATCATTATTTATGTTGAATTAACCGTTCATAAATGTTCTGAGCAGTTTCAAATAGGGGCTTATAAAATCTATTTGTAGATTATTTTAAGATAAGGATTTCTAATAACAATTTCATTGATCAGACATGCATTCTGGAGACTTGTCTTCAGTGATATTCAAGTTCAAAGGCATGTGAAACTAACACAATAACCTAAATAACACAACTAAAGGACCCAAAAAGTATGTAAAAAGAAATGTCTTTATCAAAATACTTGGTTGAGTTTTGTTTGTTGAACTATTTACACTGCCCTTAATTTCAAAAGGAAAAATATATGACATATTACACACAAGTTTAGCAATAAATCTGTCAGTTGAAAATATGTTTCTGTACGACCATGGATATGTTAACCACAACTATTCCCGTATACAGTTAGTTTCGACCTAATTAATTCTAAATACAATTGGTTTCCCTGTTTTAAATATGCTCATTTTCAATTTAAATTTACAACAGTGAAAATTATAAAATTTAACAAACATGTGTAGAATAAACTTATATTTCCTTGTACTGTCTTTTTTATAATTCATTCTTTTTGCTGCGTGTTTATTTACTCCTTTGTTTATGTCTGTGTTGTGTTTTTTATTATTTTTTTTTTGTTTGCTATGTTTCTCGGGTTCGTCCTGTCTTTGGATTTAGATCGTACGCAATTTCCGCACTCTCTTATTGCTTCGTTATTCCTTTTCCGATATCTATATCCAGAAGAGTGGCTGAGATGCGTTTGATTTAGCATTGTAATTTATACCGTCAACTTTATAGCCCTTGATGTGTGGATGAACTTTTATTTACAATAATAATTTTGATTTAGTTACTAGTAAGCACAGATGCCAAATCCCCCCCTTATAATGCACATTTTTTTATTAACCTACATCGAATGTTATAAACGTATTGGAGAGTCAAACATCAATAACTAAAATATTATGAGCAATTTAATAATATTGTGAGCAATTTAATTTAACTAGACCAGCAAAATCCAGGGAATGTCAACTTTGCATCAAAATGGGTAGCAAAGAATTCGATTTTAAACCAGACCTCTACTATGATTCATTTTATACTTATATTTATAAACATGCAATGTGATATTTAGTAAATAGTAAGAATTACCATAAATAAATAAATAAGGTAACCTTAAATATGGATCTTACGATATGTGACCTATTAACTAACCGAAAGAAAACAAAAATATATTTTTTTGATTTACAAATAATGAATAAAAGAATACATTTTTTATTCACAGGCTTTGAAATGAAAGTAAATAACATTTCATTTTTTATTCATATTCGCTATAAATTTAAAAAGTCTATAAAATCAAAACTGAAATATCACAACCACAACAGTCCTCTTCAATTTGGTATTTGTCCACAAAATGTATCGTTTATACAACATTTTTTTTTTTTTTTTAACTTAGAAAATAATTTATTTAACAAAAATTGTTACATTAACTATACAAACTACAGTTTTCGTATGTATAGTTCCCTTTTATTAGTATCTGGATGCCAGGGATACACCCAGATAAAAATATATTTTAATGTTAGTTTCAATACAATAATTATTTATAAGGCAAATTACATTTTATAACTTTTTCAAAATTTATTCTATATTCGATAATTTGTCTAAAACTGAACAAATTTGAATTGACCTCGGAAGATTTCCAAAGTCCAGTCTTTCGCTTTGAAGAACTCATTTTTGACAATTTACATCATAAACATTTTTAATGTCTGCCTAAAATCGATTTTTATTTTGACTTCGAATACTGATATTGTAGAATATAGAATAAAAACAATGTAAATATCTTTTGCTTCAGAAAACATGTTGCTCAATCGACTCCGAAAAAAGTGATAATCATTGCGGCCGTAGTCCTCAGTGAATATTATTCTTTCAAAAGTCAACAAAACCACACATTTACCTCATCAGAAGACAGTTATTGTATAATCTAATTGTATATAGTAATCAAAATATTTTATTTTTTTTAAATTTTATATGCCTCATATTATCTGACAAGAACAAAATTAAAATCGCACAAAAGTAGGTTATAGCACATATTGACCATCCCTAGTTCTATTGTCCTAGATTGATTGTTCTTTTGACCACTCTATGTGTTTTGACGCAAGGTGTTGACGCGTTTAATTTTAGATATAATCAAAATGTATATTTATTTGGAAATATTAATCTTAAGCGGTAAGTGTTTATTTAAAAAGATGAAATTAATAATTTCTTAGTAATTTCAGGAATTTGTGTAGAAAAGGTGTGTCTAATTCCTTTTCTTTTGAATTGAAATATACATACGATTTCAATTCGTTTTTAAAAATATTTAGTATGTTTATTACTTTTGTTCTTTTTTCAGATACATAAAAAGATTTATATATTGCAAACCCCAAAATGGTTATTATCAAATTGATATCGTTTCGATTCCCTTCCCATATTTTATATCCAAAAACAAAATGTTTTAGGTGTATTCGATTATTTATCCCTAATTGACTGAATATATCATAAACAACATCCCACAAGCTAGTTAATGTATTACATTCTATGAAAAAATGCTGATATGTGTCTATTTTTTTACAATAGAGACATAATGGATTATTTACTAATTTCCACTTGAAAAGCTTTTCTTGATTTGGCAAAATATTACTTAGTAATTTCCATCTGTACATTTTCAATTTATTTGTATAGATTTCTCTATGGATAAATTTAATAGTATTTTCAGTAATGTGGTTGTAAGAGTTTAGTTCTCTTTTCCATTTTTCAAATCCGATATTATTTTCAACTTTATTACTTATCAAACAATCATAGATTTGCTTATTTGTTAGGTTTTCACAATCGAAATGTTGTTTCCCTATAGCTATTTTAATTTGATTGCTATTAATTTTAACTTTTGTATTCTTTGAATCATCCCTGTTTAACTTTGTCAACCAATCGTTTGGCAAAGCCTTCTTTAAAATACATACTTCTGAAATCCAGTTTGTTTTGATAAGAATTTTTTCACTGATAAGATTATCTGAGAGAAACCCATTTTGGTCAACTAAATCTTGAATGTAAATTAAGTTACTGTTGACCCAATTTTTAAAAAAATAAAGGTTTATTTTGGAATTTTATATACCTATTGCCCCAAATGACTTGCTGACGAATTTCTCTAAAAGTTTTTGGCTTTTTTTTGTTTATTTCATCCAATTGCACCCAGCAATTAAGCATATCAATATAAAATTCTGGAATGTTATATCCTTCCGTTAAACTTTTCAATCCATTTTTATCTAAATTCATTTTAAATATAAGCAGATTTTTGCCAAATTTATTTAGAAACAATTTTGGTAAAACGGCCCAATTTTCATCCGTCGATTTTAATAATCTCAACACCCATTTTATTTTTAATGTTGAAAAGAAGGATTTGACATCTATCATCCTTAACCCACCTTTCTCATATTCGGCTATTAAAGTATTTCTTTTCACACGGTCAATTTTTCCATTCCAAATAAACCTAAATATTTCGTTTTCTAGTATTTTCATATTTACCTTGTCTATGTCTGTTACACTTGCAATGTATGTAAATTGAGGTATAATTAATGCTTTTATAATGGTAATTTTTCCTAATAATGTAAGATTTCTCTTTTCCCATGATTTCATTAAACTTTTTGCCTTCTCTATTCTACTTTCCCAATTTAAGTTTCTGCATTCATATTTATTTACTCCCATATATACCCCTAAAACTTTAATCGGCTTTTGTGAAAAAATTATCCCTTCTACCTTATCTTTACAATGTTTTAACCTCCCTATCCAAATTCCTTCAGTTTTGTTTCTGTTCAATTTTAAACCTGAAAACGTTCCGAAAATTTCTAAAATATTTAAAGCTATTCTTATTTCTTGCTTCGATTTTAAAAATAACGTGGTATCATCTGCCAATTGAGTAATTTTTTAATTGTGTGTTTTGCCGTCTAGCTTTATTTCAATACCCTTTATATCTGAATTCTCCCTAATTTTATTTGCTAAAATTTCTACTGCAATAACGAACAGAATGCAAGAACACGGACATCCCTGTTTTATTCCTCTTAATGGGGTGAGTGGCGCAGAAATCCAACCATTATTTATGACCGATATATTGATATTATTATACAAAGTTTTAACCCAATTTATAAAATTATTATTGAAACCAAAATGTTTTAAGGATTTGTACATAAAATTCAGATTTAACGTATCAAAAGCTTTTTGAAAATCTATAAAAAGAATAGAACCTTCTACACCAAATGAGTCACTGTATTCTATAATGTCGTTGATGAGCCGTAAGTTTTGTCCTACAAATCTATTTTTTATATACCCCGTCTGATCTGGATTTATAATTTTACCAATTACACTTTTCACTCTATTTGCAAGAACATGTGATAATAATTTGTAATCGGTATTCAATAGCGATATTGGGCGATAGTTAGATAATTCTAACGGATCATTTTTCTTAAACAATAAACTTAAATAACTTTGTCTCTGTGTAAAAGGTAGTTTCCCTTTTTCATAGCTGTTGTTACAGATTTGAACCAAAATAGGTCCTAATAAATCCCAAAAAGTTTTATAAAAATTTGAAGTTAACCCGTCACTTCCTGGACTTTTATCATTTTTTTGGTGTTTAACAGCTTCAGAAAGTTCTTTTAGCGTTACAATTCCGTCACAAATATCCGCTTCATCTTTTGATCATTTATGTTTTATATCAGTACCATCTACGTATTCGTATATTTGTTTTATATCACTTTCGTCTTTATTTGAATACAAGTTTTCATAAAATTCTCTTTCTAATTTCAAAATTTCCGTTTGATTTGTAATTATATTTCCTTTTGCGTTCCTTAGCTTTAGTATTGATTTTTTTATTTGTCTTGATTTTTCCAAACCCAAGAAATATGATGTGTTTTTTCCCCTTGTTCTATCCATAGCTGTTTAGATCTTATTTGTGCCCCTCTTGCTTTGTATTCATATTCCCTTTCTATCCTACCTTGGAGTTCATTAATTTCTTTTAATAAATTTTCATTTTCATTTTCAACATATTTTTGTGTTATTTCTACCAATTTGTTTTCCATATTTTTTACCTGTTCGTTTTTTTCTTTAGATTTACTTTTACAATAGCTTATACTATATTCTTTAATTTCTAGTTTTAAAACATCCCATAATAATTCCCTTTTTTCACCATTTTCATTAATTAAATTGCTGTATTTCTTGATAATTTTTTCTATATTTTCCTTATATTTTTTATCATTCAGTACTGAATTATTCAATTTCCAATACCCTTTTCCTCTGTTACTTAAAGTTTGTATCTTTAAAGATACTGCTTGATGGTCTGTGCTTTTTATTATTAACGGTCTTATATCACACGATTTTACATTTAATGTGAGATCTTTACCTACCAAAAACATGTCTATCCGACTCGCTTGTTCAAATTTTTTTCTTCTCCATGAATATTGTATTTTGTTTGAATTCAAATGTCTCCAGATATCTACAAGTTTATTTGCCTTTATTAATTTTTTAAAATTTTTCTGTCCATGTTTGAAAATGTGTCATTCATATCCCCCTACTAGAATTTGATCCGTGATTATAGTAATAATTATAATTTGATTCCATGTTGAGTGTATTCTCCATGGTCTGATCAAAATGCGTTTCTTGTAAAAACAATATTTGCGGTTTTTGAGTTTTTACCCATTGATAAAACCTTTCCCTTTTGTCTCTCATTCTCAATCCCTGCACATTGGCAGTTATAATATGTAAATTATCCAATCCCATTTTTATAAATTAAAACAAAAAAAATCACTTCATGTGCTATGATTACAATATCCATTTTGAACTCGTATATTACATGACATCTAACGGATATAAAACAATCAACACAGTTATATATAACAGGTGAGCAATACCCAGTGTTTACAAAAATACACCTGTGATATTTAAATATCGAACATTTACCTTTGCTTAGCAGACAATGTTTTGACTGACATAAAATAACTTTTGTGTTTGTAAAATAAGTTGTTAACATACTTATTAGATATGTAACCCATAATAAATGCATTACACTTACACACTTTGTATTATAAAACACATCTAGTTTTAATTCATTAACATTTTTACTAATTATCACCAAATTTTGTATAAATCGGTAAGACTTGATTTGGAAATTCATATTTTTTTATAGTGATCAAAGCTTATTGTATTCATTAAATCTCTTGTATTTTCAGGTATAATCTGAAACATGAACAGAACAGCTATGAACTTGAAGATGTTTTCTGAAATCAGGTAAGTACTTTTTATTTTCAAGTATTTTATAAAACCATGCAGATTAAAAAGCTCGGTATATATTGTTTCTAAAAATAAACAGGGGGATTTCCGATATATATATGATTTACCTGAAATGGTATTATTTATTGTAAGTGATCTTATATTGTGTCCACTGGAATTTTTATATTGCACAATATAATTTTTAATTGATATAAGCATTTTTATATTCTCATTTTTCTTGATTTCAAAAATAAAATGTATGATTATAACGAGGTAGTAACAATACCTCTCAATACTTACAAAACCATGTATATTTTGCTCTTTTACATTTTGAAACAAAAATATATACTCAACTATTTTTGTCATATTTAAGAAAATTATGCTTTTTATCAATACCACAAGGGCTATATAAACAACGATGATTAACACATCTTTACTATACTTATGGTAACTTACACACCTTTTTGGACTTTTGTCCACCAACCAAAATATTTGATTAAAAATACATATTTTTTTAATGCTTTTTATAATATTTTTTACTTTTTTTACAAACAAGTTCAAACCATACACACTGTAATAGCACATGGTAATTTGACAGAGAGCTAAAAAAAATAAAAAGACAGTCATCAAATCTCTCAGCCAATCAACACGAACTTGTTTAATAAAGCACTGTTTTATATATATATATATATTTTTTGTATTATGTATATATAAAAATAACATTTGACGTCAGTGTTTATGTCTTTGGCATTTTATTTTCTCTATCCTCTGGTGTTGGAGGTGTTCTTTTTGCCACTCTTCTATTTCCTGTATTCTTTGGTGTGACATAATTGTCTAAATCTGGTTGTTTCATCATAGGTGTTTTACCACTCACATTACTTTTATCACTCTTTGTTTTGTCTGTTGAGTCTTTATTACCCTTCTTTTTTGGATCTCTATTGTCTTTCTGTTTTGTGCTCTTTTTCACGTTTTGTTTCTGTCTTGATGATTCCTTTTGTTCCACACTTTTATTATCAACATTAGATTTCACTGATTTTCTACTAACTACGGGAGCCAATATTGACTGTGACATTTCTGTTTGACTTTCTTTCATTTCGGTAGTTTGTGTCTCTTGCTGTGTGTGTTCACCATTTTCAGGCATTTGTGTCTCTTGTGTGCTTTCATCATTTTCATCATTTTCTGTTTCCTCTTCTGAATCTTGTCCCTCATCACCACTCTCCTGTTGGGAAGTGTTTTCATCAACATCCTCATCATTATCTTCAGCTTGTTTATCTTCATGCTTCTTACTTATATTTGGGCACTCTAAGATTTTGTGTCCAGACATTTTACATAGTCTACAAATCCAATCATTTGTACACTGACTGATATTATGACCTGACTCTAAACACTTACTGCACAAAAAAACATTTGGATCTATTTGTTTCTGACCAAAATGGTGAATTCTAGCCACACATTTTCCTATTTCTAATGTTCTTGGCAAGGGGTTTTCAAATTTTATGCACTTGACTAGTCTATCGCCAGTTTCACAATTTGTTAGTTTGCCGTCTACCCTCAGTCTCTCTCTGTAAATGTGATATACTTTGATATCCCTCATTGTAAAAACTCTTTGTATCTGACCATCGTCAGCTGAAAGTGGAATATTCTGCACTCTGACTGATATGGTATTATCTTGCCCCATAATTCTAGGATTTTTTGAATAAAAACCTACAGACTTGTCTCTTATTACTATTCCCTTAGTTAGTAAGGTTGACCTATCATCATTATTGTCTATGTATATCCTCCACATTCTCCCTATGCGTTGGATCCCCCTTGTACAATGAGCTGTTATGACCTGTCCTATCGCTTTATATATCTCGACATGCTTTAACCAAAATTCTTTTGGAAGCTTATCTTTCCCAAAAATGTCATACTCTTTAAGGAATATTGGTTTGCAAGTATTAATATCTGGGTTTTCACCAGCGGACTTTGAAGCCACCTCGGCATAGGAGGACGCCATATTTGTATTTGTCTCCCTACCTGTTATGTTTACATTTGAATTTCCATTCCCTTCTATGCTATTTTCGACATTTTCACTTTGTGAATATAACAAATGTTCATTAAATGAATCCTGTGTCCAATCATAAGCCATTCTATACACTACAAATGATAATATTACACTTTTTCTTGTAGAGAAAATTCACCACAAACCGTAGTAATGGGTGGTAACTCTAGTCTCTTATACAACATTTTCCGATACAGACCGCCTGTTCTTTACAGGAATTATATTTCACCAGTCATAATAATGCCTAATCCTTGATGCCAACCGTATAGAATCTCTGAAACTGTTCCTCTTGTACAATCTGATATATGCTTATGCTGTACGAGATTCCATCGACTTGGAGCATTCGTTTCCTTGACAAAATTTTGGTAACGGACATTCACGTGGTTATTACCATGCTGCTTTTGCATATTTCACTGAGGAATAGTCAAATTGCATCAAGGTTCTTCTTCTTCTTCTTGTAAACATGGCAAGTTTGTTCCGTTTATATTTGTACCAACATATCGATGACACTGCACTTTTGAACTTTTACTGGACGAAGCGAACGCGGTTATCCATTCTGTGACTTCATTTTTACTGTCTATTAAAAACGTAACTTTGTTTCCGTCAGTATTGTCTGAAATCAACGTAATTTGGTTTCCATTTGATATCTCCACGTGACAATGCTTCAGGTTTATGTACACCGAGTTATTTACGAATTTATTGTCCCTGGAAACAACTGCATAATGTTCAAATCGGTTTCTGTACACGTTGATGTGTACCGGAACTTAATATTTTCTCTCCAAATTTGTGCATCATACATAATCGTCCTTCCATGATCTCTCCTGCAATAACCATTGTCACTGAATTCTTCACTTTTCTGTGTTAACTTATATACTATGAACTTTGAATTCTTAAAATATAGTTCATGTATACATGAATGAACGATCATCTCTTTACATAGTCGCTACTTCGAGACAGGAATTCTATTGGATAGACATGTAATATTATTGACCAATCGTTATAGTTGTAGTCTGTAAAAATGTATATATCAATACAATTATAATGACATTTATAGTATAAGTGATTATACTAACAAGGTTAATGAAATACATATTACTTATAGTTTACAATGTATATGAATTTAGAAACATTTGCAATTCTTAATTATAATATGTCAGGTGTAGAAATAGAATTGTCATTTAAAACTACTTCTGTTCCTTATTGTACAAATTCATCCTTGTCGGTAAAACTTGTGGTTAAAACACTTCAGCTCATTGAAATCTAATAATGATAGCATTGTTTTATAAAAAAATAAATTCAGAGTTTCTGTTCTACCTGTTATCTCAGTAAGATATGTAAAGAGGAAGGATATTAAAGGTCGACTCTTTCTAAGATATTCGCTGCATTCGGAAAGACAATTCACAAATAATAATATAATTTAAATATCCACATACCTTCATCAACATCCTTAAATCATAAAACAAAAGAACTGACTCAAATCTTATCTACGGATGGTTTTTGTTTATGTTTATACCATTTTTATCGGATTCATTTGTGTGTGTAAGTAGGTGTAAGTGTTGAACAGTGTTCACAGTAACGTTAGACACCAATTTCCAAAGGAATTATTTAAGAAAGAATGGATATTGAGTAAAATGTCAAGAAGACAATATCTCCGAATTAAACAGACAATATACATGTATAGGCATCTGGTTGTCAGCATACGATCTTACACGGGTGGGAAACCCACACCACGTGGCGAGTCCTAAATAGCAAAGGGTATATTATGTATAAATCAATGGAAGCAACAAATCATCAAATAAGATTGAGAAACTAAGGATCTAAAAAGACAATAAATGTCAGTGATCATATTAATCATGACTTGGGAGGGAATCAAATAATATATATGTTAAGGTAGTTCTTGATGGACCCAAACGCGACAGATATTTATTGTCGAGTGCAAAAATAAAAACACACATACAGTAAAAACCGGCCCGAAATATATTCGGAAATGTATATGTTCGTTAATTTTTTTCGATCGTTTTCGCCCTTACTTTCATGTCGCAATGAAATAGGTTCCTTTTTTCGTGTGCAGACAAGGTTCATTGATTTGACATGGTACATGTTAAACAATCTGTCAGCAGATGTTAATGGAATTATCTGAATATTACAAAGTAACCATGAATTAACTTGTGCTGGTTCCGTTTGTTTACTGACTATATACACTGTCAAAATGTCAAAAAGAAAACTTGTATAAAAACCAATAGACATATTACATGTCTTTTTAGTAATGAAACTTTCTAATCGGTTTTTACTATGTAAACCGCAAGTATTTAGCCTACCATTATACATGTTCGCATTGATAAAAATTATTAAATTAAGTATAATAAATTCAAACTTTAATTTTTTTCCGTTTTTACAATGTCCTTCTTTTCATGATGTTTTATACTTTAAATAACATACAAACATACATCATTCAAAATATACGACCACGTGAACAAAGCACCTCCAGTATATAGCTAGAAGGATAAAATACAGCTGTTCTGTAAAAAAAAATCTCTTAAACTCTATGAACTGAATATATGTAGGTATCGAACATTTTGAAGTTCTTAAACTGAACTAATCAAATAAAGATTGATAAATGAGAGACGGCCTAAGTAAAGACACGAAAGCACTAAACAATTAAAATAAAATACAGAGATCAAAATTTTAGAGGGAGTTAAGAGCCAGATTCAAATTCTCGTTAAGCATGATTAAACTATAAGGACACGGTCATGTTTCAGTTGGACATCCTTTAGTATCTAAGAAAAATCACATTGCAATGACATTGAATTTTTAGATTCAATTTAGAACAAACTAGAGGTATTGTTGTCACAGGAGTCCAGCATGCTGGACTGTTTTAGCACGCTAAAACTGATGTCTCCCCTTCCATACCCATAGTTTTTTAAACATTTTTTAGGGATCATCAAGGTGGCAAATTAAGAGCTATGGTACATAATACATGTAGTTACCTACAGATATGTGCTTCAACAAGGAATGAATAAGGTAATATATAGTTTTGGGGAAGGGATCTGAACCATTTTTAAGATAAATTAAGGTTTCTGGTCTTGAGGGGGTGGGATGACCCCCTGGGGCCAAGACATATTGCATTCAACTTGTCTTTTCATTGTGAATAAGGAAATATATACTTTTGTGGAGGGGATCTCAACCATTTTTAAGATAAAGGTTTCTGGTCATGAGGGGTGGGGATGACCCCGGGGCTCAGATGTATACTGCATTCAACTTGTCTTGTTATCATGAATAATAAAATATATGGTTTAAGGGTGGGGATTTCAACCCTTTCCAAGATAATGTAGGCTAGGGGGTGGGGACTGACCCCCAGGGACCCAAATGTGGTACTCTGCACTCCGCCTTGACCTGATGCATATACCTTCCAAATATCATGAGGCTAGCTCAAGAAACATTAAAAGTTATGTTCCGGACAAAAAATGTGATTAGAAGAGGAAGAAGAACACTATTGGGTTGGGATCTCAATGGTTTTCAGAATATTTAGTATTTTATCATTTGAGGGGGTGGGGCATGACCCCCCTATGGTACCAAATGATTTGTCTTATCATAAGGAGTAATAATATATATGGTTATAGGGTGGGGATCACAATGGTTTTCAAAATATTAAGTATTTTATCATTTAAGGGGGTGGGGCATGACCCCCCCTCAGACCCCCAATAGTACCAAATGATTCGTCTTATCATAAGGAGTAATAATATATATGGTTATAGGGTGGGGATCTCAATGGTTTTCAGAATAATAAGTATTTTGTCATTTAAGGGGGTGGGGCATGACCCCCCCCCTCAGACCCCCTATAGTACCAAATGATTCGTCTTATCATAAGGAGTAATAATATATATGGTTAAAGGGTGGGGATCTCAATGGTTTTCAGAATAATAAGTATTTTGTCATTTGAGGGGGTGGGGCATGACCCCCCCTCAGACCCCCTATGGTATTAAATGATTCGTCTTATCATAAAGAGTAATAATATATATGGTTATTGGTTGGGGATCTCAATGGTTTTCAGAATATTTAGTATTTTATCATTTGAAGGGGTGGGACATGATCCCCCTCAGACCCCCCTATGGTACCAAATGATTAGTCTTATCATAAGGAGTAATAATATATATGGTTATAGGGTGGGGATCTCAATGGTTTTCAGAATATTTAGTATTTTATCATTTGAGGGGGTGGGGCATGACCCCCCTCAGACCCCCCTATGGTACCAAATGATTCGTCTTATCATAAGGAGTAATAATATATATGGTTATAGGGTGGGGATCTCAATGGTTTTCAGAATATTTAGTATTTTATCGTTTGAGGGGGTGGGGCATGACCCCCCTCAGACCCCCCTATGGTACCAAATGATTTGTCTTATCATAAGGAGTAATAATATATATGGTTATAGGGTGGGGATCACAATGGTTTTCAAAATATTAAGTATTTTGTTATTTTAGCCTACATTTTACAGGCTAGGGGGTGGGGACTGACCCCCAGGTACCCAAATGTGGTACTCTGCACTCCGCCATGACCTGATGCATATACCTTCCAAATATCATGAGGCTAGCTCAAGAAACAAAAAAGTTATGTTCCGGACAAAAAATTTGATTAGAAGAGGAAGAATAATAATCACTAAAACAATATGTCTCCCTTCGAGAAGGGGAGACATAATAACAACTGAGGAGGCTTGAACAAAAGCATCCATTCTTTGGTGGAAATAAAGATAAGATATTTCAAATTTTGATTTACAAAAATGATTGCTGTCCCAAAGTTGTACATATATGTAAACATAGGGTTTAATCTGCATATTGATCTATAAACTACATGCACAAAACTGTATCTATGCTTAAAGTGCCAAATGTGTTAGTTACCCATTCAGATAAGCAGATAATGTTCCATCGTAAACAAGCACGATAATGTATATTTCATTAAAACAAATTTGATAATTAATATATGTTGTGTAACATAAGATAAACTAAATGAACTGTAAGCTTGAACTTTGTATACACAATCTCTACAATAATTGTCTTCGTTTATGGCCTTGGACATTGAGACTGTACCGCCTTGAAGCACTTCGGTGGAGCCTAAGACAGAGCTGAAGGATTGTACAATGGCGCTGAAGGGTGGTACTGAACGGAATGTAGTGAATTTGGAACTCAAGGGGCCAAATATCATGCCAAATCATACCGTGTCCTTTCCCTGAAAACGACTAGTCAAATATGGAGTCAAGAATTGGTCACGGATACTAGATGGTAAATCTGAACTTTATAACCTTATCATAACAAGTCCATTACTGTGACACTTGTTGGTCTCATTCATATGTGTCATCTATAAATACTCATTTTGATAAACAGTGTGATCATTAATCAGGCTAAAATACGTCTATTATTCGTTTTTCAAAATTCAAAATACTATGAATAATGAAAAATTATTTTTTTTTATTTTCGTTATTCAAAGTATTTGAATTTTTAAAAATGAAACATAAATAATGGACGTACTTCAGCCCGGTTGGTCAATAATAAATAAAGAAATGTTACTATGTACATACATGGGTCGTACATTATGCGACATATCCTGGAGAGAGGGCGTCGGGTGGTAAAACTAGATCAGTCAAGTCACCCCCCGTCGGAAAATCGGCACGGGGGAAAATGAATAAAGTTCATCGGCAAATTATACCTACTGAAAACTAAGAAGTTATTGTTAATTTATAATTTTTTTAAATTCTTTGCAACATTTTCACGCCCATACAGAAATACCTGAAACTGGACTGATAATATCATCGAGGACTTTGTCTTCCAGCAGACAAATCAGTACGAGTTTCAAAATAAAAACAAACCTTTTGCTTATTAATATATATCTTTTATTTATATGTATAAAACATTATCAGTTAATCTTTAAAGATCCATTGTAACTGAAATAACCATTGTGTCTGCAGATCTTTGTGCTGCAAAATCAAAATAAAACAATATTCATATATATATATATATATATCATGTGTAAACTAAATTTGTTCAACAGATTTCTTATTATGATGGTCTTGTATTTACAATATATATAAAGTTGCGATCTGGGAGTGCGCTATTCTAGTTTTTATCCATACGCTTAGCAAATACAAGACATTCCTTTAGATATCGAAAAAGATTAGGCTAAAATGCCATTACATGGGGCTTTTCCTGCGTTTACAAAGTGGAGAGGGATTAGCACATGCCAACTAACGTGTTAATTAATTCAAGTCTAATGGAAAGGTTTATTCTTCCTTGTTACTTTGAATTTCTCTCGAGAGTTAAAATTAAGATTTAACATGCTCACCAAGGCTTGCATGTTAAAATCTTAATTTTAACTCTCTCGAGTGTAGAAATCTTGTAATTCACTCGAAACTGAAATAAAATCTATATATCTGCCCTCTCGTGAAAATCACCGACTTTACTTCCGCCAACTGTAAATAATGGTCTGATTATGTAGAAACAGCACGGTTTTGGTCAATTGACATGAAAATCTTATTCAGCAGTAAAATTATTTCTTGTTATTGGCAAAATATGTGATAAATAGATTAATACATGGCCTTTTTCATATTGCCCTTGTTATCAGCCCTCAACTGATATCGTCCCTCGGGCTAAAGCTTTCAGGGCCGATAGCAAGGTCTCGGGCTGATAAAAAGGGCGATATGAACTAGAAAACTGTACTGTCAGAATCGACAGTGATCCCCGCACCCACTGTAAGTAGTTGGGTCACTTACATAAAGTCAAAAATATAAAACCTTATTCCCATTCAAAAATAGTATGCAATCATTCTATAAAGAAATTAAAGCAATAAACATAATGAAAAATGAAAAAAACCTTAGTTTACATTTGACCTGAGTGGGCCCCCTGTTTACAAATCTATATTCTAAAGTTAGGTCACAAGCTTAAATTTCAAATTTCAAATTTCGACCCCTGAGGACCCCAATTTTAGAAAATTAAATTCTAAAACCTAATTGCATATCTCCATATGTTGTATGCCAATACTGTAGAGAAATGAAATTCATACATTAAAAAAACAAATCACCAGTTTACGTAACAAGCTTAAATTGATAGTTTTTTAAATTTTGGCCCATGTTGGCCCTAATTTTAGAAATTCAAAATTCTAAAACCTTATTGTGCATCTGTATATGGTGTATAACAATACTGTGTAGAAATAAAATGCATAAATTGAAAAATGAAAGACGAGTTTAGGTCACAAGCTTAAATTGACAATTTCTTGAAATTCGACCCCTGTGGACCCCAATTTTTGAAAATAAAAATTCTAAAACTCTATTGCGCATCTGCATATAAACATGACAATACTATATAGAAATAAAATGCATAAATTAAAAAATGAAGGACAGGTTTAAGTCACAAGCTTGAATTCAAAATTTTCGAAGTTCGACCTCTGTGGGCCCCTTGTTTAGAAAATCAAAATTCTAAACTACAGGTAGTATGCAACCATTCTATATAGAAATTAAATTCTAAACGAAAAGTGAAGGTCCTGGAGGAGTTGATGTCACAAGAAAGTGTGACGGACGGCGGACAGATGGACGTACGGAGACAATCGCTATATCCACGAACTTTCTTCGAAAGTGTGCGGATAAAAAGGTCATGTATTAATCAATAAATATCTGCTAAAAGTCGATAAAATATATCTTAACAGTGACATATATTATTTATTTAGATGAAGTTCAACATGGTCAAATTTCTAATAAATTTTATAGAAAGTTTGCCAGCTTAGGTATACCTAATATAAATGAAATGCTACCTGTTTTCCAGTTGCGATTAGTGTGGTTTTTGGTGTATAAGAACAACGGTACACCACCTTTTTTCTCCCACGGACATGTCTGATATCTATCTACTACAACAAACCAACCATAATCATGATCACATCCGGCATAGCTATGGTTAATAAAAAACTTTCTATCTGACTGGGTCTTTACGGTTTGCCTGTAAATAAAAAAACAACGGGATCACTTGATAAACAATGACACACCAATAACTTAATGCTATTACATCGACAAAAAAAAACACCCAGAAGAGCACAATAACATAGAAACATAAGAGAGTCAGGATAATCTGACTTCGTACAGATACTGAGCAATGGTGGGGTTAAACCGGATTTATGGGCTCTTTCACTTTAAGAAGACCCTACTGTCATGCAATGAAAATTAATCAAAATATGGGATCCAAGGTAAATTATACCCTCTAAAAAAATTATGGGAAGTGATCAGCCATATACACAACTAGCTATAGTTATATATACATGATATATATATATATATATATATACAGAAATCAGAATACTCTGACTTATTACAGAAGCTAAAAGTGGTTAAATATATAACATGTATAAATATTGTATTGTACCAATTTTGATGTATAAGATAAGCTTGTCTTTTCTCACTAATGGAAAGTCCAGTACCTATTTTTACCCATGTGAGATATCCTTGTCTTTCACGTGGGTGAGATAAGAATTTCATGCTTGTTTTCCCGCAAAATTTTCGCGGTTCCGACAATCGTGATTATTTACTGTTTGAGCGATATTTAACAAATAGTTTGAATTTTTATTAGTCTTGCCTATTCCATATTGTCCATATCGTTTTATATTTAAAGGTTTCACTCGTCGGTGGCTTGAATTATTCAAAATACATCCAATACACAAAAGCACATACACATCACACACAAAATGTACATAACACACTAATTTCATGGGGAGATAACTCCGTTTGTTTACGTCGTCTGACACACTTGCTTAAGTAAATATTAGTGAGAAAAAGGATCAAAACATCGGTGTTAAAGTGCAAGACGGAAAAATCTCAGAACCCGCGTGAAAGATTTCCATTGGTATCCAACTAGGCGGAGCCTCGTTGGAGACCAGAAATCTTTCCCTTGGGTGTCTGAGATTTTTCCGTCTTGCACTTTCACCGGTGTTAGATCCTTATAGTCTTTTTACGACAATTGTTCTCAAGAACGAAAATGTTGAAGATAGAAACACTAAGTGTTAAGTGTTGAAAAGGAGATCAATTGCAAAATGAACAAAGGGTAAAGCCATCTATGAATATCTTAAACTCGCCTTTCTAATAAATAACCAAATGAATAACAGGAAAAGTCCCCTTTCGAAACTGTCTCTTTTGTGTTTAATATATAAAGGATTATTCGCTGTGATTATCAACAAAGTGATTGCTAGAACAAACATGACAAATATATCTAAAATAATATAAGCAGTACTTAGGATATCACACAAATATGATACACATGTACTAGCTCAGGTTACTCATAACTGCAAATCTGTTAACGAAATTGATCTGGAATTCATACGTGTAACAGGATTTAAGAGCTTTTTAAGTATGAAGTTTAATTGAAATTGGGAGTTTTTATGAGTTGAGAGGGATTGAATTTGCAATTGAATGGTCATTATAAGAAACTAAAAATTAAGTTGATATTTACTGATACCTTTTTTCAGTAATTTTGATCATATTGTTGAGTAATCCGGTGCCCGTCTGAAAGGGGGTCACTGAGGGCCATTCCACGAAACTTTGTTACCAATTAGTTTTTTGTACTTTTAGTCATAACAGCGAATGCAATTATGGAAATAATCTAAAAACATTCTTCCACAATTTGGTCTCAATAGGCCAAGTTGTTTCAGAAGAGAAGAGTTTTAGATATTTGTGTTTACGGTTTTTTCCTGTAATGTTTAAATCCAAGAAAAGAACACATATATGGAAAACAAAATATCATATTAAGTACAATGTACTATCGAAAATATAAACTAAACACTATGTACTAGAACAAATTAATACGCTTAGGTATTAGAAACAATTATCCTTCATTCTTCACAGCTATAATTTGCTTGAAAATGTACTTTTAGATGTAGTGACGATTAAAAATCGGAAAATAGATGTGGAGACTAAAAACCATGGTTACATGTACTGGTTAGTGCATTCCTTTGCCCATAACAAAAACAGTTGCCTTTATATACATATATATACCCGTAGAGTGAGAAGAAATTAAACCCACTACAAGTTGCCAGGTCATTGAAACTGCTGTCTACGATGTTGTTTTTATTAAACCAGTTTTCTTTGTTTGTATTTCTTCCATTAAACGTTATCCACATAACCCTTTCATTCTTCTCGAAAAGTTCAACTTTTACCTAAAACGATAAACCAAACTGTATACATATATTTAAGGATGGGTTTGTTTCCATTTCAATATAATAAAAATTCTTTTCAAGGATTTTTGAAGTAGTTTTATTCAGGAACAGAAAGAGGGGAAGATGAGAGTTTTAAGTCAAAAAAATTCTACAAAATCATACAAAGTATTTGATTTTTGTTATTGTCTTGTGAGTGTATTAAATATCAATAGTACTTAATTCAAAATTCGAAGGCATATCTAATTCTTTTAATTAAGAAATTTACTGATTGAGACGCCTACATAACTAAGCCAGAAACTGGAAAAAATATGATAGGTTTGTGTACTTTTCTATGATATATGATATAAACGACTGCCAAATTGCTTTCTTGATTTTTATAGGTATTGTAAGGATATGTTTGTCTCGCCGCAGCTATTTAAAAATTTTCAAATGGCTCTTTAAAGTAAATAAAACAAAAGTGGAAGTCAGCAGGCGAAAGATTTGATACTATGATTTAATACTGGATAAACCCGATGAAGCTCGAAAATCTGAAAAATTTAGGAAGGGATGTAAACCCTTGAAATTGACACTGTTTAAGTAATTATATATTATATTTCTTTTTTGGTATTTTATTTATTTCTTCATTAATTAAGTTAATTTTTCCTTTTGTAAATGCATGGAACATTACTAAATGCAAGAATAAACTGAATGAAAAAGTCCTCTCAGCATAATCCCTAAAAAAAATATCATACGATATATTTATTCTCTGACACCATTGGAAAAAAAATAAACAAAAAAGTAACGCACAAGTTTAACTTTTCCCCAGTGATCAATAAACCGACTTCTTAGATGTTTTCCTCTTCCCATTTGTTTGTAATGCGTAGGAATTTCGTTCCAAATATATGGATGATTCCATGTTTGATACACAGGTTGTCCATTTCCCGCAAAAGCAATGAAAACTGGGAACACAACTGAAAATAAATTAATAAGTTTGGTATGATAAAGAAATTAATTCTAGATTAAACTTCAAGTAAACTCGTGACCAAAACTTTGGAAAACTAAATTCCGCAACCTTGCCTGAGGTACATGTAGTTGGAAGTTTAAAGATTTTTCAACTAAACATTTCACAGAAGTAAATTATATCACAAAATGTTGCGATAACCGAAAAAGTAACTTATAAAGGTATGATATAACCTCAAGGTTTGCATAACAGAATTTGATTTTTTTTTTATTTTAACATTTAAAGATAGTTCTATAACAAAAACCTTTCATTGTTTTCAGACTGTTTAGGAACATAGTAAATTCCATTTTTTTGCAATGAACAGTATGTGCATCGTGGTCTCGTCAGTTGTAGTTAAAGCCTAAAATGTTGTAACCCAAAACAGTAATGCAGAACGTTGAAGAGCAAATTATGAAAATGCCAAAATGACCAAAAGAGTTTATTAAAGCCAAAACCATCTAAGAACAGGGCTGTGCACGAGGCAGATATTCCTTTGTTTTCACAAAATTTATTTTGCAACAGTGAACTGTATCTAGTATCGAAATACTCTCAGCTGGGCTGATGATACCATTGGAGATTTGGAGTCCACCAGCAGAGGTATTGACTTAGTGGTAATAAATTTTATGATACAGATTTTGATGCACATGATGTGCTTATTTCGTAGATTTACTACTTATCAGTTGTGCTCAAAGCCTAAAATGTTAAACCTAAAGTAAATAATCCAAACTTTTGATTGTGAAATTAAAGGAATAAACCGTAATTAGCAAAGGTGATAAGCATTCATGGTTTTATATCGTATATTTATTACAAGAAATGAATCAAGGCTTCCTTAAAATAATTCTTTTAGGAAATAAATATTATAGTGTACATTAACTTGGCACAATTTATGTTGAGACACGGTTTGTACAGGATAAATGCAAAATCAAATTCCCTGAAGTTCCAGTTTCGATCCATACTCGTTCGTAATATAATGATCGGGAAGAGAAAGTTTAAACGGAACAGAAAGAACCTTGAGTTAAGCTAGGTTCACACTGCCGATCTGATCAACTCGATCAAGACAGAATAAGCGATCGGGAGACTGGTCTGACTCGGTCGACAAGAATGTTCGGGGTGGTCTACCTCGATCGACATCGCTCCGACTTTCTACCCGACAATTTTTGACATAGTGTGTCTTCATCGAGTTGATCTGATCGGCAGTGTGAACCTAATTGTCCAAACCCAACCAATTTCCGACTATCCCTACGACCCCTATACAATCAGGTCTGGTCGAGATCGAGTTGAGATCGAGCAAACGATTTGGTCTACCTAGTCGACTAAACATCGTGTATAGGTCGTGCATTGGTCGGGATATTCGAATAGATGTCCAATTAATGGTCGGGTAGAAGTGGTAAACAGGCTCAATCAAGAATTTGGTTGCTCTCGATCAGGAAAATTTTGGCAATCGGAATCATCGAGTTGATCTGATCGGCAATGTGAACCTAGCTTTAACAATAATTAGTACATCAAACCTTCAGTGGAAACATATCCTAAGACGAGAAACAATAAAAGGAGCTTCATTCTTCCTTGCTAGACTGTATGTTTCTGAATTGACTGGTTTGAAAATCAATATATGGCGTGTACAGCTTTTATATATGAAAGCCTATTCTATAGCATTTATTTTCAGAAAAGGGATTTCATGGAATGAAAACAATCAAATATTAAAAATATTTAGTAAACTGATAAAAAATGTTGCTCATTGTCGAAAATATAGAATCAAAGTTGTAATTAATACAGACACAGACACAATACCCAGTAGACTATGGCACGTCAAACGTTTCAATATTCAAAAAAAAATATTGATTAAAAAAAAAATATGTTCAAAACTTACAAATATATATGCAATATTTTATATATATGTATATTCAAAAAAAAATTGTTCAAAACTTACAAATATATATGCAATATGTTTATATTTATATTCAAAAAATAAAAAAAATATGTTCAAAACTTCCAAATATATATTTAAAAAATAAAAATTTATGTTCAAAACTTACAAATATTTATGCAATATTTTTCTATATATATTAAAAAAATGAAAAAATTATGTTTAAAACTTACAAATATATATGTAATATTTTTTTTTTATATATTCAATAATATTGCATTCTGGGTAATATTTGTGCATGCTGGACAATTCGCCCTCAAGACAACTCGCACCCTTAAGTAGTAGAGCAAGTCGCACCCTCTATAGGGCCGGTCATCCCCACAGGGGCCCGACTTCTGGAAATTTATTTCTTTTTTATTTTTTTTTCGTCTTATTTCATGACTACTTTTAATAAATATTCACTGTAACAACGAATATTCTGCGTTTATTATCAATGTGCATTACACTATCCACGTCCTTATACTAAAAAATCCTAAAGGGATATAAGCCGCCATTTTGGATTTCCTACCTCTGCCACGATTAAAATCAATTAAAAATACTTCCATGTTACAATTTATTTTATATCTGCCCTCAATCTCCTCCAAAATGAATGATCTTCAAAATCCAGTCACCATTTTACCAAGATGCGGCATCAAACTCTTTAATTTGACACGCAAAGTCAAAAGTTCGCGTATTTCGGGTCGAAAGCAACGTTACTGTATATAACAGTATGTTAAGTCAATGAGAATCAGAGTTGCGTCCCTTTGACTTCAATAGTAAAGCTACGAGGAATCTTCACGTAGTATGTAAGACATGTATATTTCAATCGTCGATTATTCCAAGGAAACGGATTAATATAAGCTATGTTTAGCTTGTTTCCGAATCCTTTTCTTGTATTATGATGTTTGTATATGTTCACAATTTGTTGAATTGAATAAAATATGTTTAAACTAAATTTGTACTGCAGTATGCTATGCATTGTTACTTTATAACTTTTTAAAATTCTTTGCAACACTTTCACGCCCATACAGGAATACCTGAAACTGGACTGATAATATCATCGAGGACTTTGTCTTCCAGCAGACAAATCAGTACGAGTTTCAAAATAAAAACAAACCTTTTGCTTATTAATATATATCTTTTATTTATATGTATGTAACATTATCAGTTAATCTTCAAAGATCCATTGTAACTGAAATAACCATTGTGTCTGCAGATCTTTGTGCTGCAAAATCAAAATAAAACAATATATATATAAGTCATGTAAGTGGAGAGGGATTAGCATAAGCCAACTAACGTGTTAATTAATTCAAGTCTAATGGAAAGGTTTATTCTTCTTTGTTACTTTGAATTTTATGGGTCAATTTTTTTTTTACATTTCTAAACTCAATTCGTAAAGTCACGAGTATGAATTTTCAACAGCACTGCATTTCGCCCAAACTGGCGGGACTTTATTCAATTTGCGAGTGAGTGATTTAGGTACATTTGGCAGTGGAAACATTTGTGTGTAAAACATTGAAAACTACACAACACATATTTTGGCGTTTGACACTTGTCATTCAATCAAAAATTGCAAAATATTAGCTGCTCGATTAAGCTTTTTACTTCTCTACTCTCTTGAAAATGGAAAATTTAACTATCTCGGGTGGAGAAATTCCATAACTCACTCGTACCTGAAGGAGAATCCATATTTATCATACATTGTATATGTTATTGAAATAATGTATAATAAATGCGTAATATTGGGAACATGTTATCTGCCCTCTCGTGAAAATCACCGACTTTACTTCCACCAACTGTAAATAATCGTCTGATTATGTAGAAACAGAAAGATTTTGGTCAAATGACATGAAAATCTTATTCAGCAGTAAAATTATTTCTTGTTAGTGGCAAAATATGTGATAAATAGATTAATACGTGGCCTTTTTCATATTGCCCTTGTTATCAGCCCTCAACTGATATCGTCCCTCGGGCTAAAGCTTTCAGGGCCGATAGCAAGGTCTCGGGCTGATAAAAAGGGCGATATGAACTAGAAAACTGTACTGTCAGAATCGACAGTGATCCCTGCACCCACTGTAAGTAGTTGGGTCACTTACATAAAGTAAAAAATTACCTTATTCCCATTCAAAAATAGTATGCAATCATTCTATAAAGAAATTAGGGCAAGAAACATAATGAAAAATGAAAAAAACCTTAGTTTACATTTGACCTGAGTGGGCCCCCTGTTTACAAATCTATATTCTAAAGTTAGGTCACAAGCTTAAATTTCAAATTTCAAATTTCGACCCCTGAGGACCCCAATTTTAGAAAATTAAATTCTAAAACCTAATTGCATATCTCCATATGTTGTATGTCAATACTGTATAGAAATGAAATGCATAAATTAAAAAAACAAAACACCAGTTTACGTAACAAGTTTAAATTGATAGTTTTTCAAATTTCGGCCCATGTTGGCCCTAATTTTAGAAATTCAAAATTCTAAAACCTTATTGTGCATCTGTATATGGTGTATAACAATACTGTGTAGAAATAAAATGCATAAATTAAAAAATGAAAGACAGGTTTAAGTCACAAGCTTGAATTCAACATTTTCGAAGTTCGACCTCTGTGGGCCCCTTGTTTAGGAAATCAAAATTCTAAACTACAGGTAGTATGCAACCATTCTATATAGAAATTAAATTCTAAACAAAAAGTGAAGGTCCTGGAGGAGTTGATGTCACAAGAAAGTGTGACGGACGGCGGACAGACGGACGTACGGAGACAATCTTCGAAAGTGTGCGGATAAAAAGGCCATGTATTAATCAATAAATATCTGCTAAAAGTCGATAAAATATATCTTAACAGTGACATATATTATTTATTTAGATGAAGTTCAACATGATCAAATTTCAAATAAATTTTATAGAAAGTTTGCCAGCTTAGGTATACCTAATATAAATGAAATGCTACCTGTTTTCCAGTTGCGATTAGTGTGGTTTTTGGTGTATAAGAATAACGGTGCACGACCTTTTTTCTCCCACGGACAAGCCTGATATCTATCTACTACAACAAACCAACCATAATCCTGATCACATCCGGCATATTTATGGTTAATAAAAAACTTTCTATCTAACCAAGTCTTTCTGGTTTCCCTGTAAATATAAAACCAACGGGATCACTTGATAAACAATGACACACCAATACAGATACTGAGCTATAATGGGGTTAAACCGGATTTACCTACTGTCATGCAATGAAAATTATTCAAAATATGGGATCCAAGGTAAATAATATATCCTCAAAAAATTATGTGAAGTGATAAGCCATATACACAACTAGCTATAGTTATATATATACATGATATATATATATATATATATAGGAATCAGAAGAATAATCCGACTTATAACAGAAGCTAAAAGTGGTTAAATCTATAAATATTCTATTCTACCAATTTTGATGTATAAGATAAGCTTGTTTTGTCTATTTACGACAATTGTTCTCAAGGATGAAATTGTTAAAGATAGAAACACTAAGTGTAAAGTGTTGGAAAGGAGATCAATTGCGAAATGACCAAAGGGTAAAGCCATCTTATTCTATGAATATCTAAAACTCGCCTTTCTAATAAATAACCAAATGAATAACAGGAAAAGTCCCCTTTCTAACCTGTCTCTTTTGTGTTTAATAAATAATGGATTATTCGCTGTGATTATCAACAAAGTTATTGCTAGAACAAACATTACAAATATATCTAAAATAATAAGCAGTACTTAGGATATCACACAAATATGATATACATGTACTAGGTCAGGTTACTCACAACTGCAAATCTGTTTAAGAAATTGATCGGGAATTCCACTACATACGTGTAACAGGATTTAAGGGCTTTTCACGTATGAAGTTTAATTGAAATTGACAGTTTCTATGAGTTGAGAGGGATTGAATTTATTTTAAGAAACTAAAAATTAAGTTGATATTTACTGATACCCTTTTTCAGTAATATTGGTCATATTGTTGAGTAATTTAGTGCCTGTCTGAAATGGGGTCACTAAGGGCCATTCCACGGAACTTTGTTACCAATTAGTTTTTTGTAGTTTTAGTCATAACAGCGAATGCAATTATGGAAATAGTCTAAAACATTCTTCCACAATTTGGTCTCAATAGGCCAAGTTGTTTCAGAAGAGAAGATTTTTAGATATTTTTTTACTGTTTTTTTCTGTAATGGTTATATCCAAGAAAAGAACACATATATGGAAAACAAAATATCATATTAAGTACTATCGAAAATATAAACTAAACACTATGTACTAGTACAAATTAATACGCGTAGGTATTAGAAACAAATTATCCTTCATTCTTCACAGCAATATTTTGCTTGAAAATGTACTTTTAGATGTAGTGACGATTAAAAATCGGAAAATAGATGTGGAGACTAAAAACCCAGGTTACATGTACTGGTTAGTGCATTGCGTTGCCCATAACAAAAACAGTTGCCTTTATATATATATATATACCCGTAGAGTGAGAAGAAATTAAACCCACTACAAGTTGCCAGGTCATTGAAACTGCTGTCTACGATGTTGTTTTTATTAAACCAGTTTTCTTTGTTTGTATTTCTTCCATTAAACGTTATCCACATAACCCTTTCATTCTTCTCGAAAAGTTCAACTTTTACCTAAAACGATAAATCAAACTGTGTACATATATTTAAGGATGGGTTTGTTTTCATTTCAATATAATAAAAATTCTTTTCAAGGATTTTTGAAGTAGTTTCATTCAGGAAGAGAATGAGGGGGAATATGACAGTTTTCAGTAAAAAATATTCTAAAAACATCATACAAAGTATTTGATTTTTTTATTGTCTTGTGAGTGTATTAAATATCAATAACACTTAATTCAAAATTCGAAGGCATAGCTAATTCTTTTAATTAAGAAATTTACTGATGGAGACGCCTACATAACTAAGCTAGAAACTGGACAAAATATGATAGGTTCATGTACTTTTCTATGACATATGATATAAACGAGTGCCAAATTGCGCGGAAACAGGTCTTTCTTGATTTGTTTAGGTATTGTATGGATATGTTTGTCTCGCCGCAGCTATTTAGAAATTTTCAAATGGCTCTTTAAAGTAAATAAAACAAAAGTGGAAGTCAGCATGCGACGGACTTGATACTATGATTTAATACTGGATGAACCCGATGAAGCTCGAAAATCTGAAAAATTTAGGCAGGGATGCAAACCTTTCAAATTGACACTGTTTAAGTGTTTATTAATTATATTTCCTTTTTTTGTTTTTTATTTATTTCTTCATTAATTAAGTTAATTTTTCCTTTTGTAAATGCAAGGAACATTACTAAATGCAAGAATAAACTGAATGAAAAAGTTTTCTCAGTATAATCCCTACAAAAAATATCATACGATATATTTATTCTCTGACACCATTAGAAACAGAATTAAACGAAAACGTAACGCACAAGTTTAACTTTTCCCCAGTGATCAATAAATCGACTTCTTAGATGTTTTCCTCTTCCCATTTGTTTGTAATGCGTAGGAATTTCGTTCCAAATATACGGATGTTTCCATGTTTGATACACAGGTTGTCCATTTCCCGCAAAAGCAATGAAAACTGGGAACACAACTGAAAATAAATTAATAAGTTTGGTATAATAAAGAAATTAATTGTAGATTAAACTTCAAGTAAACTCGTGACCAAAACTTTGGAAAACTAAATTCCGCAACCTTGCCTGAGGTACATGCAGTTGGAAGTTTAAAGATTTTTCAACTGAACATTTCACAGAAGTACATTATATCGCAAAATGTTGCGATTACCGAAGAAGTAACTTCTAAAGGTATGATATAACCTTAAGGTTTGCATAACAGAATTATTTTTTTTTTAATTTTAACATTTAAAAATAGATCTATTGACAAAAACCTTTCATTGTTTTCAGACTGTTTAGGAACATACTAAATTCCATTTTATCAGTATGTGCATGAACAGTATGTGCATCGTGTAATGCAGAACGTTGAAGAGCAAATTATGAAAATGCCAAAATGACCAAAAGAGTTTATTAAAGCCAAAACCATCTAAGAACAGAGCTGTTCACTAGGCAGATATTCCTTTGTTTTCACAAAATTTATTTTGCAACAGTAAACTGTATCTAGTATCGAAATACTCTCAGCTGGGGTGATGATACCATTTGGAGTCCACCAGCAGAGGTATTGACTTAGTGGTAATAAATTTTATGATACATATTTTGATGCACAAGATGTGCTCATTTCGTAGATTTACTACTTATCAGTTGTGCTCAAGGTCTAACATGTTAAACCTAAAGTAAATAATCCAAACTTTTGATTGTGAAATTAAAGGACAAAACCGTAATTAGCAAAGGTGAAAAGCATTCATGATGTTATATGGTATACTCATTACAAGAAATGAATCAAGGCTTCCTTAAAATAATTCTTTTAGGAAATATTTTATAGTGTACATTGGTAACTTGGCACAATTTATGTTGAGACACGGTTTGTTCAGGATAAATGCAAAATCAAATTTCCTGAAGTTCCAGTTTCGATCCATACTTGTTCGTAATATCATGATCGGGGAGAGAAAGTTTAAACGGAACAGAAAGAATCTTGAGTTAAGCTAGGTTCACACGGCCGATCTGATCAACTCGATCAAGCCCGATCAAGACAGATTAAGCGATCAGGAGACTGGTCTGACTCGGTCGACAAGAATGTTCGGGCTGGTCGCTCCGACTTTCTACCCGACAATTTTTGACATCGTGTGTCTTGATCGAGTTGATCTGATCGGCAGTGTGAACCTAATTGTCCAAACCTGACCAATTTCCGACTATCCCTACAACCCCTATACAATCAGGTCTGGTCGAGATCGAGTTGAGATCGAGCAAACGATTTGGTCTAGCTAGTCGACTAAACATCGTGTATAGATCGTGCATTAGTCGGGATAATCGAATAGATGTACAATTAATGGTCGGGTAGAAGTGGTAAACAGGCCCGATCAAGAATTCGGTTGCGCTTGATCCGGAAAATTTTGGCAATCGGGGTCATCGAGTTGATCTGATCGGCAGTGTGAATCTAGCTTTAACAATAATTAGTACGTCAAACCTTCAGTGGAAACATATCCTGAGACGAGAAACAATAAAAGGAGCTTCATTCTTCCTTGCTAGACTGTATGTTTCTGAATTGACTGGTTTGAAAATCAATATTTGGCGTGTACAGCGTTTTATATATGAAAGCCTATACTATTTCAAAATAATTACCATTTATCGTGCAGAATCTGTATCATTTATTTTCAGAAAAGGATTTCATGGAATGAATTACAAAATACGTTTAACGGCCACTAGATGTTAGGTCCTCTTTCGAAGCAACTTCATGTTTGCCTACTATCAACCAAGGAGTTATTTAGACCCACTAGATTCGGATTTGAAGTACATTTGTAATCTCTCACCGACTTCATATTGGTATATTCTCAATATGGAACCAATGAAGGCTTCGAATTGCTTCACATTCATCCAAAAAATAGTTCCTTCCGTATTGTATCTGCATATATATACATGTATGATTCCTGTATATTTCTATATGCAATTCATGTGAATTTCCTCATTTAAATTGTATATCAGTTCGCATCACCAAGTTGCAATGCACTAATATCGACTTTTTGGTTCCATTCAAGTGCTGGTCTTTTCACTAATGATGTCGAACTCTTTTCTTTCATTACTGAGTTTCTTGCAATTTACCTACTAGTAACTGTTGAAAAAAATTGTTGCTTTGGAAGATAATCTTGAGTTTGAAAACCTGAAAAAAAAATCAATTTCTATAGTATTGTCTAATGGTATAATGAAATTAAATATCACCTTTCCAGTTTGACCGCGGTATTCAATTATTTCTTTTCTTTTCGTTTGCTTTTTGTTATACCAAATAAGGTAAAGGGAAGTGAGATATTCCTGTACCCGATAAATACCTGTCTAGTAGACTCTTTAGGCCATAGTTAGCTGCTGTAAGTAAAGTAGAAATAGAAGTGGGTATGAAATTTCATAGAATTTAGTACTTCACGCCGTACCTCTTTTTAAATAGACATTTTAAAAGTTTGGAAACACAGTAAATACGTGTAGAAGGAAGATTATCCTTCTCACTACAACTATAATAGGAAGGATAACAAAATAGATCTGTTTTTTCTTCTTCTGTATCTGCCTAATGTAATGTGTTATTGAAGATGAAAAATAAAGATATAGTATCTCACGTATGAGGCTATATATCTTCGGTTAGATTTCGTCCTTCTGGAATTGACACCTTACCGCATTTGACCTTCATTGGCAATGTGACTGGTGCCTTTAACGCAGTAGGACATGCTTACCCTTCCCACTCCAGATTTTTAGTGAGAGTTCACATTGCTAGTGCTTTAGTTTCTATACTTGCTTCTTTTAGTTTATTTCAGGTTTTTTTATTCTTTAAGTTAAACATGTATCCTTGTGATGTTTTTTGTTGTGTTCCGTTCTTATGACTTTGTCCTGACCTAAGATTTTGAATTTACGAACTTTCGTTGCTTTGGTATTCTGTTGTCGAAATTATTAATACTCACTAATCAGACAGCTAATACTTGCAGACTAAAACCATGTTGTCAGTTGTTACAATAATACAGTTACCATGAAGACTGGATGATTTTGGAGTTATCAAATATACATCTGTGTACTTCTTTTAATAAACCTAACAAGTTCTATACAATGAAACGGGGGCGAATATTACAATTATCTCTTCATTAATGGGAAAGTAAACACATGCACAGGTGTAAATACAGTGTGTTCATGTAGACAACCAAAATCAAAAGCAAATGAAAGTTTTGCTCATTCAACGAAGACATTAATTTGTATAGCATGTTTGTAACTGGGTACTATACGTATATTATAGTACTTAGAGAATTTCCTTTACAATATAGATAAATGTAACATCTTAACAAAGCAGAGATTTGTCATACGATGTCAAGAATTTATGGATATTGCTGCGATAAAATTTCAAATCAGATGCACAGTAGTACAAAAGTTGTAAGATTTTATAAGATGTTTGACAAATTACACCGATATTCCAGATAAAACTTATATAAAAGACCTGTTTGTATAAACATATTTTATTTAAACATCAAGCACATATCACAGTATAATACACACAATATTAAAGATGAATGGGATTCGGAAACAATCAACTGGATGCTTATATAAATCCGTCTCCGAGAAATATTTATGTTATGAATAATTAGGTTTCAACATAGCAACGGTTCTTTTTTAGCCAAAAGATTAATTATTATAATATATATGTTTAAATGCAAGACAAAATTATGTTGCAACTCAAAGATTTTTTATACAAATGTCAGTCTAGATCAAATAAATGATAATAAAACTTCTAAAACAAAATAATAACAAAGGTCTTACTAATATGTAGCTAAGTAAAGCGTTTTGTTTTCCTTATATACTCAGATACCCTTAAAAATATCTCTTTGTTTTCTTCAACAGACAGTAAACTATTCCCATAGAGTAATGATTTCACATCTTTGTGTGAGAGAAGCGCTATAGTTTCACGTCTAATTGTTAAATATTGGAAACATTTTAACAAATAGTGTGACGTGGTTTCTGCATGACCACAGGTGCAAAGCCGTGATTCCGCCAAGTTTTTACGGAATAAATGATCTTTAAGTAAACTACATTCCAATCGAAGTCCAGAGAGGTATATTTGATCTTTCCGAGTTCCGTAGTTGAAATAAGCAAGGCTTTTATTTAAATTTAATAAGTTTGTGTTTGATTCGTCTTTAAGTGTCCAAGCCCGTTTCATCATAAAGCAACTGTCTTGAGGTAACTCTTGTCCCCCCTGTAACAATGCGGGCAGCTTCTAGTTGTAAATTTTCTAGACATGTTTTTAAGTATTCAGGAACATTGTTCCATTATGGGTCTGATAAAAGAGAAATATATTGTTTCCAGTATTAATTTTCGTAACATAGCTAATCTAGGAGATACCTTTTCTATTATTTTAATAACATGTTCATTCCATGAACAGTTTTCCGAAAATATTAGTCCAAGATGTTTATGTAATTCTACCTCATGGATTATTACCCCATCCATATATATTGGTGGGTGGTGAGGTTTGTGTACTTTTTTAGTTATAGTCATAATGTCGGTTTTATTAGGATTGAAATTTAATAACCACTGTTTTGACCGATTATGAATTTTTTCCATTTTGTTATTCAAAAGTTCTGCGGCTTCATATTCATTATCTACTACTATATAAATAGAGGTGTCATCAGTAAATAGTTTAATATTGCATTCGATGTCATTCACAATATCATTTATATAGATTAAGAATAATATAGGCCAAGTATAGAGCCTTGTGGTACGCCTGCTGATATGTTTCGGATGTCTGAGGTTTTACCATTGATGACAACTTGTTGTCGTCTACATGATAAGTAACTCTGAAACCACTTTAAAAAATTCTCTTCTATTCCAATTTGTTTTAATTTGAATAATAACCCTTTGTGCCAGACCCGATCAAAGGCTTTGCTTATATCGCAAAATATCACACGTATTTCTTTGCCTTCATCTAAAGCTTTACCAAAATCATTAGTTATGGGTATTAGCTGATTTACTGTGGAGTCACCAGGTGTAAATCCAGATTGAAACTTTGTTATTATGGAATGACTATTGAGGAAATTAAAAAGGTATTTAAAAATACATCTTTCCATTACTTTTCCAATGACGGATAGCAACGAAATTGGACGAAAAGACCTGTTCACGTGCATTTTGCATTGTGTTCCAGTTTATGTAACATGACACAGAGTAGATTCCGGTGTGCAGTAACTCCCACTTTCGTCGTTCATTTAATTTACCAATCAAATTAAAAACCGATCTCTCATCGCTCCCGTTTTCAGATATGTCGCGTGGGATATCTAACGAAACCCGCTTTGAGGTCACATGTGAGTGACCTCGAAGGTGTGTTCTGTTCGACCAATGAAATTGCGGCTTCGGCGATCTTGGAAGTTGATCGTGTGGTAAAGGGATGTAACTCATTTTATTAACGAAGAAATCGTCAGTCCCCAGAATTCAAAACTTTTTTGATTGGCTTATTGATAGGAACTCAACTCATTTGCATATCATTATAAATTCATAAGTTCCAGTTCACTCACATGTGACCTCAAAGCGGGTTTCGTTAGATCTCCCACGTGACATATCAGAAAACGGAAGCGATGAGAGATCGGTTTTTAATTAGATTGTTAATTTACAAAATCTGTTTTACTGGGCTCTGTCCAATGTTTCTAGGTGATTGCATTACTGATCGCAGCAATATTTACAATATTTTCATAAAAATGCCAAAGTGATAAAGCAGCAGGAAAAATCAAGGTGTATTCGCGAAATCAATAACACAGCAAACAATCTGTCAATTCAACTAAGAAATGAAATATAATAATTGAAGATATCTACTGTGTGTCCTACATACTTCGGCAACTGATTTCTTGATGAAAAACTCATTTTATACGTTTAAAATAACAATTAGTTATGTTTTAAAAGTCAACATGGATCAAACTTTCTGAAACAGAACTTGCACATATTCTGAAACGTCACATTTGTTTGTGGTGAGATCATACATGATGCAAAAATCAATGAAATACATGCAAAAAGTAGAAAATCAGCATCGTTAAATATTTGGGGCATTTCAGCAGTGGAAACGACAATAATTGGAAACAAAAGGTATAGTGTAATACTTTTTACTTTCATTTCAAAGAAACATCTGAGATATTCCCGAAAAAACACTTGCAGTTTGAAACAAGACCCACATTAGTCTTATTTGTAATAAAGAAACACCGTGTAAGCCAAACAATTTCTGATGACGATGGTAAAATTGCTCAAGTAATGATATCAATAAGGACTGATCATATCATATGTGAAATAATATCGCTTTGCTGAGAGAGGCAAGGTGCATATCACATACAGTAACGAATCAACTGTGACATGTACACACCATGAACTGGATATTTAGTATGTCAATTCTAAGAAAGGGGAACTTCACAATTGGAAAGTTACAATAATCATGTTTGCCGAAGAGTTTCGATTTCAATCGACCTCTAAGTGTGAAGGAAAAGTTCCTATGTCGGTGATCTCTTCAATTTCAAGGTCAATGGGGTAAATTAGATGTATCTAATACTATAAGGTAGGGTTGTTATGAGAAACTGCGGCCGAAACTGAATAACATAAAACAGATGGGCCAAAAGCGGCGCACATTTTGTGTCTTAATCCTAACTAAAGATGTGAAGTAGAAACTTCGTAGAGGTCAATCAAGTGACGACCGTACATATATTAACAAAGACTTAACATTCATTGTTTAATGAATCTATATATGTCTAATTGTATGAAAAGGCTAAGTTGTGGTGATATCATTTTTAACATTATATACATGTATTTGCTTGTGTGTCATCGTTTCCGAATGTTGTTCAGTGTTCAGTTGAATAACCATTACAGTGGGTATATATTTTTTGATAACAAGGTTTTTCTTGTAAAAATTTTGTTTATAATTCCTGTATTGAATAACATGTTCATGTATTGGTGCGTGTTTTCCTTAAAATATTTAGGTTAATTGATGTATCAACAGGATGTTTTCAATGGATGATTGGTTACATTTTAGAGATTACAAAATTCTTCGCTATAAGTAATAGCTTGTTGTTAACGCTAAATTATGTTAAATGGGATTGTAACAAAATAATTATATTTCATCTTAACGAAGTGGGTGACAAAGGTTATTTGTTACACAAGAACTGTACATTGACTAAATATATATGAAAATGAAACCTTACAATTTCCCGCTGTATATAACAGTAGGTGATTTCCTTGTTAGTTGTATCAACTGTTTACAATGATTAGGTGAAGACAGATATGTGAAATATTATAAACATATAATTGGATTTATTCTATCCATACCTATCAATGCAAAATCCGGGAATGAAACCAAAACTAAAAAGTATTTCCGGGATAAAGACTATTCCATTTCAGGAAAAGTACGACGGTCTAGAAGTTAAGTTCGGAAATCTTCTTATGGATAGTTTTTCTAATGGAAAAACGCAACAACAACCAGTTTTCGTTCGTGTTTACAAAACACTATTTGATCATTATGCAATTATGTACAGAAATGAGAAAATACCGAGTACAGCCGTGCATATCAGTCTGAAATATACCCAGGTGCACAAAGGTGATAACTATGATATTCAGGTTATACCAGATAATATGGAGGGTACAAAAGTAACATTTCATGTATTAAATCAGGTAGAATTTGAGGAATGGACCAAAGCCTTAACTCCTACGTACACTGCAATCAATGATTCTCCAATACAATCATTCACACCACCGTCATCGCCAGCTATTCCAAAATCACCGTCTATGCCGCCAGTACCGGAAGCGGAAGAAGGCTAATTTTCATTTGTTTTGGATTAATATATTTAGCGAATGTCTAAGAACTGAATGAAATATATCTGCTGTTTGTGTTTTCTGCGAACATAAAACATGAGACATTTTGTACATGTAGCATGAAAACATAACGGAGCCATAATTTTGGACTACAGTAATCATGTTCATTACAGGTCATCGTTAGTGTAGAGGACCTGGATATAAATAGTGTAGCCTATATACTTAAAATGTAATTTTGAGAAAGAGTTTTACTGTTCTCGATTTTTAATTATAAACGTTGGTGAAAATAGCGGTTTAATAAAGTTTTTGTATATGGAATTTATAAGTTGATATGGTTCGTGTAAATAAGCGATAGTTCAAGTGCATTTCTTTACCGTCTACGGATGTATTTACATGTATACCGTAAATACAAGTCGTAAACTGAAATGAACAATTGTTTTGGTTTTCCGATAAAAACAAAATGATTTTTTTATATTGAATATAAATCAACCAGAACCTCATCATCATATTTCTGAAATTGATAACAGGTAACAGGTTAATTTAATAAGGTGGGGGGGGGGGGGCGGGGCTGGGGGCAGGAAGACATTTGGTAAACAATGGCAGAATTGTATTTTACCTGAAATAAACTACATAGTAGGTATGTACTATGTTTTGAAAAAAAAATGTTGGGCTTCTATGTGTGCCTAAATAAGGTAGGCTCATGGATGCTACGAAAGTTTACTTCCCTGCCATTTCCCCTGAAATCAAATGGTTGCTCTCTTCAGATTAACAAAAAAAAATCTAAAGAATCAGAAAATTGTTATCAGATATGGTTGATAATCTCAACACAAATTAAACGTACCTATATGTATATGTAAAGAATTCTTATGTGATGCTTCAAATATCTGACAGTAATGCATAGAAGTAGAAATATCGAAAACAGAAGGAATATTTAGTGTTTCCGGATAGACATGCTTCAAACATCTTGTCCAGCAGGAATGTCACGACCAGAAAACCAGTAATAAACTCTTATGTAAAATTAAGGGGCTAAAGTACCTTCCGTTCCCAAACAAGTGAACAACGCTTTTATTGTTGTTCTTGATCTCGTGCGAATGTCTCCATTTAAAAATAGGATTAGAATAACAACGATATCCGAAAACATCAACAATAAACACGAACACGGACAATTGTCTGAAGCTGCAAATATAAATCTACTTTACAGGGTATAATGCATGAAAGTTTGTTTTCACTATAGAGGGTGGAAGTATATATATATATATACTTTACAGGGTAAAATACATGAATGATTGTTTTCACGATAGAAGGTGGAAGTATATATCTACTTTACAGAGTAAAATACATGAATGTTCGTTTTCACTATGGAAGGTGGAAGTACATATCTACTTTAAATGGTAAAATACATGAATGTTTGTTTTTCACTATAGAAGGTGGAAGTATATATCTACTTTACAGGGTAAATTACATGAATGTTTGTTTTTCACTATAGAAGGTGGAGGTATATATCTACTTTACAGGGTAAATTACATGAATGTTTGTTTTCACTATAGCAGGTGGAAGTATATATCTACTTTACATGGTAAAATACATGAATATCTGTTTTCACTATAGACGGTGGAAGTATATATTTACTTTACAGGGTAAAATACATGAATGTTTGTATTTACTATAGAAGGTGAAAGTATATACATGTTTCTTCTTTACAGGGTGAAATACATGAATATTTGTTTTCACTATAGAAGGTGGAACTATATATCTACTTTACAGGGCAAAATACATGAATGTTTGTTTTCACTATAAATCTACAAAATGAAGGCTACATAGCAGCTTTTCTGAATCTGTCGCACTATTCAGTAACCAAGTAGATACTTTTTTTTATACTTAAATTCATAAAGAAAGAGATAAAAAACACTTACTGATATAAAGTTTGTTAATCAAAAGACTTCATCAATACATCTCGAAGTGTAATAAAATTATTTTGTATGAATTTTTCAAATGAGACAAAAAACAAAAATGAAAAAAATCTGTATATCAATCCACCCGATCAACACAAGATAGTTTTCAGTAAAAGATATTCCAACATTTTCATTTCCGGTGGACTGGCTGAGAATTGAATTTCTTCCATTGTGTAATCGGGACTTGCCAAATTATCATTATTTTCAACGTAGGACTAAAAACTGGACGCTACTTTTATCTTTTTATATTGTATATTTTTAACGATAACAGTAAACAAAACAGCCATTAAATATATAGTTTATACACAGACTTTGGTACCAGTGCCAAAAGCCTTAGCCGAATATTCATTTGTCGTCAAGTTTTTGTCTGATCTTTCACAATCAAAATTGGAGCGTTTAGTACTATAGACACATGGTTTAAGCTTTATGTCCGTTGTTTATTTTTGAAAGTCGTATTTTTAAAAAAGAGACTCCCCATTACACATTGCAACAGAAACACTAATTCTAGAGTAGAAAATAATTTGTTGATAATTTGATAAGTTTTGTATAAATTAAAGGAGTAGAGTTTAGTTTAAACATATTTTATTTGCAAAATAATATGAAATCAAAAACACATTTGAAAATCATTTCATTTTGTTCATTAGTAAGTAAATAACTACCCCTAATTAAAAGATTTAAATCCAAGCTACAGCAGTCAGGTAACCAGTGTAAGCTTCCAACAAAATCATTATAAATATTTCTATTTAAAGGACATTTAAAAAAGAAATGATATGCATCTTCATATTTACTTCCACAGCAACAAGATGGGTCAGCAATGTTGACTTTGTAAAAATCATAATTAAGAAATGAAGCGGAGCATCAAACTTGTGTTAGTGTTATAAGTTCCCAGTTTTTGTTCACTTCTTGGGCCATTTAAAAAAAGTCGTCTAATGCCTTTCATAAGTTATCTTTGTATAGCCTGGTATTTCTCCAATAATAACAAATAAATAAGTTTCTTAAAAATGCTCTGCATATCTAAATACGGCTTTATAAGACAATTTTAATAAAAAGAAGTGGTGCCTTTCTTTTGCTTCTAGGAACATTTCAAAAAGTCGCCTAATGCCTTTCAAAATCTCTGAGGCATAGTATATGGTGTGTGAGGTATAGATTTTCTAATAATAACTAATAAATAAGTTACTAAAAACATTTCTACACACCTGAATATCGTTTTGGAACACAGTTTTAACACAATTGTGCCAAATTCACGTTTTAAATTGAGTTTATCAGCGTGAAGGACACTCAGAATCTAAAAGAACTTTTGCTGTAGGTGTATTTATTCATCTCCTTTCATATGACACTAGAATGGTTATGGTTTTGAATTTCCTTGGCAATATTCCCAAAAATGATACAAATTGACCCAAGTCGCCTATATACATGACCTTCGAGGGTAGAAATATTGAACTTATAGATGATGAAGCATAAAATTTCTGTTTGTTAACATAAAAAGTACTAATGTAGTATATGTTTATAAGTGAAACAAATACAGGGAAAAGTGGCCCTACTCCTTTACCATTTTGACCTTTTAGACAGATATATTTAACATGAAGGCAAAAGTTAAAAAAGAAATGAAATGGAATGCTTGACAATTGACGAAAATAGCCTCTATTCACGATATAAAGTTAGATCGGAAAATTAGTTCAAATACATTACACACCCTGCATACAGTTCTGCAGACCGCGGATAAATCTGGCTCCGCGGTAAGATATATTACAGGGGCCGGACTTCTGGATATTTATTTCTTCTTAATTTTATTGTTTCGTTGTTTATTTCATGCATGCGTACTTTTAATAAATATTTACTATTACAACGAATAGTATGCGTTTATTATCAATGTGCTATACACTATCCACGTGGTTTACCATTAGAACATGATTCCAATATGTATCCGCGGAATTCATATCAGTTTGTTACGGATAAAATGCATATTTCTTACCGTGGAGCCAGATTTATCCGCTGTTTGCAGAACTGTATGCAAGGTGTGCATAATACATTATACAAGATAGTTTACGATAGAAACAGATTATCATTTAAAAATTTTAAATATACATAATACAGATATGAGACAAATGCAAACTATAAAATTCTGTTAAAAAAACCAGAGTTGTCTCGCGTTGAACTCATTACCGCCTAGAACCGTTTTTCGCATACCAAATATTTGTGATCATGACCGCATTCAATAGTTTACAGACAACATGATTAAATGTTAACAATTTTTTTCCAGATTTTGTGATCGTTACAGACTTTTCCCCCAAAGATTCGTGAGTGTAACAATCAAAGGGAGACAAACAGATTAAGAAGACAGTATTTTTATCAGTACTTTCGACATTTTAAAAATTTTCAGTGATGTCAGATTTTCTGATGACGAATCGGACAATTCTCTCATTTAAGATATATGTCTTTACAGTCAACAATCATGCACAGTTTTCATATTATTACGCTAGATATCGGGAAAGGAATAGAATTCTACAATATCAAGATATCCGAACCTCCTTATCTCGGTCATTTTAAAATGTTTTTTCCAGTGGAAATAAATATTGAAACATTAACAAAAGGTTATTCCAATTAGAAATTTGAAGAGAATATGTTTATTTTCCAACAAATTTTAAGTTTACCAAGAGTTCCAAACGATTTTTGCTTCTATGAGTATCCTTTTTTCTCTCATAGGTAACCATTCTTCGCTCTTTTCATTACCTTTTCCTTTTGAAACCATTATTAATAACCTTGTAAAACTGTAATATACTCAACAATATCTAAAATACTTATTCTACAATTTGTCAATATGTTTACATTTGCTCTTTTGTTTGATTTTACCAACTGTTATTCATATTTTCTGGGAGATGATTGCGTTAGTTAGAAAAACGTTTGTTTTTTAGAAATAAAATCATAATAAATCAAAGTAATAGGAATGAAGTTATCAAAAGTATCACCAGAATATTTGTCATAGTATAATCTATCTTTTAGGAATACCATCAGAGTATTTAACACAGTCTTATCCATCTTATTGGAATATCACCAGAGTATTTATCACAGTCTAATTAAACTTATAAAAATGTCATCGGAGTATTTGTCATTGTCTTATCTATCTAATAGGAATATCAATTGAGTATGTATCACAGTCTTATTCATCTTATAGAAATGCCATCAGAGTATTTGTCACGGTCTTATTTATCTTATAGGAATATCACCGGAGTATTTAACACAGTCTTATCCATCTTATAGAAATGTCATCGGAGTATTTGTCATAGTCTTATTTATCTTATAGGATTATCATCGGAGTATTTAACACAGTCTTATCCATCTTATAGAAATGTCATTGGAGTATTAGTCATAACCGGGGCGTTTATTATATTCTTATCTATCTTATAGAAATATCACCGGAGTATCTGGCACAGTCTTATAGAAAAATAAATCTGGATAGTTTCAGAAAAATAATATCCATAAATATCTAACAAAATGCATCTAAACTCGAAAATTTGCATTAATTACAGTAAGAACATATAATATTCAGTATGGAATATGAAAACGGCATAAACCTGATTCTGTTTTTGAATTAGCTGGCAGGTGTCGAAAATGAAATTTCACACGTTTCCCGGGGTTTTCTTTTGAGAATCAAACCCTCCACCAAAGTGTTAACACAATGTAATTAACACTTACAAATGCAGGTGGAGGGTGAAATTTAATTTTCTTCAAATATAATGCACAAAGGTTAAATTTAGAAATAATTCATGGCACACTGTAGTTACTTGATAGATTTTACCAAGGGTGCGCCTTATTTTTGTCAAAATTTCCAAAATAAGGCGCCCGTGGTAAAATCTCCAAAAATCCACAGAAACTGTATGATATGAATTGTTTCTATTCTACATATGTAATAGGACAAAAATGGTATTCTAATATGGAAAATAGGGTTTGAAGCTGTCCTCTCAAATAAGTACTCCTTGATCGCGCTGATAATGTGAAAAATACTGCGCCATTTTATGTTTATAAAACCTTTAAATCCCCCGAAAACCCATCTCGAAGGAATTTTGATTCCTTTGAAACCTTAAACAGTTCTGAGATTGGCGAAAATAGACAACGAACGAGCAAAAATGTGATTTTCTCTGATTGTAGGTCGCATTTTTTTCTCAAATTCGTGAATAAACCACGCCATGATGGACGGCGGCAAGTTTCAGGATGCCCATTTTTACTTAGAATGTTAATAGTGAAGTTCCTACCAGTTATATTTGCATTTTGGGGCATTCAGAAGTTGTTAATCTCCCCTGCATGCTCAACTTCCATTGCAATTTTCAATGGAGACACGCTTGTCCCAAACATATTTCCGTAGCGAAAATAATCCAAATGCAGACGAACCGGAAATATGATTTAACTGGGAAGAATAAAGAGAACAGCCAACAACAAATGAACAGAAATGGACGGTTGCGCGAGCGTAGTTTTGCTGGAAATTTTACCGCGGCTTTGTTCACATAACGATTACGCTGAAGTCATATTACAATTTGCGATAGTTCTATATAAAAAAAATCAGTGTATATTGCAAAAGTATTGACTATTATTCTCCATTCATAATTGTTGCATGCATGAAAGTTTTCCGGATTTTGACCATTTTGACCATTTTAGTCTTTATATATACCTATATAAAAAAGTTGGATTCTTCCTAATTTCTGGTTTTTGGCACCTGTACTTTCACTTATGTTGTTAACTATCAGATAAACGTAAGCAGTTGTAAGACACTTACTATTTTATAGTCCTGGTATACAAAAAATCCGGAAAATATTTCTTATTTAAGCTTAGATTGCATTTAGTTCATTTATTTTTTACTTTATCTAAATTAAATAAATTTTCATTTAGAAAACAAGTTTAAAACTAACGGAAACTTTTAATTCTTATCGTGATCAAATCGATTCGCTAACATAACACGTGTAGATTAAAATTTTAAGATTTTCAGCTGTACTACATGTATTAAATTATTTCCATAAATCGTTAAAGTTGCAAGAAAGACAGGTTGTTTTATGGAATTTATTGATGTGTAAACTTTCTCTCAAGACTTTTAGTTAAATCCTCTACTACGTAGACCTATATGTAGTTTAAATATCACCAAATTCTTTCATAACATCTTTATTACTCTAATAAACCTGAAGCAGCAGTGGTATTATTTAAGACAATTCATAAAACCAAATTGATCAAAGGGTTAAGTAAAAACGGTATACCAATAGGGTTCAAAGTACGCTCGAGAAGATATTTTAAAATTACTGCATTCAGTCTTGTGTATGTATTCGATATACCCGGAGGACATTAGCACGATAGTGGTATATCCTATTTATATCACGATACTCTGAAAAGTGCAAATGATAGGTTTTGATAATTTAGAAGGGATCTAAGGAATTTCACTTGTGCAAAGATAAACAGAATATCTGATTAAATTTTATGGCAACATGATATAAACCCATTTACACCACGGTGCCTTAAAAACCAGATACCCAGAAATTATCATACATTATCATTGTGTAAGTTCACCCGTCGTAAATTACTCAAAGCTAGCATTTGTAAATTGCAGAGTACAATGTATTATATGATGTAGAACAGATATACCATTTTCGGGCTAACGCCCTCAGTTGTATATCTTATACCGGTAAATAGTACATTAATCTAAGACCAGTATTGAAACTCCGGAGAAATGCTACATTTAGCAAATATACCAGACTGTTGACGTTCTCACACCCTACCCAGTGATATATAAAACATTCTTACATCTCGACATCCATTTTTACATAATTTTATATCTTTATCTGGCGAAAAATATGGCAAGCCGAAAGAACCAGTATCCAAAATGTTTTGCAACTAACCAAATGGATGCTTACAATTCATTTTAATTAATGTTTTTACTTCTAATTAAATATTTAAACCACTCCCCATATATCTTAATACTTCTCCATTAATTAACCAAAGATATTTTTGAATTTCTTTTTTATAAATATTCTCCTAAAAAATTTACAATTTACCATAAAAAAATCTACATGACAATGACCGTCCTCTGAGGACATCGACTCAAAACAATGTCTTCCTAACAAAGAATCTATATCTTATCTGTATATACCTTAACAGCTATTTATCTTATTTATTTCAGGTCGTTAGTAACTACGGTTTTTGACCGATATAATGTTCTGTGATTATTATAAACGTTATTTTTATTGTAACAATTTCAAGCCTTTTTTAAATAGGGAACTGTTTGAATTTTAGTTGGAGAAAGAAAATTATCCCGGATCCTGGAATGAGAAACCACGAGCCTAAATTGGGGATACTCATGCACGTGTCGTATATGTTCATTGCATGTACATTATTTAATGTTGCACAGAAAAAATTTTGTAAGAACTCAACATGCATACGAAATATAGAATGAGTTAAAAGTTCTTCAACTTTAACATGCTGATTTGACGTATATATGTACAAGTCATTGTAACATGACAACTTGAGTGCATTGAGCATCAAATTGTTGTCATTGGGTATGCAAAAGAAAACATTGGTTTAGAGCGGAATCAATCGTCATAGCTCTTTATAATTTTTAAGTGTCATACACAATGAAGATAAATATATTTATCTAATATAAAGGAATATCACCGGAGTGTTTATTATATTCTTATCGAAATTATAGAAATGTAACCGGGGCGTTTATTATATTCTTATCCATCTTATAGAAATATCACCGGAGTATCTGGCACAGTCTTATTTATCTAATATAAAGGAATACGAACACAATGAAGATAAATAACTTCAGTCGTTATGCAGGATGAAATGATTTTATTACAAGGCTCGAAAACAATTTGTTGCCCAACTATATATCTTTTATTGTCATGTAAACTATGAAAACAAAACAGTTTGTGACAAATAAACAACACGAAAAATTAACTATTTACAGGTCAGTATTAAAACTCTGTAGTCCCCTGTCCTCAGTTCTAATGAGTGTTTTAAAAAGGAAACAGTTGTTTTAACAAGACCATAAGAAGTAGGATTTAGTATAGTATCTAATTTGTTTATATTTATAAATTATAGGCTTCATTTACATTATAGCTCTCTGCCCATCGAGCACTATATATTTTCATGATATTTGAAAAGCAAGGAATACATACAACTCACTAAAAAATTATATGGTACTAGGAAACTACCCGTATCCGAAAAAGATGGAATAGCTTTTCTTCAATAGAAATTTCACCATTTTCTTAGGGTGAGATTTTTCTGTATTATACAGCGATGTGTGAAAATTATATGTTTTATTACCATATTACTATTATTATAATATGAGTATTAGGATTTGAGGCCACTGTACTTGTCAAAAATGCTAGTCAACATAATCATTGTAATCATTTGTAAATATTGTAATTGTATTTGATTTGCTAGGCCTTACTAGGGCGTCTTTAAGGTATCCGGACCATAATAGATCATGATCGAAAATTGTATCTCTTTTTGACCGTGAATGGCTGAACCAAACAATTTAAAGCTGGAATTTTGTATATATATTTTTCTGAAGTTGAAACACACTTTGTTGCTTATATGCAGAGTCTGTAAAAATAAGTTAGTTATATTGGCATTTCCGAAGTTTGCCGATAATTACCGAGGTCATTTCAATTGCGTTGTATGGAACATCCGGGACTTTTGAATAATCACGTGGTCATTTATGGTCCGGATACCTTAATTGACAAATAAAGAAATTCTATTCTATTCTATCCTGTTTTATCACGGCCACCAATCGCTCTAAGTCACAGCCAAATGCTGTGAAAGAAAAATGTTTAGAGGAATTTCCGGTTGTGACTTGGAGGAAACCATTTACGTGACCTTTTGCTGGTAGGTCGTACATGTATGGTCCCGTATGAGGTTTTTAAAGAGAATATGAAAATTCTAAGAATGTCATCATACCCTTTAATAATTTCCCTGTCACATATTAACAGCGTTTTTACATCTGTAATATTATGTTGGGGCTACAATTTTTGGCAGACAGAAGTTGGGGTGTTTCATGCTGCAGACGGAATTTCAAATCGTGTTTTCCGGAGCGAAATGGTTGTTTCTGGATATTTTTTTTATTCAAAAGGATTCTATTTGACGACCAAACATTCAAGTCACCTTTAATTAACCAAAGTCTTTGAATTGCCAACAAATACGGACATTTAGTGCAATGCTGTGACTTGGAGAGGCCTGTGTGACTTGGAGGAACTATAGATGTGATTTGGAGGAATCAATAATTAGTAAATTCAGTGGAGAATTATATAATCATAATATAAAAGTTGTCTTAGCGATTTTAAATGTAATTTCCCCCCTAGACTCGACCTTGAAAATGGATGGGGCATACAGATTTACCCTTGTTCTTCCGTCCGTACGTCCGTCCCGATTCATTTAGGTTTCTGTGTTGGGTTCATTTCTAAGCAACACTTTGTGCAACACATCAATGATATCATACCACTACAATGGACTTGTATGGCGCAACAGGTTTCAGCAATAATTAAAGCACATTTACCTATATTGTATGCTTGAATGAATCTGGTTAAATTTTGTGTTCAGGACGATTTCTTAGCAACTATTTGTGGTACATCAATGATAATTAACACCTGCAATGTTCTTTTATAGTACAAGAGGTTTCAACTTGCACGTGTAGTTCTCTTTTTGGATTGTGTGTAATGGTAAAATGTCCGTCATGAAAATCTACAACAGCGAATTGCTGCCATACTAGAAAAAAATAAATAAAATTGTGGATTATAATCTCGTAATTATGACTTCTAAACGGTTCAGGGTAAGAAAAGTTAAAACTCATAATTATGAATATAATAAAACAAAATACCGAAATAATTTGATGCACTGTATGGCCATTTCGTTGACTGATAACTCGTCAGCAGTGCAAATCACCAGTTTGGTTTCACGTCAGGCAGCGATCATTTCTGTTCTCGGTAGGTAAAAAACATATTGAATTTTTTAAAAAAGACAACTGTACGATTATTTCGGCCAAGGAAAATGAATTGTTGGTTTCCTCTAAAATGGTCAATTTAATTAGACCCGGCAGGCAGGTTTTTTTGTTTTTTTTATTTGATATTGTTAAATGAATCGTATATTGTTATTTCATGTATGATATGCCAGACGATGGCCCACGATTGGATTTAATAAAATATTCTATTCTACTGTATTCTTTCTATGAAGTTAATACCTTACCTCAAAGCAGAGATTGTTGTGACGGAAGTTTCGGACGGAATGAGGGACGGACGTTACAGATGGACGGAATGACGAACGAACAAAGTGATTCCAGTATACCACCACTCTTGCGACTAGGATATAATACAAACATTAATGTACTACTAAATTTTCTAAATATTGATTCCTCCAAATCACATCTAGTTCCTCCAAGTCACAACAGGCCTCTCCCAGTCACAGCATTGCACTAAATGTCTGTATTTGTTGAATTCAAAGACTTTGGTTAGTTAAACCTAACTTGAATGTTTGGTCGTCAAATAGAATCCTTTTGAATAAAAAAATATCCAGAAACAACCATTTCGCTCCGGAAAACACGATTTGAAATTCCGTCTGCAGCATGAAACAGTCCAACTTCTGTCTACCAAAAGTTGTAGCGCCAACATAATATTACAGATGTAAAAACGCTGTTAATATGTGACAGGGAAATTATTAAAGGGTATGATGACATTCTTAGAATCTTCATATTCTCTTTAAAAACCTCATACGGGACCATAAATGTACGACCTACCAGCAAAAGGTCACGTAAGTGGTTTCCTCCAAGTCACCACCGGAAATTCCTCTAAACTTTTTTCTTTCACAGCATTTGGCTGTGACTTAGAGCGATTGGTGGCCGTGTTTATATATCTATCGCTTTTAGAGACAGTAAGATCGCCATCTAAATGGTAAAGAAGTCAGAAATTTTATATGGTTGTGCCAAACAATCTTGCAAAGCCCCGCCTTAGTGACTTACTCAAATATGGGTAATGGTGATCGCCATAAAAGGCTTGTGTTAGCACGTGATTTTCCGTATTGTTCACCTGTGAAAGTGGCGTAACAATAGACTTTGTGACGTAAGTCGACTGAAGTTAAACAGACATGCATTCAACAGCCGTTGAAATAAAATAAAAATGTAGTATACATTAATAATGACAAGAAAGTAAAAAGAACCTCTTATAAATTTGAAATAAAAAAAACCCCAGCGATTGACATATATTAAAAGTGCATATCCAACAGTTCCAAAAACAGTTGGATTAAGGTGTCTTCTTGTGCCTCCTCACCCAGAAAATAAAATTGTTGCTCCCTAAAGTTATTGGTAGTTATATTATATTAGCTTATGTCGAAATAAACCGTAGATTGGAAACTAAAAGAATTCAAAATTTATTGATAGAAATTTTCCACACGTTTATCTAAAAATCTTGTTATTGCAATAACACCAATGACTACTGAGGTGATAACATCCGGACCCGGAAACTTGCAGTCCACCAGCAGTGGGCCCGGGAACTTTGCAGTCCACCAGCAGGCGGCCCGGAAATTTTGTAGTCTACCAGCAGTGGAGCCTTGGGACTTGCAGTCCACCATTGGGACCCGGGAACTTGCAGTTCACCAACAGTGGAGCCTATTTTTCTACTTGGCAGTACAATGTATCTTTATTAAAGAAAACGTTTATATCCCCTTCTCTCTCCGTATGTGATCAGATTTAAACGTACCGTGGTACAATTAATAAGTACTTTTCTAATGCAAATAATAAAAATAAACAGACCGTTCATTACAGAGTATTTACGTGTAATTGATAAAACGTGATTCGGTGTGTCTTTATAGATAAAAAAAAAACAATTTAAGTTTTAAGTTTAAAGGTAAAAAGGTACGTACGACTAGGGGGCAAATTTAATACACTATTTAAAAAGGTGTGTTTTGTCTTACATTTGTCGTACATTTCAAACAATAAAAAAAGTATTTAATTACTAATTCAACTGACACAATACACAAATGTCACATTTTTTATATAGCCTGTTTTGTTTACTCAGGACTACCATGGTTGTTTACGAATAACAACTTTTATCAATAAAAATTGTACTTTTTTCACAAAAGTTTCCCCCCTATCAACATATGTATAACTACCTTTCCCGAGATAATTAATTAACAGTATGATTAATAATTATCTTTTTTCCAAATGACATAAGTGATGGTCAACAGTCATACAATCAAAATAAAATCAGGTAATGCATCTGCTGCATCATGCCAAAATTATTGTCAAATCAAACAAACCCAAACAGGATAGCCTAAATAAAGAAAACAAAATATCAAATTTATAAACTTAAATTTTCAAAATGTTTATACAAATCTTATCTTTACCAAGTGATGATTACTGAGTGGATATTATTGGCTTGTATATATGTATATCCTTACTGACTTGTAGTCCTTAAGAAGCGGTATATACCCGTAGTGACATGTAGTCCTTAAGAAGCGGTATATACCCGTAGTGACATGTAATCCACAAGATGCGGTATATACCCGTAGTGACATGTAGTCCTCAAGAAGCGGTATATACCTGTAGTGACATGTAGTCCTCATGAAGCGGTATATACCCGTAGTGACATGTAGTCCTCAAGAAGCGGTATATACCCGTAGTGACATGTAGTCCTCAAGAAGCGGTATATACCCGTAGTGACTTGTAGTCCTCCAGAAGAGGTATATACCCTTAATGACTTGTAGTCCTCCAGAAGAGGTGTATATATCCTTAGTGTCTTGTAGACCTCCAGAAGCGGTATATACCCTTGGTGACATGTAGTCCTCCAGATACGGTCTATATCCTTAGTGACTTGTAGTCATTAAGAAGCGGTATATACCCTTAATGACTTGTACTCCTCAAAAAGCGATAAATCTTCATTGGCAATACCTTTAAAACTGTTCTATTTGTCCTGGATACTTCGAGTGGTCTCGGTTGTCGAGTGGTCTATGTAGTTAGTACTACTGTTTAATAAGATTGTATGTGATTTTAAACCAAATATTGACTGACAGGAACTGTAGGCTTTCTTTCCGAAGATACAAATTTACCGCCATGACATAACCAACATGGCTGAATGTAGCAAAAAGCCCGAATAAATATAAACAAATTTAAAGTGTAAAGGCATTATCAATATTTCCCACCTTAAAAATATTTATATCAATTGGCATTTATTACGCATATCAAAGTCTAGTTATAACTATAATAAATTTAAATATATATATATTTTTTTTTGCTGCTTTAACGGGTCTGTTTACACAGCAAGTAAATACATGTACATGTACTTCAGTGACGAACTACCTGAATCATCATAAACATTTTACATGTTTTCTAAAGATGTACTAGTAAATGAGATCAATATTTACAAAGAACCTTTATATGGAGTTAGGAAGAATTTGCCTGTATATTTAATTTAGATTTATGAATATACTTTTTATTTGATTAATTTTAAATGTGAGTTTTTATTATCTACTGTATAATTACAATAAATGAAGATTACTGATATTTTTTATTTCTCAGTGGTAATATTTCCACAAAAATCTTAACTTGTGTTCTTTAACCTTCAGAAATGAGCAATGTCTTGATCAAGAGTTTATTCTTGTTTTCTTAGTGGCTTGAATTATACATTGAAGTCAAAATTTATAATATTTCTACTAATTAACCTACTAAAATGAACAATATTTTCCTCATTTAGGTAATTTTGTTTGTTCGACTAAATTTGATTCCTACTTAAATTCACAGTATTTCAAAATTTCCCACTGTACTTATATTAAATCGACCAGATCAATATAAAAGTTTTATTTACCACAACCTACGCACGTGGTGTTCTTCTAGTACATTTAATCTTATTGGTTGTAAGACATTTGATTATCCAATAGTACGGGTTGTTACATATACTATCTGAGTCAATCTTGGGGGTATTCCGTACTTACTTGTAGTATATAAACATTCGTCAGTTGTTTATTTATCATTACAACAATCGTCCTTCATAGTCAGTAAAAGCATTGTTAATGCATGTGTAGTAATTGGCAACAGAAATAAAGTGCTATAGACATAACAGATAATTACAGCCGACTAATCTGCTGAAATAATCAGGGATAATAGTCGCGTGATTCATCTTGGAAACTTAACAATAAAAACAGACTTGTGATTGTTCGTTATATGTACTGGGAGTCGAGATGAAGATGCTTCTTAGGATGCAAAACACGTGTTTTTCACAGACTGTACCGATAGAAAAGAAATCGGATGGATTGGAAGTGAAAAGTGGAAGTCTTCACATGGTCCAGTTTTGTGGCGGGAAATTACTCCGAATTCCTGTTTTGGTTCGGGTATATCAGAATTGCTTTGAACACTATGCCGTTATATATCGGGATCAGAAGTACACGAATTCAGCAGTATACGTTAGTTTGAAACATTGTAAAGTGTATAAAAATGACAAGGAAAATGAAATCAAATTGGTTCCTGACGAAATAGACGGTAACAACCTAACCTTCCAAGTCAGTAGGAAGCAGGAAATGAACGAATGGGTAAATGTTTTACAACCAGAGATAGTGTCGGGTTCTCCACCAAAAGGGTCCGTGTCACCAAATGTCAGGCGTGCACTACATATGCCACCATTACAAGAATCTTTGGAGGAGGAAGACAGCAGCGAAGAAGAGGTGGACAGCTGAAAAATATGACATTTTCATTAGAGGAAGACCAGTTTCCTAAATAATTTGATATTTTACTCAGTAAGAACTGTTTTGTCAAATATCTAGTGATGGAACTTTATGAACAGTTCGTTAACAGTGGTGTAACCGGATTGGGTTGCATAAACAACCATCGGGAGGACAATGTCGATACATCTTATGTTAATAAGACGTCATTCGAACGGGAAACTTGCTCATTGGTGGTGCTGGAGAATGGCAGCTGGGAGCTCGAGATAGTGACATTGATAATTATTTGTGTTTGAAGGTGCTAAGACATATTTTCGAAACATAAAATGTGCAATTGTTATAACATTAAGATAACAAAGGTAATTAGAACTTAATGTTTTTATGATTAATGATTTGTTACATTTTAATTTGAAATGTTTACACTTTCTGTATGAATTTTATTTTAAAAATTTCTCCTTAGGTAATTACTCATTAATAGCAGTTTTTCTCATGTTAACAGGTAAATCCTAGGTACATTTTAAATGATTCATTATCTTGTACGAATGTTACATGTCAGGGTCATGATGATTATCTGGGAGGGCTTACTGCCAGGTTCTGAACTGCGGGAGATAAGATTACAAAAGATTTTTTTGTTTGTCTTAAGTGCAATATCATTATGTTTGATGAACTTCATTCTTTTGATCCCACAGAACAACAATATATTGTTCTTTGTCTGTGATACACCCCTATGTTCTGAGGAATTGATATTTTTTATTGAAGATATGTATTTTTATATGTTTTTACCGTTAAATAAAATATTTTCTCAGAATTTGAATTTGTTTATGAAAACGACAATTTGAGGTGAACAATGTCGAAAATAAAACGATAAATATTATACGTCAATGAGAAAAGACCCTACTGGAGTAAACATGGAGATAAACACATGAAATATGTATCATATGGGGGTTGTTGTGTGTGGCCTTCCATTATTAGCAACAACTCATAGGACAAGAAACTAATAATCAGCGAACAGTGTCCTGTGACAAATTGTATACTAAAACATGTGATCTCGATTTGCCGGATCTTTTAATTTTCGTCGGATTTTATAGAAAAATCAGAATTCCCCTTTTATGGAAAAATCAGATTTAATATTTCTTATACTCCATGTACTTTATGAAATGAGAATTACCTTCCACTAGAATTAAATTGTGGATGTAAAATGAAGGAATACCCACTTTCCACAAAAAAGACCCCTCCCCATTCCAGAGAAAAGAGCTTTAAGTCTGCAAAAGACCATGTGAAAAAAGTTTTTTGAGGACCCTATTCGTATGAAACATGAAGTCATTAGCTTTGTTTTGAACAATGTTAGATAGGAATATCCGTTAATTCTGAATTGTTTTCATATAATACTTCCCTTTAACCAACCCTTTATTTTAAGCTACTTTCTGTGTCAGTGTACATTTTGTATGCCTTACACATATTACATTCCGCGAACTAATCACCGGTTTCCTCTCCGGATATTATGGAGAATACTTTACACAAGTTCGAATTTCCGTTTACATTCCAAGTACATGTATGATAGAGTTATTCGACGGGCAAAGTCTATCTGTGAGAATAGATGCACCCATATATACTACAAGTTATGAAAAAAGAAAAGGAGGATATTTTTCAGATCACATATAGATTGGCCACAAGTACCAGGGGATGGGGGTGGGTGCATCACCATTTTCCCTATACCTCCCTCTATTTCTTTGCAAAGCCCGACCTTTATTGTAAAATTTTATAAAGAATATATTCATTTTATGAAAGGAATCGAATAAACTCAATACCATAGTATTATGTCCAGATTTTTGTCGACTTGTACCCATTTATTTTCACTATAATGTCGTGTTATTTCTTTCATAAAATGATGGTCGGGGTTGCATAGAAAAAAGCGGGCTGATGGAAAAAGGGGAGATGCAACACATTAAATCCATTAACAAGAAAGCTATATAAATCTTGTTATTTTGTCTTCACTATTCTTGTTTAGTACGATGTTTATATTTCATTCAGATTAATTAAATTTTAATCATCTCAATATCAGTAGGCATTACGGAAACACACCGATGATATATCTTTCCTTTGAAGTATTAAATGACATGAATAATATGTTTATTTAAACTGTTTGATAACAATAAAATATGCGCTTGCCTGAATTTTAAATAGCTTATAAACCAAATTTTGACGTAAACAAGGAGATTCGAAACGTTTTGTTTGTGTCACTATAATGAAATATTATTGTTATGTGTCCCCGTGACATATTTATATGCGGTCACAGATAAGGCTTGTGATATTTTTACATATGTATATATTTTTCTCTGTGAAATTAGCGAAGATAAAACAAAAACGACAAAAAATAAGAACTTTTGACTTATAAAGGATTCTTTTCAGTGAATGAATGCTCATTTTTTGCTGTTTTAGAAGTTATTATAAGAATCTAATCCAAATAGATCATATGTGAGTAAGGAAAGTGTGCGTTTCGAATCTTAAAATTTGATTCTCCAATTTGATTAATCTTAAGATTCAAAATCATGGCCGAAAATTGATTTGGAGGTGCCTACAATTCTATATAGGATGGGTTATTACACGTATCTCTGACTTTCCAGTTTGGACAAAATGAACAGAAATATGTGGTATTGGAGGGTATCTATTATGTGCGATCGAAAATCTGGGCTACTAAAAAAATGTTTTTTGTTTTCATTCACTCTCCTTTTTCCGACCGAATTAAATGTATATTCTTTATTATGATAAACCGTTGTATGTTCAATTGTGAACAAACAATAATTTAGTCATTACAAATGAAACTGATATCCATACATACGGAATATATATTTTTTTCATTTTGTTCCACTTATGATTCAAATATAACCCTAATGAAATAATGAGTGGAAATTAAACAATCCGCAAGATGAAATATCCGCAGTAAAAGCATGGACCTTTGGCGTTTGCTTAAATGGAAACTTACTCAAAGATCTTCCTTGTTTCCGATTGGCCGAATCTCCTTCCGTTACCTCAATTCCAAATAAACAGGGAATCTTCAGATTCTATAGTTTTCTTCCTTCTTGTTAGAAATCAACTGAGACTGTAAGTACCGAAGCCATTGCAGAAAATTGAGAAAGCAATAAAACATTAGCACAGAGATCATGATATAAATCGGATACATCCATATCAGGCTAGCTCCCCATGTACATGTAAAATACTTTAAATTTGGACAACTCTTAAACCTTTTTGAACAAGAAAATTATTTTTTGTATATTTCCCTTAGCTTCGGGTATTGACAATAAACTTCTAACAAACATAAAGGTACAAATAATTGTTCCATCTATAATAATATGTTGAACGATCTTTTCTGGTGGAAAAGTAACCAAATCAAAACGACTTTAAAAAGGTAATTCCATTTTTATTTATAAATATCTGAGAATTGGCTTTGAACTGAAGACCTGGAAATTTGTCATTTCCAGAGAGATGGGATAAAACGGTAGGCTACTTTTTGGAAAGAAAGTTGCAAAGAAGATAATAAAAAGTTCCCGGGGAACATACAAAACGCGCGTGTTTTGTTGAAAAGTAAATTAAAAAAGATCACAAAAGAATCAGAAGAAAATAGTTTGAATAACAAAAACGCAGACTGCAAATTTAAACTTAGTAACCTACTTATAAAAATAGAGCTGACTGTGCAAATTCGTTTACATTTAAATTGGAAACATTGTAAACGCAGGTGTACGAAGTCAAGACTTTGAGATAAGAAACTTTCGTTTAACAACCATTTTTCATGCCATATATTTATATTGTACGTACTATTTCTGGATTTTTCTTGTTACATGTACTAATTTTTACCTTCTCTAGCCTCATTTGTAAGCTTTAGTTGGTATTGATTTTCATTGATTATACAGTAAGCCTTACTATGTTAATTTTTCATGTATTTGGACAGTTTTATGAGACATCATAACTTGCATTTCTCTCCTCCAAAAAACATTAATTGTCATAAAATGTCACATTTCATTTGAATAAAAGGACAAATTTTCACCTTCGAAGGTCAAGTTGAAGAAGTGTGTTTTTTGTAAAATAATAAGTGCAGGGTAGCACAACCAGACATCAAATTTATAAAATTTGGTTCTATCTTTTTTTTTTATTATTATTATTTGGTATTGACGGAGATTGTGATGTTGCTTATCAATTATTGCCTTATTTTTCAATTACTGGAAATCAAGATAACTGTGTTCAAAACCCTTTGTTTGTTTAATTAACATTTATCAGGTAAACGTCAGGTTTTTGTCTAAATTTTAGCCAATTTCTATAATGATGGAATATTTCTTTAGGAAATAACCGTTTAATGAAAATCGCCCTCGAGTCATACATCTCGTTTTTAAAAATCTTTAATACGTAATAGAAAACTTTAACAATAATTTAAATGGAGAATTAATATTCAGACTTCAACTACATACGTATATCAAATTCCAAAAATAAATTTTAATGCTAAAATCATTGATTTTATATATGCAGATTAAAGACTTACATTTGACATAAATAATATTCATGCATGTAACGTGTGTTTTATTACCTGGTGTAACTGCGTTAATTCATGTTAGTTTGACGTTGATAACCCTATATGTTTCGAAGACGCCTAATTATTTTTTTTACCTGAAAGACACAAAGGCATAATCTGAAGTCGGAAGAGAGTTTTTAATCAATTACAGATAACAACAAAATAATGAATGGATTACTGTTTTGGTTTCCAACAGCATCGGTCTTGAGCTTCACGTTATGTTTGCATCGCACTATATTTCTGAACAAATTCAAATCTTACAATGATCTAATGATTTTTTGGCTTTCCACAATTTTGGGCATGAGCGTACATGATTAAAGTGAATCCAGAAATACCCGTTGTATGCAAATCTTGAATAAAATTGAAAATGAATTGTTGACAGGAACATCTTGCGCTATTCATATATTTGTTTACTGAACTAGTCTGGTCGTGTTCGCATTGTCTTTAGCTTCAGAAAATATTGGATTACTGCCGTTGTTTTATGAACTTTTGAACTCGTGCGTCCCTAAAACATGTAAACTTAGAGCAGTTCTGCTGACTGGTTTAGAACTGCTCTAGAATAAAATCCTGACTGCCCTAGAACAGAATACTGACCGATCCGACTGCTCTAAGCTGTCATGGTGAAGAACAGTTATAACCTGTCATGGTATAGAACAGTTCTATAACCAGTCGTAGTCTAGAACAGTTTAGTAACAGTCAGGATTTAGAATAAATAAGAAATCCCAACTTAAAGTTTCAGTAAAGTCTTTCCGTGGACCAGGATTGCTCTAATTCTTGACAAGAGCTGTTCTACTTCCTGACCAGAATTGTTTTTGACCAGAGCTGTTCTACTTCCTGACCAAAATTTGTCTTGACCAGAGCTGCTCTGCAAGTTAACTTGGACCAGAGGTTATAACTGGTCGCAATTGTATAACCTCTCCCCTGCAAAGGCTTTCCACTATACATTACCGTTTAATATTTGGGCCAACCAACATTATATTTAGGCTAAAAAATGTACCTTTGGGCCAAATTAAAATCAAATACATTTTGGGAAAAGCCAGTGAAAGAAGAATTGTATGAACATTTTAGATATTCATATCTAAAAGTGTTGTCTTTATATTGAGAAAGAAAGGAGATAGAAAGACCTTTTTTTTCTTTTCACTTATTTGTGCATTTCCATGGAGTTTCAACTCTTTTTTATGTATATTATACAGAAGGAAAAACCATCGGCAATAGTTTAGTATCCTTTCTTTGTATCGACGCTTGTTAATTCCATATTTAATAAGGGACACTAGAAACTTGCCTGTAATTACAAGTTGAAAATAAATGTTTGGCCCAAATGTATACTTGGTCACGGTCTCCAAATGTAATGCAGCACAGGAAGCTTGTCGTCTTACACAGGTACTAGCAGACTTCGGGAGGCTTCGTAACTGTGATCAGGTAAATTATAAGTTCAACAGGTATTTGTAATACTTGTATAATTTCTGCCATTTTTAGGTTAGACGATATTAAATCTAAATATTGGAAAAAAAGAAGATATATGGTATGCGTCAATGAGACATCATACAAGAAGTACATGTACCCTGCAGAATTTAAGGAGTCAACATGGAACATTCAACTACATGTATGTGCAAGCCTTGAAATATTTTTGCGTAAAAAATTCAACGCGTCAACAAAAATTTTAAGTAAGCACAGTATAATACTAAATAACAGTACATTTAACAGTACGTAAACAACAGTCAACCACAGATATGTTATCTCTCCAAACCATCATATTATCAATATATAATGCATGAGGGAAATTGAATTTTGTTAAAGGAAACATGCTACATGTCTGTCAGTTGATACATATCTTATAATCGTTTTGCTGAAAAGTATTCATGGATGTATATAGGTAGACATAAGCCATCCAGATTTTTGTTTTAATTTCACAGTAATTTATTCGTTTACATGTTTATAATGAAAATACAAAATAAATAATAATATTCCCATTGGCAGTGGAAAGAAAACGATTAAAAATACAAACATGAAAAGTGCACAGGCAATATGAACAAGGGCGAATGCATGGGTAATAAAAATGTCATTTACAATGAAGGAAAAATAAAAAAACTGGCCTGCACGTTGCGTTTTTATTAATTTGTACAAAAAATATAGAATAACGACCCTTTAAAACTAAAAAAACACAGAGTCTTTTGTTTTATGACATGGCATTTTTCAAGAAGCAACAAATTGTGGTAAACTTTCAGTTAACACTTATTGAGGCGATGATGCAGCAGATTTCATTCACGTCAATAACTTCATTGTGAAACTAATTCTAAAATAAAAGGGTTCTTATATGGTGTATAAATTTAAATACATTGTATATGCTTATTGTAACAAATCTTCTAGTCGTAGACAATAAAATTGATTTGATTTGAATATAATGTGGAAATATGAATACATTGTGTATGCTTATTTTAACTAATCTTGTCTCATCAGTCGTGTCCAGAACCAGAACTGTAGAAAGCTGAAAAGGTAATCCAAAATATTGTACGGAAATCTATCTATTTCCTTTGGTCAACTACCGGGTGGACTTTGTTAAACAGTATCAAACGAAACTGTTTTTCCACAGCATCTTCAAGTATTCTTTGCGGAAGTTTTTAGTTCCACAGCTTTTTGTAGTATCATTATCTTTTGTTTGTGGATAATGGTTGAAGAGTACCCGATATTTTCTTAATCTTTCAGCAATAAGAATGTTGCATAATAGGTACTACTAGTATTTAAAATAAAGGTACGGAAACCGGTACGTGCCATGGGGAACTTTTACAGCTTACTCGTTATGGCAACTTAGCTAACCCGTTATAACAACTTAACTAACTCATTATAACGACTTAGTTCAGCTAATTCGTAGCTCGTTAGCTGCGCTAACTAGTAACTCGTTATAACCACTTAGATAACTCGTTATAACCACTTAGCCAAATCGATATAACAACTTAGTAACTCGATATAACGAATAAGCTTAGTCGTTATAACGAGTTAGCCTAGTCGTTCTAACGAGCCAGCTAAGTCGTTATAACGAGTTAGCTGCACTTAGTCGTTATAACGATTTTTAGTTGTTATAACGAGTTAGCTAAGTCCTTATAACGAGTTAGCTAAGTCCTTATAACGAGTTAGCTGTGCTAAGTTGTTATATCGAGTAACTAAGTTGGTATAACGAGTTAGCTTATTCGTTATAACGAGTGAGCTAAGTTGTTATAACGAGTTACTAAGTTGTTATAACGAGCTAGCTAAGTCGTTACAACGAGTTAAAATTAAAAACAAAAATAACTCCCTATGGCACCTAACGGCTTTCGTATAAAGGCGAATCATAGAAATGTGACATTATATTACGGTTTTAATATATAGGTGTCGATACATGACATATGTAGCAAATGAGCAATACCCCAGATAGAACTTGACATAAATCTAATGACTACCGAAAACATAACACAAAGATAGTAAGGTTAATGTACACAATAGTTGAACGCAGTGGTAAGTACAAACATACATTTATAAACTACAGTGTTTCTACAAAAAAAACATGTGTAATATTCCCAATTTGTACATTAGAAATTTCAAAATGTATCTATAAAATCTAATACATTTGTATAACACATGTAACAGTAATCAGACCAGAACAATCAAACTCCTCAGGCAAGGATATTATCCTTATTTGCATGTGAAGTTACATTACATTGATGCATGTCAGTCGATTGATACGTATTTTTATGTTTTTTTAATACATATTAGGACTACGGGAAATAAAATATTTACCCCTCAGTATCCTTATCATACTAAAATACATCGGAAAATTCTTGTTGAAGAACAGAATTTTCGCTCCTCTTATATTTATAATTTCTCTGTAAGTATATATTATCTGCATTTTGACAGCTAGATATCGTAAAATATCATCCCATGAGCCAGAATATGAAGCTTGGGACGAGTGAGCGTAGCGAATGAGTCCCAAATCTTAATATTCTGTCGAGCGGGGTGGTATTTTACGATATCTAGCTGTCAAAATGCAGATAATATTTTTATCATCTTAATTACTTATCTGAAACCTAAATATCCGTAAAGGTTCTGAATTCTCCCAAATTTTCGCGCGGGAAAAGTATGGATTCTTGATCACAGCGTCAAGTTTTCCGTTGTTTACCATACCAATAAGTATATATTACCTAAATGTTCATATAAAATATCATATAAACGATATAAAATCCGACATTTAGATGTATTTTCATGTTTTAAAAAACAAAATCAGTCTGGAAATCTTTGTTCATGATTTTCCGGGAAACTAAAGCACCCGCTTTCAAACTTGCAACATCGTTGACGTCATAATCCGTCTCCATTCCCGAAACAACTTCTGACTAAAATATGCGCAACGTAAAATAATCACTAAAATTTCCCATGGAGACGACATATTTAAACAACATTTAGTCGTTTTTGTACTAATTCAGGCGAAAATATGGACATATAAAAATAAAGCGTACGTTTAAAAATTTGATTTAATCGCAAATAATGAAATGCAATGGAAAGAGCGGAAGGAAGTCCCAGCAAACATTATCAGAATCGAGGAAAGACACATTTTGTTGATGTCACTTTTAGAAATTTCTTCATCATTCATTTAAATAAAACGCCATAATATAAAAACGGAACACCAAATCTTGATATATTTATTAATATTTTGCAATTTTGAAAGCTATTTAATAAGTTCTAAGCTGCCAAACGTTGGGAGAATTTGTTGATAAGCCCTGCTGACTGTTGATAACTCCTACTCAGCGCACGCGCTAATTTTTCGGAGCTGCCCAACAAGCTGATAGAATCACAGGGAAGGATGATAACAGACAATATGAAACACTAATTTAACAAGAAACATGCCTTTTGCAGTTATTTTACGTTAATAACACACCTTTCATCAGCAGGTGGATAAAACAAAAGGTAAGCCCACGCTCATTAACATTTTCTCAGTTCAGCGCGAAGTTTGATAGGTGACTGACCAGTAAAATGAAAAGGTTTTACGTCATATCCAACTATAGAAGTCATCACATGACTTTGGTGACGTCACACATCACCTATACCATGCCCAAGTAAATTGTATAGAAATGCACTTGGGCGATCAGGAATCGATAAAATAAACTACTTTTAGTTCGTGCTCAAAAAATGTTGGTGCTGTATAGTACTTCCTCCCTCATATATTTAGAAATATATTTATGCTATTTGGAAAAGTTTAAATTTTGGTCTTATCCCTTCCAAATGCTTTTGAAAATTTTGTCTTATTTTCTCGTCCATACTGTTAAACACTGGTTTTATTAAAAGTTCGCATGGTTCCGTTGTGTTTTGTATTTATGTATTCATATTCCCGATCGCGAGTATGTTTTGTTTTCCATATATTTGGATTGCTCTTTATGTAGTGGTGTCCATTTTTATGAAATAAAAGTTAACCCAAAATAGGTCTAGGTTGTTTCTTGTTGCACAAAAAGACCACAAAAAAACCGACAAGGTGTATGTCAATAACATCAAGAAAATTAACCTTTAGTCCGTTATAAACCCGTGAATCTGTAAAATATCATTGCAAACTGTAAAAACTGTGCCTTTTGTTCTCTTTATTGCCATTTCCAAAGCTCACCTTAAATTTTTAACGAGAAAAAAAATTCAATTGTCTTGTGTGATCTATGGACTTATCTCACCAACTGAAAATTTTAATTTCAGCTAGAATATTTTTTGTTGTTGAATTTTTACGTGAGGTAAGCTTGATTAAGGTAGGAGGTACCTAATTGAGCTATATTTCAGATTTTTATAAAGGGCATGCAACTAGAGTACGCTGAACTGCATCTGATTATAAAAAAATAATGTAAGTCCCTTTAATACCTCCCAAAATTTGATGGGTAAACACATGTATAGAATGCACGCAGTTATTGCTCCAAAAAGTCAAATATTTAGACTTTAAATTATGATTTCTCAAAATCCAGTCCCTAGAATTTTACAAAAATAATGATAAATTATTGCCGTTGAAATTCTCTTTTTATTGATATGAAATTTATTGGGGGTTACCAGATTCGTTTTTTCAGTAAATTAGATACTTTTATATGAAATCTACAGTAAAAATCCTTTATTTCAATGAATTTAAATCAACCTTATTGAAGAAATATAAAAGCTAAATATAATTTTTTTCGATATTTAGATGCAGTTTCGAATGTTTTAACTGCATGTAAAATTTCATGAAAATCCGTTATTTAGCGGATTTAGGTACCTCCTACCAGTAAAAAAATGAATTTAAATTGGAGTTGCCTGTGAACGATTTAAAAGTATTTCTGATCGATGTATGAAATGTGTAGGACATTTTACAGCAAAAATTCGCTAATCACCGATGTCATCTTTCGTAATCAATTCTTGGTAAATCAAACAAAAGTTTCTTCTATCTAAAACTGATACACATTGATAATCTGATGATTTATTTTAATATTTTTAAATATTTTTATATTTTTTATATCTGTAATGCTATATGCCACCTGAAGACCCATGATTGCAATCTTGTATCTTGTGTATTTCTGAATTAAAGTACAGTTGGAGGTATCATAAACTACAAGCTGTATGTGTATGTAATTACAGTAATTGTTGTTTGAAGGTTGTACATTATTAGAGTTGTACTTGTACAATAGAATGCCTTGAAGGTCAAAGTACTTTTCGGGTCTTTACGTGGAGCTGTTCTAATCTAAATGATAATTTAGTTTTATTAGCTAGAAAAGTGGGGGAGGGGGGGGGGGGGGGGGAATATGAAGATGAATCGTTAAGTAAAAAAATCGATTTAAAAAAGATTATTTTCCCTTGTCGTACAGGAAATAGCAAAACTAAAGCTTCATCAGGTGACAAATAAGTCCAATCAACAATCGATGTTGGGTAGTTTTCTTTTTGGATGTTTTATATATGTGTTTGTGGGTCGCCCTGTCCATTCATAAATACGGTCACCTTTAAAAACCCTAGGCTAAAACATACATGTATTTAAATTTTTCTCTGATGGACAGTACTGTCAGTGTAATTGTCTATTAAGCAAATTGTATCCGGCTGTCCTAACATTAGCTCATTATAACAACCTTCAATAAAAAGGGTAAATCTAACAAAAAAATAATGAAATCACAGGCATGTTTCTTACGTTCTATTAATGCGAGCAATGCAGATTCTTCAACTCCCTGTAGTTTTTTTTTCGTTATGTTATAAATAATAGACTATATGTGCTATTAATCTTAGCAGAATCTAAAGTTTCTATCAAACTAGCTACTAACCTTGATAAATATTTGATTAAAGACGTGTAACAGTACAATGTTATTGTCGAGGTCAAACATATATCACCAAAAAAAGTACATACATATTTTCTTTTCTTTTTTTAAAAATATATATTTTTACGGGTTTAAGTCAGCAACTAAAATGGTATACCCAGCTAGAAAGACTAGACTACATAATTGATACCCAACCGTTGAAAGCAATTAACATTTCATAATATAAATTTGAGCAAATTTCGACAAATTATGTTATAGGCTGAAAACGTCAAAAATGTTTAAAAGCAGTTTTATTTCCAAATAAAGATCAATATTCTTAGTTCAGCACTGAACTAAGCGTAGGTTAATCCTTAGTTTCCAAATAACATCACAGTAGTAAGTTTTATTTTTATGCTAATACAGAACACATTTTATGCCAGTACAGGCACACTTTATGCTATCACAGAACACATTTTATGCTAGTACAGGCACAGTTTATGCTTTCACAGAACACATTTTATGCTAGTACAGGGCACATTTTATGTTATTACAGGACACATTATATGCAACATATTTTATGCTATCACAGAACAAATTTTATGCTAGTATACAGGACACATTTTATGTTTCACAATCAAATGTGGAAAAACATGCCCACTCTCATTTACGGCATCTCAACCACGCAAGTTTGGTTATCTTGTAATTAATACATGCAGATTTAGAAACTGATCCACAATCTATAACGTAATTTTAGTTGGTTTTATTAATTCTCACAAAGTCGATATCTACAGAGGCGTATCTATAAGGTGTCATGTTACAGAGGTGTATCTATAAGACCCCACTAAGTCGATATGTACAGAGGTGTATCTATAAGATCCGAGCTCAGAACAGTAGCATAGAAGTTTTTTCTTTATATAACACTGTCTATTAAGCTTTTAAAAGAAGAAAAAAATTATTAACGTAAATTCTACATGTTTATTTTCAGCTTTGTTGTTAATATGAAGGTCTATGCATGTTAACTGGTATTATAAAATATTTATTTTAAAATTAAGAGGATCAATTATGATCAACTTAAACCCGGAAAAGGTAACCACATATTAAAAGAACAATAAATTGCAGTTTATCAACGCGAGTTAAGTTCGAAGACAAATGTCAATAATACCTGTCTGTTTGCAGTAGATCTGCATGTTGAAAAGTAAAATTCAGATAACGGTAAAGAATATTTAAGCATAGTGAATATTAACTGCTTATTTAGATATAACTGTGCAGGTAAATGCGGATTGGAAGTGCGTGTACATTAATATTAGACAACCTTCATAGGTTGTGGTTTACTGGTCCAAGGTGATTAATCTTATAACCGCGGATATTTTTTTAGACAGAATTGAACTTCAACACTCTACAGATACAATTGTATTAATTAGGCCCGTGCCTTTTAGTGGTTTAAACAAACTTATTACAAAGTGGTACATGTATATTATAATGATCCAGCCAATTCTAAAACAGGCCGTTTGTTGTTATCCACGACTACATTACACACAGTACAAAAATGAAGCACTAACCGCGCAGTAAATTTTTTTTTAAATAAAACCTTAACGATCGTTTCGCTGTCATATTATATTTATCACATTGTTTATCTTCTATCCTGACCCTCTAGTGTACAGGGTGTGACTAAACATCGAGTTCGAGTTCGAGTTAGAGTTAAAGTTCGAGTTAGAGTTCGAGTTACAGTTCGAGTTAGAGTTCGAGTTCGAGTTAAAGTTCGAGTTAGAGTTCGAGTTACAGTTCGAGTTCAAGTTAATCTTCGAGTTAACTCGAGATATTGATTTCTAATGTCATTTATCGAGTTGCATGTCGAGTTAAAATTCGAGTTACGGATTAAGTTTAGGGGCAGGGAGGTAAAAAAAATTTCCTGTGCATAGGCTCAAAAAAATCATACCGTTTATAATCATCTGGACACAGAATATAGCTATCAAATGCATGTGGATCCTGTATAATTAAAAAAAAAATGGGGTTTTCAATACTTCCTTAAAATAATCCGTACACTGAATTGTGGGATTTAAAGTTGTGATACAAAACTATATCCTTCAAAATAATATAAACGTGAATAGTTTAGAAACCATTTAATTGTTTATTGTTTTTTTATATTGCGTATTTGACTGACGCGGAAGCCAAACCACATTGCCTACGTTACTAAAAACAGAGCATATGGGTCAGACAGTAGTTTTGAAAATTATATCAGAAGAAATTTCTTTTAGAGAAAATCTGGCAAGTTAAAAACGATCAGAAGGACAAGATCTACTTGCGTTTAATTTTTTGTAGAAATCGTACTACCCGTCTTGGAGTTATTGTCCCCTGAATTTAGCTTTTTTAACTTTTTAGCTTTTTGTTATTGTTTTTTAATATAAAAATCTTCTCCTCTAAAACTACAGGGCCAATTGCAACCAAAAAATTGTGATAATAGTTATGAGATGGTCCCCTTTAAACTTTTTATCTGGTGTGTTCGTCCGTCATCCAAGATGCCGTCACGGCCCGACATAATTAAACTTAGGATCCTATGGGGAATACAATTTGAAGATCTCCTCTGAAACTGCTAGGCCTATTGGAATTAAACTTCGGTGGAAAATTTCTTGGGTGGTCCCCTTTTAAAATATGTCTGTTGTCCCCGACCTTCAACCAAGAAGGTTGCCGGAGCTAATTATAGAAAAGCGGGGAGGAAATTTTTAAAATCTTTTCCTCTGAAACTATACAAAGTCAACATCAACCAAATTTTACTTTTGGTCCCTTTCCAAAACGGTGTCAGCTAATTCCGACCTCTGCTACCGCGGTTGCCTCCTTTAAATCCACTGGGCAATTTGGCCTAATTCATCATTAAGGGTGTCCAGTTTCAATATTGTGTCAAAGGATGCACCGAACCAATAAAATTTAGGGAACAACCATTTAACTTCAAAAAGGGGGGGGGGTTATGTTTTTTTTGTGAAAAAAGATATTCTGATTCCAAAGGGAAGGGAAAAAAATAATATGTTGCAGCAAGGGTTAAAAAAAAATACTATGTTTTACAAAACTATAGAAAAAATAATTTCTGGTTTAGATATATTTTTTCCAAAATAAATATTGGATCCGAAACTTGATTTAATAAATCACAAGCATTACATGAAAAGCTTAAGATCATTATTTAATACAAACCTGACTTGATTTATTTTGAACATAATATAAGATTTTCCTTAGTTTTTCAGTCATACTTGACCTTTCAGTGATTAACCATCAAGAAGAAGAGCAACAATCATGACAATCAAAGCATTGTTCCTTTTTTGGGCAGTTCTTGTTTCTGATAGGCTGAATAAAAAAATCTTCTCCTCTGAAATTGCTTGGCCAAATGGAACTAAACTTGACAGGAAGCATATATGGGAGGTTCGTTATAAAATATTTTCATTTCGTCCCGATCGGGCAACAAACATCCCCATTATCGACAATTCTGTGTGGAATTATGATTGTTATAATAAAATAAAAAGTACAGAGAAAATGTTGTTATATTCCATTTCTTAAATAATTAATATAAAAAAAAACAAAATAAAAATCATTAACATATCAGAAATATGCAAATGTTTTATTATAAAAACAAATTCATAGTATATACCAGTTTTATTTACTGCTAGTGATTTCATAGGAATAAATACACCTTTTACTTTCTGGGCATTGCTCAAAAAAAATTCTGATTCGACTTGGTAAGAAAAAAAATAATTTGGTTTGATTGTAGTCGAAAAAGAATAAAATTGTGTCCATACTTTGAAAAAAAAATTTCAAACCAATATTAAAAAAAACATAACACCCCCCCCCCCCCCCCCCTTGAAGTTAAATGTTGTTCCCTTACAGGCGAGCTTATATATGCTCCTTGCAGCCTCTAGCTTGTTTGAAATATTGTTTGTAGTAAAGAGTACTTGTAGGCTTGATATGTCGTGACTTGTTTTGCTAGGATTGATGGTCTACACCCGGAATAATAGAAGGCATAAATTCTCATTGAAATTTTATTAAAAAATTAAAAATTAAAAATTATTAGCAAAAGCACTCTAAAGGCCCACGTAGCAGAATTTTGGCTAAAATGTCTGTTGAACAACACTTCCAATTCGTCACTGATATCCGTATTAGAAAAAAAAACAAGTGCCTTTATCTTAACTCGAACTTTAACTCGAACTGTAACTCTAACTCGTAATGTAACTCGATAAATGACATAAGAAATCAATATCTCGAGTTCACTCAAACTTCAACTCGAACTCGAATTATAACTCGAACTCTAACTCGAACTTCAACTCGAACTCTAACTTTAACTCGAACTCTAACTCGAACTCTAACTCTAACTTTAACTCGAACTCGAACTCGATGTTTAGTCACACCCTAGTCTAGGGTCTACAACTATAAAAGACCAAAAATAATGATTACCAGCAAAGTGACCGCTTGCTAATGTCGGTGGGTTATTTGCATATATTCACAATATTACAATAGAACCTTCAAATGGAAAACCTGTTCTTAGAAAGTGTTGTTCTTGAAACCGAATATTCGGTTAAAAGATGTTTTATTTGGTGACAAGTTCCTTTATGTAAGTGCCAATTATCTGCAAGACCACATATTCATGATATATGACATGTACATGCGTGAAACCAAACGAGATTTTCTTCTAAGAGTTGCTTAAAAAGTACTGACGGACATACTATTATAAAATTACATGCATTACGTACACCCTTAACAAAATCGGTGCCTGTGTAAAGGGTGAAAACCCATATCAATACCATTCTTCCAATTCTTACGTACAGTGTGTATGTGTGTATACGCTACACAAATAAATGCACACAGAATACTCGCTAAGCAGAACTTAAATCTACATTAACGCCCTATAAAGAGTGTCCCCTTACCTTAAATAAAAACCACATCCCGACCCTACTTATAGAGGTGTTTTCTTTTATTCACCCACAAAGTGACAGGTATAATGAAATACAAATCAATTAACGTAATCCTATCGACAGAATTTCAGAAAAAAAAATAACATAAAAGAGCACAAAACACAAACATAGAAACAGCAGAAAGTCAGGATAGTCTGAATTCATACAGTGTACCCAAACCCTCCACCTTATCTATCCTGACTGAGTATGATTACCAACCAGTCAACACCAACAAGGTGACTGGTTGGACTTTACATTGTTAGCAGCTCAAAATGTGCTCGTTTAACTGTACAACCTGTGTGTATGCGGTTTTTTATCTCAAATTTTATTCCTGTTATTTGGAAAAGAAATAAATCCCTGATATCATTGACTATCTTATGCATACCTTATAATTAAGGTATTCCGCAGGTAGAATGCTAGTGTACTTTCTAATAATATATTCAACATTTAGACACTTGCACCAGGTTCCCTTAGATTAGATACTGTCTGGATAATTTTCTTGTACTTTTACACTTATCATTTCGGTATTTTTGTTTTTGTTTAATATAAAGACTATACAGTGCGCCTAATTAAGCTTCTCTTCATGGCGTTAATGAAGTTAAAAATGTAAGAATTTGGTAGATAAATCGTTGAAACAAAATTCGCAAACAAACAACCTCGAGAAAACAACAGTGATTTTATATCTGTTCTTCTTAGAGTCACAGTGAGGTATTTAACACACATAAAAATCTATCTTAAATGAAAGTGTTAGGGGGGGGATTTGGTCCGGGATTATTTTTGCGGCCGTAATTTTTATTTTCATTTAAACCAAAATATTTCCTTATTGAATTAGGTCCTGAATTTTTTTTCACACCTGAAGTGAACCAGTCTTTTTATTTTGACAAAATCCTGGTCCTGTCTTTATATTTCAATTTTATTCTAGCCTCCAACCCCTAAAAATCAAATGGTTGTTCATTACTTAGCTGAGGAAGCCGGACCACATGTACATGTACGTGTAAAAGTAGAAAATCGCTAATATTTGGTAAAAGCAAGAAATGACAACTTCAGCTCAGTTCCTATTATTTCGATACTAGTAATTGTATCTCATTCGCATAGCCGTGTTCTTAAATGGTTTTTTCTTTATCCTTTTGGCATTTGAAAACCTTTAACCGCATCGTGGTCTCGTGGTAGCGTTGTCGCCTCGAGTACAGAATGACGTTCAAACCAAGCAGGGTTCAAAGATGGTCACTTGTGAGATTTTTTATTTTGGTCAGATTATGCGAACTCCTCAGGGTTAATCCATTCATAGTATGGGATATTTTTTTACCAGCAACCCCCTATTTTCTTTTCATTCATTTGTTATACATATCTTAAAGATCTAAATGAGAAAATTTTTTAAAACTCTATATATTAGTTTAATTTTTAAAGATTCATAACATTTTCCTTTCAAACCCAAGGAAAACTATAGAGAGACCCGTTTTCCCGCCAAATTTTAATAATGAGTTTAGCAACATGTCGTTTTCTTTTTCTTATTTTGTTATTGATTTCAACCTCTATCTAAATATAAAAGTATTTGAAAATCTATATATTAAAACTCTTACAGTGACCATCCTTAATGTCATGTCATTCTCGTCCTCATATGCATTTAATAATTGCCACTAGACGTTAAACTGTAATTCGTCCATCTTAGGTTATTGTTTTGGACCTTTCCGACCTTAAGCATATCTTATGAATAATCATTTGACGAATGTGTATATCTTATTCATTAAAAGTGAATATTTATTTTGTAACTTATCGTCTTCAACTGTTTTGTACTGTCTATTTTATTTTTAAGGTACATTTAATTAGAATGTGTGTTTGATATAAAACTTCACCAATAAAGATAAAAGTATAACGTTATCAGTAAATAACTTTCTTAGTACACATCTTTATGATACAGTAAGTACAGTCAGTTTGTCAAAATGTATGTATTTTGGTGCATGTATTTTATTCCTAGGAGAATTACCATGCAAAAAAGAAAGAAAAAATACAATATTTAAGTTGGAAATCAGCGGAAACAGTTTTAATACTATTTTTGCCGTAGTGTATGTGACCAAGTCACACATGTAGATCTCATAAATTTGTCTGTCACTTTAAAAAAAAAACATATTTATCATTTTATTTCATAGTAAATTAATTCTCCTCTGCTAGTTATTGCATACCACGTTGTTAAACATGTGATATTTGTACAAATAAATGAAAATTTTCCGCCTTTTTGTTTTTTAACCTACTTTTCAAATATTCTTATCAATAAGATCAATTTCAATGCATTATCTAAAGAAAAATATTGTTAATTATCAACAATGACTCTTAAACAACGTATATTTACACGATCACTATCGGAAACGTATACCATCAATATATCGGATATATCGGATATATCTAGTTGACCAGACTTCCGATTTGGATGGTTTTTTCCAAAAGCATCCTTAAAATTGCATGTGAATTGCAATAAAGATAAATGATTATTTAAAATATGTATAAAAATAGTTTTAACCGTTTAAGACTAACATGTGCACGTTGTTTTCAAAGAGTGCTACGTGTTTGTTTGCCAAAAGTTTAGTGTTTAGAGAAGTCCCGAAACACACCAAAATTTTTGCAACAAAATAATTTTTTAATATATAAAAAATTGTGGTTAGCAGGAAAAAGACGTGTTAAGTAATGCTGCTATTTCGCTTGCAGTGGTCTGCGAGACTTGAATTACAAAAAAGAAAGAAAAAGGCTTACATTCACAAATGAGAATTGGTAATTCACCTCATGTTTATTAAATAACCTTTCGGAAGAAAAAACCAGCACACACACACACACACAAGTAATTATACATGTATGAAAAGACTCATATTTCATTCTATGATACCAATAAAAGAGTTTTTGATTTACATGTACGTTTACTATTTCTAAGTTCTAATCTGATTGCATTTTATCAGTAGGTGTGTTAAGGCTTTTTTTCTACCAAGATAACTTGTATAATGGTAAAGTACGACTATTGAAATACTGAGTACAGATGTATACAGGGAAGGATATCTGGTTACATGTACTCTTCGTATATTTCTCCAGCAAATTGTGTCAGTACTAATCATTAACAAATGAAATTCATTTTTATAGCACTAGGTATGACATAATAGTATCATCTGTTAATAAAGAAAATCAAATTTGTCAGGAGGTTCGTGTACTTCATCATTAAAAGACTATCAAGCTTTCAAACTCCCGTCTTTCTAGCGGGAAAATTTACAGAATTTTTGTAATCGAAGCGAATTCTACGGGGAGACGTTGCACTTTCGACTGTGCCTCCATTTGGTGTGAATGTCATATTTGTTGTAATTTGAGCATGGCATTGTTTTGTTACCGAATGCAGCGAGTTGTATTAGAATCCTTTTTAAACGAAAATAGAAATTTGAATAGTTTTTAAATCACATTCACAAGTGTTATAATCATTTAGATTTTTTTTCGAATTTTTGAATGATACTGATGTAAAACTTAAAGAGAGAAGATAGAAAACCTAAGTACATGTATATTTAATGACTTCCCGAAAAAAAGTTTTGTTATGCAAAAAATACTTTTTGGGACCAAAGCTTCTACAGATACCCGAAGATTAGAAACGCAGGATAGAATATAATGTAGAGATTATGATAAGGTATAAAACGAGTGTTGGAGACCGAAGAGAAGAACGCACCTGTTGTGTAGAAGATAAAACCAACTATAAAGCTACTATTAGAATCGATGGTGATCTAAGCACCTCACAATTAGTTGGGATTCGCATTTACATATGGTTTTTGACAATTCTGTAAAGAAATAAATTCCATAAATTTAAAACTTTCTTGCCATCTACTTACAATGCATTACAAAACTATAAAGAAATAAAATGCAAAAATAGAAAAATGAAACAGGAGTTAAGGACATAAGCTTAAATTGAAAAATCTCACAATTCCACTCCTTTGGACCCCAAATTATGAAATACATTATTGCGCATCTACATACATGTACCATGTATGACAAGACTGTAAAGAAATAAAATGCATATATTAAAAAAAAAGAGGAGTTTACGTCAGAATCTTAATAGACAGCTTTCAAAGTTTGACTCTTGTGGGTTCCATGTTTAGAAAATAAAAATTCTAAAATCTTATTTTATTTATTAAAATCCCTATACCTAGAAGTGAAGGAGGAGTTGATTTCAATAGAAAGTGTGAGGAACGGACAGACTGAGACAACCGCAATATCGCCGAACTTTTTACGAAAAATTGGAGATAGCAACAAGGACAGGAGATATTAACAACAATAGAAGTTTAGATGACTGAGGGTAATCATGACTCGCAAGATTTTACCGGAAATAAGAGAGACTCATAACAAGAGAGAAATGGACAGAAAAGAACATCAACAGGAGATTAGAAAAGAAAGTACAGAGGACAGACGACAAGACATAAGAAAGAGGTGTATAAGACGGGAGATAACAAATAACCTACAATGTTGAGGAGAGGAGATAACACCACATCTTGTGTGTTACATGAGTGTAAAAGACAAATTAGAGAAGCGACAACAACAGGGAAGAGGAGAAGGGATAATAACAACACCTAGTGTTTAGAGGACAGAAAAGAGAACCTACAAAAAGAGAGAAGAGAAGATGAAATAATAATCACAACTAAAATGTTGAGATGAGATGAGATGATCACGACAGTAGAGAACGATCTAAACATGATCCAATAGGTAAACGTTTAAAAGAAGAGTACAGAACAACAATGTGTTTTATAGTATTTTCGTCTTGTGTAAATGTAGAAAAAAGTTGAACAATTTCTTAAAAACATGTTTGACGAAAACAACAACAAAAACACATTATCTGAGGTTAGAAAATAATACTAGTAATGTGGCTTCATCGACCTCTCGAAGAAAATCTCGGGCATTCACCCGTCTGAAAAATCACGTTTTTATCCGTAAGTAATATAAAATCTATACTAATAATGACAAATTACAAATTTATAGCTCTATCTAGCAAAAATGGATCAACAAACACATTTAGGAATAAACATTCCATTAAACACAGCATTAATTTTTGATATGATTTTGTCACTGAGGCTTGTTTACAAGAATTTTCTTTAGAATTGATATTTTATTTTAATTTGTTATACAATGGGTCTACAAAGATTTTAATACCTAACTTCATTAGTTTATCAGATACGTGAAGTTGAAAAAATTGAAGTAGGAAAAAACATCCGGTTATCTATAGACTATAAAAATTTACTTGTAAGCAGATCAGTACATGAGAGTTGCAGACGGCAACTAGGATTGTCAAAAAGTAGTACGAAGTATAAAGTGCCGTGAAAACTGGTACGGATAGGCCCACTAATGTTTGTTTAATATATCTGCTCCTCTACACACGCGACTTGAAAAAGTATGATTTAAATGTATTGTTAGATAATGTTTTCTTAAATAAACTGATAATATGACGAACTCTTCCTATACCTGTTGAGATTATGAATTACCGATACTTACCCCGTTCAATTCTATCTCTATCTATTAATGCGTCTTTTTTATTTTTCCTTGTATATTTACCCCATTCAAATCTATCTCTAATGCGTCTTTTTTATTTTTCTTTGTATATTTACCCCATTCAAATCTATCTCAAATGCGTCTTTTTTCTTTTTCCTTGTATAAATTTGGACAAACAAAATCAAATGGCAACCAATATACATTGAAAGTGTATTGTAAAAAAAAGGCTGTAAACAATCGTATGTGTACAATGTACATTAACATTACAATAGTTTTGCTTCTAAAGTACATGTACAGAACAGTACAAAACGATGATTTTAGTATTATTTATTCCCAGTGTAAAATATATGTGATCATAGGAATCAAACTCGCTTAATATGTATTGGATATACCACAGAGGGCGTTAGATCGATAGGGGTAAATCCAATTTATACCATGGTACTTAACAAAGTGTAAATTATAGATTTTAGGGGGTGGTCACCTTGCGGTATATCTGGGTACATGTTATGGCATAATGATATTTATTATATGTAAATAACAATATAAACCAGGAAACTATATGATACTATTATGGCATAAAAAGCTTAATTAGGATTATAGATAAAATCAGTAAACATTGACATTTTTGCTTTAATTTGCTTCTTCATTCAAAATATAATTGATTTCTTCTACCGAAATTCAATTTTAAATACCGAAGGAACAATTAAATAAAAAAAAGCAAGAAGACCAAAATCCATAGACAGGACAAATTCCTTAAAACACTGGTATCAAGTTGAATTTGTTCTTCATCTAAATAGAGAATAACTTTTTACTTGTTCCTAATCCCTTATTCCATATTCAGAAATTGATATTCGAGTAAGGGAAAAATAGTAATATCCCAAGAGAAATAAGAATTTACTTCTATCAATTGAGTGAATGAACAATAACCCATGTTTTTCCCATACTTAAAAAAAACCCGCAGAAACGTGTTCTTGATAGATCGAATTGATATTTTAGATTTTTTATTCTGTTTTGTTCGTTTTCTTCGGTTTGCTTTGTGTTTTAAAAACTTCTATCAAAATTTGTAGTTTAAAGGGTACATTTAATTTCTGTTTATGGTTTCCCCTTTTAAGAAGGTATGAAAGTTGAAATAATTTATCACTTTTTAAAATTAAACACGAGCTGTTTGTGTAATGTTTGTGTATACATCGAGCATGTTTCCATATTCAAACATTTATTTTGGGAAATTTAAAAGTGGGGATTAATTTAATAAAGTGTTTACATGTAACGCATTTAATAGTATCTAAAACTTGTTCATAAACAAATTGATTATTGTTGATAGGTCTTAAAATAGGTAAAGGAAATATTATTAAATATATTATGTCTCATGATCAGATAAGATTACAGAATGGGTAAATGGGTGCACACTTCCATTTTCAAAATAGTTTGGTTACTTTGTTTATTAACTACTTAAGTATACGCAAACGGATACTACTGTACAGATGAAACAAACGTATCTTTTTACATACATATAACCATGAGGTGTCCTTCCTCAGTCGACAGTCTTTTAAAACAATGCACTATATAATCCATTTTAAGAAGTAAAGAAGTACTTAGCACATTTCACTTGAACTTTGCCAAAGTTGAATATTGTTTTTGTCAATAAATTTTTATTGTGTCTCCCATACTTAATAATGACTTTCATTAGTGGACAAATAACAATTCCATAAAGCAAATACACATTTAATTTATATATATATAATGTGTCATATCAGTATTTCCTTGGAAAATTCTCTTTCAATTTTTTTATAAGACGTAGCTACATTTTGTAGGCTATTCCCTATATGATATGATTTGAAATGTAATGAGTGTCTTTCTAATTAAAAGCTTTGTCCTAAGATGGCATTTTTGTATAGCTATTTGGTCAACTTTCCATGTATACGACTCTATGATACTTTTAGTTTATGTTTATGTTTTTTTATTTGGGCTAAAACATCGCTGCAAGGGCATTTTATCAAACTGAAATTCAACTTTATTAAATTTGTATCATAAAAAGTTTGTTCATGGTTTATTTTCGAAAAATACTATACAGACAATTTCTATTTGAAAATAATAGGATAAAACTGGTGAGAGATATACATATATAACTGTTATTTACGAAACAGTAAGAAGTATCAGAGAACTGTCGAATTGGCTAAAGATAAATAAAGAAAGGTTAAAATGACAACTTTATAAAAATGTTAAATTTCTTTCATTAGTCGAGAATGTTTTGTACAAACTGTTAATTCCTGTTCGAAAATAACAATGTTGTCTAATATCATTGACAGTTTCTACAGTTTCAGAAGATTCAATGGAAAATATATCGTTCGGAAAAGATCCTTGTGATCAACAAACTGAGATATATCTACATGTAAAATAAAAGATGTTATTTTCTTCATTATTTGGTGTTACCCGTTATCCTATTTTTTCATTCAGTCTATCAGGTCTTTAACCTTATCAACTGAGTATGGAAAGTAGAAAATTAACAACTTTTCTCACGATTTTAAAAGAGCAACAATCTGATTTTTAGAGGGTTACAAGGGAATTGTCTTGGGTCCTGAAACAATCCTAACATTTTTAAAACTGTCTTTTAAAAAAAAATAAACGTTGATTAATGCGCGATTAAGAAATAAAATAAATGCGGAATCCATAAACATGCGGTTTTTTTTCGGTGAGAAAGTGCGCCCACCTTTTTTCCAAAATATTTATTCGTTTCTATGTTATATACAATACTGGCTCTTTTCATCAAATATTTGCGGAGTCTGCCTTTTTCACAAAATCTTTAAGGCCCCTTTTGTCAAATTCTCCACCAAAAAACCAATAGATGCTATATAATACTGTATTACTATACTAATTAGAATTACAAAGAAAACCATTATTTTTCAACAATACCAAAAACCTATCATTAGAAACTATTCTCTGGCATCTAAAGTTTTCCCGCGTACATAATTCCGGGGGATTCTGGTTTTATTGTACAGTAACGACACACGACGAGGAGTCTGAACAATTATTTAACAGACAACGAATGGGAAGAGGACATTCTTGTGTTAATCTTGTATTTACTATTTCATAAATTAAATTTCAAAAAAATATCTTTTACAAATTTCAAATTGACAAAATTGGAAATATAACATAAACATGCTGATACAAGTTGAACACAATAAGTGGCATTAGTTTTGTCTTTGTAAATAACTGGTGGCTAGGGGGATAATTTTTTTATTGTGCTCCTACCCATTTAATAGGTACTAAATGTTACCCTCTCCATTCATAAAAACAGATTTTAAGAGGGTGATATGTAGTTTGTCATCCTCGCCTTGGTTGACAACGAATTTCTCGTATCAACAATGCACTTTATCATCACCCTTCAAATATGTGTTATTTAAAATCTATTTCAAGTAGCATAATCCCCTTTGAACTCTTAAGATTTCATGCCAATTTTAGACGATGGTTATCGTCTTTCTTTTATGTCCGGTTTCTTAAAATATGGAAAAACACGATACAATCACCTAAACGATAAAAAGATATAAGAAACCTGATAAACAAATAAGGAAATTGTCAATTCAGTAGTACCTTGTTTTAGATACATATATCAGATTTAAATAAACATATATCATATGTATCTACACAAGGAAATGAATGAACTAAATATATCTAACATAAAAGGAAATATCCCAAATCTACATATAAAGGTTATCATTCCATTTAAAGTTTCCCTATACTCACTTCATGGAACGAACCAACTGCCAGGATTCTCACAAACTGACACAGCTACAACTTATTTGTGCTTTTTTCTTTCTTTCAATATTTTAACCTTTCATGTCATGTTCTATAGAAGTAAAATACTAGCCAAATTTGTAAATTAATTTCATTTACTTTAACAGTAAAATCCAAATATCATAGAACAAGTAACATTCCAAGATTCTGACTTCTTTTTTCTTATTTGGTTTCCAAATTCGGACTTCATATTTTCAGACTTCTTGTTATATGGTTTTTATTCCCTTACCAGTGAAGTCGGTGGGACTTTAGGTTTGCACTCCCTCTGTCCGTCTGTCGTTCCGTCCGTCCACCCGTCAGTCCAGCAAATCAATTTTCCGTACTTTTTTTGTTGTGCTTGAAGATATTGACTTGATATTTGGTATATTAGTTACATATCAAGTTTGAATTTTGTTCCGGTCTGATGATTTTTTGAAGGGTTATGGTCCTTGGATTTGGAAAATTTAAGCAAATAACCAGTTTTTCGCACTTTTTTCGTCATGCTTGAAGATATTGATTTGATATTTGGTATATTGCTTTAGCATGACAAGTTACAGATCAAATTCATATTTCGTTCCGTTCGGATGATTTTTATTGCAGTTTGAACCTCAGATTGAATCTTGAAGAAGTTAAATAAAAATAGATCGGATTATTATTGTGAGAGTTCCATTGGAAATAGGAATTATTGTCAAAATAAGTTTTCCGGACTTTGCAAACCCTTTTACCAAGTGATCTTATTGGTATGTGAGCTTATAATGGTGAGCTACAGAGTAAGCTGATCGGGTAATTAGTTTGTACCCCTTGCAAACATAGTTTCAGGTTTTTATAAGTCACTCTGTCCATACGTCTTCGTCCAATTCACATACTTAAGGAAATTTTGCGTGTTTTCTCATAGCTCAAGCATGTAGGGGACATTTTATTGCCCAGCAATACTTTCAGAATGCTTGTTATATATGAAATACTCTTTTTATTTGGTTTTGTTATTTTTTTAATATTTAAAACCGATGTATAAGTCCGTTTATCGCATTGGCTTTTTGTATGGACTATTGCTCCTTGTTTCGAGTTCCATAGCACTGTCTATACGTGTAATCAACCAATGTAGTCTCATTGGTCTTTATCTAAACAGATAGCCTAACCCAAGTTTGACTTTGCTCAAAAGGGATGAAAATATGTTCAATGGATATTTAGATTTTAAGTGTACAGAATTTCACTAATCATGACAATGATAACCACGGTAGTACTGTTATTGATGTCATACAATGATATAGTATTTGTTACTCGGATCTATTTTAACCTTTCACGAGTAATTGTTACAATTTACGTAAATTTTAAAATGACATGTGTGTGTGTGTAAGTGATCAAATCCTTTTCGTGACTGTTCGTACAATGTGAATATATCGTATTTCTTAAAATGCAGATATTTATAAAGAAAGGTATTAATAAACAGTACTTTTCATCATGCATTGAGAATTAGAGATCTGAATATATTTCGGCGCTTCAAACAATGACATGCTGGTGAAAAAATGCTGAAGTCTATTTCTAAAAGCTAATGCATGATTATGTGAAACTTCATTAAAACATGTTTTGCAACAAATTTTGAGTTACAACCTCAGTTACGTCGTGAAATTTTATTGGCCATTTATAAATATTTATAGTAAAACTAGTCTTGACTTTCTGTTCGCTGGGTAAAATCAGTCGGAAATCCAGGTACAGTGTAATAAATATAATAAATTCGAATCTCATACTTTGGGTTGATACGAGTCGAATTTTGTGACCTAAACTTCTATTTCATTTTTTAATTAAGGCATTTTTTTATTTACAGAATTGTCATACACCATATGTAGATGCACAATAAGTTTTTAGAATTTGGTTTTAGCGATTTAATTTCTCATAGAATGATTGCATAACATCTATAAAAGGGGAGAGATTTGGATGGGGGGGGGGGGGGGGTAGCATCCAACTAACTGCGGGGATCACTGTCGATTTCGACAGTAGCATTCTAATTTTCTTTCTACTCTGAACACTGTCGGCTAATAAGAACGCATATTACGTTAAGATATAAACATATAAATTGTAATGTCATATTTGCCATATAATATTGCACCACCTCATAAAAATCAGATAAAACCTTGATAATCATACGGAAGGTAATTTAGAAAACAAAAAATATGATTTTTCAACTCTAGGGTTAATAAGTACTTGTCAATATTTGTCCTGTATTGTAATTTTCGTTTAAATATGAATCATGTTAACATCTACACACTTTTAAATACACGTATGTGTATCATAATATTAGTTGTCCGTTTTTTCGTGACAGCTTTAGACGGCTTATTCAGTACTACACACAAGAAAAATATTCACACGCTTTAGCTTTGATTTGTCATTTCCCTGAATTCACTACAAAGCAAAGTACAATAGTTTTTATTTTCATTTCCAATACCATATAGAGTTATATTTTTGTCTCATTATAAGCAGCAATAAATCGTTGCCATATCACAACAAATCATGTCTCCTGTGTTCTGCTTACTGCAAATACCAAGATCTTGGTGAAAAGGGCCTTGTATTAATCTATTAATATTATGAATATCGTGCACATCTTGGAAGCTTCATAGACAGGATCATAGCATTTTGTTTTCGGATACTGGCAAGCACGAATAGTCCAAAGTTCCGTTTGTTTTCAAAATTTGCTTGGCGCGCACTTCATATATAAAACATTTACATGTATATTCTATCAGGAAAACTCATTTTCCATTAAGGGTTGAAGGTTGAATTTTTGACACTAGTATTTTATGCTGAGGACATTGAGTCGTGTTTGTTTAGCTGAAACATGTTGCTGATTACCGAAGTGCCAAACAACAACCCTTTGCATGTTATCAATTTATTAAACTAATTAGATCTTGTTTCATTGTAACAGATACAACATTTTCATATATTTTAAATGTAATTATTGATTAAGAATCTTATTGTTTGTTTAGGTACCGTAATAATGCTTCATAATTACCAGCAGAAACACGTTTTCTGTCTCATGGTCAATACTACTACTACTGAATATTGTAATACTAGTATTCTAAAATGAAAAAGACAATATGTGAAATTAGATCTAATTAATGTACAGTTAATTATTTACACCAAAAGTAATCAAGTATCACGTAACGCATTTATCCACGGGGCATGTTGCTGATTTGACGTAATGAACATGTTCGTATCACAGGTGATACTACGCAATGTTGATTTGACGTAACACATGTAACAAAAGTATGACACATTAGTTCCTAAACCATTTTAAATACGCAACTAGACTAAACTACTGAGAAATGAGTTTCTGTCGTTTGTATCATTTGCCATTCCAGATAGTAGTATATCTTAGAGGAAGTGGTCTTTTTATTCCAAATTGGTTTTTATTTGTTCTTTTGTTCCGGAGCCTTATCAGATCTGAGAAATCACAAATTCTAGACTGTGGTCAAGTAATGTTGAGACTTTTCCTAAAATCAATCATCTATAATAACATGTATAATACCATTATATGGAATTTCCATTTCCTGTCGTAATACCTCGCAAAACATTAGTCCTTAGAAGGAAAATCTAGGTTTAAAACTCCAAAAATTTGAATTAAAAGTCCGGATTTCTTTTTTTTTCCATCGTTTTACCCAAACTGAATTTCTGGTAGTTCTGGTAACCTTTGTCTAATTCAATGTGTCTTCCAAATTGAATAAACCCAGTCCAATAGAAGAAAGTTCAATTTTTACCAAAATCAGTCTGCGAAACACTTCTTGGAAGAATCGGCTTGGGTCTTGACAAAATAAGCGTTCTATTTGTCCTATACTAACTATGCGAAGTATGTGTTTAGTAAATAATCTCATTCAGATTTTAGTTTTAGTGTGGATTGGCACATGTAAAAGTGAGGTTTTCCCTTTAGTCTAAGAACTTTGAACACACCAACCTGTATACAATTCCTAAAATAAGTAGAAGCTATTTTACATACATATAAATAAACAACAAAATGGATATATATATACCTCCCATAAAAATAAACTTTAAGTCATAATGACAAACTGGTCAATTTTAGTTTTTATCCATTTATTTGTCTTTTGTTTCAAGTACCAAACCAAAGTTAGTTCCATCATTTAGTGAGTTTACCGTATGTTGCTTTTTGTTTAGTTATCCTTGCCATTGTTACAATTGCAAAGGAGAAGGGTTGAGAACAGGCTCCTCAACTTAACGGCGACGCCTTTATTTAAGAAGCAAAGTTTTGTTTTGGATATTTTGTGCTTTACATTGAATTTTGCACAACGTTTTATATATGAACAATAACAGTATATGCAGGAACATGTCCATGCGGGGATCTTCTACTTTTCGGATTCCGTATAATGATTTTGTCTCTGTGTCTTGTTTTATTTCTGATTTTTGTATAATTTATATTGGAATACTTTTTTCCTGGTGACTGTCTGTAGTTTATTACATTTTTACCGTTGTATGTGCTTCCTTTTACACATTTTAAGAGAATTTATTGTGAGATATATAGAACATCTTCATTTGATGTGAGCATCTTGGCAAATACTTCAAGATTCATAAACAATCTCATACAGTTCTAAAAAATACATGTTTCTCTCCTATCCAAATATCCACACAAATACGATTAGGCAATATGTACTTATTTTTCGTAGAATGTTAAATGTTTTAATAAGATATTCTTCTTTAACTCAATACTTCTATGAGTATACATCTAATTATAAATAACCATTTTTTTTATAAACTTCTTAAAATGTATTAAGCATGACATAGTAAATTTTTCTATATTGTGAAAAAGACCATATTTAGAAACGAATCTTAAGTGGATAAATATAGGGGAACATTTATGTATAGTTAAGTGCACTTTTATATGTAGAGATTCGTTGAAAATCAACCAAATAATACACGGATGAAACAACACAGAACGTAAACATTTCGGCCATAATGCGACGTTAAGGATGTATACCTCTGAGGAGCCAAAAGCCAAAAAATTCTAGTATTAAACTTTTTTCTTAACCTGATATTTGGGTTTATATGACTGTAAGAAAGTAATTTATGAAGAAACGAACATATGGTGGAGGACTTGTTTTTTTTGCTACGGTCATTTGAAAATACCCCATTTTTCATGATTTTCCCATTTTTCATCAATTTTTACCCATTTTGGGCTATTATCATGAAAAAAATCACAGTTATTAAACTTTTTTTCATACTTTCCCTAAAGATGAAGTGGACCAATCTGAATAGATTTAACTTAAATTTAATTTAACTTAAAAAACCTATAATATAAGAAAGTTTTATAAATTTTTGTTGTTTTTTCATGTCAAAATGACCATGCATTCAATTTAGTAAATTTTGGGTTTTTCTCATTTTTTTAGAACAAAGAGCATATAATTTCAACTTCTATGTTATAAATGATTGAAAAAATACATATTAAAGAATTTTAAAAAGAAAGTATTGATATGGGATGCGCATATTTTTGATAAAATCATTTCTTTGTGCCCCTCACCCATTTTCTCAACATTTTGGCTGATGAGACTGACCAGATTGTTTATAAAATTTGAAAATTTTGTTACTCAAAAACTACTTATTGTAAGTATATAATTTCTTCACAGAGTTTAGTTGGATTATAATATCTTTTGAATTCATTAATGTTTTCCACTTGTATCACATGTTTTGGAAATAATTCCCACACGAGATTTCAACGAGACATCAGAAGAATACATCCTTAAGCACCAACAAAATAATCAATCATAAACATCTCAAGTCGTTAAACATGCATGGGAGATACAATGCGTATTTTATAATGGGTATATTATTGCCATAATTTAACTCAGATAGACCCGTTAAAACTTGTTTCATAAATAGCTGATCCATCGCTTCCAGAGATGCATAAAATTTTTTATCATCTTCGATAGCCATAGTTACGTTCAACACCCGTCCCTCGAAGAATTTAAATGATTCAGAGTGTTCATAACTTAGTTCGGAAAAGTTATATTTACACTCTATACCGTCTAGACGTGTTTCCTGGTCTTCCATCTCCAGCTTGAGGTACGTTGTAGTTATCAGCCAGTACAGAATAACATTGACCTTGCACTTTTCATTTTCAGCTGATGTTGAATATTCAAGTACAGGCGTTCTTGATATACAAAAGCTTACATATTTATATATGCATTTATAATATTTCTTATATCATGATGCTATAAAATGTAACCAGATGTAGTTAAACCACCCTTCTAAGTGATCAAAACCTATCATTTGCACTTTTAGGAGTCGGGATAACGCCCTGAGGTATCTATCCAATGCTTAAAATATTTTAGTCAATGTGCATTGTTGTAATATGCACACCCCTTTTCCTGTTACAGTAGTGAGAAATGAAGTCTTACGATTGGTAGATATATAATATTGTATCGGATATGATATGATGTAAATGTAACAAATCAAGCTGAGCCTCAGGAACTCATTTTTTTTCAAGGCCGGATATAAATTTCTTCTTAAGTAAAATGTATATTAAGAATGTACTTTGTTACATACAGTGATAAACAGTTATATCAATTTCCTTTAATTAACCAATAAACATTAACTCAATACATAACGTCATGAAACTGAATTTCCAATTATCATCACCGATTGTGATTCACATAATATGGAAAGAGAAAACACGGGCCAGACAGAATTTGCATGTTAATCCACCTTTTTTTACCCCAAATATATTTTACCAAAAAAGTTGGAAAGTGAAAACATGGACATTACAGAATTTGCATGTGAATCTGCTATTCTGTAGCCCAAATATTTTTTACCAAGACATTTGGAAAGTGACAACATAGGCAAGATAGAAATTGCATACTAGTATGAATTAGACATTTTGTAGTTCAAATATTTTTATATCAAAGAAATTTGAAAAGTGACAGCATGCGCAAGCCGGAATTTGTGAATCTTTCTTTTTGTAGCCCAACTGTTTCTGACCAAGAACAACATGGGCAAATTAGATATTTCATATGAACCTGGCGTTTTTGTGGCCAATATATTTTTTACAAAAGACAGGTTAAGCCTGTTCGTTCTGTTTTTATCACGGTACAGTGCATCGAAATTGGTATTATACAATTTGTATTTATACAATTTGGTGAATGTAGTCACATCCATGAGGATACCACCTCCTCACAGCCTACCGAGGCAGATTCCATACTCCAGTAATCACTGGCGTTTGTCGAGCAAAGTACACGGCAATATTTTACAAGAAACATGCATTCAATTTTGATCAAGAATGCTGTTTATCAGGAGACAACCATCACTTACATTCTGTGAGAAGCCATGAAAAGTTACTTGTCTTTAACCATTATGGATGTGGATTATTCTTCTGACATATTATCTAATTTTTTAAGCATTTTGCAATGTTTTCCAATATCTAAGATGATGTTGGACCTGTTCCCAGTGTCGTAACATTTCATATACCTCCACCGATTTGAGACTTCCACCGGATTGACTTTGTTAAACTTCACGAAGGGTGCCGTATACGGAGCAGGAACTGCTTATCCTTCCGGAGCACCTGGGTTCACTCCTGGTTTTTATAGGATTTTGTGGTGTTAATTGTTTTTGTTTTCAGTGTTTATTTGTTGTGCTTATGGTTCTTCATTTGTCTTACCGGGTTTGTCTGTCCAATGGATTATGTTTTTTTTATTTGCTCCTTAGATACATAATTTGTCTTCTTCTAAATATTCTGAACCTTCCTCTAACGAAATTCACGAAGTCAATCCTTACATTATATGTGAATCAAAATTGTGTGTATACTTAAACTACATGTATTTCAAAATCACCAGGAACATTGATTTAACATTTCTCTGTAATTCCTCTTAGTCTTATCCTAGCAATATACTTTTAAATTCTATTGAGCACATTTCTTTGCTCATGTTCTAAGGAAGATAACCACCCTTTTTACACAGTTCATACAGAACAGAATTATCTCCCATATAGTAGTATTCACTTCATATTTATACATTTCCAGAAAATGTCAATTATTTTAATTTTTTCGACGCTTACGTTAAAACGTTATCGATACCCTTGAAAATGTGAAACATTTAAAAATTTTCATTCGCTGGTGGGAATGCATTTGAATTTCTCTGGTGTTTAAGTGAACGCATAATTTGGTATAAATTGGTATAATTTTGAAAGGTATTTATAACCAGTTTTAATGTGTATTAAAGATCAGTCAATGCCAGGTAAAACAATTCTCTGCAAAGGAACACTACCACATCTTATATAAATGTACATTGATTAATTCTGATACACCAAAATATCATGAAAGAATTCTTTTCTTACTTTTCTTTTATTTATTTATTTATTTTATTTTTGTTTAGGTGGAATTATTGTGTATAATAATATGCAAATTGCTTTAATGGCCGATGTTATGAAAATTTACATATATTTGTTGCTTATGTATATTGACCTGAATTCAAAAGATAGCACAAAGAAATAGCAACTGTCGAAATGATTAAAATAAGCATTCTCTTTAAGAAGAAAATTGTCTTTAACAAATTTTGAAGAAATAGAATTCATTAAATTAAATTATTTTGATTCACGATATTGCACATTTACAGCTCATCAGTTGTGCTCGGGGTAAAAAAAAATGAAATAATAACTCAAACAGATTAAAAAGCCAAAATGTCAAACCGGTCGCGTGATATGATGTTTAAGATAAAATACACAATATCGGTTATGGTTTAAATAAAGCTAGTGGTCAAGAATGGAAACAGTATTGGTTTACAATTTTTGTTTATATAAAATTGAATGTCTTCCTATATTCGATCTGTGTCCCAATACGCACATAATATTTTAGAAAAAGAAAGAAAAACTTTTTATTTGTCAATTTGACGCCCAAAGTTGAGCAGATTTTACAACTTCTATACAGTTACAAAGAATAAAGATAATTACAATACAGTTTTAATAATAATAAATGCTGAAAATATTGTCAAGGTGGGGTTTCATCAAGCACAGTGACCCAAAAAATTAATGTGTATCCAGTCTCTATAGTAAAAGACTTGCATAAATAGGTATAATTATTAACGTTCTATAACAACAGAAACGAGAACAAAATACAGAAAACAACTATGCTTTCCGACTTTGACACGTTTGAGTGTAAGTAACTATCCAATACTTAAAATATTTTAGTCAATGTGCATTGTTGTAATATGCACACCCCTTTTCCTGTTAAATTTTGCAAAAAAGAATTCTAGTTACAGTGGTAAACTATAAGTAGCGAGAAAGGAAGCCTTATATTGTGGCTGGATGATTGAAAGATATATATAACATTTGATCGGATATGATGTAGATGTAACAAATCATTTTTTTAAGGCCGGATATCAATTTCCTCTTAAGTAAAAAGGACAAATATACCTAAGAAGCAATAAAAAAAAACGTAGTCCATTGGACAGACAATCCCGGGAAGACAAATTTACAACCAAAAGCACAACAAATTACCACAGACAACTAAAAAAACAACAATGGTGCTCCAGAAGGGCAAGCAGTAAATGTACATTAAGACTGTACTTTGTTATGATAAACAGTTATATAAAATTACATAAATTAACCAATAAACATTAATTTAATACATAACGTCATGAAACTGAATTTCCAATTATCATCACCGATTCATGATTCATATAATATGGAAAGGGAAAACACGGGACAGGCCGATTTGCATGTTAACCCATCTTTTTGTACCCCAAATATATTTTTCCAAAAAAGGTGGAAGTGAAAACATGGACATGGGAAAATTTGCCTGTGAATCTGTTATTTTGTAGCCCAAATATTTTTGCCCAAGACAGTTGGAAAGTGACAACATAGGCAAGATAGAAATTGCAATGAATCTGCCATTTTGTAGTCCAAATATTTTTTTACCAAAGACATTTGGAAAGGGACAAAATGGGCAAGACTTCATATTTATATTTTTCCAAAAAATGTCAATTATTTTCATTTTTTTGGGATGCTTATGTTAAAATCATAGCGATAACACTGAAAATGTGAAACATTTGAAAATTTCATCTGTTGGTGGAAATGTATTTGAATTTGTCTGGTGTTTAAGTGAACGCATAATTAGGTATAAATTTGTATAATTTTGTTTGTTTGTTTATTTTGGGTTTTACGCCGTTTTCAGTACATTTGGCTATTTCGCAGCTCCAATTTTTATTGGCGGAGGAAGCCGGAGTACCAAGAGAGAATCACCGACCTTCGGTAGGAAAATTGGCAATTCTTGTCAATTAAGATCTACAGGTGAGATTGAACTTACAACGCTAGTGACCATTAGTAGTCATGACGAACTACCTAGACCACTCGGCCAACGGGCCCGGTATAATTTTGAAAGGTTTTCATAACCGGTTTTAATTTGTATTAAAGATCAGTCAATGCCAGGTAAAAAAGTCTTAGAAAAGGAATTACTCAAGTAGAACACTACCATATCTTATAACAATGTACATTGATTAATTCTAATTGAAAAAAAGAAAATAAATAAATAAATAAAAGAAAAGAAAGAAAAGAATTCTTTCATGATATTTTGGTATATTAGAATATAGCAAAGTGCTCTCGACCAATGAAATTATAGGATTTGGTATTTCTTAATTGTGAAGAATGAATGTAAAACATGTTCTTAGTAAGGGATTATCCTATTGTTTTCTTACCATTAAAAACAATGAATTCCTATAAATGAGCACATTTATCACCTTACAGAATCTGTGAGTCTAGCTTATTATAAAATTAATTTGAATTTGAAAAAAAATAATGTAACTGTTGTAGTTTTTAAGATCGGCAATGTTGAACGCTAAATACGATAATACCTATACAAAAAAGAAACATCTCATTAAATGTACCTACATCTTTATCTAAAGGCATTAATACACTATATATGTAATACTGACAGTAACTGTAAACTTAGATTACTTGACCCGCGGCTTGTAAGAATTGAAGTTTCAAGTATTCCGATATAATTAAAACAGGAGGTAAAATTAGTATTAGAATTTAATATAGAAAATGCTGATTAATTCTTTTTATTTGATTTGAACATTTAAATTTTAGCTAATTACTTTATATATGAAGTAGTATTTAAATTATGTATACAAGGGGCATTCCCTGTGGAATACAATTTAGTTGTAACTCATATTTATTGATTTAAACTGTAAATAAAAAAAAAGATAATTCCTTACGTAAATGTTACATGTTTTACATTCATACTCACAATAAGGAAACACCATTGCCTCTTTGAATGTTTAAAATGCAATTAATTAAAATTTTCCAAATTATTAGAAATGCCTTACATCACTACGACTAATTCATCAATGAAATGTCTAAAAGGAAATCATGCATTAACTATAAACCTTGCACTGACCTTGAAAACAATTATACTTAATTAAAACTAATCAAGCGGTCATTTGAGCCTTGAGCACTTTACAATATTCTAAGTTTGTAAGAGAATGATAATCCCTTTCTTCATGATAAGTACTCGCTAACGCTCGTACTTAATCATGAAGAAAGGGATTATCATTCTCTTACATATACTTGTTTAATTCGAATTATTGTGTATAATAAGATACAATTTGCTTTAATGGCCGATGGTGTGAAAATTTACATATATTTGTTGCTAATGTTTATTGACCTGAAATCCAAAGATAGCACAAAGAAACAGCAACTGTCGTACTGATTAGAATAATCATTCTCTTTAAGAAAAAAATTGTCCTTGACAAATTTTGTAGAAATAAAATTCAGTACATCAAATTGAATTATTTTAATTGAAGATAGTGCACATTTACAGCTAATCAGTTGTGCTCGGGGTAAAACAAAAATGAAATAATAACCCAACAGATTAAAAGCCAAAATGTCCAACCGGTTACGTGATAAGGTGTTGAAGATAGAATACACAAAACCGGTTGTGGTTTAAATAATGCTAGTGGTCAAGAATGGAAATAGAGTTGGTTTACTTTTTTTTAAAATAAAATTGAATGGTCCTCTTGCTATATTCGATCTGTGTCCTAATATACACGTCATATTTTGGACAAACATATATATATCAACAGAGACGACAACAAAGTGCAGAAAACACCAATGCTTTCCGACTTTTGGAATCTTCCCTGTGGTGTTTGAGTGTAAATATTATCAAGAACATCCACTTCAGCATGCAGAATGGGTTGAACGTCTTATTGGATAGCTACAGTATTCCACTAAATAATTTTTTTATTCACATAGTAGGTAATCGGTTGAAGGAATCTGCAAACCGTTGTTCCAAGTAACACTCGATTAATGTCTATGGAAAACGGTAATACTGGTCAAATTTGTTTCTATTTATGTTTCTTTTTTTCTGTATTTTCAATCAATTTTAGCTCACCTGGCCAAAAGGCCATGTGAGCTATTGCCACTACTTGGCGTCCGTCGTCCGTTGTCCGGCGTAAACTTTACTTTAAAGTCTTCTCTCAAACAACTGGGACAATTGGGACTATACATTTGTATATTGTTGGAATGGTCCTTGGATGTCCCCCTTCCAAAATTGTGTCCGGTATCTCAGACTTCAAACCTACATGTCTGCTGTGAATGTAAATAGAAACTAGAAGCTCCCAGGAGCCTATATTGTTCATCTGGATTTAACTTGTCCAACTTGAGCAGGACTAAAATTTAAGTGAAGCAGTCAATTTGGCTGGTCTTCCCATAGAGCCCTATGTTTGGCTGCGGTGGCTATTTTGACTAATTGTCGGGGTCTTCGGACATACTTCTGAAAGAGAATAATCTAAGGACCATTGCAACAACCTATTACCGGAATCTGGGACTGCAGATGCAATCGTAAACACAGAGGCGCCAGATGTTTTCCGATATGACAGATAGGTTATTCTTTTCGCATTTGACACTATTTATAACATTTATTTAGTAATATGTGGTGGTTTCCAGTATCAGCCAAACAACAGGCAACTCGGGTTGCCTGTTGAATATAAATCGACTTAAAACAAAATCAGAAAAGAATTAAGTTATACATCAGGCGTAGCTAATAAAAATTTGGTCCATGGGAGCATATTTCTTTAAAACTGCAACTCCATGGTCACATTTTAAGTTTTATTAAAGACATTTTGGCTATTTTCGACCGTTCTACCACCGGGGGACCCTGTCTTTTGTTTAATAACTCAATACAATAAATTGAATTTCGCCTATCAACATCTTGTTGCTGTCTTGAATAGCAGATAGATATTTTCATTGCAAACATTGACAGTAGATCTTGGCAATCGTTAACAACTATGCATTTAAATTCAGTCATATATCTTTTCTTCACCGAATTGTATGGAAGCGCATATGGTACAGCCCTTGTAAAGTTATTGTTTTGCAAATAAGTCGAAATTATAAGTTATGTTGTGTGTTATAAGCTGGAATCAAATCATCATGTTGAAGTCAACTTGTCGGAATGATGTAGACAGAATTGCATTACAATGTCGACTTGCTAATATAAATGTAATGACATAGTAATAAGAAGTCGACATGTTGTATTCAACTTGTTAATTGATTAAGTCGACAACTTGTTTATTTGATGTTAAATCATCATGTTGAAGTCAACTTGTCGGAATGATGTAGAAAAAATTGCATTACAATGTCGACTTGCTAATATAAATGTAATGACATAGTAATAAGAAGTCGACATGTTGTATTCAACTTGTTAATTGATTAAGTCGACAACTTGTTTATTTGATGTTAAATCATCATGTTGAAGTCAACTTGTCGGAATGATGTAGAAAAAATTGCATTACAATGTCGACTTGCTAATATAAATGTAATGACATAGTAATAAGAAGTCGACATGTTGTATTCAACTTGTTAATTGATTAAGTCGACAACTTGTTTATTTGATGTTAAATCATCATGTTGAAGTCAACTTGTCGGAATGATGTAGAAAAAATTGCATTACAATGTCGACTTGCTAATATAAATGTAATGACATAATAACAAGAAGTCGACTTGTTAATTGATTAAGTCAACTTGTTTATTTGATGTTAACTTTTTTCGTTCTCACGGTCAGATTCCCACGGTCAGTATTTTACTTCCTGTTCTGACACATTAAAGATGAAGATCGACAGCAACAGCAGCAGCGGGAGCAGTGGAAACGAGTCAAAAGTAAGATTTTTATTTGTTTTTTTTTTTTTTGGAGACGTAGTGTTATATTTCAATATAAGGCAATACTTAACACAAACAGATAGAGATCAGTGGGAGAAAAACGTGTACATGCAATTATTGCTTGAATGGAAGGGAATTGAAAAGTAACAGATAACCGTGGCCTGTTAAGATTAACATGCTGGCTAATTTCCAGGGGGTAATTGAAATTGTTTTTCATTATCATGAGTCACGAGGACGAAACTCGGGTTCACATATAAGACTGATTCAATTTTTTCCCAGGGTATCATAGGGCATCGTTCTGGTGTGACCTGAATGGGTCTAACTTAGGGAGCAACTATTTTATTTTTATAGGGGGGGGGGGGGGGGGCATGGAAGGAATTTGGGAAAAAATATCATGATCCGACATTTGAAGAAAAAAATAGGCAGGACAGAAGAGGTGAATAAAAAATTAGGTAGCACCATGGAATGTCAAGACAATTTTAAGTCATATTGGAAAAAAATCTCGTGCGCAAGCGCGCTAAAAAATGTTAGGATTCGCAAAGAATAGGCGGGATTAAAGGCTCCTTCATGCCCTCATAAAAATCCAATTACAGCTTTGCTAAGCAAAAAAAAAATAATAATAATAATAATAATAAGTAATCTAAACAAACAATTTGATTCGAAATGCCACATAGAAAAACATGACGCGAAACGAGATATTTTTCACTTTATTTTGATATCGATCAAATAAGAGATTTTGCTATTAATTATACATTTAAATTGAAGAAATGTCGTCTATTTCAGATGCTTGGTTGACTGCACGTCTAATAAATGGTCGAAGACTATGGAAGGGAGCCATATTTTAAAGGTAATGTTAAAAGTAAAACCCAAAATATGTTGCTTACATGCAATCTAATTAAAAACCGATCTCTCATCGCTCCCTTTTTCTGATATGTCGCGTGGGAGATCTAACGAAACCCGCTTTGAGGTCACATGTGAGTGAACTGGAACTTATGAATTTATAATTATATGCAAATGAGTTGACTTCCTATCAATAAGCCAATCAAAAAAGTTTTCCTTTGGATCTAATCGTTAAAGAAGATCCGAATGAATTCTGGGGACTGACGATTTCTTCGTTAATAAAATGAGTTACATTCCTTTACCACACGATCAACTTACAAGATCGCCTAAGCCGCAATTTCATTGGTCGAACAGGACACACCTACGAGGTCACTCACATGTGACCTCAAAGCGGGTTTCGTTAGATCATACGACATATCAGGAAACGGGAGCGATGAGAGATCGGTTTTTAATTAGATTGGCTTACATGGAACTCCAAATCAACATAATTTCAAATAATTAGACGATCCGAAATCCAAGGCCGCCAAAACTGAACAAAGATTAACATCTAACCCTATGAGAAAAGCATACAAAATGCCTAATTTTGAAAATCGTTTTGTAGATTGAAATGAACTGACGCAAATATGATCAGATGATGGTCATCTATAATGTTTTGTAAATTTTATGTCGATTCGAAATCCAAGCTGACCGCAACTAGACATTAGACAATATGGGCAAAGCAATGGGCATAGCCCGATTGGTTTCCAGGAGAGCAACTATAGGCTCCAGGGAGCCTCTGGTTCAGATACAAAGTTTTTATATTGCAGTTCATCTGCAAATATATCAAATATGTGCATGCTACCTTGATTTTCATTTTGGTTTTGTCGAACACCATATAGGGATCAGCATATCGGTCTGACCAAAGTAGGTACTGTAGTTTGCCAAGAATAGTGCTCCTGACTTTATCATCTGCTTATATATCAAAGATGTGCATGCCATCTTTATTTTTGGTTTTGGCGTGACCGGACGCCCTTTATAGGAATCAGTATGTCTGTCTGTCCTAAGCAGGTACCGTAACATGTCCAGATAAGTACCCCTACCGTTTTCAAGATACATAGTTTTTATATTGCAGATCATTTGCTCATATACAAAGATGTGCATGCTATCTTGATTTTGATTTTGACTCGGTCGGTTTTACGCCTTAAGCCTCAGTCACACATTCAGGATTTTTACTGTCGTCCTTGATAGGACCATTCCCGTGTGAATCGTGGCTGGAAATTCAAACTTTAATTAAAATTTGTAATGTGGCGGTCACATAATGCTTAGTAAACTGATGACGTCACAGTGAACAAGTTATGTCCTATTTAGATGTCAAGCAAATCAGATTGTTTGTTTAATCATTACAGCATACGGATAATTTCAATTTTTACGTTTTAGGTCTCCTTTGTGTTGCTGATCATAATGTAGCAGGAATTCCTTACCCAGGTGATGATGCGTCTGTGCCTGAACTAGTCCGACACTATCACCACTTATGCTACACGTCCCTTCAAATTTGTGGATTTCTTTTGTTTGTTCACGGTACATTCATGAGTTGTTCCATGTTAAAAAGACTTAAGAGAAGATTAAATCTCAGACGGCGTAACAACCAGTCGCCATTACATACAGTTGTAAGGACTATCTTGGCTTTACACCGAAATGGCCTGTCTGATGTCGGATACAGATATATGTGGAGGACTCTAAACATAGGCTTTGGACTTTGCGTCACACAATCAAGAGTCAGGCTCTGCTTAAGAACAATAGACCGACAGGGTGTACTTGACAGATCGCATCGTGTTCTTCGAAGGAGAGCGTACTACAATAGGGGACCAAACTATCAGATTCATGTCGATGGTTACGATAAATTAAAACCCTACGACATAGCTGTACATGGGGCAATCGATGGTTACTCTCGTAAAATTTTATGGTTGATAGCAAGCCCCTCCAACAATAACCCCAGATATGTTGGTTACTGGTATCTTAATTGGATCAAACAAAGAAAGATGCTTCCAATGGTTGTTCGATCGGATGAAGGAACAGAAAACGTCATAATGCGGGATTTACAAAGATCGTTGCGATATAATCATAACGATGATATGTTGGGACAAAAATCTTTTCTCGTCGGCAGATCTGTTGCAAATCAAAGAATAGAAAGATTTTGGGGTACACTAAAAACGAGTTTCACCCAGTTTTGGGGAAACCGCTTCCAGGATTTCCAAGAAACCGGGGTTCTTAATGTATCTTGTCCAGTACATAAAGAATGTGTTCGATTTTGCTCCCTCTCCGTTATCCAACATCAATTGGACATGTTTGCTAAGAACTGGAATTCACACAGAATAAGAAAATAACGTGCTGAAATTGTAACACCAAATGGTATTCTAAATATGTTATACTATTAGCCAGAGATCTTTGGCGGAAGAGACTGTTCATTTCTTTTACCGTGCAACTTACAAACAATTGACCATCTTATAGAGGAATATACAGAGAATTTTCCAGAGCGTGGCTGTAGCAATGAATTTATTAACATTGTCGAGTTGCTTACTGGAAAAAGACGAGATCAGTTTCCCATCATCACATCATATGCTGATGCTGAGCTTTTGTTTCGGACAGTGATTGCTGCCTTACCAAATTGAAAATTTGCTATAGAATTTTTATACAAAAATGATTTTGCATATAAAATGTGTCAGAAATTTAGTGTGTTTAATGTTTTGGTTTTAAATTACAAGAAATACATCTGAAATATACATGTACTAAATCAAACAAAATTACTAGTAGTTACTTTACACTGTTTTTTTTGTGTTGATTTTTTTTGTTGATTCTGGTAAACATAAAAGTAAATACTCTCTACGCCAAGCGCAGCATGATACGCTCGTAGCACATTGAACAAGGGAACAAACAGTAGGGCAAGTGTTGACACAAAGCGTGTGTGAGACTGATTCGTACCTCATGGTCTCGACACAAAAATTTTTGCCTATAGTGTATATGATTCCTAAGTTGACGGCATTCATGTAAAAAGTCTTGTTTTCTACTTTCTTGTACTCCAGAATTTAGTTTAATGACAAACTTTTTGTGCCGATACTTTAGGGTATGAAACAAGAGGCTATCAAGAGCCTATATGGCTCACCTCGACCGTGGCTACATTATACAGTCAAATTTAGACCCCTATATTATAGTATGTTCCCCGTTGTTGCCCGTCACGGATTGATATAGAACTGCCAGACGAAATTTTGAAAAGGGGTCATCCAAGAACAACTGTTATCAAGTTTGGTTCCAGTAGTTTTGGAGAAGATCTTTGAATGCTTTTCCCTCAGGAATGTTAATCTATGTTGTAACTGATTGCCGCAATCTTGGATTATAGACCTGACCCTACCAGACATATTTTGTCCGTGCCTTTCCAAAGACCATTGTGACCAAATTTGGTTGTAATTTGAACAGTAGTTTCAGAAAATATCTTTCAATACATTTCGCTATATGGTATAATCTCAACAACGTTCGTGTTGAATTGTACCCTGTCCTGCCGAACACCATTTTGTAAGAAGGTCATCCAGTAATAAATTTTTTTTCAATTGGCTCAGTAATTTCAGAGTAGCAGATCTTTGAATGCATTTCCAAATATGATACAATGTTAAACTACGTTTTCCTCTGGTGGTCATCTTCGATCGGACCCATACCTGACAGACACATTTTTTGCAAGGACTTACTAGTAGTTTGGTTGCAATAAGTTCTATAAATACTGAGAAAAAATGGGCTCCGCAGAGCGTAGCAGGATACGACCGTATCAAGGGTACATTTGGGCAAGTGTTTACGCAAAGTACGTGTAGACATAGTAAATTGCTGGACTCAGTAAAAACCATCAAATCCAACCGAAAGAGTCAATCACATCCCTTGACCCCCTTTGTGCCTTTGTTTCTTGGAAACGGTAAACAAATTTTAAAATAATCTATTAAAACACAGTATATGGAATCTACAAAATATATATAAAATGAACAGATGAAATAGAAAAAAAAACAACATGTTGGCAAGTCTCATTCAATTCAGAGCACTTTTAATTTTCCCACCTTTTTGTTGTTTCCATGGCAACAAAATTTTGATGTTACAATCTATGGATGGATGGATGAATTATTGTTTAACGTCCAGTGGCAACCAGGTGCATATCAGGACGAGAACATGTTGATATGATAATGAATATGATCCCTGCTTTGTACTAGACCGACACGCTAAGTCGGATTTTTAATGTGCTAGCTCACGAGGTAACTGTCCGCAGGAAGACATATCACCTCACTCGGACACATTATACTGACTCCGAGCCGACCAGTCTTTGCTCTTACTCCTAGATGCCGCGTGCTTGGTGGAGAAGCAGCAAATACCAATTTTAATGTCTTTGGTTTGACCCGGCCGGGAATCGAACCCGCGACCTTCCGCACTCGGGGCGAGCACGCTGCCACGAGACCACCGAATGTTACAATCTAAATATACACATGTCGAACAATATTTCTGTTTGAAGCATTTTCAGTTTTGACCCCTTTTGGTACACCTGTTTCTCAAAGCCGCCAACAAATTAAATATAATCTGTGGCTGGCGTACTAAAAACCACTTTCTGTATCAAAACTATAATACTAAAATGCCTTTCTGTGGCTGGCGTACAAGAACCCACATTTGTATCAAAACTACGATACTAAAATGCCTTTCTGTGGCTGGCGTACAAAAACCAATGTCTGTATCAAAACTACAATACTAAAATGCCTTTCTGTGGCTGGCGTAAAAAAACCGATATCTGTATCAAAACGACAATACCTTTCTTTTTGGCTGTTTGCAATGACCAAGGCAACGGCCTACTCGTACATCCCCTTACACAGAATTCAATCAAAAATACAGCTGAAACAAGTGAGAACACTTTAGATAAATGTTTGACAGAATATTGATACAAATAAAGAAAATGCATACTTGATGTAGGGTATAAGTTAGCAAAAATAAATAGGTTTCCGATTCTCCACAAGGAAATTGTACATATTTAATATGATTAAGGAGGGTGGAGACAAATACAGGTTCTAAGGCGTTTACAAGAATAAAATCCGAATTTTTAAGAAAATGTCAAATGATCTTTATGTGACACCGATAAAATTAACTTTGGAAATTAACCTACCAAATTTAGACATTTTTATCAATTTAATGAGAAATTCAAATTAATAAAGTTTATATTTTAATGAATTTTAGAAAGCAGATAAGTGTACAATTTTATTTATTGATTATCGGATTTAATTCAATTACCGTTACAAATTTGGCCTGAAGACAGATTAATAGACAGTTTAATTATCTTTGATTTATATATTTTCCTTTTATCTCTTTTCTTATTAAGAGACCATTGTGTACATATATTTAATCTTGTGTTATAATTATGCCATATGTTTTAATGAGGGACATTTTTAAGACGGCTAGACAGTTCTTGGATACCAGGCGAAGGGTGTGGACGCCACACAAGTTATTCAAAATTAAGGACTATTTACGGATACCGTAGTTTTCACCTTCATGGACTTTCCGTGTTGACTTTATATATTTCATGTACATGTATTTATCGCTGACTTTGGATTTATAATATATTATTGAATTTACATTATTTGCGTCTTACTATCTTCAACTGTGAGCTATTTATTCCCCAAGAATCACCAATACACGAACATTCCGAAATATTCCCCGTTACATTTACCTTAACCAGAACACCGATAATTCATAAAGCCCTACACAAATGAGTGTATGTACCATCTACATTAAAAATTAATACGATTTTCGCGGTCGTATAAAAGACCAATTTATCGAATACCTTTCTTTTGTCAAAGAGTATACATGCATATGAAGAAAAACAAAACACACAATATACACTGTTAAATATTAATTATGCAATTGAACTCTCCTTACGTAAGGTAAAAATAAAAGAGGGTTTACTCGCGTTCTATCCGATCAAATATTCTCATGGACAGATACCCCATATTTTTACATGTTCATATTATAAACAGAAGAATACAATAGGTAACAGCTTGTGAATAGCATCATAGAATTCGGGAGATATGAATAATGTTATGTAAGTCAGTGACAAAGAATTTTACTACTAATTCATTTTTCCGAGAAATTCTAATATACCTTTAACTCCAGTAACGTGATAATTTAGTCAATTATGTGTAACGGTTATTTTTATTTTCATTCAAATATAGGGAAATTAATCATCTGAAAAAGTTGTTATAGGTAAAAATAATCACTTAAGATGTTCCCGAAACTAAACTATGTGTTGAAAGCATGTTATAGTACATGTAGTACAACTGGAAGAAATCAACAACTACAAAAGTATATGAAGGAAGTGATGAAAATTGTCGGGAAACAAGAACAGAGATTTCAACCAAAAGATGTTATGTTTGGTCAATTGAAAGCCTCAGGAGATCGTGAATTCGAGAACCAAAGTTTCGAATGTTTTGTATTACTGTGTGTTCGAGGAAGAGTAGATTACTCACCATCCTATCCAGGTTTTGCAAACTGGTTGATTGAGGAGTCTGAACAAAAGACATGGAATGACTGTATATATAATGGTTTCCTGAACCTTCAAAATTTCTCCAGACTTTTTCATGAAAGGGTCGGAAAAGCTATTGAAGATTATAATTCAGACATTTATAGAGATTTCACAGGTATCGTTCACTCCAGAGATAATAATATGGAAACTGATGGCAGATATTCAGTGCCAATAAAAATAGAAGGAACTAAATTTTACAAAACCTGGCATATCAGAGGAGAGTGTCATTTGGTTCCCTTTCTTGAATGTAACAAGGAAACACAAATAAAATTCCCCGTCTGGTTGTTAAATGGTGGAAAAGAGTGGGTACTTAAATGTGGCAGCAAGACTACATAAACATGTCTCTTACGTTGTCTTAATCGATGCCATCGACAGTAAGTAATGTAAAGAAATCAGCATACTTTAATCTTTAGTAAGGTTACAATTTTTTAAATGGGAAGTACACTAATTCCACGGTAGAGGGCTGATTTTAACGTATTAAACCTCTGTATTACTGAAAAATTATTACACCAGGGAGTTCGATATCACAAACTTATCAAAACTTTTACCAAATTTTATCATCGGTACAAGGACATCATTCGTAAATATAAATCAAAGTGAAAACATCTTATATTTCAGGTATTTCATATTCCATCTATTATGTAATACTCTATACAAAGCATAGAAATGTCGTCATTCACCTGAAAAGCTAACCAAACCTTTAAACAGAATTATCCACAAAGGAAATAGTTACGATACTGTTGTCAAGTAATTAAAGATTGCATTTTTTTTAATTAATAATGTTTCACTCATAGGGTCCTTGCATCGGAAATAAACACATTTATTCTAAAATCAGTTGTTGGCATGATACGGGTTATGTTCTTCTCGTATAATTTATGATGGCATGATACTAATCCGCCAACGGGAGGGATTGTGGCTGATTTTCTATATGATTAAGGCATAATCTTTCGATTACTATTAGTTTAATTGAGGTCTGGAGCTTGCATGTCAGTAACTGCTAGTAGTCCTATGTTAATATATATTAATCATTGTCATTTTGCTTAGTTTCTTCTGTTACCGTTTTAACATCGGACTCGGACATCTTTTGAACAGAGTTTTACTGTGTGTATCGCTGTGTGTTTGTTTATTCCACGTTGGCTAGATGTATAGGGGAGGGTTGAGATCTCTCAAAACATGGTTAACCCCGCCGCAGTTTAGTGTCTGCCCAAAGTCAGGAACATCTAGCCTTTGTTAGTCTTGTGTATTTTTTTTATTTTGGTTCATTCTTAATTGTGTTTTGGAGTTAAGTGTGCCGTCCATTTCGCTGAACTAGTATGCATTATTGTTTAGGGGGCAGCTGAAGTCGGTCTCTATGTGCGGGGATTTTCTCGCTGCGTTGAAGACCCATTGGTAGCCTTGGACTGTTTTCTGCTCTTTGGTCGGGTTGTTGTCTCTCTGGCTCACTCCCCGTTTCCATTCTCTATTCTATCTCATAAGTTATTATACGTCATATTGGGATTTTCTACCTATTTCATTTCCCGAAAAATTCTAGCATCACGAGAAAAATATAATTTGAGAAAAGTCAATGCTTTTTTCATGTGTTAAGGCCAAAATAAAATTATTCTGTATATAATGCTTGCTCATTTCTTCTCTGTCCAAGGGCAACCAGGTGCATATCAGGACGATCTCTGTTTATTCTCAAATATGTCTCAATATGCTGCCAATTGCAAGCGCTACTTATCTTCGCTAAATCAGTATCCGATCAATCTGTTCATTTTCTTCCTGGTGTTTATTCGTCTGGTACCTTCCATTTTACTCATAATGTCGTTCCATTAGGAGAATTCGTACTTAAGGATGATCGCTGGTCTAATAGGAAATAAGTAGGATTTGAAATAGGTGTTTTAGTTTGAGAGAACATATGAATAGTAAACAAATAAGCAAGAAAAAAATATAGGTTCATGTGCTCATTTTAGAGCTACAAGGCCTTGAAAATTTGCAGGAAATGGGTTTTCTCTGGATTTTTCATTGTCTTTGCATTGACAACTTCATTCTCTCAAAAGTGTATGAAAGAATAAAAAGGATTTCATAAAATTTTGTCAAATACCATTTAAAGGTATATACGATTGAATTATAAAAGAAAAAGTGGGGGTTCATGGGCAAAATATTTCATGTTTAAGAAATGAATAAAACCCGAGGATTCCGAAAATCTGACAAAAAGACCAAAACATGACCAGCGAGCATCCTTAAGAGTTATTTTTCACCTTTGCTACATTCTGTGTCTTAATTTTCGATTTTAGGTTCTTTTATACGGAAGACAGCTTTCCACTTATTATATTTCTCTTTCATGTCGCGTGTATTCCTTTTTACTCATTTTTGCACTAATTTAAGTGTCTATAACATTGGGTATCTGCGCAGGGCTCTTTGGGTTTTTTAAAATTCATATCGTAGTATTTGGCAGTGTTCGTTTCTAGATTGTTATTATTTAGAGTTTATTTTCTGAAACGAAGGAATAAATGGGGTTTAAGTCTTATCACCTGGTCAATTCTGCGCTCTTTTCAGTTTTCAAATTTTCTGTACATCAATACCTTTTACAGTTGTTTTGTTCAAACGTTTAGTTAAACGTTTCCAATCTGTTTTCTTCTCTTGACCTTGATAATCGATTACTGCCCTACAATGCTGTTTCACTGGCAATGAATGACAGTACAAGGAATGTGTTGATACGAATAGTATGTTGTCCGGTGGAATGAAAGATTTTAGAATTGTCTTTAGTCACGCAACAGCGGTTGCTTTTAAAGGATCACTTGTATGTATATCTCGAAATTCAGATAAATTCTTTTTGCAACTGGCTGAATACTAGATTTCCGATGGTTGATGTTGCCTCTTGCTGAAGTTCACGATATAATCACCTTTTCAGTGCATTAAATATTGAACAATATGTTTAAATTTCATAATCACAAACGTAAAAAATGAAATATAAGACGCTATTGTTGAAAGTAACAAAGCGGATATGTGAAATATGAAGACTTGTTACATAATTTCAATTTAGTGAAAAATTTGAATGCATAATACATAATGGTATTTCTTCTTTCGAGATTATCTACATTTTAAAATGCATATATAACTGACTGTATGAATCATTTATGTATTAATGGTTTTTATAGTAAAAGTGCAAAATTTCAAGACGCCCGGGAACATGAATCTAATTATATTGGTGAATTATAATAAAAAATGGGTTAAAGTCACAAATGGCCGGGTTGCAAAGAATGGGTTATGAACCATGGAGAAGTTAATAGTATCTTTCAAGATAAAGGTATTGTATGAAATCAGTCTGGAATGTTGATACTTTAAATGTAGATTGTTGTTGTATAATGCATTTATTGTTTTTAATTAATTAATAACAAATGCCAACAGGTGAACATCTTTAATATATATGCACTATTTTGAAGGAAAAATGACTAGGTTTCCAAGTCTGAAAATGGGGAAAAATTATTCAAACAATTCCATAATAGCAGGTGCACAATTTCAATATGTGTACAATCTTCCTGTGAAGTTTTATAAATCTGGATTGAAAACTGTAGGAGAAGTTGATTACACAAAATGTGTACTGTGTTTTCACATTTTGATTGAAAAGTTACTAAGTTTCCAAGTCTGGAAATTTTGGAAAAAATTATTCAAACAATTCCATAATAGCAGGTGCACTATGTCTGGGGGCGGACCTTGGACCAGTATGCTAGGTGGTACTGCAAAAAAATCTCAGCCCAAGCATTTATTACATTTCATATTAATGAAGTTCTTTATTTCCTTAGAACTACAAATTAAAGACAGATTGGCGACACGGGCTCCAGATAATTTTACAAGCTCTTTGATAATCACAACACAGTGGCGAGGACAACTTCTAATGTATATCCAATGCTTCTTTCTCGTCAACTGATAAGATAAAGTTCATGCTGCGTTGAGCTCAGCTGTTGTTTTCTTCTTTTTGGTTGTTCTTCTTTTGTCCCGCTGTTCATTTTTAACTCATATTTGCTCAAATTTTTGCTATGTCAGTTCAAAGATGTGTGGTGGTGGTGGTTTTAGTCTTTCCATTCAAAACGCTGCTGATTTCTATACTCATTAGACTGTTAGATTCTGTTCTTCAGCTCCATTCATAATCAGATTAAGAATCTGCTTCTTTTTAGTCTGACAATTTAGCCTAATTGCGGGTAAAATTTATATTATTTCCACAACGTCCAAGTAAAAAAATTATTTATTTGTTAACTCCAGGAGTGAAAATCACATTCCTAACATAAGACTTTGCTACTTACAGGGATCCTATTAAGAATTGTTCTGTCTAATTAATCCTTGGCACAAAATTCCGACATACACAAGAACAAAGTCAAATCAGCCGCCTTTTTAATGCTGTTCTTCATCTTAAATTTACAGTGAGTCCTTGAAACATTTCTCATCCCCTTGTATATTCAAAAAGACTCCCAGCACCGGTTTGAGTGGGATAACGTCACAGTGAGGCTTTGAAAAATCTCTCATCCCACTGCATATTCAAAATGACTCCCATCACCGGTTTGGGTGGGATAGAGCCACGGTGAGGCTTTGAAACATCTCTCATCCCACTGCATATTCAAATTCACTCCCAACCTCGGACTGAATGGGATAAAGTCACAGTGAGGCCTTGAAACGTCTCTCAACCCAAATCATATTCAAAATGGTTCCCAGCCTCGGGTTGAGTGGGATAAAGTCACAGCGAGGCTTTGAAACGTCTCTCATCCCACTGCATATTCAAACTGACTCCCAGCACCTGTTTGAGAGGGATTATATAAAAAAATATATATAAGGCTCTTCACAGATTTAAATAAAACAATAACTAATCTGAATGTTTTCTTTATCCACAGATATGTACAAACGATACAGCGTCAAACAGACACATTGAAGTCACAAAACATTTAGAGACTTTTAGAACATACCGTTTTTTAAATGTACATGGTCATAAATGTAGTAACCCCAAAATTGTTTCATCGTGAGGTATGAGCGCTTTTATTACAGTACCTAGTACCCAGTACCTGGTCTTCAGTCAGCTTCAAAGCTCAAATTTTTCGGTAATATCTTTTCCTTAAACGACCCTCTTAAAAGTTGACTAACTAAATGTTTGAATCAATGTGTTTAAGTTTATAAATAACGCGATAATCATTTGTATACAGTTACAATCATTTAATCTTTCACAGATATTTTTAAATATGTATATATATTCGTAATTTCATATAATTTTTCTGTACATTTCATATTTCAGACGTTGTCAGTTAAAATTGTCATTTAGTTTGCATGGATTTTTAAGATAACAAGTATGTTCCATACAAACATGAGTATTGTTGCTTTTTAGCCCACCTGGCCATGTGAGCTATTGCCATCACTTGGCGTCCGTCGTTTGTCCACAATTCAGACATCATCTCCTCTGAAACCGCTTGGTCAATTGAAACAAAACATGGCAGCAATGGTCCTTAGGTGATCCTCTTTCAGAATTATATCCGATGACCCCGTCCACCATCCAAGATGGCCACAAAAGCCAAACATAGTTTAACATAGGACCCTATGGGGAATTTACTAAAAGATCTTCTTGTCTGAAACCGCTTGGCCAATTGGAACAAATATTGATAGCAATGGTCCTTAAGTGGCTCTCTTTCATAAATGTTTTCGGTGATCTTGCCTACCATCCAAAATGGCCACGCAAGCCGAACATAGTCAAAGTACCCTATCGGAAATTTACTTAGAGATCTTCTTTTCTAAAACCACAGGGCCACTCGGAACAAAAATTAGTCCTTAGTTGGTTCTCTTTCAGAAATATATCCGATGACCCCACCCGCCATCCAAGATGGCCGCCAAAGCCGAACATAGTTTAACATACGAATTAATGGAAAAATCAGTGATAGATCTTCTTGTTTGAAACCAGTGAGCAATGTTCCAGGCTGCCAGTCAAGAAGGAAATAGTCAAGATAAGCGATACAGGCTCATGGGAGCCTCTAGTTTTACCAGTGTCGTCAATAATTATTGCAGTAAATACTAATTGAAGGGATATAGTTCTTTTAACTATGTACATAATTATATAATATATAATAAATTATTCATATAGCTACAAATCAATTGTCTTTTGCATTTTGTTTTGCCATTTATTTTGTTTCATAATGATGTGTCAAAGAAATAATAAAACTGATAAAAGGTGTCATTTCTAAAAGAAATGTCAGTTCCAATCCGGATTATGGCGTGTCAAACGTTGCAATATTCACAAAAAAATATATGTTCATGAAAATAAATAATTGTTAAAAAAATGAAATATATGTTCATAAAAACAAAATATGTATTTACAATATCAAAATATGTGTTCATATGTTTATAAAATGAAATAAAAATAAGTATATGTTCATAAAAAACAATAGTTGTTCATAAAAAATAAATATTTGTTTATAAAAATTAAATCTGGTATGAATTATATTAAACTTTCCTTCACCAAAACTAAAATAGGAATGAGGTTTATTAATCTGTATCTTAATATTTCTTTTGAATGCACGTATATTAATTTTCTGGAATCTTTTGTAGAAGGACTAAGATTATTCCAATCTTTAGCGGTTGCTGGAAAGAATGATTTTCTAGTAACTTCAAGTCGACAATTTAAAATAAGATAATCACTTCTATTTCTGAGATTATATTCTGTTACTTGTCCAACTAACGGAGGCATAATTGTAATTGTCCAGGGAGATATACATTTTCCAAGAAGGTAACATTGATCGTGCCATGCACGTCACTTTTCCTTGGTCAACCTTTTTTAATTAGTTTAAATTATCTATGGTAGATTTTTAGCTCCTTTGGTAGATTTGGTATTCCACCTGCTGATTAAACCATGTTGAGACAGATATATTTCATATTATATTTTTCTAAAGCTTATAGAAATGTTTTATTTTTCATTGGTTTATGTATATACCTTTGTTATTGTTGAATGCACTAGCAAAATAAATAATCAATTTAAAGTTTTTGGTTTCATTTACAAAGGTTGAATCCACAAAAAGACTGGCTTCTACCAAACTATCATGAATATACAGTTGGTGTTGGACTTTTGAGGTTAACTCTTGTCCTCAAGTGTGACAAGGAGTCTCACTTCAGGCTTTATCTAGTACATGAGTTGTTATTTATTTGTTGGAAATCTAGTTTATTGAATTTCGTTTGTATTCGCTTCTCTGACAACATCTTAATAGTTTGAACCATAGTCCGATTACACTAGGATGACTGGCATGTTGGCGATTTGTCGTAAAATGATACTCTCTGTCCGATCTCGTATCTAAAAGGTGGCTAATGCTTTTTTGAAATCAGTAATCTGGCCCCGAAGTTCTTGGTGCAATGACAAAATTAATACGACTAAAATTGAAAATATATTCTACAAATGTGTCATGAGGAGATTTGCTGGCCCTTCCCCTTTTCACAATCAAACGGACGTGTGTCTTTTACATTTACAAAGTTTTTTCTACAATGAGCCATAAAATTATTTCTAACATAAAGGACTGAATTTTCTTCGATCTTTCTCGAAAATAATTTGTTTATTTCTGGTGAATGTACAAAAGCATGGTATAATATGGAGATCTTTATATTATACCATAATTCCAGGTTTAGTCTCAGAAAATCCTTGAATTATATATACAGAATGGTATACTAGTAATACAGACAATATGCATGTTATACCATAGCTGAAGCTCCACCTCCAAAAAGCCAACGAATGACTAAATGTTACTTGAGCCAATGAAAACTTATAGCATTTTGAATTTTGCCTTCTTTTGGATTCAATGTAAATATAAAGTAATAAGACACTGAAAATAACTGTCACCACATTGGCTAGTTGAGAGTTAAAAGGAGAAAAAATAAACATGTCAATCAGTTTCTTTTCTGCCACAAGTCATTTATACCATGGCTTACTCGTTAACATAATTAAAGGAACTCGCGCAAGCGCTCGTTTCACTAAATGTGTTAACTCTTAAAACTCGTGTTCATACAATTGATAAATTTTTAATCTCCTCGGTCTCTCACCCTTCTTTGCTTCTATCGCACAGGCCCCTGGGGAATGGATTTAGTGTGTGGCATCCACCCTTTTCTCTAACATCCCACGACCAAAATTGTCAATTTTTAGCTCACCTGACCCAAAGGTGTTGTTACTTTGTGGCTGATCATTGATCCAAGATAGCCACCATAACGGATACAAAGAAATCCAGGAAGTATTAAATTATGGAAAGTTCATGGCCCAAAAAGTTAAAAAGAGTCTGGCGTTTGACCGGAAGTTGAGACAATGACGAAACATGTCGGATAGGGAACGTTTTAATTAGCTCATCGACAATTCCATCATTTGAAGAAACTTATCCACCTTTTCGCATGAAATTTTCAGACAACACATTCATCCTCAACCAGTCAAATTTTAAATTGTGTCTATTGCAATTGTTACGTGTCAGATGACGGCCCAAATTAATTTTAGTAGCAAAGATTATGATTGTGTAAAAAGGCTGGCTTGACGATTCGGTCAATTTGTATTTAAAATAAATATGACACTTTGTGTACAAATGTTGGTATCCATATTACAACATTTATTCAGAAGTTGGCATTTGCAGGACATAGTATCACAAGGAATGATAAACAATAGATTAAAACAGTGATTATTGTGACTAAATGACTACGATTTTATCTTGGTAACACTTAACAATGTATTTAACTCTTTTGATCATCTTTAATGTTTGCAGTTCCTAAATTATAGCACCTGATGATGCGCCAACCTGAAGGTTTTTATTCATTAATTTAAGTATACTTAGTATCCTAAAAACAGATTGACAAAAAGTTTGGTCCCGCTTACGCCGTCAATTCCGCCCTCTCCCTACTTTTACTTAACTTTTATACGTTTGCTGTGACCGCCTCGTGGTAGTGTCCTCACCTCGAGTGCGGAAGGTCGCGGATTCTATCCCCGGTCAGGTCAAACCAAAGACATTAAAATTGGTATTTGCTGCTTCTCCACAAAATATCGTCCTGATACGCACATGATGGTTGTCACTGGACGTTCTTCCATGCATACATTTGCTGTGTCTGTAAATTAAAAGTCACACTTGGTGCCATCCTGAGTTCCCCAATGTATGCAGTACTATTTTGTTTGAATGTTAGAAGATGACAAGTTGATTGAAAATAAAAATATTTTTAGTATGCACGATTTGATATGTGCCCAATCACCCTGTGAAATTTATAAACATTTGACATTGTAACGCAATTTTATTGATAGCTATTTTCTGTCTCTTCGTTAAATGGTGTGTATAGAGCCGAAGGCTCTTATTATGTCAAAAATAACAATAAGCATACTAGTTCAGTCAACCAATCATCGCAACAAAAATATATACGATTAAAATAATTACCAACCATTGGTGCATATGAACAGTTTTAGATTCAATTTTAATGAAAATCCTTTCTACAACATCTATCATTATTAAACAGTATTAACACTGTGTTGTAGACTTATAGTTCTATAATTCTAAATCCTTCTATCACCTTACAACTCAAATTACACAGGAACTAATTAAAATATGATTAATCAAGACCGACAACTCTTAGTCAAATTTCGTATTTCATTATCCAATCAAATACACTGTTACAAAAAATTATTGCACGTATATTTTTTTTGTTACCAAAATATATTTTTTTATGATTATATATTTTATTTTATGAACACATATTTTGATTTTATGAAAACATATTTTGATTTTATGAATAAATATTTAATTTTTATGAACAATTATTTGTTTTATGAACATATATTTTGATTTTTTGAATACATATTTTGTATTATATGAACAGATATTTAATTTTTATAAACAACACCTATTGACATGTGACAGTAATGTCCAATTTGGATTTGTCCGGATATTAAACAACTTCCACCTGGGGTCAAGTGGAGTTAGAATTCCTTAAAGCTCACTATAAAGCTGGGGAAGGCTAACTTTCAAAGCTACTAATTATATAAACACATTATTTGAATTGTCCTTCACAATGGTCTCAACTGGTTTGTCACATCATGAAAAAGTTGTGTAATTTCAGAATAATCCCGGATGGACATGTGCTGTCAATAGGTGTAATTTTTTATTTTTTGTGAATATTGCAACGTTTGACACCCCATACCGGATTTAAATTGCTCTGTTTATATAGAAGAAGATTTTATTATTAACCAATTAATGATCCCATTGAGGACATAGTTAGCCGTGTAGCAGGAACTGCTTACCCTTCCGGAGCACCTAGGTTCACACCTGGTTTTTATAGGAGTTCGTGTTGTTCATTGTTTTTTTTAGTTTTCTGTGTTTATTTGTTGTGCTTGTGGTTGTTCATTTGTCTTCCAGGGTTTGTCTGTCAAACATGTCAAATGGATTACGTTTTTTGATTGCTCCTTAGGTATATTTGACTTGTCCTTTTTTACAGTACAAAATAATAATCCAAAGATACTAATATTAGATATGGTAAATTTATACTATGCTGTATGCATTTCAAGGAGTTACCTCTCATCAGCAGCATTAAAACCGAAACATTTGGAAGATCAAAAACCAAACTTATATTAAACAAGAAGTACTCAACCAAAAATACCGAAATAGGAAGCCAAATTTCAGCTAAGGAGATCTACCATGTGCAATACAAGAAATGAACAAAACAATTATGATTGAGTTACATGAATGAAACAAACATGTATGACAAATGTGTGGTATATAAAATAACAACGCTGCTTAACAACTACAAATGAGGCCATACCAAATTAATTTTTCGTTCTTAGGATTCTTGGATGGCAAAAATAGGTGCAAGCGAGCGAAATAGAATTTATTTTTTTTCTTGAAGACTTCTTTTTTTTTGGGGGGGGGGGGGGGGGGCGCTGATCAAATTACGTGCGGTACACATTTTTAAAATAAAATATTGCAAAAATGGGAAAAAAATCCTAATTTTACCAAATTTTAGGAGAGGACGAAAACAAAATTAATTTCTTGAAAACTGAAAAATTTTTGGCGAATTGACAGCATTTTTGCATAATGAGGCGGCAAAATATTTTTATCTTAAAATTTACATCGTCCAAAAATCGGAGCAGCGAAATCCAAAGAACTAAAGATCAATTAGGTGTGGCCTAAGTGAATTGTAGAAGTATAAATAACAATACCAGTTTGGAACAGCGTTTCAGGAGCACACCGTTAGAATTAAAGGAAAGAATTATATATTAAGTAAGGCGTGAATTAAGATTATAAATAATATGTTTTTCGTGTCTGCGTTCAAGTTACTTTCGTATTATAATGGAAACAGTGAATCTAAAGATTGAATACGGCTACGGTTTTTTTTCAATTTTTGAATACACTAAATATTGAAAATAGCAAATGTACATTAAAAGAACTTAAAACATAAAAGGTGAGCGAAAAATGTAATAACATGTGTATAATGCTATTGCTGGGACATTGCATTTTCGTATTTGTTGATATAGTGCGTTAAAATTAGAATAATATACATGACTATAGATTATTTACAGACACATATAGTCAATTTTCCTAGATGGATTGCCACGAGACAATAATTCGTTCAAATTTGAACACACGGAATAATAGAATTCGTTAATTCACTCTGGAAAATTTTTCTTTATCAAACTTTTTGCATTGGCTTCGCATTTCAGTCGTAATATGGATGTCACCTGTAATTTATTTCTTCTTTATCCTCTTGCAAATATTGTGTCAACAACAGAGTATAGAAAAAATGAAAACAGGGCCCTATATGACCATAAATACTTTAGATAATGGGTCACCAAAAACTAAAAAAAATAAATAAATAATTTAAAAAACGTTTGTGAAATTAATTTTGAAAAGTATTTTGATATCTTACATTCAAATACATAAACATCAGATCCAGTACATGTTGATTTATTCTATTTTTAGAAGATCATAACTGCAAATGAATAAAAGGAAAATTGTAGAACAAAACAGAAGTAGATACCTGAAACATTTCCACAAATGGCTCGTTCATCATATTTATTGTTTTCATTCGGTTAGAAAGACTTGATCATATTTATCTTTTTTTTGTGGATATCCAAGTACAGGGTTTCTCCTCTTAAAAGATAAATTGGATTTAAGGACAAACGTATACTTGCCACAAGTCTTTTTCTTTTCTATTTTCATTTCATTCATGTGTTCCTTCTGCAGTTAATCACTAAATACATATTGTCTCTCTAATAGAAAACGAAAGATAAAATAAAAATAAAGGGACTTGTAGCAAGTCTAGGACAAAATTAATTCATGTACGTACATTTGTACCTTTAAATGGGTGTACATGTAAATCACCATAAAGGAGTGTAAACTATCTAAACCGAAGCACAATCGTATCTTTGGTCATTCTAATACACCCAATGTAATTAAGTAATAAATGTAAAATACCGGCAAATATTTCTTTATTTAATAATATTATTATAATTACAAATAAAATATTGGCAACCTAGCAGTCTTAAACTTCTTGCATATAGTGACAGAATGATGTATGATTTGGCTTGAATTGCTTCATTTTACAACCATTAAGCGATGTCCATTACGATCAGTAAAATTGAATTACTAAGTGGGACTGCTATAAATATTTCGTTAATTCAATTCCACGTTATGTATTTCCTTGTACATTTTGCAGGTTTTTTCTCCTTTGAATTGTATATTAAAGTTCACAGGCGTGTCCGTATTACTGGTACCGTCTAAAAAAGTACTTTATAAGTCATTTTTCTACCGTTAAATTCAGACCTGTAGATACAAAGAAAATAAAAAATCAAAGCATCAAAGATCAGTTCTCACTATACTATGCAACCAGCTTCTCAAATTATATACATAAGTAGTGAGGTAAGCTTTCGTTTCCGTCCGTTTTCAGTTTCATGAAAAACATCTTATCAGATGGTGTGGATTTCAGATAATGTCTTTATTGGTTTTTATTATAAGAAAATGATTCAGTAAATTTTCATTTGAGATTTTTCAAATTAACATATTCTTCCTGTTTTTTTTCAATTTTCCTCGTTCTTTTCAAGTTTCATTTCCACCTCTGCATGCACGTCATTTTTTATTATAACCCACGACAATCAGATAATTTCAAGAGTATTTTACAAAATGTAGTATTTGGATTATTGTGACCATTTCTAAATACATGAAATATGGCAATAAAAAATAGATATTTCGTGAAACTAAATTTACAAATGATAAAACACATTTGCTTGTGGTCAAAGCTAGTTGGCTAAAATCTTGAGTCGTTTAATTTTTGATTTTTTCTTACGTTTTGGTGATTTTTATGTTTGCTTTTATGTACTTTAAGCCTACAGATCCTTTCATCTCACTGTTCAAATTTTTTCCACGTTAATAAAAAATTACACCAGAGCACAAAGTATATTTAATGTGCTTTTGCACTGCATTTGAAGACAGAGCAATCCATTTAGTTATCCAAAGAAAAAGCAAGACAGTTAACGTAAAAGTATGTTCCGCGCTCTTTTATAGTGCATTTAAAACATTAACTAGTTTCCAAAAGCATTATTAGATCTATCGCTGAATTCAGTTGAATATTGTAAGATATAAGATGATTTATATATAAAACTTAAATTTTTTGACTGGTCCTAGAAAAAATCCCTAAACGTCCTTGTGATATAGTTACCGTATGCAAAGGAAAGGCATTTTCGACGAAGAAAAAAATCTTGCACACCACGGCAAGGTAAAGATACCTCCTCCCCACTAACATTGCTTTGCTAAATATTATGTCACTTCTGTACGTATCTGAAGAGTAACTTTAATCCAGCTGTCCAGCAAACTGTCACTCAAAGACTGAGATTTTGTTTTCATTAAGGAAACTTCCAGTTTCAACTGCACATTATTTTATGTTAAACTGAATTTCCCAATACTACGAACAGACATATTTAAAATGCATACAACATATCTGATTAAAACTATAATATTGATAATGTTAGAAAGGGCCCCACCCGCTTGTGTGATTGAACTGATGGGAATCAAAACACTTCAAAATCTAGTTATGAATTCATACATTTATTTTATCTATCAAAAAGCATGAAGCTAAATCCTCAAAATTTGCCTTTTTCCATATAAAAACAAAGTTTTTCCCCAAAAAGTGTTTTCCGATTTTCCTCAAAATCAACAGGGACCTTCCTTTGATCATGTCCAACACTGTGTATAAAATTTATGAAAATCTGTGAAGCCAATCTTAAGTTATCATACAACATATTGGTAATTGTCAAAATATGCATTTTTTCATATAAAAATGTGCGAGTCTTCCAAGGAAACATGTGTCACCTGCGTACATTTCAACCAATCACCAATAAAACTTAGTATAAAAAATGTTTGAGTCTTCAAAGGAAGACATGTGTCGGATGCGGACGTCAATTTTTACAAAAGATATTAAAATTTTCTTAAAATGAAATATATATGCACACCTTTGCATTAAGGTTAATCTCACCTGTGGCGGGGTGTGTTCGACTCCGGTCTTAATTGACAAGGATTGGTAATTTTCCTACCGAAGGTCGGTGGTCCTCTCCGGGTACTCCGGCTTCCTCCACCAATAAAAACTGGCCGCCGCGAAATGGCCAAATGTGCTGAAAACGGCGTTAAACCCCAACTAAACAAACAAACAAACAAAACAAACAAACAAACAAAACAATTTTTTTTTTTAATTTTCTAAAAATGAAATATATATGTACACCTGTGCATTAAGGTTAATGTACAGAGAAAGTTTAATCAAACTCCTTTGAGTGGTTATGGAGTAGTTGAGGATAGAAGTTTTGCCCCCCCTTTTTTTGCAAAAATGTCAATTTTTACAACAACAAAAACTTAAATTTTCTAAAAATGAAATAAATATGCACACCTGTGCATTAAGGTTAATGCACAGAGAGTTTCATCAAATTCCTTTGAGCGGTTTATGAGTAGTTGAGGATAGAAGGAAAGTGTGACGGCGCAAGACGACGCAAGACGACGCAAGACGACAGATAGTGATCCCTATGTGTCGACCATGCATTCCGCAGGCGACACAAAAATCACTGAAAGTGAAAACGTATGTGAGAAGGTACAACAAGGTACATCACTATATATGTAACACCCTGTTTTTATATACTTACGGTAGGAAAATGAAATATATTTGCACATCTTTGCATTAAATTGCTTTGAGCAGTTTAGGAGTAGTTGAGGAAAGATTTCATTCCTCCTTTTTTTAAAAACGTCAATTTTTACAAAAGATATTAAAATTTTCTAAATATGAAATATAAATGCACACCTTTGCATTAAGATTAACACCCAGAGAAAGTTTCATCAAATTGCTTTGAGCGGTTATGGAGTAGTTGAGGATAGAAGTTTTAACCCCCCCCCCCCCCACTTTTTTTTTCAAAAAAGTCAATTTTCAATGTCAATTTTTACAAAAAAAAATTTAAATTTTCTAAAAATGAAATATATATGCACACCTTTGCATTAAGGTTAATGCACAGAGAAAGTTTCATCAAATTCCTTTGAGCGGTTTATGAGTAGTTGAGGATAGAAGAAAAGTGTGACGACGCATGACGCAAGACAACAGATAGTGATCCCTATGTGTCGACCATGCGTTCCGCAGGCGACACAAAAACTAAGTTTTCCCCAGAAAAGTGTTTTCCAATTTTCTTTAAATTCAAAAAGGACCTTAATTTGATCGTGTCCAACACTGTGTATAAAATTTATGAAAATCTGTGAAGGCAATCTTAAGTTATCATACAACATAGTGTTAATCCTCAAAATATGCATTTTTTATATAATAAAATGCTCCGCTGGGCGCAGCTTGATACAACGGCAGAGGTCCAACCGTGGACAGTTAGGGCAAGTATGGACACAACATTCAAGCTTGATACAGCACTGAATTTGGATTGTGAATACATATTTGACACAGCATAGGTTTCTGACACAGAATTAATGTGGTCTAAGAACTTAAAAATTTTTAATTTACCTATTCAAACCATATCAGTATTATTTGCTTTTATATATAAATCAGAAATAACCAATTTAAAATGGAAAATTTTAAAGAAGTTTAATTTTGGACCCTTTGGACCTTAATGTAGACCAATTTGAAAACGTGACCAAAAATTAAGAATCTAAATACACGGTTAGATTCGGCATATCAAAGAACCCCAATAGTTCAATTTTTGATGATTCAATTTTTGATGAAATCAAATAAAGTTCAATTTTGGACCCTTTAAACCTCAATGTGGACCAATTTGATAACCAGCCCCAAATATCAATTTCTTGCTATTGCACAATACTGTGCAATTGAAGATTTCCTGCTATTGCGCAATACTGTGCAATTGAAAATTTCTTGCTATTGCACAATACTTATTATAATAATTTACACATCCTATTTGGTGTGTATCTCTGGCCTTATCATTATTATTTGCTTTTATATATAAATCAGAAATTTAATAATAAAGTTTTTGGCAAATTTCCAATATACAAATCAAATAAAGTTCAATTTTGGACCCTCTAAACCTCAATGTGGACCAATTTGATAACCGGGCCAAATATCAAAAATCTAAATACATGGTTAGATTCAGCATATCGAAGAATCCCATATATTCAATTTCTGTTGAAATCAAACAAAGTTTAATTTTGGACCCCGATTTGGACCAACTTGAAAACTGGGCCCATAATAAAAAAAACTAAGTACATGTTTAGATTCAGCATATCAAAGAACCCCAAGAATTCAATTTTTGTTCAAATCAAACTAAGTTTAATTTTGGACCCTTTGGACCTTAATGTAGACCAATTTGAAAACGGGACCAAAAATTAAGAATCTAAATACACGGTTAGATTCGACAAGAACCCAAATAGTTCAATTTTCAATGAAATCAAACAAAGTTTAATTTTGGACCCCGATTTGGACCAACTTGAAAACTGGGTCCATAATAAAAAAACTAAGTACATGTTTAGATTCTGCATATCAAAGAACCCCAATAGTTCAATTTTCAATGAAATCAAACAAATTTTAATATGGACCCTTTGGACCTTAATATAGACCAATTTGAAAATGGGACCAAAAATTAAGAATCTAAATACACGGTTAGATTCGGCCTATCAAAGAACCCCAGTAGTTCAATTTTCGATGAAATCAAATAAAGTTTAATTTTGGACCCTTTTGGCCCCTAATTCCTAAACTGTTGGGAGCAAAACTCCCAAAATCAATCCCAACCTTCCCTTTGTGGTCATAAACTTGTGTTTACATTTCATAGATTTCTATTTACTTATACTAGAGTTATTGTGCGAAAACCAAGAAAAATGCTTATTGGGCCCTTTTTTGGCCCCTAATTCTTAAACTGTTGGGACCAAAACTTCCAAAATCAATCCCAACCTTCCTTGTGGTCATAAACCTTGTGTTTAAATTTCATAGATTTCTATTAACTTATACTAAAGTTATAGTGCGAAAACCAAATGTCTTTGGACCACGACGACGAGGACGCTGCCGCCGCCAACGTCATACCAATATACGACAACGCCGCAAACGTCATACCAATATAAAAATTTTGCGGTCGTATAAAAACTAAGGTTTTCCCGAAAAAGTTTTTTCCAGTTTTCATAAAAATCAAAAGAGACCTTCCCGTGATCATGTCTAAAACCGTGTATAAAATTTATGAAAATTTTGAAGCCAATCTTACGACATACGACATAGTGTTAATTCTCAAAATATACATTTTTTCATATAAAAACTGAGTTTTTCACCAAACAGTGTTTTCTGATTTTCCTAAAAATCAAAAGGGACCTTCCTCTGATCATGTTCAACACTGTGTATAAAATTTATGAAAATCTGTGAAGGCAATCTGAAGTTTTTCCCGAAAATTTTTGTCCGATTTTCCTCAAAACGGAAAGGGACCTTCCTTTGGCAAGTCCAATATTGTGTATAAAAATCATAAAAATCCGTGATTGCAATCTTAAGTTATCGTACAACAAAGGAAATGCTGATGGACAGACTGACAGACAGACTGATTACCTTAGGGCGCCACCATGGCGGGGCCCTAATGAAGGTTTGATACAACTGATCAACAACATATGACAAAATTAGTATTTAATATGTTTTCTTTAATAATGAATTAATTTCTATAATTGAAGTTAACAACAGGGAATCACATTTTCTGTATATAATTGCAAATTAGAAGTAATTAGCTATATCTAGTACAATTTTTACCCATACACATAAATATGTAGACATATTATTATCTGTAATTTTACATGTAAAATAAGTTCAGATACTGAATCTGTTGCAAAAAATGTGCAATTCTGGATTTACATTCAGTTAATATGGACCAAAACTTTGTAAAGCAAGACAAATAAATGAAATTATAATTTTAAGAATAATTCCTGTATGACATTACAAGATGTATTTCAGTTGAAGTTAAAATTAAATATCAAAAATAACATCATCTGATTATATCAATTGTCACCACAAACCACAATTTCATAAACTAACAAATATAAAGATAAAATTATTAATCTTAACAAATGGTACATAACTATTTGACCCAACAAACAATAAAATAAAAAATAATAAGCCGATATATATGGTCCTCTATTTATACAGATATCATGTCTGTATTCTAAGCCATATAGCCTTCATCAGTACTTCTGTTACGTCTCTGCTGGATGGCATCCAATGCCTTACCAATGTCACCACCTTTTTCTTTCAGGAGAGATGTTAACCAACCTCCTTCATTATGGAATCCCATTCCCATCATTGTATCCAATGCTTCACGAATATTTGGATCTGAAAAAGACGAAAAAATTAAATGACTTCCTACATATTTAGAAATAAAAGGAAAATTTATGGCTCTATACTAAACACATTCATACCTTAAAGATGTTAATGTGGCAATTGTGCTCATATGTGTATGAAAAATCGAGTTATCTCCCTTATACTGTAGCAGTCTCATTTTCAAAATTTAAACCTCACATCAATTTATCGATGTTCATTATCTTCTCTTTTGACATGTTATTTCTATTTTTTACTTTCTACATTTCTGAGTATCCATTAATTTTTTTAGTACAAATACGTACCAATGGGAGGATACAAGCTTGTGGTGCTTGGAGCTGGTGGCTGTGGGCCCTCAGTTGGTCCAGGTTTTGGCTCAGTTGCTTCTTTAGTGTCTGTCAGGATAGTCCAGTCCTCTTGATCCTTTTTGGTAGAGTCCTAAACACAGAAAATATCCATTATAAAACAGTACAAATAGTATTTGGTCTTGCTGATAAATCCCAATGGTTAATATCTCAGTCTTTGGATATAGGTCCATTTGATTCTAATACTCACAGTATTGAATATTATTTTAGGTATTTACCAAATGTTTTGGTTACAAGCAAACCATAACGATGGTAAATCCAAAAATGTGCATTGTACACAAGGATTCAGTATTCAAGTTCAACTTATCATCATTCTCATATTACTGTTAATTGATCTTCATGTTTTTACATAATGGAAAGCAATGGAAGTATGTAAATTGTAAATATACTGACCTTGAAAGAAGCCTCTTTATTGCCCTCTGCAGTCATAGGAACCTCCTTCTCAGCAGGCTCAGGCTCCGTCATAGGTACATCATCCTGTTTAGGCTCAGATTTTTTCTTGCTTTGTTCAGGGCATGGATATGTTCCCTGATACCCAGGGCAGCTCTGAGGTCGTGGCCCAGAACCTCGTCCACACCGACCCTTACCACATCTTCCCCTGCCACCTCCATGGCCACATCTCTGTCTTTGTCCATTATGTTCAATATCAACTGCTACATCAATTCCTAAATAAATAAATTGTGTGTAAAAATATAAAATGTTTCAACCCAGGATCTTTATATACCATGAAATCTTTACCTTTAAAAGTAACATATGAAATATATTTACCAATGTCAGATAAAAGATCTTTATTAGTACACTATCAATAATGTCATAAATCTATATTTTCTTCTAGCTCAATTTTTCAAAAAAGTAGTTCTATCAACAAACTAGTTTGTTCCCTTTAGTAATACAATAAATTCAGTTGTTTTATTTATTCTTAATTTTTTAATTAGTTTTTTAGCTCACCTGGCTATGGCCAGGGTGAGCTTTTGCCATCACTTTGCGTCCGTCGTCCGTCCGTCGTCCGTCTGTCGTTAGCTTTTCATTCAAACATCTTCTCCTCAGAAACCATTTGGCCAATTCCAACCAAACTTTGCATGAGTGGTGTATGGAAGGTCCTCAACAAAGTTTCCTCATTTAGTTCTGATTGGTCAAGAAACATGGCCACCAGAGGCAATTCTTGTTTCTGATTGGCTGATTTTCAAAAATCTTCTCCTCTGAAACCACTGGGCCGATTGGTTTGAAACTTAATAGGAATGATCTATGACATGTCCTCTACAAACGATCCTCAATTTATTTTGATATGACATAAAACATGGCCGTCGTAGCTAAAAATAGAATATAGGGGTGCATGTGTTGTTTTTGGCTTATAACTTAAAAACCGTTACAGATATCAAAAATCTGACATGGTGCAAAATTGATCACCATGACAAGATCTACCTACCCTGAAATTTTGAAGGAAATCCCAAAACCCATTTAGGAGTTATTGCCCTTTTTTCGTCAAATTTTCAAAATTTAACATTTTTCGTCATTTATCTCCAAAACTATTTGAGATAGAAGTGAAATGTAAATTTGAAAAATGTTTGCCATGTTGAGGTCTACATACCCTGAAATTTTAAAGGAAATCCCAAAACCGATTTAGGAGTTGTTGCCCTTTTTTGTCAAATTTTCAAATTTTTTCATTCAAAAATCTTCTCCTCTGAAACCGCTGGGGCGATTGGTTTGAAACTTGATAGGAATGATCTATGACATATCCTCTACAAACGATCCTCAATTTATTTTGATATGACATAAAACATGGCTGTCGTAGCTAAAAAAAGAATATAGGGGTGCATGTGTTGTTTTTGGCTTATAACTTAAAAACCGTTACAGATATCAAAAATCTGACATCGGGTAAAATTGATCAGCATGACAAGATCTACCTACCCTGAAATTTTGAAGGAAATCCCAAAACCCATTTAGGAGTTATTGCCCTTTTTTCGTCAAATTTTCACAATTTAACATTTTTTGTCATTTATCTCCAAAACTATTTGAGATAGAAGTGAAATGTAAATCTGAAAAATATTTGCCATGTTGAGGTCTACCTACCCTGAAATTTTAAAGGAAATCCCAAACCCATTTCGGAGTTATTGCCCTTTTTTGTCAAATAAATTTTCCCTGAACAATTGAACCAATTGCAACAAACTTGGTCAAATAGTTGATTAATTGTCCAATGAAAACCAGACTCCAGGTGAGCGATACAGGCTCTGGTGAGCCTCTAGTTTTCTTACCAAAAGGATCAAGCATAGCCTGAACACTTTCCCCAACATTACGGAGGTACTCCTCTTCAGGTGTATCATGCTGATCTCCCTCTCCTTGTTTAGGGTCTTCTTCCATTGGTGCCTCATTTTCATTAAAACATCCTGGTTGGTTCCTGTTGTGCCAGCGTTTCATAAATCTCTGCATCCAGCGTCGAAAGTGTGGTGGTGGAGCAAACTGAAAAATAAGATAGATGTTTTCAGTATTTTCTAATTAGACATTAAACTTCACAGCTGAACTAGTTTAAGTTTTACATCAACATGAAATATCATTCTAAATATAACTACCGGGTAACAAAGACTGAACAATATACATTCAAATTCAAAATGGTACTGTAATACTTTTTTGTCTGCTCTGATTCATTTGTATTAAACTGTATAAAACTTACCCCTTGTGGCCCAGGTCCTCCTTGGGGTCCATATGGGGGAGGAGCAAAGGGTGGAGGTCCTCCAAAAAATCCACAAAATGGTCCTTGGGTTGGTGTAGTGATTTTCATCATGTCATGCTCTTTATGAAGGCCTTTCTTTTCACAGGTTTCACAAAGATCATAGTCTGGACAGACAACACACTTAAACCTGTTTCCACAGACTGGTCCTTCACAACCATCACATACCACTCCTTGATGTCGGGTTTTTTCCTGCTTTTTCTCCTCCTCATGAGATCCTTGTTGATTTGTCTCTGTAATATAAAAAATAAAAATAAACATTACTTTGAAAAGAACCAAAATGCATAGGAACATGCATGGAGCTGTCTAAGGATATTTCATTTTGAATTTCTAGTCTATTATGAAAATTAAATTAGCAGTTTCAAAGGATGAAAAAGGGTTGGTGGCAAAAAAAGTAGCCAAATATAAAATTTATAAACAGCAGTATGCATAAAATAGAATTGGGGTCTTAGCAATTTTACTTTACATTTTTAGTTCATTCGATGAAGACCAAGGAAAAATATGTAGTATAAATCCTGATACATGTAATAATTACATGTATGGAGTTCATTTTTATCTGTTAGGGCTGTTGTCTTATAAAAAATTACCTAATTTCTCCTATCATTCTATAGAACAAGATGTTTGACTTTATAATAATAATAATAATAATAATAATCATTTATTTCAGACATAAATAGTCCATAGTAATATACAAATATGATGAAAATTTTAAATATACAAGATGAAAAATGAAGAATTAAAATACCAATAAATATAATTAGAAATTCTAATTTGATAACATGTCAGTCAAAGTTCACATAAATTTCGGTATACCACATACAAATTATAAAATAAATTTCAAGAAACAGGGCTTATGTTGTCTGGATACCTTTAAATCCAACAATATTTATTTAAATATTTAAGTTCAGTCAATAGCATATTCATTTCTTATGTATAAATTTTTATTTCTATAAATAAATATTTCTTGGTAAACTTCCAGCTGTTTGCATTTAATGAAATATCAATAATACCTAGGAATTCAAGTAGTTTATGAACATTACAAACAGTCATAATCCCTTAACTGGTTTGTCGATTTAAAATATTTAAACATTTTTCTAATTTTTTTTCCCTTTTGAAGGAAAAGGAAATCCTAAATGAAATAGTGTCAAATAATGACCATATCAAAATTCACTGAATCAAATTATCAATTAAAAGGAGTCGAAAAATTTGAAGACTTGAATATAAAAATTCTCTACCTTTAATTTGAATTCTAAAGACACCATCATCAACAAATCCTAAAGCTTCTGTGAGTTCTTCATCTGTAGAGAAGGCAATTTGATCACCTTCAGGGTCTGTAAAGTAAAAAAATGATTCACCAACAATTCTACTTACAAAAACTCACAAACTCATAAATTTTATCATACTAAAACTGATCTGTAGTTTTACCATTTTTTACATGAAATTTATGTCCTTCATTATAATTTTTTAAATATTTATCAAATCCTCAGATGAGAAGTAATCCCTAAACTGAGGGATTATCTCATCTATGAGGGGTGAATTAATAAAATATATTTGAAGTTTTAAAAAACAATTTTCATTTAAAATGCTTCAAACCTTTCAAGAAAACAGCTATGAACATTTGTACCCGAGTATATAGTTTTAAAAATTTTAGGAAATTACAGTAGAATAGAACAGAATAGAATAGAATAAGTTTATTGTACCAAATCAGGGCCCCAGGGGGGGGGGGGGGAAGGCATACATTGTTTCATATGTATAATTGTTCATAAACATATAATCACACAACAACATACATAAAGACAATATAGCTACTAAATACATCAGCATTAAAAAAAAGATAGAAAATAAATATACACCCCCCCCCACACATACACACAAAACAATTTCTATATATTCATATGGTCAGGAAGTGTGATAATACCTAGGAATTCACATAGCAATAGAAGTTTGAAAATTTTAAAAGTGGACTGATCACAAGGTATACCAAGAAACGGTGCTAAAATGAATGATCCTACTCTTGTCCAATGTGATCAGTCCAAAGGACATTTTGTGTATTATTAGTATGAAAATGTGCCCTTTTGAACATGTTGAAAGGAAAATTTAAATTTTTACCCATGATAAAAGGGATAGTCTGTAGCTGTGGGGCTGAGCCTCAAGTGAACAAACTCCCAGATGAGAGGTAATCCCTGAAATGAGGGCTAACAAACCCTCAAATAAGGGTTGCTTTCTCTTGTGGTCTTAATTTCATATTTTTTTAACATTCTGTGCAAATATTTTTAATTAAAAAGGTCTCATTTTCAGTTTGCTACTACTTTAAATAAAACATGAGAAATAGCATAATTTTGTATATAATATATATTGTATGGTAAAAGAAATTATGGAAATGTCATTGACATGTAGTGTTGCTATTAGTTGAGGTATAAATTATATGGAAAAACTTTGTGTTCTTCACATGTTTTTTCGGATCCGTTTTTTCCCCTTTTAAATGTGAATAAGTCAAAATTACTTCAAATCACTTAAAATTTACATCTCAAAATGGGATAACCACTTATTTAACAGCTGTTTAAGGGATTAATTTGCTTACGAATTTGCTCCCAACCTGTCGGAACAGGGCTTGCTCTTACCGTGTATAATTGATTAATTCTCACGGTCATTTAAATTAACTTACCAGTCCAGTATAAGTTAAAGTTTCCTTGCCTCAGACTTGGATAAATGTCCGTTATCTTTTTCTGTAGATAGCTGAAACTGCTGGATACATCTGCTGGCACAGAAAATCTACGGATTTCATTTTTCTCTTCACCTCTCCTCACCAAATATGCTTTTACTGTCATTGACATCTTCGCGGGAAATCGTAGTGTTCACTTTGATACCAAATAACGCTTTGAGGAAATATGGTATTCTGTCCGTATTTTTATACCTGCAAGTAATGTGACGATGAATATATCAATGACAGATCTGGAAAGAACCAGAAAACCAACTAACAGGTAAATGAAAGTAACGATGACGAATATTTGTTCAAATCTGAGTCCAACGCGCAAGTTCCGTTCCGAAAAATATCAACAAATACTGATGTCATGATTATTTTTAGTAACACACGTGTTCAAAATTACAAAACAACTGTGACCAGGCAAAATTGAACAGTGAAATATAGACACATGCGGATTCAGAAATGTATAAGTTATATATGTTATTATATTTAATAAAAAATATAAGTGTACTTGGGACTGATAATACCAACACTCAGAGTACCACTCACTTATCCATGTATTCCTAGCTTCATCTTTTAAATTGAAATCTCTTTCCAATCGGCTTTAATAATATCAAGAATTGAAATGTCAGTGTTGACCGTCTGTTCAGATAGAATACTGAAATAAACTCTTTGCATACGGTATGTTCATTTCTGGATCAACAATCGCGATCGTACGCAACCAAACTTAAAAAAAATAATTGAGAGCAATTATATCCCGGAATTATATATATATATATATATATACATTTACAACCAAACGGTATGAACAGTTTTATTAGCAAACATATGGATGATTTAGGTATATAATAGAATAGTCTAAAATAGAATATCTTTTATTCCAAATCATGGGCCCATAAAGGGCATATATACAAGATATTTATTTCCAAATTAGGTCCCCAGGGGGCATCTACATTTAACAATGATATTTTCACACATTTGGTTTCAGAACAAACACATTTTTTTCCACATAACATATATTAGCCATGCCATATGCTAGTATATATTTCAAGTATATACATTTCAAATCTTTGATGTATAATTCAGTGACTATGGCTACTCCAGAGATGTGGAAAATGTTCATTTCCTAATTTGATTTACAATTGATGAAATCATAATCAAAGTACAGCGATTTTAATTATTCACGTAATAATAGTAGTAAAACAATTGTGACATAGTACATGTAGTATACATTTGTAATCATTGTAGGCCGAGTTCGGATGAGACACTCTACTTTTAACAGAAATTTCGAAATTTATTAATAAAAAAATTCAACACATATCTATTTAAACTGCATTGATTTGTCTTTTACATTGTGTTTATGTTATGTCGAATGTTTGGTAATGCTGTCAATACTTTGTTGTATAAGTCATGTAATTATGCATTTCAAATAAAATCAAATTTAAAAATCGTGTCAAATAATTCATCTTTTGTCATAGAAGGATATATATTTCGATATAACTGTACAATTACCAATAATCATATATTTCACCTATGATGCACAGTTGGATCATGCAGTCCCCTCCTCAAATCTTTAACATTTATTTTAAGTGAATATTCTTTTTATTGTTCGATTATTTTTCAACACAAAGCACAAAAAATATTTCTTATTCGAGATATACCTGTGTTAAGCATTTATGTTATTATGACCTTTAATTATATCTTGTATTATTGTTAACAAAAGATCGATTTTATTTCCTCATACATATTAATAGTTTCGTTAGGTACAAATGTAGTTAATTTTGATGTTTTCTTCTTTCATCGATTTGATTGCTCATGATCACGTTTAGGTTTTCAGATGTTTAATATTTCGTTATGCAATGTAAATAAAGACATTTCGTCTTTTTAAAACGATGATTCATTATCACGAGGATTTCATCGCTCAATGATTCATCGTCACGAGGATTTCATCGCTGACGTAGAACATTCTTTTCATCTATTTTTGTAAATGACTCATAGTCACAAGACACGGTAGATGATAACTATATAAAGCGACGAATCGTCATTTTAAAATAAATCCGCAAATAAAAGCGACGAAACTTAAAGACATAAATATGTCGTTCTCTGTAAAAGCAGTCCTCCTCAAAGGAGATGAGCAGGTTGAATTTCGACGATTTAATGTTAATGAAGACTTAAAATTCGACTCCCTGGAAAATAAAATTGCAGAAGTACTCCCAGGAAATCACCATTTACTGTGGAAAGGTAAGTTGTTGGATTATAAAAAAAATTGAAATATTTATCTATTGTAAAGATATTTTTGTAGATTTGATGTTCATTGTGTCTTGTTTAATAGCGAAAAAACTACCGAGTTCAGTTATAAAATACGTTATGGAAAGCAAACGAACGAAGGAAGGGATTGAATTTCAAATAATATAGACTACACATGTTGTAAGCCCCACTCTTGAAAACTTTTATATTCCATACATATACGAACTGTAGATTTACATTAATTATGTCTCCCTGATTGTGTAATTAGAAAATAAAACATTTTGTTTTTTGAAACAGTGTATAGTATAATGATGTGCCATGTAACCTTCGTCGGTGGCACAGGTTAACAACGTGATGAGCAATCAGGCAACGTTTGTTCCATCCACTAATTAGTGTTATAACTTTTAGCCTTATATCCCGATATACATTTTTCTTTCCAATGTGAAAAAATGAGTTAAACAGTAGGATTCAATTTTCTTTTAGATGATGATGGTGATATGGTAACATTTTCTTCTGATGAAGAATTACAGGATGCCATGAAAAATATTTCAAATGGTGTATTTAAAATTTTCGTCGCTGGTAAGTATAAACATAAGAATTTCTCTAAACTTAATTCTATCTACTACATGTAGTATCTGACTTTAGATTAAAGAACCTATATTTTAAGACAAAACCAATTTATACAATTATGTTTGTACATAATGTTATATTCTTAATGATCAGTTTAAATCAGTGGATTTTTGTTATTTTGATTTCTGTGAATTTCACAATGTGTTTTTTATTCTGTTGATTGATAGGCGCGCTTATAGCCAGAGATCATCGCATCAAAATCATAGAATTAAAATATTTATTGTAATAGCGTCTCTGTAGCAACCGTCACAGAAGTTCGATGATTTTTATTTGTCGCACCAACAAATATGGCATTTTTATTACATTTTCCAGAAAGATAAAATGTATTAAAATTTCTAGAAAATACCAGATTTTGAAAATTTAAAGAGTGATGTTTTCTTTTTCAGAAAAACAAACAAAACCTTTAGATGAAAAGGCAGGTCCAGGGCCGTTAAATTACATACACAAAGGGTGGAAAAGACATCATAAAGATCACTTCAAGGTATAAAAAAAGTTGCAAACCCGTCATCATGGTCATGGGCCAAGTTTTATAATTTTTATTCACAGTAAAAGAATTTAATTGATAAAAGCCTATGTATTGTTTTCACTTTTCTAAAATTCCCCTTTTTGTCACATAATCGCGTCAAAATGCAGGATATCTGGTTACATTTTATGGCATCATGATGTGAATAGAAATATATTACTAAATTGTAAAGTAAACATATGGTAGTATAAAAAGTTGAAATTCTGTGTAAATGGATTTTTATTTATTTTATTTGATTAAATTTTCATTTATTTTTTAAAATATGTATTTATTTATTTAGACTTCTGACCATGGACACCATTTACGTTGTTCTGGGCCTGCTGGAAGGAAACTTTTTTACGGAGAGAACGATGAACAGGAGACCACTAACTGTAAAAGGGGGGCAAATGGCTGTCCAAAGAATAACGACAGACGGAATTTTAAGAGTTTTCGCCAAAGCTCTGAGGATGAACTTAACCAGTGGTTTAGGAGACGGCAATTAAGATGGCTAAAGCGCCAAGATAAAAATGAAGATTCTGAAGGGGTACTTGAAGAAACCTCGAACAAAGAAGCCGTCGATAAAAATCGTCTTTCCAGACGAATCAAGAAAATCAACGAAAAATCTTATTTAAACATGGATGACGAGGCCCAAAGGTTCAAGCAGAACAATAAGATGAAAAAGGTAATAGTGCTGAAAAATGACTCCAACGATGGAATATGGAGACCAAAAGGACGACATGTTAAACTTAACATCACTGGAATTGGAGAAAAGCGTTGCCAAGGACGCCATGGTTGGAAACATGGTAAACTGATTTTCATGCTACCACAGACAAAAAAAGGTTTTGGCAGGAGGAAAACACCCGAATTTCCCCGTTTTAGTTTTAGGTTGGATACGAATGAAGATAATTTAGTGGAAAGACGGACCAAACCTGGTATATCCAAACTGATTAATGATCTACAGAGAATGGAAGTAAACTGTGAAGCTCCTGAAATGAATAAAACCATTGGTGGAAAAGTCTTCAATTCAGGACGCAGGAGATGTACGACTCAAGGAGGATACATCAGTGGACCTGCTCTGAAATTAGGATTTGGTCGCAAATTCGTTCGTGGTAATCATCTGAACGGGATGGGAATGAACCAAAGGCATGCTGGTAAATTCTGGAAACTACGACAAATGCAACTGTGGAAAGCATTGAAACAACTTGAAAATAAGAAGAAAGTCGTCCAGTCTAAACTGGATCGTGGATGTGAACATGCACTAAAGCATAGTCCGAATGTGCACGGCGTCTACTCAACCATAGGAAACACACAAGCCTAAAAGAAGACTTTTTATGGTGTCAGAATGTTGTTTGTTGTATCATGTTTAGGTCTTTTATATATATGCTCTGGGGACATGAATGTGTATATATATACGTATGTTTCAATCAATTCGTAGTTACACATGTATTGTTAACAATTTTGTTTTATTTGTGGTACTATCATGAATTTGATGATTTACTTTGTGTATTGGTGTTTCTATATGTATTAAGGTTTCAATAATTAATTGTATTTTAAAGTAACCACAATGTTTTTATTTTATATTGTATATTAAAATAATCATAATTTTGACTTCTGTTATGAATATAAACCTTGCCGGAGTATAAGAAATGCAACTGACGTGTGAATAAAGGCTTTCATTATTGTATAATTTATACGACTGAAAATTTCAGAGGAAACATTTATTGTTTCTAATTGAAACTGTTGAAAAACACAATTTCCTTGGCATGTTTTATCTTACAAAAGAATAACAGGACAGCTTTTGGAAACTATACGCTTTTCGTATTCCTTTCTATCTGCGTTGTTGTTTCCTCGACACCTACCCTATAGCATGTATATATATATCTCCTTTCATTTAACAATATTACTAGTAATTTTAATTCAATTTTGAAAGATATAAAATTCACGTACCCACTCGATCGTGTGACAAATAATTTAGTTATGATAGAGGTCATATAGAGAAATACGTATAGCTTGATGAACATGTGATCTAATAAACAATGAGAAAGAAGAAAAACATACACCATAATTATGATTGGTTGTCAATATCTTATCCTCCCAAGTCACGGTTTTGTATCCACGTTCTCTCCTGACATCACACATTCATATTTTGCATAAAGTCCTTCGGACTTTATTCAGTTTGTGAGTGAATCGCCCGAGTTTACACATTGATAAATTCGTTTAAAATAACCTTCATTTTTAAATAAATCTATTAAAACAGCCCTAATACTACCAAAACGGCATGTGTCATACTGGTGACGTCGTCCTGGTCATATAAATTACGTGATCTATATTGCTTTTCGGCCCGGTCTAATACTGAAAAAGGCTGTATGAGCCCTAGGGCTAATACAGCCTTTTCACTTCCGGTCGTTTCATTGCCAGTCCGTATTGGAAATATTGGCCCTATATTCACATTTGATGTATGTAATACAGCATTCAGAACAAGTCTGTATTGAAAAAGTTGGATTATTTAATAAAAGTGTTATGAACTGGCTGTTTCTGTATTGGCACTGGTATAGATTCTCGGTCAGCTGTATTGGCCCTCAACCCTACGGGTCTCGAGGCCAATACAGCAAACCTTGAATCTATACCAGTGCCAATACAGAAACAGCCAGTTAATAACACTATATTATTATAGTCTAATAATTTAATATTGGTTAATTTTTTCCCGTCTATCTTATCATATACTTATTTTTCTTATTAAGGGGAATTCCTCTGTTTTTAACGTTAAAATAATGGAATTGGAATGAAATTATAAGGGTTGACTGTATGAAATAACGCCGGCCTCAATGTGCGTGGTACACACTTTAAAATAACCCGCCAGCCCACGAGGGGGTTATTTAGTGTGCAAGAATTCATTGAGGTTATCTCTCCATAGACTGAAAATAAAATTAAAGTCGATCCTTAAATGACTTCCACTGCGAAAATTGGGCGTCTATCTTTCTTTAGTATCTATAAACAAAAAATATTGGCATCGATAATATATAATTCGATAGAAAATCTGGGGATATATTTTTTTAGAAATGACCATTTTAAGTTAATTTTATTTATTTATTTATTTGTTTATTTATTTATTTATTTATTTATTTATTTTATTGTCTTTACGTGAATAATACAGTAAACAGCCTTTACTTTTAAAGTACTTTTAAAGTACAATATGTTAAAACGAACAGTAACAATGCTTTGACGTTGTATTAAAGAAATACGTTAACAATGGTTTGAATAAAAAGGTGAGACTATCATTTAAAAAAATCTAAATTACACGAAATCATTTTGTCTTCAAATTAACTATAGAGGGAAAATATTTGTTTCAAGTCATTTCCTTATTCATTTTTAGGTCTGTCAATCCAATCAACTCTAAAGTTTTGAGAAAGGGAGGTAACTCTAACTGAAATAAAACGAATGTAAAAATATTTTTGAGAGTCTGTGTTCAAGGTGTAATCTAGCTTAGCAAAGGAATATATCTTCGGGCTTTTTTCCGCGTACAGAAATCTAGTTTATAAGTTATGATATCTCAGTTTCTTATTTCAGTATAATAAACGGTTGCAGTAAATGAGAACGCCGACGTCACAAAATGAAATATAGACTTCACGTTGATTAAAAGTGCAACCACATCATGCGATTTTCACATGCAATTTAAGTGTTTTACATTAAGAATATAAAAAACAAACTATTCCTTTTACGTCATAATTCAATCTGATTATTACTTCAAATTTTAGTACAAATATTTGTCTTGTCGGATGGGAATTAGCACAGAAAATCTGACCGTTCCAAAAATAGAAATAAACAACGTCATTTTGACGGAATGTGATGTATGAACGTAACACTTTAAACAAATTAGGAAAAACATTTTGCTCGGTTCGCGCTTATGGTAGTGTATACGCACTTTTGGCTTCAAAAACGCTACGATCCTATTTTACAACGGAGAGAAAGTAACGTCAAATTTTGATTAAAAAACGTCATTTGGCAAACGATTATCCCCGAAAGGGGGTGACCTTGAAATTTGACCTTGACCTAAATTTTATGCAAATTATATGCAAATTAGGTCGATGACGTCATGCATAAATTATGCAAATTAGATAGCGAAAACGAGGCAGTCACGTGATATTACGTCCTTTCCGTTTGCCGCCATTTGCAGGAGAAAGGAAACCATGACTGTTTTTATAGGATAATTGTTAATCTGTAATTTTGCCACATTAAGGCATTTGTACCTATTACGGTAAGGGTTGTTTATGCTTCCTGATTACCTAATATGTTTTGTATCCCGCGGGTTTTCGAAACACTATTTTCTCAATGTGTTCTTACCGGTGCATGCGCAAACATCGTCTGTTAAAATATTATTTATGGTCTACTCGTAGACCTGTAGCCAAAGAAACTAAGACGCGTAAATCTTTTGTTTGCCGTTTATTAAAAAAAATATACATGCAAAATAATGATAGCCTTCAGGTTTCCATGAGCTGCAACAATTTTCCCTTGGAAGCGAGCGTTTGATTTTTATGGGGGGAGGGGGGTGTTTAGAAAATGTTTTTATTTTTTGGTGTCAACAATGAGCCTTTTATTTCAACACCTAATATGTGCAATTTGTCTCCCACTTGCTATGTGAACTGATTTCTTGATTATGTAGTAAAGTTTTGCACATTTAACCATGCATATGTAACGGTTTATTTTTTCCTATGTGGAAAATATTTACTGGTAATTTTTTCCCACCAGAAGTATTTTTCTAACATATTTTTTCCAAGGCTATGTGAAACATTCCGGCAAAAATTTCATTGTGAAAAAATGTCTGGACAAATTTTCATTGTGGAATAATTTCTGAAAATATCATTCGTAAAAGACGTAAACTTGGAAGACCAGTAATGGCAGTATAAAAGGAAAAAAAACTTCTTGGTGGATAGAATTTACCAGTAAATATTTTCCTTCTCAAATCAGGAATAAACTCAGTGATTGGGGATATTCTTTGTTATTATTATCATTAATAATTTGATATGTATGCTTTTAACACATTTAATTTCAGATTAAGAAACTGTTATAAATACTTGAATTAATTCATCAAAAATACTTTTCAGTTCAGGTCATGTTATTTCAAATAGTAATGAATAAAAGAACAATCATGTATGCAGTGGGGGAACTCACCGCTCGCCAATGTCAAGTATAATTTGCTTTTGGTGAGTAACGGGAGCTGCATAATCGCTATTTTGGTGAGTGGTACAGTAGTCCGGGGACGAATTATAAAATCCAGTTACTCGCTGGGAAATGCTTCTACTATTTACACCCCAAATACTAATACTTAAAATAAAATAATTACCTGATTCATCACTTTGTTCACATTTCCATCAGTACTAATCGTGAACAAAATCGAATTTTTGAATCTGGAAAATTTCAAGGTTTTCATCCACATCAATTGTCAACGTCAATATTTCCAACCATGGTGGGCCATATTCCTCTTTTGATAAGGCTGCCGGTCTTTCCATAATGTTTTTTTTTCTCTCAATCATTTCATTTAAACCCGTCTTACGTTTTAATTTCTTCCCTGGGATCGCACCCGCAATGTATTTGATAGGAAACATCACTGTACTGATAACCTTCAGTTAACCAGAAATAAATATATAGTTCTAAGGTACGGACCAATGTCGGACATTATACATGCATGCGCAATCCTATATTGTTTACACATTTTCTAAGGAAGGTCTGAGTTCAGCCTTAATTTTCCAAATTTTATGAAATAAAATGTGGCAGAGGAAATAAGATTGATCATATTATGTGCCATGAATGTGACCGTTTACTCAATACCGGACATTCGTTCCGGTGGGAATGAATTATTTACCAGACCGAATCATTTTTTTCCGTATTTGTCTGTTGGTCCGACATCCTTGGAATCTCTGCATATGTTATATTTACAATGTTCACTGCATTACTTTTGTTATATTTGTTATGTGATTGTTTCTATTCACATGCCCGTGTTGGGGTCTTTGAGAAATAAAAACTTGAAACTTGAACAACATATAACAACAAAACCCCATGCACAAACAATTTGATATACAAATTAATTTAGGACTGAAGTTCCAATGACAAAAAAAAACAACAGTTATATGTACCTCCACAGATTTGTGACTACCACCTGATTGACTGTTTAACTCCATGACAGATGCCATATACAAAACACAAACTGCTTACCCTTCTGGAGCATCTGAGTTCACTCCTGGTTTTTATATGCCCGTCAAAATTTTGACGGGGCGTATTATGGTATACAAATGTCTGGCGTCCGTCTGTCCATCGTAAACATGTCGCACCGTAACTTGAGGACAACTTATCCAAATTTCATGAAACTTAATATAATAGTTGTTTCTTAGTTATGATGGACAAACGATCTGTATATTTTTTTTGAAAATAAGATTAAAACTTTTTGAGCAACGGGACTTCGTAATTAAAACAGGGGTGTGTTTTTTTCACATGTCGCACCGTTTCTCAAAAACGATTTATGATTATTGCTTAATACTTTACACACTTCTTAGTTATATTAATCTTAAGATCTGTATACTATTTGGTGATGATTCAAAATTTTATTTTAGAGTTATTGAGTTTTTTGTAAAAAAAGGGGGGGGGGGGGGTTTCACATGTAGTGTCCGAAACTATTTATGATTATTGCATAAAACTATACACACTTGTTAGTTATATTAATCTGAAGAACTGTATACTTTTTCGTGATGATTCTTTATATTATTTTTGAGTTACTGAATTTTTATTGAGCTTTTTGGTAAAAAAGGTAGTCTTTTTTGGTCACATTTCGTGCTGTATCTCTATTGCTTAAAAGTTTACACGCTTATGTTTTGCCGGGTTTCCATATACATCCCACCAGCAGCTCCACTAAATAAAAAGGGATTCCAAAAACATTTATTATGTTTTTTTCACAAGACGACGGGCGTATCATGAGCTCATGGTGCAGCTGTTTATTATAGCAGTTTATGTTGTTAATTGATTTTTAGTTTTCGATGTTTATTTGTTGTATCTGTTTGTCTATCTAATGGATTGCAGTTTTTGGTTTGCTCCTTAAGTATATTTGTCCTCTTTATCAAACAGAATGTGTGAATATACATGTATATCGTTGAGTGAGAACAATGGCAATGCAAAAATAAAATATTTTAATATGACGGCGTTCAAAGGCTTTGGGACCCCAAGCATGGCAAAACATTAGTTCCCACATGAGCTGCAAGCGACTTACATTTGTAGTTGACTGTTTTAGTGTTACTCCCACCGGAAATCGCTTATCCGCTCAATTTGATTGGTTGTTATTTTTGAAATTCTGAGACCCGTTGATTAAATTTCTACATTAAGCATAGGGGTTTCTGAATGTTGTTGTAGTTGTTATGAATACATTTTCATTCGTTCTGGTGTAGCGCAAATAAAAGTTAAACAAATATAACAAAACATAAACAAACGGTAATGACTTTATTGAATCCCAACAGGAAAATTTTAACTTGTAAATACTTCTTGTCTATGTATTGTAGAAGCGTAAATGGATCGTGCATTAATGCACACTGACAGTGTTCTGCAGAATTTCCCGTTCTGATTATTAATTTCATAGTAGAGTTAGCTGATATTCACAATCATGACAGCCTTTAGCAGTTTAAAGAATTTTTTATCCTAAATATTTTGAAAACGTTCATAGTTAGCTTACAAAACTATACATTTTAACAGGAATACAAAAAGAGGAACATTTTTCAAAATATCATTCAAATCTAATAGTGCTATGATTGTTGTTTATCATCTTCCTGTTGTGGGTTCACAATTTTTCACAATTTTCTGGAAAATTCCCAGTTTGATAGTTTGGGGACCCATTTTGAAACATGTGGAATCATCCCTGTAAACAGAAAAGCAGAACCAAAACAGAGCATCGAACTGGTTTGTTGTACTTGTGATGTTGTGTGTCAAATTACCGGAACAACGAAATATGGCAGAAATCGGAGTTCACCTTAGGTCACAGCAATAAAATAAAACACTGTACTTGTCCTATTACAAATGTAGAATCGAAATATAGCGCTCTAGGTAAAATAAATGGCCAGCCCGTGGTAAAATGATGATAAACTGTGAATTATTTCTTATATAAGTTTTAGAAGATTTTTACAATGATACCGTTGAAGAGATGGATCTATATATATACCTTATACATATATATTTATATATATTGTAATTACTCTTAATGTCAACACTGAAATAATCCTTTTTTGGGGAAAATTGGAAAATTGTTGAAAAATTAGAATTTTTTCTTTCATTCTTCATTTTATGACCTCATACATGCGGTATTGTTATTTCGATGGTTATTTTCATGTTCAATCTCCTGTCTACTTCCTCAGTGGAAATTATCAAGAGGGCAATTATTATCTTGTTGAGTTTTTTTCTCTTTAACTCCTCTGTTTGTACTCTTTAGAATGCTTGTTTGAATAAAAAACTGAATAGAAGTTTTGATCATCCTCTGTAATGACATGTTTATATAAAAGAGAGGATATACATATGGTTGGTAAATAAACAGAAGACTGGCTAGACCATGCCACACATTCAGCCATTTATCTTTTATTGTTTTGTCATGTTTGTATTGTGTTTTACCCAGTCTTCATGAAAATCTATTGAAGCCACAAGCCAACCTTGTTTATGAAAAGTTTCAATTGAAACATTTTGAGAGCAAAGAAGTCTCCCAGAAATCTTGATCAAACGGAAGCAACTCTTACTTGTCTGGCAGATTGTGCATTTGTTTTGTTAGTTCATATTTTGAAAGGTACTTCAGATTCAGATGATTCAATATGATAAACAACATTAATACAATATATGTAAGATCAACTTAATGATGTCTTTGCAAGAATATTTAAATTGAAAATACCGTAAATAACTGAATATATCAACAGGGAAAAGAAATAGGATCATGCCAATTCTATATCATCAAGCCAGTTTACTAGGGGCATCATCCTGACCTCCCTTACTGATGTAATGAGTATAGATGGCTTTGAATGACAAATATAAGATTATATAAAGCATAAAACATAGAATTTGCATTTTTGTTGTACTCCAGTAATGGTGTAACGGTATACCGGTATATCATGATATTTTTTAAGAAGTCTGGTGCACCGGTACGAAAATCCAGTAAACCGTTTTTTACGGTATGACGAAAATTTAGACTATGTATCACTTAGACTCTTGAAGCAGTCATTTTTGACATGTGCAGTATGTGTTTCAACATGGCAACCCAGGAAATCACTGCATATTCATAAAGAGAGTTGGTTGTTCAAAAAAAACGTATGATTTTATCAAGATATTCAGATGGCAAAGTCCAAAATCAAGTGTTACAACTATGTGAGTAAAATGCACAAATACATGAACTCTGTCAGAGGAATGAGATCAGGTGCGTCCACAGAGTAATCATCTCCTGCTTTGGTAGCAACACCACGGCATTGTGCGAAATTCATGTCAATCTGGTAGTGTCATATCCAGTAAAAGAAGACATGATGCATGTGATGATCAGATATGCGATAAGAAATTACAATGTATTATAGGATTAGTACGATTTTGTATGAGATTATCGATGTGTAAACGCGACCAACTCACAAACAAAATAAAGGCCAAGTTTACACATCGATAAACTCTTACAAAATTGTATTTAATCCTAATTTCATTTCAAACATTGAAAAGTTGTTCCTAACCAAAATAAAAAAAAAAAAAACTTTGCCCTTTTCAGGCAACCTTCATCTTGAAACTGGTATTATTTTTGGCAGCTGAGCACTTGAATAAAAAAGTCACCAAAGTCATTTATAAATCGAAAAAACAAGGAAACTTACATTTTGACATAATCTGAAGCGTACAGAATCCACGCAATGTCAGATTTTTTCAGTTTGAAGAATCCAACTTGCGTTATTTACAAATTTGACGTTGCAATCTTGACTGTGACCTCCATGCATCAACTTTTCGTGGAATTTTGAAAACACAATTTTCATCAATTATAAACATTTTTCAGTAAATTTTAACTATTCTATTCAGTATCACCCTTAAAATTTATTCTTTTACAGCATTCTTCACATTTAATGTCTCAGTTGAAACTTAAAATAATCAAGAAAGCGCATGAATATACTTTCCAAATACAGGTTTATCGATGTATAATCTTTTACAATTTTGCCCTTCTGACCAATGAAATTCTTGTATTTTGTCATTTATATGCAAATTAAAATGGAATTATATTTTTATAAATAAAAAACTGCTTGGTTTTGCATGTCAAAAATATGATTATTTTACTATACAAAAATGTTTAAAAAAGAGATCGAGAAACTTAATCCAGACAGAAACCAGAAGACGATATGTATATGTTATCTGGACGTGCATTGACTAGCGAACGAGACAAAATACTTCATATTCTGTCGAGCCTGCTGATATTTTTTTAGTATCAGTCATATTCACGTTTAGATGACATTTTTATCATCGTTCTAACAACATATTCAAAGTGTATAAGAGGAGACGGGTTGATCAAATTTGCAATTGTCCGGGAAAATGCTCGTGTCGATGAATATTAATCCGCGACAACTTCTTTTGGCCAAAAAACGCGTCGTAACTTAGATCCAAAATGATTACCCCCCCCCGAACAATTTGCCACAAGCATTAGCAATAAATGTTCCTGTATTTTCCGCCTATTATACAATTAAAAAAACGTATCCCTACCTCATTTGTTGTTTCCTATTCGAGTCTCAAGATCCAGTGGTTGCTTCCATAAATTCATGTTGCCTTTCCCCACATCTGTCACATATAAAAAATGCAGCGCTCCAATAATGAAACAAAACATTGAAGCGATGCCCTTTCATCAGATAGAAATGGTTCCATCCGTAAATTATTAGTGAATAAAAGCTATATAATGCAAAAGAGGACACACAAAAATGTTGTGCATTTTTCAGTTGTTGTTTTGGTTGTGACGTCACAGACATTGTAATTTGAACGCCAGATCGGTTCAAACTCGTAAACTAGTTTTCTGCAATCAAGGGGGTTATTTACGTTATTTCTTGGAAGAACAAGACTTGAGAAAAATAAATGTTTGATTTTTTTTTCAATGTACGTCATTTTAAATGTTCAACACAGGATCAAAGTTCATGACCTCTTTGCTGTGACGTGAAAAAGTAGTCCCAGCTACTTTTAAATTCAACGAAATGTATTAGTAAATTATATTCCAAATTCAGGACTCCAACAGTCCGCTGATAACCTCTGCTGTGACGTGAAAAAGTAGTCCCAGCAGAGGTTATCAGCGGACTGTTGGAGTCCTGAATTTGGAATATAATTTACTAATACATTTCGATGAATTTAAATCAATGTATGCTTTAATTCCCTTCTTATTTATTTTCATTATCTTATTATAGTTATTTTTTGTATCCATTAAACGTATTAACAAAGTAAAGAGGGATAAAACGTTGGGAGAATTTTGGTGATAACTCCACCTGAAAGCTGATAAGTCCTGCTCAGCTCACGTGAATTTTGATACGAGTTTTGCTTGTCGGCTCAGCAGGGTGAGATAGCGGGAGGGAAGGATGATAAGTATCGTAATACACTTGCATTGCATTGATATACATTGTATCACAATACAGATTTCAGTGTTTTCACGGGGGCCTCGGTGGCCAAGTGGTCTAGGTAGTTTGTCATGAATGTAACCAAACTTGGCCACAAGCATCATTGGGGTATCTAGTTTAAAAAATTTGTCCGATGACCCCACCTGCCAACCAACATGGCTATAAATAGAACATAGGGGTAAACTGCAGTTTTTGTCATATCTCAAAAACTAAAGCAATTAGAGCAATACTGACATGGGGTAAAAATTTCCATCAGGTCAAGATCTACCTGCCAAGAAATTTTCAGACGAATCTGTCGACCCTTTGTTGGGTTATTGCCCCTGAATTGTTAATTTTAATGAAATTTTGCAGTTTTAGGTTATTATCTTGAATATTATTATGGATAAAGACAAATTGTAAACAGCAAAAATGTTCAACAAAGTAAGATCTACAAATAAGTCAACATCACCAAAATCATTGATTGACCCCTTATAGGAGTTTTGCCCTTTAAAGACCGCATCCAGCGTAAACTTTCCTTTAAATATCTTTTCCTCAAACCGCTGGGCCAATTGAGACCAAACTTTGGTGGAATGGTCCTTGGGTGGACCCCTTCAAAAATTATGTCTGGCATCCCCGACTTCCAACCGACATGGCTGCTGTTACTAAAAATAGAAAAAAAAAGGAAAAGGGGGGGGGGGGGGGGGTGAATTTCAAAATCTTATATGAAACTAAAAGGCCAGTTGGAACCAAAGTTGGCAGTAATGGTTCTTTGTAGGTTCTCTTTCAGAAACATGTCCAATGACCCGGACTGTTAACCAAGTTGGCCGCCACGCCCGAACATTAGTTTAACATAGGGCCTATGGAAAAATTCATTGAAAAATCTTCTTGTCTGAAACCACTTGACATATTGGAGCCAGACTTGGCAGCATTGGTCCTTAGGAGGTCCTCTTTCATAAATGTTTCCAATCACCTTGATTGTCAACCAAGATGGCTGCCACACCGAACTTTGTTAAATATTGGACCCTATAGGAAAATTCATTTAAAAATCTACTTGTCTGAAACCACCTAGCCAGTTGGAACAAGACTTAGCAGAAATGGTCCTTAGATGGTTCTCTTTAGAAATGTATTCGTTGACCTGGATGGTCAACCAAGATGACTGCCACAACTGAAATTAGTTTAACATAGAAGCCTATAGAAAAACCAGCCAAATTGACTGCAACACTTAAATTTTTAGGTCTGCTTAAGGTGAAAAGTTAAATCCAGGTGAGCGATACAGGCTCTTCAGAGCCCTTTTTTTTTCTGCGGGCGTACAATCAATCAGTAGACTGGCAAAAAAGAATTGAGGACTATTCTGACTCCATAACCTATAACCACATAAAAATGTGAAAAATGTATTTATTCAACTTATATCTGTTTATTTTTATTGATTTTATGTTTAAATTTAACCATTTAAACATGCAGGCTATAGCATACATAAAATATGATACTAGTTTATTCTAAGATTACCGGTACTTAGTTTCAATTGGCGACAAATATTACCCAATAGACATTAGGACTGATGATTAAACAATCCAATTAAAGTACTAATTGAACATTGAAAATTTAATGATGAAGCAAACAAACTGACTCGACCCATTGGCATAACCAATGTACCCCAACCTTATCTGGAGCTGTTAAGACCTCTCGAATTTGCTGAAAAGCTGGAAATATACAAGTCATGTTTGAATCTTTATTGCAAGTATGGATTTCTGTAAAAAAAAGTGTAAGCAAATCAATCAGAGGAGTATGATATTTACATGTATGCTTTATAATTTTATTATTATTTTTTACTTTCAGATGTCTTCTTCAAGAAGAAGGTAAGTACATGTACTACAAGATATATTCAGACGGATATTGTATATTTCATTTCATCAAAAGTTACAATTTACTGGTCTTTGGATTGCTCTACAAAATGTAAAGTTGCTTGATTTTATGCTAAAATTGAAAATGAAAAAAGTTTCGGCAAGTATTTATGGGCAGATGGCAAAAGCTTTTATGATGTGGATTAGGTCTGAAATTAATAAACAACATGAGCAAACTTATTACAAAATACCAGTTTACAGAAACATTTAATCTCTTATGGATTTTTTTTTTATTTCAATAAAATGATTATGATTATCTCCCTTTGGTCACTTGGTTAAGAAAGATAACTGACTACTGTTTCTAATGCAATTATTCAATATTTTGTATGTGATACATATGAAATTGATCGACAAACTTCATGAAGACTGTTAAATAAATATGAATTACCCCCCCCCCCCCCCCCCCCCTCATTTCCCTCTCCTATTATTGTGTGAACCAGTTTCATTTTTCATTTATTTCCCTCTCCTATTATTGTGTGAACCAGTTTCATTTTTGTCTCGCCTTGACGAAGTCAGAAGGCGAGACATAGGTATGCTGTTTCCGGCGGCGGCGGCGACGGCGTCAACAATGTATTAGTTTGTGATTAGCTCAGTTTTATGGGGATCCACTAGTGGTAGGTCAATGATAATTGGTATGCAGATGTATTACCATTACTACATCTCATTGCTATGGAGATTATTTGGCTCCACCCCCTCAGTCATGGTCTATTGACTTTGAATGGTTTGCTTACTTTACATGTATTAGTTTGTGATTAGCTCAGTTTTATGGGGATCCACTAGTGGTAGGTCAATGATAATTGGTATGCAGATGTATTACCATTGCCAAATCTCATTTCCATGGAGATTATTTGGCTCCGCCCCCTCAGTCATGGTCTATTGACTTTGAATGGTTTGCTTACTTTACATGTATTAGTTTGTGATTAGCTCAGTTTATGGGGATCCACTAGTGGTAGGTCAATGATAATTGGTATGCAGATGTATTACCATTGCCACATCTCATTGCCATGAAGATTATTTGGCGCCACCCCCTCAGTCATGGTCTATTGACTTTGAATGGTTTGCTTACTTTACATGTATTAGTTTGTGATTAGGTCAGTTTATGGGGATCCACTAGTGGTAGGTCAATGATAATTGGTATGCAGATGTATTATCATTGCCACATCTCATTGCCATGGAGATTATTTGGCTCCACCCCCTCAGTCATGGTCTATTGACTTTGAATATTTGCATAACTTGTGTAAGATGTTAAGGTATTGCTATTATGATTTCAACATTTGCATAATCAAAATTACAAAAAGGCGAGACATATCTCTGTGATAACAGTTTATTCATTTGAGGGGTCATAAAATAGATCAGACTCTAGTCTGAGGAGAATGAGGAACCAGAGTGAGTTATCTTTTCCTAACCAATGTAGGTAAGGGAGATAATAAATTTGTCTCCCTTTTAGCCTGAGGACAAAAGGGAGAGAATTTAATTATCTCCCTTACCTACATTGGTTAGGAAAAGATAACTCACTCTGGTTCCTCATTACTGCACTATGAATGTTGGTATTTTAGGAAACCTCTTGTAACAAGGAAAATATTGTCAGATGAAGAAGATGATACAAATGTTGATGAAGATAGTTGTATGACCAATGGTGACACAAGTAATAAAGAGGATGAAATACCAGAAGATCTACCAGAAGGTACGATATTGATAATCCAATAAATCGTATTAAAGTAGAAACATTGTAATTTGATGTAAAAACCACCTTTTTTATTTGGTTTTAGTGTTGGTCAGTTATCGATATACAGTCAAACCTGTCTATTATGGTCAGCTTTGGGGGCATAGAAAATTGACTACTATACACAGGTGACCTTTCTTCACAGGTTTGGTATGTTGGTCGATAATGTTGGCAGAAATGTAGTTAACAATTTAATTTTAAATAAAACGATGTCTCCTCAAAGGTTTTTTATGGCTGACATATCTACATATACAAAATATTTTGAAAACATTTTATTACAAAGTACAGAAATAGTGTAGTGCAAAAGTGCAGAGTTACAGAAATGTTTAAAATAACTTTTACAAAGTCGCTCATTTTAGTTTGAACTGTTTCTCTAATAATCAAGGTGGTATGGTACACCTGTCCCGCACAGTATTTAGTGCCGTTAATTAAACATATCATTTATGTCAACAGGCATTTCGAGACCTTTGACTTTTTCGGCAATGACATCATTATTAAAAAATTATTCGCAAAACGTGTTACTTTCATTGTTCTAACACACTAATATGAAATAAAAAGGAACCTTTTTAGCTCACCTGACCCAAAGGGTCAAGTGAGCTTTTCTCATCACTTGGCGTCCGTCGTCCGTCGTCGTCCGGCGTCGTCGTTAACATTTTACATTTTGAACTTCTTCTAAAGAACCACTGAATGGAATGAAACCAAACATGGCATGAATGTTCCTTATGAGGTGCTGACCAAGTGTTGTTACTTTGTAGCCGATCCATCATCCAAGATGGCCGCCAGCGGGGAACTTAGTTTAACATAGGACCCTATGGGAAATGCATACAAATGACTTCTTTTAGAGAACCACTGAATGGAATGAAACTAAATCTGGCATGAATGTTCCTTATGAGGTGCTGACCAAGTGTTGTTACTTTGTAGCCGATCCATCATCCAAGATGGGCGCCAGAGGGGGACTTAGTTTAACATAGGACCCTATGGAAAATGCATACAAATGACTTCTTTTAGAGAACCGTTGAATGGAATGAAACCAAACATGGCATGAATGTTCCTTATGAGGTGCTGACCAAGTGTTGTTACTTTGTAGCCGATCCATCATCCAAGATGGCCGCCAGCGGGGAACTTAGTTTAACATAGGACCCTATGGGAAATGCATACAAATGACTTCTTTTAGAGAACCACTAAATGGAATGAAACTAAATCTGGCATGAATGTTCCTTATGAGGTGCTGACCAAGTGTTGTTACTTTGTAGCCGATCCATCATCCAAGATGGCCGCCAGCAGGGAACTTAGTTTAACATAGGACCCTATGGGAAATGCATACAAATGACTTCTTTTAGAGAACCGTTGAATGGAATGAAACCAAACATGGCATGAATGTTCCTTATGAGGTGCTGACCAAGTGTTGTTACTTTGTAGCCGATCCATAATCCAAGATGGCCGCCAGCGAGGAACTTAGTTTAACATAGGACCCTATGGGAAATGCATACAAATGACTTCTTTTAGAGAACCACTGAATGGAATGAAACTTTGCTGACCAAGTGTTGTTACTTTGTTGCCGATCCATCATCCAAGATGTTTAGAAGTCTATCAGAAAATTGTAAAAAAAATTCTGAATGGTCACAACTTGACCACATATTCAAAAATAATAATGATAAGATGTCTTCAGTAGCTATTGTAAGACTACACTAAGATGACCTGTTTTTAATTTTAAATACTGTGTCAAATTAAACCAATCTTGGTCTCAATCATTATATAATTTTACATAATTTCCAAAATCACATTAGATACAGGTGAGCAACACAGGCTCTTGAGAGCCTCTAGTTTATCAATTTTGCTGACTGCTTTGAGCAGGTGACTGCTGTATAGAGAGTATTTATGATGGAAAACCAGTAAAGAGAGCATAAATTTACCGTAATATGTAGGTGACCATATTATGAAGGTCACCTTAGGAACAAGTTTGACTGTATTTCATTCATTTATCAGTACATGTATAAATCAATCACTTGTTGAAATTGGTTGACATGTATCAGTCACTGATTGAAATTTATGTTTATCAGTCACTTTAAGGATGATCGTTGGTCTAATAGGAAATAAATAGGATTTGAAATAGGTGTTTTAGTTTGAGAGAACATATGAATAGTAAACAAATAAGCAAGAAAAAAATATAGGTTCATGTGCTCATTTAAGGGCTATAAGGCCTTGAAAATTTGCAGGAAATGCGTTTTCTCTTGATTTTTCATTGTCTTTGCATTGACAACTTCAGTATCTCAAAGATGTATGAAAAAATAGAAAGGATTTCATAAAATTTTGTCAAATACCATTTTAAGGTATATCTGATTGAATTATAAAAGAAAAAGTGGGTGTTCATGGGCAAAAAATTTCATGTTTAAGAAATGGATAAAACCCAAGGATTCCGAAAATCTGACAAAAAGACCAAAACATGACCAGCGAGCATCCTTAAATATCAATCAAAATAATTGATCAAACTCTGTTGGAGTTTGATCAATAACTTTCTGATTAATTAAATTAATGGATTAATCAAGTTGGCCAAAATTGTATCTGAGGGTTAACATCTTGGTGCAGTATGGTCATTTTGACTAAAAACAGAAAAATTGCAAGGCTATATTCGTGATTTTTGGTTCGTGCGAGTTGTCTCCCATTTACAGAGACGATGTCTTCCACAGATATCACGGGACAAATTGTAATTTTTCTGCAAAATATTTTGTGTTCCTAATATCCTCCACACACATTTGTTTATGGTTATATTTTCCCATAATTTTTTATGTCTGGTAAAAGCCTTCCCCAATTCAATTTTTTTTTGGAAAATTAAAACTAATTTTCGCCCTTTGTGTTAAAATATAACACACAGGAAAAATAACTCTCGTATATGGGAGACAACTCCAATATTATGCAATGTGGTTTGCTTCGGTATAGTGCTACATTGAAATAATTTCAGGAACAGTCATTGTAGAACCTGAGGCAGTTGAAGACAATTCTTTCAAAGGTCCAGAATTCCCTTCAAGCAAAAAGAAAGTATTAGGTTTGTTTCAAAAGTTTTATGTGTATGCTAATTTCATAAAATCATAAATTGAACTGTCTACAAATAGTTGAGGTGAACTTTGAATTTAACAGTAAGTTCACAAAATTAAAACAAAACAAATACTTGATAGAAATAATTGAATATCTAAATGAAGATATTTTTTTTACCACTAATAATTTAAAGATTACAATCAAGAGTCAACTGCAGAGCTGTATAATTACAACAGAAAGTTACAATAGTTTTATGAAAGTATAAAGATTTAAAAAAACCTTTTGACATGACAAACATTTCATAAATACATTAATAATTTGGTAGGTAAACAACTGATGACTAATATACAGAATGAAAAGTGGCAACATTGTTAAAAACTTTAAATTGTAAGGAACAGTGGAAAACAGTGTCTTATTCAGAATTTCTTTATATACTACTGTGTGTTTCACAAAAACTTGTTTTCCATGAATTTATAAGGATGTCTTAAAAATGTTGGCAAATTCAGTTACAGATGTAGTTATTTATTGCTTAATGTCTCAATTTTTCCACAAGAGCAGATCTTGCGTAAATAAAAAAAATCATCTGGAAAGTAAAAACACAAGTATCAGTTTCCCATTGTTTCCCATTTGGCAAGTACATCGCCGGTACATGGTACGTGCCGGTGTGTTGTTTTATTGTTTGACGAAGTCGGTGATTGGATGAATATGAATTTTAGGAACTGATTCCCCGAAAGTTAGCTTTTTTTTCCCTTGCGTTTAGCAGTAATCAAGTATTACCAGTAAACCAAAATGAAAAGAACTTTGACAACAATAAATGTTTAATAAATAAGGCCGCAGGCATGAGTTTGCACAAATATTTCGTTTCTGAATCAAAGAAACGGAAAGTACATTTAATTGACGTTAACGGTAATGATGTAAAAACTTTTAAAAGAAGTTAAAAACGGGAAGGTGAATTATGGTGCGGGAAAGTAGTATTTTAATACAAGTTAATTTTAAAAAAAATTCGAAGCCCTGCTATTCATGGTTTTTTCCCCTAAAATATGACCATCAGGGAAAAATTTCAGTGCAAATTCTTTTTTGGTAAGTTTCCTCCATGTTGACTTTGAGGAAATACATTATAGTTATTTAAAATCAGAATATTTGTGTGTCCTTCAATTACAGTGCAAAGATATAAACACTTCATACTAAGAAGCTTTTGAGAAAAGGCCAGGGATGATTTTACTTAGCAGAATTCTGCTTTTTTCAATCTGGGTATGTCGAATATGGAATACAGTTTCATTATAAATAGTATTTGGCTTCAGATACAATATTTCAGCCTTTGCAAAAATCATCCCTGAAATACTTAGAAAGCAAAATATAAACATCATTTGAAAAATTAAAATAAGTTCACAGAAACTTTATAGTTATGTCTGATATTGTAGACAGCAATTTTAAACCCTTAACTTGAATGATAAATTTCAGAGGCAACAGGATATTTAGCTACTGTTTACTGCACTGCATGTGGAGAACAGATAAATACTAGTAAGAAAGGAGATGCTCGTCGTCATCCAGAACTCAGTGTCTTAGTCTGTAAGGTAATATGCAATTAACATTTACCCAAGTATTGCGCTGGAACTAGTTCTTGGGGCCGTCCAGAACTAGCATTAAGTGGGAGATTTTCTTTGTGTTGAGTGGCTCATTGTGACTTGGATGAAGAACAGAATTAAATGTAATGTTCCTTTGCTTGGACTTAATCCTTTTCTTCCATTATTTGACCAGATGGTTAAAAATAATCTCTGTAGGATGTTAACACAGTTTGATTTCAAATTTGACAAGTTTACCATTTGCTGTTCCTCAATTAAGCGTCTTGATAGTATAGAAAAAATAGCCGGATGTGAGGTTTCACTGCCAAAAAGTTCCAATTTGACTTTCTTTATGTTTGTCATACCTGAGTTGATACTGATCATGTCAAAAAGCATGAGCATCTATGTTAAGGGGAATATTATGTTCTTATGTTTATTTTTTTTTCAATTTGAATAATTACTTTTTGACAGAGATGTTATAAATTCCATACAAGTGGACCAATAGAGAAAGATGAAGATGGACTTGATGAACATTGTCGATGGTGTAGTGAGGGTGGGAATCTCTTTGGATGTGATTACTGCCACAATGCTTTCTGTCAGGCGTGCATCAGAAGAAATCTGGGACGAGCAGAAATGTCTAAGGTTAAAGATGGTGTGTATTTCTATATAATATATACATGAAGGTTACAAATGTAAGATGGGTCTTGATGGCCAAAATGTGTAGGTAGTTCATAGAAACTCCCAGTGATCACTAGCCTTTCAATGCTGAGGGCATGTTTATAAAAAAAATGACACTGTGCTCATTTTAATATCTATGGAAAAATTTCACCATAGCATTCTAAGAACATGAAGAAGACATCTAGGAAACTCTTCAATAATAGTCTGTAACCATATTTCTCTGATGGCAGTCCTGATTGACATAATTTTAGTCTTAATACCTCTATTCTGAATTTAAAACTCCCCTTAGTGTGAGGTGTTTTTGAACAGGAGTTATTATGTAACTCTGGTAGAAAGAAAAAAAATAGTAGATATTAATTATTTTTCAGCTGAGAAGTTCAAATGTTACGTTTGTAATCCAGCACCACTGGCTCCAATGGTAGACCAATGTAATTCTGTCATAGAAAATATAGAAAAAGAATTTGAGAAGTTAAATGAAATTGCAAAGAAAAAGAAGGAGACAGAAAAACAAAAGTCTACAAGTAAATCAGACAATAAAGATAAAAATTCCAGCAGGGAGGAGGATAACATTAAAAGCAAATCTCTGGTTGTAAAATTACCAGGATTGTCAGGAAAAGGTCCAAAAACATCTACCCCAAAATCAAAGGAAACACCACCTGTTACAGTGAGAGGGACTGTATCAGCAGTTAAAACAGTTCCAAGCACAACTACACGTTTGTCAGCACCAGCAGTTATTGTGTCAACCACATCTACACGTATATCAGCACCATCTGGTATGGTGTCTTTGATAAAAAATCCACCTAATATTGCACCTAAACCATTAAATTCAGTTTTCAGACAACAAATTCAAACTGCTGGTTCAAAATCTAATATTATATATGTAGAGCCTCAGAAAGGGTCAGCAAAACAATTAGTGTATGTTCAACCAAAATCAGAGCAAGTTTCTATTATAAATTCTTTGCCTGTGAGTCAACAAGCTCGAGATCCCTTGATCTGGACAAACATCACTACAAGAAATGCTCCAGTTGTTTTAGATCAAATGATTCAATCAACAAATGAGTTATTGAATCTTCTAAGATCTGTAAGAGTGAATATACAAGGAACAGGTCATTTTTTGTCTAATATTGCATTAGAAGGTAGAAAAACTGCTATTTCCTGTATGAAAAGTGGAGTTGACCTGTTTTTAGGCCAGCTCTCAACCATAGCAGGAACAAACATTGTACAAGAAGAAATTAAAAGTACTGCATCAGTCCCTGCTTCAAGTCAACCATCATATTCTGGGGCTGTTAAACTTACAGGTGGAAATAGTTCTGTAAGCAGTGCATCTCAGAAAGAATTAATTGTTTTGGATTCTGAAAATGATGACAGTAAAATGGAAGTTGTTGACATAACTGATAGCTCTGATAAGGATTCAAAAAGTAGCTCAGAAAAAGATAAGGAAAAAGCAGCTACAGTTAAAGACTGTTTAGATGAAAAAGCTAACGAAAAGGAAGAGAAAAGTAATTGTGATGATAACTTATCTGCAGAAGAAAAGTCAGAATTAGGAAGTGAAAATAAGTCTAACAATTCTAAAGATTCTAATTCTGAAAGCACAACAAAATCTGCATCTGGAGATGCAAATACAGTTTCTGAAAACAAACAGGACTCGGACAAAAGTTTAGTTAATATTGAAACAGCAGAGGCAGAAAATGATGCTGCACATTTAGAATTACTACAGGAATTACAGGAATTGTCTGGTACTGTTGAATCAGAAGATAACAATACTGAAAAAGATGACACAATATGTGACAAAAGCACTAAAGACGAGAAAACAAATGATAATGAAGAAGATGATACAAATTCTGAAAAAAGCACAAAGGGTGAGAAAACCGATGATAAAGGAAAAGGTGATACAAAATCTGAAAAAAGTACTAAGAATGAGAAAAAAGATAAACCTGGAAACGAAAATGAAAGTGAAGACAAAAAAAAAGATGAAAATGATGATGAAAGTAGTAATGAATCTGAAGACAGTGAATCAGACATAGATGAAAGTTCTGATAATTCTGGAAAAGATTCTGACTTTGATGTTAAAACAGAAAGGAGTAGGAGAAGAGTTAAGAAGAAAGGTAAGATTACACCAGAGATGAAAATATTTCAGATTTTGGTAATATTTGCTGCTATGAATGTACACAATGTATAGATTTATTAATAAAACATAGATGGCTTTTCTGATAAAAATTTTCTGGCAACTTTTGTAGTAGCAGTATAATTGTGTAATCAAGAAATAGGTTTAACAAGTACAACTAGTGTTGGGAATCGACTGAAAAACAATAATCGATTAATTTAAATATTCATGAAGCCTAACTGATTCGAGAAATTGAAATTGTAAGATGCAACTAGTTTATTTTCAGATTGATATAAAGACGTGTTTTAATTGTCTCTTTCAGCAGAATCTGTGCTGTATATGTAGGCACTATGTCAATACCTTGGATGAAATGATGTGCTTTTATTTTTAAGCCTTGACATGATTTGGCTCTCTAATAACCTCCTAATAACTGAACCAAATACAAAAATGTTTGCATTTTGTTAAAAAGTTTGTTGTGACAGATTATCAATTATGGCCACACAAAAAATAATTGATCGATTTTCGATTATAATCGATAATCGGAACATCTCTAAGTACAACCCAGTTAATTTTCAAAATATTGTACCAAATTATGAAAGTATACATGTATATATAATGCAAATATATCTTGTGTATATGTTTGTGTTATGGGGTGATTTATGTATGGTATATGGATATGAGAAATGCATCACAATAAATGATGTAATCCATAACTAAGGTCGTGGCCAAAAAAGGGTATCTGGGAAACTTAGTTTAATGTATCGAAAATATTCTTTTATGCTTGTTACAATGGAAATGTCCCATTAAAATTAAAGAAATTCGTCCAACAAACACAAGTTACTGGTACATTGTAGAATTTAAGGATATTTATAAAACTAATGAGTTGTTAATTTGATGCAAGGGTTGCAAAAATTTCTGACTGATCTGACTATCAATTTATCTTGTGATAATACCTGTACCATTCAGCTTTAATCTTGTCATTGTGTTTGAATAGGATCACTCATACAGTGCAATAATTTTTTGATGCCCATTTCTCCAATATATTTTCCTTCAGTTTTCTTTTTTGAACCCTGTTGTGTATTAATGCTTTGTTAGGTTATGGGGTTATATAGTATTTACACTTGTCAGTATTGTTATTTATTGATACACTACATGTGTCAAAATGGTAAGGCATATAGCAATTAGGCCATGAAAAAATGTTTTTTCCCCTAACGCAGTCGGATCTGTTTTCACCTTCCAGGTCAATTCTTTTTTTCCACAAATAAAAAAGATAAAGCAAATCTCTTATGTGTGATTTGTGGCAATTATGTACAATGATTAAAATTGTCTGGTCTTCGATCAGAAACTATTATAACATACTGCAATTTTCCGCCATGTTGTGAAATAGCTTATTTTACGGAATGATGCATGAAACGAAAATGTATTCAAGAATTTCAAATGAATTAAACCTTTGTCCAAATGGAATAGCCCTCAGCAACATCACATTTGTTTGCAAAGTAATACATCATGAAAAAATCAACAAAGTGCACACAAAAAATGGAAAATTCACTCTTGTAAAATATTTGAGCCATTTCAGCAGTGGAGAGAAAATGATTAATTACCACTATTGGAAACAAGGTAGAGTAATAATTTTTACCTTCATTTCACTGAAATATTTTGGAATATACATGAAAAATGACACACAGTACCATAATAACACCCTAATTATTGGACGGCCTACAACATGTAATTATTCAACACTTTAGAAAATTCATGGAAAATTGAATTTTTTGATAACTCTAACACTAGCCTGTCAACACTGAGGTTATGAGTTTGAATCTCACCTGTGGCAAGGTGTGTTCGACTCTGATATAAAATTGACAAGGAATGCCAATTTTCCTACTGAAGGTCAGTGGTTCTCTCCACCAATAAAAGCTGGCCGCTGCGAAATAGCCAAATGTACTGAAAACGGCGTAAAACCCCAACTAAATGAACAAAATAAACTCTATTTTAATAAATTTGATTGAAACAAGATCGATTTTTAAGTAAATTTTATTAAATTTTTCCTACCTGGAAGTTTACTTTTGAAAAGAAATCCAAAACGAGTTCGGAACGGAATTGCATATCCGCGTTTCTCAGATAAATGAATTTAAAACTTTTCAAATGTAATGAATAAAGTTTTTACAAAACAAATCCTCTTATCATTGTTTATTACACGTTTAAATGTAATAGTTATAATATGTTGTAAAAAGATGATGAGACTACAAACGTAACATGCGTTGTAAAAATCATTTGTGAGATGCTCCAAATCCAGATTGTAAAAATCATTTGTGAGATGTTCACATATTAGTCAACAACATGGCGGGTCGTTTGAAGTTTGTTGCTGTTTTTGTCTTCAACATTAAATTAACTATTAATTTGAAGGTACAAAAAAATATATCATGAAAGCAAAATCAAATAACAATACCACAAGTATGAACCGTTATTTTGATTGCATATTCTTAAAGTACATTGACCAGTTCGATCATATGGAGTAAAAAATGACAACGATGTGGACGGAAATATGAAAACTCTATTTTTTTGACGATTTTCCAATTTTCCTAAAAAAATAGGCGTATTTTAGTGTAGAATAAATAGAGTTAAGTACGGAAGTTTGGCAATACATTGTGTGGTTCACTATCAATAAGACAGCCTCTTGTCCACTTTTTGTTCCACTGTTACATGAATAAGTTTCTCATGTATCATCTTTTCCTTTTTTCATGCACTTGTATAAACAAGGTAGAAAAGTAAGACTTCTGAACACATGCTGAACTCTTCATGTATCTAAATGATAAAGTCACATTATCAGATAATTTTTATTGCAGAAGAAGGAAAAAATAAATTTAAAGAATTGAGAAAGAAGAGGAAAGAAAAAGAAAGATCTGCAAAGAAGAAGGAAAAAGAACAAAAGGAAAAAATGTCTAAAGATAAAGGTGAAAAAAAGAATGTTAAAATAGAAAAAACAAAGAAAGGTTCAGATGAATCCAATGTGGATGACAGTCTTGATGATGAAATTGAAAAATTAGAAGAAGAACCAGTTTTGAAGAAATCTAAGAAAAAATTAGACATGCAGGATGAAGACAGTAAAGAGAAAGATGATACATCTAAAGGGAAAAAGAAAGAAAGAGATGAAAAAGTAAAGAAAGGTGTGTAGATAAAAGATGGAAGACTGAAAAAACAGTAATGGATTAGATCAAATAAAAAAGTACTTGACTACTTCCCTGGGCATATGTACACACACCTTGGTTAAACTCATACATCTATCTTTCATGTCTTTAGCACTGTAGAAGATTAAATAAGGGTAATGAGGCAAGCACCTGTTAAGAATTAAATGAATATGACTTTGACTTTAGTTAAAGCTTTAGTCAAAGTTTATATCTCAGGTCCTACAAGAGAAAGGTTCATTTAAGGTATGCAGACAATAAATGACAATGTGATTCATCCAAATTTCCCAGATTTTCCAAACAATGCAATTATGGGCAAACTTCGGAAACGAAATATACCTAATTTATTGTCATGGTAGTTTCAATTGTCAAATATGTATTTACATAATTTGAAATTTCGTTTAAAGTTATTTTTGGTCAAAAAGATATATAATTTAAATATTTAATAATCTGTTTTGGTCTGGACCCTTAATCTTTCATGCAGAAGTATCTTGGGAGATTTCAACAAGAATTAGGTCATTCATGTACTTTAGTGATATAGACTTCATGCTCTAAATGAAATTTGTAACCCAGCTTACATGTAACTATAAGAGAAAAGATCATTTTAATCTTGTATGCAGATGTATTTTGAGAAGGAGGCAACTATCAGACAAGTATTTGTTCTCTGTGGTAGATTTCATGCTATACTGACCTGAGTTAAAAAATTAGTCTGGGCTCATATTTCAAGTACTACAGGAGTTAGGGATCATATAATTTTGTATACAGATGTAACAGAGGGAGCATTGACATATGTCATACTTTACTGACCACACTACATACAAACTCTCTAATTGTTGATTATCTGTGTTCTTTGGATGCATAAGGTGCTTTATGGTCTTGGCAAAATATCAGATTAAAAATAATTGCTGGGAAATTTGAAGTGTTAACAAAAAATTTTTTATCAAACTTGTTAAAGAGCTTGAATATTGTAGTTATTCCAATTTCAAGATTATTTATATATATTTTATTGTAGAGAAACAGAAAGGAGATGATTTAGATGATCTAAGTTCTACAGAAGAGGAGAATGCTGAAGATGATGAAAATGAAGACGAGGAAGTAATAATTTAATCAGATTTACTTAGTTTACAATAAATATTTTTTTTAATCCCATTTGCCATGATTTTAGTAAACAGAATTAGTCAATTTTAGTTTGTGTTAATTTTCATGAATAGCAAAAATGTAAAGTAACTTGCCTGCCCTTTTGAAGAAAGTAAAGATTTTTGAAGAACTGTCATTTAAATGGAGTCAGATCTGGTTTCTTTAATGATTTATAGGAGGAAGAGTGGTTATTTAGCAGAAGTTAACCTCCAACATATAACAAAAACCATTTCAACATATTCATTAATCAAAGTCCTGAGAAATAGAATTTTTTGTGAAGGGTCTTGAAAAGTATTTTAGGTTATACGGGAGTGTTGATCTCTAATGCAGAGATATTTTGTGTTCTGCTAAGATAGAAATATGAGTTCTTACATAGTTACAAGTGGGTTATCAGATTTCTCCAATCGAGATAGTAAAATTAATGAACGTTAACAGGGTTTATCATGGTAATTTTGGGAAAAGGACCCTGTGGCCAATTTGGGAATTTTCTATCTGTGTTTTCTTTAAATTGGGGAAAAAATTACAGGAGAGACAACAGACTGCTTGGTTAGTAAATAAAAAGCAATATTTGTATTAATGTTTTTTATTGGCAGTTACAAGGTTTTGACTACTTTCATGTACCGTAATTACTCTAATTATTGGACACTAAAATACACCTATTTTTTAGGAAAATTGGAAAAGTGTCGAAAAAATAGAGTTTTCATATTTCCGTCCACATCGTTGTCATTTTTTAACTTCATATGATCGACCTGCTCAATGTACTTTAAGAATATGCAATCAAAATAATGGTTCATACTTGTGGTATTGTTATTTGATTTTGCTTTCATGATTTATCTTTTTGTACCTTTAAGTTAATTGAATGTTGAAGACGAAAACAGTAGCAAACTTCAAACGACCCGCCATGTTGTTGACTAATATGTGGACATCTCACAAATTATTTTTACGATCTGGATTTGGAGCATCTCACAAATGATTTTTACAACACATGTTACGTTTGTAGTCTCATCGTCTTTTTAGAACATATTATAACTATTACATTTAAATGTCTTATTAACAATGATAAAGGATCTGTTTTGTAAAAACATTATTCATTTCATTTCAAAATTTTTAAATTAATTTCTCTGAGAAACACGAATACGCAATTCCGTTCCGAACTCGTTTCGGATTTCTTTTCAAAAGTAAACTTCCAGGTAGGAAAATTTCAATAAAATTTACTTAAAAATCGATCTTGTTTCAATCAGATTTATTAAGATAGATAGTTTAAATGGTTTAGAAAGACGAAATAAACACTCGATGAGGACTGAAAGTAATTAACTTACCTAAGAAGTTAAAATTACTGACTGTCACCACCTGAGAACAACGATCGTAACTTTGACAATTTTGAAATTGTCGAAAAAATAGAGTTATCAAAAAATTCAATTTTCCTTGAATTTTCAAAAGTGTCCAATAATTAGGCCGTCGAATAATTAGAGTAATTACGGTATATCTGCTGGTCCAGTGGGGTGATCACCGAGTATCACACTTTTAGTACAGAATTCAGCACTTCCAGCAGAAAATAGTTCACAGTTCTTACAAACAACCATCTAATGCTTCATTAAATAGCCATTTATGCCATTTCATATTTTCTGGAATCAAAAAGCCATCTATTAAATGACATTTTTGACGTTTTGCTAAAGCTGATGTTGCTGGGGATGGGCCTGTATAATTTGGTCAATCTCATCTCTGTTTATCTGCATGTCATTATCAGTATTTGCAGTTATACTTCTAGTATCGTCACTAGTGCATTGTATCTATACTATTTTGATCATTAACACAGTGTAGAAACATTGTCATGCTGGCATGGCTGCAGGTTCTTAGTAAAAAAAGTTTCAATTTTTTGTATCTTATTTTAATTTTTTGCTGTAATATTTACTGATATGGACCTTTCAAGCAGATACAGGGGATTTAAATAGTCCTTGGGGCGAAACCAATGTTAAATCAGAAATAAGTTATCGTCCTGATTGTACTTTTATTACCACTGATTACATGACTGTCAAGCACAAAATTGACTGTGACTTTACAAAGTACTATTTTGACTCCCGGAAGAAGAGTTCTATATATTGGTTGTAATTAACCACAAAATTTTTTTACCTTTCTTATCGGAAAGAGTTGACATTTCAACTGTCAATAAAGTTACATGAACCACGGATAATGTTCATGATTGGGAATATTTCAGTCACAGTTGAGGAAAAAAACAGGTATTTTTTCATTCGGAATGGGTCTGTTTACGGGATCTAAATAAATGGGTGAAAAATCCCTGGTTAAATTATAGAATTTAAAGTCTGAGTCTTGACTTATTGGAATGGGGGATGCATCCTTCTGTGCATAATTTCCTCATGAGCTAGCAGGTTATATGTTTGTTAGTCTGTCTCAGTGTGTCAGTCTAGTATAGTGCAGGGTTAATATTCATATTGACCTGATACGCATATAGTTGCTACTACCGGACTGTTAACTAATATTCAATCAATCAATCAATTGAAAAAACATGATATTAATATGGAAAGCGAGGTAACTCTTAAAAACAGTTAATACAATCATTTTTTACCAAACTTCAAGGTTCCCATGGAAGAAGAGGAAGATGAAGAAGAAACAGAAGATTTGAGTATTAAGGATGAAAACAATGAGGAAGATATAGTTGAAGATAGCAGTGATTCAGGTTGGAAATAATGATACCACTACTTCCTTTGAGTTGATTGCAGTTTTAAACTATCATTACTCCTGCACATTAATCCTTTGTTATACTTTAGGTAGAGAAACATTGCTTTGTAGTGATTAGAATGTCAGTCCTTATGAAATATGAAATGTTTGTCTGAGATTCGGTCAGGTGAACTGACAACTTCTGTATGACCAAAAAAATGTGTAATTTAAAAGACTTGTTTTTGAGGTCACTTTTGATGTTTATCGTGTGCATCATAAATTCAGAGTTTACTCATTGTGTATTTTATATTATTACCATGTATTTGGTTTTATTTCAGGGATTTCCAGTTAATATGGATTTACTAGAAAATATCAGACCATATTATTCTGTACAGATAAATAAATCAAAGTTGTGTTTCTGTTTTGATGATTTAGGTTTTCTCCTCTCCTCCATTTGTAACATTGAAGTTTCTTAGTTGCTCTCACTTTTTAGCGCACCTGTCCCAAAGGGCCAAGTGAGCTTTTCTCATCACTTGGCATCCGTCGTCCGTCGTCGTCGTTAACATTTTACATTTTGAACTTCTTCTAGAGAACCACTGAATGGAATGAAACCAAACATGGCATGAATGTTCTTTATGAGGTGCTGACCAAGTGTTGTTACTTTGTAGCCGATCCATCATCCAAGATGGCCGCCAGCGGGGAACTTAGTTTAACATAGGACCCTATGGGAAATGCATACAAATGACTTCTTTTAGAGAACCACTGAATGGAATGAAACTAAATCTGGCATGAATGAACCCTTATAAGGTGCTGACCAAGTGTTGTTACTGTGTAGCCGATCCATCATCCAAGATGGCCACCAGAGGGGGACTTAGTTTAACAGAGGACCCTATGGGAAATGCATGCAAATGACTTCTTTTAGAGAACCTTTGAATGGAATGAAACCAAACATGGCATGAATGTTCCTTATGAGGTGCTGACCAAGTGTTGTTACTTTGTAGCCGATCCATAATTTAAGATGGCCAACAGTGGGGGACTTAGTTTAACATAGAATCCTATGGGAAATGCATACAAATGACTTCTTTTAGGGACCCACTTAATGGAATGAAACCAAACATGGCATGAATATTCCTTATGAAGTGCTGACCAAGTGTTGTTACTATGTAGCTGATCCATCATCCAAGATTGGTTAAATTAGTTTAACATAGGACCCTATGGGAAATGCATACAAATGACTTCTTTTAGAGAACCGTTGAATGGAATGAAACCAAACATGGCATGAATGTTCCTTATGAGGTGCTGACCAAGTGTTGTTACTTTGTAGCCGATCCATCATCCAAGATGGCCGCCAGTGGGGGACTTAGTTTAACATAGAACCCTATGGGAAATGCATACAAATGACTTCTTTTAGGGACCCACTTAATGGAATGAAACCAAACATGGCATGAATATTCCTTATGAAGTGCTGACCAAGTGTTGTTACTTTGTAGCTGATCCATCATCCAAGATGGCCGCCAGCTGGGAACTTAGTTTAACATAGGACCCTATGGGAAATGCATACAAATGACTTCTTTTAGAGAACCACTAAATGGAATGAAACTAAATCTGGCATGAATGTTCCTTATGAGGTGCTGACCAAGCGTTGTTACTTTGTAGCCGATCCATCATCCAAGATGGCCGCCAGCGGGGGACTAAGTTTAACATTGGACCCTATGGGAAATGCATACAAATGACTTCTTTTAGAGAACCACTGAATGGAATGTAACAAAACATAGCATGAGTGTTCCTTATGAGGTGCTGACCAAGTGTTGTTACTTTGTTGCCGATCCATCATCCAAGATGTTTAGAAGTCTATCAGAAAATTGTAAAAAAAATTCTGAATGGTCACAACTTGACCACATATTCAAAAATAATAATGATAAGATGTCTTCAGTAGCTATTGTAAGACTACACTAAGATGACCTGTTTTTATACGACCGCAAAATTTTTGCGGTCGTATATTGGTATGACGTTGGCGTCGTCGTCCGAAGACATTTGGTTTTCGCACTATAACTTTAGTATAAGTTAATAGAAATCTATGAAATTTAAACACAAGGTTTATGACCACAAAAGGAAGGTTGGGATTGATTTTGGGAGTTTTGGTCTCAACAGTTTAAGAATTGGGGGCCAGAAAAGGGCCCAATAAGCATTTTTCTTGGTTTTCGTACAATAACTCTAGTATAAGTAAATAGAAATCTATGAAATTTTAACACAAGGTTTATGACCACAAAAGGAAGGTTGGGATTGTTTTTGGGAGTTTTGGTCCCAACAGTTTAGGAATTAGGGGCTAAAAAAGGGCCCAAATAAGCATTTTTCTTGGTTTTTGCACAATAACTTTAGTATAAGTAAATAGAAATCTATGAAATTTAAACACAAGGTTTATGACCACAAAAGGAAGGTCGGGATTGATTTTTGGAGTTTTGGTCCCAACAGTTTAGGAATTAGGGGCCAAAAGGGTCCAAAATTAAACTTTGTTTGATTTCATCGAAAATTGACCTATTGGGGTTCTTTGATATGCCGAATCTAACCGTGTTTTCAAGTTGGTCCAAATCGGGGTCCAAAATTAAACTTTGTTTGTTTTCATCGAAAATTGAACTATTGGGGTTCTTTGATATGCCGAATCTAACCGTGCATTTAGATTCTTAATTTTTGGTCCCGTTTTCAAATTGGTCTACATTAAGGTCCAAAGGGTCCAAAATTAAACTTTGTTTGATTTTAACAAAAATTGAATTCTTGGGGTTCTTTGATATGCTGAATCTAAACATGTACTTAGTTTTTATACGACCGCAAAATTTTTGCGGTCGTATATTGGTATGACGTTGGTGTCGTCGTCGTCGTCCGTCGTCCGTCGGAGTCTGTAGACATTTGGTTTTCGCACTATAACTTTAGTATAAGTTAATAGAAATCTATGAAATTTAAACACAAGGTTTATGACCACAAAAGGAAGGTTGGGATTGATTTTGGGAGTTTTGGTCCCAACAGTTTAAGAATCAGGGGCCAAAAAAGGGCCCAATAAGCATTTTTCTTGGTTTTCGCACAATAACTCTAGTATAAGTAAATAGAAATCTATGAAATTTTAACACAAGGTTTATGACCACAAAAGGAAGGTTGGGATTGTTTTTGGGAGTTTTGGTCCCAACAGTTTAGGAATTAGGGGCTAAAAAAGGCCCAAATAAGCATTTGTCTTGGTTTTTGCACAATAACTTTAGTATAAGTAAATAGAAATCTATGAAATTTAAACACAAGGTTTATGACCACAAAGGGAAGGTTGGGATTGATTTTTGGAGTTTTGGTCCCAACAGTTTAGGAATTAGGGGCCAAAAGGGTCCAAAATTAAACTTTGTTTGATTTCATCGAAAATTGAACTATTGGGGTTCTTTGATATGCCGAATCTAACCGTGCATTTAGATTCTTAATTTTTGGTCCCGTTTTCAAATTGGTCTACATTAAGGTCCAAAGGGTCGAAAATTAAACTTAGTTTGATTTTAACAAAAATTGAATTCTTGGGGTTCTTTGATATGCTGAATCTAAACATGTACTTAGTTTTTTTTATTATGGGCCCAGTTTTCAAGTTGGTCCAAATCGGGGTCCAAAATTAAACTTTGTTTGATTTCATCGAAAATTGAACTATTGGGGTTCTTTGATATGCCGAATCTAACCGTGCATTTAGATTCTTAATTTTTGGTCCCGTTTTCAAATTGGTCTACATTAAGGTCCAAAGGGTCCAAAATTAAACTTAGTTTGATTTTAACAAAAATTGAATTCTTGGGGTTCTTTGATATGCTGAATCTAAACATGTACTTAGTTTTTTTATTATGGGCCCAGTTTTCAAGTTGGTCCAAATCGGGGTCCAAAATTAAAGCTAAAAAAGGGGTAAATTATTTTTTTTGGGGGGTGGGGGCAATTCTCCACAGCATATTGTATCGCACAAGAATTCAAAAATTGAATATAAATTCAAATCATATGACCAATTCTAAGTTCTCAAATTTTGAATATGTGCTGATGAAGCTTTTTTGTTTATCTCATCTAAACTGCTTTTAAATTATGCATATTTAAAATTTGCCATCCATGACTATGATGTCATTTTCTATTTTAATACGTTATGGTGTATTTAAATGGGCTGTTATGGTTGCAAAGTATCAAGAGAAATGGGGGGGGGGGGGGGTGAAAACAAAATTTGGGGGGGGGGAATGAGAAATTGGGGAGGGGGCAATTTTTTTCTCATTTCATAATTCATAAATTAAAAAGGAAATTTCAAATTTTTTTTAGCAAAAAAGGGGGGGGTTACAATAAATTTTATTGTTTTTTGTTGTTTTTTTTTTTGGGAGGGGGAGTCAATGTGCAACTTCATAGTGTATTGCACAAAAGCTAAAAAAGGGGTAAATTTTTTTTTTTTTTTTTTTTGGGGGGGGGGCAATTCTCCACAGCATATTGTATTGCACAAGAAGCAAAAAATTGAATATAAATTGAAATCATATGACCAATTCTAAGTTCTTTGGTTTCAGTTATTCTGTGTCAGAAACCTATTATGTGTCAAATATTTGAAGAAATTTTCAATTGCACAGTATTGCGCAATAGCAAGAAATTGATATGTGTGCCCAATTTTAAATTGGTTATTTCTGATTTATATATAAAAACAAAAAATACTGATATGGTTTGAATAGGTAAATTAAAAATTTTTAAGTTCTTAGACAACATTCATTCTGTGTCAGAAACCTATGCTGTGTCAAATATTTATTCACAATCCAAATTCAGTATTGTATCAAGCTTGAATGTTGTGTTCATAATTGCCCCAACTATTCAGGGTTCGACATCTGCGGTCGTATCTAGCTGCGCCCAGCGGAGCATTTTATTTTATTATGGGCCCAGTTTTCAAGTTGGTCCAAATTGGGGTCCAAAATTAAAGCTAAAAAAGGGGTAAATTATTTTTTTTTTTGGGGGGGGGGCAATTCTCTACAGCATAATGTATTGCACAAGAAGCAAAAAAGAATATAAATTCAAATCATATGACCAATTCTAAGTTCTTTGATTTCAGTTATTCTGTGTCAGAAACCTATTATGTGTCAAATATTTGAAGAAATTTTCAATTGCACAGTATTGCGCAATAGCAAGAAATTGATATGTGTGCCCTGTTATCAAAACTTTATTATTAACAAATTCCATTGGAAATTTGCCAATATAAAATGTGCTGATGAAGCTTTTTTGTTTATCTCATCTAAACTGCTTTTAAATTATGTATATTTAAAATTTGCCATCCATGACTATGATGTCATTTTCTATTTTAATATGTTATGGTGTATTTAAATGGGCTGTTATGGTTGCAAAGTATAAAGAAATGGGGGGGGGGGGAGGGGTTGAAAACAAAATTTAGGGTTGGGGGTAAATGAGAAATTGGGGAGGGGGCAATTTTTTTCTCATTTCATATTTCATAAATTAAAAAGAAAATTTCAAATTTTTTTTAGCAAAAAAAGGGGGGGGGGGTGTTACAATAAATTTTATTGTTTTTTTTTTTTTGGGGAGGGGGGGGGGGGTCAATGTGCAACTTCATAGTGTATTGCACAAAAGCTAAGAAAAGGAGTAAATTATTATTTTTTTTTTTGGGGGGGGGTGGGGTGGGTCAATTCTCCAAAGCATATTGTATTGCACAAGAAGCAAAAAATTGAATATAAATTGAAATCATATGACCAATTTTAAGTTCTTTGATTTCAGTTATTCTGTGTCAGAAACCTATTATGTGTCAAATATTTCAAGAAATTTTCAATTGTACAGTATTGCACAATAGCAAGAAATCTTCAATTGCACAGTATTGTGCAATAGCAAGAAATTGATATGTGTGCCCAATTTTAAATTGGTTATTTCTGATTTATATATAAAAACAAATAATACTGATATGGTTTGAATAGGTAAATTAAAAATTTTTAAGTTCTTAGACAACATTCATTCTGTGTCAGAAACCTATGCTGTGTCAAATATTAATTCACAATCCAAATTCAGTATTGTATCAAGCTTGAATGTTGTGTTCATAATTGCCCCAACTATTCAGGGTTCGACATCTGCCCTCGTATCTAGCTGCGCCCAGCGGAGCATTTTATTAATTTTAATACTGTGTCGAATTAAACCAATCTTGGTCTCAATCATTATATAATTTTACATTATTCCAAAATCACATTAGATACAGGTGAGCGACACAGGCTCTTGAGAGCCTCTAGTTGAAGTAACAATTTCTACTCAAAAGTCTAGGGTAAACACCCATAGTGCTTAGATTATATGTCTGTTATAAAGCAATTGGGCCTCGGTGGCCGAGTGGTCTAGGTAGTTCGTCATTACTACTAATGATCACTAGCCTGTCAACGCTGGGGTTCGAATCTAACCTATGGCGGGGTGTGTTCGACTCCGATCTTAATTGGATTGCCAATTTTCCTACCGAAGGTCGGGGTTCTCTACGGGTACTCTGGCTTCCTCCACCAAAAAAACTGGCCGCCGCGAAATAGCCAATATGCTGAAAATGGTGTTAAACCCCAACTAAACAAACTTATAAACAGAATCATAAATATTTGATTTGGGAAGTTTTTAGGGAGTGAAAAAACCACTGGACATGCCAATTTTTTTTCAGTTTAATGAAAAGAAGTACCAAGGTTTTGCACTTGTAGGACAGAGAGTCACATTGTTTTGACTCCAAGGAAAGAAGGGCAGATTGCCCTTCCATTAGCACTGATTTCTAGGATGTTTCGTGTCTTGAAAACTGCAAATATTTATTTGTTTATATACGCAGGTGTTTGGGAGATAGTAACATGACACCTGGTTCAGAGAGTCATTCATTTTGGGTCCAAATTTTGGCCCTGTTCCCAAGAGAAATATGCTCAAAATTTCCCAAATTTCAGCTGTAAAATTCCCAATCGTGACATATCGTAATTTTTATTTACAAATCTCTCAGGGTTCGGAGTATTTCGGCAGTTATCCTTATCCTTCACATATTGTGGTGATTGCATTGCAAGTTTAATACAGATAAAAAGAAGTTGAAAACATGTACATATATTAATTCCCTAAGCCTCAGTTTTAAGTGTTTTTTTCTCAATTGCATGGGCCCCGGGCCCTTCCCCAAAACAGTCGGAAAATCACTGGGAATTTTCATGATGTTTGTCTGACAGAAGAAGAATCTGTCGTACATGTCTGGCGGTTCGACAGCATTTCACAAAGGCTGGAATATGTGCTGAAAACTTTGTGTCACAAAACTTTGTTATGAAATTATTAAAACCATTGACCTTAAGCTTTGAATGTGAAAGTAAAAGTATTTATAGACTTCTTGAGATTACACAGTTTAAAATTTTTTCATATTAATAGCAAAAAGGCTTTGAAAATTGATTTGTTATGTCATGTGAAGATCAAAATATTTTATTAATAATAGATATATATTAAATATGATACATGTAGATAGACTATTATTATGTTTATATGTGTGTTAATTGTATTTCTATAGAAATTGTATTGACACCAAGGAAGAAGAAAGTTGCCAAAGAAAAGAAAAAAGAAGAAAAGAAGAAAAATTCTGAAGATGTATCTGGAAGTGAAACTGAAGAAGAGGCTAAACCAGAGAAGAAACGATTAAGAAGTAGTTTGTTAGATGCCAAATTATCTGACAGTGAATCAGACTTTCAACCTGCCAAGAAAAAACAGACAGGGTGAGATGTAAAATATAATTATATCCCATACCCCAGATAAGGATAACATAAACTTAAAAATAAATTTTCACTCTTGTTATTGTTAATCATAGATTATTGACAATAGTTCAAGATTCATGTATCTTATTCTTGCCTGTTATATAAGTATAAAAGTTTTTTAATATATTAATATATTATTAATATATGTTTTGGATGTTTTGGATTTATTTTCTGACTTCAGATTACACATTTTAAGAATGTGAACTCTAATTTGTGTTCCACATAAAGTAGAAACTTCTTTTAGAAAATTTGGAAAAAATCTTAAAATGATATAAAACTGATAATTTACTCTTTACAATATAATACAGAAAGAAGAGGAAAGCAGATTCTTCTGATGAAAAGTCAGACCAAAGCACAGATTCAGAGCAAGAATTTATTCCTCTGGGTAAAAAAGCTAAGCAAAAAGGAAAGAAAAATGGAAAGAAGAAAGAAGGAACTGGAAAGAGACGAAAAAGAATAAAGAAAGTTGAATCTTCAGATGATGAAGATGATGAAAATCAGACAGAGGCAGAGAGTGATGAATTAGAAGAAATGAAAAATAAGGTTTGGAAATATTATAAAGTATAAATTCCAGTAGTAAACAAATAGTAAATAAAGATGTTTTTATTTTCTTATTGGTTATTACTGAGAAATCTCCAAAGGAAGGGAAAATCTTGCATGTATGTTAATTCTGTAGTAGAGATTTGGCCAACAATGTAATTCTTAAATTTAGATTTGAGTTACTCCGTTGAAATGTCATTACGGTGCAGGACATTTCTGGTGTTATAAGTCCAGTGTAATAAAGAGCAGCAATAGATTATTTTCCTGGACTCTTATAAATTTACTATAAGAATATCATTGAACAAGTATTCTGTGTAATGATATTGCTAACGTGACTAAAAGATCTGCTACTTAGTAAAATTCCCCAAAAGTGCCAGGAGCAACTGAAGGATAAAGTACAGCTTGATTTTCACTTGTAATTGAAATACATGTGTACATTTACTTTACAGAAAAAAAGAAAAAGGAAAAAGAAAGATGAAGAAGAAGAGGAAGAGGAAGACGAGGATGGGGATGAGTCACCTTCAAAAGGAAAAAGAAAAGACATTAGAAAATTAATAACCAATAAAAAACTGAAGAACGAAACAAAAGCAGCTGCTAAGGCGGAGGAGGATAGAAGAGCTAGAATTGCTGAGAAACAGAAAAAGGTGAAAGTCAAAATTTAAGTTGGTACAACCATCATCTTAAACATTTTGAGTGTCAGCTCCTTGGATGTTCAAACAGCTAAAGATTTTTTAAATTGAATATCATGATATGAAGATTACCATTGTATGGCTAACAAATTGTCTGCAAGTTCAGGTTTTTTTCTGCTTTCAAAAGAACTAGATGTGGACTTGCAATTAAGATTCAACATTGATGTTAAAGTCACATTTGTCTTAATTTTTGTCTCGCCAAGGCTAGACATAGGTGTTGCTTTTCCGTTGACGACATAGGCGGTGACAGCATCAACAGTTGTTACGTTTTCTGCTTAAGTTAGTTTGATAGAAACTACTGGTGATAAATCAATGATATTTTCTACAAAGTTGCATTACTATCAGTACATCTCAGTTTGACGACATTTCGAGGCCCTGCCTAGGTCATGTCCAGCGATTTTCAATTAATTAGCAATGTTGCTGTCCATCAGATAGTCTTTTTTCCAATTTTCTGCCTACAGGCGAGATATATCTCTTGTGTTAAAAGTTTATACGTAAATAGTCCTGTGATTTGCAAAATGCATCTGTATGAACCATATAGAAATTATGTTTTTAGTAATTACATCATTGGATTACTTTTAATAAATTTCAGTACAATAACATAATCCAAGAAGTAGATGAATCTTCACCTACTAAAGCACCTATTACAAAACAGCTGATTTTAGAGCGAGATGACAAAACAAAAGAACCAGTCCTGGAAGTGGACAAAGAATTGGTGGTCAAGCTCAAACCTCATCAGGTTGAGGGTAAGCATAAGCTTTGACCTCATCACATATAGAATAAGCTTAGGCTCAAACCTTGTCAGTTGGTGGGTAGATCTGTGGGTTTTTGTCCCCAGAAAAATGAGTGTTTTGGGGGGGGGGGGGGGGGGGGGGGGTAATAGTATCTATTCATCCATCCCAAAGACTTGAATGCAACTGCTCTGAAAATATTTGACAGAAAACTTTCAAACTTTTAAGGATTGTTTGCCATCATACGTAGTTGATCATATTTTATCGCCATTTTGATTTGACAATCTTAACAGGAGTTCGACCATTTTTGGTGGTATTGCAACTTTGACATCTTGTGAACGCAAGTCCTCTGAGACTATGACAGAAAACTTTCAAACTTTTAAAAAGTGTTTGCCATCATATGTAGTTGATTATATATTGCCAATTTGATTTGTCAATTTTTATGGGAGTACAGCTATTTTACTTTTAAAATACACTTTAAAATGTTATCTATGTCCTATTGTACATGTGTATACATATTGGTGGGGGACAATTCACTACTGCGTAGCAATCTCTTGTTACCTTTAAAACATCTATAATACTAAAACATGGCATTTTCAATACAGGTGTTAACACAAAGGAGAATTTTATGCCTCCATTGTTTTATTCCAGTTTGTATGTCTGTCCATTATGTCCACATAGGGTACATGGTTTGATGCTCAACTCCTCTTAAAGATCTCATGCTGAAATATTTATTTCTTTAAAGATTATTTATGTATATATCAAAATGATTGCACATTATCTGAATTTTATATTTTTGAAGTTTTCGCTTTCATTTACCTTTTGATAAACTTTGTAAACCTTTTTAGGCCATGTGAGCTTTTGCCATCACATAAAATGTTTTTATGTATGAACAAGCATTTGGTGAACATCTACAAAAATATGGTTTTTTTTTGTGCCGATCGGAAATTCAATATGGCCGCCACAGCCAAATTTAGTTTAACATTGAACCCTATGGGAAATTTGTACAAAGGTCTTCTTGTCAGAAACTAACAATCCAATTGAAATATTTTTACCTGGGTTACCAACGGTGAAAGCAGGTCTAGTAACCGCTCGACTCCGTCCATCTGTCTGTCACACTTAGGGGTACATACATTGTGTAATCTGAAACAAGGACTGTATTGAACCAATATTTTACAAACTTTGCATAGTGTTATATACATAATAGCATTATGTCCTCAAAGTTTTCAGAAGTGTTGTGTGATTAAAGTCTTTCAGTATACTAAAGTGTTGCAGTTCATGGTAAAAAGATAAAGAAGGGATATGGTGTATAAGTTCCATGACAAAAAATCTTTATAAGGTCCATATCCTGAAAAATATAAACACAATCATGACCTGAATAAAAGTAGGTAAATGGAAGCATCTTTTTATCTAAACCACATACATTTTAAAGTAATAATAACTTTGCCCTGACAAACATATGACGGTGCCCCAGGTCCGGACATGTAATCAGTCTTGTTATTTATGAACAAGCATTGGATGAACCTCTACGAAATTAATTTTTGTGCCGATCTGAAATTCAAGATGGTTGCCACAGCCGGACTTAGTTTAACATTGGACCAAATGGGGAAATTTGTACAAAGGTCTTCTTGTCAGAAAATACCAAGCCAATTGAAATGTTTTTGTTACATGAATATCCTTGGATAAATGTCTGCTACAACAGTTATGTTTTCGTTCTGTTCAAAATCCAAGCTAGCTGCCACAGCTGGACTTTGTTTAACATTTTTAACATTGGACACCGGAAGAATTCTTTACATATCTTATCTAGAAGTGCTGGAGACTGTAGAACAATTCCTTACAGATCTTATCTAGAAGTGCTTTGTCAGTTGTGGTTACCTAAAATCCAGGTGAGCGATTCAGGCTCCATGGAGCCTCTGGTTATGTATATACATGTTTATACTGGACTTCTGTTATCCTCTATACTACTTGCAGTTTCAACATGGAACATTTTTTCATCATGTGGCCTGCTTTGCTGAAATAAAAATAAAAATCAGCTAAAAATATTTTTAAATTTCCTTTCAAACAATCTGACTGCTTGTGAGCTCTCTTCTAAAAATAGCATTTTTGGGCCCTTTCAAACAATATGTATAACAACTACTATTTGAAGTCCTTGTTTCTTTCAAAGTCACCAGTTAACACCACTAAGCAACTACAAAAACTTGTATTTCAGCTGTTGAGTTTATATGGAATTGTACTACAGAGAGTTTACAGATGTTGAAAGATGAAGCTGGAGCAGGCTGTATATTAGCCCATTGTATGGGTCTAGGAAAAACTTTGTCTGTGTGTAAATTAAATTTATGTCCTAGTAAACTGTCAATGACATAGCAAATATTTGTTTAAAAAAAATAAATAAAACTTGAAGATTTTGTGAAATATAAATAAAGTATGCAAGTTTGGTGGAATAGTTCTTGTAAATTTCAGAAAATGTACTTCTTATTAAGAAATGCCACATTCTTATAACACCAAGAAATTTAAGATTGATGTTATAATATTTGATGGTAATTTGAGAAGCATATCAGAATAAGATTGCTTGTTGTTTTATGACTAAAAAAGTGGCAAGTAGGTGTAATATTTTCATCTTCATGATGGTCAATAAAATCAAAGATCAGGAAAACAATTTTGGAAGTGCATTATAAAGTTCAAAACATTCAACTTAGCTACCAAATAATTATTAAAGAATAGATCTCTTACAACAGGTGATAGCTTTTCTGCATACGATGATGGGTAACTATGAGACTACAAATATCAGTACAGCATTGATTGTTTGTCCTTTGAACACTGTATTGAATTGGCAGAATGAAGTGAACTTGTGGCTAGAACATAATGAAGTTCAGCTGGAGGTAGGAAAATATTTTGATAAAATTTTAAGATTCGATATAAGTACTTACCTTTAGCGGGTAAATTTTAAATTAACTAGTATTTTAAGTCATTGCAGGGAACTTTTTGACTGAGTGGTCTAAGTGGTTCAATGTTAGCATTAATGTCAGCTATGAGGTCAGGAGTTCAAATCTAATTCATTAAAAGGTAGTCAGTTGACATGGATTGCAATAATTCTCGCAAAGGTACTCAGGTTTCCTCCACCAAAGAAAATGGCATTAAACCCAAATAAACATAGAACAACTACATGATCTAGTAATTGCACGATTATTTACTTAATAATTTAGAGTTAAAAAATTATGCATTTTAAATACAGTCAAACCTGCCCTAATGGTCACCTTAATTAAGCAGCCACCTGCCTTCAGCGGTCGTCCTGGAGTCTGCCCAAAGAGTTAAACGTATTCATTTAACTTGAATAAGCGGTCACTTGCCTTACGCGGCCAGCGGTCACAAAAAATGGTATTCAAGCTTGAAATTTAAAATCATTTTTAATTAATGGTAGAGCTTAATTATCATTTAAGTTATCAATCTTGTCGTTCATTTACGGTCGATTGTGGAAAAAACATCGTTTCACCTCAGTCGACCCGCCATGTTTTGTATGTTAGACAACGATAATATCTTGATCGTTCCGGACAGGAAAGCAAAATCTGGATTTGCCGCTCAGTGTAAAACTTGATTAAAAGGTCACCTGTCTTATGCAGCCACTTTACTTTTGTCCCAATTGTGGCCGTTGAAAGCAGGTTTGACTGTAAGTGGAAAAAGGTACCAGCCAGTTTTTTTTCCTTTCCTAAACTTAATCTTCAGAAGTTGTGCAGTATATTTTATGAATGAATCTTAAGATTATATAAATTACATTTGTACACTGATGCATCAATTATTTTCTTGGGACAGGTTTTTGAATTGGCTAGTGTTAAAATGAACGAAACAAGAGCCAAGGCTTTAAAAGAATGGCACGAGGATGGTGGTATTATGATCATAGGATATGAAATGTTCCGTAACTTAACACAGGGTAACAACTGCAAGAGTAAGAAATTGAAAAAGATTTTCAAGGACACCTTAGTCGACCCAGGTACAATATAATAGGTTTTATTTAAAGCTGACATGAATATAATATGTTGGCTGTTAATAAATATACATGTAAAAGACAAAACAATATGCATATGTAAAAGACATTTATGCAAAATTTTTATGTTAAAAATGTTTGTGGTTTTGTAATAACTATTAATACTTTAATACTGCTTATCTTTTCAATAAATTTCCACTTAGGATTTTTTTCGTCAATTTAAAAAACAAAAGTTTGAGCTCTAATTACGTTATATATGTTTGTTCTCTTCCATAGGTCCTGATTATGTTGTGTGTGATGAAGGACATATTTTGAAGAATGATGCTTCAGCTTTGTCTAAGGCCATGAATCAAATTAAAACAAGAAGAAGAATAGTGCTAACTGGAACACCACTTCAAAATAATCTTATTGAATGTAAGTTTATTCATATCGATAAAAAGATATGTACTTCAGATTTATTACACTTCATCCTATACCAGCTCTGTTGATTTTTTCTATATTAAACACAGTGGAACCACAAACACAGGTCTTCAATTAAATGTATATTTCATAATACTGTGAATTCATTGCTATTTGTAGGCATCAAATTTCATGATTCTACAAAAAAAAATTATTTTGAGGATACTGTACTGTAATTTCTGGTATAAACACATGATAATTCTGGGAAAAAAATGTTTTAGTGGTGAACATCACTGAAAATTCAGCTGTATTGTTAACTTTTTACATTGTGCACATAATTACAGCAAAAAAATCTTTGGCAAAGTATCTCAACTTTTCAACATAAGGGTTCTGTAACTAGATGTGTATACATTTTTTTATTTTTTATAATGGCTATTCACATGGTAAATAATTTTACACTAATTGAACTCAGATAGTGCAGGGATATTTGATTGGTTTAGGAGCTGATAAATGAGGTCATGAAGGCATGTATAAATATAGAGTTTTTCTGGTTGAAGACGAACTTGAAAATGATGTACTCGAGGAGAATGGGCATTGAAAAACTTTGTGTGATTCCCTAAAATGAATACTTTGTATATTTAGTCTTATTTGAACAGGTAATTCATATACCTATTGTAAAAAATTGTTTTTGCAGGATAGGTTTCTTGCAATGTCTTGAATAAGGATTTCACTTTCAGTATTAATTACTGTGTTTATTTATACTTGTATGTTAATAAAGATTTTTCACCTGCATAAATGAAGGTCAGAAATAGGTGTAATAGTCTGGTCACTCTTTCCACCCACCCATCCATCTGTCCATCACAGAATAGAATTACATTGTGTAATCCGAAACTCTGACTCCATAAACCTGACACTTCTGAAATTTTGCACACTTATTCTGAACACATTGAAGATGTGCACCTCCCCTTTTGGGGTGATTTGAAGAAAAAAGTTTCAAATTTATCATTTGTTGAACTTGGTCATGTTACGGTACATCAGGATTTAAAGGTAGCTAGTTTGTGTAATCTGAAACTCCAACACCTTTCACCTGGCATTTCTGAAATTTTGCACAGTTTATTCTGATTTTAGTGTAGATAAAATTTCTAAAAAATTCTCTTATTTGCATGCAATGAAGGTCTAGACATATAATTGGTGTTGTGAGGCCACACTTAAAAACATTTCAGTTTGCACTAACCCGACCCTGATTTTCATCAGTGGGTAGGTAGGTAGGCTTTTTTTTTTTTTTTTTTTTTTTTTTGATATTAAAACCCTCATATAAAATTTGGAAGCAGGCAAATGTTACCCCGGTCTTTAAGGAGGATAGTACCTCGTGTTTTAAAAATTTTCGACCTATTTCATTAATTAGTGTATTGGGAAAGGTCATGGAAAGGTGTGTTTATAAGCATCTCTATTTACGTCAATATGATTTAAGGGGACGACCATTTGATATTTGGGGGGAGGGTGGAGCCAGGCGGATTTGTTTTGGATGGGTTATTTATTTTTGTGGAAAATAAAATTTATTTTATGCACCATTGAGGCATGACTTTTCATTTTCAGTAAAACAAGGGACTGATTATTTTAACATTTATATTTATATTTATAATATTTGAAAATACACAATTTTTAAATTCATGTTTTTATTCTTAAATAAATAACATAGTCAAGGTTGTATCTGTTTGGAATTTTGGCTGTTCCACCTTGCAGTCTCAGTCCCTGTCCAGCACTGTGGTATTCTTTAAGACCATCATAAAGATACCATTTGTTGTTGTGTTTGATGCTAGCACAAAAATGGCCACCATTGCCATAAATCTGTGCACCAAGTTCATAACTGCAAAATCAAGAAACTGAATTATAGGTGCAAATAGAAATATGCAATGTTTATAATGCATGCTTGTACATTCATGTTGTATTGTGTATTGCTCTGTTTAAAGTAAAGGAGAAAGGAAAATGGAATGCAGATATATATTTCTGAAGTTTAAGTTAAATGTCCCAGTATGTTGTATATATATATGTATATTAAATGAAAAGAGGGTTTTACTTTGGGGTGTTTTATGACAAATATTTTTCTCCTGATGCAAGCACCTTTTTAGATTACACAATATTCTCACATTTAAACTGTTTATACTTACATCTTATAAATTCGATGAGATGAAATACATCATGTACCATTTAATCGAAATTAATCATCATCCTCTGGAAGTTTGTTTGTTTGTTTAGTTGGGGTTTAACGCCGTTTTCAGCACATTTGGCCATTTCGCGGCGGCAAGTTTTTATTGGTGGAATAAGCCGGAGTACCAGGAGAGAACCACCGACCTTCGGTAGGAAAATTGGCAATCCTTGTCAATTAAGATCGGAGTCGAACACACCCCGCCACAGGTGAGATTCGAACTCACAACCCCAGCGTTGACAGGCTAGTGATCATTAGTAGTCATGACGAACTACCTAGACCACTCGGCCACCGAGGCCCCTTCTTCTGGAAGTGAATCTTCTGAATTCAAAACTGCATATATTGCATACGTACAAAAAAAACAATATAGGTTAAAATGGGAAAAGGTATTAATGTGAGGTAAATGTTCATGAGACAATATAACTCAAGTGGAATGAAACCCATTTTCAGACATTTCAAAAACATTAGTATTTATATATGGTGTAGTTTATATATTATTAAAAGATTTGGGAAGTTTGTCCCGAAAAAATATATGAAAAAAGATGAATTTTGGTAGAATCTGGTGCAATCTCATGCTTTAAAACATGCATTTATAAAATGGTCTAAAAGACCTGCCAAGTTATTTATTTTCAATACATTGTAGGTCAGGTTATTTATTTTCAAACTACCACAGAACAAACCATTCATTTTTGTTATTATCAATGCTGAGTTATTTATTTTCAAAATCCTCCTGCCCCCACCCCCAGAATATCAAATGGTCGTCCCCTGATCACTAATCATCAATCTGGGTTTACTCCAGGAGATTCTGCTGTAAGTCGGCTTTTAAATATAGGTTACACTCCATAAATTAATAGTACCATTTTCTATGTGAAGTGAGCTAACAAATGTCATGGTCTTGTGCCAACTTCAGAGTAAATAATACCCATATATATATATATATATATATATATATATATATATATTCTGAAAGGCCATTATGTTAGCATTGTTTCAATCATGATAAAATAAATAAAAAATATCCATGGAAACCTAGTTGGCATAGCAACATTTCAAAATTTTTCATAAAAAAGCTTTAAAAATGTTAAATTTCACTCCACTTCGGCTTAAAATTGAGGTCTGATGCAGAATTTCAATCCAATTGAGACTTAATTGTTCAGATTCTGCATAAAATTCAATTACATATCTGGGGAAAAAAAGGTTTACTTTTCCGGCGCTTTTTTCGCAATTTAACTTACCAGTGCAGGTGCCGATTATCACTGTGAAAGTTTTACAAACCACATGTCAATTCACAAGTCCCAGTTTATGACTTCCCATTACTTGTCAGAAGCAAAATCAGTTAATGTTTTCGCATTTTTTAAACAAAAATCTATCCTCTTTAAGTCAATATTACAATTTTGAGTTTCATTCGGGCCGTATCGTATGCTACGACGGCTGTTCCGATAAATCTCGAAAACCTCGAAATGCCGCAAAAATAACACATGGAACAAAGTCGGACGGGAGACGAAAAAAATCCGGGAAAAAAATCTTTTCGATTTTAACCTCAAAAAACTTTTGAGTCGGCCCCTTTTTTTCGGGTCGGGCGCGTTAGTGCAAACATAAATATTTTTAATTGTGGCCTGAATCGGACAGGTATGAATGGTACTTTCAAATTTCAGACCATTGTATGGTTGATTTTGTGAAGCCAAATCTACTTGGAACAAGAAAAGAGTTTTTGAATCGTTTTGTAAATCCTATAACAAATGGACAGTGTACAGATTCTAGTTCTCATGATGTCAGACTAATGAAGAGGAGAGCCCATATTTTACATGAGAAGTTAGCTGGTTGTGTCCAGGTATAGTATATACAAATACTATAACTTAAAGGTGCATTTGATATTGTACAGTAATAGTTAAAATGAAATATGACATCAAACAGTTTATAATGTCCTTTGTAAATGCAAAATTTTGAAAACAGATGTAAAAATTATACTGTGTGAATGCACGTTAAGTGTTAGATGAAACTGGCACATTTTCATCCTCAATTCTCAATTTTTTTGGAAAAAACCTTTGATCTTTATAAATATTTTTACGTTTTCATGGATTTTGATTTCAGGAACTTTATAGCTATGATTACATCGCCAAGAAATGTCAGTGGAAACATTTCAGAAAAAACTTCAATTAAATTATGGATTAATACCAATATCATCAGAATTTCAGCTCACTGCTTAATTTTTGTTTCACTATTAAAAAAAAAGGTCATATGTCAAAACATAGCTATACAAACATTTACTGACCAGTGTTTGATTAATATTTTGTTATACTTCGACTGGCAGAGTTCTTGGAAAACTAAAATACCCTCGTCTTTTTGCATATATTGTATATGCAACGACTCATTCATCTTTTGGAAGATTTCAGTCATAATTGAGCATGATCTAACCATATAACTTATGTACATATTTTACCCGTTTGTAGGTTTGGTTTTTTTTTTTCAAGAATTAGTCCTTTTCATGTCTATCGTCGTCTGTCCTCATTGTAAGTTTTTGTCAACTTTTTATCTATTTTAGAGGAAAGATTATTCAGCCTTGACAAAGTACTTGCCACCTAAACATGAGTATGTGATAGCTGTAAGATTGGCCAATGTACAGTGTGATCTGTATTCTAAATATTTGGAGATGGGTGGTTATTCCGGTGGAGATATGATCAGGTCTAAAGGGGCCAAATTATTCTCAGACTATCAGGCTTTAATGAGAATTTGGACTCATCCTTGGGTACTAAAGTTGGATGAAATTCGTCAAGAAATGAAGGTTTGTATTCTACAGATTCATTATATTTATCCAGTTGACCATCAAAGGAGAAGGTTCACGAAGGGGTGAAAATGGCCCTGTCTCCAAAAACAATCAATTAAACCAAAACATGTTGTATAGTACCTGACAGATACTAAAACACCTTTTAAAAGTCAATTTCTGCAATTTTCGTTGTTTTAGGGCCAAAAACAGTAAAAATGGAAAAAAAACTAAAATTTCTGGATTTTTAAAAAAATATATTTTTTCATTGGAAAGAATTTCTTTTCATTTAAATTTCCTCTTAAGAAGTGACCATAGATCAACAGTTTGGTCGTTTAATTGACTTTTATGTAAAATATACGATTCTTGGAGTAAAAACGTCAAAATTGAAAAAAAAACACATATTTTTGGAAATTCTTATTTTTCAATTTTTTTGGTTTGTAGAGCGAAACAGTTTGACATTCACAACAAAAGAATCAAATTAACAGATACAAAAACACATATTAAAGTCAATTTCTGCAATATTCGTTGCTTTGGGGCCAAAAATAGTAAAAACTTAAAAAACTCAAATTTCTGGAATTTTTAACCGGATTTTCATAGGAAAATATCGGTTATTAAATTGGTGATGTACGGCGGGCGGGCGGACGGGCGGACGGGCGGCTGCCAAACAGTGTCCGTGCAATAACTTATGAACTGTTCAACCAAAGCTTTTCAAATTTTAATATGTTGTTACTGATGACAAAATGGAGGTCAAGTTCGATATTGACGATTTTCACTTTCACCGTTCAAGAGTTATGGTTCTTGAAAGATTGGAAAATGGCTTTTCCAGTGGTGTCCGTTTGATAACTTATGAACTGTTCAACCAAAGCTTTTCAAATTTTAATATGTTGTTACTGATGACAAAATGGAGGTCAAGTTCGATATTGACGATTTTCACTTTCACCGTTCAAGAGTTATGGTTCTTGAAAGATTGGAAAATGGCTTTTCCAGTGGTGTCCGTTTGATAACTTATGAACTGTTCAACCAAAGCTTTTCAAATTTTAATATGTTGTTACTGATGACAAAATGGAGGTCAAGTTCGATATTGACGTTTTTCACTTTCACCGTTCAGGAGTTATGGTTCTTGAAAGATTGAAAAATGGCTTTCCCAGTGGTGTCCGTGTGATAACTTATGAATTGTTCAACCAAAGCTTTTCAAATTTTAATATGTTGTTACTGATGACAAAATGGAGGTCATGTTCGATATTGACGATTTTCACTTTCACCGTTCAGGAGTTATGGTTCTTGAAAGATTGAAAAATGGCTTTCCCAGTGGTGTGCGTGTGATAACTTATGAACTGTTCAACCAAAGCTTTTCAAATTTTAATATGTTGTTACTGATGACAAAATGGAGGTCAAGTTTGATATTGACGATTTTCACTTTCACCGTTCGAGAGTTATGGTTCTTGAAAGATTGAAAAATGGCTTTTCCAGTGGTGTCCGTGTGATAACTTATGAACTGTTCAACCAAAGCTTTTCAAATTTTAATATGTTGTTATTGATAACAAAATGGAGGTCAAGTTCGATATTGACGATTTTCACTTTCACCGTTCAGGAGTTATGGTTCTTGAAAGATTGAAAAATGGCTTTCCCAGTGGTGTCCGTGTGATAACTTATGAACTGTTCAACCAAAGCTTTTCAAATTTTAATATGTTGTTACTGATGACAAAATGGAGATCAAGATCGATATTGACGATTTCCACTTTCACCGTTCCGATATTGACGATTTTCACTTTCACCGTTCAGGAGTTATGGTTCTAAAAAATTGAAAAAAGGCAGTTCAAGTCGTCGTTTCCATGCAAAGGTCATTTGTTGCAGGAAAATCCGGTTTGCTGTCATTCGACAGCCTCTTGTTTAAAAATTATTTTTCCATTGGAAAGAATTTCTTTTCATTTAAAATGTCCACTCAAGAAGTGACCACAGATCAAAAGGTTGGTTGTTTAATGGACTTTTATGTAAAATATACGATTTTTCGAAAAAAAAATCACATATTATTGGAAATTCTTATTTTTCTATTTTTTCGCTTGTCGATTGAAACATTCACAACAAACGAATCAAATAGTGGTTTGTAATATGACTATTTCAAGAATTGAAAACTCTATATTTATTTCTCTGTTGCATCTTATATATCATTATTAAAATCAATTATTGGTTAGTCACTGTTCATTTCCTGTTTAATGGCAGTTGCAGCATATCATCATAGTCATCATCACTGTCAGAAGCATCTATCGGAATGTAAGCAGCAGCGTCACAAACACTAGCAAACCAATTTCTTGCTCCATACTTAGTGAGGTTCTGATGCCTTGCAAAACCCGAATACCACACAATGGATGCTAAATGCGAGCACACACCAACAACTCTGGCTCCTGCTCGACATTTACAGTACATTTGATTCTGTGTATCGAATCCACATAAGGTAAGACCTAGAAGCAACATGTCTACTTCTAAGTCTTACACGAAGGTGATCGTCGTGCTACTGTACAGTTGGGATCAGTTCTAACCTCTAAACTATTGTCAGGGAGGACGGTTCTAGAACCATTCTAGAACGGTTCTAGGGTAGAACCAACCCTGTCATAAATGGTTCTAAGGTAGAACTGTCATAAATGGTTCTATGTCAATACACATCCTGTCATAAACGGTTCCAAAGGTGTCATGATGACAATTCTAGAACAGTTCTTCTGACAGTTTAGGACAGTTCTAAAGAGAGGTTAGAACTGAGCTCAACTGTACCTGGATGTAACAGTCACCTTCTAGGTCCTCTTGTATATAACTTGTGCTAACCTTGAGCTGGTATGTTCCACATGTTATAAAGTTTAGTTGGTCTTCATCTAAAACAAATTTTGGTGGAAGGCTGTGTTACTCCCCGCGATGCATCCTTACATCAAGTAATATGACTGAAGGTGCCTTGGTATCGTAGAATTGAACTCGGACGTAAAACTAAACCCAAGTCAACGAAGCACAATAAGTAGGTCAGAGTGACCTAATTTTGGTGGGAGGCTGTGTTACTCCCCGAGATGACCCGCACACCAATTAATATGATTGTAGGTCACTTTGTATGTTAAAACTAATTTTTGACATAATACTTAAAAGCGAGTCAACCGTGTAATATGGGTCATGTGATCTTCATCTTATATCACATGGTCAGTCTCTTCAACGTGCACCTGCAAACAAAAATATATGACCATATGTCAACTATTAACTGAGAACTGGCTGTGGATGTGCACGCGGACATGGACGCCGGGGGTACTCCATTAGTTCCCCTCAACTTCGCTGATGCGAACTAAAAATTAAATATGTATCCATAGGATACTATGATCCGCTTACACTTTCATGTTCGTGTTTTGTTAACCATTATCATAACACTCGTTATAAACTAAAAAGTTCATCTGATACAGGAAGTAATAGAAAAACAGACGGACACACGGTCCATAAAATGCCCCTAAAAACCAAAGGAGGAGAATACAAAAAACGACCAAATTTCAATTATGTTCGTGTTCCAGCGTTTGGTTTTGCCAGTTTTTTAAGACTTTCCCTTCTGAATTTTCTTGAACTGGAGTTCGGTATTTTTTATATTTACCTTTTTTATAACGTCCCAACACTTCGTTGATGTCGGTCAAGACGTTTTTAGGCGCGAAGTTACTGATAAAAAAACTGTGACATGGACGACGCGAACGCAAAACAATAGACTGAGGTGATCATCCCTATTTGTTCCCGTGCTAGAAGCTGTCATTTCTATGTAGATGGTGTAAGCAGATTTTGGGTGTGAATATCAATGCACAGCTTGTCTGTTTAATATATGATGAATTATTTATAATTTTGTGTAATTCTTTAATCTTAAATCATTTGTAGAATTCCAATTATTAAGAAAACATTTACTGAGCTATCGCGGCATTACTAAACATTTTGTAAATGTTATTTGACGTATCAAAGTTTTTACATGTTCGTTCTTGAGACTCTATTAACAGGAATGAAAAGGCCTTAGGAAGCAAAAATTTGTAGTTGAATCTTTGCCTGATTCATTGATCGTATTCGGATGATTGGAAAAAAAACTCTGGGGAGGGGTTACTCAATGATATTTAGATTCGGGACGTGCGTCAAATTCGGGTCAAGATTTTACAAAGCCGGCGGAGATTTCGGGTCAGGATTTTTTGACACACTAGAGAATTCCGGTCAGGATTTAAAAAATTTCTACATATTTTTATAAAGCAATGAGGAGAATTTTTGATATCATAACAATTGAATGTTTCAATATATAAATGTAAAATGTTTAAATCTCATAATGATAACCGCCGTATATTAATTTTGGATAATTTCGGGTATGTGATTTTAGCTTTCCTTGATATTTTCGGGTCACAAATTCGATATAACGTGGATAATTTCAGATAGGGGTTTCAAGTTCATCGATGCACCCCCCGCCATAAAATGTTCAAGTTAACCCCCGAGGAAAAAAACTAACTTAGAATCAAGCACTTTATTTGAAAATGCATTTAAATATTATCTAGTATCCATACAGAAAAAGAAAAGTTATTTCAATTCAATGCCTACATCATTCCACCGCCGGAGATAAACAGATTATTTGTGTGAATTCATTTCAAGAATCACCTTTTCTGATATTTTGAAGTTTTATATTGAGTCCTGTAATATTTTTTATAATTTGTACTTACTTTAAATTTCTTATAAACTATGTTCCTTGCAATATTGGCTACCTGGACAATCTTAGTAGCTATGCTAGCTGCTATGCCCTATATATATCTATCTATGTTGAATGAAGCCTAGTTAAATTATGTCGATATCAATAAAATATCGAGAGAAAAAATCAGTTTCTATGGAAATATTCCTATTACTGCTATAACATCGCGCCAGACTTTGTGCAAATCTCGTACGCTTACTAAAATCATATATATCATTTGTTTTATACGTTTTTAATAATTTAGATAAATATGACGTCATTTTGATTTCTTTGACGTCATAATAGATTTACTAGCTAGCATGAATTTTTAGGGATATCTAGCCATACGTGGCAGGTAGGCTAGCTATGCGTTCAATAGTGAAAAGCTACGATATGTACATATTATCAGGTTTTTTTGCAAACGTATATCGTAAAATATCAGCCGCAAGACACAATGTGAAGCTTTTTCGGCGAGTGAGCGTAGCGAACGAGCCAAAAAACTTCATATTGTGTCGAGCGGCTTATATTTTACAATATTTGTTTGAAGAAAACTTGATGATAAATTTATCGTATTATTAACTAGCAATCTTAATGGAATTTCTTACTTTTCAATGGCCATCCGCCTATAACCGGATGTTTTCCTGATATACTCGGGTTAACGTTGGGTCAAACATTATGACGTCGCTGATATATTCGGGTCAGCTAATATTAGGGTCGGGTCAACTCTTTACGACTTCACAGTGCCGAAATACGGGAAATTCTGAAGGCCTCAGCAGGTCGATATAGCCATAGGGAAATACGATAATGAACGCGTCCATGTTGATCCCATCGGATTGCATAGTTACAGTTACCATTGACTGGATGGCTTGTCGTCCGCAACTTTCATTTTTCTGACTTATTTGTACTTACACATGACTTAATCAAACCGTATATGCTGTATAAATTTGTTCTTTCTTTTTTTTCGTTTAGTTTTATCAATTTGTATGCGATTCTTTTAATGTTAAAGAATAAACATAAATTATAATTTCAAGCGATAAAATAAATACTCGCGTTTTCCGGATACCGGCATTTTCTATAAACTCGATTTTAACAAAGGCCGCCCTCTACGATCCATTGTTTCTTTATGAATTTGAAAAGACAATTACATGCGGATTGATAAAAAATCAGAATATTTTGGATCGTGATTGGCGGCCCAAGTAAAAATTGCTAATATGTACGGAAAATTGCTGAAAAATCGATGTTTTCCGTAACTGTACCCGATTTTAGACGGCTATTTGGCATTGTTATGTAAGTAATAATATGGAAAAAACATCATATCAATAAAAGAAACATGTCTAACTATCTTTTGGGGAGAAATGAAAATCCATGGTTGGATTTCAAAATCTGACAAAAAACAGGGCCATTTTGGATACTTCGTGAACCTTCTCCTTTAATTTTATCAATGAAATATGTTTTTGCAACATAATTTATATGCCACAAAATTTGTATCCTCATTAAAAAAAGACTCCATACTACATGTAGATGTAAAATTTGATAGTGCCATAATGAAAAAATACTGAATCCATGTGATGATATTTGAAACGAATTGTGTTAATCGTCAGTACGTTTGTTTTGAATCGTTTCTGTTCCTTCATAAATCAGAATTTTTCGTATATGACGTCACGTGATGTTGTAGGAATGTTAGGCGTCATACTTCTGTTTTCATAGAAGATGTATGAATTTTGTAAAATTATCCCTGTTTATGGCTATAAAATAGTTGTTTAGTGTAGACCGGGGGTCTCCTTCGCACTTTTGAGGGGGGTAAAATTTTCATGGAAAATTCTAGAACAACAGTTTCTATTAGTCTTTGACACTTCAAATTTTATATGAAGGTAGATATGTATGTATAGATGAAGAATCAATATAGTTTATATAAACAAGGGGCCCACTTGGCATTTGGGGGAAGGGCTAGAAAAGGGGTGTGTGGGGTCAATATCTAGGACATTTGTTCTGCTTATTTTTGGGATATACATGTAGGTTTGTTCATTTGTATTTATTAAATTAAAATCAAACAAGGGGCCCACTTTGTAAATTTTTAGAGGCCCCAAAGGGGGATTTATTAAGGGGCTCCTATGTCATATTAAAAAAGATAAAACAATAAGTCTTCCAAACTCCGTTCTGGTTGACATATTTTCTTATAAAAATAAGTCCACCAGGTGACTTTTGTGTCTTGCTTGCAAACACAGGATTACTAGTTTACAATTGCATTCATTATGTCTGCCCTTCATAGAAGGGAGACATATTGTTTTTGTAGTATTTCTTCTTCTTTTTCTTCTCAGCGAAGCTTGTCAGGGCCATAACTTTTTAGCTCACCTGGCCCGAAGGGCCAAGTGAGCTTTTCTCATCACTTGGCGTCCGTCGTCCAGCGTCGACATTTTACATTTTGAACTTCTTCTAGAGAACCACTGAATGGAATGAAACCAAACATGGCATGAATGGTCCTTATGAGGTGCTGACCAAGTGTTGTTACTTTGTAGCCGATCCATCATCCAAGATGGCCGCCAGCGGGGAACTTAGTTTAACATAGGACCCTATGGGAAATGCATACAAATGACTTCTTTTAGAGAACCACTGAATAGAATGAAACTAAATCTGGCATGAATGTTCCTTATGAGGTGCTGACCAAGTGTTGTTACTTTGTAGCCGATCCATCATCCAAGATGGCCGCCAGAGGGGGACTTAGTTTAACATAGGACCCTATGGGAAATGCATACAAATGACTTCTTTTAGAGAACCGTTGAATGGAATGAAACCAAACATGGCATGAATGTTCCTTATGAGGTGCTGACCAAGTGTTGTTACTTTGTAGCCGATCCATAATCCAAGATGGCCACCAGCGGGGAACTTAGTTTAACATAGGACCCTATGGGAAATGCATACAAATGACTTCTTTTAGAGAACCACTGAATGGAATGAAACTTTGCTGACCAAGTGTTGTTACTTTGTTGCCGATCCATCATCCAAGATGTTTAGAAGTCTATCAGAAAATTGTAAAAAAAATTCTGAATGGTCACAACTTGACCACATATTCAAAAATAATAATGATAAGATGTCTTCAGTAGCTATTGTAAGACTACACTAAGATGACCTGTTTTTAATTTTAAATACTGTGTCAAATTAAACCAATCTTGGTCTCAATCATTATATAATTTTACATAATTTCCAAAATCACATTAGATACAGGTGAGCGACACAGGCTCTTGAGAGCCTCTAGTTTATTGACATCTTCAATAGAGGGTACCTATTTTGTGAAATCAACTCCTCCTACAGATTTTCACCGACATCCTTGAAACTTCATAGAATGTTTCTATATATATTGAAGATGTGCACCTCACTTTATGGAATTATTTCAGGAATTATTTCCCATTTTTCCAAACTTTGGAACTTAGTCGTTTTTAGCTCACCTGGCCGAAGGCCATGTGAGCTATTGCCATCACTTGGCGTCCGTCGTCGTCTGTCGTCGTCCTCCGTCGTCGTCGTTAACAATTTTTCAAAACTCTTCTCCTCTGAAACTACTTGACCAATTGGAACCATACCTGGTATGAATGTTCTTTGGGGTATCCTGCATAGAACTGATGTGGGGATTTTTGATCCGTCGAAAAACATGGCCGCTGTTACTAAAAATAGAACATAGGGGTCAGACAACAGTTTTTCGCAAATATCTCAAAAATCATTAGGTTATGGCAAATTCTGGCAGGTTGAAAGTGTTCAGCATGATGAGAGCTACCTGTATGCTGATTTTCGTGAAAATCTGTCAACTGATGTTAGAGTTATTGCCCTTTTTTGACATTTTTGGCTTTTTTTAATGTTATTATTTCAAAAATCTTCTCCTCTGAAACTACTTGACTAATTAGAACCAAACTTGGTATGAATGTTCCTTGGGGTACCCTGCATAGAACTGATGTGGGGATTTTTGATTCGTCGAAAAACATGGCCGCTGTTACTAAAAATAGAACATAGGGGTAAATTGCTGTTATTTGCTAATAACTCAAAAACCATTACAGATATCAAAAATCTGACATGGGGTAAAATTGATCAGCATGACAAGATCTACCCTAAAATTTTGAAGGAAATTCCAAAACCCATTTAGGAGTTATTGCCCTTTTTTGTCAAATTTTCAAAATTTTAACATTTTTCGTCATTTATCTCCAAAACTATTTGAGATAGAAGTGAAATGTAAATTTGAAAAATGTTTGCCATGTTGAGATCTACCTACCCTGAAATTTTAAAGGAAATCCCAAAACCCATTTAGGAGTTGTTGCCCTTTTTTTGTCAAATTTTCAAAATTTTTTTATTAAAAAAACTTCTTCTCTGAAACTGCTGGGCCGATTGGTTTGAAACTTAATAGGAATGATCTATGACATGTCCTCTACAAACGATCCTCAATTTATTTTGATCTGACATAAAACATGGCTGTCGTAGCTAAAAATAGAATATAGGGGTGCATGTGTTGTTTTGGGCTTTTAACTTAAAAACCGTTACAGATATAAAAAATCTGACGGGGTAAAATTGATCAGCATGACAAGATCTACCTAACCTGAAATTTTAAAGGAAATCGTAAAACCCATTTAGGAGTTATTGCCCTTTTTTCGTCAAATTTTCATAATTTAACATTTTTCGTCATTTATCTCCAAAACTACTTGAGATAGAAGTGAAATCTAAATTTGAAAAATGTTTGCCATGTTGAGATCTACATACCCTGAAATTTTAAAGGAAATCCCAAAACCCATTTAGGAGTTATTGCCCTTTTTTTGTCAAATTTTCAAAATTTAACATTTCTCGTCATTTATCTCCAAAACTATTTGAGATAGTAGTGAAATGTAAATTTGAAAAATGTTTGCCATGTTGAGATCTACATACCCTGAAATTTTAAAGGAAATCCGAAAACCCATTTAGGAGTTATTGCCCTTTTTTTGTCAAATTTTCAAAATTTTAACATTTTTGAATATCTCCAAAACTATTTGAGATAGAAGTGAAATATAATTGAAAAATGTTTGCCATGTTGAGATCTACCTACCCTGAAATTTTGAAGGGAATCCCAAATTCTATTTAGAAGTTATTGGTTTGTGTAATTTGAGGTCGGGTTCTGTTACATTTATTTAAGGTTCACCCTTATTCCTGGTCAATTTTGTCAACTTCCTGCCAGGACTACCACCACCAGGGAACATATTTTAACATTAAACCTTATGAAAAATAAATCTTCAACAAATTTTCCCTGAACAATTGAACCAATTGCAACAAACTTGGTCAAATAGTTGATTAATTGTCCAATGAAAACAGACTCCAGGTGAGCGATACAGGCTCTGGTGAGCCTCTTGTTTATTGACATCTTCAATAGAGGGTACCTATTTTGTGAAATCAACTCCTCCTACAGTTTTTCACCCACATCCTTGAAACTTCATAGAATGTTTCTATATATATTGAAGATGTGCACCTCACTTTATGGAATTATTTCCCATTTTTCCAAACTTTGGAACTTAGTCGTTTTTTATTGACATCTTCAATAGAGGGTACCTATTTTGTGAAATCAACTCCTCCTACAGTTTTTCACCCACATCCTTGAAACTTCATAGAATGTTTCTATATATATTGAAGATGTGCACCTCACTTTATGGAATTATTTCAGGAATTATTTCCCATTTTTCCAAACTTTGGAACTTAGTCGTTTTTTATTGACATCTTCAATAGAGGGTACCTATTTTGTGAAATCAACTCCTCCTACAGTTTTTCACCCACATCCTTGAAACTTCATAGAATGTTTCTATATATATTGAAGATGTGCACCTCACTTTATGGAATTATTTCAGGAAATATTTCCTATTTTTCCAAACTTTGGAACTTCGTTTTTTATTGACATCTTCAATAGAGGGTACCTATTTTGTGAAATCAACTCCTCCTACAGTTTTTCACCTCTGTGCTCGTACACCAACATACAATGTGTCTGATTTTGTCTATTTAAATATTCATGACTGCCAATGTGCAATATGATCTTGTTATCACCTTTGTCACCACTACAATAAACACCCAGCAACCCGGCCATTTGTGTCTTTGACCCATTTTTGGGGTATAAGCAGTGAATAACGTTATAGTTATTCTGTATAACTCCTCCTACAGTTTGAATGCTAGGAAGTTTTCACTTGCTGTCTATTTATCCCCCCGCTTAGCGAAAGCGGGGGGATCATGTAATACAGTCCGTCCGTACGTACGTACGTACGTCTGTAGTGGCAAGGCATATCTCTGAAACGGTAAAAGATAGAAACTTGAAATTTGGCATCATGGAAGAGTATATGACCCACTAGGGAATAGACCCCTTAAAATTGGAATTCGACCCCTTGGGGCCAAATTATGAGCGAAAAACGAATTTCGCGATATCCAATAAATGGGGATATCTCCAAAAGTGTTAAAGCTAGGATATTGGAACTTATGTCACTACTTATATTGAATTTCCCAAGTTGAAAGAGGGTATCAAAATTTTGGTCCCGCCCCTAGGGGCAATGCCCTAAGGAGTTAAAAAATGTCTAAAAACGATTGTCCAAGAACTCCTCCTACACCGTAGAAGATAGAAACATGAAATTAGGTACACTAGTAACACTTGAAGAGTTGTCTGTGCCAAAGGTTTCGGAATTTTGATTTTTGCCCGGGGGGTGGGGCTACACCCTAATATGTAAAATCTCAAAATATGGTAAGATCAGTTCATATCCCCACCCCTTAACCATATATATTTTTATTCCACATTTAAAGACGAGTTACATGGTCACCCCCGGGGGTCAGCCCCACCCCCCTCATTTGGAAAATTACAAGATATCTCAAAAACAGTTAAGATCCCCACCCCTAAACCATATATATTCTTAGTGGGCATGACAAGACAAGTTTAATGGTCATCCCCGGGGGTCGGCCCCACCCCCCTAATTTAGAAAATTACAAGTTATCTCTAAAACAGTTGAGATCCCCACCCCTAAACCATATATATTCTTAGTGGGCATGACAAGACCAGTTGAATGGTCATCCCCGGGGGGTCGGCCCCACCCCCCTCATTTACAAAATTACAAGTTATCTCAAAAACAGTTGAGATCCCCACCCCTAAACCATATATATTCTTAGTGGGCGTGACAAGATCAGTTGAATGGTCATCCCCGGGGGTCGGCCCCACCCCCCTCATTTACAAAATTACAAGTTATCTCAAAAACAGTTGAGATCCCCACCCCTAAACCATATATATTCTTAGTGGGCATGACAAGACCAGTTTAATGGTCATCCCGGGGGTCGGCCCCACCCCACTTATTTAGAAAATTACAAGTTATCTCTAAATGAGATGCCCAACCCTTAACCATAGCTACTTGTATTCGTTATTAAAAGATCAGTCCGAGCAGTAGAAGTCCAATTTCATATTTCTGTGTTGTTTCTTGATATCCAAAGATCAGTGTCAAACTTTTTCTCTATTTATGCAATTTGAAATTATGAGGGGTTCAGACTTTGTGCATTCCGACTTTGCTGGGAGCGGGGGGATGTGCAATCTCCGATTGCTGCGTTTCATTGTACATAGATTGAAGTTGTGCATAATGTCTCTGATTACATTTTTATCAATATTTGCTGTTATGAAGATAATTGATCTTTGTCATTTTGGGAGAATATACCTAATCATAAAATTGTTAGCATTATAGAATTACTGACTTTGAAATATGTTGCTATTGGGATTTATCAACCCGAGAAAATGTAATATTCACCGAGCCTTTAGGCGAGGTGAATATACATTTTCACGGGTTGATTAATCCCAATAGCGACCTATTACAGAGAACACTTTGCATCTGTGGGGGTATCAATTGTGTCTCCCAGACACAATAATATCTCAAAGAAAGTCCTACATTGACTTTGTTATAATACAGTTACTTCAGAGTGGAGTGTGGGGGCATCACTTTGTCTAGTTTGTCTTTTGACCTAGGCTTATACCCTTTTGTATATAGGTGTATTACCATGAAGGGGTGTGTCGCATACTATTATGACCTTTATTTGACCTAGACCTTTGACCTCAAGTTCAAATTATAGTATTTCCTTGTCCGGGTTGTAACTTTTTGTCTTTTGACCTAAGCTTATACCCTTTGTTATGTAGGTGTATTACTATGAGGGTGTGTGACATGTACCGTTATTACCTTCATTTAACATTGACCTTTGACCTCAAGGTCAAAATATGACTAAAATTGTAGTATTTCCTCGTCGGGGTTGTAAATGTTTTGTCTTTTGACCTAGGCTTATCCCCTTTGGTATGTTGGTGTATCACCATGAAGTGGTATGTCATGTACCATCATGACCTCCATTTGACCTTAAGGTAAAATTGTGACCAAAATTATAGTATTTCCTTGTCCCGGTTTTAACTTTTTTACAAGATTGATCTAGAATAAAGTTAAGGGGAGACATATGTTTTGGTTTTCAAAAACAGTTCAACCTAGTTTGTCATGAAATACTTCAGATCTACAGAGTTGAATTACATTCATGACGTCATGCGAAAAAAAAACATCTGGAATATTAAAGCAATGGATAGGTCTTGAAACCAACATATTCAGACAGATTTGGTGATTCAGGATTAAAAATTTAGCGACGGAATTGGATTTTTATATTGGCCCACACTGGAATTTAATATTCACTCGCCAAGTGGGTGACAGAGATGTAATTTTTATGGGCCCACACAGATAATTACTCGCCAATCGCCAGTGTGGGCCAATATAAAAATCCAATTCCGTCGCCCACTTTTTTAGTGTAAAAAAAAATTTAAAAAACATTAATGTTAACAATATATTTCTTTGTTTACTAAATTTTTGCGCATGCTTCTGCTTCTTGTTATGGAAATAGTACTCCTGTATCCGGAGCACTTCTGTTTGGTGTCCTTCAGCTGTTCCGTTTAACCAGTTAATCGGAACAGCCGACTGACACAAAACGGAAGTGCGGCATGATTTTCAATATTGGACCAAGATTTTCATGAAGAAAACTCATCTGATGTGGATGAACCGAATGATGATGAAACTGATGAATCAGAAAATGAAATCTCTGTTTTCAATGACCTTCTGGAATATGAATATGAATGTGAATTTTGAATGTTTTAATGATCAAATAAAATTACATGTCTGCAACTCTAGTTTTGGTACAATTTGAATATGACAGGGAACCAAGGGATCCAATGATTAAATGCCATTATGGTAAACAAACAATTTACAGTTGAGGATTAATGACCAGGCCAAGAAAAAAAACTAAATGGTGAAATTTCATGTTTTTTTAGAAATTTCAAAACTTTTCTATATAAAATCATGACTTTCAAATACACAATTTTGCTGCCAGGAGAGTGCCAGAATGCAGCATTTTGAACCATTTACCCCCAGAGCTTCTGGGGGCCTTAGGCAGCCCCCAGACCACTCGCCGTAATGCACCTTGCTTACGTAAGGTGGCAGGCGCGCTAAAGCGCACCTGTAGGCCCCTAATCCTTATGTGGACTAATTCAAATTTTTATTTGGTAGCCCACTTGGCTACTGCTCTAATTTCTTAGCTTCAAACCCTGGAGATATAGGTATTACTTTTCGGCGGCGGCATAAACTTTTGTAAAACTTTAGTAACTTTGAACATGTAATACCTACAATTAAGATTTATGCTCCACATGGTAGCTTATCGTATAAGGTTTGCCGCAGTATACTTGTCTTGTGACCCTGACCTCATTTTCATGGTTCACTGACTTTATAAACATGAATTTAAAATCTGCGTCCAAGTTTCGTGGTTAAATCCATTTCTCATAGTTCTTGGTGGGTACATGTCAGTCTGACACCAGGGCCTAGTTGTTCAAATTTTCGCTTCCTTAAAAATGCCTTAGGACTGAAAATTTTCCGATGTGTTAATCCTAAGAATTTGTGTGTTCATGTAAAATTCTGTAAAGGAATATTCCTTTACAGAATTTTACATGTTTAGAAGTCTATCAGAAAATTGTAAAAAAAATTCTGAATGGTCACAACTTGACCACATATTCAAAAATAATAACGATAAGATGTCTTTAGTAGCTACTGTAAGACTACACTAAGATGACCTATTTTTAATTTTAAATACTGTGTCAAATTAAACCAATCTTGGTCTCAATCATTATATAATTTTACATAATTTCCAAAATCACATTAGATACAGGTGAGCGACACAGGCTCTTGAGAGCCTCTAGTTTAAAAGTGGCATCTTTTTTGCTTGGCCTTAAATTATCACTTGAATGTAATGTTGAAATGGTCATTTTGAATCTTACACATGTATATTTCAGAATTTTTTTGATGATGAGGATTCTTTCATTGATGATGAATCTGATACAAGTTCAGGTTCAGAGTCTGATGCCAAGTCATCTGGTGGAGGTTCAGATTCTGATAAGTCATTAAATATGTCTGATGATGAAAGTGACGATACTAAAAAGAAAATCAAGAAGAAAGGAAAAGATGAAGATCCTGTTAAGTATGGACTTTTGTTTGAAATTATCCATAGTTCGTGAGAGTTTAGATTAAGAGCATCTTAAGTATTTACATTTGTTCAAAATTATACATATTTTGTAAGAGACAATGTAAGAGTTGTCTCCATTTGTGCAGTAAGTCAGATAAAATACATTATGTATTTTCTACTTGTCTTGGACAGATATTAATCAAAGTTTGTAAGAAAACACAATATTAAATACAAGTTTGTTTGTTTAGTTGGGGTTTTTACGCCGTTTTCAGCACATTTGGCTATTTCGCGGCGGCCAGTTTTTATTGGTGGAGGAAACCAGAGAGAACCACGGACCTTCCGTAGGAAAATTGGCAATCCTTGTCAATTAAGATTGGAGTCGAACACACCCCGCCACAGGTGAGATTCGAACTCACAACCTCAGCGTTGACAGACTAGTGATCATTAGTAGTCATGACGAACTACCCAGACCACTGCGCCCCTGAGGCCCCTTAAATACAAGTAAAATATAGTGAAACTAACAAAGTAATTAAAATGAGAAGATAGATGGTTGTGTCTAGTTTTAGTATATGAAAACTTTTAAGGATTCGGTTAAAAAATTCATAAATAATAAATGGTAAATATCTAACAGGCTAAAGATCGCAATAATTTTTGCTTGTAATGTTCTTTGAAAGTATTTACATCAATCATATCTATTTAATATTAGGGTCTTGCAACAGTTATATGCAAAATATTTGTCAGGTATGAGTGACACATTGCCTGATGTGAAGTGGAGGGTAATATGTCACTAATACCTGGCAAACATTTTGATATATATATAACCTTACAAGATGCTAATATTTTGATTATTATACTGAATGCTATTTACATGTATTTAAGATTATTAATGAAATAAATATAACCAATTAATTTCAACAACCTTTTCATTTTGTCATTGTGTTTCTCTTTCGACGATATCAAATGCAATATTGAGTACGATTTTTACCATTTTGACATAATTACCTGCTTAAAAGCAGTTGTATGCCGATTAGATGTCACTTAAATTCATATTCAAAATATTACAGTAATCAATATCTTTACAGTTTCAAGCATGAAGTATAATAATTATAGATTAATACATGGCCTTTTTCATATTGCCCTTGTTATGAGCCCGAGATCTTGATATCGGCCCGAGGGAAGATATCAGTCAAGGGCTGATAACAAGAGCAATTTGAAAAAAGGCCATCTATTAATCTATTTATCACATATTTTGCCACCAACAAGAAATAATGTTACTCCTGAATTGAATTTTCCTGTCAGTTGATCAGCATCTTGCTGTTCCTACATGATACAACAAGACGTCGGTGATGCTCATTAAAATCCAGATAACATGTTATTGGCCCGGGGGCTGATAACATGCTGCAAATTACCCTTTTATTAGTCCCCTACCGGCAAAGCCGAAGGAGACTGTAGTTTTGCACTCCATCTGTCCGTCTATCCATCCGACGCACAAATCAGTTTTTCACACTTTTATTTTACTTGTGCTGTTTTATCATATACTTAGACCGCCTCGGTGGTCTCGTGGTAGCGTGCTCGTCCCGAGTGCGGAAGGTCGCGGGTTCGATCCCCAGCCGGGTCAAACCAAAGACATTAAAATTGGTATTTGCTGCTTCTCCCCCAAGCACACGGCATCTAGGAGTAAGAGCAAAGACTGGTCGGCTCGGAGTCAGTATAATGTGTCCGAGTGAGGTGATATGTCTTCCTGCGGACAGTTACCTCGTGAGCTAGCACATTAAAAATCTGACTTAGCATGTCGGTCTAGTACAAAGCAAGGATCATATTCATTATCATATCAACATGTTCTTGTCCTGATATGCACCTGGTTGCCTCTGGACGTTAAACAATAATTCATCCATCCATCCATTATCATATACTTATAGAAAATAATGGTAAAATTTTACCCTATGATAAAATTGGAAGTTGTATATATTTCGGGCTGATATGACTTTGTTATCAACTGCTTCCCTTTTATATCACACACCTGATCCGTATTCACGTTATAAATCAGTCATTTCCGTAATCGATTCTAAACGCAAATACTCAGTTTTACACAGTTTTTTCCGTCATGCTTGAATATATTAATTTGATATTTGGTATATAGTTTTACCATGATATGTTACAAATCAAGTTCGAATTTCATTCTGTTCTGATGATTTTGTTGCAGAGTTATGGTTCATGGACTTTATAGAAAATTCACGCAAATAATCAGTTTTCCACACTTTTTTTCGTCATGCTTTAAGATATTGATTTGATATTTGGTATATAGTTTTACCATGACAAGTTACAGATCAAGTTCAAATTTCTTTATGTTCTCATGATTTTTTTGCAGTTTGAATCTCAGTTTTGGAATTGAACGTTTAAGAAGTTAAATAAAAATAGCACTGATCAGATTATTATTGTGAGAGTTATTGCCAAATTATTATTATTTTTTTGCAAACCCTTTTACCATCTTCTTTAATATTATTGGTTTGTGAGCTTATAATGAGGAGCTACAGAGCAGGCTGATCGGGTAATTATTGTGTACCCCTTGCAAACATAGTTTCAGAATATTTAGAAGTCACTCTGTTCATACCTCTTCATCCAATTCACATACTTAAGGAGATTTTGCATGTTTTCTCATAGCTCAAACCGGTAGGGGACATTGTATTGACCAGCAAGACTTTCAAAATGCTCTTTACACATGCAAAATCAGCGTTATTTCAATAAAATATGTGATAATAATTAATATTTGCTTTGTGATCGACTGCTTAAGATTCTCGGTAATAACTAAATTCATTAATTTACCAAATCCACATTAGATTTCTACTTTTTTAGCTCAACTGAAGCAATGTGAGATATTTCCATCACTTGGTGTCCATCGTTGTAAACTTTCCTTTCAACATCATCTCCTCTGAAACCACTGCACCGATTAAATCAAAACTTTGCAGCAATGTTCCTTAGATGGTCCTCTTTCAGATGACCCAGACCGCCATCCAAGATGGCCACCAGAGGCAACTTGGTTTAACATAGGATCCTTTGGCAAATTCACTTAGAAATATTCTTGTATGAAGCCACTAGCCAATTGGAACCAAACTTTATAGCAATGGTCCTTAGGCGGTCCTCTTTTAGAATTGTATCCAATGACCCCAACTGCCTTCCAAGATGGCTGCCAGAGCCGAACATAGTTTAACATATCACCCTATGGGAAAAATTGACTTAAGAATCTTGTTGTCTGAAATCAGTAAGTAAATTGGAACCAAACTTGGGAGCAATGGTCCTTAGATGGGCCTTTATCAGATTATATCAGATGATCTGGACTGCCATCCAACAGATGCTGACTTAGTTTTAACATAGGACCCTAAGGGAAATTTACTTGAAAATCTTCTTGTGTGAAACCAGAGTCAATTGGAACCAAACCTGGTCGTTTATCAAAATTGTATCGGATAACCAATACTGCCATCCAATGTGAACATAGTTTAACATAGGACCATATAGGAAATTTACTTCAAGGATCTTCATTTCTGGATTTCACAAAGCCAATTTGAATAAAACTTTGCAGCAATGGTTCTCAGAAGTATATACGATGACCCCGCCCTCCATCCAAGTTGGCCATAGATCCGAAATTGACAACAATGGTTCTTAAGGAGTCCTCTTTCAGAATTATGTCTGATGTCCCATACTGTAAACCAATCATCGATGTCCATTTCAGTCAATTTTGGACAAATTCGGCATGTTTGATACGATATTGATACTTTCCTGGCATCCAATCTTGCCAAAAAATTGTTAAAATTCATTTTCCTAACTTTAAAATCCCATAAAATCCTCAAATTTTGGCTTTTTTTATGTGTTTTTTTTGTAAAAGATCTGCCATTGTTTTATCTTTATCCGGGTTTCAAATAAAAGAACAATAACTCTTGATGTTTGCTCCAAGAGCAGGAAATATAAAACATGTGACATCACGGTTAACAGGGACTCTTTTTCAGAGAGTTGACTCTGGAATCACGGTAAACCGGGACTCGTCGGCGATATGTACTTGATTCTGTTTCACCTCCATTTTGATTGGACAAATTTTAGGGGAGTTATGGGACTTAATGTTTTTGTGCATGTAACACTACAGGAACACTTTATGGAAATTTTTATTTGTATTGTACTGCAATTTTTTTTATTTGACAAATTTTAAAGGAGTTTTGATGTGCTGCACAAGGATGACATTTGAATGTCAATGTTTCCAATTTTTATAGAAGTGTTGACATTCATTTTGTGCTGCCATTTCAATAATACATATTTTGTATATCTTGTGGGGCTTTAACTTTTCTCTGTGGCAGGGGACATATGGTTACGTGTAGCAATCTTGTTTATGTTTTAGGGAATCATTTGCTGGAGAAGTAGTAAAGAAATGGAAGACCAGGTCAAGAGGAGAGTATAAAGATGGTTAGTATTTTGATATGTACAGTACATATATAACACACACTTCTGTACTTGAACGTTATAGAAATAGATATTTTTATACGACCCCAAATATTTTTCTTTAACAGCCTTGTGGATTAAGAAGAGATTACATTTTCAAATGGGCTAATAGAAGCCAGATGAGCGATACATTCTCAGGTGAGACTCTAGTTTGTAATTAATGTAATGAAAAGTTGGAAAGATCTATACAGGGTTCCCACGCTACCGGGAAAACGGGAAAAAGTCGGGAATTTTAATTCGGTCGTTCCCGGTCGGGAAAAACTCATGAAAATCTTTAAAATTTGGAAAATCCGGGAAAAAGTCTTGAATTTCGTATTGGTCGCGAATGTAAACAAACTGTGTCTGGTTCCCACGTAACTAAACTCTCGACGTATGTCTGGGTTTAAAACCAGAAACCAGTATAAGCGAGATCTTTTTTGCGCTTTAAGTAATGGTTTGTTATCTTACGGTGAGCATATAACAGACATACGTCGAGAAAATGGCGGGATTCATCAAATCTTTAGAAGATGTTCGTCTTGGGAAACGGAGTTTTTTTCCGAATGAAGTAACAATTAACGGGAACATTATTACGCATTCGGAGGTGAAAACTTTAGTATCGTCTGTGTTGGCTAAAAACGTTAAGAAATTTGTTATTCAGCCTAGAACGTTGACAAAAACAAATCAGTTTTCCGAGTCTAATACAGAACTCGTGTGTGGGGCATTTAGTTGCCACACCCTTGAAACTTTAATTATAGAAACAGTATTATACATAAGCCATGAACAGGCATTACACATTTTAAAGAACTGTCCAAAATTGAAATCATTTCACTTTTCCCCACGATGGGAAAGAGACTTCCAGGCGTGGATTGACATGTGGATAACATACAAGTCAGCAGTAGAATTTGGACAAGACTTTGAGAGTCTTATCACACGAGCAAAATGTGGATTATCAACATCACATTTTAATTCTATGTATGACTTAGCACCTGATTGGGCTAAGGAGGATTTGATGAGCGATACTGATACCGAGTACTATGACACTGATTCTTACACTGATAATACGGAAGATACGGATAATACCGTGTGTTACAGCGATTCAACAATAGATTACAGTTTAACTGAATAACATATATAAAAGTAAGTAGTTAGTAGTACCAACAAAAATACTAAAAAAGGTAATTGGAAACAAGACCAAAAAGCAGGAGTCGACAAAAATATTATACACGTAAATTCAGGTTTTTATTGTCTCGCCCGTGACATCCATACCAAAATTATGTCACCTTGACCTATACTTTCGGCATCAGTGACTTTGGCTTAATTTTCACTCAAGATCCCATATATCAACAATATTTGAGCATAACTTGGATTAAGGAATTTTATTTTGATGTAGAATTGTTGCCTATAGCCTGGAGATGCACAATAAGCATTTGGAATTTTGTTTCGGTTCCAACTTTGGTAAATTTCCTGATATTGTCCAAGATGAATAATTTTTGAAATTTTTGCTTACCATCAAATATTATATCCAAATTTTCATTCGAGACATAATTCTGAAAACTAAGAATTAATAATTGTGGTTCCAACTTTGGTAAATTTCCTGAAACTCTCAAAGACAAGCAATTTTGGGGAATTCTTGTTAGCAATCATGCTTTTGGGATACATTTTAGTCAAAACAAGAATATTAATGTAAGATTTCGAAAATTGTTTATTCCAATTTTGGTAAATTTCCTGAAACTCTCTAAGACCATTTTTTTATTCTACTTTAATAGCAACCCCATTTTGAAATAGGCAAAATTATACCGACAATGTTGTGAGCAGGCGAGACACCCGGTTCCGTGGAACTTTTTACGATTTTTTTTGAAAAGATGCTTGTGGGCGTTCAAATGCATTCAAAAATTCTCTCTGAAACCACCAGCTAGCCAAATGAAAACAAATTTTGCCTCATTGAGTGTTAAACTTTAGCCATGACTGTGGCAACTGAAATATCACTGTTTATACAAAGTTAATTTTAGTTTAAGTATTTAATAGAATGAATGTTTTTTAGATGCCTGGCTGTGTCTTCCAGATGAAATGGAAAGTTGACCCAGACTTCAAGGACTGGATAAAAGAAACTGAAAATGTTCATGTTGCCTATTGCAAATTATGCAAAAAAAATATTGATATCAAGACAATGGGCAAGACAGCCCTAACTTCACACATGAAGGGACAAAAGCATAGTGAATGTCTGAAGTTGTTTAATTCGTCAACATTAAATGATTATGTATTTGTAGAAAAAACTGGAAAATCATTGGAAACTACTTGTCCGTCTCCACATTCTTCTAGTGTTGATCTTACAACATTGAATTCATTTGTGACAAAAACTGAAACCTCTACTGCAGAAATATTTTGGTGTCTTAAAACTGTTGATTCTAATTACTCTTTTCATTCAAATGAAAATTCAGCATATATTTTCCAGAAAATGTTTCCAGATTCTGATATTGCCAAAAAAGTTTCTTGTGGGGAAACAAAGTCGATGTATGTTTCATGTTTTGGCATAGCACCTTATTTCAAAAGTTTGTTGGAGGAAAGAGCAAAAAATAACCCCTTTGTGCTAATGTTTGATGAATCTCTAAATAAACAAATTCAAAAGAAACAGATGGATATTTTAATTAGAATATGGAATGACAACAAGATAACTAGCCGCTATTTCACTTCTGACTTTTTAGGCCATGCCTGCGCAGTAAATATTGTGGATTCTTTTGAAAAGCTTGTTGAAAAGAGCTTAGGACTTAGTAATATTATTCAAGTATCTATGGATGGACCTAATGTTAATTTGTCATGTTTGCAAAAGCTGCAAGACAAAATGGAAAATGATTTCAAAAGTAAACTTATTGATATAGGATCATGTGGTCTTCACACATTACACAATGCATTCCGAGCTGGAGTTACTGAAACTAAATGGGATATTGGGTATAAACTTAGTAGCTTGCACACACTTTTTGATAATGTCCCAGCTAGACGAGATGACTTTGAAAACATCACTGGAGTTGCATTTTATCCGTTGCCCTACTGTTCACATAGATGGGTCGAAAACGTTCGAGTTTGTCAAAGAGCATTAGAATTTCTGCCCAGTGTTCAACTATATGTCAATGCAGTTGAAAATAAGAAAGTAAAAAATCCAGATACCAAATCATATGACACTGTGAAAAAAATCTGTAAAGATAAGCTTTTCAAAGCAAAATTAGAATTTATTATGTGTACAGCAAAGACGGTGGAAATTTTTTTGAAAATGTATCAAACTGATCAACCTATGTTACCATTTTTAGCGAATGATTTAGGGTGTATGTTAAGGTCGTTAATGAGTAGATTTGTAAAAGGTGAAGTTATAGATGATGCATCAACAATTCAAAAACTTACAAAAGTAGATGTTACTGAAAAGAGTAATCTTAAAAATTATAACCAAATTGATGTAGGCTTTGCTACAAACTTAGAGATTAAAGACCTTTTGGCTAAGAAACTAGTTAGTGAAAAACAATTATTAGAATTTAGGATGGAGTGTAGAGAAATGCTACAAATGATTGTTGCAAAAATTTTGAAAAAATCTCCCATAACATATGCTTTGGTCATAAATATGAGTGCTTTAGATCCCAGTGAAATAGTTAAAAATGATGAGGATAAATCTTGTGACAATTTTAGGAGAGTTTTAAATGTATTACATGCTTGTAAAAAGGTAGAAATTAAAATGTGTGATCAAATTATGGAAGAATACAGGTTGTTTGTTAGGTCTGCAAGACATTTAGAACAATTTAAAAATTTTGATAAGGAATGTCAATCCTTAGATGAATTATTCTTTGTTGAAATGAATAACTGTGTAGAAGTATCACATTTATGGCCTGTTGTAAAAATTCTGCTTCTTCTTTCACATGGGCAGGCCAGCGTAGAAAGGGGTTTCTCTGTTAACAAAGAAGTGAGCGAACAAAATATCTCGGAGTACACATTAACAGCTCGTCGTATGATCAAAGATCATATTGATAGTATAGGTGGGTTAAAAAGTTTTGTTTTAACTCCAGATTTGATTAAAAGTGTTCAGTCCAGCAGACAAAAATATCACTTGTATTTAGAATCAAAAAAGTCAGATGATGAAAAAAAACAAAAAGGTCAGAAAAGAAAAGAGGTTGAATCTGAGGTTGAAGAAATCAGAAAAAAAATAAAGCAAGTAGAAAAAAGTGTTTCCTTACTCTCAAAAGAAGCAGATGAAGCTTCTGAAAAAGCGGAACATCTGCACAGTTTTGCACATATATCAAAGTCAAATGTGTTGAGAAATAAAGCAAAAACACAAGCTATTGAATTGGTTGATTTGCAGAAGCAACTGTCAGAAAAAAGTCAGTTATTGAAAAATATGTAGATGAATCTATATTGACTAATAATTTGCAAAATGTACATGATTCATTTGACCTACAGTTATAAATTTTGTGTCACCTGCACCTAAAGTAGGATTGACACATGTACATTGTACATGTAGAGGATCACTATCTGTCGTCATGCGTCCATCTGTCGTAAATCATTTTCCAAGATTTCCATGCTATTTGACTAGTCTTAAGGGTATATACATTGTGCATGTACAAACCAACTCCTTCCGAACCTATCAGTGTTTTTTCGGGAACTCTTCTGTATGTGTTGAAGATGTGCATCCTATATTTTTTTCTTTATATTTTTCTACAGATAAGACTTTCTTGGTTTTATTAGATTTAATCATATTGCAGTCTTCAATGGTTTGTCAACAATATCATTTTCTCCTTCTGAACTTCTTGTTACTTGTAGTAGTTTGCTAACTTGTATATGCAAAAGCCTTTTGTTTTTCTTCAATTATAGTGCAGACGACACATGTGTTGCATGAAACACCCATGTTTTTGTTGTAAATGCCATACATTACTTTTTACATTTTTTTGTTTATGCCTTAATTATTTGATCTATTTAGTTCAGTACTTTTTTAATAATGTGCACTTTTATTAATATGTAGTTTTATTATTTTAATGTAAAGCTCAATTATATGTGATTATTTTATTTCTACATGTTTTTTTTTTAAGTTTTATAATTATTATGATCTCAGGAGAGTATATTATTAAATGATTATTTACAATATGTTGTTTTGAATAAAAGTTCTCTTTTAGATTTATTTGTTAATTATATCAATACTTTTAAGCAAATGCATGTATCAGAAAAAATATGGGAATGGTGTTCCATTAAAAGAGTGATAGCTTTAGAAGTGCAAAAAAGTTATCTTAAACAATAAAACAGGAAAAAAGTTTACCATCATCATATTGTATAAAAAGGATGACGGGTAATTCCCACAATGACTGCAAACTTTATACCAAGGACACACCATCCACCAAGCAAACGCAAAACAGCAAACATATACAATGTAATAGACAACAAATAAATATTTGTACATTAATGACTATACATATAGCAAATCAGAATAGAAATGTCTTTTTCTAAACAGTTAAAACATGTGATAAGTTGATATCAAGGAAACAACATTTAAATGCATGTATTATGTTTATTCAATACCATGCAATTGTAATATAAAGATAACAGGTAATTCCAACAATGACTGGGAACACATGCAATGCACAATGATCTTACACACATCCACAAGATTATAATTGTAAATACAGTCTCACATTGTACTCTTGTGATTAAGCAAACCCTTAGAACATCAGTGTAAAATGGCTAAATGGTTACAAAAGTTAACAAACTCTGACCTTGAAAATGGTTGAAAAATCCTTGAAAAGACCTTGAAAAGTCCTTGAATTTCATCAGGAAAAAAGTGTGGGAACCCTGTCTATAGTCCTTGTGATACAACTGCTTCAGTTAAACAAAAATACAAAAATCTTGCAAAATATTTCCGATTAAAAGTATTCACTAGGTGGGTTATGAAAGTTCTTACAATTCTATATGGAGGTAGTGTTCCTAGCATCGAAGATTGTAAAGAATGTTATTTTTTAATTTTCAGAAGAATTTACAAATATGGATGAGGAAAAAACACCATTTTCTACAGGATGGTGGGCTGAATATGTAAAGGAGGAAGATCAATTTAAAATGGAATTAAGTGGAAAGCTTATGTTGTTGTTCGAAATCCTGCGAATGTGTGAGGAGATAGGAGATAAAGTGTAAGTGTTTGTTTGTTGACTTGAAGTACTCTATGTTCAGAGAAGGTTTTGTTCTAGATAAAAGTTTGTGTTAAATTACTTCTGAAATGTTTGTCATTGATAATATTAGTTCTATATTAATATTAATATTAGTAATATTTGTTAATATTATGGTCTGTTTGCTATGAGTAGGCTTGATGCATTTTCTTGTGCCTCATAAAGTGAAATAGATTTCAAAATTTCACCTAAATTACCGGTAATCAAAATATGTTTTTTTTTTTTTGGTAATTTTTTTTATTTTTGAAAATGAACAGTGAACAAGTAATAATTGTGTTGGGATGCCAGCACTAAGTCTCCCAAACGAAGTGCTCCATATTACTAGAATAGAGAATGGAAACGGGGAATGTGTCAAAGAGACTACAACCCGACCAAAGAGCAGAAAACAGCCCAAAGTAAACTCTGAAACATACAAATGAACCAAAATTCAAAATACACACAAGACTAACAAAGGCAAGAGGTTCTGACTTGGGACAGGTGCAAAAATGCTGTGGGGTTAAACATGTTTTGTGAGATCTCAACCCTTCTCCTATACCTTAGGCCTTTTATTTTTAATTAATTGGTTTACGGATTTTTTTTTAAAAAATAAGGTCGGTCGTTCGGGGAAAAAAAAGAGGGAAAATCATGTACTTTTGAACAATCTTGGTTATATTGCCAAATGTACAAAGGTTTGCAAATGATCAGTTAATTCCCTCTTTTGAAACCCAAATGTCAGAACATCTATCTTGAAAGGTGTTGTTCAGTAGACCGTTCCCTTTTTAAGGGATCCGGCTCGTCAACTACAAAACAAACTTAAAAGCCGCATGGATTCTATTAAGAAATTCGCTTCATAAAGCTTGTTTCGGAAATTGGCATCAAGTAGCGTTATAAATAGATTTTTTTTTTATCATGTTTACAAGTATTTTATTGATGGATAATCTACTTTTAGACGAATTGGAATATTATCTTTTATGAAATTTTGATGCAAAAAGGATTTGAATTATTTTTATTTTTGAAATGGCTGATTTCAGGGGGTCGGCGGTAATAAAAAACCAAAATTTTCAATTTTATTTTTTTTCTTCAATTCGACAAAATCGGGTCGGCGGATCCGTAAACCAACTAATTAAAAATAAATGGCCTTAAGCCAATGTGGAGTAAACGAACACACAGCAGTTATTTATACAACTTTGGAAGATAATCTGCAGAATGTCTCTTGTGTGTTTTCTGAGATTAACAAGTGTTTAAACATTGCAAATGGTTTGCATGTTAAAATGAAATTCAGAGAGTCTCATGAAATCACATATACTAGCAGAATGTATCTTATATTTGTTATTATTGTACAATGTTTCTTAATTCTATGTTCATGATGTTAATGTCTATAGTTCGTTAACTTACTTTATTTTGATCAATTGACTTTCACTGCATAATGCAGACATTAATGTTATCAAGTTCTCTTCCATTGCTATCGTACAGATTGAACTCAACATTAACAACTTCAATGAGGGAAACATTGATTGAAACTTATAGGACTGGTACTGCAGTATAAGCAGATATGGGATGAATATTTGGTAACCCAGTCGCGAAATAAAAATCCACGTGTCATGATATATTTTCCCCTAATAGTCCCTACTAATATTTATCTGATTTTTGTTTGTTTTTGTTGTTATTGAGTATTTACTAATAATAACAATTGAAATCTTTAAATCAACTTGGTTTGTCCTTTCGGAAATTGCAAAGATCATTTTTGAGTGAATCACGAACTGACACACCTGGCCGAATCACTGACTGACGTGGTGTAGAAATCTTTAATAAACAGGCGTAGCTATCATACTTTGTTTGTCAACAAAGGAAGACGCATTTGAAAACTTGGAAATTACTTGCACATTTACTCTTTTATGTGGCCTGGACAGGGACCGCGCTGGGCTTTGCCAATGTTGCAAAATGCGATTTTTTATTCAATCTGGCGACAGAATTTTTCAATCTTTTTTTTTATTAATCTGACACTAATATTGGAAAGCTATGTTGTTCAAAATGGAACTCAGTAAGGGTAAACAAAGACTTAACATTCAACTCTTGTTTAAGTGTCCACACTCCAGAAGAAAACTTCAAAGAAAAGTAAATACACATGTACAAGAGAACTTCCATCAGTGCATTCAGCACTTTGATTTTTAAGCTTTATAGTGGTGATATTGACTGTTAAAATCTATATTGAGCTCTGCTTGGCACCAATCAGTATTAGTTTTTAAACATATTCCACATGAATTAACATAGTAAAACAGAGAAAAAAAGAGCATCCAAACATTTTATTATAATATTATTTCAGATTGGTATTTAGCCAGAGTTTATTATCACTAGATATTATTGAGTCCTATCTGGAACATATTGACAAAGAGAATGATGAAGCTTTAAATAAAGATAAAACAGAAAAGGATGCAGCTTTAAATAAAGATAAAGCAGAAAAGGATGAAGCTTTAAATAAAGATAAAGCAGAAAATGGAGACAAGGAAAAGGACAAAGATACCCAACCAGATGTAAGCAGGGTTTTAAGGGGGTGGGGTTTAGTTCCATTCAAGCTATTGCCATTACTTTGACATCTGTTATATGTCAGCGTTTACAGGTAAGCTTCTCTGATTTCTGAGAATGGACTAGATGCACATATATATATATTACATAACATAATGTCATTGGTATACTACATGTATATTGGAATGTTACTGTTGTTGATACTTACATGTATCCACTGCATGTCCTAATAGTTTTATAAATAGTAAGTTGTGTTTTGAACTATAATTTGTCATTTTTCGTTAATTGCTTATCATTTTCTGATTTATCATAGTAATATAAATAAAAATTGCCCATTCAAAATCATTTGTGAGGTATACAAATATAACCTTTATAAACAACTTCACCATTTTTAGGTTTTCTTGGACGACTAAATAAGGCTAATTAACCAAGAAAATACTGTCTAATAATTCTAATGTTTAGACTTTAAAAATGCGAAAAATCCATTTCACAAACTGAGGTGTCCAGACATTAGTCCTCCATGTGTACTGGCTGAGTGCCCTTACTCACCAAGCACCCAATCTCCCCACTTGCAATTTCTATGCTAATTTTTTTTTAAGTTTTTTTTTTTTTTTTTTTTCAGTGTGAAGTTAAACATGTTTTGATTCAAGCAATGAATAAAATGTTTCCCAACAGTTTCAAGGGTTCCTTGCATGATAGGTTTGCCATACAGTACAATCTGAAATAAATCTCTGTTTCTAAGAATACTGGTAAATAAAATGCTCAGACATCCACAAAATAAGGATAAATCTTTAATACAAATATTATCAACATTCTTGAAATAGAAACCTGCCAGTAAATTGATAGATGAAATCATTAATAAATTTTCCGAGGTGTGAATAATATTAGAACGATTTGATTAATTTAGCTTTCTGTTTAATTGTCTTGTGATCCACTTCATTTTATGCTTTATTTAAAACATGAATTCTATGTACAGAAAAATAATGAATATTTTAGGAAATATTTGGAAAACAGTGGTTAAAGGGCCAGGATTATCTTAGAATGGATGGTTCTACAGGAGCTATGCAGAGATCTGAGATGGCTAAAAATTTTAATGATCCTGATAATTACAGGTAATATGGAGGATAAATCTTTTGTTTAAAACAAGTCCTGATTAATGCAAAAATTTTGTACTTAATACATGTTAAAATTCGTGTGTTAATCAAAATCTATGACTTCAGGTAAATAAGTAATAAGACTCATTAACTAGATATTTAAACAGAAAATGTTGATTGGAGCAATCCTCATCAGTGGTGGATATTTGATGACCTCAAAATGTAATCAATTTATGACCAAGGTTAATAAGTCTAATGGGATGTATTTTCAATGATGTAACCCCATCTTTTATTTTTACATGTGAGAACTTACTTTTGATATGCTGTTGTTTGTTACTATTATATTCTTGAATCAATTTTCAGATTAAGATTATTCTTGATATCAACAAGAGCTGGAGGTCTGGGCATAAATCTTGTAGCAGCTAATCGTGTCATCATCTTTGATGCCTCTTGGAATCCTTCACATGATGTGCAATCTATATTTAGAGTGTACAGATTTGGACAGGAAAAACCTGTTTATGTTTATAGATTCTTAGCTCAAGTAAGTAGAATTAAAATTGTTTTGTGATAACTTATAGCAATATACATTAACTGAATACTTTTAAAACGGAAATCAATTCTTGAAAATATTGTGAATATACTTAGTAGGTAGATTGATACATAAAAAGTGACATTACATTCAAGTTATGTATCTACTTGACATAATCATTTATTAGGGCCATTTGGTGGCGGTTGCCCTATAGTGATCAGTCTGTATGTCGTTCGTCCATCCCTTTGTCGTACCGTCCGTCCGTAAAAATTTGTGTCTACTCTTTATCTTAAGAACCTTTATGATTTCAAAGTTTATACTTTTTAAATCTTCTTTGATCTGACGTCATATTTTTTTATATTCAATGCTCTTTATAAGGTGCTGACCAAGTGCTGTTACTTTAGTGCCAATCCATCATCCAAGATGGCTGCCAGCAGAGGATTTAGTTTAAGATAGGACCCAATGGGAAATAGATACAGAAATCTTCTTCTAGAGAACCACAGAATTGATTGAAACAAACATGGCATGAATGTTCCTTATGACGTTCTGACCAAGTGTTGTTACTTTGGTCATCCATATGACCGTCAGTTGAAGACTTAGTTTAACATAGGACCCTATCATGGAATTACATTCAAATGACTTCTTGAGAATTACTGAATAGATTGAAACCAAACATGGCATGGATACAGAATCCTGGGAGCATCTGGTCTTGTGGTGGGGCTATTCCTACTTTCAGGCAATATGAAAAATTCATATATAAATCAATGTAATCAATTGTATTAAATTTCTGTTATTTGCTCTGCCTTCACAGGTGCCTTTGAATGGCAATAAAATATTTGTTGTTGTTGTTGCAGAATGTTGTCTCATTGACACTCATGGCATATTTTGCATTTTTACATTTTCTTCCGTCTCAGATGTTTGTTAACAGATATTTTTCCTAAAATGAGTGTTACAGATTCATGTTTTATAATTTTAGGGAACAATGGAAGAAAAGATATATGAAAGACAAGTTACAAAACAATCTTTAGCGCAGCGAGTTATAGATGAACATCAAATAGATCGTCATTTTGATTCTAATGATCTCAGAGAATTGTACATTTTTAAACCAGATAGATTAGATGATCCTAATCGTCAAGAACGGCCAACACCAGCACTGCCAAAGGTAATTGTTTGTATCAAAACAGGATAGAATATATTCAGTTTAATGAAGAAGTATGTAGTTTGTATGCTTTTGGAGTATGAAATGTATGCTGTGTGTAAAATATGATAACCTTGCATTGGGTTTAGCTGCTGTTGGAGTATGAAATGTATTCTGTGTGTTAAATATGATAACTTTGCATTGGGTATAGCTTCTGTTTCATAGATGCAACATGGCCAACATTTAGAAAAGACTTTGTAAATCACTTTAGTGAGGTGCACGTTGATAGCTCACTGGAACTTTAAGATGAACAACAGCAATCAATAACTTATGATTGAACTTATTTCTCTTGCATGTGTATATTTTAAGTCAATAATTTATCCACCACATCCTTCTATATTAAAGAATTATACACAGATAAGCTTTCGTTACTTTGTATCAATTTCTGTAAGTTATGATTGCTACCCAAAATGAATTCTAACAGCTGTGCATTGAAGACAGGATAAAGTTTTGATATTTTAGATGGTTTACAAGAAAATTAGTTGATTTTATGAACAATGAATCTTTTTTTTTTAGGATACTTTATTAGCAGAATTGTTGACAGATAAAAAAGAATGGATAGTTGGTTACCATGAACACGACTCACTGTTAGAAAATAAACTGGACCAAGAACTCTCTGAAGAAGAGAGAAAAGCAGCTTGGGTAGAATTTGAAAATGAAAGGAAAGGACTTATCAATACTGTTCAACAGAGATTTATGGGTAATACATGTTATTCTATGAGTGATATAATTTTAATCAGAATTTATTGCTGGAAAATTTTCATGATGTCCAAAAATAATTTTGGATTCGGAAGAATTTTTACATACATTATTTTAAGTTTAATGTGTTAACAAAGTCAAATAAAAACTGGGTATTGTATAATCCTGTAGCATTAAGTATTTCACAGGTCTTGGTGACATATTACTTGACGAAAAGTGGAGAGTAATGTGTCACTCAGACTTTGGAATTATTTTGTATAAAATAGACTATATTTTAATTATAATATGAATGTTTATTTCTAAGGTGAGTTAAAAAATGTTATGAATTGATAATATGTATTTGATTCAGTGTATAGTGACAGATTGCAAAATAAATTTTTTATACTATCTTATATATTATAATTTGCATACAGAAATACTATGACTTCTGGCCATTCTTAAAAATTAGACTTGTGTGCTCTGTTTATTAAGTTATGGGGGATGAACCACAGATACCATGATCTATGATTGTATATATTCCATTGTAGGAATGCCAGCACCAGGTAACTTCCAACAGTTCCCGTATGGTAATCCTAACATGGTTATGGGAATGCCCCCACAACTGAACCAAGAGAATCTCCTCAGAATTGTACAGGAGATGAAACAGAAGGTAAAGTCTTATAAACTTCTGGCCACATTAAAAACTAGAGGCTCCCAGGAGCCTGTATCGCTCACCTTGACTGTCTCAACCTGGAACAGTTGCTGTCAAGTTCCAACTGGCTCACTGGTTTCACACAAGGATTATTCAGTGATTTTTCCAATTATGTCCTATGTTAAACACTCTTCGGTTCTGACAGCCATCGTGAATGACGGGTGGGGTAATAGGATATAATTCTGAAAGAGGACCAACTAAGGACCTTTGCTGCCATATTTTTTTGTCCCCCGCCGCAAAGCGATGCGGGGGATATGGTAATGCCGGGCGTCTGTCCGTCCGTCCACCTTGTAAGCGCTCTAGCAAATTTATTTCTTGACCGATTTGGATAATATTTATACAGTAGCTTTAACTCAATGATACCTCAAGGGAGTTCGAAGATGAGTCATGTCGAAATATTTTTGTGATTTAGTATTATCTTGTTCAAGTTCGAATTTCAGTGCTGTTCCATTATTTTGATGTTGGAGTGATTGCCACATGGCGGGGGACATTGGAATGCTGTTCTTGTTAGATCTTTAAATTTCCCATAGGGTACTAGTTTAACAGTGTTCTGCTCTGGTGGCCATTTTGGATGGTGGGCAGGGGCATCAGATAAAATTCTGAAAAAGGACCACAAAAAAACCATTGATGCTAATTTTTGTTCCAATTGGCTCACTGGTTTCAAACAAGAAGACCATTCAGTGAACTTTCCCATAAGGTCCTATGTTAAACTAAGTTCCCCTCCAGCAGCTATCTTGGATGGTGAACAGGGTCATAGGATATAATTCTGCAAGAGGACCGACTAAGGATCATTGCTGCCAAGTTTTGTTCCAATTGGCCAAGTGGTTTAAGACGAGATCTTTAAGTAAATTTCCATAGGGACCTATGTTAAACTATATGTTCAACTCTGGCGGCCATCTTGGATGATGGATGGGGTCATCAAATATAATTCTGAAAGAGGACCACCTAAAGAGCATTGCTGCATAGTTTTTTTTCAATTGGCGAAATGATTTTATACAAGAAGTAAATTTCCCACAGAGTCCTATGTAAAACTATGTTCGGCTCTGGCAGCCATCTTGGGTGATGGGTGCAGTCATTGGATACATTTCTGAAAAAGGACCACCTATGGACCATTACTGCATAGTTTTGTTTCAATTGCCTAGTGATTTCAGACAAGAATATCTTTAAGTAAATTTCCCATAGGATTCTATTTAAAACTATTTTCGGCTCTGGCAGGCCATCTTGGATGATGGACAGGGTCATCAAATATAATTCTGAAAGAGGACCACCTAAGGACCATTGCTGCTAATTTTTGTTCCAATTGGCCCAGTAGTTTCAGAGGAGAAGATCTTTAAATGAAACTTTACGACGGATGACACTGGACTCCAAGTAATGACAATAGCTTACATGGCCCTTTCGGCCAGGTTAGCTAAAAAACTTCGTTTTTATTTTCAAAACTTAAATTGAGGGCTATTCCATTTGAATCTAACCGTCTTGGTGGTCTCGTATTAGCAAAATCACTTTATGGTCAAGAACAAACAGAAAAAAGAAAAATATTTAATACCATTTAAGTAATAAAAGAAATATGAATTGTGCAAATAATACAAGATTTAAGATAAAACAAGTTTAATGTTAGATATATTTATTACTAATTTGGTTTTAGTTGCTTCAAAGCCACAATATGTACAATTAGCACACTTTTTTTTTAATAGTTTCCTCATCTACCACAAGAACAGCTTACAATGCAGGTACAAAATGTCATACGTAATATGATCTCCAGACAAATTCAACAGCAACAGTGGGAACAAAGGAGACAGGTATATTGCATTATATTCTAAATTCAAAAATAAATATGTTTTTTTTTAATTATGAAAAATTCAATACATTTTTTCTAGTAGATTCTATTGGGAATTGTATGTGAATCACTCACTATTATTGACTTCATAAATTTATGATGAATTCTGTACAGCAGTTTAATGTAAGTTTTCATGTTTTAGCACAAAATTGATTGAAAACAACTTTTTAAGTCATGGAAAGTAAAGAGAATAATGAATTGCTTGGAAAAAGGAATTCTCAATCTGACAACAAGAATCTGATAAATTTATGCAATTAAATACCTGCTCTGCCACATTATTCGAATTAAGCATTTTGGAATCAACATAATAAATATAACAAGGCCTTAATGGTAATATTGACTATGTATGTGGGGTACTTGAGAAACTTACCAATGAGTTAACAATTGCTGTTCTTCATATTTCAAGTCTCCATTAGGTCCTACAATAGGAGCTAACAACCTAAACCTTACAGTAAGTGCATGTTGGCTGCTAGTGTTGATATAACCAAGTATTTATTGCCTTTACATGTGTCTCCTTGTTTTATTTCAGTTGGAGCAGAGAGAAATAGCCTTTACATGTGTCTCCTTGTTGTATTTTGATTTCAGTTGGAGCAGAGAGAAATAGCCTTTACATGTGTCTCCTTGTTTTATTTCAGTTGGAGCAGAGAGAAATAGCCTTTACATGTGTCTCCTTGTTGTATTTTGATTTCAGTTGGAGCAGAGAGAAATAGCCTTTACATGTGTCTCCTTGTTTTATTTCAGTTGGAGCAGAGAGAAATAGCCTTTACATGTGTCTCCTTGTTGTATTTCAGTTGGAGCAGAGAGAAATAGCCTTTACATGTGTCTCCTTGTTTTATTTCAGTTGGAGCAGAGAGAAATAGCCTTTACATGTGTCTCCTTGTTGTATTTTGATTTCAGTTGGAGCAGAGAGAAATAGCCTTTACATGTGTCTCCTTGTTTTATTTCAGTTGGAGCAGAGAGAAATAGCCTTTACATGTGTCTCCTTGTTGTATTTTGATTTCAGTTGGAGCAGAGAGAAATAGCCTTTACATGTGTCTCCTTGTTTTATTTCAGTTGGAGCAGAGAGAAATAGCCTTTACATGTGTCTCCTTGTTGTATTTCAGTTGGAGCAGAGAGAAATAGCCTTTACATGTGTCTCCTTGTTTTATTTCAGTTGGAGCAGAGAGAAATAGCATTTACATGTGTCTCCTTGTTGTATTTCAGTTGGAGCAGAGAGAAATAGCCTTTACATGTGTCTCCTTGTTTTATTTCAGTTGGAGCAGAGAGAAATAGCATTTACATGTGTCTCCTTGTTGTATTTCAGTTGGAGCAGAGAGAAATAGCCTTTACATGTGTCTCCTTGTTTTATTTCAGTTGGAGCAGAGAGAAATAGCCTTTACATGTGTCTCCTTGTTGTATTTCAGTTGGAGCAGAGAGAAATAGCCTTTACATGTGTCTCCTTGTTTTATTTCAGTTGGAGCAGAGAGAAATACAACAACAACAACAATTACAACAGATTCAGGCTCGTATAATGATGCAGCAGAACCAGCTGAGAATGCAGCAAGCTACCCGTTCTACCTCTGACATGTCACAGAGGCCACCACAATCATCTTCAATCCTTGCCAATACCTTAATAAATGGAAAGCCACCTACTGAACCTAAGAAAAGTTGATGTTATTGAATCATAGACATAGTTAATATGTTCTCATATTTTTCACAAAGTAATGGACAACTTAGCTGCATTACAAACCTAATAAAAGACAAATGAAAAAAAAAATAATGAGATTTTTTCTAAAATGACTAGTTGTTTGACATACTAGAATGTGAAATATCAAATATGTACTAAACAGTTACAGTTAATGGTGCTGATATTCAAATATAATTTAATAGTGAAAGTGTAAAAAGAAGGAAAACAATGTCTGAACAATATTACTGACTTTTGTCATCAGTTTAACTGGTTAATCTGTTATATATATCCATTTTCTATTCTATATAAATTTTTATCCATTTGTACAATTATCATGTGGTTTAATGGTATTTGTCTTTTAATAAATTTTGACCAAAGTCTTAAAACTGGGCAAATATCAGTTATTTTTCTAGTATATTTATATTTGGAGGTTCAAATAAATAAATTTGCCAGATTTACAAAAATGTCAAACTTTATGATACCTCTGGTGTTTCCTAAAACACATTTAGTTTGTTGCTTATTTGGCCCTGTGATGAACCATTGTTTGAAAATGGTTCATTATGGATATTTGTAATCTATGTTATTTCCTTGTGGTTATAGCCAACTCTGGCTTCTTATTGATCAGTAAGTTTCATTTCTGATTAGTCAAATGCAGAAATCCCATTTTTTGAAACTTTTAGGCCAAATGAAAGCAAATGTATGTTTTCATTGTTCTTCTGTAATTGGAAATTTAACATGGCGTTTATTTATAGGCAGTTTTTTTTCTCAAGGACCCATTTTTAAATATCCCCACCCCCGCCATAAGACCAAATCTTGATTTACAGACATTCCTGATTTTTTACAGTAGATGGATTGGATGGTTACCAGGTCAGATGTTGGGTTAAAGATAAAATAGATGGTATAATATGTTTGGATAATTTATTGTGATGATAAATTAAAAACATTACAGAGAAATTTGTGTGTGATATGTATTTTTTAATGAACACCCATTTATTTTTAAATGTTGACAAAGCTTGATGCTTTTAAAAATATATGTAATTTAAGTGGCTCTTTGATTGTTGTTATGTTGTAAATAGTATTTCATTATTGTAAGAAAATGCTGTTTTGCTTTATCATAAGTTATGATGAGCACAAGTGTTTAAACATGATCTCTTCTTTGAAAAAGGGAAATAAATGTTTAGACGTGTTACAAAAGCACAGGAAATTAATATAGGAAGCACCAAAAAGAATCACGTAATCTGATATTAAATGTTATGGATACTGCTGGATTTATTATATTACTTTAATTCAGAATTTCTCTCATTCAAATTTCTGGTTTAAAAAAATCATAATAATTTGTGGAAATAAGTTTGAAAGTTTATGTGAGTTTTTATGAAATAACCTTGGCTTTAGTCCAGTGGAATTAAAATCATATGGATTTTGTTTTCTACTCTTTTTCTATGAGAGTATTTATATATGAAATTGTATGTTCTTAAAGTAAAAAAAACTAAATTACGTAGAGATTCATCCTGTTTTATTGTATACATATATTGCCTTTAGGACAGATACAGTGATCAGCAACCTGAAATTGTTAAGGATGATTTTGAAAATAAACACTGAAAGACAAAGAATGCTATATTCTCATTGCTACAAAGCCTAGCATTAACACATTGTGCCCCTGTTTTATGACCATGAAGACTGGGGGCAGGCCTCTGTTGCCTTTTTGACGTGAAACTGGTTTCTGTTCAATACCTTGTAATGAAAATCATTTGAAATTTTAAGTGCTGAGTACCACTAAGCACAGGTCGATTTTGAATTTGACATTTGCAAATATGTTGTTCCTTCACTTGCGAGTTAAACTCAATTACCCCCTCAGAAACTTGTAAAAGAAATAATTCTGCCTGCCCATCAAATTTAAATTAATTTGTTCTACAAAATTTGAATTTCAATTGGGGAAATTATTTTGATATTCAAATATAAATAATTACACCCAGAAAAAATTATGGGAAATTTAATTAACTTAGTTAATCAGCTAATAAAAGAAAGTTGCATTTATTTTTTATATACGGAAATTTGACACATGAATTATTCAAAAACCAATTTTGTTCCAAAAAAACTCTTAGAATGTATATAAAGAAAATATGGAAAAGTTATTAATAAGAAAACCTGTAAAAAAAAGTGCATTTCATATGGAGGGGTTGGGGTGTCTGTCTGCAGTTAGTGCCACACCACAGGACAAAAACATGGCTGCTTCAAAATTTCAATTAAGATTAAACATGAGAAAAGGAGGATTTACGTAGGTCATGGAATCCTGGAAAAGTTGAAATTTATTTGGACTGAGACTACTATAACACAGAGATTGGTAACTATCGATTTATCGGATTATCTGAGTCTCCGGTATAGTTAGCTACGTTATTTTAACGTAGTTTCGTATTCGACCGTAGCAGACGACATAAATCAAATCACTGAGACTGCTATAACAGTATCGGATATTAATATTTTTCTTTTAAAAATAAATTTAACAAAATTGAATTAATCAAAAAAAGGAAAATAGTTTTTATCTTTCAAATGTAGTTATCTCTATTCATATTAAAATTTTGTTTTTAATCATTAATAATTTGTTAATAGTTTCATGTTGTTATTAGCGGCCACTCTTGAAAATGTGAATGTGATTAATCTTATCAATCTTACAGTTACATTGTTTTGCTACGCGTCCGTTAATTGTATCTAATATACAAATATTTTACCCGTAAAGACAGGTAGTCTCAAAAGCATGGGAGATGCATTTTGTTTCACAGCTGGGTGCCCAAGATACACGAGGCTCCGTTTATTGCAGAAAACTTTAAAGTTTTATTCTATACTTGTAAAGGTCTGTTTCACTGCTGAGTGCCCAATATGCATGTTTATTGTAGTAAACCTTGTCAAATATCGTCGGTGCACTTGTGGTAGGATTCAGGAGGGTGTGGATGGGGTTTTATAGAATAGAGAATAAGGGGCAAAAAAAGTATAAAATGGAGAAATATGGACCGACAAATAAAGAACAGAGAAAAGAAAATAATTAGGTGATAAAATTTAAAGAATAGAGAAAATGGCATAGAAATTGTAAGAAATAAAGAACCCCCATCCAGACCCTCATTGAGATCATCCAACGTAAATTTTATTTTTCAAACCATTTTTTTTAGACTGCATATATATTATCAACGGAACAAAATATAAGTCTGAATTTCTTAAATTAACAATACAAATTGACCTATCACTCAGTATCGGACCTCATGTGTGTATGCACCTTGTCATGTGTGATTCTCGGTTCTGCATCGGAATTGCAACACTGATACAGAAAAAATGATATTTCAAATAATTACAAATTTTACATCATTACACAGGTTTATTATTAAGGCTTGCAAATGAAATATCCGGAAAACAGATTGTTCATCTAAATGTAAGTTATGGGTGAGTTGCTCATTGACCCGATCCCACGGATCACGTTTTACAATTAATTACTATTTGACTGGTCAGTACGGGAAGTGACCAATCTCTGTGTTATAGTAGTCTCAGATTTGGATGACTATTGGCAATAAGTTCTCTTTAAGGCCACATTAACAGTAGAATTGGATATTAATACTGATTGAAAAACCATTTATACAAAGCACTGACAACTTGAAGTCTGATATCCATACCACAAGGTCATGGAAAGTTTTGAATTTGTCCTGGAAACATGACATTTTAGCAAGAAAATGGTGCGGGTATCCTAATCCTGCTGTAGGAAAGACATATTTCACAAAGGCATTTACAGGTTAAGGGCTTTGCTAAGTGCTAGCATTATACCATTGTAAAAGGTGAACCGCTGAAGTTAAGTGTGGACGGCCTATTATGTTTGGCCCAATAAAATTTTGGATGTTATATATATATATTACACAGTAATAGAAGTATACCACCAAAACAAAAACTCAATGAAATTAACATATCCACGTTGCTTTTTTGTCCCCCGCCGCAACGCGATGGAGGGACCTAGTAATGGTCTACGTCCGTCACAGTTATTTGTCAGCGCAACTCCACTGAGACCGCTGATCGAATTTCGTTCAAATTTTGTATTATTGCTAGTCACCATATGTACTTGATCGCACCGTCATTTTGATTAGACAAATTTTATGGGACTTTAACGGTTTTTTCATGTGACACTATAGGAACACTTTGTGGACGCAACTCCTCTGAGACCGTTGATCGGGTTTCGTTCAAATTTTGTAGGATTTTTAGTCACCACATGTACTTGATCCTATCACACCGCAATTTTGATTCGACAAATTTTATGGGAGTTGTGGGACTTCATTGTTTTTTTGCATGTGACACTATAGGAAGACTTCGTGGATGCAAATTTTTATTTGTATTGTACAGCATTTTTTTTTATTATGTGTTGCAATTGATATCCTTACTGTGCCACCATTTCAATAATACACATTTTGTACATCTTGTGGGGCTTAGACTTTTCTCTGCGGCGGGGGAACATATGGCTACCTGTAGCAATCTTGTTGATCCCATTAACCATTTGTATCTTGAAAAATATGTTGACAGACTACTGAAAGCACTCATGATGGCGAACTAAAAGATATTGTTTAATTCTGGTGAAAAATACACTTCTGTTTTTTTCTCGCGTTTCGCATTTCGTTTATATTTCTGACATTTTTCAAAAAGCTACATGTATATCTCTTGCGTGCCTTGTGAAATTTATTCCGGCTAACTGAACACTTTTTATTAAACCAGGGCTTAGAGTTTTCATGCTTACACAAATTGTTGTATTTCCCTAATTTACCAAAAGTTTTTTTTACCAATATCTAAAACTTGAATATATTTCCTTTTTAGTGATCAAAGTTTTATCCCGAGTAGCATGTCATCTAACGCATTCATTATACAGTGGACAGAATACCGTTATACAATACACCATTGTTAACAATTCTGGAACGTATTCTGGTACCAGTTATGTACATATTAAAAATAAGATCAACTGATAAAACAGTTTGCAAAAAAAGTATTGAAAACTAATATTTTGACAATAATTTCTATCTCCAAGGGCAATAACTCTCACAATAATTATCCGATCAGCGTGAAATTCAAACTTGATCTGTAGCTCATCATTATAAGCCTTGGGCTGTTTTCATTCAGTCTTTGGTAGGGTTTGTTGTCTCTTTGACAAATTCCCCGTTTCTATTCTCTATACTAAAAATAAGATCAACTGGTAAAAGTGTTTTCGAAAAAAGCCCAGAAAACTTATTTTGGCAATAATTCCAGTTTCCAAGGGCAATAACTCCACAATAATTCCAAATGATCCTTGACAATGTGACACGGACAGAGCGATTCATAAAAATCCTAAAACTATGATTGCAAGTAGTTCACAATAATAACCCGATCAGCCTGAAACTCAAACCTGATCAGTCACTCATCATTATTTAAGATCACACACCAAAAATAATATATAAAAAACGCTCATACCATTATATATGTATATATAATGGTATGAGCTGTTTCGCAACATACTCAGTTTTTTATATTATTTTTTATATATTATATAGAAAAAAGAAAATAAATGGAAATGATGAGCTGTCAAAAGGGGCATTAAAACAACTTAAATGTACAAAATACACAAGCCGAACAAAACCAAAAACAACCAAACTAAAAAGTTAAAATTACCCAACGTTTCGACCAATATGGCCTTGATTACGAGCATGAAAATCGATCTTAATTGCCGATTGCCAATTTTCCTACCGAAGGTCGGTGGTTCTCTCCGGGTACTCCGGCTTCCTCCACCAATAAAAACTGGCCGCCGCGAAATGGCCAAAATGTGCTGAAAACGGCGTTAAACCCCAACTAAACAAACAAACTAAACGAGCATGAAAAACACAAACTGGTGATAAGGTAACACATAGAGTCGTTGGAAAGACGTATATATCAGTTCATTGAGCTAGTACATTGTAATCCTAACAAGTGTTTTAAGTGGACAACGCTGGTAATTCCGGTATTATCAATACAATACATTGTAGATCATTGTAGGCTAATAATGGTGAGCTACAGATCAACTTTGAGTTTCAGGCTGATCGTGTAATTATTGTGAATACTGTAATTTTATAATTTTTAGGACTGAATCACGTCTGCGTCCGATTCACACAGTCAAGGAGCATTTGGTGTGTTTTCGCACAGCTCAAGCTGGTAGAAGACATTGTATCGCTCGATCAGCAATTACGCTCAGGATGCTTGTTAACTTAACATATTGTGTAATTTTAAAATAAATATAATTTTTTTATTGTTATCTTTATATTATTTATTTTTGATTAATTTGAATAAATAAATTACAAATAGTATGCGAGTCGACTGATGAGGGGGTGAACACGGGGGTATCTTATATTCTTCATATTACATCCCCTTTCTAGTCTCGTCATATAAACTCCGGTCCAACGAGATTAGCTGCATTCATGCATTTTTTTAAATTAATATTGATTCACTCATAGGGTCTTTGCCTCGAAAATAAACACATTTATTCTAAAACCAGCTGTTGGATGATACGGGTTCTGTTCTTAATTCTCGTATAATTTATGATGTCATGATACTTAACCCTAACGGGAGGGATTGTGGCTGAATTTCTATATGATATAGATGTAATCACAGGTTTTGGCCTTCCTGTGTTACCTGTAAGCGACACCGTCCTTGGTCGCTATAAAACTTAAATAAGTCTTCGAACCTCAAATAAGCCTGACAAAATACTGGGAAATAGTTCTGGCACCGAACTTATACAAAACTCGTTCTTGTTCTATATTTTATTCCTAGCAAAGGTTAAACAGTTTTAACAATTACAATAGGTACTGTCAGTATAAAGCTACGACTCCAATTGCCCTCATTATAATTTACAGCAAATATTTATATCAAATGGAAACCAGCATGTTTTAACGGATTAAGCCTTATTAATTCAATTCAAACAGTTGCATAAAAGTATTTCACAATTCACCTAATCAACGAAATATCTTAACAAATCCTATTTCAATAAACGTGTACAATCAAACAATTATCATGGTTCTAGTTAACACTTATTATCTTAATCATAAAAATTAAAAAATAATTGAAAGACATGATATTAATCCGCTGTGACGTGAATGTATGAAAGTAAATATTTAGAAAGAAATAAATGCATTTAATACAAATTGTTCGAGAATTAAAAATTGTTCAAAATTGCACTATAACATTACCACCTGGTCGAAACCGCTGCTGGTGGACTCTAGTCCACAGACCGGAGGGTACGACCCACTCATGCAGTTGCTATAGTATTTCGATACTAGCCCGAAATTGATAGTTTAAATTTATTGTTCCAATACTGTTTAATTTTACTAAAACTAATTTAAGTACATTGAGTACATGTATCCCCCCCCCAAATATCTTCCCCTGTCGTTTGGTGGTTTTGGCATGACCATATTGGTCATTTTGGCACCTTTAATTTGGTATAAAAAATGATCTAAATTCACTCTCATCAATTCAGAAAATATACCGTAAAATAATCTTTTGTATTAATTACTTTTCAATAAACAGGAGATTTCCATAACTCATATTTATATATCTGTGATTTTGGAGTAATAAAAGATTTTTCGCAATGTTTTATTGTATGAAGTTAACACTATTACATGTATTAAATACAATTCAATTCCTACTTTTTTTTATCTCCTTTTCCCGCAAGTTAACCTTCACTATCCCTTTCCCCGCCACTTCTCTCCTAATGACTGCAATATCCCAAATTAATTACTCCAAATTAATTTTAAAATCTTCATAAATGGCATTTTACCCTATCGATCAGTGGGGCGCTTCCACGATCACCTGACTGTGGTTAAATTATTCTTGTTTTTAATCAATTTTTTTGTTTTTGTGAAATTTAAAATCCAAGAAAAAAATCGCCTTCAGAAAAGGTTAACCAGCGGTCAATATTTCAACACCAATAACCATGTGGTGTGACTATTAATAGATTGTGTAACGGTAGACGCGTGTTTTTAAACGTGTTATTATTTATAGAATGTTTAACGGTCAACACAAATAGTGGATCCGATTCAAACTAGGAATAATAAATTTTAGTCAAATTCTGAGACAGTTAAGGTCTAAAATTCTGTATTTATTTTTTTTGTCTATTTTTTCTATATTTAGTTAAAAAAATCCTTATTATCATGTTTATTCTGTAAAATCTTTTGATGTTGAAAATTTTTAGGTCGGAAATTCAAAACTGCAAAGAAAATTGAGTGAAAACATAGGTTTTTAAAGAATAAGGTGCAAGTGACAGGCATGTCTTTTGAAAATTATTACATGAAATAATAGATTTTTATGTTTATTTTATTTATTCTGCGTACAGTTATTTTCTGTAATCGGTATTTATTCCACAAATTCTGTAGGTCTATCCATTTTCGGATTTTTCTTCTATGATCAGATAGACCGCTATTTTTAGGTCGTTATATAGTTTCCGTTCTGTAATTTCCATCCAAATCCACATGACGTCGCCAAATTAAACCATTTTTGAAAAAAAAAATGGATTTCTATTTCAATTTAGATATTAAAAATTCTGTAACCCTTAATTAAATAATTAAATAACAAATGAAAAAAATCACTGATATACTGATAGCAAAATTATAGTTTTGAAGATTATAAAGCTCTGCAAGGGTAAAAAATGTTAAATAAACAAATAAATTATATAAAAAAAGAAAAAACAAACATTTGTCCTTTGACGCACAGTTCAGTTTACTTTTTTGCTAAGTATATATAGTACACTTAGGTACAAACGCGTGGTTAATAAATTCGCTTGTAGAACGAAATTTATTATCTTATCATTTGATTAATGAGATCAAAATGACTTTTGATTAAAGCTTTTGTTGAGTAACACATCACGTATAAACAGATAAAGAAGACTTGTTGGCATTTTCTTGTAAAATAAAAATATATCCCTCGGCAAATATATTTTATTTCTGAAATCAAACGACGCATTTTAAAATTGTCTGAAGCCAAATATGGATTAATAAAATTTATAGACTCTTCTTGATCATGGTGATATAAATCAACATTAAATATTCCATAACATCTTTCATTTCCTCTTAATCACAAAATAAATAATAGTAATACAGAAGCCGTGAGTTAAAAAGTTATGGTTAAATTGGAGAGTAATATTTTCGTTGAACAATAGTTATCAATGCATTTTTAAAATTTCTGTATTTTTAATCATATATGAAACTATAGGGTGTTCAGTATTATACGCGAAAAAATGCGTTTTTGACTTCTTTTTAAAAAGCCGCAGTCCGATCTTCTCTATATCTACTGCTCCCAAATAAATTTCTTAGTTTGCTCTCTGTGTATTAATATCGGTATCAGTCTATTGACAAGTGCGCTAGATTTTGATTGGTCAATGAAAATATATGCATGGACCGTAACGTGTGTGGTCGACAAACGTAAACAAGAACATATTGTTTCGCCTCCCTATTTTCTTTGATTGCATAAATTATATATATTTGTTAACATAGAATGTCTTTGCTTGGATTTGGACATACGGGGTTTAGTCTCAAAGATCTGCTTGAGAATCCAGTACTTCAGAATCCTCCAAAGATCAGCAAAGCCAAAGGTAAGATATATATTTTTACAATCGAATTTTACGCCAAGGTCAATACTAATGATTTATATGTGCACAAAAGTGTATTGTTAGTTGTTTTGCAAGATGTTTGTAATTTTGTTTTCATAATGATTGTATTAAAGATTAATAAATTAGGTTTCAATATTTAAATTAATGCAAAATAGACCATTATGGTGTCCCAGATTAATTTTTGACCGCAGATTTTTTTTTACGTTCAGTAATATTTCAAACATCTGAAAATTACAGTGAAACACCTTGTAACTTAATTTGAAGTAGTTAATGTGCATATTACTTAATCTTGTATTGTAATTTAATTTGTCAAAAAAGAGTAATAGGAGGTTCTATCTTTTTTGTAGGTTCATGTGTACTGAAAATAAGTACACATGTCCTGAAAAATAAAATTTAAGTTATTTAGTACATAACATAGAATTTGCTTGTATCTAGATTATTGATGAATTTTTTGTTGGAAATATATCAATTCATAAATGATTTTTAGACAAATTTCATTTTAAATATCTAAAAATAAGTACACATGTCCTGAAAAATAAAATTTAAGTTATTTAGTACATAACATAGAATTTGCTTGTATCTAGATTATTGATGAATTTTTTGTTGGAAATATATCAATTCATAAATGATTTTTAGACAAATTTCATTTTAAATATCTAAAATACATTTTGGGTGTAACTAAAAGATCCACAAATTTAGCTGTGCAGTCTGAACTTGGCAGATACCCAACAGAAAGTGGTATTCTATTTGATGCATATATTGCTAATCAAAGAAAGGTTTGAGACAACACAGAATGTTGAATGTTGCTTAAGCTTGTCATCCATTAAATTTATATTACAAAAACTTGATATTCAACATTCACGAATAAAGATGAATGAGTTGATAAAGTCAGTAATAGATAAATTATATCATAGTTTTTAAAGTACTGGAACAAAAAGTCAGAGGAAGAAGAGGGAAAACTACTTTAAAATTAAACAAATGTTTCTCTCTAGTACACATAGCCTAAATGTGTATTTTTATTAAGCTAGGTTATTAATGAAATTGTCATACTTATAAGTTGTTAAGAAAATGAATTATATATATATTCATGTATGTCACAATTTTCTATTGTTTTCTCTAATTTTTTTTTTTTTAAGTTTTGTTATACAGTTTGTACATGTATAGGATTTGATTAAAATTATATCTCAAATTACAGTACATTTACAAAATGTACATACATCAGGGTTCCTCATAGAATTTTTTTTGCTGGACTCATCGTTTTTGAAATGGGTGAGTCCCACAAAATTTTCATGAGTCCCAAATTAATTCTGCGAAGTCTGGATTAGGGCGTCACCACATACATGTAGTGTGTAGCAGTTTTGTTCCCAAAAGTTTGAATCATGTTGTATTTCAGTATATTCCTGATCCTTGTTAAAAAAATATTATTTAAACAAAACCAATTATGACTTTTTCACCTTGTCTCATGATTTTTTTCAAACTGTAGAATTTTTCAAATATTTTTAATCAGCCAAGCCAATGAAATGAATAACATGATTAAAGAAAATAAAAATTCTGAAGTGAACATCAACAATTATGATTTCCCTATGTCTGACTTAAGCTTAAAATTAAAGTAAACATTTTGATATTTTTATTTGATCAATGCAATCATGAAACACTGAAACAATGTCAAAATGAACATGAATATTAAAAATAAGTATGTATAAATTGATAATTTTTTGGTAATTTTCCTATTTCCTCCTTGTTTGACACTTTTATTGTACCCCGCCACAGAGCGACAGAGGGACCTAGTAATGGTCTGCGTCCGTCCATCACTGTTATTTGTCAGCCCAACTCCTCTGAGACCGATGATCGGATTTCATTCAAATTTTGTAGGAATGTAGTCACCTTTTGTACTTGATCCTATTGCACTGCCATTTTGACTCAACAAATTTTACGGAGTTACATGTATGGGACTTTAATGTTTTTGTGCATCGGATTTTGTTAAAATTTAGTAGGATTGTTAGTTACCACATGTACTTGATCCTTTCGCACCAAGATTTTGATTCGACAAATTGTACAGGAGTACTTTAATGTTTTTTGTGCATGTTACACTATAGTAACACTTTGTGGACAGAACTCCTTTGAAACTGCTGATCAGATTTTGTTAAAATTTTGTAGGATTGTGACATTTTGTAGTCACCACATTTTGATCCTATTGCACCACAATTTTGAATCGACAAATTTTGCGGGAGTTATGGGACTGATATTTTTGTGCATGTGACCAGGGATCATATAATACTAACGGGATATGTCACTCGGTTATAATAGGATATTTCTAGGACTCTAATACAAAGCTAGGAATTGATAATTTACTTTCGCATTTAAAAATTACACGAACAAAGCTAGCATTATTTTCGTATTTAGAAAAAATAAAATCGAGTTCGGTAAGTTTGACAAATATCCGGCTTTGACTAATTCGATTTATTTATATTTCAGGATGTTACTTTAAATGGAGGTTACTATATAATTTATTTTGAAATTAATTTAAGTAATTTAATTATACATTGTGTATGTATATAATGTTTCAAAAAGTTATATGGAATCTTTTGGGACATGCAAGCTTTTGTTGTCAATTCATTGTTGGTGAATTTTGTTTTTCTTTTTGATGTCCCGTAATTGTATAAAACAATCTCCATTCATAACACAGGGTTCCCACACGACCTGGAAAACGGGAAAAGACCTGGAATTTCATTTTGAATTTTTCAGGCCTTGAAAAGTCCTTGAAATTTGGAAAAATCGCGAAAATCCAGGAAAAAACCGGGATTTTACCGGATTTGTTTTTTTTTCTCGTTAATCATTATTTCGGTCCGCTTCGCATTGTTACTGTGACCATGCAGAAATCATTATTTGATTGCCTTACTGTTGCTTTATAAAGGGTAACACAATTAAGGCAATTTCGCATTGATTCCGGCTATGCCTCCTGTATGTAATCTTTTGAGCGTTGTAAGTAACAGTATCTTCTAAGCATGTTTTGTTTTATGTTGAAAACCGACAAAATGAGGGACATTTGTTCACAAAAGGGACCTTGAAAATCATGAGAAAGCACTGGAAAACACCTTGAAAAGTCCTTGAATTTGAGATGATTTTTTTTTTGTGGGAACCCTGATTACAGCACCAACGACTTTACAATTTCATTTCATCGGTGTTGATCATTAAATGATTTGTTTGATTGCTTGATTCTTATTTAATTATGTCTTCAATTAGTGTCGACTTTAGTTGTCATGACTACTAATGACACTAGCCTGTCAACACTGGGGTTGTGAGTTCGAATCCCACCCCTGGCGGGGTGTGTTCGTCTTCGATCTAAATTGACTAGGATTGCTAATTTTCCTACTGAAGGTCGGTGGTTCTCTCCGGGTACTCCGGCTTCCTCCACCAATAAAAATTGGCCGCAGTGAAATACCCAAATGTGCTGAAAATGGCGTAAAATCCCAACTAAACAAAAATAAAAGTTATTTCTTGTCGTGGGACCACAGTGACCTGATTTTAGATTTGCCCTTCGGGGAGTTTACTGTTTCAGATATAGACTGATGGTTAAAACCCACCTAAAAAAGCCAAGAAAGACATATACAGTTTCTGATGTGACATTACAGGAACACTTTGTGGACACAAATTTTTATTTGTATTGTACTGCAATTTTTTAGCTCACCTGGCTAAAAACCAGGCTGAGCTTTTGCCATCACTTAGCATCCGTTGTCCGCCAGTTACCTTTTCTCATTTTAATCTTCTTCTAAAAAACCACTGAACCAAATGGAACCAAACTTGGCAGCAATGTTCCTGGGAAGGTCATTTGCAGGTTCTGATCGAATAGTCAGCATTGCTACCAGGCCCAATAATGTGTTCTGATTGGCTGAATCTTAAATTCTTGTCAAAAACCACAAGACCAAATGAACTCTATTTTGCAGGAATGTTCCTTAAATGGCCGCCACTGTGGGACATAGTTAATATAGAACCTTATGGTAAATACATACAAACATCTTCTTCTTTGAAACCGTTTGACAGATTGAATTTATAATATACCTGAATAATTGTACATGTATGATGGTCCTGTGCCAAATTTATAATCTTGATGCTGATCGGAAATCCAAGTTGACTACCACTGCAGGACATTGTTAACATACATGTAGGACTCATTGTTTCAAAAATCTTCTTGTCAGAAACCACAAGATCAAATGAACTTCTACTTTGCAGTAATGTTCCTTAGATGGTCTTCTACCAAATTTGTAATTTTGGTGCTGATTGGAATTCCAAGATGGCCGCCACCTTGGTTTGTTTGTTTGTTTAGTTGGGGTTTAACACTGTTTTCAGCACATTTTGGCCATTTCGCGGCGGCCAGTTTTTATTGGTGGAGGAAGCCGGAGTACCCGGAGAGAACCACCAACCTTCGGTAGGAAAATTGGCAATCCTTGTCAATTAAGATCGGAGTCGAACACACCCCGCCACAGGTGAGATTCGAACTCACAACCCCAGCGTTGACAGGCTAGTGATCATTAGTAGTCATGACGAACTACCTAGACCACTCGGCCACCGAGGCCCCGCCGCCACCTTGGGACATACATGTAGTTAACATAGGACCTTATGGGTAAACCATACATGTACAAACAACTTCTTCGAAACCGTTGCACAGATTGAATTGATAATATGCCTCAATGATTGTATGATGGTCCTATACCAAATTTATAATTTTGTTGCCGATCTGTCATCCAAGATGGCTGCTAGCAGGAGACTTAGTTTAACATAGGACCCTACATGTATGTGAAATACATACAAAAATCTTCTTTTAGAAAACTGCTGAATGGATTGAAACTAAACATGGCATGAATGTTCCTTATGAGGTGCTTACGAAGTTGCTGATCCAGATCTGTCATCCAGAATTTGGATTGGTGGCTAGCAGGGGGACTTATTCATGTATTAACATAGGAACCTATGGGAAAAAAATACAAACAGCTTCTACTTGAAAATGACCGAATGGATTGAAACCAAACATGGCATGGATGTTAATCTCAAGGTCCTTTAGCAATGAACAAATGAAAATATCCGATAAGCGATACAGGCTCCTGGGAGCCTCTGGTTTTAGTATGTGTTGACATCCATACTGTGCCACCATTTCAATAATACACATTTTGTATATCTTGTGGGGCTTAGATTTTTCTCTGCGGCGGTGGACATATGGCTACGTGTAACATCATCCACAGTTTCAATTAAAATGACTGTCTGATTTTCACAATTAAATTTTGGTTTTCCACCATTTACATTATTTACAAAAGTTACTATCCTATCGAAAACAGATAGGATATGAACCGATTCTGTCTGCATACAGGGACGCATCTGAAGTGAAATTGCTGTGTCCAGAGTAAAAGTGTGTACAGGATGCATCTACATGTAGATGTGTTGAGAGGATCCCTGATACATGTATAAGATGAAGCTGATCATTGTAAAAGGAATCTTTTGTCCCCTCAAGGAAAGTACAAATGTATATATAGATTTACGTTGTCCGTATACGTATATATGGCTTGGTTAAGTTTTTGCGTTTTTGAACATTTCTCAGAAACCCTTTTAATATCAATGATATTATACCACTAAAATCCCCATATAAGACTGAACACAGATGAACAACATATGGGTCACTTTGACCTACATTTAATGTACGAATGACTCTGATAAAGTTTTGCATTTAATTTCATATTCTAGGAATCAATGGTAGCAGTTACTAACCGCGTTACTGTAAATTTGAAAATCATTGCTATGTTTTATAATTGCGAAAAATGCATCAGGGTTGTAATCGAAATAATTTAAACTCGCATTTTGCAATTTTTTATATGAATGAAGCAGGATTTTTCTCAATATCGCAAAAATTAAAATCACAATTTTGTCTAATAATAAATAAATAATAAATGCATGCAATAATTTCTGAATTACAGTATATCAATGTCGATACTTCATCACTTTTACCGTCTTACATTATATAATCATTAATGCATTTATAATGGTTTAGTGAGAAATTTATTAGAAATGTGTTCATGGTGTTTTGACATGCAATTACACTTAGTTTACATGTAGTTACATGTATTCTTGGAGACCATACAGTGTATATACTACACTGTATGACAGTGTACTACACTGTATGACTGTGTACTACACTGTATGACAGTGTCTCAAACAGAAGTTGATTAGCAAGAAATTATGCAGAGAACTAGAAATAATATTTCAATGCTGCTTTTCAACTGAATAATAAAATAATTTTTTATTGTATTTAATTTCCTGATCTTATGCTTTTGACAAAGGTTTAATTTAAAATGTGCTTGAAAGGTAGTTCAGTGTAGATTGTTTTTGTTCTGGTAGTGTTGGACATATCTTCCTTCTCATTCAGGTTGGCTTAGTAGTGCATTAATTATAACAGGAATCAAAGTGTATGTTATTGCACTGGATTAAGCTCCTCCTTTCCCATACACTTCTATGAGATTTTAAACTCGGGTTCTTGCTACAGTGCAACACCACAGGATTCATGACTTGTATTTAAACATAAACAACACAGACATCAAAGGGAAAAAGTACCATGTATTTTACATCACACTTAATGAGGGCAAATGGGTGAAGTGGAAGAGGGGCAGGGTGCTGCTCCCTTCTATTTTAGGCTACCCGAAACACTATTGTCCATCTGATACACATGGTTTTTGGTAGGATTTCAAATTGACGAGTATCCATGATATCACTATTTCAAAATGCTGCTACATTCCACAATTGAATTAATCATGAATCTTAAAAAGTTGGTCAGTTTACCAGCCAAAATTGGTTGTTCCAGGACTTACCTGGCTAGATGAATCACCGGTTTCAAAAACCCTTGATACAACAAAACTACATGTACATGTATGAAGTAAATTTTGTATGCTTGCATGCACCAGTAAATGTGAAAAAGAAGTATGAATTGTAAAGGCAGAAACAAAGTACAAATGTAAATGTAACCAATCCAGTGAAGTACATGTACATATTTAATTGTACCTTACACATGTACATGTACATACATGTACAATGTAAGTAAAAAATGATTTTGAATAAGCAGATTAGAGAGATTTAAATTTCTTTTCTTAATGATTGAACTTTTAAGGATGTTCATACATGTAATTTCTTAAGACTGAGTGATCTTTCTATAACAACACAAAAGTTGTTCTATGCTTAAACTTTTGTTGCATTTAATTCTGTTAAAGGAAAATGAAGTTTTTGTCAGTTACATGTATTGTAAATTTCTTTAGGATTTTTTTATTATCTAAGTCCCAAATCAGAAGTTCAAATATTAGTGAGTCCAAGCCAAAAATGGTATGTCACTACACTCATTTACATGAGGTTTCAAATCAGTAGTTCAAATATAAGTGAGTCCAAGCCAAAAATGATATGTCACTACACTTATTTTTGTGTCACCTGCAGAATGCATGGTCGACACATAGGGATCACTATCTGTTGTCTTGCGCCTTGCGTCTTGCGTCGTCACACTTTTCTTCTATCCTCAACTGCTCGTAAACCGCTCAAAGGAATTTGATGAAACTTTCTCTGTGCATTAACCTTAATGCACAGGTGTGCATATATATTTTATTTTTAAAAATTTTAATTTTTTTTTTGTAAAAATTGACATTTTTGAAAAAAAAGGGGGGGGTTCAAAACTTCTATCCTCAACTACTCCATAATCGCCCTAAGGAATTTGATGAAACTTTGTCTGTGCATTAACCTTAATGCACAGGTGTGCATATATATTTCATTTTTAGAAAATTTTAATTTTTTTTCCTAAAAATTAACATTTTTGAAAAAAAAAGTGGGGGGTAAAAACTTCTATCCTCAACTACACCATATCGGCTCACACCAATTTGATGAAACTTTCTCTGTGCATTAACTTTAATGTAAAGGTGTGCATATATTTCATTTTTAGAAAATTTTAAAAAATTTTGTAAAAAGTGATGTCTGCAGGCGACACGTCTTCCTTGGAAGACTCACACATTTTTACTTACATGAGGTTTCATTCAGTTGCATTAGAAAAATGCAGATTATTGGTAAGAGACTGTCAAGAAATGAATAATATATTTCTTCAGAATAAAATTTGTGTGTTTATTGCTAAAATTTTATTTGCGGATTATAGGCATGTAACAATGTAATGATATGTATGCATCACCTCACAGATGAGACTCTTTACCTCAAAGTGGACAGTGACAAATGTACCTTTCAGAACAACTTATAATACTTTGATATACATGTACTTGGGAGTTTGAGTTTAATCTTTTGATGTCTTAAGAGTCTGACTTGTATTGAAACTCTTTTCCACAACATTTCATATGTTCTACTTTAATAGAATTTCTGGTTTATATCTGACAGTAGGAAAATCCCTTCTTTTTTGCGTTGTAAAAACTATGTTTAATGAAGTGATGTTTTATTATACCTTACTTAGACTGTACAGGTACAATGTAGATGTTTGGTACACTTCAGTGACTTATGTTTGTGGTTATGTTGATGTAAAATTAATTTATTCCTTAAAACATACAAATGTAACTGAATTCTTGCTTTCAATGTCATGTAAAATAAGGGACATGCTACACTGTAGGTTAATTACTTCTAAGTCGGGTTTTTCACAAAATATCTTAAGATTAAAATCACTCATAAGTTATATATGTACTGCAATGTGTATGACCCCAGTAATTTTGCTCTTACAGAGTTTCTGTGAAAAATATTAAAGAGTCTTGAAACCACAAGGCCTTCATCCTTAGCACAGATACGAGAGGAGTTTGCTAATCATGGTTACCAATAATTTTTTCCATTAAAAATCATCCCAATGTTACAAATGTATATGCAGGGAGAGTAGATTTATTCACTGTATACTTTATATGTATTCAACAGTATATGAGATTCATAATACCAGTACAACATTACAATAAACCTGGTGAAACTTAAAGCATATTGAATTTTTTTTTCTTTCAATAATGTATTTTAGGAGTAAAAATATTGAAAGTCACACATGTGTATGGTTTGAGTTGAAAGGTTACACGCTACATTGTAAATGTGCCAAAAAGTTGAGAATATGGCATATATGGGGTAATTGACCAACTATAATTAGAAACCTGTGTTTAAGATAGTCTCATAATTGTTTGTATTTGTTGTCTTATCAAGAATTAGAATTTTTCATTGAAAATTTCTATTGTAATTTACCATAACAATGAATTTAAATATTGTAAAATTATATGAACATAAATGTGCAAATTTGTTATCATATACCTTATAAATTTATAATTACAGATGGTGGTGATGTTAAACAAAAGGAAAAGGGTGATGTTTTATCAGTATTTGATCCCACATCAGCTTTTTTGGGACCAAATCTTTGGAGTACCTCCGATTATTCTGAAGGTGATGTAAGCTTAGAGTATATGGACTTGGATGAATTCCTGTCAGAGAATGGAATCCCTGTTGACCTCAACGATAACTCTAACAGCAGTCACAAATCTGATAATATTCTCCCAATGCCAACTCCATCACCAAAAATAGCAAAATCGGACAGTACAGTAACAGAGTCACAAAGTGTGACACCGGATATGTCTCCTAGATCAGTGGAGGAGGGTAAGGGAAATATATGTAAAACAGTGATTTGTCACTTATGTCAAGTAAAACTCAAATCTCCACTGTTGATTGATGACTTGCTTTGGTTATTGAAGCCACTTCTTTTGAAAAATTTGATATCCCCACATTAATTACTTTTTGAGCTAATTTCAGCTAATGTATGGTCACCAATAGTTACTACCTGTACCAGTAATGATTATATTGGACTCAGCTAGATATTTTGTTGGATATTCAGAAAGATGATATTACAGCATAGTTTATTGTTTATGACTTCAGAAATGATTTGTATTAGAAGAAACTATTTAATTTTCTGATTTGAATTGTCTCAAAGTTATTGCTGTCCAAACAAAATTAAATCAATACTATTTTTAAAACAGTACAGTATCATTGAATTTTGCTCAGTAGAAAATTGTAAATGTAGTTACCAAATACCTAAGTATTTTAAAGAATGCTGTCAGCATTCATGGTTTATTGGTTAGTATTGCAGTGTTTTATGTGATGTTACGTACGTACGTATGTACACGTATTAACCCCCCCCCCCCCCCCCCTTTTTTTGGTGGATTTGATTTATTCATTTATTGTATTCAAAACTGCATTTTTTTTTATTTTGATGGGTACATGTATATTGTTGTGTGTATGAATATTAAGCATACAGTTTTAAAGATTAAATAAAGATCATGGTGTATACAAAATCTTGCATGGTTTGGACACACGTACTATTTAGAATGAATAGGTCTTTTTGTACAATGAAATTTTCAACTTATTTTACATGTTACATGTAATATGATAATTTTAGAAATTTATTTGACAATTTTAATATACACATGTAACATATGTAAGGCAACATGAATTTTTTAGAAGGAGGTTTACATGATAAAAAATCATCAAAGTTTCTATGGTAACCAATAAAGTTTCCTGTGAATTTCAGACAAGAAAGTGTTAAAGGAAGAAGGTGTTGAATGCAGGAGTCCCTTAAATGTAAATGTTGAATTCGAGGTCACTGAACAGGAAGTTGCCTTGGCAACAATTCCAGGTCGGTTGGTCATTTCTTTAACATTATCACATTTAAACTAAAACAACCCAATGCAGTTCTAGTTTCAAGTTAACAAGAAACTTAGTTATACAGTTTCAAATGATTTGAAGTTTGTTTTCAAACATCTTGAAATTTTTTGCTTGAGGAGATATAATTTTACATCATGTGTATGTGTGAATTGTATTACATAACTTGAAACTACGCATCTTGTATATGGCTTGTTTTAGCCTCAATTTCTGTATTAACTACATGTAATACATGCTAAAAGCATTAATGAAGGATCCATGCATCAGTGAATTGATTTTAAATGTTTTTGGATTTTGTAGAAGAGGCAGTACAGCTGAAGATATAATAAGGATCTTTTCATCATTGCTTAGTAGAAAAGACAGAAATAGAAACAAAAATGTATTGATTTTGTTCAAATTAAGTTTGCTTTTGTCATTTATTGTTTAAACATTAGGATAAAATTGATTTTATCGCAAAAATAACAAGATATGGCCATTACTTAGAATTCTTATTCTTAATTTATGTAATTTTTGTTTCTATTTATGAATTTTCCCTTGTTATACATGTAGTAGCTACATGTACATGCATATTGATATACATTCTGTTCTTTTACTGAAAATTTATTCATATACATATAGATATTGAGTGGACTACAGAATGCTTTGTATCGATATACATGTATATACTGTAAAAATGAATCTGTTCCATGTTTTAATGAAATTTATTCATTTATTGTAGTAATAGTGAACGAAGAAGAGTTAGATATAGAATTTGAAATAGACGAGGGTGATAATGCATTGGTCAATGTTGCAGGTAAACAGTGTACCTTACATTGGCCATTGATTTGATATTAATACATGTATTTAGGGAATTAATTTGATTTTTGGTAAAACCAGATTTAGTTCATTTACCTGTATATGACAAGAAACCTTGGGCTTTACTTCATTTTTTATACATATATATACAAATTGATTTTGTGTGAAAAAATTGGATGAGGGCAATAAAAAATATATGTCTGTTTAGGGTTACATCGTCCAAAAAAATAGGGTACATTGTGTAGGTAAGTATTTTTATTTTATTTTGTTTTTTAGTGACATTGATTCCAAGTTGTGCAGTCCTTTAAACAGCGGTCATTTTCACAATTGGGAAAAATGGGATGTATCAGGCAACTGATTTAATATATTGGCAACCCTAACTTAACTTTTCACATGAGTTCATTTAATTTTTCACTTTACGACTGAAATAAAATCACTTAGGAGGGTGGGTCTGGTAACGGTAAACAGACATATATTTTTTTTGGGGGTGACATGTTAAACCATAGGGAAATACAACACAAATAGAAATATATATTTAAAATTTTTCTGGTGAAATGTCATGACAATTTTATTTATACATGTATAAAGTTCTTTTAAAATGTGCCACAATCTTACAGTGTTCAGTAAATTTTGGTACAAATGTATATCATTACGCCAGAAAAAAAATGTTTAGAAAAATTTACATGGTTGATAATTCATTCTCTAAACATGAGTATTATCAATCAGAATTAAGTGATAATTGTGCTGATGACAGTAATTCAGTTGGTTCAATTTTCAGGTTAATTGTAACCATTCTTTTGGATAAATTTTGGCCTAGAATTCCTCCAAATACTGAATCTGAAGCTACATTTTATTGGATAATATTTTCTGATTAAATGTTATTAACATCCGTGGAAACACAACAATTAGCTTTTGTTCAGAATGAGGAATTTTACATGTACGAAAAGTACATGTATTCTGACTTTCATTTTGCATGTGGATTACAATATTGCAATATTTCTACAGTCTGAATAGTATGATTTGATATATAAGTTGCTCATTGAAAATTTAAAATATAAGAATGTAATGAAAATTACTCACAACAGAATGGTAATTTGTAAGAGTTGTTTAAAATTTGTTTTGTTTTACTGCTTTTTAGCTCACCTGGCCCAAAAAAAGGGGGCATGTGAGTTATTGCCATCAATTGGCATCAGTCGTCATAAACTTTCCTTTAAAGATATTCTGCTCTGAAACCACTGGGCCAGTGGAACAAAAATGGCAACAATGGTTATTAGGTTGTCCTCTATCAGAATTGTATCCGTTGACCCTGCCACGATCCAAGATGGCTGCCAGAGCTCTTTCAGAATTATATCTGATGACCCCGCCCGTCATACAAGATGGCCGCTAGAACCGAACACAGCTTAACATAGGACCCTATGGGAAATTAAATGGCCGTCAGAGCGGAACATAGTTTAATATGGGACTCTATGGGAAATTTACATAAAGATCTTCTTGTCTGAAACCACTTGGATAATTGGAACAAAAATTGGCAGCAATAGTCTTTGGTTTGTCCCCTTTGAGAATTGTATCTGATGACAGAGCTTGTCATCCATGATGGCCCCAGAGTCAAACATAGTTTAACATAGAACCCTATGGGAAATCTTATTAAAGGATCTTTGTCTGAAACCACTAGGCCATTGTAACAAAAGTTGGCAGCAATTGTCTTTAGGTGGTCCTCATTGAGAATTGTATCTGATGACCCAGCTCGTCATCCAAGATGGCCCCCAGAGCTAAACATAGTTTAACATAGGACCCTTTGGGAAATTATTTAAAGATCTTCTTATCTGAAACCACTTGGCGAATTGGAACATAAATTTGCAGCAAGGGTCCTTAGTTAGTCCCCTGTCAGAAATGTATCCGATGACCTGGCTTGTCATCAGGATGGCCGCCAGAGTCTAACATAATTTAACATAGGATCCTATGGGAAATTTACTTTAAGATCTTGTCAGAAACCACTTTTGGAACAAAACTTGGCAGCAATGGTCCTTAGGTGGTCCTCTTCCAGAATTGTTTCTGATAGCCCCACCTGCCATCCAAGATTGCCGCCAGAGGCGATCAGAGTTAAACATAGTACCCTATGTGAAATTTACTAATCTGAAACCACTGGACCAAATGGAAGAAAACTTGGAAGCAATGGTCCTTTGTTGGTTCTCTTTCAGAATGGTACCAATGTCATAACATCTTCTGTGGTCGTTTTTAAAAAAAGTATCCATGACCCGGATTGCCAACCAAGATGGTCATAGTCAAACTATTCTGCATCTGGAATCCAGGTGAGCTATGCAGGCTTCTGGGAGCCTCAAGTTATGCTGTTAAGCATGGTTTGTTTTATGCATAGGCAGTAGGTAAAATAATAACCGAGGGATGTATATTTTCTAATGTCATTTATTTCTGTAGGAGAAGAAACATTTGACCCAAAGGCCAGAAAGTTCTCAGTAGATGAACTCAAACCACAACCTATGATTAAGAAATCAAGAAAGGTAAATGTAATATAATAAGAAAGAAGTGATTAGATTTATTCTTGGCACAAATGTGCCACAAACACACAAAAATCCAAGCAAAGGATCATTGCTTTTATTGTAGCTCTCTATCTTACAGTGAATCTCTTTACAGAGAAAAATCTTAAGCATGCTGCAGGTTACTTTTGCATTGCCAATAAGTTAAACTTATTCATGATGTTTAAATATTAAAAACTAACAAAACAATGAATTCTCACTGAACCATGAAAATTGATAGGAATATAGATGAATCAACATAACAACATGTACATACATGTAATTAATATCAGTAGTGTTAATAATGGTTTCTGTGGTCTCTTTGTGGCATCCTCACGAGTGCGGAAGGTTGTGGGTTCAATCCCCAGCTGGGTCAAACCAAAGATATTAAAATTGGAATTTGTTGCTTCTCTGCCAAGCACGCAGCATTTAGGAGTAAGAGCAAAGGTCTGGTCGGCGGTATAATGTGTCTGGGTGGGATGATGCGTCTTCTTGTGGACTGTTACTCTGTGAGCTCAATGTGTCGATCTAGTACAAAGCAGAGTTTATATTCATATCATATCATATCAACATGTACATTAAATGGTTGCCACTGGACGTTCATTCATCCATCCATCATTATGGTTAAAAAGTACTGCAATTGATTTTGATTTAAGAATGTACTATATGTGACAGATGAAAAAACTTTACACAGTTACTTCTGCAACATGTTGAGTACTGCTAACCATGTGTGATATTATAAAAACAAATGGTAATTTTTATTTAACAGTTGTATTCATAAATACATATATTTTCAATAATTGAGCAATAGAATTTTGTAATTAAAATCAGAATGTAAAGATGTTATTTTAAAACACTTTAGTGTAAGAGTTATAAACCTGTATTGAAAACATTCATAAAATAACATGTGTCTAGATTTTGCCAATTTCCCCCGATGCAAAATTGACAACCAATTTAAATACAGATTGAATGATATAATATCATGCAATGACTGTTCAAACAAGTGAATTTTCCATATCAACCAATGTTATCCCATTATTAAAAAAAATACAAATATCTAACCATTGTTGATCCATATAAACCAGAAAAATCTTCAGAAAAAATTCTTAAAACACAAAGTATTGTATGTTTTCATATCACACCTCATCTTTTGTTACAATGGTTATATCTTTTGTTCTGTTGTATTTTTCATCTTTTTTGTGTTTTATAATTATTTTTGTTTATTGCATTAATTATACCCCCCGCAAACTATTTTTGGGGGGTATATAGGAATCACCTTGTCTGTCTGTCTGTCTGGCTGTCTGTCCGTCTGTCCATATATCTTGTAAGCGCAACTCCTCCTAGACTGCTCAATGGATTTCAACTTTATAGAAAGGAAGTACATCATCCAAAGATGTGCATGAAGAAAAATCTTTTCTTACCGATATCAGACAAGGGAGATAATTGGACTTCAAAGCGGGGGGTATCCTTTGTGAGCTTTGCTCACAGTACATCTAGTTTGTTTATGCTTTTTTTTCCACTCTGTTGACATGAAGGTATTCTGAAAAAACTATGATATCTTTGAATACTGTGGTATTTCTGTTCATTTGTTTTGAAAAATGTATAGAAATTGAGGGATTCTATTTGCATTATATATTATAAGGCTATTGACTATACAGTATGAGTAATTGAATTATAAATCTTGACAAATGAAATTATTTTTAGGTGTTTGTACCAGATGAACAAAAAGACGACAAATACTGGTCACGTAGAAAGAAGAACAATGTAGCAGCAAAGCGTTCAAGGGACGCGCGTCGTGTGAAGGAAAATCAGATCGCAATGAGAGCATGTTATTTGGAAAAATGCAATCAGACATTGTCAGAAGAAGTACAGAAACTAAAGAAAGAAAATGCACAGTTGAAAAAGTCATTAGACGAATGCCAAAAGAAATTAAAATCTTAAAATCCACCAGAGTCAGAAATTGGGAACATTTAAGAAAACAGCAAAACTTTTTTCAGTCATTATCAGCTCACATTCTTCATGTATTATTTTTCCTTTATCTAAAAATTTTACTGAAATATTGATATAACTATTAAGGTATTTGTTTGTTGAATAACTATTTAAACAAAGAAACATCATGTTTTATTTATAAGAAAGATCTTTCACACTTGCATAGAGAAACCTTAATGTATAGGCTAAAAATCTACACTAAAATTATCATATTTCTTCTTCTATGCTATAAAATGAGCCTAGCATAATGAATAAAAATAATAATAAACACACAACTGGACTGTTTAATTCAGTCTTTTTGTGAATGGATTTTTAAGACTCAAAACTTTAGCAAATTTGAACATTTTTACACACCTTTTGAGTGAATTACGGTGTCAGTTGTTGGCCTTTCTAGTTGTATTACATGTGGTATGTTATGATTGACAGATTGAATATTGACAGCCTTTCCATATTTATACATTCAGGACTGGAAAGGGCGGGGCTTCTGAAAAGGAGTCATTGATAGAACCAAATTTTGCATGCTTCATTCAGTTTCATCCTGAATAGATATACTTGGTGACTGTCAATATGTATCATTCTTTCTTTCATACCTGGGTATTACTTTTAAATGATCTGGCCATTTATAACAAAGTTTTTTCATATTGCAGCTTAACATGTTTGAAAATGTGCAGTTTATTGTAATGTTATTTTTTTTTTAAATTTCTACTAAGAGATATTACAAGCTGTGCTTTAAATTTTGAAATTAAATTGGTCTTTTTTATTGATTTGCAGATAACGAAACAGGACAAATATCACAATAGATTTTTTTTTTTGGCTGTTGATTATAAAGACTTTGCACTTATTAATTTGACAATTGAAATATTATGTTTTTTTATGTTGTATATGATTAAAAAACATTTGTCAGTGATAAATTGTAAATATTATTGTTAATTGTAATAAAATCTGAAGATTAAGACATCAGATCAGTATGTGCTTTAGCACATTGGTAGGTAGGACAGCTTTTTGGAAAGGTCTGTTTTATGTTCAGCAAAATGATAAGGTCGTTTTATGTTCAGCAAAATGATAAGGTCATTTGATGTTCATCAAAGTTTTTGTATGATGCTAATCCTAAGGAAAAAAAGGTTTTCTAAATAAAATAAATTGTTAATAGCTAACAGTTTTCATAGCATAGGACAGGTTCCTCTTAAAGTACAAGTAAGTCTTAAAATTATAAATACACCAGTAAATTAATAAGTGTACAAATATGTGTTTCAGTTTTGATTTTATATCTTTTTGTGATGTGGTATCCTTTTAGAATGGTCCTTACCGGTATTTGCCAGAATTCATTCAACATTAACTTATAAGTCAATCATAGATTGTGTGGAGAATTATTATTTGTATTTAGTGATTCTGTGAATATGAATATTCTGTTTCTATATGTTGTAAATTTTTTTTCTGCTTTAAATACACATTTCTTGCTATTAATCATATATGTTTACAGATACGGGTATTTGTCTAAAATCTAAACAAGGTAATTTATAGATTTATAAATATATACATTGCTTGTTATTTGAAGCATTGGGACAACAAATAGAAATGAAATGTTCGTAAAATCTAAGTTTGTCACCAACGCCAAGATTAAAATATACTTATGTTTCTTTTATTCCATTAAAATGAATGCGGGAGAGTAGAGACTTTCAAAATACCCCACAACCAACAAACTTTTTTTTAGATCATTTTATCTACATATGATAGGCACACACTAAAAATGACCCAGGACCAATGTCCTATAAAAAAATACCCTTTCTGCCCTCCAACATCCATTTTAATGCAATAACCCTTAACCAAACTGGCTCTGTTTATAATGCAGTTTGCTATGTATTGTAACTGTTTCATTGGCATTAATTCAAAGTTGGTACTTTCCGTTTAACAATGCCACCTAAAATTTTGCAACATGCAAACTATAGAATTTTTTTCATGATGAAAGTTAAATCTTGGTAGTAAAATGTTAAGTTTGATGATAATTATTTGTGATCTTCTTGTTCTGTGACAGTTGCTGGATGAAACTCAATTTACAATTCATATACTATAAATTTATTTTATATGAAAAGTTTTTGTAAATTTAAATGTTTTTACACTTAAATGTTCTTTCCGTTGATTTGACAACTTTCTGATGAACTGGTTTACATTATCACACTAGAAGAAGACCAGTCCCCCTTTGACTATTCATCAAGACTGCAGCCTAGTATTAGCTACATTGTACATGCCACTCTTTGCTGGAAGAAAAGTCTCTTAAATATAAATGATATATATTTACATTTAAACCATTGTCGTTAAAGGTGTACAAAACATATGTCATACTATGTTATTCATTCTTATATCTATTTGAGTAGAATTGTGAGCACCATAAGGGGGAGTATAGTATGTTGAACAAATGTATTTTTCTCTCGGTAAAATTCTCTCTGTTTGTTTCTCATTTAAATATAATTTTTTCCTAAGAAGTCATTTATATTTTTAAAGTTTTAAGAAGTGAACTCAAAGAATTCTATAACTTTATTGATATAGTATCAATAAAAAATATATCATGTATACCATGGAGGGTTCCAAAAGGTAGAGTTTTTGCAAATATGTTTCCATAAAAAGTGTCCAAAATAATTTAAAATTTCAATTTTAAATAAATGTTGAAAACAAAATTATTTATTTTATTCTGAAAATTGTTTGTTCCTTGTGTAAACAGGAATGTTTACTATAGAGTAAGCTGTACTCACAAAATAAGGTTGACAGCTGTATTGTTTCAGAATGATGTTAAAAGCTCAATTGTTTGAAAATGTATCATTGAATCCATTTTTTATTAAAAAAAAATTTTAAAAACTATAAAAAAATATAAAAGTTATAAAAATTGAAAAAAAAATTAAAAAAAGAAAAAGAAGGGGCATGTAAAAACCCTACAAATGATATTAAACTTGAATGTTTTAGTATTGTTAAATAGTGCATTGTTTATATTAATTTAATTATAGCTTACTCTTGTTTTCTCCTGATAACTCAAAACTGATATCTGGATATCTATCCATGATATCTGAATATTTTGGTAACAGTATAATTATTTGGCACTACATCTACCCAAGATATCCATATTTTTTGTTACAGTATAATGTTTGTCACTATATCTACCCCTGATATCTGAATATTTTGGTAACAGGATAATGTTTGTCACTATATCTACCCCTGATATCTGAATATTTTGGTAACAGGATAATGTTTGTCACTATATCTACCCCTTATATCTGAATATTTTGTTACAGGATAATTTACCTCTGATATCTCAAAGTTTCTGTTATCTCAAATTAAAAACAAAAAGGGGGGGAGGGGTAGGTATAAGGAATCACCATGTTCATCTGTCTGTCTGCCTGTCTTACCATCTACCTATAACTCCTCCTAAATTTACTGAAACACAAGGGTAGTTAGTACACAATCCTAACATTTTAGAGGGGAGATAATTGACTTAAAAACATGTTATTTTAGAGATGGGGTATCATTTTGTTATTGTACCTATAGTTTTATACCAATCTAATCGGTTTTTAATTAGATTGGTTTTATACAGTCCCTTCAATTTTTTAGATAACAAGAGTCAGCTGTGATTATACATTGTCATTTGTTAAGTGACCTCAGTAATATGAGATGAAATTCGAATGGAGAAGATTGTTTAAGTAGTAAAGAAATAATGCACTGATAATCCAAATTATTAAAATGTTTGAGAAAAGGTTAAATTTAAATCAATCTGAAGGTTACATTTTATTTCTGTTTAAATTAAATGTCTACCACTAAAGAGACAAATTTAATGCTTAGTAAAATGCGTTGATTAGCTAAAGTGATGTATAAATTTCAAACACTTACAGGGGCCTCAGTGGCCTAGTGGTCTAGGTAGTTCCTGACGACTACTAATGATCACTAGCCTGTCAACACTGAGATTGTGAGTTTGAATCTCACCTGTGGCAGGGTGTGTTCGACTCCAATCTTAAATGACAAGGATTGCCAATTTTCCTGCCGAAGGCCAGTGGTTTTCTCTGGGTACTCCGGCTTCCTCCACCAATAAAAAATGGCCGCCCCTAAATAGCCAAATGTGTTGAAAACAGCATAAAACCCAAACTAAACAAACAAACAATCAAACACAGAGTATTCATCACATTAATTGTATACTTTAGAACTTTAAACATTAACACCCAAAGTACAATTACAGACTAATACAGAATAGTTTTACAAGCAAATCAGCTTTGGTGGGCTTTGACAAAATGAATTTAGCACTTTCTCTGTATTTGTAACAGGTTAAAAAATATTTTTATAGTCTCCACCCATTGGGTGTTATTGGTATATATTGGTCACATACATTTTGTTATTGGTATATATTGGTCACATACATTTTGTTATTGGTAGATCTCTGTAACCTATTGTTGACATTGTTTGTGATAGTAAATAAAATTGTTCCAATTCATTAAGAATCTTTGTTTTGCATGACAGATTTGTTTCACACCAAATCTAATATCTGTATGAATACAGGACAAAATTCAGGGGAATATATGATTGCTACTTTATTAGTATTTTCCCATGGTTTTTCATTTAAAAAAAAAAAAATTTACAATAAAGTGAAGAAAAGCTTATTGACCTTAATATTGGATCATCACCATTTACGTTTTGTGATATTAAATCAAACTTTACTATATGATTACATATGATGAAAAGAAGATTGCCCCAATACTAGTAATTTTGTGATTACTAAGTTCATGGTCAAGGTCACACTTAGAATAAATTCTGATTAAAATTTAAGAAATAATTCATTGGTGCCATGCTCTATGGTTATTTTAACATAGGTAGGCATTATATGTACATATCAGGTTTTCTGCAAACGTATATTGTAAAATATCAGCCGCGAGACACAATGTGAAGCTTTTTCGGCTAGTGAGCGAGTAGCGGCTTATATTTTACAATATTTGTTTGAATAAAACTTGATGATAAATTTATCGTATTGTTAACTAGCAATCTTAATGGAATTTCTTACTTTTCAATGGCCATCCGCCTATAACCGGATGTTTTCCTGATATATTCGGGTCAACGTTGGGTCAAACATTATGACGTCGCTGATATATTCGGGTCAGCTCATATTAGGGTCGGGTCAACTCTTTACTACGTCACAGTGTCGAAATACGGGAAATTCTGAAGGCCTCAGCAGGTCGATATAGCCATAGGGAAATACAATAATGAACAGATATATCATGTTAAGGAGGGGTATTTGCGAAAAATACCAGTCGAGAGAATGTTAAATTTCTCAAGCCGTAAGGCGAGGGAAATTCATTCTCAAGACTGGTATTTTTCGCAAATACCCCTCAAGAACATGATATATCTGTTTAATTACACCGAATGTTAACGTACAAAACGCATTGATGATCGTGACATTACAAGCGTCCAGTCGGATAGAGTATTTTTTGGCAAATACCACGGCAGAGAGGGTAAAAAAGGCATATCCTTTTTGCATATACCCCGGCGCTGTTTAAAAATGAACGATATTCATTTGATAAAAGTAGATTGGTGAAAAATACACTGGCTATCAACCAATCAAAACCCAGGATTATTACATAAGGTGTAATTATTGTTTATATTTGTGTCAATAACAATTATTCTATTTAGAACACAGGTTGTGTTTCTATAGCGAAAGCGTCACGTCATATTAGAATTGGACAATTAATTCCTTGCTTACAGTGCACATTTCCAGACTTTTTTCATTAAGTATGCCCTTGACCAAACCCTGGAAAGCTATAATTAACAAACTATTGAAAACGGTAGAATCAAATAGTAAATGCTTGTCTGATCGAGTTAAAATCCTGCATGAACAGAACCTACCGCAAATTAAGGCTTCTTCCAGAAGTCTGATTGAAAGTGAGGTTGATTACATTTATATGATATATTTGAGCTATGTGAGTAACCTCACAACCTCACAGAGTGACAATCTGAATAAAATTTTAGACAGGACTGTCTAGAACTCCATTAACTATACACTGCAAAATTGTGAGTTCTATACATATATTTTATGCAAATGTGACTGGTTTTTCATTCACGAACCCATAAATTACAACAAGATGTTAAAAGACATACTTATTTATGCAGAAGACCTTGGCTTCGTTACATAATTTTTGTCTTGTCAGCTGTGGAACAGGAACATTCTTTGTCTTTGGTTTACGTTTTAACAACTCAGTCTACATTGTAGCTACATCAATGATATTACACCAGTACAATAATTTTATACAATAATAATATTTTATTGCCATAAAACACAAAACCAATGTATGTGACAAGCATGATACAAGCAAACAGTACAATTAGTGCAAGTTTATATATATACAAAAAGTTTATAGAACGCTATTCAACAATTCCAGGTTATAATTTGACAATTTATCGTTTTGCATCTAATTTCATATCATAGGAATTAACATTGTAATCATCTTGCTATTCTAGTGCTTGAGTGACTCGATGACGTTTTTGCATTTAGATCCATTTTAGAAGTCGATGATATTTGGGCACTTCAGTCATCTTATGTATTTTAACACAAGTTTGCAAACCTTTCAGTGAAAACAACATGTTATGCTTGTCAATGAGTGACTTTCGTTCAATTTTTATACGACCGCAAAATTTTTGCGGTCGTATATTGGTATGACGTTGGCGTCGTCGTCGTCGTCGTCGTTGTCGTCTGCGTCGTCGTCCGTCGTCTGCGGCGTCGTCCGAAGACATTTGGTTTTCGCACTATAACTTTAGTATAAGTTAATAGAAATCTATGAAATTTAAACACAAGGTTTATGACCACAAAAGGAAGGTTGGGATTGATTTTGGGAGTTTTGGTCCCAACAGTTTAAGAATCAGGGGCCAAAAAGGGCCCAATAAGCATTTTTCTAGGTTTTCGCACAATAACTCTAGTATAAGTAAATAGAAATCTATGAAATTTTAACACAAGGTTTATGACCACAAAAGGAAGGTTGGGATTGTTTTTGGGAGTTTTGGTCCCAACAGTTTAGGAATTAGGGGCTAAAAAAGGGCCAAAATAAGCATTTTTCTTGGTTTTTGCACAATAACTTTAGTATAAGTAAATAGAAATCTATGAAATTTAAACACAAGGTTTATGACCACAAAAGGAAGGTTGGGATTGATTTTTGGAGTTTTGGTCCCAACAGTTTAGGAATTAGGGGCCAAAAGGGTCCAAAATTAAACTTTGTTTGATTTCATTGAAAATTTAACTATTAGGGTTCTTTGATATGCCGAATCTAACCGTGCATTTAGGATCTTAATTTTTGGTCCCGTTTTCAAATTGGTCTACATTAAGGTCCAAAGGATCCAAAATTAAACTTAGTTTGATTTTAACAAAAATTGAATTCTTTGGGTTCTTTGATATGCTGAATCTAAACATGTACTTAGTTTTTTTATTATGGGCCCAGTTTTCAAGTTGGTCCAAATCGGGGTCCAAAATTAAACTTTGTTTGATTTCATCGAAAATTGAACTATTGGGGTTCTTTGATATGCCGAATCTAACCGTGCATTTAGATTCTTAATTTTTGGTCCCGTTTTCAAATTGGTCTACATTAAGGTCCAAAGGGTCCAAAATTAAACTTAGTTTGATTTTAACAAAAATTGAATTCTTGGGGTTCTTTGATATGCTGAATCTAAACATGTACTTAGTTTTTTTATTATGGGCCCAGTTTTCAAGTTGGTCCAAATCGGGGTCCAAAATTAAACTTTGTTTGATTTCATCGAAAATTGAACTATTGGGGTTCTTTGATATGCCGAATCTAACCGTGCATTTAGATTCTTAATTTTTGGTCCCGTTTTCTAATTGGTCTACATTAAGGTCCAAAGGGTCCAAAATTAAACTTAGTTCGATTTTAACAAAAATTGAATTCTTGGGGTTCTTTGATATGCTGAATCTAAACATGTACTTAGTTTTTTTATTATGGGCCGAGTTTTCAAGTTGGTCCAAATCGGGGTCCAAAATTAAAGCTAAAAAGGGGGTAAATTTTTTTTTTTTTTTTGGGGGGGGGGGGGGGCAATTCTCCACAGCATATTGTATTACACAAAAGCAAAAAATTGAATATAAATTCAAATCATATGACCAATTCTAAGTTCTTTATTTCAGTTATTCTGTGTCAGAAACCTATTATGTGTCAAATATTTGAAGAAATTTTCAATTGCACAGTATTGCGCAATAGCAAGAAATTGATATGTGTGCCCTGTTATCAAAACTTTATTATTAACAAATTCCATTGGAAATTTGCCAATATAAAATATGCTGATGAAGCTTTTTTGTTTATCTTATCTAAACTGCTTTTAATATGTATATTTAAAATTTGCCATCCATGACTATGATGTCATTTTCTATTTTAATATGTTATGGTGTATTTAAATGGGCTGTTACATGTATGGTTGCAAAGTATAAAGAAATGGGTGGGGGGGGTTGAAAACAAAATTTGGGGGGGGGGGGGGTAAATGAGAAATTGGGGAGGGGGTAATTTTTTCTCATTTCATATTTCATAAATTAAAAAGAAAATTTCCAATTTTTTTTAGCAAAAAAAAAGGGGGGGGGTTACAATAAATTTTATTGTTTTTTGTTTTTTTTTGGGAGGGGGTCAATGTGCAACTTCATAGTGTATTGCACAAAAGCTAAAAAAAGGGGTAAATTATTTATTTTTTTTTTTTTTTTGGGGGGGGGGGGCAATTCTCCACAGCATATTGTATTACACAAAAGCAAAAAATTGAATATAAATTCAAATCATATGACCAATTTTAAGTTCTTTGATTTCAGTTATTCTGTGTCAGAAACCTATTATGTGTCAAATATTTGAAGAAATTTTCAATTACACAGTATTGCGCAATAGCAAGAAATTGATATGTGTGCCCAATTTTAAATTTTAAATTGGTTATTTCTGATTTATATATAAAAACAAATAATACTGATATGGTTTGAATAGGTAAATTAAAAATTTTTAAGTTCTTAGACAACATTCATTCTGTGTCAGAAACCTATGCTGTGTCAAATATTTATTCACAATCCAAATTCAGTATTGTATCAAGCTTGAATGTTGTGTTCATAATTGCCCCAACTATTCAGGGTTCGACATCTGCGGTCGTATCTAGCTGCGCCCAGCGGAGCATTTTATTTGCATTTAGGTCTATTTAAAAAAAAATTCTTTGCAATTTCAAATTATAGTACAAAACAATCCGGTAACATTTGAATTACTATAACCTAAATTATCCTACAAAGTGAAGTTGGTATCCTTTCAGTGAAAACAACATGTTATGCTTGTCAATGAGTTACTTTGGTTCAATTTTTTGCAATTAGGTCTATTTAAAAAAAAATCTTTGAAATTTCAAATCAGTACAAAACAATCCGGTAACATTTGAGTTACTATAACCTAAATTATCCTACACAGTGAAGTTGGCATCCTTTCAGTGAAAACAACATGTTATGTTTGTCAATGAGTTACTTTGGTTCAATTTTTTGCAATTGGGTCTATTTAAAAAAAAAATCTTTGAAATTTCAAATCATAGTACAAAACAATCTGGTAACATTTGAGTTACTATAACCTAAATTATCCTACATAGTGACTTTTGTTAATTTTTTTGCATTTCTATCTATTTGATATATCAGATACAATTAAAATGGCTGGATACAGATCAGCAATTCTAAGTCAACATGACCTACAGTTCATGCTTGAGTGATTCCTTTAGTTTAAGCGTTTTAGGTCCACATAAACAATATCAATGAGACTAAACCACTAAAATCCTCTCATGAAAAAAAAAAATGATTTTTTTGTTATAAACTCACAAGGGGATATAATATTTCAATTTCATATATAAATTTAAATTATTTTCATAAATAATAAGTGGCTATTCAGTGTTCTTGAAGAAGAGGTTCCTATGTCTTACAGCCTCTTTCTCTAGTTTGGATTATTGCTTTCCAATATTTTGTTTCATTTTAGTTAATACTTCGTCATATTTTCATTCTACCACTCCAGTGTTACCCCCACAGATATCCAATAATACCACTGGTTCAATGAAACTCCCACACATACCCAATAATGTAACTGGTTCAGTTGCACTTTTTAGTTCGACTCAACGAAGTTGAGGGGGGCTATTGGAGTAACATCGGCGTCCACAGCCATTTGTCACTTACTAGTTGACATAGGATCATATTTTTGTGTGCAGGTGCATGATGAAGAGACTGACCATGTGACATAAGATGAAGGTCACATGACCTTATTACACGGTTGACTGGCTTTTAAGTTTTATGTCAGAAATCACGGCAGTTTTGATATATAAAGTGACCTACAATCATATTACTTGGTGTGAGGGTGCATCTCAGGGAGTAACACACCCTCCCACCAAAATTAGGTCACTCTGACCTACTTATCACACTTTATTGACTTAGGTAAAGTTTCACGTCCGAGTTCAGTTCTCCGATACCAAGGGACCTACAATCATATTACTTAGTGTGTGGATGCATCTCGGGGAGTAACACAACCTCCCATCAAAATAAGGTCACTCTGACCTACTTATCACACTTCATTGACTTTGGTTGAGTTTTTCGTCCGAGTTCAGTTCGGGCCGATACCAAGGGACCTACAATCATATTACTTAGTGTGAGGGTGCATCTCAGGATGTAACACAGCCTCCCATCAAAATTAGGTCACTCTGACATACTTATCGCTCTATATTGACATAGGTTAAGTTTTATGTCCGAGTTTAGTTCTCCGATACCATGGGACCTATGGTCAAATTACTTGGTGTGAGTTTGCATCTCGGGGATTAACACAGCCTCTAACCAAAATTAGGTCACTCTGACCTACTTATCGTGCTTCATTGACTTATATTAAGTTTTACATCTGAGTTCAGTTCTCCGATACCAAGCAACCTGCACTCATTACTTGCTGTAAGGGTACATTTTGGGGAGATACACAGCCACACACCAAAATTAGTGGGGGAACAAGGCGGACTTTGTAATAGTAGATTTCTGGTATTGATATGTAATTAATATCTCTTGTTCAATACCACTCAAACATAAAAATATCCTTGTTTCAATATCACTATAGCCGTAATATTTTGTACCCCAGAATTGAAAAAGATTATTTTGTATTATTAATTTATATTTTATTCATGTCTTTCCTTTTTAACGATCAACAATAAGACTGAATATAACAAGTAAAATTATAACAGAAGGACAAATTACAAAATGATTGACATGGGGGATTAACATTTTCTTGCATATACATAAAATATACTTTTACATTTTTATATAAAATTTTGGCATTTAGATTAAGGGTTTAACTTAATGTCAAACCTTTCTAAATCTTTAACGGGACAACAATAGGGTGATAATTACTTTACATGGAGTTTTGCGGCAACTATACAACTGTTAAATAATTTATGTACAGAAAGGGGATTATCCTGATGTGTAAAAAACATGTATATACATACGCAAAACTGTTAACAGTAATGTATGGGAAAATATCATAAACGGGAAATTGACTTTAATAATTATAGATGATTAATAGATGGCCTTTTTCATATTGCCCTTGTTATCAGCCCTCGCGGCTGATAACAAGAGCAATTTGAAAAAAAAACCCATCTATTAATCTATTTATCACATATTTTGCCACTAACAAGAAATAATTTTACTGCTGAATTAGATTTTCCTGTCGTTTGACCAGCGTCTTGCTATTCCTACATGATCCGACGATTATTTACTGTTGGACGGAAGTGACGTCGGTGATGCTCACGAGAGGGCAGATAACATGTTATTGCCATTGTATACTGTTATTGCCCCGGGGCAGATAACATGCTGCAAATTACGCTTTTATAAGACAAGCAAAATCAACGTTATTTCAATAAATAAACATTCTGGCGTACAAAATATTACGGTTATCTCTCTCATTGATATCCAATAAACTCATGCTTTACTGCCCCAAAGGGGGTGCTGTCACTTCCCTTGATCATCAGTACATATGATAGGCTCGTCCCAGGGAAAAAATTTAACCCCCAAAAATTAGTTGTATAAATAAGTGAACTCCCAAAAATATCTAGAAAAAATTAAAACTCTTAAAAAAATACATGTAGTAATATTATACATCCCCAAAAATACCTAATGAAATTTTAAAAACCCGAAATTTATACTAACAATTATTTAAAAACTCGAAATGTGAATGCTGCACCAAAGTACACTATCATTTTCACAGAACATTACTTCATACAGTTAGAATGCATCCTAGTAATAACTATAAATATGAAAATTCCAGGGATCAAATTTGCGACGCGCTATCGACACCATTTGCGAGGATGGTCCCGGTAAACGATGATAGTCCGTCGGATGTGGACGAAAAATGACTGTCCTATGTTAAGGGAGAGCAACACCCTTAGCACGTTAAAGACTCCTCTGCAGATGTCGAAAAAGAGAAGGCTAAAATGCCGCTACAGGGGCCACTCTCGCACCTGCCAAGTGGAGAGGGATTAGTATAAGTTGGTATAACTTGTTTCCCAATCCACTATAAATCAATAAGTTTAAACTAAACTAAACTTATATAGCAATGGTTATTTTTGCACCCCAAAAAATATCGCATATATAATTTCCCGACCCAAAAAAAATAGCTAAAAAATACTATGAAATTTTCAGAACCCCAAAAATAGCAAAATTGAGAAAATTGAAGCCCCAAAAATAGTGCGAGCTTACGTACAGGGAAATTTTCAGGGTTACCCCCACTAAGTCACTGCCACTAAAATGATATCCAATATTGCACTTGTCCCAAAAATAGTCTGTTTCAATGCCACTTCTATGGATATCCAATAATACTTCTAGTTTTAATACCACTCCAATGGATATCAAATCGTACCCAAGGTTCAATGTTAGTTCCATGGAATGGATATCACATAAAACCAATGGTTCAATACTACTCCAATACATCCAGTAATAACACGGTTTCAGTGTCACTCCCTTGTGTACATCCAATTAAATTTCGTTTCAACACATGTAATACCACTGGATTAGTGCCACCAGTATTAATATCCAATAATACCACTGGTTTAATACCACTCCCATGATTTCCAATAATACCAAAACTTATTGCCACACAAATGGATAGCCTTTAATATCACTTTTCAATGACACTCCTATTGATATCTTATAGTAACACTGATGGATATCTTATAATAGCACTGGTTTAGTGCCACTCCGATGAATATCTAATAACATCTCTCAGGACTGGTTCAATATCACTTCAAGCATGATATCCAAAAATAGCACTATTAAAGTTCAACTCCCTTGGATGTCCAATTATATCACTTTTCATTGTCATTCTTGGAGATAATTAATATCAACCCTGGTTTCATATATACAACCCCTATTGATATTTGATAGTATACAAGGAAAATTTATAGATTTGGCGATCCGTTAAAACGGCAAAGAACAACTAATATATATAACAGACAAAAGCCTAACAAAATTAACTGCATGCAATAATACAAAAAAGTAAAAAGTTTAAATGTCCCAATAATGCCTTGGTCATGGACAGCTAGAAAAAAGATTTGACTCAAGGAAATCCAGAGCAAGATTGAATCCATTCATAAAAGGTAAATAAAAATATTTTGGTACGTTTATAAGGTAGACGAGCTGTAAAATTAGGAAAAAATGAGGTAGATGAACGGAAAAATTATAGGAACATTTCCATTCACGTACGTTTATGCCTTGTTGAAAACTTCCCCGGGTCGAATTGTACCGGGGTAGAAAATAATTTTCTGTTCAAGGGTTGTCTGTATCGCCTTCCTCCATTCACTGTCACCAATACGCGAACTGGGCAATCGATACCATTCTTGTGTCGTCTGCGACAAATATCGCGAAATGCGAGATATATATAGGTATTACTTTCCAGCGGCGGCGTAAACTTTAAAAAAAAGCCTTAATAACTTTATACTCATAATACCTTCACTTGAGATTTCAGTTTTGTTCACAGATACATTATGATAAAAACTTTGCAGCAATATAAATTATCTTGTGATCTTGACCTTTTTGTCATGGTTCATTGACTTCATAAACATTTGTAAAATCTCCGTCAAAGTTTCACGATTAAGCCCCTTTCTGAGCAATTATGATACCTAGTCCCAACATATTTGTTATATAGATACTTCTTAATGGGTACATGCAAGTCTGACATCAGTCTCCGAACCTTGACCTCAATTCCATGGTTGAGTGACACGTCACATTTTCGTGATTAAGTCCATTTCCCAGTAACTGTAATACCTAGACCCAATATTTGTCAGTAGACGGGTAAAACTCAGTCTTTCACTTGTCTCCGAACATTGCCATCAATTTCAGGGTTGATTGACTTGCGCCAAATTTCCGTGATAAAGTCCATTTCTCAGCAAAAAAATAATACCCAAGCCCACCATATTTGTCAATAGATAGTTCTTAGTGGGTGTATGCGTGCTTGATACCTGTCAACCGGCCTTGACCTCAATTTCATGCTCGATGTATTTATATTATATTTTCTCTGGTCTATTAGTTCCATTTCTCAGCATTTGTAATACCTATAGACCCATCATATTATATCTATAGATAGTTATTGTTGGGTAAATGGCAGTCTGACACCTGAAACCTTGACCTGAATTTCATGCTTGAATAACGTGCATCACATTTTCTCTGTTAGGTCCATTTTTCAGCATTTGTAATACCTAGACACACCATATTATATTTGTAGACACATGTTGATACCAGTTAAGGGTGGTGAGGAAGTAAAAAAATTATAATTGACTCTGTTTATCACAAAACTATCGTGAAAGGTATCAATTTTTTTAATACTTTTTCTACATTTGTTTTTTAATAGCTGTGCAATATTTCGACGGCTTCCAATATCTTGTTCAAACAATTACGCCATAAAAAACAGTAAAATTTAAATTTCTCAGTTATACTATTTTCAACGCTATGTTATTTTTCGGAGATATTTTTATCAAAAATGCAACAATCATGACAACGAAAAAATATTCCTGAAAATAATCCACGGCCTTTCCCATAATTTTTTGCTCATGTTTGCCGTCAACTTGATGATAAAAAAGTTTTAGAAACGAAAATGTAAAACTGTGTGGTTCATTCAGATGTTTAATAGAAACTTTTTGGGATTTTGGGGTTCAAGCCATTGAATATTTTGTATTTCTGGAATCCGGATAGAAAGAGAATTCCAGGGCAATCCGATATTCTATAATTTGTAACATGTTTATATGTTTAGTACATATTACTCTCTGTTGTGTTAATGTTTGTGTTTTGTACTCTTTCATGTTATTTTTTGTTGGAATTCTGTCAGTTGGGTTACTTTGATTAATTCCCGTCTCGCATGCGAGACGGGGATAAGTAATCAAAAGCTAAACAGAGGGAACCAGTCGTTAAAAAAGGACCAGAATAAGTCTCCTGATTGGCCGTTCCAACATCATGAGATAGACGCATGCATGATCAACGGCCTCTGATTGGTCAGTCAACTGGAATAGCTGATCTGCGAATGCAACTCCGTACATGATTACGGGATATCATCACCTAAACTGGGTAAAATCGTCACAGGCTGTACAACATACAATATTTGTTCAGTTTACCGTAGTAAAGATTTAAATCTATCGCTGGGTATCTAATAAAACTCCGAACTTCATTTGGCGCTTTTAGTTTGTTTTTTTAAAAAATGTGTTTCACACTGTCGTACCTGTACTGTTGCATTCTATTAAAAGACAAATAGCGGTCTATTTATAGACACATTGACTGAATACATATCGAGATACATGTTTAAGAGCATTATTTTGTAATATGAAAAACTATAGATCTGATTGGCTAACGCAACGAGGGGTCTATCACTGATTTGTCTTTCATATGAAAGAGCTGAAAAATTAAAATCTATGAATATCATTTAGTAAAAAAAAGACGGCCCAAAAAGCCACCAAAACACAGACTTAAAAAAAACTATGTAGTAATATATCTATTGAAACGTAGTAATTATACATATAATAAGGGAAAGTTTAATGTGATGACATTACGAACATTTAATAATGCATAAAAAGTAATACTCTTTATTAATAAAAAGCTAAGAGACGGCTTTTAGAAAAGCTATTACTTGTATGTATGTCATTGTTGACTTTTCCTGTTATCCATTTTTTTTGTTTATTAGTACAGTTCTCAAAGGCTACACAAAAAACATTCCTTCCACTTAAAGCTAGAATACTATGTTTAGTTAAGATAGCCTTTACATTGTTTCCAAGGACGTATAAAACATTACATTTGCATATGTATGTGAATTTATATGTCTAGACTACATGGTATTATGATTTTATGCAAATTTTGTTTTTTTCGTCAGTATCTCGCTAACTTCAAAGTATTATTCTTAACTATTAAATGTGACTTCAGTTAAAAACGATTTATTTAATTGCTACTGAGGTGACAGGAAAAAGGCAACAATACATAGTCATTGTCGGAAAATATTTAATTTATTTTGGCGAGCTTTAGAAACATGAAAAAATGCGAGCTTTAGCAGCGAGCCCAAATAAATTTTATATTTTCCGACAATGACTTTGTATTGTTTTTATCCTGCAATTCCCTATAGATGCGTAAAATGCCTTAAAATTACGTTTGAAGTTGAAATCCAACCGCCGTGAAAATGCGGGAAACGACACGACGTCATCTGGTATATTCACTATGCTCCTCGCTCTCTGCTTCATGTAAACAAGTATCAGCAGACTATATTAGGTCATTGACCTAATACGACTAAACTTTATTCTACCCCTGTTATTAGACCGAAAATGGCTTGATTGCAGGCCAACTGCCGTGAAAACGAGGTAAACGCCACTACGTCATCTGGTACATTCACTATACTCCTCCTAAAGTACCAGTAGACTTTATTTATTAGGTCATTGACCTAATACGACTAAAGTTTATTCTACCCCTGTTATTAGACCGAAATTTGCTTGATTGCAGGAAAAAAAATATATATCATGTATATTGCTTATCTCCATAGAACGTAAAAAAACTACGACCATCTACATATTGGGACCTCTTTTATTTCTTATATACATAAATGAGCATGTGAACTGCAGTTGTAAAAATATTTCCTAAAACATTTCACTATTATACTATCTACCAATTCATGTGAGACAGTTATTTTATAAGGTAGTTATAAAGATTATTGTAGTACAGTTTGGGGATGTGTATCAAAACAAGACTCTGACACAATTATAAAGTTGCCAAAAGAGTCGCAAGAATTATTTTAGATTGTGATTATTCTGTTTCATCTTCTTTCACGTTTACGTCACTTAAATGGTTATCATTTCCTAATAGAGTCAATTACTAAAAATCTATATTAATGTACAAAATTGTAAATGGTACCTGACTATTTACTTTTGAAAGATGAATGTCAGCCTTACAACTTAAGATCTTCTTCAAACAATGCCTTATTTGTGCCTCGACCAAATATATTTTTTTACAAAAGATCTTTCCATTTTTCATCTGTGAAAATTTGGAATGTTCTACCAACGATCATTAAATGTTGTAATTCTTTAGATCTATTTAAAAAACATTGTTTTCAACACTTCTTTACAACAACACAAAATATTGATGAGTAATTGAATTAGAAAACTGTCTATAAATCATATATTTTATTGTATTTATTTTGTATATTTGTTTTATGTTTATTTATGTGTATAGAGGGCCCTAATGAAAATTAGTCTAGTTCTAGTTGGGTTACCCTCTTTAAATAAAGAATTTACTTACGTACTTACTTACATACTTACCATTACAGCGAAGATGCAACAAAACCTGCTGGCGGATGAATGATCTAGCGTCACAGTTACACCCAAAACAGTCCACTGCTCTGTGAACACAGAACCTATTGTAATGGTAAATTCATTTTTATCTCTAAATCTGCAGGTACATGTATATAACATTTAAAATGTATTGTATGCATCAGATTAGAACCTTTACTTTAATAGATTTATGTTTATGTAAAAGATTTCTTTTATTTTCTGAAATATATATATTACGCTCAGATATCACGATTTTAATTTTTATTTACATGTGTTGCTCCACAATCACGATCAGCCTTATGTAATTAATAAGTCATTTCGCACGCGACAGCACTGATGAAGGATCTCAGTGATCCGAAAATTTTGCTAAGTTTGAAGTATTGTTATAATTCAAAAATTATTTGTTTTATTTTGATGATGTTTTGCAACTTTTTAGACGTTTATTTATTTTTTAGTTTGCATTGTATTGTAATTTTTTTATTTTGCCAAAAATCCTGGTCTTACCTTTTTATTTCAAATTTGATCTGAACACTAACCCAACAGATCATATTTTAGTAGCTGTCTGTATTTGGCGGTTCTCGAACTCACACAGACACAATGGCACCTATTCGCCTAGAATATATATCTATATATGTTCCGAACTTTATCCGAGACATTATAGAACAAAGAACATTAAAAGGGTCTTAATCAAATTTAAATGCAATTATCCATACAAAATTTTATTTAACCCTTATATTAAAAATAATTTAGCATAGAAATAAAATTAAATATTGGATAAATGTCCATGAAAAATAAAAAGAAACCTAAAATTCAGACAAGAGATCGTTGTGCAGCCTTTGAGGAGGAGACATATGTCCCACACCACAGCATGTAAGCTCTAATTGGCTCCATTAAAAGTTAAAGAAATAAGTTTAGTTCCACTGCTATTGCTGATACTGTTTACCTGTATAATTTTACGAAAGGAAGATCACTTACAAAGGTAGACATTTCATGATTCCAATCTGGATCCTTATTTTGTCGATTTAAGAAATTTATGTTGTGCCTAAAATGTTGATAGCCGAAAAAATTACCAGAAACAATGAAGAGCAATCGAACTTCTCTAATCGGTAATTCAAGTAAAATTTTGCTTCTTTGAAGTTCTAAACGATGTCAATGAAGGTTTTTTTTCAATTTTTTTCAAAAATGTTCGTTGTCTTTTTTTACCCACCAAGAATGACTGCGCCAATCCAATGCATACGTGGGAGAGATAATCCCGAACCTCCGGGTCATTCAGAAAGGGCTCTCAGTATTAGTTATGCTATAGACTTGCTATATATACATGTATTTACTAGTGCGCATTAAATTCCCTCCCCTTTTTTGTTTTCGACTTTTTTTTGTTTATTTTTGTTTATATTTTTTCATTATGTACAATTTGTAGGCTTTTTACTTGACGTTTGTCATTTAGTGAAGGGTAAACTTCATTAAATTAAAACACAAAATAGGAGTTGAAGCTATATGTTTAGCATTGATTAGCAGTTGACCATTAAAAGATACTTATCTTAACAAAGTATGTTTCAAATTTTAACAAGATATATTGAGCACATCGAAGTCTACACGATTTTTAATTTACCCAAAAATTGTTAATTTTGTAATTTTTCGTGCACATTTGATTTTTTTACGGACAAGGCGACATAACTCCAGAACAACATCTGACTTTAATACGGTAACAGTATAGAAATGATAGAGGAGCCTAAGGAAATTTCAGTCTAATGAGTCTTTTTAGCAACTTCAAACTTTGATCACAGATACAAAGAACTTGGCAATATTTTGTAACCATTTTTCACCATTTTAGTAAGGATGATTTAAGTTTTTTAGAATAATTATAAATATTTACCCTGGAAACAATAAGGAAAATGTGTTCATGTACTTATTAATAAAGTTTCATTTTTTTAAGTAGAAAGGCTACAATTTGGCGTCGACCATTTATCACAGTGCTATCATCCAATGGCCGTACGTTATAGTTGTTCAGTTTACGTTTAAGCAGATGCTCTCTTTTTTTCAATGACGTATTTGCAAGATTTTTTCCATTCATAATCTTCCTTTTTTCAAAAAAGTTTACACTTTGCCTTGATCTTTTATGCACGGAATCTTTATTCATGTCTTCACACCAAGACTTCAGTCCGAGGTAATATTTAGTCTGAAATATTTCTTTGTTACAGGGTTGAAAAAACAAGTAGATGCTGATAAACCGTGCCTCATCATACATTCCGTCCTTATCTCTTCCGTATAATTTCTGTTGGTATTTCGCCTGATGTGCATGAAATGTGGTTTCTAGATTGAGGACAGAGAGCACCTGACTACTCAAAGACTGAGATGGGCCTTTTTCTTTCTAACATCTTGACCACCTGTAACAAAAGCACTGTTTTACAACATTCAATTGAAAAAAAACGACAAGCGTACTGACGCAGAAAGAGAATGAACCTCCCCATTTTCCTCCTCATTCTCGGCACATCTGCCGCAGTTATAAATCGAGATAAGCATGTGAGTATAGTCCTGAGCAGCGATGATTGTAGACCTGAAAAAGGCCTCATTCTCCACAATTTTTCCCTCATCCAAAATATGAGGCTTTCTCCCTGTAACCTACTCTCCAGCAGCAATAGAAGTAGCAAACTCTCCCCTTTAGTAACAAAGTTAAGAAGCCAAAGCAAGGACAAGAATGGTCGAGGAATATGATACATATCCTTGCCACAAGACTAAGGGATCCAGGCCACATCACCTTTTGATCTAACAGTCAAAAAATCCGAGATGAGGACTTCCGACCTCCCAGTGACCATCTCTGTATTGCGAATAACAAGACAGAAGACAACAACAGAGACAAAAGAGAATGAAAAGACACGACTCTCAAACTCCTCGACAACAGGGTCATTGGCAACTTCTGCCGCATCCTCCTCCTTCTCTTAAAAAACGAAACGAGTATGTGAGTATAGTCCTAGCAGCAATATTCAGTAAGAAGCAAATGAAGCCATGGCAGGAATCGCAAACACATTTGTTGCTAAGGCAGTTACCAAGAAAAGACCAGAAGGCCTAGAGATCTTGATTATATTTCCTATCATAGTAAAACGAGAAAGGTCACAAGGACTGAGACAGAAAAAGACAGAACAGACCGTATCTCCTCCTTCTCAGCAACAAAACCAACAGCAATCACTCCCTCCTATTAAAAAACCAAAATGAGTAAGCAAGTCTTGTCCTGAGTAGCCAAGAGAAGGATGAACGCATGTGTTGCTAAGAACACACCATAAGACATCTGGAGATTTAGAAGACACTTGCATTGACCATCGGAAGAGAATCAACCGTGATAAGTTCAATAGCAGGCCAAGAAACATGCAGCATGTGGGAAAATGAGAGATAATCCAATCATAATATTGGACATGGGAACAATTTTCGCCCTTGACATACCGGTGACTGGATCTTTCTCTTTAGATTGTATTTGGAGACGCAGAAACCTAGTGGAATGAAAAGCAGAGAAAAAGAGAAGACAATCTAATCGCCATTTAAGTGTACCCTCTCGGTGCCTGACCTAACTGTAACAAGATCCCTAGGCCCATGTGAGGTAGAAACTAAAAGGTGTAAAATATGTTATCAGATTGTCATAAATAATTAATGTATTTAACAAGTTTTAATATAAATTCTCTGTTGGCATCAAACAACCAATGGTCAAGGCAATCTGAAGAAATTGCTTGATATTGCACACACTGATAGAGTCTGACCTATAGTACCCTATACTACATTAAAATTATTAAGATGGGACAGATCTAACGTGTGGTAACCAAGGACATTATTTTTCCCTAGCAACCTCACTTTCTGTATGAGGAAATTTGTAAAAAATACCAAAGTTTGGATTGCATGATAGTGTGAAAAGCAAAGGATAAGTGCACTGAACTGACTGTTTAAGTGAAAGTATCATTACCTTTTAAATATCAATGAATAAAATGAATGGCTACCAAACTGCACGAGCTTCAATATGTTACTAAAAATAACTATGTCATTAAAAATTATGCAAAACCTCAATTTCATAAAATTACTCCTAATTGAATTCTCAACAGATTCAAAAGATATCCAGTATGGAAATGATTTGTTATACCAAGGTGAACATGCATGTCTTTTGTATGAATTGATTAAAAAATCGTTGGGTATATGTAACACTGCATGACTGACAGCGCCAAATTATTTTTGAAAATAACTAACGATTCCTCAACAAAAATAATAGAAGAATAAATAAAAATATTGATAGTATAAACATGGTTTGTTAATCATGTACATGCGTACCACATCGCTTTTGAAACTTCTTAATTTTTTTTCAAACTTTCGCTAAAGGCTCCAAAAATTCTTTAGAAGATTCATGTCGGGTATATTCAACAGAAAATCATTTCATTGCAGTTGAAAATTTATTCTAAATTCTAATGTACTACCTAAACTGCTTCATATTCTTATAAAATGGAAATTTAAATCTTAGGCCTTTTATCTGTATAAAAATTGAAATTTTCCGAAAAAAATCAATTGAATGCGACGAAAATAAAACTTCGATTAAAATCTTTAAGAGCTAAAATGCATTAACATACATGAATAAATACAGATTACAGTGGGAGTAGAGAACAAATAAAATTTGGCACAGTGTCTTGAAAGAAAAATAAATTACCCAGGACTGAGAAGACGATTACCTACTGTATCAGACCACGAAATAAAATACAAATCATTTTGATATTCTTTCTACTTAAATTGTATTAAAAACAATGGAAATGGTGTACAATTCTGGGTTAAAAAAGGCAATGGTTTTTTGCCTTATTATATATCATGTACGATGGTTTGCACTTTTTGCAGGTGGAAACAGTTCGAAATTAAGTTCTGAAAGGTTGGAAATTAAAATTACTTCTTATTGGATATCTATTGCATAAGGATTGCCTAGATAATGGTATGTACTATAATATGTTATTTTCTGACATTGCCCACAAATAAAACGCCGTTTATTAGTTTGATTTTCAGTCATTTACGTGAAACTATCATTTATGACAAATTTATTATTTACCATTGATCTTGCTAGATTCGAAAATATGAGTGCATGGTAAAAGTCCGGCTTTACTCCTGCTGTCTCTTAAAATATACCACTGTGTATATTTTCCGGAAAACGACAAAAACATACATGTTTATTTGATATTCTCGATATAAGAATACAGGTAAAACTTCGGTTTATTATACTTCGTCCCTCTCTCAATCAACCACGGGACACTGATTGGGTTTCTGTCGGTGGTGTGTTAGTCCAAGAAGGTATCATACCCATCAGAGTGGTCAGTAGCTATTGCTTTGGACATGACATGCTTTTCAGTCGGTAAATTCTGAAATTCTGTTAAAAGAAGTGTTTCAATTAACTTCCTTCGGCACAGTTGACCATAACTGGATTTGGCTGAACTGTTTAGGTCCGTTTTGGTTGTATTGCTCACAATGTTTTGGTGTTTACGAGAGTAACTAATGGAGGTTAATTGAGAAATGCACATCTTAAGCAAGGAATTTAGGTATCGGAGTTTATTTCTTTTCCAAAGATGCTTTTGCACATGAATTCACTCTTCCATAGACTTATCAAGATTGACCTATTGTAAATAAATAATCTCAGATATATTCCAACTGCATGAGACCGTAAAGAGAATACTTAGAAAGCCAATAGGTCCATATACAGACTGTCAATTACATCATGAAATGTTTTGGTCCGTAATAAAAAAAAATAATCCAAGTTTAAATACTTTGACCACATGCTACTTTTCTGATCGGGTTAAAATAATTTCTTGTTTAATACTCTGGGTTATATATTACGGTGATTATAATTAAGAACCAAATAAATACGGTCACTGTCAGCTTTTTCTTTTGTCCTATTTTTCTTTCAAATGAATTCAATGATTATTGCGTTCAAAATAACAATCCAAAGATACTAATATTAGATATTGTAAATTTATACTATGCTGTATACGACGCATTTCAAGGAGTTACCTCTCATCAGCAGCATTAAAACCGAAACATTTGGAAGACCAAAAACCAAACATATATTAAACAAGAAGTACTCAACCAAAAATACCGAAATAGGAAGCCAAATTTCAGCTAAGAAGATCTACCATGTGCAATACAAGGAATGAACCCTTAGTATTTCTATTATTTTTGAATTTTACTAAATATTGGTAATTTCTGTAATAAATCAATGAATAATCATGTCAGACAAGTCTGACGACTGGGTTGGCGAATACCCTTGGAGACCTAGGGTCCACCAGCAGAGGCATCATCCCAGGAGTTTCAAAATAACAATCAAAAGATACTAATATTAGATATTGTAAATTTATACTATGCTGTATACGACGCATTTCAAGGAGTTACCTCTCATCAGCAGCATTAAAACCGAAACATTTGGAAGACCAAAAACCAAAAATCAAAACGTTGCAAAATTCCATTTATTTATGTTCAAATTCATATTAACTGTATTCTAAATCACGTTATTTATATTCAGTATCACAATATTTTATTCAAAACCAGGTCATTTGTATTCAGTATTTCGTTATTCGTGTTCAGTATGAAGTTATTTGTATTCTATAATCAATTATTTGTGTTCAGTTTCTCGTAATTTAAGTTCAAACTGAAGTTATTTGTATCAAATATTTCGATATTTATATTCAGTATTGATGTTTATAAGAAGTGTTCCAACTTCCTTAGGCGCAGTTGACCATAAATGGATTTTGACTGAACTGTTTAGGTCCGTTTGGATGTATTTAGTTCAATACAAATTTATTTCTAGTCAAACTTTCGACATTTCTATTCATTTATGTATTCATTGTTTTGACATTAATAAGCATATGCAGTTATTTGTATTCAATATTTCGATATTCTTATCCAATACGAAATTATTTCGAAATTTCTATGCAATATGATATAATTGTATTCAACAAGGAGATATTTGTATTCAATAATTCGATATTTATATTCAGTCTGTATTTAAATATTTATATTCAACGAAACATTCAACACAAATTCATACTGAATGTAAAATGACAAAAAACTTTATACTGAATATGAAAAACGAAATATTGAATTCAAATAACATTGTATTGGATAACAATATTGAAACCGTGAAAACAAATAACTTCATATTAAAATAAATATTGAATGAAAATATCTTCATATTGAATTCAATAAAAAAAAATGAATATCAAAACTACGTATTGAATATAAATATCGAAATATTTTATACAAATTACTTTATATTGAACATGAATAACGAGAAATTAAACAAAAATAACTTCATGTTGAACATAAATAATTCATAAATAGTTCATTAAATTTTGCAAGACTTTTGAATGCCATAATGACATATCCGTTTTCTTTTGTGGAATAAAGTTTATGACATTAGATTTCATTATCGGCGCTTGGCTACTTGAGTAAAAGAAAACTGAAAAGTTACCTGTACGTGGTATATTTCTTTTGTATAATACTTTATAATTACATTATACGGATAGCAAAATATATGAAAATTTTATATTTCCTTTTATATTACCTTAATTGCATACCTTAAATTTGGTATCATGGCGGGTCCGTTCACCCTACTATGTGGCTACGTTCGCCCTATTTTCAAATTATAGATCTAAATAATCACTATAAATACCAATAACATGTTTTATTCATATGTTAAATTTTACAATTACTGAAAAATTCTATACTCTAAGGAAAATATATAACTATTTAATTACCTTTTAATTTTCTAATTAATTATTTAAAAATTGAATTTTATTAATTATTACTACAATTGGCGCTTTGGTTGATTAATAAATGAATAAACAAAAATAATACTAAAAAAACTGAAGTTTTAGGTGTGGTGGAAAACAAATATTGAAATGATATTTTGTGTTAAATAATGTATTTTAACAGTTTGTGAATGTTTTGACTTCTTTGATCTCGCTTATACCGAACTTCTGCGTAAACCAGCAAAAATGGATTACCATCATTATCACACAAATTCTGTGGTACTAACATCACACAATAGCAGTATAGAGCTTCAAAGCATGCATTTTATATTCAGATCTTGTGAAGAACGCAACTGTCCCGATGAAGTAGCAGCTGCCCCTGAAAACAACAATTGCGTACTTTTAATTTATACTAGACATTGAACCCGCGCGAGCGGAAAATAAGCCTTTTTGTTGTGGCCATAATGGCTTTACAAAGTTGTTGCAGCCTGTCATTCATAGAACAGGAACTCAATATGGATGTTGTGTCAGGCTTTCCATAAACTTTCCTGTCAAGTAGGTGGTATCAACTGATAGTTTCATGTTTATATATGCTGTAGTATTCCAGAAATCGATGTTAATGAAAACTTTAACCAAAGTCAATGAAACGTGAAATGTAGGTCAACGTGACCCAATTGTCATATGGCTGAAGATGTATCCACTGATGAAGTAGACTAAATGCCACGTAGAATTACCAAAATGGACCTTAAGGTTCCATCAAAGTCAAAATCTATGACGAAAACACAACCACATAAATTGTCAATATTTTTATTGTTACAATTAATTCTGAACTGGAACTTGATGAAAAGCTTTCATTAAATACACATTTCATAATGCATTACCTTTTTCCTTCAGAATAAATATGAAAATGAAATTGTAGATGTAAACATTTCCTTAGTGACGGATGGATTTTTCAAAAGATGCCGTGAGTTAGGTAGAGCATATTTTGGGAAAATAATTGTTCCAATTGTTTCATTGTCATGATGGGCAGGGCAAGCGAGTCTTAATTCACAAATATATCCAATAATCAGACGATAAAAGCAATTTTAGTGTGTGGCTGCGTGTGCTGTCCACGTTTATAAAGATGTCCGAGATAAATTTCGTCATTAATGATAAAGATGACCATTTGTTAAAAATATTTTTATCTAGGGCTTACAGGGAATTGTATGGTAGAGATATATTTGAACAAGTCACATGACAAATAATGTAAAAATAGATAATGGTTGGTTTTATCACCTTGTGCAAGGTAAACATCCGAGCAATCCAAAAAACAACTAAGTTAGGAATTCCTCTGAACTTTACCTTACTTCTTCATAATCTTCAAAGTCCGTAACCTTTATAGTTAGGAGAAACTGCGTTATTGTAGAAAAACAATCCTGAATACATGAACCGGAAACATCCCACTCGAAGGAGAATGTTTTTAATTTGTTTTATTCTCTTCCGTAATTTCAAACAAAAATACATTTAAAAATATTGCATACTTGTTTATTTAAACCAATGTGTTAAAATAATGCTTTCGAGAACCTTCTAAGGGATATATTGGAAGAATTCATTTCATAAAAGTGCATACAAATTCCATTTGCACATAAACAAAACTGCAGTTTAAATTTATAAATGCAGATTGTCAAATCCGATAATAACATACCTTTATAATCTGAACCATACATCGTTTATTTTAAACACGCGTTTTGCCGCCTATTCGGCTAATTCGTAAATTTAGTATTATAGATCTATCTATATTGAAAGTAGGGCGAACGGACCCGGGATGAACAAGAATTAGGGCGAACGGACCGGGGCGAACAGGTAATAGGGCGAACGGACCAAGATTCATCATATATCTTTAACGCTATATGATCCCAGTACCTATTGATCTATGTAAACTTCGGCTGTAGTACATTGAGAACATTTAAAAAGACTTTGCATAAGTCGATGTTTGTAAAGACCTTTCATGCTTGATATATCAAGGGAGAGAAATTTAAATACTTTTGTAATCCATTCATTCAACTTGTTGAACACTGGTTGACTGATTTGTGATAATATAGGATAGTGCTAATTTAGCAAAACTTTAAATGCGATCAAGCTCATCAGCAATAATTTTAAAGAGGTGGTTGATGACAATCAGAGATAAAGATATTCTCTTTGATGCGATTATATCCGTCTCCAATGTCTGTGGTTCAAAATCTAACAGACACTGTGAATGATAAGAGAAGTGGCATGTGGTCAGAATTTATGAACTTAGATGAGTTTTTATTACAGACAGAAATCATTGGTGACGGAAATAACAATCAATGTACCAACACTAATTCGCAGGAAATCACTATTTCACAGATGCTATCTCGGGAATCAACCACATCTGATACAAGACCAATTCCCATACCGGAACCTCGCCTCGATGAAATACAATTTAACACTAAAAATCCAAACCGTGCTAGTGCTACACAAACCGCTTTGGTGGATACAACTAAATTTAACGGCAATGTATCGAAATCAACGACTCGGAAATCCGTTCCAACAGTGTCTTATCCAAAACCATTTTCACCTGACATAAAAAAGCCACAAAACATGATCGACTCAAAGGTACCAACACTTGATAACTGCATATTGGAAAACCTCATTGCGATTCTTTCTCCCAAATTAAACGGAACAGACAGTGATAATACACAGGTAGAGTCACTGGAGACAAACAAGCTAAACGACACTATAGCAGAGCCAGATCACTGCACCAGAAAACCGATACCATCTATCAAAAATGGTTAGTAATGCAACTGTTACTGCTACTATAACTACTACTTTGTACTACTACTAATGACTATAAAAACCTTGTATATTCTTAACAATTTTATTTGACATCTTGGTACAAATACTCATACATGTATATGCTTTATAGTATATCTTATGTAAGATTTTATTTTCAGATTTGATTTTATTTCAGTATTGGGTTTTAGGGTTTGTTTTTGTTTTTGTTATTTTATTTGTTTATTTTTTTGCTATTTTCTACCATGACAGAAAGGGTGTCTTCCCGATTGTCCAACATTTGAAAATTACAGGTAAAAAAAGGTAAAAAAATGTTGGACAATTGGGAATGTTTTGATAAGAATTATACATATTGGTTAATTAGAAAATGTTTGATAAAGATAGTTTTGAGGTTCTATAAGGGGTATTCATTAAAAGAAAAAAATATACTAGTGTTGCTTTAGGTTTATCCCTTTGGTTTGTTGCGTCAGTATTTGTTAGCTGATGTTTTATGACTTGTGATTGTTTTGATTATCCTTTTGGTTTGTTGCTTCTGTATTCGATAGCTGAGGTTCAGTTATTTCTATGGAAATAAGGCAACATATTTGCACTTTGATTTTCATACATGTGATATTCTTTTAATGGAAAATAAAAGAAAATACTTGTATTTAAATGTTTTATTTTCATTAAATAAATATGAAAATTTCTGCAGTCGAACTTTCAGTTGCTGAGGTCGTTGGTTCAGTTGCGTGTATTTTCTGCGTTTCACTGGTCGTAGCTCTCCTGCTGCGTACTGGATGAGGGTGACTTCATTGACTGTCTGTTCTACCTTCAGATGCGTGAGTAGGCGGTAGATGTTTGGGTGTGGAACCTCGATGATCTTCTTCATACTGCTATACCACACTCCAGGTGGTTTGTTGAGATCTAGAAGAGGTTCTCTCGCTGACGGTATAATGTTGATTTTACTGACGGGAATGTTGGAAATTGTTCAACCATGCGTTGTGTTTGGTGTTCTTAGTTTGGCAATTTCCTGTTTTTAGACAGAAGGTACAGGAGTGGTTTCTTGTCGGCATCTCTTCTTGATGTGCTGCAGTACTTTATTGACCTCTAACTTTGCTGGGTTTGAGTACATTTCATATATTATATTTGAATTATGATTTTATTAAATAATTTACATTGCTTGACTTTATACTTAAATCAAAATCATTGTTAATTTATATAGTATTTGATTCCTAAAGCATTAAAAATACTGGATATTTAAAAAAATATATTAAATATTTTTCTTTTAAAAAGTATGATTTGTTTTGATAATATTGTTTGTTTCAGATTAAAATATCCAAAACAATATTATAAGAAATAAATATATATTTCAAATTAAAATTATCTTTCATCTATTTTAAGAAAAATTTTATATTTAATCTATATTAATATTTATTTATTATTTATTTATTTTCAATAAAAACCCCTTGCTACCCTCAAATTATAATGATGATCATACATTGTTTAATTAGCAACAATTAATGTAGGACAATCAGAACTTTTGTTATTGGACAATCAGAACTCCATAATTTTAAAATGTTGGACAATCGGGAATAAACCACAGAAAGGCAGATAATAAATCTTTAGCCTTTGTTTAAAGGGGAATATTTTTCAGGTCTGTTCCATTTTTATAACAACATTATTATATAATATTGTGTCAACAATTATGTTGGGGCCACTCAAAGGTTTCTTACCTAATGCTATTTTTAAATATGACAGAAAATGAAAAGTTATATATAGTTAATAAGAATGATAAAAAATAAATTGGTAGATAAATTGAAATAAAAAAAAGGAAAAATAAAAAAAATTAAAAGTTAACAAAATATACATTTCTAACAAACGTCAAAAGTTATCGGTCCCGACTGTATAGCAGCGTACTGTAAATCGTTCATGTTTGATCAAATAAGACTTTTTTTTTAAATTTGATACAGAGGGTCGAGAGTTTAACTTATATATAGATATACAAAAATGAAAAATACATTTTTTATTATTTATACTGCGATTTATTATCCTAGCTTGAAATGGTTTTCGCGCATATTATTTTTCGAAATGTCTAAAATTAAAATAAGTGCTGAAAAGCTGATGAATTTGTTTATTCATATCAATATATTTTAAGGTTAAATTTTAAATTTTGAGTGAAATGTTTAGGAAAAAGTTATACTATAAAAGATTTCTCGAATATTAGCAATGATGTAATTGTCAATTTCGACAGAGTATGAAATTCTTACAACAGACATCGTAGAAAAAAGCAGAAATAATAATAAAAATCACTTTTAGAAAATGGAAGGGATATTTAAACGTTCAAATATACAGCTGTTGATTACCTGGAAGCCACTACGTACCTATTCATTGGTGAAATTGGCTAACCGGTTTAATTTTTTTGAATTAATACCATGTTTTATTGCGTTTACATTTCTTACCAAGTGATCAACGGGGAATCTAGTCCAGTCAAACTATGGATGGATGGATGAATTATTGTTTAACGTCCAGTGGCAGCCAGGTGCATATCAGGACGAGAACATGTTGATATGATAATGAATATGATCCCTGCTTTGTACTAGACCGACACGCTAAGTCGGATTTTTAATGTGCTAGCTCACGAGGTAACTGTCCGCAGGAAGACATATATCACCTCACTCGGACACATTATACTGACCCCGAGCCGACCAGTCTTTGCTCTTACTCCTAGATGCCGCGTACTTGGCGGAGAAGCAGCAAATACCAATTTTAATGTCTTTGGTTTGACCCGGCCAGGGATCGAACCCGCGATCTTCCGCACTCGGGGCGAGCACACTACCACGAGACCACCTAGGCGGTCTCCAGTCCAACTAAGTTTTAACCTCAAACTAATTGCAACAGAAAATGTTTTAGTTCTAATCAATAGCATTAAGCCCTAAATATACATAGAAAAAAGTCCCATAAAATCTAACTTGAGGAAAACTCAAAATCAGCATTTTTAATTTCCTATGGAAATTAACATTGGAAAGGAGAGATAACTCCGCAAAAATTAGTCTTTTTTGTCAGTTTTTGGTTGATTTTCTTAAAATTCATGTAAAGTATGATACTTTGATGGGGTTATAAGTTCGTATTTGACTATATTATATAATTTTCTGCTCATGAAATGTACAAAACCGAAGTGTTATGGGTATTTTTATTTTTTTTTTAACATTTTTCATCAAAGAAATTGCAAATTTGTGGCATTTTGAAAAAATAATGTGAAAATTTGGTATTGTTTATATCTGTAAATTATATTTGTTCAACATGTACCTTGTTTAAAGAAACTTTAAACCACAAAAAGAAGAATATATGCATAATCATTTTTATTAAATTTGAAATTCTTTACCTTGACATTTTGAAAAATTGAATAAATAGTCAACTAGGTTGTAGCTTGATAAAAGATATGAAAACACGTTTAGAGTTGTTTTTTATACTCTAAAGACGGCTAAAATATCAAGAATCAATACATTCTGCTGAATAGAAGCGGTAAAGTTATAATTTTGTATCAATTTTTATTGATTTATCTGCCTTTTTTGCAGAGTTATCTCCCATTTTCAATGCATATCTCCATAGGAATTTTAAAATCGTGAATTTTTAGTCTTTCTCAAGTTAGATTTTGTTGGACTTTTTTCTGTTTATATATTTGGGGTATAATGCTAAAGATTAAAACTTAAAAATCTTCTTTTGCAATTACTTTAAGGTTAGGGTCAAATTTATGCTAGAAAGACTGGACTAATCAGAGATGGAGTAATTTTCAGATAATGCATTTTTATTCTTTAATAAAAACATTGTTTTATTGCCAAAGTTCATAAAATAAATGTTCATATTATAGTGCAGATGTGAAATATGTTTCATCAAGAAATCCATATTAATTTTGTCATTGTGATATAATGAAATTTTGATTTTAATTTTGTGCGAACACTATCGTTTTTACTGCACTTTGCTCTATTTTGTAACCTTTTGGTAAACTCTATAATTCGAATAATCGGAAAACATCTATGTATCTAGAAAATGCGAATGATAAAATAAATCTGTATTTCCAGAAAAAAATGTAGTTTAAAACAAAAACAAAACAAAACAAAAAATAAATAGAGAAAAGGAAATAATAAAAATAAGACAAAATAAAGTAGACAATGTAAAAAGAAGAAAAAACAAGCAACATATAACCCCCCCCTCCCGCTTCCTCCACTTCCACACTTTGTATACACAAGGGAGGGGGGTGTACAAGCGGAAGCTTAAACAAGGGGATGAAAAGGTGTTCTCATTTTTTCCCCACTAAATTTCTGTTTTTTTTCCATAATTTTTATAAAATATCACAAAACCTTTACCCGTAAATCTACAGGGCTTGTGGGAAATCACACTCTTTGCGATATCGTGATAGATTGTAAGATTGTAAGGCGATTTGCTTGATTTAATGTAGTAGACAAGGTGTCGCGCTCGTGAAATAAAAGAAGAAAAAACAATGAAAAAAAAAATGACAGAATACAGAGCCAATAGACAAATTTAATCAAAAAGTTTTTGGATACTCTACCTATGTTTAATTTATCTGTAGTATCTGATATTTTGAGTGAAACCAACGACGCACAAAATACAAAAGAGAATATTGCTGTTATGAAACAACTTATTAAGGTAACAGGTACGTAAATGGGCTATCTCACGGACTTGTATGAAATTTTGCAAGTAATTAGAGCATGTGGAACTGCATATAAATATCGAAAAAATATATAAGTAACTTTTATACTTTCAGATATATAGCAAATTGAATATTCTGTAGAAAGAAGTACAAACGTATAGGATGCACGTAAATATCGCAAAAAATATTGAAAAATTTTACTTTAAATTGCCTTTTCTCAAAAACTTATCCTACGAATTTTCTTTAAAATTGATATGTTATTGCCACGTTTTATTGATATGAAAGCTATAGGGGGTAACCGAATTCGCTTTTGCAGTATAAATCATCCAAGTGTCTCTGCAATACCTAAAAACGTTGAAAAATAAGATTTAGAACCACGACGTCACGATTATTTTTGCCTTTTCGACGCTTTTTCCACGCTGTCCAGCAGATTCAACTATCCATACTCAAAAAACGAGTTCGGTGAGCCCCAATAAATTTTATATCAATAAAACGGAAATTCCAGTAGCAAAAACATATCATTTTTAAAGAAAATTCGTAGGACATGATTTTGAGAAATGTTAATTTGTAGTCAAAATTGCTGAACCTTTTTACGATATTTACGTGTATTCTATACATTTGTACTACTATTTTCTGGATATTTAATTTGCTATATCTCAGAAAGTGTAAAAGTTATATATATCATTTTTTCGATGTTCTAGTGCAGTCGTTAAGCTTCGGGACGGAATATATGCAAAACTGTTTGAAACATTTGGAACTGAGAAAGATGAATCTTGGCACTGAAAAGGTATGACATGGAATATACGAAAAAAAGCTGCGGTAAGTGAGTTGACTCTAAGCCATCTAAAACTGAATATGAAAGAATGCCGTTTCGAGCTAATCATGCAATGGTTGGACGCAAAATAAAAATTTAAAATTATGTAAATTTCCCGCCAAAATTGTACATTTTAAGGTCAAAATGCGAGAAAATAAGGATGGTGACCCAATTTTTTATTTCATATGTCATTGAAGCTCAGTAGTAGCTTCATTCGTGCAAATATTTTGCAAATCTAATGATATAGTCGATTTCGTATCGTCCCACCTTAATGTAGTCTGACGCCCCACTTTGAAAAACACAACAGTTACAATAACGTCAGGGAATTTGGTTGCAGAATTACTTGTTTTCAGATGGTGAAAATACGCCTTTAAAAAAATAAATTACGCTATAGTTTGTTTTCTTATATTAAATACAAATACATATATACCAAAAGATAAAATAAGAGCCACCTTAAAAAGAGGTATGAGAGACTATATATATACATGCAAGAAAAAGTATTTATTTTTTTTATGTGTTTTATAATATGTCTGCAGTCTAGTACATGGAGAAAACCACCAATTTTTACACAACGCATGAGAGGGTAACATGAAAAAATGTTACATATGCTGAGGCATGTGTTGGATTAGATTTTTACCCGCAAATTGACCAATAAAAACCTTGCATTTTCACATAAATTATAATAAATGAAAATATATTTGTAAATCGATGACATCTTTCATAACACGATATCCTGTTTCCTAACAGTGAAATTTTTTTGTGATTTAAATTACATGCAATGACTTGCATTATCATTTCATTGAAAATATTATTATAAGACTTATTTCTCAAATAAGGTTAATTTAAATGTTTTATTTGAGCTTTACAACGTAGAAATCAACATTAAATCACATTTGTATAAAACTTAGAAAAAATCAAATTCAGATATTTATTCAATTTCAGTTATCTAAACAGAGTTAATTTATTGCAGAATGAGACTGTGTTACAGTATTAATCATTTTTTTTTTACATTTTAGAAAAAGTAATCTTGCTAGACTATTTTTCTGAAAAAAGGATAAATTCACGTGTTCAAGCAGGGGTTTATCCAGGGTTATTGGGAACGACCCTTTTGGAAAAATTTTGGCCAATTGGGAACCAAAATTAGAGGGGTAAGTTAACATTTTTGGGAATTCTGCGTAATTTTGAAATAATTTCCATTGGGAATGGGTCCTTTTACCGGACCCTGCTGAATGGTAGAAAAATCCATGTCAAGTAATAAAAGGGATAGGGACAAACCCTTGGATTAGTTTAAAAAGAATTAATAATTCATACAATGCAATGCTGGTCTCCCGGATGGTTTATGCTTTGCTTAATTTTTTTTCTTAATACGTTTATTATTGTAAATATTTACAATTTTTATACCCCCGAAAACGAAGTTTTGGGGGGTATATAGGTTTCAGTCTGTCTGTATGTCCGTCTGTCCGTCTGACCGTCTGTCCATCTGTCCGAACCTCGTGTAGATGCTTTGTGTTATCAATTCCCATTACAGCTTATTCGGACCTGTTTGCCGCTACTATTTTAAAGTTATCACTACGATTTTCAGACCCCCAAATTACGCCTTCAGCTCTCTTAAACGTTTTTCTACGTCAACTAAGTAAAACGGTAAAAAAAGAAAAACGCAAAATTCGCTCGGAACCTTTCGCGACATGTCGATATTGCCCAGGCATAAAGTTAAAGGACGCTCGAATGAACGTTGACTTATCCTCGCGGCGCTTTGACTGATGGTAGACGTCCGTAGGATTTTGACTCGGCATCATTTAATGGCGGCATGATGAAGCCAGTAAAAAAACATGCCAGCCAAACGTGAATACACTGATCTTTGGAAATTCCTTCAATCTCCATTAAAAGGCGAAACCTTTATATTATGTAATACTCATATTTGTCAGTCGGTGAAGTCTCACAAATATTTCCATGTGCTCACGGAGGTAAATTTTACTGGTGAAGTCTCACAAGTATTTGGAAAAGTGCTGAAAATCGGAACAGGACAAAACGAGGGCGGCTGATGATGTGCACAATCATAGCTCAAAATGAATTCCCATTTAGTACAGCTCTGCTCTTTACAATTTGCGTTAAGGAAATGTTTCCAGATTAATGACTTGCTGCAGGTATGTAGATCATTTTATCAGCTATCAACATAAAAACACTTTCTCACAAAGACAAGTAAGATTTCATTGTTTTTCACTCTCTCTCTTAATTCCCTCTATTATAGTCTGGCTGATGGGAAGGGGGGTAAAAAGGCGTATTTTCTAGGGGCCACTATGCCCAAATTTTTTTCAAGTTTGGATTTAGTTTTTTTCCAGCATTTTTTCCGGCAAATGTCTCCCTCCCCCCTCCCCCCTTTAAGAACTTTGACTTATCCTCACGGCACTTCGACTGATGGTAGAACTTTCGACTTTGCAAACGCCCATAGATTTTGACTCGGCATGTTTTACTGGTGATCTACATACCTGCAGCAAGTCATTAAGATTTTCTATCATCATTTTTGCATTTTGAACTTGCTCATTTTCCAACAATATTCTATATGAAGAGTACCCATTTTGTGTAATCAACTCCTCTTACAGCTTTAAATCAATGGTCTGAAACTTTGCAGGGTGTTTCATCTACTCCTCTTACAGCTTTTACTTTCTAAAGTGCAAAGGCTCAACAGATGCATGATCGGGGGGTATCAATAATCCGTTAAGGGCAGATTATGTGGACAGGTTTACAAAGCAGTTGGTGCGGGGGGTATTTGTGGCCCATTAGACCACAGTAACTCTAGTTATTTTTGGTGTTGGTTTCATGATCGATTTCTTCATTCCTACATTTACCGATGCTTATATAGCACTAATACCTGCTAGGACATGATTCAGCCTTTGTATTTATCATCACACAAACTTGTTTGGTTTAATTGACACGTACAAGATATATTTTCTTCTGTTGTCTTTTTTCCTCGTCTAACAATATCTTGATGTTGTTTTTTAGCTGTCCATAGTTCTGGCCAATATCTGTGAGTTGATCCACGACAAATTTGATTTATGAGTCCATGATGTTTTCTTGTCTTCTAAGTTGTACGTTATATATATGTTATAGTCTTATTGCTTCATTAGTTCTCAACACTACAAATAAGGTTTACTACAACATCTAATTAGACAAGGGATTAAGAGAACCTCTGAAGAGCCAAATACTTATTGTGACCTGTACATCTATCTCAGATATATCTATAACCAAGGAATAATTCATATAGTTTTTTTTTTAATTTAATTTTTAAGCATTAAAATTTCTTCTGCTTTTTAAAAATAAAGATATGTAATAAACTACTATGTGTTTTGTTTAAGTATAAGTTAAATTAAAAAAATAGTATATTTATTTATTATATATAATAAATGATATTAAAGATTAATATATATATAGGTTATATATTAATATATATGTTGATATAAATTATTTATTTAAATTATAATTAAACCATATAAGTGATTGAAGATCCAACATCATTCATGTCATTTAATGACAAATGCACTATTAGATGTCAAATTCATAACAAATCGCAGGGGCCTTAAAGAGTATACCGAATAAGTGAAGAGAAATATTTCTGAAGATTTACCATACCAAACTGTCAATCAGAATGCACTGATCACCCACAACACGATTCCAGCTGGTTTTGGAACACAGCCACACAATCATCCCTCAGATCATACAGCGGTACAGCTGTAGTAATAATATCTATATTGCAGTAAAAACAATTTTGTATGACTTCAACTGAAGTCCATCTTAAAAAACAAACAAGTTGAAAAGGGATTAGAATACAAAAAGAACACAAAAAGGCTCATAACTATTTCCCTTGTCTGAACAAGAGACCGAAATTATTTCAAGACCATTCAAAACATTACTTCAGGTTGTGTTCACAGCGGTCATGTAATATTTTGAAAGACTGGAAAAATAAGACTAGGTAAGACGCAGAAGTGAACATCTCAGCCATCTCGTATTTTTAAGCTAATTGGGGTAGTTAAAATTCAGTTTATCTTGATTTGGCACAGGTGAACCTCCGCTGACGATGACTTAAACCACAAAACATGGGTGGTGGTTAGATAAAATTTATTTTAATCTAGTAACAATGTAAACATTGTTTAAAGGTATTCTTCTTTGAAGCCAATGTGTAAATTAGAACCAAACATAAATGTTTCTTGTGAATAATTATATATGATGGTTCCAACCGTAAACAAAGACAAAACCAAATAAAAATTGAAAAGAGGTCACTAAGAACTTAGCAGCAATGGCATTTCTATGGTCATATACAGAATTAGGTCAAATGACCCCGACTTCAAATCAAAATAACCTCACAGAACAAATTTATTTTAACATAGGACCCGTTAGAAATCATTCAACCAATGTTATTTATTACTATTGGAATTATTTTGTTAATAATTCTTGAAATTAAGTCCATAGGAGGTCTTCCATATTGTTGTTTTGTCACATTTGCTCACTACTTGCCTATAAGTTCTTGGTCTATTGCTTTTATTAATAATTGAATCCAGTTTTGAGTATCTTGGGGCGATTGCTCTTTGCCAAAGAAATGCAGAAGACATCATAATTCTACTACGTATGATCTTATTTTTTAAAGCTTATTTCAGCTTAATATTTTCAGTATTTGGTGAATTTAATGTTGCTGCATAGAATAGAGAATGGAAACGCGGAATGTGCCAAAGAGACAACAACCCGACCAAATAGCAGAAAACAGCTTAGGGCTACCAATGGGTCTTCAACGCAGCGAGAAAATCCCGCACCCGGACGCGGGCTTCAGCTGGACCCTAAACAATAATGTATACTAGTTCAGCAAAATGGACGGCAACTAAACTCCGAAACATAAAAATGAACCAACGTTAAAAAAAACATACACACAAGACTAACAAAGGCTAGAGGTTCCTGGCTTTAGACAGGCGCAAAAATGTGGCGGGGTTAAATATGTTTTGTGAGATCTCAACCCTCCCCAATGCATGACTTATTTATTTCTTTTTCAGGGATCAAAGCATGTAATATTTTTTTTAATTAAAGAATACATGTATCTTGATCGATATATAAATAATTCTATTCATTAGCATAGCTATAATATATTCAATTATATTTTTACAAGGAACAAAAATGGTCAAGGTAATATGCGATGGACGCATGAACGTTTTAGCGGATTTTCTAAACGTGTAAATGGACATTTTAGCGGGAACTTTAAGGGACATTTTAGCGGAAGAAAAATTGTTTACCTGTACAGATTCAATGGACATTTTAGCGAAATATTTTTACATGTAACTTTTATTATCAGTTGCCCCAGAACACCGGAAATGTTCAGCATTAATGACATTAGTAGAGACCACTATGTCTGCAGTGTTAGATTTAGATCGATACAGAGCCAATGTTAATATGTACATGATGTAAATATTGTAAATATCTTGCTTTTAGTGCCCACTTGAGATTATAATAGTGCTTTGGTTTTAAACATTAACTGTATTTAAGTGAACTATATCCTCACAATCTTACTTTCGCCTGTCTGGCTGAAGGAAGAGGTAAATGCTTAATGACTAAACTCTTCCGCTAATATGTCCACATGGATATTTTAAATTCCGCTAAATTGTCCTTTAAATATTCCGCTAAATTGTCTTTTAAATATTCCGCTAAAATGTCCACAAAATTTCCGCTAAATTGTCCTATCATTCCGTTAAAATGTCCTGCGCCGTATGTTTGGACTTTTAAGTTAAAGATATCAGGTGATTTAGTTTGGAGTAAAGCCGTCCCATCATCGATTTCCATACATTATGAAAAATGGAATTTAATTTTTTTATCAATTAATTATTACTGCATGTTATCTAGTTGGTAAGACGGAATTCAGAGTAATAATAACAACAAAACTGTTTCTCAATGTAAAATGTCAAACTGAAAGGAATAATTATGGCTTCTAACCTACGGACAATTTCTTTACATATTACATAAAAACACAATTTAATGTATAAATACTTTTCAAAAACCAAAGAAGGTCTGCATTAATTTTATACAATATTACATTTGATTTCTCATTTACGCAAGTAGTTGAATTAGCACAATATATTTGATTAATGATGTATATTTAATTTTTTAAATCTTAAAAGATATGATAATGCGGTGTTTCTATTTTTACCAGGAATTTTAAATTTCAAAATTGTGCCGATCTTCTGGTTGAATAACTGTTTCGAAAGACTTAATTAGCACATTTTTCTATCCATCCAAATTTGAGAAAGTTAGTATAAAAAACTATATTTATTTGTACAAATTATAGGTGAGTTATCTATTCATTTAATAGTCACTGCAGAATTTGTGAAAATTCACAATTTGTTATCTTGAACACGGATTTTAAGTGTTATTACTTTTTCTTTGTGAAACTATTTTTGATGCACTTGTTAAAAAAGTAGCGAATATAAGGTTTTGAATTGGGATTTAGATATCGACAAAGGAATACCGAAGCTATGGACAATTGCAAGTAGATAACATCCGATAAAGTTTTTCAGTGTAGTACAGTATAAATTGAAGGAAGCGCGAAATATAAATGAAGAAGTGGTCTTTATATGAGATAAAAAAAAATCCATTCTGTCAATAAATTAGTATACGTGATGATGCATGTTTTAGAAACACTTAAAGTATTCTCAAGGATTTGCTTTGGTGGGATTTTGGTCGTTTGAACTTACCCACTGTCTTACCATTTCAGTATTTTTTCCGATCTTTAAATAAATCCTTCATGTTTTGAATCATGTATCAAAATCATATTTAACTCAATAGACCCCATTTTAATTTTGTATATATTATTCTTTATTGCACCATATGCATTTTAACAAGTGTCAAGATAAAGCAGTTTTTTTGGTTGTTTTTATTTTCAATTATACCAAAACATATTTGTTAACCGATGCCTTTTTTCGTAACATGCCTTCATGTGTGGTAATATGCATTATCATTCTCATGAAAATGTTAATTTTAGACTTATTTCTCACCATGGTTCATTTAAATGTTTTATTCGTTCTTTCAATGCACAAATTATACATTAAATTTTAACATTCCTATAAAATTTGAAACGATTCGGATATTAAAAAGACTATGCAACGTTTATTGTTATCTAACTTTACGAAACGTACGTACATGTACTACGTTAACAGTGTAGGATTTAATAATGTCCCCTATGAAATGGTGTCCGCCGAACATTATTTCATAGTTAATACTGTCCATGGACAATATTTACTTATTTTAATGTGTCCCGGGCATAATTAAGTTATGAAAAAATGTCCTAGGCTATGAAAAATTGTCCATGCCATCACTGGACACTTTACCATTCAATTTACTACTTGAACAGTATATGTGATAATTCTGACATTCTTTTATATCTAATCAAGTAATTTTAACTCTATTTCATACAAATTAGTGTAGATTTTGAAGGTGAACTCATTTTAGATCAGCAGTTTAGGAAATAGGGGTTGAAATAAAATGAAGTAAAACCTGAGAAGCATAGTATAAACATGACTTCATTATTTCCAAATATGTATATATACATGTACACAACAGAGCAGTAAGTAGAAATCAGTATTTCATTGTCATGATTGTCTAAAGTATATATCAGATCGAACATTCAATAATTAAAATATAAACATGATTAAATCAATATAAATATTAATATATACTGATTTGCCTCCATTTAGATAATTGTAATTTTGTCGGTATTCACTGCCATCCATTGTTTTTATGTTTAACTATCTATTTCAAATACACCTTTGTTAATTAGTTAAAATTCGAGTATCATAAAATATTTTGATAACCTTTTTAAGTTACCTTCCTTGGAAGAGAGAATTTAATAACAAATGCTATGAAATATTGTCTGTGAGATGACACTATTTCATAACTATTGAGGTAAATTCTGTCCACTCTGGGACTATTATAACTAACTTAGTTATAATAGTCCCAGGTCCACTTAAGGGACAAAATTTCATGGCAATGGACATTATTTAATATTATATTTCTGTGAAAAACTGTCCAGGCGGACACTATTTCACTAGACACTATTTTGGCTTACAAACAGGTAATATTAATAGTTAATACACTAGAAATAGGAATTAGGGAAAATGTATAACTGATTGTATTAAATAATTTTTTTAACAGTTTGGGAAAAATATTTTGCCTAGATTATTTTTTCTGAAAAAGTATAATAATTAAAAACCTGTAAACGAGTTTGTATAGATGTATCGAAAGTAGCACCACTGTTGTATTTATAGCTATCTCTACAGTGAAAAGATATGTCATTGGCCAAACACTATTCACTACTTAGAAGCTTTCTTCTGATTGGTTATATTAGCTGTTGAATTTCGAATCTCGAATTTAAGATATCGAATGTAGGATTTCGAATTTAGAACGTCGGGTATTGGGTCTCGAATTTCGAATATTTATACCTCATCTGTGTTTTCGTACAAAAGCCTTTGAAGTATCATAAAAAGGAATACCAAAAATAACAATCCAAAGATACTAATATTAGATATACCAAGTTGGTTTCTTATTCATTATTTAAATAAGTAGCAATTACTGACTTAATATTCTTTACTCAATATTATATTCCAATAAATAGTATGTAACAATATCCAATGAGGAATAAGTAATTACTATAACTCATTATATATTCTATTATTAAATAATACGATTAAAACAGCCCTAATACTACAAAAACGGCATGTGTCATACTGGTGACGTCGTCCTGGTCATATAAATCATGTGATCTATATTGCTTTTCGGCCCGGTCCAATATTGAAAAGGGCCGTATGAGCCTTAGGGCTAATACAGCCTTTTCACTCCGGTCGTTTCATTTCCAGTCCGTATTGGAAATATTGGCCCTATATTCACATCATTGCCAGTCCGTATTGGAAATATTGGCCCTATATTCACATTTGATGTATGTAATACAGCATTCAGAACAAGTCTGTATTGACAAAGTTGGATTATTTAATAAAAGTGTTATGAACTGGCTGTTTCTGTATTGGCACTGGTATAGATTCTCGGTTAGCTGTATTGGCCCTCGACACTGCGTGTGAAGCACATATGAAATCACTAAACTGTTGTATTTTGTTAAAATAAAATTCCAAAAAAGTCATATTCATCTTCTCACTGAATCTATCTTTACATACATTTAGCAAAGCTCGAAATACAACAACGATAGCTGTCACGCGAAATGGTATGACAATCGAAAGTGCGACGTCACAATCCAAGGTATAATGTCTTACATTCAAATGACGCTAGATCGACAGTCAAAAACGGAAAATAGAACGTTGTACAAGATCTAAAACGCTAATATTTTGCTTTAAAATCTCCCAAAAATGCAAGTCTGATTTTATTTTGTTTGTTTAAAGACATTTTACGTTTTCTGTAAAAGTTTTTGCCTTGTTAAAATCGACATGCCCGTATATGACGCCTTAATATATACTTCACTAGATTACAGAAATGATGCAAATCGAAATAATTCATTGGTGCCATGCTCTATGCTTACTAACGCTCTGTATAAAATATAAACAAATATAAGGCCTAACCATGCTAAAATAGCCATAGAACATGGCACCAATAAATTATTTCTTAAATTTAGATTATATACGAATAATTACTTTTATTATGCCTCAGTATTTTGTTTTCTATATGAAAACCAAGATAATTTCTAAACCTAAAACTATTTAGGTTAATAGTTTCCATTAATATTGACCGGTGAATAGTACTGGAAACTATTGACCGGTAAATTGTCTTTCGATATGATAAAACACTTAATCGGAGAATATAAGTTTATGGTCCCTTCATAACCATTTTGAAATCTATAAATCTCGCCGACATTTTAGACGAATAGCTGTTCGATAGACAACATATTACTCACTACTTAAAAAGTCAGTGTATCACTTTTAACTTAATCCATGCATATTTTTCATCTCCCAAATTTGCAATATTTGTATTTCTTGGATCTATATTATTCTTATGCAAGTCATTGCCGGATTTCCGAGAAAATTTTTCTTGTTCTGGTATTATTGTAAAATAACAATCCAAAGATTGTAAAGATTGTAAAGATATTTTTAAATGTTATTTCTTTTTTTCAATGAAAAATCGAAAAATTGTGTGTAAAATTCCGTTAAAAAAGTTTTAGAGGTAAATAATATTAAGGTTTTCTACGTAGAAAACAATGACAGTTGCCTGTTCAATGTAAAATCAGCTTTAAATGTGAGTTCCACTGTGTAGATTAACTGCTCAAGAAAATACCACAAATATCTAATTGCAAAAATAAAATCTGTGTCTAGCTGAGGTTAATATGTAAATTGAGGATAATCTGGAAAAGCATATGAATTTTTATTTACAAACATGTCTATTTTTTGTAAACATGGTAAACAACATACATTTTATTTTCAATACACAAAAACATATGTGTAACTCGATTACATCTTTCATAAAATTAAAAAGTTGAATACAGTAAAAACATAATAATTTGCACCATCACAATGATTTCACGAAAATGTTACATTTAGATTTATCTGATTTATTTAAATCTTTGTTTACACTTTACAATGCCCAAAGTATTCATAAATTTGGTCATTTATATAAAACTCGGTGGGTTTTAAACCTCATTTCTGTTGGAAAAAAGATATTATACAAACATATTGAAGTTACCTAACTTTACCTATGTACCTAGTCACCTATTGAAGTTGGATAACTGTACCAAGTCCCCTATTGAAGTTGTGCTAACCTAGTGCTAAATAAAACAGAAATAGGCTAATACCGGAAATATATGTGATTGAATTAATCATATTTTACAGTTTGCAAGAATTTTGCTAAGTAGCATTAGGGTGCTCAAAACATTTCTTTAAAAATAATGCAAGAAAAAGGATTGTTTTTGCTTATCGATCACAATATGTTGCTAGTTTAATCTATTGGCTGTCCAAAGGTTTAGCCAGAGCAGAATACCTGATGTATGTTAATCCAGGTTGTGCAGACATATGGTATCTAAGTTTCCTAATTTGCCTTGTTTATGGAGTTCTGATGATCTCGTTGCCTCAGTAATTCTAAACTTCTAATATTAGCTATCTTTTTAGTCAAATAACTTTATTTATTTCAGACAATTCACTGAAGTGCATCTTTGAAAGCATACGTTGCAATATTCACAATATATATATATATATATATATATATATATATATATATATATATATATATATATATATATATATATATATATATATATATATATATATATATATATATATATATATATAATCAAAGTCTCTCAAAATGAGGTAAATAACAAAAACTCTATTGTAAAATCCGGAGCTTTCGACCAGTCAAGCCGGCCTTCTTCAGCGGAACTTTATTAGTGGTATGGTTACAACATTTAATCCTCACAATGAATATACGTACAATAAATTAACGTAATGTACCTAGAAAGGAAGCCCGTGAAGCAGTAAGGGAAGCTCTCGAAGAACGAACGGTCAAAAACATACCTACAGATGAGGTTCTTCGAATGATGGATATGGTTCTAGAGAACAACAATTTTTCTTTTGACGGAAAACATTATCTCCAGACAGAAGGGACTGCCATCGGCTCACATCTAGGAATGAATTATGCCTCCACTTTTTTAGGATCATGGGAACGCACTTTGCTTCTAAAATCGGAAGTTAAACCTTTTGCATACTTTCGTTTTGTGGATGACGTATGGGGATTATGGACAGAGGAACTCGACAAACTTACGGAATTTCACCGGATAGCGAATTCGATACATCCGCGCATCCAAGTGGACTTACGACACTCTTGTGAAAAATTGGAATTTTTGGACGTTTTAACTGTAATAGAAAACGGAATGATCAAAACGGATTTATATACAAAACCTACAGATAAACACTTGTATCTACATTCTAGTTCGTCTCACCCTAATTACATGAAAAAATCAATACCTTATGGCCTAGGAGTGAGGGTTAAACGCATCTGTTCTGAAGAATCCGCATACCGAATTCAACGAAAAGAAATAAAGAAACAGCTTTGCAATCGCGGCTACACTAATAAATCTGTTGAAAATGAACTATGCAAAGTGGACAATTTAAATAGGAACGATCTTCTGAAATACCGAACGAAAGAATCTAATACTGACCGCGTGCCTTTAGTATTAACGTATTCAAAAGGATTACCGAGCGTCCGCCGAATTGTGAAACAAAATATGGATATTTTATACAAATCCGAGAAAATGAAACAAGTTTTTGACAAACCACCGATTTTGGCGTTTAGAAGAGACAAAAATCTTAAAGACATCTTGGTACACAAGAAACACAATTCAATGTATTTTAAACAGCCCAATAAATGTGAACCTTGTAGACAAAACTGTGCGTTATGTCCTTTTATGCGCAACACTTACTCGTTTACCAATTTTGAAGGAAAAACGTTTAATGTTAAGAATTACATAAACTGTAAGACAGCCAATATTGTATACGCAATTTTCTGTAAGAACTGCGACAAATTTGTATATGTAGGAGAAACTGGCGACACTCTTTACCAACGGCACCTTTTGAATTTATCGCTTATTCGTAGACAAAAACCCGATCCAGTTGCACTACATTTCAACAGTAATGGACACTCAGTAGATGATTTTGAAGTTGTTGCGTTAGAAAAAATATGCGGAAATGACATTTACCGGCAAACAATTGAACAACTTTGGATTGAAAAACTACGCACATACAAGCCGTACGGAATCAACACAAAAGGTTGACGTCTCATCCCGGTCTTTTTTTCTGTCAGTGACGTTAAGTTATTGTACGTATATTCATTGTGAGGATTAAATGTTGTAACCATACCACTAATAAAGTTCCGCTGAAGAAGGCCGGCTTGACTGGTCGAAAGCTCCGGATTTTACAATAGAGTTTTTGTTATATATATATATATATATATATATATATATATATATGTTCTATAAAAAATAAATACTTGTCATAAAAATAAAATATATGTTCATAAAAACAAAATATGTATTCAAAAAATCAAAATTTGTGTTCATAAAATAAAAAACATATGCATAAAATTAAATATATGTTCATTAAATAAAATAGATATGCATGAAAAATGAATATATGTTCATAAAAAAATAATATATGTTCATAAAAACAAATACTTATTCATAAAAATTAAAAATGTATTCATAAAAATTAAATATGGATTCATAAAAACAAAATATGTAGTGAAAATATCAAAATATGTGTTCATAAAATAAAATATATGTTAATAAATAATGTCCGATGAAACTGTCCGAGTGGTCCTGGGTCCAGTGGTCCGCGGACCGATTTGTCCGGTTACCAATCAAATACACTGTTACAAAAAAACAACAAGGTATCCCATGATGCAAATTATTGAACGTGTATTTTTTTATGTAACCAAGTTATATATATTTTTCTGAACATATTTTTCATTTTATGAACATATATTTGATTTATGAACACATATTTTGATTTTTTTCAATACATATTTAGTTTTTATGAATACATATTTAGTTTTTATGAACATATATTTATTTTTTATGATCAAATATTTTTTTTATGATCATATATTTATTTTTTCATGTTTTTATGCATATATATTTCATTTTATAAACATATATTTATTTTTTCATGTTTTTATGCATAAATATTTCATTTTATGAACATATATTTATTTTTATTTTGACGTTTGACACGCCATAGGAATGATTTTCTTCAGTTTTTAACTGATTTCAGTTTTTTTACATCGCAAAACATTTAAAAAAATTATTTATTTGCATGAATATAAAAACAGTTTGCAATAATATGTCAGATTTGGAAAATTCTGAACATGGTACTATAATAAATAGGGATAACTAATTCTAACATAATGTGTCCATGTACATGAGTCAATGCAGGTGAACTCCAAGCTCCCGAGGGTATTCCCAGCTCAGTTGCTTATATTTCGAAACTAGTCCGAAATTGATACTTAAAATTTACTGTTATACAATTGTAAAATTCCTTAGCTGTCCTTAGATAGTTTTGACTTTACCCCTTTTTGTTATTTTGGTATTTTTGAATTTGCTCTTCAACGATTTGGATTATTGTTTTGGTTTTCAACATTTTAAGCATTGAGCACAACTGATGAGTCATAAATCGACGAAATTTGCGCATCTTGTGCATAAATATTTTACTTACAAAAGGAAAAGGTCCTTTTAAAATTAAAAATCTTATTGACAGTTTTCTAGGTCATTAGGGTTTCAATTGTTCTTCTTCACACAACTCTTTTTGTATATTGATGCTTGGTGTTTGTTCGACAATGTTAAGCATATCTTGTCTCGCATTTCTGCATGCACATTTCATTTAAAAACCCATCTCATCTTCAACTACCTGATCACCACATTTTTGGACAAGACTGATCTATTTCTTCCTTTCTCAATATCTACATGGAATGTTTATCTTCTAAGTTTATGGGCCATTGTTTTGTGAAGATTGTTTTTAGCAATATTGGTTCCAGGCAAAAGTCTTGTTTGATTCTCACATTTGTTCTAACTTTTGACTTTCCGGTAGAGTCTGTTTTAAATTTTTCTGTCCAAATTGTTCGTCAGGTTTTGCTTAACAAGGTCTAAGAAAGCCTGATAACTCAAACCAGCGAGCTTTATGGTTTTATTTGTCTAAATGTTCACACGTGTTGAGTACTGATCGTATTTCATGATACATTGTACCCAGTTGTTTTCTCTGTTGCGTTATTTATCTCACAAGTATAATATTTTTGGGAGTCCATCGTCTGACATACAAATACTTTTGTCCCATAAAAGTAACATTCGCAGATGGTGCCTTCACTGAACTTCTATTTAGCCTGTTTCTCCTTTCATGTACGATGATTTCTCTCATAAAATATATTTTTGTTGCTCCAGTGTTTCATTACGTTGATTCTGAACAACATTTAAATATATATATATATATTTAGCTGGATGCAACTTATTTAAAAACATTCAAGTATAAAGCAGGGTGTGTATGTGTATTGTTAATAAATCCGAATAATTCCGGTGGTTGCTCGTTCACTGAAACTGTGATTACTTTTAGATAATGGAAAGGAATGTGATAACACGGTGTATTGAACTTAGCTTAGAATAAAGGAAAAAGTTTTAATTTTGAGTTGATTAGTTTTTTAATTGTTTTTCAAACTTTTTACTGATGGCAATTCAAGGTTTCATTTCAAAACATGTATAAAAAACCATGCATTTACAAGTACTTGAAACTGCTGTTACAATCCAAAACAGACACTAAAGAGGCCCTTGAAAACAGAATGTTTTTCTTAGCTGAATAAACACCATCCTGTCAGTCTTCGATTTCAAAAATAATTATTGAAAAAAAGTGTTAAATTGTATGTAACCTTTGAAAAAAAGAATTCTTAAGTAGTAAAGTTCCAATATAAAGAATGCTTAATGGCATACTTACTGTTATTTCAGTGGTATGTCAAAAGTTAGAAGAATACAAGGACAACGCCAAAGTCGAATTGAACATCGATGAAGAAGATATTGCCATGGCAACAGTTCCAGGTCAGTTACACGTCATGAATATGTATATCCCCATCAGCATTAAAAATAGCTCCAGTGTTATTTAGCTTTATTTTTACAAGGATGGCTATCCGTAGTATAGCTATCGCCCTGAATCTTAATCGGCAAGCTGATCAACTTCCGCTAGAAACTAGGTTGGCTCACTTCGAAGAGAGAAAAACCAGTCGTAATCTGGTTTTTTTAACACGAAATTACTCATTTTTTTATTGTGTGAATACGCTGACATTATCCAGTGCAAAATAGATTTCTTTATCAACTTATATATTTGAATCTTGCTATCAAAACAATTTCATTAACATATTTATTATGATATGTTTTTATATATCAACATGTTTTGTACCGAGAATAATATATATTAATAAACGCGGATGGATTCCTGATTTGGTGATGTATATTGATTAGCTTCAGCAATCAAAGGTTAGACGAAGAGGAAATGAGAGGTGATCAGTAACTATTTTAACACAAGAAAGGTAATCATATTATACTTGATAGAATTTAATCATTTTAGCATTAATCATAGTTTAATATAATATATATTAACGAGATATTGTGGAAGGAGAGCAGTAATTATTGAATCGGGTACAATTTATTTTTTTTCGTCGTTCCCTGTCGCCATAATGGATATCAGCTGATAAGTATGTCATTTGTGTTAAAGTTAACAACCGTGTCCTCCTTTTGAGATTTCGAAACCATGTAATTGTAAATGATTTTCATGAGCGAATATAATGTAGTTTTAATGACAAAGGAACTGTAACATTATCACATTGTTATTTGAGATTAATACATATGTAATTATGATGTACCATACCTGGCCATTTTACTAATTTCTAAAAAATATCTTCAGTTATATAATTGTTCCATAATGCACAAATAATGTTTGTGTGTGCAGATGCAGCATATATATGATAACATTGGTTATAATTAGTGATCAGTTTTCTACATAATTATGTAACGATCCAGAAATATTTTTATATGCATACAAGTTAAATTTATCGTACTTAAATATTGATATTCTGGAATACATGTAAAAATATATATATTTTGGGAGAGAACATGAATTCAGCATAGGTGTAGTTGATCAGTGCTATATAAGCTAACTCATAATAAATCTTTTATAATGTAGGGCAATAATGATGTATTATTTGAGCATGTCAAGCCTAACGAAATTGAGCACATATGTTTGAGAAGATGATCAGTGATATATTTTAGCAAAAGTGAGCCTTATATTAGAGCAATAATATAATATGAACATGTTAAACTATATTGAGACAAACCTGACTTCAGCTTATGTCTAAGAGGATCAGTGCTATATAATGTTAGAGTAATATTGAGCTTTGATAATTTCACAGAGAATTTTAACATTGATATATTGAAGTGATTTTACACTACATATATATATGAATGAGAAGTGTTATATATTAGAGCAAGGTTGAGTATTGACAATTTGAAAGCAATAATTAGGTTACCCGGGTACATGTATATATGTATAAGCTAAACATGTTAATCATGGCTATATAATTAGGCGAACATAACTTGACCATATTTTTAACATCATTTCACCAGGAATACTTTTAGTTGAGAAACTATACATATATCTTTACTTATAGATTGAGACATCCCCTCCAGAGTAAGCACACATCTGCCAATTACTAGGTTATGAACAAGAAGAAAACAAATTCATTCTGAATTGCTTGTTAGATGAATGTGTGAGAGATATCAAGACAAGTGGGATCCAAATGTGGAACAATGAGGATGCAACGCCCGAGATGATCCTCGACAATGACAATGCATCCCCTGAGATGATACGTAACAGAACTATGTCGTTTGCAGCTATAATTACAGAAGTGTCGGGTGTTGCTATACATATAACATGTCTAAAACTATTAAGAAAAACATACATGTATCAATACACATGCCAAATATTTATTCTCACTGATCTGACTATATTTTTAATGCTTTAAACATACGGTGTTAAAGAACACTGCAGTGTAATTTTTTTTATTAAAATATTTGGAATCAAAATGGTGTTCCAATTATCCCTGTTTGCATGGAAATATATGAAATAAATGGGAGAATACCGTGCACATCGATCTATACTTATCATGTCTATGTTAAAATTTGTGCTTTTGCTATATTTTATCTAAATAGTTAATATATTTATGCATTATGCGTTAAATGTAAAATTTCCATCACACCTAAAAATGTGCCAAAGCGGCATTCGGTTCTTGTCAAAAGAGCAGACTACTGTGATAAAAAAAATATATATCACATCAATATAGTTCATCATAAGGAAAATTCATACTACATTTATTTCGATTTTGAATTTGAACAGTTCACATAAGTTGTTCTATGTAAAGTGAGAACATCATATATTGTCAAAAACGTAGAGAGAATACTTCGATATAAAGTCATAAATGTCAAAGAAGACCTCAAATGAATAATAATTACATGAATTATCAAGTTATTAATTGTGCAAAAAAAAACCAAATTACTAGCAATTTACTCAGGTTTATGATTGATAATTATGAGCTACAGACATATATTAGATACGATACAATAGGAGAAAAGATTGGAACAGTTACAAAAGTAAAACCAGATATATATTTATAATATACTCTCGTCTTTCAAGATTCTTCTAAATATCATTCCATAATTTATTGCCATGTTTGGTGTAGCTCTATGTACATTGTTGCCAAGCAGGGTGCAGTATATACATTGTTGCCAAGTTGGGTGCAACTATACATTGTTGCCAAGTTGGGGGCAGCTATATATACATTGTTGCAAAGTTGGGTGTAACTATATTTACATTGTTGCCTAGTTGGCTAACATTTAGGTCAATGGCAGAAAAATATTAACATTTTTGCATGAGGCCAAGAAACTTGGGAAGGGCGAGTTTTGCCCTTCTACGGTTTTGTGCCGAAAAAAAAGTTTATATTTTACTGACATTGACATAATAATGTTTTATACTGTAACTCAACTTGATACATTGCTAGCCATTTAAATGGTAACACAAATTTCAAACTTATTTCTAATCCCTAAATGAACCTTTGATTGTGAAAGAAGTGAGCCAACTTGAAATCGACATTGTACAAAATATCACCCTTTTACTATATTAAGGACATAAACAGTAAACACAACAGGAAGCAGTCTAAAGTTCTATATCACTTCAGTTTTTGCCTTGCCTCAAAAAAGTCATGAAGATGTGCTGTTTCGTACGACAACATCATCAATTTGTTAATAGTTGGTAATTAGGCCAGTTAATGGGGAACCACATATAGTCCAGTCAAACTAAGTTTTAACCTCAAACTAATTGGAACAGAAAATGTTTTAGTTCTAATCTATAACATTAAGCCCCAAATATACACAGAAAAAAGTCCCATAAAATCTAACTTGAGGAAAACTCAAAATCAGAATTTTTAATTTCTTATGGAAATTAACATTGGAAAGGAGAGATAACTCCTCAAAAATTAGTCTTTTTTGTCAGTGTTTGCCTGATGTTCTTAAAATTCATGTAAAGCATGATACTTTGGTGGGGTTATAAGTTCGTATTTGACTATATTATATAATCTTCTGCTCATGAAATGTACAAAACCGAAGTGTTATCTGTATTTTTATTTTTTTTGCACATTTTTCATTAAAGAAATTGCAAATTTGTGGCTTTGTGACCATTTTGAAAAAATAATGTGAAAATTTGTTGTTTATATCTGTAAATTATATTTGTTCAACATGTATCTTGTTTAAAGAAACTTTAAACAACAAAAAGAAGAATATATGCTTAATAATTTTTATTAAATTTGAGATTCTTTACCTTGACTTGTTGAAAAATTTAATAAATGGTCAACTAATGAATTACGAAATCTAGGTTGTAGTTTGATAAAAGATATGAAAACATCTTTATAGTTGTTTGTTATATTCTAAAGACGGCTAAAATATCAAGAATCAATACATTCTGCTGAATAGAAGCGGTAACGTTATAATTTTGAATCAATTTTTATTGATATTTTTGCCCTTTTGCAGAGTTATCTCCCATTTTCAATGAAAATCTCCATAGGAATTTTAAAATCATGATTTTTTAGTCTTCATCACGTTAGATTTTGTGTGACTTTTTTCTGTGTATATTTGGGGTATAATGCTAAAGATTAAAACTTTAAAATCTTCTTTTGCAATTACTTTAAGGTTAGGGTCAAATTTATGCTAGATTGACTGGACTAATATAGACACCCAATAAATTTGGTACGCAGTTGAATTAGCATTCGCATGCAATTTTTTGGCTTTGCCCTCTCATTTATATTCTAGTGACTATGAATCTTCACTATACTGTACATGTTGTGAAAGTATATGGAGAACAGTCAACATTTGAAAGTGTTGCATTATTCACATGACGAGTCGAGATGTGCAAATGTTGTGCATCAAAATTTGGTATCATAAAATATTTATAATTTAATATACAAGATTTACTACAGGTGTACCGCTCTACCTTGGTAATCAATTAGCATTTTAATAACGTACGTAGATATAAATTTTATGCATGGAACTGATTTTCAACGTTTATTGAGATATTTAATATGCAATATCAACATAAATCAACTTTAATAAAGCGATACAAAAAAATCTGTAGGAGATTTTTGCCTTCAAAGTCGTTCATCCATTTTATGTTGTTTTTTTTCGGCAAAGAGGTTTACAATTACACCTGTAAATCATTGCATCTTGGGCCATAAAAAAAAAGAAAATTAACACAACTACCGGGTATTAATTAATTCGTTATTTGCAAAGTTATGTACGTAAGGTGTAAAGAAATAGTATTCGTCAAAATCTATTCACATTTCGTAAATTTTAAATTGGCACTTTTGAATTCTTTTTTCATTCAAATCATAACTTCATGTGAAAATCATAGCCACATGCGTTCTGATTTGAAATTTTTATAGGCTAGCATCAGCCATTGATTATTTAGCCCAGATGTCCCTTCTTGTCATTCTTTTAAGGAGTTTCTTCACCCTAATTTTAAAATTTTGTTATGTACAAATAGATTTTAATTTGGCTAAATGAGAATTAGTTTTTATTTAGCAATTAATTTAGCCTTTTTATGACATATTCTGGTATTGTCTGTTTTCTCTCTTACACAAATGATTACTGTTTTTACATATGAAGTAAAGCTTATTATTAAATCCTAATAAATATATTATTTATTAAAAGTTTAAGATTGACTAAGTGTGAATGAACATTTCAACGCAGTGGTATTTATAATTGCAGATTTCAGTATTAAAACAACTATTTGTTATGATAATTAAAGATTATAACACCTCCAATCCATACATCCATATATGATCATCAACTGTCAAGTTTCAAAAGCTTATCATATTGTCAAGTTTTAATCACTGTCCTCTATTTATAGTTTTAATATTTATAGCTTCAAACAAAACTATTTTTGGACAATTAAATTTGTTATATCCAGGATTAGGAAAATACGGAGAAAATTGACTCGAAGGGGGTCAGTCCTATCAAAAACACCACGATCTTTTATATTATAAAATAAACGAAAGGCTATGTCATTTAATTCCAGGTGAAGATATGTTTGATCCAAAGAGGAAAAGTTTTACTGAGGATGAACTTAGACCTCAGCCAATGATAAAAAAATCAAGACAGGTACTATTTAAATGAGGATGTGTTATATTTTGTTTTTTCTTGTGTGTGTGTGTTTTCTATACTGTTTCATTTTTTATTTGTTTGATCGATTACCAAGGATTAAATGTGTGAATAAATATCCGGACACTGAAATATTGCACATAATTTTTATGGTTGCGCTTATTTCAATACAGGAATCTTTGTTCTCTGTTTTAAAGATTGAGGAGTTAGCATGAAGTAAGGTACAAACGACATACCAATACAGCTCTTAAGGAAACAATTCTTGAAAACTAAACCGGAACAAATGTGGATCTAGGTGGTTATCGGATGTATCTAAATGAAATGGTTAGATTATCTAATTCTAATATTCGATAATTTGACTTTCGAGATTTGATAAATCCGACAATCCTTGAGTAACGATGTAAGAATCAGCCGAACATATTAACATAGGACCCTATGGGAAATTTATTTAAACATATTCTTGTCTGACACCACTGTGCCAATTGGAACAAATATTGGCAGCAATGGTCCTTATGTGATCCTTTTTCATAAATGTATCCGACTACCCCTCCCATCATCAAAATTGGCAACCAGAGTCAAACATAATTTACTTGAACATCTTGTCTGAAACCACAAACCCAATTGGAACAAAACTTGGCAGCAATGGTCCTTAGATGGTCCTCTTTCAGAATTATATCCGATGACATCGTCCGCCATCAGAGAAGGCCACCAAAGCCGAACATATTTTTAGAAAGGACATTTTGGAAAATTGATATGAAAGATCTCGCGAGAAACCAGTGAACAATTTGGCAAAAGCAGTTGGAATTTGACAGCAATGTTTCAGACTGCCAGTCAAGATGGGGGTGGTCAAACAATTTATTCGGCAAATGATTTCCAGGTGAGCGATACAGCCTCCAGGGAGCCTTTAATTGCAATTCCTAACAGTAATATAGAGGAAAGATATATATATTTTAAACTTTTACATTATTGTATCTGGTAAAAGATCCCTTGGTATACGCTCTAGCTCTTAAGTCGGAAACATTACTGACCGTGGCATGAAACACTCTATATACTTGTATTAGCCCGGAATTTAATAAACATGAAAAGCCAGCAACAGAAATAAACAATACTAAACCCTTTTATGTTTAATCTTGATAATTAGGCGACAAATATAAAACTATGAACTCTGTAGGGTCTGTTGCTAGAAAAATCACAATAAGTATCGATTCTAGGGAGAATCGGGAAATTTTTCATTGATATATATGGAATGCTACGGTGTCTCACGACTCCAGTCAGAGCAATTGCAGCGCTCAACAACAATGCTTTACACTCACGAAATACTAAGTTGGTAATACCATGGGGAATTTCGTTCAATTCAACGACGGGGACATCTGCTCAGAGGTAATAATAGTATTCTATGATACTAATTTTAATGACGAGAATAATACCAGTAAAGTAACATTTTTTACAGGTTTTTGTGTCAGAAGAAAAGAAAGACGACAGGTATTGGAGACAACGTAATAAAAATAACGTAGCATCAAAACGGTCAAGAGCTTCACGTCGTGTGAAAGAAAATCAAATTGCGATGAGAACGTATTACCTCGAGAAGCACAATCAAACATTGACTGAAGAACTCAAAATACTGAAAGCAGAAAATGTTCACTTGAAGACAAAACTTTTGCAACAAATAAAATGTATGATGGGTATCTGAAACAATAAAGATTCGATATGGTTTGATTATGCTTATAATGAATTCTTTGATACTAATTTTGATGCAATAGACATTTCGTCGATTTACAACTCATCAGCTGTGCTCAAGGCCTAAAATGTTGAAATCCAAAACAATAATCCAAAATGCGAAAGAGCAAATTTCAAAATGCCAAAATGTCCATACACGTAAAGTCTAAACCATCTAAGGACAGAGCTTTGCACAAAATGTGTGTCTTGAAATTTTTTAACCAAAGTGTTGGAAATGCATAAAATAAAATTTCATGCAAGTCAAAATCACCATTGCGAGGTCTTATTTATAATTGAAGGTTTAAAAAAACAGTCTGAAAATTTTTCTTTAAAGTGCATAAAATTAATACCCACACTGCTACTATCTTCTTTTTAATAATAAAACTTAGATGTAAAAAAAATAATTATTCACCTTTGGAACTTTGTATTTCATCATAGAAAATAAAGTTTGAATATTGAGCAGAATACTTAGACTTCCAACAATTCCACAGGAATTAACGTGTCATAAATCTAGCGAACATTCCTATCTTGAGAATCAAATTTGTGGTAAAAAGATGCCTATGCTAGTAGACTGAACTCCCAAAGGTTTCCACATATGAAAAAAAATTACAGCAACGCCGTTCTTCTCTTTTGTTTTACCTTATTTTTTCATTTACAAAATTTATATATTCTATATTTTTGTTTGATTGTTATCCTATATTTCAAAATATATCATAGAATTAATTTTGTTACCTGACTATTTTTTGCATTATGTTCAATATCTCTATATATTAATACCCAATAATACAATAACTCCAATGCAATGTCCATGAATGTTCGATACTAATGCAGGGGGTACATGCCGCTCAGATGGATATCTAACAATACCACTAGTTCAATACCCCTTTCTTCGAAATCCAGTCTTATCACTGGTACCAAGGAACTCTGACGAATAGCCAATAATACCCACTTAGGTATACATATAGATTCTCCTTCAGGTACGAGTGGGTTATGGAATTTCTCCACCCAAGATAGTTAAATTTTCGATTTTCAACACGCGAGCCTTTAGCGAGCGTGTTAAAATCTAAAATTTAACTATTGAGGGTGAGAAATTTCATAACTCACAAGTAAATAGAAGGAGAATCTGTTTCTCCTATGATTTTCGACAAAAACCTCAAGAAAATGTCGTTGCTATGTGGTTTGTTTACATAGACGTCATTTCGGGACTTCTCTAGTTTATCGTTCCAATAACTGTATAAAAAAGGGCGGTAATTCCCACGTAGAAATTTAATCATCGGGAAGTGGTTAAAAATATTATGTATTTTTATCCCACCGATTAAACACGTCAAGAATAGGAGAAATGGCGTTATAGATTTCCGTTTACTTGTATACAATGGCCGGATGTTCTCAAATAAATATCAAATACAACTGATTCAATGCCATTTCAATGGATATCCAATAGTCATTAATCGTTCAATCCCGCAATTATGAATACACAATATTCTTTTGTGATATGAAACAGATTGTGATATTAATCCCATTTGATGATATATATTTCAACAAGCAATGTCTAATTAGTAGTTTTCAAGGCCAAAATTGCACAAAGCTGAAACAATAATAGAAAAAGAAGGATTCCATCCAACATGTCCAATTCATCAACGGACAGAGCTTAAATTATATCAGAAAAAGAATACCGCAGCAATATGTCAGTGGCCAAATTCTAAAAGACCAAAATTCAAGGACAAGGCCAACTCGAGAGAGAAACAGCAAAAACATACAACAAAGACCCAATCAAATCAAATTATAATTATAAAACAGTGATTTTTTTATCAGTTTAAGAAAGTACATCTGTCACTGCTCGATAGTAAGTTCCTGAAGATAAATCTGATTATTATAATAGATATATTTTTTTAAATTATCAATATCAAGAACTTTTGGTATTGCAACAACCAGTAGATTTATCTCTTCCAAAAACGGATAAAGGTGTTATCGTGGGAAAAGCTGACTCATTTTATCATTTCCTCGTAAGTGTACTTTTTGTTTATAGTATCAATTATGAGTGTTAAAGCAGTAATAATCATAACCAGATTTAATAAGCTCGGGTGAAAGGACCTGATTAATAAACCTAGAAGACAAGGAAATAATACATTTTATCGCCAAAATATATATTACAGACAGATCAAGACGGTTTGAACGAAACTACTTACTATTGTCGAAGACACATGATGAATGTTAATTAATTAAATAAACCATTAAACCGATGCTACGGACCGCCTTGAACTTGTATTGTGCTGCACAATTTTATCTTTGTTGAAATCTCACTGTTACTTTCAGGATGAAGAACAGCAATAGAAGAGCTGTCCCTTTGTTCAAAGATATTGTTTTTATATTTACGTTTTAGTGCCATATTGATGCAATCCATCGTAACGTTTCTTTTATATTGTACACTATAACAAGGACTTAATTCCTTCCAAGAACATACTGCATTTGAAATTCTTTTCAGAGATTGTACCCTTACACGAAGAAAAAGAATAGTGCATTTTAATCTATAAATCATAATGAGCCCCAACAAAAAACAATGGCACATTTGATGCATATTGCACATGTACGAACATTGAACTTATATTGTGGGAAACCTCAGTTCGATATAGCAAATTACAGTAACCTCTGTCAGAACCTAGACAGACAGGAAAAACTTGATACATTTCAAGAACTAATTAGTATGTATACCAAATGTGTAGTAAGTATACCAAATGTGTATACAACTGCATCCTTTACACTGACGTGAAGCTAGAATACTAATCACACGTAAACAAAACAAACTATTTGAAAGGATGTTAACATATGTCATTCTTGTCTTATCAAGCTGCTCTCCATTGAGTTTAGAATTAGTATATAAACATCTTTATTTGATCATATGAGTTAATAATCGTATGCATCAATAGTTTCAAATTTTAATGAACACGAGGGTCATAGATCTTTGTTTATCTAAATAAAGGAATTGCATTTTACATACAGATGTGCAGCTAGAATACTTTTTAAATCATACAACACCCTTGAGAATTAGGGTCCATGCGAATTTCGTCCTATATTTTTCGTCGAAATTTTGGTCCTGGATTTTTTTTTCATTAAATTTAAACCAAATTATTTCCTGATTGACACAGGTCTTGCATTTTTTTGGCACACCTAAAGTGATCCTGTCTTTTTATTTTGCAAAAATCCTGATCCTGATAAAAATCAAAATGGTTGTTCCCTTATTCTCATAAACTATCAGTCAATGCACCAATAAAAGGTTGGATCAAGTGCAAAATAATGAAATTATTTCATTATTTTGCACTTGATCCAACCTTTTATTGGTGCATTGGAGCACTAATGACATTCTTTTTAGTTCGTCTTCACAAAGGTATAAATCAACATATTTAATGAAAGAAAAATAACGTTAACATAACCCAGTCTACACCACTTACTGGCTTATGTTCAGACTCTCCCAAAATTATCACTCCGGATACTTTACTGTCGTCACGCTGCTTGATTGTCAAATGACCTCATTAATGAGGTAAGGTATCTTCAGTTAGATTTCACGTTTCACTTAAATTGACACTTCCCAAGACTCGAAACTCTACCAGATATTTTCTCAATTTGCTAATGGGATGGGTGTCCTTAACGGAGTGTGACATGCTCAACTTTCCAGGGCACCGGTGATACTTTGGGATTATTGTGGGAGTCCACATTGCAAGTGCTTTAGTGTTTGTGCTTTCTTGTTCCGATTCACTTTTTGATTTGCTATATGTAATTTATATTATATAATTATTTGTTTGATGTGTTAGTCTAAATAACACATCAAGTACATAGCTTAAACCACCATCAAATTAGGTGATACATTATATGCAGTTCTGTAACATTTTCATTTCAAAAACAGTTTTTTTAGAACACTAAGTTATCAATATTATCCATCTTGAAACGCATTATAAAAATACTCATCACTAAAGCTCTAACCGAAACTATTCACAGTTGTTGGCCACAGAACGCAGGTTTATTTTTTTCGTGTAAAAACTCCAGGATCGAAGATCAATTGCATCGTCCAACAAAATCAAATGTTTCCCACCTTCAAAAATAATTTATATATATTTTTTTCTTTGCTCATTGTTTTATTTTTTTTTTTTAAAGTACTTGTATATTAAAAAATCTAGAATTTTAAGATTTCAACAAAGATGAAGTACGATCTTTGGATATTGGTTGAAGGGAAAGATATTTCTGTTTCATGTACAGTTTTATAGTTTGCCTACTGTGTTTATTAAGATAAGGAAACAATTCCTATGCGCCGAAAAACGTCCTGGGTCTTAAACAAGTCCCTTGTTTCCCTATCAACAAATGGTTGCTCAATATACTTCGTTTAAATCAACCACATGCAGGTTTATCGTCCTGAAAAATTCAAGGCCGACAGAATGTGCACACTTTTGTAAGCATTTATTGAACCTAATGAACAATGGTTCAATGATTTGTTTAGTCAGCAAAAGTTATAAATGCAATATGATCGCTAATAAGTTTAAGGATGAATTTAGCGACTAACATAGAAAATGATATTACTGTTTTAATGCAGTCATGTCCTTCTGCATCACGGCTAGCTCAAAATGTAACAGATACTATGAACGACAAGAAAGGTGGCATGTGGTTAGAGTATATGAAGTTAGATGAGTTTTTATCAGAGACAGAAGTCATTAGTGATGTAAGTGACAATATATGTATTAACAATGCGTCGCAGGAAATTAATATTTCACAGATACCACCACTGGAATTAACCATATCTGATGACACACGAAAATCAACTCACACTCCAGAACATCTTCTGGAGACAACTCTATTTCAAACTAAAAGTTCGAACAATAATGCTACACAGGTTGATTTGCTACAGATGCCTTCATCATACAGCAATGCTTCTAAATCAACAGTATGGAAATCTATTCCAAACACAATGAATTATCAAAACGAAATGACATCTGAAACAAAAAAGATTCATACCAAGATCGATCAATCACAGGACAACTGTATATTAGAAAATCTCATCTCAATTCTTTCTCCAACGTTAGCCAGAGGGGACACTGACAAGACAGAGAGTGTAGAGGTTCAATCACCGAAAAATAGTAATGTGGACGATATAGGACCAGAAGCGGATCACTTCTACAGACCCATCAGAAATGGTTAGTATGTCAATCAATACTTCTTCTTTTCTACTAGGTATAATACCAGCTTTAATAATAATAATATGTAACATTCTTTGATTCATATTTGTAGTTACAGTATTTTAATATTACTTCACTACAAATAAATGATAATAATAATAAAAATAAAATGATATCATAGATATGGAAGGGTTAATAATTAACATTACTAATACTCTTAAAATGTATACATTTGAAAATTTGTTAAAAATCTAAAAAAAATATACAATAAACTGTACCAGTCTATGCATATAAAAACCACATACAAGACAATTAGATATTTCTTTCAGAATGATTAAATACTTATTTCAAATGCTATAGAAATTCTAAACCAAATAAACTGTAAAATAGAAAAAAAAAATTAATAGCTTGATGAAGAAAAATGTAAAAGAAATATAAAAAAATATGTTTATGAAACAACCTTTCTGATAATAAATAGTAGGCATTTTTTAAAATGTTTTTCATTCGTATTGCTAAAAAAATTTGAAAGTTTTTTTTTAAATTGTCCAAAAATAGTAACTTCGTTTGAAAATTCATATTTGACAATTTCGCCCTTTTCAATTATTGTACAAGGTAAACATTTTAACAATTGTATTATACTAATGATAATAACAATAATAAATTATTGACTTTTTCCGATATTGGAAAGATTGACAAAACAGAACATGTATAGGGCCGTCGTCTTTTTATAACAACCAATACCTCATTTTAAAATTACTGTTTTAAATTGTTCATTTCTAAATTTCCCTAATTCATTTCAAAATCTGTCCAAGATTCCTTAGAAATAATTGCATGCGCCTTTCCTTTATTTTCACTTTTCGTTGCAAATGTAATCTATTGTCAATACCTTTAGATATTACAAATTCCAAGACTTTCTACATATAATCTACCTTAGTGAGTTTAAAATTAAGGATACTACAGATAAACCAAAGTCCGCTTCATATTCGGATTTGTTTCTTGAAATATACAATGAGGGACATTTGAAAACAAAACTTTATGACAAACGTGATGACTTCAACTTTCCTATTGTTAATATTCCCTTCTTGAGTAGCAATATACCAGCATCGCCTGCATATGGCGTATCCGATTTTCAAGGGCATGCGTGAGTTACCCTGACTTTCGACAAAGAGGATTAATGCTGTCACAAAACATTCTTAACCAGGGTTTTATCAGGGATAAGTTGATGTCATCACTTAGGAAATTTTACGGTCGTCATCACGAATTCGTTGACCATTACAGTGTTCCAATATCTAAGATGATGTTGGACCTGTTCCCACTGTCGTAACATTTCATGTGCCTCCACCGTTTCGTGACTTCACGACGGGTGCGTATACACGAGTTCGCGTTGTTCATTGTTTTTTAGTTTTCTGTGTTTATTTGTTGTTCTTATGGTTGTTCATTTGTCTTCCCGGGTTTGTCTGTCCAATTGATTACGTTTTTTTATTGCTCCTTAGGTACATTTGTCGTTTTGGAACTGGCACTTAATATATAAAACTAGAGAATATTGCATTCAAAATTTATCACTTTTTAAAAATTTCAAAATTCATTTCTTTCCCAAAGAAAAGCTCGTATTTTTCTATTTTGTAACAATTTGATTATTTATCTCTAAACATCATTTACCTTAACTTGAGATTGCTATTTATGACTTTTATGTGAAAAAAAATCTTATAGAAGTAAACCATACAAGGTTTTCCCATACTTGTTGAAAAATATATGCATATATCGTAAAACACTGATAAGATGAAATTCTGGGCAGAATTAACTAGCCAAAAACCATGAAGAGCAAATTCAAGTTCTAAATTGACCACAAAAAAAGAAACAAGACAAATAAGAGCATTTTAGGCCCACGCTGTTCTCAGTTTCCACAAGACTTAAAGTTCTTAACAATTGTAAGATTTTATCTTTGAATGTAGTAGTTTATTCTATATTGTTCTAATTAGCAAGAAATCTGTTTTATTTTATTTCTTGAGAGAAAAGGCAGCGAGTTTTGTTGGGATGGTTGTTTCTATGACATATTAACCATTTCCATTCTTACTATTATATGAAATGACGGTCTTCTTGGGACAAAAAGGAAGCGTAAACAAGCCAGATATGTTCTATTATGAATTTCTGTTCAAAACTCCTCTAAAGAAGTACACGAGCAAAAAGAGATAAAAAAGTATGTTCATCTGTACTTGGCTCTACTTAATTACTCAATTTTCAATTAAGTTTCAGATTAAACTATGTACCCTTCAAACAGGATGTGCCACAAAATGACTAAGTTCAGCAAGTGATAAATTCGACATTTTTTTCTCAGATCACTCCAAAAGAGGAAGATCTACATTTACAAGGTGGTTTAAATAACTGCAAAATTTCAGAAATGCAAGAGTTTCAGATTAAAAAAACTAAGTACCCTTAAAACCTGATGTGTCTAGAAATTGTCGTTCTTGACTTATGCGACTTTGTAAATGTTTTTTACAGTTTGTACGTTCCCGTATGTATGGTTTAACTTACATCACACTCGTGACTAAAAGTTTGGAAATAAACATCAAAACATTTTGAGCAATTCAACCAAATAGGCCTAAGCGGTTAGGCAGAAAGTCTAGGTAAGGTGAACTTTACCTAAGTAAGTTGAAACCCTACTTTTAAAAGAAGCATATGTTTTTATAAGTCTGTGTAAAGAAACAGATATAGAAAGAATTTCCCTTTTTCACCTAATAAAATATGTCCAAAATATAAAGATATGTACTAAAATTTTTGATGGATTTGACTAATGTCCCATTCCTGGACGCAGTCGTACCTTGGACAGCATCCGAAGGCGTGTGCATATTACAGAATGTACGTTTTAGAAGATTTTGACTAGTCAAACTATACAACGACTAAACTACTTTAGATTTCACTAGTCGCTTAAGGATGTTCGCTGGTCATGTTTTCGAATTTTTGTCAGATGTTCAGAATCATCAGGTTTTATCCATTTGAATGTCATAACTTATTTTTCCCCGCTAACACCCATTTTTCCATAAATCTTTTTTTGCATGCAGAATAATAAGCCATTTGTAAAAATCTTATAAAATCCTTGTTATTATTTAATGGTTTTTGAGAAATAAAACTTGTCAATGATAAAGCTATGTAAAATCGAGAGAATATATTTTTCCCGCCAAATTTTCAAAGGCTTTCAAACGGGACCTATAATCTTTTTCCCTCTTTTAGTTCCTTTATTAATCCACTATCAATATGCACCAGTGTTATAAAAAGCTTGTTTTTTTGAAACTGAGCAGCGAACATACTTAATCTTTTCAAAAGGTTTTGTAATAGCTTATCAACATCTTTTAGCTCAATACTCGGCTGAAAGAAAGTTACTATCAGGAACGGATTTGCCTTTCCTAGGTCTATGTTAATATTGTTCATAAATACAAAGTCTTGATAATGACCCACAGAAACTCAGAAGTACCTTAAGATGATGGTCTATTCATAGTATGGGCTACAACTATGAACTTTTATGTAATTCTTTCTTTCAATGACCTGAAGACTAAATTCATCTTGACCTCATACGAATACTGTCGATTTCTTTTGAACTCGTGACGAGATGTCATTAAACCATTTACGGGAGTGTAATTCCGTACTTTTTCATTTCACAGAGTGACAGAATACGGCCGGCAGCTATCACAGCCTTATTACAGAGGTTAATTTTTGTTTCACCATGCCCTTGATAGACAGTAATTTTCTATATAAAGGTGCCCTTTTAAGGAGGTTTGACTGTATTATACAATATTACATACATGACAAATGTGCTGAATTATGATTTGAAATGTTAATACTACTATATGTTGCTGTTATGTTCATTAGTGTGAGACCACAATGGTTTAGTTATCCATAAATACAAAAATACATGTACTGCACTTAATCCATATTTTGTTCTTAAGAAAATGTTAAAGGTTAATGCTTTACAATTTTTGGATAAGATGCTATGAGTAACGTTTAATGCCTTGTGTTATTTCAGCACAAAGCCAAACCTTGCGAAAATACAAAGACACCGATGCATCTGGCAACGTTAAAGTCGAATTTGAAATCAATGAGGAAGATATTGCCATGGCAACAGTTCCAGGTCAGTTCTCTGGTTTACTTTGAGCACTGATAATATGCATAAATAAAAAATTCATTGCAATTGATAAATTGTAGCCTAGAACGTGTTTTAATTAATACACTGGATAACAAGAGGCTCTCAAGAGCCTGAATCGCTCACCTGACAAACAATGCACTATAAACTAAATTAATATATTAATGTTTGTTGTAAATTAAACTGAGTATTAAAGGTCACGTAAAATTCTGAAAATACCTTTAAAAGCCTTTCAAGAACCTCTGGAAAGAAATGGGCATGAGTTCTCCCTACGCTTGATTAAGATACAGTCATGGTCAATCTGATGACTCACAATACAAAATACAAGCTTTAATTCATCTTCAAATACAAGTATAAATCTTTTGGTCTATATGTTGTCTTCGTTTTTAAAATGTTTGAAAGAAGTTATATAAAAATTGTGGGTTAAGGCTTTTTATTGTACTTGAAAAGGAAATATTGCAGGAACAATCATGCTAAGTTTCATCCAAATCCCCCCCAGTAGTTTCAGAGGAGAAGATGTTTGAAAATTTGTTAACAACGATGATGACGGACACCAAGTGATAGCATATTAAAAGCTCACATATTATGAAGTTTAATCATTGTTATACAACATTCTCATCATCACCATTCACTAAGGATACCATGTTTACTTTAAAAACCAAATATTGTTGAAATCCGAGCAAGTGTAAAAAATGGCGGGAAAATGGCCGTCCAAAACAAACTTTCATCATCACCATTCAACTCGGGATGCCATGTTTGCCTTGAAAGTAGCTTTCATCTTCATTTTATTTCTATAATTCAGGAAAAAATAGCAAAAAACAGCATTTTGACCCCTATGTTCTATTTTTAGTAAGGGTGGACATGTTTTTCGACCAATCAAAAATCCAAGCATTCACTTTTTGCAGGATACCCTAAGGAACAATCTTACCAAGTTTCATTTGATTTTGAATAGTAGTTTCAGAGAAGAAGATTTTTGAAATAATAACATAAAAAAAAGCCAAAAATGTCAAAAAGGGCAATAACTCTAACATCAGTTGACATATTTTCACGAAAATAAGCACACAGGTAGCTCTCATCATGCTGAACACTTTCAACCTGCCAGAATTTGCCGTAACCTAATGATTTTTGAGATATTTGCGAAAAACTGTTGTTTGCGGTGCTGATCACTTTTACCCTATGCCAGAATTTTGATATCTGTGACCGTTTCTGACTTATTTGCAAAAAACTGCGATTTACCCCTATGTTCTATTTTTAGCCATGACGGCCATGTTTTTATACGAATCAAAAATCCAAACGATAGATTTGTAGCACCCATACCAATTAATAACTGTACCAAGTTTGGTTGCAGTTGGACTTATGGTGTTGGAGGAGTTAACGTTTGAAAAAGTTAACGGACGACGGACGGACGGACGGACGGACGGACGACAGACGGACGACGGACGGACGACGGACGCCAAGTGATAGCAATAGCTCACATGACCCTTCGGGTCAGGTGAGCTAAAAACAAATTTACACGCAATCAAAAGCTTTTTTTCATTTTCTACAGTTTGCCATCTATAAGGCATCAACAGTTATTTTGACATTTAAGGGACAAAACTTTAACTCCTAAAGGGCTCATTTAAACATTTTGCAAACTAAGGGAAATGCTGTGAAAATGGTCAATTTTGATGTTCTAAGGGGAATAACTCCTAAAAGGAATGATCATACAACTTAATAAGTACAAATTTCAAAAAAAAATCAAGAAAAAGGGCAATAACTCCTACATGGGTGGTTACATCTTCTTCAAAATTTCAAAGCAGGTAGATCTTGAGGTGTTGAACACTTTAGCTTCCCATCAGAATTTTGATATCTGTCACCATTTTTGAGTTATTTGCAAAAAACTGCAATTTACCCCTATGTTCTATTTTTAGCCATGGCAGCCATGTTTTTTTACAAATCAAAAATCCAAACGATAATTTAGTAGCACTCATTTCAAGGAACAACTACACTAAGTTTGGTTGCAATTAAACTTATGGTGTAAGAGGAGTTAACGATTTTATTACAATGAATAAAGACTGCAAAAATGGTCAATTTTGACGATCTCAGGGGAATAACTCCTAAAAGGAACGAACCTACAACTTCGATCCTGTTACAAATTTTGTAGATCTTTGTGTGCCTAACAATATGAAATTTAAATTTTTCAAATTTCCTTTATAGTATCCAAGATATTGAGCTTAATAAGTGCAAAATTTGGAAAAAATACAGAAAAAGGGCAATAACTCCTACATGGGTCGTTGGATCTTCTTCAAAATTTCAGGGCAGGTAGATCTTGAGGTGCTGAACACTTTTACCCTATGCCAGAATTTTGATATCTGTTATGGTTTTTGAGTTATTTGCAAAAAACTGCAATTTACCCCTATGTTCTATTTTTAGCCATGGCGGCCATGTTTTTTTACGAATTAAAAATCCAAACGATAGTTTTGTAGCACATATACCAATAAACAACTGTACGAAGTTTGGTTGCAATTAAACTTATGGTGTCAGAGGAGTTAACGTTTGAAAAAGTTTACGGGCGGACGACGGACGACGGACGACGGACGCCAAGTGATGGCAATAGCTCACATGACCCTTCGGGTCAGGTGAGCTAAAAAGTACACTCAAGTCAGAAATTACATCATACATGTAGATTGTCTGTAGTTGACGGTCGATAAAAAGATTTATTACATAATATTAAATCAGCCCTAATATTTTAAAATCAGCATGTGTGATACTGATTATGTAGTCCCGCTGATATTAATACAGCTTTTCGGCCAGGGACAATACCGAAAAAATCTATATTGGATAGGTCCAGTACAGAATGTTTACATGTAACTTCCGCTTCCAGTTTATTATATCATCGTACAATATGTAAACAAAATGTAAAGCCAATACAGCCACCCTCGAATCAATACCAGGGCCAATCCAGAAACAGCCAGTTAATAACACTATAGTATTTTACAGGTTTAGAAAGCTTGATGCTAAGGTCTTATTCTGGGTCTTAATGTGAAAGTCACATTGACACAGATATTTGGAATTTACAATGTACCATTTATCACTACTTACATAAATATATTTTGACTACAACAACACTTTCCACAGTATGCTCCTCAAATATGAAACTGTAAAAATGGATCTTTCTCTCGTTTATACTGGCCTCTAACGAATATTGCCTTTTCTATTATAACCCATGACGAGATATGACATTATCTGACCATGACCAGCAGCTACGAGAGACTTGGCTAGTTTTACGACCACGTAATCTAATACCTTTTAATATTAAGATAAAAAATTCTTATGATACAGTACATTAAATTTATCACAATTTGAAGATTATATAAAAGGTAAAAAAGCTTAACCGTGGGATCAGGTAATGTTTTTAACAATAAAGATTTATAATTCGTAAATCAAATTAAATGATTGCAATTACATTTTAACTAAGACCATTACAGCTGTTAAATCATTGCATCTTGAGCAATATAAAAGACTTTTAACAAACCTATCAATTTGTTCATCGCAAAGTAGTGTTCATCAGGCGTATCGGAATAGTTTTTGCCTAATTAGAAAGAATATTAATTCATTTTTAAATTTCAAATGGTTTTCCTTGAAATTACTTCACATTTAAATCTTCACTTCATGGTAGAATTTAAATATAATTTAGAGACCAAAATGTACTTCGAAGAGCTGCAGAAGGTCGGCCTAATATTTTTCCATCCAAAAAATCTTTAATTTTCAGACAAAATATAAAGTTTTATTAGTGAAATACGAAATTAAAATAATGATTCGATTTGAAGTAAAAAATTCGTGTTTAAATTTGTGCAAGATATAAGATAGATAGCACTTTATATTTTGAATTAAATCTTATCTTAGATTTGTTTGTATTTTTAATGGAAGAACAATTAAAAGGGTTAGTTATTTGATTCCAGGTGAAGATGATTTTGACCCAAAGAACAAACGTTTTACTGAGGATGAACTTCGACCTCAGCCTATGATTAAAAAATCAAGACAGGTAAAATTTAAGAATTAGATATACTCCCTGCGGACGTATATCTGTTATGTTTGGAAATTTCGTTTTCTATCTTAACAGATTGATTTAAATATTTATTGAGATTAATTAATCCTTTATTCCTGTTAGACTGCTGGCCAAGATTATTAGAGGTTGAAAACATATGGTAGATAAACCCTGACACATATAATTTTAAGACAGAAACCTAGCTTTTTTGTTTAAAATAATCAGATTCAACACCGGAATACCAATCAATCTGCACACAATCCTCTAAAGCAACAAAAACAGACAGAAAGAACACTTTGTAGGGGTTTAACTGGTTTTGTGGGTACCGAATCCCTGCCTATCCTGTTTAAAAACACAACAAAAGCCAATACAGCTTACGTATGATTACCAATAAGGCTCTTACAGCTGCTCATCAAATACTTTCAGTCCATTAAGGGAAATAATAAAAAAAATATATTCCCTTAGATTTGAATTGTATCTAGTCATGGAGTTCAGCAGAAATCTGCAGTCTTTGGGATTATTCAGTAAATTTAAAGTTTTCAAGTCATTGGGAGAAAAAATCGTTTTTACAGAATTATGTTAATTTTTCATATTTTTATCCCTTGCTGTGTAAAGCTCAAAGACACCAACGTAAAAATGATTTCAACAGGGCATTTCTACAGTCATATATGTCAGTGGTGGATTTAAGCGGTTCTCAGATTCCGAAACTTTTTCCTTATCCATCCTTGCCAAAATGCTGATGAGGCAACAGTTGTTGCCTGAAGTAAAAACCTAAAAGTGTAGAATGGTATCCTCAACAACGATCATATATGTGCAGTTCATGAAAAACTCTTAAAGATTCATGCTGATTAAAATTCAATCTCTAACACAGAAATAACGAAATTAAACGACATTTAAATCCGTATAAACAACGAATATGAACAGAACCATTGATAAAAGCTTTAGACATGAATATAGCAATGCTGTAGGTTAAATCGTTTTAGTGGTTTCTGACCCCAATTTTTACTTGTGATTATACCAGAACAGAAATTAACAAAAATGGTTTAAAAAGAACAGACACACAATAACATAAAACAGCACAAAATACAAAAATGGGTTCACTCCTGGTTTTTATAGGAATTCGTGTTGTTCATTGCTTTTTAGTTTTCTGTTTTTGTTTGTTGTGCTTGTGGTTGTTCATTTGTCTTCCCGGGTTTGTCTGTCCAATGGATTACGTTTTTTTTTATTGCTCCTTAGGTATATTTGTCCTTTTTTTGACACCAGCTTTACCATGTTTACTACAGGGGAAAAATATTTTTCCAGGTTTTTGTGCCCGACGAAAAGAAAGATGATAGGTACTGGAAACAACGTAATAAAAATAACGTGGCAGCAAAACGGTCAAGAGCCGCACGTCGTGTGAAAGAAAATCAGATTGCAATACGAGCCAATTACCTTGAGAAGTACAATCAATTATTGACTGAAGAACTTCGAAAACTGAAAGCAGAAAATGTTCACTTGAAGACAAAACTTTTGGAACAAATCAAATGTATAATCGATATCTAAAATAATAAATTAAAGGCTAACTACGATATAACTGTGCTTAAAATGTATTGTGTACAAAACATAAATATCACAATGTGTTTTTAGAATTTTACACACAAAATGATAGGAGACACACATTACCAAATATAATCAAAGATGAACATTTTAAACGAATATTGCAATTTTATCCTAAACATTCTCGTAAAACATTAATATTCATAGCTACTAGTACCTTATGAAAGTTTTCTGTTTAATAGTAAAATGTATTTATGAAATAAATATATTACTGTACAAACAGAAATAGTTGCTTGTCATGAGATTAAATTTTCAGGACTATGAAATAATTCCAATAAAAAACAATGACAACAAATATCGGCAAAAGAATACCGAAACTTATTAAGTTCCTGTATTTAAACACAGGTGTGAACTGCCGTATCCTCTTTCGCGAGATATTCGTATCTTTATTATCAAATTTGGAATCATAGAATATTTATTCAAATCAATGAGTGGATGATTCAGTTGATGGGCTTCAATATTGAATGGTTAAAAGCATAGGATTAAACCGAAAATGACCCATACATGGCACAAATGTTGTTTTTCAACAACTTCAGTGCGGTAGTAAATGTCGTAATGGAGCATTTGTTACATCAGAGGAATCTAGTACAATGTCAAATGACCAAAGAAGATAAGACAGGAAGATAAAAATAACATGTTGGATTGAAAGAGAATCCTAAATTAAAAAATAGGACGTGAATTGAATGTACGTGTTCACCAGCAGAAGCATTCACTCATTTGTAACAACATTATTTATTTCAATACGTTTAAAAGTCATATTCATATAGATATTAAAAGAACAAGTCTACACAGATGTTTAAATGACATGAATATCATCTTTAGTGGGATATCATTAACATGTCTAAAATTTGGCCTTTTCACATCAAAATTTTTTTCCGTTTCTTTTTGTGTGAGCCTACTGGCAACACATGTATGATATTGGTTGCAAGTGTTAGCAAATGAACAAAAGTAAAAAGCAACCGTTCCCAGGTAATCTCCTGATGTACAGTTATTGTATTTCCATATTATTAAGCAGTTTAATATTCTGGGTAATGTTATATTTAATGCTCAAGGTATCAGACACGTTATTATATATTCAATTTACATGCAATGCTCCAATAAAGCATATATTCTGTTAACATGATCATCTCTTCCGTAATTTTATATACATTTACCTTATACATTTATAGAATTTGTATATATATTATGTTCTTTAATATATACTGCTTTTAGAATAAAGTTATTTTAAAATGTATTAGTATTATGTAGGAAAATAATGCTAGAAGATTATCTGGTTGATAATACTTTTTCAATTAATCATACATCGCGTGATACTTTAATCATCATTTTTATTTTACATGTTATACTTGGTGTGCGGACAGTTCTGTCCATGAAAAAATTATAAGAAATTGCTTGTAAAACTCATATTATATGAAAGGCGTTGTAATAAACGCATGAAACATTTTAATGCTTTTTCATCGTTCACACCTAACATGGTGAACTTCTCATAAATTAAACACGGCCACCAACCGCTCTAAGTCACAGCCAAATGCTGTGAAAGAAAAAAGTTTAGAGGAATTTTCGGTTGTGACTTGGAGGAAACCATTTACGTGACCTTTTGCTCGTAGATCGTACATTTATGGTCCCGTATGAGGTTTTTAAAGAGAATACGAAAATTCTAAGAATGTCATCATACCCTTTAATAATTTCCCTGTCACATATTAACAGCGTTTTTACATCTGTAATATTATGTTGGCGCTACAACTTTTGGTAGACAGAAGTTGAGGTGTTTCATGCTGCAGACGGAATTTCAAATCGTGTTTTCCGGAGCGAAATGGTTGTTTCTGGATAATTTTTTTTATTCAAAAGGATTCTATTTGACGACCAAACATTCAATTCACCTTTAATTAACCAAAGCCTTTGAATTGCCAACAAATACGGACATTTAGTGCAATGCTGTGACTGGGAGAGACCTGTTGTGACTTGGAGGAACTAGATGTGATTTGGAGGAATCAATATTTAGAAAATTTAGTTGTGCATTAATTTTTGTATTATATCCTAGTCGCAAGAGTGGTGGTATACTTGAATCACTTTGTTCGGTCGTCATTCCGTCCATCTGTAACGTCCGTCCGTCATTCCATCCGAAACTTCCGTCACAACAATCTCTGCTTTGAGGTAAGGTATTAACTTCATAGAAAGAATACAGTAGAATAGAATATCTTATTAAACCCAATCGTGGGCCATTATCTGGCATATCATACATGAAATAACAATATACGATTCATTTAACAATATCAAATAAAAAAAACCCAAAAAAACCTGCCTGCCGGGTCTAATTAAATTGACCATGTTAGAGGAAACCAACAATTCATTTTCCTTGGCCGAAATAATCGTACAGTTGTCTTTTTTAAAAATTTCAATGTTTTTTACCTACCGAGAACAGAAATGATCGCTGCCTGACGTGAAACCTAACTGGTGATTTGCACTGCTGACGAGTTATCAGTCAACGAAATGGCCATACAGTGCATCAAATTATTTCGGTATTTTGTGATACGTTTTATTATATTCATAATTATGAATTTTAACTTTTCTTTCTCTAAACCGTTTAGAAGTCATAATTACGAGATTATAATCCACAATTTTATTTATTTTCTAGTATGGCAGCAATTCGCTGTGGTAGATTTTCATGACGGACATTCTACCATTACACACAATCCAAAAAGAGAACTACACGTGCAAGTTGAAACCTCTTGTATTATAAAAGATCATTGCAGGTGTTATTTATCATTGATGTACCACAAATAGTTGCTAAGAAATCGTCCTGAAAACAAAATTTAACCATATTCATTCAAGCATACAATATAGGTCAATGTGCTTTAATTATTGCTTAAACCTGTTGCGCCATGCAAGTCAATTGTAGTGGTATGATATCATTGATGTGTTGCACAAAGTGTTGCTTAGAAATGAACCCAACACAGAAACCTAAATGAATCTGGACGGACGTCAGACGGAAGAACAAGGGTAAAACTATATGCCCCTTCCATTTTCAAGGTCGAGTCTAGGGGGAAATCACATTTAAAATCGGAAAGACAACTTTTATATTATGATTATATAATACTCCACTGAATTTACTAATTATTGATTCCTCCAAATCACATCTAGTTCCTCCAAGTCACACAGGTCTCTTCCAGTCACAACATTGCACTAAATGTCCGTATTTGTTGGCAATTCAAAGACTTTGGTTAATTAAAGGTGACTTGAATGTTTGGTTGTCAAATAGAATCCTTTTAAATAAAAAAAACTATCCAGAAACAACCTTTTCGCTCCGGAAAACACGATTTGAAATTCCGTCTGCAGTATGAAACACCTAAACTTCTGTCTGCCAAAAGTTGTAGCGCCAACATAATATTACAGATGTAAAAACGCTGTTAATATGTGACAGGAAAATCTTAAAGGGTATGATGACATTCTTAGAATTTTCATATTCTCTTTTAAAAACCTCATACGGGACCATAAATGTACGACCTACGAGCAAAAGGTCACGTAAATGGTTTCCTCCAAGTCACAACCGGAAATTCCTCTAAACTTTTTTCTTTCACAGCATTTTGCTGTGACTTAGAGCGATTGGTGGCCGTATTAAAACCGGGCTCAATAATTGCATCTTAATTTTTTTACAGTATATGCACATATTGTATTACCTTTAAATATCATAGAATAAAATTCGCACCGTTCGCACTCTTTTTAATTTTTGTCACATACATAAATATTGCAGGCGTGGATTCAGGATTTTGGTTTGAGAGCGTAAACCAAACCTAGAATTATTAGATGTTTTCATTGTTTGCATACTTTTTAAATATAGTGTATCATACTTAAGCCATTGTCTGAATGAGGCTTTGCATGATGTAATCATAAATATCGGCAAAAGAATACCAAAGAATACAAAACAGTGGGAAAAGTCCACAAATTCGAAGTCCAGTTAGGAGAATGGAACACCACAAACAAACGACACAAGGATAAGAATGGAAAACAAATGTATATTTCGCATACAATAAAGCAATGAAAAACTGCAGTAATATGAGTGCATCAACAGAGCCGGATAACGGCATTTTACATTCCATTTTTGCGTCAACATTCAATAAATATTTAGGGTTGTCTTTGAACTTTGATTTGTCTTTCTTTGATTTCTCCTTGGTTTGGTGTGTCTCTCTGTGTGTGTGTTTTATTATTTTCAAAATGGCTTTGTGCTGTCACAGGAGCTCGACATTTTATCAATAAAATATATGTTGGGCACAAATCTATATAAAAACACCAGGAATGAAACGCAATTTTTGAGAGTTGGCTAAATTCCACTTTGTTTGGGAAAATTGTCCGAATCGAGGTATATAAATGGCTATCGGAATATTCAATCTTCTCAATAATGTCGATATTTGTACTTACCTTGCTTTTATTTAGCCGTATCAACGGATTTCTGCAGTAACAGCCCAATCTGAGAAAATTATTTGGACATACATGCACAGAAATACAATGATATACTACTTAATTTACATGATAAAACCCAATGGGATCACTTACTCATGTACTTATGTTGATGGGCATTATTGACAATCTGCTAATTTCTTGTCAAATTTGGTAAATCAAAACAGTAAATTCAAAGTATCAATTTCACGCTACGTGTAGTATCGAAACACATGAAAATTAATCCTTAGAGTAGAAATCGACAATAAACTCCAACTGAAGACAGACCCTGGCCAATTTATATGCTTGATTTACTAGTAAATGTTTGTCACTGTCACACGTAAATGTATCCTCGGGTAAATCATTTATAACAATTTGTGTCAATGCACACAACCATAGAGCATAGTCAAGTAGCATAAGAGTGAGTTCAAAAGCATTTTGCATTTACTCCGTGTTAGCATGTACATCATATATGGATATAGATGAGTTTTTATCAGATAGACCAATTATATCATATATTTGTCAGGCTAAGTTCAACATGCAAATATTCTTAGTACAAATTTGTCACATTGTCCTCAAATAGAATGTGCACATCTTCAATATGTATATAAACATTATTCAAAGTTTGAAAAATATTGGTTCAATACACTCGGAGTTACATATTACACAAAGTATGCACCTTTCATAGCATGTATTGCTGAAAAGGATAAGTTCAACATGCAAAAATTCATAGTAAAATTTGTCAAATTTGTCCAAAATAGGAGGTGCAAATCTTCAATATGTATAAAAACACTATGCAGAGTTTTAAAAATATTGGTTCTATACAGTCCCATTTTCAGATTACACAATGTATTTACCCCTAAGCATGACGGACAGACGAATGGACGGAGTTGGGAGGCTAGTAGACCTGCTTTCAATGTTGGTGACGCAGGTAAAAATGCTAAGTTCAACATGCAAACATTCATAGTAAAAATTTGTCAAATTGACCCCAAATAGGAGGTGCACATCTTCAATATGTATAAGCATTAGGCAGAGTGTGAAAAATCTTGGTTCAATACAGGGGGAGTTACAGATTACACAAAATATGCACCGTTCATAGCATTTATTGCTGAAAAATTGCCAAGTTCAACATGCAAAAATTCATAGTAAAAATTTGTTAAATTTGTCCAAAATAGGAGGTGCACATCTTCAATATGTAAATAAACACTTTGCGGAGTTTTAAAAATATTGGTTCAATACAGTCCGAGTTTCAGATTACACAAAGTATGTACCTCTTAGCGTGACAGACGGACGGACAGACGGTACAACAGACGGACGGAGTCGTGCGGCTACTAGACCTGCTGTCACCGTTGATGACGCAGGTAAAATCTACAAAATACCGTGCAATATGAAACATGTTCAAATACAAAATAATCCATGTTGAAATAGATTATTGTCAAATTTAATTTAGAAGATGTCAACTTCGACCCAAAACGCATAGTATTTACAGAAGAAAAACTGAGACCACAGCCAATGATATTAAGATCAGAAAGGGTAATTATTGAGAAGATATTCATTTAGATCATTTTTTATAAGTTTAATTTAATTTTGAGTACCAAATAAAGGTGATATTAACATGATTAATACATACTAAAACATATCATGTATATTATATACCTTAAAGATCCTCTGACAGAGGTATGTCACCCAAGATATCCTCGAGATGAGGTTCGTATCCCGCAATAGCATTGAAAATATTCCAAGGAATATCTTTGAACAACTGTCCTCTTTTTTGAAATTAAAAATGATAGGGTTAAGACAGAGAAAAATAATACGAAAACAACATGTTCCAAAGTAAACTAATTATTGTTAATGTGTCTTAATAATGAATTCTTTAATACCAATTTTGATACACAATGTGTGTACATTTCGTCTATTTCTTGTTTTGTTTATTTTATTATACGTTTTTATTCTTTTTGTTATACATGGATATAGTTACGATAATGTTGTCAAGTCATTAAAGGTAGGGTCTTTGCATCGGAAATAAACACATTCATTCTAAAACTAGTTGTTGGCATGATACGGGTTATGTTCTTCTCGTATAATTTATGATGGCATGATACTAAACCCCTAACGGAAGGGATTGTTTCTAATTTTCGATATGATAAAGACTTAATCTTTCGATCTGTTTAATTTAGTCTGCAGCTGGCATGTTATTAACTGCTAGTAGTCCTTTGTTAATATATATTGATCATTGTCATTTTGCTTAGTTTCCTCTGTTATCTTTTTTTAACATCGGACTCGGACATCTTTTAACTGAGTTTTACTGTGTGTATCGCTTTGTGTTTGTTTGTTCCACATTGGCTAGAGATATAGGGGGGGGGGGGGTTGTGATCTAACAAAACATGTTTAACCCTGCCGCAGGATTCTCTCGCTGCGTTGAAGACCCACTTTTTGTCCCTTCGGTATTCTTTTGCCGATATTTTGTACGATTCTTCAGTTTTGCTCAAGGCCAAAAATGTTAAAAACCAAACAATAAATATTTCTTAATATAAGTTGAGTATTTCAAAATTAGATAATGAGGTCAATAAATTCGATACTTATCCTCAATTAAAATTTTATCAAAAGCTGTATTTCAGTAAATATCAGTAACAGTTTAAGGTTATAGATATAAGTTTCAAATGATTATTTCAATGGTAAAAAAAAACAATAGAGGAAGATATAAAACAATATTATAATTTTTTTTTCTATATAACTGGAAAAAAAATAAAATATGAAATACTGAAATAGGTTGTAAAAATAGACTGTACCAAATGAAAGAAATGTTTTCATACATTAACAATGGTTTGGGGTTAAGTAATAATCCAGCAGACAGAGTTTGGTTGCATTGAATCTTAATTTGGGGAAAATTCACAGAGCAACGCTAGAAAAGGGATACAGTTGCACGTACATATACATGCTGACATAAAAGTAACTCTAAACTATGTTCCGCAAGAATTAAGAGTAAGGTACTCTATATTGTATGTCCTATTTGTACCTGAGAAAAAGAAAGATGATAGATACTGGTCATGGAGAAATAAAATAATGCTCAGTCAAAACGTTCGAGGATCGCACGACGTGTCAAGGAAAATCCGACTGCAATGAGGGTATGCTACTTAGAGGACTGTAACCCAGCTTTAAATGAAGAGATTAAAATCTAAAAGAAGAAAATCAAAAACTTAAAGAAGAAATTAGACACTTAAAAGTTTTATTCATAAAACAAATTAAAACTATGTCGGATGTCATTTAAACATAGAAATCATTTAATAAAATTTATCATCTACCACAGAATCTTTTATCTCACCTTGTAGTGAGGTGTGTTCGTGTTCGCCTCCGATTTTAATTGACAAGGACAGCCAATTTTCCTACCGAAGGGTACTCCGGCTTCCTCCACCAATAAAAGCTGGCAAAATAGCCAAATGTGCTGAAAACGGCGTAAAACCCCAACTAAAACCAAAACCAAATAAACAGAACCATTTATACAGATGGCCGAACGTACAACGCACCAAATCACACGATTCGAACATTACACCAAAACCACAAGATGCATGTTGCAATTAACACATTTTCAGATCGAAAAGGGGTATGAAAAGAAAAGTATAACCACATTTTCCTTCATAATCAAAGTCGTATGTGTTTCTGAATTGGACTAACATTCAGTATATTTATGTGCATTTCCCCGTTTTTGTGAAAGTAAGAATTTTATCCATTTCCTTTCACAAGACAAATGCCTCGTCATCTAATTAGTGACGCGCATGAATGGATTAACGAGATTCCCACTGTCCCTATCTACTATCTAGCGAAACCACAGCCAAGGGAAATTTTCAATTTCAAAATTAGAGATCAATAAATTCGATACTTATCCTCAATTAAAATTTTATCAAAAGCTGTATTTCAGTAAATATCAGTAACAGTTTAAGGTTATAGATATAAGTTTCAATGTACTTGGTAATTGTATATAAATCTATGTGAAAACCATAAAAAAAAATTATCACAAAATTAATGTATAAAGCATAAATTTTCTATGTCTAAATACAGTATTTGTATGATAAAAAGTATTTTTGTCTTATATCACACACATATCAAAGAAGATAAATTTTGTGAAGTTTAACTGGCAAATTGGAATTTTTGTCTCCTAGCAAGTGTTGCGGTTAGTCTCAGAGAAAAATTTGAAATACTGAAACACATTTTATTACTAAATTGATGACACATATTTACAATTGGCAATGTCATATCAGAAAAATTTATATTTATATAAAAAAAAAAGTTATTGTATGAAAAAAGTACTTTTGTCTTACATTGTATATCGCAACATATAATATTACTGCATTATAAGACTTTCTGGAATATCTATCTTCTAGTGACCTTACCTATTGTAATAGCATAAACTAAAAACTTTCTTTCGTCAGCTAATTCACCAATGTTTCTGAACTAAACAAGGTTTACAAAGATATGGTATTACGAACAAGATTGTTACATGCGGCCATATGTCCCTCGCCGCAGAGAAAGTCGAAGCCCCACAAGATATACAAAATATGCATTATTGAAATGGCGGCACAGTATGGATGTCAACATATAATAAAAAAAATGCAGTACAATACAAATAAAAATTTGGGTCCACAATGTGTTTTGTGGTGTACCATGCACAAAAACATTAAAGTCTCATAACTCCCGTAAAATTTGTCTAATCAAAATTGCGATAAGATCAAGTACATGTGGTGACTAAAAATCCAACAAAATGTGAACAAAATCTGATTAGCGGTCTCAGAGGAGTTGCGTCAAAGTGTTCATGTAGTGTCGAATGCAGAAAAAAGTTAAAGTCCCATAACTCCCGTAAAATTTGCGGTGTGATAGGATCAAGTACAAAAGGTGATAACAATCCTACAAAATTTGAACGAAATCCGATCAGAGGTCTCAGAAGAGTTGGGTCCACAATATGTTCCTATAGTGTCACATGCACAAAAACGTTTAAGTCCCATTTCTCCCTTAAAATTTGTCGAATTAAAACCTCGATGCGATAGGATCAAGTAGATGTGGTGACTAACAATCCTACAAAATTTTAACGAAATCCGATCAGCGATCTCAGAGGAATTGCGTCCACAAAGTGTTCCTATAGTGTCGAATGCAGAAAAACTTAAAGTCCCATTTCTCCCTTAAAATTTGTCGAATTAAAATCTTGGTGCGAGAGGATCAAGTACATGTGATGATGAACAATCCTAAAAAATTTTAACGAAATCCGATCAGCGGTCTGAGAGCAGTTGCGTCCACAATATGTTCCTATAGTGTCGAATGCAAAAAAGTTAAAGTCCCATAATTCCCATAAAAGTTGTCGAATCAAAATGGCGATGTGATATGATCAAGTACATATAGTGACTAACAGTGCTACAAAATTTTAACGAAATTCAGCGGTCTCAGAGGAGTTGCGTCCACAAATAAGTGTGACGGACGGACGCAGACCATTAATAGGTCCCTCCGTCGCGTTGCGGCGGGGTACAATAACCCGAGTTTGAAATCTATATTGATTTAAATCTGCCATTTTAAAAATATTTGGACTAATGAAATCTCTTAAACGTTACACAATGCAAATTGTACGATTCTGAAAACTCACAAAATCACACGCACACGATCTGCAAGCTACAGGAGTATTTTGTGCGTGTAACGTTCAGCCATCTGTAGAACCTAGCGACAATACCGTGACAGTAACACAGTTCACCAGCAGTGATGTCGCCTCAGCGGCTTTAAGTCAGTTTACCACTAGTAACATTGCATCATTGGCAGGAGTAAAGTCTAACAGAAGCGAAATCGCGTCAGTGTCAGTAATACAGTCCTCCATCAACGACATTGCATCAGTGGCGGCAGTAATACAGTTCAGCAGAATTGTGTCAGTAGCATTAGTTCATTATTAGTCCACCAGCAGCAACATCGACTCAGTGGCAGTGATAGAGTCCACCATCAGCAATTTTGCGACAGCGGAAACAGTACAGGCCACTAGCAGCGATACGGTAGCAGTAGTACAATTCAGCGGCAGTATTTACGTCGTATCAGTGGCAGTATTAGTCAACTAGAAGCGACATCTCCTTAGTGCCAGTAATGCAATAAATCACCAGTACATTTTGTATTTGTGTCAGTAGCCGTGACAGTAGACCAGTAGCGAAGTTAGATATTCCCAATATTTTAATGACAAATACATCTTCATTTGTATTTAGCTCCATGCCTTTTTACATCGTCACCATGATTTGCTTTCCGAGTTCTCATTGCGAGTTTTCTGTTATTTTCTTCTGTTATCTATTCTTTTGATATGTATGTTAGTATTATAGTACAGCCAAAGCTGATTCCAGGGCACCTCTATGCAGTGAATCAGTGAGTATGATAAAACAAGTATGGCAAAATTAACCCAAATATATTGGAAATCTGATCATAAAGGGCAGTTTTATGGTCCGTGTGTGTCCTTTATACACTGGTTGGACTGTGTAGTTTCCTGTAATGTTTTTGTTTCAAGTTTAATGTTCTGTATTTGAATGTTAGTCCTTTTTCGGATCCTCTCCGTATATTATCACTTTGCTACGGTGATTGTTTTTACAGATATCGTGAAAAATGTATTGTATAAAACATTTTGCTGATTCAGTATTATTACATTCAAGGTGGTTATTCCAGATATATATTTATAACATAAATATTCATACCTTTAACTAACTGAAATTATGCTATATTATAAGGAGGCATGTTTAAACTCGTTCTACAATAAATTGGGCAAAAATTTACCTTGTCTATCCAAAATTGCTTTCAAGTCTAATGCGGTTTACAAACATTCTTAAAACAAATCAGTACTTTTTGCCTTTTGTTTACTATTATATTCTTTATGATTTTAAAAGCATGATAGTTCATAAGATTATCATCAGAATCTTAACTTCATTCTCTATTTAACAACTTCAATGGAAAATTCAAATAACAAATTATATGTTAATATGCAAAAATAAATTAACAGGTCATATTTTGTAGAGAGAAACTACAAATACATATCTGCTAAAACATAAATTTACTGAATTGTCAAAAATTAACAATTGACACTTCTTTGATAATTGTGCAAACCAATAAATACGGTGTTTTTTTTACAGTAAAAGAGAGACTTTTGATATCGCCAGACAATTTTCAACATAGAACATTAGATAGTTATACTACATGTATTTTATAATATAGTACCTTCTTTTATCAGTATATTACCTGCTCCCACTTATTGAACACCATAAGTTACATTTTAACATTGCTTAAAAATAAACGACAATATATTTTACCTTGTTTTATGAGATTTCTTTGTTGGATTCAATATGATTTTTATTTCCATTTAATATTATTTTTATAAACCAGGTATAGCCAAAGAATGTATTGTGTTTATAATTACATCATATATAAGAAACAAGGATTCTGACTGGTTGATACTCGGAGAATTTTTCACAAATCATCACATTTTCCATTCATTGATTTTGCGAATTTGTCCCTTTTTAACCCCTGCAGAGGTATGCAAAAACAAAATCGTAACTTCGACCTACAACGCCTTTCTCATCGTTGCGTTTTAATAAATGATATTTGGTGTAAACAGATATATCACAGGCAAGTGTCTAGGCAGTCAGGATATTTGTGGAAAAATACCAGTCTTGAGATTAATAATCTCTTGGCACAGGATATTATACCGTATCTCGACTAGTGTTTTTTCGCAAATATCCCTCCTTATCATGTTATTATACAAATGCTGCCTTCAAATTAGGGTGGTATGCAAGATTACCACACGAAGGCAAAATATTGCGCGAGACGTCATCGAGGGTGATATTTTGTTTTGAGTGTGGTAATCTTGCATACCACTCTCAACTGAAGCATTATGTGTTATATTAAACAGAATGCCAATTATCTCTGCATACGGAAAGGGTAAAACTCATTTCCGGTACGGAGAGTGGTATCCCGGAAATAGTGTGGTATACTCCCATGTGGTATTCCTGTCGCTAAGGAGGGAATACCACCAGTCGTCAAGAGGGGTGGAGCCTAGTTTCAGGTGGATTGAAATACCACATCTCTGTCAACCAAAGATAAATCCAAATTTTTGCATAAAATATAATATATCCATTTAAAGTTTCCGTTCAGCGATCCACAGTAGCAAAGTTTTGAAATTTGTTCTCTTTTCTGTGAAATTAATTTCACAGCAGTTTTGCCTTTTCGAATGTGTGGTATTGATCCATGTCACAAAACAGGATTTGTCAAAACGTACATGTGGTATACACATTCCGTATCATATGTTCTCAGAATACAACCTGGGGGTTAATTAATATACATGATACGAATATAAAGTCAAATAACTGTATTTAAATTACTTCAAATATTTGTACGTCTGCTTTCAAGATCAAAACACATGGGAGAGAGCGAAAATGGGTCAAATGGAACGGGGAAGATCCGAATTTTGGATTGACTGATAACGACTGAACTAACAACCTTTCATAATTAGAAATTCAACAGTAGCACGCGATTGGTGTGAATTTGTTATGTTTAAATTTAATGAGATATTGTTTTCAAAATTTGCGAAATCCAAGATGAAAGTTTCCTCTTGCACATCTCTGTTTGTGTTCATATTGTTATTGTTATGCCCTTTTGGTAGTTTGCTCTACTTATTACAGCCATAAGTAGAGATAGGCAGTAATTTTAATTAAGAACAAGAACAGCAATGAAATATCACACATATATATAAAGCAATAGATACAAGGAAGGTCAATAAAAAAAGTCAGAATTCAAAAATTTAAAACCACAGTGAACAAATGTCAGACAATTAAAAAAAAAGAAAGTAAATCAAAGAGAAATAGTACAAGAATAAACAAAACTAAAACATGCACTAGAATGCATGTAAACTGAAACTAATATTAGTCTCTATGGAAACATATTTATGTCCTGTTCCATTATAATATATCATATCATGGATTTCAAATTCAGTAAGACTTGAAATCTAAGTAAAGATTTTACTGTTATTTGTAAAACAGAAACTTCGTATCGATCATCCAAACTTGTGTTGAATGTTAATGCAACAGTAATATCTCTCTGTTGAGAACTTTACATCACACATCTAAATATTGACAGCTAAGAATCAACTTTGAAAGGTAGACAGCCTTTGTTGTCAATGTGCAAGTGCAGCTATCGTGCAGAAGTAGAAGGGTCCGTGGTATCTTTAATTCTTAGTTCATTAAGGTTTATTTGTATATAAATAAAAAAAGGAAAAACAGAAAAGGACACCATCCAATCAATAGGACCCCCCCCCCCCAAAAAAAAATAATAATAACATGAAAGAACGCAAAACACAAACATAAAAACAATAGAGAGAAAGGATAGTCTGACTTGGAACAGAAACAATACAATGGTGGGGGTTAAACCCGTTTTATGGGTTTCCTTCTTATACACTGAACCGCAAAAGAAACGTCGCACAAAATGACAAGTTCACATACATTTACTTCAAAATGACATTTATATATTTTAAATTAATTTTTACAAAATTTAATGAATGATTTACAGTCTTTTGGTTACAATGTTCACAAAAACGTCACAATTGTCGCAACGTCACATGTTTTCAATGCTGTGCTCCCACGTCCGTTAATAACGTGTATGTCCTCCACCGGCACTAATTACTGCGGCACATCTTCGGTACATGGAGTTGATGAGCCGATTAATAAACGCCATCGGAATACGTGCCCATACTCTCTGAAACGCTTGTGAAAGTTCAGCTGCAGTTGTCGGACTTGGCTGCTCATTATTCAACCGTCTTTGAACTTCGTCCCATAAATGTTCAATAGGGTTTAAATCTGGACTCAAAGCCGGCCAATCCATAACATTAATGTTATTCTGCTGTAGGAAGTCTCTTGTGGCTCTTGCGGTATGCGCACTTGCATTGTCCTGTTGGAAAGTCTTGTTTTGATGACGTGCGAAATGGGGCTGAAAATGGGGTGCCAAGACTTGGTCGATGTAACGGGCAGCTGTTACGCCATTTCCTCTGCCTGGGCCAAGGTTCTGAAAGATGACTGGACCAAGTTTAACGTTAAGGCCGATTCCACCCCATACCATGATGCTAGGTCCTCCCCACGCGTCTGTTTCCAGAATGCAGCTGTCTTCGTAACGTTCCCCGCGTCTTCTCCACACTCTGGTTCTGCCATCGGCTGTTGAAATGCAGTAACGGCTTTCGTCAGAGAAGATGATGTTACGCCATTGTCGATTTCGCCAATTCTGTCGCTGAGTGGCCCACTGAAGACGAGCTTGACGGTGTTGAGGAGTAAGAATAGGTCCTCTTGCTGGACGGCGACATCTCATGTTTCTAGCAGCTAATCGCCGACGAACCGTATCATCACTTATGGGTCGTCCATGTGTTCCAACAGTGTTTCTGGCAGTTTCGGCAGCTGGGGTGAACCGATTCATCAAATGGTGACGAACAATGCCTCTATTCTGTCTAGGGGTAGTGACTTGGGGTCTACCACTCCGTGGACGGTCATTTGTGCTGTTTGTTGCATTGTACCGTGTCCGTAGACGTTCAATTGTTCGAACAGCACAGTTGAAGTCGTTGGCAATAACTCTGGCAGATTGCCCAGCATCCAATCGACCAATGGCCTGTTCTCTCTGTTGTGGAGTCAGACGTGGCATAGCTTCTGTGTCAACACTGATACTAACACTCTTTAATTTTCTCCGGCCTTTTATACCCATAAAGGAGCATGAATTTCACGAACATTTAAGATTTAAGAAAAATTACCGCCAAGTGTGTCCCACGAGCGGTTTTAGGTACGGTCGCTCTACGATATCAACTGAAAATTATTCAACCGAAAATTTAATTCACAGGTAATTTAATCTTACCTGTTGATGTAATCGTAATACTGATTATATAAAAATCATTAATTAATATTTATTTTGAATTTTGCTAACATTTTGAAAAAGCGACGTTTCTTTTGCGGTTCAGTATATATGTAGATCTGTGTACGGACTGAAATCTGTGACCTTTCCCTAAATCTATGGCTTTCAAAAAATATATGCCGTGTGACCATGGTGACATAATACACTACTCAAATCTATGTCCTTTACATATGTTACTTGAGAATCAGATTCTAATTCTAAGCCGATTGTCCCGTGACGTTCTCAAAAGCTTGACGTTAACGATAGCACAACGCCACCCTTTGCTAAGGGGGTAAATTAAGGGAATCCCATAAACTTGTACAATGCTTCTTGAACAAATTTTCTAATGTTTGTTTTGTTATTTTTTCTATTATGAATTTAATTATTTTTGGGCCCAGTTTCATGAAACTTCACAAATTAAATTTTTCTTATATAATTGAGTTTTTCCTTAGATATAAACATTTCAACAATCAAAAAATTCTAGTACAGGTTATAAATTCAAGGAAATCCTCAAATACGAGACTTTTATGAAACTTAGGATATATCTTATGATATACTTTAAAATAAATATATACTTATTACATCGATTTTATTCCATAACAAAACTGTGTCCAATTTATTTTTAATAATGTGCCACTAATTGAATATAGGAGACTTTTTCAACTCATTTCGAGACTGTTTTTTTACAACATTTTGGAGCCTATCTTTTTCACAAAGTCCTCCTACGGCTCAGTCGTTTTCGCAAAGTCTTCCTAGGGCTCAGTTTTTACAAAATTTAACATTTTTTTATAGTTTTAAGAGTAAATTTTAAATTATCAGTTTCACGTTTGTACATGTAAACGTTGGATTCTACGTTAACAGAACCAACGTAAAAGGGTGAGGGATTTACTTTTTTAACAGTTGTGCAACTTTATTCATGTATTTATTTCATTACTACGATCACTTTGATATCAACTACAATGCAATGTTGTATATCTACTTCATTCGGTATATATCTAGATCATTCGGCATGTCCGAAGAAGTCATAATGGCGACCAATTTTGGATCATTTTTCGAGCTACAGATTTTACATTATTTTTCAGCGTTTCTTCTACTTTTTCAACCACTGACGAAGAGAGAAAAGAAAAACGTTATATTTACCTAACAAAATTCGATTTTCTGGCCAAATTTTTGCAATTAAAAAACTCATTCCTTTGTCAATTTGTTAAAAATCGAAGCGACAAAGTTTCAAGAACACTAATTGATTATGTAACACCGACGTACGAAGTACACAAAGATGACAATGTAATTTTTGGGGCTATTTTTTCACATTGCAAAGTGCACGGAATAGTGCAAACAGAGAGGAAGGTCATCGATCACCCTTTTACCGCATTTAGGCCAAACAGGCACTTTCGGTTGTCCGACTGAATCGTGAAAGTTAATTATGACGTAGGTAACGGACATTGATTTGGGGAAAAGAGACAGATTTCTATGGCCATTTCGCCTTTTCGCGTTTTCTTCTTTGACTTTGCAAAAGCAAAATCGAGAAATCGAGAAATCGGGAAATCGGGAAATCGAGAAAGCGAAATCGAGAAATTGAGAAATCGGGCAATCGGGAAATCGGGAAATCAAGAAATCGAAAACGCGAAATCGAGAAACCAAGAGAGCAAAAACGCGAAATTTTGTTTTGAGCAATGCCCAGAAAGTAAAAGGTGTATTTATTCCTATGAAATCACTAGCAGTAAATAAAACTGGTATATACTATGAATTTGTTTTTATAATAAAACATTTGCATATACTTTTCATTTGTAAATTTAAAACAAGATTAGTTCAGATTTTGCAACACACATCACATGCACATAGAAATGGAATATTACATCATTTTCTCTGTACTTTGTATTTTTTATAATAATCATAATCCCACACAGTACCGAGTAGACACACACTGAGTATATGAACATATATGCATATTTAAACTAAATTGACTGCAACACTTAAATTTTTAGTCCTGTGAAGTTGTTTAGAGCCTATATCCTTTACCTGAATTTAACTTCACAGGATTAAAAATTTAAGTGTTGCAGTCAATTTGGCTGGTTTTTCTATAGGGTTCTATGTTCAACTAAGTTCGGCTGTGACAGCCATGTTGGTTGACAGTCCAGGTCAATGGACATATAGGAGTTCGTGTTGTTCATTGTTTCTATTTTTCTGTGTTTATTTGTTGTGCTTGTGGTTGTTCGTCTTCCCGGGTTTGTCTGTCCAATGGATTACGTTTTTTTATTGCTCCTTAGGTATATTTGTCCTTTTTCTAAAAGAGAACTATCTAAGGAATATCACTGCTAAGTCTTGCTCCAACTGGCTAAGAGGTTTCAGACAAGAAGATTTTTAAATGAATTTTCCCACAGAGTCCTATATTAAACTATATTAAAAGTTCGACTGTGGGGGACATCATGGTTGACAATCCGGGTGATCGGACACAATTTTGAAAGCTTTTCGCATATCTACAGAAAATAAAGAACAATATTATATATATAGAAATAAATTTGTTAAATCTAAATGAAAAATGAAAGAGGAGTTTAAGGCACAAGCTTTAATTCACTATTTCCTAAATACAACCCCTGTGGGCCTCAAGTTGTCAAAATCAAAATTCTAAAACCTTATTGCGCATCTACATACAGTATGTGACAATATTGTATAGAAATTAAAAGCATAAAATGAAAAATTAATAAGCAGTTTAGTTTAAATTTCCAGTTTTAGAAATTCAACCCCTGTGGGCCCCTACTTATGAAAATCAAAATTCTAAAACCTTATCGCACATCTACATATAGTATGTGACAATATGGTATAGAAATTAAATGCATGACATGAAAAATGAATGAGGAGTTTAGGTCACAAGCTTAATTCCAATTTTAGAAATTCAACCCCTGTGGGCCCCAATTTTTAAAAATCAAAATTCAATAACCTTACTGCGCATCTACATACAGTATGTGACAATACTGTGTAGAAATTAAAGCACAAAACGAAAAATGTATGAGGAGTTTAATAGGTCATATGCTTAAACTTCCAATTTTTGAAATTTGACTCATGCGGACCCCAATTTTTAAAAATCAAAATTCGAAAACCTTATTGCGCATCTACATACAGTAATGATAATACTGAATTGAAAATAAAAGCATAAAATGAGAAATGAATAAGAAGTTTAGGTCACAAGTTTAAATTTCCAATTTTCGAAATTCGACCCCTGTGGGTCCTTACTTTTGAAAATCAAAATTCTAAAACCTTATTGCGCATCTACATACAGTTTGTGTCAATACTGTATAGAAATGAATGAAGTAAAAAATGAACGAGGAGTTTTGGAGACAAGATTATCGAACGGATGGACAGACGGACAAACGGACAGACGGACACACGGACACACGGACAGACGGACGCACGGACGGACAGACGGACGCACGGACGGACAGACGGACCGATTTCAAATATCCTCGACCTTTTAGGACAGGTGAGCTAAAAAGGAACAATGCTTTAATTGTCATGATTTTTGCTTTTCATCTTAATGGTTAATTACTGAAAGGTCAAGTATGACTGAAAAACTAAACTGAGGAAAATCTTTTATTTTCTTCAAAATAAATCAAGTCAGGTTTGTATTAAATAATGGTCTAAAGTTTTTCTTGTAATGCTTGTGATTTTTTAAATCAACTCTCGGATTCAATTTTTTTTTTCTTAAAAAATATATCTAAACCAGAATTTTTTTCCCATAGTTTTGTAAAACAGATTATTTGTTTTTGGCGTTTGCTGCAAAAGATTATTTTTTTCCCTTCCCTTTGGAATCAGAATATTTTTTCAAAAAAACCCTTAACCCCCTACTTGAAGTTAAATGGTTGTTCCTTTACCTCGTAATCGTAAATTCATACCCTAGAACATGTAGAAACGCCAAATACCCATTTTAATCGTCTCTGTAACAGAAAGTAGTGCATAATGGGGGAGATCTTTTTTGTTGTTGAATGACTCAAACCAATTTTCCAGTTTTATGATCCAAATCGTAGTTCTTTTGAAGTGTTATTATTTTATGAATTTATGATGTAGAATAATTCTCTGTCGATTTGAAATTAAAAAAAATATTTTAAATGACTGTTTTATTTTCAATAATTTTATTCGCTTTAATTTTATTTTTAGACTTTTTTTGTGATCCCCATTTTTGAATATGGATATGGGATTACCTTGTGTACATACTTTTGAATTTTTTCATTTTCTTGTCTAGACGTATTATGAAATTTTTGAATTTAAATTGTGAAGTTACATAATTTCCATCGGCTGTATATGGTGAATCTGTAACACCCTAAAACATCTACACTGATAATTTTAATTAGTCACTGTGACAAATCAACTAGTCAAAATCCCGGTTATGGGTAGTCAGACAGAGAAACGACTATTAACTTAGTCAACATGACTATCTAGGTAGTCAGAGGGACTACCCACGTGGTCAACTTATCTATTGACCATGCGGATAGTCGTACACCACGTGGTGTGCCCAGGAAGTATCGGATTTCACGCGCATATTTTCGCGGGCTCATTCGCTCTTTGTTCGAACAAGAAACTACAAGCTGTAATTGTTTAAAAATTTGTCTAATGTAAGTATACAATTGATTTAACATTGTAATTTTATATTGATTCTTGAAATAATTAAAAGGGAGCCTACATAACAATTAGTTTGTGCCGATTTGTGTAGATTAAATCGACAAATCGTCATTGAAGTCGAAAAGGGGGAACCGCTAAAAGGTTTAACGATTTGCATGAAACAACCACAAAAGATTATGTTACAGTTTCGTTCATGGTTTTTGAATCTGTAGTTCCCGAGTGATATATGTGACAGGCATAACGTAAATGTTAGCGTAACGACAAGGCAGCCAGAGAGAGCAAAAAGGGGGGGGGGTCCGGAATCTCGTGCCATCCTCAATTTAGAATCAATGACGATCAATTTTATCTCTGTCAATGATTTTATATACTATTATTATGCAAAAATGGTCTAAAATAAGCGAATATCATATATAATAGTCTTGGTTCACGAAAACTGTTAACCGGAAGTTGGGTACGATGTTGTTTTGGGTATTATTTTCTGTTTGTTGACATTGCCAGCGGACATGGACAAGAATATCAATATCACAGCGTTGTTTCACTACTTATCATCGAGGTAACTAGTTATGACCATGCATGTGCAGAAATAGCCTGTCAGTTTGTTTACAGAGGTGCTCTTGAAAAGGTGGAATAACACCTACATGACTACAGAGTCAAGTGCAGTTGTGTATGTGCTTTGCCTATGCCCGGCTATGGCCATTCCCAAGGCTTCTCATTTTCACAAGTTGGCTCGGAACCTATTTCAGTTTAGAGAAGTTTAGGCTCATATTAGAACAATTAAAATAGCCTTTGATGCTATTTTACCATTACAATTGAGTTACAGCAAAATAAATAGAAACTATTTTTTTAACAATTCCCTGAATCCCTAAGCACCCTCATTCTTGTTATAAGATAAGAAATATTTATTTTGATTCGATGCATACAAACTCTGAAGAGCTTATAACCAAATATAAAAACAGATGTATAACATAAAAACAAACATAACATACATGTAATAATGACACAAATTGACAAAAATTGGTACATAATCCTATTTTAAGCCTTCGAAAATCTGTCCGTTCCACTTCCCACTTTAATCACACTATATAGATAGCAATACAGCAAAAAAATTTAAAAGGCGTTGCAATTTTTGTGTATTTTCAATGTTTCTCAAGGTGGTTAAATGTCGGTGCATGTAGTGCCTTTTGTGCCTCAAGAAGAGTGAATGTCATGAATCTAGGTGCCTGTGGTACATTTTATTTCTCAAGATAAGTAATTGTCATTATCTCGGTGCTTATGGTACATTTTTTTGTGTCTCAAGTTGAGTGAATGACAAAATCTTGGTGCTTGTGAAACATTTTGTGTCTCAAGAAGAGTGAATGCAAATCTCGGTGCTTGTGGTACATTTTATTTCTCAAGATGAGTAATTGTCATTATCTCGGTGCTTATGGTACATTTTTTTTGTGTCTCAAGTTGAGTGAATGACAAAATCTTGGTGCTTGTGAAACATTTTGTGTCTCAAGAAGAGTGAATGCAAATCTCGGTGCTTGTGGTACATTTTATTTCTCAAGATGAGTAATTGTTATTATCTCGGTGCTTGTGGTACATTTTTTTTGTGTCTCAAGTTGAGTGAATGACAAAATCTTGGTGCTTGTGAAACATTTTGTGTCTCAAGAAGAGTGAATAGTAATTGTCATTATCTCGGTGCTTATGGTACATTTTTTTTGTGTCTCAAGTTGAGTGAATGACAAAATCTTGGTGCTTGTGAAACATTTTGTGTCTCAAGAAGAGTGAATGCAAATCTCGGTGCTTGTGGTACATTTTATTTCTCAAGATGAGTAATTGTTATTATCTCGGTGCTTGTGGTACATTTTTTTTGTGTCTCAAGTTGAGTGAATGACAAAATCTTGGTGCTTGTGAAACATTTTGTGTCTCAAGAAGAGTGAATGCAAATCTCGGTGCTTGTGGTACATTTTATTTCTCAAGATGAGTAATTGTCATTATCTCGGTGCTTATGGTACATTTTTTTTTTTGTGTCTCAAGTTGAGTGAATGACAAAATCTTGGTGCTTGTGAAACATTTTGTGTCTAAAAAAGAGTGAATGCTAATCTCGGTGCTTGTGGTACATTTTATTTCTCAACATGAGTAATTGTCATTATCTCGGTGCTTATGGTACATTTTTTTTGTGTCTCAAGTTGAGTGAATGACAAAGTCTTGGTGCTTGTGAAACATTTGTGTCTCAAGAAGAGTGAATGCAAATCTCGGTGCTTGTGGTACATTTTGGTAAAATTTTTGAATGAGATTATAATTACAAAGAACCTGACTAAACTTTGTCAGAAGACTCGAAAATTAAGCCTGGTCTGGGATTTTGGGAAAGGCACACATCAAGACCCCCTTAAAACCACCTCAGTTATTTATAGTAAACATATTGCCTTTTTATCTTTAGATTTTCCAAAAAAAATTCTGAAAATGGGTAAACACAATAAAATCAAGAGGAAAGAATACCAGAAGAGGCGCAAGAAGAATCAGATTTTAAAAAAGAAAAATGCAATGACAGGCAATCCAACATTTATCCCCATTACCGAGGACAAAATTAGTACTTCTAATAGCCAAGAAGGCGTTTCGAATAATTTGAAATTAACAGAAGAGGCTGTGACAATAACTAACTGTTCTAATGAAAAACATTGCGATTCGTCATCAACTACATCAAGCTGCAGCAATAGTATTTTTGACGACAAAGCTAGTTCTTCTCACTCCGTAAAATCAAGTCAAAGCTCGAGCAAACCAAGTGTTAAGCCCAGGGACAAAAATCATCATGGCATTTTACAACATTATACAGAAGCCAATGATCCACTCTTAGTCAAATGGGAAGAACTGAAAATGTTACAAAAACGTGCCCTTAGAATAAGAAAAATGAAGTTTTAGTAAAGAAAACTGTTCAGTAATGAAACCTCTATAAACTATGTCACTGTTGAACGAGCTTATACTATCATGAACAATCTTACTTGTACTGGTATATTATTATGAACAAATGAATAATGTTGAACTGCGGAATGTTTTACTTGTAGATGTTGAACTTGTTTTAACAGAATTTACAAAATGTCATTGTTTTTTAATTTTATTTGATAAATTGAAACCTTAATTGAATAAATTAAAAATATTTAACAAAAATTTTAATTTCACATGTATTCAGAAAATGGAACTAAGATGTGGTGCAGGTGACTTGTAATTTTAAGTGTCCTCATTACCAGTTATGTGTATGTGAAAACATGACAGGTGTATAAGAAACATCAACAAATAAATACAGTTGCAAAATGCAAAAAAAAAGATAATCCAGGCAACACAAATAAAAAGGAAAACAAAGCACTAAAAATGTGAGCTTAATTAAAACCAAATGGAGTATCATCAGGTGTTCCAGAAAAGTTAGCATCCTCTGCTCTTTGTATTGCACCCGTCATACAGAAGTGAGCAATTTAGTTGAAGAAGAACCCCCATGATAACAGAAATACAAACCAAACATCACTCAATATGCACCAAGCAAACAAAACTATTAACTAAAGCACACTGTATAATCGGATACTGGGAACCAGTGCGGGCACTAAAAGGTGTGGTTCAGTTGACTTGTAACGGGTGTTTTGATTGGTCAGATTTGAATTTATAGCCACAATAAATCATGGTGCAGTCAGATGCACTGAAAACTGTGTTCCGTTGTGTCATTTACCACATTTTTTTAAGCCTGACCAATCAACACATGCATTACAAGTCACGTGACCAGTGTTTTTGGTGCCAGCATCGGTTCTGAGTATCAGAATACACGGGTGTATAAGAACCGGGGACAGTTGGACTTTGTCCTGTCACTAACAAAGATAGTAAATCTTACAAATTTATGCAAATTATATTTTTTTCAGATTTGAGACTGTTAATTACAATTCAAATTGTACTCCATAATATCCTGTTTATACTAATACAGTATATTTCAAGGCAAGTATAATGTAGTTTACATGTACTTTGCACTGTCAAAATAGTTTTCTTCTCAACTGTTGGACAATGTTTCCATGTTCACGATGTGCAGTGTTGTGTCGCACATACCAAAATCTATTATTGCACTATAGATTTGTGCATAGTCATGAGAATGGCTTTAAAATTACTTGTGGGGTAGACAGTTGTCAAAAAAATTACAGCTTGGTATTTTCTTTAACAAAACACATCAGACGAAAACATGTCAATTTTTACAACTTGCATCTATCAAGGTTCCGTGAAAGTCAAAAGGAACCTGATTCATATCTTAATTTAACAGCACATCAAGAGGTTGATGATGGTGAAGATGCTCATGTAGACAATTTAGGTGTGGTAAATGAGGAACACCAAAATATAATTGAAACACAAGTACATGTAGATTTCCAGGAGAAAATGGCATTGTTTTTGTTAAATGTTAGGGAAAAATGCAAACTTCCTGCAAATGTTTTGCCAACAATTGTGCAAGAATTCAGTGATATGTTTTGTCTTCACCAAGCTGAAGTAAGCCGCAAATTAGATAAGGTTCTTTGTGATTTGGATGCAAATTTGAAAGTAAAAAATCAATGCAAGTCATTGATGAAAGAAAATTCAGATGTTGAAAATGCCTTCCTTAATTTCAGTAGTAGTACAAAGTTGAACAAATATGCAAAAGAGCATTTAAAAATTGTTGAACCAGTAGAGTTTATTTTGAATGATAATTTGAATGAAAAGCCGTGTCCCATGCAATATGTACCTATTTTAGAGACATTGAAAACTCTTCTATCACACGAAGATGTGTTTTCATATGTGATTAATGGTCATAAATCAAATGATAATATATTAAGAGATATCTGTGATGGTTCAGTCTGCAATAATAATAATTTTTTCGCACAAGGCAGAAATAAAGTACAAATTCTTTTATTTTATGATGATTTTACTGTCTCAAATCCTATTGGGCATGCAGTAAAAAAGTATAAATTGGGTGCATTCTATATGATACTTGCAAACCTCCCACCAAAGTATCGATCACAGCTTCATGTTATTCAGCTTGTAGCATTGGTAGAATCAGACCACCTAAAAGCCTTTGGGTTCAAAGACGTCTTAGAACCTTTGATTCAAGATATAAAAACTTTAGAAACTGATGGGGTACAAATTGAAAAACCTGAAGGGAACATCACATTGCAAGGTAGTGTTATTGCTGTTATAGGTGACAATCTAGGGGCACATGCTATTGGTGGATTTGTTGAAAGTTTCACAACTGCAAGGTGCTGTCGATTTTGTTTTCTACCTAAACCTCAAATGCAACAAAGAGTTTCTTGTTACAATTTACCAATAAGAACTAGGGAAATGTATGATCAACAAGTTAGGATTGTTTCTTTGAATCAAGATCTTTCAACTACATATGGATTGAAAGGGAAATCGACCCTGAATGATCTCAATTATTATCACGTGATTGGTGGGATGCCTTCTGATTTAGCCCATGACTTATTTGAGGGAGTTGTACCAGTTGTGATTACCCATGTATTGAAATATTGTGTTCAGAGTGGATTTTTTAGTTTGGATTTTCTGAATGGGCAAATAGTTGATTTCTTCTTCTCTGAAGTCGACAGAGCAAATAGACCAAAAACGCTTCCATCAACATTAGCAAAACTTAAAGTTAGTCAGTCTGCATCTCAGTCATGGTGTCTTTTTAGATTTCTACCTTTAATGATTGCTGATTTTGTTCCAGTAGGAGACCCAAAGTGGGAAACACTGTTATCTTTGCATGATGTTGTTTTTTATGTGTGTGCTCCAGCATTAGGCAGAGGTCATATTGAGTATCTGAAAGAGCTTATTGAGGATTTTCTTGAATCATTTTTAAGAGAATTCCCAGGTGAACACTTGAAACCAAAATTTCATTTTATGTTGCATTATCCTAACCAAATTCTTCAATTTGGCCCACTTATTCATTTGCAAACATTACGATTTGAGGCAAAGCACAGTTATTTTAAAGAACTTGCCCAAAGAAATAAATGCAAGAGAAATATTTGCAAATCCCTAGCAACAAGACATCAATATTTACAATGTGTTTCCCAAAGTCAAGATAGATTTTTAAACCCTGACAAACTACAGACTGTTGGAGGGAGCATGGTACCAGTTGTCTTGTTGAAAAATAAAGTTCAAAGGCTATTGACACCCCACATTGGTGATTCTACAGAGGTATATCAGTGTAGGTCACTGACTTTTAGAGGCATTCGGTACATAAAAGGTTGTTGCTTAGTTACAGACTTCAAAGACTCATTATATCAATTCATGAAAATTGAACAATGTTTTGTGGTTCATGAGGTTCCTTTTGTGCTTGGCAAAAAGTTGAAAACAAGCTCTTTTAATCGGCATTTTTATGGTTTCATTGTTGATGACACTTCAGATTATGAGCTAAAGAAAGTAGATCAAATTACTGATAGTCAAATAATAGGACTGTATAAACACAGAGATTTAAGAATTGTTGTGATGAGGTACAAATTTTTGTTTTGAATTTTATACAGTAGATTTATAGTTGTATTGGTCATGTTGGTACTTGAACATATGATAAAATGCATGATACCATTTTTTTTTTTCACAAAAATTTGGGTGAGCCAGATTTACTCATGGTTTCCTGAGAAGAGTAGCCAGCTAGACATAGAGAAAAGCATATGTGTATAAATTTACATTTGCAGTAGTTTTCACTACTCTTGTCTTTAAATTGCTCAGGTGAAACGGAAACGGTGATCTGTCTCAATTTATGGGGGGGGGGGGTTAAGGTATCAGTACATTTCATTCAGTACCTATGACATGTCCATACTAATCATGGAATGTTGGTTTATTTTGTATATAGTCACTTCATTGTTATATATTCTGTTTTATGTAAAAAAACTTATATTTCAGAAATAATGGTTCAACTGTTGATTTCTCACGGAAAGAGACAAAAGGTGGTTGTGTGTGAAGTATCCCTTGAAAGTATCACAAAAGTATTTGTTGAAAAGTATTCTCTTCAAAAGGGGGAATTTTTCCTGCAGTACTTTGATGACAGATTTCAAGAATGGCTTGACCTTGACAATGATAATTTAGATGTACTAGATAAAGAAGATGGTTTCAGTAAAGTGAGATCTCAATCAGAAGTTGATAATGTCATCATTATCAATGAAACAAAGGAGGATCAAAGAGATTTAGCTGAAGATTTTATGGATAGAAATGAAGTTGAGCTGCCATTGCTAAGAACACCTTCCATGTACAAGAGTACACAAAGTATAGAAACACCAAAATCAAGGTCATCAACACTAACTCTAAAATCAAGGTCAACAACACCAAATCTCAGTGGGTCTGAATCACAGCCTGGATCTAGATCTACAACTCCCATTCATCTACTTACAACTGCATTACCTGAAACACTTGAACAAGCTGTACCATCTGAAAATGCAAGAAAGAGGAATTTGTTTGCAGCAAGCAGTTTTGAAAGGTATGTATATTTTTTTGTTTACATCATTTAATATTGCATTGAGGTCTGGTTTGCTATCTCTCACCCAGAATTTAATAATTGGAAGTTATTGATTTTACCACATGTTGGCCCTTTCTGACAAATATCTTACTCTTGAGTGTCCAGGGTAAAATGTTTGTCATAAGGGACGAACCAGTAAATCACCAATTGTTTTGATTCTGATATAATATAAACAGGGTTTCGATGATCTGAAGTTGTCTTAAATAGTACTGAGATGAGTCTGCCATGTTACACGGAAGGTACGATATGGCTTGCCAAAACTACCTTCAAATTATCTGTGACGTCAGCAGTACCGTCAATTGTGTATGATGTTGCAAATGAATATAAGAAGAATTGGATACAAAGTAAATGAAGGACATTGTATTAAAATAATGTATAATAATACGAATAATTTGATAGCACAGTTCCAATATTTCTTATGCATGTCATATGTATTGACATTAGGGTTCTTTTTTGCAGAAGCAAGAAACCTTGGCCAAAAGAATATAGCATACCCAAACACACCTTTTCCCAAGGATTGGTTGTTAAGTTGGAAAGTCACCTACCAATAGAGAAAAAAGACAGGAAAGAAATATTGGGTGGAATATATACTGATGTCACTATGCATGAAGGTGGATTGTAAGTATTATTACCTTTATTAGTGTGTTCTAAGATTTTCAAAAGTCTTTTTTTTTAAGCTTATGCTTTTGCAAATGGTTTTATAAAACTTTTATTGGGATGTTAAGCTTTATTGAAACAAAAAAAATAATAAATGAGTATTTTGTTGATGAAATAAGAGATTATTAAATATTCATCAAATACGGGATGACAAATTATTCCTCTTACAAGTACTGATTAATAAATTGTTTTTTTTTTTGTCACTGTTTGTTTTAGGTATCCAACAGCTGACCAGTATAATGCCATAATTGACAGCCTGTTTAGAGAATACCCACACCTGGCTACAGGGGAAGGTGTAGCCCTACAGAGTGCTAGGGTAATTATCAAATAATTTTACAAGTCTTGTGCAAATTTCTAACAAAGCAAAATTAACTAACGAAACTTGAAAACAAACACTATTCCATTGTTACGAGTGGTGAAAACTAAAATAATTCTCTTATGATAAATGATGCTGTAATTTGACTGACAACAACTTCCATGTGCAAAGTAAACACCTATAAAGTTACACTAGAATTAAGTTTTTCACATTTTATTTGTTGAATTTACAGGATCTTTGGAAAGAGAGGCTTTTGCATAAATTTCAGAATAGCCGGAAGAGAGCAGACAAAGGTTTGCCAGAGGTGCAAGCCTATAAGAGGCAAAAGAAGGCAGTTATCCCAACCATTGAAGGACCAACAACATGGGGACTGTCAAATTACCTTCCCCCTTGTCCTGAATCAGAAGATGCTGCAACGTCTGAAATGCACATTGAATGGTTGAAAAAAGAGTACAAAAAAAAGGAGAATCATGATATGGAACGTGTGAATGAAGTTATGGATTTGACATTGTATAAAAGACGAGATATGGTGGTAACCTTACAGAAAGGGGTTGCAGACATTTTATCAGACTATCCTTGGCTGAAGAATCCATCTGAGGTACTCTACCTATATTTTGTTAACTGGTTTAAATTGAAAATTGTACTGTTTGAGTAAAATCTATGGGCCATTCTTTTGCATGTGTTTATATCTGACCAAAGAAAATAACATTTGTCTTTATGTATAAATGCATGCTATATTTCAAATGACCATTTGTCTACCCATAAAATGTTAGATTCTACAATTAGCTGTAGTTGGGAGATAACTGTATTGTATTTAAAAATTTCACAGCATCAATTGGAGAATTGATGCTCACCAATTTAAAGAAATGACTTAGCTTCAGAGGTGCCATTAAACAGGAATTTGCAACCATAAAATTTTCGATTGATGCCTTAAAATTTGAAAATAAATTAAGACTGTTAAATACTGTTATCTCAATTCTAATGTAACTGTTGAAAAGATGTTTATTTTTTATTTTTGAAACACGAGTGTGCATGTGCTGTAAATTCCACACTATCAATCATGTATTATAAATGAATACCATGAAAATTTAGACGTCGCCTCGTTCAATAAAAATGGACTTTACATAAAGTGTTACATTAGAGTTAGGTTACTTAACTATTGTAATTTTTTTTCCAGGTTGCATGCTTCAACGAATTGACCTTGCATGATCAATGATATTGATGCTAACTTGAGTAAGTTGGAAAATATTTCAATTTTATATTTGACATTCCTGAAAAATAAAACATTAAATATTGAACTTTGAACTTGAATACAGGTACTATAAACATGAAATTTTTTGGTTCAATTTTATAATTGCATTAAGGGGTTGAAGCATGAAAATAAAACTAACACAACTATTTTGATGTGATTGGATGATTATAAGTAGATCAACTGAAAAATGCAAATTCAAGACCGCATATTCTGAAATTAATGTTGAAAACTGAAATAAAGACTGCATGAAAATTTCCCGCTTTACAGTAGTGGAAGGCATGTGAAAACATAAACAAACAAAACTCTATAATTGTATGTTTACAGGTATTTATTAAGAATGATTTTTAACTTCTTTTAAATGAAGATATGAACAATAAAAGTCCAAATGTAATTACATGAAGGATGTAGCTTTTAATTCACACCACACTTTTGTGTGCGATTCTGATACATTTACATGAAATACATTTCTTAAAGAAATGGTAGAACTTTGATGACTCAAACTGCAATGACTGAAACATCATTGATATTTTTAACCTTTCCGTTGTCTTTTTTCTTAACTTTATAGTTAATTCAACCCTCTAACTCAAAATTGTTTTCATTGGTCTCTTTGAGGTTTTAGCCATCAAAGTCCAACTGTAACCTTCATTACTGAATTTAAATTTGACAAAGCAAATCATTACAATATCTTTTTCAGCTAATGAAAGAATTCATCCAGTTAGGCCCATCATTGAAAGACTTTGGTGTTGAGGAGGCTTTCCTACATGGCATTGATGAATATGGTGATGCCATATTGAAATTAACGAAGGGGAAGAAAGGAGCAAAACATGGAGATGATATTATGGCTAGAAGAGCTACCATGAGAAATGAAATTGAAAGAGAAGGTAAGGAATTATATTGAAAGTATATGTAAATTATTGGATACTACCGGTAATCGGTTAAGCAGTAGATCTGATAAGTATTTTCCCAATGTCGAATATTATTTATTAGAATCCTCTAATATTCATAAATGACGTACATGTATAAATGAAAGGCACAAGTGGGCTACCAACTTTCAGACAATACATTTCAAATATTTGCATTGAAATACGACATAATTTAACTAAGTCAAATAACAAACATAAACATAAACCTGTACATGTACGTATAACTTCTTTTATATTCTTATATAAATTTTTATATTTTAGCTGCCAAAAGATGTGCAGTTCTGATAAACCTACCTATATTGCTTAAAGAAAACTTCCAGCAGTTGGTTATGACAAAAGAAGAAATAACAACCAGTGAAGAGGTAAAACAACAAAATACTGATATTGCAGTTAATTTAGCTTCTATATTTGGTCATTTCAGCAATTTATGCCTCTTCAGTACAGATCACATTGAAAAAGTGGAAATCACAAAGTAAATGTTTGGTTGAGAACAATGAAAACTCAAAGTTTCTAGACTATAATACCAAATCATTTAAGGTCAGAGCTAAATGAAAAATAGTTTTTTTAGTTGTAACATCTTCTAATTAAAAAATAACAGGAAACTCCCACAATGACAGAAAACACCGACCAAACACCACCAAGCAATCAAACAGGTCATACTTCATATGTTTAAATATTTAATATTGTTTCATCTAGTGTTTTTTTTTTACTTGTCACTATGATTTCTTTTTTTTCTTATATTTATAAAAAGGCAGCACTGCTTTGAAGGGATACTGTTATTGCAGCGGTCGAGAACGTGACAAAACTTCTATTATCCTAAAGTCACAGTTTACTTCTTTTGATAAATGTACTATACAATGTATACTTTCCTTAACATCGAAGGATAAGATTTGATAAAGGTGGTAGGCGTGAAAAGGCGAACAAAGGATTTAACAACATAGCTGTCAATCAATTACAAAGTTTAAGCTGTATAAAGCCACTGACCAATGGGTATCCATGTGAACTCAAGACATGTTTCTTTTAAGGAGATGTCAATCACTAATTGATTTGGTTTGCAGAAAATACACATTGTATACATCAATCTCCGAAACAGAGGTTACATATCCTCCCTTGTCAGATGATTACACCTCTGCCACACCTCGCCCACCATTACAAATAAGCAGTCTGTTTCCCGGTCGTAGGGAATACTACTCGTACATATATACAACCGGGACCAGTTTAGGCCCTGCACCATGGAGAAAAAAAATAATGCATTATGGGATTATTATGAGGGAAAGCTCTCCATCCGGTGTGGCAGAGGTGATATTCTGACGAAGGAAGAGCTATGCACCTCTGTTTCGGAGATTGTGTATACATGTGATCAAAAGACATCTTCCAAATACATGAAGCTGTGACTATGGTAAAATAAAAGCTTTGTTACTTTCTCGACAACTGCAATATATTGGTTGTCTGTGTGAGTTCGTCAAACTTTATTGTTGACATAAAATTAAAGTATTAGTGGTTATTGGTAAAGTATATAACATATTTCCTGAACTTAAGTTGTTCTTTATTTTCAAGGAAATTAATTTGAATATTTGTATTTTCAGCCTCCTAGAATAGTGATATGCCAAAGTGGAGACATTCTGTCCAGAGAGGAGAACTCATTCAACGTTCTAGTTGAAAACTATGTAGTTTGCAATGCATCAAACTTGACAGAAGCCGTTTTGGCACTGTTGATGGCAATTTATGCCTTTAACTTGGCATACCCCAAAAAATGTGAAAAAACTTTGATTTTTTGCCAGAGAGTTTGGCTAAAAGTGGATGATGAAATGGCAATAGACAAAAGGATTTTGAATGTTGTGTCAATGTTGAATCAGGAATTGAAAAAGAAAACTGTTTAAGATGTTTGTTTACGGCTACTTATCTGTCCTTAACAATTAATTTATCCTTATTTTCCAGGATAAAATATGTTGGCGTTATTGAACGCTGAAATCAATATAAATTTATGTGAATCTATTGTAAATCAAAACAAAAAAAAAAGATAGATAATTTTCTTGATTTGATATTAAAATAAAGTTAAATGTTTTGATGCTTTTACTATGTTAACATGTTGTAGTGAAAATGAATGTTTCAGTCAGTCAGTTGCATTGTTGGCATTGATAAAAATTCACTTTTCTTTCCAAAACAACAGTTTCGATTTCTTAGACCAGCAATTGATTTGATTTCGTCAAAAGCTTTGACAAGATCTAATATAAGTAGAATTTGACAACATACAGAAGATGACAAAATGATATATTTGGGTAAGTAAAGATGAGGCAACAATCAAAAAATAAGAGAGCACCTTTACCACGCACAGTTTCATTTAAAACATATATAGGAATCCAATTTTTCTCTCACTAGAAAAATGCCCCCCCCCCCCCCCAAGGATTTCAGATGATTTTGTAAAATATGGACGAGTCAACAATGTTTGTTGCTTTAATGTTCTATTTGTGAATGTTTTCCAACAAAACAAATGAGTTTAATAACAAAACAGGAAAAAAAAACTAAAGATTTCAAATGACCAAATTTATTAGTCAGATTTGACTGAAGAAGTGGTCAGTGTGACTAATTCCATAGTCAGGATGACTAGTTAGCACTGAGGAGTGACTATCTGGATAGTCTTTGGTAGGACAGTCATTATGACTACCCAAGTTAGTCGTGTTGACTAACATTTCTAGTCATAATGACTAGTTAAATAGTCAACATTGACTATTTGCATAGTCAATATGACTAGTTTAATATAGTCATCCATGACTGTTAAGGTAGTCACACTGACTATTTATTAGTCAAAATTGACTAAGTTGTTAGTCAAAGTGACTAATAGCATAGTCGTTGGTAGGACAGTCATGGTGACTACTTTAATTTGTCATGGTGACTATTTAAAATTATCAGTGTATTTAGCTTTAGGGCTCCGTATATTGTAATAGAAATTATCGTAAATATTTACCCCATCAAGGAGTAGGGACACTTTCGCCTGTATATATTTCACTCGTAACCAATAGTTTTTTTAATTTTTTTTTATACATTGTACTTTATGCAATTTAGTTGTATGTCAATAAACACATATTTTATGCTGAATCATTAAGAATTTCAAGGTTTCTACCCGCAAAGTCGTGTATAGAGGCGATTTGAATCAATGTGCAAGAATTTTGTATCACTTCTTGCTGTATCACCAAGAAAGACACTCAGAACCAAAACTATAAAAAAGTGTCCTTCGCGTTGACATTTTTTAAAGACATTAATTTGGAGAAAGTAACATTCAGGTATGTAGAAAAAAATTTAGTAACATATTTGAAAATCTTACAAGAACGCATACCAGACTATTCCCCGCGAGAATTGAAAGGCATTAGGTGACATTTTGAAAGTGGCCCTAGAAATGAAATAAATGCATTGGAAAAATGGCCCTTCTTCTTTCCGTGTCATACATATAACTACATAGTACAGTTTGAAATTTTATCTAACCAAGTTTTAATAGGTATACTTAAAATATACAACTAGCAAAGTGCATTTTAATTAATCGTTTCTTTGAGGTTATTGCACTGGCTTTCATTTTCAACATTGAAGACGCTTGACATGGAATACTTTGTTCAAATATGCATAAATATATTACATTTACATTCGTATGAAAGACAAATCTTATATATAATAAACATATAAAATATCAGCTATATGTGGAAAAACATTACTCTCATCTATAGAAGAAATTATGTAATAACTTTGACTATAAATTTATCATCTCATAAAAATTTTCCAGTTTCATGCTGCTTTATTTTTAATTTTATACTATTTTAGTTTTATGAATTTAAAAATTATTTTAATTCATCAATTCCGTTTGAATTCATTGCATAACAAATGCTTTTTATGGATTTTTAAAAACCTTAATTTTGAAAAAAGTAAGCAGTTAAACGGTAAATCACTGCAATTGTCGTTTTATGGGTCGTTTTATGGGCAATGTTTGTGACTTCAAACGGAAATGATGAATTATTACAACTTTTTCAAGTCAAAAATAAAGTAGAGACACCAGGAGACGATCACCTGGATATCGTTTACTGACTTAAAGCACAATGAATTGTTTGACTTTGTTACTGAGAGTTCTATGTGAAATATTACCTCTACAGTATAGTTTAAAGTTAATAAAGAATTTAAATTTGTACTAAAGGAAGAGACCGATTTCATTGAGCAGCAACTCCTCTGAAACCATACAAAGTCGGAAATACTTATGTTATAACGTATAAATGTAGTGTTTTGTACTTCATAAATTTGTCTTTCAAACAATCTTTTTCCACAGAAAACGCCAATTTTAATAATTAATATAAAAAATGTTCTAAGGTTCAGGTATTGTCTTTTTTTTAAGCAACTTGTTCAATAGTGTTGATGTTCCAATTGCTATGTATATTTTAAAGTATGTTCACCGCGCGATAAGCTTTGAGTAATGAGTGGCTTCTGAGTTCTTAATCAGTCGCATTGGTTTAAGTGCTATATTAATTTTAACTGCCAAAATGACTTGCTTTCCACCCCTCCCTCAAACGAGCACAAACAAACAAAAACAACAACAAAAATAAACAAATAAAATATACAATTTAAAATTTATTTAAGTGTGATGATAAAACTTTTGTACAATATCATAATCCTCTTTATATATTTAACAACAATTTTTGTTTCATAAATTCCCACAACTGATTTCTTGTGGAAAATCCATCATTAAAGGTAAAGGTTTGAAAGGCAATAATTAATTATTAAAGCAGGAGACAAAAGTAGAGTTATACTTTTTACTTCCATTTTAACAATTTTATAACAACTTGCAGTGAGTTACTGAAAGACACGTGCACACTGTAGATCAAGTTAAAGTCTTATGTACATATCTTAAAGATGTTCCTAATATTTTTCAAAAGTTTAAGTCTTGATATTAAATAGATTAACAAATGTAATAAATAATGTAAATCATATATCAATATAATATTGCACATATAACAGAAAAAATAATTATTGATGAGTTTTGTAACATGAAAGAATAACAGGACTTCAAAATGAAGAGTGGGAAATCTTCAACGAGTTTTTAAAATTCACGTCTTTCCCGAGTGGAGCGCAGTGAAACAAGAGGAAAGACGCTGAATTTTAAAAACGAGTTGAATATTTTCCAGTTCTTCAATTTTGAAAGAGTATAAGAACCTATTTCTTCCGTAAATACTCGAATTACCTGGGTAAATTCATTGAGCACAGCCGATGAAGTTAAATAACGTTACGCCTTATTAGTAAAATAAAAAAGATATGACAAAACAATTCTGATTGGTCGAACTACATGTAAGGAGCTGTTCTTGGCAATGATATGTGCGTGCCCATGCAAAAAAGATAAGGTCCTTGTGTAGATGCTTCTGAAACTGGACTAATCAGAAATAGTAATTGTTCAGAGCAGCAATTGTAACTGTTCAAATGTGACAAACTATACAGAGTTGATAAAAAAAACCCTTATAGGATGCTTTACATCAAGAACCAATTCATTTGGCCATGTGGTTTGAGGAAAGATTTTTGAAATGTAACAATTCAAATGCAGGAAATGTTTCAAATGGCAATATCAATTTTCTGCAGATGCAAACTTTATAGAGAACCCTCTTTATTGTCTGCAGGAAACCTTATTTTTTTGAATGGATTCTTTGTATTTGGACTCTTTATTGTCTGGAGAAAACCTCAGTTTGTTGAATGGATTCTTTGTATTTTGAAAATCTAAATCTTAGAATGTTTTATTGCATGTTTAGTCGTTTAAGAAAACATAAAACATTACTATTTTTTTTTATAAAGGTTATATATATTTTAACCACAAATATGGATTTGAATGGGGAAAATAAATGCACACAAAAAGTTTAAAAATTCTAAAATTTGAAATATCTTTAAAACCATTACTTTCAATAGTTTTCATGTAGTCTGTGCATCCCAGTTATGTATACATCTTTTGTACACTATATGTAATAAAATTTCACGTTACAAAAGTTTTTATATAGGCTAAATGTTTTTGGTTCTCAGGAATACACGATTGAACAAAATTATATAGCCTTTCTACTTAAAAAAATGAAACTTTGTTAATAAGTACATGAACACATTTTTCTTATTGTTTCCAGGGTAAATATTCATAATTATTCTAAAAAACTTAAATCATCCTTACTAAAATGGTGAAAAATGGTTTCAAAATATTGCCAAGTTCTTTGTATCTGTGATCAAAGTTTGAAGTTGCTAAAAAGACTCGCTAGACTGAAATTTCCTTAGGCTCCTCTATCATGTCTATACTGTTACCGTATTAAAGTCAGATGTTGTTCTGGAGTTATGTCGCCTTGTCCGTAAAAAAATCAAATGTGCACGAAAAATCACAAAATTAACAATTTTTGGGTAAATTAAAAATCGTGTAGACTTCGATGTGCTCAATATATCTTGTTAAAATTTGAAACATACTTTGTTAAGATAAGTATCTTTTAATGGTCAACTGCTAATCAATGCTAAACATATAGCTTCAACTCCTATTTTGTGTTTTAATTTAATGAAGTTTACCCTTCACTAAATGACAAACGTCAAGTAAAAAGCCTAAATTATATTTAAGTTTAATTGTTTTATTAACAACTTACAATCTTTGATTAAAAAACATTTCCAAAATCTGAAAGTCCAGCATAGTTCTGATAACTGTCACCAAAAGAAATTTAAAGAAAACACTTTCATATCATTTTTTCTTATATCAGTAAATAACTGCCAAGACGACAGTACACTGTAGAGTTCTATGTCAAAATGTCAAACAATTAATGTTATTATAAATAAAAATGTAATAAAATGTCATATGCAGACTATTTATGACGCAGAGGTGTGCATAAATCCAACATAAAACGTAGTTTGTGCTTACTTTCTGGACACCTTCGTACGTAAAATGGATTTTTCAGAATTTTGATACCTTAGTCAATGTGAATAGTCTAGTCACTTGGGTGAAAGATGAAATGAAATAAGTCGTAACTGAAACAATGTTCAATTCCATTAATTTTTCTATTGGAAATTCCCCATTTAGAATCATTTTCGAGGTATACAAACATAACCTTTATAAACAACTTTACATTTCTTATGTTTTCTTGGATGTTTTCTATGTTTTAATTAACCAACAAAAGATTGTTAATAATGCTAACGTTTAGACTTTCAAATTTTATGAACTGTGGTGTCCAGACAGTAGGCAATGCCAAATTAATTACTTTTTCTTTGAATTTTTGGTAAGAATAAGAGGTGCTCGTGAGCGATATTTTCTATATATTGTTTCATGACATTTTCAGCTATAAATATCAAACCTAGCTACAATTACTGTATCAGAAGATGCAATGAGCAACATGGACACGGGTCTAAAGCTTTATGGGTAATAGAGTTCATTCAGTATATCTTTGATGTTTCTTTCTATTTAGATTTTGTTCGGTAATAATCTGTCCTGTTCAAAATATCAATTTGGCATTGACTAAATTGTTATCATATCAAAGTTCAAATCATTGTAAGACTACTTTTCTTGTATTTTTTTAATTGTTTTAAATGAATGTATCGTTGAATGACCATGTCATGTTGCAAAACCCTGACATGGGAGATAACATAGCTTAAAAATAAAGTGTATGATGCCATTAACCTGTTAACTACCTGTATATTGTTACTATTTGGTCATTTCACACTCAAATATCATGATTACTAAAGGTTCATTCAAATGTTCAACTGATTTAAAAATTTTTGATAGAAAATGCGGAATTACACGCGGGCGTTTCTGTGCGTGATGCGGGTGGCAGAACTATTTTTTTCTGATTATTTTTGATACCCGAGCGGTCCGACGACCAAGTAATTAATTTAGCGTGGTTTTACAATAATAATTAATAAAATAATAACTTTAATTTATATAAATAAGATTTTCCTTTTCTCACAATAAACTGCTTTGGGCATCTTGATTTTTCAACCATTAATGTATATATGTACGAAATCCTCTTTTTCTACAGATTTTATTTCACAAAGATTAATTATAAAACAATCTTGACTTGCAGTTTACCAATGACAGCAAACTGCACAATTTCCTTCGAAATATCTGTAAAAACATATACTTTAATACAAACGTTTCACTTCTAAAATGACTAATTTCTAAACTTTCAATCCCATAATCTTATATATTCCCAAAAAGTTCACCTTTTTTTTCAGCAAATTACTTCACATTTTTCACTTGTAAACATCCCTTTCGTAAAACGTTCAACCGATTGGGATACTCTGAGACAACGCCGGGCAAATCATGATTTTAATACGGATATGTGGGTGTATGTTAAATAAATTATTAATTTAACTCTTCTATGAACTATTCCCTATCTTTTGAACCTAATTCACTAATATATTAACCTTTATTCTTAATTTACAGCAACTTAAACTTCAATATGGAATATTATTTCTTGTATACAAGGAGGACAAAATTCGAAACTTACAAAATGAAAAAAACTATTTTTATACTGGTACTTTTATCGTCGCAATTTTTGCGTGACTGGTTTTGTACTTTAATTGGAAACAAAATAGATGCATTACAAGTAAACTGCTAGTCAATTGGCGATATAACGGTATGCACTTTTGTGTTACAATTCGTGATCACGTCCAATAAATATAAATTTGAAATGATGTCATTTTGTTGAATACTGCCATTTGTTTCTAATGGGTCGAACATTTTCAAATCAGTACAAAGACTGCCTTTAGAGGTGTTCTCGGTTAATCCAACGGAAATGGAGGTATCGCTACAAAATCCGCCCTTTGACATATATTTCTCTACGAACAATTATGGATCGCTGCACTGTTGTACATATATTCATGATAATAGATCTTTATCTGAAAATCCGTTCCTTTCCGGTAAAAATGCACCATGTAACGGATAGGTATTTTCTGTCGAATTCGCGGAAATGCTCTCATGTCCGTTATTTTCTGAAACATCAACTAATAGGTCGGAAACACAACACGAAACAGAAATGCAATGATTTCCGTTATATTCTTACGGTTCATTTCCCGTATCGGCAAAATCCCCTCGATTGCACTCCTAGATAGTATTTATTTATTCAGCTACAAATTGAGTTTTCTCGTCCTGTTTGAAAATAATGTTACCCGCTACTTCTTCCATATATGGAAAATAGGGGCCTTTTTCGTCTGGAGAGTCATCTGCCCTATTCTCAACGAAACTACTATCTGGGCAGCGAGAAAGTGCGTCCGCTACCTGCATTTGAGATGCTGGCTTGTATCGTATTTCGAAATTGTTTTGTTGGAGCACAGCATCCATCGTTAATTGTGCCTTTGAATTTATTTTGGAATAGAGGGCGAAGCGATTGATGGTCACACTCTAATAAAAATTTATTACCGCGTAAATAGCTAGAATTCTCTACTATACTGGTGGCTACGCCTAAAATTTCCCATTTTGTAGATCCGTCTGAATTTTACCAGGATGTTAGTGCTTTTGAACCAAAACGAATGACACGGACTTTTACGTCAGAATTTTCTAAATGATACAATACATGGCAAATTCCTTGAGCTGAGCTATCGACCGCAAGATACAAAGGAAGGTTGGAACGCGGAAAAGCCAAACCTTCAGAATTTTGCAGAAAATGTTTCAATTTTATGAACATTTGCTCCTGTTCCGTGAGCCATTGAAATTTAACATGTTTTCGTAAAAGCCTTGTAATTGGTTCGACAACAATACTGTAGTTCGGAATGTACTTTTTGAACTAGTTAAACATGCCCAAAATACGTAATAGTGTTTGATTTTAGAGGAGTTGGATAATTCATCAAGACGTCAACGCGGTCCGGCGGCGGCTTGATACCAACTTTGGAATTATAATGTCCCAAAAATACACAGGAATACTTGGCAAAAGAGCACTTTTTTAGATTCAACTTTAAACAAGATTGTTGGAAACGGTCAAAAAGTTTGTCTAGATCGGCTTAATGTTGTTTGTACGTTTCGGAAAATATCAGTACGTCGTCCCAATGACATAAACAGGATTTGAATGTAAGGCCGCATAGAATTATATCCATTTAGAGTTGGAAAGAATTTGTTGATGTTTGCAGTCCCATCGGTACACGCAAAAAATTTGAAAGTACCAAAACATGTATTAAAAACGATGTACTTTATACTATCTGGCGCGAGCTGCATTTCGAAAAAACCAATACTCATGTCTATGGATGATATGAAATTTGGTACTCTATTTGTAAATGACTCTGTCAGTTCTAGTATATTTGGAATGTTATATATGAAAATTTCAGACTGGTTGTTCAAAAATCTGTAATCCACGCAAAAGCGATATTGGCGTAAACTAGTTGCTCTATCGGGTTTTCCAGCTTCATTTTCGGACAGTTTCGTTCGTTGTGCTATTAACACAATAGGGCTTGTAATTGGCGCTTCTTCTGTCGCGTCTACATCTCAAATAATACCCTGTTCCAGTAATTCATCCAAATGATGTCTGAGGATCTCCCTTTTATTTGGAAGTAATCTATACGGTGCCTGGTGTAAACGTTAAAATTTGGCTTGAGAATAATATGATGTTGCACTATGTCAGTAGATCCTATATCTCGGTTCTAACTCTAACTTCGAGTGTTTTGCCCAGGTTTTGAGTCTTTTCATTGAGCTCAAAGTTACTAGTAGTAGTAATGTCTGAAACTCCCTAGCTAAATTTTCAGTACTATTTACATGACTTTCATCAACAGATTTAGGTAATTGAACATTCTGTAAAAAAAATATACTTTAATACAAACGTTTGACTTCTAAAATGACTCATTTCTAAACTTTCAATCCCATAATCTTATATATTCCCAGAAAGTTCCCAATCACCCCTTTTAATTAAGAGGGAAAAAGATGGTACATTCCACCTTTTTTTTTCCAGCAAATTAACTTGTTTATTGGGTTCATTCTCATTGTAATCTATGTTAAGTTCACAAAATTTTGAAATAATTTTTCCGTTTTGGCATTACAACCGGATCATCTCCTGGATTTAAAATTTTCACAGGAACAGTTCTATTGTTAAAAATCGTAACTACCGCTTTACAAAAATTAAACCTCTAGACAAAATTTGTTGATTATTCTCACAAAAACCCTGATATCCATGTAGAATATTCTGGGGTAATTTTTCAAACACTAACATTTGACTATGACGAGGTATTGTAATACTCTTTGTACATCTGAAATTAGCAACTTTTTGAAAAACATCCACGTTACCAAAATCTAGTCAAATCTTATTCTGTATTAAATATGAAGTTCTCAAAATAAACGGACGGGACGTTTGCTTCAAAATGTATACTAAAATTGTATGTTTTTTTTCACCCTGACTTTACATTTTTACATGAGCTGTTCCTTCAATTTAAACAGTTTGATTTTAGCCAATTTTATGGAGTCTTTAGCTTCACAATTCAGGGCTGATCTACATGTATGTGGTAATGAATAACACAGTGATCTGATCTCTTGAAAAAGAAGGTCTGTAATTTATCAAAGCATTGGACAGAAAAAAAAATCAATATTATAGCTTTAAAACTGTAAAGTCAAAGTGTTACGCTAGCACATAAATCCTAAAGGTGTAATGAGGGCAATAAACTCCAACTAAAGATATGTGTTGTACGTCGTCTTTTGTATGTTTCCTTGATCTACTTTACAATGGTAATATATTTACTAGTAAAGTTAATGTTTGTCGCTGTCAAAATTCATGCATAGCATGCACAATTGCATGATTTATAAATATATTACGTGTATATTATTTTTTATAACATATGTATATATATCATCATGTGAATCAATTATTACAATATTTTTAATGCACAGACCTAGAGCATAGTCAAGTAGCACAAGAATGAGTTCAAAAGCATTTTACACTCAGTCCGAGATAACAAATACATCATTTGACTTAAACGGCGATTTGGAGTATATGGACATAGATGAGTTTTTATCAGAAATGGATTTTCTTGATGAAACTGACACTACAAAAGAATATGTTCCATTACAAGCGACGGCCAGGATGAATAGTAACACGTGCGCTGATTTTATCTCGATGCAAAGTTCTTCACAGGAGAAAGTAGGCTGGGTTGACCCTAACAAATCAGAAAATACCACCAAGAAACAAATATCTTCCAAGACAATATCTCAACACGAAAGTAACAATTCAGTCGGTGGCATTCAAAGAATCGACTTTTTGCAAAAAATGACTATACTGAATAACAGTATTTTACGAAATCCAAACATGACATGTGTATCCCCACAGGAGACAGCCATATTGGATATCAACAGGTCAGTAAATCCAAAGCAAGTATCTTCCCGTAGAGCTAAATCGGACAGTGAAAACCCAGAGAATATAATTACAAAAAGTATTACTCTACAAGAAGCTAGACATGACAATAAGACACGATGGAATATCATACCGAAACCATATATGTCAGGGAAGCAATTAATCTGGATACAAAAAAACCGGAGGGCGTCATTTCAATAAGTGAGTCTTCGCAGGACACAAATATATTAGTAAGTAATGGAGGTGTTGTCCTGACAAAGGCGTCATCGGCAAAGATAAATCAATCGAATAGTAGCAACAATATTATTCCGAGACATAAATATCAAGGGGATAGGCGCAGCACAAAAACTGACAATACTGTCATTAACAGAAAAAAAACAATTTCTACAGGAACCTAAACCTCAAAAAGGGATTCAGGAATCAAATAGATCACCCAAAGCAACAACCTCCAATACTGGTTAGTATGTGTTCTATTAAGCGGTTTTAGTCGTTGTACATCTACACCAAATCTCCTCTCAAACCTGCCATATTTCTTGCATTTTTGTTTTTTATTATTTTGCTAATTTCCAAATTTTCTGATTTCCCATTAAACCTTAAAAATTTTCTAGTTTGAAATTTTGGACAAAATATATATTTCTCTCTATCCATCATATAAACTGGGCATCTTTAAATAACATCTTAAAAAACTTATTGTTAGATTTATTTTCAGAAGATGACTACTTCGACGCAAAACGCAAAGTTTTTACAGAAGAAGAACTTAAACCCCAGCCAATAATAAAAAGATCAAAAAGGGTAATTATCAAGAAGTGAATACAATGAAAATTAGGTCATTATTCTAGTTATATACGAGAATTGTTTCTTATGTTTTGCTGTCATTTGGTTTCCTTCAATATTTATAGTGCGAGAACGCGGTGTATAAGTGTCAGCTCACCCCTCAGTCGGAGGCATTAAGCTGACACTGACGCACTATTTTACATCCAAGCTATTCGTTAAATTTAATTTAACTTTAAATGCCAGATTTGAAATAAATGTTTTACATACTATAACATATATAGAATGAACCTCTGACTAAATGTTAATACATGTAATAGGTTTGAAATTTCTATTAAACCGACGTGAGCGGTCGTAGCTCAGTAGGTTTGTTACTTCGATTCTCAAGCGGTCATAGGTTAGAATCCGGCAAAAGAAAATTATTTTTTTTCCAACGAATTTCTAAAATTTATGTTTAATGGTTTTTATGCATAAATAATCAAAGATAAAAAGGTTAATTTTCAAGGTTTTAATAACAAGTTTGATATTCTGGCCAATTTTGTTCGAAAAAAGACAGTCGTGCGAACCCCTGTTAGAACAAAAGTCTTAGAGCTGGGATGTATCTCATGATCATTGTTCTTTCTTTTTCAACAGTTTCACAGAAACATCAGACTTACTATTTAAGCGTTAAAAATCGACCATCTTTGATTATTTAAACAAAAAACTATCAAACGTTAAACAAATCGAACCTGGGACCCCTCACATTCTACCCTTTGAGAGACGACGCGACAAACCCACAGAGCTGGGACTGCTCATGTCGGATTTATTTGTATTTTCAGACATATGAACGTTATTTCGGCTCATGTTTCATTTCACCTTTCTTTGGCATTTAAAATTAAATTTAACTTAAGATGCATGATTATTAATTATTATAAAAAAGCTGAGATGTAAAATAACGATAAATTCCAAGACTTTCTACATCTCATCTACCCCCGTGAACTTGAAATTAAGGATACTACAGATACATCAAAGTCCGCTTCATATTTGGATTTGTTTCTCGAAATAGACAATGAGGGACATCTGAAGACAAACTTTATGAAAAACGTGATGACTTCGACTTTCTTATTGTTAACTTTCCCTTCTTGGGTAGCAATATACTAGCATCGCCTGTATATGACGTCTACGTTTCTCAGCTTATCCAATATTGAAGGGCATGCGTGAGTTACAATGACTTTCGGCAAAGAGGATTACTGCTGTTACAAAAGCTTCTTAACCAGGATATTATCAGGGATAAGTTGATGTCATCACTTAGGAAATTTTACGGTCGTCATCTAAATTGGGCTTACAGTGTTCCAGTATCTAAGATGCTGTTGGACCTATTCTCACTGTGGTAACATTTCATGTATCTCCGCCAATTTATGACTACCACCGTATTGACTTTGTTGAACTTCATGACGGGTGCCGTATATGGATCAGGAACTGCTTACCCTTCCGGAGCACCTGAGTTCACTCCTGGTTTTTATAGGAGTTCGTGATGTTCATTGTTTTTTAGTTTTTAGTGTTTATTTTTTGTGCTTGTGGTTGTTCATTTGTCTTCCCGGGTTTTGTCTGTCTAATGGATTACGATTTTTTGGATTGCTGCTTAGGTATATTTGTCCTCTTTATCAATTTCTGACATAGAACAAATTGTCAGCTCATCTCGAGGCCGGCTTTCAAGGTGATCTGACATTTACACAACTCGTCCTCGTGCGATATTTTTAATTGAATTGTCAAAACTGAAGGTAGATAAAACTCAAAACTACTCACAATAGAGATGAAAATATATTTTTGAAAATATTCATGTAGTTAAAAAGTGTTTAGATTCGAAATTTAATTCAGTAAATTCATTGCATCTCTTAAAAACAAAATACTACACGTTAACGCCAGACGAAAGGGTGTAGGTGTGCGCACATCGTGCTGTACATGTATATATGATAACATAAAAGTTCCTTAAATTGATGTTTAACCATTGTTTTCTTTCCGAAAGAATGAAGACTTACGAAGTAATGTATAATTTATGCAGGTATTTGTACCACAGGAAAAGAAAGATGACAAATACTGGACTAGAAGAAATAAAAATAATGCTCAGTCAAAACGTTCGAGGATTGCACGACGTTTAAAGGAGAATCAGATTGCAATGCGAGCATGTTACTTAGAGGACCTTAACCAAGCTTTGAATGAAGACATTAAAATTCTTAAAGAAGAAAATGAAAAGCTTAAAAAGGAAAACCTACACTTAAAAGCTTCATTCATAAAACAAATTAAAACTATGTTGGATGTCATTTAAATATTTGAAAACCAGTATATTCAAAGAAGTAAATGTTATTTTTTTCCTTTTTCCCTATTGGAAGAGGTAATTACCTATTCCCTATTGGATGAAAAAATCATTTAACAAAATTAATCTACAATAGAACAATATATAGAACTCAATGTCAATAATACAGTTCACCAGCAACGACGGCGCCTTAGTAGCTGTAGGTGAGCTCACCAGCAGCAATATCCGCTCTGTGGCAGTCGTACAGGTCACTAGCAGTGATATTGAATCAGTGGCAGTAAGTCAGTTCACCAGCAGCGATATCGCCTCAGTGGCTGTAGTACAGGCCACTAGCAGTGATATCGAACCAGTGGCAGTAAGTTAGTTCACCAATATCGCCTCAGTTTCAGTAGTACAGTTCACTAAGAGCGAAATCGCATCATGGGCATTTCTACAGTTCATCAGCAGCTAAGTCGTACCAGTGACAATAATTCAGTTTACAGGCAGCGATATCGTGTCCAGGGCATTTATACAGTCCACCAGCAGCTAAGTCGCCTCAGTGACAATAATTCAGTTTACCAACTGCGATATCACTTCATGGGCAGTTATATAGTCCACAAGCAACTCAGTCGCCTTAGTGACAATAATTTAGTTCAGCAGCATCGATATCGCCTCAGTTGTAGTAATACAATCCACAGGCAGAAATATGGTGTCAGAGGTAGTAGTACAGGCCAACAACAGAGAAAATCGCCTAAGTTGCAATAATACAGTTGACCTCCAGGTGCGTCTCCTAAGTGGTAATAAAACAGTTCATTACCAGTAACACCGCGTCATTGACATTAGTACAGTTCATCAACAGTGTTATCGCCTCAATGGCATAAATACATAAACAAAAAAGGTAGTACAGTTCACCAGCAGTAAACATAAACAACATAATGTAGTACAGTTTGTCAGCACCGAACGATGATATCGCTGCTGGTGAACTGAATTACTGACACTAAGGCGAAATCGCTGCTGATTCATATGGTCCATCAGTAATGATATCGCCTCAATGGAAGTTATACAGTCCCCTATCATCAATAGCGACCGTGATAGTAGTATAGGCAACAAGCAGCAACATTGTTAGAGTAGCAATAATACAGTTTATTATACCTCAGTGTATTAGTTTGATAAGAAAATTACAGATAATAAAAATACTATTGTTCACACAATTTCCATTGTTTCTGTTTAAGTATTATTGACTGGTCAATAGTACTTTCATGAAAAACTATTTGACCCGCTGTAATATTCTTTCGCGAGATTTTTAAACATTACTCATTTTCCCGCGAAATTCCTTTCGAATGTGTCTAGTTTTTTCTTATCGAAAAGTAAACGTTCGAGAACATCGAAAATATTGGTTTGTCAGACGACAATAGAAGCATCCAATTGGGAGGAATTTGCCTCCCTATAACCGAAAAGAATAAATTAAACAAGATATATTAGACGACAGCGATGCGAAAAAGACTAAAAATGTATTAGGCTTCAGTAAATTTTTCTTTCGGTATAATAAAACACTTATTGACTGCATATTCGGGGGGAAATAAGTTTATCGTCCCCTTGATACCGACTATTGCCCCTTGGCTACGCCTCGGGACAATAGCTGTTATCTCCGGCACAATAAACTTACTATTCCCCTCATATCCAGTCAATAAGTATATATTATTAATTAACTAGTGTATTATTGGCTTCAATACGACTAAAACTGTCCTTTCAATACTGAATCATTAACTCGGTCAATATCGAAAAACCCGGCCAATACAGATTTTTTGCTGTATTGGCCGACTTGTACCCGGCCAATATAGGGTAAGTCAATTTTCTCTAGATTTTAGTTTGAATACATACGAACACTCCAAACTTTTTACATTATATCTGAATTTGTTCATGCTATGTGATCAAAGGTGCTTCAAAATTGATAATTATAAAAAATATCTTTCATAACCCTCATTCCAATCCTTCAATGAATAAACTGAAGTATTTAAAAAAAAATCATACAGAATATTCATTGTGAAAACTAGTTAATTAATAAAGATATCATTACATGGTTATTTCTGCATTGGCCTTGTTATTGGTCCTCGGCCAGCTGTATTGGCCTTCGGCTCTGCCTCAGGCCAATACAGCAAGCCTCGAACCAATAGCAAGACCAATACAGAAACAACTATGTAATAATATCATAATATCATAAGTGATATTGTGTCTGTGGCAGTAGTACAGTTAACTATCAGCTATATTATCTCAGTAAAAATAATTCAACACACCAGCAGCGATATCGCCTCAGTTGTAGTAGAACTGTTCACCAGCAGCGATATTACCTCAGCGACATTTAATTCGGTTCACTAACAGCGATATCACCTCGGTGGCAGTAATAGTCCACTAGCAGTGATATCGTCTCGATGGTATCAATACACACCCGGATACTATATGTATCATGTGCAAAATGTACAAAGGGTCAGTATCTAGATTTTATTCTACACATGTTCTAGTGAAAAAAAAAATTTGTAGGACCATATATTTTAATTATTGACTATTGTTTACTCAACAGGTAGTTTTTCCTACATGGGATACTGTATTATTATAGTTTGGTTACTTTTGTTTTATTTTTCTCGTGGTTTTGGATATTCTCAACATTTAAGTGGCAACATTCAAATGACTTTCTGTGTCGTCACCATGATTCGATTTCTGAGTTCCTATTGCGAGTTTTGGATTGTTGTTTTCCCTATTCGATATCTTTTGATATGAAATTTTAATTTTACAGTATAGTCAAACCTGCTATAGTATAATTATGGCTACCACAGTCGAACCTATTTATATGCTCTTAAGTCGTGTGGGTTCTTGTTTTGATTTTCAGCGTTTTAGGCCTTGAGCACAACTGATGAGACGTAAATCGACAAAATGTGCACATTGTGCATCAGAATTGGTCTCAAAGAATTTTATTCATAGCACTGAGTCGATGTCGCTGCTGTTGGACTCCCAAATCCCCGAGAGTATCCCCAGCTCAGTTGCTAGTAATTCAATACTAGCCCGGAATTGATACTTAAAATTTACTATTACAAAATTGGAAAATTTGTGAAAACTAAGGAGGATCTCTCTCGTGCATAGATCTGTCCTTGGATGGTTTTGGCTTCATACCTGTTGGACATTTTGGTATTTTCGAATTTTCTCTTCAATCGTTTTGATTGTTGTTTTGGTTTTCAGCATTTTAAGCTTGACAACAAATCAAGAGTCGTAAATCGACAAAATGTGCATATCTTGTGCATCAAAATTGGTATCAAAGAATTCTGTTTAAACCACTGAGTTGATGCCACTGCTGTTGGACCCAAAGTCCCCGAGGGTATCCCAGGTTCAGTTTCTAGTATTTTAATACTAGCCCAAAATTGATAGTACTTAAAATTTACTGTTACGAAATTTGAAAATTTGTGAAAACTATGTGCATAGCTCTGTCCTTGGTTTGTTTTGGCTTTACACCTTTTGGGCATTTTGGTGTTTTTGAATTTACTTGTCAATCGTTTGGATTTTTGTTTAGGTTTTCAGCATTTTAGGTCGTGAGCACAACTGATGAGTCGTAAATCGACAAAATGTGCACATCTTGTACATCAAAATTGGTATCAAAGAATTTCATTTATTATTTTCATTAATATTTGGAAAATTCTTGTCTGAAACCATTTGGGCAATTGTAACCACAGGCAGCTTGGCAGCAATGATCCTTAGATTGTCCTCTTTCAGAATGGAATCCGATGATCCGGGTTGTCAACCAAGATGGTCGCCACAGCTGAACTTAGTTTATCATAGGACCCTGTGGGAAAATTCATTTAAAAATCTTCTTTCCTGAAACCAATGTGCCAATTTGAACTAGACTTAGAAGTAATTGTCCGTAGATGGTCCTCAGATCATATCTTCTCTAAAAATATACGACCAAATAAACCGAAACTTCACATGAAGCAGCTATACAAAAAAAATAATCGGAAACTATAACACGGAAGCATTGGTTAATTAGTCTTCCTTAGTAGCAATGTGTTTTTATTTTCATCCTTCGATACTAATTTAACTGCCAACTGAACCATAAAGTTCTTTTGTTCTAGAATAATGAGAAGATAATAAATTAGTTACGACTAAAAATGTCAGCCCTAAAATCAAAGGAGTAGGGCCACTTTCCCCTGTATTTATTTCACTCATAACCATTGATTATTTAATCTTAATCTTAAATATGTAATTACTTTTTATCGAAAACGATTCTATGCAAAGCATTTTTATGTTAACAAACATAAATCTTATGCTTATTCCATAATAAGTTCAAATTTTATAAAGGCGCTTTGTCAATTTGTACCACTTTTTGGAATATCGACAAGAAGAAAATTCAGAACCAAAACCATTCTACTGTCATACGAAAGGAGATACATAAACCGACTTACAGGAAAAAATTCGTGTGTCTTTCACGTTGAAAAACTGTCTTAAAGACGTTGATTTGGTAAATTTGCGTTAAAATGGTCCCCACACACGATATTCAGGTATGCAGAAACATTTTGGTAACATATTTGTTAGTTATTATTAGCAAATCTTTAGAGACCACATGCCAGAAAATGCACATAGAAAATGGCCCTAAAAGTGAAATAAATACATACGAAAATGGCCCTACTTCTTTGAGCACTTTAAACCAATACTAGAAGCCATCTGGGACTTGCCGTATAGTGCGAAATTTTCCTTCGAATTGAAGGTTTCAGTGCGAATACAAGATAAAGAAGGCAGAAGATGACAGTTTTCCCAATAACATTTTCTACAAAATGAAACAATGTATTTTAAAAAAAGATAATGCCTTGTAAGAGTATTAAATGAAAAAAGTATTTATTCTAAATTATTTCAAAGCGTATCACTACTACAGTTTTACAGTATCAACTCTGATGACAAAAATCAAAGTACTGAAGTACTGTTTACTCGGATGGCCTCATGATCTGATGGCTGATGAGTGATTTAAACCTAACTGTATATAAGGTACAAACTGTTGACAGGGAGATATGTTTCACTTGTATCCAATTTTGATAGTATAATTCAAATGTTGAGATGAATAAGACATATCTTAAACATGTGAATAATGCAAAACTTTCAAATGTTGACTGTTCCCCATAGACTTTCACAACATGTACAGTATAGAGAAGATTTGTAGTCACTAATATAACTGAGGGGGGGGGGCAAGCCACAAAATTGCCCTGCGAATGCTAATACAATTGCTTACCAGATTCATTGACTGCCTATATGTAGTTCCCCATTTACTATAATGACCTAATCACCAACCCAGACAGTAGGATAATGTCAGTAAAATATTTAAAAAAATGGATTCGGCGCGAAACCATAGAAGGGCAAAACTCGCCCTTCCCAAGTTTATTGGAGTTTCTTGGCCTCATACAAAAATATTTATATTTTTCTGACATTGACCTAAATATTTGCACCTAACTTGGCAAAAATGTATATAGCTGCACCCTACTTGGCAACAATGTACATAGAGCTACACCAAATATGGCAACAAATTATGGAATGAATATGATATTTAGAACAGTCTTTAAAGACGAGCGTATATTATAAATATATATCTGTTTTTACTTTTGTAACCGTTCCCATCTTTTCCGCCATTGTATCTTATCTAATAATGCATGTTGCTCATATTATAGCAACAGTTTTTATCCATCATCAACTTGAGTAAATTGCTAGTATGCTAGTATTTTTTATTTTTATTTTTTGTAGAATTAACAACTTGATAACTATTAATCATTTGAGGTCTTCTTCGACATTTTATGCAACTTTATAGTAAAGAATTCCGTTTTTGACAATGTATGATGTTCTGACTTTACAAAGAACAACTTATGTAAACAGTTTAAATTCAAAATCGACATACATGTAGTATGAATTGTCCTTATCATGAACTATATATATTGATGTGTACCGTAACTACCACAGATACATATTTTTTTATCACACTAGTCTGCTCTTTTGACAAGAACCGAATGCTGCTTTCAATGGAAGCATTTTCAGGTGTGATGGAAATTTTAAATTTAATACATAATGCATAAATATATTAACTATTTAGATAAAATATAGCAAGAGCACAAGTTTTAACATAGGCATGATAGGTATAGATGTGCACAGTATTCTCCCATTTATTTCATATATTTCCATGCAAACAGGTATAATTGCAATACCATTTTGATTCCAAATATTTTTAATAAAAAAAATTACACTGCAGTATTTTCTATCACAATTCTCATACACTGTATGTTTAAAACCTTAAAAATGTAGTCCGAAAATAAATATTTGGCATGTGTATTGATACATGTATGTTTTTCTTCATAATTTTGGACATGGGATATATGTATAGCAAAACCCGACACTTCTGTAATAATAGCTGAAAACGACATTGTTCTGTCGAGTATCATCTCAGGGGATGCATCCTCATGGTCGAGGATCATCTCGTGCGTAGCATTTTCATTGTTCCACATTTGGATCCCGCTTATATTCATATCTATTAAACATTCCTCTAACAAGCAATTCACTATGAATTTGTCTTCTTATACAAATGTGCATGTACCTGGGTAACCTAATTATTGCTTTCAAATTGTCAATACTCAACTTTGCTTAAATACATAGCTCTTCTCATACCTATATACATGTAGTGTAGAATCAATACAATAAATCAAGATCTGTGAAACGATCAAGGCTCAATATTACTCTAACATTATATAGCACTGATCATCTTAGACATAAGCCCAAGTCAGGTTTGTCTCAATATAGTTTAGGATGCTCATATTATATCACATTATTGCTCTAATATAAGGTTCACGTTTGATATTTACATGTATTCAAGAATATTAATATTTAAGAACGATAAATTTTAACTTGCATGTATATAAAATTATTTCTGGATTGTTACATATGTAGGAAACTGACCACTGATTATAACCAATGTTACCATATATATGCTGCATCTGCACACACAAACATTATTTGTGAATAATGGACCGATTATATAACTGAAGACATTTTAAGAAATGAGTAAAATAGCCAGGTATGGTACATCATAATTACATAATGTATTTATCTCAAATAACAGTGTGATAATGTTACAGCTCTTTTCAGATTAAAACTGCATTATATTCGCTCATGAAAATCATTTACAATTAACATGGTTTAGAAATCTCAAAGGGAGGACACGGTTGTTAACTTTAACCCAAAATGACATACTTATCAGCTAATATCCAAGATGGCGACAGGGGATATCGAAAGAAAAATTGTACCCGATTCAATAATTACTGCTCTCCTTCGACAATATCTCGTTAATATATATTATATTAAACTATGATTAATGCTAAAACGATTAAATTCTATCAAGTATAATATATTTACCTTTCTTGTGTTAAAATAGCTACTGATCACCTCTCATTTCCTCTTCGTCTAACCTATGCATCACCAATTCAGGAATCCATCCGCGTTTATTCTCGGTACATAATAAATATGTTCTTGAAATTGTTTTGATAGCAAGATTCAAATATGAGTTGATAAAGAAATCTATTTTGGACTTGATAATGTCAGCGTATTCACACAATAAAAAATGAGTAATTGCGTGTTAAAAACAACCCATAGCACGATCTGAATAGACTGGTTTTTCTCCCTTCGAAGTGAGCCAACCTAGTTTCTAGCGGAAGTTGGTCAGCTTGCCGGTTTAATATTTTGGGCGATAGCTATACTACGGATAGCCATCCTTGTAAAAATTGAAAAATTATGATCTTCACCCCCAATTCATAGCCTCACGGCATAATTCCATCTAAAAGGCGGAGACTACACGTTCAAAATCCTTTACTGTGATGTTAAACAACGGAAAAAGAACATGCACTGCCCCTCCCATTAAAAGTTGATTTCTTCATGTTACATATAAACTTTTTAATAAGTTATTAATTATTTCATGTATCAAGTGGTTCGTGTCGAGAAATAATTACGTAACCTTTTTAATTTTCGTTATGCGCAAAATTTGTAGACATGACAAATTATTTTAATTAAGAAATTACCAAACTGATTCTCAAGCTGTCACTGGCCTCCAAAGATACATGTAGACATATTTATGTCACTATGTAAGGATTTTTTGTCAGAAATTAAGGTATCCGGACCATAAATGACCACGTGATTATTTAAAAGTTCCCGGATGTTCCATACAACGCAATTGAAATGACTTCGGTAATTATCGGCAAACTTCGGAAATGCCAATATAACTAACTTATTTTTACAGACTCTGCATATAAGCAACAAAGTGTGTTTCAACTTGAGAAAAATATATATACAAAATTCCAGCTTTAAACTGTTTGGTTCAGCCATTCACGGTCAAAAAGAAATACAATTTTCGATCATTATCTATTATGGTCCGGATACCTTAATCCATCATATAAATAAAACAACTGGAATAGGATATAGTTTATTATAATATTTTATGGATTGTTAAAATTTGGTGTTTTTTATTTATTTATTTATTTCGGTATTTTGTGATACGTTTTATTCCTATAGTCGGGAGTTTTTTTTTACCTTCGTAATAACACACTTGTCCAACATCGGTGTCAGCATAAATAGATGGGTCAGCTGTAGACCAGAGAATGATTGACAATAAGCTTGACCGCCGTATATTGTTTAAAGTCAGGGTATTATGAACTTAGTTGTGTAACATGAATTGACAAGACCACAAAAATCTCGTGCCAAAACGGGCGGAAAAATATACGACGGTATGATAATATATTCAATCAATACAATTTGGAAAAATAACTTATGTATGCCATAAAAAGGCAGACTTACGCATGTTCGGGACAAATATTGAATTTGATGATATCGTCAACGGGGAAATTTGATATGACTTATTGCAGAACGACCAAGAACGAATTAAATGGATAAAAGATAAATTTTCAATTGTCATGATTGTTTTGTTTTATTTGTATCTGAGGAAAATTCGCTGCACAGGAAACGTTACATTTTGTAAACAGACGGTGAAATTTTATTTCATCTTACAGGGATCATATAATACTAACCATCTTACAACGAAATAAAGATTAATCAATGACATTTAATTCCGTTATGTACAAAATATATATAGTATAGGAAGCATATAAAATGTTGTTATCATTACATTTTTTTCAAAAGATAACATTTTTAAGAACCAAATACATGTACGTGCAATTTGACTATATATTAAGAAAAAAAGTACTACAGATCAAACAAAAAAATAAATAAATATCAATCGATGACATTTATTTCGTAATAAATTGTAATCCAATTTGAAGAAATAAAAGACAGAGAGACAGCGTTAAAGAGTTAAACGGAGAAATTTGAGGAACAGTATATATGGTATATATAAGACGGTGTTTCAGAGAAAAACGGGGAAATTTGAGGAACAGTCTATAAGACAGTGTTTCAGAAATACACGTGGAAATTTGAGGAACAGCATATAAGAAAGTGTTTCAGAGATACACGGGGATATTTAAGGAACAGTATATAAGACAGTTTCAGATTTCTAAAGATTCGGAAAGCATTTTTGAAATATCCGCGTATTGGGACTGGACGGGGAAAATTGACGATATAGCCTATTTTGATTTTGCCGAGGAAAAGTGAGAACGAAATCTGATAAATGTAACCAGAGACATGTTTTATATATCTCTGGCGTAACGTAATTCCAAAATAATAATTTCAAAAACGATTGATAAGTCTTGTTATCGGTAATTTGGGTCATTTTCCTTTGATCTCTACTGACCGATAAAATCAGTAATCGTGAACTGTCTTGATACATATAGAATAATGTACTTTTTGTTTTTGATACTGACTTTATCACGTGAAATATCAGACGAGCCCGTTAGGGCGAGTTTGATATTCCACGTGATAAAGTCAGTATCAAAAACAAAAAGTACATTATTCTTTTTATCGGTAATTTAAAAAATATATATATCATTATGAAAATAAAAAAAAATAATACGCACTATTTCATCGGCATATAATAGCGTGCGTAATTCGGTCGCCATTTTGTTTTCATTACAAAATTTGAAGCGGGAGAGAAAGGACGTTGATCTGAAACTTTTCAGCGTTGACATGCATTGTAACTTGTACAGAAATCATATTTGTCGTGAAAAAAGTAAGTAAATTCATTGTACATCACTGAATATTTCATAAAAATGATGCATTCCGCATTTTTCAAAATCCATTTTTGGCGGTGACCCAGTTTTTCAATTTTGACAGGTCAGCTGACGATTTTAAACATTCTAAATTGAATTGTGGCAACTCATGTTCTTCCATATCATCATTGAAATAATATGGATCCATATAATCGTTGAAAATATGACTGTAGGGGTCCATTTTCTTGAATTTTTTTTGGAAGCAGACGACGGGGGTTGCCGTGTTGCAAAAGGGGGGATTTACGGGAGGTGGGCTAACAGTTTTATTGACTATAAAAAAATATGATAATTAGTCTCGATCGCGTTTACAATTTTTATATGACTTATTTAATTCGTTTAAATGTAAAAACACGCTTTGTTTACAATCAGCGAGGAGCGAAATTCACCTTGGGGCGACGTGACAAATGTGATGTTCATTCATAAACTGCACGCACTCGCTTGGTGACGCCGTTTTTGATTGGATAACACTGGAAGTAGATTCTTACGCGTTACATCGCGCATGTCAATTGCCAACTGACCCATTAATTTCTTGTATCAAGACAGTTCACGATTAATGATTTTATCGGTCAGTAGAGATCAAAGGAAAATGACCCAAATTACCGATAAAAACACTAAATAGTTTAGAAAAAGTGTGTACAAACCTGATAAATTGATACCCGTTACCGCCCGGTTTGGGGAAACAAACAATTATTTATTTTTTGGTCATACACAAATATATTCATGAAAATATGACACCAACTCACACCTGAGCGTGGGAATTCATATCTATAACGTGACGACCGATATTGACAATGAACTTGTTTACATTTTCAACTGACCGATGTGGCGTAGCATCGAATCGTATTAATAGATTAGGAGATGGACTTGACCTATCTTTGAGACACGCTTTCTGGATTGTATAAACATCGAAATTAAAGGTTTATAACGAGTCGCATTGTACAAGAATTATGTAATTAAATCTATTAAAAAACGAAAGAGATCAAAATGTCTCCAGGTAATGCACAAGCCTACAACTGAGACTGGTTCAAGTTGAACGGGAACCTGATAATGGAGACTGCACTACTTTCAAACATTGTATCAATACGCAAACAACAAAGAGGTTAGATGGCTCAGTACAAAGTTATTGCCAGCATGCTAACAATCTTACGCGCAGCGTCAGCTAGATAAGCTAAAGCTTATCTTCGCTGCAGCAGCGCTGCAGAAAAAAAACCATTACAAGGTATGTATCAGACGATCTAACAGTTCACAAGCATAAACTTGAGAAGATTAGAAACGCCTTGGTAGATTTAACTCGGTAAAACTTGAAGATTTCCACATTGTTGCGATTGTTTGCACGTGTAGTTTAGTAAATAATCGATTGAGCAAGCGCGAATCTTTGTAGTTAAATATGAAAAAGGAATAAAAAGTTCATTTTTCGGGAAGACTTTCATAGACTGATTTAAAACAGGGATCATATAATACTAATACATTTATTTAATTCATTCTACGTCGTTGTGTGGTCCATTTTTCTATTGATCATATTGATCTATTTAACGTACTAAACAAAGACACATATAACATCGAAATTATCATTCTATTCTATTCAATACACAAACAACGCCGCACAGAGTGTTAAAAAGTTGATACAAATGACATTTATTTCAGGTCTTACCCAAAATATTTATAAATCGGACATAACAACATTTGTATGAAATAAGATCGTGTGTTTAAATTGCTAAACGAGTTAAAACTGATGATTCATGTCTATCAAAATATTTCTGACAGAGGCTGTTGAAAATTTCCGATCCCTGTATAAAACATTTAGATTCCGAAATCGAATGTCCGAGTTATATTAATAGATAAATTTAAAGTATTTTTTCTCAAATAACGGGTAATAATCGTCAGATTTATAAATGCGTAATTAGTTTTGACAATGAATTAATTTAAAAAGTAAATACGGGAAGGTGTTTCTCGTAGATTCGTTATGATAGATAAATTCATCCGCCGTCTGCGTTGACTTCATTTTAATTCCTTGGAAATTTCGGTAAACCAAAAAGTTTTATGCAAGTTAAAAATATTACTTCCGATATTATCAGCATGGTCAACAAGAATAAAGTACTCGTAATTTAAAAAATGCTGTCATCACTGGAACTACATTTTATGTACTAATGTCCGATGGTATCGAATTGAAGAGGTCTTTCTTACTTTCGGTTTTGGAGGCCGATGGCATAGGAACGATTTGCAATCTTTCCAAAAATTACTAAGTTATTAAATTCTAATGAAACTTTGGTTGTTACATTGATTTTCATTGGGCAATGTTGAAAATTTCAAGCCATCAATTCTGCAACTCAAGTGCCTTCTGATATGACGGCAAAATGCAAAAGGTCAGTTACGGATCACACTTTTATTAAAATGGAGAAAACAGTATTGTATATTAATATTTAAAATCATCAGTTTTGAAGGTTGAATATATCTATTCACTGTGCAATGCCAGTCAACTCAATGTGCAACCATCAAATGTGCAACTGATGCCGGCAAATGTTAAAATGCTGTTAATATTATAATCAAGATTACATGTAATAACCATGATTAAGGGATCATTCTATATGAAAATGAAACCATACATTATTTATTATATATAAACAAGGATTTAAATAGTAGTTGATATAAATATACTAAATAAATAAATGATTTTGGAAATACGTTAAAGGGATAAAAAGTCATGAAATTTCCGAATGCAATTTGGTTCCATCCAGGTTCTCTGGTTCCAAACCTAAGTTCCATCCAGTTCTCTGGTTCAAAACCATGCTAACTGGTTATTTCTGGTGCAACATCCGGTGTCAAATGGTATTTTGACTTCATGGGATATATTGAACCCGGGGTCAGAATTCGAATACCATATGGAATGTTGACCCCGCGGGGTCAGAATACCATATATATTGTATTCTGACCCCAGGGTTAAATTCTCCTCATAGAATTTTGAAACCCGTCATGGAAAAGTGACCCCATATATAAATCAATTTTTATCCACAGAAATGGGGGGTTCACTTTTCCATAATAGTGGGGTCAGAACACCATAGATGATTTAAAATATTATCAATGAGTAGAGATGTCATTTTTCCATGACAGGTAGGTCGAATACCATAGCAGAATGTAAACTTTATCAATGAGTAGGGAGGTCATTTTTCTATATCATAGCAGATATAATACTTTATCATGGAGAGGGGAGGTAATTTTTTCATGACAGGGAGGTCAGAATACCATAGCCATTTAAAAGTTTATCAAGGATAGGGGGTCGGAATACCAAAGCAGATATAAAACGTCATCAAGGAGATGGGAGGTAATTTTTCCATGACAGGGAGGCCAGAATATCATACCAGATATAATATTTTTGCAAGGACGGGGGGTCATTTTTAGCTCACCTGGAATAAAAGGCCATGTGAGCTTTTGCCATCACTTTTCGTCTGTCCATCATTTCACCTTCTTCTCTGAAACCACCACTCCAAATGGAGCCAAACTTGGCAGGAATGTTAATTGGATGGTTCTGTACAAAACTTATGTTTTTTGTACTGACTGGATATTCAACATGGCTACCAAAGTCAGATAATTCATTCTGATTGGATTTATCTATAAAGCTCTTCTTTTCAGAAACTACTGAGCCAAATAAAATGTTTTTATGTATGAACAAGCATTGGATGAACCTCTACAAAACTTATGTTTTTTGTGCCGATCGGAAATTCAAGATGGCCACCACAGCCAGACTTATTTTAACATTGGACCCTATGGGTAAATTGTACAAAGGTCTTCTTGTCAGAAACTAACAAGCTAATTGAAATGTTTTTATGTATAAACAAGTATTGGATGAACTTCTACAAAAGGTTGTTTTGTTGTGCCAATCGGAATTTCAAGATGACCGCTACAGCCGGACTTAGTTTGACATTTGAACCTATGAGAAAATTTGTACAAAGGTCTTCTTGCCAGAAAATACCACGCCAAAAAGCTATAAAATGAAAATTATATAAAAATCCATTAAGCAATGGAAATCAACATTGTATATTTATATACATTTTGTAAAGGATAAAACTTGTTATATCAATATATAAAAAACATCTATAGGTCCCAAAGTGCCTTGTAATAAGGTAATAAAATAATCTGAGTATAGGTCATTGTGTGAACTTCATTGATTATCCACATTCCAAGATATAAAGCAAAACATCATGTCCCACTTCTTCAATATGGAAACAATGTAGGTAACAAAAGGCAACAAGTGAAATTAAAAGCGTCCAGTTCTTTTACAGCCATATAAAGAAACAATGAGTATTCAACGGTCCCTTAACGTGTTCGGAAAGTACAATTGTTGCTAAAAACCTTAAAGTTAAGAAAACTTGTAACTTTTATTAATAATGCACATTTATAGATGCAAAAATTTCTAAAATCGGAAAGTCCAGCATATTTCTTATAACTGTTATCAAAAGACCTTTGAAGAAAACATTTTGATATCATTTTCTCTTTAAGGGAGCAACCATTTGATTTTATTCGGGGGGCATGGAAGTAATCTTGTCCTGCCCTTTTTTCAGCAAAATTTCGAGACTGCCATGTTTTTTATGTATCCTGCCTTTTTTTTCACTACCTTTTTCATCCTGCCTTTTTATCTGAGGATTTTTGGTCCTGCCTTTTTTCGATCAAATTTTGCATCCTGCATTTTTTTCAAATTCTTTCCATGCCCCCCCCCCAAAATGGTTGCTCCCTAATTAATAACTCCAAGACAACAATAATTTGTGAAGTTTCTTTGTCAAAATGTCTGACACTTAATATTAATATTAATAACAAGTGTGGACCCTAAAAGATGTCTCGCCTGTCCGCGCTTGACCCAGAATAACATGCACTATCAAAGACCATGCTATCATTTGCCTACCATTATGGTACATTTGAAACAGACATGCGAAAGCTGTTATGTGATTACTTGAGCAATTAATTAATTGAGGTCAAGGACAAAAGCCATATGTCAGAAACTGACCTCATCAAAAAACCTTAATATGGTCACTGGACCGTGAATTGAGGTCAAGGACAAAAGGCATATATATATCCCCTGTCCACGCTTTATCCTAAAGCTTATATATATGCTGAAATATAAACTTTTGAGGAAAAAATTGACAAAGTCACTGAACCATGAAATTGAGGTCAAGGGCACATGAAAGGTGTCAGACTGGCATGTACCCATACAGATCTTGCTATAAGCCATGTATGATGAGTCTATTCATTGTAGTTGCAGAAAAATGGACTTTAGAAGAAAAAATTGACAAAGTCACTGAGCTGTGAAATTGAGGTCAAGGACACATGACGGGTGTCAGACTCCCATGTACCCATATAGATCTTACTATATACCAAATATGATGACTCTAAACATTACAGTTACTAAGAAAGGGACTTGAATGTAAAACTATGTCGCAGATTTTCGAAGTTCACTGAACCGTGCAATTGAGGTCAAGGACAAATGACAGGTGTCAGACTGGCATGTACCCATATAGATCTCACTGTAGACCAAATATAATAACTCTAGGTATTATAGTTTCTGAGAAAAGGATTTGAATGTAAAACTATGTCGCAATGTTTATGTGGGTATTGAACCATGAAAAAAAGGTCAAGGTCATCTAAAAATGTGCTGCTGAAAAGGTCATCACTTCATGCACCTGTGGACCAAAGATGAACATTGTAAGTATTATACTTTAAAAGTTATTAAGGTTTTACAAAAAGTTAACGCCGTCGCCGTCGCCGTCGCCGCCGGATTGCTATACCTATGTCTCGCTTCCAGCGACTTTCGTCGCAGGCGAGACAAAAATATATAAAAATGTCATATGCAGACTATGTATAATGCACAAATGTGCATAAATGCAACATAAAAAGTAGTTTGAATTTAGGTTACTTGTTCTTCTGATATTTGGTGAAAATAAGAGGTGCAAGTGAGAATTTTGTACATGCAAGCGACAATTTTTAAATTTTTTTCCATTTAAAAAAAAAAGAAGATTAACTCAAGCAAGCAACTATTTTTCATGACATTTTCAGCTATTAATCAAACCTATACTACAATTATTTTATCAGTATATGTAATGAGCAAAAAAGGTGGTTGTCTAAAGCATTAAGTATATTTGAATACAGATAGGTCATTGAACACATTGAATGGTCATGTTATGTTGCAAAACCCTGCCTTGGAAGACAATATATATAGTTTACAAATATAGCTGATGATGCCATTAAGCTGTTAACACCTTTCGTTTGTTACTACTTAAGTCATTTAACACTCAAATATTGCGATTACTGAGACTTCATTCAAACGATCAAGTGATTTAAAATTTTTCTTACAAAATACGGAATTAGATGTAGGCGACTGTGCATGTAACGCAGGCAGCAGAATTTTTTTTTTTCTTTTCTTACTGATCATTTTTGACATGTGGGCAGTCTGACGAACAAGTTATGAATTTGGCATGGAGTTACTATAATTAGGCATTACAAAGAGTAAACAAATCTAAGTAAACATGGTATTACAAAATGATAATGTTTGCGTTTCAAAAATCTGGGTAAACATTTTTACTACCCTGAAACCAATAACTTCAATTGATAAAAATAAGATTACTAGCTTAATTACAACTTCTAAAAAAAATTAAGGATTCTGATTGGCTTATTGTCAGAGTATTTTTCACAAAACATTACAATTTTTCTTCATTGAATACAAGCAGGGTATTTATCTTGTGAATTTGTCCTTTTTTATCTCCTGCAGAGGGATATTTGTGAAAAATACTAGTCTTTTAGACAAAATGTCCTTCCTCTGGCATTTCAGAAAATTTTATTGTCTCTTTGACTATTGTTTTTCACAAATATCCCTCCCTATCATGATATATCTGTTTAACATACATACTTCTTGTTTATTTAATTAAAATACAAATGTAATGCTATATTTGACAATTTCAATTTGCTAGCTTCATACAGTGGCAAAGGTTTTTGTGATATAATTGAAATTAATAGCTTCATCTGGTATCTGCCATTATCATTTTGTCAAGTAAACAGTTACACCTAAAATGTTTAGATTGAAGTGTCAAAAGGTCATAGTATAAAAAGGATGCTCCATTGTTCTCACATTCATTATTGTATTCACTATTGTATTAGCGGTATTACATAATCATGTCTGTATATTGCTTATTAGAATAGTAAAAGTTATATATATTATATCTGTTTGTCATTTGGCCACGTGCGACATGGTGGCAGCAGTGTCAATTTAAAGTGCACATAATTATAATAGTTATTGTTCAGATTTAATGCAGTAAAAATGGCTACTTTCCAGTTCACGCATCCAGAAAAATTTGACTTTTTCCAGCCAGAGTCAGAGTCAGATGGAAAAGATGAAATTATTCAAATAAACACACTCATTTATTGCATGGGACATGAAGCTGATGAGATATTTCCTTCCTTTTATCTAAGTGCATAAAACAAGAAAAAGTATGATAAAGATAAGGACAAATTTAAGGATTATTTTATTCCAAAAAGGAATATTATTTTCGAACATGCAAGATTTAATCTTCGCAAGCAAGAATCTAATGAAACTTTGGACACTTATGTTACAGTCCTTTACGTACTCGCAGAACATTTTAAATTTGGAGCTCTTCATGATGAATTAATACGCGATAGAATAGTGGTTGTCAGAAAAGCTTCAACTTGATGCAGAACTCACATTGGTGAAAGAAATAAATCAAGCGAGACAAAGTAAGGCTGTAAAACAGCCACAGTCTGTTGTTAGAAGAGATGATGCATCCGTGGAAGCCATGAAGGGAAAGAAGCAACAAACAAATTAACCGAAAGTAAAACTGCAGACAAACCATCATTACCAGAATAAACCATGTGTACAATCAAATTCATGTGGAAGGTGCGGAAGATATCCGAACTATGACAAACCTATCCAGCACAAGATGCAAAATGTAACAAATATGCTTGAAGAAGGGACACTACGCAAAAATGTATCGTTCAAAACTGCCTAAAAGTCTTGGATCTGGTACAGGTATTTACAGCTGAAGAACGTGGATTTTTAGGTACTGTATGTAACAACAACAGAGTCCAAACCATGGAATATTAAACTGACAATTGGCGGAACTATCTTTCAATTCAAGGTGGACACTGGTGCGACATTAGTGTGATCCCTGAAAAGGTGTTTAAAAAGCTTCGAGAAAGCTGACGAAATCTGACAAAAAACTGTTTGGACCTGGGAGTGAAAAACTCTGTGTAATAGGTAAATTTGAGAGTGAGGCTGAATCAAATGATAAAATAGCCATTCAGGATATTTATGTAGTGAAAGGATTACACCAAGCATTATTAGGTAGGCCAGCTATATGTATTCATGTATTAAATTTTATCCCGGGGATGAAGGTACATGAAGTAAAAATAGGTTAGACAAAAGAAAATCCAAATGTTAAGGTTAAAAGCTACCCAGTTAGGTTCCCAAAAGTATTTAGAGGGTTGGGACAAACTCAATGGGAATATAAAATTAGACTCCTAGAGGGGGCAAAACCCTTTGCTTTGATGACTCCAAGGAAAATTCCACTACCCTTAAAAAATAGTTAAGGATGAATTAGAAAGACTTGAAAGCTTCAGACAAAAATGTAGGAGTTATAATTAAAGTTGATGAGCCCACTGAATGGTGTGTGGGTATGGTTGTAGTCCCTAAAAGTAATGGTAATGTATGCATCTGTGTAGATTTAACTAATCTAAACGAAACTTTGTTAAGGGAGACCTACCAAATTGCTTCAGTTGAAGAAACATTAGGCATAGCCGGAGCTAAAGTATTTTCATAAATTGATGCAATTTATGGATTCTATCAGATTGGTTTAGCCCCAGAATCTAGACCCTTGATTACCTTTATAACACCATTAGGTAGGTACTGTTTTCAAAGACTTCCATTTGGAATATCAACTGCTTCTGAAATTTACCAAAAACACATGGCAGAAATGGGTCTGCCTGGAGTTATTTGTCACATTGATGACATTTTCATAATTGGTATTAGTCAAGTGTTACATGATGCAAATTTGATGAAAGTCATGAAAAAGATTAAATCTGTAGGACTAACATTAAATGAGAAATGTGAGTTGAGTAAAAATTCAATAAAATTTATTGGTCACGTAATTGATTCTGAAGGCATTAGAGTAGATCCAGAAAAAGTTAGGGCTATAAAAGAAATGAGTGTCCCAGAAAATGTGTCTGAAGTCAGGAGATTTTTAGGAATGGTAAACCAGTTTATTGGTAGATTTTCAGCTCATATTGCCAAGAAAACTCAACCTCTTAGAGAACTTCTTAAGACTACACATAAATGGTACTGGGGTTTGGTGCAGGAACAAGCATTTAATGAATTAAAAGACAACCTAATGTCCAGACCCTTGTTAGCTCACTATGATCCTAAATAGGAAACAAAAGTGATGTCAGACTCTTCATCTTACAGATTGGGGAGTGTCTTATTACAAAAGCATCATGCCATGAAAATGATTGGAGGCCTGTGGCTTATGCATCAAGGTCACTAACAGGAACTGAAACTAGGTACGCCCAAATTGAGAAGGAGGCGTTGCCTATCACGTGGTCATGTGAAAAATTCAGCCATTACCTGAGAGGATTATGTTTTAATATAGAAACAGACCATAAACCCCTGGTTCCTTTGTTAGATTCAAAAGATTTGGCTGATTTATCCCCCAGAATTCAAAGGTTTAGAATTAGATTTATAAAATATAAGTATACAATTTCACATGTACCTTGCAAAAATCAGTATACAGCAGATACACTCTCTAGGGCCTCCATTAAATTAATAAAAACAGAAAATGAACTTCAATCATAAGTTAATATCTATGTTGATTTTGTGATGAGCAATTTGCCAGCCTCTGAAACTATGCTGTCACAGATAAAGGATAGACAAAATAAAGATCCTGTTTGTAAAAAGATTAAATTCTTCTGTACAGAGAACTGGTCCAGAAAAGTCTTCATTTGACAGTGAGTTGAAACCATATTGGAGTTTCAGAGATTTCACTATACAAAAAGGTATTTTGATGAAAGGTTGTAATATAGTCATACCATAGTCAATGCAGGCTAGAAAGAATTCATGAAGGTCATTAGGATATTTCAAAGTGTAGGGAGTGAGCAAAATCTTTTGTTTGGTGGTTAAATTTAAATAATTACTTAGAAACAGCAGTAAACAGGTGCCAGATATGTCTTGAAAACTCGCCCAAGAAAACGGAACCTTCAATTTTAATAGAACATCCAAGTAGGCCTTGGCAAAAACTTGCCTCAGATTTGTTTGAGTTGAAAGGTCAACCTCTCAAGGTATGTAGAGATAGCAAAGCTATTTAGTACTACTTCAGCTGCTGTTATAAACCGTTTAAAATCAATAATGGCCAGGCATGCAATTTGTGAAGTTCTCATCAGTGATAATAGACCTCAATATTCTTAACCAGAATTTAAAATTTTGCAAAAAGCTATGATTTTAAACACATAAGAATTAGAAGCAGCCTAAAATATCCAAAATCAAATGGATTAGGTGAAAGGTCTGTACAGACAATTAAACAAATGTTAAAAAAATGTTCAGATCCTTAACTTGGCTTTAATGGCATATTGGTCCACTCCACTGCACAATGGGTACAGCCCAAGTGAATTATTAATGGGGAGAAAAATCAGAACAAGAGTACCAATATATGGTGATCAGTTAAAAACTAAATGGCCCAATTTCAATAAACTAAAACAGAAAGAAAATGAAATTAAAATAAAGCAAAAACATAGTTATGATCAGCGTCACAGAGCTAAAATACTTCCAAAGCTTTCTCCAAGAGGAAAAGTTTGGGTAAAAGAGCAAAAGAAATCAGGTTTTGTAAAGGCAGAAGCCAATACACCACAATCATATTTTGTTAAAATCCCAGAGG